>JAWDJD010000001.1:265031479-269831479 GCA_035047305.1 Bradypodion pumilum | reverse complement strand
AGAGAGGGAGAAAGAGAAGCTGTGTGTGTGTGAGAGAGAAAGAGAAGCTGTGAGTGAGAGTGAGAGAGAGAGAGAGAAAGAGAAGCTGTGAGTGAGAGAGAGAGATAAAGAGAAGCTGTGAGTGAGAGAGAGAGAAAGCAAAGCTGTGAGTGAGAGAGAGAGAGAATGAGAAGCTGTGAGTGAGAGAGAGAGAAGATGTGAGTGAGAGAGAGAGAGAAGATGTGAGTGAGAGAGAGAGGGAGAAAGAGAAGCTGTGTGTGTGTGAAAGAGAAAGAGAAGCTGTGAGTGAGAGTGAGAGAGAGAGAAAGAGAAAGAGAAGCTGTGAGTGAGAGAGCGAGAGAGAGAAAGAGAAGCTGTTAGTGAGAGTGAGAGAGAGAGAGAAAGAGAAGCTGTGAGTGAGAGAGAGAGAAAGAGATGCTGTGAGTGAGAGAGAGAGAGAAAGAGAAGCTGTGTGTGTGTGAGAGAGAAAGAGAAGCTGTGAGAGATAGAGAGAGAAAGAGAAGCTGTGAGTGAGAAGGAGAGGGAAAGAGAAGCTGTGAGTGAGAGAGAGAGAGAGAAAGAGAAGCTGTGAGTGAGAGAGAGAGAAAGAGAAGCTGTGAGAGAGAAAGAGAAGCTGTGAGTGAGAGAGTGAGAGAGAGAAAGAGAATCTGTTAGTGAGAGTGAGAGAGAGAGAGAAAGAGAAGCTGTGAGTGAGAGAGAGATTGAAAGAGAAGCTGTGAGTGAGAGAGAGAGAGAGAAAGAGAAGCTGTGAGTGAGAGAGAGAAAGAGAAGCTGTGACTGAGAGGGAGAGAGAAAGAGAAGCTGAGAGTGAGAGAGAGGGAGAAAGAGAAGCTGTGTGAGAGAGAGAGAGAAAGAGAAGCTGTGTGTGTGTGAGAGAGAGAAAGATAGTCTGAGAAAGAGAGTGAAAGAGAAGCTGTGAGTGAGAGAGAGAGAGGGAGAAAGAGAACCTGTGTGTGTGTGAGAGAGAGAGATCTGAGTGATAGAGAGAGAATGAGAAGCTGTGAGTGAGAGAGAGAGAGAGAAAGAGAAGCTGTGAGTGAGAGAGAGAGTGAAAGAGAAGCTGTGAGTGAGAGAGAGAGAAAGAGAAGCTGTGAGTGAGAGAGAGAGAGAATGAGAAGCTGTGAGTGAGAGAGAGAAGCTGTGAGTGAGAGAGAGAGAGAGAAAGTGAAGCTGTGAGAGAGAGAGAAAGAAAGAGAAATTAGAGTGAGAAAGAGAGAGAGAAAGAGAAGCTGTGTGGGAGAGAGAGAAAGAGAGTCTGTGAGTGAGAGAGAGAGAAGCTGTGAGTGAGAGAGAGTGAAAGAGAAGCTGTGAGTAAGAAGGAGAGGGAAAGAGAAGAAGTGAGAGAGAGAGAGAGAAAGAGAAGCTGTGAGAGAGAAAGAGAAGCTGTGAGTGAGAGAGTGAGAGAGAGAAAGAGAAGCTGTTAGTGAGAGTGAGAGAGAGAGAAAGAGAAGCTGTGAGTGAGAGAGAGATTGAAAGAGAAGCTGTGAGTGAGAGAGAGAGAGAGAGAGAGAGAAAGAGAAGCTGTGAGTGAGAGAGAGAAAGAGAAGCTGTGAGTGAGAGGGAGAGAAAGAGAAGCTGTGAGTGACACAGAGAGAGAGAAGCTGTGAGTTAGAGAGAGAGAAAGAGAAGCTGTGTGTGTGTGAGAGAGAGAAAGAGAAGCTGTGAGAGAGAAAGAGAAGCTGTGAGTGAGAGAGAGATTGAAAGAGAAGCTGTGAGTGAGAGGGAGAGAAAGAGAAGCTGTGAGTGACACAGAGAGAGAGAAGCTGTGAGTTAGAGAGAGAGAAAGAGAAGCTGAGAGTGAGAGAGAGAGAGAAAGTGAAGCTGTGAGTGAGAGAGAGAGAAAGAGAAGCTGTGTGTGTGTGCGAGAGAGAAAGATAGTCTGAGAAAGAGAGAGTGAAAGAGAAGCTGTGCGTGAGACAGAGAGAGGGAGAAAGAGAAGCTGTGTGTGTGTGAGAGAGAAAGAGAAGCTGTGAGTGAGAGTGAGAGAGAGAGAAAGAGAAGCTGTGAGTGAGTGAGAGAGAGAAAGAGAAGCTGTGAGTGAGAGAGAGAGAAAGCGAAGCTGTGAGTGAGAGAGAGAGAGAATGAGAAGCTGTGAGTGTGAGAGAGAGAAGCTGTGAGTGAGAGAGAGAGAGAAGTTGTGAGTGAGAGAGAGAGAGATGAGAAGCTGTGAGTGAGAGAGAGAGAAAGTAAGAGAAGCTGTGAGTGAGAAAGAGAGAGAAAGAGAAGCTGTGAGTGAGAGAAAGAGAGGGAGAAAGATAAGCTGTGAGAGAGAGAGAGAGAAAGAGAAGCTGTGTGAGAGAGAGAGAGAAAGAGAAGCTGTGATTGAGAGTGAGAGAGAGAGAGAGAGAAGCTGTGAATGAGAGAGAGAGAAAGAGAAGCTATGAGTGAGAGAGAGAGAAGCTGTGAGTGAGAGAGAGAGAAAGAGAAGATATGAGTGTGAGAGATAGAGAGAAGCAGTGAGAGAGAGAGAGAGAAGCTGTGAGTGAGACAGAGAGAGAGAAAGAGAAGCTGAGAGAGAGAGAGAGAGGGAGAAAGAGAAGCTGTGAGAGAGAGAGTGAAAGAGAAGCTGTGAGTGAGAGAGAGAGACGGAGAAAGAGAAGCTGTGTGTGTGAGAGAGAGAAAGAGAAGCTGTGAGTGAGAGTGAGAGAGAGAGAGAGAAAGAGAAGCTGTGAGTGAGAGAGAGAGAGAGATGTGAGTGATAGAGAGAGAATGAGAAGCTGTGAGTGAGAGAGAGAGAGAAAGAGAAGCTGTGAGTGAGAGAGAGAGTGAAAGAGAAGCTGTGAGTGAGAGAGAGAGAAAGAGAAGCTGTGAGTGAGAGAGAGAGAATGAGAAACTGTGAGTGAGAGAGAGAAGCTGTGAGTGAGAGAGAGAGAGAGAGAGAAAGTGAAGCTGTGAGTGAGACAGAGAGAGAAAGAGAAGCTGAGAGAGAGAGAGAGGGAGAAAGAGAAGCTGTGTGAGAGAGAGAGAGAAAGAGAAGCTGTGAGTGTGTGTGAGAGAGAAAGAGAAGCTGTGAGTGAGAGAGAGAGAAAGAAAGAGAAAGAGTGAGAAAGAGAGAGAGAAAGAGAAGCTGTGTGGGAGAGAGAGAAAGAGAGTCTGTGAGTGAGAGAGAGAGAAGCTGTGAGTGAGAGAGAGAGAGAAAGAGAAGCTGTGAGTAAGAAGGAGAAGGAAAGAGAAGAAGTGAGAGAGAGAGAGAGAAAGAGAAGCTGTGAGAGAGAAAGAGAAGCTGTGAGTGAGAGAGTGAGAGAGAGAAAGAGAAGCTGTTAGTGAGAGTGAGAGAGAGAGAAAGAGAAGCTGTGAGTGAGAGAGAGATTGAAAGAGAAGCTGTGAGTGAGAGAGAGAGAGAGAGAGAGAAGCTGTGAGTGAGAGGGAGAGAAAGAGAAGCTGTGAGTGACACAGAGAGAGAGAAGCTGTGAGTTAGAGAGAGAGAAAGAGAAGCTGTGAGTGACAGAGAGAGAGAAAGAGAAGCTGAGAGTGAGAGAGAGAATGTGAAGCTGTGAGTGAGAGAGAGAGAGAAAGAGAAGCTGTGTGTGTGTGTGAGAGAGAAAGATAGTCAGAGAGAGTGAAAGAGAAGCTGTGAGTGAGACAGAGAGAGGGAGAAAGAGAAGCTGTGTGTGTGTGAGAGAGAAAGAGAAGCTGTGAGTGAGAGTGAGAGAGAGAAAGAGAAAGAGAAGCTGTTAGTGAGAGAGAGAGAAAGCGAAGATGTGAGTGAGAGAGAGAGAAAATGAGAAGCTGTGAGTGTGAGAGAGAGAAGCTGTGAGTGAGAGAGAGAGAGATGTGAGTGATAGAGAGAGAGAAAGAGAAGCTGTGAGTGAGAGGGAGAGAAAGTAAGAGAAGCTGTGAGTGAGATAGAGAGAGAGAGAAAGAGAAGCTGTGAGTGAGAGAGAGAGAGGGAGAAAGATAATCTGTGATTGAGAGTGAGAGAGAGAGAAAGAGAAGCTGTGAGTGAGAGAGAGAGAAAGAGAAGCTGTGAGTGAGAGAGAGAGAAGCTGTGAGTGAGACAGAGAGAGAGAAAGAGAAGCTGTGAGTGAGAGAGAGAGAAGCTGTGAGTGAGAGAGAGAGTGAAAGAGAAGCTGTGAGTGAGACAGAGAGAGAGAAAGAGAAGCTGTGAGAGAGAGAGGGGGAAAGAGAAGCTGTGTGTGTGTGAGAGAGAAAGAGAAGCTGTGATTGTGTGTGAGAGAGAAAGAGAAGCTGTGAGTGAGAGAGAGAGAAAGAAAGAGAAATTAGAGTGAGAAAGAGAGAGAGAAAGAGAAGCTGTGAGTGAGACAGAGAGAGGGAGAAAGAGAAGCTGTGTGTGTGAGAGAGAGAAAGCGAAGCTGTGAGTGTGAGAGAGAGAATGAGAAGCTGTGAGTGAGAGAGCGAAGCTGTGAGTGAGAGAGAGAGAAGCTGTGTGTGTGTGAGAGAGAGAATGAGAAGCTGTGAGTGAGAGAGAGAGAAAGTAAGAGAAGCTGTGAGTGAGAAAGAGAGAGAAAGAGAAGCTGTGAGTGAGAGAAAGAGAGGGAGAAAGAGAAGCTGTGAGTGAGTGAGAGAGAATGAGAAGCTGTGAGTGAGAGAGAGAGAAGCTGTGAGTGAGAGAGAAAGAGAAGCTGTGAGTGAGAGAGAGAGAGAAGATGTGAGTGAGAGAGAGAGAATGAGAAGTTGTGAGTGAGAGAGAGAGAATGTAAGAGAAGCTGTGAGTGATACAGAGAGAGAGAAAGAGAAGCTGTCAGTGAGAGAGAGAGAGGGAGAAAGATAAGCTGTGTGAGAGAGAGAGAGAAAGAGAAGCTGTGAGAGAGAGAGAGAGAGAAAGAGAAGCTGTGATTGAGAGTGAGTGAGAGAGAAAGAGAAGCTGTGAGTGAGAGACAGAGAAAGAGAAGCTGTGAGTGAGAGAGAGAGAAGCTGTGAGTGAGAGAGAGAAAGAAAAGCTGTGAGTGAGAGAGAGAGAGAGAGAAAGAGAAGATATGAGTGAGAGAGAGAGAAAGAGAAGCTGTGAGAGAGAGAGGGGGAAAGAGAAGCTGTGTGTGTGAGAGAGAAAGAGAAGCTGTGAGTGAGAGAGAGAGAAAGAAAGAGAAATTAGAGTGAGAAAGAGAGAGAGAAAGAGAAGCTGTGAGTGGGAGAGAGAAAAAGAGAGTCTGTGAGTGAGAGAGAGAGAGAAGCTGTGAGTGTGTGAGAGAGAGAGAGCCGGTGTGAGAGAGAGAGAGAGAAAGAGAAGCTGTGAATGAGAGAGAGAGAAACTGTGAGTGAGAGAGAGAGAAAGAGAAGCTGTGAGTGAGAGAGAGAGAGAAAGAGAAGCTGTGAGTGAGAAGGAGAGGGAAAGAGAAGCTGTGAGTGAGTAGAGAGAAAGAGAAGCTGTGAGTCAGAAGCAGAGGGAAAGAGAAGCTGTGAGTGAGTGAGAGAGAAAGAGAAGCTGTGAGTGAGAGTGAGAGAGAGAGAAAGAGAAGCTGTGAGTGAGAGAGAGAGAGAAGCAGTGAGTGAGAGAGAGAAAGAGAAGCTGTGAGTGAGAGGGAGAGAGAGAAAGAGAAGCTGTGAGTGACACACAGAGAGAGAAGCTGTGAGTTAGAGAGAGAGAGAAAGAGAAGCTGTGAGTGACAGAGAGAGAGAAAGAGAAGCTGTGTGTGTGTGAGAGAGAGAAAGATAGTCTGAGAAAGAGAGAGTGAAAGAGAAGCTGTGAGTGAGAGAGAGAGAGGGAGAAAGAGAAGCTGTGTGTGAGAGACAGAAAGAGAAGCTGTGAGTGAGAGTGAGAGAGAGAGAAAGAAAGAGAAAGAGAAGCTGTGAGTGAGAGAGTGAGAGAGAGAAAGAGAAGCTGTGAGTGAGAGTGAGAGAGAGAGAGAAAGAGAAGCTGTGAGTGAGAGAGAGAAAGAGATGCTGTGAGTGAGAGAGAGAGTGAAAGAGAAGCTGTGAGTGAGAGAGAGAGAAAGAAAGAGAAGCTGTGAGTGAGTGAGAGAGAGAGAAAGAGAAGCTGTGAGTGAGAGAGAGAGAAAGATAAGCTGTGAGTGAGAGAGAGAGAGAAAGAGAAGCTGTGAGTGAGAAGGAGAGGGAAAGAGAAGAAGTGAGTGAGTGAGAGAGAGAGAGAGAGAAAGAGAAGCTGTGAGAGAGAAAGAGAAGCTGTGAGTGAGTGAGAGAGAGAAAGAGAAGCTGTTAGTGAGAGTGAGAGAGAGAGAGAGAAAGAGAAGCTGTGAGTGAGAGAGAGATTGAAAGAGAAGCTGTGAGTGAGAGAGAGAGAAAGAGATGCTGTGAGTGAGAGAGAGAAAGAGAATCTGTGAGTGAGAGGGAGAGAAAGAGAAGCTGTGAGTGACACAGAGAGAGAGAAGCTGTGAGTTAGAGAGAGAGAAAGAGAAGCTGTGAGTGATAGAGAGAGAGGAAGAGATGCTGTGAGTGAGAGAGAGAGAGAAAGAGAAGCTGTGTGTGTGTGAGAGAGAGAAAGATAGTCTGAGAAAGAGAGAGTGAAAGAGAAGCTGTGAGTGAGACAGAGAGAGGGAGAAAGAGAAGCTGTGTGTGTGAGAGAGAGAGAGATGTGAGTGATAGAGAGAGAATGAGAAGCTGTGAGTGAGAGAGAGAGAGAAAGAGAAGCTGTGAGTGAGAGAGAGAAAGAGAAGCTGTGACTGAGAGGGAGAGAGAAAGAGAAGCTGAGAGTGAGAGAGAGGGAGAAAGAGAAGCTGTGTGTGAGAGAGAGAAAGAGAAGCTGTGTGTGTGTGTGAGAGAGAAAGATAGTCTGAGAAAGAGAGTGAAAGAGAAGCTGTGAGTGAGAGAGAGAGAGGGAGAAAGAGAACCTGTGTGTGTGTGAGAGAGAGAGATGTGAGTGATAGAGAGAGAATGAGAAGCTGTGAGTGAGAGAGAGAGAGAGAAAGAGAAGCTGTGAGTGAGAGAGAGAGTGAAAGAGAAGCTGTGAGTGAGAGAGAGAGAAAGAGAAGCTGTGAGTGAGAGAGAGAGAGAATGAGAAGCTGTGAGTGAGAGAGAGAAGCTGTGAGTGAGAGAGAGAGAGAGAAAGTGAAGCTGTGAGAGAGAGAGAAAGAAAGAGAAATTAGAGTGAGAAAGAGAGAGAGAAAGAGAAGCTGTGTGGGAGAGAGAGAAAGAGAGTCTGTGAGTGAGAGAGAGAGAAGCTGTGAGTGAGAGAGAGAGAAAGAGAAGCTGTGAGTAAGAAGGAGAGGGAAAGAGAAGAAGTGAGAGAGAGAGAGAGAGAAAGAGAAGCTGTGAGAGAGAAAGAGAAGCTGTGAGTGAGAGAGTGAGAGAGAGAAAGAGAAGCTGTTAGTGAGAGTGAGAGAGAGAGAAAGAGAAGCTGTGAGTGAGAGAGAGATTGAAAGAGAAGCTGTGAGTGAGAGAGAGAGAGAGAGAAAGAGAAGCTGTGAGTGAGAGAGAGAAAGAGAAGCTGTGAGTGAGAGGGAGAGAAAGAGAAGCTGTGAGTGACACAGAGAGAGAGAAGCTGTGAGTTAGAGAGAGAGAAAGAGAAGCTGTGTGTGTGTGAGAGAGAGAAAGAGAAGCTGTGAGAGAGAAAGAGAAGCTGTGAGTGAGAGAGAGATTGAAAGAGAAGCTGTGAGTGAGAGGGAGAGAAAGAGAAGCTGTGAGTGACACAGAGAGAGAGAAGCTGTGAGTTAGAGAGAGAGAAAGAGAAGCTGAGAGTGAGAGAGAGAGAGAAAGTGAAGCTGTGAGTGAGAGGGAGAGAAAGAGAAGCTGTGAGTGACACAGAGAGAGAGAAGCTGTGAGTTAGAGAGAGAGAAAGAGAAGCTGAGAGTGAGAGAGAGAGAGAAAGTGAAGCTGTGAGTGAGAGAGAGTGAAAGAGAAGCTGTGCGTGAGACAGAGAGAGGGAGAAAGAGAAGCTGTGTGTGTGTGAGAGAGAAAGAGAAGCTGTGAGTGAGAGTGAGAGAGAGAGAAAGAGAAGCTGTGAGTGAGTGAGAGAGAGAAAGAGAAGCTGTGAGTGAGAGAGAGAGAAAGCGAAGCTGTGAGTGAGAGAGAGAGAGAATGAGAAGCTGTGAGTGTGTGAGAGAGAAGCTGTGAGTGAGAGAGAGAGAGAAGTTGTGAGTGAGAGAGAGAGAGATGAGAAGCTGTGAGTGAGAGAGAGAGAAAGTAAGAGAAGCTGTGAGTGAGAAAGAGAGAGAAAGAGAAGCTGTGAGTGAGAGAAAGAGAGGGAGAAAGATAAGCTGTGAGAGAGAGAGAGAGAAAGAGAAGCTGTGTGAGAGAGAGAGAGAAAGAGAAGCTGTGATTGAGAGTGAGAGAGAGAGAAGCTGTGAATGAGAGAGAGAGAAAGAGAAGCTATGAGTGAGAGAGAGAGAAGCTGTGAGTGAGAGAGAGAGAAAGAGAAGATATGAGTGTGAGAGATAGAGAGAAGCAGTGAGAGAGAGAGAGAGAGAAGCTGTGAGTGAGACAGAGAGAGAGAAAGAGAAGCTGAGAGAGAGAGAGAGGGAGAAAGAGAAGCTGTGAGAGAGAGAGTGAAAGAGAAGCTGTGAGTGAGAGAGAGAGACGGAGAAAGAGAAGCTGTGAGTGAGAGAGAGAGTGAAAGAGAAGCTGTGAGTGAGAGAGAGAGAAAGAGAAGCTGTGAGTGAGAGAGAGAGAATGAGCTGTGAGTGAGAGAGAGAAGCTGTGAGTGAGAGAGAGAGAGAGAAAGTGAAGCTGTGAGTGAGACAGAGAGAGAAAGAGAAGCTGAGAGAGAGAGAGAGGGAGAAAGAGAAGCTGTGTGAGAGAGAGAGAGAAAGAGAAGCTGTGAGTGTGTGTGAGAGAGAAAGAGAAGCTGTGAGTGAGAGAGAGAGAAAGAAAGAGAAAGAGTGAGAAAGAGAGAGAGAAAGAGAAGCTGTGTGGGAGAGAGAGAAAGAGAGTCTGTGAGTGAGAGAGAGAGAAGCTGTGAGTGAGAGAGAGAGAGAAAGAGAAGCTGTGAGTAAGAAGGAGAGGGAAAGAGAAGAAGTGAGAGAGAGAGAGAGAAAGAGAAGCTGTGAGAGAGAAAGAGAAGCTGTGAGTGAGAGAGTGAGAGAGAGAAAGAGAAGCTGTTAGTGAGAGTGAGAGAGAGAGAAAGAGAAGCTGTGAGTGAGAGAGAGATTGAAAGAGAAGCTGTGAGTGAGAGAGAGAGAGAGAGAGAGAGAAGCTGTGAGTGAGAGGGAGAGAAAGAGAAGCTGTGAGTGACACAGAGAGAGAGAAGCTGTGAGTTAGAGAGAGAGAAAGAGAAGCTGTGAGTGACAGAGAGAGAGAGAGAAGCTGAGAGTGAGAGAGAGAATGTGAAGCTGTGAGTGAGAGAGAGAGAGAAAGAGAAGCTGTGTGTGTGTGAGAGAGAGAAAGATAGTCAGAGAGAGTGAAAGAGAAGCTGTGAGTGAGACAGAGAGAGGGAGAAAGAGAAGCTGTGTGTGTGTGAGAGAGAAAGAGAAGCTGTGAGTGAGAGTGAGAGAGAGAAAGAGAAAGAGAAGCTGTTAGTGAGAGAGAGAGAGAGAAGCTGTGAGTGAGAGAGAGAGAAAGCGAAGATGTGAGTGAGAGAGAGAGAAAATGAGAAGCTGTGAGTGTGAGAGAGAGAAGCTGTGAGTGAGAGAGAGAGAGATGTGAGTGATAGAGAGAGAGAAAGAGAAGCTGTGAGTGAGAGGGAGAGAAAGTAAGAGAAGCTGTGAGTGAGATAGAGAGAGAGAGAAAGAGAAGCTGTGAGTGAGAGAGAGGGAGAAAGATAATCTGTGATTGAGAGTGAGAGAGAGAGAAAGAGAAGCTGTGAGTGAGAGAGAGAGAAAGAGAAGCTGTGAGTGAGAGAGAGAGAAGCTGTGAGTGAGACAGAGAGAGAGAAAGAGAAGCTGTGAGTGAGAGAGAGAGAAGCTGTGAGTGAGAGAGAGAGTGAAAGAGAAGCTGTGAGTGAGACAGAGAGAGAGAAAGAGAAGCTGTGAGAGAGAGAGGGGGAAAGAGAAGCTGTGTGTGTGAGAGAGAGAAAGAGAAGCTGTGATTGTGTGTGAGAGAGAAAGAGAAGCTGTGAGTGAGAGAGAGAGAAAGAAAGAGAAATTAGATTGAGAAAGAGAGAGAGAAAGAGAAGCTGTGAGTGAGACAGAGAGAGGGAGAAAGAGAAGCTGTGTGTGTGAGAGAGAGAAAGCGAAGCTGTGAGTGTGAGAGAGAGAATGAGAAGCTGTGAGTGAGAGAGCGAAGCTGTGAGTGAGAGAGAGAGAAGCTGTGTGTGTGTGAGAGAGAGAATGAGAAGCTGTGAGTGAGAGAGAGAGAAAGTAAGAGAAGCTGTGAGTGAGAAAGAGAGAGAAAGAGAAGCTGTGAGTGAGAGAAAGAGAGGGAGAAAGAGAAGCTGTGAGTGAGTGAGAGAGAATGAGAAGCTGTGAGTGAGAGAGAGAGAAGCTGTGAGTGAGAGAGAAAGAGAAGCTGTGAGTGAGAGAGAGAGAGAGAAGATGTGAGTGAGAGAGAGAGAATGAGAAGTTGTGAGTGAGAGAGAGAGAATGTAAGAGAAGCTGTGAGTGATACAGAGAGAGAGAAAGAGAAGCTGTCAGTGAGAGAGAGAGAGAGGGAGAAAGATAAGCTGTGTGAGAGAGAGAGAGAGAAAGAGAAGCTGTGAGAGAGAGAGAGAGAAAGAGAAGCTGTGATTGAGAGTGAGTGAGAGAGAAAGAGAAGCTGTGAGTGAGAGACAGAGAAAGAGAAGCTGTGAGTGAGAGAGAGAGAAGCTGTGAGTAAGAGAGAGAAAGAAAAGCTGTGAGTGAGAGAGAGAGAGAGAGAAAGAGAAGATATGAGTGAGAGAGAGAGAAAGAGAAGCTGTGAGAGAGAGAGGGGGAAAGAGAAGCTGTGTGTGTGAGAGAGAAAGAGAAGCTGAGAGTGAGAGAGAGAGAAAGAAAGAGAAATTAGAGTGAGAAAGAGAGAGAGAAAGAGAAGCTGTGAGTGGGAGAGAGAAAAAGAGAGTCTGTGAGTGAGAGAGAGAGAGAAGCTGTGAGTGAGAGAGAGAGAGAGAGCCAGTGTGAGAGAGAGAGAGAGAAAGAGAAGCTGTGAATGAGAGAGAGAGAAACTGTGAGTGAGAGAGAGAGAAAGAGAAGCTGTGAGTGAGAGAGAGAGAGAAAGAGAAGCTGTGAGTGAGAAGGAGAGGGAAAGAGAAGCTGTGAGTGAGTAGAGAGAAAGAGAAGCTGTGAGTCAGAAGCAGAGGGAAAGAGAAGCTGTGAGTGAGTGAGAGAGAAAGAGAAGCTGTGAGTGAGAGTGAGAGAGAGAGAAAGAGAAGCTGTGAGTGAGAGAGAGAGAGAGAGAAGCAGTGAGTGAGAGAGAGAAAGAGAAGCTGTGAGTGAGAGGGAGAGAGAGAAAGAGAAGCTGTGAGTGACACACAGAGAGAGAAGCTGTGAGTTAGAGAGAGAGAGAAAGAGAAGCTGTGAGTGACAGAGAGAGAGAAAGAGAAGCTGTGTGTGTGAGAGAGAGAGAAAGATAGTCTGAGAAAGAGAGAGTGAAAGAGAAGCTGTGAGTGAGAGAGAGAGAGGGAGAAAGAGAAGCTGTGTGTGAGAGACAGAAAGAGAAGCTGTGAGTGAGAGTGAGAGAGAGAGAAAGAAAGAGAAAGAGAAGCTGTGAGTGAGAGAGTGAGAGAGAGAAAGAGAAGCTGTGAGTGAGAGTGAGAGAGAGAGAGAAAGAGAAGCTGTGAGTGAGAGAGAGAAAGAGATGCTGTGAGTGAGAGAGAGAGTGAAAGAGAAGCTGTGAGTGAGAGAGAGAGAAAGAAAGAGAAGCTGTGAGTGAGTGAGAGAGAGAGAAAGAGAAGCTGTGAGTGAGAGAGAGAGAAAGATAAGCTGTGAGTGAGAGAGAGAGAGAAAGAGAAGCTGTGAGTGAGAAGGAGAGGGAAAGAGAAGAAGTGAGTGAGTGAGAGAGAGAGAGAGAGAAAGAGAAGCTGTGAGAGAGAAAGAGAAGCTGTGAGTGAGTGAGAGAGAGAAAGAGAAGCTGTTAGTGAGAGTGAGAGAGAGAGAGAGAAAGAGAAGCTGTGAGTGAGAGAGAGATTGAAAGAGAAGCTGTGAGTGAGAGAGAGAGAAAGAGAAGCTGTGAGTGAGAGAGAGAAAGAGAAGCTGTGAGTGAGAGAGAGAGAAAGAGAAGCTGTGAGTGACACAGAGAGAGAGAAGCTGTGAGTTAGAGAGAGAGAAAGAGAAGCTGTGTGTGTGTGAGAGAGAGAAAGAGAAGCTGTGAGAGAGAAAGAGAAGCTGTGAGTGAGAGAGAGATTGAAAGAGAAGCTGTGAGTGAGAGGGAGAGAAAGAGAAGCTGTGAGTGACACAGAGAGAGAGAGGCTGTGAGTTAGAGAGAGAGAAAGAGAAGCTGAGAGTGAGAGAGAGAGAGAAAGTGAAGCTGTGAGTGAGAGAGAGAGAAAGAGAAGCTGTGTGTGTGTGCGAGAGAGAAAGATAGTCTGAGAAAGAGAGAG
Organism: Bradypodion pumilum; assembly: GCA_035047305.1. Classification (NCBI taxonomy): domain Eukaryota; kingdom Metazoa; phylum Chordata; class Lepidosauria; order Squamata; family Chamaeleonidae; genus Bradypodion; species Bradypodion pumilum. The sequence continues at coordinate 269,819,178 of JAWDJD010000001.1, read as the reverse complement.
TGAAAGAGAAGCTGTGCGTGAGACAGAGAGAGGGAGAAAGAGAAGCTGTGTGTGTGTGAGAGAGAAAGAGAAGCTGTGAGTGAGAGTGAGAGAGAGAGAAAGAGAAGCTGTGAGTGAGTGAGAGAGAGAAAGAGAAGCTGTGAGTGAGAGAGAGAGAAAGCGAAGCTGTGAGTGAGAGAGAGAGAGAATGAGAAGCTGTGAGTGTGAGAGAGAGAAGCTGTGAGTGAGAGAGAGAGAGAAGTTGTGAGTGAGAGACAGAGAGATGAGAAGCTGTGAGTGAGAGAGAGAGAAAGTAAGAGAAGCTGTGAGTGAGAAAGAGAGAGAAAGAGAAGCTGTGAGTGAGAGAAAGAGAGGGAGAAAGATAGGCTGTGAGAGAGAGAGAGAGAAAGAGAAGCTGTGTGAGAGAGAGAGAGAAAGAGAAGCTGTGATTGAGAGTGAGAGAGAGAGAGAGAGAGAAGCTGTGAATGAGAGAGAGAGAAAGAGAAGCTATGAGTGAGAGAGAGAGAAGCTGTGAGTGAGAGAGAGAGAAAGAGAAGATATGAGTGTGAGAGATAGAGAGAAGCAGTGAGAGAGAGAGAGAGAGAAGCTGTGAGTGAGACAGAGAGAGAGAAAGAGAAGCTGAGAGAGAGAGAGAGGGAGAAAGAGAAGCTGTGAGAGAGAGAGTGAAAGAGAAGCTGTGAGTGAGAGAGAGAGACGGAGAAAGAGAAGCTGTGAGTGAGAGAGAGAGTGAAAGAGAAGCTGTGAGTGAGAGAGAGAGAAAGAGAAGCTGTGAGTGAGAGAGAGAGAATGAGAAGCTGTGAGTGAGAGAGAGAAGCTGTGAGTGAGAGAGAGAGAGAGAGAGAGAGAAAGTGAAGCTGTGAGTGAGACAGAGAGAGAAAGAGAAGCTGAGAGAGAGAGAGAGGGAGAAAGAGAAGCTGTGTGAGAGAGAGAGAGAAAGAGAAGCTGTGAGTGTGTGTGAGAGAGAAAGTGAAGCTGTGAGTGAGAGAGAGAGAAAGAAAGAGAAAGAGTGAGAAAGAGAGAGAGAAAGAGAAGCTGTGTGGGAGAGAGAGAAAGAGAGTCTGTGAGTGAGAGAGAGAGAAGCTGTGAGTGAGAGAGAGAGAGAAAGAGAAGCTGTGAGTAAGAAGGAGAGGGAAAGAGAAGAAGTGAGAGAGAGAGAGAGAAAGAGAAGCTGTGAGAGAGAAAGAGAAGCTGTGAGTGAGTGAGAGAGAGAAAGAGAAGCTGTTAGTGAGAGTGAGAGAGAGAGAAAGAGAAGCTGTGAGTGAGAGAGAGATTGAAAGAGAAGCTGTGAGTGAGAGAGAGAGAGAGAGAGAGAGAGAAGCTGTGAGTGAGAGGGAGAGAAAGAGAAGCTGTGAGTGACACAGAGAGAGAGAAGCTGTGAGTTAGAGAGAGAGAAAGAGAAGCTGTGAGTGACAGAGAGAGAGAGAGAAGCTGAGAGTGAGAGAGAGAATGTGAAGCTGTGAGTGAGAGAGAGAGAGAAAGAGAAGCTGTGTGTGTGTGTGAGAGAGAAAGATAGTCAGAGAGAGTGAAAGAGAAGCTGTGAGTGAGACAGAGAGAGGGAGAAAGAGAAGCTGTGTGTGTGTGAGAGAGAAAGAGAAGCTGTGAGTGAGAGTGAGAGAGAGAAAGAGAAAGAGAAGCTGTTAGTGAGAGAGAGAGAGAGAAGCTGTGAGTGAGAGAGAGAGAAAGCGAAGATGTGAGTGAGAGAGAGAGAAAATGAGAAGCTGTGAGTGTGAGAGAGAGAAGCTGTGAGTGAGAGAGAGAGAGATGTGAGTGATAGAGAGAGAGAAAGAGAAGCTGTGAGTGAGAGGGAGAGAAAGTAAGAGAAGCTGTGAGTGAGATAGAGAGAGAGAGAAAGAGAAGCTGTGAGTGAGAGAGAGGGAGAAAGATAATCTGTGATTGAGAGTGAGAGAGAGAGAAAGAGAAGCTGTGAGTGAGAGAGAGAGAAAGAGAAGCTGTGAGTGAGAGAGAGAGAAGCTGTGAGTGAGACAGAGAGAGAGAAAGAGAAGCTGTGAGTGAGAGAGAGAGAAGCTGTGAGTGAGAGAGAGAGTGAAAGAGAAGCTGTGAGTGAGACAGAGAGAGAGAAAGAGAAGCTGTGAGAGAGAGAGGGGGAAAGAGAAGCTGTGTGTGAGAGAGAGAGAAAGAGAAGCTGTGATTGTGTGTGAGAGAGAAAGAGAAGCTGTGAGTGAGAGAGAGAGAGAAAGAAAGAGAAATTAGAGTGAGAAAGAGAGAGAGAAAGAGAAGCTGTGAGTGAGACAGAGAGAGGGAGAAAGAGAAGCTGTGTGTGTGAGAGAGAGAAAGCGAAGCTGTGAGTGTGAGAGAGAGAATGAGAAGCTGTGAGTGAGAGAGCGAAGCTGTGAGTGAGAGAGAGAGAAGCTGTGTGTGTGTGAGAGAGAGAATGAGAAGCTGTGAGTGAGAGAGAGAGAAAGTAAGAGAAGCTGTGAGTGAGAAAGAGAGAGAAAGAGAAGCTGTGAGTGAGAGAAAGAGAGGGAGAAAGAGAAGCTGTGAGTGAGTGAGAGAGAATGAGAAGCTGTGAGTGAGAGAGAGAGAAGCTGTGAGTGAGAGAGAAAGAGAAGCTGTGAGTGAGAGAGAGAGAGAGAAGATGTGAGTGAGAGAGAGAGAATGAGAAGTTGTGAGTGAGAGAGAGAGAATGTAAGAGAAGCTGTGAGTGATACAGAGAGAGAGAAAGAGAAGCTGTCAGTGAGAGAGAGAGAGGGAGAAAGATAAGCTGTGTGAGAGAGAGAGAGAGAAAGAGAAGCTGTGAGAGAGAGAGAGAGAAAGAGAAACTGTGATTGAGAGTGAGTGAGAGAGAAAGAGAAGCTGTGAGTGAGAGACAGAGAAAGAGAAGCTGTGAGTGAGAGAGAGAGAAGCTGTGAGTGAGAGAGAGAAAGAAAAGCTGTGAGTGAGAGAGAGAGAGAGAGAAAGAGAAGATATGAGTGAGAGAGAGAGAAAGAGAAGCTGTGAGAGAGAGAGGGGGAAAGAGAAGCTGTGTGTGTGAGAGAGAAAGAGAAGCTGAGAGTGAGAGAGAGAGAAAGAAAGAGAAATTAGAGTGAGAAAGAGAGAGAGAAAGAGAAGCTGTGAGTGGGAGAGAGAAAAAGAGAGTCTGTGAGTGAGAGAGAGAGAGAAGCTGTGAGTGAGAGAGAGAGAGAGAGCCGGTGTGAGAGAGAGAGAGAGAAAGAGAAGCTGTGAATGAGAGAGAGAGAAACTGTGAGTGAGAGAGAGAGAAAGAGAAGCTGTGAGTGAGAGAGAGAGAGAAAGAGAAGCTGTGAGTGAGAAGGAGAGGGAAAGAGAAGCTGTGAGTGAGTAGAGAGAAAGAGAAGCTGTGAGTCAGAAGCAGAGGGAAAGAGAAGCTGTGAGTGAGTGAGAGAGAAAGAGAAGCTGTGAGTGAGAGTGAGAGAGAGAGAAAGAGAAGCTGTGAGTGAGAGAGAGAGAGAGAGAAGCAGTGAGTGAGAGAGAGAAAGAGAAGCTGTGAGTGAGAGGGAGAGAGAGAAAGAGAAGCTGTGAGTGACACACAGAGAGAGAAGCTGTGAGTTAGAGAGAGAGAGAAAGAGAAGCTGTGAGTGACAGAGAGAGAGAAAGAGAAGCTGTGTGTGTGAGAGAGAGAGAAAGATAGTCTGAGAAAGAGAGAGTGAAAGAGAAGCTGTGAGTGAGAGAGAGAGAGGGAGAAAGAGAAGCTGTGTGTGAGAGACAGAAAGAGAAGCTGTGAGTGAGAGTGAGAGAGAGAGAAAGAAAGAGAAAGAGAAGCTGTGAGTGAGAGAGTGAGAGAGAGAAAGAGAAGCTGTGAGTGAGAGTGAGAGAGAGAGAGAAAGAGAAGCTGTGAGTGAGAGAGAGAAAGAGATGCTGTGAGTGAGAGAGAGAGTGAAAGAGAAGCTGTGAGTGAGAGAGAGAGAAAGAAAGAGAAGCTGTGAGTGAGTGAGAGAGAGAGAAAGAGAAGCTGTGAGTGAGAGAGAGAGAAAGATAAGCTGTGAGTGAGAGAGAGAGAGAAAGAGAAGCTGTGAGTGAGAAGGAGAGGGAAAGAGAAGAAGTGAGTGAGTGAGAGAGAGAGAGAGAGAAAGAGAAGCTGTGAGAGAGAAAGAGAAGCTGTGAGTGAGTGAGAGAGAGAAAGAGAAGCTGTTAGTGAGAGTGAGAGAGAGAGAGAGAAAGAGAAGCTGTGAGTGAGACAGAGAGAGAGAAAGAAAAATTGTGATTGAGAGTGAGAGAGAGAGAGAAAGAGAAGCTGTGAGTGAGAGAGAGAAAGAGAAGCTGTGAGTGAGAGGGAGAGAAAGAGAAGCTGTGAGTGACACAGAGAGAGAGAAGCTGTGAGTTAGAGAGAGAGAAAGAGAAGTTGTGAGTGACAGAGAGAGAGAAAGAGAAGCTGAGAGTGAGAGAGAGAGAGAAAGTGAAGTTGTGAGTGAGAGAGAGAGAGAAAGAGAAGCTGTGTGTGTGTGAGAGAGAGAGAAAGATAGTCTGAGAAAGAGAGAGTGAAAGAGAAGCTGTGAGTGAGACAGAGAGAGAGAGAAAGAGAAGCTGTGAGTGAGAGAGAGAGAGAAAGAGAAGCTGTGAGTGAGAGAGAGAGAGAAAGCGAAGCTGTGAGTGAGAGAGAGAATGAGAAGCTGTGAGTGTGAGAGAGAGAAGCTGTGAGTGAGAGAGAGAGAAGATGTGAGTGAGAGAGAGAGAGAATGAGAAGCTGTGAGTGAGAGAGAGAGAAAGTAAGAGAAGCTGTGTGTGTGAGAGAGAAAGAGAAGCTGTGAGTGAGAGAAAGAGAGGGAGAAAGATAAGCTGTGTGTGAGAGAGAGAAAGAGAAGCTGTGTGAGAGAGAGAAAGAGAAGCTGTGATTGAGAGTGAGAGAGAGAGAGAAAGAGAAGCTGTGAGTGAGAGAGTGAAAGAGAAGCTATGAGTGAGAGAGAGAAGCAGTGAGTGAGAGATAGAAAGAAAAGCTGTGAGTGAGAGAGAGAGAAAGATAGTCTGAGAAAGAGAGAGTGAAAGAGAAGCTGTGAGTGAGACAGAGAGAGGGAGAAAGAGAAGCTGTGTGTGAGAGAGAGAAAGAGAAGCTGTGAGTGAGAGTGAGAGAGAGAGAGAGAAAGAGAAGCTGTGAGTGAGAGAGAGAGAGAAAGAGAAGCTGTGAGTGAGAGAGAGAGAGAAAGCGAAGCTGTGAGTGAGAGAGAGAAAGAAAAGCTGTGAGTGAGAGAGAGAGAGAGAGAAAGAGAAGATATGAGTGAGAGAGAGAGAAAGAGAAGCTGTGAGAGAGAGAGGGGGAAAGAGAAGCTGTGTGTGTGAGAGAGAAAGAGAAGCTGTGAGTGAGAGAGAGAGAAAGAAAGAGAAATTAGAGTGAGAAAGAGAGAGAGAAAGAGAAGCTGTGAGTGGGAGAGAGAAAAAGAGAGTCTGTGAGTGAGAGAGAGAGAGAAGCTGTGAGTGAGAGAGAGAGAGAGCCGGTGTGAGAGAGAGAGAGAGAAAGAGAAGCTGTGAATGAGAGAGAGAGAAACTGTGAGTGAGAGAGAGAGAAAGAGAAGCTGTGAGTGAGAGAGAGAGAGAAAGAGAAGCTGTGAGTGAGAAGGAGAGGGAAAGAGAAGCTGTGAGTGAGTAGAGAGAAAGAGAAGCTGTGAGTCAGAAGAAGAGGGAAAGAGAAGCTGTGAGTGAGTGAGAGAGAAAGAGAAGCTGTGAGTGAGAGTGAGAGAGAGAGAAAGAGAAGCTGTGAGTGAGAGAGAGAGAGAGAGAGAGAGAAGCTGTGAGTGAGAGAGAGAAAGAGAAGCTGTGAGTGAGAGGGAGAGAGAGAAAGAGAAGCTGTGAGTGACACACAGAGAGAGAAGCTGTGAGTTAGAGAGAGAGAGAAAGAGAAGCTGTGAGTGACAGAGAGAGAGAAAGAGAAGCTGTGTGTGTGTGTGAGAGAGAAAGATAGTCTGAGAAAGAGAGAGTGAAAGAGAAGCTGTGAGTGAGAGAGAGAGAGGGAGAAAGAGAAGCTGTGTGTGAGAGACAGAAAGAGAAGCTGTGAGTGAGAGTGAGAGAGAGAGAAAGAAAGAGAAAGAGAAGCTGTGAGTGAGAGAGTGAGAGAGAGAAAGAGAAGCTGTGAGTGAGAGTGAGAGAGAGAGAGAAAGAGAAGCTGTGAGTGAGAGAGAGAGAAAGAGATGCTGTGAGTGAGAGAGAGAGTGAAAGAGAAGCTGTGAGTGAGAGAGAGAGAAAGAAAGAGAAGCTGTGAGTGAGTGAGAGAGAGAGAAAGAGAAGCTGTGAGTGAGAGAGAGAGAAAGAGAAGCTGTGAGTGAGAGAGAGAGAGAAAGAGAAGCTGTGAGTGAGAAGGAGGGGGAAAGAGAAGAAGTGAGTGAGTGAGAGAGAGAGAGAGAGAAAGAGAAGCTGTGAGAGAGAAAGAGAAGCTGTGAGTGAGTGAGAGAGAGAAAGAGAAGCTGTTAGTGAGAGTGAGAGAGAGAGAGAGAAAGAGAAGCTGTGAGTGAGAGAGAGATTGAAAGAGAAGCTGTGAGTGAGAGAGAGAGAAAGAGAAGCTGTGAGTGAGAGAGAGAAAGAGAAGCTGTGAGTGAGAGGGAGAGAAAGAGAAGCTGTGAGTGACACAGAGAGAGAGAAGCTGTGAGTTAGAGAGAGAGAAAGAGAAGTTGTGAGTGACAGAGAGAGAGAAAGAGAAGCTGAGAGTGAGAGAGAGAGAGAAAGTGAAGCTGTGAGTGAGAGAGAGAGAGAAAGAGAAGCTGTGTGTGTGTGTGTGAGAGAGAAAGATAGTCTGAGAAAGAGAGAGTGAAAGAGAAGCTGTGAGTGAGACAGAGAGAGGGAGAAAGAGAAGCTGTGTGTGAGAGAGAGAAAGAGAAGCTGTGAGTGAGAGTGAGAGAGAGAGAGAGAAAGAGAAGCTGTGAGTGAGAGAGAGAGAGAAAGAGAAGCTGTGAGTGAGAGAGAGAGAGAAAGCGAAGCTGTGAGTGAGAGAGAGAATGAGAAGCTGTGAGTGTGAGAGAGAGAAGCTGTGAGTGAGAGAGAGAGAAGATGTGAGTGAGAGAGAGAGAATGAGAAGCTGTGAGTGAGAGAGAGAGAAAGTAAGAGAAGCTGTGTGTGTGTGAGAGAAAAAGAAGCTGTGAGTGAGAGAAAGAGAGGGAGAAAGATAAGCTGTGTGTGTGAGAGAGAAAGAGAAGCTGTGTGAGAGAGAGAAAGAGAAGCTGTGATTGAGAGTGAGAGAGAGAGAGAAAGAGAAGCTGTGAGTGAGAGAGTGAAAGAGAAGCTATGAGTGAGAGAGAGAGAGAAGCAGTGAGTGAGAGATAGAAAGAAAAGCTGTGAGTGAGAGAGAGAGAGAAAGAGAAGATATGAGTGAGAGAGAGAGAGAAGCAGTGAGTGAGAGAGAGAGAGAAAGAGAAGCTGTGAGTGAGACAGAGAGAGAGAAAAAGAAGCTGCGAGAGAGAGGGAGGGAGAAAGAGAAGCTGTGTGAGAGAGAGAGAGAGAAAGAGAAGCTGTGAGAGAGAAAGAGAAGCTGTGAGTGAGAGAGTGAGAGAGAGAAAGAGAAGCTGTTAGTGAGAGTGAGAGAAAGAGAGAAAGAGAAGCTGTGAGTGAGAGAGAGATTGAAATAGAAGCTGTGAGTGAGAGAGGGAGAGAGAAAGAGAAGCTGTGAGTGAGAGAGAGAAAGAGAAGCTGTGAGTGAGAGGGAGAGAAAGAGAAGCTGTGAGTGACACAGAGAGAGAGAAGCTGTGAATTAGAGAGAGAGAATGAGAAGCTGTGATTGAGAGAGAAAGTAAGAGAAGCTGTGTGTGAGAAAGAGAGAGAAAGAGAAGCTGTGAGTGAGAGAAAGAGAGGGAGAAAGAAGCTGTGAGAGAGAGAGAGAGAGAGAAGCTGTGTGTGAGAGAGAGAAAGAGAAGCTGTGATTGAGAGTGAGAGAGAGAGAGAAAGAGAAGCTGTGAGTGAGAGAGTGAAAGAGAAGCTATGAGTGAGAGAGAGAGAAGCAGTGAGTGAGAGAGAGAAAGAAAAGCTGTGAGTGAGAGAGAGAGAGAAAGAGAAGCTGTGAGTGAGACAGAGAGAGAGAAAAAGAAGCTGCGAGAGAGTGAGAGAGGGAGAAAGAGAAGCTGTGTGTGTGTGAGAGAGAGAAAGAGAAGCTGTGAGAGAGAAAGAGAAGCTGTGAGTGAGAGAGTGAGAGAGAGAAAGAGAAGCTGTTAGTGAGAGTGAGAGAAAGAGAGAAAGAGAAGCTGTGAGTGAGAGAGAGATTGAAAGAGAAGCTGTGAGTGAGAGAGAGAGAGAGAAGCTTTGAGTGAGAGAGAGAGAGAAAGAGAAGCTGTGAGTGAGAGGGAGAGAAAGAGAAGCTGTGAGTGACACAGAGAGAGAGAAGTTGTGAGTTAGAGAGAGAGAAAGAGAAGCTGTGAGTGACAGAGAGAGAGAAAGAGAAGCTGAGAGTGAGAGAGAGAGAAAGTGAAGCTGTGAGTGAGAGAGAGAGAGAAAGAGAAGCTTTGTGTGTGTGTGTGAGAGAGAAAGATAGTCTGAGAAAGAGACAGTGAAAGAGAAGCTGTGCGTGAGACAGAGAGAGGGAGAAAGAGAAGCTGTGTGTGTGTGAGAGAGAAAGAGAAGCTGTGAGTGAGAGTGAGAGAGAAAGAGAAGCTGTGAGTGAGAGAGAGAGAAAGCGAAGCTGTGAGTGAGAGAGAGGGAGAGAATGAGAAGTTGTGAGTGTGAGAGAGAGAAGCTGTGAGTGAGAGAGAGAGAGAAGATGTGAGTGAGAAAGAGAGATGAGAAGCTGTGAGTGAGAGAGAGAGAAAGTAAGAGAAGCTGTGAGTGAGAGAGTGAAAGAGAAGCTATGAGTGAGAGAGAGAGAAGCAGTGAGTGAGAGATAGAAAGAAAAGCTGTGAGTGAGAGAGAGAGAGAAAGAGAAGATATGAGTGAGAGAGAGAGAAGCAGTGAGTGAGAGAGAGAGAGAAAGAGAAGCTGTGAGTGAGACAGAGAGAAAAAGAAGCTGCGAGAGAGAGGGAGGGAGAAATAGAAGCTGTGTGAGAGAGAGAGAGAGAAAGAGAAGCTGTGAGAGAGAAAGAGAAGCTGTGAGTGAGAGAGTGAGAGAGAGAAAGAGAAGCTGTTAGTGAGAGTGAGAGAAAGAGAGAAAGAGAAGCTGTGAGTGAGAGAGAGATTGAAAGAGAAGCAGTGAGTGAGAGAGGGAGAGAGAAAGAGAAGCTGTGAGTGAGAGAGAGAAAGAGAAGCTGTGAGTGAGAGGGAGAGAAAGAGAAGCTGTGAGTGACACAGAGAGAGAGAAGCTGTGAGTTAGAGAGAGAGAATGAGAATCTGTGATTGAGAGAGAGAGAAAGTAAGAGAAGCTGTGTGTGAGAAAGAGAGAGAAAGGGAAGCTGTGAGTGAGAGAAAGAGAGGTAGAAAGAAGCTGTGAGAGAGAGAGAGAGAAGCTGTGTGTGAGAGAGAGAAAGAGAAGCTGTGATTGAGAGTGACAGAGAGAGAGAAAGAAAAGCTGTGAGTGAGAGAGTGAAACAGAAGCTATGAGTGAGAGAGAGAGAAGCAGTGAGTGAGAGAGAGAAAGAAAAGCTGTGAGTGAGAGAGAGAAAGAGAAGCTGTGAGTGAGACAGAGAGAGAGAAAAAGAAGCTGCGAGAGAGAGAGAGGGAGAAAGAGAAGCTGTGTGTGTGTGAGAGAGAGAAAGAGAAGCTGTGAGAGAGAAAGAGAAGCTGTGAGTGAGAGAGTGAGAGAGAGAAAGAGAAGCTGTTAGTGAGAGTGAGAGAAAGAGAGAATGAGAAGCTGTGAGTGAGAGAGAGATTGAAAGAGAAGCTGTGAGTGAGAGAGAGAGAAGCTGTGAGTGAGAGAGAGAGAGAAAGAGAAGCTGTGAGTGAGAGGGAGAGAAAGAGATGCTGTGAGTGACACAGAGAGAGAAGCTGTGAGTTAGAGAGAGAGAAAGAGAAGCTGTGAGTGACAGAGAGAGAGAAAGAGAAGCTGAGAGTGAGAGAGAGAGAGAAAGTGAAGCTGTGAGTGAGAGAGAGAGAGAGAAAGAGAAGCTTTGTGTGTGTGAGAGAGAGAAAGATAGTCTGAGAAAGAGACAGTGAAAGAGAAGCTGTGCGTGAGACAGAGAGAGGGAGAAAGAGAAGCTGTGTGTGTGTGAGAGAGAAAGAGAAGCTGTGAGTGAGAGTGAGAGAGAGAGAGAAAGAGAAGCTGTGAGTGAGAGAGAGAGAGAAAGAGAAGCTGTGAGTGAGAGAGAGAGAAAGCGAAGCTGTGAGTGAGAGAGAGAGAGAGAATGAGAAGCTGTGAGTGTGAGAGAGAAAAGCTGTGAGTGAGAGAGAGAGAGAAGATGTGAGTGAGAGAGAGAGAGATGAGAAGCTGTGAGTGAGAGAGAGAGAAAGTAAGAGAAGCTGTGAGTGAGAAAGAGAGAGAAAGAGAAGCTGTGAGTGAGAGAAAGAGAGGGAGAAAGATAAGCTGTGAGAGAGAGAGAGAAAGAGAAGCTGTGTGAGAGAGAGAGAGAAAGAAAAATTGTGATTGAGAGTGAGAGAGAGAGAGAAAGAGAAGCTGTGAGTGAGAGAGAGAGAAAGAGAAGCTATGAGTGAGAGAGAGAGAAGCAGTGAGTGAGAGAGAGAGAGAGAAGCTGTGAGTGAGACAGAGAGAGAGAAAGAGAAGCTGCGAGAGAGAGAGAGAGAGAGGGAGAAAGAGAAGCTGTGTGTGTGAGAGAGAAAGAGAAGCTGTGTGTGTGTGAGAGAGAGAAAGATAGTCTGAGAAAGAGAGTGAAAGAGAAGCTGTGAGTGAGAGAGAGAGAGGGAGAAAGAGAAGCTGTGAGTGAGAGTGAGAGAGAGAGAGAGAAAGAGAAGCTGTGAGTGAGAGAGAGAGAGATGTGAGTGATAGAGAGAGAGAGAATGAGAAGCTGTGAGTGAGAGAGAGTGAGAGAAAGAGAAGCTGTGAGTGAGAGAGAGAGTGAAAGTGAAGCTGTGAGTGAGAGAGAGAGAAAGAGAAGTTGTGAGTGAGAGAGAGAGAGAATGAGAAGCTGTGAGTGAGAGAGAGAAGCTGTGAGTGAGAGAGAGAGAAAGTGAAGCTGTGAGTGAGAGAGAGAGAGAAAGAGAAGCTGTGTGTGTGTGTGAGAGAAAGATAGTCTGAGAAAGAGAGAGTGAAAGAGAAGCTGTGAGTGAGTGAGAATGAGGGAGACAGAAAAGCTGTGTGAGATAGAGAGAGAAAGAGAAGCTGTGAGTGAGAGTGAGAGAGAGAGAGAGAAAGAGAAGCTGTGAGTGAGGGAGAGAGATGTGAGTGATAGAGAGAAGGAGAATGAGAAGCTGTGAGTGAGAGAGAGAAAGTAAGAGAAGCTGTGAGTGAGATAGAGAGAGAGAGAAGGAGAAGCTGTGAGTGAGAGAGAGAGAGGGAGAAAGATAATCTGTGTGAGAGAGAGAGAGAAAGAGAAGGTGTGATTGAGAGTGAGAGAGAGAAAGAGAAGCTGTGAGTGAGAGAGAGAGAAAGAGAAGCTGTGAGTGAGAGAGATAGAATGTGAGAGAGAGAAAGAAAAGCTGTGAGTGAGAGAGAGAGAGAAAGAGAAGATATGAGTGAGTGAGAGAGAGAAGCAGTGAGAGAGAGAGAGAAACAGAAGCTGTGAGTGAGACAGAGAGAGAAAGAGAAGCTGTGAGAGAGAGAGAGGGAGAAAGAGAAGCTATGTGTGAGAGAGAGAGAAAGATAAGCTGTGAGTGACACAGAGAGAGAGAAGCTGTGAGTTAGAGAGAGAGAAAGAGAAGCTGTGAGTGAGAGAGAGAGAGAAAGAGAAGCTGAGAGTGAGAGAGAGAGAGAAAGTGAAGCTGTGAGTGAGAGAGAGAGAGAAAGAGAAGCTTTGTGTGTGTGTGAGAGAGAAAGATAGTCTGAGAAAGAGACAGTGAAAGAGAAGCTGTGCGTGAGATAGAGAGAGGGAGAAAGAGAAGCTGTGTGTGTGAGAGAGAGAAAGAGAAGCTGTGAGTGAGAGTGAGAGAGAGAAAGAGAAGCTGTGAGTGAGAGAGAGAGAAAGAGAAGCTGTGAGTGAGAGAGAGAGAAAGCGAAGCTGTGAGTGAGAGAGAGAGAATGAGAAGCTGTGAGTGTGAGAGAGAGAAGCTGTGAGTGAGAGAGAGAGAGAAGATCTGAGTGAGAGAGAGAGAGATGAGAAACTGTGAGTGAGAGAGAGAGAATGTAAGAGAAGCTGTGAGTGAGAAAGAGAGAGAAAGAGAAGCTGTGAGTGAGAGAAAGAGAGGGAGAAAGATAAGCTGTGAGAGAGAGAGAGAAAGAGAAGCTGTGTGTGTGAGAGAGAGAAAGAGAAATTGTGATTGAGAGTGAGAGAGAGAGAGAAAGAGAAGCTGTGAGTGAGAGAGAGAAAGAGAAGCTATGAGTGAGAGAGAGAGAAGCAGTGAGTGAGAGAGAGGAAGAAAAGCTGTGTGTGAGAGAGAGAGAGAAAGAGAAGATATGAGTGTGAGAGATAGAGAGAAGCTGTGAGTGAGACAGAGAGAGAGAAAGAGAAGCTGCGAGAGAGAGAGAGAGAGGGGGAGAAAGAGAAGATGTGTGTGTGAGAGAGAAAGAGAAGCTGTGTGTGTGTGAGAGAGAGAAAGATAGTCTGAGAAAGAGAGTGAAAGAGCAGGTGTGAGTGAGAGTGAGAGAGAGAGAGAGAGAAAGAGAAGCTGTGAGTGAGAGAGAGAGAGAGATGTGAGTGATAGAGCGAGAGAGAATGAGAAGCTGTGAGTGTGAGAGAGAGAGAGAAAGAGAAGCTGTGAGTGAGAGACAGAGTGAAAGAGAAGTGGGAGTGAGAGAGAGAGAAAGAGAAGCTGTGAGTGAGAGAGAGAGAGAATGAGAAGCTGTGAGTGAGAGAGAGAGAAGCTGTGAGTGAGAGAGAGAGAGAGAAAGTAAAGCTCTGAGTGAGAGAGAGAGAAAGAGAAGCTGTGTGTGTGTGAGAGAGAGAAAGAGAGAGTGAAAGAGAAGCTGTGAGTGAGAGAGAGAGAGAGAAAGAGAAGCTGTGTGAGATAGAGAGAGAAAGAGAAGCTGTGAGAGAGAGTGAGAGAGAGAGAGAAAGAGAAGCTGTGAGTGAGAGAGAGAGAGATGTGAGTGATAGAGAGAGAGAGAATGAGAAGCTGTGAGTGAGAGAGAAAGTAAGAGAAGCTGTGAGTGAGATAGAGAGAGAGAGAAAGAGAAGCTGTGAGTGAGAGAGAGGGAGAAAGATAATCTGTATGAGAGAGAGAGAGAAAGAGAAGGTGTGATTGAGAGTGAGAGAGAGAAAGAGAAGCTGTGAGTGAGAGAGAGAGAAAGAGAAGCTGTGAGTGAGAGAGAGAATCTGTGAGTGAGAGAGAGAGAGAAAGAGAAGATATGAGTGAGAGAGAGAGAGAAGCAGTGAGAGAGAGAGAGAAACAGAAGCTGTGAGTGAGACAGAGAGAGAAAGAGAAGCTGTGAGAGAGAGAGAGGGGGAGAAAGAGAAGCTGTGTGTGTGTGAGAGAAAGAGAAGCTGTGAGTGTGTGAGAGAGAGGAAAGAGAAGCTGTGAGTGAGAGAGAGAGAAAGAAAGAGAAATTAGAGTGAGAAAGAGAGAGAGAAAGAGAAGCTGTGTGGGAGAGAGAGAAAGAGAGTCTGTGAGTGAGAGAGAGAGAGAAGCTGTGAGTGAGAGAGAGAGAGAAAGAGAAGCTGTGAGTAAGAAGTAGAGGGAAAGAGAAGAAGTGAGAGTGAGAGAGAGAAAGAGAAGCTGTGAGAGAGAAAGAGAAGCTGTGAGTGAGAGAGTGAGAGAGAGAAAGAGAAGCTGTTAGTGAGAGTGAGAGAGAGAGAGAAACAAGCTGTGAGTGATAGAGAGATTGAAAGAGAAGCTGTGCGTGAGAGAGAGAGAGAGAGAAAGAGAAGCTGTGAGTTAGAGAGAGAGAAAGAGAAGCTGTGAGTGACAGAGAGAGAGAAAGAGAAGCTGAGAGTGAGAGAGAGAGAGAATGTGAAGCTGTGAGTGAGAGAGAGAGAGAGAAAGAGAAGCTGTGTGTGTGAGAGAGAGAAAGATAGTCTGAGAAAGAGAGAGTGAAAGAGAAGCTGTGAGTGAGACAGAGAGAGGGAGAAAGAGAAGCTGTGTGTGTGAGAGAGAGAAAGAGCTGTGAGTGAGAGTGAGAGAGGGAGAAAGAGAAGCTGTGTGTGTGAGAGAGAGAAAGAGAAGCTGTGAGTGAGAGAGAGAGAGAGAGAAAGAGAAGCTGTGAGTGAGAGAGAGATGTGAGTGATAGAGAGAGAGAGAATGAGAAGCTGTGAGTGAGAGAGAGAGAGAAAGTGAAGCTGTGAGTGAGAGAGAGAGAAAGAGAAGCTGTGTGTGTGAGAGAGAGAAAGATAGTCTGAGAAAGAGAGAGTGAAAGAGAAGCTGTGCGTGAGACAGAGAGAGGGAGAAAGAGAAGCTGTGTGTGTGTGAGAGAGAAAGAGAAGCTGTGAGTGAGAGTGAGAGAGAGAGAAAGAGAAGCTGTGAGTGAGAGAGAGAGAGAAAGAGAAGCTGTGAGTGAGAGAGAGAGAAAGCGAAGCTGTGAGTGAGAGAGAGAGAGAATGAGAAGCTGTGAGTGTGAGAGAGAGAAGCTGTGAGTGAGAGAGAGAGAAGTTGTGAGTGAGAGAGAGAGAGATGAGAAGCTGTGAGTGAGAGAGAGAAAGTAAGAGAAGCTGTGAGTGAGAAAGAGAGAGAAAGAGAAGCTGTGAGTGAGAGAAAGAGAGGGAGAAAGATAAGCTGTGAGAGAGAGAGAGAGAAAGAGAAGCTGTGTGTGTGAGAGAGAAAGAGAAGCTGTGATTGAGAGTGAGAGAGAGAGAGAGAAGCTGTGAATGAGAGAGAGAGAAAGAGAAGCTATGAGTGAGAGAGAGAGAAGCTGTGAGTGAGAGAGAGAGAGAAAGAGAAGCTGTGTGTGTGAGAGAGAGAAAGATAGTCTGAGAAAGAGAGAGTGAAAGAGAAGCTGTGAGTGAGACAGAGAGAGGGAGAAAGAGAAGCTGTGTGTGTGAGAGAGAGAAAGAGCTGTGAGTGAGAGTGAGAGAGGGAGAAAGAGAAGCTGTGTGTGTGTGAGAGAGAAAGAGAAGCTGTGAGTGAGAGAGAGAGAGAGAGAGAAAGAGAAAGAGAAGCTGTGAGTGAGAGAGAGAGATGTGAGTGATAGAGAGAGAGAGAATGAGAAGCTGTGAGTGAGAGAGAGAGAGAAAGTGAAGCTGTGAGTGAGAGAGAGAGAAAGAGAAGCTGTGTGTGTGTGTGAGAGAGAAAGATAGTCTGAGAAAGAGAGAGTGAAAGAGAAGCTGTGCGTGAGACAGAGAGGGAGAAAGAGAAGCTGTGTGTGTGTGAGAGAGAAAGAGAAGCTGTGAGTGAGAGTGAGAGAGAGAGAAAGAGAAGCTGTGAGTGAGAGAGAGAGAGAGAAAGAGAAGCTGTGAGTGAGAGAGAGAGAAAGCGAAGCTGTGAGTGAGAGAGAGAGAGAATGAGAAGCTGTGAGTGTGAGAGAGAGAAGCTGTGAGTGAGAGAGAGAAGTTGTGAGTGAGAGAGAGAGAGATGAGAAGCTGTGAGTGAGAGAGAGAGAAAGTAAGAGAAGCTGTGAGTGAGAAAGAGAGAGAAAGAGAAGCTGTGAGTGAGAGAAAGAGAGGGAGAAAGATAAGCTGTGAGAGAGAGAGAGAGAAAGAGAAGCTGTGTGTGAGAGAGAGAGAAAGAGAAGCTGTGATTGAGAGTGAGAGAGAGAGAGAGAGAAGCTGTGAATGAGAGAGAGAGAAAGAGAAGCTATGAGTGAGAGAGAGAGAAGCTGTGAGTGAGAGAGAGAGAGAAAGAGAAGATATGAGTGTGAGAGATAGAGAGAAGCAGTGAGAGAGAGAGAGAGAGAAGCTGTGAGTGAGACAGAGAGAGAGAAAGAGAAGCTGAGAGAGAGAGAGAGAGGGAGAAAGAGAAGCTGTGTGAGAGAGAGAGTGAAAGAGAAGCTGTGAGTGAGAGAGAGAGAGGGAGAAAGAGAAGCTGTGTGTGTGAGAGAGAGAAAGAGAAGCTGTGAGTGAGAGTGAGAGAGAGAGAGAAAGAGAAGCTGTGAGTGAGAGAGAGAGAGAGATGTGAGTGATAGAGAGAGAATGAGAAGCTGTGAGTGAGAGAGAGAGAGAGAAAGAGAAGCTGTGAGTGAGAGAGAGAGTGAAAGAGAAGCTGTGAGTGAGAGAGAGAGAAAGAGAAGCTGTGAGTGAGAGAGAGAGAATGAGAAGCTGTGAGTGAGAGAGAGAAGCTGTGAGAGAGAGAGAGAGAGAAAGTGAAGCTGTGAGTGAGACAGAGAGAGAAAGAGAAGCTGAGAGAGAGAGAGGGAGAAAGAGAAGCTGTGTGAGAGAGAGAGAGAAAGAGAAGCTGTGAGTGTGTGTGAGAGAGAAAGAGAAGCTGTGAGTGAGAGAGAGAGAAAGAAAGAGAAAGAGTGAGAAAGAGAGAGAGAAAGAGAAGCTGTGTGGGAGAGAGAGAAAGAGAGTCTGTGAGTGAGAGAGAGAGAAGCTGTGAGTGAGAGAGAGAGAAAGAGAAGCTGTGAGTAAGAAGGAGAGGGAAAGAGAAGAAGTGAGAGAGAGAGAGAGAAAGAGAAGCTGTGAGAGAGAAAGAGAAGCTGTGAGTGAGAGAGTGAGAGAGAGAGAGAGAAGATGTTAGTGAGAGTGAGAGAGAGAGAAAGAGAAGCTGTGAGTGAGAGAGAGATTGAAAGAGAAGCTGTGAGTGAGAGAGAGAGAGAGAGAGAAAGAGAAGCTGTGAGTGAGAGAGAGAAAGAGAAGCTGTGAGTGAGAGGGAGAGAAAGAGAAGCTGTGAGTGACACAGAGAGAGAATAGCTGTGAGTTAGAGAGAGAGAAAGAGAAGCTGTGAGTGACAGAGAGAGAGAAAGAGAAGCTGAGAGTGAGAGAGAGAATGTGAAGCTGTGAGTGAGAGAGAGAGAGAAAGAGAAGCTGTGTGTGTGTGAGAGAGAAAGATAGTCAGAGAGAGTGAAAGAGAAGCTGTGAGTGAGACAGAGAGAGGGAGAAAGAGAAGCTGTGTGTGTGTGAGAGAGAAAGAGAAGCTGTGAGTGAGAGTGAGAGAGAGAAAGAGAAAGAGAAGCTGTTAGTGAGAGAGAGAGAAAGAGAAGCTGTGAGTGTGAGAGAGAGAAAGCGAAGATGTGAGTGAGAGAGAGAGAGAAAATGAGAAGCTGTGAGTGTGAGAGAGAGAAGCTGTGAGTGAGAGAGAGAGAGATGTGAGTGATAGAGAGAGCGAAAGAGAAGCTGTGAGTGAGAGGGAGAGAAAGTAAGAGAAGCTGTGAGTGAGATAGAGAGAGAGAGAAAGAGAAGCTGTGAGTGAGAGAGAGAGAGGGAGAAAGATAATCTGTGATTGAGAGTGAGAGAGAGAGAAAGAGAAGCTGTGAGTGAGAGAGAGAAAGAGAAGCTGTGAGTGAGAGAGAGAGAAGCTGTGAGTGAGACAGAGAGAGAGAAAGAGAAGCTGTGAGTGAGAGAGAGAGAAGCTTTGAGTGAGAGAGAGAGAGTGAAAGAGAAGCTGTGAGTGAGACAGAGAGAGAGAAAGAGAAGCTGTGAGAGAGAGAGGGGGAAAGAGAAGCTGTGTGTGTGTGAGAGAGAAAGAGAAGCTGTGATTGTGTGTGAGAGAGAAAGAGAAGCTGTGAGTGAGAGAGAGAGAAAGAAAGAGAAATTAGAGTGAGAAAGAGAGAGAGAAAGAGAAGCTGTGAGTGAGACAGAGAGAGGGAGAAAGAGAAGCTGTGTGTGTGAGAGAGAGAAAGAGAAGCTGTGAGTGAAAGTGAGAGAGAGAGAAAGAGAAGCTGAGAGTGAGAGAGAGAGAGAGAGAAAGTGAAGCTGTGAGTGAGAGAGAGAGACAGAGAAGCTGTGTGTGTGAGAGAGAGAGAAAGATAGTCTGAGAAAGAGAGAGTGAAAGAGAAGCTGTGAGTGAGACAGAGAGAGGGAGAAAGAGAAGCTGTGTGTGTGTGTGAGAGAAAGCGAAGCTGTGAGTGTGAGAGAGAGAATGAGAAGCTGTGAGTGAGAGAGCGAAGCTGTGAGTGAGAGAGAGAGAAGATGTGAGTGAGAGAGAGAGAAGATGTGAGTGAGAAAGAGAAGCTGTGAGTGAGAGAAAGAGAGGGAGAAAGAGAAGCTGTGAGTGAGTGAGAGAGAATGAGAAGCTGTGAGTGAGAGAGAGAGAAGCTGTGAGTGAGAGAGAAAGAGAAGCTGTGAGTGAGAGAGAGAGAGAGAAGATGTGAGTGAGAGAGAGAGAATGAGAAGTTGTGAGTGTGAGAGAGAGAACGTAAGAGAAGCTGTGAGTGATACAGAGAGAGAGAAAGAGAAGCTGTCAGTGAGAGAGAGAGAGGGAGAAAGATAAGCTGTGAGAGAGAGAGAGAGAAAGAGAAGCTGTGAGAGAGAGAGAGAGAAAGAGAAGCTGTGATTGAGAGTGAGTGAGAGAGAAAGAGAAGCTGTGAGTGAGAGAGAGAGAAGCTGTGAGTGAGAGAGAGAAAGAAAAGCTGTGAGTGAGAGAGAGAGAAAGAGAAGCTGTGAGAGAGAGAGGGGGAAAGAGAAGCTGTGTGTGTGAGAGAGAAAGAGAAGCTGTGAGTGTGTGTGTGAGAGAAAGAGAAGCTGTGAGTGAGAGAGAGAGAAAGAAAGAGAAATTAGAGTGAGAAAGAGAGAGAGAAAGAGAAGCTGTGAGTGGGAGAGAGAAAAAGAGAGTCTGTGAGTGAGAGAGAGAGAGAGATTCTGTGAGTGAGAGAGAGAGAGAGCCGGTGTGAGTGAGAGAGAGAGAAAGAGAAGCTGTGAATGAGAGAGAGAGAGACTGTGAGTGAGAGAGAGAGAAAGAGAAGCTGTGAGTGAGAGAGAGAGAGAAAGAGAAGCTGTGAGTGAGAGGGAGAGGGAAGAGAAGCTGTGAGTGAGTAGAGAGAAAGAGAAGCTGTGAGTCAGAAGGAGAGGGAAAGAGAAGCTGTGAGTGAGTGAGAGAGAAAGAGAAGCTGTGAGTGAGAGTGAGAGAGAGAGAAAGAGAAGCTGTGAGTGAGAGAGAGAGAGAGAGAGAAAGAGAAGCTGTGAGTGAGAGAGAGAAAGAGAAGCTGTGAGTGAGAGGGAGAGAGAGAAAGAGAAGCTGTGAGTGACACACAGAGAGAGAAGCTGTGAGTTAGAGAGAGAGAGAAAGAGAAGCTGTGAGTGACAGAGAGAGAGAAAGAGAAGCTGTGTGTGTGTGTGAGAGAGAAAGATAGTCTGAGAAAGAGAGAGTGAAAGAGAAGCTGTGAGTGAGAGAGAGAGAGGGAGAAAGAGAAGCTGTGTGTGAGAGACAGAAAGAGAAGCTGTGAGTGAGAGTGAGAGAGAGAGAAAGAAAGAGAAAGAGAAGCTGTGAGTGAGAGTGAGAGAGAGAGAGAGAGAGAAGCTGTGAGTGAGAGAGAGAGAAAGAGATGCTGTGAGTGAGAGAGAGAGTGAAAGAGAAGCTGTGAGTGAGAGAGAGAGAAAGAAAGAGAAGCTGTGAGTGAGTGAGAGAGAGAGAAAGAGAAGCTGTGAGTGAGAGAGAGAGAAAGAGAAGCTGTGAGTGAGAGAGAGAGAGAAAGAGAAGCTGTGAGTAAGAAGGAGAGGGAAAGAGAAGACGTGAGTGAGTGAGAGAGAGAGAGAGAAAGAGAAGCTGTGAGAGAGAAAGAGAAGCTGTGAGTGAGTGAGAGAGAGAAAGAGAAGCTGTTAGTGAGAGTGAGAGAGAGAGAGAGAAAGAGAAGCTGTGAGTGAGAGAGAGAGAAAGAGAAGTTGTGAGTGACAGAGAGAGAGAAAGAGATTCTGAGAGTGAGAGAGAGAGAGAAAGTGAAGCTGTGAGTGAGAGAGAGAGAGAAAGAGAAGCTGTGTGTGTGTGAGAGAGAGAGAAAGATAGTCTGAGAAAAAGAGAGTGAAAGAGAAGCTGTGAGTGAGACAGAGAGAGGGAGAAAGAGAAGCTGTGTGTGAGAGAGAGAAAGAGAAGCTGTGAGTGAGAGTGAGAGAGAGAGAGAGAAAGAGAAGCTGTGAGTGAGAGAGAGAGAGAAAGAGAAGCTGTGAGTGAGAGAGTGAAAGAGAAGCTATGAGTGAGAGAGAGAGAAGCAGTGAGTGAGAGATAGAAAGAAAAGCTGTGAGTGAGAGAGAGAGAGAAAGAGAAGATATGAGTGAGAGAGAGAGAAGCAGTGAGTGAGAGAGAGAGAGAAAGAGAAGCTGTGAGTGAGACAGAGAGAGAGAAAAAGAAGCTGCGAGAGAGAGGGAGGGAGAAAGAGAAGCTGTGTGAGAGAGAGAGAGAGAAAGAGAAGCTGTGAGAGAGAAAGAGAAGCTGTGAGTGAGAGAGTGAGAGAGAGAAAGAGAAGCTGTTAGTGAGAGTGAGAGAAAGAGAGAAAGAGAAGCTGTGAGTGAGAGAGAGATTGAAATAGAAGCTGTGAGTGAGAGAGGGAGAGAGAAAGAGAAGCTGTGAGTGAGAGAGAGAAAGAGAAGCTGTGAGTGAGAGGGAGAGAAAGAGAAGCTGTGAGTGACACAGAGAGAGAGAAGCTGTGAGTTAGAGAGAGAGAATGAGAAGCTGTGATTGAGAGAGAGAAAGTAAGAGAAGCTGTGTGTGAGAAAGAGAGAGAAAGAGAAGCTGTGAGTGAGAGAAAGAGAGGGAGAAAGAAGCTGTGTGAGAGAGAGAGAGAAAGAGAAGCTGTGTGTGAGAGAGAGAAAGAGAAGCTGTGATTGAGAGTGAGAGAGAGAGAGAAAGAGAAGCTGTGAGAGAGAGAGTGAAAGAGAAGCTATGAGTGAGAAAGAGAGAAGCAGTGAGTGAGAGAGAGAAAGAAAAGCTGTGAGTGAGAGAGAGAGAGAAAGAGAAGCTGTGAGTGAGACAGAGAGAGAGAAAAAGAAGCTGCGAGAGAGAGAGAGAGAGGGAGAAAGAGAAGCTGTGTGTGTGTGAGAGAGAGAAAGAGAAGCTGTGAGAGAGAAAGAGAAGCTGTGAGTGAGAGAGTGAGAGAGAGAAAGAGAAGCTGTTAGTGAGAGTGAGAGAAAGAGAGAAAGAGAAGCTGTGAGTGAGAGAGAGATTGAAAGAGAAGCTGTGAGTGAGTGAGAGAGAGAGAAGCTGTGAGTGAGAGAGAGAGAGAAAGAGAAGTTGTGAGTGAGAGGGAGAGAAAGAGAAGCTGTGAGTGACACAGAGAGAGAGAAGTTGTGAGTTAGAGAGAGAGAAAGAGAAGCTGTGAGTGACAGAGAGAGAGAGAAAGAGAAGCTGAGAGTGAGAGAGAGAGAAAGTGAAGCTGTGAGTGAGAGAGAGAGAGAAAGAGAAGCTTTGTGTGTGTGTGAGAGAGAAAGATAGTCTGAGAAAAAGACAGTGAAAGAGAAGCAGTGCGTGAGACAGAGAGAGGGAGAAAGAGAAGCTGTGTGTGTGTGAGAGAGAAAGAGAAGCTGTGAGTGAGAGTGAGAGAGAGAGAGAAAGAGAAGCTGTGAGTGAGAGAGAGAGAGAAAGAGAAGCTGTGAGTGAGAGAGAGAGAAAGCGAAGCTGTGTGTGAGAGAGAGAGAGAATGAGAAGCTGTGAGTGTGAGAGAGAGAAGCTGTGAGTGAGAGAGAGAGAGAAGATGTGAGTGAGAGAGAGAGAAAGTAAGAGCTGTGAGTGAGAGAGTGAAAGAGAAGCTATGAGTGAGAGAGAGAGAAGCAGTGAGTGAGAGATAGAAAGAAAAGCTGTGAGTGAGAGAGAGAGAGAAAGAGAAGATATGAGTGTGAGAGAGAGAGAAGCAGTGAGTGAGAGAGAGAGAAAGAGAAGCTGTGAGTGAGACAGAGAGAGAGAAAAAGAAGCTGCGAGAGAGAGGGAGGGAGAAAGAGAAGCTGTGTGAGAGAGAGTGTGAGAGAGAAAAGCTGTGAGAGAGAGAGAGAGAAGATGTGAGTGAGAGAGAGAGAGATGAGAAGCTGTGAGTGAGAGAGAGAGAAAGTAAGAGAAGCTGTGAGTGAGAAAGAGAGAGAAAGAGAAGCTGTGAGTGAGAGAAAGAGAGGGAGAAAGATAAGCTGTGAGAGAGAGAGAGAGAAAGAGAAGCTGTGTGAGAGAGAGAGAAAGAAAAATTGTGATTGAGAGTGAGAGAGAGAGAGAAAGAGAAGCTGTGAGTGAGAGAGAGAGAAAGAGAAGCTATGAGTGAGAGAGAGAGAAGCAGTGAGTGAGAGAGAGGAAGAAAAGCTGTGAGTGAGAGAGAGAGAGAAAGAGAAGATATGAGTGTGAGAGATAGAGAGAAGCAGTGAGTGAGAGAGAGAGAGAGAGAGAAGCTGTGAGTGAGAGAGAGAGAAAGAGAAGCTGTGAGTGAGAAAGAGAGAGAAAGAGAAGCTGTGAGTAAGAAGGAGAGGGAAAGATAAGAAGTGAGTGAGTGAGAGAGAGAGAGAGAGAGAGAAAGAGAAGCTGTGTGAGAGAGAGAGAGAAAGAGAAGCTGTGAGTGAGAGAGTGAGAGAGTGAGAGAGAAAGAGAAGCTGTTAGTGAGAGTGAGAGAGAGAGAGAGAGAAGCTGTGAGTGAGAGAGAGATTGAAAGAGAAGCTGTGTGAGTGAGAGAGAGAGAAAGAGAGGCTGTGAGTGAGAGAGAGAGAAAGAGAAGCTGTGAGTGAGAGAGAGAGAGAAAGAGAAGCTGTGATTAAGAAGGAGAGGGAAAGAGAAGAAGTGAGTGAGTGAGAGAGAGAGAGAAAGAGAAGCTGTGAGAGAGAAAGCGAAGCTGTGAGTGAGAGAGTGAGAGAGAGAAAGAGAATCTGTTAGTGAGAGTGAGAGAGAGGGAGAAAGAGAAGCTGTGAGTGAGAGAGAGAAAGAGAAGCTGTGAGTGAGAGGGAGAGAAAGAGAAGCTGTAAGTAACACAGAGAGAGAGAAGCTGTGAGTTAGAGAGAGAGAAAGAGAAGCTGTGAGTGACAGAGAGAGAGAAAGAGAAGCTGAGAGAGAGAGAGAGAGAAAGTGAAGCTGTGAGTGAGAGAGAGAGAGAAAGAGAAGATGTGTGTTTGTGAGAGAGAAAGATAGTCTGAGAAAGAGAGAGTGAAAGAGAAGCTGTGAGAGACAGAGAGAGGGAGAAAGAGAAGCTGTGTGCGAGAGAGAGAGAAAGAGAAGCTGTGAGTGAGAGTGAGAGAGAGAGAGAGAAAGAGAAGATGTGAGTGAGAGAGAGAGATAAAGAGAAGCTGTGAGTGAGAGAGAGAGAAAGCAAAGCTGTGAGTGAGAGAGAGAGAGAATGAGAAGCTGTGAGTGAGAGAGAGAAAGAGAAGCTGTGAGTGTGAGAGAGAGAGAAGATGTGAGTGAGAGAGAGGGAGAAAGAGAAGCTGTGTGTGTGTGAGAGAGAAAGAGAAGCTGTGAGTGAGAGTGAGAGAGAGAGAAAGAGAAAGAGAAGCTGTGAGTGAGAGAGCGAGAGAGAGAAAGAGAAGCTGTTAGTGAGAGAGAGAGAAAGAGATGCTGTGAGTGAGAGAGAGATAGAAAGAGAAGCTGTGAGAGAGAGAGAGAGAAAGAGAAGCTGTGTGAGAGAGAAAGAGAAGCTGTGAGTGAGAAGGAGAGGGAAAGAGAAGCTGTGAGTGAGTGAGAGAGAGAGAAAGAGAAGCTGTGAGTGAGAGAGAGAAAGAGAAGCTGTGAGTGAGAGAGAGAGAAGCTGTGTGTAAGAAGGATAGGGAAAGAGAAGAAGTGAGTGAGTGAGAGAGAGAGAGAGAAAGAGAAGCTGTGAGAGAGAAAGAGAAGCTGTGAGTGAGAGAGTGAGAGAGAGAAAGAGAATCTGTTAGTGAGAGTGAGAGAGAGAGAGAAAGAGAAGCTGTGAGTGAGAGAGAGATTGAAAGAGAAGCTGTGAGTGAGAGAGAGAGAGAGAAAGAGAAGCTGTGAGTGAGAGAGAGAAAGAGAAGCTGTGACTGAGAGGGAGAGAGAGAAAGAGAAGCTGTGAGTGACAGAGAGAGAGAAGCTGTGAGTTAGAGAGAGAGAAAGAGAAGCTGTGAGTGACAGAGAGAGAGAAAGAGAAGCTGAGAGTGAGAGAGAGAGAGAAAGTGAAGCTGTGACTGAGAGAGAGAGAGAGACAGAGAAGCTTTGTGTGTGTGTGTGAGAGAGAGAAAGATAGTCTGAGAAAGAGAGAGTGAAAGAGAAGCTGTGAGTGAGACAGAGAGAGGGAGAAAGAGAAGCTGTGTGCGTGAGAGAGAGAAAGAAAAGCTGTGAGTGAGAGAGAGAGAAAGTGAAGCTGTGAGTGAGAGAGAGACAGAAAGAGATGCTGTGTGTGTGTGAGAGAGAAAGATAGTCTGAGAAAGAGAGAGTGAAAGAGAAGCTGTGAGTGAGAGAGAGAGAGGGAGAAAGAGAAGCTGTGTGTGAGAGAGAGAAAGAGAAGCTGTGAGTGAGAGTGAGAGAGAGAGAGAAAAAGAGAAGCTGTGAGTGTGAGTGAGAGAGAAAGAGAAGCTGTGAGTGAGTGAGAGAGAGAGAATGAGAAGCTGTGGGTGAGAGAGAGAAGATGTGAGAGAGAGAGAGAAAGAGAAGCTGTGAGTGAGAGAGAGAGAAAGTTAGAGAAGCTGTGAGTGAGATAGAGAGAGAGAAAGAGAAGCTGTGAGTGAGAGAGAGGGAGGGAGAGAAAGATAATCTGTGAGAGAGAGAGAGAGAAAGAGAAGCTGTGTGTTTTAGAGAGAGAAAGAGAAGCTGTGATTGAGAGTGTGAGAGAGAAAGAAAGAGAAGCTGTGAGTGAGAGAGAGAGAAAGAGAAGCTGTGAGTGAGAGAGAGAGAAGCTATGAGTGAGAGAGAGAAAGAAAAGCTGTGAGTGAGAGAGAGAGAGAAAGAGAAGATATGAGTGAGAGAGAGAGAGAGAAGCAGTGAGAGAGAGAGAAACAGAAGCTGTGAGTGAGACAGAGAGAGAGAAATAGAAGCTGTGAGAGAGAGAGAGAGGGAGAAAGAGAAGCTGTGAGTGTGTGAGAGAGAGAAAGAGAAGTTGTGAGTGTGTGTGAGAGAGAAAGAGAAGCTGTGAGTGAGAGAGAGAGAAAGAAAGAGAAATTAGAGTGAGAAAGAGAGAGAGAAAGAGAAGCTGTGAGTGGGAGAGAGAAAGAGAGTCTGTGAATCAGAGAGAGAGAGAAGCTGTGAGTGAGAGAGAGAGAGAGAGCCGCTGTGAGTGAGAGAGATAGAAAGAAAAGCTGTGAATGAGAGAGAGAGAGAAAGAGAAGCTGTGAGTGAGAGAGAGAGAAAGAGAAGCTGTGAGTGAGTGAGAGAGAGAAAGGGAATTTTGTGAGTGAGTGAGAGAGAGAAAGAGAAGCTGTGAGTGAGAGAGAGAAGCTGTGAGTGAGAGAGAGAAAGAAAAGCTGTGAGTGAGAGAGAGAGAGAGAAAGAGAAGATGTGAGTGAGTGAGAGAGAGGGAGAAGCAGTGAGTGAGAGAGAGAGAGAGAAAGAGAAGCTGTCAGTGAGACAGAGAGAGAGAAAGAGAAGCTGTGAGAGAGAGAGAGAGGGAGAAAGAGAAGCTGTGTGTGAGAGAGAGAAAGAGAAGCTGTGAGTGTGTGTGAGAGAGAAAGAGAAGCTGTGAGTGAGAGAAAGAGAAAGAAAGAGAAATTAGAGTGAGAAAGAGAGAGAGAAAGAGAAGCTGTGAGTGAGAGAGAGAGAGAGAGAAGATGTGAGTGATAGAGAGAGAGAATGAGAAGCTGTGAATGATAGAGAGAGTAAGTAAGAGAAGCTTTGAGTGAGATAGAGAGAGAGAGAAGGAGAAGCTGTGAGTGAGAGAGAGAGAAAGAGAAGCTGTCTGTAAGAAGGATAGGGAAAGAGAAGAAGTGAGTGAGTGAGAGATAAAGAGAAGCTGTGAGTGAGAGAGAGATTGAAAGAGAAGCTGTGAGTGAGAGAGAGAGAGAAAGAGAAGCTGTGAGTGAGAGAGAGAAAGAGAAGTTGTGACTGAAAGGGAGAGAGAGAAAGAGAAGCTGTGAGTGACAGAGAGAGAGAAGCTGTGAGTTAGAGAGGGAGAAAGAGAAGCTGTGAGTGACAGAGAGAAAGAGAAGCTGAGAGTGAGAGAGAGAGAGAGAAAGTGAAGCTGTGAGTGAGAGAGAGAGAGACAGAGAAGCTGTGTTTGTGTGTGTGAGAGAGAAAGATAGTCTGAGAAAGAGAGAGTGAAAGAGAAGCTGTGAGTGAGACAGAGAGAGGGAGAAAGAGAAGCTGTGTGCGTGGGAGAGAGAAAGAGAAGCTGTGAGTGAGAGAGAAAGTGAAGCTGTGAGTGAGAGAGAGAGAGAAAGAGACGCTGTGTGTGTGTGAGAGAGAAAGATAGTCTGAGAAAGAGAGAGTGAAAGAGATGCTGTGAGTGAGAGAGAGAGAGAGAGAAAGAGAAGCTGTGTGTGTGAGAGAGAGAAAGAGAAGCTGTGAGTGAGAGTGAGAGAGAGAGAGAAAAGAGAAGCTGTGAGTGTGAGTGAGAGAGAAAGAGAAGCTGTGAGTGAGTGAGAGAGAGAGAATGAGAAGCTGTGAGTGAGAGAGAGAAGCTGTGAGAGAGAGAGAGAAAGAGAAGCTGTGAGTGAGAGAGAGAGAACATCTGAGTGATAGAGAGAGAGAATGAGAAGCTGTCAGTGAGAGAGAGAGAAAGTAAGAGAAGCTGTGAGTGAGATAGAGAGAGAGAGAAAGAGAAGCTGTGTGTTTTAGAGAGAGAGAAAGAGAAGCTGTGATTGAGAGTGTGAGAGAGAAAGAAAGAGAAGCTGTGAGAGAGAGAGAAAGAGAAGCTGTGAGTCAGAGAGAGAGAAGCTATGAGTGAGAGAGAGAAAGAAAAGCTGTGAGTGAGAGAGAGAGAGAAAGAGAAGATATGAGTGAGAGAGAGAGAGAAGCAGTGAGAGAGAGAGAAACAGAAGCTGTGAGCGAGACAGAGAGAGAGAAAGAGAAGCTGTGAGAGAGAGAGGGAGAAAGAGAAGCTGTGAGAGAGAGAGAAAGAGAAGCTGTGAGTGTGTGTGAGAGAGAAAGAGAAGCTGTGAGTGAGAGAGAGAGAAAGAAAGAGAAATTAGAGTGAGAAAGAGAGAGAGAAAGAGAAGCTGTGAGTGGGAGAGAGAAAGAGAGTCTGTGAATCAGAGAGAGAGAGAGAGAGAAGCTGTGAGTGGGAGAGAGAGAGAGAGCCGCTGTGAGTGAGAGAGAGAGAAAGAGAAGCTGTGAATGAGAGAGAGAGAGAAAGAGAAGCTGTGAGTGAGAGAGAGAGAAAGAGAAGCTGTGAGTGAGTGAGAGAGATAAAGGGAATTTTGTGAGTGAGAGAGAGAGAAAGAGAAGCTGTGAGTGAGAGAGAGAAGCTGTGAGTGAGAGAGAGAAAGAAAAGCTGTGAGTGAGAGAGAGAGAGAGAAAGAGAAGATGTGAGTGAGTGAGAGAGAGGGAGAAGCAGTGAGTGAGAGAGAGAGAGAGAAAGAGAAGCTGTGAGTGAGAGTGAGAGAGAGAGAAAGAGAAGCTGTGAGTGAGAGAGAGAGAAAGAGATGCTGTGAGTGAGAGAGAGAGAGAAAGAGAAGCTGTGAGTGAGAGAGAGAGAAAGAGAAGCTGTGAGTGAGAGAGAGAGAAAGAGAAGCTGTGAGTGAGAGAGAGAGAAAGAGAAGCTGTGAGTAAGAAGGAGAGGGAATGAGAAGGAGAGAGAGAGAGAGAAGCTGTGAGTGAGAGAGAGAGAGAAAGAGAAGCTGTGAGTGAGAGAGTGAGAGAGAGAAAGAGAAGCTGTTAGTGAGAGTGAGAGAGAGAGAAAGAGAAGCTGTGAGTGAGAGAGAGATTGAAAGAGAAGCTGTGAGTGAGTGAGAGAGAGAGAAAGAGAAGCTGTGAGTGAGAGAGAGAGAAAGAGAAGCTGTGAGTGAGAGAGAGAGAGAAAGAGAAGCTGTGATTAAGAAGGAGAGGGAAAGAGAAGAAGTGAGTGAGTGAGAGAGAGAGAGAAAGAGAAGCTGTGAGAGAGAAAGAGAAGCTGTGAGTGAGAGAGTGAGAGAGAGAAAGAGAATCTGTTAGTGAGAGTGAGAGAGAGAGAAAAAGAGAAGCTGTGAGTGAGAGAGAGAGAAAGAGAAGCTGTGAGTGACAGAGAGAGAGAAAGAGAAGCTGAGAGTGAGAGAGAGAGAGAAAGTGAAGCTGTGAGTGAGAGAGAGAGAGAGAAAGAGAAGCTGTGTGTGTGTGTGTGAGAGAGAAAGATAGTCTGAGAAAGAGAGAGTGAAAGAGAAGCTGTGAGTGAGACAGAGAGAGGGAGAAAGAGAAGCTGTGTGCGTGAGAGAGAGAAAGAGAAGCTGTGAGTGAGAGTGAGAGAGGGAGAGAGAAAGAGAAGCTGAGAGTGAGAGAGAGAGAGAGAAAGTGAAGCTGTGAGTGAGAGAGAGAGAGACAGAGAAGCTGTGTGTGTGTGAGAGGGAGAAAGATAGTCTGAGAAAGAGAGAGTGAAAGAGAAGCTGTGAGTGAGACAGAGATAGGGAGAAAGAGAAGCTGTGTATGTGTGTGAGAGTGAAAGAGAAGCTGTGAGTGAGACAGAGATAGGGAGAAAGAGAAGCTGTGTGTGTGTGTGAGAGAGAAAGAGAAGCTGTGAGTGAGAGTGTGTGTGTGAGAGAGAAAGAGAAGCTGTGAGTGAGAGAGAGAGAATGAGAAGCTGTGAGTGAGAGAGAGAGAAGCTGTGAGTGAGAGAGGGAGAGAGACGATGTGAGTGAGAGAGAGAGAGGGAGAAAGAGAAGCTGTGTGTGTGTGAGAGAGAAAGAGAAGCTGTGAGTGAGAGTGAGAGAGAGAGAAAGTGAAAGAGAAGCTGTGAGTGAGAGAGCGAGAGAGAGAAAGAGAAGCTGTTAGTGAGAGTGAGAGAAAGAGAGAAAGAGAAGCTGTGAGTGAGAGATAGAGAGAAAGAGATGCTGTGAGAGAGAGAGAGAAAGAGAAGCTGTGAGTGAGAGAGAGAGAAAGAGAAGCTGTGAGTGAGAGAGAGAGAGAAAGAGAAGCTGTGAGTGAGAGAGAGAGAAAGAGAAGCTGTGAGTGAGAAGGAGAGGGAAAGAGAAGCTGTGAGTGAGTGAGAGAGAGAGAAAGAGAAGCTGTGAGAGAGAAAGAGAAAAGCTGTGAGTGAGAGAGTGAGAGAGAGAAAGGGAAGCTGTGAGTGAGAGAGAGAAAGAGAAGCTGTGAGTGAGAGGGAGAGAGAGAAAGAGAAGCTGTGAGTGAGAGAGAGAGAAAGAGAAGCTGTGAGTGAGAGAGAGAAAGAGAAGTTGTGAGTGAGAGGGAGAGAGAGAAAGAGAAGCTGTGAGTGACACACAGAGAGAGAAGCTGTGAGTTAGAGAGAGAGAGAAAGAGAAGTTGTGAGTGACAGAGAGAGAGAGAAAGAGAAGCTGTGAGTGAGAGTGAGAGAGAGAGAGAGAGAAAGAGAAGCTGTGAGTGAGAGAGAGAGAAAGAGATGCTGTGAGTGAGAGAGAGAGAGAAAGAGAAGCTGTGAGTGAGAGAGAGAGAAAGAGAAGCTGTGAGTGAGAGAGAGAGAAAGAGAAGCTGTGAGTGAGAGAGAGAGAGGAAGAGAAGCTGTGAGTAAGAAGGAGAGGGAAAGAGATGGAGTGAGAGAGAGAGAGAGAAGCTGTGAGTGAGAGAGAGAGAGAGAGAAGCTGTGAGTGAGAGAGTGAGAGAGAGAAATAGAAGCTGTTAGTGAGAGTGAGAGAGAGAGAGAGAAAGAGAAGCTGTGAGTGAGAGAGAGATTGAAAGAGAAGCTGTGAGTGAGTGAGAGAGAGAGAAAGAGAAGCTGTGAGAGAGAGAGAGAGAAAGAGAAGCTGTGAGTGAGAGAGAGAGAGAAAGAGAAGCTGTGATTAAGAAGGAGAGGGAAAGAGTAGAAGTGAGTGAGTGAGAGAGAGAGAAAGAGAAGCTGTGAGAGAGAAAGAGAAGCTGTGAGTGAGAGAGAGAAAGAGAATCTGTTAGTGAGAGTGAGAGAGAGAGAGAAAGAGAAGCTGTGAGTGAGAGAGAGAAAGAGAAGCTGTGAGTGAGAGGGAGAGAAAGAGAAGCTGTGAGTGACACACAGAGAGAGAAGCTGTGAGTTAGAGAGAGAGAAAGAGAAGCTGTGAGTGACAGAGAGAGAGAAAGAGAAGCTGAGAGTGAGAGAGAGAGAGAGTGAAGCTGTGAGTGAGAGAGAGAGAGAGAAAGAGAAGCTGTGTGTGTGTGTGTGTGAGAGAGAAAGATAGTCTGAGAAAGAGAGAGTGAAAGAGAAGCTGTGAGTGAGACAGCGAGAGGGAGAAAGAGAAGCTGTGTGCATGAGAGAGAGATAGAGAAGCTGTAAGTGAGAGTGAGAGAGAGAGAGAAAGAGAAGCTGAGAGAGAGAGAGAGAAAGTGAAGCTGTGAGTGAGAGAGAGAGAGACAGAGAAGCTGTGTGTGTGTGAGAGAGAGAAAGATAGTCTGAGAAAGAGAGAGTGAAAGAGAAGCTGTGAGTGAGACAGAGAGAGGGAGAAAGAGAAGCTGTGTGTGTGTGTGAGAGAGAAAGAGAAGCTGTGAGTGAGAGTGTGTGTGAGAGAGAGAAAGAGAAGCTGTGAGTGAGAGAGAGAGGGAATGAGAAGCTGTGAGTGAGAGAGAGAGAGAAGATGTGAGTGAGAGAGAGAGAGGGAGAAAGAGAAGCTGTGTGTGTGAGAGAGAGAAAGAGAAGCTGTGAGTGAGAGTGATTGAGAGAGAAAGAGAAAGAGAAGCTGTGAGTGAGAGAGCGAGAGAGAGAAAGAGAAGTTGTTAGTGAGAGTGAGAGAGAGAGAGAAAGAGAAGCTGTGAGTGAGAGAGAGAAAAAGAGAAGCTGTGAGAGAGAGAGAGAGAAAGGGAAGCTGTGAGTGAGAAGGAGAGGGAAAGAGAAGATGTGAGTGAGTGAGAGAGAGAGAAAGAGAAGCTGTGAGTGAGAGAGAGAGAAAGAGAAGCTGTGAGTGAGAGAGAGAGAGAAAGAGAAGCTGTGAGTAAGAAGGAGAGGGAAAGAGAAGAAGTGAGTGAGTGAGAGAGAGAGAGAAAGAGAAGCTGTGAGAGAGAAAGAGAAGCTGTGAGTGAGATAGTGAGAGAGAGAAAGAGAATCTGTTAGTGAGAGTGAGAGAGAGAGAAAGAGAAGCTGTGAGTGAGAGAGAGATTGAAAGAGAAGCTGTGAGTGAGAGAGAGAGAGAGAAAGTGAAGCTGTGAGTGAGAGAGAGAAAGAGAAGCTGTGACTGAGAGGGAGAGAGAGAAAGAGAAGCTGTGAGTTACACAGTTAGAGAGATGCTGTGAGTTAGAGAGAGAGAAAGAGAAGCTGTGAGTGACAGAGAGAGACAAAGAAGCTGAGAGTGAGAGAGAGAGAGAAAGTGAAGCTGAGAGTGAGAGAGAGAGAGACAGAGAAGCTGTGTGTGTGTGAGAGAGAGAAAGATAGTCTGAGAAAGAGAGAGTGAAAGAGAAGCTGTGAGTGAGAGAGAGAGAGGGAGAAAGAGAAGCTGTGTGTGTGAGAGAGAAAGAGAAGCTGTGAGTGAGAGTGAGAGAGAGAGAGAAAGAGAAGCTGTGAGTGTGAGTGAGAGAGAAAGAGAAGCTGTGAGTGAGTGAGAGAGATAGAATGAGAAGCTGTGAGTGAGAGAGAGAAGCTCTGAGAGAGAGAAAGAGAAGCTGTGAGTGAGAGAGAGAGATAGAAGATGTGAGTGATAGAGAGAGAGAATGAGAAGCTGTCAGTGAGAGAGAGAGAAAGTAAGAGAAGCTGTGAGTGAGATAGAGAGAGAGAGAAAGAGAAGCTGTGAGTGAGAGAGAGAGAGGGAGAGAAAGATAATCTGTGTGAGAGAGAGAGAAAGAGAAGCTGTGTGTTTTAGAGAGAGAGAAAGAGAAGCTGTGAGTGAGAGAGAAAGAAAGAGAAGCTGTGAGTGAGAGAGAGAGAAGCTATGAGTGAGAGAGAGAAAGAAAAGCTGTGAGTGAGAGAGAGAGAGAAAGAGAAGATATGAGTGAGAGAGAGAGAAAGAGAAGCTGTGAGTGAGAGAGAGAGAAGCTATGAGTGAGAGAGAGAAAGAAAAGCTGTGAGTGAGAGAGAGAGAGAGAAAGAGAAGATATGAGTGAGAGAGAGAGAGAGAAGCAGTGAGAGAGAGAGAAACAGAAGCTGTGAGTGAGACAGAGAGAGAGAAAGAGAAGCTGTGAGAGAGAGAGAGGGAGAAAGAGAAGCTGTGAGAGAGAGAGAAAGAGAAGCTGTGAGTGTGTGAGAGAGAGAAAGAGAAGCTGTGAGTGAGAGAGAGAGAAAGAAAGAGAAATTAGAGTGAGAAAGAGAGAGAGAAAGAGAAGCTGTGAGTGGGAGAGAGAGAAAGAGAGTCTGTGAATCAGAGAGAGAGAGAGAAGCTGTGAGTGAGAGAGAGAGAGCCGCTGTGAGTGAGAGAGAGAAAGAGTAGCTGTGAATGAGAGAGAGAGAGAAAGAGAAGCTGTGAGTGAGAGAGAGAGAAAGAGAAGCTGTGAGTGAGTGAGAGAGAGAAAAGGAAGTTTGTGAGTGAGAGAGAGAGAGAGAGAGAAGTTGTGAGTGAGAGAGAGAAGCTGTGAGTGAGAGAGAGAAAGAAAAGCTGTGAGTGAGAGAGAGAGAGAAAGAGAAGATGTGAGTGAGTGAGAGAGAGAGAGAAGCAGTGAGTGAGAGAGAGAGAGAGAAAGAGAAGCTGTCAGTGAGACAGAGAGAGAGAAAGAGAAGCTGTGAGAGAGAGAGAGGGAGAAAGAGAAGCTGTGAGAGAGAGAGTGAAAGAGAAGCTGTGAGTGTGTGTGTGAGAGAAAGAGAAGCTGTGAGTGAGAGAGAGAGAAAGAAAGAGAAATTAGAGTGAGAAAGAGAGAGAGAAAGAGAAGCTGTGAGTGAGAGAGAGAGAGAGGGAAGATGTGAGTGATAGAGAGAGAGAATGAGAAGCTGTGAGTGATAGAGAGAGTAAGTAAGAGAAGCTGTGAGTGAGATAGAGAGAGAGAAAAGGAGAAGCTGTGAGTGAGAGAGAGAGAGGGAGAAAGATAAGCTGTGAGAGAGAGAGAGAGAAGCTGTGTGTGAGAGAGAGAGAAAGAAAAGCTGTGATTGAGAGTGAGAGAGAGAGAAAGAGATGCTGTGAGCGAGAGAGAGAGAAGCTGTGAGTGAGAGAGAGAAATAAAAGCGGTGAGTGAGAGAGAGAGAGAGAAAGAGAAGATATGAATGAGAGAGAGAGAGAAGCAGTGAGAGAGAGAGAGAGAGAAAGAGAAGCTGTGAGTGAGACAGAGAGAGAGAAAGAGAAGCTGTGAGAGAGAGAGGGAGAAAGAGAAGCTGTGAGAGAGCAAGAGAAAGAGAAGCTGTGAGTGTGTGTGAGAGAGAAAGAGAAGCTGTGAGTGAGAGAGAGAGAAAGAAAGAGAAATTAGAGTGAGAAAGAGAGAGAGATAGAGAAGCTGTGTGTGGGAGAAGAGAAAGAGAGTCTGTGAGTGAGAGAGAGAGAGAAGCTGTGAGTGAGAGAGAGAGTGCCGCTGTGAGTGAGAGAGAGAGAAAGAGAAGCTGTGAATGAGAGAGAGAGAGAAAGAGAAGCTGTGAGTGAGAGAGAGAGAAAGAAAGAGAAGCTGTGAGTGAGTGAGAGAGAGAAAGGGAAGTTGTGAATGAGAGAGAGAGAGAAAGAGAAGCTGTGAGTGAGAGAGAGAGAAAGAAAGAGAAGCTGTGAGTGAGAAGGAGAGAGAGAGAGAAAGAGAAGCTGTGAGTGAGAGAGAGAGAGAGAGAAAGAGAAGCTGTGAGTGAGAGAGAGAATGAGAAGCTGTGAGTGAGAGAGAAGTTGTGTGTGAGAGAGAGAAAGAGAAGCTGTGAGTGAGAGAGAGAGAGATGTGAGTGATAGAGAGAGAGTAAGAGAAGCTGTGAGTGAGAGAGAGAGAGGGAGAAAGATAATCTGTGAGTGAGAGAGAGAGAGAGAGAAACTGTGAGAGAGAGAGAGAGAGAGATAGAGAAGCTGTGAATGAGTGAGAGAGAGAAAGAGAAGCTGTGTGTGTGAGAGAGAAAGAGAAGCTGTGAGTGAGAGAGAGAAAGGGAAGTTGTGAGTGAGAGAGAGAGAGAAAGAGAAGCTGTGAGTGTGAGAGAGACAAAGAGAAGCTGTGAGTGAGAGAGAGAGAGAAAGAGGAGCTGTGAGTGAGAATGAGAGGGAAAGAGAAGCTGTGAGTGAGTGAGAGAGAGAGAAAGAGAAGCTGTGAGTGAGAGAGAGAGAAAGAGAAGCTGTGAGTGAGAGAGAGAGAAAAAGAGAAGCTGTGAGTAAGAAGGAGAGGGAAAGAGAAGAAGTGAGTGAGTGAGAGAGAGAGAGAGAAGCTGTGAGAGAGAAAGAGAAGCTGTGATTGAGAGAGTGAGAGAGAGAAAGAGAAGCTGTTAGTGAGAGTGAGAGAGAGAGAGAGAAGCTGTGAGTGAGAGAGAGATTGAAAGAGAAGCTGTGAGTGAGAGAGAGAGAGAGAAAGAGAAGCTGTGAGTGTGAGTGAGAGAGAAAGAGAAGCTGTGAGTGAGTGAGAGAGAGAGAATGAGAAGCTGTGAGTGAGAGAGAGAAGCTGTGAGAGAGAGAAAGAGAAGCTGTGAGTGAGAGAGAGAGAGAGATGTGAGTGATAGAGAGAGAGAATGAGAAGCTGTCAGTGAGAGAGAGAGAAAGTAAGAGAAGCTGTGAGTGAGATAGAGAGAGAGAGAAAGAGAAGCTGTGAGTGAGAGAGAGAGAGGGAGAGAAAGATAATCTGTGTGAGAGAGAGAGAGAAAGAGAAGCTGTGTGTTTTAGAGAGAGAGAAAGAGAAGCTGTGAGTGAGAGAGAAAGAAAGAGAAGCTGTGAGTGAGAGAGAGAGAGAAGCTATGAGTGAGAGAGAGAAAGAGAAGCTGTGAGTGAGAGAGAGAGATGTGAGTGATAGAGAGAGAGAAAGAGAAGCTGTGATTTAGAGAGAGAGAGGGAGAAAGATAATCTGTGAGAGAGAGAGAGAGAAAGAGAAACTGTGTGTGTGAGAGAGAGAAAGAGAAGGTGTGAGTGAGAGTGAGAGAGAGAAAGAGAATCTGTGAGTGAGAGAGAGAGAAAGAGAATCTGTGAGTGAGAGAGAGAATCTGTGAGTGAGAGAGAGAAATAAAAGCTGTGAGGGAGATAGAGAGAGAAAGAGAAGATATGAGTGAGAGAGAAGCAGTGAGAGAGAGAGAGAGAGAAACAGAAGCTGTGAGTGAGACAGAGAGAGAAAGAGAAGCTGTGAGAGAGAGAGAGAAAGAGAAGCTGTGAGTGTGTGAGAGAGAGAAAGAGAAGCTGTGAGTGAGAGAGAGAGAAAGAAAGAGAAATTAGAGTGAGAAAGAGAGAGAGAAAGAGAAGCTGTGAGTGGGAGAGAGAGAAAGAGAGTCTGTGAGTGAGAGAGAGAGAGAAGCTGTGAGTGAGAGAGAGAGAGCCGCTGTGAGTGAGAGAGAGATAGAGAAGCTGTGAATGAGAGAGAGAGAGAAAGAGAAGCTGTGTGAGTGTGAGAGAAAGAGAAGCTGTGAGTGAGTGAGAGAGAGAGAAAGGGAAGTTGTGAGTGAGAGAGAGAGAGAAAGAGAAGCTGTGAGTGTGAGAGAGAGAAAGAGAAGCTGTGAGTGAGAGAGAGAGAGAAAGAGAAGCTGTGAGTGAGAAGGAGAGGGAAAGAAGCTGTGAGTGAGTGAGAGAGAGAGAAAGAGAAGCTGTGAGTGAGAGAGAGAGAAAGAGAAGCTGTGAGAGAGAGAGAAAGAGAAGCTGTGAGTAAGAAGGAGAGGGAAAGAGAAGAAGTGAGTGAGAGAGAGAGAGAGAGAGAAGCTGTGAGAGAGAAAGAGAAGCTGTGAGTGAGAGAGTGAGAGAGTGAGAGAGAGAAAGAGAAGCTGTTAGTGAGTGAGAGAGAGAGAGAGAAGCTGTGAGTGAGAGAGAGATTGAAAGAGAAGCTGTGTGAGAGAGAGAGAGAGAGAAAGAGAAGCTGTGAGTGAGAGAGAAGCTGTGAGAGAGAGAAAGAGAAGCTGTGAGTGAGAGAGAGAGAGAGAAGATGTGAGTGATAGAAAGAGAGAATGAGAAGCTGTCAGTGAGAGAGAGAGAAAGTAAGAGAAGCTGTGAGGGAGATAGATAGAGAGAGAAAGAGAAGCTGTGAGTGAGAGAGAGAGAGGGAGAGAAAGATAATCTGTGTGTGTGAGAGAGAGAAAGAGAAGCTGTGTGTTTTAGAGAGAGAGAAAGAGAAGCTGTGAGTGAGAGAGAGAGAAAGAGAAGCTGTGAGTGAGAGAGAGAAGCTATGAGTGAGAGAGAGAAAGAAAAGCTGTGAGTGAGAGAGAGAGAGAAAGAGAAGATATGAGTGAGAGAGAGAGAAAGAGAAGCTTGAGTGAGAGAGAGAAGCTATGAGTGAGAGAGAGAAAGAAAAGATGTGAGTGAGAGAGAGAGAGAGAAAGAGAAGATATGAGTGAGGGAGAGAGAGAGAAGCAGTGTGTGAGAGAGAAACAGAAGCTGTGAGTGTGTGTGAGAGAGAAAGAGAAGCTGTGAGTGAGAGAGAGAGAGAGAAAGAGAAATTAGAGTGAGAAAGAGATAGAGAAAGAGAAGCTGTGAGTGGGAGAGAGAGAAAGAGAGTCTGTGAATCAGAGAGAGAGAGAGAAGCTGTGAGTGAGAGAGAGAGAGAGCCGCTGTGAGTGAGAGCGAGAGAAAGAGAAGCTGTGAATGAGAGAGAGAGAGAAAGAGAAGCTGTGAGTGAGAGAGAGAGAAAGAGAAGCTGTGAGTGAGTGAGAGAGAGAAAGGGAAGTTTGTGAGTGAGAGAGAGAGAGAAAGAGAAGCTGTGAGTGAGAGAGAGAAGCTGTGAGTGAGAGAGAGAGAAAGAAAAAATGTGAGTGAGAGAGAGAGAGAGAAAGAGAAGATGTGTGTGTGTGTGAGAGAGAAAGATAGTCTGAGAAAGAGAGAGTGAAAGAGAAGCTGCGAGTGAGACAGAGAGAGGGAGAAAGAGAAGCTGTGTGCGTGAGAGAGAGAAAGAGAAGCTGTGAGTGAGAGAGAGAGAAAGTGAAGCTGTGAGTGAGAGAGAGAGAGACAGAGAAGCTGTGTGTGTGTGTGAGAGAGAAAGATAGTCTGAGAAAGAGAGAGTGAAAGAGAAGCTGTGAGTGAGACAGAGGTAGGGAGAAAGAGAAGCTGTGTGTGTGTGAGAGAGAAAGAGAAGATGTGAGTGAGAGTGAGAGAGAGAGAGAGAGAGAGAAGCTGTGAGTGAGAGAGAGAGATAAAGAGAAGCTGTGAGTGAGAGAGAGAGAAAGCAAAGCTGTGAGTGAGAGAGAGAGAAGCTGTGAGTGAGAGAGAGAGAAGATGTGAGTGAGAGAGAGAGGGAGAAAGAGAAGCTGTGTGTGTGTAAAAGAGAAAGAGAAGCTGTGAGTGAGAGAGAGAGAAAGAAAGAGAAAGAGAAGATGTGAGTGAGAGAGCGAGAGAGAGAAAGAGAAGCTGTTAGTGAGAGTGAGAGAGAGAGAAAGAGAAGCTGTGAGTGAGAGAGAGAGAAAGAGATGCTGTGAGTGAGAGAGAGAGAGAAAGAGAAGCTGTGTGTGTGTGAGAGAGAAAGAGAAGCTGTGAGTGAGAGAGAGAGAAAGAGAAGCTGTGAGTGAGTGAGAGAGAGAGAAAGAGAAGCTGTGAGTGAGAGAGAGAGAAAGAGAAGCTGTGAGTGAGAGAGAGAAAGAGAAGCTGTGTGTAAGAAGGAGAGGGAAAGAGAAGAAGTGAGTGAGTGAGAGAGAGAGAGAAAGAGAATCTGTGAGAGAGAAAGAGAAGCTGTGAGTGAGAGAGTGAGAGAGAGAAAGAGAACCTGTTAGTGAGAGTGAGAGAGAGAGAGAAAGAGAAGCTGTGTGTGAGAGAGAGATTGAAAGAGAAGCTGTGAGTGAGAGAGAGAGAGAGAGAGAAAGATAAGCTGTGAGTGAGAGAGAGAAAGAGAAGCTGTGACTGAGAGGGAGAGAGAGAAAGAGAAGTTGTGAGTGACAGAGAGAGAAGCTGTGAGTTAGAGAGAGAGAAAGAGAAGCTGTGAGTGACAGAGAGAGAGAAAG
This sequence comes from Bradypodion pumilum, assembly GCA_035047305.1. Taxonomy (NCBI): domain Eukaryota; kingdom Metazoa; phylum Chordata; class Lepidosauria; order Squamata; family Chamaeleonidae; genus Bradypodion; species Bradypodion pumilum. The sequence goes on along the minus strand of JAWDJD010000001.1, from coordinate 269,781,617 downwards.
AGAAGCTGAGAGTGAGAGAGAGAGAGAAAGTGAAGCTTTGAGTGAGAGAGAGAGACAGAGAAGCTGTGTGTGTGTGAGAGAGAGAAAGATAGTCTGAGAAAGAGAGAGTGAAAGAGAAGCTGTGAGTGAGACAGAGAGAGGGAGAAAGAGAAGCTGTGTGCGTGTGAGAGAGAAAGAGAAGCTGTGAGTGAGAGAGAGAGAAAGTGAAGCTGTGAGTGAGTGAGAGAGAGAAAGAGACGCTGTGTGTGTGAGAGAGAGAAAGATAGTCTGAGAAAGAGAGAGTGAAAGAGAAGCTGTGAGTGAGAGAGAGAGGGAGAAAGAGAAGCTGTGTGTGTGAGAGAGAGAAAGAAAAGCTGTGAGTGAGAGTGAGAGAGAGAAAAAGAGAAGCTGTGAGTGTGAGTGAGAGAGAAAGAGAAGCTGTGAGTGAGAGAGAGAGAGAGAATGAGAAGCTGTGAGTGAGAGAGAGAAGCTGTGTGTGTGAGAGAGAAAGAGAAGCTGTGAGTGAGAGAGAGAGAGAAGATGTGAGTGATAGAGAGAGAGAATGAGAAGCTGTCAGTGAGAGAGAGAGAAAGTAAGAGAAGCTGTGAGTGAGATAGAGAGAGAGAAAGAGAAGCTGTGAGTGAGAGAGAGAGAGGGAGAGAAAGATAATCTGTGAGAGAGAGAGAGAGAGAGAAAGAGAAGCTGTGTGTTTTAGAGAGAGAGAAAGAGAAGCTGTGATTGAGAGTGTGAGAGAGAGAGAAAGAGAAGCTGTGAGTGATAGAGAGAGTAAGTAAGAGAAGCTGTGAGTGATATAGAGAGAGAGAAAAGGAGAAGCTGTGAGTGAGAGAGAGAGAGGGAGAAAGATAAGCTGTGTGAGAGAGAGAGAGAAGCTGTGTGTGTGTGAGAGAGAAAGAAAAGCTGTGATTGAGAGTGAGAGAGAGAGAAAGAGATGCTGTGAGCGAGAGAGAGAGAGAAGCTGTGAGTGAGAGAGAGAAAGAAAAGCGGTGAATGAGAGAGAGAGAGAAAGAGAAGATATGAATGAGAGAGAGAGAGAGAAGCAGTGAGAGAGAGAGAGAGAGAAAGAGAAGCTGTGAGTGAGACAGAGAGAGAGAAAGAGAAGCTGTGAGAGAGAGAGAGGGAGAAAGAGAAGCTGTGAGAGAGCGAGAGAAAGAGAAGCTGTGAGTGTGTGTGAGAGAGAAAGAGAAGCTGTGAGTGAGAGAGAGAGAAAGAAAGAGAAATTAGAGTGAGAAAGAGAGAGAGAAAGAGAAGCTGTGAGTGGGAGAAGAGAAAGAGAGTCTGTGAGTGAGAGAGAGAGAGAAGCTGTGAGTGAGAGAGAGAGTGCCGCTGTGAGTGAGAGAGAGAGAGAAAGAGAAGCTGTGAATGAGAGAGAGAGAGAAAGAGAAGCTGTGATTGAGAGAGAGAGAGAAAGAAAGAGAAGCTGTGAGTGAGTGAGAGAGAGAAAGGGAAGTTGTGAGTGAGAGAGAGAGAGAGAAAGAGAAGCTGTGAGTGAGAGAGAGAGAAAGAGAAGCTGTGAGTGAGAAGGAGAGAGAGAGAGAAAGAGAAGCTGTGAGTGAGAGAGAGAGAGAAAGAGAAGCTGTGAGTGAGAGAGAGAATGAGAAGCTGTGAGTGAGAGAGAGAAGTTGTGTGAGAGAGAGAGAAAGAGAAGCTGTGAGTGAGAGAGAGAGAGATGTGAGTGATAGAGAGAGAGTAAGAGAAGCTGTGAGTGAGAGAGAGAGAGGGAGAAAGATAATCTGTGTGAGAGAGAGAGAGAGAGAGAGAAACTGTGTGTGAGAGAGAGAGAGAGAAAGAGAAGGTGTGAGTGAGAGTGAGAGAGAGAAAGAGAAGCTGTGAGTGAGAGAGAGAGAAAGAGAAGCTGTGAGTGAGAGAGAGAGAATCTGTGAGTGAGAGAGAGAAATAAAAGCTGTGAGTGAGAGAGAGAGAGAAAGAGAAGATATGAGTGAGAGAGAAGCAGTGAGAGAGAGAGAGAGAAACAGAAGCTGTGAGTGAGACAGAGAGAGAAAGAGAAGCTGTGAGAGAGAGAGAGAAAGAGAAGCTGTGAGTGTGTGAGAGAGAGAAAGAGAAGCTGTGAGTGAGAGAGAGAGAAAAAAGAGAAATTAGAGTGAGAAAGAGAGAGAGAAAGAGAAGCTGTGAGTGGGAGAGAGAGAAAGAGAGTCTGTGAGTGAGAGAGAGAGAGAAGCTGTAAGTGAGAGAGAGAGAGCCGCTGTGAGTGAGAGAGAGATAGAGAAGCTGTGAATGAGAGAGAGAGAGAAAGAGAAGCTGTGTGTGTGAGAGAGAAAGAGAAGCTGTGAGTGTGTGAGAGAGAGAGAAAGGGAAGTTGTGAGTGAGAGAGAGAGAAAGAGAAGCTGTGAGTGTGAGAGAGACAAAGAGAAGCTGTGAGTGAGGGAGAGAGAGAAAGAGGAGCTGTGAGTGAGAAGGAGAGGGAAAGAGAAGCTGTGAGTGAGAGAGAGAGAAAGAGAAGCTGTGAGTGAGAGAGAGAGAAAGAGAAGCTGTGAGTGAGAGAGAGAGAAAAAGAGAAGCTGTGAGTAAGAAGGAGAGGGAAAGAGAAGAAGTGAGTGAGTGAGAGAGAGAGAGAGAGAAGCTGTGAGAGAGAAAGAGAAGCTGTGAGTGAGAGAGTGAGAGAGAGAAAGAGAAGCTGTTAGTGAGAGTGAGAGAGAGAGAGAGAAGCTGTGAGTGAGAGAGAGATTGAAAGAGAAGCTGTGAGTGAGAGAGAGAGAGAGAAAGAGAAGCTGTGAGTGTGAGTGAGAGAGAAAGAGAAGCTGTGAGTGAGTGAGAGAGAGAGAATGAGAAGCTGTGAGTGAGAGAGAGAAGCTGTGAGAGAGAGAAAGAGAAGCTGTGAGTGAGAGAGAGAGAGAGAAGATGTGAGTGATAGAGAGAGAGAATGAGAAGCTGTCAGTGAGAGAGAGAGAAAGTAAGAGAAGCTGTGAGTGAGATAGAGAGAGAGAGAAAGAGAAGCTGTGAGTGAGAGAGAGAGAGGGAGAGAAAGATAATCTGTGTGAGAGAGAGAGAGAAAGAGAAGCTGTGTGTTTTAGAGAGAGAGAAAGAGAAGCTGTGAGTGAGAGAGAAAGAAAGAGAAGCTGTGAGTGAGAGAGAGAGAAGCTATGAGTGAGAGAGAAAAAGAGAAGCTGTGAGTGAGAGAGAGAGATGTGAGTGATAGAGAGAGAGAAAGAGAAGCTGTGAGTGAGAGAGAGAGAGGGAGAAAGATAATCTGTGAGAGAGAGAGAGAGCGAAAGAGAAGCTGTGTGTGAGAGAGAGAGAAAGAGAAGGTGTGAGTGAGAGTGAGAGAGAGAAAGAGAAGCTGTGAGTGAGAGAGAGAGAAAGAGAAGCTGTGAGTGAGAGAGAGAATCTGTGAGTGAGAGAGAGAAATAAAAGCTGTGAGGGAGATAGAGAGAGAAAGAGAAGATATGAGTGAGAGAGAAGCAGTGAGAGAGAGAGAGAGAGAGAGAGAAACAGAAGCTGTGAGTGAGACAGAGAGAGAAAGAGAAGCTGTGAGAGAGAGAGAGAAAGAGAAGCTGTGAGTGTGTGAGAGAGAGAAAGAGAAGCTGTGAGTGAGAGAGAGAGAAAGAAAGAGAAATTAGAGTGAGAAAGAGAGAGAGAAAGAGAAGCTGTGAGTGGGAGAGAGAGAAAGAGAGTCTGTGAGTGAGAGAGAGAGAGAAGCTGTGAGTGAGAGAGAGAGAGCCGCTGTGAGTGAGAGAGAGATAGAGAAGCTGTGAATGAGAGAGAGAGAGAAAGAGAAGCTGTGTGTGTGAGAGAGAAAGAGAAGCTGTGAGTGAGTGAGAGAGAGAGAAAGGGAAGTTGTGAGTGAGAGAGAGAGAGAAAGAGAAGCTGTGAGTGTGTGAGAGAGAAAGAGAAGCTGTGAGTGAGAGAGAGAGAAAGAGAAGCTGTGAGTGAGAAGGAGAGGGAAAGAAGCTGTGAGTGAGTGAGAGAGAGAGAAAGAGAAGCTGTGAGTGAGAGAGAGAGAAAGAGAAGCTGTGTGTGAGAGAGAGAAAGAGAAGCTGTGAGTAAGAAGGAGAGGGAAAGAGAAGAAGTGAGTGAGTGAGAGAGAGAGAGAGAGAGAAGCTGTGAGAGAGAAAGAGAAGCTGTGAGTGAGAGAGTGAGAGAGAGAAAGAGAAGCTGTTAGTGAGAGTGAGAGAGAGAGAGAGAAGCTGTGAGTGAGAGAGAGATTGAAAGAGAAGCTGTGAGTGAGAGAGAGAGAGAGAAAGAGAAGCTGTGAGTGTGAGTGAGAGAGAAAGAGAAGCTGTGAGTGAGTGAGAGAGAGAGAATGAGAAGCTGTGAGTGAGAGAGAGAAGCTGTGAGAGAGAGAAAGAGAAGCTGTGAGTGAGAGAGAGAGAGAGAAGATGTGAGTGTTAGAGAGAGAGAATGAGAAGCTCAGTGAGAGAGAGAGAAAGTAAGAGAAGCTGTGAGTGAGATAGAGAGAGAGAGAAAGAGAAGCTGTGAGTGAGAGAGAGAGAGGGAGAGAAAGATAATCTGTGTGAGAGAGAGAGAGAAAGAGAAGCTGTGTGTTTTAGAGAGAGAGAAAGAGAAGCTGTGAGTGAGAGAGAAAGAAAGAGAAGCTGTGAGTGAGAGAGAGAGAAGCTATGAGTGAGAGAGAAAAAGAGAAGCTGTGAGTGAGAGAGAGAGATGTGAGTGATAGAGAGAGAGAAAGAGAAGCTGTGAGTGAGAGAGAGAGAGGGAGAAAGATAATCTGTGAGAGAGAGAGAGCGAAAGAGAAGCTGTGTGTGAGAGAGAGAGAAAGAGAAGGTGTGAGTGAGAGTGAGAGAGAGAAAGAGAAGCTGTGAGTGAGAGAGAGAGAAAGAGAAGCTGTGAGTGAGAGAGAGAATCTGTGAGTGAGAGAGAGAAATAAAAGCTGTGAGGGAGATAGAGAGAGAAAGAGAAGATATGAGTGAGAGAGAAGCAGTGAGAGAGAGAGAGAGAGAGAGAGAAACAGAAGCTGTGAGTGAGACAGAGAGAGAAAGAGAAGCTGTGAGAGAGAGAGAGAGAGAGAAGCTGTGAGTGTGTGTGAGAGAGAAAGAGAAGCTGTGAGTGAGAGAGAGAGAAAGAAAGAGAAATTAGAGTGAGAAAGAGAGAGAGAAAGAGAAGCTGTGAGTGGGAGAGAGAGAAAGAGAGTCTGTGAGTGAGAGAGAGAGAGAAGCTGTGAGTGAGAGAGAGAGAGCCGCTGTGAGTGAGAGAGAGATAGAGAAGCTGTGAATGAGAGAGAGAGAGAAAGAGAAGCTGTGTGTGTGAGAGAGAAAGAGAAGCTGTGAGTGAGTGAGAGAGAGAGAAAGGGAAGTTGTGAGTGAGAGAGAGAGAGAAAGAGAAGCTGTGAGTGTGTGAGAGAGAAAGAGAAGCTGTGAGTGAGAGAGAGAGAGAAAGAGAAGCTGTGAGTGAGAAGGAGAGGGAAAGAAGCTGTGAGTGAGTGAGAGAGAGAGAAAGAGAAGCTGTGAGTGAGAGAGAGAGAAAGAGAAGCTGTGTGTGAGAGAGAGAAAGAGAAGCTGTGAGTAAGAAGGAGAGGGAAAGAGAAGAAGTGAGTGAGTGAGAGAGAGAGAGAGAAGCTGTGAGAGAGAAAGAGAAGCTGTGAGTGAGAGAGTGAGAGAGTGAGAGAGAGAAAGAGAAGCTGTGAGTGAGAGAGAGAGAGAAAGAGAAGCTGTGTGTAAGAAGGATAGGGAAAGAGAAGAAGTGAGTGAGTGAGAGAGAGAGAGAAAGAGAAGCTGTGAGAGAGAAAGAGAAGCTGTGAGTGAGAGAGTGAGAGAGAGAAAGAGAATCTGTTAGTGAGAGTGAGAGAGAGAGAAAGAGAAGCTGTGAGTGAGAGAGAGATTGAAAGAGAAGCTGTGAGTGAGAGAGAGAGAGAAAGAGAAGCTGTGAGTGAGAGAGAGAAAGAGAAGCTGTGACTGAGAGGGAGAGAGAGAAAGAGAAGCTGTGAGTGACAGAGAGAGAGAAGCTGTGAGTGACAGAGAGAGAGAAAGAGAAGCTGAGAGTGAGAGAGAGAGAGAGAAAGTGAAGCTGTGACTGAGAGAGAGAGAGACAGAGAAGCTTTGTGTGTGTGAGAGAGAGAGAAAGAGAGTCTGTGAATCAGAGAGAGAGAGAGAAGCTGTGAGTGAGTGAGAGAGAGAGAGCCGCTGTGACTGAGAGAGAGAGAAAGAGAAGCTGTGAATGAGAGAGAGAGAGAAAGAGAAGCTGTGAGTGAGAGAGAGAGAAAGAAAGAGAAGCTGTGAGAGAGCGAGAGAAAGAGAAGCTGTGAGTGTGTGTGAGAGAGAAAGAGAAGCTGTGAGTGAGAAAGAGAGAAAGAAAGAGAAATTAGAGTGAGAAAGAGAGAGAGAAAGAGAAGCTGTGAGTGGGAGAAGAGAAAGAGAGTCTGTGAGTGAGAGAGAGAGAGAAGCTGTGAGTGAGAGAGAGAGTGCCGCTGTGAGTGAGAGAGAGAGAAAGAGAAGCTGTGAATGAGAGAGAGAGAGAAAGAGAAGCTGTGAGTGAGAGAGAGAGAAAGAAAGAGAAGCTGTGAGTGAGTGAGAGAGAGAAAGGGAAGTTGTGAGTGAGAGAGAGAGAAAGAGAAGCTGTGAGTGAGAGAGAGAGAAAGAGAAGCTGTGAGTGAGAAGGAGAGAGAGAGAGAAAGAGAAGCTGTGAGTGAGAGAGAGAGAAAGAGAAGCTGTGAGTGAGAGAGAGAATGAGAAGCTGTGAGTGAGAGAGAGAAGTTGTGAGAGAGAGAGAGAAAGAGAAGCTGTGAGTGAGAGAGAGAGATGTGAGTGATAGAGAGAGAGTAAGAGAAGCTGTGAGTGAGAGAGAGAGAGGGAGAAAGATAATCTGTGTGTGTGTGTGAGAGAGAGAGAGAAACTGTGTGTGTGTGTGAGAGAGAGAAAGAGGTGTGAGTGAGAGTGAGAGAGAGAAAGAGAAGCTGTGAGTGAGAGAGAGAAAGAGAATCTGTGAGTGAGAGAGAGAGAATCTGTGAGTGAGAGAGAGAAATAAAAGCTGTGAGTGAGAGAGAGAGAGAAAGAGAAGATATGAGTGAGAGAGAAGCAGTGAGAGAGAGAGAGAGAGAAACAGAAGCTGTGAGTGAGACAGAGAGAGAAAGAGTAGCTGTGAGAGAGAGAGAAAGAGAAGCTGTGAGTGTGTGAGAGAGAGAAAGAGAAGCTGTGAGTGAGAGAGAGAGAAAAAAGAGAAATTAGAGTGAGAAAGAGAGAGAGAAAGAGAAGCTGTGAGTGGGAGAGAGAGAAAGAGAGTCTGTGAGTGAGAGAGAGAGAGAAGCTGTAAGTGAGAGAGAGAGAGCCGCTGTGAGTGAGAGAGAGATAGAGAAGCTGTGAATGAGAGAGAGAGAGAAAGAGAAGCTGTGTGTGTGAGAGAGAAAGAGAAGCTGTGAGTGAGTGAGAGAGAGAGAAAGGGAAGTTGTGAGTGAGAGAGAGAGAGAAAGAGAAGCTGTGAGTGTGAGAGAGACAAAGAGAAGGTGTGAGTGAGAGAGAGAGAGAAAGAGGAGCTGTGAGTGAGAAGGAGAGGGAAAGAGAAGCTGTGAGTGAGTGAGAGAGAGAGAAAGAGAAGCTGTGAGTGAGAGAGAGAGAAAGAGAAGCTGTGAGTGAGAGAGAGAGAAAAAGAGAAGCTGTGAGTAAGAAGGAGAGGGAAAGAGAAGAAGTGAGTGAGAGAGAGAGAGAGAGAGAGAAGCTGTGAGAGAGAAAGAGAAGCTGTGAGTGAGAGAGTGAGAGAGAGAAAGAGAAGCTGTTAGTGAGAGTGAGAGAGAGAGAGAGAAGCTGTGAGTGAGAGAGAGATTGAAAGAGAAGCTGTGAGTGAGAGAGAGAGAGAGAAAGAGAAGCTGTGAGTGTGAGTGAGAGAGAAAGAGAAGCTGTGAGTGAGTGAGAGAGAGAGAATGAGAAGCTGTGAGTGAGAGAGAGAAGCTGTGAGAGAGAGAGAGAAGCTGTGAGTGAGAGAGAGAGAGAGAAGATGTGAGTGATAGAGAGAGAGAATGAGAAGCTGTCAGTGAGAGAGAGAGAAAGTAAGAGAAGCTGTGAGTGAGATAGAGAGAGAGAGAAAGAGAAGCTGTGAGTGAGAGAGAGAGAGGGAGAGAAAGATAATCTGTGTGAGAGAGAGAGAGAAAGAGAAGCTGTGTGTTTTAGAGAGAGAGAAAGAGAAGCTGTGAGTGAGAGAGAAAGAAAGAGAAGCTGTGAGTGAGAGAGAGAGAAGCTATGAGTGAGAGAGAGAAAGAGAAGCTGTGAGTGAGAGAGAGAGAGATGTGAGTGATAGAGAGAGAGAAAGAGAAGCTGTGAGTGAGAGAGAGAGAGGGAGAAAGATAATCTGTGAGAGAGAGAGAGAGAAAGAGAAACTGTGTGTGTGAGAGAGAGAAAGAGAAGGTGTGAGTGAGAGTGAGAGAGAGAAAGTGAAGCTGTGAGTGAGAGAGAGAGAAAAAGAAGCTGTGAGTGAGAGAGAGAATCTGTGAGTGAGAGAGAGAAATAAAAGCTGTGAGGGAGATAGAGAGAGAAAGAGAAGATATGAGTGAGAGAGAAGCAGTGAGAGAGAGAGAGAGAGAGAGAGAGAAACAGAAGCTGTGAGTGAGACAGAGAGAGAAAGAGAAGCTGTGAGAGAGAGAGAGAAAGAGAACCTGTGAGTGTGTGAGAGAGAGAAAGAGAAGCTATGAGTGAGAGAGAGAGAAAGAAAGAGAAATTAGAGTGAGAAAGAGAGAGAGAAAGAGAAGCTGTGAGTGGGAGAGAGAGAAAGAGAGTCTGTGAGTGAGAGAGAGAGAGAAGCTGTGAGTGAGAGAGAGAGAGCCACTGTGAGTGAGAGAGAGATAGAGAAGCTGTGAATGAGAGAGAGAGAGAAAGAGAAGCTGTGTGTGTGAGAGAGAAAGAGAAGCTGTGAGTGAGTGAGAGAGAGAGAAAGGGAAGTTGTGAGTGAGAGAGAGAGAGAAAGAGAAGCTGTGAGTGTGTGAGAGAGAAAGAGAAGCTGTGAGTGAGAGAGAGAGAGAAAGAGAAGCTGTGAGTGAGAAGGAGAGGGAAAGAAGCTGTGAGTGAGTGAGAGAGAGAGAAAGAGAAGCTGTGAGTGAGACAGAGAGAAAGAGAAGCTGTGTGAGAGAGAGAGAAAGAGAAGCTGTGAGTAAGAAGGAGAGGGAAAGAGAAGAAGTGAGTGAGTGAGAGAGAGAGAGAGAGAAGCTGTGAGAGAGAAAGAGAAGCTGTGAGTGAGAGAGAGAAAGAGAATCTGTGAGTGAGAGAGAGAGAATCTGTGAGTGAGAGAGAGAAATAAAAGCTGTGAGTGAGAGAGAGAGAGAAAGAGAAGATATGAGTGAGAGAGAAGCAGTGAGAGAGAGAGAGAGAAACAGAAGCTGTGAGTGAGACAGAGAGAGAAAGAGAAGCTGTGAGAGAGAGAGAAAGAGAAGCTGTGAGTGTGTGAGAGAGAGAAAGAGAAGCTGTGAGTGAGAGAGAGAGAAAAAAGAGAAATTAGAGTGAGAAAGAGAGAGAGAAAGAGAAGCTGTGAGTGGGAGAGAGAGAAAGAGAGTCTGTGAGTGAGAGAGAGAGAGAAGCTGTAAGTGAGAGAGAGAGAGCCGCTGTGAGTGAGAGAGAGATAGAGAAGCTGTGAATGAGAGAGAGAGAGAAAGAGAAGCTGTGTGTGTGAGAGAGAAAGAGAAGCTGTGAGTGAGTGAGAGAGAGAGAAAGGGAAGTTGTGAGTGAGAGAGAGAGAGAAAGAGAAGCTGTGAGTGTGAGAGAGACAAAGAGAAGGTGTGAGTGAGAGAGAGAGAGAAAGAGGAGCTGTGAGTGAGAAGGAGAGGGAAAGAGAAGCTGTGAGTGAGTGAGAGAGAGAGAAAGAGAAGCTGTGAGTGAGAGAGAGAGAAAGAGAAGCTGTGAGTGAGAGAGAGAGAAAAAGAGAAGCTGTGAGTAAGAAGGAGAGGGAAAGAGAAGAAGTGAGTGAGTGAGAGAGAGAGAGAGAGAAGCTGTGAGAGAGAAAGAGAAGCTGTGAGTGAGAGAGTGAGAGAGAGAAAGAGAAGCTGTTAGTGAGAGTGAGAGAGAGAGAGAGAAGCTGTGAGTGAGAGAGAGATTGAAAGAGAAGCTGTGAGTGAGAGAGAGAGAGAGAAAGAGAAGCTGTGAGTGTGAGTGAGAGAGAAAGAGAAGCTGTGAGTGAGTGAGAGAGAGAGAATGAGAAGCTGTGAGTGAGAGAGAGAAGCTGTGAGAGAGAGAGCGAAGCTGTGAGTGAGAGAGAGAGAGAGAAGATGTGAGTGATAGAGAGAGAGAATGAGAAGCTGTCAGTGAGAGAGAGAGAAAGTAAGAGAAGCTGTGAGTGAGATAGAGAGAGAGAGAAAGAGAAGCTGTGAGTGAGAGAGAGAGAGGGAGAGAAAGATAATCTGTGTGAGAGAGAGAGAGAAAGAGAAGCTGTGTGTTTTAGAGAGAGAGAAAGAGAAGCTGTGAGTGAGAGAGAAAGAAAGAGAAGCTGTGAGTGAGAGAGAGAGAAGCTATGAGTGAGAGAGAGAAAGAGAAGCTGTGAGTGAGAGAGAGAGAGATGTGAGTGATAGAGAGAGAGAAAGAGAAGCTGTGAGTGAGAGAGAGAGAGGGAGAAAGATAATCTGTGAGAGAGAGAGAGAGAAAGAGAAACTGTGTGTGTGAGAGAGAGAAAGAGAAGGTGTGAGTGAGAGTGAGAGAGAGAAAGTGAAGCTGTGAGTGAGAGAGAGAGAAAAAGAAGCTGTGAGTGAGAGAGAGAATCTGTGAGTGAGAGAGAGAAATAAAAGCTGTGAGGGAGATAGAGAGAGAAAGAGAAGATATGAGTGAGAGAGAAGCAGTGAGAGAGAGAGAGAGAGAGAGAGAGAAACAGAAGCTGTGAGTGAGACAGAGAGAGAAAGAGAAGCTGTGAGAGAGAGAGAGAAAGAGAACCTGTGAGTGTGTGAGAGAGAGAAAGAGAAGCTGTGAGTGAGAGAGAGAGAAAGAAAGAGAAATTAGAGTGAGAAAGAGAGAGAGAAAGAGAAGCTGTGAGTGGGAGAGAGAGAAAGAGAGTCTGTGAGTGAGAGAGAGAGAGAAGCTGTGAGTGAGAGAGAGAGAGCCACTGTGAGTGAGAGAGAGATAGAGAAGCTGTGAATGAGAGAGAGAGAGAAAGAGAAGCTGTGTGTGTGAGAGAGAAAGAGAAGCTGTGAGTGAGTGAGAGAGAGAGAAAGGGAAGTTGTGAGTGAGAAGGAGAGGGAAAGAAGCTGTGAGTGAGTGAGAGAGAGAGAAAGAGAAGCTGTGAGTGAGACAGAGAGAAAGAGAAGCTGTGTGAGAGAGAGAGAAAGAGAAGCTGTGAGTAAGAAGGAGAGGGAAAGAGAAGAAGTGAGTGAGTGAGAGAGAGAGAGAGAGAGAAGCTGTGAGAGAGAAAGAGAAGCTGTGAGTGAGAGAGTGAGAGAGTGAGAGAGAGAAAGAGAAGCTGTGAGTGAGAGAGAGAGAGAGAAAGAGAAGCTGTGTGTAAGAAGGATAGGGAAAGAGAAGAAGTGAGTGAGTGAGAGAGAGAGAGAGAAAGAGAAGCTGTGTGAGAGAAAGAGAAGCTGTGAGTGAGAGAGTGAGAGAGAGAAAGAGAATCTGTTAGTGAGAGTGAGAGAGAGAGAAAGAGAAGCTGTGAGTGAGAGAGAGAATGAAAGAGAAGCTGTGAGTGAGAGAGAGAGAGAGAAAGAGAAGCTGTGAGTGAGAGAGAGAAAGAGAAGCTGTGACTGAGAGGGAGAGAGAGAAAGAGAAGCTGTGAGTGACAGAGAGAGAGAAGCTGTGAGTGACAGAGAGAGAGAAAGAGAAGCTGAAAGTGAGAGAGAGAGAGAGAAAGTGAAGCTGTGACTGAGAGAGAGAGAGACAGAGAAGCTTTGTGTGTGTGTGAGAGAGAGAAAGAGAGTGTGAATCAGAGAGAGAGAAGCTGTGAGTGAGTGAGAGAGAGAGAGCCGCTGTGAGTGAGAGAGAGAGAAAGAGAAGCTGTGAATGAGAGAGAGAGAGAAAGAGAAGCTGTGAGTGAGAGAGAGAGAAAGAGAAGCTGTGAGTGAGTGAGAGAGAAAAAAGAGAAATTAGAGTGAGAAAGAGAGAGAGAAAGAGAAGCTGTGAGTGGGAGAGAGAGAAAGAGAGTCTGTGAGTGAGAGAGAGAGAGAAGCTGTAAGTGAGAGAGAGAGAGCCGCTGTGAGTGAGAGAGAGATAGAGAAGCTGTGAATGAGAGAGAGAGAGAAAGAGAAGCTGTGTGTGAGAGAGAGAAAGAGAAGCTGTGAGTGTGTGAGAGAGAAAGAGAAGCTGTGAGTGAGAGAGAGAGAGAAAGAGAAGCTGTGAGTGAGAAGGAGAGGGAAAGAAGCTGTGAGTGAGTGAGAGAGAGAGAAAGAGAAGCTGTGAGTGAGACAGAGAGAAAGAGAAGCTGTGTGAGAGAGAGAGAAAGAGAAGCTGTGAGTAAGAAGGAGAGGGAAAGAGAAGAAGTGAGTGAGTGAGAGAGAGAGAGAGAAGCTGTGAGAGAGAAAGAGAAGCTGTGAGTGAGAGAGAGAAAGAGAATCTGTGAGTGAGAGAGAGAGAATCTGTGAGTGAGAGAGAGAAATAAAAGCTGTGAGTGAGAGAGAGAGAGAAAGAGAAGATATGAGTGAGAGAGAAGCAGTGAGAGAGAGAGAGAGAGAAACAGAAGCTGTGAGTGAGACAGAGAGAGAAAGAGAAGCTGTGAGAGAGAGAGAAAGAGAAGCTGTGAGTGTGTGAGAGAGAGAAAGAGAAGCTGTGAGTGAGAGAGAGAGAAAAAAGAGAAATTAGAGTGAGAAAGAGAGAGAGAAAGAGAAGCTGTGAGTGGGAGAGAGAGAAAGAGAGTCTGTGAGTGAGAGAGAGAGAGAAGCTGTAAGTGAGAGAGAGAGAGCCGCTGTGAGTGAGAGAGAGATAGAGAAGCTGTGAATGAGAGAGAGAGAGAAAGAGAAGCTGTGTGTGTGAGAGAGAAAGAGAAGCTGTGAGTGAGTGAGAGAGAGAGAAAGGGAAGTTGTGAGTGAGAGAGAGAGAGAAAGAGAAGCTGTGAGTGTGAGAGAGACAAAGAGAAGGTGTGAGTGAGAGAGAGAGAGAAAGAGGAGCTGTGAGTGAGAAGGAGAGGGAAAGAGAAGCTGTGAGTGAGTGAGAGAGAGAGAAAGAGAAGCTGTGAGTGAGAGAGAGAGAAAGAGAAGCTGTGAGTGAGAGAGAGAGAAAAAGAGAAGCTGTGAGTAAGAAGGAGAGGGAAAGAGAAGAAGTGAGTGAGTGAGAGAGAGAGAGAGAGAAGCTGTGAGAGAGAAAGAGAAGCTGTGAGTGAGAGAGTGAGAGAGAGAAAGAGAAGCTGTTAGTGAGAGTGAGAGAGAGAGAGAGAAGCTGTGAGTGAGAGAGAGATTGAAAGAGAAGCTGTGAGTGAGAGAGAGAGAGAGAAAGAGAAGCTGTGAGTGTGAGTGAGAGAGAAAGAGAAGCTGTGAGTGAGTGAGAGAGAGAGAATGAGAAGCTGTGAGTGAGAGAGAGAAGCTGTGAGAGAGAGAGCGAAGCTGTGAGTGAGAGAGAGAGAGAGAAGATGTGAGTGATAGAGAGAGAGAATGAGAAGCTGTCAGTGAGAGAGAGAGAAAGTAAGAGAAGCTGTGAGTGAGATAGAGAGAGAGAGAAAGAGAAGCTGTGAGTGAGAGAGAGAGAGGGAGAGAAAGATAATCTGTGAGAGAGAGAGAGAGAAAGAGAAGCTGTGTGTTTTAGAGAGAGAGAAAGAGAAGCTGTGAGTGAGAGAGAAAGAAAGAGAAGCTGTGAGTGAGAGAGAGAGAAGCTATGAGTGAGAGAGAGAAAGAGAAGCTGTGAGTGAGAGAGAGAGAGATGTGAGTGATAGAGAGAGAGAAAGAGAAGCTGTGAGTGAGAGAGAGAGAGGGAGAAAGATAATCTGTGAGAGAGAGAGAGAGAAAGAGAAACTGTGTGTGTGAGAGAGAGAAAGAGAAGGTGTGAGTGAGAGTGAGAGAGAGAAAGTGAAGCTGTGAGTGAGAGAGAGAGAAAAAGAAGCTGTGAGTGAGAGAGAGAATCTGTGAGTGAGAGAGAGAAATAAAAGCTGTGAGGGAGATAGAGAGAGAAAGAGAAGATATGAGTGAGAGAGAAGCAGTGAGTGAGAGAGAGAGAGAGAGAGAGAAACAGAAGCTGTGAGTGAGACAGAGAGAGAAAGAGAAGCTGTGAGAGAGAGAGAGAAAGAGAACCTGTGAGTGTGTGAGAGAGAGAAAGAGAAGCTGTGAGTGAGAGAGAGAGAAAGAAAGAGAAATTAGAGTGAGAAAGAGAGAGAGAAAGAGAAGCTGTGAGTGGGAGAGAGAGAAAGAGAGTCTGTGAGTGAGAGAGAGAGAGAAGCTGTGAGTGAGAGAGAGAGAGCCACTGTGAGTGAGAGAGAGATAGAGAAGCTGTGAATGAGAGAGAGAGAGAAAGAGAAGCTGTGTGTGTGAGAGAGAAAGAGAAGCTGTGAGTGAGTGAGAGAGAGAGAAAGGGAAGTTGTGAGTGAGAGAGAGAGAGAAAGAGAAGCTGTGAGTGTGTGAGAGAGAAAGAGAAGCTGTGAGTGAGAGAGAGAGAGAAAGAGAAGCTGTGAGTGAGAAGGAGAGGGAAAGAAGCTGTGAGTGAGTGAGAGAGAGAGAAAGAGAAGCTGTGAGTGAGACAGAGAGAAAGAGAAGCTGTGTGAGAGAGAGAGAAAGAGAAGCTGTGAGTAAGAAGGAGAGGGAAAGAGAAGAAGTGAGTGAGTGAGAGAGAGAGAGAGAGAGAAGCTGTGAGAGAGAAAGAGAAGCTGTGAGTGAGAGAGTGAGAGAGTGAGAGAGAGAAAGAGAAGCTGTGAGTGAGAGAGAGAGAGAGAAAGAGAAGCTGTGTGTAAGAAGGATAGGGAAAGAGAAGAAGTGAGTGAGTGAGAGAGAGAGAGAGAAAGAGAAGCTGTGTGAGAGAAAGAGAAGCTGTGAGTGAGAGAGTGAGAGAGAGAAAGAGAATCTGTTAGTGAGAGTGAGAGAGAGAGAAAGAGAAGCTGTGAGTGAGAGAGAGAATGAAAGAGAAGCTGTGAGTGAGAGAGAGAGAGAGAAAGAGAAGCTGTGAGTGAGAGAGAGAAAGAGAAGCTGTGACTGAGAGGGAGAGAGAGAAAGAGAAGCTGTGAGTGACAGAGAGAGAGAAGCTGTGAGTGACAGAGAGAGAGAAAGAGAAGCTGAAAGTGAGAGAGAGAGAGAGAAAGTGAAGCTGTGACTGAGAGAGAGAGAGACAGAGAAGCTTTGTGTGTGTGAGAGAGAGAGAAAGAGAGTGTGAATCAGAGAGAGAGAAGCTGTGAGTGAGTGAGAGAGAGAGAGCCGCTGTGAGTGAGAGAGAGAGAAAGAGAAGCTGTGAATGAGAGAGAGAGAGAAAGAGAAGCTGTGAGTGAGAGAGAGAGAAAGAGAAGCTGTGAGTGAGTGAGAGAGAGAAAAGGAAGCTTGTGAGTGAGAGAGAGAGAGAAAGAGAAGTTGTGAGTGAGAGAGAGAAGCTGTGAGTGAGAGAGAGAAAGAAAAGCTGTGAGTGAGAGAGAGAGAGAAAGAGAAGATGTGAGTGAGTGAGAGAGAGAGAGAAGCAGTGAGTGAGAGAGAGAAAGAGAAGCTGTCAGTGAGACAGAGAGAGAGAAAGAGAAGCTGTGAGAGAGAGAGAGGGAGAAAGAGAAGCTGTGAGAGAGAGAGTGAAAGAGAAGCTGTGAGTGTGTGTGTGAGAGAAAGAGAAGCTGTGAGTGAGAGAGAGAGAAAGAAAGAGAAATTAGAGTGAGAAAGAGAGAGAGAAAGAGAAGCTGTGAGTGAGAGAGAGAGAGAGAGAAGATGTGAGTGATAGAGAGAGAGAATGAGAAGCTGTGAGTGATAGAGAGAGTAAGTAAGAGAAGCTGTGAGTGAGATAGAGAGAGAGAAAAGGAGAAGCTGTGAGTGAGAGAGAGAGAGGGAGAAAGATAAGCTGTGAGAGAGAGAGAGAGAAGCTGTGTGTGTGAGAGAGAGAAAGAAAAGCTGTGATTGAGAGTGAGAGAGAGAGAAAGAGATGCTGTGAGCGAGAGAGAGAGAAGCTGTGAGTGAGAGAGAGAAAGAAAAGCGGTGAATGAGAGAGAGAGAGAGAAAGAGAAGATATGAATGAGAGAGAGAGAGAGGCAGTGAGAGAGAGAGAGAGAAAGAGAAGCTGTGAGTGAGACAGAGAGAGAGAAAGAGAAGCTGTGAGAGAGAGAGAGAGGGAGAAAGAGAAGCTGTGAGAGAGCGAGAGAAAGAGAAGCTGTGAGTGTGTGTGAGAGAGAAAGAGAAGCTGTGAGTGAGAAAGAGAGAAAGAAAGAGAAATTAGAGTGAGAAAGAGAGAGAGAAAGAGAAGCTGTGAGTGGGAGAAGAGAAAGAGAGTCTGTGAGTGAGTGAGAGAGAGAGAAGCTGTGAGTGAGAGAGAGAGTGCCGCTGTGAGTGAGAGAGAGAGAAAGAGAAGCTGTGAATGAGAGAGAGAGAGAAAGAGAAGCTGTGAGTGAGAGAGAGAGAAAGAAAGAGAAGCTGTGAGTGAGTAAGAGAGAGAAAGGGAAGTTGTGAGTGAGAGAGAGAGAGAAAGAGAAGCTGTGAGTGATAGAGAGAGAAAGAGAAGCTGTGAGTGAGAAGGAGAGAGAGAGAGAGAAAGAGAAGCTGTGAGTGAGAGAGAGAGAGAAAGAGAAGCTGTGAGTGAGAGAGAGAATGAGAAGCTGTGAGTGAGAGAGAAGTTGTGAGAGAGAGAGAGAAAGAGAAGCTGTGAGTGAGAGAGAGAGAGAAAGAGAAGCTGTGAGTGATAGAGAGAGAAAGAGAAGCTGTGAGTGAGAAGGAGAGAGAGAGAGAGAAAGAGAAGCTGTGAGTGAGAGAGAGAGAGAAAGAGAAGCTGTGAGTGAGAGAGAGAATGAGAAGCTGTGAGTGAGAGAGAAGTTGTGAGAGAGAGAGAGTAAGAGAAGCTGTGAGTGAGAGAGAGAGAGGGAGAAAGATAATCTGTGAGAGAGAGAGAGAGAGAGAAACTGTGTGTTAGAGAGAGAGAGAGAAAGAGGTGTGAGTGAGAGTGAGAGAGAGAAAGAGAAGCTGTGAGTGAGAGAGAGAAAGAGAAGCTGTGAGTGAGAGAGAGAGAATCTGTGAGTGAGAGAGAGAAATAAAAGCTGTGAGTGAGAGAGAGAGAGAAAGAGAAGATATGAGTGAGAGAGAAGCAGTGAGAGAGAGAGAGAGAAACAGAAGCTGTGAGTGAGACAGAGAGAGAAAGAGAAGCTGTGAGAGAGAGAGAGAAAGAGAAGCTGTGAGTGTGTGAGAGAGAGAAAGAGAAGCTGTGAGTGAGAGAGAAAAAAAAGAGAAATTAGAGTGAGAAAGAGAGAGAGAAAGAGAAGCTGTGAGTGGGAGAGAGAGAAAGAGAGTCTGTGAGTGAGAGAGAGAGAGAAGCTGTAAGTGAGAGAGAGAGAGAGCCGCTGTGAGTGAGAGAGAGATAGAGAAGCTGTGAATGAGAGAGAGAGAGAAAGAGAAGCTGTGTGTGTGAGAGAGAAAGAGAAGCTGTGAGTGAGTGAGAGAGAGAGAAAGGGAAGTTGTGAGTGAGAGAGAGAGAGAAAGAGAAGCTGTGAGTGTGAGAGAGACAAAGAGAAGCTGTGAGTGAGAGAGAGAGAGAAAGAGGAGCTGTGAGTGAGAAGGAGAGGGAAAGAGAAGCTGTGAGTGAGTGAGAGAGAGAGAAAGAGAAGCTGTGAGTGAGAGAGAGAGAAAGAGAAGCTGTGAGTGAGAGAGAGAGAAAAAGAGAAACTGTGAGTAAGAAGGAGAGGGAAAGAGAAGAAGTGAGTGAGTGAGAGAGAGAGAGAGAGAAGCTGTGAGAGAGAAAGAGAAGCTGTGAGTGAGAGAGTGAGAGAGAGAAAGAGAAGCTGTTAGTGAGAGTGAGAGAGAGAGAGAGAAGCTGTGAGTGAGAGAGAGATTGAAAGAGAAGCTGTGAGTGAGAGAGAGAGAGAGAAAGAGAAGCTGTGAGTGTGAGTGAGAGAGAAAGAGAAGCTGTGAGTGAGTGAGAGAGAGAGAATGAGAAGCTGTGAGTGAGAGAGAGAAGCTGTGAGAGAGAGAAAGAGAAGCTGTGAGTGAGTGAGAGAGAGAGAAGATGTGAGTGATAGAGAGAGAGAATGAGAAGCTGTCAGTGAGAGAGAGAGAAAGTAAGAGAAGCTGTGAGTGAGATAGAGAGAGAGAGAAAGAGAAGCTGTGAGTGAGAGATAGAGAGGGAGAGAAAGATAATCTGTGTGAGAGAGAGAGAGAGAAAGAGAAGCTGTGTGTTTTAGAGAGAGAGAAAGAGAAGCTGTGAGTGAGAGAGAAAGAAAGAGAAGCTGTGAGTGAGAGAGAGAGAAGCTATGAGTGAGAGAGAGAAAGAGAAGCTGTGAGTGAGAGAGAGAGATGTGAGTGATAGAGAGAGAGAAAGAGAAGCTGTGAGTGAGAGAGAGAGAGGGAGAAAGATAATCTGTGAGAGAGAGAGAGAGAGAAAGAGAAACTGTGTGTGAGAGAGAGAGAAAGAGAAGGTGTGAGTGAGAGTGAGAGAGAGAAAGAGAAGCTGTGAGTGAGAGAGAGAGAAAGAGAAGCTGTGAGTGAGAGAGAGAATCTGTGAGTGTGAGAGAGAAATAAAAGCTGTGAGGGAGATAGAGAGAGAAAGAGAAGATATGAGTGAGAGAGAAGCAGTGAGAGAGAGAGAGAGAGAAACAGAAGCTGTGAGTGAGACAGAGAGAGAAAGAGAAGCTGTGTGAGAGAGAGAGAAAGAGAAGCTGTGAGTGTGTGTGAGAGAGAAAGAGAAGCTGTGAGTGAGAGAGAGAGAAAGAAAGAGAAATTAGAGTGAGAAAGAGAGAGAGAAAGAGAAGCTGTGAGTGGGAGAGAGAGAAAGAGAGTCTGTGAGTGAGAGAGAGAGAGAAGCTGTGAGTGAGAGAGAGAGAGCCGCTGTGAGTGAGAGAGAGATAGAGAAGCTGTGAATGAGAGAGAGAGAGAAAGAGAAGCTGTGTGTGTGAGAGAGAAAGAGAAGCTGTGAGTGAGTGAGAGAGAGAGAAAGGGAAGTTGTGAGTGAGAGAGAGAGAGAAAGAGAAGCTGTGAGTGTGTGAGAGAGAAAGAGAAGCTGTGAGTGAGAGAGAGAGAGAAAGAGAAGCTGTGAGTGAGAATGAGAGGGAAAGAAGCTGTGAGTGAGTGAGAGAGAGAGAAAGAGAAGCTGTGAGAGAGAGAGAAAGAGAAGCTGTGTGAGAGAGAGAGAAAGAGAAGCTGTGAGTAAGAAGGAGAGGGAAAGAGAAGAAGTGAGTGAGTGAGTGAGAGAGAGAAGCTGTGAGAGAGAAAGAGAAGCTGTGAGTGAGAGAGTGAGAGAGTGAGAGAGAGAAAGAGAAGCTGTTAGTGAGTGAGAGAGAGAGAGAAGCTGTGAGTGAGAGAGAGATTGAAAGAAAAGCTGTGAGTGAGAGAGAGAGAGAGAGAAAGAGAAGCTGTGAGTGTGAGTGAGAGAGAAAGAGAAGCTGTGAGTGAGTGAGAGAGAGAGAATGAGAAGCTGTGAGTGAGAGAGAGAAGCTGTGAGAGAGAGAAAGAGAAGCTGTGAGTGAGAGAGAGAGAGAGAAGATGTGAGTGATAGAAAGAGAGAATGAGAAGCTGTCAGTGAGAGAGAGAGAAAGTAAGAGAAGCTGTGAGTGAGATAGAGAGAGAGAGAAAGAGAAGCTGTGAGTGAGAGAGAGAGAGGGAGAGAAAGATAATCTGTGTGTGTGTGAGAGAGAAAGAGAAGCTGTGTGTTTTAGAGAGAGAGAAAGAGAAGCTGTGAGTGAGAGAGAGAGAAAGAGAAGCTGTGAGTGAGAGAGAGAAGCTATGAGTGAGAGAGAGAAAGAAAAGCTGTGAGTGAGAGAGAGAGAGAAAGAGAAGATATGAGTGAGAGAGAGAGAAAGAGAAGCTGTGAGTGAGAGAGAGAAGATATGAGTGAGAGAGAGAAGGAAAAGCTGTGAGTGAGAGAGAGAGAGAAAAAGAGAAGATATGAGTGAGAGAGAGAGAAAGAGAAATTAGAGTGAGAAAGAGATAGAGAAAGAGAAGCTGTGAGTGAGAGAGAGAGAAAGAGAGTCTGTGAATCAGAGAGAGAGAGAGAAGCTGTGAGTGAGAGAGAGAGAGCCGCTGTGAGTGAGAGAGAGAGAAAGAGAAGCTGTGAATGAGAGAGAGAGAGAAAGAGAAGCTGTGAGTGAGAGAGAGAGAAAGAGAAGCTGTGAGTGAGTGAGAGAGAGAAAGGGAAGTTTGTGAGTGAGAGAGAGAGAGAAAGAGAAGCTGTGAGTGAGAGAGAGAAGCTGTGAGTGAGAGAGAGAAAGAAAAGCTGTGAGTGAGAGAGAGAGAGAGAAAGAGAAGATGTGTGTGTGTGAGAGAGAGAAAGATAGTCTGAGAAAGAGAGAGTGAAAGAGAAGCTGTGAGTGAGACAGAGAGAGGGAGAAAGAGAAGCTGTGTGTGTGAGAGAGAAAGAGAAGATGTGAGTGAGAGTGAGAGAGAGAGAGAAAGAGAAGCTGTGAGTGAGAGAGAGAGATAAAGAGAAGCTGTGAGTGAGAGAGAGAGAAAGCAAAGCTGTGAGTGAGAGAATGAGAAGCTGTGAGTGAGAGAGAGAGAAGCTGTGAGTGAGAGAGAGAGAAGATGTGAGCGAGAGAGAGAGGGAGAAAGAGAAGCTGTGTGTGTGTAAAAGAGAAAGAGAAGCTGTGAGTGAGAGTGAGAGAGAGAGAAAGAAAGAGAAAGAGAAGATGTGAGGGAGAGAGCGAGAGAGAGAAAGAGAAGCTGTTAGTGAGAGTGAGAGAGAGAGAAAGAGAAGCTGTGAGTGAGAGAGAGAGAGAAAGAAATGCTGTGAGTGAGAGAGAGAGAGAAAGAGAAGCTGTGAGTGAGAGAGAGAGAAAGAGAAGCTGTGAGTGAGTGAGAGAGAGAGAAAGAGAAGCTGTGAGTGAGAGAGAGAAAGAGAAGCTGTGTGTAAGAAGGAGAGGGAAAGAGAAGAAGTGAGTGAGTGAGAGAGAGAGAGAAAGAGAATCTGTGAGAGAGAAAGAGAAGCTGTGAGTGAGAGAGTGAGAGAGAGAAAGAGAACCTGTTAGTGAGAGTGAGAGAGAGAGAGAAAGAGAAGCTGTGTGTGAGAGAGAGATTGAAAGAGAAGCTGTGAGTGAGAGAGAGAGAGAGAGATAAGCTGTGAGTGAGAGAGAGAAAGAGAAGCTGTGACTGAGAGGGAGAGAGAGAAAGAGAAGCTGTGAGTGACAGAGAGAGAAGCTGTGAATTAGAGAGAGAGAAGGAGAAGCTGTGAGTGACAGAGAGAGAGAAAGAGAAGCTGAGAGTGAGAGAGCGAGAGAGAGAAAGAGAAGCTGTTAGTGAGAGAGAGAGAGAAAGAGATGCTGTGAGTGAGAGAGAGAGAGAAAGAGAAGCTGTGAGTGAGAGAGAGAGAAAGAGAAGCTGTGTGAGAGAGAAAGAGAAGCTGTGAGTGAGAAGGAGAGGGAAAGAGAAGCTGTGAGTGAGTGAGAGAGAGAGAAAGAGAAGCTGTGAGTGAGAGAGAGAAAGAGAAGCTGTGAGTGAGAGAGAGAGAGAAAGAGAAGCTGTGTGTAAGAAGGATAGGGAAAGAGAAGAAGTGAGTGAGTGAGAGAGAGAGAGAGAGAGAAAGAGAAGCTGTGTGAGAGAAAGAGAAGCTGTGAGTGAGAGAGTGAGAGAGAGAAAGAGAATCTGTTAGTGAGAGTGAGAGAGAGAGAGAAATAGAAGCTGTGAGTGAGAGAGAGAGAGAGAAAGATAAGCTGTGAGTGAGAGAGAGAAAGAGAAGCTGTGACTGAGAGGGAGAGAGAGAAAGAGAAGCTGTGAGTGACAGAGAGAGAGAAGCTGTGAGTCAGAGAGAGAGAAAGAGAAGCTGTGAGTGACAGAGAGAGAGAAAGAGAAGCTGAGAGTGAGAGAGAGAGAAAGTGAAGCTGTGACTGAGAGAGAGAGAGAGAGACAGAGAAGCTTTGTGTGTGTGTGTGAGAGAGAAAGATAGTCTGAGAAAGAGAGAGTGATAGAGAAGCTGTGAGTGAGAGAGAGAGAGAGAGAAAAAGAGAAGTTGTGAGTGTGAGTGAGAGAGAAAGAGAAGCTGTGAGTGAGTGAGAGAGAGAGAATGAGAAGCTGTGGGTGAGAGAGAAGCTGTGAGAGAGAGAGAGAAAGAGAAGCTGTGAGTGAGAGAGAGAGAACATCTGAGTGATAGAGAGAGAAAGAGAAGCTGTCAGTGAGAGAGAGAGAAAGTTAGAGAAGCTGTGAGTGAGATAGAGAGAGAGAAAGAGAAGCTGTGAGTGAGAGAGAGGGAGGGAGAGAAAGATAATCTGTGAGAGAGAGAGAGAAAGAGAAGCTGTGTGTTTTAGAGAGAGAGAAAGAGAAGCAGTGATTGAGAGTGTGAGAGAGAAAGAAAGAGAAGCTGTGAGTGAGAGAGAGAGAAAGAGAAGCTGTGAGTGAGAGAGAGAGAAGCTATGAGTGAGAGAGAGAAAGAAAAGCTGTGAGTGAGAGAGAGAGAGAGAAAGAGAAGATATGAGTGAGAGAGAGAGAGTGAAGCAGTGAGAGAGAGAGAAACAGAAGCTGTGAGTGAGACAGAGAGAGAGAAATAGAACCTGTGAGAGAGAGAGAGAGGGAGAAAGAGAAGCTGTGAGAGAGAGAGAAAGAGAAGCTGTGAGTGTGTGAGAGATAGAAAGAGAAGCTGTGAGTGAGAGAGAGAGAAAGAAAGAGAAATTAGAGTGAGAAAGAGAGAGAGAAAGAGAAGCTGTGAGTGGGAGAGAGAAAGAGAGTCTGTGAATCAGAGAGAGAGAGAAGCTGTGAGTGAGAGAGAGAGAGAGCCGCTGTGAGTGAGAGAGAGAGAAAGAGAAGCTGTGAATGAGAGAGAGAGAGAAAGAGAAGCTGTGAGTGAGAGAGAGAGAAAGAGAAGCTGTGAGTGAGTGAGAGAGAGAAAGGGAATTTTGTGAGTGAGAGAGAGAGAGAAAGAGAAGCTGTGAGTGAGAGAGAGAAGCTGTGAGTGAGAGAGAGAAAGAAAAGCTGTGAGTGAGAGAGAGAGAGAAAGAGAAGATGTAAGTGAGTGAGAGAGAGGGAGAAGCAGTGAGTGAGAGGGAGAGAGAGAAAGAGAAGCTGTCAGTGAGACAGAGAGAGAGAAAGAGAAGCTGTGAGAGAGAGAGAGAGGGAGAAAGAGAAGCTGTGAGAGAGAGAGAGAAAGAGAAGTTGTGAGTGTGTGTGTGAGAGAGAAGCTGTGAGTGAGAGAAAGAGAAAGAAAGAGAAATTAGAGTGAGAAAGAGAGAGAGAAAGAGAAGCTGTGAGTGAGAGAGAGAGAGAGAAGATGTGAGTGATAGAGAGAGAGAATGAGAAGCAGTGAATGATAGAGAGAGTAAGTAAGAGAAGCTTTGAGTGAGATAGAGAGAGAGAGAAGGAGAAGCTGTGAGTTAGAGAGAGAGAGAATGAGAAGCTGTCAGTGTGAGAGAGAGAAAGTAAGAGAAGCTGTGAGTGAGATAGAGAGAGAGAAAGAGAAGCTGTGAGTGAGAGAGAGAGAGGGAGAAAGAGAAGCTGTGTGTGTGAGAGAGAAAGAGAAGCTGTGAGTGAGAGAGAGAGAGAGAGAAAAAGAGAAGCTGTGAGTGTGAGTGAGAGAGAAAGAGAAGCTGTGAGTGAGAGAGAGAGAGAGAAGATGTGAGTGATAGAGAGAGAGAATGAGAAGCTGTCAGTGTGAGAGAGAGAAAGTAAGAGAAGCTGTGAGTGAGATAGAGAGAGAGAAAGAGAAGCTGTGAGTGAGAGAGAGAAAGGGAGAGAAAGATAATCTGTGAGAGAGAGAGAGAGAGAGAGAGAAGTTGTGTGTTTTAGAGATAGAGAAAAAGAAGCTGTGATTGAGTGTGTGTGAGAGAGAAAGAGAAGCTGTGAGTGAGAGAGAGAGAAAGAGAAGCTGTGAGTGAGAGAGAGAGAAGCTATGAGTGAGAGAGAGAAAGAAAAGCTGTGAGTGAGAGAGAGAGAGAGAGAGAAAGAGAAGATATGAGTGAGAGAGAGAGAAGCAGTGAGAGAGAGAGAAACAGAAGCTGTGAGTGAGACAGAGAGAGAGAAAGAGAAGCTGTGAGAGAGAGAGAGGGAGAAAGAGAAGCTGTGAGAGAGAGAGAGAGAAAGAAAAGCTGTGAGTGTGTGTGAGAGAGAAAGAGAAGCTGTGAGTGAGAGAGAGAGAAAGAAAGAGAAATTAGAGTGAGAAAGAGAGAGAGAAAGAGAAGCTGTGAGTGGGAGAGAGAGAAAGAGAGTCTGTGAATCAGAGAGAGAGAGAGAAGCTGTGAGTGAGAGAGAGAGAGAGAGCCGCTGTGAGTGAGAGAGAGAGAAAGAGAAGCTGTGAATGAGAGAGAGAGAGAAAGAGAAGCTGTGAGTGAGAGAGAGAGAAAGAGAAGCTGTGAGTGAGTGAGAGAGAGAAAGGGAAGTTTGTGAGTGAGAGAGAGAAGCTGTGAGTGAGAGAGAGAAAGAAAAGCTGTGAGTGAGAGAGAGAGAGAGAGAGAAGATGTGAGTGAGTGAGTGAGAGAGAGAAGCAGTGAGAGAGAGAGAAAGAGAATCTGTCAGTGAGACAGAGAGAGAGAAAGAGCTGTGAGAGAGAGAGAGAGGGAGAAAGAGAAGCTGTGAGAGAGAGAGAGAAAGTGAAGCTGTGAGTGTGTGTGTGAGAGAAAGAGAAGCTGTGAGTGAGAGAGAGAGAAAGAAAGAGAAATTAGAGTGAGAAAGAGAGAGAGAAAGAGAAGCTGTGAGTGAGAGAGAGAGAGAGAAGATGTGAGTGATAGAGAGAGAGAATGAGAACCTGTGAGTGATAGAGAGAGTAAGTAAGAGAAGCTGTGAGTGAGATAGAGAGAGAGAAGGAGAAGCTGTGAGTGAGAGAGAGAGAGGGAGAAAGATAAGCTGTTTGTGTGTGTGTGAGAGAGAGAAGCTGTGTGTGTGTGAGAGAGAAAGAAAAGCTGTGATTGAGAGTGAGAGAGAGAGAGAAAGAGATGCTGTGAGTGAGAGAGAGAGAAGCTGTGAGAGAGAGAAAGAAAAGCGGTGAGTGAGAGAGAGAGAGAAAGAGAAGCTGTGAGTGAGAGAGTGAGAGAGAGAAAGAGAAGCTGTTAGTGAGAGTGAGAGATAGAGAGAAAGAGAAGCTGTGAGTGAGAGAGAGATTGAAAGAGAAGCTGTGAGTGAGAGAGAGAGAGAAAGAGAAGCTGTGAGTGAGAGAGAGAAAGAGAAGCTGTGAGTGAGAGGGACAGAAAGAGAAGCTGTGAGTGACACAGAGAGAGAGAACCTGTGAGTTAGAGAGAGAGAAAGAGAAGCTGTGAGTGACAGAGAGAGAGAAAGAGAAGCTGAGAGTGAGAGAGAGAGAGAGAGAATGTGAAGCTGTGAGTTAGAGAGAGAGAGAGAAAGAGAAGCTGTGTGCGTGTGAGTGAGAGAAAGATAGTCTGAGAAAGAGAGAGTGAAAGAGAAGCTGAGAGTGAGACAGAGAGAGGGAGAAAGAGAAGCTGTGTGTGTGAGAGAGAGAAAGAGAAGCTGTGAGTGAGAGTGAGAGAGAGAAAGAGAAAGAGAAGCTGTGAGTGAGAGAGAGAGAAAGAGAAGCTGTGAGTGAGAGAGATAGAGAAAGCGAAGCTGTGAGTGAGAGAGAGAGAAAGAGAAGCTGTGAGTGAGAAGGAGAGGGAAAGAGAAGCTGTGAGTGAGTGAGAGAGAGAGAAAGAGAAGCTGTGAGAGAGAAAGAGAAAAGCTGTGAGTGAGAGAGAAGCTGTGAGTGAGAGAGAGAGAGAAGATTGAGTGAGAGGGAGAGGGAGAAAGAGAAGCTGTGTGTGTGTGAAAGAGAAAGAGAAGCTGTGAGTGAGAGTGAGAGAGAGAGAAAGAGAAAGAGAAGCTGTGAGTGAGAGAGCGAGAGAGAGAAAGAGAAGCTGTTAGTGAGAGTGAGAGAGAGAGAGAAAGAGAAGCTGTGAGTGAGAGAGAGAGAGAAAGAGATGCTGTGAGTGAGAAGGAGAGAGAAAGAGAAGCTGTGAGTGAGAGAGAGAGAAAGAGAAGCTGTGTGTGAGAGAGAGAAAGAGAAGCTGTGAGTGAGAAGGAGAGGGAAAGAGAAGCTGTGAGTGAGAGAGAGAGAGAAAGAGAAGCTGTGAGTGAGAGAGAGAGAAAGAGAAGCTGTGAGTGAGAGAGTGAGAGAAAGAGAAGCTGTGTGTAAGAAGGAGAGGGAAAGAGAAGAAGTGAGTGAGTGAGAGAGAGAGAGAAAGAGAAGCTGTGAGAGAGAAAGAGAAGCTGTGAGTGAGAGAGGGAGAGAGAGAGGGAGAATCTGTTAGTGAGAGAGAGAGAGAGAGAAAGAGAAGCTGTGAGTGAGAGAGAGATTGAAAGAGAAGCTGTGAGTGAGAGAGAGAGAGAAAGAGAAGCTATGAGTGAGAGAGAGAAAGAGAAGCTGTGACTGAGAGGGAGAGAGAGAAAGAGAAGCTGTGAGTGACAGAGACAGAGAAGCTGTGAGTTAGAGAGAGAGAAAGAGAAGCTGTGAGTGAGAGAGAGAGAGAAAGAGAAGCTGTGAGTGAGAGAGAGAGAAAGAGATGCTGTGAGAGAGAGGGAGAAAGAGAAGCTGTGTGCGTGAGAGAGAGAAAGAGAAGCTGTGAGTGTGAGAGAGAGAAAGTGAAGCTGTGAGTGAGAGAGAGAGAAAGAGACGCTGTGTGTTTGTGAGAGAGAAAGAGAGTCTGAGAAAGAGAGAGTGAAAGAGAAGCTGTGAGTGAGAGAGAGAGAGGGAGAAAGAGAAGCTGTGTGTGTGTGAGAGAGAAAGAGAATCTGTGAGTGAGAGTGAGAGAGAAAAAGAGAAGCTGTGAGTGTGAGTGAGAGAGAAAGAGAAGCTGTGAGTGAGAGAGAGAGAGAAGCTGTGAGTGAGAGAGAGAAAGAGAAGCTGTGAGTGAGAGGGACAGAAAGAGAAGCTGTGAGTGACACACAGAGAGAGAACCTGTGAGTTAGAGAGAGAGAAAGAGAAGCTGTGAGTGACAGAGAGAGAGAAAGAGAAGCTGAGAGTGAGAGAGAGAGAGAGAATGTGAAGCTGTGAGTGAGAGAGAGAGAGAAAGAGAAGCTGTGTGTGTGTGAGTGAGAGAAAGATAGTCTGAGAAAGAGAGAGTGAAAGAGAAGCTGTGAGTGAGACAGAGAGAGGGAGAAAGAGAAGCTGTGTGTGTGAGAGAGAGAAAGAGAAGCTGTGAGTGAGAGTGAGAGAGAGAAAGAGAAAGAGAAGCTGTGAGTGAGAGAGAGAGAAAGAGAAGCTGTGAGTGAGAGAGATAGAGAAAGCAAAGCTGTGAGTGAGAGAGAGAGAGAATGAGAAGCTGTGAGTGTGAGAGAGAGAAGCTGTGAGTGAGAGAGAGAGAGAAGATGTGAGTGAGAGAGAGAGGGAGAAAGAGAAGCTGTGTGTGTGTGAAAGAGAAAGAGAAGCTGTGAGTGAGAGTGAGAGAGAGAGAAAGAGAAAGAGAAGCTTAGTGAGAGTGAGAGAGAGAGAGAAAGAGAAGCTGTGAGTGAGAGAGAGAGAGAAAGAGATGCTGTGAGTGAGAAGGAGAGAGAAAGAGAAGCTGTGAGTGAGAGAGAGAGAAAGAGAAGCTGTGTGTGAGAGAGAGAAAGAGAAGCTGTGAGTGAGAAGGAGAGGGAAAGAGAAGCTGTGAGTGAGAGAGAGAGAGAAAGAGAAGCTGTGAGTGAGAGAGAGAGAAAGAGAAGCTGTGAGTGAGAGAGTGAGAGAAAGAGAAGCTGTGTGTAAGAAGGAGAGGGAAAGAGAAGTGAGTGAGTGAGAGAGAGAGAGAAAGAGAAGCTGTGAGAGAGAAAGAGAAGCTGTGAGTGAGAGAGTGAGAGAGAGAGGGAGAATCTGTTAGTGAGAGTGAGAGAGAGAGAGAAAGAGAAGCTGTGAGTGAGAGAGAGATTGAAAGAGAAGCTGTGAGTGAGAGAGAGAGAGAAAGAGAAGCTATGAGTGAGAGAGAGAAAGAGAAGCTGTGACTGAGAGGGAGAGAGAGAAAGAGAAGCTGTGAGTGACAGAGACAGAGAAGCTGTGAGTTAGAGAGAGAGAAAGAGAAGCTGTGAGTGAGAGAGAGAGAGAAAGAGAAGCTGTGAGTGAGAGAGAGAGAAAGAGATGCTGTGAGAGAGAGGGAGAAAGAGAAGCTGTGTCCGTGAGAGAGAGAAAGAGAAGCTGTGAGTGTGTGAGAGAGAAAGTGAAGCTGTGAGTGAGTGAGAGAGAGAAAGAGACGCTGTGTGTTTGTGAGAGAGAAAGAGAGTCTGAGAAAGAGAGAGTGAAAGAGAAGCTGTGAGTGAGAGAGAGAGAGGGAGAAAGAGAAGCTGTGTGTGTGAGAGAGAGAAAGAGAAGCTGTGAGTGAGAGTGAGAGAGAGAGAGAAAAAGAGAAGCTGTGAGTGTGAGTGAGAGAGAAAGAGAAGCTGTGAGTGAGAGAGAGAGAGAGAGAGAGAAAAGATGTGAGTGATAGAGAGAGAGAATGAGAAGCTGTCAGTGAGAGAGAGAGAAAGTAAGAGAAGCTGTGAGTGAGATAGAGAGAGAGAGAAAGAGAAGCTGTGAGTGAGAGAGAGAGGGAGAGAAAGATAATCTGTGAGAGAGAGAGAGAGAGAGAAGCTGTGTGTTTTAGAGAGAGAGAAAGAGAAGCTGTGATTGAGTTTGTGAGAGAGAGAAAGAGAAAGAGAAGCTCTGAGTGAGAGAGAGAGAAAGAGAAGCTGTGAGTGAGAGAGAGAGAAGCTATGAGTGAGAGAGAGAAAGAAAAGCTGTGAGTGAGAGAGAGAGAGAAAGAGAAGATATGAGTGTGAGAGAGAGAGAAGCAGTGAGAGAGAGAGAAACAGAAGCTGTGAGTGAGACAGAGAGAGAGAAAGAGAAGCTGTGAGAGAGAGAGGGAGAAAGAGAAGCTGTGAGAGAGAGAGAGAAAGAGAAGCTGTGAGTGTGTGTGAGAGACAAAGAGAAGCTGTGAGTGAGAGAGAGAGAAAGAAAGAGAAATTAGAGTGAGAAAGAGAGAGAGAAAGAGAAGCCGTGAGTGGGAGAGAGAGAAAGAGAGTCTGTGAATCAGAGAGAGAGAGAGAAGCTGTGAGTGAGAGAGAGAGAGAGAGCCTCTGTGAGTGAGAGAGAGAGAAAGAGAAGCTGTGAATGAGAGAGAGAGAGAAAGAGAAGCTGTGAGTGTGTGAGAGAGAAAGAGAAGCTGTGAGTGAGTGAGAGAGAGAAAGGGAAGTTTGTGAGTGAGAGAGAGAAGCTGTGAGTGAGAGAGAGAAAGAAAAGCTGTGAGTGAGAGAGAGAGAGAGAAAGAGAAGATGTGAGTGAGTGAGAGAGAGAGAGAAGCAGTGAGTGAGAGAGAGAGAGAAAGAGAAGCTGTCAGTGAGACAGAGAGAGAGAAAGAGCTGTGAGAGAGAGAGAAAGAGAAGCTGTGAGTGTGTGTGTGAGAGAAAGAGAAGCTGTGAGTGAGAGAGAGAGAATGAAAGAGAAATTAGAGTGAGAAAGAGAGAGAGAAAGAGAAGCTGTGAGTGAGAGAGAGAGAGAGAAGATGTGAGTGATAGAGAGAGAGAATGAGAAGCTGTGAGTGATAGAGAGAGTAAGTAAGAGAAGCTGTGAGTGAGATAGAGAGAGAGAGAAGGAGAAGCTGCGAGTGAGAGAGAGAGAGGGAGAAAGATAAGCTGTGTGTGTGTGTGAGAGAGAGAAGCTGTGATTGAGAGTGAGAGAGAGAGAAAGAGATGCTGTGAGTGAGAGAGAGAGAAGCTGTGAGTGAGAGAGAGAAAGAAAGAAAAGCGGTGAGTGAGAGAGAGAGAGAAAGAGAAGCTGTGAGTGAGAGAGAGAGAGAGAAAGAGAAGCTATGAGTGAGAGAGAGAAAGAGAAGCTGTGACTGAGAGGGAGAGAGAGAAAGAGAAGCTGTGAGTGACAGAGACAGAGAAGCTGTGAGTTAGAGAGAGAGAAAGAGAAGCTGTGAGTGAGAGAGAGAGAGAAAGAGAAGCTGTGAGTGAGAGAGAGAGAAAGAGATGCTGTGAGAGAGAGGGAGAAAGAGAAGCTGTGTGCGTGAGAGAGAGAAAGAGAAGCTGTGAGTGTGAGAGAGAGAAAGTGAAGCTGTGAGTGAGAGAGAGAGAGAAAGAGATGCTGTGTGTTTGTGAGAGAGAAAGAGAGTCTGAGAAAGAGAGAGTGAAAGAGAAGCTGTGAGTGAGAGAGAGAGAGGGAGAAAGAGAAGCTGTGTGTGTGAGAGAGAGAAAGAGAAGCTGTGAGTGAGAGTGAGAGAGAAAAAGAGAAGCTGTGAGTGTGAGTGAGAGAGAAAGAGAAGCTGTGAGTGAGAGAGAGAGAGAGAGAAGCTGTGAGTGAGAGAGAGAAAGAGAAGCTGTGAGTGAGAGGGACAGAAAGAGAAGCTGTGAGTGACACAGAGAGAGAGAACCTGTGAGTTAGAGAGAGAGAAAGAGAAGCTGTGAGTGACAGAGAGAGAGAAAGAGAAGCTGAGAGTGAGAGAGAGAGAATGTGAAGCTGTGAGTGAGAGAGAGAGAGAAAGAGAAGCTGTGTGTGTGTGAGTGAGAGAAAGATAGTCTGAGAAAGAGAGAGTGAAAGAGAAGCTGTGAGTGAGACAGAGA
Source organism: Bradypodion pumilum (assembly GCA_035047305.1). Classification (NCBI taxonomy): domain Eukaryota; kingdom Metazoa; phylum Chordata; class Lepidosauria; order Squamata; family Chamaeleonidae; genus Bradypodion; species Bradypodion pumilum. The sequence goes on along the minus strand of JAWDJD010000001.1, from coordinate 269,751,265 downwards.
GAGGGAGAAAGAGAAGCTGTGTGTGTGTGAGAGAGAAAGAGAAGCTGTGAGTGAGAGTGAGAGAGAGAAAGAGAAAGAGAAGCTGTGAGTGAGAGAGAGAGAAAGAGAAGCTGTGAGTGAGAGAGATAGAGAAAGCGAAGCTGTGAGTGAGAGAGAGAGAGAGAGAATGAGAAGCTGTGAGTGTGAGAGAGAGAAGCTGTGAGTGAGAGAGAGAGAGATGTGAGTGATAGAGAGAGAGAAAGAGAAGCTGTGAGTGAGAGAGAGAAGAGAAGCTGTGAGTGAGAGAGAGAGAATGAGAAGCTGTGAGTGAGAGAGAAGCTGTGAGTGAGAGAGAGAGAGAAGATGTGAGTGAGAGAGAGAGGGAGAAAGAGAAGCTGTGTGTGTGTGAAAGAGAAAGAGAAGCTGTGAGTGAGAGTGAGAGAGAGAGAAAGAGAAAGAGAAGCTGTGAGTGAGAGAGCGAGAGAGAGAAAGAGAAGCTTAGTGAGAGTGAGAGAGAGAGAGAAAGAGAAGCTGTGAGTGAGAGAGAGAGAGAAAGAGATGCTGTGAGTGAGAAGGAGAGAGAAAGAGAAGCTGTGAGTGAGAGAGAGAGAAAGAGAAGCTGTGTGTGTGAGAGAGAAAGAGAAGCTGTGAGTGAGAAGGAGAGGGAAAGAGAAGCTGTGAGTGAGAGAGAGAGAGAAAGAGAAGCTGTGAGTGAGAGAGAGAGAAAGAGAAGCTGTGAGTGAGAGAGTGAGAGAAAGAGAAGCTGTGTGTAAGAAGGAGAGGGAAAGAGAAGTGAGTGAGTGAGAGAGAGAGAGAAAGAGAAGCTGTGAGAGAGAAAGAGAAGCTGTGAGTGAGAGAGTGAGAGAGAGAGGGAGAATCTGTTAGTGAGAGTGAGAGAGAGAGAGAAAGAGAAGCTGTGAGTGAGAGAGTGAGAGAGAGAGGGAGAATCTGTTAGTGAGAGTGAGAGAGAGAGAGAAAGAGAAGCTGTGAGTGAGAGAGAGATTGAAAGAGAAGCTGTGAGTGAGAGAGAGAGAGAAAGAGAAGCTATGAGTGAGAGAGAGAAAGAGAAGCTGTGACTGAGAGGGAGAGAGAGAAAGAGAAGCTGTGAGTGACAGAGACAGAGAAGCTGTGAGTTAGAGAGAGAGAAAGAGAAGCTGTGAGTGAGAGAGAGAGAAAGAGAAGCTGTGAGTGAGAGAGAGAGAAAGAGATGCTGTGAGAGAGAGGGAGAAAGAGAAGCTGTGTGCGTGAGAGAGAGAAAGAGAAGCTGTGAGTGTGAGAGAGAGAAAGTGAAGCTGTGAGTGAGAGAGAGAGAGAAAGAGACGCTGTGTGTTTGTGAGAGAGAAAGAGAGTGTGAGAAAGAGAGAGTGAAAGAGAAGCTGTGAGTGAGAGAGAGAGAGGGAGAAAGAGAAGCTGTGTGTGTGAGAGAGAGAAAGAGAAGCTGTGAGTGAGAGTGAGAGAGAGAGAGAAAAAGAGAAGCTGTGAGTGTGAGTGAGAGAGAAAGAGAAGCTGTGAGTGAGAGAGAGAGAGAGAGAGAGAAAAGATGTGAGTGATAGAGAGAGAGAATGAGAAGCTGTCAGTGAGAGAGAGAGAAAGTAAGAGAAGCTGTGAGTGAGATAGAGAGAGAGAGAAAGAGAAGCTGTGAGTGAGAGAGAGAGAGGGAGAGAAAGATAATCTGTGTGAGAGAGAGAGAGAGAGAGAAGCTGTGTGTTTTAGAGAGAGAGAAAGAGAAGCTGTGATTGAGTGTGTGTGAGAGAGAAAGAGAAGCTCTGAGTGAGAGAGAGAGAAAGAGAAGCTGTGAGTGAGAGAGAGAGAAGCTATGAGTGAGAGAGAGAAAGAAAAGCTGTGAGTGAGAGAGAGAGAGAAAGAGAAGATATGAGTGTGTGAGAGAGAGAAGCAGTGAGAGAGAGAGAAACAGAAGCTGTGAGTGAGACAGAGAGAGAGAAAGAGAAGCTGTGAGAGAGAGAGAGGGAGAAAGAGAAGCTGTGAGAGAGAGAGAGAAAGAGAAGCTGTGAGTGTGTGTGAGAGACAAAGAGAAGCTGTGAGTGAGAGAGAGAGAAAGAAAGAGAAATTAGAGTGAGAAAGAGAGAGAGAAAGAGAAGCCGTGAGTGGGAGAGAGAGAAAGAGAGTCTGTGAATCAGAGAGAGAGAGAAGCTGTGAGTGAGAGAGAGAGAAAGAGAAGCTGTGAGTGTGAGAGAGAGAAAGAGAAGCTGTGAGTGAGTGAGAGAGAGAAAGGGAAGTTTGTGAGTGAGAGAGAGAAGCTGTGAGTGAGAGAGAGAAAGAAAAGCTGTGAGTGAGAGAGAGAGAGAGAAAGAGAAGATGTGAGTGAGTGAGAGAGAGAGAGAAGCAGTGAGTGAGAGAGAGAGAGAAAGAGAAGCTGTCAGTGAGACAGAGAGAGAGAAAGAGCTGTGAGAGAGAGAGAAAGAGAAGCTGTGAGTGTGTGTGAGAGAGAAAGAGAAGCTGTGAGTGAGAGAGAGAGAATGAAAGAGAAATTAGAGTGAGAAAGAGAGAGAGAAAGAGAAGCTGTGAGTGAGAGAGAGAGAGAGAGAAGATGTGAGTGATAGAGAGAGAGAATGAGAAGCTGTGAGTGATAGAGAGAGTAAGTAAGAGAAGCTGTGAGTGAGATAGAGAGAGAGAGAAGGAGAAGCTGTGAGTGAGAGAGAGAGAGGGAGAAAGATAAGCTGTGTGTGTGTGAGAGATAGAGAAGCTGTGATTGAGAGTGAGAGAGAGAGAAAGAGATGCTGTGAGTGAGAGAGAGAGAAGCTGTGAGTGAGAGAGAGAAAGAAAAGCGGTGAGTGAGAGAGAGAGAGAAAGAGAAGCTGTGAGTGAGAGAGTGAGAGAGAGAAAGAGAAGCTGTTAGTGAGAGTGAGAGAGAGAGAGAAAGAGAAGCTGTGAGTGAGAGAGAGATTGAAAGAGAAGCTGTGAGTGAGAGAGAGAGAGAAAGAGAAGCTGTGAGTGAGAGAGAGAAAGAGAAGCTGTGAGTGAGAGGGACAGAAAGAGAAGCTGTGAGTGACACAGAGAGAGAGAACCTGTGAGTTAGAGAGAGAGAAAGAGAAGCTGTGAGTGACAGAGAGAGAGAAAGAGAAGCTGAGAGTGAGAGAGAGAGAGGGAGAAAGAGAAGCTGTGTGTGTGTGAGAGAGAAAGAGAAGCTGTGAGTGAGAGTGAGAGAGAGAAAGAGAAAGAGAAGCTGTGAGTGAGAGAGAGAGAAAGAGAAGCTGTGAGTGAGAGAGATAGAGAAAGCGAAGCTGTGAGTGAGAGAGAGAGAGAATGAGAAGCTGTGAGTGAGAGAGAGAAGCTGTGAGTGAGAGAGAGAGAGAGATGTGAGTGATAGAGAGAGAGAAAGAGAAGCTGTGAGTGAGAGGGAGAGAAAGTAAGAGAAGCTGTGAGTGTGATAGAGAGAGAGAGAAAGAGAAGCTGTGAGTGAGAGAGAGAGAGGGAGAAAGATAATCTGTGATTGAGAGAGAGAGAGAGAAAGAGAAGCTGTGAGTGAGAGAGAGAGAAAGAGAAGCTGTGAGTGAGAGAGAGAGAAGCTGTGTGTGAGAGAGAAAGAAAAGCTGTGAGTGAGAGAGAGAGAAAGAGAAGATATGAGTGAGAGAGAGAGAAGCAGTGAGTGAGAGAGAGAGAGAGAAAGAGAAGCTGTGAGTGAGAGAGAGAGGGAGAAAGATAATCTGTGATTGAGAGAGAGAGAGAGAAAGAGAAGCTGTGAGTGAGAGAGAGAGAAAGAGAAGCTGTGAGTGAGAGAGAGAGAAGCTGTGTGAGAGAGAGAAAGAAAAGCTGTGAGTGAGAGAGAGAGAAAGAGAAGATATGAGTGAGAGAGAGAGAAGCAGTGAGTGAGAGAGAGAGAGAGAAAGAGAAGCTGTGTGTGTGAGAGAGAGAAAGAGAAGCTGTGAGTGTGAGAGAGAGAAAGAGAAGCTGTGAGTGAGAGAGAGAGAGAGAAAGAAAGAGAAATTAGAGTGAGAAAGAGAGAGAAAGAGAAGCTGTGAGTGGGAGAGAGAGAAAGAGTCTGTGAGTGAGTGAGAGAGAGAGAAGCTGTGAGTGAGAGAGAGAGAAAGAGAAGCTGTGAATGAGAGAGAGAGAAACTGTGAGTGAGAGAGAGAGAAAGAGAAGCTGTGAGTGATTAAGAGAGAGAAAGGGAAGTTGTGAGTGAGAGAGAGAGAGAGAGAAGCTGTGAGTGAGAGAGAGAGAAAGAGAAGCTGTGAGTGAGAGAGAGAGAAAGAGAAGCTGTGAGTGAGAAGGAGAGGGAAAGAGAAGCTGTGAGTGAGTGAGAGAGAGAGAGAGAAAGAGAAGCTGTGAGAGAGAAAGAGAGAAGCTGTGAGTGAGAGAGTGAGAGAGAGAAAGAGAAGCTGTGAGTGAGAGAGAGAAAGAGAAGCTGTGAGTGAGAGGGAGAGAGAGAAAGAGAAGCTGTGAGTGAGAGAGAGAGAAAGAGAAGCTGTGAGTGAGAGAGAGAAAGAGTTGTGAGTGAGAGGGAGAGAGAGAAAGAGAAGCTGTGAGTGACACACACAGAGAGAAGCTGTGAGTTAGAGAGAGAGAAAGAGAAGTTGTGAGTGACAGAGAGAGAGAAAGAGAAGCTGTGAGTGAGAGAGTGAGAGAGAGAAAGAGAAGCTGTTAGTGAGAGTGAGAGAGAGAGAGAAAGAGAAGCTGTGAGTGAGAGAGAGATTGAAAGAGAAGCTGTGAGTGAGAGAGAGAGAGAAAGAGAAGCTGTGAGTGAGAGAGAGAAAGAGAAGCTGTGAGTGAGAGGGAGAGAAAGAGAAGCTGTGAGTGATACAGAGAGGGAGAACCTGTGAGTTAGAGAGAGAGAAAGAGAAGCTGTGAGTGATAGAGAGAGAGAAAGAGAAGCTGAGAGTGAGAGGGAGAAAGAATGTGAAGCTGTGAGTGAGAGAGAGAGAGAAAGAGAATGTGTGTGTGTGTGAGAGAGAGAAAGATAGTCTGAGAAAGAGAGAGTGAAAGAGAAGCTGTGAGTGAGACAGAGAGAGGGAGAAAGAGAAGCTGTGTGTGTGAGAGAGAGAAAGAGAAGCTGTGAGTGAGAGGGAGAGAGAGAAAGAGAAGCTGTGAGTGAGAGAGAGAGAAAGAGAAGCTGTGAGTGAGAGAGAGAAAGAGAAGTTGTGAGTGAGAGGGAGAGTGAGAAAGAGAAGCTGTGAGTGAGAGAGAGAGAGAAAGAGAAGCTGTGAGTGAGACAGAGAGAGGGAGAAAGAGAAGCTGTGTGTGTGAGAGAGAGAGAAAGAGAAGCTGTGAGTGAGAGAGAGAGAAAGAGAAGCTGTGACTGAGAGAGAGAAAGAGAAGTTGTGAGTGAGAGGGAGAGAGAGAAAGAGAAGCTATGAGTGACACACAGAGAGAGAAGCTGTGAGTTAGAGAGAGAGAGAAAGAAGTTGTGAGTGACAAAGAGAGAGAGAAAGAGAAGCTGTGAGTGAGAGTGAGAGAGAGAGAGAAAGAGAAGCTGTGAGTGAGAGAGAGAGAAAGAGATGCTGTGAGTGAGAGAGAGAGAGAAAGAGAAGCTGTGAGTGAGAGAAAGTGAAAGAGAAGCTGTGAGTGAGAGAGAGAGAGAAAGAGAAGCTGTGAGTGAGAGAGTGAGAGAGAGAAAGAGAAGCTGTTAGTGAGAGTGAGAGAGAGAGAGAAAGAGAAGCTGTGAGTGAGAGAGAGAGAGAAAGAGAAGCTGTGAGTGAGAGAGAGAGAAAGAGTAGCTGTGAGTGAGAGAGAGAAAGAGAAGCTGTGATTAAGAAGGAGAGGGAAAGAGAAGAAGTGAGTGAGAGAGAGAGAGAAAGAGGCTGTGAGACAGAAAGAGAAGCTGTGAGTGAGAGAGTGAGAGAGAGAAAGAGAATCTGTTAGTGAGAGAGAGAGAGAAAGAGAAGCTGTGAGTTAGAGAGAGAAAGAGAAGCTGTGAGTGAGAGGGAGAGAAAGAGAAGCTGTGAGTGACACACAGAGAGAGAAGCTGTGAGTTAGAGAGAGAGAAAGAGAAGCTGTGAGTGACAGAAAGAGAAAGAGAAGCTGAGAGTGAGAGAGAGAAAGTGAAGCTGTGAGTGAGAGAGAGAGAGAAAGAGAAGCTGTGTGTGTGTGAGAGAGAGAAAGATAGTCTGAGAAAGAGAGAGTGAAAGAGAAGCTGTGAGTGAGACAGAGAGAGGGAGAAAGAGAAGCTATGTGTGTGTGAGAGAGAAAGAGAAGCTGTGAGTGAGAGTGAGAGAGAGAGAGAGAAGCTGAGAGTGAGAGAGAGAGAGAAAGTGAAGCTGTGAGTGAGAGAGAGAGAGACAGAGAAAGAGAAGCTGTGAGTGAGAGAGAGAGAGAAAGAGAAGCTGTGAGTGAGAGAGAGAGAGAAAGAGAAGCTGTGAGTGAGAGAGAGAGAAGCTGTGAGTGAGAGAGAGAGAAGATGTGAGTGAGAGAGAGAGAGGGAGAAAGAGAAGCTGTGTGTGTGTGTGAGAGAGAGAAAGAGAAGCTGAGAGTGAGAGTGAGAGAGAGAGAGAGAAAGAGAAGCTGTGAGTGAGAGAGAGAGAATGAGAAGCTGTGAGTGAGAGAGAGAGAGGCTGTGAGTGAGAGAGAGAGAAGATGTGAGTGAGAGAGAGAGGGGGAGAAAGAGAAGCTGTGTGTGTGTGAGAGAGAAAGAGAAGCTGTGAGTGAGAGTGAGAGAGAGAGAAAGAGAAAGAGAAGCTGTGAGTGAGAGAGCGAGAGAGAGAAAGAGAAGCTGTTAGTGAGAGTGAGAGAGAGAGAAAGAGAAGCTGTGAGTGAGAGAGAGAGAAAGAGATGCTGTGAGTGAGAGAGAGAGAGAAAGAGAAGCTGTGAGTGAGAGAGAGAGAAAGAGAAACTGTGAGTGAGAGAGAGAAAGAGAAGCTGTGAGTGAGAGGGAGAGAGAGAAAGAGAAGCTGTGAGTGAGAGAGAGAGAAAGAGAAGCTGTGAGTGAGAGAGAGAAAGAGAAGTTGTGAGTGAGAGGGAGAGAGAGAAAGAGAAGCTGTGAGTGAGAGAGAGAGAAAGAGATGCTGTGAGTGAGAGAGAGAGAAAGAGAAGCTGTGAGTGAGAGAGAGAGAAAGAGAAGCTGTGAGTGAGAGAGAGAGAAAGAGATGCTGTGAGTGAGTGAGAGAGAGAAAGAGAAGCTGTGAGTGAGAGAGAGAGAAAGAGAAGCTGTGAGTGAGAGAGAGAGAGAAAGAGAAGCTGTGAGTGAGAGAGAGAGAAAGATATGCTGTGAGTGAGAGAGAGAGAAAGAGATGCTGTGAGTGAGAGAGAGAGAGAAAGAGAAGCTGTGAGTGAGAGAGAGAGAAAGAGAAACTGTGAGTGAGAGAGAGAAAGAGAAGCTGTGAGTGAGAGGGAGAGAGAGAAAGAGAAGCTGTGAGTGAGAGAGAGAGAAAGAGAAGCTGTGAGTGAGAGAGAGAAAGAGAAGTTGTGAGTGAGAGGGAGAGAGAGAAAGAGAAGCTGTGAGTGAGAGAGAGAGAAAGAGATGCTGTGAGTGAGAGAGAGAGAAAGAGAAGCTGTGAGTGAGAGAGAGAGAAAGAGAAGCTGTGAGTGAGAGAGAGAGAAAGAGATGCTGTGAGTGAGTGAGAGAGAGAAAGAGAAGCTGTGAGTGAGAGAGAGAGAAAGAGAAGCTGTGAGTGAGAGAGAGAGAGAAAGAGAAGCTGTGAGTGAGAGAGAGAGAAAGATATGCTGTGAGTGAGAGAGAGAGAGAAAGAGAAGCTGTGAGTGAGAGAGAGAGAAAGAGAAGCTGTGAGTGAGAGAGAGAGAGAAAGAGAAGCTGTGAGAGAGAAAGAGTAGCTGTGAGTGAGAGAGAGAGAGAAAGAGAAGCTGTGATTAAGAAGGAGAGGGAAAGAGAAGAAGTGAGTGAGAGAGAGAGAGAAAGAGGCTGTGAGACAGAAAGAGAAGCTGTGAGTGAGAGAGTGAGAGAGAGAAAGAGAATCTGTTAGTGAGAGAGAGAGAGAAAGAGAAGCTGTGAGTTAGAGAGAGAAAGAGAAGCTGTGAGTGAGAGGGAGAGAAAGAGAAGCTGTGAGTGACACACAGAGAGAGAAGCTGTGAGTTAGAGAGAGAGAAAGAGAAGCTGTGAGTGACAGAAAGAGAAAGAGAAGCTGAGAGTGAGAGAGAGAGAGAAAGTGAAGCTGTGAGTGAGAGAGAGAGAGAAAGAGAAGCTGTGTGTGTGAGAGAGAGAAAGATAGTCTGAGAAAGAGAGAGTGAAAGAGAAGCTGTGAGTGAGACAGAGAGAGGGAGAAAGAGAAGCTGTGTGCGTGAGAGAGAGAAAGAGAAGCTGTGAGTGAGAGTGAGAGAGAGAGAGAGAAAGAGAAGCTGAGAGTGAGAGAGGGAGAGAAAGTGAAGCTGTGAGTGAGAGAGAGAGACAGTGAAAGTGAAGCTGTGAGTGAGAGAGAGAGAGAAAGAAAGAGATGCTGTGAGTGAGAGAGAGAGAGAAAGAGAAGCTGTGAGTGAGAGTGAGAGAGAGAGAGAGAAAGAGAAAGAGAAGCTGTGAGTGAGAGAGAGAGAATGAGAAGCTGTGAGTGAGAGAGAGAGAAGCTGTGAGTGAGAGAGAGAGAGAAGATGTGAGTGAGAGAGAGAGAGGGAGAAAGAGAAGCTGTGTGTGTGAGAGAGAGAAAGAGAAGTTGTGAGTGAGAGTGAGAGAGAGAGAAAGAGAAAGAGAAGCTGTGAGTGAGAGAGCGAGAGAGGGAAAGAGAAGCTGTTAGTGAGAGTGAGAGAGAGAGAGAAAGAGAAGCTGTGAGTGAGAGAGGGAGAGAAAGAGATGCTGTGAGTGAGAGAGAGAGAGAAAGAGAAGCTGTGAGTGAGAGAAAGAGAAAGAGAAGCTGTGAGAGAGAGAGAGAAAGAGAAGCTGTGAGTGAGAAGGAGAGGGAAAGAGAAGCTGTGAGTGAGTGAGAGAGAGAGAAAGAGAAGCTGTGAGTGAGAGAGAAAGAAAGAGAAGCTGTGAGTGAGAGAGAGAGAAAGAGAAGCTGTGAGTAAGAAGGAGAGGGAAAGAGAAGAAGTGAGTGAGAGAGAGAGAGAGAAAGAGAAGCTGTGAGAGAGAAAGAGAAGCTGTGAATGAGAGAGTGAGAGAGAGAAAGAGAATCTGTTAGTGAGAGTGAGAGAGAGATTGAAAGAGAAGCTGTGAGTGAGAGAGAGAGAGAAAGAGAAGCTGTGAGTGAGAGAGAGAAAGACAAGCTGAGACTGAGAGGGAGAGAGAGAAAGAGAAGCTGTGAGTTACACAGAGAGAGAGAAGCTGTGAGTTAGAGAGAGAGAAAGAGAAGCTGTGTGTGTGAGAGAGAGAGGGAGAAAGAGAAGCTGTGTGTGTGTGTGAGAGAAAGAGAAGCTGTGAGTGAGAGTGAGAGAGAGAGAGAGAGAGAAGCTGTGAGTGTGAGTGAGAGAGAAAGAGAAGCTGTGAGTGAGTGAGAGAGAGAGAGAATGAGAAGCTGTGAGTGTGAGAGAGAAGCTGTGAGAGAGAGAAAGAGAAGCTGTGAGTGAGAGAGAGAGAGAAAATGTGAGTGATAGAGAGAGAGAATGAGAAGCTGTCAGTGAGAGAGAGAGAAAGTAAGAGAAGCTGTGAGTGAGATAGAGAGAGAGAAAGAGAAGCTGTGAGTGAGAGAGAGAGAGGGAGAGAAAGATAATCTGTGTGAGAGAGAGAGAAAGAGAAGCTGTGTGTTTTAGAGAGAGAGAAAGAGAAGCTGTGAGTGAGAGAGAGAGAAAGAGAAGCTGTGAGTGAGAGAGAGAGAAGCTATGAGTGAGAGAGGGAAAGAAAAGCTGTGAGTGAGAGAGAGAGAAAGAGAAGATATGAGTGAGAGAGAGAGAGAAGCTGTGAGTGAGAGAGAGAGAAAGAAAGAGAAATTAGAGTGAGAAAGAGAGAGAGAAAGACAAGCTGTGAGTGGGAGAGAGAGAAAGAGCGTCTGTGAATCAGAGAGAGAGAGGGAAGCTGTGAGTGAGAGAGAGAGAGAGCCGCTGTGAGTGAGAGAGAGAGAAAGAGAAGATGTGAATGAGAGAGAGAGAAAGAGAAGCTGTGAGTGAGAAGGAGAGGGAAAGAGAATCTGTGAGTGAGTGAGAGAGAGAGAAAGAGAAGCTGTGAGTGAGAGAGAGAGAGAGAAAGAGAAGCTGTGAGTGAGAGAGAGAGAGAAAGAGAAGCTGTGAGTAAGAAGGAGAGGGAAAGAGAAGAAGTGAGTGAGTGAGAGAGAGAGAGAAAGAGAAGCTGTGAGAGAGAAAGAGAAGCTGTGAGTGAGAGAGTGAGAGAGAGAAAGAGAATCTGTTAGTGAGAGTGAGAGAGAGAGAGAAAGAGAAGCTGTGAGTGAGAGAGAGATTGAAAGAGAAGCTGTGAGTGAGAGAGAGAGAAAGAGAAGCTGTGAGTGAGAGAGAGAAAGAGAAGCTGTGACTGAGTGGGAGAGAAAGAAAGAGAAGCTGTGAGTTACACAGAGAGAGAGAAGCTGTGAGTTAGAGAGAGAGAAAGAGAAGCTGTGAGTGACAGAGAGAGAGAAAAAGAAGCTGAGAGTGAGAGAGAGAGAGAGAAAGTGAAGCTGTGAGTGTGAGAGAGAGAAAGAGAAGCTGTGTGTGTGAGAGAGAAAGATATTTTGAGAAAGAGAGAGTGAAAGAGAAGCTGTGAGTGAGAGAGAGAGAGGGAGAAAGAGAAGCTGTGTGTGTGTGAGAGAGAAAGAGAAGCTGTGAGTGAGAGTGAGAGAGAGAGAGAGAAAGAGAAGCTGTGAGTGTGAGTGAGAGAGAAAGAGAAGCTGTGAGTGAGTGAGAGAGAGAGAATGAGAAGCTGTGAGTGAGAGAGAGAAGCTGTGAGAGAGAGAAAGAGAAGCTGTGAGTGAGAGAGAGAGAGAAGATGTGAGTGATAGAGAGAGAGAATGAGAAGCTGTCAGTGAGAGAGAGAGAAAGTAAGAGAAGCTGTGAGTGAGATAGAGAGAGAGAGAAAGAGAAGCTGTGAGTGAGAGAGAGAGAGGGAGAGAAAGATAATCTGTGAGAGAGAGAGAGAAAGAGAAGCTGTGTGTTTTAGAGAGAGAGAAAGAGAAGCTGTGAGTGAGAGAGAGAAAGAGAAGCTGTGAGTGAGAGAGAGAAGCTATGAGTGAGAGAGAGAAAGAAAAGCTGTGAGTGAGAGAGAGAGAGAAAGAGAAGATATGAGTGAGAGAGAGAGAAAGAGAAGCTGTGCGTGAGAGAGAGAGAAGCTATGAGTGAGAGAGAGAAAGAAAAGCTGTGAGTGAGAGAGAAACAGAAGCTGTGAGTGAGACAGAGAGAGAGAAAGAGAAGCTGTGAGAGAGAGAGAGAGGGAGAAAGAGAAGCTGTGAGAGAGAGAGAGAAAGAGAAGCTGTGAGTGTGTGTGAGAGAGAAAGAGAAGCTGTGAGTGAGAGAGAGAGAAAGAAAGAGAAATTAGTGTGAGAAAGAGAGAGAGAAAGAGAAGCTGTGAGTGGGAGAGAGAGAAAGAGAGTCTGTGAATCAGAGACAGAGAGAAGCTGTGAGTGAGAGACAGAGAGAGAGAGCCGCTGTGAGTGAGAGAGAGAGAAAGAGAAGCTGTGAATGAGAGAGAGAGAGAAATAGAAGCTGTGAGTGAGAGAGAGAGAAAGAGAAGCTGTGAGTGAGTGAGAGATGCTGTGAGTGAGAGAGAGAAAGAAAAGCTGTGAGTGAGAGAGAGAGAGAGAAAGGGAAGATGTGAGTGAGTGAGAGAGAGAGAGAAGCAGTGAGTGAGAGAGAGAGAGAGAAAGAGAAGCTGTCAGTGAGACAGAGAGAGAGAAAGAGAAGCTGTGAGAGAGAGAGAGAGGGAGAAAGAGAAGCTGTGAGAGAGAGAGTGAAAGAGAAGCTGTGAGTGTGTGTGAGAGAGAAAGAGAAGCTGTGAGTGAGAGAGAGAGAAAGAAAGAGAAATTAGAGTGAGAAAGAGAGAGAAAGAGAAGCTGTGAGTGAGAGAGAGAGAGAAGATGTGAGTGATAGAGAGAGAGAATGAGAAGCTGTGATTGATAGAGAGTAAGTAAGAGAAGCTGTGAGTGAGATAGAGAGAGAGAGAAGGAGAAGCTGTGAGTGAGAGAGAGAGAGGGAGTAAGATAAGCTGTGTGAGAGGGAGAGAGAGAGAAGCTGTGTGTGTGAGAGAGAGAAAGAAAAGCTGTGATTGAGAGTGAGAGAGAGAGAGAAAGAGATGCTGTGAGTGAGAGAGAGAGAAGCTGTGAGTGAGAGAGAGAAAGAAAAGTGGTGAGTGAGAGAGAGAGAAAGAGAAGATATGAATGAGAGAGAGAGAGAAGCAGTGAGAGAGAGAGAAAGAGAAGCTGTGAGTGAGACAGAGAGAGAGAAAGAGAAGCTGTGAGAGAGCGAGAGAAAGAGAAGCTGTGAGTGTGTGTGTGAGAGAAAAAGAAGCTGTGAGTGAGAGAGAGAGAAAGAAAGAGAAATTAGAGTGAGAAAGAGAGAGAGAAAGAGAAGCTGTGAGTGGGAGAGAGAGAAAGAGAGTCTGTGAGTGAGAGAGAGAGAGAGAAGCTGTGAGTGAGAGAGCGAGTGCTGCTGTGAGTGAGAGAGAGAGAAAGAGAAGCTGTGAATGAGGGAGAGAGAAAGAGAAGCTGTGAGTGAGAGAGAGAGAAAGAAAGAGAAGCTGTGAGTGTGAGTGAGAGAGAAAGAGAAGCTGTGAGTGAGTGAGTGAGAGAGAATGAGAAGCTGTGAGTGAGAGAGAGAAGCTGTGAGAGAGAGAAAGAGAAGCTGTGAGTGAGAGAGAGAGAGAAGATGTGAGTGATAGAGAGAGAGAATGAGAAGCTGTCAGTGAGAGAGAGAGAAAGTAAGAGAAGCTGTGAGTGAGATAGAGAGAGAGAGAAAGAGAAGCTGTGAGTGAGAGAGAGAGAGGGAGAGAAAGATAATCTGTGAGAGAGAGAGAGAAAGAGAAGCTGTGTGTTTTAGAGAGAGAGAAAGAGAAGCTGTGAGTGAGAGAGAGAAAGAGAAGCTGTGAGTGAGAGAGAAAAGCTGTGAGTGAGAGAGAGAGAGAAAGAGAAGATATGAGTGAGAGAGAGAGAAAGAGAAGCTGTGCGTGAGAGAGAGAGAAGCTATGAGTGAGAGAGAGAAAGAAAAGCTGTGAGTGAGAGAGAAACAGAAGCTGTGAGTGAGACAGAGAGAGAGAAAGAGAAGCTGTGAGAGAGAGAGAGGGAGAAAGAGAAGCTGTGAGAGAGAGAGAAAGAGAAGCTGTGAGTGTGTGTGAGAGAGAAAGAGAAGCTGTGAGTGAGAGAGAGAGAAAGAAAGAGAAATTAGAGTGAGAAAGAGAGAGAGAAAGAGAAGCTGTGAGTGGGAGAGAGAGAAAGAGAGTCTGTGAATCAGAGAGAGAGAGAAGCTGTGAGTGAGAGACAGAGAGAGAGCCGCTGTGAGTGAGAGAGAGAGAAAGAGAAGCTGTGAATGAGAGAGAGAGAGAAATAGAAGCTGTGAGTGAGAGAGAGAGAAAGAGAAGCTGTGAGTGAGTGAGAGAGAGAAAGGGAAATTTGTGAGTGAGAGGGAGAGAGAAAGAGAAGCTGTGAGTGAGAGAGAGATGCTGTGAGTGAGAGAGAGAAAGAAAAGCTGTGAGTGAGAGAGAGAGAGAGAAAGAGAAGATGTGAGTGAGTGAGAGAGAGAGAGAAGCAGTGAGTGAGAGAGAGAGAGAGAAAGAGAAGCTGTGAGTGAGACAGAGAGAGAGAAAGAGAAGCTGTGAGAGAGAGAGAGAGGGAGAAAGAGAAGCTGTGAGAGAGAGAGTGAAAGAGATGCTGTGAGTGTGTGTGAGAGAGAAAGAGAAGCTGTGAGTGAGAGAGAGAGAAAGAAAGAGAAATTAGAGTGAGAAAGAGAGAGAAAGAGAAGCTGTGAGTGAGAGAGAGAGAGAGAAGATGTGAGTGATAGAGAGAGAGAATGAGAAGCTGTGATTGATAGAGAGTAAGTAAGAGAAGCTGTGAGTGAGATAGAGAGAGAGAGAAGGAGAAGCTGTGAGTGAGAGAGAGAGAGGGAGTAAGATAAGCTGTGTGAGAGGGAGAGAGAGAGAAGCTGTGTGTGTGAGAGAGAGAAAGAAAAGCTGTGATTGAGAGTGAGAGAGAGAGAGAAAGAGATGCTGTGAGTGAGAGAGAGAGAAGCTGTGAGTGAGAGAGAGAAAGAAAAGTGGTGAGTGAGAGAGAGAGAAATTGAAGATATGAATGAGAGAGAGAGAGAGAAGCAGTGAGAGAGAGAGAGAAAGAGAAGCTGTGAGTGAGACAGAGAGAGAGAAAGAGAAGCTGTGAGAGAGAGAGAGGGAGAAAGAGAAGCTGTGAGAGAGCGAGAGAAAGAGAAGCTGTGAGTGTGTGTGAGAGAGAAAAAGAAGCTGTGAGAGAGAGAGAGAGAAAGAAAGAGAAATTAGAGTGAGAAAGAGAGAGAGAAAGAGAAGCTGTGAGTGGGAGAGAGAGAAAGAGAGTCTGTGAGTGAGAGAGAGAGAGAGATGCTGTGAGTGAGAGAGCGAGTGCTGCTGTGAGTGAGAGAGAGAGAAAGAGAAGCTGTGAATGAGAGAGAGAGAGAAAGAGAAGCTGTGAGTGAGAGAGAGAGAAAGAAAGAGAAGCTGTGAGTGAGTGAGAGAGAGAAAGGGAAGTTGTGAGTGAGAGAGAGAGAGAAAGAGAAGGTGTGAGTGAGAGAGAGAAAGAGAAGCTGTGAGTGAGAGAGAGAGAAAGAGAAGCTGTGAGTGAGAAGGAGAGAGAGAGAGAAAGAGAAGCTGTGAGTGAGAGAGAGAGAGAAAGAGAAGCTGTGAGTGAGAGAGAGAATGAGAAGCTGTGAGTGAGAGAGAGTTGTGGAGAGAGAGAAAGAGAAGCTGTGAGTGAGAGAGAGAGAGATGTGAGTGATAGAGAGAGAGAAAGAGAAGCTGTGAGTGAGAGAGAGAGAGAGGGAGAAAGATAATCTGTGTGTGAGAGAGAGAGAAAGAGAAACTGTGTGTGTGAGAGAGAGAGAAAGAGAAGGTGTGAGTGAGAGTGAGAGAGAGAAAGAGAAGCTGTGAGTGAGAGAGAGAGAAAGAGAAGATGTGAGTGAGAAGGAGAGGGAAAGAGAAGCTGTGAGTGAGTGAGAGAGAGAGAAAGAGAAGCTGTGAGTGAGAGAGTGAGTGAGAGAGAGAGAATCTGTGAGTGAGAGAGAGAAAGAAAAGCTGTGAGTGAGAGAGAGAGAGATAGAGAAGATATGAGTGAGAGAGAGAGAGTAGCAGTGAGAGAGAGAGAGAGAGAGAAAGAGAAGCTGTGAGTGTGAGTGAGAGAGAAAGAGAAGCTGTGAGTGAGTGAGAGAGAGAGAATGAGAAGCTGTGAGTGAGAGAGAGAAGCTGTGAGAGAGAGAAAGAGAAGCTGTGAGTGAGAGAGAGAGAGAGAAGATGTGAGTGATAGAAAGAGAGAATGAGAAGCTGTGAGTTAGATAGAGAGAGAAAGTAAGAGAAGCTGTGAGTTAGATAGAGAGAGAGAGAAAGAGAAGCTGTGAGTGAGAGAGAGAGAGGTAGAGAAAGATAATCTGTGTGTGAGAGAGAGAGAAAGAGAAGCTGTGTGTTTTAGAGAGAGAGAAAGAGAAGCTGTGAGTGAGAGAGAGAGAAAGAGAAGCTGTGAATGAGAGAGAGAGAGAAAGAGAAGCTGTGAGTGAGAGAGAGAGAAAGAGAAGCTGTGAGTGAGTGAGAGAGAGAAAGGGAAGTTTGTGAGTGAGAGAGAGAGAGAAAGAGAAGCTTTGAGTGAGAGAGAGAAGCTGTGAGTGAGAGAGAGAAAGAAAAGCTGTGAGTGAGAGAGAGAGAGAGAAAGAGAAGATGTGTGTGTGTGTGAGAGAGAGAAAGAGAAGCTGTGAGTGAGAGTGAGAGAGAGAGAGAGAAAGAGAAGCTGAGAGTTAGAGAGAGAGAGAAAGTGAAGCTGTGAGTGAGAGAGAGAGAGACAGAGAAGCTGTGTGTGTGAGAGAGAGAAAGAGAAGATGTGAGTGAGACTGAGAGAGAGAGAGAGATAAAGAGAAGCTGTGAGTGAGAGAGAGAGAAAGCAAAGCTGTGAGTGAGAGAGAGAGATAGAGAAGCTGTGAGTGGGAGAGAGAGAAAGAGAGTCTGTGAGTGAGAGAGAGAGAGAGATGCTGTGAGTGAGAGAGCGAGTGCTGCTGTGAGTGAGAGAGAGAGAAAGAGAAGCTGTGAATGAGAGAGAGAGAGAAAGAGAAGCTGTGAGTGAGAGAGAGAGAAAGAAAGAGAAGCTGTGAGTGAGTGAGAGAGAGAAAGGGAAGTTGTGAGTGAGAGAGAGAGAGAAAGAGAAGGTGTGAGTGAGAGAGAGAAAGAGAAGCTGTGAGTGAGAGAGAGAGAAAGAGAAGCTGTGAGTGAGAAGGAGAGAGAGAGAGAAAGAGAAGCTGTGAGTGAGAGAGAGAGAGAAAGAGATGCTGTGAGTGAGAGAGAGAGAGAAAGAGAAGCTGTGAGTGAGAGACAGAGAACGAGAAGCTGTGTGTGTGAGAGAGAGAAAGAGAAGCTGTGAGTGAGAGAGAGAGAAAGAGAAGCTGTGAGTGAGAGAGAGAGAGAAAGAGAAGCTGTGTGTAAGAAGGAGAGGGAAAGAGAAGAAGTGAGTGAGTGAGAGAGAGAGAAAGAGAATCTGTGAGAGAGAAAGAGAAGCTGTGAGTGAGAGAGTGAGAGAGAGAAAGAGAATCTGTTAGTGAGAGTGAGAGAGAGAGAGAAAGAGAAGCTGTGTGTGAGAGAGAGATTGAAAGAGAAGCTGTGAGTGAGAGAGAGATAGAGAAAGAGAAGCTGTGAGTGAGAGAGAAAGAGAAGCTGTGACTGAGAGGGAGAGAGAGAAAGAGAAGCTGTGAGTGACAGAGAGAGAAGCTGTGAGTTAGAGAGAGAGAAAGAGAAGCTGTGAGTGACAGAGAGAGAGAAAGAGAAGCTGAGAGTGAGAGAGAGAGAGAAAGTGAAGCTTTGAGTGAGAGAGAGAGAGACAGAGAAGCTGTATGTGTGTGAGAGAGAGAAAGATAGTCTGAGAAAGAGAGAGTGAAAGAGAAGCTGTGAGTGAGACAGAGAGAGGGAGAAAGAGAAGCTGTGTGCGTGTGAGAGAGAAAGAGAAGCTGTGAGTGCGAGAGAGAGAAAGTGAAGCTGTGAGTGAGAGAGAGCGAGAAAGAGAAGCTGTGAGTGAGAGAGAGAGAAAGAGAAGCTGTGAGTGAGTGAGAGAGAGAAAGGGAAGTTTGTGAGTGAGAGAGAGAGAGAAAGAGAAGCTGTGAGTGAGAGAGAGAGGGAGAAAGAGAAGCTGTGTGTGAGAGAGAGAGAAAGAGAAGCTGTGAGTGAGAGTGAGAGAGAGAGAAAAAGAGAAGCTGTGAGTGTGAGTGAGAGAGAAAGCGAAGCTGTGAGTGAGAGAGAGAGAGAAGATGTGAGTGATAGAGAGAGAGAATGAGAAGCTGTGATTGATAGAGAGTAAGTAAGAGAAGCTGTGAGTGAGATAGAGAGAGAGAGAAGGAGAAGCTGTGAGTGAGAGAGAGAGAGGGAGTAAGATAAGCTATGTGAGAGGGAGAGAGAGAGAAGCTGTGTGTGTGAGAGAGAGAAAGAAAAGCTGTGATTGAGAGTGAGAGAGAGAGAGAAAGAGATGCTGTGAGTGAGAGAGAGAGAGAGAAAGAGAAGCTGTGAGAGAGAGAGAGGGAGAAAGAGAAGCTGTGAGAGAGCGAGAGAAAGAGAAGCTGTGAGTGTGTGAGAGAGAGAAAAAGAAGCTGTGAGTGAGAGAGAGAGAAAGAAAGAGAAATTAGAGTGAGAAAGAGAGAGAAAGAGAAGCTGTGAGTGGGAGAGAGAGAAAGAGAGTCTGTGAGTGAGAGAGAGAGAGAGATGCTGTGAGTGAGAGAGCGAGTGCTGCTGTGAGTGAGAGGGAGAGAAAGAGAAGCTGTGAATGAGAGAGAGAGAGAAAGAAAGAGAAGCTGTGAGTGAGTGAGAGAGAGAAAGGGAAGTTGTGAGTGAGAGAGAGAGAGAAAGAGAAGCTGTGAGTGAGAGAGAGAAAGAGAAGCTGTGAGTGAGAGAGAGAGAAAGAGAAGCTGTGAGTTAGAAGGAGAGAGAGAGAGAAAGAGAAGCTGTGAGTGAGAGAGAGAGAGAAAGAGAAGCTGTGAGTGAGAGAGAGAATGAGAAGCTGTGAGTGAGAGAGAGTTGTGGAGAGAGAGAAAGAGAAGCTGTGAGTGAGAGAGAGAGATGTGAGTGATAGAGAGAGAGAAAGAGAAGCTGTGAGTGAGAGAGAGAGGGAGAAAGATAATCTGTGTGAGAGAGAGAGAGAAAGAGAAACTGTGTGTGTGTGAGAGAGAGAAAGAGAAGGTGTGAGTGAGAGTGAGAGAGAGAAAGAGAAGCTGTGAGTGAGAGAGAGAGAAAGAGAAGATGTGAGTGAGAAGGAGAGGGAAAGAGAAGCTGTGAGTGAGTGAGAGAGAGAGAAAGAGAAGCTGTGAGTGAGAGAGTGAGTGAGAGAGAGAGAATCTGTGAGTGAGAGAGAGAAAGAAAAGCTGTGAGTGAGAGAGAGAGAGAAAGAGAAGATATGAGTGAGAGAGAGAGAGTAGCAGTGAGAGAGAGAGAGAGAGAGAGAGAAGCTGTGAGTGTGAGTGAGAGAGAAAGAGAAGCTGTGAGTGAGTGAGAGAGAGAGAATGAGAAGCTGTGAGTGAGAGAGAGAAGCTGTGAGAGAGAGAAAGAGAAGCTGTGAGTGAGAGAGAGAGAGAAGATGTGAGTGATAGAAAGAGAGAATGAGAAGCTGTCAGTGAGAGAGAGAGAAAGTAAGAGAAGCTGTGAGTTAGATAGAGAGAGAGAGAAAGAGAAGCTGTGAGTGAGAGAGAGAGAGGGAGAGAAAGATAATCTGTGTGTGAGAGAGAGAGAAAGAGAAGCTGTGTGTTTTAGAGAGAGAGAAAGAGAAGCTGTGAGTGAGAGAGAGAGAAAGAGAAGCTGTGAATGAGAGAGAGAGAGAAAGAGAAGCTGTGAGTGAGAGAGAGAGAAAGAGAAGCTGTGAGTGAGTGAGAGAGAGAAAGGGAAGTTTGTGAGTGAGAGAGAGAGAGAAAGAGAAGCTTTGAGTGAGAGAGAGAAGCTGTGAGTGAGAGAGAGAAAGAAAAGCTGTGAGTGAGAGAGAGAGAGAAAGAGAAGATGTGTGTGTGTGTGAGAGAGAGAAAGAGAAGCTGTGAGTGAGAGTGAGAGAGAGAGAGAGAAAGAGAAGCTGAGAGTTAGAGAGAGAGAGAAAGTGAAGCTCTGAGTGAGAGAGAGAGAGACAGAGAAGCTGTGTGTGAGAGAGAGAGAAAGAGAAGATGTGAGTGAGACTGAGAGAGAGAGAGAGATAAAGAGAAGCTGTGAGTGAGAGAGAGAGAAAGCAAAGCTGTGAGTGAGAGAGAGAGAATGAGAAGCTGTGAGTGAGAGAGAGAGAAGCTGTGAGTGAGAGAGAGAGAGAAGATGTGTGAGAGAGAGAGGGAGAAAGAGAAGCTGTGTGTGTGTAAGAGAGAAAGAGAAGCTGTGAGTGAGAGTGAGTGAGAGAAAGAGAAAGAGAAGCTGTGAGTGAGAGAGCGAGAGAGAGAAAGAGAAGCTGTTAGTGAGAGTGAGAGAGAGAGAGAAAGAGAAGCTGTGAGTGAGAGAGAGAGAGAAAGAGATGCTGTGAGTGAGAGAGAGAGAAAGAGAAGCTGTGAGTGAGAGACAGAGAACGAGAAGCTGTGTGTGTGTGAGAGAGAAAGAGAAGCTGTGAGTGAGAGAGAGAGAAAGAGAAGCTGTGAGTGAGTGAGAGAGAGAGAAAGAGAAGCTGTGAGTGAGAGAGAGAGAAAGAGAAGCTGTGAGTGAGAGAGAGAGAAAGAGAAGCTGTGTGTAAGAAGGAGAGGGAAAGAGAAGAAGTGAGTGAGTGAGAGAGAGAGAGAAAGAGAATCTGTGAGAGAGAAAGAGAAGCTGTGAGTGAGAGAGTGAGAGAGAGAAAGAGAATCTGTTAGTGAGAGTGAGAGAGAGAGAGAAAGAGAAGCTGTGTGTGAGAGAGAGATTGAAAGAGAAGCTGTGAGTGAGAGAGAGATAGAGAAAGAGAAGCTGTGAGTGAGAGAGAAAGAGAAACTGTGACTGAGAGGGAGAGAGAGAAAGAGAAGCTGTGAGTGACAGAGAGAGAAGCTGTGAGTTAGAGAGAGAGAAAGAGAAGCTGTGAGTGACAGAGAGAGAGAAAGAGAAGCTGAGAGTGAGTGAGAGAGAGAAAGTGAAGCTTTGAGTGAGAGAGAGAGAGACAGAGAAGCTGTATGTGTGTGAGAGAGAGAAAGATAGTCTGAGAAAGAGAGAGTGAAAGAGAAGCTGTGAGTGAGACAGAGAGAGGGAGAAAGAGAAGCTGTGTGCGTGTGAGAGAGAAAGAGAAGCTGTGAGTGCGAGAGAGAGAAAGTGAAGCTGTGAGTGAGAGAGAGCGAGAAAGAGAAGCTGTGAGTGAGAGAGAGAGAAAGAGAAGCTGTGAGTGAGTGAGAGAGAGAAAGGGAAGTTTGTGAGTGAGAGAGAGAGAGAAAGAGAAGCTGTGAGTGAGAGAGAGAGGGAGAAAGAGAAGCTGTGTGTGAGAGAGAGAGAAAGAGAAGCTGTGAGTGAGAGTGAGAGAGAGAGAAAAAGAGAAGCTGTGAGTGTGAGTGAGAGAAAGAAAGAGAAATTAGAGTGAGAAAGAGAGAGAGAAAGAGAAGCTGTGAGTGGGAGAGAGAGAAAGAGAGTCTGTGAGTGAGAGAGAGAGAGAGATGCTGTGAGTGAGAGAGCGAGTGCTGCTGTGAGTGAGAGGGAGAGAAAGAGAAGCTGTGAATGAGAGAGAGAGAGAAAGAAAGAGAAGCTGTGAGTGAGTGAGAGAGAGAATGAGAAGCTGTGATTGATAGAGAGTAAGTAAGAGAAGCTGTGAGTGAGATAGAGAGAGAGAGAAGGAGAAGCTGTGAGTGAGAGAGAGAGAGGGAGTAAGATAAGCTGTGTGAGAGGGAGAGAGAGAGAAGCTGTGTGTGTGAGAGAGAGAAAGAAAAGCTGTGATTGAGAGTGAGAGAGAGAGAGAAAGAGATGCTGTGAGTGAGAGAGAGAGAGAGAAAGAGAAGCTGTGAGAGAGAGAGAGGGAGAAAGAGAAGCTGTGAGAGAGCGAGAGAAAGAGAAGCTGTGAGTGTGTGAGAGAGAGAAAAAGAAGCTGTGAGTGAGAGAGAGAGAAAGAAAGAGAAATTAGAGTGAGAAAGAGAGAGAGAAAGAGAAGCTGTGAGTGGGAGAGAGAGAAAGAGAGTCTGTGAGTGAGAGAGAGAGAGAGATGCTGTGAGTGAGAGAGCGAGTGCTGCTGTGAGTGAGAGGGAGAGAAAGAGAAGCTGTGAATGAGAGAGAGAGAGAAAGAAAGAGAAGCTGTGAGTGAGTGAGAGAGAGAAAGGGAAGTTGTGAGTGAGAGAGAGAGAGAAAGAGAAGCTGTGAGTGAGAGAGAGAAAGAGAAGCTGTGAGTGAGAGAGAGAGAAAGAGAAGCTGTGAGTGAGAAGGAGAGAGAGAGAGAAAGAGAAGCTGTGAGTGAGAGAGAGAGAGAAAGAGAAGCTGTGAGTGAGAGAGAGAATGAGAAGCTGTGAGTGAGAGAGAGTTGTGGAGAGAGAGAAAGAGAAGCTGTGAGTGAGAGAGAGAGAGATGTGAGTGATAGAGAGAGAGAAAGAGAAGCTGTGAGTGAGAGAGAGAGAGGGAGAAAGATAATCTGTGTGAGAGAGAGAGAGAAAGAGAAACTGTGTGTGTGTGAGAGAGAGAAAGAGAAGGTGTGAGTGAGAGTGAGAGAGAGAAAGAGAAGCTGTGAGTGAGAGAGAGAGAAAGAGAAGATGTGAGTGAGAAGGAGAGGGAAAGAGAAGCTGTGAGTGAGTGAGAGAGAGAGAAAGAGAAGCTGTGAGTGAGAGAGTGAGTGAGAGAGAGAGAATCTGTGAGTGAGAGAGAGAAAGAAAAGCTGTGAGTGAGAGAGAGAGAGAAAGAGAAGATATGAGTGAGAGAGAGAGAGTAGCAGTGAGAGAGAGAGAGAGAGAGAAAGAGAAGCTGTGAGTGTGAGTGAGAGAGAAAGAGAAGCTGTGAGTGAGTGAGAGAGAGAGAATGAGAAGCTGTGAGTGAGAGAGAGAAGCTGTGTGAGAGAGAAAGAGAAGCTGTGAGTGAGAGAGAGAGAGAAGATGTGAGTGATAGAAAGAGAGAATGAGAAGCTGTCAGTGAGAGAGAGAGAAAGTAAGAGAAGCTGTGAGTTAGATAGAGAGAGAGAGAAAGAGAAGCTGTGAGTGAGAGAGAGAGAGGGAGAGAAAGATAATCTGTGTGTGAGAGAGAGAGAAAGAGAAGCTGTGTGTTTTAGAGAGAGAGAAAGAGAAGCTGTGAGTGAGAGAGAGAGAAAGAGAAGCTGTGAATGAGAGAGAGAGAGAAAGAGAAGCTGTGAGTGAGAGAGAGAGAAAGAGAAGCTGTGAGTGAGTGAGAGAGAGAAAGGGAAGTTTGTGAGTGAGAGAGAGAGAGAAAGAGAAGCTTTGAGTGAGAGAGAGAAGCTGTGAGTGAGAGAGAGAAAGAAAAGCTGTGAGTGAGAGAGAGAGAGAAAGAGAAGATGTGTGTGTGTGTGAGAGAGAGAAAGAGAAGCTGTGAGTGAGAGTGAGAGAGAGAGAGAGAAAGAGAAGCTGAGAGTTAGAGAGAGAGAGAAAGTGAAGCTCTGAGTGAGAGAGAGAGAGACAGAGAAGCTGTGTGAGAGAGAGAGAGAAAGAGAAGATGTGAGTGAGACTGAGAGAGAGAGAGAGATAAAGAGAAGCTGTGAGTGAGAGAGAGAGAAAGCAAAGCTGTGAGTGAGAGAGAGAGAATGAGAAGCTGTGAGTGAGAGAGAGAGAAGCTGTGAGTGAGAGAGAGAGAGAAGATGTGTGAGAGAGAGAGGGAGAAAGAGAAGCTGTGTGTGTGTAAGAGAGAAAGAGAAGCTGTGAGTGAGAGTGAGTGAGAGAAAGAGAAAGAGAAGCTGTGAGTGAGAGAGCGAGAGAGAGAAAGAGAAGCTGTTAGTGAGAGTGAGAGAGAGAGAGAAAGAGAAGCTGTGAGTGAGAGAGAGAGAGAAAGAGATGCTGTGAGTGAGAGAGAGAGAGAAAGAGAAGCTGTGAGTGAGAGACAGAGAACGAGAAGCTGTGTGTGTGTGAGAGAGAAAGAGAAGCTGTGAGTGAGAGAGAGAGAAAGAGAAGCTGTGAGTGAGTGAGAGAGAGAGAAAGAAAGAGAAGCTGTGAGTGAGAGAGAGAGAAAGAGAAGCTGTGAGTGAGAGAGAGAGAAAGAGAAGCTGTGTGTAAGAAGGAGAGGGAAAGAGAAGAAGTGAGTGAGTGAGAGAGAGAGAGAAAGAGAATCTGTGAGAGAGAAAGAGAAGCTGTGAGTGAGAGAGTGAGAGAGAGAAAGAGAATCTGTTAGTGAGAGTGAGAGAGAGAGAGAAAGAGA
Source organism: Bradypodion pumilum (assembly GCA_035047305.1). Classification (NCBI taxonomy): domain Eukaryota; kingdom Metazoa; phylum Chordata; class Lepidosauria; order Squamata; family Chamaeleonidae; genus Bradypodion; species Bradypodion pumilum. Next base: position 269,728,086 of record JAWDJD010000001.1, on the reverse strand, counting down.
AGCTGTGTGTGAGAGAGAGATTGAAAGAGAAGCTGTGAGTGAGAGAGAGATAGAGAAAGAGAAGCTGTGAGTGAGAGAGAAAGAGAAGCTGTGACTGAGAGGGAGAGAGAGAAAGAGAAGCTGTGAGTGACAGAGAGAGAAGCTGTGAGTTAGAGAGAGAGAAAGAGAAGCTGTGAGTGACAGAGAGAGAGAAAGAGAAGCTGAGAGTGAGAGAGAGAGAGAAAGTGAAGCTTTGAGTGAGAGAGAGAGAGACAGAGAAGCTGTATGTGTGTGTGAGAGAGAAAGATAGTCTGAGAAAGAGAGAGTGAAAGAGAAGCTGTGAGTGAGACAGAGAGAGGGAGAAAGAGAAGCTGTGTGCGTGTGAGAGAGAAAGAGAAGCTGTGAGTGCGAGAGAGAGAAAGTGAAGCTGTGAGTGAGAGAGAAAGAGAAAGAGAAGCTGTGAGTGAGAGAGAGAGAAAGAGAAGCTGTGAGTGAGTGAGAGAGAGAAAGGGAAGTTTGTGAGTGAGAGAGAGAGAGAAAGAGAAGCTGTGAGTGAGAGAGAGAGGGAGAAAGAGAAGCTGTGTGTGAGAGAGAGAGAAAGAGAAGCTGTGAGTGAGAGTGAGAGAGAGAGAAAAAGAGAAGCTGTGAGTGTGAGTGAGAGAGAAAGCGAAGCTGTGAGTGAGAGAGAGAGAGAGAATGAGAAGCTGTGAGTGAGAGAGAGAAGCTGTGTGTGAGAGAGAGAAAGAGAAGCTGTGAGTGAGAGAGAGAGAGAAGATGTGAGTGATAGAGAGAGAATGAGAAGCTGTCAGTGAGAGAGAGAGAAAGTAAGAGAAGCTGTGAGTGAGAGAGAGAGAGAGAAAGAGAAGCTGTGAGAGAGAGAGAGGGAGAGAAAGATAATCTGTGTGTGAGAGAGAGAGAAAGAGAAGCTGTGTGTTTTAGAGAGAGAGAAAGAGAAGCTGTGATTGAGAGTGTGTGAGGGAGAGAAAGAGAAGCTGTGAGTGAGAGAGAGAGAAGCTATGAGTGAGAGAGAGAAAGAAAAGCTGTGAGTGAGAGAGAGAGAGAGAAAGAGAAGATATGAGTGAGAGAGAGAGAAGCAGTGAGAGAGAGAGAAATAGAAGCTGTGAGTGAGACAGAGAGAGAGAAAGAGAAGCTGAGAGAGAGAGAGGGAGAAAGAGAAGCTGTGAGAGAGTGGGAGAATGAGAAGCTGTGAGTGTGTGAGAGAGAGAAAGAGAAGCTGTGAGTGAGAGAGAGAGAAAGAAAGAGAAATTAGAGTGAGAAAGAGAGAGAGAAAGAGAAGCTGTGAGTGGGAGAGAGAGAAAGAGAGTCTGTGAATCATAGAGAGAGAGAGAAGCTGTGAATGAGAGAGAGAGAGAAAGAGAAGCTGTGAGTGAGAGAGAGAGAAAGAGAAGCTGTGAGTGAGAGAGAGAAGCTGTGAGTGAGAGAGAGAAAGAAAAGCTGTGAGTGAGAGAGAGAGAGAGAAAGAGAAGATGTGAGTGAGTGAGAGAGAGAGAGAAGCAATGTGTGTGAGAGAGAGAGAGAAAGAGAAGCTGTCAGTGAGACAGAGAGAGCTGTGAGAGAGAGAGAGAGGGAGAAAGAGAAGCTGTGAGAGAGAGAGAGTAAGAGAAGCTGTGTGTGTGTGTGTGAGAGAAAGAGAAGCTGTGAGTGAGAGAGAGAGAGAAAGAAAGAGAAATTAGAGTGAGAAAGAGAGAGAGAAAGAGAAGCTGTGAGTGAGAGAGAGAGAGAGAGAAGATGTGAGTGATAGAGAGAGAGAATGAGAAGCTGTGAGTGATAGAGAGAGTAAGTAAGAGAAGCTGTGAGTGAGATAGAGAGAGAGAAGGAGAAGCTGTGAGTGAGAGAGAGAGAGGGAGAAAGATAAGCTGTGAGAGAGAGAGAGAGAGAAGCTGTGTGTGAGAGAGAGAGAAAGAAAAGCTGTGATTGAGAGTGAGTGAGAGAGAGAAAGAGATGCTGTAAGTGAGAGAGAGAGAAGCTGTGAGTGAGAGAGAGAAAGAAAAGCGGTGAGTGAGAGAGAGAGAGAAAGAGAAGCTGTGAGTGAGACTGTGAGAGAGAGAAAGAGAAGCTGTTAGTGAGAGTGAGAGAGAGAGAGAAAGAGAAGCTGTGAGTGAGAGTGATATTGAAAGAGAAGCTGTGAGTGAGAGAGAGAGAGAAAGAGAAGCTGTGAGTGAGAGAGAGAAAGAGAATCTGTGAGTGAGAGGGGGAGAAAGAGAAGCTGTGAGTGACACAGAGAGAGAGAAGCTGTGAGTTAGAGAGAGAGAAAGAGAAGCTGTGAGTGACAGAGAGAGAGAGGAAGAGAAGCTGTGAGTGAGAGAGAGAGAGAAAGAGAAGCTGTGTGTGTGTGTGAGAGAGAAAGATAGTCTGAGAAAGAGAGAGTGAAAGAGAAGCTGTGAGTGAGTCAGAGAGAGGGAGAAAGAGAAGCTGTGTGTGTGAGAGAGAGAAAGAGAAGCTGTGAGTGAGAGTGAGAGAGAGAAAGAGAAAGAGAAGCTGTGAGTGAGAGAGAGAGAAAGAGAAGCTGTGAGTGAGAGAGAGAGAGAAAGCGAAGCTGTGAGTGAGAGAGAGAGAGAATGAGAAGCTGTGAGTGTGTGAGAGAGAAGCTGTGAGTGAGAGAGAGAGATGTGAGTGATAGAGAGAGAGAAAGAGAAGCTGTGAGTGAGAGGGAGAGAAAGTAAGAGAAGCTGTGAGTGAGATAGAGAGAGAGAGAAAGAGAAGCTGTGAGTGAGAGAGAGAGGGAGAAAGATAATCTGTGATTGAGAGTGAGAGAGAGAGAAAGAGAAGCTGTGAGTGAGAGAGAGAGAAAGAGAAGCTGTGAGTGAGAGAGAGAGAAGCTGTGTGAGAGAGAGAAAGTGAAGCTGTGAGTGAGAGAGAGAGAGACAGAGAAAGAGAAGCTGTGAGTGAGAGAGAGAGAAAGAGATGCTGTGAGTGAGAGAGAGAGGGAAAGTGAAGCTGTGAGTGAGAGAGAGAGAGACAGAGAAAGAGAAGCTGTGAGTGAGAGAGAGAGAGAAAGAGATGCTGTGAGTTAGAGGGAGAGAGAAAGAGAAGCTGTGAGTGAGACAGAGAGAGGGAGAAAGAGAAGCTGTGTGTGTGAGAGAGAGAAAGAGAAGCTGTGAGTGAGAGTGAGAGAGAGAGAGAGAGAGAAGCTGAGAGTGAGAGAGAGAAAGTGAAGCTGTGAGTGAGAGAGAGAGAGACAGAGAAAGAGAAGCTGTGAGTGAGAGAGAGAGAAAGAGATGCTGTGAGTGAGAGAGAGAGAGAAAGAGAAGCTGTGAGTGAGACAGAGAGAGGGAGAAAGAGAAGCTGTGAGTGAGAGAGAGAGAGAAAGAGAAGCTGTGAGTGAGACAGAGAGAGGGAGAAAGAGAAGCTGTGTGTGTGTGAGAGAGAGAAAGAGAAGCTGTGAGTGAGAGTGAGAGAGAGAGAGAAAGAGAAGCTGTGAGTGAGAGAGAGAGAATGAGAAGCTGTGAGTGAGAGAGAGAAGCTGTGAGTGAGAGAGAGAGAAGATGTGAGTGAGAGAGAGAGGGAGAAAGAGAAGCTGTGTGTGTGTGAGAGAGAAAGAGAAGCTGTGAGTGAGAGTGAGAGAGAGAGAAAGAGAAAGAGAAGCTGTGAGTGAGAGAGCGAGAGAGAGAAAGAGAAGCTGTTAGTGAGAGTGAGAGAGAGAGAGAAAGAAAAGCTGTGAGTGAGAGAGAAAGAGAAAGAGATGCTGTGAGTGAGAGAGAGAGAGAAAGAGAAGCTGTGAGTGAGAGAGAGAGAAAGAGAAACTGTGAGTGAGAGAGAGAAAGAGAAGCTGTGAGTGAGAGGGAGAGAGAGAAAGAGAAGCTGTGAGTGAGAGAGAGAGAAAGAGAAGCTGTGAGTGAGAGAGAGAAAGAGAAGTTGTGAGTGAGAGGGAGAGAGAGAAAGAGAAGCTGTGAGTGACACACAGAGAGAGAAGCTGTGAGTTAGAGAGAGAGAGAAAGAAGTTGTGAGTGACAGAGAGAGAGAGAAAGAGCTGTGAGTGAGAGTGAGAGAGAGAGAGAAAGAGAAGCTGTGAGTGAGAGAGAGAGAAAGAGATGCTGTGAGTGAGAGAGAGAGAGAAAGAGAAGCTGTGAGCGAGAGAGAGAGAAAGAGAAGCTGTGAGAGACAGAGAGAGAGAAAGAGAAGCTGTGAGTGAGAGAGAGAAAGAGATGCTGTGAGTGAGAGAGAGAGAGAAAGAGAAGCTGTGAGTGAGAGAGAGAGAAAGAGTAGCTGTGAGTGAGAGAGATAGAGAAAGAGAAGCTGTGATTAAGAAGGAGAGGGAAAGAGAAGAAGTGAGTGAGAGAGAGAGAGAGAGAAAGAGAATCTGTTAGTGTGCGAGAGAGAGAAAGAGAAGCTGTGAGTTAGAGAGAGAAAGAGAAGGTGTGAGTGAGAGGGAGAGAAAGAGATGCTGTGAGTGAGAGAGAGAGAGAAAGAGATGCTGTGAGTGAGAGAGAGAGAGAAAGAGAAGCTGTGAGTGAGACAGAGAGAGGGAGAAAGAGAAGCTGTGTGTGTGTGAGAGAGAGAAAGAGAAGCTGTGAGTGAGAGTGAGAGAGAGAGAGAGAAAGAGAAGCTGTGAGTGAGAGAGAGAGAATGAGCTGTGAGTGAGAGAGAGAGAAGCTGTGAGTGAGAGAGAGAGAGAAGATGTGAGTGAGAGAGAGAGAGGGAGAAAGAGAAGCTGTGTGTGTGAGAGAGAGAAAGAGAAGCTGTGAGTTACAGTTTGAGAGAGAGAAAGAGAAAGAGAAGCTGTGAGTGAGAGAGCGAGAGAGAGAAAGAGAAGCTGTTAGTGAGAGTGAGAGAGAGAGAAAGAGAAGCTGTGAGTGAGAGAGAGAGAGAAAGAGATGCTGTGAGTGAGAGAGAGAGAGAAAGAGAAGCTGTGAGTGAGAGAGAGAGAAAGAGAAGCTGTGTGAGAGAGAGAGAAAGAGAAGCTGTGAGTGAGAAGGAGAGGGAAAGAGAAGCTGTGACTGAGTGAGAGAGAGAGAAAGAGAAGCTGTGAGTGAGAGAGAGAGGGAGAAAGAGAAGCTGTGTGTGTGTGAGAGAGAAAGAGAAGCTGTGAGTGAGAGTGAGAGAGAGAGAGAAGCTGTGAGTGAGAGAGAGAGAAAGAAAGAGAAATTAGAGTGAGAAAGAGAGAGAGAAAGAGAAGCTGTGAGTGGGAGAGAGAGAAAGAGAGTCTGTGAATCAGAGAGAGAGAGAGAAGCTGTGAGTGAGAGACAGAGAGAGAGCCGCTGTGAGTGAGAGAGAGAGAAAGAGAAGCTGTGAATGAGAGAGAGAGAGAAATAGAAGCTGTGAGTGAGAGAGAGAGAAAGAGAAGCTGTGAGTGAGTGTGAGAGAGAAAGGGAAGTTTGTGAGTGAGAGAGAGAGAGAAAGAGAAGCTGTGAGTGAGAGAGAGATGCTGTGAGTGAGAGAGAGAAAGAAAAGCTGTGAGTGAGAGAGAGAGAGAGAAAGAGAAGATGTGAGTGAGTGAGAGAGAGAGAGAAGCAGTGAGTGAGAGAGAGAGAGAGAAAGAGAAGCTGTCAGTGAGACAGAGAGAGAGAAAGAGAAGCTGTGAGAGAGAGAGAGATGGAGAAAGAGAAGCTGTGAGAGAGAGAGTGAAAGAGAAGCTGTGAGTGTGTGTGAGAGAGAAAGAGAAGCTGTGAGTGAGAGAGAGAGAAAGAAAGAGAAATTAGAGTGAGAAAGAGAGAGAAAGAGAAGCTGTGAGTGAGAGAGAGAGAGAGAGAGAAGATGTGAGTGATAGAGAGAGAGAGAGAAGGAGAAGCTGTGAGTGAGAGAGAGAGAGGGAGTAAGATAAGCTGTGTGAGAGGGAGAGAGAGAGAAGCTGTGTGTGTGAGAGAGAGAAAGAAAAGCTGTGATTGAGAGTGAGAGAGAGAGAGAAAGAGATGCTGTGAGTGAGAGAGAGAGAAGCTGTGAGTGAGAGAGAGAAAGAAAAGTGGTGAGTGAGAGAGAGAGAAAGAGAAGATATGAATGAGAGAGAGAGAGAAGCAGTGAGAGAGAGAGAGAAAGAGAAGCTGTGAGTGAGACAGAGAGAGAGAAAGAGAAGCTGTGAGAGAGAGAGAGGGAGAAAGAGAAGCTGTGAGAGAGCGAGAGAAAGAGAAGCTGTGAGTGTGTCTGAGAGAGAAAAAGAAGCTGTGAGTGAGAGAGAGAGAAAGAAAGAGAAATTAGAGTGAGAGAGAGAGAGAAAGAGAAGCTGTGAGTGGGAGAGAGAGAAAGAGAGTCTGTGAGTGAGAGAGAGAGAGAGAAGCTGTGAGTGAGAGAGCGAGTGCTGCTGTGAGTGAGAGAGAGAGAAAGAGAAGCTGTGAATGAGAGAGAGAGAGAAAGAGAAGCTGTGAGTGAGAGAGAGAGAAAGAAAGAGAAGCTGTGAGTGAGTGAGAGAGAGAAAGGGAAGTTGTGAGTGAGAGAGAGAGAGAAAGAGAAGCTGTGAGTGAGAGAGAGAAAGAGAAGCTGTGAGTGAGAGAGAGAGAAAGAGAAGCTGTGAGTGAGAAGGAGAGAGAGAGAGAGAGAGAGAAGCTGTGAGTGAGAGAGAGAGAGAAAGAGAAGCTGTGAGTGAGAGAGAGAATGAGAAGCTGTGAGTGAGAGAGAGTTGTGTGAGAGAGAGAGAAAGAGAAGCTGTGAGTGAGAGAGAGAGAGATGTGAGTGATAGAGAGAGAGAAAGAGAAGCTGTGAGTGAGAGAGAGAGAGGGAGAAAGATAATCTGTGTGAGAGAGAGAGAGAAAGAGAAACTGTGTGTGAGAGAGAGAGAGAAAGAGAAGGTGTGAGTGAGAGTGAGAGAGAGAAAGAGAAGCTGTGAGTGAGAGAGAGAGAAAGAGAAGCTGTGAGTGAGAGAGAGAGAATCTGTGAGTGAGAGAGAGAAAGAAAAGCTGTGAGTGAGAGAGAGAGAGAAAGAGAAGATATGAGTGAGAGAGAGAGAGTAGCAGTGAGAGAGAGAGAGAGAGAAAGAGAAGCTGTGAGTGTGAGTGAGAGAGAAAGAGAAGCTGTGAGTGAGTGAGAGAGAGAGAATGAGAAGCTGTGAGTGAGAGAGAGAAGCTGTGTGAGAGAGAAAGAGAAGCTGTGAGTGAGAGAGAGAGAGAGAAGCTGTGAGTTAGAGAGAGAAAGAGAAGGTGTGAGTGAGAGGGAGAGAAAGAGAAGCTGTGAGTGACACACAGAGAGAGAAGCTGTGAGTTAGAGAGAGAGAAAGAGAAGCTGTGAGTGACAGAAAGAGAAAGAGAAGCTGAGAGTGAGAGAGAGAGAGAAAGTGAAGCTGTGAGTGAGAGAGAGAGAGAAAGAGAAGCTGTGTGGGTGTCTGAGAGAGAAAGATAGTCTGAGAAAGAGAGAGTGAAAGAGAAGCTGTGAGTGAGACAGAGAGAGGGAGAAAGAGAAGCTGTGTGCGTGAGAGAGAGAAAGAGAAGCTGTGAGTGAAAGTGAGAGAGAGAGAGAGAAAGAGAAGCTGAGAGTGAGAGAGAGAGAGAAAGTGAAGCTGTGAGTGAGAGAGAGAGAGACAGAGAAAGAGAAGCTGTGAGTGAGAGAGAGAGAGAAAGAGATGCTGTGAGTAAGAGAGAGAGAGAAAGAGAAGCTGTGAGTGAGACAGAGAGAGGGAGAAAGAGAAGCTGTGTGTGTGTGTGAGAGAGAAAGAGAAGCTGTGAGTGAGAGTGAGAGAGAGAGAGAGAAAGAGAAGCTGTGAGTGAGAGAGAGAGAATGAGAAGCTGTGAGTGAGAGAGAGAGAAGCTGTGAGTGAGAGAGAGAGAGAAGATGTGAGTGAGAGAGAGAGAGGGAGAAAGAGAAGCTGTGTGTGTGTGAGAGAGAAAGAGAAGCTGTGAGTGAGAGTGAGAGAGAGAGAAAGAGAAAGAGAAGCTGTGATTGAGAGAGCGAGAGAGAGAAAGAGAAGCTGTTAGTGAGAGTGAGAGAGAGAGAAAGAGAAGCTGTGAGTGAGAGAGAGAAAGAGATGCTGTGAGTGAGAGAGAGAGAGAAAGAGAAGCTGTGAGTGAGAGAGACAGAAAGAGAAGCTGTGAGAGAGAGAGAGAAAGAGAAGCTGTGAGTGAGAAGGAGAGGGAAAGAGAAGCTGTGACTGAGTGAGAGAGAGAGAAAGAGAAGCTGTGAGTGAGAGAGAGAGAAAGAGAAGCTGTGAGTGAGAGAGAGAGAGAAAGAGAAGCTGTGAGTAAGAAGTAGAGGGAAAGAGAAGAAGTGAGTGAGTGAGAGAGAGAGAAAGAGAAGCTGTGAGAGAGAAAGAGAAGCTGTGAGTGAGAGAGTGAGAGAGAGAAAGAGAATCTGTTAGTGAGAGTGAGAGAGAGAGAGAAAGAGAAGCTGTGAGTGAGAGAGAGATTGAAAGAGAAGCTGTGAGTGTGTGAGAGAGAGAAAGAGAAGCTGTGAGTGAGAGAGAGAAAGAGAAGCTGTGACTGAGAGGGAGAGAGAGAAAGAGAAGCTGTGAGTTACACAGAGAGAGAGAAGCTGTGAGTTAGAGAGAGAGAAAGAGAAGCTGTGTGTGAGAGAGAGAAAGATAGTCTGAGAAAGAGAGAGTGAAAGAGAAGCTGTGAGTGAGAGAGAGAGGGAGAAAGAGAAGCTGTGTGTGTGAGAGAGAGAAAGAGAAGCTGTGAGTGAGAGTGAGAGAGAGAGAGAAGCTGTGAGTGAGAGAGAGAGAAAGAAAGAGAAATTAGAGTGAGAAAGAGAGAGAGAAAGAGAAGCTGTGAGTGGGAGAGAGAGAAAGAGAGTCTGTGAATCAGAGAGAGAGAGAGAAGCTGTGAGTGAGAGACAGAGAGAGAGCCGCTGTGAGTGAGAGAGAGAGAAAGAGAAGCTGTGAATGAGAGAGAGAGAGAAATAGAAGCTGTGAGTGAGAGAGAGAGAAAGAGAAGCTGTGAGTGAGTGCGAGAGAGAAAGGGAAGTTTGTGAGTGAGAGAGAGAGAGAAAGAGAAGCTGTGAGTGAGAGAGAGATGCTGTGAGTGAGAGAGAGAAAGAAAAGCTATGAGTGAGAGAGAGAGAGAGAAAGAGAAGATGTGAGTGAGTGAGAGAGAGAGAGAAGCAGTGAGTGAGAGAGAGAGAGAGAAAGAGAAGCTGTCAGTGAGACAGAGAGAGAGAAAGAGAAGCTGTGAGAGAGAGAGAGGGAGAAAGAGAAGCTGTGAGAGAGAGAGTGAAAGAGAAGCTGTGAGTGTGTGTGAGAGAGAAAGAGAAGCTGTGAGTGAGAGAGAGAGAAAGAAAGAGAAATTAGAGTGAGAAAGAGAGAGAAAGAGAAGCTGTGAGTGAGAGAGAGAGAGAGAGAAGATGTGAGTGATAGAGAGAGGGAATGAGAAGCTGTGATTGATAGAGAGTAAGTAAGAGAAGCTGTGAGTGAGATAGAGAGAGAGAGAAGGAGAAGCTGTGAGTGAGAGAGAGAGAGGGAGTAAGATAAGCTGTGTGAGAGGGAGAGAGAGAGAAGCTGTGTGTGTGAGAGAGAGAAAGAAAAGCTGTGATTGAGAGTGAGAGAGAGAGAAAGAGATGCTGTGAGTGAGAGAGAGAGAAGCTGTGAGTGAGAGAGAAAAAGAAAAGTGGTGAGTGAGAGAGAGAGAAAGAGAAGATATGAATGAGAGAGAGAGAGAGAAGCAGTGAGAGAGAGAGAGAAAGAGAAGCTGTGAGTGAGACAGAGAGAGAGAAAGAGAAGCTGTGAGAGAGAGAGAGGGAGAAAGAGAAGCTGTGAGAGAGCGAGAGAAAGAGAAGCTGTGAGTGTGTGTGAGAGAGAAAAAGAAGCTGTGAGTGAGAGAGAGAGAAAGAAAGAGAAATTAGAGTGAGAGAGAGAGAGAAAGAGAAGCTGTGAGTGGGAGAGAGAGAGAGAAGCTGTGAGTGAGAGAGCGAGTGCTGCTGTGAGTGAGAGAGAGAGAAAGAGAAGAGGTGAATGAGAGAGAGAGAGAAAGAGAAGCTGTGAGTGAGAGAGAGAGAAAGAAAGAGAAGCTGTGAGTGAGTGAGAGAGAGAAAGGGAAGTTGTGAGTGAGAGAGAGAGAGAAAGAGAAGCTGTGAGTGAGAGAGAGAAAGAGAAGCTGTGAGTGAGAGAGAGAGAAAGAGAAGCTGTGAGTGAGAAGGAGAGAGAGAGAGAAAGAGAAGCTGTGAGTGAAAGAGAGAGAGAAAGAGAAGCTGTGAGTGAGAGAGAGAATGAGAAGCTGTGAGTGAGAGAGAGTTGTGTGTGAAAGAGAGAAAGAGATGCTGTGAGTGAGAGAGAGAAATGTGAGTGATAGAGAGAGAGAAAGAGAAGCTGTGAGTGAGAGAGAGAGAGGGAGAAAGATAATCTGTGTGTGTGAGAGAGAGAAAGAGAAACTGTGTGTGTGTGAGAGAGAGAAAGAGAAGGTGTGAGTGAGAGTGAGAGAGAGAAAGAGAAGCTGTGAGTGAGAGAGAGAGAAAGAGAAGCTGTGAGTGAGAGAGAGAGAATCTGTGAGTGAGAGAGAGAAAGAAAAGCTGTGAGTGAGAGAGAGAGAGAGAAAGAGAAGATATGAGTGAGAGAGAGAGAGTAGCAGTGAGAGAGAGAGAGAGAGAAAGAGAAGCTGTGAGTGTGAGTGAGAGAGAAAGAGAAGCTGTGAGTGAGTGAGAGAGAGAGAATGAGAAGCTGTGAGTGAGAGAGAGAAGCTGTGAGAGAGAGAAAGAGAAGCTGTGAGTGAGAGAGAGAGAGAGAAGATGTGAGTGATAGAAAGAGAGAATGAGAAGCTGTCAGTGAGAGAGAGAGAAAGTAAGAGAAGCTGTGAGTTAGATAGAGAGAGAGAGAAAGAGAAGCTGTGAGTGAGAGAGAGAGAGGGAGAGAAAGATAATCTGTGTGTGAGAGGGAGAGAAAGAGAAGCTGTGTGTTTTAGAGAGAGAGAAAGAGAAGCTGTGAGTGAGAGAGAGAGAAAGAGAAGCTGTGAGTGAGAGAGAGAAGCTATGAGTGAGAGAGAGAAAGAAAAGCTGTGAGTGAGAGAGAGAGAGAGAAAGAGAAGATATGAGTGAGAGAGAGAGAGAGAGAAGCTGTGAGTGAGTGAGAGAAGCTATGAGTGAGAGAGAGAAAGAAAAGCTGTGAGTGAGAGAGAGAAAGAGAAAGAGAAGATATGAGTGAGGGAGAGAGAGAGAAGCAGTGTGTGAGAGAGAAACAGAAGCTGTGAGTGTGTGAGAGAGAGAAAGAGAAGCTGTGAGTGAGAGAGAGAGAAAGAAAGAGAAATTAGAGTGAGAAAGAGATAGAGAAAGAGAAGCTGTGAGTGGGAGAGAGAGAAAGAGAGTCTGTGAATCAGAGAGAGAGAGAGAAGCTGTGAGTGAGAGAGAGAGAGAAAGAGAAGCTGTGAGTAAGAAGGAGAGGGAAAGAGAAGAAGTGAGTGAGTGAGAGAGAGAGAAAGAGAAGCTGTGAGAGAGAAAGAGAAGCTGTGAGTGAGAGAGTGAGAGAGAGAAAGAGAATCTGTTAGTGAGAGTGAGAGAGAGAGAGAAAGAGAAGCTGTGAGTGAGAGAGAGATTGAAAGAGAAGCTGTGAGTGTGAGAGAGAGAGTAAGAGAAGCTGTGAGTGAGAGAGAGAAAGAGAAGCTGTGACTGAGAGGGAGAGAGAGAAAGAGAAGCTGTGAGTTACACAGAGAGAGAGAAGCTGTGAGTTAGAGAGAGAGAAAGAGAAGCTGTGTGTGAGAGAGAGAAAGATAGTCTGAGAAAGAGAGAGTGAAAGAGAAGCTGTGAGTGAGAGAGAGAGGGAGAAAGAGAAGCTGTGTGTGTGAGAGAGAGAAAGAGAAGCTGTGAGTGAGAGAGAGAGAGAAGCTGTGAGTGAGAGAGAGAGAAAGAAAGAGAAATTAGAGTGAGAAAGAGAGAGAGAAAGAGAAGCTGTGAGTGGGAGAGAGAGAAAGAGAGTCTGTGAATCAGAGAGAGAGAGAGAAGCTGTGAGTGAGAGACAGAGAGAGAGCCGCTGTGAGTGAGAGAGAGAGAAAGAGAAGCTGTGAATGAGAGAGAGAGAGAAATAGAAGCTGTGAGTGAGAGAGAGAGAAAGAGAAGCTGTGAGTGAGTGCGAGAGAGAAAGGGAAGTTTGTGAGTGAGAGAGAGAGAGAAAGAGAAGCTGTGAGTGAGAGAGAGATGCTGTGAGTGAGAGAGAGAAAGAAAAGCTATGAGTGAGAGAGAGAGAGAGAAAGAGAAGATGTGAGTGAGTGAGAGAGAGAGAGAAGCAGTGAGTGAGAGAGAGAGAGAGAAAGAGAAGCTGTCAGTGAGACAGAGAGAGAGAAAGAGAAGCTGTGAGAGAGAGAGAGGGAGAAAGAGAAGCTGTGAGAGAGAGAGTGAAAGAGAAGCTGTGAGTGTGTGTGAGAGAGAAAGAGAAGCTGTGAGTGAGAGAGAGAGAAAGAAAGAGAAATTAGAGTGAGAAAGAAAGAGAAAGAGAAGCTGTGAGTGAGAGAGAGAGAGAGAGAAGATGTGAGTGATAGAGAGAGAGAATGAGAAGCTGTGATTGATAGAGAGTAAGTAAGAGAAGCTGTGAGTGAGATAGAGAGAGAGAGAAGGAGAAGCTGTGAGTGAGAGAGAGAGAGGGAGTAAGATAAGCTGTGTGAGAGGGAGAGAGAGAGAAGCTGTGTGTGTGAGAGAGAGAAAGAAAAGCTGTGATTGAGAGTGAGAGAGAGAGAGAAAGAGATGCTGTGAGTGAGAGAGAGAGAAGCTGTGAGTGAGAGAGAAAAAGAAAAGTGGTGAGTGAGAGAGAGAGAAAGAGAAGATATGAATGAGAGAGAGAGAGAAGCAGTGAGAGAGAGAGAGAAAGAGAAGCTGTGAGTGAGACAGAGAGAGAGAAAGAGAAGCTGTGAGAGAGAGAGAGGGAGAAAGAGAAGCTGTGAGAGAGCGAGAGAAAGAGAAGCTGTGAGTGTGTGTGAGAGAGAAAAAGAAGCTGTGAGTGAGAGAGAGAGAAAGAAAGAGAAATTAGAGTGAGAGAGAGAGAGAAAGAGAAGCTGTGAGTGGGAGAGAGAGAGAGAAGCTGTGAGTGAGAGAGCGAGTGCTGCTGTGAGTGAGAGAGAGAGAAAGAGAAGAGGTGAATGAGAGAGAGAGAGAAAGAGAAGCTGTGAGTGAGAGAGAGAGAAAGAAAGAGAAGCTGTGAGTGAGTGAGAGAGAGAAAGGGAAGTTGTGAGTGAGAGAGAGAGAGAAAGAGAAGCTGTGAGTGAGAGAGAGAAAGAGAAGCTGTGAGTGAGAGAGAGAGAAAGAGAAGCTGTGAGTGAGAAGGAGAGAGAGAGAGAAAGAGAAGCTGTGAGTGAAAGAGAGAGAGAAAGAAGCTGTGAGTGAGAGAGAGAATGAGAAGCTGTGAGTGAGAGAGAGTTGTGTGTGTGAGAGAGAAAGAGATGCTGTGAGTGAGAGAGAGAGAGATGTGAGTGATAGAGAGAGAAAGAGAAGCTGTGAGTGAGAGAGAGAGAGGGAGAAAGATAATCTGTGTGAGAGAGAGAGAGAAAGAGAAACTGTGTGTGTGTGAGAGAGAGAAAGAGAAGGTGTGAGTGAGAGTGAGAGAGAGAAAGAGAAGCTGTGAGTGAGAGAGAGAGAAAGAGAAGCTGTGAGTGAGAGAGAGAGAATCTGTGAGTGAGAGAGAGAAAGAAAAGCTGTGAGTGAGAGAGAGAGAGAGAAAGAGAAGATATGAGTGAGAGAGAGAGAGAGTAGCAGTGAGAGAGAGAGAGAGAGAAAGAGAAGCTGTGAGTGTGAGTGAGAGAGAAAGAGAAGCTGTGAGTGAGTGAGAGAGAGAGAATGAGAAGCTGTGAGTGAGAGAGAGAAGCTGTGAGAGAGAGAAAGAGAAGCTGTGAGTGAGAGAGAGAGAGAGAAGATGTGAGTGATAGAAAGAGAGAATGAGAAGCTGTCAGTGAGAGAGAGAGAAAGTAAGAGAAGCTGTGAGTTAGATAGAGAGAGAGAGAAAGAGAAGCTGTGAGTGAGAGAGAGAGAGGGAGAGAAAGATAATCTGTGTGTGAGAGGGAGAGAAAGAGAAGCTGTGTGTTTTAGAGAGAGAGAAAGAGAAGCTGTGAGTGAGAGAGAGAGAAAGAGAAGCTGTGAGTGAGAGAGAGAAGCTATGAGTGAGAGAGAGAAAGAAAAGCTGTGAGTGAGAGAGAGAGAGAGAAAGAGAAGATATGAGTGAGAGAGAGAGAAAGAGAAGCTGTGAGTGAGTGAGAGAAGCTATGAGTGAGAGAGAGAAAGAAAAGCTGTGAGTGAGAGAGAGAAAGAGAAAGAGAAGATATGAGTGAGGGAGAGAGAGAGAAGCAGTGTGTGAGAGAGAAACAGAAGCTGTGAGTGTGTGTGAGAGAGAAAGAGAAGCTGTGAGTGAGAGAGAGAGAAAGAAAGAGAAATTAGAGTGAGAAAGAGATAGAGAAAGAGAAGCTGTGAGTGGGAGAGAGAGAAAGAGAGTCTGTGAATCAGAGAGAGAGAGAGAAGCTGTGAATGAGAGAGAGAGAGAAAGAGAAGCTGTGAGTGAGAGAGAGAGAAAGAAAGAGAAGCTGTGAGTGAGTGAGAGAGAGAAAGGGAAGTTTGTGAGTGAGAGAGAGAGAGAAAGAGAAGCTTTGAGTGAGAGAGAGAAGCTGTGAGTGAGAGAGAGATAGAAAAGCTGTGAGTGAGAGAGAGAGAGAGAAAGAGAAGATGTGTGTGTGTGTGTGTGAGAGAGAAAGAGAAGCTGTGAGTGAGAGTGAGAGAGAGAGAGAAAGAGAAGCTGAGAGAGAGAGAGAGAAAGTGAAGCTGTGAGTGAGAGAGAGAGACAGAGAAGCTGTGTGTGTGTGAGAGAGAAAGAGAAGATGTGAGTGAGAGTGAGAGAGAGAGAGATAAAGAGAAGCTGTGAGTGAGAGAGAGAGAAAGCAAAGCTGTGAGTGAGAGAGAGAGAATGAGAAGCTGTGAGTGAGAGAGAGAGAAGCTGTGAGTGAGAGAGAGAGAGAAGATGTGAGTGAGAGAGAGAGGGAGAAAGAGAAGCTGTGTGTGTGTAAGAGAGAAAGAGAAGCTGTGAGTGAGAGTGAGAGAGAGAGAAAGAGAAAGAGAAGCTGTCAGTGAGAGAGCGAGAGAGAGAAAGAGAAGCTGTTAGTGAGAGTGAGAGAGAGAGAGAAAGAGAAGCTGTGAGTGAGAGAGAGAGAGAAAGAGATGCTGTGAGTGAGAGAGAGAGAGAAAGAGAAGCTGTGAGTGAGAGACAGAGAACGAGAAGCTGTGTGTGTGAGAGAGAGAAAGAGAAGCTGTGAGTGAGAGAGAGAGAAAGAGAAGCTGTGAGTGAGTGAGAGAGAGAGAAAGAGAAGCTGTGAGTGAGAGAGAGAGAAAGAGAAGCTGTGAGTGAGAGAGAGAGAGAAAGAGAAGCTGTGTGTAAGAAGGAGAGGGAAAGAGAAGAAGTGAGTGAGTGAGAGAGAGAGAGAAAGAGAATCTGTGAGAGAGAAAGAGAAGCTGTGAGTGAGAGAGTGAGAGAGAAAAAGAGAATCTGTTAGTGAGAGTGAGAGAGAGAGAGAAAGAGAAGCTGTGTGTGAGAGAGAGATTGAAAGAGAAGCTGTGAGTGAGAGAGAGAGAGAAAGAGAAGCTGTGAGTGAGAGGGAAAGAGATGCTGTGACTGAGAGGGAGAGAGAGAAAGAGAAGCTGTGAGTGACAGAGAGAGAAGCTGTGAGTTAGAGAGAGAGAAAAAGAAGCTGTGAGTGACAGAGAGAGAGAAAGAGAAGCTGAGAGTGAGAGAGAGAGAGAGAAAGTGAAGCTTTGAGTGAGAGAGAGAGAGAGACAGAGAAGCTGTGTGTGTGTGAGAGAGAGAAAGATAGTCTGAGAAAGAGAGAGTGAAAGAGAAGCTGTGAGTGAGACAGAGAGAGGGAGAAAGAGAAGCTGTGTGCGTGTGAGAGAGAAAGAGAAGCTGTGAGTGAGAGAGAAAGTGAAGCTGTGAGTGAGAGAGAGAGAGAGAGAGAAAGAGAAGCTGTGAGTGAGAGAGAGAGAAAGAGAAGCTGTGAGTGAGTGAGAGAGAGAAAGGGAAGTTTGTGAGTGAGAGAGAGAGAGAAAGAGAAGCTGTGAGTGAGAGAGAGAGGGAGAAAGAGAAGCTGTGTGTGAGAGAGAGAGAAAGAGAAGCTGTGAGTGAGAGTGAGAGAGAGAGAAAAAGAGAAGCTGTGAGTGTGAGTGAGAGAGAAAGAGAAGCTGTGAGTGAGAGAGAGAGAATGAGAAGCTGTGAGTGAGAGAGAGAAGCTGTGTGTGTGAGAGAGAAAGAGAAGCTGTGAGTGAGAGAGAGAGAGGGAGAGAAAGATAATCTGTGAGAGAGAGAGAGAGAAAGAGAAGCTGTGTGTTTTAGAGAGAGAGAAAGAGAAGCTGTGATTGAGAGTGTGTGAGAGAGAGAAAGAGAAGCTGTGAGTGAGAGAGAGAGAAGCTATGAGTGAGAGAGAGAAAGAAAAGCTGTGAGTGAGAGAGAGAGAGAGAAAGTGAAGATATGAGTGAGAGAGAGAGAGAAGCAGTGAGAGAGAGAGAAACAGAAGCTGTGAGTGAGACAGAGAGAGAGAAAGAGAAGCTGAGAGAGAGAGGGAGAAAGAGAAGCTGTGAGAGAGTGAGAGAATGAGAAGCTGTGAGTGTGTGAGAGAGAGAAAGAGAACCTGTGAGTGAGAGAGAGAAAGAAAGAGAAATTAGAGTGAGAAAGAGAGAGAGAAAGAGAAGCTGTGAGTGGGAGAGAGAGAAAGAGAGTCTGTGAATCATAGAGAGAGAGAGAAGCTGTGCGAGAGAGAGAGAGAGAGCCGCTGTGAGTGAGAGAGAGAGAAAGAGAAGCTGTGAATGAGAGAGAGAGAGAAAGGGAAGCTGTGAGTGAGAGAGAGAGAAAGAGAAGCTGTGAGTGAGTGAGAGAGAGAAAGGGAAGTTTGTGAGTGAGAGAGAGAGAGAAAGAGAAGCTGTGTTTGAGAGAGAGAAGCTGTGAGTGAGAGAGAGAAAGAAAAGCTGTGAGTGAGAGAGAGAGAGAAAGAGAAGATGTGAGTGAGTGAGTGAGAGAGAGAAGCAATGTGTGTGAGAGAGAGAGAGAAAGAGAAGCTGTCAGTGAGACAGAGAGAGAGAAAGAGAAGCTGTGAGAGAGAGAGAGAGGGAGAAAGAGAAGCTGTGAGAGAGAGAGAGAAAGAGCTGTGAGAGAGTGAGAGAATGAGAAGCTGTGAGTGTGTGAGAGAGAGAAAGAGAAGCTGTGAGTGAGAGAGAGAAAGAAAGAGAAATTAGAGTGAGAAAGAGAGAGAGAAAGAGAAGCTGTGAGTGAGAGAGAGAGAGAGAAAGTGAAGATATGAGTGAGAGAGAGAGAGAAGCAGTGAGAGAGAGAGAAACAGAAGCTGTGAGTGAGACAGAGAGAGAGAAAGAGAAGCTGAGAGAGAGAGGGAGAAAGAGAAGCTGTGAGAGAGTGAGAGAATGAGAAGCTGTGAGTGTGTGAGAGAGAGAAAGAGAAGCTGTGAGTGAGAGAGAGAAAGAAAGAGAAATTAGAGTGAGAAAGAGAGAGAGAAAGAGAAGCTGTGAGTGGGAGAGAGAGAAAGAGAGTCTGTGAATCATAGAGAGAGAGAGAAGCTGTGCGGGAGAGAGAGAGAGAGCCGCTGTGAGTGAGAGAGAGAGAAAGAGAAGCTGTGAATGAGAGAGAGAGAGAAAGGGAAGCTGTGAGTGAGAGAGAGAGAAAGAGAAGCTGTGAGTGAGTGAGAGAGAGAAAGGGAAGTTTGTGAGTGAGAGAGAGAGAGAGAAAGAGAAGCTGTGTTTGAGAGAGAGAAGCTGTGAGTGAGAGAGAGAAAGAAAAGCTGTGAGTGAGAGAGAGAGAGAAAGAGAAGATGTGAGTGAGTGAGTGAGAGAGAGAAGCAATGTGTGTGAGAGAGAGAGAGAAAGAGAAGCTGTCAGTGAGACAGAGAGAGAGAAAGAGAAGCTGTGAGAGAGAGAGAGAGGGAGAAAGAGAAGCTGTGAGAGAGAGAGAGAAAGAGAAGCTGTGAGTGTGTGTGTGAGAGAAAGAGAAGCTGTGAGTGAGAGAGAGAGAGAGAAGATGTGAGTGATAGAGAGAGAGAATGAGAAGCTGTGAGTGATAGAGAGAGTAAGAGAAGCTGTGAGTGAGATAGAGAGAGAGAGAAGGAGAAGCTGTGAGTGAGAGAGAGAGAGAGGGAGAAAGATAAGCTGTGAGAGAGAGAGAGAGAGAGAAGCTGTGTGTGAGAGAGAGAGAAAGAAAAGCGGTGAGTGAGAGAGAGAGAGAAAGAGATGCTGTAAGTGAGAGAGAGAGAAGCTGTGAGTGAGATAGAGAAAGAAAAGCGGTGAGTGAGACAGAGAGAGAAAGAGAAGCTGTGAGTGAGACTGTGAGAGAGAGAAAGAGAAGCTGTTAGTGAGAGTGAGAGAGAGAGAAAGAGAAGCTGTGAGTGAGAGGGAGAGAAAGAGAAGCTGTGAGTGACACACAGAGAGAGAAGCTGTGAGTTAGAGAGAGAGAAAGAGAAGCTGTGAGTGACAGAGAGAGAGGAAGAGAAGCTGTGAGTGAGAGAGAGAGAAAGAGAAGCTGTGTGTGTGTGTGAGAGAGAAAGATAGTCTGAGAAAGAGAGAGTGAAAGAGAAGCTGTGAGTGAGACAGAGAGAGGGAGAAAGAGAAGCTGTGTGTGTGAGAGAGAGAAAGAGAAGCTGTGAGTGAGAGTGAGAGAGAGAAAGAGAAAGAGAAGCTGTGAGTGAGAGAGAGAGAAAGAGAAGCTGTGAGTGAGAGAGAGAGAAAGCGAAGCTGTGAGTGAGAGAGAGAGAATGAGAAGCTGTGAGTGTGTGAGAGAGAAGCTGTGAGTGAGAGAGAGAGATGTGAGTGATAGAGAGAGAGAAAGAGAAGCTGTGAGTGAGAGGGAGAGAAAGTAAGAGAAGCTGTGAGTGAGATAGAGAGAGAGAGAAAGAGAAGCTGTGAGTGAGAGAGAGAGGGAGAAAGATAATCTGTGATTGAGAGTGAGAGAGAGAGAAAGAGAAGCTGTGAGTGAGAGAGAGAGAAAGAGAAGCTGTGAGTGAGAGAGAGAGAAGCTGTGTGAGAGAGAGAAAGTGAAGCTGTGAGTGAGAGAGAGAGAGACAGAGAAAGAGAAGCTGTGAGTGAGAGAGAGAGAGAAAGAGATGCTGTGAGTGAGAGAGAGAGAGAAAGTGAAGCTGTGAGTGAGAGAGAGAGAGACAGAGAAAGAGAAGCTGTGAGTGAGAGAGAGAGAGACAGAGAAAGAGAAGCTGTGAGTGAGAGAGAGAGAGAAAGAGATGCTGTGAGTGAGAGAGAGAGAGAAAGTGAAGCTGTGAGTGAGAGAGAGAGAGACAGAGAAAGAGAAGCTGTGAGTGAGAGAGAGAGAATGAGAAGCTGTGTGTGTGAGAGAGAAAGAGAAGCTGTGAGTGAGAGAGAGAGAAGATGTGAGTGATAGAGAGAGAGAATGAGAAGCTGTCAGTGAGAGAGAGAGAAAGTAAAAGCTGTGAGTGAGAGAGAGAGAGAGAAAGAGAAGCTGTGAGTGAGAGAGAGAGAGGGAGAGAAAGATAATCTGTGAGAGAGAGAGAGAGAAAGAGAAGCTGTGTGTTTTAGAGAGAGAGAAAGAGAAGCTGTGATTGAGAGTGTGTGAGAGAGAGAAAGAGAAGCTGTGAGTGAGAGAGAGAGAAGCTATGAGTGAGAGAGAGAAAGAAAAGCTGTGAGTGAGAGAGAGAGAGAGAAAGAGAAGATATGAGTGAGAGAGAGAGAGAAGCAGTGAGAGAGAGAGAAACAGAAGCTGTGAGTGAGACAGAGAGAGAGAAAGAGAAGCTGAGAGAGAGAGAGGGAGAAAGAGAAGCTGTGAGAGAGTTAGAGAATGAGAAGCTGTGAGTGTGTGTGAGAGAGAAAGAGAAGCTGTGAGTGAGAGAGAGAAAGAAAGAGAAATTAGAGTGAGAAAGAGAGAGAGAAAGAGAAGCTGTGAGTGGGAGAGAAAGAGAGTCTGTGAATCATAGAGAGAGAGAGAAGCTGTGCGGGAGAGAGAGAGAGAGCCGCTGTGAGTGAGAGAGAGAGAAAGAGAAGCTGTGAATGAGAGAGAGAGAGAAAGGGAAGCTGTGAGTGAGAGAGAGAGAAAGAGAAGCTGTGAGTGAGTGAGAGAGAGAAAGGGAAGTTTGTGAGTGAGAGAGAGAGAGAAAGAGAAGCTGTGTTTGAGAGAGAGAAGCTGTGAGAGAGAGAGAAAGAAAAGCTGTGAGTGAGAGAGAGAGAGAAAGAGAAGATGTGAGTGAGTGAGTGAGAGAGAGAAGCAATGTGTGTGAGAGAGAGAGAGAAAGAGAAGCTGTCAGTGAGACAGAGAGAGAGAAAGAGAAGCTGTGAGAGAGAGAGAGAGGGAGAAAGAGAAGCTGTGAGAGAGAGAGAGAAAGAGAAGCTGTGAGTGTGTGTGTGAGAGAAAGAGAAGCTGTGAGTGAGAGAGAGAGAAAGAAAGAGAAATTAGAGTGAGAAAGAGAGAGAGAAAGAGAAGCTGTGAGTGAGAGAGAGAGAGAGAGAAGATGTGAGTGATAGAGAGAGAGAATGAGAAGCTGTGAGTGATAGAGAGAGTAAGAGAAGCTGTGAGTGAGATAGAGAGAGAGAGAAGGAGAAGCTGTGAATGAGAGAGAGAGAGAGGGAGAAAGATAAGCTGTGAGAGAGAGAGAGAGAGAAGCTGTGTGTGAGAGAGAGAGAAAGAAAAGCTGTGATTGAGAGTGAGTGAGAGAGAGAAAGAGATGCTGTAAGTGAGAGAGAGAGAAGCTGTGAGTGAGAGAGAGAAAGAAAAGCGGTGAGTGAGAGAGAGAGAGAGAAAGAGAAGCTGTGAGTGAGACTGTGAGAGAGAGAAAGAGAAGCTGTTAGTGAGAGTGAGAGAGAGAGAGAAAGAGAAGCTGTGAGTGAGAGTGATATTGAAAGAGAAGCTGTGAGTGAGAGAGAGAGAGAAAGAGAAGCTGTGAGAGAGAGAGAGAAAGAGAATCTGTGAGTGAGAGGGAGAGAAAGAGAAGCTGTGAGTGACACACAGAGAGAGAAGCTGTGAGTTAGAGAGAGAGAAAGAGAAGCTGTGAGTGACAGAGAGAGAGGAAGAGAAGCTGTGAGTGAGAGAGAGAGAGAAAGAGAAGCTGTGTGTGTGTGTGAGAGAGAAAGATAGTCTGAGAAAGAGAGAGTGAAAGAGAAGCTGTGAGTGAGACAGAGAGAGGGAGAAAGAGAAGCTGTGTGTGTGAGAGAGAGAAAGAGAAGCTGTGAGTGAGAGTGAGAGAGAGAAAGAGAAAGAGAAGCTGTGAGTGAGAGAGAGAAAGAGAAGCTGTGAGTGAGAGAGAGAGAGAAAGCGAAGCTGTGAGTGAGAGAGAGAGAATGAGAAGCTGTGAGTGTGTGAGAGAGAAGCTGTGAGTGAGAGAGAGAGAGATGTGAGTGATAGAGAGAGAGAAAGAGAAGCTGTGAGTGAGAGAGAGAGGGAGAAAGATAATCTGTGATTGAGAGTGAGAGAAAGAGAAAGAGAAGCTGTGAGTGAGAGAGAGAGAAAGAGAAGCTGTGAGTGAGAGAGAGAGAAGCTGTGTGAGAGAGAGAAAGTGAAGCTGTGAGTGAGAGAGAGAGAGACAGAGAAAGAGAAGCTGTGAGTGAGAGAGAGAGAGAAAGAGATGCTGTGAGTGAGAGAGAGAGAGAAAGTGAAGCTGTGAGTGAGAGAGAGAGAGACAGAGAAAGAGAAGCTGTGAGTGAGAGAGAGAGAGAAAGAGATGCTGTGAGTGAGAGAGAGAGAAAGAGAAGCTGTGAGTGAGACAGAGAGAGGGAGAAAGAGAAGCTGTGTGTGTGTGTGTGTGTGAGAGAAAGAGAAGCTGTGAGTGAGAGTGAGAGAGAGAGAAAGAGAAGCTGTGAGTGAGAGAGAGAGAATGAGAAGCTGTGAGTGAGAGAGAGAGAAGCTGTGAGTGAGAGAGAGAGAAGATGTGAGTGAGAGAGAGAGAGGGAGAAAGAGAAGCTGTGTGTGTGTGAGAGAGAAAGAGAAGCTGTGAGTGAGAGTGAGAGAGAGAGAAAGAGAAAGAGAAGCTGTGAGTGAGAGAGCGAGAGAGAGAAAGAGAAGCTGTTAGTGAGAGTGAGAGAGAGAGAGAAAGAGAAGCTGTGAGTGAGAGAGAAAGAGAAAGAGATGCTGTGAGTGAGAGAGAGAGATAGAGAAGCTGTGAGTGAGAGAGAGAGAAAGAGAAACTGTGAGTGAGAGAGAGAAAGAGAAGCTGTGAGTGAGAGGGAGAGAGAGAAAGAGAAGCTGTGAGTGAGAGAGAGAGAAAGAGAAGCTGTGAGTGAGAGAGAGAAAGAGAAGTTGTGAGTGAGAGGGAGAGAGAGAAAGAGAAGCTGTGAGTGACACACAGAGAGAGAAGCTGTGAGTTAGAGAGAGAGAGAAAGAAGTTGTGAGTGACAGAGAGAGAGAGAAAGAGCTGTGAGTGAGAGTGAGAGAGAGAGAGAAAGAGAAGCTGTGAGTGAGAGAGAGAGAGAAAGAGAAGCTGTGAGTGAGAGAGAGAGAAAGAGAAGCTGTGAGAGAGAGAGAGAGAGAAAGAGAATCTGTGAGAGAGAAAGCGAAGCTGTGAGTGAGAGAGAGAGAAAGAGTAGCTGTGAGTGAGAGAGATAGAGAAAGAGAAGCTGTGATTAAGAAGGAGAGGGAAAGAGAAGAAGTGAGTGAGAGAGAGAGAGAAAGAGGCTGTGAGACAGAAAGAGAACCTGTGAGTGAGAGAGTGAGAGAGAGAAAGAGAATCTGTTAGTGAGAGAGAGAGAAAAAGAGAAGCTGTGAGTTAGAGAGAGAAAGAGAAGGTGTGAGTGAGAGGGAGAAAAAGAGAAGCTGTGAGTGACACACAGAGAGAGAAGCTGTGAGTTAGAGAGAGAGAAAGAGAAGCTGTGAGTGACAGAAAGAGAAAGAGAAGCTGAGAGAGAGAGAGAGAGAGAAAGTGAAGCTGTGAGTGAGAGAGAGAGAGAAAGAGAAGCTGTGTGGGTGTCTGAGAGAGAAAGATATTCTGAGAAAGAGAGAGTGAAAGAGAAGCTGTGAGTGAGACAGAGAGAGGGAGAAAGAGAAGCTGTGTGCGTGAGAGAGAGAAAGAGAAGCTGTGAGTGAGAGTGAGAGAGAGAGAGAGAAAGAGAAGCTGAGAGTGAGAGAGAGAGAGAAAGTGAAGCTGTGAGTGAGAGAGAGAGAGACAGAGAAAGAGAAGCTGTGAGTGAGAGAGAGAGAGAAAGAGATGCTGTGAGTGAGAGAGAGAGAGAAAGAGAAGCTGTGAGTGAGACAGAGAGATGGAGAAAGAGAAGCTGTGTGTGTGTGAGAGAGAGAAAGAGAAGCTGTGAGTGAGAGTGAGAGAGAGAGAGAGAAAGAGAAGCTGTGAGTGAGAGAGAGAGAATGAGAAGCTGTGAGTGAGAGAGAGAGAAGCTGTGAGTGAGAGAGAGAGAGAAGATGTGAGTGAGAGAGAGAGAGGGAGAAAGAGAAGCTGTGTGTGTGAGAGAGAAAGAGAAGCTGTGAGTGAGAGTGAGAGAGAGAGAAAGAGAAAGAGAAGCTGTGAGTGAGAGAGCGAGAGAGAGAAAGAGAAGCTGTTAGTGAGAGTGAGAGAGAGAGAGAAAGAGAAGCTGTGAGTGAGAGAGAGAGAGAGAGAAAGAGATGCTGTGAGTGAGAGAGAGAGAGAAAGAGAAGCTGTGAGTGAGAGAGAGAGAAAGAGAAGCTGTGAGAGAGAGAGAAAGAGAAGCTGTGAGAGAGAAGGAGAGGGAAAGAGAAGCTGTGACTGAGTGAGAGAGAGAGAAAGAGAAGCTGTGAGTGAGAGAGAGAGAAAGAGAAGCTGTGAGTGAGAGAGAGAGAGAAAGAGAAGCTGTGAGTAAGAAGGAGAGGGAAAGAGAAGAAGTGAGTGAGTGAGAGAGAGAGAAAGAGAAGCTGTGAGAGAGAAAGAGAAGCTGTGAGTGAGAGAGTGAGAGAGAGAAAGAGAATCTGTTAGTGAGAGTGAGAGAGAGAGAGAAAGAGAAGCTGTGAGTGAGAGAGAGATTGAAAGAGAAGCTGTGAGTGAGAGAGAGATTGAAAGAGAAGCTGTGAGTGAGAGAGAGAGAGAAAGAGAAGCTGTGACTGAGAGGGAGAGAGTGAAAGAGAAGCTGTGAGTTACACAGAGAGAGAGAAGCTGTGAGTTAGAGAGAGAGAAAGAGAAGCTGTGTGTGTGAGAGAGAAAGATAGTCTGAGAAAGAGAGAGTGAAAGAGAAGCTGTGAGTGAGAGAGAGAGGGAGAAAGAGAAGCTGTGTGTGTGTGAGAGAGAAAGAGAAGCTGTGAGTGAGAGTGAGAGAGAGAGAGAGAAGCTGTGAGTGTGAGTGAGAGAGAAAGAGAAGCTGTGAGTGAGTGAGAGAGAGAGAATGAGAAGCTGTGAGTGTGAGAGAGAAGCTGTGAGAGAGAGAAAGAGAAGCTGTGAGTGAGAGCGAGAGAGAGAAAATGTGAGTGATAGAGAGAGAGAATGAGAAGCTGTCAGTGAGAGAGAGAGAAAGTAAGAGAAGCTGTGAGTGAGATAGATAGAGAGAGAAAGAGTAGCTGTGAGTGAGAGAGAGAGAGGGAGAGAAAGAGAAGCTGTGAGTGAGAGAGAGAGAAAGAGATGCTGTGAGTAAGAGAGAGAGAGAAAGAGAAGCTGTGAGTGAGAGAGAGAGAAAGAGAAGCTGTGTGGGTGTCTGAGAGAGAAAGATAGTCTGAGAAAGAGAGAGTGAAAGAGAAGCTGTGAGTGAGACAGAGAGAGGGAGAAAGAGAAGCTGTGTGCGTGAGAGAGAGAAAGAGAAGCTGTGAGTGAGAGTGAGAGAGAGAGAGAGAAAGAGAAGCTGAGAGTGAGAGAGAGAGAAAGTGAAGCTGTGAGTGAGAGAGAGAGAGACAGAGAAAGAGAAGCTGTGAGTGAGAGAGAGAGAGAAAGAGAAGCTGAGAGTGAGAGAGAGAGAAAGTGAAGCTGTGAGTGAGAGAGAGAGAGACAGAGAAAGAGAAGCTGTGAGTGAGAGAGAGAGAGAAAGAGATGCTGTGAGTGAGAGAGAGAGAGAAAGAGAAGCTGTGAGTGAGACAGAGAGAGGGAGAAAGAGAAGCTGTGTGTGTGTGTGAGAGAGAAAGAGAAGCTGTGAGTGAGAGTGAGAGAGAGAGAGAAAGAGAAGCTGTGAGTGAGAGAGAGAGAATGAGAAGCTGTGAGTGAGAGAGAGAAGCTGTGAGTGAGAGAGAGAGAGAAGATGTGAGTGAGAGAGAGAGAGGGAGAAAGAGAAGCTGTGTGTGTGAGAGAGAAAGAGAAGCTGTGAGTGAGAGTGAGAGAGAGAGAAAGAGAAAGAGAAGCTGTGAGTGAGAGAGCGAGAGAGAGAAAGAGAAGCTGTTAGTGAGAGTGAGAGAGAGAGAGAAAGAGAAGCTGTGAGTGAGAGAGAGAGAGAGAAAGAGATGCTGTGAGTGAGAGAGAGAGAGAAAGAGAAGCTGTGAGTGAGAGAGAGAGAAAGAGAAGCTGTGAGAGAGAGAGAGAAAGAGAAGCTGTGAGTGAGAAGGAGAGGGAAAGAGAAGCTGTGACTGAGTGAGAGAGAGAGAAAGAGAAGCTGTGAGTGAGAGAGAGAGAAAGAGAAGCTGTGAGTGAGAGAGAGAGAGAAAGAGAAGCTGTGAGTAAGAAGGAGAGGGAAAGAGAAGAAGTGAGTGAGTGAGAGAGAGAGAAAGAGAAGCTATGAGAGAGAAAGAGAAGCTGTGAGTGAGAGAGTGAGAGAGAGAAAGAGAATCTGTTAGTGAGAGTGAGAGAGAGAGAGAAAGAGAAGCTGTGAGTGAGAGAGAGATTGAAAGAGAAGCTGTGAGTGAGAGAGAGATTGAAAGAGAAGCTGTGAGTGAGAGAGAGAGAGAAAGAGAAGCTGTGACTGAGAGGGAGAGAGAGAAAGAGAAGCTGTGAGTTACACAGAGAGAGAAGCTGTGAGTTAGAGAGAGAGAAAGAGAAGCTGTGTGTGTGTGAGAGAAAGATAGTCTGAGAAAGAGAGAGTGAAAGAGAAGCTGTGAGTGAGAGAGAGAGGGAGAAAGAGAAGCTGTGTGTGTGTGAGAGAGAAAGAGAAGCTGTGAGTGAGAGTGAGAGAGAGAGAGAGAAGCTGTGAGTGTGAGTGAGAGAGAAAGAGAAGCTGTGAGTGAGTGAGAGAGAGAGAATGAGAAGCTGTGAGTGTGAGAGAGAAGCTGTGAGAGAGAGAAAGAGAAGCTGTGAGTGAGAGCGAGAGAGAGAAAATGTGAGTGATAGAGAGAGAGAATGAGAAGCTGTCAGTGAGAGAGAGAGAAAGTAAGAGAAGCTGTGAGTGAGATAGAGAGAGAGAGAAAGAGAAGCTGTGAGTGAGAGAGAGAGAGGGAGAGAAAGAGAAGCTGTGAGTGAGAGAGAGAGAAAGAGATGCTGTGAGTGAGAGAGAGAGAGAAAGAGAAGCTGTGAGTGAGAGAGAGAGAAAGAGAAGCTGTGAGAGAGAGAGAGAAAGAGAAGCTGTGAGAAAGAAGGAGAGGGAAAGAGAAGAAGTGAGTGAGAGAGAGAGAGAAAGAGAAGCTGTGAGTGAGAGAGAGAGAGAGAATGAGAAGCTGTGAGTGTGAGAGAGAAGCTGTGAGAGAGAGAAAGAGAAGCTGTGAGTGAGAGCGAGAGAGAGAAAATGTGAGTGATAGAGAGAGAGAATGAGAAGCTGTCAGTGAGAGAGAGAGAAAGTAAGAGAAGCTGTGAGTGAGATACAGAGAGAGAGAAAGAGAAGCTGTGAGTGAGAGAGAGAGAGGGAGAGAAAGATAATCTGTGAGAGAGAGAGAGAAAGAGAAGCTGTGTGTTTTAGAGAGAGAGAAAGAGAAGCTGTGAGTGAGAGAGAGAGAAAGAGAAGCTGTGAGTGAGAGTGAGAGAGAGAGAGAAGCTGTGAGTGTGAGTGAGAGAGAAAGAGAAGCTGTGAGTGAGTGAGAGAGAGAGAATGAGAAGCTGTGAGTGTGAGAGAGAAGCTGTGAGAGAGAGAAAGAGAAGCTGTGAGTGAGAGCGAGAGAGAGAAAATGTGAGTGATAGAGAGAGAGAATGAGAAGCTGTCAGTGAGAGAGAGAGAAAGTAAGAGAAGCTGTGAGTGAGATACAGAGAGAGAGAAAGAGAAGCTGTGAGTGAGAGAGAGAGAGGGAGAGAAAGATAATCTGTGAGAGAGAGAGAGAAAGAGAAGCTGTGTGTTTTAGAGAGAGAGAAAGAGAAGCTGTGAGTGAGAGAGAGAGAAAGAGAAGCTGTGAGTGAGAGAGAGAGAAGCTATGAGTGAGAGAGGGAAAGAAAAGCTGTGAGTGAGAGAGAGAGAAAGAGAAGATATGAGTGAGAGAGAGAGAAAGAGAAGCTGTGAGTGAGACAGAGAGAGGGAGAAAGAGAAGCTGTGTGCGTGAGAGAGAGAAAGTGAAGCTGTGAGTGAGAGAGAGAGAGAAAGAGAAGCTGTGTGTGTGAGAGAAAGATATTTTGAGAAAGAGAGAGTGAAAGAGAAGCTGTGAGTGAGAGAGAGAGAGGGAGAAAGAGAAGCTGTGTGTGTATGTGAGAGAAAGAGAAGCTGTGAGTGAGAGTGAGAGAGAGAGAGAGAGAAAGAGAAGCTGTGAGTGTGAGTGAGAGTCAAAGAGAAGCTGTGAGTGAGTGAGAGAGAGAGAATGAGAAGCTGTGAGTGAGAGAGAGAAGCTGTGAGAGAGAGAAAGAGAAGCTGTGAGTGAGAGAGAGAGAGAAGATGTGAGTGATAGAGAGAGAGAATGAGAAGCTGTGAGTGAGAGTGAGAGAGAGAGAGAAAGAGAAGCTGTGAGTGTGAGTGAGAGAGAAAGAGAAGCTGTGAGTGAGTGAGAGAGAGAGAATGAGAAGCTGTGAGTGAGAGAGAGAAGCTGTGTGAGAGAGAAAGAGAAGCTGTGAGTGAGAGAGAGAGAAGATGTGAGTGATAGAGAGAGAGAATGAGAAGCTGTCAGTGAGAGAGAGAGAAAGTAAGAGAAGCTGTGAGTGAGATAGAGAGAGAGAGAAAGAGAAGCTGTGAGTGAGAGAGAGAGAGGGAGAGAAAGATAATCTGTGAGTGTGAGAGAGAAAGAGAAGCTGTGAGTGAGAGAGAGAGAAAGAAAGAGAAATTAGAGTGAGAAACAGATAGAGAAAGAGAAGCTGTGAGTGGGAGAGAGAGAAAGAGAGTCTGTGAATCAGAGAGAGAGAGAGAAGCTGTGAGTGAGAGAGAGAGAGAGCCGCTGTGAGTGAGAGAGAGAGAAAGAGAAGCTGTGAATGAGAGAGAGAGAGAAAGAGAAGCTGTGAGTGAGAGAGAGAGAAAGAGAAGCTGTGAGTGAGTGAGAGAGAGAAAGGGAAGTTTGTGAGTGAGAGAGAGAGAGAAAGAGAAGCTTTGAGTGAGAGAGAGAAGCTGTGAGTGAGAGAGAGAAAGAAAAGCTTTGAGTGAGAGAGAGAGAGAGAAAGAGAAGATATGTGTGTGTGTGAGAGAGAGAAAGATAGTCTGAGAAAGAGAGAGTGAAAGAGAAGCTGTGAGTGAGACAGAGAGAGGGAGAAAGAGAAGCTGTGTGCGTGAGAGAGAGAAAGAGAAGCTGTGAGTGTGAGTGGGAGAGAGAGAAAGAGAGTCTGTGAATCAGAGAGAGAGAGAGAAGCTGTGAGTGAGAGAGAGAGAGCCGCTGTGAGAGAGAGAGAGAGAAATAGAAGCTGTGAGTGAGAGAGAGAGAAAGAGAAGCTGTGAGTGAGTGAGAGACAGAAAGGGAAGTTTGTGAGTGAGAGAGAGAGAGAAAGAGAAGCTGTGAGTGAGAGAGAGATGCTGTGAGTGAGAGAGAGAAAGAAAAGCTGTGAGTGAGAGAGAGAGAGAGAAAGAGAAGATGTGAGTGAGTGAGAGAGAGAGAGAGAAGCAGTGAGTGATAGAGAGAGAGAAAGAGAAGCTGTCAGTGAGACAGAGAGAGAGAAAGAGAAGCTGTGAGAGAGAGAGAGAGGGAGAAAGAGAAGCTGTGAGAGAGAGAGTGAAAGAGAAGCTGTGAGTGTGTGTGAGAGAGAAAGAGAAGCTGTGAGTGAGAGAGAGAGAAAGAAAGAGAAATTAGAGTGAGAAAGAGAGAGAGAAAGAGAAGCTGTGAGTGAGAGAGAGAGAGAGAGAGAAGATTGAGTGATAGAGAGAGAGAATGAGAAGCTGTGATTGATAGAGAGTAAGTAAGAGAAGCTGTGAGTGAGATAGAGAGAGAGAGAAGGAGAAGCTGTGAGTGAGAGAGAGAGAGGGAGTAAGATAAGCTGTGTGAGAGGGAGAGAGAGAGAAGCTGTGTGTGTGTGAGAGAGAAAGAAAAGCTGTGATTGAGAGTGAGAGAGAGAGAAAGAGATGCTGTGAGTGAGAGAGAGAGAAGCTGTGAGTGAGAGAGAGAAAGAAAAGTGGTGAGTGAGAGAGAGAGAAAGAGAAGCTGTGAGTGAGACAGAGAGAGAGAAAGAGAAGCTGTGAGAGAGAGAGAGGGAGAAAGAGAAGCTGTGAGAGAGCGAGAGAAAGAGAAGCTGTGAGTGTGTGAGAGAGAGAAAGAGAAGCTGTGAGTGAGAGAGAGAGAAAGAAAGAGAAATTAGAGTGAGAAATAGAGAGAGAAAGAGAAGCTGTGAGTGGGAGAGAGAGAAAGAGAGTCTGTGAGTGAGAGAGAGAGAGAGAAGCTGTGAGTGAGAGAGCGAGTGCTGCTGTGAGTGAGAGAGAGAAAGAGAAGCTGTGAATGAGAGAGAGAGAGAGAAATAGAAGCTGTGAATGAGAGAGAGAGAGAGAAAGAGAAGCTGTGAGTGAGAGAGAGAGAAAGAAAGAGAAGCTGTGAGTGAGTGAGAGAGAGAAAGGGAAGTTGTGAGTGAGAGAGAGAGAGAAAGAGAAGCTGTGAGTGAGAGAGAGAAAGAGAAGCTGTGAGTGTGTGAGAGAGAAAGAGAAGCTGTGAGTGAGAAGGAGAGAGAGAGAGAAAGAGAAGCTGTGAGTGAGAGAGAGAGAGAAAGAGAAGCTGTGAGTGAGAGAGAGAATGAGAAGCTGTGAGTGAGAGAGAGTTGTGAGAGAGAGAGAGAAAGAGAAGCTGTGAGTGAGAGAGAGAGATGTGAGTGATAGAGAGAAAGAGAAGCTGTGAGTGAGAGAGAGAGAGGGAGAAAGATAATCTGTGTGAGAGAGAGAGAGAGAAAGAGAAACTGTGTGTGAGAGAGAGAGAGAAAGAGAAGGTGTGAGTGAGAGTGAGAGAGAGAAAGAGAAGCTGTGAGTGAGAGAGAGATTGAAAGAGAAGCTGTGAGTGAGAGAGAGAGAGAAAGAGAAGCTGTGAGTGAGAGAGAGAAAGAGAAGCTGTGACTGAGAGGGAGAGAGAGAAAGAGAAGCTGTGAGTTACACACAGAGAGAGAAGCTGTGAGTTAGAGAGAGAGAAAGAGAAGCTGTGAGTGACAGAGAGAGAGAAAGAGAAGCTGAGAGTGAGAGAGAGAGAGAAAGTGAAGCTGTGAGTGTGAGAGAGAGACAGAGAAGCTGTGTGTGTGTGAGAGAGAAAGATAGTCTGAGAAAGAGAGAGTGAAAGAGAAGCTGTGCGTGAGACAGAGAGAGGGAGAAAGAGAAGCTGTGTGCGTGAGAGAGAGAAAGTGAAGCTGTGAGTGAGAGAGAGAGAGAAAGAGAAGCTGTGTGTGTGTGAGAGAAAGATATTTTGAGAAAGAGAGAGTGAAAGAGAAGCTGTGAGTGAGAGAGAGAGAGGGAGAAAGAGAAGCTGTGTGTGTGAGAGAGAAAGAGAAGCTGTGTGTGAGAGTGAGAGAGAGAGAGAGAAAGAGAAGCTGTGAGTGTGAGTGAGAGAGAAAGAGAAGCTGTGAGTGAGTGAGAGAGAGAGAATGAGAAGCTGTGAGTGAGAGAGAGAAGCTGTGAGAGAGAGAAAGAGAAGCTGTGAGTGAGAGAGAGAGAGAAGATGTGAGTGATACAAAGAGAGAATGAGAAGCTGTCAGTGAGAGAGAGAGAAAGTAAGAGAAGCTGTGAGTGAGATAGAGAGAGAGAGAAAGAGAAGCTGTGAGTGAGAGAGAGAGAGGGAGAGAAAGATAATCTGTGTGTTTTAGAGAGAGAGAAAGAGAAGCTGTGAGTGAGAGAGAGAGAGAGAGCCGCTGTGAGTGAGAGAGAGAGAAAGAGAAGCTGTGAATGAGGGAGAGAGAGAAAGAGAAGCTGTGAGTGAGAAGGAGAGGGAAAGAGAAGCTGTGAGTGAGTGAGAGAGAGAGAAAGAGAAGCTGTGAGTGAGAGAGAGAGAAAGAGAAGCTGTGAGTGAGAGAGAGAGAGAAAGAGAAGCTGTGAGAGAGAAAGAGAAGCTGTGAGTGAGAGAGTGAGAGAGAGAAAGAGAATCTGTTAGTGAGAGTGAGAGAGAGAGAAAGAGAAGCTGTGAGTGAGAGAGAGATTGAAAGAGAAGCTGTGAGTGAGAGAGAGAGAGAAAGAGAAGCTGTGAGTGAGAGAGAGAAAGAGAAGCTGTGACTGAGAGGGAGAGAGAAAGAGAAGCTGTGAGTTACACACAGAGAGAGAAGCTGTGAGTTAGAGAGAGAGAAAGAGAAGCTGTGAGTGACAGAGAGAGAGAAAGAGAAGCTGAGAGTGAGAGAGATAGAGAGAAAGTGAAGCTGTGAGTGTGAGAAAGAGACAGAGAAGCTGTGTGTGTGAGAGAGAGAGAAAGATAGTCTGAGAAAGAGAGAGTGAAAGAGAAGCTGTGTGTGAGACAGAGAGAGGGAGAAAGAGAAGCTGTGTGCATGAGAGAGAGAAAGTGAAGCTGTGAGTGAGAGAGAGAGAGAAAGAGAAGCTGTGTGTGTGAGAGAGAAAGATATTTTGAGAAAGAGAGAGTGAAAGAGAAGCTGTGAGTGAGAGAGAGAGGGAGAAAGAGAAGCTGTGTGTGTGTGAGAGAGAAAGAGAAGCTGTGAGTGAGAGTGAGAGAGAGAGAGAAAGAGAAGCTGTGAGTGTGAGTGAGAGAGAAAGAGAAGCTGTGAGTGAGTGAGAGAGAGAGAATGAGAAGCTGTGAGTGAGAGAGAGAAGCTGTGAGAGAGAGAAAGAGAAGCTGTGAGTGAGAGAGAGAGAGAAGATGTGAGTGATAGAAAGAGAGAATGAGAAGCTGTCAGTGAGAGAGAGAGAAAGTAAGAGAAGCTGTGAGTGAGATAGAGAGAGAGAGAAAGAGAAGCTGTGAGTGAGAGAGAGAGAGGGAGAGAAAGATAATCTGTGTGTTTTAGAGAGAGAGAAAGAGAAGCTGTGAGTGAGAGAGAGAGAAAGAGAAGCTGTGAGTGAGAGAGAGAAGCTATGAGTGAGAGGGAGAAAGAAAAGCTGTGAGTGAGAGAGAGAGAGAGAAAGAGAAGATATGAGTGAGAGAGAGAGAAAGAGAAGCTGTGAGTGAGTGAGAGAAGCTATGAGTGAGAGAGAGAAAGAAAAGCTGTGAGTGAGAGAGAGAGAGAGAAAGAGAAGATATGAGTGAGGGAGAGAGAGAAGCAGTGTGTGAGAGAGAAACAGAAGCTGTGAGTGTGTGTGAGAGAGAAAGAGAAGCTGTGAGTGAGAGAGAGAGAAAGAAAGAGAAATTAGAGTGAGAAACAGATAGAGAAAGAGAAGCTGTGAGTGGGAGAGAGAGAAAGAGAGTCTGTGAATCAGAGAGAGAGAGAAGCTGTGAGTGAGAGAGAGAGAGAGCCGCTGTGAGTGAGAGAGAGAGAAAGAGAAGCTGTGAATGAGAGAGAGAGAGAAAGAGAAGCTGTGAGTGAGAGAGAGAGAAAGAGAAGCTGTGAGTGAGTGAGAGAGAGAGAATGAGAAGCTGTGAGTGAGAGAGAGAAGCTGTGAGAGAGAGAAAGAGAAGCTGTGAGTGACACAGAGAGAGAGAAGCTGTGAGTTAGAGAGAGAGAAAGAGAAGCTGTGAGTGACAGAGAGAGAGGAAGAGAAGCTGTGTGAGAGAGAGAGAGAAAGAGAAGCTGTCTGTGTGTGTGTGAGAGAAAGATAGTCTGAGAAAGAGAGAGTGAAAGAGAAGCTGTGAGTGAGACAGAGAGAGGGAGAAAGAGAAGCTGTGTGTGTGAGAGAGAGAAAGAGAAGCTGTGAGTGAGAGTGAGAGAGAGAAAGAGAAAGAGAAGCTGTGAGTGAGAGAGTGAGAAAGAGAAGCTGTGAGTGAGAGAGAGAAAGCGAAGCTGTGAGTGAGAGAGAGAGAGAATGAGAAGCTGTGAGTGTGAGAGAGAGAAGCTGTGAGTGAGAGAGAGAGATGTGAGTGATAGAGAGAGAGGAAGAGAAGCTGTGAGTGAGAGGGAGAGAAAGAAAGAGAAATTAGAGTGAGAAATAGAGAGAGAAAGAGAAGCTGTGAGTGGGAGAGAGAGAAAGAGAGTCTGTGAGTGAGAGAGAGAGAGAGAGAGAAGCTGTGAGTGAGAGAGCGAGTGCTGCTGTGAGTGAGAGAGAGAGAAAGAGAAGCTGTGAATGAGAGAGAGAGAGAGAAAGAGAAGCTGTGAATGAGAGAGAGAGAGAGAAAGAGAAGCTGTGAGTGAGAGAGAGAGAAAGAAAGAGAAGCTGTGAGTGAGTGAGAGAGAGAAAGGGAAGTTGTGAGTGAGAGAGAGAGAGAAAGAGAAGCTGTGAGTGAGAGAGAGAAAGAGAAGCTGTGAGTGTGAGAGAGAGAAAGAGAAGCTGTGAGTGAGAAGGAGAGAGAGAGAGAAAGAGAAGCTGTGAGTGAGAGAGAGAGAGAAAGAGAAGCTGTGAGTGAGAGAGAGAATGAGAAGCTGTGAGTGAGAGAGAGTTGTGAGAGAGAGAGAGAAAGAGAAGCTGTGAGTGAGAGAGAGAGATGTGAGTGAGAGAGAGAGAGAAAGAGAAGCTGTGAGTGAGAGAGAGAGAGGGAGAAAGATAATCTGTGTGAGAGAGAGAGAGAAAGAGAAACTGTGTGTGTGAGAGAGAGAGAAAGAGAAGGTGTGAGTGAGAGTGAGAGAGAGAAAGAGAAGCTGTGAGTGACAGAGAGAGAAAGAGAAGCTGTGAGTGAGAGAGAGAGAAGCTATGAGTGAGAGAGGGAAAGAAAAGCTGTGAGTGAGAGAGAGAGAAAGAGAAGATATGAGTGAGAGAGAGAGAAAGAGAAGCTGTGAGTGAGAGAGAGAGAAGCTATGAGTGAGAGAGAAAGAAAAGCTGTGAGTGAGAGAGAGAGAGGGATGAGAAGATATGAGTGAGAGAGAGAGAAGCTGTGAGTGAGAGAGAGAGAAAGAAAGAGAAATTAGAGTGAGAAAGAGAGAGAGAAAGACAAGCTGTGAGTGGGAGAGAGAGAAAGAGAGTCTGTGAATCAGAGAGAGAGAGGGAAGCTGTGAGTGTGAGAGAGAGAGAGCCGCTGTGAGTGAGAGAGAGAGAAAGAGAAGCTGTGAATGAGAGAGAGAGAAAGAGAAGCTGTGAGTGAGAAGGAGAGGGAAAGAGAAGCTGTGAGTGAGTGAGAGAGAGAGAAAGAGAAGCTGTGAGTGAGAGAGAGAGAAAGAGAAGCTGTGAGTGAGAGAGAGAGAGAAAGAGAAGCTGTGAGTAAGAAGGAGAGGGAAAGAGAAGAAGTGAGTGAGTGAGAGAGAGAGAGAAAGAGAAGCTGTGAGAGAGAAAGAGAAGCTGTGAGTGAGAGAGTGAGAGAGAGAAAGAGAATCTGTTAGTGAGAGTGAGAGAGAGAGAGAAAGAGAAGCTGTGAGTGAGAGAGAGATTGAAAGAGAAGCTGTGAGTGAGAGAGAGAAAGAGAAGCTGTGACTGAGAGGGAGAGAGAGAAAGAGAAGCTGTGAGTTACACACAGAGAGAGAAGCTGTGAGTTAGAGAGAGAGAGAGAGAAGCTGTGAGTGACAGAGAGAGAAAGAGAAGCTGAGAGTGAGAGAGAGAGAGAAAGTGAAGCTGTGAGTGTGAGAGAGAGACAGAGAAGCTGTGTGTGTGAGAGAGAGAAAGATAGTCTGAGAAAGAGAGAGTGAAAGAGAAGCTGTGCGTGAGACAGAGAGAGGGAGAAAGAGAAGCTGTGTGCGTGAGAGAGAGAAAGTGAAGCTGTGAGTGAGAGAGAGAGAGAAAGAGAAGCTGTGTGTGTGAGAGAGAAAGATATTTTGAGAAAGAGAGAGTGAAAGAGAAGCTGTGAGTGAGAGAGAGAGGGAGAAAGAGAAGCTGTGTGTGTGTGAGAGAGAAAGAGAAGCTGTGAGTGAGAGTGAGAGAGAGAGAGAGAAAGAGAAGCTGAGAGTGTGAGTGAGAGAGAAAGAGAAGCTGTGAGTGAGTGAGAGAGAGAGAATGAGAAGCTGTGAGTGAGAGAGAGAAGCTGTGAGAGAGAGAAAGAGAAGCTGTGAGTGAGAGAGAGAGAGAGAAGATGTGAGTGATAGAAAGAGAGAATGAGAAGCTGTCAGTGAGAGAGAGAGAAAGTAAGAGAAGCTGTGAGTGAGATAGAGAGAGAGAGAAAGAGAAGCTGTGAGTGAGAGAGAGAGAGGGAGAGAAAGATAATCTGTGTGTTTTAGAGAGAGAGAAAGAGAAGCTGTGAGTGAGAGAGAGAGAGAGAGCCGCTGTGAGTGAGAGAGAGAGAAAGAGAAGCTGTGAATGAGAGAGAGAGAGAAAGAGAAGCTGTGAGTGAGAAGGAGAGGGAAAGAGAAGCTGTGAGTGAGTGAGAGAGAGAGAAAGAGAAGCTGTGAGTGAGAGAGAGAGAAAGAGAAGCTGTGAGTGAGAGAGAGAGAGAAAGAGAAGCTGTGAGTAAGAAGGAGAGGGAAAGAGAAGAAGTGAGTGAGTGAGAGAGAGAGAGAAAGAGAAGCTGTGAGAGAGAAAGAGAAGCTGTGAGTGAGAGAGTGAGAGAGAGAAAGAGAATCTGTTAGTGAGAGTGAGAGAGAGAGAAAGAGAAGCTGTGAGTGAGAGATTGAAAGAGAAGCTGTGAGTGAGAGAGAGAAAGAGAAGCTGTGAGTGAGAGAGAGAAAGAGAAGCTGTGACTGAGAGGGAGAGAGAGAAAGAGAAGCTGTGAGTTACACACACAGAGAGAAGCTGTGAGTTAGAGAGAGAGAAAGAGAAGCTGTGAGTGACAGAGAGAGAGAAAGAGAAGCTGAGAGTGAGAGAGAGAGAGAGAAAGTGAAGTTGTGAGTGTGAGAGAGAGACAGAGAAGCTGTGTGTGTGTGTGAGAGAGAAAGATAGTCTGAGAAAGAGAGAGTGAAAGAGAAGCTGTGCGTGAGACAGAGAAAGTGAAGCTGTGAGTGAGAGAGAGAGAGAAAGAGAAGCTGTGTGTGTGAGAGAGAAAGATATTTTGAGAAAGAGAGAGTGAAAGAGAAGCTGTGAGTGAGAGAGAGAGAGGGAGAAAGAGAAGCTGTGTGTGTATGTGAGAGAAAGAGAAGCTGTGAGTGAGAGTGAGAGAGAGAGAGAGAGAAAGAGAAGCTGTGAGTGTGAGTGAGAGAGAAAGAGAAGCTGTGAGTGAGTGAGAGAGAGAGAATGAGAAGCTGTGAGTGAGAGAGAGAAGCTGTGAGAGAGAGAAAGAGAAGCTGTGAGTGAGAGAGAGAGAGAAGATGTGAGTGATAGAGAGAGAGAATGAGAAGCTGTGAGTGAGAGTGAGAGAGAGAGAGAGAAAGAGAAGCTGTGAGTGTGAGTGAGAGAGAAAGAGAAGCTGTGAGTGAGTGAGAGAGAGGGAGAGAAAGATAATCTGTGTGTTTTAGAGAGAGAGAAAGAGAAGCTGTGAGTGAGAGAGAGAGAAAGAGAAGCTGTGAGTGAGAGAGAGAAGCTATGAGTGAGAGAGAGAAAGAAAAGCTGTGAGAGAGAGAGAGAGAGAAAGAGAAGATATGAGTGAGAGAGAGAGAAAGAGAAGCTGTGAGTGTGAGTGAGAGAGAAAGAGAAGCTGTGAGTGAGTGAGAGAGAGAGAATGAGAAGCTGTGAGTGAGAGAGAGAAGCTGTGAGAGAGAGAAAGAGAAGCTGTGAGTGAGAGAGAGAGAGAGAAGATGTGAGTGATAGAAAGAGAGAATGAGAAGCTGTCAGTGAGAGAGAGAGAAAGTAAGAGAAGCTGTGAGTGAGATAGAGAGAGAGAGAAAGAGAAGCTGTGAGTGAGAGAGAGAGAGGGAGAGAAAGATAATCTGTGTGTTTTAGAGAGAGAGAAAGAGAAGCTGTGAGTGAGAGAGAGAGAAAGAGAAGCTGTGAGTGAGAGAGAGAAGCTATGAGTGAGAGAGAGAAAGAAAAGCTGTGAGTGAGAGAGAGAGAGAGAAAGAGAAGATATGAGTGAGAGAGAGAGAAAGAGAAGCTGTGAGTGAGTGAGAGAAGCTATGAGTGAGAGAGAGAAAGAAAAGCTGTGAGTGAGGGAGAGAGAGAGAAAGAGAAGATATGAGTGAGGGAGAGAGAGAGAAGCAGTGTGTGAGAGAGAAACAGAAGCTGTGAGTGTGTGTGAGAGAGAAAGAGAAGCTGTGAGTGAGAGAGAGAGAAAGAAAGAGAAATTAGAGTGAGAAACAGACAGAGAAAGAGAAGCTGTGAGTGGGAGAGAGAGAAAGAGAGTCTGTGAATCAGAGAGAGAGAGAGAAGCTGTGAGTGAGAGAGAGAGAGAGCCGCTGTGAGTGAGAGAGAGAGAAAGAGAAGCTGTGAATGAGAGAGAGAGAAAGAGAAGCTGTGAGTGAGAGAGAGAGAAAGAGAAGCTGTGAGTGAGTGAGAGAGAGAAAGGGAAGTTTGTGAGTGAGAGAGAGAGAGAAAGAGAAGCTTTGAGTGAGAGAGAGAAGCTGTGAGTGAGAGAGAGAAAGAAAAGCTTTGAGTGAGAGAGAGAGAGAGAAAGAGAAGATATGTGTGTGTGTGAGAGAGAGAAAGATAGTCTGAGAAAGAGAGAGTGAAAGAGAAGCTGTGAGTGAGACAGAGAGAGGGAGAAAGAGAAGCTGTGTGCGTGAGAGAGAGAAAGAGAAGCTGTGAGTGAGAGTGAGAGAGAGAGAGAGAAAGAGAAGCTAAGAGTTAGAGAAAGAGAGAAAGTGAAGCTGTGAGTGAGAGAGAGAGAGACAGAGAAGCTGTGTGTGTGAGAGAGAGAAAGAGAAGATGTGAGTGAGAGTGAGAGAGAGAGAGAGATAAAGAGAAGCTGTGAGTGAGAGAGAGAGAAAGCAAAGCTGTGAGAGAGAGAGAGAAAGAGAAGCTGTGAATGTGTGTGTGAGAGAAAGAGAAGCTGTGAGTGAGAGAGAGAGAAATTAGAGTGAGAAAGAGAGAGAGAAAGAGAAG
Organism: Bradypodion pumilum; assembly: GCA_035047305.1. Taxonomy (NCBI): domain Eukaryota; kingdom Metazoa; phylum Chordata; class Lepidosauria; order Squamata; family Chamaeleonidae; genus Bradypodion; species Bradypodion pumilum. The sequence continues at coordinate 269,690,304 of JAWDJD010000001.1, read as the reverse complement.
CTGTGAGAGAGAGAGAGAGAGAGAGAAGATGTGAGTGATAGAGAGAGAGAATGAGAAGCTGTGAGTGATAGAGAGAGTAAGTAAGAGAACCTGTGAGTGAGATAGAGAGAGAGAGAAGGAGAAGCTGTGAGTGAGAGAGAGAGAGGGAGAAAGATAAGCTGTGAGAGAGAGAGAGAGAGAAGCTGTGTGTGAGAGAGAGAAAGAAAAGCTGTGATTGAGAGTGAGTGAGAGAGAGAAAGAGATGCTGTAAGTGAGAGAGAGAGAAGCTGTGAGTGAGAGAGAGAAAGAAAAGCGGTGAGTGAGAGAGAGAGAGAAAGAGAAGCTGTGAGTGAGACTGTGAGAGAGAGAAAGAGAAGCTGTTAGTGAGAGTGAGAGAGAGAGAGAAAGAGAAGCTGTGAGTGAGAGTGAGATTGAAAGAGAAGCTGTGAGTGAGAGAGAGAGAGAAAGAGAAGCTGTGAGTGAGAGGGAGAGAAAGAGAAGCTGTGAGTGACACAGAGAGAGAGAAGCTGTGAGTTAGAGAGAGAGAAAGAGAAGCTGTGAGTGACAGAGAGAGAGGAAGAGAAGCTGTGAGTGAGAGAGAGAGAGAAAGAGAAGCTGTGTGTGTGTGTGAGAGAGAAAGATAGTCTGAGAAAGAGAGAGTGAAAGAGAAGCTGTGAGTGAGACAGAGAGGGAGAAAGAGAAGCTGTGTGTGTGTGAGAGAGAAAGAGAAGCTGTGAGTGAGAGTGAGAGAGAGAGAGAAAGAGAAGCTGTGAGTGAGAGAGAGAAAGAGAAGCTGTGACTGAGAGGGAGAGAGAGAAAGAGAAGCTGTGAGTTACACACAGAGAGAGAAGCTGTGAGTTAGAGAGAGAGAAAGAGAAGCTGTGAGTGACAGAGAGAGAGAAAGAGAAGCTGAGAGTGAGAGAGAGAGAGAAAGTGAAGCTGTGAGTGTGAGAGAGAGAGAAGATGTGAGTGATAGAGAGAGAGAATGAGAAGCTGTGAGTGAGAGTGAGAGAGAGAGAGAGAAAGAGAAGCTGTGAGTGTGAGTGAGAGAGAAAGAGAAGCTGTGAGTGAGTGAGAGAGAGGGAGAGAAAGATAATCTGTGTGTTTTAGAGAGAGAGAAAGAGAAGCTGTGAGTGAGAGAGAGAGAAAGAGAAGCTGTGAGTGAGAGAGAGAAGCTATGAGTGAGAGAGAGAAAGAAAAGCTGTGAGAGAGAGAGAGAGAGAAAGAGAAGATATGAGTGAGAGAGAGAGAAAGAGAAGCTGTGAGTGTGAGTGAGAGAGAAAGAGAAGCTGTGAGTGAGTGAGAGAGAGAGAATGAGAAGCTGTGAGTGAGAGAGAGAAGCTGTGAGAGAGAGAAAGAGAAGCTGTGAGTGAGAGAGAGAGAGAGAAGATGTGAGTGATAGAAAGAGAGAATGAGAAGCTGTCAGTGAGAGAGAGAGAAAGTAAGAGAAGCTGTGAGTGAGATAGAGAGAGAGAGAAAGAGAAGCTGTGAGTGAGAGAGAGAGAGGGAGAGAAAGATAATCTGTGTGTTTTAGAGAGAGAGAAAGAGAAGCTGTGAGTGAGAGAGAGAGAAAGAGAAGCTGTGAGTGAGAGAGAGAAGCTATGAGTGAGAGAGAGAAAGAAAAGCTGTGAGTGAGAGAGAGAGAGAGAAAGAGAAGATATGAGTGAGAGAGAGAGAAAGAGAAGCTGTGAGTGAGTGAGAGAAGCTATGAGTGAGAGAGAGAAAGAAAAGCTGTGAGTGAGGGAGAGAGAGAGAAAGAGAAGATATGAGTGAGGGAGAGAGAGAGAAGCAGTGTGTGAGAGAGAAACAGAAGCTGTGAGTGTGTGTGAGAGAGAAAGAGAAGCTGTGAGTGAGAGAGAGAGAAAGAAAGAGAAATTAGAGTGAGAAACAGACAGAGAAAGAGAAGCTGTGAGTGGGAGAGAGAGAAAGAGAGTCTGTGAATCAGAGAGAGATAGAGAAGCTGTGAGTGAGAGAGAGAGAGAGCCGCTGTGAGTGAGAGAGAGAGAAAGAGAAGCTGTGAATGAGAGAGAGAGAAAGAGAAGCTGTGAGTGAGAGAGAGAGAAAGAGAAGATGTGAGTGAGTGAGAGAGAGAAAGGGAAGTTTGTGAGTGAGAGAGAGAGAGAAAGAGAAGCTTTGAGTGAGAGAGAGAAGCTGTGAGTGAGAGAGAGAAAGAAAAGCTTTGAGTGAGAGAGAGAGAGAGAAAGAGAAGATATGTGTGTGTGTGAGAGAGAGAAAGATAGTCTGAGAAAGAGAGAGTGAAAGAGAAGCTGTGAGTGAGACAGAGAGAGGGAGAAAGAGAAGCTGTGTGCGTGAGAGAGAGAAAGAGAAGCTGTGAGTGAGAGTGAGAGAGAGAGAGAGAAAGAGAAGCTAAGAGTTAGAGAAAGAGAGAAAGTGAAGCTGTGAGTGAGAGAGAGAGAGACAGAGAAGCTGTGTGTGTGAGAGAGAGAAAGAGAAGATGTGAGTGAGAGTGAGAGAGAGAGAGAGATAAAGAGAAGCTGTGAGTGAGAGAGAGAGAAAGCAAAGCTGTGAGAGAGAGAGAGAAAGAGAAGCTGTGAATGTGTGTGTGAGAGAAAGAGAAGCTGTGAGTGAGAGAGAGAGAAATTAGAGTGAGAAAGAGAGAGAGAAAGAGAAGCTGTGAGAGAGAGAGAGAGAGAGAAGATGTGAGTGATAGAGAGAGAGAATGAGAAGCTGTGAGTGATAGAGAGAGTAAGTAAGAGAACCTGTGAGTGAGATAGAGAGAGAGAGAAGGAGAAGCTGTGAGTGAGAGAGAGAGAGGGAGAAAGATAAGCTGTGAGAGAGAGAGAGAGAGAAGCTGTGTGTGAGAGAGAGAGAAAGAAAAGCTGTGATTGAGAGTGAGTGAGAGAGAGAAAGAGATGCTGTAAGTGAGAGAGAGAGAAGCTGTGAGTGAGAGAGAGAAAGAAAAGCGGTGAGTGAGAGAGAGAGAGAAAGAGAAGCTGTGAGTGAGACTGTGAGAGAGAGAAAGAGAAGCTGTTAGTGAGAGTGAGAGAGAGAGAGAAAGAGAAGCTGTGAGTGAGAGTGAGATTGAAAGAGAAGCTGTGAGTGAGAGAGAGAGAGAAAGAGAAGCTGTGAGTGAGAGGGAGAGAAAGAGAAGCTGTGAGTGACACAGAGAGAGAGAAGCTGTGAGTTAGAGAGAGAGAAAGAGAAGCTGTGAGTGACAGAGAGAGAGGAAGAGAAGCTGTGAGTGAGAGAGAGAGAGAAAGAGAAGCTGTGTGTGTGTGAGAGAGAGAAAGATAGTCTGAGAAAGAGAGAGTGAAAGAGAAGCTGTGAGTGAGACAGAGAGAGGGAGAAAGAGAAGCTGTGTGTGTGAGAGAGAGAAAGAGAAGCTGTGAGTGAGAGTGAGAGAGAGAGAGAAAGAGAAGCTGTGAGTGAGAGAGAGAAAGAGAAGCTGTGACTGAGAGGGAGAGAGAGAAAGAGAAGCTGTGAGTTACACACAGAGAGAGAAGCTGTGAGTTAGAGAGAGAGAAAGAGAAGCTGTGAGTGACAGAGAGAGAGAAAGAGAAGCTGAGAGTGAGAGAGAGAGAGAAAGTGAAGCTGTGAGTGTGAGAGAGAGACAGAGAAGCTGTGTGTGTGAGAGAGAGAAAGATAGTCTGAGAAAGAGAGAGTGAAAGAGAAGCTGTGCGTGAGACAGAGAGAGGGAGAAAGAGAAGCTGTGTGCGTGAGAGAGAGAAAGTGAAGCTGTGAGTGAGAGAGAGAGAGAAAGAGAAGCTGTGTGTGTGAGAGAGAAAGATATTTTGAGAAAGAGAGAGTGAAAGAGAAGCTGTGAGTGAGAGAGAGAGAGGGAGAAAGAGAAGCTGTGTGTGTGTGAGAGAGAAAGAGAAGCTGTGAGTGAGAGTGAGAGAGAGAGAGAGAAAGAGAAGCTGTGAGTGTGAGTGAGAGAGAAAGAGAAGCTGTGAGTGAGTGAGAGAGAGAGAATGAGAAGCTGTGAGTGAGAGAGAGAAGCTGTGAGAGAGAGAAAGAGAAGCTGTGAGTGAGAGAGAGAGAGAGAAGATGTGAGTGATAGAAAGAGAGAATGAGAAGCTGTCAGTGAGAGAGAGAGAAAGTAAGAGAAGCTGTGAGTGAGATAGAGAGAGAGAGAAAGAGAAGCTGTGAGTGAGAGAGAGAGAGGGAGAGAAAGATAATCTGTGTGTTTTAGAGAGAGAGAAAGAGAAGCTGTGAGTGAGAGAGAGAGAGCCGCTGTGAGTGAGAGAGAGAGAAAGAGAAGCTGTGAATGAGAGAGAGAGAGAAAGAGAAGCTGTGAGTGAGAAGGAGAGGGAAAGAGAAGCTGTGAGTGAGTGAGAGAGAGAGAAAGAGAAGCTGTGAGTGAGAGAGAGAGAAAGAGAAGCTGTGAGTGAGAGAGAGAGAGAAAGAGAAGCTGTGAGTAAGAAGGAGAGGGAAAGAGAAGAAGTGAGTGAGTGAGAGAGAGAGAAAGAGAAGCTGTGAGAGAGAAAGAGAAGCTGTGAGTGAGAGAGTGAGAGAGAGAAAGAGAATCTGTTAGTGAGAGTGAGAGAGAGAGAAAGAGAAGCTGTGAGTGAGAGAGAGATTGAAAGAGAAGCTGTGAGTGAGAGAGAGAAAGAGAAGCTGTGAGTGAGAGAGAGAAAGAGAAGCTGTGACTGAGAGGGAGAGAGAGAAAGAGAAGCTGTGAGTTACACACACAGAGAGAAGCTGTGAGTTAGAGAGAGTGAAAGAGAAGCTGTGGGTGACAGAGAGAGAGAAAGAGAAGCTGAGAGTGAGAGAGAGAGAGAGAAAGTGAAGCTGTGAGTGTGAGAGAGAGACAGAGAAGCTGTGTGTGTGTGAGAGAGAGAAAGATAGTCTGAGAAAGAGAGAGTGAAAGAAGCTGTGCGTGAGACAGAGAGAGGGAGAAAGAGAAGCTGTGTGCGTGAGAGAGAGAAAGTGAAGCTGTGAGTGAGAGAGAGAGAGAAAGAGAAGCTGTGTGTGTGAGAGAGAAAGATATTTTGAGAAAGAGAGAGTGAAAGAGAAGCTGTGAGTGAGAGAGAGAGAGGGAGAAAGAGAAGCTGTGTGTGTGTGAGAGAGAAAGAGAAGCTGTGAGTGAGAGTGAGAGAGAGAGAGAGAAAGAGAAGCTGTGAGTGTGAGTGAGAGAGAAAGAGAAGCTGTGAGTGAGTGAGAGAGAGAGAATGAGAAGCTGTGAGTGAGAGAGAGAAGCTGTGAGAGAGAGAAAGAGAAGCTGTGAGTGAGAGAGAGAGAGAGAAGATGTGAGTGATAGAAAGAGAGAATGAGAAGCTGTCAGTGAGAGAGAGAGAAAGTAAGAGAAGCTGTGAGTGAGATAGAGAGAGAGAGAAAGAGAAGCTGTGAGTGAGAGAGAGAGAGGGAGAGAAAGATAATCTGTGTGTTTTAGAGAGAGAGAAAGAGAAGCTGTGAGTGAGAGAGAGAAGCTATGAGTGAGAGAGAGAAAGAAAAGCTGTGAGAGAGAGAGAGAGAGAGAGAAAGAGAAGATATGAGTGAGAGAGAGAGAAAGAGAAGCTGTGAGTGTGAGTGAGAGAGAAAGAGAAGCTGTGAGTGAGTGAGAGAGAGAATGCGAAGCTGTGAGTGAGAGAGAGAAGCTGTGAGAGAGAGAGAGTCTGTGAGTGAGAGAGAGAGAGAGAGAGAAGCTGTGAGTGAGAGAGCGAGTGCTGCTGTGAGTGAGAGAGAGAGAAAGAGAAGCTGTGAATGAGAGAGAGAGAGAGAAAGAGAAGCTGTGAATGAGAGAGAGAGAGAGAAAGAGAAGCTGTGAGTGAGAGAGAGAGAAAGAAAGAGAAGCTGTGAGTGAGTGAGAGAGAGAAAGGGAAGTTGTGAGTGAGAGAGAGAGAGAAAGAGAAGCTGTGAGTGAGAGAGAGAAAGAGAAGCTGTGAGTGTGAGAGAGAGAAAGAGAAGCTGTGAGTGAGAAGGAGAGAGAGAGAGAAAGAGAAGCTGTGAGTGAGAGAGAGAGAGAAAGAGAAGCTGTGAGTGAGAGAGAGAATGAGAAGCTGTGAGTGAGAGAGAGTTGTGAGAGAGAGAGAGAAAGAGAAGCTGTGAGTGAGAGAGAGAGATGTGAGTGATAGAGAGAGAGAAAGAGAAGCTGTGAGTGAGAGAGAGAGAGGGAGAAAGATAATCTGTGTGAGAGAGAGAGAGAAAGAGAAACTGTGTGTGTGAGAGAGAGAGAAAGAGAAGGTGTGAGTGAGAGTGAGAGAGAGAAAGAGAAGCTGTGAGTGAGAGAGAGAGAAAGAGAAGCTGTGAGTGAGAGAGAGAGAAGCTATGAGTGAGAGAGGGAAAGAAAAGCTGTGAGTGAGAGAGAGAGAAAGAGAAGATATGAGTGAGAGAGAGAGAAAGAGAAGCTGTGAGTGAGAGAGAGAGAAGCTATGAGTGAGAGAGAAAGAAAAGCTGTGAGTGAGAGAGAGAGAGAGAAAGAGAAGATATGAGTGAGAGAGAGAGAAGCTGTGAGTGAGAGAGAGAGAAAGAAAGAGAAATTAGAGTGAGAAAGAGAGAGAGAAAGACAAGCTGTGAGTGGGAGAGAGAGAAAGAGAGTCTGTGAATCAGAGAGAGAGAGGGAAGCTGTGAGTGAGAGAGAGAGAGAGCCGCTGTGAGTGAGAGAGAGAGAAAGAGAAGCTGTGAATGAGAGAGAGAGAAAGAGAAGCTGTGAGTGAGAAGGAGAGGGAAAGAGAAGCTGTGAGTGAGTGAGAGAGAGAGAGAAAGAGAAGCTGTGAGTGAGAGAGAGAGAAAGAGAAGCTGTGAGTGAGAGAGAGAGAGAAAGAGAAGCTGTGAGTAAGAAGGAGAGGGAAAGAGAAGAAGTGAGTGAGTGAGAGAGAGAGAGAAAGAGAAGCTGTGAGAGAGAAAGAGAAGCTGTGAGTGAGAGAGTGAGAGAGAGAAAGAGAATCTGTTAGTGAGAGTGAGAGAGAGAGAGAAAGAGAAGCTGTGAGTGAGAGAGAGATTGAAAGAGAAGCTGTGAGTGAGAGAGAGAGAGAAAGAGAAGCTGTGAGTGAGAGAGAGAAAGAGAAGCTGTGACTGAGAGGGAGAGAGAGAAAGAGAAGCTGTGAGTTACACACAGAGAGAGAAGCTGTGAGTTAGAGAGAGAGAAAGAGAAGCTGTGAGTGACAGAGAGAGAGAAAGAGAAGCTGAGAGTGAGAGAGAGAGAGAGAAAGTGAAGCTGTGAGTGTGAGAGAGAGACAGAGAAGCTGTGTGTGTGTGAGAGAGAAAGATAGTCTGAGAAAGAGAGAGTGAAAGAGAAGCTGTGCGTGAGACAGAGAGAGGGAGAAAGAGAAGCTGTGTGCGTGAGAGAGAAAGTGAAGCTGTGAGTGAGAGAGAGAGAAAGAGAAGCTGTGTGTGTGAGAGAGAAAGATATTTTGAGAAAGAGAGAGTGAAAGAGAAGCTGTGAGTGAGAGAGAGAGAGAGGGAGAAAGAGAAGCTGTGTGTGTGAGAGAGAAAGAGAAGCTGTGAGTGAGAGTGAGAGAGAGAGAGAGAAAGAGAAGCTGTGAGTGTGAGTGAGAGAGAAAGAGAAGCTGTGAGTGAGTGAGAGAGAGAGAAAGAGAAGCTGTGAGTGAGAGAGAGAAGCTATGAGTGAGAGAGAGAAAGAAAAGCTGTGAGAGAGAGAGAGAGAGAGAGAAAGAGAAGATATGAGTGAGAGAGAGAGAAAGAGAAGCTGTGAGTGTGAGTGAGAGAGAAAGAGAAGCTGTGAGTGAGTGAGAGAGAGAATGCGAAGCTGTGAGTGAGAGAGAGAAGCTGTGAGAGAGAGAGAGTCTGTGAGTGAGAGAGAGAGAGAGAGAGAAGCTGTGAGTGAGAGAGCGAGTGCTGCTGTGAGTGAGAGAGAGAGAAAGAGAAGCTGTGAATGAGAGAGAGAGAGAGAAAGAGAAGCTGTGAATGAGAGAGAGAGAGAGAAAGAGAAGCTGTGAGTGAGAGAGAGAGAAAGAAAGAGAAGCTGTGAGTGAGTGAGAGAGAGAAAGGGAAGTTGTGAGTGAGAGAGAGAGAGAAAGAGAAGCTGTGAGTGAGAGAGAGAAAGAGAAGCTGTGAGTGTGAGAGAGAGAAAGAGAAGCTGTGAGTGAGAAGGAGAGAGAGAGAGAAAGAGAAGCTGTGAGTGAGAGAGAGAGAGAAAGAGAAGCTGTGAGTGAGAGAGAGAATGAGAAGCTGTGAGTGAGAGAGAGTTGTGAGAGAGAGAGAGAAAGAGAAGCTGTGAGTGAGAGAGAGAGATGTGAGTGATAGAGAGAGAGAAAGAGAAGCTGTGAGTGAGAGAGAGAGAGGGAGAAAGATAATCTGTGTGAGAGAGAGAGAGAAAGAGAAACTGTGTGTGTGAGAGAGAGAGAAAGAGAAGGTGTGAGTGAGAGTGAGAGAGAGAAAGAGAAGCTGTGAGTGAGAGAGAGAGAAAGAGAAGCTGTGAGTGAGAGAGAGAGAAGCTATGAGTGAGAGAGGGAAAGAAAAGCTGTGAGTGAGAGAGAGAGAAAGAGAAGATATGAGTGAGAGAGAGAGAAAGAGAAGCTGTGAGTGAGAGAGAGAGAAGCTATGAGTGAGAGAGAAAGAAAAGCTGTGAGTGAGAGAGAGAGAGAGAAAGAGAAGATATGAGTGAGAGAGAGAGAAGCTGTGAGTGAGAGAGAGAGAAAGAAAGAGAAATTAGAGTGAGAAAGAGAGAGAGAAAGACAAGCTGTGAGTGGGAGAGAGAGAAAGAGAGTCTGTGAATCAGAGAGAGAGAGGGAAGCTGTGAGTGAGAGAGAGAGAGAGCCGCTGTGAGTGAGAGAGAGAGAAAGAGAAGCTGTGAATGAGAGAGAGAGAAAGAGAAGCTGTGAGTGAGAAGGAGAGGGAAAGAGAAGCTGTGAGTGAGTGAGAGAGAGAGAAAGAGAAGCTGTGAGTGAGAGAGAGAGAAAGAGAAGCTGTGAGTGAGAGAGAGAGAGAAAGAGAAGCTGTGAGTAAGAAGGAGAGGGAAAGAGAAGAAGTGAGTGAGTGAGAGAGAGAGAGAAAGAGAAGCTGTGAGAGAGAAAGAGAAGCTGTGAGTGAGAGAGTGAGAGAGAGAAAGAGAATCTGTTAGTGAGAGTGAGAGAGAGAGAGAAAGAGAAGCTGTGAGTGAGAGAGAGATTGAAAGAGAAGCTGTGAGTGAGTGAGAGAGAGAAAGAGAAGCTGTGAGTGAGAGAGAGAAAGAGAAGCTGTGACTGAGAGGGAGAGAGAGAAAGAGAAGCTGTGAGTTACACACAGAGAGAGAAGCTGTGAGTTAGAGAGAGAGAAAGAGAAGCTGTGAGTGACAGAGAGAGAGAAAGAGAAGCTGAGAGTGAGAGAGAGAGAGAGAAAGTGAAGCTGTGAGTGTGAGAGAGAGACAGAGAAGCTGTGTGTGTGTGAGAGAGAAAGATAGTCTGAGAAAGAGAGAGTGAAAGAGAAGCTGTGCGTGAGACAGAGAGAGGGAGAAAGAGAAGCTGTGTGCGTGAGAGAGAAAGTGAAGCTGTGAGTGAGAGAGAGAGAAAGAGAAGCTGTGTGTGTGAGAGAGAAAGATATTTTGAGAAAGAGAGAGTGAAAGAGAAGCTGTGAGTGAGAGAGAGAGAGGGAGAAAGAGAAGCTGTGTGTGTGAGAGAGAAAGAGAAGCTGTGAGTGAGAGTGAGAGAGAGAGAGAGAAAGAGAAGCTGTGAGTGTGAGTGAGAGAGAAAGAGAAGCTGTGAGTGAGTGAGAGAGAGAGAATGAGAAGCTGTGAGTGAGAGAGAGAAGCTGTGAGAGAGAGAAAGAGAAGCTGTGAGTGAGAGAAAGAGAGAAGATGTGAGTGATAGAAAGAGAGAATGAGAAGCTGTCAGTGAGAGAGAGAGAAAGTAAGAGAAGCTGTGAGTGAGAAAGAGAGAGAGAGAAAGAGAAGCTGTGAGTGAGAGAGAGAGAGGGAGAGAAAGATAATCTGTGTGTTTTAGAGAGAGAGAAAGAAGCTGTGAGTGAGAGAGAGAGAGAGAGCCGCTGTGAGTGAGAGAGAGAGAAAGAGAAGCTGTGAATGAGAGAGAGAGAGAAAGAGAAGCTGTGAGTGAGAAGGAGAGGGAAAGAGAAGCTGTGAGTGAGTGAGAGAGAGAGAAAGAGAAGCTGTGAGTGAGAGAGAGAGAGAAAGAGAAGCTGTGAGTAAGAAGGAGAGGGAAAGAGAAGAAGTGAGTGAGTGAGAGAGAGAGAGAAAGAGAAGCTGTGAGAGAGAAAGAGAAGCTGTGAGTGAGAGAGTGAGAGAGAGAAAGAGAATCTGTTAGTGAGAGTGAGAGAGAGAGAAAGAGAAGCTGTGAGTGAGAGAGAGATTGAAAGAGAAGCTGTGAGTGAGAGAGAGAAAGAGAAGCTGTGAGTGAGAGAGAGAAAGAGAAGCTGTGACTGAGAGGGAGAGAGAGAAAGAGAAGCTGTGAGTTACACACACAGAGAGAAGCTGTGAGTTAGAGAGAGAGAAAGAGAAGCTGTGAGTGACAGAGAGAGAGAAAGAGAAGCTGAGAGTGAGAGAGAGAGAGAGAAAGTGAAGCTGTGAGTGTGAGAGAGAGACAGAGAAGCTGTGTGTGTGTGAGAGAGAGAAAGATAGTCTGAGAAAGAGAGAGTGAAAGAGAAGCTGTGCGTGAGACAGAGAGAGGGAGAAAGAGAAGCTGTGTGCGTGAGAGAAAGAAAGTGAAGCTGTGAGTGAGAGAGAGAGAGAAAGAGAAGCTGTGTGTGTGAGAGAGAAAGATATTTTGAGAAAGAGAGAGTGAAAGAGAAGCTGTGAGTGAGAGAGAGAGAGGGAGAAAGAGAAGCTGTGTGTGTGTGAGAGAGAAAGAGAAGCTGTGAGTGAGAGTGAGAGAGAGAGAGAGAAAGAGAAGCTGTGAGTGTGAGTGAGAGAGAAAGAGAAGCTGTGAGTGAGTGAGAGAGAGAGAATGAGAAGCTGTGAGTGAGAGAGAGAAGCTGTGAGAGAGAGAAAGAGAAGCTGTGAGTGAGAGAGAGAGAGAGAAGATGTGAGTGATAGAAAGAGAGAATGAGAAGCTGTCAGTGAGAGAGAGAGAAAGTAAGAGAAGCTGTGAGTGAGATAGAGAGAGAGAGAAAGAGAAGCTGTGAGTGAGAGAGAGAGAGGGAGAGAAAGATAATCTGTGTGTTTTAGAGAGAGAGAAAGAGAAGCTGTGAGTGAGAGAGAGAGAAAGAGAAGCTGTCAGTGAGAGAGAGAAGCTATGAGTGAGAGAGAGAAAGAAAAGCTGTGAGAGAGAGAGAGAGAGAAAGAGAAGATATGAGTGAGAGAGAGAGAAAGAGAAGCTGTGAGTGTGTGAGAGAGAGTAAGAGAAGCTGTGAGTGAGTGAGAGAGAGAGAATGAGAAGCTGTGAGTGAGAGAGAGAAGCTGTGAGAGAGAGAAAGAGAAGCTGTGAGTGAGAGAGAGAGAGAGAAGATGTGAGTGATAGAAAGAGAGAATGAGAAGCTGTCAGTGAGAGAGAGAGAAAGTAAGAGAAGCTGTGAGTGAGATAGAGAGAGAGAGAAAGAGAAGCTGTGAGTGAGAGAGAGAGAGGGAGAGAAAGATAATCTGTGTGTTTTAGAGAGAGAGAAAGAGAAGCTGTGAGTGAGAGAGAGAGAAAGAGAAGCTGTGAGTGAGAGAGAGAAGCTATGAGTGAGAGAGAGAAAGAAAAGCTGTGAGTGAGAGAGAGAGAGAGAAAGAGAAGATATGAGTGAGAGAGAGAGAAAGAGAAGCTGTGAGTGAGTGAGAGAAGCTATGAGTGAGAGAGAGAAAGAAAAGCTGTGAGTGAGGGAGAGAGAGAGAAAGAGAAGATATGAGTGAGGGAGAGAGAGAGAAGCAGTGTGTGAGAGAGAAACAGAAGCTGTGAGTGTGTGTGTGAGAGAAAGAGAAGCTGTGAGTGAGAGAGAGAGAAAGAAAGAGAAATTAGAGTGAGAAACAGACAGAGAAAGAGAAGCTGTGAGTGGGAGAGAGAGAAAGAGAGTCTGTGAATCAGAGAGAGAGAGAGAAGCTGTGAGTGAGAGAGAGAGAGAGCCGCTGTGAGTGAGAGAGAGAGAAAGAGAAGCTGTGAATGAGAGAGAGAGAAAGAGAAGCTGTGAGTGAGAGAGAGAGAAAGAGAAGCTGTGAGTGAGTGAGAGAGAGAAAGGGAAGTTTGTGAGTGAGAGAGAGAGAGAAAGAGAAGCTTTGAGTGAGAGAGAGAAGCTGTGAGTGAGAGAGAGAAAGAAAAGCTTTGAGTGAGAGAGAGAGAGAGAAAGAGAAGATATGTGTGTGTGTGAGAGAGAGAAAGATAGTCTGAGAAAGAGAGAGTGAAAGAGAAACTGTGAGTGAGACAGAGAGAGGGAGAAAGAGAAGCTGTGTGCGTGAGAGAGAGAAAGAGAAGCTGTGAGTGAGAGTGAGAGAGAGAGAGAGAAAGAGAAGCTAAGAGTTAGAGAAAGAGAGAAAGTGAAGCTGTGAGTGAGAGAGAGAGAGACAGAGAAGCTGTGTGTGAGAGAGAGAGAAAGAGAAGATGTGAGTGAGAGTGAGAGAGAGAGAGAGATAAAGAGAAGCTGTGAGTGAGAGAGAGAGAAAGCAAAGCTGTGAGAGAGAGAGAGAAAGAGAAGCTGTGAATGTGTGTGTGAGAGAAAGAGAAGCTGTGAGTGAGAGAGAGAGAAAGAAAGAGAAATTAGAGTGAGAAAGAGAGAGAGAAAGAGAAGCTGTGAGAGAGAGAGAGAGAGAAGATGTGAGTGATAGAGAGAGAGAATGAGAAGCTGTGAGTGATAGAGAGAGTAAGTAAGAGAACCTGTGAGTGAGATAGAGAGAGAGAGAAGGAGAAGCTGTGAGTGAGAGAGAGAGAGGGAGAAAGATAAGCTGTGAGAGAGAGAGAGAGAGAAGCTGTGTGAGAGAGAGAGAGAAAGAAAAGCTGTGATTGAGAGTGAGTGAGAGAGAGAAAGAGATGCTGTAAGTGAGAGAGAGAGAAGCTGTGAGTGAGAGAGAGAAAGAAAAGCGGTGAGTGAGAGAGAGAGAGAAAGAGAAGCTGTGAGTGAGACTGTGAGAGAGAGAAAGAGTAGCTGTTAGTGAGAGTGAGAGAGAGAGAGAAAGAGAAGCTGTGAGTGAGAGTGAGATTGAAAGAGAAGCTGTGAGTGAGAGAGAGAGAGAAAGAGAAGCTGTGAGTGAGAGGGAGAGAAAGAGAAGCTGTGAGTGACACAGAGAGAGAGAAGCTGTGAGTTAGAGAGAGAGAAAGAGAAGCTGTGAGTGACAGAGAGAGAGGAAGAGAAGCTGTGAGTGAGAGAGAGAGAGAAAGAGAAGCTGTGTGTGTGTGTGAGAGAGAAAGATAGTCTGAGAAAGAGAGAGTGAAAGAGAAGCTGTGAGTGAGACAGAGAGAGGGAGAAAGAGAAGCTGTGTGTGTGAGAGAGAGAAAGAGAAGCTGTGAGTGAGAGTGAGAGAGAGAGAGAGAAAGAGAAGCTGTGAGTGAGAGAGAGAAAGAGAAGCTGTGACTGAGAGGGAGAGAGAGAAAGAGAAGCTGTGAGTTACACACAGAGAGAGAAGCTGTGAGTTAGAGAGAGAGAAAGAGAAGCTGTGAGTGACAGAGAGAGAGAAAGAAGCTGAGAGTGAGAGAGAGAGAGAAAGTGAAGCTGTGAGTGTGAGAGAGAGACAGAGAAGCTGTGTGTGTGAGAGAGAGAAAGATAGTCTGAGAAAGAGAGAGTGAAAGAGAAGCTGTGCGTGAGACAGAGAGAGGGAGAAAGAGAAGCTGTGTGCGTGAGAGAGAGAAAGTGAAGCTGTGAGTGAGAGAGAGAGAGAAAGAGAAGCTGTGTGTGTGAGAGAGAAAGATATTTTGAGAAAGAGAGAGTGAAAGAGAAGCTGTGAGTGAGAGAGAGAGAGGGAGAAAGAGAAGCTGTGTGTGTGTGAGAGAGAAAGAGAAGCTGTGAGTGAGAGTGAGAGAGAGAGAGAGAAAGAGAAGCTGTGAGTGTGAGTGAGAGAGAAAGAGAAGCTGTGAGTGAGTGAGAGAGAGAGAATGAGAAGCTGTGAGTGAGAGAGAGAAGCTGTGAGAGAGAGAAAGAGAAGCTGTGAGTGAGAGAGAGAGAGAGAAGATGTGAGTGATAGAAAGAGAGAATGAGAAGCTGTCAGTGAGAGAGGGAGAAAGTAAGAGAAGCTGTGAGTGAGATAGAGAAAGAGAAGCTGTGAGTGAGAGAGAGAGAGAGAGCCGCTGTGAGTGAGAGAGAGAGAAAGAGAAGCTGTGAATGAGAGAGAGAGAGAAAGAGAAGCTGTGAGTGAGAAGGAGAGGGAAAGAGAAGCTGTGAGTGAGTGAGAGAGAGAGAAAGAGAAGCTGTGAGTGAGAGAGAGAGAAAGAGAAGCTGTGAGTGAGAGAGAGAGAGAAAGAGAAGCTGTGAGTAAGAAGGAGAGGGAAAGAGAAGAAGTGAGTGAGTGAGAGAGAGAGAGAAAGAGAAGCTGTGAGAGAGAAAGAGAAGCTGTGAGTGAGAGAGTGAGAGAGAGAAAGAGAATCTGTTAGTGAGAGTGAGAGAGAGAGAAAGAGAAGCTGTGAGTGAGAGAGAGATTGAAAGAGAAGCTGTGAGTGAGAGAGAGAAAGAGAAGCTGTGAGTGAGAGAGAGAAAGAGAAGCTGTGACTGAGAGGGAGAGAGAGAAAGAGAAGCTGTGAGTTACACACACAGAGAGAAGCTGTGAGTTAGAGAGAGAGAAAGAGAAGCTGTGAGTGACAGAGAGAGAGAAAGAGAAGCTGAGAGTGAGAGAGAGAGAGAGCAAGTGAAGCTGTGAGTGTGAGAGAGAGACAGAGAAGCTGTGTGTGTGTGAGAGAGAGAAAGATAGTCTGAGAAAGAGAGAGTGAAAGAAGCTGTGCGTGAGACAGAGAGAGGGAGAAAGAGAAGCTGTGTGCGTGAGAGAGAGAAAGTGAAGCTGTGAGTGAGAGAGAGAGAAAGAGAAGCTGTGTGTGTGAGAGAGAAAGATATTTTGAGAAAGAGAGAGTGAAAGAGAAGCTGTGAGTGAGAGAGAGAGAGGGAGAAAGAGAAGCTGTGTGTATGTGAGAGAGAAAGAGAAGCTGTGAGTGAGAGTGAGAGAGAGAGAGAGAATGAGAAGCTGTGAGTGAGAGAGAGAAGCTGTGAGAGAGAGAAAGAGAAGCTGTGAGTGAGAGAGAGAGAGAGAAGATGTGAGTGATAGAAAGAGAGAATGAGAAGCTGTCAGTGAGAGAGAGAGAAAGTAAGAGAAGCTGTGAGTGAGATAGAGAGAGAGAGAAAGAGAAGCTGTGAGAAGGAGAGAGAGAGGGAGAGAAAGATAATCTGTGTGTTTTAGAGAGAGAGAAAGAGAAGCTGTGAGTGAGAGAGAGAGAAAGAGAAGCTGTAAGTGAGAGAGAGAAGCTATGAGTGAGAGAGAGAAAGAAAAGCTGTGAGAGAGAGAGAGAGAGAAAGATAAGATATGAGTGAGAGAGAGAGAAAGAGAAGCTGTGAGTGTGAGTGAGAGAGAAAGAGAAGCTGTGAGTGAGTGAGAGAGAGAGAATGAGAAGCTGTGAGTGAGAGAGAGAAGCTGTGAGAGAGAGAAAGAGAAGCTGTGAGTGAGAGAGAGAGAGAGAAGATGTGAGTGATAGAAAGAGAGAATGAGAAGCTGTCAGTGAGAGAGAGAGAAAGTAAGAGAAGCTGTGAGTGAGATAGAGAGAGAGAGAAAGAGAAGCTGTGAGTGAGAGAGAGAGAGGGAGAGAAAGATAATCTGTGTGTTTTAGAGAGAGAGAAAGAGAAGCTGTGAGTGAGAGAGAGAGAAAGAGAAGCTGTGAGTGAGAGAGAGAAGCTATGAGTGAGAGAGAGAAAGAAAAGCTGTGAGTGAGAGAGAGAGAGAGAAAGAGAAGATATGAGTGAGAGAGAGAGAAAGAGAAGCTGTGAGTGAGTGAGAGAAGCTATGAGTGAGAGAGAGAAAGAAAAGCTGTGAGTGAGGGAGAGAGAGAGAAAGAGAAGATATGAGTGAGGGAGAGAGAGAGAAGCAGTGTGTGAGAGAGAAACAGAAGCTGTGAGTGTGTGTGAGAGAGAAAGAGAAGCTGTGAGTGAGAGAGAGAGAAAGAAAGAGAAATTAGAGTGAGAAACAGACAGAGAAAGAGAAGCTGTGAGTGGGAGAGAGAGAAAGAGAGTCTGTGAATCAGAGAGAGAGAGAGAAGCTGTGAGTGAGAGAGAGAGAGAGCCGCTGTGAGTGAGAGAGAGAGAAAGAGAAGCTGTGAATGAGAGAGAGAGAAAGAGAAGCTGTGAGTGAGAGAGAGAGAAAGAGAAGCTGTGAGTGAGTGAGAGAGAGAAAGGGAAGTTTGTGAGTGAGAGAGAGAGAGAAAGAGAAGCTTTGAGTGAGAGAGAGAAGCTGTGAGTGAGAGAGAGAAAGAAAAGCTTTGAGTGAGAGAGAGAGAGAGAAAGAGAAGATATGTGTGTGTGTGAGAGAGAGAAAGATAGTCTGAGAAAGAGAGAGTGAAAGAGAAGCTGTGAGTGAGACAGAGAGAGGGAGAAAGAGAAGCTGTGTGCGTGAGAGAGAGAAAGAGAAGCTGTGAGTGAGAGTGAGAGAGAGAGAGAGAGAAAGAGAAGCTAAGAGTTAGAGAAAGAGAGAAAGTGAAGCTGTGAGTGAGAGAGAGAGAGACAGAGAAGCTGTGTGTGTGAGAGAGAGAAAGAGAAGATGTGAGTGAGAGTGAGAGAGAGAGAGAGAGATAAAGAGAAGCTGTGAGTGAGAGAGAGAGAAAGCAAAGCTGTGAGAGAGAGAGAGAAAGAGAAGCTGTGAATGTGTGTGTGAGAGAAAGAGAAGCTGTGAGTGAGAGAGAGAGAAAGAAAGAGAAATTAGAGTGAGAAAGAGAGAGAGAAAGAGAAGCTGTGAGAGAGAGAGAGAGAGAAGATGTGAGTGATAGAGAGAGAGAATGAGAAGCTGTGAGTGATAGAGAGAGTAAGTAAGAGAACCTGTGAGTGAGATAGAGAGAGAGAGAAGGAGAAGCTGTGAGTGAGAGAGAGAGAGGGAGAAAGATAAGCTGTGAGAGAGAGAGAGAGAGAAGCTGTGTGTGAGAGAGAGAGAAAGAAAAGCTGTGATTGAGAGTGAGTGAGAGAGAGAAAGAGATGCTGTAAGTGAGAGAGAGAGAAGCTGTGAGTGAGAGAGAGAAAGAAAAGCGGTGAGTGAGAGAGAGAGAGAAAGAGAAGCTGTGAGTGAGACTGTGTGAGAGAGAAAGAGAAGCTGTTAGTGAGAGTGAGAGAGAGAGAGAAAGAGAAGCTGTGAGTGAGAGTGAGATTGAAAGAGAAGCTGTGAGTGAGAGAGAGAGAGAAAGAGAAGCTGTGAGTGAGAGGGAGAGAAAGAGAAGCTGTGAGTGACACAGAGAGAGAGAAGCTGTGAGTTAGAGAGAGAGAAAGAGAAGCTGTGAGTGACAGAGAGAGAGGAAGAGAAGCTGTGAGTGAGAGAGAGAGAGAAAGAGAAGCTGTGTGTGTGTGTGAGAGAGAAAGATAGTCTGAGAAAGAGAGAGTGAAAGAGAAGCTGTGAGTGAGACAGAGAGAGGGAGAAAGAGAAGCTGTGTGTGTGAGAGAGAGAAAGAGAAGCTGTGAGTGAGAGTGAGAGAGAGAAAGAGAAAGAGAAGCTGTGAGTGAGAGAGTGAGAAAGAGAAGCTGTGAGTGAGAGAGAGAGAGAAAGCGAAGCTGTGAGTGAGAGAGAGAGAGAATGAGAAGCTGTGAGTGTGAGAGAGAGAAGCTGTGAGTGAGAGAGAGAGATGTGAGTGATAGAGAGAGAGAAAGAGAAGCTGTGAGTGAGAGGGAGAGAAAGAAAGAGAAATTAGAGTGAGAAATAGAGAGAGAAAGAGAAGCTGTGAGTGGGAGAGAGAGAAAGAGAGTCTGTGAGTGAGAGAGAGAGAGAGAGAGAAGCTGTGAGTGAGAGAGCGAGTGCTGCTGTGAGTGAGAGAGAGAGAAAGAGAAGCTGTGAATGAGAGAGAGAGAGAGAAAGAGAAGCTGTGAATGAGAGAGAGAGAGAGAAAGAGAAGCTGTGAGTGAGAGAGAGAGAAAGAAAGAGAAGCTGTGAGTGAGTGAGAGAGAGAAAGGGAAGTTGTGAGTGAGAGAGAGAGAGAAAGAGAAGCTGTGAGTGAGAGAGAGAAAGAGAAGCTGTGAGTGTGAGAGAGAGAAAGAGAAGCTGTGAGTGAGAAGGAGAGAGAGAGAGAAAGAGAAGCTGTGAGTGAGAGAGAGAGAGAAAGAGAAGCTGTGAGTGAGAGAGAGAATGAGAAGCTGTGAGTGAGAGAGAGTTGTGAGAGAGAGAGAGAAAGAGAAGCTGTGAGTGAGAGAGAGAGATGTGAGTGATAGAGAGAGAGAAAGAGAAGCTGTGAGTGAGAGAGAGAGAGGGAGAAAGATAATCTGTGTGAGAGAGAGAGAGAAAGAGAAACTGTGTGTGAGAGAGAGAGAGAAAGAGAAGGTGTGAGTGAGAGTGAGAGAGAGAAAGAGAAGCTGTGAGTGAGAGAGAGAGAAAGAGAAGCTGTGAGTGAGAGAGAGAGAAGCTATGAGTGAGAGAGGGAAAGAAAAGCTGTGAGTGAGAGAGAGAGAAAGAGAAGATATGAGTGAGAGAGAGAGAAAGAGAAGCTGTGAGTGAGAGAGAGAAGCTATGAGTGAGAGAGAAAGAAAAGCTGTGAGTGAGAGAGAGAGAGAGAAAGAGAAGATATGAGTGAGAGAGAGAGAAGCTGTGAGTGAGAGAGAGAGAAAGAAAGAGAAATTAGAGTGAGAAAGAGAGAGAAAAAGACAAGCTGTGAGTGGGAGAGAGAGAAAGAGAGTCTGTGAATCAGAGAGAGAGAGGGAAGCTGTGAGTGAGAGAGAGAGAGAGCCGCTGTGAGTGAGAGAGAGAGAAAGAGAAGCTGTGAATGAGAGAGAGAGAAAGAGAAGCTGTGAGTGAGAAGTAGAGGGAAAGAGAAGCTGTGAGTGAGTGAGAGAGAGAGAAAGAGAAGCTGTGAGTGAGAGAGAGAGAAAGAGAAGCTGTGAGTGAGAGAGAGAGAGAAAGAGAAGCTGTGAGTAAGAAGGAGAGGGAAAGAGAAGAAGTGAGTGAGTGAGAGAGAGAGAGAAAGAGAAGCTGTGAGAGAGAAAGAGAAGCTGTGAGTGAGAGAGTGAGAGAGAGAAAGAGAATCTGTTAGTGAGAGTGAGAGAGAGAGAGAAAGAGAAGCTGTGAGTGAGAGAGAGATTGAAAGAGAAGCTGTGAGTGAGAGAGAGAGAGAAAGAGAAGCTGTGAGTGAGAGAGAGAAAGAGAAGCTGTGACTGAGAGGGAGAGAGAGAAAGAGAAGCTGTGAGTTACACACAGAGAGAGAAGCTGTGAGTTAGAGAGAGAGAAAGAGAAGCTGTGAGTGACAGAGAGAGAGAAAGAGAAGCTGAGAGTGAGAGAGAGAGAGAGAAAGTGAAGCTGTGAGTGTGAGAGAGAGACAGAGAAGCTGTGTGTGTGAGAGAGAGAAAGATAGTCTGAGAAAGAGAGAGTGAAAGAGAAGCTGTGCGTGAGACAGAGAGAGGGAGAAAGAGAAGCTGTGTGCGTGAGAGAGAGAAAGTGAAGCTGTGAGTGAGAGAGAGAGAGAAAGAGAAGCTGTGTGTGTGAGAGAGAAAGATATTTTGAGAAAGAGAGAGTGAAAGAGAAGCTGTGAGTGAGAGAGAGAGAGGGAGAAAGAGAAGCTGTGTGTATGTGAGAGAGAAAGAGAAGCTGTGAGTGAGAGTGAGAGAGAGAGAGAGAAAGAGAAGCTGTGAGTGTGAGTGAGAGAGAAAGAGAAGCTGTGAGTGAGTGAGAGAGAGAGAATGAGAAACTGTGAGTGAGAGAGAGAAGCTGTGAGAGAGAGAAAGAGAAGCTGTGAGTGAGAGAGAGAGAGAGAAGATGTGAGTGATAGAAAGAGAGAATGAGAAGCTGTCAGTGAGAGAGAGAGAAAGTAAGAGAAGCTGTGAGTGAGATAGAGAGAGAGAGAAAGAGAAGCTGTGAGTGAGAGAGAGAGAGGGAGAGAAAGATAATCTGTGTGTTTTAGAGAGAGAGAAAGAGAAGCTGTGAGTGAGAGAGAGAGAGAGAGCCGCTGTGAGTGAGAGAGAGAGAAAGAGAAGCTGTGAATGAGAGAGAGAGAGAAAGAGAAGCTGTGAGTGAGAAGGAGAGGGAAAGAGAAGCTGTGAGTGAGTGAGAGAGAGAGAAAGAGAAGCTGTGAGTGAGAGAGAGAGAAAGAGAAGCTGTGAGTGAGAGAGAGAGAGAAAGAGAAGCTGTGAGTAAGAAGGAGAGGGAAAGAGAAGAAGTGAGTGAGTGAGAGAGAGAGAGAAAGAGAAGCTGTGAGAGAGAAAGAGAAGCTGTGAGTGAGAGAGTGAGAGAGAGAAAGAGAATCTGTTAGTGAGAGTGAGAGAGAGAGAAAGAGAAGCTGTGAGTGAGAGAGAGATTGAAAGAGAAGCTGTGAGTGAGAGAGAGAAAGAGAAGCTGTGAGTGAGAGAGAGAAAGAGAAGCTGTGACTGAGAGGGAGAGAGAGAAAGAGAAGCTGTGAGTTACACACACAGAGAGAAGCTGTGAGTTAGAGAGAGAGAAAGAGAAGCTGTGAGTGACAGAGAGAGAGAAAGAGAAGCTGAGAGTGAGAGAGAGAGAGAGAAAGTGAAGCTGTGAGTGTGAGAGAGAGACAGAGAAGCTGTGTGTGTGTGAGAGAGAGAAAGATAGTCTGAGAAAGAGAGAGTGAAAGAGAAGCTGTGCGTGAGACAGAGAGAGGGAGAAAGAGAAGCTGTGTGCGTGAGAGAGAGAAAGTGAAGCTGTGAGTGAGAGAGAGAGAGAAAGAGAAGCTGTGTGTGTGAGAGAGAAAGATATTTTGAGAAAGAGAGAGTGAAAGAGAAGCTGTGAGTGAGAGAGAGAGAGGGAGAAAGAGAAGCTGTGTGTGTGTGAGAGAGAAAGAGAAGCTGTGAGTGAGAGTGAGAGAGAGAGAGAGAAAGAGAAGCTGTGAGTGTGAGTGAGAGAGAAAGAGAAGCTGTGAGTGAGTGAGAGAGAGAGAATGAGAAGCTGTGAGTGAGAGAGAGAAGCTGTGAGAGAGAGAAAGAGAAGCTGTGAGTGAGAGAGAGAGAGAGAAGATGTGAGTGATAGAAAGAGAGAATGAGAAGCTGTCAGTGAGAGAGAGAGAAAGTAAGAGATGCTGTGAGTGAGATAGAGAGAGAGAGAAAGAGAAGCTGTGAGTGAGAGAGAGAGAGGGAGAGAAAGATAATCTGTGTGTTTTAGAGAGAGAGAAAGAGAAGCTGTGAGTGAGAGAGAGAGAAAGAGAAGCTGTGAGTGAGAGAGAGAAGCTATGAGTGAGAGAGAGAAAGAAAAGCTGTGAGAGAGAGAGAGAGAGAAAGAGAAGATATGAGTGAGAGAGAGAGAAAGAGAAGCTGTGAGTGTGAGTGAGAGAGAAAGAGAAGCTGTGAGTGAGTGAGAGAGAGAGAATGAGAAGCTGTGAGTGAGAGAGAGAAGCTGTGAGAGAGAGAAAGAGAAGCTGTGAGTGAGAGAGAGAGAGAAGATGTGAGTGATAGAAAGAGAGAATGAGAAGCTGTCAGTGAGAGAGAGAGAAAGTAAGAGAAGCTGTGAGTGAGATAGAGAGAGAGAAAGAGAAGCTGTGAGTGAGAGAGAGAGAGGGAGAGAAAGATAATCTGTGTGTTTTAGAGAGAGAGAAAGAGAAGCTGTGAGTGAGAGAGAGAAAGAGAAGCTGTGAGTGAGAGAGAGAAGCTATGAGTGAGAGAGAGAAAGAAAAGCTGTGAGTGAGAGAGAGAGAGAGAAAGAGAAGATATGAGTGAGAGAGAGAGAAAGAGAAGCTGTGAGTGAGTGAGAGAAGCTATGAGTGAGAGAGAGAAAGAAAAGCTGTGAGTGAGGGAGAGAGAGAGAAAGAGAAGATATGAGTGAGGGAGAGAGAGAGAAGCAGTGTGTGAGAGAGAAACAGAAGCTGTGAGTGTGTGTGTGAGAGAAAGAGAAGCTGTGAGTGAGAGAGAGAGAAAGAAAGAGAAATTAGAGTGAGAAACAGACAGAGAAAGAGAAGCTGTGAGTGGGAGAGAGAGAAAGAGAGTCTGTGAATCAGAGAGAGAGAGAGAAGCTGTGAGTGAGAGAGAGAGAGAGCCGCTGTGAGTGAGAGAGAGAGAAAGAGAAGCTGTGAATGAGAGAGAGAGAAAGAGAAGCTGTGAGTGAGAGAGAGAGAAAGAGAAGCTGTGAGTGAGTGAGAGAGAGAAAGGGAAGTTTGTGAGTGAGAGAGAGAGAGAAAGAGAAGCTTTGAGTGAGAGAGAGAAGCTGTGAGTGAGAGAGAGAAAGAAAAGCTTTGAGTGAGAGAGAGAGAGAGAAAGAGAAGATATGTGTGTGTGAGAGAGAGAGAAAGATAGTCTGAGAAAGAGAGAGTGAAAGAGAAGCTGTGAGTGAGACAGAGAGAGGGAGAAAGAGAAGCTGTGTGCGTGAGAGAGAGAAAGAGAAGCTGTGAGTGAGAGTGAGAGAGAGAGAGAGAGAAAGAGAAGCTAAGAGTTAGAGAAAGAGAGAAAGTGAAGCTGTGAGTGAGAGAGAGAGAGACAGAGAAGCTGTGTGTGAGAGAGAGAAAAAGAGAAGATGTGAGTGAGAGTGAGAGAGAGAGAGAGAGAGATAAAGAGAAGCTGTGAGTGAGAGAGAGAGAAAGCAAAGCTGTGAGAGAGAGAGAGAAAGAGAAGCTGTGAATGTGTGTGTGAGAGAAAGAGAAGCTGTGAGTGAGAGAGAGAGAAAGAAAGAGAAATTAGAGTGAGAAAGAGAGAGAGAAAGAGAAGCTGTGAGAGAGAGAGAGAGAAGATGTGAGTGATAGAGAGAGAGAATGAGAAGCTGTGAGTGATAGAGAGAGTAAGTAAGAGAACCTGTGAGTGAGATAGAGAGAGAGAGAAGGAGAAGCTGTGAGTGAGAGAGAGAGAGGGAGAAAGATAAGCTGTGAGAGAGAGAGAGAGAGAAGCTGTGTGTGTGAGAGAGAGAAAGAAAAGCTGTGATTGAGAGTGAGTGAGAGAGAGAAAGAGATGCTGTAAGTGAGAGAGAGAGAAAGAGAAGCTGTGAGTGAGAGAGAGAAGCTATGAGTGAGAGAGAGAAAGAAAAGCTGTGAGAGAGAGAGAGAGAGAAAGAGAAGATATGAGTGAGAGAGAGAGAAAGAGAAGCTGTGAGTGTGAGTGAGAGAGAAAGAGAAGCTGTGAGTGAGTGAGAGAGAGAGAATGAGAAGCTGTGAGTGAGAGAGAGAAGCTGTGAGAGAGAGAAAGAGAAGCTGTGAGTGAGAGAGAGAGAGAGAAGATGTGAGTGATAGAAAGAGAGAATGAGAAGCTGTCAGTGAGAGAGAGAGAAAGTAAGAGAAGCTGTGAGTGAGATAGAGAGAGAGAGAAAGAGAAGCTGTGAGTGAGAGAGAGAGAGGGAGAGAAAGATAATCTGTGTGTTTTAGAGAGAGAGAAAGAGAAGCTGTGAGTGAGAGAGAGAGAGAGAGCCGCTGTGAGTGAGAGAGAGAGAAAGAGAAGCTGTGAATGAGAGAGAGAGAGAAAGAGAAGCTGTGAGTGAGAAG
Organism: Bradypodion pumilum; assembly: GCA_035047305.1. NCBI lineage: Eukaryota > Metazoa > Chordata > Lepidosauria > Squamata > Chamaeleonidae > Bradypodion > Bradypodion pumilum. Next base: position 269,667,013 of record JAWDJD010000001.1, on the reverse strand, counting down.
GAGAGGGAAAGAGAAGCTGTGAGTGAGAGAGAGAGAAAGAGAAGCTGTGAGTGAGAGAGAGAGAAAGAGAAGCTGTGAGTGAGAGAGAGAGAGAAAGAGAAGCTGTGAGTAAGAAGGAGAGGGAAAGAGAAGAAGTGAGTGAGTGAGAGAGAGAGAGAAAGAGAAGCTGTGAGAGAGAAAGAGAAGCTGTGAGAGAGAGTGAGAGAGAGAAAGAGAATCTGTTAGTGAGAGTGAGAGAGAGAGAAAGAGAAGCTGTGAGTGAGAGAGAGATTGAAAGAGAAGCTGTGAGTGAGAGAGAGAAAGAGAAGCTGTGAGTGAGAGAGAGAAAGAGAAGCTGTGACTGAGAGGGAGAGAGAGAAAGAGAAGCTGTGAGTTACACACACAGAGAGAAGCTGTGAGTTAGAGAGAGAGAAAGAGAAGCTGTGAGTGACAGAGAGAGAGAAAGAGAAGCTGAGAGTGAGAGAGAGAGAGAAAGTGAAGCTGTGAGTGTGAGAGAGAGACAGAGAAGCTGTGTGTGTGTGAGAGAGAGAAAGATAGTCTGAGAAAGAGAGAGTGAAAGAGAAGCTGTGCGTGAGACAGAGAGAGGGAGAAAGAGAAGCTGTGTGCGTGAGAGAGAGAAAGTGAAGCTGTGAGTGAGAGAGAGAGAGAAAGAGAAGCTGTGTGTGTGTGAGAGAAAGATATTTTGAGAAAGAGAGAGTGAAAGAGAAGCTGTGAGTGAGAGAGAGAGAGGGAGAAAGAGAAGCTGTGTGTGTGTGAGAGAGAAAGAGAAGCTGTGAGTGAGAGTGAGAGAGAGAGAGAGAAAGAGAAGCTGTGAGTGTGAGTGAGAGAGAAAGAGAAGCTGTGAGTGAGTGAGAGAGAGAGAATGAGAAGCTGTGAGTGAGAGAGAGAAGCTGTGAGAGAGAGAAAGAGAAGCTGTGAGTGAGAGAGAGAGAGAGAAGATGTGAGTGATAGAAAGAGAGAATGAGAAGCTGTCAGTGAGAGAGAGAGAAAGTAAGAGAAGCTGTGAGTGAGATAGAGAGAGAGAGAAAGAGAAGCTGTGAGTGAGAGAGAGAGAGGGAGAGAAAGATAATCTGTGTGTTTTAGAGAGAGAGAAAGAGAAGCTGTGAGTGAGAGAGAGAGAAAGAGAAGCTGTGAGTGAGAGAGAGAAGCTATGAGTGAGAGAGAGAAAGAAAAGCTGTGAGAGAGAGAGAGAGAGAAAGAGAAGATATGAGTGAGAGAGAGAGAAAGAGAAGCTGTGAGTGTGAGTGAGAGAGAAAGAGAAGCTGTGAGTGAGTGAGAGAGAGAGAATGAGAAGCTGTGAGAGAGAGAAGCTGTGAGAGAGAGAAAGAGAAGCTGTGAGTGAGAGAGAGAGAGAGAAGATGTGAGTGATAGAAAGAGAGAATGAGAAGCTGTCAGTGAGAGAGAGAGAAAGTAAGAGAAGCTGTGAGTGAGATAGAGAGAGAGAGAAAGAGAAGCTGTGAGTGAGAGAGAGAGAGGGAGAGAAAGATAATCTGTGTGTTTTAGAGAGAGAGAAAGAGAAGCTGTGAGTGAGAGAGAGAGAAAGAGAAGCTGTGAGTGAGAGAGAGAAGCTATGAGTGAGAGAGAGAAATAAAAGCTGTGAGTGAGAGAGAGAGAGAGAAAGAGAAGATATGAGTGAGAGAGAGAGAAAGAGAAGCTGTGAGTGAGTGAGAGAAGCTATGAGTGAGAGAGAGAAAGAAAAGCTGTGAGTGAGGGAGAGAGAGAGAAAGAGAAGATATGAGTGAGGGAGAGAGAGAGAAGCAGTGTGTGAGAGAGAAACAGAAGCTGTGAGTGTGTGTGAGAGAGAAAGAGAAGCTGTGAGTGAGAGAGAGAGAAAGAAAGAGAAATTAGAGTGAGAAACAGACAGAGAAAGAGAAGCTGTGAGTGGGAGAGAGAGAAAGAGAGTCTGTGAATCAGAGAGAGAGAGAGAAGCTGTGAGTGAGAGAGAGAGAGAGCCGCTGTGAGTGAGAGAGAGAGAAAGAGAAGCTGTGAATGAGAGAGAGAGAAAGAGAAGCTGTGAGTGAGAGAGAGAGAAAGAGAAGCTGTGAGTGAGTGAGAGAGAGAAAGGGAAGTTTGTGAGTGAGAGAGAGAGAGAAAGAGAAGCTTTGAGTGAGAGAGAAGCTGTGAGTGAGAGAGAGAAAGAAAAGCTTTGAGTGAGAGAGAGAGAGAGAAAGAGAAGATATGTGTTTGTGTGAGAGAGAGAAAGATAGTCTGAGAAAGAGAGAGTGAAAGAGAAGCTGTGAGTGAGACAGAGAGAGGGAGAAAGAGAAGCTGTGTGCGTGAGAGAGAGAAAGAGAAGCTGTGAGTGAGAGTGAGAGAGAGAGAGAGAGAAAGAGAAGCTAAGAGTTAGAGAAAGAGAGAAAGTGAAGCTGTGAGTGAGAGAGAGAGAGACAGAGAAGCTGTGTGTGAGAGAGAGAGAAAAAGAGAAGATGTGAGTGAGAGTGAGAGAGAGAGAGAGAGATAAAGAGAAGCTGTGAGTGAGAGAGAGAGAAAGCAAAGCTGTGAGAGAGAGAGAGAAAGAGAAGCTGTGAATGTGTGTGTGAGAGAAAGAGAAGCTGTGAGTGAGAGAGAGAGAAAGAAAGAGAAATTAGAGTGAGAAAGAGAGAGAGAGAAAGAGAAGCTGTGAGAGAGAGAGAGAGAAGATGTGAGTGATAGAGAGAGAGAATGAGAAGCTGTGAGTGATAGAGAGAGTAAGTAAGAGAACCTGTGAGTGAGATAGAGAGAGAGAGAAGGAGAAGCTGTGAGTGAGAGAGAGAGAGGGAGAAAGATAAGCTGTGTGTGAGAGAGAGAGAAGCTGTGTGTGTGAGAGAGAGAAAGAAAAGCTGTGATTGAGAGTGAGTGAGAGAGAGAAAGAGATGCTGTAAGTGAGAGAGAGAGAAAGAGAAGCTGTGAGTGAGAGAGAGAAGCTATGAGTGAGAGAGAGAAAGAAAAGCTGTGAGAGAGAGAGAGAGAGAAAGAGAAGATATGAGTGAGAGAGAGAGAAAGAGAAGCTGTGAGTGTGAGTGAGAGAGAAAGAGAAGCTGTGAGTGAGTGAGAGAGAGAGAATGAGAAGCTGTGAGTGAGAGAGAGAAGCTGTGAGAGAGAGAAAGAGAAGCTGTGAGTGAGAGAGAGAGAGAGAGAAGATGTGAGTGATAGAAAGAGAGAATGAGAAGCTGTCAGTGAGAGAGAGAGAAAGTAAGAGAAGCTGTGAGTGAGATAGAGAGAGAGAGAAAGAGAAGCTGTGAGTGAGAGAGAGAGAGGGAGAGAAAGATAATCTGTGTGTTTTAGAGAGAGAGAAAGAGAAGCTGTGAGTGAGAGAGAGAGAAAGAGAAGCTGTGAGTGAGAGAGAGAAGCTATGAGTGAGAGAGAGAAAGAAAAGCTGTGAGTGAGAGAGAGAGAGAGAAAGAGAAGATATGAGTGAGAGAGAGAGAAAGAGAAGCTGTGAGTGAGTGAGAGAAGCTATGAGTGAGAGAGAGAAAGAAAAGCTGTGAGTGAGGGAGAGAGAGAGAAAGAGAAGATATGAGTGAGGGAGAGAGAGAGAAGCAGTGTGTGAGAGAGAAACAGAAGCTGTGAGTGTGTGTGAGAGAGAAAGAGAAGCTGTGAGTGAGAGAGAGAGAAAGAAAGAGAAATTAGAGTGAGAAACAGACAGAGAAAGAGAAGCTGTGAGTGGGAGAGAGAGAAAGAGAGTCTGTGAATCAGAGAGAGAGAGAGAAGCTGTGAGTGAGAGAGAGAGAGAGCCGCTGTGAGTGAGAGAGAGAGAAAGAGAAGCTGTGAATGAGAGAGAGAGAAAGAGAAGCTGTGAGTGAGAGAGAGAGAAAGAGAAGCTGTGAGTGAGTGAGAGAGAGAAAGGGAAGTTTGTGAGTGAGAGAGAGAGAGAAAGAGAAGCTGTGTGTGTGAGAGAGAGAAAAACAGAAGCTGTGAGTGTGTGTGTGAGAGAGAGAGAAGCTGTGAGTGAGAGAGAGAAAGAAAAGCTTTGAGTGAGAGAGAGAGAGAGAAAGAGAAGATATGTGTGTGTGTGAGAGAGAGAAAGATAGTCTGAGAAAGAGAGAGTGAAAGAGAAGCTGTGAGTGAGACAGAGAGAGGGAGAAAGAGAAGCTGTGTGCGTGAGAGAGAGAAAGAGAAGCTGTGAGTGAGAGTGAGAGAGAGAGAGAGAGAAAGAGAAGCTAAGAGTTAGAGAAAGAGAGAAAGTGAAGCTGTGAGTGAGAGAGAGAGAGACAGAGAAGCTGTGTGTGAGAGAGAGAGAAAAAGAGAATATGTGAGTGAGAGTGAGAGAGAGAGAGAGATAAAGAGAAGCTGTGAGTGAGAGAGAGAGAAAGCAAAGCTGTGAGAGAGAGAGAGAAAGAGAAGCTGTGAATGTGTGTGTGAGAGAAAGAGAAGCTGTGAGTGAGAGAGAGAGAAAGAAAGAGAAATTAGAGTGAGAAAGAGAGAGAGAAAGAGAAGCTGTGAGTGAGAGAGAGAGAAAGAGAAGCTGTGAGTGAGAGAGAGAGAAGATGAGTGAGAGAGGGAAAGAAAAGCTGTGAGTGAGAGAGAGAGAAAGAGAAGATATGAGTGAGAGAGAGAAAGAGAAGCTGTGAGTGAGAGAGAGAGAAGCTATGAGTGAGAGAGAAAGAAAAGCTGTGAGTGAGAGAGAGAGAGAAAGAGAAGATATGAGTGAGAGAGAGAGAGAAGCTGTGAGTGAGAGAGAGAGAAAGAAAGAGAAATTAGAGTGAGAAAGAGAGAGAGAAAGACAAGCTGTGAGTGGGAGAGAGAGAAAGAGAGTCTGTGAATCAGAGAGAGAGAGGGAAGCTGTGAGTGAGAGAGAGAGAGAGCCGCTGTGAGTGAGAGAGAGAGAAAGAGAAGCTGTGAATGAGAGAGAGAGAGAAAGAGAAGCTGTGAGTGAGAAGGAGAGGGAAAGAGAAGCTGTGAGTGAGTGAGAGAGAGAGAAAGAGAAGCTGTGAGTGAGAGAGAGAGAAAGAGAAGCTGTGAGTGAGAGAGAGAGAGAAAGAGAAGCTGTGAGTAAGAAGGAGAGGGAAAGAGAAGAAGTGAGTGAGTGAGAGAGAGAGAGAGAAAGAGAAGCTGTGAGAGAGAAAGAGAAGCTGTGAGTGAGAGAGTGAGAGAGAGAAAGAGAATCTGTTAGTGAGAGTGAGAGAGAGAGAAAGAGAAGCTGTGAGTGAGAGAGAGATTGAAAGAGAAGCTGTGAGTGAGAGAGAGAGAGAAAGAGAAGCTGTGAGTGAGAGAGAGAAAGAGAAGCTGTGACTGAGAGGGAGAGAGAGAAAGAGAAGCTGTGAGTTACACACAGAGAGAGAAGCTGTGAGTTAGAGAGAGAGAAAGAGAAGCTGTGAGTGACAGAGAGAGAGAAAGAGAAGCTGAGAGTGAGAGAGAGAGAGAGAAAGTGAAGCTGTGAGTGTGAGAGAGAGACAGAGAAGCTGTGTGTGTGAGAGAGAGAAAGATAGTCTGAGAAAGAGAGAGTGAAAGAGAAGCTGTGCGTGAGACAGAGAGAGGGAGAAAGAGAAGCTGTGTGCGTGAGAGAGAGAAAGTGAAGCTGTGAGTGAGAGAGAGAGAGAAAGAGAAGCTGTGTGTGTGAGAGAGAAAGATATTTTGAGAAAGAGAGAGTGAAAGAGAAGCTGTGAGTGAGAGAGAGAGAGGGAGAAAGAGAAGCTGTGTGTATGTGAGAGAGAAAGAGAAGCTGTGAGTGAGAGTGAGAGAGAGAGAGAGAAAGAGAAGCTGTGAGTGTGAGTGAGAGAGAAAGAGAAGCTGTGAGTGAGTGAGAGAGAGAGAATGAGAAGCTGTGAGTGAGAGAGAGAAGCTGTGAGAGAGAGAAAGAGAAGCTGTGAGTGAGAGAGAGAGAGAGAAGATGTGAGTGATAGAAAGAGAGAATGAGAAGCTGTCAGTGAGAGAGAGAGAAAGTAAGAGAAGCTGTGAGTGAGATAGAGAGAGAGAGAAAGAGAAGCTGTGAGTGAGAGAGAGAGAGGGAGAGAAAGATAATCTGTGTGTTTTAGAGAGAGAGAAAGAGAAGCTGTGAGTGAGAGAGAGAGAGAGAGCCGCTGTGAGTGAGAGAGAGAGAAAGAGAAGCTGTGAATGAGAGAGAGAGAGAAAGAGAAGCTGTGAGTGAGAAGGAGAGGGAAAGAGAAGCTGTGAGTGAGTGAGAGAGAGAGAAAGAGAAGCTGTGAGTGAGAGAGAGAGAAAGAGAAGCTGTGAGTGAGAGAGAGAGAGAAAGAGAAGCTGTGAGTAAGAAGGAGAGGGAAAGAGAAGAAGTGAGTGAGTGAGAGAGAGAGAGAAAGAGAAGCTGTGAGAGAGAAAGAGAAGCTGTGAGTGAGAGAGTGAGAGAGAGAAAGAGAATCTGTTAGTGAGAGTGAGAGAGAGAGAAAGAGAAGCTGTGAGTGAGAGAGAGATTGAAAGAGAAGCTGTGAGTGAGAGAGAGAAAGAGAAGCTGTGAGTGAGAGAGAGAAAGAGAAGCTGTGACTGAGAGGGAGAGAGAGAAAGAGAAGCTGTGAGTTACACACACAGAGAGAAGCTGTGAGTTAGAGAGAGAGAAAGAGAAGCTGTGAGTGACAGAGAGAGAGAAAGAGAAGCTGAGAGTGAGAGAGAGAGAGAAAGTGAAGCTGTGAGTGTGAGAGAGAGACAGAGAAGCTGTGTGTGTGTGAGAGAGAGAAAGATAGTCTGAGAAAGAGAGAGTGAAAGAGAAGCTGTGCGTGAGACAGAGAGAGGGAGAAAGAGAAGCTGTGTGCGTGAGAGAGAGAAAGTGAAGCTGTGAGTGAGAGAGAGAGAGAAAGAGAAGCTGTGTGTGTGAGAGAGAAAGATATTTTGAGAAAGAGAGAGTGAAAGAGAAGCTGTGAGTGAGAGAGAGAGAGGGAGAAAGAGAAGCTGTGTGTGTGTGAGAGAGAAAGAGAAGCTGTGAGTGAGAGTGAGAGAGAGAGAGAGAAAGAGAAGCTGTGAGTGTGAGTGAGAGAGAAAGAGAAGCTGTGAGTGAGTGAGAGAGAGAGAATGAGAAGCTGTGAGTGAGAGAGAGAAGCTGTGAGAGAGAGAAAGAGAAGCTGTGAGTGAGAGAGAGAGAGAGAAGATGTGAGTGATAGAAAGAGAGAATGAGAAGCTGTCAGTGAGAGAGAGAGAAAGTAAGAGATGCTGTGAGTGAGATAGAGAGAGAGAGAAAGAGAAGCTGTGAGTGAGAGAGAGAGAGGGAGAGAAAGATAATCTGTGTGTTTTAGAGAGAGAGAAAGAGAAGCTGTGAGTGAGAGAGAAGGAAAGAGAAGCTGTGAGTGAGAGAGAGAAGCTATGAGTGAGAGAGAGAAAGAAAAGCTGTGAGAGAGAGAGAGAGAGAAAGAGAAGATATGAGTGAGAGAGAGAGAAAGAGAAGCTGTGAGTGTGAGTGAGAGAGAAAGAGAAAGAGAAGCTGTGAGTGAGTGAGAGAGAGAGAATGAGAAGCTGTGAGTGAGAGAGAGAAGCTGTGAGAGAGAGAAAGAGAAGCTGTGAGTGAGAGAGAGAGAGAGAGAAGATGTGAGTGATAGAAAGAGAGAATGAGAAGCTGTCAGTGAGAGAGAGAGAAAGTAAGAGAAGCTGTGAGTGAGATAGAGAGAGAGAGAAAGAGAAGCTGTGAGTGAGAGAGAGAGAGGGAGAGAAAGATAATCTGTGTGTTTTAGAGAGAGAGAAAGAGAAGCTGTGAGTGAGAGAGAGAAAGAGAAGATATGAGTGAGGGAGAGAGAGAGAAGCAGTGTGTGAGAGAGAAACAGAAGCTGTGAGTGTGTGTGTGAGAGAAAGAGAAGCTGTGAGTGAGAGAGAGAGAAAGAAAGAGAAATTAGAGTGAGAAACAGACAGAGAAAGAGAAGCTGTGAGTGGGAGAGAGAGAAAGAGAGTCTGTGAATCAGAGAGAGAGAGAGAAGCTGTGAGTGAGAGAGAGAGAGAGCCGCTGTGAGTGAGAGAGAGAGAAAGAGAAGCTGTGAATGAGAGAGAGAGAAAGAGAAGCTGTGAGTGAGAGAGAGAGAAAGAGAAGCTGTGAGTTACACACAGAGAGAGAAGCTGTGAGTTAGAGAGAGAGAAAGAGAAGCTGTGAGTGACAGAGAGAGAGAAAGAGAAGCTGAGAGTGAGAGAGAGAGAGAGAAAGTGAAGCTGTGAGTGTGAGAGAGAGACAGAGAAGCTGTGTGTGTGAGAGAGAGAAAGATAGTCTGAGAAAGAGAGAGTGAAAGAGAAGCTGTGCGTGAGACAGAGAGAGGGAGAAAGAGAAGCTGTGTGCGTGAGAGAGAGAAAGTGAAGCTGTGAGTGAGAGAGAGAGAGAAAGAGAAGCTGTGTGTGTGAGAGAGAAAGATATTTTGAGAAAGAGAGAGTGAAAGAGAAGCTGTGAGTGAGAGAGAGAGAGGGAGAAAGAGAAGCTGTGTGTATGTGAGAGAGAAAGAGAAGCTGTGAGTGAGAGTGAGAGAGAGAGAGAGAAAGAGAAGCTGTGAGTGTGAGTGAGAGAGAAAGAGAAGCTGTGAGTGAGTGAGAGAGAGAGAATGAGAAGCTGTGAGTGAGAGAGAGAAGCTGTGAGAGAGAGAAAGAGAAGCTGTGAGTGAGAGAGAGAGAGAGAAGATGTGAGTGATAGAAAGAGAGAATGAGAAGCTGTCAGTGAGAGAGAGAGAAAGTAAGAGAAGCTGTGAGTGAGATAGAGAGAGAGAGAAAGAGAAGCTGTGAGTGAGAGAGAGAGAGGGAGAGAAAGATAATCTGTGTGTTTTAGAGAGAGAGAAAGAGAAGCTGTGAGTGAGAGAGAGAGAGAGAGCCGCTGTGAGTGAGAGAGAGAGAAAGAGAAGCTGTGAATGAGAGAGAGAGAGAAAGAGAAGCTGTGAGTGAGAAGGAGAGGGAAAGAGAAGCTGTGAGTGAGTGAGAGAGAGAGAAAGAGAAGCTGTGAGTGAGAGAGAGAGAAAGAGAAGCTGTGAGTGAGAGAGAGAGAGAAAGAGAAGCTGTGAGTAAGAAGGAGAGGGAAAGAGAAGAAGTGAGTGAGTGAGAGAGAGAGAGAAAGAGAAGCTGTGAGAGAGAAAGAGAAGCTGTGAGTGAGAGAGTGAGAGAGAGAAAGAGAATCTGTTAGTGAGAGTGAGAGAGAGAGAAAGAGAAGCTGTGAGTGAGAGAGAGATTGAAAGAGAAGCTGTGAGTGAGAGAGAGAAAGAGAAGCTGTGAGTGAGAGAGAGAAAGAGAAGCTGTGACTGAGAGGGAGAGAGAGAAAGAGAAGCTGTGAGTTACACACACAGAGAGAAGCTGTGAGTTAGAGAGAGAGAAAGAGAAGCTGTGAGTGACAGAGAGAGAGAAAGAGAAGCTGAGAGTGAGAGAGAGAGAGAGAAAGTGAAGCTGTGAGTGTGAGAGAGAGACAGAGAAGCTGTGTGTGTGTGAGAGAGAGAAAGATAGTCTGAGAAAGAGAGAGTGAAAGAGAAGCTGTGCGTGAGACAGAGAGAGGGAGAAAGAGAAGCTGTGTGCGTGAGAGAGAGAAAGTGAAGCTGTGAGTGAGAGAGAGAGAGAAAGAGAAGCTGTGTGTGTGAGAGAGAAAGATATTTTGAGAAAGAGAGAGTGAAAGAGAAGCTGTGAGTGAGAGAGAGAGAGGGAGAAAGAGAAGCTGTGTGTGTGTGAGAGAGAAAGAGAAGCTGTGAGTGAGAGTGAGAGAGAGAGAGAGAAAGAGAAGCTGTGAGTGTGAGTGAGAGAGAAAGAGAAGCTGTGAGTGAGTGAGAGAGAGAGAATGAGAAGCTGTGAGTGAGAGAGAGAAGCTGTGAGAGAGAGAAAGAGAAGCTGTGAGTGAGAGAGAGAGAGAGAAGATGTGAGTGATAGAAAGAGAGAATGAGAAGCTGTCAGTGAGAGAGAGAGAAAGTAAGAGATGCTGTGAGTGAGATAGAGAGAGAGAGAAAGAGAAGCTGTGAGTGAGAGAGAGAGAGGGAGAGAAAGATAATCTGTGTGTTTTAGAGAGAGAGAAAGAGAAGCTGTGAGTGAGAGAGAGAGAAAGAGAAGCTGTGAGTGAGAGAGAGAAGCTATGAGTGAGAGAGAGAAAGAAAAGCTGTGAGAGAGAGAGAGAGAAAGAGAAGATATGAGTGAGAGAGAGAGAAAGAGAAGCTGTGAGTGTGAGTGAGAGAGAAAGAGAAGCTGTGAGTGAGTGAGAGAGAGAGAATGAGAAGCTGTGAGTGAGAGAGAGAAGCTGTGAGAGAGAGAAAGAGAAGCTGTGAGTGAGAGAGAGAGAGAAGATGTGAGTGATAGAAAGAGAGAATGAGAAGCTGTCAGTGAGAGAGAGAGAAAGTAAGAGAAGCTGTGAGTGAGATAGAGAGAGAGAGAAAGAGAAGCTGTGAGTGAGAGAGAGAGAGGGAGAGAAAGATAATCTGTGTGTTTTAGAGAGAGAGAAAGAGAAGCTGTGAGTGAGAGAGAGAAAGAGAAGCTGTGAGTGAGAGAGAGAAGCTATGAGTGAGAGAGAGAAAGAAAAGCTGTGAGTGAGAGAGAGAGAGAGAAAGAGAAGATATGAGTGAGAGAGAGAGAAAGAGAAGCTGTGAGTGAGTGAGAGAAGCTATGAGTGAGAGAGAGAAAGAAAAGCTGTGAGTGAGGGAGAGAGAGAGAAAGAGAAGATATGAGTGAGGGAGAGAGAGAGAAGCAGTGTGTGAGAGAGAAACAGAAGCTGTGAGTGTGTGTGTGAGAGAAAGAGAAGCTGTGAGTGAGAGAGAGAGAAAGAAAGAGAAATTAGAGTGAGAAACAGACAGAGAAAGAGAAGCTGTGAGTGGGAGAGAGAGAAAGAGAGTCTGTGAATCAGAGAGAGAGAGAGAAGCTGTGAGTGAGAGAGAGAGAGAGCCGCTGTGAGTGAGAGAGAGAGAAAGAGAAGCTGTGAATGAGAGAGAGAGAAAGAGAAGCTGTGAGTGAGAGAGAGAGAAAGAGAAGCTGTGAGTGAGTGAGAGAGAGAAAGGGAAGTTTGTGAGTGAGAGAGAGAGAGAAAGAGAAGCTTTGAGTGAGAGAGAGAAGCTGGTAGTGAGAGAGAGAAAGAAAAGCTTTGAGTGAGAGAGAGAGAGAGAAAGAGAAGATATGTGTGTGTGTGAGAGAGAGAAAGATAGTCTGAGAAAGAGAGAGTGAAAGAGAAGCTGTGAGTGAGACAGAGAGAGGGAGAAAGAGAAGCTGTGTGCGTGAGAGAGAGAAAGAGAAGCTGTGAGTGAGAGTGAGAGAGAGAGAGAAAGAGAAGCTAAGAGTTAGAGAAAGAGAGAAAGTGAAGCTGTGAGTGAGAGAGAGAGAGACAGAGAAGCTGTGTGTGAGAGAGAGAAAAAGAGAAGATGTGAGTGAGAGTGAGAGAGAGAGAGAGAGAGATAAAGAGAAGCTGTGAGTGAGAGAGAGAGAAAGCAAAGCTGTGAGAGAGAGAGAGAAAGAGAAGCTGTGAATGTGTGTGTGAGAGAAAGAGAAGCTGTGAGTGAGAGAGAGAGAAAGAAAGAGAAATTAGAGTGAGAAAGAGAGAGAGAAAGAGAAGCTGTGAGAGAGAGAGAGAGAAGATGTGAGTGATAGAGAGAGAGAATGAGAAGCTGTGAGTGATAGAGAGAGTAAGTAAGAGAACCTGTGAGTGAGATAGAGAGAGAGAGAAGGAGAAGCTGTGAGTGAGAGAGAGAGAGGGAGAAAGATAAGCTGTGTGAGAGAGAGAGAGAGAAGCTGTGTGTGTGAGAGAGAGAAAGAAAAGCTGTGATTGAGAGTGAGTGAGAGAGAGAAAGAGATGCTGTAAGTGAGAGAGAGAGAAAGAGAAGCTGTGAGTGAGAGAGAGAAGCTATGAGTGAGAGAGAGAGAAAGAAAAGCTGTGAGAGAGAGAGAGAGAGAAAGAGAAGATATGAGTGAGAGAGAGAGAAAGAGAAGCTGTGAGTGTGAGTGAGAGAGAAAGAGAAGCTGTGAGTGAGTGAGAGAGAGAGAATGAGAAGCTGTGAGTGAGAGAGAGAAGCTGTGAGAGAGAGAAAGAGAAGCTGTGAGTGAGAGAGAGAGAGAGAAGATGTGAGTGATAGAAAGAGAGAATGAGAAGCTGTCAGTGAGAGAGAGAGAAAGTAAGAGAAGCTGTGAGTGAGATAGAGAGAGAGAGAAAGAGAAGCTGTGAGTGAGAGAGAGAGAGGGAGAGAAAGATAATCTGTGTGTTTTAGAGAGAGAGAAAGAGAAGCTGTGAGTGAGAGAGAGAGAGAGAGCCGCTGTGAGTGAGAGAGAGAGAAAGAGAAGCTGTGAATGAGAGAGAGAGAGAAAGAGAAGCTGTGAGTGAGAAGGAGAGGGAAAGAGAAGCTGTGAGTGAGTGAGAGAGAGAGAAAGAGAAGCTGTGAGTGAGAGAGAGAGAAAGAGAAGCTGTGAGTGAGAGAGAGAGAGAAAGAGAAGCTGTGAGTAAGAAGGAGAGGGAAAGAGAAGAAGTGAGTGAGTGAGAGAGAGAGAGAAAGAGAAGCTGTGAGAGAGAAAGAGAAGCTGTGAGAGAGAGTGAGAGAGAGAAAGAGAATCTGTTAGTGAGAGTGAGAGAGAGAGAAAGAGAAGCTGTGAGTGAGAGAGAGATTGAAAGAGAAGCTGTGAGTGAGAGAGAGAAAGAGAAGCTGTGAGTGAGAGAGAGAAAGAGAAGCTGTGACTGAGAGGGAGAGAGAGAAAGAGAAGCTGTGAGTTACACACACAGAGAGAAGCTGTGAGTTAGAGAGAGAGAAAGAGAAGCTGTGAGTGACAGAGAGAGAGAAAGAGAAGCTGAGAGTGAGAGAGAGAGAGAGATAAAGTGAAGCTGTGAGTGTGTGAGAGAGAGACAGAGAAGCTGTGTGTGTGAGAGAGAGAGAAAGATAGTCTGAGAAAGAGAGAGTGAAAGAGAAGCTGTGCGTGAGACAGAGAGAGGGAGAAAGAGAAGCTGTGTGCGTGAGAGAGAGAAAGTGAAGCTGTGAGTGAGAGAGAGAGAGAAAGAGAAGCTGTGTGTGAGAGAGAGAAAGATATTTTGAGAAAGAGAGAGTGAAAGAGAAGCTGTGAGTGAGAGAGAGAGAGGGAGAAAGAGAAGCTGTGTGTGTGTGAGAGAGAAAGAGAAGCTGTGAGTGAGAGTGAGAGAGAGAGAGAGAAAGAGAAGCTGTGAGTGTGAGTGAGAGAGAAAGAGAAGCTGTGAGTGAGTGAGAGAGAGAGAATGAGAAGCTGTGAGTGAGAGAGAGAAGCTGTGAGAGAGAGAAAGAGAAGCTGTGAGTGAGAGAGAGAGAGAGAAGATGTGAGTGATAGAAAGAGAGAATGAGAAGCTGTCAGTGAGAGAGAGAGAAAGTAAGAGAAGCTGTGAGTGAGATAGAGAGAGAGAAAGAGAAGCTGTGAGTGAGAGAGAGAGAGGGAGAGAAAGATAATCTGTGTGTTTTAGAGAGAGAGAAAGAGAAGCTGTGAGTGAGAGAGAGAGAAAGAGAAGCTGTGAGTGAGTGAGAGAAGCTATGAGTGAGAGAGAGAAAGAAAAGCTGTGAGAGAGAGAGAGAGAGAAAGAGAAGATATGAGTGAGAGAGAGAGAAAGAGAAGCTGTGAGTGTGAGTGAGAGAGAAAGAGAAGCTGTGAGTGAGTGAGAGAGAGAGAATGAGAAGCTGTGAGTGAGAGAGAGAAGCTGTGAGAGAGAGAAAGAGAAGCTGTGAGTGAGAGAGAGAGAGAGAGAAGATGTGAGTGATAGAAAGAGAGAATGAGAAGCTGTCAGTGAGAGAGAGAGAAAGTAAGAGAAGCTGTGAGTGAGATAGAGAGAGAGAGAAAGAGAAGCTGTGAGTGAGAGAGAGAGAGGGAGAGAAAGATAATCTGTGTGTTTTAGAGAGAGAGAAAGAGAAGCTGTGAGTGAGAGAGAGAGAGAGAGCCGCTGTGAGTGAGAGAGAGAGAAAGAGAAGCTGTGAATGAGAGAGAGAGAGAAAGAGAAGCTGTGAGTGAGAAGGAGAGGGAAAGAGAAGCTGTGAGTGAGTGAGAGAGAGAGAAAGAGAAGCTGTGAGTGAGAGAGAGAGAAAGAGAAGCTGTGAGTGAGAGAGAGAGAGAAAGAGAAGCTGTGAGTAAGAAGGAGAGGGAAAGAGAAGAAGTGAGTGAGTGAGAGAGAGAGAGAAAGAGAAGCTGTGAGAGAGAAAGAGAAGCTGTGAGTGAGAGAGTGAGAGAGAGAAAGAGAATCTGTTAGTGAGAGTGAGAGAGAGAGAAAGAGAAGCTGTGAGTGAGAGAGAGATTGAAAGAGAAGCTGTGAGTGAGAGAGAGAAAGAGAAGCTGTGAGTGAGAGAGAGAAAGAGAAGCTGTGACTGAGAGGGAGAGAGAGAAAGAGAAGCTGTGAGTTACACACACAGAGAGAAGCTGTGAGTTAGAGAGAGAGAAAGAGAAGCTGTGAGTGACAGAGAGAGAGAAAGAGAAGCTGAGAGTGAGAGAGAGAGAGAGAAAGTGAAGCTGTGAGTGTGAGAGAGAGACAGAGAAGCTGTGTGTGTGTGAGAGAGAGAAAGATAGTCTGAGAAAGAGAGAGTGAAAGAGAAGCTGTGCGTGAGACAGAGAGAGGGAGAAAGAGAAGCTGTGTGCGTGAGAGAGAGAAAGTGAAGCTGTGAGTGAGAGAGAGAGAGAAAGAGAAGCTGTGTGTGTGAGAGAGAAAGATATTTTGAGAAAGAGAGAGTGAAAGATAAGCTGTGAGTGAGAGAGAGAGAGGGAGAAAGAGAAGCTGTGTGTGTGTGAGAGAGAAAGAGAAGCTGTGAGTGTGAGTGAGAGAGAAAGAGAAGCTGTGAGTGAGTGAGAGAGAGAGAATGAGAAGCTGTGAGTGAGAGAGAGAAGCTGTGAGAGAGAGAAAGAGAAGCTGTGAGTGAGAGAGAGAGAGAGAAGATGTGAGTGATAGAAAGAGAGAATGAGAAGCTGTCAGTGAGAGAGAGAGAAAGTAAGAGAAGCTGTGAGTGAGATAGAGAGAGAGAGAAAGAGAAGCTGTGAGTGAGAGAGAGAGAGGGAGAGAAAGATAATCTGTGTGTTTTAGAGAGAGAGAAAGAGAAGCTGTGAGTGAGAGAGAGAGAAAGAGAAGCTGTGAGTGAGAGAGAGAAGCTATGAGTGAGAGAGAGAAAGAAAAGCTGTGAGAGAGAGAGAGAGAGAAAGAGAAGATATGAGTGAGAGAGAGAGAAAGAGAAGCTGTGAGTGTGAGTGAGAGAGAAAGAGAAGCTGTGAGTGAGTGAGAGAGAGAGAATGAGAAGCTGTGAGTGAGAGAGAGAAGCTGTGAGAGAGAGAAAGAGAAGCTGTGAGTGAGAGAGAGAGAGAAGATGTGAGTGATAGAAAGAGAGAATGAGAAGCTGTCAGTGAGAGAGAGAGAAAGTAAGAGAAGCTGTGAGTGAGATAGAGAGAGAGAGAAAGAGAAGCTGTGAGTGAGAGAGAGAGAGGGAGAGAAAGATAATCTGTGTGTTTTAGAGAGAGAGAAAGAGAAGCTGTGAGTGAGAGAGAGAGAAAGAGAAGCTGTGAGTGAGAGAGAGAAGCTATGAGTGAGAGAGAGAAAGAAAAGCTGTGAGTGAGAGAGAGAGAGAGAAAGAGAAGATATGAGTGAGAGAGAGAGAAAGAGAAGCTGTGAGTGAGTGAGAGAAGCTATGAGTGAGAGAGAGAAAGAAAAGCTGTGAGTGAGGGAGAGAGAGAGAAAGAGAAGATATGAGTGAGGGAGAGAGAGAGAAGCAGTGTGTGAGAGAGAAACAGAAGCTGTGAGTGTGTGTGAGAGAGAAAGAGAAGCTGTGA
The DNA here is from genome assembly GCA_035047305.1 of Bradypodion pumilum. Classification (NCBI taxonomy): domain Eukaryota; kingdom Metazoa; phylum Chordata; class Lepidosauria; order Squamata; family Chamaeleonidae; genus Bradypodion; species Bradypodion pumilum. Next base: position 269,651,428 of record JAWDJD010000001.1, on the reverse strand, counting down.
GTGAGAGAGAGAGAAAGAAAGAGAAATTAGAGTGAGAAACAGACAGAGAAAGAGAAGCTGTGAGTGGGAGAGAGAGAAAGAGAGTCTGTGAATCAGAGAGAGAGAGAGAAGCTGTGAGTGAGAGAGAGAGAGAGCCGCTGTGAGTGAGAGAGAGAGAAAGAGAAGCTGTGAATGAGAGAGAGAGAAAGAGAAGCTGTGAGTGAGAGAGAGAGAAAGAGAAGCTGTGAGTGAGTGAGAGAGAGAAAGGGAAGTTTGTGAGTGAGAGAGAGAGAGAAAGAGAAGCTTTGAGTGAGAGAGAGAAGCTGTGAGTGAGAGAGAGAAAGAAAAGCTTTGAGTGAGAGAGAGAGAGAGAAAGAGAAGATATGTGTGTGTGTGAGAGAGAGAAAGATAGTCTGAGAAAGAGAGAGTGAAAGAGAAGCTGTGAGTGAGACAGAGAGAGGGAGAAAGAGAAGCTGTGTGCGTGAGAGAGAGAAAGAGAAGCTGTGAGTGAGAGTGAGAGAGAGAGAGAGAGAAAGAGAAGCTAAGAGTTAGAGAAAGAGAGAAAGTGAAGCTGTGAGTGAGAGAGAGAGAGACAGAGAAGCTGTGTGTGAGAGAGAGAAAAAGAGAAGATGTGAGTGAGAGTGAGAGAGAGAGAGAGAGAGATAAAGAGAAGCTGTGAGTGAGAGAGAGAGAAAGCAAAGCTGTGAGAGAGAGAGAGAAAGAGAAGCTGTGAATGTGTGTGTGAGAGAAAGAGAAGCTGTGAGTGAGAGAGAGAGAAAGAAAGAGAAATTAGAGTGAGAAAGAGAGAGAGAAAGAGAAGCTGTGAGAGAGAGAGAGAGAAGATGTGAGTGATAGAGAGAGAGAATGAGAAGCTGTGAGTGATAGAGAGAGTAAGTAAGAGAACCTGTGAGTGAGATAGAGAGAGAGAGAAGGAGAAGCTGTGAGTGAGAGAGAGAGAGGGAGAAAGATAAGCTGTGTGAGAGAGAGAGAGAGAAGCTGTGTGTGTGAGAGAGAGAAAGAAAAGCTGTGATTGAGAGTGAGTGAGAGAGAGAAAGAGATGCTGTAAGTGAGAGAGAGAGAAAGAGAAGCTGTGAGTGAGAGAGAGAAGCTATGAGTGAGAGAGAGAAAGAAAAGCTGTGAGAGAGAGAGAGAGAAAGAGAAGATATGAGTGAGAGAGAGAGAAAGAGAAGCTGTGAGTGTGAGTGAGAGAGAAAGAGAAGCTGTGAGTGAGTGACAGAGAGAGAATGAGAAGCTGTGAGTGAGAGAGAGAAGCTGTGAGAGAGAGAAAGAGAAGCTGTGAGTGAGAGAGAGAGAGAGAAGATGTGAGTGATAGAAAGAGAGAATGAGAAGCTGTCAGTGAGAGAGAGAGAAAGTAAGAGAAGCTGTGAGTGAGATAGAGAGAGAGAGAAAGAGAAGCTGTGAGTGAGAGAGAGAGAGGGAGAGAAAGATAATCTGTGTGTTTTAGAGAGAGAGAAAGAGAAGCTGTGAGTGAGAGAGAGAGAGAGAGCCGCTGTGAGTGAGAGAGAGAGAAAGAGAAGCTGTGAATGAGAGAGAGAGAGAAAGAGAAGCTGTGAGTGAGAAGGAGAGGGAAAGAGAAGCTGTGAGTGAGTGAGAGAGAGAGAAAGAGAAGCTGTGAGTGAGAGAGAGAGAAAGAGAAGCTGTGAGTGAGAGAGAGAGAGAAAGAGAAGCTGTGAGTAAGAAGGAGAGGGAAAGAGAAGAAGTGAGTGAGTGAGAGAGAGAGAGAAAGAGAAGCTGTGAGAGAGAAAGAGAAGCTGTGAGAGAGAGTGAGAGAGAGAAAGAGAATCTGTTAGTGAGAGTGAGAGAGAGAGAAAGAGAAGCTGTGAGTGAGAGAGAGATTGAAAGAGAAGCTGTGAGTGAGAGAGAGAAAGAGAAGCTGTGAGTGAGAGAGAGAAAGAGAAGCTGTGACTGAGAGGGAGAGAGAGAAAGAGAAGCTGTGAGTTACACACACAGAGAGAAGCTGTGAGTTAGAGAGAGAGAAAGAGAAGCTGTGAGTGACAGAGAGAGAGAAAGAGAAGCTGAGAGTGAGAGAGAGAGAGAGATAAAGTGAAGCTGTGAGTGTGTGAGAGAGAGACAGAGAAGCTGTGTGTGTGTGAGAGAGAGAAAGATAGTCTGAGAAAGAGAGAGTGAAAGAGAAGCTGTGCGTGAGACAGAGAGAGGGAGAAAGAGAAGCTGTGTGCGTGAGAGAGAGAAAGTGAAGCTGTGAGTGAGAGAGAGAGAGAAAGAGAAGCTGTGTGTGTGAGAGAGAAAGATATTTTGAGAAAGAGAGAGTGAAAGATAAGCTGTGAGTGAGAGAGAGAGAGGGAGAAAGAGAAGCTGTGTGTGTGTGAGAGAGAAAGAGAAGCTGTGAGTGTGAGTGAGAGAGAAAGAGAAGCTGTGAGTGAGTGAGAGAGAGAGAATGAGAAGCTGTGAGTGAGAGAGAGAAGCTGTGAGAGAGAGAAAGAGAAGCTGTGAGTGAGAGAGAGAGAGAGAAGATGTGAGTGATAGAAAGAGAGAATGAGAAGCTGTCAGTGAGAGAGAGAGAAAGTAAGAGAAGCTGTGAGTGAGATAGAGAGAGAGAGAAAGAGAAGCTGTGAGTGAGAGAGAGAGAGGGAGAGAAAGATAATCTGTGTGTTTTAGAGAGAGAGAAAGAGAAGCTGTGAGTGAGAGAGAGAGAAAGAGAAGCTGTGAGTGAGAGAGAGAAGCTATGAGTGAGAGAGAGAAAGAAAAGCTGTGAGAGAGAGAGAGAGAGAAAGAGAAGATATGAGTGAGAGAGAGAGAAAGAGAAGCTGTGAGTGTGAGTGAGAGAGAAAGAGAAGCTGTGAGTGAGTGAGAGAGAGAGAATGAGAAGCTGTGAGTGAGAGAGAGAAGCTGTGAGAGAGAGAAAGAGAAGCTGTGAGTGAGAGAGAGAGAGAAGATGTGAGTGATAGAAAGAGAGAATGAGAAGCTGTCAGTGAGAGAGAGAGAAAGTAAGAGAAGCTGTGAGTGAGATAGAGAGAGAGAGAAAGAGAAGCTGTGAGTGAGAGAGAGAGAGGGAGAGAAAGATAATCTGTGTGTTTTAGAGAGAGAGAAAGAGAAGCTGTGAGTGAGAGAGAGAGAAAGAGAAGCTGTGAGTGAGAGAGAGAAGCTATGAGTGAGAGAGAGAAAGAAAAGCTGTGAGTGAGAGAGAGAGAGAGAAAGAGAAGATATGAGTGAGAGAGAGAGAAAGAGAAGCTGTGAGTGAGTGAGAGAAGCTATGAGTGAGAGAGAGAAAGAAAAGCTGTGAGTGAGGGAGAGAGAGAGAAAGAGAAGATATGAGTGAGGGAGAGAGAGAGAAGCAGTGTGTGAGAGAGAAACAGAAGCTGTGAGTGTGTGTGAGAGAGAAAGAGAAGCTGTGAGTGAGAGAGAGAGAAAGAAAGAGAAATTAGAGTGAGAAACAGACAGAGAAAGAGAAGCTGTGAGTGGGAGAGAGAGAAAGAGAGTCTGTGAATCAGAGAGAGAGAGAGAAGCTGTGAGTGAGAGAGAGAGAGAGCCGCTGTGAGTGAGAGAGAGAGAAAGAGAAGCTGTGAATGAGAGAGAGAGAAAGAGAAGCTGTGAGTGAGAGAGAGAGAAAGAGAAGCTGTGAGTGAGTGAGAGAGAGAAAGGGAAGTTTGTGAGTGAGAGAGAGAGAGAAAGAGAAGCTTTGAGTGAGAGAGAGAAGCTGTGAGTGAGAGAGAGAAAGAAAAGCTTTGAGTGAGAGAGAGAGAGAGAAAGAGAAGATATGTGTGTGTGTGAGAGAGAGAAAGATAGTCTGAGAAAGAGAGAGTGAAAGAGAAGCTGTGAGTGAGACAGAGAGAGGGAGAAAGAGAAGCTGTGTGCGTGAGAGAGAGAAAGAGAAGCTGTGAGTGAGAGTGAGAGAGAGAGAGAGAGAAAGAGAAGCTAAGAGTTAGAGAAAGAGAGAAAGTGAAGCTGTGAGTGAGAGAGAGAGAGACAGAGAAGCTGTGTGTGAGAGAGAGAAAAAGAGAAGATGTGAGTGAGAGTGAGAGAGAGAGAGAGAGAGATAAAGAGAAGCTGTGAGTGAGAGAGAGAGAAAGCAAAGCTGTGAGAGAGAGAGAGAAAGAGAAGCTGTGAATGTGTGTGTGAGAGAAAGAGAAGCTGTGAGTGAGAGAGAGAGAAAGAAAGAGAAATTAGAGTGAGAAAGAGAGAGAGAAAGAGAAGCTGTGAGAGAGAGAGAGAGAAGATGTGAGTGATAGAGAGAGAGAATGAGAAGCTGTGAGTGATAGAGAGAGTAAGTAAGAGAACCTGTGAGTGAGATAGAGAGAGAGAGAAGGAGAAGCTGTGAGTGAGAGAGAGAGAGGGAGAAAGATAAGCTGTGTGAGAGAGAGAGAGAGAAGCTGTGTGTGTGAGAGAGAGAAAGAAAAGCTGTGATTGAGAGTGAGTGAGAGAGAGAAAGAGATGCTGTAAGTGAGAGAGAGAGAAAGAGAAGCTGTGAGTGAGAGAGAGAAGCTATGAGTGAGAGAGAGAAAGAAAAGCTGTGAGAGAGAGAGAGAGAAAGAGAAGATATGAGTGAGAGAGAGAGAAAGAGAAGCTGTGAGTGTGAGTGAGAGAGAAAGAGAAGCTGTGAGTGAGTGACAGAGAGAGAATGAGAAGCTGTGAGTGAGAGAGAGAAGCTGTGAGAGAGAGAAAGAGAAGCTGTGAGTGAGAGAGAGAGAGAGAAGATGTGAGTGATAGAAAGAGAGAATGAGAAGCTGTCAGTGAGAGAGAGAGAAAGTAAGAGAAGCTGTGAGTGAGATAGAGAGAGAGAGAAAGAGAAGCTGTGAGTGAGAGAGAGAGAGGGAGAGAAAGATAATCTGTGTGTTTTAGAGAGAGAGAAAGAGAAGCTGTGAGTGAGAGAGAGAGAGAGAGCCGCTGTGAGTGAGAGAGAGAGAAAGAGAAGCTGTGAATGAGAGAGAGAGAGAAAGAGAAGCTGTGAGTGAGAAGGAGAGGGAAAGAGAAGCTGTGAGTGAGTGAGAGAGAGAGAAAGAGAAGCTGTGAGTGAGAGAGAGAGAAAGAGAAGCTGTGAGTGAGAGAGAGAGAGAAAGAGAAGCTGTGAGTAAGAAGGAGAGGGAAAGAGAAGAAGTGAGTGAGTGAGAGAGAGAGAGAAAGAGAAGCTGTGAGAGAGAAAGAGAAGCTGTGAGAGAGAGTGAGAGAGAGAAAGAGAATCTGTTAGTGAGAGTGAGAGAGAGAGAAAGAGAAGCTGTGAGTGAGAGAGAGATTGAAAGAGAAGCTGTGAGTGAGAGAGAGAAAGAGAAGCTGTGAGTGAGAGAGAGAAAGAGAAGCTGTGACTGAGAGGGAGAGAGAGAAAGAGAAGCTGTGAGTTACACACACAGAGAGAAGCTGTGAGTTAGAGAGAGAGAAAGAGAAGCTGTGAGTGACAGAGAGAGAGAAAGAGAAGCTGAGAGTGAGAGAGAGAGAGAGATAAAGTGAAGCTGTGAGTGTGTGAGAGAGAGACAGAGAAGCTGTGTGTGTGTGAGAGAGAGAAAGATAGTCTGAGAAAGAGAGAGTGAAAGAGAAGCTGTGCGTGAGACAGAGAGAGGGAGAAAGAGAAGCTGTGTGCGTGAGAGAGAGAAAGTGAAGCTGTGAGTGAGAGAGAGAGAGAAAGAGAAGCTGTGTGTGTGAGAGAGAAAGATATTTTGAGAAAGAGAGAGTGAAAGAGAAGCTGTGAGTGAGAGAGAGAGAGGGAGAAAGAGAAGCTGTGTGTGTGTGAGAGAGAAAGAGAAGCTGTGAGTGAGAGTGAGAGAGAGAGAGAGAAAGAGAAGCTGTGAGTGTGAGTGAGAGAGAAAGAGAAGCTGTGAGTGAGTGAGAGAGAGAGAATGAGAAGCTGTGAGTGAGAGAGAGAAGCTGTGAGAGAGAGAAAGAGAAGCTGTGAGTGAGAGAGAGAGAGAGAAGATGTGAGTGATAGAAAGAGAGAATGAGAAGCTGTCAGTGAGAGAGAGAGAAAGTAAGAGAAGCTGTGAGTGAGATAGAGAGAGAGAGAAAGAGAAGCTGTGAGTGAGAGAGAGAGAGGGAGAGAAAGATAATCTGTGTGTTTTAGAGAGAGAGAAAGAGAAGCTGTGAGTGAGAGAGAGAGAAAGAGAAGCTGTGAGTGAGAGAGAGAAGCTATGAGTGAGAGAGAGAAAGAAAAGCTGTGAGAGAGAGAGAGAGAGAGAGAAAGAGAAGATATGAGTGAGAGAGAGAGAAAGAGAAGCTGTGAGTGTGAGTGAGAGAGAAAGAGAAGCTGTGAGTGAGTGAGAGAGAGAGAATGAGAAGCTGTGAGTGAGAGAGAGAAGCTGTGAGAGAGAGAAAGAGAAGCTGTGAGTGAGAGAGAGAGAGAGAAGATGTGAGTGATAGAAAGAGAGAATGAGAAGCTGTCAGTGAGAGAGAGAGAAAGTAAGAGAAGCTGTGAGTGAGATAGAGAGAGAGAGAAAGAGAAGCTGTGAGTGAGAGAGAGAGAGGGAGAGAAAGATAATCTGTGTGTTTTAGAGAGAGAGAAAGAGAAGCTGTGAGTGAGAGAGAGAGAAAGAGAAGCTGTGAGTGAGAGAGAGAAGCTATGAGTGAGAGAGAGAAATAAAAGCTGTGAGTGAGAGAGAGAGAGAGAAAGAGAAGATATGAGTGAGAGAGAGAGAAAGAGAAGCTGTGAGTGAGTGAGAGAAGCTATGAGTGAGAGAGAGAAAGAAAAGCTGTGAGTGAGGGAGAGAGAGAGAAAGAGAAGATATGAGTGAGGGAGAGAGAGAGAAGCAGTGTGTGAGAGAGAAACAGAAGCTGTGAGTGTGTGTGAGAGAGAAAGAGAAGCTGTGAGTGAGAGAGAGAGAAAGAAAGAGAAATTAGAGTGAGAAACAGACAGAGAAAGAGAAGCTGTGAGTGGGAGAGAGAGAAAGAGAGTCTGTGAATCAGAGAGAGAGAGAGAAGCTGTGAGTGAGAGAGAGAGAGAGCCGCTGTGAGTGAGAGAGAGAGAAAGAGAAGCTGTGAATGAGAGAGAGAGAAAGAGAAGCTGTGAGTGAGAGAGAGAGAAAGAGAAGCTGTGAGTGAGTGAGAGAGAGAAAGGGAAGTTTGTGAGTGAGAGAGAGAGAGAAAGAGAAGCTTTGAGTGAGAGAGAAGCTGTGAGTGAGAGAGAGAAAGAAAAGCTTTGAGTGAGAGAGAGAGAGAGAAAGAGAAGATATGTGTTTGTGTGAGAGAGAGAAAGATAGTCTGAGAAATAGAGAGTGAAAGAGAAGCTGTGAGTGAGACAGAGAGAGGGAGAAAGAGAAGCTGTGTGCGTGAGAGAGAGAAAGAGAAGCTGTGAGTGAGAGTGAGAGAGAGAGAGAGAGAAAGAGAAGCTAAGAGTTAGAGAAAGAGAGAAAGTGAAGCTGTGAGTGAGAGAGAGAGAGACAGAGAAGCTGTGTGTGAGAGAGAGAGAAAAAGAGAAGATGTGAGTGAGAGTGAGAGAGAGAGAGAGAGATAAAGAGAAGCTGTGAGTGAGAGAGAGAAAGCAAAGCTGTGAGAGAGAGAGAGAAAGAGAAGCTGTGAATGTGTGTGTGAGAGAAAGAGAAGCTGTGAGTGAGAGAGAGAGAAAGAAAGAGAAATTAGAGTGAGAAAGAGAGAGAGAAAGAGAAGCTGTGAGAGAGAGAGAGAGAAGATGTGAGTGATAGAGAGAGAGAATGAGAAGCTGTGAGTGATAGAGAGAGTAAGTAAGAGAACCTGTGAGTGAGATAGAGAGAGAGAGAAGGAGAAGCTGTGAGTGAGAGAGAGAGAGGGAGAAAGATAAGCTGTGTGAGAGAGAGAGAGAGAAGCTGTGTGTGTGAGAGAGAGAAAGAAAAGCTGTGATTGAGAGTGAGTGAGAGAGAGAAAGAGATGCTGTAAGTGAGAGAGAGAGAAAGAGAAGCTGTGAGTGAGAGAGAGAAGCTATGAGTGAGAGAGAGAAAGAAAAGCTGTGAGAGAGAGAGAGAGAGAAAGAGAAGATATGAGTGAGAGAGAGAGAAAGAGAAGCTGTGAGTGTGAGTGAGAGAGAAAGAGAAGCTGTGAGTGAGTGAGAGAGAGAGAATGAGAAGCTGTGAGTGAGAGAGAGAAGCTGTGAGAGAGAGAAAGAGAAGCTGTGAGTGAGAGAGAGAGAGAGAAGATGTGAGTGATAGAAAGAGAGAATGAGAAGCTGTCAGTGAGAGAGAGAGAAAGTAAGAGAAGCTGTGAGTGAGATAGAGAGAGAGAGAAAGAGAAGCTGTGAGTGAGAGAGAGAGAGGGAGAGAAAGATAATCTGTGTGTTTTAGAGAGAGAGAAAGAGAAGCTGTGAGTGAGAGAGAGAGAAAGAGAAGCTGTGAGTGAGAGAGAGAAGCTATGAGTGAGAGAGAGAAAGAAAAGCTGTGAGTGAGAGAGAGAGAGAGAAAGAGAAGATATGAGTGAGAGAGAGAGAAAGAGAAGCTGTGAGTGAGTGAGAGAAGCTATGAGTGAGAGAGAGAAAGAAAAGCTGTGAGTGAGGGAGAGAGAGAGAAAGAGAAGATATGAGTGAGGGAGAGAGAGAGAAGCAGTGTGTGAGAGAGAGAGAGGGAGAGAAAGATAATCTGTGTGTTTTAGAGAGAGAGAAAGAGAAGCTGTGAATGAGAGAGAGAGAAAGAGAAGCTGTGAGTGAGAGAGAGAGAAAGAGAAGCTGTGAGTGAGTGAGAGAGAGAAAGGGAAGTTTGTGAGTGAGAGAGAGAGAGAAAGAGAAGCTTTGAGTGAGAGAGAGAAGCTGTGAGTGAGAGAGAGAAAGAAAAGCTTTGAGTGAGAGAGAGAGAGAGAAAGAGAAGATATGTGTGTGTGTGAGAGAGAGAAAGATAGTCTGAGAAAGAGAGAGTGAAAGAGAAGCTGTGAGTGAGACAGAGAGAGGGAGAAAGAGAAGCTGTGTGCGTGAGAGAGAGAAAGAGAAGCTGTGAGTGAGAGTGAGAGAGAGAGAGAGAGAAAGAGAAGCTAAGAGTTAGAGAAAGAGAGAAAGTGAAGCTGTGAGTGAGAGAGAGAGAGACAGAGAAGCTGTGTGTGTGAGAGAGAGAAAAAGAGATGTGAGTGAGAGTGAGAGAGAGAGAGAGATAAAGAGAAGCTGTGAGTGAGAGAGAGAGAAAGCAAAGCTGTGAGAGAGAGAGAGAAAGAGAAGCTGTGAATGTGTGTGTGAGAGAAAGAGAAGCTGTGAGTGAGAGAGAGAGAAAGAAAGAGAAATTAGAGTGAGAAAGAGAGAGAGAAAGAGAAGCTGTGAGTGAGAGAGAGAGAAAGAGAAGCTGTGAGTGAGAGAGAGAGAAGATGAGTGAGAGAGGGAAAGAAAAGCTGTGAGTGAGAGAGAGAGAAAGAGAAGATATGAGTGAGAGAGAGAAAGAGAAGCTGTGAGTGAGAGAGAGAGAAGCTATGAGTGAGAGAGAAAGAAAAGCTGTGAGTGAGAGAGAGAGAAAGAGAAGATATGAGTGAGAGAGAGAGAGAAGCTGTGAGTGAGAGAGAGAGAAAGAAAGAGAAATTAGAGTGAGAAAGAGAGAGAGAAAGACAAGCTGTGAGTGGGAGAGAGAGAAAGAGAGTCTGTGAATCAGAGAGAGAGAGGGAAGCTGTGAGTGAGAGAGAGAGAGAGCCGCTGTGAGTGAGAGAGAGAGAAAGAGAAGCTGTGAATGAGAGAGAGAGAGAAAGAGAAGCTGTGAGTGAGAAGGAGAGGGAAAGAGAAGCTGTGAGTGAGTGAGAGAGAGAGAAAGAGAAGCTGTGAGTGAGAGAGAGAGAAAGAGAAGCTGTGAGTGAGAGAGAGAGAGAAAGAGAAGCTGTGAGTAAGAAGGAGAGGGAAAGAGAAGAAGTGAGTGAGTGAGAGAGAGAGAGAGAAAGAGAAGCTGTGAGAGAGAAAGAGAAGCTGTGAGTGAGAGAGTGAGAGAGAGAAAGAGAATCTGTTAGTGAGAGTGAGAGAGAGAGAAAGAGAAGCTGTGAGTGAGAGAGAGATTGAAAGAGAAGCTGTGAGTGAGAGAGAGAGAGAAAGAGAAGCTGTGAGTGAGAGAGAGAAAGAGAAGCTGTGACTGAGAGGGAGAGAGAGAAAGAGAAGCTGTGAGTTACACACAGAGAGAGAAGCTGTGAGTTAGAGAGAGAGAAAGAGAAGCTGTGAGTGACAGAGAGAGAGAAAGAGAAGCTGAGAGTGAGAGAGAGAGAGAGAAAGTGAAGCTGTGAGTGTGAGAGAGAGACAGAGAAGCTGTGTGTGTGTGAGAGAGAGAAAGATAGTCTGAGAAAGAGAGAGTGAAAGAGAAGCTGTGCGTGAGACAGAGAGAGGGAGAAAGAGAAGCTGTGTGCGTGAGAGAGAGAAAGTGAAGCTGTGAGTGAGAGAGAGAGAGAAAGAGAAGCTGTGTGTGTGAGAGAGAAAGATATTTTGAGAAAGAGAGAGTGAAAGAGAAGCTGTGAGTGAGAGAGAGAGAGGGAGAAAGAGAAGCTGTGTGTGTGTGAGAGAGAAAGAGAAGCTGTGAGTGAGAGTGAGAGAGAGAGAGAGAAAGAGAAGCTGTGAGTGTGAGTGAGAGAGAAAGAGAAGCTGTGAGTGAGTGAGAGAGAGAGAATGAGAAGCTGTGAGTGAGAGAGAGAAGCTGTGAGAGAGAGAAAGAGAAGCTGTGAGTGAGAGAGAGAGAGAGAAGATGTGAGTGATAGAAAGAGAGAATGAGAAGCTGTGAGTGAGAGAGAGAGAAAGTAAGAGAAGCTGTGAGTGAGATAGAGAGAGAGAGAAAGAGAAGCTGTGAGTGAGAGAGAGAGAGGGAGAGAAAGATAATCTGTGTGTTTTAGAGAGAGAGAAAGAGAAGCTGTGAGTGAGAGAGAGAGAAAGAGAAGCTGTGAGTGAGAGAGAGAAGCTATGAGTGAGAGAGAGAAAGAAAAGCTGTGAGTGAGAGAGAGAGAGAGAAAGAGAAGATATGAGTGAGAGAGAGAGAAAGAGAAGCTGTGAGTGAGGGAGAGAAGCTATGAGTGAGAGAGAGAAAGAAAAGCTGTGAGTGAGAGAGAGAGAGAGAAAGAGAAGATATGAGTGAGGGAGAGAGAGAGAAGCAGTGTGTGAGAGAGAAACAGAAGCTGTGAGTGTGTGTGAGAGAGAAAGAGAAGCTGTGAGTGAGAGAGAGAGAAAGAAAGAGAAATTAGAGTGAGAAACAGATAGAGAAAGAGAAGCTGTGAGTGGGAGAGAGAGAAAGAGAGTCTGTGAATCAGAGAGAGAGAGAGAAGCTGTGAGTGAGAGAGAGAGAGCCGCTGTGAGTGAGAGAGAGAGAAAGAGAAGCTCTGAATGAGAGAGAGAGAGAAAGAGAAGCTGTGAGTGAGAGAGAGGGAAAGAGAAGCTGTGAGTGAGTGAGAGAGAGAAAGGGAAGTTTGTGAGTGAGAGAGAGAGAGAAAGAGAAGCTTTGAGTGAGAGAGAGAAGCTGTGAGTGAGAGAGAAAAAGAAAAGCTTTGAGTGAGAGAGAGAGAGAAAGAGAAGATATGTGTGTGTGTGAGAGAGAGAAAGATAGTCTGAGAAAGAGAGAGTGAAAGAGAAGCTGTGAGTGAGACAGAGAGAGGGAGAAAGAGAAGCTGTGTGCGTGAGAGAGAGAAAGAGAAGCTGTGAGTGAGAGTGAGAGAGAGAGAGAGAAAGAGAAATAAGAGTTAGAGAAAGAGAGAAAGTGAAGCTGTGAGTGAGAGAGAGAGAGACAGAGAAGCTGTGTGTGTGAGAGAGAGAAAGAGAAGATGTGAGTGAGAGTGAGAGAGAGAGAGAGAGATAAAGAGAAGCTGTGAGTGAGAGAGAGAGAAAGCAAAGCTGTGAGAGAGAGAGAGAAAGAGAAGCTGTGAATGTGTGTGTGAGAGAAAGAGAAGCTGTGAGTGAGAGAGAGAGAAAGAAAGAGAAATTAGAGTGAGAAAGAGAGAGAGAAAGAGAAGCTGTGAGAGAGAGAGAGAGAGAGAAGATGTGAGTGATAGAGAGAGAGAATGAGAAGCTGTGAGTGATAGAGAGAGTAAGTATGAGAACCTGTGAGTGAGATAGAGAGAGAGAGAAGGTGAAGCTGTGAGTGAGAGAGAGAGAGGGAGAAAGATAAGCTGTGAGAGAGAGAGAGAGAGAAGCTGTGTGTGAGAGAGAGAGAAAGAAAAGCTGTGATTGAGAGTGAGTGAGAGAGAGAAAGAGATGCTGTAAGTGAGAGAGAGAGAAGCTGTGAGTGAGAGACAGAAAGAAAAGCGGTGAGTGAGAGAGAGAGAGAAAGAGAAGCTGTGAGTGAGACTGTGAGAGAGAGAAAGAGAAGCTGTTAGTGAGAGTGAGAGAGAGAGAGAAAGAGAAGCTGTGAGTGAGAGTGAGATTGAAAGAGAAGCTGTGAGTGAGAGAGAGAGAGAAAGAGAAGCTGTGAGTGAGAGGGAGAGAAAGAGAAGCTGTGAGTGACACAGAGAGAGAGAAGCTGTGAGTTAGAGAGAGAGAAAGTGAAGCTGTGAGTGACAGAGAGAGAGGAAGAGAAGCTGTGAGTGAGAGAGAGAGAGAAAGAGAAGCTGTGTGTGTGTGTGAGAGAGAAAGATAGTCTGAGAAAGAGAGAGTGAAAGAGAAGCTGTGAGTGAGACAGAGAGAGGGAGAAGGAGAAGCTGTGTGTGTGAGAGAGAGAAAGAGAAGCTGTGAGTGAGAGTGAGAGAGAGAAAGAGAAAGAGAAGCTGTGAGTGAGAGAGTGAGAAAGAGAAGCTGTGAGTGAGAGAGAGAGAGAAAGCGAAGCTGTGAGTGAGAGAGAGAGAGAATGAGAAGCTGTGAGTGTGAGAGAGAGAAGCTGTGAGTGAGAGAGAGAGATGTGAGTGATAGAGAGAGAGAAAGAGAAGCTGTGAGTGAGAGGGAGAGAAAGTAAGAGAAGCTGTGAGTGAGATAGAGAGAGAGAGAAAGAGAAGCTGTGAGTGAGAGAGAGAGGGAGAAAGATAATCTGTGATTGAGAGTGAGAGAGAGAGAAAGAGAAGCTATGAGTGAGAGAGAGAGAAAGAGAAGCTGTGAGTGAGAGAGAGAAGCTGTGTGTGAGAGAGAAAGAAAAGCTGTGAGTGAGAGAGAGAGAGAGAAAGAGAAGATATGAGTGAGAGAGAGAGAGAAGCAGTGAGTGAGAGAGAGAGAGAAAGAGAAGCTGTGAGTGAGACAGAGAGAGAGAAAGAGAAGCTGTGTGAGAGAGAGAGGGGAAGAAAGAGAAGCTGTGTGTGTGAGAGAGAGAAAGAGAAGCTGTGAGTGTGTGTGAGAGAAAGAGAAGCTGTGAGTGGGAGAGAGAGAAAGAGTCTGTGAGTGAGAGAGAGAGAGAAGCTGAGTGAGAGAGAGAGAGAGCTGCTGTGAGTGAGAGAGAGAGAAAGAGAAGCTGTGAATGAGAGAGAGAAACTGTGAGTGAGAGAGAGAGAAAGGGAAGCTGTGAGTGAGTAAGAGAGAGAAAGGGAAGTTGTGAGTGAGAGAGAGAGAGAAAGAGCTGTGAGTGAGAGAGAGAGAGAAAGAGAAGCTGTGAGTGAGAGAGAGAGAAAAAGAGATGCTGTGAGTGAGAGAGAGAGAGAAAGAGAAGCTGTGAGTGAGAGAAAGAGAAAGAGAAGCTGTGTGTGAGAGAGAGAGAAAGAGAAGCTGTGAGTGAGAGAGAGAGAAAGAGAAGCTGTGAGTGAGTGAGAGAGAGAGAAAGAGAAGCTGTGAGTGAGAGAGAGAGAAAGAGAAGCTGTGAGTGAGAGAGAGAAAGAGAAGCTGTGTCTGAGAGGGAGAGAGAGAAAGAGAAGCTGTGAGTGACAGAGAGGGGAAGAAAGAGAAGCTGTGTGTGTGAGAGAGAGAAAGAGAAGCTGTGAGTGTGTGTGAGAGAAAGAGAAGCTGTGAGTGAGAGAGAGAGAGAAAGAAAGAGAAATTAGAGTGAGAAAGAGATAGAGAAAGAGAAGCTGTGAGTGGGAGAGAGAGAAAGAGTCTGTGAGTGAGAGAGAGAGAAGCTGTGAGTGAGAGAGAGAGAGAGCTGCTGTGAGTGAGTGAGAGAGAGAGAAAGAGAAGCTGTGAGTGAGAGAGAGAGAAAGAGAAGCTGTGAGTGAGAGAGAGAAAGAGAAGCTTTGTGTAAGAAGGAGAGGGAAAGAGAAGAAGTGAGTGAGTGAGAGAGAGAGAGAAAGAGAATCTGTGAGAGAGAAAGAGAAGCTGTGAGTGAGAGAGTGAGAGAGAGAAAGAGAATCTGTTAGTGAGAGTGAGAGAGAGAGAGAAAGAGAAGCTGTGTGTGAGAGAGAGATTGAAAGAGAAGCTTTGAGTGAGAGAGAGAGAGAGAAAGAGAAGCTGTGAGTGAGAGAGAGAAAGAGAAGCTGTGACTGAGAGGGAGAGAGAGAAAGAGAAGCTGTGAGTGACAGAGAGAGAAGCTGTGAGTTAGAGAGAGAGAAAGAGAAGCTGTGAGTGACAGAGAGAGAGAAAGAGAAGCTGAGAGTGAGAGAGAGAGAGAAAGTGAAGCTTTGAGTGAGAGCGAGAGACAGAGAAGCTGTGTGTGTGTGTGAGAGAGAAAGATAGTCTGAGAAAGAGAGAGTGAAAGAGAAGCTGTGAGTGAGACAGAGAGAGGGAGAAAGAGAAGCTGTGTGCGTGTGAGAAAGAAAGAGAAGCTGTGAGTGAGAGAGAGAGAAAGTGAAGCTGTGAGTGAGAGAGAGAGAGAAAGAGACGCTGTGTGTGTGTGAGAGAGAAAGATAGTCTGAGAAAGAGAGAGTGAAAGAGAAGCTGTGAGTGAGAGAGAGAGGGAGAAAGAGAAGCTGTGTGTGAGAGAGAGAGAAAGAGAAGCTGTGAGTGAGAGTGAGAGAGAGAGAAAAAGAGAAGCTGTGAGTGTGAGTGAGAGAGAAAGTGAAGCTGTGAGTGAGAGAGAGAGAGAATGAGAAGCTGTGAGTGAGAGAGAGAAGCTGTGTGAGAGAGGGAGAAAGAGAAGCTGTGAGTGAGAGAGAGAGAGAAGATGTGAGTGATAGAGAGAGAGAATGAGAAGCTGTCAGTGAGAGAGAGAGAAAGTAAGAGAAGCTGTGAGTGAGAGAGAGAGAGGGAGAGAAAGATAATCTGTCAGAGAGCGAGAGAGAAAGAGAAGCTGTGTGTTTTAGAGAGAGAGAAAGAGAAGCTGTGATTGAGAGTGTGTGAGAGAGAGAAAGAGAAGCTGTGAGTGAGAGAGAGAAGCTATGAGTGAGAGAGAGAAAGAAAAGCTGTGAGTGAGAGAGAGAGAGAAAGAGAAGATATGAGTGAGAGAGAGAGAGAGAAGCAGTGAGAGAGAGAGAAACAGAAGCTGTGAGTGAGACAGAGAGAGAGAAAGAGAAGCTGAGAGAGAGAGAGAGGGAGAAAGAGAAGCTGTGAGAGAGAGAGAGAATGAGAAGCTGTGAGTGTGTGAGAGAGACAAAAAGAGAAGCTGTGAGTGAGAGAGAGAGAAAGAAAGAGAAATTAGAGTGAGAAAGAGAGAGAGAAAGAGAAGCTGTGAGTGGGAGAGAGAGAAAGAGAGTCTGTGAATCATAGAGAGAGAGAAGCTGTGCGTGAGAGAGAGAGAGAGCCGCTGTGAGTGAGAGAGAGAGAAAGAGAAGCTGTGAATGAGAGAGAGAGAGAAAGAGAAGCTGTGAGTGAGAGAGAGAGAAAGAGAAGCTGTGAGTGAGTAAGAGAGAGAAAGGGAAGTTTGTGAGTGAGAGAGAGAGAGAAAGAGAAGCTGTGTTTGAGAGAGAGAAGCTGTGAGTGAGAGAGAGAAAGAAAAGCTGTGAGTGAGAGAGAGAGAGAGAAAGAGAAGATGTGAGTGAGTGAGAGAGAGAGAGAAGCAATGAGTGTGAGAGAGAGAGAGAAAGAGAAGCTGTCAGTGAGACAGAGAGAGAGAAAGAGAAGCTGTGAGAGAGAGAAAGAGGGAGAAAGAGAAGCTGTGAGAGAGAGAGAGAGAGAGAAGCTGTGAGTGATAGAGAGAGTAAGTAAGAGAAGCTGTGAGTGAGATAGAGAGAGAGAAGGAGAAGCTGTGAGTGAGAGAGAGAGAGGGAGAAAGAGAAGCTGTGATAGAGAGAGAGAATGAGAAGCTGTGAGTGATAGAGAGAGTAAGTAAGAGAAGCTGTGAGTGAGATAGAGAGAGAGAAGGAGAAGCTGTGAGTGAGAGAGAGAGAGGGAGAAAGATAAGCTGTGTGTGTGTGAGAGAGAGAGAAGCTGTGTGTGTGTGAGAGAGAAAGAAAAGCTGTGATTGAGAGTGAGTGAGAGAGAGAAAGAGATGCTGTAAGTGAGAGAGAGAGAAGCTGTGAGTGAGAGAGATAAAGAAAAGCGGTGAGTGAGAGAGAGAGAGAAAGAGAAGCTGTGAGTGAGACTGTGAGAGAGAGAAAGAGAAGCTGTTAGTGAGAGTGAGAGAGAGAGAGAAAGAGAAGCTGTGAGTGAGAGGGAGATTGAAAGAGAAGCTGTGAGTGAGAGAGAGAGAGAAAGAGATGCTGTGAGTGAGAGAGAGAAAGAGAATCTGTGAGTGAGAGGGAGAGAAAGAGAAGCTGTGAGTGACACAGAGAGAGAGAAGCTGTGAGTTAGAGAGAGAGAAAGAGAAGCTGTGAGTGACAGAGAGAGAGGAAGAGATGCTGTGTGTGTGTGTGAGAGAGAAAGATAGTCTGAGAAAGAGAGAGTGAAAGAGAAGCTGTGAGTGAGACAGAGAGAGGGAGAAAGAGAAGCTGTGTGTGTGTGAGAGAGAAAGAGAAGCTGTGAGTGAGAGTGAGAGAGAGAAAGAGAAAGAGAAGCTGTGAGTGAGAGAGAGAAAGAGAAGCTGTGAGTGAGAGAGAGAGAGAAAGTGAAGCTGTGAGTGAGAGAGAGAGAGAATGAGAAGCTGTGAGTGTGAGAGAGAGAAGCTGTGAGTGAGAGAGAGAGATGTGAGAGAGAGAAAGAGAAAGAGAAGCTGTGAGTGAGAGAGAGAAAGAGAAGCTGTGAGTGAGAGAGAGAGAGAAAGTGAAGCTGTGAGTGAGAGAGAGAGAGAATGAGAAGCTGTGAGTGTGAGAGAGAGAAGCTGTGAGTGAGAGAGAGAGATGTGAGTGATAGAGAGAGAGAAAGAGAAGCTGTGAGTGAGAGGGAGAGAAAGTAAGAGAAGCTGTGAGTGAGATAGAGAGAGAGAGAAAGAGAAGCTGTGAGTGAGAGAGAGAGGGAGAGAGAAAGAGAAGCTGTGAGTGAGAGAGAGAGAGAAAGAGATGCTGTGAGTGAGAGAGAGAGAGAAAGAGAAGCTGTGAGTGAGAGAGAGAGAAGCTGTTTGTGAGAGAGAAAGAAAAGCTGTGAGTGAGAGAGAGAGAGAGAAAGAGAAGATATGAGTGAGAGAGAGAGAGAAGCAGTGAGTGAGAGAGAGAGAGAGAAAGAGAAGCTGTGAGTGAGACAGAGAGAGAGAAAGAGAAGCTGTGAGAGAGAGAGAGAGGGGAAGAAAGAGAAGTTGTGTGTGTGAGAGAGAGAAAGAGAAGCTGTGAGTGTGTGAGAGAGAAAGAGAAGCTGTGAGTGAGAGAGAGAGAAAGAAAGAGAAATTAGAGTGAGAAAGAGAGAGAGATAGAGAAGCTGTGAGTGGGAGAGAGAGAAAGAGTCTGTGAGTGAGAGAGAGAGAGAAGCTGTGAGTGAGAGAGAGAGAGAGAGCTGCTGTGAGTGAGAGAGAGAGAGAAAGAGAAGCTGTGAATGAGAGAGAGATAAACTGTGAGTGAGAGAGAGAGAAAGAGAAGCTGTGTGTGAGTAAGAGAGAGAAAGGGAAGTTGTGAGTGAGAGAGAGAGAGAAAGAGCTGTGAGTGAGAGAGAGAGAAAGAGAAGCTGTGAGTGAGAGAGAGAGAAAGAGAAGCTGTGAGTGAGAAGGAGAGGGAAAGAGAAGCTGTGAGTGAGTGAGAGAGAGAGAAAGAGAAGCTGTGAGAGAGAAAGAGAGAAGCTGTGAGTGAGAGAGTGAGAGAGAGAAAGAGAAGCTGTGAGTGAGAGAGAGAAAGAGAAGCTGTGAGTGAGAGGGAGAGAGAGAAAGAGAAGTTGTGAGTGAGAGAGAGAGAAAGAGAAGCTGTGAGTGAGAGAGAGAAAGAGAAGTTGTGAGTGAGAAGGAGAGAGAGAAAGAGAAGCTGTGAGTGACACAGAGAGAGAAGCTGTGAGTTAGAGAGAGAGAGAAAGAGAAGTTGTGAGTGACAGAGAGAGAGAGAAAGAGAAACTGTGAGTGAGAGTGAGAGAGAGAGAGAAAGAGAAGCTGTGAGTGAGAGAGAGAGAAAGAGATGCTGTGAGTGAGAGAGAGAGAGAAAGAGAAGCTGTGAGTGAGAGAGAAGCTATGAGTGAGAGAGGGAAAGAAAAGCTGTGAGTGAGAGAGAGAGAGAAAGAAGATATGAGTGAGAGAGAGAGAGAGAAGCAGTGAGAGAGAGAGAAAGAGAAGCTGTGAGTGTGTGTGAGAGAGAGAGAGAAGCTGTGAGTGAGAGAGAGAGAAAGAAAAATTAGAGTGAGAAAGAGAGAGAGAAAGAGAAGCTGTGAGTGGGAGAGAGAGAAAGAGAGTCTGTGAATCAGAGAGAGAGAGAGAAGCTGTGAGTGAGAGAGAGAGAGACGCTGTGAGTGAGAGAGAGAGAAAGAGAAGCTGTGAATGAGAGAGAGAGAGAAAGAGAAGCTGTGAGTGAGAGAGAGAGAAAGAGAAGCTGTGAGTGAGTGAGAGAGAAAGGGAAGTTTGTGAGTGAGAGAGAGAGAGAAAGAGAAGCTGTGAGTGAGAGAGAGAAGCTGTGAGTGAGAGAGAGAAAGAAAAGCTGTGAGTGAGAGAGAGAGAAAGAGAAGATGTGTGTGAGAGAGAGAAAGATAGTCTGAGAAAGAGAGAGTGAAAGAGAAGCTGTGAGTGAGACAGAGAGAGGGAGAAAGAGAAGCTGTGTGCGTGAGAGAGAGAAACAGAAGCTGTGAGTGAGAGTGAGAGAGAGAAAGAGAAAGAGAAGCTGAGAGTTAGAGAGAGAGAGAAAGTGAAGCTGTGAGTGAGAGAGAGAGAGACAGAGAAGCTGTGTGTGTGTGAGAGAGAGAAAGATAGTCTGAGAAAGAGAGACTGAAAGAGAAGCTGTGAGTGAGACAGAGAGAGGGAGAAAGAGAAGCTGTGTGTGTGAGAGAGAAAGAGAAGCTGTGAGTGAGAGTGAGAGAGAGAGAGAGAAAGAGAAGCTGTGAGTGAGAGAGAGCTGCTGTGAGTGAGAGAGAGAGAAAGAGAAGCTGTGAATGAGAGAGAGAGAAACTGTGAGTGAGAGAGAGAGAAAGAGAAGCTGTGTGTGTGTGAGAGAGAGAAAGATAGTCTGAGAAAGAGAGACTGAAAGAGAAGCTGTGAGTGAGACAGAGAGAGGGAGAAAGAGAAGCTGTGTGTGTGAGAGAGAAAGAGAAGCTGTGAGTGAGAGTGAGAGAGAGAGAGAAAGAGAAGCTGTGAGTGAGAAAGAGAAGCTGTGAGTGAGAGAGAGAGAAGCTATGAGTGAGAGAGAGAAAGAAAAGCTGTGAGTGAGAGAGAGAGAGAAAGAGAAGATATGAGTGAGAGAGAGAGAGAGAAGCAGTGAGAGAGAGAGAAACAGAAGCTGTGAGTGAGACAGAGAGAGAGAAAGAGAAGCTGAGAGAGAGAGAGAGGGAGAAAGAGAAGCTGTGAGAGAGAGAGAGAATGAGAAGCTGTGAGTGTGTGAGAGAGATAAAGAGAAGCTGTGAGTGAGAGAGAGAGAAAGAAAGAGAAATTAGAGTGAGAAAGAGAGAGAGAAAGAGAAGCTGTGAATGGGAGAGAGAGAAAGAGAGTCTGTGAATCATAGAGAGAGAGAGAAGCTGTGCGTGAGAGAGAGAGAGAGCCGCTGTGAGTGAGAGAGAGAGAAAGAGAAGCTGTGAATGAGAGAGAGAGAGAAAGAGAAGCTGTGAGTGAGAGAGAGAGAAAGAGAAGCTGTGAGTGAGTGAGAGAGAGAAAGGGAAGTTTGTGAGTGAGAGAGAGAGAGAAAGAGAAGCTGTGTTTGAGAGAGAGAAGCTGTGAGTGAGAGAGAGAAAGAAAAGCTGTGAGTGAGAGAGAGAGAGAGAGAGAAAGAGAAGATGTGAGTGAGTGAGAGAGAGAGAGAAGCAATGAGTGTGAGAGAGAGAGAGAAAGAGAAGCTGTCAGTGAGACAGAGAGAGAGAAAGAGAAGCTGTGAGAGAGAGAAAGAGGGAGAAAGAGAAGCTGTGAGAGAGAGAGAGAGAGAAGCTGTGAGTGTGTGTGTGAGAGAAAGAGAAGCTGTGAGTGAGAGAGAGAGAAAGAAAGAGAAATTAGAGTGAGAAAGAGAGAGAGAAAGAGAAGCTGTGAGTGAGAGAGAGAGAGAGAAGATGTGAGTGATAGAGAGAGAGAATGAGAAGCTGTGAGTGATAGAGAGAGTAAGTAAGAGAAGCTGTGAGTGAGATAGAGAGAGAGAGAAGGAGAAGCTGTGAGTGAGAGAGAGAGAGGGAGAAAGATAAGCTGTGAGAGAGAGAGAAGCTGTGTGTGTGTGAGAGAGAAAGAAAAGCTGTGATTGAGAGTGAGTGAGAGAGAGAAAGAGATGCTGTAAGTGAGAGAGAGAGAAGCTGTGAGTGAGAGAGATAAAGAAAAGCGGTGAGTGAGAGAGAGAGAGAAAGAGAAGCTGTGAGTGAGACTGTGAGAGAGAGAAAGAGAAGCTGTTAGTGAGAGTGAGAGAGAGAGAGAAAGAGAAGCTGTGAGTGAGAGTGAGATTGAAAGAGAAGCTGTGAGTGAGAGAGAGAGAGAAAGAGATGCTGTGAGTGAGAGAGAGAAAGAGAATGTGAGTGAGAGGGAGAGAAAGAGAAGCTGTGAGTGACACAGAGAGAGAGAAGCTGTGAGTTAGAGAGAGAGAAAGAGAAGCTGTGAGTGATAGAGAGAGAGGAAGAGATGCTGTGAGTGAGAGAGAGAGAGAAAGAGAAGCTGTGTGTGTGTGAGAGAGAGAAAGATAGTCTGAGAAAGAGAGAGTGAAAGAGAAGCTGTGAGTGAGACAGAGAGAGGGAGAAAGAGAAGCTGTGTGTGTGTGAGAGAGAAAGAGAAGCTGTGAGTGAGAGTGAGAGAGAGAAAGTGAAAGAGAAGCTGTGAGTGAGAGAGAGAGAAAGAGAAGCTGTGAGTGAGAGAGAAAGTGAAGCTGTGAGTGAGAGAGAGAGAATGAGAAGCTGTGAGTGTGAGAGAGAGAAGCTGTGAGTGAGAGAGAGAGAGATGTGAGTGATAGAGAGAGAGAAAGAGAAGCTGTGAGTGAGAGGGAGAGAAAGTAAGAGAAGCTGTGAGTGAGATAGAGAGAGAGAGAAAGAGAAGCTGTGAGTGAGAGAGAGAGGGAGAAAGATAATCTGTGATTGAGAGTGAGAGAGAGAGAAAGAGAAGCTGTGAGTGAGAGAGAGAGAAAGAGAAGCTGTGAGTGAGAGAGAGAGAAGCTGTTTGTGAGAGAGAAAGAAAAGCTGTGAGTGAGAGAGAGAGAGAGAAAGAGAAGATATGAATGAGAGAGAGAGAGAAGCAGTGAGTGAGAGAGAGAGAAAGAGAAGCTGTGAGTGAGAGAGAGAGAGAAAGAAAGAGAAATTAGAGAGAGAAAGAGAGAGAGAAAGAGAAGCTGTGAGTGGGAGAGAGAGAAAGAGGCTGTGAGTGAGAGAGAGAGAGAGAGAAGCTGTGAGTGAGAGAGAGAGAGCTGCTGTGAGTGAGAGAGAGAGAAAGAAAAGCTGTGAATGAGAGAGAGAGAAACTGTGAGTGAGAGAGAGAGAAAGAGAAGCTGTGAGTGAGTAAGAGAGAGAAAAGGAAGTTGTGAGTGAGAGTGAGAGAGAAAGAGCTGTGAGTGAGAGAGAGAGAGAAAGAGAAGCTGTGAGTGAGAGAGAGAGAAAGAGAAGCTGTGAGTGAGAAGGAGAGGGAAAGAGAAGCGGTGAGTGAGTGAGAGAGAGAGAAAGAGAAGCTGTGAGAGGGAAAGAGAGAAGCTGTGAGTGAGAGAGTGAGAGAGAGAAAGAGAAGCTGTGAGTGAGAGAGAGAAAGAGAAGCTGAGAGTGAGAGGGAGAGAGAGAAAGAGAAGCTGTGAGTGAGAGAGAGAGAAAGAGAAGCTGTGAGTGAGAGAGAGAAAGAGAAGTTGTGAGTGAGAGAGAGAGAAAGAGAAGCTGTGAGTGAGAGAGAGAGAAAGCGAAGCTGTGAGTGAGAGAGAGAGAGAGAATGAGAAGCTGTGAGTGAGAGAGAGAGAAAGAGAAGCTGTGAGTGAGAGAGAGAGAAAGCGAAGCTGTGAGTGAGAGAGAGAGAGAGAATGAGAAGCTGTGAGTGAGAGAGAGAGGGGGAGAAAGATAATCTGTGATTGAGAGTGAGAGAGAGAGAAAGAGAAGCTGTGAGTGAGAGAGAGAGAAAGAGAAGCTGTGAGTGAGTGAGAGAGAAGCTGTGTGTGAGAGAGAAAGAAAAGCTGTGAGTGAGAGAGAGAGAGAGAAAGAGAAGATATGAGTGAGAGAGAGAGAGAAGCAGTGAGTGAGAGAGAGAGAAAGAGAAGCTGTGAGTGAGACAGAGAGAGAGAAAGAGAAACTGTGATAGAGAGAGAGGGGAAGAAAGCGAAGCTGTGTATGTGAGAGAGAGAAAGAGAAGCTGTGAGTGTGTGTGAGAGAGAAAGAGAAGCTGTGAGTGAGAGAGAGAGAGAGAGAAAGAAAGAGAAATTAGAGTGAGAAAGAGAGAGAGAAAGAGAAGCTGTGAGTGGGAGAGAGAGAGAGAGTCTGTGAGTGAGAGAGAGAAGCTGTGAGTGAGAGAGAGAGCTGCTGTGAGTGAGAGAGAGAGAAAGAGAAGCTGTGAGTGAGAGAGAAACTGTGAGTGAGAGAGAGAGAAAGAGAAGCTGTGAGTGAGTAAGAGAGAGAAAGGGAAGCTGTGAGTGAGAGAGAGAGAGAAAGAGAAGCTGTGAGTGAGAGAGAGAGAAAGAGAAGCTGTGAGTGAGAAGGAGAGGGAAAGAGAAGCTGTGAGTGAGAGAGAGAGAAAGAGAAGCTGTGTGAGAGAAAGAGAGAAGCTGTGAGTGAGAGAGTGAGAGATAGAAAGAGAAGCTGTGAGTGAGAGAGAGAAAGAGAAGCTGTGAGTGAGGGGGAAAGAGAGAAAGAGAAGCTGTGAGTGAGAGAGAGAAAGAGAAGCTATGAGTGAGAGAGAGAAAGAGAAGTTGTGAGTGAGAGGGAGAGAGAGAAAGAGAAGCTGTGAGTGACACACAGAGAGAGAAGCTGTGAGTTAGAGAGAGAGAGAAAGAGAAGTTGTGAGTGACAGAGAGAGAGAGAAAGAGAAGCTGTGAGTGAGAGTGAGAGCGAGAGAGAAAGAGAAGCTGTGAGTGAGAGAGAGAGAAAGAGATGCTGTGAGTGAGAGAGAGAGAGAAAGAGAAGCTGTGAGTGAGAGAGAGAGAAAGAGAAGCTGTGAGAGAGAGAGAAAGAGAAGCTGTGAGAAAGAAGGAGAGGGAAAGAGAAGAAGTGAGTGAGAGAGAGAGAGAAAGAGAAGCTGTGAGTGAGAGAGAGAGAAAGAGAAGCTGTGAGTGAGAGAGTGAGAGAGAGAAAGAGAAGCTGTTAGTGAGAGTGAGAGAGAGAGAGAAAGAGAAGCTGTGAGTGAGAGAGAGATTGAAAGAGAAGCTGTGAGTGAGTGAGAGAGAGAGAAAGAGAAGCTGTGAGTGAGAGAGAGAGAAAGAGAAGCTGTGAGTGAGAGAGAGAGAGAAAGAGAAGCTGTGATTAAGAAGGAGAGGGAAAGAGAAGAAGTGAGTGAGTGAGAGAGAGAGTGAAAGAGAAGCTGTGAGTGAGAGAGTGAGAGAGAGAAAGAGAATCTGTTAGTGAGAGTGAGAGAGAGAGATTAAGAGAAGCTGTGTGTGTGAGAGAGAAAGAGAAGCTGTGAGTGAGAGGGAGAGAAAGAGAAGCTGTGAGTGACACACACAGAGATAAGCTGTGAGTTAGAGAGAGAGAAAGAGAAGCTGTGAGTGACAGAGAGAGAAAGAGAAGCTGAGAGTGAGAGAGAGAGAAAGTGAAGCTGTGAATGAGAGAGAGAGAAAGAGAAGCTGTGTGAGAGAGAGAAGCTGTGAGTGAGAGAGAGAAAGAAAAGCTGTGAGTGAGAGAGAGAGAGAGAAAGAGAAGCTGTGAGTGAGTGAGAGAGAGAGAGAGAAGCAGTGAGTGAGAGAGAGAGAGAGAAAGAGCTGTCAGTGAGACAGAGAGAGAGAAAGAGAAGCTGTGAGAGAGAGAGAGGGAGAAAGAGAAGCTGTGAGAGAGAGTGAAAGAGAATCTGTGAGTGTGTGTGTGAGAGAAAGAGAAGCTGTGAGTGAGAGAGAGAGAAAGAAAGAGAAATTAGAGTGAGAAAGAGAGAGAGAAAGAGAAGCTGTGAATGAGAGAGAGAGAGAGAAGCTGTGAGTGATGGAGAGAGAGAATGAGAAGCTGTGAGTGATAGAGAGAGTAAGTAAGAGAAGCTGTGAGTGAGATAGAGAGAGAGAAGGAGAAGCTGTGAGTGAGACAGAGAGAGAGAAAGAGAAGCTGTGAGAGAGAGAGAGAGGGAGAAAGAGAAGCTGTGAGAGAGAGAGAAAGAGAAGCTGTGAGTGAGAGAGAGAAAGAAAGAGAAATTAGAGTGAGAAAGAGAGAGAGAAAGAGAAGCTGTGAGTGGTAGAGAGAGAAAGAGAGTCTGTGAGTGAGAGAGAGAGAGAAGCTGTGAGTGAGAGAGAGAGAGCCGCTGTGAGTGAGAGAGAGAGAAAGAGAAGCTGTGAATGAGAGAGAGAGAAAGAGAAGCTGTGTGTGTGAGAGAGAAAGAGAAGCTGTGAGTGAGTGAGAGAGAGAGAAAGGGAAGTTGTGAGTGAGAGAGAGAGAAAGAGAAGATGTGAGTGAGAGAGAGAGAAAGAGAAGCTGTGAGTGAGAGAGAGAGAGAGAAGCTGTGAGTGAGAGAGAGATTGAAAGAGAAGCTGTGAGTGAGTGAGAGAGAGAGAAAGGGAAGTTGTGAGTGAGAGAGAGAGAGAAAGAGAAAATGTGAGTGAGAGAGAGAGAAAGAGAAGCTGTGAGTGAGAGAGAGAGAGAAAGAGAAGCTGTGAGTGAGAAGGAGAGGGAAAGAGAAGCTCTGAGTGAGTGAGAGAGAGAAAGAGAAGCTGTGAGTGAGAGAGAGAGAGAAAGAGAAGCTGTGTGTGTGTGAGAGAGAAGCTGTGAGTGAGAGAGAGAAAGAGAAGCTGTTAGTGAGAGTGAGAGAGAGAGAGAAAGAGAAGCTGTGAGTGAGAGTGAGATTGAAAGAGAAGCTGTGAGTGAGAGAGAGAGAGAAAGAGAAGCTGTGAGTGAGAGAGAGAAAGAGAAGCTGTGAGTGAGAGGGAGGGAAACAGAAGCTGTGAGTGACACAGAGAGAGAAGCTGTGAGTTAGAGAGAGAGAAATAGAAGCTGTGAGTGACAGAGAGAGAAAGAGAAGCTGAGAGTGAGAGAGAGAGAGAATGTGAAGCTGTGAGTGAGAGAGAGAAAGAGAAGCTGTGTGTGTAAGAGAGAGAGAAAGATAGTCTGAGAAAGAGAGAGTGAAAGAGAAGCTGTGAGTGAGACAGAGGGAGAAAGAGTAGCTGTGTGTCAGAGAGAGAGAAAGAGAAGATGTGAGTGAGAGAGAGAAAGAGAAGCTGTGAGTGAGAGAGAGAGAGAAAGCGAAGCTGTGAGTGAGAGAGAGAGAGAGAATGAGAAGCTGTGAGTGTGAGAGAGAGAAGCTGTGAGTGAGAGAGAGAGAGATGTGAGTGATAGAGAGAGAGAAAGAGAAGCTGTGAGTGAGAGGGAGAGAAAGTAAGAGAAGCTGTGAGTGAGATAGAGAGAGAGAGAAAGAGAAGCTGTGAGTGAGAGAGAGAGAGGGAGAAAGATAATCTGTGATTGAGAGTGAGAGAGAGAGAAAGAGAAGCTGTGAGTGAGAGAGAGAGAAAGAGAAGCTGTGAGTGAGAGAGAGAGAAGCTGTGTGAGAGAGAGAAAGATAAGCTGTGAGAGAGAGAGAGAGAGAGAAAGAGAAGATATGAGTGAGAGAGAGAGAGAAGCAGTGAGTGAGAGAGAGAGAAAGAGAAGCTGTGAGTGAGACAGAGAGAGAGAAAGAGAAACTGTGAGAGAGAGGGGAAGAAAGAGAAGCTGTGTATGTGAGAGAGAAAGAGAAGCTGTGAGTGAGAGAGAGAGAGAAAGAGAAGCTGTGATTAAGAAGGAGAGGGAAAGAGAAGAAGTGAGTGAGTGAGAGAGAGAGTGAAAGAGAAGCTGTGAGTGAGAGAGTGAGAGAGAGAAAGAGAATCTGTTAGTGAGAGTGAGAGAGAGAGAAAAAGAGAAGCTGTGTGTGAGAGAGAGAAAGAGAAGCTGTGAGTGAGAGGGAGAGAAAGAGAAGCTGTGAGTGACACACACAGAGATAAGCTGTGAGTTAGAGAGAGAGAAAGAGAAGCTGTGAGTGACAGAGAGAGAAAGAGAAGCTGAGAGTGAGAGAGAGAGAAAGTGAAGCTGTGAATGAGAGAGAGAGAAAGAGAAGCTGTGTGAGAGAGAGAAGCTGTGAGTGAGAGAGAGAAAGAAAAGCTGTGAGTGAGAGAGAGAGAGAGAAAGAGAAGCTGTGAGTGAGTGAGAGAGAGAGAGAGAAGCAGTGAGTGAGAGAGAGAGAGAGAAAGAGCTGTCAGTGAGACAGAGAGAGAGAAAGAGAAGCTGTGAGAGAGAGAGAGGGAGAAAGAGAAGCTGTGAGAGAGAGTGAAAGAGAAGCTGTGAGTGTGTGTGTGAGAGAAAGAGAAGTTGTGAGTGAGAGAGAGAGAAAGAAAGAGAAATTAGAGTGAGAAAGAGAGAGAGAAAGAGAAGCTGTGAATGAGAGAGAGAGAGAGAAGCTGTGAGTGATGGAGAGAGAGAATGAGAAGCTGTGAGTGATAGAGAGAGTAAGTAAGAGAAGCTGTGAGTGAGATAGAGAGAGAGAAGGAGAAGCTGTGAGTGAGACAGAGAGAGAGAAAGAGAAGCTGTGAGAGAGAGAGAGAGGGAGAAAGAGAAGCTGTGAGAGAGAGAGAAAGAGAAGCTGTGAGTGAGAGAGAGAAAGAAAGAGAAATTAGAGTGAGAAAGAGAGAGAGAAAGAGAAGCTGTGAGTGGGAGAGAGAGAAAGAGAGTCTGTGAGTGAGAGAGAGAGAGAGAGAAGCTGTGAGTGAGAGAGAGAGAGCCGCTGTGAGTGAGAGAGAGAGAAAGAGAAGCTGTGAATGAGAGAGAGAGAAAGAGAAGCTGTGTGTGTGAGAGAGAAAGAGAAGCTGTGAGTGAGTGAGAGAGAGAGAAAGGGAAGTTGTGAGTGAGAGAGAGAGAGAAAGAGAAGATGTGAGTGAGAGAGAGAGAAAGAGAAGCTGTGAGTGAGAGAGAGAGAGAGAAGCTGTGAGTGAGAGAGAGATTGAAAGAGAAGCTGTGAGTGAGTGAGAGAGAGAGAAAGGGAAGTTGTGAGAGAGAGAGAGAGAGAAAGAGAAGATGTGAGTGAGAGAGAGAGAAAGAGAAGCTGTGAGTGAGTGAGAGAGAGAAAGAGAAGCTGTGAGTGAGAAGGAGAGGGAAAGAGAAGCTCTGAGTGAGTGAGAGAGAGAGAAAGAGAAGCTGAGAGTGAGAGAGAGAGAGAATGTGAAGCTGTGAGTGAGAGAGAGAAAGAGAAGCTGTGTGTGTGTGAGAGAGAGAAAGATAGTCTGAGAAAGAGAGAGTGAAAGAGAAGCTGTGAGTGAGACAGAGGGAGAAAGAGTAGCTGTGTGTCAGAGAGAGAGAAAGAGAAGCTGTGAGTGAGAGAGAGAAAGAGAAGCTGTGAGTGAGAGACAGAGAGAAAGCGAAGCTGTGAGTGAGAGAGAGAGAGAGAATGAGAAGCTGTGAGTGTGAGAGAGAGAAGCTGTGAGTGAGAGAGAGAGAGATGTGAGTGATAGAGAGAGAGAAAGAGAAGCTGTGAGTGAGAGGGAGAGAAAGTAAGAGAAGCTGTGAGTGAGATAGAGAGAGAGAGAAAGAGAAGCTGTGAGTGAGAGAGAGAGAGGGAGAAAGATAATCTGTGATTGAGAGTGAGAGAGAGAGAAAGAGAAGCTGTGAGTGAGAGAGAGAGAAAGAGAAGCTGTGAGTGAGAGAGAGAGAAGCTGTGTGTGAGAGAGAAAGATAAGCTGTGAGAGAGAGAGAGAGAGAGAAAGAGAAGATATGAGTGAGAGAGAGAGAGAAGCAGTGAGTGAGAGAGAGAGAAAGAGAAGCTGTGAGTGAGACAGAGAGAGAGAAAGAGAAACTGTGAGAGAGAGAGGGGAAGAAAGAGAAGCTGTGTATGTGAGAGAGAGAAAGAGAAGCTGTGAGTGTGTGTGTGAGAGAAAGAGAAGCTGTGAGTGAAAGAGAGAGAGAGAGAAAGAAAGAGAAATTAGAGTGAGAAAGAGAGAGAGAAAGAGAAGCTGTGAGTGGGAGAGAGAGAAAGAGTCTGTGAGTGAGAGAGAGAGAGAGAAGCTGTGAGTGAGAGAGAGAGAGAGCTGCTGTGAGTGAGAGAGAGAGAAAGAGAAGCTGTGAATGAGAGAGAAACTGTGAGTGAGAGAGAGAGAAAGAGAAGCTGTGAGTGAGTAAGAGAGAGAACGGGAAGTTGTGAGTGAGAGAGAGAGAAAGAGAAGCTGTGAGTGAGAGAGAGAAACTGTGAGTGAGAGAGAGAAAGAAAAGCTGTGAGTGAGAGAGAGAGAGAAAGAGAAGATGTGAGTGAGTGAGAGAGAGAGAGAAGCAGTGAGTGAGAGAGAGAGAGAGAAAGAGAAGCTGTCAGTGAGACAGAGAGAGAGAAAGAGAAGCTGTGAGAGAGAGAGAGAGGGAGAAAGAGAAGCTGTGAGAGAGAGAGAGAAAGAGAAGCTGTGAGAAAGAGAGAGAGAAAGAGAAGCTGTGAGTGAGAGAGAGAGAGAAGTTGTGAGTGATAGAGAGAGAGAATGAGAAGCTGTGAGTGATAGAGAGAGTAAGTAAGAGAAGCTGTGAGTGAGGGAGAGAGAGGGAGAAAGATAAGCTGTGTGTGTGTGTGAGAGAGAGAGAAGCTGTGTGTGTGTGAGAGAGAAAGAAAAGCTGTGATTGAGAGTGAGAGAGAGAGAAAGAGATGTTGTGAGTGAGAGAGAGAGAAGCTGTGAGTGAGAGAGAGAAAGAAAAGCGGTGATTGAGAGTGAGAGAGAGAGAAAGAGAAAGAGAAGCTGAGAGTGAGAGAGAGAGAGAATGTGAAGCTGTGAGTGAGAGAGAGAAAGAGAAGCTGTGTGTGTGTGAGAGAGAGAAAGATAGTCTGAGAAAGAGAGAGTGAAAGAGAAGCTATGAGTGAGACAGAGGGAGAAAGAGTAGCTGTGTGTCAGAGAGAGAGAAAGAGAAGCTGTGAGTGAGAGAGAGAGAAAGAGAAGCTGTGAGTGAGAGAGAGAGAGAAAGCGAAGCTGTGAGTGAGAGAGAGAGAGAGAATGAGAAGCTGTGAGTGTGAGAGAGAGAGGGAGAAAGATAATCTGTGATTGAGAGTGAGAGAGAGAGAAAGAGAAGCTGTGAGTGAGAGAGAGAGAAAGAGAAGCTGTGAGTGAGTGAGAGAGAAGCTGTGTGTGAGAGAGAAAGAAAAGCTGTGAGTGAGAGAGAGAGAGAGAAAGAGAAGATATGAGTGAGAGAGAGAGAGAAGCAGTGAGTGAGAGAGAGAGAAAGAGAAGCTGTGAGTGAGACAGAGAGAGAGAAAGAGAAACTGTGAGAGAGAGAGAGGGGAAGAAAGCGAAGCTGTGTATGTGAGAGAGAGAAAGAGAAGCTGTGAGTGTGTGTGAGAGAGAAAGCGAAGCTGTGAGTGAGAGAGAGAGAGAGAGAAAGAAAGAGAAATTAGAGTGAGAAAGAGAGAGAGAAAGAGAAGCTGTGAGTGGGAGAGAGAGAGAGAGTCTGTGAGTGAGAGAGAGAGAGAGAAGCTGTGAGTGAGAGAGAGAGAGCTGCTGTGAGTGAGAGAGAGAGAAAGAGAAGCTGTGAGTGAGAGAGAAACTGTGAGTGAGAGAGAGAGAAAGAGAAGCTGTGAGTGAGTAAGAGAGAGAAAGGGAAGTTGTGAGTGAGAGAGAGAGAGAAAGAGAAGCTGTGAGTGAGAGAGAGAGAGAAAGAGAAGCTGTGAGTGAGAGAGAGAGAAAGAGAAGCTGTGAGTGAGAAGGAGAGGGAAAGAGAAGCTGTGAGTGAGAGAGAGAGAAAGAGAAGCTGTGTGAGAGAAAGAGAGAAGCTGTGAGTGAGAGAGTGAGAGATAGAAAGAGAAGCTGTGAGTGAGAGAGAGAAAGAGAAGCTGTGAGTGAGGGGGAGAGAGAGAAAGAGAAGCTGTGAGTGAGAGAGAGAGAAAGAGAAGCTGTGAGTGAGAGAGAGAAAGAGAAGTTGTGAGTGAGAGGGAGAGAGAGAAAGAGAAGCTGTGAGTGACCCACAGAGAGAGAAGCTGTGAGTTAGAGAGAGAGAGAAAGAGAAGTTGTGAGTGACAGAGAGAGAGAGAAAGAGAAGCTGTGAGTGAGAGTGAGAGCGAGAGAGAAAGAGAAGCTGTGAGTGAGAGAGAGAGAAAGAGATGCTGTGAGTGAGAGAGAGAGAGAAAGAGAAGCTGTGAGTGAGAGAGAGAGAAAGAGAAGCTGTGAGAGAGAGAGAAAGAGAAGCTGTGAGAAAGAAGGAGAGGGAAAGAGAAGGTGAGTGAGAGAGAGAGAGAAAGAGAAGCTGTGAGTGAGAGAGAGAGAAAGAGAAGCTGTGAGTGAGAGAGTGAGAGAGAGAAAGAGAAGCTGTTAGTGAGAGTGAGAGAGAGAGAGAAAGAGAAGCTGTGAGTGAGAGAGAGATTGAAAGAGAAGCTGTGAGTGAGTGAGAGAGAGAGAAAGAGAAGCTGTGAGTGAGAGAGAGTGAGAGAGAAGCTGTGAGTGAGAGAGAGAGAGAAAGAGAAGCTGTGATTAAGAAGGAGAGGGAAAGAGAAGAAGTGAGTGAGTGAGAGAGAGAGTGAAAGAGAAGCTGTGAGTGAGAGAGTGAGAGAGAGAAAGAGAATCTGTTAGTGAGAGTGAGAGAGAGAGAGAAAGAGAAGCTGTGTGTGAGAGAGAGAAAGAGAAGCTGTGAGTGAGAGGGAGAGAAAGAGAAGCTGTGAGTGACACACACAGAGATAAGCTGTGAGTTAGAGAGAGAGAAAGAGAAGCTGTGAGTGACAGAGAGAGAAAGAGAAGCTGAGAGTGAGAGAGAGAGAAAGTGAAGCTGTGAATGAGAGAGAGAGAAAGAGAAGCTGTGTGAGAGAGAGAAGCTGTGAGTGAGAGAGAGAAAGAAAAGCTGTGAGTGAGAGAGAGAGAGAAAGAGAAGCTGTGAGTGAGTGAGAGAGAGAGAGAAGCAGTGAGTGAGAGAGAGAGAGAGAAAGAGCTGTCAGTGAGACAGAGAGAGAGAAAGAGAAGCTGTGAGAGAGAGAGAGGGAGAAAGAGAAGCTGTGAGAGAGAGTGAAAGAGAAGCTGTGAGTGTGTGTGTGAGAGAAAGAGAAGCTGTGAGTGAGAGAGAGAGAAAGAAAGAGAAATTAGAGTGAGAAAGACAGAGAGAAAGAGAAGCTGTGAATGAGAGAGAGAGAGAGAAGCTGTGAGTGATGGAGAGAGAGAAGGAGAAGCTGTGAGTGAGACAGAGAGAGAGAAAGAGAAGCTGTGAGAGAGAGAGAGAGGGAGAAAGAGAAGCTGTGAGAGAGAGAGAAAGTGAAGCTGTGAGTGAGAGAGAGAAAGAAAGAGAAATTAGAGTGAGAAAGAGAGAGAGAAAGAGAAGCTGTGAGTGGGAGAGAGAGAAAGAGAGTCTGTGAGTGAGAGAGAGAGAGAGAAGCTGTGAGTGAGAGAGAGAGAGCCGCTGTGAGTGAGAGAGAGAGAAAGAGAAGCTGTGAATGAGAGAGAGAGAAAGAGAAGCTGTGAGTGAGAGAGAGAGAAAGAAAGAGAAGCTGTGAGTGAGTGAGAGAGAGAAAGGGAAGTTGTGAGTGAGAGAGAGAGAAAGAGAAGCTGTGAGTGAGAGAGAGAAAGAGAAGCTGTGAGTGAGTGAGAGAGAGAGAGAAGCTGTGTGAGAAGGAGAGAGAGAGAAGCTATGAGTGAGAGAGAGAGAAAGAAAGAGAAGCTGTGAGTGAGAGAGAGAATGAGAAGCTGTGAGTGAGAGAGAGAAGGTGTGTGAGAGAGAGAGAAACAGAAGCTGTGAGAGAGAGAGAGAGATGTGAGTGATAGAGAGAGAGAAAGAGAAGCTGTGAGTGAGAGAGAGAGAAAGAGAAGCTGTGAGTGAGAGAGAGAATCTGTGAGTGAGAGAGAGAAATAAAAGCTGTGAGTGAGAGAGAGAGAGAAAGAGAAGATATGAGTGAGAGAGAAGCAGTGAGAGAGAGAGAGAGAAACAGAAGCTGTGAGTGAGACAGAGAGAGAAAGAGAAGCTGTGTATGTGAGAGAGAGAAAGAGAAGCTGTGAGTGTGTGTGAGAGAGAAACTGTGAGTGAAAGAGAGAGAGAGAGAAAGAAAGAGAAATTAGAGTGAGAAAGAGAGAGAGAAAGAGAAGCTGTGAGTGGGAGAGAGAGAAAGAGTCTGTGAGTGAGAGAGAGAGAGAGAAGCTGTGAGTGAGAGAGAGAGAGAGCTGCTGTGAGTGAGAGAGAGAGAAAGAGAAGCTGTGAATGAGAGAGAAACTGTGAGTGAGAGAGAGAGAAAGAGAAGCTGTGAGTGAGTAAGAGAGAGAACGGGAAGTTGTGAGTGAGAGAGAGAGAAAGAGAAGCTGTGAGTGAGAGAGAGAAACTGTGAGTGAGAGAGAGAAAGAAAAGCTGTGAGTGAGAGAGAGAGAGAGAAAGAGAAGATGTGAGTGAGTGAGAGAGAGAGAGAAGCAGTGAGTGAGAGAGAGAGAGAGAGAAAGAGAAGCTGTCAGTGAGACAGAGAGAGAGAAAGAGAAGCTGTGAGAGAGAGAGAGAGGGAGAAAGAGAAGCTGTGAGAGAGAGAGAGAAAGAGAAGCTGTGAGTGTGTGTGAGAGAGAAAGAGAAGCTGTGAGAAAGAGAGAGAGAAAGAGAAGCTGTGAGTGAGAGAGAGAGAGAAGTTGTGAGTGATAGAGAGAGAGAATGAGAAGCTGTGAGTGATAGAGAGAGTAAGTAAGAGAAGCTGTGAGTGAGATAGAGAGAGAGAGAAGGAGAAGCTGTGAGTGAGGGAGAGAGAGGGAGAAAGATAAGCTGTGTGTGTGTGAGAGAGAGAGAGAAGCTGTGTGTGTGTGAGAGAGAAAGAAAAGCTGTGATTGAGAGTGAGAGAGAGAAAGAGATGTTGTGAGTGAGAGAGAGAGAAGCTGTGAGTGAGAGAGAGAAAGAAAAGCGGTGATTGAGAGTGAGAGAGAGAGAAAGAGAAAGAGAAGCTGAGAGTGAGAGAGAGAGAGAATGTGAAGCTGTGAGTGAGAGAGAGAAAGAGAAGCTGTGTGTGTGTGAGAGAGAGAAAGATAGTCTGAGAAAGAGAGAGTGAAAGAGAAGCTATGAGTGAGACAGAGGGAGAAAGAGTAGCTGTGTGTCAGAGAGAGAGAAAGAGAAGCTGTGAGTGAGAGAGAGAGAAAGAGAAGCTGTGAGTGAGAGAGAGAGAGAAAGCGAAGCTGTGAGTGAGAGAGAGAGAGAGAATGAGAAGCTGTGAGTGTGAGAGAGAGCGGGAGAAAGATAATCTGTGATTGAGAGTGAGAGAGAGAGAAAGAGAAGCTGTGAGTGAGAGAGAGAGAAAGAGAAGCTGTGAGTGAGTGAGAGAGAAGCTGTGTGTGAGAGAGAAAGAAAAGCTGTGAGTGAGAGAGAGAGAGAGAAAGAGAAGATATGAGTGAGAGAGAGAGAGAAGCAGTGAGTGAGAGAGAGAGAAAGAGAAGCTGTGAGTGAGACAGAGAGAGAGAAAGAGAAACTGTGAGAGAGAGAGGGGAAGAAAGCGAAGCTGTGTATGTGAGAGAGAGAAAGAGAAGCTGTGAGTGTGTGTGAGAGAGAAAGCGAAGCTGTGAGTGAGAGAGAGAGAGAGAGAAAGAAAGAGAAATTAGAGTGAGAAAGAGAGAGAGAAAGAGAAGCTGTGAGTGGGAGAGAGAGAGAGAGTCTGTGAGTGAGAGAGAGAGAGAGAAGCTGTGAGTGAGAGAGAGAGAGCTGCTGTGAGTGAGAGAGAGAGAAAGAGAAGCTGTGAGTGAGAGAGAAACTGTGAGTGAGAGAGAGAGAAAGAGAAGCTGTGAGTGAGTAAGAGAGAGAAAGGGAAGTTGTGAGTGAGAGAGAGAGAGAAAGAGAAGCTGTGAGTGAGAGAGAGAGAGAAAGAGAAGCTGTGAGTGAGAGAGAGAGAAAGAGAAGCTGTGAGTGAGAAGGAGAGGGAAAGAGAAGCTGTGAGTGAGAGAGAGAGAAAGAGAAGCTGTGTGAGAGAAAGAGAGAAGCTGTGAGTGAGAGAGTGAGAGATAGAAAGAGAAGCTGTGAGTGAGAGAGAGAAAGAGAAGCTGTGAGTGAGGGGGAGAGAGAGAAAGAGAAGCTGTGAGTGAGAGAGAGAGAAAGAGAAGCTGTGAGTGAGAGAGAGAAAGAGAAGTTGTGAGTGAGAGGGAGAGAGAGAAAGAGAAGCTGTGAGTGACCCACAGAGAGAGAAGCTGTGAGTTAGAGAGAGAGAGAAAGAGAAGTTGTGAGTGACAGAGAGAGAGAGAAAGAGAAGCTGTGAGTGAGAGTGAGAGCGAGAGAGAAAGAGAAGCTGTGAGTGAGAGAGAGAGAAAGAGATGCTGTGAGTGAGAGAGAGAGAGAAAGAGAAGCTGTGAGTGAGAGAGAGAGAAAGAGAAGCTGTGAGAGAGAGAGAAAGAGAAGCTGTGAGAAAGAAGGAGAGGGAAAGAGAAGAAGTGAGTGAGAGAGAGAGAGAAAGAGA
Organism: Bradypodion pumilum; assembly: GCA_035047305.1. Lineage (NCBI taxonomy): Eukaryota > Metazoa > Chordata > Lepidosauria > Squamata > Chamaeleonidae > Bradypodion > Bradypodion pumilum. The sequence goes on along the minus strand of JAWDJD010000001.1, from coordinate 269,616,953 downwards.
AGCTGTGAGTGAGAGAGAGAGAAAGAGAAGCTGTGAGTGAGAGAGTGAGAGAGAGAAAGAGAAGCTGTTAGTGAGAGTGAGAGAGAGAGAGAAAGAGAAGCTGTGAGTGAGAGAGAGATTGAAAGAGAAGCTGTGAGTGAGTGAGAGAGAGAGAAAGAGAAGCTGTGAGTGAGAGAGAGTGAGAGAGAAGCTGTGAGTGAGAGAGAGAGAGAAAGAGAAGCTGTGATTAAGAAGGAGAGGGAAAGAGAAGAAGTGAGTGAGTGAGAGAGAGAGTGAAAGAGAAGCTGTGAGTGAGAGAGTGAGAGAGAGAAAGAGAATCTGTTAGTGAGAGTGAGAGAGAGAGAGAAAAAGAAGCTGTGTGTGAGAGAGAGAAAGAGAAGCTGTGAGTGAGAGGGAGAGAAAGAGAAGCTGTGAGTGACACACACAGAGATAAGCTGTGAGTTAGAGAGAGAGAAAGAGAAGCTGTGAGTGACAGAGAGAGAAAGAGAAGCTGAGAGTGAGAGAGAGAGAAAGTGAAGCTGTGAATGAGAGAGAGAAAGAGAAGCTGTGTGAGAGAGAGAAGCTGTGAGTGAGAGAGAGAAAGAAAAGCTGTGAGTGAGAGAGAGAGAGAAAGAGAAGCTGTGAGTGAGTGAGTGAGAGAGAGAGAAGCAGTGAGTGAGAGAGAGAGAGAGAAAGAGCTGTCAGTGAGACAGAGAGAGAGAAAGAGAAGCTGTGAGAGAGAGAGAGGGAGAAAGAGAAGCTGTGAGAGAGAGTGAAAGAGAAGCTGTGAGTGTGTGTGTGAGAGAAAGAGAAGCTGTGAGTGAGAGAGAGAGAAAGAAAGAGAAATTAGAGTGAGAAAGAGAGAGAGAAAGAGAAGCTGTGAATGAGAGAGAGAGAGAAGCTGTGAGTGATGGAGAGAGAGAATGAGAAGCTGTGAGTGATAGAGAGAGTAAGTAAGAGAAGCTGTGAGTGAGATAGAGAGAGAGAAGGAGAAGCTGTGAGTGAGACAGAGAGAGAGAAAGAGAAGCTGTGAGAGAGAGAGAGAGGGAGAAAGAGAAGCTGTGAGAGAGAGAGAAAGTGAAGCTGTGAGTGAGAGAGAGAAAGAAAGAGAAATTAGAGTGAGAAAGAGAGAGAGAAAGAGAAGCTGTGAGTGGGAGAGAGAGAAAGAGAGTCTGTGAGTGAGAGAGAGAGAGAGAAGCTGTGAGTGAGAGAGAGAGAGCCGCTGTGAGTGAGAGAGAGAGAAAGAGAAGCTGTGAATGAGAGAGAGAGAAAGAGAAGCTGTGAGTGAGAGAGAGAGAAAGAAAGAGAAGCTGTGAGTGAGTGAGAGAGAGAAAGGGAAGTTGTGAGTGAGAGAGAGAGAAAGAGAAGCTGTGAGTGAGAGAGAGAAAGAGAAGCTGTGAGTGAGTGAGAGAGAGAGAGAAGCTGTGTGAGAAGGAGAGAGAGAGAGAAAGAGAAGCTATGAGTGAGAGAGAGAGAAAGAAAGAGAAGCTGTGAGTGAGAGAGAGAATGAGAAGCTGTGAGTGAGAGAGAGAAGGTGTGTGAGAGAGAGAGAAACAGAAGCTGTGAGAGAGAGAGAGAGAGATGTGAGTGATAGAGAGAGAGAAAGAGAAGCTGTGAGTGAGAGAGAGAGAAAGAGAAGCTGTGAGTGAGAGAGAGAATCTGTGAGTGAGAGAGAGAAATAAAAGCTGTGAGTGAGAGAGAGAGAGAAAGAGAAGATATGAGTGAGAGAGAAGCAGTGAGAGAGAGAGAGAGAAACAGAAGCTGTGAGTGAGACAGAGAGAGAAAGAGAAGCTGTGAGAGAGAGAGAGAAAGAGAAGCTGTGAGTGTGTGAGAGGGAGAAAGAGAAGCTGTGAGTGAGAGAGAGAGAAAGAAAGAGAAATTAGAGTGAGAAAGAGAGAGAGAAAGAGAAGCTGTGAGTGGGAGAGAGAGAGCCGCTGTGAGTGAGAGAGAGAAAGAGAAGCTGTGAATGAGAGAGAGAGAGAAAGAGAAGCTGTGTGTGTGAGAGAGAAAGAGAAGCTGTGAGTGAGTGAGAGAGAGAGAAAGGGAAGTTGTGAGTGAGAGAGAGAGAAAGAGAAGCTGTGAGTGTGTGAGAGAGAAAGAGAAGCTGTGAGTGAGAGAGAGAGAGAAAGAGAAGTTGTGAGTGACAGAGAGAGAGAGAAAGAAAGAGAAGCTGTGAGTGAGAGTGAGAGCGAGAGAGAAAAAGAAGCTGTGAGTGAGAGAGAGAGAAAGAGATGCTGTGAGTGAGAGAGAGAGAGAGAGAGAAGCTGTGAGTGTGAGAGAGAGAAAGAGAAGCTGTGAGTGAGAGAGAGAGAGAGAAAGAGAAGCTGTGAGAAAGAAGGAGAGGGAAAGAGAAGAAGTGAGTGAGAGAGAGAGAGAAAGAGAAGCTGTGAGTGAGAGAGAGAGAAAGAGAAGCTGTGAGTGAGAGAGTGAGAGAGAGAGAGAAAGAGAAGCTGTTAGTGAGAGTGAGAGAGAGAGAGAAAGAGAAGCTGTGAGTGAGAGAGAGATTGAAAGAGAAGCTGTGAGTGAGAGAGAGAGAAAGAGAAGCTGTGAGTGAGAGAGAGAGAAAGAGAAGCTGTGAGTGAGAGAGAGAGAGAAAGAGAAGCTGTGATTAAGAAGGAGAGGGAAAGAGAAGAAGTGAGTGAGTGAGAGAGAGAGAGAAAGAGAAGCTGTGAGAGAGAAAGAGAAGCTGTGAGTGAGAGAGTGAGAGAGAGAAAGAGAATCTGTTAGTGAGAGTGAGAGAGAGAGAGAAAGAGAAGCTGTGTGTGAGAGAGAGAAAGAGAAGCTGTGAGTGAGAGGGAGAGAAAGAGAAGCTGTGAGTGACACACACAGAGATAAGCTGTGAGTTAGAGAGAGAGAAAGAGAAGCTGTGAGTGACAGAGAGAGAAAGAGAAGCTGAGAGTGAGAGAGAGAGAAAGTGAAGCTGTGAATGAGAGAGAGAGAAAGAGAAGCTGTGTGAGAGAGAGAAGCTGTGAGTGAGAGAGAGAAAGAAAAGCTGTGAGTGAGAGAGAGAGAGAGAAAGAGAAGCTGTGAGTGAGTGAGAGAGAGAGAGAAGCAGTGAGTGAGAGAGAGAGAGAGAAAGAGCTGTCAGTGAGACAGAGAGAGAGAAAGAGAAGCTGTGAGAGAGAGAGGGAGAAAGAGAAGCTGTGAGAGAGAGTGAAAGAGAAGCTGTGAGTGTGTGTGAGAGAGAAAGAGAAGCTGTGAGTGAGAGAGAGAGAAAGAAAGAGAAATTAGAGTGAGAAAGAGAGAGAGAAAGAGAAGCTGTGAATGAGAGAGAGAGAGAAGATGTGAGTGATAGAGAGAGAGAATGAGAAGCTGTGAGTGATAGAGAGAGTAAGTAAGAAAAGCTGTGAGTGAGATAGAGAGAGAGAAGGAGAAGCTGTGAGTGAGACAGAGAGAGAGAAAGAGAAGCTGTGAGAGAGAGAGAGAGGGAGAAAGAGAAGCTGTGAGAGAGAGAGAGAAAGAGAAGCTGTGAGTGAGAGAGAGAAAGAAAGAGAAATTAGAGTGAGAAAGAGAGAGAAAGAGAAGCTGTGAGTGGGAGAGAGAGAAAGAGAGTCTGTGAGTGAGAGAGAGAGAGAGAGAAGCTGTGAGTGAGAGAGAGAGAGCCGCTGTGAGTGAGAGAGAGAGAAAGAGAAGCTGTGAATGAGAGAGAGAGAGAAAGAGAAGCTGTGAGTGAGAGAGAGAGAAAGAAAGAGAAGCTGTGAGTGAGTGAGAGAGAGAAAGGGAAGTTGTGAGTGAGAGAGAGAAAGAGAAGCTATGAGTGAGAGAGAGAAAGAGAAGCTGTGAGTGAGAAGGAGAGAGAGAGAGAAAGAGAAGCTATGAGTGTGAGAGAGAGAAAGAAAGAGAAGCTGTGAGTGAGAGAGAGAATGAGAAGCTGTGAGTGAGAGAGAGAAGGTGTGTGTGAGAGAGAGAAACAGAAGCTGTGAGTGAGAGAGAGAGAGAGATGTGAGTGATAGAGAGAGAGAAAGAGAAGCTGTGAGTGAGGGAGAGGGAGAAAGAGAAGCTGTGAGTGTGTGAGAGAGAAAGAGAAGCTGTGAGTGAGAGAGAGAGAAAGAGAAGCTGTGAGTGAGAGAGAGAGAATCTGTGAGTGAGAGAGAGAAATAAAAGCTGTGAGTGAGAGAGAGAGAGAGAGAGAAAGAGAAGATATGAGTGAGAGAGAAGCAGTGAGAGAGAGAGAGAGAAACAGAAGATGTGAGTGAGACAGAGAGAGAAAGAGAAGCTGTGAGAGAGAGAGAGAGAGAAAGAGAAGCTGTGAGTGTGTGTGAGAGAGAAAGAGAAGCTGTGAGTGAGAGAGAGAGAAAGAAAGAGAAATTAGAGTGAGAAAGAGAGAGAGAAAGAGAAGCTGTGAGTGGGAGAGAGAGAGCCGCTGTGAGTGAGAGAGAGAAAGAAAGAGAAGCTGTGAATGCGAGAGAGAGAGAAAGAGAAGCTGTGTGTGTGAGAGAGAAAGAGAAGCTGTGAGTGAGTGAGAGAGAGAGAAAGGGAAGTTGTGAGTGAGAGAGAGAGAAAGAAAAGCTGTGAGTGTGTGAGAGAGAAAGAGAAGCTGTGAGTGAGAGAGAGAGAGAAAGAGAAGCTGTGAGTGAGAAGGAGAGGGAAAGAGAAGCTGTGAGTGTGAGAGAGAGAAAGAGAAGCTTTGAGTGAGAGAGAGAGAAAAAGAGAAGCTGTGAGTAAGAAGGAGAGGGAAAGAGAAGAAGTGAGTGAGTGAGAGAGAGAGAGAAAGAGAAGCTGTGAGAGAGAAAGAGAAGCTGTGAGTGAGAGAGAGAGAAAGAGAAGCTGTGAGTGAGAGAGAGAGAATGAGAAGCTGTGATTAAGAAGGAGAGGGAAAGAGAAGAAGTGAGTGAGTGAGAGAGAGAGAGAAAGAGAAGCTGTGAGAGAGAAAGAGAAGCTGTGAGTGAGAGAGAGAAAGAGAATCTGTTAGTGAGAGTGAGAGAGAGAGAGAAAGAGAAGCTGTGTGTGTGAGAGAGAAAGAGAAGCTGTGAGTGAGAGGGAGAGAAAGAGAAGCTGTGAGTGACACACACAGAGATAAGCTGTGAGTTAGAGAGAGAGAAAGAGAAGCTGTGAGTGACAGAGAGAGAAAGAGAAGCTGAGAGTGAGAGAGAGAGAAAGTGAAGCTGTGAATGAGAGAGAGAGAAAGAGAAGCTGTGTGAGAGAGAGAAGCTGTGAGTGAGAGAGAGAAAGAAAAGCTGTGAGAGAGAGAGAGAGAGAGAGAGAAGCTGTGAGTGAGTGAGAGAGAGAGAGAAGCAGTGAGTGAGAGAGAGTGAGAGAAAGAGCTGTCAGTGAGACAGAGAGAGAGAAAGAGAAGCTGTGAGAGAGAGAGAGGGAGAAAGAGAAGCTGTGAGAGAGAGTGAAAGAGAAGCTGTGAGTGTGTGTGTGAGAGAAAGAGAAGCTGTGAGTGAGAGAGAGAGAAAGAAAGAGAAATTAGAGTGAGAAAGAGAGAGAGAAAGAGAAGCTGTGAATGAGAGAGAGAGAGAGAAGATGTGAGTGATAGAGAGAGAGAATGAGAAGCTGTGAGTGATAGAGAGAGTAAGTAAGAGAAGCTGTGAGTGAGATAGATAGAGAGAAGGAGAAGCTGTGAGTGAGACAGAGAGAGAGAAAGAGAAGCTGTGAGAGAGAGAGAGAGGGAGAAAGAGAAGCTGTGAGAGAGAGAGAGAAAGAGAAGCTGTGAGTGAGAGAGAGAAAGAAAGAGAAATTAGAGTGAGAAAGATAGAGAGAAAGAGAAGCTGTGAGTGGGAGAGAGAGAAAGAGAGTCTGTGAGTGAGAGAGAGAGAGCGAAGCTGTGAGTGAGAGAGAGAGAGCCGCTGTGAGTGAGAGAGAGAGAAAGAGAAGCTGTGAATGAGAGAGAGAGAGAAAGAGAAGCTGTGAGTGAGAGAGAGAGAAAGAAAGAGAAGCTGTGAGTGAGTGAGAGAGAGAAAGGGAAGTTGTGAGTGAGAGAGAGAGAAAGAGAAGCTGTGAGTGAGAGAGAGAAAGAGAAGCTGTGAGTGAGAAGGAGAGAGAGAGAGAAAGAGAAGCTATGAGTGAGAGAGAGAGAAAGAAAGAGAAGCTGTGAGTGAGAGAGAGAATGAGAAGCTGTGAGTGAGAGAGAGAAGGTGTGTGAGAGAGAGAGAAACAGAAGCTGTGAGTGAGAGAGAGAGAGATGTGAGTGATAGAGAGAGAGAAAGAGAAGCTGTGAGTGAGAGAGAGAGGGAGAAAGAGAAGCTGTGAGTGAGAGAGAGAAAGAGAAGCTGTGAGTGAGAGAGAGAGAAAGAGAAGCTGTGAGTGAGAGAGAGAGAATCTGTGAGTGAGAGAGAGAAATAAAAGCTGTGAGTGAGAGAGAGAGAAAGAGAAGATATGAGTGAGAGAGAAGCAGTGAGAGAGAGAGAGAGAAACAGAAGCTGTGAGTGAGACAGAGAGAGAAAGAGAAGCTGTGTGAGAGAGAGAGAAAGAGAAGCTGTGAGTGTGTGAGAGAGAGAAAGAGAAGCTGTGAGTGAGAGAGAGAGAAAGAAAGAGAAATTAGAGTGAGAAAGAGAGAGGGAAAGAGAAGCTGTGAGTGGGAGAGAGAGAGCCGCTGTGAGTGAAGAGAGAAAGAGAAGCTGTGAATGAGAGAGAGAGAGAAAGAGAAGCTGTGTGTGTGAGAGAGAAAGAGAAGCTGTGAGTGAGTGAGAGAGAGAGAAAGGGAAGTTGTGAGTGAGAGAGAAAGAGAAGCTGTGAGTGTGTGAGAGAGAAAGAGAAGCTGTGAGTGAGAGAGAGAGACAAAGAGAAGCTGTGAGTGAGAAGGAGAGGGAAAGAGAAGCTGTGAGTGAGTGAGAGAGAGAGAAAGAGAAGCTGTGAGTGAGAGAGAGAGAAAGAGAAGCTGTGAGTGAGAGAGAGAGAAAAAGAGAAGCTGTGAGTAAGAAGGAGAGGGAAAGAGAAGAAGTGAGTGAGTGAGAGAGAGAGAGAAAGAGAAGCTGTGAGAGAGAAAGAGAAGCTGTGAGTGAGAGAGTGAGAGAGAGAAAGAGAACCTGTTAGTGAGAGTGAGTGAGAGAGAGAGAGAGAAGCTGTGAGTGAGAGAGAGATTGAAAGAGAAGCTGTGAGTGAGAGAGAGAAAGAGAGAGAAAGAGAAGCTGTGAGTGTGAGTGAGAGAGAAAGAGAAGCTGTGAGTGAGTGAGAGAGAATGAGAAGCTGTGAGAGAGAGAAGCTGTGAGAGAGAGAAAGAGAAGCTGTGAGTGAGAGAGAGAGAAGATGTGAGTGATACAGAGAGAGAATGAGAAGCTGTCAGTGAGAGAGAGAGAAAGTAAGAGAAGCTGTGAGTGAGATAGAGAGAGAGAGAAAGAGAAGCTGTGAGTGAGAGAGAGAGGGAGAGAAAGATAATCTGTGTGAGAGAGAGAGAAAGAGAAGCTGTGTGTTTTAGAGAGAGAGAAAGAGAAGCTGTGAGTGAGAGAGAGAGAAAGAGAAGCTGTGAGTGAGAGAGAGAAGCTATGAGTGAGAGAGAGAAAGAAAAGCTGTGAGTGAGAGAGAGAGAGAAAGAGAAGATATGAGTGAGAGAGAGAGAAAGAGAAGCTGTGCGTGAGAGAGAGAGAAGCTATGAGTGAGAGAGAGAAAGAAAAGCTGTGAGTGAGAGAGACACAGAAGCTGTGAGTGAGACAGAGAGAGAGAAAGAGAAGCTGTGAGAGAGAGAGGGAGAAAGAGAAGCTGTGAGAGAGAGAGAGAAAGAGAAGCTGTGAGTGACACACACAGAGATAAGCTGTGAGTTAGAGAGAGAGAAAGAGAAGCTGTGAGTGACAGAGAGAGAAAGAGAAGCTGAGAGTGAGAGAGAGAGAAAGTGAAGCTGTGAATGAGAGAGAGAGAAAGAGAAGCTGTGTGAGAGAGAGAAGCTGTGAGTGAGAGAGAGAAAGAAAAGCTGTGAGTGAGAGAGAGAGAGAGAAAGAGAAGCTGTGAGTGAGTGAGAGAGAGAGAGAAGCAGTGAGTGAGAGAGAGAGAGAAAGAGCTGTCAGTGAGACAGAGAGAGAGAAAGAGAAGCTGTGAGAGAGAGAGAGGGAGAAAGAGAAGCTGTGAGAAAGAGTGAAAGAGAAGCTGTGAGTGTGTGTGAGAGAGAAAGAGAAGCTGTGAGTGAGAGAGAGAGAAAAAAGAGAAATTAGAGTGAGAAAGAGAGAGAGAAAGAGAAGCTGTGAATGAGAGAGAGAGAGAGAGAAGATGTGAGTGATAGAGAGAGAGAATGAGAAGCTGTGAGTGATAGAGAGAGTAAGTAAGAGAAGCTGTGAGTGAGATAGAGAGAGAGAAGGAGAAGCTGTGAGTGAGACAGAGAGAGAGAAAGAGAAGCTGTGAGAGAGAGAGAGAGGGAGAAAGAGAAGCTGTGTGAGAGAGAGAGAAAGAGAAGCTGTGAGTGAGAGAGAGAAAGAAAGAGAAATTAGAGTGAGAAAGATAGAGAGAAAGAGAAGCTGTGAGTGGGGGAGAGAGAAAGAGAGTCTGTGAGTGAGAGAGAGAGAGAGAAGCTGTGAGTGAGAGAGAGAGAGCCGCTGTGAGTGAGAGAGAGAGAAAGAGAAGCTGTGAATGAGAGAGAGAGAGAAAGAGAAGCTGTGAGTGAGAGAGAGAGAAAGAAAGAGAAGCTGTGAGTGAGTGAGAGAGAGAAAGGGAAGTTGTGAGTGAGAGAGAGAGAAAGAGAAGCTGTGAGTGAGAGAGAGAAAGAGAAGCTGTGAGTGAGAAGGAGAGAGAGAGAAAGAGAAGCTATGAGTGAGAGAGAGAGAAAGAAAGAGAAGCTGTGAGTGAGAGAGAGAATGAGAAGCTGTGAGTGAGAGAGAGAAGGTGTGTGTGAGAGAGAGAAAGAGAAGCTGTGAGTGAGAGAGAGAGAGATGTGAGTGATAGAGAGAGAGAGAGAGAAGCTGTGAGTGAGAGAGAGAGGGAGAAAGAGAAGCTGTGAGTGAGAGAGAGAGAAAGAGAAGCTGTGAGTGAGAGAGAGAGAAAGAGAAGCTGTGAGTGAGAGAGAGAGAATCTGTGAGTGAGAGAGAGAAATAAAAGCTGTGAGTGAGAGAGAGAGAAAGAGAAGATATGAGTGAGAGAGAAGCAGTGAGAGAGAGAGAGAGAAACAGAAGCTGTGAGTGAGACAGAGAGAGAAAGAGAAGCTGTGTGAGAGAGAGAGAAAGAGAAGCTGTGAGTGTGTGAGAGAGAGAAAGAGAAGCTGTGAGTGAGAGAGAGAGAAAGAAAGAGAAATTAGAGTGAGAAAGAGAGAGAGAAAGAGAAGCTGTGAGTGGGAGAGAGAGAGCTGCTGTGAGTGAAGAGAGAAAGAGAAGCTGTGAATGAGAGAGAGAGAGAAAGAGAAGCTGTGTGTGTGAGAGAGAAAGAGAAGCTGTGAGTGAGTGAGAGAGAGAGAAAGGGAAGTTGTGAGTGAGAGAGAGAGAAAGAGAAGCTGTGAGTGTGTGAGAGAGAAAGAGAAGCTGTGAGTGAGAGAGAGAGAGAAAGAGAAGCTGTGAGTGAGAAGGAGAGGGAAAGGGAAGCTGTGAGTGAGTGAGAGAGAGAGAAAGAGAAGCTGTGAGTGAGAGAGAGAAAGAGAAGCTGTGAGTGAGAGAGAGAGAAAAAGAGAAGCTGTGAGTAAGAAGGAGAGGGAAAGAGAAGAAGTGAGTGAGTGAGAGAGAGAGAGAGAGAAAGAGAAGCTGTGAGAGAGAAAGAGAAGCTGTGAGTGAGAGAGTGTGAGAGAGAAAGAGAACCTGTTAGTGAGAGTGAGTGAGAGAGAGAGAGAGAAGCTGTGAGTGAGAGAGAGATTGAAAGAGAAGCTGTGAGTGAGAGAGAGAAAGAGAGAGAAAGAGAAGCTGTGAGTGTGAGTGAGAGAGAAAGAGAAGCTGTGAGTGAGTGAGAGAGAATGAGAAGCTGTGAGAGAGAGAGAAGCTGAGAGAGAGAGAAAGAGAAGCTGTGAGTGAGAGAGAGAGAAGATGTGAGTGATACAGAGAGAGAATGAGAAGCTGTCAGTGAGAGAGAGAGAAAGTAAGAGAAGCTGTGAGTGAGATAGAGAGAGAGAGAAAGAGAAGCTGTGAGTGAGAGAGAGAGGGAGAGAAAGATAATCTGTGTGAGAGAGAGAGAAAGAGAAGCTGTGAGTGTGTGAGAGAGAGAAAGAGAAGCTGTGAGTGAGAGAGAAAGAAAGAGAAATTTGAGTGAGAAACAGAGAGAGAAAGAGAAGCTGTGAGTGGGAGAGAGAGAAAGAGAGTCTGTGAATCAGAGAGAGAGAAGCTGTGAGTGAGAGAGAGAGAGCCGCTGTGAGTGAGAGAGAGAGAAAGAGAAGCTGTGAATGAGAGAGAGAGAGAAAGAGAAGCTGTGAGTGAGAGAGAGAAAGAGAAGCTGTGAGTGAATGAGAGAGAGAAAGGGAAGTTTGTGAGTGAGAGAGAGAGAGAAAGAGAAGCTGTGAGTGGGAGAGAGAAGCTGTGAGTGAGAGAGAGAAAGAAAAGCTGTGAGTGAGAGAGAGAGAGAGAAAGAGAAGATGTGTGTGTGTGTGAGAGAGAAAGATAGTCTGAGAAAGAGAGAGTGAAAGAGAAGCTGTGAGTGAGACAGAGAGGGAGAAAGAGAAGTTGTGTGCGTGAGAGAGAGAAAGAGAAGCTGTGAGTGAGAGTGAGAGAGAGAGAGAAAGAGAAGCTGAGAGTTAGAGAGAGAGAGAAAGTGAGTGAGAGAGAGAGAGACAGAGAAGCTGTGTGTGTGTGTGTGAGAGAAAGATAGTCTGAGAAAGAGAGAGTGAAAGAGAAGCTGTGAGTGAGACAGAGAGAGGGAGAAAGAGAAGCTGTGTGTGTGAGAGAGAAAGAGAAGCTGTGAGTGAAAGAGAGAGATAAAGAGAAGCTGTGAGTGTGAGAGAGAGAAAGCAAAGCTGTGAGTGAGAGAGAGAGAGAATGAGAAGCTGTGAGTGAGAGAGAAGCTGTGAGTGAGAGAGAGAGAGAGAAGATGTGAGTGAGAGAGAGAGGGAGAAAGAGAAGCTGTGTGTGTGTGAAAGAGAAAGAGAAGCTGTGAGTGAGAGTGAGAGAGAGAAAAAGAGAAAGAGAAGCTGTGAGTGAGAGAGCGAGAGAAAGAGAAGCTGTGAGTGAGAGAGAGAGAAAGAGAAGCTGTGTGTGAGAGAGAGAAAGAGAAGCTGTGAGTGAGAAGGAGAGGGAAAGAGAAGCTGTGAGGGAGTGAGAGAGAGGGAAAGAGAAGCTGTGAGTGAGAGAGAGAGAAAGAGAAGCTGTGACTGAGAGAGTGAGAGAGAGAGAGAGAATCTGTTAGTGAGAGTGAGAGAGAGAAAGAGAAGCTGTGAGTGAGAGAGAGATTGAAAGAGAAGCTGTGAGTGAGAGAGAGAGAGAGAAAGAGAAGCTGTGAGTGAGAGAGAGAAAGAGAAGCTGTGACAGAGAGGGAGAGAGAGAAAGAGAAGCTGTGAGTGACAGAGAGAGAAGCTGTGAGTTAGAGAGAGAGAAAGAGAAGCTGTGAGTGACAGAGAGAGAGAAAGAGAAGCTGAGAGTGAGAGAGAGAGAGAAAGTGAAGCTGTGAGTGTGAGAGAGAGAGCCAGAGAAGCTGTGTGTGTGTGAGAGAGAGAAAGATAGTCTGAGAAAGAGAGAGTGAAAGAGAAGCTGTGAGTGAGACAGAGAGAGGGAGAAAGAGAAGCTGTGTGCATGAGAGAGAGAAAGAGAAGCTGTGAGTGAGAGAGAGAGAAAGTGAAGCTGTGAGTGAGAGAGAGAGAGAAAGAGACGCTGTGTGTGTGTGAGAGAGAAAGATAGTCTGAGAAAGAGAGAGTGAAAGAGAAGCTGTGAGTGAGAGAGAGAGAGGGAGAAAGAGAAGCTGTGTGTGTGTGAGAGAGAAAGAGAAGCTGTGAGTGAGAGTGAGAGAGAGAGAGAAAAAGAGAAGCTGTGAGTGTGAGTGAGAGAGAAAGAGAAGCTGTGAGTGAGAGAGAGAGAGAGAGATGTGAGTGATAGAGAGAGAGAATGAGAAGCTGTCAGTGAGAGAGAGAGAAAGTAAGAGAAGCTGTGAGTGAGATAGAGAGAGAGAGAAAGAGAAGCTGTGAGTGAGAGAGAGGGAGAGAAAGATAATCTGTGAGAGAGAGAGAGAAGCTGTGTGTTTTAGAGAGAGAGAAAGAGAAGCTGTGATTGAGTGAGAGAGAGAGAGAGAGAAAGAGAAGCTGTGAGTGAGAGAGAGAGAAAGAGAAGCTGTGAGTGAGAGAGAGAGAAGCTATGAGTGAGAGAGAGAAAGAAAAGCTGTGAGTGAGAGAGAGAGAGAGAAAGAGAAGATATGAGTGAGAGAGAGAGAAGCAGTGAGAGAGAGAGAAACAGAAGCTGTGAGTGAGGCAGAGAGAGAAAGAGAAGCTGTGAGAGAGAGAGAGAGGGAGAAAGAGAAGCTGTGAGAGAGAGAGAGAAAGAGAAGCTGTGAGTGTGTGTGAGAGAGAAAGAGAAGCTGTGAGTGAGAGAGAGAGAAAGAAAGAGAAATTAGAGTGAGAAAGAGAGAGAGAAAGAGAAGCTGTGAGTGGGAGAGAGAGAAAGAGTCTGTGAATCAGAGAGAGAGAGAGAAGCTGTGTGTGTGAGAGAGAGAGAGAGAGAGCCGCTGTGAGTGAGAGAGAGAAAGAGAAGTTGTGAATGAGAGAGAGATTGAAAGAGAAGCTGTGAGTGAGAGAGAGAGAAAGAGAAGCTGTGAGTGAGAGAGAGAAAGAGAAGTTGTGAGTGACAGAGAGAGAGAGAAAGAGAAGCTGTGAGTGAGAGTGTGAGAGAGAGAGAAAGAGAAGCTGTGAGTGAGAGAGAGAGAAAGAGATGCTGTGAGTGAGAGAGAGAGAGAGAATCTGTTAGTGAGAGTGAGAGAGAGAAAGAGAAGCTGTGAGTGAGAGAGAGATTGAAAGAGAAGCTGTGAGTGATTGAGAGAGAGAGAAAGAGAAGCTGTGAGTGAGAGAGAGAAAGAGAAGCTGTGACTGAGAGGGAGAGAGAGAAAGAGAAGCTGTGAGTGACAGAGAGAGAAGCTGTGAGTTAGAGAGAGAGAAAGAGAAGCTGTGAGTGACAGAGAGAGAGAAAGAGAAGCTGAGAGTGAGAGAGAGAGAAAGTGAAGCTGTGAGTGTGAGAGAGAGAGCCAGAGTGTGAGAGAGAGAAAGAAAGAGAAATTAGAGTGAGAGAGAGAGAAGCTGTGAGTGAGAGAGAGAGTGCCACTGTGAGTGAGAGAGAGAGAAAGAGAAGCTGTGAATGAGAGAGAGAGAGAAAGAGAAGCTGTGAGTGAGAGAGAGAGAAAGAAAGAGAAGCTGTGAGTGAGTGAGAGAGAGAAAGGGAAGTTGTGAGTGAGAGAGAGAGAAAGAGAATCTGTGAGTGAGAGAGAGAAAGAGAAGCTGTGAGTGAGAGAGAGAGAAAGAGAAACTGTGAGTGAGAAGGAGAGAGAGAAAGAGAAGCTATGAGTGAGAGAGAGAGAAAGAGAAGCTGTGCGTGAGAGAGAGAGAGGGAGAAAGAGAAGCTGTGAGTGAGAGAGAGAGAAAGAGAAGCTGTGAGTGAGAGAGAGAGAAAGAGAAGCTGTGAGTGAGAGAGAGAGAATCTGTGAGTGAGAGAGAGAAATAAAAGCTGTGAGTGAGAGAGAGAGAAAGAGAAGATATGAGTGAGAGAGAAGCAGTGAGAGAGAGAGAGAAACAGAAGCTGTGAGTGAGACAGAGAGAGAAAGAGAAGCTGTGAGAGAGAGAGAGAAAGAGAAGCTGTGAGTGTGTGTGAGAGAGAAAGAGAAGCTGTGAGTGAGAGAGAGAGAAAGAAAGAGAAATTAGAGTGAGAAAGAGAGAGAGAAAGAGAAGCTGTGAGTGGGAGAGAGAGAAAGAGAGTCTGTGAGTGAGTGAGAGAGATAGAAGCTGTGAGTGAGAGAGAGAGAGCCGCTGTGAGTGAGAGAGAGAAAGAGAAGCTGTGAGTGAGAGAGAGAGAGACAGAGAAGCTGTGTGTGTGTGTGTGAGAGAAAGATAGTCTGAGAAAGAGAGAGTGAAAGAGAAGCTTTGAGTGAGACAGAGAGAGGGAGAAAGAGAAGCTGTGTGTGTGAGAGAGAAATAGAAGCTGTGAGTGAGTGAGAGAGAGAGAAAGGGAAGTTGTGAGTGAGAGAGAGAAAAAGAGAAGCTGTGAGTGTGAGAGAGAGAAAGAGAAGCTGTGAGTGAGAGAGAGAGAGAGAGAAGCTGTGAGTGAGAAGGAGAGGGAAAGAGAAGCTGTGAGTGAGTGAGAGAGAGAAAGAGAAGCTGAGAGTGAGAGAGAGAGAAAGAGAAGCTGTGAGTGAGAGAGATTGAAAAAGAGAAGCTGTGAGTAAGAAGGAGAGGGAAAGAGAAGAAGTGAGTGAGTGAGAGAGAGAGAGAGAGAGAAAGAGAAGCTGTGAGAGAGAAAGAGAAGCTGTGAGTGAGAGAGTGAGAGAGAGAAAGAGAAGCTGTTAGTGAGAGTGAGAGTGAGAGAGAGAGAAAAGCTCTGAGTGAGAGAGAGATTGAAAGAGAAGCTGTGAGTGAGAGAGAGAGAGAGAAAGAGAAGCTGTGAGTGTGAGTGAGAGAGAAAGAGAAGCTGTGAGTGAGTGAGAGAGAGAGAATGAGAAGCTGTGAGTGAGAGAGAGAGAAAGAGAAGCTGTGAGTTAGAGAGATTGAAAAAGAGAAGCTGTGAGTAAGAAAGAGAGGGAAAGAGAAGAAGTGAGTGAGTGAGAGAGAGAGAGAGAAAGAGAAGCTGTGAGAGAGAAAGAGAAGCTGTGAGTGAGAGAGTGAGAGAGAGAAAGAGAAGCTGTTAGTGAGAGTGAGAGAGAGAGAGAGAGAAGCTGTGAGTGAGAGAGAGATTGAAAGAGAAGCTGTGAGTGAGAGAGAGAGAGGGAAAGAGAAGCTGTGAGTGTGAGTGAGAGAGAAAGAGAAGCTGTGAGTGAGTGAGAGAGAGAGAATGAGAAGCTGTGTGAGAGAGAGAAGCTGTGAGAGAGAGAAAGAGAAGCTGTGAGTGAGAGAGAGAGAGAAGATGTGAGTGATAGAGTGAGAGAATGAGAAGCTGTCAGTGAGAGAGAGAGAAAGTAAGAGAAGCTGTGAGTGAGATAGAGAGAATGAGAAGCTGAGAGTGAGAGAGAGAGAAGCTATGAGTGAGAGAGAGAAAGAAAAGCTGTGAGTGAGTGAGAGAGAGAAAGAGAAGCTGTGAGTGAGAGGGAGAGAAAGAGAAGCTGTGAGTGACACACACAGAGATAAGCTGTGAGTGAGAGAGAGAGAAAGAGAAGCTGTGAGTGACAGAGAGAGAAAGAGAAGCTGAGAGTGAGAGAGAGAGAGAAAGTGCAGCTGTGAATGACAGAGAGAGAGAAAGAGAAGCTGTGAGTGAGAGAGAGAGAAAGATTAGCTGTGAGTGAGTGAGAGAGAGAAAGGGAAGTTTGTGAGCGAGAGAGAGAGAGAAAGAGAAGCTGTGAGTGAGAGAGAGAGAGAGAGAAGCAGTGAGTGAGAGAGAGAGAGAGAAAGAGAAGCTGTCAGTGAGACAGAGAGAGAGAAAGAGAAGCTGTGAGAGAGAGAGGGAGAAAGAGAAGCTGTGAGAGAGAGTGAAAGAGAAGCTGTGAGTGTGTGTGTGAGAAAAAGAGAAGCTGTGAGTGAGAGAGAGAGAAAGAAAGAGAAATTAGAGTGAGAAAGAGAGAGAGAAAGAGAAGCTGTGAGTGAGAGAGAGAGAGAGAAGATGTGAGTGATAGCGAGAGAGAATGAGAAGCTGTGAGTGATAGAGAGAGTAAGTAAGAGAAGCTGTGAGTGAGATAGAGAGAGAGAGAGAAGGAGAAGCTGTGAGTGAGACAGAGAGAGAGAGAGAGAAGCTGTGTGAGAGAGAGAGAGGGAGAAAGAGAAGCTGTGAGAGAGCGAGAGAAAGAGAAGCTGTGAGTGTGTGTGAGAGAGAAAGAGAAGCTGTGAGTAAGAGAGAGAAAGAAAGAGAAATTAGAGTGAGAAAGAGAGAGAGAAAGAGAAGCTGTGAGTGGGAGAGAGAGAAAGAGAGTCTGTGAGTGAGAGAGAGAGAGAAGCTGTGAGTGAGAGAGAGAGTGCCGCTGTGAGTGAGAGAGAGAGAAAGAGAAGCTGTGAATGAGAGAGAGAGAAGCTGTGAGTGAGAGGGAGAGAAAGAGAAGCTGTGAGTGACAGAGAGAGAAAGAGAAGCTGAGAGTGAGAGAGAGAGAGAAAGTGAAGCTGTGAATGAGAGAGAGAGAGAGAGAAAGAGAAGCTGTGAGTGAGTGAGAGAGAGAAAAGGAAGTTTGTGAGCGAGAGAGAGAGAGAAAGAGAAGCTGTGAGTGAGAGAAGCTGTGAGTGAGAGAGAGAGAGAAAGAGAAGCTGTGAGTGAGTGAGAGAGAGAGAGAAGGAGTGAGTGAGAGAGAGAGAGAGAAAGAGAAGCTGTCAGTGAGACAGAGAGAGAGAAAGAGAAGCTGTGAGAGAGAGAGGGAGAAAGAAAGAGAAATTAGAGTGAGAGAGAGAGAGAGAGAAGCTGTGAGTGAGAGAGAGAGAAAGAGAAGCTGTGAGTGAGTGAGAGAGAGAAAGGGAAGTTTGTAAGTGAGAGAGAGAGAGAAAGAGAAGCTGTGAGTGAGAGAGAGAAGCTGTGTGTGTGAGAGAGAAAGAAAAGCTGTGAGTGAGAGATAGAAAAGCTGTGAGAGAGAGAAAGAGAAGCTGTGAGTGAGAGAGAGAAAGAGAAGTTGTGAGTGAGAGGGAGAGAGAGAAAGAGAAGCTGTGAGTGACACACAGAGAGAGAAGCTGTGAGTTAGAGATAGAGAAAGAGAAGTTGTGAGTGACAGAGAGAGAGAGAAAGAGAAGCTGTGAGTGAGAGTGAGAGAGAGAGAGAAAGAGAAGCTGTGAGTGAGAGAGAGAGAAAGAGATGCTGTGAGTGAGAGAGAGAGAGAAAGAGAAGCTGTGAGTGAGAGAGAGAGAAAGAGAAGCTGTGAGTGAGAGAGAAAGAGAAGCTGTGAGTGAGAGAGAAAGAGAGAAAGAGAAGCTGTGAGAAAGAAGGAGAGGGAAAGAGAAGAAGTGAGTGAGAGAGAGAGAGAGAAAGAGAAGCTGTGAGTGAGAGAGAGAGAAAGAGAAGCTGTGAGTGAGAGAGTGAGAGAGAGAAAGAGAAGCTGTTAGTGAGAGTGAGAGAGAGAGAGAAAGAGAAGCTGTGAGTGAGAGAGAAGCTGTGAGTGAGAGAGAGAAAGAAAAGCTGTGAGTGAGAGAGAGAGAGAGAAAGAGAAGCTGTGAGTGAGTGAGAGAGAGAGAGAAGCAGTGAGTGAGAGAGAGAGAGAGAAAGAGCTGTCAGTGAGACAGAGAGAGAGAAAGAGAAGCTGTGAGAGAGAGAGAGGGAGAAAGAGAAGCTGTGAGAGAGAGTGAAAGAGAAGCTGTGAGTGTGTGTGAGAGAGAAAGAGAAGCTGTGAGTGAGAGAGAGAGAAAGAAAGAGAAATTAGAGTGAGAAAGAGAGAGAGAAAGAGAAGCTGTGAATGAGAGAGAGAGAGAAGATGTGAGTGATAGAGAGAGAGAATGAGAAGCTGTGAGTGATAGAGAGAGTAAGTAAGAAAAGCTGTGAGTGAGATAGAGAGAGAGAAGGAGAAGCTGTGAGTGAGACAGAGAGAGAGAAAGAGAAGCTGTGAGAGAGAGAGAGAGGGAGAAAGAGAAGCTGTGAGAGAGAGAGAAAGAGAAGCTGTGAGTGAGAGGGAGAAAGAAAGAGAAATTAGAGTGAGAGAGAGAGAGAGAGAAGCTGTGAGTGAGAGAGAGAGAAAGAGAAGCTGTGAGTGAGTGAGAGAGAGAAAGGGAAGTTTGTAAGTGAGAGAGAGAGAGAAAGAGAAGCTGTGAGTGAGAGAGAGAAGCTGTGTGTGTGAGAGAGAAAGAAAAGCTGTGAGTGAGAGATAGAAAAGCTGTGAGAGAGAGAAAGAGAAGCTGTGAGTGAGAGAGAGAAAGAGAAGTTGTGAGTGAGAGGGAGAGAGAGAAAGAGAAGCTGTGAGTGACACACAGAGAGAGAAGCTGTGAGTTAGAGATAGAGAAAGAGAAGTTTTGAGTGACAGAGAGAGAGAGAAAGAGAAGCTGTGAGTGAGAGTGAGAGAGAGAGAGAAAGAGAAGCTGTGAGTGAGAGAGAGAGAAAGAGATGCTGTGAGTGAGAGAGAGAGAGAAAGAGAAGCTGTGAGTGAGAGAGAGAGAAAGAGAAGCTGTGAGTGAGAGAGAAAGAGAAGCTGTGAGTGAGAGAGAAAGAGAGAAAGAGAAGCTGTGAGAAAGAAGGAGAGGGAAAGAGAAGAAGTGAGTGAGAGAGAGAGAGAGAAAGAGAAGCTGTGAGTGAGAGAGAGAGAAAGAGAAGCTGTGAGTGAGAGAGTGAGAGAGAGAAAGAGAAGCTGTTAGTGAGAGTGAGAGAGAGAGAGAAAGAGAAGCTGTGAGTGAGAGAGAAGCTGTGAGTGAGAGAGAGAAAGAAAAGCTGTGAGTGAGAGAGAGAGAGAGAAAGAGAAGCTGTGAGTGAGTGAGAGAGAGAGAGAAGCAGTGAGTGAGAGAGAGAGAGAGAAAGAGCTGTCAGTGAGACAGAGAGAGAGAAAGAGAAGCTGTGAGAGAGAGAGAGGGAGAAAGAGAAGCTGTGAGAGAGAGTGAAAGAGAAGCTGTGAGTGTGTGTGAGAGAGAAAGAGAAGCTGTGAGTGAGAGAGAGAGAAAGAAAGAGAAATTAGAGTGAGAAAGAGAGAGAGAAAGAGAAGCTGTGAATGAGAGAGAGAGAGAAGATGTGAGTGATAGAGAGAGAGAATGAGAAGCTGTGAGTGATAGAGAGAGTAAGTAAGAAAAGCTGTGAGTGAGATAGAGAGAGAGAAGGAGAAGCTGTGAGTGAGACAGAGAGAGAGAAAGAGAAGCTGTGAGAGAGAGAGAGAGGGAGAAAGAGAAGCTGTGAGAGAGAGAGAGAAAGAGAAGCTGTGAGTGAGAGAGAGAAAGAAAGAGAAATTAGAGTGAGAAAGAGAGAGAAAGAGAAGCTGTGAGTGGGAGAGAGAGAAAGAGAGTCTGTGAGTGAGAGAGAGAGAGAGAGAAGCTGTGAGTGAGAGAGAGAGAGCCGCTGTGAGTGAGAGAGAGAGAAAGAGAAGCTGTGAATGAGAGAGAGAGAGAAAGAGAAGCTGTGAGTGAGAGAGAGAGAAAGAAAGAGAAGCTGTGAGTGAGTGAGAGAGAGAAAGGGAAGTTGTGAGTGAGAGAGAGAAAGAGAAGCTATGAGTGAGAGAGAGAAAGAGAAGCTGTGAGTGAGAAGGAGAGAGAGAGAGAAAGAGAAGCTATGAGTGTGAGAGAGAGAAAGAAAGAGAAGCTGTGAGTGAGAGAGAGAATGAGAAGCTGTGAGTGAGAGAGAGAAGGTGTGTGTGAGAGAAAGAAACAGAAGCTGTGAGTGAGAGAGAGAGAGATGTGAGTGATAGAGAGAGAAAGAGAAGCTGTGAGTGAGAGGGAGAGGGAGAAAGAGAAGCTGTGAGTGTGTGAGAGAGAAAGAGAAGCTGTGAGTGAGAGAGAGAGAAAGAGAAGCTGTGAGTGAGAGAGAGAGAATCTGTGAGTGAGAGAGAGAAATAAAAGCTGTGAGTGAGAGAGAGAGAGAGAGAGAAAGAGAAGATATGAGTGAGAGAGAAGCAGTGAGAGAGAGAGAGAGAAACAGAAGATGTGAGTGAGACAGAGAGAGAAAGAGAAGCTGTGAGAGAGAGAGAGAGAGAAAGAGAAGCTGTGAGTGTGTGTGAGAGAGAAAGAGAAGCTGTGAGTGAGAGAGAGAGAAAGAGAAGCTGTGAGTGAGAGAGTGAGAGAGAGAAAGAGAAGCTGTTAGTGAGAGTGAGAGAGAGAGAGAAAGAGAAGCTGTGAGTGAGAGAGAAGCTGTGAGTGAGAGAGAGAAAGAAAAGCTGTGAGTGAGAGAGAGAGAGAGAAAGAGAAGCTGTGAGTGAGTGAGAGAGAGAGAGAAGCAGTGAGTGAGAGAGAGAGAGAGAAAGAGCTGTCAGTGAGACAGAGAGAGAGAAAGAGAAGCTGTGAGAGAGAGAGAGGGAGAAAGAGAAGCTGTGAGAGAGAGTGAAAGAGAAGCTGTGAGTGTGTGTGAGAGAGAAAGAGAAGCTGTGAGTGAGAGAGAGAGAAAGAAAGAGAAATTAGAGTGAGAAAGAGAGAGAGAAAGAGAAGCTGTGAATGAGAGAGAGAGAGAAGATGTGAGTGATAGAGAGAGAGAATGAGAAGCTGAGAGTGAGAGAAGCTATGAGTGAGAGAGAGAAAGAAAAGCTGTGAGTGAGTGAGAGAGAGAAAGAGAAGCTGTGAGTGAGAGGGAGAGAAAGAGAAGCTGTGAGTGACACACACAGAGATAAGCTGTGAGTGAGAGAGAGAGAAAGAGAAGCTGTGAGTGACAGAGAGAGAAAGAGAAGCTGAGAGTGAGAGAGAGAGAGAAAGTGCAGCTGTGAATGACAGAGAGAGAGAAAGAGAAGCTGTGAGTGAGAGAGAGAGAAAGAGAAGCTGTGAGTGAGTGAGAGAGAGAAAGGGAAGTTTGTGAGCGAGAGAGAGAGAGAAAGAGAAGCTGTGAGTGAGAGAGAGAGAGAGAAGCAGTGAGTGAGAGAGAGAGAGAGAAAGAGAAGCTGTCAGTGAGACAGAGAGAGAGAAAGAGAAGCTGTGAGAGAGAGAGGGAGAAAGAGAAGCTGTGAGAGAGAGTGAAAGAGAAGCTGTGAGTGTGTGTGTGAGAAAAAGAGAAGCTGTGAGTGAGAGAGAGAGAAAGAAAGAGAAATTAGAGTGAGAAAGAGAGAGAGAAAGAGAAGCTGTGAGTGAGAGAGAGAGAGAAGATGTGAGTGATAGCGAGAGAGAATGAGAAGCTGTGAGTGATAGAGAGAGTAAGTAAGAGAAGCTGTGAGTGAGATAGAGAGAGAGAGAAGGAGAAGCTGTGAGTGAGACAGAGAGAGAGAGAGAAGCTGTGTGTGAGAGAGAGAGGGAGAAAGAGAAGCTGTGAGAGAGCGAGAGAAAGAGAAGCTGTGAGTGTGTGTGAGAGAGAAAGAGAAGCTGTGAGTGAGAGAGAGAAAGAAAGAGAAATTAGAGTGAGAAAGAGAGAGAGAAAGAGAAGCTGTGAGTTGGAGAGAGAGAAAGAGAGTCTGTGAGTGAGAGAGAGAGAGAAGCTGTGAGTGAGAGAGAGAAGCTGTGAGAGAGAGAAAGAGAAGCTGTGAGTGAGAGAGAGAGAGAGAGAAGATGTGAGTGATAGAAAGAGAGAATGAGAAGCTGTCAGTGAGAGAGAGAGAAAGTAAGAGAAGCTGTGAGTGAGATAGAGAGAGAGAGAAAGAGAAGCTGTGAGTGAGAGAGAGAGAGGGAGAGAAAGATAATCTGTGTGTTTTAGAGAGAGAGAAAGAGAAGCTGTGAGTGAGAGAGAGAGAAAGAGAAGCTGTGAGTGAGAGAGAGAAGCTATGAGTGAGAGAGAGAAAGAAAAGCTGTGAGTGAGAGAGAGAGAGAGAAAGAGAAGATATGAGTGAGAGAGAGAGAAAGAGAAGCTGTGAGTGAGTGAGAGAAGCTATGAGTGAGAGAGAGAAAGAAAAGCTGTGAGTGAGGGAGAGAGAGAGAAAGAGAAGATATGAGTGAGGGAGAGAGAGAGAAGCAGTGTGTGAGAGAGAAACAGAAGCTGTGAGTGTGTGTGAGAGAGAAAGAGAAGCTGTGAGTGAGAGAGAGAGAAAGAAAGAGAAATTAGAGTGAGAAACAGACAGAGAAAGAGAAGCTGTGAGTGGGAGAGAGAGAAAGAGAGTCTGTGAATCAGAGAGAGAGAGAGAAGCTGTGAGTGAGAGAGAGAGAGAGCCGCTGTGAGTGAGAGAGAGAGAAAGAGAAGCTGTGAATGAGAGAGAGAGAAAGAGAAGCTGTGAGTGAGAGAGAGAGAAAGAGAAGCTGTGAGTGAGTGAGAGAGAGAAAGGGAAGTTTGTGAGTGAGAGAGAGAGAGAAAGAGAAGCTGTGTGTGTGAGAGAGAGAAAAACAGAAGCTGTGAGTGTGTGTGTGAGAGAGAGAGAAGCTGTGAGTGAGAGAGAGAAAGAAAAGCTTTGAGTGAGAGAGAGAGAGAGAAAGAGAAGATATGTGTGTGTGTGAGAGAGAGAAAGATAGTCTGAGAAAGAGAGAGTGAAAGAGAAGCTGTGAGTGAGACAGAGAGAGGGAGAAAGAGAAGCTGTGTGCGTGAGAGAGAGAAAGAGAAGCTGTGAGTGAGAGTGAGAGAGAGAGAGAGAGAAAGAGAAGCTAAGAGTTAGAGAAAGAGAGAAAGTGAAGCTGTGAGTGAGAGAGAGAGAGACAGAGAAGCTGTGTGTGAGAGAGAGAGAAAAAGAGAATATGTGAGTGAGAGTGAGAGAGAGAGAGAGATAAAGAGAAGCTGTGAGTGAGAGAGAGAGAAAGCAAAGCTGTGAGAGAGAGAGAGAAAGAGAAGCTGTGAATGTGTGTGTGAGAGAAAGAGAAGCTGTGAGTGAGAGAGAGAGAAAGAAAGAGAAATTAGAGTGAGAAAGAGAGAGAGAAAGAGAAGCTGTGAGTGAGAGAGAGAGAAAGAGAAGCTGTGAGTGAGAGAGAGAGAAGATGAGTGAGAGAGGGAAAGAAAAGCTGTGAGTGAGAGAGAGAGAAAGAGAAGATATGAGTGAGAGAGAGAAAGAGAAGCTGTGAGTGAGAGAGAGAGAAGCTATGAGTGAGAGAGAAAGAAAAGCTGTGAGTGAGAGAGAGAGAGAAAGAGAAGATATGAGTGAGAGAGAGAGAGAAGCTGTGAGTGAGAGAGAGAGAAAGAAAGAGAAATTAGAGTGAGAAAGAGAGAGAGAAAGACAAGCTGTGAGTGGGAGAGAGAGAAAGAGAGTCTGTGAATCAGAGAGAGAGAGGGAAGCTGTGAGTGAGAGAGAGAGAGAGCCGCTGTGAGTGAGAGAGAGAGAAAGAGAAGCTGTGAATGAGAGAGAGAGAGAAAGAGAAGCTGTGAGTGAGAAGGAGAGGGAAAGAGAAGCTGTGAGTGAGTGAGAGAGAGAGAAAGAGAAGCTGTGAGTGAGAGAGAGAGAAAGAGAAGCTGTGAGTGAGAGAGAGAGAGAAAGAGAAGCTGTGAGTAAGAAGGAGAGGGAAAGAGAAGAAGTGAGTGAGTGAGAGAGAGAGAGAGAAAGAGAAGCTGTGAGAGAGAAAGAGAAGCTGTGAGTGAGAGAGTGAGAGAGAGAAAGAGAATCTGTTAGTGAGAGTGAGAGAGAGAGAAAGAGAAGCTGTGAGTGAGAGAGAGATTGAAAGAGAAGCTGTGAGTGAGAGAGAGAGAGAAAGAGAAGCTGTGAGTGAGAGAGAGAAAGAGAAGCTGTGACTGAGAGGGAGAGAGAGAAAGAGAAGCTGTGAGTTACACACAGAGAGAAGCTGTGAGTTAGAGAGAGAGAAAGAGAAGCTGTGAGTGACAGAGAGAGAGAAAGAGAAGCTGAGAGTGAGAGAGAGAGAGAGAAAGTGAAGCTGTGAGTGTGAGAGAGAGACAGAGAAGCTGTGTGTGTGAGAGAGAGAAAGATAGTCTGAGAAAGAGAGAGTGAAAGAGAAGCTGTGCGTGAGACAGAGAGAGGGAGAAAGAGAAGCTGTGTGCGTGAGAGAGAGAAAGTGAAGCTGTGAGTGAGAGAGAGAGAGAAAGAGAAGCTGTGTGTGTGAGAGAGAAAGATATTTTGAGAAAGAGAGAGTGAAAGAGAAGCTGTGAGTGAGAGAGAGAGAGGGAGAAAGAGAAGCTGTGTGTATGTGAGAGAGAAAGAGAAGCTGTGAGTGAGAGTGAGAGAGAGAGAGAGAAAGAGAAGCTGTGAGTGTGAGTGAGAGAGAAAGAGAAGCTGTGAGTGAGTGAGAGAGAGAGAATGAGAAGCTGTGAGTGAGAGAGAGAAGCTGTGAGAGAGAGAAAGAGAAGCTGTGAGTGAGAGAGAGAGAGAGAAGATGTGAGTGATAGAAAGAGAGAATGAGAAGCTGTCAGTGAGAGAGAGAGAAAGTAAGAGAAGCTGTGAGTGAGATAGAGAGAGAGAGAAAGAGAAGCTGTGAGTGAGAGAGAGAGAGGGAGAGAAAGATAATCTGTGTGTTTTAGAGAGAGAGAAAGAGAAGCTGTGAGTGAGAGAGAGAGAGAGAGCCGCTGTGAGTGAGAGAGAGAGAAAGAGAAGCTGTGAATGAGAGAGAGAGAGAAAGAGAAGCTGTGAGTGAGAAGGAGAGGGAAAGAGAAGCTGTGAGTGAGTGAGAGAGAGAGAAAGAGAAGCTGTGAGTGAGAGAGAGAGAAAGAGAAGCTGTGAGTGAGAGAGAGAGAGAAAGAGAAGCTGTGAGTAAGAAGGAGAGGGAAAGAGAAGAAGTGAGTGAGTGAGAGAGAGAGAGAAAGAGAAGCTGTGAGAGAGAAAGAGAAGCTGTGAGTGAGAGAGTGAGAGAGAGAAAGAGAATCTGTTAGTGAGAGTGAGAGAGAGAGAAAGAGAAGCTGTGAGTGAGAGAGAGATTGAAAGAGAAGCTGTGAGTGAGAGAGAGAAAGAGAAGCTGTGAGTGAGAGAGAGAAAGAGAAGCTGTGACTGAGAGGGAGAGAGAGAAAGAGAAGCTGTGAGTTACACACACAGAGAGAAGCTGTGAGTTAGAGAGAGAGAAAGAGAAGCTGTGAGTGACAGAGAGAGAGAAAGAGAAGCTGAGAGTGAGAGAGAGAGAGAAAGTGAAGCTGTGAGTGTGAGAGAGAGACAGAGAAGCTGTGTGTGTGTGAGAGAGAGAAAGATAGTCTGAGAAAGAGAGAGTGAAAGAGAAGCTGTGCGTGAGACAGAGAGAGGGAGAAAGAGAAGCTGTGTGCGTGAGAGAGAGAAAGTGAAGCTGTGAGTGAGAGAGAGAGAGAAAGAGAAGCTGTGTGTGTGAGAGAGAAAGATATTTTGAGAAAGAGAGAGTGAAAGAGAAGCTGTGAGTGAGAGAGAGAGAGGGAGAAAGAGAAGCTGTGTGTGTGTGAGAGAGAAAGAGAAGCTGTGAGTGAGAGTGAGAGAGAGAGAGAGAAAGAGAAGCTGTGAGTGTGAGTGAGAGAGAAAGAGAAGCTGTGAGTGAGTGAGAGAGAGAGAATGAGAAGCTGTGAGTGAGAGAGAGAAGCTGTGAGAGAGAGAAAGAGAAGCTGTGAGTGAGAGAGAGAGAGAGAAGATGTGAGTGATAGAAAGAGAGAATGAGAAGCTGTCAGTGAGAGAGAGAGAAAGTAAGAGATGCTGTGAGTGAGATAGAGAGAGAGAGAAAGAGAAGCTGTGAGTGAGAGAGAGAGAGGGAGAGAAAGATAATCTGTGTGTTTTAGAGAGAGAGAAAGAGAAGCTGTGAGTGAGAGAGAAGGAAA
This sequence comes from Bradypodion pumilum, assembly GCA_035047305.1. NCBI lineage: Eukaryota > Metazoa > Chordata > Lepidosauria > Squamata > Chamaeleonidae > Bradypodion > Bradypodion pumilum. Next base: position 269,591,883 of record JAWDJD010000001.1, on the reverse strand, counting down.
GAGAAGCTGTGAGTGAGAGAGAGAAGCTATGAGTGAGAGAGAGAAAGAAAAGCTGTGTGAGAGAGAGAGAGAGAAAGAGAAGATATGAGTGAGAGAGAGAGAAAGAGAAGCTGTGAGTGTGAGTGAGAGAGAAAGAGAAGCTGTGAGTGAGTGAGAGAGAGAGAATGAGAAGCTGTGAGTGAGAGAGAGAAGCTGTGAGAGAGAGAAAGAGAAGCTGTGAGTGAGAGAGAGAGAGAGAAGATGTGAGTGATAGAAAGAGAGAATGAGAAGCTGTCAGTGAGAGAGAGAGAAAGTAAGAGAAGCTGTGAGTGAGATAGAGAGAGAGAGAAAGAGAAGCTGTGAGTGAGAGAGAGAGAGGGAGAGAAAGATAATCTGTGTGTTTTAGAGAGAGAGAAAGAGAAGCTGTGAGTGAGAGAGAGAAAGAGAAGCTGTGAGTGAGAGAGAGAAGCTATGAGTGAGAGAGAGAAAGAAAAGCTGTGAGTGAGAGAGAGAGAGAGAAAGAGAAGATATGAGTGAGAGAGAGAGAAAGAGAAGCTGTGAGTGAGTGAGAGAAGCTATGAGTGAGAGAGAGAAAGAAAAGCTGTGAGTGAGGGAGAGAGAGAGAAAGAGAAGATATGAGTGAGGGAGAGAGAGAGAAGCAGTGTGTGAGAGAGAAACAGAAGCTGTGAGTGTGTGTGTGAGAGAAAGAGAAGCTGTGAGTGAGAGAGAGAGAAAGAAAGAGAAATTAGAGTGAGAAACAGACAGAGAAAGAGAAGCTGTGAGTGGGAGAGAGAGAAAGAGAGTCTGTGAATCAGAGAGAGAGAGAGAAGCTGTGAGTGAGAGAGAGAGAGAGCCGCTGTGAGTGAGAGAGAGAGAAAGAGAAGCTGTGAATGAGAGAGAGAGAAAGAGAAGCTGTGAGTGAGAGAGAGAGAAAGAGAAGCTGTGAGTTACACACAGAGAGAGAAGCTGTGAGTTAGAGAGAGAGAAAGAGAAGCTGTGAGTGACAGAGAGAGAGAAAGAGAAGCTGAGAGTGAGAGAGAGAGAGAGAAAGTGAAGCTGTGAGTGTGAGAGAGAGACAGAGAAGCTGTGTGTGTGAGAGAGAGAAAGATAGTCTGAGAAAGAGAGAGTGAAAGAGAAGCTGTGCGTGAGACAGAGAGAGGGAGAAAGAGAAGCTGTGTGCGTGAGAGAGAGAAAGTGAAGCTGTGAGTGAGAGAGAGAGAGAAAGAGAAGCTGTGTGTGTGAGAGAGAAAGATATTTTGAGAAAGAGAGAGTGAAAGAGAAGCTGTGAGTGAGAGAGAGAGAGGGAGAAAGAGAAGCTGTGTGTATGTGAGAGAGAAAGAGAAGCTGTGAGTGAGAGTGAGAGAGAGAGAGAGAAAGAGAAGCTGTGAGTGTGAGTGAGAGAGAAAGAGAAGCTGTGAGTGAGTGAGAGAGAGAGAATGAGAAGCTGTGAGTGAGAGAGAGAAGCTGTGAGAGAGAGAAAGAGAAGCTGTGAGTGAGAGAGAGAGAGAGAAGATGTGAGTGATAGAAAGAGAGAATGAGAAGCTGTCAGTGAGAGAGAGAGAAAGTAAGAGAAGCTGTGAGTGAGATAGAGAGAGAGAGAAAGAGAAGCTGTGAGTGAGAGAGAGAGAGGGAGAGAAAGATAATCTGTGTGTTTTAGAGAGAGAGAAAGAGAAGCTGTGAGTGAGAGAGAGAGAGAGAGCCGCTGTGAGTGAGAGAGAGAGAAAGAGAAGCTGTGAATGAGAGAGAGAGAGAAAGAGAAGCTGTGAGTGAGAAGGAGAGGGAAAGAGAAGCTGTGAGTGAGTGAGAGAGAGAGAAAGAGAAGCTGTGAGTGAGAGAGAGAGAAAGAGAAGCTGTGAGTGAGAGAGAGAGAGAAAGAGAAGCTGTGAGTAAGAAGGAGAGGGAAAGAGAAGAAGTGAGTGAGTGAGAGAGAGAGAGAAAGAGAAGCTGTGAGAGAGAAAGAGAAGCTGTGAGTGAGAGAGTGAGAGAGAGAAAGAGAATCTGTTAGTGAGAGTGAGAGAGAGAGAAAGAGAAGCTGTGAGTGAGAGAGAGATTGAAAGAGAAGCTGTGAGTGAGAGAGAGAAAGAGAAGCTGTGAGTGAGAGAGAGAAAGAGAAGCTGTGACTGAGAGGGAGAGAGAGAAAGAGAAGCTGTGAGTTACACACACAGAGAGAAGCTGTGAGTTAGAGAGAGAGAAAGAGAAGCTGTGAGTGACAGAGAGAGAGAAAGAGAAGCTGAGAGTGAGAGAGAGAGAGAGAAAGTGAAGCTGTGAGTGTGAGAGAGAGACAGAGAAGCTGTGTGTGTGTGAGAGAGAGAAAGATAGTCTGAGAAAGAGAGAGTGAAAGAGAAGCTGTGCGTGAGACAGAGAGAGGGAGAAAGAGAAGCTGTGTGCGTGAGAGAGAGAAAGTGAAGCTGTGAGTGAGAGAGAGAGAGAAAGAGAAGCTGTGTGTGTGAGAGAGAAAGATATTTTGAGAAAGAGAGAGTGAAAGAGAAGCTGTGAGTGAGAGAGAGAGAGGGAGAAAGAGAAGCTGTGTGTGTGTGAGAGAGAAAGAGAAGCTGTGAGTGAGAGTGAGAGAGAGAGAGAGAAAGAGAAGCTGTGAGTGTGAGTGAGAGAGAAAGAGAAGCTGTGAGTGAGTGAGAGAGAGAGAATGAGAAGCTGTGAGTGAGAGAGAGAAGCTGTGAGAGAGAGAAAGAGAAGCTGTGAGTGAGAGAGAGAGAGAGAAGATGTGAGTGATAGAAAGAGAGAATGAGAAGCTGTCAGTGAGAGAGAGAGAAAGTAAGAGATGCTGTGAGTGAGATAGAGAGAGAGAGAAAGAGAAGCTGTGAGTGAGAGAGAGAGAGGGAGAGAAAGATAATCTGTGTGTTTTAGAGAGAGAGAAAGAGAAGCTGTGAGTGAGAGAGAGAGAAAGAGAAGCTGTGAGTGAGAGAGAGAAGCTATGAGTGAGAGAGAGAAAGAAAAGCTGTGAGAGAGAGAGAGAGAAAGAGAAGATATGAGTGAGAGAGAGAGAAAGAGAAGCTGTGAGTGTGAGTGAGAGAGAAAGAGAAGCTGTGAGTGAGTGAGAGAGAGAGAATGAGAAGCTGTGAGTGAGAGAGAGAAGCTGTGAGAGAGAGAAAGAGAAGCTGTGAGTGAGAGAGAGAGAGAAGATGTGAGTGATAGAAAGAGAGAATGAGAAGCTGTCAGTGAGAGAGAGAGAAAGTAAGAGAAGCTGTGAGTGAGATAGAGAGAGAGAGAAAGAGAAGCTGTGAGTGAGAGAGAGAGAGGGAGAGAAAGATAATCTGTGTGTTTTAGAGAGAGAGAAAGAGAAGCTGTGAGTGAGAGAGAGAAAGAGAAGCTGTGAGTGAGAGAGAGAAGCTATGAGTGAGAGAGAGAAAGAAAAGCTGTGAGTGAGAGAGAGAGAGAGAAAGAGAAGATATGAGTGAGAGAGAGAGAAAGAGAAGCTGTGAGTGAGTGAGAGAAGCTATGAGTGAGAGAGAGAAAGAAAAGCTGTGAGTGAGGGAGAGAGAGAGAAAGAGAAGATATGAGTGAGGGAGAGAGAGAGAAGCAGTGTGTGAGAGAGAAACAGAAGCTGTGAGTGTGTGTGTGAGAGAAAGAGAAGCTGTGAGTGAGAGAGAGAGAAAGAAAGAGAAATTAGAGTGAGAAACAGACAGAGAAAGAGAAGCTGTGAGTGGGAGAGAGAGAAAGAGAGTCTGTGAATCAGAGAGAGAGAGAGAAGCTGTGAGTGAGAGAGAGAGAGAGCCGCTGTGAGTGAGAGAGAGAGAAAGAGAAGCTGTGAATGAGAGAGAGAGAAAGAGAAGCTGTGAGTGAGAGAGAGAGAAAGAGAAGCTGTGAGTGAGTGAGAGAGAGAAAGGGAAGTTTGTGAGTGAGAGAGAGAGAGAAAGAGAAGCTTTGAGTGAGAGAGAGAAGCTGGTAGTGAGAGAGAGAAAGAAAAGCTTTGAGTGAGAGAGAGAGAGAGAAAGAGAAGATATGTGTGTGTGTGAGAGAGAGAAAGATAGTCTGAGAAAGAGAGAGTGAAAGAGAAGCTGTGAGTGAGACAGAGAGAGGGAGAAAGAGAAGCTGTGTGCGTGAGAGAGAGAAAGAGAAGCTGTGAGTGAGAGTGAGAGAGAGAGAGAGAGAGAAAGAGAAGCTAAGAGTTAGAGAAAGAGAGAAAGTGAAGCTGTGAGTGAGAGAGAGAGAGACAGAGAAGCTGTGTGTGAGAGAGAGAAAAAGAGAAGATGTGAGTGAGAGTGAGAGAGAGAGAGAGAGAGATAAAGAGAAGCTGTGAGTGAGAGAGAGAGAAAGCAAAGCTGTGAGAGAGAGAGAGAAAGAGAAGCTGTGAATGTGTGTGTGAGAGAAAGAGAAGCTGTGAGTGAGAGAGAGAGAAAGAAAGAGAAATTAGAGTGAGAAAGAGAGAGAGAAAGAGAAGCTGTGAGAGAGAGAGAGAGAAGATGTGAGTGATAGAGAGAGAGAATGAGAAGCTGTGAGTGATAGAGAGAGTAAGTAAGAGAACCTGTGAGTGAGATAGAGAGAGAGAGAAGGAGAAGCTGTGAGTGAGAGAGAGAGAGGGAGAAAGATAAGCTGTGTGAGAGAGAGAGAGAGAAGCTGTGTGTGTGAGAGAGAGAAAGAAAAGCTGTGATTGAGAGTGAGTGAGAGAGAGAAAGAGATGCTGTAAGTGAGAGAGAGAGAAAGAGAAGCTGTGAGTGAGAGAGAGAAGCTATGAGTGAGAGAGAGAAAGAAAAGCTGTGAGAGAGAGAGAGAGAGAAAGAGAAGATATGAGTGAGAGAGAGAGAAAGAGAAGCTGTGAGTGTGAGTGAGAGAGAAAGAGAAGCTGTGAGTGAGTGAGAGAGAGAGAATGAGAAGCTGTGAGTGAGAGAGAGAAGCTGTGAGAGAGAGAAAGAGAAGCTGTGAGTGAGAGAGAGAGAGAGAAGATGTGAGTGATAGAAAGAGAGAATGAGAAGCTGTCAGTGAGAGAGAGAGAAAGTAAGAGAAGCTGTGAGTGAGATAGAGAGAGAGAGAAAGAGAAGCTGTGAGTGAGAGAGAGAGAGGGAGAGAAAGATAATCTGTGTGTTTTAGAGAGAGAGAAAGAGAAGCTGTGAGTGAGAGAGAGAGAGAGAGCCGCTGTGAGTGAGAGAGAGAGAAAGAGAAGCTGTGAATGAGAGAGAGAGAGAAAGAGAAGCTGTGAGTGAGAAGGAGAGGGAAAGAGAAGCTGTGAGTGAGTGAGAGAGAGAGAAAGAGAAGCTGTGAGTGAGAGAGAGAGAAAGAGAAGCTGTGAGTGAGAGAGAGAGAGAAAGAGAAGCTGTGAGTAAGAAGGAGAGGGAAAGAGAAGAAGTGAGTGAGTGAGAGAGAGAGAGAAAGAGAAGCTGTGAGAGAGAAAGAGAAGCTGTGAGAGAGAGTGAGAGAGAGAAAGAGAATCTGTTAGTGAGAGTGAGAGAGAGAGAAAGAGAAGCTGTGAGTGAGAGAGAGATTGAAAGAGAAGCTGTGAGTGAGAGAGAGAAAGAGAAGCTGTGAGTGAGAGAGAGAAAGAGAAGCTGTGACTGAGAGGGAGAGAGAGAAAGAGAAGCTGTGAGTTACACACACAGAGAGAAGCTGTGAGTTAGAGAGAGAGAAAGAGAAGCTGTGAGTGACAGAGAGAGAGAAAGAGAAGCTGAGAGTGAGAGAGAGAGAGAGATAAAGTGAAGCTGTGAGTGTGTGAGAGAGAGACAGAGAAGCTGTGTGTGTGAGAGAGAGAGAAAGATAGTCTGAGAAAGAGAGAGTGAAAGAGAAGCTGTGCGTGAGACAGAGAGAGGGAGAAAGAGAAGCTGTGTGCGTGAGAGAGAGAAAGTGAAGCTGTGAGTGAGAGAGAGAGAGAAAGAGAAGCTGTGTGTGAGAGAGAGAAAGATATTTTGAGAAAGAGAGAGTGAAAGAGAAGCTGTGAGTGAGAGAGAGAGAGGGAGAAAGAGAAGCTGTGTGTGTGTGAGAGAGAAAGAGAAGCTGTGAGTGAGAGTGAGAGAGAGAGAGAGAAAGAGAAGCTGTGAGTGTGAGTGAGAGAGAAAGAGAAGCTGTGAGTGAGTGAGAGAGAGAGAATGAGAAGCTGTGAGTGAGAGAGAGAAGCTGTGAGAGAGAGAAAGAGAAGCTGTGAGTGAGAGAGAGAGAGAGAAGATGTGAGTGATAGAAAGAGAGAATGAGAAGCTGTCAGTGAGAGAGAGAGAAAGTAAGAGAAGCTGTGAGTGAGATAGAGAGAGAGAAAGAGAAGCTGTGAGTGAGAGAGAGAGAGGGAGAGAAAGATAATCTGTGTGTTTTAGAGAGAGAGAAAGAGAAGCTGTGAGTGAGAGAGAGAGAAAGAGAAGCTGTGAGTGAGTGAGAGAAGCTATGAGTGAGAGAGAGAAAGAAAAGCTGTGAGAGAGAGAGAGAGAGAAAGAGAAGATATGAGTGAGTGAGAGAGAAAGAGAAGCTGTGAGTGTGAGTGAGAGAGAAAGAGAAGCTGTGAGTGAGTGAGAGAGAGAGAATGAGAAGCTGTGAGTGAGAGAGAGAAGCTGTGAGAGAGAGAAAGAGAAGCTGTGAGTGAGAGAGAGAGAGAGAGAAGATGTGAGTGATAGAAAGAGAGAATGAGAAGCTGTCAGTGAGAGAGAGAGAAAGTAAGAGAAGCTGTGAGTGAGATAGAGAGAGAGAGAAAGAGAAGCTGTGAGTGAGAGAGAGAGAGGGAGAGAAAGATAATCTGTGTGTTTTAGAGAGAGAGAAAGAGTAGCTGTGAGTGAGAGAGAGAGAGAGAGCCGCTGTGAGTGAGAGAGAGAGAAAGAGAAGCTGTGAATGAGAGAGAGAGAGAAAGAGAAGCTGTGAGTGAGAAGGAGAGGGAAAGAGAAGCTGTGAGTGAGTGAGAGAGAGAGAAAGAGAAGCTGTGAGTGAGAGAGAGAGAAAGAGAAGCTGTGAGTGAGAGAGAGAGAGAAAGAGAAGCTGTGAGTAAGAAGGAGAGGGAAAGAGAAGAAGTGAGTGAGTGAGAGAGAGAGAGAAAGAGAAGCTGTGAGAGAGAAAGAGAAGCTGTGAGTGAGAGAGTGAGAGAGAGAAAGAGAATCTGTTAGTGAGAGTGAGAGAGAGAGAAAGAGAAGCTGTGAGTGAGAGAGAGATTGAAAGAGAAGCTGTGAGTGAGAGAGAGAAAGAGAAGCTGTGAGTGAGAGAGAGAAAGAGAAGCTGTGACTGAGAGGGAGAGAGAGAAAGAGAAGCTGTGAGTTACACACACAGAGAGAAGCTGTGAGTTAGAGAGAGAGAAAGAGAAGCTGTGAGTGACAGAGAGAGAGAAAGAGAAGCTGAGAGTGAGAGAGAGAGAGAGAAAGTGAAGCTGTGAGTGTGAGAGAGAGACAGAGAAGCTGTGTGTGTGTGAGAGAGAGAAAGATAGTCTGAGAAAGAGAGAGTGAAAGAGAAGCTGTGCGTGAGACAGAGAGAGGGAGAAAGAGAAGCTGTGTGCGTGAGAGAGAGAAAGTGAAGCTGTGAGTGAGAGAGAGAGAGAAAGAGAAGCTGTGTGTGTGAGAGAGAAAGATATTTTGAGAAAGAGAGAGTGAAAGATAAGCTGTGAGTGAGAGAGAGAGAGGGAGAAAGAGAAGCTGTGTGTGTGTGAGAGAGAAAGAGAAGCTGTGAGTGTGAGTGAGAGAGAAAGAGAAGCTGTGAGTGAGTGAGAGAGAGAGAATGAGAAGCTGTGAGTGAGAGAGAGAAGCTGTGAGAGAGAGAAAGAGAAGCTGTGAGTGAGAGAGAGAGAGAGAAGATGTGAGTGATAGAAAGAGAGAATGAGAAGCTGTCAGTGAGAGAGAGAGAAAGTAAGAGAAGCTGTGAGTGAGATAGAGAGAGAGAGAAAGAGAAGCTGTGAGTGAGAGAGAGAGAGGGAGAGAAAGATAATCTGTGTGTTTTAGAGAGAGAGAAAGAGAAGCTGTGAGTGAGAGAGAGAGAAAGAGAAGCTGTGAGTGAGAGAGAGAAGCTATGAGTGAGAGAGAGAAAGAAAAGCTGTGAGAGAGAGAGAGAGAGAAAGAGAAGATATGAGTGAGAGAGAGAGAAAGAGAAGCTGTGAGTGTGAGTGAGAGAGAAAGAGAAGCTGTGAGTGAGTGAGAGAGAGAGAATGAGAAGCTGTGAGTGAGAGAGAGAAGCTGTGAGAGAGAGAAAGAGAAGCTGTGAGTGAGAGAGAGAGAGAAGATGTGAGTGATAGAAAGAGAGAATGAGAAGCTGTCAGTGAGAGAGAGAGAAAGTAAGAGAAGCTGTGAGTGAGATAGAGAGAGAGAGAAAGAGAAGCTGTGAGTGAGAGAGAGAGAGGGAGAGAAAGATAATCTGTGTGTTTTAGAGAGAGAGAAAGAGAAGCTGTGAGTGAGAGAGAGAGAAAGAGAAGCTGTGAGTGAGAGAGAGAAGCTATGAGTGAGAGAGAGAAAGAAAAGCTGTGAGTGAGAGAGAGAGAGAGAAAGAGAAGATATGAGTGAGAGAGAGAGAAAGAGAAGCTGTGAGTGAGTGAGAGAAGCTATGAGTGAGAGAGAGAAAGAAAAGCTGTGAGTGAGGGAGAGAGAGAGAAAGAGAAGATATGAGTGAGGGAGAGAGAGAGAAGCAGTGTGTGAGAGAGAAACAGAAGCTGTGAGTGTGTGTGAGAGAGAAAGAGAAGCTGTGAGTGAGAGAGAGAGAAAGAAAGAGAAATTAGAGTGAGAAACAGACAGAGAAAGAGAAGCTGTGAGTGGGAGAGAGAGAAAGAGAGTCTGTGAATCAGAGAGAGAGAGAGAAGCTGTGAGTGAGAGAGAGAGAGAGCCGCTGTGAGTGAGAGAGAGAGAAAGAGAAGCTGTGAATGAGAGAGAGAGAAAGAGAAGCTGTGAGTGAGAGAGAGAGAAAGAGAAGCTGTGAGTGAGTGAGAGAGAGAAAGGGAAGTTTGTGAGTGAGAGAGAGAGAGAAAGAGAAGCTTTGAGTGAGAGAGAGAAGCTGTGAGTGAGAGAGAGAAAGAAAAGCTTTGAGTGAGAGAGAGAGAGAGAAAGAGAAGATATGTGTGTGTGTGAGAGAGAGAAAGATAGTCTGAGAAAGAGAGAGTGAAAGAGAAGCTGTGAGTGAGACAGAGAGAGGGAGAAAGAGAAGCTGTGTGCGTGAGAGAGAGAAAGAGAAGCTGTGAGTGAGAGTGAGAGAGAGAGAGAGAGAAAGAGAAGCTAAGAGTTAGAGAAAGAGAGAAAGTGAAGCTGTGAGTGAGAGAGAGAGAGACAGAGAAGCTGTGTGTGAGAGAGAGAAAAAGAGAAGATGTGAGTGAGAGTGAGAGAGAGAGAGAGAGAGATAAAGAGAAGCTGTGAGTGAGAGAGAGAGAAAGCAAAGCTGTGAGAGAGAGAGAGAAAGAGAAGCTGTGAATGTGTGTGTGAGAGAAAGAGAAGCTGTGAGTGAGAGAGAGAGAAAGAAAGAGAAATTAGAGTGAGAAAGAGAGAGAGAAAGAGAAGCTGTGAGAGAGAGAGAGAGAAGATGTGAGTGATAGAGAGAGAGAATGAGAAGCTGTGAGTGATAGAGAGAGTAAGTAAGAGAACCTGTGAGTGAGATAGAGAGAGAGAGAAGGAGAAGCTGTGAGTGAGAGAGAGAGAGGGAGAAAGATAAGCTGTGTGAGAGAGAGAGAGAGAAGCTGTGTGTGTGAGAGAGAGAAAGAAAAGCTGTGATTGAGAGTGAGTGAGAGAGAGAAAGAGATGCTGTAAGTGAGAGAGAGAGAAAGAGAAGCTGTGAGTGAGAGAGAGAAGCTATGAGTGAGAGAGAGAAAGAAAAGCTGTGAGAGAGAGAGAGAGAAAGAGAAGATATGAGTGAGAGAGAGAGAAAGAGAAGCTGTGAGTGTGAGTGAGAGAGAAAGAGAAGCTGTGAGTGAGTGAGAGAGAGAGAATGAGAAGCTGTGAGTGAGAGAGAGAAGCTGTGAGAGAGAGAAAGAGAAGCTGTGAGTGAGAGAGAGAGAGAGAAGATGTGAGTGATAGAAAGAGAGAATGAGAAGCTGTCAGTGAGAGAGAGAGAAAGTAAGAGAAGCTGTGAGTGAGATAGAGAGAGAGAGAAAGAGAAGCTGTGAGTGAGAGAGAGAGAGGGAGAGAAAGATAATCTGTGTGTTTTAGAGAGAGAGAAAGAGAAGCTGTGAGTGAGAGAGAGAGAGAGAGCCGCTGTGAGTGAGAGAGAGAGAAAGAGAAGCTGTGAATGAGAGAGAGAGAGAAAGAGAAGCTGTGAGTGAGAAGGAGAGGGAAAGAGAAGCTGTGAGTGAGTGAGAGAGAGAGAAAGAGAAGCTGTGAGTGAGAGAGAGAGAAAGAGAAGCTGTGAGTGAGAGAGAGAGAGAAAGAGAAGCTGTGAGTAAGAAGGAGAGGGAAAGAGAAGAAGTGAGTGAGTGAGAGAGAGAGAGAAAGAGAAGCTGTGAGAGAGAAAGAGAAGCTGTGAGAGAGAGTGAGAGAGAGAAAGAGAATCTGTTAGTGAGAGTGAGAGAGAGAGAAAGAGAAGCTGTGAGTGAGAGAGAGATTGAAAGAGAAGCTGTGAGTGAGAGAGAGAAAGAGAAGCTGTGAGTGAGAGAGAGAAAGAGAAGCTGTGACTGAGAGGGAGAGAGAGAAAGAGAAGCTGTGAGTTACACACACAGAGAGAAGCTGTGAGTTAGAGAGAGAGAAAGAGAAGCTGTGAGTGACAGAGAGAGAGAAAGAGAAGCTGAGAGTGAGAGAGAGAGAGAGATAAAGTGAAGCTGTGAGTGTGTGAGAGAGAGACAGAGAAGCTGTGTGTGTGTGAGAGAGAGAAAGATAGTCTGAGAAAGAGAGAGTGAAAGAGAAGCTGTGCGTGAGACAGAGAGAGGGAGAAAGAGAAGCTGTGTGCGTGAGAGAGAGAAAGTGAAGCTGTGAGTGAGAGAGAGAGAGAAAGAGAAGCTGTGTGTGTGAGAGAGAAAGATATTTTGAGAAAGAGAGAGTGAAAGAGAAGCTGTGAGTGAGAGAGAGAGAGGGAGAAAGAGAAGCTGTGTGTGTGTGAGAGAGAAAGAGAAGCTGTGAGTGAGAGTGAGAGAGAGAGAGAGAAAGAGAAGCTGTGAGTGTGAGTGAGAGAGAAAGAGAAGCTGTGAGTGAGTGAGAGAGAGAGAATGAGAAGCTGTGAGTGAGAGAGAGAAGCTGTGAGAGAGAGAAAGAGAAGCTGTGAGTGAGAGAGAGAGAGAAGATGTGAGTGATAGAAAGAGAGAATGAGAAGCTGTCAGTGAGAGAGAGAGAAAGTAAGAGAAGCTGTGAGTGAGATAGAGAGAGAGAGAAAGAGAAGCTGTGAGTGAGAGAGAGAGAGGGAGAGAAAGATAATCTGTGTGTTTTAGAGAGAGAGAAAGAGAAGCTGTGAGTGAGAGAGAGAGAAAGAGAAGCTGTGAGTGAGAGAGAGAAGCTATGAGTGAGAGAGAGAAAGAAAAGCTGTGAGTGAGAGAGAGAGAGAGAAAGAGAAGATATGAGTGAGAGAGAGAGAAAGAGAAGCTGTGAGTGAGTGAGAGAAGCTATGAGTGAGAGAGAGAAAGAAAAGCTGTGAGTGAGGGAGAGAGAGAGAAAGAGAAGATATGAGTGAGGGAGAGAGAGAGAAGCAGTGTGTGAGAGAGAAACAGAAGCTGTGAGTGTGTGTGAGAGAGAAAGAGAAGCTGTGAGTGAGAGAGAGAGAAAGAAAGAGAAATTAGAGTGAGAAACAGACAGAGAAAGAGAAGCTGTGAGTGGGAGAGAGAGAAAGAGAGTCTGTGAATCAGAGAGAGAGAGAGAAGCTGTGAGTGAGAGAGAGAGAGAGCCGCTGTGAGTGAGAGAGAGAGAAAGAGAAGCTGTGAATGAGAGAGAGAGAAAGAGAAGCTGTGAGTGAGAGAGAGAGAAAGAGAAGCTGTGAGTGAGTGAGAGAGAGAAAGGGAAGTTTGTGAGTGAGAGAGAGAGAGAAAGAGAAGCTTTGAGTGAGAGAGAGAAGCTGTGAGTGAGAGAGAGAAAGAAAAGCTTTGAGTGAGAGAGAGAGAGAGAAAGAGAAGATATGTGTGTGTGTGAGAGAGAGAAAGATAGTCTGAGAAAGAGAGAGTGAAAGAGAAGCTGTGAGTGAGACAGAGAGAGGGAGAAAGAGAAGCTGTGTGCGTGAGAGAGAGAAAGAGAAGCTGTGAGTGAGAGTGAGAGAGAGAGAGAGAGAAAGAGAAGCTAAGAGTTAGAGAAAGAGAGAAAGTGAAGCTGTGAGTGAGAGAGAGAGAGACAGAGAAGCTGTGTGTGAGAGAGAGAAAAAGAGAAGATGTGAGTGAGAGTGAGAGAGAGAGAGAGAGAGATAAAGAGAAGCTGTGAGTGAGAGAGAGAGAAAGCAAAGCTGTGAGAGAGAGAGAGAAAGAGAAGCTGTGAATGTGTGTGTGAGAGAAAGAGAAGCTGTGAGTGAGAGAGAGAGAAAGAAAGAGAAATTAGAGTGAGAAAGAGAGAGAGAAAGAGAAGTTGTGAGAGAGAGAGAGAGAAGATGTGAGTGATAGAGAGAGAGAATGAGAAGCTGTGAGTGATAGAGAGAGTAAGTAAGAGAACCTGTGAGTGAGATAGAGAGAGAGAGAAGGAGAAGCTGTGAGTGAGAGAGAGAGAGGGAGAAAGATAAGCTGTGTGAGAGAGAGAGAGAGAAGCTGTGTGTGTGAGAGAGAGAAAGAAAAGCTGTGATTGAGAGTGAGTGAGAGAGAGAAAGAGATGCTGTAAGTGAGAGAGAGAGAAAGAGAAGCTGTGAGTGAGAGAGAGAAGCTATGAGTGAGAGAGAGAAAGAAAAGCTGTGAGAGAGAGAGAGAGAAAGAGAAGATATGAGTGAGAGAGAGAGAAAGAGAAGCTGTGAGTGTGAGTGAGAGAGAAAGAGAAGCTGTGAGTGAGTGAGAGAGAGAGAATGAGAAGCTGTGAGTGAGAGAGAGAAGCTGTGAGAGAGAGAAAGAGAAGCTGTGAGTGAGAGAGAGAGAGAGAAGATGTGAGTGATAGAAAGAGAGAATGAGAAGCTGTCAGTGAGAGAGAGAGAAAGTAAGAGAAGCTGTGAGTGAGATAGAGAGAGAGAGAAAGAGAAGCTGTGAGTGAGAGAGAGAGAGGGAGAGAAAGATAATCTGTGTGTTTTAGAGAGAGAGAAAGAGAAGCTGTGAGTGAGAGAGAGAGAGAGAGCCGCTGTGAGTGAGAGAGAGAGAAAGAGAAGCTGTGAATGAGAGAGAGAGAGAAAGAGAAGCTGTGAGTGAGAAGGAGAGGGAAAGAGAAGCTGTGAGTGAGTGAGAGAGAGAGAAAGAGAAGCTGTGAGTGAGAGAGAGAGAAAGAGAAGCTGTGAGTGAGAGAGAGAGAGAAAGAGAAGCTGTGAGTAAGAAGGAGAGGGAAAGAGAAGAAGTGAGTGAGTGAGAGAGAGAGAGAAAGAGAAGCTGTGAGAGAGAAAGAGAAGCTGTGAGAGAGAGTGAGAGAGAGAAAGAGAATCTGTTAGTGAGAGTGAGAGAGAGAGAAAGAGAAGCTGTGAGTGAGAGAGAGATTGAAAGAGAAGCTGTGAGTGAGAGAGAGAAAGAGAAGCTGTGAGTGAGAGAGAGAAAGAGAAGCTGTGACTGAGAGGGAGAGAGAGAAAGAGAAGCTGTGAGTTACACACACAGAGAGAAGCTGTGAGTTAGAGAGAGAGAAAGAGAAGCTGTGAGTGACAGAGAGAGAGAAAGAGAAGCTGAGAGTGAGAGAGAGAGAGAGATAAAGTGAAGCTGTGAGTGTGTGAGAGAGAGACAGAGAAGCTGTGTGTGTGTGAGAGAGAGAAAGATAGTCTGAGAAAGAGAGAGTGAAAGAGAAGCTGTGCGTGAGACAGAGAGAGGGAGAAAGAGAAGCTGTGTGCGTGAGAGAGAGAAAGTGAAGCTGTGAGTGAGAGAGAGAGAGAAAGAGAAGCTGTGTGTGTGAGAGAGAAAGATATTTTGAGAAAGAGAGAGTGAAAGAGAAGCTGTGAGTGAGAGAGAGAGAGGGAGAAAGAGAAGCTGTGTGTGTGTGAGAGAGAAAGAGAAGCTGTGAGTGAGAGTGAGAGAGAGAGAGAGAAAGAGAAGCTGTGAGTGTGAGTGAGAGAGAAAGAGAAGCTGTGAGTGAGTGAGAGAGAGAGAATGAGAAGCTGTGAGTGAGAGAGAGAAGCTGTGAGAGAGAGAAAGAGAAGCTGTGAGTGAGAGAGAGAGAGAGAAGATGTGAGTGATAGAAAGAGAGAATGAGAAGCTGTCAGTGAGAGAGAGAGAAAGTAAGAGAAGCTGTGAGTGAGATAGAGAGAGAGAGAAAGAGAAGCTGTGAGTGAGAGAGAGAGAGGGAGAGAAAGATAATCTGTGTGTTTTAGAGAGAGAGAAAGAGAAGCTGTGAGTGAGAGAGAGAGAAAGAGAAGCTGTGAGTGAGAGAGAGAAGCTATGAGTGAGAGAGAGAAAGAAAAGCTGTGAGAGAGAGAGAGAGAGAGAGAAAGAGAAGATATGAGTGAGAGAGAGAGAAAGAGAAGCTGTGAGTGTGAGTGAGAGAGAAAGAGAAGCTGTGAGTGAGTGAGAGAGAGAGAATGAGAAGCTGTGAGTGAGAGAGAGAAGCTGTGAGAGAGAGAAAGAGAAGCTGTGAGTGAGAGAGAGAGAGAGAAGATGTGAGTGATAGAAAGAGAGAATGAGAAGCTGTCAGTGAGAGAGAGAGAAAGTAAGAGAAGCTGTGAGTGAGATAGAGAGAGAGAGAAAGAGAAGCTGTGAGTGAGAGAGAGAGAGGGAGAGAAAGATAATCTGTGTGTTTTAGAGAGAGAGAAAGAGAAGCTGTGAGTGAGAGAGAGAGAAAGAGAAGCTGTGAGTGAGAGAGAGAAGCTATGAGTGAGAGAGAGAAATAAAAGCTGTGAGTGAGAGAGAGAGAGAGAAAGAGAAGATATGAGTGAGAGAGAGAGAAAGAGAAGCTGTGAGTGAGTGAGAGAAGCTATGAGTGAGAGAGAGAAAGAAAAGCTGTGAGTGAGGGAGAGAGAGAGAAAGAGAAGATATGAGTGAGGGAGAGAGAGAGAAGCAGTGTGTGAGAGAGAAACAGAAGCTGTGAGTGTGTGTGAGAGAGAAAGAGAAGCTGTGAGTGAGAGAGAGAGAAAGAAAGAGAAATTAGAGTGAGAAACAGACAGAGAAAGAGAAGCTGTGAGTGGGAGAGAGAGAAAGAGAGTCTGTGAATCAGAGAGAGAGAGAGAAGCTGTGAGTGAGAGAGAGAGAGAGCCGCTGTGAGTGAGAGAGAGAGAAAGAGAAGCTGTGAATGAGAGAGAGAGAAAGAGAAGCTGTGAGTGAGAGAGAGAGAAAGAGAAGCTGTGAGTGAGTGAGAGAGAGAAAGGGAAGTTTGTGAGTGAGAGAGAGAGAGAAAGAGAAGCTTTGAGTGAGAGAGAAGCTGTGAGTGAGAGAGAGAAAGAAAAGCTTTGAGTGAGAGAGAGAGAGAGAAAGAGAAGATATGTGTTTGTGTGAGAGAGAGAAAGATAGTCTGAGAAATAGAGAGTGAAAGAGAAGCTGTGAGTGAGACAGAGAGAGGGAGAAAGAGAAGCTGTGTGCGTGAGAGAGAGAAAGAGAAGCTGTGAGTGAGAGTGAGAGAGAGAGAGAGAGAAAGAGAAGCTAAGAGTTAGAGAAAGAGAGAAAGTGAAGCTGTGAGTGAGAGAGAGAGAGACAGAGAAGCTGTGTGTGAGAGAGAGAGAAAAAGAGAAGATGTGAGTGAGAGTGAGAGAGAGAGAGAGAGATAAAGAGAAGCTGTGAGTGAGAGAGAGAAAGCAAAGCTGTGAGAGAGAGAGAGAAAGAGAAGCTGTGAATGTGTGTGTGAGAGAAAGAGAAGCTGTGAGTGAGAGAGAGAGAAAGAAAGAGAAATTAGAGTGAGAAAGAGAGAGAGAAAGAGAAGCTGTGAGAGAGAGAGAGAGAAGATGTGAGTGATAGAGAGAGAGAATGAGAAGCTGTGAGTGATAGAGAGAGTAAGTAAGAGAACCTGTGAGTGAGATAGAGAGAGAGAGAAGGAGAAGCTGTGAGTGAGAGAGAGAGAGGGAGAAAGATAAGCTGTGTGAGAGAGAGAGAGAGAAGCTGTGTGTGTGAGAGAGAGAAAGAAAAGCTGTGATTGAGAGTGAGTGAGAGAGAGAAAGAGATGCTGTAAGTGAGAGAGAGAGAAAGAGAAGCTGTGAGTGAGAGAGAGAAGCTATGAGTGAGAGAGAGAAAGAAAAGCTGTGAGAGAGAGAGAGAGAGAAAGAGAAGATATGAGTGAGAGAGAGAGAAAGAGAAGCTGTGAGTGTGAGTGAGAGAGAAAGAGAAGCTGTGAGTGAGTGAGAGAGAGAGAATGAGAAGCTGTGAGTGAGAGAGAGAAGCTGTGAGAGAGAGAAAGAGAAGCTGTGAGTGAGAGAGAGAGAGAGAAGATGTGAGTGATAGAAAGAGAGAATGAGAAGCTGTCAGTGAGAGAGAGAGAAAGTAAGAGAAGCTGTGAGTGAGATAGAGAGAGAGAGAAAGAGAAGCTGTGAGTGAGAGAGAGAGAGGGAGAGAAAGATAATCTGTGTGTTTTAGAGAGAGAGAAAGAGAAGCTGTGAGTGAGAGAGAGAGAAAGAGAAGCTGTGAGTGAGAGAGAGAAGCTATGAGTGAGAGAGAGAAAGAAAAGCTGTGAGTGAGAGAGAGAGAGAGAAAGAGAAGATATGAGTGAGAGAGAGAGAAAGAGAAGCTGTGAGTGAGTGAGAGAAGCTATGAGTGAGAGAGAGAAAGAAAAGCTGTGAGTGAGGGAGAGAGAGAGAAAGAGAAGATATGAGTGAGGGAGAGAGAGAGAAGCAGTGTGTGAGAGAGAAACAGAAGCTGTGAGTGTGTGTGAGAGAGAAAGAGAAGCTGTGAGTGAGAGAGAGAGAAAGAAAGAGAAATTAGAGTGAGAAACAGACAGAGAAAGAGAAGCTGTGAGTGGGAGAGAGAGAAAGAGAGTCTGTGAATCAGAGAGAGAGAGAGAAGCTGTGAGTGAGAGAGAGAGAGCCGCTGTGAGTGAGAGAGAGAGAAAGAGAAGCTGTGAATGAGAGAGAGAGAAAGAGAAGCTGTGAGTGAGAGAGAGAGAAAGAGAAGCTGTGAGTGAGTGAGAGAGAGAAAGGGAAGTTTGTGAGTGAGAGAGAGAGAGAAAGAGAAGCTTTGAGTGAGAGAGAGAAGCTGTGAGTGAGAGAGAGAAAGAAAAGCTTTGAGTGAGAGAGAGAGAGAGAAAGAGAAGATATGTGTGTGTGTGAGAGAGAGAAAGATAGTCTGAGAAAGAGAGAGTGAAAGAGAAGCTGTGAGTGAGACAGAGAGAGGGAGAAAGAGAAGCTGTGTGCGTGAGAGAGAGAAAGAGAAGCTGTGAGTGAGAGTGAGAGAGAGAGAGAGAGAAAGAGAAGCTAAGAGTTAGAGAAAGAGAGAAAGTGAAGCTGTGAGTGAGAGAGAGAGAGACAGAGAAGCTGTGTGTGTGAGAGAGAGAAAAAGAGATGTGAGTGAGAGTGAGAGAGAGAGAGAGATAAAGAGAAGCTGTGAGTGAGAGAGAGAGAAAGCAAAGCTGTGAGAGAGAGAGAGAAAGAGAAGCTGTGAATGTGTGTGTGAGAGAAAGAGAAGCTGTGAGTGAGAGAGAGAGAAAGAAAGAGAAATTAGAGTGAGAAAGAGAGAGAGAAAGAGAAGCTGTGAGTGAGAGAGAGAGAAAGAGAAGCTGTGAGTGAGAGAGAGAGAAGATGAGTGAGAGAGGGAAAGAAAAGCTGTGAGTGAGAGAGAGAGAAAGAGAAGATATGAGTGAGAGAGAGAAAGAGAAGCTGTGAGTGAGAGAGAGAGAAGCTATGAGTGAGAGAGAAAGAAAAGCTGTGAGTGAGAGAGAGAGAAAGAGAAGATATGAGTGAGAGAGAGAGAGAAGCTGTGAGTGAGAGAGAGAGAAAGAAAGAGAAATTAGAGTGAGAAAGAGAGAGAGAAAGACAAGCTGTGAGTGGGAGAGAGAGAAAGAGAGTCTGTGAATCAGAGAGAGAGAGGGAAGCTGTGAGTGAGAGAGAGAGAGAGCCGCTGTGAGTGAGAGAGAGAGAAAGAGAAGCTGTGAATGAGAGAGAGAGAGAAAGAGAAGCTGTGAGTGAGAAGGAGAGGGAAAGAGAAGCTGTGAGTGAGTGAGAGAGAGAGAAAGAGAAGCTGTGAGTGAGAGAGAGAGAAAGAGAAGCTGTGAGTGAGAGAGAGAGAGAAAGAGAAGCTGTGAGTAAGAAGGAGAGGGAAAGAGAAGAAGTGAGTGAGTGAGAGAGAGAGAGAGAAAGAGAAGCTGTGAGAGAGAAAGAGAAGCTGTGAGTGAGAGAGTGAGAGAGAGAAAGAGAATCTGTTAGTGAGAGTGAGAGAGAGAGAAAGAGAAGCTGTGAGTGAGAGAGAGATTGAAAGAGAAGCTGTGAGTGAGAGAGAGAGAGAAAGAGAAGCTGTGAGTGAGAGAGAGAAAGAGAAGCTGTGACTGAGAGGGAGAGAGAGAAAGAGAAGCTGTGAGTTACACACAGAGAGAGAAGCTGTGAGTTAGAGAGAGAGAAAGAGAAGCTGTGAGTGACAGAGAGAGAGAAAGAGAAGCTGAGAGTGAGAGAGAGAGAGAGAAAGTGAAGCTGTGAGTGTGAGAGAGAGACAGAGAAGCTGTGTGTGTGTGAGAGAGAGAAAGATAGTCTGAGAAAGAGAGAGTGAAAGAGAAGCTGTGCGTGAGACAGAGAGAGGGAGAAAGAGAAGCTGTGTGCGTGAGAGAGAGAAAGTGAAGCTGTGAGTGAGAGAGAGAGAGAAAGAGAAGCTGTGTGTGTGAGAGAGAAAGATATTTTGAGAAAGAGAGAGTGAAAGAGAAGCTGTGAGTGAGAGAGAGAGAGGGAGAAAGAGAAGCTGTGTGTGTGTGAGAGAGAAAGAGAAGCTGTGAGTGAGAGTGAGAGAGAGAGAGAGAAAGAGAAGCTGTGAGTGTGAGTGAGAGAGAAAGAGAAGCTGTGAGTGAGTGAGAGAGAGAGAATGAGAAGCTGTGAGTGAGAGAGAGAAGCTGTGAGAGAGAGAAAGAGAAGCTGTGAGTGAGAGAGAGAGAGAGAAGATGTGAGTGATAGAAAGAGAGAATGAGAAGCTGTGAGTGAGAGAGAGAGAAAGTAAGAGAAGCTGTGAGTGAGATAGAGAGAGAGAGAAAGAGAAGCTGTGAGTGAGAGAGAGAGAGGGAGAGAAAGATAATCTGTGTGTTTTAGAGAGAGAGAAAGAGAAGCTGTGAGTGAGAGAGAGAGAAAGAGAAGCTGTGAGTGAGAGAGAGAAGCTATGAGTGAGAGAGAGAAAGAAAAGCTGTGAGTGAGAGAGAGAGAGAGAAAGAGAAGATATGAGTGAGAGAGAGAGAAAGAGAAGCTGTGAGTGAGGGAGAGAAGCTATGAGTGAGAGAGAGAAAGAAAAGCTGTGAGTGAGAGAGAGAGAGAGAAAGAGAAGATATGAGTGAGGGAGAGAGAGAGAAGCAGTGTGTGAGAGAGAAACAGAAGCTGTGAGTGTGTGTGAGAGAGAAAGAGAAGCTGTGAGTGAGAGAGAGAGAAAGAAAGAGAAATTAGAGTGAGAAACAGATAGAGAAAGAGAAGCTGTGAGTGGGAGAGAGAGAAAGAGAGTCTGTGAATCAGAGAGAGAGAGAGAAGCTGTGAGTGAGAGAGAGAGAGCCGCTGTGAGTGAGAGAGAGAGAAAGAGAAGCTCTGAATGAGAGAGAGAGAGAAAGAGAAGCTGTGAGTGAGAGAGAGGGAAAGAGAAGCTGTGAGTGAGTGAGAGAGAGAAAGGGAAGTTTGTGAGTGAGAGAGAGAGAGAAAGAGAAGCTTTGAGTGAGAGAGAGAAGCTGTGAGTGAGAGAGAAAAAGAAAAGCTTTGAGTGAGAGAGAGAGAGAAAGAGAAGATATGTGTGTGTGTGAGAGAGAGAAAGATAGTCTGAGAAAGAGAGAGTGAAAGAGAAGCTGTGAGTGAGACAGAGAGAGGGAGAAAGAGAAGCTGTGTGCGTGAGAGAGAGAAAGAGAAGCTGTGAGTGAGAGTGAGAGAGAGAGAGAGAAAGAGAAATAAGAGTTAGAGAAAGAGAGAAAGTGAAGCTGTGAGTGAGAGAGAGAGAGACAGAGAAGCTGTGTGTGTGAGAGAGAGAAAGAGAAGATGTGAGTGAGAGTGAGAGAGAGAGAGAGAGATAAAGAGAAGCTGTGAGTGAGAGAGAGAGAAAGCAAAGCTGTGAGAGAGAGAGAGAAAGAGAAGCTGTGAATGTGTGTGTGAGAGAAAGAGAAGCTGTGAGTGAGAGAGAGAGAAAGAAAGAGAAATTAGAGTGAGAAAGAGAGAGAGAAAGAGAAGCTGTGAGAGAGAGAGAGAGAGAGAAGATGTGAGTGATAGAGAGAGAGAATGAGAAGCTGTGAGTGATAGAGAGAGTAAGTATGAGAACCTGTGAGTGAGATAGAGAGAGAGAGAAGGTGAAGCTGTGAGTGAGAGAGAGAGAGGGAGAAAGATAAGCTGTGAGAGAGAGAGAGAGAGAAGCTGTGTGTGAGAGAGAGAGAAAGAAAAGCTGTGATTGAGAGTGAGTGAGAGAGAGAAAGAGATGCTGTAAGTGAGAGAGAGAGAAGCTGTGAGTGAGAGACAGAAAGAAAAGCGGTGAGTGAGAGAGAGAGAGAAAGAGAAGCTGTGAGTGAGACTGTGAGAGAGAGAAAGAGAAGCTGTTAGTGAGAGTGAGAGAGAGAGAGAAAGAGAAGCTGTGAGTGAGAGTGAGATTGAAAGAGAAGCTGTGAGTGAGAGAGAGAGAGAAAGAGAAGCTGTGAGTGAGAGGGAGAGAAAGAGAAGCTGTGAGTGACACAGAGAGAGAGAAGCTGTGAGTTAGAGAGAGAGAAAGTGAAGCTGTGAGTGACAGAGAGAGAGGAAGAGAAGCTGTGAGTGAGAGAGAGAGAGAAAGAGAAGCTGTGTGTGTGTGTGAGAGAGAAAGATAGTCTGAGAAAGAGAGAGTGAAAGAGAAGCTGTGAGTGAGACAGAGAGAGGGAGAAGGAGAAGCTGTGTGTGTGAGAGAGAGAAAGAGAAGCTGTGAGTGAGAGTGAGAGAGAGAAAGAGAAAGAGAAGCTGTGAGTGAGAGAGTGAGAAAGAGAAGCTGTGAGTGAGAGAGAGAGAGAAAGCGAAGCTGTGAGTGAGAGAGAGAGAGAATGAGAAGCTGTGAGTGTGAGAGAGAGAAGCTGTGAGTGAGAGAGAGAGATGTGAGTGATAGAGAGAGAGAAAGAGAAGCTGTGAGTGAGAGGGAGAGAAAGTAAGAGAAGCTGTGAGTGAGATAGAGAGAGAGAGAAAGAGAAGCTGTGAGTGAGAGAGAGAGGGAGAAAGATAATCTGTGATTGAGAGTGAGAGAGAGAGAAAGAGAAGCTATGAGTGAGAGAGAGAGAAAGAGAAGCTGTGAGTGAGAGAGAGAAGCTGTGTGAGAGAGAGAAAGAAAAGCTGTGAGTGAGAGAGAGAGAGAGAAAGAGAAGATATGAGTGAGAGAGAGAGAGAAGCAGTGAGTGAGAGAGAGAGAGAAAGAGAAGCTGTGAGTGAGACAGAGAGAGAGAAAGAGAAGCTGTGTGAGAGAGAGAGGGGAAGAAAGAGAAGCTGTGTGTGTGAGAGAGAGAAAGAGAAGCTGTGAGTGTGTGTGAGAGAAAGAGAAGCTGTGAGTGAGAGAGAGAGAGAAAGAAAGAGAAATTAGAGTGAGAAAGAGATAGAGAAAGAGAAGCTGTGAGTGGGAGAGAGAGAAAGAGTCTGTGAGTGAGAGAGAGAGAGAAGCTGAGTGAGAGAGAGAGAGAGCTGCTGTGAGTGAGAGAGAGAGAAAGAGAAGCTGTGAATGAGAGAGAGAAACTGTGAGTGAGAGAGAGAGAAAGGGAAGCTGTGAGTGAGTAAGAGAGAGAAAGGGAAGTTGTGAGTGAGAGAGAGAGAGAAAGAGCTGTGAGTGAGAGAGAGAGAGAAAGAGAAGCTGTGAGTGAGAGAGAGAGAAAAAGAGATGCTGTGAGTGAGAGAGAGAGAGAAAGAGAAGCTGTGAGTGAGAGAAAGAGAAAGAGAAGCTGTGTGTGAGAGAGAGAGAAAGAGAAGCTGTGAGTGAGAGAGAGAGAAAGAGAAGCTGTGAGTGAGTGAGAGAGAGAGAAAGAGAAGCTGTGAGTGAGAGAGAGAGAAAGAGAAGCTGTGAGTGAGAGAGAGAAAGAGAAGCTGTGTCTGAGAGGGAGAGAGAGAAAGAGAAGCTGTGAGTGACAGAGAGGGGAAGAAAGAGAAGCTGTGTGTGTGAGAGAGAGAAAGAGAAGCTGTGAGTGTGTGTGAGAGAAAGAGAAGCTGTGAGTGAGAGAGAGAGAGAAAGAAAGAGAAATTAGAGTGAGAAAGAGATAGAGAAAGAGAAGCTGTGAGTGGGAGAGAGAGAAAGAGTCTCTGAGTGAGAGAGAGAGAAGCTGTGAGTGAGAGAGAGAGAGAGCTGCTGTGAGTGAGTGAGAGAGAGAGAAAGAGAAGCTGTGAGTGAGAGAGAGAGAAAGAGAAGCTGTGAGTGAGAGAGAGAAAGAGAAGCTTTGTGTAAGAAGGAGAGGGAAAGAGAAGAAGTGAGTGAGTGAGAGAGAGAGAGAAAGAGAATCTGTGAGAGAGAAAGAGAAGCTGTGAGTGAGAGAGTGAGAGAGAGAAAGAGAATCTGTTAGTGAGAGTGAGAGAGAGAGAGAAAGAGAAGCTGTGTGTGAGAGAGAGATTGAAAGAGAAGCTTTGAGTGAGAGAGAGAGAGAGAAAGAGAAGCTGTGAGTGAGAGAGAGAAAGAGAAGCTGTGACTGAGAGGGAGAGAGAGAAAGAGAAGCTGTGAGTGACAGAGAGAGAAGCTGTGAGTTAGAGAGAGAGAAAGAGAAGCTGTGAGTGACAGAGAGAGAGAAAGAGAAGCTGAGAGTGAGAGAGAGAGAGAAAGTGAAGCTTTGAGTGAGAGAGAGAGACAGAGAAGCTGTGTGTGTGTGTGAGAGAGAAAGATAGTCTGAGAAAGAGAGAGTGAAAGAGAAGCTGTGAGTGAGACAGAGAGAG
The DNA here is from genome assembly GCA_035047305.1 of Bradypodion pumilum. Lineage (NCBI taxonomy): Eukaryota > Metazoa > Chordata > Lepidosauria > Squamata > Chamaeleonidae > Bradypodion > Bradypodion pumilum. The sequence continues at coordinate 269,569,074 of JAWDJD010000001.1, read as the reverse complement.
GGAGAAAGAGAAGCTGTGTGCGTGTGAGAAAGAAAGAGAAGCTGTGAGTGAGAGAGAGAGAAAGTGAAGCTGTGAGTGAGAGAGAGAGAGAAAGAGACGCTGTGTGTGTGTGAGAGAGAAAGATAGTCTGAGAAAGAGAGAGTGAAAGAGAAGCTGTGAGTGAGAGAGAGAGGGAGAAAGAGAAGCTGTGTGTGAGAGAGAGAGAAAGAGAAGCTGTGAGTGAGAGTGAGAGAGAGAGAAAAAGAGAAGCTGTGAGTGTGAGTGAGAGAGAAAGTGAAGCTGTGAGTGAGAGAGAGAGAGAATGAGAAGCTGTGAGTGAGAGAGAGAAGCTGTGTGAGAGAGGGAGAAAGAGAAGCTGTGAGTGAGAGAGAGAGAGAAGATGTGAGTGATAGAGAGAGAGAATGAGAAGCTGTCAGTGAGAGAGAGAGAAAGTAAGAGAAGCTGTGAGTGAGAGAGAGAGAGGGAGAGAAAGATAATCTGTCAGAGAGCGAGAGAGAAAGAGAAGCTGTGTGTTTTAGAGAGAGAGAAAGAGAAGCTGTGATTGAGAGTGTGTGAGAGAGAGAAAGAGAAGCTGTGAGTGAGAGAGAGAAGCTATGAGTGAGAGAGAGAAAGAAAAGCTGTGAGTGAGAGAGAGAGAGAAAGAGAAGATATGAGTGAGAGAGAGAGAGAGAAGCAGTGAGAGAGAGAGAAACAGAAGCTGTGAGTGAGACAGAGAGAGAGAAAGAGAAGCTGAGAGAGAGAGAGAGGGAGAAAGAGAAGCTGTGAGAGAGAGAGAGAATGAGAAGCTGTGAGTGTGTGAGAGAGACAAAAAGAGAAGCTGTGAGTGAGAGAGAGAGAAAGAAAGAGAAATTAGAGTGAGAAAGAGAGAGAGAAAGAGAAGCTGTGAGTGGGAGAGAGAGAAAGAGAGTCTGTGAATCATAGAGAGAGAGAAGCTGTGCGTGAGAGAGAGAGAGAGCCGCTGTGAGTGAGAGAGAGAGAAAGAGAAGCTGTGAATGAGAGAGAGAGAGAAAGAGAAGCTGTGAGTGAGAGAGAGAGAAAGAGAAGCTGTGAGTGAGTAAGAGAGAGAAAGGGAAGTTTGTGAGTGAGAGAGAGAGAGAAAGAGAAGCTGTGTTTGAGAGAGAGAAGCTGTGAGTGAGAGAGAGAAAGAAAAGCTGTGAGTGAGAGAGAGAGAGAGAAAGAGAAGATGTGAGTGAGTGAGAGAGAGAGAGAAGCAATGAGTGTGAGAGAGAGAGAGAAAGAGAAGCTGTCAGTGAGACAGAGAGAGAGAAAGAGAAGCTGTGAGAGAGAGAAAGAGGGAGAAAGAGAAGCTGTGAGAGAGAGAGAGAGAGAGAAGCTGTGAGTGATAGAGAGAGTAAGTAAGAGAAGCTGTGAGTGAGATAGAGAGAGAGAAGGAGAAGCTGTGAGTGAGAGAGAGAGAGGGAGAAAGAGAAGCTGTGATAGAGAGAGAGAATGAGAAGCTGTGAGTGATAGAGAGAGTAAGTAAGAGAAGCTGTGAGTGAGATAGAGAGAGAGAAGGAGAAGCTGTGAGTGAGAGAGAGAGAGGGAGAAAGATAAGCTGTGTGTGTGTGAGAGAGAGAGAAGCTGTGTGTGTGTGAGAGAGAAAGAAAAGCTGTGATTGAGAGTGAGTGAGAGAGAGAAAGAGATGCTGTAAGTGAGAGAGAGAGAAGCTGTGAGTGAGAGAGATAAAGAAAAGCGGTGAGTGAGAGAGAGAGAGAAAGAGAAGCTGTGAGTGAGACTGTGAGAGAGAGAAAGAGAAGCTGTTAGTGAGAGTGAGAGAGAGAGAGAAAGAGAAGCTGTGAGTGAGAGGGAGATTGAAAGAGAAGCTGTGAGTGAGAGAGAGAGAGAAAGAGATGCTGTGAGTGAGAGAGAGAAAGAGAATCTGTGAGTGAGAGGGAGAGAAAGAGAAGCTGTGAGTGACACAGAGAGAGAGAAGCTGTGAGTTAGAGAGAGAGAAAGAGAAGCTGTGAGTGACAGAGAGAGAGGAAGAGATGCTGTGTGTGTGTGAGAGAGAGAAAGATAGTCTGAGAAAGAGAGAGTGAAAGAGAAGCTGTGAGTGAGACAGAGAGAGGGAGAAAGAGAAGCTGTGTGTGTGTGAGAGAGAAAGAGAAGCTGTGAGTGAGAGTGAGAGAGAGAAAGAGAAAGAGAAGCTGTGAGTGAGAGAGAGAAAGAGAAGCTGTGAGTGAGAGAGAGAGAGAAAGTGAAGCTGTGAGTGAGAGAGAGAGAGAATGAGAAGCTGTGAGTGTGAGAGAGAGAAGCTGTGAGTGAGAGAGAGAGATGTGAGAGAGAGAAAGAGAAAGAGAAGCTGTGAGTGAGAGAGAGAAAGAGAAGCTGTGAGTGAGAGAGAGAGAGAAAGTGAAGCTGTGAGTGAGAGAGAGAGAGAATGAGAAGCTGTGAGTGTGAGAGAGAGAAGCTGTGAGTGAGAGAGAGAGATGTGAGTGATAGAGAGAGAGAAAGAGAAGCTGTGAGTGAGAGGGAGAGAAAGTAAGAGAAGCTGTGAGTGAGATAGAGAGAGAGAGAAAGAGAAGCTGTGAGTGAGAGAGAGAGGGAGAGAGAAAGAGAAGCTGTGAGTGAGAGAGAGAGAGAAAGAGATGCTGTGAGTGAGAGAGAGAGAGAAAGAGAAGCTGTGAGTGAGAGAGAGAGAAGCTGTTTGTGAGAGAGAAAGAAAAGCTGTGAGTGAGAGAGAGAGAGAGAAAGAGAAGATATGAGTGAGAGAGAGAGAGAAGCAGTGAGTGAGAGAGAGAGAGAGAAAGAGAAGCTGTGAGTGAGACAGAGAGAGAGAAAGAGAAGCTGTGAGAGAGAGAGAGAGGGGAAGAAAGAGAAGTTGTGTGTGTGAGAGAGAGAAAGAGAAGCTGTGAGTGTGTGAGAGAGAAAGAGAAGCTGTGAGTGAGAGAGAGAGAAAGAAAGAGAAATTAGAGTGAGAAAGAGAGAGAGATAGAGAAGCTGTGAGTGGGAGAGAGAGAAAGAGTCTGTGAGTGAGAGAGAGAGAGAGAGAGAAGCTGTGAGTGAGAGAGAGAGAGAGAGCTGCTGTGAGTGAGAGAGAGAGAGAAAGAGAAGCTGTGAATGAGAGAGAGATAAACTGTGAGTGAGAGAGAGAGAAAGAGAAGCTGTGTGTGAGTAAGAGAGAGAAAGGGAAGTTGTGAGTGAGAGAGAGAGAGAAAGAGCTGTGAGTGAGAGAGAGAGAAAGAGAAGCTGTGAGTGAGAGAGAGAGAAAGAGAAGCTGTGAGTGAGAAGGAGAGGGAAAGAGAAGCTGTGAGTGAGTGAGAGAGAGAGAAAGAGAAGCTGTGAGAGAGAAAGAGAGAAGCTGTGAGTGAGAGAGTGAGAGAGAGAAAGAGAAGCTGTGAGTGAGAGAGAGAAAGAGAAGCTGTGAGTGAGAGGGAGAGAGAGAAAGAGAAGTTGTGAGTGAGAGAGAGAGAAAGAGAAGCTGTGAGTGAGAGAGAGAAAGAGAAGTTGTGAGTGAGAAGGAGAGAGAGAAAGAGAAGCTGTGAGTGACACAGAGAGAGAAGCTGTGAGTTAGAGAGAGAGAGAAAGAGAAGTTGTGAGTGACAGAGAGAGAGAGAAAGAGAAACTGTGAGTGAGAGTGAGAGAGAGAGAGAAAGAGAAGCTGTGAGTGAGAGAGAGAGAAAGAGATGCTGTGAGTGAGAGAGAGAGAGAAAGAGAAGCTGTGAGTGAGAGAGAAGCTATGAGTGAGAGAGGGAAAGAAAAGCTGTGAGTGAGAGAGAGAGAGAAAGAAGATATGAGTGAGAGAGAGAGAGAGAAGCAGTGAGAGAGAGAGAAAGAGAAGCTGTGAGTGTGTGTGAGAGAGAGAGAGAAGCTGTGAGTGAGAGAGAGAGAAAGAAAAATTAGAGTGAGAAAGAGAGAGAGAAAGAGAAGCTGTGAGTGGGAGAGAGAGAAAGAGAGTCTGTGAATCAGAGAGAGAGAGAGAAGCTGTGAGTGAGAGAGAGAGAGACGCTGTGAGTGAGAGAGAGAGAAAGAGAAGCTGTGAATGAGAGAGAGAGAGAAAGAGAAGCTGTGAGTGAGAGAGAGAGAAAGAGAAGCTGTGAGTGAGTGAGAGAGAAAGGGAAGTTTGTGAGTGAGAGAGAGAGAGAAAGAGAAGCTGTGAGTGAGAGAGAGAAGCTGTGAGTGAGAGAGAGAAAGAAAAGCTGTGAGTGAGAGAGAGAGAAAGAGAAGATGTGTGTGAGAGAGAGAAAGATAGTCTGAGAAAGAGAGAGTGAAAGAGAAGCTGTGAGTGAGACAGAGAGAGGGAGAAAGAGAAGCTGTGTGCGTGAGAGAGAGAAACAGAAGCTGTGAGTGAGAGTGAGAGAGAGAAAGAGAAAGAGAAGCTGAGAGTTAGAGAGAGAGAGAAAGTGAAGCTGTGAGTGAGAGAGAGAGAGACAGAGAAGCTGTGTGTGTGTGAGAGAGAGAAAGATAGTCTGAGAAAGAGAGACTGAAAGAGAAGCTGTGAGTGAGACAGAGAGAGGGAGAAAGAGAAGCTGTGTGTGTGAGAGAGAAAGAGAAGCTGTGAGTGAGAGTGAGAGAGAGAGAGAGAAAGAGAAGCTGTGAGTGAGAGAGAGCTGCTGTGAGTGAGAGAGAGAGAAAGAGAAGCTGTGAATGAGAGAGAGAGAAACTGTGAGTGAGAGAGAGAGAAAGAGAAGCTGTGTGTGTGTGAGAGAGAGAAAGATAGTCTGAGAAAGAGAGACTGAAAGAGAAGCTGTGAGTGAGACAGAGAGAGGGAGAAAGAGAAGCTGTGTGTGTGAGAGAGAAAGAGAAGCTGTGAGTGAGAGTGAGAGAGAGAGAGAAAGAGAAGCTGTGAGTGAGAAAGAGAAGCTGTGAGTGAGAGAGAGAGAAGCTATGAGTGAGAGAGAGAAAGAAAAGCTGTGAGTGAGAGAGAGAGAGAAAGAGAAGATATGAGTGAGAGAGAGAGAGAGAAGCAGTGAGAGAGAGAGAAACAGAAGCTGTGAGTGAGACAGAGAGAGAGAAAGAGAAGCTGAGAGAGAGAGAGGGAGAAAGAGAAGCTGTGAGAGAGAGAGAGAATGAGAAGCTGTGAGTGTGTGAGAGAGATAAAGAGAAGCTGTGAGTGAGAGAGAGAGAAAGAAAGAGAAATTAGAGTGAGAAAGAGAGAGAGAAAGAGAAGCTGTGAATGGGAGAGAGAGAAAGAGAGTCTGTGAATCATAGAGAGAGAGAGAAGCTGTGCGTGAGAGAGAGAGAGAGCCGCTGTGAGTGAGAGAGAGAGAAAGAGAAGCTGTGAATGAGAGAGAGAGAGAAAGAGAAGCTGTGAGTGAGAGAGAGAGAAAGAGAAGCTGTGAGTGAGTGAGAGAGAGAAAGGGAAGTTTGTGAGTGAGAGAGAGAGAGAAAGAGAAGCTGTGTTTGAGAGAGAGAAGCTGTGAGTGAGAGAGAGAAAGAAAAGCTGTGAGTGAGAGAGAGAGAGAGAGAAAGAGAAGATGTGAGTGAGTGAGAGAGAGAGAGAAGCAATGAGTGTGAGAGAGAGAGAGAAAGAGAAGCTGTCAGTGAGACAGAGAGAGAGAAAGAGAAGCTGTGAGAGAGAGAAAGAGGGAGAAAGAGAAGCTGTGAGAGAGAGAGAGAGAAGCTGTGAGTGTGTGTGTGAGAGAAAGAGAAGCTGTGAGTGAGAGAGAGAGAAAGAAAGAGAAATTAGAGTGAGAAAGAGAGAGAGAAAGAGAAGCTGTGAGTGAGAGAGAGAGAGAGAAGATGTGAGTGATAGAGAGAGAGAATGAGAAGCTGTGAGTGATAGAGAGAGTAAGTAAGAGAAGCTGTGAGTGAGATAGAGAGAGAGAGAAGGAGAAGCTGTGAGTGAGAGAGAGAGAGGGAGAAAGATAAGCTGTGAGAGAGAGAGAAGCTGTGTGTGTGTGAGAGAGAAAGAAAAGCTGTGATTGAGAGTGAGTGAGAGAGAGAAAGAGATGCTGTAAGTGAGAGAGAGAGAAGCTGTGAGTGAGAGAGATAAAGAAAAGCGGTGAGTGAGAGAGAGAGAGAAAGAGAAGCTGTGAGTGAGACTGTGAGAGAGAGAAAGAGAAGCTGTTAGTGAGAGTGAGAGAGAGAGAGAAAGAGAAGCTGTGAGTGAGAGTGAGATTGAAAGAGAAGCTGTGAGTGAGAGAGAGAGAGAAAGAGATGCTGTGAGTGAGAGAGAGAAAGAGAATGTGAGTGAGAGGGAGAGAAAGAGAAGCTGTGAGTGACACAGAGAGAGAGAAGCTGTGAGTTAGAGAGAGAGAAAGAGAAGCTGTGAGTGATAGAGAGAGAGGAAGAGATGCTGTGAGTGAGAGAGAGAGGGAAAGAGAAGCTGTGTGTGTGTGAGAGAGAGAAAGATAGTCTGAGAAAGAGAGAGTGAAAGAGAAGCTGTGAGTGAGACAGAGAGAGGGAGAAAGAGAAGCTGTGTGTGTGTGAGAGAGAAAGAGAAGCTGTGAGTGAGAGTGAGAGAGAGAAAGTGAAAGAGAAGCTGTGAGTGAGAGAGAGAGAAAGAGAAGCTGTGAGTGAGAGAGAAAGTGAAGCTGTGAGTGAGAGAGAGAGAATGAGAAGCTGTGAGTGTGAGAGAGAGAAGCTGTGAGTGAGAGAGAGAGAGATGTGAGTGATAGAGAGAGAGAAAGAGAAGCTGTGAGTGAGAGGGAGAGAAAGTAAGAGAAGCTGTGAGTGAGATAGAGAGAGAGAGAAAGAGAAGCTGTGAGTGAGAGAGAGAGGGAGAAAGATAATCTGTGATTGAGAGTGAGAGAGAGAGAAAGAGAAGCTGTGAGTGAGAGAGAGAGAAAGAGAAGCTGTGAGTGAGAGAGAGAGAAGCTGTTTGTGAGAGAGAAAGAAAAGCTGTGAGTGAGAGAGAGAGAGAGAAAGAGAAGATATGAATGAGAGAGAGAGAGAAGCAGTGAGTGAGAGAGAGAGAAAGAGAAGCTGTGAGTGAGAGAGAGAGAGAAAGAAAGAGAAATTAGAGAGAGAAAGAGAGAGAGAAAGAGAAGCTGTGAGTGGGAGAGAGAGAAAGAGGCTGTGAGTGAGAGAGAGAGAGAGAGAAGCTGTGAGTGAGAGAGAGAGAGCTGCTGTGAGTGAGAGAGAGAGAAAGAAAAGCTGTGAATGAGAGAGAGAGAAACTGTGAGTGAGAGAGAGAGAAAGAGAAGCTGTGAGTGAGTAAGAGAGAGAAAAGGAAGTTGTGAGTGAGAGTGAGAGAGAAAGAGCTGTGAGTGAGAGAGAGAGAGAAAGAGAAGCTGTGAGTGAGAGAGAGAGAAAGAGAAGCTGTGAGTGAGAAGGAGAGGGAAAGAGAAGCGGTGAGTGAGTGAGAGAGAGAGAAAGAGAAGCTGTGAGAGGGAAAGAGAGAAGCTGTGAGTGAGAGAGTGAGAGAGAGAAAGAGAAGCTGTGAGTGAGAGAGAGAAAGAGAAGCTGAGAGTGAGAGGGAGAGAGAGAAAGAGAAGCTGTGAGTGAGAGAGAGAGAAAGAGAAGCTGTGAGTGAGAGAGAGAAAGAGAAGTTGTGAGTGAGAGAGAGAGAAAGAGAAGCTGTGAGTGAGAGAGAGAGAAAGCGAAGCTGTGAGTGAGAGAGAGAGAGAGAATGAGAAGCTGTGAGTGAGAGAGAGAGAAAGAGAAGCTGTGAGTGAGAGAGAGAGAAAGCGAAGCTGTGAGTGAGAGAGAGAGAGAGAATGAGAAGCTGTGAGTGAGAGAGAGAGGGGGAGAAAGATAATCTGTGATTGAGAGTGAGAGAGAGAGAAAGAGAAGCTGTGAGTGAGAGAGAGAGAAAGAGAAGCTGTGAGTGAGTGAGAGAGAAGCTGTGTGTGAGAGAGAAAGAAAAGCTGTGAGTGAGAGAGAGAGAGAGAAAGAGAAGATATGAGTGAGAGAGAGAGAGAAGCAGTGAGTGAGAGAGAGAGAAAGAGAAGCTGTGAGTGAGACAGAGAGAGAGAAAGAGAAACTGTGATAGAGAGAGAGGGGAAGAAAGCGAAGCTGTGTATGTGAGAGAGAGAAAGAGAAGCTGTGAGTGTGTGTGAGAGAGAAAGAGAAGCTGTGAGTGAGAGAGAGAGAGAGAGAAAGAAAGAGAAATTAGAGTGAGAAAGAGAGAGAGAAAGAGAAGCTGTGAGTGGGAGAGAGAGAGAGAGTCTGTGAGTGAGAGAGAGAAGCTGTGAGTGAGAGAGAGAGCTGCTGTGAGTGAGAGAGAGAGAAAGAGAAGCTGTGAGTGAGAGAGAAACTGTGAGTGAGAGAGAGAGAAAGAGAAGCTGTGAGTGAGTAAGAGAGAGAAAGGGAAGCTGTGAGTGAGAGAGAGAGAGAAAGAGAAGCTGTGAGTGAGAGAGAGAGAAAGAGAAGCTGTGAGTGAGAAGGAGAGGGAAAGAGAAGCTGTGAGTGGGAGAGAGAGAAAGAGAAGCTGTGTGAGAGAAAGAGAGAAGCTGTGAGTGAGAGAGTGAGAGATAGAAAGAGAAGCTGTGAGTGAGAGAGAGAAAGAGAAGCTGTGAGTGAGGGGGAAAGAGAGAAAGAGAAGCTGTGAGTGAGAGAGAGAAAGAGAAGCTGTGAGTGAGAGAGAGAAAGAGAAGTTGTGAGTGAGAGGGAGAGAGAGAAAGAGAAGCTGTGAGTGACACACAGAGAGAGAAGCTGTGAGTTAGAGAGAGAGAGAAAGAGAAGTTGTGAGTGACAGAGAGAGAGAGAAAGAGAAGCTGTGAGTGAGAGTGAGAGCGAGAGAGAAAGAGAAGCTGTGAGTGAGAGAGAGAGAAAGAGATGCTGTGAGTGAGAGAGAGAGAGAAAGAGAAGCTGTGAGTGAGAGAGAGAGAAAGAGAAGCTGTGAGAGAGAGAGAAAGAGAAGCTGTGAGAAAGAAGGAGAGGGAAAGAGAAGAAGTGAGTGAGAGAGAGAGAGAAAGAGAAGCTGTGAGTGAGAGAGAGAGAAAGAGAAGCTGTGAGTGAGAGAGTGAGAGAGAGAAAGAGAAGCTGTTAGTGAGAGTGAGAGAGAGAGAGAAAGAGAAGCTGTGAGTGAGAGAGAGATTGAAAGAGAAGCTGTGAGTGAGTGAGAGAGAGAGAAAGAGAAGCTGTGAGTGAGAGAGAGAGAAAGAGAAGCTGTGAGTGAGAGAGAGAGAGAAAGAGAAGCTGTGATTAAGAAGGAGAGGGAAAGAGAAGAAGTGAGTGAGTGAGAGAGAGAGTGAAAGAGAAGCTGTGAGTGAGAGAGTGAGAGAGAGAAAGAGAATCTGTTAGTGAGAGTGAGAGAGAGAGATTAAGAGAAGCTGTGTGTGTGAGAGAGAAAGAGAAGCTGTGAGTGAGAGGGAGAGAAAGAGAAGCTGTGAGTGACACACACAGAGATAAGCTGTGAGTTAGAGAGAGAGAAAGAGAAGCTGTGAGTGACAGAGAGAGAAAGAGAAGCTGAGAGTGAGAGAGAGAGAAAGTGAAGCTGTGAATGAGAGAGAGAGAAAGAGAAGCTGTGTGAGAGAGAGAAGCTGTGAGTGAGAGAGAGAAAGAAAAGCTGTGAGTGAGAGAGAGAGAGAGAAAGAGAAGCTGTGAGTGAGTGAGAGAGAGAGAGAGAAGCAGTGAGTGAGAGAGAGAGAGAGAAAGAGCTGTCAGTGAGACAGAGAGAGAGAAAGAGAAGCTGTGAGAGAGAGAGAGGGAGAAAGAGAAGCTGTGAGAGAGAGTGAAAGAGAATCTGTGAGTGTGTGTGTGAGAGAAAGAGAAGCTGTGAGTGAGAGAGAGAGAAAGAAAGAGAAATTAGAGTGAGAAAGAGAGAGAGAAAGAGAAGCTGTGAATGAGTGAGAGAGAGAGAAGCTGTGAGTGATGGAGAGAGAGAATGAGAAGCTGTGAGTGATAGAGAGAGTAAGTAAGAGAAGCTGTGAGTGAGATAGAGAGAGAGAAGGAGAAGCTGTGAGTGAGACAGAGAGAGAGAAAGAGAAGCTGTGAGAGAGAGAGAGAGGGAGAAAGAGAAGCTGTGAGAGAGAGAGAAAGAGAAGCTGTGAGTGAGAGAGAGAAAGAAAGAGAAATTAGAGTGAGAAAGAGAGAGAGAAAGAGAAGCTGTGAGTGGTAGAGAGAGAAAGAGAGTCTGTGAGTGAGAGAGAGAGAGAAGCTGTGAGTGAGAGAGAGAGAGCCGCTGTGAGTGAGAGAGAGAGAAAGAGAAGCTGTGAATGAGAGAGAGAGAAAGAGAAGCTGTGTGTGTGAGAGAGAAAGAGAAGCTGTGAGTGAGTGAGAGAGAGAGAAAGGGAAGTTGTGAGTGAGAGAGAGAGAAAGAGAAGATGTGAGTGAGAGAGAGAGAAAGAGAAGCTGTGAGTGAGAGAGAGAGAGAGAAGCTGTGAGTGAGAGAGAGATTGAAAGAGAAGCTGTGAGTGAGTGAGAGAGAGAGAAAGGGAAGTTGTGAGTGAGAGAGAGAGAGAAAGAGAAAATGTGAGTGAGAGAGAGAGAAAGAGAAGCTGTGAGTGAGAGAGAGAGAGAAAGAGAAGCTGTGAGTGAGAAGGAGAGGGAAAGAGAAGCTCTGAGTGAGTGAGAGAGAGAAAGAGAAGCTGTGAGTGAGAGAGAGAGAGAAAGAGAAGCTGTGTGTGTGTGAGAGAGAAGCTGTGAGTGAGAGAGAGAAAGAGAAGCTGTTAGTGAGAGTGAGAGAGAGAGAGAAAGAGAAGCTGTGAGTGAGAGTGAGATTGAAAGAGAAGCTGTGAGTGAGAGAGAGAGAGAAAGAGAAGCTGTGAGTGAGAGAGAGAAAGAGAAGCTGTGAGTGAGAGGGAGGGAAACAGAAGCTGTGAGTGACACAGAGAGAGAAGCTGTGAGTTAGAGAGAGAGAAATAGAAGCTGTGAGTGACAGAGAGAGAAAGAGAAGCTGAGAGTGAGAGAGAGAGAGAATGTGAAGCTGTGAGTGAGAGAGAGAAAGAGAAGCTGTGTGTGTGAGAGAGAGAGAAAGATAGTCTGAGAAAGAGAGAGTGAAAGAGAAGCTGTGAGTGAGACAGAGGGAGAAAGAGTAGCTGTGTGTCAGAGAGAGAGAAAGAGAAGATGTGAGTGAGAGAGAGAAAGAGAAGCTGTGAGTGAGAGAGAGAGAGAAAGCGAAGCTGTGAGTGAGAGAGAGAGAGAGAATGAGAAGCTGTGAGTGTGAGAGAGAGAAGCTGTGAGTGAGAGAGAGAGAGATGTGAGTGATAGAGAGAGAGAAAGAGAAGCTGTGAGTGAGAGGGAGAGAAAGTAAGAGAAGCTGTGAGTGAGATAGAGAGAGAGAGAAAGAGAAGCTGTGAGTGAGAGAGAGAGAGGGAGAAAGATAATCTGTGATTGAGAGTGAGAGAGAGAGAAAGAGAAGCTGTGAGTGAGAGAGAGAGAAAGAGAAGCTGTGAGTGAGAGAGAGAGAAGCTGTGTGAGAGAGAGAAAGATAAGCTGTGAGAGAGAGAGAGAGAGAGAAAGAGAAGATATGAGTGAGAGAGAGAGAGAAGCAGTGAGTGAGAGAGAGAGAAAGAGAAGCTGTGAGTGAGACAGAGAGAGAGAAAGAGAAACTGTGAGAGAGAGGGGAAGAAAGAGAAGCTGTGTATGTGAGAGAGAAAGAGAAGCTGTGAGTGAGAGAGAGAGAGAAAGAGAAGCTGTGATTAAGAAGGAGAGGGAAAGAGAAGAAGTGAGTGAGTGAGAGAGAGAGTGAAAGAGAAGCTGTGAGTGAGAGAGTGAGAGAGAGAAAGAGAATCTGTTAGTGAGAGTGAGAGAGAGAGAAAAAGAGAAGCTGTGTGTGAGAGAGAGAAAGAGAAGCTGTGAGTGAGAGGGAGAGAAAGAGAAGCTGTGAGTGACACACACAGAGATAAGCTGTGAGTTAGAGAGAGAGAAAGAGAAGCTGTGAGTGACAGAGAGAGAAAGAGAAGCTGAGAGTGAGAGAGAGAGAAAGTGAAGCTGTGAATGAGAGAGAGAGAAAGAGAAGCTGTGTGAGAGAGAGAAGCTGTGAGTGAGAGAGAGAAAGAAAAGCTGTGAGTGAGAGAGAGAGAGAGAAAGAGAAGCTGTGAGTGAGTGAGAGAGAGAGAGAGAAGCAGTGAGTGAGAGAGAGAGAGAGAGAAAGAGCTGTCAGTGAGACAGAGAGAGAGAAAGAGAAGCTGTGAGAGAGAGAGAGGGAGAAAGAGAAGCTGTGAGAGAGAGTGAAAGAGAAGCTGTGAGTGTGTGTGTGAGAGAAAGAGAAGTTGTGAGTGAGAGAGAGAGAAAGAAAGAGAAATTAGAGTGAGAAAGAGAGAGAGAAAGAGAAGCTGTGAATGAGAGAGAGAGAGAGAAGCTGTGAGTGATGGAGAGAGAGAATGAGAAGCTGTGAGTGATAGAGAGAGTAAGTAAGAGAAGCTGTGAGTGAGATAGAGAGAGAGAAGGAGAAGCTGTGAGTGAGACAGAGAGAGAGAAAGAGAAGCTGTGAGAGAGAGAGAGAGGGAGAAAGAGAAGCTGTGAGAGAGAGAGAAAGAGAAGCTGTGAGTGAGAGAGAGAAAGAAAGAGAAATTAGAGTGAGAAAGAGAGAGAGAAAGAGAAGCTGTGAGTGGGAGAGAGAGAAAGAGAGTCTGTGAGTGAGAGAGAGAGAGAGAGAAGCTGTGAGTGAGAGAGAGAGAGCCGCTGTGAGTGAGAGAGAGAGAAAGAGAAGCTGTGAATGAGAGAGAGAGAAAGAGAAGCTGTGTGTGTGAGAGAGAAAGAGAAGCTGTGAGTGAGTGAGAGAGAGAGAAAGGGAAGTTGTGAGTGAGAGAGAGAGAGAAAGAGAAGATGTGAGTGAGAGAGAGAGAAAGAGAAGCTGTGAGTGAGAGAGAGAGAGAGAAGCTGTGAGTGAGAGAGAGATTGAAAGAGAAGCTGTGAGTGAGTGAGAGAGAGAGAAAGGGAAGTTGTGAGAGAGAGAGAGAGAGAAAGAGAAGATGTGAGTGAGAGAGAGAGAAAGAGAAGCTGTGAGTGAGTGAGAGAGAGAAAGAGAAGCTGTGAGTGAGAAGGAGAGGGAAAGAGAAGCTCTGAGTGAGTGAGAGAGAGAGAAAGAGAAGCTGAGAGTGAGAGAGAGAGAGAATGTGAAGCTGTGAGTGAGAGAGAGAAAGAGAAGCTGTGTGTGTGTGAGAGAGAGAAAGATAGTCTGAGAAAGAGAGAGTGAAAGAGAAGCTGTGAGTGAGACAGAGGGAGAAAGAGTAGCTGTGTGTCAGAGAGAGAGAAAGAGAAGCTGTGAGTGAGAGAGAGAAAGAGAAGCTGTGAGTGAGAGACAGAGAGAAAGCGAAGCTGTGAGTGAGAGAGAGAGAGAGAATGAGAAGCTGTGAGTGTGAGAGAGAGAAGCTGTGAGTGAGAGAGAGAGAGATGTGAGTGATAGAGAGAGAGAAAGAGAAGCTGTGAGTGAGAGGGAGAGAAAGTAAGAGAAGCTGTGAGTGAGATAGAGAGAGAGAGAAAGAGAAGCTGTGAGTGAGAGAGAGAGAGGGAGAAAGATAATCTGTGATTGAGAGTGAGAGAGAGAGAAAGAGAAGCTGTGAGTGAGAGAGAGAGAACGAGAAGCTGTGAGTGAGAGAGAGAGAAGCTGTGTGTGAGAGAGAAAGATAAGCTGTGAGAGAGAGAGAGAGAGAGAAAGAGAAGATATGAGTGAGAGAGAGAGAGAAGCAGTGAGTGAGAGAGAGAGAAAGAGAAGCTGTGAGTGAGACAGAGAGAGAGAAAGAGAAACTGTGAGAGAGAGAGGGGAAGAAAGAGAAGCTGTGTATGTGAGAGAGAGAAAGAGAAGCTGTGAGTGTGTGTGTGAGAGAAAGAGAAGCTGTGAGTGAAAGAGAGAGAGAGAGAAAGAAAGAGAAATTAGAGTGAGAAAGAGAGAGAGAAAGAGAAGCTGTGAGTGGGAGAGAGAGAAAGAGTCTGTGAGTGAGAGAGAGAGAGAGAAGCTGTGAGTGAGAGAGAGAGAGAGCTGCTGTGAGTGAGAGAGAGAGAAAGAGAAGCTGTGAATGAGAGAGAAACTGTGAGTGAGAGAGAGAGAAAGAGAAGCTGTGAGTGAGTAAGAGAGAGAACGGGAAGTTGTGAGTGAGAGAGAGAGAAAGAGAAGCTGTGAGTGAGAGAGAGAAACTGTGAGTGAGAGAGAGAAAGAAAAGCTGTGAGTGAGAGAGAGAGAGAAAGAGAAGATGTGAGTGAGTGAGAGAGAGAGAGAAGCAGTGAGTGAGAGAGAGAGAGAGAAAGAGAAGCTGTCAGTGAGACAGAGAGAGAGAAAGAGAAGCTGTGAGAGAGAGAGAGAGGGAGAAAGAGAAGCTGTGAGAGAGAGAGAGAAAGAGAAGCTGTGAGAAAGAGAGAGAGAAAGAGAAGCTGTGAGTGAGAGAGAGAGAGAAGTTGTGAGTGATAGAGAGAGAGAATGAGAAGCTGTGAGTGATAGAGAGAGTAAGTAAGAGAAGCTGTGAGTGAGGGAGAGAGAGGGAGAAAGATAAGCTGTGTGTGTGTGTGAGAGAGAGAGAAGCTGTGTGTGTGTGAGAGAGAAAGAAAAGCTGTGATTGAGAGTGAGAGAGAGAGAAAGAGATGTTGTGAGTGAGAGAGAGAGAAGCTGTGAGTGAGAGAGAGAAAGAAAAGCGGTGATTGAGAGTGAGAGAGAGAGAAAGAGAAAGAGAAGCTGAGAGTGAGAGAGAGAGAGAATGTGAAGCTGTGAGTGAGAGAGAGAAAGAGAAGCTGTGTGTGTGTGAGAGAGAGAAAGATAGTCTGAGAAAGAGAGAGTGAAAGAGAAGCTATGAGTGAGACAGAGGGAGAAAGAGTAGCTGTGTGTCAGAGAGAGAGAAAGAGAAGCTGTGAGTGAGAGAGAGAGAAAGAGAAGCTGTGAGTGAGAGAGAGAGAGAAAGCGAAGCTGTGAGTGAGAGAGAGAGAGAGAATGAGAAGCTGTGAGTGTGAGAGAGAGAGGGAGAAAGATAATCTGTGATTGAGAGTGAGAGAGAGAGAAAGAGAAGCTGTGAGTGAGAGAGAGAGAAAGAGAAGCTGTGAGTGAGTGAGAGAGAAGCTGTGTGTGAGAGAGAAAGAAAAGCTGTGAGTGAGAGAGAGAGAGAGAAAGAGAAGATATGAGTGAGAGAGAGAGAGAAGCAGTGAGTGAGAGAGAGAGAAAGAGAAGCTGTGAGTGAGACAGAGAGAGAGAAAGAGAAACTGTGAGAGAGAGAGAGGGGAAGAAAGCGAAGCTGTGTATGTGAGAGAGAGAAAGAGAAGCTGTGAGTGTGTGTGAGAGAGAAAGCGAAGCTGTGATTGAGAGAGAGAGAGAGAGAAAGATAGAGAAATTAGAGTGAGAAAGAGAGAGAGAAAGAGAAGCTGTGAGTGGGAGAGAGAGAGAGAGTCTGTGAGTGAGAGAGAGAGAGAGAAGCTGTGAGTGAGAGAGAGAGAGCTGCTGTGAGTGAGAGAGAGAGAAAGAGAAGCTGTGAGTGAGAGAGAAACTGTGAGTGAGAGAGAGAGAAAGAGAAGCTGTGAGTGAGTAAGAGAGAGAAAGGGAAGTTGTGAGTGAGAGAGAGAGAGAAAGAGAAGCTGTGAGTGAGAGAGAGAGAGAAAGAGAAGCTGTGAGTGAGAGAGAGAGAAAGAGAAGCTGTGAGTGAGAAGGAGAGGGAAAGAGAAGCTGTGAGTGAGAGAGAGAGAAAGAGAAGCTGTGTGAGAGAAAGAGAGAAGCTGTGAGTGAGAGAGTGAGAGATAGAAAGAGAAGCTGTGAGTGAGAGAGAGAAAGAGAAGCTGTGAGTGAGGGGGAGAGAGAGAAAGAGAAGCTGTGAGTGAGAGAGAGAGAAAGAGAAGCTGTGAGTGAGAGAGAGAAAGAGAAGTTGTGAGTGAGAGGGAGAGAGAGAAAGAGAAGCTGTGAGTGACCCACAGAGAGAGAAGCTGTGAGTTAGAGAGAGAGAGAAAGAGAAGTTGTGAGTGACAGAGAGAGAGAGAAAGAGAAGCTGTGAGTGAGAGTGAGAGCGAGAGAGAAAGAGAAGCTGTGAGTGAGAGAGAGAGAAAGAGATGCTGTGAGTGAGAGAGAGAGAGAAAGAGAAGCTGTGAGTGAGAGAGAGAGAAAGAGAAGCTGTGAGAGAGAGAGAAAGAGAAGCTGTGAGAAAGAAGGAGAGGGAAAGAGAAGGTGAGTGAGAGAGAGAGAGAAAGAGAAGCTGTGAGTGAGAGAGAGAGAAAGAGAAGCTGTGAGTGAGAGAGTGAGAGAGAGAAAGAGAAGCTGTTAGTGAGAGTGAGAGAGAGAGAGAAAGAGAAGCTGTGAGTGAGAGAGAGATTGAAAGAGAAGCTGTGAGTGAGTGAGAGAGAGAGAAAGAGAAGCTGTGAGTGAGAGAGAGTGAGAGAGAAGCTGTGAGTGAGAGAGAGAGAGAAAGAGAAGCTGTGATTAAGAAGGAGAGGGAAAGAGAAGAAGTGAGTGAGTGAGAGAGAGAGTGAAAGAGAAGCTGTGAGTGAGAGAGTGAGAGAGAGAAAGAGAATCTGTTAGTGAGAGTGAGAGAGAGAGAGAAAGAGAAGCTGTGTGTGAGAGAGAGAAAGAGAAGCTGTGAGTGAGAGGGAGAGAAAGAGAAGCTGTGAGTGACACACACAGAGATAAGCTGTGAGTTAGAGAGAGAGAAAGAGAAGCTGTGAGTGACAGAGAGAGAAAGAGAAGCTGAGAGTGAGAGAGAGAGAAAGTGAAGCTGTGAATGAGAGAGAGAGAAAGAGAAGCTGTGTGAGAGAGAGAAGCTGTGAGTGAGAGAGAGAAAGAAAAGCTGTGAGTGAGAGAGAGAGAGAAAGAGAAGCTGTGAGTGAGTGAGAGAGAGAGAGAAGCAGTGAGTGAGAGAGAGAGAGAGAAAGAGCTGTCAGTGAGACAGAGAGAGAGAAAGAGAAGCTGTGAGAGAGAGAGAGGGAGAAAGAGAAGCTGTGAGAGAGAGTGAAAGAGAAGCTGTGAGTGTGTGTGTGAGAGAAAGAGAAGCTGTGAGTGAGAGAGAGAGAAAGAAAGAGAAATTAGAGTGAGAAAGACAGAGAGAAAGAGAAGCTGTGAATGAGAGAGAGAGAGAGAAGCTGTGAGTGATGGAGAGAGAGAAGGAGAAGCTGTGAGTGAGACAGAGAGAGAGAAAGAGAAGCTGTGAGAGAGAGAGAGAGGGAGAAAGAGAAGCTGTGAGAGAGAGAGAAAGTGAAGCTGTGAGTGAGAGAGAGAAAGAAAGAGAAATTAGAGTGAGAAAGAGAGAGAGAAAGAGAAGCTGTGAGTGGGAGAGAGAGAAAGAGAGTCTGTGAGTGAGAGAGAGAGAGAGAAGCTGTGAGTGAGAGAGAGAGAGCCGCTGTGAGTGAGAGAGAGAGAAAGAGAAGCTGTGAATGAGAGAGAGAGAAAGAGAAGCTGTGAGTGAGAGAGACAGAAAGAAAGAGAAGCTGTGAGTGAGTGAGAGAGAGAAAGGGAAGTTGTGAGTGAGAGAGAGAGAAAGAGAAGCTGTGAGTGAGAGAGAGAAAGAGAAGCTGTGAGTGAGTGAGAGAGAGAGAGAAGCTGTGTGAGAAGGAGAGAGAGAGAAGCTATGAGTGAGAGAGAGAGAAAGAAAGAGAAGCTGTGAGTGAGAGAGAGAATGAGAAGCTGTGAGTGAGAGAGAGAAGGTGTGTGAGAGAGAGAGAAACAGAAGCTGTGAGAGAGAGAGAGAGATGTGAGTGATAGAGAGAGAGAAAGAGAAGCTGTGAGTGAGAGAGAGAGAAAGAGAAGCTGTGAGTGAGAGAGAGAATCTGTGAGTGAGAGAGAGAAATAAAAGCTGTGAGTGAGAGAGAGAGAGAAAGAGAAGATATGAGTGAGAGAGAAGCAGTGAGAGAGAGAGAGAGAAACAGAAGCTGTGAGTGAGACAGAGAGAGAAAGAGAAGCTGTGTATGTGAGAGAGAGAAAGAGAAGCTGTGAGTGTGTGTGAGAGAGAAAGAGAAGCTGTGAGTGAAAGAGAGAGAGAGAGAAAGAAAGAGAAATTAGAGTGAGAAAGAGAGAGAGAAAGAGAAGCTGTGAGTGGGAGAGAGAGAAAGAGTCTGTGAGTGAGAGAGAGAGAGAGAAGCTGTGAGTGAGAGAGAGAGAGAGCTGCTGTGAGTGAGAGAGAGAGAAAGAGAAGCTGTGAATGAGAGAGAAACTGTGAGTGAGAGAGAGAGAAAGAGAAGCTGTGAGTGAGTAAGAGAGAGAACGGGAAGTTGTGAGTGAGAGAGAGAGAAAGAGAAGCTGTGAGTGAGAGAGAGAAACTGTGAGTGAGAGAGAGAAAGAAAAGCTGTGAGTGAGAGAGAGAGAGAGAAAGAGAAGATGTGAGTGAGTGAGTGAGAGAGAGAAGCAGTGAGTGAGAGAGAGAGAGAGAGAAAGAGAAGCTGTCAGTGAGACAGAGAGAGAGAAAGAGAAGCTGTGAGAGAGAGAGAGAGGGAGAAAGAGAAGCTGTGAGAGAGAGAGAGAAAGAGAAGCTGTGAGTGTGTGTGAGAGAGAAAGAGAAGCTGTGAGAAAGAGAGAGAGAAAGAGAAGCTGTGAGTGAGAGAGAGAGAGAAGTTGTGAGTGATAGAGAGAGAGAATGAGAAGCTGTGAGTGATAGAGAGAGTAAGTAAGAGAAGCTGTGAGTGAGATAGAGAGAGAGAGAAGGAGAAGCTGTGAGTGAGGGAGAGAGAGGGAGAAAGATAAGCTGTGTGTGTGTGAGAGAGAGAGAGAAGCTGTGTGTGTGTGAGAGAGAAAGAAAAGCTGTGATTGAGAGTGAGAGAGAGAAAGAGATGTTGTGAGTGAGAGAGAGAGAAGCTGTGAGTGAGAGAGAGAAAGAAAAGCGGTGATTGAGAGTGAGAGAGAGAGAAAGAGAAAGAGAAGCTGAGAGTGAGAGAGAGAGAGAATGTGAAGCTGTGAGTGAGAGAGAGAAAGAGAAGCTGTGTGTGTGTGAGAGAGAGAAAGATAGTCTGAGAAAGAGAGAGTGAAAGAGAAGCTATGAGTGAGACAGAGGGAGAAAGAGTAGCTGTGTGTCAGAGAGAGAGAAAGAGAAGCTGTGAGTGAGAGAGAGAGAAAGAGAAGCTGTGAGTGAGAGAGAGAGAGAAAGCGAAGCTGTGAGTGAGAGAGAGAGAGAGAATGAGAAGCTGTGAGTGTGAGAGAGAGCGGGAGAAAGATAATCTGTGATTGAGAGTGAGAGAGAGAGAAAGAGAAGCTGTGAGTGAGAGAGAGAGAAAGAGAAGCTGTGAGTGAGTGAGAGAGAAGCTGTGTGTGAGAGAGAAAGAAAAGCTGTGAGTGAGAGAGAGAGAGAGAAAGAGAAGATATGAGTGAGAGAGAGAAAGAAGCAGTGAGTGAGAGAGAGAGAAAGAGAAGCTGTGAGTGAGACAGAGAGAGAGAAAGAGAAACTGTGAGAGAGAGAGGGGAAGAAAGCGAAGCTGTGTATGTGAGAGAGAGAAAGAGAAGCTGTGAGTGTGTGTGAGAGAGAAAGCGAAGCTGTGAGTGAGAGAGAGAGAGAGAGAAAGAAAGAGAAATTAGAGTGAGAAAGAGAGAGAGAAAGAGAAGCTGTGAGTGGGAGAGAGAGAGAGAGTCTGTGAGTGAGAGAGAGAGAGAGAAGCTGTGAGTGAGAGAGAGAGAGCTGCTGTGAGTGAGAGAGAGAGAAAGAGAAGCTGTGAGTGAGAGAGAAACTGTGAGTGAGAGAGAGAGAAAGAGAAGCTGTGAGTGAGTAAGAGAGAGAAAGGGAAGTTGTGAGTGAGAGAGAGAGAGAAAGAGAAGCTGTGAGTGAGAGAGAGAGAGAAAGAGAAGCTGTGAGTGAGAGAGAGAGAAAGAGAAGCTGTGAGTGAGAAGGAGAGGGAAAGAGAAGCTGTGAGTGAGAGAGAGAGAAAGAGAAGCTGTGTGAGAGAAAGAGAGAAGCTGTGAGTGAGAGAGTGAGAGATAGAAAGAGAAGCTGTGAGTGAGAGAGAGAAAGAGAAGCTGTGAGTGAGGGGGAGAGAGAGAAAGAGAAGCTGTGAGTGAGAGAGAGAGAAAGAGAAGCTGTGAGTGAGAGAGAGAAAGAGAAGTTGTGAGTGAGAGGGAGAGAGAGAAAGAGAAGCTGTGAGTGACCCACAGAGAGAGAAGCTGTGAGTTAGAGAGAGAGAGAAAGAGAAGTTGTGAGTGACAGAGAGAGAGAGAAAGAGAAGCTGTGAGTGAGAGTGAGAGCGAGAGAGAAAGAGAAGCTGTGAGTGAGAGAGAGAGAAAGAGATGCTGTGAGTGAGAGAGAGAGAGAAAGAGAAGCTGTGAGTGAGAGAGAGAGAAAGAGAAGCTGTGAGAGAGAGAGAAAGAGAAGCTGTGAGAAAGAAGGAGAGGGAAAGAGAAGAAGTGAGTGAGAGAGAGAGAGAAAGAGAAGCTGTGAGTGAGAGAGAGAGAAAGAGAAGCTGTGAGTGAGAGAGTGAGAGAGAGAAAGAGAAGCTGTTAGTGAGAGTGAGAGAGAGAGAGAAAGAGAAGCTGTGAGTGAGAGAGAGATTGAAAGAGAAGCTGTGAGTGAGTGAGAGAGAGAGAAAGAGAAGCTGTGAGTGAGAGAGAGTGAGAGAGAAGCTGTGAGTGAGAGAGAGAGAGAAAGAGAAGCTGTGATTAAGAAGGAGAGGGAAAGAGAAGAAGTGAGTGAGTGAGAGAGAGAGTGAAAGAGAAGCTGTGAGTGAGAGAGTGAGAGAGAGAAAGAGAATCTGTTAGTGAGAGTGAGAGAGAGAGAGAAAGAGAAGCTGTGTGTGAGAGAGAGAAAGAGAAGCTGTGAGTGAGAGGGAGAGAAAGAGAAGCTGTGAGTGACACACACAGAGATAAGCTGTGAGTTAGAGAGAGAGAAAGAGAAGCTGTGAGTGACAGAGAGAGAAAGAGAAGCTGAGAGTGAGAGAGAGAGAAAGTGAAGCTGTGAATGAGAGAGAGAAAGAGAAGCTGTGTGAGAGAGAGAAGCTGTGAGTGAGAGAGAGAAAGAAAAGCTGTGAGTGAGAGAGAGAGAGAAAGAGAAGCTGTGAGTGAGTGAGTGAGAGAGAGAGAAGCAGTGAGTGAGAGAGAGAGAGAGAAAGAGCTGTCAGTGAGACAGAGAGAGAGAAAGAGAAGCTGTGAGAGAGAGAGAGGGAGAAAGAGAAGCTGTGAGAGAGAGTGAAAGAGAAGCTGTGAGTGTGTGTGTGAGAGAAAGAGAAGCTGTGAGTGAGAGAGAGAGAAAGAAAGAGAAATTAGAGTGAGAAAGAGAGAGAGAAAGAGAAGCTGTGAATGAGAGAGAGAGAGAGAAGCTGTGAGTGATGGAGAGAGAGAATGAGAAGCTGTGAGTGATAGAGAGAGTAAGTAAGAGAAGCTGTGAGTGAGATAGAGAGAGAGAAGGAGAAGCTGTGAGTGAGACAGAGAGAGAGAAAGAGAAGCTGTGAGAGAGAGAGAGAGGGAGAAAGAGAAGCTGTGAGAGAGAGAGAAAGTGAAGCTGTGAGTGAGAGAGAGAAAGAAAGAGAAATTAGAGTGAGAAAGAGAGAGAGAAAGAGAAGCTGTGAGTGGGAGAGAGAGAAAGAGAGTCTGTGAGTGAGAGAGAGAGAGAGAAGCTGTGAGTGAGAGAGAGAGAGCCGCTGTGAGTGAGAGAGAGAGAAAGAGAAGCTGTGAATGAGAGAGAGAGAAAGAGAAGCTGTGAGTGAGAGAGAGAGAAAGAAAGAGAAGCTGTGAGTGAGTGAGAGAGAGAAAGGGAAGTTGTGAGTGAGAGAGAGAGAAAGAGAAGCTGTGAGTGAGAGAGAGAAAGAGAAGCTGTGAGTGAGTGAGAGAGAGAGAGAAGCTGTGTGAGAAGGAGAGAGAGAGAGAAAGAGAAGCTATGAGTGAGAGAGAGAGAAAGAAAGAGAAGCTGTGAGTGAGAGAGAGAATGAGAAGCTGTGAGTGAGAGAGAGAAGGTGTGTGAGAGAGAGAGAAACAGAAGCTGTGAGAGAGAGAGAGAGAGATGTGAGTGATAGAGAGAGAGAAAGAGAAGCTGTGAGTGAGAGAGAGAGAAAGAGAAGCTGTGAGTGAGAGAGAGAATCTGTGAGTGAGAGAGAGAAATAAAAGCTGTGAGTGAGAGAGAGAGAGAAAGAGAAGATATGAGTGAGAGAGAAGCAGTGAGAGAGAGAGAGAGAAACAGAAGCTGTGAGTGAGACAGAGAGAGAAAGAGAAGCTGTGAGAGAGAGAGAGAAAGAGAAGCTGTGAGTGTGTGAGAGGGAGAAAGAGAAGCTGTGAGTGAGAGAGAGAGAAAGAAAGAGAAATTAGAGTGAGAAAGAGAGAGAGAAAGAGAAGCTGTGAGTGGGAGAGAGAGAGCCGCTGTGAGTGAGAGAGAGAAAGAGAAGCTGTGAATGAGAGAGAGAGAGAAAGAGAAGCTGTGTGTGTGAGAGAGAAAGAGAAGCTGTGAGTGAGTGAGAGAGAGAGAAAGGGAAGTTGTGAGTGAGAGAGAGAGAAAGAGAAGCTGTGAGTGTGTGAGAGAGAAAGAGAAGCTGTGAGTGAGAGAGAGAGAGAAAGAGAAGTTGTGAGTGACAGAGAGAGAGAGAAAGAAAGAGAAGCTGTGAGTGAGAGTGAGAGCGAGAGAGAAAAAGAAGCTGTGAGTGAGAGAGAGAGAAAGAGATGCTGTGAGTGAGAGAGAGAGAGAAAGAGAAGCTGTGAGTGTGAGAGAGAGAAAGAGAAGCTGTGAGTGAGAGAGAGAGAGAGAAAGAGAAGCTGTGAGAAAGAAGGAGAGGGAAAGAGAAGAAGTGAGTGAGAGAGAGAGAGAAAGAGAAGCTGTGAGTGAGAGAGAGAGAAAGAGAAGCTGTGAGTGAGAGAGTGAGAGAGAGAGAGAAAGAGAAGCTGTTAGTGAGAGTGAGAGAGAGAGAGAAAGAGAAGCTGTGAGTGAGAGAGAGATTGAAAGAGAAGCTGTGAGTGAGAGAGAGAGAAAGAGAAGCTGTGAGTGAGAGAGAGAGAAAGAGAAGCTGTGAGTGAGAGAGAGAGAGAAAGAGAAGCTGTGATTAAGAAGGAGAGGGAAAGAGAAGAAGTGAGTGAGTGAGAGAGAGAGAGAAAGAGAAGCTGTGAGAGAGAAAGAGAAGCTGTGAGTGAGAGAGTGAGAGAGAGAAAGAGAATCTGTTAGTGAGAGTGAGAGAGAGAGAGAAAGAGAAGCTGTGTGTGAGAGAGAGAAAGAGAAGCTGTGAGTGAGAGGGAGAGAAAGAGAAGCTGTGAGTGACACACACAGAGATAAGCTGTGAGTTAGAGAGAGAGAAAGAGAAGCTGTGAGTGACAGAGAGAGAAAGAGAAGCTGAGAGTGAGAGAGAGAGAAAGTGAAGCTGTGAATGAGAGAGAGAGAAAGAGAAGCTGTGTGAGAGAGAGAAGCTGTGAGTGAGAGAGAGAAAGAAAAGCTGTGAGTGAGAGAGAGAGAGAGAAAGAGAAGCTGTGAGTGAGTGAGAGAGAGAGAGAAGCAGTGAGTGAGAGAGAGAGAGAGAAAGAGCTGTCAGTGAGACAGAGAGAGAGAAAGAGAAGCTGTGAGAGAGAGAGGGAGAAAGAGAAGCTGTGAGAGAGAGTGAAAGAGAAGCTGTGAGTGTGTGTGAGAGAGAAAGAGAAGCTGTGAGTGAGAGAGAGAGAAAGAAAGAGAAATTAGAGTGAGAAAGAGAGAGAGAAAGAGAAGCTGTGAATGAGAGAGAGAGAGAAGATGTGAGTGATAGAGAGAGAGAATGAGAAGCTGTGAGTGATAGAGAGAGTAAGTAAGAAAAGCTGTGAGTGAGATAGAGAGAGAGAAGGAGAAGCTGTGAGTGAGACAGAGAGAGAGAAAGAGAAGCTGTGAGAGAGAGAGAGAGGGAGAAAGAGAAGCTGTGAGAGAGAGAGAGAAAGAGAAGCTGTGAGTGAGAGAGAGAAAGAAAGAGAAATTAGAGTGAGAAAGAGAGAGAAAGAGAAGCTGTGAGTGGGAGAGAGAGAAAGAGAGTCTGTGAGTGAGAGAGAGAGAGAGAGAAGCTGTGAGTGAGAGAGAGAGAGCCGCTGTGAGTGAGAGAGAGAGAAAGAGAAGCTGTGAATGAGAGAGAGAGAGAAAGAGAAGCTGTGAGTGAGAGAGAGAGAAAGAAAGAGAAGCTGTGAGTGAGTGAGAGAGAGAAAGGGAAGTTGTGAGTGAGAGAGAGAAAGAGAAGCTATGAGTGAGAGAGAGAAAGAGAAGCTGTGAGTGAGAAGGAGAGAGAGAGAGAAAGAGAAGCTATGAGTGTGAGAGAGAGAAAGAAAGAGAAGCTGTGAGTGAGAGAGAGAATGAGAAGCTGTGAGTGAGAGAGAGAAGGTGTGTGTGAGAGAGAGAAACAGAAGCTGTGAGTGAGAGAGAGAGAGAGATGTGAGTGATAGAGAGAGAGAAAGAGAAGCTGTGAGTGAGGGAGAGGGAGAAAGAGAAGCTGTGAGTGTGTGAGAGAGAAAGAGAAGCTGTGAGTGAGAGAGAGAGAAAGAGAAGCTGTGAGTGAGAGAGAGAGAATCTGTGAGTGAGAGAGAGAAATAAAAGCTGTGAGTGAGAGAGAGAGAGAGAGAGAAAGAGAAGATATGAGTGAGAGAGAAGCAGTGAGAGAGAGAGAGAAACAGAAGATGTGAGTGAGACAGAGAGAGAAAGAGAAGCTGTGAGAGAGAGAGAGAGAGAAAGAGAAGCTGTGAGTGTGTGTGAGAGAGAAAGAGAAGCTGTGAGTGAGAGAGAGAGAAAGAAAGAGAAATTAGAGTGAGAAAGAGAGAGAGAAAGAGAAGCTGTGAGTGGGAGAGAGAGAGCCGCTGTGAGTGAGAGAGAGAAAGAAAGAGAAGCTGTGAATGCGAGAGAGAGAGAAAGAGAAGCTGTGTGTGTGAGAGAGAAAGAGAAGCTGTGAGTGAGTGAGAGAGAGAGAAAGGGAAGTTGTGAGTGAGAGAGAGAGAAAGAAAAGCTGTGAGTGTGTGAGAGAGAAAGAGAAGCTGTGAGTGAGAGAGAGAGAGAAAGAGAAGCTGTGAGTGAGAAGGAGAGGGAAAGAGAAGCTGTGAGTGTGAGAGAGAGAAAGAGAAGCTTTGAGTGAGAGAGAGAGAAAAAGAGAAGCTGTGAGTAAGAAGGAGAGGGAAAGAGAAGAAGTGAGTGAGTGAGAGAGAGAGAGAAAGAGAAGCTGTGAGAGAGAAAGAGAAGCTGTGAGTGAGAGAGAGAGAAAGAGAAGCTGTGAGTGAGAGAGAGAGAATGAGAAGCTGTGATTAAGAAGGAGAGGGAAAGAGAAGAAGTGAGTGAGTGAGAGAGAGAGAGAAAGAGAAGCTGTGAGAGAGAAAGAGAAGCTGTGAGTGAGAGAGAGAAAGAGAATCTGTTAGTGAGAGTGAGAGAGAGAGAGAAAGAGAAGCTGTGTGTGTGAGAGAGAAAGAGAAGCTGTGAGTGAGAGGGAGAGAAAGAGAAGCTGTGAGTGACACACACAGAGATAAGCTGTGAGTTAGAGAGAGAGAAAGAGAAGCTGTGAGTGACAGAGAGAGAAAGAGAAGCTGAGAGTGAGAGAGAGAGAAAGTGAAGCTGTGAATGAGAGAGAGAGAAAGAGAAGCTGTGTGAGAGAGAGAAGCTGTGAGTGAGAGAGAGAAAGAAAAGCTGTGAGAGAGAGAGAGAGAGAGAGAGAAGCTGTGAGTGAGTGAGAGAGAGAGAGAAGCAGTGAGTGAGAGAGAGTGAGAGAAAGAGCTGTCAGTGAGACAGAGAGAGAGAAAGAGAAGCTGTGAGAGAGAGAGAGGGAGAAAGAGAAGCTGTGAGAGAGAGTGAAAGAGAAGCTGTGAGTGTGTGTGTGAGAGAAAGAGAAGCTGTGAGTGAGAGAGAGAGAAAGAAAGAGAAATTAGAGTGAGAAAGAGAGAGAGAAAGAGAAGCTGTGAATGAGAGAGAGAGAGAGAAGATGTGAGTGATAGAGAGAGAGAATGAGAAGCTGTGAGTGATAGAGAGAGTAAGTAAGAGAAGCTGTGAGTGAGATAGATAGAGAGAAGGAGAAGCTGTGAGTGAGACAGAGAGAGAGAAAGAGAAGCTGTGAGAGAGAGAGAGAGGGAGAAAGAGAAGCTGTGAGAGAGAGAGAGAAAGAGAAGCTGTGAGTGAGAGAGAGAAAGAAAGAGAAATTAGAGTGAGAAAGATAGAGAGAAAGAGAAGCTGTGAGTGGGAGAGAGAGAAAGAGAGTCTGTGAGTGAGAGAGAGAGAGCGAAGCTGTGAGTGAGAGAGAGAGAGCCGCTGTGAGTGAGAGAGAGAGAAAGAGAAGCTGTGAATGAGAGAGAGAGAGAAAGAGAAGCTGTGAGTGAGAGAGAGAGAAAGAAAGAGAAGCTGTGAGTGAGTGAGAGAGAGAAAGGGAAGTTGTGAGTGAGAGAGAGAGAAAGAGAAGCTGTGAGTGAGAGAGAGAAAGAGAAGCTGTGAGTGAGAAGGAGAGAGAGAGAGAAAGAGAAGCTATGAGTGAGAGAGAGAGAAAGAAAGAGAAGCTGTGAGTGAGAGAGAGAATGAGAAGCTGTGAGTGAGAGAGAGAAGGTGTGTGAGAGAGAGAGAAACAGAAGCTGTGAGTGAGAGAGAGAGAGATGTGAGTGATAGAGAGAGAGAAAGAGAAGCTGTGAGTGAGAGAGAGAGGGAGAAAGAGAAGCTGTGAGTGAGAGAGAGAAAGAGAAGCTGTGAGTGAGAGAGAGAGAAAGAGAAGCTGTGAGTGAGAGAGAGAGAATCTGTGAGTGAGAGAGAGAAATAAAAGCTGTGAGTGAGAGAGAGAGAAAGAGAAGATATGAGTGAGAGAGAAGCAGTGAGAGAGAGAGAGAGAAACAGAAGCTGTGAGTGAGACAGAGAGAGAAAGAGAAGCTGTGTGAGAGAGAGAGAAAGAGAAGCTGTGAGTGTGTGAGAGAGAGAAAGAGAAGCTGTGAGTGAGAGAGAGAGAAAGAAAGAGAAATTAGAGTGAGAAAGAGAGAGGGAAAGAGAAGCTGTGAGTGGGAGAGAGAGAGCCGCTGTGAGTGAAGAGAGAAAGAGAAGCTGTGAATGAGAGAGAGAGAGAAAGAGAAGCTGTGTGTGTGAGAGAGAAAGAGAAGCTGTGAGTGAGTGAGAGAGAGAGAAAGGGAAGTTGTGAGTGAGAGAGAAAGAGAAGCTGTGAGTGTGTGAGAGAGAAAGAGAAGCTGTGAGTGAGAGAGAGAGACAAAGAGAAGCTGTGAGTGAGAAGGAGAGGGAAAGAGAAGCTGTGAGTGAGTGAGAGAGAGAGAAAGAGAAGCTGTGAGTGAGAGAGAGAGAAAGAGAAGCTGTGAGTGAGAGAGAGAGAAAAAGAGAAGCTGTGAGTAAGAAGGAGAGGGAAAGAGAAGAAGTGAGTGAGTGAGAGAGAGAGAGAAAGAGAAGCTGTGAGAGAGAAAGAGAAGCTGTGAGTGAGAGAGTGAGAGAGAGAAAGAGAACCTGTTAGTGAGAGTGAGTGAGAGAGAGAGAGAGAAGCTGTGAGTGAGAGAGAGATTGAAAGAGAAGCTGTGAGTGAGAGAGAGAAAGAGAGAGAAAGAGAAGCTGTGAGTGTGAGTGAGAGAGAAAGAGAAGCTGTGAGTGAGTGAGAGAGAATGAGAAGCTGTGAGAGAGAGAAGCTGTGAGAGAGAGAAAGAGAAGCTGTGAGTGAGAGAGAGAGAAGATGTGAGTGATACAGAGAGAGAATGAGAAGCTGTCAGTGAGAGAGAGAGAAAGTAAGAGAAGCTGTGAGTGAGATAGAGAGAGAGAGAAAGAGAAGCTGTGAGTGAGAGAGAGAGGGAGAGAAAGATAATCTGTGTGAGAGAGAGAGAAAGAGAAGCTGTGTGTTTTAGAGAGAGAGAAAGAGAAGCTGTGAGTGAGAGAGAGAGAAAGAGAAGCTGTGAGTGAGAGAGAGAAGCTATGAGTGAGAGAGAGAAAGAAAAGCTGTGAGTGAGAGAGAGAGAGAAAGAGAAGATATGAGTGAGAGAGAGAGAAAGAGAAGCTGTGCGTGAGAGAGAGAGAAGCTATGAGTGAGAGAGAGAAAGAAAAGCTGTGAGTGAGAGAGACACAGAAGCTGTGAGTGAGACAGAGAGAGAGAAAGAGAAGCTGTGAGAGAGAGAGGGAGAAAGAGAAGCTGTGAGAGAGAGAGAGAAAGAGAAGCTGTGAGTGACACACACAGAGATAAGCTGTGAGTTAGAGAGAGAGAAAGAGAAGCTGTGAGTGACAGAGAGAGAAAGAGAAGCTGAGAGTGAGAGAGAGAGAAAGTGAAGCTGTGAATGAGAGAGAGAGAAAGAGAAGCTGTGTGAGAGAGAGAAGCTGTGAGTGAGAGAGAGAAAGAAAAGCTGTGAGTGAGAGAGAGAGAGAGAAAGAGAAGCTGTGAGTGAGTGAGAGAGAGAGAGAAGCAGTGAGTGAGAGAGAGAGAGAAAGAGCTGTCAGTGAGACAGAGAGAGAGAAAGAGAAGCTGTGAGAGAGAGAGAGGGAGAAAGAGAAGCTGTGAGAAAGAGTGAAAGAGAAGCTGTGAGTGTGTGTGAGAGAGAAAGAGAAGCTGTGAGTGAGAGAGAGAGAAAAAAGAGAAATTAGAGTGAGAAAGAGAGAGAGAAAGAGAAGCTGTGAATGAGAGAGAGAGAGAGAGAAGATGTGAGTGATAGAGAGAGAGAATGAGAAGCTGTGAGTGATAGAGAGAGTAAGTAAGAGAAGCTGTGAGTGAGATAGAGAGAGAGAAGGAGAAGCTGTGAGTGAGACAGAGAGAGAGAAAGAGAAGCTGTGAGAGAGAGAGAGAGGGAGAAAGAGAAGCTGTGTGAGAGAGAGAGAAAGAGAAGCTGTGAGTGAGAGAGAGAAAGAAAGAGAAATTAGAGTGAGAAAGATAGAGAGAAAGAGAAGCTGTGAGTGGGGGAGAGAGAAAGAGAGTCTGTGAGTGAGAGAGAGAGAGAGAAGCTGTGAGTGAGAGAGAGAGAGCCGCTGTGAGTGAGAGAGAGAGAAAGAGAAGCTGTGAATGAGAGAGAGAGAGAAAGAGAAGCTGTGAGTGAGAGAGAGAGAAAGAAAGAGAAGCTGTGAGTGAGTGAGAGAGAGAAAGGGAAGTTGTGAGTGAGAGAGAGAGAAAGAGAAGCTGTGAGTGAGAGAGAGAAAGAGAAGCTGTGAGTGAGAAGGAGAGAGAGAGAAAGAGAAGCTATGAGTGAGAGAGAGAGAAAGAAAGAGAAGCTGTGAGTGAGAGAGAGAATGAGAAGCTGTGAGTGAGAGAGAGAAGGTGTGTGTGAGAGAGAGAAACAGAAGCTGTGAGTGAGAGAGAGAGAGATGTGAGTGATAGAGAGAGAGAGAGAGAAGCTGTGAGTGAGAGAGAGAGGGAGAAAGAGAAGCTGTGAGTGAGAGAGAGAGAAAGAGAAGCTGTGAGTGAGAGAGAGAGAAAGAGAAGCTGTGAGTGAGAGAGAGAGAATCTGTGAGTGAGAGAGAGAAATAAAAGCTGTGAGTGAGAGAGAGAGAAAGAGAAGATATGAGTGAGAGAGAAGCAGTGAGAGAGAGAGAGAGAAACAGAAGCTGTGAGTGAGACAGAGAGAGAAAGAGAAGCTGTGTGAGAGAGAGAGAAAGAGAAGCTGTGAGTGTGTGAGAGAGAGAAAGAGAAGCTGTGAGTGAGAGAGAGAGAAAGAAAGAGAAATTAGAGTGAGAAAGAGAGAGAGAAAGAGAAGCTGTGAGTGGGAGAGAGAGAGCTGCTGTGAGTGAAGAGAGAAAGAGAAGCTGTGAATGAGAGAGAGAGAGAAAGAGAAGCTGTGTGTGTGAGAGAGAAAGAGAAGCTGTGAGTGAGTGAGAGAGAGAGAAAGGGAAGTTGTGAGTGAGAGAGAGAGAAAGAGAAGCTGTGAGTGTGTGAGAGAGAAAGAGAAGCTGTGAGTGAGAGAGAGAGAGAAAGAGAAGCTGTGAGTGAGAAGGAGAGGGAAAGGGAAGCTGTGAGTGAGTGAGAGAGAGAGAAAGAGAAGCTGTGAGTGAGAGAGAGAAAGAGAAGCTGTGAGTGAGAGAGAGAGAAAAAGAGAAGCTGTGAGTAAGAAGGAGAGGGAAAGAGAAGAAGTGAGTGAGTGAGAGAGAGAGAGAGAGAAAGAGAAGCTGTGAGAGAGAAAGAGAAGCTGTGAGTGAGAGAGTGTGAGAGAGAAAGAGAACCTGTTAGTGAGAGTGAGTGAGAGAGAGAGAGAGAAGCTGTGAGTGAGAGAGAGATTGAAAGAGAAGCTGTGAGTGAGAGAGAGAAAGAGAGAGAAAGAGAAGCTGTGAGTGTGAGTGAGAGAGAAAGAGAAGCTGTGAGTGAGTGAGAGAGAATGAGAAGCTGTGAGAGAGAGAGAAGCTGAGAGAGAGAGAAAGAGAAGCTGTGAGTGAGAGAGAGAGAAGATGTGAGTGATACAGAGAGAGAATGAGAAGCTGTCAGTGAGAGAGAGAGAAAGTAAGAGAAGCTGTGAGTGAGATAGAGAGAGAGAGAAAGAGAAGCTGTGAGTGAGAGAGAGAGGGAGAGAAAGATAATCTGTGTGAGAGAGAGAGAAAGAGAAGCTGTGAGTGTGTGAGAGAGAGAAAGAGAAGCTGTGAGTGAGAGAGAAAGAAAGAGAAATTTGAGTGAGAAACAGAGAGAGAAAGAGAAGCTGTGAGTGGGAGAGAGAGAAAGAGAGTCTGTGAATCAGAGAGAGAGAAGCTGTGAGTGAGAGAGAGAGAGCCGCTGTGAGTGAGAGAGAGAGAAAGAGAAGCTGTGAATGAGAGAGAGAGAGAAAGAGAAGCTGTGAGTGAGAGAGAGAAAGAGAAGCTGTGAGTGAATGAGAGAGAGAAAGGGAAGTTTGTGAGTGAGAGAGAGAGAGAAAGAGAAGCTGTGAGTGGGAGAGAGAAGCTGTGAGTGAGAGAGAGAAAGAAAAGCTGTGAGTGAGAGAGAGAGAGAGAAAGAGAAGATGTGTGTGTGTGTGAGAGAGAAAGATAGTCTGAGAAAGAGAGAGTGAAAGAGAAGCTGTGAGTGAGACAGAGAGGGAGAAAGAGAAGTTGTGTGCGTGAGAGAGAGAAAGAGAAGCTGTGAGTGAGAGTGAGAGAGAGAGAGAAAGAGAAGCTGAGAGTTAGAGAGAGAGAGAAAGTGAGTGAGAGAGAGAGAGACAGAGAAGCTGTGTGTGTGTGTGTGAGAGAAAGATAGTCTGAGAAAGAGAGAGTGAAAGAGAAGCTGTGAGTGAGACAGAGAGAGGGAGAAAGAGAAGCTGTGTGTGTGAGAGAGAAAGAGAAGCTGTGAGTGAGAGAGAGAGATAAAGAGAAGCTGTGAGTGTGAGAGAGAGAAAGCAAAGCTGTGAGTGAGAGAGAGAGAGAATGAGAAGCTGTGAGTGAGAGAGAAGCTGTGAGTGAGAGAGAGAGAGAGAAGATGTGAGTGAGAGAGAGAGGGAGAAAGAGAAGCTGTGTGTGTGTGAAAGAGAAAGAGAAGCTGTGAGTGAGAGTGAGAGAGAGAAAAAGAGAAAGAGAAGCTGTGAGTGAGAGAGCGAGAGAGAGAAAGAGAAGCTGTTAGTGAGAGTGAGAGAGAGAGAGAAAGAGAAGCTGTGAGTGAGAGAGAGAGAGAAAGAGATGCTGTGAGTGAGAGAGAGAGAGAAAGAGAAGCTGTGAGTGAGAGAGAGAGAAAGAGAAGCTGTGTGTGAGAGAGAGAAAGAGAAGCTGTGAGTGAGAAGGAGAGGGAAAGAGAAGCTGTGAGGGAGTGAGAGAGAGGGAAAGAGAAGCTGTGAGTGAGAGAGAGAGAAAGAGAAGCTGTGACTGAGAGAGTGAGAGAGAGAGAGAGAATCTGTTAGTGAGAGTGAGAGAGAGAAAGAGAAGCTGTGAGTGAGAGAGAGATTGAAAGAGAAGCTGTGAGTGAGAGAGAGAGAGAGAAAGAGAAGCTGTGAGTGAGAGAGAGAAAGAGAAGCTGTGACAGAGAGGGAGAGAGAGAAAGAGAAGCTGTGAGTGACAGAGAGAGAAGCTGTGAGTTAGAGAGAGAGAAAGAGAAGCTGTGAGTGACAGAGAGAGAGAAAGAGAAGCTGAGAGTGAGAGAGAGAGAGAAAGTGAAGCTGTGAGTGTGAGAGAGAGAGCCAGAGAAGCTGTGTGTGTGTGAGAGAGAGAAAGATAGTCTGAGAAAGAGAGAGTGAAAGAGAAGCTGTGAGTGAGACAGAGAGAGGGAGAAAGAGAAGCTGTGTGCATGAGAGAGAGAAAGAGAAGCTGTGAGTGAGAGAGAGAGAAAGTGAAGCTGTGAGTGAGAGAGAGAGAGAAAGAGACGCTGTGTGTGTGTGAGAGAGAAAGATAGTCTGAGAAAGAGAGAGTGAAAGAGAAGCTGTGAGTGAGAGAGAGAGAGGGAGAAAGAGAAGCTGTGTGTGTGTGAGAGAGAAAGAGAAGCTGTGAGTGAGAGTGAGAGAGAGAGAGAAAAAGAGAAGCTGTGAGTGTGAGTGAGAGAGAAAGAGAAGCTGTGAGTGAGAGAGAGAGAGAGAGAAGATGTGAGTGATAGAGAGAGAGAATGAGAAGCTGTCAGTGAGAGAGAGAGAAAGTAAGAGAAGCTGTGAGTGAGATAGAGAGAGAGAGAAAGAGAAGCTGTGAGTGAGAGAGAGGGAGAGAAAGATAATCTGTGAGAGAGAGAGAGAAGCTGTGTGTTTTAGAGAGAGAGAAAGAGAAGCTGTGATTGAGTGAGAGAGAGAGAGAGAGAAAGAGAAGCTGTGAGTGAGAGAGAGAGAAAGAGAAGCTGTGAGTGAGAGAGAGAGAAGCTATGAGTGAGAGAGAGAAAGAAAAGCTGTGAGTGAGAGAGAGAGAGAGAAAGAGAAGATATGAGTGAGAGAGAGAGAAGCAGTGAGAGAGAGAGAAACAGAAGCTGTGAGTGAGGCAGAGAGAGAAAGAGAAGCTGTGAGAGAGAGAGAGAGGGAGAAAGAGAAGCTGTGAGAGAGAGAGAGAAAGAGAAGCTGTGAGTGTGTGTGAGAGAGAAAGAGAAGCTGTGAGTGAGAGAGAGAGAAAGAAAGAGAAATTAGAGTGAGAAAGAGAGAGAGAAAGAGAAGCTGTGAGTGGGAGAGAGAGAAAGAGTCTGTGAATCAGAGAGAGAGAGAGAAGCTGTGTGTGTGAGAGAGAGAGAGAGAGAGCCGCTGTGAGTGAGAGAGAGAAAGAGAAGTTGTGAATGAGAGAGAGATTGAAAGAGAAGCTGTGAGTGAGAGAGAGAGAAAGAGAAGCTGTGAGTGAGAGAGAGAAAGAGAAGTTGTGAGTGACAGAGAGAGAGAGAAAGAGAAGCTGTGAGTGAGAGTGAGAGAGAGAGAGAAAGAGAAGCTGTGAGTGAGAGAGAGAGAAAGAGATGCTGTGAGTGAGAGAGAGAGAGAGAATCTGTTAGTGAGAGTGAGAGAGAGAAAGAGAAGCTGTGAGTGAGAGAGAGATTGAAAGAGAAGCTGTGAGTGATTGAGAGAGAGAGAAAGAGAAGCTGTGAGTGAGAGAGAGAAAGAGAAGCTGTGACTGAGAGGGAGAGAGAGAAAGAGAAGCTGTGAGTGACAGAGAGAGAAGCTGTGAGTTAGAGAGAGAGAAAGAGAAGCTGTGAGTGACAGAGAGAGAGAAAGAGAAGCTGAGAGTGAGAGAGAGAGAAAGTGAAGCTGTGAGTGTGAGAGAGAGAGCCAGAGTGTGAGAGAGAGAAAGAAAGAGAAATTAGAGTGAGAGAGAGAGAAGCTGTGAGTGAGAGAGAGAGTGCCACTGTGAGTGAGAGAGAGAGAAAGAGAAGCTGTGAATGAGAGAGAGAGAGAAAGAGAAGCTGTGAGTGAGAGAGAGAGAAAGAAAGAGAAGCTGTGAGTGAGTGAGAGAGAGAAAGGGAAGTTGTGAGTGAGAGAGAGAGAAAGAGAATCTGTGAGTGAGAGAGAGAAAGAGAAGCTGTGAGTGAGAGAGAGAGAAAGAGAAACTGTGAGTGAGAAGGAGAGAGAGAAAGAGAAGCTATGAGTGAGAGAGAGAGAAAGAGAAGCTGTGCGTGAGAGAGAGAGAGGGAGAAAGAGAAGCTGTGAGTGAGAGAGAGAGAAAGAGAAGCTGTGAGTGAGAGAGAGAGAAAGAGAAGCTGTGAGTGAGAGAGAGAGAATCTGTGAGTGAGAGAGAGAAATAAAAGCTGTGAGTGAGAGAGAGAGAAAGAGAAGATATGAGTGAGAGAGAAGCAGTGAGAGAGAGAGAGAAACAGAAGCTGTGAGTGAGACAGAGAGAGAAAGAGAAGCTGTGAGAGAGAGAGAGAAAGAGAAGCTGTGAGTGTGTGTGAGAGAGAAAGAGAAGCTGTGAGTGAGAGAGAGAGAAAGAAAGAGAAATTAGAGTGAGAAAGAGAGAGAGAAAGAGAAGCTGTGAGTGGGAG
This sequence comes from Bradypodion pumilum, assembly GCA_035047305.1. Classification (NCBI taxonomy): domain Eukaryota; kingdom Metazoa; phylum Chordata; class Lepidosauria; order Squamata; family Chamaeleonidae; genus Bradypodion; species Bradypodion pumilum. Next base: position 269,535,207 of record JAWDJD010000001.1, on the reverse strand, counting down.
AGAGAGAAAGAGAGTCTGTGAGTGAGTGAGAGAGATAGAAGCTGTGAGTGAGAGAGAGAGAGCCGCTGTGAGTGAGAGAGAGAAAGAGAAGCTGTGAGTGAGAGAGAGAGAGACAGAGAAGCTGTGTGTGTGTGTGTGAGAGAAAGATAGTCTGAGAAAGAGAGAGTGAAAGAGAAGCTTTGAGTGAGACAGAGAGAGGGAGAAAGAGAAGCTGTGTGTGTGAGAGAGAAATAGAAGCTGTGAGTGAGTGAGAGAGAGAGAAAGGGAAGTTGTGAGTGAGAGAGAGAAAAAGAGAAGCTGTGAGTGTGAGAGAGAGAAAGAGAAGCTGTGAGTGAGAGAGAGAGAGAGAGAAGCTGTGAGTGAGAAGGAGAGGGAAAGAGAAGCTGTGAGTGAGTGAGAGAGAGAAAGAGAAGCTGTGAGTGAGAGAGAGAGAAAGAGAAGCTGTGAGTGAGAGAGATTGAAAAAGAGAAGCTGTGAGTAAGAAGGAGAGGGAAAGAGAAGAAGTGAGTGAGTGAGAGAGAGAGAGAGAGAGAAAGAGAAGCTGTGAGAGAGAAAGAGAAGCTGTGAGTGAGAGAGTGAGAGAGAGAAAGAGAAGCTGTTAGTGAGAGTGAGAGTGAGAGAGAGAGAAAAGCTCTGAGTGAGAGAGAGATTGAAAGAGAAGCTGTGAGTGAGAGAGAGAGAGAGAAAGAGAAGCTGTGAGTGTGAGTGAGAGAGAAAGAGAAGCTGTGAGTGAGTGAGAGAGAGAGAATGAGAAGCTGTGAGTGAGAGAGAGAGAAAGAGAAGCTGTGAGTTAGAGAGATTGAAAAAGAGAAGCTGTGAGTAAGAAAGAGAGGGAAAGAGAAGAAGTGAGTGAGTGAGAGAGAGAGAGAGAAAGAGAAGCTGTGAGAGAGAAAGAGAAGCTGTGAGTGAGAGAGTGAGAGAGAGAAAGAGAAGCTGTTAGTGAGAGTGAGAGAGAGAGAGAGAGAAGCTGTGAGTGAGAGAGAGATTGAAAGAGAAGCTGTGAGTGAGAGAGAGAGAGGGAAAGAGAAGCTGTGAGTGTGAGTGAGAGAGAAAGAGAAGCTGTGAGTGAGTGAGAGAGAGAGAATGAGAAGCTGTGTGAGAGAGAGAAGCTGTGAGAGAGAGAAAGAGAAGCTGTGAGTGAGAGAGAGAGAGAAGATGTGAGTGATAGAGTGAGAGAATGAGAAGCTGTCAGTGAGAGAGAGAGAAAGTAAGAGAAGCTGTGAGTGAGATAGAGAGAATGAGAAGCTGAGAGTGAGAGAGAGAGAAGCTATGAGTGAGAGAGAGAAAGAAAAGCTGTGAGTGAGTGAGAGAGAGAAAGAGAAGCTGTGAGTGAGAGGGAGAGAAAGAGAAGCTGTGAGTGACACACACAGATATAAGCTGTGAGTGAGAGAGAGAGAAAGAGAAGCTGTGAGTGACAGAGAGAGAAAGAGAAGCTGAGAGTGAGAGAGAGAGAGAAAGTGCAGCTGTGAATGACAGAGAGAGAGAAAGAGAAGCTGTGAGTGAGAGAGAGAGAAAGAGAAGCTGTGAGTGAGTGAGAGAGAGAAAGGGAAGTTTGTGAGCGAGAGAGAGAGAGAAAGAGAAGCTGTGAGTGAGAGAGAGAGAGAGAGAAGCAGTGAGTGAGAGAGAGAGAGAGAAAGAGAAGCTGTCAGTGAGACAGAGAGAGAGAAAGAGAAGCTGTGAGAGAGAGAGGGAGAAAGAGAAGCTGTGAGAGAGAGTGAAAGAGAAGCTGTGAGTGTGTGTGTGAGAAAAAGAGAAGCTGTGAGTGAGAGAGAGAGAAAGAAAGAGAAATTAGAGTGAGAAAGAGAGAGAGAAAGAGAAGCTGTGAGTGAGAGAGAGAGAGAGAAGATGTGAGTGATAGCGAGAGAGAATGAGAAGCTGTGAGTGATAGAGAGAGTAAGTAAGAGAAGCTGTGAGTGAGATAGAGAGAGAGAGAGAAGGAGAAGCTGTGAGTGAGACAGAGAGAGAGAGAGAGAAGCTGTGTGAGAGAGAGAGAGGGAGAAAGAGAAGCTGTGAGAGAGCGAGAGAAAGAGAAGCTGTGAGTGTGTGTGAGAGAGAAAGAGAAGCTGTGAGTAAGAGAGAGAAAGAAAGAGAAATTAGAGTGAGAAAGAGAGAGAGAAAGAGAAGCTGTGAGTGGGAGAGAGAGAAAGAGAGTCTGTGAGTGAGAGAGAGAGAGAAGCTGTGAGTGAGAGAGAGAGTGCCGCTGTGAGTGAGAGAGAGAGAAAGAGAAGCTGTGAATGAGAGAGAGAGAAGCTGTGAGTGAGAGGGAGAGAAAGAGAAGCTGTGAGTGACAGAGAGAGAAAGAGAAGCTGAGAGTGAGAGAGAGAGAGAAAGTGAAGCTGTGAATGAGAGAGAGAGAGAGAGAAAGAGAAGCTGTGAGTGAGTGAGAGAGAGAAAAGGAAGTTTGTGAGCGAGAGAGAGAGAGAAAGAGAAGCTGTGAGTGAGAGAAGCTGTGAGTGAGAGAGAGAGAGAAAGAGAAGCTGTGAGTGAGTGAGAGAGAGAGAGAAGGAGTGAGTGAGAGAGAGAGAGAGAAAGAGAAGCTGTCAGTGAGACAGAGAGAGAGAAAGAGAAGCTGTGAGAGAGAGAGGGAGAAAGAAAGAGAAATTAGAGTGAGAGAGAGAGAGAGAGAAGCTGTGAGTGAGAGAGAGAGAAAGAGAAGCTGTGAGTGAGTGAGAGAGAGAAAGGGAAGTTTGTAAGTGAGAGAGAGAGAGAAAGAGAAGCTGTGAGTGAGAGAGAGAAGCTGTGTGTGTGAGAGAGAAAGAAAAGCTGTGAGTGAGAGATAGAAAAGCTGTGAGAGAGAGAAAGAGAAGCTGTGAGTGAGAGAGAGAAAGAGAAGTTGTGAGTGAGAGGGAGAGAGAGAAAGAGAAGCTGTGAGTGACACACAGAGAGAGAAGCTGTGAGTTAGAGATAGAGAAAGAGAAGTTGTGAGTGACAGAGAGAGAGAGAAAGAGAAGCTGTGAGTGAGAGTGAGAGAGAGAGAGAAAGAGAAGCTGTGAGTGAGAGAGAGAGAAAGAGATGCTGTGAGTGAGAGAGAGAGAGAAAGAGAAGCTGTGAGTGAGAGAGAGAGAAAGAGAAGCTGTGAGTGAGAGAGAAAGAGAAGCTGTGAGTGAGAGAGAAAGAGAGAAAGAGAAGCTGTGAGAAAGAAGGAGAGGGAAAGAGAAGAAGTGAGTGAGAGAGAGAGAGAGAAAGAGAAGCTGTGAGTGAGAGAGAGAGAAAGAGAAGCTGTGAGTGAGAGAGTGAGAGAGAGAAAGAGAAGCTGTTAGTGAGAGTGAGAGAGAGAGAGAAAGAGAAGCTGTGAGTGAGAGAGAAGCTGTGAGTGAGAGAGAGAAAGAAAAGCTGTGAGTGAGAGAGAGAGAGAGAAAGAGAAGCTGTGAGTGAGTGAGAGAGAGAGAGAAGCAGTGAGTGAGAGAGAGAGAGAGAAAGAGCTGTCAGTGAGACAGAGAGAGAGAAAGAGAAGCTGTGTGAGAGAGAGAGGGAGAAAGAGAAGCTGTGAGAGAGAGTGAAAGAGAAGCTGTGAGTGTGTGTGAGAGAGAAAGAGAAGCTGTGAGTGAGAGAGAGAGAAAGAAAGAGAAATTAGAGTGAGAAAGAGAGAGAGAAAGAGAAGCTGTGAATGAGAGAGAGAGAGAAGATGTGAGTGATAGAGAGAGAGAATGAGAAGCTGTGAGTGATAGAGAGAGTAAGTAAGAAAAGCTGTGAGTGAGATAGAGAGAGAGAAGGAGAAGCTGTGAGTGAGACAGAGAGAGAGAAAGAGAAGCTGTGAGAGAGAGAGAGAGGGAGAAAGAGAAGCTGTGAGAGAGAGAGAGAAAGAGAAGCTGTGAGTGAGAGGGAGAAAGAAAGAGAAATTAGAGTGAGAGAGAGAGAGAGAGAAGCTGTGAGTGAGAGAGAGAGAAAGAGAAGCTGTGAGTGAGTGAGAGAGAGAAAGGGAAGTTTGTAAGTGAGAGAGAGAGAGAAAGAGAAGCTGTGAGTGAGAGAGAGAAGCTGTGTGTGTGAGAGAGAAAGAAAAGCTGTGAGTGAGAGATAGAAAAGCTGTGAGAGAGAGAAAGAGAAGCTGTGAGTGAGAGAGAGAAAGAGAAGTTGTGAGTGAGAGGGAGAGAGAGAAAGAGAAGCTGTGAGTGACACACAGAGAGAGAAGCTGTGAGTTAGAGATAGAGAAAGAGAAGTTGTGAGTGACAGAGAGAGAGAGAAAGAGAAGCTGTGAGTGAGAGTGAGAGAGAGAGAGAAAGAGAAGCTGTGAGTGAGAGAGAGAGAAAGAGATGCTGTGAGTGAGAGAGAGAGAGAAAGAGAAGCTGTGAGTGAGAGAGAGAGAAAGAGAAGCTGTGAGTGAGAGAGAAAGAGAAGCTGTGAGTGAGAGAGAAAGAGAGAAAGAGAAGCTGTGAGAAAGAAGGAGAGGGAAAGAGAAGAAGTGAGTGAGAGAGAGAGAGAGAAAGAGAAGCTGTGAGTGAGAGAGAGAGAAAGAGAAGCTGTGAGTGAGAGAGTGAGAGAGAGAAAGAGAAGCTGTTAGTGAGAGTGAGAGAGAGAGAGAAAGAGAAGCTGTGAGTGAGAGAGAAGCTGTGAGTGAGAGAGAGAAAGAAAAGCTGTGAGTGAGAGAGAGAGAGAGAAAGAGAAGCTGTGAGTGAGTGAGAGAGAGAGAGAAGCAGTGAGTGAGAGAGAGAGAGAGAAAGAGCTGTCAGTGAGACAGAGAGAGAGAAAGAGAAGCTGTGAGAGAGAGAGAGGGAGAAAGAGAAGCTGTGAGAGAGAGTGAAAGAGAAGCTGTGAGTGTGTGTGAGAGAGAAAGAGAAGCTGTGAGTGAGAGAGAGAGAAAGAAAGAGAAATTAGAGTGAGAAAGAGAGAGAGAAAGAGAAGCTGTGAATGAGAGAGAGAGAGAAGATGTGAGTGATAGAGAGAGAGAATGAGAAGCTGTGAGTGATAGAGAGAGTAAGTAAGAAAAGCTGTGAGTGAGATAGAGAGAGAGAAGGAGAAGCTGTGAGTGAGACAGAGAGAGAGAAAGAGAAGCTGTGAGAGAGAGAGAGAGGGAGAAAGAGAAGCTGTGAGAGAGAGAGAGAAAGAGAAGCTGTGAGTGAGAGAGAGAAAGAAAGAGAAATTAGAGTGAGAAAGAGAGAGAAAGAGAAGCTGTGAGTGGGAGAGAGAGAAAGAGAGTCTGTGAGTGAGAGAGAGAGAGAGAGAAGCTGTGAGTGAGAGAGAGAGAGCCGCTGTGAGTGAGAGAGAGAGAAAGAGAAGCTGTGAATGAGAGAGAGAGAGAAAGAGAAGCTGTGAGTGAGAGAGAGAGAAAGAAAGAGAAGCTGTGAGTGAGTGAGAGAGAGAAAGGGAAGTTGTGAGTGAGAGAGAGAAAGAGAAGCTATGAGTGAGAGAGAGAAAGAGAAGCTGTGAGTGAGAAGGAGAGAGAGAGAGAAAGAGAAGCTATGAGTGTGAGAGAGAGAAAGAAAGAGAAGCTGTGAGTGAGAGAGAGAATGAGAAGCTGTGAGTGAGAGAGAGAAGGTGTGTGTGAGAGAAAGAAACAGAAGCTGTGAGTGAGAGAGAGAGAGATGTGAGTGATAGAGAGAGAGAAAGAGAAGCTGTGAGTGAGAGGGAGAGGGAGAAAGAGAAGCTGTGAGTGTGTGAGAGAGAAAGAGAAGCTGTGAGTGAGAGAGAGAGAAAGAGAAGCTGTGAGTGAGAGAGAGAGAATCTGTGAGTGAGAGAGAGAAATAAAAGCTGTGAGTGAGAGAGAGAGAGAGAGAGAAAGAGAAGATATGAGTGAGAGAGAAGCAGTGAGAGAGAGAGAGAGAAACAGAAGATGTGAGTGAGACAGAGAGAGAAAGAGAAGCTGTGAGAGAGAGAGAGAGAGAAAGAGAAGCTGTGAGTGTGTGTGAGAGAGAAAGAGAAGCTGTGAGTGAGAGAGAGAGAAAGAGAAGCTGTGAGTGAGAGAGTGAGAGAGAGAAAGAGAAGCTGTTAGTGAGAGTGAGAGAGAGAGAGAAAGAGAAGCTGTGAGTGAGAGAGAAGCTGTGAGTGAGAGAGAGAAAGAAAAGCTGTGAGTGAGAGAGAGAGAGAGAAAGAGAAGCTGTGAGTGAGTGAGAGAGAGAGAGAAGCAGTGAGTGAGAGAGAGAGAGAGAAAGAGCTGTCAGTGAGACAGAGAGAGAGAAAGAGAAGCTGTGAGAGAGAGAGAGGGAGAAAGAGAAGCTGTGAGAGAGAGTGAAAGAGAGGCTGTGAGTGTGTGTGAGAGAGAAAGAGAAGCTGTGAGTGAGAGAGAGAGAAAGAAAGAGAAATTAGAGTGAGAAAGAGAGAGAGAAAGAGAAGCTGTGAATGAGAGAGAGAGAGAAGATGTGAGTGATAGAGAGAGAGAATGAGAAGCTGAGAGTGAGAGAGAGAGAAGCTATGAGTGAGAGAGAGAAAGAAAAGCTGTGAGTGAGTGAGAGAGAGAAAGAGAAGCTGTGAGTGAGAGGGAGAGAAAGAGAAGCTGTGAGTGACACACACAGAGATAAGCTGTGAGTGAGAGAGAGAGAAAGAGAAGCTGTGAGTGACAGAGAGAGAAAGAGAAGCTGAGAGTGAGAGAGAGAGAGAAAGTGCAGCTGTGAATGACAGAGAGAGAGAAAGAGAAGCTGTGAGTGAGAGAGAGAGAAAGAGAAGCTGTGAGTGAGTGAGAGAGAGAAAGGGAAGTTTGTGAGCGAGAGAGAGAGAGAAAGAGAAGCTGTGAGTGAGAGAGAGAGAGAGAAGCAGTGAGTGAGAGAGAGAGAGAGAAAGAGAAGCTGTCAGTGAGACAGAGAGAGAGAAAGAGAAGCTGTGAGAGAGAGAGGGAGAAAGAGAAGCTGTGAGAGAGAGTGAAAGAGAAGCTGTGAGTGTGTGTGTGAGAAAAAGAGAAGCTGTGAGTGAGAGAGAGAGAAAGAAAGAGAAATTAGAGTGAGAAAGAGAGAGAGAAAGAGAAGCTGTGAGTGAGAGAGAGAGAGAAGATGTGAGTGATAGCGAGAGAGAATGAGAAGCTGTGAGTGATAGAGAGAGTAAGTAAGAGAAGCTGTGAGTGAGATAGAGAGAGAGAGAAGGAGAAGCTGTGAGTGAGACAGAGAGAGAGAGAGAAGCTGTGTGTGAGAGAGAGAGGGAGAAAGAGAAGCTGTGAGAGAGCGAGAGAAAGAGAAGCTGTGAGTGTGTGTGAGAGAGAAAGAGAAGCTGTGAGTGAGAGAGAGAAAGAAAGAGAAATTAGAGTGAGAAAGAGAGAGAGAAAGAGAAGCTGTGAGTTGGAGAGAGAGAAAGAGAGTCTGTGAGTGAGAGAGAGAGAGAAGCTGTGAGTGAGAGAGAGAGTGCCGCTGTGAGTGAGAGAGAGAGAAAGAGAAGCTGTGAATGAGAGAGAGAGAGAAGCTGTGAGTGAGAGGGAGAGAAAGAGAAGCTGTGAGTGACAGAGAGAGAAAGAGAAGCTGAGAGTGAGAGAAAGAGAGAAAGTGAAGCTGTGAATGAGAGAGAGAGAGAAAGAGAAGCTGTGAGTGAGTGAGAGAGAGAAAAGGAAGTTTGTGAGCGAGAGAGAGAGAGAAAGAGAAGCTGTGAGTGAGAGAAGCTGTGAGTGAGAGAGAGAGAGAGAAAGAGAAGCTGTGAGTGAGTGAGAGAGAGAGAGAAGGAGTGAGTGAGAGAGAGAGAGAGAGAAAGAGAAGCTGTCAGTGAGACAGAGAGAGAGAAAGAGAAGCTGTGAGAGAGAGAGGGAGAAAGAAAGAGAAATTAGAGTGAGAGAGAGAGAGAGAAGCTGTGAGTGAGAGAGAGAGTGCCGCTGTGAGTGAGAGAGAGAGAAAGAGAAGCTGTGAATGAGAGAGAGAGAGAAAGAGAAGCTGTGAGTGAGAGAGAGAGAAAGAAAGAGAAGCTGTGAGTGAGTGAGAGAGAGAAAGGGAAGTTGTGAGTGAGAGAGAGAGAAAGAGAAGCTGTGAGTGAGAGAGAGAAAGAGAAGCTGTGAGTGAGAGAGAGAGAAAGAGAAGCTGTGAGTGAGAAGGAGAGAGAGAGAGAAAGAGAAGCTGTGAGTGAGAGAGAGAGAAAGAGAAGCTGTGAGTGAGAGAGAGAATGAGAAGCTGTGAGTGAGAGAGAGAAGTTGTGTGAGAGAGAGAAAGAGAAGCTGTGAGTGAGAGAGAGAGAGAGAGATGTGAGTGATAGAGAGAGAGAAAGAGAAGCTGTGCGTGAGAGAGAGAGAGGGAGAAAGAGAAGCTGTGAGTGAGAGAGAGAGAAAGAGAAGCTGTGAGTGAGAGAGAGAGTGCCACTGTGAGTGAGAGAGAGAGAAAGAGAAGCTGTGAATGAGAGAGAGAGAGAAGCTGTGAGTGAGAGGGAGAGAAAGAGAAGCTGTGAGTGAGTGAGAGAGAGAGAAGATGTGAGTGATAGAGAGAGAGAATGAGAAGCTGTGAGTGATAGAGAGAGTAAGTAAGAGAAGCTGTGAGTGAGATAGAGAGAGAGAGAAGGAGAAGCTATGAGTGAGACAGAGAGAGAGAGAGAAGCTGTGAGAGAGAGAGAGGGAGAAAGAGAAGCTGTGAGAGAGCGAGAGAAAGAGAAGCTGTGAGTGTGTGTGAGAGAGAAAGAGAAGCTGTGAGTGAGAGAGAGAAAGAAAGAGAAATTAGAGTGAGAAAGAGAGAGAGAAAGAGAAGCTGTGAGTGGGAGAGAGAGAAAGAGAGTCTGTGAGTGAGAGAGAGAGAGAGAAGCTGTGAGTGAGAGAGAGAGTGCCGCTGTGAGTGAGAGAGAGAGAAAGAGAAGCTGTGAATGAGAGAGAGAGAGAGAAGCTGTGAGTGAGAGGGAGAGAAAGAGAAGCTGTGAGTGACACAAACAGAGATAAGCTGTGAGTGAGAGAGAGAGAAAGAGAAGCTGTGAGTGACAGAGAGAGAAAGAGAAGCTGAGAGTGAGAGAGAGAGAAAGTGAAGCTGTGAATGAGAGAGAGAGAGAGAAAGAGAAGCTGTGAGTGAGTGAGAGAGAGAAAGGGAAGTTTGTGAGCGAGAGAAAGAAAGAAAGAGGAGCTGTGAGTGAGAGAGAGAAGCTGTGAGTGAGAGAGAGAAAGAAAAGCTGTGAGTGAGAGAGAGAGAGAGAGAGAGAAGCTGTGAGTGAGTGAGAGAGAGAGAAGGAGTGAGTGAGAGAGAGAGAGAGAAAGAGAAGCTGTCAGTGAGACAGAGAGAGAGAAAGAGAAGCTGTGAGAGAGAGAGGGAGAAAGAGAAGCTGTGAGTGAGAGAGAGAGAAAGAGAAGCTGTGAGTGAGAGAGATTGAAAAAGAGAAGCTGTGAGTAAGAAAGAGAGGGAAAGAGAAGAAGTGAGTGAGTGAGAGAGAGAGAGAGAAAGAGAAGCTGTGAGTGTGAGTGAGAGAGAAAGAGAAGCTGTGAGTGAGAGAGAGAGAATGAGAAGCTGTGAGTGAGAGAGAGAGAAAGAGAAGCTGTGAGTGAGAGAGATTGAAAAAGAGAAGCTGTGAGTAAGAAAGAGAGGGAAAGAGAAGGAGTGAGTGAGAGAGAGAGAGAGAAAGAGAAGCTGTGAGAGAGAAAGAGAAGCTGTGAGTGAGAGAGTGAGAGAGAGAAAGAGAAGCTGTGAGTGAGAGTGAGAGAGAGAGAGAGAGAAGCTGTGAGTGAGAGAGAGATTGAAAGAGAAGCTGTGAGTGAGAGAGAGAGAGAGAGAAAGAGAAGCTGTGAGTGAGTGAGAGAGAGAGAATGAGAAGCTGTGTGAGAGAGAGAAGCTGTGAGAGAGAGAAAGAGAAGCTGTGAGTGAGAGAGAGAGAGAAGATGTGAGTGATAGAGTGAGAGAATGAGAAGCTGTCAGTGAGAGAGAGAGAAAGTAAGAGAAGCTGTGAGTGAGATAGAGAGAATGAGAAGCTGAGAGTGAGAGAGAGAGAAGCTATGAGTGAGAGAGAGAAAGAAAAGCTGTGAGTGAGTGAGAGAGAGAAAGAGAAGCTGTGAGTGAGAGGGAGAGAAAGAGAAGCTGTGAGTGACACACACAGAGATAAGCTGTGAGTGAGAGAGAGAGAAAGAGAAGCTGTGAGTGACAGAGAGAGAAAGAGAAGCTGAGAGTGAGAGAGAGAGAGAAAGTGCAGCTGTGAATGACAGAGAGAGAGAAAGAGAAGCTGTGAGTGAGAGAGAGAGAAAGAGAAGCTGTGAGTGAGTGAGAGAGAGAAAGGGAAGTTTGTGAGCGAGAGAGAGAGAGAAAGAGAAGCTGTGAGAGAGAGAGAGAGAGAGAGAAGCAGTGAGTGAGAGAGAGAGAGTGAAAGAGAAGCTGTCAGTGAGACAGAGAGAGAGAAAGAGAAGCTGTGAGAGAGAGAGGGAGAAAGAGAAGCTGTGAGAGAGAGTGAAAGAGAAGCTGTGAGTGTGTGTGTGAGAAAAAGAGAAGCTGTGAGTGAGAGAGAGAGAAAGAAAGAGAAATTAGAGTGAGAAAGAGAGAGAGAAAGAGAAGCTGTGAGTGAGAGAGAGAGAGAGAAGATGTGAGTGATAGCGAGAGAGAATGAGAAGCTGTGAGTGATAGAGAGAGTAAGTAAGAGAAGCTGTGAGTGAGATAGAGAGAGAGAGAAGGAGAAGCTGTGAGTGAGACAGAGAGAGAGAGAGAAGCTGTGTGTGAGAGAGAGAGGGAGAAAGAGAAGCTGTGAGAGAGCGAGAGAAAGAGAAGCTGTGAGTGTGTGTGAGAGAGAAAGAGAAGCTGTGAGTGAGAGAGAGAAAGAAAGAGAAATTAGAGTGAGAAAGAGAGAGAGAAAGAGAAGCTGTGAGTTGGAGAGAGAGAAAGAGAGTCTGTGAGTGAGAGAGAGAGAGAAGCTGTGAGTGAGAGAGAGAGTGCCGCTGTGAGTGAGAGAGAGAGAAAGAGAAGCTGTGAATGAGAGAGAGAGAGAAGCTGTGAGTGAGAGGGAGAGAAAGAGAAGCTGTGAGTGACAGAGAGAGAAAGAGAAGCTGAGAGTGAGAGAAAGAGAGAAAGTGAAGCTGTGAATGAGAGAGAGAGAGAAAGAGAAGCTGTGAGTGAGTGAGAGAGAGAAAAGGAAGTTTGTGAGCGAGAGAGAGAGAGAAAGAGAAGCTGTGAGTGAGAGAAGCTGTGAGTGAGAGAGAGAGAGAGAAAGAGAAGCTGTGAGTGAGTGAGAGAGAGAGAGAAGGAGTGAGTGAGAGAGAGAGAGAGAAAGAGAAGCTGTCAGTGAGACAGAGAGAGAGAAAGAGAAGCTGTGAGAGAGAGAGGGAGAAAGAAAGAGAAATTAGAGTGAGAGAGAGAGAGAGAGAAGCTGTGAGTGAGAGAGAGAGAGTGCCGCTGTGAGTGAGAGAGAGAGAAAGAGAAGCTGTGAATGAGAGAGAGAGAGAAAGAGAAGCTGTGAGTGAGAGAGAGAGAAAGAAAGAGAAGCTGTGAGTGAGTGAGAGAGAGAAAGGGAAGTTGTGAGTGAGAGAGAGAGAAAGAGAAGCTGTGAGTGAGAGAGAGAAAGAGAAGCTGTGAGTGAGAGAGAGAGAAAGAGAAGCTGTGAGTGAGAAGGAGAGAGAGAGAGAAAGAGAAGCTGTGAGTGAGAGAGAGAGAAAGAGAAGCTGTGAGTGAGAGAGAGAATGAGAAGCTGTGAGTGAGAGAGAGAAGTTGTGTGAGAGAGAGAAAGAGAAGCTGTGAGTGAGAGAGAGAGAGAGAGATGTGAGTGATAGAGAGAGAGAAAGAGAAGCTGTGCGTGAGAGAGAGAGAGGGAGAAAGAGAAGCTGTGAGTGAGAGAGAGAGAAAGAGAAGCTGTGAGTGAGAGAGAGAGTGCCACTGTGAGTGAGAGAGAGAGAAAGAGAAGCTGTGAATGAGAGAGAGAGAGAAGCTGTGAGTGAGAGGGAGAGAAAGAGAAGCTGTGAGTGAGTGAGAGAGAGAGAAGATGTGAGTGATAGAGAGAGAGAATGAGAAGCTGTGAGTGATAGAGAGAGTAAGTAAGAGAAGCTGTGAGTGAGATAGAGAGAGAGAGAAGGAGAAGCTATGAGTGAGACAGAGAGAGAGAGAGAAGCTGTGAGAGAGAGAGAGGGAGAAAGAGAAGCTGTGAGAGAGTGAGAGAAAGAGAAGCTGTGAGTGTGTGTGAGAGAGAAAGAGAAGCTGTGAGTGAGAGAGAGAAAGAAAGAGAAATTAGAGTGAGAAAGAGAGAGAGAAAGAGAAGCTGTGAGTGGGAGAGAGAGAAAGAGAGTCTGTGAGTGAGAGAGAGAGAGAGAAGCTGTGAGTGAGAGAGAGAGTGCCGCTGTGAGTGAGAGAGAGAGAAAGAGAAGCTGTGAATGAGAGAGAGAGAGAGAAGCTGTGAGTGAGAGGGAGAGAAAGAGAAGCTGTGAGTGACACACACAGAGATAAGCTGTGAGTGAGAGAGAGAGAAAGAGAAGCTGTGAGTGACAGAGAGAGAAAGAGAAGCTGAGAGTGAGAGAGAGAGAAAGTGAAGCTGTGAATGAAAGAGAGAGAGAGAAAGAGAAGCTGTGAGTGAGTGAGAGAGAGAAAGGGAAGTTTGTGAGCGAGAGAAAGAAAGAAAGAGGAGCTGTGAGTGAGAGAGAGAAGCTGTGAGTGAGAGACAGAAAGAAAAGCTTGAGTGAGAGAGAGAGAGAGAAGCTGTGAGTGAGTGAGAGAGAGAGAGAAGGAGTGAGTGAGAGAGAGAGAGAAAGAGAAGCTGTCAGTGAGACAGAGAGAGAGAAAGAGAAGCTGTGAGAGAGAGAGGGAGAAAGAGAAGCTGTGAGAGAGAGTGAAAGAGAAGCTGTGAGTGTGTGTGTGAGAGAAAGAGAAGCTGTGAGTGAGAGAGAGAGAAAGAAAGAGAAATTAGAGTGAGAGAGAGAGAAGCTGTGAGTGAGAGAGAGAGAAAGAGAAGCTGTGAATGAGAGAGAGAGAGAAAGAGAAGCTGTGAGTGAGAGAGAGAAAGAAAGAGAAGCTGTGAGTGAGTGAGAGAGAGAAAGGGAAGTTGTGAGTGAAAGAGAGAGAAAGAGAAGCTGTGAGTGAGAGAGAGAAAGAGAAGCTGTGAGTGAGAGAGAGAGAAAGAGAAACTGTGAGTGAGAAGGAGAGAGAGAGAGAGAAAGAGAAGCTATGAGTGAGAGAGAGAGAGAAAGAGAAGCTGTGAGTGAGAGAGAGAATGAGAAGCTGTGAGTGAGAGAGAGAAGTTGTGAGAGAGAGAGAGAAAGAGAAGCTGTGAGTGAGAGAGAGAGGATGTGAGTGATAGAGAGAGAGAAAGAGAAGCTGTGCGTGAGAGAGAGAGAGGGAGAAAAAAAGCTGTGAGTGAGAGAGAGAGAAAGAGAAGCTGTGAGTGAGAGAGAGAGAAAGAGAAGCTGTGAGTGAGAGAGAGAGAATCTGTGAGTGAGAGAGAGAAATAAAAGCTGTGAGTGAGAGAGAGAGATAGAGAAGATATGAGTGAGAGAGAAGCATTGAGAGAGAGAGAGAGAAACAGAAGCTGTGAGTGAGACAGAGAGAGAAAGAGAAGCTGTGAGAGAGAGAGAGAAAGAGAAGCTGTGAGTGTGTGTGAGAGAGAAAGAGAAGCTGTGAGTGAGAGAGAGAGAAAGAAAGAGAAATTAGAGTGAGAAAGAGAGAGAGAAAGAGAAGCTGTGAGTGGGAGAGAGAGAAAGAGAGTCTGTGAGTGAGAGAGATAGAAGCTGTGAGTGAGAGAGAGAGAGCCGCTGTGAGTGTGAGAGAGAAAGAGAAGCTGTGAATGAGAGAGAGAGAGAAAGAGAAGCTGTGTGTGTGAGAGAGAAAGAGAAGCTGTGAGTGAGTGAGAGAGAGAGAAAGGGAAGTTGTGAGTGAGAGAGAGATTGAAAGAGAAGCTGTGAGTGAGAGAGAGAGAGAGAGAAAGAGAAGCTGTGAGTGAGAGAGAAAGAGAAGCTGTGAGTGAGTGAGAGAGAGAGAATGAGAAGCTGTGAGTGAGAGAGAGAGAAAGAGAAGCTGTGAGTGAGAGAAATTGAAAAAGAGAAGCTGTGAGTAAGAAAGAGAGGGAAAGAGAAGAAGTGAGTGAGTGAGAGAGAGAGAGAGAGAAAGAGAAGCTGTGAGAGAGAAAGAGAAGCTGTGAGTGAGAGAGTGAGAGAGAGAAAGAGAAGCTGTTAGTGAGAGTGAGAGAGAGAGAGAGAAGCTGTGAGTGAGAGAGAGATTGAAAGAGAAGCTGTGAGTGAGAGAGAGAGAGAGAGAGAGAAAGAGAAGCTGTGAGTGAGTGAGAGAGAAAGAGAAGCTGTGAGTGAGTGAGAGAGAGAGAATGAGAAGCTTTGAGAGAGAGAGAAGCTGTGAGAGAGAGAAAGAGAAGCTGGGAGTGAGAGAGAGAGACAAGATGTGAGTGATAGAGTGAGAGAATGAGAAGCTGTCAGTGAGAGAGAGAGAAAGTAAGAGAAGCTGTGAGTGAGATAGAGAGAGAGAGAAGGAGAAGCTGTGAGTGAGAGAGAGAGAGGGAGAGAAAGATAATCTGTGTGTGTGAGAGAGAGAAAGAGAAGCTGTGTGTTTTAGAGAGAGAGAATGAGAAGCTGTGAGTGAGAGAGAGAGAAAGAGAAGCTGTGAGTGAGAGAGAGAGAAGCTATGAGTGAGAGAGAGAAAGAAAAGCTGTGAGGGAGTGAGAGAGAGAAAGAGAAGCTGTGAGTGAGAGGGAGAGAAAGAGAAGCTGTGAGTGACACACACAGAGATAAGCTGTGAGTGAGAGAGAGAGAAAGAGAAGCTGTGAGTGACAGAGAGAGAAAGAGAAGCTGAGAGTGAGAGAGAGAGAGAAAGTGAAGCTGTGAATGACAGAGAGAGAGAAAGAGAAGCTGTGAGTGAGAGAGAGAGAAAGAGAAGCTGTGAGTGAGTGAGAGAGAGAAAGGGAAGTTTGTGAGCGAGAGAGAGAGAGAAAGAGAAGCTGTGAGTGAGAGAGAAGCTGTGAGTGAGAGAGAGAAAGAAAAGCTGTGAGTGAGAGAGAGAGAGAGAAAGAGAAGCTGTGAGTGAGTGAGAGAGAGAGAGAAGCAGTGAGTGAGTGAGAGAGAGAGAAAGAGAAGCTGTCAGTGAGACAGAGAGAGAGAAAGAGAAGCTGTGAGAGAGAGAGGGAGAAAGAGAAGCTGAGAGAGAGAGTGAAAGAGAAGCTGTGAGTGTGTGTGTGAGAAAAAGAAGCTGTGAGTGAGAGAGAGAAAGAAAGAGAAATTAGAGTGAGAAAGAGAGAGAGAAAGAGAAGCTGTGAGTGAGAGAGAGAGAGAAGATGTGAGTGATAGAGAGAGAGAATGAGAAGCTGTGAGTGATAGAGAGAGTAAGTAAGAGAAGCTGTGAGTGAGATAGAGAGAGAGAGAAGGAGAAGCTGTGAGTGAGACAGAGAGAGAGAGAGAAGCTGTGAGAGAGAGAGAGAGGGAGAAAGAGAAGCTGTGAGAGAGCGAGAGAAAGAGAAGCTGTGAGTGTGTGTGAGAGAGAAAGAGAAGCTGTGAGTGAGAGAGAGAAAGAAAGAGAAATTAGAGTGAGAAAGAGAGAGAGAAAGAGAAGCTGTGAGTGGGAGAGAGAGAAAGAGAGTCTGTGAGTGAGAGAGAGAAAGAGAAGCTGTGAGAGAGAGAGAGAGTGCCGCTGTGAGTGAGAGAGAGAGAAAGAGAAGCTGTGAATGAGAGAGAGAGAGAAGCTGTGAGTGAGAGGGAGAGAAAGAGAAGCTGTGAGTGACAGAGAGAGAAAGAGAAGCTGAGAGTGAGAGAGAGAGAGAAAGTGAAGCTGTGAATGAGAGAGAGAGAGAAAGAGAAGCTGTGAGTGAGTGAGAGAGAGAAAGGGAAGTTTGTGAGCGAGAGAGAGAGAGAAAGAGAAGCTGTGAGTGAGAGAGAGAAGCTGTGAGTGAGAGAGAGAAAGAAAAGCTGTGAGTGAGAGAGAGAGAGAGAAAGAGAAGCTGTCAGTGAGTGAGAGAGAGAGAGAAGGAGTGAGTGAGAGAGAGAGAGAAAGAGAAGCTGTCAGTGAGACAGAGAGAGAGAAAGAGAAGCTGTGAGAGAGAGAGGGAGAAAGAAAGAGAAATTAGAGTGAGAGAGAGAGAGAGAAGCTGTGAGTGAGAGAGAGAGTGCAGCTGTGAGTGAGAGAGAGAGAAAGAGAAGCTGCGAATGAGAGAGAGAGAGAAAGAGAAGCTGTGAGTGAGTGAGAGAGAGAAAGGGAAGTTGTGAGTGAGAGAGAGAGAAAGAGAAGCTGTGAGTGAGAGAGAGAAAGAGAAGCTGTGAGTGAGAGAGAGAGAAAGAGAAGCTGTGAGTGAGAAGGAGAGAGAGAGAGAAAGAGAAGCTATGAGTGAGAGAGAGAGAGAAAGAGAAGCTGTGAGTGAGAGAGAGAATGAGAAGCTGTGAGTGAGAGAGAGAAGTTGTGAGAGAGAGAGAAAGAGAAGCTGTGAGTGAGAGAGAGAGAGAGATGTGAGTGATAGAGAGAGAGAAAGAGAAGCTGTGCGTGAGAGAGAGAGAGAGGGAGAAAGAGAAGCTGTGAGTGAGAGTGAGAGAAAGAGAAGCTGTGTGAGAGAGAGAGTGCCGCTGTGAGTGAGAGAGAGAGAAAGAGAAGCTGTGAATGAGAGAGAGAGAGAAGCTGTGAGTGAGAGAGAGAAAGAAAAGCTGTGAGGGAGTGAGAAGGAGAAAGAGAAGCTGTGAGTGAGAGGGAGAGAAAGAGAAGCTGTGAGTGACACACACAGAGATAAGCTGTGAGTGAGAGAGAGAGAAAGAGAAGCTGTGAGTGACAGAGAGAGAAAGAGAAGCTGAGAGTGAGAGAGAGAGAAAGTGAAGCTGTGAATGACAGAGAGAGAGAAAGAGAAGCTGTGAATGTGTGTGAGAGAAAAAGAGAAGCTGTGAGTGAGAGAGAGAGAAAGAAAGAGAAATTAAAGTGAAAAAGGGAGAGAGAAAGAGAAGCTGTGAGTGGGAGAGAGAGAAAGAGAGTCTGTGAGTGAGTGAGAGAGATAGAAGCTGTGAGTGAGAGAGAGAGAGCCGCTGTGAGTGTGAGAGAGAAAGAGAAGCTGTGAGAGAGAGAGAGAGAGAAAGAAAGAGAAATTAGAGTGAGAGAGAGAGAGAGAAGCTGTGAGTGAGAGAGAGAGTGCAGCTGTGAGTGAGAGAGAGAGAAAGAGAAGCTGCGAATGAGAGAGAGAGAGAAAGAGAAGCTGTGAGTGAGAGAGAGAGAAAGAAAGAGAAGCTGTGAGTGAGTGAGAGAGAGAAAGGGAAGTTGTGAGTGAGAGAGAGAGAAAGAGAAGCTGTGAGTGAGAGAGAGAAAGAGAAGCTGTGAGTGAGAGAGAGAGAAAGAGAAGCTGTGAGTGAGAAGGAGAGAGAGAGAGAAAGAGAAGCTATGAGTGAGAGAGAGAGAGAAAGAGAAGCTGTGAGTGAGAGAGAGAATGAGAAGCTGTGAGTGAGAGAGAGAAGTTGTGTGAGAGAGAGAAAGAGAAGCTGTGAGTGAGAGAGAGAGAGAGATGTGAGTGATAGAGAGAGAGAAAGAGAAGCTGTGCGTGAGAGAGAGAGAGAGGGAGAAAGAGAAGCTGTGAGTGAGAGAGAGAGAAAGAGAAGCTGTGTGAGAGATAGAGTGCCGCTGTGAGTGAGAGAGAGAGAAAGAGAAGCTGTGAATGAGAGAGAGAGAGAAGCTGTGAGTGAGAGAGAGAAAGAAAAGCTGTGACGGAGTGAGAGAGAGAAAGAGAAGCTGTGAGTGAGAGGGAGAGAAAGAGAAGCTGTGAGTGACACACACAGAGATAAGCTGTGAGTGAGAGAGAGAGAAAGAGAAGCTGTGAGTGACAGAGAGAGAAAGAGAAGCTGAGAGTGAGACAGAGAGAGAAAGAGAAGCTGTGAGAGAGAGAGAGAAAGAGAAGCTGTGAATGAGAGAGAGAGAGAAAGAGAAGCTGTGTGTGTGAGAGAGAAAGAGAAGCTGTGAGTGAGTGAGAGAGAGAGAAAGGGAAGTTGTGAGTGAGAGAGAGATTGAAAGAGAAGCTGTGAGTGAGAGAGAGAGAGAGAGAAAGAGAAGCTGTGAGTGAGAGAGAAAGAGAAGCTGTGAGTGAGTGAGAGAGAGAGAATGAGAAGCTGTGAGTGAGAGAGAGAGAAAGAGAAGCTGTGAGTGAGAGAGATTGAAAAAGAGAAGCTGTGAGTAAGAAAGAGAGGGAAAGAGAAGAAGTGAGTGAGTGAGAGAGAGAGAGAGAAAGAGAAGCTGTGAGAGAGAAAGAGAAGCTGTGAGTGAGAGAGTGAGAGAGAGAAAGAGAAGCTGTTAGTGAGAGTGAGAGAGAGAGAGAGAAGCTGTGAGTGAGAGAGAGATTGAAAGAGAAGCTGTGAGTGAGAGAGAGAGAGAGAGAGAGAAAGAGAAGCTGTGAGTGAGTGAGAGAGAAAGAGAAGCTGTGAGTGAGTGAGAGAGAGAGAATGAGAAGCTTTGAGAGAGAGAAGCTGTGAGAGAGAGAAAGAGAAGCTGTGAGTGAGAGAGAGAGAGAAGATGTGAGTGATAGAGTGAGAGAATGAGAAGCTGTCAGTGAGAGAGAGAGAAAGTAAGAGAAGCTGTGAGTGAGATAGAGAGAGAGAGAAGGAGAAGCTGTGAGTGAGAGAGAGAGAGGGAGAGAAAGATAATCTGTGTGTGTGAGAGAGAGAAAGAGAAGCTGTGTGTTTTAGAGAGAGAGAATGAGAAGCTGTGAGTGAGAGAGAGAGAAAGAGAAGCTGTGAGTGAGAGAGAGAGAAGCTATGAGTGAGAGAGAGAAAGAAAAGCTGTGAGGGAGTGAGAGAGAGAAAGAGAAGCTGTGAGTGAGAGGGAGAGAAAGAGAAGCTGTGAGTGACACACACAGAGATAAGCTGTGAGTGAGAGAGAGAGAAAGAGAAGCTGTGAGTGACAGAGAGAGAAAGAGAAGCTGAGAGTGAGAGAGAGAGAGAAAGTGAAGCTGTGAATGACAGAGAGAGAGAAAGAGAAGCTGTGAGTGAGAGAGAGAGAAAGAGAAGCTGTGAGTGAGTGAGAGAGAGAAAGGGAAGTTTGTGAGCGAGAGAGAGAGAGAAAGAGAAGCTGTGAGTGAGAGAGAAGCTGTGAGTGAGAGAGAGAAAGAAAAGCTGTGAGTGAGAGAGAGAGAGAGAAAGAGAAGCTGTGAGTGAGTGAGAGAGAGAGAGAAGCAGTGAGTGAGTGAGAGAGAGAGAAAGAGAAGCTGTCAGTGAGACAGAGAGAGAGAAAGAGAAGCTGTGAGAGAGAGAGGGAGAAAGAGAAGCTGAGAGAGAGAGTGAAAGAGAAGCTGTGAGTGTGTGTGTGAGAAAAAGAGAAGCTGTGAGTGAGAGAGAGAAAGAAAGAGAAATTAGAGTGAGAAAGAGAGAGAGAAAGAGAAGCTGTGAGTGAGAGAGAGAGAGAAGATGTGAGTGATAGAGAGAGAGAATGAGAAGCTGTGAGTGATAGAGAGAGTAAGTAAGAGAAGCTGTGAGTGAGATAGAGAGAGAGAGAAGGAGAAGCTGTGAGTGAGACAGAGAGAGAGAAGCTGTGAGAGAGAGAGAGAGGGAGAAAGAGAAGCTGTGAGAGAGCGAGAGAAAGAGAAGCTGTGAGTGTGTGTGAGAGAGAAAGAGAAGCTGTGAGTGAGAGAGAGAAAGAAAGAGAAATTAGAGTGAGAAAGAGAGAGAGAAAGAGAAGCTGTGAGTGGGAGAGAGAGAAAGAGAGTCTGTGAGTGAGAGAGAGAGAGAGAAGCTGTGAGAGAGAGAGAGAGTGCCGCTGTGAGTGAGAGAGAGAAAGAGAAGCTGTGAATGAGAGAGAGAGAGAAGCTGTGAGTGAGAGGGAGAGAAAGAGAAGCTGTGAGTGACAGAGAGAGAAAGAGAAGCTGAGAGTGAGAGAGAGAGAGAAAGTGAAGCTGTGAATGAGAGAGAGAGAGAAAGAGAAGCTGTGAGTGAGTGAGAGAGAGAAAGGGAAGTTTGTGAGCGAGAGAGAGAGAGAAAGAGAAGCTGTGAGTGAGAGAGAGAAGCTGTGAGTGAGAGAGAGAAAGAAAAGCTGTGAGTGAGAGAGAGAGAGAGAAAGAGAAGCTGTGAGTGAGTGAGAGAGAGAGAGAAGGAGTGAGTGAGAGAGAGAGAGAAAGAGAAGCTGTCAGTGAGACAGAGAGAGAGAAAGAGAAGCTGTGAGAGAGAGAGGGAGAAAGAAAGAGAAATTAGAGTGAGAGAGAGAGAGAGAAGCTGTGAGTGAGAGAGAGAGTGCAGCTGTGAGTGAGAGAGAGAGAAAGAGAAGCTGCGAATGAGAGAGAGAGAGAAAGAGAAGCTGTGAGTGAGAGAGAGAGAAAGAAAGAGAAGCTGTGAGTGAGTGAGAGAGAGAAAGGGAAGTTGTGAGTGAGAGAGAGAGAAAGAGAAGCTGTGAGTGAGAGAGAGAAAGAGAAGCTGTGAGTGAGAGAGAGAGAAAGAGAAGCTGTGAGTGAGAAGGAGAGAGAGAGAGAAAGAGAAGCTATGAGTGAGAGAGAGAGAGAAAGAGAAGCTGTGAGTGAGAGAGAGAATGAGAAGCTGTGAGTGAGAGAGAGAAGTTGTGAGAGAGAGAGAAAGAGAAGCTGTGAGTGAGAGAGAGAGAGAGAGATGTGAGTGATAGAGAGAGAGAAAGAGAAGCTGTGCGTGAGAGAGAGAGAGAGGGAGAAAGAGAAGCTGTGAGTGAGAGAGAGAGAAAGAGAAGCTGTGTGAGAGAGAGAGTGCCGCTGTGAGTGAGAGAGAGAGAAAGAGAAGCTGTGAATGAGAGAGAGAGAGAAGCTGTGAGTGAGAGAGAGAAAGAAAAGCTGTGACGGAGTGAGAGAGAGAAAGAGAAGCTGTGAGTGAGAGGGAGAGAAAGAGAAGCTGTGAGTGACACACACAGAGATAAGCTGTGAGTGAGAGAGAGAGAAAGAGAAGCTGTGAGTGACAGAGAGAGAAAGAGAAGCTGAGACTGAGACAGAGAGAGAAAGAGAAGCTGTGAGAGAGAGAGAGAAAGAGAAGCTGTGAGTGTGTGTGAGAGAGAAAGAGAAGCTGTGAGTGAGAGAGAGAGAAAGAAAGAGAAATTAGAGTGAGAAAGAGAGAGAGAAAGAGAAGCTGTGAGTGGGAGAGAGAGAAAGAGAGTCTGTGAGTGAGTAAGAGAGATAGAAGCTGTGAGTGAGAGAGAGAGAGCCGCTGTGAGTGTGAGAGAGAAAGAGAAGCTGTGAATGAGAGAGAGAGAGAAAGAGAAGCTGTGTGTGTGAGAGAGAAAGAGAAGCTGTGAGTGAGTGAGAGAGAGAGATGTGAGTGATAGAGAGAGAGAAAGAGAAGCTGTGCGTGAGTGAGAGAGAGAGGGAGAAAGAGAAGCTGTGAGTGAGAGAGAGAAAGAGAAGCTGTGTGAGAGAGAGAGTGCCGCTGTGAGTGAGAGAGAGAGAAAGAGAAGCTGTGAATGAGAGAGAGAGAGAAGCTGTGAGTGAGAGAGAGAAAGAAAAGCTGTGAGGGAGTGAGAGAGAGAGAAGATGTGAGTGATAGAGAGAGAGAATGAGAAGCTGTGAGTGATAGAGAGAGTAAGTAAGAGAAGCTGTGAGTGAGATAGAGAGAGAGAAGGAGAAGCTATGAGTGAGACAGAGAGAGAGAGAAGCTGTGAGAGAGAGAGAGAGAGGGAGAAAGAGAAGCTGTGAGAGAGCGAGAGAAAGAGAAGCTGTGAGAGAGCGAGAGAAAGAGAAGCTGTGAGTGTGTGTGAGAGAGAAAGAGAAGCTGTGAGTGAGAGAGAGAGAGAGAAAGAGAAGCTGTGAGTGGGAGAGAGAGAAAGAGAGTCTGTGAGTGAGAGAGAGAGAGAGAAGCTGTGAGTGAGAGAGAGAGTGCCGCTGTGAGTGAGAGAGAGAGAAAGAGAAGCTGTGAATGAGAGAGAGAGAGAGAAGCTGTGAGTGAGAGGGAGAGAAAGAGAAGCTGAGAGTGACAGAGAGAGAAAGAGAAGCTGAGAGTGAGAGAGAGAGAAAGTGAAGCTGTGAATGAGAGAGAGAGAGAAAGAGAAGCTGTGAGTGAGTGAGAGAGAGAAAGGGAAGTTTGTGAGCGAGAGAGAAAGAGAATGAGAAGCTGTGAGTGAGAGAGAGAAGCTGTGAGTGAGAGAGAGAAAGAAAAGCTGTGAGTGAGAGAGAGAGAGAAAGAGAAGCTGTGAGTGAGTGAGAGAGAGAGAGAAGGAGTGAGAGAGAGAGAGAGAGAAAGAGAAGCTGTCAGTGAGACAGAGAGAGAGAAAGAGAAGCTGTGAGAGAGAGAGGGAGAAAGAAAGAGAAATTAGAGTGAGAGAGAGAGAGAAAAGCTGTGAGTGAGAGAGAGAGTGCCGCTGTGAGTGAGAGAGAGAGAAAGAGAAGCTGTGAATGAGAGAGAGAGAGAAAGAGAAGCTGTGAGTGAGAGAGAGAGAAAGAAAGAGAAGCTGTGAGTGAGTGAGAGAGAGAAAGGGAAGTTGTGAGTGAGAGAGAGAGAAAGAGAAGCTGTGAGTGAGAGAGAGAAAGAGAAGCTGTGAGTGAGAGAGAGAGAAAGAGAAGCTGTGAGTGAGAAGGAGAGAGAGAGAGAAAGAGAAGCTATGAGTGAGAGAGAGAGAGAAAGAGAAGCTGTGAGTGAGAGAGAGAATGAGAAGCTGTGAGTGAGAGAGAGAAGTTGTGAGAGAGAGAGAGAAAGAGAAGCTGTGAGTGAGAGAGAGAGTGAGATGTGAGTGATAGAGAGAGAGAAAGAGAAGATGTGCATGAGAGAGAGAGAGGGAGAAAGAGAAGCTGTGAGTGAGAGAGAGAAAGAGAAGCTGTGAGTGAGAGAGAGAGAAAGAGAAGCTGTGAGTGAGAGAGAGAGAATCTGTGAGTGAGAGAGAAATAAAAGCTGTGACTGAGAGAGAGAGAGAGAAAGAGAAGATATGAGTGAGAGAGAAGCAGTGAGAGAGAGAGAGAGAGAGAAACAGAAGCTGTGAGTGAGACAGAGAGAGAGAGAAGCTGTGAGAGAGAGAGAAAGAGAAGCTGTGAGTGTGTGAGAGAGAGAAAGAGAAGCTGTGAGTGAGAGAGAAAGAAAGAAAGAGAAATTAGAGTGAGAAAGAGAGAGAGAAAGAGAAGCTGTGAGTGGGAGAGAGAGAAAAAGAGTCTGTGAGTGAGAGAGAGAGATAGAAGCTGTGAGTGAGAGAGAGAGAGCCGCTGTGAGTGAGAGAGAGAAAGAGAAGCTGTGAATGAGAGAGAGAGAGAAAGAGAAGCTGTGTGTGTGAGAGAGAAAGAGAAGCTGTGAGTGAGAGAGAGAAAGAAAGAGAAATTAGAGTGAGAAAGAGAGAGAGAAAGAGAAGCTGTGAGTGAGAGAGAGAGAGAAGATGTGAGTGATAGAGAGAGAGAATGAGAAGCTGTGAGTGATAGAGAGAGTAAGTAAGAGAAGCTGTGAGTGAGATAGAGAGAGAGAGAAGGAGAAGCTGTGAGTGAGACAGAGAGAGAGAAGCTGTGAGAGAGAGAGAGAGGGAGAAAGAGAAGCTGTGAGAGAGCGAGAGAAAGAGAAGCTGTGAGTGTGTGTGAGAGAGAAAGAGAAGCTGTGAGTGAGAGAGAGAAAGAAAGAGAAATTAGAGTGAGAAAGAGAGAGAGAAAGAGAAGCTGTGAGTGGGAGAGAGAGAAAGAGAGTCTGTGAGTGAGAGAGAGAGAGAGAAGCTGTGAGAGAGAGAGAGAGTGCCGCTGTGAGTGAGAGAGAGAGAAAGAGAAGCTGTGAATGAGAGAGAGAGAGAAGCTGTGAGTGAGAGGGAGAGAAAGAGAAGCTGTGAGTGACAGAGAGAGAAAGAGAAGCTGAGAGTGAGAGAGAGAGAGAAAGTGAAGCTGTGAATGAGAGAGAGAGAGAAAGAGAAGCTGTGAGTGAGTGAGAGAGAGAAAGGGAAGTTTGTGAGCGAGAGAGAGAGAGAAAGAGAAGCTGTGAGTGAGAGAGAGAAGCTGTGAGTGAGAGAGAGAAAGAAAAGCTGTGAGTGAGAGAGAGAGAGAGAAAGAGAAGCTGTGAGTGAGTGAGAGAGAGAGAGAAGGAGTGAGTGAGAGAGAGAGAAAGAGAAGCTGTCAGTGAGACAGAGAGAGAGAAAGAGAAGCTGTGAGAGAGAGAGGGAGAAAGAAAGAGAAATTAGATTGAGAGAGAGAGTGAGAAGCTGTGAGTGAGAGAGAGAGTGCAGCTGTGAGTGAGAGAGAGAGAAAGAGAAGCTGCGAATGAGAGAGAGAGAGAAAGAGAAGCTGTGAGTGAGAGAGAGAGAAAGAAAGAGAAGCTGTGAGTGAGTGAGAGAGAGAAAGGGAAGTTGTGAGTGAGAGAGAGAGAAAGAGAAGCTGTGAGTGAGAGAGAAAAAGAGAAGCTGTGAGTGAGAGAGAGAGAAAGAGAAGCTGTGAGTGAGAAGGAGAGAGAGAGAGAAAGAGAAGCTATGAGTGAGAGAGAGAGAGAAAGAGAAGCTGTGAGTGAGAGAGAGAATGAGAAGCTGTGAGTGAGAGAGAGAAGTTGTGAGAGAGAGAGAAAGAGAAGCTGTGAGTGAGAGAGAGAGAGAGATGTGAGTGATAGAGAGAGAGAAAGAGAAGCTGTGCGTGAGAGAGAGAGAGAGTGAGAAAGAGAAGCTGTGAGTGAGAGAGAGAGAAAGAGAAGCTGTGTGAGAGAGAGAGTGCCGCTGTGAGTGAGAGAGAGAGAAAGAGAAGCTGTGAATGAGAGAGAGAGAGAAGCTGTGAGTGAGAGAGAGAAAGAAAAGCTGTGACGGAGTGAGAGAGAGAAAGAGAAGCTGTGAGTGAGAGGGAGAGAAAGAGAAGCTGTGAGTGACACACACAGAGATAAGCTGTGAGTGAGAGAGAGAGAAAGAGAAGCTGTGAGTGACAGAGAGAGAAAGAGAAGCTGAGAGTGAGACAGAGAGAGAAAGAGAAGCTGTGAGAGAGAGAGAGAAAGAGAAGCTGTGAGTGTGTGTGAGAGAGAAAGAGAAGCTGTGAGTGAGAGAGAGAGAAAGAAAGAGAAATTAGAGTGAGAAAGAGAGAGAGAAAGAGAAGCTGTGAGTGGGAGAGAGAGAAAGAGAGTCTGTGAGTGAGTGAGAGAGATAGAAGCTGTGAGTGGGAGAGAGAGAGCCGCTGTGAGTGTGAGAGAGAAAGAGAAGCTGTGAATGAGAGAGAGAGAGAAAGAGAAGCTGTGTGTGTGAGAGAGAAAGAGAAGCTGTGAGTGAGTGAGAGAGAGAGATGTGAGTGATAGAGAGAGAGAAAGAGAAGCTGTGCGTGATTGAGAGAGAGAGGGAGAAAGAGAAGCTGTGAGTGAGAGAGAGAAAGAGAAGCTGTGTGAGAGAGAGAGTGCCGCTGTGAGTGAGAGAGAGAGAAAGAGAAGCTGTGAATGAGAGAGAGAGAGAAGCTGTGAGTGAGAGAGAGAAAGAAAAGCTGTGAGGGAGTGAGAGAGAGAGAAGATGTGAGTGATAGAGAGAGAGAATGAGAAGCTGTGAGTGATAGAGAGAGTAAGTAAGAGAAGCTGTGAGTGAGATAGAGAGAGAGAAGGAGAAGCTATGAGTGAGACAGAGAGAGAGAGAAGCTGTGAGAGAGAGAGAGAGAGGGAGAAAGAGAAGCTGTGAGAGAGCGAGAGAAAGAGAAGCTGTGAGAGAGCGAGAGAAAGAGAAGCTGTGAGTGTGTGTGAGAGAGAAAGAGAAGCTGTGAGTGAGAGAGAGAGAGAGAAAGAGAAGCTGTGAGTGGGAGAGAGAGAAAGAGAGTCTGTGAGTGAGAGAGAGAGAGAGAAGCTGTGAGTGAGAGAGAGAGTGCCGCTGTGAGTGAGAGAGAGAGAAAGAGAAGCTGTGAATGAGAGAGAGAGAGAGAAGCTGTGAGTGAGAGGGAGAGAAAGAGAAGCTGAGAGTGACAGAGAGAGAAAGAGAAGCTGAGAGTGAGAGAGAGAGAAAGTGAAGCTGTGAATGAGAGAGAGAGAGAAAGAGAAGCTGTGAGTGAGTGAGAGAGAGAAAGGGAAGTTTGTGAGCGAGAGAGAAAGAGAATGAGAAGCTGTGAGTGAGAGAGAGAAGCTGTGAGTGAGAGAGAGAAAGAAAAGCTGTGAGTGAGAGAGAGAGAGAAAGAGAAGCTGTGAGTGAGTGAGAGAGAGAGAGAAGGAGTGAGAGAGAGAGAGAGAAAGAGAAGCTGTCAGTGAGACAGAGAGAGAGAAAGAGAAGCTGTGAGAGAGAGAGGGAGAAAGAAAGAGAAATTAGAGTGAGAGAGAGAGAGAAAAGCTGTGAGTGAGAGAGAGAGTGCCGCTGTGAGTGAGAGAGAGAGAAAGAGAAGCTGTGAATGAGAGAGAGAGAGAAAGAGAAGCTGTGAGTGAGAGAGAGAGAAAGAAAGAGAAGCTGTGAGTGAGTGAGAGAGAGAAAGGGAAGTTGTGAGTGAGAGAGAGAGAAAGAGAAGCTGTGAGTGAGAGAGAGAAAGAGAAGCTGTGAGTGAGAGAGAGAGAAAGAGAAGCTGTGAGTGAGAAGGAGAGAGAGAGAGAAAGAGAAGCTATGAGTGAGAGAGAGAGAGAAAGAGAAGCTGTGAGTGAGAGAGAGAATGAGAAGCTGTGAGTGAGAGAGAGAAGTTGTGAGAGAGAGAGAGAAAGAGAAGCTGTGAGTGAGAGAGAGAGTGAGATGTGAGTGATAGAGAGAGAGAAAGAGAAGATGTGCATGAGAGAGAGAGAGAGGGAGAAAGAGAAGCTGTGAGTGAGAGAGAGAAAGAGAAGCTGTGAGTGAGAGAGAGAGAAAGAGAAGCTGTGAGTGAGAGAGAGAGAATCTGTGAGTGAGAGAGAAATAAAAGCTGTGACTGAGAGAGAGAGAGAGAAAGAGAAGATATGAGTGAGAGAGAAGCAGTGAGAGAGAGAGAGAGAGAGAAACAGAAGCTGTGAGTGAGACAGAGAGAGAGAGAGAAGCTGTGAGAGAGAGAGAGAAAGAGAAGCTGTGAGTGTGTGTGAGAGAGAAAGAGAAGCTGTGAGTGAGAGAGAAAGAAAGAAAGAGAAATTAGAGTGAGAAAGAGAGAGAGAAAGAGAAGCTGTGAGTGGGAGAGAGAGAAAGAGAGTCTGTGAGTGAGAGAGAGAGATAGAAGCTGTGAGTGAGAGAGAGAGAGCCGCTGTGAGTGAGAGAGAGAAAGAGAAGCTGTGAATGAGAGAGAGAGAGAAAGAGAAGCTGTGTGTGTGAGAGAGAAAGAGAAGCTGTGAGTGAGTGAGAGAGAGAGAGAAAGGGAAGTTGTGAGTGAGAGAGAGAGAGAAAGAGAAGCTATGAGTGTGAGAGAGAGAAAGAGAATCTGTGAGTGAGAGAGAGAGAGAGAGAAGCTGTGAGTGAGAAGGAGAGGGAAAGAGAATCTGTGAGTGAGTGAGAGAGAGAGAAAGAGAAGCTGTGAGTGAGAGATAGAGAAAGAGAAGCTGTGAGTGAGAGAGATTGAAAAAGAGAAGCTGTAAGTAAGAAGGAGAGGGAAAGAGAAGAAGTGAGTGAGTGAGAGAGAGAGAGAAAGAGAAGCTGTGAGAGAGAAAGAGAAGATGTGAGTGAAAGAGAGAGAGAATGAGAAGCTGTGAGTGATAGAGAGAGTAAGTAAGCGAAGCTGTGAGTGAGATAGAGAGAGAGAGAAGGAGAAGCTGTGAGTGAGACAGAGAGAGAGAGAGAGAGAAGCTGTGAGAGAGAGAGAGAGGGAGAAAGAGAAGCTGTGAGAGAGCGAGAGAAAGAGAAGCTGTGAGTGTGTGTGAGAGAGAAAGAGAAGCTGTGAGTGAGAGAGAGAAAGAAAGAGAAATTAGAGTGAGAAAGAGAGAGAGAAAGAGAAGCTGTGAGTGGGAGAGAGAGAAAGAGAGTCTGTGAGTGAGAGAGAGAGAGAGAAGCTGTGAGTGAGAGAGAGAGTGCCGCTGTGAGTGAGAGAGAGAGAAAGAGAAGCTGTGAATGAGAGAGAGAGAGAAGCTGTGAGTGAGAGGGAGAGAAAGAGAAGCTGTGAGTGACAGAGAGAGAAAGAGAAGCTGAGAGTGAGAGAGAGAGAGAAAGTGAAGCTGTGAATGAGAGAGAGAGAGAAAGAGAAGCTGTGAGTGAGTGAGAGAGAGAAAGGGAAGTTTGTGAGCGAGAGAGAGAGAGAAAGAGAAGCTGTGAGTGAGAGGGAGAAGCTGTGAGTGAGAGAGAGAAAGAAAAGCTGTGAGTGAGAGAGAGAGAGAGAAAGAGAAGCTGTGAGTGAGTGAGAAAGAGAGAGAAGGAGTGAGTGAGAGAGAGAGAGAGAGAAAGAGAAGCTGTCAGTGAGACAGAGAGAGAGAAAGAGAAGCTGTGAGAGAGAGAGGGAGAAAGAAAGAGAAATTAGAGTGAGAGAGAGAGAGAAAAGCTGTGAGTGAGAGAGAGAGTGCAGCTGTGAGTGAGAGAGAGAGAAAGAGAAGCTGCGAATGAGAGAGAGAGAGAAAGAGAAGCTGTGAGTGAGAGAGAGAGAAAAAAAGAGAAGCTGTGAGTGAGTGAGAGAGAGAAAGGGAAGTTGTGAGTGAGAGAGAGAAAGAGAAGCTGTGAGTGAGAGAGAGAAAGAGAAGCTGTGAGTGAGAGAGAGAGAAAGAGAAGCTGTGAGTGAGGAGAGAGAGAGAGAAAGAGAAGCTATGAGTGAGAGAGAGAGAGAAAGAGAAGCTGTGAGTGAGAGAGAGAATGAGAAGCTGTGAGTGAGAGAGAGAAGTTGTGTGAGAGAGAGAAAGAGAAGCTGTGAGTGAGAGAGAGAGAGAGATGTGAGTGATAGAGAGAGAGAAAGAGAAGCTGTGCGTGAGAGAGAGAGAGAGAGGGAGAAAGAGAAGCTGTGAGTGAGAGAGAGAGAAAGAGAAGCTGTGTGAGAGAGAGAGTGCCGCTGTGAGTGAGAGAGAGAGAAAGAGAAGCTGTGAATGAGAGAGAGAGAGAAGCTGTGAGTGAGAGAGAGAAAGAAAAGCTGTGAGGGAGTGAGAAGGAGAAAGAGAAGCTGTGAGTGAGAGGGAGAGAAAGAGAAGCTGTGAGTGACACACACAGAGATAAGCTGTGAGTGAGAGAGAGAGAAAGAGAAGCTGTGAGTGACAGAGAGAGAAAGAAAAGCTGAGAGTGAGAGAGAGAGAAAGTGAAGCTGTGAATGACAGAGAGAGAGAAAGAGAAGCTGTGAGTGTGTGTGAGAGAGAAAGAGAAGCTGTGAGTGAGAGAGAGAGAAAGAAAGAGAAATTAGAGTGAGAAAGAGAGAGAGAAAGAGAAGCTGTGAGTGGGAGAGAGAGAAAGAGAGTCTGTGAGTGAGTGAGAGAGATAGAAGCTGTGAGTGAGAGAGAGAGAGCCGCTGTGAGTGTGAGAGAGAAAGAGAAGCTGTGAGAGAGAGAGAGAGAAAGAAAGAGAAATTAGAGTGAGAGAGAGAGAGAGAAGCTGTGAGTGAGAGAGAGAGTGCAGCTGTGAGTGAGAGAGAGAGAAAGAGAAGCTGCGAATGAGAGAGAGAGAGAGAAAGAGAAGCTGTGAGTGAGAGAGAGAGAAAGAAAGAGAAGCTGTGAGTGAGTGAGAGAGAGAAAGGGAAGTTGTGAGTGAGAGAGAGAGAAAGAGAAGCTGTGAGTGAGAGAGAGAAAGAGAAGCTGTGAGTGAGAGAGAGAGAAAGAGAAGCTGTGAGTGAGAAGGAGAGAGAGAGAGAAAGAAAAGCTATGAGTGAGAGAGAGAGAGAAAGAGAAGCTGTGAGTGAGAGAGAGAATGAGAAGCTGTGAGTGAGAGAGAGAAGTTGTGAGAGAGAGAGAAAGAGAAGCTGTGAGTGAGAGAGAGAGAGAGATGTGAGTGATAGAGAGAGAGAAAGAGAAGCTGTGCGTGAGAGAGAGAGAGGGAGAAAGAGAAGCTGTGAGTGAGAGAGAGAGAAAGAGAAGCTGTGTGAGAGAGAGAGTGCCGCTGTGAGTGAGAGAGAGAGATAGAGAAGCTGTGAATGAGAGAGAGAGAGAAGCTGTGAGTGAGAGAGAGAAAGAAAAGCTGTGAGGGAGTGAGAGAGAGAAAGAGAAGCTGTGAGTGAGAGGGAGAGAAAGAGAAGCTGTGAGTGACACACACAGAGATAAGCTGTGAGTGAGAGAGAGAGAAAGAGAAGCTGTGAGTGACAGAGAGAGAAAGAGAAGCTGAGAGTGAGACAGAGAGAGAAAGAGAAGCTGTGAGAGAGAGAGAGAAAGAGAAGCTGTGAGTGTGTGTGAGAGAGAAAGAGAAGCTGTGAGTGAGAGAGAGAGAAAGAAAGAGAAATTAGAGTGAGAAAGAGAGAGAGAAAGAGAAGCTGTGAGTGGGAGAGAGAGAAAGAGAGTCTGTGAGTGAGTGAGAGAGATAGAAGCTGTGAGTGAGAGAGAGAGAGCCGCTGTGAGTGTGAGAGAGAAAGAGAAGCTGTGAATGAGAGAGAGAGAGAAAGAGAAGCTGTGTGTGTGAGAGAGAAAGAGAAGCTGTGAGTGAGTGAGAGAGAGAGATGTGAGTGATAGAGAGAGAGAAAGAGAAGCTGTGCGTGAGAGAGAGAGAGAGGGAGAAAGAGAAGCTGTGAGTGAGAGAGAGAGAAAGAGAAGCTGTGTGAGAGAGAGAGTGCCGCTGTGAGTGAGAGAGAGAGAAAGAGAAGCTGTGAATGAGAGAGAGAGAAGCTGTGAGTGAGAGAGAGAAAGAAAAGCTGTGAGGGAGTGAGAGAGAGAGAAGATGTGAGTGATAGAGAGAGAGAATGAGAAGCTGTGAGTGATAGAGAGAGTAAGTAAGAGAAGCTGTGAGTGAGATAGAGAGAGAGGAGAAGCTATGAGTGAGACAGAGAGAGAGAGAGAAGCTGTGAGAGAGAGAGAGAGGGAGAAAGAGAAGCTGTGAGTGTGTGTGAGAGAGAAAGAGAAGCTGTGAGTGAGAGAGAGAAAGAAAGAGAAATTAGAGTGAGAAAGAGAGAGAGAAAGAGAAGCTGTGAGTGGGAGAGAGAGAAAGAGAGTCTGTGAGTGAGAGAGAGAGAGAAGCTGTGAGTGAGAGAGAGAGTGCCGCTGTGAGTGAGAGAGAGAGAAAGAGAAGCTGTGAATGAGAGAGAGAGAGAGAAGCTGTGAGTGAGAGGGAGAGAAAGAGAAGCTGTGAGTGACAGAGAGAGAAAGAGAAGCTGAGAGTGAGAGAGAGAGAAAGTGAAGCTGTGAATGAGAGAGAGAGAGAAAGAGCTGTGAGTGAGTGAGAGAGAGAAAGGGAAGTTTGTGAGCGAGAGAGAAAGAGAATGAGAAGCTGTGAGTGAGAGAGAGAAGCTGTGAGTGAGAGAGAGAAAGAAAAGCTGTGAGTGAGAGAGAGAGAGAAAGAGAAGCTGTGAGTGAGTGAGAGAGAGAGAGAAGGAGTGAGTGAGAGAGAGAGAGAAAGAGAAGCTGTCAGTGAGACAGAGAGAGAGAAAGAGAAGCTGTGAGAGAGAGAGGGAGAAAGAAAGAGAAATTAGAGTGAGAGAGAGAGAGAGAAAAGCTGTGAGTGAGAGAGAGAGTGCCGCTGTGAGTGAGAGAGAGAGAAAGAGAAGCTGTGAATGAGAGAGAGAGAGAAAGAGAAGCTGTGAGTGAGAGAGAGAGAAAGAAAGAGAAGCTGTGAGTGAGTGAGAGAGAGAAAGGGAAGTTGTGAGTGAGAGAGAGAGAAAGAGAAGCTGTGAGTGAGAGAGAGAAAGAGAAGCTGTGAGTGAGAGAGAGAGAAAGAGAAGCTGTGAGTGAGAAGGAGAGAGAGAGAGAAAGAGAAGCTTTGAGTGAGAGAGAGAGAGAAAGAGAAGCTGTGAGTGAGAGAGAGAATGAGAAGCTGTGAGTGAGAGAGAGAAGTTGTGAGAGAGAGAGAGAAAGAGAAGCTGTGAGTGAGAGAGAGAGTGAGATGTGAGTGATAGAGAGAGAGAAAGAGAAGATGTGCATGAGAGAGAGAGAGGGAGAAAGAGAAGCTGTGAGTGAGAGAGAGAAAGAGAAGCTGTGAGTGAGAGAGAGAGAAAGAGAAGCTGTGAGTGAGAGAGAGAGAATCTGTGAGTGAGAGAGAGAAATAAAAGCTGTGACTGAGAGAGAGAGAGAGAAAGAGAAGATATGAGTGAGAGAGAAGCAGTGAGAGAGAGAGAGAGAGAGAAACAGAAGCTGTGAGTGAGACAGAGAGAGAGAGAGAAGCTGTGAGAGAGAGAGAGAAAGAGAAGCTGTGAGTGTGTGAGAGAGAGAAAGAGAAGCTGTGAGTGAGAGAGAGAGAAAGAAAGAGAAATTAGAGTGAGAAAGAGAGAGAGAAAGAGAAGCTGTGAGTGGGAGAGAGAGAAAGAGAGTCTGTGAGTGAGAGAGAGAGATAGAAGCTGTGAGTGAGAGAGAGAGAGCCGCTGTGAGTGAGAGAGAGAAAGAGAAGCTGTGAATGAGAGAGAGAGAGAAAGAGAAGCTGTGTGTGTGAGAGAGAAAGAGAAGCTGTGAGTGAGTGAGAGAGAGAGAGAAAGGGAAGTTGTGAGTGAGAGAGAGAGAGAAAGAGAAGCTATGAGTGTGAGAGAGAGAAAGAGAATCTGTGAGTGAGAGAGAGAGAGAGAGAAGCTGTGAGTGAGAAGGAGAGGGAAAGAGAAGCTGTGAGTGAGTGAGAGAGAGAGAAAGAGAAGCTGTGAGTGAGAGATAGAGAAAGAGAAGCTGTGAGTGAGAGAGATTGAAAAAGAGAAGCTGTAAGTAAGAAGGAGAGGGAAAGTGAAGAAGTGAGTGAGTGAGAGAGAGAGAGAGAAAGAGAAGCTGTGAGAGAGAAAGAGAAGCTGTGAGTGAGAGAGTGAGAGAGAGAAAGAGAAGCTGTTAGTGAGAGTGAGAGAGAGAGAGAGAGAAGCTGTGAGTGAGAGAGAGGTTGAAAGAGAAGCTGTGAGTGAGAGAGAGAGAGAGAGAGAGAAAGAGAAGCTGTGAGTGTGAGTGAGAGAGAAAGAGAAGCTGTGAGTGAGTGAGAGAGAGAATGAGAAGCAGTGAGAGAGAGAGAAGCTGTGAGAGAGAGAAAGAGAAGCTGTGAGTGAGAGAGAGAGAGGGAGAGAGAGATAATCTGTGTGTGTGAGAGAGAGAAAGAGAAGCTGTGTGTTTTAGAGAGAGAGAATGAGAAGCTGTGAGTGAGAGAGAGAGAAAGAGAAGCTGTGAGTGAGAGAGAGAGAAGCTATGAGTGAGAGAGAGAAAGAAAAGCTGTGAGTGAGTGAGAGAGAGAAAGAGAAGCTGTGAGTGAGAGGGAGAGAAAGAGAAGCTGTGAGTGACACACACAGAGATAAGCTGTGAGTGAGAGAGAGAGAAAGAGAAGCTGTGAGTGACAGAGAGAGAAAGAGAAGCTGAGAGTGAGAGAGAGAGAGAAAGTGAAGCTGTGAATGAAAGAGAGAGAGAAAGAGAAGCTGTGAGTGAGAGAGAGAGAAAGAGAAGCTGTGAGTGAGTGAGAGAGAGAAAGAGAAGCTGTGAGTGAGTGAGAGAGAGAGAGAAGCAGTGAGTGAGAGAGAGAGAGAAAGAGAAGCTGTCAGTGAGACACAGAGAGAGAAAGAGAAGCTGTGAGAGAGAGAGGGAGAAAGAGAAGCTGTGAGAGAGAGTGAAAGAGAAGCTGTGAGTGTGTGTGTGAGAAAAAGAGAAGCTGTGAGTGAGAGAGAGAGAAAGAAAGAGAAAATAGAGTGAGAAAGAGAGAGAGAAAAAGAAGCTGTGAGTGAGAGAGAGAGAGAAGATGTGAGTGATAGAGAGAGAGAATGAGAAGCTGTGAGTGATAGAGAGAGTAAGTAAGAGAAGCTGTGAGTGAGATAGATAGAGAGAGTAGGAGAAGCTGTGAGTGAGACAGAGAGAGAGAGAGAGAAGCTGTGAGAGAGAGAGAGAGGGAGAAAGAGAAGCTGTGAGAGAGCGAGAGAAAGAGAAGCTGTGAGTGTGTGTGAGAGAGAAAGAGAAGCTGTGAGTGAGAGAGAGAAAGAAAGAGAAATTAGAGTGAGAAAGAGAGAGAGAAAGAGAAGCTGTGAGTGGGAGAGAGAGAAAGAGAGTCTGTGAGTGAGAGAGAGAGAGAGAAGCTGTGAGTGAGAGAGTGCCGCTGTGAGTGAGAGAGAGAGAGAAAGAGAAGCTGTGAATGCGAGAGAGAGAGAGAAGCTGTGAGTGAGAGGGAGAGAAAGAGAAGCTGTGAGTGACAGAGAGAGAAAGAGAAGCTGAGAGTGAGAGAGAGAGAGAAAGTGAAGCTGTGAATGAGAGAGAGAGAGAAAGAGAAGCTGTGAATGAGTGAGAGAGAGAAAGAGAAGATATGAGTGAGAGAGAGAGAGTGAAGCAGTGAGAGAGAGAGAGAGAAACAGAAGCAGTGAGTGAGACAGAGAGAGAAAGAGAAGCTGTGTGAGAGAGAGAGAAAGAGAAGCTGTGAATGAGAGAGAGAGAGAAAGAGAAGCTGTGTGTGTTAGAGAGAAAGAGAAGCTGTGAGTGAGTGAGAGAGAGAGAAAGGGAAGTTGTGAGTGTGACAGAGAGAGAAAGAGAAGCTGTGAGTGAGAGAGAGAGAAAGAGAAGCTGTGAGTGAGAGAGAGAGAGAAAGAGAAGCTGTGAGTGAGAAGGAGAGGGAAAGAGAAGCTCTAAGTGAGTGAGAGAGAGAGAAAGGGAAGCTGTGAGTGAGAGAGAGAGAGAAAGAGAAGCTGTGAGTGAGAGAGAGAGAAAAAGAGAAGCTGTGAGTAAGAAGGAGAGGGAAAGAGAAGAAGTGAGTGAGTGAGAGAGAGAGAGAAAGAGAAGCTGTGAGAGAGAAAGAGAAGCTGTGAGTGAGAGAGTGAGAGAGAGAAAGAGAAGCTGTTAGTGAGAGTTAAGAGAGAGAGAGAAGCTGTGAGAGAGAGATTGAAAGAGAAGCTGTGAGTGAGAGAGAGAGAGAGAAAGAGAAGCTGTGAGTGAGAGAGAGAAAGAGAAGCTGTGAGTGAGAGGGAGAGAGAGAAAGAGAACCTGTGAGTGACAGAGAGAGAGAAAGAGAAGCTGAGAGTGAGAGAGAGAGAAAGTGAAGCTGTGAGTGTGAGAGAGAGAAAGAGAAGCTGTGTGTGTGAGAGAGAGAGAAGTTGTGAGTGAGAGAGAGAAAGAGAAGCTGTGAGTGAGAGAGAGAGAGAGAAGATGTGAATGATAGAGAGAGAGAATGAGAAGCTGTGAGTGATAGAGAGAGTAAGTAAGAGAAGCTGTGAGTGAGAGAGAGAGAAAGAAAGAGAAAGAGTGAGAAAGAGAGAGAGAAAGAGAAGCTGTGAGTGGGAGAGAGAGAAAGAGAGTCTGTGAGTGAGTGAGAGAGAGAGAAGCTGTGAGTGAGAGAGAGAGAGCCGCTGTGAGTGAGAGAGAGATTAAGAGAAGCTGTGAATGAGAGAGAGAGAGAAAGAGAAGCTGTGTGTGTGAGAGAGAAAGAGAAGCTGTGAGTGAGTGAGAGAGAGAGAAAGGGAAGTTGTGAGTGAGAGAGAGAGAGAAAGAGAAGCTGTGAGTGAGAGAGAGAGAGAAAGAGAAGCTGTGAGTGAGAGAGAGAGAAAGAAAGAGAAATTAGAGTGAGAAAGAGAGAGAGAAAGAGAAGCTGTGAGTGGGAGAGAGAGAGTCTGTGAGTGAGAGAGAGAGAAGCTGTGAGTGTGAGAGAGAGAGAGCCGCTGTGAGTGAGAGAGAGAGAAAGAGAAGCTGTGAATGAGAGAGAGAGAAAGAGAAGCTTTGTGTGTGAGAGAGAAAGAGAAGCTGTGAGTGAGAGAGAGAGAAAGGGAAGTTGTGAGTGAGAGAGAGAGAAAGAGAAGCTGTGAGTGAGAGAGAGAGAGAAAGAGAAGCTGTGAGTGAGAGAGAGAAAGAAAGAGAAGCTGTGAGTGAGAAGGAGAGGGAAAGAGAAGCTGTGAGTGAGTGAGAGAGAGAGAAAGAGAAGCTGTGAGTGAGAGAGAGAGAAAGAGAAGCTGTTAGTGAGAGAGAGAGAAAAAGAGAAGCTGTGAGTTAAGAAGGAGAGGGAAAGAGAAGAAGTGAGTGAGTGAGAGAGAGAGAGAAAGAGAAGCTGTGAGAGAGAAAGAGAAGCTGTGAGTGAGAGAGTGAGAGAGAGAAAGAGAAGCTGTTAGTGAGAGTGAGAGAGAGAGAGAAGCTGTGAGTGAGAGAGAGATTGAAAGAGAAGCTGTGAGTGAGAGAGAGAGAGAAAGAGAAGCTGTGAGTGAGAGAGAGAAAGAGAAGCTGTGAGTGAGAGGGAGAGAGAGAAAGAGAAGCTATGAGTGACAAACAGAGAGAGAAGCTGTGAGTTAGAGAGAGAGAAAGAGAAGCTGTGAGTGACAGAGAGAGAGAAAGAGAAGCTGAGAGTGAGAGAGAGAGAGAAAGTGAAGCTGTGAGTGAGAGAGAAAGAGAAATTAGAGTGAGAAAGAGAGAGAGAGAAAGAGAAGCTGTGAGTGAGAGAGAGAGAGAGAATGAGAAGCTGTGAGTGAGAGAGAGAAGTTGTGAGAGAGAGAGAGAATGAGAAGCTGTGAGTGAGAGAGAGAGATGTGAGTGAGAGACAGAGAGAATGAGAAGCTGTGAGTGAGAGTGAGAGAGAGAAAGAGAAGCTGTGAGTGAGAGAGAGAGAAAGAGAAGCTGTGAGTGAGAGAGAGAGAATCTGTGAGTGAGAGAAAGAAATGCTGTGAGAGAGAGAGAGAAAGAGAAGATATGAGTGAGAGAGAGAGAGAGAAGCAGTGTGAGAGAGAGAGAGAAACAGAAGCTGTGAGTGAGACAGAGAGAGAAAGAGAAGCTGTGTGAGAGAGAGAGAGGGAGAAAGAGAAGCTGTGAGAGAGCGAGAGAAAGAGAAGCTGTGAGTGTGTGTGAGAGAGAAAGAGAAGCTGTGAGAGAGAGAGAGAAAGAAGCTGTAAGTGAGAGGGAGAGAGAGAAAGAGAAGCTGTGAGTGACACAGAGAGAGAGAAGCTGTGAGTTAGAGAGAGAGAAAGAGAAGCTGTGAGTGACAGAGAGAGAGAAAGAGAAGCTGAGAGTGAGAGAGAGAGAGAGAAAGTGAAGCTGTGAGTGAGAGAGAGAAAGAGAAGCTGTGAGTGAGAGAGAGAGAGAGAAGATGTGAGTGATAGAGAGAGAATGAGAAGCTGTGAGTGATAGAGAGAGTAAGTAAGAGAAGCTGTGAGTGAGATAGAGAGAGACAGAAGGAGAAGCTGTGAGTGAGAGAGAGAGGGAGAAAGATAAACTGTGTGTGTGTGAGAGAGAGAGAAGCTGTGTGTGTGAGAGAGAGAAAGAAAAGTGGTGAGTGAGAGAGAGAGAGAGAAAGAGAAGATATGAATGAGAGAGAGAGAAGCAGTGAGAGAGAGAGAGAGAAAGAGAAGCTGTGAGTGAGAGAGAGAGAGAAAGAGAAGCTGTGAGAGAGAGAGAGGGAGAAAGAGAAGCTGTGAGAGAGCAAGAGAAAGAGAAGCTGTGAGTTACAGAGAGAGAAAGAGAAGCTGTGAGTGACAGAGAGAGAGAAAGAGAAGCTGAGAGTGAGAGAGAGAGAAAGTGAAGCTGTGAGTGAGAGAGAGAGAGAAAGAGAAGCTGTGTGTTGAGAGAGAGAAGCTGTGAGTGAGAGAGAGAAAGAGAAGCTGTGAGTGAGAGAGAGAGAGAGAAGATGTGAGTGATAGAGAGAGTAAGTAAGAGAAGCTGTGAGTGAGATAGAGAGAGAGAGAATGAGAAGCTGTGAGTGAGAGAGAG
The DNA here is from genome assembly GCA_035047305.1 of Bradypodion pumilum. Classification (NCBI taxonomy): domain Eukaryota; kingdom Metazoa; phylum Chordata; class Lepidosauria; order Squamata; family Chamaeleonidae; genus Bradypodion; species Bradypodion pumilum. The sequence goes on along the minus strand of JAWDJD010000001.1, from coordinate 269,498,048 downwards.
AGGGAGAAAGATAAGCTGTGTGTGTGTGAGAGAGAGAGAAGCTGTGTGTGTGAGAGAGAGAAAGAAAAGCTGTGATTGAGAGTAAGAGAGAGAGAGAAAGAGATGCTGTGAGTGAGAGAGAGAAGCTGTGAGTGAGAGAGAGAAAGAAAAGCAGTGAGAGAGAGAGAGAGAAAGAGAAGCTGTGAGTGAGACAGAGAGAGAGAAAGAGAAGCTGTGAGAGAGAGAGAGGGAGAAAGAGAAGCTGTGAGAGAGCGAGAGAAAGAGAAGCTGTGAGTGTGTGTGTGAGAGAAAGAGAAGCTGTGAGTGAGAGGGAGAGAAAGAAAGAGAAATTAGAGTGAGAAAGAGAGAGAGAAAGAGAAGCTGTGAGTGTGTGAGAGAGAGAAAGATAGTCTGAGAAAGAGTGAGTGAAAGAGAAGCTGTGAGTGAGAGAGAGAGAGGGAGAAAGAGAAGCTGTGTGTGAGAGAGAGAGAAAGAGAAGCTGTGAGTGAGAGTGAGAGAGAGAGAGAAAGAGAAGCTGTGTGAGAGAGAGAGAGAGAAAGAGAAGCTGTGAGTGAGAGAGAGAGAGAGAATGAGAAGCTGTGAGTGAGAGAGAGAAGTTGTGAGAGAGAGATAGAAAGAGATGCTGTGAGTGAGAGAGAGAGATGTGAGTGATAGAGAGAGAGAATGAGAAGCTGTGAGTGAGAGTGAGAGAGAGAAAGAGAAGCTGTGAGTGAGAGAGAGAGAAAGAGAAGCTGTGAGTGAGAGAGAGAGAGAAAGAGAAGCTGTGTGAGAGAGAGAGAGGGAGAAAGAGAAGCTGTGAGAGAGCGAGAGAAAGAGAAGCTGTGAGTGTGTGTGAGAGAGAAAGAGAAGCTGTGAGAGAGAGAGAGAAAGAAGCTGTAAGTGAGAGGGAGAGAGAGAAAGAGAAGCTGTGAGTGACACAGAGAGAGAGAAGCTGTGAGTTAGAGAGAGAGAAAGAGAAGCTGTGAGTGACAGAGAGAGAGAAAGAGAAGCTGAGAGTGAGAGAGAGAGAGAAAGTGAAGCTGTGAGTGAGAGAGAGAAAGAGAAGATATGAGTGAGAGAGGGAGAGAGAAGCAGTGAGAAGGAGAGAGAGAAACAGAAGCTGTGAGTGAGACAGAGAGAGAAAGAGAAGCTGTGTGAGAGAGAGAGAGGGAGAAAGAGAAGCTGTGAGAGAGCGAGAGAAAGAGAAGCTGTGAGTGTGTGAGAAAGAGAAAGAGAAGCTGTGAGTGAGAGAGAGAGAAAGAAAGAGAAGTTAGAGTGAGAAAGAGAGAGACAAAGAGAAGCTGTGAGTGGGAGAGAGAGAAAGAGAGTCTGTGAGTGAGAGAGAGAGAGAAGATGTGAGTGAGAGAGAGAGAGAGCCGCTGTGAGTGAGAGAGAGAGAAAGAGAAGCTGTGAATGAGAGAGAGAGAGAAAGAGAAGCTGTGTGTGTGAGAGAGAAAGAGAAGCTGTGAGTGAGAGAGAGAGAGAAAGAGAAGCTGTGAGTGAGAAGGAGAGGGAAAGAGAAGCTCTGAGTGAGTGAGAGAGAGAGAGAAAGAGAAGCTGTGAGTGAGAGAGAGAGAAAGAGAAGCTGTGAGTGAGAGAGAAAAAAGAGAAGATGTGAGTAAGAAGGAGAGGGAAAGAGAAGAAGTGAGTGAGTGAGAGAGAGAGAGAGAAAGAGAAGCTGTGAGAGAGAAAGAGAAGCTGTGAGTGAGAGAGTGAGAGAGAGAAAGAGAAGCTGTTAGTGAGAGTTAAGAGAGAGAGAGAGAAGCTGTGAGAGAGAGATTGAAAGAGAAGCTGTGAGTGAGAGAGAGAGAGAGAAAGAGAAGCTGTGAGTGAGAGAGAGAAAGAGAAGCTGTGAGTGAGAGGGAGAGACAGAAAGAGAAGCTGTGAGTGACACACAGAGAGAGAAGCTGTGAGTTAGAGAGAGAGAAAGAGAAGCTGTGTGTGACAGAGAGAGAGAAAGAGAAGCTGAGAGTGAGAGAGAGAGAGAAAGTGAAGCTGTGAGTGAGAGAGAGAGAGAAAGAGAAGCTGTGTGTGTGTGAGAGAGAGAAGTTGTGAGTGAGAGAGAGAAAGAGAAGCTGTGAGTGAGAGAGAGAGAGAAGATGTGAGTGATAGAGAGAGAGAATGAGAAGCTGTGAGTGATAGAGAGAGTAAGTAAGAGAAGCTGTGAGTGAGATAGAGAGAGAGAAGGAGAAGCTGTGAGTGAGAGAGAGAGAGGGAGAAAGATAAGCTGTGTGTGTGTGAGAGAGAGAGAAGCTGTGTGTGTGTGAGAGAGAAAGAAAAGCTGTGATTGAGAGTGAGAGAGAGAGAGAAAGAGATGCAGTGAGTGAGAGAGAAAGAAGCTGTGAGAGAGAGAGAGAAAGAAAAGCGGTGAGTGAGAGAGAGAGAGAGAAAGAGAAGCTGTGAGTGAGACAGAGAGAGAGAAAGAGAAGCTGTGAGAGAGAGAGAGAGGGAGAAAGAGAAGCTGTGAGAGAGCGAGAGAAAGAGAAGCTGTGAGTGTGTGAGAGAGAGAAAGAGAAGCTGTGAGTGAGAGAGAGAGAAAGAAAGAGAAATTAGAGTGAGAAAGAGAGAGAGAAAGAGAAGCTGTGAGTGGGAGAGAGAGAAAGAGAGTCTGTGAGTGAGAGAGAGAGATAGAAGCTGTGAGTGAGAGAGAGAGAGCCGCTGTGAGTGAGAGAGAGAAAGAGAAGCTGTGAATGAGAGAGAGAGAGAAAGAGAAGCTGTGTGTGAGAGAGAGAAAGAGAAGCTGTGAGTGAGTGAGAGAGAGAGAGAAAGGGAAGTTGTGAGTGAGAGAGAGAGAGAAAGAGAAGCTATGAGTGTGAGAGAGAGAAAGAGAATCTGTGAGTGAGAGAGAGAGAGAGAGAAGCTGTGAGTGAGAAGGAGAGGGAAAGAGAAGCTGTGAGTGAGTGAGAGAGAGAGAAAGAGAAGCTGTGAGTGAGAGATAGAGAAAGAGAAGCTGTGAGTGAGAGAGATTGAAAAAGAGAAGCTGTAAGTAAGAAGGAGAGGGAAAGTGAAGAAGTGAGTGAGTGAGAGAGAGAGAGAGAAAGAGAAGCTGTGAGAGAGAAAGAGAAGCTGTGAGTGAGAGAGTGAGAGAGAGAAAGAGAAGCTGTTAGTGAGAGTGAGAGAGAGAGAGAGAGAAGCTGTGAGTGAGAGAGAGGTTGAAAGAGAAGCTGTGAGTGAGAGAGAGAGAGAGAGAGAGAAAGAGAAGCTGTGAGTGTGAGTGAGAGAGAAAGAGAAGCTGTGAGTGAGTGAGAGAGAGAATGAGAAGCAGTGAGAGAGAGAGAAGCTGTGAGAGAGAGAAAGAGAAGCTGTGAGTGAGAGAGAGAGAGGGAGAGAGAGATAATCTGTGTGTGTGAGAGAGAGAAAGAGAAGCTGTGTGTTTTAGAGAGAGAGAATGAGAAGCTGTGAGTGAGAGAGAGAGAAAGAGAAGCTGTGAGTGAGAGAGAGAGAAGCTATGAGTGAGAGAGAGAAAGAAAAGCTGTGAGTGAGTGAGAGAGAGAAAGAGAAGCTGTGAGTGAGAGGGAGAGAAAGAGAAGCTGTGAGTGACACACACAGAGATAAGCTGTGAGTGAGAGAGAGAGAAAGAGAAGCTGTGAGTGACAGAGAGAGAAAGAGAAGCTGAGAGTGAGAGAGAGAGAGAAAGTGAAGCTGTGAATGAAAGAGAGAGAGAAAGAGAAGCTGTGAGTGAGAGAGAGAGAAAGAGAAGCTGTGAGTGAGTGAGAGAGAGAAAGAGAAGCTGTGAGTGAGTGAGAGAGAGAGAGAAGCAGTGAGTGAGAGAGAGAGAGAAAGAGAAGCTGTCAGTGAGACACAGAGAGAGAAAGAGAAGCTGTGAGAGAGAGAGGGAGAAAGAGAAGCTGTGAGAGAGAGTGAAAGAGAAGCTGTGAGTGTGTGTGTGAGAAAAAGAGAAGCTGTGAGTGAGAGAGAGAGAAAGAAAGAGAAAATAGAGTGAGAAAGAGAGAGAGAAAAAGAAGCTGTGAGTGAGAGAGAGAGAGAAGATGTGAGTGATAGAGAGAGAGAATGAGAAGCTGTGAGTGATAGAGAGAGTAAGTAAGAGAAGCTGTGAGTGAGATAGATAGAGAGAGTATGAGAAGCTGTGAGTGAGACAGAGAGAGAGAGAGAGAAGCTGTGAGAGAGAGAGAGAGGGAGAAAGAGAAGCTGTGAGAGAGCGAGAGAAAGAGAAGCTGTGAGTGTGTGTGAGAGAGAAAGAGAAGCTGTGAGTGAGAGAGAGAAAGAAAGAGAAATTAGAGTGAGAAAGAGAGAGAGAAAGAGAAGCTGTGAGTGGGAGAGAGAGAAAGAGAGTCTGTGAGTGAGAGAGAGAGAGAGAAGCTGTGAGTGAGAGAGTGCCGCTGTGAGTGAGAGAGAGAGAGAAAGAGAAGCTGTGAATGCGAGAGAGAGAGAGAAGCTGTGAGTGAGAGGGAGAGAAAGAGAAGCTGTGAGTGACAGAGAGAGAAAGAGAAGCTGAGAGTGAGAGAGAGAGAGAAAGTGAAGCTGTGAATGAGAGAGGGAGAGAAAGAGAAGCTGTGAATGAGTGAGAGAGAGAAAGAGAAGATATGAGTGAGAGAGAGAGAGTGAAGCAGTGAGAGAGAGAGAGAGAAACAGAAGCAGTGAGTGAGACAGAGAGAGAAAGAGAAGCTGTGTGAGAGAGAGAGAAAGAGAAGCTGTGAATGAGAGAGAGAGAGAAAGAGAAGCTGTGTGTGTTAGAGAGAAAGAGAAGCTGTGAGTGAGTGAGAGAGAGAGAAAGGGAAGTTGTGAGTGTGACAGAGAGAAAAAGAGAAGCTGTGAGTGAGAGAGAGAGAAAGAGAAGCTGTGAGTGAGAGAGAGAGAGAAAGAGAAGCTGTGAGTGAGAAGGAGAGGGAAAGAGAAGCTCTAAGTGAGTGAGAGAGAGAGAAAGGGAAGCTGTGAGTGAGAGAGAGAGAGAAAGAGAAGCTGTGAGTGAGAGAGAGAGAAAAAGAGAAGCTGTGAGTAAGAAGGAGAGGGAAAGAGAAGAAGTGAGTGAGTGAGAGAGAGAGAGAAAGAGAAGCTGTGAGAGAGAAAGAGAAGCTGTGAGTGAGAGAGTGAGAGAGAGAAAGAGAAGCTGTTAGTGAGAGTTAAGAGAGAGAGAGAAGCTGTGAGAGAGAGATTGAAAGAGAAGCTGTGAGTGAGAGAGAGAGAGAGAAAGAGAAGCTGTGAGTGAGAGAGAGAAAGAGAAGCTGTGAGTGAGAGGGAGAGAGAGAAAGAGAACCTGTGAGTGACAGAGAGAGAGAAAGAGAAGCTGAGAGTGAGAGAGAGAGAAAGTGAAGCTGTGAGTGTGAGAGAGAGAAAGAGAAGCTGTGTGTGTGTGAGAGAGAGAAGTTGTGAGTGAGAGAGAGAAAGAGAAGCTGTGAGTGAGAGAGAGAGAGAGAAGATGTGAATGATAGAGAGAGAGAATGAGAAGCTGTGAGTGATAGAGAGAGTAAGTAAGAGAAGCTGTGAGTGAGAGAGAGAGAAAGAAAGAGAAAGAGTGAGAAAGAGAGAGAGAAAGAGAAGCTGTGAGTGGGAGAGAGAGAAAGAGAGTCTGTGAGTGAGTGAGAGAGAGAGAAGCTGTGAGTGAGAGAGAGAGAGCCGCTGTGAGTGAGAGAGAGATTAAGAGAAGCTGTGAATGAGAGAGAGAGAGAAAGAGAAGCTGTGTGTGTGAGAGAGAAAGAGAAGCTGTGAGTGAGTGAGAGAGAGAGAAAGGGAAGTTGTGAGTGAGAGAGAGAGAGAAAGAGAAGCTGTGAGTGAGAGAGAGAGAGAAAGAGAAGCTGTGAGTGAGAGAGAGAGAAAGAAAGAGAAATTAGAGTGAGAAAGAGAGAGAGAAAGAGAAGCTGTGAGTGGGAGAGAGAGAGTCTGTGAGTGAGAGAGAGAGAAGCTGTGAGTGTGAGAGAGAGAGAGCCGCTGTGAGTGAGAGAGAGAGAAAGAGAAGCTGTGAATGAGAGAGAGAGAAAGAGAAGCTTTGTGTGTGAGAGAGAAAGAGAAGCTGTGAGTGAGAGAGAGAGAAAGGGAAGTTGTGAGTGAGAGAGAGAGAAAGAGAAGCTGTGAGTGAGAGAGAGAGAGAAAGAGAAGCTGTGAGTGAGAGAGAGAAAGAAAGAGAAGCTGTGAGTGAGAAGGAGAGGGAAAGAGAAGCTGTGAGTGAGTGAGAGAGAGAGAAAGAGAAGCTGTGAGTGAGAGAGAGAGAAAGAGAAGCTGTTAGTGAGAGAGAGAGAAAAAGAGAAGCTGTGAGTTAAGAAGGAGAGGGAAAGAGAAGAAGTGAGTGAGTGAGAGAGAGAGAGAAAGAGAAGCTGTGAGAGAGAAAGAGAAGCTGTGAGTGAGAGAGTGAGAGAGAGAAAGAGAAGCTGTTAGTGAGAGTGAGAGAGAGAGAGAAGCTGTGAGTGAGAGAGAGATTGAAAGAGAAGCTGTGAGTGAGAGAGAGAGAGAAAGAGAAGCTGTGAGTGAGAGAGAGAAAGAGAAGCTGTGAGTGAGAGGGAGAGAGAGAAAGAGAAGCTATGAGTGACAAACAGAGAGAGAAGCTGTGAGTTAGAGAGAGAGAAAGAGAAGCTGTGAGTGACAGAGAGAGAGAAAGAGAAGCTGAGAGTGAGAGAGAGAGAGAAAGTGAAGCTGTGAGTGAGAGAGAAAGAGAAATTAGAGTGAGAAAGAGAGAGAGAGAAAGAGAAGCTGTGAGTGAGAGAGAGAGAGAGAATGAGAAGCTGTGAGTGAGAGAGAGAAGTTGTGAGAGAGAGAGAGAATGAGAAGCTGTGAGTGAGAGAGAGAGATGTGAGTGAGAGACAGAGAGAATGAGAAGCTGTGAGTGAGAGTGAGAGAGAGAAAGAGAAGCTGTGAGTGAGAGAGAGAGAAAGAGAAGCTGTGAGTGAGAGAGAGAGAATCTGTGAGTGAGAGAAAGAAATGCTGTGAGAGAGAGAGAGAAAGAGAAGATATGAGTGAGAGAGAGAGAGAGAGAAGCAGTGTGAGAGAGAGAGAGAAACAGAAGCTGTGAGTGAGACAGAGAGAGAAAGAGAAGCTGTGTGAGAGAGAGAGAGGGAGAAAGAGAAGCTGTGAGAGAGCGAGAGAAAGAGAAGCTGTGAGTGTGTGTGAGAGAGAAAGAGAAGCTGTGAGAGAGAGAGAGAAAGAAGCTGTAAGTGAGAGGGAGAGAGAGAAAGAGAAGCTGTGAGTGACACAGAGAGAGAGAAGCTGTGAGTTAGAGAGAGAGAAAGAGAAGCTGTGAGTGACAGAGAGAGAGAAAGAGAAGCTGAGAGTGAGAGAGAGAGAGAGAAAGTGAAGCTGTGAGTGAGAGAGAGAAAGAGAAGCTGTGAGTGAGAGAGAGAGAGAGAAGATGTGAGTGATAGAGAGAGTAAGTAAGAGAAGCTGTGAGTGAGATAGAGAGAGACAGAAGGAGAAGCTGTGAGTGAGAGAGAGAGGGAGAAAGATAAACTGTGTGTGTGTGAGAGAGAGAGAAGCTGTGTGTGTGAGAGAGAGAAAGAAAAGTGGTGAGTGAGAGAGAGAGAGAGAAAGAGAAGATATGAATGAGAGAGAGAGAAGCAGTGAGAGAGAGAGAGAGAAAGAGAAGCTGTGAGTGAGAGAGAGAGAGAAAGAGAAGCTGTGAGAGAGAGAGAGGGAGAAAGAGAAGCTGTGAGAGAGCGAGAGAAAGAGAAGCTGTGAGTTACAGAGAGAGAAAGAGAAGCTGTGAGTGACAGAGAGAGAGAAAGAGAAGCTGAGAGTGAGAGAGAGAGAAAGTGAAGCTGTGAGTGAGAGAGAGAGAGAAAGAGAAGCTGTGTGTTGAGAGAGAGAAGCTGTGAGTGAGAGAGAGAAAGAGAAGCTGTGAGTGAGAGAGAGAGAGAGAAGATGTGAGTGATAGAGAGAGTAAGTAAGAGAAGCTGTGAGTGAGATAGAGAGAGAGAGAATGAGAAGCTGTGAGTGAGAGAGAGAGGGAGAAAGATAAGCTGTGTGTGTGTGAGAGAGAGAGAAGCTGTGTGTGTGAGAGAGAGAAAGAAAAGCTGTGATTGAGAGTAAGAGAGAGAGAGAAAGAGATGCTGTGAGTGAGAGAGAGAAGCTGTGAGTGAGAGAGAGAAAGAAAAGCAGTGAGTGAGAGAGAGAGAGAAAGAGAAGATATGAATGAGAGAGAGAGAAGCAGTGAGAGAGAGAGAGAGAAAGAGAAGCTGTGAGTGAGACAGAGAGAGAGAAAGAGAAGCTGTGAGAGAGAGAGAGGGAGAAAGAGAAGCTGTGAGAGAGCGAGAGAAAGAGAAGCTGTGAGTGTGTGTGTGAGAGAAAGAGAAGCTGTGAGTGAGAGGGAGAGAAAGAAAGAGAAATTAGAGTGAGAAAGAGAGAGAGAAAGAGAAGCTGTGAGTGTGTGAGAGAGAGAAAGATAGTCTGAGAAAGAGTGAGTGAAAGAGAAGCTGTGAGTGAGAGAGAGAGAGGGAGAAAGAGAAGCTGTGTGTGAGAGAGAGAGAAAGAGAAGCTGTGAGTGAGAGTGAGAGAGAGAGAGAAAGAGAAGCTGTGTGAGAGAGAGAGAGAGAAAGAGAAGCTGTGAGTGAGAGAGAGAGAGAGAATGAGAAGCTGTGAGTGAGAGAGAGAAGTTGTGAGAGAGAGATAGAAAGAGATGCTGTGAGTGAGAGAGAGAGATGTGAGTGATAGAGAGAGAGAATGAGAAGCTGTGAGTGAGAGTGAGAGAGAGAAAGAGAAGCTGTGAGTGAGAGAGAGAGAAAGAGAAGCTGTGAGTGAGAGAGAGAGAGAAAGAGAAGCTGTGTGAGAGAGAGAGAGGGAGAAAGAGAAGCTGTGAGAGAGCGAGAGAAAGAGAAGCTGTGAGTGTGTGTGAGAGAGAAAGAGAAGCTGTGAGAGAGAGAGAGAAAGAAGCTGTAAGTGAGAGGGAGAGAGAGAAAGAGAAGCTGTGAGTGACACAGAGAGAGAGAAGCTGTGAGTTAGAGAGAGAGAAAGAGAAGCTGTGAGTGACAGAGAGAGAGAAAGAGAAGCTGAGAGTGAGAGAGAGAGAGAAAGTGAAGCTGTGAGTGAGAGAGAGAAAGAGAAGATATGAGTGAGAGAGGGAGAGAGAAGCAGTGAGAAGGAGAGAGAGAAACAGAAGCTGTGAGTGAGACAGAGAGAGAAAGAGAAGCTGTGTGAGAGAGAGAGAGGGAGAAAGAGAAGCTGTGAGAGAGCGAGAGAAAGAGAAGCTGTGAGTGTGTGAGAAAGAGAAAGAGAAGCTGTGAGTGAGAGAGAGAGAAAGAAAGAGAAGTTAGAGTGAGAAAGAGAGAGACAAAGAGAAGCTGTGAGTGGGAGAGAGAGAAAGAGAGTCTGTGAGTGAGAGAGACAGAGAAGATGTGAGTGAGAGAGAGAGAGCCGCTGTGAGTGAGAGAGAGAGAAAGAGAAGCTGTGAATGAGAGAGAGAGAGAAAGAGAAGCTGTGTGTGTGAGAGAGAAAGAGAAGCTGTGAGTGAGAGAGAGAGAGAAAGAGAAGCTGTGAGTGAGAAGGAGAGGGAAAGAGAAGCTCTGAGTGAGTGAGAGAGAGAGAGAAAGAGAAGCTGTGAGTGAGAGAGAGAGAAAGAGAAGCTGTGAGTGAGAGAGAAAAAAGAGAAGATGTGAGTAAGAAGGAGAGGGAAAGAGAAGAAGTGAGTGAGTGAGAGAGAGAGAGAGAAAGAGAAGCTGTGAGAGAGAAAGAGAAGCTGTGAGTGAGAGAGTGAGAGAGAGAAAGAGAAGCTGTTAGTGAGAGTTAAGAGAGAGAGAGAGAAGCTGTGAGAGAGAGATTGAAAGAGAAGCTGTGAGTGAGAGAGAGAGAGAGAAAGAGAAGCTGTGAGTGAGAGAGAGAAAGAGAAGCTGTGAGTGAGAGGGAGAGACAGAAAGAGAAGCTGTGAGTGACACACAGAGAGAGAAGCTGTGAGTTAGAGAGAGAGAAAGAGAAGCTGTGTGTGACAGAGAGAGAGAAAGAGAAGCTGAGAGTGAGAGAGAGAGAGAAAGTGAAGCTGTGAGTGAGAGAGAGAGAGAAAGAGAAGCTGTGTGTGTGTGAGAGAGAGAAGTTGTGAGTGAGAGAGAGAAAGAGAAGCTGTGAGTGAGAGAGAGAGAGAAGATGTGAGTGATAGAGAGAGAGAATGAGAAGCTGTGAGTGATAGAGAGAGTAAGTAAGAGAAGCTGTGAGTGAGATAGAGAGAGAGAAGGAGAAGCTGTGAGTGAGAGAGAGAGAGGGAGAAAGATAAGCTGTGTGTGTGTGAGAGAGAGAGAAGCTGTGTGTGTGTGAGAGAGAAAGAAAAGCTGTGATTGAGAGTGAGAGAGAGAGAGAAAGAGATGCTGTGAGTGAGAGAGAAAGAAGCTGTGAGAGAGAGAGAGAAAGAAAAGCGGTGAGTGAGAGAGAGAGAGAGAAAGAGAAGCTGTGAGTGAGACAGAGAGAGAGAAAGAGAAGCTGTGAGAGAGAGAGAGAGGGAGAAAGAGAAGCTGTGAGAGAGCGAGAGAAAGAGAAGCTGTGAGTGTGTGTGAGAGAGAAAGAGAAGCTGTGAGTGAGAGAGAAAGAAAGAAAGAGAAATTAGAGTGAGAAAGAGAGAGAGAAAGAGAAGCTGTGAGTGGGAGATAGAGAAAGAGAGTCTGTGAGTGAGAGAGAGAGAGAGAAGCTGTGAGTGAGAGAGAGAGTGCCGCTGTGAGTGAGAGAGAGAGAAAGAGAAGCTGTGAATGAGAGAGAGAGAGAAAGAGAAGCTGTGAGTGAGAGAGAGAGAAAGAAAGAGAAGCTGTGAGTGAGTGAGAGAGAGAAAGGGAAATTGTGAGTGAGAGAGAGAGAGAAAGAGAAGCTGTGAGTGAGAGAGAGAAAGAGAAGCTGTGAGTGAGAGAGAGAGAAAGAGAAGCTGTGAGTGAGAAGGAGAGGGAAAGAGAAGCTGAGAGTGAGTGAGAGAGAGAGAGAAAGAGAAACTGTGAGTGTGTGTGAGAGAAAGAGAAGCTGTGAGTGAGAGAGAGAGAGAGAGAAGCTTGAGTGAGAAGGAGAGGGAAAGAGAAGCTGTGAGTGAGTGAGAGAGAGAAAGAGAAGCTGTGAGAGAGAAAGAAAGAAGCTGTGAGTGAGAGAGTGAGAGAGAGAAAGAGAAGCTGTTAGTGAGAGTGAGAGAGAGAGAGAGAAGCTGTGAGTGAGAGAGAGATAGAGAAGCTGTGAGTGAGAGGGAGAGAGAGAAAGAAAGAGAAGCTGTGAGTGACACAGAGAGAGAGAAGCTATGAGTTAGAGAGAGAGAGAAAGAGAAGCTGTGAGTGACAGAGAGAGAGAAAGAGAAGCTGAGAGTGAGAGAGAGAGAGAGAAAGTGAAGCTGTGAGTGAGAGAGAAAGAGAAAGAGAAGCTGTGTTTGTGTGTGAGAGAGAAACAGTCTGAGAAAGTGAGAGTGAAAGAGAAGCTGTGAGTGAGAGAGAGAGGGAGAAAGAGAAGCTGTGTGTGATAGAGAAAGAGATGCTGTGAGTGAGAGTGAGAGAGAGAGAGAGAAAGAGAAGCTGTGAGTGAGAGAGAGAGAGTGAAAGAGAAGCTGTGAGTGAGAGAGAGAGAAAGAGAAGCTGTGAGTGAGAGAGAGAGAGAATGAGAAGCTGTGAGTGAGAGAGAGAGAAGCTGTGAGTGAGAGAGAGAGAGAGAGAAAGTGAAGCTGTGAGTGAGAGAGAGAGAGAAAGAGAAGCTGTGTGTGTGTGAGAGAGAGAAAGATAGTCTGAGAAAGAGAGAGTGAAAGAGAAGCTGTGAGTGAGAGAGAGAGAGGGAGAAAGAGAAGCTGTGTGAGAGAGAGAGAAAGAGAAGCTGTGAGTGAGAGAGAGAGAGAGAGAGAGAAAGAGAAGCTGTGAGAGAGAGAGAGAGAAAGAGAAGCTGTGAGTGAGAGAGAGAGAGAGAATGAGAAGCTGTGAGTGAGAGAGAGAAGTTGTGTGTGTGAGAGAGAAAGAGAAGCTGTGAGTGAGAGAGAGATGTGAGTGATAGAGAGAGAGAATGAGAAGCTGTGAGTGAGAGTGAGAGAGAGAAAGAGAAGCTGTGAGTGAGAGAGAGAGAAAGAGAAGCTGTGAGTGAGAGAGAGAGAATCTGTGAGTGAGAGAGAGAAAGAAATGCTGTGAGAGAGAGAGAGAGAGAGAGAAGATATGAGTGAGAGAGAGAGAGAGAAGCAGTGAGAGAGAGAGAAAGAGAAACAGAAGCTGTGAGTGAGACAGAGAGAGAAAGAGAAGCTGTGTGAGAGAGAGAGAGGGAGAAAGAGAAGCTGTGAGGGAGAGAGAGAGAAAGAAAGAGAAATTAGAGTGAGAAAGAGAGAGAGAAAGAGAAGCTGTGAGTGGGAGAGAGAGAAAAAGAGTCTGTGAGTGAGAGAGAGAGAGAGAAGCTGTGAGTGAGAGAGAGAGAGCCGCTGTGAGTGAGAGAGAGAGAAAGAGAAGCTGTGAATGAGAGAGAGAGAGAAAGAGAAGCTGTGTGTGTGAGAGAGAAAGAGAAGCTGTGAGTGTGTGAGAGAGAGAGAAAGGGAAGTTGTGAGTGAGAGAGAGAGAGAAAGAGAAGCTGTGAGTGAGAGAGAGAGAAAGAGAAGCTGTGAGTGAGAGAGAGAGAGAAAGAGAAGCTGTGAGTGAGAAGGAGAGGGAAAGAGAAGCTCTGAGTGAGTGAGAGAGAGAGAAAGAGAAGCTGTGAGAGAGAAAGAAAGAAGCTGTGAGTGAGAGAGTGAGAGAGAGAAAGAGAAGCTGTTAGTGAGAGTGAGAGAGAGAGAGAGAAGCTGTGAGTGAGAGAGAGATAGAGAAGCTGTGAGTGAGAGGGAGAGAGAGAAAGAGAAGCTGTGAGTGACACAGAGAGAGAGAAGCTGTGAGTTAGAGAGAGAGAGAAAGAGAAGCTGTGAGTGAGAGAGAGAGAGAATGAGAAGCTGTGAGTGAGAGAGAAAGAGAAAGAGAAGCTGTGTTTGTGTGTGAGAGAGAAAGATAGTCTGAGAAAGAGAGAGTGAAAGAGAAGCTGTGAGTGAGAGAGAGAGGGAGAAAGAGAAGCTGTGTGAGAGAGAGAGAGAAAGAGAAGCTGTGAGTGAGAGAGAGAGAGAGAGAAAGAGAAGCTGTGAGAGAGAGAGAGAAAGAGAAGCTGTGAGTGAGAGAGAGAGAATGAGAAGCTGTGAGTGAGAGAGAGAAGTTGTGTGTGAGAGAGAGAAAGAGAAGCTGTGAGTGAGAGAGAGATGTGAGTGATAGAGAGAGAGAATGAGAAGCTGTGAGTGAGAGTGAGAGAGAGAAAGAGAAGCTGTGAGTGAGAGAGAGAGAAAGAGAAGCTGTGAGTGAGAGAGAGAGAATCTGTGAGTGAGAGAGAGAAAGAAATGCTGTGAGAGAGAGAGAGAGAGAGAAGATATGAGTGAGAGAGAGAGAGAGAAGCAGTGAGAGAGAGAGAAAGAGAAACAGAAGCTGTGAGTGAGACAGAGAGAGAAAGAGAAGCTGTGTGAGAGAGAGAGAGGGAGAAAGAGAAGCTGTGAGTGAGAGAGAGAAAGAAAAGCGGTGAGTGAGAGAGAGAGAGAGAAAGAGAAGCTGTGAGTGAGACAGAGAGAGAGAAAGAGAAGCTGTGAGAGAGAGAGAGGGGGAGATAGAGAAGCTGTGAGAGAGCGAGAGAAAGAGAAGCTGTGAGTGTGTGTGAGAGAGAAAGAGAAGCTGTGAGTGAGAGAGAAAGAAAGAAATAGAAATTAGAGTGAGAAAGAGAGAGAGAAAGAGAAGCTGTGAGTGGGAGATAGAGAAAGAGAGTCTGTGAGTGAGAGAGAGAGAGAGAAGCTGTGAGTGAGAGAGAGAGTGCCGCTGTGAGTGAGAGAGAGAGAAAGAGAAGCTGTGAATGAGAGAGAGAGAGAAAGAGAAGCTGTGAGTGAGAGAGAGAGAAAGAAAGAGAAGCTGTGGGTGAGTGAGAGAGAGAAAGGGAAATTGTGAGTGAGAGAGAGAGAGAAAGAGAAGCTGTGAGTGAGAGAGAGAAAGAGAAGCTGTGAGTGAGAGAGAGAGAAAGAGAAGCTGTGAGTGAGAAGGAGAGGGAAAGAGAAGCTGAGAGTGAGTGAGAGAGAGAGAGAAAGAGAAACTGTGAGTGTGTGTGAGAGAAAGAGAAGCTGTGAGTGAGAGAGAGAGAGAAAGAGAAGCTTGAGTGAGAAGGAGAGGGAAAGAGAAGCTGTGAGTGAGTGAGAGAGAGAAAGAGAAGCTGTGAGAGAGAAAGAAAGAAGCTGTGAGTGAGAGAGTGAGAGAGAGAAAGAGAAGCTGTTAGTGAGAGTGAGAGAGAGAGAGAGAAGCTGTGAGTGAGAGAGAGATAGAGAAGCTGTGAGTGAGAGGGAGAGAGAGAAAGAGAAGCTGTGAGTGACACAGAGAGAGAGAAGCTGTGAGTTAGAGAGAGAGAGAAAGAGAAGCTGTGAGTGACAGAGAGAGAGAAAGAGAAGCTGAGAGTAAGAGGGAGAGAGAGAAAGTGAAGCTGTGAGTGAGAGAGAAAGAGAAAGAGAAGCTGTGTTTGTGTGAGAGAGAGAAACAGTCTGAGAGAGAGAGAGAGAAAGAGAAGCTGTGAGTGAGAGAGAGAGAGTGAAAGAGAAGCTGTGAGTGAGAGAGAGAGAAAGAGAAGCTGTGAGTGAGAGAGAGAGAGAATGAGAAGCTGTGAGTGAGAGAGAGAGAAGCTGTGAGTGAGAGAGAGAGAGAGAAAGTGAAGCTGTGAGTGAGAGAGAGAGAGAAAGAGAAGCTGTGTGTGTGTGAGAGAGAGAAAGATAGTCTGAGAAAGAGAGAGTGAAAGAGAAGCTGTGAGTGAGAGAGAGAGAGGGAGAAAGAGAAGCTGTGTGACAGAGAGAGAGAAAGAGAAGCTGTGAGTGAGAGAGAGAGAGAGAGAGAAAGAGAAGCTGTGAGAGAGAGAGAGAGAAAGAGAAGCTGTGAGTGTGAGAGAGAGAGAGAATGAGAAGCTGTGAGTGAGAGAGAGAAGTTGTGTGTGAGAGAGAGAAAGAGAAGCTGTGAGTGAGAGAGAGATGTGAGTGATAGAGAGAGAGAATGAGAAGCTGTGAGTGAGAGTGAGAGAGAGAAAGAGAAGCTGTGAGTGAGAGAGAGAGAAAGAGAAGCTGTGAGTGAGAGAGAGAGAATCTGTGAGTGAGAGAGAGAAAGAAATGCTGTGTGTGTGAGAGAGAGAGAGAAGATATGAGTGAGAGAGAGAGAGAGAAGCAGTGAGAGAGAGAGAAAGAGAAACAGAAGCTGTGAGTGAGACAGAGAGAGAAAGAGAAGCTGTGTGAGAGAGAGAGAGGGAGAAAGAGAAGCTGTGAGGGAGAGAGAGAGAAAGAAAGAGAAATTAGAGTGAGAAAGAGAGAGAGAAAGAGAAGCTGGGAGTGGGAGAGAGAGAAAAAGAGTCTGTGAGTGAGAGAGAGAGAGAGAAGCTGTGAGTGAGAGAGAGAGAGCCGCTGTGAGTGAGAGAGAGAGAAAGAGAAGCTGTGAATGAGAGAGAGAGAGAAAGAGAAGCTGTGTGTGTGAGAGAGAAAGAGAAGCTGTGAGTGAGTGAGAGAGAGAGAAAGGGAAGTTGTGAGTGAGAGAGAGAGAGAAAGAGAAGCTGTGAGTGAGAGAGAGAGAAAGAGAAGCTGTGAGTGAGAGAGAGAGAAAGAGAAGCTGTGAGTGAGAAGGAGAGGGAAAGAGAAGCTCTGAGTGAGTGAGAGAGAGAGAAAGAGAAGCTGTGAGTGAGAGAGAGAGAAAGAGAAGCTGTGAGTGAGAGAGAGAGAAAAAGAGAAGCTGTGAGTAAGAAGGAGAGGGAAAGAGAAGAAGTGAGTGAGTGAGTGAGAGAGAGAGAAAGAGAAGCTGTGAGAGAGAAAGAGAAGCTGTGAGTGAGAGAGTGAGAGAGAGAAAGAGAAGCTGTTAGTGAGAGTGAGAGAGAGAGAGAAGCTGTGAGAGAGAGATTGAAAGAGAAGCTGTGAGTGAGAGAGAGAGAGAGAGAGAAGCTGTGAGAGAGAGAAAGAGAAGCTGTGAGTGAGAGGGAGAAAGAGAAAGAGAAGCTGTGAGTGACACAGAGAGAGAAGCTGTGAGTTAGAGAGAGAGAAAGAGAAGCTGTGAGTGACAGAGAGAGAGAAAGAGAAGCTGAGAGTGAGAGAGAGAGAGAGAAAGTGAAGCTGTGAGTGAGAGAGAGAGAAAGAGAAGCTGTGTGTGTGTGAGAGAGAAGCTGTGAGTGAGAGAGAGAAAGAGAAGCTGTGAGTGAGAGAGAGAGAGATGTGAGTGAGAGAGAGAGAATGAGAAGCTGTGAGTGAGAGAGAGAGAAAGTAAGAGAAGCTGTGAGTGATACAGAGAGAGAGAAAGAGAAGCTGTGAGTGAGAGAGAGAGAGGGAGAAAGATAAGCTGTGTGAGAGAGAGAGAGAGAGAAAGAGAAGCTGTGAGAGAGAGAGAGAAAGAGAAGCTGTGAGTGAGAGTGAGAGAGAGAGAAAGAGAAGCTGTGAGTGAGAGAGAGAGATGTGAGTGATAGAGAGAGAGAATGAGAAGCTGTGAGTGAGAGTGAGAGAGAGAAAGAGAAGCTGTGAGTGAGAGAGAGAAAAAGAGAAGCTGTGAGTGAGAGAGAGAGAATCTGTGAGTGAGGGAGAGTAAGAAATGCTGTGAGAGAGAGAGAGAGAAAGAGAAGATATGAGTGAGAGAGGGAGAGAGAAGCAGTGAGAGAGAGAGAGAAACAGAAGCTGTGAGTGTGTGAGAAAGAGAAAGAGAAGCTGTGAGTGAGAGAGAGAGAAAGAAAGAGAAATTAGAGTGAGAAAGAGAGAGAGAAAGAGAAGCTGTGAGTGGGAGAGAGAGAAAGAGAGTCTGTGAGTGAGAGAGAGAGAGAGAAGCTGTGAGTGAGAGAGAGAGAGCTGCTGTGAGTGAGAGAGAGATAAAGAGAAGCCGTGAATGAGAGAGAGAGAGAAAGAGAAGCTGTGTGTGTTAGAGAGAAAGAGAAGCTGTGAATGAGTGAGAGAGAGAGAAAGGGAAGTTGTGAGTGAGAGAGAGAGAGAAAGAGAAGCTGTGAGTGAGAGAGAGAGAAAGAGAAGCTGTGAGTGAGAGAGAGAGAAAGAAAGAGAAATTAGAGTGAGAAAGATAGAGAGAAAGAGAAGCTGTGAGTGGGAGAGAGAGAAAGAGAGTCTGTGAGTGAGAGAGAGAGAAGCTGTGAGTGTGAGAGAGAGAGCCGCTGTGAGTGAGAGAGAGATAAAGAGAAGCTGTGAATGAGAGAGAGAGAGAAAAAGAGAAGCTGTGTGTGTTAGAGAGAAAGAGAAGCTGTGAGTGAGTGAGAGAGAGAGAAAGGGAAGTTGTGAGTGAGAGAGAGAGAGAAAGAGAAGCTGTGAGTGAGAGAGAGAGAAAGAGAAGCTGTGAGTGAGAGAGAGAAAGAAAGAGAAACTGTGAGTGAGAAGGAGAGGGAAAGAGAAGCTGTGAGTGAGTGAGAGAGAGAGAAAGAGAAGCTATGAGTGAGAGAGAGAGAAAGAGAAGCTGTTAGTGAGAGAGAGAGAAAAAGAGAAGCTGTGAGTTAAGAAGGAGAGGGAAAGAGAAGAAGTGAGTGAGAGAGAGAGAGAGAAAGAGAAGCTGTGAGAGAGAAAGAGAAGCTGTGAGTGAGAGAGTGAGAGAGAGAAAGAGAAGCTGTTAGTGAGAGTGAGAGAGAGAGAGAAGCTGTGAGTGAGAGAGAGATTGAAAGAGAAGCTGTGAGTGAGAGAGAGAGAGAAAGAGAAGCTGTGAGTGAGAGAGAGAAAGAGAAGCTGTGAGTGAGAGGGAGAGAGAAAGAGAAGCTGAGAGTGAGAGAGAGAGAAAGTGAAGCTGTGAGTGAGAGAGAGAGAGAAAGAGAAGCTGTGAGTGAGAGAGTGAGAGAGAGAAAGAGAAGCTGTTAGTGAGAGTGAGAGAGAGAGAGAGAGAGAAGCTGTGAGTGAGAGAGAGATTGAAAGAGAAGCTGTGAGTGAGTGAGAGAGAGAGAAAGAGAAGCTGTGAGTGAGAGAGAGAGAAAGAGAAGCTGTGAGTGAGAGAGAGAGAGAAAGAGAAGCTGTGATTAAGAAGGAGAGGGAAAGAGAAGAAGTGAGTGAGTGAGAGAGAGAGAGAAAGTGAAGCTGTGAGAGAGAAAGCGAAGCTGTGAGTGAGAGAGTTTGAGAGAGAAAGAGAATCTGTTAGTGAGAGTGAGAGAGAGGGAGAAAGAGAAGCTGTGTGTGAGAGAGAAAGAGAAGCTGTGAGTGAGAGGGAGAGAAAGAGAAGCTGTAAGTGACACACAGAGAGAGAAGCTGTGAGTTAGAGAGAGAGAAAGAGAAGCTGTGAGTGACAGAGAGAGAGAAAGAGAAGCTGAGAGAGAGAGAGAAAGTGAAGCTGTGAGTGAGAGAGAGAGAGAAAGAGAAGATGTGTGTGTGTGTGAGAGATAAAGATAGTCTGAGAAAGAGAGAGTGAAAGAGAAGCTGTGAGTGAGAGTGAGAGAGAGAGAGAAAAAGAGAAGCTGTGAGTGAGATAGAGAGAGAGAGAAGCTGTGAGTGAGAGAGAGACAATCTGTGAGTGAGAGAGAGAGAAAGAGAAGATATGAGTGAGAGACAGAGAGAAGCAGTGAGAGAGAGAGAGAGAAACAGAAGCTGTGAGTGAGACAGAGAGAGAAAGAGAAGCTGTGAGAGAGAGAGAGAGGGAGAAAGAGAAGCTGTGTGTGAGAGAGAGAAAGAGAAGCTGTGAGTGTGTGAGAGAGAGAAAGAGAGTCTGTGAGTGAGAGAGAGAGAGAAGCTGTGAGTGAGAGAGAGAGAAAGAGAAGCTGTGAGTAAGAAGGAGAGGGAAAGAGAAGAAGTGAGTGAGAGAGAGAGAAAGAGAAGCTGTGAGAGAGAAAGAGAAGCTGTGAGTGAGAGAGTGAGAGAGAGAAAGAGAAGCTGTTAGTGAGAGAGAGAGAGAAACAGAAGCTGTGAGTGATAGAGAGATTGAAAGAGAAGCTGTGCGTGAGAGAGAGAGAGAGAGAAAGAGAAGCTGTGAGTGAGAGAGAGAGAGAAAGAGAAGCTGTGAGTGAGAAGGAGAGGGAAAGAGAAGCTCTGAGTGAGAGAGAGAGAAAGAGAAGCTGTGAGTGAGAGAGAGAGAAAAAGAGAAGCTGTGAGTAAGAAGGAGAGGGAAAGAGAAGAAGTGAGTGAGTGAGAGAGAGAGAGAGAGAGAAGCTGTGAGAGAGAAAGAGAAGCTGTGAGTGTGTGAGAGAGAGAAAGATAGTCTGAGAAAGAGAGAGTGAAAGAGAAGCTGTGAGTGAGAGAGAGAGAGGGAGAAAGAGAAGCTGTGTGTGAGAGAGAGAGAAAGAGAAGCTGTGAGTGAGAGAGAGAGAGAGAGAAAGAGAAGCTGTGAGAGAGAGAGAGAGAAAGAGAAGCTGTGAGTGAGAGAGAGAGAGAATGAGAAGCTGTGAGTGAGAGAGAGAAGTTGTGTGTGAGAGAGAGAAAGAGAAGCTGTGAGTGAGAGAGAGATGTGAGTGATAGAGAGAGAGAATGAGAAGCTGTGAGTGAGAGTGAGAGAGAGAAAGAGAAGCTGTGAGTGAGAGAGAGAGAAAGAGAAGCTGTGAGTGAGAGAGAGAGAATCTGTGAGTGAGAGAGAGAAAGAAATGCTGTGAGAGAGAGAGAGAGAGAGAGAAGATATGAGTGAGAGAGAGAGAGAGAAGCAGTGAGAGAGAGAGAAAGAGAAACAGAAGCTGTGAGTGAGACAGAGAGAGAAAGAGAAGCTGTGTGAGAGAGAGAGAGGGAGAAAGAGAAGCTGTGAGTGAGAGAGAGAAAGAAAAGCGGTGAGTGAGAGAGAGAGAGAAAGATAAGCTGTGAGTGAGACAGAGAGAGAGAAAGAGAAGCTGTGAGAGAGAGAGAGGGGGAGAAAGAGAAGCTGTGAGAGAGCGAGAGAAAGAGAAGCTGTGAGTGTGTGTGAGAGAGAAAGAGAAGCTGTGAGTGAGAGAGAAAGAAAGAAAGAGAAATTAGAGTGAGAAAGAGAGAGAGAAAGAGAAGCTGTGAGTGGGAGATAGAGAAAGAGAGTCTGTGAGTGAGAGAGAGAGAGAGAAGCTGTGAGTGAGAGAGAGAGTGCCGCTGTGAGTGAGAGAGAGAGAAAGAGAAGCTGTGAATGAGAGAGAGAGAGAAAGAGAAGCTGTGAGTGAGAGTGAGAGAGAGAAAGAGAAGCTGTTAGTGAGAGTTAAGAGAGAGAGAGAGAAGCTGTGAGAGAGAGATTGAAAGAGAAGCTGTGAGTGAGAGAGAGAGAGAGAGAAAGAGAAGCTGTGAGTGAGAGAGAGAAAGAGAAGCTGTGAGTGAGAGGGAGAGAGAGAAAGAGAAGCTGTGAGTGACACAGAGAGAGAGAAGCTGTGAGTTAGAGAGAGAGAAAGAGAAGCTGTGAGTGACACAGAGAGAGAAAGAGAAGCTGAGAGTGAGAGAGAGAGAGAAAGTGAAGCTGTGAGTGAGAGAGAGAGAGAAAGAGAAGCTGTGTGTGTGTGTGAGAGAGAAGTTGTGAGTGAGAGAGAGAAAGAGAAGCTGTGAGTGAGAGAGAGAGAGAAGCTGTGAGTGAGAGAGAGATTGAAAGAGAAGCTGTGAGTGAGAGAGAGAGAGAAAGAGAAGCTGTGAGTGAGAGAGAGAAAGAGAAGCTGTGAGTGAGAGGGAGAGAGAAAGAGAAGCTGAGAGTGAGAGAGAGAGAAAGTGAAGCTGTGAGTGAGAGAGAGAGAGAAAGAGAAGCTGTGAGTGAGAGAGTGAGAGAGAGAAAGAGAAGCTGTTAGTGAGAGTGAGAGAGAGAGAGAGAGAGAAGCTGTGAGTGAGAGAGAGATTGAAAGAGAAGCTGTGAGTGAGTGAGAGAGAGAGAAAGAGAAGCTGTGAGTGAGAGAGAGAGAAAGAGAAGCTGTGAGTGAGAGAGAGAGAGAAAGAGAAGCTGTGATTAAGAAGGAGAGGGAAAGAGAAGAAGTGAGTGAGTGAGAGAGAGAGAGAGAGAAAGTGAAGCTGTGAGAGAGAAAGCGAAGCTGTGAGTGAGAGAGTGAGAGAGAGAAAGAGAATCTGTTAGTGAGAGTGAGAGAGAGGGAGAAAGAGAAGCTGTGTGTGAGAGAGAAAGAGAAGCTGTGAGTGAGAGGGAGAGAAAGAGAAGCTGTAAGTGACACACAGAGAGAGAAGCTGTGAGTTAGAGAGAGAGAAAGAGAAGCTGTGAGTGACAGAGAGAGAGAAAGAGAAGCTGAGAGAGAGAGAGAGAGAAAGTGAAGCTGTGAGTGAGAGAGAGAGAGAAAGAGAAGATGTGTGTGTTTGTGAGAGAGAAAGATAGTCTGAGAAAGAGAGAGTGAAAGAGAAGCTGTGAGTGAGAGTGAGAGAGAGAAAGAAAAAGAGAAGCCGTGAGTGAGATAGAGAGAGAGAGAAAGAGAAAGAGAAGCTGTGAGTGAGAGAGAGAGAAAGAGAAAGAGAAGGTGTGATTGAGAGTGAGAGAGAGAAAGAGAAGCTGTGAGTGAGAGAGAGAGAAAGAGAAGCTGTGAGTGAGAGAGAGACAATCTGTGAGTGAGAGAGAGAGAAAGAGAAGATATGAGTGAGAGACAGAGAGAAGCAGTGAGAGAGAGAGAGAGAAACAGAAGCTGTGAGTGAGACAGAGAGAAAGAGAAGCTGTGAGAGAGAGAGAGAGGGAGAAAGAGAAGCTGTGTGTGAGAGAGAGAAAGAGAAGCTGTGAGTGTGTGAGAGAGAGAAAGAGAGTCTGTGAGTGAGAGAGAGAGAGAAGCTGTGAGTGAGGGAGAGAGAGAAAGAGAAGCTGTGAGTAAGAAGGAGAGGGAAAGAGAAGAAGTGAGAGAGAGAGAGAAAGAGAAGCTGTGAGAGAGAAAGAGAAGCTGTGAGTGAGAGAGTGAGAGAGAGAAAGAGAAGCTGTTAGTGAGAGAGAGAGAGAAACAGAAGCTGTGAGTGATAGAGAGATTGAAAGAGAAGCTGTGCGTGAGAGAGAGAGAGAGAAAGAGAAGCTGTGAGTGAGAGAGAGAGAGAAAGAGAAGCTGTGAGTGAGAAGGAGAGGGAAAGAGAAGCTCTGAGTGAGTGAGAGAGAGAGAAAGAGAAGCTGTGAGTGAGAGAGAGAGAAAGAGAAGCTGTGAGTGAGAGAGAGAGAAAAAGAGAAGCTGTGAGTAAGAAGGAGAGGGAAAGAGAAGAAGTGAGTGAGTGAGAGAGAGAGAGAGAGAAGCTGTGAGAGAGAAAGAGAAGCTGTGAGTGAGAGAGTGAGAGAGAGAAAGAGAAGCTGTTAGTGAGAGTTAAGAGAGAGAGAGAAGCTGTGAGAGAGAGATTGAAAGAGAAGCTGTGAGTGAGAGAGAGAGGGAGAGAAAGAGAAGCTGTGAGTGAGAGAGAGAAAGAGAAGCTGTGATTGAGAGGGAGAGAGAGAAAGAGAAGCTGTGAGTGACACAGAGAGAGAGAAGCTGTGAGTTAGAGAGAGAGAAAGAGAAGCTGTGAGTGACAGAGAGAGAGAAAGAGAAGCTGAGAGTGAGAGAGAGAGAGAAAGTGAAGCTGTGAGTGAGAGAGAGAGAAGGAGAAGCTGTGTGTGTGTGTGTGAGAGAGAAGTTGTGAGTGAGAGAAAGAGAAGCTGTGAGTGAGAGAGAGAGAGAAGATGTGAGTGATAGAGAGAGAGAATGAGAAGCTGTGAGTGATAGAGAGAGTAAGTAAGAGAAGCTGTGAGTGAGATAGAGAGAGAGAAGGAGAAGCTGTGAGTGAGAGAGAGAGAGGGAGAAAGATAAGCTGTGTGTGTGAGAGAGAGAGAAGCTGTGTGTGAGAGAGAGAGAAAGAAAAGCTGTGATTGAGAGTGAGAGAGAGAGAGAAAGAGATGCTGTGAGTGAGAGAGAAAGAAGCTGTGAGTGAGAGAGAGAAAGAAAAGCGGTGAGTGAGAGAGAGAGAGAGAAAGAGAAGCTGTGAGTGAGACAGAGAGAGAGAAAGAGAAGCTGTGAGAGAGAGAGAGAGGGAGAAAGAGAAGCTGTGAGAGAGCGAGAGAAAGAGAAGCTGTGAGTGTGTGTGAGAGAGAAAGAGAAGCTGTGAGTGAGAGAGAAAGAAAGAAAGAGAAATTAGCGTGAGAAAGAGAGAGAGAAAGAGAAGCTGTGAGTGGGAGATAGAGAAAGAGAGTCTGTGAGTGAGAGAGAGAGAGAGAAGCTGTGAGTGAGAGAGAGAGTGCCGCTGTGAGTGAGAGAGAGAGAAAGAGAAGCTGTGAATGAGAGAGAGAGAGAAAGAGAAGCTGTGAGTGAGAGAGAGAGAAAGAAAGAGAAGCTGTGAGTGAGTGAGAGAGAGAAAGGGAAATTGTGAGTGAGAGAGAGAGAGAAAGAGAAGCTGTGAGTGAGAGAGAGAAAGAGAAGCTGTGAGTGAGAGAGAGAGAAAGAGAAGCTGTGAGTGAGAAGGAGAGGGAAAGAGAAGCTGAGAGTGAGTGAGAGAGAGAGAGAAAGAGAAACTGTGAGTGTGTGAGAGAGAAAGAGAAGCTGTGAGTGAGAGAGAGAGAGAAAGAGAAGCTGTGAGTGAGAAGGAGAGAGAAAGAGAAGCTGTGAGTGAGTGAGAGAGAGAAAGAGAAGCTGTGAGAGAGAAAGAAATAAGCTGTGAGTGAGAGAGTGAGAGAGAGAAAGAGAAGCTGTTAGTGAGAGTGAGAGAGAGAGAGAGAAGCTGTGAGTGAGAGAGAGATAGAGAAGCTGTGAGTGAGAGGGAGAGAGAGAAAGAGAAGCTGTGAGTGACACAGAGAGAAGCTGTGAGTTAGAGAGAGAGAGAAAGAGAAGCTGTGAGTGACAGAGAGAGAGAAAGAGAAGCTGAGAGTGAGAGAGAGAGAGAGAAAGTGAAGCTGTGAGTGAGAGAGAAAGAGAAAGAGAAGCTGTGTTTGTGTGAGAGAGAGAAACAGTCTGAGAAAGTGAGAGTGAAAGAGAAGCTGTGAGTGAGAGAGAGAGAGGGAGAAAGAGAAGCTGTGTGTGAGAGAGAGAAAGAGATGCTGTGAGTGAGAGTGAGAGAGAGAGAGAAAGAGAAGCTGTGAGTGAGAGAGAGAGTGAAAGAGAAGCTGTGAGTGAGAGAGAGAGAAAGAGAAGCTGTGACTGAGAGAGAGAGTGAATGAGAACCTGTGAGTGAGAGAGAGAGAAGCTGTGAGTGAGAGAGAGAGAGAGAGAAAGTGAAGCTGTGAGTGAGAGAGAGAGAAAGAGAAGCTGTGTGTGTGAGAGAGAGAGAAAGATAGTCTGAGAAAGAAAGAGTGAAAGAGAAGCTGTGAGTGAGAGAGAGAGAGGGAGAAAGAGAAGCTGTGTGAGAGAGAGAGAGAAAGAGAAGCTGTGAGTGAGAGTGAGAGAGAGAGAGAAAGAGAAGCTGTGAGAGAGAGAGAGAGAAAGAGAAGCTGTGAGTGAGAGAGAGAGAGAGAATGAGAAGCTGTGAGTGAGAGAGAGAAGTTGTGTGTGAGAGAGAGAAAGAGAAGCTGTGAGTGAGAGAGAGATGTGAGTGAGAGAGAGAGAGAATGAGAAGCTGTGAGTGAGAGTGAGAGAGAGAAAGAGAAGCTGTGGGTGAGAGAGAGAGAAAGAGAAGCTGTGAGTGAGAGAGAGAGAATCTGTGAGTGAGAGAGAGAAAGAAATGCTGTGAGAGAGAGGTAGAGAGAGAGAGAAGATATGAGTGAGAGAGAGAGAGAGAAGCAGTGAGAGAGAGAGAAAGAGAAACAGAAGCTGTGAGTGAGACAGAGAGAGAAAGAGAAGCTGTGTGAGAGAGAGAGAGAAAGAAAGAGAAATTAGTGAGAAAGAGAGAGAGAAAGAGAAGCTGTGAGTGGGAGAGAGAGAAAAAGAGTCTGTGAGTGAGAGAGAGAGAGAGAAGCTGTGAGTGAGAGAGAGAGAGCCGCTGTGAGTGAGAGAGAGAGAAAGAGAAGCTGTGAATGAGAGAGAGAGAGAAAGAGAAGCTGTGTGTGTGAGAGAGAAAGAGAAGCTGTGAGTGAGTGAGAGAGAGAGAAAGGGAAGTTGTGAGTGAGAGAGAGAGAGAAAGAGAAGCTGTGAGTGAGAGTGAGAGAGAGAGAGAGAAAGAGAAGCTGTGAGAGAGAGAGAGAGAGAAAGAGAAGCTGTGAGTGAGAGAGAGAGAGAGAATGAGAAGCTGTGAGTGAGAGAGAGAAGTTGTGTGTGAGAGAGAGAAAGAGAAGCTGTGAGTGAGAGAGAGATGTGAGTGATAGAGAGAGAGAATGAGAAGCTGTGAGTGAGAGTGAGAGAGAGAAAGAGAAGCTGTGAGTGAGAGAGAGAGAAAGAGAAGCTGTGAGTGAGAGAGAGAGAATCTGTGAGTGAGAGAGAGAAAGAAATGCTGTGAGAGAGAGATAGAGAGAGAGAGAAGATATGAGTGAGAGAGAGAGAGAGAAGCAGTGAGAGAGAGAGAAAGAGAAACAGAAGCTGTGAGTGAGACAGAGAGAGAAAGAGAAGCTGTGTGAGAGAGAGAGAGGGAGAAAGAGAAGCTGTGAGTGAGAGAGAGAGAAAGAAAGAGAAATTAGAGTGAGAAAGAGAGAGAGAAAGAGAAGCTGTGAGTGGGAGAGAGAGAAAAAGAGTCTGTGAGTGAGAGAGAGAGAGAGAAGCTGTGAGTGAGAGAGAGAGAGCCGCTGTGAGTGAGAGAGAGAGAAAGAGAAGCTGTGAATGAGAGAGAGAGAGAAAGAGAAGCTGTGTGTGTGAGAGAGAAAGAGAAGCTGTGAGTGAGTGAGAGAGAGAGAAAGGGAAGTTGTGAGTGAGAGAGAGAGAGAAAGAGAAGCTGTGAGTGAGAGAGAGAGAAAGAGAAGCTGTGAGTGAGAGAGAGAGAGAAAGAGAAGCTGTGAGTGAGAAGGAGAGGGAAAGAGAAGCTCTGAGTGAGTGAGAGAGAGAGAAAGAGAAGCTGTGAGTGAGAGAGAGAGAAAGAGAAGCTGTGAGTGAGAGAGAGAGAAAAAGAGAAGCTGTGAGTAAGAAGGAGAGGGAAAGAGAAGAAGTGAGTGAGTGAGAGAGAGAGAGAGAAAGAGAAGCTGTGAGAGAGAAAGAGAAGCTGTGAGTGTGAGAGTGAGAGAGAGAAAGAGAAGCTGTTAGTGAGAGTGAGAGAGAGAGAGAGAGAGAGAGAAGCTGTGAGAGAGAGATTGAAAGAGAAGCTGTGAGTGAGAGAGAGATAGAGAGAGAAGCTGTGAGAGAGAGAAAGAGAAGCTGTGAGTGAGAGGGAGAGAGAGAAAGAGAAGCTGTGAGTGATACAGAGAGAGAAGCTGTGAGTTAGAGAGAGAGAAAGAGAAGCTGTGAGTGACAGAGAGAGAGAAAGAGAAGCTGAGAGTGAGAGAGAGAGAGAGAGAGAAAGTGAAGCTGTGAGTGAGAGAGAGAGAAAGAGAAGCTGTGTGTGTGTGTGAGAGAAGCTGTGAGTGAGAGAGAGAAAGAGAAGCTGTGAGTGAGAGAGAGAGAGAGATGTGAGTGAGAGAGAGAGAGAATGAGAAGCTGTGAGTGAGAGAGAGAGAAAGTAAGAGAAGCTGTGAGTGATACAGAGAGAGAGAAAGAGAAGCTGTGAGTGAGAGAGAGAGAGAGGGAGAAAGATAAGCTGTGTGAGAGAGAGAGAGAGAAAGAGAAGCTGTGAGAGAGAGAGAGAGAAAGAGAAGCTGTGATTGAGAGTGAGAGAGAGAGAAAGAGAAGCTGTGAGTGAGAGAGAGAGATGTGAGTGATAGAGAGAGAGGAGAAGCTGTGAGTGAGAGTGAGAGAGAGAAAGAGAAGCTGTGAGTGAGAGAGAGAAAAAGAGAAGCTGTGAGTGAGAGAGAGAGAATCTGTGAGTGAGGGAGAGTAAGAAATGCTGTGAGAGAGAGAGAGAGTGAAATAGAAGATATGAGTGAGAGAGGGAGAGAGAAGCAGTGAGAGAGAGAGAGAAACAGAAGCTGTGAGTGAGACAGAGAGAGAAAGAGAAGCTGTGTGAGAGAGAGAGAGGGAGAAAGAGAAGCTGTGAGAGAGCGAGAGAAAGAGAAGCTGTGAGTGTGTGAGAAAGAGAAAGAGAAGCTGTGAGTGAGAGAGAGAGAAAGAAAGAGAAATTAGAGTGAGAAAGAGAGAGAGAAAGAGAAGCTGTGAGTGGGAGAGAGAGAGCCGCTGTGAGTGAGAGAGAGATAAGGAGAAGCTGTGAATGACAGAGAGAGAGAGAAAGAGAAGCTGTTTGTGTTAGAGAGAAAGAGAAGCTGTGAATGAGTGAGAGAGAGAGAAAGGGAAGTTGTGAGTGAGAGAGAGAGAGAAAGAGAAGCTGTGAGTGAGAGAGAGAGAAAGAGAAGCTGTGAGTGGGAGAGAGAGAAAGAGAGTCTGTGAGTGAGAGAGAGAGAAGCTGTGAGTGTGAGAGAGAGAGAGCCGCTGTGAGTGAGAGAGAGAGAAAGAGAAGCTGTGAATGAGAGAGAGAGAGAAAGAGAAGCTTTGTGTGTGAGAGAGAAAGAGAAGCTGTGAGTGAGTGAGAGAGAGAGAAAGGGAAGTTGTGAGTGAGAGAGAGAGAGAGAAAGAGAAGCTGTGAGTGAGAGAGAGAGAAAGAGAAGCTGTGAGTGAGAGAGAGAAAGAAAGAGAAGCTGTGAGTGAGAAGGAGAGGGAAAGAGAAGCTGTGAGTGAGAGAGAGAGAGAAAGAGAAGCTGTGAGTGAGAGAGAGAGAAAGAGAAGCTGTTAGTGAGAGAGAGAGAAAAAGAGAAGCTGTGAGTTAAGAAGGAGAGGGAAAGAGAAGAAGTGAGTGAGTGAGAGAGAGAGAGAAAGAGAAGCTGTGAGAGAGAAAGAGAAGCTATGAGTGAGAGAGTGAGAGAGAGAAAGAGAAGCTGTTAGTGAGAGTGAGAGAGAGAGAGAAGCTGTGAGTGAGAGAGAGATTGAAAGAGAAGCTGTGAGTGAGAGAGAGAAAGAGAAGCTGTGAGTGAGAGAGAGAAAGAGAAGCTGTGAGTGAGAGGGAGAGAGAAAGAGAAGCTGAGAGTGAGAGAGAGAGAAAGTGAAGCTGTGAGTGAGAGAGAGAGAGAAAAAGAGAAGCTGTGAGTGAGAGAGTGAGAGAGAGAAAGAGAAGCTGTTAGTGAGAGTGAGAGAGAGAGAGAGAAGCTGTGAGTGAGAGAGAGATTGAAAGAGAAGCTGTGAGTGAGTGAGAGAGAGAAAGATAGTCTGAGAAAGAGAGAGTGAAAGAGAAGCTGTGAGTGAGAGAGAGAGAGGGAGAAAGAGAAGCTGTGTGAGAGAGAGAGAGAAAGAGAAGCTGTGAGTGAGAGTGAGATAGAGAGAGAGAAAGAGAAGCTGTGAGAGAGAGAGAGAGAGAAAGAGAAGCTGTGAGTGAGAGAGAGAGAGAATGAGAAGCTGTGAGTGAGAGAGAGAAGTTGTGTGTGAGAGAGAGAAAGAGAAGCTGTGAGTGAGAGAGAGATGTGAGTGATAGAGAGAGAGAATGAGAAGCTGTGAGTGAGAGTGAGAGAGAGAAAGAGAAGCTGTGAGTGAGAGAGAGAGAAAGAGAAGCTGTGAGTGAGAGAGAGAGAATCTGTGAGTGAGAGAGAGAAAGAAATGCTGTGAGAGAGAGATAGAGAGAGAGAGAAGATATGAGTGAGAGAGAGAGAGAGAAGCAGTGAGAGAGAGAGAAAGAGAAACAGAAGCTGTGAGTGAGACAGAGAGAGAAAGAGAAGCTGTGTGAGAGAGAGAGAGGGAGAAAGAGAAGCTGTGAGTGAGAGAGAGAGAAAGAGAAGCTGTGAGTGAGAGAGAGAGAGAATGAGAAGCTGTGAGTGAGAGAGAGAGAAGCTGTGAGTGAGAGAGAGAGAGAGAGAAAGTGAAGCTGTGAGTGAGAGAGAGAGAAAGAGAAGCTGTGTGTGTGTGAGAGAGAGAAAGATAGTCTGAGAAAGAGAGAGTGAAAGAGAAGCTGTGAGTGAGAGAGAGAGAGGGAGAAAGAGAAGCTGTGTGAGAGAGAGAGAGAAAGAGAAGCTGTGAGTGAGAGTGAGAGAGAGAGAGAGAAAGAGAAGCTGTGAGAGAGAGAGAGAGAGAAAGAGAAGCTGTGAGTGAGAGAGAGAGAGAGAATGAGAAGCTGTGAGTGAGAGAGAGAAGTTGTGTGTGAGAGAGAGAAAGAGAAGCTGTGAGTGAGAGAGAGATGTGAGTGATAGAGAGAGAGAATGAGAAGCTGTGAGTGAGAGTGAGAGAGAGAAAGAGAAGCTGTGAGTGAGAGAGAGAGAAAGAGAAGCTGTGAGTGAGAGAGAGAGAATCTGTGAGTGAGAGAGAGAAAGAAATGCTGTGAGAGAGAGATAGAGAGAGAGAGAAGATATGAGTGAGAGAGAGAGAGAGAAGCAGTGAGAGAGAGAGAAAGAGAAACAGAAGCTGTGAGTGAGACAGAGAGAGAAAGAGAAGCTGTGTGAGAGAGAGAGAGGGAGAAAGAGAAGCTGTGAGTGAGAGAGAGAGAAAGAAAGAGAAATTAGAGTGAGAAAGAGAGAGAGAAAGAGAAGCTGTGAGTGGGAGAGAGAGAAAAAGAGTCTGTGAGTGAGAGAGAGAGAGAGAAGCTGTGAGTGAGAGAGAGAGAGCCGCTGTGAGTGAGAGAGAGAGAAAGAGAAGCTGTGAATGAGAGAGAGAGAGAAAGAGAAGCTGTGTGTGTGAGAGAGAAAGAGAAGCTGTGAGTGAGTGAGAGAGAGAGAAAGGGAAGTTGTGAGTGAGAGAGAGAGAGAAAGAGAAGCTGTGAGTGAGAGAGAGAGAGAGAAGCTGTGAGTGAGAGAGAGAGAGAAAGAGAAGCTGTGAGTGAGAAGGAGAGGGAAAGAGAAGCTCTGAGTGAGTGAGAGAGAGAGAAAGAGAAGCTGTGAGTGAGAGAGAGAGAAAGAGAAGCTGTGAGTGAGAGAGAGAGAAAAAGAGAAGCTGTGAGTAAGAAGGAGAGGGAAAGAGAAGAAGTGAGTGAGTGAGAGAGAGAGAGAGAAAGAGAAGCTGTGAGAGAGAAAGAGAAGCTGTGAGTGTGAGAGTGAGAGAGAGAAAGAGAAGCTGTTAGTGAGAGTGAGTGAGAGAGAGAGAGAGAGAAGCTGTGAGAGAGAGATTGAAAGAGAAGCTGTGAGTGAGAGAGAGATAGAGAGAGAAGCTGTGAGAGAGAGAAAGAGAAGCTGTGAGTGAGAGGGAGAGAGAGAAAGAGAAGCTGTGAGTGATACAGAGAGAGAAGCTGTGAGTTAGAGAGAGAGAAAGAGAAGCTGTGAGTGACAGAGAGAGAGAAAGAGAAGCTGAGAGTGAGAGAGAGAGAGAGAGAAAGTGAAGCTGTGAGTGAGAGAGAGAGAAAGAGAAGCTGTGTGTGTGTGAGAGAGAAGCTGTGAGTGAGAGAGAGAAAGAGAAGCTGTGAGTGAGAGAGAGAGAGAGATGTGAGTGAGAGAGAGAGAGAATGAGAAGCTGTGAGTGAGAGAGAGAGAAAGTAAGAGAAGCTGTGAGTGATACAGAGAGAGAGAAAGAGAAGCTGTGAGTGAGAGAGAGAGAGAGGGAGAAAGATAAGCTGTGAGAGAGAGAGAGAGAGAAAGAGAAGCTGTGAGAGAGAGAGAGAGAAAGAGAAGCTGTGATTGAGAGTGAGAGAGAGAGAAAGAGAAGCTGTGAGTGAGAGAGAGAGATGTGAGTGATAGAGAGAGAGGAGAAGCTGTGAGTGAGAGTGAGAGAGAGAAAGAGAAGCTGTGAGTGAGAGAGAGAAAAAGAGAAGCTGTGAGTGAGAGAGAGAGAATCTGTGAGTGAGGGAGAGTAAGAAATGCTGTGAGAGAGAGAGAGAGAAAGAGAAGATATGAGTGAGAGAGGGAGAGAGAAGCAGTGAGAGAGAGAGAGAAACAGAAGCTGTGAGTGAGACAGAGAGAGAAAGAGAAGCTGTGTGAGAGAGAGAGAGGGAGAAAGAGAAGCTGTGAGAGAGCGAGAGAAAGAGAAGCTGTGAGTGTGTGAGAAAGAGAAAGAGAAGCTGTGAGTGAGAGAGAGAGAAAGAAAGAGAAATTAGAGTGAGAAAGAGAGAGAGAAAGAGAAGCTGTGAGTGGGAGAGAGAGAGCCGCTGTGAGTGAGAGAGAGATAAGGAGAAGCTGTGAATGACAGAGAGAGAGAGAAAGAGAAGCTGTTTGTGTTAGAGAGAAAGAGAAGCTGTGAATGAGTGAGAGAGAGAGAAAGGGAAGTTGTGAGTGAGAGAGAGAGAGAAAGAGAAGCTGTGAGTGAGAGAGAGAGAAAGAGAAGCTGTGAGTGGGAGAGAGAGAAAGAGAGTCTGTGAGTGAGAGAGAGAGAAGCTGTGAGTGTGAGAGAGAGAGAGCCGCTGTGAGTGAGAGAGAGAGAAAGAGAAGCTGTGAATGAGAGAGAGAGAGAAAGAGAAGCTTTGTGTGAGAGAGAGAAAGAGAAGCTGTGAGTGAGTGAGAGAGAGAGAAAGGGAAGTTGTGAGTGAGAGAGAGAGAAAGAGAAGCTGTGAGTGAGAGAGAGAGAAAGAGAAGCTGTGAGTGAGAGAGAGAAAGAAAGAGAAGCTGTGAGTGAGAAGGAGAGGGAAAGAGAAGCTGTGAGTGAGAGAGAGAGAGAGAAAGAGAAGCTGTGAGTGAGAGAGAGAGAAAGAGAAGCTGTTAGTGAGAGAGAGAGAAAAAGAGAAGCTGTGAGTTAAGAAGGAGAGGGAAAGAGAAGAAGTGAGTGAGTGAGAGAGAGAGAGAAAGAGAAGCTGTGAGAGAGAA
Organism: Bradypodion pumilum; assembly: GCA_035047305.1. Taxonomy (NCBI): domain Eukaryota; kingdom Metazoa; phylum Chordata; class Lepidosauria; order Squamata; family Chamaeleonidae; genus Bradypodion; species Bradypodion pumilum. The sequence continues at coordinate 269,466,729 of JAWDJD010000001.1, read as the reverse complement.
AGAGAAGCTGTGAGTGAGAGAGTGAGAGAGAGAAAGAGAAGCTGTTAGTGAGAGTGAGAGAGAGAGAGAAGCTGTGAGTGAGAGAGAGATTGAAAGAGAAGCTGTGAGTGAGAGAGAGAAAGAGAAGCTGTGAGTGAGAGAGAGAAAGAGAAGCTGTGAGTGAGAGGGAGAGAGAAAGAGAAGCTGAGAGTGAGAGAGAGAGAAAGTGAAGCTGTGAGTGAGAGAGAGAGAGAAAAAGAGAAGCTGTGAGTGAGAGAGTGAGAGAGAGAAAGAGAAGCTGTTAGTGAGAGTGAGAGAGAGAGAGAGAAGCTGTGAGTGAGAGAGAGATTGAAAGAGAAGCTGTGAGTGAGTGAGAGAGAGAGAAAGTGAAGCTGTGAGTGAGAGAGAGAGAAAGAGAAGCTGTGAGTGAGAGAGAGAGAGAAAGAGAAGCTGTGATTAAGAAGGAGAGGGAAAGAGAAGAAGTGAGTGAGTGAGAGAGAGAGAGAAAGTGAAGCTGTGAGAGAGAAAGCGAAGCTGTGAGTGAGAGAGTGTGAGAGAGAAAGAGAATCTGTTAGTGAGAGTGAGAGAGAGGGAGAAAGAGAAGCTGTGTGTGAGAGAGAAAGAGAAGCTGTGAGTGAGAGGGAGAGAAAGAGAAGCTGTAAGTGACACACACAGAGAGAAGCTGTGAGTTAGAGAGAGAGAAAGAGAAGCTGTGAGTGACAGAGAGAGAGAAAGAGAAGCTGAGAGAGAGAGAGAGAAAGTGAAGCTGTGAGTGAGAGAGAGAGAGAAAGAGAAGATGTGTGTGTGTGTGAGAGAGAAAGATAGTCTGAGAAAGAGAGAGTGAAAGAGAAGCTGTGAGTGAGAGTGAGAGAGAGAGAGAAAAAGAGAAGCTGTGAGTGAGATAGAGAGAGAGAGAAAGAGAAAGAGAAGGTGTGATTGAGAGTGAGAGAGAGAAAGAGAAGCTGTGAGTGAGAGAGAGAGAAAGAGAAGCTGTGAGTGAGAGAGAGACAATCTGTGAGTGAGAGAGAGAGAGAAAGAGAAGATATGAGTGAGAGACAGAGAGAAGCAGTGAGAGAGAGAAACAGAAGCTGTGAGTGAGACAGAGAGAGAAAGAGAAGCTGTGAGAGAGAGAGAGAGGGAGAAAGAGAAGCTGTGTGAGAGAGAGAGAAAGAGAAGCTGTGAGTGTGTGAGAGAGAGAAAGAGAGTCTGTGAGTGAGAGAGAGAGAGAAGCTGTGAGTGAGAGAGAGAGAGAAAGAGAAGCTGTGAGTAAGAAGGAGAGGGAAAGAGAAGAAGTGACAGAGAGAGAGAGAAAGAGAAGCTGTGAGAGAGAAAGAGAAGCTGTGTGAGAGAGTGAGAGAGAGAAAGAGAAGCTGTTAGTGAGAGTGAGAGAGAGAGAGAAACAGAAGCTGTGAGTGATAGAGAGATTGAAAGAGAAGCTGTGCGTGTGAGAGAGAGAGAGAAAGAGAAGCTGTGAGTGAGAGAGAGAAAGAGAAGCTGTGAGTGAGAGGGAGAGAAAGAGAAGCTGTGAGTGACACACAGAGAGAGAAGCTGTGAGTTAGAGAGAGAGAAAGAGAAGCTGTGAGTGACAGAGAGAGAGAGAGAAAGAGAAGCTGAGAGTGAGAGAGAGAGAGAATGTGAAGCTGTGAGTGAGAGAGAGAGAGAAAGAGAAGCTGTGTGTGTGTGTGTGAGAGAAAGATATTCTGAGAAAGAGAGAGTGAAAGAGAAGCTGTGAGTGAGACAGAGAGAGGGAGAAAGAGAAGCTGTGTGTGTGTGAGAGAGAAAGAGAAGCTGTGAGTGAGAGTGAGAGAGGGAGAAAGAGAAGCTGTGTGTGTGAGAGAGAGAATGAGAAGCTGTGAGTGTGAGAGAGAGAGAAAGAGAAGCTGTGAGTGAGAGAGAGAGTGAAAGAGAAGCTGTGAGTGAGAGAGAGAGAAAGAGAAGCTGTGAGTGAGAGAGAGAGAAAGAGAAGCTGTGAGTGAGAGAGAGAGAATGAGAAGCTGTGAGTGAGAGAGAGAGAAGCTGTGAGTGAGAGAGAGACAGAGAGAAAGTGAAGCTCTGAGTGAGAGAGAGAAAGAGAAGCTGTGTGTGTGAGAGAGAGAAAGATAGTCTGAGAAAGAGAGAGTGACAGAGAAGCTGTGAGTGAGAGCGAGAGAGGGAGAAAGAGAAGCTGTGTGAGATAGAGAGAGAAAGAGAAGCTGTGAGTGAGAGTGAGAGAGAGAGAGAGACAGAAGCTGTGAGTGAGTGAGAGAGAGAGATGTGAGTGATAGAGAGAGAGAATGAGAAGCTGTGAGTGAGAGAGAAAGTAAGAGAAGCTGTGAGTGAGATAGAGAGAGAGAGAAAGAGAAGCTGTGAGTGAGAGAGTGAGAGGGAGAAAGATAATCTGTGAGAGAGAGAGAGAGAAAGAGAAGGTGTGATTGAGAGTGAGAGAGAGAAAGGGAAGCTATGAGTGAGAGAGAGAAAGAGAAGCTGTGAGTGAGAGAGAGAATCTGTGAGTGAGAGAGAGAAAGAAAAGCTGTGAGTGAGAGAGAGAGAGAAAGAGAAGATATGAGTGAGAGAGAGAGAAGCTGTGAGTGAGAGAGAGAGAGAAAGAGAAGCTGTGAGTGAGAGAGAGAGAAAGCGAAGCTGTGAGTGAGAGAGAGAGAGAGAATGAGAAGCTGTGAGTGTGAGAGAGAGAAACTGTGAGTGAGAGAGAGAGAGATGAGAAGCTGTGAGTGAGAGAGAGAGAAAGTAAGAGAAGCTGTGAGTGAGAAAGAGAGAGAAAGAGAAGCTGTGAGTGAGAGAAAGAGAGGGAGAAAGATAAGCTGTGAGAGAGAGAGAGAAAGAGAAGCTGTGTGAGAGAGAGAGAGAGAAAGAGAAATTGTGATTGAGAGTGAGACAGAGAGAAAAAGAGAAGCTGTGAGTGAGAGAGAGAGAAAGAGAAGCTATGAGTGAGAGAGAGAGAAGCAGTGAGTGAGAGAGAGGAAGAAAAGCTGTGAGTGAGAGAGAGGGAGAAAGAGAAGATATGAGTGTGAGAGATAGAGAGAAGCAGTGAGTGAGAGAGAGAGAGAGAGAAGCTGTGAGTGAGACAGAGAGAGAGAAAGAGAAGCTGCGAGAGAGAGAGAGAGAGAGAGAGGGAGAAAGAGAAGCTGTGTGTGAGAGAGAGAAAGAGAAGCTGTGTGTGTGTGAGAGAGAGAAAGATAGTCTGAGAAAGAGAGTGAAAGAGAAGCTGTGAGTGAGAGAGAGAGAGGGAGAAAGAGAAGCTGTGTGTGTGAGAGAGATAAAGAGAAGCTGTGAGTGAGAGTGAGAGAGAGAGAGAGAAAGAGAAGCTGTGAGTGATAGAGAGAGATGTGAGTGATAGAGAGAGAGAGAATGAGAAGCTGTGAGTGAGAGAGAGAGAAAGTAAGAGAAGTTGTGAGTGAGATAGAGAGAGAGAAAGAGAAGCTGTGAGTGAGAGAGAGAGATGGAGAAAGATAATCTGTGTGAGAGAGAGAGAGAAAGAGAAGGTGTGATTGAGAGTGAGAGAGAGAAAGAGAAGCTGTGAGTGAGAGAGAGAGAAAGAGAAGCTGTGAGTGAGAGAGAGAGAAAGAAAAGTTGTGAGTGAGAGAGAGAGAGAAAGAGAGGATATGAGTGAGAGAGAGAGAGAAGCACTGAGAGAGAGAGAGAGAGAAACAGAAGCTGTGAGTGAGACAGAGAGAGAAAGAGAAGCTGTGAGAGAGAGAGAGGGAGAAAGAGAAGCTGTGTGTGTGTGAGAGAGAAAGAGAAGCTGTGAGTGTGTGTGAGAGAGAAAGAGAAGCTGTGAATGAGAGAGAGAGAAAGAGAAGCTGTGAGTGACACAGAGAGAGAGAAGCTGTGAGTTAGAGAGAGAGAAAGAGAAGTTGTGAGTGACAGAGAGAGAGAAAGAGAAGCTGAGAGTGAGAGAGAGAAAGAGAAGCTGTGTGTGTGTGAGAGAGAGAAAGATAGTCTGAGAAAGAGACAGTGAAAGAGACGCTGTGCGTGAGATAGAGAGAGGGAGAAAGAGAAGCTGTGTGTGTGAGAGAGAGAAAGAGAAGCTGTGAGTGAGAGTGAGAGAGAGAGAGTAAGAGAAGCTGTGAGTGAGAGAGAGAGAAAGAGAAGCTGTGAGTGAGAGAGAGAGAAAGCGAAGCTGTGAGTGAGAGAGAGAGAGAATGAGAAGCTGTGAGTGTGAGAGAGAGAAGCTGTGAGTGAGAGAGAGAGAGAAGATGTGAGTGAGAGAGAGAGAGATGAGAAACTGTGAGTGAGAGAGAGAGAAAGTAAGAGAAGCTGTGAGTGAGAAAGAGAGAGAAAGAGAAGTTGTGAGTGAGAGAAAGAGAGGGAGAAAGATAAGCTGTGTGAGAGAGAGAGAGAAAGAGAAGCTGTGTGTGAGAGAGAGAGAAAGAGAAATTGTGATTGAGAGTGAGAGAGAGAGAGAAAGAGAAGCTGTGAGGGAGAGAGAGAAAGAGAAGCTATGAGTGAGAGAGAGAGAAGCAGTGAGTGAGAGAGAGGAAGAAAAGCTGTGAGTGAGAGAGAGAGAGAAAGAGAAGATATGAGTGTGAGAGAGAGAGAGAAGCTGTGAGTGAGACAGAGAGAGAGAAAGAGAAGCTGCGAGAGAGAGAGAGAGAGAGGGAGAAAGAGAAGCTGTGTGTGTGAGAGAGAAAGAGAAGCTCTGTGTGTGTGTGTGAGAGAGAAAGATAGTCTGAGAAAGAGAGTGAAAGAGAAGCTGTGAGTGAGAGAGAGAGAGGGAGAAAGAGAAGCTGTGTGTGTGCGAGAGAGAAAGAGAAGCTGTGAGTGAGAGTGAGAGAGAGAGAGAGAAAGAGAATCTGTGAGTGAGAGAGAGAGAGATGTGAGTGATAGAGAGAGAGAGAATGAGAAGCTGTGAGTGAGAGAGAGAGAGAGAAAGAGAAGCTGTGAGTGAGAGTGAGAGAGAGAGAGAGAAAGAGAAGCTGTGAGTGAGAGAGAGAGAGAGGTGAGTGATAGAGAGAGAGAGAATGAGAAGCTGTGAGTGAGAGAGAGAGAGAAAGAGAAGCTGTGAGTGAGAGAAAGAGTGAAAGAGAAGCTGTGAGTGAGAGAGAGAAAGAGAAGCTGTGAGTGAGAGAGAGAAAGATAGTCTGAGAAAGAGAGAGTGAAAGAGAAGCTGTGAGTGAGACAGAGAGAGGGAGAAAGAGAAGCTGTGTGTGTGTGAGAGAGAAAGTGAAGCTGTGAGTGAGAGAGAGAGAGAGAAGCTGTGAGTGAGAGAGAGAAGCTGTGAGTGAGAGAGAGAGAAGATGTGAGTGAGAGAGAGAGAATGAGATGCTGTGAGTGAGAGAGAGAGAAAGTAAGAGAAGCTGTGAGTGAAAAAGAGAGAGAAAGAGAAGCTGTGAGTGAGAGAAAGAGAGGGAGAAAGAGAAGCTGTGAGTGAGAGAGAGAGAGAAGCTGTGAGTGAGAGAGAGAGAGAAGATGTGAGTGAGAGAGAGAATGAGAAGTTGTGAGTGAGAGAGAGAGAAAGTAAGAGAAGCTGTGAGTGATACAGAGAGAGAGAGAAAGAGAAGCTGTCAGTGAGAGAGAGAGGGAGAAAGATAAGCTGTGATTGAGAGTGAGAGAGAGAGAAAGAGAAGCTGTGAGTGAGAGACAGAGAAAGAGAAGCTGTGAGTGAGAGAGAGAGAAGCTGTGAGTGAGAGAGAGAAAGAAAAGCTGTGAGTGAGAGAGAGAGAGAGAGAAAGAGAAGATATGAGTGAGAGAGAGAGAGAGAAAGAGAAGCTGTGAGAGAGAGAGGGGATAGAGAAGCTGTGTGTGTGTGAGAGAGAAAGAGAAGCTGTGAGTGTGTGTGAGAGAGAAAGAGAAGCTGTGAGTGAGAGAGAGAGAAAGAAAGAGAAATTAGAGTGAGAAAGAGAGAGAGAAAGAGAAGCTGTGAGTGGGAGAGAGAAAAAGAGAGTCTGTGAGTGAGAGAGAGAGAGAGAAGCTGTGAGTGAGAGAGAGAGAGAGCCGCTGTGAGTGAGAGAGAGAGAAAGAGAAGCTGTGAATGAGAGAGAGAGAAACTGTGAGTGAGAGAGAGAGAAAGAGAAGCTGTGAGTGAGAGAGAGAGAGAAAGAGAAGCTGTGAGTGAGAAGGAGAGGGAAAGAGAAGCTGTGAGTGAGTGAGAGAGAAAGAGAAGCTGTGAGTGAGAAGGAGAGGGAAAGAGAGGCTGTGAGTGAGTGAGAGAGAAAGAGAAGCTGTGAGAGAGAGAGAAAAAGAGAAGCTGTGAGTGACACACAGAGAGAGAAGCTGTGAGTGAGAGAGAGAGAAAGTAAGAGAAGCTGTGTGTGTGTGTGAGAGAAAGAGAAGCTGTGAGTGAGAGAAAGAGAGGGAGAAAGATAAGCTGTGTGTGAGAGAGAGAGAAAGAGAAGCTGTGTGAGAGAGAGAAAGAGAAGCTGTGATTGAGAGTGAGAGAGAGAGAGAGAAAGAGAAGCTGTGAGTGAGAGAGTGAAAGAGAAGCTATGAGTGAGAGAGAGAGAAGCAGTGAGTGAGAGATAGAAAGAAAAGCTGTGAGTGAGAGAGAGAGAGAGAAAGAGAAGATATGAGTGAGAGAGAGAGAGAAGCAGTGAGTGAGAGAGAGAGAGAAAGAGAAGCTGTGAGTGAGACAGAGAGAAAAAGAAGCTGCGAGAGAGAGGGAGGGAGAAAGAGAAGCTGTGAGAGAGAGAGAGAGAGAGAGAAGCTGTGAGAGAGAAAGAGAAGCTGTGAGTGAGAGAGTTAGAGAGAGAAAGAGAAGCTGTTAGTGAGAGTGAGAGAAAGAGAGAAAGAGAAGCAGTGAGTGAGAGAGAAATTGAAAGAGAAGCTGTGAGTGAGAGAGAGAGAGAGAGAAAGAGAAGCTGTGAGTGAGAGAGAGAAAGAGAAGCTGTGAGTGAGAGGGAGAGAAAGAGAAGCTGTGAGTGACATTGAGAGAGAGAAGCTGTGAGTTAGAGAGAGAGAATGAGAAGCTGTGATTGAGAGAGAGAGAAAGTAAGAGAAGCTGTGTGTGAGAAAGAGAGAGAAAGAGAAGCTGTGAGTGAGAGAAAGAGAGGGAGAAAGAAGCTGTGAGAGAGAGAGAGAGAGAAAGAGAAGCTGTGTGAGAGAGAGAGAAAGAGAAGCTGTGATTGAGAGAGAGAGAGAAAGAGAAGCTGTGAGTGAGAGAGTGAAAGAGAAGCTATGAGTGAGAGAGAGAGAAGCAGTGAGTGAGAGAGAGAAAGAAAAGCTGTGAGTGAGAGAGAGAGAAAAAGAGAAGATATGAGTGTGTGTGAGAGAGAAGCAGTGAGTGAGAGAGAGAGAGAAAGAGAAGCTGTGAGTGAGACAGAGAGAGAGAAAAAGAAGCTGCGAGAGAGAGAGAGGGAGAGGGAGAAAGAGAAGCTGTGTGTGTGTGTGAGAGAGAAAGAGAAGCTGTGAGAGAGAAAGAGAAGCTGTGAGTGAGAGAGTGAGAGAGAGAAAGAGAAGCTGTCAGAGTGAGAGAAAGAGAGAAAGAGAAGCTGTGAGTGAGAGAGAGATTGATAGAGAAGCTGTGAGTGAGAGAGAGAGAGAGAAGCTGTGAGTGAGAGAGAGAAAGAGAAGCTGTGAGTGAGAGGGAGAGAAAGAGAATCCGTGAGTGACAGAGAGAGAGAAACAGAAGCTGAGAGTGAGACAGAGAGAGAAAGTGAAGCTGTGAGTGAGAGAGAGAGAGAAAGAGAAGCTTTGTGTGTGTGTGAGAGAGAAAGATAGTCTGAGAAAGAGACAGTGAAAGAGAAGATGTGCGTGAGACAGAGAGAGGGAGAAAGAGAAGCTGTGTGTGTGTGAGAGAAAGATAAGCTGTGAGTGAGAGTGAGAGAGAGAGAGAAAGAGAAGCTGTGAGTGAGAGAGAGAGAGAAAGAGAAGCTGTGAGTGTGAGAGAGAGAAGCTGTGAGTGAGAGAGAGAGAGAAGATGTGAGTGAGAGAGAGAGAGATGAGAAGCTGTGAGTGAGAGAGAGAGAAAGTAAGAGAAGCTGTGAGTGAGAAAGAGAGAGAAAGAGAAGCTGTGAGTGAGAGAAAGAGAGGGAGAAAGATAAGCTGTGAGAGAGAGAGAGAAAGAGAAGCTGTGTGTGAGAGAGAGAGAAAGAGAAGCTGTGATTGAGAGTGAGAGAGAGAGAGAAAGAGAAGCTGTGAGTGAGAGAGAGAGAAAGAGAAGTTGTGAGTGACAGAGAGAGAGAAAGAGAAGCTGAGAGTGAGAGAGAGAGAAAGTGAAGCTGTGAGTGAGAGAGAGAGAGAAAGAGAAGCTGTGTGTGTGTGAGAGAGAAAGATAGTCTGAGAAAGAGAGAGTGAAAGAGAAGCTGTGAGTGAGAGTGAGAGAGAGAGAGAAAGAGAAGCTGTGAGTGAGAGAGAGAGAGAGATGTGAGTGATAGAGAGAGAGAATGAGAAGCTGTGAGAGAGAGAGAGAGAGAGAGAAAGAGAAGCTGTGAGAGAGAGAGAGAGAGAGAGAAAGAGAAGCTGTGAGTGAGAGAGAGAGAGAGATGTGAGTGATAGAGAGAGAGAGAATGAGAAGCTGTGAGTGAGAGAGAGAGAGAAAGAGAAGCTGTGAGTGAGAGAAAGAGTGAAAGAGAAGCTGTGAGTGAGAGAGAGAAAGAGAAGCTGTGAGTGAGAGAGAGAAAGATAGTCTGAGAAAGAGAGAGTGAAAGAGAAGCTGTGAGTGAGACAGAGAGAGGGAGAAAGAGAAGCTGTGTGTGTGTGAGAGAGAAAGAGAAGCTGTGAGTGAGAGTGAGAGAGAGAGAAAGAGAAGCTGTGAGTGAGAGAGAGAGAGAAGGAGAAGCTGTGAGTGAGAGAGAGAGAGAAAGCGAAGCTGTGAGTGAGAGAGAGAGAATGAGAAGCTGTGAGTGTGTGAGAGAGAAGCTGTGAGTGAGAGAGAGAGAAGATGTGAGTGAGAGAGAGAGAATGAGAAGCTGTGAGTGAGAGAGAGAGAAAGTAAGAGAAGCTGTGTGTGTGTGTGAGAGAAAGAGAAGCTGTGAGTGAGAGAAAGAGAGGGAGAAAGATAAGCTGTGTGTGAGAGAGAGAGAAAGAGAAGCTGTGTGAGAGAGAGAAAGAGAAGCTGTGATTGAGAGTGAGAGAGAGAGAGAAAGAGAAGCTGTGAGTGAGAGAGTGAAAGAGAAGCTATGAGTGAGAGAGAGAGAAGCAGTGAGTGAGAGATAGAAAGAAAAGCTGTGAGTGAGAGAGAGAGAGAGAAAGAGAAGATATGAGTGAGAGAGAGAGAGAAGCAGTGAGTGAGAGAGAGAGAGAAAGAGAAGCTGTGAGTGAGACAGAGAGAAAAAGAAGCTGCGAGAGAGAGGGAGGGAGAAAGAGAAGCTGTGAGAGAGAGAGAGAGAGAGAAAGAGAAGCTGTGAGAGAGAAAGAGAAGCTGTGAGTGAGAGAGTTAGAGAGAGAAAGAGAAGCTGTTAGTGAGAGTGAGAGAAAGAGAGAAAGAGAAGCAGTGAGTGAGAGAGAAATTGAAAGAGAAGCTGTGAGTGAGAGAGAGAGAGAGAGAAAGAGAAGCTGTGAGTGAGAGAGAGAAAGAGAAGCTGTGAGTGAGAGGGAGAGAAAGAGAAGCTGTGAGTGACATTGAGAGAGAGAAGCTGTGAGTTAGAGAGAGAGAATGAGAAGCTGTGATTGAGAGAGAGAGAAAGTAAGAGAAGCTGTGTGTGAGAAAGAGAGAGAAAGAGAAGCTGTGAGTGAGAGAAAGAGAGGGAGAAAGAAGCTGTGAGAGAGAGAGAGAGAGAAAGAGAAGCTGTGTGAGAGAGAGAGAAAGAGAAGCTGTGATTGAGAGAGAGAGAAAGAGAAGCTGTGAGTGAGAGAGTGAAAGAGAAGCTATGAGTGAGAGAGAGAGAAGCAGTGAGTGAGAGAGAGAAAGAAAAGCTGTGAGTGAGAGAGAGAGAAAAAGAGAAGATATGAGTGTGAGAGAGAGAGAAGCAGTGAGTGAGAGAGAGAGAGAAAGAGAAGCTGTGAGTGAGACAGAGAGAGAGAAAAAGAAGCTGCGAGAGAGAGAGAGAGGGAGAAAGAGAAGCTGTGTGTGTGTGTGAGAGAGAAAGAGAAGCTGTGAGAGAGAAAGAGAAGCTGTGAGTGAGAGAGTGAGAGAGAGAAAGAGAAGCTGTCAGTGAGAGTGAGAGAAAGAGAGAAAGAGAAGCTGTGAGTGAGAGAGAGATTGAAAGAGAAGCTGTGAGTGAGAGAGAGAGAGAGAAGCTGTGAGTGAGAGAGAGAAAGAGAAGCTGTGAGTGAGAGGGAGAGAAAGAGAATCCGTGAGTGACAGAGAGAGAGAAACAGAAGCTGAGAGTGAGACAGAGAGAGAAAGTGAAGCTGTGAGTGAGAGAGAGAGAGAAAGAGAAGCTTTGTGTGTGTGTGAGAGAGAAAGATAGTCTGAGAAAGAGACAGTGAAAGAGAAGATGTGCGTGAGACAGAGAGAGGGAGAAAGAGAAGCTGTGTGTGTGTGAGAGAAAGATAAGCTGTGAGTGAGAGTGAGAGAGAGAGAGAAAGAGAAGCTGTGAGTGAGAGAGAGAGAGAAAGAGAAGCTGTGAGTGTGAGAGAGAGAAGCTGTGAGTGAGAGAGAGAGAGAAGATGTGAGTGAGAGAGAGAGAGATGAGAAGCTGTGAGTGAGAGAGAGAGAAAGTAAGAGAAGCTGTGAGTGAGAAAGAGAGAGAAAGAGAAGCTGTGAGTGAGAGAAAGAGAGGGAGAAAGATAAGCTGTGAGAGAGAGAGAGAAAGAGAAGCTGTGTGTGTGAGAGAGAGAAAGAGAAGCTGTGATTGAGAGTGAGAGAGAGAGAGAAAGAGAAGCTGTGAGTGAGAGAGAGAGAAAGAGAAGCTATGAGTGAGAGAGAGAGAAGCTGTGAGTGAGAGAGAGAGAGAGAGAAGATATGAGTGTGAGAGATAGAGAGAAGCAGTGAGAGAGAGAGAGAGAAGCTGTGAGTGAGACAGAGAGAGAGAAAGAGAAGCTGCGAGAGAGAGAGAGAGAAAGAGAAGCTGTGTGTGTGTGAGAGAGAAAGAGAAGCTGTGTGTGTGTGAGAGAGAGAAAGATAGTCTGAGAAAGAGAGTGAAAGAGAAGCTGTGAGTGAGAGAGAGAGAGGGAGAAAGAGAAGCTGTGTGTGTGATTGAGAGAAAGAGAAGCTGTGAGTGAGAGTGAGAGAGAGAGAGAAAGAGAAGCTGTGAGTGAGAGAGAGAGAGAGATGTGAGTGATAGAGAGAGAATGAGAAGCTGTGAGTGAGAGAGAGAGAGAAAGAGAAGCTGTGAGTGAGAGAGAGAGAGAATGAGAAGCTGTGAGTGAGAGAGAGAAGATGTGAGTGAGAGAGAGAGAGAGAGAAAGTGAAGCTGTGAGTGAGACAGAGAGAGAAAGAGAAGCTGTGAGAGAGAGAGAGAGGGAGAAAGAGAAGCTGTGTGTGTGAGAGAGAGAGAAAGAGAAGCTGTGAGTGTGTGAGAGAGAGAAAGAGTTGTGAGTGAGAGAGAGAGAAAGAAAGAGAAATTAGAGTGAGAAAGAGAGAGAGAAAGAGAAGCTGTGTGGGAGAGAGAGAAAGAGAGTCTGTGAGTGAGAGAGAGAGAAGCTGTGAGTGAGAGAGAGAGAAAGAGAAGCTGTGAGTAAGAAGGAGAGGGAAAGAGAAGAAGTGAGAGAGAGAGAGAGAAAGAGAAGCTGTGAGAGAGAAAGAGAAGCTGTGATTGAGAGAGAGAGAGAAAAAGAAGCTGTGAGTGAGAGAGTGAAAGAGAAGCTATGAGTGAGAGAGAGAGAAGCAGTGAGTGAGAGAGAGAAAGAAAAGCTGTGAGTGAGAGAGAGAGAAAAAGAGAAGATATGAGTGTGAGAGAGAGAGAAGCAGTGAGTGAGTGAGAGAGAGAAAGAGAAGCTGTGAGTGAGTCAGAGAGAGAGAAAAAGAAGCTGCGAGAGAGAGAGAGAGGGAGAAAGAGAAGCTGTGTGTGTGTGAGAGAGAGAAAGAGAAGCTGTGAGAGAGAAAGAGAAGCTGTGAGTGAGAGAGTGAGAGAGAGAAAGAGAAGCTGTCAGTGAGAGTGAGAGAAAGAGAGAAAGAGAAGCTGTGAGTGAGAGAGAGATTGAAAGAGAAGCTGTGAGTGAGAGAGAGAGAGAGAAGCTGTGAGTGAGAGAGAGAAAGAGAAGCTGTGAGTGAGAGGGAGAGAAAGAGAATCCGTGAGTGACAGAGAGAGAGAAACAGAAGCTGAGAGTGAGACAGAGAGAGAAAGTGAAGCTGTGAGTGAGAGAGAGAAAGAGAAGCTTTGTGTGTGTGTGAGAGAGAAAGATAGTCTGAGAAAGAGACAGTGAAAGAGAAGATGTGCGTGAGACAGAGAGAGGGAGAAAGAGAAGCTGTGTGTGTGAGAGAGAAAGATAAGCTGTGAGTGAGAGTGAGAGAGAGAGAGAAAGAGAAGCTGTGAGTGAGAGAGAGAGAGAAAGAGAAGCTGTGAGTGTGAGAGAGAGAAGCTGTGAGTGAGAGAGAGAGAGAAGATGTGAGTGAGAGAGAGAGATGAGAAGCTGTGAGTGAGAGAGAGAGAAAGTAAGAGAAGCTGTGAGTGAGAAAGAGAGAGAAAGAGAAGCTGTGAGTGAGAGAAAGAGAGGGAGAAAGATAAGCTGTGAGAGAGAGAGAGAAAGAGAAGCTGTGTGTGTGAGAGAGAGAAAGAGAAGCTGTGATTGAGAGTGAGAGAGAGAGAGAAAGAGTAGCTGTGAGTGAGAGAGAGAGAAAGAGAAGCTATGAGTGAGAGAGAGAGAAGCTGTGAGTGAGTGAGAGAGAGAGAGAAGATATGAGTGTGAGAGATAGAGAGAAGCAGTGAGAGAGAGAGAGAAGCTGTGAGTGAGACAGAGAGAGAGAAAGAGAAGCTGCGAGAGAGAGAGAGAGAAAGAGAAGCTGTGTGTGTGTGAGAGAGAAAGAGAAGCTGTGTGTGTGTGAGAGAGAGAAAGATAGTCTGAGAAAGAGAGTGAAAGAGAAGCTGTGAGTGAGAGAGAGAGAGGGAGAAAGAGAAGCTGTGTGTGTGAGAGAGAGAAAGAGAAGCTGTGAGTGAGAGTGAGAGAGAGAGAGAAAGAGAAGCTGTGAGTGAGAGAGAGAGAGATGTGAGTGATAGAGAGAGAATGAGAAGCTGTGAGTGAGAGAGAGAGAGAAAGAGAAGCTGTGAGTGAGAGAGAGAGAGAATGAGAAGCTGTGAGTGAGAGAGAGAAGATGTGAGTGAGAGAGAGAGAGAGAGAAAGTGAAGCTGTGAGTGAGACAGAGAGAGAAAGAGAAGCTGTGAGAGAGAGAGAGGGAGAAAGAGAAGCTGTGTGAGAGAGAGAGAGAGAAAGAGAAGCTGTGAGTGTGTGAGAGAGAGAAAGAGTTGTGAGTGAGAGAGAGAGAAAGAAAGAGAAATTAGAGTGAGAAAGAGAGAGAGAAAGAGAAGCTGTGTGGGAGAGAGAGAAAGAGAGTATGTGAGTGAGAGAGAGAGAAGCTGTGAGTGAGAGAGAGAGAAAGAGAAGCTGTGAGTAAGAAGGAGAGGGAAAGAGAAGAAGTGAGAGAGAGAGAGAGAAAGAGAAGCTGTGAGAGAGAAAGAGAAGCTGTGAGTGAGAGAGTGAGAGAGAGAAAGAGAAGCTGTTAGTGAGAGTGAGAGAGAGAGAAAGAGAAGCTGTGAGAGAGAGAGATTGAAAGAGAAGCTGTGAGTGAGAGAGAGAGAGAGAGAGAGAGAAAGAGAAGCTGTGAGTGAGAGAGAGAAAGAGAAGCTGTGAGTGAGAGGGAGAGAAAGAGAAGCTGTGAGTGACACAGAGAGAGAAGCTGTGAGTTAGAGAGAGAGAAAGACAAGCTGTGAGTGACAGAGAGAGAGAAAGAGAAGCTGAGAGTGAGAGAGAGAGAATGTGAAGCTGTGAGTGAGAGAGAGAGAGAAAGAGAAGCTGTGTGTGTGTGAGAGAGAGAAAGATAGTCAGAGAGAGTGAAAGAGAAGCTGTGAGTGAGACAGAGAGAGGGAGAAAGAGAAGCTGTGTGTGTGTGAGAGAGAATGAGATGCTGTGAGTGAGAGAGAGAGAAAGTAAGAGAAGCTGTGAGTGAGAAAGAGAGAGAAAGAGAAGCTGTGAGGGAGAGAAAGAGAGGGAGAAAGAGAAGCTGTGAGTGAGAGAGAGAGAATGAGAAGCTGTGAGTGAGAGAGAAAGCGAAGCTGTGAGTGAGAGAGAGAGAGAAGCTGTGAGTGAGAGAGAGAAGCTGTGAGTGAGAGAGAGAGAAGATGTGAGTGAGAGAGAGAGAGAGAGAATGAGATGCTGTGAGTGAGAGAGAGAGAAAGTAAGAGAAGCTGTGAGTGAGAAAGAGAGAGAAAGAGAAGCTGTGAGGGAGAGAAAGAGAGGGAGAAAGAGAAGCTGTGAGTGAGAGAGAGAGAATGAGAAGCTGTGAGTGAGAGAGAGAGAAGCTGTGAGTGAGAGAGAAAGAGATGCTGTGAGTGAGAGAGAGAGAGAGAAGATGTGAGTGAGAGAGAGAGAATGAGAAGTTGTGAGTGAGAGAGAGAGAAAGTAAGAGAAGCTGTGAGTGATACAGAGAGAGAGAAAGAGAAGCTGTCAGTGAGAGAGAGAGAGGGAGAAAGATAAGCTGTGTGTGAGAGAGAGAGAGAGAAGCTGTGAGAGGGAGAGAGAGAGAAAGAGAAATTAGAGTGAGAAAGAGAGAGAGAAAGAGAAGCTGTGAGTGGGAGAGAGAAAAAGAGATTCTGTGAGTGAGAGAGAGAGAGAGAAGCTGTGAGTGAGAGAGAGAGAGAGCCGCTGTGAGTGAGAGAGAGAGAAAGAGAAGCTGTGAATGAGAGAGAGAGAAACTGTGAGTGAGAGAGAGAGAAAGAGAAGCTGTGAGAGAGAGAGAGAAAGAGAAGCTGTGAGTGAGAAGGAGAGGGAAAGAGAAGCTGTGAGTGAGTGAGAGAGAAAGAGAAGCTGTGAGTGAGAAGGAGAGGGAAAGAGAAGCTGTGAGTGAGTGAGAGAGAAAGAGAAGCTGTGAGTGAGAGTGAGAGAGAGAGAAAAAGAGAAGCTGTGAGTGAGAGAGAGAGAAGATGTGAGTGAGAGAGAGAGATGAGAAACTGTGAGTGAGAGAGAGAGAAAGTAAGAGAAGCTGTGAGTGAGAAAGAGAGAGAAAGAGAAGTTGTGAGTGAGAGAAAGAGAGGGAGAAAGATAAGCTGTGTGAGAGAGAGAGAGAAAGAGAAGCTGTGTGTGTGAGAGAGAGAAAGAGAAATTGTGATTGAGAGTGAGAGAGAGAGAGAAAGAGAAGCTGTGAGGGAGAGAGAGAAAGAGAAGCTATGAGTGAGAGAGAGAGAAGCAGTGAGTGAGAGAGAGGAAGAAAAGCTGTGAGTGAGAGAGAGAGAAAGAGAAGATATGAGTGTGAGAGAGAGAGAGAAGCTGTGAGTGAGACAGAGAGAGAGAAAGAGAAGCTGCGAGAGAGAGAGAGAGAGAGAGGGAGAAAGAGAAGCTGTGTGTGAGAGAGAGAAAGAGAAGCTCTGTGTGTGTGTGAGAGAGAGAAAGATAGTCTGAGAAAGAGAGTGAAAGAGAAGCTGTGAGTGAGAGAGAGAGAGGGAGAAAGAGAAGCTGTGTGTGTGCGAGAGAGAAAGAGAAGCTGTGAGTGAGAGTGAGAGAGAGAAAGAGAAGCTGTGAGTGAGAGAGAGAGAGAGATGTGAGTGATAGAGAGAGAGAGAATGAGAAGCTGTGAGTGAGAGAGAGAGAAAGAGAAGCTGTGAGTGAGAGTGAGAGAGAGAGAGAGAAAGAGAAGCTGTGAGTGAGAGAGAGAGAGATGTGAGTGATAGAGAGAGAGAGAATGAGAAGCTGTGAGTGAGAGAGAGAGAGAAAGAGAAGCTGTGAGTGAGAGAAAGAGTGAAAGAGAAGCTGTGAGTGAGAGAGAGAAAGAGAAGCTGTGAGTGAGAGAGAGAAAGATAGTCTGAGAAAGAGAGAGTGAAAGAGAAGCTGTGAGTGAGACAGAGAGAGGGAGAAAGAGAAGCTGTGTGTGTGAGAGAGAGAAAGTGAAGCTGTGAGTGAGAGAGAGAGAGAAGCTGTGAGTGAGAGAGAGAAGCTGTGAGTGAGAGAGAGAGAAGATGTGAGTGAGAGAGAGAGAATGAGATGCTGTGAGTGAGAGAGAGAGAAAGTAAGAGAAGCTGTGAGTGAGAAAGAGAGAGAAAGAGAAGCTGTGAGTGAGAGAAAGAGAGGGAGAAAGAGAAGCTGTGAGTGAGAGAGAGAGAGAGAAGCTGTGAGTGAGAGAGAGAGAGAGAAGATGTGAGTGAGAGAGAGAATGAGAAGTTGTGAGTGAGAGAGAGAGAAAGTAAGAGAAGCTGTGAGTGATACAGAGAGAGAGAAAGAGAAGCTGTCAGTGAGAGAGAGAGAGGGAGAAAGATAAGCTGTGATTGAGAGTGAGAGAGAGAGAAAGAGAAGCTGTGAGTGAGAGACAGAGAAAGAGAAGCTGTGAGTGAGAGAGAGAGAAGCTGTGAGTGAGAGAGAGAAAGAAAAGCTGTGAGTGAGAGAGAGAGAGAGAAAGAGAAGATATGAGTGAGAGATAGAGAGAGAGAGAAGCTGTGAGAGAGAGAGGGGGAAAGAGAAGCTGTGTGTGTGTGAGAGAGAAAGAGAAGCTGTGAGTGTGTGTGAGAGAGAAAGAGAAGCTGTGAGTGAGAGAGAGAGAAAGAAAGAGAAATTAGAGTGAGAAAGAGAGAGAGAAAGAGAAGCTGTGAGTGGGAGAGAGAAAAAGAGAGTCTGTGAGTGAGAGAGAGAGAGAAGCTGGGAGTGAGAGAGAGAGAGCCGCTGTGAGTGAGAGAGAGAGAAAGAGAAGCTGTGAATGAGAGAGAGAGAAACTGTGAGTGAGAGAGAGAGAAAGAGAAGCTGTGAGTGAGAGAGAGAGAGAAAGAGAAGCTGTGAGTGAGAAGGAGAGGGAAAGAGAAGCTGTGAGTGAGTGAGAGAGAAAGAGAAGCTGTGAGAGAGAGAGAAAAAGAGAAGCTGTGAGTGACACACACAGAGAGAAACTGTGAGTTAGAGAGAGAGAGAAAGAGAAGCTGTGAGTGACAGAGAGAGAGAAAGAGAAGCTGTGTGTGTGTGAGAGAGAAAGATAGTCTGAGAAAGAGAGAGTGAAAGAGAAGCTGTGAGTGAGAGAGAGAGAGGGAGAAAAAGAAGCTGTGTGTGAGAGAGACAGAAAGAGAAGCTGTGAGTGAGAGTGAGAGAGAGAGAAAGAAAGAGAAAGAGAAGCTGTGAGTGAGAGAGTGAGAGAGAGAAAGAGAAGCTGAGAGTGAGAGTGAGAGAGAGAGATGCTGTGAGTGAGAGAGAGAGAGAAAGAGAAGCTGTGAGTGAGAGAGAGAGAAAGAGAAGCTGTGAGTGAGTGAGAGAGAGAGAAAGAGAAGCTGTGAGTGAGAGAGAGAGAAAGAGAAGCTGTGAGTGAGAGAGAGAGAGAAAGAGAAGCTGTGTGTAAGAAGGAGAGGGAAAGAGAAGAAGTGAGTGAGTGAGAAAGAGAGAGAGAGAAAGAGAAGCTGTGAGAGAGAAAGAGAAGCTGTGAGTGAGTGAGAGAGAGAAAGAAAGAGAAGCTGTTAGTGAGAGTGAGAGAGAGAGAGAAAGAGAAGCTGTGAGTGAGAGAGAGATTGAAAGAGAAGCTGTGAGTGAGAGAGAGAGAGAGAAAGAGAAGCTGTGAGTGAGAGAGAGAAAGAGAAGCTGTGAGTGAGAGAAAGAGAAGCTGTGAGTGACACACAGAGAGAGAAGCTGTGAGTTAGAGAGAGAGAAAGAGAAGTTGTGAGTGACAGAGAGAGAGAAAGAGAAGCTGAGAGTGAGAGAGAGAGAGAAAGTGAAGCTGTGAGTGAGAGAGAGAGAGAAAGAGAAGCTGTGTGTGTGAGAGAGAGAAAGATAGTCTGAGAAAGAGAGAGTGAAAGAGAAGCTGTGAGTGAGACAGAGAGAGGGAGAAAGAGAAGCTGTGAGTGAGAGTGAGAGAGAGAGAAAGAGAAGCTGTGAGTGAGAGAGAGAGAGAAGGAGAAGCTGTGAGTGAGAGAGAGAGAGAAAGCGAAGCTGTGAGTGAGAGAGAGAGAATGAGAAGCTGTGAGTGTGTGAGAGAGAAGCTGTGAGTGAGAGAGAGAGAAGATGTGAGTGAGAGAGAGAGAATGAGAAGCTGTGAGTGAGAGAGAGAGAAAGTAAGAGAAGCTGTGTGTGTGTGTGAGAGAAAGAGAAGCTGTGAGTGAGAGAAAGAGAGGGAGAAAGATAAGCTGTGTGTGAGAGAGAGAGAAAGAGAAGCTGTGTGAGAGAGAGAAAGAGAAGCTGTGATTGAGAGTGAGAGAGAGAGAGAAAGAGAAGCTGTGAGTGAGAGAGTGAAAGAGAAGCTATGAGTGAGAGAGAGAGAAGCAGTGAGTGAGAGATAGAAAGAAAAGCTGTGAGTGAGAGAGAGAGAGAAAGAGAAGATATGAGTGAGAGAGAGAGAGAAGCAGTGAGTGAGAGAGAGAGAAAGAGAAGCTGTGAGTGAGACAGAGAGAAAAAGAAGCTGCGAGAGAGAGGGAGGGAGAAAGAGAAGCTGTGAGAGAGAGAGAGAGAGAAAGAGAAGCTGTGAGAGAGAAAGAGAAGCTGTGAGTGAGAGAGTTAGAGAGAGAAAGAGAAGCTGTTAGTGAGAGTGAGAGAAAGAGAGAAAGAGAAGCAGTGAGTGAGAGAGAAATTGAAAGAGAAGCTGTGAGTGAGAGAGAGAGAGAGAAAGAGAAGATGTGAGTGAGAGAGAGAAAGAGAAGCTGTGAGTGAGAGGGAGAGAAAGAGAAGCTGTGAGTGACACAGAGAGAGAGAAGCTGTGAGAGAGAGAGAGAAAGAGAAGCTGTGTGAGAGAGAGAGAAAGAGAAGCTGTGATTGAGAGAGAGAGAGAAAGAGAAGCTGTGAGTGAGAGAGTGAAAGAGAAGCTATGAGTGAGAGAGAGAGAAGCAGTGAGTGAGAGAGAGAAAGAAAAGCTGTGAGTGAGAGAGAGAGAGAAAGAGAAGATATGAGTGTGAGAGAGAGAGAAGCAGTGAGTGAGAGAGAGAGAGAAAGAGAAGCTGTGAGTGAGACAGAGAGAGAGAAAAAGAAGCTGCGAGAGAGAGTGAGAGAGGGAGAAAGAAAGAGAAGCTGTGTGTGTGTGTGAGAGAGAAAGAGAAGTTGTGAGAGAGAAAGAGAAGCTGTGAGTGAGAGAGTGAGAGAGAGAAAGAGAAGCTGTTAGTGAGAGTGAGAGAAAGAGAGAAAGAGAAGCTGTGAGTGAGAGAGAGATTGAAAGAGAAGCTGTGAGTGAGAGAGAGAGAGAGAAGCTGTGAGTGAGAGAGAGAAAGAGAAGCTGTGAGTGAGAGGGAGAGAAAGAGAATCTGTGAGTGACAGAGAGAGAGAAACAGAAGCTGAGAGTGAGACAGAGAGAGAAAGTGAAGCTGTGAGTGAGAGAGAGAGAGAAAGAGAAGCTTTGTGTGTGTGAGAGAGAAAGAGACAGTGAAAGAGAAGATGTGCGTGAGACAGAGAGAGGGAGAAAGAGAAGCTGTGTGTGTGAGAGAGAAAGAGAAGCTGTGAGTGAGAGTGAGAGAGAGAGAGAAAGAGAAGCTGTGAGTGAGAGAGAGAGAGAAAGAGAAGCTGTGAGTGTGAGAGAGAGAAGCTGTGAGTGAGAGAGAGAGAGAAGATGTGCGTGAGAGAGAGAGAGATGAGAAGCTGTGAGTGAGAGAGAGAGAAAGTAAGAGAAGCTGTGAGTGAGAAAGAGAGAGAAAGAGAAGCTGTGAGTGAGAGAAAGAGAGGGAGAAAGATAAGCTGTGAGAGAGAGAGAGAGAAAGAGAAGCTGTGTGTGAGAGAGAGAGAAAGAGAAGCTGTGATTGAGAGTGAGAGAGAGAGAGAAAGAGAAGCTGTGAGTGAGAGAGAGAGAAAGAGAAGCTATGAGTGAGAGAGAGAGAAGCTGTGAGTGAGAGAGAGAGAGAGAGAAGATATGAGTGTGAGAGATAGAGAGAAGCAGTGAGAGAGAGAGAGAGAGAGAAGCTGTGAGTGAGACAGAGAGAGAGAAAGAGAAGCTGCGAGAGAGAGAGAGAGAGGGAGAAAGAGAAGCTGTGTGTGTGAGAGAGAGAAAGAGAAGCTGTGTGTGTTTGAGAGAGAGAAAGATAGTCTGAGAAAGAGAGTGAAAGAGAAGCTGTGAGTGAGAGAGAGGGAGGGAGAAAGAGAAGCTGTGTGTGTGAGAGAGAGAAAGAGAAGCTGTGAGTGAGAGAGAGAGAGAGAGAAAGAGAAGCTGTGAGTGAGAGAGAGAGAGATGTGAGTGATAGAGAGAGAATGAGAAGCTGTGAGTGAGAGAGAGAGAGAAAGAGAAGCTGTGAGTGAGAGAGAGAGAGAATGAGAAGCTGTGAGTGAGAGAGAGAAGATGTGAGTGAGAGAGAGAGAGAGAGAAAGTGAAGCTTTGAGAGAGAGAGAGAGGGAGAAAGAGAAGCTGTGTGTGAGAGAGAGAGAGAAAGAGAAGCTGTGAGTGTGTGTGAGAGAGAAAGAGTTGTGAGTGAGAGAGAGAGAAAGAAAGAGAAATTAGAGTGAGAAAGAGAGAGAGAAAGAGAAGCTGTGTGGGAGAGAGAGAAAGAGAGTCTGTGAGTGAGAGAGAGAGAAGCTGTGAGTGAGAGAGAGAGAAAGAGAAGCTGTGAGTAAGAAGGAGAGGGAAAGAGAAGAAGTGAGAGAGAGAGAGAAAGAGAAGCTGTGAGAGAGAAAGAGAAGCTGTGAGTGAGAGAGTGAGAGAGAGAAAGAGAAGCTGTTAGTGAGAGTGAGAGAGAGAGAAAGAGAAGCTGTGTGAGAGAGAGATTGAAAGAGAAGCTGTGAGTGAGAGAGAGAGAGAGAGAGAAAGAGAAGCTGTGAGTGAGAGAGAGAAAGAGAAGCTGTGAGTGAGAGGGAGAGAAAGAGAAGCTGTGAGTGACACAGAGAGAGAAGCTGTGAGTTAGAGAGAGAGAAAGAGAAGCTGTGAGTGACAGAGAGAGAGAAAGAGAAGCTGAGAGTGAGAGAGAGAGAATGTGAAGCTGTGAGTGAGAGAGAGAGAGAAAGAGAAGCTGTGTGTGTGTGTGAGAGAAAGATAGTCAGAGAGAGTGAAAGAGAAGCTGTGAGTGAGACAGAGAGAGGGAGAAAGAGAAGCTGTGTGTGTGTGAGAGAGAAAGAGAAGCTGTGAGTGAGAGTGAGAGAGAGAAAGACAAGCTGTTAGTGAGAGAGAGAGAAATAGAAGCTGTGAGTGAGAGAGAGAGAAAGCGAAGATGTGAGTGAGAGAGAGAGAGAGAATGAGAAGCTGTGAGTGTGAGAGAGAGAAGCTGTGAGTGAGAGAGAGAGAGATGTGAGTGAGAGAGAGAGAGAAAGAGAAGCTGTGAGTGAGAGGGAGAGAAAGTAAGAGAAGCTGTGAGTGAGATAGAGAGAGAGAGAAAGAGAAGCTGTGAGTGAGAGAGAGAGAGGGAGAAAGATAATCTGTGATTGAGAGTGAGAGAGAGAGAAAGAGAAGCTGTGAGTGAGAGAGAGAGAAAGAGAAGCTGTGAGTGAGAGAGAGAGAAGCTGTGAGTGAGACAGAGAGAGAAAAAGAGAAGCTGTGAGTGAGAGAGAGAGAAGCTGTGAGTGAGAGAGAGAGAGTGAAAGAGAAGCTGTGAGTGAGACAGAGAGAGAGAAAGAGAAGCTGTGAGAGAGAGAGGGGGGAAAGAGAAGCTGTGTGTGAGAGAGAGAAAGAGAAGCTGTGATTGTGTGTGAGAGAGAAAGAGAAGCTGTGAGTGAGAGAGAGAGAAAGAAAGAGAAATTAGAGTGAGAAAGAGAGAGAGAAAGAGAAGCTGTGAGTGAGACAGAGAGAGGGAGAAAGAGAAGCTTTGTGTGTGAGAGAGAGAAAGAGAAGCTGTGAGTGAAAGTGAGAGAGAGAGAGAAAGAGAAGCTGAGAGTGAGAGAGAGAGAGAGAAAGTGAAGCTGTGAGTGAGAGAGAGAGACAGAGAAGCTGTGTGTGTGTGTGTGAGAGAGAAAGATAGTCTGAGAAAGAGAGAGTGAAAGAGAAGCTGTGAGTGAGACAGAGAAGAGGGAGAAAGAGAAGCTGTGTGTGTGTGAGAGAGAAAGCGAAGCTGTGAGTGAGAGAGAGAGAGAGAAGCTGTGAGTGAGAGAGAGAAGCTGTGAGTGAGAGAGAGAGAAGATGTGAGTGAGAGAGAGAGAGAATGAGATGCTGTGAGTGTGAGAGAGAGAAAGTAAGAGAAGCTGTGAGTGAGAAAGAGAGAGAAAGAGAAGCTGTGAGGGAGAGAAAGAGAGGGAGAAAGAGAAGCTGTGAGTGAGAGAGAGAGAATGAGAAGCTGTGAGTGAGAGAGAGAGAAGCTGTGAGTGAGAGAGAAAGAGAAGCTGTGAGTGAGAGAGAGAGAGGGAGAAGATGTGAGTGAGAGAGAGAGAATGAGAAGTTGTGAGTGAGAGAGAGAGAAAGTAAGAGAAGCTGTGAGTGATACAGAGAGAGAGAATGAGAAGCTGTCAGTGAGAGAGAGAGAGGGAGAAAGATAAGCTGTGAGAGAGAGAGAGAGAGAGAGAAGCTGTGAGAGGGAGAGAGAGAGAGAAAGAGAAATTAGAGTGAGAAAGAGAGAGAGAAAGAGAAGCTGTGAGTGGGAGAGAGAAAAAGAGAGTCTGTGAGTGAGAGAGAGAGAGAGAAGCTGTGAGTGAGAGAGAGAGAGAGCCACTGTGAGTGAGAGAGAGAGAAAGAGAAGCTGTGAATGAGAGAGAGAGAAACTGTGAGTGAGAGAGAGAGAAAGAGAAGCTGTGAGTGAGAGAGAGAGAGAAAGAGAAGCTGTGAGTGTGAGAGAGAGAAGCTGTGAGTGAGAGAGAGAGAGATGTGAGTGAGAGAGAGAGAGAAAGAGAAGCTGTGAGTGAGAGGGAGAGAAAGTAAGAGAAGCTGTGAGTGAGATAGAGAGAGAGAGAAAGAGAAGCTGTGAGTGAGAGAGAGAGAGGGAGAAAGATAATCTGTGATTGAGAGTGAGAGAGAGAGAAAGAGAAGCTGTGAGTGAGAGAGAGAGAAAGAGAAGCTGTGAGTGAGAGAGAGAGAAGCTGTGAGTGAGACAGAGAGAGAAAAAGAGAAGCTGTGAGTGAGAGAGAGAGACAGAGAAGCTGTGTGTGTGTGTGTGAGAGAGAAAGATAGTCTGAGAGAGAGAGAGTGAAAGAGAAGCTGTGAGTGAGACAGAGAGAGAGAAAGAGAAGCTGTGAGAGAGAGAGGGGGGAAAGAGAAGCTGTGTGTGAGAGAGAGAAAGAGAAGCTGTGATTGTGTGTGAGAGAGAAAGAGAAGCTGTGAGTGAGAGAGAGAGAAAGAAAGAGAAATTAGAGTGAGAAAGAGAGAGAGAAAGAGAAGCTGTGAGTGAGACAGAGAGAGGGAGAAAGAGAAGCTTTGTGTGTGAGAGAGAGAAAGAGAAGCTGTGAGTGAAAGTGAGAGAGAGAGAAAGAGAAGCTGAGAGAGAGAGAGAGAGAAAGTGAAGCTGTGAGTGAGAGAGAGAGACAGAGAAGCTGTGTGTGTGTGTGTGAGAGAGAAAGAGAAGCTGTGAGTGAGACAGAGAAGAGGGAGAAAGAGAAGCTGTGTGTGTGTGAGAGAGAAAGCGAAGCTGTGAGTGAGAGAGAGAGAGAGAAGCTGTGAGTGAGAGAGAGAAGCTGTGAGTGAGAGAGAGAGAAGATGTGAGTGAGAGAGAGAGAGAATGAGATGCTGTGAGTGTGAGAGAGAGAAAGTAAGAGAAGCTGTGAGTGAGAAAGAGAGAGAAAGAGAAGCTGTGAGGGAGAGAAAGAGAGGGAGAAAGAGAAGCTGTGAGTGAGAGAGAGAGAATGAGAAGCTGTGAGTGAGAGAGAAAGCGAAGCTGTGAGTGAGAGAGAGAGAGAGAAGCTGTGAGTGAGAGAGAGAAGCTGTGAGTGAGAGAGAGAGAAGATGTGAGTGAGAGAGAGAGAGAATGAGATGCTGTGAGTGTGAGAGAGAGAAAGTAAGAGAAGCTGTGAGTGAGAAAGAGAGAGAAAGAGAAGCTGTGAGGGAGAGAAAGAGAGGGAGAAAGAGAAGCTGTGAGTGAGAGAGAGAGAATGAGAAGCTGTGAGTGAGAGAGAGAGAAGCTGTGAGTGAGAGAGAAAGAGAAGCTGTGAGTGAGAGAGAGAGAATGAGAAGTTGTGAGTGAGAGAGAGAGAAAGTAAGAGAAGCTGTGAGTGATACAGAGAGAGAGAAAGAGAAGCTGTCAGTGAGAGAGAGAGAGGGAGAAAGATAAGCTGTGAGAGAGAGAGAGAGAGAGAAGCTGTGAGAGGGAGAGAGAGAGAAAGAGAAATTAGAGTGAGAAAGAGAGAGAAAGAGAAGCTGTGAGTGGGAGAGAGAAAAAGAGAGTCTGTGAGTGAGAGAGAGAGAGAGAAGCTGTGAGTGAGAGAGAGAGAGAGCCGCTGTGAGTGAGAGAGAGAGAAAGAGAAGCTGTGAATGAGAGAGAGAGAAACTGTGAGTGAGAGAGAGAGAAAGAGAAGCTGTGAGTGAGAGAGAGAGAGAAAGAGAAGCTGTGAGTGAGAAGGAGAGGGAAAGAGAAGCTGTGAGTGAGTGAGAGAGAAAGAGAAGCTGTGAGTGAGAAGGAGAGGGAAAGAGAAGCTGTGAGTTAGAGAGAGAGAAAGAGAAGCTGTGAGTGAGAGAGAGAGAGAAAGAGAAGCTGTGTGTGTGTGTGAGAGAGAAAGATAGTCTGAGAAAGAGAGAGTGAAAGAGAAGCTGTGAGTGAGAGAGAGAGAGGGAGAAAGAGAAGCTGTGTGTGTGAGAGACAGAAAGAGAAGCTGTGAGTGAGAGTGAGAGAGAGAGAGAAAGAGAAAGAGAAGCTGTGAGTGAGAGAGTGAGAGAGAGAAAGAGAAGCTGTGAGTGAGAGTGAGAGAGAGAGAGAAAGAGAAGCTGTGAGTGAGAGAGAGAGAAAGAGATGCTGTGAGTGAGAGAGAGAGAGAAAGAGAAGCTGTGAGTGAGAGAGAGAGAAAGAGAAGCTGTGAGTGAGTGAGAGAGAGAGAAAGAGAAGCTGTGAGTGAGAGAGAGAGAGAAAGAGAACCTGTGAGTGAGAGAGAGAGAGAAAGAGAAGCTGTGAGTAAGAAGGAGAGGGAAAGAGAAGAAGTGAGTGAGTGAGAGTGAGAGAGAGAAAGAGAAGCTGTGAGAGAGAAAGAGAAGCTGTGAGTGAGTGAGAGAGAGAGAAAGAAAGAGAAGCTGTTAGTGAGAGTGAGAGAGAGAGAGAAAGAGAAGCTGTGAGTGAGAGAGAGATTGAAAGAGAAGCTGTGAGTGAGAGAGAGAGAGAAAGAAAGAGAAGCTGTGAGTGAGAGAGAGAAAGAGAAGCTGTGAGTGACAGAGAGAGAGAAAGAGAAGCTGAGAGTGAGAGAGAGAAAGTGAAGCTGTGAGTGAGAGAGAGAGAGAAAGAGAAGCTGTGTGTGTGTGAGAGAGAGAAAGATAGTCTGAGAAAGAGAGAGTGAAAGAGAAGCTGTGAGTGAGACAGAGAGAGGGAGAAAGTGAAGCTGTGTGTGTGAGAGAGAGAAAGAGAAGCTGTGAGTGAGAGTGAGAGAGAGAGAGAAAGAGAAGCTGTGAGTGAGAGAGAGAGAGAAAGAGAAGCTGTGAGTGAGAGAGAGAGAGAAAGCGAAGCTGTGAGTGAGAGAGAGAGAATGAGAAGCTGTGAGTGTGTGAGAGAGAAGCTGTGAGTGAGAGAGAGAGAAGATGTGAGTGAGAGAGAGAGAGAATGAGAAGCTGTGAGTGAGAGAGAGAGAAAGTAAGAGAAGCTGTGTGTGTGAGAGAGAAAGAGAAGCTGTGAGTGAGAGAAAGAGAGGGAGAAAGATAAGCTGTGAGTGAGAGAGAGAGAATGAGAAGCTGTGAGTGACAGAGAGAGAAGCTGTGAGTGAGAGAGAGAGAAAGAGAAGTTGTGAGTGACAGAGAGATAGAAAGAGAAGCTGAGAGTGAGAGAGAGAGAAAGTGAAGCTGTGAGTGAGAGAGACAGAAAGAGAAGCTGTGTGTGTGTGTGAGAGAGAAAGATAGTCTGAGAAAGAGAGAGTGAAAGAGAAGCTGTGAGTGAGACAGAGAGAGGGAGAAAGAGAAGCTGTGTGTGTGTGGGAGAGAAAGCGAAGCTGTGAGTGAGAGAGAGAGAAAGAAGCTGTGAGTGAGAGAGAGAAGCTGTGAGTGAGAGAGAGAGAAGATGTGAGTGAGAGAGAGAGAATGAGATGCTGTGAGTGAGAGAGAGAGAAAGTAAGAGAAGCTGTGAGTGAGAAAGAGAGAGAAAGAGAAGCTGTGAGGGAGAGAAAGAGAGGGAGAAAGAGAAGCTGTGAGTGAGAGAGAGAGAATGAGAAGCTGTGAGTGAGAGAGAGAGAAGCTGTGAGTGACTGAGAAAGAGAAGCTGTGAGTGAGAGAGAGAGAGAGAGAAGATGTGAGTGAGAGAGAGAGAATGAGAAGTTGTGAGTGAGAGAGAGAGAGAAAGAGAAGCTGTGAGTGAGAGAGAGAGAAAGAGATGCTGTGAGTGAGAGAGAGAGAGAAAGAGAAGCTGTGAGTGAGAGAGAGAGAAAGAGAAGCTGTGAGTGAGTGAGAGAGAGAGAAAGAGAAGCTGTGAGTGAGAGAGAGAGAAAGAGAACCTGTGAGTGAGAGAGAGAGAGAAAGAGAAGCTGTGAGTAAGAAGGAGAGGGAAAGAGAAGAAGTGAGTGAGTGAGAGTGAGAGAGAGAAAGAGAAGCTGTGAGAGAGAAAGAGAAGCTGTGAGTGAGTGAGAGAGAGAGAAAGAGAAGCTGTTAGTGAGAGTGAGAGAAAGAGAAGCTGTGTGTGTGAGAGAGAGAGAAAGATAGTCTGAGAAAGAGAGAGTGAAAGAGAAGCTGTGAGTGAGACAGAGAGAGGGAGAAAGTGAAGCTGTGTGTGTGTGAGAGAGAAAGAGAAGCTGTGAGTGAGAGTGAGAGAGAGAGAGAAAGAGAAGCTGTGAGTGAGAGAGAGAGAGAAAGAGAAGCTGTGAGTGAGAGAGAGAGAGAAAGCGAAGCTGTGAGTGAGAGAGAGAGAATGAGAAGCTATGAGTGTGAGAGAGAGAAGCTGTGAGTGAGAGAGAGAGAAGATGTGAGTGAGAGAGAGAGAGAGAATGAGAAGCTGTGAGTGAGAGAGAGAGAAAGTAAGAGAAGCTGTGTGTGTGAGAGAGAAAGAGAAGCTGTGAGTGAGAGAAAGAGAAGCAGTGAGTGAGAGAGTGAGAGAAAGAGAAGCTGAGAGTGAGACAGAGAGAGAGAAAAAGAAGCTGAGAGAGAGAGAGAGAGGGAGAAAGAGAAGCTGTGTGTGTGTGAGAGAGAGAAAGAGAAGCTGTGAGAGAGAAAGAGAAGCTGTGAGTGAGAGAGTGAGAGAGAGAAAGAGAAGCTGTTAGTGAGAGTGAGAGAAAGAGAGAAAGAGAAGCTGTGAGTGAGAGAGAGATTGAAAGAGAAGCTGTGAGTGAGAGAGAGAGAGAAGCTGTGAGTGAGAGAGAGAAACAGAAGCTGTGAGTGAGAGTGAGAGAAAGAGAAGCTGTGAGTGACACACAGAGAGAGAAGCTGTGAGTTAGAGAGAGAGAAAGAAAAGCTGTGAGTGACAGAGAGAGAGAAAGAGAAGCTGAGAGTGAGAGAGAGAGAGAAAGTGAAGCTGTGAGTGAGAGAGAGAGAGAAAGTGAAGCTGTGAGTGAGAGAGAGAGAGAAAGAGAAGCTTTGTGTGTGTGTGTGAGAGAAAGATAGTCTGAGAAAGAGACAGTGAAAGAGAAGCTGTGCGTGAGACAGAGAGAGGGAGAAAGAGAAGCTGTGTGTGTGTGAGAGAGAAAGAGAAGCTGTGAGTGAGAGTGAGAGAGAGAGAGAAAGAGAAGCTGTGAGTGAGAGAGAGAGAGAAAGAGAAGCTGTGAGTGAGAGAGAGAGAAAGCGAAGCTGTGAGTGAGAGAGAGAGAGAGAATGAGAAGCTGTGAGTGTGAGAGAGAGAAGCTGTGAGTGAGAGAGAGAGAGATGAGAAGCTGTGAGTGAGAGAGAGAGAAAGTAAGAGAAGCTGTGAGTGAGAAAGAGAGAGAAAGAGAAGCTGTGAGTGAGAGAAAGAGAGGGAGAAAGATAAGCTGTGAGAGAGAGAGAGAAAGAGAAGCTGTGTGAGAGAGAGATAGAGAAAGAGAAATTGTGATTGAGAGTGAGAGAGAGAGAAAAAGAGAAGCTGTGAGTGAGAGAGAGAGAAAGAGAAGCTATGAGTGAGAGAGAGAGAAGCAGTGAGTGAGAGAGAGGAAGAAAAGCTGTGAGTGAGAGAGAGGGAGAAAGAGAAGATATGAGTGTGCGAGATAGAGAGAAGCAGTGAGTGAGAGAGAGAGAGAGAGAGAGAACCTGTGAGTGAGACAGAGAGAGAGAAAGAGAAGCTGCGAGAGAGAGAGAGAGAGAGGGAGAAAGAGAAGCTGTGTGTGTGAGAGAGAAAGAGAAGCTGTGTGTGTGTGAGAGAGAGAAAGATAGTCTGAGAAAGAGAGTGAAAGAGAAGCTGTGAGTGAGAGAGAGAGAGGGAGAAAGAGAAGCTGTGAGTGAGAGCGAGAGAGATGTGAGTGATAGAGAGAGAGAATGAGAAGCTGTGAGTGAGAGAGAGAGAAAGTAAGAGAAGCTGTGAGTGAGATAGAGAGAGAAAGAGAAGCTGTGAGTGAGAGAGAGAGAGGGAGAAAGATAATCTGTGTGTGTGAGAGAGAGAAAGAGAAGGTGTGATTGAGAGTGAGAGAGAGAAAGAGAAGCTGTGAGTGAGAGAGAGAGAAAGAGAAGCTGTGAGTGAGAGAGAGAGAATCTGTGAGAGAGAGAAAGAAAAGCTGTGAGTGAGAGAGAGAGAGAAAGAGAAGATATGAGTGAGAGAGAGAAGCACTGAGAGAGAGAGAGAGAGAGAGAAACAGAAGCTGTGAGTGAGACAGAGAGAGAAAGAGAAGCTGTGAGAGAGAGAGAGGGAGAAAGAGAAGCTGTGTGTGAGAGAGAGAGAAAGAGAAGCTGTGAGTGTGTGTGAGAGAGAAAGAGAAGCTGTGAATGAGAGAGAGAGAAAGAGAAGCTGTGAGTGACACACAGAGAGAGAAGCTGTGAGTTAGAGAGAGAGAAAGAGAAGCTGTGAGTGACAGAGTGAGAGAAAGAGAAGCTGAGAGTGAGAGAGAGAGAAAGTGAAGCTGTGAGTGAGAGAGAGAGAGAAGCTTTGTGTGTGTGTGAGAGAGAAAGATAGTCTGAGAAAGAGACAGTGAAAGAGAAGCTGTGCGTGAGATAGAGAGAGGGAGAAAGAGAAGCTGTGTGTGTGTGAGAGAGAAAGAGAAGCTGTGAGTGAGAGTGAGAGAGAGAGAGTAAGAGAAGCTGTGAGTGAGAGAGAGAGAGAAAGAGAAGCTGTGAGTGAGAGAGAGAGAAAGCGAAGCTGTGAGTGAGTGAGTGAGAGAGAATGAGAAGCTGTGAGTGTGAGAGAGAGGAGCTGTGAGTGAGAGAGAGAAGATGTGAGTGAGAGAGAGAGAGATGAGAAACTGTGAGTGAGAGAGAGAGAAAGTAAGAGAAGCTATGAGTGAGAAAGAGAGAGAAAGAGAAGTTGTGAGTGAGAGAAAGAGAGGGAGAAAGATAAGCTGTGTGAGAGAGAGAGAGAAAGAGAAGCTGTGTGAGAGAGAGAGAAAGAGAAATTGTGATTGAGATTGAGAGAAGCAGTGAGTGAGAGAGAGGAAGAAAAGCTGTGAGTGAGAGAGAGAGAGAAAGAGAAGATATGAGTGTGAGAGATAGAGAGAAGCAGTGAGTGAGAGAGAGAGAGAGAAGCTGTGAGTGAGACAGAGAGAGAGAAAGAGAAGCTGCGAGAGAGAGAGAGAGAGAGGGAGAAAGAGAAGCTGTGTGTGTGAGAGAGAAAGAGAAGCTGTGTGTGTGTGTGAGAGAGAAAGATAGTCTGAGAAAGAGAGTGAAAGAGAAGCTGTGAGTGAGAGAGAGAGAGGGAGAAAGAGAAGCTGTGTGTGTGCGAGAGAGAAAGAGAAGCTGTGAGTGAGAGTGAGAGAGAGAGAGAGAAAGAGAAGCTGTGAGTGAGAGAGAGAGAGAGATGGGAGTGATAAAGAGAGAGAGAATGAGAAGCTGTGAGTGAGAGAGAGAGAGAAAGAGAAGCTGTGAGTGAGAGAGAGAGAGAATGAGAAGCTGTGAGTGAGAGAGAGAAGATGTGAGTGAGAGAGAGAGAGAGAGAAAGTGAAGCTGTGAGAGAGAGAGAGGGAGAAAGAGAAGCTGTGTGAGAGAGAGAGAAAGAGAAGCTGTGAGTGTGTGAGAGAGAGAAAGAGTTGTGAGTGAGAGAGAGAGAAAGAAAGAGAAATTAGAGTGAGAAAGAGAGAGAGAAAGAGAAGCTGTGTGGGAGAGAGAGAAAGAGAGTCTGTGAGTGAGAGAGAGAGAAGCTGTGAGTGAGAGAGAGAGAAAGAGAAGCTGTGAGTAAGAAGGAGAGGGAAAGAGAAGAAGTGAGAGAGAGAGAGAAAGAGAAGCTGTGAGAGAGAAAGAGAAGCTGTGAGTGAGAGAGTGAGAGAGAGAAAGAGAAGCTGTTAGTGAGAGTGAGAGAGAGAGAAAGAGAAGCTGTGTGAGAGAGAGATTGAAAGAGAAGCTGTGAGTGAGAGAGAGAGAGAGAGAAAGAGAAGCTGTGAGTGAGAGAGAGAAAGAGAAGCTGTGAGTGAGAGGGAGAGAAAGAGAAGCTGTGAGTGACACAGAGAGAGAAGCTGTGAGTTAGAGAGAGAGAAAGAGAAGCTGTGAGTGACAGAGAGAGAGAAAGAGAAGCTGAGAGTGAGAGAGAGAGAATGTGAAGCTGTGAGTGAGAGAGAGAGAGAAAGAGAAGCTGTGTGTGTGTGAGAGAGAGAAAGATAGTCAGAGAGAGTGAAAGAGAAGCTGTGAGTGACACAGAGAGAGGGAGAAAGAGAAGCTGTGTGTGTGTGAGAGAGAAAGAGAAGCTGTGAGTGAGAGTGAGAGAGAGAAAGACAAGCTGTTAGTGAGAGAGAGAGAAATAGAAGCTGTGAGTGAGAGAGAGTGAAAGCGAAGATGTGAGTGAGAGAGAGAGAGAATGAGAAGCTGTGAGTGTGAGAGAGAGAAGCTGTGAGTGAGAGAGAGAGAGATGTGAGTGAGAGAGAGAGAAAGAGAAGCTGTGAGTGAGAGGGAGAGAAAGTAAGAGAAGCTGTGAGTGAGATAGAGAGAGAGAGAAAGAGAAGCTGTGAGTGAGAGAGAGAGAGGGAGAAAGATAATCTGTGATTGAGAGTGAGAGAGAGAGAAAGAGAAGCTGTGAGTGAGAGAGAGAGAAAGAGAAGCTGTGAGTGAGAGAGAGAGAAGCTGTGAGTGAGACAGAGAGAGAAAAAGAGAAGCTGTGAGTGAGAGAGAGAGAAGCTGTGAGTGAGAGAGAGAGAGTGAAAGAGAAGCTGTGAGTGAGACAGAGAGAGAGAAAGAGAAGCTGTGAGAGAGAGAGGGGGGAAAGAGAAGCTGTGTGTGAGAGAGAGAAAGAGAAGCTGTGATTGTGTGTGAGAGAGAAAGAGAAGCTGTGAGTGAGAGAGAGAGAAAGAAAGAGAAATTAGAGTGAGAAAGAGAGAGAGAGAGAGAAGCTGTGAGTGAGACAGAGAGAGGGAGAAAGAGAAGCTTTGTGTGTGAGAGAGAGAAAGAGAAGCTGTGAGTGAAAGTGAGAGAGAGAGAGAAAGAGAAGCTGAGAGTGAGAGAGAGAGAGAGAAAGTGAAGCTGTGAGTGAGAGAGAGAGACAGAGAAGCTGTGTGTGTGTGTGAGAGAGAGAAAGATAGTCTGAGAAAGAGAGAGTGAAAGAGAAGCTGTGAGTGAGACAGAGAAGAGGGAGAAAGAGAAGCTGTGTGTGTGTGAGAGAGAAAGCGAAGCTGTGAGTGAGAGAGAGAGAGAGAAGCTGTGACTGAGAGAGAGAAGCTGTGAGTGAGAGAGAGAGAAGATGTGAGTGAGAGAGAGAGAGAATGAGATGCTGTGAGTGTGAGAGAGAGAAAGTAAGAGAAGCTGTGAGTGAGAAAGAGAGAGAAAGAGAAGCTGTGAGGGAGAGAAAGAGAGGGAGAAAGAGAAGCTGTGAGTGAGAGAGAGAGAATGAGAAGCTGTGAGTGAGAGAGAGAGAAGCTGTGAGTGAGAGAGAAAGAGAAGCTGTGAGTGAGAGAGAGAGAGAGAGAAGATGTGAGTGAGAGAGAGAGAATGAGAAGTTGTGAGTGAGAGAGAGAGAAAGTAAGAGAAGCTGTGAGTGATACAGAGAGAGAGAAAGAGAAGCTGTCAGTGAGAGAGAGAGAGGGAGAAAGATAAGCTGTGAGAGAGAGAGAGAGAGAGAGAAGCTGTGAGAGGGAGAGAGTGAAAGCGAAGATGTGAGTGAGAGAGAGAGAGAATGAGAAGCTGTGAGTGTGAGAGAGAGAAGCTGTGAGTGAGAGAGAGAGAGATGTGAGTGAGAGAGAGAGAAAGAGAAGCTGTGAGTGAGAGGGAGAGAAAGTAAGAGAAGCTGTGAGTGAGATAGAGAGAGAGAGAAAGAGAAGCTGTGAGTGAGAGAGAGAGAGGGAGAAAGATAATCTGTGATTGAGAGTGAGAGAGAGAGAAAGAGAAGCTGTGAGTGAGAGAGAGAGAAAGAGAAGCTGTGAGTGAGAGAGAGAGAAGCTGTGAGTGAGACAGAGAGAGAAAAAGAGAAGCTGTGAGTGAGAGAGAGAGAAGCTGTGAGTGAGAGAGAGAGAGTGAAAGAGAAGCTGTGAGTGAGACAGAGAGAGAGAAAGAGAAGCTGTGAGAGAGAGAGGGGGGAAAGAGAAGCTGTGTGTGAGAGAGAGAAAGAGAAGCTGTGATTGTGTGTGAGAGAGAAAGAGAAGCTGTGAGTGAGAGAGAGAGAAAGAAAGAGAAATTAGAGTGAGAAAGAGAGAGAGAGAGAGAAGCTGTGAGTGAGACAGAGAGAGGGAGAAAGAGAAGCTTTGTGTGTGAGAGAGAGAAAGAGAAGCTGTGAGTGAAAGTGAGAGAGAGAGAGAAAGAGAAGCTGAGAGTGAGAGAGAGAGAGAGAAAGTGAAGCTGTGAGTGAGAGAGAGAGACAGAGAAGCTGTGTGTGTGTGTGAGAGAGAGAAAGATAGTCTGAGAAAGAGAGAGTGAAAGAGAAGCTGTGAGTGAGACAGAGAAGAGGGAGAAAGAGAAGCTGTGTGTGTGTGAGAGAGAAAGCGAAGCTGTGAGTGAGAGAGAGAGAGAGAAGCTGTGACTGAGAGAGAGAAGCTGTGAGTGAGAGAGAGAGAAGATGTGAGTGAGAGAGAGAGAGAATGAGATGCTGTGAGTGTGAGAGAGAGAAAGTAAGAGAAGCTGTGAGTGAGAAAGAGAGAGAAAGAGAAGCTGTGAGGGAGAGAAAGAGAGGGAGAAAGAGAAGCTGTGAGTGAGAGAGAGAGAATGAGAAGCTGTGAGTGAGAGAGAGAGAAGCTGTGAGTGAGAGAGAAAGAGAAGCTGTGAGTGAGAGAGAGAGAGAGAGAAGATGTGAGTGAGAGAGAGAGAATGAGAAGTTGTGAGTGAGAGAGAGAGAAAGTAAGAGAAGCTGTGAGTGATACAGAGAGAGAGAAAGAGAAGCTGTCAGTGAGAGAGAGAGAGGGAGAAAGATAAGCTGTGAGAGAGAGAGAGAGAGAGAGAAGCTGTGAGAGGGAGAGAGAGAGAGAAAGAGAAATTAGAGTGAGAAAGAGAGAGAGAAATAGAAGCTATGAGTGGGAGAGAGAAAAAGAGAGTCTGTGAGTGAGAGAGAGAGAGAGAAGCTGTGAGTGAGACAGAGAGAGAGCCGCTGTGAGTGAGAGAGAGAGAAAGAGAAGCTGTGAATGAGAGAGAGAGAAACTGTGAGTGAGAGAGAGAGAAATAGAAGCTGTGAGTGAGAGAGAGAGAGAAAGAGAAGCTGTGAGTGTGAGAGAGAGAAGCTGTGAGTGAGAGAGAGAGAGATGTGAGTGAGAGAGAGAGAGAAAGAGAAGCTGTGAGTGAGAGGGAGAGAAAGTAAGAGAAGCTGTGAGTGAGATAGAGAGAGAGAGAAAGAGAAGCTGTGAGTGAGAGAGAGAGAGGGAGAAAGATAATCTGTGATTGAGAGTGAGAGAGAGAGAAAGAAAGAGAAGCTGTGAGTGAGAGAGAGAGAAAGAGAAGCTGTGAGTGAGAGAGAGAGAAGCTGTGTGTGAGACAGAGAGAGAAAAAGAGAAGCTGTGAGTGAGAGAGAGAGAAGCTGTGAGTGAGAGAGAGAGAGTGAAAGAGAAGCTGTGAGTGAGACAGAGAGAGAGAAAGAGAAGCTGTGAGAGAGAGAGGGGGGAAAGAGAAGCTGTGTGTGAGAGAGAGAAAGAGAAGCTGTGATTGTGTGTGAGAGAGAAAGAGAAGCTGTGAGTGAGAGAGAGAGAAAGAAAGAGAAATTAGAGTGAGAAAGAGAGAGAGAAAGAGAAGCTGTGAGTGAGACAGAGAGAGGGAGAAAGAGAAGCTTTGTGTGTGTGAGAGAGAAAGAGAAGCTGTGAGTGAAAGTGAGAGAGAGAGAGAAAGAGAAGCTGAGAGAGAGAGAGAGAGAGAAAGTGAAGCTGTGAGTGAGAGAGAGAGACAGAGAAGCTGTGTGTGTGTGTGAGAGAGAGAAAGATAGTCTGAGAAAGAGAGAGTGAAAGAGAAGCTGTGAGTGAGACAGAGAAGAGGGAGAAAGAGAAGCTGTGTGTGTGTGAGAGAGAAAGCGAAGCTGTGAGTGAGAGAGAGAGAGAGAAGCTGTGAGTGAGAGAGAGAAGCTGTGAGTGAGAGAGAGAGAAGATGTGAGTGAGAGAGAGAGAATGAGATGCTGTGAGTGAGAGAGAGAGAAAGTAAGAGAAGCTGTGAGTGAGAAAGAGAGAGAAAGAGAAGCTGTGAGGGAGAGAAAGAGAGGGAGAAAGAGAAGCTGTGAGTGAGAGAGAGAGAATGAGAAGCTGTGAGTGAGAGAGAAAGCGAAGCTGTGAGTGAGAGAGAGAGAGAAGCTGTGAGTGAGAGAGAGAAGCTGTGAGTGAGAGAGAGAGAAGATGTGAGTGAGAGAGAGAGAGAATGAGATGCTGTGAGTGTGAGAGAGAGAAAGTAAGAGAAGCTGTGAGTGAGAAAGAGAGAGAAAGAGAAGCTGTGAGGGAGAGAAAGAGAGGGAGAAAGAGAAGCTGTGAGTGAGAGAGAGAGAATGAGAAGCTGTGAGTGAGAGAGAGAGAAGCTGTGAGTGAGAGAGAAAGAGAAGCTGTGAGTGAGAGAGAGAGAGAGAAGATGTGAGTGAGAGAGAGAGAATGAGAAGTTGTGAGTGAGAGAGAGAGAAAGTAAGAGAAGCTGTGAGTGATACAGAGAGAAAGAAAGAGAAGCTGTCAGTGAGAGAGAGAGAGGGAGAAAGATAAGCTGTGAGAGAGAGAGAGAGAGAGAAGCTGTGAGAGGGAGAGAGAGAGAGAAAGAGAAATTAGAGTGAGAAAGAGAGAGAAAGAGAAGCTGTGAGTGGGAGAGAAAAAAAGAGAGTCTGTGAGTGAGGGAGAGAGAGAGAAGCTGTGAGTGAGAGAGAGAGAGAGCCGCTGTGAGTGAGAGAGAGAGAAAGAGAAGCTGTGAATGAGAGAGAGAGAAACTGTGAGTGAGAGAGAGAGAAAGAGAAGCTGTGAGTGAGAGAGAGAGAGAAAGAGAAGCTGTGAGTGAGAAGGAGAGGGAAAGAGAAGCTGTGAGTGAGTGAGAGAGAAAGAGAAGCTGTGAGTGAGAAGGAGAGGGAAAGAGAAGCTGTGAGTGAGTGAGAGAGAAAGAGAAGCTGTGAGTGAGAGTGAGAGAGAGAGAAAAAGAGAAGCTGTGAGTGACACACAGAGAGAGAAGCTGTGAGTTAGAGAGAGAGAAAGAGAAGCTGTGAGTGAGAGAGAGAGAGAAAGAGAAGCTGTGTGTGTGAGAGAGAGAGAAAGATAGTCTGAGAAAGAGAGAGTGAAAGAGAAGCTGTGAGTGAGAGAGAGAGAGGGAGAAAGAGAAGCTGTGTGTGTGAGAGACAGAAAGAGAAGCTGTGAGTGAGAGTGAGAGAGAGAGAGAGAAAGAGAAAGAGAAGCTGTGAGTGAGAGAGTGAGAGAGAGAAAGAGAAGCTGTGAGTGAGAGTGAGAGAGAGAGAAAGAGAAGCTGTGAGTGAGAGAGAGAGAAAGAGATGCTGTGAGTGAGAGAGAGAGAGAAAGAGAAGCTGTGAGTGAGAGAGAGAGAAAGAGAAGCTGTGAGTGAGTGAGAGAGAGAGAAAGAGAAGCTGTGAGTGAGAGAGAGAGAAAGAGAACCTGTGAGTGAGAGAGAGAGAGAAAGAGAAGCTGTGAGTAAGAAGGAGAGGGAAAGAGAAGAAGTGAGTGAGTGAGAGTGAGAGAGAGAAAGAGAAGCTGTGAGAGAGAAAGAGAAGCTGTGAGTGAGTGAGAGAGAGAGAAAGAGAAGCTGTTAGTGAGAGTGAGAGAGAGAGAGAAAGAGAAGCTGTGAGTGAGAGAGAGATTGAAAGAGAAGCTGTGAGTGAGAGAGAGAGAGAGAAAGAGAAGCTGTGAGTGAGAGAGAGAAAGAGAAGCTGTGAGTGACAGAGAGAGAGAAAGAGAAGCTGAGAGTGAGAGAGAGAGAGAAAGTGAAGCTGTGAGTGAGAGAGAGAGAGAAAGAGAAGCTGTGTGTGTGTGAGAGAGAGAAAGATAGTCTGAGAAAGAGAGAGTGAAAGAGAAGCTGTGAGTGAGACAGAGAGAGGGAGAAAGTGAAGCTGTGTGTGTGAGAGAGAGAAAGAGAAGCTGTGAGTGAGAGTGAGAGAGAGAGAGAAAGAGAAGCTGTGAGTGAGAGAGAGAGAGAAAGAGAAGCTGTGAGTGAGAGAGAGAGAAGATGTGAGTGAGAGAGAGAGAGAATGAGAAGCTGTGAGTGAGAGAGAGAGAAAGTAAGAGAAGCTGTGTGTGTGAGAGAGAAAGAGAAGCTGTGAGTGAGAGAAAGAGAGGGAGAAAGATAAGCTGTGAGTGAGAGAGAGAGAATGAGAAGCTGTGAGTGACAGAGAGAGAAGCTGTGAGTGAGAGAGAGAGAAAGAGAAGTTGTGAGTGACAGAGAGATAGAAAGAGAAGCTGAGAGTGAGAGAGAGAGAGAAAGTGAAGCTGTGAGTGAGAGAGACAGAAAGAGAAGCTGTGTGTGTGTGAGAGAGAAAGCGAAGCTGTGAGTGAGAGAGAGAGAAAGAAGCTGTGAGTGAGAGAGAGAAGCTGTGAGTGAGAGAGAGAGAAGATGTGAGTGAGAGAGAGAGAGAATGAGATGCTGTGAGTGAGAGAGAGAGAAAGTAAGAGAAGCTGTGAGTGAGAAAGAGAGAGAAAGAGAAGCTGTGAGGGAGAGAAAGAGAGGGAGAAAGAGAAGCTGTGAGTGAGAGAGAGAGAATGAGAAGCTGTGAGTGAGAGAGAGAGAAAGAAGCTGTGAGTGAGAGAGAGAAGCTGTGAGTGAGAGAGAGAGAAGATGTGAGTGAGAGAGAGAGAGAATGAGATGCTGTGAGTGAGAGAGAGAGAAAGTAAGAGAAGCTGTGAGTGAGAAAGAGAGAGAAAGAGAAGCTGTGAGGGAGAGAAAGAGAGGGAGAAAGAGAAGCTGTGAGTGAGAGAGAGAGAATGAGAAGCTGTGAGTGAGAGAGAGAGAAGCTGTGAGTGACTGAGAAAGAGAAGCTGTGAGTGAGAGAGAGAGAGAGAGAAGATGTGAGTGAGAGAGAGAGAATGAGAAGTTGTGAGTGAGAGAGAGAGAAAGTAAGAGAAGCTGTGAGTGATACAGTGAGAGAGAAAGAGAAGCTGTCAGTGAGAGAGAGAGAGGGATAAAGATAAGCTGTGTGTGTGAGAGAGAGAGAGAGAAGCTGTGAGAGAGAGAAAGAGAAGCTGTGATTGAGAGTGAGAGAGAGAGAAAGAGAAGCTGTGAGTGAGAGACAGAGAAAGAGAAGCTGTAAGTGAGAGAGAGAGAAGCTGTGAGTGAGAGAGAGAAAGAAAAGGTGTGAGTGAGAGAGAGAGAGAGAAAGAGAAGATATGAGTGAGAGAGAGAGAGAGAAAGAGAAGCTGTGAGAGAGAGGGGGGAAAGAGAAGCTGTGTGTGTGTGAGAGAGAAAGAGAAGCTGTGAGTGTGTGTGAGAGAGAAAGAGAAGCTGTGAGTGAGAGAGAGAGAAAGAAAGAGAAATTAGAGTGAGAAAGAGAGAGAGAGAGAGAAGCTGTGAGTGAGAGAGAGAGAGAGCCGCTGTGAGTGAGAGAGAAAGAAAGAGAAGCTGTGAATGAGAGAGAGAGAAACTGTGAGTGAGAGAGAGAGAAAGAGAAGCTGTGAGTGAGAGAGAGAGAGAAAGAGAAGCTGGAAGTGAGAAGGAGAGGGAAAGAGAAGCTGTGAGTGAGTGAGAGAGAAAGAGAAGCTGTGAGTGAGAAGGAGAGGGAAAGAGAAGCTGTGAGTGAGTGAGAGAGAAAGAGAAGCTGTGAGTGAGAGTGAGAGAGAGAGAAAAAGAGAAGCTGTGAGTGACACACAGAGAGAGAAGCTGTGAGTTAGAGAGAGAGAGAAAGAGAAGCTGTGAGTGAGAGAGAGAGAGAAAGAGAAGCTGTGTGTGTGTGTGAGAGAGAAAGATAGTCTGAGAAAGAGAGAGTGAAAGAGAAGCTGTGAGTGAGAGAGAGAGAGGGAGAAAGAGAAGCTGTGTGTGAGAGAGACAGAAAGAGAAGCTGTGAGTGAGAGTGAGAGAGAGAGAAAGAAAGAGAAAGAGAAGCTGTGAGTGAGAGAGTGAGAGAGAGAAAGAGAAGCTGTGAGTGAGAGTGAGAGAGAGAGAGAAAGAGAAGCTGTGAGTGAGAGAGAGAGAAAGAGATGCTGTGAGTGAGAGAGAGAGAGAAAGAGAAGCTGTGAGTGAGAGAGAGAGAAAGAGAAGCTGTGAGTGAGTGAGAAAGAGAGAAAGAGAAGCTGTGAGTGAGAGAGAGAGAAAGAGAACCTGTGAGTGAGAGAGAGAAAGAGAAGCTGTGAGTAAGGAGAGAGAAAGAGAAGCTGTGAGTGAGAGTGAGAGAGAGAGAAAAAGAGAAGCTGTGAGTGACACACACAGAGAGAAGCTGTGAGTTAGAGAGAGAGAAGATGTGAGTGAGAGAGAGAGAGAATGAGATGCTGTGAGTGAGAGAGAGAGAAAGTAAGAGAAGCTGTGAGTGAGAAAGAGAGAGAAAGAGAAGCTGTGAGGGAGAGAAAGAGAGGGAGAAAGAGAAGCTGTGAGTGAGAGAGAGAGAATGAGAAGCTGTGAGTGAGAGAGAGAGAAGCTGTGAGTGACTGAGAAAGAGAAGCTGTGAGTGAGAGAGAGAAAGAGAAGCTGTGAGTGAGAGGGAGAGAAAGAGAAGCTGTGAGTGACACAGAGAGAGAGAAGCTGTGAGTTAGAGAGAATGAGAAGCTGTGATTGAGAGAGAGAGAAAGTAAGAGAAGCTGTGTGTGAGAAAGAGAGAGAAAGAGAAGCTGTGAGTGAGAGAAAGAGAGGGAGAAAGAAGCTGTGAGAGAGAGAGAGAGAAAGAGAAGCTGTGTGTGAGAGAGAGAGAAAGAGAAGCTGTGATTGAGAGTGAGAGAGAGAGAGAAAGAGAAGCTGTGAGTGAGAGAGTGAAAGAGAAGCTATGAGTGAGAGAGAGAGAAGCAGTGAGTGAGAGAGAGAAAAAAAAGCTGTGAGTGAGAGAGAGAGAGAAAGAGAAGATATGAGTGAGAGAGAGAGAAGCAGTGAGTGAGAGAGTGAGAGAAAGAGAAGCTGTGAGTGAGACAGAGAGAGAGAAAAAGAAGCTGAGAGAGAGAGAGAGAGAGAGAGAGAAGCTGTGTGTGTGTGTGAGAGAGAAAGAGAAGCTGTGAGAGAGAAAGAGAAGCTGTGAGTGAGAGAGTGAGAGAGAGAAAGAGAAGCTGTTAGTGAGAGTGAAAGAAAGAGAGAAAGAGAAGCTGTGAGTGAGAGAGAGATTGAAAGAGAAGCTGTGAGTGAGAGAGAGAGAGAAGCTGTGAGTGAGAGAGAGAAAGAGAAGCTGTGAGTGAGAGTGAGAGAAAGAGAAGCTGTGAGTGACACACAGAGAGAGAAGCTGTGAGTTAGAGAGAGAGAAAGAGAAGCTGTGAGTGACAGAGAGAGAGAAAGAGAAGCTGAGAGTGAGAGAGAGAGAGAAAGTGAAGCTGTGAGTGAGAGAGAGAGAGAAAGAGAAGCTTTGTGTGTGTGTGAGAGAGAAAGAGAAGCTGTGAGTGAGAGTGAGAGAGAGAGAGAAATTGAAGCTGTGAGTGAGAGAGAGAGAGAAAGAGAAGCTGTGAGTGAGAGAGAGAGAAAGCGAAGCTGTGAGTGAGAGAGAGAGAGAGAATGAGAAGCTGTGAGTGTGAGAGAGAGAAGCTGTGAGTGAGAGAGAGAGAGATGAGAAGCTGTGAGTGAGAGAGAGAGAAAGTAAGAGAAGCTGTGAGTGAGAAAGAGAGAGAAAGAGAAGCTGTGAGTGAGAGAAAGAGCTGGAGAAAGATAAGCTGTGTGAGAGAGAGAGAAAGAGAAGCTGTGTGAGAGAGAGATAGAGAAAGAGAAATTGTGATTGAGAGTGAGAGAGAGAGAAAAAGAGAAGCTGTGAGTGAGAGAGAGAGAGAGAGAAGCTATGAGTGAGAGAGAGAGAAGCAGTGAGTGAGAGAGAGGAAGAAAAGCTGTGAGTGAGAGAGAGGGAGAAAGAGAAGATATGAGTGTGAGAGATAGAGAGAAGCAGTGAGTGAGAGAGAGAGAGAGAGAGAGAGAGAACCTGTGAGTGAGACAGAGAGAGAGAAAGAGAAGCTGCGAGAGAGAGAGAGAGAGAGAGGGAGAAAGAGAAGCTGTGTGTGTGAGAGAGAAAGAGAAGCTGTGAGTGAGAGTGAGAGAGAGAGAGAGAAAGAGAAGCTGTGAGTGAGAGCGAGAGAGATGTGAGTGATAGAGAGAGAGAATGAGAAGCTGTGAGTGAGAGAGAGAGAAAGTAAGAGAAGCTGTGAGTGAGATAGAGAGAGAGAGAAAGAGAAGCTGTGAGTGAGAGAGAGAGAGGGAGAAAGATAATCTGTGTGTGAGAGAGAGAGAAAGAGAAGGTGTGATTGAGAGTGAGAGAGAGAAAGAGAAGCTGTGAGTGAGAGAGAGAGAAAGAGAAGCTGTGAGTGAGAGAGAGAGAATCTGTGAGAGAGAGAAAGAAAAGCTGTGAGTGAGAGAGAGAGAGAAAGAGAAGATATGAGTGAGAGAGAGAAGCACTGAGAGAGAGAGAGAGAGAAACAGAAGCTGTGAGTGAGACAGAGAGAGAAAGAGAAGCTGTGAGAGAGAGAGAGGGAGAAAGAGAAGCTGTGTGTGTGTGAGAGAGAAAGAGAAGCTGTGAGTGTGTGTGAGAGAGAAAGAGAAGCTGTGAATGAGAGAGAGAGAATGAGAAGCTGTGAGTGACACACAGAGAGAGAAGCTGTGAGTTAGAAAGAGAGATAGAGAAGCTGTGAGTGACAGAGTGAGAGAAAGAGAAGCTGAGAGTGAGAGAGAGAGAGAAAGTGAAGCTGTGAGTGAGAGAGAGAGAGAATCTTTGTGTGTGTGTGAGAGAGAAAGATAGTCTGAGAAAGAGACAGTGAAAGAGAAGCTGTGTGTGAGATAGAGAGAGGGAGAAAGAGAAGCTGTGTGTGTGAGAGAGAGAAAGAGAAGCTGTGAGTGAGAGTGAGAGAGAGAGAGTAAGAGAAGCTGTGAGTGAGAGAGAGAGAGAAAGAGAAGCTGTGAGTGAGAGAGAGAGAAAGCGAAGCTGTGAGTGAGTGAGAGAGAGAGAATGAGAAGCTGTGAGTGTGAGAGAGAGGAGCTGTGAGTGAGAGAGAGAGAGAAGATGTGAGTGAGAGAGAGAGAGATGAGAAACTGTGAGTGAGAGAGAGAGAAAGTAAGAGAAGCTATGAGTGAGAAAGAGAGAGAAAGAGAAGTTGTGAGTGAGAGAAAGAGAGGGAGAAAGATAAGCTGTGTGAGAGAGAGAGAGAAAGAGAAGCTGTGTGTGTGAGAGAGAAAGAGAAATTGTGATTGAGATTGAGAGAAGCAGTGAGTGAGAGAGAGGAAGAAAAGCTGTGAGTGAGAGAGAGAGAGAAAGAGAAGATATGAGTGTGAGAGATAGAGAGAAGCAGTGAGTGAGAGAGAGAGAGAGAAGCTGTGAGTGAGACAGAGAGAGAGAAAGAGAAGCTGCGAGAGAGAGAGAGAGAGGGAGAAAGAGAAGCTGTGTGTGTGAGAGAGAAAGAGAAGCTGTGTGTGTGTGTGAGAGAGAAAGATAGTCTGAGAAAGAGAGTGAAAGAGAAGCTGTGAGTGAGAGAGAGAGAGGGAGAAAGAGAAGCTGTGTGTGTGCGAGAGAGAAAGAGAAGCTGTGAGTGAGAGTGAGAGAGAGAGAGAGAAAGAGAAGCTGTGAGTGAGAGAGAGAGAGAGATGGGAGTGATAAAGAGAGAGAGAATGAGAAGCTGTGAGTGAGAGAGAGAGAGAGAAAGAGAAGCTGTGAGTGAGAGAAAGAGTGAAAGAGAAGCTGTGAGTGAGAGAGAGAAAGAGAAGCTGTGAGTGAGAGAGAGAGAGAATGAGAAGCTGTGAGTGAGAGAGAGAGAAGCTGCGAGTGAGAGAGAGAGAGAAAGTAAAGCTCTGAGTGAGAGAGAGAGAAAGAGAAGCTGTGTGTGTGTGAGAGAGAGAAAGATAGTCTGAGAAAGAGAGAGTGAAAGAGAAGCTGTGAGTGAGAGAGAGAGAGGGAGAAAGAGAAGCTGTGTGAGATAGAGAGAGAAAGAGAAGCTGTGAGTGAGAGTGAGACAGAGAGAGAAAGAGAAGCTGTGAGTGAGATAGAGAGAGAGAGAAAGAGAAAGAGAAGCTGTGAGTGAGAGAGAGAGAAAGAGAAAGAGAAGGTGTGATTGAGAGTGAGAGAGAGAAAGAGAAGCTGTGAGTGAGAGAGAGAGAAAGAGAAGCTGTGAGTGAGAGAGAGAGAATCTGTGAGTGAGAGAGAGAGAAAGAGAAGATATGAGTGAGAGACAGAGAGAAGCAGTGAGAGAGAGAGAAAGAAACAGAAGCTGTGAGTGAGACAGAGAGAGAAAGAGAAGCTGTGAGAGAGAGAGAGAGGGAGAAAGAGAAGCTGTGTGTGTGTGAGAGAGAAAGAGAAGCTGTGAGTGTGTGTGAGAGAGAAAGAGAAGCTGTGAGTGAGAGAGAGAGAAAGAAAGAGAAATTAGAGTGAGAAAGAGAGAGAGAAAGAGAAGCTGTGTGGGAGAGAGAGAAAGAGAGTCTGTGAGTGAGAGAGAGAGAGAAGCTGTGAGTGAGA
Source organism: Bradypodion pumilum (assembly GCA_035047305.1). Classification (NCBI taxonomy): domain Eukaryota; kingdom Metazoa; phylum Chordata; class Lepidosauria; order Squamata; family Chamaeleonidae; genus Bradypodion; species Bradypodion pumilum. Next base: position 269,423,866 of record JAWDJD010000001.1, on the reverse strand, counting down.
GAGAGAGAGAAAGAGAAGCTGTGAGTAAGAAGGAGAGGGAAAGAGAAGAAGTGAGAGAGAGAGAGAGAGAAAGAGAAGCTGTGAGAGAGAATGAGAAGCTGTGAGTGAGAGAGTGAGAGAGAGAAAGAGAAGCTGTTAGTGAGAGTGAGAGAGAGAGAAACAGAAGCTGTGAGTGATAGAGAGATTGAAAGAGAAGCTGTGCGTGAGAGAGAGAGAGAGAAAGAGAAGCTGTGAGTGAGAGAGAGAAAGAGAAGCTGTGAGTGAGAGGGAGAGAAAGAGAAGCTGTGAGTGACACAGAGAGAGAGAAGCTGTGAGTTAGAGAGAGAAAGAGAAGCTGTGAGTGACAGAGAGAGAGAAAGAGAAGCTGAGAGTGAGAGAGAGAGAGAATGTGAAGCTGTGAGTGAGAGAGAGAGAGAAAGAGAAGCTGTGTGTGTGTGAGAGAGAAAGATAGTCTGAGAAAGAGAGAGTGAAAGAGAAGCTGTGAGTGAGACAGAGACAGGGAGAAAGAGAAGCTGTGTGTGTGAGAGAGAGAAAGAGAAGCTGTGAGTGAGAGTGAGAGAGGGAGAAAGAGAAGCTGTGTGTGTGTGAGAGAGAAAGAGAAGCTGTGAGTGAGAGTGAGAGAGAGCGTAAGAGAAGCTGTGAGTGAGAGAGAGAGAGAAAGAGAAGCTGTGAGTGAGAGAGAGAGAAAGCGAAGCTGTGAGTGAGAGAGAGAGAGAATGAGAAGCTGTGAGTGTGTGAGAGAGAAGCTGTGAGTGAGAGAGAGAGAGAAGCTGTGAGTGAGAGAGAGAGAAAGAGAAATTGTGATTGAGAGTGAGAGAGAGAGAGAAAGAGAAGCTGTGAGTGAGAGAGAGAGAAAGAGAAGCTATGAGTGAGAGAGAGAGAAGCAGTGAGTGAGAGAGAGGAAGAAAAGCTGTGAGTGAGAGAGAGAGAGAAAGAGAAGATATGAGTGTGAGAGATAGAGAGAAGCAGTGAGTGAGAGAGAGAGAGAGAAGCTGTGAGTGAGACAGAGAGAGAGAAAGAGAAGCTGCGAGAGAGAGAGAGAGAGGGAGAAAGAGAAGCTGTGTGTGTGAGAGAGAAAGAGAAGCTGTGTGTGTGTGTGAGAGAGAAAGATAGTCTGAGAAAGAGAGTGAAAGAGAAGCTGTGAGTGAGAGAGAGAGAGGGAGAAAGAGAAGCTGTGTGTGTGCGAGAGAGAAAGAGAAGCTGTGAGTGAGAGTGAGAGAGAGAGAGAGAAAGAGAAGCTGTGAGTGAGAGAGAGAGAGAGATGGGAGTGATAAAGAGAGAGAGAATGAGAAGCTGTGAGTGAGAGAGAGAGAGAGAAAGAGAAGCTGTGAGTGAGAGAAAGAGTGAAAGAGAAGCTGTGAGTGAGAGAGAGAAAGAGAAGCTGTGAGTGAGAGAGAGAGAGAATGAGAAGCTGTGAGTGAGAGAGAGAGAAGCTGCGAGTGAGAGAGAGAGAGAAAGTAAAGCTCTGAGTGAGAGAGAGAGAAAGAGAAGCTGTGTGTGTGTGAGAGAGAGAAAGATAGTCTGAGAAAGAGAGAGTGAAAGAGAAGCTGTGAGTGAGAGAGAGAGAGGGAGAAAGAGAAGCTGTGTGAGATAGAGAGAGAAAGAGAAGCTGTGAGTGAGAGTGAGACAGAGAGAGAAAGAGAAGCTGTGAGTGAGATAGAGAGAGAGAGAAAGAGAAAGAGAAGCTGTGAGTGAGAGAGAGAGAAAGAGAAAGAGAAGGTGTGATTGAGAGTGATAGAGAGAAAGAGAAGCTGTGAGTGAGAGAGAGAGAAAGAGAAGCTGTGAGTGAGAGAGAGAGAATCTGTGAGTGAGAGAGAGAGAAAGAGAAGATATGAGTGAGAGACAGAGAGAAGCAGTGAGAGAGAGAGAAAGAAACAGAAGCTGTGAGTGAGACAGAGAGAGAAAGAGAAGCTGTGAGAGAGAGAGAGAGGGAGAAAGAGAAGCTGTGTGTGTGTGAGAGAGAAAGAGAAGCTGTGAGTGTGTGTGAGAGAGAAAGAGAAGCTGTGAGTGAGAGAGAGAGAAAGAAAGAGAAATTAGAGTGAGAAAGAGAGAGAGAAAGAGAAGCTGTGTGGGAGAGAGAGAAAGAGAGTCTGTGAGTGAGAGAGAGAGAGAAGCTGTGAGTGAGAGAGAGAGAGAAAGAGAAGCTGTGAGTAAGAAGGAGAGGGAAAGAGAAGAAGTGAGAGAGAGAGAGAGAGAAAGAGAAGCTGTGAGAGAGAATGAGAAGCTGTGAGTGAGAGAGTGAGAGAGAGAAAGAGAAGCTGTTAGTGAGAGTGAGAGAGAGAGAAACAGAAGCTGTGAGTGATAGAGAGATTGAAAGAGAAGCTGTGCGTGAGAGAGAGAGAGAGAAAGAGAAGCTGTGAGTGAGAGAGAGAAAGAGAAGCTGTGAGTGAGAGGGAGAGAAAGAGAAGCTGTGAGTGACACAGAGAGAGAGAAGCTGTGAGTTAGAGAGAGAAAGAGAAGCTGTGAGTGACAGAGAGAGAGAAAGAGAAGCTGAGAGTGAGAGAGAGAGAGAATGTGAAGCTGTGAGTGAGAGAGAGAGAGAAAGAGAAGCTGTGTGTGTGTGAGAGAGAAAGATAGTCTGAGAAAGAGAGAGTGAAAGAGAAGCTGTGAGTGAGACAGAGACAGGGAGAAAGAGAAGCTGTGTGTGTGAGAGAGAGAAAGAGAAGCTGTGAGTGAGAGTGAGAGAGGGAGAAAGAGAAGCTGTGTGTGTGTGAGAGAGAAAGAGAAGCTGTGAGTGAGAGTGAGAGAGAGCGTAAGAGAAGCTGTGAGTGAGAGAGAGAGAGAAAGAGAAGCTGTGAGTGAGAGAGAGAGAAAGCGAAGCTGTGAGTGAGAGAGAGAGAGAATGAGAAGCTGTGAGTGTGTGAGAGAGAAGCTGTGAGTGAGAGAGAGAGAGAAGCTGTGAGTGAGAGAGAGAGAAAGAGAAATTGTGATTGAGAGTGAGAGAGAGAGAGAAAGAGAAGCTGTGAGTGAGAGAGAGAGAAAGAGAAGCTATGAGTGAGAGAGAGAGAAGCAGTGAGTGAGAGAGAGGAAGAAAAGCTGTGAGTGAGAGAGAGAGAGAATGAGAAGATATGAGTGTGAGAGATAGAGAGAATCAGTGAGTGAGAGAGAGAGAGAGAAGCTGTGAGTGAGACAGAGAGAGAGAAAGAGAAGCTGCGAGAGAGAGAGAGAGAGGGAGAAAGAGAAGCTGTGTGTGTGAGAGAAAGAGAAGCTGTGTGTGTGTGAGAGAGAGAAAGATAGTCTGAGAAAGAGAGTGAAAGAGAAGCTGTGAGTGAGAGAGAGAGAGGGAGAAAGAGAAGCTGTGTGTGTGCGAGAGAGAAAGAGAAGCTGTGAGTGAGAGTGAGAGAGAGAGTGAAAGAGAAGCTGTGAGTGAGAGAGAGAGAGAGATGTGAGTGATAGAGAGAGAGAGAATGAGAAGCTGTGAGTGAGAGAGAGAGAGAGAAAGAGAAGATGTGAGTGAGAGAAAGAGTGAAAGAGAAGCTGTGAGTGAGAGAGAGAAAGAGAAGCTGTGAGTGAGAGAGAGAGAGAATGAGAAGCTGAGTGAGAGAGAGAGAAGCTGTGAGTGAGTGAGAGAGAGAGAGAAAGTAAAGCTCTGAGTGAGAGAGAAAGAGAAGCTGTGTGTGTGTGTGAGAGAGAAAGATAGTCTGAGAAAGAGAGAGTGAAAGAGAAGCTGTGAGTGAGAGAGAGAGAGGGAGAAAGAGAAGCTGTGTGAGATAGAGAGAGAAAGAGAAGCTGTGAGTGAGAGTGAGAGAGAGAGAGAGAAAGAGAAGCTGTGAGTGAGATAGAGAGAGAGAGAAAGAGAAAGAGAAGCTGTGAGTGAGAGAGAGAGAAAGAGAAAGAGAAGGTGTGATTGAGAGTGAGAGAGAGAAAGAGAAGCTGTGAGTGAGAGAGAGAGAAAGAGAAGCTGTGAGTGAGAGAGAGAGAATCTGTGAGTGAGAGAGAGAGAGAAAGAGAAGATATGAGTGAGAGACAGAGAGAAGCAGTGAGAGAGAGAGAGAAACAGAAGCTGTGAGTGAGACAGAGAGAGAAAGAGAAGCTGTGAGAGAGAGAGGGAGGGAGAAAGAGAAGCTTTGTGTGTGTGAGAGAGAAAGAGAAGCTGTGAGTGTGTGTGAGAGAGAAAGAGAAGCTGTGAGTGAGAGAGAGAGAAAGAAAGAGAAATTAGAGTGAGAAAGAGAGAGAGAAAGAGAAGCTGTGTGGGTGAGAGAGAAAGAGAGTCTGTGAGTGAGAGAGAGAGAGAAGCTGTGAGTGAGAGAGAGAGAGAAAGAGAAGCTGTGAGTAAGAAGGAGAGGGAAAGAGAAGAAGTGAGAGAGAGAGAGAGAGAAAGAAAGAGAAGCTGTGAGAGAGAAAGAGTAGCTGTGAGTGAGAGAGTGAGAGAGAGAAAGAGAAGCTGTTAGTGAGAGTGTGAGAGAGAGAGAAACAGAAGCTGTGAGTGATAGAGAGATTGAAAGAGAAGCTGTGCGTGAGAGAGAGAGAGAAAGAGAAGCTGTGAGTGAGAGAGAGAAAGAGAAGCTGTGAGTGAGAGGGAGAGAAAGAGAAGCTGTGAGTGACACAGAGAGAGAGAAGCTGTGAGTTAGAGAGAGAGAAAGAGAAGCTGTGAGTGACAGAGAGAGAGAAAGAGAAGCTGAGAGTGAGAGAGAGAGAGAATGTGAAGCTGTGAGTGAGAGAGAGAGAATCTGTGTGTGTGAGAGAAAGAGAAGCTGTGAGTGAGAGTGTGAGAGAGAAGATGTGAGTGAGAGAGAGAGAGAATGCGAAGCTGTGAGTGAGAGAGAGAGAAAGTAAGAGAAGCTGTGAGTGATACAGAGAGAGAGAAAGAGAAGCTGTGAGTGGGAGAGAGAGAGGGAGAAAGATAAGCTGTGTGAGAGAGAGAGGGAAAGAGAAGCTGTGAGAGAGAGAGAGAGAGAAAGAGAAGCTGTGATTGAGAGTGAGAGAGAGAGAAAGAGAAGCTGTGAGTGAGAGAGAGAGAAAGAGAAGCTGTGTGTGTGAGAGAGAGAAGCTGTGAGTGAGAGAGAGAAAGAAAAGCTGTGAGTGAGTGAGAGAGAGAGAAAGAGAAGATATGAGTGAGAGAGAGAGAGAAGCAGTGAGTGAGAGAGAGAGAGAAAGAGAAGCTGTGAGTGAGACAGAGAGAGAGAAAGAGAAGCTGTGAGAGAGAGAGAGGGGAAGAAAGAGAAGCTGTGTGAGAGAGAGAGAAAGAGAAGCTGTGAGTGTGTGTGAGAGAGAAAGAGAAGCTGTGAGTGAGAGAGAGAGAAAGAAAGAGAAATTAGAGTGAGAAAGAGAGAGAGAAAGAGAAGGTGTGAGTGGGAGAGAGAGAAAGAGAGTCTGTGAGAGAGAGAGAGAGAAGCTGTGAGTGAGAGAGAGAGAGCTGCTGTGAGTGAGAGAGAGAAAGAGAAGCTGTGAATGAGAGAGAGAGAAACTGTGAGTGAGAGAGAGAGAAAGATAAGCTGTGAGTGAGAGAGAGAGAGAAAGAGAAGCTGTGAGTGAGAGAGAGAGAAAGAGAAGCTGTGAGTGAGAAGCAGAGGGAAAGAGAAGCTGTGAGTGAGTGAGATAGAGAGAAAGAGAAGCTGTGAGAGAGAAAGAGAAGCTGTGAGTGAGAGAGTGAGAGAGAGAAAGAGAAGCTGTTAGTGAGTGAGAGAGAAAGAGAAGCTGTGAGTGAGAGAGAGAGAATGAGAAGCTGTGAGTGAGAGAGAGAGAGAGAGAGAAGCTGTGAGTGAGAGAGAGAAAGAGAAGCTGTGAGTGAGAGGGAGAGAGAGAAAGAGAAGCTGTGAGTGAGAGAGAGAGATGGAGAAAGAGAATCTGTGTGTGTGTGAGAGAGAAAGAGAAGCTGTGAGTGAGAGTGAGAGAGAGAGAAAGAGAAAGAGAAGCTGTGAGTGAGAGAATGAGAGAGAGAAAGAGAAGCTGTGAGTGAGAGAGAGAGGAAGAAAGAGAAGCTGTGAGTGAGTGAGTGAGAGAAAGGGAAGTTGTGAGTGAGAGAGAGAGAGAAAGAGAAGCTGTGAGTGAGAGAGAGAAAGAGAAGCTGTGAGTGAGAGAGAGAAAGAGAAGCTGTGAGTGAGAGAGAGAGAGAAAGAGAAGCTGTGAGTGAGAAGGAGAGGGAAAGAGAAGCTGTGAGTGAGTGAGAGAGAGAGAGAAAGAGAAGCTGTGAGTGTGTGTGAGAGAGAAAGAGAAGCTGTGAGTGAGAGAGAGAGAAAGAAAGAGAAATTAGAGTGAGAAAGAGAGAGAGAAAGAGAAGGTGTGAGTGGGAGAGAGAGAAAGAGAGTCTCTGAGAGAGAGAGAGAGAAGCTGTGAGTGAGAGAGAGAGAGAGCTGCTGTGAGTGAGAGAGAGAAAGAGAAGCTGTGAATGAGAGAGAGAGAAACTGTGAGTGAGAGAGAGAGAAAGAGAAGCTGTGAGTGAGAGAGAGAGAGAGAGAGAGAGAAGCTGTGAGAGAGAAGGAGAGGAAAAGAGAAGCTGTGAGTGAGAGAGAGAGAGAGAAAGAGAAGCTGTGAGAGAGAAAGAGGAGCTGTGAGTGAGAGAGTGAGAGAGAGAAAGAGAAGCTGTTAGTGAGAGTGAGAGAGAAAGAGAAGCTGTGAGTGAGAGAGAGAGAAAGAGAAGCTGTGAGTGAGAGAGAGAGAGAGAGAAAGAGAAGCTGTGAGTGAGAGAGAGAAAGAGAAGCTGTGAGTGAGAGGGAGAGAGAGAAAGAGAAAGAGAAGCTGTGAGTGAGAGAGTGAGAGAGAAAGAGATGCTGTGAGTGAGAGAGAGAGAAAGAAAGAGAAGCTGTGAGTGAGTGAGAGAGAGAAAGGGAAGTTGTGAGTGAGAGAGAGAGAGAAAGAGAAGCTGTGAGTGAGAAAGAGAAAGAGAAGCTGTGAGTGAGAGAGAGAGAAAGAGAAGCTGTGAGTGAGAAGGAGAGGGAAAGAGAAGCTGTGAGTGAGTGAGAGAGAGAGAGAAAGAGAAACTGTGAGTGTGTGAGAGAGAAAGAGAAGCTGTGAGTGAGAGAGAGAGAGAAAGAGAAGCTGTGAGAGAGAAAGAGAGAAGCTGTGAGTGAGAGAGTGAGAGAGAGAAAGAGAAGCTGTTAGTGAGAGTGAGAGAGAGAGAAAGAGAAGCTGTGAGTGAGAGAGAGATTGAAAGAGAAGCTGTGAGTGAGAGAGAGAGAGAAAGAAAGAGAAGCTGTGAGTGAGAGAGAGATAGAGAAGCTGTGAGTGAGAGGGAGAGAGAGAAAGAGAAGCTGAGAGTGAGAGAGAGAGAGAGAAAGTGAAGCTGTGAGTGACAGAGAGAAAGAGAAGCTGTGTGTGTGTGTGAGAGAGAAAGATAGTCTGAGAAAGAGAGAGTGAAAGAGAAGCTGTGAGTGAGAGAGAGAGGGAGAAAGAGAAGCTGTGTGTGTGAGAGAGAGAAAGAGAAGCTGTGAGTGAGAGTGAGAGCGAGAGAGAGAAAGAGAAGCTGTGAGTGAGAGAGAGAGTGAAAGAGAAGCTGTGAGTGAGAGAGAGAGAAAGAGAAGCTGTGAGTGAGAGAGAGAAAATGAGAAGCTGTGAGTGAGAGAGAGAAGCTGTGAGTGAGAGAGAGAGAGAGAGAAAGTGAAGCTGTGAGTGAGAGAGAGAGAGAAAGCGAAGCTGTGTGTGTGTGTGTGAGAGAGAGAAAGATTGTCTGAGAAAGAGAGAGAGAAAGAGAAGCTGTGTGGGAGAGAGAGAAAGAGAGTCTGTGAGTGAGAGAGAGAGAGAAGCTGTGAGTGAGAGAGAGAGAGAAAGAGAAGCTGTGAGTAAGAAGGAGAGGGAAAGAGAAGAAGTGAGAGAGAGAGAGAGAGAAAGAGAAGCTGTGAGAGAGAATGAGAAGCTGTGAGTGAGAGAGTGAGAGAGAGAAAGAGAAGCTGTTAGTGAGAGTGAGAGAGAGAGAAACAGAAGCTGTGAGTGATAGAGAGATTGAAAGAGAAGCTGTGCGTGAGAGAGAGAGAGAGAAAGAGAAGCTGTGAGTGAGAGAGAGAAAGAGAAGCTGTGAGTGAGAGGGAGAGAAAGAGAAGCTGTGAGTGACACAGAGAGAGAGAAGCTGTGAGTTAGAGAGAGAAAGAGAAGCTGTGAGTGACAGAGAGAGAGAAAGAGAAGCTGAGAGTGAGAGAGAGAGAGAATGTGAAGCTGTGAGTGAGAGAGAGAGAGAAAGAGAAGCTGTGTGTGTGTGAGAGAGAAAGATAGTCTGAGAAAGAGAGAGTGAAAGAGAAGCTGTGAGTGAGACAGAGACAGGGAGAAAGAGAAGCTGTGTGTGTGAGAGAGAGAAAGAGAAGCTGTGAGTGAGAGTGAGAGAGGGAGAAAGAGAAGCTGTGTGTGTGTGAGAGAGAAAGAGAAGCTGTGAGTGAGAGTGAGAGAGAGCGTAAGAGAAGCTGTGAGTGAGAGAGAGAGAGAAAGAGAAGCTGTGAGTGAGAGAGAGAGAAAGCGAAGCTGTGAGTGAGAGAGAGAGAGAATGAGAAGCTGTGAGTGTGTGAGAGAGAAGCTGTGAGTGAGAGAGAGAGAGAAGCTGTGAGTGAGAGAGAGAGAAAGAGAAATTGTGATTGAGAGTGAGAGAGAGAGAGAAAGAGAAGCTGTGAGTGAGAGAGAGAGAAAGAGAAGCTATGAGTGAGAGAGAGAGAAGCAGTGAGTGAGAGAGAGGAAGAAAAGCTGTGAGTGAGAGAGAGAGAGAATGAGAAGATATGAGTGTGAGAGATAGAGAGAATCAGTGAGTGAGAGAGAGAGAGAGAAGCTGTGAGTGAGACAGAGAGAGAGAAAGAGAAGCTGCGAGAGAGAGAGAGAGAGGGAGAAAGAGAAGCTGTGTGTGTGAGAGAAAGAGAAGCTGTGTGTGTGTGAGAGAGAGAAAGATAGTCTGAGAAAGAGAGTGAAAGAGAAGCTGTGAGTGAGAGAGAGAGAGGGAGAAAGAGAAGCTGTGTGTGTGCGAGAGAGAAAGAGAAGCTGTGAGTGAGAGTGAGAGAGAGAGTGAAAGAGAAGCTGTGAGTGAGAGAGAGAGAGAGATGTGAGTGATAGAGAGAGAGAGAATGAGAAGCTGTGAGTGAGAGAGAGAGAGAGAAAGAGAAGATGTGAGTGAGAGAAAGAGTGAAAGAGAAGCTGTGAGTGAGAGAGAGAAAGAGAAGCTGTGAGTGAGAGAGAGAGAGAATGAGAAGCTGAGTGAGAGAGAGAGAAGCTGTGAGTGAGTGAGAGAGAGAGAGAAAGTAAAGCTCTGAGTGAGAGAGAAAGAGAAGCTGTGTGTGTGTGTGAGAGAGAAAGATAGTCTGAGAAAGAGAGAGTGAAAGAGAAGCTGTGAGTGAGAGAGAGAGAGGGAGAAAGAGAAGCTGTGTGAGATAGAGAGAGAAAGAGAAGCTGTGAGTGAGAGTGAGAGAGAGAGAGAGAAAGAGAAGCTGTGAGTGAGATAGAGAGAGAGAGAAAGAGAAAGAGAAGCTGTGAGTGAGAGAGAGAGAAAGAGAAAGAGAAGGTGTGATTGAGAGTGAGAGAGAGAAAGAGAAGCTGTGAGTGAGAGAGAGAGAAAGAGAAGCTGTGAGTGAGAGAGAGAGAATCTGTGAGTGAGAGAGAGAGAGAAAGAGAAGATATGAGTGAGAGACAGAGAGAAGCAGTGAGAGAGAGAGAGAAACAGAAGCTGTGAGTGAGACAGAGAGAGAAAGAGAAGCTGTGAGAGAGAGAGGGAGGGAGAAAGAGAAGCTTTGTGTGTGTGAGAGAGAAAGAGAAGCTGTGAGTGTGTGTGAGAGAGAAAGAGAAGCTGTGAGTGAGAGAGAGAGAAAGAAAGAGAAATTAGAGTGAGAAAGAGAGAGAGAAAGAGAAGCTGTGTGGGTGAGAGAGAAAGAGAGTCTGTGAGTGAGAGAGAGAGAGAAGCTGTGAGTGAGAGAGAGAGAGAAAGAGAAGCTGTGAGTAAGAAGGAGAGGGAAAGAGAAGAAGTGAGAGAGAGAGAGAGAGAAAGAAAGAGAAGCTGTGAGAGAGAAAGAGTAGCTGTGAGTGAGAGAGTGAGAGAGAGAAAGAGAAGCTGTTAGTGAGAGTGTGAGAGAGAGAGAAACAGAAGCTGTGAGTGATAGAGAGATTGAAAGAGAAGCTGTGCGTGAGAGAGAGAGAGAAAGAGAAGCTGTGAGTGAGAGAGAGAAAGAGAAGCTGTGAGTGAGAGGGAGAGAAAGAGAAGCTGTGAGTGACACAGAGAGAGAGAAGCTGTGAGTTAGAGAGAGAGAAAGAGAAGCTGTGAGTGACAGAGAGAGAGAAAGAGAAGCTGAGAGTGAGAGAGAGAGAGAATGTGAAGCTGTGAGTGAGAGAGAGAGAATCTGTGTGTGTGAGAGAAAGAGAAGCTGTGAGTGAGAGTGTGAGAGAGAAGATGTGAGTGAGAGAGAGAGAATGCGAAGCTGTGAGTGAGAGAGAGAGAAAGTAAGAGAAGCTGTGAGTGATACAGAGAGAGAGAAAGAGAAGCTGTGAGTGGGAGAGAGAGAGGGAGAAAGATAAGCTGTGTGAGAGAGAGAGGGAAAGAGAAGCTGTGAGAGAGAGAGAGAGAGAAAGAGAAGCTGTGATTGAGAGTGAGAGAGAGAGAAAGAGAAGCTGTGAGTGAGAGAGAGAGAAAGAGAAGCTGTGTGTGTGAGAGAGAGAAGCTGTGAGTGAGAGAGAGAAAGAAAAGCTGTGAGTGAGTGAGAGAGAGAGAAAGAGAAGATATGAGTGAGAGAGAGAGAGAAGCAGTGAGTGAGAGAGAGAGAGAAAGAGAAGCTGTGAGTGAGACAGAGAGAGAGAAAGAGAAGCTGTGAGAGAGAGAGAGGGGAAGAAAGAGAAGCTGTGTGAGAGAGAGAGAAAGAGAAGCTGTGAGTGTGTGTGAGAGAGAAAGAGAAGCTGTGAGTGAGAGAGAGAGAAAGAAAGAGAAATTAGAGTGAGAAAGAGAGAGAGAAAGAGAAGGTGTGAGTGGGAGAGAGAGAAAGAGAGTCTGTGAGAGAGAGAGAGAGAAGCTGTGAGTGAGAGAGAGAGAGCTGCTGTGAGTGAGAGAGAGAAAGAGAAGCTGTGAATGAGAGAGAGAGAAACTGTGAGTGAGAGAGAGAGAAAGATAAGCTGTGAGTGAGAGAGAGAGAGAAAGAGAAGCTGTGAGTGAGAGAGAGAGAAAGAGAAGCTGTGAGTGAGAAGCAGAGGGAAAGAGAAGCTGTGAGTGAGTGAGATAGAGAGAAAGAGAAGCTGTGAGAGAGAAAGAGAAGCTGTGAGTGAGAGAGTGAGAGAGAGAAAGAGAAGCTGTTAGTGAGTGAGAGAGAAAGAGAAGCTGTGAGTGAGAGAGAGAGAATGAGAAGCTGTGAGTGAGAGAGAGAGAGAGAGAGAAGCTGTGAGTGAGAGAGAGAAAGAGAAGCTGTGAGTGAGAGGGAGAGAGAGAAAGAGAAGCTGTGAGTGAGAGAGAGAGATGGAGAAAGAGAATCTGTGTGTGTGTGAGAGAGAAAGAGAAGCTGTGAGTGAGAGTGAGAGAGAGAGAAAGAGAAAGAGAAGCTGTGAGTGAGAGAATGAGAGAGAGAAAGAGAAGCTGTGAGTGAGAGAGAGAGGAAGAAAGAGAAGCTGTGAGTGAGTGAGTGAGAGAAAGGGAAGTTGTGAGTGAGAGAGAGAGAGAAAGAGAAGCTGTGAGTGAGAGAGAGAAAGAGAAGCTGTGAGTGAGAGAGAGAAAGAGAAGCTGTGAGTGAGAGAGAGAGAGAAAGAGAAGCTGTGAGTGAGAAGGAGAGGGAAAGAGAAGCTGTGAGTGAGTGAGAGAGAGAGAGAAAGAGAAGCTGTGAGTGTGTGTGAGAGAGAAAGAGAAGCTGTGAGTGAGAGAGAGAGAAAGAAAGAGAAATTAGAGTGAGAAAGAGAGAGAGAAAGAGAAGGTGTGAGTGGGAGAGAGAGAAAGAGAGTCTCTGAGAGAGAGAGAGAGAAGCTGTGAGTGAGAGAGAGAGAGAGCTGCTGTGAGTGAGAGAGAGAAAGAGAAGCTGTGAATGAGAGAGAGAGAAACTGTGAGTGAGAGAGAGAGAAAGAGAAGCTGTGAGTGAGAGAGAGAGAGAGAGAGAGAGAAGCTGTGAGAGAGAAGGAGAGGAAAAGAGAAGCTGTGAGTGAGAGAGAGAGAGAGAAAGAGAAGCTGTGAGAGAGAAAGAGGAGCTGTGAGTGAGAGAGTGAGAGAGAGAAAGAGAAGCTGTTAGTGAGAGTGAGAGAGAAAGAGAAGCTGTGAGTGAGAGAGAGAGAAAGAGAAGCTGTGAGTGAGAGAGAGAGAGAGAGAAAGAGAAGCTGTGAGTGAGAGAGAGAGAAAGAGAAGCTGTGAGTGAGAGAGAGAGAGAGAGAAAGAGAAGCTGTGAGTGAGAGAGAGAAAGAGAAGCTGTGAGTGAGAGGGAGAGAGAGAAAGAGAAAGAGAAGCTGTGAGTGAGAGAGTGAGAGAGAAAGAGATGCTGTGAGTGAGAGAGAGAGAAAGAAAGAGAAGCTGTGAGTGAGTGAGAGAGAGAAAGGGAAGTTGTGAGTGAGAGAGAGAGAGAAAGAGAAGCTGTGAGTGAGAAAGAGAAAGAGAAGCTGTGAGTGAGAGAGAGAGAAAGAGAAGCTGTGAGTGAGAAGGAGAGGGAAAGAGAAGCTGTGAGTGAGTGAGAGAGAGAGAGAAAGAGAAACTGTGAGTGTGTGAGAGAGAAAGAGAAGCTGTGAGTGAGAGAGAGAGAGAAAGAGAAGCTGTGAGAGAGAAAGAGAGAAGCTGTGAGTGAGAGAGTGAGAGAGAGAAAGAGAAGCTGTTAGTGAGAGTGAGAGAGAGAGAAAGAGAAGCTGTGAGTGAGAGAGAGATTGAAAGAGAAGCTGTGAGTGAGAGAGAGAGAGAAAGAAAGAGAAGCTGTGAGTGAGAGAGAGATAGAGAAGCTGTGAGTGAGAGGGAGAGAGAGAAAGAGAAGCTGAGAGTGAGAGAGAGAGAGAGAAAGTGAAGCTGTGAGTGACAGAGAGAAAGAGAAGCTGTGTGTGTGTGTGAGAGAGAAAGATAGTCTGAGAAAGAGAGAGTGAAAGAGAAGCTGTGAGTGAGAGAGAGAGGGAGAAAGAGAAGCTGTGTGTGTGAGAGAGAGAAAGAGAAGCTGTGAGTGAGAGTGAGAGCGAGAGAGAGAAAGAGAAGCTGTGAGTGAGAGAGAGAGTGAAAGAGAAGCTGTGAGTGAGAGAGAGAGAAAGAGAAGCTGTGAGTGAGAGAGAGAAAATGAGAAGCTGTGAGTGAGAGAGAGAAGCTGTGAGTGAGAGAGAGAGAGAGAGAAAGTGAAGCTGTGAGTGAGAGAGAGAGAGAAAGCGAAGCTGTGTGTGTGTGTGTGAGAGAGAGAAAGATTGTCTGAGAAAGAGAGAGTGAAAGAGAAGCTGTGAGTGAGAGAGAGAGAGGGAGAAAGAGAAGCTGTGTGTGTGAGAGAGAGAAAGAGAAGCTGTGAGTGAGAGTGAGAGAGAGAGAAAGAGAAGCTGTGAGTGAGAGAGAGAGAGAAAGAGAAGCTGTGAGTGAGAGAGAGAGAATGAGAAGCTGTGAGTGAGAGAGAGAAGTTGTTAGAGAGAGAGAGAAAGAGAAGCTGTGTGTGTGTGAGAGAGAGAAAGATAGTCTGAGAAAGAGAGAGTGAAAGAGAAGCTGTGAGTGAGAGAGAGAGGGAGAAAGAGAAGCTGTGTGAGATAGAGAGAGAAAGAGAAGCTGTGAGTGAGTGAGAGAGAGAGAAAGAGAAGCTGTGAGTGAGATAGAGAGAGAGAGAAAGAGAAAGAGAAGCTGTGAGTGAGAGAGAGAGAAAGAGAAAGAGAAGGTGTGATTAAGAGTGAGAGAGAGAAAGAGAAGCTGTGAGTGAGAGAGAGAGAAAGAGAAGCTGTGAGTGAGAGAGAGAATCTGTGAGTGAGAGAGAGAGAGAAAGAGAAGATATGAGTGAGAGACAGAGAAGCAGTGAGAGAGAGAGAGAAACAGAAGCTGTGAGTGAGACAGAGAGAGAAAGAGAAGCTGTGAGAGAGAGAGGGAGGGAGAAAGAGAAGCTGTGTGTGTGTGAGAGAGAAAGAGAAGCTGTGAGTGTGTGTGAGAGAGAAAGAGAAGCTGTGAGTGAGAGAGAGAGAAAGAAAGAGAAATTAGAGTGAGAAAGAGAGAGAGAAAGAGAAGCTGTTAGTGAGAGTGTGAGAGAGAGAGAAACAGAAGCTGTGAGTGATAGAGAGATTGAAAGAGAAGCTGTGCGTGAGAGAGAGAGAGAGAGAAAGAGAAGCTGTGAGTGAGAGAGAGAAAGAGAAGCTGTGAGTGAGAGGGAGAGAAAGAGAAGCTGTGAGTGACACAGAGAGAGAGAAGCTGTGAGTTAGAGAGAGAGAAAGAGAAGCTGTGAGAGACAGAGAGAGAGAAAGAGAAGCTGAGAGTGAGAGAGAGAGAATGTGAAGCTGTGAGTGAGAGAGAGAGAAAGAGAAGCTGTGTGTGTGTGAGAGAGAAAGAGAAGCTGTGAGTGAGAGTGAGAGAGGGAGAAAGAGAAGCTGTGTGTGTGTGAGAGAGAAAGAGAAGCTGTGAGTGAGAGAGAGAGAGAGAGAGAGAAAGAGAAGCTGTGAGTGAGAGAGAGAGAGATGTGAGTGATAGAGAGAGAGAATGAGAAGCTGTGAGTGAGAGAGAGAGAAAGAGAAGCTGTGAGTAAGAGAGAGAGTGAAAGAGAAGCTGTGAGTGAGAGAGAGAGAAAGAGAAGCTGTGAGTGAGAGAGAGAGAATGAGAAGCTGTGAGTGAGAGAGAGAGAAGCTGTGAGTGAGAGAGAGAGAGAGAGAAAGTGAAGCTCTGAGTGAGAGAGAGAAAGAGAAGCTGTGTGTGTGTGTGAGAGAGAAAGATAGTCTGAGAAAGAGAGAGTGAAAGAGAAGCTGTGAGTGAGAGCGAGAGAGGGAGAAAGAGAAGCTGTGTGAGATAGAGAGAGAAAGAGAAGCTGTGAGTGAGAGTGAGAGAGAGAGAGACAGAAGCTGTGAGTGAGTGAGAGAGAGATGTGAGTGATAGAGAGAGAGAGAATGAGAAGCTGTGAGTGAGAGAGAGAGAAAGTAAGAGAAGCTGTGAGTGAGATAGAGAGAGAGAGAAAGAGAAGCTGTGAGTGAGAGAGAGAGAGGGAGAAAGATAATCTGTGTGAGAGAGAGAGAGAAAGAGAAGGTGTGATTGAGAGTGAGAGAGAGAAAGAGAAGCTGTGAGTGAGAGAGAGAAAGAGAAGCTGTGAGTGAGAGAGAGAGAATCTGTGAGTGAGAGAGAGAGAGAAAAGCTGTGAGTGAGAGAGAGAGAGAAAGAGAAGATATGAGTGAGAGAGAGAGAGTAGCAGTGAGTGAGAGAGAGAGAAACAGAAGCTGTGAGTGAGACAGAGAGAGAAAAAGAAGCTGTGAGAGAGAGAGAGAGGGAGAAAGAGAAGCTGTGTGAGAGAGAGAGAGAAAGAGAAGCTGTGAGTGTGTGAGAGAGAGAAAGAGAAGCTGTGAGTGAGAGAGAGAGAAAGAAAGAGAAATTAGAGTGAGAAAGAGAGAGAGAAAGAGAAGCTGTGTGGGAGAGAGAGAAAGAGAGTCTGTGAGTGAGAGAGAGAGAAGCTGTGAGTGAGAGAGAGAGAGAAAGAGAAGCTGTGAGTAAGAAGGCGAGGGAAAGAGAAGAAGTGAGAGAGAGAGAAAGAGAAGCTGTGAGAGAGAAAGAGAAGCTGTGAGTGAGAGAGTGAGAGAGAGAAAGAGAAGCTGTTAGTGAGAGTGAGAGAGAGAGAGAAAGAGAAGCTGTGAGTGAGAGAGAGATTGAAAGAGAAGCTGTGAGTGAGAGAGAGAGAGAGAAAGAGAAGCTGTGAGTGAGAGAGAGAAAGAGAAGCTGTGAGTGAGAGGGAGAGAAAGAGAAGCTGTGAGTGACACACAGAGAGAGAAGCTGTGAGTTAGAGAGAGAGAAAGAGAAGCTGAGAGTGAGAGAGAGAATGTGAAGCTGTGAGTGAGAGAGAGAGAGAAAGAGAAGCTGTGTGTGTGTGTGAGAGAGAAAGATAGTCTGAGAAAGAGAGAGTGAAAGAGAAGCTGTGAGTGAGACAGAGAGAGGGAGAAAGAGAAGCTGTGTGTGTGAGAGAAAGAGAAGCTGTGAGTGAGAGTGAGAGAGAGAAAGAGAAAGAGAAGCTGTGAGTGAGAGAGAGAGAAAGAGAAGCTGTGAGTGAGAGAGAGAGAGAAAGTGAAGATGTGAGTGAGTGAGAGAGAGAGAATGAGAAGCTGTGAGTGTGAGAGAGAGAAGCTGTGAGTGAGAGAGAGAGAGAGATGTGAGTGATAGAGAGAGAGAAAGAGAAGCTGTGAGTGAGAGGGAGAGAAAGTAAGAGAAGCTGTGAGTGAGATAGAGAGAGGGAGAAAGATAATCTGTGATAGAATTAATAGGTACATAGAAGAGAAGGCGCTGCTTAAGGAGAGCCAACATGGCTTTTACAAGGGCAAATCATGCCTCACTAATCTGTTGGAATTTTTTGAGAGTGTCAACAAGCATGTGGATAAGGGGGATCCAGTTGACATTGTTTATCTGGACTTTCAGAAGGCTTTTGACAAGGTCCCACACCAAAGGCTCTTGAATAAACTTACCAGTCATGGAATAAATGGACAGGTCTTGTCCTGGATCAGCAACTGGCTAAGGGACAGGAAACAGAGGGTAGCACTAAATGGACACTTCTCCAAGTGGAGGGAAGTAAAGAGTGGGGTCCCCCAAGGTTCAGTACTGGGACCCCTGCTTTTCAACCTCTTCATAAATGATCTAGAGGTAGGAGTAAAAAGCAAGGTAGCCAAATTTGCTGACGACACTAAATTATACAGGGTAGTGAAAACTGAGAGAGATTGTGAAGAGCTCCAGAGGGATCTCTTGACACTGGGGGAGTGGGCAAAACAGTGGCAAATGAGCTTCAACATCAGTAAGTGCAGAGTGATGCATGTTGGGGCAAAAAAACCCAATTACATTTATAAACTGATTGGGTCTGAACTCTCTGCGACAAACCAGGAAAGGGACCTTGGTGTCCTGGTGGACAGCTCAATGAAGATGTCAACCCAGTGTGCCTCAGCAGTGAAAAAAGCAAACTCAATGTTAGGGATCATTAGGAAGGGTATAGAAAATAAGTCAGCAAGTGTCATTTTGCCTCTTTATAAATCTATGGTGAGGCCCCATCTGGAATATTGTGTACAGTTCTGGTCGCCATACCTCCAGAAGGATATTATGGAGTTGGAGAAAGTGCAGAGGAGGGCAACCAGGATGATTAGGGGACTGGAACACCTTCCTTACCATCTGAGGCTGCAACGGTTGGGCCTTTTCACTCTTGAACGACGGCGTCTAAGAGGTGACCTGATTGAAGTTTATAAAATCATGCACGGTGTGGACAAAGTAGATAAGGAAAAACTGTTTTCCCTATCGCACAACACTAGAACTAGGGGACGCTCCATGAAACTTTTGGGTACTAGTTCTCAAACAAATAAGAGAAAGTACTTTTTCACCCAGAGGATTACTGGTCTATGGAACTCCCTGCCAGAAGAAGTGGTGACAGCTGTCAGACTTGACAGCTTTAAGAAAGGATTAGACAAGTTCATGGAGGACAAGTGTATCAATGGCTATAATTATGGCTACCTAAGGACAACCTCCGGGTTGGAGAGATAGGCAGGATATCTCTCAATGCCATTTCCAGGGAATCCTAAGCAGGTGAAGGCATCTCCTTGGGAATACCCTGAAGGAAATGGTGAGCCACTGTGTGAGACAGAATGCTGGACTGGATGGGCTGTGGCCTGTTCCAGCAAGGCTGTTCTTATGTTCTTATGTTCTTATGTGATTGAGAGTGAGAGAGAGAGAAAGAGAAGCTGTGAGTGTGAGAGAGAGAAAGAGAAGCTGTGAGTGAGAGAGAGAGAAGCTGTGTGTGAGAGAGAGAAAGAAAAGCTGTGAGTGAGAGAGAGAGAAAGAGAAGATATGAGTGAGAGAGAGAGAAGCAGTGAGTGAGAGAGAGAGAGAGAAGCAGTGAGTGAGAGAGAGAGAGAAAGAGAAGCTGTGAGTGAGAGAGAGAGAAAGAGAAGCTGTGAGTGAGAAGGAGAGGGAAAGAGAAGCTGTGAGTGAGTGAGAGAGAGAGAAAGAGAAGCTGTGAGAGAGAAAGAGAGAAGCTGTGTGTGAGAGAGTGAGAGAGAGAAAGAGAAGCTGTGAGTGAGAGAGAGAAAGAGAAGCTGTGAGTGAGAGGGAGAGAGAGAAAGAGAAGCTGTGAGTGAGAGAGAGAGAAAGAGAAGCTGTGAGTGAGAGAGAGAAAGAGAAGCTGTGAGTGAGAGGGAGAGAGAGAAAGAGAAGCTGTGAGTGACACATAGAGAGAGCTGTGAGTTAGAGAGAGAGAAAAAAAGAAGCTGTGAGTGACAGAGAGAGAGAGAGAAAGAGAAGCTGTGAGTGAGAGTGAGAGAGAGAGAGAAAGAGAAGCTGTGAGTGAGAGAGAGAGAAAGAGATGCTGTGAGTGAGAGAGAGAAAGAGAAGCTGTGAGTGAGAGAGAGAGAAAGAGAAGCTGTGAGTGAGAGAGAGAGAAAGAGAAGCTGTGAGTGTGAGAGAGAGAAAGAAAAGCTGTGAGTAAGAAGGAGAGGGAAAGAGAAGAAGTGAGTGAGTGAGAGAGAGAGAGAAAGAGAAGCTGTGAGAGAGAGAGAGAGAAAGAGAAGCTGTGAGTGAGAGAGTGAGAGAGAGAAAGAGAAGCTGTTAGTGAGAGTGAGAGAGAGAGAGAAAGAGAAGCTGTGAGTGAGAGAGAGATTGAAAGAGAAGCTGTGAGTGAGTGAGAGAGAGAGAAAGAGAAGCTGTGAGTGAGAGAGAGAGAAAGAGAAGCTGTGAGTGAGAGAGAGAGAGAAAGAGAAGCTGTGATTAAGAAGGAGAGGGAAAGAGAAGAAGTGAGTGAGTGAGAGAGAGAGAGAAAGTGAAGCTGTGAGAGAGAAAGCGAAGCTGTGAGAGAGAGTGAGAGAGAGAAAGAGAATCTGTTAGTGAGAGTGAGAGAGAGGGAGAAAGAGAAGCTGTGTGTGAGAGAGAAAGAGAAGCTGTGAGTGAGAGGGAGAGAAAGAGAAGCTGTAAGTGACACACAGAGAGAGAAGCTGTGAGTTAGAGAGAGAGAAAGAGAAGCTGTGAGTGACAGAGAGAGAGAAAGAGAAGCTGAGAGAGAGAGAGAGAGAAAGTGAAGCTGTGAGTGAGAGAGAGAGAGAAAGAGAAGATGTGTGTGTGTGTGAGAGAGAAAGATAGTCTGAGAAAGAGAGAGTGAAAGAGAAGCTGTGAGTGAGAGAGAGAGAGGGAGAAAGAGAAGCTGTGTGAGATAGAGAGAGAAAGAGAAGCTGTGAGTGAGAGTGAGAGAGAGAGAGAGAAAGTGAAGCTGTGAGTGAGAGAGAGAGAGAAAGAGAAGATGTGTGTGTGTGAGAGAGAGAAAGATAGTCTGAGAAAGAGAGAGTGAAAGAGAAGCTGTGAGTGAGAGAGAGAGAGGGCGAAAGAGAAGCTGTGTGAGATAGAGAGAGAAAGAGAAGCTGTGAGTGAGAGTGAGAGAGAGAGAGAGAAAGAGAAGCTGTGAGTGAGATAGAGAGAGAGAGAGAAAGAGAAAGAGAAGCTGTGAGTGAGAGAGAGAGAAAGAGAAAGAGAAGGTGTGATTGAGAGTGAGAGAGAAAGAGAAGCTGTGAGTGAGAGAGAGAGAAAGAGAAGCTGTGAGTGAGAGAGAGACAATCTGTGAGTGAGAGAGAGAGAGAAAGAGAAGATATGAGTGAGAGACAGAGAGAAGCAGTGAGAGAGAGAGAGAAACAGAAGCTGTGAGTGAGACAGAGAGAGAAAGAGAAGCTGTGAGAGAGAGAGAGAGGGAGAAAGAGTAGCTGTGTGTGTGTGAGAGAGAAAGAGAAGCTGTGAGTGTGTGTGAGAGAGAAAGAGATGCTGTGAGTGAGAGAGAGAGAAAGAAAGAGAAATTAGAGTGAGAAAGAGAGAGAGAAAGAGAAGCTGTGTGGGAGAGAGAGAAAGAGAGTCTGTGAGTGAGAGAGAGAGAAGCTGTGAGTGAGAGAGAGAGAAAGAGAAGCTGTGAGTAAGAAGGAGAGGGAAAGAGAAGAAGTGAGAGAGAGAGAAAGAGAAGCTGTGAGAGAGAAAGAGAAGCTGTGAGTGAGAGAGTGAGAGAGAGAAAGAGAAGCTGTTAGTGAGAGTGAGAGAGAGAGAGAAACAGAAGCTGTGAGTGATAGAGAGATTGAAAGAGAAGCTGTGCGTGAGAGAGAGAGAGAGAAAGAGAAGCTGTGAGTGAGAGAGAGAAAGAGAAGCTGTGAGTGAGAGGGAGAGAAAGAGAAGCTGTGAGTGACACAGAGAGAGAGAAGCTGTGAGTTAGAGAGAGAGAAAGAGAAGCTGTGAGTGACAGAGAGAGAAAGAGAAGCTGAGAGTGAGAGAGAGAGAGAATGTGAAACTGTGAGTGAGAGAGAGAGAGAAAGAGAAGCTGTGAGTGAGAGGGAGAGAGAGAAAGAGAAGCTGTGAGTGAGAGAGAGAGAAAGAGAAGCTGTGAGTGAGAGAGAGAAAGAGAAGCTGTGAGTGAGAGGGAGAGAGAGAAAGAGAAGCTGTGAGTGACACATAGAGAGAGCTGTGAGTTAGAGAGAGAGAAAAAAAGAAGCTGTGAGTGACAGAGAGAGAGAGAGAAAGAGAAGCTGTGAGTGAGAGTGAGAGAGAGAGAGAAAGAGAAGCTGTGAGTGAGAGAGAGAGAAAGAGATGCTGTGAGTGAGAGAGAGAAAGAGAAGCTGTGAGTGAGAGAGAGAGAAAGAGAAGCTGTGAGTGAGAGAGAGAGAAAGAGAAGCTGTGAGTGTGAGAGAGAGAAAGAAAAGCTGTGAGTAAGAAGGAGAGGGAAAGAGAAGAAGTGAGTGAGTGAGAGAGAGAGAGAAAGAGAAGCTGTGAGAGAGAGAGAGAGAGAAAGAGAAGCTGTGAGTGAGAGAGTGAGAGAGAGAAAGAGAAGCTGTTAGTGAGAGTGAGTGAGAGAGAGAAAGAGAAGCTGTGAGTGAGAGAGAGATTGAAAGAGAAGCTGTGAGTGAGTGAGAGAGAGAGAAAGAGAAGCTGTGAGTGAGAGAGAGAGAAAGAGAAGCTGTGAGTGAGAGAGAGAGAGAAAGAGAAGCTGTGATTAAGAAGGAGAGGGAAAGAGAAGAAGTGAGTGAGTGAGAGAGAGAGAGAAAGTGAAGCTGTGAGAGAGAAAGCGAAGCTGTGAGAGAGAGTGAGAGAGAGAAAGAGAATCTGTTAGTGAGAGTGAGAGAGAGGGAGAAAGAGAAGCTGTGTGTGTGAGAGAAAGAGAAGCTGTGAGTGAGAGGGAGAGAAAGAGAAGCTGTAAGTGACACACAGAGAGAGAAGCTGTGAGTTAGAGAGAGAGAAAGAGAAGCTGTGAGTGACAGAGAGAGAGAAAGAGAAGCTGAGAGAGAGAGAGAGAGAAAGTGAAGCTGTGAGTGAGAGAGAGAGAGAAAGAGAAGATGTGTGTGTGTGTGAGAGAGAAAGATAGTCTGAGAAAGAGAGAGTGAAAGAGAAGCTGTGAGTGAGAGAGAGAGAGGGAGAAAGAGAAGCTGTGTGAGATAGAGAGAGAAAGAGAAGCTGTGAGTGAGAGTGAGAGAGAGAGAGAGAAAGTGAAGCTGTGAGTGAGAGAGAGAGAGAAAGAGAAGATGTGTGTGTGTGAGAGAGAGAAAGATAGTCTGAGAAAGAGAGAGTGAAAGAGAAGCTGTGAGTGAGAGAGAGAGAGGGCGAAAGAGAAGCTGTGTGAGATAGAGAGAGAAAGAGAAGCTGTGAGTGAGAGTGAGAGAGAGAGAGAGAAAGAGAAGCTGTGAGTGAGATAGAGAGAGAGAGAGAAAGAGAAAGAGAAGCTGTGAGTGAGAGAGAGAGAAAGAGAAAGAGAAGGTGTGATTGAGAGTGAGAGAGAGAAAGAGAAGCTGTGAGTGAGAGAGAGAGAAAGAGAAGCTGTGAGTGAGAGAGAGACAATCTGTGAGTGAGAGAGAGAGAGAAAGAGAAGATATGAGTGAGAGACAGAGAGAAGCAGTGAGAGAGAGAGAGAGAAACAGAAGCTGTGAGTGAGACAGAGAGAGAAAGAGAAGCTGTGAGAGAGAGAGAGAGGGAGAAAGAGTAGCTGTGTGTGTGAGAGAGAGAAAGAGAAGCTGTGAGTGTGTGTGAGAGAGAAAGAGATGCTGTGAGTGAGAGAGAGAGAAAGAAAGAGAAATTAGAGTGAGAAAGAGAGAGAGAAAGAGAAGCTGTGTGGGAGAGAGAGAAAGAGAGTCTGTGAGTGAGAGAGAGAGAAGCTGTGAGTGAGAGAGAGAGAAAGAGAAGCTGTGAGTAAGAAGGAGAGGGAAAGAGAAGAAGTGAGAGAGAGAGAAAGAGAAGCTGTGAGAGAGAAAGAGAAGCTGTGAGTGAGAGAGTGAGAGAGAGAAAGAGAAGCTGTTAGTGAGAGTGAGAGAGAGAGAGAAACAGAAGCTGTGAGTGATAGAGAGATTGAAAGAGAAGCTGTGCGTGAGAGAGAGAGAGAGAAAGAGAAGCTGTGAGTGAGAGAGAGAAAGAGAAGCTGTGAGTGAGAGGGAGAGAAAGAGAAGCTGTGAGTGACACAGAGAGAGAGAAGCTGTGAGTTAGAGAGAGAGAAAGAGAAGCTGTGAGTGACAGAGAGAGAAAGAGAAGCTGAGAGTGAGAGAGAGAGAGAATGTGAAACTGTGAGTGAGAGAGAGAGAGAAAGAGAAGCTGTGTGTGTGTGAGAGAGAGAAAGATAGTCTGAGAAAGAGAGAGTGAAAGAGAAGCTGTGAGTGAGACAGAGAGAGGGAGAAAGAGAAGCTGTGTGTGTGTGAGAGAGAAAGAGAAGCTGTGAGTGAGAGTGAGAGAGGGAGAAAGAGAAGCTGTGTGTGTGAGAGAGAGAAAGAGAAGCTGTGAGTGAGAGAGAGAGAGAGAGAGAAAGAGAAGCTGTGAGTGAGAGAGAGAGATGTGAGTGATAGAGAGAGAGAGAATGAGAAGCTGTGAGTGAGAGAGAGAGAGAAAGAGAAGCTGTGAGTGAGAGAGAGAGTGAAAGAGAAGCTGTGTGTGAGAGAGAGAAAGAGAAGCTGTGAGTGAGAGAGAGAGAATGAGAAGCTGTGAGTGAGAGAGAGAGAGAAAGAGAAGCTGTGAGTGAGAGAGAGAGAGAAAGTGAAGCTCTGAGTGAGAGAGAGAAAGAGAAGCTGTGTGTGTGTGAGAGAGAAAGATAGTCTGAGAAAGAGAGAGTGAAAGAGAAGCTGTGAGTGAGAGCGAGAGAGGGAGAAAGAGAAGCTGTGTGAGATAGAGAGAGAAAGAGAAGCTGTGAGTGAGAGTGAGAGAGAGAGACAGAAGCTGTGAGTGAGTGAGAGAGAGAGATGTGAGTGATAGAGAGAGAGAGAATGAGAAGCTGTGAGTGAGAGAGAGAGAAAGTAAGAGAAGCTGTGAGTGAGATAGAGAGAGAGAGAAAGAGAAGCTGTGAGTGAGAGAGTGAGAGGGAGAAAGATAATCTGTGTGAGAGAGAGAGAGAAAGAGAAGGTGTGATTGAGAGTGAGAGAGAGAAAGAGAAGCTGTGAGTGAGAGAGAGAAAGAGAAGCTGTGAGTGAGAGAGAGAATCTGTGAGTGAGAGAGAGAAAGAAAAGCTGTGAGTGAGAGAGAGAGAGGGAGAAAGATAATCTGTGATTGAGAGTGAGAGAGAGAGAAAGAGAAGCTGTGAGTGAGAGAGAGAGAGAGAGAAGCTGTGAGTGAGAGAGAGAGTAGCTGTGTGTGAGAGAGAGAAAGAAAAGCTGTGAGTGAGAGAGAGAGAGAAAGAGAAGATATGAGTGAGAGAGAGAAGCAGTGAGTGAGAGAGAGAGAGAGAAGCTGTGAGTGAGACAGAGAGAGAGAAAGAGAAGCTGTGAGAGAGAGAGAGGGGAAGAAAGAGAAGCTATGTGTGTGAAAGAGAATAAGAGAAGCTGTGAGTGTGTGTGAGAGAGAAAGAGAAGCTGTGAGTGAGATAGAGAGAAAGAAAGAGAAATTAGAGTGAGAAAGAGAGAGAGAAAGAGAAGCTGTGAGTGGGAGAGAGAGAAAGACTGTCTGTGAGTGAGAGAGAGAGAGAGAAGCTGTGAGTGAGAAAGAGAGAGAGCTGCTTTGAGTGAGAGAGAGAGAAAGAGAAGATGTGAATGAGAGAGAGAAAAACTGTGAGTGAGAGAGAGAAAAAGAGAAGCTGTGAGTGAGTAAGAGAGAGAAAGGGAAGTTGTGAGAGAGAGAGAGAGAAAGAGAAGCAGTGAGTGAGAGAGAGAGAGAAAGAGAAGCTGTGAGAGAGAAAGAGAGAAGCTGTGAGTGAGAGAGTGAGAGAGAGAAAGAGAAACTGTGAGTGAGAGAGAGAAAGTGAAGCTGTGAGTGAGAGGGAGAGAGAGAAAGAGAAGCTGTGAGTGAGAGAGAGAAAGAGAAGCTGTGAGTGAGAGAGAGAAAGAGAAGCTGTGAGTGAGAGGGAGAGAGAGAAAGAGAAGCTGTGAGTGACACAGAGAGAGAGAAGCTGTGAGTTAGAGAGAGAGAGAAAAAGAAGCTGTGAGTGACAGAGAGAGAGAGAAAGAAAAGCTGTGAGTGAGAGTGAGAGAGAGAGAGAAAGAGAAGCTGTGAGTGAGAGAGAGAGAAAGAGATCCTGTGAGTGAGAGAGAGAAAGAGAAGCTGTGAGTGAGAGAGAGAGAAAGAGAAGCTGTGAGTGAGAGAGAGAGAGAAAGAGAAGCTGTGAGTGTGAGAGAGAGAAAGAGAAGCTGTGAGTAAGAAGGAGAGGGAAAGAGAAGAAGTGAGTGAGTGAGAGAGAGAGAGAGAAAGAGAAGCTGTGAGAGAGAGAGAGAGAAAGAGAAGCTGTGAGTGAGAGAGTGAGAGAGAGAAAGAGAAGCTGTTAGTGAGAGTGAGAGAGAGAGAGAAAGAGAAGCTGTGAGTGAGAGAGAGATTGAAAGAGAATCTGTGAGTGAGTGAGAGAGAGAGAAAGAGAAGCTGTGAGTGAGAGAGAGAGAAAGAGAAGCTGTGAGTGAGAGAGAGAGAGAAAGAGAAGCTGTGATTAAGAAGGAGAGGGAAAGAGAAGAAGTGAGTGAGTGAGAGAGAGAGAGAAAGTGAAGCTGTGAGAGAGAAAGCGAAGCTGTGAGTGAGAGAGTGAGAGAGAGAAAGAGAATGTTAGTGAGAGTGAGAGAGAGGGAGAAAGAGAAGCTGTGTGTGTGAGAGAAAGAGAAGCTGTGAGTGAGAGGGAGAGAGAGAGAGAGAAAGAGAAGATGTGAGTGAGAGAGAGAGATAAAGAGAAGCTGTGAGTGAGAGAGAGAGAAAGCAAAGCTGTGAGTGAGAGAGTGAGAGAATGAGAAGCTGTGAGTGAGAGAGAGAAAGAGAAGCTGTGAGTGACAGAGAGAGAGAAAGAGAAGCTGAGAGAGAGAGAGAAAGTGAAGCTGTGAGTGAGAGAGAGAGAGAAAGAGAAGATGTGTGTGTGTGTGAGAGAGAAAGATAGTCTGAGAAAGAGAGAGTGAAAGAGAAGCTGTGAGTGAGACAGAGAGAGGGAGAAAGAGAAGCTGTGTGCGCGAGAGAGAGAAAGAGAAGCTGTGAGTGAGAGTGAGAGAGAGAGAGAGAAAGAGAAGATGTGAGTGAGAGAGAGATAAAGAGAAGCTGTGAGTGAGAGAGAGAGAAAGCAAAGCTGTGAGTGAGAGAGAGAGAAATAGAAGCTGTGAGTGAGAGAGAGAAAGAGAAGCTGTGAGTGAGAGAGAGAGAATCTGTGAGTGAGAGAGAGAAAGAAAAGCTGTGAGTGAGAGAGAGAGAGAAAGAGAAGATATGAGTGAGAGAGAGAGAAGCAGTGCTTGAGAGAGAAAAACAGAAGCTGTGAGTGAGACAGAGTGAGAAAGAGAAGCTGTGAGAGAGAGAGGGAGAAAGATAATTTGTGTGAGAGAGAGAAAGAGAAGGTGTGATTGAGAGTGAGAGAGAGAAAGAGAAGCTGTGAGTGAGAGAGAGAAAGAGAAGCTGTGAGTGAGAGAGAGAATCTGTGAGTGAGAGAGAGAAAGAAAAGCTGTGAGTGAGAGAGAGAGAGAAAGAGAAGCTGTGAGAGAGAAAGAGAAGCTGTGAGTGAGAGAGTGAGAGAGAGAAAGAGAAGCTGTTAGTGAGAGTGAGAGAGAGAGAGAGAAAAGCTGTGAGTGAGAGAGAGATTGAAAGAGAAGCTGTGAGTGAGAGAGAGAGAGAGAGAAAGAGAAGCTGTGAGTGAGAGAGAGAAAGAGAAGCTGTGAGTGAGAGGGAGAGAAAGAGAAGCTGTGAGTGACACACAGAGAGAGAAGCTGTGAGTTAGAGAGAGAGAAAGAGAAGCTGTGAGTGAAAGAGAGAGAGAAAGAGAAGCTGAGAGTGAGAGAGAGAGAATGTGAAGCTGTGAGTGAGAGAGAGAGAGAAAGAGAAGCTGTGTGTGTGTGTGAGAGAGAAAGATAGTCTGAGAAAGAGAGAGTGAAAGAGAAGCTGTGAGTGAGACAGAGAGAGGGAGAAAGAGAAGCTGTGTGTGTGAGAGAGAAAGAGAAGCTATGAGTGAGAGTGAGAGAGAGAAAGAGAAAGAGAAGCTGTGAGTGAGAGAGAGAGAAAGAGAAGCTGTGAGTGAGAGAGAGAGAGAAAGTGAAGATGTGAGTGAGTGAGAGAGAGAGAATGAGAAGGTGTGAGTGTGAGAGAGAGAAGCTGTGAGTGAGAGAGAGAGAGATGTGAGTGATAGAGAGAGAGAAAGAGAAGCTGTGAGTGAGAGGGAGAGAAAGTAAGAGAAGCTGTGAGTGAGATAGAGAGAGAGAGAAAGAGAAGCTGTGAGTGAGAGAGAGAGAGGGAGAAAGATAATCTGTGAGTGAGAGTGAGAGAGAGAGAAAGAGAAGCTGTGAGTGAGAGAGAGAGAAAGAGAAGCTGTGAGTGAGAGAGAGAGAAGCTGTGTGTGAGAGAGAGAAAGAAAAGCTGTCAGTGAGAGAGAGAGAGAAAGAGAAGATATGAGTGAGAGAGAGAGAAGCAGTGAGTGAGAGAGAGAGAAAGAGAGAAGCTGTGAGTGAGACAGAGAGAGAGAAAGAGAAGCTGTGAGAGAGAGAGAGGGGAAGAAAGAGAAGCTGTGTGTGTGAAAGAGAATAAGAGAAGCTGTGAGTGTGTGTGAGAGAGAAAGAGAAGCTGTGAGTGAGAGAGAGAGAAAGAAAGAGAAATTAGAGTGAGAAAGAGAGAGAGAAAGAGAAGCTGTGAGTGGGAGAGAGAGAATGACTGTCTGTGAGTGAGAGAGAGAGAGAAGCTGTGAGTGAGAGAGAGAGAGAGCTGCTGTGAGTGAGAGAGAGAGAAAGAGAAGATGTGAATGAGAGAGAGAAAAACTGTGAGTGAGAGAGAGAAAAAGAGAAGCTGTGAGTGAGTAAGAGAGAGAAAGGGAAGTTGTGAGTGAGAGAGAGAGAGAAAGAGAAGCTGTGAGTGAGAGAGAGAGAGAAAGAGAAGCTGTGAGTGAGAGAGAGAGAAAGAGAAGCTGTGAGTGAGAAGGAGAGGGAAAGAGAAGCTGTGAGTGAGTGAGAGAGAGAGAAAGAGAAGCTGTGAGAGAGAAAGAGAGAAGCTGTGATTGAGAGAGTGAGAGTGAGAAAGAGAAGCAGTGAGTGAGAGAGAGAAAGAGAAGCTGTGAGTGAGAGGGAGAGAGAGAAAGAGAAGCTGTGAGTGAGAGAGAGAGAAAGAGAAGCTGTGAGTGAGAGAGAGAAAGAGAAGCTGTGAGTGAGAGGGAGAGAGAGAAAGAGAAGCTGTGAGTGACACAGAGAGAGAGAAGCTGTGAGTTAGAGAGAGAGAGAAAAAGAAGCTGTGAGTGACAGAGAGAGAGAGAAAGAGAAGCTGTGAGTGAGAGTGAGAGTGAGAGAGAGAGAGAAAGAGAAGCTGTGAGTGAGAGAGAGAGAAAGAGAAGCTGTGAGTGAGAAGGAGAGGGAAAGAGAATCTGTGAGTGAGTGAGAGAGAGAGAAAGAGAAGGTGTGAGAGAGAAAGAGAGAAGCTGTGATTGAGAGAGTGAGAGTGAGAAAGAGAAGCAGTGAGTGAGAGAGAGAAAGAGAAGCTGTGAGTGGGAGGGAGAGAGAGAAAGAGAAGCTGTGAGTGAGAGAGAGAGAAAGAGAAGCTGTGAGTGAGAGAGAGAAAGAGAAGCTGTGAGTGAGAGGGAGAGAGAGAAAGAGAAGCTGTGAGTGACACAGAGAGAGAGAAGCTGTGAGTTAGAGAGAGAGAGAAAAAGAAGCTGTGAGTGACAGAGAGAGAGAGAAAGAGAAGCTGTGAGTGAGAGTGAGAGTGAGAGAGAGAGAGAAAGAGAAGCTGTGAGTGAGAGAGAGAGAAAGAGATGCTGTGAGTGAGAGAGAGAAAGAGAAGCTGTGAGTGTGAGAGAGAGAAAGAGAAGCTGTGAGTGAGAGAGAGAGAAAGAGAAGCTGTGAGTGTGAGAGAGAGAAAGAGAAGCTGTGAGTAAGAAGGAGAGGGAAAGAGAAGAAGTGAGTGAGTGAGAGAGAGAGAGAGAAAGAGAAGCTGTGAGAGAGGGAGAGAGAGAGAAAGAGAAGCTGTGAGTGAGAGAGTGAGAGAGAGAAAGAGAAGCTGTTAGTGAGAGTGAGAGAGAGAGAGAAAGAGAAGCTGTGAGTGAGAGAGAGATTGAAAGAGAAGCTGTGAGTGAGTGAGAGAGAGAGAAAGAGAAGCTGTGAGTGAGAGAGAGAAGGAGAAGCTGTGAGTGAGAGAGAGAGAAAGAGAAGCTGTGATTAAGAAGGAGAGGGAAAGAGAAGAAGTGAGTGAGTGAGAGAGAGAGAGAAAGTGAAGCTGTGAGAGAGAAAGCGAAGCTGTGAGTGAGAGAGTGAGAGAGAGAAAGAGAATCTGTTAGTGAGAGTGAGAGAGAGGGAGAAAGAGAAGCTGTGTGTGAGAGAGAAAGAGAAGCTGTGAGTGAGAGGGAGGGAAAGAGAAGCTGTAAGTGACACACAGAGAGAGAAGCTGTGAGTTAGAGAGAGAGAAAGAGAAGCTGTGAGTGACAGAGAGAGAGAAAGAGAAGCTGAGAGAGAGAGAGAGAGAAAGTGAAGCTGTGAGTGAGAGAGAGAGAAAGAGAAGATGTGTGTGTGTGAGAGAGAGAAAGATAGTCTGAGAAAGAGAGAGTGAAAGAGAAGCTGTGAGTGAGACAGAGAGAGGGAGAAAGAGAAGCTGTGTGCGCGAGAGAGAGAAAGAGAAGCTGTGAGTGAGAGTGAGAGAGAGAGAGAAAGAGAAGATGTAAGTGAGAGAGAGAGATAAAGAGAAGCTGTGAGTGAGAGAGAGAGAAAGCAAAGCTGTGAGTGAGAGAGTGAGAGAATGAGAAGCTGTGAGTGAGAGAGAGAAAGAGAAGCTGTGAGTGAGAGAGAGAGAGAAGATGTGAGTGAGAGAGAGAGGGAGAAAGAGAAGCTGTGTGTGTGTGAGAGAGAAAGAGAAGCTGTGAGTGAGAGTGAGAGAGAGAGAAAGAGAAGCTGTGAGTGAGAGAGCGAGAGAGAGAAGGAGAAGCTGTTAGTGAGAGAGAGAGAGAGAAAGAGATGCTGTGAGTGAGAGAGAGAGAGAGAGATGCTGTGAGTGAGACAGAGAGATTGAGAAAGAGAAGCTGTGTGTGTGTGAGAGAGAAAGAGAAGCTGTGAGTGAGAGTGAGAGAGAGAGAGAGAAAGAGAAGCTGTGAGTGAGAGAGAGATAAAGAGAAGCTGTGAGTGAGAGAGAGAGAAAGCAAAGCTGTGAGTGAGAGAGAGAGAGAATGAGAAGCTGTGAGTGAGAGAGAGAGAAGCTGTGAGTGAGAGAGAGAGAGAAGATGTGAGTGAGAGAGAGGGGGAGAAAGAGAAGCTGTGTGTGTGTGAAAGAGAAAGAGAAGCTGTGAGTGAGAGTGAGAGAGAGAGAAAGAGAAAGAGAAGCTGTGAGTGAGAGAGCGAGAGAGAGAAAGAGAAGCTGTTAGTGAGAGTGAGAGAGAGAGAGAAAGAGAAGCTGTGAGTGAGAGAGAGAAATAGATGCTGTGAGTGAGAGAGAGAGAGAGAAAGAGAAGCTGTGAGTGAGAGAGAGAGAGAAAGAGAAGCTGTGTGTGTGATAGAGAGAAAGAGAAGCTGTGAGTGAGAAGGAGAGGGAAAGAGAAGCTGTGAGTGAGTGAGAGAGAGAGAAAGAGAAGCTGTGAGTGAGAGAGAGAGAAAGAGAAGCTGTGAGAGAGAAAGAGAAGCTGTGACTGAGAGAGTGAGAGAGAGAAAGAGAATCTGTTAGTGAGAGTAAGAGAGAGAGAGAAAGAGAAGCTGTGAGTGAGAGAGAGATTGAAAGAGAAGCTGTGAGTGAGAGAGAGAGAGAGAAAGAGAAGCTGTGAGTGAGAGAGAGAAAGAGAAGCTGTGACTGAGAGGGAGAGAGAAAGAGAAGCTGAGAGAGAGAGAGAGAAAGTGAAGCTGTGAGTGAGAGAGAGAGAGACAGATCAGCTGTGTGTGTGTGAGAGAGAGAAAGATAGTCTGAGAAAGAGAGAGTGAAAGAGAAGCTGTGAGTGAGACAGAGAGAGGGAGAAAGAGAAGCTGTGTGCGTGAGAGAGAGAAAGAGAAGCTGTGAGTGAGAGAGAGAGAAAGTGAAGCTGTGAGTGAGAGAGAGAGAGAGAAAGAGAAGCTGTGTTAGAGAGAGAAAGAGAAGCTGTGACTGAGAGGGAGAGAGAAAGAGAAGCTGAGAGAGAGAGAGAGAGAAAGTGAAGCTGTGAGTGAGAGAGAGAGAGACAGAGACGCTGTGTGTGTGAGAGAGAGAAAGATAGTCTGAGAAAGAGAGAGTGAAAGAGAAGCTGTGAGTGAGAGAGAGAGAGGGAGAAAGAGAAGCTGTGTGTGTGTGAGAGAGAAAGAGAAGGTGTGAGTGAGAATGAGAGAGAGAGAGAAAAAGAGAAGCTGTGAGTGTGAGTGAGAGAGAAAGAGAAGCTGTGAGTGAGTGAGAGAGAGAGAATGAGAAGCTGTGAGTGAGAGAGAGAAGCTGTGAGAGAGAGAGAGAAAGAGAAGCTGAGTGAGAGAGAAAGAGAGAAGATGTGAGTGATAGAGAGAGAGAATGAGAAGCTGTGAGTGAGAGAGAGAGAGGGAGAGAAAGATAATCTGTGAGAGAGAGAGAGAGAAAGAGAAGCTGTGTGTTTTAGAGAGAGAGAAAGAGAAGCTGTGATTGAGAGTGTGAGAGAGAGAGAAAGAGAAGCTGTGAGTGAGAGAGAGAGAAAGAGAAGCTGTGAGAGAGAGAGAGAAGCTATGAGTGAGAGAGAGAAAGAAAAGGTGTGAGTGAGAGAGAGAGAGAAATAGAAGATATGAGTGAGTGAGAGAGAGAGAAGCAGTGAGAGAGAGAGAAACAGAAGCTGTGAGTGAGACACAGAGAGAGAAATAGAAGCTGTGAGAGAGAGAGAGAGGGAGAAAGAGAAGCTGTGTGAGAGAGAGAGAAAGAGAAGCTGTGAGTGTGTGAGAGAGAAAGAGAAGCTGTGAGTGAGAGAGAGAGAGAAAGAAAGAGAAATTAGAGTGAGAAAGAGAGAGAGAAAGAGGAGCTGTGAGTGGGAGAGAGAGAAAGAGAGTCTGTGAATCAGAGAGAGAGAGAGAAGCTGTGAGTGAGAGAGAGAGAGAGAGCCGCTGTGAGTGAGAGAGAGAGAAAGAGAAGCTGTGAATGGGAGAGAGAGAGAAAGAGAAGCTGTGAGTGAGAGAGAGAGAGAAAGAGAAGCTGTGAGTGAGTGAGAGAGAGAAAGGGAAGTTTGTAAGTGAGAGAGAGAGAGAAAGAGAAGCTGTGAGTGAGAGAGAGAAGCTGTGTGTGAGAGAGAGAAAGAAAAGCTGTGAGTGAGAGATAGAAATAAAGAGAAGATGTGAGTGAGTGAGAGAGAGAGAAGCAGTGAGTGAGAGAGAGAGAGAGAAAGAGAAGCTGTCAGTGAGACAGAGAGAGAGAAAGAGAAGCTGTGAGAGAGAGAGGGAGAAAGAGAAGCTGTGTGTGAGAGAGAGAAAGAGAAGCTGTGAGTGTGTGTGTGAGAGAAAGAGAAGCTGTGAGTGAGAGAGAGAGAAAGAAAGAGAAATTAGAGTGAGAAAGAGAGAGAGAAAGAGAAGCTGTGAGTGAGAGAGAGAGAGAAGATGTGAGTGATAGAGAGAGAGAATGAGAAGCTGTGAGTGATAGAGAGAGTAAGTAAGAGAAGCTGTGAGTGAGATAGAGAGAGAGAGAAGGAGAAGCTGTGAGTGAGAGAGAGAGGGAGAAAGATAAGCTGAGAGAGAGAGAAGCTGTGTGTGTGAGAGAGAAAGAAAAGCTGTGATTGAGAGTGAGAGAGAGAGAGAAAGAGATGCTGTGAGTGAGAGAGAGAGAAGCTGTGAGTGAGAGAGAGAAAGAAAAGCGTTGAGTGAGAGAGAGAGAGAAAGAGAAGCTGTGAGTGAGAGAGTGAGAGAGAGAAAGAGAAGCTGTTAGTGAGAGTGAGAGAGAGAGAGAAAGAGAAGCTGTGAGTGAGAGTGAGATTGAAAGAGAAGCTGTGAGTGAGAGAGAGAGAGAAAGAGAAGCTGTGAGTGAGAGAGAGAAAGAGAAGCTGTGAGTGAGAGGGAGAGAAAGAGAAGCTGTGAGTGACACAGAGAGAGAGAAGCTGTGAGTGAGAGAGAGAAAGAGAAGCTGTGAGTGAGTGAGAGAGAGAAAGGGAAGTTTGTGAGTGAGAGAGAGAGAGAAAGAGAAGCTGTGAGTGAGAGAGAGAAGCTGTGAGTGAGAGAGAGAGAGACAGAGACGCTGTGTGTGTGAGAGAGAGAAAGATAGTCTGAGAAAGAGAGAGTGAAAGAGAAGCTGTGAGTGAGAGAGAGAGAGGGAGAAAGAGAAGTTGTGTGTGTGTGAGAGAGAAAGAGAAGGTGTGAGTGAGAATGAGAGAGAGAGAGAAAAAGAGAAGCTGTGAGTGTGAGTGAGAGAGAAAGAGAAGCTGTGAGTGAGTGAGAGAGAGAATGAGAAGCTGTGAGAGAGAGAGAGAAGCTGTGAGAGAGAGAGAGAAGCTGTGAGAGAGAGAGAGAAAGAGAAGCTGTGAGTGAGAGAGAAAGAGAGAAGATGTGAGTGATAGAGAGAGGGAATGAGAAGCTGTGAGTGAGAGAGAGAGAGGGAGAGAAAGATAATCTGTGAGAGAGAGAGAGAGAAAGAGAAGCTGTGTGTTTTAGAGAGAGAGAAAGAGAAGCTGTGAGTGAGAGAGAGAGAAAGAGAAGCTGTGAGAGAGAGAGAGAAGCTATGAGTGAGAGAGAGAAAGAAAAGGTGTGAGTGAGAGAGAGAGAGAAATAGAAGATATGAGTGAGTGAGAGAGAGAGAAGCAGTGAGAGAGAGAGAAACAGAAGCTGTGAGTGAGACAGAGAGAGAGAAAGAGAAGCTGTGTGAGAGAGAGAGAGGGAGAAAGAGAAGCTGTGTGAGAGAGAGAGAAAGAGAAGCTGTGAGTGTGTGAGAGAGAGAAAGAGAAGCTGTGAGTGAGAGAGAGAGAGAGAAAGAAAGAGAAATTAGAGTGAGAAAGAGAGAGAGAAAGAGGAGCTGTGAGTGGGAGAGAGAGAAAGAGAGTCTGTGAATCAGAGAGAGAGAGAGAGAAGCTGTGAGTGAGAGAGAGAGAGTGCCGCTGTGAGTGAGAGAGAGAGAAAGAGAAGCTGTGAATGGGAGAGAGAGAGAAAGAGAAGCTGTGAGTGAGAGAGAGAGAAAGAGAAGCTGTGAGTGAGTGAGAGAGAGAAAGGGAAGTTTGTAAGTGAGAGAGAGAGAGAAAGAGAAGCTGTGAGTGAGAGAGAGAAGCTGTGTGTGAGAGAGAGAAAGAAAAGCTGTGAGTGAGAGATAGAAATAAAGAGAAGATGTGAGTGAGTGAGAGAGAGAGAAGCAGTGAGTGAGAGAGAGAGAGAGAAAGAGAAGCTGTCAGTGAGACAGAGAGAGAGAAAGAGAAGCTGTGAGAGAGAGAGAGGGAGAAAGAGAAGCTGTGTGTGAGAGAGAGAAAGAGAAGCTGTGAGTGTGTGTGTGAGAGAAAGAGAAGCTGTGAGTGAGAGAGAGAGAAAGAAAGAGAAATTAGAGTGAGAAAGAGAGAGAGAAAGAGAAGCTGTGAGTGAGAGAGAGAGAGAGAAGATGTGAGTGATAGAGAGAGAGAATGAGAAGCTGTGAGTGATAGACAGAGTAAGTAAGAGAAGCTGTGAGTGAGATAGAGAGAGAGAGAAGGAGAAGCTGTGAGTGAGGGAGAGAGAGGGAGAAAGATAAGCTGAGAGAGAGAGAGAGAGAAGCTGTGTGTGTGAGAGAGAGAAAGAAAAGCTGTGATTGAGAGTGAGAGAGAGAGAGAAAGAGATGCTGTGAGTGAGAGAGAGAGAAGCTGTGAGTGAGAGAGAGAAAGAAAAGCGTTGAGTGAGAGAGAGAGAGAAAGAGAAGCTGTGAGTGAGAGAGTGAGAGAGAGAAAGAGAAGCTGTTAGTGAGAGTGAGAGAGAGAGAGAAAGAGAAGCTGTGAGTGAGAGTGAGATTGAAAGAGAAGCTGTGAGTGAGAGAGAGAGAGAAAGAGAAGCTGTGAGTGAGAGAGAGAAAGAGAAGCTGTGAGTGAGAGGGAGAGAAAGAGAAGCTGTGAGTGACACAGAGAGAGAGAAGCTGTGAGTGAGAGAGAGAAAGAGAAGCTGTGAGTGAGTGAGAGAGAGAAAGGGAAGTTTGTGAGTGAGAGAGAGAGAGAAAGAGAAGCTGTGAGTGAGAGAGAGAAGCTGTGAGTGAGAGAGAGAAAGAGAAGCTGTGAGTGAGAGAGAGAGAGAGAGAAGATGTGACTGATAGAGAGAGAGAATGAGAAGCTGTGAGTGATAGAGAGTAAGTAAGAGAAGCTGTGAGTCAGATAGAGAGAGAGAGAAGGAGAAGCTGTGAGTGAGAGAGAGAGGGAGAAAGATAAGCTGTGTGTGTGTGTGTGAGAGAGAGAGAAGCTGTGTGTGTGTGAGAGAGAAAGAAAAGCTGTGATTGAGAGTGAGAGAGAGAAAGAGATGCTGTGAGTGAGAGAGAGAGAAGCTGTGAGTGAGAGAGAGAAAGAAAAGCGGTGAGTGAGAGAGAGAGAGAAAGAGAAGCTGTGAGTGAGAGAGTGAGAGAGAGAAAGAGAAGCTGTTAGTGAGAGTGAGAGAGAGAGAGAAAGAGAAGCTGTGAGTGAGAGTGAGATTGAAAGAGAAGCTGTGAGTGAGAGAGAGAGAGAAAGAGAAGCTGAGAGTGAGAGAGAGAGAGAATGTGAAGCTGTGAGTGAGAGAGAGAAAGAGAAGCTGTGAGTGACACAGAGAGAGAGAAGCTGTGAGTTAGAGAGAGAAATAGAAGCTGTGAGTGACAGAGAGAGAGAAAGAGAAGCTGAGAGTGAGAGAGAGAGAGAATGTGAAGCTGTGAGTGAGAGAGAGAAAGAGAAGCTGTGTGTGTGTGAGAGAGAGAAAGATAGTCTGAGAAAGAGAGAGTGAAAGAGAAGCTGTGAGTGAGACAGAGAGAGGGAGAAAGAGTAGCTGTGTGTCAGAGAGAGAGAAAGAGAAGCTGTGAGTGAGAGAGAGAGAAAGAGAAGCTGTGAGTGAGAGAGAGAGAGAAAGCGAAGCTGTGATTGAGAGAGAGAGAGAGAATGAGAAGCTGTGAGTGTGTGAGAGAGAAGCTGTGAGTGAGAGAGAGAGAGATGTGAGTGATAGAGAGAGAAAGAGAAGCTGTGAGTGAGAGGGAGAGAAAGTAAGAGAAGCTGTGAGTGAGATAGAGAGAGAGAGAAAGAGAAGCTGTGAGTGAGAGGGAGAGAAAGTAAGAGAAGCTGTGATTGAGAGTGAGAGAGAGAGAAAGAGAAGCTGTGAGTGAGAGAGAGAGAAAGAGAAGCTGTGAGTGAGAGAGAGAGAAGCTGTGTGTGAGAGAGAAAGAAAAGCTGTGAGTGAGAGAGAGAGAAAGAGAAGATATGAGTGAGAGAGAGAGAGAAGCAGTGAGTGAGAGAGAGAGAGAGAAAGAGAAGCTGTGAGAGAGAGAGAGGGGAAGAAAGAAAAGCTGTGTGTGTGAGAGAGAGAAAGTGAAGCTGTGAGTGTGTGTGAGAGAGAAAGAGAAGCTGTGAGTGAGAGAGAGAGAGAGAAAGAAAGAGAAATTAGAGTGAGAAAGAGAGAGAGAAAGAGAAGCTGTGAGTGGGAGAGAGAGAAAGAGAAAGAGTCTGTGAGTGAGAGAGAGAGAGAAGCTGTGAGTGAGAGAGAGAGAGAGCTGCTGTGAGTGAGAGAGAGAAAGAGAAGCTGTGAATGAGAGAGAGAGAAACTGTGAGTGAGAGAGAGAGAAAGAGAAGCTGTGAGTGAGTAAGAGAGAGAAAGGGAAGTTGTGAGTGAGAGAGAGAGAGAAAGAGAAGCTGTGAGTGAGTGAGAGAGAGAAAGAGAAGTTGTGAGTGAGAGAGAGAGAGAAAGAAGGTGTTAGTGAGAAGGAGAGGGAAAGAGAAGCTGTGAGTTAGTGAGAGAGAGAGAAAGAGAAGCTGTGAGTGAGAGAGAGAGAAGATGTGAGTGATAGAGAGAGAGAATGAGAAGCTGTGAGTGATAGAGAGAGTAAGTAAGAGAAGCTGTGAGTGAGATAGAGAGAGAGAGAAGGAGAAGCTGTGAGTGAGAGAGAGAGAGGGAGAAAGATAAGCTGAGAGAGAGAGAGAGAGAAGCTGTGTGTGTGAGAGAGAGAAAGAAAAGCTGTGATTGAGAGTGAGAGAGAGAGAGAAAGAGATGCTGTGAGTGAGAGAGAGAGAAGCTGTGAGTGAGAGAGAGAAAGAAAAGCGTTGAGTGAGAGAGAGAGAGAAAGAGAAGCTGTGAGTGAGAGAGTGAGAGAGAGAAAGAGAAGCTGTTAGTGAGAGTGAGAGAGAGAGAGAGAAAGAGAAGCTGTGAGTGAGAGTGAGATTGAAAGAGAAGCTGTGAGTGAGAGAGAGAGAGAAAGAGAAGCTGTGA
The DNA here is from genome assembly GCA_035047305.1 of Bradypodion pumilum. NCBI lineage: Eukaryota > Metazoa > Chordata > Lepidosauria > Squamata > Chamaeleonidae > Bradypodion > Bradypodion pumilum. Next base: position 269,387,236 of record JAWDJD010000001.1, on the reverse strand, counting down.
GTGAGAGAGAGAAAGAGAAGCTGTGAGTGAGAGGGAGAGAAAGAGAAGCTGTGAGTGACACAGAGAGAGAGAAGCTGTGAGTGAGAGAGAGAAAGAGAAGCTGTGAGTGAGTGAGAGAGAGAAAGGGAAGTTTGTGAGTGAGAGAGAGAGAGAAAGAGAAGCTGTGAGTGAGAGAGAGAAGCTGTGAGTGAGAGAGAGAGAGACAGAGACGCTGTGTGTGTGAGAGAGAGAAAGATAGTCTGAGAAAGAGAGAGTGAAAGAGAAGCTGTGAGTGAGAGAGAGAGAGGGAGAAAGAGAAGCTGTGTGTGTGAGAGAGAAAGAGAAGGTGTGAGTGAGAATGAGAGAGAGAGAGAAAAAGAGAAGCTGTGAGTGTGAGTGAGAGAGAAAGAGAAGCTGTGAGTGAGTGAGAGAGAGAGAATGAGAAGCTGTGAGAGAGAGAGAGAAGCTGTGAGAGAGAGAGAGAAAGAGAAGCTGTGAGTGAGAGAGAAAGAGAGAAGATGTGAGTGATAGAGAGAGGGAATGAGAAGCTGTGAGTGAGAGAGAGAGGGAGAGAAAGATAATCTGTGAGAGAGAGAGAGAGAAAGAGAAGCTGTGTGTTTTAGAGAGAGAGAAAGAGAAGCTGTGATTGAGAGTGTGAGAGAGAGAGAAAGAGAAGCTGTGAGTGAGAGAGAGAGAAAGAGAAGCTGTGAGAGAGAGAGAAGCTATGAGTGAGAGAGAGAAAGAAAAGGTGTGAGTGAGAGAGAGAGAGAAATAGAAGATATGAGTGAGTGAGAGAGAGAGAAGCAGTGAGAGAGAGAGAAACAGAAGCTGTGAGTGAGACAGAGAGAGAGAAAGAGAAGCTGTGAGAGAGAGAGAGAGGGAGAAAGAGAAGCTGTGTGAGAGAGAGAGAAAGAGAAGCTGTGAGTGTGTGAGAGAGAGAAAGAGAAGCTGTGAGTGAGAGAGAGAGAGAAAGAAAGAGAAATTAGAGTGAGAAAGAGAGAGAGAAAGAGGAGCTGTGAGTGGGAGAGAGAGAAAGAGAGTCTGTGAATCAGAGAGAGAGATAAGCTGTGAGTGAGAGAGAGAGAGAGAGCCGCTGTGAGTGAGAGAGAGAGAAAGAGAAGCTGTGAATGGGAGAGAGAGAGAAAGAGAAGCTGTGAGTGAGAGAGAGAGAAAGAGAAGCTGTGAGTGAGTGAGAGAGAGAAAGGGAAGTTTGTAAGTGAGAGAGAGAGAGAAAGAGAAGCTGTGAGTGAGAGAGAGAAGCTGTGTGTGAGAGAGAGAAAGAAAAGCTGTGAGTGAGAGATAGAAATAAAGAGAAGATGTGAGTGAGTGAGAGAGAGAGAAGCAGTGAGTGAGAGAGAGAGAGAGAAAGAGAAGCTGTCAGTGAGACAGAGAGAGAGAAAGAGAAGCTGTGAGAGAGAGAGAGGGAGAAAGAGAAGCTGTGTGAGAGAGAGAGAAAGAGAAGCTGTGAGTGTGTGTGTGAGAGAAAGAGAAGCTGTGAGTGAGAGAGAGAGAAAGAAAGAGAAATTAGAGTGAGAAAGAGAGAGAGAAAGAGAAGCTGTGAGTGAGAGAGAGAGAGAGAAGATGTGAGTGATAGAGAGAGAGAATGAGAAGCTGTGAGTGATAGAGAGAGTAAGTAAGAGAAGCTGTGAGTGAGATAGAGAGAGAGAGAAGGAGAAGCTGTGAGTGAGAGAGAGAGAGGGAGAAAGATAAGCTGAGAGAGAGAGAGAGAGAAGCTGTGTGTGTGTGAGAGAGAAAGAAAAGCTGTGATTGAGAGTGAGAGAGAGAGAGAAAGAGATGCTGTGAGTGAGAGAGAGAGAAGCTGTGAGTGAGAGAGAGAAAGAAAAGCGTTGAGTGAGAGAGAGAGAGAGAAAGAGAAGCTGTGAGTGAGAGAGAGAAAGAGAAGCTGTGAGTGAGAGGGAGAGAAAGAGAAGCTGTGAGTGACACAGAGAGAGAGAAGCTGTGAGTGAGAGAGAGAAAGTGAAGCTGTGAGTGAGTGAGAGAGAGAAAGGGAAGTTTGTGAGTGAGAGAGAGAGAGAAAGAGAAGCTGTGAGTGAGAGAGAGAAGCTGTGAGTGAGAGAGAGAAAGAGAAGCTGTGAGTGAGAGAGAGAGAGAGAAGATGTGACTGATAGAGAGAGAGAATGAGAAGCTGTGAGTGATAGAGAGAGGGAGAAAGATAAGCTGTGTGTGTGTGTGAGAGAGAGAGAAGCTGTGTGTGTGTGAGAGAGAAAGAAAAGCTGTGATTGAGAGTGAGAGAGAGAAAGAGATGCTGTGAGTGAGAGAGAGAGAAGCTGTGAGTGAGAGAGAGAAAGAAAAGCGGTGAGTGAGAGAGAGAGAGAAAGAGAAGCTGTGAGTGAGAGAGTGAGAGAGAGAAAGAGAAGCTGTTAGTGAGAGTAAGAGAGAGAGAGAAAGAGAAGCTGTGAGTGAGAGTGAGATTGAAAGAGAAGCTGTGAGTGAGAGAGAGAGAGAAAGAGAAGCTGTGAGTGAGAGAGAGAAAGAGAAGCTGTGAGTGAGAGGGAGAGAAAGAGAAGCTGTGAGTGACACAGAGAGAGAGAAGCTGTGAGTTAGAGAGAGAAATAGAAGCTGTGAGTGACAGAGAGAGAGAAAGAGAAGCTGAGAGTGAGAGAGAGAGAATGTGAAGCTGTGAGTGAGAGAGAGAAAGAGAAGCTGTGTGTGTGTGAGAGAGAAAGATAGTCTGAGAAAGAGAGAGTGAAAGAGAAGCTGTGAGTGAGACAGAGAGAGGGAGAAAGAGTAGCTGTGTGTCAGAGAGAGAGAAAGAGAAGCTGTGAGTGAGAGAGAGAGAAAGAGAAGCTGTGAGTGAGAGAGAGAGAGAAAGCGAAGCTGTGAGTGAGAGAGAGAGAGAGAATGAGAAGCTGTGAGTGTGAGAGAGAGAAGCTGTGAGTGAGAGAGAGAGAGATGTGAGTGATAGAGAGAGAGAAAGAGAAGCTGTGAGTGAGAGGGAGAGAAAGTAAGAGAAGCTGTGAGTGAGATAGAGAGAGAGAGAAAGAGAAGCTGTAAGTGAGAGGGAGAGAAAGTAAGAGAAGCTGTGATTGAGAGTGAGAGAGAGAGAAAGAGAAGCTGTGAGTGAGAGAGAGAAAGAGAAGCTGTGAGTGAGAGAGAGAGAAGCTGTGTGTGAGAGAGAAATAAAAGCTGTGAGTGAGAGAGAGAGAAAGAGAAGATATGAGTGAGAGAGAGAGAGAAGCAGTGAGTGAGAGAGAGAGCGAGAAAGAGAAGCTGTGAGAGAGAGAGAGGGGAAGAAAGAGAAGCTGTGTGTGTGAGAGAGAGAAAGTGAAGCTGTGAGTGTGTGTGTGAGAGAAAGAGAAGCTGTGAGTGAGAGAGAGAGAGAGAAAGAAAGAGAAATTGGAGAGAGAAAGAGAGAGAGAAAGAGAAACTGTGAGTGGGAGAGAGAGAAAGAGAAAGAGTCTGTGAGTGAGAGAGAGAGAGAAGCTGTGAGTGTGAGAGAGAGAGAGCTGCTGTGAGTGAGAGAGAGAAAGAGAAGCTGTGAATGAGAGAGAGAGAAACTGTGAGTGAGAGAGAGAGAAAGAGAAGCTGTGAGTGAGTAAGAGAGAGAAAGGGAAGTTGTGAGTGAGAGAGAGAGAGAAAGAGAAGCTGTGAGTGAGTGAGAGAGAGAAAGAGAAGCTGTGAGTGAGAGAGAGAGAAAAAGAAGCTGTTAGTGAGAAGGAGAGGGAAAGAGAAGCTGTGAGTTAGTGAGAGAGAGAGAAAGAGAAGCTGTGAGAAAGAGAGAAGCTGTGAGTGAGAGAGTGAGAGAGAGAAAGAGAAGCTGTGAGTGAGAGAGAGAAAGAGAAGCTGTGAGTGAGGGGGAGAGAGAGAAAGAGAAGCTGTGAGAGAGAGAGAAAGAGAAGCTGTGAGTGAGAGAGAGAGAGAGAAGTTGTGAGTGAGAGGGAGAGAGAGAAAGAGAAGCTGTGAGTGAGACACAGAGAGAGAAGCTGTGAGTTAGAGAGAGAGAGAAAGAGAAGTTGTGAGTGACAGAGAGAGAGAAAGAGAAGCTGTGAGTGAGAGTGAGAGAGAGAGAGAAAGAGAAGCTGTGAGTGAGAGAGAGAGAAAGAGATGCTGTGAGTGAGAGAGAGAGAGAAAGAGAAGCTGTGAGTGAGAGAGAGAGAAAGAGAAGCTGTGAGTGAGAGAGAGAGAGAAAGAGAAGCTGTGAGAAAGAAGGAGAGGGAAAGAGAAGAAGTGAGTGAGAGAGGGAGAGAGAAAGAGAAGCTGTGAGTGAGAGAGAGAGAGAGAGAAGCTGTGAGTGAGAGAGTGAGAGAGAGAAAGAGAAGCTGTTAGTGAGAGTGAGAGAGAGAGAAAGAGAAGCTGTGAGTGAGAGAGAGATTGAAAGAGAAGCTGTGAGTGAGTGAGAGAGAGAGAAAGAGAAGCTGTGAGTGAGAGAGAGAGAAAGAGAAGCTGTGAGTGAGAGAGAGAGAGAAAGAGAAGCTGTGATTAAGAAGTAGAGGGAAAGAGAAGAAGTGAGTGAGTGAGAGAGAGAGAGAGAAAGAGAAGCTGTGTGAGAGAAAGAGAAGCTGTGAGTGAGAGAGTGAGAGAGAGAAAGAGAATCTGTGAGTGAGAGAGAGAGAGAAAGAGAAGCTGTGAGTGAGAGAGAGAAAGAGAAGCTGTGAGTGAGAGGGAGAGAAAGAGAAGCTGTGAGTGACACACACAGAGATAAGCTGTGAGTTAGAGAGAGAGAAAGAGAAGCTGTGAGTGACAGAGAGAGAAAGAGAAGCTGAGAGTGAGAGAGAGAGAGAGAAAGTGAAGCTGTGAATGAGAGAGAGAGAGAAAGAGAAGCTGTGTGAGAGAGAGAAGCTGTGAGTGAGAGAGAGAAAGAAAAGCTGTGAGTGAGAGAGAGAGAGAGAAAGAGAAGCTGTGAGTGAGTGAGAGAGAGAGAGAAGCAGTGAGTGAGTGAGTGAGAGAGAAAGAGCTGTCAGTGAGACAGAGAGAGAGAAAGAGAAGCTGTGTGAGAGAGAGAGAGGGAGAAAGAGAAGCTGTGAGAGAGAGTGAAAGAGAAGCTGTGAGTGTGTGTGTGAGAGAAAGAGAAGCTGTGAGTGAGAGAGAGAGAAAGAAAGAGAAATTAGAGTGAGAAAGAGAGAGAGAAAGAGAAGCTGTGAATGAGAGAGAGAGAGAGAAGATGTGAGTGATAGAGAGAGTAAGTAAGAGAAGCTGTGAGTGAGATAGAGAGAGAGAGAAGGAGAAGCTGTGAGTGAGACAGAGAGAGAGAAAGAGAAGCTGTGTGAGAGAGAGAGAGAGGGAGAAAGAGAAGCGGTGAGAGAGAGAGAGAGAGGGAGAAAGAGAAGCTGTGAGTGAGATAGAGAGAAGGAGAAGCTGTGAGTGAGACAGAGAGAGAGAAAGAGAAGCTGTGAGAGAGAGACAGAGAGAGAGAAAGAGAAGCTGTGAGAGAGAGTGAGGGAGAAAGAGAAGCTGTGAGAGAGCGAGAGAAAGAGAAGCTGTGAGTGTGTGTGAGAGAAAAAGAGAAGCTGTGAGTGAGAGAGAGAAAGAAAGAGAAATTAGAGTGAGAAAGAGAGAGAGAAAGAGAAGCTGTGAGTGGGAGAGAGAGTGCCGCTGTGAGTGAGAGAGAGAGAAAGAGAAGCTGTGAATGAGAGAGAGAGAGAAAGAGAAGCTGTGAGTGAGAGAGAGAGAAAGAAAGAGAAGCTGTGAGTGAGTGAGAGACAAAAAGGGAAGATGTGAGTGAGAGAGAGAGAAAGAGAAGCTGTGAGTTAGAGAGAGAAAGTGAAGCTGTGAGTGAGTGAGAGAGAGAGAGAAGCTGTGAGTGAGAAGGAGAGAGAGAGAGAGAAAGAGGCTATGAGTGAGAGAGAGAGAAAGAGAAGCTGTGAGTGAGAGAGAGAATGAGAAGCTGTGAGTGAGAGAGAGAAGTTGTGTGAGAGAGAGAGAAACAGAAGCTGTGAGTGAGAGAGAGAGAGAGATGTGAGTGATAGAGAGAAAGAGAAGCTGTGAGTGAGAGAGAGAGGGAGAAAGAGAAGCTGTGAGTGAGAGAGAGAGAAAGAGAAGCTGTGAGTGAGAGAGAGAAAGAGAAGCTGTGAATGAGAGAGAGAGAGAAAGAGAAGCTGTGTGTGTGAGAGAGAAAGAGAAGCTGTGAGTGAGTGAGAGAGAGAGAAAGGGAAGTTGTGAGTGAGAGAGAGAGAGAAAGAGAAGCTGTGAGTGTGAGAGAGAGAAAGAGAAGCTGTGAGTGAGAAGGAGAGGGAAAGAGAAGCTGTGAGTGAGTGAGAGAGAAAGAGAAGCTGTGAGTGAGAGAGAGAGAAAGAGAAGCTGTGAGTGAGAGAGAGAGAAAAAGAGAAGCTGTGAGTAAGAAGGAGAGGGAAAGAGAAGAAGTGAGTGAGTGAGAGAGAGAGAGAAAGAGAAGCTGTGAGAGAGAAAGAGAAGCTGTGAGTGAGAGAGTGAGAGAGAGAAAGAGAAGCTGTTAGTGAGAGTGAGAGAGAGAGAGAGAAGCTGTGAGTGAGAGAGAGATTGAAAGAGAAACTGTGAGTGAGAGAGAGAGAGAGAAAGAGAAGCTGTGAGTGTGAGTGAGAGAGAAAGAGAAGCTGTGAGTGAGTGAGAGAGAGAGAATGAGAAGCTGTGAGAGAGAGAGAAGCTGTGAGAGAGAGAAAGAGAAGCTGTGAGTGAGTGAGAGAGAGAAGATGTGAGTGATAGAGAGAGAGAATGAGAAGCTGTCAGTGAGAGAGAGAGAAAGTAAGAGAAGCTGTGAGTGAGATAGAGAGAGAGAGAAAGAGAAGCTGTGAGTGAGAGAGAGGGAGGGAGAGAAAGATAATCTGTGTGTGTGAGAGAGAGAAAGAGAAGCTGTGTGTTTTAGAGAGAGAGAATGAGAAGCTGTGAGTGAGAGAGAGAGAAAGAGAAGCTGTGAGTGAGAGAGAGAGAAGCTATGAGTGAGAGAGAAAGAAAAGCTGTGAGTGAGAGAGAGAGAGAAAGAGAAGATATGAGTGAGAGAGAGAGAGAAGCTGTGAGTGAGAGAGAGAGAAAGAGAAGATATGAGTGAGAGAGAGAGAGAAGCAGTGAGAGAGAGAGAAACAGAAGCTGTGAGTGAGACAGAGAGAGAAAGAGAAGCTGTGAGAGAGAGAGAGAGGGAGAAAGAGAAGCTGTGAGAGAGAGAGAGAAAGAGAAGCTGTGAGTGTGTGAGAGATAGAAAGAGAAGCTGTGAGTGAGAGAGAGAGAAAGAAAGAGAAATTAGAGTGAGAAACAGAGAGATAAAGAGAAGCTGTGAGTGGGAGAGAGAGAAAGAGAAGCTGTGAGTGACACAGAGAGAGAGAAGCTGGGAGTTAGAGAGAGAGAGAAAGAGAAGCTGTGAGTGACAGAGAGAGAGAAAGAGAAGCTGAGAGTGAGTGAGAGTAAGAGAAAGTGAAGCTGTGAGTGAGAGAGAGAAAGAGAAGCTGTGTGTGTGTGAGAGAGAGAAAGATAGTCTGAGAAAGAGAGAGTGAAAGAGAAGCTGTGAGTGAGAGAGAGAGAGGGAGAAAGAGAAGCTGTGTGTGTGAGAGAGAAAGAGAAGCTATGAGTGAGAGTGAGAGAGAGAGAGAGAAAGAGAAGCTGTGAGTGAGAGAGAGAGTGAAAGAGAAGCTGTGAGTGAGAGAGAGAGAGAAAGAGAAGCTGTGAGTGACACACAGAGAGAGAAGCTGTGAGTTAGAGAGAGAGAGAAAGAGAAGTGAGTGACAGAGAGAGAGAGAAAGAGAAGCTGTGAGTGAGAGTGAGAGAGAGAGAGAAAGAGAAGCTGTGAGTGAGAGAGAGAGAAAGAGATGCTGTGAGTGAGAGAGAGAGAGAAAGAGAAGCTGTGAGAGAGAGAGAAAGAGAAGCTGTGAGTGAGAGAAAGAGAGAAAGAGAAGCTGTGAGTGAGAGAGTGAGAGAGAGAAAGAGAAGCTGTTAGTGAGAGAGAGAGAGAAAGAGAAGCTGTGAGTGAGAGAGAGATTGAAAGAGAAGCTGTGAGTGAGTGAGAGAGAGAGAAAGAGAAGCTGTGAGTGAGAGAGAGAGAAAGAGTAGCTGTGAGTGAGATTGAGAGAGAAAGAGAAGCTGTGATTAAGAAGGAGAGGGAAAGAGAAGAAGTGAGTGAGAGAGTGAGAGAGAGAAAGAGAATCTGTTAGTGAGAGAGAGAGAAAGAGAAGCTGTGAGTTAGAGAGAGAAAGAGAAGCTGTGAGTGAGAGGGAGAGAAAGAGAAGCTGTGAGTGACACACACAGAGAGAAGCTGTGAGTTAGAGAGAGAGAAAGAGAAGCTGTGAGTGAAAGAAAGAGAAAGAGAAGCTGAGAGTGAGAGAGAGAGAGAAAGTGAAGCTGTGAGTGAGAGAGAGAGAGAAAGAGAAGCTGTGTGTGTGTGAGAGAGAAAGATAGTCTGAGAAAGAGAGAGTGAAAGAGAAACTGTGAGTGAGACAGAGAGGGAGAAAGAGAAGCTGTGTGCGTGAGAGAGAGAAAGAGAAGCTGTGAGTGAGAATGAGAGAGAGAGAGAGAAAGAGAAGCTGAGAGTGAGAGAGAGAGAGAAAGTGAAGCTGTGAGTGAGAGAGAGAGAGACAGAGAAAGAGAAGCTGTGAGTGAGAGAGAGAGAGAAAGAGAAGCTGTGTGTAAGAAGGAGAGGGAAAGAGAAGAAGTGAGTGAGTGAGAGAGAGAGAGAGAAAGAGAAGCTGTGAGAGAGAAAGAGAAGCTGTGAGTGAGAGAGTGAGAGAGAGAGAATCTGTTAGTGAGAGTGAGAGAGAGAGAGAAAGAGAAGCTGTGAGTGAGAGAGAGTTTGAAAGAGAAGCTGTGAGTGAGAGAGAGAGAGAGAAAGAGAAGCTGTGAGTGAGAGAGAGAAAGAGAAGCTGTGACTGAGAGGGAGAGAGAGAAAGAGAAGCTGTGAGTGACAGAGAGAGAGAAGCTGTGAGTTAGAGAGAGAGAAAGAGAAGCTGTGAGTGACAGAGAGAGAGAAAGAGAAGATGAGAGTGAGAGAGAGAGAGAGAAAGTGAAGCTGTGAGTCAGAGAGAGAAAGAGAAGCTGTGTGTGTGTGTGAGAGAGAGAGAAAGATAGTCTGAGAAAGAGAGAGTGAAAGAGAATCTGTGAGTGAGAGAGAGAGAGAGGGAGAAAGAGAAGCTGTGTGTGTGAGAGAGAGAAAGAGAAGCTGTGAGTGAGAGTGAGAGAGAGAGAGAAAGAGCTGTGAGTGAGAGAGAGAGAGAGAATGAGAAGCTGTGAGTGAGAGAGAGAAGTTGTGAGAGAGAGAGAGAAAGAGAAGCTGTGAGTGAGAGAGAGAGAGATGTGAGTGATAGAGAGAGAGAATGAGAAGCTGTGAGTGAGAGAGAGAGAAAGTAAGAGAAGCTGTGAGTGAGATAGAGAGAGAGAGAGAGAAAGAGAAGCTGTGAGTGAGAGAGAGAGGGAGAAAGATAATCTGTGAGAGAGAGAGAGAGAGAGAAAGAGAAACTGTGTGTGAGAGAGAGAGAGAAAGAGAAGCTGTGATTGAGAGTGAGAGAGAGAAAGAGAAGCTGTGAGTGAGAGAGAGAGAAAGAGAAGCTGTGAGTGAGAGAGAGAGAATCTGTGAGTGAGAGAGAGAAAGAAAAGCTGTGAGTGAGAGAGAGAGAGAAAGAGAAGATATGAGTGAGAGAGAGAGAGAAGCAGTGAGAGAGAGAGAGAGAGAGAAACAGAAGCTGTGAGACAGAGAGAGAAAGAGAAGCTGTGAGAGAGAGAGAGAGGCAGAAAGAGAAGCTGTGAGAGAGAGAGAAAGAGAAGCTGTGAGTGTGTGAGAGAGAGAAACAGAAGCTGTGAGTGAGAGAGAGAGAAAGAAAGAGAAATTAGAGTGAGAAAGAGAGAGAGAAAGAGAAGCTGTGAGTGGGAGAGAGAGAAAGAGAGTCTGTGAGTGAGAGAGAGAGAAGCTGTGAGTGTGAGAGAGAGAGAGCCGCTGTGAGTGAGAGAGAAAGAGAAGCTGTGAATGAGAGAGAGAGAGAGAAAGGGAAGTTGTGACTGAGAGAGAGAGAGAAAGAGAAGCTGTGAGTGAGAGAGAGAGAAAGAGAAGCTGTGAGTGAGAGAGAGAAAGAATGAGAAGCTGTGAGTGAGAAGGAGAGGGAAAGAGAAGCTGTGAGTGATTGAGAGAGAGAGAAAGTGAAGCTGTGAGTGAGAGAGAGAGAAAGAGAAGCTGTTAGTGAGAGAGAGAAAAAGAGAAGCTGTGAGTTAAGAAGGAGAGGGAAAGAGAAGAAGTGAGTGAGAGAGAGAGAGAGAGAGAGAGAAGCTGTGAGAGAGAAAGAGAAGCTGTGAGTGAGAGTGAGAGAGAGAAAGAGAAGCTGTTAGTGAGAGTGAGAGAGAGAGAGAGAAGCTGTGAGTGAGAGAGAGATTGAAAGAGAAGCTGTGAGTGAGAGAGAGAGAGAGAGAGAAGCTGTGAGTGAGAGAGAGAAAGAGAAGCTGTGAGTGAGAGGGAGAGAGAGAAAGAGAAGCTATGAGTGACAAACAGAGAGAGAAGCTGTGAGTTAGAGAGAGAGAAAGAGAAGCTGTGAGTGACAGAGAGAGAGAAAGAGAAGGTGAGAGTGAGAGAGAGAGAGAAAGTGAAGCTGTGTGTGAGAGAGAGAGAGAAAGAGAAATTAGAGTGAGAAAGAGAGAGAGAATGAGAAGCTGTGAGTGAGAGAGAGAAGTTGTGAGAGAGAGAGAGAAAGAGAAGCTGTGAGGGAGAGAGAGATGTGAGTGATATAGAGAGAGAATTAGAAGCTGTGTGTGAGAGAGAGAAAGAGAAGCTGTGAATGAGAGAGAGAGAGAAAGAGAAGCTGTGTGTGTTAGAGAGAAAGAGAAGCTGTGAATGAGTGAGAGAGAGAGAAAGGGAAGTTGTGAGTGTGACAGAGAGAGAAAGAGAAGCTGTGAGTGAGAGAGAGAGAAAGAGAAGCTGTGAGTGAGAGAGAGAGAGAGAAAGAGAAGCTGTGAGTGAGAAGAAGAGGGAAAGAGAAGCTCTGAGTGAGTGAGAGAGAGAGAAAGAGAAGCTGTGAGTGAGAGAGAGAGAAAAAGAGAAGCTGTGAGTAAGAAGGAGAGGGAAAGAGAAGAAGTGAGTGAGTGAGAGAGAGAGAGAGAAAGAGAAGCTGTGAGAGAGAAAGAGAAGCTGTGAGTGAGAGAGTGAGAGAGAGAAAGAGAAGCTGTTAGTGAGAGTTAAGAGAGAGAGAGAAGCTGTGAGAGAGAGATTGAAAGAGAAGCTGTGAGTGAGAGAGAGAGAGAGAGAAAGAGAAGCTGTGAGTGAGAGAGAGAAAGAGAAGCTGTGAGTGAGAGGGAGAGAGAGAAAGAGAAGCTGTGAGTGACACACAGAGAGAGAAGCTGTGAGTTAGAGAGAGAGAAAGAGAAGCTGTGAGTGACAGAGAGAGAGAAAGAGAAGCTGAGAGTGAGAGAGAGAGAGAAAGTGAAGCTGTGAGTGAGAGAGAGAGAGAAAGAGAAGCTGTGTGTGTGTGAGAGAGAGAAGTTGTGAGTGAGAGAGAGAAAGAGAAGCTGTGAGTGAGAGAGAGAGAGAGAAGATGTGAATGATAGAGAGAGAGAATGAGAAGCTGTGAGTGATAGAGTAAGTAAGAGAAGCTGTGAGTGAGATAGAGAGAGAGAGAAGGAGAAGCTGTGAGTGAGAGAGAGAGAGGGAGAAAGATAAGCTGTGTGTGTGTGAGAGAGAGAAGCTGTGTGTGAGAGAGAGAGAAAGAGAAGCTGTGAGTGTGTGAGAAAGAGAAAGAGAAGCTGTGAGTGAGAGAGAGAGAGAAAGAAAGAGAAATTAGAGTGAGAAAGAGAGAGAGAAAGAGAAGCTGTGAGTGGGAGAGAGAGAAAGAGAGTCTGTGAGTGAGAGAGAGAGAGAGAGAAGCTGTGAGTGAGAGAGAGAGAGAGCCGCTGTGAGTGAGAGAGAGATAAAGAGAAGCTGTGAATGAGAGAGAGAGAGAAAGAGAAGCTGTGTGTGTGAGAGAGAAAGAGAAGCTGTGAGTGAGTGAGAGAGAGAGAAAGGGAAGTTGTGAGTGAGAGAGAGAGAGAAAGAGAAGCTGTGAGTGAGAGAGAGAGAAAGAGAAGCTGTGAGTGAGAGAGAGAGAAAGAAAGAGAAATTAGAGTGAGAAAGAGAGAGAGAAAGAGAAGCTGTGAGTGGGAGAGAGAGAAAGAGAGTCTGTGAGTGAGAGAGAGAGCCGCTGTGAGTGAGAGAGAGAGAAAGAGAAGCTGTGAATGAGAGAGAGAGAAAGAGAAGCTTTGTGTGTGAGAGAGAAAGAGAAGCTGTGAGTGAGTGAGAGAGAGAGAAAGGGAAGTTGTGAGTGAGAGAGAGAGAGAAAGAGAAGCTGTGAGTGAGAGAGAAAGAGAAGCTGTGAGTGAGAGAGAGAAAGAAAGAGAAGCTGTGAGTGAGAAGGAGAGGGAAAGAGAAGCTGTGAGTGAGTGAGAGAGAGAGAAAGAGAAGCTGTGAGTGAGAGAGAGAGAAAGAGAAGCTGTTAGTGAGAGAGAGAGAAAAAGAGAAGCTGTGAGTTAAGAAGGAGAGGGAAAGAGAAGAATTGAGTGAGTGAGAGAGAGAGAGAAAGAGAAGCTGTGAGAGAGAAAGAGAAGCTGTGAGTGAGAGAGTGAGAGAGAGAAAGAGAAGCTGTTAGTGAGAGTGAGAGAGAGAGAGAGAAGCTGTGAGTGAGAGAGAGATTGAAAGAGAAGCTGTGAGTGAGAGAGAGAGAGAAAGAGAAGCTGTGAGTGAGAGAGAGAAAGAGAAGCAGTGAGTGAGAGGGAGAGAGAGAAAGAGAAGCTATGAGTGACAAACAGAGAGAGAAGCTGTGAGTTAGAGAGAGAGAAAGAGAAGCTGTGAGTGACAGAGAGAGAGAAAGAGAAGCTGAGAGTGAGAGAGAGAGAGAAAGTGAAGCTGTGAGTGAGAGAGAGAGAGAAAGAGAAATAAGAGTGAGAAAGAGAGAGAGAGAAAGAGAAGCTGTGAGTGAGAGAGAGAGAATGAGAAGCTGTGAGTGAGAGAGAGAAGTTGTGAGAGAGAGAGAAAGTAAGAGAAGCTGTGAGTGAGATAGAGAGAGAGAGAAAGAGAAGCTGTGAGTGAGAGAGAGAGGGAGAAAGATAATCTATGAGAGAGAGAGAGAGAAAGAGAAACTGTGTGTGAGAGAGAGAGAGAAAGAGAAGGTGTGATTGAGAGTGAGAGAGAGAAAGAGAAGCTGTGAGTGAGAGAGAGAGAAAGAGAAGCTGTGAGTGAGAGAGAGAATCTGTGAGTGAGAGAGAGAAAGAAAAGCTGTGAGTGAGAGAGAGAGAGAGAAAGAGAAGATATGAGTGAGAGAGAGAGAGAAGCAGTGAGAGAGAGAGAGAGAGAAACAGAAGCTGTGAGTGAGACAGAGAGAGAAAGAGAAGCTGTGAGAGAGAGAGAGAGGCAGAAAGAGAAGCTGTGAGAGAGAGAAAGAGAAGCTGTGATTGTGTGAGAGAGAAACAGAAGCTGTGAGTGAGAGAGAGAGAAAGAAAGAGAAATTAGAGTGAGAAAGAGAGAGAGAAAGAGAAGCTGTGAGTGGGAGAGAGAGAAAGAGAGTCTGTGAGTGAGAGAGAGAGAAGCTGTGAGTGTGAGAGAGAGAGAGCCACTGTGAGTGAGAGAGAGAGAAAGAGAAGCTTTGAATGAGAGAGAGAGAGAAAGAGAAGCTTTGTGTGTGAGAGAGAAAGAGAAGCTGTGAGTGAGTGAGAGAGAGAGAAAGGGAAGTTGTGAGTGAGAGAGAGAGAGAGAGAAGCTGTGAGTGAGGGAGAGAGAAAGAGAAGCTGTGAGTGAGAGAGAGAAAGAAAGAGAAGCTGTGAGTGAGAAGGAGAGGGAAAGAGAAGCTGTGAGTGATTGAGAGAGAGAGAAAGTGAAGCTGTGAGTGAGAGAGAGAGAAAGAGAAGCTGTTAGTGAGAGAGAGAGAAAAAGAGAAGCTGTGAGTTAAGAAGTAGAGGGAAAGAGAAGAAGTGAGTGAGTGAGAGAGAGAGAAAGAGAAGCTGTGAGAGAGAAAGAGAAGCTGTGAGTGAGAGTGAGAGAGAGAAAGAGAAGCTGTTAGTGAGAGTGTGAGAGAGAGAGAGAGAAGCTGTGAGTGAGAGAGAGATTGAAAGAGAAGCTGTGAGTGAGAGAGAGAGAGAGAGAGAAGCTGTGAGTGAGAGAGAGAAAGAGAAGCTGTGAGTGAGAGGGAGAGAGAGAAAGAGAAGCTATGAGTGACAAACAGAGAGAAGCTGTGAGTTAGAGAGAGAGAAAGAGAAGCTGTGAGTGACAGAGAGAGAGAAAGCGAAGCTGAGAGTGAGAGAGAGAGAGAAAGAGAAGCTGTGAGTGAGAGAGAGAGAGAAAGAGAAATTAGAGTGAGAAAGAGAGAGAGAATGAGAAGCTGTGAGTGAGAGAGAGTTGTGAGAGAGAGAGAGAAAGAGAAGCTGTGAGTGAGAGAGAGATGTGAGTGATATAGAGAGAGAATGAGAAGCTGTGAGTGAGAGTGAGAGAGAGAAAGAGAAGCTGTGAGTGAGAGAGAGAGAAAGAGAAGCTGTGAGTGAGAGAGAGAGAATCTGTGAGTGAGAGAGAGAAAGAAATGCTGTGAGAGAGAGAGAGAGAAAGAGAAGATATGAGTGAGAGAGAGAGAGAAGCAGTGAGAGAGAGAGAGAGAAACAGAAGCTGTGAGTGAGACAGAGAGAGAAAAAGAAGCTGTGTGTGAGAGAGAGAAAGAGAAGCTGTGAATGAGAGAGAGAGAGAAAGAGAAGCTGTGTGTGTTAGAGAGAAAGAGAAGCTGTGAGTGAGTGAGAGAGAGAGAAAGGGAAGTTGTGAGTGTGACAAAGAGAGAAAGAGAAGCTGTGAGTGAGAGAGAGAGAAAGAGAAGCTGTGAGTGAGAGAGAGAGAGAAAGAGAAGCTGTGAGTGAGAAGGAGAGAGAAAGAGAAGCTCTGAGTGAGTGAGAGAGAGAGAAAGAGAAGCTGTGAGTGAGAGAGAGAGAAAGAGAAGCTGTGAGTGAGAGAGAGAGAAAAAGAGAAGCTGTGAGTAAGAAGGAGAGGGAAAGAGAAGAAGTGAGTGAGTGAGAGAGAGAGAGAGAAAGAGAAGCTGTGAGAGAGAAAGAGAAGCTGTGAGTGAGAGAGTGAGAGAGAGAAAGAGAAGCTGTTACTGAGAGTTAAGAGAGGGAGAGAAGCTGTGAGAGAGAGATTGAAAGAGAAGCTGTGAGTGAGAGAGAGAGAGAGAAAGAGAAGCTGTGAGTGAGAGAGAGAAAGAGAAGCTGTGAGTGAGAGGGAGAGAGAGAAAGAGAAGCTGTGAGTGACACACAGAGAGAGAAGCTGTGAGTTAGAGAGAGAGAAAGAGAAGCTGTGAGTGACAGAGAGAGAGAAAGAGAAGCTGAGAGTGAGAGAGAGAGAGAAAGTGAAGCTGTGAGTGAGAGAGAGAGAGAAAGAGAAGCTGTGTGTGTGAGAGAGAGAGAAGTTGTGAGTGAGAGAGAGAAAGAGAAGCTGTGAGTGAGAGAGAGAGAGAGAAGATGTGAATGATAGAGAGAGAGAATGAGAAGCTGTGAGTGATAGAGAGAGTAAGTAAGAGAAGCTGTGAGTGAGATAGAGAGAGAGAGAAGGAGAAGCTGTGAGTGAGAGAGAGAGAGGGAGAAAGATAAGCTGTGTGTGTGTGAGAGAGAGAAGCTGTGTGTGTGTGAGAGAGAAAGAAAAGCTGTGATTGAGAGTGAGAGAGAGAGAGAAAGAGATGCTGTGAGTGAGAGAGAGAGAAGCTGTGAGAGAGCGAGAGAAAGAGAAGCTGTGAGTGTGTGAGAAAGAGAAAGAGAAGCTGTGAGTGAGAGAGAGAGAAAGAAAGAGAAATTAGAGTGAGAAAGAGAGAGAGAAAGAGAAGCTGTGAGTGGGAGAGAGAGAAAGAGAGTCTGTGAGAGAGAGAGAGAGAAGCTGTGAGTGAGAGAGAGAGAGCCGCTGTGACTGAGAGAGAGGTAAAGAGAAGCTGTGAATGAGAGAGAGAGAGAAAGAGAAGCTGTGAGTGAGAGAGAGAGAAAGAAAGAGAAATTAGAGTGAGAGAGAAAGAGAAGCTGTGAGTGAGTGAGAGAGAGAGAAAGGGAAGTTGTGAGTGAGAGAGAGAGAGAAAGAGAAGCTGTGAGTGAGAGAGAGAGAAAGAGAAGCTGTGAGTGAGAGAGAGAGAATCTGTGAGTGAGAGAGAGAAAGAAATGCTGTGAGAGAGAGAGAGAGAAAGAGAAGATATGAGTGAGAGAGAGAGAGAAGCAGTGAGAGAGAGAGAGAAACAGAAGCTGTGAGTGAGACAGAGAGAGAAAGAGAAGCTGTGTGTGAGAGAGAGAAAGAGAAGCTGTGAATGAGAGAGAGAGAGAAAGAGAAGCTGTGTGTGTTAGAGAGAAAGAGAAGCTGTGAGTGAGTGAGAGAGAGAGAAAGGGAAGTTGTGAGTGTGACAGAGAGAGAAAGAGAAGCTGTGAGTGAGAGAGAGAGAAAGAGAAGCTGTGAGTGAGAGAGAGAGAGAAAGAGAAGCTGTGAGTGAGAAGGAGAGAGAAAGAGAAGCTCTGAGTGAGTGAGAGAGAGAGAAAGAGAAGCTGTGAGTGAGAGAGAGAGAAAGAGAAGCTGTGAGTGAGAGAGAGAGAAAAAGAGAAGCTGTGAGTAAGAAGGAGAGGGAAAGAGAGGAAGTGAGTGAGTGAGAGAGAGAGAGAAAGAGAAGCTGTCAGAGAGAAAGAGAAGCTGTGAGTGAGAGAGTGAGAGAGAGAAAGAGAAGCTGTTAGTGAGAGTTAAGAGAGGGAGAGAAGCTGTGAGAGAGAGATTGAAAGAGAAGCTGTGAGTGAGAGAGAGAGAGAGAGAGAGAAAGAGAAGCTGTGAGTGAGAGAGAGAAAGAGAAGCTGTGAGTGAGAGGGAGAGAGAGAAAGAGAAGCTGTGAGTGACACACAGAGAGAGAAGCTGTGAGTTAGAGAGAGAGAAAGAGAAGCTGTGAGTGACAGAGAGAGAGAAAGAGAAGCTGAGAGTGAGAGAGAGAGAAAAAGTGAAGCTGTGAGTGAGAGAGAGAGAGAAAGAGAAGCTGTGCGTGTGTGAGAGAGAGAAGTTGTGAGTGAGAGAGAGAAAGAGAAGCTGTGAGTGAGAGAGAGAGAGAGAAGATGTGAATGATAGAGAGAGAGAATGAGAAGCTGTGAGTGATAGAGAGAGTAAGTAAGAGAAGCTGTGAGTGAGATAGAGAGAGAGAGAAGGAGAAGCTGTGAGTGAGAGAGAGAGAGGGAGAAAGATAAGCTGTGTGTGTGTGAGAGAGAGAAGCTGTGTGTGGGTGAGAGAGAAAGAAAAGCTGTGATTGAGAGTGAGAGAGAGAGAGAAAGAGATGCTGTGAGTGAGAGAGAGAGAAGCTGTGAGAGAGCGAGAGAAAGAGAAGCTGTGAGTGTGTGAGAAAGAGAAAGAGAAGCTGTGAGTGGGAGAGAGAGAAAGAGAGTCTGTGAGTGAGAGAGAGAGAGAGAAGCTGTGAGTGAGAGAGAGAGAGCCGCTGTGAGTGAGAGAGAGATAAAGAGAAGCTGTGAATGAGAGAGAGAGAGAAAGAGAAGCTGTGAGTGAGAGAGAGAGAAAGAAAGAGAAATTAGAGTGAGAGAGAAAGAGAAGCTGTGAGTGAGTGAGAGAGAGAGAAAGGGAAGTTGTGAGTGAGAGAGAGAGAGAAAGAGAAGCTGTGAGTGAGACAGAGAGAAAGAGAAGCTGTGAGTGAGAGAGAGAGAAAGAAAGAGAAATTAGAGTGAGAAAGAGAGAGAGAAAGAGAAGCTGTGAGTGGGAGAGAGAGAAAGAGAGTCTGTGAGTGAGAGAGAGAGAAGCTGTGAGTGTGAGAGAGAGAGAGCCGCTGTGAGTGAGAGAGAGAGAAAGAGAAGCTGTGAATGAGAGAGAGAGAAAGAGAAGCTTTGTGTGAGAGAGAGAAAGAGAAGCTGTGAGTGAGTGAGAGAGAGAGAAAGGGAAGTTGTGAGTGAGAGAGAGAGAGAAAGAGAAGCTGTGAGTGAGAGAGAGAGAAAGAGAAGCTGTGAGTGAGAGAGAGAAAGAAAGAGAAGCTGTGAGTGAGAAGGAGAGGGAAAGAGAAGCTGTGAGTGAGTGAGGGAGAAAGAGAAGCTGTTAGTGAGAGAGAGAGAAAAAGAGAAGCTGTGAGTTAAGAAGGAGAGGGAAAGAGAAGAAGTGAGTGAGTGAGAGAGAGAGAGAAAGAGAAGCTGTGAGAGAGAAAGAGAAGCTGTGAGTGAGAGAGTGAGAGAGAGAAAGAGAAGCTGTTAGTGAGAGTGAGAGAGAGAGAGAGAAGCTGTGAGTGAGAGAGAGATTGAAAGAGAAGCTGTGAGTGAGAGAGAGAGAGAAAGAGAAGCTGTGAGTGAGAGGGAGAAAGAGAAGCTGTGAGTGAGAGGGAGAGAGAGAAAGAGAAGCTATGAGTGACAAACAGAGAGAGAAGCTGTGAGTTAGAGAAAGAGAAAGAGAAGCTGTGAGTGACAGAGAGAGAGAAAGAGAAGCTGAGAGTGTGTGAGAGAGAGAAAGTGAAGCTGTGAGTGTGTGAGAGAGAAAGAGAAATTAGAGTGAGAAAGAGAGAGAGAGAAAGAGAAGCTGTGTGAGAGAGAGAGAGGGAGAAAGAGAAGCTGTGAGAGAGCGAGAGAAAGAGAAGCTGTGAGTGTGTGACAAAGAGAAAGAGAAGCTGTGAGTGAGAGAGAGAGAAAGAAAGAGAAGTTAGAGTGAGAAAGAGAGAGACAAAGAGAAGCTGTGAGTGGGAGAGAGAGAAAGAGAGTCTGTGAGTGAGAGAGAGAGAGAGAAGCTGTGAGTGAGAGAGAGAGCTGCTGTGAGTGAGAGAGAGAGAAAGAGAAGCTGTGAATGAGAGAGAGAGAGAAAGAGAAGCTGTGTGTGTGAGAGAGAAAGAGAAGCTGTGAGTGAGTGAGAGAGAGAGAAAGGGAAGTTCTGAGTGAGAGAGAGAGAGAAAGAGAAGCTGTGAGTGAGAGAGAGAGAGAAAGAGAAGCTGTGAGTGAGAAGGAGAGGGAAAGAGAAGCTCTGAGTGAGTGAGAGAGAGAGAAAGAGAAGCTGTGAGTGAGAGAGAGAGAAAGAGAAGCTGTGAGTGAGAGAGAGAGAAAAAGAGAAGCTGTGAGTAAGAAGGAGAGGGAAAGAGAAGAAGTGAGTGAATGAGAGAGAGAGAGAAAGAGAAGCTGTGAGAGAGAAAGAGAAGCTGTGAGTGAGAGAGTGAGAGAGAGAAAGAGAAGCTGTTAGTGAGAGAGAGAAAGAGAAGCAGTGAGTGAGAGGGAGAGAGAGAAAGAGAAGCTATGAGTGACAAACAGAGAGAGAAGCTGTGAGTTAGAGAGAGAGAAAGAGAAGCTGTGAGTGACAGAGAGAGAGAAAGAGAAGCTGAGAGTGTGAGAGAGAGAGAAAGTGAAGCTGTGAGTGAGAGAGAGAGAGAAAGAGAAATAAGAGTGAGAAAGAGAGAGAGAGAAAGAGAAGCTGTGAGTGAGAGAGAGAGAATGAGAAGCTGTGAGTGAGAGAGAGAAGTTGTGAGAGAGAGAGAAAGTAAGAGAAGCTGTGAGTGAGATAGAGAGAGAGAGAAAGAGAAGCTGTGAGTGAGAGAGAGAGGGAGAAAGATAATCTATGAGAGAGAGAGAGAAAGAGAAACTGTGTGTGAGAGAGAGAGAGAAAGAGAAGGTGTGATTGAGAGTGAGAGAGAGAAAGAGAAGCTGTGAGTGAGAGAGAGAGAAAGAGAAGCTGTGAGTGAGAGAGAGAATCTGTGAGTGAGAGAGAGAAAGAAAAGCTGTGAGTGAGAGAGAGAGAGAGAAAGAGAAGATATGAGTGAGAGAGAGAAGCAGTGAGAGAGAGAGAGAGAGAAACAGAAGCTGTGAGTGAGACAGAGAGAGAAAGAGAAGCTGTGAGAGAGAGAGAGAGGCAGAAAGAGAAGCTGTGAGAGAGAGAAAGAGAAGCTGTGAGTGTGTGAGAGAGAAACAGAAGCTGTGAGTGAGAGAGAGAGAAAGAAAGAGAAATTAGAGTGAGAAAGAGAGAGAGAAAGAGAAGCTGTGAGTGGGAGAGAGAGAAAGAGAGTCTGTGAGTGAGAGAGAGAGAAGCTGTGAGTGTGAGAGAGAGAGAGCCACTGTGAGTGAGAGAGAGAGAAAGAGAAGCTTTGAATGAGAGAGAGAGAGAAAGAGAAGCTTTGTGTGTGAGAGAGAAAGAGAAGCTGTGAGTGAGTGAGAGAGAGAGAAAGGGAAGTTGTGAGTGAGAGAGAGAGAGAAGCTGTGAGTGAGGGAGAGAGAAAGAGAAGCTGTGAGTGAGAGAGAGAAAGAAAGAGAAGCTGTGAGTGAGAAGGAGAGGGAAAGAGAAGCTGTGAGTGATTGAGAGAGAGAGAAAGTGAAGCTGTGAGTGAGAGAGAGAGAAAGAGAAGCTGTTAGTGAGAGAGAGAGAAAAAGAGAAGCTGTGAGTTAAGAAGTAGAGGGAAAGAGAAGAAGTGAGTGAGTGAGAGAGAGAGAAAGAGAAGCTGTGAGAGAGAAAGAGAAGCTGTGAGTGAGAGTGAGAGAGAGAAAGAGAAGCTGTTAGTGAGAGTGTGAGAGAGAGAGAGAGAAGCTGTGAGTGAGAGAGAGATTGAAAGAGAAGCTGTGAGTGAGAGAGAGAGAGAGAGAGAGAGAAGCTGTGAGTGAGAGAGAGAAAGAGAAGCTGTGAGTGAGAGGGAGAGAGAGAAAGAGAAGCTATGAGTGACAAACAGAGAGAAGCTGTGAGTTAGAGAGAGAGAAAGAGAAGCTGTGAGTGACAGAGAGAGAGAAAGCGAAGCTGAGAGTGAGAGAGAGAGAGAAAGAGAAGCTGTGAGTGAGAGAGAGAGAGAAAGAGAAATTAGAGTGAGAAAGAGAGAGAGAATGAGAAGCTGTGAGTGAGAGAGAGTTGTGAGAGAGAGAGAGAAAGAGAAGCTGTGAGTGAGAGAGAGATGTGAGTGATATAGAGAGAGAATGAGAAGCTGTGAGTGAGAGTGAGAGAGAGAAAGAGAAGCTGTGAGTGAGAGAGAGAGAAAGAGAAGCTGTGAGTGAGAGAGAGAGAATCTGTGAGTGAGAGAGAGAAAGAAATGCTGTGAGAGAGAGAGAGAGAAAGAGAAGATATGAGTGAGAGAGAGAGAGAAGCAGTGAGAGAGAGAGAGAGAAACAGAAGCTGTGAGTGAGACAGAGAGAGAAAAAGAAGCTGTGTGTGAGAGAGAGAAAGAGAAGCTGTGAATGAGAGAGAGAGAGAAAGAGAAGCTGTGTGTGTTAGAGAGAAAGAGAAGCTGTGAGTGAGTGAGAGAGAGAGAAAGGGAAGTTGTGAGTGTGACAGAGAGAGAAAGAGAAGCTGTGAGTGAGAGAGAGAGAAAGAGAAGCTGTGAGTGAGAGAGAGAGAGAAAGAGAAGCTGTGAGTGAGAAGGAGAGAGAAAGAGAAGCTCTGAGTGAGTGAGAGAGAGAGAAAGAGAAGCTGTGAGTGAGAGAGAGAGAAAGAGAAGCTGTGAGTGAGAGAGAGAGAAAAAGAGAAGCTGTGAGTAAGAAGGAGAGGGAAAGAGAAGAAGTGAGTGAGTGAGAGAGAGAGAGAGAAAGAGAAGCTGTGAGAGAGAAAGAGAAGCTGTGAGTGAGAGAGTGAGAGAGAGAAAGAGAAGCTGTTACTGAGAGTTAAGAGAGGGAGAGAAGCTGTGAGAGAGAGATTGAAAGAGAAGCTGTGAGTGAGAGAGAGAAAGAGAAGCTGTGAGTGAGAGGGAGAGAGAGAAAGAGAAGCTGTGAGTGACACACAGAGAGAGAAGCTGTGAGTTAGAGAGAGAGAAAGAGAAGCTGTGAGTGACAGAGAGAGAGAAAGAGAAGCTGAGAGTGAGAGAGAGAGAGAAAGTGAAGCTGTGAGTGAGAGAGAGAGAGAAAGAGAAGCTGTGTGTGTGAGAGAGAGAGAAGTTGTGAGTGAGAGAGAGAAAGAGAAGCTGTGAGTGAGAGAGAGAGAGAGAAGATGTGAATGATAGAGAGAGAGAATGAGAAGCTGTGAGTGATAGAGAGAGTAAGTAAGAGAAGCTGTGAGTGAGATAGAGAGAGAGAGAAGGAGAAGCTGTGAGTGAGAGAGAGAGAGGGAGAAAGATAAGCTGTGTGTGTGAGAGAGAGAAGCTGTGTGTGTGTGAGAGAGAAAGAAAAGCTGTGATTGAGAGTGAGAGAGAGAGAGAAAGAGATGCTGTGAGTGAGAGAGAGAGAAGCTGTGAGAGAGCGAGAGAAAGAGAAGCTGTGAGTGTGTGAGAAAGAGAAAGAGAAGCTGTGAGTGAGAGAGAGAGAAAGAAAGAGAAATTAGAGTGAGAAAGAGAGAGAGAAAGAGAAGCTGTGAGTGGGAGAGAGAGAAAGAGAGTCTGTGAGAGAGAGAGAGAGAAGCTGTGAGTGAGAGAGAGAGAGCCGCTGTGACTGAGAGAGAGGTAAAGAGAAGCTGTGAATGAGAGAGAGAGAGAAAGAGAAGCTGTGAGTGAGAGAGAGAGAAAGAAAGAGAAATTAGAGTGAGAGAGAAAGAGAAGCTGTGAGTGAGTGAGAGAGAGAGAAAGGGAAGTTGTGAGTGAGAGAGAGAGAGAAAGAGAAGCTGTGAGTGAGAGAGAGAGAAAGAGAAGCTGTGAGTGAGAGAGAGAGAATCTGTGAGTGAGAGAGAGAAAGAAATGCTGTGAGAGAGAGAGAGAGAAAGAGAAGATATGAGTGAGAGAGAGAGAGAAGCAGTGAGAGAGAGAGAGAAAGAGAAGCTGTGTGTGAGAGAGAGAAAGAGAAGCTGTGAATGAGAGAGAGAGAGAAAGTGAAGCTGTGTGTGTTAGAGAGAAAGAGAAGCTGTGAGTGAGTGAGAGAGAGAGAAAGGGAAGTTGTGAGTGTGACAGAGAGAGAAAGAGAAGCTGTGAGTGAGAGAGAGAGAAAGAGAAGCTGTGAGTGAGAGAGAGAGAGAAAGAGAAGCTGTGAGTGAGAAGGAGAGAGAAAGAGAAGCTCTGAGTGAGTGAGAGAGAGAGAAAGAGAAGCTGTGAGTGAGAGAGAGAGAAAGAGAAGCTGTGAGTGAGAGAGAGAGAAAAAGAGAAGCTGTGAGTAAGAAGGAGAGGGAAAGAGAGGAAGTGAGTGAGTGAGAGAGAGAGAGAAAGAGAAGCTGTCAGAGAGAAAGAGAAGCTGTGAGTGAGAGAGTGAGAGAGAGAAAGAGAAGCTGTTAGTGAGAGTTAAGAGAGGGAGAGAAGCTGTGAGAGAGAGATTGAAAGAGAAGCTGTGAGTGAGAGAGAGAGAGAGAGAGAGAAAGAGAAGCTGTGAGTGAGAGAGAGAAAGAGAAGCTGTGAGTGAGAGGGAGAGAGAGAAAGAGAAGCTGTGAGTGACACACAGAGAGAGAAGCTGTGAGTTAGAGAGAGAGAAAGAGAAGCTGTGAGTGACAGAGAGAGAGAAAGAGAAGCTGAGAGTGAGAGAGAGAGAAAAAGTGAAGCTGTGAGTGAGAGAGAGAGAGAAAGAGAAGCTGTGCGTGTGTGAGAGAGAGAAGTTGTGAGTGAGAGAGAGAAAGAGAAGCTGTGAGTGAGAGAGAGAGAGAGAAGATGTGAATGATAGAGAGAGAGAATGAGAAGCTGTGAGTGATAGAGAGAGTAAGTAAGAGAAGCTGTGAGTGAGATAGAGAGAGAGAGAAGGAGAAGCTGTGAGTGAGAGAGAGAGAGGGAGAAAGATAAGCTGTGTGTGTGTGAGAGAGAGAAGCTGTGTGTGTGTGAGAGAGAAAGAAAAGCTGTGATTGAGAGTGAGAGAGAGAGAGAAAGAGATGCTGTGAGTGAGAGAGAGAGAAGCTGTGAGAGAGCGAGAGAAAGAGAAGCTGTGAGTGTGTGAGAAAGAGAAAGAGAAGCTGTGAGTGGGAGAGAGAGAAAGAGAGTCTGTGAGTGAGAGAGAGAGAGAGAAGCTGTGAGTGAGAGAGAGAGAGCCGCTGTGAGTGAGAGAGAGATAAAGAGAAGCTGTGAATGAGAGAGAGAGAGAAAGAGAAGCTGTGAGTGAGAGAGAGAGAAAGAAAGAGAAATTAGAGTGAGAGAGAAAGAGAAGCTGTGAGTGAGTGAGAGAGAGAGAAAGGGAAGTTGTGAGTGAGAGAGAGAGAAAGAGAAGCTGTGAGTGAGACAGAGAGAAAGAGAAGCTGTGAGTGAGAGAGAGAGAAAGAAAGAGAAATTAGAGTGAGAAAGAGAGAGAGAAAGAGAAGCTGTGAGTGGGAGAGAGAGAAAGAGAGTCTGTGAGTGAGAGAGAGAGAAGCTGTGAGTGTGAGAGAGAGAGAGCCGCTGTGAGTGAGAGAGAGAGAAAGAGAAGCTGTGAATGAGAGAGAGAGAAAGAGAAGCTTTGTGTGAGAGAGAGAAAGAGAAGCTGTGAGTGAGTGAGAGAGAGAGAAAGGGAAGTTGTGAGTGAGAGAGAGAGAGAAAGAGAAGCTGTGAGTGAGAGAGAGAGAAAGAGAAGCTGTGAGTGAGAGAGAGAAAGAAAGAGAAGCTGTGAGTGAGAAGGAGAGGGAAAGAGAAGCTGTGAGTGAGTGAGGGAGAAAGAGAAGCTGTTAGTGAGAGAGAGAGAAAAAGAGAAGCTGTGAGTTAAGAAGGAGAGGGAAAGAGAAGAAGTGAGTGAGTGAGAGAGAGAGAGAAAGAGAAGCTGTGAGAGAGAAAGAGAAGCTGTGAGTGAGAGAGTGAGAGAGAGAAAGAGAAGCTGTTAGTGAGAGTGAGAGAGACAGAGAGAAGCTGTGAGTGAGAGAGAGATTGAAAGAGAAGCTGTGAGTGAGAGAGAGAGAGAAAGAGAAGCTGTGAGTGAGAGGGAGAAAGAGAAGCTGTGAGTGAGAGGGAGAGAGAGAAAGAGAAGCTATGAGTGACAAACAGAGAGAGAAGCTGTGAGTTAGAGAAAGAGAAAGAGAAGCTGTGAGTGACAGAGAGAGAGAAAGAGAAGCTGAGAGTGTGTGAGAGAGAGAAAGTGAAGCTGTGAGTGTGTGAGAGAGAAAGAGAAATTAGAGTGAGAAAGAGAGAGAGAGAAAGAGAAGCTGTGTGAGAGAGAGAGAGGGAGAAAGAGAAGCTGTGAGAGAGCGAGAGAAAGAGAAGCTGTGAGTGTGTGACAAAGAGAAAGAGAAGCTGTGAGTGAGAGAGAGAGAAAGAAAGAGAAGTTAGAGTGAGAAAGAGAGAGACAAAGAGAAGCTGTGAGTGGGAGAGAGAGAAAGAGAGTCTGTGAGTGAGAGAGAGAGAGAGAAGCTGTGAGTGAGAGAGAGAGCTGCTGTGAGTGAGAGAGAGAGAAAGAGAAGCTGTGAATGAGAGAGAGAGAGAAAGAGAAGCTGTGTGTGTGAGAGAGAAAGAGAAGCTGTGAGTGAGTGAGAGAGAGAGAAAGGGAAGTTCTGAGTGAGAGAGAGAGAGAAAGAGAAGCTGTGAGTGAGAGAGAGAGAGAAAGAGAAGCTGTGAGTGAGAAGGAGAGGGAAAGAGAAGCTCTGAGTGAGTGAGAGAGAGAGAAAGAGAAGCTGTGAGTGAGAGAGAGAGAAAGAGAAGCTGTGAGTGAGAGAGAGAGAAAAAGAGAAGCTGTGAGTAAGAAGGAGAGGGAAAGAGAAGAAGTGAGTGAATGAGAGAGAGAGAGAAAGAGAAGCTGTGAGAGAGAAAGAGAAGCTGTGAGTGAGAGAGTGAGAGAGAGAAAGAGAAGCTGTTAGTGAGAGTTAAGAGAGAGAGAGAGAAGCTGTGAGAGAGAGATTGAAAGAGAAGCTGTGAGTGAGAGAGAGAGAGAGAGAAAGAGAAGCTGTGAGTGAGAGAGAGAAAGAGAAGCTGTGAGTGAGAGGGAGAGAGAGAAAGAGAAGCTGTGAGTGACACAGAGAGAGAGAAGCTGTGAGTTAGAGAGAGAGAAAGAGAAGCTGTGAGTGACAGAGAGAGAGAAAGAGAAGCTGAGAGTGAGAGAGAGAGAGAAAGTGAAGCTGTGAGTGAGAGAGAGAGAGAAAGAGAAGCTGTGTGTGTGTGAGAGAGAGAAGTTGTGAGTGAGAGAGAGAAAGAGAAGCTGTGAGTGAGAGAGAGAGAGAAGATGTGAGTGATAGAGAGAGAGAATGAGAAGCTGTGAGTGATAGAGAGAGTAAGTAAGAGAAGCTGTGAGTGAGATAGAGAGAGAAGGAGAAGCTGTGAGTGAGAGAGAGAGAGGGAGAAAGATAAGCTGTGTGTGTGTGAGAGAGAGAGAAGCTGTGTGTGTGAGAGAGAGAAAGAAAAGCTGTGATTGAGAGTGAGAGAGAGAGAGAAAGAGATGCTGTGAGTGAGGGAGAAAGAAGCGGTGAGTGAGAGAGAGAGAGAGAAAGAGAAGCTGTGAGTGAGACAGAGAGAGAGAGAGAGAAGCTGTGAGAGAGAGAGAGAGGGAGAAAGAGAAGCTGTGAGAGAGCGAGAGAAAGAGAAGCTGTGAGTGTGTGTGAGAGAGAAAGAGAAGCTGTGAGTGAGAGAGAAAGAAAGAAAGAGAAATTAGAGTGAGAAAGAGAGAGAGAAAGAGAAGCTGTGAGTGGGAGATAGAGAAAGAGAGTCTGTGAGTGAGAGAGAGAGGGAGAAGCTGTGAGTGAGAGAGAGAGTGCCGCTGTGAGTGAGAGAGAGAGAAAGAGAAGCTGTGAATGAGAGAGAGAGAGAAAGAGAAGCTGTGAGTGAGAGAGAGAAAGAAAGAGAAGCTGTGAGTGAGAGAGAGAGAGAAAGAGAAGCTGTGTGTGAGAGAGAGAAAGAGAAGCTGTGAGTGAGTGAGAGAGAGAAAGGGAAATTGTGAGTGAGAGAGAGAGAGAAAGAGAAGCTGTGAGTGAGAGAGAGAAAGAGAAGCTGTGAGTGAGAGAGAGAGAAAGAGAAGCTGTGAGTGAGAAGGAGAGGGAAATAGAAGCTGAGAGTGAGTGAGAGAGAGAGAGAAAGAGAAACTGTGAGTGTGTGAGAGAGAAAGAGAAGTTGTGAGTGAGAGAGAGAGAGAAAGAGAAGCTGTGAGTGAGAAGGAGAGGGAAAGAGAAGCTGTGAGTGAGTGAGAGAGAGAAAGAGAAGCTGTGAGAGAGAAAGAGAGAAGCTGTGAGTGAGAGAGTGAGAGAGAGAAAGAGAAGCTGTTAGTGAGAGTGAGAGAGAGAGAGAGAGAGAAGCTGTGAGTGAGAGAGAGAGAGAGAAGCTGTGAGTGAGAGGGAGAGAGAGAAAGAGAAGCTGTGAGAAACACAGAGAGAGAGAAGCTGTGAGTTAGAGAGAGAGAGAAAGAGAAGCTGTGAGTGACAGAGACAGAGAAAGAGAAGCTGAGAGTGAGAGAGAGAGAGAGAAAGTGAAGCTGTGAGTGAGAGAGAAAGAGAAAGAGAAGCTGTGTTTGTGTGAGAGAGAGAAACAGTCTGAGAAAGTGAGAGTGAAAGAGAAGCTGTGAGTGAGAGAGAGAGAGGGAGAAAGAGAAGCTGTTTGTGTGAGAGAGAGAAAGAGATGCTGTGAGTGAGAGTGAGAGAGAGAGAGAGAAAGAGAAGCTGTGAGTGAGAGAGAGAGTGAAAGAGAAGCTGTGAGTGAGAGAGAGAGAAAGAGAAGCTGTGAGTGAGAGAGAGAGAGAATGAGAAGCTGTGAGTGAGAGAGAGAAGCTGTGAGTGAGAGAGAGAGAGAGAGAGAAAGTGAAGCTGTGAGTGAGAGAGAGAGAGAGAGAGAGAAAGTGAAGCTGTGAGTGAGAGAGAGAGAGAAAGAGAAGCTGTGTGTGTGTGAGAGAGAGAAAGATAGTCTGAGAAAGAGAGAGTGAAAGAGAAGCTGTGAGTGAGAGAGAGAGAGGGAGAAAGAGAAGCTGTGTGAGAGAGAGAGAGAAAGAGAAGCTGTGAGTGAGAGTGAGAGAGAGAGAGAGAAAGAGAAGCTGTGAGAGAGAGAGAGAAAGAGAAGCTGTGAGTGAGAGAGAGAGAATGAGAAGCTGTGAGTGAGAGAGAGAAGTTGTGTGTGTGAGAGAGAAAGAGAAGCTGTGAGTGAGAGAGAGATGTGAGTGATAGAGAGAGAGAATGAGAAGCTGTGAGTGAGAGTGAGAGAGAGAAAGAGAAGCTGTGAGTGAGAGAGAGAGAAAGAGAAGCTGTGAGTGAGAGAGAGAGAATATGTGAGTGAGAGAGAGAAAGAAATGCTGAGAGAGAGAGAGAGAGAGAGAAGATATGAGTGAGTGAGAGAGAGAGAAGCAGTGAGAGAGAGAGAAAGAGAAACAGAAGCTGTGAGTGAGACAGAGAGAGAAAGAGAAGCTGTGTGAGAGAGAGAGGGGGAGAAAGAGAAGCTGTGAGTGAGAGAGAGAGAAAGAAAGAGAAATTAGAGTGAGAAAGAGAGAGAGAAAGAGAAGCTGTGAGTGGGAGAGAGAGAAAAAGAGTCTGTGAGAGAGAGAGAGAGAGAGAAGCTGTGAGTGAGAGAGAGAGAGCCGCTGTGAGTGAGAGAGAGAGAAAGAGAATCTGTGAATGAGAGAGAGAGAGAAAGAGAAGCTGTGTGTGTGAGAGAGAAAGAGAAGCTGTGAGTGAGTGAGAGAGAGAGAAAGGGAAGTTGTGAGTGAGAGAGAGAGAGAAAGAGAAGCTGTGAGTGAGAGAGAGAGAAAGAGAAGCTGTGAGTGAGAGAGAGAGAGAGAAAGAGAAGCTGTGAGTGAGAAGGAGAGGGAAAGAGAAGCTCTGAGTGAGTGAGAGAGAGAGAAAGAGAAGCTGTGAGTGAGAGAGAGAGAAAGAGAAGCTGTGAGTGAGAGAGAGAGAAAAAGAGAAGCTGTGAGTAAGAAGGAGAGGGAAAGAGAAGAAGTGAGTGAGTGAGAGAGAGAGAGAGAAAGAGAAGCTGTGAGAGAGAAAGAGAAGCTGTGAGTGAGAGAGTGAGAGAGAGAAAGAGAAGCTGTTAGTGAGAGTGAGAGAGAGAGAGAGAGAAGCTGTGAGAGAGAGATTGAAAGAGAAGCTGTGAGTGAGAGAGAGATAGAGAGAGAAGCTGTGAGAGAGAGAAAGAGAAGCTGTGAGTGAGAGGGAGAGAGAAAGAGAAGCTGTGAGTGACACAGAGAGAGAAGCTGTGAGTTAGAGAGAGAGAAAGAGAAGCTGTGAGTGACAGAGAGAGAGAGAAAGAGAAGCTGAGAGTGAGAGAGAGAGAGAGAAAGTGAAGCTGTGAGTGAGAGAGAGAGAAAGAGAAGCTGTGTGTGTGTGAGAGAGAGAAGCTGTGAGTGAGAGAGAGAAAGAGAAGCTGTGAGTGAGAGAGAGAGAGAGATGTGAGTGAGAGAGAGAGAGAATGAGAAGCTGTGAGTGAGAGAGAGAGAAAGTAAGAGAAGCTGTGAGTGATACAGAGAGAGAGAAAGAGAAGCTGTGAGTGAGAGAGAGAGAGAGGGAGAAAGATAAGCTGTGTGAGAGAGAGAGAGAGAGAGAAAGAGAAGCTGTGAGAGAGAGAGAGAGAGAGAGAGAAGCTGTGATTGAGAGTGAGAGAGAGAGAAAGAGAAGCTGTGAGTGAGAGAGAGAGATGTGAGTGATAGAGAGAGAGAATGAGAAGCTGTGAGTGAGAGTGAGAGAGAGAAAGAGAAGCTGTGAGTGAGAGAGAGAAAAAGAGAAGCTGTGAGTGAGAGAGAGAGAATCTGTGAGTGAGGGAGAGTAAGAAATGCTGTGAGAGAGAGAGAGAAAGAGAAGATATGAGTGAGAGAGGAAGAGATAAACAGTGAGAGAGAGAGAGAGAAACAGAAGCTGTGTGTGAGACAGAGAGAGAAAGAGAAGCTGTGTGAGAGAGAGAGAGGGAGAAAGAGAAGCTGTGAGAGAGAGAGAGAGAAAGAGAAGCTGTGAGAGAGAGAGAGAGAGAAAGAGAAGATATGAGTGAGAGAGGGAGAGAGAAGCAGTGAGAGAGAGAGAGAAACAGAAGCTGTGAGTGAGACAGAGAGAGAAAGAGAAGCTGTGTGAGAGAGAGAGAGAGGGAGAAAGAGAAGCTGTGAGAGAGCGAGAGAAAGAGAAGCTGTGAGTGTGTGAGAAAGAGAAAGAGAAGCTGTGAGTGAGAGAGAGAGAAAGAAAGAGAAATTAGAGTGAGAAAGAGAGAGAGAAAGAGAAGCTGTGAGTGGGAGAGAGAGAAAGAGAGTCTGTGAGTGAGAGAGAGAGAGAGAAGCTGTGAGTGAGAGAGAGAGAGCCGCTGTGAGTGAGAGAGAGATAAAGAGAAGCTGTGAATGAGAGAGAGAGAGAGAAAGAGAAGCTGTGTGTGTTAGAGAGAAAGAGAAGCTGTGAATGAGTGAGAGAGAGAGAAAGGGAAGTTGTGAGTGAGAGAGAGAGAGAAAGAGAAGCTGTGAGTGAGAGAGAGAGAAAGAGAAGCTGTGAGTGAGAGAGAGAGAAAGAAAGAGAAATTAGAGTGAGAAAGAGAGAGAGAAAGAGAAGCTGTGAGTGGGAGAGAGAGAAAGAGAGTCTGTGAGTGAGAGAGAGAGAGAGAAGCTGTGAGTGAGAGAGCGAGTGCTGCTGTGAGTGAGAGAGAGAGAAAGAGAAGCTGTGAATGAGAGAGAGAGAGAAAGAGAAGCTTTGTGTGAGAGAGAGAAAGAGAAGCTGTGAGTGAGTGAGAGAGAGAGAAAGGGAAGTTGTGAGTGAGAGAGAGAGAGAAAGAGAAGCTGTGAGTGAGAGAGAGAGAAAGAGAAGCTGTGAGTGAGAGAGAGAAAGAAAGAGAAGCTGTGAGTGAGAAGGAGAGGGAAAGAGAAGCTGTGAGTGAGTGAGAGAGAGAGAAAGAGAAGCTGTGAGTGAGAGAGAGAGAAAGAGAAGCTGTTAGTGAGAGAGAGAGAAAAAGAGAAGCTGTGAGTTAAGAAGGAGAGGGAAAGAGAAGAAGTGAGTGAGTGAGAGAGAGAGAGAAAGAGAAGCTGTGAGAGAGAAAGAGAAGCTGTGAGTGAGAGAGTGAGAGAGAGAAAAAGAAGCTGTTAGTGAGAGTGAGAGAGAGAGAGAAGCTGTGAGTGAGAGAGAGATTGAAAGAGAAGCTGTGAGTGAGAGAGAGAGAGAAAGAGAAGCTGTGTGAGAGAGAGAGAAAGAGAAGATATGAGTGAGAGAGGAAGAGATAAACAGTGAGAGAGAGAGAGAGAAACAGAAGCTGTGAGTGAGACAGAGAGAGAAAGAGAAGCTGTGTGAGAGAGAGAGAGGGAGAAAGAGAAGCTGTGAGAGAGAGAGAGAGAAAGAGAAGCTGTGAGAGAGAGAGAGAGAATGAGAAGCTGTGAGTGAGAGAGAGAAGTTGTGAGAGAGAGAGAGAAAGAGAAGCTGTGAGTGAGAGAGAGAGATTTGAGAGATAGAGAGAGAGAATGAGAAGCTGTGAGTGAGAGTGAGAGAGAGAAAGAGAAGCTGTGAGTGAGAGAGAGAGAAAGAGAAGCTGTGAGTGAGAGAGAGAGAATCTGTGAGTGACGGAGAGTAAGAAATGCTGTGAGAGAGAGAGAGAAAGAGAAGATATGAGTGAGAGAGGGAGAGAGAAGCAGTGAGAGAGAGAGAGAAACAGAAGCTGTGAGTGAGACAGAGAGAGAAAGAGAAGCTGTGTGAGAGAGAGAGAGGGAGAAATAGAAGCTGTGAGAGAGCGAGAGAAAGAGAAGCTGTGAGTGTGTGAGAAAGAGAAAGAGAAGCTGTGAGTGAGAGAGAGAGAAAGAAAGAGAAGTTAGAGTGAGAAAGAGAGAGACAAAGAGAAGCTGTGAGTGGGAGAGAGAGAAAGAGAGTCTGTGAGTGAGAGAGAGAGAGAAGCTGTGAGTGAGAGAGAGAGAGCCGCTGTGAGTGAGAGAGAGAGAAAGAGAAGCTGTGAATGAGAGAGAGAAAGAGAAGCTGTGTGTGTGAGAGAGAAAGAGAAGCTGTGAGTGAGTGAGAGAGAGAGAAAGGGAAGTTGTGAGTGAGAGAGAGAGAGAAAGAGAAGCTGTGAGTGTGAGAGAGAGAAAGAGAAGCTGTGAGTGAGAGAGAGAGAGAAAGAGAAGCTGTGAGTGAGAAGGAGAGGGAAAGAGAAGCTCTGAGTGAGTGAGAGAGAGAGAAAGAGAAGCTGTGAGTGAGAGAGAGAGAAAGAGAAGCTGTGAGTGAGAGAGAGAGAAAAAGATAAGCTGTGAGTAAGAAGGAGAGGGAAAGAGAAGAAGTGAGTGAGTGAGAGAGAGAGAGAGAGAAAGAGAAGCTGTGAGAGAGAAAGAGAAGCTGTGAGTGAGAGAGTGAGAGAGAGAAAGAGAAGCTGTTAGTGAGAGTTAAGAGAGAGAGAGAGAAGCTGTGAGAGAGAGATTGAAAGAGAAGCTGTGAGTGAGAGAGAGAGAGAGAAAGAAAGAGAAGCTGTGAGTGAGAGAGAGAAAGAGAAGCTGTGAGTGAGAGGGAGAGAGAGAAAGAGAAGCTGTGAGTGACACAGAGAGAGAGAAGCTGTGAGTTAGAGAGAGAGAAAGAGAAGCTGTGAGTGACAGAGAGAGAGAAAGAGAAGCTGAGAGTGAGAGAGAGAGAGAAAGTGAAGCTGTGAGTGAGAGAGAGAGAGAAAGAGAAGCTGTGTGTGTGTGAGAGAGAGAAGTTGTGAGTGAGAGAGAGAAAGAGAAGCTGTGAGTGAAAGAGAGAGAGAAGATGTGAGTGATAGAGAGAGAGAATGAGAAGCTGTGAGTGATAGAGAGAGTAAGTAAGAGAAGCTGTGAGTGAGATAGAGAGAGAGAAGGAGAAGCTGTGAGTGAGAGAGAGGGAGAAAGATAAGCTGTGTGTGTGAGAGAGAGAGAAGCTGTGTGTGAGAGAGAGAGAAAGAAAAGCTGTGATTGAGAGTGAGAGAGAGAGAGAAAGAGATGCTGTGAGTGAAAGAGAAACAAGCTGTGAGTGAGAGAGAGAAAGAAAAGCGGTGAGTGAGAGAGAGAGAGAGAAAGAGTAGCTGTGAGTGAGACAGAGAGAGAGAAAGAGAAGCTGTGAGAGAGAGAGAGAGGGAGAAAGAGAAGCTGTGAGAGAGCGAGAGAAAGAGAAGCTGTGAGTGCGTGTGAGAGAGAAAGAGAAGCTGTGAGTGAGAGAGAAAGAAAGAAAGAGAAATTAGAGTGAGAAAGAGAGAGAGAAAGAGAAGCTGTGAGTGGGAGATAGAGAAAGAGAGTCTGTGAGTGAGTGAGAGAGAGAGAAGCTGTGAGTGAGAGAGAGAGTGCCGCTGTGAGTGAGAGAGAGAGAAAGAGAAGCTGTGAATGAGAGAGAGAGAGAAAGAGAAGCTGTGAGTAACAGAGAGAGAAAGAAAGAGAAGCTGTGAGTGAGTGAGAGAGAGAAAGGGAAATTGTGAGTGAGAGAGAGAGAGAAAGAGAAGCTGTGAGTGAGAGAGAGAAAGAGAAGCTGTGAGTGAGAGAGAGAGAAAGAGAAGCTGTGAGTGAGAAGGAGAGGGAAAGAGAAGCTGAGAGTGAGTGAGAGAGAGAGAGAAAGAGAAACTGTGAGTGTGTGAGAGAGAAAGAGAAGCTGTGAGTGAGAGAGAGAGAGAAAGAGAAGCTGTGAGTGAGAAGGAGAGGGAAAGAGAAGCTGTGAGTGAGTGAGAGAGAGAAAGAGAAGCTGTGAGAGAGAAAGAGAGAAGCTGTGAGTGAGAGAGTGAGAGAGAGAAAGAGAAGCTGTTAGTGAGAGTGAGAGAGAGATAGAGAAGCTGTGAGGGAGAGGGAGAGAGAGAAAGAGAAGCTGTGAGTGACACAGAGAGAGAGAGAAGCTATGAGTTAGAGAGAGAGAGAAAGAGAAGCTGTGAGTGGCAGAGAGAGAGAAAGAGAAGCTGAGAGTGAGAGAGAGAGAGAGAAAGTGAAGCTGTGAGTGAGAGAGAAAGAGAAAGAGAAGCTGTGTTTGTGTGAGAGAGAGAAACAGTCTGAGAAAGTGAGAGTGAAAGAGAAGCTGTGAGTGAGAGAGAGAGAGGGAGAAAGAGAAGCTGTGTGTGT
The DNA here is from genome assembly GCA_035047305.1 of Bradypodion pumilum. Lineage (NCBI taxonomy): Eukaryota > Metazoa > Chordata > Lepidosauria > Squamata > Chamaeleonidae > Bradypodion > Bradypodion pumilum. Next base: position 269,353,714 of record JAWDJD010000001.1, on the reverse strand, counting down.
GTGAGAGAGAAAGAGATGCTGTGAGTGAGACTGAGAGAGAGAGAGAGAAAGAGAAGCTGTGAGTGAGAGAGAGAGTGAAAGAGAAGCTGTGAGTGAGAGAGAGAGAAAGAGAAGCTGTGAGTGAGAGAGAGAGAATGAGAAGCTGTGAGTGAGAGAGAGAGAAGCTGTGAGTGAGAGAGAGAGAGAGAAAGTGAAGCTGTGAGTGAGAGAGAGAGAGAAAGAGAAGCTGTGTGTGTGTGAGAGAGAGAAAGATAGTCTGAGAAAGAGAGAGTGAAAGAGAAGCTGTGAGTGAGAGAGAGAGAGGGAGAAAGAGAAGCTGTGTGAGAGAGAGAGAGAGAAAGAGAAGCTGTGAGTGAGAGTGAGAGAGAGAGAGAGAAAGAGAAGCTGTGAGAGAGAGAGAGAAAGAGAAGCTGTGAGTGAGAGAGAGAGAGAGAATGAGAAGCTGTGAGTGAGAGAGAGAAGTTGTGTGTGAGAGAGAGAAAGAGAAGCTGTGAGTGAGAGAGAGATGTGAGTGATAGAGAGAGAGAATGAGAAGCTGTGAGTGAGAGTGAGAGAGAGAAAGAGAAGCTGTGAGTGAGAGAGAGAGAAAGAGAAGCTGTGAGTGAGAGAGAGAGAATCTGTGAGTGAGAGAGAGAAAGAAATGCTGTGAGAGAGAGAGAGAGAGAGAAGATATGTGTGTGAGAGAGAGAGAAGCAGTGAGAGAGAGAGAAAGAGAAACAGAAGCTGTGAGTGAGACAGAGAGAGAAAGAGAAGCTGTGTGAGAGAGAGAGAGGGAGAAAGAGAAGCTGTGAGTGAGAGAGAGAGAAAGAAAGAGAAATTAGAGTGAGAAAGAGAGAGAGAAAGAGAAGCTGTGAGTGGGAGAGAGAGAAAAAGAGTCTGTGAGTGAGAGAGAGAGAGAAGCTGTGAGTGTGAGAGAGATAGCCGCTGTGAGTGAGAGAGAGAGAAAGAGAAGCTGTGAATGAGAGAGAGAGAGAAAGAGAAGCTGTGTGTGTGAGAGAGAAAGAGAAGCTGTGAGTGAGTGAGAGAGAGAAAGGGAAATTGTGAGTGAGAGAGAGAGAGAAAGAGAAGCTGTGAGTGAGAGAGAGAAAGAGAAGCTGTGAGTGAGAGAGAGAGAAAGAGAAGCTGTGAGTGAGAAGGAGAGGGAAAGAGAAGCTGAGAGTGAGTGAGAGAGAGAGAGAAAGAGAAACTGTGAGTGTGTGAGAGAGAAAGAGAAGCTGTGAGTGAGAGAGAGAGAGAAAGAGAAGCTGTGAGTGAGAAGGAGAGGGAAAGAGAAGCTGTGAGTGAGTGAGAGAGAGAAAGAGAAGCTGTGAGAGAGAAAGAGAGAAGCTGTGAGTGAGAGAGTGAGAGAGAGAAAGAGAAGCTGTTAGTGAGAGTGAGAGAGAGAAAGAGAAGCTGTGAGTGACACAGAGAGAGAGAAGCTGTGAGTTAGAGAGAGAGAGAAAGAGAAGCTGTGAGTGACAGAGAGAGAGAAAGAGAAGCTGAGAGTGAGAGAGAGAGAGAGAAAGTGAAGCTGTGAGTGAGAGAGAAAGAGAAAGAGAAGCTGTGTTTGTGTGAGAGAGAGAAACAGTCTGAGAAAGTGAGAGTGAAAGAGAAGCTGTGAGTGAGAGAGAGAGAGGGAGAAAGAGAAGCTGTGTGTGTGAGAGAGAGAAAGAGATGCTGTGAGTGAGAGTGAGAGAGAGAGAGAGAAAGAGAAGCTGTGAGTGAGAGAGAGAGTGAAAGAGAAGCTGTGAGTGAGAGAGAGAGAAAGAGAAGCTGTGAGTGAGAGAGAGAGAATGAGAAGCTGTGAGTGAGAGAGAGAGAATCTGTGAGTGAGAGAGAGAGAGAGAGAAAGTGAAGCTGTGAGTGAGAGAGAGAGAGAAAGAGAAGCTGTGTGTGTGTGAGAGGGAGAAAGATAGTCTGAGAAAGAGAGAGTGAAAGAGAAGCTGTGAGTGAGAGAGAGAGAGGGAGAAAGAGAAGCTGTGTGAGAGAGAGAGAGAAAGAGAAGCTGTGAGTGAGAGTGAGAGAGAGAGAGAGAAAGAGAAGCTGTGAGAGAGAGAGAGAGAAAGAGAAGCTGCGAGTGAGAGAGAGAGAGAATGAGAAGCTGTGAGTGAGAGAGAGAAGTTGTGTGTGAGAGAGAGAAAGAGAAGCTGTGAGTGAGAGAGAGATGTGAGTGATAGAGAGAGAGAATGAGAAGCTGTGAGTGAGAGTGAGAGAGAGAAAGAGAAGCTGTGAGTGAGAGAGAGAGAAAGAGAAGCTGTGAGTGAGAGAGAGAGAATCTGTGAGTGAGAGAGAGAAAGAAATGCTGTGAGAGAGAGAGAGAGAGAGAAAATATGAGTGAGAGAGAGAGAGAGAAGCAGTGAGAGAGAGAAAGAGAAACAGAAGCTGTGAGTGAGACAGAGAGAGAAAGAGAAGCTGTGTGAGAGAGAGAGAGGGAGAAAGAGAAGCTGTGAGTGAGAGAGAGAGAAAGAAAGAGAAATTAGAGTGAGAAAGAGAGAGAGAAAGAGAAGCTGTGAGTGGGAGAGAGAGAAAAAGAGTCTGTGAGTGAGAGAGAGAGAGAGAAGCTGTGAGTGAGAGAGAGAGAGCCGCTGTGAGTGAGAGAGAGAGAAAGAGAAGCTGTGAATGAGAGAGAGAGAGAAAGAGAAGCTGTGTGTGTGAGAGAGAAAGAGAAGCTGTGAGTGAGTGAGAGAGAGAGAAAGGGAAGTTGTGAGTGAGAGAGAGAGAGAAAGAGAAGCTGTGAGTGATAGAGAGAGAAAGAGAAGCTGTGAGTGAGAGAGAGAGAGAAAGAGAAGCTGTGAGTGAGAAGGAGAGGGAAAGAGAAGCTCTGAGTGAGTGAGAGAGAGAGAAAGAGAAGCTGTGAGTGAGAGAGAGAGAAAGAGAAGCTGTGAGTGAGAGAGAGAGAAAAAGAGAAGCTGTGAGTAAGAATGAGAGGGAAAGAGAAGAAGTGAGTGAGTGAGAGAGAGAGAGAGAAAGAGAAGCTGTGAGAGAGAAAGAGAAGCTGTGAGTGAGAGAGTGAGAGAGAGAAAGAGAAGCTGTTAGTGAGAGTGAGAGAGAGAGAGAGAAGCTGTGAGAGAGAGATTGAAAGAGAAGCTGTGAGTGAGAGAGAGAGAGAAAGAAAGAGAAGCTGTGAGTGAGAGAGAGAAAGAGAAGCTGTGAGTGAGAGGGAGAGAGAGAAAGAGAAGCTGTGAGTGACACAGAGAGAGAGAAGCTGTGAGTTAGAGAGAGAGAAAGAGAAGCTGTGAGTGACAGAGAGAGAGAAAGAGAAGCTGAGAGTGAGAGAGAGAGAGAAAGTGAAGCTGTGAGTGAGAGAGAGAGAGAAAGAGAAGCTGTGTGTGTGTGTGAGAGAGAAGTTGTGAGTGAGAGAGAGAAAGAGAAGCTGTGAGTGAAAGAGAGAGAGAAGATGTGAGTGATAGAGAGAGAGAATGAGAAGCTGTGAGTGATAGAGAGAGTAAGTAAGAGAAGCTGTGAGTGAGATAGAGAGAGAGAAGGAGAAGCTGTGAGTGAGAGAGAGGGAGAAAGATAAGCTGTGTGTGTGTGAGAGAGAGAGAAGCTGTGTGTGAGAGAGAGAGAAAGAAAAGCTGTGATTGAGAGTGAGAGAGAGAGAGAAAGAGATGCTGTGAGTGAGAGAGAAACAAGCTGTGAGTGAGAGAGAGAAAGAAAAGCGGTGAGTGAGAGAGAGAGAGAGAAAGAGTAGCTGTGAGTGAGACAGAGAGAGAGAGAAAGAGAAGCTGTGAGAGAGAGAGAGAGAGGGAGAAAGAGAAGCTGTGAGAGAGCGAGAGAAAGAGAAGCTGTGAGTGCGTGTGAGAGAGAAAGAGAAGCTGTGAGTGAGAGAGAAAGAAAGAAAGAGAAATTAGAGTGAGAAAGAGAGAGAGAAAGAGAAGCTGTGAGTGGGAGATAGAGAAAGAGAGTCTGTGAGTGAGAGAGAGAGAGAGAAGCTGTGAGTGAGAGAGAGAGTGCCGCTGTGAGTGAGAGAGAGAGAAAGAGAAGCTGTGAATGAGAGAGAGAGAGAAAGAGAAGCTGTGAGTAACAGAGAGAGAAAGAAAGAGAAGCTGTGAGTGAGTGAGAGAGAGAAAGGGAAATTGTGAGTGAGAGAGAGAGAGAAAGAGAAGCTGTGAGTGAGAGAGAGAAAGAGAAGCTGTGAGTGAGAGAGAGAGAAAGAGAAGCTGTGAGTGAGAAGGAGAGGGAAAGAGAAGCTGAGAGTGAGTGAGAGAGAGAGAGAAAGAGAAACTGTGAGTGTGTGAGAGAGAAAGAGAAGCTGTGAGTGAGAGAGAGAGAGAAAGAAGCTGTGAGTGAGAAGGAGAGGGAAAGAGAAGCTGTGAGTGAGTGAGAGAGAGAAAGAGAAGCTGTGAGAGAGAAAGAGAGAAGCTGTGAGTGAGAGAGTGAGAGAGAGAAAGAGAAGCTGTTAGTGAGAGTGAGAGAGAGATAGAGAAGCTGTGAGGGAGAGGGAGAGAGAGAAAGAGAAGCTGTGAGTGACACAGAGAGAGAGAAGCTGTGAGTTAGAGAGAGAGAGAAAGAGAAGCTGTGAGTGGCAGAGAGAGAGAAAGAGAAGCTGAGAGTGAGAGAGAGAGAGAGAAAGTGAAGCTGTGAGTGAGAGAGAAAGAGAAAGAGAAGCTGTGTTTGTGTGAGAGAGAGAAACAGTCTGAGAAAGTGAGAGTGAAAGAGAAGCTGTGAGTGAGAGAGAGAGAGGGAGAAAGAGAAGCTGTGTGTGTGTGAGAGAGAAAGAGATGCTGTGAGTGAGAGTGAGAGAGAGAGAGAGAAAGAGAAGCTGTGAGTGAGAGAGAGAGTGAAAGAGAAGCTGTGAGTGAGAGAGAGAGAAAGAGAAGCTGTGAGTGAGAGAGAGAGAATGAGAAGCTGTGAGTGAGAGAGAGAGAAGCTGTGAGTGAGAGAGAGAGAGAGAAAGTGAAGCTGTGAGTGAGAGAGAGAGAGAAAGAGAAGCTGTGTGTGTGTGAGAGAGAGAAAGATAGTCTGAGAAAGAGAGAGTGAAAGAGAAGCTGTGAGTGAGAGAGAGAGAGGGAGAAAGAGAAGCTGTGTGAGAGAGAGAGAGAGAAAGAGAAGCTGTGAGTGAGAGTGAGAGAGAGAGAGAAAGAGAATCTGTGAGAGAGAGAGAGAAAGAATGAGAAGCTGTGAGTGAGAGAGAGAAGTTGTGTGAGAGAGAGAGAAAGAGAAGCTGTGAGTGAGAGAGAGATGTGAGTGATAGAGAGAGAGAATGAGAAGCTGTGAGTGAGAGTGAGAGAGAGAAAGAGAAGCTGTGAGTGAGAGAGAGAGAAAGAGAAGCTGTGAGTGAGAGAGAGAGAATCTGTGAGTGAGAGAGAGAAAGAAATGCTGTGAGAGAGAGAGAGAGAGAAGATATGAGTGAGAGAGAGAGAGAAGCAGTGAGAGAGAGAGAAAGAGAAACAGAAGCTGTGAGTGAGACAGAGAGAGAAAGAGAAGCTGTGTGAGAGAGAGAGAGGGAGAAAGAGAAGCTGTGAGTGAGAGAGAGAGAAAGAAAGAGAAATTAGAGTGAGAAAGAGAGAGAGAAAGAGAAGCTGTGAGTGGGAGAGAGAGAAAAAGAGTCTGTGAGTGAGAGAGAGAGAGAGAAGCTGTGAGTGTGAGAGAGATAGCCGCTGTGAGTGAGAGAGAGAGAAAGAGAAGCTGTGAATGAGAGAGAGAGAGAAAGAGAAGCTGTGTGTGTGAGAGAGAAAGAGAAGCTGTGAGTGAGTGAGAGAGAGAAAGGGAAATTGTGAGTGAGAGAGAGAGAGAAAGAGAAGCTGTGAGTGAGAGAGAGAAAGAGAAGCTGTGAGTGTGAGAGAGAGAAAGAGAAGCTGTGAGTGAGAAGGAGAGGGAAAGAGAAGCTGAGAGTGAGTGAGAGAGAGAGAGAAAGAGAAACTGTGAGTGTGTGAGAGAGAAAGAGAAGCTGTGAGTGAGAGAGAGAGAGAAAGAGAAGCTGTGAGTGAGAAGGAGAGGGAAAGAGAAGCTGTGAGTGAGTGAGAGAGAGAAAGAGAAGCTGTGAGAGAGAAAGAGAGAAGCTGTGAGTGAGAGAGTGAGAGAGAGAAAGAGAAGCTGTTAGTGAGAGTGAGAGAGAGAAAGAGAAGCTGTGAGTGACACAGAGAGAGAGAAGCTGTGAGTTAGAGAGAGAGAGAAAGAGAAGCTGTGAGTGACAGAGAGAGAGAAAGAGAAGCTGAGAGTGAGAGAGAGAGAGAGAAAGTGAAGCTGTGAGTGAGAGAGAAAGAGAAAGAGAAGCTGTGTTTGTGTGTGAGAGAGAAACAGTCTGAGAAAGTGAGAGTGAAAGAGAAGCTGTGAGTGAGAGAGAGAGAGGGAGAAAGAGAAGCTGTGTGTGTGAGAGAGAGAAAGAGATGCTGTGAGTGAGAGTGAGAGAGAGAGAGAGAAAGAGAAGCTGTGAGTGAGAGAGAGAGTGAAAGAGAAGCTGTGAGTGAGAGAGAGAGAAAGAGAAGCTGTGAGTGAGAGAGAGAGAATGAGAAGCTGTGAGTGAGAGAGAGAGAATCTGTGAGTGAGAGAGAGAGAGAGAGAAAGTGAAGCTGTGAGTGAGAGAGAGAGAGAAAGAGAAGCTGTGTGTGTGTGAGAGGGAGAAAGATAGTCTGAGAAAGAGAGAGTGAAAGAGAAGCTGTGAGTGAGAGAGAGAGAGGGAGAAAGAGAAGCTGTGTGAGAGAGAGAGAGAAAGAGAAGCTGTGAGTGAGAGTGAGAGAGAGAGAGAGAAAGAGAAGCTGTGAGAGAGAGAGAGAGAAAGAGAAGCTGCGAGTGAGAGAGAGAGAGAATGAGAAGCTGTGAGTGAGAGAGAGAAGTTGTGTGAGAGAGAGAGAAAGAGAAGCTGTGAGTGAGAGAGAGATGTGAGTGATAGAGAGAGAGAATGAGAAGCTGTGAGTGAGAGTGAGAGAGAGAAAGAGAAGCTGTGAGTGAGAGAGAAAGAGAAGCTGTGAGTGAGAGAGAGAGAATCTGTGAGTGAGAGAGAGAAAGAAATGCTGTGAGAGAGAGAGAGAGAGAGAAAATATGAGTGAGAGAGAGAGAGAGAAGCAGTGAGAGAGAGAAAGAGAAACAGAAGCTGTGAGTGAGACAGAGAGAGAAAGAGAAGCTGTGTGAGAGAGAGAGAGGGAGAAAGAGAAGCTGTGAGTGAGAGAGAGAGAAAGAAAGAGAAATTAGAGTGAGAAAGAGAGAGAGAAAGAGAAGCTGTGAGTGGGAGAGAGAGAAAAAGAGTCTGTGAGTGAGAGAGAGAGAGAGAAGCTGTGAGTGAGAGAGAGAGAGCCGCTGTGAGTGAGAGAGAGAGAAAGAGAAGCTGTGAATGAGAGAGAGAGAGAAAGAGAAGCTGTGTGTGTGAGAGAGAAAGAGAAGCTGTGAGTGAGTGAGAGAGAGAGAAAGGGAAGTTGTGAGTGAGAGAGAGAGAGAAAGAGAAGCTGTGAGTGATAGAGAGAGAAAGAGAAGCTGTGAGTGAGAGAGAGAGAGAAAGAGAAGCTGTGAGTGAGAAGGAGAGGGAAAGAGAAGCTCTGAGTGAGTGAGAGAGAGAGAAAGAGAAGCTGTGAGTGAGAGAGAGAGAAAGAGAAGCTGTGAGTGAGAGAGAGAGAAAAAGAGAAGCTGTGAGTAAGAAGGAGAGGGAAAGAGAAGAAGTGAGTGAGTGAGAGAGAGAGAGAGAGAGAGAAAGAGAAGCTGTGAGAGAGAAAGAGAAGCTGTGAGTGAGAGAGTGAGAGAGAGAAAGAGAAGCTGTTAGTGAGAGTGAGAGAGAGAGAGAGAAGCTGTGAGAGAGAGATTGAAAGAGAAGCTGTGAGTGAGATAGAGATAGAGAGAGAAGCTGTGAGAGAGAGAAAGAGAAGCTGTGAGTGAGAGGGAGAGAGAGAAAGAGAAGCTGTGAGTGACACAGAGAGAGAAGCTGTGAGTTAGAGAGAGAGAAAGAGAAGCTGTGAGTGACAGAGAGAGAGAAAGAGAAGCTGAGAGTGAGAGAGAGAGAGAGAGAAAGTGAAGCTGTGAGTGAGAGAGAGAGAAAGAGAAGCGGTGTGTGTGTGTGAGAGAGAAGCTGTGAGTGAGAGAGAGAAAGAGAAGCTGTGAGTGAGAGAGAGAGAGTGATGTGAGTGAGAGAGAGAGAGAATGAGAAGCTGTGAGTGAGAGAGAGAGAAAGTAAGAGAAGCTGTGAGTGATACAGAGAGAGAGAAAGAGAAGCTGTGAGTGAGAGAGAGAGAGAGGGAGAAAGATAAGAAGTGTGAGAGAGAGAGAGAGAGAAAGAGAAGCTGTGAGAGAGAGAGAGAGAAAGAGAAGCTGTGATTGAGAGTGAGAGAGAGAGAAAGAGAAGCTGTGAGTGAGAGAGAGAGATGTGAGTGATAGAGAGAGAGAATGAGAAGCTGTGAGTGAGAGTGAGAGAGAGAAAGAGAAGCTGTGAGTGAGAGAGAGAAAAAGAGAAGCTGTGAGTGAGAGAGAGAGAATCTGTGAGTGAGGGAGAGTAAGAAATGCTGTGAGAGAGAGAGAGAGAAAGAGAAGATATGTGTGAGAGAGGGAGAGAGAAGCAGTGAGAGAGAGAGAGAAACAGAAGTTGTGAGTGAGACAGAGAGAGAAAGAGAAGCTGTGTGTGAGAGAGAGAGGGAGAAAGAGAAGCTGTGAGAGCGCGAGAGAAAGAGAAGCTGTGAGTGTGTGAGAAAGAGAAAGAGAAGCTGTGAGTGAGAGAGAGAGAAAGAAAGAGAAATTAGAGTGAGAAAGAGAGAGAGAAAGAGAAGCTGTGAGTGGGAGAGAGAGAAAGAGAGTCTGTGAGTGAGAGAGAGAGAGAGAAGCTGTGAGTGAGAGAGAGAGAGCTGCTGTGAGTGAGAGAGAGATAAAGAGAAGCTGTGAATGAGAGAGAGAGAGAAAGAGAAGCTGTGTGTGTTAGAGAGAAAGAGAAGCTGTGAATGAGTGAGAGAGAGAGAAAGGGAAGTTGTGAGTGAGAGAGAGAGAGAAAGAGAAGCTGTGAGTGAGAGAGAGAGAAAGAGAAGCTGTGAGTGAGAGAGAGAGAAAGAAAGAGAAATTAGAGTGAGAAAGAGAGAGAGAAAGAGAAGCTGTGAGTGGGAGAGAGAGAAAGAGAGTCTGTGAGTGAGAGAGAGAGAAGCTGTGAGTGTGAGAGAGAGAGAGCCGCTGTGAGTGAGAGAGAGAGAAAGAGAAGCTGTGAATGAGAGAGAGAGAGAAAGAGAAGCTTTGTGTGAGAGAGAGAAACAGAAGCTGTGAGTGAGTGAGAGAGAGAGAAAGGGAAGTTGTGAGTGAGAGAGAGAGAGAAAGAGAAGCTGTGAGTGAGAGAGAGAGAAAGAGAAGCTGTGAGTGAGAGAGAGAAAGAAAGAGAAGCTGTGAGTGAGAAGGAGAGGGAAAGAGAAGCTGTGAGTGAGTGAGAGAGAGAGAAAGAGAAGCTGTGAGTGAGAGAGAGAGAAAGAGAAGCTGTTAGTGAGAGAGAGAGAAAAAGAGAAGCTGTGAGTTAAGAAGGAGAGGGAAAGAGAAGAAGTGAGTGAGTGAGAGAGAGAGAGAAAGAGAAGCTGTGAGAGAGAAAGAGAAGCTGTGAGTGAGAGAGTGAGAGAGAGAAAGAGAAGCTGTTAGTGAGAGTGAGAGAGAGAGAGAAGCTGTGAGTGAGAGAGAGATTGAAAGAGAAACTGTGAGTGAGAGAGAGAGAGAAAGAGAAGCTGTGAGTGAGAGAGAGAAAGAGAAGCTGTGAGTGAGAGGGAGAGAGAAAGAGAAGCTGAGAGTGAGAGAGAGAGAAAGTGAAGCTGTGAGTGAGAGAGAGAGAAAGAGAAGCTGTGTGTGAGAGAGAGAGAAGCTGTGAGTGAGAGAGAGAAAGAGAAGCTGTGAGAGAGAGAGAGAGAAGGTGTGAGTGAGAGAGAGAGAGAATGAGAAGCTGTGAGTGATAGAGAGAGTAGGTAAGAGAAGCTGTGAGTGAGATAGAGAGAGAGAATGAGAAGCTGTGAGTGAGAGAGAGGGAGAAAGATAAGCTGTGTGTGTGTGAGAGAGAGAAGCTGTGTGTGTGAGAGAGAGAAAGAAAAGCTGTGATTGAGAGTGAGAGAGAGAGAGAAAGAGATGCTGTGAGTGAGAGAGAGAAGCTGTGAGTGAGAGAGAGAAAGAAAAGCGGTGAGTGAGAGAGAGAGAGAAAGAGAAGATATGAATGAGAGAGAGAGAAGCAGTGAGAGAGAGAGAGAGAGAAAGAGAAGCTGTGAGTGAGACAGAGAGAGAGAAAGAGAAGCTGTGAGAGAGAGAGAGGGAGAAAGAGAAGCTGTGAGAGAGCGAGAGAAAGAGAAGCTGTGAGTGTGTGTGAGAGAGAAAGAGAAGCTGTGAGTGAGAGAGAGAGAAAGAAAGAGAAATTAGAGTGAGAAAGAGAGAGAGAAAGAGAAGCTGTGAGAGAGAGACAGAGAGAAAGAGAAGCTGTGAGTGAGAGAGAGAGAGAGAATGAGAAGCTGTGAGTGAGAGAGAGAAGTTGTGAGAGAGAGAGAAAGAGAAGCTGTGAGTGAGAGAGAGCGATGTGAGTGATAGAGAGAGAGAATGAGAAGCTGTGAGTGAGAGTGAGAGAGAGAAAGAGAAGCTGTGAGTGAGAGAGAGAGAAAGAGAAGCTGTGAGTGAGAGAGAGAGAATCTGTGAGTGAGGGAGAGTAAGAAATGCTGTGAGAGAGAGAGATAGAGAAGATATGAGTGAGAGAGGGAGAGAGAAGCAGTGAGAGAGAGAGAGAGAAACAGAAGCTGTGAGTGAGACAGAGAGAGAAAGAGAAGCTGTGTGAGAGAGAGAGAGGGAGAAAGAGAAGCTGTGAGAGAGCGAGAGAAAGAGAAGCTGTGAGTGTGTGAGAAAGAGAAAGAGAAGCTGTGAGTGAGAGAGAGAGAAAGAAAGAGAAATTAGAGTGAGAAAGAGAGAGAGAAAGAGAAGCTGTGAGTGGGAGAGAGAGAAAGAGAGTCTGTGAGTGAGAGAGAGAGAGAGAAGCTGTGAGTGAGAGAGAGAGAGCCGCTGTGAGTGAGAGAGAGATAAAGAGAAGCTGTGAATGAGAGAGAGAGAGAGAAAGAGAAGCTGTGTGTGTGTGAGAGAAAGAGAAGCTGTGAGTGAGTGAGAGAGAGAGAAAGGGAAGTTGTGAGTGAGAGAGAGAGAGAAAGAGAAGCTGTGAGTGAGAGAGAGAGAAAGAGAAGCTGTGAGTGAGAGAGAGAGAAAGAGAAGCTGTGAGTGAGAAGGAGAGGGAAAGAGAAGCTCTGAGTGAGTGAGAGAGAGAGAAAGAGAAGCTGTGAGTGAGAGAGAGAGAAAGAGAAGCTGTGAGTGAGAGAGAGAGAAAAAGAGAAGCTGTGAGTAAGAAGGAGAGGGAAAGAGAAGAAGTGAGTGAGTGAGAGAGAGAGAGAGAAAGAGAAGCTGTGAGAGAGAAAGAGAAGCTGTGAGTGAGAGAGTGAGAGAGAGAAAGAGAAGCTGTTAGTGAGAGTTAAGAGAGAGAGAGGCTGTGAGAGAGAGATTGAAAGAGAAGCTGTGAGTGAGAGAGAGAGAGAGAGAAAGAGAAGCTGTGAGTGAGAGAGAGAAAGAGAAGCTGTGAGTGAGAGGGAGAGAGAGAAAGAGAAGCTGTGAGTGACACAGAGAGAGAGAAGCTGTGAGTTAGAGAGAGAGAAAGAGAAGCTGTGAGTGACAGAGAGAGAGAAAGAGAAGCTGAGAGTGAGAGAGAGAGAGAAAGTGAAGCTGTGAGTGAGAGAGAGAGAGAAAGAGAAGCTGTGTGTGTGTGAGAGAGAAGTTGTGAGTGAGAGAGAGAAAGAGAAGCTGTGAGTGAGAGAGAGAGAGAGAAGATGTGAGTGATAGAGAGAGAGAGTATGAGAAGCTGTGAGTGATAGAGAGAGTAAGTAAGAGAAGCTGTGAGTGAGAGAGAGAGAGAGAGAAGGAGAAGCTGTGAGTGAGAGAGAGAGGGAGAAAGATAAGCTGTGTGTGTGTGAGAGAGAGAGAAGCTGTGTGTGAGAGAGAGAGAAAGAAAAGCTGTGATAGAGAGTGAGAGAGAGAGAGAAAGAGATGCTGTGAGTGAGAGAGAAAGAAGCTGTGAGTGAGAGAGAGAAAGAAGCTGTGAGAGAGAGAGAGAGGGAGAAAGAGAAGCTGTGAGAGAGCGAGAGAAAGAGAAGCTGTGAGTGTGTGTGAGAGAGAAAGAGAAGCTGTGAGTGTGAGAGAAAGAAAGAAAGAGAAATTAGAGTGAGAAAGAGAGAGAGAAAGAGAAGCTGTGAGTGGGAGATAGAGAAAGAGAGTCTGTGAGTGAGAGAGAGAGAGAGAAGCTGTGAGTGAGAGAGAGAGTGCCGCTGTGAGTGAGAGAGAGAGAAAGAGAAGCTGTGAATGAGAGAGAGAGAGAAAGAGAAGCTGTGAGTGAGAGAGAGAGAAAGAAGGAGAAGCTGTGAGTGAGTGAGAGAGAGAAAGGGAAGTTGTGAGTGAGAGAGAGAGAGAAAGAGAAGCTGTGAGTGAGAGAGAGAAAGAGAAGCTGTGAGTGAGAGAGAGAGAAAGAGAAGCTGTGAGTGAGAAGGAGAGGGAAAGAGAAGCTGAGAGTGAGTGAGAGAGAGAGAGAAAGAGAAACTGTGAGTGTGTGAGAGAGAAAGAGAAGCTGTGAGTGAGAGAGAGAGAGAAAGAGAAGCTGTGAGTGAGAAGGAGAGGGAAAGAGAAGCTGTGAGTGAGTGAGAGAGAGAGAGAAAGAGAAGCTGTGAGAGAGAAAGAGAGAAGCTGTGAGTGAGAGAGTGAGAGAGAGAAAGAGAAGCTGTTAGTGAGAGTGAGTGAGAGAGAGAAGCTGTGAGTGAGAGTGAGATAGAGAAGCTGTGAGTGAGAGGGAGAGAGAGAAAGAGAAGCTGTGAGTGACACACAGAGAGAGAAGCTGTGAGTTAGAGAGAGAGAGAAAGAGAATCTGTGAGTGACAGAGAGAGAGAAAGAGAAGCTGAGAGTGAGAGAGTGAGAGAGAAAGTGAAGCTGTGAGTGAGAGAGAAAGAGAAAGAGAAGCTGTGTTTGTGTGAGAGAGAGAAAGACAGTCTGAGAAAGTGAGAGTGAAAGAGAAGCTGTGAGTGAGAGAGAGAGAGGGAGAAAGAGAAGCTGTGTGTGTGTAAGAGAGAAAGAGATGCTGTGAGTGAGAGTGAGAGAGAGAGAGAGAAAGAGAAGCTGTGAGTGAGAGAGAGAGTGAAAGAGAAGCTGTGAGTGAGGGAGAGAGAAAGAGAAGCTGTGAGTGAGAGAGAGAATGAGAAGCTGTGAGTGAGAGAGAGAGAAGCTGTGAGTGAGAGAGAGAGAGAGAGAAAGTGAAGCTGTGAGTGAGAGAGAGAGAGAGAAAGAGAAGCTGTGTGTGTGTGAGAGAGAGAAAGATAGTCTGAGAAAGAGAGAGTGAAAGAGAAGCTGTGAGTGAGAGAGAGAGAGGGAGAAAGAGAAGCTGTGTGAGAGAGAGAGAGAAAGAGAAGCTGTGAGTGAGAGTGAGAGAGAGAGAGAGAAAGAGAAGCTGTGAGAGAGAGAGAGAGAAAGAGAAGCTGTGAGTGAGAGAGAGAGAGAATGAGAAGCTGTGAGTGAGAGAGAGAAGTTGTGTGTGAGAGAGAGAAAGAGAAGCTGTGAGTGAGAGAGAGATGTGAGTGATAGAGAGAGAGAATGAGAAGCTGTGAGTGAGAGTGAGAGAGAGAAAGAGAAGCTGTGAGTGAGAGAGAGAGAAAGAGAAGCTGTGAGTGAGAGATAGAGAATATGTGAGTGAGAGAGAGAAAGAAATGCTGTGAGAGAGAGAGAGAGAGAGAGAGAGAAGATATGAGTGAGAGAGAGAGAGAGAAGCCGTGAGAGTGAGAGAGAGAGAAAGTGAAGCTGTGAGTGAGAGAGAGAGAAAGAGAAGCTGTGTGTGTGAGAGAGAGAAGCTGTGAGTGAGAGAGAGAAAGAGAAGCTGTGAGAGAGAGAGAGAGAGAGAGAGAAGGTGTGAGTGAGAGAGAGAGAGAATGAGAAGCTGTGAGTGATAGACAGAGTAAGTAAGAGAAGCTGTGAGTGAGATAGAGAGAGAGAATGAGAAGCTGTGAGTGAGTGAGAGAGGGAGAAAGATAAGCTGTGTGTGTGTGAGAGAGAGAAGCTGTGTGTGTGAGAGAGAGAAAGAAAAGCTGTGATTGAGAGTGAGAGAGAGAGAGAAAGAGATGCTGTGAGTGAGAGAGAGAAGCTGTGAGTGAGAGAGAAAGAAAAGCGGTGAGTGAGAGAGAGAGAGAAAGAGAAGATATGAATGAGAGAGAGAGAAGCAGTGAGAGAGAGAGAGAGAGAAAGAGAAGCTGTGAGTGAGACAGAGAGAGAGAAAGAGAAGCTGTGAGAGAGAGAGAGGGAGAAAGAGAAGCTGTGAGAGAGCGAGAGAAAGAGAAGCTGTGAGTGTGTGTGAGAGAGAAAGAGAAGCTGTGAGTGAGAGAGAGAGAAAGAAAGAGAAATTAGAGTGAGAAAGAGAGAGAGAAAGAGAAGCTGTGAGAGAGAGACAGAGAGAAAGAGAAGCTGTGAGTGAGAGAGAGAGAGAGAATGAGAAGCTGTGAGTGAGAGAGAGAAGTTGTGAGAGAGAGAGAAAGAGAAGCTGTGAGTGAGAGAGAGCGATGTGAGTGATAGAGAGAGAGAATGAGAAGCTGTGAGTGAGAGTGAGAGAGAGAAAGAGAAGCTGTGAGTGAGAGAGAGAGAAAGAGAAGCTGTGAGTGAGAGAGAATCTGTGAGTGAGGGAGAGTAAGAAATGCTGTGAGAGAGAGAGAGAGAGAAGATATGAGTGAGAGAGGGAGAGAGAAGCAGTGAGAGAGAGAGAGAGAAACAGAAGCTGTGAGTGAGACAGAGAGAGAAAGAGAAGCTGTGTGAGAGAGAGAGGGAGAAAGAGAAGCTGTGAGAGAGCGAGAGAAAGAGAAGCTGTGAGTGTGTGAGAAAGAGAAAGAGAAGCTGTGAGTGAGAGAGAGAGAAAGAAAGAGAAATTAGAGTGAGAAAGAGAGAGAGAAAGAGAAGCTGTGAGTGGGAGAGAGAGAAAGAGAGTCTGTGAGTGAGAGAGAGAGAGAGAAGCTGTGAGTGAGAGAGAGAGAGCCGCTGTGAGTGAGAGAGAGATAAAGAGAAGCTGTGAATGAGAGAGAGAGAGAGAAAGAGAAGCTGTGTGTGTGTGAGAGAAAGAGAAGCTGTGAGTGAGTGAGAGAGAGAGAAAGGGAAGTTGTGAGTGAGAGAGAGAGAGAAAGAGAAGCTGTGAGTGAGAGAGAGAGAAAGAGAAGCTGTGAGTGAGAGAGAGAGAGAAAGAGAAGCTGTGAGTGAGAAGGAGAGGGAAAGAGAAGCTCTGAGTGAGTGAGAGAGAGAGAAAGAGAAGCTGTGAGTGAGAGAGAGAGAAAGAGAAGCTGTGAGTGAGAGAGAGAGAAAAAGAGAAGCTGTGAGTAAGAAGGAGAGGGAAAGAGAAGAAGTGAGTGAGTGAGAGAGAGAGAGAGAAAGAGAAGCTGTGAGAGAGAAAGAGAAGCTGTGAGTGAGAGAGTGAGAGAGAGAAAGAGAAGCTGTTAGTGAGAGTTAAGAGAGAGAGAGGCTGTGAGAGAGAGATTGAAAGAGAAGCTGTGAGTGAGAGAGAGAGAGAGAGAAAGAGAAGCTGTGAGTGAGAGAGAGAAAGAGAAGCTGTGAGTGAGAGGGAGAGAGAGAAAGAGAAGCTGTGAGTGACACACAGAGAGAGAAGCTGTGAGTTAGAGAGAGAAAGAGAAGCTGTGAGTGACAGAGAGAGAGAAAGAGAAGCTGAGAGTGAGAGAGAGAGAGAAAGTGAAGCTGTGAGTGAGAGAGAGAGAGAAAGAGAAGCTGTGTGTGTGTGTGAGAGAAGTTGTGAGTGAGAGAGAGAAAGAGAAGCTGTGAGTGAGAGAGAGAGAGAGAAGATGTGAGTGATAGAGAGAGAGAGTATGAGAAGCTGTGAGTGATAGAGAGAGTAAGTAAGAGAAGCTGTGAGTGAGAGAGAGAGAGAGAGAAGGAGAAGCTGTGAGTGAGAGAGAGAGGGAGAAAGATAAGCTGTGTGTGTGTGAGAGAGAGAGAAGCTGTGTGTGTGAGAGAGAGAAAGAAAACTGTGATAGAGAGTGAGAGAGAGAGAAAGAGATGCTGTGAGTGAGAGAGAAAGAAGCTGTGAGTGAGAGAGAGAAAGAAGCTGTGAGAGAGAGAGAGAGGGAGAAAGAGAAGCTGTGAGAGAGCGAGAGAAAGCGAAGCTGTGAGTGTGTGTGAGAGAGAAAGAGAAGCTGTGAGTGTGAGAGAAAGAAAGAAAGAGAAATTAGAGTGAGAAAGAGAGAGAGAAAGAGAAGCTGTGAGTGGGAGATAGAGAAAGAGAGTCTGTGAGTGAGAGAGAGAGAGAGAAGCTGTGAGTGAGAGAGAGAGTGCCGCTGTGAGTGAGAGAGAGAGAAAGAGAAGCTGTGAATGAGAGAGAGAGAGAAAGAGAAGCTGTGAGTGAGAGAGAGAGAAAGAAGGAGAAGCTGTGAGTGAGTGAGAGAGAGAAAGGGAAGTTGTGAGTGAGAGAGAGAGAGAAAGAGAAGCTGTGAGTGAGAGAGAGAAAGAGAAGCTGTGAGTGAGAGAGAGAGAAAGAGAAGCTGTGAGTGAGAAGGAGAGGGAAAGAGAAGCTGAGAGTGAGTGAGAGAGAGAGAGAAAGAGAAACTGTGAGTGTGTGAGAGAGAAAGAGAAGCTGTGAGTGAGAGAGAGAGAGAAAGAGAAGCTGTGAGTGAGAAGGAGAGGGAAAGAGAAGCTGTGAGTGAGTGAGAGAGAGAGAGAAAGAGAAGCTGTGAGAGAGAAAGAGAGAAGCTGTGAGTGAGAGAGTGAGAGAGAGAAAGAGAAGCTGTTAGTGAGAGTGAGTGAGAGAGAGAAGCTGTGAGTGAGAGTGAGATAGAGAAGCTGTGAGTGAGAGGGAGAGAGAGAAAGAGAAGCTGTGAGTGACACAGAGAGAGAGAAGCTGTGAGTTAGAGAGAGAGAGAAAGAGAATCTGTGAGTGACAGAGAGAGAGAAAGAGAAGCTGAGAGTGAGAGAGTGAGAGAGAAAGTGAAGCTGTGAGTGAGAGAGAAAGAGAAAGAGAAGCTGTGTTTGTGTGAGAGAGAGAAAGACAGTCTGAGAAAGTAAGAGTGAAAGAGAAGCTGTGAGTGAGAGAGAGAGAGAGGGAGAAAGAGAAGCTGTGTGTGTGTGAGAGAGAAAGAGATGCTGTGAGTGAGAGTGAGAGAGAGAGAGAGAAAGAGAAGCTGTGAGTGAGAGAGAGAGTGAAAGAGAAGCTGTGAGTGAGGGAGAGAGAAAGAGAAGCTGTGAGTGAGAGAGAGAATGAGAAGCTGTGAGTGAGAGAGAGAGAAGCTGTGAGTGAGAGAGAGAGAGAGAGAAAGTGAAGCTGTGAGTGAGAGAGAGAGAGAGAAAGAGAAGCTGTGTGTGTGTGAGAGAGAGAAAGATAGTCTGAGAAAGAGAGAGTGAAAGAGAAGCTGTGAGTGAGAGAGAGAGAGGGAGAAAGAGAAGCTGTGTGAGAGAGAGAGAGAAAGAGAAGCTGTGAGTGAGAGTGAGAGAGAGAGAGAGAAAGAGAAGCTGTGAGAGAGAGAGAGAGAGAGAAAGAGAAGCTGTGAGTGAGAGAGAGAGAGAGAATGAGAAGCTGTGAGTGAGAGAGAGAAGTTGTGTGTGAGAGAGAGAAAGAGAAGCTGTGAGTGAGAGAGAGATGTGAGTGATAGAGAGAGAGAATGAGAAGCTGTGAGTGAGAGTGAGAGAGAGAAAGAGAAGCTGTGAGTGAGAGAGAGAGAAAGAGAAGCTGTGAGTGAGAGATAGAGAATATGTGAGTGAGAGAGAGAAAGAAATGCTGTGAGAGAGAGAGAGAGAGAGAGAAGATATGAGTGAGAGAGAGAGAGAGAAGCCGTGAGAGAGAGAGAAAGAGAAACAGAAGCTGTGAGTGAGACAGAGAAAGAGAAGCTGTGTGAGAGAGAGAGAGGGAGAAAGAGAAGCTGTGTGAGAGAGAGAGAAAGAGAAGCTGTGAGTGTGTGTGAGAGAGAAAGAGAAGCTGTGAGTGAGAGAGAGAGAAAGAAAGAGAAATTAGAGTGAGAAAGAGAGAGAGAAAGAGAAGCTGTGAGTGGGAGAGAGAGAAAGAGAGTCTGTGAGTGAGAGAGAGAGAGAGAAGCTGTGAGTGAGAGAGAGAGAGAGAAGATGTGAGTGATAGAGAGAGAGAGTATGAGAAGCTGTGAGTGATAGAGAGAGTAAGTAAGAGAAGCTGTGAGTGAGAGAGAGAGAGAGAGAAGGAGAAGCTGTGAGTGAGAGAGAGAGGGAGAAAGATAAGCTGTGTGTGTGTGAGAGAGAGAGAAGCTGTGTGTGAGAGAGAGAGAAAGAAAAGCTGTGATAGAGAGTGAGAGAGAGAGAGAAAGAGATGCTGTGAGTGAGAGAGAAAGAAGCTGTGAGTGAGAGAGAGAAAGAAGCTGTGAGAGAGAGAGAGCGATGTGAGTGATAGAGAGAGAGAATGAGAAGCTGTGAGTGAGAGTGAGAGAGAGAAAGAGAAGCTGTGAGTGAGAGAGAGAGAAAGAGAAGCTGTGAGTGAGAGAGAATCTGTGAGTGAGGGAGAGTAAGAAATGCTGTGAGAGAGAGAGATAGAGAAGATATGAGTGAGAGAGGGAGAGAGAAGCAGTGAGAGAGAGAGAGAGAAACAGAAGCTGTGAGTGAGACAGAGAGAGAAAGAGAAGCTGTGTGAGAGAGAGAGGGAGAAAGAGAAGCTGTGAGAGAGCGAGAGAAAGAGAAGCTGTGAGTGTGTGAGAAAGAGAAAGAGAAGCTGTGAGTGAGAGAGAGAGAAAGAAAGAGAAATTAGAGTGAGAAAGAGAGAGAGAAAGAGAAGCTGTGAGTGGGAGAGAGAGAAAGAGAGTCTGTGAGTGAGAGAGAGAGAGAGAAGCTGTGAGTGAGAGAGAGAGAGCCGCTGTGAGTGAGAGAGAGATAAAGAGAAGCTGTGAATGAGAGAGAGAGAGAGAAAGAGAAGCTGTGTGTGTGTGAGAGAAAGAGAAGCTGTGAGTGAGTGAGAGAGAGAGAAAGGGAAGTTGTGAGTGAGAGAGAGAGAGAAAGAGAAGCTGTGAGTGAGAGAGAGAGAAAGAGAAGCTGTGAGTGAGAGAGAGAGAGAAAGAGAAGCTGTGAGTGAGAAGGAGAGGGAAAGAGAAGCTCTGAGTGAGTGAGAGAGAGAGAAAGAGAAGCTGTGAGTGAGAGAGAGAGAAAGAGAAGCTGTGAGTGAGAGAGAGAGAAAAAGAGAAGCTGTGAGTAAGAAGGAGAGGGAAAGAGAAGAAGTGAGTGAGTGAGAGAGAGAGAAAGAGAAGCTGTGAGAGAGAAAGAGAAGCTGTGAGTGAGAGAGTGAGAGAGAGAAAGAGAAGCTGTTAGTGAGAGTTAAGAGAGAGAGAGGCTGTGAGAGAGAGATTGAAAGAGAAGCTGTGAGTGAGAGAGAGAGAGAGAGAAAGAGAAGCTGTGAGTGAGAGAGAGAAAGAGAAGCTGTGAGTGAGAGGGAGAGAGAGAAAGAGAAGCTGTGAGTGACACACAGAGAGAGAAGCTGTGAGTTAGAGAGAGAAAGAGAAGCTGTGAGTGACAGAGAGAGAGAAAGAGAAGCTGAGAGTGAGAGAGAGAGAGAAAGTGAAGCTGTGAGTGAGAGAGAGAGAGAAAGAGAAGCTGTGTGTGTGTGTGAGAGAAGTTGTGAGTGAGAGAGAGAAAGAGAAGCTGTGAGTGAGAGAGAGAGAGAGAAGATGTGAGTGATAGAGAGAGAGAGTATGAGAAGCTGTGAGTGATAGAGAGAGTAAGTAAGAGAAGCTGTGAGTGAGAGAGAGAGAGAGAGAAGGAGAAGCTGTGAGTGAGAGAGAGAGGGAGAAAGATAAGCTGTGTGTGTGTGAGAGAGAGAGAAGCTGTGTGTGTGAGAGAGAGAAAGAAAACTGTGATAGAGAGTGAGAGAGAGAGAAAGAGATGCTGTGAGTGAGAGAGAAAGAAGCTGTGAGTGAGAGAGAGAAAGAAGCTGTGAGAGAGAGAGAGGGAGAAAGAGAAGCTGTGAGAGAGCGAGAGAAAGAGAAGCTGTGAGTGTGTGTGAGAGAGAAAGAGAAGCTGTGAGTGTGAGAGAAAGAAAGAAAGAGAAATTAGAGTGAGAAAGAGAGAGAGAAAGAGAAGCTGTGAGTGGGAGATAGAGAAAGAGAGTCTGTGAGTGAGAGAGAGAGAGAAGCTGTGAGTGAGAGAGAGAGTGCCGCTGTGAGTGAGAGAGAGAGAAAGAGAAGCTGTGAATGAGAGAGAGAGAGAAAGAGAAGCTGTGAGTGAGAGAGAGAGAAAGAAGGAGAAGCTGTGAGTGAGTGAGAGAGAGAAAGGGAAGTTGTGAGTGAGAGAGAGAGAGAAAGAGAAGCTGTGAGTGAGAGAGAGAAAGAGAAGCTGTGAGTGAGAGAGAGAGAAAGAGAAGCTGTGAGTGAGAAGGAGAGGGAAAGAGAAGCTGAGAGTGAGTGAGAGAGAGAGAGAAAGAGAAACTGTGAGTGTGTGAGAGAGAAAGAGAAGCTGTGAGTGAGAGAGAGAGAGAAAGAGAAGCTGTGAGTGAGAAGGAGAGGGAAAGAGAAGCTGTGAGTGAGTGAGAGAGAGAGAGAAAGAGAAGCTGTGAGAGAGAAAGAGAGAAGCTGTGAGTGAGAGAGTGAGAGAGAGAAAGAGAAGCTGTTAGTGAGAGTGAGTGAGAGAGAGAAGCTGTGAGTGAGAGTGAGATAGAGAAGCTGTGAGTGAGAGGGAGAGAGAGAAAGAGAAGCTGTGAGTGACACAGAGAGAGAGAAGCTGTGAGTTAGAGAGAGAGAGAAAGAGAATCTGTGAGTGACAGAGAGAGAGAAAGAGAAGCTGAGAGTGAGAGAGTGAGAGAGAAAGTGAAGCTGTGAGTGAGAGAGAAAGAGAAAGAGAAGCTGTGTTTGTGTGAGAGAGAGAAAGACAGTCTGAGAAAGTAAGAGTGAAAGAGAAGCTGTGAGTGAGAGAGAGAGAGGGAGAAAGAGAAGCTGTGTGTGTGTGAGAGAGAAAGAGATGCTGTGAGTGAGAGTGAGAGAGAGACAGAGAAAGAGAAGCTGTGAGTGAGAGAGAGAGTGAAAGAGAAGCTGTGAGTGAGGGAGAGAGAAAGAGAAGCTGTGAGTGAGAGAGAGAATGAGAAGCTGTGAGTGAGAGAGAGAGAAGCTGTGAGTGAGAGAGAGAGAGAGAAAGAGAAGCTGTGTGTGTGAGAGAGAGAGAAAGATAGTCTGAGAAAGAGAGAGTGAAAGAGAAGCTGTGAGTGAGAGAGAGAGAGGGAGAAAGAGAAGCTGTGTGAGAGAGAGAGAGAAAGAGAAGCTGTGAGTGAGAGTGAGAGAGAGAGAGAGAAAGAGAAGCTGTGAGAGAGAGAGAGAGAGAGAAAGAGAAGCTGTGAGTGAGAGAGAGAGAGAGAATGAGAAGCTGTGAGTGAGAGAGAGAAGTTGTGTGTGAGAGAGAGAAAGAGAAGCTGTGAGTGAGAGAGAGATGTGAGTGATAGAGAGAGAGAATGAGAAGCTGTGAGTGAGAGTGAGAGAGAGAAAGAGAAGCTGTGAGTGAGAGAGAGAGAAAGAGAAGCTGTGAGTGAGAGATAGAGAATATGTGAGTGAGAGAGAGAAAGAAATGCTGTGAGAGAGAGAGAGAGAGAGAGAAGATATGAGTGAGAGAGAGAGAGAGAAGCCGTGAGAGAGAGAGAAAGAGAAAGAGAAGCTGTGAGTGAGACAGAGAAAGAGAAGCTGTGTGAGAGAGAGAGAGGGAGAAAGAGAAGCTGTGTGAGAGAGAGAGAAAGAGAAGCTGTGAGTGTGTGTGAGAGAGAAAGAGAAGCTGTGAGTGAGAGAGAGAGAAAGAAAGAGAAATTAGAGTGAGAAAGAGAGAGAGAAAGAGAAGCTGTGAGTGGGAGAGAGAGAAAGAGAGTCTGTGAGTGAGAGAGAGAGAGAGAAGCTGTGAGTGAGAGAGAGAGAGAGAAGATGTGAGTGATAGAGAGAGAGAGTATGAGAAGCTGTGAGTGATAGAGAGAGTAAGTAAGAGAAGCTGTGAGTGAGAGAGAGAGAGAGAGAAGGAGAAGCTGTGAGTGAGAGAGAGAGGGAGAAAGATAAGCTGTGTGTGTGTGTGAGAGAGAGAAGCTGTGTGTGAGAGAGAGAGAAAGAAAAGCTGTGATAGAGAGTGAGAGAGAGAGAGAAAGAGATGCTGTGAGTGAGAGAGAAAGAAGCTGTGAGTGAGAGAGAGAAAGAAGCTGTGAGAGAGAGAGAGAGGGAGAAAGAGAAGCTGTGAGAGAGCGAGAGAAAGAGAAGCTGTGAGTGTGTGTGAGAGAGAAAGAGAAGCTGTGAGTGTGAGAGAAAGAAAGAAAGAGAAATTAGAGTGAGAAAGAGAGAGAGAAAGAGAAGCTGTGAGTGGGAGATAGAGAAAGAGAGTCTGTGAGTGAGAGAGAGAGAGAAGCTGTGAGTGAGAGAGAGAGTGCCGCTGTGAGTGAGAGAGAGAGAAAGAGAAGCTGTGAATGAGAGAGAGAGAGAAAGAGAAGCTGTGAGTGAGAGAGAGAGAAAGAAGGAGAAGCTGTGAGTGAGTGAGAGAGAGAAAGGGAAGTTGTGAGTGAGAGAGAGAGAGAAAGAGAAGCTGTGAGTGAGAGAGAGAAAGAGAAGCTGTGAGTGAGAGAGAGAGAAAGAGAAGCTGTGAGTGAGAAGGAGAGGGAAAGAGAAGCTGAGAGTGAGTGAGAGAGAGAGAGAAAGAGAAACTGTGAGTGTGTGAGAGAGAAAGAGAAGCTGTGAGTGAGAGAGAGAGAGAAAGAGAAGCTGTGAGTGAGAAGGAGAGGGAAAGAGAAGCTGTGAGTGAGTGAGAGAGAGAGAGAAAGAGAAGCTGTGAGAGAGAAAGAGAGAAGCTGTGAGTGAGAGAGTGAGAGAGAGAAAGAGAAGCTGTTAGTGAGAGTGAGTGAGAGAGAGAAGCTGTGAGTGAGAGTGAGATAGAGAAGCTGTGAGTGAGAGGGAGAGAGAGAAAGAGAAGCTGTGAGTGACACAGAGAGAGATAAGCTGTGAGTTAGAGAGAGAGAGAAAGAGAATCTGTGAGTGACAGAGAGAGAGAAAGAGAAGCTGAGAGTGAGAGAGTGAGAGAGAAAGTGAAGCTGTGAGTGAGAGAGAAAGAGAAAGAGAAGCTGTGTTTGTGTGAGAGAGAGAAAGACAGTCTGAGAAAGTGAGAGTGAAAGAGAAGCTGTGAGTGAGAGAGAGAGAGGGAGAAAGAGAAGCTGTGTGTGTGTGAGAGAGAAAGAGATGCTGTGAGTGAGAGTGAGAGAGAGAGAGAAAGAGAAGCTGTGAGTGAGAGAGAGAGTGAAAGAGAAGCTGTGAGTGAGGGAGAGAGAAAGAGAAGCTGTGAGTGAGAGAGAGAATGAGAAGCTGTGAGTGAGAGAGAGAGAAGCTGTGAGTGAGAGAGAGAGAGAGAAAGTGAAGCTGTGAGTGAGAGAGAGAGAGAGAAAGAGAAGCTGTGTGTGTGTGAGAGAGAGAAAGATAGTCTGAGAAAGAGAGAGTGAAAGAGAAGCTGTGAGTGAGAGAGAGAGAGGGAGAAAGAGAAGCTGTGTGAGAGAGAGAGAGAAAGAGAAGCTGTGAGTGACAGTGAGAGAGAGAGAGAGAAAGAGAAGCTGTGAGAGAGAGAGAGAGAAAGAGAAGCTGTGAGTGAGAGAGAGAGAGAATGAGAAGCTGTGAGTGAGAGAGAGAAGTTGTGTGTGAGAGAGAGAAAGAGAAGCTGTGAGTGAGAGAGAGATGTGAGTGATAGAGAGAGAGAATGAGAAGCTGTGAGTGAGAGTGAGAGAGAGAAAGAGAAGCTGTGAGTGAGAGAGAGAGAAAGAGAAGCTGTGAGTGAGAGATAGAGAATATGTGAGTGAGAGAGAGAAAGAAATGCTGTGAGAGAGAGAGAGAGAGAGAGAGAGAGAAGATATGAGTGAGAGAGAGAGAGAGAAGCCGTGAGAGTGAGAGAGAGAGAAAGTGAAGCTGTGAGTGAGAGAGAGAGAAAGAGAAGCTGTGTGTGTGAGAGAGAGAAGCTGTGAGTGAGAGAGAGAAAGAGAAGCTGTGAGAGAGAGAGAGAGAGAGAGAAGGTGTGAGTGAGAGAGAGAGAGAATGAGAAGCTGTGAGTGATAGAGAGAGTAAGTAAGAGAAGCTGTGAGTGAGATAGAGAGAGAGAATGAGAAGCTGTGAGTGAGAGAGAGGGAGAAAGATAAGCTGTGTGTGTGTGTGAGAGAGAAGCTGTGTGTGTGAGAGAGAGAAAGAAAAGCTGTGATTGAGAGTGAGAGAGAGAGAGAAAGAGATGCTGTGAGTGAGAGAGAGAAGCTGTGAGTGAGAGAGAAAGAAAAGCGGTGAGTGAGAGAGAGAGAGAAAGAGAAGATATGAATGAGAGAGAGAGAAGCAGTGAGAGAGAGAGAGAGAGAAAGAGAAGCTGTGAGTGAGACAGAGAGAGAGAAAGAGAAGCTGTGAGAGAGAGAGAGGGAGAAAGAGAAGCTGTGAGAGAGCAAGAGAAAGAGAAGCTGTGAGTGTGTGTGAGAGAGAAAGAGAAGCTGTGAGTGAGAGAGAGAGAAAGAAAGAGAAATTAGAGTGAGAAAGAGAGAGAGAAAGAGAAGCTGTGAGAGAGAGACAGAGAGAAAGAGAAGCTGTGAGTGAGAGAGAGAGAGAGAATGAGAAGCTGTGAGTGAGAGAGAGAAGTTGTGAGAGAGAGAGAAAGAGAAGCTGTGAGTGAGAGAGAGCGATGTGAGTGATAGAGAGAGAGAATGAGAAGCTGTGAGTGAGAGTGAGAGAGAGAAAGAGAAGCTGTGAGTGAGAGAGAGAGAAAGAGAAGCTGTGAGTGAGAGAGAATCTGTGAGTGAGGGAGAGTAAGAAATGCTGTGAGAGAGAGAGATAGAGAAGATATGAGTGAGAGAGGGAGAGAGAAGCAGTGAGAGAGAGAGAGAGAAACAGAAGCTGTGAGTGAGACAGAGAGAGAAAGAGAAGCTGTGTGAGAGAGAGAGGGAGAAAGAGAAGCTGTGAGAGAGCGAGAGAAAGAGAAGCTGTGAGTGTGTGAGAAAGAGAAAGAGAAGCTGTGAGTGAGAGAGAGAGAAAGAAAGAGAAATTAGAGTGAGAAAGAGAGAGAGAAAGAGAAGCTGTGAGTGGGAGAGAGAGAAAGAGAGTCTGTGAGTGAGAGAGAGAGAGAGAAGCTGTGAGTGAGAGAGAGAGAGCCGCTGTGAGTAAGAGAGAGATAAAGAGAAGCTGTGAATGAGAGAGAGAGAGAGAAAGAGAAGCTGTGTGTGTGTGAGAGAAAGAGAAGCTGTGAGTGAGTGAGAGAGAGAGAAAGGGAAGTTGTGAGTGAGAGAGAGAGAGAAAGAGAAGCTGTGAGTGAGAGAGAGAGAAAGAGAAGCTGTGAGTGAGAGAGAGAGAGAAAGAGAAGCTGTGAGTGAGAAGGAGAGGGAAAGAGAAGCTCTGAGTGAGTGAGAGAGAGAGAAAGAGAAGCTGTGAGTGAGAGAGAGAGAAAGAGAAGCTGTGAGTGAGAGAGAGAGAAAAAGAGAAGCTGTGAGTAAGAAGGAGAGGGAAAGAGAAGAAGTGAGTGAGTGAGAGAGAGAGAGAGAAAGAGAAGCTGTGAGAGAGAAAGAGAAGCTGTGAGTGAGAGAGTGAGAGAGAGAAAGAGAAGCTGTTAGTGAGAGTTAAGAGAGAGAGAGGCTGTGAGAGAGAGATTGAAAGAGAAGCTGTGAGTGAGAGAGAGAGAGAGAGAAATAGAAGCTGTGAGTGAGAGAGAGAAAGAGAAGCTGTGAGTGAGAGGGAGAGAGAGAAAGAGAAGCTGTGAGTGACACACAGAGAGAGAAGCTGTGAGTTAGAGAGAGAAAGAGAAGCTGTGAGTGACAGAGAGAGAGAAAGAGAAGCTGAGAGTGAGAGAGAGAGAGAAAGTGAAGCTGTGAGTGAGAGAGAGAGAGAAAGAGAAGCTGTGTGTGTGTGTGAGAGAAGTTGTGAGTGAGAGAGAGAAAGAGAAGCTGTGAGTGAGAGAGAGAGAGAGAAGATGTGAGTGATAGAGAGAGAGAGTATGAGAAGCTGTGAGTGATAGAGAGAGTAAGTAAGAGAAGCTGTGAGTGAGAGAGAGAGAGAGAGAAGGAGAAGCTGTGAGTGAGAGAGAGAGGGAGAAAGATAAGCTGTGTGTGTGTGAGAGAGAGAGAAGCTGTGTGTGAGAGAGAGAGAAAGAAAACTGTGATAGAGAGTGAGAGAGAGAGAAAGAGATGCTGTGAGTGAGAGAGAAAGAAGCTGTGAGTGAGAGAGAGAAAGAAGCTGTGAGAGAGAGAGAGAGGGAGAAAGAGAAGCTGTGAGAGAGCGAGAGAAAGAGAAGCTGTGAGTGTGTGTGAGAGAGAAAGAGAAGCTGTGAGTGTGAGAGAAAGAAAGAAAGAGAAATTAGAGTGAGAAAGAGAGAGAGAAAGAGAAGCTGTGAGTGGGAGATAGAGAAAGAGAGTCTGTGAGTGAGAGAGAGAGAGAGAAGCTGTGAGTGAGAGAGAGAGTGCCGCTGTGAGTGAGAGAGAGAGAAAGAGAAGCTGTGAATGAGAGAGAGAGAGAAAGAGAAGCTGTGAGTGAGAGAGAGAGAAAGAAGGAGAAGCTGTGAGTGAGTGAGAGAGAGAAAGGGAAGTTGTGAGTGAGAGAGAGAGAGAAAGAGAAGCTGTGAGTGAGAGAGAGAAAGAGAAGCTGTGAGTGAGAGAGAGAGAAAGAGAAGCTGTGAGTGAGAAGGAGAGGGAAAGAGAAGCTGAGAGTGAGTGAGAGAGAGAGAGAAAGAGAAACTGTGAGTGTGTGAGAGAGAAAGAGAAGCTGTGAGTGAGAGAGAGAGAGAAAGAGAAGCTGTGAGTGAGAAGGAGAGGGAAAGAGAAGCTGTGAGTGAGTGAGAGAGAGAGAGAAAGAGAAGCTGTGAGAGAGAAAGAGAGAAGCTGTGAGTGAGAGAGTGAGAGAGAGAAAGAGAAGCTGTTAGTGAGAGTGAGTGAGAGAGAGAAGCTGTGAGTGAGAGTGAGATAGAGAAGCTGTGAGTGAGAGGGAGAGAGAGAAAGAGAAGCTGTGAGTGACACAGAGAGAGAGAAGCTGTGAGTTAGAGAGAGAGAGAAAGAGAATCTGTGAGTGACAGAGAGAGAGAAAGAGAAGCTGAGAGTGAGAGAGTGAGAGAGAAAGTGAAGCTGTGAGTGAGAGAGAAAGAGAAAGAGAAGCTGTGTTTGTGTGAGAGAGAGAAAGACAGTCTGAGAAAGTAAGAGTGAAAGAGAAGCTGTGAGTGAGAGAGAGAGAGAGGGAGAAAGAGAAGCTGTGTGTGTGTGAGAGAGAAAGAGATGCTGTGAGTGAGAGTGAGAGAGAGAGAGAGAAAGAGAAGCTGTGAGTGAGAGAGAGAGTGAAAGAGAAGCTGTGAGTGAGGGAGAGAGAAAGAGAAGCTGTGAGTGAGAGAGAGAATGAGAAGCTGTGAGTGAGAGAGAGAGAAGCTGTGAGTGAGAGAGAGAGAGAGAGAAAGTGAAGCTGTGAGTGAGAGAGAGAGAGAGAAAGAGAAGCTGTGTGTGTGTGAGAGAGAGAAAGATAGTCTGAGAAAGAGAGAGTGAAAGAGAAGCTGTGAGTGAGAGAGAGAGAGGGAGAAAGAGAAGCTGTGTGAGAGAGAGAGAGAAAGAGAAGCTGTGAGTGAGAGTGAGAGAGAGAGAGAGAAAGAGAAGCTGTGAGAGAGAGAGAGAGAGAGAAAGAGAAGCTGTGAGTGAGAGAGAGAGAGAGAATGAGAAGCTGTGAGTGAGAGAGAGAAGTTGTGTGTGAGAGAGAGAAAGAGAAGCTGTGAGTGAGAGAGAGATGTGAGTGATAGAGAGAGAGAATGAGAAGCTGTGAGTGAGAGTGAGAGAGAGAAAGAGAAGCTGTGAGTGAGAGAGAGAGAAAGAGAAGCTGTGAGTGAGAGATAGAGAATATGTGAGTGAGAGAGAGAAAGAAATGCTGTGAGAGAGAGAGAGAGAGAGAAGATATGAGTGAGAGAGAGAGAGAGAGAAGCCGTGAGAGAGAGAGAAAGAGAAACAGAAGCAGTGAGTGAGACAGAGAAAGAGAAGCTGTGTGAGAGAGAGAGAGGGAGAAAGAGAAGCTGTGTGAGAGAGAGAGAAAGAGAAGCTGTGAGTGTGTGTGAGAGAGAAAGAGAAGCTGTGAGTGAGAGAGAGAGAAAGAAAGAGAAATTAGAGTGAGAAAGAGAGAGAGAAAGAGAAGCTGTGAGTGGGAGAGAGAGAAAGAGAGTCTGTGAGTGAGAGAGAGAGACAGAAGCTGTGAGTGAGAGAGAGAGCCGCTGTGAGTTAGAGAGAGAGAAAGAGAAGCTGTGAATGAGAGAGAGAGAGAAAGAGAAGCTGTGTGTGAGAGAGAGAAAGAGAAGCTGTGAGTGAGTGAGAGAGAAACGGAAGTTGTGAGTGAGAGAGAGAGAGAAAGAGAAGCTGTGAGTGAGAGAGAGAGAAAGAGAAGCTGTGAGTGAGAGAGAGAGAGAAAGAGAAGCTGTGAGTGAGAAGGAGAGGGAAAGAGAAGCTCTGAGTGAGTGAGAGAGAGAGAAAGAGAAGCTGTGAGTGAGAGAGAGAGAAAGAGAAGCTGTGAGTGAGAGAGAGAGAAAAAGAGAAGCTGTGAGTCAGAAGGAGAGGGAAACAGAAGAAGTGAGTGAGTGAGAGAGAGAGAGAGAAAGAGAAGCTGTGAGAGAGAAAGAGAAGCTGTGAGTGAGAGAGTGAGAGAGAGAAAGAGAAGCTGTTAGTGAGAGTGAGAGAGAGAGAGAGAAGCTGTGAGAGAGAGATTGAAAGAGAAGCTGTGAGTGAGAGAGAGATAGAGAGAGAAGCTGTGAGAGAGAGAAAGAGAAGCTGTGAGTGAGAGGGAGAGAGAGAAAGAGAAGTTGTGATTGACACAGAGAGAGAAGCTGTGAGTTAGAGAGAGAGAAAGAGAAGCTGTGAGTGACAGAGAGAGAGAAAGAGAAGCTGAGAGTGAGAGAGAGAGAGAAAGTGAAGCTGTGAGTGAGAGAGAGAGAGAAAGAGAAGCTGTGTGTGTGTGAGAGAGAGAAGCTGTGAGTGAGAGAGAGAAAGAGAAGCTGTGAGTGAGTGAGAGAGAGAGAAGATGTGAGTGTGAGAGAGAGAGAATGAGAAGCTGTGAGTGAGAGAGAGAGAGAGGGAGAAAGATAAGCTGTGTGAGAGAGAGAGAAAGAGAAGCTGTGAGAGAGAGAGAGAGAAAGAGAAGCTGTGATTGAGAGTGAGAGAGAGAGAAAGAGAAGCTGTGAGTGAGAGAGAGAGAAAGAGAAGCTGTGAGTGAGAGAGAGAGAAAGAGAAGCTGTG
This sequence comes from Bradypodion pumilum, assembly GCA_035047305.1. NCBI lineage: Eukaryota > Metazoa > Chordata > Lepidosauria > Squamata > Chamaeleonidae > Bradypodion > Bradypodion pumilum. The sequence goes on along the minus strand of JAWDJD010000001.1, from coordinate 269,324,616 downwards.
AGTGAGAGAGAGAGAAGCTGTGAGTGAGAGAGAGAAAGAAAAGCTGTGAGTGAGAGAGAGAGAGAAAGAGAAGATATGAGTGAGAGAGAGAGAAGCAGTGAGAGAGAGAGAGAGAGAGAAAGAGAAGCTGTCAGTGAGACAGAGAGAGAGAAAGAGAAGCTGTGAGAGAGAGAGAGGGAGAAAGAGAAGCTGTGTGTGAGAGAGAGAAAGAGAAGCTGTGAGTGTGTGTGTGAGAGAAAGAGAAGCTGTGAGTGAGAGAGAGAGAAAGAAAGAGAAATTAGAGTGAGAAAGAGAGAGAGAATTAGAAGCTGTGAGTGAGAGTGAGAGAGAAGATGTGAGTGATAGAGAGAGAGAATGAGAAGCAGTGAGTGATAGAGAGAGTAAGTAAGAGAAGCTGTGAGTGAGATAGAGAGAGAGAAGGAGAAGCTGTGAGTGAGAGAGAGAGAGGGAGAAAGATAAGCTGTGAGAGAGAGAGAGAAGATGTGTGTGTGTGAGAGAGAAAGAAAAGTTGTGATTGAGAGTGAGAGAGAGAGAGAAAGAGAAGCTGTGAGTGAGAGAGAGAGAGAATGAGAAGCTGTGAGTGAGAGAGAGAGAGAATGAGAAGCTGTGAGTGAGAGAGAGAGAAGCTGTGAGTGAGAGAGAGAGAGAGAGAAAGTGAAGCTGTGAGTGAGAGAGAGAGAGAAAGAGAAGCTGTGTGTGTGTGAGAGAGAGAAAGATTGAGAAAGAGAGAGTGAAAGAGAAGCTGTGAGTGAGAGAGAGAGAGGGAGAAAGAGAAGCTGTGTGAGAGAGAGAGAGAAAGAGAAGCTGAGAAAGAGAAGCTGTGTGAGAGAGAGAGAGAGAAAGAGAAGCTGTGAGTGAGAGAGAGAGAGAGAGAAAGAGAAGCTGTGAGTGAGAGAGAGAGAGAGAGAAAGAGAAGCTGTGAGTGAGAGAGAGAGAGAATGAGAAGCTGTGAGTGAGAGAGAGAAGTTGTGTGTGAGAGAGAGAAAGAGAAGCTGTGAGTGAGAGAGAGATGTGAGTGATAGAGAGAGAGAATGAGAAGCTGTGAGTGAGAGTGAGAGAGAGAAAGAGAAGCTGTGAGTGAGAGAGAGAGAAAGAGAAGCTGTGAGTGAGAGAGAGAGAGAAAGAGAGAAGCTGTGAGTGAGAGAGAGATTGAAAGAGAAGCTGTGAGTGAGAGAGAGAGAGAAAGAGAAGCTGTGAGTGAGAGAGAGAAAGAGAAGCTGTGAGTGAGAGGGAGAGAGAGAAAGAGAAGCTATGAGTGACAAACAGAGAGAGAAGCTGTGAGTTAGAGAGAGAGAAAGGGAAGCTGTGAGTGACAGAGAGAGAGAAAGAGAAGCTGAGAGTGAGAGAGAGAGAGAAAGTGAAGCTGTGAGTGAGAGAGAGAGAGAAAGAGAAATTAGAGTGAGAAAGAGAGAGAGAAAAAGAGAAGCTGTGAGTGAGAGAGAGAGAGAGAATGAGAAGCTGTGAGGGAGAGAGAGAAGTTGTGAGAGAGAGAGAGAGAAAGAGAAGCTGTGAGTGAGAGAGAGAGATGTGAGTGATATATAGAGAGAATGAGAAGCTGTGAGTGAGAGTGAGAGATGGAAAGAGAAGCTGTGAGTGAGAGAGAAAGAGAAGCTGTGAGTGAGAGAGAGAGAATCTGTGAGTGAGAGAGAGAAAGAAATGCTGAGAGAGAGAGAGAGAAAGAGAAGATATGAGTGAGAGAGAGAGAGAGAAGCAGTGAGAGAGAGAGAAACAGAAGCTGTGAGTGAGACAGAGAGAAAAAGAGATGCTATGTGAGAGAGAGAGAGGGAGAAAGAGAAGCTGTGAGAGAGCGAGAGAAAGAGAAGCTGTGAGTGTGTGTGAGAGAGAAAGAGAAGCTGTGAGTGAGAGAGAGAGAGAAGCTGTCAGTGAGAGGGAGAGAAAGAGAAGCTGCGAGTGACAGAGAGAGAGAAAGAGAAGCTGAGAGTGAGAGAGAGAGAGGGAAAGTGAAGCTGTGAGTGAGAGAGAGAGAGAAAGAGAAGCTGTGTGTGTGTGTGAGAGAGAAGCTGTGAGTGAGAGAGAGAAAGAGAAGCTGTGAGTGAGAGAGAGAGAGAAGATGTGAGTGATAGAGAGAGAGAATGAGAAGCTGTGAGTGATAGAGAGAGTAAGTAAGAGAAGCTGTGAGTGAGATAGAGAGAGAGAGAAGGAGAAGCTGTGAGTGAGAGAGAGAGAGAGGGAGAAAGATAAGCTGTGTGTGTGTGTGAGAGAGAGAAGCTGTGTGTCTGAGAGAGAGAAAGAAAAGCTGTGATTGAGAGTGAGGGAGAGAGAGAGAGAGATGCTATGAGTGAGAGAGAGAAGCTGTGAGTGAGCGAGAGAAAGAAAAGTGGTGAGTGAGAGAGAGAGAGAAAGAGAAGATATGAATGAGAGAGAGAGAGAAGCAGTGAGAGAGAGAGAGAGAAAGAGAAGCTGTGAGTGAGAGAGAGAGAGAGAAAGAGAAGCTGTGAGAGAGAGAGAGGGAGAAAGAGAAGCTGTGAGAGAGCGAGAGAAAGAGAAGCTGTGAGTTACAGAGAGAGAAAGAGAAGCTGTGAGTGACAGAGAGAGAGAAAGAGAAGCTGAGAGTGAGAGAGAGAGAAAGTGAAGCTGTGAGTGAGAGAGAGAGAGAAAGAGAAGCTGTGTGTGTGTGAGAGAGAGAAGCTGTGAGTGAGAGAGAGAAAGAGAAGCTGTGAGTGAGAGAGAGAGAGAAGATGTGAGTGAGAGAGAGAGAGAATGAGAAGCTGTGAGTGATAGAGAGAGTAAGTAAGAGAAGCTGTGAGTGAGATAGAGAGAGAGAATGAGAAGCTGTGAGTGATAGAGAGAGAGGGAGAAAGATAAGCTGTGTGTGAGAGAGAGAGAGAAGCTGTGTGTGTGTGAGAGAGAAAGAAAAGCTGTGATTGAGAGTGAGAGAGAGAGAGAAAGAGATGCTGTGAGTTAGAGAGAGAAGCTGTGAGTGAGAGAGAGAAAGAAAAGCGGTGAGTGAGAGAGAGAGAGAAAGAGAAGATATGAATGAGAGAGAGAGAAGCAGTGAGAGAGAGAGAGAGAGAAAGAAAGAGAAGCTGTGAGTGAGACAGAGAGAGAGAAAGAGAAGCTGTGTGAGAGAGAGAGGGAGAAAGAGAAGCTGTGAGAGAGCGAGAGAAAGAGAAGCTGTGAGTGTGTGTGAGAGAGAAAGAGAAGCTGTGAGTGAGAGAGAGAGAAAGAAAGAGAAATTAGAGTGAGAAAGAGAGAGAGAAAGAGAAGCTGTGAGTGTGTGTGAGAGAGAAAGATAGTCTGAGAAAGAGAGAGTGAAAGAGAAGCTGTGAGTGAGAGAGAGAGAGGGAGAAAGAGAAGCTGTGTGAGAGAGATAGAGAAAGAGAAGCTGTGAGTGAGAGTGAGAGAGAGAGAGAAAGAGAAGCTGTGAGAGAGAGAGAGAAAGAGAAGCTGTGAGTGAGAGAGAGAGAGAATGAGAAGCTGTGAGTGAGAGAGAGAAGTTGTGTGTGAGAGAGAGAAAGAGAAGCTGTGAGTGAGAGAGAGAGAATCTGTGAGTGAGGGAGAGTAAGAAATGCTGTGAGAGAGAGAGAGAATGAGAAGATATGAGTGAGAGAGGGAGAGAGAAGCAGTGTGAGAGAGAGAGAGAAACAGAAGCTGTGAGTGAGACAGAGAGAGAAAGAGAAGCTGTGTGAGAGAGAGAGAGGGAGAAAGAGAAGCTGTGAGAGAGCGAGAGAAAGAGAAGCTGTGAGTGTGTGAGAAAGAGAAAGAGAAGCTGTGAGTGAGAGAGAGAGAAAGAAAGAGAAATTAGAGTGAGAAAGAGAGAGAGAGAGAGAAGCTGTGAGTGAGAGAGAGAGAGCCGCTGTGAGTGAGAGAGAGAGAAAGAGAAGCTGTGAATGAGAGAGAGAGAAAGAGAAGCTGTGTGTGTGAGAGAGAAAGAGAAGCTGTGAGTGAGTGAGAGAGAGAGAAAGGGAAGTTGTGAGTGAGAGAGAGAGAAAGAGAAGCTGTGAGTGAGAGAGAGAAAGAGCTGTGAGTGAGAGAGAGAGAAAGAGAAGCTGTGAGTGAGAAGGAGAGGGAAAGAGAAGCTCTGAGTGAGTGAGAGAGAGAGAAAGAGAAGCTGTGAGTGAGAGAGAGAGAAAGAGAAGCTGTGAGTGAGAGAGAGAAAAAAAGAGAAGCTGTGTTTAAGAAGGAGAGGGAAAGAGAAGAAGTGAGTGAGTGAGAGAGAGAGAGAAAGAGAAAGAGAAGCTGTGAGAGAGAAAGAGAAGCTGTGAGTGAGAGAGTGAGAGAGAGAAAGAGAAAGAGAAGCTGTTAGTGAGAGTTAAGAGAGAGAGAGAAGCTGTGAGAGAGAGATTGAAAGAGAAGCTGTGAGTGAGAGAGAGAGAGAGAAAGAGAAGCTGTGAGTGAGAGAGAGAAAGAGAAGCTGTGAGTGTGAGGGAGAGAGAGAAAGAGAAGCAGTGAGTGACACAGAGAGAGAGAAGCTGTGTGTGTGAGAGAGAAAGAGAAGCTGTGAGTGACAGAGAGAGAGAAAGAGAAGCTGAGAGTGAGAGAGAGAGAGAAAGTGAAGCTGTGATTGAGAGAGAGAGAAAGAGAAGCTGTGTGTGTGTGTGAGAGAGAAGTTGTGAGTGAGAGAGAGAAAGAGAAGCTGTGAGTGAGAGAGAGAGAGAGAAGATGTGAGTGAGAGAGAGAGAGAATGAGAAGCTGTGAGTGAGAGAGAGAGAGAGAGAAAGAGAAGCTGTGAGAGAGAGAGGGAGAAAGAGAAGCTGTGAGAGAGCGAGAGAAAGAGAAGCTGTGAGTTACAGAGAGAGAAAGAGAAGCTGTGAGTGACAGAGAGAGAGAAAGAGAAGCTGAAAGTGAGAGAGAGAGAAAGTGAAGCTGTGAGTGAGAGAGAGAGAGAAAGAGAAGCTGTGTGTGTGTGAGAGAGAGAGGCTGTGAGTGAGAGAGAGAAAGAGAAGCTATGAGTGAGAGAGAGAGAAAGAAAAGTGGTGAGTGAGAGAGAGAGAAAGAGAAGCTGTGAGTGTGTGAGAAAGAGAAAGAGAAGCTGTGAGTGAGAGAGAGAGAAAGAAAGAGAAATTAGAGTGAGAAAGAGAGAGAGAGAGAGAAGCTGTGAGTGAGAGAGAGAGAGCCGCTGTGAGTGAGAGAGAGAGAAAGAGAAGCTGTGAATGAGAGAGAGAGAAAGAGAAGCTGTGTGTGAGAGAGAGAAAGAGAAGCTGTGAGTGAGTGAGAGAGAGAGAAAGGGAAGTTGTGAGTGAGAGAGAGAGAAAGAGAAGCTGTGAGTGAGAGAGAGAAAGAGCTGTGAGTGAGAGAGAGAGAGAAAGAGAAGGTGTGAGTGAGAAGGAGAGGGAAAGAGAAGCTCTGAGTGAGTGAGAGAGAGAGAAAGAGAAGCTGTGAGTGAGAGAGAGAGAAAGAGAAGCTGTGAGTGAGAGAGAGAAAAAAAGAGAAGCTGTGAGTAAGAAGGAGAGGGAAAGAGAAGAAGTGAGTGAGTGAGAGAGAGAGAGAAAGAGAAAGAGAAGCTGTGAGAGAGAAAGAGAAGCTGTGAGTGAGAGAGTGAGAGAGAGAAAGAGAAAGAGAAGCTGTTAGTGAGAGTTAAGAGAGAGAGAGAGAAGCTGTGAGAGAGAGATTGAAAGAGAAGCTGTGAGTGAGAGAGAGAGAGAGAAAGAGAAGCTGTGAGAGAGAGAAAGAGAAGCTGTGAGTGAGAGGGAGAGAGAGAAAGAGAAGCTGTGAGTGACACAGAGAGAGAGAAGCTGTGTGTGAGAGAGGGAAAGAGAAGCTGTGAGTGACGGAGAGAGAGAAAGAGAAGCTGAGAGTGAGAGAGAGAGAGAAAGTGAAGCTGTGATTGAGAGAGAGAGAAAGAGAAGCTGTGTGTGTGTGTGAGAGAGAAGTTGTGAGTGAGAGAGAGAAAGAGAAGCTGTGAGTGAGAGAGAGAGAGAGAAGATGTGAGTGAGAGAGAGAGAGAATGAGAAGCTGTGAGTGAGAGAGAGAAAGAGAAGCTGTGAGTGAGAGAGAGAGAGAGAAGATGTGAGTGAGAGAGAGAGAGAATGAGAAGCTGTGAGTGATAGAGAGAGTAAGTAAGAGAAGCTGTGAGTGAGATAGAGAGAGAGAGAATGAGAAGCTGTGAGTGAGAGAGAGAGAGGGAGAAAGATAAGCTGTGTGTGTGAGAGAGAGAAGCTGTGTGTGTGTGAGAGAGAAAGAAAAGCTGTGATTGAGAGTGAGAGAGAGAAAGAAAGAGATGCTGTGAGTTAGAGAGAGAAGCTGTGAGTGAGAGAGAGAAAGAAAAGCGGTGAGTGAGAGAGAGAGAGAAAGAGAAGATATGAATGAGAGAGAGAGAAGCAGTGAGAGAGAGAGAGAGAGAAAGAAAGAGAAGCTGTGAGTGAGACAGAGAGAGAGAAAGAGAAGCTGTGTGAGAGAGAGAGGGAGAAAGAGAAGCTGTGAGAGAGCGAGAGAAAGAGAAGCTGTGAGTGTGTGTGAGAGAGAAAGAGAAGCTGTGAGTGAGAGAGAGAGAAAGAAAGAGAAATTAGAGTGAGAAAGAGAGAGAGAAAGAGAAGCTGTGAGTGTGTGTGAGAGAGAAAGATAGTCTGAGAAAGAGAGAGTGAAAGAGAAGCTGTGAGTGAGAGAGAGAGAGGGAGAAAGAGAAGCTGTGTGAGAGAGATAGAGAAAGAGAACCTGTGAGTGAGAGTGAGAGAGAGAGAGAAAGAGAAGCTGTGAGAGAGAGAGAGAAAGAGAAGCTGTGAGTGAGAGAGAGAGAGAATGAGAAGCTGTGAGTGAGAGAGAAAAGTTGTGTGTGAGAGAGAGAAAGAGAAGCTGTGAGTGAGAGAGAGAGAATCTGTGAGTGAGGGAGAGTAAGAAATGCTGTGAGAGAGAGAGAGAATGAGAAGATATGAGTGAGAGAGGGAGAGAGAAGCAGTGTGTGAGAGAGAGAGAAACAGAAGCTGTGAGTGAGACAGAGAGAGAAAGAGAAGCTGTGTGAGAGAGAGAGAGGGAGAAAGAGAAGCTGTGAGAGAGCGAGAGAAAGAGAAGCTGTGAGTGTGTGAGAAAGAGAAAGAGAAGCTGTGAGTGAGAGAGAGAGAAAGAAAGAGAAATTAGAGTGAGAGAGAGAGAGAGAGAGAAGCTGTGAGTGAGAGAGAGAGAGCCGCTGTGAGTGAGAGAGAGAGAAAGAGAAGCTGTGAATGAGAGAGAGAGAAAGAGAAGCTGTGTGTGTGAGAGAGAAAGAGAAGCTGTGAGTGAGTGAGAGAGAGAGAAAGGGAAGTTGTGAGTGAGAGAGAGAGAAAGAGAAGCTGTGAGTGAGAGAGAGAAAGAGCTGTGAGTGAGAGAGAGAGAGAAAGAGAAGCTGTGAGTGAGAAGGAGAGGGAAAGAGAAGCTCTGAGTGAGTGAGAGAGAGAGAAAGAGAAGCTGTGAGTGAGAGAGAGAGAAAGAGAAGCTGTGAGTGAGAGAGAGAAAAAAAGAGAAGCTGTGTTTAAGAAGGAGAGGGAAAGAGAAGAAGTGAGTGAGTGAGAGAGAGAGTGAAAGAGAAAGAGAAGCTGTGAGAGAGAAAGAGAAGCTGTGAGTGAGAGAGTGAGAGAGAGAAAGAGAAAGAGAAGCTGTTAGTGAGAGTTAAGAGAGAGAGAGAGAAGCTGTGAGAGAGAGATTGAAAGAGAAGCTGTGAGTGAGAGAGAGAGAGAGAAAGAGAAGCTGTGAGTGAGAGGGAGAGAGAGAAAGAGAAGCTGTGAGTGACACAGAGAGAGAGAAGCTGTGTGTGAGAGAGAGAAAGAGAAGCTGTGAGTGACAGAGAGAGAGAAAGAGAAGCTGAGAGTGAGAGAGAGAGAGAAAGTGAAGCTGTGATTGAGAGAGAGAGAAAGAGAAGCTGTGTGTGTGTGTGAGAGAGAAGTTGTGAGTGAGAGAGAGAAAGAGAAGCTGTGAGTGAGAGAGAGAGAGAGAAGATGTGAGTGAGAGAGAGAGAGAATGAGAAGCTGTGAGTGAGAGAGAGAGAGAGAGAAAGAGAAGCTGTGAGAGAGAGAGAGGGAGAAAGAGAAGCTGTGAGAGAGCGAGAGAAAGAGAAGCTGTGAGTTACAGAGAGAGAAAGAGAAGCTGTGAGTGACAGAGAGAGAGAAAGAGAAGCTGAAAGTGAGAGAGAGAGAAAGTGAAGCTGTGAGTGAGAGAGAAAGAGAAGCTGTGTGTGTGTGTGAGAGAGAGAGGCTGTGAGTGAGAGAGAGAAAGAGAAGCTATGAGTGAGAGAGAGAGAAAGAAAAGTGGTGAGTGAGAGAGAGAGAAAGAGAAGCTGTGAGTGTGTGAGAAAGAGAAAGAGAAGCTGTGAGTGAGAGAGAGAGAAAGAAAGAGAAATTAGAGTGAGAAAGAGAGAGAGAGAGAGAAGCTGTGAGTGAGAGAGAGAGAGCCGCTGTGAGTGAGAGAGAGAGAAATAGAAGCTGTGAATGAGAGAGAGAGAAAGAGAAGCTGTGTGTGTGAGAGAGAAAGAGAAGCTGTGAGTGAGTGAGAGAGAGAGAAAGGGAAGTTGTGAGTGAGAGAGAGAGAAAGAGAAGCTGTGAGTGAGAGAGAGAAAGAGCTGTGAGTGAGAGAGAGAGAGAAAGAGAAGCTGTGAGTGAGAAGGAGAGGGAAAGAGAAGCTCTGAGTGAGTGAGAGAGAGAGAAAGAAAGAGAAGCTGTGAGTGAGAGAGAGAGAAAGAGAAGCTGTGAGTGAGAGAGAGAAAAAAAGAGAAGCTGTGAGTAAGAAGGAGAGGGAAAGAGAAGAAGTGAGTGAGTGAGAGAGAGAGAGAAAGAGAAAGAGAAGCTGTGAGAGAGAAAGAGAAGCTGTGAGTGAGAGAGTGAGAGAGAGAAAGAGAAAGAGAAGCTGTTAGTGAGAGTTAAGAGAGAGAGAGAGAAGCTGTGAGAGAGAGATTGAAAGAGAAGCTGTGAGTGAGAGAGAGAGAGAGAAAGAGAAGCTGTGAGTGAGAGAGAGAAAGAGAAGCTGTGAGTGAGAGGGAGAGAGAGAAAGAGAAGCTGTGAGTGACACAGAGAGAGAGAAGCTGTGTGTGAGAGAGAGAAAGAGAAGCTGTGAGTGACAGAGAGAGAGAAAGAGAAGCTGAGAGTGAGAGAGAGAGAGAAAGTGAAGCTGTGATTGAGAGAGAGAGAAAGAGAAGCTGTGTGTGTGTGTGAGAGAGAAGTTGTGAGTGAGAGAGAGAAAGAGAAGCTGTGAGTGAGAGAGAGAGAGAGAAGATGTGAGTGAGAGAGAGAGAGAATGAGAAGCTGTGAGTGAGAGAGAGAGAGAGAGAAAGAGAAGCTGTGAGAGAGAGAGAGGGAGAAAGAGAAGCTGTGAGAGAGCGAGAGAAAGAGAAGCTGTGAGTTAGAGAGAGAGAAAGAGAAGCTGTGAGTGACAGAGAGAGAGAAAGAGAAGCTGAAAGTGAGAGAGAGAGAAAGTGAAGCTGTGAGTGAGAGAGAGAGAGAAAGAGAAGCTGTGTGTGTGAGAGAGAGAGAGGCTGTGAGTGAGAGAGAGAAAGAGAAGCTATGAGTGAGAGAGAGAGAAAGAAAAGTGGTGAGTGAGAGAGAGAGAAAGAGAAGATATGAATGAGAGAGAGAGAAGCAGTGAGAGAGAGAGAGAGAGAAAGAGAAGCTGTGAGTGAGAGAGAGAGAGAGAAAGAGAAGCTGTGAGAGAGAGAGAGGGAGAAAGAGAAGCTGTGAGAGAGCAAGAGAAAGAGAAGCTGTGAATTACAGAGAGAGAAAGAGAAGCTGTGAGTGACAGAGAGAGAGAAAGAGAAGCTGAGAGTGTGAGAGAGAGAAAGTGAAGCTGTGAGTGAGAGAGAGAGAAAGAGAAGCTGTGTGTGTGTGAGAGAGAGAAGCTGTGAGTGAGAGAGAGAAAGAGAAGCTGTGAGTGAGAAGGAGAGGGAAAGAGAAGCTCTGAGTGAGTGAGAGAGAGAATGAGAAGCTGTGAGTGATAGAGAGAGTAAGTAAGAGAAGCTGTGAGTGAGATAGAGAGAGAGAGAATGAGAAGCTGTGAGAGAGAGAGAGAGAGGGAGAAAGATAAGCTGTGTGTGTGTGTGAGAGAGAAGCTGTGTGTGTGAGAGAGAGAAAGAAAAGCTGTGATTGAGAGTGAGAGAGAGAGAGAAAGAGATGCTGTGAGTGAGAGAGAGAAGCTGTGAGTGAGAGAGAGAAAGAAAAGCGGTGAGTGAGAGAGAGAGAGAAAGGGAAGATATGAATGAGAGAGAGAGAAGCAGTGAGAGAGAGAGAGAGAGAAGCTGTGAGTGTGTGAGAAAGAGAAAGAGAAGCTGTGAGTGAGAGAGAGAGAAAGAAAGAGAAATTAGAGTGAGAAAGAGAGAGAGAAAGAGAAGCTGTGAGTGGGAGAGAGAGAAAGCGAGTCTGTGAGTGAGAGAGAGAGAGAGAGAAGCTGTGAGTGAGAGAGAGAGAAGCTGTGAGTGACAGAGAGAGAGCCGCTGTGAGTGAGAGAGAGAGAAAGAGAAGCTGTGAATGAGAGAGAGAGAGAAAGAGAAGCTGTGAGTGAGTGAGAGAGAGAGAAAGGGAAGTTGTGAGTGAGAGAGAGAGAGAAAGAGAAGCTGTGAGTGAGAGAGAGAAAGAGCTGTGAGTGAGAGAGAGAGAGAAAGAGAAGCTGTGAGTGAGAAGGAGAGGGAAAGAGAAGCTCTGAGTGAGTGAGAGAGAGAGAAAGAGAAGCTGTGAGTGAGAGAGAGAGAAAGAGAAGCTGTGAGTGAGAGAGAGAAAAAAAGAGAAGCTGTGAGTAAGAAGTAGAGGGAAAGAGAAGAAGTGAGTGAGAGAGAGAGAGAGAGAGAGAGAAAGAGAAGCTGTGAGAGAGAAAGAGAAGCTGTGAGTGAGAGAGTGAGAGAGAGAAAGAGAAAGAGAAGCTGTTAGTGAGAGTTAAGAGAGAGAGAGAAGCTGTGAGAGAGAGATTGAAAGAGAAGCTGTGAGTGAGAGAGAGAGAGAGAAAGAGAAGCTGTGAGTGAGAGAGAGAAAGAGAAGCTGTGAGTGAGAGGGAGAGAGAGAAAGAGAAGCTGTGAGTGACACAGAGAGAGAGAAGCTGTGTGAGAGAGAGAAAGAGAAGCTGTGAGTGACAGAGAGAGAGAAAGAGAAGCTGAGAGTGAGAGAGAGAGAGAAAGTGAAGCTGTGATTGAGAGAGAGAGAGAGAAAGAGAAGCTGTGAGTGAGAGAGAGAAAGAGAAGCTGTGAGTGAGAGGGAGAGAGAGAAAGAGAAGCTGTGAGTGACACAGAGAGAGAGAAGCTGTGTGTGAGAGAGAGAAAGAGAAGCTGTGAGTGACAGAGAGAGAGAAAGAGAAGCTGAGAGTGAGAGAGAGAGAGAAAGTGAAGCTGTGATTGAGAGAGAGAGAAAGAGAAGCTGTGTGTGTGTGAGAGAGAGAAGTTGTGAGTGAGAGAGAGAAAGAGAAGCTGTGAGTGAGAGAGAGAGAGAAGATGTGAGTGAGAGAGAGAGAGAATGAGAAGCTGTGAGTGAGAGAGAGAGAGAGAGAAAGAGAAGCTGTGAGAGAGAGAGAGGGAGAAAGAGAAGCTGTGAGAGAGCGAGAGAAAGAGAAGCTGTGAGTTACAGAGAGAGAAAGAGAAGCTGTGAGTGACAGAGAGAGAGAAAGAGAAGCTGAAAGTGAGAGAGAGAGAAAGTGAAGCTGTGAGTGAGAGAGAGAGAGAAAGAGAAGCTGTGTGTGTGTGAGAGAGAGAGGCTGTGAGTGAGAGAGAGAAAGAGAAGCTATGAGTGAGAGAGAGAGAAAGAAAAGTGGTGAGTGAGAGAGAGAGAAAGAGAAGATATGAATGAGAGAGAGAGAGAAGCAGTGAGAGAGAGAGAGAGAAAGAGAAGCTGTGAGTGAGAGAGAGAGAGAGAGAGAGAAGCTGTGAGAGAGAGAGAGGGAGAAAGAGAAGCTGTGAGAGAGCAAGAGAAAGAGAAGCTGTGAGTTACAGAGAGAGAAAGAGAAGCTGTGAGTGACAGAGAGAGAGAAAGAGAAGCTGAGAGTGTGAGAGAGAGAAAGTGAAGCTGTGAGTGAGAGAGAGAGAAAGAGAAGCTGTGTGTGAGAAGGAGAGGGAAAGAGAAGCTCTGAGTGAGTGAGAGAGAGAATGAGAAGCTGTGAGTGATAGAGAGAGTAAGTAAGAGAAGCTGTGAGAGAGAGAGAGAGAGGGAGAAAGATAAGCTGTGTGTGTGTGTGAGAGAGAAGCTGTGTGTGTGAGAGAGAGAAAGAAAAGCTGTGATTGAGAGTGAGAGAGAGAGAGAAAGAGATGCTGTGAGTGAGAGAGAGAAGCTGTGAGTGAGAGAGAGAAAGAAAAGCGGTGAGTGAGAGAGAGAGAAAGAGAAGATATGAATGAGAGAGAGAGAAGCAGTGAGAGAGAGAGAGAGAGAAGCTGTGAGTGTGTGAGAAAGAGAAAGAGAAGCTGTGAGTGAGAGAGAGAGAAAGAAAGAGAAATTACAGTGAGAAAGAGAGAGAGAAAGAGAAGCTGTGAGTGGGAGAGAGAGAAAGAGAGTCTGTGAGTGAGAGAGAGAGAGAGAGAAGCTGTGAGTGAGAGAGAGAGAGAAGCTGTGAGTGACAGAGAGAGAGCCGCTGTGAGTGAGAGAGAGAGAAAGAGAAGCTGTGAATGAGAGAGAGAGAGAAAGAGAAGCTGTGAGTGAGTGAGAGAGAGAGAAAGGGAAGTTGTGAGTGAGAGAGAGAGAGAAAGAGAAGCTGTGAGTGAGAGAGAGAAAGAGCTGTGAGTGAGAGAGAGAGAGAAAGAGAAGCTGTGAGTGAGAAGGAGAGGGAAAGAGAAGCTCTGAGTGAGTGAGAGAGAGAGAAAGAGAAGCTGTGAGTGAGAGAGAGAAAGAGAAGCTGTGAGTGAGAGAGAGAAAAAAGAGAAGCTGTGAGTAAGAAGTAGAGGGAAAGAGAAGAAGTGAGTGAGAGAGAGAGAGAGAGAGAGAGAAAGAGAAGCTGTGAGAGAGAAAGAGAAGCTGTGAGTGAGAGTGAGAGAGAGAAAGAGAAAGAGAAGCTGTTAGTGAGAGTTAAGAGAGAGAGAGAAGCTGTGAGAGAGAGATTGAAAGAGAAGCTGTGAGTGAGAGAGAGAGAGAGAAAGAGAAGCTGTGAGTGAGAGAGAGAAAGAGAAGCTGTGAGTGAGAGGGAGAGAGAGAAAGAGAAGCTGTGAGTGACACAGAGAGAGAGAAGCTGTGTGAGAGAGAGAAAGAGAAGCTGTGAGTGACAGAGAGAGAGAAAGAGAAGCTGAGAGTGAGAGAGAGAGAGAAAGTGAAGCTGTGATTGAGAGAGAGAGAGAGAAAGAGAAGCTTTGTGTGTGTGTGTGAGAGAGAAGTTGTGAGTGAGAGAGAGACAGAGAAGCTGTGAGTGAGAGAGAGAGAGAGAAGATGTGAGTGAGAGAGAGAGAGAATGAGAAGCTGTGAGTGAGAGAGAGAGAGAGAGAAAGAGAAGCTGTGTGAGAGAGAGAGGGAGAAAGAGAAGCTGTGAGAGAGCGAGAGAAAGAGAAGCTGTGAGTTACAGAGAGAGAAAGAGAAGCTGTGAGTGACAGAGAGAGAGAAAGAGAAGCTGAAAGTGAGAGAGAGAGAAAGTGAAGCTGTGAGTGAGAGAGAGAGAGAAAGAGAAGCTGTGTGTGTGTGAGAGAGAGAGGCTGTGAGTGAGAGAGAGAAAGAGAAGCTATGAGTGAGAGAGAGAGAAAGAAAAGTGGTGAGTGAGAGAGAGAGAAAGAGAAGATATGAATGAGAGAGAGAGAAGCAGTGAGAGAGAGAGAGAGAAAGAGAAGCTGTGAGTGAGAGAGAGAGAGAAAGAGAAGCTGTGAGAGAGAGAGAGGGAGAAAGAGAAGCTGTGAGAGAGCGAGAGAAAGAGAAGCTGTGAGTTACAGAGAGAGAAAGAGAAGCTGTGAGTGACAGAGAGAGAGAAAGAGAAGCTGAGAGTGTGAGAGAGAGAAAGTGAAGCTGTGAGTGAGAGAGAGAGAGAAAGAGAAGCTGTGTGTGTGAGAGAGAGAAGCTGTGAGTGAGAGAGAGAAAGAGAAGCTGTGAGTGAGAGAGAGAGAGAGAAGATGTGAGTGAGAGAGAGAGAATGAGAAGCTGTGAGTGATAGAGAGAGTAAGTAAGAGAAGCTGTGAGTGACATAGAGAGAGAGAGAATGAGAAGCTGTGAGTGAGAGAGAGAGAGGGAGAAAGAGATGCTGTGAGAGGGAGAGAGAAGCTGTGAGTGAGAGAGAGAAAGAAAAGCGGTGAGTGAGAGAGCGAGAGAAAGAGAAGATATGAATGAGAGAGAGAGAAGCAGTGAGAGAGAGAGAGAGAGAAAGAGAAGCTGTGAGTGAGACAGAGAGAGAGAAAGAGAAGCTGTGAGAGAGAGAGAGGGAGAAAGAGAAGCTGTGAGTGTGTGTGAGAGAGAAAGAGAAGCTGTGAGTGAGAGAGAGAGAAAGAAAGAGAAATTAGAGTGAGAAAGAGAGAGAGAAAGAGAAGCTGTGAGTGTGTGTGAGAGAGAAAGATAGTCTGAGAAAGAGAGAGTGAAAGAGAAGCTGTGAGTGAGAGAGAGAGGGAGAAAGAGAAGCTGTGTGTGAGAGAGAGAGAAAGAGAAGCTGTGAGTGAGAGTGAGAGAGAGAGAGAAAGAGAAGCTGTGTGTGAGAGAGAGAAAGAGAAGCTGTGTGTGAGAGAGAGAGAGAGAGAATGAGAAGCTGTGAGTGAGAGAGAGAAGTTGTGAGAGAGAGAGAGAAAGAGAAGCTGTGAGTGAGAGAGAGAGATGTGAGTGATAGAGAGAGAGAATGAGAAGCTGTGAGTGAGAGTGAGAGAGAGAAAGAGAAGCTGTGAGTGAGAGAGAGAGAAAGAGAAGCTGTGAGTGAGAGAGAGAGAATCTGTGAGTGAGGGAGAGTAAGAAATGCTGTGAGAGAGAGAGAGATAGAGAAGATATGAGTGAGAGAGGGAGAGAGAAGCAGTGAGAGAGAGAGAGAGAAACAGAAGCTGTGAGTGAGACAGAGAGAGAAAGAGAAGCTGTGTGAGAGAGAGAGGGAGAAAGAGAAGCTGTGAGAGAGCGAGAGAAAGAGAAGCTGTGAGTGTGTGAGAAAGAGAAAGAGAAGCTGTGAGTGAGAGAGAGAGAAAGAAAGAGAAATTAGAGTGAGAAAGAGAGAGAGAAAGAGAAGCTGTGAGTGGGAGAGAGAGAAAGAGAGTGTGAGTGAGAGAGAGAGAGAGAAGCTGTGAGTGAGAGAGAGAGAGCCGCTGTGAGTGAGAGAGAGAGAAAGAGAAGCTGTGAATGAGAGAGAGAAAAAGAAGCTGTGTGTGTGAGAGAGAAAGAGAAGCTGTGAGTGAGTGAGAGAGAGAAAAAGGGAAGTTGTGAGTGAGAGAGAGAGAGAAAGAGAAGCTGTGAGTGAGAGAGAGAGAAAGAGAAGCTGTGAGTGAGAGAGAGAGAGAAAGAGAAGCTGTGAGTGAGAAGGAGAGGGAAAGAGAAGCTCTGAGTGAGTGAGAGAGAGAGAAAGAGAAGCTGTGAGTGAGAGAGAGAGAAAGAGAAGCTGTGAGTGAGAGAGAGAGAAAAAGAGAAGCTGTGAGTAAGAAGGAGAGGGAAAGAGAAGAAGTGAGTGAGTGAGAGAGAGAGAGAGAAAGAGAAGCTGTGAGAGAGAAAGAGAAGCTGTGAGTGAGAGAGTGAGAGAGAGAAAGAGAAAGAGAAGCTGTTAGTGAGAGTTAAGAGAGAGAGAGAGAAGCTGTGAGAGAGAGATTGAAAGAGAAGCTGTGAGTGAGAGAGAGAGAGAGAGAAAGAGAAGCTGTGAGTGAGAGAGAGAAAGAGAAGCTGTGAGTGAGAGGGAGAGAGAGAAAGAGAAGCTGTGAGTGACACAGAGAGAGAGAAGCTGTGAGTTAGAGAGAGAGAAAGAGAAGCTGTGAGTGACAGAGAGAGAGAAAGAGAAGCTGAGAGTGAGAGAGAGAGAGAAAGTGAAGCTGTGAGTGAGAGAGAGAGAGAAAGAGAAGCTGTGTGTGTGTGTGAGAGAGAAGTTGTGAGTGAGAGAGAGAAAGAGAAGCTGTGAGTGAGAGAGAGAGAGAGAAGATGTGAGTGATAGAGAGAGAGAATGAGAAGCTGTGAGTGATAGAGAGAGTAAGTAAGAGAAGCTGTGAGTGAGATAGAGAGAGAGAGAAGGAGAAGCTGTGAGTGAGAGAGAGAGAGGGAGAAAGATAAGCTGTGTGTGTGTGTGAGAGAGAGAAGCTGTGTGTGTGAGAGAGAGAAAGAAAAGCTGTGATTGAGAGTGAGAGAGAGAGAGAAAGAGATGCTGTGAGTGAGAGTGAGAGAAGCTGTGAGTGAGAGAGAGAAAGAAAAGTGGTGAGTGAGAGTGAGAGAGAGAAAGAAAAGCTGTGAGTGAGACAGAGAGAGAAAGAGAAGCTGTGTGAGAGAGAGAGGGAGAAAGAGAAGCTGTGAGAGAGAGAGAGAAAGAGAAGCTGTGAGTTGTGTGAGAGAGAAAGAGAAGCTGTGAGTGAGAGAGAAAGAAAGAAAGAGAAATTAGAGTGAGAAAGAGAGAGAGAAAGAGAAGCTGTGAGTGGGAGATAGAGAAAGAGAGTCTCTGAGTGAGAGAGAGAGAGAGAAGCTGTGAGTGAGAGAGAGAGTGCCACTGTGAGTGAGAGAGAGAGAAAGAGAAGCTGTGAATGAGAGAGAGAGAGAAAGAGAAGCTGTGAGTGAGAGAGAGAGAAAGAAAGAAAGAGAAGCTGTGAGTGAGAGAGAGAGAGAAAGGGAAGTTGTGAGTGAGAGAGAGAGAGAAAGAGAAGCTGTGAGTGAGAGAGACAAAGAGAAGCTGTGAGTGATAGAGAGAGAAAGAGAAGCTGTGAGTGAGAAGGAGAGGGAAAGAGAAGCTGTGAGTGAGTGAGAGAGAGAAAGAGAAACTGTGAGTGTGTGAGAGAGAAAGAAAAGCTGTGAGTGAGAGAGAGAGAGAAAGAGAAGCTGTGAGTGAGAAGGAGAGGGAAAGAGAAGCTGTGAGTGAGTGAGAGAGAGAGAGAAAGAGAAGCTGTGAGAGAGAAAGAGAGAAGCTGTGAGTGAGAGAGTGAGAGAGAGAAAGAGAAGCTGTTAGTGAGAGTGAGTGAGAGAGAGAGAAGCTGTGAGTGAGAGAGAGATAGAGAAGCTGTGAGTGAGAGGGAGAGAGAGAAAGAGAAGCTGTGAGTGACACAGAGAGAGAGAAGCTGTGAGTTAGAGAGAGAGAGAAAGAGAAGCTGTGAGTGACAGAGAGAGAGAAAGAGAAGCTGAGAGTGAGAGAGAGAGAGAGAAAGTGAAGCTGTGAGTGTGTGAGAGAGAGAAAGAGAAGCTGTGTGTGTGAGAGAGAGAAAGAGATGCTGTGAGTGAGAGTGAGAGAGAGAAAAAAAGAGAAGCTGTGAGTGAGAGAGAGAGTGAAAGAGAAGCTGTGAGTGAGAGAGAGAGAAAGAGAAGCTGTGAGTGAGAGAGAGAGAGAATGAGAAGCTGTGAGTGAGAGAGAGAGAAGCTGTGAGTGAGAGAGAGAGAGAGAGAGAGAAAGTGAAGCTGTGAGTGAGAGAGAGAGAAAGAGAAGCTGTGTGTGTGTGATAGAGAGAAAGATAGTCTGAGAAAGAGAGAGTGAAAGAGAAGCTGTGAGTGAGAGAGAGAGAGGGAGAAAGAGAAGCTGTGTGTGAGAGAGAGAGAAAGAGAAGCTGTGAGTGAGAGTGAGAGAGAGAGAGAGAAAGAGAAGCTGTGAGAGAGAGAGAGAGAAAGAGAAGTTGTGAGTGAGAGAGAGAGAGAGAGAGAATGAGAAGCTGTGAGTGAGAGAGAGAAGTTGTGTGAGAGAGAGAGAAAGAGAAGCTGTGAGTGAGAGAGAGATGTGAGTGATAGAGAGAGAGAATGAGAAGCTGTGAGTTAGAGTGAGAGAGAGAAAGAGAAGCTGTGAGTGAGAGAGAGAGAAAGAGAAGCTGTGAGTGAGAGAGAGAGAATCTGTGAGTGAGAGAGAGAAAGAAATGCTGTGAGAGAGAGAGAGAGAAGATATGAGTGAGAGAGAGAGAGAAGCAGTGAGAGAGAGAGAAAGAGAAACAGAAGCTGTGAGTGAGAGAGAGAAAGAGAAGCTGTGTGAGAGAGAGAGAGGGAGAAAGAGAAGCTGTGAGTGAGAGAGAGAGAGAGAAAGAGAAGATATGAGTGAGAGAGAAGCTGTGAGTGAGAGGGAGAGAGAGAAAGAGAAGCTGTGAGTGACACACAGAGAGAAGCTGTGAGTTAGAGAGAGAGAAAGAAAAGCTGTGAGTGACAAAGAGAGAGAAAGAGAAGCTGAGAGTGAGAGAGAGAGAGAGAAAGTGAAGCTGTGAGTGAGAGAGAGAGAGAAAGAGAAGCTGTGTGTGTGAGAGAGAGAGAAGCTGTGAGTGAGAGAGAGAAAGAAAAGCTGTGAGTGAGAGAGAGAGAGAGAAAGAGAAGATATGAGTGAGAGAGAAGCAGTGAGAGAGAGAGAGAAAGAGAAGCTGTCAGTGAGACAGAAAGAGAGAAAGAGAAGCTGTGAGAGAGAGAGAGAGGGAGAAAGAGAAGCTGTGAGAGAGAGAGAGAAAGAGAAGCTGTGAGTGTGTGTGTGAGAGAAAGAGAAGCTGTGAGTGAGAGAGAGAGAAAGAAAGAGAAATTAGAGTGAGAGAGAGAGAGAAAGAGAAGCTGTGTGTGTGAGAGTAAGAAATGCTGTGAGAGAGAGAGAGATAGAGAAGATATGAGTGAGAGAGGGAGAGAGAAGCAGTGAGAGAGAGAGAGAGAAACAGAAGCTGTGAGTGAGACAGAGAGAGAAAGAGAAGCTGTGTGAGAGAGAGAGGGAGAAAGAGAAGCTGTGAGAGAGCGAGAGAAAGAGAAGCTGTGAGTGTGTGAGAAAGAGAAAGAGAAGCTGTGAGTGAGAGAGAGAGAAAGAAAGAGAAATTAGAGTGAGAAAGAGAGAGAGAAAGAGAAGCTGTGAGTGGGAGAGAGAGAAAGAGAGTGTGAGTGAGAGAGAGAGAGAGAAGCTGTGAGTGAGAGAGAGAGAGCCGCTGTGAGTGAGAGAGAGAGAAAGAGAAGCTGTGAATGAGAGAGAGAAAAAGAAGCTGTGTGTGTGAGAGAGAAAGAGAAGCTGTGAGTGAGTGAGAGAGAGAAAAAGGGAAGTTGTGAGTGAGAGAGAGAGAGAAAGAGAAGCTGTGAGTGAGAGAGAGAGAAAGAGAAGCTGTGAGTGAGAGAGAGAGAGAAAGAGAAGCTGTGAGTGAGAAGGAGAGGGAAAGAGAAGCTCTGAGTGAGTGAGAGAGAGAGAAAGAGAAGCTGTGAGTGAGAGAGAGAGAAAGAGAAGCTGTGAGTGAGAGAGAGAGAAAAAGAGAAGCTGTGAGTAAGAAGGAGAGGGAAAGAGAAGAAGTGAGTGAGTGAGAGAGAGAGAGAGAAAGAGAAGCTGTGAGAGAGAAAGAGAAGCTGTGAGTGAGAGAGTGAGAGAGAGAAAGAGAAAGAGAAGCTGTTAGTGAGAGTTAAGAGAGAGAGAGAGAAGCTGTGAGAGAGAGATTGAAAGAGAAGCTGTGAGTGAGAGAGAGAGAGAGAGAAAGAGAAGCTGTGAGTGAGAGAGAGAAAGAGAAGCTGTGAGTGAGAGGGAGAGAGAGAAAGAGAAGCTGTGAGTGACACAGAGAGAGAGAAGCTGTGAGTTAGAGAGAGAGAAAGAGAAGCTGTGAGTGACAGAGAGAGAGAAAGAGAAGCTGAGAGTGAGAGAGAGAGAGAAAGTGAAGCTGTGAGTGAGAGAGAGAGAGAAAGAGAAGCTGTGTGTGTGTGTGAGAGAGAAGTTGTGAGTGAGAGAGAGAAAGAGAAGCTGTGAGTGAGAGAGAGAGAGAGAAGATGTGAGTGATAGAGAGAGAGAATGAGAAGCTGTGAGTGATAGAGAGAGTAAGTAAGAGAAGCTGTGAGTGAGATAGAGAGAGAGAGAAGGAGAAGCTGTGAGTGAGAGAGAGAGAGGGAGAAAGATAAGCTGTGTGTGTGTGTGAGAGAGAGAAGCTGTGTGTGTGAGAGAGAGAAAGAAAAGCTGTGATTGAGAGTGAGAGAGAGAGAGAAAGAGATGCTGTGAGTGAGAGTGAGAGAAGCTGTGAGTGAGAGAGAGAAAGAAAAGTGGTGAGTGAGAGTGAGAGAGAGAAAGAAAAGCTGTGAGTGAGACAGAGAGAGAAAGAGAAGCTGTGTGAGAGAGAGAGGGAGAAAGAGAAGCTGTGAGAGAGAGAGAGAAAGAGAAGCTGTGAGTTGTGTGAGAGAGAAAGAGAAGCTGTGAGTGAGAGAGAAAGAAAGAAAGAGAAATTAGAGTGAGAAAGAGAGAGAGAAAGAGAAGCTGTGAGTGGGAGATAGAGAAAGAGAGTCTCTGAGTGAGAGAGAGAGAGAGAAGCTGTGAGTGAGAGAGAGAGTGCCACTGTGAGTGAGAGAGAGAGAAAGAGAAGCTGTGAATGAGAGAGAGAGAGAAAGAGAAGCTGTGAGTGAGAGAGAGAGAAAGAAAGAAAGAGAAGCTGTGAGTGAGAGAGAGAGAGAAAGGGAAGTTGTGAGTGAGAGAGAGAGAGAAAGAGAAGCTGTGAGTGAGAGAGACAAAGAGAAGCTGTGAGTGATAGAGAGAGAAAGAGAAGCTGTGAGTGAGAAGGAGAGGGAAAGAGAAGCTGTGAGTGAGTGAGAGAGAGAAAGAGAAACTGTGAGTGTGTGAGAGAGAAAGAAAAGCTGTGAGTGAGAGAGAGAGAGAAAGAGAAGCTGTGAGTGAGAAGGAGAGGGAAAGAGAAGCTGTGAGTGAGTGAGAGAGAGAGAGAAAGAGAAGCTGTGAGAGAGAAAGAGAGAAGCTGTGAGTGAGAGAGTGAGAGAGAGAAAGAGAAGCTGTTAGTGAGAGTGAGTGAGAGAGAGAGAAGCTGTGAGTGAGAGAGAGATAGAGAAGCTGTGAGTGAGAGGGAGAGAGAGAAAGAGAAGCTGTGAGTGACACAGAGAGAGAGAAGCTGTGAGTTAGAGAGAGAGAGAAAGAGAAGCTGTGAGTGACAGAGAGAGAGAAAGAGAAGCTGAGAGTGAGAGAGAGAGAGAGAAAGTGAAGCTGTGAGTGTGTGAGAGAGAGAAAGAGAAGCTGTGTGTGTGAGAGAGAGAAAGAGATGCTGTGAGTGAGAGTGAGAGAGAGAAAAAAAGAGAAGCTGTGAGTGAGAGAGAGAGTGAAAGAGAAGCTGTGAGTGAGAGAGAGAGAAAGAGAAGCTGTGAGTGAGAGAGAGAGAGAATGAGAAGCTGTGAGTGAGAGAGAGAGAAGCTGTGAGTGAGAGAGAGAGAGAGAGAGAGAGAAAGTGAAGCTGTGAGTGAGAGAGAGAGAAAGAGAAGCTGTGTGTGTGTGATAGAGAGAAAGATAGTCTGAGAAAGAGAGAGTGAAAGAGAAGCTGTGAGTGAGAGAGAGAGAGGGAGAAAGAGAAGCTGTGTGTGAGAGAGAGAGAAAGAGAAGCTGTGAGTGAGAGTGAGAGAGAGAGAGAGAAAGAGAAGCTGTGAGAGAGAGAGAGAGAGAAAGAGAAGTTGTGAGTGAGAGAGAGAGAGAGAGAGAATGAGAAGCTGTGAGTGAGAGAGAGAAGTTGTGTGAGAGAGAGAGAAAGAGAAGCTGTGAGTGAGAGAGAGATGTGAGTGATAGAGAGAGAGAATGAGAAGCTGTGAGTTAGAGTGAGAGAGAGAAAGAGAAGCTGTGAGTGAGAGAGAGAGAAAGAGAAGCTGTGAGTGAGAGAGAGAGAATCTGTGAGTGAGAGAGAGAAAGAAATGCTGTGAGAGAGAGAGAGAGAAGATATGAGTGAGAGAGAGAGAGAAGCAGTGAGAGAGAGAGAAAGAGAAACAGAAGCTGTGAGTGAGAGAGAGAAAGAGAAGCTGTGTGAGAGAGAGAGAGGGAGAAAGAGAAGCTGTGAGTGAGAGAGAGAGAGAGAAAGAGAAGATATGAGTGAGAGAGAAGCTGTGAGTGAGAGGGAGAGAGAGAAAGAGAAGCTGTGAGTGACACACAGAGAGAAGCTGTGAGTTAGAGAGAGAGAAAGAAAAGCTGTGAGTGACAAAGAGAGAGAAAGAGAAGCTGAGAGTGAGAGAGAGAGAGAGAAAGTGAAGCTGTGAGTGAGAGAGAGAGAGAAAGAGAAGCTGTGTGTGTGAGAGAGAGAGAAGCTGTGAGTGAGAGAGAGAAAGAAAAGCTGTGAGTGAGAGAGAGAGAGAGAAAGAGAAGATATGAGTGAGAGAGAAGCAGTGAGAGAGAGAGAGAAAGAGAAGCTGTCAGTGAGACAGAAAGAGAGAAAGAGAAGCTGTGAGAGAGAGAGAGAGGGAGAAAGAGAAGCTGTGAGAGAGAGAGAGAAAGAGAAGCTGTGAGTGTGTGTGTGAGAGAAAGAGAAGCTGTGAGTGAGAGAGAGAGAAAGAAAGAGAAATTAGAGTGAGAAAGAGAGAGAGAATTAGAAGCTGTGAGTGAGAGTGAGAGAGAAGATGTGAGTGATAGAGAGAGAATGAGAAGCTGTGAGTGATAGAGAGAGTAAGTAAGAGAAGCTGTGAGTGAGATAGAGAGAGAGAGAGAAGGAGAAGCTGTGAGTGAGAGAGAGAGAGGGAGAAAGATAAGCTGTGTGTGTGAGAGAGAGAGAAGATGTGTGTGTGAGAGAGAGAAAGAAAAGTTGTGATTGAGAGTGAGTGAGAGAGAGAAAGAGATGCTGTGAGTGAGAGAGAGAGAAGCTGTGAGTGAGAGAGAGAAAGAAAAGCGGTGAGTGAGAGAGAGAGAGAAAGAGAAGATATGAATGAGAGAGAGAGAAGCAGTGAGAGAGAGAGAGAAAGAGAAGCTGTCAGTGAGACAGAGAGAGAGAAAGAGAAGCTGTGTGAGAGAGAGAGAGATGGAGAAAGAGAAGCTGTGAGAGAGAGAGAGAGAAGCTGTGAGTGTGTGAGAGAGAGAAAGAGAAGCTGTGAGTGAGAGAGAGAGAAAGAAAGAGAAATTAGAGTGAGAAAGAGAGAGAGAAAGAGAAGCTGTGAGTGGGAGAGAGAGTGCCGCTGTGAGTGAGAGAGAGAGAAAGAGAAGCTGTGAATGAGAGAGAGAGAAAGAGAAGCTGTGAGTGAGAGAGAGAGAAAGAAAGAGAAGCTGTGAGTGAGTGAGAGAGAGAGAAAGAGAAGCTGTGAGAGAGAAAGAGAGAAGCTGTGAGTGAGAGAGTGAGAGAGAGAAAGAGAAGCTGTTAGTGAGAGTGAGAGAGAGAGAGAAGCTGTGAGTGAGAGAGAGATAGAGAAGCTGTGAGTGAGAGGGAGAGGGAGAAAGAGAAGCTGTGAGTGACACAGAGAGAGAGAAGCTGTGAGTTAGAGAGAGAGAGAAAGAGAAGCTGAGAGTGAGAGAGAGAGAGAGAAAGTGAAGCTGTGAGTGAGAGATAGAGAGAAAGAGAAGCTGTGTTTGTGTGAGAGAGAGAAAGACAGTCTGAGAAAGTGAGAGTGAAAGAGAAGCTGTGAGTGGGAGAGAGAGAGGGAGAAAGAGAAGCTGTGTGTGTGAGAGAGAGCAAGAGATGCTGTGAGTGAGAGTGAGAGAGAGAGAGAGAAAGAGAAGCTGTGAGTGAGAGAGAGAGTGAAAGAGAAGCTGTGAGTGAGAGAGAGAGAAAGAGAAGCTGTGAGAGAGAGAGAGAGTGAAAGAGAAGCTGTGAGTGAGAGAGAGAGAATGAGAAGCTGTGAGTGAGAGAGAGAGAGAAGCTGTGTGTGTGAGAGAGAGAGAGAAAGTGAAGCTGTGAGTGAGAGAGAGAGAAAGAGAAGCTGTGTGTGTGTGAGAGAGAGAAAGATAGTCTGAGAAAGAGAGAGTGAAAGAGAAGCTGTGAGTGAGAGCGAGAGAGGGAGAAAGAGAAGCTGTGTGAGAGAGAGAAAGAGAAGCTGAGAAAGAGAAGCTGTGAGAGAGAGAGAGAGAAAGAGAAGCTGTGAGTGAGAGAGAGAGAGAGAAAGAGAAGCTGTGAGTGAGAGAGAGAGAATGAGAAGCTGTGAGTGAGAGAGAGAAGTTGTGTGTGAGAGAGAGAAAGAGAAGCTGTGAGTGAGAGAGAGATGTGAGTGATAGAGAGAGAGAATGAGAAGCTGTGAGTGAGAGTGAGAGAGAGAAAGAGAAGCTGTGAGTGAGAGAGAGAGAAAGAGAAGCTGTGAGTGAGAGAGAGAGAATCTGTGAGTGAGAGAGAGAAAGAAATGCTGTGAGAGAGAGAGAGAGAGAGAAGATATGAGTGAGAGAGAGAGAAAGAGAAGCTGTGTGAGAGAGAGAGAGGGAGAAAGAGAAGCTGTGAGAGAGAGAGAGAAAGAGAAGCTGTGAGTGTGTGTGAGAGAGAAAGAGAAGCTGTGAGTGAGAGAGAGAGAAAGAAAGAGAAATTAGAGTGAGAAAGAGAGAGAGAAAGAGAAGCTGTGAGTGGGAGAGAGAGAAAGAGAGTCTGTGAGTGAGAGAGAGAGAGAGAAGCTGTGAGTGAGAGAGAGAGAGCCGCTGTGAGTGAGAGATTGAAAGAGAAGCTGTGAGTGAGAGAGAGAGAAGCTGTGAGAGAGAGAAAGAGAAGCTGTGAGTGAGAAGAGAGAGAGAAAGAGAAGCTGTGAGTGACACAGAGAGAGAAGCTGTGAGTTAGAGAGAGAGAAAGAGAAGCTGTGAGTGACAGAGAGAGAGAAAGAGAAGCTGAGAATGAGAGAGAGAGAGAAAGTGAAGCTGTGAGTGAGAGAGAGAGAGAAAGAGAAGCTGTGTTTGTGTGAGAGAGAGAGAAGCTGTGAGTGAAAGAGAGAAAGAGAAGCTGTGAATGAGAGAGAGAGAGAAAGAGAAGCTGTGTGTGTGAGAGAGAAAGAGAAGCTGTGAGTGAGTGAGAGAGAGAGAAAGGGAAGTTGTGAGTGAGAGAGAGAGAGAAAGAGAAGCTGTGAGTGAGAGAGAGAGAAAGAGAAGCTGTGAGTGAGAGAGAGAGAAAGAGAAGCTGTGAGTGAGAAGGAGAGGGAAAGAGAAGCTCTGAGTGAGTGAGAGAGAGAGAAAGAGAAGCTGTGAGTGAGAGAGAGAGAAAGAGAAGCTGTGAGTGAGAGAGAGAAAAAGAGAAGCTGTGAGTAACAAGGATAGGGAAAGAGAAGAAGTGAGTGAGTGAGAGAGAGAGAGAGAAAGAGAAGCTGTGAGAGAGAAAGAGAAGTTGTGAGTGAGAGAGTGAGAGAGAGAAAGAGAAGCTGTTAGTGAGAGTGAGAGAGAGAGAGAGAGAAGCTGTGAGAGAGAGATTGAAAGAGAAGCTGTGAGTGAGAGAGAGAGAAGCTGTGAGAGAGAGAAAGAGAAGCTGTGAGTGAGAAGAGAGAGAGAAAGAGAAGCTGTGAGTGACACAGAGAGAGAAGCTGTGAGTTAGAGAGAGAGAAAGAGAAGCTGTGAGTGACAGAGAGAGAGAAAGAGAAGCTGAGAATGAGAGAGAGAGAGAAAGTGAAGCTGTGAGTGAGAGAGAGAGAGAAAGAGAAGCTGTGTGTGTGTGAGAGAGAGAAGCTGTGAGTGAAAGAGAGAAAGAGAAGCTGTGAGTGAGAGAGAGAGAGAGAAGATGTGAGTGAGAGAGAGAGAGAATAAGAAGCTGTGAGTGAGAGAGAGAGAAAGTAAGAGAAGCTGTGAGTGACACAGAGAGAGAAGCTGTGAGTTAGAGAGAGAGAAAGAGAAGCTGTGAGTGACAGAGAGAGAGAGAAAGAGAAGCTGAGAGTGAGAGAGAGAGAGAGAAAGTGAAGCTGTGAGTGTGAGAGAGAGAAAGAGAAGCTGTGTGTGTGTGAGAGAGAGAAGCTGTGAGTGAGAGAGAGAGAGAAAAGCTGTGAGTGAGAGAGAGAGAGAGAAAGAGAAGATATGAGTGAGAGAGAAGCAGTGAGAGAGAGAGAGAGAGAAAGAGAAGCTGTCAGTGAGACAGAGAGAGAGAAAGAGAAGCTGTGAGAGAGAGAGAGGGAGAAAGAGAAGCTGTGAGAGAGAGAGAGAAAGAGAAGCTGTGAGTGTGTGTGTGAGAGAAAGAGAAGCTGTGAGTGAGAGAGAGAGAAAGAAAGAGAAATTAGAGTGAGAAAGAGAGCGAGAATGAGAAGCTGTGAGTGAGAGTGAGAGAGAAGATGTGAGTGATAGAGAGAGAGAATGAGAAGCTGTGAGTGATAGAGAGAGTAAGTAAGAGAAGCTGTGAGTGAGATAGAGAGAGAGAGAAGGAGAAGCTGTGAGTGAGAGAGAGAGAGGGAGAAAGATAAGCTGTGAGAGAGAGAGAGAGAAGATGTGTGTGTGAGAGAGAGAAAGAAAAGTTGTGATTGAGAGTGAGAGAGAGAGAGAAAGAGATGCTGTGAGTGAGAGAGAGAGAAGCTGTGAGTGAGAGAGAGAAAGAAAAGCGGTGAGTGAGAGAGAGAGAGAAAGAGAAGATATGAATGAGAGAGAGAAGCAGTGAGAGAGAGAGAGAGAAAGAGAATGAGAAGCTGTGAGTGAGAGGGAGAGAGAGAAAGAGAAGCTGTGAGTGACACAGAGAAAGAAGCTGTGAGTTAGAGAGAGAGAAAGAGAAGCTGTGAGTGACAGAGAGAGAAAGAGAAGCTGAGAGTGAGAGAGAGAGAGAGAAAGTGAAGCTGTGAGTGAGAGAGAGAGAGAAAGAGAAGCTGTGTGTGTGTGTGAGAGAGAAGCTGTGAGTGAGAGAGAGAAAGAGAAGCTGTGAGTGAGAGAGAGAGAGAGAAGATGTGAGTGAGAGAGAGAGAATGAGAAGCTGTGAGTGAGAGAGAGAGAAAGTAAGAGAAGCTGTGTGTGATACAGAGAGAGAAAGAGAAGCTGTGAGTGAGAGAGAGGGAGAAAGATAAGCTTGTGAGAGAGAGAGAGAAAGAGAAGCTGTGTGAGAGAGAGAAAGAGAAGCTGTGAGTGAGAGAGAGAAAAAGAGAAGCTGTGAGTAACAAGGAGAGGGAAAGAGAAGGTGAGTGAGTGAGAGAGAGAGAGAGAGAGAAAGAGAAGCTGTGAGAGAGAAAGAGAATTTGTGAGTGAGAGAGTGAGAGAGAGAAAGAGAAGCTGTTAGTGAGAGTGAGAGAGAGAGAGAGAAGCTGTGAGAGAGAGATTGAAAGAGAAGCTGTGAGTGAGAGAGAGAGAGAAGCTGTGAGAGAGAGAAAGAGAAGCTGTGAGTGAGAGGGAGAGAGAGAAAGAGAAGCTGTGAGTGACACAGAGAGAGAAGCTGTGAGTTAGAGAGAGAGAAAGAGAAGCTGTGAGTGACAGAGAGAGAGAAAGAGAAGCTGAGAGTGAGAGAGAGAGAGAGAAAGTGAAGCTGTGAGTGAGAGAGAGAGAGAAAGAGAAGCTGTGTGTGTGTGAGAGAGAAGCTGTGAGTGAGAGAGAGAAAGAGAAGCTGTGAGTGAGAGAGAGAGAGAGAAGGTGTGAGTGAGAGAGAGAGAGAATGAGAAGCTGTGAGTGAGAGAGAGAGAAAGTAAGAGAAGCTGTGAGTGACACAGAGAGATAAGCTGTGAGTTCGAGAGAGAGAAAGAGAAGCTGTGAGTGACAGAGAGAGAGAAAGAGAAGCTGAGAGTGAGAGAGAGAGAGAAAGTGAAGCTGTGAGTGTGAGAGAGAGAAAGAGAAGCTGTGTGTGTGTGAGAGTGAGAAGCTGTGAGTGAGAGAGAGAAAGAAAAGCTGTGAGTGAGAGAGAGAGAGAGAGAAAGAGAAGATATGAGTGAGAGAGAAGCAGTCAGAGAGAGAGAGAGAAAGAGAAGCTGTCAGTGAGACAGAGAGAGAGAAAGAGAAGCTGTGAGAGAGAGAGAGGGAGAAAGAGAAGCTGTGAGAGAGAGAGAGGAAGAGAAGCTGTGAGTGTGTGTGTGAGAGAAAGAGAAGCTGTGAGTGAGAGAGAGAGAAAGAAAGAGAAATTAGAGTGAGAAAGAGAGAGAGAATTAGAAGCTGTGAGTGAGAGTGAGAGAGAAGATGTGAGTGATAGAGAGAGAGAATGAGAAGCTGTGAGTGATAGAGAGAGTAAGTAAGAGAAGCTGTGAGTGAGATAGAGAGAGAGAGAAGGAGAAGCTGTGAGTGAGAGAGAGAGAGGGAGAAAGATAAGCTGTGAGAGAGAGAGAGAGAAGATGTGTGTGTGAGAGAGAGAAAGAAAAGTTGTGATTGAGAGTGAGAGAGAGAGAGAAAGAGATGCTGTGAGTGAGAGAGAGAGAAGCTGTGAGTGAGAGAGAGAAAGAAAAGCGGTGAGTGAGAGAGAGAGAAAGAGAAGATATGAATGAGAGAGAGAGAAGCAGTGAGAGAGAGAGAGAAAGAGAATGAGAAGCTGTGAGTGAGAGGGAGAGAGAGAAAGAGAAGCTGTGAGTGACACAGAGAGAGAAGCTGTGAGTTAGAGAGAGAGAAAGAGAAGCTGTGAGTGAGAGAGAGAGAGAAAGAGAAGCTGAGAGTGAGAGAGAGAGAGAGAAAGTGAAGCTGTGAGTGAGAGAGAGAGAAAAAGAGAAGCTGTGTGTGTGTGTGAGAGAAGCTGTGAGTGAGAGAGAGAAAGAGAAGCTGTGAGTGAGAGAGAGAGAGAGAAGATGTGAGTGAGAGAGAGAGAGAATGAGAAGCTGTGAGTGAGAGAGAGAGAAAGTAAGAGAAGCTGTGAGTGATACAGAGAGAGAGAAAGAGAAGCTGTGAGTGAGAGAGAGAGAGAGGGAGAAAGATAAGCTTGTGAGAGAGAGAGAGGGAGAGAAAGAGAAGCTGAGAGAGAGAGAGAGAGAAAGAGAAGCTGTGAGTGAGAGAGAGAGAAAGAGAAGCTGTGAGTGAGAGAGAGAGAGAGAAGCTGTGAGTGAGAGAGAGAGAAGCTGTGAGTGAGAGAGAGAAAGAAAAGCTGTGAGTGAGAGAGAGAGAGAGAAAGAGAAGATATGAGTGAGAGAGAGAGAAGCAGTGAGAGAGAGAGAGAGAGAAAGAGAAGCTGTGAGAGAGAGAGAAAGAGAAGCTGTGAGTGTGTGTGTGAGAGAAAGAGAAGCTGTGAGTGAGAGAGAGAGAAAGAAAGAGAAATTAGAGTGAGAAAGAGAGAGAGAATTAGAAGATGTGAGTGAGAGTGAGAGAGAAGATGTGAGTGATAGAGAGAGAGAATGAGAAGCTGTGAGTGATAGAGAGAGTAAGTAAGAGAAGCTGTGAGTGAGATAGAGAGAGAGAAGCTGTGAGTTAGAGAGAGTGAGAAAGAGAAGCTGTGAGTGACAGAGAGAGAGAATGAGAAGCTGAGAGTGAGTGAGAGTAAGAGAAAGTGAAGCTGTGAGTGAGAGAGAGAAAGAGAAGCTGTGTGTGTGAGAGAGAGAGAAAGATAGTCTGAGAAAGAGAGAGTGAAAGAGAAGCTGTGAGTGAGAGAGAGAGAGGGAGAAAGAGAAGCTGTGTGTGTGAGAGAGAAAGAGAAGCTGTGAGTGAGAGTGAGAGAGAGAGAGAGAAAGAGAAGCTGTGAGTGATAGAGAGAGTAAGTAAGAGAAGCTGTGAGTGAGATAGAGAGAGAGAAGCTGTGAGTTAGAGAGAGAGAGAAAGAGAAGCTGTGAGTGACAGAGAGAGAGAAAGAGAAGCTGAGAGTGAGTGAGAGTAAGAGAAAGTGAAGCTGTGAGTGAGAGAGAGAAATAGAAGCTGTGTGTGTGTGAGAGAGAGAAAGATAGTCTGAGAAAGAGAGAGTGAAAGAGAAGCTGTGAGTGAGAGAGAGAGAGGGAGAAAGAGAAGCTGTGAGTGAGAGAGAGAAAGAAAAGCGGTGAGTGAGAGAGAGAGAGAAAGAGAAGATATGAATGAGAGAGAGAGAAGCAGTGAGAGAGAGAGAGAAAGAGAATGAGAAGCTGTGAGTGAGAGGGAGAGAGAGAAAGAGAAGCTGTGAGTGACACAGAGAGAGAAGCTGTGAGTTAGAGAGAGAGAAAGAGAAGCTGTGAGTGACAGAGAGAGAGAAAGAGAAGCTGAGAGTGAGAGAGAGAGAGAGAGAAAGTGAAGCTGTGAGTGGGAGAGAGAGAGAAAGAGAAGCTGTGTGTGTGTGAGAGAGAGAAGCTGTGAGTGAGAGAGAGAAAGAGAAGCTGTGAGTGAGAGAGAGAGAGAGAAGATGTGAGTGAGAGAGAGAGAGAATGAGAAGCTGTGAGTGAGAGAGAGAGAAAGTAAGAGAAGCTGTGAGTGATACAGAGAGAGAGAAAGAGAAGCTGTGAGTGAGAGAGAGAGAGAGGGAGAAAGATAAGCTTGTGAGAGAGAGAGAGAGAAAGAGAAGCTGTGAGAGAGAGAGAAAGAGAAGCTGTGATTGAGAGTGAGAGAGAGAAAGAGAAGCTGTGAGTGAGAGAGAGAGAGAAAGTGAAGCTGTGAGTGAGAGAGAGAGAGAAAGAGAAGCTGTGTGTGTGTGAGAGAGAGAAGCTGTGAGTGAGAGAGAGAAAGAAAAGCTGTGAGTGAGAGAGAGAGAGAAAGAGAAGATATGAGTGAGAGAGAAGCAGTGAGAGAGAGAGAGAGAGAAAGAGAAGCTGTCAGTGAGACAGAGAGAGAGAAAGAGAAGCTGTGAGAGAGAGAGAGAGGGAGAAAGAGAAGCTGTGAGAGAGAGAGAGAAAGAGAAGCTGTGAGTGTGTGTGTGAGAGAAAGAGAAGCTGTGAGTGAGAGAGAGAGAAAGAAAGAGAAATTAGAGTGAGAAAGAGAGAGAGAATTAGAAGCTGTGAGTGAGAGTGAGAGAGAAGATGTGAGTGATAGAGAGAGAGAATGAGAAGCTGTGAGTGATAGAGAGAGTAAGTAAGAGAAGCTGTGAGTGAGAGAGAGAGAGGGAGAAAGATAAGCTGTGTGTGTGTGAGAGAGAGAAGATGTGTGTGTGTGAGAGAGAAAGAAAAGTTGTGATTGAGAGTGAGAGAGAGAGAGAAAGAGATGCTGTGAGTGAGAGAGAGAGAAGCTGTGAGTGAGAGAGAGAAAGAAAAGCGGTGAGTGAGAGAGAGAGAGAGAAAGAGAAGATATGAATGAGAGAGAGAAGCAGTGAGAGAGAGAGAGAAAGAGAAGCTGTCAGTGAGACAGAGAGAGAGAAAGAGAAGCTGTGTGAGAGAGAGAGAGATGGAGAAAGAGAAGCTGTGAGAGAGAGAGAGAGAGAAGCTGTGAGTGTGTGTGAGAGAGAAAGAGAAGCTGTGAGTGAGAGAGAGAGAAAGAAAGAGAAATTAGAGTGAGAAAGAGAGAGAGAAAGAGAAGCTGTGAGTGAGAGAGAGTGCCGCTGTGAGTGAGAGAGAGAGAAAGAGAAGCTGTGAATGAGAGAGAGAGAAAGAGAAGCTGTGAGTGAGAGAGAGAGAAAGAAAGAGAAGCTGTGAGTGAGTGAGAGAGAGAGAGAAAGAGAAGCTGTGAGAGAGAAAGAGAGAAGCTGTGAGTGAGAGAGTGAGAGAGAGAAAGAGAAGCTGTTAGTGAGAGTGAGAGAGAGAGAGAAGCTGTGAGTGAGAGAGAGATAGAGAAGCTGTGAGTGAGAGGGAGAGGGAGAAAGAGAAGCTGTGAGTGACACAGAGAGAGAGAAGCTGTGAGTTAGAGAGAGAGAGAAAGAGAAGCTGTGAGTGACAGAGAGAGAGAAAGAGAAGCTGAGAGTGAGAGAGAGAGAGAGAAAGTGAAGCTGTGAGTGAGAGATAGAGAGAAAGAGAAGCTGTGTTTGTGTGAGAGAGAGAAAGACAGTCTGAGAAAGTGAGAGTGAAAGAGAAGCTGTGAGTGGGAGAGAGAGAGGGAGAAAGAGAAGCTGTGTGTGTGTGAGAGAGCAAGAGATGCTGTGAGTGAGAGTGAGAGAGAGAGAGAAAGAGAAGCTGTGAGTGAGAGAGAGAGTGAAAGAGAAGCTGTGAGTGAGAGAGAGAGAAAGAGAAGCTGTGAGTGAGAGAGAGAGTGAAAGAGAAGCTGTGAGTGAGAGAGAGAGAATGAGAAGCTGTGAGTGAGAGAGAGAGAGAAGCTGTGAGTGAGAGAGAGAGAGAGAAAGTGAAGCTGTGAGTGAGAGAGAGAGAAAGAGAAGCTGTGTGTGTGTGTGAGAGAGAAAGATAGTCTGAGAAAGAGAGAGTGAAAGAGAAGCTGTGAGTGAGAGCGAGAGAGGGAGAAAGAGAAGCTGTGTGAGAGAGAGAGAAAGAGAAGCTGAGAAAGAGAAGCTGTTAGAGAGAGAGAGAGAAAGAGAAGCTGTGAGTGAGAGAGAGAGAGAGAAAGAGAAGTTGTGAGTGAGAGAGAGAGAATGAGAAGCTGTGAGTGAGAGAGAGAAGTTGTGTGTGAGAGAGAGAAAGAGAAGCTGTGAGTGAGAGAGAGATGTGAGTGATAGAGAGAGAGAATGAGAAGCTGTGAGTGAGAGTGAGAGAGAGAAAGAGAAGCTGTGAGTGAGAGAGAGAGAAAGAGAAGCTGTGAGTGAGAGAGAGAGAATCTGTGAGTGAGAGAGAGAAAGAAATGCTGTGAGAGAGAGAGAGAGAAGATATGAGTGAGAGAGAGAGAGAAGCAGTGAGAGAGAGAGAAAGAGAAACAGAAGCTGTGAGTGAGACAGAGAGAGAAAGAGAAGCTGTGTGAGAGAGAGAGAGGGAGAAAGAGAAGCTGTGAGAGAGAGAGAGAAAGAGAAGCTGTGAGTGTGTGTGAGAGAGAAAGAGAAGCTGTGAGTGAGAGAGAGAGAAAGAAAGAGAAATTAGAGTGAGAAAGAGAGAGAGAAAGAGAAGCTGTGAGTGGGAGAGAGAGAAAGAGAGTCTGTGAGTGAGAGAGAGAGAGAGAAGCTGTGAGTGAGAGAGAGAGAGCCGCTGTGAGTGAGAGAGAGAGAAAGAGAAGCTGTGAATGAGAGAGAGAGAGAAAGAGAAGCTGTGTGTGTGAGAGAGAAAGAGAAGCTGTGAGTGAGTGAGAGAGAGAGAAAGGGAAGTTGTGAGTGAGAGAGAGAAAGAAAGAGAAGCTGTGAGTGAGAGAGAGAGAAAGAGAAGCTGTGAGTGAGAGAGAGAGAGAAAGAGAAGCTGTGAGTGAGAAGGAGAGGGAAAGAGAAGCTCTGAGTGAGTGAGAGAGAGAGAAAGAGAAGCTGTGAGTGAGAGAGAGAGAAAGAGAAGCTGTGAGTTAGAGAGAGAAAAAGAGAAGCTGTGAGTAACAAGGAGAGGGAAAGAGAAGAAGTGAGTGAGTGAGAGAGAGAGAGAGAAAGAGAAGCTGTGAGAGAGAAAGAGAAGTTGTGAGTGAGAGAGTGAGAGAGAGAAAGAGAAGCTGTTAGTGAGAGTGAGAGAGAGAGAGAGAGAAGCTGTGAGAGAGAGATTGAAAGAGAAGCTGTGAGTGAGAGAGAGAGAAGCTGTGAGAGAGAGAAAGAGAAGCTG
This sequence comes from Bradypodion pumilum, assembly GCA_035047305.1. NCBI lineage: Eukaryota > Metazoa > Chordata > Lepidosauria > Squamata > Chamaeleonidae > Bradypodion > Bradypodion pumilum. Next base: position 269,291,686 of record JAWDJD010000001.1, on the reverse strand, counting down.
TGAGTGAGAGGGAGAGAGAGAAAGAGAAGCTGTGAGTGACACAGAGAGAGAAGCTGTGAGTTAGAGAGAGAGAAAGAGAAGCTGTGAGTGACAGAGAGAGAGAAAGAGAAGCTGAGAGTGAGAGAGAGAGAGAAAATGAAGCTGTGAGTGAGAGAGAGAGAGAAAGAGAAGCTGTGTGTGTGTGAGAGAGAGAAGCTGTGAGTGAAAGAGAGAAAGAGAAGCTGTGAGTGAGAGAGAGAGAGAAGATGTGAGTGAGAGAGAGAGAGAATAAGAAGCTGTGAGTGAGAGAGAGAGAAAGTAAGAGAAGCTGTGAGTGACACAGAGAGAGAAGCTGTGAGTTAGAGAGAGAGAAAGAGAAGCTGTGAGTGACAGAGAGAGAGAAAGAGAAGCTGAGAGTGAGAGAGAGAGAGAAAGTGAAGCTGTGACTGTGAGAGAGAGAAAGAGAAGCTGTGTGTGTGTGAGAGAGAGAAGCTGTGAGTGAGAGAGAGAGAGAAAAGCTGTGAGTGAGAGAGAGAGAGAAAGAGAAGATATGAGTGAGAGAGAAGCAGTGAGAGAGAGAGAGAGAGAAAGAGAAGCTGTCAGTGAGACAGAGAGAGAGAAAGAGAAGCTGTTAGAGAGAGAGAGGGAGAAAGAGAAGCTGTGAGAGAGAGAGAGAAAGAGAAGCTGTGAGTGTGTGTGTGAGAGAAAGAGAAGCTGTGAGTGAGAGAGAGAGAAAGAAAGAGAAATTAGAGTGAGAAAGAGAGAGAGAATTAGAAGCTGTGAGTGAGAGTGAGAGAGAAGATGTGAGTGATAGAGAGAGAGAATGAGAAGCTGTGAGTGATAGAGAGAGTAAGTAAGAGAAGCTGTGAGTGAGATAGAGAGAGAGAGAAGAAGAAGCTGTGAGTGAGAGAGAGAGAGGGAGAAAGATAAGCTGTGAGAGAGAGAGAGAGAAGATGTGTGTGTGAGAGAGAGAAAGAAAAGTTGTGATTGAGAGTGAGAGAGAGAGAGAAATAGATGCTGTGAGTGAGAGAGATAGAAGCTGTGAGTGAGAGAGAGAAAGAAAAGCGGTGAGTGAGAGAGAGAGAGAGAAAGAGAAGATATGAATGAGAGAGAGAAGCAGTGAGAGAGAGAGAGAGAAAGAGAATGAGAAGCTGTGAGTGAGAGGGAGAGAGAGAAAGAGAAGCTGTGAGTGACACAGAGAGAGAAGCTGTGAGTTAGAGAGAGAGAAAGAGAAGCTGTGAGTGACAGAGAGAGAGAAAGAGAAGCTGAGAGTGAGAGAGAGAGAGAGAAAGTGAAGCTGTGAGTGAGAGAGAGAGAGAAAGAGAAGCTGTGTGTGTGTGTGAGAGAGAAGCTGTGAGTGAGAGAGAGAAAGAGAAGCTGTGAGTGAGAGAGAGAGAGAGAAGATGTGAGTGAGAGAGAGAGAGAATGAGAAGCTGTGAGTGAGAGAGAGAGAAAGTAAGAGAAGCTGTGAGTGATACAGAGAGAGAGAAAGAGAAGCTGTGAGTGAGAGAGAGAGAGGGAGAAAGATAAGCTTGTGAGAGAGAGAGAGAGAAAGAGAAGCTGTGAGAGAGAGAGAAAGAGAAGCTGTGAGTGAGAGAGAGAAAAAGAGAAGCTGTGAGTAACAAGGAGAGGGAAAGAGAAGGTGAGTGAGTGAGAGAGAGAGAAAGAGAAGCTGTGAGAGAGAAAGAGAAGTTGTGAGTGAGAGAGTGAGAGAGAGAAAGAGAAGCTGTTAGTGAGAGTGAGAGAGAGAGACAGAGAAGCTGTGAGAGAGAGATTGAAAGAGAAGCTGTGAGTGAGAGAGAGATTGAAGCTGTGAGAGAGAGAAAGAGAAGCTGTGAGTGAGAGGGAGAGAGAGAAAGAGAAGCTGTGAGTGACACAGAGAGAGAAGCTGTGAGTTAGAGAGAGAGAAAGAGAAGCTGTGAGTGACAGAGAGAGAGAAAGAGAAGCTGAGAGTGAGAGAGAGAGAGAGAAAGTGAAGCTGTGAGTGAGAGAGAGAGAGAAAGAGAAGCTGTGTGTGTGTGAGAGAGAGAAGCTGTGAGTGAGAGAGAGAAAGAGAAGCTGTGAGTGAGAGAGAGAGAGAGAAGATGTGAGTGAGAGAGAGAGAGAATGAGAAGCTGTGAGTGAGAGAGAGAGAAAGTAAGAGAAGCTGTGAGTGACACAGAGAGAGAAGCTGTGAGTTAGAGAGAGAGAAAGAGAAGCTGTGAGTGACAGAGAGAGAGAAAGAGAAGCTGAGAGTGAGAGAGAGAGAGAAAGTGAAGCTGTGAGTGAGAGAGAGAGAAAGAGAAGCTGTGTGTGTGTGAGAGTGAGAAGCTGTGAGTGAGAGAGAGAAAGAAAAGCTGTGAGTGAGAGAGAGAGAGAGAGAGAAAGAGAAGATATGAGTGAGAGAGAAGCAGTGAGAGAGAGAGAGAAATAGAAGCTGTCAGTGAGACAGAGAGAGAGAAAGAGAAGCTGTGAGAGAGAGAGAGAGGGAGAAAGAGAAGCTGTGAGAGAGAGAGAGGAAGAGAAGCTGTGAGTGTGTGTGTGAGAGAAAGAGAAGCTGTGAGTGAGAGAGAGAGAAAGAAAGAGAAATTAGAGTGAGAAAGAGAGAGAGAATTAGAAGCTGTGAGTGATAGAGAGAGTAAGTAAGAGAAGCTGTGAGTGAGATAGAGAGAGAGAAGGAGAAGCTGTGAGTGAGAGAGAGAGAGGGAGAAAGATAAGCTGTGTGTGAGAGAGAGAGAGAAGATGTGTGTGTGTGAGAGAGAAAGAAAAGTTGTGATTGAGAGTGAGAGAGAGAGAGAAAGAGATGCTGTGAGTGAGAGAGAGAGAAGCTGTGAGTGAGAGAGAGAAAGAAAAGCGGTGAGTGAGAGAGAGAGAGAAAGAGAAGATATGAATGAGAGAGAGAGAAGCAGTGAGAGAGAGAGAGAAAGAGAATGAGAAGCTGTGAGTGAGAGGGAGAGAGAGAAAGAGAAGCTGTGAGTGACACAGAGAGAGAAGCTGTGAGTTAGAGAGAGAGAAAGAGAAGCTGTGAGTGACAGAGAGAGAAAGAGAAGCTGAGAGTGAGAGAGAGAGAGAGAAAGTGAAGCTGTGAGTGAGAGAGAGAGAAAAAGAGAAGCTGTGTGTGTGTGTGAGAGAGAGAAGCTGTGAGTGAGAGAGAGAAAGAGAAGCTGTGAGTGAGAGAGAGAGAGAAGATGTGAGTGAGAGAGAGAGAGAATGAGAAGCTGTGAGTGAGAGAGAGAGAAAGTAAGAGAAGCTGTGAGTGATACAGAGAGAGAGAAAGAGAAGCTGTGAGTGAGAGAGAGAGAGAGGGAGAAAGATAATCTTGTGAGAGAGAGAGAGAGAGAGAAAGAGAAGCTGTGAGAGAGAGAGAAAGAGAAGCTGTGATTGAGAGTGAGAGAGAGAAAGAGAAGCTGTGAGTGAGAGAGAGAGAAAGAGAAGCTGTGAGTGAGAGAGAGAGAGAAGCTGTGAGTGAGAGAGAGAGAAGCTGTGAGTGAGAGAGAGAAAGAAAAGCTGTGAGTGAGAGAGAGAGAGAGAAAGAGAAGATATGAGTGAGAGAGAGAGAAGCAGTGAGAGAGAGAGAGAGAGAAAGAGAAGCTGTCAGTGAGACAGAGAGAGAAAGAGAAGCTGTGAGAGAGAGAGAAAGAGAAGCTGTGAGTGTGTGTGTGAGAGAAAGAGAAGCTGTGAGTGAGAGAGAGAGAAAGAAAGAGAAATTAGAGTGAGAAAGAGAGAGAGAATTAGAAGCTGTGAGTGAGAGTGAGAGAGAAGATGTGAGTGATAGAGAGAGAGAATGAGAAGCTGTGAGTGATAGAGAGAGTAAGTAAGAGAAGCTGTGAGTGAGATAGAGAGAGAGAAGCTGTGAGTAAGAGAGAGTGAGAAAGAGAAGCTGTGAGTGACAGAGAGAGAGAATGAGAAGCTGAGAGTGAGTGAGAGTAAGAGAAAGTGAAGCTGTGAGTGAGAGAGAGAAAGAGAAGCTGTGTGTGTGTGAGAGAGAGAAAGATAGTCTGAGAAAGAGAGAGTGAAAGAGAAGCTGTGAGTGAGAGAGAGAGAGGGAGAAAGAGAAGCTGTGTGTGAGAGAGAGAAAGAGAAGCTGTGAGTGAGAGTGAGAGAGAGAGAGAGAAAGAGAAGCTGTGAGTGATAGAGAGAGTAAGTAAGAGAAGCTGTGAGTGAGATAGAGAGAGAGAAGCTGTGAGTTAGAGAGAGAGAGAAAGAGAAGCTGTGAGTGACAGAGAGAGAGAAAGAGAAGCTGAGAGTGAGTGAGAGTAAGAGAAAGTGAAGCTGTGAGTGAGAGAGAGAAAGAGAAGCTGTGTGTGTGTGAGAGAGAGAAAGATAGTCTGAGAAAGAGAGAGTGAAAGAGAAGCTGTGAGTGAGAGAGAGAGAGGGAGAAAGAGAAGCTGTGAGTGAGAGAGAGAAAGAAAAGCGGTGAGTGAGAGAGAGAGAAAGAGAAGATATGAATGAGAGAGAGAGAAGCAGTGAGAGAGAGAGAGAAAGAGAATGAGAAGCTGTGAGTGAGAGGGAGAGAGAGAAAGAGAAGCTGTGAGTGACACAGAGAGAGAAGCTGTGAGTTAGAGAGAGAGAAAGAGAAGCTGTGAGTGACAGAGAGAGAGAAAGAGAAGCTGAGAGTGAGAGAGAGAGAGAGAGAAAGTGAAGCTGTGAGTGGGAGAGAGAGAGAAAGAGAAGCTGTGTGTGTGTGTGAGAGAGAAGCTGTGAGTGAGAGAGAGAAAGAGAAGCTGTGAGTGAGAGAGAGAGAGAGAAGATGTGAGTGAGAGAGAGAGAGAATGAGAAGCTGTGAGTGAGAGAGAGAGAGAGTAAGAGTAGCTGTGAGTGATACAGAGAGAGAGAAAGAGAAGCTGTGAGTGAGAGAGAGAGAGGGGGAGAAAGATAAGCTTGTGAGAGAGAGAGAGAGAGAAAGAGAAGCTGTGATTGAGAGTGAGAGAGAGAAAGAGAAGCTATGAGTGAGAGAGAGAGAAAGAGAAGCTGTGAGTGAGAGAGAGAGAGAGAAGCTGTGAGTGAGAGAGAGAGAAGCTGTGTGTGTGAGAGAGAAAGAGAAGCTGTGAGTGAGAGTGAGAGAGAGAGAGAGAAAGAGAAGCTGTGAGTGATAGAGAGAGTAAGTAAGAGAAGCTGTGAGTGAGATAGAGAGAGAGAAGCTGTGAGTTAGAGAGAGAAAGAAAAGCGGTGAGTGAGAGAGAGAGAGAAAGAGAAGATATGAATGAGAGAGAGAAGCAGTGAGAGAGAGAGAGAAAGAGAATGAGAAGCTGTGAGTGAGAGGGAGAGAGAGAAAGAGAAGCTGTGAGTGACACAGAGAGAGAAGCTGTGAGTTAGAGAGAGAGAAAGAGAAGCTGTGAGTGACAGAGTGAGAGAAAGAGAAGCTGAGAGTGAGAGAGAGAGAGAGAAAGTGAAGCTGTGAGTGAGAGAGAGAGAGAAAGAGAAGCTGTGTGTGTGTGTGAGAGAGAAGCTGTGAGTGAGAGAGAGAAAGAGAAGCTGTGAGTGAGAGAGAGAGAGAGAAGATGTGAGTGAGAGCGAGAGAGAATGAGAAGCTGTGAGTGAGAGAGAGAGAAAGTAAGAGAAGCTGTGAGTGATACAGAGAGAGAGAAAGAGAAGCTGTGAGTGAGAGAGAGAGAGGGAGAAAGATAAGCTTGTGAGAGAGAGAGAGAGAGAGAGAAAGAGAAGCTGTGAGAGAGAGAGAAAGAGAAGCTGTGATTGAGAGTGAGAGAGAGAAAGAGAAGCTGTGAGTGAGAGAGAGAAAGAGAAGCTGTGAGTGAGAGAGAGAGAAGCTGTGAGTGAGAGAGAGAAAGAAAAGCTGTGAGTGAGAGAGAGAGAGAGAAAGAGAAGATTTGAGTGAGAGAGAGAGAAGCAGTGAGAGAGAAAGAGAAGCTGTCAGTGAGACAGAGAGAGAAAGAGAAGCTGTGTGAGAGAGAGAGAAAGAGAAGCTGTGAGTGTGTGTGTGAGAGAAAGAGAAGCTGTGAGTGAGAGAGAGAGAAAGAAAGAGAAATTAGAGTGAGAAAGAGAGAGAGAATTAGAAGCTGTGAGTGAGAGTGAGAGAGAAGATGTGAGTGATAGAGAGAGAGAATGAGAAGCTGTGAGTGATAGAGAGACTAAGTAAGAGAAGCTGTGAGTGAGATAGAGAGAGAGAAGCTGTGAGTTAGAGAGAGCGAGAAAGAGAAGCTGTGAGTGACAGAGAGAGAGAATGAGAAGCTGAGAGTGAGTGAGAGTAAGAGAAAGTGAAGCTGTGAGTGAGAGAGAGAAAGAGAAGCTGTGTGTGTGTGTGAGAGAGAGAAAGATAGTCTGAGAAAGAGAGAGTGAAAGAGAAGCTGTGAGTGAGAGAGAGAGAGGGAGAAAGAGAAGCTGTGTGTGAGAGAGAGAAAGAGAAGCTGTGAGTGAGAGTGAGAGAGAGAGAGAGAGAGAGAGAGAGAAGCTGTGAGTGATAGAGAGAGTAAGTAAGAGATGCTGTGAGTGAGATAGAGAGAGAGAAGCTGTGAGTTAGAGAGAGAGAGAAAGAGAAGCTGTGAGTGACAGAGAGAGAGAAAGAGAAGCTGAGAGTGAGTGAGAGTAAGAGAAAAGTGAAGCTGTGAGTGAGAGAGAGAAAGAGAAGCTGTGTGTGTGTGTGAGAGAGAAAGATAGTCTGAGAAAGAGAGATTGAAAGAGAAGCTGTGAGTGAGAGAGAGAGAGGGAGAAAGAGAAGCTGTGTGTGTGTGAGAGAAAGAGAAGCTGTGAGTGAGAGTGGGAGAGAGAGAGAGAAAGAGAAGCTGTGAGTGAGAGAGAGAGTGAAAGAGAAGCTGTGTGAGAGAGAGAGAAAGAGAAGCTGTGAGTGAGAGAGAGAGAATGAGAAGCTGTGAGTGAGAGAGAGAGAAGCTGTGAGTGAGAGAGAGAGAGAGAAAGAGAAGCTGTGAGTGAGAGAGAGAGTGAAAGAGAAGCTGTGAGTGAGAGAGAGAGACAGAGAAGCTGTGAGTGAGAGAGAGAGAGAATGAGAAGCTGTGAGTGAGAGAGAGAGAAGCTGAGAGTGAGAGAGGGAGAGGGAGAAAGAGAAGCTGTGTGTGTGAGAGAGAGAAAGAGAAGCTGTGAGTGAGAGTGAGAGAGAGAGAAAGAGAAGCTGTGAGTGTGAGAGAGAGAATGAGAAGCTGTGAGTGAGAGAGAGAAGTTGTGTGTGTGAGAGAGAAAGAGAAGCTGTGAGTGATAGAGAGAGAGAGATGTGAGTGATAGAGAGAGATAATGAGAAGCTGTGAGTGAGAGAGAGAGAAAGTAAGAGAAGCTGTGAGTGATACAGAGAGAGAGAAAGAGAAGCTGTGAGTGAGAGAGAGAGAGGGAGAAAGATAATCTGTGAGAGAGAGAGAGAAAGAGAAACTGTGTGTGTGAGAGAGAGAAAGAGAAGCTGTGATTGAGAGTGAGAGAGAGAGGGAGAAAGATAAGCTGTGAGGGTGAGAGAGAGAAAGAAAAGCTGTGAGTGAGAGAGAGAAGCTGTGAGTGTGTGAGAGAAAGAAAAGCTGTGAGTGAGAGACAGAGAGAAAGAGAAGATATGAGTGAGAGAGAGAGAGAAGCAGTGAGAGAGAGAGAGAGAGAAAGAGAAGCTGTTTGTGAGACAGAGAGAGAGAAAGATAAGCTGAGAGAGAGAGAGGGAGAAAGAAAAGCTGTGAGAGAGTGAGAGAGAAAGAGAAGCTGTGAGTGTGTGTGTGAGAGAAAGGGAAGCTGTGAGTGAGAGAGAAAGAAAGAAAGAGAAATTAGAGTGAGAGAGAGAAAGAGAAGCTGTGAGTGGGAGAGAGAGAAAGAGAGTCTGTGAGTGAGAGAGAGAGAGAGAAGCAGTGAGTGAGAGAGAGAGAGCTGCTCTGAGTGAGAGAGAGAGAAAGAGAAGCTGTGAATGAGAGAGAGAGTAAGAGAAGCTGTGTGTGTGTGAGAGAGAGAGGTTGTGAGTGAGAGAGAGAAAGAGAAGCTGTGAGTGAGAGAGAGAAAGAAAGTGAAGCTGTGAGTGAGAGAGAGAGAGAGAAAGAGAAGCTGTGTGTGTGTGTGAGAGAGAAGTTGCGAGTGAGAGAGAGAAAGAGAAGCTGTGAGTGAGAGAGAGAGAGAGAAGAGTGAGTGATAGAGAGAGAGAATGAGAAGCTGTGAGTGATAGAGAGAGTAAGTAAGAGAAGCTGTGAGTGAGATAGAGAGAGAGAGAAGGAGAAGCTGTGAGTGAGAGAGAGAGAGGGAGAAAGATAAGCTGTGTGTGTGTGTGAGAGAGAGAAGCTGTGTGTGTGAGAGAGAGAAAGAAAAGCTGTGATTGAGAGTGAGAGAGAGAGAAAGAGATGCTGTGAGTGAGAGAGAGAAGCTGTGAGTGAGAGAGAGAGAAGCTGTGAGTGAGAGAGAGAAAGAAAAGCGGTGAGTGAGAGTGAGAGAGAGAAAGAAAAGCTGTGAGTGAGACAGAGAGAGAAAGAGAAGCTGTGTGAGAGAGAGAGAGGGAGAAAGAGAAGCTGTGAGAGAGAGAGAGAGAAAGAGAAGCTGTGAGTGTGTGTGAGAGAGAAAGAGAAGCTGTGAGTGAGAGAGAGAGAAAGAAAGAGAAATTAGAGTGAGAAAGAGAGAGAGAAAGAGAAGCTGTGAGTGGGAGATAGAGAAAGAGAGTCTGTGAGTGAGAGAGAGAGAGAAGCTGTGAGTGAGAGAGAGAGAAAGAGAAGCTGTGAATGAGAGAGAGAGAGAAAGAGAAGCTGTGAGTGAGAGAGAGAAAGAAAGAGAAGCTGTGAGTGTGAGAGAGAGAAAGGGAAGTTGTGAGTGAGAGAGAGAGAGAGAAAGAGAAGCTGTGAGTGAGAGAGAGAAAGAGAAGCTGTGAGTGAGAGAGAGAGAAAGAGAAGCTGTGAGTGAGAAGGAGAGGGAAAGAGAAGCTGTGAGTGAGTGAGAGAGAGAGAGAAAGAGAAGCTGTGAGAGAGAAAGAGAAAGAGAAGCTGTGAGTGAGAGAGAGAGAGAAAGAGAAGCTGTGAGTGAGAAGGAGAGGGAAAGAGAAGCTGTGAGTGAGTGAGAGAGAGAGAGAAAGAGAAGCTGTGAGAAAGAAAGAGAGAAGCTGTGAGTGAGAGAGTGAGAGAGAGAAAGAGAAGCTGTTAGTGAGAGTGAGAGAGAGAGAGAAGCTGTGAGTGAGAGAGAGAGAGAAGCTGTGAGTGAGAGGGAGAGAGAGAAAGAGAAGCTGTGAGTGACACAGAGAGAGAGAAGCTGTGAGTTAGAGAGAGAGAGAAAGAGAAGCTGTGAGTGACAGAGAGAGAGAAAGAGAAGCTGAGAGTGAGTGAGAGAGAGAGAAAGTGAAGCTGTGAGTGAGAGAGAGAGAAAGAGAAGCTGTGTTTGTGTGTGAGAGAGAAAGACAGTCTGAGAAAGTGAGAGTGAAAGAGAAGCTGTGAGTGAGAGAGAGAGAGGGAGAAAGAGAAGCTGTGTGTGTGTGAGAGAGAAAGAGATGCTGTGAGTGAGAGTGAGAGAGAGAGTGAAAGAGAAGCTGTGAGTGAGAGAGAGAAAGAGAAGCTGTGAGTGTGAGAGAGAGAGAATGAGAAGCTGTGAGTGAGAGAGAGAGAAGCTGTGAGTGAGAGAGAGAGAGAGAAAGTGAAGCTGTGAGTGAGAGAGAGAGAGAAAGTGAAGCTGTGTGTGTGTGAGAGAGAGAAAGATAGTCTGAGAAAGAGAGAGTGAAAGAGAAGCTGTGAGTGAGAGAGAGAGAGGGAGAAAGAGAAGCTGTGTGAGAGAGAGAGAGAAAGAGAAGTTGTGAGTGAGAGTGAGAGAGAGAGAGAAAGAGAAGCTGTGAGAGAGAGAGAAAGAAAAGTTGTGAGTGAGAGAGAGAGAGAGAATGAGAAGCTGTGAGTGAGAGAGAGAAGTTGTGTGAGAGAGAGAGAAAGAGAAGCTGTGAGTGAGAGAGAGATGTGAGTGATAGAGAGAATGAGAAGCTGTGAGTGAGAGAGAGAGAGAGAGAGAGAAAGAGAAGCTGTGAGTGAGAGAGAGAGAAAGAGAAGCTGTGAGTGAGAGAGAGAGAATCTGTGAGTGAGAGAGAGAGAAAGAGAAGCTGTGAGTGACAGAAAGAGAAAGAGAAGCTGAGAGTGAGAGAGAGAGAGAAAGTGAAGCTGTGAGTGAGAGAGAGAGAGAAAGAGAAGCTGTGTGTGTGTGAGAGAGAAAGATAGTCTGAGAAAGAGAGAGTGAAAGAGAAACTGTGAGTGAGACAGAGAGAGGGAGAAAGAGAAGCTGTGTGCGTGAGAGAGAGAAAGAGAAGCTGTGAGTGAGAATGAGAGAGAGAGAGAGAAAGAGAAGCTGTGAGAGAGAAAGAGAGAAGCTGTGAGTGAGAGAGTGAGAGAGAGAAAGAGAAGCTGTTAGTGAGAGTGAGAGAGAGAGAGAGAAGCTGTGAGTGAGAGAGAGAGAAGCTGTGAGTGAGAGGGAGAGAGAGAAAGAGAAGCTGTGAGTGACAGAGAGAGAGAGAAGCTGTGAGTTAGAGATAGAGAGAAAGAGAAGCTGTGAGTGACAGAGAGAGAGAAAGAGAAGCTGAGAGTGAGTGAGAGAGAGAGAAAGTGAAGCTGTGAGTGAGAGAGAAAGAGAAGCTGTGTTTGTGTGAGAGAGAGAAAGACAGTCTGAGAAAGTGAGAGTGAAAGAGAAGCTGTGAGTGAGAGAGAGAGAGGGAGAAAGAGAAGCTGTGTGTGTGAGAGAGAGAAAGAGATGCTGTGAGTGAGAGAGAGAGAGAGAGAGTGAAAGAGAAGCTGTGAGTGAGAGAGAGAGAGGGAGAAAGAGAAGCTGTGTGAGAGAGAGAGAGAAAGAGAAGCTGTGAGTGAGAGTGAGAGAGAGAGAGAAAGAGAAGCTGTGAGAGAGAGAGAGAGAGAAAGAAAAGTTGTGAGTGAGAGAGAGAGAGAGAATGAGAAGCTGTGAGTGAGAGAGAGAAGTTGTGTGAGAGAGAGAGAAAGAGAAGCTGTGAGTGAGAGAGAGATGTGAGTGATAGAGAGAATGAGAAGCTGTGAGTGAGAGTGAGAGAGAGAGAGAGAAAGAGAAGCTGTGAGTGAGAGAGAGAGAAAGAGAAGCTGTGAGTGAGAGAGAGAGAATCTGTGAGTGAGAGAGAGAGAAAGAGAAGCTGTGAGTGACAGAAAGAGAAAGAGAAGCTGAGAGTGAGAGAGAGAGAGAAAGTGAAGCTGTGAGTGAGAGAGAGAGAGAAAGAGAAGCTGTGTCTGTGTGAGAGAGAAAGATAGTCTGAGAAAGAGAGAGTGAAAGAGAAACTGTGAGTGAGAGAGAGAGAGAGAAGATGTGAGTGAGAGAGAGAGAGAATGAGAAGCTGTGAGTGAGAGAGAGAGAAAGTAAGAGAAGCTGTGAGTGACACAGAGAGAGAAGCTGTGAGTTAGAGAGAGAGAAAGAGAAGCTGTGAGTGACAGAGAGAGAGAAAGAGAAGCTGAGAGTGAGAGAGAGAGAGAAAGTGAAGCTGTGAGTGAGGGAGAGAGAAAGAGAAGCTGTGTGTGTGTGAGAGTGAGAAGCTGTGAGTGAGAGAGAGAAAGAAAAGCTGTGAGTGAGAGAGAGAGAGAGAGAGAGAAAGAGAAGATATGAGTGAGAGAGAAGCAGTGAGAGAGAGAGAGAGAAAGAGAAGCTGTCAGTGAGACAGAGAGAGAGAAAGAGAAGCTGTGAGAGAGAGAGAGGGAGAAAGAGAAGCTGTGAGAGAGAGAGAGGAAGAGAAGCTGTGAGTGTGTGTGTGAGAGAAAGAGAAGCTGTGAGTGAGAGAGAGAGAAAGAAAGAGAAATTAGAGTGAGAAAGAGAGAGAGAATTAGAAGCTGTGAGTGAGAGTGAGAGAGAAGATGGGAGTGATAGAGAGAGAGAATGAGAATCTGTGAGTGATAGAGAGAGTAAGTAAGAGAAGCTGTGAGTGAGATAGAGAGAGAGAGAAGGAGAAGCTGTGAGTGAGAGAGAGAGAGGGAGAAAGATAAGCTGTGAGAGAGAGAGAGAGAGAAGATGTGTGTGTGAGAGAGAGAAAGAAAAGTTGTGATTGAGAGTGAGAGAGAGAGAGAAAGAGATGCTGTGAGTGAGAGAGAGAGAAGCTGTGAGTGAGAGAGAGAAAGAAAAGCGGTGAGTGAGAGAGAGAGAAAGAGAAGATATGAATGAGAGAGAGAGAAGCAGTGAGAGAGAGAGAGAAAGAGAATGAGAAGCTGTGAGTGAGAGGGAGAGAGAGAAAGAGAAGCTGTGAGTGACACAGAGAGAGAAGCTGTGAGTTAGAGAGAGAGAAAGAGAAGCTGTGAGTGACAGAGAGAGAGAAAGAGAAGCTGTGTGTGTGTGTGAGAGAAGCTGTGAGTGAGAGAGAGAAAGAGAAGCTGTGAGTGAGAGAGAGAGAGAAGATGTGAGTGAGAGAGAGAGAGAAGATGTGAGTGAGAGAGAGAGAGAATGAGAAGCTGTGAGTGAGAGAGAGAGAAAGTAAGAGAAGCTGTGAGTGATACAGAGAGAGAGAAAGAGAAGCTGTGAGTGAGAGAGAGAGAGAGGGAGAAAGATAAGCTTGTGAGAGAGAGAGAGAGAAAGAGAAGCTGTGTGAGAGAGAGAAAGAGAAGCTGTGATTGAGAGTGAGAGAGAGAAAGAGAAGCTGTGAGTGAGAGAGAGAGAAAGAGAAGCTGTGAGTGAGAGAGAGAGAGAAGCTGTGAGTGAGAGAGAGAGAAGCTGTGAGTGAGAGAGAGAAAGAAAAGCTGTGAGTGAGAGAGAGAGAGAAAGAGAAGATATGAGTGAGAGAGAGAGAAGCAGTGAGAGAGAGAGAGAGAAAGAGAAGCTGTCAGTGAGACAGAGAGAGAAAGAGAAGCTGTGAGAGAGAGAGAAAGAGAAGCTGTGAGTGTGTGTGTGAGAGAAAGAGAAGCTGTGAGTGAGAGAGAGAGAAAGAAAGAGAAATTAGAGTGAGAAAGAGAGAGAGAATTAGAAGCTGTGAGTGAGAGTGAGAGAGAAGATGTGAGTGATAGAGAGAGAGAATGAGAAGCTGTGAGTGATAGAGAGAGTAAGTAAGAGAAGCTGTGAGTGAGATAGAGAGAGAGAAGCTGTGAGTTAGAGAGAGTGAGAAAGAGAAGCTGTGAGTGACAGAGAGAGAGAATGAGAAGCTGAGAGTGAGTGAGAGTAAGAGAAAGTGAAGCTGTGAGTGAGAGAGAGAAAGAGAAGCTGTGTGTGTGAGAGAGAGAGAAAGATAGTCTGAGAAAGAGAGAGTGAAAGAGAAGCTGTGAGTGAGAGAGAGAGAGGGAGAAAGAGAAGCTGTGTGTGTGAGAGAGAAAGAGAAGCTGTGAGTGAGAGTGAGAGAGAGAGAGAGAAAGAGAAGCTGTGAGTGATAGAGAGAGTAAGTAAGAGAAGCTGTGAGTGAGATAGAGAGAGAGAAGCTGTGAGTTAGAGAGAGAGAGAAAGAGAAGCTGTGAGTGACAGAGAGAGAGAAAGAGAAGCTGAGAGTGAGTGAGAGTAAGAGAAAGTGAAGCTGTGAGTGAGAGAGAGAAATAGAAGCTGTGTGTGTGTGAGAGAGAGAAAGATAGTCTGAGAAAGAGAGAGTGAAAGAGAAGCTGTGAGTGAGAGAGAGAGAGGGAGAAAGAGAAGCTGTGAGTGAGAGAGAGAAAGAAAAGCGGTGAGTGAGAGAGAGAGAGAAAGAGAAGATATGAATGAGAGAGAGAGAAGCAGTGAGAGAGAGAGAGAAAGAGAATGAGAAGCTGTGAGTGAGAGGGAGAGAGAGAAAGAGAAGCTGTGAGTGACACAGAGAGAGAAGCTGTGAGTTAGAGAGAGAGAAAGAGAAGCTGTGAGTGACAGAGAGAGAGAAAGAGAAGCTGAGAGTGAGAGAGAGAGAGAGAGAAAGTGAAGCTGTGAGTGGGAGAGAGAGAGAAAGAGAAGCTGTGTGTGTGTGAGAGAGAGAAGCTGTGAGTGAGAGAGAGAAAGAGAAGCTGTGAGTGAGAGAGAGAGAGAGAAGATGTGAGTGAGAGAGAGAGAGAATGAGAAGCTGTGAGTGAGAGAGAGAGAAAGTAAGAGAAGCTGTGAGTGATACAGAGAGAGAGAAAGAGAAGCTGTGAGTGAGAGAGAGAGAGAGGGAGAAAGATAAGCTTGTGAGAGAGAGAGAGAGAGAAAGAGAAGCTGTGAGAGAGAGAGAAAGAGAAGCTGTGATTGAGAGTGAGAGAGAGAAAGAGAAGCTGTGAGTGAGAGAGAGAGAGAAAGTGAAGCTGTGAGTGAGAGAGAGAGAGAAAGAGAAGCTGTGTGTGTGTGAGAGAGAGAAGCTGTGAGTGAGAGAGAGAAAGAAAAGCTGTGAGTGAGAGAGAGAGAGAAAGAGAAGATATGAGTGAGAGAGAAGCAGTGAGAGAGAGAGAGAGAGAAAGAGAAGCTGTCAGTGAGACAGAGAGAGAGAAAGAGAAGCTGTGAGAGAGAGAGAGAGGGAGAAAGAGAAGCTGTGAGAGAGAGAGAGAAAGAGAAGCTGTGAGTGTGTGTGTGAGAGAAAGAGAAGCTGTGAGTGAGAGAGAGAGAAAGAAAGAGAAATTAGAGTGAGAAAGAGAGAGAGAATTAGAAGCTGTGAGTGAGAGTGAGAGAGAAGATGTGAGTGATAGAGAGAGAGAATGAGAAGCTGTGAGTGATAGAGAGAGTAAGTAAGAGAAGCTGTGAGTGAGAGAGAGAGAGGGAGAAAGATAAGCTGTGTGTGTGTGAGAGAGAGAAGATGTGTGTGTGTGAGAGAGAAAGAAAAGTTGTGATTGAGAGTGAGAGAGAGAGAGAAAGAGATGCTGTGAGTGAGAGAGAGAGAAGCTGTGAGTGAGAGAGAGAAAGAAAAGCGGTGAGTGAGAGAGAGAGAGAGAAAGAGAAGATATGAATGAGAGAGAGAAGCAGTGAGAGAGAGAGAGAAAGAGAAGCTGTCAGTGAGACAGAGAGAGAGAAAGAGAAGCTGTGTGAGAGAGAGAGAGATGGAGAAAGAGAAGCTGTGAGAGAGAGAGAGAGAAGCTGTGAGTGTGTGTGAGAGAGAAAGAGAAGCTGTGAGTGAGAGAGAGAGAAAGAAAGAGAAATTAGAGTGAGAAAGAGAGAGAGAAAGAGAAGCTGTGAGTGAGAGAGAGTGCCGCTGTGAGTGAGAGAGAGAGAAAGAGAAGCTGTGAATGAGAGAGAGAGAAAGAGAAGCTGTGAGTGAGAGAGAGAGAAAGAAAGAGAAGCTGTGAGTGAGTGAGAGAGAGAGAGAAAGAGAAGCTGTGAGAGAGAAAGAGAGAAGCTGTGAGTGAGAGAGTGAGAGAGAGAAAGAGAAGCTGTTAGTGAGAGTGAGAGAGAGAGAGAAGCTGTGAGTGAGAGAGAGATAGAGAAGCTGTGAGTGAGAGGGAGAGGGAGAAAGAGAAGCTGTGAGTGACACAGAGAGAGAGAAGCTGTGAGTTAGAGAGAGAGAGAAAGAGAAGCTGTGAGTGACAGAGAGAGAGAAAGAGAAGCTGAGAGTGAGAGAGAGAGAGAGAAAGTGAAGCTGTGAGTGAGAGATAGAGAGAAAGAGAAGCTGTGTTTGTGTGAGAGAGAGAAAGACAGTCTGAGAAAGTGAGAGTGAAAGAGAAGCTGTGAGTGGGAGAGAGAGAGGGAGAAAGAGAAGCTGTGTGTGTGTGAGAGAGCAAGAGATGCTGTGAGTGAGAGTGAGAGAGAGAGAGAAAGAGAAGCTGTGAGTGAGAGAGAGAGTGAAAGAGAAGCTGTGAGTGAGAGAGAGAGAAAGAGAAGCTGTGAGTGAGAGAGAGAGTGAAAGAGAAGCTGTGAGTGAGAGAGAGAGAATGAGAAGCTGTGAGTGAGAGAGAGAGAGAAGCTGTGAGTGAGAGAGAGAGAGAGAAAGTGAAGCTGTGAGTGAGAGAGAGAGAAAGAGAAGCTGTGTGTGTGTGTGAGAGAGAAAGATAGTCTGAGAAAGAGAGAGTGAAAGAGAAGCTGTGAGTGAGAGCGAGAGAGGGAGAAAGAGAAGCTGTGTGAGAGAGAGAGAAAGAGAAGCTGAGAAAGAGAAGCTGTTAGAGAGAGAGAGAGAAAGAGAAGCTGTGAGTGAGAGAGAGAGAGAGAAAGAGAAGTTGTGAGTGAGAGAGAGAGAATGAGAAGCTGTGAGTGAGAGAGAGAAGTTGTGTGTGAGAGAGAGAAAGAGAAGCTGTGAGTGAGAGAGAGATGTGAGTGATAGAGAGAGAGAATGAGAAGCTGTGAGTGAGAGTGAGAGAGAGAAAGAGAAGCTGTGAGTGAGAGAGAGAGAAAGAGAAGCTGTGAGTGAGAGAGAGAGAATCTGTGAGTGAGAGAGAGAAAGAAATGCTGTGAGAGAGAGAGAGAGAAGATATGAGTGAGAGAGAGAGAGAAGCAGTGAGAGAGAGAGAAAGAGAAACAGAAGCTGTGAGTGAGACAGAGAGAGAAAGAGAAGCTGTGTGAGAGAGAGAGAGGGAGAAAGAGAAGCTGTGAGAGAGAGAGAGAAAGAGAAGCTGTGAGTGTGTGTGAGAGAGAAAGAGAAGCTGTGAGTGAGAGAGAGAGAAAGAAAGAGAAATTAGAGTGAGAAAGAGAGAGAGAAAGAGAAGCTGTGAGTGGGAGAGAGAGAAAGAGAGTCTGTGAGTGAGAGAGAGAGAGAGAAGCTGTGAGTGAGAGAGAGAGAGCCGCTGTGAGTGAGAGAGAGAGAAAGAGAAGCTGTGAATGAGAGAGAGAGAGAAAGAGAAGCTGTGTGTGTGAGAGAGAAAGAGAAGCTGTGAGTGAGTGAGAGAGAGAGAAAGGGAAGTTGTGAGTGAGAGAGAGAAAGAAAGAGAAGCTGTGAGTGAGAGAGAGAGAAAGAGAAGCTGTGAGTGAGAGAGAGAGAGAAAGAGAAGCTGTGAGTGAGAAGGAGAGGGAAAGAGAAGCTCTGAGTGAGTGAGAGAGAGAGAAAGAGAAGCTGTGAGTGAGAGAGAGAGAAAGAGAAGCTGTGAGTTAGAGAGAGAAAAAGAGAAGCTGTGAGTAACAAGGAGAGGGAAAGAGAAGAAGTGAGTGAGTGAGAGAGAGAGAGAGAAAGAGAAGCTGTGAGAGAGAAAGAGAAGTTGTGAGTGAGAGAGTGAGAGAGAGAAAGAGAAGCTGTTAGTGAGAGTGAGAGAGAGAGAGAGAGAAGCTGTGAGAGAGAGATTGAAAGAGAAGCTGTGAGTGAGAGAGAGAGAAGCTGTGAGAGAGAGAAAGAGAAGCTGTGAGTGAGAGGGAGAGAGAGAAAGAGAAGCTGTGAGTGACACAGAGAGAGAAGCTGTGAGTTAGAGAGAGAGAAAGAGAAGCTGTGAGTGACAGAGAGAGAGAAAGAGAAGCTGAGAGTGAGAGAGAGAGAGAAAATGAAGCTGTGAGTGAGAGAGAGAGAGAAAGAGAAGCTGTGTGTGTGTGAGAGAGAGAAGCTGTGAGTGAAAGAGAGAAAGAGAAGCTGTGAGTGAGAGAGAGAGAGAAGATGTGAGTGAGAGAGAGAGAGAATAAGAAGCTGTGAGTGAGAGAGAGAGAAAGTAAGAGAAGCTGTGAGTGACACAGAGAGAGAAGCTGTGAGTTAGAGAGAGAGAAAGAGAAGCTGTGAGTGACAGAGAGAGAGAAAGAGAAGCTGAGAGTGAGAGAGAGAGAGAAAGTGAAGCTGTGACTGTGAGAGAGAGAAAGAGAAGCTGTGTGTGTGTGAGAGAGAGAAGCTGTGAGTGAGAGAGAGAGAGAAAAGCTGTGAGTGAGAGAGAGAGAGAAAGAGAAGATATGAGTGAGAGAGAAGCAGTGTGAGAGAGAGAGAGAGAAAGAGAAGCTGTCAGTGAGACAGAGAGAGAGAAAGAGAAGCTGTGAGAGAGAGAGAGGGAGAAAGAGAAGCTGTGAGAGAGAGAGAGAAAGAGAAGCTGTGAGTGTGTGTGTGAGAGAAAGAGAAGCTGTGAGTGAGAGAGAGAGAAAGAAAGAGAAATTAGAGTGAGAAAGAGAGAGAGAATTAGAAGCTGTGAGTGAGAGTGAGAGAGAAGATGTGAGTGATAGAGAGAGAGAATGAGAAGCTGTGAGTGATAGAGAGAGTAAGTAAGAGAAGCTGTGAGTGAGATAGAGAGAGAGAGAAGAAGAAGCTGTGAGTGAGAGAGAGAGAGGGAGAAAGATAAGCTGTGAGAGAGAGAGAGAGAAGATGTGTGTGTGAGAGAGAGAAAGAAAAGTTGTGATTGAGAGTGAGAGAGAGAGAGAAATAGATGCTGTGAGTGAGAGAGATAGAAGCTGTGAGTGAGAGAGAGAAAGAAAAGCGGTGAGTGAGAGAGAGAGAGAGAAAGAGAAGATATGAATGAGAGAGAGAAGCAGTGAGAGAGAGAGAGAGAAAGAGAATGAGAAGCTGTGAGTGAGAGGGAGAGAGAGAAAGAGAAGCTGTGAGTGACACAGAGAGAGAAGCTGTGAGTTAGAGAGAGAGAAAGAGAAGCTGTGAGTGACAGAGAGAGAGAAAGAGAAGCTGAGAGTGAGAGAGAGAGAGAGAAAGTGAAGCTGTGAGTGAGAGAGAGAGAGAAAGAGAAGCTGTGTGTGTGTGTGAGAGAGAAGCTGTGAGTGAGAGAGAGAAAGAGAAGCTGTGAGTGAGAGAGAGAGAGAGAAGATGTGAGTGAGAGAGAGAGAGAATGAGAAGCTGTGAGTGAGAGAGAGAGAAAGTAAGAGAAGCTGTGAGTGATACAGAGAGAGAGAAAGAGAAGCTGTGAGTGAGAGAGAGAGAGGGAGAAAGATAAGCTTGTGAGAGAGAGAGAGAGAAAGAGAAGCTGTGAGAGAGAGAGAAAGAGAAGCTGTGAGTGAGAGAGAGAAAAAGAGAAGCTGTGAGTAACAAGGAGAGGGAAAGAGAAGGTGAGTGAGTGAGAGAGAGAGAGAGAAAGAGAAGCTGTGAGAGAGAAAGAGAAGTTGTGAGTGAGAGAGTGAGAGAGAGAAAGAGAAGCTGTTAGTGAGAGTGAGAGAGAGAGACAGAGAAGCTGTGAGAGAGAGATTGAAAGAGAAGCTGTGAGTGAGAGAGAGATTGAAGCTGTGAGAGAGAGAAAGAGAAGCTGTGAGTGAGAGGGAGAGAGAGAAAGAGAAGCTGTGAGTGACACAGAGAGAGAAGCTGTGAGTTAGAGAGAGAGAAAGAGAAGCTGTGAGTGACAGAGAGAGAGAAAGAGAAGCTGAGAGTGAGAGAGAGAGAGAGAAAGTGAAGCTGTGAGTGAGAGAGAGAGAGAAAGAGAAGCTGTGTGTGTGTGAGAGAGAGAAGCTGTGAGTGAGAGAGAGAAAGAGAAGCTGTGAGTGAGAGAGAGAGAGAGAAGATGTGAGTGAGAGAGAGAGAGAATGAGAAGCTGTGAGTGAGAGAGAGAGAAAGTAAGAGAAGCTGTGAGTGACACAGAGAGAGAAGCTGTGAGTTAGAGAGAGAGAAAGAGAAGCTGTGAGTGACAGAGAGAGAGAAAGAGAAGCTGAGAGTGAGAGAGAGAGAGAAAGTGAAGCTGTGAGTGAGAGAGAGAGAAAGAGAAGCTGTGTGTGTGTGAGAGTGAGAAGCTGTGAGTGAGAGAGAGAAAGAAAAGCTGTGAGTGAGAGAGAGAGAGAGAGAGAAAGAGAAGATATGAGTGAGAGAGAAGCAGTGAGAGAGAGAGAGAAATAGAAGCTGTCAGTGAGACAGAGAGAGAGAAAGAGAAGCTGTGAGAGAGAGAGAGAGGGAGAAAGAGAAGCTGTGAGAGAGAGAGAGGAAGAGAAGCTGTGAGTGTGTGTGTGAGAGAAAGAGAAGCTGTGAGTGAGAGAGAGAGAAAGAAAGAGAAATTAGAGTGAGAAAGAGAGAGAGAATTAGAAGCTGTGAGTGATAGAGAGAGTAAGTAAGAGAAGCTGTGAGTGAGATAGAGAGAGAGAAGGAGAAGCTGTGAGTGAGAGAGAGAGAGGGAGAAAGATAAGCTGTGTGTGAGAGAGAGAGAGAAGATGTGTGTGTGTGAGAGAGAAAGAAAAGTTGTGATTGAGAGTGAGAGAGAGAGAGAAAGAGATGCTGTGAGTGAGAGAGAGAGAAGCTGTGAGTGAGAGAGAGAAAGAAAAGCGGTGAGTGAGAGAGAGAGAGAAAGAGAAGATATGAATGAGAGAGAGAGAAGCAGTGAGAGAGAGAGAGAAAGAGAATGAGAAGCTGTGAGTGAGAGGGAGAGAGAGAAAGAGAAGCTGTGAGTGACACAGAGAGAGAAGCTGTGAGTTAGAGAGAGAGAAAGAGAAGCTGTGAGTGACAGAGAGAGAAAGAGAAGCTGAGAGTGAGAGAGAGAGAGAGAAAGTGAAGCTGTGAGTGAGAGAGAGAGAAAAAGAGAAGCTGTGTGTGTGTGTGAGAGAGAGAAGCTGTGAGTGAGAGAGAGAAAGAGAAGCTGTGAGTGAGAGAGAGAGAGAAGATGTGAGTGAGAGAGAGAGAGAATGAGAAGCTGTGAGTGAGAGAGAGAGAAAGTAAGAGAAGCTGTGAGTGATACAGAGAGAGAGAAAGAGAAGCTGTGAGTGAGAGAGAGAGAGAGGGAGAAAGATAATCTTGTGAGAGAGAGAGAGAGAGAAAGAGAAGCTGTGAGAGAGAGAGAAAGAGAAGCTGTGATTGAGAGTGAGAGAGAGAAAGAGAAGCTGTGAGTGAGAGAGAGAGAAAGAGAAGCTGTGAGTGAGAGAGAGAGAGAAGCTGTGAGTGAGAGAGAGAGAAGCTGTGAGTGAGAGAGAGAAAGAAAAGCTGTGAGTGAGAGAGAGAGAGAGAAAGAGAAGATATGAGTGAGAGAGAGAGAAGCAGTGAGAGAGAGAGAGAGAGAAAGAGAAGCTGTCAGTGAGACAGAGAGAGAAAGAGAAGCTGTGAGAGAGAGAGAAAGAGAAGCTGTGAGTGTGTGTGTGAGAGAAAGAGAAGCTGTGAGTGAGAGAGAGAGAAAGAAAGAGAAATTAGAGTGAGAAAGAGAGAGAGAATTAGAAGCTGTGAGTGAGAGTGAGAGAGAAGATGTGAGTGATAGAGAGAGAGAATGAGAAGCTGTGAGTGATAGAGAGAGTAAGTAAGAGAAGCTGTGAGTGAGATAGAGAGAGAGAAGCTGTGAGTAAGAGAGAGTGAGAAAGAGAAGCTGTGAGTGACAGAGAGAGAGAATGAGAAGCTGAGAGTGAGTGAGAGTAAGAGAAAGTGAAGCTGTGAGTGAGAGAGAGAAAGAGAAGCTGTGTGTGTGTGAGAGAGAGAAAGATAGTCTGAGAAAGAGAGAGTGAAAGAGAAGCTGTGAGTGAGAGAGAGAGAGGGAGAAAGAGAAGCTGTGTGTGAGAGAGAGAAAGAGAAGCTGTGAGTGAGAGTGAGAGAGAGAGAGAGAAAGAGAAGCTGTGAGTGATAGAGAGAGTAAGTAAGAGAAGCTGTGAGTGAGATAGAGAGAGAGAAGCTGTGAGTTAGAGAGAGAGAGAAAGAGAAGCTGTGAGTGACAGAGAGAGAGAAAGAGAAGCTGAGAGTGAGTGAGAGTAAGAGAAAGTGAAGCTGTGAGTGAGAGAGAGAAAGAGAAGCTGTGTGTGTGTGAGAGAGAGAAAGATAGTCTGAGAAAGAGAGAGTGAAAGAGAAGCTGTGAGTGAGAGAGAGAGAGGGAGAAAGAGAAGCTGTGAGTGAGAGAGAGAAAGAAAAGCGGTGAGTGAGAGAGAGAGAAAGAGAAGATATGAATGAGAGAGAGAGAAGCAGTGAGAGAGAGAGAGAAAGAGAATGAGAAGCTGTGAGTGAGAGGGAGAGAGAGAAAGAGAAGCTGTGAGTGACACAGAGAGAGAAGCTGTGAGTTAGAGAGAGAGAAAGAGAAGCTGTGAGTGACAGAGAGAGAGAAAGAGAAGCTGAGAGTGAGAGAGAGAGAGAGAGAAAGTGAAGCTGTGAGTGGGAGAGAGAGAGAAAGAGAAGCTGTGTGTGTGTGAGAGAGAGAAGCTGTGAGTGAGAGAGAGAAAGAGAAGCTGTGAGTGAGAGAGAGAGAGAGAAGATGTGAGTGAGAGAGAGAGAGAATGAGAAGCTGTGAGTGAGAGAGAGAGAGAGTAAGAGAAGCTGTGAGTGATACAGAGAGAGAGAAAGAGAAGCTGTGAGTGAGAGAGATAGAGGGGGAGAAAGATAAGCTTGTGAGAGAGAGAGAGAGAGAAAGAGAAGCTGTGATTGAGAGTGAGAGAGAGAAAGAGAAGCTATGAGTGAGAGAGAGAGAAAGAGAAGCTGTGAGTGAGAGAGAGAGAGAGAAGCTGTGAGTGAGAGAGAGAGAAGCTGTGTGTGAGAGAGAGAAAGAGAAGCTGTGAGTGAGAGTGAGAGAGAGAGAGAGAAAGAGAAGCTGTGAGTGATAGAGAGAGTAAGTAAGAGAAGCTGTGAGTGAGATAGAGAGAGAGAAGCTGTGAGTTAGAGAGAGAAAGAAAAGCGGTGAGTGAGAGAGAGAGAGAAAGAGAAGATATGAATGAGAGAGAGAAGCAGTGAGAGAGAGAGAGAAAGAGAATGAGAAGCTGTGAGTGAGAGGGAGAGAGAGAAAGAGAAGCTGTGAGTGACACAGAGAGAGAAGCTGTGAGTTAGAGAGAGAGAAAGAGAAGCTGTGAGTGACAGAGTGAGAGAAAGAGAAGCTGAGAGTGAGAGAGAGAGAGAGAAAGTGAAGCTGTGAGTGAGAGAGAGAGAGAAAGAGAAGCTGTGTGTGTGTGTGAGAGAGAAGCTGTGAGTGAGAGAGAGAAAGAGAAGCTGTGAGTGAGAGAGAGAGAGAAGATGTGAGTGAGAGCGAGAGAGAATGAGAAGCTGTGAGTGAGAGAGAGAGAAAGTAAGAGAAGCTGTGAGTGATACAGAGAGAGAGAAAGAGAAGCTGTGAGTGAGAGAGAGAGAGGGAGAAAGATAAGCTTGTGAGAGAGAGAGAGAGAGAGAAAGAGAAGCTGTGAGAGAGAGAGAAAGAGAAGCTGTGATTGAGAGTGAGAGAGAGAAAGAGAAGCTGTGAGTGAGAGAGAGAAAGAGAAGCTGTGAGTGAGAGAGAGAGAAGCTGTGAGTGAGAGAGAGAAAGAAAAGCTGTGAGTGAGAGAGAGAGAGAGAAAGAGAAGATTTGAGTGAGAGAGAGAGAAGCAGTGAGAGAGAAAGAGAAGCTGTCAGTGAGACAGAGAGAGAAAGAGAAGCTGTGTGAGAGAGAGAGAAAGAGAAGCTGTGAGTGTGTGTGTGAGAGAAAGAGAAGCTGTGAGTGAGAGAGAGAGAAAGAAAGAGAAATTAGAGTGAGAAAGAGAGAGAGAATTAGAAGCTGTGAGTGAGAGTGAGAGAGAAGATGTGAGTGATAGAGAGAGAGAATGAGAAGCTGTGAGTGATAGAGAGACTAAGTAAGAGAAGCTGTGAGTGAGATAGAGAGAGAGAAGCTGTGAGTTAGAGAGAGCGAGAAAGAGAAGCTGTGAGTGACAGAGAGAGAGAATGAGAAGCTGAGAGTGAGTGAGAGTAAGAGAAAGTGAAGCTGTGAGTGAGAGAGAGAAAGAGAAGCTGTGTGTGTGTGTGAGAGAGAGAAAGATAGTCTGAGAAAGAGAGAGTGAAAGAGAAGCTGTGAGTGAGAGAGAGAGAGGGAGAAAGAGAAGCTGTGTGTGAGAGAGAGAAAGAGAAGCTGTGAGTGAGAGTGAGAGAGAGAGAGAGAGAGAGAGAAGCTGTGAGTGATAGAGAGAGTAAGTAAGAGAAGCTGTGAGTGAGATAGAGAGAGAGAAGCTGTGAGTTAGAGAGAGAGAGAAAGAGAAGCTGTGAGTGACAGAGAGAGAGAAAGAGAAGCTGAGAGTGAGTGAGAGTAAGAGAAAGTGAAGCTGTGAGTGAGAGAGAGAAAGAGAAGCTGTGTGTGTGTGTGAGAGAGAAAGATAGTCTGAGAAAGAGAGATTGAAAGAGAAGCTGTGAGTGAGAGAGAGAGAGGGAGAAAGAGAAGCTGTGTGTGTGTGAGAGAAAGAGAAGCTGTGAGTGAGAGTGGGAGAGAGAGAGAGAAAGAGAAGCTGTGAGTGAGAGAGAGAGTGAAAGAGAAGCTGTGTGAGAGAGAGAGAAAGAGAAGCTGTGAGTGAGAGAGAGAGAATGAGAAGCTGTGAGTGAGAGAGAGAGAAGCTGTGAGTGAGAGAGAGAGAGAGAAAGAGAAGCTGTGAGTGAGAGAGAGAGTGAAAGAGAAGCTGTGAGTGAGAGAGAGAGACAGAGAAGCTGTGAGTGAGAGAGAGAGAGAATGAGAAGCTGTGAGTGAGAGAGAGAGAAGCTGAGAGTGAGAGAGGGAGAGGGAGAAAGAGAAGCTGTGTGTGTGAGAGAGAGAAAGAGAAGCTGTGAGTGAGAGTGAGAGAGAGAGAAAGAGAAGCTGTGAGTGTGAGAGAGAGAATGAGAAGCTGTGAGTGAGAGAGAGAAGTTGTGTGTGTGAGAGAGAAAGAGAAGCTGTGAGTGATAGAGAGAGAGAGATGTGAGTGATAGAGAGAGATAATGAGAAGCTGTGAGTGAGAGAGAGAGAAAGTAAGAGAAGCTGTGAGTGATACAGAGAGAGAGAAAGAGAAGCTGTGAGTGAGAGAGAGAGAGGGAGAAAGATAATCTGTGAGAGAGAGAGAGAAAGAGAAACTGTGTGTGTGAGAGAGAGAAAGAGAAGCTGTGATTGAGAGTGAGAGAGAGAGGGAGAAAGATAAGCTGTGAGGGTGAGAGAGAGAAAGAAAAGCTGTGAGTGAGAGAGAGAAGCTGTGAGTGTGTGAGAGAAAGAAAAGCTGTGAGTGAGAGAGAGAGAGAAAGAGAAGATATGAGTGAGAGAGAGAGAGAAGCAGTGAGAGAGAGAGAGAGAGAAAGAGAAGCTGTTTGTGAGACAGAGAGAGAGAAAGATAAGCTGAGAGAGAGAGAGGGAGAAAGAAAAGCTGTGAGAGAGTGAGAGAGAAAGAGAAGCTGTGAGTGTGTGTGTGAGAGAAAGGGAAGCTGTGAGTGAGAGAGAAAGAAAGAAAGAGAAATTAGAGTGAGAGAGAGAAAGAGAAGCTGTGAGTGGGAGAGAGAGAAAGAGAGTCTGTGAGTGAGAGAGAGAGAGAGAAGCAGTGAGTGAGAGAGAGAGAGCTGCTCTGAGTGAGAGAGAGAGAAAGAGAAGCTGTGAATGAGAGAGAGAGTAAGAGAAGCTGTGTGTGTGTGAGAGAGAGAGGTTGTGAGTGAGAGAGAGAAAGAGAAGCTGTGAGTGAGAGAGAGAAAGAAAGTGAAGCTGTGAGTGAGAGAGAGAGAGAGAAAGAGAAGCTGTGTGTGTGTGTGAGAGAGAAGTTGCGAGTGAGAGAGAGAAAGAGAAGCTGTGAGTGAGAGAGAGAGAGAGAAGAGTGAGTGATAGAGAGAGAGAATGAGAAGCTGTGAGTGATAGAGAGAGTAAGTAAGAGAAGCTGTGAGTGAGATAGAGAGAGAGAGAAGGAGAAGCTGTGAGTGAGAGAGAGAGAGGGAGAAAGATAAGCTGTGTGTGTGTGTGAGAGAGAGAAGCTGTGTGTGTGAGAGAGAGAAAGAAAAGCTGTGATTGAGAGTGAGAGAGAGAGAAAGAGATGCTGTGAGTGAGAGAGAGAAGCTGTGAGTGAGAGAGAGAGAAGCTGTGAGTGAGAGAGAGAAAGAAAAGCGGTGAGTGAGAGTGAGAGAGAGAAAGAAAAGCTGTGAGTGAGACAGAGAGAGAAAGAGAAGCTGTGTGAGAGAGAGAGAGGGAGAAAGAGAAGCTGTGAGAGAGAGAGAGAGAAAGAGAAGCTGTGAGTGTGTGTGAGAGAGAAAGAGAAGCTGTGAGTGAGAGAGAGAGAAAGAAAGAGAAATTAGAGTGAGAAAGAGAGAGAGAAAGAGAAGCTGTGAGTGGGAGATAGAGAAAGAGAGTCTGTGAGTGAGAGAGAGAGAGAAGCTGTGAGTGAGAGAGAGAGTGCCGCTGTGAGTGAGAGAGAGAGAAAGAGAAGCTGTGAATGAGAGAGAGAGAGAAAGAGAAGCTGTGAGTGAGAGAGAGAAAGAAAGAGAAGCTGTGAGTGTGAGAGAGAGAAAGGGAAGTTGTGAGTGAGAGAGAGAGAGAGAAAGAGAAGCTGTGAGTGAGAGAGAGAAAGAGAAGCTGTGAGTGAGAGAGAGAGAAAGAGAAGCTGTGAGTGAGAAGGAGAGGGAAAGAGAAGCTGTGAGTGAGTGAGAGAGAGAGAGAAAGAGAAGCTGTGAGAGAGAAAGAGAAAGAGAAGCTGTGAGTGAGAGAGAGAGAGAAAGAGAAGCTGTGAGTGAGAAGGAGAGGGAAAGAGAAGCTGTGAGTGAGTGAGAGAGAGAGAGAAAGAGAAGCTGTGAGAAAGAAAGAGAGAAGCTGTGAGTGAGAGAGTGAGAGAGAGAAAGAGAAGCTGTTAGTGAGAGTGAGAGAGAGAGAGAAGCTGTGAGTGAGAGGGAGAGAGAGAAAGAGAAGCTGTGAGTGACACAGAGAGAGAGAAGCTGTGAGTTAGAGAGAGAGAGAAAGAGAAGCTGTGAGTGACAGAGAGAGAGAAAGAGAAGCTGAGAGTGAGTGAGAGAGAGAGAAAGTGAAGCTGTGAGTGAGAGAGAGAGAAAGAGAAGCTGTGTTTGTGTGTGAGAGAGAAAGACAGTCTGAGAAAGTGAGAGTGAAAGAGAAGCTGTGAGTGAGAGAGAGAGAGGGAGAAAGAGAAGCTGTGTGTGTGTGAGAGAGAAAGAGATGCTGTGAGTGAGAGTGAGAGAGAGAGTGAAAGAGAAGCTGTGAGTGAGAGAGAGAAAGAGAAGCTGTGAGTGTGAGAGAGAGAGAATGAGAAGCTGTGCGTGAGAGAGAGAGAAGCTGTGAGTGAGAGAGAGAGAGAGAAAGTGAAGCTGTGAGTGAGAGAGAGAGAGAAAGTGAAGCTGTGTGTGTGTGAGAGAGAGAAAGATAGTCTGAGAAAGAGAGAGTGAAAGAGAAGCTGTGAGTGAGAGAGAGAGAGAGAAGAGTGAGTGATAGAGAGAGAGAATGAGAAGCTGTGAGTGATAGAGAGAGTAAGTAAGAGAAGCTGTGAGTGAGATAGAGAGAGAGAGAAGGAGAAGCTGTGAGTGAGAGAGAGAGAGGGAGAAAGATAAGCTGTGTGTGTGTGTGAGAGAGAGAAGCTGTGTGTGAGAGAGAGAGAAAGAAAAGCTGTGATTGAGAGTGAGAGAGAGAGAAAGAGATGCTGTGAGTGAGAGAGAGAAGCTGTGAGTGAGAGAGAGAGAAGCTGTGAGTGAGAGAGAGAAAGAAAAGCGGTGAGTGAGAGTGAGAGAGAGAAAGAAAAGCTGTGAGTGAGACAGAGAGAGAAAGAGAAGCTGTGTGAGAGAGAGAGAGGGAGAAAGAGAAGCTGTGAGAGAGAGAGAGAGAAAGAGAAGCTGTGAGTGTGTGTGAGAGAGAAAGAGAAGCTGTGAGTGAGAGAGAGAGAAAGAAAGAGAAATTAGAGTGAGAAAGAGAGAGAGAAAGAGAAGCTGTGAGTGGGAGATAGAGAAAGAGAGTCTGTGAGTGAGAGAGAGAGAGAAGCTGTGAGTGAGAGAGAGAGTGCCGCTGTGAGTGAGAGAGAGAGAAAGAGAAGCTGTGAATGAGAGAGAGAGAGAAAGAGAAGCTGTGAGTGAGAGAGAGAAAGAAAGAGAAGCTGTGAGTGTGAGAGAGAGAAAGGGAAGTTGTGAGTGAGAGAGAGAGAGAGAAAGAGAAGCTGTGAGTGAGAGAGAGAAAGAGAAGCTGTGAGTGAGAGAGAGAGAAAGAGAAGCTGTGAGTGAGAAGGAGAGGGAAAGAGAAGCTGTGAGTGAGTGAGAGAGAGAGAGAAAGAGAAGCTGTGAGAGAGAAAGAGAAAGAGAAGCTGTGAGTGAGAGAGAGAGAGAAAGAGAAGCTGTGAGTGAGAAGGAGAGGGAAAGAGAAGCTGTGAGTGAGTGAGAGAGAGAGAGAAAGAGAAGCTGTGAGAAAGAAAGAGAGAAGCTGTGAGTGAGAGAGTGAGAGAGAGAAAGAGAAGCTGTTAGTGAGAGTGAGAGAGAGAGAGAAGCTGTGAGTGAGAGGGAGAGAGAGAAAGAGAAGCTGTGAGTGACACAGAGAGAGAGAAGCTGTGAGTTAGAGAGAGAGAGAAAGAGAAGCTGTGAGTGACAGAGAGAGAGAAAGAGAAGCTGAGAGTGAGTGAGAGAGAGAGAAAGTGAAGCTGTGAGTGAGAGAGAGAGAAAGAGAAGCTGTGTTTGTGTGTGAGAGAGAAAGACAGTCTGAGAAAGTGAGAGTGAAAGAGAAGCTGTGAGTGAGAGAGAGAGAGGGAGAAAGAGAAGCTGTGTGTGTGTGAGAGAGAAAGAGATGCTGTGAGTGAGAGTGAGAGAGAGAGTGAAAGAGAAGCTGTGAGTGAGAGAGAGAAAGAGAAGCTGTGAGTGTGAGAGAGAGAGAATGAGAAGCTGTGAGTGAGAGAGAGAGAAGCTGTGAGTGAGAGAGAGAGAGAGAAAGTGAAGCTGTGAGTGAGAGAGAGAGAGAAAGTGAAGCTGTGTGTGTGTGAGAGAGAGAAAGATAGTCTGAGAAAGAGAGAGTGAAAGAGAAGCTGTGAGTGAGAGAGAGAGAGGGAGAAAGAGAAGCTGTGTGAGAGAGAGAGAGAAAGAGAAGTTGTGAGTGAGAGTGAGAGAGAGAGAGAAAGAGAAGCTGTGAGAGAGAGAGAAAGAAAAGTTGTGAGTGAGAGAGAGAGAGAGAATGAGAAGCTGTGAGTGAGAGAGAGAAGTTGTGTGTGAGAGAGAGAAAGAGAAGCTGTGAGTGAGAGAGAGATGTGAGTGATAGAGAGAATGAGAAGCTGTGAGTGAGAGAGAGAGAGAGAGAGAGAAAGAGAAGCTGTGAGTGAGAGAGAGAGAAAGAGAAGCTGTGAGTGAGAGAGAGAGAATCTGTGAGTGAGAGAGAGAGAAAGAGAAGCTGTGAGTGACAGAAAGAGAAAGAGAAGCTGAGAGTGAGAGAGAGAGAGAAAGTGAAGCTGTGAGTGAGAGAGAGAGAGAAAGAGAAGCTGTGTGTGTGTGAGAGAGAAAGATAGTCTGAGAAAGAGAGAGTGAAAGAGAAACTGTGAGTGAGACAGAGAGAGGGAGAAAGAGAAGCTGTGTGCGTGAGAGAGAGAAAGAGAAGGTGTGAGTGAGAATGAGAGAGAGAGAGAGAAAGAGAAGCTGTGAGAGAGAAAGAGAGAAGCTGTGAGTGAGAGAGTGAGAGAGAGAAAGAGAAGCTGTTAGTGAGAGTGAGAGAGAGAGAGAGAAGCTGTGAGTGAGAGAGAGAGAAGCTGTGAGTGAGAGGGAGAGAGAGAAAGAGAAGCTGTGAGTGACAGAGAGAGAGAGAAGCTGTGAGTTAGAGATAGAGAGAAAGAGAAGCTGTGAGTGACAGAGAGAGAGAAAGAGAAGCTGAGAGTGAGTGAGAGAGAGAGAAAGTGAAGCTGTGAGTGAGAGAGAAAGAGAAGCTGTGTTTGTGTGAGAGAGAGAAAGACAGTCTGAGAAAGTGAGAGTGAAAGAGAAGCTGTGAGTGAGAGAGAGAGAGGGAGAAAGAGAAGCTGTGTGTGTGAGAGAGAGAAAGAGATGCTGTGAGTGAGAGAGAGAGAGAGAGAGTGAAAGAGAAGCTGTGAGTGAGAGAGAGAGAGGGAGAAAGAGAAGCTGTGTGAGAGAGAGAGAGAGAAAGAGAAGCTGTGAGTGAGAGTGAGAGAGAGAGAGAAAGAGAAGCTGTGAGAGAGAGAGAGAGAGAAAGAAAAGTTGTGAGTGAGAGAGAGAGAGAGAATGAGAAGCTGTGAGTGAGAGAGAGAAGTTGTGTGAGAGAGAGAGAAAGAGAAGCTGTGAGTGAGAGAGAGATGTGAGTGATAGAGAGAATGAGAAGCTGTGAGTGAGAGTGAGAGAGAGAGAGAGAAAGAGAAGCTGTGAGTGAGAGAGAGAGAAAGAGAAGCTGTGAGTGAGAGAGAGAGAATCTGTGAGTGAGAGAGAGAGAAAGAGAAGCTGTGAGTGACAGAAAGAGAAAGAGAAGCTGAGAGTGAGAGAGAGAGAGAAAGTGAAGCTGTGAGTGAGAGAGAGAGAGAAAGAGAAGCTGTGTCTGTGTGAGAGAGAAAGATAGTCTGAGAAAGAGAGAGTGAAAGAGAAACTGTGAGTGAGAGAGAGAGAGAAAAGATGTGAGTGAGAGAGAGAGAGAATGAGAAGCTGTGAGTGAGAGAGAGAGAAAGTAAGAGAAGCTGTGAGTGACACAGAGAGAGAAGCTGTGAGTTAGAGAGAGAGAAAGAGAAGCTGTGAGTGACAGAGAGAGAGAAAGAGAAGCTGAGAGTGAGAGAGAGAGAGAAAGTGAAGCTGTGAGTGAGGGAGAGAGAAAGAGAAGCTGTGTGTGTGTGAGAGTGAGAAGCTGTGAGTGAGAGAGAGAAAGAAAAGCTGTGAGTGAGAGAGAGAGAGAGAGAGAGAAAGAGAAGATATGAGTGAGAGAGAAGCAGTGAGAGAGAGAGAGAGAAAGAGAAGCTGTCAGTGAGACAGAGAGAGAGAAAGAGAAGCTGTGAGAGAGAGAGAGGGAGAAAGAGAAGCTGTGAGAGAGAGAGAGGAAGAGAAGCTGTGAGTGTGTGTGTGAGAGAAAGAGAAGCTGTGAGTGAGAGAGAGAGAAAGAAAGAGAAATTAGAGTGAGAAAGAGAGAGAGAATTAGAAGCTGTGAGTGAGAGTGAGAGAGAAGATGGGAGTGATAGAGAGAGAGAATGAGAATCTGTGAGTGATAGAGAGAGTAAGTAAGAGAAGCTGTGAGTGAGATAGAGAGAGAGAGAAGGAGAAGCTGTGAGTGAGAGAGAGAGAGGGAGAAAGATAAGCTGTGAGAGAGAGAGAGAGAGAAGATGTGTGTGTGAGAGAGAGAAAGAAAAGTTGTGATTGAGAGTGAGAGAGAGAGAGAAAGAGATGCTGTGAGTGAGAGAGAGAGAAGCTGTGAGTGAGAGAGAGAAAGAAAAGCGGTGAGTGAGAGAGAGAGAAAGAGAAGATATGAATGAGAGAGAGAGAAGCAGTGAGAGAGAGAGAGAAAGAGAATGAGAAGCTGTGAGTGAGAGGGAGAGAGAGAAAGAGAAGCTGTGAGTGACACAGAGAGAGAAGCTGTGAGTTAGAGAGAGAGAAAGAGAAGCTGTGAGTGACAGAGAGAGAGAAAGAGAAGCTGTGTGTGTGTGTGTGAGAGAAGCTGTGAGTGAGAGAGAGAAAGAGAAGCTGTGAGTGAGAGAGAGAGAGAAGATGTGAGTGAGAGAGAGAGAGAAGATGTGAGTGAGAGAGAGAGAGAATGAGAAGCTGTGAGTGAGAGAGAGAGAAAGTAAGAGAAGCTGTGAGTGATACAGAGAGAGAGAAAGAGAAGCTGTGAGTGAGAGAGAGAGAGAGGGAGAAAGATAAGCTTGTGAGAGAGAGAGAGAGAAAGAGAAGCTGTGTGAGAGAGAGAAAGAGAAGCTGTGATTGAGAGTGAGAGAGAGAAAGAGAAGCTGTGAGTGAGAGAGAGAGAAAGAGAAGCTGTGAGTGAGAGAGAGAGAGAAGCTGTGAGTGAGAGAGAAGCTGTGAGTGAGAGAGAGAAAGAAAAGCTGTGAGTGAGAGAGAGAGAGAAAGAGAAGATATGAGTGAGAGAGAGAGAAGCAGTGAGAGAGAGAGAGAGAAAGAGAAGCTGTCAGTGAGACAGAGAGAGAAAGAGAAGCTGTGAGAGAGAGAGAAAGAGAAGCTGTGAGTGTGTGTGTGAGAGAAAGAGAAGCTGTGAGTGAGAGAGAGAGAAAGAAAGAGAAATTAGAGTGAGAAAGAGAGAGAGAATTAGAAGCTGTGAGTGAGAGTGAGAGAGAAGATGTGAGTGATAGAGAGAGAGAATGAGAAGCTGTGAGTGATAGAGAGAGTAAGTAAGAGAAGCTGTGAGTGAGATAGAGAGAGAGAAGCTGTGAGTTAGAGAGAGTGAGAAAGAGAAGCTGTGAGTGACAGAGAGAGAGAGAATGAGAAGCTGAGAGTGAGTGAGAGTAAGAGAAAGTGAAGCTGTGAGTGAGAGAGAGAAAGAGAAGCTGTGTGTGTGTGAGAGAGAGAAAGATAGTCTGAGAAAGAGAGAGTGAAAGAGAAGCTGTGAGTGAGAGAGAGAGAGGGAGAAAGAGAAGCTGTGTGTGAGAGAGAGAAAGAGAAGCTGTGAGTGAGAGTGAGAGAGAGAGAGAGAAAGAGAAGCTGTGAGTGATAGAGAGAGTAAGTAAGAGAAGCTGTGAGTGAGATAGAGAGAGAGAAGCTGTGAGTTAGAGAGAGAGAGAAAGAGAAGCTGTGAGTGACAGAGAGAGAGAAAGAGAAGCTGAGAGTGAGTGAGAGTAAGAGAAAGTGAAGCTGTGAGTGAGAGAGAGAAAGAGAAGCTGTGTGTGTGTGAGAGAGAGAAAGATAGTCTGAGAAAGAGAGAGTGAAAGAGAAGCTGTGAGTGAGAGAGAGAGAGGGAGAAAGAGAAGCTGTGAGTGAGAGAGAGAAAGAAAAGCGGTGAGTGAGAGAGAGAGAGAAAGAGAAGATATGAATGAGAGAGAGAGAAGCAGTGAGAGAGAGAGAGAAAGAGAATGAGAAGCTGTGAGTGAGAGGGAGAGAGAGAAAGAGAAGCTGTGAGTGACACAGAGAGAGAAGCTGTGAGTTAGAGAGAGAGAAAGAGAAGCTGTGAGTGACAGAGAGAGAGAGAGAGAAGCTGAGAATGAGAGAGAGAGAGAGAAAGTGAAGCTGTGAGTGGGAGAGAGAGAGAAAGAGAAGCTGTGTGTGTGTGAGAGAGAGAAGCTGTGAGTGAGAGAGAGAAAGAGAAGCTGTGAGTGAGAGAGAGAGAGAGAAGATGTGAGTGAGAGAGAGAGAATGAGAAGCTGTGAGTGAGAGAGAGAGAAAGTAAGAGAAGCTGTGAGTGATACAGAGAGAGAGAAAGAGAAGCTGTGAGTGAGAGAGAGAGAGAGGGAGAAAGATAAGCTTGTGAGAGAGAGAGAGAGAAAGAGAAGCTGTGAGAGAGAGAGAAAGAGAAGCTGTGATTGAGAGTGAGAGAGAGAAAGAGAAATTAGAGTGAGAAAGAGAGAGAGAATTAGAAGCTGTGAGTGAGAGTGAGAGAGAAGATGGGAGTGATAGAGAGAGAGAATGAGAATCTGTGAGTGATAGAGAGAGTAAGTAAGAGAAGCTGTGAGTGAGATAGAGAGAGAGAGAAGGAGAAGCTGTGAGTGAGAGAGAGAGAGGGAGAAAGATAAGCTGTGAGAGAGAGAGAGAGAGAAGATGTGTGTGTGAGAGAGAGAAAGAAAAGTTGTGATTGAGAGTGAGAGAGAGAGAGAAAGAGATGCTGTGAGTGAGAGAGAGAGAAGCTGTGAGTGAGAGAGAGAAAGAAAAGCGGTGAGTGAGAGAGAGAGAAAGAGAAGATATGAATGAGAGAGAGAGAAGCAGTGAGAGAGAGAGAGAAAGAGAATGAGAAGCTGTGAGTGAGAGGGAGAGAGAGAAAGAGAAGCTGTGAGTGACACAGAGAGAGAAGCTGTGAGTTAGAGAGAGAGAAAGAGAAGCTGTGAGTGACAGAGAGAGAGAAAGAGAAGCTGTGTGTGTGTGTGTGAGAGAAGCTGTGAGTGAGAGAGAGAAAGAGAAGCTGTGAGTGAGAGAGAGAGAGAAGATGTGAGTGAGAGAGAGAGAGAAGATGTGAGTGAGAGAGAGAGAGAATGAGAAGCTGTGAGTGAGAGAGAGAGAAAGTAAGAGAAGCTGTGAGTGATACAGAGAGAGAGAAAGAGAAGCTGTGAGTGAGAGAGAGAGAGAGGGAGAAAGATAAGCTTGTGAGAGAGAGAGAGAGAAAGAGAAGCTGTGTGAGAGAGAGAAAGAGAAGCTGTGATTGAGAGTGAGAGAGAGAAAGAGAAGCTGTGAGTGAGAGAGAGAGAAAGAGAAGCTGTGAGTGAGAGAGAGAGAGAAGCTGTGAGTGAGAGAGAAGCTGTGAGTGAGAGAGAGAAAGAAAAGCTGTGAGTGAGAGAGAGAGAAAGAGAAGATATGAGTGAGAGAGAGAGAAGCAGTGAGAGAGAGAGAGAGAAAGAGAAGCTGTCAGTGAGACAGAGAGAGAAAGAGAAGCTGTGAGAGAGAGAGAAAGAGAAGCTGTGAGTGTGTGTGTGAGAGAAAGAGAAGCTGTGAGTGAGAGAGAGAGAAAGAAAGAGAAATTAGAGTGAGAAAGAGAGAGAGAATTAGAAGCTGTGAGTGAGAGTGAGAGAGAAGATGTGAGTGATAGAGAGAGAGAATGAGAAGCTGTGAGTGATAGAGAGAGTAAGTAAGAGAAGCTGTGAGTGAGATAGAGAGAGAGAAGCTGTGAGTTAGAGAGAGTGAGAAAGAGAAGCTGTGAGTGACAGAGAGAGAGAGAATGAGAAGCTGAGAGTGAGTGAGAGTAAGAGAAAGTGAAGCTGTGAGTGAGAGAGAGAAAGAGAAGCTGTGTGTGTGTGAGAGAGAGAAAGATAGTCTGAGAAAGAGAGAGTGAAAGAGAAGCTGTGAGTGAGAGAGAGAGAGGGAGAAAGAGAAGCTGTGTGTGTGAGAGAGAAAGAGAAGCTGTGAGTGAGAGTGAGAGAGAGAGAGAGAAAGAGAAGCTGTGAGTGATAGAGAGAGTAAGTAAGAGAAGCTGTGAGTGAGATAGAGAGAGAGAAGCTGTGAGTTAGAGAGAGAGAGAAAGAGAAGCTGTGAGTGACAGAGAGAGAGAAAGAGAAGCTGAGAGTGAGTGAGAGTAAGAGAAAGTGAAGCTGTGAGTGAGAGAGAGAAAGAGAAGCTGTGTGTGTGTGAGAGAGAGAAAGATAGTCTGAGAAAGAGAGAGTGAAAGAGAAGCTGTGAGTGAGAGAGAGAGAGGGAGAAAGAGAAGCTGTGAGTGAGAGAGAGAAAGAAAAGCGGTGAGTGAGAGAGAGAGAGAAAGAGAAGATATGAATGAGAGAGAGAGAAGCAGTGAGAGAGAGAGAGAAAGAGAATGAGAAGCTGTGAGTGAGAGGGAGAGAGAGAAAGAGAAGCTGTGAGTGACACAGAGAGAGAAGCTGTGAGTTAGAGAGAGAGAAAGAGAAGCTGTGAGTGACAGAGAGAGAGAGAGAGAAGCTGAGAATGAG
Source organism: Bradypodion pumilum (assembly GCA_035047305.1). Classification (NCBI taxonomy): domain Eukaryota; kingdom Metazoa; phylum Chordata; class Lepidosauria; order Squamata; family Chamaeleonidae; genus Bradypodion; species Bradypodion pumilum. The sequence goes on along the minus strand of JAWDJD010000001.1, from coordinate 269,257,006 downwards.
AGAGAGAGAGAGAAAGTGAAGCTGTGAGTGGGAGAGAGAGAGAAAGAGAAGCTGTGTGTGTGTGAGAGAGAGAAGCTGTGAGTGAGAGAGAGAAAGAGAAGCTGTGAGTGAGAGAGAGAGAGAGAAGATGTGAGTGAGAGAGAGAGAATGAGAAGCTGTGAGTGAGAGAGAGAGAAAGTAAGAGAAGCTGTGAGTGATACAGAGAGAGAGAAAGAGAAGCTGTGAGTGAGAGAGAGAGAGAGGGAGAAAGATAAGCTTGTGAGAGAGAGAGAGAGAAAGAGAAGCTGTGAGAGAGAGAGAAAGAGAAGCTGTGATTGAGAGTGAGAGAGAGAAAGAGAAGCTGTGAGTGAGAGAGAGAGAAAGAGAAGCTGTGAGTGAGAGAGAGAGAGAGAGAAGCTGTGAGTGAGAGAGAGAGAAGCTGTGAGTGAGAGAGAGAAAGAAAAGCTGTGAGTGAGAGAGAGAGAGAGAAAGAGAAGATATGAGTGAGAGAGAGAGAAGCAGTGAGAGAGAGAGAGAGAGAAAGAGAAGCTGTCAGTGAGACAGAGAGAGAAAGAGAAGCTGTGAGAGAGAGAGAAAGAGAAGCTGTGATTGTGTGTGAGAGAGAAAGAGAAGCTGTGAGTGAGAGAGAGAGAAAGAAAGAGAAATTAGAGTGAGAAAGAGAGAGAGAATTAGAAGCTGTGAGTGAGAGTGAGAGAGAAGATGTGAGTGATAGAGAGAGAGAATGAGAAGCTGTGAGTGATAGAGAGAGTAAGTAAGAGAAGCTGTGAGTGAGATAGAGAGAGAGAAGCTGTGAGTTAGAGAGAGCGAGAAAGAGAAGCTGTGAGTGACAGAGAGAGAGAATGAGAAGCTGAAAGTGAGTGAGAGTAAGAGAAAGTGAAGCTGTGAGTGAGAGAGAGAAAGAGAAGCTGTGTGTGTGTGAGAGAGAGAAAGATAGTTTGAGAAAGAGAGAGTGAAAGAGAAGCTGTGAGTGAGAGAGAGAGAGGGAGAAAGAGAAGCTGTGTGTGAGAGAGAGAAAGAGAAGCTGTGAGTGAGAGTGAGAGAGAGAGAGAGAAAGAGAAGCTGTGAGTGATAGAGAGAGTAAGTAAGAGAAGCTGTGAGTGAGATAGAGAGAGAGAAGCTGTGAGTTAGAGAGAGAAAGAAAAGCGGTGAGTGAGAGAGAGAGAGAAACAGAAGATATGAATGAGAGAGAGAAGCAGTGAGAGAGAGAGAGAAAGAGAATGAGAAGCTGTGAGTGAGAGGGAGAGAGAGAAAGAGAAGCTGTGAGTGACACAGAGAGAGAAGCTGTGAGTTAGAGAGAGAGAAAGAGAAGCTGTGAGTGACAGAGAGAGAGAAAGAGAAGCTGAGAGTGAGAGAGAGAGAGAAAGTGAAGCTGTGAGTGAGAGAGAGAGAGAAAGAGAAGCTGTGTGTGTGTGAGAGAGAAGCTGTGAGTGAGAGAGAGAAAGAGAAGCTGTGAGTGAGAGAGAGAGAGAGAAGATGTGAGTGAGAGCGAGAGAGAATGAGAAGCTGTGAGTGAGAGAGAGAGAAAGTAAGAGAAGCTGTGAGTGATACAGAGAGAGAGAAAGAGAAGCTGTGAGTGAGAGAGAGAGAGAGGGAGAAAGATAAGCTTGTGAGAGAGAGAGAGAGAGAGAGAAGCTGTGAGAGAGAGAGAAAGAGAAGCTGTGATTGAGAGTGAGAGAGAGAAAGAGAAGCTGTGAGTGAGAGAGAGAAAGAGAAGCTGTGAGTGAGAGAGAGAGAAGCTGTGAGTGAGAGAGAGAAAGAAAAGCTGTGAGTGAGAGAGAGAGAGAGAAAGAGAAGATATGAGTGAGAGAGAGAGAAGCAGTGAGAGAGAGAGAGAGAAAGAGAAGCTGTCAGTGAGACAGAGAGAGAAAGAGAAGCTGTGAGAGAGAGAGAGAGAGAGAAGCTGTGAGTGTGTGTGTGAGAGAAAGAGAAGCTGTGAGTGAGAGAGAGAGAAAGAAAGAGAAATTAGAGTGAGAAAGAGAGAGAGAATTAGAAGCTGTGAGTGAGAGTGAGAGAGAAGATGTGAGTGATAGAGAGAGAGAATGAGAAGCTGTGAGTGATAGAGAGAGTAAGTAAGAGAAGCTGTGAGTGAGATAGAGAGAGAGAAGCTGTGAGTTAGAGAGAGCGAGAAAGAGAAGCTGTGAGTGACAGAGAGAGAGAATGAGCAGCTGAGAGTGAGTGAGAGTAAGAGAAAGTGAAGCTGTGAGTGAGAGAGAGAAAGAGAAGCTGTGTGTGTGTGAGAGAGAGAAAGATAGTCTGAGAAAGAGAGAGTGAAAGAGAAGCTGTGAGTGAGAGAGAGAGAGGGAGAAAGAGAAGCTGTGTGTGAGAGAGAGAAAGAGAAGCTGTGAGTGAGAGTGAGAGAGAGAGAGAGAGAAAGAGAAGCTGTGAGTGATAGAGAGAGTAAGTAAGAGAAGCTGTGAGTGAGATAGAGAGAGAGAAGCTGTGAGTTAGAGAGAGAGAGAAAGAGAAGCTGTGAGTGACAGAGAGAGAGAAAGAGAAGCTGAGAGTGAGTGAGAGTAAGAGAAAGTGAAGCTGTGAGTGAGAGAGAGAAAGAGAAGCTGTGTGTGTGTGTGAGAGAGAAAGATAGTCTGAGAAAGAGAGATTGAAAGAGAAGCTGTGAGTGAGAGAGAGAGAGGGAGAAAGAGAAGCTGTGTGTGTGTGAGAGAAAGAGAAGCTGTGAGTGAGAGTGGGAGAGAGAGAGAGAAAGAGAAGCTGTGAGTGAGAGAGAGAGTGAAAGAGAAGCTGTGAGTGAGAGAGAGAGAAAGAGAAGCTGTGAGTGAGAGAGAATGAGAAGCTGTGAGTGAGAGAGAGAGAAGCTGTGAGTGAGAGAGAGAGAGAGAAAGAGAAGCTGTGAGTGAGAGAGAGAGTGAAAGAGAAGCTGAGAGTGAGAGAGAGAGACAGAGAAGCTGTGAGTGAGAGAGAGAGAGAATGAGAAGCTGTGAGTGAGAGAGAGAGAAGCTGAGAGTGAGAGAGGGAGAGGGAGAAAGAGAAGCTGTGTGTGTGAGAGAGAGAAAGAGAAGCTGTGAGTGAGAGTGAGAGAGAGAGAAAGAGAAGCTGTGAGTGTGAGAGAGAGAATGAGAAGCTGTGAGTGAGAGAGAGAAGTTGTGTGTGTGAGAGAGAAAGAGAAGCTGTGAGTGATAGAGAGAGAGAGAGATGTGAGTGATAGAGAGAGATAATGAGAAGCTGTGAGTGAGAGAGAGAGAGGGAGAAAGATAATCTGTGAGAGAGAGAGAGAAAGAGAAACTGTGTGTGAGAGAGAGAAGGAGAAGCTGTGATTGAGAGTGAGAGAGAGAGAAAGATAAGCTGTGAGGGTGAGAGAGAGAAAGAAAAGCTGTGAGTGAGAGAGAGAAGCTGTGAGTGTGTGAGAGAAAGAAAAGTTGTGAGTGAGAGAGAGAGAGAAAGAGAAGATATGAGTGAGAGAGAGAGAAAAGCAGTGAGAGAGAGAGAGAGAGAAAGAGAAGCTGTTCGTGAGACAGAGAGAGAGAAAGAGAAGCTGAGAGAGAGAGAGGGAGAAAGAAAAGCTGTGAGAGAGAGAGAGAGAAAGAGAAGCTGTGAGTGTGTGTGTGAGAGAAAGAGAAGCTGTGAGTGAGAGAGAAAGAAAGAAAGAAAGAGAAATTAGAGTGAGAGAGAGAAAGTGAAGCTGTGAGTGGGAGAGAGAGAAAGAGAGTCTGTGAGTGAGAGAGAGAGAGAGAAGCAGTGAGTGAGAGAGAGAGAGCTGCTGTGAGTGAGAGAGAGAGAAAGAGAAGCTGTGAATGAGAGAGAGAGTAAGAGAAGCTGTGTGTGTGTGAGAGAGAGAGGTTGTGAGTGAGAGAGAGAAAGAGAAGCTGTGAGTGAGAGAGAGAAAGAAAGTGAAGCTGTGAGTGAGAGAGAGAGAGAAAGAGAAGCTGTGTGTGTGTGTGAGAGAGAAGTTGCGAGTGAGAGAGAGAAAGAGAAGCTGTGAGTGAGAGAGAGAGAGAGAAGATGTGAGTGATAGAGAGAGAGAATGAGAAGCTGTGAGTGATAGAGAGAGTAAGTAAGAGAAGCTGTGAGTGAGATAGAGAGAGAGAGAAGGAGAAGCTGTGAGTGAGAGAGAGAGAGGGAGAAAGATAAGCTGTGTGTGTGTGTGAGAGAGAGAAGCTGTGTGTGTGAGAGAGAGAAAGAAAAGCTGTGATTGAGAGTGAGAGAGAGAGAAAGAGATGCTGTGAGTGAGAGAGAGAAGCTGTGAGTGAGAGAGAGAGAAGCTGTGAGTGAGAGAGAGAAAGAAAAGCGGTGAGTGAGAGTGAGAGAGAGAAAGAAAAGCTGTGAGTGAGACAGAGAGAGAAAGAGAAGCTGTGTGAGAGAGAGAGAGGGAGAAAGAGAAGCTGTGAGAGAGAGAGAGAGAGAGAGAAGCTGTGAGTGTGTGTGAGAGAGAAAGAGAAGCTGTGAGTGAGAGAGAGAGAAAGAAAGAGAAATTAGAGTGAGAAAGAGAGAGAGAAAGAGAAGCTGTGAGTGGGAGATAGAGAAAGAGAGTCTGTGAGTGAGAGAGAGAGAGAGAAGCTGTGAGTGAGAGAGAGAGTGCCGCTGTGAGTGTGAGAGAGAGAAAGAGAAGCTGTGAATGAGAGAGAGAGAGAAAGAGAAGCTGTGAGTGAGAGAGAGAGAAAGAAAGAGAAGCTGTGAGTGTGAGAGAGAGAAAGGGAAGTTGTGAGTGAGAGAGAGAGAGAAAGAGAAGCTGTGAGTGAGAGAGAGAAAGAGAAGCTGTGAGTGAGAGAGAGAGAAAGAGAAGCTGTGAGTGAGAAGGAGAGGGAAAGAGAAGCTGTGAGTGAGTGAGAGAGAGAGAGAGAAAGAGAAGCTGTGAGAGAGAAAGAGAAAGAGAAGCTGTGAGTGAGAGAGAGAGAAAGAGAAGCTGTGAGTGACAGAAAGAGAAAGAGAAGCTGAGAGTGAGAGAGAGAGAGAAAGTGAAGCTGTGAGTGAGAGAGAGAGAGAAAGAGAAGCTGTGTGTGTGTGAGAGAGAAAGATAGTCTGAGAAAGAGAGAGTGAAAGAGAAACTGTGAGTGAGACAGAGAGAGGGAGAAAGAGAAGCTGTGTGCGTGAGAGAGAGAAAGAGAAGCTGTGAGTGAGAATGAGAGAGAGAGAGAGAAAGAGAAGCTGTGAGAGAGAAAGAGAGAAGCTGTGAGTGAGAGAGTGAGAGAGAGAAAGAGAAGCTGTTAGTGAGAGTGAGAGAGAGAGAGAGAAGCTGTGAGTGAGAGAGAGAGAAGCTGTGAGTGAGAGGGAGAGAGAGAAAGAGAAGCTGTGAGTGACAGAGAGAGAGAGAAGCTGTGAGTTAGAGATAGAGAGAAAGAGAAGCTGTGAGTGACAGAGAGAGAGAAAGAGAAGCTGAGAGTGAGTGAGAGAGAGAGAAAGTGAAGCTGTGAGTGAGAGAGAAAGAGAAGCTGTGTTTGTGTGAGAGAGAGAAAGACAGTCTGAGAAAGTGAGAGTGAAAGAGAAGCTGTGAGTGAGAGAGAGAGAGGGAGAAAGAGAAGCTGTGTGTGTGAGAGAGAGAAAGAGATGCTGTGAGTGAGAGAGAGAGAGAGAGAGTGAAAGAGAAGCTGTGAGTGAGAGAGAGAGAGGGAGAAAGAGAAGCTGTGTGAGAGAGAGAGAGAGAAAGAGAAGCTGTGAGTGAGAGTGAGAGAGAGAGAGAAAGAGAAGCTGTGAGAGAGAGAGAGAGAAAGAAAAGTTGTGAGTGAGAGAGAGAGAGAGAATGAGAAGCTGTGAGTGAGAGAGAGAAGTTGTGTGAGAGAGAGAGAAAGAGAAGCTGTGAGTGAGAGAGAGATGTGAGTGATAGAGAGAATGAGAAGCTGTGAGTGAGAGTGAGAGAGAGAGAGAGAAAGAGAAGCTGTGAGTGAGAGAGAGAGAAAGAGAAGCTGTGAGTGAGAGAGAGAGAATCTGTGAGTGAGAGAGAGAGAAAGAGAAGCTGTGAGTGACAGAAAGAGAAAGAGAAGCTGAGAGTGAGAGAGAGAGAGAAAGTGAAGCTGTGAGTGAGAGAGAGAGAGAAAGAGAAGCTGTGTCTGTGTGAGAGAGAAAGATAGTCTGAGAAAGAGAGAGTGAAAGAGAAACTGTGAGTGAGAGAGAGAGAGAGAAGATGTGAGTGAGAGAGAGAGAGAATGAGAAGCTGTGAGTGAGAGAGAGAGAAAGTAAGAGAAGCTGTGAGTGACACAGAGAGAGAAGCTGTGAGTTAGAGAGAGAGAAAGAGAAGCTGTGAGTGACAGAGAGAGAGAAAGAGAAGCTGAGAGTGAGAGAGAGAGAGAAAGTGAAGCTGTGAGTGAGGGAGAGAGAAAGAGAAGCTGTGTGTGTGTGAGAGTGAGAAGCTGTGAGTGAGAGAGAGAAAGAAAAGCTGTGAGTGAGAGAGAGAGAGAGAGAGAAAGAGAAGATATGAGTGAGAGAGAAGCAGTGAGAGAGAGAGAGAGAAAGAGAAGCTGTCAGTGAGACAGAGAGAGAGAAAGAGAAGCTGTGAGAGAGAGAGAGGGAGAAAGAGAAGCTGTGAGAGAGAGAGAGGAAGAGAAGCTGTGAGTGTGTGTGTGAGAGAAAGAGAAGCTGTGAGTGAGAGAGAGAGAAAGAAAGAGAAATTAGAGTGAGAAAGAGAGAGAGAATTAGAAGCTGTGAGTGAGAGTGAGAGAGAAGATGGGAGTGATAGAGAGAGAGAATGAGAATCTGTGAGTGATAGAGAGAGTAAGTAAGAGAAGCTGTGAGTGAGATAGAGAGAGAGAGAAGGAGAAGCTGTGAGTGAGAGAGAGAGAGGGAGAAAGATAAGCTGTGAGAGAGAGAGAGAGAGAAGATGTGTGTGTGAGAGAGAGAAAGAAAAGTTGTGATTGAGAGTGAGAGAGAGAGAGAAAGAGATGCTGTGAGTGAGAGAGAGAGAAGCTGTGAGTGAGAGAGAGAAAGAAAAGCGGTGAGTGAGAGAGAGAGAAAGAGAAGATATGAATGAGAGAGAGAGAAGCAGTGAGAGAGAGAGAGAAAGAGAATGAGAAGCTGTGAGTGAGAGGGAGAGAGAGAAAGAGAAGCTGTGAGTGACACAGAGAGAGAAGCTGTGAGTTAGAGAGAGAGAAAGAGAAGCTGTGAGTGACAGAGAGAGAGAAAGAGAAGCTGTGTGTGTGTGTGTGAGAGAAGCTGTGAGTGAGAGAGAGAAAGAGAAGCTGTGAGTGAGAGAGAGAGAGAAGATGTGAGTGAGAGAGAGAGAGAAGATGTGAGTGAGAGAGAGAGAGAATGAGAAGCTGTGAGTGAGAGAGAGAGAAAGTAAGAGAAGCTGTGAGTGATACAGAGAGAGAGAAAGAGAAGCTGTGAGTGAGAGAGAGAGAGAGGGAGAAAGATAAGCTTGTGAGAGAGAGAGAGAGAAAGAGAAGCTGTGTGAGAGAGAGAAAGAGAAGCTGTGATTGAGAGTGAGAGAGAGAAAGAGAAGCTGTGAGTGAGAGAGAGAGAAAGAGAAGCTGTGAGTGAGAGAGAGAGAGAAGCTGTGAGTGAGAGAGAGAGAAGCTGTGAGTGAGAGAGAGAAAGAAAAGCTGTGAGTGAGAGAGAGAGAGAAAGAGAAGATATGAGTGAGAGAGAGAGAAGCAGTGAGAGAGAGAGAGAGAAAGAGAAGCTGTCAGTGAGACAGAGAGAGAAAGAGAAGCTGTGAGAGAGAGAGAAAGAGAAGCTGTGAGTGTGTGTGTGAGAGAAAGAGAAGCTGTGAGTGAGAGAGAGAGAAAGAAAGAGAAATTAGAGTGAGAAAGAGAGAGAGAATTAGAAGCTGTGAGTGAGAGTGAGAGAGAAGATGTGAGTGATAGAGAGAGAGAATGAGAAGCTGTGAGTGATAGAGAGAGTAAGTAAGAGAAGCTGTGAGTGAGATAGAGAGAGAGAAGCTGTGAGTTAGAGAGAGTGAGAAAGAGAAGCTGTGAGTGACAGAGAGAGAGAGAATGAGAAGCTGAGAGTGAGTGAGAGTAAGAGAAAGTGAAGCTGTGAGTGAGAGAGAGAAAGAGAAGCTGTGTGTGTGTGAGAGAGAGAAAGATAGTCTGAGAAAGAGAGAGTGAAAGAGAAGCTGTGAGTGAGAGAGAGAGAGGGAGAAAGAGAAGCTGTGTGTGAGAGAGAGAAAGAGAAGCTGTGAGTGAGAGTGAGAGAGAGAGAGAGAAAGAGAAGCTGTGAGTGATAGAGAGAGTAAGTAAGAGAAGCTGTGAGTGAGATAGAGAGAGAGAAGCTGTGAGTTAGAGAGAGAGAGAAAGAGAAGCTGTGAGTGACAGAGAGAGAGAAAGAGAAGCTGAGAGTGAGTGAGAGTAAGAGAAAGTGAAGCTGTGAGTGAGAGAGAGAAAGAGAAGCTGTGTGTGTGAGAGAGAGAGAAAGATAGTCTGAGAAAGAGAGAGTGAAAGAGAAGCTGTGAGTGAGAGAGAGAGAGGGAGAAAGAGAAGCTGTGAGTGAGAGAGAGAAAGAAAAGCGGTGAGTGAGAGAGAGAGAGAAAGAGAAGATATGAATGAGAGAGAGAGAAGCAGTGAGAGAGAGAGAGAAAGAGAATGAGAAGCTGTGAGTGAGAGGGAGAGAGAGAAAGAGAAGCTGTGAGTGACACAGAGAGAGAAGCTGTGAGTTAGAGAGAGAGAAAGAGAAGCTGTGAGTGACAGAGAGAGAGAGAGAGAAGCTGAGAATGAGAGAGAGAGAGAGAAAGTGAAGCTGTGAGTGGGAGAGAGAGAGAAAGAGAAGCTGTGTGTGTGTGAGAGAGAGAAGCTGTGAGTGAGAGAGAGAAAGAGAAGCTGTGAGTGAGAGAGAGAGAGAGAAGATGTGAGTGAGAGAGAGAGAATGAGAAGCTGTGAGTGAGAGAGAGAGAAAGTAAGAGAAGCTGTGAGTGATACAGAGAGAGAGAAAGAGAAGCTGTGAGTGAGAGAGAGAGAGAGGGAGAAAGATAAGCTTGTGAGAGAGAGAGAGAGAAAGAGAAGCTGTGAGAGAGAGAGAAAGAGAAGCTGTGATTGAGAGTGAGAGAGAGAAAGAGAAGCTGTGAGTGAGAGAGAGAGAAAGAGAAGCTGTGAGTGAGAGAGAGAGAGAGAGAAGCTGTGAGTGAGAGAGAGAGAAGCTGTGAGTGAGAGAGAGAAAGAAAAGCTGTGAGTGAGAGAGAGAGAGAGAAAGAGAAGATATGAGTGAGAGAGAGAGAAGCAGTGAGAGAGAGAGAGAGAGAAAGAGAAGCTGTCAGTGAGACAGAGAGAGAAAGAGAAGCTGTGAGAGAGAGAGAGAAAGAGAAGCTGTGATTGTGTGTGTGAGAGAAAGAGAAGCTGTGAGTGAGAGAGAGAGAAAGAAAGAGAAATTAGAGTGAGAAAGAGAGAGAGAATTAGAAGCTGTGAGTGAGAGTGAGAGAGAAGATGTGAGTGATAGAGAGAGAGAATGAGAAGCTGTGAGTGATAGAGAGAGTAAGTAAGAGAAGCTGTGAGTGAGATAGAGAGAGAGAAGCTGTGAGTTAGAGAGAGCGAGAAAGAGAAGCTGTGAGTGACAGAGAGAGAGAATGAGAAGCTGAAAGTGAGTGAGAGTAAGAGAAAGTGAAGCTGTGAGTGAGAGAGAGAAAGAGAAGCTGTGTGTGTGTGAGAGAGAGAAAGATAGTTTGAGAAAGAGAGAGTGAAAGAGAAGCTGTGAGTGAGAGAGAGAGAGGGAGAAAGAGAAGCTGTGTGTGAGAGAGAGAAAGAGAAGCTGTGAGTGAGAGTGAGAGAGAGAGAGAGAAAGAGAAGCTGTGAGTGATAGAGAGAGTAAGTAAGAGAAGCTGTGAGTGAGATAGAGAGAGAGAAGCTGTGAGTTAGAGAGAGAAAGAAAAGCGGTGAGTGAGAGAGAGAGAGAAACAGAAGATATGAATGAGAGAGAGAAGCAGTGAGAGAGAGAGAGAAAGAGAATGAGAAGCTGTGAGTGAGAGATAGAGAGAGAAAGAGAAGCTGTGAGTGACACAGAGAGAGAAGCTGTGAGTTAGAGAGAGAGAAAGAGAAGCTGTGAGTGACAGAGAGAGAGAAAGAGAAGCTGAGAGTGAGAGAGAGAGAAAGTGAAGCTGTGAGTGAGAGAGAGAGAGAAAGAGAAGCTGTGTGTGTGTGAGAGAGAAGCTGTGAGTGAGAGAGAGAAAGAGAAGCTGTGAGTGAGAGAGAGAGAGAGAAGATGTGAGTGAGAGCGAGAGAGAATGAGAAGCTGTGAGTGAGAGAGAGAGAAAGTAAGAGAAGCTGTGAGTGATACAGAGAGAGAGAAAGAGAAGCTGTGAGTGAGAGAGAGAGAGAGGGAGAAAGATAAGCTTGTGAGAGAGAGAGAGAGAGAGAAGCTGTGAGAGAGAGAGAAAGAGAAGCTGTGATTGAGAGTGAGAGAGAGAAAGAGAAGCTGTGAGTGAGAGAGAGAAAGAGAAGCTGTGAGTGAGAGAGAGAGAAGCTGTGAGTGAGAGAGAGAAAGAAAAGCTGTGAGTGAGAGAGAGAGAGAGAAAGAGAAGATATGAGTGAGAGAGAGAGAAGCAGTGAGAGAGAGAGAGAGAAAGAGAAGCTGTCAGTGAGACAGAGAGAGAAAGAGAAGCTGTGAGAGAGAGAGAGAGAGAGAAGCTGTGAGTGTGTGTGTGAGAGAAAGAGAAGCTGTGAGTGAGAGAGAGAGAAAGAAAGAGAAATTAGAGTGAGAAAGAGAGAGAGAATTAGAAGCTGTGAGTGAGAGTGAGAGAGAAGATGTGAGTGATAGAGAGAGAGAATGAGAAGCTGTGAGTGATAGAGAGAGTAAGTAAGAGAAGCTGTGAGTGAGATAGAGAGAGAGAAGCTGTGAGTTAGAGAGAGCGAGAAAGAGAAGCTGTGAGTGACAGAGAGAGAGAATGAGCAGCTGAGAGTGAGTGAGAGTAAGAGAAAGTGAAGCTGTGAGTGAGAGAGAGAAAGAGAAGCTGTGTGTGTGTGAGAGAGAGAAAGATAGTCTGAGAAAGAGAGAGTGAAAGAGAAGCTGTGAGTGAGAGAGAGAGAGGGAGAAAGAGAAGCTGTGTGTGAGAGAGAGAAAGAGAAGCTGTGAGTGAGAGTGAGAGAGAGAGAGAGAGAAAGAGAAGCTGTGAGTGATAGAGAGAGTAAGTAAGAGAAGCTGTGAGTGAGATAGAGAGAGAGAAGCTGTGAGTTAGAGAGAGAGAGAAAGAGAAGCTGTGAGTGACAGAGAGAGAGAAAGAGAAGCTGAGAGTGAGTGAGAGTAAGAGAAAGTGAAGCTGTGAGTGAGAGAGAGAAAGAGAAGCTGTGTGTGTGTGTGAGAGAGAAAGATAGTCTGAGAAAGAGAGATTGAAAGAGAAGCTGTGAGTGAGAGAGAGAGAGGGAGAAAGAGAAGCTGTGTGTGTGTGAGAGAAAGAGAAGCTGTGAGTGAGAGTGGGAGAGAGAGAGAGAAAGAGAAGCTGTGAGTGAGAGAGAGAGTGAAAGAGAAGCTGTGAGTGAGAGAGAGAGAAAGAGAAGCTGTGAGTGAGAGAGAATGAGAAGCTGTGAGTGAGAGAGAGAGAAGCTGTGAGTGAGAGAGAGAGAGAGAAAGAGAAGCTGTGAGTGAGAGAGAGAGTGAAAGAGAAGCTGAGAGTGAGAGAGAGAGACAGAGAAGCTGTGAGTGAGAGAGAGAGAGAATGAGAAGCTGTGAGTGAGAGAGAGAGAAGCTGAGAGTGAGAGAGGGAGAGGGAGAAAGAGAAGCTGTGTGTGTGAGAGAGAGAAAGAGAAGCTGTGAGTGAGAGTGAGAGAGAGAGAAAGAGAAGCTGTGAGTGTGAGAGAGAGAATGAGAAGCTGTGAGTGAGAGAGAGAAGTTGTGTGTGTGAGAGAGAAAGAGAAGCTGTGAGTGATAGAGAGAGAGAGAGATGTGAGTGATAGAGAGAGATAATGAGAAGCTGTGAGTGAGAGAGAGAGAGGGAGAAAGATAATCTGTGAGAGAGAGAGAGAAAGAGAAACTGTGTGTGAGAGAGAGAAGGAGAAGCTGTGATTGAGAGTGAGAGAGAGAGAAAGATAAGCTGTGAGGGTGAGAGAGAGAAAGAAAAGCTGTGAGTGAGAGAGAGAAGCTGTGAGTGTGTGAGAGAAAGAAAAGTTGTGAGTGAGAGAGAGAGAGAAAGAGAAGATATGAGTGAGAGAGAGAGAAAAGCAGTGAGAGAGAGAGAGAGAGAAAGAGAAGCTGTTCGTGAGACAGAGAGAGAGAAAGAGAAGCTGAGAGAGAGAGAGGGAGAAAGAAAAGCTGTGAGAGAGAGAGAGAGAAAGAGAAGCTGTGAGTGTGTGTGTGAGAGAAAGAGAAGCTGTGAGTGAGAGAGAAAGAAAGAAAGAAAGAGAAATTAGAGTGAGAGAGAGAAAGTGAAGCTGTGAGTGGGAGAGAGAGAAAGAGAGTCTGTGAGTGAGAGAGAGAGAGAGAAGCAGTGAGTGAGAGAGAGAGAGCTGCTGTGAGTGAGAGAGAGAGAAAGAGAAGCTGTGAATGAGAGAGAGAGTAAGAGAAGCTGTGTGTGTGTGAGAGAGAGAGGTTGTGAGTGAGAGAGAGAAAGAGAAGCTGTGAGTGAGAGAGAGAAAGAAAGTGAAGCTGTGAGTGAGAGAGAGAGAGAAAGAGAAGCTGTGTGTGTGTGTGAGAGAGAAGTTGCGAGTGAGAGAGAGAAAGAGAAGCTGTGAGTGAGAGAGAGAGAGAGAAGATGTGAGTGATAGAGAGAGAGAATGAGAAGCTGTGAGTGATAGAGAGAGTAAGTAAGAGAAGCTGTGAGTGAGATAGAGAGAGAGAGAAGGAGAAGCTGTGAGTGAGAGAGAGAGAGGGAGAAAGATAAGCTGTGTGTGTGTGTGAGAGAGAGAAGCTGTGTGTGTGAGAGAGAGAAAGAAAAGCTGTGATTGAGAGTGAGAGAGAGAGAAAGAGATGCTGTGAGTGAGAGAGAGAAGCTGTGAGTGAGAGAGAGAGAAGCTGTGAGTGAGAGAGAGAAAGAAAAGCGGTGAGTGAGAGTGAGAGAGAGAAAGAAAAGCTGTGAGTGAGACAGAGAGAGAAAGAGAAGCTGTGTGAGAGAGAGAGAGGGAGAAAGAGAAGCTGTGAGAGAGAGAGAGAGAGAAAGAGAAGCTGTGAGTGTGTGTGAGAGAGAAAGAGAAGCTGTGAGTGAGAGAGAGAGAAAGAAAGAGAAATTAGAGTGAGAAAGAGAGAGAGAAAGAGAAGCTGTGAGTGGGAGATAGAGAAAGAGAGTCTGTGAGTGAGAGAGAGAGAGAGAAGCTGTGAGTGAGAGAGAGAGTGCCGCTGTGAGTGTGAGAGAGAGAAAGAGAAGCTGTGAATGAGAGAGAGAGAGAAAGAGAAGCTGTGAGTGAGAGAGAGAGAAAGAAAGAGAAGCTGTGAGTGTGTGAGAGAGAAAGGGAAGTTGTGAGTGAGAGAGAGAGAGAAAGAGAAGCTGTGAGTGAGAGAGAGAAAGAGAAGCTGTGAGTGAGAGAGAGAGAAAGAGAAGCTGTGAGTGAGAAGGAGAGGGAAAGAGAAGCTGTGAGTGAGTGAGAGAGAGAGAGAGAAAGAGAAGCTGTGAGAGAGAAAGAGAAAGAGAAGCTGTGAGTGAGAGAGAGAGAGAAAGAGAAGCTGTGAGTGAGAAGGAGAGGGAAAGAGAAGCTGTGAGTGAGTGAGAGAGAGAGAGAAAGAGAAGCTGTGAGAGAGAAAGAGAGAAGCTGTGAGTGAGAGAGTGAGAGAGAGAAAGAGAAGCTGTTAGTGAGAGTGAGAGAGAGAGAGAAGCTGTGAGTGAGAGAGAGAGAGAAGCTGTGAGTGAGAGGGAGAGAGAGAAAGAGAAGCTGTGAGTGACACAGAGAGAGAGAAGCTGTGAGTTAGAGAGAGAGAGAAAGAGAAGCTGTGAGTGACAGAGAGAGAGAAAGAGAAGCTGAGAGTGAGTGAGAGAGAGAGAAAGTGAAGCTGTGTGTGAGAGAGAGAGAAAGAGAAGCTGTGTTTGTGTGTGAGAGAGAAAGACAGTCTGAGAAAGTGAGAGTGAAAGAGAAGCTGTGAGTGAGAGAGAGAGAGGGAGAAAGAGAAGCTGTGTGTGTGTGAGAGAGAAAGAGATGCTGTGAGTGAGAGTGAGAGAGAGAGTGAAAGAGAAGCTGTGAGTGAGAGAGAGAGAAAGAGAAGCTGTGAGTGTGAGAGAGAGAGAATGAGAAGCTGTGAGTGAGAGAGAGAGAAGCTGTGAGTGAGAGAGAGAGAGAGAAAGTGAAGCTGTGAGTGAGAGAGAGAGAGAAAGAGAAGCTGTGTGTGTGTGAGAGAGAGAAAGATAGTCTGAGAAAGAGAGAGTGAAAGAGAAGCTGTGAGTGAGAGAGAGAGAGGGAGAAAGAGAAGCTGTGTGTGAGAGAGAGAGAAAGAGAAGCTGTGAGTGAGAGTGAGAGAGAGAGAGAAAGAGAAGCTGTGAGAGAGAGAGAAAGAAAAGTTGTGAGTGAGAGAGAGAGAGAGAATGAGAAGCTGTGAGTGAGAGAGAGAAGTTGTGAGAGAGAGAGAGAAAGAGAAGCTGTGAGTGAGAGAGAGATGTGAGTGATAGAGAGAATGAGAAGCTGTGAGTGAGAGTGAGAGAGAGAGAGAGAAAGAGAAGCTGTGAGTGAGAGAGAGAGAAAGAGAAGCTGTGAGTGAGAGAGAGAGAATCTGTGAGTGAGAGAGAGAGAAAGAGAAGGTGTGAGTGACAGAAAGAGAAAGAGAAGCTGAGAGTGAGAGAGAGAGAGAAAGTGAAGCTGTGAGTGAGAGAGAGAGAGAAAGAGAAGCTGTGTGTGTGTGAGAGAGAAAGATAGTCTGAGAAAGAGAGAGTGAAAGAGAAACTGTGAGTGAGACAGAGAGAGGGAGAAAGAGAAGCTGTGTGCGTGAGAGAAAGAGAAGCTGTGAGTGAGAATGAGAGAGAGAGAGAGAGAAAGAGAAGCTGTGAGAGAGAAAGAGAGAAGCTGTGAGTGAGAGAGTGAGAGAGAGAAAGAGAAGCTGTTAGTGAGAGTGAGAGAGAGAGAGAGAAGCTGTGAGTGAGAGAGAGAGAAGCTGTGAGTGAGAGGGAGAGAGAGAAAGAGAAGCTGTGAGTGACACAGAGAGAGAGAAGCTATGAGTTAGAGAGAGAGAGAAAGAGAAGCTGTGAGTGACAGAGAGAGAGAAAGAGAAGCTGTGAGTGAGTGAGAGAGAGAGAATGAGAAGCTGTGAGTGAGAGAGAGAAGCTGTGAGAGAGAGAAAGAGAAGCTGTGAGTGAGAGAGAGAGAGAAGATGTGAGTGATAGAGAGAGAGAATGAGAAGCTGTCAGTGAGAGAGAGAGAAAGTAAGAGAAGCTGTGAGTGAGATAGAGAGAGAGAGAAAGAGAAGCTGTGAGTGAGAGAGAGAGAGGGAGAGAAAGATAATCTGTGAGAGAGAGAGAGAAAGAGAAGCTGTGAGTGAGAGAGAAAGAGAAGCTGTGTTTGTGTGAGAGAGAGAAAGACAGTCTGAGAAAGTGAGAGTGAAAGAGAAGCTGTGAGTGAGAGAGAGAGAGGGAGAAAGAGAAGCTGTGTGTGTGAGAGAGAGAAAGAGATGCTGTGAGTGAGAGTGAGAGAGAGAGAGAGAAAGAGAAGCTGTGAGTGAGAGAGAGTGAAAGAGAAGCTGTGAGTGAGAGAGAGAGAAAGAGAAGCTGTGAGTGAGAGAGAGAGAGAATGAGAAGCTGTGAGTGAGAGAGAGAGAAGCTGTGAGTGAGAGAGAGAGAGACAGAGAAAGAGAAGCTGTGAGTGAGAGAGAGAGAGAAAGAGATGCTGTGAGTGAGAGAGAGAGAGAAAGAGAAGCTGTGAGTGAGACAGAGAGAGGGAGAAAGAGAAGCTGTGTGTGTGTGAGAGAGAGAAAGAGAAGCTGTGAGTGAGAGTGAGAGAGAGAGAGAGAAAGAGAAGCTGTGAGTGAGAGAGAGAGAATGAGAAGCTGTGAGTGAGAGAGAGAGAAGCTGTGAGTGAGAGAGAGAGAGAAGATGTGAGTGAGAGAGAGAGGGAGAAAGAGAAGCTGTGTGTGTGAGAGAGAGAAAGAGAAGCTGTGAGTGAGAGTGAGAGAGAGAGAAAGATAAAGAGAAGCTGTGAGTGAGAGAGCGAGAGAGAGAAAGAGAAGCTGTTAGTTAGAGTGTGAGAGAGAGAAAGAGAAGCTGTGAGTGAGAGAGAGAGAGAAAGAGATGCTGTGAGTGAGAGAGAGAGAGAAAGAGAAGCTGTGAGTGAGAGAGAGAGAAAGAGAAGCTGTGAGAGAGAGAGAGAAAGAGAAGCTTTGAGTGAGAAGGAGAGGGAAAGAGAAGCTGTGAGTGAGTGAGAGAGAGAGAAAGAGAAGCTGTGAGTGACAGAGAGAGAGAAAGAGAAGCTGAGAGTGAGAGAGAGAGAGGGAGAAAGAGAAGCTGTGTGCGTGAGAGAGAGAAAGAGAAGCTGTGAGTGAGAGAGAGAGAAAGTGAAGCTGTGAGTGAGAGAGAGAGAGAACGAGAAGCTGTGTGTGTGAGAGAGAAAGATATTCTGAGAAAGAGAGAGTGAAAGAGAAGCTGTGAGTGAGAGAGAGGGAGAAAGAGAAGCTGTGTGTGTGTGAGAGAGAAAGAGAAGCTGTGAGTGAGAGCGAGAGAGAGAGAGAGAGAAGCTGTGAGTGTGAGTGAGAGAGAAAGAGAAGCTGTGAGTGAGTGAGAGAGAGAGAATGAGAAGCTGTGAGTGAGAGAGAGAAGCTGTGAGAGAGAGAAAGAGAAGCTGTGAGTGAGAGAGAGAGAGAGAAGATGTGAGTGATAGAGAAAGAATGAGAAGCTGTCAGTGAGAGAGAGAGAAAGTAAGAGAAGCTGTGAGTGAGATAGAGAGAGAGAGAAAGAGAAGCTGTGAGTGAGAGAGAGAGAGGGAGAGAAAGATAATCTGTGTGAGAGAGAGAGAAAGAGAAGCTGTGTGTTTTAGAGAGAGAGAAAGAGAAGCTGTGAGTGAGAGAGAGAGAAAGAGAAGCTGTGAGTGAGAGAGAGAAGCTATGAGTGAGAGAGAGAAAGAAAAGCTGTGAGTGAGAGAGAGAGAGAAAGAGAATATATGAGTGAGAGAGAGAGAAGCTGTGAGTGAGAGAGAGAGAAAGAAAGAGAAATTAGAGTGAGAAAGAGAGAGAGAAAGAGAAGCTGTGAGTGGGAGAGAGAGAAAGAGAGTGTGTGAATCAGAGAGAGAGAGGGAAGCTGTGAGTGAGAGAGAGAGAAAGAGAAGCTGTGAATGAGAGAGAGAGAGAAAGAGAAGCTGTGATTGAGAAGGAGAGGGAAAGAGAAGCTGTGAGTGAGTGAGAGAGAGAGAAAGAGAAGCTGTGAGTGAGAGAGAGAGAAAGAGAAGCTGTGAGTGAGAGAGAGAGAGAAAGAGAAGCTGTGAGTAAGAAGGAAAGGGAAAGAGAAGAAGTGAGTGAGTGAGAGAGAGAGAGAAAGAGAAGCTGTGAGAGAGAAAGAGAAGCTGTGAGTTAGAGAGTGAGAGAGAGAAAGAGAATCTATTAGTGAGTGTGAGAGAGAGAGAGAAAGAGAAGCTGTGACTGAGAGAGAGATTGAAAGAGAAGCTGTGAGTGAGAGAGAGAAAGAGAAGCTGTGACTGAGAGGGAGAGAGAGAAAGAGAAGCTGTGAGTTACACAGAGAGAGAGAAGCTGTGAGTTAGAGAGAGAGAAAAAGAAGCTGTGAGTGACAGAGAGAGAGAAAGAGAAGCTGAGAGTGAGAGAGAGAGAAAGTGAAGCTGTGAGTGAGAGAGAGAGACAGAGAAGCTGTGTGTGTGCGAGAGAGAGAAAGATAGTCTGAGAAAGAGAGAGTGAAAGAGAAGCTGTGAGTGAGACAGAGAGAGGGAGAAAGAGAAGCTGTGTGCGTGAGAGAGAGAAAGAGAAGCTATGAGTGAGAGAGAGAGAAAGTGAAGCTGTGAGTGAGAGAGAGAGAGAAAGAGAAGCTGTGTGTGTGAGAGAGAAAGATAGTCTGAGAAAGAGAGAGTGAAAGAGAAGCTGTGAGTGAGAGAGAGAGAGGGAGAAAGAGAAGCTGTGTGTGTGTGAGAGAGAAAGAGAACCTGTGAGTGAGAGTGAGAGAGAGAGAGAGAAAGAGAAGCTGTGAGTGTGAGTGAGAGAGAAAGAGAAGCTGTGAGTGAGAGAGAGAGAGAAAGAGAAGATATGAGTGAGAGAGAGAGAGAGAAGCTGTGAGTGAGAGAGAAACAGAAGCTGTGAGTGAGACAGAGAGAGAGAAAGAGAAGCTGTGAGAGAGAGAGAGAGGGAGAAAGAGAAGCTGTGAGAGAGAGAGAGAAAGAGAAGCTGTGAGTGTGTGTGAGAGAGAAAGAGAAGATGTGAGTGAGAGAGAGAGAAAGAAAGAGAAATTAGAGTGAGAAAGAGAGAGAGAAAGAGAAGCTGTGAGTGGGAGAGAGAGAAAGAGAGACTGTGAATCAGAGAGAGAGAGAGAAGCTGTGAGTGAGAGAGAGAGAGAGAGCCGCTGTGAGTGAGAGAGAGAGAAAGAGAAGCTGTGAATGAGAGAGAGAGAGAAAGAGAAGCTGTGAGTGAGAGAGAGAGAAAGAGAAGCTGTGAGTGAGTGAGAGAGAGAAAGGGAAGTTTGTGAGTGAGAGAGAGAGAGAAAGAGAAGCTGTGAGTGAGAGAGAGATGCTGTGAGTGAGAGAGAAAGAAAAGCTGTGAGTGAGAGAGAGAGAGAGAAAGAGAAGATGTGAGTGAGTGAGAGAGAGAGAGAAGCAGTGAGTGAGAGAGAGAGAGAGAAAGAGAAGATGTGAGTGAGTGAGAGAGAGAGAGAAGCAGTGAGTGAGAGAGAGAGAGAGAGAAAGAGAAGCTGTCAGTGAGACAGAGAGAGAGAAAGAGAAGCTGTGAGTGTGTGTGAGAGAGAAAGAGAAGCTGTGAGTGAGAGAGAGAGAAAGAAAGAGAAATTAGAGTGAGAAAGAGAGAGAGAAAGAGAAGCTGTGAGTGAGAGAGAGAGAGAGAGAAGATGTGAGTGATAGAGAGAGAGAATGAGAAGCTGTGAGTGATAGAGAGTAAGTAAGAGAAGCTGTGAGTGAGATAGAGAGAGAGAGAAGGAGAAGCTGTGAGTGAGAGAGAGAGAGGGAGAAAGATAAGCTGTGTGTGTGTGTGAGAGAGAAGCTGTGTGTGTGAGAGAGAGAAAGAAAAGCTGTGATTGAGAGTGAGAGAGAGAGAAAGAGATGCTGTGAGTGAGAGAGAGAGAAGCTGTGAGTGAGAGAGAGAAAGAAAAGTGGTGAGTGAGAGAGAGAGAGAAAGAGAAGATATGAATGAGAGAGAGAGAGAGAGAAGCAGTGAGAGAGAGAGAGAGAGAGAGAGAAGCTGTGAGTGAGAGAGAGAGTGCTGCTGTGAGTGAGAGAGAGAGAAAGAGAAGCTGTGAATGAGAGAGAGAGAGAAAGAGAAGCTGTGAGTGAGAGAGAGAGAAAGAAAGAGAAGCTGTGAGTGAGAGAGAGAGAGAGAAAGAGAAGCTGTGAGTGAGAGAGAGAAAGAGAAGCTGTGAGTGAGAGAGAGAGAAAGAGAAGCTGTGAGAGAGAAGGAGAGAGAGAGAGAGAGAAAGAGAAGCTGTAAGTGAGAGAGAGAGAGAAAGAGAAGCTGTGAGTGAGAGAGAGAATGAGAAGCTGTGAGTGAGAGAGAGTTGTGAGAGAGAGAGAGAAAGAGAAGCTGTGAGTGAGAGAGAGAGAGGGAGAAAGATAATCTGTGAGAGAGAGATAGAGAAAGAGAAACTGTGTGTGTGAGAGAGAGAAAGAGGTGTGAGTGAGAGTGAGAGAGAGAAAGAGAAGCTGTGAGTGAGAGAGAGAGAGAAAGAGAAGCTGTGAGTGAGAGAGAGAGAATCTGTGAGTGAGAGAGAGAAAGAAAAGCTGTGAGTGAGAGAGAGAGAAAGAGAAGATATGAGTGAGAGAGAGAGAGTAGCAGTGAGAGAGAGAGAGAAACAGAAGCTGTGAGTGAGACAGAGAGAGAAAGAGAAGCTGAGTGTGAGAGAGAGAAAGAGAAGCTGTGAGTGTGTGAAAGAGAGAAAGAGAAGCTGTGAGTGAGAGAGAGAGAAAGAAAGAGAAATTAGAGTGAGAAAGAGAGAGAGAAAGAGAAGCTGTGAGTGGGAGAGAGATTAAGAGAGTCTGTGAGTGAGAGAGAGAGAGAGAACCTGTGAGTGAGAGAGAGAGAGCCGCTGTGAGTGAGAGAGAGAAAGAGAAGCTGTGAATGAGAGAGAGAGAGAAAGAGAAGCTGTGTGTGTAGGAGAGAAAGAGAAGCTGTGAGTGAGTGAGAGGGAGAGAAAGGGAAGTTGTGAGTGAGAGAGAGAAAGAGAAGCTGTGAGTGTGAGAGAGAGAAAGAGAAGCTGTGAGTGAGAGAGAGAGAGAAAGAGAAGCTGTGAGTGAGGAGAGGGAAAGAGAAGCTGTGAGTGAGTGAGAGAGAGAGAAAGAGAAGCTGTGATTGAGAGAGAGAAAGAGAAGCTGTGAGTGAGAGAGAGAGAAAAAGAGAAGCTGTGAGTGAGAGAGAGAGAGAAGATGTGAGTGAGAGAGAGAGAGAGAAAGAGAAGCTGTGAGAGAGAAAGAGAAGCTGTGAGTGAGAGTGAGAGAGAGAAAGAGAAGCTGTTGGTGAGAGTGAGAGAGAGAGAGAGAAGCTGTGAGTGAGAGAGAGATTGAAAGAGAAGCTGTGAGTGAGAGAGAGTGAGAGAGAAAGAGAAGCTGTGAGTGTGAGTGAGAGAGAAATAGAAGCTGTGAGTGAGTGAGAGAGAGAGAATGAGAAGCTGTGAGTGAGAGAGAGAAGCTGTGAGTGATAGAGAGAGAGAATGAGAAGCTGTCAGTGAGAGAGAGAGAAAGTAAGAGAAGCTGTGAGTGAGATAGAGAGAGAGAAAGAGAAGCTGTGAGTGAGAGAGAGAGAGGGAGAGAAAGATAATCTGTGAGACAGAGAGAGAAAGAGAAGCTGTGTGTTTTAGAGAGAGAGAGAAAGAGAAGCTGTGAGTGAGAGAGAGAAAGAGAAGCTGTGAGTGAGAGAGAGAGAAGCTATGAGTGAGAGAGAGAAAGAAAAGCTGTGAGTGAGAGAGAGAGAGAAAGAGAAGATATGAGTGAGAGAGAGAAAGAGAAGCTGTGAGTGAGAGAGAGAAGCTATGAGTGAGAGAGAGAAAGAAAAGCTGTGAGTGAGAGAGAGAGAGAAAGAGAAGATATGAGTGAGAGAGAGAGAGAGAGAAGCAGTGAGAGAGAGAGAAACAGAAGCTGTGAGTGAGACAGAGAGAGAGAAAGAGAAGCTGTGAGAGAAAGAGAGAGGGAGAAAGAGAAGCTGTGAGAGAGAGAGAGAAAGAGAAGCTGTGAGTGTGTGTGAGAGAGAAAGAGAAGCTGTGAGTGAGAGAGAAAGAAAGAAAGAGAAATTAGAGTGAGAAAGAGAGAGAGAAAGAGAAGCTGTGAGTGGGAGAGAGAGAAAGAGAGTCTGTGAATCAGAGAGAGAGAGAGAAGCTGTGAGTGAGAGAGAGAGAGAGAAGCTGTGAATGAGAGAGAGAGAGAAAGAGAAGCTGTGAGTGAGAGAGAGAAAGAGAAGCTGTGAGTGAGTGAGAGAGAGAAAGGGAAGTTTGTGAGTGAGAGAGAGAGAGAAAGAGAAGCTGTGAGTGAGAGAAGCTGTGAGTGAGAGAGAGAAACAAAAGCTGTGAGTGAGAGAGAGAGAGAAAGAGAAGATGTGAGTGAGTGAGAGAGAGAGAGAAGCAGTGAGTGAGAGAGAGAGAGAGAAGCTGTCAGTGAGACAGAGAGAGAGAAAGAGAAGCTGTGAGAGAGAGAGAGGGAGAAAGAGAAGCTGTGAGAGAGAGAGTGAAAGAGAAGCTGTGAGTGTATGTGTGAGAGAAAGAGAAGCTGTGAGTGAGAGAGAGAGAAAGAAAGAGAAATTAGAGTGAGAAAGAGAGAGAGAAAGAGAAGCTGTGAGTGAGAGAGAGAGAGAGAGAAGATGTGAGTGATAGAGAGAGAGAATGAGAAGCTGTGAGTGATAGAGAGAGTAAGTAAGAGAAGCTGTGAGAGAGATAGAGAGATTGAGAAGGAGAAGCTGTGAGTGAGAGAGAGAGAGGGAGAAAGATAAGCTGTGTGTGTGTGTGAGAGAGAGAGAAGCTGTGTGTGTGAGAGAGAAAGAAAAGCTGTGATTGAGAGTGTGAGAGAGAGAGAAAGAGATGCTGTGAGTGAGAGAGAGAGAAGCTGTGAGTGAGAGAGAGAGTGCTGCTGTGAGTGAGAGAGAGAGAAAGAGAAGCTGTGAATGAGAGAGAGAGAGAAAGAGAAGCTGTGAGTGAGAGAGAGAGAAAGAAAGAGAAGCTGTGAGTGAGAGAGAGAGAGAAAGAGAAGCTGTGAGTGAGAGAGAGAAAGAGAAGCTGTGAGTGAGAGAGAGAGAAAGAGAAGCTGTGAGAGAGAAGGAGAGAGAGAGAGAAAAAGAGAAGCTGTAAGTGAGAGAGAGAGAGAAAGAGAAGCTGTGAGTGAGAGAGAGAGAGAGAAAGAGAAGCTGTGAGAGAGAGAGGGAGAAAGAGAAGCTGTGAGAGAGCGAGAGAAAGAGAAGCTGTGAGTGTGTGTGAGAGAGAAAGAGAAGCTGTGAGTGGTAGAGAGAGAAAGAGAGTCTGTGAGTGAGAGAGAGAGAGAGAAGCTGTGAGAGAGAGAGAGAGAAGCTGTGAGTGAGACAGAGAGAGAGAAAGAGAAGCTGTGAGAGAGAGAGGGAGAAAGAGAAGCTGTGAGAGAGCGAGAGAAAGAGAAGCTGTGAGTGTGTGAGAGAGAGAAAGAGAAGCTGTGAGTGGTAGAGAGAGAAAGACAGTCTGTGAGTGAGAGAGAGAGAGAGAAGCTGTGAGTGAGAGAGAGAGTGCTGCTGTGAGTGAGAGAGAGAGAATGAGAAGCTGTGAATGAGAGAGAGAGAGAGAAAGAGAAGCTGTGAGTGAGAGAGAGAAAGAAAGAGAAGCTGTGAGTGAGTGAGAGAGAGAAAGGGAAGTTGTGAGTGAGAGAGAGAGAGAAAGAGAAGCTGTGAGTGAGAGAGAGAAAGAGAAGCTGTGAGTGTGTGTGTGAGAGAGAGAGAAGCTGTTAGTGAGAGAGAGAGAAAGAGAAACTGTGTGTGTGAGTGAGAGAGAAAGAGAAGGTGTGAGTGAGAGTGAGAGAGAGAAAGAGAAAGAGAAGCTGTGAGTGAGAGAGAGAGAAAGAGAAGCTGTGAGAGAGAGAGAGAGAGGGAGAAAGAGAAGCTGTGAGAGAGAGAGAGAAAGAGAAGCTGTGAGTGTGTGTGTGAGAGAAAGAGAAGCTGTGAGTGAGAGAGAGGGAAAGAAAGAGAAATTAGAGTGAGAAAGAGAGAGAGAAAGAGAAGCTGTGAGTGAGAGAGAGAGAGAAGATGTGAGTGATAGAGAGAATGAGAAGCTGTGAGTGATAGAGAGAGTAAGTAAGAGAAGCTGTGAGTGAGATAGAGAGAGAAGGAGAAGCTGTGAGTGAGAGAGAGAGAGGGAGAAAGATAAGCTGTGAGAGAGAGAGAGAGAGAAGCTGTGTGTGTGTGAGAGAGAAAGAAAAGTTGTGATTGAGAGTGAGAGAGAGAGAGAAAGAGATGCTGTGAGTAAGAGAGAAGCTGTGAGTGAGAGAGAGAAAGAAAAGCGGTGAGAGAGAGAGTGAAAGAGAAGATATGAATGAGAGAGAGAGAGAAGCAGTGAGAGAGAGAGAGAGAAAGAGAAGCTGTGAGTGAGACAGAGAGAGAGAAAGAGAAGCTGTGAGAGAGAGAGAGGGAGAAAGAGAAGTTGTGAGAGAGATAGAGAGAGAAGCTGTGAGTGTGTGTGAGATAGAAAGAGAATCTGTGAGTGAGAGAGAGAGAAAGAAAGAGAAATTAGAGTGAGAAAGAGAGAGAGAAAGAGAAGCTGTGAGTGGGAGAGAGAGAAAGAGAGTCTGTGAGTGAGAGAGAGAGAGAGAAGCTGTGAGTGAGAGAGAGAGAAAGAGAAGCTGTGAATGAGAGAGAGAGAGAATGAGAAGCTGTGAGTGAGAGAGAGAGAGAAAGAAAGAGAAGCTGTGAGTGAGTGAGAGAGAGAAAGGGAAGTTGTGAGTGAGAGAGAGAGAAAGAGAAGCTGTGAGTGAGAGAGAGAAAGAGAGGCTGTGAGTGAGAGAGAGAGAAAGAGAAGCTGTGAGTGAGAAGGAGAGGGAAAGAGAAGCTGTGAGTGAGTGAGTGAGAGAGAGAGAGAAAGAGAAACTGTGAGTGTGAGAGAGAGAAAGAGAAGCTGTGAGTGAGAGAGAGAATGAGAAGCTGTGAGTGAGAGAGAGAGAAGCTGTGAGTGAGAGAGAGAGAGAGAGAAAGTGAAGCTGTGAGTGAGAGAGAGAGAGAAAGAAAGAGAAGCTGTGAGTGAGTGAGAGAGAGAAAGGGAAGTTGTGAGTGAGAGAGAGAGAAAGAGAAGCTGTGAGTGAGAGAGAGAGAAGCTGTGAGTGAGAGAGAGAGAAAGAGAAGCTGTGAGTGAGAAGGAGAGGGAAAGAGAAGCTGTGAGTGAGAGAGAGAGAGAGAAAGAGAAACTGTGAGTGTGTGAGAGAGAAAGAGAAGCTGTGAGTGAGAGAGAGAGAGAAAGAGAAGCTGTGAGAGAGAAAGAGAGAAGCTGTGAGTGAGAGAGTGAGAGAGAGAAAGAGAAGCTGTTAGTGAGAGTGAGAGAGAGAGAGAAAGAGAAGCTGTGAGTGAGAGAGAGATTGAAAGAGAAGCTGTGAGTGAGAGAGAGAGAGAGAAGCTGTGAGTGAGAGAGAGATAGAGAAGCTGTGAGTGAGAGAGAGAGAGAAAGAGAAGCTGTGAGTGACACAGAGAGAGAGAAGCTGTGAGTTAGAGAGAGAGAAAGAGAAGCTGTGAGTGACAGAGAGAGAGAAAGAGAAGCTGAGAGTGAGAGAGAGAGAGAATGAGAAGCTGTGAGTGAGAGAGAGAGAAGCTGTGAGTGAGAGAGAGAGAGAAAGTGAAGCTGTGAGTGAGAGAGAGAGAGAAAGAGAAGCTGTGAGTGAGAGAGAGAGAAAGAGAAGCTGTGTGAGAAGGAGAGGGAAAGAGAAGCTGTGAGTGAGAGAGAGAGAGAGAGAAAGAGAAACTGTGAGTGTGTGAGAGAGAAAGAGAAGCTGTGAGTGAGAGAGAGAGAGAAAGAGAAGCTGTGAGAGAGAAAGAGAGAAGCTGTGAGTGAGAGAGTGAGAGAGAGAAAGAGAAGCTGTTAGTGAGAGTGAGAGAGAGAGAGAAAGTGAAGCTGTGAGTGAGAGAGAGAGAGAAAGAGAAGCTGTGAGAGAGAGAGAGAAAGAGAAGCTGTGAGTGAGAGTGAGAGAGAGAGAAAGAGCTGTGAGTGGGAGAGAGAGAGAATGAGAAGCTGTTTGTGTGAGAGAGAGATGTGAGTGATAGAGAGAGAGAATGAGAAGCTGTGAGTGAGATAGAGAGAGAGAAAGAGAAGCTGTGAGTGAGAGAGAGAGGGAGAAAGATAATCTGTGAGAGAGAGAGAGAGAGAAAGAAAGAAAGAGAAGCTGTGAGTGAGTGAGAGAGAGAAAGTGAAGTTGTGAGTGAGAGAGAGAGAGAAAGAGAAGCTGTGAGTGAGAGAGAGAAAGAAAAGCTGTGAGTGTGTGAGAGAGAAAGAGAAGCTGTTTGTGTGAGAGAGAGAAAGAGAAACTGTGTGTGTGAGAGAGAGAGAAAGTGAAGGTGTGAGTGAGAGTGAGAGAGAGAAAGAGAAGCTGTGAGTGAGAGAGAGAGAAAGAGAAGCTGTGAGTGAGACAGAGAGAGAGAGAGAGAAGCTGTGAGAGAGAGAGGGAGAAAGAGAAGCTGTGAGAGAGAGAGAGAGAAAGAGAAGCTGTGAGTGTGTGTGTGAGAGAAAGAGAAGCTGTGAGTGAGAGAGAGAGAAAGAAAGAGAAATTAGAGTGAGAAAGAGAGAGAGAACGAGAAGCTGTGAGTGAGAGAGAGAGAGAGAAGATGTGAGTGATAGAGAGAGTAAGGAAGAGAAGCTGTGAGTGAGATAGAGAGAGAAGGAGAAGCTGTGAGTGAGAGAGAGAGAGGGAGAAAGATAAGCTGTGTGTGTGAGAGAGAGAGAAGCTGTGTGTGTGAGAGAGAAAGAAAAGTTGTGATTGAGAGTGAGAGAGAGAGAGAAAGAGATGCTGTGAGTGAGAGAGAGAAGCTGTGAGTGAGAGAGAGAAAGAAAAGCGGTGAGTGAGAGAGAGAGAGAAAGAGAAGATATGAATGAGAGAGAGAGAGAAGCAGTGAGAGAGAGAGAGAGAGAAGCTGTGAGTGAGACAGAGAGAGAGAAAGAGAAGCTGTGAGAGAGAGAGAGGGAGAAAGAGAAGCTGTGAGAGAGAGAGAGAGAAGCTGAGTGTGTGTGAGAGAGAAAGAGAAGCTGTGAGTGAGAGAGAGAGAAAGAAAGAGAAATTAGAGTGAGAAAGAGAGAGAGAAAGAGAAGCTGTGAGTGAGAGAGAGAGAAAGAAAGAGAAGCTGTGAGTGAGTGAGAGAGAGAAAGGGAAGTTGTGAGTGAGAGAGAGAGAAAGAGAAGCTGTGAGTGAGAGAAAGAGAAGCTGTGAGTGAGAGAGAGAGAAAGAGAAGCTGTGAGTGAGAAGGAGAGGGAAAGAGAAGCTGTGAGTGAGTGAGAGAGAGAGAGAAAGAGAAACTGTGAGTTTGTGAGAGAGAAAGAGAAGCTGTGAGTGAGAGAGAGAGAGAAAGAGAAGCTGTGAGTGAGAGAGAGATTGAAAGAGAAGCTGTGAGTGAGAGAGAGAGAGAAAGAGAAGCTGTGAGTGAGAGAGAGATAGAGAAGCTGTGAGTGAGAGGGAGAGAGAGAAAGAGAAGCTGTGAGTGACAGAGAGAGAGAAAGAGAAGCTGAGAGTGAGAGAGAGAGAGAGAAAGTGAAGCTGTGAGTGAGAGAGAGAAAGAGAAGCTGTGTGTGTGTGTGAGAGAGAAAGATAGTCTGAGAAAGAGAGAGTGAAAGAGAAGCTGTGAGTGAGAGAGAGAGAGGGAGAAAGAGAAGCTGTGAGTGAGAGTGAGAGAGAGAGAGAGAAAGAGAAGCTGTGAGTGAGAGAGAGAGTGAAAGAGAAGCTGTGAGTGAGAGAGAGAGAGAAAGAGAAGCTGTGAGTGAGAGAGAGAGAATGAGAAGCTGTGAGTGAGAGAGAGAGAAGCTGTGAGTGAGAGAGAGAGAGAGAGAAAGTGAAGCTGTGAGTGAGAGAGAGAGAGAAAGAGAAGCTGTGTGTGTGTGAGAGAGAGAAAGATAGTCTGAGAAAGAGACAGTGAAAGAGAAGCTGTGAGTGAGAGAGAGAGAGAGAGGGAGAAAGAGAAGCTGTGTGTGTGTGAGAGAGAAAGAGAAGCTGTGAGTGAGAGAGAGAGAGGGAGAAAGATAATCTGTGAGAGAGAGAGAGAGAGAAACTGTGTGTGTGTGAGAGAGAAAGAGAAGGTGTGATTGAGAGTGAGAGAGAGAAAGAGAAGCTGTGAGTGAGAGAGAGAGAAAGAGAAGCTGTGAGTGAGAGAGAGAGAATCTGTGAGTGAGAGAGAGAAAGAAAAGCTGTGAGTGAGAGAGAGAGAGAGAAGATATGAGTGAGAGAGAGAGAGAAGCAGTGAGAGAGATAGAGAGAAACAGAAGCTGTGAGTGAGAGAGAGAGAAAGAAAGAGAAATTAGAGTGAGAAAGAGAGAGAGAAAGAGAAGCTGTGAGTGGGAGAGAGAGGCAGAAAGAGAAGCTGTGAGAGAGAGAGAGAAAGAGAAGCTGTGAGTGTGTGTGAGAGAGAAACAGAAGCTGTGAGTGAGAGAGAGAGAACGAAAGAGAAATTAGAGTGAGAAAGAGAGAGAGAAAGAGAAGCTGTGAGTGGGAGAGAGAGAAAGAAAGTCTGTGAGTGAGAGAGAGAGAAGCTGTGAGTGTGAGAGAGAGAGATCCGCTGTGAGTGAGAGAGAGAGAAAGAGAAGCTGTGAATGAGAGAGAGAAAAAGAGAAGCTTTGTGTGAGAGAGAGAAAGAGAAGCTGTGAGTGAGAGTGAGAGAGAGAGAGAAAGAGCTGTGAGTGGGAGAGAGAGAGAATGAGAAGCTGTGAGTGAGAGAGAGACGTTGTGAGAGAGAGAGAGAGAAAGAGAAGCTGTTTGTGTGAGAGAGAGATGTGACTGATAGAGAGAGAGAATGAGAAGCTGTGAGTGAGATAGAGAGAGAGAAAGAGAAGCTGTGAGTGAGAGAGAGAGGGAGAAAGATAATCTGTGAGAGAGAGAGAAAGAAAGAAAGAGAAGCTGTGAGTGAGTGACAGAGAGAAAGTGAAGTTGTGAGTGAGAGAGAGAGAGAAAGAGAAGCTGTGAGTGAGAGAGAGAAAGAAATCTGTGAGTGTGAGAGAGAGAAAGAGAAGCTGTTTGTGTGAGAGAGAGAAAGAGAAACTGTGTGTGTGTGAGAGAGAGAAAGTGAAGGTGTGAGTGAGAGTGAGAGAGAGAAAGAGAAGCTGTGAGTGAGAGAGAGAGAAAGAGAAGCTGTGAGTGAGACAGAGAGAGAGAAAGAGAAGCTGTGAGAGAGAGAGGGAGAAAGAGAAGCTGTGAGAGAGAGAGAGAGAAAGAGAAGCTGTGAGTGTGTGTGTGAGAGAAAGAGAAGCTGTGAGTGAGAGAGAGAGAAAGAAAGAGAAATTAGAGTGAGAAAGAGAGAGAGAACGAGAAGCTGTGAGTGAGAGAGAGAGAGAGAAGATGTGAGTGATAGAGAGAGAGAATGAGAAGCTGTGAGTGATAGAGAGAGTAAGGAAGAGAAGCTGTGAGTGAGATAGAGAGAGAAGGAGAAGCTGTGAGTGAGAGAGAGAGAGGGAGAAAGATAAGCTGTGTGTGTGAGAGAGAGAGAAGCTGTGTGTGTGAGAGAGAAAGAAAAGTTGTGATTGAGAGTGAGAGAGAGAGAGAAAGAGATGCTGTGAGTGAGAGAGAGAAGCTGTGAGTGAGAGAGAGAAAGAAAAGCGGTGAGTGAGAGAGAGAGAAAGAGAAGATATGAATGAGAGAGAGAGAGAGAAGCAGTGTGTGTGTGTGTGAGAGAGAAGCTGTGAGTGAGACAGAGAGAGAGAAAGAGAAGCTGTGAGAGAGAGAGAGGGAGAAAGAGAAGCTGTGAGAGAGAGAGAGAAGCTGAGTGTGTGTGAGAGAGAAAGAGAAGCTGTGAGTGAGAGAGAGAGAAAGAAAGATAAATTAGAGTGAGAAAGAGAGAGAGAAAGAGAAGCTGTGAGTGGGAGAGAGAGAAAGAGAGTCTGTGAGTGAGAGAGAGAGAGAAGCTGTGAGTGAGAGAGAGAGTGCCACTGTGAGTGAGAGAGAGAGAAAGAGAAGCTGTGAATAAGAGAGAGAGAGAATGAGAAGCTGTGAGTGAGAGAGAGAGAAAGAAAGAGAAGCTGTGAGTGAGTGAGAGAGAGAAAGGGAAGTTGTGAGTGAGAGAGAGAAAGAGAAGCTGTGAGAGAGAGAGAGAGAAAGAGAAGCTGTGAGTGAGAAGGAGAGGGAAAAAGAAGCTGTGAGTGAGTGAGAGAGAGAGAGAAAGAGAAACTGTGAGTTTGTGAGAGAGAAAGAGAAGCTGTGAGTGAGAGAGAGAGAGAAAGAGAAGCTGTGAGTGAGAAGGAGAGGGAAAGAGAAGCTGTGAGTGAGTGAGAGAGAGAGAGAGAGAGAGAGAGAAGCTGTGAGTGAGAGAGTGAGAGAGAGATAGAGAAGCTGTTAGTGAGAGTGAGAGGGAGAGAGAAAGAGAAGCTATGAGTGAGAGAGAGATTGAAAGAGAAGCTGTGAGTGAGAGAGAGAGAGAAAGAGAAGCTGTGAGTGAGAGAGAGATAGAAAAGCTGTGAGTGAGAGGGAGAGAGAGAAAGAGAAGCTGTGAGTGACACAGAGAGAGAGAAGCTGTGAGTTAGAGAGAGAGAGAAAGAGAAGCTGTGAGTGACAGAGAGAGAGAAAGAGAAGCTGAGAGTGAGAGAGAGAGAGAGAAAGTAAAGTTGTGAGTGAGAGAGAGAAAGAGAAGCTGTGTGTGTGTGTGAGAGAGAAAGATAGTCTGAGAAAGAGAGAGTGAAAGAGAAGCTGTGAGTGAGAGAGAGAGAGGGAGAAAGAGAAGCTGTGAGTGAGAGTGAGAGAGAGAGAGAGAAAGAGAAGCTGTGAGTGAGAGAGAGAGTGAAAGAGAAGCTGTGAGTGAGAGAGAGAGAGAAAGAGAAGCTGTGAGTGAGAAGGAGAGGGAAAGAGAAGCTCTGAGTGAGTGAGAGAGAGAGAAAGAGAAGCTGTGAGTGAGAGAGAGAGAAAGAGAAGCTGTGTGTGAGAGAGAGAAAGAGAAGCTGTGAGTGAGAGAGAGAGAGAGAATGAGAAGCCGTGAGTGAGAGAGAGAAGTTGTGAGAGAGAGAGAGAAAGAGAAGCTGTGAGTGAGAGAGAGATGTGAGTGATAGAGAGAGAGAATGAGAAGCTGTGAGTGAGAGTGAGAGAGAGAAAGAGAAGCTGTGAGTGAGAGAGGGAGAAAGAGAAGCTGTGAGTGAGAGAGAGAGAATCTGTGAGTGAGGGAGAGCAAGAAATGCTGTGAGAGAGAGACAGAGAAAGAGAAGATATGAGTGAGAGAGGGAGAGAGAAGCAGTGAGAGAGAGAGAGAGAAACAGAAGCTGTGAGTGAGAGCGAGAGAAAGAGAAGCTGTGTGAGAGAGAGAGTGGGAGAAAGAGAAGCTGTGAGAGAGCGAGAGAAAGAGAAGCTGTGAGTGTGTGAGAAAGAGAAAGAGAAGCTGTGAGTGAGAGAGAAAGAAAGAGAAATTAGAGTGAGAAAGAGAGAGAGAAAGAGAAGCTGTTAGTGGGAGAGAGAGAAAGAGAGTCTGTGAGTGAGAGAGAGAGAGAGAAGCTGTGAGAGAGAGAGAGAGAGCCGCTGTGAGTGTGAGAGAGAGAAAGAGAAGCTGTGAATGAGAGAGAGAGAGAAAGAGAAGCTGTGTGTGTGAGAGAGAAAGAGAAGCTGTGAGTGAGTGAGAGAGAGAGAAAGGGAAGTTGTGAGTGAGAGAGAGAGAGAAAGAGAAGCTGTGAGTGAGAGAGAGAAAGAGAAGCTGTGAGTGAGAGAGAGAGAGAAAGAGAAGCTGTGAGTGAGAAGGAGAGGGAAAGAGAAGAAGTGAGTGAGTGAGAGAGAGAGAGAGAAAGAGAAGCTGTGAGAGAGAAAGAGAAGCTGTGAGTGAGAGAGTGAGAGAGAGAAAGAGAAAGAAAAGCTGTAAGTGAGAGTTAAGAGAGAGAGAGAGAAGCTGTGAGAGAGAGATTGAAAGAGAAGCTGTGAGTGAGAGAGAGAGAGAGAGAAAGAGAAGCTGTGAGTGAGAGAGAGAAAGAGAAGCTGTGAGTGAGAGGGAGAGAGAGAAAGAGAAGCTGTGAGTGACAGAGAGAGAGAAAGAGAAGCTGAGAGTGAGAGAGAGAGAGAATGTGAAGCTGTGAGTGAGAGAGAGAGAGAAAGAGAAGCTGTGTGTGTGAGAGAGAGAAGTTGTGAGTGATAGAGAGAAAGAGAAGCTGTGAGTGAGAGAGAGAGAGAGAAGATGTGAGAGAGAGAGAGAGAGAATGAGAAGCTGTGAGTGAGAGAGAGAGAAAGAGAAGCTGTGAGAGAGAGAGAGAGGGAGAAAGAGAAGCTGTG
This sequence comes from Bradypodion pumilum, assembly GCA_035047305.1. Lineage (NCBI taxonomy): Eukaryota > Metazoa > Chordata > Lepidosauria > Squamata > Chamaeleonidae > Bradypodion > Bradypodion pumilum. The sequence goes on along the minus strand of JAWDJD010000001.1, from coordinate 269,225,726 downwards.
AGAGAGCGAGAGAAAGAGAAGCTGTGAGTTACAGAGAGAGAAAGAGAAGCTGTGAGTGACAGAGAGAGAGAAAGAGAAGCTGAGAGTGTGAGAGAGAGAAAGTGAAGCTGTGAGTGAGAGAGAGAGAAAGAGAAGCTGTGTGTGTGTGAGAGAGAGAAGCTGTGAGTGAGAGAGAGAAAGAGAAGCTGTGAGTGAGAGAGAGAGAAAGAAAAGTGGTGAGTGAGAGAGAGAGAGAGAAAGAAAGAGAAGATATGAATGAGAGAGAGAGAGAAGCAGTGAGAGAGAGAGAGAGAAAGAGAAGCTGTGTGTGAGAGAGAGAGAGAGAAAGAGAAGCTGTGAGAGAGAGAGGGAGAAAGAGAAGCTCTGAGAGAGCGAGAGAAAGAGAAGCTGTGAGTTACAGAGAGAGAAAGAGAAGCTGTGAGTGACAGAGAGAGAAAGAGAAGCTGAGAGTGAGAGAGAAAGAAAGTGAAGCTGTGAGTGAGAGAGAGAGAGAAAGAGAAGCTGTGTGTGTGTGAGACAGAGAAGCTGTGAGTGAGAGAGAGAAAGAGAAGCTGTGAGTGAGAGAGAGAGAGAGAAGATGTGAGTGAGAGAGAGAGAGAATGAGAAGCTGTGAGTGATAGAGAGAGTAAGTAAGAGAAGCTGTGAGTGAGATAGAGAGAGAGAGAATGAGAAGCTGTGAGTGAGAGAGAGAGAGGGAGAAAAATAAGCTGTGTGTGTGAGAGAGAGAGAAGCTGTGTGTGAGAGAGAGAGAAAGAAAAGCTGTGATTGAGAGTGAGAGAGAGAGAGAAAGAGATGCTGTGAGTGAGAGAGAGAAGCTGTGAGTGAGAGAGAGAAAGAAAAGTGGTGAGTGAGAGAGAGAGAGAAAGAGAAGATATGAATGAGAGAGAAGCAGTGAGAGAGAGAGAGAGAGAAAGAGAAGCTGTGAGTGAGACAGAGAGAGAGAAAGAGAAGCTGTGAGAGAGAGAGAGGGAGAAAGAGAAGCTGTGAGAGAGCGAGAGAAAGAGAAGCTGTGAGTGTGTGTGAGAGAGAAAGAGAAGCTGTGAGTGAGCGAGAGAGAAAGAAAGAGAAATTAGAGTGAGAAAGAGAGAGAGAAAGAGAAGCTGTGAGTGTGTGTGAGAGAGAAAGATAGTCTGAGAAAGAGAGAGAGAAAGAGAAGCTGTGAGTGAGAGAGAGAGTGAAAGAGAAGCTGTGTGTGTGAGAGAGAGAAAGAGAAGCTGTGAGTGAGAGTGAGAGAGAGAAAGAGAAGCTGTGTGTGAGAGAGAGAAAGAGAAGCTGTGAGTGAGAGAGAGATAGAATGAGAAGCTGTGAGTTAGAGAGAGAAGTTGTGAGAGAGAGAGAGAAAGAGAAGCTGTGAGTGAGAGAGAGAGATGTGAGTGATAGAGAGAGAGAATGAGAAGCTGTGAGTGAGAGTGAGAGAGAGAAAGAGAAGCTGTGAGTGAGAGAGAGAGAAAGAGAAGCTGTGAGTGAGAGAGAGAGAATCTGTGAGTGAGGGAGAGTAAGAAATGCTGTGAGAGAGAGAGAGAGAAAGAGAAGATATGAGTGAGAGAGGGAGAGAGAAGCAGTGAGAGAGAGAGAGAAACAGAAGCTGTGAGTGAGACAGAGAGAGAAAGAGAAGCTGTGTGAGAGAGAGAGAGGGAGAAAGAGAAGCTGTGAGAGAGCGAGAGAAAGAGAAGCTGTGTGTGTGAGAAAGAGAAAGAGAAGCTGTGAGTGAGAGAGAGAGAAAGAAAGAGAAATTAGAGTGAGAAAGAGAGAGAGAAAGAGAAGCTGTGAGTGGGAGAGAGAGAAAGAGAGTCTGTGAGTGAGAGAGAGAGAGAGAAGCTGTGAGTGAGAGAGAGAGAGCCGCTGTGAGTGAGAGAGAGAGAAAGAGAAGCTGTGAATGAGAGAGAGAGAGAAAGAGAAGCTGTGTGTGTGAGAGAGAAAGAGAAGCTGTGAGTGAGTGAGAGAGAGAGAAAGGGAAGTTGTGAGTGAGAGAGAGAGAGAAAGAGAAGGTGTGAGTGAGAGAGAGAGAAAGAGAAGCTGTGAGGTAGAGAGAGAGAGAAAGAGAAGCTGTGAGTGAGAAGGAGAGGGAAAGAGAAGCTCTGAGTGAGTGAGAGAGAGAGAAAGAGAAGCTGTGAGTGAGAGAGAGAGAAAGAGAAGCTGTGAGTGAGAGAGAGAGAAAAAGAGCTCTGAGTAAGAAGGAGAGGGAAAGAGAAGAAGTGAGTGAGTGAGAGAGAGAGAGAAAGAGAAGCTGTGAGAGAGAAAGAGAAGCTGTGAGAGAGTGAGAGAGAGAAAGAGAAAGAGAAGCTGTTAGTGAGAGTTAAGAGAGAGAGAGAGAAGCTGTGAGAGAGATTGAAGGAGAAGCTGTGAGTGAGAGAGAGAGAGAAAGAGAAGCTGTGAGTGAGAGAGAGAAAGAGAAGCTGTGAGTGAGAGGGAGAGAGAGAAAGAGAAGCTGTGAGTGAGAGGGAGAGAGAGAAAGAGAAGCTGTGAGTGACACAGAGAGAGAGAAGCTGTGAGTTAGAGAGAGAGAAAGAGAAGCTGTGAGTGACAGAGAGAGAGAAAGAGAAGCTGAGAGTGAGAGAGAGAGAGAAAGTGAAGCTGTGAGTGAGAGAGAGAGAGAAAGAGAAGCTGTGTGTGTGTGTGAGAGAGAAGTTGTGAGTGAGAGAGAGAAAGAGAAGCTGTGAGTGAGAGAGAGAGAGAAGATGTGAGTGATAGAGAGAGAGAATGAGAAGCTGTGAGTGATAGAGAGAGTAAGTAAGAGAAGCTGTGAGTGAGATAGAGAGAGAGAGAAGGAGAAGCTGTGAGTGAGAGAGAGAGAGGGAGAAAGATAAGCTGTGTGTGTGTGAGAGAGAGAGAAGCTGTGTGTGTGTGAGAGAGAAAGAAAAGCTGTGATTGAGAGTGAGAGAGAGAGAGAAAGAGATGCTGTGAGTGAGAGAGAGAGAAGCTGTGAGTGAGAGAGAGAAAGAAAAGCGGTGAGTGAGAGAGAGAGAAAGAAAAGCTGTGAGTGAGACAGAGAGAGAAAGAGAAGCTGTGTGAGAGAGAGAGAGGGAGAAAGAGAAGCTGTGAGAGAGAGAGAGAAAGAGAAGCTGTGAGTGTGTGTGAGAGAGAAAGAGAAGCTGTGAGTGAGAGAGAAAGAAAGAAAGAGAAATTAGAGTGAGAAAGAGAGAGAGAAAGAGAAGCTGGGGGTGGGAGATAGAGAAAGAGAGTCTGTGAGTGAGAGAGAGAGAAGCTGTGAGTGAGAGAGAGAGTGCCGCTGTGAGTGAGAGAGAGAGAAAGAGAAGCTGTGAATGAGAGAGAGAGAAAGAGAAGCTGTGAGTGAGAGAGAGAAAAAAAAAGAGAAGCTGTGAGTGAGTGAGAGAGAGAAAGGGAAGATGTGAGTGAGAGAGAGAGAAAGAGAAGCTGTGAGTGAGAGAGAGAAAGAGAAGCTGTGAGTGAGAGAGAGAGAAAGAGAAGCTGTGAGTGAGAAGGAGAGGGAAAGAGAAGCTCTGAGTGAGTGAGAGAGAGAGAAAGAGAAACTGTGAGTGTGTGAGAGAGAAAGAGAAGCTGTGAGTGAGAGAGAGAGAAAGAGAAGCTGTGAGTGAGAAGGAGAGGGAAAGAGAAGCTGTGAGTGTGTGAGAGAGAGAGAGAAAGAGAAGCTGTGAGAGAGAAAGAGAGAAGCTGTGAGTGAGAGAGTGAGAGAGAGAAAGAGAAGCTGTTAGCGAGAGTGAGAGAGAGAGAGAGAAGCTGTGAGTGAGAGAGAGATAGAGAAGCTGTGAGTGAGAGGGAGAGAGAGAAAGAGAAGCTGTGAGTGACACAGAGAGAGAAGCTGTGAGTTAGAGAGAGAGAAAGAGAAGCTGTGAGTGACAGAGAGAGAGAAAGAGAAGCTGAGAGTGAGAGAGAGAGAGAGAAAGTGAAGCTGTGAGTGAGAGAGAGAGAGAAAGAGAAGCTGTGTTTGTGTGAGAGAGAGAAAGACAGTCTGAGAAAGTGAGAGTGAAAGAGAAGCTGTGAGTGAGAGAGAGAGAGGGAGAAAGAGAAGCTGTGTGTGTGTGAGAGAGAAAGAGATGCTGTGAGTGAGAGTGAGAGAGAGAGAGAGAAAGAGAAGCTGTGAGTGAGAGAGAGAGTGAAAGAGAAGCTGTGAGTGAGAGAGAGAGAAAGAGAAGCTGTGAGTGAGAGAGAGAGAGAATGAGAAGCTGTGAGTGAGAGAGAGAGAAGCTGTGAGTGAGAGAGAGAGAGAGAGAAAGTGAAGCTGTGAGTGAGAGAGAGAGAGAAAGAGAAGCTGTGTGTGTGAGAGAGAGAGAAAGATAGTCTGAGAAAGAGAGAGTGAAAGAGAAGCTGTGAGTGAGAGAGAGAGAGAGAGAAAGAGAAGCTGTGTGTGTGAAAGAGAGAAAGAGAAGCTGAGAGTGAGAGTGAGAGAGAGAGAGAGAAAGAGAAGCTGTGAGAGAGAGAGAGAGAGAAAGAGAAGTTGTGAGTGAGAGAGAGAGAGAGAATGAGAAGCTGTGAGTGAGAGAGAGAAGTTGTGTGTGTGAGAGAGAAAGAGAAGCTGTGAGTGAGAGAGAGATGTGAGTGATAGAGAGAGAATGAGAAGCTGTGAGTGAGAGTGAGAGAGAGAAAGAGAAGCTGTGAGTGAGAGAGAGAGAAAGAGAAGCTGTGAGTGAGAGAGAGAGAATCTGTGAGTGAGATAGAGAAAGAAATGCTGTGTGAGAGAGAGAGAGAGAAGATATGAGTGAGAGAGAGAGAGAGAAGCAGTGAGAAAGAGAGAAAGAGAAACAGAAGCTGTGAGTGAGACAGAGAGAGAAAGAGAAGCTGTGTGAGAGAGAGAGAGGGAGAAAGAGAAGCTGTGAGAGAGAGAGAGAAAGAGAAGCTGTGAGTGTGTGTGAGAGAGAAAGAGAAGCTGTGAGTGAGAGAGAGAGAAAGAAAGTGAAATTAGAGTGAGAAAGAGAGAGAGAAAGAGAAGCTGTGAGTGGGAGAGAGAGAAAGAGAGTCTGTGAGTGAGAGAGAGAGAGAGAAGCTGTGAGTGAGAGAGAGAGAGCCGCTGTGAGTGAGAGAGAGAGAAAGAGAAGCTGTGAATGAGAGAGAGAGAAAGAGAAGCTGTGTGTGAGAGAGAGAAACAGAAGCTGTGAGTGAGTGAGAGAGAGAGAAAGGGAAGTTGTGAGTGAGAGAGAGAGAGAAAGAGAAGCTGTGAGTGAGAGAGAGAGAAAGAGAAGCTGTGAGTGAGAGAGAGAGAGAAAGAAAAGCTGTGAGTGAGAAGGAGAGGGAAAGAGAAGCTCTGAGTGAGTGAGAGAGAGAGAAAGAGAAGCTGTGAGTGAGAGAGAGAGAAAGAGAAGCTGTGAGTGAGAGAGAGAGAAAAAGAGAAGCTGTGAGTAAGAAGGAGAGGGAAAGAGAAGAAGTGAGTGAGTGAGAGAGAGAGAGAAAGAGAAGCTGTGAGAGAGAAAGAGAAGCTGTGAGTGAGAGAGTGAGAGAGAGAAAGAGAAGCTGTTAGTGAGAGTGAGAGAGAGAGAGAGAAGCTGTGAGAGAGAGATTGAAAGAGAAGCTGTGAGTGAGAGAGAGAGAGAGAAGCTGTGAGAGAGAGAAAGAGAAGCTGTGAGTGAGAGGGAGAGAGAGAAAGAGAAGCTGTGAGTGACACAGAGAGAGAAGCTGTGAGTTAGAGAGAGAGAAAGAGAAGCTGTGAGTGACAGAGAGAGAGAAAGAGAAGCTGAGAGTGAGAGAGAGAGAGAGAAAGTGAAGCTGTGAGTGAGAGAGAGAGAGAAAGAGAAGCTGTGTGTGTGTGAGAGGGAGAAGCTGTGAGTGAGAGAGAGAAAGAGAAGCTGTGAGTGAGTGAGAGAGAGAAGATGTGAGTGAGAGAGAGAGAGAATGAGAAGCTGTGAGTGAGAGAGAGAGAAAGTAAGAGAAGCTGTGAGTGATACAGAGAGAGAGAAAGAGAAGCTGTGAGTGAGAGAGAGAGAGAGGGAGAAAGATAAGCTGTGTGAGAGAGAGAGAGAAAGAGAAGCTGTGAGAGAGAGAGAGAGAAAGAGAAGCTGTGATTGAGAGTGAGAGAGAGAGAAAGAGAAGCTGTGAGTGAGTGAGAGAGAGAAAGAGAAGCTGTGAGTGAGAGAGAGAGAAAGAGAAGCTGTGAGTGAGAGAGAGAGAGATGGAGAAAGAAAAGCTGTGAGAGAGAGAGAGAAGCTGTGAGTGTGTGTGAGAGAGAAAGAGAAGCTGTGAGTGAGAGAGAGAGAAAGAAAGAGAAATTAGAGTGAGAAAGAGAGAGAGAAAAAGAAGCTGTGAGTGGGGGAGAGAGTGCCGCTGTGAGTGAGAGAGAGAGAAAGAGAAGCTGTGAATGAGAGAGAGAGAAAGAGAAGCTGTGAGTGAGAGAGAGAGAAAGAAAGAGAAGCTGTGAGTGAGTGAGAGAGAGAGAGAAAGAGAAGCTGTGAGAGAGAATGAGAGAAGCTGTGAGTGAGAGAGTGAGAGAGAGAAAGAGAAGCTGTTAGTGAGAGTGAGAGAGAGAGAGAAGCTGTGAGTGAGAGAGAGATAGAGAAGCTGTGAGTGAGAGGGAGAGAGAGAAAGAGAAGCTGTGAGTGACACAGAGAGAGAGAAGCTGTGAGTTAGAGAGAGAGAGAAAGAGAAGCTGTGAGTGACAGAGAGAGAGAAAGAGAAGCTGAGAGTGAGAGAGAGAGAGAGAAAGTGAAGCTGTGAGTGAGAGATAGAGAGAAAGAGAAGCTGTGTTTGTGTGTGAGACAGAAAGACAGTCTGAGAAAGTGAGAGTGAAAGAGAAGCTGTGAGTGGGAGAGAGAGAGGGAGAAAGAGAAGCTGTGTGTGTGTGTGAGAGAGAAAGAGATGCTGTGAGTGAGAGTGAGAGAGAGAGAGAAAGAGAAGCTGTGAGTGAGAGAGAGAGTGAAAGAGAAGCTGTGAGTGAGAGAGAGAGAAAGAGAAGCTGTGAGTGAGAGAGAGAGTGAATGAGAAGCTGTGAGTGAGAGAGAGAAGCTGTGAGTGAGAGAGAGAGAGAGAGAGAGAAAGTGAAGCTGTGAGTGAGAGAGAGAGAAAGAGAAGCTGTGTGTGTGAGAGAGAGAGAAAGATAGTCTGAGAAAGAGAGAGTGAAAGAGAAGCTGTGAGTGAGAGAGAGAGTGGGAGAAAGAGAAGCTGTGTGAGAGAGAGAGAGAAAGAGAAGCTGAGAAAGAGAAGCTGTGAGAGAGAGAGAGAGAAAGAGAAGCTGTGAGTGAGAGAGAGAGAGAGAAAGAGAAGCTGTGAGTGAGAGAGAGAGAGAGAATGAGAAGCTGTGAGTGAGAGAGAGAAGTTGTGTGAGAGAGAGAGAAAGAGAAGCTGTGAGTGAGAGAGTGAGAGAGAGAAAGAGAAGCTGTTAGTGAGAGTGAGAGAGAGAGAAGCTGTGAGAGAGAGATTGAAAGAGAAGCTGTGAGTGAGAGAGAGAGAGAGAAGCTGTGAGAGAGAGAAAGAGAAGCTGTGAGTGAGAGGGAGAGAGAGAAAGAGAAGCTGTGAGTGACACAGAGAGAGAAGCTGTGAGTTAGAGAGAGAGAAAGAGAAGCTGTGAGTGACAGAGAGAGAGAAAGAGAAGCTGAGAGTGAGAGAGAGAGAGAGAAAGTGAAGCTGTGAGTGAGAGAGAGAGAGAGAAAGAGAAGCTGTGTGTGTGTGAGAGAGAGAAGCTGTGAGTGAGAGAGAGAAAGAGAAGCTGTGAGTGAGAGAGAGTGAGAGAAGATGTGAGTGAGAGAGAGAGAGAATGAGAAGCTGTGAGTGAGAGAGAGAGAAAGTAAGAGAAGCTGTGAGTGATACAGAGAGAGATAAAGAGAAGCTGTGAGTGAGAGAAGGAGAGAGGGAGAAAGATAAGCTTGTGAGAGAGAGAGAGAAAAAGAGAAGCTGTGAGAGAGAGAGAGAGAAAGAGAAGCTGTGATTGAGAGTGAGAGAGAGAGAAAGAGAAGCTGTGAGTGAGAGAGAGAGAAAGAGAAGCTGTGAGTGAGAGAGAGAGAAAGAGAAGCTGTGAGTGAGAGAGAGAGAAGCTGTGAGTGAGAGAGAGAAAGAAAAGCTGTGAGTGAGACAGAGAGAGAGAAAGAGAAGTTATGAGTGAGAGAGAGAGAGAGAGAGAAAGAGAAGCTGTCAGTGAGACAGAGAGAGAAAGAGAAGCTGTGAGTGAGAGAGAGAGAGAGAAGCTGTGAGAGAGAGAAAGAGAGGCTGTGAGTGAGAGGGAGAGAGAGAAAGAGAAGCTGTGAGTGACACAGAGAGAGAAGCTGTGAGTTAGAGAGAGAGAAAGAGAAGCTGTGAGTGACAGAGAGAGAGAAAGAGAAGCTGAGAGTGAGAGAGAGAGAGAGAGAAAGTGAAGCTGAGAGTGAGAGGGAGAGAGAGAGAAAGTGAAGCTGTGAGAGAGAGAGAGAGAGAAAGAGAAGCTGTGTGTGTGTGAGAGAGAGGAGCTGTGAGTGAGAGAGAGAAAGAGAAGCTGTGAGTGAGAGAGAGAGAGAGAAGATGTGAGTGAGAGAGAGAGAGAATGAGAAGCTGTGAGTGAGAGAGAGAGAAAGTAAGAGAAGCTGTGAGTGATACAGAGAGAGAGAAAGAGAAGCTGTGAGTGAGAGAGAGAGAGAGGGAGAAAGATAAGCTGTGTGTGTGAGAGAGAGAGAAAGAGAAGCTGTGAGAGGGAGAGAGAGAAAGAGAAGCTGTGATTGAGAGTGAGAGAGAGAGAAAGAGAAGCTGTGAGTGAGAGAGAGAGAAAGAGAAGCTGTGAGTGAGAGAGAGAGAAAGAGAAGCTGTGAGTGAGAGAGAGAGAAGCTGTGAGTGAGAGAGAGAAAGAAAAGCTGTGAGTGAGTGAGAGAGAGAGAAGATATGAGTGAGAGAGAGAGAAGCAGTGAGAGAGAGAGAGAGAAAGAGAAGCTGTCAGTGAGACAGAGAGAGAGAAAGAGAAGCTGTGAGAGAGGGAGAGAGGGAGAAAGAGAAGCTGTGAGAGAGAGAGAGAGAAAGAGAAGCTGTGAGTGTGTGTGTGAGAGAAAGAGAAGCTGTGAGTGAGAGAAAGAGAAAGAAAGAGAAATTAGAGTGAGAAAGAGAGAGAGAATTAGAAGCTGTTAGTGAGAGTGAGAGAGAAGATGTGAGTGATAGAGAGATTGAATGAGAAGCTGTGAGTGATAGAGAGAGTAAGTAAGAGAAGCTGTGAGTGAGATAGAGAGAGAGAAGGAGAAGCTGTGAGTGAGAGAGAGGGAGAAAGATAAGCTGTGAGAGAGAGAGAGAGAGAAGATGTGTGTGTGAGAGAGAGAAAGAAAAGTTGTGATTGAGAGTGAGAGAGAGAGAGAAAGAGATGCTGTGAGTGAGAGAGAGAGAAGCTGTGAGTGAGAGAGAGAAAGAAAAGCGGTGAGTGAGAGAGAGAGAGAAAGAGAAGATATGAATGAGAGAGAGAGAAGCAGTGAGAGAGAGAGAGAGAAATAGAAGCTGTCAGTGAGACAGAGAGAGAGAAAGAGAAGCTGTGAGAGAGAGAGAGAGAGAGAGATGGAGAAAGAGAAGCTGTGAGAGAGAGAGAGAGAAGCTGTGAGTGTGTGTGAGAGAGAAAGAGAAGCTGTGAGTGAGAGAGAGAGAAAGAAAGAGAAATCAGAGTGAGAAAGAGAGAGAGAAAGAGAAGCTGTGAGTGGGAGAGAGAGTGCCGCTGTGAGTGAGAGAGAGAGAAAGAGAAGCTGTGAATGAGAGAGAGAGAAAGAGAAGCTGTGAGTGAGAGAGAGAGAAAGAAAGAGAAGCTGTGAGTGAGTGAGAGAGAGAGAGAGAGAGAGAGAGAAGCTGTGAGAGAGAATGAGAGAAGCTGTGAGTGAGAGAGTGAGAGAGAGAAAGAGAAGCTGTTAGTGAGAGTGAGAGAGAGAGAGAGAAGCTGTGAGTGAGAGAGAGATAGAGAAGCTGTGAGTGAGAGGGAGAGGGAGAAAGAGAAGCTGTGAGTGACACAGAGAGAGAGAAGCTGTGAGTTAGAGAGAGAGAGAAAGGAGAGAGAGAAAGAGAAGCTGTGAGTGACAGAGAGAGAGAAAGAGAAGCTGAGAGTGAGAGAGAGAGAGAAAGTGAAGCTGTGAGTGAGAGATAGAGAGAAAGAGAAGCTGTGTTTGTGTGAGAGAGAGAAAGACAGTCTGAGAAAGTGAGAGTGAAAGAGAAGCTGTGAGTGGGAGAGAGAGAGGGAGAAAGAGAAGCTGTGTGTGTGTGAGAGAGAAAGAGATGCTGTGAGTGAGAGTGAGAGAGAGAGAGAGAAAGAGAAGCTGTGAGTGAGAGAGAGAGTGAAAGAGAAGCTGTGAGTGAGAGAGAGAGAAAGAGAAGCTGTGAGTGAGAGAGAGAGTGAATGAGAAGCTGTGAGTGAGAGAGAGAGAAGCTGTGAGTGAGAGAGAGAGAGAGAAAGTGAAGCTGTGAGTGAGAGAGAGAGAAAGAGAAGCTGTGTGTGTGTGTGAGAGAGAAAGATAGTCTGAGAAAGAGAGAGTGAAAGAGAAGCTGTGAGTGAGAGAGAGAGAGGGAGAAAGAGAAGCTGTGAGAGAGAGAGAGAGAAAGAGAAGCTGAGAAAGAGAAGCTGTGAGAGAGAGAGAGAGAAAGAGAAGCTGTGAGTGAGAGAGAGAGAGAAAGAGAAGCTGTGAGTGAGAGAGAGAGAGAGAATGAGAAGCTGTGAGTGAGAGAGAGAAGTTGTGTGTGAGAGAGAGAAAGAGAAGCTGTGAGTGAGAGAGAGATGTGAGTGATAGAGAGAGAGAATGAGAAGCTGTGAGAGAGAGTGAGAGAGAGAAAGAGAAGCTGTGAGTGAGAGAGAGAGAAAGAGAAGCTGTGAGTGAGAGAGAGAATCTGTGAGTGAGAGAGAGAAAGAAATGCTGTGAGAGAGAGAGAGAGAAGATATGAGTGAGAGAGAGAGAGAAGCAGTGAGAGAGAGAGAAAGAGAAACAGAAGCTGTGAGTGAGACAGAGAGAGAAATAGAAGCTATGTGAGAGAGAGAGAGGGAGAAAGAGAAGCTGTGAGAGAGAGAGAGAAAGAGAAGCTGTGTGTGTGTGAGAGAGAAAGAGAAGCTGTGAGTGAGAGAGAAAGAAAGAAAGAGAAATTAGAGTGAGAAAGAGAGAGAGAAAGCGAAGCTGTGAGTGGGAGAGAGAGAAAGAGAGTCTGTGAGTGAGTGAGAGAGAGAGAAGCTGTGAGTGAGAGAGAGAGAGAGAATGAGAAGCTGTGAGTGAGAGAGAGAAGTTGTGTGTGTGAGAGAGAAAGAGAAGCTGTGAGTGAGAGAGAGATGTGAGTGATAGAGAGAGAATGAGAAGCTGTGAGTGAGAGTGAGAGAGAGAAAGAGAAGCTGTGAGTGAGAGAGAGAGAAAGAGAAGCTGTGAGTGAGAGAGAGAGAATCTGTGAGTGAGATAGAGAAAGAAATGCTGTGAGAGAGAGAGAGAGAGAAGATATGAGTGAGAGAGAGAGAGAGAAGCAGTGAGAAAGAGAGAAAGAGAAACAGAAGCTGTGAGTGAGACAGAGAGAGAAAGAGAAGCTGTGTGAGAGAGAGAGAGGGAGAAAGAGAAGCTGTGAGAGAGAGAGAGAAAGAGAAGCTGTGAGTGTGTGTGAGAGAGAAAGAGAAGCTGTGAGTGAGAGAGAGAGAAAGAAAGTGAAATTAGAGTGAGAAAGAGAGAGAGAAAGAGAAGCTGTGAGTGGGAGAGAGAGAAAGAGAGTCTGTGAGTGAGAGAGAGAGAGAGAAGCTGTGAGTGAGAGAGAGAGAGCCACTGTGAGTGAGAGAGAGAGAAAGAGAAGCTGTGAATGAGAGAGAGAGAGAAAGAGAAGCTGTGTGTGTGAGAGAGAAACAGAAGCTGTGAGTGAGTGAGAGAGAGAGAAAGGGAAGTTGTGAGTGAGAGAGAGAGAGAAAGAGAAGCTGTGAGTGAGAGAGAGAGAAAGAGAAGCTGTGAGTGAGAGAGAGAGAGAAAGAAAAGCTGTGAGTGAGAAGGAGAGGGAAAGAGAAGCTCTGAGTGAGTGAGAGAGAGAGAAAGAGAAGCTGTGAGTGAGAGAGAGAGAAAGAGAAGCTGTGAGTGAGAGAGAGAGAAAAAGAGAAGCTGTGAGTAAGAAGGAGAGGGAAAGAGAAGAAGTGAGTGAGTGAGAGAGAGAGAGAGAGAGAGAAGCTGTGAGAGAGAAAGAGAAGCTGTGAGTGAGAGAGTGAGAGAGAGAAAGAGAAGCTGTTAGTGAGAGTGAGAGAGAGAGAGAGAAGCTGTGAGAGAGAGATTGAAAGAGAAGCTGTGAGTGAGAGAGAGAGAGAGAGAAGCTGTGAGAGAGAGAAAGAGAAGCTGTGAGTGAGAGGGAGAGAGAGAAAGAGAAGCTGTGAGTGACACAGAGAGAGAAGCTGTGAGTTAGAGAGAGAGAAAGAGAAGCTGTGAGTGACAGAGAGAGAGAAAGAGAAGCTGAGAGTGAGAGAGAGAGAGAGAGAGAAAGTGAAGCTGTGAGTGAGAGAGAGAGAGAAAGAGAAGCTGTGTGTGTGTGAGAGGGAGAAGCTGTGAGTGAGAGAGAGAAAGAGAAGCTGTGAGTGAGTGAGAGAGAGAGAAGATGTGAGTGAGAGAGAGAGAGAATGAGAAGCTGTGAGTGAGAGAGAGAGAAAGTAAGAGAAGCTGTGAGTGATACAGAGAGAGAGAAAGAGAAGCTGTGAGTGAGAGAGAGAGAGAGGGAGAAAGATAAGCTGTGTGAGAGAGAGAGAGAAAGAGAAGCTGTGAGAGAGAGAGAGAAAGAGAAGCTGTGATTGAGAGTGAGAGAGAGAGAAAGAGAAGCTGTGAGTGAGTGAGAGAGAGAAAGAGAAGCTGTGAGTGAGAGAGAGAGAAAGAGAAGCTGTGAGTGAGAGAGAGAGAAGCTGTGAGTGAGAGAGAGAAAGAAAAGCTGTGAGTAAGAGAGAGAGAGAGAGAGAAGATATGAGTGAGAGAGAGAGAAGCAGTGAGAGAGAGAGAGAGAGAAAGAGAAGCTGTCAGTGAGACAGAGAGAGAGAAAGAGAAGCTGTGAGTGAGAGGGAGAGAGAGAAAGAGAAGCTGTGAGTGACACAGAGAGAGAAGCTGTGAGTTAGAGAGAGAGAAAGAGAAGCTGTGAGTGACAGAGAGAGAGAAAGAGAAGCTAAGAGTGAGAGAGAGAGAGAGAGAAAGTGAAGCTGTGAGTGAGAGAGAGAGAAAGAGAAGCTGTGTGTGTGTGAGAGAGAGAAGCTGTGAGTGAGAGAGAGAAAGAGAAGCTGTGAGTGAGAGAGAGAGAGAAGATGTGAGTGAAAGAGAGAGAGAATGAGAAGCTGTGAGTGAGAGAGAGAGAAAGTAAGAGAAGCTGTGAGTGATACAGAGAGAGAGAAAGAGAAGCTGTGAGTGAGAGAGAGAGAGAGGGAGAAAGATAAGCTGTGTGAGAGAGAGAGAGAGAAAGAGAAGCTGTGAGAGAGAGAGAGAGAAAGAGAAGCTGTGATTGAGAGTGAGAGAGAGAGAAAGAGAAGCTGTGAGTGAGAGAGAGAGAAAGAGAAGTTGTGAGTGAGAGAGAGAGAAAGAGAAGCTGTGAGTGAGAGAGAGAGAAGCTGTGAGTGAGAGAGAGAAAGAAAAGCTGTGAGTGAGAGAGAGAGAGAGAAGATATGAGTGAGAGAGAGAGAAGCAGTGAGAGAGAGAGAGAGAAAGAGAAGCTGTCAGTGAGACAGAGAGAGAGAAAGAGTAGCTGTGAGAGAGGGAGAGAGGGAGAAAGAGAAGCTGTGAGAGAGAGAGAGAAAGAGAAGCTGTGAGTGTGTGTGTGAGAGAAAGAGAAGCTGTGAGTGAGAGAGAGAGAAAGAAAGAGAAATTAGAGTGAGAAAGAGAGAGAGAATCAGAAGCTGTTAGTGAGAGTGAGAGAGAAGATGTGAAGGATAGAGAGAGAGAATGAGAAGCTGTGAGTGATAGAGAGAGTAAGTAAGAGAAGCTGTGAGTGAGATAGAGAGAGAGAAGGAGAAGCTGTGAGTGAGAGAGAGAGAGGGAGAAAGATAAGCTGTGAGAGAGAGAGAGAGAAGATGTGTGTGTGAGAGAGAGAAAGAAAAGTTGTGATTGAGAGTGAGAGAGAGAGAGAAAGAGATGCTGTGAGTGAGAGAGAGAGAAGCTGTGAGTGAGAGAGAGAAAGAAAAGTGGTGTGTGAGAGAGAGAGAGAAAGAGAAGATATGAATGAGAGAGAGAGAAGCAGTGAGAGAGAGAGAGAGAAATAGAAGCTGTCAGTGAGACAGAGAGAGAGAAAGAGAAGCTGTGTGAGAGAGAGAGAGATGGAGAAAGAAAAGCTGTGAGAGAGAGAGAGAGAAGCTGTGAGTGTGGGTGAGAGAGAAAGAGAAGCTGTGAGTGAGAGAGAGAGAAAGAAAGAGAAATTAGAGTGAGAAAGAGAGAGAGAAAAAGAAGCTGTGAGTGGGGGAGAGAGTGCCGCTGTGAGTGAGAGAGAGAGAAAGAGAAGCTGTGAGTGAGAGAGAGAGAAGCTGTGAGTGAGAGAGAGAAAGAAAAGCTGTGAGTAAGAGAGAGAGAGAGAGAGAAGATATGAGTGAGAGAGAGAGAAGCAGTGAGAGAGAGAGAGAGAGAAAGAGAAGCTGTCAGTGAGACAGAGAGAGAGAAAGAGAAGCTGTGAGTGAGAGGGAGAGAGAGAAAGAGAAGCTGTGAGTGACACAGAGAGAGAAGCTGTGAGTTAGAGAGAGAGAAAGAGAAGCTGTGAGTGACAGAGAGAGAGAAAGAGAAGCTAAGAGTGAGAGAGAGAGAGAGAAAGTGAAGCTGTGAGTGAGAGAGAGAGAAAGAGAAGCTGTGTGTGTGTGTGAGAGAGAAGCTGTGAGTGAGAGAGAGAAAGAGAAGCTGTGAGTGAGAGAGAGAGAGAAGATGTGAGTGAGAGAGAGAGAATGAGAAGCTGTGAGTGAGAGAGAGAGAAAGTAAGAGAAGCTGTGAGTGATACAGAGAGAGAGAAAGAGAAGCTGTGAGTGAGAGAGAGAGAGAGGGAGAAAGATAAGCTGTGTGAGAGAGAGAGAGAGAAAGAGAAGCTGTGAGAGAGAGAGAGAGAAAGAGCTGTGATTGAGAGTGAGAGAGAGAGAAAGAGAAGCTGTGAGTGAGAGAGAGAGAAAGAGAAGTTGTGAGTGAGAGAGAGAGAAAGAGAAGCTGTGAGTGAGAGAGAGAGAAGCTGTGAGTGAGAGAGAGAAAGAAAAGCTGTGAGTGAGAGAGAGAGAGAGAAGATATGAGTGAGAGAGAGAGAAGCAGTGAGAGAGAGAGAGAGAAAGAGAAGCTGTCAGTGAGACAGAGAGAGAGAAAGAGTAGCTGTGAGAGAGGGAGAGAGGGAGAAAGAGAAGCTGTGAGAGAGAGAGAGAAAGAGAAGCTGTGAGTGTGTGTGTGAGAGAAAGAGAAGCTGTGAGTGAGAGAGAGAGAAAGAAAGAGAAATTAGAGTGAGAAAGAGAGAGAGAATCAGAAGCTGTTAGTGAGAGTGAGAGAGAAGATGTGAAGGATAGAGAGAGAGAATGAGAAGCTGTGAGTGATAGAGAGAGTAAGTAAGAGAAGCTGTGAGTGAGATAGAGAGAGAGAAGGAGAAGCTGTGAGTGAGAGAGAGAGAGGGAGAAAGATAAGCTGTGAGAGAGAGAGAGAGAAGATGTGTGTGTGAGAGAGAGAAAGAAAAGTTGTGATTGAGAGTGAGAGAGAGAGAGAAAGAGATGCTGTGAGTGTGAGAGAGAGAAGCTGTGAGTGAGAGAGAGAAAGAAAAGTGGTGTGTGAGAGAGAGAGAGAAAGAGAAGATATGAATGAGAGAGAGAGAAGCAGTGAGAGAGAGAGAGAGAAATAGAAGCTGTCAGTGAGACAGAGAGAGAGAAAGAGAAGCTGTGTGAGAGAGAGAGAGATGGAGAAAGAAAAGCTGTGAGAGAGAGAGAGAGAAGCTGTGAGTGTGGGTGAGAGAGAAAGAGAAGCTGTGAGTGAGAGAGAGAGAAAGAAAGAGAAATTAGAGTGAGAAAGAGAGAGAGAAAAAGAAGCTGTGAGTGGGGGAGAGAGTGCCGCTGTGAGTGAGAGAGAGAGAAAGAGAAGCTGTGAATGAGAGAGAGAGAAAGAGAAGCTGTGAGTGAGAGAGAGAGAAAGAAAGAGAAGCTGTGAGTGAGTGAGAGAGAGAGAGAAAGAGAAGCTGTGAGAGAGAATGAGAGAAGCTGTGAGTGAGAGAGTGAGAGAGAGAAAGAGAAGCTGTTAGTGAGAGTGAGAGAGAGAGAGAAGCTGTGAGTGAGAGAGAGATAGAGAAGCTGTGAGTGAGAGGGAGAGAGAGAAAGAGAAGCTGTGAGTGACACAGAGAGAGAGAAGCTGTGAGTTAGAGAGAGAGAGAAAGAGAAGCTGTGAGTGACAGAGAGAGAGAAAGAGAAGCTGAGAGTGAGAGAGAGAGAGAGAAAGTGAAGCTGTGAGTGAGAGATAGAGAGAAAGAGAAGCTGTGTTTGTGTGTGAGACAGAAAGACAGTCTGAGAAAGTGAGAGTGAAAGAGAAGCTGTGAGTGGGAGAGAGAGAGGGAGAAAGAGAAGCTGTGTGTGTGTGAGAGAGAGAAAGAGATGCTGTGAGTGAGAGTGAGAGAGAGAGAGAAAGAGAAGCTGTGAGTGAGAGAGAGAGTGAAAGAGAAGCTGTGAGTGAGAGAGAGAGAAAGAGAAGCTGTGAGTGAGAGAGAAAGTGAATGAGAAGCTGTGAGTGAGAGAGAGAAGCTGTGAGTGAGAGAGAGAGAGAGAGAGAAAGTGAAGCTGTGAGTGAGAGAGAGAGAAAGAGAAGCTGTGTGTGTGTGAGAGAGAGAAAGATAGTCTGAGAAAGAGAGAGTGAAAGAGAAGCTGTGAGTGAGAGAGAGAGTGGGAGAAAGAGAAGCTGTGTGTGTGAGAGAGAGAAAGAGAAGCTGAGAAAGAGAAGCTGTGAGAGAGAGAGAGAGAAAGAGAAGCTGTGAGTGAGAGAGAGAGAGAGAAAGAGAAGCTGTGAGTGAGAGAGAGAGAGAATGAGAAGCTGTGAGTGAGAGAGAGAAGTTGTGTGAGAGAGAGAGAAAGAGAAGCTGTGAGTGAGAGAGTGAGAGAGAGAAAGAGAAGCTGTTAGTGAGAGTGAGAGAGAGAGAGAAGCTGTGATAGAGAGATTGAAAGAGAAGCTGTGAGTGAGAGAGAGAGAGAAGCTGTGAGAGAGAGAAAGAGAAGCTGTGAGTGAGAGGGAGAGAGAGAAAGGGAAGCTGGAAGTGACACAGAGAGAGAAGCTGTGAGTTAGAGAGAGAGAAAGAGAAGCTGTGAGTGACAGAGAGAGAGAAAGAGAAGCTGAGAGTGAGAGAGAGAGAGAAAAAGTGAAGCTGTGAGTGAGAGAGAGAGAGAGAAAGAGAAGCTGTGTGTGTGTGAGAGAGAGAAGCTGTGAGTGAGAGAGAGAAAGAGAAGCTGTGAGTGAGAGAGAGAGAGAGAAGATGTGAGTGAGAGAGAGAGAGAATGAGAAGCTGTGAGTGAGAGAGAGAGAAAGTAAGAGAAGCTGTGAGTGATACAGAGAGAGATAAAGAGAAGCTGTGAGTGAGAGAAGGAGAGAGGGAGAAAGATAAGCTTGTGAGAGAGAGAGAGAAAAAGAGAAGCTGTGAGAGAGAGAGAGAGAAAGAGAAGCTGTGATTGAGAGTGAGAGAGAGAGAAAGAGAAGCTGTGAGTGAGAGAGAGAGAAAGAGAAGCTGTGAGTGAGAGAGAGAGAAAGAGAAGCTGTGAGTGAGAGAGAGAGAAGCTGTGAGTGAGAGAGAGAAAGAAAAGCTGTGAGTGAGACAGAGAGAGAGAAAGAGAAGTTATGAGTGAGAGAGAGAGAAGCAGTGAGAGAGAGAGAGAGAGAAAGAGAAGCTGTCAGTGAGACAGAGAGAGAAAGAGAAGCTGTGAGTGAGAGAGAGAGAGAGAAGCTGTGAGAGAGAGAAAGAGAGGCTGTGAGTGAGAGGGAGAGAGAGAAAGAGAAGCTGTGAGTGACACAGAGAGAGAAGCTGTGAGTTAGAGAGAGAGAAAGAGAAGCTGTGAGTGACAGAGAGAGAGAAAGAGAAGCTGAGAGTGAGAGAGAGAGAGAGAGAGAAAGTGAAGCTGAGAGTGAGAGGGAGAGAGAGAGAAAGTGAAGCTGTGAGAGAGAGAGAGAGAGAAAGAGAAGCTGTGTGTGTGTGAGAGAGAGGAGCTGTGAGTGAGAGAGAGAAAGAGAAGCTGTGAGTGAGAGAGAGAGAGAGAAGATGTGAGTGAGAGAGAGAGAGAATGAGAAGCTGTGAGTGAGAGAGAGAGAAAGTAAGAGAAGCTGTGAGTGATACAGAGAGAGAGAAAGAGAAGTTGTGAGTGAGAGAGAGAGAGAGGGAGAAAGATAAGCTGTGTGAGAGAGAGAGAGAGAAAGAGAAGCTGTGAGAGAGAGAGAGAGAAAGAGAAGCTGTGATTGAGAGTGAGAGAGAGAGAAAGAGAAGCTGTGAGTGAGAGAGAGAGAAAGAGAAGCTGTGAGTGAGAGAGAGAGAAAGAGAAGCTGTGAGTGAGAGAGAGAGAAGCTGTGAGTGAGAGAGAGAAAGAAAAGCTGTGAGTGAGTGAGAGAGAGAGAAGATATGAGTGAGAGAGAGAGAAGCAGTGAGAGAGAGAGAGAGAGAAAGAGAAGCTGTCAGTGAGACAGAGAGAGAGAAAGAGAAGCTGTGAGAGAGGGAGAGAGGGAGAAAGAGAAGCTGTGAGAGAGAGAGAGAGAAAGAGAAGCTGTGAGTGTGTGTGTGAGAGAAAGAGAAGCTGTGAGTGAGAGAAAGAGAAAGAAAGAGAAATTAGAGTGAGAAAGAGAGAGAGAATTAGAAGCTGTTAGTGAGAGTGAGAGAGAAGATGTGAGTGATAGAGAGATTGAATGAGAAGCTGTGAGTGATAGAGAGAGTAAGTAAGAGAAGCTGTGAGTGAGATAGAGAGAGAGAAGGAGAAGCTGTGAGTGAGAGAGAGAGAGGGAGAAAGATAAGCTGTGTGAGAGAGAGAGAGAGAAGATGTGTGTGTGAGAGAGAGAAAGAAAAGTTGTGATTGAGAGTGAGAGAGAGAGAGAAAGAGATGCTGTGAGTGAGAGAGAGAGAAGCTGTGAGTGAGAGAGAGAAAGAAAAGCGGTGAGTGAGAGAGAGAGAGAAAGAGAAGATATGAATGAGAGAGAGAGAAGCAGTGAGAGAGAGAGAGAGAAATAGAAGCTGTCAGTGAGACAGAGAGAGAGAAAGAGAAGCTGTGAGAGAGAGAGAGAGAGAGAGATGGAGAAAGAGAAGCTGTGAGAGAGAGAGAGAAGCTGTGAGTGTGTGTGAGAGAGAAAGAGAAGCTGTGAGTGAGAGAGAGAGAAAGAAAGAGAAATTAGAGTGAGAAAGAGAGAGAGAAAGAGAAGCTGTGAGTGGGAGAGAGAGTGCCGCTGTGAGTGAGAGAGAGAGAAAGAGAAGCTGTGAATGAGAGAGAGAGAAAGAGAAGCTGTGAGTGAGAGAGAGAGAAAGAAAGAGAAGCTGTGAGTGAGTGAGAGAGAGAGAGAGAGAAGCTGTGAGAGAGAATGAGAGAAGCTGTGAGTGAGAGAGTGAGAGAGAGAAAGAGAAGCTGTTAGTGAGAGTGAGAGAGAGAGAGAGAAGCTGTGAGTGAGAGAGAGATAGAGAAGCTGTGAGTGAGAGGGAGAGGGAGAAAGAGAAGCTGTGAGTGACACAGAGAGAGAGAAGCTGTGAGTTAGAGAGAGAGAGAAAGGAGAGAGAGAAAGAGAAGCTGTGAGTGACAGAGAGAGAGAAAGAGAAGCTGAGAGTGAGAGAGAGAGAGAAAGTGAAGCTGTGAGTGAGAGATAGAGAGAAAGAGAAGCTGTGTTTGTGTGAGAGAGAGAAAGACAGTCTGAGAAAGTGAGAGTGAAAGAGAAGCTGTGAGTGGGAGAGAGAGAGGGAGAAAGAGAAGCTGTGTGTGTGTGAGAGAGAAAGAGATGCTGTGAGTGAGAGTGAGAGAGAGAGAGAGAAAGAGAAGCTGTGAGTGAGAGAGAGAGTGAAAGAGAAGCTGTGAGTGAGAGAGAGAGAAAGAGAAGCTGTGAGTGAGAGAGAGAGTGAATAAGAAGCTGTGAGTGAGAGAGAGAGAAGCTGTGAGTGAGAGAGAGAGAGAGAGAAAGTGAAGCTGTGAGTGAGAGAGAGAGAAAGAGAAGCTGTGTGTGTGAGAGAGAGAGAAAGATAGTCTGAGAAAGAGAGAGTGAAAGAGAAGCTGTGAGTGAGAGAGAGAGAGGGAGAAAGAGAAGCTGTGAGAGAGAGAGAGAGAAAGAGAAGCTGAGAAAGAGAAGCTGTGAGAGAGAGAGAGAGAAAGAGAAGCTGTGAGTGAGAGAGAGAGAGAAAGAGAAGCTGTGAGTGAGTGAGAGAGAGAGAATGAGAAGCTGTGAGTGAGAGAGAGAAGTTGTGTGTGTGTGAGAGAAAGAGAAGCTGTGAGTGAGAGAGAGATGTGAGTGATAGAGAGAGAGAATGAGAAGCTGTGAGAGAGAGTGAGAGAGAGAAAGAGAAGCTGTGAGTGAGAGAGAGAGAAAGAGAAGCTGTGAGTGAGAGAGAGAATCTGTGAGTGAGAGAGAGAAAGAAATGCTGTGAGAGAGAGAGAGAGAAGATATGAGTGAGAGAGAGAGAGAGAAGCAGTGAGAGAGAGAGAAAGAGAAACAGAAGCTGTGAGTGAGACAGAGAGAGAAATAGAAGCTATGTGAGAGAGAGAGAGGGAGAAAGAGAAGCTGTGAGAGAGAGAGAGAAAGAGAAGCTGTGTGTGTGTGAGAGAGAAAGAGATGCTGTGAGTGAGAGAGAAAGAAAGAAAGAGAAATTAGAGTGAGAAAGAGAGAGAGAAAGCGAAGCTGTGAGTGGGAGAGAGAGAAAGAGAGTCTGTGAGTGAGTGAGAGAGAGAGAAGCTGTGAGTGAGAGAGAGAGAGCTGCTGTGAGTGAGAGAGAGAGAGAAAGAGAAGCTGTGAATGAGAGAGAGAGAGAAAGAGAAGCTGTGTGTGTGAGAGAGAAAGAGAAGCTGTGAGTGAGTGAGTGAGAGAGAGAGAAAGGGAAGTTGTGAGTGAGAGAGAGAGAGAAAGAGAAGCTGTGAGTGAGAGAGAGAGAGAAAGAGAAGCTGTGAGTGAGAAGGAGAGGGAAAGAGAAGCTCTGAGTGAGAGAGAGAGAGAAAGAGAAGCTGTGAGTGAGAGAGAGAGAAAGAGAAGCTGTGAGTGAGAGAGAGAGAAAAAGAGAAGCTGTGAGTAACAAGGAGAGGGAAAGAGAAGAAGTGAGTGAGTGAGAGAGAGAGAGAGAAAGAGAAGCTGTGAGAGAGAAAGAGAAGCTGTGAGTGAGAGAGGGAGAGAGAGAAAGAGAAGCTGTTAGTGAGAGTGAGAGAGAGAGAGAAGCTGTGAGAGAGAGATTGAAAGAGAAGCTGTGAGTGAGAGAGAGAGAGAGAAGCTGTGAGAGAGAGAAAGAGAAGCTGTGAGTGAGAGGGAGAGAGAGAAAGAGAAGCTGTGAGTGACACACAGAGAGAAGCTGTGAGTTAGAGAGAGAGAAAGAGAAGGTGTGAGTGAATGAGAGAGAAAGAGAAGCTGAGAGTGAGAGAGAGAGAGAGAAAGTGAAGCTGTGAGTGAGAGAGAGAGAGAGAAAGAGAAGCTGTGTGTGTGTGTGAGAGAGAAGCTGTGAGTGAGAGAGAGAAAGAGAAGATGTGAGTGAGAGAGAGAGAGAGAAGATGTGAGTGAGAGAGAGAGAGAATGAGAAGCTGTGAGTGAGAGAGAGAAAGTAAGAGAAGCTGTGAGTGATACAGAGAGAGATAAAGAGAAGCTGTGAGTGAGAGAGAGAGAGAGGGAGAAAGATAAGCTTGTGAGAGAGAGAGAGAAAGAGAAGCTGTGAGAGAGAGAGAGAGAAAGAGAAGCTGTGATTGAGAGTGAGAGAGAGAGAAAGAGAAGCTGTGAGTGAGAGAGAGAGAAAGAGAAGCTGTGAGTGAGAGAGAAAGAGAAGCTGTGAGTGAGAGAGAGAGAAGCTGTGAGTGAGAGAGAGAAAAGCTGTGAGTGAGAGAGAGAGAGAGAAAGAGAAGTTATGAGTGAGAGAGAGAGAAGCAGTGAGAGAGAGAGAGAGAGAGAAAGAGAAGCTGTCAGTGAGAGAGAGAGAGAAAGAGAAGCTGTGAGAGAGAGAGAGGGAGAAAGAGAAGCTGTGTGAGACAGAGAGAAAGAGAAGCTGTGAGTGTGTGTGTGAGAGAAAGAGAAGCTGTGAGTGAGAGAGAGAAAGAAAGAGAAATTAGAGTGAGAAAGAGAGAGAGAATTAGAAGCTGGGAGTGATAGAGAGAGTAAGTAAGAGAAGCTGTGAGTGAGATAGAGAGAGAGAAGCTGTGAGTTAGAGAGAGAGAGAAAGAGAAGCTGCGAGTGACAGAGAGAGAGAAAGAGAAGCTGAGAGTGAGTGAGAGTAAGAGAAAGTGAAGCTGTGAGTGAGAGAGAGAAAGAGAAGCTGTGTGTGTGTGTGAGAGAGAAAGATAGTCTGAGAAAGAGAGCGTGAAAGAGAAGCTGTGAGTGAGAGAGAGAGAGGGAGAAAGAGAAGCTGTGTGTGTGAGAGAGAAAGAGAAGCTGTGAGTGAGAGTGAGAGAGAGAGAGAGAAAGAGAAGCTGTGAGTGATAGAGAGAGTAAGTAAGAGAAGCTGTGAGTGAGATAGAGAGAGAGAAGCTGTGAGTTAGAGAGAGAGAAAGAGAAGCTGTGAGTGACAGAGAGAGAGAAAGAGAAGCTGAGAGTGAGTGAGAGTAAGAGAAAGTGAAGCTGTGAGTGAGAGAGAAAGAGAAGCTGTGTGTGTGTGAGAGAGAGAAAGATAGTCTGAGAAAGAGAGAGTGAAAGAGAAGCTGTGAGTGAGAGAGAGAGAGGGAGAAAGAGAAGCTGTGTGTGTGAGAGAGAAAGAGAAGCTGTGAGTGAGAGTGAGAGAGATGTGAGTGATAGAGAGAGATAATGAGAAGCTGTGAGTGAGAGAGAGAGAAAGTAATAGAAGCTGTGAGTGAGAGAGAGAGAGAGAAAGAGAAGCTGTGAGTGAGAGAGAGAGAGGGAGAAAGATAATCTGTGAGAGAGAGAGAGAAAGAGAAACTGTGTGTGTGTGAGAGAGAGAAAGAGAAGCTGTGATTGAGAGTGAGAGAGAGAGGAAGATAAGCTGTGAGGGAGAGAGAGAGAAAGAAAAGCTGTGAGTGAGAGAGAGAAGCTGTGAGTGAGTGAGAGAAAGAAAAGCTGTGAGTGAGAGAGAGAGAGAAAGAGAAGATATGAGCGAGAGAGAGAGAGAAGCAGTGAGAGAGAGAGAGAGAGAAAGAGAAGCTGTTCGTGAGACAGAGAGAGAGAAAGAGAAGCTGAGAGAGAGAGAGGGAGAAAGAAAAGCTGTGAGAGAGAGAGAGAAAGAGAAGCTGTGAGTGTGTGTGTGAGAGAAAGAGAAGCTGTGAGTGAGAGAGAAAGAAAGAAAGAGAAATTAGAGTGAGAAAGAGAGAGAGAAAGAGAAGCTGTGAGTGGGAGAGAGAGAAAGAGAGTCTGTGAGTGAGAGAGAGAGAGAGAAGCAGTGAGTGAGAGAGAGAGAGCCACTGTGAGTGAGAGAGAGAGAAAGAGAAGCTGTGAATGAGAGAGAGTAAGAGAAGCTGTGTGTGTGAGAGAGAGAGAGGTTGTGAGTGAGAGAGAGAAAGAGAAGCTGTGAGTGAGAGAGAAAAAGAAAGTGAAGCTGTGAGTGAGAGAGAGAGAGAAAGAGAAGCTGTGTGTATGTGAGAGAGAGAAGTTGTGAGTGAGAGAGAGAAAGAGAAGCTGTGAGTGAGAGAGAGAGAGAAGATGTGAGTGATAGAGAGAGAGAATGAGAAGCTGTGAGTGATAGAGAGAGTAAGTAAGAGAAGCTGTGAGTGAGATAGAGAAAGAGAGAAGGAGAAGCTGTGAGTGAGAGAGAGAGAGGGAGAAAGATAAGCTGTGTGTGTGTGTGAGAGAGAGAAGCTGTGTGTGTGAGAGAGAGAAAGAAAAGCTGTGATTGAGAGTGAGAGAGAGAGAAAGAGATGCTGTGAGTGAGAGAGAGAGAAGCTGTGAGTGAGAGAGAGAAAGAAAAGCGGTGAGTGAGAGTGAGAGAGAGAAAGAAAAGCTGTGAGTGAGACAGAGAGAGAAAGAGAAGCTGTGTGAGAGAGAGAGAGGGAGAAAGAGAAGCTGTGAGAGAGAGAGAGAGAAAGAAAGAGAAATTAGAGTGAGAAAGAGAGAGAGAAAGAGAAGCTGTGAGTGGGAGATAGAGAAAGAGAGTCTGTGAGTGAGAGAGAGAGAGAGAAGCTGTGAGTGAGAGAGAGAGTGCCTCTGTGAGTGTGAGAGAGAGAAAGAGAAGCTGTGAATGAGAGAGAGAGAAAGAGAAGCTGTGAGTGAGAGAGAGAGAAAGAAAGAGAAGCTGTGAGTGAGTGAGAGAGAGAAAGGGAAGTTGTGAGTGAGAGAGAGAGAGAAAGAGAAGCTGTGAGTGAGAGAGAGAAAGAGAAGCTGTGAGTGAGAGAGAGAGAAAGAGAAGCTGTGAGTAAGAAGGAGAGGGAAAGAGTAGCTGTGAGTGAGTGAGAGAGAGAGAAAGAGAAACTGTGAGTGTGTGAGAGAGAAAGAGAAGCTGTGAGTGAGAGAGAGAGAGAAAGAGAAGCTGTGAGTGAGAAGGAGAGGGAAAGAGAAGCTGTGAGTGAGTGAGAGAGAGAGAGAAAGAGAAGCTGTGAGAGAGAAAGAGAGAAGCTGTGAGTGAGAGAGTGAGAGAGAGAAAGAGAAGCTGAGAGTGAGAGAGAGAGAGAGAAAGTGAAGCTGTGAGTGAGAGAGAGAGAGAGAAAGAGAAGCTGTGTGTGTGAGAGAGAGAGAAGCTGTGAGTGAGAGAGAGAAAGAGAAGCTGTGAGTGAGAGAGAGAGAGAGAAGATGTGAGTGAGAGAGAGAGAGAATGAGAAGCTGTGAGTGAGAGAGAGAGAAATTAAGAGAAGCTGTGAGTGATACAGAGAGAGATAAAGAGAAGCTGTGAGTGAGAGAGAGAGAGAGGGAGAAAGATAAGCTTGTGAGAGAGAGAGAGAAAAACAGAAGCTGTGAGAGAGAGAGAGAGAAAGAGAAGCTGTGATTGAGAGTGAGAGAGAGAGAAAGAGAAGCTGTGAGTGAGAGAGAGAGAAAGAGAAGCTGTGAGTGAGAGAGAGAGAAGCTGTGAGTGAGAGAGAGAAAGAAAAGCTGTGAGTGAGTGAGAGAGAGAGAAGATATGAGTGAGAGAGAGAGAAGCAGTGAGAGAGAGAGAGAAAGAGAAGCTGTCAGTGAGACAGAGAGAGAGAAAGAGAAGCTGTGAGAGAGGGAGAGAGGGAGAAAGAGAAGCTGTGAGAGAGAGAGAGAGAAAGAGAAGCTGTGAGTGTGTGTGTGAGAGAAAGAGAAGCTGTGAGTGAGAGAAAGAGAAAGAAAGAGAAATTAGAGTGAGAAAGAGAGAGAGAATTAGAAGCTGTTAGTGAGAGTGAGAGAGAAGATGTGAGTGATAGAGAGATTGAATGAGAAGCTGTGAGTGATAGAGAGAGTAAGTAAGAGAAGCTGTGAGTGAGATAGAGAGAGAGAAGGAGAAGCTGTGAGTGAGAGAGAGAGAGGGAGAAAGATAAGCTGTGAGAGAGAGAGAGAGAAGATGTGTGTGTGAGAGTGAGAAAGAAAAGTTGTGATTGAGAGTGAGAGAGAGAGAGAAAGAGATGCTGTGAGTGAGAGAGAGAGAAGCTGTGAGTGAGAGAGAGAAAGAAAAGCGGTGAGTGAGAGAGAGAGAGAAAGAGAAGATATGAATGAGAGAGAGAGAAGCAGTGAGAGAGAGAGAGAGAAATAGAAGCTGTCAGTGAGACAGAGAGAGAGAAAGAGAAGCTGTGAGAGAGAGAGAGAGATGGAGAAAGAGAAGCTGTGTGTGAGAGAGAGAGAAGCTGTGAGTGTGTGTGAGAGAGAAAGAGAAGCTGTGAGTGAGAGAGAGAGAAAGAAAGAGAAATTAGAGTGAGAAAGAGAGAGAGAAAGAGAAGCTGTGAGTGGGAGAGAGAGTGCCGCTGTGAGTGAGAGAGAGAGAAAGAGAAGCTGTGAATGAGAGAGAGAGAAAGAGAAGCTGTGAGTGAGAGAGAGAGAAAGAAAGAGAAGCTGTGAGTGAGTGAGAGAGAGAGAGAGAGAAGCTGTGAGAGAGAATGAGAGAAGCTGTGAGTGAGAGAGTGAGAGAGAGAAAGAGAAGCTGTTAGTGAGAGTGAGAGAGAGAGAGAGAAGCTGTGAGTGAGAGAGAGATAGAGAAGCTGTGAGTGAGAGGGAGAGGGAGAGGGAGAAAGAGAAGCTGTGAGTGACACAGAGAGAGAGAAGCTGTGAGTTAGAGAGAGAGAGAAAGGAGAGAGAGAAAGAGAAGCTGTGAGTGACAGAGAGAGAGAAAGAGAAGCTGAGAGTGAGAGAGAGAGAGAAAGTGAAGCTGTGAGTGAGAGATAGAGAGAAAGAGAAGCTGTGTTTGTGTGTGAGAGAGAAAGACAGTCTGAGAAAGTGAGAGTGAAAGAGAAGCTGTGAGTGGGAGAGAGAGAGGGAGAAAGAGAAGCTGTGTGTGTGTGAGAGAGAAAGAGATGCTGTGAGTGAGAGTGAGAGAGAGAGAGAGAAAGAGAAGCTGTGAGTGAGAGAGAGAGTGAAAGAGAAGCTGTGAGTGAGAGAGAGAGAAAGAGAAGCTGTGAGTGAGAGAGAGAGTGAATGAGAAGCTGTGAGTGAGAGAGAGAAGCTGTGAGTGAGAGAGAGAGAGAGAGAAAGTGAAGCTGTGAGTGAGAGAGAGAGAAAGAGAAGCTGTGTGTGTGTGAGAGAGAGAAAGATAGTCTGAGAAAGAGAGAGTGAAAGAGAAGCTGTGAGTGAGAGAGTGAGAGGGAGAAAGAGAAGCTGTGAGAGAGAGAGAGAGAAAGAGAAGCTGAGAAAGAGAAGCTGTGAGAGAGAGAGAGAGAAAGAGAAGCTGTGAGTGAGAGAGAGAGAGAAAGAGAAGCTGTGAGTGAGAGAGAGAGAGAGAATGAGAAGCTGTGAATGAGAGAGAGAAGTTGTGTGTGAGAGAGAGAAAGAGAAGCTGTGAGTGAGAGAGAGATGTGAGTGATAGAGAGAGAGAATGAGAAGCTGTGAGTGACAGTGAGAGAGAGAAAGAGAAGCTGTGAGTGAGAGAGAGAGAAAGAGAAGCTGTGAGTGAGAGAGAGAATCTGTGAGTGAGAGAGAGAAAGAAATGCTGTGAGAGAGAGAGAGAAGATATGAGTGAGAGAGAGAGAGAAGCAGTGAGAGAGAGAGAAAGAGAAACAGAAGCTGTGAGTGAGACAGAGAGAGAAATAGAAGCTATGTGAGAGAGAGAGAGGGAGAAAGAGAAGCTGTGAGAGAGAGAGAGAAAGAGAAGCTGTGTGTGTGTGAGAGAGAAAGAGAAGCTGTGAGTGAGAGAGAAAGAAAGAAAGAGAAATTAGAGTGAGAAAGAGATAGAGAAAGCGAAGCTGTGAGTGGGAGAGAGAGAAAGAGAGTCTGTGAGTGAGAGAGAGAGAGAGAGAAGCTGTGAGTGAGAGAGAGAGAGCCGCTGTGAGTGAGAGAGAGAGAGAAAGAGAAGCTGTGAATGAGAGAGAGAGAGAAAGAGAAGCTGTGTGTGTGAGAGAGAAAGAGAAGCTGTGAGTGAGTGAGTGAGAGAGAGAGAAAGGGAAGTTGTGAGTGAGAGAGAGAGAGAAAGAGAAGCTGTGAGTGAGAGAGAGAGAAAGAGAAGCTGTGAGTGAGAAGGAGAGGGAAAGAGAAGCTCTGACTGAGAGAGAGAGAGAGAAAGAGAAGCTGTGAGTGAGAGAGAGAGAAAGAGAAGCTGTGAGTGAGAGAGAGAGAAAAAGAGAAGCTGTGAGTAACAAGGAGAGGGAAAGAGAAGAAGTGAGTGAGAGAGAGAGAGAAAGAGAAGCTGTGAGAGAGAAAGAGAAGCTGTGAGTGAGAGAGGGAGAGAGAGAAAGAGAAGCTGTTAGTGAGAGTGAGAGAGAGAGAGAAACTGTGAGAGAGAGATTGAAAGAGAAGCTGTGAGTGAGAGAGAGAGAGAGAAGCTGTGAGAGAGAGAAAGAGAAGCTGTGAGTGAGAGGGAGAGAGAGAAAGAGAAGCTGTGAGTGACACACAGAGAGAAGCTGTGAGTTAGAGAGAGAGAAAGAGAAGGTGTGAGTGAATGAGAGAGAAAGAGAAGCTGAGAGTGAGAGAGAGAGAGAGAAAGTGAAGCTGTGAGTGAGAGAGAGAGAGAGAAAGAGAAGCTGTGTGTGTGTGTGAGAGAGAAGCTGTGAGTGAGAGAGAGAAAGAGAAGCTGTGAGTGAGAGAGAGAGAGAGAAGATGTGAGTGAGAGAGAGAGAGAATGAGAAGCTGTGAGTGAGAGAGAGAAAGTAAGAGAAGCTGTGAGTGATACAGAGAGAGATAAAGAGAAGCTGTGAGTGAGAGAGAGAGAGAGGGAGAAAGATAAGCTTGTGTGAGAGAGAGAGAAAGAGAAGCTGTGAGAGAGAGAGAGGGAGAAAGAGAAGCTGTGTGAGAGAGAGAGAAAGAGAAGCTGTGAGTGTGTGTGTGAGAGAAAGAGAAGCTGTGAGTGAGAGAGAGAAAGAAAGAGAAATTAGAGTGAGAAAGAGAGAGAGAATTAGAAGCTGGGAGTGATAGAGAGAGTAAGTAAGAGAAGCTGTGAGTGAGATAGAGATAGAGAAGCTGTGAGTTAGAGAGAGAGAGAAAGAGAAGCTGCGAGTGACAGAGAGAGAGAAAGAGAAGCTGAGAGTGAGTGAGAGTAAGAGAAAGTGAAGCTGTGAGTGAGAGAGAGAAAGAGAAGCTGTGTGTGTGTGTGAGAGAGAAAGATAGTCTGAGAAAGAGAGCGTGAAAGAGAAGCTGTGAGTGAGAGAGAGAGAGGGAGAAAGAGAAGCTGTGTGTGTGAGAGAGAAAGAGAAGCTGTGAGTGAGAGTGAGAGAGAGAGAGAGAAAGAGAAGCTGTGAGTGATAGAGAGAGTAAGTAAGAGAAGCTGTGAGTGAGATAGAGAGAGAGAAGCTGTGAGTTAGAGAGAGAGAAAGAGAAGCTGTGAGTGACAGAGAGAGAGAAAGAGAAGCTGAGAGTGAGTGAAAGAGAAAGTGAAGCTGTGAGTGAGAGAGAAAGAGAAGCTGTGTGTGTGTGAGAGAGAGAAAGATAGTCTGAGAAAGAGAGAGTGAAAGAGAAGCTGTGAGTGAGAGAGAGAGAGGGAGAAAGAGAAGCTGTGTGTGTGTGAGAGAAAGAGAAGCTGTGAGTGAGAGTGAGAGAGATGTGAGTGATAGAGAGAGATAATGAGAAGCTGTGAGTGAGAGAGAGAGAGAGAGGAAGAGAAGCTGTGAGTGAGAGAGAGAGAGGGAGAAAGATAATCTGTGAGAGAGAGAGAGAAAGAGAAACTGTGTGTGTGTGAGAGAGAGAAAGAGAAGCTGTGATTGAGAGTGAGAGAGAGAGGAAGATAAGCTGTGAGGGAGAGAGAGAGAAAGAAAAGTTGTGAGTGAGAGAGAGAAGCTGTGAGTGAGTGAGAGAAAGAAAAGCTGTGAGTGAGAGAGAGAGAGAAAGAGAAGATATGAGTGAGAGAGAGAGAGAAGCAGTGAGAGAGAGAGAGAGAGAAAGAGAAGCTGTTCGTGAGACAGAGAGAGAGAAAGAGAAGCTGAGAGAGAGAGAGGGAGAAAGAAAAGCTGTGAGAGAGAGAGAGAAAGAGAAGCTGTGAGTGTGTGTGTGAGAGAAAGAGAAGCTGTGAGTGAGAGAGAAAGAAAGAAAGAGAAATTAGAGTGAGAAAGAGAGAGAGAAAGAGAAGCTGTGAGTGGGAGAGAGAGAAAGAGAGTCTGTGAGTGAGAGAGAGAGAGAGAAGCAGTGAGTGAGAGAGAGAGAGCCGCTGTGAGTGAGAGAGAGAGAAAGAGAAGCTGTGAATGAGAGAGAGTAAGAGAAGCTGTGTGTGTGTGAGAGAGAGAGGTTGTGAGTGAGAGAGAGAAAGAGAAGCTGTGAGTGAGAGAGAGAGAGAGAAGATGTGAGTGATAGAGAGAGAGAATGAGAAGCTGTGAGTGATAGAGAGAGTAAGTAAGAGAAGCTGTGAGTGAGATAGAGAAAGAGAGAAGGAGAAGCTGTGAGTGAGAGAGAGAGAGGGAGAAAGATAAGCTGTGTGTGTGTGTGAGAGAGAGAAGCTGTGTGTGTGAGAGAGAGAAAGAAAAGCTGTGATTGAGAGTGAGAGAGAGAGAAAGAGATGCTGTGAGTGAGAGAGAGAGAAGCTGTGAGTGAGAGAGAGAAAGAAAAGCGGTGAGTGAGAGTGAGAGAGAGAAAGAAAAGCTGTGAGTGAGACAGAGAGAGAAAGAGAAGCTGTGTGAGAGAGAGAGAGGGAGAAAGAGAAGCTGTGAGAGAGAGAGAGAGAAAGAAAGAGAAATTAGAGTGAGAAAGAGAGAGAGAAAGAGAAGCTGTGAGTGGGAGATAGAGAAAGAGAGTCTGTGAGTGAGAGAGAGAGAGAGAAGCTGTGAGTGAGAGAGAGAGTGCCTCTGTGAGTGTGAGAGAGAGAAAGAGAAGCTGTGAATGAGAGAGAGAGAGAAAGAGAAGCTGTGAGTGAGAGAGAGAGAAAGAAAGAGAAGCTGTGAGTGAGTGAGAGAGAGAAAGGGAAGTTGTGAGTGAGAGAGAGAGAGAGAGAAAGAGAAGCAGTGAGTGAGAGAGAGAAAGAGAAGCTGTGAGTGAGAGAGAGAGAAAGAGAAGCTGTGAGGGAGAAGGAGAGGGAAAGAGTAGCTGTGAGTGAGTGAGAGAGAGAGAAAGAGAAACTGTGAGTGTGTGAGAGAGAAAGAGAAGCTGTGAGTGAGAGAGAGAGAGAAAGAGAAGCTGTGAGTGAGAAGGAGAGGGAAAGAGAAGCTGTGAGTGAGTGAGAGAGAGAGAGAAAGAGAAGCTGTGAGAGAGAAAGAGAGAAGCTGTGAGTGAGAGAGTGAGAGAGAGAAAGAGAAGCTGTTAGTGAGAGTGAGAGAGAGAGAGAGAAGGTGTGAGTGAGAGAGAGATAGAGAAGCTGTGAGTGAGAGGGAGAGAGAGAAAGAGAAGCTGTGAGTGACACAGAGAGAGAGAAGCTGTGAGTTAGAGAGAGAGAGAGAAAGTGAAGCTGTGAGTGAGAGAGAGAGAGAAAGAGAAGCTGTGTTTGTGTGTGAGAGAGAAAGACAGTCTGAGAAAGTGAGAGAGAAAGAGAAGCTGAGAGTGAGAGAGAGAGAGAGAAAGTGAAGCTGTGAGTGAGAGAGAGAGAAAGAGAAGCTGTGAGTGAGAGAGAGAGAATGAGAAGCTGTGAGTGAGAGAGAGAAGCTGTGAGTGAGAGAGAGAGAGAGAAAGTGAAGCTGTAAGTGAGAGAGAGAGAAAGAGAAGCTGTGTGTGTGTGTGTGAGAGAAAGATAGTCTGAGAAAGAGAGAGTGAAAGAAGCTGTGAGTGAGAGAGAGAGAGGGAGAAAGAGAAGCTGTGTGAGAGAGAGAGAAAGAGAAGCTGTGAGTGAGAGTGAGAGAGAGAGAGAAAGAGAAGCTGTGAGAGAGAGAGAGAGAGAAAGAGAAGTTGTGAGTGAGAGAGAGAGAGAGAATGAGAAGCTGTGAGTGAGAGAGAGAAGTTGTGTGTGAGAGAGAGAAAGAGAAGCTGTGAGTGAGAGAGAGATGTGAGTGATAGAGAGAGAGAATGAGAAGCTGTGAGTGAGAGTGAGAGAGAGAAAGAGAAGCTGTGAGTGAGAGAGAGAAAGAGAATCTGTGAGTGAGAGAGAGAATCTGTGAGTGAGAGAGAGAAAGAAATGCTGTGAGAGAGAGAGAGAGAGAGAAGATATGAGTGAGAGAGAGAGAGAAGCAGTGAGAGAGAGAGAGAAAGAGAAACAGAAGCTGTGAGTGAGACAGAGAGAGAAAGAGAAGCTGTGTGAGAGAGAGAGAGGGAGAAAGAGAAGCTGTGTGAGAGAGAGAGAAAGAGAAGCTGTGAGTGTGTGTGAGAGAGAAAGAGAAGCTGTGAGTGAGAGAGAGAGAAAGAAAGAGAAATTAGAGTGAGAAAGAGAGAGAGAAAGAGAAGCTGTGAGTGGGAGAGAGAGAAAGAGAGTGTGTGAGTGAGAGAGAGAGAGAGAGAGAAGCTGTGAGTGAGAGAGAGAGAGCCGCTGTGAGTGAGAGAGAGAGAGAAAGAGAAGCTGTGAATGAGAGAGAGAGAGAAAGAGAAGCTGTGTGTGTGAGAGAGAAAGAGAAGCTGTGAGTGAGAGAGAGAGCGAGAAAGGGAAGTTGTGAGTGAGAGAGAGAGAGAAAGAGAAGCTGTGAGTGAGAGAGAGAGAAAGAGAAGCTGTGAGTGAGAGAGAGAGAGAAAGAGAAGCTGTGAGTGAGAAGGAGAGGGAAAGAGAAGCTCTGAGTGAGTGAGTGAGAGAGAAAGAGAAGCTGTGAGTGAGAGAGAGAGAAAGAGAAGCTGTGAGTGAGAGAGAGAGAAAAAGAGAACATGTGAGTAAGAAGGAGAGGGAAAGAGAAGAAGTGAGTGAGAGAGAGAGAGAGAAAGATAAGCTGTGAGAGAGAAAGAGAAGCTGTGAGTGAGAGAGTGAGAGAGAGAAAGAGAAGCTGTTAGTGAGAGTGAGAGAGAGAGAGAGAGAGAAGCTGTGAGAGACAGATTGAAAGAGAAGCTGTGAGTGAGAGAGAGAGAGAGAAGCTGTGAGAGAGAGAAAGAGAAGCTGTGAGTGAGAGGGAGAGAGAGAAAGAGAAGCTGTGAGTGACACACAGAGAGAAGCTGTGAGTTAGAGAGAGAGAAAGAGAAGCTGAGAGTGAGAGAGAGAGAGAGAAAGTGAAGCTGTGAGTGAGAGAGAGAGAGAGAAGATGTGAGTGAGAGAGAGAGAGAATGAGAAGCTGTGAGTGAGAGAGAGAGAAAGTAAGAGAAGCTGTGAGTGATACAGAGAGAGAGAAAGAGAAGCTGTGAGAGAGAGAGAGAGAAGCTGTGAGTGTGTGTGAGAGAGAAAGAGAAGCTGTGAGTGAGAGAGAGAGAGGGAGAAAGAGAAGCTGTGTGTGAGAGAGAGAAAGAGAAGCTGTGAGTGAGAGTGAGAGAGAGAGAGAAAGAGAAGCTGTGAGTGATAGAGAGAGTAAGTAAGAGAAGCTGTGAGTGAGATAGAGAGAGAGAAGCTGTGAGTTAGAGAGAGAGAAAGAGAAGCTGTGAGTGACAGAGAGAGAAAGAGAAGCTGAGAGTGAGTGAGAGTAAGAGAAAGTGAAGCTGTGAGTGAGAGAGAAAGAGAAGCTGTGTGTGTGTGAGAGAGAGAAAGATAGTCTGAGAAAGAGAGAGTGAAAGAGAAGCTGTGAGTGAGAGAGAGAGAGGGAGAAAGAGAAGCTGTGTGTGTGAGAGAGAAAGAGAAGCTGTGAGTGAGAGTGAGAGAGATGTGAGTGATAGAGAGAGATAATGAGAAGCTGTGAGTGAGAGAGAGAGAGGGAGAAAGATAATCTGTGTGAGAGAGAGAGAAAGAGAAACTGTGTGTGTGTGAGAGAGAGAAAGAGAAGCTGTGACTGAGAGTGAGAGAGAGAGGAAGATAAGCTGTGAGGGTGAGAGAGAGAAAGAAAAGCTGTCAGTGAGAGAGAGAAGCTGTGAGTGAGTGAGAGAAAGAAAAGCTGTGAGTGAGAGAGAGAGAGAAAGAGAAGATATGAGTGAGAGAGAGAGAGAAGCAGTGAGAGAGAGAGAGAGAGAAAGAGAAGCTGTTTGTGAGACAGAGAGAGAGAAAGAGAAGCTGAGAGAGAGAGAGGGAGAAAGAAAAGCTGTGAGAGAGAGAGAGAAAGAGAAGCTGTGAGTGTGTTTGTGAGAGAAAGAGAAGCTGTGAGTGAGAGAGAAAGAAAGAAAGAGAAATTAGAGTGAGAAAGAGAGAGAGAAAGAGAAGCTGTGAGTGGGAGAGAGAGAAAGAGAGTCTGTGAGTGAGAGAGAGAGAGAGAAGCAGTGAGTGAGAGAGAGAGAGCCGCTGTGAGTGAGAGAGAGAGAGAGAAAGAGAAGCTGTGAATGAGAGAGAGTAAGAGAAGCTGTGTGTGTGTGAGAGAGAGGTTGTGAGTGAGAGAGAGAAAGAGAAGCTGTGAGTGAGAGAGAGAAAGAAAGTGAAGCTGTGAGTGAGAGAGAGAGAGAAAGAGAAGCTGTGTGTGTGTGAGAGAGAGAAGTTGTGAGTGAGAGAGAGAAAGAGAAGCTGTGAGTGAGAGAGAGAGAGAAGATGTGAGTGATAGAGAGAGAGAATGAGAAGCTGTGAGTGATAGAGAGAGTAAGTAAGAGAAGCTGTGAGTGAGATAGAGAAAGAGAGAAGGAGAAGCTGTGAGTGAGAGAGAGAGAGGGAGAAAGATAAGCTGTGTGTGTGTGTGAGAGAGAGAAGCTGTGTGTGAGAGAGAGAGAAAGAAAAGCTGTGATTGAGAGTGAGAGAGAGAGAAAGAGATGCTGTGAGTGAGAGAGAGAAGCTGTGAGTGAGAGAGAGAAAGAAAAGCGGTGAGTGAGAGTGAGAGAGAGAAAGAAAAGCTGTGAGTGAGACAGAGAGAGAAAGAGAAGCTGTGTGAGAGAGAGAGAGGGAGAAAGAGAAGCTGTGAGAGAGAGAGAGAGAAAGAAAGAGAAATTAGAGTGAGAAAGAGAGAGAGAAAGAGAAGCTGTGAGTGGGAGATAGAGAAAGAGAGTCTGTGAGTGAGAGAGAGAGAGAGAAGCTGTGAGTGAGAGAGAGAGTGCCACTGTGAGTGTGAGAGAGAGAAAGAGAAGCTGTGAATGAGAGAGAGAGAGAAAGAGAAGCTGTGAGTGAGAGAGAGAGAAAGAAAGAGAAGCTGTGAGTGAGTGAGAGAGAGAAAGGGAAGTTGTGAGTGAGAGAGAGAGAGAAAGAGAAGCTGTGAGTGAGAGAGAGAAAGAGAAGCTGTGAGTGAGAGAGAGAGAAAGAGAAGCTGTGAGTGAGAAGGAGAGGGAAAGAGTAGCTGTGAGTGAGTGAGAGAGAGAGAAAGAGAAACTGTGAGTGTGTGTGAGAGAGAGAGAAGCTGTGAGTGAGAGAGAGAGAGAAAGAGAAGCTGTGAGTGAGAAGGAGAGGGAAAGAGAAGCTGTGAGTGAGTGAGAGAGAGAGAGAAAGAGAAGCTGTGAGAGAGAAAGAGAGAAGCTGTGAGTGAGAGAGTGAGAGAGAGAAAGAGAAGCTGTTAGTGAGAGTGAGAGAGAGAGAGAGAAGGTGTGAGTGAGAGAGAGATAGAGAAGCTGTGAGTGAGAGGGAGAGAGAGAAAGAGAAGCTGCGAGTGACACAGAGAGAGAGAAGCTGTGAGTTAGAGAGAGAGAAAGTGAAGCTGTGAGTGAGAGAGAGAGAGAAAGAGAAGCTGTGTTTGTGTGTGAGAGAGAAAGACAGTCTGAGAAAGTGAGAGAGAAAGAGAAGCTGAGAGTGAGAGAGAGAGAGAGAAAGTGAAGCTGTGAGTGAGAGAGAGAGAGAAAGAGAAGCTGTGTTTGTGTGTGAGAGAGAAAGACAGTCTGAGAAAGTGAGAGTGAAAGAGAAGCTGTGAGTGAGAGAGAGAGAGGGAGAAAGAGAAGCTGTGTGTGTGTGAGAGAGAAAGAGATGCTGTGAGTGAGAGAGAGAGTGAAAGAGAAGCTGTGAGTGAGAGAGAGAGAGAAAGAGAAGCTGTGAGTGAGAGAGAGAGAATGAGAAGCTGTGAGTGAGAGAGAGAGAAGCTGTGAGTGAGTGAGAGAGAGAGAAAGTGAAGCTGTGAGTGAGAGAGAGAGAAAGAGAAGCTGTGAGTGAGAGAGAGAGAATGAGAAGCTGTGAGTGAGAGAGAGAGAAGCTGTGAGTGAGAGAGAGAGAGAGAAAGTGAAGCTGTAAGTGAGAGAGAGAGAGAAAGAGAAGCTGTGTGTGTGAGAGAGAGAAAGATAGTCTGAGAAAGAGAGAGTGAAAGAGAAGCTGTGAGTGAGAGAGAGAGAGGGAGAAAGAGAAGCTGTGTGAGAGAGAGAGAAAGAGAAGCTGTGAGTGAGAGTGAGAGAGAGAGAGAAAGAGAAGCTGTGTGAGTGAGAGAGAGAGAAAGAGAAGTTGTGAGTGAGAGAGAGAGAGAATGAGAAGCTGTGAGTGAGAGAGAGAAGTTGTGTGTGAGAGAGAGAAAGAGAAGCTGTGAGTGAGAGAGAGATGTGAGTGATAGAGAGAGAGAAAGAGAAGCTGTGAGTGACAGAGAGAGAGAAAGAGAAGCTGAGAGTGAGAGAGAGAGAGAGAAAGTGAAGCTGTGAGTGAGAGAGAGAGAGAAGATGTGAGTGAGAGAGAGAGAGAATGAGAAGCTATGAGTGAGAGAGAGAGAAAGTAAGAGAAGCTGTTAGTGATACAGAGAGAGAGAAAGAGAAGCTGAGAGAGAGAGAGAGAGAAGCTGTGAGTGTGTGTGAGAGAGAAAGAGAAGCTGTGAGTGAGAGAGAGAGGGAGAAAGAGAAGCTGTGTGTGTGAGAGAGAAAGAGAAGCTGTGAGTGAGAGTGAGAGAGAGAGAGAGAAAGAGAAGCTGTGAGTGATAGAGAGAGTAAGTAAGAGAAGCTGTGAGTGAGATAGAGAGAGAGAAGCTGTGAGTTAGAGAGAGAGAAAGAGAAGCTGTGAGTGACAGAGAGAGAGAAAGAGAAGCTGAGAGTGAGTGAGAGTAAGAGAAAGTGAAGCTGTGAGTGAGAGAGAAAGAGAAGCTGTGTGTGTGTGAGAGAGAGAGAAAGATAGTCTGAGAAAGAGAGAGTGAAAGAGAAGCTGTGAGTGAGAGAGAGAGAGGGAGAAAGAGAAGCTGTGTGTGTGAGAGAGAAAGAGAAGCTGTGAGTGAGAGTGAGAGAGATGTGAGTGATAGAGAGAGATAATGAGAAGCTGTGAGTGAGAGAGAGAGAAAGTAATAGAAGCTGTGAGTGAGAGAGAGAGAGAAAGAGAAGCTGTGAGTGAGAGAGAGAGAGGGAGAAAGATAATCTGTGAGAGAGAGAGAGAAAGAGAAACTGTGTGTGAGAGAGAGAGAGAAAGAGAAGCTGTGATTGAGAGTGAGAGAGAGAGGAAGATAAGCTGTGAGGGAGAGAGAGAGAAAGAAAAGCTGTGAGTGAGAGAGAGAAGCTGTGAGTGAGTGAGAGAAAGAAAAGCTGTGAGTGAGAGAGAGAGAGAAAGAGAAGATATGAGTGAGAGAGAGAGAGAAGCAGTGAGAGAGAGAGAGAGAGAAAGAGAAGCTGTTCGTGAGACAGAGAGAGAGAAAGAGAAGCTGAGAGAGAGAGAGGGAGAAAGAAAAGCTGTGAGAGAGAGAGAGAAAGAGAAGCTGTGAGTGTGTGTGTGAGAGAAAGAGAAGCTGTGAGTGAGAGAGAAAGAAAGAAAGAGAAATTAGAGTGAGAAAGAGAGAGAGAAAGAGAAGCTGTGAGTGGGAGAGAGAGAAAGAGAGTCTGTGAATGAGAGAGAGAGAGAGAAGCAGTGAGTGAGAGAGAGAGCCGCTGTGAGTGAGAGAGAGAGAAAGAGAAGCTGTGAATGAGAGAGAGTAAGAGAAGCTGTGTGTGTGTGTGAGAGAGAGGTTGTGAGTGAGAGAGAGAAAGAGAAGCTGTGAGTGAGAGAGAGAAAGAAAGTGAAGCTGTGAGTGAGAGAGAGAGAGAAAGAGAAGCTGTGTGTGTGTGTGAGAGAGAAGTTGTGAGTGAGAGAGAGAAAGAGAAGCTGTGAGTGAGAGAGAGAGAGAAGATGTGAGTGATAGAGAGAGAGAATGAGAAGCTGTGAGTGAGAGAGAGAGTAAGTAAGAGAAGCTGTGAGTGAGATAGAGAAAGAGAGAAGGAGAAGCTGTGAGTGAGAGAGAGAGAGGGAGAAAGATAAGCTGTGTGTGTGTGTGAGAGAGAGAAGCTGTGTGTGTGAGAGAGAGAAAGAAAAGCTGTGATTGAGAGTGAGAGAGAGAGAAAGAGATGCTGTGAGTGAGAGAGAGAGAAGCTGTGAGTGAGAGAGAGAAAGAAAAGCGGTGAGTGAGAGTGAGAGAGAGAAAGAAAAGCTGTGAGTGAGACAGAGAGAGAAAGAGAAGCTGTGTGAGAGAGAGAGAGGGAGAAAGAGAAGCTGTGAGAGAGAGAGAGAGAAAGAAAGAGAAATTAGAGTGAGAAAGAGAGAGAGAAAGAGAAGCTGTGAGTGGGAGATAGAGAAAGAGAGTCTGTGAGTGAGAGAGAGAGAGAAGCTGTGAGTGTGAGAGAGAGTGCCGCTGTGAGTGTGAGAGAGAGAAAGAGAAGCTGTGAATGAGAGAGAGAGAGAAAGAGAAGCTGTGAGTGAGAGAGAGAGAAAGAAAGAGAAGCTGTGAGTGAGTGAGAGAGAGAAAGGGAAGTTGTGAGTGAGAGAGAGAGAGAAAGAGAAGCTGTGAGTGAGAGAGAGAAAGAGAAGCTGTGAGTGAGAGAGAGAGAAAGAGAAGCTGTGAGTGAGAAGGAGAGGGAAAGAGTAGCTGTGAGTGAGTGAGAGAGAGAGAAAGAGAAACTGTGAGTGTGTGAGAGAGAAAGAGAAGCTGTGAGTGAGAGAGAGAGAGAAAGAGAAGCTGTGAGGGAGAAGGAGAGGGAAAGAGAAGCTGTGAGTGAGTGAGAGAGAGAGAGAAAGAGAAGCTGTGAGAGAGAAAGAGAGAAGCTGTGAGTGAGAGAGTGAGAGAGAGAAAGAGAAGCTGTTAGTGAGAGTGAGAGAGAGAGAGAAGGTGTGAGTGAGAGAGAGATAGAGAAGCTGTGAGTGAGAGGGAGAGAGAGAAAGAGAAGCTGTGAGTGACACAGAGAGAGAGAAGCTGTGAGTTAGAGAGAGAGAGAGAGAGAAAGTGAAGCTGTGAGTGAGAGGGAGAGAGAAAGAGAAGCTGTGTTTGTGTGTGAGAGAGAAAGACAGTCTGAGAAAGTGAGAGAGAAAGAGAAGCTGAGAGTGAGAGAGAGAGAGAGAGAAAGTGAAGCTGTGAGTGAGAGAGAGAGAGAAAGAGAAGCTGTGTTTGTGTGTGAGAGAGAAAGACAGTCTGAGAAAGTGAGAGTGAAAGAGAAGCTGTGAGTGAGAGAGAGAGAGGGAGAAAGAGAAGCTGTGTGTGTGAGAGAGAGAAAGAGATGCTGTGAGTGAGAGTGAGAGAGAGAGAGAGAAAGAGAAGCTGTGAGTGAGAGAGAGAGTGAAAGAGAACCTGTGAGTGAGAGAGAGAGAAAGAGAAGCTGTGAGTGAGAGAGAGAGAATGAGAAGCTGTGAGTGAGAGAGAGAGAAGCTGTGAGTGAGAGAGAGAGAGAGAAAGTGAAGCTGTGAGTGAGAGAGAGAGAAAGAGAAGCTGTGAGTGAGAGAGAGAGAATGAGAAGCTGTGAGTGAGAGAGAGAGAAGCTGTGAGTGAGAGAGAGAGAGAGAAAGTGAAGCTGTAAGTGAGAGAGAGAGAGAAAGAGAAGCTGTGTGTGTGTGTGAGAGAGAGAAAGATAGTCTGAGAAAGAGAGAGTGAAAGAGAAGCTGTGAGTGAGAGAGAGAGAGGGAGAAAGAGAAGCTGTGTGAGAGAGAGAGAGAGAGAAGCTGTGAGTGAGAGTGAGAGTGAGAGAGAGAGAGAGAAAGAGAAGCTGTGTGAGAGAGAGAGAGAGAAAGAGAAGTTGTGAGTGAGAGAGAGAGAGAATGAGAAGCTGTGAGTGAGAGAGAGAAGTTGTGTGTGAGAGAGAGAAAGAGAAGCTGTGAGTGAGAGAGAGATGTGAGTGATAGAGAGAGAGAATGAGAAGCTGTGAGTGAGAGTGAGAGAGAGAAAGAGAAGCTGTGAGTGAGAGAGAGAAAGAGAAGCTGTGAGTGAGAGAGAGAGAATCTGTGAGTGAGAGAGAGAAAAAAATGCTGTGAGAGAGAGAGAGAAGATATGAGTGAGAGAGAGAGAGAGAGAGAAGCAGTGAGCGAGAGAGAAAGAGAAACAGAAGCTGTGAGTGAGACAGAGAGAGAAAGAGAAGCTGTGTGAGAGAGAGAGAGGGAGAAAGAGAAGCTGTGAGAGAGAGAGAGAAAGAGAAGCTGTGAGTGTGTGTGAGAGAGAAAGAGAAGCTGTGAGTGAGAGAGAGAGAAAGAAAGAGAAATTAGAGTGAGAAAGAGAGAGAGAAAGAGAAGCTGTGAGTGGGAGAGAGAGAAAGAGAGTCTGTGAGTGAGAGAGAGAGAGAGAAGCTGTGAGTGAGAGAGAGAGAGCCGCTGTGAGTGAGAGAGATAGAGAAAGAGAAGCTGTGAATGAGAGAGAGAGAGAAAGAGAAGCTGTGTGTGTGTGAGAGAAAGAGAAGCTGTGAGTGAGAGAGAGAGAGAGAAAGGGAAGTTGTGAGTGAGAGAGAGAGAGAAAGAGAAGCTGTGAGTGAGAGAGAGAGAAAGAGAAGCTGTGAGTGAGAGAGAGAGAGAAAGAGAAGCTGTGAGTGAGAAGGAGAGGGAAAGAGAAGCTCTGAGTGAGTGAGAGAGAGAGAAAGAGAAGCTGTGAGTGAGAGAGAGAGAGAAAGAGAAGCTGTGAGTGAGAGAGAGAGAAAAAGAGA
Organism: Bradypodion pumilum; assembly: GCA_035047305.1. NCBI lineage: Eukaryota > Metazoa > Chordata > Lepidosauria > Squamata > Chamaeleonidae > Bradypodion > Bradypodion pumilum. The sequence goes on along the minus strand of JAWDJD010000001.1, from coordinate 269,185,626 downwards.
AGCTGTGAGTAAGAAGGAGAGGGAAAGAGAAGAAGTGAGTGAGAGAGAGAGAGAAAGATAAGCTGTGAGAGAGAAAGAGAAGCTGTGAGTGAGAGAGTGAGAGAGAGAAAGAGAAGCTGTTAGTGAGAGTGAGAGAGAGAGAGAGAGAGAGAAGCTGTGAGAGAGAGATTGAAAGAGAAGCTGTGAGTGAGAGAGAGAGAGAGAGAAGCTGTGAGAGAGAGAAAGAGAAGCTGTGAGTGAGAGGGAGAGAGAGAAAGAGAAGCTGTGAGTGACACACAGAGAGAAGCTGTGAGTTAGAGAGAGAGAAAGAGAAGCTGTGAGTGACAGAGAGAGAGAAAGAGAAGCTGAGAGTGAGAGAGAGAGAGAGAAAGTGAAGCTGTGAGTGAGAGAGAGAGAGAAGATGTGAGTGAGAGAGAGAGAGAATGAGAAGCTGAGTGTGAGAGAGAGAGAAAGTAAGAGAAGCTGTGAGTGATACAGAGAGAGAGAAAGAGAAGCTGTGAGAGAGAGAGAGAGCTGTGAGTGTGTGTGAGAGAGAAAGAGAAGCTGTGAGTGAGAGAGAGAGAAAGAAAGAGAAATTAGAGTGAGAAAGAGAGAGAGAAAGAGAAGCTGTGAGTGGGAGAGAGAGTGCCGCTGTGAGAGAGAGAGAAAGAAAGAGAAGCTGTGAATGAGAGAGAGAGAAAGAGAAGCTGTGAGTGAGAGAGAGAGAGAAAGAAAGAGAAGCTGTGAGTGAGTGAGAGAGAGAGAGAAAGAGAAGCTGTGAGAGAGAAAGAGAGAAGCTGTGAGTGAGAGAGTGAGAGAGAGAAAGAGAAGCTGTTAGTGAGAGTGAGAGAGAGAAGCTGTGAGTTAGAGGGAGAGAGAGAAAGAGAAGCTGTGAGTGACACAGAGAGAGAGAAGCTGTGAGTTAGAGAGAGAGAGAAAGAGAAGCTGTGAGTGACAGAGAGAAAGAGAAGCTGAGAGTGAGAGAGAGAGAAAGTGAAGCTGTGAGTGAGAGAGAGAGAAAGAGAAGCTGTGTTTGTGTGAGAGAGAGAAAGACAGTCTGAGAAAGTGAGAGTGAAAGAGAAGCTGTGAGTGAGAGAGAGAGAGGGAGAAAGAGAAGCTGTGTGTGTGAGAGAGAGAAAGAGATGCTGTGAGTGAGAGTGAGAGAGAGAGAGAGAAAGAGAAGCTGTGAGTGAGAGAGAGAGAAAGAGAAGCTGTGAGTGAGAGAGGGAGAGAATGAGAAGCTGTGAGTGAGAGAGAGAAGCTGTGAGTGAGAGAGAGAGAGAGAAAGTGAAGCTGTGAGTGAGAGAGAGAGAGAAAGAGAAGCTGTGTGTGTGTGAGAGAGAGAAAGATAGTCTGAGAAAGAGAGAGTGAAAGAGAAGCTGTGAGTGAGAGAGAGAGAGGGAGAAAGAGAAGCTGTGTGAGAGAGAGAGAGAAAGAGAAGCTGAGAAAGAGAAGCTGTGTGAGAGAGAGAGAGAGAAAGAGAAGCTGTGAGTGAGAGAGAGAGAGAGAAAGAGAAGCTGTGAGTGAGAGAGAGAGAGAGAATGAGAAGCTGTGAGTGAGAGAGAGAAGTTGTGTGTGAGAGAGAGAGAGAAGCTGTGAGTGAGAGAGAGATGTGAGTGATAGAGAGAGAGAATGAGAAGCTGTGAGTGAGAGTGAGAGAGAGAAAGAGAAGCTGTGAGTGAGAGAGAGAGAAAGAGAAGCTGTGAGTGAGAGAGAGAGAGAGAAAGAGAGAAGCTGTGAGTGAGAGAGAGATTGAAAGAGAAGCTGTGAGAGAGAGAGAGAAAGAGAAGCTGTGAGTGAGAGAGAGAAAGAGAAGCTGTGAGTGAGAGGGAGAGAGAGAAAGAGAAGCTATGAGTGACAAACAGAGAGAGAAGCTGTGAGTTAGAGAGAGAGGGAGAAAGATAAGCTGTATGTGTGTGTGAGAGAGAGAAGCTGTGTGTGTGAGAGAGAGAAAGAAAAGCTGTGATTGAGAGTGAGAGAGAGAGAAAGAGATGCTGTGAGTGAGAGAGAGAAGCTGTGAGTGAGAGAGAGAAAGAAAAGCGGTGAGTGAGAGAGAGAGAAAGAGAAGATATGAATGAGAGAGAGAGAAGCAGTGAGAGAGAGAGAGAGAAAGAAAAGCGGTGAGTGAGAGAGAGAGAGAAAGAGAAGATATGAATGAGAGAGAGAGAAGCTGTGAGAGAGAGAGGGAGAAAGAGAAGCTGTGAGAGAGCGAGAGAAAGAGAAGCTGTGAGTGTGTGTGAGAGAGAAAGAGAAGCTGTGAGTGAGAGAGAGAGAAAGAAAGAGAAATTAGAGTGAGAAAGAGAGAGAGAAAGAGAAGCTGTGAGTGTGTGTGAGAGAGAAAGATAGTCTGAGAAAGAGAGAGTGAAAGAGAAGCTGTGAGTGAGAGAGAGAGAGGGAGAAAGAGAAGCTGTGTGAGAGAGATAGAGAAAGAGAAGCTGTGAGTGAGAGTGAGAGAGAGAGAGAGAAAGAGAAGCTGTGAGTGAGAGAGAGAGATGTGAGTGATAGAGAGAGAATGAGAAGCTGTGAGTGAGAGTGAGAGAGAGAAAGAGAAGCTGTGAGTGAGAGAGAGAGAAAGAGAAGCTGTGAGTGAGAGAGAGAGAATCTGTGAGTGAGGGAGAGTAAGAAATGCTGTGAGAGAGAGAGAGAAAGAGAAGATATGAGTGAGAGAGGGAGAGAGAAGCAGTGAGAGAGAGAGAGAGAGAGAAACAGAAGCTGTGAGTGAGACAGAGAGAGAAAGAGAAGCTGTGTGAGAGAGAGAGTGGGAGAAAGAGAAGCTGTGAGAGAGCGAGAGAAAGAGAAGCTGTGAGTGTGTGAGAAAGAGAAAGAGAAGCTGTGAGTGAGAGAGAGAGAAAGAAAGAGAAATTAGAGTGAGAAAGAGAGAGAGAAAGAGAAGCTGTGAGTGGGAGAGAGAGAAAGAGAGTCTGTGAGTGAGTGAGAGAGAGAGAAGCTGTGAGTGAGAGAGAGAGAGCCGCTGTGAGTGAGAGAGAGAGAAAGAGAAGCTGTGAATGAGAGAGAGAGAGAAAGAGAAGCTGTGTGTGTGAGAGAGAAAGAGAAGCTGTGAGTGAGTGAGAGAGAGAGAAAGGGAAGTTGTGAGAGAGAGAGAGAGAGAGAGAGAAAGAGAAGCTGTGAGTGAGAGAGAGAGAAAGAGAAGCTGTGAGTGAGAAGGAGAGGGAAAGAGAAGCTCTGAGTGAGTGAGAGAGAGAGAAAGAGAAGCTGTGAGTGAGAGAGAGAGAAAGAGAAACTGTGAGTGAGAGAGAAAAAAAGAGAAGCTGTGAGTAAGAAGGAGAGGGAAAGAGAAGAAGTGAGTGAGTGAGAGAGAGAGAGAGAAAGAGAAGCTGTGAGAGAGAAAGAGAAGCTGTGAGTGAGAGAGTGAGAGAGAGAAAGAGAAAGAAAAGCTGTTAGTGAGAGTTAAGAGAGAGAGAGAGAAGCTGTGAGAGAGAGATTGAAAGAGAAGCTGTGAGTGAGAGAGAGAGAGAGAAAGAGAAGCTGTGAGTGACAGAGAGAAAGAGAAGCTGTGAGTGAGAGGGAGAGAGAGAAAGAGAAGCTGTGAGTGACACAGAGAGAGAAAGGCTGTGAGTTAGAGAGAGAGAAAGAGAAGCTGTGAGTGACAGAGAGAGAGAAAGAGAAGCTGAGAGTGAGAGAGAGAGAGAAAGTGAAGCTGTGAGTGAGAGAGAGAGAGAAAGACAAGCTGTGTGTGTGTGTGAGAGAGAAGTTGTGAGTGAGAGAGAGAAAGAGAAGCTGTGAGTGAGAGAGAGAGAGAGAAGATGTGAGTGAGAGAGAGAGAGAATGAGAAGCTGTGAGTGAGAGAGAGAGAGAGAAAGAGAAGCTGTGAGAGAGTGAGAGGGAGAAAGAGAAGCAGTGAGAGAGCGAGAGAAAGAGAAGCTGTGAGTTACAGAGAGAGAAAGAGAAGCTGTGAGTGACAGAGAGAGAGAAAGAGAAGCTGAGAGTGAGAGAGAGAGAGAAAGTGAAGCTGTGAGTGAGAGAGAGAGAGAAAGAGAAGCTGTGTGTGTGTGAGAGAGAGAAGCTGTGTGAGAGAGAGAAAGAGAAGCTGTGAGAGAGAGAGAGAGAAAGAAAAGTGGTGAGTGAGAGAGAGAGAGAAAGAGAAGATATGAATGAGAGAGAGAGAGAAGCAGTGAGAGAGAGAGAAAGAGAAGCTGTGAGTGAGAGAGAGAGAGAAAGAGAAGCTGTGACAGAGAGAGGGAGAAAGAGAAGCTGTGAGAGAGCGAGAGAAAGAGAAGCTGTGAGTTACAGAGAGAGAAAGAGAAGCTGTGAGTGACAGAGAGAGAGAAAGAGAAGCTGAGAGTGAGAGAGAGAGAAAGTGAAGCTGTGAGTGAGAGAGAGAGAGAAAGAAAGAGAAGCTGTGTGTGTGTGTGAGAGAGAAGCTGTGAGTGAGAGAGAGAAAGAGAAGCTGTGAGTGAGAGAGAGAGAGAAGATGTGAGTGAGAGAGAGAGAGAATGAGAAGCTGTGAGTGATAGAGAGAGTAAGTAAGAGAAGCTGTGAGTGAGATAGAGAGAGAGAATGAGAAGCTGTGAGTGAGAGAGAGAGAGGGAGAAAGATAAGCTGTGTGTGTGAGAGAGAGAGAGAAGCTGTGTGTGTGAGAGAGAGAAAGAAAAGCTGTGATTGAGAGAGAGAGAAAGAAAGAGAAATTAGACTGAGAAAGAGAGAGAGAAAGAGAAGCTGTGAGTGTGTGTGAGAGAGAAAGATAGTCTGAGAAAGAGAGAGTGAAAGAGAAGCTGTGAGTGAGAGAGAGAGAGGGAGAAAGAGAAGCTGTGTGAGAGAGAGAGAGAAAGAGAAGCTGTGAGTGAGAGTGAGAGAGAGAGAGAGAAAGAGAAGCTGTGTGAGAGAGAGAGAAAGAGAAGCTGTGAGTGAGAGAGAGAGAGAGAATGAGAAGCTGTGAGTGAGAGAGAGAAGTTGTGAGAGAGAGAAAGAAAGAGAAGCTGTGAGTGAGAGAGAGAGATGTGAGTGATAGAGAGAGAGAATGAGAAGCTGTGAGTGAGAGTGAGAGAGAGAAAGAGAAGCTGTGAGTGAGAGAGAGAGAAAGAGAAGCTGTGAGTGAGAGAGAGAGAATCTGTGAGTGAGGGAGAGTAAGAAATGCTGTGAGAGAGAGAGAGAGAAAGAGAAGATATGAGTGAGAGAGGGAGAGAGAAGCAGTGTGTGAGAGAGAGAGAAACAGAAGCTGTGAGTGAGACAGAGAGAGAAAGAGAAGCTGTGTGAGAGAGAGAGAGGGAGAAAGAGAAGCTGTGAGAGAGCGAGAGAAAGAGAAGCTGTGAGTGTGTGAGAAAGAGAAAGAGAAGCTGTGAGAGAGAGAAAGAAAGAGAAATTAGAGTGAGAAGGAGAGGGAAAGAGAAGCTCTGAGTGAGTGAGAGAGAGAGAAAGAGAAGCTGTGAGTGAGAGAGAGAGAGAGAAAGAGAAGCTGTGAGTGAGAGAGAGAGAGGGAGAAAGAGAAGCTGTGTGAGAGAGAGAGAGAAAGAGAAGCTGTGAGTGAGAGTGAGAGAGAGAGAGAGAAGCTGTGTGTGAGAGAGAGAAAGAGAAGCTGTGAGTGAGAGAGAGAGAGAGAGAATGAGAAGCTGTGAGTGAGAGAGAGAAGTTGTGAGAGAGAGAAAGAAAGAGAAGCTGTGAGTGAGAGAGAGAGATGTGAGTGATAGAGAGAGAGAATGAGAAGCTGTGAGTGAGAGTGAGAGAGAGAAAGAGAAGCTGTGAGTGAGAGAGAGAGAAAGAGAAGCTGTGAGTGAGAGAGAGAGAATCTGTGAGTGAGGGAGAGTAAGAAATGCTGTGAGAGAGAGAGAGAGAAAGAGAAGATATGAGTGAGAGAGGGAGAGAGAAGCAGTGTGTGAGAGAGAGAGAAACAGAAGCTGTGAGTGAGACAGAGAGAGAAAGAGAAGCTGTGTGAGAGAGAGAGAGGGAGAAAGAGAAGCTGTGAGAGAGCGAGAGAAAGAGAAGCTGTGAGTGTGTGAGAAAGAGAAAGAGAAGCTGTGAGAGAGAGAGAAAGAAAGAGAAATTAGAGTGAGAAGGAGAGGGAAAGAGAAGCTCTGAGTGAGTGAGAGAGAGAGAAAGAGAAGCTGTGAGTGAGAGAGAGAGAAAGAGAAGCTGTGAGTGAGAGAGAGAGAAAAAGAGAAGCTGTGAGTAAGAAGGAGAGGGAAAGAGAAGATGTGAGTGAGTGAGAGAGAGAGAGAGAAAGAGAATCTGTGTGAGAGAAAGAGAAGCTGTGAGTGAGAGAGTGAGAGAGAGAAAGAGAAGCTGTTAGTGAGAGTTAAGAGAGAGAGAAGCTGTGAGAGAGAGATTGAAAGAGAAGCTGTGAGTGAGAGAGAGGGAGAGAAAGAGAAGCTGTGAGTGAAAGAGAGAAAGAGAAGCTGTGAGTGAAAGAGAGAAAGAGAAGCTGTGAGTAAGAAGGAGAGGGAAAGAGAAGAAGTGAGTGAGTGAGAGAGAGAGAGAAAGAGAAGCTGTGAGAGAGAAAGAGAAGCTGTGAGTGAGAGAGAGAGAGAGAAAGAGAAAGAGAAGCTGTTAGTGAGAGTTAAGAGAGAGAGAGAGAAGCTGTGAGAGAGAGATTGAAAGAGAAGCTGTGAGTGAGAGAGAGAGAGAGAAAGAGAAGCTGTGAGTGAGAGAGAGAAAGAGAAGCTGTGAGTGAGAGGGAGAGACAGAAAGAGAAGCTGTGAGTGACACAGAGAGAGAGAAGCTGTGAGTTAGAGAGAGAGAAAGAGAAGCTGTGAGTGACAGAGAGAGAGAAAGAGAAGCTGAGAGTGAGAGAGAGAGAGAAAGTGAAGCTGTTAGTGAGACAGAGAGAGAGAAAGAGAAGCTGTGAGAGAGAGAGAGAGAGAAAGAGAAGCTGTGAGAGAGCGAGAGAAAGAGAAGCTGTGAGTGTGTGTGAGAGAGAAAGAGAAGCTGTGAGTGAGAGAGAGAGAAAGAAAGAGAAATTAGAGTGAGAGAGAGAGAAAGAAAGAGAAGCTGTGTTTGTGTGTGAGAGAGAAAGACAGTCTGAGAAAGTGAGAGTGAAAGAGAAGCTGTGAGTGAGAGAGAGAGAGAGAAAGTGAAGCTGTGAGTGAGAGAGAGAGAGAAAGAGAAGCTGTGTTTGTGTGAGAGAGAGAAAGACAGTCTGAGAAAGTGAGAGTGAAAGAGAAGCTGTGAGTGAGAGAGAGAGAGGGAGAAAGTGAAGCTGTGAGTGACAGAGAGAGAGAAAGAGAAGCTGAGAGTGAGTGAGAGAGAGAGAAAGTGAAGCTGTGAGTGAGAGAGAGAGAGAAAGAGAAGCTGTGTTTGTGTGAGAGAGAGAAAGACAGTCTGAGAAAGTGAGAGTGAAAGAGAAGCTGTGAGTGAGAGAGAGAGAGGGAGAAAGAGAAGCTGTGTGTGTGTGAGAGAGAAAGAGATGCTGTGAGTGAGAGTGAGAGAGAGAGAGAGAAAGAGAAGCTGTGAGTGAGAGAGAGAGTGAAAGAGAAGCTGTGAGTGAGAGAGAGAGAAAGAGAAGCTGTGAGTGAGAGAGAGAGAATGAGAAGCTGTGAGTGAGAGAGAGAGAAGCTGTGAGTGAGAGAGAGAGAGAGAAAGTGAAGCTGTGAGTGAGAGAGAGAGAAAGAGAAGCTGTGAGTGAGAGAGAGAGAATGAGAAGCTGTGAGTGAGAGAGAGAGAAGCTGTGAGTGAGAGAGAGAGAGAGAAAGTGAAGCTGTGAGTGAGAGAGAGAGAAAGAGAAGCTGTGTGTGTGTGAGAGAGAAAGATATTCTGAGAAAGAGAGAGTGAAAGAGAAGCTGTGAGTGAGAGAGAGAGAGGGAGAAAGAGAAGCTGTGTGAGAGAGAGAGAAAGAGAAGCTGTGAGTGAGAGTGAGAGAGAGAGAGAGAAAGAGAAGCTGTGTGAGAGAGAGAGAGAAAGAGAAGTTGTGAGTGAGAGAGAGAGAGAGAATGAGAAACTGTGAGTGAGAGAGAGAAGTTGTGTGTGTGAGAGAGAAAGAGAAGCTGTGAGTGAGAGAGAGATGTGAGTGATAGAGAGAGAGAATGAGAAGCTGTGAGTGAGAGTGAAAGAGAGAAAGAGAAGCTGTGAGTGAGAGAGAGAAAGAGAAGCTGTGAGTGAGAGAGAGAGAATCTGTGAGTGAGAGAGAGAAAGAAATGCTGTGAGAGAGAGAGAGAGAGAGAGAGAAGATATGAGTGAGAGAGAGAGAGAGAGAAGCAGTGAGAGAGAGAGAAAGAGAAACAGAAGCTGTGAGTGAGACAGAGAGAGAAAGAGAAGCTGTGTGAGAGAGAGAGAGGGAGAAAGAGAAGCTGTGAGAGAGAGAGAGAAAGAGAAGCTGTGAGTGAGAGAGAGAGAAAGAAAGAGAAATTAGAGTGAGAAAGAGAGAGAAAGAGAAGCTGTGATTGGGAGAGAGAGAAAGAGAGTCTGTGAGTGAGAGAGAGAGAGAAAAGCTGTGAGTGAGAGAGAGCCGCTGTGAGTGAGAGAGAGAGAGAAAGAGAAGCTGTGAATGAGAGAGAGAGAGAAAGAGAAGCTGTGTGTGTGAGAGAGAAAGAGAAGCTGTGAGTGAGAGAGAGAGAGAAAGGGAAGTTGTGAGTGAGAGAGAGAGAGAAAGAGAAGCTGTGAGTGAGAAGGAGAGGGAAAGAGAAGCTCTGAGTGAGTGAGAGAGAGAGAAAGAGAAGCTGTGAGTGAGAGAGAGAGAAAGAGAAGCTGTGAGTGACAGAGAGAGATAAAGAGAAGCTGTGAGTAAGAAGGAGAGGGAAAGAGAAGAAGTGAGTGAGTGAGAGAGAGAGAGAGAAAGATAAGCTGTGAGAGAGAAAGAGAAGCTGTGAGTGAGAGAGTGAGAGAGAGAAAGAGAAGCTGTTAGTGAGAGTGAGAGAGAGAGAGAGAGAGAAGCTGTGAGAGAGAGATTGAAAGAGAAGCTGTGAGTGAGAGAGAGAGAGAGAAGCTGTGAGAGAGAGAAAGAGAAGCTGTGAGTGAGAGGGAGAGAGAGAAAGAGAAGCTGTGAGTGACACACAGAGAGAAGCTGTGAGTTAGAGAGAGAGAAAGAGAAGCTGTGAGTGACAGAGAGAGAGAAAGAGAAGCTAAGAGTGAGAGAGAGAGAGAGAAAGTGAAGCTGTGAGTGAGAGAGAGAGAGAAGATGTGAGTGAGAGAGAGAGAGAATGAGAAGCTGTGAGTGAGAGAGAGAGAAAGTAAGAGAAGCTGTGAGTGATACAGAGAGAGAGAAAGAGAAGCTGTGAGAGAGAGAGAGAGAAGCTGTGAGTGTGTGTGAGAGAGAAAGAGAAGCTGTGAGTGAGAGAGAGAGAAAGAAAGAGAAATTAGAGTGAGAAAGAGAGAGAGAAAGAGAAGCTGTGAGTGGGAGAGAGAGTGCCGCTGTGAGTGAGAGAGAGAGAAAGAGAAGCTGTGAATGAGAGAGAGAGAAAGAGAAGCTGTGAGTGAGAGAGAGAGAGAAAGAAAGAGAAGCTGTGAGTGTGTGAGAAAGAGAAAGAGAAGCTGTGAGTGAGAGAGAGAGAAAGAAAGAGAAATTAGAGTGAGAAAGAGAGAGAGAAAGAGAAGCTGTGAGTGGGAGAGAGAGAAAGAGAGTCTGTGAGTGAGTGAGAGAGAGAGAAGCTGTGAGTGAGAGAGAGAGAGCCGCTGTGAGTGAGAGAGAGAGAAAGAGAAGCTGTGAATGAGAGAGAGAGAGAAAGAGAAGCTGTGTGTGTGAGAGAGAAAGAGAAGCTGTGAGTGAGTGAGAGAGAGAGAAAGGGAAGTTGTGAGTGAGAGAGAGAGAGAGAAAGAGAAGCTGTGAGTGAGAGAGAGAGAAAGAGAAGCTGTGAGTGAGAAGGAGAGGGAAAGAGAAGCTCTGAGTGAGTGAGAGAGAGAGAAAGAGAAGCTGTGAGTGAGAGAGAGAGAAAGAGAAACTGTGAGTGAGAGAGAAAAAAAGAGAAGCTGTGAGTAAGAAGGAGAGGGAAAGAGAAGAAGTGAGTGAGTGAGAGAGAGAGAGAGAAAGAGAAGCTGTGAGAGAGAAAGAGAAGCTGTGAGTGAGAGAGTGAGAGAGAGAAAGAGAAAGAAAAGCTGTTAGTGAGAGTTAAGAGAGAGAGAGAGAAGCTGTGAGAGAGAGATTGAAAGAGAAGCTGTGAGTGAGAGAGAGAGAGAGAAAGAGAAGCTGTGAGTGACAGAGAGAAAGAGAAGCTGTGAGTGAGAGGGAGAGAGAGAAAGAGAAGCTGTGAGTGACACAGAGAGAGAAAGGCTGTGAGTTAGAGAGAGAGAAAGAGAAGCTGTGAGTGACAGAGAGAGAGAAAGAGAAGCTGAGAGTGAGAGAGAGAGAGAAAGTGAGGCTGTGAGTGAGAGAGAGAGAGAAAGACAAGCTGTGTGTGTGTGTGAGAGAGAAGTTGTGAGTGAGAGAGAGAAAGAGAAGCTGTGAGTGAGAGAGAGAGAGAGAAGATGTGAGTGAGAGAGAGAGAGAATGAGAAGCTGTGAGTGAGAGAGAGAGAGAGAAAGAGAAGCTGTGAGAGAGAGAGAGGGAGAAAGAGAAGCTGTGAGAGAGCGAGAGAAAGAGAAGCTGTGAGTTACAGAGAGAGAAAGAGAAGCTGTGAGTGACAGAGAGAGAGAAAGAGAAGCTGAGAGTGAGAGAGAGAGAAAGTGAAGCTGTGAGTGAGAGAGAGAGAGAAAGAGAAGCTGTGTGTGTGTGAGAGAGAGAAGCTGTGTGTGAGAGAGAAAGAGAAGCTGTGAGTGAGAGAGAGAGAAAGAAAAGTGGTGAGTGAGAGAGAGAGAGAAAGAGAAGATATGAATGAGAGAGAGAGAAGCAGTGAGAGAGAGAGAGAAAGAGAAGCTGTGAGTGAGAGAGAGAGAGAGAAAGAGAAGCTGTGAGAGAGAGAGGGAGAAAGAGAAGCTGTGAGAGAGCGAGAGAAAGAGAAGCTGTGAGTTACAGAGAGAGAAAGAGAAGCTGTGAGTGACAGAGAGAGAGAAAGAGAAGCTGAGAGTGAGAGAGAGAGAAAGTGAAGCTGTGAGTGAGAGAGAGAGAGAAAGAAAGAGAAGCTGTGTGTGTGTGAGAGAGAGAAGCTGTGAGTGAGAGAGAGAAAGAGAAGCTGTGAGTGAGAGAGAGAGAGAAGATGTGAGTGAGAGAGAGAGAGAATGAGAAGCTGTGAGTGATAGAGAGAGTAAGTAAGAGAAGCTGTGAGTGAGATAGAGAGAGAGAATGAGAAGCTGTGAGTGAGAGAGAGAGAGGGAGAAAGATAAGCTGTGTGTGTGTGAGAGAGAGAGAAGCTGTGTGTGTGAGAGAGAGAAAGAAAAGCTGTGATTGAGAGAGAGAGAAAGAAAGAGAAATTAGACTGAGAAAGAGAGAGAGAAAGAGAAGCTGTGAGTGTGTGTGAGAGAGAAAGATAGTCTGAGAAAGAGAGAGTGAAAGAGAAGCTGTGAGTGAGAGAGAGAGAGGGAGAAAGAGAAGCTGTGTGTGTGAGAGAGAGAAAGAGAAGCTGTGAGTGAGAGTGAGAGAGAGAGAGAGAAAGAGAAGCTGTGTGTGTGAGAGAGAAAGAGAAGCTGTGAGTGAGAGAGAGAGAGAGAATGAGAAGCTGTGAGTGAGAGAGAGAAGTTGTGAGAGAGAGAAAGAAAGAGAAGCTGTGAGTGAGAGAGAGAGATGTGAGTGATAGAGAGAGAGAATGAGAAGCTGTGAGTGAGAGTGAGAGAGAGAAAGAGAAGCTGTGAGTGAGAGAGAGAGAAAGAGAAGCTGTGAGTGAGAGAGAGAGAATCTGTGAGTGAGGGAGAGTAAGAAATGCTGTGAGAGAGAGAGAGAGAAAGAGAAGATATGAGTGAGAGAGGGAGAGAGAAGCAGTGTGTGAGAGAGAGAGAAACAGAAGCTGTGAGTGAGACAGAGAGAGAAAGAGAAGCTGTGTGAGAGAGAGAGAGGGAGAAAGAGAAGCTGTGAGAGAGCGAGAGAAAGAGAAGCTGTGAGTGTGTGAGAAAGAGAAAGAGAAGCTGTGAGAGAGAGAGAAAGAAAGAGAAATTAGAGTGAGAAGGAGAGGGAAAGAGAAGCTCTGAGTGAGTGAGAGAGAGAGAAAGAGAAGCTGTGAGTGAGAGAGAGAGAAAGAGAAGCTGTGAGTGAGAGAGAGAGAAAAAGAGAAGCTGTGAGTAAGAAGGAGAGGGAAAGAGAAGATGTGAGTGAGTGAGAGAGAGAGAGAGAAAGAGAATCTGTGTGAGAGAAAGAGAAGCTGTGAGTGAGAGAGTGAGAGAGAGAAAGAGAAGCTGTTAGTGAGAGTTAAGAGAGAGAGAGAGAAGCTGTGAGAGAGAGATTGAAAGAGAAGCTGTGAGTGAGAGAGAGAGAGAGAAAGAGAAGCTGTGAGTGAGAGAGAGAAAGAGAAGCTGTGAGTAAGAAGGAGAGGGAAAGAGAAGAAGTGAGTGAGTGAGAGAGAGAGAGAGAAAGAGAAGCTGTGAGAGAGAAAGAGAAGCTGTGAGTGAGAGAGAGAGAGAGAAAGAGAAAGAGAAGCTGTTAGTGAGAGTTAAGAGAGAGAGAGAGAAGCTGTGAGAGAGAGATTGAAAGAGAAGCTGTGAGTGAGAGAGAGAGAGAAAGAGAAGCTGTGAGTGAGAGAGAGAAAGAGAAGCTGTGAGTGAGAGGGAGAGACAGAAAGAGAAGCTGTGAGTGACACAGAGAGAGAGAAGCTGTGAGTTAGAGAGAGAGAAAGAGAAGCTGTGAGTGACAGAGAGAGAGAAAGAGAAGCTGAGAGTGAGAGAGAGAGAGAGAAAGTGAAGCTGTTAGTGAGACAGAGAGAGAGAAAGAGAAGCTGTGAGAGAGAGAGAGAGAGAAAGAGAAGCTGTGAGAGAGCGAGAGAAAGAGAAGCTGTGAGTGTGTGTGAGAGAGAAAGAGAAGCTGTGAGTGAGAGAGAGAGAAAGAAAGAGAAATTAGAGTGAGAGAGAGAGAAAGAAAGAGAAGCTGTGTTTGTGTGAGAGAGAGAAAGACAGTCTGAGAAAGTGAGAGTGAAAGAGAAGCTGTGAGTGAGAGAGAGAGAGAGAAAGTGAAGCTGTGAGTGAGTGAGAGAGAGAAAGAGAAGCTGTGTTTGTGTGAGAGAGAGAAAGACAGTCTGAGAAAGTGAGAGTGAAAGAGAAGCTGTGAGTGAGAGAGAGAGAGGGAGAAAGTGAAGCTGTGAGTGACAGAGAGAGAGAAAGAGAAGCTGAGAGTGAGTGAGAGAGAGAGAAAGTGAAGCTGTGAGTGAGAGAGAGAGAGAAAGAGAAGCTGTGTTTGTGTGAGAGAGAGAAAGACAGTCTGAGAAAGTGAGAGTGAAAGAGAAGCTGTGAGTGAGAGAGAGAGAGGGAGAAAGAGAAGCTGTGTGTGTGAGAGAGAGAAAGAGATGCTGTGAGTGAGAGTGAGAGAGAGAGAGAGAAAGAGAAGCTGTGAGTGAGAGAGAGAGTGAAAGAGAAGCTGTGAGTGAGAGAGAGAGAAAGAGAAGCTGTGAGTGAGAGAGAGAGAATGAGAAGCTGTGAGTGAGAGAGAGAGAAGCTGTGAGTGAGAGAGAGAGAGAAAGTGAAGCTGTGAGTGAGAGAGAGAGAAAGAGAAGCTGTGAGTGAGAGAGAGAGAATGAGAAGCTGTGAGTGACAGAGAGAGAAGCTGTGAGTGAGAGAGAGAGAGAGAAAGTGAAGCTGTGAGTGAGAGAGAGAGAGAAAGAGAAGCTGTGTGTGTGTGTGAGAGAGAAAGATAGTCTGAGAAAGAGAGAGTGAAAGAGAAGCTGTGAGTGAGAGAGAGAGAGGGAGAAAGAGAAGCTGTGTGTGAGAGAGAGAAAGAGAAGCTGTGAGTGAGAGTGAGAGAGAGAGAGAGAAAGAGAAGCTGTGTGAGAGAGAGAGAGAAAGAGAAGTTGTGAGTGAGAGAGAGAGAGAGAGAATGAGAAACTGTGAGTGAGAGAGAGAAGTTGTGTGTGTGAGAGAGAAAGAGAAGCTGTGAGTGAGAGAGAGATGTGAGTGATAGAGAGAGAGAATGAGAAGCTGTGAGTGAGTGTGAAAGAGAGAAAGAGAAGCTGTGAGTGAGAGAGAGAAAGAGAAGCTGTGAGTGAGAGAGAGAGAATCTGTGAGTGAGAGAGAGAAAGAAATGCTGTGAGAGAGAGAGAGAGAGAGAGAGAAGATATGAGTGAGAGAGAGAGAGAGAGAAGCAGTGAGAGAGAGAGAAAGAGAAACAGAAGCTGTGAGTGACACACAGAGAGAAGCTGTGAGTTAGAGAGAGAGAAAGAGAAGCTGTGAGTGACAGAGAGAGAGAAAGAGAAGCTGAGAGTGAGAGAGAGAGAGAGAAAGTGAAGCTGTGAGTGAGAGAGAGAGAGAAGATGTGAGTGAGAGAGAGAGAGAATGAGAAGCTGTGAGTGAGAGAGAGAGAAAGTAAGAGAAGCTGTGAGTGATACAGAGAGAGAGAAAGAGAAGCTGTGAGAGAGAGAGAGAGAAGCTGTGAGTGTGTGTGAGAGAGAAAGAGAAGCTGTGAGTGAGAGAGAGAGAAAGAAAGAGAAATTAGAGTGAGAAAGAGAGAGAGAAAGAGAAGCTGTGAGTGGGAGAGAGAGTGCCGCTGTGAGTGAGAGAGAGAGAAAGAGAAGCTGTGAATGAGAGAGAGAGAAAGAGAAGCTGTGAGTGAGAGAGAGAGAGAAAGAAAGAGAAGCTGTGAGTGAGTGAGAGAGAGAAAGAAAGAGAAGCTGTGAGAGAGAAAGAGAGAAGCTGTGAGTGAGAGAGTGAGAGAGAGAAAGAGAAGCTGTTAGTGAGAGTGAGAGAGAGAGAGAGAGAAGCTGTGAGTGAGAGAGAGATAGAGAAGCTGTGAGTTAGAGGGAGAGAGAGAAAGAGAAGCTGTGAGTGACACAGAGAGAGAGAAGCTGTGAGTTAGAGAGAGAGAGAAAGAGAAGCTGTGAGTGACAGAGAGAGAGAAAGAGAAGCTGAGAGTGAGAGAGAGAGAAAGTGAAGCTGTGAGTGAGAGAGAGAGAAAGAGAAGCTGTGTTTGTGTGAGAGAGAAAGACAGTCTGAGAAAGTGAGAGTGAAAGAGAAGCTGTGAGTGAGAGAGAGAGAGGGAGAAAGAGAAGCTGTGTGTGTGTGAGAGAGAAAGAGATGCTGTGAGTGAGAGTGAGAGAGAGAGAGAAAGAGAAGCTGTGAGTGAGAGAGAGAGTGAAAGAGAAGCTGTGAGTGAGAGAGAGAGAAAGAGAAGCTGTGAGTGAGAGAGAGAATGAGAAGCTGTGAGTGAGAGAGAGAGAAGCTGTGAGTGAGAGAGAGAGAGAGAGAAAGTGAAGCTGTGAGTGAGAGAGAGAGAGAAAGAGAAGCTGTGTGTGTGTGAGAGAGAGAAAGATAGTCTGAGAAAGAGAGAGTGAAAGAGAAGCTGTGAGTGAGAGAGAGAGAGGGAGAAAGAGAAGCTGTGTGAGAGAGAGAGAGAAAGAGAAGCTGAGAAAGAGAAGCTGTGTGAGAGAGAGAGAGAAAGAGAAGCTGTGAGTGAGAGAGAGAGAGAGAGAAAGAGAAGCTGTGAGTGAGAGAGAGAGAGAGAATGAGAAGCTGTGAGTGAGAGAGAGAAGTTGTGTGTGAGAGAGAGAAAGAGAAGCTGTGAGTGAGAGAGAGATGTGAGTGATAGAGAGAGAGAATGAGAAGCTGTGAGTGAGAGTGAGAGAGAGAAAGAGAAGCTGTGAGTGAGAGAGAGAGAAAGAGAAGCTGTGAGTGAGAGAGAGAGAGAGAAAGAGAGAAGCTGTGAGTGAGAGAGAGATTGAAAGAGAAGCTGTGAGAGAGAGAGAGAAAGAGAAGCTGTGAGTGAGAGAGGGAAAGAGAAGCTGTGAGTGAGAGGGAGAGAGAGAAAGAGAAGCTATGAGTGACAAACAGAGAGAGAAGCTGTGAGTTAGAGAGAGAGAGGGAGAAAGATAAGCTGTGTGTGTGTGAGAGAGAGAAGCTGTGTGTGTGTGAGAGAGAAAGAAAAGCTGTGATTGAGAGTGAGAGAGAGAGAAAGAGATGCTGTGAGTGAGAGAGAGAAGGTGTGAGTGAGAGAGAGAAAGAAAAGCGGTGAGAGAGAGAGAGAGAAAGAGAAGATATGAATGAGAGAGAAGCAGTGAGAGAGAGAGAGAGAAAGAAAAGCGGTGAGTGAGAGAGAGAGAAAGAGAAGATATGAATGAGAGAGAGAGAAGCTGTGAGAGAGAGAGAGGGAGAAAGAGAAGCTGTGAGAGAGCGAGAGAAAGAGAAGCTGTGAGTGTGTGTGAGAGAGAAAGAGAAGCTGTGAGTGAGAGAGAGAGAAAGAAAGAGAAATTAGAGTGAGAAAGAGAGAGAGAAAGAGAAGCTGTGAGTGTGTGTGAGAGAGAAAGATAGTCTGAGAAAGAGAGAGTGAAAGAGAAGCTGTGAGTGAGAGAGAGAGAGGGAGAAAGAGAAGCTGTGTGAGAGAGATAGAGAAAGAGAAGCTGTGAGTGAGAGTGTGTGAGAGAGAGAGAAAGAGAAGCTGTGAGTAAGAGAGAGAGATGTGAGTGATAGAGAGAGAGAATGAGAAGCTGTGAGTGAGAGTGAGAGAGAGAAAGAGAAGCTGTGAGTGAGAGAGAGAGAAAGAGAAGCTGTGAGTGAGAGAGAGAGAATCTGTGAGTGAGGGAGAGTAAGAAATGCTGTGAGAGAGAGAGAGAGAAAGAGAAGATATGAGTGAGAGAGGGAGAGAGAAGCAGTGAGAGAGAGAGAGAGAAACAGAAGCTGTGAGTGAGACAGAGAAAGAAAGAGAAGCTGTGTGAGAGAGAGAGTGGGAGAAAGAGAAGCTGTGAGAGAGCGAGAGAAAGAGAAGCTGTGAGTGTGTGAGAAAGAGAAAGAGAAGCTGTGAGTGAGAGAGAGCGAAAGAAAGAGAAATTAGAGTGAGAAAGAGAGAGAGAAAGAGAAGCTGTGAGTGGGAGAGAGAGAAAGAGAGTCTGTGAGTGAGAGAGAGAGAGAGAAGCTGTGAGTGAGAGAGAGAGAGCCGCTGTGAGTGAGAGAGAGATAAAGAGAAGCTGTGAATGAGAGAGAGAGAGAAAGAGAAGCTGTGTGTGTGAGAGAGAAAGAGAAGCTGTGAGTGAGTGAGAGAGAGGGAAAGGGAAGTTGTGAGTGAGAGAGAGAGAGAAAGAGAAGCTGTGAGTGAGAGAGAGAGAAAGAGAAGCTGTGAGTGAGAGAGAGAGAAAGAGAAGCTGTGAGTGAGAAGGAGAGGGAAAGAGAAGCTCTGAGTGAGTGAGAGAGAGAAAGAGAAGCTGTGAGTGAGAGAGAGAGAAAGAGAAGCTGTGAGTGAGAGAGAAAAAAAGAGAAGCTGTGAGTAAGAAGGAGAGGGAAAGAGAAGAAGTGAGTGAGTGAGAGAGAGAGAGAAAGAGAAGCTGTGAGAGAGAAAGAGAAGCTGTGAGTGAGAGAGTGAGAGAGAGAAAGAGAAAGAAAAGCTGTTAGTGAGAGTTAAGAGAGAGAGAGAGAAGCTGTGAGAGAGAGATTGAAAGAGAAGCTGTGAGTGAGAGAGAGAGAGAGAGAAAGAGAAGCTGTGAGTGAGAGAGAGAAAGAGAAGCTGTGAGTGAGAGGGAGAGAGAGAAAGAGAAGCTGTGAGTGACACAGAGAGAGAAAAGCTGTGAGTTAGAGAGAGAGAAAGAGAAGCTGTGAGTGACAGAGAGAGAGAAAGAGAAGCTGAGAGTGAGAGAGAGAGAGAAAGTGAAGCTGTGAGTGAGAGAGAGAGAGAAAGACAAGCTCTGTGTGTGTGTGAGAGAGAAGTTGTGAGTGAGAGAGAGAAAGAGAAGCTGTGAGTGAGAGAGAGAGAGAGAAGATGTGAGTGAGAGAGAGAGAGAATGAGAAGCTGTGAGTGAGAGAGAGAGAGAGAAAGAGAAGCTGTGAGAGAGAGAGAGGGAGAAAGAGAAGCTGTGAGAGAGCGAGAGAAAGAGAAGCTGTGAGTTACAGAGAGAGAAAGAGAAGCTGTGAGTGACAGAGAGAGAGAAAGAGAAGCTGAGAGTGAGAGAGAGAGAAAGTGAAGCTGTGAGTGAGAGAGAGAGAAAGAGAAGCTGTGTGTGTGTGAGAGAGAGAAGCTGTGTGTGAGAGAGAAAGAGAAGCTGTGAGAGAGAGAGAAAGAAAAGTGGTGAGTGAGAGAGAGAGAGAGAAAGAGAAGTTGTGAGTGAGAGAGAGAGAGAGAAGATGTGAGTGAGAGAGAGAGAGAATGAGAAGCTGTGAGTGATAGAGAGAGTAAGTAAGAGAAGCTGTGAGTGAGATAGAGAGAGAGAATGAGAAGCTGTGAGTGAGAGAGAGAGAGGGAGAAAGATAAGCTGTGTGTGTGTGAGAGAGAGAAGCTGTGTGTGTGAGAGAGAGAAAGAAAAGCTGTGATTGAGAGTGAGAGAGAGAGAGAAAGAGATGCTGTGAGTGAGAGAGAGAAGCTGTGAGTGAGAGAGAGAAAGAAAAGCGGTGAGTGAGAGAGAGAGAGAAAGAGAAGATATGAATGAGAGAGAGAGAAGCAGTGAGAGAGAGAGAAAGAAAGAGAAGCTGTGAGTGAGACAGAGAGAGAGAAAGAGAAGCTGTGAGAGAGAGAGAGGGAGAAAGAGAAGCTGTGAGAGAGCGAGAGAAAGAGAAGCTGTGAGTGTGTGTGAGAGAGAAAGAGAAGCTGTGAGTGAGAGAGAGAGAAAGAAATAGAAATTAGAGTGAGAAAGAGAGAGAGAAAGAGAAGCTGTGAGTGTGTGTGAGAGAGAAAGATAGTCTGAGAAAGAGAGAGTGAAAGAGAAGCTGTGAGTGAGAGAGAGAGGGAGAAAGAGAAGCTGTGTGAGAGAGAGAGAGAAAGAGAAGCTGTGAGTGAGAGTGAGAGAGAGAGCGAGAAAGAGAAGCTGTGTGAGAGAGAGAGAAAGAGAAGTTGTGAGTGAGAGAGAGAGAGAGAATGAGAAGCTGTGAGTGAGAGAGAGAAGTTGTGAGAGAGAGAAAGAAAGAGAAGCTGTGAGTGAGAGAGAGAGATGTGAGTGATAGAGAGAGAGAATGAGAAGCTGTGAGTGAGAGTGAGAGAGAGAAAGAGAAGCTGTGAGTGAGAGAGAGAGAAAGAGAAGCTGTGAGTGAGAGAGAGAGAATCTGTGAGTGAGGGAGAGTAAGAAATGCTGTGAGAGAGAGAGAGAGAAAGAGAAGATATGAGTGAGAGAGGGAGAGAGAAGCAGTGTGTGAGAGAGAGACAAACAGAAGCTGTGAGTGAGACAGAGAGAGAAAGAGAAGCTGTGTGAGAGAGAGAGAGGGAGAAAGAGAAGCTGTGAGAGAGCGAGAGAAAGAGAAGCTGTGAGTGTGTGAGAAAGAGAAAGAGAAGCTGTGAGAAAGAGAGAAAGAAAGAGAAATTAGAGTGAGAAAGAGAGAGAGAAAGAGAAGCTGTGAGTGGGAGAGAGAGAAAGAGAGTCTGTGTGAGAGAGAGAGAGAGAGAGAAGCTGTGAGTGAGAGAGAGAGAGCCGCTGTGAGTGAGAGAGAGAGAAAGAGAAGCTGTGAATGAGAGAGAGAGAGAAAGAGAAGCTGTGTGTGTGAGAGAGAAAGAGAAGCTGTGAGTGAGTGAGAGAGAGAGAAAGGGAAGTTTTGATTGAGAGAGAGAGAGAAAGAGAAGCTGTGAGGGAGAGAGAGAGAAAGAGAAGCTGTGAGTGAGAGAGAGAGAGAAAGAGAAGCTGTGAGTGAGAAGGAGAGGGAAAGAGAAGCTCTGAGTGAGTGAGAGAGAGAGAAAGAGAAGCTGTGAGTGAGAGAGAGAGAAAGAGAAGCTGTGAGTGAGAGAGAGAGAAAAAGAGAAGCTGTGAGTAAGAAGGAGAAGGAAAGAGAAGAAGTGAGTGAGTGAGAGAGAGAGAGAGAAAGAGAATCTGTGAGAGAGAAAGAGAAGCTGTGAGTGAGAGAGTGAGAGAGAGAAAGAGAAAGAGAAGCTGTTAGTGAGAGTTAAGAGAGAGAGAGAAGCTGTGAGAGAGAGATTGAAAGAGAAGCTGTGAGTGAGAGAGAGAGAGAGAAAGAGAAGCTGTGAGTGAGAGAGAGAAAGAGAAGCTGTGAGTAAGAAGGAGAGGGAAAGAGAAGAAGTGAGTGAGTGAGAGAGAGAGAGAGAAAGAGAAGCTGTGAGAGAGAAAGAGAAGCTGTGAGTGAGAGAGAGAGAGAGAAAGAGAAAGAGAAGCTGTTAGTGAGAGTTAAGAGAGAGAGAGAGAAGCTGTGAGAGAGAGATTGAAAGAGAAGCTGTGAGTGAGAGAGAGAGAGAAAGAGAAGCTGTGAGTGAGAGAGAGAAAGAGAAGCTGTGAGTGAGAGGGAGAGACAGAAAGAGAAGCTGTGAGTGACACAGAGAGAGAGAGAAGCTGTGAGTTAGAGAGAGAGAAAGAGAAGCTGTGAGTGACAGAGAGAGAGAAAGAGAAGCTGAGAGTGAGAGAGAGAGAGAAAGTGAAGCTGTGAGTGAGACAGAGAGAGAGAAAGAGAAGCTGTGAGAGAGAGAGAGAGAGAAAGAGAAGCTGTGAGAGAGCGAGAGAAAGAGAAGCTGTGAGTGTGTGTGAGAGAGAAAGAGAAGCTGTGAGTGAGAGAGAGAGAAAGAAAGAGAAATTAGAGTGAGAAAGAGAGAGAGAAAGAGAAGCTGTGAGTGTGTGTGAGAGAGAAAGATAGTCTGAGAAAGAGAGAGTGAAAGAGAAGCTGTGAGTGAGAGAGAGAGAGGGAGAAAGAGAAGCTGTGTGAGAGAGAGAGAGAAAGGGAAGCTGTGAGTGAGAGTGAGAGAGAGAGAGAAAGAGAAGCTGTGTGAGAGAGAGAGAAAGAGAAGCTGTGAGTGAGAGAGAGAGAGAGAATGAGAAGCTGTGAGTGAGAGAGAGAAGTTGTGAGAGAGAGAGAAAGAAAGAGAAGCTGTGAGTGAGAGAGAGAGATGTGAGTGATAGAGAGAGAGAATGAGAAGCTGTGAGTGAGAGTGAGAGAGAGAAAGAGAAGCTGTGAGTGAGAGAGAGAGAAAGAGAAGCTGTTAGTGAGAGTGAGAGAGAGAGAGAGAAGCTGTGAGTGAGAGAGAGATAGAGAAGCTGTGAGTTAGAGGGAGAGAGAGAAAGAGAAGCTGTGAGTGACAGAGAGAGAGAGAAGCTGTGAGTTAGAGAGAGAGAGAAAGAGAAGCTGTGAGTGACAGAGAGAGAGAAAGAGAAGCTGAGAGTGAGAGAGAGAGAAAGTGAAGCTGTGAGTGAGAGAGAGAGAAAGAGAAGCTGTGTTTGTGTGAGAGAGAAAGACAGTCTGAGAAAGTGAGAGTGAAAGAGAAGCTGTGAGAGAGCGAGAGAAAGAGAAGCTGTGAGTGTGTGAGAAAGAGAAAGAGAAGCTGTGAGAAAGAGAGAAAGAAAGAGAAATTAGAGTGAGAAAGAGAGAGAGAAAGAGAAGCTGTGAGTGGGAGAGAGAGAAAGAGAGTCTGTGAGTGAGAGAGAGAGAGAGAGAGAAGCTGTGAGTGAGAGAGAGAGAGCCGCTGTGAGTGAGAGAGAGAGAAAGAGAAGCTGTGAATGAGAGAGAGAGAGAAAGAGAAGCTGTGTGTGTGAGAGAGAAAGAGAAGCTGTGAGTGAGTGAGAGAGAGAGAAAGGGAAGTTGTGATTGAGAGAGAGAGAGAAAGAGAAGCTGTGAGGGAGAGAGAGAGAAAGAGAAGCTGTGAGTGAGAGAGAGAGAGAAAGAGAAGCTGTGAGTGAGAAGGAGAGGGAAAGAGAAGCTCTGAGTGAGTGAGAGAGAGAGAAAGAGAAGCTGTGAGTGAGAGAGAGAGAAAGAGAAGCTGTGAGTGAGAGAGAGAGAAAAAGAGAAGCTGTGAGTAAGAAGGAGAGGGAAAGAGAAGAAGTGAGTGAGTGAGAGAGAGAGAGAGAAAGAGAATCTGTGAGAGAGAAAGAGAAGCTGTGAGTGAGAGAGTGAGAGAGAGAAAGAGAAAGAGAAGCTGTTAGTGAGAGTTAAGAGAGAGAGAGAAGCTGTGAGAGAGAGATTGAAAGAGAAGCTGTGAGTGAGAGAGAGAGAGAGAAAGAGAAGCTGTGAGTGAGAGAGAGAAAGAGAAGCTGTGAGTAAGAAGGAGAGGGAAAGAGAAGAAGTGAGTGAGTGAGAGAGAGAGAGAGAAAGAGAAGCTGTGAGAGAGAAAGAGAAGCTGTGAGTGAGAGAGAGAGAGAGAAAGAGAAAGAGAAGCTGTTAGTGAGAGTTAAGAGAGAGAGAGAGAAGCTGTGAGAGAGAGATTGAAAGAGAAGCTGTGAGTGAGAGAGAGAGAGAAAGAGAAGCTGTGAGTGAGAGAGAGAAAGAGAAGCTGTGAGTGAGAGGGAGAGACAGAAAGAGAAGCTGTGAGTGACACAGAGAGAGAGAAGCTGTGAGTTAGAGAGAGAGAAAGAGAAGCTGTGAGTGAGAGAGAGAGAGAAAGAGAAGCTGAGAGTGAGAGAGAGAGAGAAAGTGAAGCTGTGAGTGAGACAGAGAGAGAGAAAGAGAAGCTGTGAGAGAGAGAGAGAGAAAGAGAAGCTGTGAGAGAGCGAGAGAAAGAGAAGCTGTGAGTGTGTGTGAGAGAGAAAGAGAAGCTGTGAGTGAGAGAGAGAGAAAGAAAGAGAAATTAGAGTGAGAAAGAGAGAGAGAAAGAGAAGCTGTGAGTGTGTGTGAGAGAGAAAGATAGTCTGAGAAAGAGAGAGTGAAAGAGAAGCTGTGAGTGAGAGAGAGAGAGGGAGAAAGAGAAGCTGTGTGAGAGAGAGAGAGAAAGGGAAGCTGTGAGTGAGAGTGAGAGAGAGAGAGAAAGAGAAGCTGTGTGAGAGAGAGAGAAAGAGAAGCTGTGAGTGAGAGAGAGAGAGAATGAGAAGCTGTGAGTGAGAGAGAGAAGTTGTGAGAGAGAGAGAAAGAAAGAGAAGCTGTGAGTGAGAGAGAGAGATGTGAGTGATAGAGAGAGAGAATGAGAAGCTGTGAGTGAGAGTGAGAGAGAGAAAGAGAAGCTGTGAGTGAGAGAGAGAGAAAGAGAAGCTGTTAGTGAGAGTGAGAGAGAGAGAGAAGCTGTGAGTGAGAGAGAGATAGAGAAGCTGTGAGTTAGAGGGAGAGAGAGAAAGAGAAGCTGTGAGTGACACAGAGAGAGAGAAGCTGTGAGTTAGAGAGAGAGAGAAAGAGAAGCTGTGAGTGACAGAGAGAGAGAAAGAGAAGCTGAGAGTGAGAGAGAGAGAAAGTGAAGCTGTGAGTGAGAGAGAGAGAAAGAGAAGCTGTGTTTGTGTGAGAGAGAAAGACAGTCTGAGAAAGTGAGAGTGAAAGAGAAGCTGTGAGTGAGAGAGAGAGAGGGAGAAAGAGAAGCTGTGTGTGTGTGTGAGAGAGAAAGAGATGCTGTGAGTGAGAGTGAGAGAGAGAGAGAAAGAGAAGCTGTGAGTGAGAGAGAGAGTGAAAGAGAAGCTGTGAGTGAGAGAGAGAGAAAGAGAAGCTGTGAGTGAGAGAGAGAGAGAATGAGAAGCTGTGAGTGAGAGAGAGAGAAGCTGTGAGTGAGAGAGAGAGAGAGAAAGTGAAGCTGTGAGTGAGAGAGAGAGAAAGAGAAGCTGTGTGTGTGTGAGAGAGAGAAAGATAGTCTGAGAAAGAGAGAGTGAAAGAGAAGCTGTGAGTGAGAGAGAGAGAGGGAGAAAGAGAAGCTGTGTGAGAGAGAGAGAAAGAGAAGCTGAGAAAGAGAAGCTGTGTGAGAGAGAGAGAGAGAAAGAGAAGCTGTGAGTGAGAGAGAGAGAGAGAAAGAGAAGCTGTGAGTGAGAGAGAGAGAGAGAATGAGAAGCTGTGAGTGAGAGAGAGAAGTTGTGTGTGAGAGAGAGAAAGAGAAGCTGTGAGTGAGAGAGAGATGTGAGTGATAGAGAGAGAGAATGAGAAGCTGTGAGTGAGAGTGAGAGAGAGAAAGAGAAGCTGTGAGTGAGAGAGAGAGAAAGAGAAGCTGTGAGTGAGAGAGAGAGAGAGAGAAGCTGTGAGTGAGAGAATGATTGAAAGAGAAGCTGTGAGAGAGAGAGAGAAAGAGAAGCTGTGAGTGAGAGAGAGAAAGAGAAGCTGTGAGTGAGAGGGAGAGAGAGAAAGAGAAGCTATGAGTGACAAACAGAGAGAGAAGCTGTGAGTTAGAGAGAGAGAGGGAGAAAGATAAGCTGTGTGTGTGTGAGAGAGAGAAGCTGTGTGTGTGTGAGAGAGAAAGAAAAGCTGTGATTGAGAGTGAGAGAGAGAGAAAGAGATGCTGTGAGTGAGAGAGAGAAGCTGTGAGTGAGAGAGAGAAAGAAAAGCGGTGAGAGAGAGAGAAAGAGAAGATATGAATGAGAGAGAGAGAAGCAGTGAGAGAGAGAGAGAGAAAGAAAAGCGGTGAGTGAGAGAGAGAGAAAGAGAAGATATGAATGAGAGAGAGAGAAGCTGTGAGAGAGAGAGAGGGAGAAAGAGAAGCTGTGAGAGAGCGAGAGAAAGAGAAGCTGTGAGTGTGTGTGAGAGAGAAAGAGAAGCTGTGAGTGAGAGAGAGAGAAAGAAAGAGAAATTAGAGTGAGAAAGAGAGAGAGAAAGAGAAGCTGTGAGTGTGTGTGAGAGAGAAAGATAGTCTGAGAAAGAGAGAGTGAAAGAGAAGCTGTGAGTGAGAGAGAGAGAGGGAGAAAGAGAAGCTGTGTGAGAGAGATAGAGAAAGAGAAGCTGTGAGTGAGAGTGAGAGAGAGAGAGAGAAAGAGAAGCTGTGAGTAAGAGAGAGAGATGTGAGTGATAGAGAGAGAGAATGAGAAGCTGTGAGTGAGAGTGAGAGAGAGAAAGAGAAGCTGTGAGTGAGAGAGAGAGAAAGAGAAGCTGTGAGTGAGAGAGAGAGAATCTGTGAGTGAGGGAGAGTAAGAAATGCTGTGAGAGAGAGAGAGAAAGAGAAGATATGAGTGAGAGAGGGAGAGAGAAGCAGTGAGAGAGAGAGAGAGAAACAGAAGCTGTGAGTGAGACAGAGAGAGAAAGAGAAGCTGTGTGAGAGAGAGAGTGGGAGAGAGAAGCTGTGAGAGAGCGAGAGAAAGAGAAGCTGTGAGTGTGTGAGAAAGAGAAAGAGAAGCTGTGAGTGAGAGAGAGAGAAAGAAAGAGAAATTAGAGTGAGAAAGAGAGAGATAAAGAGAAGCTGTGAGTGGGAGAGAGAGAAAGAGAGTCTGTGAGTGAGAGAGAGAGAGAGAAGCTGTGAGTGAGAGAGAGAGAGCCGCTGTGAGTGAGAGAGAGATAAAGAGAAGCTGTGAATGAGAGAGAGAGAGAAAGAGAAGCTGTGTGTGTGAGAGAGAAAGAGAAGCTGTGAGTGAGTGAGAGAGAGAGAAAGGGAAGTTGTGAGTGAGAGAGAGAGAGAAAGAGAAGCTGTGAGTGAGAGAGAGAGAAAGAGAAGCTGTGAGTGAGAGAGAGAGAAAGAGAAGCTGTGAGTGAGAAGGAGAGGGAAAGAGAAGCTCTGAGTGAGTGAGAGAGAGAGAAAGAGAAGCTGTGAGTGAGAGAGAGAGAAAGAGAAGCTGTGAGTGAGAGAGAAAAAAAGAGAAGCTGTGAGTAAGAAGGAGAGGGAAAGAGAAGAAGTGAGTGAGTGAGAGAGAGAGAGAGAAAGAGAAGCTGTGAGAGAGAAAGAGAAGCTGTGAGTGAGAGAGTGAGAGAGAGAAAGAGAAAGAAAAGCTGTTAGTGAGAGTTAAGAGAGAGAGAGAGAAGCTGTGAGAGAGAGATTGAAAGAGAAGCTGTGAGTGAGAGAGAGAGAGAGAGAAAGAGAAGCTGTGAGTGAGAGAGAGAAAGAGAAGCTGTGAGTGAGAGGGAGAGAGAGAAAGAGAAGCTGTGAGTGACACAGAGAGAGAAAAGCTGTGAGTTAGAGAGAGAGAAAGAGAAGCTGTGAGTGACAGAGAGAGAGAAAGAGAAGCTGAGAGTGAGAGAGAGAGAGAAAGTGAAGCTGTGAGTGAGAGAGAGAGAGAAAGACAAGCTGTGTGTGTGTGAGAGAGAGAAGTTGTGAGTGAGAGAGAGAAAGAGAAGCTGTGAGTGAGAGAGAGAGAGAGAAGATGTGAGTGAGAGAGAGAGAGAATGAGAAGCTGTGAGTGAGAGAGAGAGAGAGAAAGAGAAGCTGTGAGAGAGAGAGAGGGAGAAAGAGAAGCTGTGAGAGAGCGAGAGAAAGAGAAGCTGTGAGTTACAGAGAGAGAAAGAGAAGCTGTGAGTGACAGAGAGAGAGAAAGAGAAGCTGAGAGTGAGAGAGAGAGAAAGTGAAGCTGTGAGTGAGAGAGAGAGAGAAAGAGAAGCTGTGTGTGTGTGACAGAGAGAAGCTGTGTGAGAGAGAGAAAGAGAAGCTGTGAGAGAGAGAGAAAGAAAAGTGGTGAGTGAGAGAGAGAGAGAAAGAGAAGATATGAATGAGAGAGAGAGAGAAGCAGTGAGAGAGAGAGAGAAAGAGAAGCTGTGAGTGAGAGAGAGAGAGAGAAAGAGAAGCTGTGAGAGAGAGAGGGAGAAAGAGAAGCTGTGAGAGAGCGAGAGAAAGAGAAGCTGTGAGTTACAGAGAGAGAAAGAGAAGCTGTGAGTGACAGAGAGAGAGAAAGAGAAGCTGAGAGTGAGAGAGAGAGAAAGTGAAGCTGTGAGTGAGAGAGAGAGAGAGAAAGAGAAGCTGTGTGTGTGTGAGAGAGAGAAGCTGTGAGTGAGAGAGAGAAAGAGAAGCTGTGAGTGAGAGAGAGAGAGAGAAGATGTGAGTGAGAGAGAGAGAGAATGAGAAGCTGTGAGTGATAGAGAGAGTAAGTAAGAGAAGCTGTGAGTGAGATAGAGAGAGAGAATGAGAAGCTGTGAGTGAGAGAGAGAGAGGGAGAAAGATAAGCTGTGTGTGTGTGAGAGAGAGAGAAGCTGTGTGTGTGTGAGAGAGAAAGAAAAGCTGTGATTGAGAGTGAGAGAGAGAGAAAGAGATGCTGTGAGTGAGAGAGAGAAGCTGTGAGTGAGAGAGAGAAAGAAAAGCGGTGAGTGAGAGAGAGAGAGAAAGAGAAGATATGAATGAGAGAGAGAGAAGCAGTGAGAGAGAGAGAGAAAGAAAGAGAAGCTGTGAGTGAGACAGAGAGAGAGAAAGAGAAGCTGTGAGAGAGAGAGAGGGAGAAAGAGAAGCTGTGAGAGAGCAAGAGAAAGAGAAGCTGTGAGTGTGTGTGAGAGAGAAAGAGAAGCTGTGAGTGAGAGAGAGAGAAAGAAAGAGAAATTAGAGTGAGAAAGAGAGAGAGAAAGAGAAGCTGTGAGTGTGTGTGAGAGAGAAAGATAGTCTGAGAAAGAGAGAGTGAAAGAGAAGCTGTGAGTGAGAGAGAGAGAGGGAGAAAGAGAAGCTGTGTGAGAGAGAGAGAGAAAGAGAAGCTGTGAGTGAGAGTGAGAGAGAGAGAGAGAAAGAGAAGCTGTGTGAGAGAGAGAGAAAGAGAAGCTGTGAGTGAGAGAGAGAGAGAGAGAATGAGAAGCTGTGAGTGAGAGAGAGAAGTTGTGAGAGAGAGAAAGAAAGAGAAGCTGTGAGTGAGAGAGAGAGATGTGAGTGATAGAGAGAGAGAATGAGAAGCTGTGAGTGAGAGTGAGAGAGAGAAAGAGAAGCTGTGAGTGAGAGAGAGAGAAAGAGAAGCTGTGAGTGAGAGAGAGAGAATCTGTGAGTGAGGGAGAGTAAGAAATGCTGTGAGAGAGAGAGAGAGAAAGAGAAGATATGAGTGAGAGAGGGAGAGAGAAGCAGTGTGTGAGAGAGAGAGAAACAGAAGCTGTGAGTGAGACAGAGAGAGAAAGAGAAGCTGTGTGAGAGAGAGAGAGGGAGAAAGAGAAGCTGTGAGAGAGCGAGAGAAAGAGAAGCTGTGAGTGTGTGAGAAAGAGAAAGAGAAGCTGTGAGAAAGAGAGAAAGAAAGAGAAATTAGAGTGAGAAAGAGAGAGAGAAAGAGAAGCTGTGAGTGGGAGAGAGAGAAAGAGAGTCTGTGAGTGAGAGAGAGAGAGAGAGAAGCTGTGAGTGAGAGAGAGAGAGCCGCTGTGAGTGAGAGAGAGAGAAAGAGAAGCTGTGAATGAGAGAGAGAGAGAAAGAGAAGCTGTGTGTGTGAGAGAGAAAGAGAAGCTGTGAGTGAGTGAGAGAGAGAGAAAGGGAAGTTGTGATTGAGAGAGAGAGAGAAAGAGAAGCTGTGAGGGAGAGAGAGAGAAAGAGAAGCTGTGAGTGAGAGAGAGAGAGAAAGAGAAGCTGTGAGTGAGAAGGAGAGGGAAAGAGAAGCTCTGAGTGAGTGAGAGAGAGAGAAAGAGAAGCTGTGAGTGAGAGAGAGAGAAAGAGAAGCTGTGTGAGAGAGAGAGAAAAAGAGAAGCTGTGAGTAAGAAGGAGAGGGAAAGAGAAGAAGTGAGTGAGTGAGAGAGAGAGAGAGAAAGAGAAGCTGTGAGAGAGAAAGAGAAGCTGTGAGTGAGAGAGTGAGAGAGAGAAAGAGAAAGAGAAGCTGTTAGTGAGAGTTAAGAGAGAGAGAGAAGCTGTGAGAGAGAGATTGAAAGAGAAGCTGTGAGTGAGAGAGAGAGAGAGAAAGAGAAGCTGTGAGTGAGAGAGAGAAAGAGAAGCTGTGAGTAAGAAGGAGAGGGAAAGAGAAGAAGTGAGTGAGTGAGAGAGAGAGAGAAAGAGAAGCTGTGAGAGAGAAAGAGAAGCTGTGAGTGAGAGAGAGAGAGAGAAAGAGAAAGAGAAGCTGTTAGTGAGAGTTAAGAGAGAGAGAGAGAAGCTGTGAGAGAGAGATTGAAAGAGAAGCTGTGAGTGAGAGAGAGAGAGAGAAAGAGAAGCTGTGAGTGAGAGAGAGAAAGAGAAGCTGTGAGTGAGAGGGAGAGACAGAAAGAGAAGCTGTGAGTGACACAGAGAGAGAGAAGCTGTGAGTTAGAGAGAGAGAAAGAGAAGCTGTGAGTGACAGAGAGAGAGAAAGAGAAGCTGAGAGTGAGAGAGAGAGAGAAAGTGAAGCTGTGAGTGAGACAGAGAGAGAGAAAGAGAAGCTGTGAGAGAGAGAGAGAGAGAAAGAGAAGCTGTGAGAGAGCGAGAGAAAGAGAAGCTGTGAGTGTGTGTGAGAGAGAAAGAGAAGCTGTGAGTGAGAGAGAGAGAAAGAAAGAGAAATTAGAATGAGAAAGAGAGAGAGAAAGAGAAGCTGTGAGTGTGTGTGAGAGAGAAAGATAGTCTGAGAAAGAGAGAAAGAAAGAAAAGCTGTGAGTGAGAGAGAGAGAGGGAGAAAGAGAAGCTGTGTGTGAGAGAGAGAGAAAGAGAAGCTGTGAGTGAGAGTGAGAGAGAGAGAGAGAAAGAGAAGCTGTGTGAGAGAGAGAGAAAGAGAAGCTGTGAGTGAGAGAGAGAGAGAGAATGAGAAGCTGTGAGTGAGAGAGAGAAGTTGTGAGAGAGAGAGAAAGAAAGAGAAGCTGTGATTGAGAGAGAGAGATGTGAGTGATAGAGAGAGAGAATGAGAAGCTGTGAGTGAGAGTGAGAGAGAGAAAGAGAAGCTGTGAGTGAGAGAGAGAGAAAGAGAAGCTGTGAGTGAGAGAGAGAGAATCTGTGAGTGAGGGAGAGTAAGAAATGCTGTGAGAGAGAGAGAGAGAAAGAGAAGATATGAGTGAGAGAGGGAGAGAGAAGCAGTGTGTGAGAGAGAGAGGGAGAAAGAGAAGCTGTGAGAGAGCGAGAGAAAGAGAAGCTGTGAGTGTGTGAGAAAGAGAAAGAGAAGCTGTGAGTGAGAGAGAGAGAAAGAAAGAGAAATTAGAGTGAGAAAGAGAGAGAGAAAGAGAAGCTGTGAGTGGGAGAGAGAGAAAGAGAGTCTGTGAGTGAGAGAGAGAGAGAGAGAAGCTGTGAGTGAGAGAGAGAGAGCCGCTGTGAGTGAGAGAGAGAGAAAGAGAAGCTGTGAATGAGAGAGAGAGAGAAAGAGAAGCTGTGTGTGAGAGAGAAAGAGAAGATGTGAGTGAGTGAGAGAGAGAGAAAGGGAAGTTGTGAGAGAGAGAGAGAAAGAGAAGCTGTGAGGGAGAGAGAGAGAAAGAGAAGCTGTGAGTGAGAGAGAGAGAGAGAAAGAGAAGCTGTGAGTGAGAAGGAGAGGGAAAGAGAAGCTCTGAGTGAGTGAGAGAGAGAGAAAGAGAAGCTGTGAGTGAGAGAGAGAGAAAAAGAGAAGCTGTGAGAAAGAAAGAGAAGCTGTGAGTGAGAGAGTGAGAGAGAGAAAGAGAAAGAGAAGCTGTTAGTGAGAGTTAAGAGAGAGAGAGAGAAGCTGTGAGAGAGAGATTGAAAGATAAGCTGTGAGTGAGAGAGAGAGAGAAAGAGAAGCTGTGAGTGAGAGAGAGAAAGAGAAGCTGTGAGTGAGAGGGAGAGACAGAAAGAGAAGCTGTGAGTGACACAGAGAGAGAGAAGCTGTGAGTTAGAGAGAGAGAAAGAGAAGCTGTGAGTGACAGAGAGAGAGAAAGAGAAGCTGAGAGTGAGAGAGAGAGAAAGTGAAGCTGTGAGTGAGAGAGAGAGAGAAAGAGAAGCTGTGTGTGTGTGAGAGGGAGAAGTTGTGAGTGAGAGAGAGAAAGAGAAGCTGTGAGTGAGAGAGAGAGAGAAGATGTGAGTGATAGAGAGAGAGAATGAGAAGCTGTGAGTGATAGAGAGAGTAAGTAAGAGAAGCTGTGAGTGAGATAGAGAGAGAGAGAAGGAGAAGCTGTGAGTGAGAGAGAGAGAGGGAGAAAGATAAGCTGTGTGTGTGTGTGTGAGAGAGAAACTGTGTGTGTGTGAGAGAGAAAGAAAAGCTGTGATTGAGAGTGAGAGAGAGAGAGAAAGAGATGCTGTGAGTGAGAGAGAGAGAGAAGCTGTGAGTGAGAGAGAGAAAGAAAAGCGGTTAGTGAGAGTGAGAGAGAGAAAGAAAAGCTGTGAGTGAGACAGAGAGAGAAAGAGAAGCTGTGTGAGAGAGAGAGAGGGAGAAAGAGAAGCTGTGAGAGAGAGAGAGAAAGAGAAGCTGTGAGTGTGTGTGTGAGAGAAAGAGAAGCTGTGAGTGAGAGAGAAAGAAAGAAAGAGAAATTAGAGTGAGAAAGAGAGAGAGAAAGAGAAGCTGGGGGTGGGAGATAGAGAAAGAGAGTCTGTGAGTGAGAGAGAGAGAGAGAAGCTGTGAGTGAGAGAGAGAATGCCGCTGTGAGTGAGAGAGAGAGAAAGAGAAGCTGTGAATGAGAGAGAGAGAGAAAGAGAAGCTGTGAGTGAGAGAGAGAGAAAGAAAGAGAAGCTGTGAGTGAGTGAGAGAGAGAAAGGGAAGTTGTGAGTGAGAGAGAGAGAAAGAGAAGCTGTGAGTGAGAGAGAGAAAGAGAAGCTGTGAGTGAGAGAGAGAGAAAGAGAAGCTGTGAGTGAGAAGGAGAGGGAAAGAGAAGCTGTGAGTGAGTGAGAGAGAGAGAAAGAGAAACTGTGAGTGTGTGAGAGAGAAAGAGAAGCTGTGAGTGAGAGAGAGAGAGAAAGAGAAGCTGTGAGTGAGAAGGAGAGGGAAAGAGAAGCTGTGAGTGAGTGAGAGAGAGAGAAAGAGAAGCTGTGAGAGAGAAAGAGAGAAGCTGTGAGTGAGAGAGTGAGAGAGAGAAAGAGAAGCTGTTAGTGAGAGTGAGAGAGAGAGAGAAGCTGTGAGTGAGAGAGAGATAGAGAAGCTGTGAGTGAGAGGGAGAGAGAGAAAGAGAAGCTGTGAGTGACACAGAGAGAGAGAAGCTGTGAGTTAGAGAGAGAGAGAAAGAGAAGCTGTGAGTGACAGAGAGAGAGAAAGAGAAGCTGTGTTTGTGTGTGAGAGAGAAAGACAGTCTGAGAAAGTGAGAGTGAAAGAGAAGCTGTGAGTGAGAGAGAGAGGGAGAAAGAGAAGCTGTGCGTGTGAGAGAGAGAAAGAGATGCTGTGAGTGAGAGAGAGAGAGAGAGAGAGAAAGAGAAGATATGAGTGAGAGAGGGAGAGAGAAGCAGTGTGTGAGAGAGAGAGAAACAGAAGCTGTGAGTGAGACAGAGAGAGAAAGAGAAGCTGTGAGAGAGAGAGAGAGGGAGAAAGAGAAGCTGTGAGAGAGCGAGAGAAAGAGAAGCTGTGAGTGTGTGAGAAAGAGAAAGAGAAGCTGTGAGTGAGAGAGAGAGAAAGAAAGAGAAATTAGAGTGAGAAAGAGAGAGAGAAAGAGAAGCTGTGAGTGGGAGAGAGAGAAAGAGAGTCTGTGAGAGAGAGAGAGAGAGAAGCTGTGAGTGAGAGAGAGAGAGCCGCTGTGAGTGAGAGAGAGAGAGAGAAAGAGAAGCTGTGAATGAGAGAGAGAGAGAAAGAGAAGCTGTGTGTGAGAGAGAAAGAGAAGCTGTGAGTGAGTGAGAGAGAGAGAAAGGGAAGTTGTGAGTGAGAGAGAGAGAGAAAGAGAAGCTGTGAGGGAGAGAGAGAGAAAGAGAAGCTGTGAGTGAGAGAGAGAGAGAAAGAGAAGCTGTGAGTGAGAAGGAGAGGGAAAGAGAAGCTCTGAGTGAGTGAGAGAGAGAGAAAGAGAAGCTGTGAGTGAGAGAGAGAGAAAGAGAAGCTGTGAGTGAGAGAGAGAGAAAAAGAGAAGCTGTGAGTAAGAAGGAGAGGGAAAGAGAAGAAGTGAGTGAGTGAGAGAGAGAGAGAAAGAGAAGCTGTGAGAGAGAAAGAGAAGCTGTGAGTGAGAGAGTGAGAGAGAGAAAGAGAAAGAGAAGCTGTTAGTGAGAGTTAAGAGAGAGAGAGAGAAGCTGTGAGAGACAGATTGAAAGATAAGCTGTGAGTGAGAGAGAGAGAGAGAGAAAGAGAAGCTGTGAGTGAGAGAGAGAAAGAGAAGCTGTGAGTGAGAGGGAGAGACAGAAAGAGAAGCTGTGAGTGACACAGAGAGAGAGAAGCTGTGAGTTAGAGAGAGAGAAAGTGAAGCTGTGAGTGAGAGAGAGAGAGAAAGAGAAGCTGTGTGTGTGTGAGAGAGAGAAGTTGTGAGTGAGAGAGAGAAAGAGAAGCTGTGAGTGAGAGAGAGAGAGAGAAGATGTGAGTGATAGAGAGAGAGAATGAGAAGCTGTGAGTGATAGAGAGAGTAAGTAAGAGAAGCTGTGAGTGAGATAGAGAGAGAGAGAAGGAGAAGCTGTGAGTGAGAGAGAGAGAGGGAGAAAGATAAGCTGTGTGTGTGTGTGAGAGAGAGAAGCTGTGTGTGTGAGAGAGAGAAAGAAAAGCTGTGATTGAGAGTGAGAGAGAGAGAGAAAGAGATGCTGTGAGTGAGAGAGAGAGAGAAGCTGTGAGTGAGAGAGAGAAAGAAAAGCTGTGAGTGAGACAGAGAGAGAAAGAGAAGCTGTGTGAGAGAGAGAGAGGGAGAAAGAGAACATAAGAACATAAGAACAGCCTTGCTGGAACAGGCCACAGCCCATCCAGTCCAGCATTCTGTCTCACACAGTGGCTCACCATTTCCTTCAGGGTATTCCCAAGCAGATGCCTTCACCTGCTTAGGATTCCCTGGAAATGATATTGAGAGATATCCTGCCTATCCCTCCAACCCGGAGGTTGTCCTTAAGTATCCATAATTATAGCCATTGATACTCTTCTCCTTCATGAACTTGTCTAATCCTTTCTTAAAGCTGTCAAGACTGACAGCTGTCACCACTTCTTCTGGCAGGGAGTTCCATAGACCAGTAATCCTCTGGGTGAAAAAGTACTTTCTCTTATTTGTTTGAGAACTAGTACCCAAAAGTTTCATGGAGTGTCCCCTAGTTCTAGTATTATGCGATAGGGAAAACAGTTTTTCCTTATCTACTTTGTCCACACCGTGCATGATTTTATAAACTTCAATCAGGTCACCTCTTAGACGTCGTCGTTCAAGAGTGAAGAGGCCCAACCGTTGCAGCCTCAGATGGTAAGGAAGGTGTTCCAGTCCCCTAATCATTCTGGTTGCCCTCCTCTGCACTTTTTCCAGCTCCATAATATCCTTCTGGAGGTATGGCGACCAGAACTGTACACAGTATTCCAGAAGCTGTGAGAGAGAGAGAGAGAGAGAAGCTGTGAGTGTGTGTGTGAGAGAAAGAGAAGCTGTGAGTGAGAGAGAAAGAAAGAAAGAGAAATTAGAGTGAGAAAGAGAGAGAGAAAGAGAAGCTGGGGGTGGGAGATAGAGAAAGAGAGTCTGTGAGTGAGAGAGAGAGAGAGAAGCTGTGAGTGAGAGAGAGAATGCCGCTGTGAGTGAGAGAGAGAGAAAGAGAAGCTGTGAATGAGAGAGAGAGAGAAAGAGAAGCTGTGAGTGAGAGAGAGAGAAAGAAAGAGAAGCTGTGAGTGAGTGAGAGAGAGAAAGGGAAGTTGTGAGTGAGAGAGAGAGAGAAAGAGAAGCTGTGAGTGAGAGAGAGAAAGAGAAGATGTGAGTGAGAGAGAGAGAAAGAGAAGCTGTGAGTGAGAAGGAGAGGGAAAGAGAAGCTGTGAGTGAGTGAGAGAGAGAGAAAGAGAAACTGTGAGTGTGTGAGAGAGAAAGAGAAGCTGTGAGTGAGAGAGAGAGAGAAAGAGAAGCTGTGAGTGAGAAGGAGAGGGAAAGAGAAGCTGTGAGTGAGTGAGAGAGAGAGAAAGAGAAGCTGTGAGAGAGAAAGAGAGAAGCTGTGAGTGAGAGAGTGAGAGAGAGAAAGAGAAGCTGTTAGTGAGAGTGAGAGAGAGAGAGAGAAGCTGTGAGTGAGAGAGAGATAGAGAAGCTGTGAGTGAGAGGGAGAGAGAGAAAGAGAAGCTGTGAGTGACACAGAGAGAGAGAAGCTGTGAGTTAGAGAGAGAGAGAAAGAGAAGCTGTGAGTGACAGAGAGAGAGAAAGAGAAGCTGTGTTTGTGTGTGAGAGAGAAAGACAGTCTGAGAAAGTGAGAGTGAAAGAGAAGCTGTGAGTGAGAGAGAGAGGGAGAAAGAGAAGCTGTGTGTGAGAGAGAGAGAAAGAGATGCTGTGAGTGAGAGAGAGAGAGAGAGAGAAAGAGAAGCTGTGAGTGAGAGAGAGAGTGAAAGAGAAGCTGTGAGTGAG
The DNA here is from genome assembly GCA_035047305.1 of Bradypodion pumilum. Classification (NCBI taxonomy): domain Eukaryota; kingdom Metazoa; phylum Chordata; class Lepidosauria; order Squamata; family Chamaeleonidae; genus Bradypodion; species Bradypodion pumilum. Next base: position 269,151,009 of record JAWDJD010000001.1, on the reverse strand, counting down.
AGAGAGAGAAAGAGAAGCTGTGAGTGAGAGAGAGAGAATGAGAAGCTGTGAGTGAGAGAGAGAGAAGCTGTGAGTCAGAGAGAAAGAGAGAAAGTGAAGCTGTGAGTGAGAGAGAGAGAAAGAGAAGCTGTGTGTGTGTGTGAGAGAGAAAGATAGTCTGAGAAAGAGAGAGTGAAAGAGAAGCTGTGAGTGAGAGAGAGAGAGGGAGAAAGAGAAGCTGTGAGAGAGAGAGAGAGAAAGAGAAGCTGAGAAAGAGAAGCTGTGAGAGAGAGAGAGAAAGAGAAGCTGTGAGTGAGAGAGAGAGAGAGAGAGAAAGAGAAGCTGTGAGTGAGAGAGAGAGAGAGAATGAGAAGCTGTGAGTGAGAGAGAGAAGTTGTGTGAGAGAGAGAGAAAGAGAAGCTGTGAGTGAGAGAGAGATGTGAGTGATAGAGAGAGAGAATGAGAAGCTGTGAGTGAGAGTGAGAGAGAGAAAGAGAAGCTGTGAGTGAGAGAGAGAGAAAGAGAAGCTGTGAGTGAGAGAGAATCTGTGAGTGAGAGAGAGAAAGAAATGCTGTGAGAGAGAGAGAGAGAGAAGCAGTGAGAGAGAGAGAAAGAGAAACAGAAGCTGTGAGTGAGACAGAGAGAGAAAGAGAAGCTGTGTGAGAGAGAGAGAGGGAGAAAGAGAAGCTGTGAGAGAGAGAGAGAAAGAGAAGCTGTGAGTGAGAGAGAGAGAAAGAATGAGAAATTAGAGTGAGAAAGAGAGAGAGAAAGAGAAGCTGTGAGTGGGAGAGAGAGAAAGAGAGTCTGTGAGTGAGAGAGAGAGAGAGAGAAGCTGTGAGTGAGAGAGAGAGAGCCGCTGTGAGTGAGAGAGAGAGAAAGAGAAGCTGTGAATGAGAGAGAGAGAGAGAGAGAAGCTGTGTGTGGGAGAGAGAAAGAGAAGCTGTGAGTGAGTGAGAGAGAGAGAAAGGGAAGTTGTGAGTGAGAGAGAGAGAGAAAGAGAAGCTGTGAGTGAGAGAGAGAGAAAGAGAAGCTGTGAGTGAGAGAGAGAGAGAAAGAGAAGCTATGAGTGAGAAGGAGAGGGAAAGAGAAGCTCTGAGTGAGTGAGAGAGAGAGAAAGAGAAGCTGTGAGTGAGAGGGAGAGAAAGAGAAGCTGTGAGTGAGAGAGAGAGAAAAAGAGAAGCTGTGAGAGAGAAAGAGAAGCTGTGAGTGAGAGAGTGAGAGAGAGAAAGAGAAAGAGAAGCTGTTAGTGAGAGTTAAGAGAGAGAGAGAGAAGCTGTGAGAGAGAGATTGAAAGATAAGCTGTGAGTGAGAGAGAGAGAGAAAGAGAAGCTGTGAGTGAGAGAGAGAGAGAGAGAGAAGCTGTGTGTGAGAGAGAGAAAGAGAAGCTGTGAGTGAGTGAGAGAGAGAGAAAGGGAAGTTGTGAGTGAGAGAGAGAGAGAAAGAGAAGCTGTGAGTGAGAGAGAGAGAAAGAGAAGCTGTGAGTGAGAGAGAGAGAGAAAGAGAAGCTATGAGTGAGAAGGAGAGGGAAAGAGAAGCTCTGAGTGAGTGAGAGAGAGAGAAAGAGAAGCTGTGAGTGAGAGAGAGAGAAAGAGAAGCTGTGAGTGAGAGATAGAGAAAAAGAGAAGCTGTGAGTAACAAGGAGAGGGAAAGAGAAGAAGTGAGTGAGTGAGAGAGAGAGAGAGAAAGAGAAGCTGTGAGAGAGAAAGAGAAGCTGTGAGTGAGAGAGTGAGAGAGAGAAAGAGAAGCTGTTAGTGAGAGTGAGAGAGAGAGAGAGAGAAGCTGTGAGAGAGAGATTGAAAGAGAAGCTGTGAGTGAGAGAGAGAGAGAGAAGCTGTGAGAGAGAGAAAGAGAAGCTGTGAGTGAGAGGGAGAGAGAGAAAGAGAAGCTGTGAGTGACACAGAGAGAGAAGCTGTGAGTGAGAGAGAGAGAGGGAGAAAGATAATCTGTGTGAGAGAGAGAGAAAGAGAAACGGTGTGTTAGAGAGAGAGAAAGAGAAGATGTGATTGAGAGTGAGAGAGAGAGGGAGAAAGATAAGCTGTGAGGGAGAGAGAGAAGCTGTGAGTGAGTGAGAGAAAGAAAAGCTGTGAGTGAGAGAGAGAGAGAAAGAGAAGATATGAGTGAGAGAGAGAGAAGCAGAGAGAGAGAGAGAGAGAAAGAGAAGCTGTTCGTGAGACAGAGAGAGAGAAAGAGAAGCTGAGAGAGAGAGGGGGAGAAAGAAAAGCTGTGTGTGTGAGAGAGAAAGAGAAGCTGTGAGTGTGTGTGTGAGAGAAAGAGAAGCTGTGAGTGAGAGAAAGAAAGAAAGAGAAATTAGAGTGAGAAAGAGAGAGAGAAAGAGAAGCTGTGAGTGGGAGAGAGAGAAAGAGAGTCTGTGAGTGAGAGGGAGAGAGAGAAGCAGTGAGTGAGAGAGAGAGAGCCGCTGTGAGTGAGAGAGAGAGAAAGAGAAGCTGTGAATGAGAGAGAGAGTAAGAGAAGCTGTGTGTGTGTGAGAGAGAGAGGTTGTGAGTGAGAGAGAGAAAGAGAAGCTGTGAGTGAGAGAGAGAAAGAAAGTGAAGCTGTGAGTGAGAGAGAGAGAGAAAGAGAAGCTGTGTGTGTGTGTGAGAGAGAATTTGTGAGTGAGAGAGAGAAAGAGAAGCTGTGAGTGAGAGAGAGAGAGAGAAGATGTGAGTGATAGAGAGAGAGAATGAGAAGCTGTGAGTGATAGAGAGAGTAAGTAAGAGAAGCTGTGAGTGAGATAGAGAGAGAGAGAAGGAGAAGCTGTGAGTGAGAGAGAGAGAGGGAGAAAGATAAGCTGTGTGTGTGTGAGAGAGAGAGAAGCTGTGTGTGTGAGAGAGAGAAAGAAAAGCTGTGTTTGAGAGTGAGAGAGAGAGAGAAAGAGATGCTGTGAGTGAGAGAGAGAGAAGCTGTGAGTGAGAGAGAGAAAGAAAAGCGGTGAGTGAGAGTGAGAGAGAAAGAAAAGCTGTGAGTGAGACAGAGAGAGAAAGAGAAGCTGTGAGAGAGAGAGAGAGGGAGAAAGAGAAGCTGTGTGAGAGAGAGAGAAAGAGAAGCTGTGAGTGTGTGTGAGAGAGAAAGAGAAGCTGTGAGTGAGAGAGAGAGAAAGAAAGAGAAATTAGAGTGAGAAAGAGAGAGAGAAAGAGAAGCTGTGAGTGAGAGAGAGAGTGCTGCTGTGAGTGAGAGAGAGAGAAAGAGAAGCTGTGAATGAGAGAGAGAGAAAGAGAAGCTGTGAGTGAGAGAGAGAGAAAGAAAGAGAAGCTGTGAGTGAGTGAGAGAGAGAAAGGGAAGTTGTGAGTGAGAGAGAGAGAGAAAGAGAAGCTGTGAGTGAGAGAGAGAAAGAGAAGCTGTGAGTGAGAGAGAGAGAAAGAGAAGCTGTGAGTGAGAGAGAGAGAAAGAAAGAGAAATTAGAGTGAGAAAGAGAGAGAGAAAGAGAAGCTGTGAGTGAGAGAGAGAGAAAGAGAGTCTGTGAGTGAGAGAGAGAGAGAGAGAAGCTGTGAGTGAGAGAGAGAGAGCCGCTGTGAGTGAGAGAGAGAGAAAGAGAAGCTGTGAATGAGAGAGAGAGAGAAAGAGAAGCTGTGTGTGAGAGAGAGAAAGAGAAGCTGTGAGTGAGTGAGAGAGAGAGAAAGGGAAGTTGTGAGTGAGAGAGAGAGAGAAAGAGAAGCTGTGAGTGAGAGAGAGAGAAAGAGAAGCTGTGAGTGAGAGAGAGAGTGAAAGAGAAGCTATGAGTGAGAAGGAGAGGGAAAGAGAAGCTCTGAGTGAGTGAGAGAGAGAGAAAGAGAAGCTGTGAGTGAGAGAGAGAGAAAGAGAAGCTGTGAGTGAGAGAGAGAGAAAAAGAGAAGCTGTGAGTAACAAGGAGAGGGAAAGAGAAGAAGTGAGTGAGTGAGAGAGAGAGAGAAAGAGAAGCTGTGAGAGAGAAAGAGAAGCTGTGAGTGAGAGAGTGAGAGAGAGAAAGAGAAGCTGTTAGTGAGAGTGAGAGAGAGAGAGAGAAGCTGTGAGAGAGAAAAAGAGAAGCTGTGAGTGAGAGGGAGAGAGAGAAAGAGAAGCTGTGAGTGACACAGAGAGAGAAGCTGTGAGTTAGAGAGAGAGAAAGAGAAGCTGTGAGTGACAGAGAGAGAGAAAGAGAAGCTGAGAGTGAGTGAGAGAGAGAGAAAGTGAAGCTGTGAGTGAGAGAGAGAGAGAAAGAGAAGCTGTGTGTGTGTGAGAGAGAGAAGCTGTGAGTGAGAGAGAGAAAGAGAAGCTGTGAGTGAGAGAGAGAGAGAGAAGATGTGAGTGAGAGAGAGAGAGAATGAGAAGCTGTGAGTGAGAGAGAGAGAAAGTAAGAGAAGCTGTGAGTGATACAGAGAGAGAGAAAGAGAAGCTGTGAGTGAGAGAGAGAGGGGGAGAAAGATAAGCTTGTGAGAGAGAGAGAGAGAAAGAGAAGCTGTGAGAGAGAGAGAGAGAGAGAAGCTGTGATTGAGAGTGAGAGAGAGAGAAAGAGAAGCTGTGAGTGAGAGAGAGAGAAAGAGAAGCTGTGAGTGAGAGAGAGAGAAAGAGAAGCTGTGAGTGAGAGAGAGAAGCTGTGAGTGAGAGAGAGAAAGAAAAGCTGTGAGTGAGAGAGAGAGAAAGAGAAGATATGAGTGAGAGAGAGAAGCAGTGAGAGAGAGAGAGAAAGAGAAGCTGTCAGTGAGACAGAGAGAGAAAGAGAAGCTGTGAGAGAGAGAGGGAGGGAGAAAGAGAAGCTGTGAGAGAGAGAGAGAAAGAGAAGCTGTGAGTGTGTGTGAGAGAGAAAGAGAAGCTGTGAGTGAGAGAGAGAGAAAGAAAGAGAAATTAGAGTGAGAAAGAGAGAGAGAATTAGAAGCTGTGAGTGAGAGTGAGAGAGAAGATGTGAGTGATAGAGAGAGAGAATGAGAAGCTGTGAGTGATAGAGAGAGTAAGTAAGAGAAGCTGTGAGTGAGATAGAGAGAGAGAAGCTGTGAGTTAGAGAGAGAGAGAAAGAGAAGCTGTGAGTGACAGAGAGAGAAAGAGAAGCTGAGAGTGAGTGAGAGTAAGAGAAAGTGAAGCTGTGAGTGAGAGAGAGAAAGAGAAGCTGTGTGTGTGTGAGAGAGAGAAAGATAGTCTGAGAAAGAGAGAGTGAAAGAGAAGCTGTGAGTGAGAGAGAGAGAGGGAGAAAGAGAAGCTGTGTGTGTGAGAGAGAAAGAGAAGCTGTGAGTGAGAGTGAGAGAGAGAGAGAAAGAAAGAGAAGCTGTGAGTGAGAGAGAGAGTGAAAGAGAAGCTGTGAGTGAGAGAGAGAGAAAGAGAAGCTGTGAGTGAGAGAGAGAGAATGAGAAGCTGTGAGTGAGAGAGAGAGAAGCTGTGAGTGAGAGAGAGAGAGAGAAAGAGAAGCTGTGAGTGAGAGAGAGAGTGAAAGAGAAGCTGTGAGTGAGAGAGAGAGAAAGAGAAGCTGTGAGTGAGAGAGAGAGAGAATGAGAAGCTGTGAGTGAGAGAGAGAGAAGCTGAGAGTGAGAGAGGGAGAGGGAGAAAGAGAAGCTGTGTGTGTGTGAGAGAGAAAGAGAAGCTGTGAGTGAGAGTGAGAGAGAGAGAAAGAGAATCTGTGAGTGAGAGAGAGAGAATGAGAAGCTGTGAGTGAGAGAGAGAAGTTGTGTGTGAGAGAGAGAAAGAGAAGCTGTGAGTGAGAGAGAGAGATGTGAGTGATAGAGAGAGATAATGAGAAGCTGTGAGTGAGAGAGAGAGAAAGTAATAGAAGCTGTGAGTGAGATAGAGAGAGAGAGAAAGAGAAGCTGTGCGTGAGAGAGAGAGAGGGAGAAAGATAATCTGTGAGAGAGAGAGAGAAAGAGAAACGGTGTGTTAGAGAGAGAGAAAGAGAAGATGTGATTGAGAGTGAGAGAGAGAGGGAGAAAGATAAGCTGTAAGGGAGAGAGAGAAGCTGTGAGTGAGTGAGAGAAAGAAAAGCTGTGAGTGAGAGAGAGAGAGAAAGAGAAGATATGAGTGAGAGAGAGAGAAGCAGAGAGAGAGAGAGAAAGAGAAGCTGTTCGTGAGACAGAGAGAGAAAGAGAAGCTGAGAGAGAGAGAGGGAGAAAGAAAAGCTGTGTGTGAGAGAGAGAAAGAGAAGCTGTGAGTGTGTGTGTGAGAGAAAGAGAAGCTGTGAGTGAGAGAAAGAAAGAAAGAGAAATTAGAGTGAGAAAGAGAGAGAGAAAGAGAAGCTGTGAGTGGGAGAGAGAGAAAGAGAGTCTGTGAGTGAGAGGGAGAGAGAGAAGCAGTGAGTGAGAGAGAGAGAGCCGCTGTGAGAGAGAGAGAAAGAGAAGCTGTGAATGAGAGAGAGAGTAAGAGAAGCTGTGTGTGTGAGAGAGAGAGAGGTTGTGAGTGAGAGAGAGAAAGAGAAGCTGTGAGTGAGAGAGAGAAAGAAAGTGAAGCTGTGAGTGAGAGAGAGAGAGAAAGAGAAGCTGTGTGTGTGTGTGAGAGAGAATTTGTGAGTGAGAGAGAGAAAGAGAAGCTGTGAGTGAGAGAGAGAGAGAGAAGATGTGAGTGATAGAGAGAGAGAATGAGAAGCTGTGAGTGATAGAGAGAGTAAGTAAGAGAAGCTGTGAGTGAGATAGAGAGAGAGAGAAGGAGAAGCTGTGAGTGAGAGAGAGAGAGGGAGAAAGATAAGCTGTGTGTGTGTGTGAGAGAGAGAAGCTGTGTGTGAGAGAGAGAAAGAAAAGCTGTGATTGAGAGTGAGAGAGAGAGAGAAAGAGATGCTGTGAGTGAGAGAGAGAGAAGCTGTGAGTGAGAGAGAGAAAGAAAAGCGGTGAGTGAGAGTGAGAGAGAGAAAGAAAAGCTGTGAGTGAGACAGAGAGAGAAAGAGAAGCTGGGAGAGAGAGAGAGGGAGAAAGAGAAGCTGTGTGAGAGAGAGAGAAAGAGAAGCTGTGAGTGTGTGTGAGAGAGAAAGAGAAGCTGTGAGTGAGAGAGAGAGAAAGAAAGAGAAATTAGAGTGAGAAAGAGAGAGAGAAAGAGAAGCTGTGAGTGAGAGAGAGAGTGCTGCTGTGAGTGAGAGAGAGAGAAAGAGAAGCTGTGAATGAGAGAGAGAGAGAAAGAGAAGCTGTGAGTGAGAGAGAGAGAAAGAAAGAGAAGCTGTGAGTGAGTGAGAGAGAGAAAGGGAAGTTGTGAGAGAGAGAGAGAGAGAAAGAGAAGCTGTGAGTGAGAGAGAGAAAGAGAAGCTGTGAGTGAGAGAGAGAGAAAGAGAAGCTGTGAGTGAGAGAGAGAGAAAGAAAGAGAAATTAGAGTGAGAAAGAGAGAGAGAAAGAGAAGCTGTGAGTGGGAGAGAGAGAAAGAGAGTCTGTGAGTGAGAGAGAGAGAGAGAGAAGCTGTGAGTGAGAGAGAGAGAGCCGCTGTGAGTGAGAGAGAGAGAAAGAGAAGCTGTGAATGAGAGAGAGAGAGAAAGAGAAGCTGTGTGTGTGAGAGAGAAAGAGAAGCTGTGAGTGAGTGAGAGAGAGAGAAAGGGAAGTTGTGAGTGAGAGAGAGAGAGAAAGAGAAGCTGTGAGTGAGAGAGAGAGAAAGAGAAGCTGTGAGTGAGAGAGAGAGAGAAAGAGAAGCTATGAGTGAGTAGGAGAGGGAAAGAGAAGCTCTGAGTGAGTGAGAGAGAGAGAAAGAGAAGCTGTGAGTGAGAGAGAGAGAAAGAGAAGCTGTGAGTGAGAGAGAGAGAAAAAGAGAAGCTGTGAGTAACAAGGAGAGGGAAAGAGAAGAAGTGAGTGAGTGAGAGAGAGAGAGAAAGAGAAGCTGAGAGAGAGAAAGAGAAGCTGTGAGTGAGAGAGTGAGAGAGAGAAAGAGAAGCTGTTAGTGAGAGTGAGAGAGAGAGAGAAGCTGTGAAAGAGAGAAAGAGAAGCTGTGAGTGAGAGGGAGAGAGAGAAAGAGAAGCTGTGAGTGACACAGAGAGAGAAGCTGTGAGTTAGAGAGAGAGAAAGAGAAGCTGTGAGTGACAGAGAGAGAGAAAGAGAAGCTGAGAGTGAGTGAGAGAGAGAGAAAGAGAAGCTGTGAGTGAGAGAGAGAGAGAGAAAGAGAAGCTGTGTGTGTGTGAGAGAGAGAAGCTGTGAGTGAGAGAGAGAAAGAGAAGCTGTGAGTGAGAGAGAGAGAGAGAAGATGTGAGTGAGAGAGAGAGAGAATGAGAAGCTGTGAGTGAGAGAGAGAGAAAGTAAGAGAAGCTGTGAGTGATACAGAGAGAGAGAAAGAGAAGCTGTGAGTGAGAGAGAGAGAGGGAGAAACATAAGCTTGTGAGAGAGAGAGAGAGAAAGAGAAGCTGTGAGAGAGAGAGAGAGAAAGAGAAGCTGTGATTGAGAGTGAGAGAGAGAGAAAGAGAAGCTGTGAGTGAGTGAGAGAGAAAGAGAAGCTGTGAGTGAGAGAGAGAGAAAGAGAAGCTGTGAGTGAGAGAGAGAAGCTGTGAGTGAGAGAGAGAAAGAAAAGCTGTGAGTGAGAGAGAGAGAGAAAGAGAAGATATGAGTGAGAGAGAGAAGCAGTGAGAGAGAGAGAGAAAGAGAAGCTGTCAGTGAGACAGAGAGAGAAAGAGAAGCTGTGAGAGAGAGAGGGAGGGAGAAAGAGAAGCTGTGAGAGAGAGAGAGAAAGAGAAGCTGTGAGTGTGTGTGTGAGAGAAAGAGAAGCTGTGAGTGAGAGAGAGAAAGAAAGAGAAATTAGAGTGAGAAAGAGAGAGAGAATTAGAAGCTGTGAGTGAGAGTGAGAGAGAAGATGTGAGTGATAGAGAGAGAGAATGAGAAGCTGTGAGTGATAGAGAGAGTAAGTAAGAGAAGCTGTGAGTGAGATAGAGAGAGAGAAGCTGTGAGTTAGAGAGAGAAAGAGAAGCTGTGAGTGACAGAGAGAGAGAAAGAGAAGCTGAGAGTGAGTGAGAGTAAGAGAAAGTGAAGCTGTGAGTGAGAGAGAGAAAGAGAAGCTGTGTGTGTGTGTGAGAGAGAAAGATAGTCAGAGAAAGAGATAGTGAAAGAGAAGCTGTGAGTGAGAGAGAGAGAGGGAGAAAGAGAAGCTGTGTGTGTGAGAGAGAAAGAGAAGCTGTGAGTGAGAGTGAGAGAGAGAGAGAGAGAAAGAGAAGCTGTGAGTGATAGAGAGAGTAAGTAAGAGAAGCTGTGAGTGAGATAGAGAGAAAGAAGCAGTGAGTTAGAGAGAGAGAAAGAGAAGCTGTGAGTGACAGAGAGAGAGAAAGAGAAGCTGAGAGTGAGTGAGAGTAAGAGAAAGTGAAGCTGTGAGTGAGAGAGAGAAAGAGAAGCTGTGTGTGTGTGTGTGAGAGAGAAAGATAATCTGAGAAAGAGTGAGTGAAAGAGAAGCTGTGAGTGAGAGAGACAGAGGGAGAAAGAGAAGCTGTGTGTGTGAGAGAGAAAGAGAAGCTGTGAGTGAGAGTGAGAGAGAGAGAGAAAGAAAGAGAAGCTGTGAGTGAGAGAGAGAGTGAAAGAGAAGCTGTGAGTGAGAGAGAGAGAAAGAGAAGCTGTGAGTGAGAGAGAGAGAATGAGAAGCTGTGAGTGAGAGAGAGAGAAGCTGTGAGTGAGAGAGAGAGAGAAAGAGAAGCTGTGAGTGAGAGAGAGAGTGAAAGAGAAGCTGTGAGTGAGAGAGAGAGAAAGAGAAGCTGTGAGTGAGAGAGAGAGAGAATGAGAAGCTGTGAGTGAGAGAGAGAGAAGCTGAGAGTGAGAGAGGGAGAGGGAGAAAGAGAAGCTGTGTGTGTGAGAGAGAGAAAGAGAAGCTGTGAGTGAGAGTGAGAGAGAGAGAAAGAGAATCTGTGAGTGAGAGAGAGAGAATGAGAAGCTGTGAGTGAGAGAGAGAAGTTGTGTGTGAGAGAGAGAAAGAGAAGCTGTGAGTGAGAGAGAGAGAGATGTGAGTGATAGAGAGAGATAATGAGAAGCTGTGAGTGAGAGAGAGAGAAAGTAATAGAAGCTGTGAGTGAGATAGAGAGAGAGAGAAAGAGAAGCTGTGAGTGAGAGAGAGAGAGGGAGAAAGATAATCTGTGAGAGAGAGAGAGAAAGAGAAACGGTGTGTGAGAGAGAGAGAAAGAGAAGATGTGATTGAGGGTGAGAGAGAGAGGGAGAAAGATAAGCTGTGAGGGAGAGAGAGAAGCTGTGAGTGAGTGAGAGAAAGAAAAGCTGTGAGTGAGAGAGAGAGAGAAAGAGAAGATATGAGTGAGAGAGAGAGAAGCAGAGAGAGAGAGAGAGAAAGAGAAGCTGTTCGTGAGACAGAGAGAGAGAAAGAGAAGCTGAGAGAGAGAGAGGGAGAAAGAAAAGCTGTGTGAGAGAGAGAGAAAGAGAAGCTGTGAGTGTGTGTGTGAGAGAAAGAGAAGCTGTGAGTGAGAGAAAGAAAGAAAGAGAAATTAGAGTGAGAAAGAGAGAGAGAAAGAGAAGCTGTGAGTGGGAGAGAGAGAAAGAGAGTCTGTGAGTGAGAGGGAGAGAGAGAAGCAGTGAGTGAGAGAGAGAGAGCCGCTGTGAGTGAGAGAGAGAGAAAGAGAAGCTGTGAATGAGAGAGAGAGTAAGAGAAGCTGTGTGTGTGAGAGAGAGAGGTTGTGAGTGAGAGAGAGAAAGAGAAGCTGTGAGTGAGAGAGAGAAAGAAAGTGAAGCTGTGAGTTAGAGAGAGAGAGAAAGAGAAGCTGTGTGTGTGAGAGAGAGAGAATTTGTGAGTGAGAGAGAGAAAGAGAAGCTGTGAGTGAGAGAGAGAGAGAGAAGATGTGAGTGATAGAGAGAGAGAATGAGATGCTGTGAGTGATAGAGAGAGTAAGTAAGAGAAGCTGTGAGTGAGATAGAGAGAGAGAGAAGGAGAAGCTGTGAGTGAGAGAGAGAGAGGGAGAAAGATAAGCTGTGTGTGTGTGTGAGAGAGAGAAGCTGTGTGTGTGAGAGAGAGAAAGAAAAGCTGTGATTGAGAGTGAGAGAGAGAGAGAAAGAGATGCTGTGAGTGAGAGAGAGAGAAGCTGTGAGTGAGAGAGAGAAAGAAAAGCGGTGAGTGAGAGTGAGAGAGAGAAAGAAAAGCTGTGAGTGAGACAGAGAGAGAAAGAGAAGCTGTGAGAGAGAGAGAGAGGGAGAAAGAGAAGCTGTGAGAGAGAGAGAGAAAGAGAAGCTGTGAGTGTGTGTGAGAGAGAAAGAGAAGCTGTGAGTGAGAGAGAGAGAAAGAAAGAGAAATTAGAGTGAGAAAGAGAGAGAGAAAGAGAAGCTGTGAGTGGGAGATAGAGAAAGAGAGTCTGTGAGTGAGAGAGAGAGAGAGAGAAGCTGTGAGTGAGAGAGAGAGTGCTGCTGTGAGTGAGAGAGAGAAAGAGAAGCTGTGAATGAGAGAGAGAGAGAAAGAGAAGCTGTGAGTGAGAGAGAGAGAAAGAAAGAGAAGCTGTGAGTGAGTGAGAGAGAGAAAGGGAAGTTGTGAGTGAGAGAGAGAGAGAAAGAGAAGCTGTGAGTGAGAGAGAGAAAGAGAAGCTGTGAGTGAGAGAGAGAGAAAGAGAAGCTGTGAGTGAGAGAGAGAGAAAGAAAGAGAAATTAGAGTGAGAAAGAGAGAGAGAAAGAGAAGCTGTGAGTGGGAGAGAGAGAAAGAGAGTCTGTGAGTGAGAGAGAGAGAGAGAAGCTGTGAGTGAGAGAGAGAGAAAGAGAAGCTGTGAATGAGAGAGAGAGAAAGAGAAGCTGTGTGTGTGAGAGAGAAAGAGAAGCTGTGAGTGAGTGAGAGAGAGAGAAAGGGAAGTTGTGAGTGAGAGAGAGAGAGAAAGAGAAGCTGTGAGGGAGAGAGAGAGAAAGAGAAGCTGTGAGTGAGAGAGAGAAAGAGAAGCTGTGAGTGAGAAGGAGAGGGAAAGAGAAGCTCTGAGTGAGTGAGTGAGAGAGAGAAAGAGAAGCTGTGAGTGAGAGAGAGAGAAAGAGAAGCTGTGAGTGAGAGAGAGAGAAAAAGAGAAGCTGTGAGTAAGAAGGAGAGGGAAAGAGAAGAAGTGAGTGAGTGAGAGAGAGAGAGAGAGAGAAAGAGAAGCTGTGAGAGAGAGAGAGAAGCTGTGAGTGAGAGAGTGAGAGAGAGAAAGAGAAAGAGAAGCTGTTAGTGAGAGTTAAGAGAGAGAGAGAGAAGCTGTGAGAGAGAGATTGAAAGAGAAGCTGTGAGTGAGAGAGAGAAAGAGAAGCTGTGAGTGAGAGGGAGAGACAGAAAGAGAAGCTGTGAGTGACACAGAGAGAGAGAAGCTGTGAGTTAGAGAGAGAGAAAGAGAAGCTGTGAGTGACAGAGAGAGAGAAAGAGAAGCTGAGAGTGAGAGAGAGAGAGAACGTGAAGCTGTGAGTGAGAGAGAGAGAGAAAGAGAAGCTGTGTGTGTGTGAGAGAGAGAAGTTGTGAGTGAGAGAGAGAAAGAGAAGCTGTGAGTGAGAGAGAGAGAGAGAAGATGTGAGTGATAGAGAGAGAGAATGAGAAGCTGTGAGTGATAGAGAGAGTAAGTAAGAGAAGCTGTGAGTGAGATAGAGAGAGAGAGAAGGAGAAGCTGTGAGTGAGAGAGAGAGAGGGAGAAAGATAAGCTGTGTGTGTGTGTGAGAGAGAGAAGCTGTGTGTGTGAGAGAGAGAAAGAAAAGCTGTGATTGAGAGTGAGAGAGAGAGAGAGAAAGAGATGCTGTGAGTGAGAGAGAGAGAAGCTGTGAGTGAGAGAGAGAAAGAAAAGCGGTGAGTGAGAGTGAGAGAGAAAGAGAAGCTGTGAGTGAGAGAGAAAGAAAGAAAGAGAAATTAGAGTGAGAAAGAGAGAGAGAAAGAGAAGCTGGGGGGTGGGAGATAGAGAAAGAGAGTCTGTGAGTGAGAGAGAGAGAGAGAAGCTGTGAGTGAGAGAGAGAGTGCCGCTGTGAGTGAGAGAGAGAGAAAGAGAAGCAGTGAATGAGAGAGAGAGAGAAAGAGAAGCTGTGAGTGAGAGAGAGAGAAAGAAAGAAAGAGAAGCTGTGAGTGAGTGAGAGAGAGAAAGGGAAGTTGTGAGTGAGAGAGAGAGAAAGAGAAGCTGTGAGTGAGAGAGAGAAAGAGAAGCTGTGAGTGAGAGAGAGAGAAAGAGAAGCTGTGAGTGAGAAGGAGAGGGAAAGAGAAGCTGTGAGTGAGTGAGAGAGAGAGAAAGAGAAACTGTGAGTGTGTGAGAGAGAAAGAGAAGCTGTGAGTGAGAGAGAGAGAAAGAGAAGCTGTGAGTGAGAAGGAGAGGGAAAGAGAAGCTGTGAGTGAGTGAGAGAGAGAGAAAGAGAAGCTGTGAGAGAGAAAGAGAGAAGCTGTGAGTGAGAGAGTGAGAGAGAGAAAGAGAAGCTGTTAGTGAGAGTGAGAGAGAGAGAGAAGCTGTGAGTGAGAGAGAGATAGAGAAGCTGTGAGTGAGAGGGAGAGAGAGAAAGAGAAGCTGTGAGTGACACAGAGAGAGAGAAGCTGTGAGTTAGAGAGAGAGAGAAAGAGAAGCTGTGAGTGACAGAGAGAGAGAAAGAGAAGCTGTGTTTGTGTGAGAGAGAGAAAGACAGTCTGAGAAAGTGAGAGTGAAAGAGAAGCTGTGAGTGAGAGAGAGAGAGGGAGAAAGAGAAGCTGTGTGTGTGTGAGAGAGAAAGAGATGCTGTGAGTGAGAGAGAGAGAGAGAGAAAGAGAAGCTGTGAGTGAGAGAGAGAGTGAAAGAGAAGCTGTGAGTGAGAGAGAGAGAAAGAGAAGCTGTGAGTGAGAGAGAGAGAGAATGAGAAGCTGTGAGTGAGAGAGAGAGAAGCTGTGAGTGAGAGAGAGAGAGAGAAAGTGAAGCTGTGAGTGAGAGAGAGAGAGAAAGAGAAGCTGTGTGTGTGTGTGAGAGAGAAAGATAGTCTGAGAAAGAGAGAGTGAAAGAGAAGCTGTGAGTGAGAGAGAGAGGGAGAAAGAGAAGCTGTGTGTGTGAGAGAGAGAAAGAGAAGCTGAGAAAGAGAAGCTGTGAGAGAGAGAGAGAGAAAGAGAAGCTGTGAGTGAGAGAGAGAGAGAGAGAAAGAGAAGCTGTGAGTGAGAGAGAGAATGAGAAGCTGTGAGTGAGAGAGAGAAGTTGTGTGAGAGAGAGAGAAAGAGAAGCTGTGAGTGAGAGAGAGATGTGAGTGATAGAGAGAGAGAATGAGAAGCTGTGAGTGAGAGTGAGAGAGAGAAAGAGAAGCTGTGAGTGAGAGAGAGAGAAAGAGAAGCTGTGAGTGAGAGAGAATCTGTGAGTGAGAGAGAGAAAGAAATGCTGTGAGAGAGAGAGAGAGAGAGAAGCAGTGAGAGAGAGAGAAAGAGAAACAGAAGCTGTGAGTGAGACAGAGAGAGAAAGAGAAGCTGTGTGAGAGAGAGAGAGGGAGAAAGAGAAGCTGTGAGAGAGAGAGAGAAAGAGAAGCTGTGAGTGAGAGAAAGAGAAAGAAAGAGAAATTAGAGTGAGAAAGAGAGAGAGAAAGAGAAGCTGTGAGTGGGAGAGAGAGAAAGAAAGAGAAATTAGAGTGAGAAAGAGAGAGAGAGAGAGAAGCTGTGAGTGAGAGAGAGAGAGCCGCTGTGAGTGAGAGAGAGAGAAAGAGAAGCTGTGAATGAGAGAGAGAGAGAAAGAGAAGCTGTGTGTGTGAGAGAGAAAGAGAAGCTGTGAGTGAGTGAGAGAGAGAGAAAGGGAAGTTGTGAGTGAGAGAGAGAGAGAAAGAGAAGCTGTGAGTGAGAGAGAGAGAAAGAGAAGCTGTGAGTGAGAGAGAGAGAAAGAGAAGCTGTGAGTGAGAGAGAGAGAAAAAGAGAAGCTGTGAGTAACAAGGAGAGGGAAAGAGAAGAAGTGAGTGAGTGAGAGAGAGAGAGAGAGAGAAGCTGTGAGAGAGAAAGAGAAGCTGTGAGTGAGAGAGTGAGAGAGAGAAAGAGAAGCTGTTAGTGAGAGTGAGAGAGAGAGAGAGAGAAGCTGTGAGAGAGAGATTGAAAGAGAAGCTGTGAGTGAGAGAGAGAGAGAAGCTGTGTGAGAGAGAAAGAGAAGCTGTGAGTGAGAGGGAGAGAGAGAAAGAGAAGCTGTGAGTGACACAGAGAGAGAAGCTGTGAGTTAGAGAGAGAGAAAGAGAAGCTGTGAGTGACAGAGAGAGAGAAAGAGAAGCTGTGAGTGAGAGAGAGAGAGAGAAAGAGAAGCTGTGTGTGTGTGTGAGAGAGAAGCTGTGAGTGAGAGAGAGAAAGAGAAGCTGTGAGTGAGAGAGAGAGAGAGAAGATGTGAGTGAGAGAGAGAGAGAATGAGAAGCTGTGAGTGAGAGAGAGAGAGGGAGAAAGAGAAGCTGTGTGTGTGTGAGAGAGAAAGAGATGCTGTGAGTGAGAGAGAGAGAGAGAGAGAGAAAGAGAAGCTGTGAGTGAGAGAGAGAGTGAAAGACAAGCTGTGAGTGAGAGAGAGAGAAAGAGAAGCTGTGAGTGAGAGAGAGAGAGAATGAGAAGCTGTGAGTGAGAGAGAGAGAAGCTGTGAGTGAGAGAGAGAGAGAGAAAGTGAAGCTGTGAGTGAGAGAGAGAGAGAAAGAGAAGCTGTGTGTGTGTGTGAGAGAGAAAGATAGTCTGAGAAAGAGAGAGTGAAAGAGAAGCTGTGAGTGAGAGAGAGAGAGGGAGAAAGAGAAGCTGTGTGAGAGAGAGAGAGAAAGAGAAGCTGAGAAAGAGAAGCTGTGAGAGAGAGAGAGAAAGAGAAGCTGTGAGTGAGAGAGAGAGAGAGAGAAAGAGAAGCTGTGAGTGAGAGAGAGAGAGAATGAGAAGCTGTGAGTGAGAGAGAGAAGTTGTGTGAGAGAGAGAGAAAGAGAAGCTGTGAGTGAGAGAGAGATGTGAGTGATAGAGAGAGAGAATGAGAAGCTGTGAGTGAGAGTGAGAGAGAGAAAGAGAAGCTGTGAGTGAGAGAGAGAGAAAGAGAAGCTGTGAGTGAGAGAGAATCTGTGAGTGAGAGAGAGAAAGAAATGCTGTGAGAGAGAGAGAGAGAGAAGCAGTGAGAGAGAGAGAAAGAGAAACAGAAGCTGTGAGTGAGACAGAGAGAGAAAGAGAAGCTGTGTGAGAGAGAGAGAGGGAGAAAGAGAAGCTGTGAGAGAGAGAGAGAAAGAGAAGCTGTGAGTGAGAGAGAGAGAGAGAAAGAGAAATTAGAGTGAGAAAGAGAGAGAGAAAGAGAAGCTGTGAGTGGGAGAGAGAGAAAGAAAGAGAAATTAGAGTGAGAAAGAGAGAGAGAGAGAAGCTGTGAGTGAGAGAGAGAGCCGCTGTGAGTGAGAGAGAGAGAAAGAGAAGCTGTGAATGAGAGAGAGAGAGAAAGAGAAGCTGTGTGTGTGAGAGAGAAAGAGAAGCTGTGAGTGAGTGAGAGAGGGAGAAAGGGAAGTTGTGAGTGAGAGAGAGAGAGAAAGAGAAGCTGTGAGTGAGAGAGAGAGAAAGAGAAGCTGTGAGTGAGAGAGAGAGAGAAAGAGAAGCTATGAGTGAGGAGAGGGAAAGAGAAGCTCTGAGTGAGTGAGAGAGAGAGAAAGAGAAGCTGTGAGTGAGAGAGAGAGAAAGAGAAGCTGTGAGTGAGAGAGAAAAAGAGAAGCTGTGAGTAACAAGGAGAGGGAAAGAGAAGAAGTGAGTGAGTGAGAGAGAGAGAGAGAGAAGCTGTGAGAGAGAAAGAGAAGCTGTGAGTGAGAGAGTGAGAGAGAGAAAGAGAAGCTGTTAGTGAGAGTGAGAGAGAGAGAGAGAAGCTGTGAGAGAGAGATTGAAAGAGAAGCTGTGAGTGAGAGAGAGAGAGAGAAGCTGTGAGAGAGAGAAAGAGAAGCTGTGAGTGAGAGGGAGAGAGAGAAAGAGAAGCTGTGAGTGACACAGAGAGAGAAGCTGTGAGTTAGAGAGAGAGAAAGAGAAGCTGTGAGTGACACAGAGAGATAAAGAGAAGCTGAGAGTGAGAGAGAGAGAGAAAAAGTGAAGCTGTGAGTGAGAGAGAGAGAGAGAAAGAGAAGCTGTGTGTGTGTGAGTGAGAGAAGCTGTGAGTGAGAGAGAGAAAGAGAAGCTGTGAGTGAGAGAGAGAGAGAGAAGATGTGAGTGAGAGAGAGAGAGAATGAGAAGCTGTGAGTGAGAGAGAGAGAAAGTAAGAGAAGCTGTGAGTGAGAGAGAGAGAAAAAGAGAAGCTGTGAGTAAGAAGGAGAGGGAAAGAGAAGAAGTGAGTGAGTGAGAGAGAGAGAGAGATAAGCTGTGAGAGAGAAAGAGAAGCTGTGAGTGAGAGAGTGAGAGAGAGAAAGAGAAGCTGTTAGTGAGAGTGAGAGAGAGAGAGAGAGAGAAGCTGTGAGAGAGAGATTGAAAGAGAAGCTGTGAGTGAGAGAGAGAGAGAGAAGCTGAGAGAGAGAGAAAGAGAAGCTGTGAGTGAGAGGGAGAGAGAGAAAGAGAAGCTGTGAGTGACACAGAGAGAGAAGCTGTGAGTTAGAGAGAGAGAAAGGGAAGCTGTGAGTGACAGAGAGAGAGAAAGAGAAGCTGAGAGTGAGAGAGAGAAAGAGAAGCTGTGTGAGAGAGAGAGGGAGAAAGAGAGGCTGTGAGAGAGAGAGAGAAAGAGAAGCTGTGAGTGTGTGTGAGAGAGAAAGAGAAGCTTTGAGTGAGAGAGAGAGAAAGAGAAATTAGAGTGAGAAAGAGAGAGAGAAAGAGAAGCTGTGAGTGGGAGATAGAGAAAGAGAGTCTGTGAGTGAGAGAGAGAGAGAGAAGCTGTGAGTGAGAGAGAGAGTGCCGCTGTGAGTGAGAGAGAGAGAAAGAGAAACTGTGAATGAGAGAGAGAGAGAAAGAGAAGCTGTGAGTGAGAGAGAGAGAAAGAAAGAGAAGCTGTGAGTGAGTGAGAGAGAGAAAGGGAAGTTGTGAGTGAGAGAGAGAGAGAAAGAGAAGATATGAGTGAGAGAGAGAGAAGCAGAGAGAGAGAGAGAGAAAGAGAAGCTGTTCGTGAGACAGAGAGAGAGAAAGAGAAGCTGAGAGAGAGAGGGAGAAAGAAAAGCTGTGTGTGAGAGAGAGAAAGAGAAGCTGTGAGTGTGTGTGTGAGAGAAAGAGAAGCTGTGAGTGAGAGAGAAAGAAAGAAAGAGAAATTAGAGTGAGAAAGAGAGAGAGAAAGGGAAGCTGTGAGTGGGAGAGAGAGAAAGAGAGTCTGTGAGTGAGAGAGAGAGAGAGAAGCAGTGAGTGAGAGAGAGAGAGCCGCTGTGAGTGAGAGAGAGAGAAAGAGAAGCTGTGAATGAGAGAGAGAGTAAGAGAAGCTGTGTGTGTGAGAGAGAGAGGTTGTGAGTGAGAGAGAGAAAGAGAAGCTGTGAGTGAGAGAGAGAAAGAAAGTGAAGCTGTGAGTGAGAGAGAGAGAGAAAGAGAAGCTGTGTGTGTGTGAGAGAGTTGTGAGTGAGAGAGAGAAAGAGAAGCTGTGAGTGAGAGAGAGAGAGAAGATGTGAGTGATAGAGAGAGAGAATGAGAAGCTGTGAGTGATAGAGAGAGTAAGTAAGAGAAGCTGTGAGTGAGATAGAGAGAGAGAGAAGGAGAAGCTGTGAGTGAGAGAGAGAGAGGGAGAAAGATAAGCTGTGTGTGTGTGAGAGAGAGAGGAGCTGTGTGTGTGTGAGAGAGAAAGAAAAGCTGTGATTGAGAGTGAGAGAGAGATAGAAAGAGATGCTGTGAGTGAGAGAGAGAAGCTGTGAGTGAGAGAGAGAAAGAAAAGCGGTGAGTGAGAGTGAGAGAGAGAAAGAAAAGCTGTGTGTGAGACAGAGAGAGAAAGAGAAGCTGTGTGAGAGAGAGGGAGGGAGAAAGAGAGGCTGTGAGAGAGAGAGAGAAAGAGAAGCTGTGTGTGTGTGAGAGAGAGAAAGAGAAGCTGTGAGTGAGAGAGAGAGAAAGAGAAATTAGAGTGAGAAAGAGAGAGAGAAAGAGAAGCTGTGAGTGGGAGATAGAGAAAGAGAGTCTGTGAGTGAGAGAGAGAGAGAGAAGCTGTGAGTGAGAGAGAGAGTGCCGCTGTGAGTGAGAGAGAGAGAAAGAGAAGCTGTGAATGAGAGAGAGAGAAAGAGAAGCTGTGAGTGAGAGAGAGAGAAAGAAAGAGAAGCTGTGAGTGAGTGAGAGAGAGAAAGGGAAGTTGTGAGTGAGAGAGAGAGAGAAAGAGAAGCTGTGAGTGTGAGAGAGAAAGAGAAGCTGTGAGTGAGAGAGAGAGAAAGAGAAGCTGTGAGTGAGAAGGAGAGGGAAAGAGAAGCTGTGAGTGAGTGAGAGAGAGAGAAAGAGAAACTGTGAGTGTGTGAGAGAGAAAGAGAAGCTGTGAGTGAGAGAGAGAGAGAAAGAAGCTGTGAGTGAGAAGGAGAGGGAAAGAGAAGCTGTGAGTGAGTGGGAGAGAGAGAAAGAGAAGCTGTGAGAGAGAAAGAGAGAAGCTGTGAGTGAGAGAGTGAGAGAGAGAAAGAGAAGCTGTTAGTGAGAGTGAGAGAGAGAGAGAGAAGCTGTGAGTGAGAGAGAGATAGAGAAGCTGTGAGTGAGAGGGAGAGAGAGAAAGAGAAGCTGTGAGTGACACAGAGAGAGAGAAGCTGTGAGTTAGAGAGAGAGAGAAAGAGAAGCTGTGAGTGACAGAGAGAGAGAAAGAGAAGCTGAGAGTGAGAGAGAGAGAGAGAAAGTGAAGCTGTGAGTGAGAGAGAGAGAGAAAGAGAAGCTGTGTTTGTGTGTGAGAGAGAAAGACAGTCTGAGAAAGTGAGAGTGAAAGAGAAGCTGTGAGTGAGAGAGAGGGGGAGAAAGAGAAGCTGTGTGTGTGTGAGAGAGAAAGAGATGCTGTGAGTGAGAGTGAGAGAGAGAGAAAGAGAAGCTGTGAGTGAGAGAGAGAGTGAAAGAGAAGCTGTGAGTGAGAGAGAGAGAAAGAGAAGCTGTGAGTGAGAGAGAGAGAGAATGAGAAGCTGTGAGTGAGAGAGAGAGAGAAGCTATGAGTGAGAGAGAGAGAGAGAGAGAAAGTGAAGCTGTGAGTGAGAGAGAGAGAGAAAGAGAAGCTGTGTGTGTGTGAGAGAGAGAAAGAGAAGCTGTGAGTGAGAGAGAGAGAGAGAGAGAAAGAGAAGCTGTGAGAGAGAGAGAGAAAGAGAAGTTGTGAATGAGAGAGAGAGAGTGAATGAGAAGCTGTGAGTGACAGAGAGAAGTTGTGTGTGAGAGAGAGAAAGAGAAGCTGTGAGTGAGAGAGAGATGTGAGTGATAGAGAGAGAGAATTAGAAGCTGTGAGTGAGTGGGAGAGAGAGAACGAGAAGCTGTGCGTGAGAGAGAGAGAAAGAGAAGCTGTGAGTGAGAGAGAGAGAAGCTGTGAGTGAGAGAGAGAAAGAAATGCTGTGAGAGAGAGAGAGAGAGAAGATATGAGTGAGTGAGAGAGAGAGAAGCTGTGAGAGAGAGAGAAAGAGAAACAGAAGCTGTGAGTGAGACAGAGAGAGAAAGAGAAGCTGTGTGAGAGAGAGAGAGGGAGAAAGAGAAGCTGTGAGAGAGAGAGAGAGAAAGAGAAGCTGTGAGTGTGTGTGAGAGAGAAAGAGAAGCTGTGAGTGAGAGAGAGAGAAAGAAAGAGAAATTAGAGTGAGAAAGAGAGAGAAAGAGAAGCTGTGAGTGAGAGAGAGAGAGAGAAGCTGTGAGTGAGAGAGAGAGAGCAGCTGTGAGTGAGAGAGGGAGAGAAAGAGAAGCTGTGAATGAGAGAGAGAGAGAAAGAGAAGCTGTGTGTGAGAGAGAGAAAGAGAAGCTGTGAGTGAGTGAGAGAGAGAGAAAGGGAAGTTTTGAGTGAGAGAGAGAGAAAGAGAAGCTGTGAGTGTGAGAGAGAGAAAGAGAAGCTGTGAGTGAGAGAGAGAGAGAAAGAGAAGCTGTGAGTGAGAAGGAGAGGGAAAGAGAAGCTCTGAGTGAGTGAGAGAGAGAGAAAGAGAAGCTGTGAGTGAGAGAGAGAGAAAGAGAAGCTGTGAGTGAGAGAGAGAGAAAAAGAGAAGCTGTGAGTAAGAAGGAGAGGGAAAGAGAAGAAGTGAGTGAGTGAGAGAGAGAGAGAGAAAGATAAGCTGTGAGAGAGAAAGAGAAGCTGTGAGTGAGAGAGTGAGAGAGAGAAAGAGAAGCTGTTAGTGAGAGAGAGAGAGAGAGAGAGAAGCTGTGAGAGAGAGATTGAAAGAGACGCTGTGAGTGAGAGAGAGAGAGAGAGAAGCTGTGAGAGAGAGAAAGAGAAGCTGTGAGTGAGAGGGAGAGAGAGAAAGAGAAGCTGTGAGTGACACAGAGAGAGAAGCTGTGAGTTAGAGAGAGAGAAAGAGAAGCTGTGAGTGACAGAGAGAGAGAAAGAGAAGCTGAGAGTGAGAGAGAGAGAGAAAGTGAAGCTGTGAGTGAGAGAGAGAGAGAAAGAGAAGCTGTGTGTGTGTAAGAGAGAGAAGCTGTGAGTGAGAGAGAGAAAGAGAAGCTGTGAGTGAGAGAGAGAGAAAAAGAGAAGCTGTGAGTAAGAAGGAGAGGGAAAGAGAAGAAGTGAGTGAGTGAGAGAGAGAGAGAGAAAGATAAGCTGTGAGAGAGAAAGAGAAGCTGTGAGTGAGAGAGTGAGAGAGAAAAAGAGAAGCTGTTAGTGAGAGTGAGAGAGAGAGAGAGAGAGAAGCTGTGAGAGAGAGATTGAAAGAGAAGCTGTGAGTGAGTGAGAGAGAGAGAGAAGCTGTGAGAGAGAGAAAGAGAAGCTGTGAGTGAGAGGGAGAGAGAGAAAGAGAAGCTGTGAGTGACACAGAGAGAGAAGCTGTGAGTTAGAGAGAGAGAAAGAGAAGCTGTGAGTGACAGAGAGAGAGAAAGAGAGTCTGAGAGTGAGTGAGAGAGAGAAAGAGAAGCTGTGTGAGAGAGAGAGAGGGAGAAAGAGAGGCTGTGAGAGAGAGAGAGAAAGAGAAGCTGTGAGTGTGTGTGAGAGAGAAAGAGAAGCTGTGAGTGAGAGAGAGAGAAAGAGAAATTAGAGTGAGAAAGAGAGAGAGAAAGAGAAGCTGTGAGTGGGAGATAGAGAAAGAGAGTCTGTGAGTGAGAGAGAGAGAGAAGCTGTGAGTGAGAGAGAGAGTGCCGCTGTGAGTGAGAGAGAGAGAAAGAGAAGCTGTGAATGAGAGAGAGAGAGAAAGAGAAGCTGTGAGTGAGAGAGAGAGAAAGAAAGAGAAGCTGTGAGTGAGTGAGAGAGAGAAAGGGAAGTTGTGAGTGAGAGAGAGAGAGAAAGAGAAGATATGAGTGAGAGAGAGAGAAGCAGAGAGAGAGAGAGAGAGAAAGAGAAGCTGTTCGTGAGACAGAGAGAGAGAAAGAGAAGCTGAGAGAGAGAGAGGGAGAAAGAAAAGCTGTGTGTGAGAGAGAGAAAGAGAAGCTGTGAGTGTGTGTGTGAGAGAAAGAGAAGCTGTGAGTGAGAGAGAAAGAAAGAAAGAGAAATTAGAGTGAGAAAGAGAGAGAGAAAGAGAAGCTGTGAGTGGGAGAGAGAGAAAGAGAGTCTGTGAGTGAGAGAGAGAGAGAGAAGCAGTGAGTGAGAGAGAGAGAGCCGCTGTGAGTGAGAGAGAGAGAAAGAGAAGCTGTGAATGAGAGAGAGAGTAAGAGAAGCTGTGTGTGTGAGAGAGAGAGAGGTTGTGAGTGAGAGAGAGAAAGAGAAGCTGTGAGTGAGAGAGAGAAAGAAAGTGAAGCTGTGAGTGAGAGAGAGAGAGAAAGAGAAGCTGTGTGTGTGTGAGAGAGTTGTGAGTGAGAGAGAGAAAGAGAAGCTGTGAGTGAGAGAGAGAGAGAAGATGTGAGTGATAGAGAGAGAGAATGAGAAGCTGTGAGTGATAGAGAGAGTAAGTAAGAGAAGCTGTGAGAGATAGAGAGAGAGAGAAGGAGAAGCTGTGAGTGAGAGAGAGAGAGGGAGAAAGATAAGCTGTGTGTGTGTGAGAGAGAGAGGAGCTGTGTGTGTGTGAGAGAGAAAGAAAAGCTGTGATTGAGAGTGAGAGAGAGATAGAAAGAGATGCTGTGAGTGAGAGAGAGAAGCTGTGAGTGAGAGAGAGAAAGAAAAGCGGTGAGTGAGAGTGAGAGAGAGAAAGAAAAGCTGTGTGTGAGACAGAGAGAGAAAGAGAAGCTGTGTGAGAGAGAGAGAGGGAGAAAGAGAGGCTGTGAGAGAGAGAGAGAAAGAGAAGCTGTGTGTGTGTGAGAGAGAGAAAGAGAAGCTGTGAGTGAGAGAGAGAGAAAGAGAAATTAGAGTGAGAAAGAGAGAGAGAAAGAGAAGCTGTGAGTGGGAGATAGAGAAAGAGAGTCTGTGAGTGAGAGAGAGAGAGAGAAGCTGTGAGTGAGAGAGAGAGTGCCGCTGTGAGTGAGAGAGAGAGAAAGAGAAGCTGTGAATGAGAGAGAGAGAAAGAGAAGCTGTGAGTGAGAGAGAGAGAAAGAAAGAGAAGCTGTGAGTGAGTGAGAGAGAGAAAGGGAAGTTGTGAGTGAGAGAGAGAGAGAAAGAGAAGCTGTGAGTGTGAGAGAGAAAGAGAAGCTGTGAGTGAGAGAGAGAGAAAGAGAAGCTGTGAGTGAGAAGGAGAGGGAAAGAGAAGCTGTGAGTGAGTGAGAGAGAGAGAAAGAGAAACTGTGAGTGTGTGAGAGAGAAAGAGAAGCTGTGAGTGAGAGAGAGAGAGAAAGAAGCTGTGAGTGAGAAGGAGAGGGAAAGAGAAGCTGTGAGTGAGTGGGAGAGAGAGAAAGAGAAGCTGTGAGAGAGAAAGAGAGAAGCTGTGAGTGAGAGAGTGAGAGAGAGAAAGAGAAGCTGTTAGTGAGAGTGAGAGAGAGAGAGAGAAGCTGTGAGTGAGAGAGAGATAGAGAAGCTGTGAGTGAGAGGGAGAGAGAGAAAGAGAAGCTGTGAGTGACACAGAGAGAGAGAAGCTGTGAGTTAGAGAGAGAGAGAAAGAGAAGCTGTGAGTGACAGAGAGAGAGAAAGAGAAGCTGAGAGTGAGAGAGAGAGAGAGAAAGTGAAGCTGTGAGTGAGAGAGAGAGAGAAAGAGAAGCTGTGTTTGTGTGTGAGAGAGAAAGACAGTCTGAGAAAGTGAGAGTGAAAGAGAAGCTGTGAGTGAGAGAGAGAGGGAGAAAGAGAAGCTGTGTGTGTGTGAGAGAGAAAGAGATGCTGTGAGTGAGAGTGAGAGAGAGAGAAAGAGAAGCTGTGAGTGAGAGAGAGAGTGAAAGAGAAGCTGTGAGTGAGAGAGAGAGAAAGAGAAGCTGTGAGTGAGAGAGAGAGAGAATGAGAAGCTGTGAGTGAGAGAGAGAGAGAAGCTATGAGTGAGAGAGAGAGAGAGAGAGAAAGTGAAGCTGTGAGTGAGAGAGAGAGAGAAAGAGAAGCTGTGTGTGTGTGAGAGAGAGAAAGAGAAGCTGTGAGTGAGAGAGAGAGAGAGAGAGAAAGAGAAGCTGTGAGAGAGAGAGAGAAAGAGAAGTTGTGAATGAGAGAGAGAGAGTGAATGAGAAGCTGTGAGTGACAGAGAGAAGTTGTGTGTGAGAGAGAGAAAGAGAAGCTGTGAGTGAGAGAGAGATGTGAGTGATAGAGAGAGAGAATTAGAAGCTGTGAGTGAGTGGGAGAGAGAGAACGAGAAGCTGTGCGTGAGAGAGAGAGAAAGAGAAGCTGTGAGTGAGAGAGAGAGAAGCTGTGAGTGAGAGAGAGAAAGAAATGCTGTGAGAGAGAGAGAGAGAGAAGATATGAGTGAGTGAGAGAGAGAGAAGCTGTGAGAGAGAGAGAAAGAGAAACAGAAGCTGTGAGTGAGACAGAGAGAGAAAGAGAAGCTGTGTGAGAGAGAGAGAGGGAGAAAGAGAAGCTGTGAGAGAGAGAGAGAGAAAGAGAAGCTGTGAGTGTGTGTGAGAGAGAAAGAGAAGCTGTGAGTGAGAGAGAGAGAAAGAAAGAGAAATTAGAGTGAGAAAGAGAGAGAAAGAGAAGCTGTGAGTGAGAGAGAGAGAGAGAAGCTGTGAGTGAGAGAGAGAGAGCAGCTGTGAGTGAGAGAGGGAGAGAAAGAGAAGCTGTGAATGAGAGAGAGAGAGAAAGAGAAGCTGTGTGTGAGAGAGAGAAAGAGAAGCTGTGAGTGAGTGAGAGAGAGAGAAAGGGAAGTTTTGAGTGAGAGAGAGAGAAAGAGAAGCTGTGAGTGTGAGAGAGAGAAAGAGAAGCTGTGAGTGAGAGAGAGAGAGAAAGAGAAGCTGTGAGTGAGAAGGAGAGGGAAAGAGAAGCTCTGAGTGAGTGAGAGAGAGAGAAAGAGAAGCTGTGAGTGAGAGAGAGAGAAAGAGAAGCTGTGAGTGAGAGAGAGAGAAAAAGAGAAGCTGTGAGTAAGAAGGAGAGGGAAAGAGAAGAAGTGAGTGAGTGAGAGAGAGAGAGAGAAAGATAAGCTGTGAGAGAGAAAGAGAAGCTGTGAGTGAGAGAGTGAGAGAGAGAAAGAGAAGCTGTTAGTGAGAGAGAGAGAGAGAGAGAGAAGCTGTGAGAGAGAGATTGAAAGAGACGCTGTGAGTGAGAGAGAGAGAGAGAGAAGCTGTGAGAGAGAGAAAGAGAAGCTGTGAGTGAGAGGGAGAGAGAGAAAGAGAAGCTGTGAGTGACACAGAGAGAGAAGCTGTGAGTTAGAGAGAGAGAAAGAGAAGCTGTGAGTGACAGAGAGAGAGAAAGAGAAGCTGAGAGTGAGAGAGAGAGAGAAAGTGAAGCTGTGAGTGAGAGAGAGAGAGAAAGAGAAGCTGTGTGTGTGTAAGAGAGAGAAGCTGTGAGTGAGAGAGAGAAAGAGAAGCTGTGAGTGAGAGAGAGAGAAAAAGAGAAGCTGTGAGTAAGAAGGAGAGGGAAAGAGAAGAAGTGAGTGAGTGAGAGAGAGAGAGAGAAAGATAAGCTGTGAGAGAGAAAGAGAAGCTGTGAGTGAGAGAGTGAGAGAGAGAAAGAGAAGCTGTTAGTGAGAGTGAGAGAGAGAGAGAGAGAGAAGCTGTGAGAGAGAGATTGAAAGAGAAGCTGTGAGTGAGTGAGAGAGAGAGAGAAGCTGTGAGAGAGAGAAAGAGAAGCTGTGAGTGAGAGGGAGAGAGAGAAAGATAAGCTGTGAGTGACACAGAGAGAGAAGCTGTGAGTTAGAGAGAGAGAAAGAGAAGCTGTGAGTGACAGAGAGAGAGAAAGAGAGTCTGAGAGTGAGTGAGAGAGAGAAAGAGAAGCTGTGTGAGAGAGAGAGAGGGAGAAAGAGAGGCTGTGAGAGAGAGAGAGAGAAAGAGAAGCTGTGAGTGTGTGTGAGAGAGAAAGAGAAGCTGTGAGTGAGAGAGAGAGAAAGAGAAATTAGAGTGAGAAAGAGAGAGAGAAAGAGAAGCTGTGAGTGGGAGATAGAGAAAGAGAGTCTGTGAGTGAGAGAGAGAGAGAAGCTGTGAGTGAGAGAGAGAGTGCCGCTGTGAGTGAGAGAGAGAGAAAGAGAAGCTGTGAATGAGAGAGAGAGAGAAAGAGAAGCTGTGAGTGAGAGAGAGAGAAAGAAAGAGAAGCTGTGAGTGAGTGAGAGAGAGAAAGGGAAGTTGTGAGTGAGAGAGAGAGAGAAAGAGAAGATATGAGTGAGAGAGAGAGAAGCAGAGAGAGAGAGAGAGAGAAAGAGAAGCTGTTCGTGAGACAGAGAGAGAGAAAGAGAAGCTGAGAGAGAGAGAGGGAGAAAGAAAAGCTGTGTGTGAGAGAGAGAAAGAGAAGCTGTGAGTGTGTGTGTGAGAGAAAGAGAAGCTGTGAGTGAGAGAGAAAGAAAGAAAGAGAAATTAGAGTGAGAAAGAGAGAGAGAAAGAGAAGCTGTGAGTGGGAGAGAGAGAAAGAGAGTCTGTGAGTGAGAGAGAGAGAGAGAAGCAGTGAGTGAGAGAGAGAGAGCCGCTGTGAGTGAGAGAGAGAGAAAGAGAAGCTGTGAATGAGAGAGAGAGTAAGAGAAGCTGTGTGTGTGAGAGAGAGAGAGGTTGTGAGTGAGAGAGAGAAAGAGAAGCTGTGAGTGAGAGAGAGAAAGAAAGTGAAGCTGTGAGTGAGAGAGAGAGAGAAAGAGAAGCTGTGTGTGTGTGAGAGAGTTGTGAGTGAGAGAGAGAAAGAGAAGCTGTGAGTGAGAGAGAGAGAGAAGATGTGAGTGATAGAGAGAGAGAAGGAGAAGCTGTGAGTGATAGAGAGAGTAAGTAAGAGAAGCTGTGAGAGATAGAGAGAGAGAGAAGGAGAAGCTGTGAGTGAGAGAGAGAGAGGGAGAAAGATAAGCTGTGTGTGTGTGAGAGAGAGAGAAGCTGTGTGTGTGTGAGAGAGAAAGAAAAGCTGTGATTGAGAGTGAGAGAGAGAGAGAAAGAGATGCTGTGAGTGAGAGAGAGAAACTGTGAGTGAGAGAGAGAAAGAAAAGCGGTGAGTGAGAGTGAGAGAGAGAAAGAAAAGCTGTGAGTGAGACAGAGAGAGAAAGAGAAGCTGTGTGAGAGAGAGAGAGGGAGAAAGAGAGGCTGTGAGAGAGAGAGAGAAAGAGAAGCTGTGTGTGTGTGAGAGAGAGAAAGAGAAGCTGTGAGTGAGAGAGAAAGAAAGAGAAATTAGAGTGAGAAAGAGAGAGAGAAAGAGAAGCTGTGAGTGGGAGATAGAGAAAGAGAGTCTGTGAGTGAGAGAGAGAGAGAGAAGCTGTGAGTGAGAGAGAGAGTGCCGCTGTGAGTGAGAGAGAGAGAAAGAGAAGCTGTGAATGAGAGAGAGAGAAAGAGAAGCTGTGAGTGAGAGAGAGAGAAAGAAAGAGAAGCTGTGAGTGAGTGAGAGAGAGAAAGGGAAGTTGTGAGTGAGAGAGAGAGAGAAAGAGAAGCTGTGAGTGAGAGAGAGAAAGAGAAGCTGTGAGTGAGAGAGAGAGAAAGAGAAGCTGTGAGTGAGAAGGAGAGGGAAAGAGAAGCTGTGAGTGAGTGAGAGAGAGAGAAAGAGAAACTGTGAGTGTGTGAGAGAGAAAGAGAAGCTGTGAGTGAGAGAGAGAGAGAAAGAAGCTGTGAGTGAGAAGGAGAGGGAAAGAGAAGCTGTGAGTGAGTGAGAGAGAGAGAAAGAGAAGCTGTGAGAGAGAAAGAGAGAAGCTGTGAGTGAGAGAGTGAGAGAGAGAAAGAGAAGCTGTTAGTGAGAGTGAGAGAGAGAGAGAGAGAAGCTGTGAGTGAGAGAGAGATAGAGAAGCTGTGAGTGAGAGGGAGAGAGAGAAAGAGAAGCTGTGAGTGACACAGAGAGAGAGAAGCTGTGAGTTAGAGAGAGAGAGAGAGAGAAGCTGTGAGTGACAGAGAGAGAGAAAGAGAAGCTGAGAGTGAGAGAGAGAGAGAGAAAGTGAAGCTGTGAGTGAGAGAGAGAGAGAAACAGAAGCTGTGTTTGTGTGTGAGAGAGAAAGACAGTCTGAGAAAGTGAGAGTGAAAGAGAAGCTGTGAGTGAGAGAGAGAGAGGGAGAAAGAGAAGCTGTGTGTGTGTGAGAGAGAAAGAGATGCTGTGAGTGAGAGTGAGAGAGAGAGAGAAAGAGAAGCTGTGAGTGAGAGAGAGAGTGAAAGAGAAGCTGTGAGTGAGAGAGAGAGAAAGAGAAGCTGTGAGTGAGAGAGAGAGAATGAGAAGCTGTGAGTGAGAGAGAGAGAGAGAAGCTATGAGTGAGAGAGAGAGAGAGAGAAAGTGAAGCTGTGAGTGAGAGAGAGAGAGAAAGAGAAGCTGTGTGTGTGTGAGAGAGAGAAAGATAGTCTGAGAAAGAGAGAGTGAAAGAGAAGCTGTGAGTGAGAGAGAGAGGGAGAAAGAGAAGCTGTGTGAGAGAGAGAGAGAAAGAGAAGCTGTGAGTGAGAGAGAGAGAGAGAAAGAGAAGCTGTGTGAGAGAGAGAGAGAAAGAGAAGTTGTGAGTGAGAGAGAGAGAGAGAGAGAAGCTGTGAGTGAGAGAGAGAAGTTGTGTGTGTGAGAGAGAAAGAGAAGCTGTGAGTGAGAGAGAGATGTGAGTGATAGAGAGAGAGAATGAGAAGCTGTGAGTGAGAGAGAGAGAGAGAATGAGAAGCTGTGCGTGAGAGAGAGAGAAAGAGAAGCTGTGAGTGAGAGAGAGAGAAGCTGTGAGTGAGAGAGAGAAAGAAATGCTGTGAGAGAGAGAGAGAGAAGATATGAGTGAGAGAGAGAGAGAGAAGCTGTGTGAGAGAGAGAAAGAGAAACAGAAGCTGTGAGTGAGACAGAGAGAGAAAGACAAGCTGTGTGAGAGAGAGAGAGGGAGAAAGAGAAGCTGTGAGAGAGAGAGAGAGAAAGAGAAGCTGTGAGTGTGTGTGAGAGAGAAAGAGAAGCTGTGAGTGAGAGAGAGAGAAAGAAAGAGAAATTAGAGTGAGAAAGAGAGAGAGAAAGAGAAGCTGTGAGTGAGAGAGAGAGAGAGAAGCTGTGAGTGAGAGAGAGAGAGCCGCTGTGAGTGAGAGAGGGAGAGAAAGAGAAGCTGTGAATGAGAGAGAGAGAGAAAGAGAAGCTGTGTGTGTGAGAGAGAAAGAGAAGCTGTGAGTGAGTGAGAGAGAGAGAAAGGGAAGTTGTGAGTGAGAGAGAGAGAAAGAGAAGCTGTGAGTGAGAGAGAGAGAAAGAGAAGCTGTGAGTGAGAGAGAGAGAGAAAGAGAAGCTGTGAGTGAGAAGGAGAGGGAAAGAGAAGCTCTGAGTGAGTGAGAGAGAGAGAAAGAGAAGCTGTGAGTGTGAGAGAGAGAAAGAGAAGCTGTGAGTGAGAGAGAGAGAAAAAGAGAAGCTGTGAGTAAGAAGGAGAGGGAAAGAGAAGAAGTGAGTGAGTGAGAGAGAGAGAGAGAAAGATAAGCTGTGAGAGAGAAAGAAAAGCTGTGAGTGAGAGAGTGAGAGAGAGAAAGAGAAGCTGTTAGTGAGAGAGAGAGAGAGAGAGAAGCTGTGAGAGAGAGATTGAAAGAGAAGCTGTGAGTGAGAGAGAGAGAGAGAGAAGCTGTGAGAGAGAGAAAGAGAAGCTGTGAGTGAGAGGGAGAGAGAGAAAGAGAAGCTGTGAGTGACACAGAGAGAGAAGCTGTGAGTTAGAGAGAGAGAAAGAGAAGCTGTGAGTGACAGAGAGAAAGAAAGAGAAGCTGAGAGTGAGAGAGAGAGAGAAAGTGAAGCTGTGAGTGAGAGAGAGAGAGAAAGAGAAGCTGTGTGTGTGTAAGAGAGAGAAGCTGTGAGTGAGAGAGAGAAAGAGAAGCTGTGAGTGAGAGAGAGAGAGAGAAGATGTGAGTGAGAGAGAGAGAGAATGAGAAGCTGTGAGTGAGAGAGAGAGAAAGTAAGAGAAGCTGTGAGTGATACAGAGAGAGAGAAAGAGAAGCTGTGAGTGAGAGAGAGAGAGAGGGAGAAAGATAAGCTGTGTGAGAGAGAGAGAAAGAGAAGCTGTGAGAGAGAGAGAGAGAAAGAGAAGCTGTGATTGAGAGTGAGAGAGAGAGAGAGAGAAAGAGAAGCTGTGAGTGAGAGAGAGAGAAAGAGAAGCTGTGAGTGAGAGAGAGAGAAAGAGAAGCTGTGAGTGAGAGAGAGAGAAGCTGTGAGTGAGAGAAAGAAAGAAAAGCTGTGAGTGAGAGAGAGAGAGAGAAAGAGAAGATATGAGTGAGAGAGAGAGAAGCAGTGAGAGAGAGAGAGAAAGAGAAGCTGTCAGTGAGACAGAGAGAGAGAAAGAGAAGCTGTGAGAGAGAGAGAGAGGGAGAAAGAGAAGCTGTGAGAGAGAGAGAGAAAGAGAAGCTGTGAGTGTGTGTGTGAGAGAAAGAGAAGCTGTGAGTGAGAGAGAGAGAAAGAAAGAGAAATTAGAGTGAGAAAGAGAGAGAGAATTAGAAGCTGTGAGTGAGAGTGAGAGAGAAGATGTGAGTGATAGAGAGAGAGAATGAGAAGCTGTGAGTGATAGAGAGAGTAAGTAAGAGAAGCTGTGAGTGAGATAGAGAGAGAGAGAAGGAGAAGCTGTGAGTGAGAGAGAGAGAGGGAGAAAGATAAGCTGTGTGTGTGAGAGAGAGAAGATGTGTGTGTGAGAGAGAGAAAGAAAAGTTGTGATTGAGAGTGAGAGAGAGAGAGAGAAAGAGATGCTGTGAGTGAGAGAGAGAGAAGCTGTGAGTGAGAGAGAAAGAAAAGCGGTGAGTGAGAGAGAGAGAGAAAGAGAAGATATGAATGAGAGAGAGAGAAGCAGTGAGAGAGAGAGAGAGAAAGAGAAGCTGTCAGTGAGACAGAGAGAGAGAAAGAGAAGCTGTGAGAGAGAGAGAGAGATGGAGAAAGAGAAGCTGTGTGTGTGAGAGAGAGAAGCTATGAGTGTGTGTGAGAGAGAAAGAGAAGCTGTGAGTGAGAGAGAGAGAAAGAAAGAGAAATTAGAGTGAGAAAGAGAAAGAGAAGCTGTGAGTGGGAGAGAGAGTGCCGCTGTGAGTGAGAGAGAGAAAGAGAAGCTGTGAATGAGAGAGAGAGAAAGAGAAGCTGTGAGTGGGAGAGAGAGAAAGAAAGAGAAGCTGTGAGTGAGAGAGAAAGAAAGAGAAGCTGTGAGTGAGTGAGAGAGAGAGAGAAAGAGAAGCTGTGAGAGAGAAAGAGAGAAGCTGTGAGTGAGAGAGTGAGAGAGAGAAAGAGAAGCTGTTAGTGAGAGTGAGAGAGAGACAGAGAAGCTGTGAGTGAGAGAGAGATAGAGAAGCTGTGAGTGAGAGGGAGAGAGAGAAAGAGAAGCTGTGAGTGACAGAGAGAGAGAAAGAGAAGCTGAGAGTGAGAGAGAGAGAAAGTGAAGCTGTGAGTGAGAGAGAGAGAGAAAGAGAAGCTGTGTGTGTGTAAGAGAGAGAAGCTGTGAGTGAGAGAGAGAAAGAGAAGCTGTGAGTGAGTGAGAGAGAGAGAAGATGTGAGTGAGAGAGAGAATGAGAAGCTGTGAGTGAGAGAGAGAGAAAGTAAGAGAAGCTGTGAGTGATACAGAGAGAGAGAAAGAGAAGCTGTGAGTGAGAGAGAGAGAGAGGGAGAAAGATAAGCTGTGTGAGAGAGAGAGAGAGAAAGAGAAGCTGTGAGAGAGAGAGAGAGAAAGAGAAGCTGTGATTGAGAGTGAGAGAGAGAGAGAGAAAGAGAAGCTGTGAGTGAGAGAGAGAGAAAGAGAAGCTGTGAGTGTGAGAGAGAGAAAGAGAAGCTGTGAGTGAGAGAGAGAAAAGCTGTGAGTGAGAGAGAGAGAGAGAGAAAGAGAAGATATGAGTGAGAGAGAGAGAAGCAGTGAGAGAGAGAGAGAAAGAGAAGCTGTCAGTGAGACAGAGAGAGAGAAAGAGAAGCTGTGAGAGAGAGAGAGAGGGAGAAAGAGAAGCTGTGTGAGAGAGAGAGAAAGAGAAGCTGTGAGTGTGTGTGTGAGAGAAAGAGAAGCTGTGAGTGAGAGAGAGAGAAAGAAAGAGAAATTAGAGTGAGAAAGAGAGAGAGAATTAGAAGCTGTGAGTGAGAGTGAGAGAGAAGATGTGAGTGATAGAGAGAGAGAATGAGAAGCTGTGAGTGATAGAGAGAGTAAGTAAGAGAAGCTGTGAGTGAGATAGAGAGAGAGAGAAGGAGAAGCTGTGAGTGAGAGAGAGAGAGGGAGAAAGATAAGCTGTGAGAGAGAGAGAGAGAGAAGATGTGTGTGTGTGTGAGAGAGAGAAAGAAAAGTTGTGATTGAGAGTGAGAGAGAGAGAGAAAGAGATGCTGTGAGTGAGAGAGAGAGAAGCTGTGAGTGAGAGAGAAAGAAAAGCGGTGAGTGAGAGAGAGAGAGAAAGAGAAGATATGAATGAGAGAGAGAGAAGCAGTGAGAGAGAGAGAGAGAGAAAGAGAAGCTGTCAGTGAGACAGAGAGAGAGAAAGAGAAGCTGTGAGAGAGAGAGAGAGATGGAGAAAGAGAAGCTGTGTGTGAGAGAGAGAGAAGCTATGAGTGTGTGTGAGAGAGAAAGAGAAGCTGTGAGTGAGAGAGAGAGAAAGAAAGAGAAATTAGAGTGAGAAAGAGAAAGAGAAAGATAAGCTGCGAGAGAGAAAGAGAAGCTGTGAGTGAGAGTGAGAGAGAGAAAGAGAAGCTGTTAGTGAGAGAGAGAGAGAGAGAGAAGCTGTGAGAGAGAGATTGAAAGAGAAGCTGTGAGTGAGAGAGAGAGAGAGAGAAGCTGTGAGAGAGAGAAAGAGAAGCTGTGAGTGAGAGGGAGAGAGAGAAAGAGAAGCTGTGAGTGACACAGAGAGAGAAGCTGTGAGTTAGAGAGAGAGAAAGAGAAGCTGTGAGTGACAGAGAGTGAGAAAGAGAAGCTGAGAGTGAGAGAGAGAGAGAAAGTGAAGCTGTGAGTGAGAGAGAGAGAGAAAGAGAAGCTGTGTGTGTGTAAGAGAGAGAAGCTGTGAGTGAGAGAGAGAAAGAGAAGCTGTGAGTGAGAGAGAGAGAGAGAAGATGTGAGTGAGAGAGAGAGAGAATGAGAAGCTGTGAGTGAGAGAGAGAGAAAGTAAGAGAAGCTGTGAGTGATACAGAGAGAGAGAAAGAGAAGCTGTGAGTGAGAGAGAGAGAGGGAGAAAGATAAGCTGTGTGAGAGAGAGAGAGAGAAAGAGAAGCTGTGAGAGAGAGAGAGAGAAAGAGAAGCTGTGATTGAGAGTGAGAGAGAGAGAGAGAAAGAGAAGCTGTGAGTGAGAGAGAGAGAGAGAGCAGTTGTGAGTGAGAAAGAGAGAAAGAGAAGCTGTGAGTGAGAGAGAGAGAAGCTGTGAGTGAGAGAGAGAAAGAAAAGCTGTGAGTGAGAGAGAGAGAGAGAAAGAGAAGATATGAGTGAGAGAGAGAGAAGCAGTGAGAGAGAGAGAGAAAGAGAAGCTGTCAGTGAGACAGAGAGAGAGAAAGAGAAGCTTTGAGAGAGAGAGAGGGAGAAAGAGAAGCTGTGAGAGAGAGAGAGAAAGAGAAGCTGTGAGTGTGTGTGTGAGAGAAAGAGAAGCTGTGAGTGAGAGAGAGAGAAAGAAAGAGAAATTAGAGTGAGAAAGAGAGAGAGAATTAGAAGCTGTGAGTGAGAGTGAGAGAGAAGATGTGAGTGATAGAGAGAGAGAATGAGAAGCTGTGAGTGATAGAGAGAGTAAGTAAGAGAAGCTGTGAGTGAGATAGAGAGAGAGAGAAGGAGAAGCTGTGAGTGAGAGAGAGAGAGGGAGAAAGATAAGCTGTGAGAGAGAGAAAGAGAAGATGTGTGTGTGTGAGAGAGAAAGAAAAGTTGTGATTGAGAGTGAGAGAGAGAGAGAAAGAGATGCTGTGAGTGAGAGAGAGAGAAGCTGTGAGTGAGAGAGAAAGAAAAGCGGTGAGTGAGAGAGAGAGAGAAAGAGAAGATATGAATGAGAGAGAGAGAAGCAGTGAGAGAGAGAGAGAGAGAAAGAGAAGCTGTCAGTGAGACAGAGAGAGAGAAAGAGAAGCTGTGAGAGAGAGAGAGAGATGGAGAAAGAGAAGCTGTGTGTGTGAGAGAGAGAAGCTATGAGTGTGTGTGAGAGAGAAAGAGAAGCTGTGAGTGAGAGAGAGAGAAAGAAAGAGAAATTAGAGTGAGAAAGAGAAAGAGAAAGAGAAGCTGTGAGTGGGAGAGAGAGTGCCGCTGTGAGTGAGAGAGAGAAAGAGAAGCTGTGAATGAGAGAGAGAGAAAGAGAAGCTGTGAGTGAGAGAGAGAGAAAGAAAGAGAAGCTGTGAGTGAGTGAGAGAGAGAGAGAAAGAGAAGCTGTGAGAGAGAAAGAGAGAAGCTGTGAGTGAGAGAGTGAGAGAGAGAAAGAGAAGCTGTTAGTGAGAGTGAGAGAGAGACAGAGAAGCTGTGAGTGAGAGAGAGATAGAGAAGCTGTGAGTGAGAGGGAGAGAGAGAAAGAGAAGCTGTGAGTGACACAGAGAGAGAGAAGCTGTGAGTTAGAGAGAGAGAGAAAGAGAAGCTGTGAGTGACAGAGAGAGAGAAAGAGAAGCTGAGAGTGAGAGAGAGAGAGAGAAAGTGAAGCTGTGAGGGAGAGATAGAGAGAAAGAGAAGCTGTGTTTGTGTGTGAGAGAGAAAGACAGTCTGAGAAAGTGAGAGTGAAAGAGAAGCTGTGAGTGGGAGAGAGAGAGGGAGAAAGAGAAGCTGTGTGTGTGTGAGAGAGAAAGAGATGCTGTGAGTGAGAGTGAGAGAGAGAGAGAGAAAGAGAAGCTGTGAGTGAGAGAGAGAGTGAAAGAGAAGCTGTGAGTGAGAGAGAGAGAAAGAGAAGCTGTGAGTGAGAGAGAGAGAATGAGAAGCTGTGAGTGAGAGAGAGAGAAGCTGTGAGCGAGAGAGAGAGAGAGAGAAAGTGAAGTGGTGAGTGAGAGAGAGAGAAAGAGAAGCTGTGTCTGTGTGAGAGAGAGAAAGATAGTCTGAGAAAGAGAGAGTGAAAGAGAAGCTGTGAGTGAGAGAGAGAGAGGGAGAAAGAGAAGCTGTGTGAGAGAGAGAGAGAAAGAGAAGCTGAGAAAGAGAAGCTGTGAGAGAGAGAGAGAGAGAAAGAGAAGCTGTGAGTGAGAGAGAGAGAGAGAGAAAGAGAAGCTGTGAGTGAGAGAGAGAGAGAGAATGAGAAGCTGTGAGTGAGAGAGAGAAGTTGTGTGTGAGAGAGAGAAAGAGAAGCTGTGAGTGAGAGAGAGATGTGAGTGATAGAGAGAGAGAATGAGAAGCTGTGAGTGAGAGTGAGAGAGAGAAAGAGAAGCTGTGAGTGAGAGAGAGAGAAAGAGAAGCTGTGAGTGAGAGAGAGAGAATATGTGAGTGAGAGAGAGAAAGAAATGCTGTGAGAGAGAGAGAGAGAAGATATGAGTGAGAGAGAGAGAGAAGCAGTGAGAGAGAGAGAAAGAGAAACAGAAGCTGTGAGTGAGACAGAGAGAGAAAGAGAAGCTGTGTGAGAGAGAGAGAGAGGGAGAAAGAGAAGCTGTGAGAGAGAGAGAGAAAGAGAAGCTGTGAGTGTGTGTGAGAGAGAAAGAGAAGCTGTGAGTGAGAGAGAGAGAGAGAAAGAGAAGCTGTGAGTGAGAGAGAGAGAGAATGAGAAGCTGTGAGTGAGAGAGAGAGGTTGTGTGTGTGAGAGAGAAAGAGAAGCTGTGAGTGAGAGAGAGATGTGAGTGATAGAGAGAGAGAATGAGAAGCTGTGAGTGAGAGTGAGAGAGAGAAAGAGAAGCTGTGAGTGAGAGAGAGAGAATCTGTGAGTGAGAGAGAGAGAATCTGTGAGTGAGAGAGAGAAAGAAATGCTGTGAGAGAGAGAGAGAGAAGATATGAGTGAGAGAGAGAGAGAAGCAGTGAGAGAGAGAGAAAGAGAAACAGAAGCTGTGAGTGAGACAGAGAGAGAAAGAGAAGCTGTGTGTGAGAGAGAGAGGGAGAAAGAGAAGCTGTGAGAGAGAGAGAGAAAGAGAAGCTGTGAGTGTGTGTAAGAGAGAAAGAGAAGCTGTGAGTGAGAGAGAGAGAAAGAAAGAGAAATTAGAGTGAGAAAGAGAGAGAGAAAGAGAAGCTGTGAGTGGGAGAGAGAGAAAGAGAGTCTGTGAGTGAGAGAGAGAGAGAGAAGCTGTGAGTGAGAGAGAGAGAGCCGTTGTGAGTGAGAGAGAGAGAAAGAGAAGCTGTGAATGAGAGAGAGAGAGAAAGAGAAGCTGTGAGTGAGAGAGAGAGAGAGAGAAGCTGTGAGAGAGAGAAAGAGAAGCTGTGAGTGACAGAGAGAGAGAAAGAGAAGCTGAGAGTGAGAGAGAGAAAGTGAAGCTGTGAGTGAGAGAGAGAGAGAGAAAGAGAAGCTGTGTGTGAGAGAGAGAGAAGCTGTGAGTGAGAGAGAGAAAGAGAAGCTGTGAGTGAGAGAGAGAGAGAGAAGATGTGAGTGAGAGAGAGAGAGAATGAGAAGCTGTGAGTGAGAGAGAGAGAAAGTAAGAGAAGCTGTGAGTGATACAGAGAGAGAGAAAGAGAAGCTGTGAGTGAGAGAGAGAGAGGGTGAGAAAGATAAGTTTGTGAGAGAGAGAGAGAAAGAGAAGCTGTGAGAGAGAGAGAGAAAGAGAAGCTGTGATTGAGAGTGAGAGAGAGAGAAAGAGAAGCTGTGAGTGAGAGAGAGAGAAAGAGAAGCTGTGAGTGAGAGAGAGAGAAAGAGAAGCTGTGAGTGAGAGAGAGAGAAGCTGTGAGTGAGAGAGAGAAAGAAAAGCTGTGAGTGAGAGAGAGAGAGAGAAAGAGAAGATATGAGTGTGAGAGAGAAGCAGTGAGAGAGAGAGAGAGAAAGAGAAGCTGTCAGTGAGACAGAGAGAGAAAGAGAAGCTGTGAGAGAGAGAGAGAGGGAGAAAGAGAAGCTGTGAGAGAGAGAGAGAAAGAGAAGCTGTGAGTGTGTGTGTGAGAGAAAGAGAAGCTGTGAGTGAGAGAGAGAGAAAGAAAGAGAAATTAGAGTGAGAAAGAGAGAGAGAATTAGAAGCTGTGAGTGAGAATGAGAGAGAAGATGTGAGTGATAGAGAGAGAGAATGAGAAGCTGTGAGTGATAGAGAGAGTAAGTAAGAGAAGCTGTGAGTGAGATAGAGAGAGAAGCTGTGAGTTAGAGAGAGAGAGAAAGAGAAGCTGTGAGTGACAGAGAGAGAGAAAGAGAAGCTGAGAGTGAGTGAGAGTAAGAGAAAGTGAAGCTGTGAGTGAGAGTGAGAAAGAGAAGCTGTGTGTGTGTGAGAGAGAGAAAGATAGTCTGAGAAAGAGAGAGTGAAAGAGAAGCTGTGAGTGAGAGAGAGAGAGGGAGAAAGAGAAGCAGTGTGTGTGAGAGAGAAAGAGAAGCTGTGAGTGAGAGTGAGAGAGAGAGAGAGAAAGAGAAGCTGTGAGTGATAGAGAGCGTAAGTAAGAGAAGCTGTGAGTGAGATAGAGAGAGAGAAGCTGTGAGTTAGAGAGAGAGAAAGAGAAGCTGTGAGTGACAGAGAGAGAGAAAGAGAAGCTGAGTGTGAGTGAGAGTAAGAGAAAGTGAAGCTGTGAGTGAGAGAGAGAAAGAGAAGCTGTGTGTGTGTGAGAGAGAGAAAGATAGTCTGAGAAAGAGAGAGTGAAAGAGAAGCTGTGAGCGAGAGAGAGAGAGGGAGAAAGAGAAGCTGTGTATGTGAGAGAGAAAGAGAAGTTGTGAGTGAGAGTGAGAGAGAGAGAGAGAAAGAGAAGCTGTGAGTGAGAGAGAGAGTGAGAGAAGCTGTGAGTGAGAGAGAGAGAAAGAGAAGCTGTGAGTGAGAGAGAGAGAGAATGAGAAGCTGTGAGTGAGAGAGAGAGAAGCTGTGAGTGAGAGAGAGAGAGAGAGAAAGAGAAGCTGTGAGTGAGAGAGAGAGTGAAAGAGAAGCTGTGAGTGAGAGAGAGAGAAAGAGAAGCTGTGAGTGAGAGAGAGAGAGAATGAGAAGCTGTGAGTGAGAGAGAGAGAAGCTGAGAGTGAGAGAGGGAGAGGGAGAAAGAGAAGCTGTGTGTGTGAGAGAGAAAGAGAAGCTGTGAGTGAGAGTGAGAGAGAGAGAAAGAGAAGCTGTGAGTGAGAGAGAGAGAATGAGAAGCTGTGAGTGAGAGAGAGAAGTTGTGTGTGTGAGAGAGAAAGAGAAGCTGTGAGTGAGAGAGAGAGAGAGATGTGAGTGATAGAGAGAGATAATGAGAAGCTGTGAGTGAGAGAGAGAGAAAGTAATAGAAGCTGTGAGTGAGATAGAGAGAGAGAGAAAGAGAAGCTGTGAGTGAGAGAGAGAGAGGGAGAAAGATAATCTGTGAGAGAGAGAGAGAAAGAGAAACTGTGTGTGTGAGAGAGAGAGAAAGAGAAGCTGTGATTGAGAGTGAGAGAGAGAGGGAGAACGATAAGCTGTGAGGGAGAGAGAAAGAAAGAAAAGCTGTGAGTGACAGAGAGAACCTGTGAGTGAGTGAGAGAAAGAAAAGCTGTGAGTGAGAGAGAGAGAGAAAGAGAAGATATGAGTGAGAGAGAGAGAGAAGCAGTGAGAGAGAGAGAGAAAGAGAAGCTGTTCGTGAGACAGAGAGAGAGAAAGAGAAGCTGAGAGAGAGAGAGGGAGAAAGAAAAGATGTGAGAGAGAGAGAGAGAAAGAGAAGCTGTGAGTGTGTGTGAGAGAAAGAGAAGCTGTGAGTGAGAGAGAAAGAAAGAAAGAGAAATTAGAGTGAGAAAGTGAGAGAGAAAGAGAAGCTGTGAGTGGGAGAGAGAGAAAGAGAGTCTGTGAGTGAGAGAGAGAGAGAGAGAAGCAGTGAGTGAGAGAGAGAGAGCCGCTGTGAGTGAGAGAGAGAGAAAGAGAAGCTGTGAATGAGAGAGAGAGTAAGAGAAGCTGTGTGTGTGTGAGAGAGAGAGGTTGTGAGTGAGAGAGAGAAAGAGAAGCTGTGAGTGAGAGAGAGAAAGAAAGTGAAGCTGTGAGTGAGAGAGAGAGAGAAAGAGAAGCTGTGTGTGTGTGTGAGAGAGAAGTTGTGAGTGAGAGAGAGAAAGAGAAGCTGTGAGTGAGAGAGAGAGAGAGAAGATGTGAGTGATAGAGAGAGAGAATGAGAAGCTGTGAGTGATAGAGAGAGTAAGTAAGAGAAGCTGTGAGTGAGATAGAGAGAGAGAGAAGGAGAAGCTGTGAGTGAGAGAGAGAGAGGGAGAAAGATAAGCTGTGTGTGTGTGTGAGAGAGAGAAGCTGTGTGTGTGAGAGAGAGAAAGAAAAGCTGTGATTGAGAGTGAGAGAGAGAGAGAAAGAGATGCTGTGAGTGAGAGAGAGAGAGAAGCTGTGAGTGAGAGAGAGAAAGAAAAGCGGTGAGTGAGAGTGAGAGAGAGAAAGAAAAGCTGTGAGTGAGACAGAGAGAGAAAGAGAAGCTGTGTGAGAGAGAGAGAGGGAGAAAGAGAAGCTGTGAGAGAGAGAGAGAAAGAGAAGCTATGAGTGTGTGTGAGAGAGAAAGAGAAGCTGTGAGTGAGAAAGAGAGAAAGAAAGAGAAATTAGAGTGAGAAAGATAGAGAGAAAGAGAAGCTGTGAGTGGGAGATAGAGAAAGAGAGTCTGTGAGTGAGAGAGAGAGAGAGAAGCTGTGAGTGAGAGAGAGAGTGCCACTGTGAGTGAGAGAGAGAGAAAGAGAAGCTGTGAATGAGAGAGAGAGAGAAAGAGAAGCTGTGAGTGAGAGAGAGAGAGAGAAAGAGAAGCTGTGAGTGTGTGAGAGAGAGAAAGGGAAGTTGTGAGTGAGAGAGAGAGAGAAAGAGAAGCTGTGAGTGAGAGAGAGAAAGAGAAGCTGTGAGTGAGAGAGAGAGAAAGAGAAGCTGTGAGTGAGAAGGAGAGGGAAAGAGAAGCTGTGAGTGAGTGAGAGAGAGAGAAAGAAAGAGAAACTGTGAGTGTGTGAGAGAGAAAGAGAAGCTGTGAGTGAGAGAGAAAGAGAAAGAGAAGCTGTGAGTGAGAAGGAGAGGGAAAGAGAAGCTGTGAGTGAGTGAGAGAGAGAGAGAAAGAGAAGCTGTGAGAGAGAAAGAGAGAAGCTGTGAGTGAGAGAGTGAGAGAGAGAAAGAGAAGCTGTTAGTGAGAGTGAGAGAGAGAGAGAAGCTGTGAGTGAGAGAGAGATAGAGAAGCTGTGAGTGAGAGGGAGAGAGAGAAAGAGAAGATGTGAGTGACACACAGAGAGAGAAGCTGTGAGTTAGAGAGAGAGAGAAAGAGAAGGTGTGAGTGACAGAGAGAGAGAAAGAGAAGCTGAGAGTGAGAGAGAGAGAGAGAAAGTGAAGCTGTGAGTGAGAGAGAGAGAGAAAGAGAAGCTGTGTTTGTGTGTGAGAGAGAAAGACAGTCTGAGAAAGTGAGAGTGAAAGAGAAGCTGTGAGTGAGAGAGAGAGAGGGAGAAAGAGAAGCTGTGTGTGTGTGAGAGAGAAAGAGATGCTGTGAGTGAGAGTGAGAGAGAGAGAAACTGTGAGTGAGAGAGAGAGTGAAAGAGAAGCTGTGAGTGTGAGAGAGAGAAAGAGAAGCTGTGAGTGAGAGAGAGAGAGAATGAGAAGCTGTGAGTGAGAGAGAGAGAAGCTGTGAGTGAGAGAGAGAGAGAGAAAGTGAAGCTGTGAGTGAGAGAGAGGGAGAAAGAGAAGCTGTGTGTGTGTGAGAGAAAGATAGTCTGAGAAAGAGAGAGTGAAAGAGAAGCTGTGAGTGAGAGAGAGAGAGGGAGAAAGAGAAGCTGTGTGAGAGAGAGAGAGAAAGAGAAGCTGTGAGTGAGAGTGAGAGAGAGAGAGAAAGAGAAGCTGTGAGAGAGAGAGAGAGAAATTGTGAGTGAGAGAGAGAGAGAGAATGAGAAGCTGTGAGTGAGAGAGAGAAGTTGTGTGTGTGAGAGAGAAAGAGAAGCTGTGAGTGAGAGAGAGATGTGAGTGATAGAGAGAGAGAATGAGAAGCTGTGAGTGAGAGTGAGAGAGAGAAAGAGAAGCTGTGAGTGAGAGAGAGAGAAAGAGAAGCTGTGTGAGAGAGAGAGAGGGAGAAAGAGAAGCTGAGAGAGAGAGAGAAAGAGAAGCTGTGAGTGTGTGTGAGAGAGAAAGAGAAGCTGTGAGTGAGAGAGAGAGAAAGAAAGAGAAATTAGAATGAGAAAGATAGAGAGAAAGAGAAGCTGTGAGTGGGAGAGAGAGAAAGAGAGTCTGTGAGTGAGAGAGAGAGAGAAGCTGTGAGTGAGAGAGAGAGAGCCGCTGTGAGTGAGAGAGAGAGAAAGAGAAGCTGTGAATGAGAGAGAGAGAGAAAGAGAAGCTGTGTGTGTGCGAGAGAAAGAGAAGCTGTGAGTGAGTGAGAGAGAGAGAAAGGGAAGTTGTGAGTGAGAGAGAGAGTAAGAGAAGCTGTGAGTGAGAGAGAGAGAAAGAGAAGCTGTGAGTGAGAGAGAGAGAGAGAAAGAGAAGCTGTGAGTGAGAAGGAGAGGGAAAGAGAAATTCTGAGTGAGTGAGAGAGAGAGAAAGAGAAGCTGTGAGTGAGAGAGAGAGAAAGAGAAGCTGTGAGTGAGAGAGAGAGAAAAAGAGAAGCTGTGAGTAAGAAGGAGAGGGAAAGAGAAGAAGTGAGTGAGTGAGAGAGAGAGAGAGAGAAAGATAAGCTGTGAGAGACAAAGAGAAGCTGTGAGTGAGAGAGTGAGAGAGAGAAAGAGAAGCTGTTAGTGAGAGTGAGAGAGAGAGAGAGAGAGAGAAGCTGTGAGAGAGAGATTGAAAGAGAAGCTGTGAGTGAGAGAGAGAGAGAGAGAAGCTGTGAGAGAGAGAAAGAGAAGCTGTGAGTGAGAGAGAGAAAGAGAAGCTGTGAGTGACACAGAGAGAGAAGCTGTGAGTTAGAGAGAGAGAAAGAGAAGCTGTGAGTGACAGAGAGATTGAAAGAGAAGCTGAGAGTGAGAGAGAGAGAGAAAGTGAAGCTGTGAGTGAGAGAGAGAGAGAAAGAGAAGCTGTGTGTGTGAGAGAGAGAGAAGCTGTGAGTGAGAGAGAGAAAGAAAAGCTGTGAGTGAGAGAGAGAGAGAGAAGATGTGAGTGAGAGAGAGAGAGAATGAGAAGCTGTGAGTGAGAGAGAGAGAAAGTAAGAGAAGCTGTGAGTGATACAGAGAGAGAGAAAGAGAAGCTGTGAGTGAGAGAGAGAGAAAGTAAGAGAAGCTGTGAGTGATACAGAGAGAGAGAAAGAGAAGCTGAGTGAGAGAGAGAGAGAGGGAGAAAGATAAGCTGTGTGAGAGAGAGAGAGAGAAAGAGAAGCTGTGGTTGAGAGAGAGAGAAAGAGAAGCTGTTGGTGAGAGAGAGAGAAGCTGTGAGTGAGAGAGAGAAAGAAAAGCTGTGAGTGAGAGAGAGAGAGAAAGAGAAGATATGAGTGAGAGAGAGAGAAGCAGTGAGAGAGAGAGAGAGAGAAAGAGAAGCTGTCAGTGAGACAGAGAGAGAGATAGAGAAGCTGTGTGAGAGAGAGAGAGGGAGAAAGAGAAGCTGTGTGAGAGAGAGCGAAAGAGAAGCTGTGAGTGTGTGTGTGAGAGAAAGAGAAGCTGTGAGTGAGAGAGAGAGAAAGAAAGAGAAATTAGAGTGAGAAAGAGAGAGAGAATTAGAAGCTGTGAGTGAGAGTGAGAGAGAAGATGTGAGTGATAGAGAGAGAGAATGAGATGCTGTGAGTGATAGAGAGAGTAAGTAAGAGAAGCTGTGAGTGAGATAGATAGAGAGAGAAGGAGAAGCTGTGAGTGAGAGAGAGAGAGGGAGAAAGATAAGCTGAGAGAGAGAGAGAGAGAAGATGTGTGTGTGTGAGAGAGAAAGAAAAGTTGTGATTGAGAGTGAGAGAGAGAGAAAGAGATGCTGCGAGTGAGAGAGAGAGAAGCTGTGAGTGAGAGAGAGAAAGAAAAGCGGTGAGTGAGAGTGAGAGAGAAAGAGAAGATATGAATGAGAGAGAGAGAAGCAGTGAGAGAGAGAGAGAGAAAGAGAAGCTGTCAGTGAGACAGAGAGAGAGAAAGAGAAGCTGTGAGAGAGAGAGAGAGATGGAGAAAGAGAAGCTGTGAGAGAAAGAGAAGCTGTGAGTGGGAGAGAGAGTGCCGCTGTGAGTGAGAGAGAGAGAAAGAGAAGCTGTGAATGAGAGAGAGAGAGAAAGAGAAGCTGTGAGTGAGACAGAGAGAGAAAGAGAAGCTGTGTGAGAGAGAGAGGGAGAAAGAGAAGCTGTGAGAGAGAGAGAGAAAGAGAAGCTGTGAGTGTGTGTGAGAGAGAAAGAGAAGCTGTGAGTGAGAGAGAGAGAAAGAAAGAGAAATTAGAGTGAGAAAGAGAGAGAGAAAGAGAAGCTGTGAGTGGGAGATAGAGAAAGAGAGTCTGTGAGTGAGAGAGAGAGAGAGAAGCTGTGAGTGAGAGAGAGAGAAGCTGTGAGTGAGAGAAAGAAAAGCGGTGAGTGAGAGTGAGAGAG
The DNA here is from genome assembly GCA_035047305.1 of Bradypodion pumilum. Classification (NCBI taxonomy): domain Eukaryota; kingdom Metazoa; phylum Chordata; class Lepidosauria; order Squamata; family Chamaeleonidae; genus Bradypodion; species Bradypodion pumilum. The sequence goes on along the minus strand of JAWDJD010000001.1, from coordinate 269,107,627 downwards.
AAAGAGAAGATATGAATGAGAGAGAGAGAAGCAGTGAGAGAGAGAGAGAGAAAGAGAAGCTGTCAGTGAGACAGAGAGAGAGAAAGAGAAGCTGTGAGAGAGAGAGAGATGGAGAAAGAGAAGCTGTGAGAGAGAGAGAAGCTGTGAGTGTGTGTGAGAGAGAAAGAGAAGCTGTGAGTGAGAGAGAGAGAAAGAAAGAGAAATTAGAGTGAGAAAGAGAGAGAGAAAGAGAAGCTGTGAGTGGGAGAGAGAGTGCCGCTGTGAGTGAGAGAGAGAGAAAGAGAAGCTGTGAATGAGAGAGAGAGAAAGAGAAGCTGTGAGTGAGACAGAGAGAGAAAGAGAAGCTGTGTGAGAGAGAGAGGGAGAAAGAGAAGCTGTGAGAGAGAGAGAGAAAGAGAAGCTGTGAGTGTGTGTGAGAGAGAAAGAGAAGCTGTGAGTGAGAGAGAAAGAGAAAGAGAAGCTGTGAGTGAGAAGGAGAGGGAAAGAGAAGCTGTGAGTGGGAGATAGAGAAAGAGAGTCTGTGAGTGAGAGAGAGAGAGAGAAGCTGTGAGTGAGAGAGAGAGTGCCGCTGTGAGTGAGAGTGAGAGAAAAAGAAGCTGTGAATGAGAGAGAGAGAGAAAGAGAAGCTGTGAGTGAGAGAGAGAGAAAGAAAGAGAAGCTGTGAGTGAGTGAGAGAGAGAAAGGGAAGTTGTGAGTGAGAGAGAGAGAGAAAGAGAAGCTGTGAGTGAGAGAGAGAAAGAGAGGCTGTGAGTGAGAGAGAGAGAAAGAGAAGCTGTGAGTGAGAAGGAGAGGGAAAGAGAAGCTGTGAGTGAGTGAGAGAGAGAGAAAGAAAGAGAAACTGTGAGTGTGTGAGAGAGAAAGAGAAGCTGTGAGTGAGAGAGAAAGAGAAAGAGAAGCTGTGAGTGAGAAGGAGAGGGAAAGAGAAGCTGTGAGTGAGTGAGAGAGAGAGAGAAAGAGAAGCTGTGAGAGAGAAAGAGAGAAGCTGTGAGTGAGAGAGTGAGAGAGAGAAAGAGAAGCTGTTAGTGAGAGTGAGAGAGAGAGAGAGAAGCTGTGAGTGAGAGAGAGATAGAAAAGCTGTGAGTGAGAGGGAGAGAGAGAAAGAGAAGATGTGAGTGACACACAGAGAGAGAAGCTGTGAGTTAGAGAGAGAGAGAAAGAGAAGGTGTGAGTGACAGAGAGAGAGAAAGAGAAGCTGAGAGTGAGAGAGAGAGAGAAAGTGAAGCTGTGAGTGAGAGAGAGAGAGAAAGAGAAGCTGTGTTTGTGTGAGAGAGAGAAAGACAGTCTGAGAAAGTGAGAGTGAAAGAGAAGCTGTGAGTGAGAGAGAGAGAGGGAGAAAGAGAAGCTGTGTGTGTGAGAGAGAGAAAGAGATGCTGTGAGTGAGAGTGAGAGAGAGAGAGAAACTGTGAGTGAGAGAGAGAGTGAAAGAGAAGCTGTGAGTGTGAGAGAGAGAAAGAGAAGCTGTGAGTGAGAGAGAGAGAATGAGAAGCTGTGAGTGAGAGAGAGAGAAGCTGTGAGTGAGAGAGAGAGAGAGAAAGTGAAGCTGTGAGTGAGAGAGAGGGAGAAAGAGAAGCTGTGTGTGTGTGAGAGAAAGATAGTCTGAGAAAGAGAGAGTGAAAGAGAAGCTGTGAGTGAGAGAGAGAGAGGGAGAAAGAGAAGCTGTGTGAGAGAGAGAGAGAAAGAGAAGCTGTGAGTGAGAGTGAGAGAGAGAGAGAAAGAGAAGCTGTGAGAGAGAGAGAGAAAGAGAAGTTGTGAGTGAGAGAGAGAGAGAATGAGAAGCTGTGAGTGAGAGAGAGAAGTTGTGTGTGAGAGAGAGAAAGAGAAGCTGTGAGTGAGAGAGAGATGTGAGTGATAGAGAGAGAGAATGAGAAGCTGTGAGTGAGAGTGAGAGAGAGAAAGAGAAGCTGTGAGTGAGAGAGAGAGAAAGAGAAGCTGTGAGTGAGAGAGAGAATCTGTGAGTGAGAGAGAGAAAGAAATGCTGTGAGAGAGAGAGAGAGAGAGAGAGAAGATATGAGTGAGAGAGAGAGAAGCAGTGAGAGAGAGAGAAAGAGAAACAGAAGCTGTGAGTGAGACAGAGAGAGAAAGAGAAGCTGTGTGAGAGAGAGAGAGGGAGAAAGAGAAGCTGAGAGAGAGAGAGAAAGAGAAGCTGTGAGTGTGTGTGAGAGAGAAAGAGAAGCTGTGAGTGAGAGAGAGAGAAAGAAAGAGAAATTAGAGTGAGAAAGATAGAGAGAAAGAGAAGCTGTGAGTGGGAGAGAGAGAAAGAGAGTCTGTGAGTGAGAGAGAGAGAGAGAGAAGCTGTGAGTGAGAGAGAGAGAGCCGCTGTGAGTGAGAGAGAGAGAAAGAGAAGCTGTGAATGAGAGAGAGAGAGAAAGAGAAGCTGTGTGTGTGAGAGAGAAAGAGAAGCTGTGAGTGAGTGAGAGAGAGAGAAAGGGAAGTTGTGAGTGAGAGAGAGAGAAAGAGAAGCTGTGAGTGAGAGAGAGAGAAAGAGAAGCTGTGAGTGAGAGAGAGAGAGAGAAAGAGAAGCTGTGAGTGAGAAGGAGAGGGAAAGAGAAGCTCTGAGTGAGTGAGAGAGAGAGAAAGAGAAGCTGTGAGTGAGAGAGAGAGAAAGAGAAGCTGTGAGTGAGAGAGAGAGAAAAAGAGAAGCTGTGAGTAAGAAGGAGAGGGAAAGAGAAGAAGTGAGTGAGTGAGAGAGAGAGAGAGAGAAAGATAAGCTGTGAGAGACAAAGAGAAGCTGTGAGTGAGAGAGTGAGAGAGAGAAAGAGAAGCTGTTAGTGAGAGTGAGAGAGAGAGAGAGAGAGAAGCTGTGAGAGAGAGATTGAAAGAGAAGCTGTGAGTGAGAGAGAGAGAGAGAAGCTGTGAGAGAGAGAAAGAGAAGCTGTGAGTGAGAGGGAGAGAGAGAAAGAGAAGCTGTGAGTGACACAGAGAGAGAAGCTGTGAGTTAGAGAGAGAGAAAGAGAAGCTGTGAGTGACAGAGAGAGAAAGAGAAGCTGAGAGTGAGAGAGAGAGAGAGAAAGTGAAGCTGTGAGTGAGAGAGAGAGAGAAAGAGAAGCTGTGTGTGTGAGAGAGAGAGAAGCTGTGAGTGAGAGAGAGAAAGAGAAGCTGTGAGTGAGAGAGAGAGAGAGAAGATGTGAGTGAGAGAGAGAGAATGAGAAGCTGTGAGTGAGAGAGAGAGAAAGTAAGAGAAGCTGTGAGTGATACAGAGAGAGAGAAAGAGAAGCTGTGAGTGAGAGAGAGAGAGAGGGAGAAAGATAAGCTGTGTGAGAGAGAGAGAGAGAAAGAGAAGCTGTGGTTGAGAGAGAGAGAAAGAGAAGCTGTTGGTGAGAGAGAGAGAAGCTGTGAGTGAGAGAGAGAAAGAAAAGCTGTGAGTGAGAGAGAGAGAGAAAGAGAAGATATGAGTGAGAGAGAGAGAAGCAGTGAGAGAGAGAGAGAGAGAAAGAGAAGCTGTCAGTGAGACAGAGAGAGAGAAAGAGAAGCTGTGTGAGAGAGAGAGAGGGAGAAAGAGAAGCTGTGTGAGAGAGAGCGAAAGAGAAGCTGTGAGTGTGTGTGTGAGAGAAAGAGAAGCTGTGAGTGAGAGAGAGAGAAAGAAAGAGAAATTAGAGTGAGAAAGAGAGAGAGAATTAGAAGCTGTGAGTGAGAGTGAGAGAGAAGATGTGAGTGATAGAGAGAGAGAATGAGATGCTGTGAGTGATAGAGAGAGTAAGTAAGAGAAGCTGTGAGTGAGATAGATAGAGAGAGAAGGAGAAGCTGTGAGTGAGAGAGAGGGAGGGAGAAAGATAAGCTGTGAGAGAGAGAGAGAGAGAAGATGTGTGTGTGTGAGAGAGAAAGAAAAGTTGTGATTGAGAGTGAGAGAGAGAGAAAGAGATGCTGTGAGTGAGAGAGAGAGAAGCTGTGAGTGAGAGAGAGAAAGAAAAGCGGTGAGTGAGAGAGAGAGAGAAAGAGAAGATATGAATGAGAGAGAGAGAAGCAGTGAGAGAGAGAGAGAGAAAGAGAAGCTGTCAGTGAGACAGAGAGAGAGAAAGAGAAGCTGTGTGAGAGAGAGAGAGATGGAGAAAGAGAAGCTGTGAGAGAGAGAAGCTGTGAGTGTGTGTGTGAGAGAAAGAGAAGCTGTGAGTGAGAGAGAGAGAAAGAAAGAGAAATTAGAGTGAGAAAGAGAGAGAGAAAGAGAAGCTGTGAGTGGGAGAGAGAGTGCCGCTGTGAGTGAGAGAGAGAGAAAGAGAAGCTGTGAATGAGAGAGAGAGAAAGAGAAGCTGTGAGTGAGAGAGAGAGAAAGAAAGAGAAGCTGTGAGTGAGTGAGAGAGAGAGAGAAAGAGAAGCTGTGAGAGAGAAAGAGAAAAGCTGTGAGTGAGAGAGTGAGAGAGAGAAAGAGAAGCTGTGAGTGAGAGGGAGAGAGAGAAAGAGAAGCTGTGAGTGACACAGAGAGAGAGAAGCTGTGAGTTAGAGAGAGAGATAAAGAGAAGCTGTGAGTGACAGAGAGAGAGAAAGAGAAGCTGAGAGTGAGAGAGAGAGAGAGAAAGTGAAGCTGTGAGTGAGAGATAGAGAGAAAGAGAAGATGTGTTTGTGTGAGAGAGAGAAAGACAGTCTGAGAAAGTGAGAGTGAAAGAGAAGCTGTGAGTGGGAGAGAGAGAGGGAGAAAGAGAAGCTGTGTGTGTGTGAGAGAGAAAGAGATGCTGTGAGTGAGAGTGAGCGAGAGAGAGAGAAAGAGAAGCTGTGAGTGAGAGAGAGAGTGAAAAAGAAGCTGTGAGTGAGAGAGAGAGAAAGAGAAGCTGTGAGTGAGAGAGAGAGAGAATGAGAAGCTGTGAGTGAGAGAGAGAGAGAGAGAAAGTGAAGCTGTGAGTGAGAGAGATAGAGAAAGAGAAGCTGTGTGTGTGTGTGTGAGAGAGAAAGATAGTCTGAGAAAGAGAGAGTGAAAGAGAAGCTGTGAGTGAGAGAGAGAGAGGGAGAAAGAGAAGCTGTGTGAGAGAGAGAGAGAAAGAGAAGCTGAGAAAGAGAAGCTGTGAGAGAGAGAGAGAAAGAGAAGCTGTGAGTGAGAGAGAGAGAGAGAAAGAGAAGCTGTGAGTGAGAGAGAGAGATAATGAGAATCTGTGAGTTAGAGAGAGAAGTTGTGTGTGAGAGAGAGAAAGAGAAGCTGTGAGTGAGAGAGAGATGTGATTGATAGAGAGAGAGAATGAGAAGCTGTGAGTGAGAGTGAGAGAGAGAAAGAGAAGCTGTGAGTGAGAGAGAGAGAAAGAGAAGCTGTGAGTGAGAGAGAGAGAATCTGTGAGTGAGAGATAGAAAGAAATGCTGTGTGTGAGAGAGAGAGAGAAGATATGAGTCAGAGAGAGAGAGAAGCAGTGAGAGAGAGAGAAAGAGAAACAGAAGCTGTGAGTGAGACAGAGAGAGAAAGAGAAGCTGTGTGAGAGAGAGAGAGGGAGAAAGAGAAGCTGTGAGAGAGAGAGAAAGAGAAGCTGTGAGTGTGTGTGAGAGAGAAAGAGAAGCTGTGAGTGAGAGAGAGAGAAAGAAAGAGAAATTAGAGAAAGAGAGAGAGAAAGAGAAGCTGTGAGTGGGAGAGAGAGAAAGAGAGTCTGTGAGTGAGAGAGAGAGAGAAGCTGTGAGTGAGAGAGAGAGAGCCGCTGTGAGTGAGAGAGAGAGAAAGAGAAGGTGTGAATGAGAGAGAGAGAGAAAGAGAAGCTGTGTGTGTGAGAGAGAAAGAGAAGCTGTGAGTGAGTGAGAGAGAGAGAAAGGGAAGTTGTGAGTGAGAGAGAGAGAGAAAGAGAAGCTGTGAGTGAGAGAGAGAGAAAGAGAAGCTGTGAGTGAGAGAGAGAGAGAAAGAGAAGCTGTGAGTGAGAAGGAGAGGGAAAGAGAAGCTCTGAGTGAGTGAGAGAGAGAGAGAAAGAGAAGCTGTGAGTGAGAGAGAGAGAAAGAGAAGCTGTGAGTGAGAGAGAGAGAAAAAGAGAAGCTGTGAGTAACAAGGAGAGGGAAAGAGAAGAAGTGAGTGAGTGAGAGAGAGAGAGAGAGAAAGAGAAGCTGTGAGAGAGAAAGAGAAGCTGTGAGTGAGAGAGTGAGAGAGAGAAAGAGAAGCTGTTAGTGAGAGTGAGAGAGAGAGAGAGAGAAGCTGTGAGAGAGAGATTGAAAGAGAAGCTGTGAGTGAGAGAGAGAGAGAAGCTGTGAGAGAGAGAAAGAGAAGCTGTGAGTGAGAGGGAGAGAGAGAAAGAGAAGCTGTGAGTGACACAGAGAGAGAAGCAGTGAGTTAGAGAGAGAGAGAGAGAAGCTGTGAGTGACAGAGAGAGAGAAAGAGAAGCTGAGAGTGAGAGAGAGAAAGAGAGTGAAGCTGTGAGTGAGAGAGAAAGAGAAGCTGTGTGTGTTTGAGAGAGAGAAGCTGTGAGTGAGAGAGAGAAAGAGAAGCTGTGAGTGAGAGAGAGAGAGAAGATGTGAGTGAGAGAGAGAGAGAATGAGAAGCTGTGAGTGAGAGAGAGAGAAAGTAAGAGAAGCTGTGAGTGATACAGAGAGAGAGAAAGAGAAGCTGTGAGAGAGAGAGAGGGAGAAAGATAAGCTTGTGAGAGAGAGAGAGAGAGAAAGAGAAGCTGTGAGTGAGAGAGAGAGAAAGAGAATCTGTGAGTGAGAGAGAGAGAAAGAGAAGCTGTGAGTGAGAGAGAGAGAAAGAAAGAGAAGATATGAGTGAGAGAGAGAGAAGCAGTGAGAGAGAGAGAGAGAGAAAGAGAAGCTGTCAGTGAGACAGAGAGAGAAAGAGAAGCTGTGAGAGAGAGAGAGAGGGAGAAAGAGAAGATGTGAGAGAGAGAGAGAAAGAGAAGCTGTGAGTGTGTGCGTGAGAGAAAGAGAAGCTGTGAGTGAGAGAGAGAGAAAGAAAGAGAAATTAGAGTGAGAAAGGGAGAGAGAATTAGAAGCTGTGAGTGAGAGTGAGAGAGAAGATGTGAGTGATAGAGAGAGTGAAAGAGAAGCTGTGAGTGAGAGAGAGAGAGGGAGAAAGAGAAGCTGTGTGTGTGAGAGAGAAAGAGAAGCTGTGAGTGAGAGTGAGAGAGAGAGAGAGAAAGAGAAGCTGTGAGTGAGAGAGAGAGTGAAAGAGAAGCTGTGAGTGAGAGAGAGAGAAAGAGAAGCTGTGAGTGAGAGAGAGAGAGAATGAGAAGCTGTGAGTGAGAGAGAGAGAAGCTGTAAGTGAGAGAGAGAGAGAAAGAGAAGCTGTGAGTGAGAGAGAGAGTGAAAGAGAAGCTGTGAGTGAGAGAGAGAGAAAGAGAAGCTGTGAGTGAGAGAGAGAGAGAGAATGAGAAGCTGTGAGTGAGAGAGAGAGAAGCTGAGAGTGAGAGAGGGAGAGGGAGAAAGAGAAGCTGTGTGTGTGAGAGAGAGAAAGAGAAGCTGTGAGTGAGAGTGAGAGAGGGAGAAAGAGAAGCTGTGAGTGAGAGAGAGAGAATGAGAAGCTGTGAGTGAGAGAGAGAAGTTGTGTGTGTGAGAGAGAAAGAGAAGCTGTGAGTGAGAGAGAGAGAGAGATGTGAGTAATAGAGAGAGATAATGAGAAGCTGTGAGTGAGAGAGAGAGAAAGTAATAGAAGCTGTGAGTGAGATAGAGAGAGAGAGAAAGAGAAGCTGTGAGTGAGAGAGAGAGGGAGAAAGATAATCTGTGAGAGAGAGAGAGAAAGAGAAACTGTGTGTGTGTGAGAGAGAGAAAGAGAAGCTGTGATTGAGAGTGAGAGAGAGAGGGAGAAAGTTAAGCTGTGAGTGAGAGAGAGAGAAAGAAAAGCTGTGAGTGAGAGAGAGAAGCTGTGAGTGAGAGAGAGAGAGAAAGAGAAGATATGAGTGAGAGAGAGAGAAGCAGTGAGAGAGAGAGAGAGAGAAAGAGAAGCTGTTTGTGAGACAGAGAGAGAGAAAGAGAAGCTGAGAGGGAGAGAGGGAGAAAGAAAAACTGTGAGAGAGAGAGAGAAAGAGAAGCTGTGAGTGTGTGTGAGAGAGAAAGAGAAGCTGTGAGTGAGAGAGAAAGAAAAAAGAGAAATTAGAGTGAGAAAGAGAGAGAGAAAGAGAAGCTGTGAGTGGGAGAGAGAGAAAGAGAGTCTGTGAGTGAGAGAGAGAGAGAAGCAGTGAGTGAGAGAGAGAGAGCCGCTGTGAGTGAGAGAGAGAGAAAGAGAAGCTGTGAATGAGAGAGAGAGTAAGAGAAGCTGTGTGTGTGAGAGAGAGAGAGGTTGTGAGTGAGAGAGAGAAAGAGAAGCTGTGAGTGAGAGAGAGAAAGAAAGTGAAGCTGTGAGTGAGAGAGAGAGAAAGAGAAGCTGTGTGTGTGTGAGAGAGAGAGGTTGTGAGTGAGAGAGAGAAAGAGAAGCTGTGAGTGAGAGAGAGAGATGTGAGTGATAGAGAGAGAGAATGAGAAGCTGTGAGTGATAGAGAGAGTAAGTAAGAGAAGCTGTGAGTGAGATAGAGAGAGAGAGAAGGAGAAGCTGTGAGTGAGAGAGAGAGAGGGAGAAAGATAAGCTGTGTGTGTGAGAGAGAGAAGCTGTGTGTGTGAGAGAGAGAAAGAAAAGCTGTGATTGAGAGTGAGAGAGAGAAAGAGATGCTGTGAGTGAGAGAGAGAGAAGCTGTGAGTGAGAGAGAGAAAGAGAAGCTGTGAGTGAGAGAGAGAGAAAGAAAGAGAAGATATGAGTGAGAGAGAGAGAAGCAGTGAGAGAGAGAGAGAGAGAGAGAGAGAAGCTGTCAGTGAGACAGAGAGAGAAAGAGAAGCTGTGAGAGAGAGAGAGAGGGAGAAAGAGAAGATGTGAGAGAGAGAGAGAAAGAGAAGCTGTGAGTGTGTGCGCGAGAGAAAGAGAAGCTGTGAGTGAGAGAGAGAGAAAGAAAGAGAAATTAGAGTGAGAAAGGGAGAGAGAATTAGAAGCTGTGAGTGAGAGTGAGAGAGAAGATGTGAGTGATAGAGAGAGTGAAAGAGAAGCTGTGAGTGAGAGAGAGAGAGGGAGAAAGAGAAGCTGTGTGTGTGAGAGAGAAAGAGAAGCTGTGAGTGAGAGTGAGTGAGAGAGAGAGAAAGAGAAGCTGTGAGTGAGAGAGAGAGTGAAAGAGAAGCTGTGAGTGAGAGAGAGAGAAAGAGAAGCTGTGAGTGAGAGAGAGAGAGAATGAGAAGCTGTGAGTGAGAGAGAGAGAAGCTGTGAGTGAGAGAGAGAGAGAGAAAGAGAAGCTGTGAGTGAGAGAGAGAGTGAAAGAGAAGCTGTGAGTGAGAGAGAGAGAAAGAGAAGCTGTGAGTGAGAGAGAGAGAGAGAATGAGAAGCTGTGAGTGAGAGAGAGAGAAGCTGAGAGTGAGAGAGGGAGAGGGAGAAAGAGAAGCTGTGTGTGTGAGAGAGAGAAAGAGAAGCTGTGAGTGAGAGTGAGAGAGGGAGAAAGAGAAGCTGTGAGTGAGAGAGAGAGAATGAGAAGCTGTGAGTGAGAGAGAGAAGTTGTGTGTGTGAGAGAGAAAGAGAAGCTGTGAGTGAGAGAGAGAGAGAGATGTGAGTAATAGAGAGAGATAATGAGAAGCTGTGAGTGAGAGAGAGAGAAAGTAATAGAAGCTGTGAGTGAGATAGAGAGAGAGAGAGAAAGAGAAGCTGTGAGTGAGAGAGAGAGAGGGAGAAAGATAATCTGTGAGAGAGAGAGAGAAAGAGAAACTGTGTGTGTGAGAGAGAGAAAGAGAAGCTGTGATTGAGAGTGAGAGAGAGAGGGAGAAAGATAAGCTGTGAGTGAGAGAGAGAGAAAGAAAAGCTGTGAATGAGAGAGAGAAGCTGTGAGTGAGAGAGAGAGAGAAAGAGAAGATATGAGTGAGAGAGAGAGAAGCAGTGAGAGAGAGAGAGAGAGAGAGAAGCTGTTCGTGAGACAGAGAGAGAGAAAGAGAAGCTGAGAGGGAGAGAGGGAGAAAGAAAAACTGTGAGAGAGAGAGAGAAAGAGAAGCTGTGAGTGTGTGAGAGAGAGAAAGAGAAGCTGTGAGTGAGAGAGAAAGAAAAAAGAGAAATTAGAGTGAGAAAGAGAGAGAGAAAGAGAAGCTGTGAGTGTGTGTGTGAGAGAAAGAGAAGCTGTGAGTGAGAGAGAGAGAAAGAAAGAGAAATTAGAGTGAGAAAGAGAGAGAGAATTAGAAGCTGTGAGTGAGAGTGAGAGAGAAGATGTGAGTGATAGAGAGAGAGAATGAGATGCTGTGAGTGATAGAGAGAGTAAGTAAGAGAAGCTGTGAGTGAGATAGATAGAGAGAGAAGGAGAAGCTGTGAGTGAGAGAGAGAGAGGGAGAAAGATAAGCTGTGAGAGAGAGAGAGAGAGAAGATGTGTGTGTGTGAGAGAGAAAGAAAAGTTGTGATTGAGAGTGAGAGAGAGAGAAAGAGATGCTGTGAGTGAGAGAGAGAGAAGCTGTGAGTGAGAGAGAGAAAGAAAAGCGGTGAGTGAGAGAGAGAGAGAAAGAGAAGATATGAATGAGAGAGAGAGAAGCAGTGAGAGAGAGAGAGAGAAAGAGAAGCTGTCAGTGAGACAGAGAGAGAGAAAGAGAAGCTGTGTGAGAGAGAGAGAGATGGAGAAAGAGAAGCTGTGAGAGAGAGAAGCTGTGAGTGTGTGTGTGAGAGAAAGAGAAGCTGTGAGTGAGAGAGAGAGAAAGAAAGAGAAATTAGAGTGAGAAAGAGAGAGAGAAAGAGAAGCTGTGAGTGGGAGAGAGAGTGCCGCTGTGAGTGAGAGAGAGAGAAAGAGAAGCTGTGAATGAGAGAGAGAGAAAGAGAAGCTGTGAGTGAGAGAGAGAGAAAGAAAGAGAAGCTGTGAGTGAGTGAGAGAGAGAGAGAAAGAGAAGCTGTGAGAGAGAAAGAGAAAAGCTGTGAGTGAGAGAGTGAGAGAGAGAAAGAGAAGCTGTGAGTGAGAGGGAGAGAGAGAAAGAGAAGCTGTGAGTGACACAGAGAGAGAGAAGCTGTGAGTTAGAGAGAGAGATAAAGAGAAGCTGTGAGTGACAGAGAGAGAGAAAGAGAAGCTGAGAGTGAGAGAGAGAGAGAGAAAGTGAAGCTGTGAGTGAGAGATAGAGAGAAAGAGAAGATGTGTTTGTGTGAGAGAGAGAAAGACAGTCTGAGAAAGTGAGAGTGAAAGAGAAGCTGTGAGTGGGAGAGAGAGAGGGAGAAAGAGAAGCTGTGTGTGTGTGAGAGAGAAAGAGATGCTGTGAGTGAGAGTGAGAGAGAGAGAGAGAAAGAGAAGCTGTGAGTGAGAGAGAGAGTGAAAAAGAAGCTGTGAGTGAGAGAGAGAGAAAGAGAAGCTGTGAGTGAGAGAGAGAGAGAATGAGAAGCTGTGAGTGAGAGAGAGAGAGAGAGAAAGTGAAGCTGTGAGTGAGAGAGATAGAGAAAGAGAAGCTGTGTGTGTGTGTGAGAGAGAAAGATAGTCTGAGAAAGAGAGAGTGAAAGAGAAGCTGTGAGTGAGAGAGAGAGAGGGAGAAAGAGAAGCTGTGTGAGAGAGAGAGAGAAAGAGAAGCTGAGAAAGAGAAGCTGTGAGAGAGAGAGAGAAAGAGAAGCTGTGAGTGAGAGAGAGAGAGAGAAAGAGAAGCTGTGAGTGAGAGAGAGAGATAATGAGAATCTGTGAGTTAGAGAGAGAAGTTGTGTGTGAGAGAGAGAAAGAGAAGCTGTGAGTGAGAGAGAGATGTGATTGATAGAGAGAGAGAATGAGAAGCTGTGAGTGAGAGTGAGAGAGAGAAAGAGAAGCTGTGAGTGAGAGAGAGAGAAAGAGAAGCTGTGAGTGAGAGAGAGAGAATCTGTGAGTGAGAGATAGAAAGAAATGCTGTGAGAGAGAGAGAGAGAGAAGATATGAGTCAGAGAGAGAGAGAAGCAGTGAGAGAGAGAGAAAGAGAAACAGAAGCTGTGAGTGAGACAGAGAGAGAAAGAGAAGCTGTGTGAGAGAGAGAGAGGGAGAAAGAGAAGCTGTGAGAGAGAGAGAAAGAGAAGCTGTGAGTGTGTGTGAGAGAGAAAGAGAAGCTGTGAGTGAGAGAGAGAGAAAGAAAGAGAAATTAGAGAAAGAGAGAGAGAAAGAGAAGCTGTGAGTGGGAGAGAGAGAAAGAGAGTCTGTGAGTGAGAGAGAGAGAGAAGCTGTGAGTGAGAGAGAGAGAGCCGCTGTGAGTGAGAGAGAGAGAAAGAGAAGGTGTGAATGAGAGAGAGAGAGAAAGAGAAGCTGTGTGTGTGAGAGAGAAAGAGAAGCTGTGAGTGAGTGAGAGAGAGAGAAAGGGAAGTTGTGAGTGAGAGAGAGAGAGAAAGAGAAGCTGTGAGTGAGAGAGAGAGAAAGAGAAGCTGTGAGTGAGAGAGAGAGAGAAAGAGAAGCTGTGAGTGAGAAGGAGAGGGAAAGAGAAGCTCTGAGTGAGTGAGAGAGAGAGAGAAAGAGAAGCTGTGAGTGAGAGAGAGAGAAAGAGAAGCTGTGAGTGAGAGAGAGAGAAAAAGAGAAGCTGTGAGTAACAAGGAGACGGAAAGAGAAGAAGTGAGTGAGTGAGAGAGAGAGAGAGAGAAAGAGAAGCTGTGAGAGAGAAAGAGAAGCTGTGAGTGAGAGAGTGAGAGAGAGAAAGAGAAGCTGTTAGTGAGAGTGAGAGAGAGAGAGAGAGAAGCTGTGAGAGAGAGATTGAAAGAGAAGCTGTGAGTGAGAGAGAGAGAGAGAAGCTGTGAGAGAGAGAAAGAGAAGCTGTGAGTGAGAGGGAGAGAGAGAAAGAGAAGCTGTGAGTGACACAGAGAGAGAAGCAGTGAGTTAGAGAGAGAGAGAGAGAAGCTGTGAGTGACAGAGAGAGAGAAAGAGAAGCTGAGAGTGAGAGAGAGAAAGAGAGTGAAGCTGTGAGTGAGAGAGAAAGAGAAGCTGTGTGTGTTTGAGAGAGAGAAGCTGTGAGTGAGAGAGAGAAAGAGAAGCTGTGAGTGAGAGAGAGAGAGAAGATGTGAGTGAGAGAGAGAGAATGAGAAGCTGTGAGTGAGAGAGAGAGAAAGTAAGAGAAGCTGTGAGTGATACAGAGAGAGAGAAAGAGAAGCTGTGAGAGAGAGAGAGGGAGAAAGATAAGCTTGTGAGAGAGAGAGAGAGAGAAAGAGAAGCTGTGAGTGAGAGAGAGAGAAAGAGAATCTGTGAGTGAGAGAGAGAGAAAGAGAAGCTGTGAGTGAGAGAGAGAGAAAGAAAGAGAAGATATGAGTGAGAGAGAGAGAAGCAGTGAGAGAGAGAGAGAGAGAAAGAGAAGCTGTCAGTGAGACAGAGAGAGAAAGAGAAGCTGTGAGAGAGAGAGAGAGGGAGAAAGAGAAGATGTGAGAGAGAGAGAGAAAGAGAAGCTGTGAGTGTGTGCGCGAGAGAAAGAGAAGCTGTGAGTGAGAGAGAGAGAAAGAAAGAGAAATTAGAGTGAGAAAGGGAGAGAGAATTAGAAGCTGTGAGTGAGAGTGAGAGAGAAGATGTGAGTGATAGAGAGAGTGAAAGAGAAGCTGTGAGTGAGAGAGAGAGAGGGAGAAAGAGAAGCTGTGTGTGTGAGAGAGAAAGAGAAGCTGTGAGTGAGAGTGAGTGAGAGAGAGAGAAAGAGAAGCTGTGAGTGAGAGAGAGAGTGAAAGAGAAGCTGTGAGTGAGAGAGAGAGAAAGAGAAGCTGTGAGTGAGAGAGAGAGAGAATGAGAAACTGTGAGTGAGAGAGAGAGAAGCTGTGAGTGAGAGAGAGAGAGAGAAAGAGAAGCTGTGAGTGAGAGAGAGAGTGAAAGAGAAGCTGTGAGTGAGAGAGAGAGAAAGAGAAGCTGTGAGTGAGAGAGAGAGAGAGAATGAGAAGCTGTGAGTGAGAGAGAGAGAAGCTGAGAGTGAGAGAGGGAGAGGGAGAAAGAGAAGCTGTGTGTGTGAGAGAGAGAAAGAGAAGCTGTGAGTGAGAGTGAGAGAGGGAGAAAGAGAAGCTGTGAGTGAGAGAGAGAGAATGAGAAGCTGTGAGTGAGAGAGAGAAGTTGTGTGTGTGAGAGAGAAAGAGAAGCTGTGAGTGAGAGAGAGAGAGAGATGTGAGTAATAGAGAGAGATAATGAGAAGCTGTGAGTGAGAGAGAGAGAAAGTAATAGAAGCTGTGAGTGAGATAGAGAGAGAGAGAGAAAGAGAAGCTGTGAGTGAGAGAGAGAGAGGGAGAAAGATAATCTGTGAGAGAGAGAGAGAAAGAGAAACTGTGTGTGTGAGAGAGAGAAAGAGAAGCTGTGATTGAGAGTGAGAGAGAGAGGGAGAAAGATAAGCTGTGAGTGAGAGAGAGAGAAAGAAAAGCTGTGAATGAGAGAGAGAAGCTGTGAGTGAGAGAGAGAGAGAAAGAGAAGATATGAGTGAGAGAGAGAGAAGCAGTGAGAGAGAGAGAGAGAGAGAGAAGCTGTTCGTGAGACAGAGAGAGAGAAAGAGAAGCTGAGAGGGAGAGAGGGAGAAAGAAAAACTGTGAGAGAGAGAGAGAAAGAGAAGCTGTGAGTGTGTGAGAGAGAGAAAGAGAAGCTGTGAGTGAGAGAGAAAGAAAAAAGAGAAATTAGAGTGAGAAAGAGAGAGAGAAAGAGAAGCTGTGAGTGTGTGTGTGAGAGAAAGAGAAGCTGTGAGTGAGAGAGAGAGAAAGAAAGAGAAATTAGAGTGAGAAAGAGAGAGAGAATTAGAAGCTGTGAGTGAGAGTGAGAGAGAAGATGTGAGTGATAGAGAGAGAGAATGAGATGCTGTGAGTGATAGAGAGAGTAAGTAAGAGAAGCTGTGAGTGAGATAGATAGAGAGAGAAGGAGAAGCTGTGAGTGAGAGAGAGAGAGGGAGAAAGATAAGCTGTGAGAGAGAGAGAGAGAGAAGATGTGTGTGTGTGAGAGAGAAAGAAAAGTTGTGATTGAGAGTGAGAGAGAGAGAAAGAGATGCTGTGAGTGAGAGAGAGAGAAGCTGTGAGTGAGAGAGAGAAAGAAAAGCGGTGAGTGAGAGAGAGAGAGAAAGAGAAGATATGAATGAGAGAGAGAGAAGCAGTGAGAGAGAGAGAGAGAAAGAGAAGCTGTCAGTGAGACAGAGAGAGAGAAAGAGAAGCTGTGTGAGAGAGAGAGAGATGGAGAAAGAGAAGCTGTGAGAGAGAGAAGCTGTGAGTGTGTGTGTGAGAGAAAGAGAAGCTGTGAGTGAGAGAGAGAGAAAGAAAGAGAAATTAGAGTGAGAAAGAGAGAGAGAAAGAGAAGCTGTGAGTGGGAGAGAGAGTGCCGCTGTGAGTGAGAGAGAGAGAAAGAGAAGCTGTGAATGAGAGAGAGAGAAAGAGAAGCTGTGAGTGAGAGAGAGAGAAAGAAAGAGAAGCTGTGAGTGAGTGAGAGAGAGAGAGAAAGAGAAGCTGTGAGAGAGAAAGAGAAAAGCTGTGAGTGAGAGAGTGAGAGAGAGAAAGAGAAGCTGTGAGTGAGAGGGAGAGAGAGAAAGAGAAGCTGTGAGTGACACAGAGAGAGAGAAGCTGTGAGTTAGAGAGAGAGATAAAGAGAAGCTGTGAGTGACAGAGAGAGAGAAAGAGAAGCTGAGAGTGAGAGAGAGAGAGAGAAAGTGAAGCTGTGAGTGAGAGATAGAGAGAAAGAGAAGATGTGTTTGTGTGAGAGAGAGAAAGACAGTCTGAGAAAGTGAGAGTGAAAGAGAAGCTGTGAGTGGGAGAGAGAGAGGGAGAAAGAGAAGCTGTGTGTGTGTGAGAGAGAAAGAGATGCTGTGAGTGAGAGTGAGAGAGAGAGAGAGAAAGAGAAGCTGTGAGTGAGAGAGAGAGTGAAAAAGAAGCTGTGAGTGAGAGAGAGAGAAAGAGAAGCTGTGAGTGAGAGAGAGAGAGAATGAGAAGCTGTGAGTGAGAGAGAGAGAGAGAGAAAGTGAAGCTGTGAGTGAGAGAGATAGAGAAAGAGAAGCTGTGTGTGTGTGTGAGAGAGAAAGATAGTCTGAGAAAGAGAGAGTGAAAGAGAAGCTGTGAGTGAGAGAGAGAGAGGGAGAAAGAGAAGCTGTGTGAGAGAGAGAGAGAAAGAGAAGCTGAGAAAGAGAAGCTGTGAGAGAGAGAGAGAAAGAGAAGCTGTGAGTGAGAGAGAGAGAGAGAAAGAGAAGCTGTGAGTGAGAGAGAGAGATAATGAGAATCTGTGAGTTAGAGAGAGAAGTTGTGTGTGAGAGAGAGAAAGAGAAGCTGTGAGTGAGAGAGAGATGTGATTGATAGAGAGAGAGAATGAGAAGCTGTGAGTGAGAGTGAGAGAGAGAAAGAGAAGCTGTGAGTGAGAGAGAGAGAAAGAGAAGCTGTGAGTGAGAGAGAGAGAATCTGTGAGTGAGAGATAGAAAGAAATGCTGTGAGAGAGAGAGAGAGAGAAGATATGAGTCAGAGAGAGAGAGAAGCAGTGAGAGAGAGAAAGAGAAACAGAAGCTGTGAGTGAGACAGAGAGAGAAAGAGAAGCTGTGTGAGAGAGAGAGAGGGAGAAAGAGAAGCTGTGAGAGAGAGAGAAAGAGAAGCTGTGAGTGTGTGTGAGAGAGAAAGAGAAGCTGTGAGTGAGAGAGAGAGAAAGAAAGAGAAATTAGAGAAAGAGAGAGAGAAAGAGAAGCTGTGAGTGGGAGAGAGAGAAAGAGAGTCTGTGAGTGAGAGAGAGAGAGAAGCTGTGAGTGAGAGAGAGAGAGCCGCTGTGAGTGAGAGAGAGAGAAAGAGAAGGTGTGAATGAGAGAGAGAGAGAAAGAGAAGCTGTGTGTGTGAGAGAGAAAGAGAAGCTGTGAGTGAGTGAGAGAGAGAGAAAGGGAAGTTGTGAGTGAGAGAGAGAGAGAAAGAGAAGCTGTGAGTGAGAGAGAGAGAAAGAGAAGCTGTGAGTGAGAGAGAGAGAGAAAGAGAAGCTGTGAGTGAGAAGGAGAGGGAAAGAGAAGCTCTGAGTGAGTGAGAGAGAGAGAGAAAGAGAAGCTGTGAGTGAGAGAGAGAGAAAGAGAAGCTGTGAGTGAGAGAGAGAGAAAAAGAGAAGCTGTGAGTAACAAGGAGAGGGAAAGAGAAGAAGTGAGTGAGTGAGAGAGAGAGAGAGAAAGAGAAGCTGTGAGAGAGAAAGAGAAGCTGTGAGTGAGAGAGTGAGAGAGAGAAAGAGAAGCTGTTAGTGAGAGTGAGAGAGAGAGAGAGAGAAGCTGTGAGAGAGAGATTGAAAGAGAAGCTGTGAGTGAGAGAGAGAGAGAGAAGCTGTGAGAGAGAGAAAGAGAAGCTGTGAGTGAGAGGGAGAGAGAGAAAGAGAAGCTGTGAGTGACACAGAGAGAGAAGCAGTGAGTTAGAGAGAGAGAGAGAGAAGCTGTGAGTGACAGAGAGAGAGAAAGAGAAGCTGAGAGTGAGAGAGAGAAAGAGAGTGAAGCTGTGAGTGAGAGAGAAAGAGAAGCTGTGTGTGTTTGAGAGAGAGAAGCTGTGAGTGAGAGAGAGAAAGAGAAGCTGTGAGTGAGAGAGAGAGAGAAGATGTGAGTGAGAGAGAGAGAGAATGAGAAGCTGTGAGTGAGAGAGAGAGAAAGTAAGAGAAGCTGTGAGTGATACAGAGAGAGAGAAAGAGAAGCTGTGAGAGAGAGAGAGGGAGAAAGATAAGCTTGTGAGAGAGAGAGAGAGAGAAAGAGAAGCTGTGAGTGAGAGAGAGAGAAAGAGAATCTGTGAGTGAGAGAGAGAGAAAGAGAAGCTGTGAGTGAGAGAGAGAGAAAGAAAGAGAAGATATGAGTGAGAGAGAGAGAAGCAGTGAGAGAGAGAGAGAGAGAAAGAGAAGCTGTCAGTGAGACAGAGAGAGAAAGAGAAGCTGTGAGAGAGAGAGAGAGGGAGAAAGAGAAGATGTGAGAGAGAGAGAGAAAGAGAAGCTGTGAGTGTGTGCGTGAGAGAAAGAGAAGCTGTGAGTGAGAGAGAGAGAAAGAAAGAGAAATTAGAGTGAGAAAGGGAGAGAGAATTAGAAGCTGTGAGTGAGAGTGAGAGAGAAGATGTGAGTGATAGAGAGAGTGAAAGAGAAGCTGTGAGTGAGAGAGAGAGAGGGAGAAAGAGAAGCTGTGTGTGTGAGAGAGAAAGAGAAGCTGTGAGTGAGAGTGAGAGAGAGAGAGAGAAAGAGAAGCTGTGAGTGAGAGAGAGAGTGAAAGAGAAGCTGTGAGTGAGAGAGAGAGAAAGAGAAGCTGTGAGTGAGAGAGAGAGAGAATGAGAAGCAGTGAGTGAGAGAGAGAGAAGCTGTAAGTGAGAGAGAGAGAGAGAAAGAGAAGCTGTGAGTGAGAGAGAGAGTGAAAGAGAAGCTGTGAGTGAGAGAGAGAGAAAGAGAAGCTGTGAGTGAGAGAGAGAGAGAGAATGAGAAGCTGTGAGTGAGAGAGAGAGAAGCTGAGAGTGAGAGAGGGAGAGGGAGAAAGAGAAGCTGTGTGTGTGAGAGAGAGAAAGAGAAGCTGTGAGTGAGAGTGAGAGAGGGAGAAAGAGAAGCTGTGAGTGAGAGAGAGAGAATGAGAAGCTGTGAGTGAGAGAGAGAAGTTGTGTGTGTGTGAGAGAAAGAGAAGCTGTGAGTGAGAGAGAGAGAGAGATGTGAGTAATAGAGAGAGATAATGAGAAGCTGTGAGTGAGAGAGAGAGAAAGTAATAGAAGCTGTGAGTGAGATAGAGAGAGAGAGAAAGAGAAGCTGTGAGTGAGAGAGAGAGGGAGAAAGATAATCTGTGAGAGAGAGAGAGAAAGAGAAACTGTGTGTGTGTGAGAGAGAGAAAGAGAAGCTGTGATTGAGAGTGAGAGAGAGAGGGAGAAAGTTAAGCTGTGAGTGAGAGAGAGAGAAAGAAAAGCTGTGAGTGAGAGAGAGAAGCTGTGAGTGAGAGAGAGAGAGAAAGAGAAGATATGAGTGAGAGAGAGAGAAGCAGTGAGAGAGAGAGAGAGAGAAAGAGAAGCTGTTCGTGAGACAGAGAGAGAGAAAGAGAAGCTGAGAGGGAGAGAGGGAGAAAGAAAAACTGTGAGAGAGAGAGAGAAAGAGAAGCTGTGAGTGTGTGTGAGAGAGAAAGAGAAGCTGTGAGTGAGAGAGAAAGAAAAAAGAGAAATTAGAGTGAGAAAGAGAGAGAGAAAGAGAAGCTGTGAGTGGGAGAGAGAGAAAGAGAGTCTGTGAGTGAGAGAGAGAGAGAAGCAGTGAGTGAGAGAGAGAGAGCCGCTGTGAGTGAGAGAGAGAGAAAGAGAAGCTGTGAATGAGAGAGAGAGTAAGAGAAGCTGTGTGTGTGAGAGAGAGAGAGGTTGTGAGTGAGAGAGAGAAAGAGAAGCTGTGAGTGAGAGAGAGAAAGAAAGTGAAGCTGTGAGTGAGAGAGAGAGAAAGAGAAGCTGTGTGTGTGTGAGAGAGAGAGGTTGTGAGTGAGAGAGAGAAAGAGAAGCTGTGAGTGAGAGAGAGAGATGTGAGTGATAGAGAGAGAGAATGAGAAGCTGTGAGTGATAGAGAGAGTAAGTAAGAGAAGCTGTGAGTGAGATAGAGAGAGAGAGAAGGAGAAGCTGTGAGTGAGAGAGAGAGAGGGAGAAAGATAAGCTGTGTGTGTGAGAGAGAGAAGCTGTGTGTGTGAGAGAGAGAAAGAAAAGCTGTGATTGAGAGTGAGAGAGAGAAAGAGATGCTGTGAGTGAGAGAGAGAGAAGCTGTGAGTGAGAGAGAGAAAGAGAAGCTGTGAGTGAGAGAGAGAGAAAGAAAGAGAAGATATGAGTGAGAGAGAGAGAAGCAGTGAGAGAGAGAGAGAGAGAGAGAGAGAAGCTGTGAGTGTGTGCGCGAGAGAAAGAGAAGCTGTGAGTGAGAGAGAGAGAAAGAAAGAGAAATTAGAGTGAGAAAGGGAGAGAGAATTAGAAGCTGTGAGTGAGAGTGAGAGAGAAGATGTGAGTGATAGAGAGAGTGAAAGAGAAGCTGTGAGTGAGAGAGAGAGAGGGAGAAAGAGAAGCTGTGTGTGTGAGAGAGAAAGAGAAGCTGTGAGTGAGAGTGAGTGAGAGAGAGAGAAAGAGAAGCTGTGAGTGAGAGAGAGAGTGAAAGAGAAGCTGTGAGTGAGAGAGAGAGAAAGAGAAGCTGTGATTGAGAGTGAGAGAGAGAAAGAGATGCTGTGAGTGAGAGAGAGAGAAGCTGTGAGTGAGAGAGAGAAAGAGAAGCTGTGAGTGAGAGAGAGAGAAAGAAAGAGAAGATATGAGTGAGAGAGAGAGAAGCAGTGAGAGAGAGAGAGAGAGAGAGAGAGAAGCTGTGAGTGTGTGCGCGAGAGAAAGAGAAGCTGTGAGTGAGAGAGAGAGAAAGAAAGAGAAATTAGAGTGAGAAAGGGAGAGAGAATTAGAAGCTGTGAGTGAGAGTGAGAGAGAAAGAGAAGATATGAGTGAGAGAGAGAGAAGCAGTGAGAGAGAGAGAGAGAGAAAGAGAAGATATGAGTGAGAGAGAGAGAAGCAGTGAGAGAGAGAGAGAGAGAAAGAGAAGCTGTTCGTGAGACAGAGAGAGAGAAAGAGAAGATGAGAGGGAGAGAGGGAGAAAGAAAAACTGTGAGAGAGAGAGAGAAAGAGAAGCTGTGAGTGTGTGTGAGAGAGAAAGAGAAGCTGTGAGTGAGAGAGAAAGAAAAAAGAGAAATTAGAGTGAGAAAGAGAGAGAGAAAGAGAAGCTGTGAGTGGGAGAGAGAGAAAGAGAGTCTGTGAGTGAGAGAGAGAGAGAAGCAGTGAGTGAGAGAGAGAGAGCCGCTGTGAGTGAGAGAGAGAGAAAGAGAAGCTGTGAATGAGAGAGAGAGTAAGAGAAGCTGTGTGTGTGTGAGAGAGAGAGGTTGTGAGTGAGAGAGAGAAAGAGAAGCTGTGAGTGAGAGAGAGAAAGAAAGTGAAGCTGTGAGTGAGAGAGAGAGAAAGAGAAGCTGTGTGTGTGTGAGAGAGAGAGGTTGTGAGTGAGAGAGAGAAAGAGAAGCTGTGAGTGAGAGAGAGAGATGTGAGTGATAGAGAGAGAGAATGAGAAGCTGTGAGTGATAGAGAGAGTAAGTAAGAGAAGCTGTGAGTGAGATAGAGAGAGAGAGAAGGAGAAGCTGTGAGTGAGAGAGAGAGAGGGAGAAAGATAAGCTGTGTGTGTGAGAGAGAGAAGCTGTGTGTGTGAGAGAGAGAAAGAAAAGCTGTGATTGAGAGTGAGAGAGAGAAAGAGATGCTGTGAGTGAGAGAGAGAGAAGCTGTGAGTGAGAGAGAGAAAGAGAAGCTGTGAGTGAGAGAGAGAGAAAGAAAGAGAAGATATGAGTGAGAGAGAGAGAAGCAGTGAGAGAGAGAGAGAGAGAGAGAGAAGCTGTGAGTGTGTGCGCGAGAGAAAGAGAAGCTGTGAGTGAGAGAGAGAGAAAGAAAGAGAAATTAGAGTGAGAAAGGGAGAGAGAATTAGAAGCTGTGAGTGAGAGTGAGAGAGAAGATGTGAGTGATAGAGAGAGTGAAAGAGAAGCTGTGAGTGAGAGAGAGAGAGGGAGAAAGAGAAGCTGTGTGTGTGAGAGAGAAAGAGAAGCTGTGAGTGAGAGTGAGTGAGAGAGAGAGAAAGAGAAGCTGTGAGTGAGAGAGAGAGTGAAAGAGAAGCTGTGAGTGAGAGAGAGAGAAAGAGAAGCTGTGAGTGAGAGAGAGAGAGAATGAGAAGCTGTGAGTGAGAGAGAGAGAAGCTGTGAGTGAGAGAGAGAGAGAGAAAGAGAAGCTGTGAGTGAGAGAGAGAGTGAAAGAGAAGCTGTGAGTGAGAGAGAGAGAAAGAGAAGCTGTGAGTGAGAGAGAGAGAGAGAATGAGAAGCTGTGAGTGAGAGAGAGAGAAGCTGAGAGTGAGAGAGGGAGAGGGAGAAAGAGAAGCTGTGTGTGTGAGAGAGAGAAAGAGAAGCTGTGAGTGAGAGTGAGAGAGGGAGAAAGAGAAGCTGTGAGTGAGAGAGAGAGAATGAGAAGCTGTGAGTGAGAGAGAGAAGTTGTGTGTGTGAGAGAGAAAGAGAAGCTGTGAGTGAGAGAGAGAGAGAGATGTGAGTAATAGAGAGAGATAATGAGAAGCTGTGAGTGAGAGAGAGAGAAAGTAATAGAAGCTGTGAGTGAGATAGAGAGAGAGAGAGAAAGAGAAGCTGTGAGTGAGAGAGAGAGAGGGAGAAAGATAATCTGTGAGAGAGAGAGAGAAAGAGAAACTGTGTGTGTGAGAGAGAGAAAGAGAAGCTGTGATTGAGAGTGAGAGAGAGAGGGAGAAAGATAAGCTGTGAGTGAGAGAGAGAGAAAGAAAAGCTGTGAATGAGAGAGAGAAGCTGTGAGTGAGAGAGAGAGAGAAAGAGAAGATATGAGTGAGAGAGAGAGAAGCAGTGAGAGAGAGAGAGAGAGAGAGAGAAGCTGTTCGTGAGACAGAGAGAGAGAAAGAGAAGCTGAGAGGGAGAGAGGGAGAAAGAAAAACTGTGAGAGAGAGAGAGAAAGAGAAGCTGTGAGTGTGTGAGAGAGAGAAAGAGAAGCTGTGAGTGAGAGAGAAAGAAAAAAGAGAAATTAGAGTGAGAAAGAGAGAGAGAAAGAGAAGCTGTGAGTGGGAGAGAGAGAAAGAGAGTCTGTGAGTGAGAGAGAGAGAGAAGCAGTGAGTGAGAGAGAGAGAGCCGCTGTGAGTGAGAGAGAGAGAAAGAGAAGCTGTGAATGAGAGAGAGAGTAAGAGAAGCTGTGTGTGTGAGACAGAGAGAGGTTGTGAGTGAGAGAGAGAAAGAGAAGCTGTGAGTGAGAGAGAGAAAGAAAGTGAAGCTGTGAGTGAGAGAGAGAGAGAAAGAGAAGCTGTGTGTGTGTGTGAGAGAGAAGTTGTGAGTGAGAGAGAGAAAGAGAAGCTGTGAGTGAGAGAGAGAGAGAGATGTGAGTGATAGAGAGAGAGAATGAGAAGCTGTGAGTGATAGAGAGAGTAAGTAAGAGAAGCTGTGAGTGAGATAGAGAGAGAGAGAAGGAGAAGCTGTGAGTGAGAGAGAGAGAGGGAGAAAGATAAGCTGTGTGTGTGTGAGAGAGAGAAGCTGTGTGTGTGAGAGAGAGAAAGAAAAGCTGTGATTGAGAGTGAGAGAGAGAAAGAGATGCTGTGAGTGAGAGAGAGAGAAGCTGTGAGTGAGAGAGAGAAAGAAAAGCGGTGAGTGAGAGAGAGAGAGAAAGAGAAGCTGTGAGTGAGACAGAGGGAGAGAAAGAGAAGCAGTGAGAGAGAGAGAGGGAGAAAGAGAAGCTGTGAGTGTATGTGAGAGAGAAAGAGAAGCTGTGAGTGAGAGAGAGAGAAAGAAAGAGAAATTAGAGTGAGAAAGAGAGAGAGAAAGAGAAGCTGTGAGTGGGAGAGAGAGAAAGAGAGTCTGTGAGTGAGAGAGAGAGAGAGAGAGAAGCTGTGAGTGAGAGAGAGAGTGCCGCTGTGAGTGTGAGAGAGAGAGAGAGAAGCTGTGAATGAGAGAGAGAGAGAAAGAGAAGCTGTGAGTGAGAGAGAGCGAAAGAAAGAGAAGCTGTGAGTGAGTGAGAGAGAGAAAGGGAAGTTGTGAGTGAGAGAGAGAGAGAGAAAGAGAAGCTGTGAGTGAGAGAGAGAAAGAGAAGCTGTGAGTGAGAGAGAGAGAAAGAAAAGCTGTGAGTGAGAAGGAGAGGGAAAGAGAAGCTGTGAGTGAGTGAGAGAGAGAGAAAGAGAAACTGTGAGTGTGTGTGAGAGAAAGAGAAGCTGTGAGTGAGAGAGAGAGAGAAAGAGAAGCTGTGAGTGAGAAGGAGAGGGAAAGAGAAGCTGTGAGTGAGTGAGAGAGAGAGAGAAAGAGAAGCTGTGAGAGAGAAAGAGAGAAGCTGTGAGTGAGAGAGTGTGAGAGAGAAAGATAAGCTGTTAGTGAGAGTGAGAGAGAGAGAGAGAGAAGCTGTGAGTGACAGAGAGATTGAAAGAGAAGCTGTGAGTAAGAGAGAGTGAGAGAAAGAGAAGCTGTGAGTGACACAGAGAGAGAGAAGCTGTGTTAGAGAGAGAGAGAAAGCGAAGCTGTGAGTGACAGAGAGAGAGAAAGAGAAGCTAAGAGTGAGAGAGAGAGAGAGAAAGTGAAGCTGTGAGTGAGAGATAGAGAGAAAGAGAAGCTGTGTTTGTGTGTGAGAGAGAAAGATAGTCTGAGAAAGTGAGAGTGAAAGAGAAGCTGTGAGTGAGAGAGAGAGAGGGAGAAAGAGAAGCTGTGTGTGTGAGAGAGAGAAAGAGAAGCTGTGAGTGAGAGTGAGAGAGAGAGAGAAAGAGAAGCTGTGAGTGAGAGAGAGAGTGAAAGAGAAGCTGTGAGTGAGAGAGATAGAAAGAGAAGCTGTGAGTGAGAGAGAGAGAATGAGAAGCTGTGAGTGAGAGAGAGAGACGCTGTGAGAGAGAGAGAGAGAAAGTGAAGCTGTGAGTGAGAGAGTGAGAGAAAGAGAAGCTGTGTGTGAGAGAGAGAGAGAGAAAGAGAAGCTGTGAGAGAGAGAGAGAGAGAAAGAGAAGCTGTGAGTGAGTGAGAGAGAGAGAAAGAGAAGCTGTGTGTGAGAGAGAGAAAGAGAAGCTGTGAGTGAGTGAGAGAGAGAGAAAGGGAAGTTGTGAGTGAGAGAGAGAGAGAAAGAGAAGCTGTGAGTGAGAGAGAGAGAAAGAGAAGCTGTGAGTGAGAGAGAGAGAGAAAGAGAAGCTGTGAGTGAGAAGGAGAGGGAAAGAGAAGCTCTGAGTGAGTGAGAGAGAGAGAAAGAGAAGCTGTGAGTGAGAGAGAGAGAAAGAGAAGCTGTGAGTGAGAGAGAGAGAAAAAGAGAAGCTGTGAGTAACAAGGAGAGGGAAAGAGAAGAAGTGAGTGAGTGAGAGAGAGAGAGAGAAAGAGAAGCTGTGAGAGAGAAAGAGAAGCTGTGAGTGAGAGAGTGAGAGAGAGAAAGAGAAGCTGTTAGTGAGAGTGAGAGAGAGAGAGAGAGAAGCTGTGAGAGAGAGAGAAAGAGAAGCTGTGAGTGACACAGAGAGAGAAGCAGTGAGTTAGAGAGAGAGAGAGAGAAGCTGTGAGTGACAGAGAGAGAGAAAGAGAAGCTGAGAGTGAGAGAGAGAGAGAGAGTGAAGCTGTGAGTGAGAGAGAAATAGAAGCTGTGTGTGTTTGAGAGAGAGAAGCTGTGAGTGAGAGAGAGAAAGAGAAGCTGTGAGTGAGAGAGAGAGAGAAGATGTGAGTGAGAGAGAGAGAGAATGAGAAGCTGTGAGTGAGAGAGAGACAAAGTAAGAGAAGCTGTGAGTGATACAGAGAGAGAGAAAGAGAAGCTGTGAGAGAGAGAGAGGGAGAAAGATAAGCTTGTGAGAGAGAGAGAGAGAGAAAGAGAAGCTGTGAGTGAGAGAGAGAGAAAGAGAATCTGTGAGTGAGAGAGAGAGAAAGAGAAGCTGTGAGTGAGAGAGAGAGAAGCTGTGAGTGAGAGAGAGAAAGAAAAGCTGTGAGTGAGAGAGAGAGAAAGAAAGAGAAGATATGAGTGAGAGAGAGAGAAGCAGTGAGAGAGAGAGAGAGAGAGAGAAAGAGAAGCTGTCAGTGAGACAGAGAGAGAAAGAGAAGCTGTGAGAGAGAGAGAGAGGGAGAAAGAGAAGATGTGAGAGAGAGAGAGAGAAAGAGAAGCTGTGAGTGTGTGCGTGAGAGAAAGAGAAGCTGTGAGTGAGAGAGAGAGAAAGAAAGAGAAATTAGAGTGAGAAAGGGAGAGAGAATTAGAAGCTGTGAGTGAGAGTGAGAGAGAAGATGTGAGTGATAGAGAGAGTGAAAGAGAAGCTGTGAGTGAGAGAGAGAGAGGGAGAAAGAGAAGCTGTGTGTGTGAGAGAGAAAGAGAAGCTGTGAGTGAGAGAGAGAGAGAGAAGCTGTGAGAGAGAGAAAGAGAAGCTGTGAGTGAGAGGGAGAGAGAGAAAGAGAAGCTGTGAGTGACACAGAGAGAGAAGCAGTGAGTTAGAGAGAGAGAGAGAGAAGCTGTGAGTGACAGAGAGAGAGAAAGAGAAGCTGAGAGTGAGAGAGAGAAAGAGAGTGAAGCTGTGAGTGAGAGAGAAAGAGAAGCTGTGTGTGTTTGAGAGAGAGAAGCTGTGAGTGAGAGAGAGAAAGAGAAGCTGTGAGTGAGAGAGAGAGAGAAGATGTGAGTGAGAGAGAGAGAGAATGAGAAGCTGTGAGTGAGAGAGAGAGAAAGTAAGAGAAGCTGTGAGTGATACAGAGAGAGAGAAAGAGAAGCTGTGAGAGAGAGAGAGGGAGAAAGATAAGCTTGTGAGAGAGAGAGAGAGAGAAAGAGAAGCTGTGAGTGAGAGAGAGAGAAAGAGAATCTGTGAGTGAGAGAGAGAGAAAGAGAAGCTGTGAGTGAGAGAGAGAGAAAGAAAGAGAAGATATGAGTGAGAGAGAGAGAAGCAGTGAGAGAGAGAGAGAGAGAAAGAGAAGCTGTCAGTGAGACAGAGAGAGAAAGAGAAGCTGTGAGAGAGAGAGAGAGGGAGAAAGAGAAGATGTGAGAGAGAGAGAGAAAGAGAAGCTGTGAGTGTGTGCGTGAGAGAAAGAGAAGCTGTGAGTGAGAGAGAGAGAAAGAAAGAGAAATTAGAGTGAGAAAGGGAGAGAGAATTAGAAGCTGTGAGTGAGAGTGAGAGAGAAGATGTGAGTGATAGAGAGAGTGAAAGAGAAGCTGTGAGTGAGAGAGAGAGAGGGAGAAAGAGAAGCTGTGTGTGTGAGAGAGAAAGAGAAGCTGTGAGTGAGAGTGAGAGAGAGAGAGAGAAAGAGAAGCTGTGAGTGAGAGAGAGAGTGAAAGAGAAGCTGTGAGTGAGAGAGAGAGAAAGAGAAGCTGTGAGTGAGAGAGAGAGAGAATGAGAAGCAGTGAGTGAGAGAGAGAGAAGCTGTAAGTGAGAGAGAGAGAGAGAAAGAGAAGCTGTGAGTGAGAGAGAGAGTGAAAGAGAAGCTGTGAGTGAGAGAGAGAGAAAGAGAAGCTGTGAGTGAGAGAGAGAGAGAGAATGAGAAGCTGTGAGTGAGAGAGAGAGAAGCTGAGAGTGAGAGAGGGAGAGGGAGAAAGAGAAGCTGTGTGTGTGAGAGAGAGAAAGAGAAGCTGTGAGTGAGAGTGAGAGAGGGAGAAAGAGAAGCTGTGAGTGAGAGAGAGAGAATGAGAAGCTGTGAGTGAGAGAGAGAAGTTGTGTGTGTGTGAGAGAAAGAGAAGCTGTGAGTGAGAGAGAGAGAGAGATGTGAGTAATAGAGAGAGATAATGAGAAGCTGTGAGTGAGAGAGAGAGAAAGTAATAGAAGCTGTGAGTGAGATAGAGAGAGAGAGAAAGAGAAGCTGTGAGTGAGAGAGAGAGGGAGAAAGATAATCTGTGAGAGAGAGAGAGAAAGAGAAACTGTGTGTGTGTGAGAGAGAGAAAGAGAAGCTGTGATTGAGAGTGAGAGAGAGAGGGAGAAAGTTAAGCTGTGAGTGAGAGAGAGAGAAAGAAAAGCTGTGAGTGAGAGAGAGAAGCTGTGAGTGAGAGAGAGAGAGAAAGAGAAGATATGAGTGAGAGAGAGAGAAGCAGTGAGAGAGAGAGAGAGAGAAAGAGAAGCTGTTCGTGAGACAGAGAGAGAGAAAGAGAAGCTGAGAGGGAGAGAGGGAGAAAGAAAAACTGTGAGAGAGAGAGAGAAAGAGAAGCTGTGAGTGTGTGTGAGAGAGAAAGAGAAGCTGTGAGTGAGAGAGAAAGAAAAAAGAGAAATTAGAGTGAGAAAGAGAGAGAGAAAGAGAAGCTGTGAGTGGGAGAGAGAGAAAGAGAGTCTGTGAGTGAGAGAGAGAGAGAAGCAGTGAGTGAGAGAGAGAGAGCCGCTGTGAGTGAGAGAGAGAGAAAGAGAAGCTGTGAATGAGAGAGAGAGTAAGAGAAGCTGTGTGTGTGAGAGAGAGAGAGGTTGTGAGTGAGAGAGAGAAAGAGAAGCTGTGAGTGAGAGAGAGAAAGAAAGTGAAGCTGTGAGTGAGAGAGAGAGAAAGAGAAGCTGTGTGTGTGTGAGAGAGAGAGGTTGTGAGTGAGAGAGAGAAAGAGAAGCTGTGAGTGAGAGAGAGAGATGTGAGTGATAGAGAGAGAGAATGAGAAGCTGTGAGTGATAGAGAGAGTAAGTAAGAGAAGCTGTGAGTGAGATAGAGAGAGAGAGAAGGAGAAGCTGTGAGTGAGAGAGAGAGAGGGAGAAAGATAAGCTGTGTGTGTGAGAGAGAGAAGCTGTGTGTGTGAGAGAGAGAAAGAAAAGCTGTGATTGAGAGTGAGAGAGAGAAAGAGATGCTGTGAGTGAGAGAGAGAGAAGCTGTGAGTGAGAGAGAGAAAGAGAAGCTGTGAGTGAGAGAGAGAGAAAGAAAGAGAAGATATGAGTGAGAGAGAGAGAAGCAGTGAGAGAGAGAGAGAGAGAGAGAGAGAAGCTGTGAGTGTGTGCGCGAGAGAAAGAGAAGCTGTGAGTGAGAGAGAGAGAAAGAAAGAGAAATTAGAGTGAGAAAGGGAGAGAGAATTAGAAGCTGTGAGTGAGAGTGAGAGAGAAGATGTGAGTGATAGAGAGAGTGAAAGAGAAGCTGTGAGTGAGAGAGAGAGAGGGAGAAAGAGAAGCTGTGTGTGTGAGAGAGAAAGAGAAGCTGTGAGTGAGAGTGAGTGAGAGAGAGAGAAAGAGAAGCTGTGAGTGAGAGAGAGAGTGAAAGAGAAGCTGTGAGTGAGAGAGAGAGAAAGAGAAGCTGTGATTGAGAGTGAGAGAGAGAAAGAGATGCTGTGAGTGAGAGAGAGAGAAGCTGTGAGTGAGAGAGAGAAAGAGAAGCTGTGAGTGAGAGAGAGAGAAAGAAAGAGAAGATATGAGTGAGAGAGAGAGAAGCAGTGAGAGAGAGAGAGAGAGAGAGAGAGAAGCTGTGAGTGTGTGCGCGAGAGAAAGAGAAGCTGTGAGTGAGAGAGAGAGAAAGAAAGAGAAATTAGAGTGAGAAAGGGAGAGAGAATTAGAAGCTGTGAGTGAGAGTGAGAGAGAAAGAGAAGATATGAGTGAGAGAGAGAGAAGCAGTGAGAGAGAGAGAGAGAGAAAGAGAAGATATGAGTGAGAGAGAGAGAAGCAGTGAGAGAGAGAGAGAGAGAAAGAGAAGCTGTTCGTGAGACAGAGAGAGAGAAAGAGAAGCTGAGAGGGAGAGAGGGAGAAAGAAAAACTGTGAGAGAGAGAGAGAAAGAGAAGCTGTGAGTGTGTGTGAGAGAGAAAGAGAAGCTGTGAGTGAGAGAGAAAGAAAAAAGAGAAATTAGAGTGAGAAAGAGAGAGAGAAAGAGAAGCTGTGAGTGGGAGAGAGAGAAAGAGAGTCTGTGAGTGAGAGAGAGAGAGAAGCAGTGAGTGAGAGAGAGAGAGCCGCTGTGAGTGAGAGAGAGAGAAAGAGAAGCTGTGAATGAGAGAGAGAGTAAGAGAAGCTGTGTGTGTGAGAGAGAGAGAGGTTGTGAGTGAGAGAGAGAAAGAGAAGCTGTGAGTGAGAGAGAGAAAGAAAGTGAAGCTGTGAGTGAGAGAGAGAGAAAGAGAAGCTGTGTGTGTGTGAGAGAGAGAGGTTGTGAGTGAGAGAGAGAAAGAGAAGCTGTGAGTGAGAGAGAGAGATGTGAGTGATAGAGAGAGAGAATGAGAAGCTGTGAGTGATAGAGAGAGTAAGTAAGAGAAGCTGTGAGTGAGATAGAGAGAGAGAGAAGGAGAAGCTGTGAGTGAGAGAGAGAGAGGGAGAAAGATAAGCTGTGTGTGTGAGAGAGAGAAGCTGTGTGTGTGAGAGAGAGAAAGAAAAGCTGTGATTGAGAGTGAGAGAGAGAAAGAGATGCTGTGAGTGAGAGAGAGAGAAGCTGTGAGTGAGAGAGAGAAAGAGAAGCTGTGAGTGAGAGAGAGAGAAAGAAAGAGAAGATATGAGTGAGAGAGAGAGAAGCAGTGAGAGAGAGAGAGAGAGAGAGAGAGAAGCTGTGAGTGTGTGCGCGAGAGAAAGAGAAGCTGTGAGTGAGAGAGAGAGAAAGAAAGAGAAATTAGAGTGAGAAAGGGAGAGAGAATTAGAAGCTGTGAGTGAGAGTGAGAGAGAAGATGTGAGTGATAGAGAGAGTGAAAGAGAAGCTGTGAGTGAGAGAGAGAGAGGGAGAAAGAGAAGCTGTGTGTGTGAGAGAGAAAGAGAAGCTGTGAGTGAGAGTGAGTGAGAGAGAGAGAAAGAGAAGCTGTGAGTGAGAGAGAGAGTGAAAGAGAAGCTGTGAGTGAGAGAGAGAGAAAGAGAAGCTGTGAGTGAGAGAGAGAGAGAATGAGAAGCTGTGAGTGAGAGAGAGAGAAGCTGTGAGTGAGAGAGAGAGAGAGAAAGAGAAGCTGTGAGTGAGAGAGAGAGTGAAAGAGAAGCTGTGAGTGAGAGAGAGAGAAAGAGAAGCTGTGAGTGAGAGAGAGAGAGAGAATGAGAAGCTGTGAGTGAGAGAGAGAGAAGCTGAGAGTGAGAGAGGGAGAGGGAGAAAGAGAAGCTGTGTGTGTGAGAGAGAGAAAGAGAAGCTGTGAGTGAGAGTGAGAGAGGGAGAAAGAGAAGCTGTGAGTGAGAGAGAGAGAATGAGAAGCTGTGAGTGAGAGAGAGAAGTTGTGTGTGTGAGAGAGAAAGAGAAGCTGTGAGTGAGAGAGAGAGAGAGATGTGAGTAATAGAGAGAGATAATGAGAAGCTGTGAGTGAGAGAGAGAGAAAGTAATAGAAGCTGTGAGTGAGATAGAGAGAGAGAGAGAAAGAGAAGCTGTGAGTGAGAGAGAGAGAGGGAGAAAGATAATCTGTGAGAGAGAGAGAGAAAGAGAAACTGTGTGTGTGAGAGAGAGAAAGAGAAGCTGTGATTGAGAGTGAGAGAGAGAGGGAGAAAGATAAGCTGTGAGTGAGAGAGAGAGAAAGAAAAGCTGTGAATGAGAGAGAGAAGCTGTGAGTGAGAGAGAGAGAGAAAGAGAAGATATGAGTGAGAGAGAGAGAAGCAGTGAGAGAGAGAGAGAGAGAGAGAGAAGCTGTTCGTGAGACAGAGAGAGAGAAAGAGAAGCTGAGAGGGAGAGAGGGAGAAAGAAAAACTGTGAGAGAGAGAGAGAAAGAGAAGCTGTGAGTGTGTGAGAGAGAGAAAGAGAAGCTGTGAGTGAGAGAGAAAGAAAAAAGAGAAATTAGAGTGAGAAAGAGAGAGAGAAAGAGAAGCTGTGAGTGGGAGAGAGAGAAAGAGAGTCTGTGAGTGAGAGAGAGAGAGAAGCAGTGAGTGAGAGAGAGAGAGCCGCTGTGAGTGAGAGAGAGAGAAAGAGAAGCTGTGAATGAGAGAGAGAGTAAGAGAAGCTGTGTGTGTGAGACAGAGAGAGGTTGTGAGTGAGAGAGAGAAAGAGAAGCTGTGAGTGAGAGAGAGAAAGAAAGTGAAGCTGTGAGTGAGAGAGAGAGAGAAAGAGAAGCTGTGTGTGTGTGTGAGAGAGAAGTTGTGAGTGAGAGAGAGAAAGAGAAGCTGTGAGTGAGAGAGAGAGAGAGATGTGAGTGATAGAGAGAGAGAATGAGAAGCTGTGAGTGATAGAGAGAGTAAGTAAGAGAAGCTGTGAGTGAGATAGAGAGAGAGAGAAGGAGAAGCTGTGAGTGAGAGAGAGAGAGGGAGAAAGATAAGCTGTGTGTGTGTGAGAGAGAGAAGCTGTGTGTGTGAGAGAGAGAAAGAAAAGCTGTGATTGAGAGTGAGAGAGAGAAAGAGATGCTGTGAGTGAGAGAGAGAGAAGCTGTGAGTGAGAGAGAGAAAGAAAAGCGGTGAGTGAGAGAGAGAGAGAAAGAGAAGCTGTGAGTGAGACAGAGGGAGAGAAAGAGAAGCAGTGAGAGAGAGAGAGGGAGAAAGAGAAGCTGTGAGTGTATGTGAGAGAGAAAGAGAAGCTGTGAGTGAGAGAGAGAGAAAGAAAGAGAAATTAGAGTGAGAAAGAGAGAGAGAAAGAGAAGCTGTGAGTGGGAGAGAGAGAAAGAGAGTCTGTGAGTGAGAGAGAGAGAGAGAGAGAAGCTGTGAGTGAGAGAGAGAGTGCCGCTGTGAGTGTGAGAGAGAGAGAGAGAAGCTGTGAATGAGAGAGAGAGAGAAAGAGAAGCTGTGAGTGAGAGAGAGCGAAAGAAAGAGAAGCTGTGAGTGAGTGAGAGAGAGAAAGGGAAGTTGTGAGTGAGAGAGAGAGAGAGAAAGAGAAGCTGTGAGTGAGAGAGAGAAAGAGAAGCTGTGAGTGAGAGAGAGAGAAAGAAAAGCTGTGAGTGAGAAGGAGAGGGAAAGAGAAGCTGTGAGTGAGTGAGAGAGAGAGAAAGAGAAACTGTGAGTGTGTGTGAGAGAAAGAGAAGCTGTGAGTGAGAGAGAGAGAGAAAGAGAAGCTGTGAGTGAGAAGGAGAGGGAAAGAGAAGCTGTGAGTGAGTGAGAGAGAGAGAGAAAGAGAAGCTGTGAGAGAGAAAGAGAGAAGCTGTGAGTGAGAGAGTGTGAGAGAGAAAGATAAGCTGTTAGTGAGAGTGAGAGAGAGAGAGAGAGAAGCTGTGAGTGACAGAGAGATTGAAAGAGAAGCTGTGAGTAAGAGAGAGTGAGAGAAAGAGAAGCTGTGAGTGACACAGAGAGAGAGAAGCTGTGTTAGAGAGAGAGAGAAAGCGAAGCTGTGAGTGACAGAGAGAGAGAAAGAGAAGCTAAGAGTGAGAGAGAGAGAGAGAAAGTGAAGCTGTGAGTGAGAGATAGAGAGAAAGAGAAGCTGTGTTTGTGTGTGAGAGAGAAAGATAGTCTGAGAAAGTGAGAGTGAAAGAGAAGCTGTGAGTGAGAGAGAGAGAGGGAGAAAGAGAAGCTGTGTGTGTGAGAGAGAGAAAGAGAAGCTGTGAGTGAGAGTGAGAGAGAGAGAGAAAGAGAAGCTGTGAGTGAGAGAGAGAGTGAAAGAGAAGCTGTGAGTGAGAGAGATAGAAAGAGAAGCTGTGAGTGAGAGAGAGAGAATGAGAAGCTGTGAGTGAGAGAGAGAGACGCTGTGAGAGAGAGAGAGAGAAAGTGAAGCTGTGAGTGAGAGAGTGAGAGAAAGAGAAGCTGTGTGTGAGAGAGAGAGAGAGAAAGAGAAGCTGTGAGAGAGAGAGAGAGAGAAAGAGAAGCTGTGAGTGAGTGAGAGAGAGAGAAAGAGAAGCTGTGTGTGAGAGAGAGAAAGAGAAGCTGTGAGTGAGTGAGAGAGAGAGAAAGGGAAGTTGTGAGTGAGAGAGAGAGAGAAAGAGAAGCTGTGAGTGAGAGAGAGAGAAAGAGAAGCTGTGAGTGAGAGAGAGAGAGAAAGAGAAGCTGTGAGTGAGAAGGAGAGGGAAAGAGAAGCTCTGAGTGAGTGAGAGAGAGAGAAAGAGAAGCTGTGAGTGAGAGAGAGAGAAAGAGAAGCTGTGAGTGAGAGAGAGAGAAAAAGAGAAGCTGTGAGTAACAAGGAGAGGGAAAGAGAAGAAGTGAGTGAGTGAGAGAGAGAGAGAGAAAGAGAAGCTGTGAGAGAGAAAGAGAAGCTGTGAGTGAGAGAGTGAGAGAGAGAAAGAGAAGCTGTTAGTGAGAGTGAGAGAGAGAGAGAGAGAAGCTGTGAGAGAGAGAGAAAGAGAAGCTGTGAGTGACACAGAGAGAGAAGCAGTGAGTTAGAGAGAGAGAGAGAGAAGCTGTGAGTGACAGAGAGAGAGAAAGAGAAGCTGAGAGTGAGAGAGAGAGAGAGAGTGAAGCTGTGAGTGAGAGAGAAATAGAAGCTGTGTGTGTTTGAGAGAGAGAAGCTGTGAGTGAGAGAGAGAAAGAGAAGCTGTGAGTGAGAGAGAGAGAGAAGATGTGAGTGAGAGAGAGAGAGAATGAGAAGCTGTGAGTGAGAGAGAGACAAAGTAAGAGAAGCTGTGAGTGATACAGAGAGAGAGAAAGAGAAGCTGTGAGAGAGAGAGAGGGAGAAAGATAAGCTTGTGAGAGAGAGAGAGAGAGAAAGAGAAGCTGTGAGTGAGAGAGAGAGAAAGAGAATCTGTGAGTGAGAGAGAGAGAAAGAGAAGCTGTGAGTGAGAGAGAGAGAAGCTGTGAGTGAGAGAGAGAAAGAAAAGCTGTGAGTGAGAGAGAGAGAAAGAAAGAGAAGATATGAGTGAGAGAGAGAGAAGCAGTGAGAGAGAGAGAGAGAGAGAGAAAGAGAAGCTGTCAGTGAGACAGAGAGAGAAAGAGAAGCTGTGAGAGAGAGAGAGAGGGAGAAAGAGAAGATGTGAGAGAGAGAGAGAGAAAGAGAAGCTGTGAGTGTGTGCGTGAGAGAAAGAGAAGCTGTGAGTGAGAGAGAGAGAAAGAAAGAGAAATTAGAGTGAGAAAGGGAGAGAGAATTAGAAGCTGTGAGTGAGAGTGAGAGAGAAGATGTGAGTGATAGAGAGAGTGAAAGAGAAGCTGTGAGTGAGAGAGAGAGAGGGAGAAAGAGAAGCTGTGTGTGTGAGAGAGAAAGAGAAGCTGTGAGTGAGAGTGAGAGAGAGAGAGAGAAAGAGAAGCTGTGAGTGAGAGAGAGAGTGAAAGAGAAGCTGTGAGTGAGAGAGAGAGAAAGAGAAGCTGTGAGTGAGAGAGAGAGAGAATGAGAAGCTGTGAGTGAGAGAGAGAGAAGCTGTGAGTGAGAGAGAGAGAGAGAAAGAGAAGCTGTGAGTGAGAGAGAGAGTGAAAGAGAAGCTGTGAGTGAGAGAGAGAGAAAGAGAAGCTGTGAGTGAGAGAGAGAGAGAGAATGAGAAGCTGTGAGTGAGAGAGAGAGAAGCTGAGAGTGAGAGAGGGAGAGGGAGAAAGAGAAGCTGTGTGTGTGAGAGAGAGAAAGAGAAGCTGTGAGTGAGAGTGAGAGAGGGAGAAAGAGAAGCTGTGAGTGAGAGAGAGAGAATGAGAAGCTGTGAGTGAGAGAGAGAAGTTGTGTGTGTGTGAGAGAAAGAGAAGCTGTGAGTGAGAGAGAGAGAGATGTGAGTAATAGAGAGAGATAATGAGAAGCTGTGAGTGAGAGAGAGAGAAAGTAATAGAAGCTGTGAGTGAGATAGAGAGAGAGAGAAAGAGAAGCTGTGAGTGAGAGAGAGAGAGGGAGAAAGATAATCTGTGAGAGAGAGAGAAAGAGAAACTGTGTGTGTGTGAGAGAGAGAAAGAGAAGCTGTGATTGAGAGTGAGAGAGAGAGGGAGAAAGATAAGCTGTGAGTGAGAGAGAGAGAAAGAAAAGCTGTGAGTGAGAGAGAGAAGCTGTGAGTGAGAGAGAGAGAGAAAGAGAAGATATGAGTGAGAGAGAGAGAAGCAGTGAGAGAGAGAGAGAGAGAAAGAGAAGCTGTTCGTGAGACAGAGAGAGAGAAAGAGAAGCTGAGAGGGAGAGAGGGAGAAAGAAAAACTGTGAGAGAGAGAGAGAAAGAGAAGCTGTGAGTGTGTGTGTGAGAGAAAGAGAAGCTGTGAGTGAGAGAGAAAGAAAAAAGAGAAATTAGAGTGAGAAAGAGAGAGAGAAAGAGAAGCTGTGAGTGGGAGAGAGAGAAAGAGAGTCTGTGAGTGAGAGAGAGAGAGAAGCAGTGAGTGAGAGAGAGAGAGCCGCTGTGAGTGAGAGAGAGAGAAAGAGAAGCTGTGAATGAGAGAGAGAGTAAGAGAAGCTGTGTGTGTGAGAGAGAGAGAGGTTGTGAGTGAGAGAGAGAAAGAGAAGCTGTGAGTGAGAGAGAGAAAGAAAGTGAAGCTGTGAGTGTGAGAGAGAGAGAAAGAGAAGCTGTGTGTGTGTGTGAGAGAGAAGTTGTGAGTGAGAGAGAGAAAGAGAAGCTGTGAGTGAGAGAGAGAGAGAGATGTGAGTGATAGAGAGAGAGAATGAGAAGCTGTGAGTGATAGAGAGAGTAAGTAAGAGAAGCTGTGAGTGAGATAGAGAGAGAGAGAGAGAAGGAGAAGCTGTGAGTGAGAGAGAGAGAGGGAGAAAGATAAGCTGTGTGTGTGTGTGAGAGAGAAGCTGTGTGTGTGTGAGAGAGAAAGAAAAGCTGTGATTGAGAGTGAGAGAGAGAAAGAGATGCTGTGAGTGAGAGAGAGAGAAGCTGTGAGTGAGAGAGAGAAAGAAAAGCAGTGAGTGAGAGAGAGAGAGAAAGAGAAGCTGTGAGTGAGACAGAGGGAGAGAAAGAGAAGCTGTGAGAGAGAGAGAGGGAGAAAGAGAAGCTGTGAGAGAGCGAGAGAAAGAGAAGCTGTGAGTGTATGTGAGAGAGAAAGAGAAGCTGTGAGTGAGAGAGAGAGAAAGAAAGAGAAATTAGAGTGAGAAAGAGAGAGAGAAAGAGAAGCTGTGAGTGGGAGAGAGAGAAAGAGAGTCTGTGAGTGAGAGAGAGAGAGAGAAGCTGTGAGTGAGAGAGAGAGTGCCGCTGTGAGTGTGAGAGAGAGAGAGAGAAGCTGTGAATGAGAGAGAGAGAGAAAGAGAAGCTGTGAATGAGAGAGAGCGAAAGAAAGAGAAGCTGTGAGTGAGTGAGAGAGAGAAAGGGAAGTTGTGAGTGAGAGAGAGAGAGAGAAAGAGAAGCTGTGAGTGAGAGAGAGAAAGAGAAGCTGTGAGTGAGAGAGAGAGAAAGAGAAGCTGTGAGTGAGAAGGAGAGGGAAAGAGAAGCTGTGAGTGAGTGAGAGAGAGAGAAAGAGAAACTGTGAGTGTGTGAGAGAGAAAGAGAAGCTGTGAGTGAGAGAGAGAGAGAAAGAGAAGCTGTGAGTGAGAAGGAGAGGGAAAGAGAAGCTGTGAGTGAGTGAGTGAGAGAGAGAAAGAGAAGCTGTGAGAGAGAAAGAGAGAAGCTGTGAGTGAGAGAGTGTGAGAGAGAAAGATAAGCTGTTAGTGAGAGTGAGAGAGAGAGAGAGAGAGAAGCTGTGAGTGACAGAGAGATTGAAAGAGAAGCTGTGAGTAAGAGAGAGTGAGAGAAAGAGAAGCTGTGAGTGAGACAGAGATAGAGAAGCTGTGAGTGAGAGGGAGAGAGAGAAAGAGAAGCTGTGAGTGACACAGAGAGAGAGAAGCTGTGTTAGAGAGAGAGAGAAAGAAAGAGAAGCTGTGAGTGACAGAGAGAGAGAAAGAGAAGCTAAGAGTGAGAGAGAGAGAGAGAAAGTGAAGCTGTGAGTGAGAGAGAGAGAGAAAGAGAAGCTGTGTTTGTGTGTGAGAGAGAAAGATAGTCTGAGAAAGTGAGAGTGAAAGAGAAGCTGTGAGTGAGAGAGAGAGAGGGAGAAAGAGAAGCTGTGTGAGAGAGAGAGAGAAAGAGAAGCTGTGAGTGAGAGTGAGAGAGAGAGAGAAAGAGAAGCTGTGAGTGAGAGAGAGAGTGAAAGAGAAGCTGTGAGTGAGAGAGATAGAAAGAGAAGCTGTGAGTGAGAGAGAGAGAATGAGAAGCTGTGAGTGACAGAGAGAGACGCTGTGAGAGAGAGAGAGAGAAAGTGAAGCTGTGAGTGAGAGAGTGAGAGAAAGAGAAGCTGTGTGTGTGTGAGAGAGAGAGAGAAAGAGAAGCTGTGACAGAGAGAGAGAGAGAAAGAGAAGCTGTGAGTGAGTGAGAGAGAGAGAATGAGAAGCTGTGAGTGAGAGAGAGAAGTTGTGTGTGTGAGAGAGAAAGAAAAGCTGTGAGTGAGAGAGAGATGTGAGTGATAGAGAGAGAGAAGCTGTGTGTGTGTGAGAGAGAGAAGCTGTGAGTGAGAGAGAGAAAGAGAAGCTGTGAGTGAGAGAGAGAATCTGTGAGTGAGAGAGAGAAAGAAATGCTGTGAGAGAGAGAGAGAGAGAAAGAGAAGATATGAGTGAGAGAGAGAGAGAAGCAGTGAGTGAGAGAGAAAGAGAAACAGAAGCTGTGAGTGAGACAGAGAGAGAAAGAGAAGCTGTGTGAGAGAGAGAGGGGGAGAAAGAGAAGCTGTGAGAGAGAGAGAGAAAGAGAAGCTGTGAGTGTGTGAGAGAGAGAAAGAGAAGCTGTGAGTGAGAGAGAGAGAAAGAAAGAGAAATTAGAGTGAGAAAGAGAGAAAGAGAAGCTGTGAGTGGGAGAGAGAGAAAGAGAGTCTGTGAGTGAGAGAGAGAGAGAGAAGCTGTGAGTGAGAGAGAGAGAGCCACTGTGAGTGAGAGAGAGAGAAAGAGAAGCTGTGAATGAGAGAGAGAGAAAGAGAAGCTGTGTGTGTGAGAGAGAAAGAGAAGCTGTGAGTGAGTGAGAGAGAGAGAAAGGGAAGTTGTGAGTGAGTGAGAGAGAGAAAGAGAAGCTGTGAGTGAGAGAGAGAGAAAGAGAAGCTGTGAGTGAGAGAGAGAGAGAAAGAGAAGCTGTGAGTGAGAAGGAGAGGGAAAGAGAAGCTCTGAGTGAGTGAGAGAGAGATAAAGAGAAGCTGTGAGTGAGAGAGAGAGAGAAAGAGAAGCTGTGAGTGAGAGAGAGAGAAAAAGAGAAGCTGTGAGTAAGAAGGAGAGGGAAAGAGAAGAAGTGAGTGAGTGAGTGAGAGAGAGAGAAAGAGAAGCTGTGAGAGAGAAAGAGAAGCTGTGAGTGAGAGAGTGAGAGAGAGAAAGAGAAGCTGTTAGTGAGAGTGAGAGAGAGAGAGAGAGAAGCTGTGAGAGAGAGATTGAAAGAGAAGCTGTGAGTGAGAGAGAGAGAGAGAGAGAAGCTGTGAGTGAGAGAGAGAAAGAGAAGCTGTGAGTGAGAGGGAGAGAGAGAAAGAGAAGCTGTGAGTGACACAGAGAGAGAGAAGCTGTGAGTTAGAGAGAGAGAAAGAGAAGCTGTGAGTGAGAGAGAGAGAGAAAGTGAAGATGTGAGTGAGAGAGAGAGAGAAAGAGAAGCTGTGTGTGGGAGAGAGAGAGAAGCTGTGAGTGAGAGAGAGAAAGAGAAGCTGTGAGTGAGAGAGAGAGAGAAGATGTGATTGAGAGTGAGAGAGAGAGAAAGAGAAGCTGTGAGTGAGAGAGAGAATGAGAAGCTGTGAGTGAGAGAGAGAGAAAGTAAGAGAAGCTGTGAGTGATACAGAGAGAGAGAAAGAGAAGCTGTGAGTGAGAGAGAGAGAGGGAGAAAGATAAGCTGTGTGAGAGAGAGAGAGAAAGAGAAGCTGTGTGAAAGAGAGAAAGACAAGCTGTGATTGAGAGTGTGTGAGAGAGAAAGAGAAGCTGTGAATGAGAGTGAGAGAGAGAGAAGCTGTGAGTGAGAGAGAGAAATAGAAGCTGTGAGTGAGAGAGAGAGAAGCTGTGAGTGAGAGAGAGAAAGAAAAGCTGTGAGAGAGAGAGAGAAAGAGAAGATATGAGTGAGAGAGAGAGAAGCAGTGAGTGAGAGAGAGAGAGAAAGAGAAGCTGTCAGTGAGACAGAGAGAGAGAAAGAGAAGCTGTGAGAGAGAGAGAGAGGGAGAAAGAGAAGGTGTGAGAGAGAGAGAGAGAAAGAGAAGCTGTGAGTGTGTGTGTGAGAGAAAGAGAAGCTGTGAGTGAGAGAGAGAGAAAGAAAGAGAAATTACAGTGAGAAAGAGAGAGAGAATTAGAAGCTGTGAGTGAGAGAGAGAGAGAAGATGTGAGTGATAGAGAGAGAGAATGAGAAGCTCTGAGTGATAGAGAGAGTAAGAGAAGCTGTGAGTGAGATAGAGAGAGAGAGAAGGGGAAGCTGTGAGTGAGAGAGAGAGAGGGAGAAAGATAAGCTGTGTGTGTGAGAGAGAGAGAAGGTGTGTGTGTGAGAGAGAGAAAGAAAAGCTGTGATTGAGAGTGAAGAGAGAGAGAAAGAGATGCTGTGAGTGAGAGAGAGAGAAGCTGTGAGTGAGAGAGAGAAAGAAAAGCGGTGAGTGAGAGAGAGAGAGAGAAAGAGAAGATATGAATGAGAGAGAGAGAAGCAGTGAGAGAGAGAGAGAGAGAAGCTGTCAGTGAGACAGAGACAGAGAAAGAGAAGCTGTGAGAGAGAGAGAGAGGGAGAAAGAGAAGCTGTGTGAGAGAGAGAGAGAAGCTGTGAGTGTGTGTGAGAGAGAAAGAGAAGCTGTGCGTGAGAGAGAGAGAAAGAAAGAGAAATTAGAGTGAGAAAGAGAGAGAGAAAGAGAAGCTGTGAGTGGGAGAGAGAGAAAGAGAGTGTGAGTGAGAGAGAGAGTGCCGCTGTGAGTGAGAGAGAGAGAAAGAGAAGCTGTGAATGAGAGAGAGAGAAAGAGAAGCTATGAGTGAGAGAGAGAGAAAGAAAGAGAAGCTGTGAGTGAGTGAGAGAGAAAAAGGGAAGTTGTGAGTGAGAGAGAGAGAGAAAGAGAAGCTGTGAGTGAGAGAGAGAAAGAGAAGCTGTGAGTGAGAAAGAGAGAAAGAGAAGCTGTGAGTGAGAAGGAGAGGGAAAGAGAAGCTGTGAGTGAGTGAGAGAGAGAGAGAGAGAAAGAGAAACTGTGAGTGTGTGAGAGAGAAAGTGAAGCTGTGAGTGAGAGAGAGAAAGAAAGAGAAGCTGTGAGTGAGTAGGAGAGGGAAAGAGAAGCTGTGAGTGAGTGAGAGAGAGAGAGAAAGAGAAGCTGTGAGAGAGAAAGAGAGAAGCTGTGAGTGAGAGAGTGAGAGAGAGAAAGAGAAGCTGTTAGTGAGAGTGAGAGAGAGAGAGAAAGAGAAGCTGTGAGTGAGAGAGAGATTGAAAGAGAAGCTGTGAGTGAGAGAGAGAGAGAGAAGCTGTGAGTGAGAGGGAGAGAGAGAAAGAGAAGCTGTGAGTGACACAGAGAGAGAGAAGCTGTGAGTTAGAGAGAGAAAGAGAAGCTGTGAGTGAGAGAGAGAGAGAAAGTGAAGATGTGAGTGAGAGAGAGAGAGAAAATGAAGCTGTGTGTGGGAGAGAGAGAGAAGCTGTGAGTGAGAGAGAGAAAGAGAAGCTGTGAGTGAGAGAGAGAGAGAAGATGTGATTGAGAGTGAGAGAGAGAGAAAGAGAAGCTGTGAGTGAGAGAGAGAATGAGAAGCTGTGAGTGAGAGAGAGAGAAAGTAAGAGAAGCTGTGAGTGATACAGAGAGAGAGAAAGAGAAGCTGTGAGTGAGAGAGAGAGAGGGAGAAAGATAAGCTGTGTGAGAGAGAGAGAGAAAGAGAAGCTGTGTGAGAGAGAGAGAAAGACAAGCTGTGATTGACAGTGAGAGAGAGAGAAAGAGAAGCTGTGAATGAGAGAGAGAGAAAGAGAAGCTGTGAGTGAGAGAGAGAGAAAGAGAAGCTGTGAGTGAGAGAGAGAGAAGCTGTGAGTGAGAGAGAGAAAGAAAAGCTGTGAGAGAGAGAGAGAGAGAAAGAGAAGATATGAGTGAGAGAGAGAGAAGCAGTGAGTGAGAGAGAGAGAGAAAGAGAAGCTGTCAGTGAGACAGAGAGAGAGAAAGAGAAGCTGTGAGAGAGAGAGAGAGAGGGAGAAAGAGAAGGTGTGTGTGAGAGAGAGAAAGAGAAGCTGTGAGTGTGTGTGTGAGAGAAAGAGAAGCTGTGAGTGAGAGAGAGAGAAAGAAAGAGAAATTACAGTGAGAAAGAGAGAGAGAATTAGAAGCTGTGAGTGAGAGAGAGAGAGAAGATGTGAGTGATAGAGAGAGAGAATGAGAAGCTGTGAGTGATAGAGAGAGTAAGTAAGTGAAGCTGTGAGTGAGATAGAGAGAGAGAGAAGGGGAAGCTGTGAGTGAGAGAGAGAGGGAGAAAGATAAGCTGTGTGTGTGTGAGAGAGAGAAGATGTGTGTGTGTGAGAGAGAAAGAAAAGCTGTGATTGAGAGTGAAGAGAGAGAGAAAGAGATGCTGTGAGTGAGAGAGAGAAGCTGTGAGTGAGAGAGAGAAAGAAAAGCGGTGAGTGAGAGAGAGAGAGAGAAAGAGAAGATAGGAATGAGAGAGAGAGAAGCAGTGAGAGAGAGAGAGAGAGAGAAGCTGTCAGTGAGACAGAGACAGAGAAAGAGAAGCTGTGAGAGAGAGAGAGGGAGAAAGAGAAGCTGTGAGAGAGAGAGACAGAAGCTGTGAGTGTGTGTGAGAGAGAAAGAGAAGCTGTGCGTGAGAGAGAGAGAAAGAAAGAGAAATTAGAGTGAGAAAGAGAGAGAGAAAGAGAAGCTGTGAGTGGGAGAGAGAGAAAGAGAGTCTGTGAGTGAGAGAGAGAGAGAGAAGCTGTGAGTGAGAGAGAGAGTGCCGCTGTGAGTGTGAGAGAGAGAGAGAGAAGCTGTGAATGAGAGAGAGAGAGAAAGAGAAGCTGTGAGTGAGAGAGAGCGAAAGAAAGAGAAGCTGTGAGTGAGTGAGAGAGAGAAAGGGAAGTTGTGAGTGAGAGAGAGAGAGAGAAAGAGAAGCTGTGAGTGAGAGAGAGAAAGAGAAGCTGTGAGTGAGAGAGAGAGAAAGAGAAGCTGTGAGTGAGAAGGAGAGGGAAAGAGAAGCTGTGAGTGAGTGAGAGAGAGAGAAAGAGAAACTGTGAGTGTGTGAGAGAGAAAGAGAAGCTGTGAGTGAGAGAGAGAGAGAAAGAGAAGCTGTGAGTGAGAAGGAGAGGGAAAGAGAAGCTGTGAGTGAGTGAGTGAGAGAGAGAAAGAGAAGCTGTGAGAGAGAAAGAGAGAAGCTGTGAGTGAGAGAGTGTGAGAGAGAAAGATAAGCTGTTAGTGAGAGTGAGAGAGAGAGAGAGAGAGAAGCTGTGAGTGACAGAGAGATTGAAAGAGAAGCTGTGAGTAAGAGAGAGTGAGAGAAAGAGAAGCTGTGAGTGAGACAGAGATAGAGAAGCTGTGAGTGAGAGGGAGAGAGAGAAAGAGAAGCTGTGAGTGACACAGAGAGAGAGAAGCTGTGTTAGAGAGAGAGAGAAAGAGAAGCTGTGAGTGACAGAGAGAGAGAAAGAGAAGCTAAGAGTGAGAGAGAGAGAGAGAAAGTGAAGCTGTGAGTGAGAGAGAGAGAGAAAGAGAATCTGTGTTTGTGTGTGAGAGAGAAAGATAGTCTGAGAAAGTGAGAGTGAAAGAGAAGCTGTGAGTGAGAGAGAGAGAGGGAGAAAGAGAAGCTGTGTGTGAGAGAGAGAGAAAGAGAAGCTGTGAGTGAGAGTGAGAGAGAGAGAGAAAGAGAAGCTGTGAGTGAGAGAGAGAGTGAAAGAGAAGCTGTGAGTGAGAGAGATAGAAAGAGAAGCTGTGAGTGAGAGAGAGAGAATGAGAAGCTGTGAGTGAGAGAGTGAGAGAAAGAGAAGCTGTGTGTGTGAGAGAGAGAGAGAAAGAGAAGCTGTGACAGAGAGAGAGAGAGAAAGAGAAGCTGTGAGTGAGTGAGAGAGAGAGAATGAGAAGCTGTGAGTGAGAGAGAGAAGTTGTGTGTGTGAGAGAGAAAGAAAAGCTGTGAGTGAGAGAGAGATGTGAGTGATAGAGAGAGAGAAGCTGTGTGTGTGTGAGAGAGAGAAGCTGTGAGTGAGAGAGAGAAAGAGAAGCTGTGAGTGAGAGAGAGAATCTGTGAGTGAGAGAGAGAAAGAAATGCTGTGAGAGAGAGAGAGAGAGAAAGAGAAGATATGAGTGAGAGAGAGAGAGAAGCAGTGAGTGAGAGAGAAAGAGAAACAGAAGCTGTGAGTGAGACAGAGAGAGAAAGAGAAGCTGTGTGAGAGAGAGAGGGGGAGAAAGAGAAGCTGTGAGAGAGAGAGAGAAAGAGAAGCTGTGAGTGTGTGTGAGAGAGAAAGAGAAGCTGTGAGTGAGAGAGAGAGAAAGAAAGAGAAATGAGAGTGAGAAAGAGAGAAAGAGAAGCTGTGAGTGGGAGAGAGAGAAAGAGAGTCTGTGAGTGAGAGAGAGAGAGAGAAGCTGTGAGTGAGAGAGAGAGAGCCACTGTGAGTGAGAGAGAGAGAAAGAGAAGCTGTGAATGAGAGAGAGAGAAAGAGAAGCTGTGTGTGTGAGAGAGAAAGAGAAGCTGTGAGTGAGTGAGAGAGAGAGAAAGGGAAGTTGTGAGTGAGAGAGAGAGAGAAAGAGAAGCTGTGAGTGAGAGAGAGAGAAAGAGAAGCTGTGAGTGAGAGAGAGAGAGAAAGAGAAGCTGTGAGTGAGAAGGAGAGGGAAAGAGAAGCTCTGAGTGAGTGAGAGAGAGATAAAGAGAAGCTGTGAGTGAGAGAGAGAGAGAAAGAGAAGCTGTGAGTGAGAGAGAGAGAAAAAGAGAAGCTGTGAGTAAGAAGGAGAGGGAAAGAGAAGAAGTGAGTGAGTGAGAGAGAGAGAGAGAAAGAGAAGCTGTGAGAGAGAAAGAGAAGCTGTGAGTGAGAGAGTGAGAGAGAGAAAGAGAAGCTGTTAGTGAGAGTGAGAGAGAGAGAGAGAGAAGCTGTGAGAGAGAGATTGAAAGAGAAGCTGTGAGTGAGAGAGAGAGAGAGAGAAAAGCTGTGAGTGAGAGAGAGAAAGAGAAGCTGTGAGTGAGAGGGAGAGAGAGAAAGAGAAGCTGTGAGTGACACAGAGAGAGAGAAGCTGTGAGTTAGAGAGAGAGAAAGAGAAGCTGTGAGTGAGAGAGTGAGAGAAAGTGAAGATGTGAGTGAGAGAGAGAGAGAAAGAGAAGCTGTGTGTGGGAGAGAGAGAGAAGCTGTGAGTGAGAGAGAGAAAGAGAAGCTGTGAGTGAGAGAGAGAGAAGATGTGATTGAGAGTGAGAGAGAGAGAAAGAGAAGCTGTGAGTGAGAGAGAGAATGAGAAGCTGTGAGTGAGAGAGAGAGAAAGTAAGAGAAGCTGTGAGTGATACAGAGAGAGAGAAAGAGAAGCTGTGAGTGAGAGAGAGAGAGGGAGAAAGATAAGCTGTGTGAGAGAGAGAGAGAAAGAGAAGCTGTGTGAGAGAGAGAGAAAGACAAGCTGTGATTGAGAGTGTGTGAGAGAGAAAGAGAAGCTGTGAATGAGAGAGAGAGAAAGAGAAGCTGTGAGTGAGAGAGAGAAATAGAAGCTGTGAGTGAGAGAGAGAGAAGCTGTGAGTGAGAGAGAGAAAGAAAAGCTGTGAGAGAGAGAGAAAGAGAAGATATGAGTGAGAGAGAGAGAAGCAGTGAGTGAGAGAGAGAG
This sequence comes from Bradypodion pumilum, assembly GCA_035047305.1. Classification (NCBI taxonomy): domain Eukaryota; kingdom Metazoa; phylum Chordata; class Lepidosauria; order Squamata; family Chamaeleonidae; genus Bradypodion; species Bradypodion pumilum. Next base: position 269,063,134 of record JAWDJD010000001.1, on the reverse strand, counting down.
AGAAAGAGAAGCTGTCAGTGAGACAGAGAGAGAGAAAGAGAAGCTGTGAGAGAGAGAGAGGGAGAAAGAGAAGGTGTGAGAGAGAGAGAGAGAAAGAGAAGCTGTGAGTGTGTGTGTGAGAGAAAGAGAAGCTGTGAGTGAGAGAGAGAGAAAGAAAGAGAAATTACAGTGAGAAAGAGAGAGAGAATTAGAAGCTGTGAGTGAGAGAGAGAGAGAAGATGTGAGTGATAGAGAGAGAGAATGAGAAGCTCTGAGTGATAGAGAGAGTAAGAGAAGCTGTGAGTGAGATAGAGAGAGAGAGAAGGGGAAGCTGTGAGTGAGAGAGAGAGAGGGAGAAAGATAAGCTGTGTGTGTGAGAGAGAGAGAAGGTGTGTGTGAGAGAGAGAGAAAGAAAAGCTGTGATTGAGAGTGAAGAGAGAGAGAAAGAGATGCTGTGAGTGAGAGAGAGAGAAGCTGTGAGTGAGAGAGAGAAAGAAAAGCGGTGAGTGAGAGAGAGAGAGAGAAAGAGAAGATATGAATGAGAGAGAGAGAAGCAGTGAGAGAGAGAGAGAGAGAAGCTGTCAGTGAGACAGAGACAGAGAAAGAGAAGCTGTGAGAGAGAGAGAGAGGGAGAAAGAGAAGCTGTGAGAGAGAGAGAGAAGCTGTGAGTGTGTGTGAGAGAGAAAGAGAAGCTGTGCGTGAGAGAGAGAGAAAGAAAGAGAAATTAGAGTGAGAAAGAGAGAGAGAAAGAGAAGCTGTGAGTGGGAGAGAGAGAAAGAGAGTCTGTGAGTGAGAGAGAGAGTGCCGCTGTGAGTGAGAGAGAGAGAAAGAGAAGCTGTGAATGAGAGAGAGAGAAAGAGAAGCTATGAGTGAGAGAGAGAGAAAGAAAGAGAAGCTGTGAGTGAGTGAGAGAGAAAAAGGGAAGTTGTGAGTGAGAGAGAGAGAGAAAGAGAAGCTGTGAGTGAGAGAGAGAAAGAGAAGCTGTGAGTGAGAAAGAGAGAAAGAGAAGCTGTGAGTGAGAAGGAGAGGGAAAGAGAAGCTGTGAGTGAGTGAGAGAGAGAGAGAAAGAGAAACTGTGAGTGTGTGAGAGAGAAAGTGAAGCTGTGAGTGAGAGAGAGAAAGAAAGAGAAGCTGTGAGTGAGTAGGAGAGGGAAAGAGAAGCTGTGAGTGAGTGAGAGAGAGAGAGAAAGAGAAGCTGTGAGAGAGAAAGAGAGAAGCTGTGAGTGAGAGAGTGAGAGAGAGAAAGAGAAGCTGTTAGTGAGAGTGAGAGAGAGAGAGAAAGAGAAGCTGTGAGTGAGAGAGAGATTGAAAGAGAAGCTGTGAGTGAGAGAGAGAGAGAGAAAAAGAAGCTGTGAGTGAGAGAGAGATAGAGAAGCTGTGAGTGAGAGGGAGAGAGAGAAAGAGAAGCTGTGAGTGACACAGAGAGAGAAGCTGTGAGTTAGAGAGAGAAAGAGAAGCTGTGAGTGAGAGAGAGAGAGAAAGTGAAGATGTGAGTGAGAGAGAGAGAGAAAATGAAGCTGTGTGTGGGAGAGAGAGAGAAGCTGTGAGTGAGAGAGAGAAAGAGAAGCTGTGAGTGAGAGAGAGAGAAGATGTGATTGAGAGTGAGAGAGAGAGAAAGAGAAGCTGTGAGTGAGAGAGAGAATGAGAAGCTGTGAGTGAGAGAGAGAGAAAGTAAGAGAAGCTGTGAGTGATACAGAGAGAGAGAAAGAGAAGCTGTGAGTGAGAGAGAGAGAGGGAGAAAGATAAGCTGTGTGAGAGAGAGAGAGAAAGAGAAGCTGTGTGAGAGAGAGAGAAAGACAAGCTGTGATTGACAGTGAGAGAGAGAGAAAGAGAAGCTGTGAATGAGAGAGAGAGAAAGAGAAGCTGTGAGTGAGAGAGAGAGAAAGAGAAGCTGTGAGTGAGAGAGAGAGAAGCTGTGAGTGAGAGAGAGAAAGAAAAGCTGTGAGAGAGAGAGAAAGAGAAGATATGAGTGAGAGAGAGAGAAGCAGTGAGTGAGAGAGAGAGAGAAAGAGAAGCTGTCAGTGAGACAGAGAGAGAGAAAGAGAAGCTGTGAGAGAGAGAGAGAGAGGGAGAAAGAGAAGGTGTGTGTGAGAGAGAGAAAGAGAAGCTGTGAGTGTGTGTGTGAGAGAAAGAGAAGCTGTGAGTGAGAGAGAAAGAAAGAGAAATTACAGTGAGAAAGAGAGAGAGAATTAGAAGCTGTGAGTGAGAGAGAGAGAGAAGATGTGAGTGATAGAGAGAGAGAATGAGAAGCTGTGAGTGATAGAGAGAGTAAGTAAGTGAAGCTGTGAGTGAGATAGAGAGAGAGAGAAGGGGAAGCTGTGAGTGAGAGAGAGAGGGAGAAAGATAAGCTGTGTGTGTGTGAGAGAGAGAAGATGTGTGTGTGTGAGAGAGAAAGAAAAGCTGTGATTGAGAGTGAAGAGAGAGAGAAAGAGATGCTGTGAGTGAGAGAGAGAAGCTGTGAGTGAGAGAGAGAAAGAAAAGCGGTGAGTGAGAGAGAGAGAGAGAAAGAGAAGATAGGAATGAGAGAGAGAGAAGCAGTGAGAGAGAGAGAGAGAGAGAAGCTGTCAGTGAGACAGAGACAGAGAAAGAGAAGCTGTGAGAGAGAGAGAGGGAGAAAGAGAAGCTGTGAGAGAGAGAGAGAGAAGCTGTGAGTGTGTGTGAGAGAGAAAGAGAAGCTGTGCGTGAGAGAGAGAGAAAGAAAGAGAAATTAGAGTGAGAAAGAGAGAGAGAAAGAGAAGCTGTGAGTGGGAGAGAGAGAAAGAGAGTCTGTGAGTGAGAGAGAGAGAGAATCTGTGAGTGAGAGAGAGAGTGCCGCTGTGAGTGAGAGAGAGAGAAAGAGAAGCTGTGAATGAGAGAGAGAGAAAGAGAAGCTATGAGTGAGAGAGAGAGAAAGAAAGAGAAGCTGTGAGTGAGTGAGAGAGAAAAAGGGAAGTTGTGAGTGAGAGAGAGAGAGAAAGAGAAGCTGTGAGTGAGAGAGAGAAAGAGAAGCTGTGAGTGAGAAAGAGAGAAAGAGAAGCTGTGAGTGAGAAGGAGAGGGAAAGAGAAGCTGTGAGTGAGTGAGAGAGAGAGAGAGAAACTGTGAGTGTGTGAGAGAGAAAGTGAAGCTGTGAGTGAGAGAGAGAAAGAAAGAGAAGCTGTGAGTGAGAAGGAGAGGGAAAGAGAAGCTGTGAGTGAGTGAGAGAGAGAGAGAAAGAGAAGCTGTGAGAGAGAAAGAGAGAAGCTGTGAGTGAGAGAGTGAGAGAGAGAAAGAGAAGCTGTTAGTGAGAGTGAGAGAGAGAGAAAGAGAAGCTGTGAGTGAGAGAGAGAGAGAAAGAGAAGCTGTGAGTGAGAGAGAGAGAAAAAGAGAAGCTGTGAGTAAGAAGGAGAGGGAAAGAGAAGAAGTGTGAGTGAGAGAGAGAGAGAAAGAGAAGCTGTGAGAGAGAAAGAGAAGCTGTGAGTGAGAGAGTGAGAGAGAGAAAGAGAAGCTGTTAGTGAGAGTGAGAGAGAGAGAGAGAGAAGCTGTGAGAGAGAGATTGAAAGAGAAGCTGTGAGTGAGAGAGAGAGAGAGAGAAGCTGTGAGTGAGAGAGAGAAAGAGAAGCTGTGAGTGAGAGGGAGAGAGAGAAAGAGAAGCTGTGAGTGACACAGAGAGAGAGAAGCTGTGAGTTAGAGAGAGAGAAAGAGAAGCTGTGAGTGAGAGAGAGAGAGAAAGTGAAGATGTGAGTGAGAGAGAGAGAGAAAGAGAAGCTGTGTGTGGGAGAGAGAGAGAAGCTGTGAGTGAGAGAGAGAAAGAGAAGCTGTGAGTGAGAGAGAGAGAGAAGATGTGATTGAGAGTGAGAGAGAGAGAAAGAGAAGCTGTGAGTGAGAGAGAGAATGAGAAGCTGTGAGTGAGAGAGAGAGAAAGTAAGAGAAGCTGTGAGTGATACAGAGAGAGAGAAAGAGAAGCTGTGAGTGAGAGAGAGAGAGGGAGAAAGATAAGCTGTGTGAGAGAGAGAGAGAAAGAGAAGCTGTGTGAGAGAGAGAGAAAGACAAGCTGTGATTGAGAGTGTGAGAGAGAGAAAGAGAAGCTGTGAATGAGAGAGAGAGAAAGAGAAGCTGTGAGTGAGAGAGCGAAATAGAAGCTGTGAGTGAGAGAGAGAGAAGCTGTGAGTGAGAGAGAGAAAGAAAAGCTGTGAGAGAGAGAGAGAAAGAGAAGATATGAGAGAGAGAGAGAGAAGCAGTGAGTGAGAGAGAGAGAGAAAGAGAAGCTGTCAGTGAGACAGAGAGAGAGAAAGAGAAGCTGTGAGAGAGAGAGAGAGGGAGAAAGAGAAGGTGTGTGAGAGAGAGAAAGAGAAGCTGTGAGTGTGTGTGTGAGAGAAAGAGAAGCTGTGAGTGAGAGAGAGAGAAAGAAAGAGAAATTACAGTGAGAAAGAGAGAGAGAATTAGAAGCTGTGAGTGAGAGAGAGAGAGAAGATGTGAGTGATAGAGAGAGAGAATGAGAAGCTGTGAGTGATAGAGAGAGTAAGTAAGAGAAGCTGTGAGTGAGATAGAGAGAGAGAGAAGGGGAAGCTGTGAGTGAGAGAGAGAGGGAGAAAGATAAGCTGTGTGTGTGAGAGAGAGAAGATGTGTGTGTGTGAGAGAGAAAGAAAAGCTGTGATTGAGAGTGAAGAGAGAGAGAAAGAGATGCTGTGAGTGAGAGAGAGAGAAGCTGTGAGTGAGAGAGAGAAAGAAAAGCAGTGAGTGAGAGAGAGAGAGAGAAAGAGAAGATATGAATGAGAGAGAGAAGCAGTGAGAGAGAGAGAGAGAGAAGCTGTCAGTGAGACAGAGACAGAGAAAGAGAAGCTGTGAGAGAGAGAGAGAGGGAGAAAGAGAAGCTGTGAGAGAGAGAGAGAGAAGCTGTGAGTGTGTGTGAGAGAGAAAGAGAAGCTGTGCATGAGAGAGAGAGAAAGAAAGAGAAATTAGAGTGAGAAAGAGAGAGAGAAAGAGAAGCTGTGAGTGGGAGAGAGAGAAAGAGAGTCTGTGAGTGAGAGAGAGAGTGCCGCTGTGAGTGAGAGAGAGAGAAAGAGAAGCTGTGAATGAGAGAGAGAGAAAGAGAAGCTATGAGTGAGAGAGAGAGAAAGAAAGAGAAGCTGTGAGTGAGTGAGAGAGAAAAAGGGAAGTTGTGAGTGAGAGAGAGAGAGAAAGAGAAGCTGTGAGTGAGAGAGAGAAAGAGAAGCTGTGAGTGAGAAAGAGAGAAAGAGAAGCTGTGAGTGAGAAGGAGAGGGAAAGAGAAGCTGTGAGTGAGTGAGAGAGAGAGAGAAAGAGAAACTGTGAGTGTGTGAGAGAGAAAGTGAAGCTGTGAGTGAGAGAGAGAAAGAAAGAGAAGCTGTGAGTGAGTAGGAGAGGGAAAGAGAATCTGTGAGTGAGTGAGAGAGAGAGAGAAAGAGAAGCTGTGAGAGAGAAAGAGAGAAGCTGTGAGTGAGAGAGTGAGAGAGAGAAAGAGAAGCTGTTAGTGAGAGTGAGAGAGAGAGAGAAAGAGAAGCTGTGAGTGAGAGAGAGATTGAAAGAGAAGCTGTGAGTGAGAGAGAGAGAGAGAAAGAGAAGCTGTGAGTGAGAGAGAGATAGAGAAGCTGTGAGTGAGAGGGAGAGAGAGAAAGAGAAGCTGTGAGTGACACAGAGAGAGAGAAGCTGTGAGTTAGAGAGAGAAAGAGAAGCTGTGAGTGAGAGAGAGAGAGAAAGTGAAGATGTGAGTGAGAGAGAGAAAATGAAGCTGTGTGTGGGAGAGAGAGAGAAGCTGTGAGTGAGAGAGAGAAAGAGAAGCTGTGAGTGAGAGAGAGAGAGAAGATGTGATTGAGAGTGAGAGAGAGAGAAAGAGAAGCTGTGAGTGAGAGAGAGAATGAGAAGCTGTGAGTGAGAGAGAGAGAAAGTAAGAGAAGCTGTGAGTGATACAGAGAGAGAGAAAGAGAAGCTGTGAGTGAGAGAGAGAGAGGGAGAAAGATAAGCTGTGTGAGAGAGAGAGAGAAAGAGAAGCTGTGTGAGAGAGAGAGAAAGACAAGCTGTGATTGTCAGTGAGAGAGAGAGAAAGAGAAGCTGTGAATGAGAGAGAGAGAAAGAGAAGCTGTGAGTGAGAGAGAGAGAAAGAGAAGCTGTGAGTGAGAGAGAGAGAAGCTGTGAGTGAGAGAGAGAAAGAAAAGCTGTGAGAGAGAGAGAGAGAGAAGATATGAGTGAGAGAGAGAGAAGCAGTGAGTGAGAGAGAGAGAGAAAGAGAAGCTGTCAGTGAGACAGAGAGAGAGAAAGAGAAGCTGTGAGAGAGAGAGAGAGGGAGAAAGAGAAGGTGTGTGTGTGAGAGAGAAAGAGAAGCTGTGAGTGTGTGTGTGAGAGAAAGAGAAGCTGTGAGTGAGAGAGAGAGAAAGAAAGAGAAATTACAGTGAGAAAGAGAGAGAGAATTAGAAGCTGTGAGTGAGAGAGAGAGAGAAGATGTGAGTGATAGAGAGAGAGAATGAGAAGCTGTGAGTGATAGAGAGAGTAAGTAAGTGAAGCTGTGAGTGAGATAGAGAGAGAGAAGGGGAAGCTGTGAGTGAGAGAGAGAGGGAGAAAGATAAGCTGTGTGTGTGTGTGAGAGAGAAGATGTGTGTGTGAGAGAGAGAAAGAAAAGCTGTGATTGAGAGTGAAGAGAGAGAGAAAGAGATGCTGTGAGTGAGAGAGAGAAGCTGTGAGTGAGAGAGAGAAAGAAAAGCGGTGAGTGAGAGAGAGAGAGAGAAAGAGAAGATAGGAATGAGAGAGAGAGAAGCAGTGAGAGAGAGAGAGAGAGAGAGAGAAGCTGTCAGTGAGACAGAGACAGAGAAAGAGAAGCTGTGAGAGAGAGAGAGAGGGAGAAAGAGAAGCTGTGAGAGAGAGAGAGAAGCTGTGAGTGTGTGTGTGAGAGAAAGAGAAGCTGTGCGTGAGAGAGAGAGAAAGAAAGAGAAATTAGAGTGAGAAAGAGAGAGAGAAAGAGAAGCTGTGAGTGGGAGAGAGAGAGAGAATCTGTGAGTGAGAGAGAGAGTGCCGCTGTGAGTGAGAGAGAGAGAAAGAGAAGCTGTGAATGAGAGAGAGAGAAAGAGAAGCTATGAGTGAGAGAGAGAGAAAGAAAGAGAAGCTGTGAGTGAGTGAGAGAGAAAAAGGGAAGTTGTGTGAGAGAGAGAGAGAAAGAGAAGCTGTGAGTGAGAGAGAGAAAGAGAAGCTGTGAGTGAGAAAGAGAGAAAGAGAAGCTGTGAGTGAGAGAGAGAGAAAGAGAAGCTGTGTGTGTGTGAGAGAGAGAAAGATAGTCTGAGAAAGAGAGAGTGAAAGAGAAGCTGAGAGTGAGAGGGAGAGGGAGAAAGAGAAGCTGTGTGTGAGAGAGAGAGAAAGAGAAGCTGTGAGTGAGAGTGAGAGAGAGAGAAAGAGAAGCTGTGAGTGAGAGAGAGAGAATGAGAAGCTGTGAGTGAGAGAGAGAAGTTGTGAGAGAGAGAGAGAAAGAGAAGCTGTGAGTGAGAGAGAGAGAGATGTGAGTGAGAGAGAGAGATAATGAGAAGCTGTGAGTGAGAGAGAGAGAAAGTAATAGAAGCTGTCAGTGAGAGAGGGAGAAAGTAAGAGAAGCTGTGAGTGAGATAGAGAGAGAGAGAAAGCGTGTCTGTGAGTGAATGAGAGAGAGGGAGAGAAAGATAATCTGTGAGAGATAGAGAGAAAGAGAAGCTGTGTGTTTTAGAGAGAGAGAAAGAGAAGCTGTGATTGAGAGTGAGAGAGAGAGAAAGAGAAGCTGTGAGTGAGAGAGAGAGAAAGAGAAGCTGTGATTGAGAGAGAGAGAAGCTATGAGTGAGAGAGAGAAAGAAAAGCTGTGAGTGAGAGAGAGAGAGAAAGAGAAGATATGAGTGAGAGAGAGAGAGAGAGAAGCAGTGAGAGAGAGAGAGAAACAGAAGCTGTGAGTGAGACAGAGAGAGAGAAAGAGAAGCTGTGAGAGAGAGAGAGAGGGAGAAAGAGAAGCTGTGAGAGAGAGAGAGAAAGAGAAGCTCTGAGTGTGTTTGAGAGAGAAAGAGAAGCTGTGAGTGAGAGAGAGAGAAAGAAAGAGAAATTAGAGTGAGAAAGAGAAAGAGAAAGAGAAGCTGTGATTGGGAGAGAGAGAAAGAGAGTCTGTGAATCAGAGAGAGAGAGAGAAGCTGTGAGTGAGAGAGAGAGAACCGCTGTGAGTGAGAGAGAGAGAAAGAGAAGCTGTGAATGAGAGAGAGAGAGAAAGAGAAGCTGTGAGTGAGAGAGACAGAAAGAGAAGATGTGAGTGAGTGAGAGAGAGAAAGGGAAGTTTGTGAGTGAGAGAGAGAGAGAAAGAGAAGCTGTGAGTGAGAGAGAGAAGCTGTGAGTGAGAGAGAGAAAGAAAAGCTGTGAGTGAGAGAGAGAGAAAGAGAAGATGTGAGTGAGTGAGAGAGAGAGAGAAGCAGTGAGTGAGAGAGAGAGAGAGAAAGAGAAGCTGTCAGTGAGACAGAGAGAGAAAGAGAAGCTGTGTGAGAGAGAGAGGGAGAAAGAGAAGCTGTAAGAGAGAGAGAGAAAGAGAAGCTGTGAGTGTGCGTGTGAGAGAAAGAGAAGCTGTGAGTGAGAGAGAGAAAGAAAGAGAAATTAGAGTAAGAAAGAGAGAGAAAGAGAAGCTGTGAGTGAGAGAGAGAGAAGATGTGAGTGATAGAGAGAGAGAATGAGAAGCTGTGAGTGATAGAGAGAGTAAGTAAGAGAAGCTGTGAGTGAGATAGAGAGAGAGAAGGAGAAAGATAAGCTGTGTGTGTGTGTGAGAGAGAAGCTGTTAGTGAGTGAGAGAGAGAGAGAAAGAGTAGCTGTGAGTGAGAGAGAGAAAGAGAAGCTGAGAGTGTGAGAGAGAGAGAAAGTGAAGCTGTGAGTGAGAGAGAGAGAGAAAGAGAAGCTGTGTGTGTGTGAGAGAGAGAAAGATAGTCTGAGAAAGAGAGAGTGAAATAGAAGCTGTGAGTGAGAGAGAGAGAAAGAGAAGCTGTGAGTGAGAGAGAGAGAGAATGAGAAGCTGTGAGTGAGAGAGAGAGAAGCTGTGAGTGTGAGAGAGAGAAAGAGAAGCTGTGAGTGAGTGAGAGAAAGAAAAGCTGTGAGTGAGAGAGAGAGAGAAAGAGAAGATATGAGTGAGAGAGAGAGAGAAGCAGTGAGAGAGAGAGAAAGAGAAGCTGTGAGTGAGACAGAGAGAGAGAAAGAGAAGCTGAGAGGGAGAGAGAGGGAGAAAGAAAAGCTGTGAGAGAGAGAGAGAAAGAGAAGCTGTGAGTGTGTGTGAGAGAGAAAGAGAAGCTGTGAGTGAGAGAGAAAGAAAGAAAGAGAAATTAGAGTGAGAAAGAGAGAGAGAAAGAGAAGCTGTGAGTGGGAGAGAGAGAAAGAGAGTCTGTGAGTGAGAGAGAGAGAGAAGCAGTGAGTGAGAGAGAGAGCCGCTGTGAGTGAGAGAGAGAGAAAGAAAGAGAAGCTGTGAGTGAGTGAGAGAGAGAAAGGGAAGTTGTGAGTGAGTGAGAGAGAGAAAGAGAAGCTGTGAGTGAGCGAGAGAGAGAAAGAGAAGCTGTGAGTGAGAGAGAGAGAGAAAGAGAAGCTGTGAGTAAGAAGGAGAGGGAAAGTGAAGCTGTGAGTGAGAGAGAGAGAGAAAGAGAAACTGTGATTGTGTGAGAGAGAAAGAGAAGCTGTGAGTGAGAGAGAGAAAGAGAAGCTGTGAGTGAGAAGGAGAGGTAAAGAGAAGCTGAGAGTGAGTGAGAGAGAGAGAGAGAAAGAGAAGCTGTGAGAGAGAAAGAGAGAAGCTGTGAGTGAGAGTGAGAGAGAGAAAGAGAAGCTGTGAGTGAGAGAGAGAGAGGGAGAAAGATAATCTGTGTGTGTGAGAGAGAAAGAGAAACTGTGTGTGTGTGAGAGAGAGAAAGAGAAGCTGTGAGTGAGAGTGAGAGAGAGAGAAAGAGAAGCTGTGAGTGAGAGAGAGAGAATGAGAAGCTGTGAGTGAGAGAGAGAAGTTGTGAGAGAGAGAGAGAAAGAGAAGCTGTGAGTAAGAGAGAGAGAGATGTGAGTGAGAGAGAGAGATAATGAGAAGCTGTGAGTGAGAGAGAGAGAAAGTAATAGAAGCTGTGAGTGAGATAGAGAGAGAGAGAAAGAGAAGCTGTGAGTGAGAGAGAGAGGGAGAAAGATAATCTGTGTGTGTGAGAGAGAAAGAGAAACTGTGTGTGTGAGAGAGAGAGAAAGATAAGCTGTGAGTGAGAGAGAGAGAAAGAGAAGCTGTGAGTGAGTGAGAGAAAGAAAAGCTGTGAGTGAGAGAGAGAGAGAAAGAGAAGATATGAGTGAGAGAGAGAGAGAAGCAGTGAGAGAGAGAGAAAAAGAGAAGCTGTGAGTGAGACAGAGAGAGAGAAAGAGAAGCTGAGAGGGAGAGAGAGGGAGAAAGAAAAGCTGTGAGAGAGAGAGAGAAAGAGAAGCTGTGAGTGTGTGTGAGAGAGAAAGAGAAGCTGTGAGTTTGAGAGAAAGAAAGAAAGAGAAATTAGAGTGAGAAAGAGAGAGAGAAAGAGAAGCTGTGAGTGGGAGAGAGAGAAAGAGAGTCTGTGAGTGAGAGAGAGAGAGAGAAGCAGTGAGTGAGAGAGAGAGCCGCTGTGAGTGAGAGAGAGAGAAAGATAAGCTGTGAGTGAGTGAGAGAGAGAAAGGGAAGTTGTGAGTGAGTGAGAGAGAGAAAGAGAAGCTGTGAGTGAGCGAGAGAGAGAAAGAGAAGCTGTGAGTGAGAGAGAGAGAGAAAGAGAAGCTGTGAGTAAGAAGGAGAGGGAAAGAGAAGCTGTGAGTGAGAGAGAGAGAGAAAGAGAAACTGTGAGTGTGTGAGAGAGAAAGAGAAGCTGTGAGTGAGAGAGAGAGAGAGAGAGAAAGAGAAGCTGTGAGAGAGAAAGAGAGAAGCTGTGAGTGAGAGAGTGAGAGAGAGAAAGAGAAGCTGTTAGTGAGTGAGAGAGAGAGAGAGAAAGAGTAGCTGTGAGTGAGAGAGAGAAAGAGAAGCTGAGAGTGAGAGAGAGAGAGAAAGTGAAGCTGTGAGTGAGAGAGAGAGAGAAAGAGAAGCTGTGTGTGAGTGAGAGAGAAAGATAGTCTGAGAAAGAGAGAGTGAAATAGAAGCTGTGAGAGAGAGAGAGGGAGAAAGAGAAGCTGTGTGTGTGTGAGAGAGAAAGAGAAGCTGTGAGTGAGAGAGAGAGAGAAAGAGAAGCTGTGAGTGAGAGAGAGAGGGAAAGAGAAGCTGTGAGTGAGAGAGAGAGAAAGAGAAGCTGTGAGTGTGAGAGAGAGAGAATGAGAAGCTGTGAGAGAGAGAGAGAGAAGCTGTGAGTGAGAGAGAGAGAGAAAGTGAAGCTGTGAGTGAGAGAGAGAGAGAAAGAGAAGCTGTGTGTGTGTGTGAGAGAGAAAGATAGTCTGAGAAAGAGAGAGTGAAAGAGAAGCTGTGAGTGAGAGAGAGAGGGAGAAAGAGAAGCTGTGTGTGTGAGAGAGAGAAAGAGAAGCTGTGAGTGAGAGTGAGAGAGAGAGAGAAAGAGAAGCTGTGAGTGTGAGTGAGAGAGAAAGAGAAGCTGTGAGTGAGAGAGAGAGAGAATGAGAAGCTGTGAGTGAGAGAGAGAAGCTGTGAGAGAGAGAGAGAGAAAGAGAAGCTGTGAGTGAGAGAAAGAGAGAGAAGGTGAGTGATAGAGAGAGAGAATGAGAAGCTGTCAGTGAGAGAGGGAGAAAGTAAGAGAAGCTGTGAGTGAGATATATAGAGAGAGAAAGCGTGTCTGTGAGTGAATGAGAGAGAGGGAGAGAAAGATAATCTGTGAGAGATAGAGAGAAAGAGAAGCTGTGTGTTTTAGAGAGAGAGAAAGAGAAGCTGTGGTTGAGAGTGAGAGAGAGAGAAAGAGAAGCTGTGATTGAGAGAGAGAGAAGCTATGAGTGAGAGAGAGAAAGAAAAGCTGTGAGTGAGAGAGAGAGAGAAAGAGAAGATATGAGTGAGAGAGAAAGAGAAGCTGTGAGAGAGAGAGAGAGGGAGAAAGAGAAGCTGTGAGAGAGAAAGAGAAGCTCTGAGTGTGTTTGAGAGAGAAAGAGAAGCTGTGAGTGAGAGAGAGAGAAAGAAAGAGAAATTAGAGTGAGAAAGAGAAAGAGAAAGAGAAAGAGAAGCTGTGAGTGGGAGAGAGAGAAAGAGAGTCTGTGAATCAGAGAGAGAGAGAGAAGCTGTGAGTGAGAGAGAGAGAACCGCTGTGAGTGAGAGAGAGAGAAAGAGAAGCTGTGAATGAGAGAGAGAGAGAAAGAGAAGCTGTGAGTGAGAGAGACAGAAAGAGAAGATGTGAGTGAGTGAGAGAGAGAAAGGGAAGTTTGTGAGTGAGAGAGAGAGAGAAAGAGAAGCTGTGAGTGAGAGAGAGAAGCTGTGAGTGAGAGAGAGAAAGAAAAGCTGTGAGTGAGAGAGAGAGAGAAAGAGAAGATGTGAGTGAGTGAGAGAGAGAGAGAAGCAGTGAGTGAGAGAGAGAGAGAGAAAGAGAAGCTGTCAGTGAGACAGAGAGAGAGAAAGAGAAGCTGTGTGAGAGAGAGAGGGAGAAAGAGAAGCTGTAAGAGAGAGAGAGAAAGAGAAGCTGTGAGTGTGCGTGTGAGAGAAAGAGAAGCTGTGAGTGAGAGAGAGAAATAAAGAGAAATTAGAGTGAGAAAGAGAGAGAAAGAGAAGCTGTGAGTGAGAGAGAGAGAAGATGTGAGTGATAGAGAGAGAGAATGAGAAGCTGTTAGTGATAGAGAGAGTAAGTAAGAGAAGCTGTGAATGAGATAGAGAGAGAGAAGGAGAAAGATAAGCTGTGTGTGTGAGAGAGACAGAAGCTGTTAGTGAGTGAGAGAGAGAGAGAAAGAGTAGCTGTGAGTGAGAGAGAGAAAGAGAAGCTGAGAGTGAGAGAGAGAGAGAAAGTGAAGCTGTGAGTGAGAGAGAGAGAGAAAGAGAAGCTGTGTGTGTGTGAGAGAGAGAAAGATAGTCTGAGAAAGAGAGAGTGAAATAGAAGCTGTGAGTGAGAGAGAGAGAAAGAGAAGCTGTGAGTGAGAGAGAGAGAGAATGAGAAGCTGTGAGTGAGAGAGAGAAGTTGTGAGAGAGAGAGAGAATGAGAAGCTGTGAGTGAGAGAGAGAGAGAGATGTGAGTGATAGAGAGAGATAATGAGAAGCTGTGAGTGAGAGAGAGAGAAAGTAATAGAAGCTGTGAGTGAGATAGAGAGAGAGAGAAAGAGAAGCTATGAGTGAGAGAGAGAGAGGGAGAAAGATAATCTGTGTGTGTGAGAGAGAAAGAGAAACTGTGTGTGTGAGAGAGAGAAAGATAAGCTGTGAGTGAGAGAGAGAGAAAGAGAAGCTGTGAGTGAGTGAGAGAAAGAAAAGCTGTGAGTGAGAGAAAGAGAGAAAGAGAAGATATGAGTGAGAGAGAGAGAGAAGCAGTGAGAGAGAGAGAGAAAGAGAAGCTGTGAGTGAGACAGAGAGAGAGAAAGAGAAGCTGAGAGAGAGAGAGGGAGAAAGAAAAGCTGTGTGTGAGAGAGAGAAAGAGAAGCTGTGAGTGTGTGTGAGAGAGAAAGAGAAGCTGTGAGTGAGAGAGAAAGAAAGAAAGAGAAATTAGAGTGAGAAAGAGAGAGAGAAAGAGAAGCTGTGAGTGGGAGAGAGAGAAAGAGAGTCTGTGAGTGAGAGAGAGAGAGAGAAGCAGTGAGTGAGAGAGAGAGCCGCTGTGAGTCAGAGAGAGAGAAAGAGAAGCTGTGAGTGAGTGAGAGAGAGAAAGGGAAGTTGTGAGTGAGTGAGAGAGAGAAAGAGAAGCTGTGAGTGAGCGAGAGAGAGAAAGAGAAGCTGTGAGTGAGAGAGAGAGAGAAAGAGAAGCTGTGAGTGAGAAGGAGAGGGAAAGAGCAGCTGTGAGTGAGAGAGAGAGAGAAAGAGAAACTGTGAGTGTGTGAGAGAGAAAGAGAAGCTGTGAGTGAGAGAGAGAAAGAGAAGCTGTGAGTGAGAAGGAGAGGGAAAGAGAAGCTGTGAGTGAGTGAAAGAGAGAGAGAGAAAGAGAAGCTGTGAGAGAGAAAGAGAGAAGCTGTGAGTGAGAGAGTGAGAGAGAGAAAAAGAAGCTGTTAGTGAGAGAGAGAGAGAGAGAAAGAGTAGCTGTGAGTGAGAGACAGAAAGAGAAGCTGAGAGTGAGAGAGAGAGAAAGTGAAGCTGTGAGTGAGAGAGAGAGAAAGAGAAGCTGTGTGTGTGTGAGAGAGAGAAAGATAGTCTGAGAAAGAGAGAGTGAAATAGAAGCTGTGAGTGAGAGAGAGAGAGGGAGAAAGAGAAGCTGTGTGTGTGTGAGAGAGAAAGAGAAGCTGTGAGTGAGAGTGAGAGAGAGAGAGAGAAAGAGCTGTGAGTGAGATAGAGAGGGAAAGAGAAGCTGTGAGTGAGAGAGAGAAAGAGAAGCTGTGAGTGTGTGAGAGAGAGAATGAGAAGCTGTGAGTGAGAGAGAGAGAAGCTGTGAGTGAGAGAGAGAGAGAGAAAGTGAAGCTGTGAGTGAGAGAGAGAGAGAAAGAGAAGCTGTGTGTGTGTGAGAGAGAGAAAGATAGTCTGAGAAAGAGAGAGTGAAAGAGAAGCTGTGAGTGAGAGAGAGAGAGGGAGAAAGAGAAGCTGTGTGTGTGTGTGAGAGAAAGAGAAGCTGTGAGTGAGAGTGAGAGAGAGAGAGAAAGAGAAGCTGTGAGTGTGAGTGAGAGAGAAAGAGAAGCTGTGAGTGAGAGAGAGAGAGAATGAGAAGCTGTGAGTGAGAGAGAGAAGCTGTGAGAGAGAGAGAGAAAGAGAAGCTGTGAGTGAGAGAAAGAGAGAGAAGATGTGAGTGATAGAGAGAGAGAATGAGAAGCTGTCAGTGAGAGAGGGAGAAAGTAAGAGAAGCTGTGAGTGAGATAGAGAGAGAGAAAGCGTGTCTGTGAGTGAATGAGAGAGAGGGAGAGAAAGATAATCTGTGAGAGATAGAGAGAAAGAGAAGCTGTATGTTTTAGAGAGAGAGAAAGAGAAGCTGTGATTGAGAGTGAGAGAGAGAGAAAGAGAAGCTGTGAGTGAGAGAGAGAGAAAGAGAAGCTGTGATTGAGAGAGAGAGAAGCTATGAGTGAGAGAGAGAAAGAAAAGCTGTGAGTGAGAGAGAGAAAGAGAAGATATGAGTGAGAGAGAGAGAGAGAAGCAGTGAGAGAGAGAGAGAAACAGAAGCTGTGAGTGAGACAGATAGAGAGAAAGAGAAGCTGTGAGAGAGAGAGAGAAGGAGAAAGAGAAGCTGTGAGAGAGAGAGAGAAAGAGAAGCTGTGAGTGTGTGTGAGAGAGAAAGAGAAGCTGTGAGTGAGAGAGAGAGAAAGAAAGAGAAATTAGAGTGAGAAAGAGAAAGAGAAAGAAAAGCTGTGAGTGAGAGAGAGAAAGAGAAGATATGAGTGAGAGAGAGAGAGAGAAGCAGTGAGAGAGAGAGAGAAACAGAAGCTGTGAGTGAGACAGATAGAGAGAAAGAGAAGCTGTGAGAGAGAGAGAGAAGGAGAAAGAGAAGCTGTGAGAGAGAGAGAGAAAGAGAAGCTGTGAGTGTGTGTGAGAGAGAAAGAGAAGCTGTGAGTGAGAGAGAGAGAAAGAAAGAGAAATTAGAGTGAGAAAGAGAAAGAGAAAGAGAAGCTGTGAGTGGGAGAGAGAGAAAGAGAGTCTGTGAATCAGAGAGTGAGAGAGAAGCTGTGAGTGAGAGAGAGAGAACCGCTGTGAGTGAGAGAGAGAGAAAGAGAAGCTGTGAATGAGAGAGAGAGAGAAAGAGAAGCTGTGAGTGAGAGAGACAGAAAGAGAAGATGTGAGTGAGAGAGAGAGAGAAAGGGAAGTTTGTGAGTGAGAGAGAGAGAGAAAGAGAAGCTGTGAGTGAGAGAGAGAAGCTGTGAGTGAGAGAGAGAAACAAAAGCTGTGAGTGAGAGAGAGAGAGAAAGAGAAGATGTGAGTGAGTGAGAGAGAGAGAGAAGCAGTGAGTGAGAGAGAGAGAGAGAAAGAGAAGCTGTCAGTGAGACAGAGAGAGAGAAAGAGAAGCTGTGTGAGAGAGAGAGGGAGAAAGAGAAGCTGTAAGAGACAGAGAGAAAGAGAAGCTGTGAGTGTGCGTGTAAGAGAAAGAGAAGCTGTGAGTGAGAGAGAGAAAGAAAGAGAAATTAGAGTGAGAAAGAGAGAGAGAAAGAGAAGCTGTGAGTGAGAGAGAGAGAAGATGTGAGTGATAGAGAGAGAGAATGAGAAGCTGTGAGTGACAGAGAGAGTAAGTAAGAGAAGCTGTGAGTGAGATAGAGAGAGAGAAGGAGAAAGATAAGCTGTGTGTGTGAGAGAGAGAGAAGCTGCGTGTGTGTGTGAGAGAGAAAGAAAAGCTGTGATTGAGAGTGAGAGAGAGAGAGAAAGAGATGCTGTGAGTGAGAGATGAAGAAGCTGTGAGTGAGAGAGAGAAAGAAAAGCGGTGAGTGAGAGAGAGAGAGAAAGAGAAGATATGAATGAGAGAGAGAGAAGCAGTGAGAGAGAGAGAGAAAGAGAAGCTGTGAGTGAGACAGAGAGAGAGAAAGAGAAGCTGTGAGAGAGAGAGAGGGAGAAAGAGAAGCTGTGAGAGAGCGAGAGAAAGAAGCTGTGAGTGTGTGTGTGAGAGAAAGAGAAGCTGTGAGTGAGAGAGAGAGAAAGAAAGAGAAATTAGAGTGAGAAAGAGAGAGAGAAAGAGCTGTGAGTGGGAGAAAGAGAAGCTGTGAATGAGAGAGAGAGAGAAAAAGAAGCTGTGAGAGAGAGAGAAAGAAAGAGAAGCTGTGAGTGAGTGAGAGAGAGAAAGGGAAGTTGTGAGTGAGAGAGAGAGAGAAAGAGAAGCTGTGAGTGAGAGAGAGAAAGAGAAGCTGTGAGTGTGTGAGAGAGAAATAGAAGCTGTGAGTGAGAAGGAGAGGAAAAGAGAAGCTGTGAGTGAGAGAGAGAGAGAGAGAAGCTGTGAGAGAGAAAGAGAGAAGCTGTGAGTGAGAGAGTGAGAGAGAGAAAGAGAAGCTGTTAGTGAGAGTGAGAGAGGGAGAGAAAGAGAAGCTGTGAGTGAGAGAGAGATTGAAAGAGAAGCTGTGAGTGAGAGAGAGAGAGAAAGAGAAGCTGTGAGTGAGAGAGAGATAGAGAAGCTGTGAGTGAGAGGGAGAGAGAGAAAGAGAAGCTGTGAGTGACACACAGAGAGAGAAGCTGTGAGTTAGAGAGAGAGAGAAAGAGAAGCTGTGAGTGACAGAGAGAGAGAAAGAGAAGCTGAGAGAGAGAGAGAGAGAAAGTGAAGCTGTGAGTGAGAGAGAGAGAAAAAGAGAAGCTGTGTGTGTGAGTGAGAGAGAAAGATAGTCTGAGAAAGAGAGAGTGAAAGAGAAGCTGTGAGTGAGAGAAAGAGAGGGAGAAAGAGAAGCTGTGTGTGTGAGAGAGAGAAAGAGAAGATGTGAGTGAGAGTGAGAGAGAGAGAGAGAGAAAGAGAAGCTGTGAGTGAGAGAGAGAGTGAAAGAGAAGCTGTGAGTGAGAGAGAGAGAAAGAGAAGCTGTGAGTGAGAGAAAGAGAGAATGAGAAGCTGTGTGAGAGAGAGAGAAGCTGTGAGTGAGAGAGAGAGAGAAAGTGAAGCTGTGAGTGAGAGAGAGAGAGAAAGAGAAGCTGTGTGTGTGTGAGAGAGAGAAAAATAGTCTTAGAAAGAGAGAGTGAAAGAGAAGCTGTGAGTGAGAGAGAGAGAGGGAGAAAGAGAAGCTGTGTGAGAGAGAGAGAGAAAGAGAAGCTGTGAGTGAGAGTGAGAGAGAGAGAGAAAGAGAAGCTGTGAGTGAGTGAGAGAGAGAAAGAGAAGCTGTGAGTGAGAGAGAGAGAGAATGAGAAGCTGTGAGTGAGAGAGAGAAGTTGTGTGTGAGAGAGAGAAAGAGATGCTGTGAGTGAGAGAGAGAGAGATGTGAGTGATAGAGAGAGAGAATGAGAAGCTGTGAGTGTGAGAGAGAGAAAGTAAGAGAAGCTGTGAGTGAGATAGAGAGAGAGAGAATGAGAAGCTGTGAGTGAGAGAGAGAGAGGGAGAAAGATAATCTGTGAGAGAGAGAGATATTAAGAGAAACTGTGTGTGAGAGAGAGAGAGAAAGAGAAGGTGTGAGTGAGAGTGAGAGAGAGAAAGAGAAGCTGTGAGTGAGAGAGAGAGAAACAGAAGCTGTGAGTGAGAGAGAGAATCTGTGAGTGAGAGAGAGAAAGAAAAGCTGTGAGTGAGAGAGAGAGAGAAAGAGAAGATATGAGTGAGAGAGAGAGAGAAGAAGTAAGAGAGAGAGAGAAACAGAAGCTGTGAGTGAGACAGAGAGAGAAAGAGAAGCTGTGTGACAGAGAGAGAGAGAGAAAGAGAAGCTGTGAGTGTGTGTGAGAGAGAAAGAGAAGCTGTGAGTGAGAGAGAGAAAGAAAGAGAAATTAGGGTGAGAAAGAGAGAGAGAAAGAGAAGCTGTGAGTGAGAGAGAGAGAGGGAGAAAGAGAAGCTGTGTGTGTGTGAGAGAGAAAGAGAAGCTGTGAGTGAGAGTGTGTGTGAGAGAGAAAGAGAAGCTGTGAGTGAGAGAGAGAGTGAAATAGAAGCTGTGAGTGAGAGAGAGAGAGAAAGCGAAGATATGAGTGAGAGAGAGAGAGAAGCAGTGAGAGAGAGAGAAACTGAAGCTGTGAGTGAGACAGAGAGAGAAAGAGAAGCTGTGAGTGAGAGAGAGAGAGAGAGAAGCTGTGAGTGAGAGAGAGAGAGAAAGAGAAGCTGTGAGTGAGAAGGAGAGGGAAAGAGAAGCTTTGAGTGAGTGAGAGAGAGAGAAAGAGAAGCTGTGAGTGAGAGAGAGAAAGAGAAGCTGTGAGTGAGAGAGAGAGAAAAAGAGCTGTGAGTAAGAAGGAGAGGGAAAGAGAAGAAGTGAGTGAGTGAGAGAGAGAGAGAGAAAGAGAAGCTGTGAGAGAGAAAGAGAAGCTGTGAGTGAGAGAGTGAGAGAGAGAAAGAGAAGCTGTTAGTGAGAGTGAGTGAGAGAGAGAAAAGCTGTGAGTGAGAGAGAGATTGAAAGAGAAGCTGTGAGTTAGAGAGAGAGAAAGAGAAGCTGTGAGTGACAGAGAGAGAGAAAGAGAAGCTGAGAGTGAGAGAGAGAGAAAGTGAAGCTGTGAGTGAGTGAGAGAGAGAAAGAGAAGCTGTGTGTGTGTGAGAGGGAGAAGCTGTGAGTGAGAGAGAGAAAGAGAAGCTGTGAGTGAGAGAGAGAGAGAGAATATGTGAGTGAGAGAGAGAGAGAATGAGAAGCTGTGAGTGAGAGAGAGAGAAAGTAAGAGAAGCTGTGAGTGATACAGAGAGAGAGAAAGAGAAGCTGTGAGTGAGAGAGAGAAAGAGAAGCTGTGATTGAGAGTGAGAGAGAGAGGAAGAGAAGCTGTGAGTGAGAGAGAGAAAGAGAAGCTGTGAGTGAGAGAGAGAGAAGCTGTGAGTGTGTGTGAGAGAGAAAGAAAAGCTGTGAGTGAGAGATAGAGAGAAAGAGAAGATATGAGTGAGAGAGAGAGAGAAGCAGTGAGTGAGAGAGAGAGGGAGGAAGAGAAGCTGTGAGAGAGAGAGAGAGAAGCTGTGAGTGTGTGTGAGAGAGAAAGAGAAGCTGTGAGTGAGAGAGAGAGAAAGAAAGAGAAATTAGAGTGAGAAAGAGAGAGAGAATTAGAAGCTGTGAGTGAGTGAGAGAGAGAAGATGTGAGTGATAGAGAGAGAGAATGAGAAGCTGTGAGTGATAGAGAGAGTAAGTAAGAGAAGCTGTGAGTGAGATAGAGAGAGAGAGAAGGAGAAGCTGTGAGTGAGAGAGAGAGAGGGAGAAAGATAAGCTGTGTGAGAGAGAGAGAGAGAGAAGCTGTGAAGTGAGAGAGAGAAAGAAAAGCGTTGAGTGAGAGAGAGAGAGAGAAAGAGAAGATATGAATGAGAGAGAGAGAGAAGCAGTGAGAGAGAGAGAGAGAGAGAGAGAAGCTGTGAGTGAGACAGAGAGAGAAAGAGAAGCTGTGAGAGAGAGAGAGGGAGAAAGACAAGCTGTGAGAGAGAGAGAATCCGTGAGTGTGTGTGAGAGAGAAAGAGAAGCTGTGAGTGAGAGAGAGAGAGAGAAAGAGAAGCTGTGAGTGAGTGAGAGGGAGAAAGGGAAGTTGTGAGTGAGAGAGAGAGAGAAAGAGAAGCTGTGAGTGAGAGAGAGAGAAAGAGAAGGTGTGAGTGAGAGAGAGAGAGAAAGAGAAGCTGTGAGTGAGAAGGAGAGGGAAAGAGAAGCTGTGAGTGAGTGAGAGAGAGAGAAAGAGAAGCTGTGAGTGAGAGAGAGAGAAAGAAAGAGAAGCTGTGAGTGAGTGAGAGGGAGAAAGGGAAGTTGTGAGTGAGAGAGAGAGAGAAAGAGAAGCTGTGAGTGTGTGAGAGAGAAAGAGAAGCTGTGAGTGAGAGAGAGAGAAAGTGAAGCTGTGAGTGAGAGAGAGAAAGAGAAGCTGTGTGTGTGAGAGAGAGAGAAAGATAGTCTGAGAAAGAGAGAGTGTAAGAGAAGCTGTGAGTGAGAGAGAGAGAGGGAGAAAGAGAAGCTGTGTGTGTGTGAGAGAGAAAGAGAAGCTGTGAGTGAGAGTGAGAGAGAGAGAAAGAGAAGCTGTGAGTGAGAGAGAGAGTGAAAGAGAAGCTGTGAGTGAGAGAGAGAGAGAAAGCGAAGATATGAGTGAGAGAGAGAGAAGCAATGAGAGAGAGAGAGAAACAGAAGCTGTGAGTGAGACAGAGAGAGAAAGAGAAGCTGTGAGTGAGAGAGAGAGAAAGAAAGAGAAGCTGTGAGTGAGTGAGAGAGAGAAAGGGAAGTTGTGAGTGAGTGAGAGAGAGAAAGAGAAGCTGTGAGTGAGCGAGAGAGAGAAAGAGAAGCTGTGAGTGAGAGAGAGAGAGAAAGAGAAGCTGTGAGTGAGAAGGAGAGGGAAAGAGAAGCTGTGAGTGAGAGAGAGAGAGAAAGAGAAACTGTGAGTGTGTGAGAGAGAAAGAGAAGCTGTGAGTGAGAGAGAGAAAGAGAAGCTGTGAGTGAGAAGGAGAGGGAAAGAGAAGCTGTGAGTGAGTGAAAGAGAGAGAGAGAAAGAGAAGCTGTGAGAGAGAAAGAGAGAAGCTGTGAGTGAGAGAGTGAGAGAGAGAAAAAGAAGCTGTTAGTGAGTGAGCGAGAGAGAGAAAGAGTAGCTGTGAGTGAGAGAGAGAAAGAGAAGCTGAGAGTGAGAGAGAGAGAAAGTGAAGCTGTGAGAGAGAGAGAGAAAGAGAAGCTGTGTGTGTGTGAGAGAGAGAAAGATAGTCTGAGAAAGAGAGAGTGAAATAGAAGCTGTGAGTGAGAGAGAGAGAGGGAGAAAGAGAAGCTGTGTGTGTGTGAGAGAGAAAGATAAGCTGTGAGTGAGAGTGAGAGAGAGAGAGAGAAAGAGCTGTGAGTGAGAGAGAGAGGGAAAGAGAAGCTGTGAGTGAGAGAGAGAAAGAGAAGCTGTGAGTGAGAGAGAGAGAAAGAAAGAGAAGCTGTGAGTGAGTGAGAGAGAGAAAGGGAAGTTGTGAGTGAGTGAGAGAGAGAAAGAGAAGCTGTGAGTGAGAGAGAAAGAAAGAAAGAGAAATTAGAGTGAGAAAGAGAGAGAGAAAGAGAAGCTGTGAGTGGGAGAGAGAGAAAGAGAGTCTGTGAGTGAGAGAGAGAGAGAGAAGCAGTGAGTGAGAGAGAGAGCCGCTGTGAGTCAGAGAGAGAGAAAGAGAAGCTGTGAATGAGAGAGAGAAAGAGAAGCTGTGAGTGAGAGAGAGAGAAAGAAAGAGAAGCTGTGAGTGAGTGAGAGAGAGAAAGGGAAGTTGTGAGTGAGTGAGAGAGAGAAAGAGAAGCTGTGAGTGAGCGAGAGAGAGAAAGAGAAGCTGTGAGTGAGAGAGAGAGAGAAAGAGAAGCTGTGAGTGAGAAGGAGAGGGAAAGAGAAGCTGTGAGTGAGAGAGAGAGAGAAAGAGAAACTGTGAGTGTGTGAGAGAGAAAGAGAAGCTGTGAGTGAGAGAGAGAAAGAGAAGCTGTGAGTGAGAAGGAGAGGGAAAGAGAAGCTGTGAGTGAGTGAAAGAGAGAGAGAGAAAGAGAAGCTGTGAGAGAGAAAGAGAGAAGCTGTGAGTGAGAGAGTGAGAGAGAGAAAAAGAAGCTGTTAGTGAGTGAGAGAGAGAAAGAGTAGCTGTGAGTGAGAGAGAGAAAGAGAAGCTGAGAGTGAGAGAGAGAGAAAGTGAAGCTGTGAGTGAGAGAGAGAGAAAGAGAAGCTGTGTGTGTGTGAGAGAGAGAAAGATAGTCTGAGAAAGAGAGAGTGAAATAGAAGCTGTGAGTGAGAGAGAGAGAGGGAGAAAGAGAAGCTGTGTGTGTGTGAGAGAGAAAGAGAAGCTGTGAGTGAGAGTGAGAGAGAGAGAGAGAAAGAGCTGTGAGTGAGAGAGAGAGGGAAAGAGAAGCTGTGAGTGAGAGAGAGAGAAAGAGAAGCTGTGAGTGTGTGAGAGAGAGAATGAGAAGCTGTGAGTGAGAGAGAGAGAAGCTGTGAGTGAGAGAGAGAGAGAGAAAGTGAAGCTGTGAGTGAGAGAGAGAAAGAGAAGCTGTGTGTGTGAGAGAGAGAGAAAGATAGTCTGAGAAAGAGAGAGTGAAAGAGAAGCTGTGAGTGAGAGAGAGAGAGGGAGAAAGAGAAGCTGTGTGTGTGTGTGAGAGAAAGAGAAGCTGTGAGTGAGAGTGAGAGAGAGAGAGAAAGAGAAGCTGTGAGTGTGAGTGAGAGAGAAAGAGAAGCTGTGAGTGAGAGAGAGAGAGAATGAGAAGCTGTGAGTGAGAGAGAGAAGCTGTGAGAGAGAGAGAGAAAGAGAAGCTGTGAGTGAGAGAAAGAGAGAGAAGATGTGAGTGATAGAGAGAGAGAATGAGAGCTGTCAGTGAGAGAGGGAGAAAGTAAGAGAAGCTGTGAGTGAGATAGAGAGAGAGAAAGCGTGTCTGTGAGTGAATGAGAGAGAGGGAGAGAAAGATAATCTGTGAGAGATAGAGAGAAAGAGAAGCTGTATGTTTTAGAGAGAGAGAAAGAGAAGCTGTGATTGAGAGTGAGAGAGAGAGAAAGAGAAGCTGTGAGTGAGAGAGAGAGAAAGAGAAGCTGTGATTGAGAGAGAGAGAAGCTATGAGTGAGAGAGAGAAAGAAAAGCTGTGAGTGAGAGAGAGAAAGAGAAGATATGAGTGAGAGAGAGAGAGAGAAGCAGTGAGAGAGAGAGAGAAACAGAAGCTGTGAGTGAGACAGAGAGAGAGAGAAAGAGAAGCTGTGAGAGAGAAAGAGAAGGAGAAAGAGAAGCTGTGAGAGAGAGAGAGAGAGAGAGAAGCTGTGAGTGTGTGTGAGAGAGAAAGAGAAGCTGTGAGTGAGAGAGAGAGAAAGAAAGAGAAATTAGAGTGAGAAAGAGAAAGAGAAAGAGAAGCTGTGAGTGGGAGAGAGAGAAAGAGAGTCTGTGAATCAGAGAGTGAGAGAGAAGCTGTGAGTGAGAGAGAGAGAACCGCTGTGAGTGAGAGAGAGAGAAAGAGAAGCTGTGAATGAGAGAGAGAGAGAAAGAGAAGCTGTGAGTGAGAGAGACAGAAAGAGAAGATGTGAGTGAGAGAGAGAGAGAAAGGGAAGTTTGTGAGTGAGAGAGAGAGAGAAAGAGAAGCTGTGAGTGAGAGAGAGAAGCTGTGAGTGAGAGAGAGAAACAAAAGCTGTGAGTGAGAGAGAGAAAGAAAGAGAAGATGTGAGTGAGTGAGAGAGAGAGAGAAGCAGTGAGTGAGAGAGAGAGAGAGAAAGAGAAGCTGTCAGTGAGACAGAGAGAGAGAAAGAGAAGCTGTGTGAGAGAGAGAGGGAGAAAGAGAAGCTGTAAGAGAGAGAGAGAAAGAGAAGCTGTGAGTGTGCGTGTAAGAGAAAGAGAAGCTGTGAGTGAGAGAGAGAAAGAAAGAGAAATTAGAGTGAGAAAGAGAGAGAGAAAGAGAAGCTGTGAGTGAGAGAGAGAGAAGATGTGAGTGATAGAGAGAGAGAATGAGAAGCTGTGAGTGATAGAGAGAGTAAGTAAGAGAAGCTGTGAGTGAGATAGAGAGAGAGAAGGAGAAAGATAAGCTGTGTGTGTGAGAGAGAGAGAAGCTGCGTGTGTGTGTGAGAGAGAAAGAAAAGCTGTGATTGAGAGTGAGAGAGAGAGAGAAAGAGATGCTGTGAGTGAGAGATGAAGAAGCTGTGAGTGAGAGAGAGAAAGAAAAGCGGTGAGTGAGAGAGAGAGAGAAAGAGAAGATATGAATGAGAGAGAGAGAAGCAGTGAGAGAGAGAGAGAAAGAGAAGCTGTGAGTGAGACAGAGAGAGAGAAAGAGAAGCTGTGAGAGAGAGAGAGGGAGAAAGAGAAGCTGTGAGAGAGCGAGAGAAAGAAGCTGTGAGTGTGTGTGTGAGAGAAAGAGAAGCTGTGAGTGAGAGAGAGAGAAAGAAGGAGAAATTAGAGTGAGAAAGAGAGAGAGAAAGAGCTGTGAGTGGGAGAAAGAGAAGCTGTGAATGAGAGAGAGAGAGAAAAAGAAGCTGTGAGTGAGAGAGAGAGAAAGAAAGAGAAGCTGTGAGTGAGTGAGAGAGAGAAAGGGAAGTTGTGAGTGAGAGAGAGAGAGAAAGAGAAGCTGTGAGTGAGAGAGAGAAAGAGACGCTGTGAGTGTGTGAGAGAGAAATAGAAGCTGTGAGTGAGAAGGAGAGGAAAAGAGAAGCTGTGAGTGAGTGAGAGAGAGAGAGAGAGAGAAGCTGTGAGAGAGAAAGAGAGAAGCTGTGAGTGAGAGAGTGAGAGAGAGAAAGAGAAGCTGTTAGTGAGAGTGAGAGAGGGAGAGAAAGAGAAGCTGTGAGTGAGAGAGAGATTGAAAGAGAAGCTGTGAGTGAGAGAGAGAGAGAAAGAGAAGCTGTGAGTGAGAGAGAGATAGAGAAGCTGTGAGTGAGAGGGAGAGAGAGAAAGAGAAGCTGTGAGTGACACACAGAGAGAGAAGCTGTGAGTTAGAGAGAGAGAGAAAGAGAAGCTGTGAGTGACAGAGAGAGAGAAAGAGAAGCTGAGAGAGAGAGAGAGAGAGAAAGTGAAGCTGTGAGTGAGAGAGAGAGAAAAAGAGAAGCTGTGTGTGTGAGTGAGAGAAAGATAGTCTGAGAAAGAGAGAGTGAAAGAGAAGCTGTGAGTGAGAGAAAGAGAGGGAGAAAGAGAAGCTGTGTGTGTGAGAGAGAGAAAGAGAAGATGTGAGTGAGAGTGAGAGAGAGAGAGAGAAAGAGAAGCTGTGAGTGAGAGAGAGTGAAAGAGAAGCTGTGAGTGAGAGAGAGAGAAAGAGAAGCTGTGAGTGAGAGAAAGAGAGAATGAGAAGCTGTGTGAGAGAGAGAGAAGCTGTGAGTGAGAGAGAGAGAGAAAGTGAAGCTGTGAGTGAGAGAGAGAGAGAAAGAGAACCTGTGTGTGTGTGAGAGAGAGAAAAATAGTCTTAGAAAGAGAGAGTGAAAGAGAAGCTGTGAGTGAGAGAGAGAGAGGGAGAAAGAGAAGCTGTGTGAGAGAGAGAGAGAAAGAGAAGCTGTGAGTGAGAGTGAGAGATAGAGAGAAAGAGAAGCTGTGAGTGAGTGAGAGAGAGAAAGAGAAGCTGTGAGTGAGTGAGAGAGAGAAAGAGAAGCTGTGAGTGAGAGAGAGAGAGAATGAGAAGCTGTGAGTGAGAGAGAGAAGTTGTGTGTGAGAGAGAGAAAGAGATGCTGTGAGTGAGAGAGAGAGAGATGTGAGTGATAGAGAGAGAGAATGAGAAGCTGTGAGTGTGTGAGAGAGAAAGTAAGAGAAGCTGTGAGTGAGATAGAGAGAGAGAGAAAGAGAAGCTGTGAGTGAGAGAGAGAGAGGGAGAAAGATAATCTGTGAGAGAGAGAGATATTAAGAGAAACTGTGTGTGAGAGAGAGAGAGAAAGAGAAGGTGTGAGTGAGAGTGAGAGAGAGAAAGAGAAGCTGTGAGTGAGAGAGAGAGAAACAGAAGCTGTGAGTGAGAGAGAGAATCTGTGAGTGAGAGAGAGAAAGAAAAGCTGTGAGTGAGAGAGAGAGAGAAAGAGAAGATATGAGTGGGAGAGAGAGAGAATAAGTAAGAGAGAGAGAGAAACAGAAGCTGTGAGTGAGACAGAGAGAGAAAGAGAAGCTGTGTGACAGAGAGAGAGAGAGAGAAAGAGAAGCTGTGAGTGTGTGTGAGAGAGAAAGAGAAGCTGTGAGTGAGAGAGAGAAAGAAAGAGAAATTAGAGTGAGAAAGAGAGAGAGAAAGAGAAGCTGTGAGTGAGAGAGAGAGAGGGAGAAAGAGAAGCTGTGTGTGTGTGAGAGAGAAAGAGAAGCTGTGAGTGAGAGTGTGTGAGAGAGAGAAAGAGAAGCTGTGAGTGAGAGAGAGTGAAAGAGAAGCTGTGAGTGAGAGAGAGAGAGAAAGCGAAGATATGAGTGAGAGAGAGAGAGAAGCAGTGAGAGAGAGAGAGAAACTGAAGCTGTGAGTGAGACAGAGAGAGAAAGAGAAGCTGTGAGTGAGAGAGAGAGAGAGAGAAGCTGTGAGTGAGAGAGAGAGAGAAAGAGAAGCTGTGAGTGAGAAGGAGAGGGAAAGAGAAGCTGTGAGTGAGTGAGAGAGAGAGAAAGAGAAGCTGTGAGTGAGAGAGAGAAAGAGAAGCTGTGAGTGAGAGAGAGAGAAAAAGAGCTGTGAGTAAGAAGGAGAGGGAAAGAGAAGAAGTGAGTGAGTGAGAGAGAGAGAGAAAGAGAAGCTGTGAGAGAGAAAGAGAAGCTGTGAGTGAGAGAGTGAGAGAGAGAAAGAGAAGCTGTTAGTGAGAGTGAGTGAGAGAGAGAAAAGCTGTGAGTGAGAGAGAGATTGAAAGAGAAGCTGTGAGTTAGAGAGAGAGAAAGAGAAGCTGTGAGTGACAGAGAGAGAGAAAGAGAAGCTGAGAGTGAGAGAGAGAGAAAGTGAAGCTGTGAGTGAGAGAGAGAGAGAAAGAGAAGCTGTGTGTGTGTGAGAGGGAGAAGCTGTGAGTGAGAGAGAGAAAGAGAAGCTGTGAGTGAGAGAGAGAGAGAATATGTGAGTGAGAGAGAGAGAGAATGAGAAGCTGTGAGTGAGAGAGAGAGAAAGTAAGAGAAGCTGTGAGTGATACAGAGAGAGAGAAAGAGAAGCTGTGAGTGAGAGAGAGAAAGAGAAGCTGTGATTGAGAGTGAGAGAGAGAGGAAGAGAAGCTGTGAGTGAGAGAGAGAGAAAGAGAAGCTGTGAGTGAGAGAGAGAGAAGCTGTGAGTGAGAGAGAGAAAGAAAAGCTGTGAGTGAGAGATAGAGAGAAAGAGAAGATATGAGTGAGAGAGAGAGAGAAGCAGTGAGTGAGAGAGAGAGGGAGAAAGAGAAGCTGTGAGAGAGAGAGAGAGAAGCTGTGAGTGTGTGTGAGAGAGAAAGAGAAGCTGTGAGTGAGAGAGAGAGAAAGAAAGAGAAATTAGAGTGAGAAAGAGAGAGAGAATTAGAAGCTGTGAGTGAGTGAGAGAGAGAAGATGTGAGTGATAGAGAGAGAGAATGAGAAGCTGTGAGTGATAGAGAGAGTAAGTAAGAGAAGCTGTGAGTGAGATAGAGAGAGAGAGAAGGAGAAGCTGTGAGTGAGAGAGAGAGAGGGAGAAAGATAAGCTGTGTGAGAGAGAGAGAGAGAGAAGCTGTGAAGTGAGAGAGAGAAAGAAAAGCATTGAGTGAGAGAGAGAGAGAGAAAGAGAAGATATGAATGAGAGAGAGAGAGAAGCAGTGAGAGAGAGAGAGAGAGAGAGAGAAGCTGTGAGTGAGACAGAGAGAGAAAGAGAAGCTGTGAGAGAGAGAGAGGGAGAAAGACAAGCTGTGAGAGAGAGAGAATCTGTGAGTGTGTGTGAGAGAGAAAGAGAAGCTGTGAGTGAGAGAGAGAGAGAGAAAGAGAAGCTGTGAGTGAGTGAGAGGGAGAAAGGGAAGTTGTGAGTGAGAGAGAGAGAGAAAGAGAAGCTGTGAGTGAGAGAGAGAGAAAGAGAAGGTGTGAGTGAGAGAGAGAGAGAAAGAGAAGCTGTGAGTGAGAAGGAGAGGGAAAGAGAAGCTGTGAGTGAGTGAGAGAGAGAGAAAGAGAAGCTGTGAGTGAGAGAGAGAGAAAGAAAGAGAAGCTGTGAGTGAGTGAGAGGGAGAAAGGGAAGTTGTGAGTGAGAGAGAGAGAGAAAGAGAAGCTGTGAGTGTGTGAGAGAGAAAGAGAAGCTGTGAGTGAGAGAGAGAGAAAGTGAAGCTGTGAGTGAGAGAGAGAAAGAGAAGCTGTGTGTGTGAGAGAGAGAGAAAGACAGTCTGAGAAAGAGAGAGTGTAAGAGAAGCTGTGAGTGAGAGAGAGAGAGGGAGAAAGAGAAGCTGTGTGTGTGTGAGAGAGAAAGAGAAGCTGTGAGTGAGAGTGAGAGAGAGAGAAAGAGAAGCTGTGAGTGAGAGAGAGAGTGAAAGAGAAGCTGTGAGTGAGAGAGAGAGTGAAAGAGAAGCTGTGAGTGAGAGAGAGAGAGAAAGCGAAGATATGAGTGAGAGAGAGAGAAGCAATGAGAGAGAGAGAGAAACAGAAGCTGTGAGTGAGACAGAGAGAGAAAGAGAAGCTGTGAGTGAGAGAGAGAGAAAGAAAGAGAAGCTGTGAGTGAGTGAGAGAGAGAAAGGGAAGTTGTGAGTGAGTGAGAGAGAGAAAGAGAAGCTGTGAGTGAGCGAGAGAGAGAAAGAGAAGCTGTGAGTGAGAGAGAGAGAGAAAGAGAAGCTGTGAGTGAGAAGGAGAGGGAAAGAGAAGCTGTGAGTGAGAGAGAGAGAGAAAGAGAAACTGTGAGTGTGTGAGAGAGAAAGAGAAGCTGTGAGTGAGAGAGAGAAAGAGAAGCTGTGAGTGAGAAGGAGAGGGAAAGAGAAGCTGTGAGTGAGTGAAAGAGAGAGAGAGAAAGAGAAGCTGTGAGAGAGAAAGAGAGAAGCTGTGAGTGAGAGAGTGAGAGAGAGAAAAAGAAGCTGTTAGTGAGTGAGCGAGAGAGAGAAAGAGTAGCTGTGAGTGAGAGAGAGAAAGAGAAGCTGAGAGTGAGAGAGAGAGAAAGTGAAGCTGTGAGAGAGAGAGAGAAAGAGAAGCTGTGTGTGTGTGAGAGAGAGAAAGATAGTCTGAGAAAGAGAGAGTGAAATAGAAGCTGTGAGTGAGAGAGAGAGAGGGAGAAAGAGAAGCTGTGTGTGTGTGTGAGAGAGAAAGATAAGCTGTGAGTGAGAGTGAGAGAGAGAGAGAGAAAGAGCTGTGAGTGAGAGAGAGAGGGAAAGAGAAGCTGTGAGTGAGAGAGAGAAAGAGAAGCTGTGAGTGAGAGAGAGAGAAAGAAAGAGAAGCTGTGAGTGAGTGAGAGAGAGAAAGGGAAGTTGTGAGTGAGTGAGAGAGAGAAAGAGAAGCTGTGAGTGAGAGAGAAAGAAAGAAAGAGAAATTAGAGTGAGAAAGAGAGAGAGAAAGAGAAGCTGTGAGTGGGAGAGAGAGAAAGAGAGTCTGTGAGTGAGAGAGAGAGAGAGAAGCAGTGAGTGAGAGAGAGAGCCGCTGTGAGTCAGAGAGAGAGAAAGAGAAGCTGTGAATGAGAGAGAGAAAGAGAAGCTGTGAGTGAGAGAGAGAGAAAGAAAGAGAAGCTGTGAGTGAGTGAGAGAGAGAAAGGGAAGTTGTGAGTGAGTGAGAGAGAGAAAGAGAAGCTGTGAGTGAGCGAGAGAGAGAAAGAGAAGCTGTGAGTGAGAGAGAGAGAGAAAGAGAAGCTGTGAGTGAGAAGGAGAGGGAAAGAGAAGCTGTGAGTGAGAGAGAGAGAGAAAGAGAAACTGTGAGTGTGTGAGAGAGAAAGAGAAGCTGTGAGTGAGAGAGAGAAAGAGAAGCTGTGAGTGAGAAGGAGAGGGAAAGAGAAGCTGTGAGTGAGTGAAAGAGAGAGAGAGAAAGAGAAGCTGTGAGAGAGAAAGAGAGAAGCTGTGAGTGAGAGAGTGAGAGAGAGAAAAAGAAGCTGTTAGTGAGTGAGAGAGAGAAAGAGTAGCTGTGAGTGAGAGAGAGAAAGAGAAGCTGAGAGTGAGAGAGAGAGAAAGTGAAGCTGTGAGTGAGAGAGAGAGAAAGAGAAGCTGTGTGTGTGTGAGAGAGAGAAAGATAGTCTGAGAAAGAGAGAGTGAAATAGAAGCTGTGAGTGAGAGAGAGAGAGGGAGAAAGAGAAGCTGTGTGTGTGTGAGAGAGAAAGAGAAGCTGTGAGTGAGAGTGAGAGAGAGAGAGAGAAAGAGCTGTGAGTGAGAGAGAGAGGGAAAGAGAAGCTGTGAGTGAGAGAGAGAGAAAGAGAAGCTGTGAGTGTGTGAGAGAGAGAATGAGAAGCTGTGAGTGAGAGAGAGAGAAGCTGTGAGTGAGAGAGAGAGAGAGAAAGTGAAGCTGTGAGTGAGAGAGAGAGAGAAAGAGAAGCTGTGTGTGTGTGAGAGAGAGAAAGATAGTCTGAGAAAGAGAGAGTGAAAGAGAAGCTGTGAGTGAGAGAGAGAGAGGGAGAAAGAGAAGCTGTGTGTGTGTGTGAGAGAAAGAGAAGCTGTGAGTGAGAGTGAGAGAGAGAGAGAAAGAGAAGCTGTGAGTGTGAGTGAGAGAGAAAGAGAAGCTGTGAGTGAGAGAGAGAGAGAATGAGAAGCTGTGAGTGAGAGAGAGAAGCTGTGAGAGAGAGAGAGAAAGAGAAGCTGTGAGTGAGAGAAAGAGAGAGAAGATGTGAGTGATAGAGAGAGAGAATGAGAAGCTGTCAGTGAGAGAGGGAGAAAGTAAGAGAAGCTGTGAGTGAGATAGAGAGAGAGAAAGCGTGTCTGTGAGTGAATGAGAGAGAGGGAGAGAAAGATAATCTGTGAGAGATAGAGAGAAAGAGAAGCTGTATGTTTTAGAGAGAGAGAAAGAGAAGCTGTGATTGAGAGTGAGAGAGAGAGAAAGAGAAGCTGTGAGTGAGAGAGAGAGAAAGAGAAGCTGTGATTGAGAGAGAGAGAAGCTATGAGTGAGAGAGAGAAAGAAAAGCTGTGAGTGAGAGAGAGAAAGAGAAGATATGAGTGAGAGAGAGAGAGAGAAGCAGTGAGAGAGAGAGAGAAACAGAAGCTGTGAGTGAGACAGAGAGAGAGAAAGAGAAGCTGTGAGAGAGAGAGAGAAGGAGAAAGAGAAGCTGTGAGAGAGAGAGAGAAAGAGAAGCTGTGAGTGTGTGTGAGAGAGAAAGAGAAGCTGTGAGTGAGAGAGAGAGAAAGAAAGAGAAATTAGAGTGAGAAAGAGAAAGAGAAAGAGAAGCTGTGAGTGGGAGAGAGAGAAAGAGAGTCTGTGAATCAGAGAGTGAGAGAGAAGCTGTGAGTGAGAGAGAGAGAACCGCTGTGAGTGAGAGAGAGAGAAAGAGAAGCTGTGAATGAGAGAGAGAGAGAAAGAGAAGCTGTGAGTGAGAGAGACAGAAAGAGAAGATGTGAGTGAGAGAGAGAGAGAAAGGGAAGTTTGTGAGTGAGAGAGAGAGAGAAAGAGAAGCTGTGAGTGAGAGAGAGAAGCTGTGAGTGAGAGAGAGAAACAAAAGCTGTGAGTGAGAGAGAGAAAGAAAGAGAAGATGTGAGTGAGTGAGAGAGAGAGAGAAGCAGTGAGTGAGAGAGAGAGAGAGAAAGAGAAGCTGTCAGTGAGACAGAGAGAGAGAAAGAGAAGCTGTGTGAGAGAGAGAGGGAGAAAGAGAAGCTGTAAGAGAGAGAGAGAAAGAGAAGCTGTGAGTGTGCGTGTAAGAGAAAGAGAAGCTGTGAGTGAGAGAGAGAAAGAAAGAGAAATTAGAGTGAGAAAGAGAGAGAGAAAGAGAAGCTGTGAGTGAGAGAGAGAGAAGATGTGAGTGATAGAGAGAGAGAATGAGAAGCTGTGAGTGATAGAGAGAGTAAGTAAGAGAAGCTGTGAGTGAGATAGAGAGAGAGAAGGAGAAAGATAAGCTGTGTGTGTGAGAGAGAGAGAAGCTGCGTGTGTGTGTGAGAGAGAAAGAAAAGCTGTGATTGAGAGTGAGAGAGAGAGAGAAAGAGATGCTGTGAGTGAGAGATGAAGAAGCTGTGAGTGAGAGAGAGAAAGAAAAGCGGTGAGTGAGAGAGAGAGAGAAAGAGAAGATATGAATGAGAGAGAGAGAAGCAGTGAGAGAGAGAGAGAAAGAGAAGCTGTGAGTGAGACAGAGAGAGAGAAAGAGAAGCTGTGAGAGAGAGAGAGGGAGAAAGAGAAGCTGTGAGAGAGCGAGAGAAAGAAGCTGTGAGTGTGTGTGTGAGAGAAAGAGAAGCTGTGAGTGAGAGAGAGAGAAAGAAAGAGAAATTAGAGTGAGAAAGAGAGAGAGAAAGAGCTGTGAGTGGGAGAAAGAGAAGCTGTGAATGAGAGAGAGAGAGAAAAAGAAGCTGTGAGTGAGAGAGAGAGAAAGAAAGAGAAGCTGTGAGTGAGTGAGAGAGAGAAAGGGAAGTTGTGAGTGAGAGAGAGAGAGAAAGAGAAGCTGTGAGTGCGAGAGAGAAAGAGACGCTGTGAGTGTGTGAGAGAGAAATAGAAGCTGTGAGTGAGAAGGAGAGGAAAAGAGAAGCTGTGAGTGAGTGAGAGAGAGAGAGAGAGAGAAGCTGTGAGAGAGAAAGAGAGAAGCTGTGAGTGAGAGAGTGAGAGAGAGAAAGAGAAGCTGTTAGTGAGAGTGAGAGAGGGAGAGAAAGAGAAGCTGTGAGTGAGAGAGAGATTGAAAGAGAAGCTGTGAGTGAGAGAGAGAGAGAAAGAGAAGCTGTGAGTGAGAGAGAGATAGAGAAGCTGTGAGTGAGAGGGAGAGAGAGAAAGAGAAGCTGTGAGTGACACACAGAGAGAGAAGCTGTGAGTTAGAGAGAGAGAGAAAGAGAAGCTGTGAGTGACAGAGAGAGAGAAAGAGAAGCTGAGAGAGAGAGAGAGAGAGAAAGTGAAGCTGTGAGTGAGAGAGAGAGAAAAAGAGAAGCTGTGTGTGTGAGTGAGAGAAAGATAGTCTGAGAAAGAGAGAGTGAAAGAGAAGCTGTGAGTGAGAGAAAGAGAGGGAGAAAGAGAATCTGTGTGTGTGAGAGAGAGAAAGAGAAGATGTGAGTGAGAGTGAGAGAGAGAGAGAGAAAGAGAAGCTGTGAGTGAGAGAGAGAGTGAAAGAGAAGCTGTGAGTGAGAGAGAGAGAAAGAGAAGCTGTGAGTGAGAGAAAGAGAGAATGAGAAGCTGTGTGAGAGAGAGAGAAGCTGTGAGTGAGAGAGAGAGAGAAAGTGAAGCTGTGAGTGAGAGAGAGAGAGAAAGAGAACCTGTGTGTGTGTGAGAGAGAGAGAAATAGTCTTAGAAAGAGAGAGTGAAAGAGAAGCTGTGAGTGAGAGAGAGAGAGAGGGAGAAAGAGAAGCTGTGTGAGAGAGAGAGAGAAAGAGAAGCTGTGAGTGAGAGTGAGAGAGAGAGAGAAAGAGAAGCTGTGAGTGAGTGAGAGAGAGAAAGAGAAGCTGTGAGTGAGAGAGAGAGAGAATGAGAAGCTGTGAGTGAGAGAGAGAAGTTGTGTGTGAGAGAGAGAAAGAGATGCTGTGAGTGAGAGAGAGAGAGATGTGAGTGATAGAGAGAGAGAATGAGAAGCTGTGAGTGTGTGAGAGAGAAAGTAAGAGAAGCTGTGAGTGAGATAGAGAGAGAGAGAAAGAGAAGCTGTGAGTGAGAGAGAGAGAGGGAGAAAGATAATCTGTGAGAGAGAGAGATATTAAGAGAAACTGTGTGTGAGAGAGAGAGAGAAAGAGAAGGTGTGAGTGAGAGTGAGAGAGAGAAAGAGAAGCTGTGAGTGAGAGAGAGAGAAACAGAAGCTGTGAGTGAGAGAGAGAATCTGTGAGTGAGAGAGAGAAAGAAAAGCTGTGAGTGAGAGAGAGAGAGAAAGAGAAGATATGAGTGAGAGAGAGAGAGAATAAGTAAGAGAGAGAGAGAAACAGAAGCTGTGAGTGAGACAGAGAGAGAAAGAGAAGCTGTGTGACAGAGAGAGAGAGAGAAAGAGAAGCTGTGAGTGTGTGTGAGAGAGAAAGAGAAGCTGTGAGTGAGAGAGAGAAAGAAAGAGAAATTAGAGTGAGAAAGAGAGAGAGAAAGAGAAGCTGTGAGTGAGAGAGAGAGGGAGAAAGAGAAGCTGTGTGTGTGTGAGAGAGAAAGAGAAGCTGTGAGTGAGAGTGTGTGAGAGAGAGAAAGAGAAGCTGTGAGTGAGAGAGAGTGAAAGAGAAGCTGTGAGTGAGAGAGAGAGAGAAAGCGAAGATATGAGTGAGAGAGAGAGAGAAGCAGTGAGAGAGAGAGAGAAACTGAAGCTGTGAGTGAGACAGAGAGAGAAAGAGAAGCTGTGAGTGAGAGAGAGAGAGAGAGAAGCTGTGAGTGAGAGAGAGAGAGAAAGAGAAGCTGTGAGTGAGAAGGAGAGGGAAAGAGAAGCTGTGAGTGAGTGAGAGAGAGAGAAAGAGAAGCTGTGAGTGAGAGAGAGAAAGAGAAGCTGTGAGTGAGAGAGAGAGAAAAAGAGCTGTGAGTAAGAAGGAGAGGGAAAGAGAAGAAGTGAGTGAGTGAGAGAGAGAGAGAAAGAGAAGCTGTGAGAGAGAAAGAGAAGCTGTGAGTGAGAGAGTGAGAGAGAGAAAGAGAAGCTGTTAGTGAGAGTGAGTGAGAGAGAGAAAAGCTGTGAGTGAGAGAGAGATTGAAAGAGAAGCTGTGAGTTAGAGAGAGAGAAAGAGAAGCTGTGAGTGACAGAGAGAGAGAAAGAGAAGCTGAGAGTGAGAGAGAGAGAAAGTGAAGCTGTGAGTGAGAGAGAGAGAGAAAGAGAAGCTGTGTGTGTGTGAGAGGGAGAAGCTGTGAGTGAGAGAGAGAGAGAGAAGCTGTGAGTGAGAGAGAGAGAGAATATGTGAGTGAGAGAGAGAGAGAATGAGAAGCTGTGAGTGAGAGAGAGAGAAAGTAAGAGAAGCTGTGAGTGATACAGAGAGAGAGAAAGAGAAGCTGTGAGTGAGAGAGAGAAAGAGAAGCTGTGATTGAGAGTGAGAGAGAGAGGAAGAGAAGCTGTGAGTGAGAGAGAGAGAAAGAGAAGCTGTGAGTGAGAGAGAGAGAAGCTGTGAGTGAGAGAGAGAAAGAAAAGCTGTGAGTGAGAGATAGAGAGAAAGAGAAGATATGAGTGAGAGAGAGAGAGAAGCAGTGAGAGAGAGAGGGAGAAAGAGAAGCTGTGAGAGAGAGAGAGAAGCTGTGAGTGTGTGTGAGAGAGAAAGAGAAGCTGTGAGTGAGAGAGAGAGAAAGAAAGAGAAATTAGAGTGAGAAAGAGAGAGAGAATTAGAAGCTGTGAGTGAGTGAGAGAGAGAAGATGTGAGTGATAGAGAGAGAGAATGAGAAGCTGTGAGTGATAGAGAGAGTAAGTAAGAGAAGCTGTGAGTGAGATAGAGAGAGAGAGAAGGAGAAGCTGTGAGTGAGAGAGAGAGAGGGAGAAAGATAAGCTGTGTGAGAGAGAGAGAGAGAGAAGCTGTGAAGTGAGAGAGAGAAAGAAAAGCATTGAGTGAGAGAGAGAGAGAGAAAGAGAAGATATGAATGAGAGAGAGAGAGAAGCAGTGAGAGAGAGAGAGAGAGAGAGAGAAGCTGTGAGTGAGACAGAGAGAGAAAGAGAAGCTGTGAGAGAGAGAGAGGGAGAAAGACAAGCTGTGAGAGAGAGAGAATCTGTGAGTGTGTGTGAGAGAGAAAGAGAAGCTGTGAGTGAGAGAGAGAGAGAGAAAGAGAAGCTGTGAGTGAGTGAGAGGGAGAAAGGGAAGTTGTGAGTGAGAGAGAGAGAGAAAGAGAAGCTGTGAGTGAGAGAGAGAGAAAGAGAAGGTGTGAGTGAGAGAGAGAGAAAGAGAAGCTGTGAGTGAGAAGGAGAGGGAAAGAGAAGCTGTGAGTGAGTGAGAGAGAGAGAAAGAGAAGCTGTGAGTGAGAGAGAGAGAAAGAAAGAGAAGCTGTGAGTGAGTGAGAGGGGAAAGGGAAGTTGTGAGTGAGAGAGAGAGAGAAAGAGAAGCTGTGAGTGTGTGAGAGAGAAAGAGAAGCTGTGAGTGAGAGAGAGAGAAAGTGAAGCTGTGAGTGAGAGAGAGAAAGAGAAGCTGTGTGTGTGTGTGAGAGAGAAAGATAGTCTGAGAAAGAGAGAGTGTAAGAGAAGCTGTGAGTGAGAGAGAGAGAGAGGGAGAAAGAGAAGCTGTGTGTGTGTGAGAGAGAAAGAGAAGCTGTGAGTGAGAGTGAGAGAGAGAGAGAAAGAGAAGCTGTGAGTGAGAGAGAGAGTGAAAGAGAAGCTGTGAGTGAGAAAGAGAGAGAGAAAGCGAAGATATGAGTGAGAGAGAGAGAAGCAATGAGAGAGAGAGAGAAACAGAAGCTGTGAGTGAGACAGAGAGAGAAAGAGAAGCTGTGAGTGAGAGAGAGAGAAAGAAAGAGAAGCTGTGAGTGAGTGAGAGAGAGAAAGGGAAGTTGTGAGTGAGTGAGAGAGAGAAAGAGAAGCTGTGAGTGAGCGAGAGAGAGAAAGAGAAGCTGTGAGTGAGAGAGAGAGAGAAAGAGAAGCTGTGAGTGAGAAGGAGAGGGAAAGAGAAGCTGTGAGTGAGAGAGAGAGAGAAAGAGAAACTGTGAGTGTGTGAGAGAGAAAGAGAAGCTGTGAGTGAGAGAGAGAAAGAGAAGCTGTGAGTGAGAAGGAGAGGGAAAGAGAAGCTGTGAGTGAGTGAAAGAGAGAGAGAGAAAGAGAAGCTGTGAGAGAGAAAGAGAGAAGCTGTGAGTGAGAGAGTGAGAGAGAGAAAAAGAAGCTGTTAGTGAGTGAGAGAGAGAGAGAAAGAGTAGCTGTGAGTGAGAGAGAGAAAGAGAAGCTGAGAGTGAGAGAGAGAGAAAGTGAAGCTGTGAGTGAGAGAGAGAGAAAGAGAAGCTGTGTGTGTGTGAGAGAGAGAAAGATAGTCTGAGAAAGAGAGAGTGAAATAGAAGCTGTGAGTGAGAGAGAGAGAGGGAGAAAGAGAAGCTGTGTGTGTGTGAGAGAGAAAGATAAGCTGTGAGTGAGAGTGAGAGAGAGAGAGAGAAAGAGCTGTGAGTGAGAGAGAGAGGGAAAGAGAAGCTGTGAGTGAGAGAGAGAGAAAGAGAAGCTGTGAGTGTGTGAGAGAGAGAATGAGAAGCTGTGAGTGAGAGAGAGAGAAGCTGTGAGTGAGAGAGAGAGAGAGAAAGTGAAGCTGTGAGTGAGAGAGAGAGAGAAAGAGAAGCTGTGTGTGTGTGAGAGAGAGAAAGATAGTCTGAGAAAGAGAGAGTGAAAGAGAAGCTGTGAGTGAGAGAGAGGGAGGGAGAAAGAGAAGCTGTGTGTGTGTGTGAGAGAAAGAGAAGCTGTGAGTGAGAGTGAGAGAGAGAGAGAAAGAGAAGCTGTGAGTGTGAGTGAGAGAGAAAGAGAAGCTGTGAGTGAGAGAGAGAGAGAATGAGAAGCTGTGAGTGAGAGAGAGAAGCTGTGAGAGAGAGAGAGAAAGAGAAGCTGTGAGTGAGAGAAAGAGAGAGAAGATGTGAGTGATAGAGAGAGGGAATGAGAAGCTGTCAGTGAGAGAGGGAGAAAGTAAGAGAAGCTGTGAGTGAGATAGAGAGAGAGAAAGCGTGTCTGTGAGTGAATGAGAGAGAGGGAGAGAAAGATAATCTGTGAGAGATAGAGAGAAAGAGAAGCTGTATGTTTTAGAGAGAGAGAAAGAGAAGCTGTGATTGAGAGTGAGAGAGAGAGAAAGAGAAGCTGTGAGTGAGAGAGAGAGAAAGAGAAGCTGTGATTGAGAGAGAGAGAAGCTATGAGTGAGAGAGAGAAAGAAAAGCTGTGAGTGAGAGAGAGAAAGAGAAGATATGAGTGAGAGAGAGAGAGAGAAGCAGTGAGAGAGAGAGAGAAACAGAAGCTGTGAGTGAGACAGAGAGAGAGAAAGAGAAGCTGTGAGAGAGAGAGAGAAGGAGAAAGAGAAGCTGTGAGAGAGAGAGAGAAAGAGAAGCTGTGAGTGTGTGTGAGAGAGAAAGAGAAGCTGTGAGTGAGAGAGAGAGAAAGAAAGAGAAATTAGAGTGAGAAAGAGAAAGAGAAAGAGAAGCTGTGAGTGGGAGAGAGAGAAAGAGAGTCTGTGAATCAGAGAGTGAGAGAGAAGCTGTGAGTGAGAGAGAGAGAACCGCTGTGAGTGAGAGAGAGAGAAAGAGAAGCTGTGAATGAGAGAGAGAGAGAAAGAGAAGCTGTGAGTGAGAGAGACAGAAAGAGAAGATGTGAGTGAGAGAGAGAGAGAAAGGGAAGTTTGTGAGTGAGAGAGAGAGAGAAAGAGAAGCTGTGAGTGAGAGAGAGAAGCTGTGAGTGAGAGAGAGAAACAAAAGCTGTGAGTGAGAGAGAGAGAGAAAGAGAAGATGTGAGTGAGTGAGAGAGAGAGAGAAGCAGTGAGTGAGAGAGAGAGAGAAAGAGAAGCTGTCAGTGAGACAGAGAGAGAGAAAGAGAAGCTGTGTGAGAGAGAGAGGGAGAAAGAGAAGCTGTAAGAGAGAGAGAGAAAGAGAAGCTGTGAGTGTGCGTGTAAGAGAAAGAGAAGCTGTGAGTGAGAGAGAGAAAGAAAGAGAAATTAGAGTGAGAAAGAGAGAGAGAAAGAGAAGCTGTGAGTGAGAGAGAGAGAAGATGTGAGTGATAGAGAGAGAGAATGAGAAGCTGTGAGTGATAGAGAGAGTAAGTAAGAGAAGCTGTGAGTGAGATAGAGAGAGAGAAGGAGAAAGATAAGCTGTGTGTGTGAGAGAGAGAGAAGCTGCGTGTGTGTGTGAGAGAGAAAGAAAAGCTGTGATTGAGAGTGAGAGAGAGAGAGAAAGAGATGCTGTGAGTGAGAGATGAAGAAGCTGTGAGTGAGATAGAGAAAGAAAAGCGGTGAGTGAGAGAGAGAGAGAAAGAGAAGATATGAATGAGAGAGAGAGAAGCAGTGAGAGAGAGAGAGAAAGAGAAGCTGTGAGTGAGACAGAGAGAGAGAAAGAGAAGCTGTGAGAGAGAGAGAGGGAGAAAGAGAAGCTGTGAGAGAGCGAGAGAAAGAAGCTGTGAGTATGTGTGTGAGAGAAAGAGAAGCTGTGAGTGAGAGAGAGAGAAAGAAAGAGAAATTAGAGTGAGAAAGAGAGAGAGAGAGAGCTGTGAGTGGGAGAAAGAGAAGCTGTGAATGAGAGAGAGAGAGAAAAAGAAGCTGTGAGTGAGAGAGAGAGAAAGAAAGAGAAGCTGTGAG
Organism: Bradypodion pumilum; assembly: GCA_035047305.1. Lineage (NCBI taxonomy): Eukaryota > Metazoa > Chordata > Lepidosauria > Squamata > Chamaeleonidae > Bradypodion > Bradypodion pumilum. The sequence goes on along the minus strand of JAWDJD010000001.1, from coordinate 269,024,126 downwards.
TGAGTGAGAGAGAGAAAGGGAAGTTGTGAGTGAGAGAGAGAGAGAAAGAGAAGCTGTGAGTGAGAGAGAGAAAGAGAAGCTGTGAGTGTGTGAGAGAGAAATAGAAGCTGTGAGTGAGAAGGAGAGGAAAAGAGAAGCTGTGAGTGAGTGAGAGAGAGAGAGAGAAGCTGTGAGAGAGAAAGAGAGAAGCTGTGAGTGAGAGAGTGAGAGAGAGAAAGAGAAGCTGTTAGTGAGAGTGAGAGAGGGAGAGAAAGAGAAGCTGTGAGTGAGAGAGAGATTGAAAGAGAAGCTGTGAGTGAGAGAGAGAGAGAAAGAGAAGCTGTGAGTGAGAGAGAGATAGAGAAGCTGTGAGAGAGAGGGAGAGAGAGAAAGAGAAGCTGTGAGTGACACACAGAGAGAGAAGCTGTGAGTTAGAGAGAGAGAGAAAGAGAAGCTGTGAGTGACAGAGAGAGAGAAAGAGAAGCTGAGAGAGAGAGAGAGAGAAAGTGAAGCTGTGAGTGAGAGAGAGAGAAAAAGAGAAGCTGTGTGTGTGAGTGAGAGAGAAAGATAGTCTGAGAAAGAGAGAGTGAAAGAGAAGCTGTGAGTGAGAGAAAGAGGGAGAAAGAGAAGCTGTGTGTGTGAGAGAGAGAAAGAGAAGATGTGAGTGAGAGTGAGAGAGAGAGAGAGAAAGAGAAGCTGTGAGTGAGAGAGAGAGTGAAAGAGAAGCTGTGTGTGAGAGAGAGAGAAAGAGAAGCTGTGAGTGAGAGAAAGAGAGAATGAGAAGCTGTGTGAGAGAGAGAGAAGCTGTGAGTGAGAGAGAGAGAGAAAGTGAAGCTGTGAGTGAGAGAGAGAGAGAAAGAGAAGCTGTGTGTGTGTGAGAGAGAGAAAAATAGTCTTAGAAAGAGAGAGTGAAAGAGAAGCTGTGAGTGAGAGAGAGAGAGGGAGAAAGAGAAGCTGTGTGAGAGAGAGAGAGAAAGAGAAGCTGTGAGTGAGAGTGAGAGAGAGAGAGAAAGAGAAGCTGTGAGTGAGTGAGAGAGAGAAAGAGAAGCTGTGAGTGAGAGAGAGAGAGAATGAGAAGCTGTGAGTGAGAGAGAGAAGTTGTGTGTGAGAGAGAGAAAGAGATGCTGTGAGTGAGAGAGAGAGAGATGTGAGTGATAGAGAGAGAGAATGAGAAGCTGTGAGTGTGAGAGAGAGAAAGTAAGAGAAGCTGTGAGTGAGATAGAGAGAGAGAGAAAGAGAAGCTGTGAGTGAGAGAGAGAGAGGGAGAAAGATAATCTGTGAGAGAGAGAGATATTAAGAGAAACTGTGTGTGAGAGAGAGAGAGAAAGAGAAGGTGTGAGTGAGAGTGAGAGAGAGAAAGAGAAGCTGTGAGTGAGAGAGAGAGAAACAGAAGCTGTGAGTGAGAGAGAGAATCTGTGAGTGAGAGAGAGAAAGAAAAGCTGTGAGTGAGAGAGAGAGAGAAAGAGAAGATATGAGTGAGAGAGAGAGAGAAGAAGTAAGAGAGAGAGAGAAACAGAAGCTGTGAGTGAGACAGAGAGAGAAAGAGAAGCTGTGTGACAGAGAGAGAGAGAGAAAGAGAAGCTGTGAGTGTGTGTGAGAGAGAAAGAGAAGCTGTGAGTGAGAGAGAGAAAGAAAGAGAAATTAGAGTGAGAAAGAGAGAGAGAAAGAGAAGCTGTGAGTGAGAGAGAGAGAGGGAGAAAGAGAAGCTGTGTGTGTGTGAGAGAGAAAGAGAAGCTGTGAGTGAGAGTGTGTGAGAGAGAGAAAGAGAAGCTGTGAGTGAGAGAGAGAGTGAAAGAGAAGCTGTGAGAGAGAGAGAGAGAGAAAGCGAAGATATGAGTGAGAGAGAGAGAGAAGCAGTGAGAGAGAGAGAGAAACTGAAGCTGTGAGTGAGACAGAGAGAGAAAGAGAAGCTGTGAGTGAGAGAGAGAGAGAGAAGCTGTGAGTGAGAGAGAGAGAGAAAGAGAAGCTGTGAGTGAGAAGGAGAGGGAAAGAGAAGCTGTGAGTGAGAGAGAGAGAGAGAAAGAGAAGCTGTGAGTGAGAGAGAGAAAGAGAAGCTGTGAGTGAGAGAGAGAGAAAAAGAGCTGTGAGTAAGAAGGAGAGGGAAAGAGAAGAAGTGAGTGAGTGAGAGAGAGAGAGAGAAAGAGAAGCTGTGAGAGAGAAAGAGAAGCTGTGAGTGAGAGAGTGAGAGAGAGAAAGAGAAGCTGTTAGTGAGAGTGAGTGAGAGAGAGAAAAGCTGTGAGTGAGAGAGAGATTGAAAGAGAAGCTGTGAGTTAGAGAGAGAGAAAGAGAAGCTGTGAGTGACAGAGAGAGAGAAAGAGAAGCTGAGAGTGAGAGAGAGAGAAAGTGAAGCTGTGAGTGAGAGAGAGAGAGAAAGAGAAGCTGTGTGTGTGTGAGAGGGAGAAGCTGTGAGTGAGAGAGAGAAAGAGAAGCTGTGAGTGAGAGAGAGAGAGAATATGTGAGTGAGAGAGAGAGAGAATGAGAAGCTGTGAGTGAGAGAGAGAGAAAGTAAGAGAAGCTGTGAGTGATACAGAGAGAGAGAAAGAGAAGCTGTGAGTGAGAGAGAGAAAGAGAAGCTGTGATTGAGAGTGAGAGAGAGAGGAAGAGAAGCTGTGAGTGAGAGAGAGAGAAAGAGAAGCTGTGAGTGAGAGAGAGAGAAGCTGTGAGTGAGAGAGAGAAAGAAAAGCTGTGAGTGAGAGAGAGAGAGAAAGAGAAGATATGAGTGAGAGAGAGAGAGAAGCAGTGAGTGAGAGAGAGAGGGAGAAAGAGAAGCTGTGAGAGAGAGAGAGAGAAGCTGTGAGTGTGTGTGAGAGAGAAAGAGAAGCTGTGAGTGAGAGAGAGAGAAAGAAAGAGAAATTAGAGTGAGAAAGAGAGAGAGAATTAGAAGCTGTGAGTGAGTGAGAGAGAGAAGATGTGAGTGATAGAGAGAGAGAATGAGAAGCTGTGAGTGATAGAGAGAGTAAGTAAGAGAAGCTGTGAGTGAGATAGAGAGAGAGAGAAGGAGAAGCTGTGAGTGAGAGAGAGAGAGAGGGAGAAAGATAAGCTGTGTGAGAGAGAGAGAGAGAGAAGCTGTGAAGTGAGAGAGAGAAAGAAAAGCGTTGAGTGAGAGAGAGAGAGAGAAAGAGAAGATATGAATGAGAGAGAGAGAGAAGCAGTGAGAGAGAGAGAGAGAGAGAAGCTGTGAGTGAGACAGAGAGAGAAAGAGAAGCTGTGAGAGAGAGAGAGGGAGAAAGACAAGCTGTGAGAGAGAGAGAATCTGTGAGTGTGTGTGAGAGAGAAAGAGAAGCTGTGAGTGAGAGAGAGAGAGAGAAAGAGAAGCTGTGAGTGAGTGAGAGGGAGAAAGGGAAGTTGTGAGTGAGAGAGAGAGAGAAAGAGAAGCTGTGAGTGAGAGAGAGAGAAAGAGAAGGTGTGAGTGAGAGAGAGAGAGAAAGAGAAGCTGTGAGTGAGAAGGAGAGGGAAAGAGAAGCTGTGAGTGAGTGAGAGAGAGAGAAAGAGAAGCTGTGAGTGAGAGAGAGAGAAAGAAAGAGAAGCTGTGAGTGAGTGAGAGGGAGAAAGGGAAGTTGTGAGTGAGAGAGAGAGAGAAAGAGAAGCTGTGAGTGTGTGAGAGAGAAAGAGAAGCTGTGAGTGAGAGAGAGAGAAAGTGAAGCTGTGAGTGAGAGAGAGAAAGAGAAGCTGTGTGTGTGTGTGAGAGAGAAAGATAGTCTGAGAAAGAGAGAGTGTAAGAGAAGCTGTGAGTGAGAGAGAGAGAGAGGGAGAAAGAGAAGCTGTGTGTGTGTGAGAGAGAAAGAGAAGCTGTGAGTGAGAGTGAGAGAGAGAGAGAAAGAGAAGCTGTGAGTGAGAGAGAGAGTGAAAGAGAAGCTGTGAGTGAGAGAGAGAGAGAAAGCGAAGATATGAGTGAGAGAGAGAGAAGCAATGAGAGAGAGAGAGAGAAACAGAAGCTGTGAGTGAGACAGAGAGAGAAAGAGAAGCTGTGAGAGAGAGAGAGAGGGAGAAAGAGAAGCTGTGAGAGAGAGAGAGAAAGAGAAGCTGTGCGTGTGTGTGAGAGAGAAAGAGAAGCTGTGAGTGAGAGAGAGAGAAAGAAAGAGAAATTAGAGTGAGAAAGAGAGAGAGAAAGAGAAGCTGTGAGTGGGAGAGAGAGAAAGAGAGTCTGTGAGTGAGAGAGAGAGAGAAGCTGTGAGTGAGAGAGAGAGAGCCGCTGTGAGTGAGAGAGAGAGAAAGAGAAGCTGTGAATGAGAGAGAGAGAGAAAGAGAAGGTGTGTGTGAGAGAGAAAGAGAAGCTGTGAGTGAGTGAGAGAGGGAGAAAGGGAAGTTGTGAGTGAGAGAGAGAGAGAGAGAAAGAGAAGCTGTGAGTGAGAGAGAGAACGAGAAGGTGTGAGTGAGAGAGAGAGAGAAAGAGAAGCTGTGAGTGAGTGAGAGAGAGAGAAAGAGAAGCTGTGAGTGAGAGAGAGAGAAAAAGAGAAGCTGTGAGTAAGAAGGAGAGGGAAAGAGAAGAAGTGAGTGAGTGAGAGAGAGAGAGAGAGAAAGAGAAGCTGAGAGAGAGAAAGAGAAGCTGTGAGTGAGAGAGTGAGAGAGAGAAAGAGAAGCTGTGAGAGAGAAAGAGAGAAGCTGTGAGTGAGAGAGTGAGAGAGAAAGAGAAGCTGTGAGTGACACAGAGAGAGAGAAGCTGTGAGTTAGAGAGAGAGAGAAAGAGAAGCTGTGAGTGACAGAGAGAGAGAAAGAGAAGCTGAGAGTGAGTGAGAGTGAGAGAAAGTGAAGCTGTGAGTGAGAGAGAGAAAGAGAAGCTGTGTGTGTGTGTGAGAGAGAAAGATAGTCTGAGAAAGAGAGAGTGAAAGAGAAGCTGTGAGTGAGAGAGAGGGAGGGAGAAAGAGAAGCTTTGTGTGTGTGAGAGAGAAAGAGAAGCTGTGAGTGAGAGAGGGAGAGGGAGAAAGAGAAGCTGTGTGTGTGAGAGAGAGAAAGAGAAGCTGTGAGTGAGAGTGAGAGAGAGAGAAAGAGAAGCTGTGAGTGAGAGAGAGCGAATGAGAAGCTGTGAGTGAGAGAGAGAAGTTGTGAGAGAGAGAGAGAGAAAGAGAAGCTGTGAGTGTGTGAGAGAGAGAGATGTGAGTGATAGAGAGAGAGAATGAGAAGCTGTGAGTGAGAGAGAGAGAAAGTAAGAGAAGCTGTGAGTGAGATAGAGAGAGAGAGAATGAGAAGCTGTGAGTGAGAGAGAGAGAGGGAGAAAGATAATCTGTGAGAGAGAGAGAGAGAGAGAGAGAAACTGTGTGTGAGAGAGAAGAGAGAAAGAGAAGGTGTGATTGAGAGTGAGAGAGAGGAAGAGAATCTGTGAGTGAGAGAGAGAAAGAGAAGCTGTGAGTGAGAGAGAGAATCTGTGAGTGAGAGAGAGAAAGAAAAGCTGTGTGAGAGAGAGAGAGCCGCTGTGAGTGAGAGAGAGAGAAAGAGAAGCTGTGAGAGAGAGAGAGAAAGAGAAGCTGTGAGTGTGTGTGAGAGAGAAAGAGAAGCTGTGAGTGAGAGAGAGAGAAAGAAAGAGAAATTAGAGTGAGAAAGAGAGAGAGAAAGAGAAGCTGTGAGTGGGAGAGAGAGAAAGAGAGTCTGTGAGTGAGAGAGAGAGAGAAGCTGTGAGTGAGAGAGAGAGAGAGCCGCTGTGAGTGAGAGAGAGAGAAAGAGAATGTGAATGAGAGAGAGAGAGAAAGAGAAGCTGTGTGTGTGAGAGAGAAAGAGAAGCTGTGAGTGAGTGAGAGAGAGAGAAAGGGAAGTTGTGAGTGAGAGAGAGAGAGAAAGAGAAGCTGTGAGTGAGAGAGAGAGAAAGAGAAGGTGTGAGTGAGAGAGAGAGAGAGAGAAGCTGTGAGTGAGAAGGATAGGGAAAGAGAAGCTGTGAGTGAGTGAGAGAGAGAGAAAGAGAAGCTGTGAGTGAGAGAGAGAGAAAGAGAAGCTGTGAGTGAGAGAGAGAGAAAAAGAGAAGCTGTGAGTAAGAAGGAGAGGGAAAGAGAAGAAGTGAGTGAGTGAGAGAGAGAGAGAAAGAGAAGCTGTGAGAGAGAAAGAGAAGCTGTGAGTGAGAGAGTGAGAGAGAGAAAGAGAAGCTGTTAGTGAGAGTGAGAGAGAGAGAGAGAGAAGCTGTGAGTGAGAGAGAGATTGAAAGAGAAGCTTTGAGTGAGGGAGAGAGAGAGAGAAAAAGAGAAGCTGTGAGTGAGAGAGAGAAAGAGAAGCTGTGAGTGAGAGGGAGAGAGAGAAAGAGAAGCTATGAGTGACACACAGAGAGAGAAGCTGTGAGTTAGAGAGAGAGAAAGAGAAGCTGTGAGTGACAGAGAGAGAGAAAGAGAAGCTGAGAGTGAGAGAGAGAGAGAAAGTGAAGCTGTGTGAGAGAGAGAAAGAGAAGCTATGTGTGTGTGAGAGAGAAGCTGTGAGTTAGAGAGAGAGAAAGAGAAGCTGTGAGTGACAGAGAGAGAGAAAGAGAAGCTGAGAGTGAGTGAGAGAGAGGAAGAGAAGCTGTGAGTGAGTGAGAGAGAGAAGATGTGAGTGAGAGAGAGAGAATGAGAAGCTGTGAGTGAGAGAGAGAGAAAGTAAGAGAAGCTGTGAGTGATACAGAGAGAGAGAGAGAAAGAGAAGCTGTGAGTGAGAGAGAGAGAGGGAGAAAGATAAGCTGTGTGAGAGAGAGAGAAAGAGAAGCTGTGAGAGAGAGAGAGAGAAAGAGAAGCTGTGATTGAGAGTGAAAGAGAGAGAAAGAGAAGCTGTGATTGAGAGTGAAAGAGAGAGAAAGAGAAGCTGTGAGTGAGAGAGAGAGAAAGAGAAGCTGTGAGTGAAAGAGAAGCTGTGAGTGAGAGAGAGAGAGAAAGCGAAGATATGAGTGAGAGAGAGAGAAGCAATGAGAGAGAGAGAGAGAAACAGAAGCTGTGAGTGAGACAGAGAGAGAAAGAGAAGCTGTGAGAGAGAGAGAGAGGGAGAAAGAGAAGCTGTGAGAGAGAGAGAGAAAGAGAAGCTGTGAGTGTGTGTGAGAGAGAAAGAGAAGCTGTGAGTGAGAGAGAGAGAAAGAAAGAGAAATTAGAGTGAGAAAGAGAGAGAGAAAGAGAAGCTGTGAGTGGGAGAGAGAGAAAGAGAGTCTGTGAGTGAGAGAGAGAGAGAAGCTGTGAGTGAGAGAGAGAGAGCCGCTGTGAGTGAGAGAGAGAGAAAGAGAAGCTGTGAATGAGAGAGAGAGAGAAAGAGAAGGTGTGTGTGTGAGAGAGAAAGAGAAGCTGTGAGTGAGTGAGAGAGGGAGAAAGGGAAGTTGTGAGTGAGAGAGAGAGAGAGAGAAAGAGAAGCTGTGAGTGAGAGAGAGAACGAGAAGGTGTGAGTGAGAGAGAGAGAGAAAGAGAAGCTGTGAGTGAGTGAGAGAGAGAGAAAGAGAAGCTGTGAGTGAGAGAGAGAGAAAAAGAGAAGCTGTGAGTAAGAAGGAGAGGGAAAGAGAAGAAGTGAGTGAGTGAGAGAGAGAGAGAGAAGCTGTGAGTGAGAGAGTGAGAGAGAGAAAGAGAAGCTGTGAGAGAGAAAGAGAGAAGCTGTGAGTGAGAGAGTGAGAGAGAAAGAGAAGCTGTGAGTGACACAGAGAGAGAGAAGCTGTGAGTTAGAGAGAGAGAGAAAGAGAAGCTGTGAGTGACAGAGAGAGAGAAAGAGAAGCTGAGAGTGAGTGAGAGTGAGAGAAAGTGAAGCTGTGAGTGAGAGAGAGAAAGAGAAGCTGTGTGTGTGTGAGAGAGAGAAAGATAGTCTGAGAAAGAGAGAGTGAAAGAGAAGCTGTGAGTGAGAGAGAGGGAGGGAGAAAGAGAAGCTTTGTGTGTGTGAGAGAGAAAGAGAAGCTGTGAGTGAGAGAGGGAGAGGGAGAAAGAGAAGCTGTGTGTGTGAGAGAGAGAAAGAGAAGCTGTGAGTGAGAGTGAGAGAGAGAGAAAGAGAAGCTGTGAGTGAGAGAGAGCGAATGAGAAGCTGTGAGTGAGAGAGAGAAGTTGTGAGAGAGAGAGAGAGAAAGAGAAGCTGTGAGTGTGTGAGAGAGAGAGATGTGAGTGATAGAGAGAGAGAATGAGAAGCTGTGAGTGAGAAAGAGAGAAAGTAAGAGAAGCTGTGAGTGAGATAGAGAGAGAGAGAATGAGAAGCTGTGAGTGAGAGAGAGAGAGGGAGAAAGATAATCTGTGAGAGAGAGAGAGAGAGAGAGAAACTGTGTGTGAGAGAGAAGAGAGAAAGAGAAGGTGTGATTGAGAGTGAGAGAGAGGAAGAGAATCTGTGAGTGAGAGAGAGAAAGAGAAGCTGTGAGTGAGAGAGAGAATCTGTGAGTGAGAGAGAGAAAGAAAAGCTGTGTGAGAGAGAGAGAGCCGCTGTGAGTGAGAGAGAGAGAAAGAGAAGCTGTGAGAGAGAGAGAGAAAGAGAAGCTGTGAGTGTGTGTGAGAGAGAAAGAGAAGCTGTGAGTGAGAGAGAGAGAAAGAAAGAGAAATTAGAGTGAGAAAGAGAGAGAGAAAGAGAAGCTGTGAGTGGGAGAGAGAGAAAGAGAGTCTGTGAGTGAGAGAGAGAGAGAAGCTGTGAGTGAGAGAGAGAGAGAGCCGCTGTGAGTGAGAGAGAGAGAAAGAGAATGTGAATGAGAGAGAGAGAGAAAGAGAAGCTGTGTGTGAGAGAGAGAAAGAGAAGCTGTGAGTGAGTGAGAGAGAGAGAAAGGGAAGTTGTGAGTGAGAGAGAGAGAGAGAAAGAGAAGCTGTGAGTGAGAGAGAGAGAAAGAGAAGGTGTGAGTGAGAGAGAGAGAGAGAGAAGCTGTGAGTGAGAAGGATAGGGAAAGAGAAGCTGTGAGTGAGTGAGTGAGAGAGAAAGAGAAGCTGTGAGTGAGAGAGAGAGAAAGAGAAGCTGTGAGTGAGAGAGAGAGAAAAAGAGAAGCTGTGAGTAAGAAGGAGAGGGAAAGAGAAGAAGTGAGTGAGTGAGAGAGAGAGAGAAAGAGAAGCTGTGAGAGAGAAAGAGAAGCTGTGAGTGAGAGAGTGAGAGAGAGAAAGAGAAGCTGTTAGTGAGAGTGAGAGAGAGAGAGAGAGAAGCTGTGAGTGAGAGAGAGATTGAAAGAGAAGCTTTGAGTGAGGGAGAGAGAGAGAGAAAAAGAGAAGCTGTGAGTGAGAGAGAGAAAGAGAAGCTGTGAGTGAGAGGGAGAGAGAGAAAGAGAAGCTATGAGTGACACACAGAGAGAGAAGCTGTGAGTTAGAGAGAGAGAAAGAGAAGCTGTGAGTGACAGAGAGAGAGAAAGAGAAGCTGAGAGTGAGAGAGAGAGAGAAAGGGAAGCTGTGAGAGAGAGAGAAAGAGAAGCTATGTGTGTGTGAGAGAGAAGCTGTGAGTTAGAGAGAGAGAAAGAGAAGCTGTGAGTGACAGAGAGAGAGAAAGAGAAGCTGAGAGTGAGTGAGAGAGAGGAAGAGAAGCTGTGAGTGAGTGAGAGAGAGAAGATGTGAGTGAGAGAGAGAGAATGAGAAGCTGTGAGTGAGAGAGAGAGAAAGTAAGAGAAGCTGTGAGTGATACAGAGAGAGAGAGAAAGAGAAGCTGTGAGTGAGAGAGAGAGAGGGAGAAAGATAAGCTGTGTGAGAGAGAGAGAAAGAGAAGCTGTGAGAGAGAGAGAGAGAAAGAGAAGCTGTGATTGAGAGTGAAAGAGAGAGAAAGAGAAGCTGTGAGTGAGAGAGAGAGAAAGAGAAGCTGTGAGTGAGAGAGAGAAGCTGTGAGTGAGAGAGAGAAAGAAAAGCTGTGTGAGAGAGAGAGAGCCGCTGTGAGTGAGAGAGAGAGAAAGAGAAGCTGTGAGAGAGAGAGAGAAAGAGAAGCTGTGAGTGTGTGTGAGAGAGAAAGAGAAGCTGTGAGTGAGAGAGAGAGAAAGAAAGAGAAATTAGAGTGAGAAAGAGAGAGAGAAAGAGAAGCTGTGAGTGGGAGAGAGAGAAAGAGAGTCTGTGAGTGAGAGAGAGAGAGAAGCTGTGAGTGAGAGAGAGAGAGAGCCGCTGTGAGTGAGAGAGAGAGAAAGAGAATGTGAATGAGAGAGAGAGAGAAAGAGAAGCTGTGTGTGAGAGAGAGAAAGAGAAGCTGTGAGTGAGTGAGAGAGAGAGAAAGGGAAGTTGTGAGTGAGAGAGAGAGAGAGAAAGAGAAGCTGTGAGTGAGAGAGAGAGAAAGAGAAGGTGTGAGTGAGAGAGAGAGAGAGAGAAGCTGTGAGTGAGAAGGATAGGGAAAGAGAAGCTGTGAGTGAGTGAGAGAGAGAGAAAGAGAAGCTGTGAGTGAGAGAGAGAGAAAGAGAAGCTGTGAGTGAGAGAGAGAGAAAAAGAGAAGCTGTGAGTAAGAAGGAGAGGGAAAGAGAAGAAGTGAGTGAGTGAGAGAGAGAGAGAAAGAGAAGCTGTGAGAGAGAAAGAGAAGCTGTGAGTGAGAGAGTGAGAGAGAGAAAGAGAAGCTGTTAGTGAGAGAGAGATTGAAAGAGAAGCTTTGAGTGAGGGAGAGAGAGAGAGAAAAAGAGAAGCTGTGAGTGAGAGAGAGAAAGAGAAGCTGTGAGTGAGAGGGAGAGAGAGAAAGAGAAGCTATGAGTGACACACAGAGAGAGAAGCTGTGAGTTAGAGAGAGAGAAAGAGAAGCTGTGAGTGACAGAGAGAGAGAAAGAGAAGCTGAGAGTGAGAGAGAGAGAGAAAGGGAAGCTGTGAGAGAGAGAGAGAGAGAAGCTATGTGTGTGTGAGAGAGAAGCTGTGAGTTAGAGAGAGAGAAAGAGAAGCTGTGAGTGACAGAGAGAGAGAAAGAGAAGCTGAGAGTGAGTGAGAGAGAGGAAGAGAAGCTGTGAGTGAGTGAGAGAGAGAAGATGTGAGTGAGAGAGAGAGAATGAGAAGCTGTGAGTGAGAGAGAGAGAAAGTAAGAGAAGCTGTGAGTGATACAGAGAGAGAGAGAAAGAGAAGCTGTGAGTGAGAGAGAGAGAGGGAGAAAGATAAGCTGTGTGAGAGAGAGAGAAAGAGAAGCTGTGAGAGAGAGAGAGAGAAAGAGAAGCTGTGATTGAGAGTGAAAGAGAGAGAAAGAGAAGCTGTGAGTGAGAGAGAGAGAAAGAGAAGCTGTGAGTGAGAGAGAGAAGCTGTGAGTGAGAGAGAGAAAGAAAAGCTGTGAGTGAGAGAGAGAGAGAGAGAGAAAGAGAAGATATGAGTGAGAGAGAGAGAAGCAGTGAGTGAGAGAGAGAGAGAAAGAGAAGCTGTGAGTGAGACAGAGAGAGAGAAAGAGAAGCTGTGAGAGAGAGAGAGGGGAAGAAAGAGAAGCTGTGTGTGTGTGAGAGAGAAAGAGAAGCTGTGAGTGTGTGTGAGAGAGAAAGAGAAGCTGTGAGTGAGAGAGAAAGAAAGAAAGAGAAATTAGAGTGAGAAAGAGAGAGAGAAAGAGATGCTGTGAGTGGGACAGAGAGAAAGAGAGTCTGTGAGTGAGAGAGAGAGAGAGAAGCTGTGAGTGAGAGAGAAAGAGAGCTGCTGTGAGTGAGAGAGAGAGAAAGAGAAGCTGTGAATGAGAGAGAGAGAAACTGTGAGTGAGAGAGAGAGAAAGAGAAGCTGTGAGTGAGAAGGAGAGGGAAAGAGAAGCTGTGAGTGAGTGAGAGAGAGAGAAAGAGAAGCTGTGAGAGAGAAAGAGAGAAGCTGCGAGTGAGAGAGTGAGAGAGAGAAAGAGAAGCTGTTAGTGAGAGTGAGAGTGAGAGAGAAAGAGAAGCTGTGAGTGAGAGAGAGAGAAAGAGAAGCTGTGAGTGACACACAGAGAGAGAAGCTGTGAGTTAGAGAGAGAGAGAAAGAGAAGCTGTGAGTGACAGAGTGAGAGAGAAAGAGAAGCTGTGTGTGTGTGTGAGAGAGAAAGATAGTCTGAGAAAGAGAGAGTGAAAGAGAAGCTGTGAGTGAGAGAGAGAGAGGGAGAAAGAGAATCTGTGTGTGAGAGAGAGAGAAAGAGAAGCTTTGAGTGAGAGTGAGAGAGAGAGAAAGAGAAAGAGAAGCTGTGAGTGAGAGAGTGAGAGAGAGAAAGAGAAGCTGTGAGTGAGAGAGAGAGAAAGAAAGAGAAGCTGTGAGTGAGTGAGAGAGAGAAAGGGAAGTTGTGAGTGAGAGAGAGAGAGAAAGAGAAGCTGTGAGTGAGAGAGAGAAAGAGAAGCTGTGAGTGAGAGAGAGAGAAAGAGAAGCTGTGAGTGAGAAGGAGAGGGAAAGAGAAGCTGTGAGTGAGTGAGAGAGAGAGAGAAAGAGAAACTGTGAGTGTGTGAGAGAGAAAGAGAAGCTGTGAGTGAGAGAGAGAGAGAAAGAGAAGCTGTGAGTGAGAAGGAGAGGGAAAGAGAAGCTGTGAGTGAGAGAGAGAGAGAAAGAGAAGCTGTGAGAGAAAGAGAGAAGCTGTGAGTGAGAGAGTGAGAGAGAGAGAAAGAGAAGCTGTTAGTGAGAGTGAGAGAGAGAGAAAGAGAAGCTGTGAGTGAGAGAGAGATTGAAAGAGAAGCTGTGAGTGAGAGAGAGAAAGAGAAGCTGTGAGGGAGAGGGAGAGAGAGAAAGAGAAGCTGTGAGTGACACACAAACAGAGAAGCTGTGAGTTAGAGAGAGAGAGAAAGAGAAGCTGTGAGTGACAGAGAGAAAGAAAGAGAAGCTGAGAGTGAGAGAGAGAGAGAAAGTGAAGGTGTGAGTGAGAGAGAGAAAGAGAAGCTGTGTGTGTGTGTGTGAGAGAAAGATAGTCTGAGAAAGAGAGAGTGAAAGAGAAGCTGTGAGAGAGAGAGAGGGAGAAAGAGAAGCTGTGTGTGAGAGAGAGAAAGAGAAGCTGTGAGTTAGAGTGAGAGGGAGAAAGAGAAAGAGAAGCTGTGAGTGAGAGAGAGTGAAAGAGAAGCTGTGAGTGAGAGAGAGAGAAAGAGAAGCTGTGAGTGAGAGAGAGAGAATGAGAAGCTGTGAGTGAGAGAGAGAGAAGCTGTGAGTGAGAGAGAGAGAGAGAAAGTGAAGCTGTGAGTGAGAGAGAGAGAGAAAGAGAAGCTGTGTGTGTGTGAGAGAGAGAAAGATAGTCTGAGAAAGAGAGAGTTAAAGAGAAGCTGTGAGTGAGAGAGAGAGAGAAAGTAAGAGAAGCTGTGAGTGAGATAGAGAGAGAGAAAGAGAAGCTGTGTGTGTGAGAGAGAAAGAGAAGCTGTGAGTGAGTGAGTGAGAGAGAGAGAAAGAGAAGCTGTGAGTGAGAGAGAGAGAGAGAGAGAAGCTGTGAGTGAGAGAGAGAGAGAGAATGAGAAGCTGTGAGTGAGAGAGAGAAGTTGTGTGAGAGAGAATGAAAGAGAAGCTGTGAGTGAGGGAGAGAGAGATATATGAGTGATAGAGAGAGAGAATGAGAAGCTGTGAGTGAGAGAGAGAGAAAGAGAATGTGAATGAGAGAGAGAGAGAAAGAGAAGCTGTGTGTGTGAGAGAGAAAGAGAAGCTGTGAGTGAGTGAGAGAGAGAGAAAGGGAAGTTGTGAGTGAGAGAGAGAGAGAGAGAAAGAGAAGCTGTGAGTGAGAGAGAGAGAAAGAGAAGGTGTGAGTGAGAGAGAGAGAGAGAGAAGCTGTGAGTGAGAAGGATAGGGAAAGAGAAGCTGTGAGTGAGTGAGAGAGAGAGAAAGAGAAGCTGTGAGTGAGAGAGAGAGAAAGAGAAGCTGTGAGTGAGAGAGAGAGAAAAAGAGAAGCTGTGAGTAAGAAGGAGAGGGAAAGAGAAGAAGTGAGTGAGTGAGAGAGAGAGAGAGAAAGAGAAGCTGTGAGAGAGAAAGAGAAGCTGTGAGTGAGAGAGTGAGAGAGAGAAAGAGAAGCTGTTAGTGAGAGTGAGAGAGAGAGAGAGAGAGAGAAGCTGTGAGTGAGAGAGAGATTGAAAGAGAAGCTTTGAGTGAGGGAGAGAGAGAGAGAGAAAGAGAAGCTGTGAGTGAGAGAGAGAAAGAGAAGCTGTGAGTGAGAGGGAGAGAGAGAAAGAGAAGCTATGAGTGACACACAGAGAGAGAGAGAAAGAGAAGCTGTGAGTGAGAGGGAGAGAGGGAGAAAGATAAGCTGTGTGAGAGAGAGAGAAAGAGAAGCTGTGAGAGAGAGAGAGAGAAAGAGAAGCTGTGATTGAGTGTGAAAGAGAGAGAAAGAGAAGCTGTGAGTGAGAGAGAGAGAAAGAGAAGCTGTGAGTGAGAGAGAGAGAAGCTGTGAGTGAGAGAGAGAAAGAAAAGCTGTGAGTGAGAGAGAGAGAGAAAGAGAAGATATGAGTGAGAGAGAGAGAAGCAGTGAGTGAGAGAGAGAGAGAAAGAGAAGCTGTGAGTGAGACAGAGAGAGAGAAAGAGAAGCTGTGAGAGAGAGAGAGGGGAAGAAAGAGAAGCTGTGTGTGTGTGAGAGAGAAAGAGAAGCTGTGAGTGTGTGTGAGAGAGAAAGAGAAGCTGTGAGTGAGAGAGAAAGAAAGAAAGAGAAATTAGAGTGAGAAAGAGAGAGAGAAAGAGATGCTGTGAGTGGGACAGAGAGAAAGAGAGTCTGTGAGTGAGAGAGAGAGAGAGAAGCTGTGAGTGAGAGAGAAAGAGAGCTGCTGTGAGTGAGAGAGAGAGAAAGAGAAGCTGTGGAGAGAGAGAGAAACTGTGAGTGAGAGAGAGAGAAAGAGAAGCTGTGAGTGAGAAGGAGAGGGAAAGAGAAGCTGTGAGTGAGTGAGAGAGAGAGAAAGAAGCTGTGAGAGAGAAAGAGAGAAGCTGTGAGTGAGAGAGTGAGAGAGAGAAAGAGAAGCTGTTAGTTAGAGTGAGAGTGAGAGAGAAAGAGAAGCTGTGAGTGAGAGAGAAAGAGAAGCTGTGAGTGACACACAGAGAGAGAAGCTGTGAGTTAGAGAGAGAGAGAAAGAGAAGCTGTGAGTGAGATAGAGAGAGAGAAAGAGAATCTGTGTGTGTGAGAGAGAAAGAGAAGCTGTGAGTGAGTGAGAGAGAGAGAAAGGGAAGTTGTGAGTGAGAGAGAGAGAAAGAGAAGGTGTGATTGAGAGTGAGAGAGAGAAAGAGAAGCTGTGAGTGAGAGAGAGAGAAAGAGAAGCTGTGAGTGAGAGAGAGAGAATCTGTGAGTGAGAGAGAGAAAGTAAAGCTGTGAGTGAGAGAGAGAGAAAGAGAAGATAAGAGTGAGAGAGAGAGAGAAAAGCAGTGAGAGAGAGAGAGAGAGAAACAGAAGCTGTGAGTGAGAGAGAGAGAAAGAGAAGCTGTGAGTGTGTGTGAGAGAGAAAGAGAAGCTGTGAGTGAGAGAGAGAGGGAGAAAGAGAAGCTGTGAGAGAGAGAGAGAGAAAGAGAAGCTGTGAGTGTGTGTGAGAGAGAAAGAGAAGCTGTGAGTGAGAGAGAGAGAAAGAAAGAGAAATTAGAGTGAGAAAGATAGAGAGAAAGAGAAGCTGTGAGTGGGAGAGAGAGAAAGAGAGTCTGTGAGTGTGAGAGAGAGAGAAGCTGTGAGTGAGAGAGAGAGAGAGCCGCTGTGAGTGAGAGAGAGAGAAAGAGAAGCTGTGAATGAGAGAGAGAGAGAGAAAGAGAAGCTGTGTGTGTGAGAGAGAAAGGGAAGTTGTGAGTGAGAGAGAGAGAGAAAGAGAAGCTGTGAGTGAGAGAGAGAGAGAAAGAGAAGCTGTGAGTGAGAAGGAGAGGGAAAGAGAAGCTGTGAGTGAGTGAGAGAGAGAGAAAGAGAAGCTGTGAGTAAGAGAGAGAGAAAGAGAAGCTGTGAGTGAGAGAGAGAGAAAGAGAAGCTGTGAGTGAGAGAGAGAGAAAAAGAGAAGCTGTGAGTAAGAAGGAGAGGGAAAGAGAAGCTGTGAGTGAGAGAGAAAAAGAGAAGCTGTGAGAGAGAAAGAGAAGCTGTGAGTGAGAGAGTGAGAGAGAGAAAGAGAAGCTGTTAGTGAGAGAGAGAGAGAGAAGCTGTGAGTGAGAGAGAGATTGAAAGAGAAGCTGTGAGTGAGAGAGAGAGAGAGAAAGAGAAGCTGTGAGTGAGAGAGAGAAAGAGAAGCTGTGAGAGAGAAGGAGAGAGAGAAAGAGAAGCTGTGAGTGACACAGAGAGAGAGAAGCTGTGAGTTAGAGAGAGAGAAAGAGAAGCTGTGAGTGACAGAGAGAGAGAATGAGAAAGAGAAGCTGTGTGTGTGTGAGAGAGAGAAGCTGTGAGTGAGAGAGAGAAAGAGAAGATGAAAGTGAGAGAGAGAGAGAAGATGTGAGTGAGAGAGAGAGAATGAGAAGCTGTGAGTGAGAGAGAGAGAAAGAGAGAAGCTGTGAGTGATACAGAGAGAGAGAAAGAGAAGCTGTGAGTGAGAGAGAGAGAGGGAGAAAGATAAGCTGTGTGAGAGAGGGAGAGAGAAAGAGAAGCTGTGTGTGAGAGAGAGAAGCTGTGATTGAGAGTGAGAGAGAGAGAAAGAGAAGCTGTGAGTGAGAGAGAGAGATAGACAAGCTGTGAGTGAGAGAGAGAGAAGCTGTGAGTGAGAGAGAGAAAGAAAAGCTGTGAGTGAGAGAGAGAGAGAAAGAGAAGTTATGAGTGAGAGAGAGAGAGAGAAAGAGAAGCTGTGAGAGAGAGAGGGGAAGAAAGAGAAGATGTGTGTGTGTGAGAGAGAAAGAGAAGCTGTGAGTGTGTGTGAGAGAGAAAGAGAAGCTGTGAGTGAGAGAGAGAGAAAGAAAGAGAAATTAGAGTGAGAAAGAGAGAGTGAAAGAGAAGCTGTGAGTGAGACAGAGAGAGGGAGAAAGAGAAGCTGTGTGCGTGAGAGAGAGAAAGAGAAGCTGTGAGAAAGTGAGAGAGAGAGAGAGAAAGAGAAGCTGAGAGTGAGAGAGAGAGAGAGAGAGTGAAGCTGTGAGTGAGAGAGAGAGACAGAGAAGCTGTGTGTGTGTGTGAGAGAGAAAGATAGTCTGAGAAAGAGAGAGTGAAAGAGAAGCTGTGAGTGAGAGAGAGGGAGAAAGAGAAGCTGTGTGTGTGAGAGAGAGAAAGCGAAGCTGTGAGTGAGAGAGAGAGAGAATGAGAAGCTGTGAGTGAGAGAGAGAAGCTGTGAGTGAGAGAGAGAGAGAAGCTGTGAGTGAGAAAGAGAGAGAAAGAGAAGCTGTGAGTGAGAGAAAGAGAGGGAGAAAGAGAAGCTGTGAGTGAGAGAGAGAGAATGAGAAGCTTTGAGTGAGAGAGAGAGAAGCTGTGAGTGAGAGAGAAAGAGAAGCTGTGAGTGAGTGAGAGAGAGAGAAGATGTGAGTGAGAGAGAGAGAATGAGAAGTTGTGAGTGAGAGAGAGAGAATGTAAGAGTAGCTGTGAGTGATACAGAGAGAGAGAAAGAGAAGCTGTGAGTGAGAGAGAGAGAGGGAGAAAGATAAGCTGTGTGAGAGAGAGAGAGAGAAAGAGAAGCTGTG
Source organism: Bradypodion pumilum (assembly GCA_035047305.1). Classification (NCBI taxonomy): domain Eukaryota; kingdom Metazoa; phylum Chordata; class Lepidosauria; order Squamata; family Chamaeleonidae; genus Bradypodion; species Bradypodion pumilum. Next base: position 269,006,886 of record JAWDJD010000001.1, on the reverse strand, counting down.
TGTGAGAGAGAGAGAGAAGCTGTGATTGAGAGTGAGAGAGAGAGAAAGAGAAGCTGTGAGTGAGAGACAGAGAAAGAGAAGCTGTGAGTGAGAGAGAGAGAAGCTGTGAGTGAGAGAGAGAAAGAAAAGCTGTGAGTGAGAGAGAGAGAGAGAAAGAGAAGATATGAGTGAGAGAGAGATGCAGTGAGTGAGAGAGAGAGAGTGAAAGAGAAGCTGTGAGTGTGACAGAGAGAGAGAAAGAGAAGCTGTGAGAGAGAGGGGGGAAAGAGAAGCTGTGTGTGTGTGAGAGAGAAAAGAAGCTGTGAGTGTGTGTGAGAGAGAAAGAGAAGCTGTGAGTGAGAGAGAGAAAGAAAGAGAAATTAGAGTGAGAAAGAGAGAGAGAAAGAGAAGCTGTGAGTGAGACAGAGAGAGGGGGAAAGAGAAGCTGTGTGCGTGAGAGACAGAAAGAGAAGCTGTGAGTGAGAGTGAGAGAGAGAGAAAGAAAGAGAAAGAGAAGCTGTGAGTGAGAGAGTAAGAGAGAGAAAGAGAAGCTGTGAGTGAGAGTGAGAGAGAGAGAGAAAGAGAAGCTGAGAGTGAGAGAGAGAGAAAAGTGAAGCTGTGAGTGAGAGAGAGAGACAGAGAAGCTGTGTGTGTGTGTGAGAGAGAAAGATAGTCTGAGAAAGAGAGAGTGAAAGAGAAGCTGTGAGTGACAGAGAGAGAGAAAGAGAAGCTGAGAGTGAGAGAGAGAGAGAAAGAGAAGCTGTGAGTGAGAAGGAGAGGGAAAGAGAAGCTGTGAGTGAGAGAGAGAGAAAGAGAAGCTGTGAGAGAGAAAGAGAGAAGCTGTGAGAGAGAGTGAGAGAGAGAAAGAGAAGCTGTTAGTGAGAGTGAGAGAGAGAGAGAAAGAGAAGCTGTGAGTGAGAGAGAGATTGAAAGAGAAGCTGTGAGTGAGAGAGAGAGAGAAAGAGAAGCTGTGAGTGAGAGAGAGAAAGAGAAGCTGTGAGTGAGAGAGAGAGAAAGAGAAGCTGTGAGTGAGAAGGAGAGGGAAAGAGAAGCTGTGAGTGAGAGAGAGAGAAAGAGAAACTGTGAGTGTGTGAGAGAGAGAAGCTGTGAGTGAGAGAGAGAGAGAAAGAGAAGCTGTGAGTGAGAAGGAGAGGGAAAGAGAAGCTGTGAGTGAGAGAGAGAGAAAGAGAAGCTGTGAGTGAGAGAGAGATTGAACGAGGAGCTGTGAGTGAGAGAGAGAGAGAGAAAGAGAAGCTGTGAGTGAGAGAGAGAGAGAAACTGTGAGAGGGAGAGAGAGAAAGAGAAGCTGTGAGTGACACACACAGAGAGAAGCTGTGAGTTAGAGAGAGAGAGAAAGAGAAGCTGTGTGTGTGTGTGAGAGAGAAAGATAGTCTGAGAAAGAGAGAGTGAAAGAGAAGCTGTGAGTGAGACAGAGAGAGGGAGAAAGAGAAGCTGTGTGTGTGAGAGAGAGAAAGAGAAGCTGTGAGTGAGAGTGAGAGAGAGAAAGAGAAAGAGAAGCTGTGAGTGAGAGAGTGAGAAAGAGAAGCTGTGAGTGAGAGAGAGATTGAAATAGAAGCTGTGAGTGAGAGAGAGAGAGAGAGAAAGAGAAGCTGTGAGTGAGAGAGAGAAAGAGAAGCTGTGAGTGAGAAGCAGAGAGAGAAAGAGAAGCTGTGAGTGACAGAGAGAGAGAAAGAGAAGCTGAGAGAGAGAGAGAAAGAGAAAGAGAAGCTGTGTGTGTGTGAGAGAGAGAAGCTGTGAGTGAGAGAGAGAAAGAGAAGATGTGTTTGAGAGAGAGAGAGAAGATGTGAGTGAGAGAGAGAGAATGAGAAGCTGTGAGTGAGAGAGAGAGAAAGAGAGAAGCTGTGAGTGATACAGAGAGAGAGAAAGAGAAGCTGTGAGTGAGAGAGAGAGAGGGAGAAAGATAAGCTGTGTGAGAGAGGGAGAGAGAAAGAGAAGCTGTGTGAGAGAGAGAGAAGCTGTGATTGAGAGTGAGAGAGAGAGAAAGAGAAGCTGTGAGTGAGAGAGAGAGATAGACAAGCTGTGAATGAGAGAGAGAGAAGCTGTGAGTGAGAGAGAGAAAGAAAAGCTGTGAGTGAGAGAGAGAGAGAGAAAGAGAAGTTATGAGTGAGAGAGAGAGAGAGAAAGAGAAGCTGTGAGAGAGAGAGAGGGCAAGAAAGAGAAGCTGTGTGTGTGAGAGAGAGAAAGAGAAGCTGTGAGTGTGTGAGAGAGAAAGAGAAGCTGTGAGTGAGAGAGAGAGAAAGAAAGAGAAATTAGAGTGAGAAAGAGAGAGTGAAAGAGAAGCTGTGAGTGAGACAGAGAGAGGGAGAAAGAGAAGCTGTGTGCGTGAGAGAGAGAGAAAGAGAAGCTGTGAGTGAAAGTGAGAGAGAGAGAGAGAAAGAGAAGCTGAGAGTGAGAGAGAGAGACAGAGAAGCTGTGTGTGTGTGAGAGAGAGAAAGATAGTCTGAGAAAGAGAGAGTGAAAGAGAAGCTGTGAGTGAGACAGAGAGAGGGAGAAAGAGAAGCTGTGTGTGTGAGAGAGAGAAAGCGAAGCTGTGAGTGAGAGAGAGAGAGAATGAGAAGCTGTGAGTGAGAGAGAGAAGCTGTGAGTGAGAGAGAGAGAGAAGCTGTGAGTGAGAAAGAGAGAGAAAGAGAAGCTGTGAGTGAGAGAAAGAGAGGGAGAAAGAGAAGCTGTGAGTGAGAGAGAGAGAATGAGAAGCTGTGAGTGAGAGAGAGAGAAGCTGTGAGTGAGAGAGAAAGAGAAGCTGTGAGTGAGTGAGAGAGAAAAAGTGAAGCTGTGTGTGTGTGTGAGAGAGATAGTCTGAGAAAGAGAGAGTGAAAGAGAAGCTGTGAGTGAGACAGAGAGAGGGAGAAAGAGAAGCTGTGTGTGTGTGAGAGAGAAAGAGAAGCTGTGAGTGAGAGTGAGAGAGAGAGAAAGAGAAGCTGTGAGTGAGAGAGAGAGAGAAAGAGAAGCTGTGAGTGAGAGAGAGAAAGCGAAGCTGTGAGTGAGAGAGAGAATGAGAAGCTGTGAGTGTGAGAGAGAGAAGCTGTGAGTGAGAGAGAGAGAGAAGTTGTGAGTGAGTGAGAGAGAGAATGAGAAGCTGTGAGTGAGAGAGAGAAAGTAAGAGAAGCTGTGTGTGTGAGAGAGAAAGAGAAGCTGTGAGTGAGAGAAAGAGAGGGAGAAAGATAAGCTGTGAGAGAGAGAGAGAAAGAGAAGCTGTGTGTGTGAGAGAGAGAAAGAGAAGCTGTGATTGAGAGTGAGAGAGAGAGAGAAAGAGAAGCTGTGAGTGAGAGAGTGAAAGAGAAGCTATGAGTGAGAGAGAGAGAAGCAGTGAGTGAGAGAGAGAAAGAAAAGCTGTGAGTGAGAGAGAGAGAGAAAGAGAAGATATGAGTGAGAGAGAGAGAGAAGCAGTGAGTGAGAGAGAGAGAGAAAGAGAAGCTGTGAGTGAGACAGAGAGAGAGAAAAAGAAGCTGTGAGAGAGAGGGAGGGAGAAAGAGAAGCTGTGTGTGTGTGAGAGAGAAAGAGAAGCTGTGAGAGAGAAAGAGAAGCTGTGAGTGAGAGAGTGAGAGAGAGAAAGAGAAGCTGTTAGTGAGAGTGAGAGAAAGAGAGAAAGAGAAGCTGTGAGTGAGAGAGAGATTGAAAGAGAAGCTGTGAGTGAGTGAGAGAGAGAGAAAGAGAAGCTGTGAGTGAGAGAGAGAGAAAGAGAAGCTGTGAGTGAGAGAGAGAGAGAAAGAGAAGCTGTGAGTAAGAAGGAGAGGGAAAGAGAAGAAGTGAGAGAGAGAGAGAGAGAAAGAGAAGCTGTGAGAGAGAAAGAGAAGCTGTGAGTGAGTGAGAGAGAGAAAGAGAAGCTGTTAGTGAGAGTGAGAGAGAGAGAGAAAGAGAAGCTGTGAGTGAGAGAGAGATTGAAAGAGAAGCTGTGAGTGAGAGAGAGAGAGAGAGAAAGAGAAGCTGTGAGTGAGAGAGAGAAACAGAAGCTGTGAGTGAGAGGGAGAGAAAGAGAAGCTGTGAGTGACACACAGAGAGAGAAGCTGTGAGTTAGAGAGAGAGAAAGAGAAGTTGTGAGTGACAGAGAGAGAGAAAGAGAAGCTGAGAGTGAGAGAGAGAAAAATTGAAGCTGTGTGTGTGTGTGAGAGAGATAGTCTGAGAAAGAGAGAGTGAAAGAGAAGCTGTGAGTGAGACAGAGAGAGGGAGAAAGAGAAGCTGTGTGTGTGTGAGAGAGAAAGAGAAGCTGTGAGTGAGAGTGAGACAGAGAGAAAGAGAAGCTGGGAGTGAGAGAGAGAGAGAAAGAGAAGCTGTGAGTGAGAGAGAGAGAGAAAGCGAAGATGTGAGTGAGAGAGAGAGAATGAGAAGCTGTGAGTGTGTGAGAGAGAAGCTGTGAGTGAGAGGGAGAGAGGATGTGAGTGAGTGAGAGAGAGAATGAGAAGCTGTGAGTGAGAGAGAGAGAAAGTAAGAGAAGCTGTGTGTGTGAGAAAGAGAAGCTGTGAGTGAGAGAAAGAGAGGGAGAAAGATAAGCTGTGAGAGAGAGAGAGAGAAAGAGAAGCTGTGTGAGAGAGAGAGAGAAAGAGAAGCTGTGATTGAGAGTGAGAGAGAGAGAGAAAGAGAAGCTGTGAGTGAGAGAGTGAAAGAGAAGCTATGAGTGAGAGAGAGAGAAGCAGTGAGTGAGAGAGAGAAGGAAAAGCTGTGAGTGAGAGAGAGAGAGAAAGAGAAGATATGAGTGAGAGAGAGAGAGAAGCAGTGAGTGAGAGAGTGAGAGAAAGAGAAGCTGTGAGTGAGACAGAGAGAGAAAAAGAAGCTGTGAGAGAGAGGGAGGGAGAAAGAGAAGCTGTGTGTGAGAGAGAGTGAAAGAGAAGCTGTGAGAGAGAAAGAGAAGCTGTGAGTGAGAGAGTGAGAGAGAGAAAGAGAAGCTGTTAGTGAGAGTGAGAGAAAGAGAGAAAGAGAAGCTGTGAGTGAGAGAGAGATTGAAAGAGAAGCTGTGAGTGAGAGAGAGAGAGAGAAAGAGAAGCTGTGAGTGAGAGAGAGAAAGAGAAGCTGTGAGTGAGAGGGAGAGAAAGAGAAGCTGTGAGTGACACAGAGAGAGAAGCTGTGAGTTAGAGAGAGAGAATGAGAAGCTGTGATTGAGAGAGAGAGAAAGTAAGAGAAGCTGTGTGTGAGAAAGAGAGAGAAAGAGAAGCTGTGAGTGAGAGAAAGAGAGGGAGAAAGAAGCTGTGAGAGAGAGAGAGAGAAAGAGAAGCTGTGTGAGAGAGAGGGAGAGAGAGAGAAGCTGTGATTGAGAGTGAGAGAGAGAGAGAAAGAGAAGCTGTGAGTGAGAGAGTGAAAGAGAAGCTATGAGTGAGAGAGAGAGAAGCAGTGAGTGAGAGAGAGAAAGAAAAGCTGTGAGTGAGAGAGAGAGAAAGAGAAGATATGAGTGAGAGAGAGAGAGAAGCAGTGAGTGAGAGAGAGAGAGAAAGAGAAGCTGTGAGTGAGAGAGAGAGGGAGAAAGAGAAACTGTGTGTGTGTGAGAGAGAGAAAGAGAAGCTGTGAGAGAGAAAGAGAAGCTGTGAGTGAGAGAGTGAGAGAGAGAAAGAGAAGCTGTTAGTGAGAGTGAGAGAAAGAGAGAAAGAGAAGCTGTGAGTGAGAGAGAGATTGAAAGAGAAGCTGTGAGTGAGAGAGAGAGAGAGAAAGAGAAGCTGTGAGTGAGAGAGAGAAAGAGAAGCTGTGAGTGAGAGGGAGAGAAAGAGAAGCTGTGAGTGACACAGAGAGAGAGAAGCTGTGAGTTAGAGAGAGAGAAAGAGAAGCTGTGAGTGACAGAGAGAGAGAAAGAAAAGCTGAGAGTGAGAGAGAGAGAGAAAGTGAAGCTGTGAGTGAGAGAGAGAGAAAGAGAAGCTGTGTGTGTGAGAGAGAGAAAGATAGTCTGAGAAAGAGAGAGTGAAAGAGAAGCTGTGCGTGAGACAGAGAGAGGGAGAAAGAGAAGCTGTGTGTGTGTGAGAGAGAAAGAGAAGCTGTGAGTGAGAGTGAGAGAGAGAGAGAAAGAGAAGCTGTGAGTGAGAGAGAGAGAGAAAGAGAAGCTGTGAGTGAGAGAGAGAGAAAGCGAAGCTGTGAGTGAGAGAGAGAGAGAGAATGAGAAGCTGTGAGTGTGAGAGAGAGAAGCTGTGAGTGAGAGAGAGAAGATGTGAGTGAGAGAGAGAGATGAGAAGCTGTGAGTGAGAGAGAGAGAAAGTAAGAGAAGCTGTGAGTGAGAAAGAGAGAGAAAGAGAAGCTGTGAGTGAGAGAAAGAGAGGGAGAAAGATAAGCTGTGAGAGAGAGAGAGAGAAAGAGAAGCTGTGAGAGAGAGAGAGAGAGAAAGAGAAGCTGTGATTGAGAGTGAGAGAGAGAGAGAAAGAGAAGCTGTGAGTGAGAGAGAGAGAAAGAGAAGCTATGAGTGAGAGAGAGAGAAGCTGTGAGTGAGAGAGAGAGAGAAAGAGAAGATATGAGTGTGAGAGATAGAGAGAAGCAGTGAGAGAGAGAGAGAAGCTGTGAGTGAGACAGAGAGAAGCTGCGAGAGAGAGAGAGAGGGAGAAAGAGAAGCTGTGTGAGAGAGAGAGAGAGAAAGAGAAGCTGTGTGTGTGTGAGAGAGAGAAAGATAGTCTGAGAAAGATAGTGAAAGAGAAGCTGTGAGTGAGAGAGAGAGAGGGAGAAAGAGAACCTGTGTGTGTGAGAGAGAGAGAGATGTGAGTGATAGAGAGAGAATGAGAAGCTGTGAGTGAGAGAGAGAGAGAAAGAGAAGCTGTGAGTGAGAGAGAGAGTGAAAGAGAAGCTGTGAGTGAGAGAGAGAGAAAGAGAAGCTGTGAGTGAGAGAGAGAGAGAGAATGAGAAGCTGTGAGTGAGAGAGAGAAGCTGTGAGTGAGAGAGAGAGAGAGAAAGTGAAGCTGTGAGAGAGAGAGAAAGAAAGAGAAATTAGAGTGAGAAAGAGAGAGAGAAAGAGAAGCTGTGTGGGAGAGAGAGAAAGAGAGTCTGTGAGTGAGAGAGAGAGAAGCTGTGAGTGAGAGAGAGAGAAAGAGAAGCTGTGAGTAAGAAGGAGAGGGAAAGAGAAGAAGTGAGAGAGAGAGAGAGAAAGAGAAGCTGTGAGAGAGAAAGAGAAGCTGTGAGTGAGAGAGTGAGAGAGAGAAAGAGAAGCTGTTAGTGAGAGTGAGAGAGAGAGAAAGAGAAGCTGTGAGTGAGAGAGAGATTGAAAGAGAAGCTGTGAGTGAGAGAGAGAGAGAAAGAGAAGCTGTGAGTGAGAGAGAGAAAGAGAAGCTGTGAGTGAGAGGGAGAGAAAGAGAAGCTGTGAGTGACACAGAGAGAGAGAAGCTGTGAGTTAGAGAGAGAGAAAGAGAAGCTGTGTGTGTGAGAGATAGAGAAAGAGAAGCTGTGAGAGTGAAAGAGAAGCTGTGAGTGAGAGAGAGATTGAAAGAGAAGCTGTGAGTGAGAGAGAGAGAGAAAGAGAAGCTGTGAGTGAGAGAGAGAAAGAGAAGCTGTGAGTGAGAGGGAGAGAAAGAGAAGCTGTGAGTGACACAGAGAGAGAGAAGCTGTGAGTTAGAGAGAGAGAAAGAGAAGCTGTGAGTGACAGAGAGAGAGAAAGAGAAGCTGAGAGTGAGAGAGAGAGAGAAAGTGAAGCTGTGAGTGTGAGAGAGAGAAAGAGAAGCTGTGTGTGTGTGAGAGAGAGAAAGATAGTCTGAGAAAGAGAGAGTGAAAGAGAAGCTGTGCGTGAGGCAGAGAGAGGGAGAAAGAGAAGCTGTGTGTGTGTGAGAGAGAAAGAGAAGCTGTGAGTGAGAGTGAGAGAGAGAGAAAGAGAAGCTGTGAGTGAGAGAGAGAGAGAAAGAGAAGCTGTGAGTGAGAGAGAGAGAAAGCGAAGCTGTGAGTGAGAGAGAGAGAATGAGAAGCTGTGAGTGTGAGAGAGAGAAGCTGTGAGTGAGAGAGAGAGAGAAGTTGTGAGTGAGAGAGAGAGAGATGAGAAGCTGTGAGTGAGAGAGAGAGAAAGTAAGAGAAGCTGTAAGTGAGAAAGAGAGAGAAAGAGAAGCTGTGAGTGAGAGAAAGAGAGGGAGAAAGATAAGCTGTGAGAGAGAGAGAGAGAAAGAGAAGCTGTGTGAGAGAGAGAGAGAAAGAGAAGCTGTGATTGAGAGTGAGAGAGAGAGAGAGAAGCTGTGAATGAGAGAGAGAGAAAGAGAAGCTATGAGTGAGAGAGAGAGAAGCTGTGAGTGAGAGAGAGAGAGAAAGAGAAGATATGAGTGTGAGAGATAGAGAGAAGCAGTGAGAGAGAGAGAGAGAAGCTGTGAGTGAGACAGAGAGAGAGAAAGAGAAGCTGAGAGAGAGAGAGAGGGAGAAAGAGAAGCTGTGAGTGAGAGAGAGAGAGAAAGAGAAGCTGTGAGTGAGAGAGAGAGAGAAAGAGAAGCTGTGAGTGAGAGAGAGTGAAAGAGAAGCTGTGAGTGAGAGAGAGAGAAAGAGAAGCTGTGAGTGAGAGAGAGAGAATGAGAAGCTGTCAGTGAGAGAGAGAAGCTGTGAGTGAGAGAGAGAGAGAGAGAAAGTGAAGCTGTGAGTGAGACAGAGAGAGAAAGAGAAGCTGAGAGAGAGAGAGAGGGAGAAAGAGAAGCTGTGAGAGAGAGAGAGAAAGAGAAGCTGTGAGTGTGTGTGTGAGAGAAAGAGAAGCTGTGAGTGAGAGAGAGAGAAAGAAAGAGAAAGAGTGAGAAAGAGAGAGAGAAAGAGAAGCTGTGTGGGAGAGAGAGAAAGAGAGTCTGTGAGTGAGAGAGAGAGAAGCTGTGAGTGAGAGAGAGAGAGAAAGAGAAGCTGTGAGTAAGAAGGAGAGGGAAAGAGAAGAAGTGAGAGAGAGAGAGAGAAAGAGAAGCTGTGAGAGAGAAAGAGAAGCTGTGAGTGAGAGAGTGAGAGAGAGAAAGAGAAGCTGTTAGTGAGAGTGAGAGAGAGAGAAAGAGAAGCTGTGAGTGAGAGAGAGATTGAAAGAGAAGCTGTGAGTGAGAGAGAGAGAGAAAGAGAGAGAAAGAGAAGCTGTGAGTGAGAGAAAGAGAGGGAGAAAGATAAGCTGTGAGAGAGAGAGAGAGAAAGAGAAGCTGTGAGAGAGAGAGAGAGAGAAAGAGAAGCTGTGATTGAGAGTGAGAGAGAGAGAGAAAGAGAAGCTGTGAGTGAGAGAGAGAGAAAGAGAAGCTATGAGTGAGAGAGAGAGAAGCTGTGAGTGAGCGAGAGAGAGAAAGAGAAGATATGAGTGTGAGAGATAGAGAGAAGCAGTGAGAGAGAGAGAGAAGCTGTGAGTGAGACAGAGAGAAGATGCGAGAGAGAGAGAGAGGGAGAAAGAGAAGCTGTGTGTGAGAGAGAGAGAAAGAGAAGCTGTGTGTGTGAGAGAGAGAAAGATAGTCTGAGAAAGAGAGTGAAAGAGAAGCTGTGGGTGAGAGAGAGAGAGGGAGAAAGAGAACCTGTGTGTGTGAGAGAGAGAGAGAGATGTGAGTGATAGAGAGAGAATGAGAAGCTGTGAGTGAGAGAGAGAGAGAGAGAAAGAGAAGCTGTGAGTGAGAGAGAGAGTGAAAGAGAAGCTGTGAGTGAGAGTGAGAGAAAGAGAAGCTGTGAGTGAGAGAGAGAGAGAATGAGAAGCTGTGAGTGAGAGAGAGAAGCTGTGAGTGAGAGAGAGAGAGAGAAAGTGAAGCTGTGAGAGAGAGAGAAAGAAAGAGAAATTAGAGTGAGAAAGAGAGAGAGAAAGAGAAGCTGTGTGGGAGAGAGAGAAAGAGAGTCTGTGAGTGAGACAGAGAGAAGCTGTGAGTGAGAGAGAGATTGAAAGAGAAGCTGTGAGTGAGAGAGAGAGAGAGAGAAAGAGAAGCTGTGAGTGAGAGGGAGAGAAAGAGAAGCTGTGAGTGACACAGAGAGAGAGAAGCTGTGAGTTAGAGAGAGAGAAAGAGAAGCTGTGTGTGTGTGAGAGAGAGAAAGAGAAGCTGTGAGAGAGAAAGAGAAGCTGTGAGTGAGAGAGAGATTGAAAGAGAAGCTGTGAGTGTGAGAGAGAGAGAAAGAGAAGCTGTGAGTGAGAGAGAGAAAGAGAAGCTGTGAGTGAGAGGGAGAGAAAGAGAAGCTGTGAGTGACACAGAGAGAGAGAAGCTGTGAGTTAGAGAGAGAGAAAGAGAAGCTGTGAGTGACAGAGAGAGAGAAAGAGAAGCTGAGAGTGAGAGAGAGAGAGAAAGTGAAGCTGTGAGTGAGAGAGAGAGAAAGAGAAGCTGTGTGTGTGTGAGAGAGAGAAAGATAGTCTGAGAAAGAGAGAGTGAAAGAGAAGCTGTGCGTGAGGCAGAGAGAGGGAGAAAGAGAAGCTGTGTGTGTGTGAGAGAGAAAGAGAAGCTGTGAGTGAGAGTGAGAGAGAGAGAAAGAGAAGCTGTGAGTGAGAGAGACAAAGAAGCAGAGTGAGTGAGAGACATAGAGAAAGAGAAGGTTTCAGTGAGAGAGAGAGAGAAAGAGAAGCTGTGTGTTTTAGAGAGAGAGAAAGAGAAGCTGTGAGTGAGAGAGAAAGAAAGAGAAGCTGTGAGTGAGAGAGAGAGAAGCTATGAGTGAGAGAGAGAAAGAAAAGCTGTGAGAGAGAGAGAGAGAAAGAGAAGATATGAGTGAGAGAGTGAGAAAGAGAAGCTGTGAGTGAGAGAGAGAGAAGCTATGAGTGAGAGAGAGAAAGAAAAGCTGTGAGTGAGAGAGAGAGAGAAAGAGAAGATATGAGTGAGAGAGAGAGAGAGAAGCAGTGAGAGAGAGAGAAACAGAAGCTGTGAGTGAGACAGAGAGAAAGAGAAGCTGTGAGAGAGAGAGAGAGGGAGAAAGAGAAGCTGTGAGAGAGAGAGAAAGAGAAGCTGTGAGTGTGTGAGAGAGAGAAAGAGAAGCTGTGAGTGAGAGAGAGAGAAAGAAAGAGAAATTAGAGTGAGAAAGAGAGAGAGAAAGAGAAGCTGTGAGTGGGAGAGAGAGAAAGAGAGTCTGTGAATCAGAGAGAGAGAGAGAAGCTGTGAGTGAGAGAGAGAGAGAGCCGCTGTGAGTGAGAGAGAGAAAGAGAAGCTGTGAATGAGAGAGAGAGAGAAAGAGAAGCTGTGAGTGAGAGAGAGAGAAAGAGAAGCTGTGAGTGAGTGAGAGAGAGAAAAGGAAGTTTGTGAGTGAGAGAGAGAGAGAGAGAGAAGTTGTGAGTGAGAGAGAGAAGCTGTGAGTGAGAGAGAGAAAGAAAAGCTGTGAGTGAGAGAGAGAGAGAAAGAGAAGATGTGAGTGAGAGAGAGAGAGAGAGAAGCAGTGAGTGAGAGAGAGAGAGAGAGAAAGAGAAGCTGTCAGTGAGACAGAGAGAGAGAAAGAGAAGCTGTGAGAGAGAGAGAGGGAGAAAGAGAAGCTGTGAGAGAGAGAGTGAAAGAGAAGCTGTGAGTGTGTGTGTGAGAGAAAGAGAAGCTGTGAGTGAGAGAGAGAGAAAGAAAGAGAAATTAGAGTGAGAAAGAGAGAGAGAAAGAGAAGCTGTGAGTGAGAGTGAGAGAGAGAGGGAAGATGTGAGTGATAGAGAGAGAGAATGAGAAGCTGTGAGTGATAGAGAGAGTAAGTAAGAGAAGCTGTGAGTGAGATAGAGAGAGAGAAAAGGAGAAGCTGTGAGTGAGAGAGAGAGAGGGAGAAAGATAAGCTGTGAGAGAGAGAGAGAGAAGCTGTGTGTGTGAGAGAGAGAAAGAAAAGCTTTGATTGAGAGTGAGAGAGAGAGAAAGAGATGCTGTGAGCGAGAGAGAGAGAAGCTGTGAGTGAGAGAGAGAAAGAAAAGCGGTGAATGAGAGAGAGAGAGAAAGAGAAGATATGAATGAGAGAGAGAGAGAAGCAGTGAGAGAGAGAGAGAGAGAAAGAGAAGCTGTGAGTGAGACAGAGAGAGAGAAAGAGAAGCTGTGAGAGAGAGAGGGAGAAAGAGAAGCTGTGAGAGAGCAAGAGAAAGAGAAGCTGTGAGTGTGTGTGAGAGAGAAAGAGAAGCTGTGAGTGAGAGAGAGAGAAAGAAAGAGAAATTAGAGTGAGAAAGAGAGAGAGAAAGAGAAGCTGTGAGTGGGAGAAGAGAAAGAGAGTCTGTGAGTGAGAGAGAGAGAGAAGCTGTGAGTGAGAGAGAGAGTGCCGCTGTGAGTGAGAGAGAGAGAAAGAGAAGCTGTGAATGAGAGAGAGAGAGAAAGAGAAGCTGTGAGTGAGAGAGAGAGAAAGAAAGAGAAGCTGTGAGTGAGTGAGAGAGAGAAAGGGAAGTTGTGAGTGAGAGAGAGAGAGAAAGAGAAGCTGTGAGTGAGAGAGAGAGAAAGAGAAGCTGTGAGTGAGAAGGAGAGAGAGAGAGAAAGAGAAGCTGTGAGTGAGAGAGAGAGAGAAAGAGAAGCTGTGAGTGAGAGAGAGAATGAGAAGCTGTGAGTGAGAGAGAAGTTGTGTGAGAGAGAGAGAAAGAGAAGCTGTGAGTGAGAGAGAGAGATGTGAGTGATAGAGAGAGAGTAAGAGAAGCTGTGAGTGAGAGAGAGAGAGGGAGAAAGATAATCTGTGAGAGAGAGAGAGAGAGAAACTGTGTGTGAGAGAGAGAGAGAGAAAGAGAAGGTGTGAGTGAGAGTGAGAGAGAGAAAGAGAAGCTGTGAGTGAGAGAGAGAGAAAGAGAAGCTGTGAGTGAGAGAGAGAGAATCTGTGAGTGAGAGAGAGAGAGAAAGAGAAGATATGAGTGAGAGAGAAGCAGTGAGAGAGAGAGAAACAGAAGCTGTGAGTGAGACAGAGAGAGAAAGAGAAGCTGTGAGAGAGAGAGAGAAAGAGAAGCTGTGAGTGAGAGAGAGAAAAAAAAGAGAAATTAGAGTGAGAAAGAGAGAGAGAAAGAGAAGCTGTGAGTGTGAGAGAGAGAAAGAGAGTCTGTGAGTGAGAGAGAGAAGCTGTAAGTGAGAGAGAGAGAGCCGCTGTGAGTGAGAGAGAGAGATAGAGAAGCTGTGAATGAGAGAGAGAGAGAGAAAGAGAAGCTGTGTGTGAGAGAGAGAAAGAGAAGCTGTGAGTGAGAGAGAGAGAAAGGGAAGTTGTGAGAGAGAGAGAGAAAGAGAAGCTGTGAGTGTGAGAGAGACAAAGAGAAGCTGTGAGTGAGAGAGAGAGAAAGAGGAGCTGTGAGTGAGAAGGAGAGGGAAAGAGAAGCTGTGAGTGAGTGAGAGAGAGAGAAAGAGAAGCTGTGAGTGAGAGAGAGAGAAAGAGAAGCTGTGAGTGAGAGAGAGAGAAAGAGAAGCTGTGAGTGAGAGAGAGAGAAAAAGAGAAGCTGTGAGTAAGAAGGAGAGGGAAAGAGAAGAAGTGAGTGAGAGAGAGAGAGAAGCTGTGAGAGAGAAAGAGAAGCTGTGATTGAGAGAGTGAGAGAGAGAAAGAGAAGCTGTTAGTGAGAGTGAGAGAGAGAGAGAGAAGCTGTGAGTGAGAGAGAGATTGAAAGAGAAGCTGTGAGTGAGAGAGAGAGAGAGAAAGAGAAGCTGTGAGTGTGAGTGAGAGAGAAAGAGAAGCTGTGAGTGAGTGAGAGAGAGAGAATGAGAAGCTGTGAGTGAGAGAGAGAAGCTGTGAGAGAGAGAAAGAGAAGCTGTGAGTGAGAGAGAGAGAGAGAGAAGATGTGAGTGATAGAGAGAGAGAATGAGAAGCTGTCAGTGAGAGAGAGAGAAAGTAAGAGAAGCTGTGAGTGAGATAGAGAGAGAGAGAAAGAGAAGCTGTGAGTGAGAGAGAGAGAGGGAGAGAAAGATAATCTGTGTGAGAGAGAGAGAGAAAGAGAAGCTGTGTGTTTTAGAGAGAGAGAAAGAGAAGCTGTGAGTGAGAGAGAAAGAAAGAGAAGCTGTGAGTGAGAGAGAGAGAAGCTATGAGTGAGAGAGAGAAAGAGAAGCTGTGAGTGAGAGAGAGAGAGATGTGAGTGATAGAGAGAGAGAAAGAGAAGCTGTGAGTGAGAGAGAGAGAGGGAGAAAGATAATCTGTGAGAGAGAGAGAGAGAAAGAGAAACTGTGTGTGTGAGAGAGAGAAAGAGAAGGTGTGAGTGAGAGTGAGAGAGAGAAAGAGAAGCTGTGAGTGAGAGAGAGAGAAAGAGAATCTGTGAGTGAGAGAGAGAATCTGTGAGTGAGAGAGAGAAATAAAAGCTGTGAGGGAGATAGAGAGAGAAAGAGAAGATATGAGTGAGAGAGAAGCAGTGAGAGAGAGAGAGAGAGAGAAACGGAAGCTGTGAGTGAGACAGAGAGAGAAAGAGAAGCTGTGAGAGAGAGAGAGAGAAAGAGAAGCTGTGAGTGTGTGAGAGAGAGAAAGAGAAGCTGTGAGTGAGAGAGAGAGAAAGAAAGAGAAATTAGAGTGAGAAAGAGAGAGAGAAAGAGAAGCTGTGAGTGGGAGAGAGAGAAAGAGAGTCTGTGAGTGAGAGAGAGAGAGAAGCTGTGAGTGAGAGAGAGAGAGCCGCTGTGAGTGAGAGAGAGATAGAGAAGCTGTGAATGAGAGAGAGAGAGAAAGAGAAGCTGTGTGAGTGTGAGAGAAAGAGAAGCTGTGAGTGAGTGAGAGAGAGAGAAAGAGAAGCTGTGAGTGAGAGAGAGAGAGAAAGAGAAGCTGTGAGTGAGAAGGAGAGGGAAAGAAGCTGTGAGTGAGTGAGAGAGAGAGAAAGAGAAGCTGTGAGTGAGAGAGAGAGAAAGAGAAGCTGTGAGAGAGAGAGAAAGAGAAGCTGTGAGTAAGAAGGAGAGGGAAAGAGAAGACGTGAGTGAGTGAGAGAGAGAAAGAGAAGCTGTGAGTGTGAGAGAGAGAAAGAGAAGCTGTGAGTGAGAGAGAGAGAGAAAGAGAAGCTGTGAGTGAGAAGGAGAGGGAAAGAAGCTGTGAGTGAGTGAGAGAGAGAGAGAGAGAAGCTGTGAGTAAGAAGGAGAGGGAAAGAGAAGAAGTGAGTGAGTGAGAGAGAGAGAGAGAAGCTGTGAGAGAGAAAGAGAAGCTGTGAGTGAGAGAGTGAGAGAGTGAGAGAGAGAAAGAGAAGCTGTTAGTGAGTGAGAGAGAGAGAGAGAAGCTGTGAGTGAGAGAGAGATTGAAAGAGAAGCTGTGAGTGAGAGAGAGAGAGAGAGAAAGAGAAGCTGTGAGTGTGAGTGAGAGAGAAAGAGAAGCTGTGAGTGAGTGAGAGAGAGAGAATGAGAAGCTGTGAGTGAGAGAGAAGCTGTGAGAGAGAGAAAGAGAAGCTGTGAGTGAGAGAGAGAGAGAAGATGTGAGTGATAGAAAGAGAGAATGAGAAGCTGTCAGTGAGAGAGAGAGAAAGTAAGAGAAGCTGTGAGGGAGATAGAGAGAGAGAGAAAGAGAAGCTGTGAGTGAGAGAGAGAGAGGGAGAGAAAGATAATCTGTGTGTGTGAGAGAGAGAAAGAGAAGCTGTGTGTTTTAGAGAGAGAGAAAGAGAAGCTGTGAGTGAGAGAGAGAGAAAGAGAAGCTGTGAGTGAGAGAGAGAAGCTATGAGTGAGAGAGAGAAAGAAAAGCTGTGAGTGAGAGAGAGAGAAAGAGAAGATATGAGTGAGAGAGAGAGAAAGAGAAGCTGTGAGTGAGAGAGAGAAGCTATGAGTGAGAGAGAGAAAGAAAAGATGTGAGTGAGAGAGAGAGAGAAAGAGAAGATATGAGTGAGGGAGAGAGAGAGAAGCAGTGTGTGAGAGAGAAACAGAAGCTGTGAGTGTGTGTGAGAGAGAAAGAGAAGCTGTGAGTGAGAGAGAGAGAGAGAAAGAGAAATTAGAGTGAGAAAGAGATAGAGAAAGAGAAGCTGTGAGTGGGAGAGAGTGAAAGAGAGTCTGTGAATCAGAGAGAGAGAGAGAAGCTGTGAGTGAGAGAGAGAGAGAGCCGCTGTGAGTGAGAGAGAGAGAAAGAGAAGCTGTGAATGAGAGAGAGAGAGAAAGAGAAGGTGTGAGTGAGAGAGAGAGAAAGAGAAGCTGTGAGTGAGTGAGAGAGAGAAAGGGAAGTTTGTGAGTGAGAGAGAGAGAGAAAGAGAAGCTGTGAGTGAGAGAGAGAAGCTGTGAGTGAGAGAGAGAAAGAAAAGCTGTGAGTGAGAGAGAGAGAGAGAAAGAGAAGATGTGTGTGTGTGTGAGAGAGAAAGATAGTCTGAGAAAGAGAGAGTGAAAGAGAAGCTGCGAGTGAGACAGAGAGAGGGAGAAAGAGAAGCTGTGTGCGTGAGAGAGAGAAAGAGAAGCTGTGAGTGAGAGAGAGAGAAAGAGAAGCTGAGAGTTAGAGAGAGAGAGAAAGTGAAGCTGTGAGTGAGAGAGAGAGAGACAGAGAAGCTGTGTGTGTGTGAGAGAGAGAAAGATAGTCTGAGAAAGAGAGAGTGAAAGAGAAGCTGTGAGTGAGACAGAGGGAGGGAGAAAGAGAAGCTGTGTGTGTGTGAGAGAGAAAGAGAAGATGTGAGTGAGAGTGAGAGAGAGAGAGAGAGAGAAGCTGTGAGTGAGAGAGAGAGATAAAGAGAAGCTGTGAGTGAGAGAGAGAGAAAGCAAAGCTGTGAGTGAGAGAGAGAGAAGCTGTGAGTGAGAGAGAGAGAAGATGTGAGTGAGAGAGAGAGGGAGAAAGAGAAGCTGTGTGTGTGTGTAAAAGAGAAAGAGAAGCTGTGAGTGAGAGTGAGAGAGAGAGAAAGAAAGAGAAAGAGAAGATGTGAGTGAGAGAGCGAGAGAGAGAAAGAGAAGCTGTTAGTGAGAGTGAGAGAGAGAGAAAGAGAAGCTGTGAGTGAGAGAGAGAGAAAGAGATGCTGTGAGTGAGAGAGAGAGAGAAAGAGAAGCTGTGAGTGAGAGAGAGAGAAAGAGAAGCTGTGTGTGTGTGAGAGAGAAAGAGAAGCTGTGAGTGAGAGAGAGAGAAAGAGAAGCTGTGAGTGAGTGAGAGAGAGAGAAAGAGAAGCTGTGAGTGAGAGAGAGAGAAAGAGAAGCTGTGAGTGAGAGAGAGAAAGAGAAGCTGTGTGTAAGAAGGAGAGGGAAAGAGAAGAAGTGAGTGAGTGAGAGAGAGAGAGAAAGAGAATCTGTGAGAGAGAAAGAGAAGCTGTGAGTGAGAGAGTGAGAGAGAGAAAGAGAACCTGTTAGTGAGAGTGAGAGAGAGAGAGAAAGAGAAGCTGTGTGTGAGAGAGAGATTGAAAGAGAAGCTGTGAGTGAGAGAGAGAGAGAGAGAGAAAGATAAGCTGTGAGTGAGAGAGAGAAAGAGAAGCTGTGACTGAGAGGGAGAGAGAGAAAGAGAAGCTGTGAGTGACAGAGAGAGAAGCTGTGAGTTAGAGAGAGAGAAAGAGAAGCTGTGAGTGACAGAGAGAGAGAAAGAGAAGCTGAGAGTGAGAGAGAGAGAGAAAGTGAAGCTTTGAGTGAGAGAGAGAGACAGAGAAGCTGTGTGTGTGTGTGAGAGAGAAAGATAGTCTGAGAAAGAGAGAGTGAAAGAGAAGCTGTGAGTGAGACAGAGAGAGGGAGAAAGAGAAGCTGTGTGCGTGTGAGAGAGAAAGAGAAGCTGTGAGTGAGAGAGAGAGAAAGTGAAGCTGTGAGTGAGAGAGAGAGAGAAAGAGATGCTGTGTGTGTGAGAGAGAGAAAGATAGTCTGAGAAAGAGAGAGTGAAAGAGAAGCTGTGAGTGAGAGTGAGAGGGAGAAAGAGAAGCTGTGTGTGTGAGAGAGAGAAAGAAAAGCTGTGAGTGAGAGTGAGAGAGAGAGAAAAAGAGAAGCTGTGAGTGTGAGTGAGAGAGAAAGAGAAGCTGTGAGTGAGAGAGAGAGAGAATGAGAAGCTGTGAGTGAGAGAGAGAAGCTGTGTGTGTGAGAGAGAAAGAGAAGCTGTGAGTGAGAGAGAGAGAGAAGATGTGAGTGATAGAGAGAGAGAATGAGAAGCTGTCAGTGAGAGAGAGAGAAAGTAAGAGAAGCTGTGAGTGAGATAGAGAGAGAGAAAGAGAAGCTGTGAGTGAGAGAGAGAGAGGGAGAGAAAGATATTCTGTGAGAGAGGGAGAGAGAGAAAGAGAAGCTGTGTGTTTTAGAGAGAGAGAAAGAGAAGCTGTGATTGAGAGTGTGAGAGAGAGAGAAAGAGAAGCTGTGAGTGAGAGAGAGAGAAAGAGAAGCTGTGAGTGAGAGAGAGAGATGCTATGAGTGAGAGAGAGAAAGAAAAGCTGTGAGTGAGAGAGAGAGAGAAAGAGAAGATATGAGTGAGAGAGAGAGAGAGAAGCAGTGAGAGAGAGAGAAACAGAAGCTGTGAGTGAGACAGAGAGAGAGAAAGAGAAGCTGAGAGAGAGAGAGAGGGAGAAAGAGAAGCTGTGAGAGAGAGAGAGAATGAGAAGCTGTGAGTGTGTGTGAGAGAGAAAGAGAAGCTGTGAGTGAGAGAGAGAGAGAAAGAGAAGATGAGTGTGTGTGAGAGAGAAAGATAGTCTGAGAAAGAGAGAGTGAAAGAGAAGCTGTGAGTGAGACAGAGAGAGGGAGAAAGAGAAGCTGTGTGCGCGAGAGAGAGAAAGAGAAGCTGTGAGTGAGAGTGAGAGAGAGAGAGAGAAAGAGAAGATGTGAGTGAGAGAGAGGGAGAAAGAGAAGCTGTGTGTGTGTGAGAGAGAAAGAGAAGCTGTGAGTGAGAGTGAGAGAGAGAGAAAGAGAAGCTGTGAGTGAGAGAGCGAGAGAGAGAAAGAGAAATTAGAGTGAGAAAGATAGAGAGAAAGAGAAGCTGTGAGTGGGAGAGAGAGAAAGAAAGAGAAATTAGAGTGAGAAAGATAGAGAGAAAGAGAAGCTGTGAGTGGGAGAGAGAGAAAGAGAGTCTGTGAGTGAGAGAGAGAGAGAGAGAAGCTGTGAGTGAGAGAGAGAGAGCCGCTGTGAGTGAGAGAGAGAGAAAGAGAAGCTGTGAATGAGAGAGAGAGAGAAAGAGAAGCTGTGTGTGTGAGAGAGAAAGAGAAGCTGTGAGTGAGTGAGAGAGAGTGAAAGGGAAGTTGTGAGTGAGAGAGAGAGAAAGAGAAGCTGTGAGTGAGAGAGAGAGAAAGAGAAGCTGTGAGTGAGAGAGAGAGAGAGAAAGAGAAGCTGTGAGTGAGAAGGAGAGGGAAAGAGAAGCTCTGAGTGAGTGAGAGAGAGAGAAAGAGAAGCTGTGAGTGAGAGAGAGAGAAAGAGAAGCTGTGAGTGAGAGAGAGAGAAAAAGAGAAGCTGTGAGTAAGAAGGAGAGGGAAAGAGAAGAAGTGAGTGAGTGAGAGAGAGAGAGAGAGAAAGATAAGCTGTGAGAGACAAAGAGAAGCTGTGAGTGAGAGAGTGAGAGAGAGAAAGAGAAGCTGTTAGTGAGAGTGAGAGAGAGAGAGAGAGAAGCTGTGAGAGAGAGATTGAAAGAGAAGCTGTGAGTGAGAGAGAGAGAGAGAGAAGCTGTGAGAGAGAGAAAGAGAAGCTGTGAGTGAGAGGGAGAGAGAGAAAGAGAAGCTGTGAGTGACACAGAGAGAGAAGCTGTGAGTTAGAGAGAGAGAAAGAGAAGCTGTGAGTGACAGAGAGAGAAAGAGAAGCTGAGAGTGAGAGAGAGAGAGAGAAAGTGAAGCTGTGAGTGAGAGAGAGAGAGAAAGAGAAGCTGTGTGTGTGAGAGAGAGAGAAGCTGTGAGTGAGAGAGAGAAAGAGAAGCTGTGAGTGAGAGAGAGAGAGAGAAGATGTGAGTGAGAGAGAGAGAATGAGAAGCTGTGAGTGAGAGAGAGAGAAAGTAAGAGAAGCTGTGAGTGATACAGAGAGAGAGAAAGAGAAGCTGTGAGTGAGAGAGAGAGAGAGGGAGAAAGATAAGCTGTGTGAGAGAGAGAGAGAGAAAGAGAAGCTGTGGTTGAGAGAGAGAGAAAGAGAAGCTGTTGGTGAGAGAGAGAGAAGCTGTGAGTGAGAGAGAGAAAGAAAAGCTGTGAGTGAGAGAGAGAGAGAAAGAGAAGATATGAGTGAGAGAGAGAGAAGCAGTGAGAGAGAGAGAGAGAAAGAGAAGCTGTCAGTGAGACAGAGAGAGAGAAAGAGAAGCTGTGTGAGAGAGAGAGAGGGAGAAAGAGAAGCTGTGTGAGAGAGAGCGAAAGAGAAGCTGTGAGTGTGTGTGAGAGAGAAAGAGAAGCTGTGAGTGAGAGAGAGAGAAAGAAAGAGAAATTAGAGTGAGAAAGAGAGAGAGAATTAGAAGCTGTGAGTGAGAGTGAGAGAGAAGATGTGAGTGATAGAGAGAGAGAATGAGATGCTGTGAGTGATAGAGAGAGTAAGTAAGAGAAGCTGTGAGTGAGATAGATAGAGAGAGAAGGAGAAGCTGTGAGTGAGAGAGAGAGAGGGAGAAAGATAAGCTGTGAGAGAGAGAGAGAGAGAAGATGTGTGTGTGTGAGAGAGAAAGAAAAGTTGTGATTGAGAGTGAGAGAGAGAGAAAGAGATGCTGTGAGTGAGAGAGAGAGAAGCTGTGAGTGAGAGAGAGAAAGAAAAGCGGTGAGTGAGAGAGAGAGAGAAAGAGAAGATATGAATGAGAGAGAGAGAAGCAGTGAGAGAGAGAGAGAGAAAGAGAAGCTGTCAGTGAGACAGAGAGAGAGAAAGAGAAGCTGTGTGAGAGAGAGAGAAATGGAGAAAGAGAAGCTGTGAGAGAGAGAAGCTGTGAGTGTGTGTGTGAGAGAAAGAGAAGCTGTGAGTGAGAGAGAGAGAAAGAAAGAGAAATTAGAGTGAGAAAGAGAGAGAGAAAGAGAAGCTGTGAGTGGGAGAGAGAGTGCCGCTGTGAGTGAGAGAGAGAGAAAGAGAAGCTGTGAATGAGAGAGAGAGAAAGAGAAGCTGTGAGTGAGAGAGAGAGAAAGAAAGAGAAGCTGTGAGTGAGTGAGAGAGAGAGAGAAAGAGAAGCTGTGAGAGAGAAAGAGAAAAGCTGTGAGTGAGAGAGTGAGAGAGAGAAAGAGAAGCTGTGAGTGAGAGGGAGAGAGAGAAAGAGAAGCTGTGAGTGACACAGAGAGAGAGAAGCTGTGAGTTAGAGAGAGAGATAAAGAGAAGCTGTGAGTGACAGAGAGAGAGAAAGAGAAGCTGAGAGTGAGAGAGAGAGAGAGAAAGTGAAGCTGTGAGTGAGAGATAGAGAGAAAGAGAAGATGTGTTTGTGTGAGAGAGAGAAAGACAGTCTGAGAAAGTGAGAGTGAAAGAGAAGCTGTGAGTGGGAGAGAGAGAGGGAGAAAGAGAAGCTGTGTGTGTGTGAGAGAGAAAGAGATGCTGTGAGTGAGAGTGAGAGAGAGAGAGAGAAAGAGAAGCTGTGAGTGAGAGAGAGAGTGAAAAAGAAGCTGTGAGTGAGAGAGAGAGAAAGAGAAGCTGTGAGTGAGAGAGAGAGAGAATGAGAAGCTGTGAGTGAGAGAGAGAGAGAGAGAAAGTGAAGCTGTGAGTGAGAGAGATAGAGAAAGAGAAGCTGTGTGTGTGTGTGTGAGAGAGAAAGATAGTCTGAGAAAGAGAGAGTGAAAGAGAAGCTGTGAGTGAGAGAGAGAGAGGGAGAAAGAGAAGCTGTGTGAGAGAGAGAGAGAAAGAGAAGCTGAGAAAGAGAAGCTGTGTGAGAGAGAGAGAGAGAGAAAGAGAAGCTGTGAGTGAGAGAGAGAGAGAGAGAAAGAGAAGCTGTGAGTGAGAGAGAGAGATAATGAGAATCTGTGAGTTAGAGAGAGAAGTTGTGTGTGAGAGAGAGAAAGAGAAGCTGTGAGTGTGAGAGAGATGTGATTGATAGAGAGAGAGAATGAGAAGCTGTGAGTGAGAGTGAGAGAGAGAAAGAGAAGCTGTGAGTGAGAGAGAGAGAAAGAGAAGCTGTGAGTGAGAGAGAGAGAATCTGTGAGTGAGAGATAGAAAGAAATGCTGTGAGAGAGAGAGAGAGAGAGAAGATATGAGTGAGAGAGAGAGAGAAGCAGTGAGAGAGAGAGAAAGAGAAACAGAAGCTGTGAGTGAGACAGAGAGAGAAAGAGAAGCTGTGTGAGAGAGAGAGAGGGAGAAAGAGAAGCTGTGAGAGAGAGAGAAAGAGAAGCTGTGAGAGTGTGTGAGAGAGAAAGAGAAGCTGTGAGTGAGAGAGAGAGAAAGAAAGAGAAATTAGAGAAAGAGAGAGAGAAAGAGAAGCTGTGAGTGGGAGAGAGAGAAAGAGAGTCTGTGAGTGAGAGAGAGAGAGAAGCTGTGAGTGAGAGAGAGAGAGCCGCTGTGAGTGAGAGAGAGAGAAAGAGAAGGTGTGAATGAGAGAGAGAGAGAAAGAGAAGCTGTGTGTGTGAGAGAGAAAGAGAAGCTGTGAGTGAGTGAGAGAGAGAGAAAGGGAAGTTGTGAGTGAGAGAGAGAGAGAAAGAGAAGCTGTGAGTGAGAGAGAGAGAAAGAGAAGCTGTGAGTGAGAGAGAGAGAGAAAGAGAAGCTGTGAGTGAGAAGGAGAGGGAAAGAGAAGCTCTGAGTGAGTGAGAGAGAGAGAGAAAGAGAAGCTGTGAGTGAGAGAGAGAGAAAGAGAAGCTGTGAGTGAGAGAGAGAGAAAAAGAGAAGCTGTGAGTAACAAGGAGAGGGAAAGAGAAGAAGTGAGTGAGTGAGAGAGAGAGAGAGAAAGAGAAGCTGTGAGAGAGAAAGAGAAGCTGTGAGTGAGAGAGTGAGAGAGAGAAAGAGAAGCTGTTAGTGAGAGTGAGAGAGAGAGAGAGAGAAGCTGTGAGAGAGAGATTGAAAGAGAAGCTGTGAGTGAGAGAGAGAGAGAGAAGCTGTGAGAGAGAGAAAGAGAAGCTGTGAGTGAGAGGGAGAGAGAGAAAGAGAAGCTGTGAGTGACACAGAGAGAGAAGCAGTGAGTTAGAGAGAGAGAGAGAGAAGCTGTGAGTGACAGAGAGAGAGAAAGAGAAGCTGAGAGTGAGAGAGAGAAAGAGAGTGAAGCTGTGAGTGAGAGAGAAAGAGAAGCTGTGTGTGTTTGAGAGAGAGAAGCTGTGAGTGAGAGAGAGAAAGAGAAGCTGTGAGTGAGAGAGAGAGAGAAGATGTGAGTGAGAGAGAGAGAGAATGAGAAGCTGTGAGTGAGAGAGAGAGAAAGTAAGAGAAGCTGTGAGTGATACAGAGAGAGAGAAAGAGAAGCTGTGAGAGAGAGAGAGGGAGAAAGATAAGCTTGTGAGAGAGAGAGAGAGAGAAAGAGAAGCTGTGAGTGAGAGAGAGAGAAAGAGAATCTGTGAGTGAGAGAGAGAGAAAGAGAAGCTGTGAGTGAGAGAGAGAGAAAGAAAGAGAAGATATGAGTGAGAGAGAGAGAAGCAGTGAGAGAGAGAGAGAGAGAAAGAGAAGCTGTCAGTGAGACAGAGAGAGAAAGAGAAGCTGTGAGAGAGAGAGAGAGGGAGAAAGAGAAGATGTGAGAGAGAGAGAGAAAGAGAAGCTGTGAGTGTGTGCGTGAGAGAAAGAGAAGCTGTGAGTGAGAGAGAGAGAAAGAAAGAGAAATTAGAGTGAGAAAGGGAGAGAGAATTAGAAGCTGTGAGTGAGAGTGAGAGAGAAGATGTGAGTGATAGAGAGAGTGAAAGAGAAGCTGTGAGTGAGAGAGAGAGAGGGAGAAAGAGAAGCTGTGTGTGTGAGAGAGAAAGAGAAGCTGTGAGTGAGAGTGAGAGAGAGAGAGAGAAAGAGAAGCTGTGAGTGAGAGAGAGAGTGAAAGAGAAGCTGTGAGTGAGAGAGAGAGAAAGAGAAGCTGTGAGTGAGAGAGAGAGAGAATGAGAAGCTGTGAGTGAGAGAGAGAGAAGCTGTGAGTGAGAGAGAGAGAGAGAAAGAGAAGCTGTGAGTGAGAGAGAGAGTGAAAGAGAAGCTGTGAGTGAGAGAGAGAGAAAGAGAAGCTGTGAGTGAGAGAGAGAGAGAGAATGAGAAGCTGTGAGTGAGAGAGAGAGAAGCTGAGAGTGAGAGAGGGAGAGGGAGAAAGAGAAGCTGTGTGTGTGAGAGAGAGAAAGAGAAGCTGTGAGTGAGAGTGAGAGAGGGAGAAAGAGAAGCTGTGAGTGAGAGAGAGAGAATGAGAAGCTGTGAGTGAGAGAGAGAAGTTGTGTGTGTGAGAGAGAAAGAGAAGCTGTGAGTGAGAGAGAGAGAGAGATGTGAGTAATAGAGAGAGATAATGAGAAGCTGTGAGTGAGAGAGAGAGAAAGTAATAGAAGCTGTGAGTGAGATAGAGAGAGAGAGAAAGAGAAGCTGTGAGTGAGAGAGAGAGGGAGAAAGATAATCTGTGAGAGAGAGAGAGAAAGAGAAACTGTGTGTGTGTGAGAGAGAGAAAGAGAAGCTGTGATTGAGAGTGAGAGAGAGAGGGAGAAAGTTAAGCTGTGAGTGAGAGAGAGAGAAAGAAAAGCTGTGAGTGAGAGAGAGAAGCTGTGAGTGAGAGAGAGAGAGAAAGAGAAGATATGAGTGAGAGAGAGAGAAGCAGTGAGAGAGAGAGAGAGAGAAAGAGAAGCTGTTCGTGAGACAGAGAGAGAGAAAGAGAAGCTGAGAGGGAGAGAGGGAGAAAGAAAAACTGTGAGAGAGAGAGAGAAAGAGAAGCTGTGAGTGTGTGTGAGAGAGAAAGAGAAGCTGTGAGTGAGAGAGAAAGAAAAAAGAGAAATTAGAGTGAGAAAGAGAGAGAGAAAGAGAAGCTGTGAGTGGGAGAGAGAGAAAGAGAGTCTGTGAGTGAGAGAGAGAGAGAAGCAGTGAGTGAGAGAGAGAGAGCCGCTGTGAGTGAGAGAGAGAGAAAGAGAAGCTGTGAATGAGAGAGAGAGTAAGAGAAGCTGTGTGTGTGAGAGAGAGAGAGGTTGTGAGTGAGAGAGAGAAAGAGAAGCTGTGAGTGAGAGAGAGAAAGAAAGTGAAGCTGTGAGTGAGAGAGAGAGAAAGAGAAGCTGTGTGTGTGTGTGAGAGAGAGGTTGTGAGTGAGAGAGAGAAAGAGAAGCTGTGAGTGAGAGAGAGAGATGTGAGTGATAGAGAGAGAGAATGAGAAGCTGTGAGTGATAGAGAGAGTAAGTAAGAGAAGCTGTGAGTGAGATAGAGAGAGAGAGAAGGAGAAGCTGTGAGTGAGAGAGAGAGAGGGAGAAAGATAAGCTGTGTGTGTGTGAGAGAGAGAAGCTGTGTGTGTGAGAGAGAGAAAGAAAAGCTGTGATTGAGAGTGAGAGAGAGAAAGAGATGCTGTGAGTGAGAGAGAGAGAAGCTGTGAGTGAGAGAGAGAAAGAGAAGCTGTGAGTGAGAGAGAGAGAAAGAAAGAGAAGATATGAGTGAGAGAGAGAGAAGCAGTGAGAGAGAGAGAGAGAGAGAAGCTGTCAGTGAGACAGAGAGAGAAAGAGAAGCTGTGAGAGAGAGAGAGAGGGAGAAAGAGAAGATGTGAGAGAGAGAGAGAAAGAGAAGCTGTGAGTGTGTGCGCGAGAGAAAGAGAAGCTGTGAGTGAGAGAGAGAGAAAGAAAGAGAAATTAGAGTGAGAAAGGGAGAGAGAATTAGAAGCTGTGAGTGAGAGTGAGAGAGAAGATGTGAGTGATAGAGAGAGTGAAAGAGAAGCTGTGAGTGAGAGAGAGAGAGGGAGAAAGAGAAGCTGTGTGTGTGAGAGAGAAAGAGAAGCTGTGAGTGAGAGTGAGTGAGAGAGAGAGAAAGAGAAGCTGTGAGTGAGAGAGAGAGTGAAAGAGAAGCTGTGAGTGAGAGAGAGAGAAAGAGAAGCTGTGAGTGAGAGAGAGAGAGAATGAGAAGCTGTGAGTGAGAGAGAGAGAAGCTGTGAGTGAGAGAGAGAGAGAGAAAGAGAAGCTGTGAGTGAGAGAGAGAGTGAAAGAGAAGCTGTGAGTGAGAGAGAGAGAAAGAGAAGCTGTGAGTGAGAGAGAGAGAGAGAATGAGAAGCTGTGAGTGAGAGAGAGAGAAGCTGAGAGTGAGAGAGGGAGAGGGAGAAAGAGAAGCTGTGTGTGTGAGAGAGAGAAAGAGAAGCTGTGAGTGAGAGTGAGAGAGGGAGAAAGAGAAGCTGTGAGTGAGAGAGAGAGAATGAGAAGCTGTGAGTGAGAGAGAGAAGTTGTGTGTGTGAGAGAGAAAGAGAAGCTGTGAGTGAGAGAGAGAGAGATGTGAGTAATAGAGAGAGATAATGAGAAGCTGTGAGTGAGAGAGAGAGAAAGTAATAGAAGCTGTGAGTGAGATAGAGAGAGAGAGAGAAAGAGAAGCTGTGAGTGAGAGAGAGAGGGAGAAAGATAATCTGTGTGAGAGAGAGAGAAAGAGAAACTGTGTGTGTGAGAGAGAGAAAGAGAAGCTGTGATTGAGAGTGAGAGAGAGAGGGAGAAAGATAAGCTGTGAGTGAGAGAGAGAGAAAGAAAAGCTGTGAATGAGAGAGAGAAGCTGTGAGTGAGAGAGAGAGAGAAAGAGAAGATATGAGCGAGAGAGAGATAAGCAGTGAGAGAGAGAGAGAGAGAGAGAGAGAAGCTGTTCGTGAGACAGAGAGAGAGAAAGAGAAGCTGAGAGGGAGAGAGGGAGAAAGAAAAACTGTGAGAGAGAGAGAGAAAGAGAAGCTGTGAGTGTGTGAGAGAGAGAAAGAGAAGCTGTGAGTGAGAGAGAAAGAAAAAAGAGAAATCAGAGTGAGAAAGAGAGAGAGAAAGAGAAGCTGTGAGTGGGAGAGAGAGAAAGAGAGTCTGTGAGTGAGAGAGAGAGAGAAGCAGTGAGTGAGAGAGAGAGAGCCGCTGTGAGTGAGAGAGAGAGAAAGAGAAGCTGTGAATGAGAGAGAGAGTAAGAGAAGCTGTGTGTGTGAGACAGAGAGAGGTTGTGAGTGAGAGAGAGAAAGAGAAGCTGTGAGTGAGAGAGAGAAAGAAAGTGAAGCTGTGAGTGAGAGAGAGAGAGAAAGAGAAGCTGTGTGTGTGTGTGAGAGAGAAGTTGTAAGTGAGAGAGAGAAAGAGAAGCTGTGAGTGAGAGAGAGAGAGAGATGTGAGTGATAGAGAGAGAGAATGAGAAGCTGTGAGTGATAGAGAGAGTAAGTAAGAGAAGCTGTGAGTGAGATAGAATGAGAGAGAAGGAGAAGCTGTGAGTGAGAGAGAGAGAGGGAGAAAGATAAGCTGTGTGTGTGTGAGAGAGAGAAGCTGTGTGTGTGTGAGAGAGAAAGAAAAGCTGTGATTGAGAGTGAGAGAGAGAAAGAGATGCTGTGAGTGAGAGAGAGAGAAGCTGTGAGTGAGAGAGAGAAAGAAAAGCGGTGAGTGAGAGAGAGAGAGAAAGAGAAGCTGTGAGTGAGACAGAGGGAGAGAAAGAGAAGCAGTGAGAGAGAGAGAGGGAGAAAGAGAAGCTGTGAGTGTATGTGAGAGAGAAAGAGAAGCTGTGAGTGAGAGAGAGAGAAAGAAAGAGAAATTAGAGTGAGAAAGAGAGAGAGAAAGAGAAGCTGTGAGTGGGAGAGAGAGAAAGAGAGTCTGTGAGTGAGAGAGAGAGAGAGAGAGAAGCTGTGAGTGAGAGAGAGAGTGCCGCTGTGAGTGTGAGAGAGAGAGAGAGAAGCTGTGAATGAGAGAGAGAGAGAAAGAGAAGCTGTGAGTGAGAGAGAGCGAAAGAAAGAGAAGCTGTGAGTGAGTGAGAGAGAGAAAGGGAAGTTGTGAGTGAGAGAGAGAGAGAGAAAGAGAAGCTGTGAGTGAGAGAGAGAAAGAGAAGCTGTGAGTGAGAGAGAGAGAAAGAGAAGCTGTGAGTGAGAAGGAGAGGGAAAGAGAATCTGTGAGTGAGTGAGAGAGAGAGAAAGAGAAACTGTGAGTGTGTGAGAGAGAAAGAGAAGCTGTGAGTGAGAGAGAGAGAGAAAGAGAAGCTGTGAGTGAGAAGGAGAGGGAAAGAGAAGCTGTGAGTGAGTGAGTGAGAGAGAGAAAGAGAAGCTGTGAGAGAGAAAGAGAGAAGCTGTGAGTGAGAGAGTGTGAGAGAGAAAGATAAGCTGTTAGTGAGAGTGAGAGAGAGAGAGAGAGAAGCTGTGAGTGACAGAGAGATTGAAAGAGAAGCTGTGAGTAAGAGAGAGTGAGAGAAAGAGAAGCTGTGAGTGAGACAGAGATAGAGAAGCTGTGAGTGAGAGGGAGAGAGAGAAAGAGAAGCTGTGAGTGACACAGAGAGAGAGAAGCTGTGTTAGAGAGAGAGAGAAAGAGAAGCTGTGAGTGACAGAGAGAGAGAAAGAGAAGCTAAGAGTGAGAGAGAGAGAGAGAAAGTGAAGCTGTGAGTGAGAGAGAGAGAGAAAGAGAAGCTGTGTTTGTGTGTGAGAGAGAAAGATAGTCTGAGAAAGTGAGAGTGAAAGAGAAGCTGTGAGTGAGAGAGAGAGAGGGAGAAAGAGAAGCTGTGTGTGTGAGAGAGAGAAAGAGAAGCTGTGAGTGAGAGTGAGAGAGAGAGAGAAAGAGAAGCTGTGAGTGAGAGAGAGAGTGAAAGAGAAGCTGTGAGTGAGAGAGATAGAAAGAGAAGCTGTGAGTGAGAGAGAGAGAATGAGAAGCTGTGAGTGAGAGAGAGAGACGCTGTGAGAGAGAGAGAGAGAAAGTGAAGCTGTGAGTGAGAGAGTGAGAGAAAGAGAAGCTGTGTGTGAGAGAGAGAGAGAGAGAAAGAGAAGCTGTGAGAGAGAGAGAGAGAGAAAGAGAAGCTGTGAGTGAGTGAGAGAGAGAGAAAGAGAAGCTGTGTGTGAGAGAGAGAAAGAGAAGCTGTGAGTGAGTGAGAGAGAGAGAAAGGGAAGTTGTGAGTGAGAGAGAGAGAGAAAGAGAAGCTGTGAGTGAGAGAGAGAGAAAGAGAAGCTGTGAGTGAGAGAGAGAGAGAAAGAGAAGCTGTGAGTGAGAAGGAGAGGGAAAGAGAAGCTCTGAGTGAGTGAGAGAGAGAGAAAGAGAAGCTGTGAGTGAGAGAGAGAGAAAGAGAAGCTGTGAGTGAGAGAGAGAGAAAAAGAGAAGCTGTGAGTAACAAGGAGAGGGAAAGAGAAGAAGTGAGTGAGTGAGAGAGAGAGAGAGAAAGAGAAGCTGTGAGAGAGAAAGAGAAGCTGTGAGTGAGAGAGTGAGAGAGAGAAAGAGAAGCTGTTAGTGAGAGTGAGAGAGAGAGAGAGAGAAGCTGTGAGAGAGAGAGAAAGAGAAGCTGTGAGTGACACAGAGAGAGAAGCAGTGAGTTAGAGAGAGAGAGAAGCTGTGAGTGACAGAGAGAGAGAAAGAGAAGCTGAGAGTGAGAGAGAGAGAGAGAGTGAAGCTGTGAGTGAGAGAGAAATAGAAGCTGTGTGTGTTTGAGAGAGAGAAGCTGTGAGTGTGAGAGAGAAAGAGAAGCTGTGAGTGAGAGAGAGAGAGAAGATGTGAGTGAGAGAGAGAGAGAATGAGAAGCTGTGAGTGAGAGAGAGAGAAAGTAAGAGAAGCTGTGAGTGATACAGAGAGAGAGAAAGAGAAGCTGTGTGAGAGAGAGAGGGAGAAAGATAAGCTTGTGAGAGAGAGAGAGAGAGAAAGAGAAGCTGTGAGTGAGAGAGAGAGAAAGAGAATCTGTGAGTGAGAGAGAGAGAAAGAGAAGCTGTGAGTGAGAGAGAGAGAAGCTGTGAGTGAGAGAGAGAAAGAAAAGCTGTGAGTGAGAGAGAGAGAAAGAAAGAGAAGATATGAGTGAGAGAGAGTGAAGCAGTGAGAGAGAGAGAGAGAGAAAGAGAAGCTGTCAGTGAGACAGAGAGAGAAAGAGAAGCTGTGAGAGAGAGAGAGAGGGAGAAAGAGAAGATGTGAGAGAGAGAGAGAGAAAGAGAAGCTGTGAGTGTGTGCGTGAGAGAAAGAGAAGCTGTGAGTGAGAGAGAGAGAAAGAAAGAGAAATTAGAGTGAGAAAGGGAGAGAGAATTAGAAGCTGTGAGTGAGAGTGAGAGAGAAGATGTGAGTGATAGAGAGAGTGAAAGAGAAGCTGTGAGTGAGAGAGAGAGGGAGAAAGAGAAGCTGTGTGTGTGAGAGAGAAAGAGAAGCTGTGAGTGAGAGTGAGAGAGAGAGAGAGAAAGAGAAGCTGTGAGTGAGAGAGAGAGTGAAAGAGAAGCTGTGAGTGAGAGAGAGAGAAAGAGAAGCTGTGAGTGAGAGAGAGAGAGAATGAGAAGCTGTGAGTGAGAGAGAGAGAAGCTGTGAGTGAGAGAGAGAGAGAGAAAGAGAAGCTGTGAGTGAGAGAGAGAGTGAAAGAGAAGCTGTGAGTGAGAGAGAGAGAAAGAGAAGCTGTGAGTGAGAGAGAGAGAGAGAATGAGAAGCTGTGAGTGAGAGAGAGAGAAGCTGAGAGTGAGAGAGGGAGAGGGAGAAAGAGAAGCTGTGTGTGAGAGAGAGAGAAAGAGAAGCTGTGAGTGAGAGTGAGAGAGGGAGAAAGAGAAGCTGTGAGTGAGAGAGAGAGAATGAGAAGCTGTGAGTGAGAGAGAGAAGTTGTGTGTGTGTGAGAGAAAGAGAAGCTGTGAGTGAGAGAGAGAGAGAGATGTGAGTAATAGAGAGAGATAATGAGAAGCTGTGAGTGAGAGAGAGAGAAAGTAATAGAAGCTGTGAGTGAGATAGAGAGAGAGAGAAAGAGAAGCTGTGAGTGAGAGAGAGAGGGAGAAAGATAATCTGTGAGAGAGAGAGAGAAAGAGAAACTGTGTGTGAGAGAGAGAGAGAAAGAGAAGCTGTGATTGAGAGTGAGAGAGAGAGGGAGAAAGATAAGCTGTGAGTGAGAGAGAGAGAAAGAAAAGCTGTGAGTGAGAGAGAGAAGCTGTGAGTGAGAGAGAGAGAGAAAGAGAAGATATGAGTGAGAGAGAGAGAAGCAGTGAGAGAGAGAGAGAGAGAAAGAGAAGCTGTTCGTGAGACAGAGAGAGAGAAAGAGAAGCTGAGAGGGAGAGAGGGAGAAAGAAAAACTGTGAGAGAGAGAGAGAAAGAGAAGCTGTGAGTGTGTGTGTGAGAGAAAGAGAAGCTGTGACTGAGAGAGAAAGAAAAAAGAGAAATTAGAGTGAGAAAGAGAGAGAGAAAGAGAAGCTGTGAGTGGGAGAGAGAGAAAGAGAGTCTGTGAGTGAGAGAGAGAGAGAAGCAGTGAGTGAGAGAGAGAGAGCCGCTGTGAGTGAGAGAGAGAGAAAGAGAAGCTGTGAATGAGAGAGAGAGTAAGAGAAGCTGTGTGTGTGAGAGAGAGAGAGGTTGTGAGTGAGAGAGAGAAAGAGAAGCTGTGAGTGAGAGAGAGAAAGAAAGTGAAGCTGTGAGTGTGTGAGAGAGAGAAAGAGAAGCTGTGTGTGTGTGTGAGAGAGAAGTTGTGAGTGAGAGAGAGAAAGAGAACTGTGAGTGAGAGAGAGAGAGAGATGTGAGTGATAGAGAGAGAGAATGAGAAGCTGTGAGTGATAGAGAGAGTAAGTAAGAGAAGCTGTGAGTGAGATAGAGAGAGAGAGAAGGAGAAGCTGTGAGTGAGAGAGAGAGAGGGAGAAAGATAAGCTGTGTGTGTGTGAGAGAGAGAAGCTGTGTGTGTGTGAGAGAGAAAGAAAAGCTGTGATTGAGAGTGAGAGAGAGAAAGAGATGCTGTGAGTGAGAGAGAGAGAAGCTGTGAGTGAGAGAGAGAAAGAAAAGCGGTGAGTGAGAGAGAGAGAGAAAGAGAAGCTGTGAGTGAGACAGAGGGAGAGAAAGAGAAGCTGTGAGAGAGAGAGAGGGAGAAAGAGAAGCTGTGAGAGAGCGAGAGAAAGAGAAGCTGTGAGTGTATGTGAGAGAGAAAGAGAAGCTGTGAGTGAGAGAGAGAGAAAGAAAGAGAAATTAGAGTGAGAAAGAGAGAGAGAAAGAGAAGCTGTGAGTGGGAGAGAGAGAAAGAGAGTCTGTGAGTGAGAGAGAGAGAGAAGCTGTGAGTGAGAGAGAGAGTGCCGCTGTGAGTGTGAGAGAGAGAGAGAGAAGCTGTGAATGAGAGAGAGAGAGAAAGAGAAGCTGTGAGTGAGAGAGAGCGAAAGAAAGAGAAGCTGTGAGTGAGTGAGAGAGAGAAAGGGAAGTTGTGAGTGAGAGAGAGAGAGAGAAAGAGAAGCTGTGAGTGAGAGAGAGAAAGAGAAGCTGTGAGTGAGAGAGAGAGAAAGAGAAGCTGTGAGTGAGAAGGAGAGGGAAAGAGAAGCTGTGAGTGAGTGAGAGAGAGAGAAAGAGAAACTGTGAGTGTGTGAGAGAGAAAGAGAAGCTGTGAGTGAGAGAGAGAGAGAAAGAGAAGCTGTGAGTGAGAAGGAGAGGGAAAGAGAAGCTGTGAGTGAGTGAGTGTGAGAGAGAAAGATAAGCTGTTAGTGAGAGTGAGAGAGAGAGAGAGAGAGAGAAGCTGTGAGTGACAGAGAGATTGAAAGAGAAGCTGTGAGTAAGAGAGAGTGAGAGAAAGAGAAGCTGTGAGTGAGACAGAGATAGAGAAGCTGTGAGTGAGAGGGAGAGAGAGAAAGAGAAGCTGTGAGTGACACAGAGAGAGAGAAGCTGTGTTAGAGAGAGAGAGAAAGAGAAGCTGTGAGTGACAGAGAGAGAGAAAGAGAAGCTAAGAGTGAGAGAGAGAGAGAGAAAGTGAAGCTGTGAGTGAGAGAGAGAGAGAAAGAGAAGCTGTGTTTGTGTGTGAGAGAGAAAGATAGTCTGAGAAAGTGAGAGTGAAAGAGAAGCTGTGAGTGAGAGAGAGAGAGGGAGAAAGAGAAGCTGTGTGTGAGAGAGAGAGAAAGAGAAGCTGTGAGTGAGAGTGAGAGAGAGAGAGAAAGAGAAGCTGTGAGTGAGAGAGATAGAAAGAGAAGCTGTGAGTGAGAGAGAGAGAATGAGAAGCTGTGAGTGACAGAGAGAGACGCTGTGAGAGAGAGAGAGAGAAAGTGAAGCTGTGAGTGAGAGAGTGAGAGAAAGAGAAGCTGTGTGTGTGAGAGAGAGAGAGAGAAAGAGAAGCTGTGACAGAGAGAGAGAGAGAAAGAGAAGCTGTGAGTGAGTGAGAGAGAGAGAATGAGAAGCTGTGAGTGAGAGAGAGAAGTTGTGTGTGTGAGAGAGAAAGAAAAGCTGTGAGTGAGAGAGAGATGTGAGTGATAGAG
Source organism: Bradypodion pumilum (assembly GCA_035047305.1). Lineage (NCBI taxonomy): Eukaryota > Metazoa > Chordata > Lepidosauria > Squamata > Chamaeleonidae > Bradypodion > Bradypodion pumilum. The sequence continues at coordinate 268,974,204 of JAWDJD010000001.1, read as the reverse complement.
AGAGAGAAGCTGTGTGTGTGTGAGAGAGAGAAGCTGTGAGTGAGAGAGAGAAAGAGAAGCTGTGAGTGAGAGAGAGAATCTGTGAGTGAGAGAGAGAAAGAAATGCTGTGTGAGAGAGAGAGAGAGAAAGAGAAGATATGAGTGAGAGAGAGAGAGAAGCAGTGAGTGAGAGAGAAAGAGAAACAGAAGCTGTGAGTGAGACAGAGAGAGAAAGAGAAGCTGTGTGAGAGAGAGAGGGGGAGAAAGAGAAGCTGTGAGAGAGAGAGAAAGAGAAGCTGTGAGTGTGTGTGAGAGAGAAAGAGAAGCTGTGAGTGAGAGAGAGAGAAAGAAAGAGAAATTAGAGTGAGAAAGAGAGAAAGAGAAGCTGTGAGTGGGAGAGAGAGAAAGAGAGTCTGTGAGTGAGAGAGAGAGAGAGAAGCTGTGAGTGAGAGAGAGAGAGCCACTGTGAGTGAGAGAGAGAGAAAGAGAAGCTGTGAATGAGAGAGAGAGAAAGAGAAGCTGTGTGTGTGAGAGAGAAAGAGAAGCTGTGAGTGAGTGAGAGAGAGAGAAAGGGAAGTTGTGAGTGAGTGAGAGAGAGAAAGAGAAGCTGTGAGTGAGAGAGAGAGAAAGAGAAGCTGTGAGTGAGAGAGAGAGAGAAAGAGAAGCTGTGAGTGAGAAGGAGAGGGAAAGAGAAGCTCTGAGTGAGTGAGAGAGAGATAAAGAGAAGCTGTGAGTGAGAGAGAGAGAGAAAGAGAAGCTGTGAGTGAGAGAGAGAGAAAAAGAGAAGCTGTGAGTAAGAAGGAGAGGGAAAGAGAAGAAGTGAGTGAGTGAGTGAGAGAGAGAGAAAGAGAAGCTGTGAGAGAGAAAGAGAAGCTGTGAGTGAGAGAGTGAGAGAGAGAAAGAGAAGCTGTTAGTGAGAGTGAGAGAGAGAGAGAGAGAAGCTGTGAGAGAGAGATTGAAAGAGAAGCTGTGAGTGAGAGAGAGAGAGAGAGAAGCTGTGAGTGAGAGAGAGAAAGAGAAGCTGTGAGTGAGAGGGAGAGAGAGAAAGAGAAGCTGTGAGTGACACAGAGAGAGAGAAGCTGTGAGTTAGAGAGAGAGAAAGAGAAGCTGTGAGTGAGAGAGAGAGAGAAAGTGAAGATGTGAGTGAGAGAGAGAGAGAAAGAGAAGCTGTGTGTGGGAGAGAGAGAGAAGCTGTGAGTGAGAGAGAGAAAGAGAAGCTGTGAGTGAGAGAGAGAGAGAAGATGTGATTGAGATTGAGAGAGAGAGAAAGAGAAGCTGTGAGTGAGAGAGAGAATGAGAAGCTGTGAGTGAGAGAGAGAGAAAGTAAGAGAAGCTGTGAGTGATACAGAGAGAGAGAAAGAGAAGCTGTGAGTGAGAGAGAGAGAGGGAGAAAGATAAGCTGTGTGAGAGAGAGAGAGAAAGAGAAGCTGTGTGAGAGAGAGAGAAAGACAAGCTGTGATTGAGAGTGTGTGAGAGAGAAAGAGAAGCTGTGAATGAGAGAGAGAGAAAGAGAAGCTGTGAGTGAGAGAGAGAAATAGAAGCTGTGAGTGAGAGAGAGAGAAGCTGTGAGTGAGAGAGAGAAAGAAAAGCTGTGAGAGAGAGAGAGAAAGAGAAGCTGTCAGTGAGACAGAGAGAGAGAAAGAGAAGCTGTGAGAGAGAGAGAGAGGGAGAAAGAGAAGGTGTGAGAGAGAGAGAGAGAAAGAGAAGCTGTGAGTGTGTGTGTGAGAGAAAGAGAAGCTGTGAGTGAGAGAGAGAGAAAGAAAGAGAAATTACAGTGAGAAAGAGAGAGAGAATTAGAAGCTGTGAGTGAGAGAGAGAGAGAAGATGTGAGTGATAGAGAGAGAGAATGAGAAGCTCTGAGTGATAGAGAGAGTAAGAGAAGCTGTGAGTGAGATAGAGAGAGAGAGAAGGGGAAGCTGTGAGTGAGAGAGAGAGAGGGAGAAAGATAAGCTGTGTGTGTGAGAGAGAGAGAAGGTGTGTGTGTGAGAGAGAGAAAGAAAAGCTGTGATTGAGAGTGAAGAGAGAGAGAAAGAGATGCTGTGAGTGAGAGAGAGAGAAGCTGTGAGTGAGAGAGAGAAAGAAAAGCGGTGAGTGAGAGAGAGAGAGAGAAAGAGAAGATATGAATGAGAGAGAGAGAAGCAGTGAGAGAGAGAGAGAGAGAAGCTGTCAGTGAGACAGAGACAGAGAAAGAGAAGCTGTGAGAGAGAGAGAGAGGGAGAAAGAGAAGCTGTGAGAGAGAGAGAGAGAAGCTGTGAGTGTGTGTGAGAGAGAAAGAGAAGCTGTGCGTGAGAGAGAGAGAAAGAAAGAGAAATTAGAGTGAGAAAGAGAGAGAGAAAGAGAAGCTGTGAGTGGGAGAGAGAGAAAGAGAGTCTGTGAGTGAGAGAGAGAGTGCCGCTGTGAGTGAGAGAGAGAGAAAGAGAAGCTGTGAATGAGAGAGAGAGAAAGAGAAGCTATGAGTGAGAGAGAGAGAAAGAAAGAGAAGCTGTGAGTGAGTGAGAGAGAAAAAGGGAAGTTGTGAGTGAGAGAGAGAGAGAAAGAGAAGCTGTGAGTGAGAGAGAGAAAGAGAAGCTGTGAGTGAGAAAGAGAGAAAGAGAAGCTGTGAGTGAGAAGGAGAGGCAAAGAGAAGCTGTGAGTGAGTGAGAGAGAGAGAGAGAGAAAGAGAAACTGTGAGTGTGTGAGAGAGAAAGTGAAGCTGTGAGTGAGAGAGAGAAAGAAAGAGAAGCTGTGAGTGAGTAGGAGAGGGAAAGAGAAGCTGTGAGTGAGTGAGAGAGAGAGAGAAAGAGAAGCTGTGAGAGAGAAAGAGAGAAGCTGTGAGTGAGAGAGTGAGAGAGAGAAAGAGAAGCTGTTAGTGAGAGTGAGAGAGAGAGAGAAAGAGAAGCTGTGAGTGAGAGAGAGATTGAAAGAGAAGCTGTGAGTGAGAGAGAGAGAAGCTGTGAGTGAGAGGGAGAGAGAGAAAGAGAAGCTGTGAGTGACACAGAGAGAGAGAAGCTGTGAGTTAGAGAGAGAAAGAGAAGCTGTGAGTGAGAGAGAGAGAGAAAGTGAAGATGTGAGTGAGAGAGAGAGAGAAAATGAAGCTGTGTGTGGGAGAGAGAGAGAAGCTGTGAGTGAGAGAGAGAAAGAGAAGCTGTGAGTGAGAGAGAGAGAGAAGATGTGATTGAGAGTGAGAGAGAGAGAAAGAGAAGCTGTGAGTGAGAGAGAGAATGAGAAGCTGTGAGTGAGAGAGAGAGAAAGTAAGAGAAGCTGTGAGTGATACAGAGAGAGAGAAAGAGAAGCTGTGAGTGAGAGAGAGAGAGGGAGAAAGATAAGCTGTGTGAGAGAGAGAGAGAAAGAGAAGCTGTGTGAGAGAGAGAGAAAGACAAGCTGTGATTGACAGTGAGAGAGAGAGAAAGAGAAGCTGTGAATGAGAGAGAGAGAAAGAGAAGCTGTGAGTGAGAGAGAGAGAAAGAGAAGCTGTGAGTGAGAGAGAGAGAAGCTGTGAGTGAGAGAGAGAAAGAAAAGCTGTGAGAGAGAGAGAGAGAAAGAGAAGATATGAGTGAGAGAGAGAGAAGCAGTGAGTGAGAGAGAGAGAGAAAGAGAAGCTGTCAGTGAGACAGAGAGAGAGAAAGAGAAGCTGTGAGAGAGAGAGAGAGAGGGAGAAAGAGAAGGTGTGTGTGAGAGAGAGAAAGAGAAGCTGTGAGTGTGTGTGTGAGAGAAAGAGAAGCTGTGAGTGAGAGAGAGAGAAAGAAAGAGAAATTACAGTGAGAAAGAGAGAGAGAATTAGAAGCTGTGAGTGAGAGAGAGAGAGAAGATGTGAGTGATAGAGAGAGAGAATGAGAAGCTGTGAGTGATAGAGAGAGTAAGTAAGTGAAGCTGTGAGTGAGATAGAGAGAGAGAGAAGGGGAAGCTGTGAGTGAGAGAGAGAGGGAGAAAGATAAGCTGTGTGTGTGTGAGAGAGAGAAGATGTGTGTGTGAGAGAGAGAAAGAAAAGCTGTGATTGAGAGTGAAGAGAGAGAGAAAGAGATGCTGTGAGTGAGAGAGAGAAGCTGTGAGTGAGAGAGAGAAAGAAATGCGGTGAGTGAGAGAGAGAGAGAGAAAGAGAAGATAGGAATGAGAGAGAGAGAAGCAGTGAGAGAGAGAGAGAGAGAGAAGCTGTCAGTGAGACAGAGACAGAGAAAGAGAAGCTGTGAGAGAGAGAGAGGGAGAAAGAGAAGCTGTGAGAGAGAGAGACAGAAGCTGTGAGTGTGTGTGAGAGAGAAAGAGAAGCTGTGCGTGAGAGAGAGAGAAAGAAAGAGAAATTAGAGTGAGAAAGAGAGAGAGAAAGAGAAGCTGTGAGTGGGAGAGAGAGAAAGAGAGTCTGTGAGTGAGAGAGAGAGAGAGAAGCTGTGAGTGAGAGAGAGAGTGCCGCTGTGAGTGTGTGAGAGAGAGAGAGAAGCTGTGAATGAGAGAGAGAGAGAAAGAGAAGCTGTGAGTGAGAGAGAGCGAAAGAAAGAGAAGCTGTGAGTGAGTGAGAGAGAGAAAGGGAAGTTGTGAGTGAGAGAGAGAAAGAGAAAGAGAAGCTGTGAGTGAGAGAGAGAAAGAGAAGCTGTGAGTGAGAGAGAGAGAAAGAGAAGCTGTGAGTGAGAAGGAGAGGGAAAGAGAAGCTGTGAGTGAGTGAGAGAGAGAGAAAGAGAAACTGTGAGTGTGTGAGAGAGAAAGAGAAGCTGTGAGTGAGAGAGAGAGAGAAAGAGAAGCTGTGAGTGAGAAGGAGAGGGAAAGAGAAGCTGTGAGTGAGTGAGTGAGAGAGAGAAAGAGAAGCTGTGAGAGAGAAAGAGAGAAGCTGTGAGTGAGAGAGTGTGAGAGAGAAAGATAAGCTGTTAGTGAGAGTGAGAGAGAGAGAGAGAGAGAAGCTGTGAGTGACAGAGAGATTGAAAGAGAAGCTGTGAGTAAGAGAGAGTGAGAGAAAGAGAAGCTGTGAGTGAGACAGAGATAGAGAAGCTGTGAGTGAGAGGGAGAGAGAGAAAGAGAAGCTGTGAGTGACACAGAGAGAGAGAAGCTGTGTTAGAGAGAGAGAGAAAGAGAAGCTGTGAGTGACAGAGAGAGAGAAAGAGAAGCTAAGAGTGAGAGAGAGAGAGAGAAAGTGAAGCTGTGAGTGAGAGAGAGAGAGAAAGAGAATCTGTGTTTGTGTGTGAGAGAGAAAGATAGTCTGAGAAAGTGAGAGTGAAAGAGAAGCTGTGAGTGAGAGAGAGAGAGGGAGAAAGAGAAGCTGTGTGTGAGAGAGAGAGAAAGAGAAGCTGTGAGTGAGAGTGAGAGAGAGAGAGAAAGAGAAGCTGTGAGTGAGAGAGAGAGTGAAAGAGAAGCTGTGAGTGAGAGAGATAGAAAGAGAAGCTGTGAGTGAGAGAGAGAGAATGAGAAGCTGTGAGTGAGAGAGAGAGACGCTGTGAGAGAGAGAGAGAGAAAGTGAAGCTGTGAGTGAGAGAGTGAGAGAAAGAGAAGCTGTGTGTGTGAGAGAGAGAGAGAGAAAGAGAAGCTGTGACAGAGAGAGAGAGAGAAAGAGAAGCTGTGAGTGAGTGAGAGAGAGAGAATGAGAAGCTGTGAGTGAGAGAGAGAAGTTGTGTGTGTGAGAGAGAAAGAAAAGCTGTGAGTGAGAGAGAGATGTGAGTGATAGAGAGAGAGAAGCTGTGTGTGTGTGAGAGAGAGAAGCTGTGAGTGAGAGAGAGAAAGAGAAGCTGTGAGTGAGAGAGAGAATCTGTGAGTGAGAGAGAGAAAGAAATGCTGTGAGAGAGAGAGAGAGAGAAAGAGAAGATATGAGTGAGAGAGAGAGAGAAGCAGTGAGTGAGAGAGAAAGAGAAACAGAAGCTGTGAGTGAGACAGAGAGAGAAAGAGAAGCTGTGTGAGAGAGAGAGGGGGAGAAAGAGAAGCTGTGAGAGAGAGAGAGAAAGAGAAGCTGTGAGTGTGTGTGAGAGAGAAAGAGAAGCTGTGAGTGAGAGAGAGAGAAAGAAAGAGAAATGAGAGTGAGAAAGAGAGAAAGAGAAGCTGTGAGTGGGAGAGAGAGAAAGAGAGTCTGTGAGTGAGAGAGAGAGAGAGAAGCTGTGAGTGAGAGAGAGAGAGCCACTGTGAGTGAGAGAGAGAGAAAGAGAAGCTGTGAATGAGAGAGAGAGAAAGAGAAGCTGTGTGTGTGAGAGAGAAAGAGAAGCTGTGAGTGAGTGAGAGAGAGAGAAAGGGAAGTTGTGAGTGAGAGAGAGAGAGAAAGAGAAGCTGTGAGTGAGAGAGAGAGAAAGAGAAGCTGTGAGTGAGAGAGAGAGAGAAAGAGAAGCTGTGAGTGAGAAGGAGAGGGAAAGAGAAGCTCTGAGTGAGTGAGAGAGAGATAAAGAGAAGCTGTGAGTGAGAGAGAGAGAGAAAGAGAAGCTGTGAGTGAGAGAGAGAGAAAAAGAGAAGCTGTGAGTAAGAAGGAGAGGGAAAGAGAAGAAGTGAGTGAGTGAGAGAGAGAGAGAGAAAGAGAAGCTGTGAGAGAGAAAGAGAAGCTGTGAGTGAGAGAGTGAGAGAGAGAAAGAGAAGCTGTTAGTGAGAGTGAGAGAGAGAGAGAGAAGCTGTGAGAGAGAGATTGAAAGAGAAGCTGTGAGTGAGAGAGAGAGAGAGAGAGAAGCTGTGAGTGAGAGAGAGAAAGAGAAGCTGTGAGTGAGAGGGAGAGAGAGAAAGAGAAGCTGTGAGTGACACAGAGAGAGAGAAGCTGTGAGTTAGAGAGAGAGAAAGAGAAGCTGTGAGTGAGAGAGTGAGAGAAAGTGAAGATGTGAGTGAGAGAGAGAGAGAAAGAGAAGCTGTGTGTGGGAGAGAGAGAGAAGCTGTGAGTGAGAGAGAGAAAGAGAAGCTGTGAGTGAGAGAGAGAGAAGATGTGATTGAGAGTGAGAGAGAGAGAAAGAGAAGCTGTGAGTGAGAGAGAGAATGAGAAGCTGTGAGTGAGAGAGAGAGAAAGTAAGAGAAGCTGTGAGTGATACAGAGAGAGAGAAAGAGAAGCTGTGAGTGAGAGAGAGAGAGGGAGAAAGATAAGCTGTGTGAGAGAGAGAGAGAAAGAGAAGCTGTGTGAGAGAGAGAGAAAGACAAGCTGTGATTGAGAGTGTGTGAGAGAGAAAGAGAAGCTGTGAATGAGAGAGAGAGAAAGAGAAGCTGTGAGTGAGAGAGAGAAATAGAAGCTGTGAGTGAGAGAGAGAGAAGCTGTGAGTGAGAGAGAGAAAGAAAAGCTGTGAGAGAGAGAGAGAAAGAGAAGATATGAGTGAGAGAGAGAGAAGCAGTGAGTGAGAGAGAGAGAGAAAGAGAAGCTGTCAGTGAGACAGAGAGAGAGAAAGAGAAGCTGTGAGAGAGAGAGAGAGGGAGAAAGAGAAGGTGTGAGAGAGAGAGAGAAAGAGAAGCTGTGAGTGTGTGTGTGAGAGAAAGAGAAGCTGTGAGTGAGAGAGAGAGAAAGAAAGAGAAATTACAGTGAGAAAGAGAGAGAGAATTAGAAGCTGTGAGTGAGAGAGAGAGAGAAGATGTGAGTGATAGAGAGAGAGAATGAGAAGCTCTGAGTGATAGAGAGAGTAAGAGAAGCTGTGAGTGAGATAGAGAGAGAGAGAAGGGGAAGCTGTGAGTGAGAGAGAGAGAGGGAGAAAGATAAGCTGTGTGTGTGTGAGAGAGAGAAGGTGTGTGTGTGTGAGAGAGAAAGAAAAGCTGTGATTGAGAGTGAAGAGAGAGAGAAAGAGATGCTGTGAGTGAGAGAGAAGGAAGCTGTGAGTGAGAGAGAGAAAGAAAAGCGGTGAGTGAGAGAGAGAGAGAGAAAGAGAAGATATGAATGAGAGAGAGAGAAGCAGTGAGAGAGAGAGAGAGAGAGAGAAGCTGTCAGTGAGACAGAGACAGAGAAAGAGAAGCTGTGAGAGAGAGAGAGAGGGAGAAAGAGAAGCTGTGAGAGAGAGAGAGAGAAGCTGTGAGTGTGTGTGAGAGAGAAAGAGAAGCTGTGCGTGAGAGAGAGAGAAAGAAAGAGAAATTAGAGTGAGAAAGAGAGAGAGAAAGAGAAGCTGTGAGTGGGAGAGAGAGAAAGAGAGTCTGTGAGTGAGAGAGAGAGTGCCGCTGTGAGTGAGAGAGAGAGAAAGAGAAGCTGTGAATGAGAGAGAGAGAAAGAGAAGCTATGAGTGAGAGAGAGAGAAAGAAAGAGAAGCTGTGAGTGAGTGAGGGAGAAAAAGGGAAGTTGTGAGTGAGAGAGAGAGAGAAAGAGAAGCTGTGAGTGAGAGAGAGAAAGAGAAGCTGTGAGTGAGAAAGAGAGAAAGAGAAGCTGTGAGTGAGAAGGAGAGGGAAAGAGAAGCTGTGAGTGAGTGAGAGAGAGAGAGAAAGAGAAACTGTGAGTGTGTGAGAGAGAAAGTGAAGCTGTGAGTGAGAGAGAGAAAGAAAGAGAAGCTGTGAGTGAGTAGGAGAGGGAAAGAGAAGCTGTGAGTGAGTGAGAGAGAGAGAGAACGAGAAGCTGTGAGAGAGAAAGAGAGAAGCTGTGAGTGAGAGAGTGAGAGAGAGAAAGAGAAGCTGTTAGTGAGAGTGAGAGAGAGAGAGAAAGAGAAGCTGTGAGTGAGAGAGAGATTGAAAGAGAAGCTGTGAGTGAGAGAGAGAGAGAGAAAGAGAAGCTGTGAGTGAGAGAGAGATAGAGAAGCTGTGAGTGAGAGGGAGAGAGAGAAAGAGAAGCTGTGAGTGACACAGAGAGAGAGAAGCTGTGAGTTAGAGAGAGAAAGAGAAGCTGTGAGTGAGAGAGAGAGAGAAAGTGAAGATGTGAGTGAGAGAGAGAGAGAAAATGAAGCTGTGTGTGGGAGAGAGAGAGAAGCTGTGAGTGAGAGAGAGAAAGAGAAGCTGTGAGTGAGAGAGAGCGAAGATGTGATTGAGAGTGAGAGAGAGAGAAAGAGAAGCTGTGAGTGAGAGAGAGAATGAGAAGCTGTGAGTGAGAGAGAGAGAAAGTAAGAGAAGCTGTGAGTGATACAGAGAGAGAGAAAGAGAAGCTGTGAGTGAGAGAGAGAGAGGGAGAAAGATAAGCTGTGTGAGAGAGAGAGAGAAAGAGAAGCTGTGTGAGAGAGAGAGAAAGACAAGCTGTGATTGACAGTGAGAGAGAGAGAAAGAGAAGCTGTGAATGAGAGAGAGAGAAAGAGAAGCTGTGAGTGAGAGAGAGAGAAAGAGAAGCTGTGAGTGAGAGAGAGAGAAGCTGTGAGTGAGAGAGAGAAAGAAAAGCTGTGAGAGAGAGAGAAAGAGAAGATATGAGTGAGAGAGAGAGAAGCAGTGAGTGAGAGAGAGAGAGAAAGAGAAGCTGTCAGTGAGACAGAGAGAGAGAAAGAGAAGCTGTGAGAGAGAGAGAGAGAGGGAGAAAGAGAAGGTGTGTGTGAGAGAGAGAAAGAGAAGCTGTGAGTGTGTGTGAGAGAGAAAGAGAAGCTGTGAGTGAGAGAGAGAGAAAGAAAGAGAAATTAGAGTGAGAAAGAGAGAGAGAATTAGAAGCTGTGAGTGAGAGAGAGAGAGAAGATGTGAGTGATAGAGAGAGAGAATGAGAAGCTGTGAGTGATAGAGAGAGTAAGTAAGTGAAGCTGTGAGTGAGATAGAGAGAGAGAGAAGGGGAAGCTGTGAGTGAGAGAGAGAGGGAGAAAGATAAGCTGTGTGTGTGTGAGAGAGAGAAGATGTGTGTGTGTGAGAGAGAAAGAAAAGCTGTGATTGAGAGTGAAGAGAGAGAGAAAGAGATGCTGTGAGTGAGAGAGAGAAGCTGTGAGTGAGAGAGAGAAAGAAAAGCGGTGAGTGAGAGAGAGAGAAAGAGAAGATAGGAATGAGAGAGAGAGAAGCAGTGAGAGAGAGAGAGAGAGAGAAGCTGTCAGTGAGACAGAGACAGAGAAAGAGAAGCTGTGAGAGAGAGAGAGAGAAGCTGTGAGTGTGTGTGAGAGAGAAAGAGAAGCTGTGCGTGAGAGAGAGAGAAAGAAAGAGAAATTAGAGTGAGAAAGAGAGAGAGAAAGAGAAGCTGTGAGTGGGAGAGAGAGAAAGAGAGTCTGTGAGTGAGAGAGAGAGAGAATCTGTGAGTGAGAGAGAGAGTGCCGCTGTGAGTGAGAGAGAGAGAAAGAGAAGCTGTGAATGAGAGAGAGAGAAAGAGAAGCTATGAGTGAGAGAGAGAGAAAGAAAGAGAAGCTGTGAGTGAGTGAGAGAGAAAAAGGGAAGTTGTGAGTGAGAGAGAGAGAGAAAGAGAAGCTGTGAGTGAGAGAGAGAAAGAGAAGCTGTGAGTGAGAAAGAGAGAAAGAGAAGCTGTGAGTGAGAAGGAGAGGGAAAGAGAAGCTGTGAGTGAGTGAGAGAGAGAGAGAGAAACTGTGAGTGTGTGAGAGAGAAAGTGAAGCTGTGAGTGAGAGAGAGAAAGAAAGAGAAGCTGTGAGTGAGAAGGAGAGGGAAAGAGAAGCTGTGAGTGAGTGAGAGAGAGAGAGAAAGAGAAGCTGTGAGAGAGAAAGAGAGAAGCTGTGAGTGAGAGAGTGAGAGAGAGAAAGAGAAGCTGTTAGTGAGAGTGAGAGAGAGAGAAAGAGAAGCTGTGAGTGAGAGAGAGAGAGAAAGAGAAGCTGTGAGTGAGAGAGAGAGAAAAAGAGAAGCTGTGAGTAAGAAGGAGAGGGAAAGAGAAGAAGTGTGAGTGAGAGAGAGAGAGAAAGAGAAGCTGTGAGAGAGAAAGAGAAGCTGTGAGTGAGAGAGTGAGAGAGAGAAAGAGAAGCTGTTAGTGAGAGTGAGAGAGAGAGAGAGAGAAGCTGTGAGAGAGAGATTGAAAGAGAAGCTGTGAGTGAGAGAGAGAGAGAGAGAAGCTGTGAGTGAGAGAGAGAAAGAGAAGCTGTGAGTGAGAGGGAGAGAGAGAAAGAGAAGCTGTGAGTGACACAGAGAGAGAGAAGCTGTGAGTTAGAGAGAGAGAAAGAGAAGCTGTGAGTGAGAGAGAGAGAGAAAGTGAAGATGTGAGTGAGAGAGAGAGAGAAAGAGAAGCTGTGTGTGGGAGAGAGAGAGAAGCTGTGAGTGAGAGAGAGAAAGAGAAGCTGTGAGTGAGAGAGAGAGAGAAGATGTGATTGAGAGTGAGAGAGAGAGAAAGAGAAGCTGTGAGTGAGAGAGAGAATGAGAAGCTGTGAGTGAGAGAGAGAGAAAGTAAGAGAAGCTGTGAGTGATACAGAGAGAGAGAAAGAGAAGCTGTGAGTGAGAGAGAGAGAGGGAGAAAGATAAGCTGTGTGAGAGAGAGAGAGAAAGAGAAGCTGTGTGAGAGAGAGAGAAAGACAAGCTGTGATTGAGAGTGTGAGAGAGAGAAAGAGAAGCTGTGAATGAGAGAGAGAGAAAGAGAAGCTGTGAGTGAGAGAGAGAAATAGAAGCTGTGAGTGAGAGAGAGAGAAGCTGTGAGTGAGAGAGAGAAAGAAAAGCTGTGAGAGAGAGAGAGAAAGAGAAGATATGAGAGAGAGAGAGAAAGAGAAGATATGAGAGAGAGAGAGAAGCAGTGAGTGAGAGAGAGAGAGAAAGAGAAGCTGTCAGTGAGACAGAGAGAGAGAAAGAGAAGCTGTGAGAGAGAGAGAGAGGGAGAAAGAGAAGGTGTGAGAGAGAGAGAGAAAGAGAAGCTGTGAGTGTGTGTGTGAGAGAAAGAGAAGCTGTGAGTGAGAGAGAGAGAAAGAAAGAGAAATTACAGTGAGAAAGAGAGAGAGAATTAGAAGCTGTGAGTGAGAGAGAGAGAGAAGATATGAGTGATAGAGAGAGAGAATGAGAAGCTGTGAGTGATAGAGAGAGTAAGTAAGAGAAGCTGTGAGTGAGAGAGAGAGGGAGAAAGATAAGCTGTGTGTGTGTGAGAGAGAGAAGATGTGTGTGTGAGAGAGAGAAAGAAAAGCTGTGATTGAGAGTGAAGAGAGAGAGAAAGAGATGCTGTGAGTGAGAGAGAGAGAAGCTGTGAGTGAGAGAGAGAAAGAAAAGCGGTGAGTGAGAGAGAGAGAGAGAAAGAGAAGATATGAATGAGAGAGAGAGAAGCAGTGAGAGAGAGAGAGAGAGAAGCTGTCAGTGAGACAGAGACAGAGAAAGAGAAGCTGTGAGAGAGAGAGAGGGAGAAAGAGAAGCTGTGAGAGAGAGAGAGAGAAGCTGTGAGTGTGTGTGAGAGAGAAAGAGAAGCTGTGCATGAGAGAGAGAGAAAGAAAGAGAAATTAGAGTGAGAAAGAGAGAGAGAAAGAGAAGCTGTGAGTGGGAGAGAGAGAAAGAGAGTCTGTGAGTGAGAGAGAGAGAGCCGCTGTGAGTGAGAGAGAGAGAAAGAGAAGCTGTGAATGAGAGAGAGAGAAAGAGAAGCTATGAGTGAGAGAGAGAGAAAGAAAGAGAAGCTGTGAGTGAGTGAGAGAGAAAAAGGGAAGTTGTGAGTGAGAGAGAGAGAGAAAGAGAAGCTGTGAGTGAGAGAGAGAAAGAGAAGCTGTGAGTGAGAAAGAGAGAAAGAGAAGCTGTGAGTGAGAAGGAGAGGGAAAGAGAAGCTGTGAGTGAGTGAGAGAGAGAGAGAAAGAGAAACTGTGAGTGTGTGAGAGAGAAAGTGAAGCTGTGAGTGAGAGAGAGAAAGAAAGAGAAGCTGTGAGTGAGTAGGAGAGGGAAAGAGAATCTGTGAGTGAGTGAGAGAGAGAGAGAAAGAGAAGCTGTGAGAGAGAAAGAGAGAAGCTGTGAGTGAGAGAGTGAGAGAGAGAAAGAGAAGCTGTTAGTGAGAGTGAGAGAGAGAGAGAAAGAGAAGCTGTGAGTGAGAGAGATATTGAAAGAGAAGCTGTGAGTGAGAGAGAGAGAGAGAAAGAGAAGCTGTGAGTGAGAGAGAGATAGAGAAGCTGTGAGTGAGAGGGAGAGAGAGAAAGAGAAGCTGTGAGTGACACAGAGAGAGAGAAGCTGTGAGTTAGAGAGAGAAAGAGAAGCTGTGAGTGAGAGAGAGAGAGAAAGTGAAGATGTGAGTGAGAGAGAGAGAGAGAAAATGAAGCTGTGTGTGGGAGAGAGAGAGAAGCTGTGAGTGAGAGAGAGAAAGAGAAGCTGTGAGTGAGAGAGAGAGAGAAGATGTGATTGAGAGTGAGAGAGAGAGAAAGAGAAGCTGTGAGTGAGAGAGAGAATGAGAAGCTGTGAGTGAGAGAGAGAGAAAGTAAGAGAAGCTGTGAGTGATACAGAGAGAGAGAAAGAGAAGCTGTGAGTGTGAGAGAGAGAGGGAGAAAGATAAGCTGTGTGAGAGAGAGAGAGAAAGAGAAGCTGTGTGTGAGAGAGAGAAAGACAAGCTGTGATTGACAGTGAGAGAGAGAGAAAGAGAAGCTGTGAATGAGAGAGAGAGAAAGAGAAGCTGTGAGTGAGAGAGAGAGAAAGAGAAGCTGTGAGTGAGAGAGAGAGAAGCTGTGAGTGAGAGAGAGAAAGAAAAGCTGTGAGAGAGAGAGAGAGAGAGAGAAGATATGAGTGAGAGAGAGAGAAGCAGTGAGTGAGAGAGAGAGAGAAAGAGAAGCTGTCAGTGAGACAGAGAGAGAGAAAGAGAAGCTGTGAGAGAGAGAGAGGGAGAAAGAGAAGGTGTGTGTGTGAGAGAGAAAGAGAAGCTGTGAGTGTGTGTGTGAGAGAAAGAGAAGCTGTGAGTGAGAGAGAGAGAAAGAAAGAGAAATTACAGTGAGAAAGAGAGAGAGAATTAGAAGCTGTGAGTGAGAGAGAGAGAGAAGATGTGAGTGATAGAGAGAGAGAATGAGAAGCTGTGAGTGATAGAGAGAGTAAGTAAGTGAAGCTGTGAGTGAGATAGAGAGAGAGAGAAGTGGAAGCTGTGAGTGAGAGAGAGAGGGAGAAAGATAAGCTGTGTGTGTGTGTGAGAGAGAAGATGTGTGTGTGAGAGAGAGAAAGAAAAGCTGTGATTGAGAGTGAAGAGAGAGAGAAAGAGATGCTGTGAGTGAGAGAGAGAAGCTGTGAGTGAGAGAGAGAAAGAAAAGCGGTGAGTGAGAGAGAGAGAGAGAAAGAGAAGATAGGAATGAGAGAGAGAGAAGCAGTGAGAGAGAGAGAGAGAGAGAGAGAAGCTGTCAGTGAGACAGAGAGAGAGAAAGAGAAGCTGTGAGAGAGAGAGAGAGGGAGAAAGAGAAGCTGTGAGAGAGAGAGAGAGAAGCTGTGAGTGTGTGTGTGAGAGAAAGAGAAGCTGTGCGTGAGAGAGAGAGAAAGAAAGAGAAATTAGAGTGAGAAAGAGAGAGAGAAAGAGAAGCTGTGAGTGGGAGAGAGAGAGAGAATCTGTGAGTGAGAGAGAGAGTGCCGCTGTGAGTGAGAGAGAGAGAAAGAGAAGCTGTGAATGAGAGAGAGAGAAAGAGAAGCTATGAGTGAGAGAGAGAGAAAGAAAGAGAAGCTGTGAGTGAGTGAGAGAGAAAAAGGGAAGTTGTGAGTGAGAGAGAGAGAGAAAGAGAAGCTGTGAGTGAGAGAGAGAAAGAGAAGCTGTGAGTGAGAAAGAGAGAAAGAGAAGCTGTGAGTGAGAAGGAGAGGGAAAGAGAAGCTGTGAGTGAGTGAGAGAGAGAGAGAAAAACTGTGAGTGTGTGAGAGAGAAAGTGAAGCTGTGAGTGAGAGAGAGAAAGAAAGAGAAGCTGTGAGTGAGAAGGAGAGGGAAAGAGAAGCTGTGAGTGAGTGAGAGAGAGAGAGAAAGAGAAGCTGTGAGTGAGAGAGAGATTGAAAGAGAAGCTGTGATTGAGAGAGAGAGAGAGAAAGAGAAGCTGTGAGTGAGAGAGTGATAGAGAAGCTGTGAGTGAGAGGGAGAGAGAGAAAGAGAAGCTGTGAGTGACACAGAGAGAGAGAAGCTGTGAGTTAGAGAGAGAGAGAAAGAGAAGCTGTGAGTGACAGAGAGAGAGAAAGAGAAGCTGAGAGTGAGTGAGAGTAAGAGAAAGTGAAGCTGTGAGTGAGAGAGAGAAAGAGAAGCTGTGTGTGTGTGAGAGGGAGAAAGATAGTCTGAGAAAGAGAGAGTGAAAGAGAAGCTGTGAGTGAGAGAGAGAGGGAGAAAGAGAAGCTGTGTGTGAGAGAAAGAGAAGCTGTGAGTGAGAGTGAGAGAGAGAGAGAGAAAGAGAAGCTGTGAGTGAGAGAGAGAGTGAAAGAGAAGCTGTGAGTGAGAGAGAGAGAAAGAGAAGCTGTGAGTGAGAGAGAGAGAGAATGAGAAGTTGTGAGTGAGAGAGAGAGAAGCTGTGAGTGAGAGAGAGAGAGAGAAAGTGAAGCTGTGAGTGAGAGAGAGAGAAAGAGAAGCTGTGTGTGTGTGAGAGAGAGAAAGATAGTCTGAGAAAGAGAGAGTGAAAGAGAAGCTGAGAGTGAGAGAGGGAGAGGGAGAAAGAGAAGCTGTGTGTGTGAGAGAGAGAAAGAGAAGCTGTGAGTGAGAGTGAGAGAGAGAGAAAGAGAAGCTGTGAGTGAGAGAGAGAGAATGAGAAGCTGTGAGTGAGAGAGAGAAGTTGTGAGAGAGAGAGAGAAAGAGAAGCTGTGAGTGAGAGAGAGAGAGATGTGAGTGAGAGAGAGAGATAATGAGAAGCTGTGAGTGAGAGAGAGAGAAAGTAATAGAAGCTGTCAGTGAGAGAGGGAGAAAGTAAGAGAAGCTGTGAGTGAGATAGAGAGAGAGAGAAAGCGTGTCTGTGAGTGAATGAGAGAGAGGGAGAGAAAGATAATCTGTGAGAGATAGAGAGAAAGAGAAGCTGTGTGTTTTAGAGAGAGAGAAAGAGAAGCTGTGATTGAGAGTGAGAGAGAGAGAAAGAGAAGCTGTGAGTGAGAGAGAGAGAAAGAGAAGCTGTGATTGAGAGAGAGAGAAGCTATGAGTGAGAGAGAGAAAGAAAAGCTGTGAGTGAGAGAGAGAGAGAAAGAGAAGATATGAGTGAGAGAGAGAGAGAGAAGCAGTGAGAGAGAGAGAGAAACAGAAGCTGTGAGTGAGACAGAGAGAGAGAAAGAGAAGCTGTGAGAGAGAGAGAGAGGGAGAAAGAGAAGCTGTGAGAGAGAGAGAGAAAGAGAAGCTCTGAGTGTGTTTGAGAGAGAAAGAGAAGCTGTGAGTGAGAGAGAGAGAAAGAAAGAGAAATTAGAGTGAGAAAGAGAAAGAGAAAGAGAAGCTGTGATTGGGAGAGAGAGAAAGAGAGTCTGTGAATCAGAGAGAGAGAGAGAAGCTGTGAGTGAGAGAGAGAGAACCGCTGTGAGTGAGAGAGAGAGAAAGAGAAGCTGTGAATGAGAGAGAGAGAGAAAGAGAAGCTGTGAGTGAGAGAGACAGAAAGAGAAGATGTGAGTGAGTGAGAGAGAGAAAGGGAAGTTTGTGAGTGAGAGAGAGAGAGAAAGAGAAGCTGTGAGTGAGAGAGAGAAGCTGTGAGTGAGAGAGAGAAAGAAAAGCTGTGAGTGAGAGAGAGAGAAAGAGAAGATGTGAGTGAGTGAGAGAGAGAGAGAAGCAGTGAGTGAGAGAGAGAGAGAGAAAGAGAAGCTGTCAGTGAGACAGAGAGAGAGAAAGAGAAGCTGTGTGTGAGAGAGAGGGAGAAAGAGAAGCTGTAAGAGAGAGAGAGAAAGAGAAGCTGTGAGTGTGCGTGTGAGAGAAAGAGAAGCTGTGAGTGAGAGAGAGAAAGAAAGAGAAATTAGAGTAAGAAAGAGAGAGAAAGAGAAGCTGTGAGTGAGAGAGAGAGAAGATGTGAGTGATAGAGAGAGAGAATGAGAAGCTGTGAGTGATAGAGAGAGTAAGTAAGAGAAGCTGTGAGTGAGATAGAGAGAGAGAAGGAGAAAGATAAGCTGTGTGTGTGTGAGAGAGAGAAGCTGTTAGTGAGTGAGAGAGAGAGAGAAAGAGTAGCTGTGAGTGAGAGAGAGAAAGAGAAGCTGAGAGTGTGAGAGAGAGAGAAAGTGAAGCTGTGAGTGAGAGAGAGAGAGAAAGAGAAGCTGTGTGTGTGTGTGAGAGAGAAAGATAGTCTGAGAAAGAGAGAGTGAAATAGAAGCTGTGAGTGAGAGAGAGAGAAAGAGAAGCTGTGAGTGAGAGAGAGAGAGAATGAGAAGCTGTGAGTGAGAGAGAGAAGCTGTGAGTGTGAGAGAGAGAAAGAGAAGCTGTGAGTGAGTGAGAGAAAGAAAAGCTGTGAGTGAGAGAGAGAGAGAAAGAGAAGATATGAGTGAGAGAGAGAGAGAGAAGCAGTGAGAGAGAGAGAAAGAGAAGCTGTGAGTGAGACAGAGAGAGAGAAAGAGAAGCTGAGAGGGAGAGAGAGGGAGAAAGAAAAGCTGTGAGAGAGAGAGAGAAAGAGAAGCTGTGAGTGTGTGTGAGAGAGAAAGAGAAGCTGTGAGTGAGAGAGAAAGAAAGAAAGAGAAATTAGAGTGAGAAAGAGAGAGAGAAAGAGAAGCTGTGAGTGGGAGAGAGAGAAAGAGAGTCTGTGAGTGAGAGAGAGAGAGAAGCAGCGAGTGAGAGAGAGAGCCGCTGTGAGTGAGAGAGAGAGAAAGAAAGAGAAGCTGTGAGTGAGTGAGAGAGAGAAAGGGAAGTTGTGAGTGAGTGAGAGAGAGAAAGAGAAGCTGTGAGTGAGCGAGAGAGAGAAAGAGAAGCTGTGAGTGAGAGAGAGAGAGAAAGAGAAGCTGTGAGTAAGAAGGAGAGGGAAAGTGAAGCTGTGAGTGAGAGAGAGAGAGAAAGAGAAACTGTGATTGTGTGAGAGAGAAAGAGAAGCTGTGAGTGAGAGAGAGAAAGAGAAGCTGTGAGTGAGAAGGAGAGGTAAAGAGAAGCTGAGAGTGAGTGAGAGAGAGAGAGAGAAAGAGAAGCTGTGAGAGAGAAAGAGAGAAGCTGTGAGTGAGAGAGTGAGAGAGAGAAAGAGAAGCTGTGAGTGAGAGAGAGAGAGGGAGAAAGATAATCTGTGTGTGTGAGAGAGAAAGAGAAACTGTGTGTGTGTGAGAGAGAGAAAGAGAAGCTGTGAGTGAGAGTGAGAGAGAGAGAAAGAGAAGCTGTGAGTGAGAGAGAGAGAATGAGAAGCTGTGAGTGAGAGAGAGACGTTGTGAGAGAGAGAGAGAAAGAGAAGCTGTGAGTAAGAGAGAGAGAGATGTGAGTGAGAGAGAGAGATAATGAGAAGCTGTGAGTGAGAGAGAGAGAAAGTAATAGAAGCTGTGAGTGAGATAGAGAGAGAGAGAAAGAGAAGCTGTGAGTGAGAGAGAGAGGGAGAAAGATAATCTGTGTGTGAGAGAGAGAAAGAGAAACTGTGTGTGTGTGAGAGAGAGAAAGATAAGCTGTGAGTGAGAGAGAGAGAAAGAGAAGCTGTGAGTGAGTGAGAGAAAGAAAAGCTGTGAGTGAGAGAGAGAGAGAAAGAGAAGATATGAGTGAGAGAGAGAGAGAAGCAGTGAGAGAGAGAGAGAAAGAGAAGCTGTGAGTGAGACAGAGAGAGAGAAAGAGAAGCTGAGAGGGAGAGAGAGGGAGAAAGAAAAGCTGTGTGAGAGAGAGAGAAAGAGAAGCTGTGAGTGTGTGTGAGAGAGAAAGAGAAGCTGTGAGTTTGAGAGAAAGAAAGAAAGAGAAATTAGAGTGAGAAAGAGAGAGAGAAAGAGAAGCTGTGAGTGGGAGAGAGAGAAAGAGAGTCTGTGAGTGAGAGAGAGAGAGAGAAGCAGTGAGTGAGAGAGAGAGCCGCTGTGAGTGAGAGAGAGAGAAAGAAAGATAAGCTGTGAGTGAGTGAGAGAGAGAAAGGGAAGTTGTGAGTGAGTGAGAGAGAGAAAGAGAAGCTGTGAGTGAGCGAGAGAGAGAAAGAGAAGCTGTGAGTGAGAGAGAGAGAGAAAGAGAAGCTGTGAGTAAGAAGGAGAGGGAAAGAGAAGCTGTGAGTGAGAGAGAGAGAGAAAGAGAAACTGTGAGTGTGTGAGAGAGAAAGAGAAGCTGTGAGTGAGAGAGAGAAAGAGAAGCTGTGAGTGAGAAGGAGAGGTAAAGAGAAGCTGAGAGTGAGTGAGAGAGAGAGAGAGAAAGAGAAGCTGTGAGAGAGAAAGAGAGAAGCTGTGAGTGAGAGAGTGAGAGAGAGAAAGAGAAGCTGTTAGTGAGTGAGAGAGAGAGAGAGAAAGAGTAGCTGTGAGTGAGAGAGAGAAAGAGAAGCTGAGAGTGAGAGAGAGAGAGAAAGTGAAGCTGTGAGTGAGAGAGAGAGAGAAAGAGAAGCTGTGTGTGAGTGAGAGAGAAAGATAGTCTGAGAAAGAGAGAGTGAAATAGAAGCTGTGAGAGAGAGAGAGAGGGAGAAAGAGAAGCTGTGTGTGTGTGAGAGAGAAAGAGAAGCTGTGAGTGAGAGAGAGAGAGAAAGAGAAGCTGTGAGTGAGAGAGAGAGGGAAAGAGAAGCTGTGAGTGAGAGAGAGAGAAAGAGAAGCTGTGAGTGTGAGAGAGAGAGAATGAGAAGCTGTGAGAGAGAGAGAGAAGCTGTGAGTGAGAGAGAGAGAGAAAGTGAAGCTGTGAGTGAGAGAGAGAGAGAAAGAGAAGCTGTGTGTGTGTGTGAGAGAGAAAGATAGTCTGAGAAAGAGAGAGTGAAAGAGAAGCTGTGAGTGAGAGAGAGAGGGAGAAAGAGAAGCTGTGTGTTTGAGAGAGAGAAAGAGAAGCTGTGAGTGAGAGTGAGAGAGAGAGAGAAAGAGAAGCTGTGAGTGTGAGTGAGAGAGAAAGAGAAGCTGTGAGTGAGAGAGAGAGAGAATGAGAAGCTGTGAGTGAGAGAGAGAAGCTGTGAGAGAGAGAGAGAGAAAGAGAAGCTGTGAGTGAGAGAAAGAGAGAGAAGGTGAGTGATAGAGAGAGAGAATGAGAAGCTGTCAGTGAGAGAGGGAGAAAGTAAGAGAAGCTGTGAGTGAGATATATAGAGAGAGAAAGCGTGTCTGTGAGTGAATGAGAGAGAGGGAGAGAAAGATAATCTGTGAGAGATAGAGAGAAAGAGAAGCTGTGTGTTTTAGAGAGAGAGAAAGAGAAGCAGTGATTGAGAGTGAGAGAGAGAGAAAGAGAAGCTGTGATTGAGAGAGAGAGAAGCTATGAGTGAGAGAGAGAAAGAAAAGCTGTGAGTGAGAGAGAGAGAGAAAGAGAAGATATGAGTGAGAGAGAAAGAGAAGCTGTGAGAGAGAGAGAGAGGGAGAAAGAGAAGCTGTGAGAGAGAGAGAGAAAGAGAAGCTCTGAGTGTGTTTGAGAGAGAAAGAGAAGCTGTGAGTGAGAGAGAGAGAAAGAAAGAGAAATTAGAGTGAGAAAGAGAAAGAGAAAGAGAAGCTGTGAGTGGGAGAGAGAGAAAGAGAGTCTGTGAATCAGAGAGAGAGAGAAGCTGTGAGTGAGAGAGAGAGAACCGCTGTGAGTGAGAGAGAGAGAAAGAGAAGCTGTGAATGAGAGAGAGAGAGAAAGAGAAGCTGTGAGTGAGAGAGACAGAAAGAGAAGATGTGAGTGAGTGAGAGAGAGAAAGGGAAGTTTGTGAGTGAGAGAGAGAGAGAAAGAGAAGCTGTGAGTGAGAGAGAGAAGCTGTGAGTGAGAGAGAGAAAGAAAAGCTGTGAGTGAGAGAGAGAGAGAAAGAGAAGATGTGAGTGAGTGAGAGAGAGAGAGAAGCAGTGAGTGAGAGAGAGAGAGAAAGAGAAGCTATCAGTGAGACAGAGAGAGAGAAAGAGAAGCTGTGTGAGAGAGAGAGGGAGAAAGAGAAGCTGTAAGAGAGAGAGAGAAAGAGAAGCTGTGAGTGTGCGTGTGAGAGAAAGAGAAGCTGTGAGTGAGAGAGAGAAATAAAGAGAAATTAGAGTGAGAAAGAGAGAGAAAGAGAAGCTGTGAGTGAGAGAGAGAGAAGATGTGAGTGATAGAGAGAGAGAATGAGAAGCTGTTAGTGATAGAGAGAGTAAGTAAGAGAAGCTGTGAGTGAGATAGAGAGAGAGAAGGAGAAAGATAAGCTGTGTGTGTGAGAGAGACAGAAGCTGTTAGTGAGTGAGAGAGAGAGAGAAAGAGTAGCTGTGAGTGAGAGAGAGAAAGAGAAGCTGAGAGTGAGAGAGAGAGAGAAAGTGAAGCTGTGAGTGAGAGAGAGAGAGAAAGAGAAGCTGTGTGTGTGTGAGAGAGAGAAAGATAGTCTGAGAAAGAGAGAGTGAAATAGAAGCTGTGAGTGAGAGAGAGAGAAAGAGAAGCTGTGAGTGAGAGAGAGAGAGAATGAGAAGCTGTGAGTGAGAGAGAGAAGTTGTGTGAGAGAGAGAGAATGAGAAGCTGTGAGTGAGAGAGAGAGAGAGATGTGAGTGATAGAGAGAGATAATGAGAGGCTGTGAGTGAGAGAGAGAGAAAGTAATAGAAGCTGTGAGTGAGATAGAGAGAGAGAGAAAGAGAAGCTATGAGTGAGAGAGAGAGAGAGGGAGAAAGATAATCTGTGTGTGTGAGAGAGAAAGAGAAACTGTGTGTGTGAGAGAGAGAAAGATAAGCTGTGAGTGAGAGAGAGAGAAAGAGAAGCTGTGAGTGAGTGAGAGAAAGAAAAGCTGTGAGTGAGAGAAAGAGAGAAAGAGAAGATATGAGTGAGAGAGAGAGAGAAGCAGTGAGAGAGAGAGAGAAAGAGAAGCTGTGAGTGAGACAGAGAGAGAGAAAGAGAAGCTGAGAGAGAGAGAGGGAGAAAGAAAAGCTGTGTGTGAGAGAGAGAAAGAGAAGCTGTGAGTGTGTGTGAGAGAGAAAGAGAAGCTGTGAGTGAGAGAGAAAGAAAGAAAGAGAAATTAGAGTGAGAAAGAGAGAGAGAAAGAGAAGCTGTGAGTGGGAGAGAGAGAAAGAGAGTCTGTGAGTGAGAGAGAGAGAGAGAAGCAGTGAGTGAGAGAGAGAGCCGCTGTGAGTCAGAGAGAGAGAAAGAGAAGCTGTGAATGAGAGAGAGAAAGAGAAGCTGTGAGTGAGAGAGAGAGAAAGAAAGAGAAGCTGTGAGTGAGTGAGAGAGAAAGGGAAGTTGTGAGTGAGTGAGAGAGAGAAGAGAAGCTGTGAGTGAGCGAGAGAGAGAAAGAGAAGCTGTGAGTGAGAGAGAGAGAGAAAGAGAAGCTGTGAGTGAGAAGGAGAGGGAAAGAGAAGCTGTGAGTGAGAGAGAGAGAGAAAGAGAAACTGTGAGTGTGTGAGAGAGAAAGAGAAGCTGTGAGTGAGAGAGAGAAAGAGAAGCTGTGAGTGAGAAGGAGAGGGAAAGAGAAGCTGTGAGTGAGTGAAAGAGAGAGAGAGAAAGAGAAGCTGTGAGAGAGAGACAGAAAGAGAAGCTGAGAGTGAGAGAGAGAGAAAGTGAAGCTGTGAGTGAGAGAGAGAGAAAGAGAAGCTGTGTGTGTGTGAGAGAGAGAAAGATAGTCTGAGAAAGAGAGAGTGAAATAGAAGCTGTGAGTGAGAGAGAGAGAGGGAGAAAGAGAAGCTGTGTGTGTGTGAGAGAGAAAGAGAAGCTGTGAGTGAGAGTGAGAGAGAGAGAGAGAAAGAGCTGTGAGTGAGATAGAGAGGGAAACAGAAGCTGTGAGTGAGAGAGAGAGAAAGAGAAGCTGTGAGTGTGTGAGAGAGAGAATGAGAAGCTGTGAGTGAGAGAGAGAGAAGCTGTGAGTGAGAGAGAGAGAGAGAAAGTGAAGCTGTGAGTGAGAGAGAGAGAGAAAGAGAAGCTGTGTGTGTGTGAGAGAGAGAAAGATAGTCTGAGAAAGAGAGAGTGAAAGAGAAGCTGTGAGTGAGAGAGAGAGAGGGAGAAAGAGAAGCTGTGTGTGTGTGTGAGAGAAAGAGAAGCTGTGAGTGAGAGTGAGAGAGAGAGAGAAAGAGAAGCTGTGAGTGTGAGTGAGAGAGAAAGAGAAGCTGTGAGTGAGAGAGAGAGAGAATGAGAAGCTGTGAGTGAGAGAAAGAGAGAGAAGATGTGAGTGATAGAGAGAGAGAATGAGAAGCTGTCAGTGAGAGAGGGAGAAAGTAAGAGAAGCTGTGAGTGAGATAGAGAGAGAGAAAGCGTGTCTGTGAGTGAATGAGAGAGAGGGAGAGAAAGATAATCTGTGAGAGATAGAGAGAAAGAGAAGCTGTATGTTTTAGAGAGAGAGAAAGAGAAGCTGTGATTGAGAGTGAGAGAGAGAGAAAGAGAAGCTGTGAGTGAGAGAGAGAGAAAGAGAAGCTGTGATTGAGAGAGAGAGAAGCTATGAGTGAGAGAGAGAAAGAAAAGCTGTGAGTGAGAGAGAGAAAGAGAAGATATGAGTGAGAGAGAGAGAGAGAAGCAGTGAGAGAGAGAGAGAAACAGAAGCTGTGAGTGAGACAGAGAGAGAGAAAGAGAAGCTGTGAGAGAGAGAGAGAAGGAGAAAGAGAAGCTGTGAGAGAGAGAGAGAAAGAGAAGCTGTGAGTGTGTGTGAGAGAGAAAGAGAAGCTGTGAGTGAGAGAGAGAGAAAGAAAGAGAAATTAGAGTGAGAAAGAGAAAGAGAAAGAGAAGCTGTGAGTGGGAGAGAGAGAAAGAGAGTCTGTGAATCAGAGAGTGAGAGAGAAGCTGTGAGTGAGAGAGAGAGAACCGCTGTGAGTGAGAGAGAGAGAAAGAGAAGCTGTGAATGAGAGAGAGAGAGAAAGAGAAGCTGTGAGTGAGAGAGACAGAAAGAGAAGATGTGAGTGAGAGAGAGAGAGAAAGGGAAGTTTGTGAGTGAGAGAGAGAGAGAAAGAGAAGCTGTGAGTGAGAGAGAGAAGCTGTGAGTGAGAGAGAGAAACAAAAGCTGTGAGTGAGAGAGAGAGAGAAAGAGAAGATGTGAGTGAGTGAGAGAGAGAGAGAAGCAGTGAGTGAGAGAGAGAGAGAGAAAGAGAAGCTGTCAGTGAGACAGAGAGAGAGAAAGAGAAGCTGTGTGAGAGAGAGAGGGAGAAAGAGAAGCTGTAAGAGAGAGAGAGAAAGAGAAGCTGTGAGTGTGCGTGTAAGAGAAAGAGAAGCTGTGAGTGAGAGAGAGAAAGAAAGAGAAATTAGAGTGAGAAAGAGAGAGAGAAAGAGAAGCTGTGAGTGAGAGAGAGAGAAGATGTGAGTGATAGAGAGAGAGAATGAGAAGCTGTGAGTGATAGAGAGAGTAAGTAAGAGAAGCTGTGAGTGAGATAGAGAGAGAGAAGGAGAAAGATAAGCTGTGTGTGTGAGAGAGAGAGAAGCTGCGTGTGTGTGTGAGAGAGAAAGAAAAGCTGTGATTGAGAGTGAGAGAGAGAGAGAAAGAGATGCTGTGAGTGAGAGATGAAGAAGCTGTGAGTGAGAGAGAGAAAGAAAAGCGGTGAGTGAGAGAGAGAGAGAAAGAGAAGATATGAATGAGAGAGAGAGAAGCAGTGAGAGAGAGAGAGAAAGAGAAGCTGTGAGTGAGACAGAGAGAGAGAAAGAGAAGCTGTGAGAGAGAGAGAGGGAGAAAGAGAAGCTGTGAGAGAGCGAGAGAAAGAAGCTGTGAGTGTGTGTGTGAGAGAAAGAGAACCTGTGAGTGAGAGAGAGAGAAAGAAAGAGAAATTAGAGTGAGAAAGAGAGAGAGAAAGAGCTGTGAGTGGGAGAAAGAGAAGCTGTGAATGAGAGAGAGAGAGAAAAAGAAGCTGTGAGAGAGAGAGAAAGAAAGAGAAGCTGTGAGTGAGTGAGAGAGAGAAAGGGAAGTTGTGAGTGAGAGAGAGAGAGAAAGAGAAGCTGTGAGTGAGAGAGAGAAAGAGAAGCTGTGAGTGTGTGAGAGAGAAATAGAAGCTGTGAGTGAGAAGGAGAGGAAAAGAGAAGCTGTGAGTGAGTGAGAGAGAGAGAGAGAGAGAAGCTGTGAGAGAGAAAGAGAGAAGCTGTGAGTGAGAGAGTGAGAGAGAGAAAGAGAAGCTGTTAGTGAGAGTGAGAGAGGGAGAGAAAGAGAAGCTGTGAGTGAGAGAGAGATTGAAAGAGAAGCTGTGAGTGAGAGAGAGAGAGAAAGAGAAGCTGTGAGTGAGAGATAGATAGAGAAGCTGTGAGTGAGAGGGAGAGAGAGAAAGAGAAGCTGTGAGTGACACACAGAGAGAGAAGCTGTGAGTTAGAGAGAGAGAGAAAGAGAAGCTGTGAGTGACAGAGAGAGAGAAAGAGAAGCTGAGAGAGAGAGAGAGAGAGAAAGTGAAGCTGTGAGTGAGAGAGAGAGAAAAAGAGAAGCTGTGTGTGTGAGTGAGAGAGAAAGATAGTCTGAGAAAGAGAGAGTGAAAGAGAAGCTGTGAGTGAGAGAAAGAGAGGGAGAAAGAGAAGCTGTGTGTGTGTGAGAGAGAAAGAGAAGATGTGAGTGAGAGTGAGAGAGAGAGAGAGAAAGAGAAGCTGTGAGTGAGAGAGAGAGTGAAAGAGAAGCTGTGAGTGAGAGAGAGAGAAAGAGAAGCTGTGAGTGAGAGAAAGAGAGAATGAGAAGCTGTGTGAGAGAGAGAGAAGCTGTGAGTGAGAGAGAGAGAGAAAGTGAAGCTGTGAGTGAGAGAGAGAGAGAAAGAGAAGCTGTGTGTGTGAGAGAGAGAGAAAAATAGTCTTAGAAAGAGAGAGTGAAAGAGAAGCTGTGAGTGAGAGAGAGAGAGGGAGAAAGAGAAGCTGTGTGAGAGAGAGAGAGAAAGAGAAGCTGTGAGTGAGAGTGAGAGAGAAAGAGAAAGAGAAGCTGTGAGTGAGTGAGAGAGAGAAAGAGAAGCTGTGAGTGAGAGAGAGAGAATGAGAAGCTGTGAGTGAGAGAGAGAAGTTGTGTGTGTGAGAGAGAAAGAGATGCTGTGAGTGAGAGAGAGAGAGATGTGAGTGATAGAGAGAGAGAATGAGAAGCTGTGAGTGTGAGAGAGAGAAAGTAAGAGAAGCTGTGAGTGAGATAGAGAGAGAGAGAATGAGAAGCTGTGAGTGAGAGAGAGAGAGGGAGAAAGATAATCTGTGAGAGAGAGAGATATTAAGAGAAACTGTGTGTGAGAGAGAGAGAGAAAGAGAAGGTGTGAGTGAGAGTGAGAGAGAGAAAGAGAAGCTGTGAGTGAGAGAGAGAGAAACAGAAGCTGTGAGTGAGAGAGAGAATCTGTGAGTGAGAGAGAGAAAGAAAAGCTGTGAGTGAGAGAGAGAGAGAAAGAGAAGATATGAGTGAGAGAGAGAGAGAAGAAGTAAGAGAGAGAGAGAAACAGAAGCTGTGAGTGAGACAGAGAGAGAAAGAGAAGCTGTGTGACAGAGAGAGAGAGAAAGAGAAGCTGTGAGTGTGTGTGAGAGAGAAAGAGAAGCTGTGAGTGAGAGAGAGAAAGAAAGAGAAATTAGAGTGAGAAAGAGAGAGAGAAAGAGAAGCTGTGAGTGAGAGAGAGAGAGGGAGAAAGAGAAGCTGTGTGTGTGTGAGAGAGAAAGAGAAGCTGTGAGTGAGAGTGTGTGTGAGAGAGAAAGAGAAGCTGTGAGTGAGAGAGAGAGTGAAAGAGAAGCTGTGAGTGAGAGAGAGAGAGAAAGCGAAGATATGAGTGAGAGAGAGAGAGAAGCAGTGAGAGAGAAAGAGAAACTGAAGCTGTGAGTGAGACAGAGAGAGAAAGAGAAGCTGTGAGTGAGAGAGAGAGAGAGAGAAGCTGTGAGTGAGAGAGAGAGAGAAAGAGAAGCTGTGAGTGAGAAGGAGAGGGAAAGAGAAGCTGTGAGTGAGTGAGAGAGAGAGAAAGAGAAGCTGTGAGTGAGAGAGAGAAAGAGAAGCTGTGAGTGAGAGAGAAAAAGAGCTGTGAGTAAGAAGGAGAGGGAAAGAGAAGAAGTGAGTGAGTGAGAGAGAGAGAGAGAAAGAGAAGCTGTGAGAGAGAAAGAGAAGCTGTGAGTGAGAGAGTGAGAGAGAGAAAGAGAAGCTGTTAGTGAGAGTGAGTGAGAGAGAGAAAAGCTGTGAGTGAGAGAGAGATTGAAAGAGAAGCTGTGAGTTAGAGAGAGAGAAAGAGAAGCTGTGAGTGACAGAGAGAGAGAAAGAGAAGCTGAGAGTGAGAGAGAGAGAAAGTGAAGCTGTGAGTGAGTGAGAGAGAGAAAGAGAAGCTGTGTGTGTGTGAGAGGGAGAAGCTGTGAGTGAGAGAGAGAAAGAGAAGCTGTGAGTGAGAGAGAGAGAGAATATGTGAGTGAGAGAGAGAGAGAATGAGAAGCTGTGAGTGAGAGAGAGAGAAAGTAAGAGAAGCTGTGAGTGATACAGAGAGAGAGAAAGAGAAGCTGTGAGTGAGAGAGAGAAAGAGAAGCTGTGATTGAGAGTGAGAGAGAGAGGAAGAGAAGCTGTGAGTGAGAGAAAGAGAAGCTGTGAGTGAGAGAGAGAGAAGCTGTGAGTGAGAGAGAGAAAGAAAAGCTGTGAGTGAGAGATAGAGAGAAAGAGAAGATATGAGTGAGAGAGAGAGAAGCAGTGAGTGAGAGAGAGAGGGAGAAAGAGAAGCTGTGTGAGAGAGAGAGAGAAGCTGTGAGTGTGTGTGAGAGAGAAAGAGAAGCTGTGAGTGAGAGAGAGAGAAAGAAAGAGAAATTAGAGTGAGAAAGAGAGAGAGAATTAGAAGCTGTGAGTGAGTGAGAGAGAGAAGATGTGAGTGATAGAGGGAGAGAATGAGAAGCTGTGAGTGATAGAGAGAGTAAGTAAGAGAAGCTGTGAGTGAGATAGAGAGAGAGAGAAGGAGAAGCTGTGAGTGAGAGAGAGAGAGGGAGAAAGATAAGCTGTGTGTGAGAGAGAGAGAGAGAAGCTGTGAAGTGAGAGAGAGAAAGAAAAGCGTTGAGTGAGAGAGAGAGAGAGAAAATATGAATGAGAGAGAGAGAGAAGCAGTGAGAGAGAGAGAGAGAGAGAGAAGCTGTGAGTGAGACAGAGAGAGAAAGAGAAGCTGTGAGAGAGAGAGAGGGAGAAAGACAAGCTGTGAGAGAGAGAGAATCTGTGAGTGTGTGTGAGAGAGAAAGAGAAGCTGTGAGTGAGAGAGAGAGAGAGAAAGAGAAGCTGTGAGTGAGTGAGAGGGAGAAAGGGAAGTTGTGAGTGAGAGAGAGAGAGAAAGAGAAGCTGTGAGTGAGAGAGAGAGAAAGAGAAGGTGTGAGTGAGAGAGAGAGAGAAAGAGAAGCTGTGAGTGAGAAGGAGAGGGAAAGAGAAGCTGTGAGTGAGTGAGAGAGAGAGAAAGAGAAGCTGTGAGTGAGAGAGAGAGAAAGAAAGAGAAGCTGTGAGTGAGTGAGAGGGAGAAAGGGAAGTTGTGAGTGAGAGAGAGAGAGAAAGAGAAGCTGTGAGTGTGTGAGAGAGAAAGAGAAGCTGTGAGTGAGAGAGAGAGTAAGTGAAGCTGTGAGTGAGAGAGAGAAAGAGAAGCTGTGTGTGTGAGAGAGAGAGAAAGATAGTCTGAGAAAGAGAGAGTGTAAGAGAAGCTGTGAGTGAGAGAGAGAGAGGGAGAAAGAGAAGCTGTGTGTGTGTGAGAGAGAAAGAGAAGCTGTGAGTGAGAGTGAGAGAGAGAGAAAGAGAAGCTGTGAGTGAGAGAGAGAGTGAAAGAGAAGCTGTGAGTGAGAGAGAGAGAGAAAGCGAAGATATGAGTGAGAGAGAGAGAAGCAATGAGAGAGAGAGAGAAACAGAAGCTGTGAGTGAGACAGAGAGAGAAAGAGAAGCTGTGAGTGAGAGAGAGAGAAAGAAAGAGAAGCTGTGAGTGAGTGAGAGAGAGAAAGGGAAGTTGTGAGTGAGTGAGAGAGAGAAAGAGAAGCTGTGAGTGAGCGAGAGAGAGAAAGAGAAGCTGTGAGTGAGAGAGAGAGAGAAAGAGAAGCTGTGAGTGAGAAGGAGAGGGAAAGAAGCTGTGAGTGAGAGAGAGAGAGAAAGAGAAACTGTGAGTGTGTGAGAGAGAAAGAGAAGCTGTGAGTGAGAGAGAGAAAGAGAAGCTGTGAGTGAGAAGGAGAGGGAAAGAGAAGCTGTGAGTGAGTGAAAGAGAGAGAGAGAAAGAGAAGCTGTGAGAGAGAAAGAGAGAAGCTGTGAGTGAGAGAGTGAGAGAGAGAAAAAGAAGCTGTTAGTGAGTGAGAGAGAGAGAGAAAGAGTAGCTGTGAGTGAGAGAGAGAAAGAGAAGCTGAGAGTGAGAGAGAGAGAAAGTGAAGCTGTGAGTGAGAGAGAGAGAAAGAGAAGCTGTGTGTGTGTGAGAGAGAGAAAGATAGTCTGAGAAAGAGAGAGTGAAATAGAAGCTGTGAGTGAGAGAGAGAGAGGGAGAAAGAGAAGCTGTGTGTGTGTGAGAGAGAAAGATAAGCTGTGAGTGAGAGTGAGAGAGAGAGAGAGAAAGAGCTGTGAGTGAGAGAGAGAGGGAAAGAGAAGCTGTGAGTGAGAGAGAGAAAGAGAAGCTGTGAGTGAGAGAGAGAGAAAGAAAGAGAAGCTGTGAGTGAGTGAGAGAGAGAAAGGGAAGTTGTGAGTGAGTGAGAGAGAGAAAGAGAAGCTGTGAGTGAGAGAGAAAGAAAGAAAGAGAAATTAGAGTGAGAAAGAGAGAGAGAAAGAGAAGCTGTGAGTGGGAGAGAGAGAAAGAGAGTCTGTGAGTGAGAGAGAGAGAGAGAAGCAGTGAGTGAGAGAGAGAGCCGCTGTGAGTCAGAGAGAGAGAAAGAGAAGCTGTGAATGAGAGAGAGAAAGAGAAGCTGTGAGTGAGAGAGAGAGAAAGAAAGAGAAGCTGTGAGTGAGTGAGAGAGAGAAAGGGAAGTTGTGAGTGAGTGAGAGAGAGAAAGAGAAGCTGTGAGTGAGCGAGAGAGAGAAAGAGAAGCTGTGAGTGAGAGAGAGAGAGAAAGAGAAGCTGTGAGTGAGAAGGAGAGGGAAAGAGAAGCTGTGAGTGAGAGAGAGAGAGAAAGAGAAACTGTGAGTGTGTGAGAGAGAAAGAGAAGCTGTGAGTGAGAGAGAGAAAGAGAAGCTGTGAGTGAGAAGGAGAGGGAAAGAGAAGCTGTGAGTGAGTGAAAGAGAGAGAGAGAAAGAGAAGCTGTGAGAGAGAAAGAGAGAAGCTGTGAGTGAGAGAGTGAGAGAGAGAAAAAGAAGCTGTTAGTGAGTGAGAGAGAGAGAGAAAGAGTAGCTGTGAGTGAGAGAGAGAAAGAGAAGCTGAGAGTGAGAGAGAGAGAAAGTGAAGCTGTGAGTGAGAGAGAGAGAAAGAGAAGCTGTGTGTGTGTGTGAGAGAGAAAGATAGTCTGAGAAAGAGAGAGTGAAATAGAAGCTGTGAGTGAGAGAGAGAGAGGGAGAAAGAGAAGCTGTGTGTGTGTGAGAGAGAAAGAGAAGCTGTGAGTGAGAGTGAGAGAGAGAGAGAGAAAGAGCTGTGAGTGAGAGAGAGAGGGAAAGAGAAGCTGTGAGTGAGAGAGAGAGAAAGAGAAGCTGTGAGTGTGTGAGAGAGAGAATGAGAAGCTGTGAGTGAGAGAGAGAGAAGCTGTGAGTGAGAGAGAGAGTGAGAAAGTGAAGCTGTGAGTGAGAGAGAGAGAGAAAGAGAAGCTGTGAGTGAGTGAGAGAGAGAAAGAGAAGCTGTGAGTGAGAGAGAGAGAGAATGAGAAGCTGTGAGTGAGAGAGAGAAGTTGTGTGTGTGAGAGAGAAAGAGATGCTGTGAGTGAGAGAGAGAGAGATGTGAGTGATAGAGAGAGAGAATGAGAAGCTGTGAGTGTGAGAGAGAGAAAGTAAGAGAAGCTGTGAGTGAGATAGAGAGAGAGAGAATGAGAAGCTGTGAGTGAGAGAGAGAGAGGGAGAAAGATAATCTGTGAGAGAGAGATATTAAGAGAAACTGTGTGTGAGAGAGAGAGAGAAAGAGAAGGTGTGAGTGAGAGTGAGAGAGAGAAAGAGAAGCTGTGAGTGAGAGAGAGAGAAACAGAAGCTGTGAGTGAGAGAGAGAATCTGTGAGTGAGAGAGAGAAAGAAAAGCTGTGAGTGAGAGAGAGAGAGAAAGAGAAGATATGAGTGAGAGAGAGAGAGAAGAAGTAAGAGAGAGAGAGAAACAGAAGCTGTGAGTGAGACAGAGAGAGAAAGAGAAGCTGTGTGACAGAGAGAGAGAGAAAGAGAAGCTGTGAGTGTGTGTGAGAGAGAAAGAGAAGCTGTGAGTGAGAGAGAGAAAGAAAGAGAAATTAGAGTGAGAAAGAGAGAGAGAAAGAGAAGCTGTGAGTGAGAGAGAGAGAGGGAGAAAGAGAAGCTGTGTGTGTGTGAGAGAGAAAGAGAAGCTGTGAGTGAGAGTGTGTGTGAGAGAGAAAGAGAAGCTGTGAGTGAGAGAGAGAGTGAAAGAGAAGCTGTGAGTGAGAGAGAGAGAGAAAGCGAAGATATGAGTGAGAGAGAGAGAGAGAAGCAGTGAGAGAGAAAGAGAAACTGAAGCTGTGAGTGAGACAGAGAGAGAAAGAGAAGCTGTGAGTGAGAGAGAGAGAGAGAGAAGCTGTGAGTGAGAGAGAGAGAGAAAGAGAAGCTGTGAGTGAGAAGGAGAGGGAAAGAGAAGCTGTGAGTGAGTGAGAGAGAGAGAAAGAGAAGCTGTGAGTGAGAGAGAGAAAGAGAAGCTGTGAGTGAGAGAGAGAGAAAAAGAGCTGTGAGTAAGAAGGAGAGGGAAAGAGAAGAAGTGAGTGAGTGAGAGAGAGAGAGAGAAAGAGAAGCTGTGAGAGAGAAAGAGAAGCTGTGAGTGAGAGAGTGAGAGAGAGAAAGAGAAGCTGTTAGTGAGAGTGAGTGAGAGAGAGAAAAGCTGTGAGTGAGAGAGAGATTGAAAGAGAAGCTGTGAGTTAGAGAGAGAGAAAGAGAAGCTGTGAGTGACAGAGAGAGAGAAAGAGAAGCTGAGAGTGAGAGAGAGAGAAAGTGAAGCTGTGAGTGAGTGAGAGAGAGAAAGAGAAGCTGTGTGTGTGTGAGAGGGAGAAGCTGTGAGTGAGAGAGAGAAAGAGAAGCTGTGAGTGAGAGAGAGAGAGAATATGTGAGTGAGAGAGAGAGAGAATGAGAAGCTGTGAGTGAGAGAGAGAGAAAGTAAGAGAAGCTGTGAGTGATACAGAGAGAGAGAAAGAGAAGCTGTGAGTGAGAGAGAGAAAGAGAAGCTGTGATTGAGAGTGAGAGAGAGAGGAAGAGAAGCTGTGAGTGAGAGAGAGAGAAAGAGAAGCTGTGAGTGAGAGAGAGAGAAGCTGTGAGTGAGAGAGAGAAAGAAAAGCTGTGAGTGAGAGATAGAGAGAAAGAGAAGATATGAGTGAGAGAGAGAGAGAAGCAGTGAGTGAGAGAGAGAGGGAGAAAGAGAAGCTGTGAGAGAGAGAGAGAGAAGCTGTGAGTGTGTGTGAGAGAGAAAGAGAAGCTGTGAGTGAGAGAGAGAGAAAGAAAGAGAAATTAGAGTGAGAAAGAGAGAGAGAATTAGAAGCTGTGAGTGAGTGAGAGAGAGAAGATGTGAGTGATAGAGGGAGAGAATGAGAAGCTGTGAGTGATAGAGAGAGTAAGTAAGAGAAGCTGTGAGTGAGATAGAGAGAGAGAGAAGGAGAAGCTGTGAGTGAGAGAGAGAGAGGGAGAAAGATAAGCTGTGTGAGAGAGAGAGAGAGAGAAGCTGTGAAGTGAGAGAGAGAAAGAAAAGCGTTGAGTGAGAGAGAGAGAGAGAAAGAGAAGATATGAATGAGAGAGAGAGAGAAGCAGTGAGAGAGAGAGAGAGAGAGAGAAGCTGTGAGTGAGACAGAGAGAGAAAGAGAAGCTGTGAGAGAGAGAGAGGGAGAAAGACAAGCTGTGAGAGAGAGAGAATCTGTGAGTGTGTGTGAGAGAGAAAGAGAAGCTGTGAGTGAGAGAGAGAGAGAGAAAGAGAAGCTGTGAGTGAGTGAGAGGGAGAAAGGGAAGTTGTGAGTGAGAGAGAGAGAGAAAGAGAAGCTGTGAGTGAGAGAGAGAGAAAGAGAAGGTGTGAGTGAGAGAGAGAGAGAAAGAGAAGCTGTGAGTGAGAAGGAGAGGGAAAGAGAAGCTGTGAGTGAGTGAGAGAGAGAGAAAGAGAAGCTGTGAGTGAGAGAGAGAGAAAGAAAGAGAAGCTGTGAGTGAGTGAGAGGGAGAAAGGGAAGTTGTGAGTGAGAGAGAGAGAGAAAGAGAAGCTGTGAGTGTGTGAGAGAGAAAGAGAAGCTGTGAGTGAGAGAGAGAGTAAGTGAAGCTGTGAGTGAGAGAGAGAAAGAGAAGCTGTGTGTGTGAGAGAGAGAGAAAGATAGTCTGAGAAAGAGAGAGTGTAAGAGAAGCTGTGAGTGAGAGAGAGAGAGGGAGAAAGAGAAGCTGTGTGTGTGTGAGAGAGAAAGAGAAGCTGTGAGTGAGAGTGAGAGAGAGAGAAAGAGAAGCTGTGAGTGAGAGAGAGAGTGAAAGAGAAGCTGTGAGTGAGAGAGAGAGAGAAAGCGAAGATATGAGTGAGAGAGAGAGAAGCAATGAGAGAGAGAGAGAAACAGAAGCTGTGAGTGAGACAGAGAGAGAAAGAGAAGCTGTGAGTGAGAGAGAGAGAAAGAAAGAGAAGCTGTGAGTGAGTGAGAGAGAGAAAGGGAAGTTGTGAGTGAGTGAGAGAGAGAAAGAGAAGCTGTGAGTGAGCGAGAGAGAGAAAGAGAAGCTGTGAGTGAGAGAGAGAGAGAAAGAGAAGCTGTGAGTGAGAAGGAGAGGGAAAGAGAAGCTGTGAGTGAGAGAGAGAGAGAAAGAGAAACTGTGAGTGTGTGAGAGAGAAAGAGAAGCTGTGAGTGAGAGAGAGAAAGAGAAGCTGTGAGTGAGAAGGAGAGGGAAAGAGAAGCTGTGAGTGAGTGAAAGAGAGAGAGAGAAAGAGAAGCTGTGAGAGAGAAAGAGAGAAGCTGTGAGTGAGAGAGTGAGAGAGAGAAAAAGAAGCTGTTAGTGAGTGAGAGAGAGAGAGAAAGAGTAGCTGTGAGTGAGAGAGAGAAAGAGAAGCTGAGAGTGAGAGAGAGAGAAAGTGAAGCTGTGAGTGAGAGAGAGAGAAAGAGAAGCTGTGTGTGTGTGAGAGAGAGAAAGATAGTCTGAGAAAGAGAGAGTGAAATAGAAGCTGTGAGTGAGAGAGAGAGAGGGAGAAAGAGAAGCTGTGTGTGTGTGAGAGAGAAAGATAAGCTGTGAGTGAGAGTGAGAGAGAGAGAGAGAAAGAGCTGTGAGTGAGAGAGAGAGGGAAAGAGAAGCTGTGAGTGAGAGAGAGAAAGAGAAGCTGTGAGTGAGAGAGAGAGAAAGAAAGAGAAGCTGTGAGTGAGTGAGAGAGAGAAAGGGAAGTTGTGAGTGAGTGAGAGAGAGAAAGAGAAGCTGTGAGTGAGAGAGAAAGAAAGAAAGAGAAATTAGAGTGAGAAAGAGAGAGAGAAAGAGAAGCTGTGAGTGGGAGAGAGAGAAAGAGAGTCTGTGAGTGAGAGAGAGAGAGAGAAGCAGTGAGTGAGAGAGAGAGCCGCTGTGAGTCAGAGAGAGAGAAAGAGAAGCTGTGAATGAGAGAGAGAAAGAGAAGCTGTGAGTGAGAGAGAGAGAAAGAAAGAGAAGCTGTGAGTGAGTGAGAGAGAGAAAGGGAAGTTGTGAGTGAGTGAGAGAGAGAAAGAGAAGCTGTGAGTGAGCGAGAGAGAGAAAGAGAAGCTGTGAGTGAGAGAGAGAGAGAAAGAGAAGCTGTGAGTGAGAAGGAGAGGGAAAGAGAAGCTGTGAGTGAGAGAGAGAGAGAAAGAGAAACTGTGAGTGTGTGAGAGAGAAAGAGAAGCTGTGAGTGAGAGAGAGAAAGAGAAGCTGTGAGTGAGAAGGAGAGGGAAAGAGAAGCTGTGAGTGAGTGAAAGAGAGAGAGAGAAAGAGAAGCTGTGAGAGAGAAAGAGAGAAGCTGTGAGTGAGAGAGTGAGAGAGAGAAAAAGAAGCTGTTAGTGAGTGAGAGAGAGAGAGAAAGAGTAGCTGTGAGTGAGAGAGAGAAAGAGAAGCTGAGAGTGAGAGAGAGAGAAAGTGAAGCTGTGAGTGAGAGAGAGAGAAAGAGAAGCTGTGTGTGTGTGAGAGAGAGAAAGATAGTCTGAGAAAGAGAGAGTGAAATAGAAGCTGTGAGTGAGAGAGAGAGAGGGAGAAAGAGAAGCTGTGTGTGTGTGAGAGAGAAAGAGAAGCTGTGAGTGAGAGTGAGAGAGAGAGAGAGAAAGAGCTGTGAGTGAGAGAGAGAGGGAAAGAGAAGCTGTGAGTGAGAGAGAGAGAAAGAGAAGCTGTGAGTGTGTGAGAGAGAGAATGAGAAGCTGTGAGTGAGAGAGAGAGAAGCTGTGAGTGAGAGAGAGAGAGAGAAAGTGAAGCTGTGAGTGAGAGAGAGAGAGAAAGAGAAGCTGTGTGTGTGTGAGAGAGAGAAAGATAGTCTGAGAAAGAGAGAGTGAAAGAGAAGCTGTGAGTGAGAGAGAGAGAGGGAGAAAGAGAAGCTGTGTGTGTGTGTGAGAGAAAGAGAAGCTGTGAGTGAGAGTGAGAGAGAGAGAGAAAGAGAAGCTGTGAGTGTGAGTGAGAGAGAAAGAGAAGCTGTGAGTGAGAGAGAGAGAGAATGAGAAGCTGTGAGTGAGAGAGAGAAGCTGTGAGAGAGAGAGAGAAATAGAAGCTGTGAGTGAGAGAAAGAGAGAGAAGATGTGAGTGATAGAGAGAGAGAATGAGAAGCTGTCTGTGAGAGAGGGAGAAAGTAAGAGAAGCTGTGAGTGAGATAGAGAGAGAGAAAGCGTGTCTGTGAGTGAATGAGAGAGAGGGAGAGAAAGATAATCTGTGAGAGATAGAGAGAAAGAGAAGCTGTATGTTTTAGAGAGAGAGAAAGAGAAGCTGTGATTGAGAGTGAGAGAGAGAGAAAGAGAAGCTGTGAGTGAGAGAGAGAGAAAGAGAAGCTGTGAGTGAGAGAGAGAGAAGCTATGAGTGAGA
Source organism: Bradypodion pumilum (assembly GCA_035047305.1). NCBI lineage: Eukaryota > Metazoa > Chordata > Lepidosauria > Squamata > Chamaeleonidae > Bradypodion > Bradypodion pumilum. The sequence goes on along the minus strand of JAWDJD010000001.1, from coordinate 268,938,751 downwards.
GAGAGAAAGAAAAGCTGTGAGTGAGAGAGAGAAACAGAAGATATGAGTGAGAGAGAGAGAGAGAAGCAGTGAGAGAGAGAGAGAAACAGAAGCTGTGAGTGAGACAGAGAGAGAGAAAGAGAAGCTGTGAGAGAGAGAGAGAAGGAGAAAGAGAAGCTGTGAGAGAGAGAGAGAAAGAGAAGCTGTGAGTGTGTGTGAGAGAGAAAGAGAAGCTGTGAGTGAGAGAGAGAGAAAGAAAGAGAAATTAGAGTGAGAAAGAGAAAGAGAAAGAGAAGCTGTGAGTGGGAGAGAGAGAAAGAGAGTCTGTGAATCAGAGAGTGAGAGAGAAGCTGTGAGTGAGAGAGAGAGAACCGCTGTGAGTGAGAGAGAGAGAAAGAGAAGCTGTGAATGAGAGAGAGAGAGAAAGAGAAGCTGTGAGTGAGAGAGACAGAAAGAGAAGATGTGAGTGAGAGAGAGAGAGAAAGGGAAGCTGTGAGTGAGAGAGAGAAGCTGTGAGTGAGAGAGAGAAACAAAAGCTGTGAGTGAGAGAGAGAGAGAAAGAGAAGATGTGAGTGAGTGAGAGAGAGAGAGAAGCAGTGAGTGAGAGAGAGAGAGAGAAAGAGAAGCTGTCAGTGAGACAGAGAGAGAGAAAGAGAAGCTGTGTGAGAGAGAGAGGGAGAAAGAGAAGCTGTAAGAGAGAGAGAGAAAGAGAAGCTGTGAGTGTGCGTGTAAGAGAAAGAGAAGCTGTGAGTGAGAGAGAGAAAGAAAGAGAAATTAGAGTGAGAAAGAGAGAGAGAAAGAGAAGCTGTGAGTGAGAGAGAGAGAAGATGTGAGTGATAGAGAGAGAGAATGAGAAGCTGTGAGTGATAGAGAGAGTAAGTAAGAGAAGCTGTGAGTGAGATAGAGAGAGAGAAGGAGAAAGATAAGCTGTGTGTGTGAGAGAGAGAGAAGCTGCGTGTGTGTGTGAGAGAGAAAGAAAAGCTGTGATTGAGAGTGAGAGAGAGAGAGAAAGAGATGCTGTGAGTGAGAGATGAAGAAGCTGTGAGTGAGAGAGAGAAAGAAAAGCGGTGAGTGAGAGAGAGAGAGAAAGAGAAGATATGAATGAGAGAGAGAGAAGCAGTGAGAGAGAGAGAGAAAGAGAAGCTGTGAGTGAGACAGAGAGAGAAAAAGAGAAGCTGTGAGAGAGAGAGAGGGAGAAAGAGAAGCTGTGAGAGAGCGAGAGAAAGAAGCTGTGAGTGTGTGTGTGAGAGAAAGAGAAGCTGTGAGTGAGAGAGAGAGAAAGAAAGAGAAATTAGAGTGAGAAAGAGAGAGAGAAAGAGCTGTGAGTGGGAGAAAGAGAAGCTGTGAATGAGAGAGAGAGAAAAAAAGAAGCTGTGAGTGAGAGAGAGAGAAAGAAAGAGAAGCTGTGAGTGAGTGAGAGAGAGAAAGGGAAGTTGTGAGTGAGAGAGAGAGAGAAAGAGAAGCTGTGAGTGAGAGAGAGAAAGAGAAGCTGTGAGTGTGTGAGAGAGAAATAGAAGCTGTGAGTGAGAAGGAGAGGAAAAGAGAAGCTGTGAGTGAGTGAGAGAGAGAGAGAGAGAAGCTGTGAGAGAGAAAGAGAGAAGCTGTGAGTGAGAGAGTGAGAGAGAGAAAGAGAAGCTGTTAGTGAGAGTGAGAGAGGGAGAGAAAGAGAAGCTGTGAGTGAGAGAGAGATTGAAAGAGAAGCTGTGAGTGAGAGAGAGAGAGAAAGAGAAGCTGTGAGTGAGAGAGAGATAGAGAAGCTGTGAGTGAGAGGGAGAGAGAGAAAGAGAAGCTGTGAGTGACACACAGAGAGAGAAGCTGTGAGTTAGAGAGAGAGAGAAAGAGAAGCTGTGAGTGACAGAGAGAGAGAAAGAGAAGCTGAGAGAGAGAGAGAGAGAGAAAGTGAAGCTGTGAGTGAGAGAGAGAGAAAAAGAGAAGCTGTGTGTGTGAGTGAGAGAGAAAGATAGTCTGAGAAAGAGAGAGTGAAAGAGAAGCTGTGAGTGAGAGAAAGAGAGGGAGAAAGAGAAGCTGTGTGTGTGAGAGAGAGAAAGAGAAGATGTGAGTGAGAGTGAGAGAGAGAGAGAGAAAGAGAAGCTGTGAGTGAGAGAGAGAGTGAAAGAGAAGCTGTGAGTGAGAGAGAGAGAAAGAGAAGCTGTGAGTGAGAGAAAGAGAGAATGAGAAGCTGTGTGAGAGAGAGAGAAGCTGTGAGTGAGAGAGAGAGAGAAAGTGAAGCTGTGAGTGAGAGAGAGAGAAAGAGAACCTGTGTGTGTGTGAGAGAGAGAAAAATAGTCTTAGAAAGAGAGAGTGAAAGAGAAGCTGTGAGTGAGAGAGAGAGAGGGAGAAAGAGAAGCTGTGTGAGAGAGAGAGAGAAAGAGAAGCTGTGAGTGAGAGTGAGAGAGAGAGAGAAAGAGAAGCTGTGAGTGAGTGAGAGAGAGAAAGAGAAGCTGTGAGTGAGAGAGAGAGAGAATGAGAAGCTGTGAGTGAGAGAGAGAAGTTGTGTGTGAGAGAGAGAAAGAGATGCTGTGAGTGAGAGAGAGAGATGTGAGTGATAGAGAGAGAGAATGAGAAGCTGTGAGTGTGAGAGAGAGAAAGTAAGAGAAGCTGTGAGTGAGATAGAGAGAGAGAGAAAGAGAAGCTGTGAGTGAGAGAGAGAGAGGGAGAAAGATAATCTGTGACAGAGAGAGATATTAAGAGAAACTGTGTGTGAGAGAGAGAGAGAAAGAGAAGGTGTGAGTGAGAGTGAGAGAGAGAAAGAGAAGCTGTGAGTGAGAGAGAGAGAAACAGAAGCTGTGAGTGAGAGAGAGAATCTGTGAGTGAGAGAGAGAAAGAAAAGCTGTGAGTGAGAGAGAGAGAGAAAGAGAAGATATGAGTGAGAGAGAGAGAGAAGAAGTAAGAGAGAGAGAAACAGAAGCTGTGAGTGAGACAGAGAGAGAAAGAGAAGCTGTGTGACAGAGAGAGAGAGAGAGAAAGAGAAGCTGTGAGTGTGTGTGAGAGAGAAAGAGAAGCTGTGAGTGAGAGAGAGAAAGAAAGAGAAATTAGAGTGAGAAAGAGAGAGAGAAAGAGAAGCTGTGAGTGAGAGAGAGAGAGGGAGAAAGAGAAGCTGTGTGTGTGTGTGAGAGAAAGAGAAGCTGTGAGTGAGAGTGTGTGAGAGAGAGAAAGAGAAGCTGTGAGTGAGAGAGAGTGAAAGGGAAGCTGTGAGTGAGAGAGAGATAGAAAGCGAAGATATGAGTGAGAGAGAGAGAGAAGCAGTGAGAGAGAGAGAGAAACTGAAGCTGTGAGTGAGACAGAGAGAGAAAGAGAAGCTGTGAGAGAGACAGAGAGAGAGAGAAGCTGTGAGTGAGAGAGAGAGAGAAAGAGAAGCTGTGAGTGAGAAGGAGAGGGAAAGAGAAGCTGTGAGTGAGTGAGAGAGAGAGAAAGAGAAGCTGTGAGTGAGAGAGAGAAAGAGAAGCTGTGAGTGAGAGAGAGAGAAAAAGAGCTGTGAGTAAGAAGGAGAGGGAAAGAGAAGGAGTGAGTGAGAGAGAGAGAGAGAAAGAGAAGCTGTGAGAGAGAAAGAGAAGCTGTGAGTGAGAGAGTGAGAGAGAGAAAGAGAAGCTGTTAGTGAGAGTGAGTGAGAGAGAGAAAAGCTGTGAGTGAGAGAGAGATTGAAAGAGAAGCTGTGAGTTAGAGAGAGAGAAAGAGAAGCTGTGAGTGACAGAGAGAGAGAAAGAGAAGCTGAGAGTGAGAGAGAGAGAAAGTGAAGCTGTGAGTGAGAGAGAGAGAGAAAGAGAAGCTGTGTGTGTGTGAGAGGGAGAAGCTGTGAGTGAGAGAGAGAAAGAGAAGCTGTGAGAGAGAGAGAGAATATGTGAGTGAGAGAGAGAGAGAATGAGAAGCTGTGAGTGAGAGAGAGAGAAAGTAAGAGAAGCTGTGAGTGATACAGAGAGAGAGAAAGAGAAGCTGTGAGTGAGAGAGAGAAAGAGAAGCTGTGATTGAGAGTGAGAGAGAGAGGAAGAGAAGCTGTGAGTGAGAGAGAGAGAAAGAGAAGCTGTGAGTGAGAGAGAGAGAAGCTGTGAGTGAGAGAGAGAAAGAAAAGCTGTGAGTGAGAGATAGAGAGAAAGAGAAGATATGAGTGAGAGAGAGAGAGAAGCTGTGAGTGAGAGAGAGAGAGAAAGAGAAGCTGTGAGTGAGAAGGAGAGGGAAAGAGAAGCTGTGAGTGAGTGAGAGAGAGAGAAAGAGAAGCTGTGAGTGAGAGAGAGAAAGAGAAGCTGTGAGTGAGAGAGAGAGAAAAAGAGCTGTGAGTAAGAAGGAGAGGGAAAGAGAAGAAGTGAGTGAGTGAGAGAGAGAGAGAGAAAGAGAAGCTGTGAGAGAGAAAGAGAAGCTGTGAGTGAGAGAGTGAGAGAGAGAAAGAGAAGCTGTTAGTGAGAGTGAGTGAGAGAGAGAAAAGCTGTGAGTGAGAGAGAGATTGAAAGAGAAGCTGTGAGTTAGAGAGAGAGAAAGAGAAGCTGTGAGTGACAGAGAGAGAGAAAGAGAAGCTGAGAGTGAGAGAGAGAGAAAGTGAAGCTGTGAGTGAGAGAGAGAGAGAAAGAGAAGCTGTGTGTGTGAGAGAGGGAGAAGCTGTGAGTGAGAGAGAGAAAGAGAAGCTGTGAGTGAGAGAGAGAGAGAATATGTGAGTGAGAGAGAGAGAGAATGAGAAGCTGTGAGTGAGAGAGAGAGAAAGTAAGAGAAGCTGTGAGTGATACAGAGAGAGAGAAAGAGAAGCTGTGAGTGAGAGAGAGAAAGAGAAGCTGTGATTGAGAGTGAGAGAGAGAGGAAGAGAAGCTGTGAGTGAGAGAGAGAGAAAGAGAAGCTGTGAGTGAGAGAGAGAGAAGCTGTGAGTGAGAGAGAGAAAGAAAAGCTGTGAGTGAGAGATAGAGAGAAAGAGAAGATATGAGTGTGAGAGAGAGAGAAGCAGTGAGTGAGAGAGAGAGGGAGAAAGAGAAGCTGTGAGAGAGAGAGAGAGAAGCTGTGAGTGTGTGTGAGGGAGAAAGAGAAGCTGTGAGTGAGAGAGAGAGAAAGAAACAGAAATTAGAGTGAGAAAGAGAGAGAGAATTAGAAGCTGTGAGTGAGTGAGAGAGAGAAGATGTGAGTGATAGAGAGAGAGAATGAGAAGCTGTGAGTGATAGAGAGAGTAAGTAAGAGAAGCTGTGAGTGAGATAGAGAGAGAGAGAAGGAGAAGCTGTGAGTGAGAGAGAGAGAGGGAGAAAGATAAGCTGTGAGAGAGAGAGAGAGAAGCTGTGAAGTGAGAGAGAGAAAGAAAAGCGTTGAGTGAGAGAGAGAGAGAGAAAGAGAAGATATGAATGAGAGAGAGAGAGAAGCAGTGAGAGAGAGAGAGAGAGAGAGAAGCTGTGAGTGAGACAGAGAGAGAAAGAGAAGCTGTGAGAGAGAAAGAGGGAGAAAGACAAGCTGTGAGAGAGAGAGAATCTGTGAGTGTGTGTGAGAGAGAAAGAGAAGCTGTGAGTGAGAGAGAGAGAGAGAAAGAGAAGCTGTGAGTGAGTGAGAGGGAGAAAGGGAAGTTGTGAGTGAGAGAGAGAGAGAAAGAGAAGCTGTGAGTGAGAGAGAGAGAAAGAGAAGGTGTGAGTGAGAGAGAGAGAGAAAGAGAAGCTGTGAGTGAGAAGGAGAGGGAAAGAGAAGCTGTGAGTGAGTGAGAGAGAGAGAAAGAGAAGCTGTGAGTGAGAGAGAGAGAAAGAAAGAGAAGCTGTGAGTGAGTGAGAGGGAGAAAGGGAAGTTGTGAGTGTGAGAGAGAGAGAAAGAGAAGCTGTGAGTGTGTGAGAGAGAAAGAGAAGCTGTGAGTGAGAGAGAGAGAAAGTGAAGCTGTGAGTGAGAGAGAGAAAGAGAAGCTGTGTGTGTGTGTGAGAGAGAAAGATAGTCTGAGAAAGAGAGAGTGTAAGAGAAGCTGTGAGTGAGAGAGAGAGAGGGAGAAAGAGAAGCTGTGTGTGTGTGAGAGAGAAAGAGAAGCTGTGAGTGAGAGTGAGAGAGAGAGAGAAAGAGAAGCTGTGAGTGAGAGAGAGAGTGAAAGAGAAGCTGTGAGTGAGAGAGAGAGAGAAAGCGAAGATATGAGTGAGAGAGAGAGAAGCAATGAGAGAGAGAGAGAAACAGAAGCTGTGAGTGAGACAGAGAGAGAAAGAGAAGCTGTGAGTGAGAGAGAGAGAAAGAAAGAGAAGCTGTGAGTGAGTGAGAGAGAGAAAGGGAAGTTGTGAGTGAGTGAGAGAGAGAAAGAGAAGCTGTGAGTGAGCGAGAGAGAGAAAGAGAAGCTGTGAGTGAGAGAGAGAGAAAGAGAAGCTGTGAGTGAGAGAGAGAAAGAGAAGCTGTGAGTGAGAAGGAGAGGGAAAGAGAAGCTGTGAGTGAGTGAAAGAGAGAGAGAGAAAGAGAAGCTGTGAGAGAGAAAGAGAGAAGCTGTGAGTGAGAGAGTGAGAGAGAGAAAAAGAAGCTGTTAGTGAGTGAGAGAGAGAGAGAAAGAGTAGCTGTGAGTGAGAGAGAGAAAGAGAAGCTGAGAGTGAGAGAGAGAGAAAGTGAAGCTGTGAGTGAGAGAGAGAGAAAGAGAAGCTGTGTGTGTGTGTGAGAGAGAAAGATTGTCTGAGAAAGAGAGAGTGAAATAGAAGCTGTGAGTGAGAGAGAGAGAGGGAGAAAGAGAAGCTGTGTGTGTGTGAGAGAGAAAGATAAGCTGTGAGTGAGAGTGAGAGAGAGAGAGAGAAAGAGCTGTGAGTGAGAGAGAGAGGGAAAGAGAAGCTGTGAGTGAGAGAGAGAGAAAGAGAAGCTGTGAGTGTGTGAGAGAGAGAATGAGAAGCTGTGAGTGAGAGAGAGAGAAGCTGTGAGTGAGAGAGAGAGAGAGAAAGTGAAGCTGTGAGTGAGAGAGAGAGAGAAAGAGAAGCTGTGTGTGTGTGAGAGAGAGAAAGATAGTCTGAGAAAGAGAGAGTGAAAGAGAAGCTGTGAGTGAGAGAGAGGGAGGGAGAAAGAGAAGCTGTGTGTGTGTGTGAGAGAAAGAGAAGCTGTGAGTGAGAGTGAGAGAGAGAGAGAAAGAGAAGCTGTGAGTGTGAGTGAGAGAGAAAGAGAAGCTGTGAGTGAGAGAGAGAGAGAATGAGAAGCTGTGAGTGAGAGAGAGAAGCTGTGAGAGAGAGAGAGAAAGAGAAGCTGTGAGTGAGAGAAAGAGAGAGAAGATGTGAGTGATAGAGAGAGAGAATGAGAAGCTGTCAGTGAGAGAGGGAGAAAGTAAGAGAAGCTGTGAGTGAGATAGAGAGAGAGAAAGCGTGTCTGTGAGTGAATGAGAGAGAGGGAGAGAAAGATAATCTGTGAGAGATAGAGAGAAAGAGAAGCTGTATGTTTTAGAGAGAGAGAAAGAGAAGCTGTGATTGAGAGTGAGAGAGAGAGAAAGAGAAGCTGTGAGTGAGAGAGAGAGAAAGAGAAGCTGTGATTGAGAGAGAGAGAAGCTATGAGTGAGAGAGAGAAAGAAAAGCTGTGAGTGAGAGAGAGAAAGAGAAGATATGAGTGAGAGAGAGAGAGAGAAGCAGTGAGAGAGAGAGAAACAGAAGCTGTGAGTGAGACAGAGAGAGAGAAAGAGAAGCTGTGAGAGAGAGAGAGAAGGAGAAAGAGAAGCTGTGAGAGAGAGAGAGAAAGAGAAGCTGTGAGTGTGTGTGAGAGAGAAAGAGAAGCTGTGAGTGAGAGAGAGAGAAAGAAAGAGAAATTAGAGTGAGAAAGAGAAAGAGAAAGAGAAGCTGTGAGTGGGAGAGAGAGAAAGAGAGTCTGTGAATCAGAGAGTGAGAGAGAAGCTGTGAGTGAGAGAGAGAGAACCGCTGTGAGTGAGAGAGAGAGAAAGAGAAGCTGTGAATGAGAGAGAGAGAGAAAGAGAAGCTGTGAGTGAGAGAGACAGAAAGAGAAGATGTGAGTGAGAGAGAGAGAGAAAGGGAAGTTTGTGAGTGAGAGAGAGAGAGAAAGAGAAGCTGTGAGTGAGAGAGAGAAGCTGTGAGTGAGAGAGAGAAACAAAAGCTGTGAGTGAGAGAGAGAGAGAAAGAGAAGATGTGAGTGAGTGAGAGAGAGAGAGAAGCAGTGAGTGAGAGAGAGAGAGAGAAAGAGAAGCTGTCAGTGAGACAGAGAGAGAGAAAGAGAAGCTGTGTGAGAGAGAGAGGGAGAAAGAGAAGCTGTAAGAGAGAGAGAGAAAGAGAAGCTGTGAGTGTGCGTGTAAGAGAAAGAGAAGCTGTGAGTGAGAGAGAGAAAGAAAGAGAAATTAGAGTGAGAAAGAGAGAGAGAAAGAGAAGCTGTGAGTGAGAGAGAGAGAAGATGTGAGTGATAGAGAGAGAGAATGAGAAGCTGTGAGTGATAGAGAGAGTAAGTAAGAGAAGCTGTGAGTGAGATAGAGAGAGAGAAGGAGAAAGATAAGCTGTGTGTGTGTGAGAGAGAGAAGCTGCGTGTGTGTGTGAGAGAGAAAGAAAAGCTGTGATTGAGAGTGAGAGAGAGAGAGAAAGAGATGCTGTGAGTGAGAGATGAAGAAGCTGTGAGTGAGAGAGAGAAAGAAAAGCGGTGAGTGAGAGAGAGAGAGAAAGAGAAGATATGAATGAGAGAGAGAGAAGCAGTGAGAGAGAGAGAGAAAGAGAAGCTGTGAGTGAGACAGAGAGAGAGAAAGAGAAGCTGTGAGAGAGAGAGAGGGAGAAAGAGAAGCTGTGAGAGAGCGAGAGAAAGAAGCTGTGAGTATGTGTGTGAGAGAAAGAGAAGCTGTGAGTGAGAGAGAGAGAAAGAAAGAGAAATTAGAGTGAGAAAGAGAGAGAGAAAGAGCTGTGAGTGGGAGAAAGAGAAGCTGTGAATGAGAGAGAGAGAGAAAAAGAAGCTGTGAGTGAGAGAGAGAGAAAGAAAGAGAAGCTGTGAGTGAGTGAGAGAGAGAAAGGGAAGTTGTGAGTGAGAGAGAGAGAGAAAGAGAAGCTGTGAGTGAGAGAGAGAAAGAGAAGCTGTGAGTGTGTGAGAGAGAAATAGAAGCTGTGAGTGAGAAGGAGAGGAAAAGAGAAGCTGTGAGTGAGTGAGAGAGAGAGAGAGAGAAGCTGTGAGAGAGAAAGAGAGAAGCTGTGAGTGAGAGAGTGAGAGAGAGAAAGAGAAGCTGTTAGTGAGAGTGAGAGAGGGAGAGAAAGAGAAGCTGTGAGTGAGAGAGAGATTGAAAGAGAAGCTGTGAGTGAGAGAGAGAGAGAAAGAGAAGCTGTGAGTGAGAGAGAGATAGAGAAGCTGTGAGTGAGAGGGAGAGAGAGAAAGAGAAGCTGTGAGTGACACACAGAGAGAGAAGCTGTGAGTTAGAGAGAGAGAGAAAGAGAAGCTGTGAGTGACAGAGAGAGAGAAAGAGAAGCTGAGAGAGAGAGAGAGAGAAAGTGAAGCTGTGAGTGAGAGAGAGAGAAAAAGAGAAGCTGTGTGTGTGAGTGAGAGAGAAAGATAGTCTGAGAAAGAGAGAGTGAAAGAGAAGCTGTGAGTGAGAGAAAGAGAGGGAGAAAGAGAAGCTGTGTGTGTGAGAGAGAGAAAGAGAAGATGTGAGTGAGAGTGAGAGAGAGAGAGAGAAAGAGAAGCTGTGAGTGAGAGAGAGAGTGAAAGAGAAGCTGTGAGTGAGAGAGAGAGAAAGAGAAGCTGTGAGTGAGAGAAAGAGAGAATGAGAAGCTGTGTGAGAGAGAGAGAAGCTGTGAGTGAGAGAGAGAGAGAAAGTGAAGCTGTGAGTGAGAGAGAGAGAGAAAGAGAAGCTGTGTGTGTGTGTGAGAGAGAGAAAAATAGTCTTAGAAAGAGAGAGTGAAAGAGAAGCTGTGAGTGAGAGAGAGAGAGGGAGAAAGAGAAGCTGTGTGAGAGAGAGAGAGAAAGAGAAGCTGTGAGTGAGAGTGAGAGAGAGAGAGAAAGAGAAGCTGTGAGTGAGTGAGAGAGAGAAAGAGAAGCTGTGAGTGAGAGAGAGAGAGAATGAGAAGCTGTGAGTGAGAGAGAGAAGTTGTGTGTGAGAGAGAGAAAGAGATGCTGTGAGTGAGAGAGAGAGAGATGTGAGTGATAGAGAGAGAGAATGAGAAGCTGTGAGTGTGAGAGAGAGAAAGTAAGAGAAGCTGTGAGTGAGATAGAGAGAGAGAGAAAGAGAAGCTGTGAGTGAGAGAGAGAGAGGGAGAAAGATAATCTGTGTGAGAGAGAGATATTAAGAGAAACTGTGTGTGAGAGAGAGAGAGAAAGAGAAGGTGTGAGTGAGAGTGAGAGAGAAAGAGAAGCTGTGAGTGAGAGAGAGAGAAACAGAAGCTGTGAGTGAGAGAGAGAATCTGTGAGTGAGAGAGAGAAAGAAAAGCTGTGAGTGAGAGAGAGAGAGAAAGAGAATATATGAGTGAGAGAGAGAGAGAAGAAGTAAGAGAGAGAGAGAAACAGAAGCTGTGAGTGAGACAGAGAGAGAAAGAGAAGCTGTGTGACAGAGAGAGAGAGAGAGAGAAAGAGAAGCTGTGAGTGTGTGTGAGAGAGAAAGAGAAGCTGTGAGTGAGAGAGAGAAAGAAAGAGAAATTAGAGTGAGAAAGAGAGAGAGAAAGAGAAGCTGTGAGTGAGAGAGAGAGGGGGAGAAAGAGAAGCTGTGTGCGTGTGAGAGAGAAAGAGAAGCTGTGAGTGAGAGTGTGTGAGAGAGAGAAAGAGAAGCTGTGAGTGAGAGAGAGAGTGAAAGAGAAGCTGTGAGAGAGAGAGAGAGAGAAAGCGAAGATATGAGTGAGAGAGAGAGAGAAGCAGTGAGAGAGAGAGAGAAACTGAAGCTGTGAGTGAGACAGAGAGAGAAAGAGAAGCTGTGAGTGAGAGAGAGAGAGAGAGAAGCTGTCAGTGAGACAGAGAGAGAGAAAGAGAAGCTGTGTGAGAGAGAGAGGGAGAAAGAGAAGCTGTAAGAGAGAGAGAGAAAGAGAAGCTGTGAGTGTGCGTGTAAGAGAAAGAGAAGCTGTGAGTGAGAGAGAGAAAGAAAGAGAAATTAGAGTGAGAAAGAGAGAGAGAAAGAGAAGCTGTGAGTGAGAGAGAGAGAAGATGTGAGTGATAGAGAGAGAGAATGAGAAGCTGTGAGTGATAGAGAGAGTAAGTAAGAGAAGCTGTGAGTGAGATAGAGAGAGAGAAGGAGAAAGATAAGCTGTGTGTGTGTGAGAGAGAGAAGCTGCGTGTGTGTGTGAGAGAGAAAGAAAAGCTGTGATTGAGAGTGAGAGAGAGAGAGAAAGAGATGCTGTGAGTGAGAGATGAAGAAGCTGTGAGTGAGAGAGAGAAAGAAAAGCGGTGAGTGAGAGAGAGAGAGAAAGAGAAGATATGAATGAGAGAGAGAGAAGCAGTGAGAGAGAGAGAGAAAGAGAAGCTGTGAGTGAGACAGAGAGAGAGAAAGAGAAGCTGTGAGAGAGAGAGAGGGAGAAAGAGAAGCTGTGAGAGAGCGAGAGAAAGAAGCTGTGAGTATGTGTGTGAGAGAAAGAGAAGCTGTGAGTGAGAGAGAGAGAAAGAAAGAGAAATTAGAGTGAGAAAGAGAGAGAGAAAGAGCTGTGAGTGGGAGAAAGAGAAGCTGTGAATGAGAGAGAGAGAGAAAAAGAAGCTGTGAGTGAGAGAGAGAGAAAGAAAGAGAAGCTGTGAGTGAGTGAGAGAGAGAAAGGGAAGTTGTGAGTGAGAGAGAGAGAGAAAGAGAAGCTGTGAGTGAGAGAGAGAAAGAGAAGCTGTGAGTGTGTGAGAGAGAAATAGAAGCTGTGAGTGAGAAGGAGAGGAAAAGAGAAGCTGTGAGTGAGTGAGAGAGAGAGAGAGAGAAGCTGTGAGAGAGAAAGAGAGAAGCTGTGAGTGAGAGAGTGAGAGAGAGAAAGAGAAGCTGTTAGTGAGAGTGAGAGAGGGAGAGAAAGAGAAGCTGTGAGTGAGAGAGAGATTGAAAGAGAAGCTGTGAGTGAGAGAGAGAGAGAAAGAGAAGCTGTGAGTGAGAGAGAGATAGAGAAGCTGTGAGTGAGAGGGAGAGAGAGAAAGAGAAGCTGTGAGTGACACACAGAGAGAGAAGCTGTGAGTTAGAGAGAGAGAGAAAGAGAAGCTGTGAGTGACAGAGAGAGAGAAAGAGAAGCTGAGAGAGAGAGATAGAGAAAGTGAAGCTGTGAGTGAGAGAGAGAGAAAAAGAGAAGCTGTGTGTGTGAGTGAGAGAGAAAGATAGTCTGAGAAAGAGAGAGTGAAAGAGAAGCTGTGAGTGAGAGAAAGAGAGGGAGAAAGAGAAGCTGTGTGTGTGAGAGAGAGAAAGAGAAGATGTGAGTGAGAGTGAGAGAGAGAGAGAGAAAGAGAAGCTGTGAGTGAGAGAGAGAGTGAAAGAGAAGCTGTGAGTGAGAGAGAGAGAAAGAGAAGCTGTGAGTGAGAGAAAGAGAGAATGAGAAGCTGTGTGAGAGAGAGAGAAGCTGTGAGTGAGAGAGAGAGAGAAAGTGAAGCTGTGAGTGAGAGAGAGAGAGAAAGAGAAGCTGTGTGTGTGTGAGAGAGAGAAAAATAGTCTTAGAAAGAGAGAGTGAAAGAGAAGCTGTGAGTGAGAGAGAGAGAGGGAGAAAGAAAAGCTGTGTGAGAGAGAGAGAGAAAGAGAAGCTGTGAGTGAGAGTGAGAGAGAGAGAGAAAGAGAAGCTGTGAGTGAGTGAGAGAGAGAAAGAGAAGCTGTGAGTGAGAGAGAGAGAGAATGAGAAGCTGTGAGTGAGAGAGAGAAGTTGTGTGTGAGAGAGAGAAAGAGATGCTGTGAGTGAGAGAGAGAGAGATGTGAGTGATAGAGAGAGAGAATGAGAAGCTGTGAGTGTGAGAGAGAGAAAGTAAGAGAAGCTGTGAGTGAGATAGAGAGAGAGAGAAAGAGAAGCTGTGAGTGAGAGAGAGAGGGAGAAAGATAATCTGTGTGAGAGAGAGATATTAAGAGAAACTGTGTGTGAGAGAGAGAGAGAAAGAGAAGGTGTGAGTGAGAGTGAGAGAGAAAGAGAAGCTGTGAGTGAGAGAGAGAGAAACAGAAGCTGTGAGTGAGACAGAGAGAGAAAGAGAAGCTGTGTGACAGAGAGAGAGAGAGAGAAAGAGAAGCTGTGAGTGTGTGTGAGAGAGAAAGAGAAGCTGTGAGTGAGTGAGAGAGAGAAAGGGAAGTTGTGAGTGAGAGAGAGAGAGAAAGAGAAGCTGTGAGTGAGAGAGAGAAAGAGAAGCTGTGAGTGTGTGAGAGAGAAATAGAAGCTGTGAGTGAGAAGGAGAGGAAAAGAGAAGCTGTGAGTGAGTGAGAGAGAGAGAGAGAGAAGCTGTGAGAGAGAAAGAGAGAAGCTGTGAGTGAGAGAGTGAGAGAGAGAAAGAGAAGCTGTTAGTGAGAGTGAGAGAGGGAGAGAAAGAGAAGCTGTGAGTGAGAGAGAGATTGAAAGAGAAGCTGTGAGTGAGAGAGAGAGAGAAAGAGAAGCTGTGAGTGAGAGAGAGATAGAGAAGCTGTGAGTGAGAGGGAGAGAGAGAAAGAGAAGCTGTGAGTGACACACAGAGAGAGAAGCTGTGAGTTAGAGAGAGAGAGAAAGAGAAGCTGTGAGTGACAGAGAGAGAGAAAGAGAAGCTGAGAGAGAGAGAGAGAAAGTGAAGCTGTGAGTGAGAGAGAGAGAAAAAGAGAAGCTGTGTGTGTGAGTGAGAGAGAAAGATAGTCTGAGAAAGAGAGAGTGAAAGAGAAGCTGTGAGTGAGAGAAAGAGAGGGAGAAAGAGAAGCTGTGTGTGTGAGAGAGAGAAAGAGAAGATGTGAGTGAGAGTGAGAGAGAGAGAGAGAAAGAGAAGCTGTGAGTGAGAGAGAGAGTGAAAGAGAAGCTGTGAGTGAGAGAGAGAGAAAGAGAAGCTGTGAGTGAGAGAAAGAGAGAATGAGAAGCTGTGTGAGAGAGAGAGAAGCTGTGAGTGAGAGAGAGAGAGAAAGTGAAGCTGTGAGTGAGAGAGAGAGAGAAAGAGAAGCTGTGTGTGTGTGAGAGAGAGAAAAATAGTCTTAGAAAGAGAGAGTGAAAGAGAAGCTGTGAGTGAGAGAGAGAGAGGGAGAAAGAGAAGCTGTGTGAGAGAGAGAGAGAAAGAGAAGCTGTGAGTGAGAGTGAGAGAGAGAGAGAAAGAGAAGCTGTGAGTGAGTGAGAGAGAGAAAGAGAAGCTGTGAGTGAGAGAGAGAGAGAATGAGAAGCTGTGAGTGAGAGAGAGAAGTTGTGTGTGAGAGAGAGAAAGAGATGCTGTGAGTGAGAGAGAGAGAGATGTGAGTGATAGAGAGAGAGAATGAGAAGCTGTGAGTGTGAGAGAGAGAAAGTAAGAGAAGCTGTGAGTGAGATAGAGAGAGAGAGAAAGAGAAGCTGTGAGTGAGAGAGAGAGGGAGAAAGATAATCTGTGTGAGAGAGAGATATTAAGAGAAACTGTGTGTGAGAGAGAGAGAGAAAGAGAAGGTGTGAGTGAGAGTGAGAGAGAAAGAGAAGCTGTGAGTGAGAGAGAGAGAAACAGAAGCTGTGAGTGAGACAGAGAGAGAAAGAGAAGCTGTGTGACAGAGAGAGAGAGAGAGAAAGAGAAGCTGTGAGTGTGTGTGAGAGAGAAAGAGAAGCTGTGAGTGAGAGAGAGAAAGAAAGAGAAATTAGAGTGAGAAAGAGAGAGAGAAAGAGAAGCTGTGAGTGAGAGAGAGAGGGGGAGAAAGAGAAGCTGTGTGCGTGTGAGAGAGAAAGAGAAGCTGTGAGTGAGAGTGTGTGTGAGAGAGAAAGAGAAGCTGTGAGTGAGAGAGAGAGTGAAAGAGAAGCTGTGAGAGAGAGAGAGAGAGAAAGCGAAGATATGAGTGAGAGAGAGAGAGAAGCAGTGAGAGAGAGAGAGAAACTGAAGCTGTGAGTGAGACAGAGAGAGAAAGAGAAGCTGTGAGTGAGAGAGAGAGAGAGAAGCTGTGAGTGAGAGAGAGAGAGAAAGAGAAGCTGTGAGTGAGAAGGAGAGGGAAAGAGAAGCTGTGAGTGAGAGAGAGAGAGAGAAAGAGAAGCTGTGAGTGAGAGAGAGAAAGAGAAGCTGTGAGTGAGAGAGAGAGAAAAAGAGCTGTGAGTAAGAAGGAGAGGGAAAGAGAAGAAGTGAGTGAGTGAGAGAGAGAGAGAGAAAGAGAAGCTGTGAGAGAGAAAGAGAAGCTGTGAGTGAGAGAGTGAGAGAGAGAAAGAGAAGCTGTTAGTGAGAGTGAGTGAGAGAGAGAAAAGCTGTGAGTGAGAGAGAGATTGAAAGAGAATCTGTGAGTTAGAGAGAGAGAAAGAGAAGCTGTGAGTGACAGAGAGAGAGAAAGAGAAGCTGAGAGTGAGAGAGAGAGAAAGTGAAGCTGTGAGTGAGAGAGAGAGAGAAAGAGAAGCTGTGTGTGTGTGAGAGGGAGAAGCTGTGAGTGAGAGAGAGAAAGAGAAGCTGTGAGTGAGAGAGAGAGAATATGTGAGTGATACAGAGAGAGAGAAAGAGAAGCTGTGAGTGAGAGAGAGAAAGAGAAGCTGTGATTGAGAGTGAGAGAGAGAGGAAGAGAAGCTGTGAGTGAGAGAGAGAGAAAGAGAAGCTGTGAGTGAGAGAGAGAGAAGCTGTGAGTGAGAGAAAGAAAAGCTGTGAGTGAGAGATAGAGAGAAAGAGAAGATATGAGTGAGAGAGAGAGAGAAGCAGTGAGTGAGAGAGAGAGGGAGAAAGAGAAGCTGTGAGAGAGAGAGAGAGAAGCTGTGAGTGTGTGTGAGAGAGAAAGAGAAGCTGTGAGTGAGAGAGAGAGAAAGAAAGAGAAATTAGAGTGAGAAAGAGAGAGAGAAATAGAAGCTGTGAGTGAGTGAGAGAGAGAAGATGTGAGTGATAGAGAGAGAGAATGAGAAGCTGTGAGTGATAGAGAGAGTAAGTAAGAGAAGCTGTGAGTGAGATAGAGAGAGAGAGAAGGAGAAGCTGTGAGTGAGAGAGAGAGAGGGAGAAAGATAAGCTGTGTGTGAGAGAGAGAGAGAGAGAGAAGCTGTGAAGTGAGAGAGAGAAAGAAAAGCGTTGAGTGAGAGAGAGAGAGAGAAAGAGAAGATATGAATGAGAGAGAGAGAGAAGCAGTGAGAGAGAGAGAGAGAGAAGCTGTGAGAGAGAGAGAGGGAGAAAGACAAGCTGTGTGAGAGAGAGAATCTGTGAGTGTGTGTGAGAGAGAAAGAGAAGCTGTGAGTGAGAGAGAGAGAGAGAAAGAGAAGCTGTGAGTGAGTGAGAGGGAGAAAGGGAAGTTGTGAGTGAGAGAGAGAGAGAAAGAGAAGCTGTGAGTGAGAGAGAGAGAAAGAGAAGGTGTGAGTGAGAGAGAGAGAGAAAGAGAAGCTGTGAGTGAGAAGGAGAGGGAAAGAGAAGCTGTGAGTGAGTGAGAGAGAGAGAAAGAGAAGCTGTGAGTGAGAGAGAGAGAAAGAAAGAGAAGCTGTGAGTGAGTGAGAGGGAGAAAGGGAAGTTGTGAGTGAGAGAGAGAGAGAAAGAGAAGCTGTGAGTGTGTGAGAGAGAAAGAGAAGCTGTGAGTGAGAGAGAGAGAAAGTGAAGCTGTGAGTGAGAGAGAGAAAGAGAAGCTGTGTGTGTGTGTGAGAGAGAAAGATAGTCTGAGAAAGAGAGAGTGTAAGAGAAGCTGTGAGTGAGAGAGAGAGAGAGGGAGAAAGAGAAGCTGTGTGTGTGTGAGAGAGAAAGAGAAGCTGTGAGTGAGAGTGAGAGAGAGAGAGAAAGAGAAGCTGTGAGTGAGAGAGAGAGTGAAAGAGAAGCTGTGAGTGAGAGAGAGAGAGAAAGCGAAGATATGAGTGAGAGAGAGAGAAGCAATGAGAGAGAGAGAGAAACAGAAGCTGTGAGTGAGACAGAGAGAGAAAGAGAAGCTGTGAGAGAGAGAGAGAGGGAGAAAGAGAAGCTGTGAGAGAGAGAGAGAAAGAGAAGCTGTGAGTGTGTGTGAGAGAGAAAGAGAAGCTGTGAGTGAGAGAGAGAGAAAGAAAGAGAAATTAGAGTGAGAAAGAGAGAGAGAAAGAGAAGCTGTGAGTGGGAGAGAGAGAAAGAGAGTCTGTGAGTGAGAGAGAGAGAGAAGCTGTGAGTGAGAGAGAGAGAGCCGCTGTGAGTGAGAGAGAGAGAAAGAGAAGCTGTGAATGAGAGAGAGAGAGAAAGAGAAGGTGTGTGTGTGAGAGAGAAAGAGAAGCTGTGAGTGAGTGAGAGAGGGAGAAAGGGAAGTTGTGAGTGAGAGAGAGAGAGAGAAAGAGAAGCTGTGAGTGAGAGAGAGAACGAGAAGGTGTGAGTGAGAGAGAGAGAGAAAGAGAAGCTGTGAGTGAGTGAGAGAGAGAGAAAGAGAAGCTGTGAGTGAGAGAGAGAAAAAAAGAGAAGCTGTGAGTAAGAAGGAGAGGGAAAGAGAAGAAGTGAGTGAGTGAGAGAGAGAGAGAGAGAAAGAGAAGCTGAGACAGAGAAAGAGAAGCTGTGAGTGAGAGAGAGTGAGAGAGAAAGAGAAGCTGTGAGAGAGAAAGAGAGAAGCTGTGAGTGAGAGAGTGAGAGAGAAAGAGAAGCTGTGAGTGACACAGAGAGAGAGAAGCTGTGAGTTAGAGAGAGAGAGAAAGAGAAGCTGTGAGTGACAGAGAGAGAGAAAGAGAAGCTGAGAGTGAGTGAGAGTGAGAGAAAGTGAAGCTGTGAGTGAGAGAGAGAAAGAGAAGCTGTGTGTGTGAGAGAGAGAGAAAGATAGTCTGAGAAAGAGAGAGTGAAAGAGAAGCTGTGAGTGAGAGAGAGGGAGGGAGAAAGAGAAGCTTTGTGTGTGTGAGAGAGAAAGAGAAGCTGTGAGTGAGAGAGGGAGAGGGAGAAAGAGAAGCTGTGTGTGTGAGAGAGAGAAAGAGAAGCTGTGAGTGAGAGTGAGAGAGAGAGAAAGAGAAGCTGTGAGTGAGAGAGAGCGAATGAGAAGCTGTGAGTGAGAGAGAGAAGTTGTGAGAGAGAGAGAGAAAGAGAAGCTGTGAGTGTGTGAGAGAGAGAGATGTGAGTGATAGAGAGAGAGAATGAGAAGCTGTGAGTGAGAGAGAGAGAAAGTAAGAGAAGCTGTGAGTGAGATAGAGAGAGAGAGAATGAGAAGCTGTGAGTGAGAGAGAGAGAGGGAGAAAGATAATCTGTGAGAGAGAGAGAGAGAGAGAGAAACTGTGTGTGAGAGAGAAGAGAGAAAGAGAAGGTGTGATTGAGAGTGAGAGAGAGAAAGAGAATCTGTGAGTGAGAGAGAGAAAGAGAAGCTGTGAGTGAGAGAGAGAGAATCTGTGAGTGAGAGAGAGAAAGAAAAGCTGTGTGAGAGAGAGAGAGCCGCTGTGAGTGAGAGAGAGAGAAAGAGAAGCTGTGAGAGAGAGAGAGAAAGAGAAGCTGTGAGTGTGTGTGAGAGAGAAAGAGAAGCTGTGAGTGAGAGAGAGAGAAAGAAAGAGAAATTAGAGTGAGAAAGAGAGAGAGAAAGAGAAGCTGTGAGTGGGAGAGAGAGAAAGAGAGTCTGTGAGTGAGAGAGAGAGAGAAGCTGTGAGTGAGAGAGAGAGAGAGAGCCGCTGTGAGTGAGAGAGAGAGAAAGAGAATGTGAATGAGAGAGAGAGAGAAAGAGAAGCTGTGTGTGAGAGAGAGAAAGAGAAGCTGTGAGTGAGTGAGAGAGAGAGAAAGGGAAGTTGTGAGTGAGAGAGAGAGAGAGAAAGAGAAGCTGTGAGTGAGAGAGAGAGAAAGAGAAGGTGTGAGTGAGAGAGAGAGAGAGAGAAGCTGTGAGTGAGAAGGATAGGGAAAGAGAAGCTGTGAGTGAGTGAGAGAGAGAGAAAGAGAAGCTGTGAGTGAGAGAGAGAGAAAGAGAAGCTGTGAGTGAGAGAGAGAGAAAAAGAGAAGCTGTGAGTAAGAAGGAGAGGGAAAGAGAAGAAGTGAGTGAGTGAGAGAGAGAGAGAAAGAGAAGCTGTGAGAGAGAAAGAGAAGCTGTGAGTGAGAGAGTGAGAGAGAGAAAGAGAAGCTGTTAGTGAGAGTGAGAGAGAGAGAGAGAGAGAAGCTGTGAGTGAGAGAGAGATTGAAAGAGAAGCTTTGAGTGAGGGAGAGAGAGAGAGAAAAAGAGAAGCTGTGAGTGAGAGAGAGAAAGAGAAGCTGTGAGTGAGAGGGAGAGAGAGAAAGAGAAGCTATGAGTGACACACAGAGAGAGAAGCTGTGAGTTAGAGAGAGAAAGAGAAGCTGTGAGTGACAGAGAGAGAGAAAGAGAAGCTGAGAGTGAGAGAGAGAGAGAAAGTGAAGCTGTGAGAGAGAGAGAAAGAGAAGCTATGTGTGTGTGAGAGAGAAGCTGTGAGTTAGAGAGAGAGAAAGAGAAGCTGTGAGTGACAGAGAGAGAGAAAGAGAAGCTGAGAGTGAGTGAGAGAGAGGAAGAGAAGCTGTGAGTGAGTGAGAGAGAGAAGATGTGAGTGAGAGAGAGAGAATGAGAAGCTGTGAGTGAGAGAGAGAGAAAGTAAGAGAAGCTGTGAGTGATACAGAGAGAGAGAGAAAGAGAAGCTGTGAGTGAGAGAGAGAGAGGGAGAAAGATAAGCTGTGTGAGAGAGAGAGAGAAAGAGAAGCTGTGAGAGAGAGAGAGAGAAAGAGAAGCTGTGATTGAGAGTGAAAGAGAGAGAAAGAGAAGCTGTGAGTGAGAGAGAGAGAAAGAGAAGCTGTGAGTGAGAGAGAGAAGCTGTGAGTGAGAGAGAGAAAGAAAAGCTGTGAGTGAGAGAGAGAGAGAGAGAAAGAGAAGATATGAGTGAGAGAGAGAGAAGCAGTGAGTGAGAGAGAGAGAGAAAGAGAAGCTGTGAGTGAGACAGAGAGAGAGAAAGAGAAGCTGTGAGAGAGAGAGAGGGGAAGAAAGAGAAGCTGTGTGTGTGTGAGAGAGAAAGAGAAGCTGTGAGTGTGTGTGAGAGAGAAAGAGAAGCTGTGAGTGAGAGAGAAAGAAAGAAAGAGAAATTAGAGTGAGAAAGAGAGAGAGAAAGAGATGCTGTGAGTGGGACAGAGAGAAAGAGAGTCTGTGAGTGAGAGAGAGAGAGAGAAGCTGTGAGTGAGAGAGAAAGAGAGCTGCTGTGAGTGAGAGAGAGAGAAAGAGAAGCTGTGAATGAGAGAGAGAGAAACTGTGAGTGAGAGAGAGAGAAAGAGAAGCTGTGAGTGAGAAGGAGAGGGAAAGAGAAGCTGTGAGTGAGTGAGAGAGAGAGAAAGAGAAGCTGTGAGAGAGAAAGAGAGAAGCTGCGAGTGAGAGAGTGAGAGAGAGAAAGAGAAGCTGTTAGTGAGAGTGAGAGTGAGAGAGAAAGAGAAGCTGTGAGTGAGAGAGAGAGAAAGAGAAGCTGTGAGTGACACAGAGAGAGAGAAGCTGTGAGTTAGAGAGAGAGAGAAAGAGAAGCTGTGAGTGACAGAGAGAGAGAGAAAGAGAAGCTGTGTGTGTGTGAGAGAGAGAAAGATAGTCTGAGAAAGAGAGAGTGAAAGAGAAGCTGTGAGTGAGAGAGAGAGAGGGAGAAAGAGAATCTGTGTGTGTGAGAGAGAGAAAGAGAAGCTTTGAGTGAGAGTGAGAGAGAGAGAAAGAGAAAGAGAAGCTGTGAGTGAGAGAGTGAGAGAGAGAAAGAGAAGCTGTGAGAGAGAGAGAAAGAAAGAGAAGCTGTGAGTGAGTGAGAGAGAGAAAGGGAAGTTGTGAGTGAGAGAGAGAGAGAAAGAGAAGCTGTGAGTGAGAGAGAGAAAGAGAAGCTGTGAGTGAGAGAGAGAGAAAGAGAAGCTGTGAGTGAGAAGGAGAGGGAAAGAGAAGCTGTGAGTGAGTGAGAGAGAGAGAGAAAGAGAAACTGTGAGTGTGTGAGAGAGAAAGAGAAGCTGTGAGTGAGAGAGAGAGAGAAAGAGAAGCTGTGAGTGAGAAGGAGAGGGAAAGAGAAGCTGTGAGTGAGAGAGAGAGAGAAAGAGAAGCTGTGAGAGAAAGAGAGAAGCTGTGAGTGAGAGAGTGAGAGAGAGAGAAAGAGAAGCTGTTAGTGAGAGTGAGAGAGAGAGAAAGAGAAGCTGTGAGTGAGAGAGAGATTGAAAGAGAAGCTGTGAGTGAGAGAGAGAAAGAGAAGCTGTGAGGGAGAGGGAGAGAGAGAAAGAGAAGCTGTGAGTGACACACAAACAGAGAAGCTGTGAGTTAGAGAGAGAGAGAAAGAGAAGCTGTGAGTGACAGAGAGAAAGAAAGAGAAGCTGAGAGTGAGAGAGAGAGAGAAAGTGAAGGTGTGAGTGAGAGAGAGAAAGAGAAGCTGTGTGTGTGTGAGAGAGAGAAAGATAGTCTGAGAAAGAGAGAGTGAAAGAGAAGCTGTGAGAGAGAGAGAGGGAGAAAGAGAAGCTGTGTGTGAGAGAGAGAAAGAGAAGCTGTGAGTTAGAGTGAGAGGGAGAAAGAGAAAGAGAAGCTGTGAGTGAGAGAGAGTGAAAGAGAAGCTGTGAGTGAGAGAGAGAGAAAGAGAAGCTGTGAGTGAGAGAGAGAGAATGAGAAGCTGTGAGTGAGAGAGAGAGAAGCTGTGAGTGAGAGAGAGAGAGAGAGAAAGAGAAGCTGTGAGTGAGAGAGAGAGAGAAAGAGAAGCTGTGTGTGTGAGAGAGAGAGAAAGATAGTCTGAGAAAGAGAGAGTTAAAGAGAAGCTGTGAGTGAGAGAGAGAGAGAAAGTAAGAGAAGCTGTGAGTGAGATAGAGAGAGAGAAAGAGAAGCTGTGTGTGTGAGAGAGAAAGAGAAGCTGTGAGTGAGTGAGAGAGAGAGAGAGAAAGAGAAGCTGTGAGTGAGAGAGAGAGAGAGAGAGAAGCTGTGAGTGAGAGAGAGAGAGAGAATGAGAAGCTGTGAGTGAGAGAGAGAAGTTGTGTGAGAGAGAATGAAAGAGAAGCTGTGAGTGAGGGAGAGAGAGATATATGAGTGATAGAGAGAGAGAATGAGAAGCTGTGAGTGAGAGAGAGAGAAAGAGAATGTGAATGAGAGAGAGAGAGAAAGAGAAGCTGTGTGTGTGAGAGAGAAAGAGAAGCTGTGAGTGAGTGAGAGAGAGAGAAAGGGAAGTTGTGAGTGAGAGAGAGAGAGAGAAAGAGAAGCTGTGAGTGAGAGAGAGAGAAAGAGAAGGTGTGAGTGAGAGAGAGAGAGAGAGAAGCTGTGAGTGAGAAGGATAGGGAAAGAGAAGCTGTGAGTGAGTGAGAGAGAGAGAAAGAGAAGCTGTGAGTGAGAGAGAGAGAAAGAGAAGCTGTGAGTGTGAGAGAGAGAAAAAGAGAAGCTGTGAGTAAGAAGGAGAGGGAAAGAGAAGAAGTGAGTGAGTGAGAGAGAGAGAGAGAAAGAGAAGCTGTGAGAGAGAAAGAGAAGCTGTGAGTGAGAGAGTGAGAGAGAGAAAGAGAAGCTGTTAGTGAGATTGAGAGAGAGAGAGAGAGAGAGAGAAGCTGTGAGTGAGAGAGAGATTGAAAGAGAAGCTTTGAGTGAGGGAGAGAGAGAGAGAGAAAGAGAAGCTGTGAGTGAGAGAGAGAAAGAGAAGCTGTGAGTGAGAGGGAGAGAGAGAAAGAGAAGCTATGAGTGACACACAGAGAGAGAAGCTGTGAGTTAGAGAGAGAGAAAGAGAAGCTGTGAGTGACAGAGAGAGAGAAAGAGAAGCTGAGAGTGAGAGAGAGAAAGTGAAGCTGTGAGTGAGAGAGAGAGAGAAAGAGAAGCTATGTGTTTGTGAGAGAGAAGCTGTGAGTTAGAGAGAGAGAAAGAGAAGCTGTGAGTGACAGAGAGAGAGAAAGAGAAGCTGAGAGTGAGTGAGAGAGAGAAAGAGAAGCTGTGAGTGAGAGAGAGAGAGAAGATGTGAGTGAGAGAGAGAGAATGAGAAGCTGTGAGTGAGAGAGAGAGAAAGTAAGAGAAGCTGTGAGTGATACAGAGAGAGAGAAAGAGAAGCTGTGAGAGAGAAAGAGAAGCTGTGATTGAGAGTGAGAGAGAGAAAGAGAAGCTGTTAGTGAGAGTGAGTGAGAGAGAGAAAAGCTGTGAGTGAGAGAGAGATTGAAAGAGAAGCTGTGAGTTAGAGAGAGAGAAAGAGAAGCTGTGAGTGACAGAGAGAGAGAAAGAGAAGCTGAGAGTGAGAGAGAGAGAAAGTGAAGCTGTGAGTGAGTGAGAGAGAGAAAAGCTGTGTGTGTGTGAGAGGGAGAAGCTGTGAGTGAGAGAGAGAAAGAGAAGCTGTGAGTGAGAGAGAGAGAATATGTGAGTGAGAGAGAGAGAGAATGAGAAGCTGTGAGTGAGAGAGAGAGAAAGTAAGAGAAGCTGTGAGTGATACAGAGAAAGAGAAAGAGAAGCTGTGAGTGAGAGAGAGAAAGAGAAGCTGTGATTGAGAGTGAGAGAGAGAGGAAGAGAAGCTGTGAGTGAGAGAGAGAGAAAGAGAAGCTGTGAGTGAGAGAGAGAGAAGCTGTGAGTGAGAGAGAGAAAGAAAAGCTGTGAGTGAGAGATAGAGAGAAAGAGAAGATATGAGTGAGAGAGAGAGAGAAGCAGTGAGTGAGAGAGAGAGGGAGAAAGAGAAGCTGTGAGAGAGAGAGAGAGAAGCTGTGAGTGTGTGTGTGAGAGAAAGAGAAGCTGTGAGTGAGAGAGAGAGAAAGAAAGAGAAATTAGAGTGAGAAAGAGAGAGAGAATTAGAAGCTGTGAGTGAGTGAGAGAGAGAAGATGTGAGTGATAGAGAGAGAGAATGAGAAGCTGTGAGTGATAGAGAGAGTAAGTAAGAGAAGCTGTGAGTGAGATAGAGAGAGAGAGAAGGAGAAGCTGTGAGTGAGAGAGAGAGAGGGAGAAAGATAAGCTGTGTGTGTGAGAGAGAGAGAGAAGCTGTGAAGTGAGAGAGAGAAAGAAAAGCGTTGAGTGAGAGAGAGAGAGAGAAAGAGAAGATATGAATGAGAGAGAGAGAGAAGCAGTGAGAGAGAGAGAGAGAGAGAAGCTGTGAGTGAGACAGAGAGAGAAAGAGAAGCTGTGAGAGAGAGAGAGGGAGAAAGACAAGCTGTGAGAGAGAGAGAATCTGTGAGTGTGTGTGAGAGAGAAAGAGAAGCTGTGAGTGAGAGAGAGAGAGAGAAAGAGAAGCTGTGAGTGAGTGAGAGGGAGAAAGGGAAGTTGTGAGTGAGAGAGAGAGAGAAAGAGAAGCTGTGAGTGAGAGAGAGAGAAAGAGGTGTGAGTGAGAGAGAGAGAGAAAGAGAAGCTGTGAGTGAGAAGGAGAGGGAAAGAGAAGCTGTGAGTGAGTGAGAGAGAGAGAAAGAGAAGCTGTGAGTGAGAGAGAGAGAAAGAAAGAGAAGCTGTGAGTGAGTGAGAGGGAGAAAGGGAAGTTGTGAGTGAGAGAGAGAGAGAAAGAGAAGCTGTGAGTGTGTGAGAGAGAAAGAGAAGCTGTGAGTGAGAGAGAGAGAAAGTGAAGCTGTGAGTGAGAGAGAGAAAGAGAAGCTGTGTGTGTGTGAGAGAGAGAAAGATAGTCTGAGAAAGAGAGAGTGTAAGAGAAGCTGTGAGTGAGAGAGAGAGGGAGAAAGAGAAGCTGTGTGTGTGTGAGAGAGAAAGAGAAGCTGTGAGTGAGAGTGAGAGAGAGAGAAAGAGAAGCTGTGAGTGAGAGAGAGAGTGAAAGAGAAGCTGTGAGTGAGAGAGAGAGAGAAAGCGAAGATATGAGTGAGAGAGAGAAGCAATGAGAGAGAGAGAGAAACAGAAGCTGTGAGTGAGACAGAGAGAGAAAGAGAAGCTGTGAGTGAGAGAGAGAGAAAGAAAGAGAAGCTGTGAATGAGTGAGAGAGAGAAAGGGAAGTTGTGAGTGAGTGAGAGAGAGAAAGAGAAGCTGTGAGTGAGCGAGAGAGAGAAAGAGAAGCTGTGAGTGAGAGAGAGAGAGAAAGAGAAGCTGTGAGTGAGAAGGAGAGGGAAAGAGAAGCTGTGAGTGAGAGAGAGAGAGAAAGAGAAACTGTGAGTGTGTGAGAGAGAAAGAGAAGCTGTGAGTGAGAGAGAGAAAGAGAAGCTGTGAGTGAGAAGGAGAGGGAAAGAGAAGCTGTGAGTGAGTGAAAGAGAGAGAGAGAAAGAGAAGCTGTGAGAGAGAAAGAGAGAAGCTGTGAGTGAGAGAGTGAGAGAGAGAAAAAGAAGCTGTTAGTGAGTGAGAGAGAGAGAGAAAGAGTAGCTGTGAGTGAGAGAGAGAAAGAGAAGCTGAGAGTGAGAGAGAGAGAAAGTGAAGCTGTGAGTGAGAGAGAGAGAAAGAGAAGCTGTGTGTGTGTGAGAGAGAGAAAGATAGTCTGAGAAAGAGAGAGTGAAATAGAAGCTGTGAGTGAGAGAGAGAGAGGGAGAAAGAGAAGCTGTGTGTGTGTGAGAGAGAAAGATAAGCTGTGAGTGAGAGTGAGAGAGAGAGAGAGAAAGAGCTGTGAGTGAGAGAGAGAGGGAAAGAGAAGCTGTGAGTGAGAGAGAGAAAGAGAAGCTGTGAGTGAGAGAGAGAGAAAGAAAGAGAAGCTGTGAGTGAGTGAGAGAGAGAAAGGGAAGTTGTGAGTGAGTGAGAGAGAGAAAGAGAAGCTGTGAGTGAGAGAGAAAGAAAGAAAGAGAAATTAGAGTGAGAAAGAGAGAGAGAAAGAGAAGCTGTGAGTGGGAGAGAGAGAAAGAGAGTCTGTGAGTGAGAGAGAGAGAGAGAAGCAGTGAGTGAGAGAGAGAGCCGCTGTGAGTCAGAGAGAGAGAAAGAGAAGCTGTGAATGAGAGAGAGAAAGAGAAGCTGTGAGTGAGAGAGAGAGAAAGAAAGAGAAGCTGTGAGTGAGTGAGAGAGAGAAAGGGAAGTTGTGAGTGAGTGAGAGAGAGAAAGAGAAGCTGTGAGTGAGCGAGAGAGAGAAAGAGAAGCTGTGAGTGAGAGAGAGAGAGAAAGAGAAGCTGTGAGTGAGAAGGAGAGGGAAAGAGAAGCTGTGAGTGAGAGAGAGAGAGAAAGAGAAACTGTGAGTGTGTGAGAGAGAAAGAGAAGCTGTGAGTGAGAGAGAGAAAGAGAAGCTGTGAGTGAGAAGGAGAGGGAAAGAGAAGCTGTGAGTGAGTGAAAGAGAGAGAGAGAAAGAGAAGCTGTGAGAGAGAAAGAGAGAAGCTGTGAGTGAGAGAGTGAGAGAGAGAAAAAGAAGCTGTTAGTGAGTGAGAGAGAGAGAGAAAGAGTAGCTGTGAGTGAGAGAGAGAAAGAGAAGCTGAGAGTGAGAGAGAGAGAAAGTGAAGCTGTGAGTGAGAGAGAGAGAAAGAGAAGCTGTGTGTGTGTGAGAGAGAGAAAGATAGTCTGAGAAAGAGAGAGTGAAATAGAAGCTGTGAGTGAGAGAGAGAGAGGGAGAAAGAGAAGCTGTGTGTGTGTGAGAGAGAAAGAGAAGCTGTGAGTGAGAGTGAGAGAGAGAGAGAGAAAGAGCTGTGAGTGAGAGAGAGAGGGAAAGAGAAGCTGTGAGTGAGAGAGAGAGAAAGAGAAGCTGTGAGTGTGTGAGAGAGAGAATGAGAAGCTGTGAGTGAGAGAGAGAGAAGCTGTGAGTGAGAGAGAGAGAGAGAAAGTGAAGCTGTGAGTGAGAGAGAGAGAGAAAGAGAAGCTGTGTGTGTGTGAGAGAGAGAAAGATAGTCTGAGAAAGAGAGAGTGAAAGAGAAGCTGTGAGTGAGAGAGAGAGAGGGAGAAAGAGAAGCTGTGTGTGTGTGTGAGAGAAAGAGAAGCTGTGAGTGAGAGTGAGAGAGAGAGAGAAAGAGAAGCTGTGAGTGTGAGTGAGAGAGAAAGAGAAGCTGTGAGTGAGAGAGAGAGAGAATGAGAAGCTGTGAGTGAGAGAGAGAAGCTGTGAGAGAGAGAGAGAAATAGAAGCTGTGAGTGAGAGAAAGAGAGAGAAGATGTGAGTGATAGAGAGAGAGAATGAGAAGCTGTCAGTGAGAGAGGGAGAAAGTAAGAGAAGCTGTGAGTGAGATAGAGAGAGAGAAAGCGTGTCTGTGAGTGAATGAGAGAGAGGGAGAGAAAGATAATCTGTGAGAGATAGAGAGAAAGAGAAGCTGTATGTTTTAGAGAGAGAGAAAGAGAAGCTGTGATTGAGAGTGAGAGAGAGAGAAAGAGAAGCTGTGAGTGAGAGAGAGAGAAAGAGAAGCTGTGAGTGAGAGAGAGAGAAGCTATGAGTGAGAGAGAGAAAGAGAAGATATGAGTGAGAGAGAGAGAGAAGCAGTGAGAGAGAGAGAGAAACAGAAGCTGTGAGTGAGACAGAGAGAGAGAAAGAGAAGCTGTGAGAGAGAGAGAGAGAAGGAGAAAGAGAAGCTGTGAGAGAGAGAGAGAAAGAGAAGCTGTGAGTGTGTGTGAGAGAGAAAGAGAAGCTGTGAGTGAGAGAGAGAGAAAGAAAGAGAAATTAGAGTGAGAAAGAGAAAGAGAAAGAGAAGCTGTGAGTGGGAGAGAGAGAAAGAGAGTCTGTGAATCAGAGAGTGAGAGAGAAGCTGTGAGTGAGAGAGAGAGAACCGCTGTGAGTGAGAGAGAGAGAAAGAGAAGCTGTGAATGAGAGAGAGAGAGAAAGAGAAGCTGTGAGTGAGAGAGACAGAAAGAGAAGATGTGAGTGAGAGAGAGAGAGAAAGGGAAGCTGTGAGTGAGAGAGAGAAGCTGTGAGTGAGAGAGAGAAACAAAAGCTGTGAGTGAGAGAGAGAGAGAAAGAGAAGATGTGAGTGAGTGAGAGAGAGAGAGAAGCAGTGAGTGAGAGAGAGAGAGAGAAAGAGAAGCTGTCAGTGAGACAGAGAGAGAGAAAGAGAAGCTGTGTGAGAGAGAGAGGGAGAAAGAGAAGCTGTAAGAGAGAGAGAGAAAGAGAAGCTGTGAGTGTGCGTGTAAGAGAAAGAGAAGCTGTGAGTGAGAGAGAGAAAGAAAGAGAAATTAGAGTGAGAAAGAGAGAGAGAAAGAGAAGCTGTGAGTGAGAGAGAGAGAAGATGTGAGTGATAGAGAGAGAGAATGAGAAGCTGTGAGTGATAGAGAGAGTAAGTAAGAGAAGCTGTGAGTGAGATAGAGAGAGAGAAGGAGAAAGATAAGCTGTGTGTGTGAGAGAGAGAGAAGCTGCGTGTGTGTGTGAGAGAGAAAGAAAAGCTGTGATTGAGAGTGAGAGAGAGAGAGAAAGAGATGCTGTGAGTGAGAGATGAAGAAGCTGTGAGTGAGAGAGAGAAAGAAAAGCGGTGAGTGAGAGAGAGAGAGAAAGAGAAGATATGAATGAGAGAGAGAGAAGCAGTGAGAGAGAGAGAGAAAGAGAAGCTGTGAGTGAGACAGAGAGAGAGAAAGAGAAGCTGTGAGAGAGAGAGAGGGAGAAAGAGAAGCTGTGAGAGAGCGAGAGAAAGAAGCTGTGAGTGTGTGTGTGAGAGAAAGAGAAGCTGTGAGTGAGAGAGAGAGAAAGAAAGAGAAATTAGAGTGAGAAAGAGAGAGAGAAAGAGCTGTGAGTGGGAGAAAGAGAAGCTGTGAATGAGAGAGAGAGAAAAAAAGAAGCTGTGAGTGAGAGAGAGAGAAAGAAAGAGAAGCTGTGAGTGAGTGAGAGAGAGAAAGGGAAGTTGTGAGTGAGAGAGAGAGAGAAAGAGAAGCTGTGAGTGAGAGAGAGAAAGAGAAGCTGTGAGTGTGTGAGAGAGAAATAGAAGCTGTGAGTGAGAAGGAGAGGAAAAGAGAAGCTGTGAGTGAGTGAGAGAGAGAGAGAGAGAAGCTGTGAGAGAGAAAGAGAGAAGCTGTGAGTGAGAGAGTGAGAGAGAGAAAGAGAAGCTGTTAGTGAGAGTGAGAGAGGGAGAGAAAGAGAAGCTGTGAGTGAGAGAGAGATTGAAAGAGAAGCTGTGAGTGAGAGAGAGAGAGAAAGAGAAGCTGTGAGTGAGAGAGAGATAGAGAAGCTGTGAGTGAGAGGGAGAGAGAGAAAGAGAAGCTGTGAGTGACACACAGAGAGAGAAGCTGTGAGTTAGAGAGAGAGAGAAAGAGAAGCTGTGAGTGACAGAGAGAGAGAAAGAGAAGCTGAGAGAGAGAGAGAGAGAGAAAGTGAAGCTGTGAGTGAGAGAGAGAGAAAAAGAGAAGCTGTGTGTGTGAGTGAGAGAGAAAGATAGTCTGAGAAAGAGAGAGTGAAAGAGAAGCTGTGAGTGAGAGAAAGAGAGGGAGAAAGAGAAGCTGTGTGTGTGAGAGAGAGAAAGAGAAGATGTGAGTGAGAGTGAGAGAGAGAGAGAGAAAGAGAAGCTGTGAGTGAGAGAGAGAGTGAAAGAGAAGCTGTGAGTGAGAGAGAGAGAAAGAGAAGCTGTGAGTGAGAGAAAGAGAGAATGAGAAGCTGTGTGAGAGAGAGAGAAGCTGTGAGTGAGAGAGAGAGAGAAAGTGAAGCTGTGAGTGAGAGAGAGAGAAAGAGAACCTGTGTGTGTGTGAGAGAGAGAAAAATAGTCTTAGAAAGAGAGAGTGAAAGAGAAGCTGTGAGTGAGAGAGAGAGAGGGAGAAAGAGAAGCTGTGTGAGAGAGAGAGAGAAAGAGAAGCTGTGAGTGAGAGTGAGAGAGAGAGAGAAAGAGAAGCTGTGAGTGAGTGAGAGAGAGAAAGAGAAGCTGTGAGTGAGAGAGAGAGAGAATGAGAAGCTGTGAGTGAGAGAGAGAAGTTGTGTGTGAGAGAGAGAAAGAGATGCTGTGAGTGAGAGAGAGAGATGTGAGTGATAGAGAGAGAGAATGAGAAGCTGTGAGTGTGAGAGAGAGAAAGTAAGAGAAGCTGTGAGTGAGATAGAGAGAGAGAGAAAGAGAAGCTGTGAGTGAGAGAGAGAGAGGGAGAAAGATAATCTGTGACAGAGAGAGATATTAAGAGAAACTGTGTGTGAGAGAGAGAGAGAAAGAGAAGGTGTGAGTGAGAGTGAGAGAGAGAAAGAGAAGCTGTGAGTGAGAGAGAGAGAAACAGAAGCTGTGAGTGAGAGAGAGAATCTGTGAGTGAGAGAGAGAAAGAAAAGCTGTGAGTGAGAGAGAGAGAGAAAGAGAAGATATGAGTGAGAGAGAGAGAGAAGAAGTAAGAGAGAGAGAAACAGAAGCTGTGAGTGAGACAGAGAGAGAAAGAGAAGCTGTGTGACAGAGAGAGAGAGAGAGAAAGAGAAGCTGTGAGTGTGTGTGAGAGAGAAAGAGAAGCTGTGAGTGAGAGAGAGAAAGAAAGAGAAATTAGAGTGAGAAAGAGAGAGAGAAAGAGAAGCTGTGAGTGAGAGAGAGAGAGGGAGAAAGAGAAGCTGTGTGTGTGTGTGAGAGAAAGAGAAGCTGTGAGTGAGAGTGTGTGAGAGAGAGAAAGAGAAGCTGTGAGTGAGAGAGAGTGAAAGGGAAGCTGTGAGTGAGAGAGAGATAGAAAGCGAAGATATGAGTGAGAGAGAGAGAGAAGCAGTGAGAGAGAGAGAGAAACTGAAGCTGTGAGTGAGACAGAGAGAGAAAGAGAAGCTGTGAGAGAGACAGAGAGAGAGAGAAGCTGTGAGTGAGAGAGAGAGAGAAAGAGAAGCTGTGAGTGAGAAGGAGAGGGAAAGAGAAGCTGTGAGTGAGTGAGAGAGAGAGAAAGAGAAGCTGTGAGTGAGAGAGAGAAAGAGAAGCTGTGAGTGAGAGAGAGAGAAAAAGAGCTGTGAGTAAGAAGGAGAGGGAAAGAGAAGGAGTGAGTGAGAGAGAGAGAGAGAAAGAGAAGCTGTGAGAGAGAAAGAGAAGCTGTGAGTGAGAGAGTGAGAGAGAGAAAGAGAAGCTGTTAGTGAGAGTGAGTGAGAGAGAGAAAAGCTGTGAGTGAGAGAGAGATTGAAAGAGAAGCTGTGAGTTAGAGAGAGAGAAAGAGAAGCTGTGAGTGACAGAGAGAGAGAAAGAGAAGCTGAGAGTGAGAGAGAGAGAAAGTGAAGCTGTGAGTGAGAGAGAGAGAGAAAGAGAAGCTGTGTGTGTGTGAGAGGGAGAAGCTGTGAGTGAGAGAGAGAAAGAGAAGCTGTGAGAGAGAGAGAGAATATGTGAGTGAGAGAGAGAGAGAATGAGAAGCTGTGAGTGAGAGAGAGAGAAAGTAAGAGAAGCTGTGAGTGATACAGAGAGAGAGAAAGAGAAGCTGTGAGTGAGAGAGAGAAAGAGAAGCTGTGATTGAGAGTGAGAGAGAGAGGAAGAGAAGCTGTGAGTGAGAGAGAGAGAAAGAGAAGCTGTGAGTGAGAGAGAGAGAAGCTGTGAGTGAGAGAGAGAAAGAAAAGCTGTGAGTGAGAGATAGAGAGAAAGAGAAGATATGAGTGAGAGAGAGAGAGAAGCTGTGAGTGAGAGAGAGAGAGAAAGAGAAGCTGTGAGTGAGAAGGAGAGGGAAAGAGAAGCTGTGAGTGAGTGAGAGAGAGAGAAAGAGAAGCTGTGAGTGAGAGAGAGAAAGAGAAGCTGTGAGTGAGAGAGAGAGAAAAAGAGCTGTGAGTAAGAAGGAGAGGGAAAGAGAAGAAGTGAGTGAGTGAGAGAGAGAGAGAGAAAGAGAAGCTGTGAGAGAGAAAGAGAAGCTGTGAGTGAGAGAGTGAGAGAGAGAAAGAGAAGCTGTTAGTGAGAGTGAGTGAGAGAGAGAAAAGCTGTGAGTGAGAGAGAGATTGAAAGAGAAGCTGTGAGTTAGAGAGAGAGAAAGAGAAGCTGTGAGTGACAGAGAGAGAGAAAGAGAAGCTGAGAGTGAGAGAGAGAGAAAGTGAAGCTGTGAGTGAGAGAGAGAGAGAAAGAGAAGCTGTGTGTGTGAGAGAGGGAGAAGCTGTGAGTGAGAGAGAGAAAGAGAAGCTGTGAGTGAGAGAGAGAGAGAATATGTGAGTGAGAGAGAGAGAGAATGAGAAGCTGTGAGTGAGAGAGAGAGAAAGTAAGAGAAGCTGTGAGTGATACAGAGAGAGAGAAAGAGAAGCTGTGAGTGAGAGAGAGAAAGAGAAGCTGTGATTGAGAGTGAGAGAGAGAGGAAGAGAAGCTGTGAGTGAGAGAGAGAGAAAGAGAAGCTGTGAGTGAGAGAGAGAGAAGCTGTGAGTGAGAGAGAGAAAGAAAAGCTGTGAGTGAGAGATAGAGAGAAAGAGAAGATATGAGTGTGAGAGAGAGAGAAGCAGTGAGTGAGAGAGAGAGGGAGAAAGAGAAGCTGTGAGAGAGAGAGAGAGAAGCTGTGAGTGTGTGTGAGGGAGAAAGAGAAGCTGTGAGTGAGAGAGAGAGAAAGAAACAGAAATTAGAGTGAGAAAGAGAGAGAGAATTAGAAGCTGTGAGTGAGTGAGAGAGAGAAGATGTGAGTGATAGAGAGAGAGAATGAGAAGCTGTGAGTGATAGAGAGAGTAAGTAAGAGAAGCTGTGAGTGAGATAGAGAGAGAGAGAAGGAGAAGCTGTGAGTGAGAGAGAGAGAGGGAGAAAGATAAGCTGTGAGAGAGAGAGAGAGAGAAGCTGTGAAGTGAGAGAGAGAAAGAAAAGCGTTGAGTGAGAGAGAGAGAGAGAAAGAGAAGATATGAATGAGAGAGAGAGAGAAGCAGTGAGAGAGAGAGAGAGAGAGAGAAGCTGTGAGTGAGACAGAGAGAGAAAGAGAAGCTGTGAGAGAGAAAGAGGGAGAAAGACAAGCTGTGAGAGAGAGAGAATCTGTGAGTGTGTGTGAGAGAGAAAGAGAAGCTGTGAGTGAGAGAGAGAGAGAGAAAGAGAAGCTGTGAGTGAGTGAGAGGGAGAAAGGGAAGTTGTGAGTGAGAGAGAGAGAGAAAGAGAAGCTGTGAGTGAGAGAGAGAGAAAGAGAAGGTGTGAGTGAGAGAGAGAGAGAAAGAGAAGCTGTGAGTGAGAAGGAGAGGGAAAGAGAAGCTGTGAGTGAGTGAGAGAGAGAGAAAGAGAAGCTGTGAGTGAGAGAGAGAGAAAGAAAGAGAAGCTGTGAGTGAGTGAGAGGGAGAAAGGGAAGTTGTGAGTGTGAGAGAGAGAGAAAGAGAAGCTGTGAGTGTGTGAGAGAGAAAGAGAAGCTGTGAGTGAGAGAGAGAGAAAGTGAAGCTGTGAGTGAGAGAGAGAAAGAGAAGCTGTGTGTGTGTGTGAGAGAGAAAGATAGTCTGAGAAAGAGAGAGTGTAAGAGAAGCTGTGAGTGAGAGAGAGAGAGGGAGAAAGAGAAGCTGTGTGTGTGTGAGAGAGAAAGAGAAGCTGTGAGTGAGAGTGAGAGAGAGAGAGAAAGAGAAGCTGTGAGTGAGAGAGAGAGTGAAAGAGAAGCTGTGAGTGAGAGAGAGAGAGAAAGCGAAGATATGAGTGAGAGAGAGAGAAGCAATGAGAGAGAGAGAGAAACAGAAGCTGTGAGTGAGACAGAGAGAGAAAGAGAAGCTGTGAGTGAGAGAGAGAGAAAGAAAGAGAAGCTGTGAGTGAGTGAGAGAGAGAAAGGGAAGTTGTGAGTGAGTGAGAGAGAGAAAGAGAAGCTGTGAGTGAGCGAGAGAGAGAAAGAGAAGCTGTGAGTGAGAGAGAGAGAAAGAGAAGCTGTGAGTGAGAGAGAGAAAGAGAAGCTGTGAGTGAGAAGGAGAGGGAAAGAGAAGCTGTGAGTGAGTGAAAGAGAGAGAGAGAAAGAGAAGCTGTGAGAGAGAAAGAGAGAAGCTGTGAGTGAGAGAGTGAGAGAGAGAAAAAGAAGCTGTTAGTGAGTGAGAGAGAGAGAGAAAGAGTAGCTGTGAGTGAGAGAGAGAAAGAGAAGCTGAGAGTGAGAGAGAGAGAAAGTGAAGCTGTGAGTGAGAGAGAGAGAAAGAGAAGCTGTGTGTGTGTGTGAGAGAGAAAGATTGTCTGAGAAAGAGAGAGTGAAATAGAAGCTGTGAGTGAGAGAGAGAGAGGGAGAAAGAGAAGCTGTGTGTGTGTGAGAGAGAAAGATAAGCTGTGAGTGAGAGTGAGAGAGAGAGAGAGAAAGAGCTGTGAGTGAGAGAGAGAGGGAAAGAGAAGCTGTGAGTGAGAGAGAGAGAAAGAGAAGCTGTGAGTGTGTGAGAGAGAGAATGAGAAGCTGTGAGTGAGAGAGAGAGAAGCTGTGAGTGAGAGAGAGAGAGAGAAAGTGAAGCTGTGAGTGAGAGAGAGAGAGAAAGAGAAGCTGTGTGTGTGTGAGAGAGAGAAAGATAGTCTGAGAAAGAGAGAGTGAAAGAGAAGCTGTGAGTGAGAGAGAGGGAGGGAGAAAGAGAAGCTGTGTGTGTGTGTGAGAGAAAGAGAAGCTGTGAGTGAGAGTGAGAGAGAGAGAGAAAGAGAAGCTGTGAGTGTGAGTGAGAGAGAAAGAGAAGCTGTGAGTGAGAGAGAGAGAGAATGAGAAGCTGTGAGTGAGAGAGAGAAGCTGTGAGAGAGAGAGAGAAAGAGAAGCTGTGAGTGAGAGAAAGAGAGAGAAGATGTGAGTGATAGAGAGAGAGAATGAGAAGCTGTCAGTGAGAGAGGGAGAAAGTAAGAGAAGCTGTGAGTGAGATAGAGAGAGAGAAAGCGTGTCTGTGAGTGAATGAGAGAGAGGGAGAGAAAGATAATCTGTGAGAGATAGAGAGAAAGAGAAGCTGTATGTTTTAGAGAGAGAGAAAGAGAAGCTGTGATTGAGAGTGAGAGAGAGAGAAAGAGAAGCTGTGAGTGAGAGAGAGAGAAAGAGAAGCTGTGATTGAGAGAGAGAGAAGCTATGAGTGAGAGAGAGAAAGAAAAGCTGTGAGTGAGAGAGAGAAAGAGAAGATATGAGTGAGAGAGAGAGAGAGAAGCAGTGAGAGAGAGAGAAACAGAAGCTGTGAGTGAGACAGAGAGAGAGAAAGAGAAGCTGTGAGAGAGAGAGAGAAGGAGAAAGAGAAGCTGTGAGAGAGAGAGAGAAAGAGAAGCTGTGAGTGTGTGTGAGAGAGAAAGAGAAGCTGTGAGTGAGAGAGAGAGA
The DNA here is from genome assembly GCA_035047305.1 of Bradypodion pumilum. Lineage (NCBI taxonomy): Eukaryota > Metazoa > Chordata > Lepidosauria > Squamata > Chamaeleonidae > Bradypodion > Bradypodion pumilum. Next base: position 268,904,181 of record JAWDJD010000001.1, on the reverse strand, counting down.
AAGAAAGAGAAATTAGAGTGAGAAAGAGAAAGAGAAAGAGAAGCTGTGAGTGGGAGAGAGAGAAAGAGAGTCTGTGAATCAGAGAGTGAGAGAGAAGCTGTGAGTGAGAGAGAGAGAACCGCTGTGAGTGAGAGAGAGAGAAAGAGAAGCTGTGAATGAGAGAGAGAGAGAAAGAGAAGCTGTGAGTGAGAGAGACAGAAAGAGAAGATGTGAGTGAGAGAGAGAGAGAAAGGGAAGTTTGTGAGTGAGAGAGAGAGAGAAAGAGAAGCTGTGAGTGAGAGAGAGAAGCTGTGAGTGAGAGAGAGAAACAAAAGCTGTGAGTGAGAGAGAGAGAGAAAGAGAAGATGTGAGTGAGTGAGAGAGAGAGAGAAGCAGTGAGTGAGAGAGAGAGAGAGAAAGAGAAGCTGTCAGTGAGACAGAGAGAGAGAAAGAGAAGCTGTGTGAGAGAGAGAGGGAGAAAGAGAAGCTGTAAGAGAGAGAGAGAAAGAGAAGCTGTGAGTGTGCGTGTAAGAGAAAGAGAAGCTGTGAGTGAGAGAGAGAAAGAAAGAGAAATTAGAGTGAGAAAGAGAGAGAGAAAGAGAAGCTGTGAGTGAGAGAGAGAGAAGATGTGAGTGATAGAGAGAGAGAATGAGAAGCTGTGAGTGATAGAGAGAGTAAGTAAGAGAAGCTGTGAGTGAGATAGAGAGAGAGAAGGAGAAAGATAAGCTGTGTGTGTGTGAGAGAGAGAAGCTGCGTGTGTGTGTGAGAGAGAAAGAAAAGCTGTGATTGAGAGTGAGAGAGAGAGAGAAAGAGATGCTGTGAGTGAGAGATGAAGAAGCTGTGAGTGAGAGAGAGAAAGAAAAGCGGTGAGTGAGAGAGAGAGAGAAAGAGAAGATATGAATGAGAGAGAGAGAAGCAGTGAGAGAGAGAGAGAAAGAGAAGCTGTGAGTGAGACAGAGAGAGAGAAAGAGAAGCTGTGAGAGAGAGAGAGGGAGAAAGAGAAGCTGTGAGAGAGCGAGAGAAAGAAGCTGTGAGTATGTGTGTGAGAGAAAGAGAAGCTGTGAGTGAGAGAGAGAGAAAGAAAGAGAAATTAGAGTGAGAAAGAGAGAGAGAAAGAGCTGTGAGTGGGAGAAAGAGAAGCTGTGAATGAGAGAGAGAGAGAAAAAGAAGCTGTGAGTGAGAGAGAGAGAAAGAAAGAGAAGCTGTGAGTGAGTGAGAGAGAGAAAGGGAAGTTGTGAGTGAGAGAGAGAGAGAAAGAGAAGCTGTGAGTGAGAGAGAGAAAGAGAAGCTGTGAGTGTGTGAGAGAGAAATAGAAGCTGTGAGTGAGAAGGAGAGGAAAAGAGAAGCTGTGAGTGAGTGAGAGAGAGAGAGAGAGAAGCTGTGAGAGAGAAAGAGAGAAGCTGTGAGTGAGAGAGTGAGAGAGAGAAAGAGAAGCTGTTAGTGAGAGTGAGAGAGGGAGAGAAAGAGAAGCTGTGAGTGAGAGAGAGATTGAAAGAGAAGCTGTGAGTGAGAGAGAGAGAGAAAGAGAAGCTGTGAGTGAGAGAGAGATAGAGAAGCTGTGAGTGAGAGGGAGAGAGAGAAAGAGAAGCTGTGAGTGACACACAGAGAGAGAAGCTGTGAGTTAGAGAGAGAGAGAAAGAGAAGCTGTGAGTGACAGAGAGAGAGAAAGAGAAGCTGAGAGAGAGAGAGAGAGAAAGTGAAGCTGTGAGTGAGAGAGAGAGAAAAAGAGAAGCTGTGTGTGTGAGTGAGAGAGAAAGATAGTCTGAGAAAGAGAGAGTGAAAGAGAAGCTGTGAGTGAGAGAAAGAGAGGGAGAAAGAGAAGCTGTGTGTGTGAGAGAGAGAAAGAGAAGATGTGAGTGAGAGTGAGAGAGAGAGAGAGAAAGAGAAGCTGTGAGTGAGAGAGAGAGTGAAAGAGAAGCTGTGAGTGAGAGAGAGAGAAAGAGAAGCTGTGAGTGAGAGAAAGAGAGAATGAGAAGCTGTGTGAGAGAGAGAGAAGCTGTGAGTGAGAGAGAGAGAGAAAGTGAAGCTGTGAGTGAGAGAGAGAGAGAAAGAGAAGCTGTGTGTGTGTGAGAGAGAGAAAAATAGTCTTAGAAAGAGAGAGTGAAAGAGAAGCTGTGAGTGAGAGAGAGAGAGGGAGAAAGAGAAGCTGTGTGAGAGAGAGAGAGAAAGAGAAGCTGTGAGTGAGAGTGAGAGAGAGAGAGAAAGAGAAGCTGTGAGTGAGTGAGAGAGAGAAAGAGAAGCTGTGAGTGAGAGAGAGAGAGAATGAGAAGCTGTGAGTGAGAGAGAGAAGTTGTGTGTGAGAGAGAGAAAGAGATGCTGTGAGTGAGAGAGAGAGAGATGTGAGTGATAGAGAGAGAGAATGAGAAGCTGTGAGTGTGAGAGAGAGAAAGTAAGAGAAGCTGTGAGTGAGATAGAGAGAGAGAGAAAGAGAAGCTGTGAGTGAGAGAGAGAGAGGGAGAAAGATAATCTGTGTGAGAGAGAGATATTAAGAGAAACTGTGTGTGTGAGAGAGAGAGAAAGAGAAGGTGTGAGTGAGAGTGAGAGAGAAAGAGAAGCTGTGAGTGAGAGAGAGAGAAACAGAAGCTGTGAGTGAGAGAGAGAATCTGTGAGTGAGAGAGAGAAAGAAAAGCTGTGAGTGAGAGAGAGAGAGAAAGAGAATATATGAGTGAGAGAGAGAGAGAAGAAGTAAGAGAGAGAGAGAAACAGAAGCTGTGAGTGAGACAGAGAGAGAAAGAGAAGCTGTGTGACAGAGAGAGAGAGAGAGAAAGAGAAGCTGTGAGTGTGTGTGAGAGAGAAAGAGAAGCTGTGAGTGAGAGAGAGAAAGAAAGAGAAATTAGAGTGAGAAAGAGAGAGAGAAAGAGAAGCTGTGAGTGAGAGAGAGAGGGGGAGAAAGAGAAGCTGTGTGCGTGTGAGAGAGAAAGAGAAGCTGTGAGTGAGAGTGTGTGAGAGAGAGAAAGAGAAGCTGTGAGTGAGAGAGAGAGTGAAAGAGAAGCTGTGAGAGAGAGAGAGAGAGAAAGCGAAGATATGAGTGAGAGAGAGAGAGAAGCAGTGAGAGAGAGAGAGAAACTGAAGCTGTGAGTGAGACAGAGAGAGAAAGAGAAGCTGTGAGTGAGAGAGAGAGAGAGAGAAGCTGTCAGTGAGACAGAGAGAGAGAAAGAGAAGCTGTGTGAGAGAGAGAGGGAGAAAGAGAAGCTGTAAGAGAGAGAGAGAAAGAGAAGCTGTGAGTGTGCGTGTAAGAGAAAGAGAAGCTGTGAGTGAGAGAGAGAAAGAAAGAGAAATTAGAGTGAGAAAGAGAGAGAGAAAGAGAAGCTGTGAGTGAGAGAGAGAGAAGATGTGAGTGATAGAGAGAGAGAATGAGAAGCTGTGAGTGATAGAGAGAGTAAGTAAGAGAAGCTGTGAGTGAGATAGAGAGAGAGAAGGAGAAAGATAAGCTGTGTGTGTGTGAGAGAGAGAAGCTGCGTGTGTGTGTGAGAGAGAAAGAAAAGCTGTGATTGAGAGTGAGAGAGAGAGAGAAAGAGATGCTGTGAGTGAGAGATGAAGAAGCTGTGAGTGAGAGAGAGAAAGAAAAGCGGTGAGTGAGAGAGAGAGAGAAAGAGAAGATATGAATGAGAGAGAGAGAAGCAGTGAGAGAGAGAGAGAAAGAGAAGCTGTGAGTGAGACAGAGAGAGAGAAAGAGAAGCTGTGAGAGAGAGAGAGGGAGAAAGAGAAGCTGTGAGAGAGCGAGAGAAAGAAGCTGTGAGTATGTGTGTGAGAGAAAGAGAAGCTGTGAGTGAGAGAGAGAGAAAGAAAGAGAAATTAGAGTGAGAAAGAGAGAGAGAAAGAGCTGTGAGTGGGAGAAAGAGAAGCTGTGAATGAGAGAGAGAGAGAAAAAGAAGCTGTGAGTGAGAGAGAGAGAAAGAAAGAGAAGCTGTGAGTGAGTGAGAGAGAGAAAGGGAAGTTGTGAGTGAGAGAGAGAGAGAAAGAGAAGCTGTGAGTGAGAGAGAGAAAGAGAAGCTGTGAGTGTGTGAGAGAGAAATAGAAGCTGTGAGTGAGAAGGAGAGGAAAAGAGAAGCTGTGAGTGAGTGAGAGAGAGAGAGAGAGAAGCTGTGAGAGAGAAAGAGAGAAGCTGTGAGTGAGAGAGTGAGAGAGAGAAAGAGAAGCTGTTAGTGAGAGTGAGAGAGGGAGAGAAAGAGAAGCTGTGAGTGAGAGAGAGATTGAAAGAGAAGCTGTGAGTGAGAGAGAGAGAGAAAGAGAAGCTGTGAGTGAGAGAGAGATAGAGAAGCTGTGAGTGAGAGGGAGAGAGAGAAAGAGAAGCTGTGAGTGACACACAGAGAGAGAAGCTGTGAGTTAGAGAGAGAGAGAAAGAGAAGCTGTGAGTGACAGAGAGAGAGAAAGAGAAGCTGAGAGAGAGAGAGAGAGAAAGTGAAGCTGTGAGTGAGAGAGAGAGAAAAAGAGAAGCTGTGTGTGTGAGTGAGAGAGAAAGATAGTCTGAGAAAGAGAGAGTGAAAGAGAAGCTGTGAGTGAGAGAAAGAGAGGGAGAAAGAGAAGCTGTGTGTGTGAGAGAGAGAAAGAGAAGATGTGAGTGAGAGTGAGAGAGAGAGAGAGAAAGAGAAGCTGTGAGTGAGAGAGAGAGTGAAAGAGAAGCTGTGAGTGAGAGAGAGAGAAAGAGAAGCTGTGAGTGAGAGAAAGAGAGAATGAGAAGCTGTGTGAGAGAGAGAGAAGCTGTGAGTGAGAGAGAGAGAGAAAGTGAAGCTGTGAGTGAGAGAGAGAGAGAAAGAGAAGCTGTGTGTGTGTGAGAGAGAGAAAAATAGTCTTAGAAAGAGAGAGTGAAAGAGAAGCTGTGAGTGAGAGAGAGAGAGGGAGAAAGAAAAGCTGTGTGAGAGAGAGAGAGAAAGAGAAGCTGTGAGTGAGAGTGAGAGAGAGAGAGAAAGAGAAGCTGTGAGTGAGTGAGAGAGAGAAAGAGAAGCTGTGAGTGAGAGAGAGAGAGAATGAGAAGCTGTGAGTGAGAGAGAGAAGTTGTGTGTGAGAGAGAGAAAGAGATGCTGTGAGTGAGAGAGAGAGAGATGTGAGTGATAGAGAGAGAGAATGAGAAGCTGTGAGTGTGAGAGAGAGAAAGTAAGAGAAGCTGTGAGTGAGATAGAGAGAGAGAGAAAGAGAAGCTGTGAGTGAGAGAGAGAGGGAGAAAGATAATCTGTGTGAGAGAGAGATATTAAGAGAAACTGTGTGTGAGAGAGAGAGAGAAAGAGAAGGTGTGAGTGAGAGTGAGAGAGAAAGAGAAGCTGTGAGTGAGAGAGAGAGAAACAGAAGCTGTGAGTGAGACAGAGAGAGAAAGAGAAGCTGTGTGACAGAGAGAGAGAGAGAGAAAGAGAAGCTGTGAGTGTGTGTGAGAGAGAAAGAGAAGCTGTGAGTGAGTGAGAGAGAGAAAGGGAAGTTGTGAGTGAGAGAGAGAGAGAAAGAGAAGCTGTGAGTGAGAGAGAGAAAGAGAAGCTGTGAGTGTGTGAGAGAGAAATAGAAGCTGTGAGTGAGAAGGAGAGGAAAAGAGAAGCTGTGAGTGAGTGAGAGAGAGAGAGAGAGAAGCTGTGAGAGAGAAAGAGAGAAGCTGTGAGTGAGAGAGTGAGAGAGAGAAAGAGAAGCTGTTAGTGAGAGTGAGAGAGGGAGAGAAAGAGAAGCTGTGAGTGAGAGAGAGATTGAAAGAGAAGCTGTGAGTGAGAGAGAGAGAGAAAGAGAAGCTGTGAGTGAGAGAGAGATAGAGAAGCTGTGAGTGAGAGGGAGAGAGAGAAAGAGAAGCTGTGAGTGACACACAGAGAGAGAAGCTGTGAGTTAGAGAGAGAGAGAAAGAGAAGCTGTGAGTGACAGAGAGAGAGAAAGAGAAGCTGAGAGAGAGAGAGAGAAAGTGAAGCTGTGAGTGAGAGAGAGAGAAAAAGAGAAGCTGTGTGTGTGAGTGAGAGAGAAAGATAGTCTGAGAAAGAGAGAGTGAAAGAGAAGCTGTGAGTGAGAGAAAGAGAGGGAGAAAGAGAAGCTGTGTGTGTGAGAGAGAGAAAGAGAAGATGTGAGTGAGAGTGAGAGAGAGAGAGAGAAAGAGAAGCTGTGAGTGAGAGAGAGAGTGAAAGAGAAGCTGTGAGTGAGAGAGAGAGAAAGAGAAGCTGTGAGTGAGAGAAAGAGAGAATGAGAAGCTGTGTGAGAGAGAGAGAAGCTGTGAGTGAGAGAGAGAGAGAAAGTGAAGCTGTGAGTGAGAGAGAGAGAGAAAGAGAAGCTGTGTGTGTGTGAGAGAGAGAAAAATAGTCTTAGAAAGAGAGAGTGAAAGAGAAGCTGTGAGTGAGAGAGAGAGAGGGAGAAAGAGAAGCTGTGTGAGAGAGAGAGAGAAAGAGAAGCTGTGAGTGAGAGTGAGAGAGAGAGAGAAAGAGAAGCTGTGAGTGAGTGAGAGAGAGAAAGAGAAGCTGTGAGTGAGAGAGAGAGAGAATGAGAAGCTGTGAGTGAGAGAGAGAAGTTGTGTGTGAGAGAGAGAAAGAGATGCTGTGAGTGAGAGAGAGAGAGATGTGAGTGATAGAGAGAGAGAATGAGAAGCTGTGAGTGTGAGAGAGAGAAAGTAAGAGAAGCTGTGAGTGAGATAGAGAGAGAGAGAAAGAGAAGCTGTGAGTGAGAGAGAGAGGGAGAAAGATAATCTGTGTGAGAGAGAGATATTAAGAGAAACTGTGTGTGAGAGAGAGAGAGAAAGAGAAGGTGTGAGTGAGAGTGAGAGAGAAAGAGAAGCTGTGAGTGAGAGAGAGAGAAACAGAAGCTGTGAGTGAGACAGAGAGAGAAAGAGAAGCTGTGTGACAGAGAGAGAGAGAGAGAAAGAGAAGCTGTGAGTGTGTGTGAGAGAGAAAGAGAAGCTGTGAGTGAGAGAGAGAAAGAAAGAGAAATTAGAGTGAGAAAGAGAGAGAGAAAGAGAAGCTGTGAGTGAGAGAGAGAGGGGGAGAAAGAGAAGCTGTGTGCGTGTGAGAGAGAAAGAGAAGCTGTGAGTGAGAGTGTGTGTGAGAGAGAAAGAGAAGCTGTGAGTGAGAGAGAGAGTGAAAGAGAAGCTGTGAGAGAGAGAGAGAGAGAAAGCGAAGATATGAGTGAGAGAGAGAGAGAAGCAGTGAGAGAGAGAGAGAAACTGAAGCTGTGAGTGAGACAGAGAGAGAAAGAGAAGCTGTGAGTGAGAGAGAGAGAGAGAAGCTGTGAGTGAGAGAGAGAGAGAAAGAGAAGCTGTGAGTGAGAAGGAGAGGGAAAGAGAAGCTGTGAGTGAGAGAGAGAGAGAGAAAGAGAAGCTGTGAGTGAGAGAGAGAAAGAGAAGCTGTGAGTGAGAGAGAGAGAAAAAGAGCTGTGAGTAAGAAGGAGAGGGAAAGAGAAGAAGTGAGTGAGTGAGAGAGAGAGAGAGAAAGAGAAGCTGTGAGAGAGAAAGAGAAGCTGTGAGTGAGAGAGTGAGAGAGAGAAAGAGAAGCTGTTAGTGAGAGTGAGTGAGAGAGAGAAAAGCTGTGAGTGAGAGAGAGATTGAAAGAGAATCTGTGAGTTAGAGAGAGAGAAAGAGAAGCTGTGAGTGACAGAGAGAGAGAAAGAGAAGCTGAGAGTGAGAGAGAGAGAAAGTGAAGCTGTGAGTGAGAGAGAGAGAGAAAGAGAAGCTGTGTGTGTGTGAGAGGGAGAAGCTGTGAGTGAGAGAGAGAAAGAGAAGCTGTGAGTGAGAGAGAGAGAGAATATGTGAGTGATACAGAGAGAGAGAAAGAGAAGCTGTGAGTGAGAGAGAGAAAGAGAAGCTGTGATTGAGAGTGAGAGAGAGAGGAAGAGAAGCTGTGAGTGAGAGAGAGAGAAAGAGAAGCTGTGAGTGAGAGAGAGAGAAGCTGTGAGTGAGAGAAAGAAAAGCTGTGAGTGAGAGATAGAGAGAAAGAGAAGATATGAGTGAGAGAGAGAGAGAAGCAGTGAGTGAGAGAGAGAGGGAGAAAGAGAAGCTGTGAGAGAGAGAGAGAGAAGCTGTGAGTGTGTGTGAGAGAGAAAGAGAAGCTGTGAGTGAGAGAGAGAGAAAGAAAGAGAAATTAGAGTGAGAAAGAGAGAGAGAAATAGAAGCTGTGAGTGAGTGAGAGAGAGAAGATGTGAGTGATAGAGAGAGAGAATGAGAAGCTGTGAGTGATAGAGAGAGTAAGTAAGAGAAGCTGTGAGTGAGATAGAGAGAGAGAGAAGGAGAAGCTGTGAGTGAGAGAGAGAGAGGGAGAAAGATAAGCTGTGTGTGAGAGAGAGAGAGAGAGAGAAGCTGTGAAGTGAGAGAGAGAAAGAAAAGCGTTGAGTGAGAGAGAGAGAGAGAAAGAGAAGATATGAATGAGAGAGAGAGAGAAGCAGTGAGAGAGAGAGAGAGAGAAGCTGTGAGAGAGAGAGAGGGAGAAAGACAAGCTGTGAGAGAGAGAGAATCTGTGAGTGTGTGTGAGAGAGAAAGAGAAGCTGTGAGTGAGAGAGAGAGAGAGAAAGAGAAGCTGTGAGTGAGTGAGAGGGAGAAAGGGAAGTTGTGAGTGAGAGAGAGAGAGAAAGAGAAGCTGTGAGTGAGAGAGAGAGAAAGAGAAGGTGTGAGTGAGAGAGAGAGAGAAAGAGAAGCTGTGAGTGAGAAGGAGAGGGAAAGAGAAGCTGTGAGTGAGTGAGAGAGAGAGAAAGAGAAGCTGTGAGTGAGAGAGAGAGAAAGAAAGAGAAGCTGTGAGTGAGTGAGAGGGAGAAAGGGAAGTTGTGAGTGAGAGAGAGAGAGAAAGAGAAGCTGTGAGTGTGTGAGAGAGAAAGAGAAGCTGTGAGTGAGAGAGAGAGAAAGTGAAGCTGTGAGTGAGAGAGAGAAAGAGAAGCTGTGTGTGTGTGTGAGAGAGAAAGATAGTCTGAGAAAGAGAGAGTGTAAGAGAAGCTGTGAGTGAGAGAGAGAGAGAGGGAGAAAGAGAAGCTGTGTGTGTGTGAGAGAGAAAGAGAAGCTGTGAGTGAGAGTGAGAGAGAGAGAGAAAGAGAAGCTGTGAGTGAGAGAGAGAGTGAAAGAGAAGCTGTGAGTGAGAGAGAGAGAGAAAGCGAAGATATGAGTGAGAGAGAGAGAAGCAATGAGAGAGAGAGAGAAACAGAAGCTGTGAGTGAGACAGAGAGAGAAAGAGAAGCTGTGAGAGAGAGAGAGAGGGAGAAAGAGAAGCTGTGAGAGAGAGAGAGAAAGAGAAGCTGTGAGTGTGTGTGAGAGAGAAAGAGAAGCTGTGAGTGAGAGAGAGAGAAAGAAAGAGAAATTAGAGTGAGAAAGAGAGAGAGAAAGAGAAGCTGTGAGTGGGAGAGAGAGAAAGAGAGTCTGTGAGTGAGAGAGAGAGAGAAGCTGTGAGTGAGAGAGAGAGAGCCGCTGTGAGTGAGAGAGAGAGAAAGAGAAGCTGTGAATGAGAGAGAGAGAGAAAGAGAAGGTGTGTGTGTGAGAGAGAAAGAGAAGCTGTGAGTGAGTGAGAGAGGGAGAAAGGGAAGTTGTGAGTGAGAGAGAGAGAGAGAAAGAGAAGCTGTGAGTGAGAGAGAGAACGAGAAGGTGTGAGTGAGAGAGAGAGAGAAAGAGAAGCTGTGAGTGAGTGAGAGAGAGAGAAAGAGAAGCTGTGAGTGAGAGAGAGAAAAAAAGAGAAGCTGTGAGTAAGAAGGAGAGGGAAAGAGAAGAAGTGAGTGAGTGAGAGAGAGAGAGAGAGAAAGAGAAGCTGAGACAGAGAAAGAGAAGCTGTGAGTGAGAGAGAGTGAGAGAGAAAGAGAAGCTGTGAGAGAGAAAGAGAGAAGCTGTGAGTGAGAGAGTGAGAGAGAAAGAGAAGCTGTGAGTGACACAGAGAGAGAGAAGCTGTGAGTTAGAGAGAGAGAGAAAGAGAAGCTGTGAGTGACAGAGAGAGAGAAAGAGAAGCTGAGAGTGAGTGAGAGTGAGAGAAAGTGAAGCTGTGAGTGAGAGAGAGAAAGAGAAGCTGTGTGTGTGAGAGAGAGAGAAAGATAGTCTGAGAAAGAGAGAGTGAAAGAGAAGCTGTGAGTGAGAGAGAGGGAGGGAGAAAGAGAAGCTTTGTGTGTGTGAGAGAGAAAGAGAAGCTGTGAGTGAGAGAGGGAGAGGGAGAAAGAGAAGCTGTGTGTGTGAGAGAGAGAAAGAGAAGCTGTGAGTGAGAGTGAGAGAGAGAGAAAGAGAAGCTGTGAGTGAGAGAGAGCGAATGAGAAGCTGTGAGTGAGAGAGAGAAGTTGTGAGAGAGAGAGAGAAAGAGAAGCTGTGAGTGTGTGAGAGAGAGAGATGTGAGTGATAGAGGGAGAGAATGAGAAGCTGTGAGTGAGAGAGAGAGAAAGTAAGAGAAGCTGTGAGTGAGATAGAGAGAGAGAGAATGAGAAGCTGTGAGTGAGAGAGAGAGAGGGAGAAAGATAATCTGTGAGAGAGAGAGAGAGAGAGAGAAACTGTGTGTGAGAGAGAAGAGAGAAAGAGAAGGTGTGATTGAGAGTGAGAGAGAGAAAGAGAATCTGTGAGTGAGAGAGAGAAAGAGAAGCTGTGAGTGAGAGAGAGAGAATCTGTGAGTGAGAGAGAGAAAGAAAAGCTGTGTGAGAGAGAGAGAGCCGCTGTGAGTGAGAGAGAGAGAAAGAGAAGCTGTGAGAGAGAGAGAGAAAGAGAAGCTGTGAGTGTGTGTGAGAGAGAAAGAGAAGCTGTGAGTGAGAGAGAGAGAAAGAAAGAGAAATTAGAGTGAGAAAGAGAGAGAGAAAGAGAAGCTGTGAGTGGGAGAGAGAGAAAGAGAGTCTGTGAGTGAGAGAGAGAGAGAAGCTGTGAGTGAGAGAGAGAGAGAGAGCCGCTGTGAGTGAGAGAGAGAGAAAGAGAATGTGAATGAGAGAGAGAGAGAAAGAGAAGCTGTGTGTGAGAGAGAGAAAGAGAAGCTGTGAGTGAGTGAGAGAGAGAGAAAGGGAAGTTGTGAGTGAGAGAGAGAGAGAGAAAGAGAAGCTGTGAGTGAGAGAGAGAGAAAGAGAAGGTGTGAGTGAGAGAGAGAGAGAGAGAAGCTGTGAGTGAGAAGGATAGGGAAAGAGAAGCTGTGAGTGAGTGAGAGAGAGAGAAAGAGAAGCTGTGAGTGAGAGAGAGAGAAAGAGAAGCTGTGAGTGAGAGAGAGAGAAAAAGAGAAGCTGTGAGTAAGAAGGAGAGGGAAAGAGAAGAAGTGAGTGAGTGAGAGAGAGAGAGAAAGAGAAGCTGTGAGAGAGAAAGAGAAGCTGTGAGTGAGAGAGTGAGAGAGAGAAAGAGAAGCTGTTAGTGAGAGTGAGAGAGAGAGAGAGAGAGAAGCTGTGAGTGAGAGAGAGATTGAAAGAGAAGCTTTGAGTGAGGGAGAGAGAGAGAGAAAAAGAGAAGCTGTGAGTGAGAGAGAGAAAGAGAAGCTGTGAGTGAGAGGGAGAGAGAGAAAGAGAAGCTATGAGTGACACACAGAGAGAGAAGCTGTGAGTTAGAGAGAGAAAGAGAAGCTGTGAGTGACAGAGAGAGAGAAAGAGAAGCTGAGAGTGAGAGAGAGAGAGAAAGTGAAGCTGTGAGAGAGAGAGAAAGAGAAGCTATGTGTGTGTGAGAGAGAAGCTGTGAGTTAGAGAGAGAGAAAGAGAAGCTGTGAGTGACAGAGAGAGAGAAAGAGAAGCTGAGAGTGAGTGAGAGAGAGGAAGAGAAGCTGTGAGTGAGTGAGAGAGAGAAGATGTGAGTGAGAGAGAGAGAATGAGAAGCTGTGAGTGAGAGAGAGAGAAAGTAAGAGAAGCTGTGAGTGATACAGAGAGAGAGAGAAAGAGAAGCTGTGAGTGAGAGAGAGAGAGGGAGAAAGATAAGCTGTGTGAGAGAGAGAGAGAAAGAGAAGCTGTGAGAGAGAGAGAGAGAAAGAGAAGCTGTGATTGAGAGTGAAAGAGAGAGAAAGAGAAGCTGTGAGTGAGAGAGAGAGAAAGAGAAGCTGTGAGTGAGAGAGAGAAGCTGTGAGTGAGAGAGAGAAAGAAAAGCTGTGAGTGAGAGAGAGAGAGAGAGAAAGAGAAGATATGAGTGAGAGAGAGAGAAGCAGTGAGTGAGAGAGAGAGAGAAAGAGAAGCTGTGAGTGAGACAGAGAGAGAGAAAGAGAAGCTGTGAGAGAGAGAGAGGGGAAGAAAGAGAAGCTGTGTGTGTGTGAGAGAGAAAGAGAAGCTGTGAGTGTGTGTGAGAGAGAAAGAGAAGCTGTGAGTGAGAGAGAAAGAAAGAAAGAGAAATTAGAGTGAGAAAGAGAGAGAGAAAGAGATGCTGTGAGTGGGACAGAGAGAAAGAGAGTCTGTGAGTGAGAGAGAGAGAGAGAAGCTGTGAGTGAGAGAGAAAGAGAGCTGCTGTGAGTGAGAGAGAGAGAAAGAGAAGCTGTGAATGAGAGAGAGAGAAACTGTGAGTGAGAGAGAGAGAAAGAGAAGCTGTGAGTGAGAAGGAGAGGGAAAGAGAAGCTGTGAGTGAGTGAGAGAGAGAGAAAGAGAAGCTGTGAGAGAGAAAGAGAGAAGCTGCGAGTGAGAGAGTGAGAGAGAGAAAGAGAAGCTGTTAGTGAGAGTGAGAGTGAGAGAGAAAGAGAAGCTGTGAGTGAGAGAGAGAGAAAGAGAAGCTGTGAGTGACACAGAGAGAGAGAAGCTGTGAGTTAGAGAGAGAGAGAAAGAGAAGCTGTGAGTGACAGAGAGAGAGAGAAAGAGAAGCTGTGTGTGTGTGAGAGAGAGAAAGATAGTCTGAGAAAGAGAGAGTGAAAGAGAAGCTGTGAGTGAGAGAGAGAGAGGGAGAAAGAGAATCTGTGTGTGTGAGAGAGAGAAAGAGAAGCTTTGAGTGAGAGTGAGAGAGAGAGAAAGAGAAAGAGAAGCTGTGAGTGAGAGAGTGAGAGAGAGAAAGAGAAGCTGTGAGAGAGAGAGAAAGAAAGAGAAGCTGTGAGTGAGTGAGAGAGAGAAAGGGAAGTTGTGAGTGAGAGAGAGAGAGAAAGAGAAGCTGTGAGTGAGAGAGAGAAAGAGAAGCTGTGAGTGAGAGAGAGAGAAAGAGAAGCTGTGAGTGAGAAGGAGAGGGAAAGAGAAGCTGTGAGTGAGTGAGAGAGAGAGAGAAAGAGAAACTGTGAGTGTGTGAGAGAGAAAGAGAAGCTGTGAGTGAGAGAGAGAGAGAAAGAGAAGCTGTGAGTGAGAAGGAGAGGGAAAGAGAAGCTGTGAGTGAGAGAGAGAGAGAAAGAGAAGCTGTGAGAGAAAGAGAGAAGCTGTGAGTGAGAGAGTGAGAGAGAGAGAAAGAGAAGCTGTTAGTGAGAGTGAGAGAGAGAGAAAGAGAAGCTGTGAGTGAGAGAGAGATTGAAAGAGAAGCTGTGAGTGAGAGAGAGAAAGAGAAGCTGTGAGGGAGAGGGAGAGAGAGAAAGAGAAGCTGTGAGTGACACACAAACAGAGAAGCTGTGAGTTAGAGAGAGAGAGAAAGAGAAGCTGTGAGTGACAGAGAGAAAGAAAGAGAAGCTGAGAGTGAGAGAGAGAGAGAAAGTGAAGGTGTGAGTGAGAGAGAGAAAGAGAAGCTGTGTGTGTGTGAGAGAGAGAAAGATAGTCTGAGAAAGAGAGAGTGAAAGAGAAGCTGTGAGAGAGAGAGAGGGAGAAAGAGAAGCTGTGTGTGAGAGAGAGAAAGAGAAGCTGTGAGTTAGAGTGAGAGGGAGAAAGAGAAAGAGAAGCTGTGAGTGAGAGAGAGTGAAAGAGAAGCTGTGAGTGAGAGAGAGAGAAAGAGAAGCTGTGAGTGAGAGAGAGAGAATGAGAAGCTGTGAGTGAGAGAGAGAGAAGCTGTGAGTGAGAGAGAGAGAGAGAGAAAGAGAAGCTGTGAGTGAGAGAGAGAGAGAAAGAGAAGCTGTGTGTGTGAGAGAGAGAGAAAGATAGTCTGAGAAAGAGAGAGTTAAAGAGAAGCTGTGAGTGAGAGAGAGAGAGAAAGTAAGAGAAGCTGTGAGTGAGATAGAGAGAGAGAAAGAGAAGCTGTGTGTGTGAGAGAGAAAGAGAAGCTGTGAGTGAGTGAGAGAGAGAGAGAGAAAGAGAAGCTGTGAGTGAGAGAGAGAGAGAGAGAGAAGCTGTGAGTGAGAGAGAGAGAGAGAATGAGAAGCTGTGAGTGAGAGAGAGAAGTTGTGTGAGAGAGAATGAAAGAGAAGCTGTGAGTGAGGGAGAGAGAGATATATGAGTGATAGAGAGAGAGAATGAGAAGCTGTGAGTGAGAGAGAGAGAAAGAGAATGTGAATGAGAGAGAGAGAGAAAGAGAAGCTGTGTGTGTGAGAGAGAAAGAGAAGCTGTGAGTGAGTGAGAGAGAGAGAAAGGGAAGTTGTGAGTGAGAGAGAGAGAGAGAAAGAGAAGCTGTGAGTGAGAGAGAGAGAAAGAGAAGGTGTGAGTGAGAGAGAGAGAGAGAGAAGCTGTGAGTGAGAAGGATAGGGAAAGAGAAGCTGTGAGTGAGTGAGAGAGAGAGAAAGAGAAGCTGTGAGTGAGAGAGAGAGAAAGAGAAGCTGTGAGTGAGAGAGAGAGAAAAAGAGAAGCTGTGAGTAAGAAGGAGAGGGAAAGAGAAGAAGTGAGTGAGTGAGAGAGAGAGAGAGAAAGAGAAGCTGTGAGAGAGAAAGAGAAGCTGTGAGTGAGAGAGTGAGAGAGAGAAAGAGAAGCTGTTAGTGAGATTGAGAGAGAGAGAGAGAGAGAGAAGCTGTGAGTGAGAGAGAGATTGAAAGAGAAGCTTTGAGTGAGGGAGAGAGAGAGAGAGAAAGAGAAGCTGTGAGTGAGAGAGAGAAAGAGAAGCTGTGAGTGAGAGGGAGAGAGAGAAAGAGAAGCTATGAGTGACACACAGAGAGAGAAGCTGTGAGTTAGAGAGAGAGAAAGAGAAGCTGTGAGTGACAGAGAGAGAGAAAGAGAAGCTGAGAGTGAGAGAGAGAAAGTGAAGCTGTGAGTGAGAGAGAGAGAGAAAGAGAAGCTATGTGTTTGTGAGAGAGAAGCTGTGAGTTAGAGAGAGAGAAAGAGAAGCTGTGAGTGACAGAGAGAGAGAAAGAGAAGCTGAGAGTGAGTGAGAGAGAGAAAGAGAAGCTGTGAGTGAGAGAGAGAGAGAAGATGTGAGTGAGAGAGAGAGAATGAGAAGCTGTGAGTGAGAGAGAGAGAAAGTAAGAGAAGCTGTGAGTGATACAGAGAGAGAGAAAGAGAAGCTGTGAGAGAGAAAGAGAAGCTGTGATTGAGAGTGAGAGAGAGAAAGAGAAGCTGTTAGTGAGAGTGAGTGAGAGAGAGAAAAGCTGTGAGTGAGAGAGAGATTGAAAGAGAAGCTGTGAGTTAGAGAGAGAGAAAGAGAAGCTGTGAGTGACAGAGAGAGAGAAAGAGAAGCTGAGAGTGAGAGAGAGAGAAAGTGAAGCTGTGAGTGAGTGAGAGAGAGAAAAGCTGTGTGTGTGTGAGAGGGAGAAGCTGTGAGTGAGAGAGAGAAAGAGAAGCTGTGAGTGAGAGAGAGAGAATATGTGAGTGAGAGAGAGAGAGAATGAGAAGCTGTGAGTGAGAGAGAGAGAAAGTAAGAGAAGCTGTGAGTGATACAGAGAAAGAGAAAGAGAAGCTGTGAGTGAGAGAGAGAAAGAGAAGCTGTGATTGAGAGTGAGAGAGAGAGGAAGAGAAGCTGTGAGTGAGAGAGAGAGAAAGAGAAGCTGTGAGTGAGAGAGAGAGAAGCTGTGAGTGAGAGAGAGAAAGAAAAGCTGTGAGTGAGAGATAGAGAGAAAGAGAAGATATGAGTGAGAGAGAGAGAGAAGCAGTGAGTGAGAGAGAGAGGGAGAAAGAGAAGCTGTGAGAGAGAGAGAGAGAAGCTGTGAGTGTGTGTGTGAGAGAAAGAGAAGCTGTGAGTGAGAGAGAGAGAAAGAAAGAGAAATTAGAGTGAGAAAGAGAGAGAGAATTAGAAGCTGTGAGTGAGTGAGAGAGAGAAGATGTGAGTGATAGAGAGAGAGAATGAGAAGCTGTGAGTGATAGAGAGAGTAAGTAAGAGAAGCTGTGAGTGAGATAGAGAGAGAGAGAAGGAGAAGCTGTGAGTGAGAGAGAGAGAGGGAGAAAGATAAGCTGTGTGTGTGAGAGAGAGAGAGAAGCTGTGAAGTGAGAGAGAGAAAGAAAAGCGTTGAGTGAGAGAGAGAGAGAGAAAGAGAAGATATGAATGAGAGAGAGAGAGAAGCAGTGAGAGAGAGAGAGAGAGAGAAGCTGTGAGTGAGACAGAGAGAGAAAGAGAAGCTGTGAGAGAGAGAGAGGGAGAAAGACAAGCTGTGAGAGAGAGAGAATCTGTGAGTGTGTGTGAGAGAGAAAGAGAAGCTGTGAGTGAGAGAGAGAGAGAGAAAGAGAAGCTGTGAGTGAGTGAGAGGGAGAAAGGGAAGTTGTGAGTGAGAGAGAGAGAGAAAGAGAAGCTGTGAGTGAGAGAGAGAGAAAGAGGTGTGAGTGAGAGAGAGAGAAAGAGAAGCTGTGAGTGAGAAGGAGAGGGAAAGAGAAGCTGTGAGTGAGTGAGAGAGAGAGAAAGAGAAGCTGTGAGTGAGAGAGAGAGAAAGAAAGAGAAGCTGTGAGTGAGTGAGAGGGAGAAAGGGAAGTTGTGAGTGAGAGAGAGAGAGAAAGAGAAGCTGTGAGTGTGTGAGAGAGAAAGAGAAGCTGTGAGTGAGAGAGAGAGAAAGTGAAGCTGTGAGTGAGAGAGAGAAAGAGAAGCTGTGTGTGTGTGAGAGAGAGAAAGATAGTCTGAGAAAGAGAGAGTGTAAGAGAAGCTGTGAGTGAGAGAGAGAGGGAGAAAGAGAAGCTGTGTGTGTGTGAGAGAGAAAGAGAAGCTGTGAGTGAGAGTGAGAGAGAGAGAAAGAGAAGCTGTGAGTGAGAGAGAGAGTGAAAGAGAAGCTGTGAGTGAGAGAGAGAGAGAAAGCGAAGATATGAGTGAGAGAGAGAAGCAATGAGAGAGAGAGAGAAACAGAAGCTGTGAGTGAGACAGAGAGAGAAAGAGAAGCTGTGAGTGAGAGAGAGAGAAAGAAAGAGAAGCTGTGAGTGAGTGAGAGAGAGAAAGGGAAGTTGTGAGTGAGTGAGAGAGAGAAAGAGAAGCTGTGAGTGAGCGAGAGAGAGAAAGAGAAGCTGTGAGTGAGAGAGAGAGAGAAAGAGAAGCTGTGAGTGAGAAGGAGAGGGAAAGAGAAGCTGTGAGTGAGAGAGAGAGAGAAAGAGAAACTGTGAGTGTGTGAGAGAGAAAGAGAAGCTGTGAGTGAGAGAGAGAAAGAGAAGCTGTGAGTGAGAAGGAGAGGGAAAGAGAAGCTGTGAGTGAGTGAAAGAGAGAGAGAGAAAGAGAAGCTGTGAGAGAGAAAGAGAGAAGCTGTGAGTGAGAGAGTGAGAGAGAGAAAAAGAAGCTGTTAGTGAGTGAGAGAGAGAGAGAAAGAGTAGCTGTGAGTGAGAGAGAGAAAGAGAAGCTGAGAGTGAGAGAGAGAGAAAGTGAAGCTGTGAGTGAGAGAGAGAGAAAGAGAAGCTGTGTGTGTGTGAGAGAGAGAAAGATAGTCTGAGAAAGAGAGAGTGAAATAGAAGCTGTGAGTGAGAGAGAGAGAGGGAGAAAGAGAAGCTGTGTGTGTGTGAGAGAGAAAGATAAGCTGTGAGTGAGAGTGAGAGAGAGAGAGAGAAAGAGCTGTGAGTGAGAGAGAGAGGGAAAGAGAAGCTGTGAGTGAGAGAGAGAAAGAGAAGCTGTGAGTGAGAGAGAGAGAAAGAAAGAGAAGCTGTGAGTGAGTGAGAGAGAGAAAGGGAAGTTGTGAGTGAGTGAGAGAGAGAAAGAGAAGCTGTGAGTGAGAGAGAAAGAAAGAAAGAGAAATTAGAGTGAGAAAGAGAGAGAGAAAGAGAAGCTGTGAGTGGGAGAGAGAGAAAGAGAGTCTGTGAGTGAGAGAGAGAGAGAGAAGCAGTGAGTGAGAGAGAGAGCCGCTGTGAGTCAGAGAGAGAGAAAGAGAAGCTGTGAATGAGAGAGAGAAAGAGAAGCTGTGAGTGAGAGAGAGAGAAAGAAAGAGAAGCTGTGAGTGAGTGAGAGAGAGAAAGGGAAGTTGTGAGTGAGTGAGAGAGAGAAAGAGAAGCTGTGAGTGAGCGAGAGAGAGAAAGAGAAGCTGTGAGTGAGAGAGAGAGAGAAAGAGAAGCTGTGAGTGAGAAGGAGAGGGAAAGAGAAGCTGTGAGTGAGAGAGAGAGAGAAAGAGAAACTGTGAGTGTGTGAGAGAGAAAGAGAAGCTGTGAGTGAGAGAGAGAAAGAGAAGCTGTGAGTGAGAAGGAGAGGGAAAGAGAAGCTGTGAGTGAGTGAATGAGAGAGAGAGAAAGAGAAGCTGTGAGAGAGAAAGAGAGAAGCTGTGAGTGAGAGAGTGAGAGAGAGAAAAAGAAGCTGTTAGTGAGTGAGAGAGAGAGAGAAAGAGTAGCTGTGAGTGAGAGAGAGAAAGAGAAGCTGAGAGTGAGAGAGAGAGAAAGTGAAGCTGTGAGTGAGAGAGAGAGAAAGAGAAGCTGTGTGTGTGTGTGAGAGAGAAAGATAGTCTGAGAAAGAGAGAGTGAAATAGAAGCTGTGAGTGAGAGAGAGAGAGGGAGAAAGAGAAGCTGTGTGTGTGTGAGAGAGAAAGAGAAGCTGTGAGTGAGAGTGAGAGAGAGAGAGAGAGAGAGCTGTGAGTGAGAGAGAGAGGGAAAGAGAAGCTGTGAGTGAGAGAGAGAGAAAGAGAAGCTGTGAGTGTGTGAGAGAGAGAATGAGAAGCTGTGAGTGAGAGAGAGAGAAGCTGTGAGTGAGAGAGAGAGAGAGAAAGTGAAGCTGTGAGTGAGAGAGAGAGAGAAAGAGAAGCTGTGTGTGTGTGTGAGAGAGAAAGATAGTCTGAGAAAGAGAGAGTGAAAGAGAAGCTGTGAGTGAGAGAGAGAGAGGGAGAAAGAGAAGCTGTGTGTGTGTGTGAGAGAAAGAGAAGCTGTGAGTGAGAGTGAGAGAGAGAGAGAAAGAGAAGCTGTGAGTGTGAGTGAGAGAGAAAGAGAAGCTGTGAGTGAGAGAGAGAGAATGAGAAGCTGTGAGTGAGAGAGAGAAGCTGTGAGAGAGAGAGAGAAAGAGAAGCTGTGAGTGAGAGAAAGAGAGAGAAGATGTGAGTGATAGAGAGAGAGAATGAGAAGCTGTCAGTGAGAGAGGGAGAAAGTAAGAGAAGCTGTGAGTGAGATAGAGAGAGAGAAAGCGTGTCTGTGAGTGAATGAGAGAGAGGGAGAGAAAGATAATCTGTGAGAGATAGAGAGAAAGAGAAGCTGTATGTTTTAGAGAGAGAGAAAGAGAAGCTGTGATTGAGAGTGAGAGAGAGAGAAAGAGAAGCTGTGAGTGAGAGAGAGAGAAAGAGAAGCTGTGATTGAGAGAGAGAGAAGCTATGAGTGAGAGAGAGAAAGAAAAGCTGTGAGTGAGAGAGAGAAAGAGAAGATATGAGTGAGAGAGAGAGAGAGAAGCAGTGAGAGAGAGAGAGAAACAGAAGCTGTGAGTGAGACAGAGAGAGAGAAAGAGAAGCTGTGAGAGAGAGAGAGAAGGAGAAAGAGAAGCTGTGAGAGAGAGAGAGAAAGAGAAGCTGTGAGTGTGTGTGAGAGAGAAAGAGAAGCTGTGAGTGAGAGAGAGAGAAAGAAAGAGAAATTAGAGTGAGAAAGAGAAAGAGAAAGAGAAGCTGTGAGTGGGAGAGAGAGAAAGAGAGTCTGTGAATCAGAGAGTGAGAGAGAAGCTGTGAGTGAGAGAGAGAGAACCGCTGTGAGTGAGAGAGAGAGAAAGAGAAGCTGTGAATGAGAGAGAGAGAGAAAGAGAAGCTGTGAGTGAGAGAGACAGAAAGAGAAGATGTGAGTGAGAGAGAGAGAGAAAGGGGAGTTTGTGAGTGAGAGAGAGAGAGAAAGAGAAGCTGTGAGTGAGAGAGAGAAGCTGTGAGTGAGAGAGAGAAACAAAAGCTGTGAGTGAGAGAGAGAAAGAAAGAGAAGATGTGAGTGAGTGAGAGAGAGAGAGAAGCAGTGAGTGAGAGAGAGAGAGAGAAAGAGAAGCTGTCAGTGAGACAGAGAGAGAGAAAGAGAAGCTGTGTGAGAGAGAGAGGGAGAAAGAGAAGCTGTAAGAGAGAGAGAGAAAGAGAAGCTGTGAGTGTGCGTGTAAGAGAAAGAGAAGCTGTGAGTGAGAGAGAGAAAGAAAGAGAAATTAGAGTGAGAAAGAGAGAGAGAAAGAGAAGCTGTGAGTGAGAGAGAGAGAAGATGTGAGTGATAGAGAGAGAGAATGAGAAGCTGTGAGTGATAGAGAGAGTAAGTAAGAGAAGCTGTGAGTGAGATAGAGAGAGAGAAGGAGAAAGATAAGCTGTGTGTGTGAGAGAGAGAGAAGCTGCGTGTGTGTGTGAGAGAGAAAGAAAAGCTGTGATTGAGAGTGAGAGAGAGAGAGAAAGAGATGCTGTGAGTGAGAGATGAAGAAGCTGTGAGTGAGAGAGAGAAAGAAAAGCGGTGAGTGAGAGAGAGAGAGAAAGAGAAGATATGAATGAGAGAGAGAGAAGCAGTGAGAGAGAGAGAGAAAGAGAAGCTGTGAGTGAGACAGAGAGAGAGAAAGAGAAGCTGTGAGAGAGAGAGAGGGAGAAAGAGAAGCTGTGAGAGAGCGAGAGAAAGAAGCTGTGAGTGTGTGTGTGAGAGAAAGAGAAGCTGTGAGTGAGAGAGAGAGAAAGAAAGAGAAATTAGAGTGAGAAAGAGAGAGAGAAAGAGCTGTGAGTGGGAGAAAGAGAAGCTGTGAATGAGAGAGAGAGAAAAAGAAGCTGTGAGTGAGAGAGAGAGAAAGAAAGAGAAGCTGTGAGTGAGTGAGAGAGAGAAAGGGAAGTTGTGAGTGAGAGAGAGAGAGAAAGAGAAGCTGTGAGTGAGAGAGAGAAAGAGACGCTGTGAGTGTGTGAGAGAGAAATAGAAGCTGTGAGTGAGAAGGAGAGGAAAAGAGAAGCTGTGAGTGAGTGAGAGAGAGAGAGAGAGAGAAGCTGTGAGAGAGAAAGAGAGAAGCTGTGAGTGAGAGAGTGAGAGAGAGAAAGAGAAGCTGTTAGTGAGAGTGAGAGAGGGAGAGAAAGAGAAGCTGTGAGTGAGAGAGAGATTGAAAGAGAAGCTGTGAGTGAGAGAGAGAGAGAAAGAGAAGCTGTGAGTGAGAGAGAGATAGAGAAGCTGTGAGTGAGAGGGAGAGAGAGAAAGAGAAGCTGTGAGTGACACACAGAGAGAGAAGCTGTGAGTTAGAGAGAGAGAGAAAGAGAAGCTGTGAGTGACAGAGAGAGAGAAAGAGAAGCTGAGAGAGAGAGAGAGAGAAAGTGAAGCTGTGAGTGAGAGAGAGAGAAAAAGAGAAGCTGTGTGTGTGAGTGAGAGAAAGATAGTCTGAGAAAGAGAGAGTGAAAGAGAAGCTGTGAGTGAGAGAAAGAGAGGGAGAAAGAGAAGCTGTGTGTGTGAGAGAGAGAAAGAGAAGATGTGAGTGAGAGTGAGACAGAGAGAGAGAAAGAGAAGCTGTGAGTGAGAGAGAGAGTGAAAGAGAAGCTGTGAGTGAGAGAGAGAGAAAGAGAAGCTGTGAGTGAGAGAAAGAGAGAATGAGAAGCTGTGTGAGAGAGAGAGAAGCTGTGAGTGAGAGAGAGAGAGAAAGTGAAGCTGTGAGTGAGAGAGAGAGAGAAAGAGAACCTGTGTGTGTGTGAGAGAGAGAAAAATAGTCTTAGAAAGAGAGAGTGAAAGAGAAGCTGTGAGTGAGAGAGAGAGAGGGAGAAAGAGAAGCTGTGTGAGAGAGAGAGAGAAAGAGAAGCTGTGAGTGAGAGTGAGAGAGAGAGAGAAAGAGAAGCTGTGAGTGAGTGAGAGAGAGAAAGAGAAGCTGTGAGTGAGAGAGAGAGAGAATGAGAAGCTGTGAGTGAGAGAGAGAAGTTGTGTGTGTGAGAGAGAAAGAGATGCTGTGAGTGAGAGAGAGAGAGATGTGAGTGATAGAGAGAGAGAATGAGAAGCTGTGAGTGTGTGAGAGAGAAAGTAAGAGAAGCTGTGAGTGAGATAGAGAGAGAGAGAAAGAGAAGCTGTGAGTGAGAGAGAGAGAGGGAGAAAGATAATCTGTGAGAGAGAGAGATATTAAGAGAAACTGTGTGTGAGAGAGAGAGAGAAAGAGAAGGTGTGAGTGAGAGTGAGAAAGAGAAGCTGTGAGTGAGAGAGAGAGAAACAGAAGCTGTGAGTGAGAGAGAGAATCTGTGAGTGAGAGAGAGAAAGAAAAGCTGTGAGTGAGAGAGAGAGAGAAAGAGAAGATATGAGTGAGAGAGAGAGAGAAGAAGTAAGAGAGAGAGAGAAACAGAAGCTGTGAGTGAGACAGAGAGAGAAAGAGAAGCTGTGTGACAGAGAGAGAGAGAGAGAGAAAGAGAAGCTGTGAGTGTGTGTGAGAGAGAAAGAGAAGCTGTGAGTGAGAGAGAGAAAGAAAGAGAAATTAGAGTGAGAAAGAGAGAGAGAAAGAGAAGCTGTGAGTGAGAGAGAGAGAGGGAGGAAGAGAAGCTGTGTGTGTGTGAGAGAGAAAGAGAAGCTGTGAGTGAGAGTGTGTGAGAGAGAGAAAGAGAAGCTGTGAGTGAGAGAGAGTGAAAGAGAAGCTGTGAGTGAGAGAGAGAGAGAAAGCGAAGATATGAGTGAGAGAGAGAGAGAAGCAGTGAGAGAGAGAGAGAAACTGAAGCTGTGAGTGAGACAGAGAGAGAAAGAGAAGCTGTGAGTGAGAGAGAGAGAGAGAGAAGCTGTGAGTGAGAGAGAGAGAGAAAGAGAAGCTGTGAGTGAGAAGGAGAGGGAAAGAGAAGCTGTGAGTGAGTGAGAGAGAGAGAAAGAGAAGCTGTGAGTGAGAGAGAGAAAGAGAAGCTGTGAGTGAGAGAGAGAGAAAAAGAGCTGTGAGTGAGAAGGAGAGGGAAAGAGAAGCTGTGAGTGAGTGAAAGAGAGAGAGAGAAAGAGAAGCTGTGAGAGAGAAAGAGAGAAGCTGTGAGTGAGAGAGTGAGAGAGAGAAAAAGAAGCTGTTAGTGAGTGAGAGAGAGAGAGAAAGAGTAGCTGTGAGTGAGAGAGAGAAAGAGAAGCTGAGAGTGAGAGAGAGAGAAAGTGAAGCTGTGAGTGAGAGAGAGAGAAAGAGAAGCTGTGTGTGTGTGAGAGAGAGAAAGATAGTCTGAGAAAGAGAGAGTGAAATAGAAGCTGTGAGTGAGAGAGAGAGAGGGAGAAAGAGAAGCTGTTAGTGAGAGTGAGTGAGAGAGAGAAAAGCTGTGAGTGAGAGAGAGATTGAAAGAGAAGCTGTGAGTTAGAGAGAGAGAAAGAGAAGCTGTGAGTGACAGAGAGAGAGAAAGAGAAGCTGAGAGTGAGAGAGAGAGA
This sequence comes from Bradypodion pumilum, assembly GCA_035047305.1. NCBI lineage: Eukaryota > Metazoa > Chordata > Lepidosauria > Squamata > Chamaeleonidae > Bradypodion > Bradypodion pumilum. The sequence continues at coordinate 268,880,961 of JAWDJD010000001.1, read as the reverse complement.
AAGTGAAGCTGTGAGTGAGAGAGAGAGAGAAAGAGAAGCTGTGTGTGTGTGAGAGGGAGAAGCTGTGAGTGAGAGAGAGAAAGAGAAGCTGTGAGTGAGAGAGAGAGAGAATATGTGAGTGAGAGAGAGAGAGAATGAGAAGCTGTGAGTGAGAGAGAGAGAAAGTAAGAGAAGCTGTGAGTGATACAGAGAGAGAGAAAGAGAAGCTGTGAGTGAGAGAGAGAAAGAGAAGCTGTGATTGAGAGTGAGAGAGAGAGGAAGAGAAGCTGTGAGTGAGAGAGAGAGAAAGAGAAGCTGTGAGTGAGAGAGAGAGAAGCTGTGAGTGAGAGAGAGAAAGAAAAGCTGTGAGTGAGAGATAGAGAGAAAGAGAAGATATGAGTGAGAGAGAGAGAGAAGCAGTGAGTGAGAGAGAGAGGGAGAAAGAGAAGCTGTGAGAGAGAGAGAGAGAAGCTGTGAGTGTGTGTGAGAGAGAAAGAGAAGCTGTGAGTGAGAGAGAGAGAAAGAAAGAGAAATTAGAGTGAGAAAGAGAGAGAGAATTAGAAGCTGTGAGTGAGTGAGAGAGAGAAGATGTGAGTGATAGAGAGAGAGAATGAGAAGCTGTGAGTGATAGAGAGAGTAAGTAAGAGAAGCTGTGAGTGAGATAGAGAGAGAGAGAAGGAGAAGCTGTGAGTGAGAGAGAGAGAGGGAGATAGATAAGCTGTGTGAGAGAGAGAGAGAGAGAAGCTGTGAAGTGAGAGAGAGAAAGAAAAGCGTTGAGTGAGAGAGAGAGAGAGAAAGAGAAGATATGAATGAGAGAGAGAGAGAAGCAGTGAGAGAGAGAGAGAGAGAGAGAAGCTGTGAGTGAGACAGAGAGAGAAAGAGAAGCTGTGAGAGAGAGAGAGGGAGAAAGACAAGCTGTGAGAGAGAGAGAATCTGTGAGTGTGTGTGAGAGAGAAAGAGAAGCTGTGAGTGAGAGAGAGAGAGAGAAAGAGAAGCTGTGAGTGAGTGAGAGGGAGAAAGGGAAGTTGTGAGTGAGAGAGAGAGAGAAAGAGAAGCTGTGAGTGAGAGAGAGAGAAAGAGAAGGTGTGAGTGAGAGAGAGAGAAAGAGAAGCTGTGAGTGAGAAGGAGAGGGAAAGAGAAGCTGTGAGTGAGTGAGAGAGAGAGAAAGAGAAGCTGTGAGTGAGAGAGAGAGAAAGAAAGAGAAGCTGTGAGTGAGTGAGAGGGGAAAGGGAAGTTGTGAGTGAGAGAGAGAGAGAAAGAGAAGCTGTGAGTGTGTGAGAGAGAAAGAGAAGCTGTGAGTGAGAGAGAGAGAAAGTGAAGCTGTGAGTGAGAGAGAGAAAGAGAAGCTGTGTGTGTGTGTGAGAGAGAAAGATAGTCTGAGAAAGAGAGAGTGTAAGAGAAGCTGTGAGTGAGAGAGAGAGAGGGAGAAAGAGAAGCTGTGTGTGTGAGAGAGAGAAAGAGAAGCTGTGAGTGAGAGTGAGAGAGAGAGAGAAAGAGAAGCTGTGAGTGAGAGAGAGAGTGAAAGAGAAGCTGTGAGTGAGAGAGAGAGAGAAAGCGAAGATATGAGTGAGAGAGAGAGAAGCAATGAGAGAGAGAGAGAAACAGAAGCTGTGAGTGAGACAGAGAGAGAAAGAGAAGCTGTGAGTGAGAGAGAGAGAAAGAAAGAGAAGCTGTGAGTGAGTGAGAGAGAGAAAGGGAAGTTGTGAGTGAGTGAGAGAGAGAAAGAGAAGCTGTGAGTGAGCGAGAGAGAGAAAGAGAAGCTGTGAGTGAGAGAGAGAGAGAAAGAGAAGCTGTGAGTGAGAAGGAGAGGGAAAGAGAAGCTGTGAGTGAGAGAGAGAGAGAAAGAGAAACTGTGAGTGTGTGAGAGAGAAAGAGAAGCTGTGAGTGAGAGAGAGAAAGAGAAGCTGTGAGTGAGAAGGAGAGGGAAAGAGAAGCTGTGAGTGAGTGAAAGAGAGAGAGAGAAAGAGAAGCTGTGAGAGAGAAAGAGAGAAGCTGTGAGTGAGAGAGTGAGAGAGAGAAAAAGAAGCTGTTAGTGAGTGAGAGAGAGAGAGAAAGAGTAGCTGTGAGTGAGAGAGAGAAAGAGAAGCTGAGAGTGAGAGAGAGAGAAAGTGAAGCTGTGAGTGAGAGAGAGAGAAAGAGAAGCTGTGTGTGTGTGAGAGAGAGAAAGATAGTCTGAGAAAGAGAGAGTGAAATAGAAGCTGTGAGTGAGAGAGAGAGAGGGAGAAAGAGAAGCTGTGTGTGTGTGAGAGAGAAAGATAAGCTGTGAGTGAGAGTGAGAGAGAGAGAGAGAAAGAGCTGTGAGTGAGAGAGAGAGGGAAAGAGAAGCTGTGAGTGAGAGAGAGAGAAAGAGAAGCTGTGAGTGTGTGAGAGAGAGAATGAGAAGCTGTGAGTGAGAGAGAGAGAAGCTGTGAGTGAGAGAGAGCGAGAGAAAGTGAAGCTGTGAGTGAGAGAGAGAGAGAAAGAGAAGCTGTGTGTGTGTGAGAGAGAGAAAGATAGTCTGAGAAAGAGAGAGTGAAAGAGAAGCTGTGAGTGAGAGAGAGGGAGGGAGAAAGAGAAGCTGTGTGTGTGTGTGAGAGAAAGAGAAGCTGTGAGTGAGAGTGAGAGAGAGAGAGAAAGAGAAGCTGTGAGTGTGAGTGAGAGAGAAAGAGAAGCTGTGAGTGAGAGAGAGAGAGAGAATGAGAAGCTGTGAGTGATCGAGAGAAGTTGTGAGAGAGAGAGAGAAAGAGAAGCTGTGAGTGAGAGAAAGAGAGAGAAGATGTGAGTGATAGAGAGAGGGAATGAGAAGCTGTCAGTGAGAGAGGGAGAAAGTAAGAGAAGCTGTGAGTGAGATAGAGAGAGAGAAAGCGTGTCTGTGAGTGAATGAGAGAGAGGGAGAGAAAGATAATCTGTGAGAGATAGAGAGAAAGAGAAGCTGTATGTTTTAGAGAGAGAGAAAGAGAAGCTGTGATTGAGAGTGAGAGAGAGAGAAAGAGAAGCTGTGAGTGAGAGAGAGAGAAAGAGAAGCTGTGATTGAGAGAGAGAGAAGCTATGAGTGAGAGAGAGAAAGAAAAGCTGTGAGTGAGAGAGAGAAAGAGAAGATATGAGTGAGAGAGAGAGAGAGAAGCAGTGAGAGAGAGAGAGAAACAGAAGCTGTGAGTGAGACAGAGAGAGAGAAAGAGAAGCTGTGAGAGAGAGAGAAGGAGAAAGAGAAGCTGTGAGAGAGAGAGAGAAAGAGAAGCTGTGAGTGTGTGTGAGAGAGAAAGAGAAGCTGTGAGTGAGAGAGAGAGAAAGAAAGAGAAATTAGAGTGAGAAAGAGAAAGAGAAAGAGAAGCTGTGAGTGGGAGAGAGAGAAAGAGAGTCTGTGAATCAGAGAGTGAGAGAGAAGCTGTGAGTGAGAGAGAGAGAACCGCTGTGAGTGAGAGAGAGAGAAAGAGAAGCTGTGAATGAGAGAGAGAGAGAAAGAGAAGCTGTGAGTGAGAGAGACAGAAAGAGAAGATGTGAGTGAGAGAGAGAGAGAAAGGGAAGTTTGTGAGTGAGAGAGAGAGAGAAAGAGAAGCTGTGAGTGAGAGAGAGAAGCTGTGAGTGAGAGAGAGAAACAAAAGCTGTGAGTGAGAGAGAGAGAGAAAGAGAAGATGTGAGTGAGTGAGAGAGAGAGAAGCAGTGAGAGAGAGAGAGAGAGAGAAAGAGAAGCTGTCAGTGAGACAGAGAGAGAGAAAGAGAAGCTGTGTGAGAGAGAGAGGGAGAAAGAGAAGCTGTAAGAGAGAGAGAGAAAGAGAAGCTGTGAGTGTGCGTGTAAGAGAAAGAGAAGCTGTGAGTGAGAGAGAGAAAGAAAGAGAAATTAGAGTGAGAAAGAGAGAGAGAAAGAGAAGCTGTGAGTGAGAGAGAGAGAAGATGTGAGTGATAGAGAGAGAGAATGAGAAGCTGTGAGTGATAGAGAGAGTAAGTAAGAGAAGCTGTGAGTGAGATAGAGAGAGAGAAGGAGAAAGATAAGCTGTGTGTGTGAGAGAGAGAGAAGCTGCGTGTGTGTGTGAGAGAGAAAGAAAAGCTGTGATTGAGAGTGAGAGAGAGAGAGAAAGAGATGCTGTGAGTGAGAGATGAAGAAGCTGTGAGTGAGAGAGAGAAAGAAAAGCGGTGAGTGAGAGAGAGAGAGAAAGAGAAGATATGAATGAGAGAGAGAGAAGCAGTGAGAGAGAGAGAGAAAGAGAAGCTGTGAGTGAGACAGAGAGAGAGAAAGAGAAGCTGTGAGAGAGAGAGAGGGAGAAAGAGAAGCTGTGAGAGAGCGAGAGAAAGAAGCTGTGAGTATGTGTGTGAGAGAAAGAGAAGCTGTGAGTGAGAGAGAGAGAAAGAAAGAGAAATTAGAGTGAGAAAGAGAGAGAGAAAGAGCTGTGAGTGGGAGAAAGAGAAGCTGTGAATGAGAGAGAGAGAGAAAAAGAAGCTGTGAGTGAGAGAGAGAGAAAGAAAGAGAAGCTGTGAGTGAGTGAGAGAGAGAAAGGGAAGTTGTGAGTGAGAGAGAGAGAGAAAGAGAAGCTGTGAGTGAGAGAGAGAAAGAGAAGCTGTGAGTGTGTGAGAGAGAAATAGAAGCTGTGAGTGAGAAGGAGAGGAAAAGAGAAGCTGTGAGTGAGTGAGAGAGAGAGAGAGAGAAGCTGTGAGAGAGAAAGAGAGAAGCTGTGAGTGAGAGAGTGAGAGAGAGAAAGAGAAGCTGTTAGTGAGAGTGAGAGAGGGAGAGAAAGAGAAGCTGTGAGTGAGAGAGAGATTGAAAGAGAAGCTGTGAGTGAGAGAGAGAGAGAAAGAGAAGCTGTGAGTGAGAGAGAGATAGAGAAGCTGTGAGTGAGAGGGAGAGAGAGAAAGAGAAGCTGTGAGTGACACACAGAGAGAGAAGCTGTGAGTTAGAGAGAGAGAGAAAGAGAAGCTGTGAGTGACAGAGAGAGAGAAAGAGAAGCTGAGAGAGAGAGAGAGAGAGAAAGTGAAGCTGTGAGTGAGAGAGAGAGAAAAAGAGAAGCTGTGTGTGTGAGTGAGAGAGAAAGATAGTCTGAGAAAGAGAGAGTGAAAGAGAAGCTGTGAGTGAGAGAAAGAGAGGGAGAAAGAGAAGCTGTGTGTGTGAGAGAGAGAAAGAGAAGATGTGAGTGAGAGTGAGAGAGAGAGAGAGAAAGAGAAGCTGTGAGTGAGAGAGAGAGTGAAAGAGAAGCTGTGAGTGAGAGAGAGAGAAAGAGAAGCTGTGAGTGAGAGAAAGAGAGAATGAGAAGCTGTGTGAGAGAGAGAGAAGCTGTGAGTGAGAGAGAGAGAGAAAGTGAAGCTGTGAGTGAGAGAGAGAGAGAAAGAGAAGCTGTGTGTGTGTGAGAGAGAGAAAAATAGTCTTAGAAAGAGAGAGTGAAAGAGAAGCTGTGAGTGAGAGTGAGAGAGAGAGAGAAAGAGAAGCTGTGAGTGAGTGAGAGAGAGAAAGAGAAGCTGTGAGTGAGAGAGAGAGAGAATGAGAAGCTGTGAGTGAGAGAGAGAAGTTGTGTGTGAGAGAGAGAAAGAGATGCTGTGAGTGTGAGAGAGAGAGATGTGAGTGATAGAGAGAGAGAATGAGAAGCTGTGAGTGTGAGAGAGAGAAAGTAAGAGAAGCTGTGAGTGAGATAGAGAGAGAGAGAAAGAGAAGCTGTGAGTGAGAGAGAGAGAGGGAGAAAGATAATCTGTGAGAGAGAGAGATATTAAGAGAAACTGTGTGTGTGAGAGAGAGAGAAAGAGAAGGTGTGAGTGAGAGTGAGAGAGAGAAAGAGAAGCTGTGAGTGAGAGAGAGAGAAACAGAAGCTGTGAGTGAGAGAGAGAATCTGTGAGTGAGAGAGAGAAAGAAAAGCTGTGAGTGAGAGAGAGAGAGAAAGAGAAGATATGAGTGAGAGAGAGAGAGAAGAAGTAAGAGAGAGAGAGAAACAGAAGCTGTGAGTGAGACAGAGAGAGAAAGAGAAGCTGTGTGACAGAGAGAGAGAGAGAGAAAGAGAAGCTGTGAGTGTGTGTGAGAGAGAAAGAGAAGCTGTGAGTGAGAGAGAGAAAGAAAGAGAAATTAGAGTGAGAAAGAGAGAGAGAAAGAGAAGCTGTGAGTGAGAGAGAGAGAGGGAGAAAGAGAAGCTGTGTGTGTGTGAGAGAGAAAGAGAAGCTGTGAGTGAGAGTGTGTGAGAGAGAGAAAGAGAAGCTGTGAGTGAGAGAGAGAGTGAAAGAGAAGCTGTGAGAGAGAGAGAGAGAGAAAGCGAAGATATGAGTGAGAGAGAGAGAAGCAGTGAGAGAGAGAGAGAAACTGAAGCTGTGAGTGAGACAGAGAGAGAAAGAGAAGCTGTGAGTGAGAGAGAGAGAGAGAAGCTGTGAGTGAGAGAGAGAGAGAAAGAGAAGCTGTGAGTGAGAAGGAGAGGGAAAGAGAAGCTGTGAGTGAGAGAGAGAGAGAGAAAGAGAAGCTGTGAGTGAGAGAGAGAAAGAGAAGCTGTGAGTGAGAGAGAGAGAAAAAGAGCTGTGAGTAAGAAGGAGAGGGAAAGAGAAGAAGTGAGTGAGTGAGAGAGAGAGAGAGAAAGAGAAGCTGTGAGAGAGAAAGAGAAGCTGTGAGTGAGAGAGTGAGAGAGAGAAAGAGAAGCTGTTAGTGAGAGTGAGTGAGAGAGAGAAAAGCTGTGAGTGAGAGAGAGATTGAAAGAGAAGCTGTGAGTTAGAGAGAGAGAAAGAGAAGCTGTGAGTGACAGAGAGAGAGAAAGAGAAGCTGAGAGTGAGAGAGAGAGAAAGTGAAGCTGTGAGTGAGAGAGAGAGAGAAAGAGAAGCTGTGTGTGTGTGAGAGGGAGAAGCTGTGAGTGAGAGAGAGAAAGAGAAGCTGTGAGTGAGAGAGAGAGAGAATATGTGAGTGAGAGAGAGAGAGAATGAGAAGCTGTGAGTGAGAGAGAGAGAAAGTAAGAGAAGCTGTGAGTGATACAGAGAGAGAGAAAGAGAAGCTGTGAGTGAGAGAGAGAAAGAGAAGCTGTGATTGAGAGTGAGAGAGAGAGGAAGAGAAGCTGTGAGTGAGAGAGAGAGAAAGAGAAGCTGTGAGTGAGAGAGAGAGAAGCTGTGAGTGAGAGAGAGAAAGAAAAGCTGTGAGTGAGAGATAGAGAGAAAGAGAAGATATGAGTGAGAGAGAGAGAGAAGCAGTGAGTGAGAGAGAGAGGGAGAAAGAGAAGCTGTGAGAGAGAGAGAGAGAAGCTGTGAGTGTGTGTGAGAGAGAAAGAGAAGCTGTGAGTGAGAGAGAGAGAAAGAAAGAGAAATTAGAGTGAGAAAGAGAGAGAGAATTAGAAGCTGTGAGTGAGTGAGAGAGAGAAGATGTGAGTGATAGAGAGAGAGAATGAGAAGCTGTGAGTGATAGAGAGAGTAAGTAAGAGAAGCTGTGAGTGAGATAGAGAGAGAGAGAAGGAGAAGCTGTGAGTGAGAGAGAGAGAGGGAGAAAGATAAGCTGTGTGAGAGAGAGAGAGAGAAGCTGTGAAGTGAGAGAGAGAAAGAAAAGCGTTGAGTGAGAGAGAGAGAGAGAAAGAGAAGATATGAATGAGAGAGAGAGAGAAGCAGTGAGAGAGAGAGAGAGAGAGAAGCTGTGAGTGAGACAGAGAGAGAAAGAGAAGCTGTGAGAGAGAGAGAGGGAGAAAGACAAGCTGTGAGAGAGAGAGAATCTGTGAGTGTGTGTGAGAGAGAAAGAGAAGCTGTGAGTGAGAGAGAGAGAAAGAGAAGCTGTGAGTGAGTGAGAGGGAGAAAGGGAAGTTGTGAGTGAGAGAGAGAGAGAAAGAGAAGCTGTGAGTGAGAGAGAGAGAAAGAGAAGGTGTGAGTGAGAGAGAGAGAGAAAGAGAAGCTGTGAGTGAGAAGGAGAGGGAAAGAGAAGCTGTGAGTGAGTGAGAGAGAGAAAAAGAGAAGCTGTGAGTGAGAGAGAGAGAAAGAAAGAGAAGCTGTGAGTGAGTGAGAGGGAGAAAGGGAAGTTGTGAGTGAGAGAGAGAGAGAAAGAGAAGCTGTGAGTGTGTGAGAGAGAAAGAGAAGCTGTGAGTGAGAGAGAGAGAAAGTGAAGCTGTGAGTGAGAGAGAGAAAGAGAAGCTGTGTGTGTGTGTGAGAGAGAAAGATAGTCTGAGAAAGAGAGAGTGTAAGAGAAGCTGTGAGTGAGAGAGAGAGAGAGAGGGAGAAAGAGAAGCTGTGTGTGTGAGAGAGAAAGAGAAGCTGTGAGTGAGAGTGAGAGAGAGAGAGAAAGAGAAGCTGTGAGTGAGAGAGAGAGTGAAAGAGAAGCTGTGAGTGAGAGAGAGAGAGAAAGCGAAGATATGAGTGAGAGAGAGAGAAGCAATGAGAGAGAGAGAGAAACAGAAGCTGTGAGTGAGACAGAGAGAGAAAGAGAAGCTGTGAGAGAGAGAGAGAGGGAGAAAGAGAAGCTGTGAGAGAGAGAGAGAAAGAGAAGCTGTGAGTGTGTGTGAGAGAGAAAGAGAAGCTGTGAGTGAGAGAGAGAGAAAGAAAGAGAAATTAGAGTGAGAAAGAGAGAGAGAAAGAGAAGCTGTGTGGGAGAGAGAGAAAGAGAGTCTGTGAGTGAGAGAGAGAGAAAAGCTGTGAGTGAGAGAGAGAGAGCCGCTGTGAGTGAGAGAGAGAGAAAGAGAAGCTGTGAATGAGAGAGAGAGAGAAAGAGAAGGTGTGTGTGTGAGAGAGAAAGAGAAGCTGTGAGTGAGTGAGAGAGGGAGAAAGGGAAGTTGTGAGTGAGAGAGAGAGAGAGAGAAAGAGAAGCTGTGAGTGAGAGAGAGAACGAGAAGGTGTGAGTGAGAGAGAGAGAGAAAGAGAAGCTGTGAGTGAGTGAGAGAGAGAGAAAGAGAAGCTGTGAGTGAGAGAGAGAGAAAAAGAGAAGCTGTGAGTAAGAAGGAGAGGGAAAGAGAAGAAGTGAGTGAGTGAGAGAGAGAGAGAGAGAAAGAGAAGCTGAGAGAGAGAAAGAGAAGCTGTGAGTGAGAGAGTGAGAGAGAGAAAGAGAAGCTGTGAGAGAGAAAGAGAGAAGCTGTGAGTGAGAGAGAGAGAGAGCCGCTGTGAGTGAGAGAGAGAGAAAGAGAATGTGAATGAGAGAGAGAGAGAAAGAGAAGCTGTGTGTGAGAGAGAGAAAGAGAAGCTGTGAGTGAGTGAGAGAGAGAGAAAGGGAAGTTGTGAGTGAGAGAGAGAGAGAGAAAGAGAAGCTGTGAGTGAGAGAGAGAGAAAGAGAAGGTGTGAGTGAGAGAGAGAGAGAGAGAAGCTGTGAGTGAGAAGGATAGGGAAAGAGAAGCTGTGAGTGAGTGAGAGAGAGAGAAAGAGAAGCTGTGAGTGAGAGAGAGAGAAAGAGAAGCTGTGAGTGAGAGAGAGAGAAAAAGAGAAGCTGTGAGTAAGAAGGAGAGGGAAAGAGAAGAAGTGAGTGAGTGAGAGAGAGAGAGAAAGAGAAGCTGTGAGAGAGAAAGAGAAGCTGTGAGTGAGAGAGTGAGAGAGAGAAAGAGAAGCTGTTAGTGTGAGTGAGAGAGAGAGAGAGAGAGAGAAGCTGTGAGTGAGAGAGAGATTGAAAGAGAAGCTTTGAGTGAGGGAGAGAGAGAGAGAAAAAGAGAAGCTGTGAGTGAGAGAGAGAAAGAGAAGCTGTGAGTGAAAGGGAGAGAGAGAAAGAGAAGCTATGAGTGACACAGAGAGAGAGAAGCTGTGAGTTAGAGAGAGAGAAAGAGAAGCTGTGAGTGACAGAGAGAGAGAAAGAGAAGCTGAGAGTGAGAGAGAGAGAGAAAGTGAAGCTGTGAGAGAGAGAGAAAGAGAAGCTATGTGTGTGTGAGAGAGAAGCTGTGAGTTAGAGAGAGAGAAAGAGAAGCTGTGAGTGACAGAGAGAGAGAAAGAGAAGCTGAGAGTGAGTGAGAGAGAGGAAGAGAAGCTGTGAGTGAGTGAGAGAGAGAAGATGTGAGTGAGAGAGAGAGAATGAGAAGCTGTGAGTGAGAGAGAGAGAAAGTAAGAGAAGCTGTGAGTGATACAGAGAGAGAGAGAAAGAGAAGCTGTGAGTGAGAGAGAGAGAGGGAGAAAGATAAGCTGTGTGTGAGAGAGAGAAAGAGAAGCTGTGAGAGAGAGAGAGAGAAAGAGAAGCTGTGATTGAGAGTGAAAGAGAGAGAAAGAGAAGCTGTGAGTGAGAGAGAGAGAAAGAGAAGCTGTGAGTGAGAGAGAGAAGCTGTGAGTGAGAGAGAGAAAGAAAAGCTGTGAGTGAGAGAGAGAGAGAGAGAGAAAGAGAAGCTGTGAGTGAGACAGAGAGAGAGAAAGAGAAGCTGTGAGAGAGAGAGAGGGGAAGAAAGAGAAGCTGTGTGTGTGAGAGAGAGAAAGAGAAGCTGTGAGTGTGTGTGAGAGAGAAAGAGAAGCTGTGAGTGAGAGAGAAAGAAAGAAAGAGAAATTAGAGTGAGAAAGAGAGAGAGAAAGAGATGCTGTGAGTGGGACAGAGAGAAAGAGAGTCTGTGAGTGAGAGAGAGAGAGAGAAGCTGTGAGTGAGAGAGAAAGAGAGCTGCTGTGAGTGAGAGAGAGAGAAAGAGAAGCTGTGAATGAGAGAGAGAGAAACTGTGAGTGAGAGAGAGAGAAAGAGAAGCTGTGAGTGAGAAGGAGAGGGAAAGAGAAGCTGTGAGTGAGTGAGAGAGAGAGAAAGAGAAGCTGTGAGAGAGAAAGAGAGAAGCTGCGAGTGAGAGAGTGAGAGAGAGAAAGAGAAGCTGTTAGTGAGAGTGAGAGTGAGAGAGAAAGAGAAGCTGTGAGTGAGAGAGAGAGAAAGAGAAGCTGTGAGTGACACACAGAGAGAGAAGCTGTGAGTTAGAGAGAGAGAGAAAGAGAAGCTGTAAGTGACAGAGAGAGAGAGAAAGAGAAGCTGTGTGTGTGTGAGAGAGAGAAAGATAGTCTGAGAAAGAGAGAGTGAAAGAGAAGCTGTGAGTGAGAGAGAGAGAGGGAGAAAGAGAATCTGTGTGTGTGAGAGAGAGAAAGAGAAGCTTTGAGTGAGAGTGAGAGAGAGAGAAAGAGAAAGAGAAGCTGTGAGTGAGAGAGTGAGAGAGAGAAAGAGAAGCTGTGAGTGAGAGAGAGAGAAAGAAAGAGAAGCTGTGAGTGAGTGAGAGAGAGAAAGGGAAGTTGTGAGTGAGAGAGAGAGAGAAAGAGAAGCTGTGAGTGAGAGAGAGAAAGAGAAGCTGTGAGTGAGAGAGAGAGAAAGAGAAGCTGTGAGTGAGAAGGAGAGGGAAAGAGAAGCTGTGAGTGAGTGAGAGAGAGAGAGAAAGAGAAACTGTGAGTGTGTGAGAGAGAAAGAGAAGCTGTGAGTGAGAGAGAGAGAGAAAGAGAAGCTGTGAGTGAGAAGGAGAGGGAAAGAGAAGCTGTGAGTGAGAGAGAGAGAGAAAGAGAAGCTGTGAGAGAAAGAGAGAAGCTGTGAGTGAGAGAGTGAGAGAGAGAGAAAGAGAAGCTGTTAGTGAGAGTGAGAGAGAGAGAAAGAGAAGCTGTGAGTGAGAGAGAGATTGAAAGAGAAGCTGTGAGTGAGAGAGAGAAAGAGAAGCTGTGAGGGAGAGGGAGAGAGAGAAAGAGAAGCTGTGAGTGACACACAAACAGAGAAGCTGTGAGTTAGAGAGAGAGAGAAAGAGAAGCTGTGAGTGACAGAGAGAAAGAAAGAGAAGCTGAGAGTGAGAGAGAGAGAGAAAGTGAAGGTGTGAGTGAGAGAGAGAAAGAGAAGCTGTGTGTGTGTGTGTGAGAGAAAGATAGTCTGAGAAAGAGAGAGTGAAAGAGAAGCTGTGAGAGAGAGAGAGGGAGAAAGAGAAGCTGTGTGTGAGAGAGAGAAAGAGAAGCTGTGAGTTAGAGTGAGAGGGAGAAAGAGAAAGAGAAGCTGTGAGTGAGAGAGAGTGAAAGAGAAGCTGTGAGTGAGAGAGAGAGAAAGAGAAGCTGTGAGTGAGAGAGAGAGAATGAGAAGCTGTGAGTGAGAGAGAGAGAAGCTGTGAGTGAGAGAGAGAGAGAGAAAGTGAAGCTGTGAGTGAGAGAGAGAGAGAAAGAGAAGCTGTGTGTGTGTGAGAGAGAGAAAGATAGTCTGAGAAAGAGAGAGTTAAAGAGAAGCTGTGAGTGAGAGAGAGAGAGAAAGTAAGAGAAGCTGTGAGTGAGATAGAGAGAGAGAAAGAGAAGCTGTGTGTGTGAGAGAGAAAGAGAAGCTGTGAGTGAGTGAGAGAGAGAGAGAGAAAGAGAAGCTGTGAGTGAGAGAGAGAGAGAGAGAGAAGCTGTGAGTGAGAGAGAGAGAGAGAATGAGAAGCTGTGAGTGAGAGAGAGAAGTTGTGTGAGAGAGAATGAAAGAGAAGCTGTGAGTGAGGGAGAGAGAGATATATGAGTGATAGAGAGAGAGAATGAGAAGCTGTGAGTGAGAGAGAGAGAAAGAGAATGTGAATGAGAGAGAGAGAGAAAGAGAAGCTGTGTGTGTGAGAGAGAAAGAGAAGCTGTGAGTGAGTGAGAGAGAGAGAAAGGGAAGTTGTGAGTGAGAGAGAGAGAGAGAAAGAGAAGCTGTGAGTGAGAGAGAGAGAAAGAGAAGGTGTGAGTGAGAGAGAGAGAGAGAGAAGCTGTGAGTGAGAAGGATAGGGAAAGAGAAGCTGTGAGTGAGTGAGAGAGAGAGAAAGAGAAGCTGTGAGTGAGAGAGAGAGAAAGAGAAGCTGTGAGTGAGAGAGAGAGAGAAAGAGAAGCTGTGAGTAAGAAGGAGAGGGAAAGAGAAGAAGTGAGTGAGTGAGAGAGAGAGAGAGAGAGAAGCTGTGAGAGAGAAAGAGAAGCTGTGAGTGAGAGAGTGAGAGAGAGAAAGAGAAGCTGTTAGTGAGAGTGAGAGAGAGAGAGAGAGAGAGAGAAGCTGTGAGTGAGAGAGAGATTGAAAGAGAAGCTTTGAGTGAGGGAGAGAGAGAGAGAGAAAGAGAAGCTGTGAGTGAGAGAGAGAAAGAGAAGCTGTGAGTGAGAGGGAGAGAGAGAAAGAGAAGCTATGAGTGACACACAGAGAGAGAAGCTGTGAGTTAGAGAGAGAGAAAGAGAAGCTGTGAGTGACAGAGAGAGAGAAAGAGAAGCTGAGAGTGAGAGAGAGAGAGAAAGTGAAGCTGTGAGTGAGAGAGAGAGAGAAAGAGAAGCTATGTGTTTGTGAGAGAGAAGCTGTGAGTTAGAGAGAGAGAAAGAGAAGCTGTGAGTGACAGAGAGAGAGAAAGAGAAGCTGAGAGTGAGTGAGAGAGAGAAAGAGAAGCTGTGAGTGAGAGAGAGAGAGATGTGAGTGAGAGAGAGAGAATGAGAAGCTGTGAGTGAGAGAGAGAGAAAGTAAGAGAAGCTGTGAGTGATACAGAGAGAGAGAGAAAGAGAAGCTGTGAGTGAGAGGGAGAGAGGGAGAAAGATAAGCTGTGTGAGAGAGAGAGAGAAAGAGAAGCTGTGAGAGAGAGAGAGAGAAAGAGAAGCTGTGATTGAGTGTGAAAGAGAGAGAAAGAGAAGCTGTGAGTGAGAGAGAGAGAAAGAGAAGCTGTGAGTGAGAGAGAGAGAAGCTGTGAGTGAGAGAGAGAAAGAAAAGCTGTGAGTGAGAGAGAGAGAGAAAGAGAAGATATGAGTGAGAGAGAGAGAAGCAGTGAGTGAGAGAGAGAGAGAAAGAGAAGCTGTGAGTGAGACAGAGAGAGAGAAAGAGAAGCTGTGAGAGAGAGAGAGGGGAAGAAAGAGAAGCTGTGTGTGTGTGAGAGAGAAAGAGAAGCTGTGAGTGTGTGTGAGAGAGAAAGAGAAGCTGTGAGTGAGAGAGAAAGAAAGAAAGAGAAATTAGAGTGAGAAAGAGAGAGAGAAAGAGATGCTGTGAGTGGGACAGAGAGAAAGAGAGTCTGTGAGTGAGAGAGAGAGAGAGAAGCTGTGAGTGAGAGAGAAAGAGAGCTGCTGTGAGTGAGAGAGAGAGAAAGAGAAGCTGTGGAGAGAGAGAGAAACTGTGAGTGAGAGAGAGAGAAAGAGAAGCTGTGAGTGAGAAGAAGAGGGAAAGAGAAGCTGTGAGTGAGTGAGAGAGAGAGAAAGAAGCTGTGAGAGAGAAAGAGAGAAGCTGTGAGTGAGAGAGTGAGAGAGAGAAAGAGAAGCTGTTAGTTAGAGTGAGAGTGAGAGAGAAAGAGAAGCTGTGAGTGAGAGAGAAAGAGAAGCTGTGAGTGACACACAGAGAGAGAAGCTGTGAGTTAGAGAGAGAGAGAAAGAGAAGCTGTGAGTGAGATAGAGAGAGAGAAAGAGAATCTGTGTGTGTGAGAGAGAAAGAGAAGCTGTGAGTGAGTGAGAGAGAGAGAAAGGGAAGTTGTGAGTGAGAGAGAGAGAAAGAGAAGGTGTGATTGAGAGTGAGAGAGAGAAAGAGAAGCTGTGAGTGAGAGAGAGAGAAAGAGAAGCTGTGAGTGAGAGAGAGAGAATCTGTGAGTGAGAGAGAGAAAGTAAAGCTGTGAGTGAGAGAGAGAGAAAGAGAAGATAAGAGTGAGAGAGAGAGAGAAAAGCAGTGAGAGAGAGAGAGAGAGAAACAGAAGTTGTGAGTGAGAGAGAGAGAAAGAGAAGCTGTGAGTGTGTGTGAGAGAGAAAGAGAAGCTGTGAGTGAGAGAGAGAGGGAGAAAGAGAAGCTGTGAGAGAGAGAGAGAGAAAGAGAAGCTGTGAGTGTGTGTGAGAGAGAAAGAGAAGCTGTGAGTGAGAGAGAGAAAGAAAGAGAAATTAGAGTGAGAAAGAGAGAGAGAAAGAGAAGCTGTGAGTGGGAGAGAGAGAAAGAGAGTCTGTGAGTGTGAGAGAGAGAGAAGCTGTGAGTGAGAGAGAGAGAGAGCCGCTGTGAGTGAGAGAGAGAGAAAGAGAAGCTGTGAATGAGAGAGAGAGAGAGAAAGAGAAGCTGTGTGTGTGAGAGAGAAAGGGAAGTTGTGAGTGAGAGAGAGAGAGAAAGAGAAGCTGTGAGTGAGAGAGAGAGAGAAAGAGAAGCTGTGAGTGAGAAGGAGAGGGAAAGAGAAGCTGTGAGTGAGTGAGAGAGAGAGAAAGAGAAGCTGTGAGTAAGAGAGAGAGAAAGAGAAGCTGTGAGTGAGAGAGAGAGAAAGAGAAGCTGTGAGTGAGAGAGAGAGAAAAAGAGAAGCTGTGAGTAAGAAGGAGAGGGAAAGAGAAGCTGTGAGTGAGAGAGAAAAAGAGAAGCTGTGAGAGAGAAAGAGAAGCTGTGAGTGAGAGAGTGAGAGAGAGAAAGAGAAGCTGTTAGTGAGAGAGAGAGAGAGAAGCTGTGAGTGAGAGAGAGATTGAAAGAGAAGCTGTGAGTGAGAGAGAGAGAGAGAAAGAGAAGCTGTGAGTGAGAGAGAGAAAGAGAAGCTGTGAGAGAGAAGGAGAGAGAGAAAGAGAAGCTGTGAGTGACACAGAGAGAGAGAAGCTGTGAGTTAGAGAGAGAGAAAGAGAAGCTGTGAGTGACAGAGAGAGAGAATGAGAAAGAGAAGCTGTGTGTGTGTGAGAGAGAGAAGCTGTGAGTGAGAGAGAGAAAGAGAAGATGAAAGTGAGAGAGAGAGAGAAGATGTGAGTGAGAGAGAGAGAATGAGAAGCTCTGAGTGAGAGAGAGAGAAAGAGAGAAGCTGTGAGTGATACAGAGAGAGAGAAAGAGAAGCTGTGAGTGAGAGAGAGAGAGGGAGAAAGATAAGCTGTGTGAGAGAGGGAGAGAGAAAGAGAAGCTGTGTGTGAGAGAGAGAAGCTGTGATTGAGAGTGAGAGAGAGAGAAAGAGAAGCTGTGAGTGAGAGAGAGAGATAGACAAGCTGTGAGTGAGAGAGAGAGAAGCTGTGAGTGAGAGAGAGAAAGAAAAGCTGTGAGTGAGAGAGAGAGAGAAAGAGAAGTTATGAGTGAGAGAGAGAGAGAGAAAGAGAAGCTGTGAGAGAGAGAGGGGAAGAAAGAGAAGATGTGTGTGTGTGAGAGAGAAAGAGAAGCTGTGAGTGTGTGAGAGAGAGAAAGAGAAGCTGTGAGTGAGAGAGAGAGAAAGAAAGAGAAATTAGAGTGAGAAAGAGAGAGTGAAAGAGAAGCTGTGAGTGAGATAGAGAGAGGGAGAAAGAGAAGCTGTGTGCGTGAGAGAGAGAAAGAGAAGCTGTGAGAAAGTGAGAGAGAGAGAGAGAAAGAGAAGCTGAGAGTGAGAGAGAGAGAGAGAGAGTGAAGCTGTGAGTGAGAGAGAGAGACAGAGAAGCTGTGTGTGTGTGAGAGAGAGAAAGATAGTCTGAGAAAGAGAGAGTGAAAGAGAAGCTGTGAGTGAGAGAGAGGGAGAAAGAGAAGCTGTGTGTGTGAGAGAGAGAAAGCGAAGCTGTGAGTGAGAGAGAGAGAGAATGAGAAGCTGTGAGAGAGAGAAGCTGTGAGTGAGAGAGAGAGAGAAGCTGTGAGTGAGAAAGAGAGAGAAAGAGAAGCTGTGAGTGAGAGAAAGAGAGGGAGAAAGAGAAGCTGTGAGTGAGAGAGAGAGAATGAGAAGCTTTGAGTGAGAGAGAGAGAAGCTGTGAGTGAGAGAGAAAGAGAAGCTGTGAGTGAGTGAGAGAGAGAGAAGATGTGAGTGAGAGAGAGAGAATGAGAAGTTGTGAGTGAGAGAGAGAGAATGTAAGAGTAGCTGTGAGTGATACAGAGAGAGAGAAAGAGAAGCTGTGAGTGAGAGAGAGAGAGGGAGAAAGATAAGCTGTGTGAGAGAGAGAGAGAGAAAGAGAAGCTGTGTGTGTGAGAGAGAGAGAAGCTGTGATTGAGAGTGAGAGAGAGAGAAAGAGAAGCTGTGAGTGAGAGACAGAGAAAGAGAAGCTGTGAGTGAGAGAGAGAGAAGCTGTGAGTGAGAGAGAGAAAGAAAAGCTGTGAGTGACAGAGAGAGAGAGAAAGAGAAGATATGAGTGAGAGAGAGATGCAGTGAGTGAGAGAGAGAGAGTGAAAGAGAAGCTGTGAGTGTGACAGAGAGAGAGAAAGAGAAGCTGTGAGAGAGAGGGGGGAAAGAGAAGCTGTGTGTGTGAGAGAGAGAAAAGAAGCTGTGAGTGTGTGTGAGAGAGAAAGAGAAGCTGTGAGTGAGAGAGAGAAAGAAAGAGAAATTAGAGTGAGAAAGAGAGAGAGAAAGAGAAGCTGTGAGTGAGACAGAGAGAGGGGGAAAGAGAAGCTGTGTGCGTGAGAGACAGAAAGAGAAGCTGTGAGTGAGAGTGAGAGAGAGAGAAAGAAAGAGAAAGAGAAGCTGTGAGTGAGAGAGTAAGAGAGAGAAAGAGAAGCTGTGAGTGAGAGTGAGAGAGAGAGAGAAAGAGAAGCTGAGAGTGAGAGAGAGAGAAAAGTGAAGCTGTGAGTGAGAGAGAGAGACAGAGAAGCTGTGTGTGTGTGTGAGAGAGAAAGATAGTCTGAGAAAGAGAGAGTGAAAGAGAAGCTGTGAGTGACAGAGAGAGAGAAAGAGAAGCTGAGAGTGAGAGAGAGAGAGAAAGAGAAGCTGTGAGTGAGAAGGAGAGGGAAAGAGAAGCTGTGAGTGAGAGAGAGAGAAAGAGAAGCTGTGAGAGAGAAAGAGAGAAGCTGTGAGAGAGAGTGAGAGAGAGAAAGAGAAGCTGTTAGTGAGAGTGAGAGAGAGAGAGAAAGAGAAGCTGTGAGTGAGAGAGAGATTGAAAGAGAAGCTGTGAGTGAGAGAGAGAGAGAAAGAGAAGCTGTGAGTGAGAGAGAGAAAGAGAAGCTGTGAGTGAGAGAGAGAGAAAGAGAAGCTGTGAGTGAGAAGGAGAGGGAAAGAGAAGCTGTGAGTGAGAGAGAGAGAAAGAGAAACTGTGAGTGTGTGAGAGAGAGAAGCTGTGAGTGAGAGAGAGAGAGAAAGAGAAGCTGTGAGTGAGAAGGAGAGGGAAAGAGAAGCTGTGAGTGAGAGAGAGAGAAAGAGAAGCTGTGAGTGAGAGAGAGATTGAACGAGGAGCTGTGAGTGAGAGAGAGAGAGAGAGAAAGAGAAGCTGTGAGTGAGAGAGAGAGAGAAACTGTGAGTGAGAGGGAGAGAGAGAAAGAGAAGCTGTGAGTGACACACACAGAGAGAAGCTGTGAGTTAGAGAGAGAGAGAAAGAGAAGCTGTGTGTGTGTGAGAGAGAGAAAGATAGTCTGAGAAATAGAGAGTGAAAGAGAAGCTGTGAGAGAGAGAGGGAGAAAGAGAAGCTGTGTGTGTGTGTGAGAGAGAAAGAGAAGCTGTGAGTGAGAGTGAGAGAGAAAGAGAAGCTGTGAGTGAGAGAGAGAGAAAGAAAGAGAAATTAGAGTGAGAAAGAGAGAGAGAAAGAGAAGCTGTGAGTGGGAGAGAGAGAAAGAGAGTCTGTGAGTGAGAGAGAGAGAAGCTGTGAGTGAGAGAGAGAGAGCCGCTGTGAGTGAGAGAGAGAGAAAGAGAATGTGAAGGAGAGAGAGAGAGAAAGAGAAGCTGTGTGTGTGAGAGAGAAAGAGAAGCTGTGCGTGAGTGAGAGAGAGAGAAAGGGAAGTTGTGAGTGAGAGAGAGAGAGAAAGAGAAGCTGTGAGTGAGAGAGAGAGAAAGAGAAGGTGTGAGTGAGAGAGAGAGAGAAAGAGAAGCTGTGAGTGAGAAGGAGAGGGAAAGAAAAGCTGTGAGTGAGTGAGAGAGAGAGAAAGAGAAGCTGTGAGTGAGAGAGAGAGAAAGAGAAGCTGTGAGTGAGAGAGAGAGAAAAAGAGAAGCTGTGAGTAAGAAGGAGAGGGAAAGAGAAGAAGTGAGTGAGTGAGAGAGAGAGAGAGAAAGAGAAGCTGTGAGAGAGAAAGAGCTGTGAGTGAGAGAGTGAGAGAGAGAAAGAGAAGCTGTTAGTGAGAGTGAGAGAGAGAGAGAGAGAAGCTGTGAGTGAGAGAGAGATTGAAAGAGAAGCTTTGAGTGAGGGAGAGAGAGAGAAAGAGAAGCTGTGAGTGAGAGAGAGAAAGAGAAGCTGTGAGTGACAGAGAGAGAGAAAGAGAAGCTGAGAGTTAGAGAGAGAGAGAAAGTGAAGCTGTGAGTGAGAGAGAGAAAGAGAAGCTATGTGTGTGTGAGAGAGAAGCTGTGAGTTAGAGAGAGAGAAAGAGAAGCTGTGAGTGACAGAGAGAGAGAAAGAGAAGCTGAGAGTGAGTGAGAGAGAGAAAGAGAAGCTGTGAGTGAGAGAGAGAGAGAAGATGTGAGTGAGAGAGAGAGAATGAGAAGCTGTGAGAGAGAGAGGGAGAAAGATAAGCTGTGTGAGAGAGAGAGAGAAAGAGAAGCTGTGATTGAGAGTGAAAGAGAGAGAAAGATAAGCTGTGAGTGAGAGAGAGAGAAAGAGAAGCTGTGAGTGAGAGAGAGAGAAGCTGTGAGTGAGAGAGCGAAAGAAAAGCTGTGAGTGAGAGAGAGAGAGAGAAAGAGAAGATATGAGTGAGAGAGAGAGAAGCAGTGAGTGAGAGAGAGAGAGAAAGAGAAGCTGTGAGTGAGACAGAGAGAGAGAAAGAGAAGCTGTGAGAGAGAGAGAGGGGAAGAAAGAGAAGCTGTGTGTGTGTGAGAGAGAAAGAGAAGCTGTGAGTGTGTGTGAGAGAGAAAGAGAAGCTGTGAGTGAGAGAGAGAGAAAGAAAGAGTAATTAGAGTGAGAAAGAGAGAGAGAAAGAGATGCTGTGAGTGGGAGAGAGAGAAAGAGAGTGTGAGTGAGAGAGAGAGAGAGAAGCTGTGAGTGAGAGAGAGAGCTGCTGTGAGTGAGAGAGAGAGAAAGAGAAGCTGTGAATGAGAGAGAGAGAAACTGTGAGTGAGAGAGAGGGAAAGAGAAGCTGTGAGTGAGTAAGAGAGAGAAAGGGAAGTTGTGAGTGAGAGAGAGAGAGAATGATAAGCTGTGAGTGAGAGAGAGAGAAAGAGAAGCTGTGAGTGAGAGAGAGAGAAAGAGAAGCTGTGAGTGAGAAGGAGAGGGAAAGAGAAGCTGTGAGTGAGTGAGAGAGAGAGAAAGAGAAGCTGTGAGAGAGAAAGAGAGAAGCTGTGAGTGAGAGAGTGAGAGAGAGAAAGAGAAGCTGTTAGTGAGAGTGAGAGTGAGAGAGAAAGAGAAGCTGTGAGTGAGAGAGAGAGAAAGAGAAGCTGTGAGTGACACACAGAGAGAGAAGCTGTGAGTTAGAGAGAGAGAGAAAGAGAAGCTGTGAGTGACAGAGAGAGAGAGAAAGAGAAGTTGTGTGTGTGTGAGAGAGAGAAAGATAGTCTGAGAAAGAGAGAGTGAAAGAGAAGCTGTGAGTGAGAGAGAGAGAGGGAGAAAGAGAATCTGTGTGTGAGAGAGAGAGACAGAGAAGCTTTGAGTGAGAGTGAGAGAGAGAGAAAGAGAAAGAGAAGCTGTGAGTGAGAGAGTGAGAGAGGGAAAGAGAAGCTGTGAGTGAGAGAGAGAGAAAGAAAGAGAAGCTGTGAGTGAGTTAGAGAGAGAAAGGGAAGTTGTGAGTGAGAGAGAGAGAGAAAGAGAAGCTGTGAGTGAGAGAGAGAAAGAGAAGCTGTGAGTGAGAGAGAGAGAAAGAGAAGCTGTGAGTGAGAAGGAGAGGGAAAGAGAAGCTGTGAGTGAGAGAGAGAGAGAAAGAGAAGCTGTGAGAGAGAAAGAGAGAAGCTGTGAGTGAGAGAGTGAGAGAGAGAAAGAGAAGCTGTGAGTGAGTGAGAGAGAGAGAGAAAGAGAAGCTGTGAGTGAGAGAGAGATTGAAAGAGAAGCTGTGAGTGAGAGAGAGAGAGAAAGAGAAGCTGTGAGTGAGAGAGAGAGAAACTGTGAGTGACACACACACAGAGAAGCTGTGAGTTAGAGAGAGAGAAAGAGAAGCTGTGAGTGACAGAGAGAAAGAAAGAGAAGCTGAGAGTGAGAGAGAGAGAGAGAATGTGAAGGTGTGAGTGAGAGAGAGAAAGAGAAGCTGTGTGTGTGTGAGAGAGAGAAAGATAGTCTGAGAAAGAGAGAGTGAAAGAGAAGCTGTGAGAGAGAGAGAGGGAGAAAGAGAAGCTGTGTGTGTGTGAGAGAGAAAGAGAAGCTGTGAGTTAGAGTGAGAGAGAGAAAGAGAAAGAGAATCTGTGAGTGAGAGAGAGTGAAAGAGAAGCTGTGAGTGAGAGAGAGAGAAAGAGAAGCTGTGAGTGAGAGAGAGAGAATGAGAAGCTGTGAGTGAGAGAGAGAGAAGCTGTGAGTGAGAGAGAGAGAGAGAGAGAGAGAAAGTGAAGCTGTGAGTGAGAGAGAGAGAGAAAGAGAAGCTGTGTGTGTGTGAGAGAGAGAAAGATAGTCTGAGAAAGAGAGAGTGAAAGAGAAGCTGTGAGTGAGAGAGAGAGAAAGTAAGAGAAGCTGTGAGTGAGATAGAGAGAGAGAAAGAGAAGCTGTGTGTGTGAGAGAGAAAGAGAAGCTGTGAGTGAGTGAGAGAGAGAGAGAGAGAAAGAGAAGCTGTGAGTGAGAGAGAGAGATAGAGAAGCTGTGAGTGAGAGAGAGAGAGAGAGAATGAGAAGCTGTGAGTGAGAGAGAGAAGTTGTGAGAGAGAGAATGAAAGAGAAGCTGTGAGTGAGGGAGAGAGAGATATATGAGTGATAGAGAGAGAGAATGAGAAGCTGTGAGTGTGAGAGAGAGAAAGTAAGAGAAGCTATGAGTGAGATAGAGAGAGAGAAAGAGAAGCTGTGTGTGTGAGAGAGAAAGAGAAGCTGTGAGTGAGTGAGAGAGAGAGAAAGGGAAGTTGTGAGTGAGAGAGAGAGAAAGAGAAGATTTGATTGAGAGTGAGAGAGAGAAAGAGAAGCTGTGAGTGACAGAGAGAGAAAGAGAAGCTGTGAGTGAGAGAGAGAGAATCTGTGAGTGAGAGAGAGAAAGTAAAGCTGTGAGTGATAGAGAGAGAAAGAGAAGTTATGAGTGAGAGAGAGAGAGAAGCAGTGAGAGAGAGAGAGAGAGAGAAACAGAAGCTGTGAGTGAGAGAGAGAGAAAGAGAAGCTGTGAGTGTGTGTGAGAGAGAAAGAGAAGCTGTGAGTGAGAGAGAGAGGGAGAAAGAGAAGCTGTGAGAGAGAGAGAGAGAAAGAGAAGCTGTGAGTGTGTGTGAGAGAGAAAGAGAAGCTGTGAGTGAGAAGGAGAGGGAAAGAGAAGCTGTGAGTGAGTGAGAGAGAGAGAAAGAGAAGCTGTGAGTGAGAGAGAGAAAGAGAAGCTGTGAATGAGAGAGAGAGAGAGAAAGAGAAGCTGTGTGTGTGAGAGAGAAAGGGAAGTTGTGAGTGAGAGAGAGAGAGAAAGAGAAGCTGTGAGTGTGAGAGAGAGAGAAAGAGAAGCTGTGAGTGAGAAGGAGAGGGAAAGAGAAGCTGTGAGTGAGTGAGAGAGAGAGAAAGAGAAGCTGTGAGTGAGAGAGAGAAAGAGAAGCTGTGAGTGAGAGAGAGAGAAAAAGAGAAGCTGTGAGTAAGAAGGAGAGGGAAAGAGAAGCTGTGAGTGAGAGAGAAAAAGAGAAGCTGTGAGAGAGAAAGAGAAGCTGTGAGTGAGAGAGTGAGAGAGAGAAAGAGAAGCTGTTAGTGAGAGAGAGAGATAGAGAGAAGCTGTGAGTGAGAGAGAGATTGAAAGAGAAGCTGTGAGTGAGAGAGAGAGAGAGAGAAAGAGAAGCTGTGAGTGAGAGAGAGAAAGAGAAGCTGTGAGTGAGAAGCAGAGAGAGAAAGAGAAGCTGTGAGTGACAGAGAGAGAGAAAGAGAAGCTGAGAGAGAGAGAGAGAAAGAGAAAGAGAAGCTGTGTGTGTGTGAGAGAGAGAAGCTGTGAGTGAGAGAGAGAAAGAGAAGATGTGTTTGAGAGAGAGAGAGAAGATGTGAGTGAGAGAGAGAGAATGAGAAGCTGTGAGTGAGAGAGAGAGAAAGAGAGAAGCTGTGAGTGATACAGAGAGAGAGAAAGAGAAGCTGTGAGTGAGAGAGAGAGAGGGAGAAAGATAAGCTGTGTGAGAGAGGGAGAGAGAAAGAGAAGCTGTGTGAGAGAGAGAGAAGCTGTGATTGAGAGTGAGAGAGAGAGAAAGAGAAGCTGTGAGTGAGAGAGAGAGATAGACAAGCTGTGAATGAGAGAGAGAGAAGCTGTGAGTGAGAGAGAGAAAGAAAAGCTGTGAGTGAGAGAGAGAGAGAGAAAGAGAAGTTATGAGTGAGAGAGAGAGAGAGAAAGAGAAGCTGTGAGAGAGAGAGAGGGGAAGAAAGAGAAGCTGTGTGTGTGAGAGAGAGAAAGAGAAGCTGTGAGTGTGTGAGAGAGAAAGAGAAGCTGTGAGTGAGAGAGAGAGAAAGAAAGAGAAATTAGAGTGAGAAAGAGAGAGTGAAAGAGAAGCTGTGAGTGAGACAGAGAGAGGGAGAAAGAGAAGCTGTGTGCGTGAGAGAGAGAGAAAGAGAAGCTGTGAGTGAAAGTGAGAGAGAGAGAGAGAAAGAGAAGCTGAGAGTGAGAGAGAGAGACAGAGAAGCTGTGTGTGTGAGAGAGAGAGAAAGATAGTCTGAGAAAGAGAGAGTGAAAGAGAAGCTGTGAGTGAGACAGAGAGAGGGAGAAAGAGAAGCTGTGTGTGTGATAGAGAGAAAGCGAAGCTGTGAGTGAGAGAGAGAGAGAATGAGAAGCTGTGAGTGAGAGAGAGAAGCTGTGAGTGAGTGAGAGAGAGAAGCTGTGAGTGAGAAAGAGAGAGAAAGAGAAGCTGTGAGTGAGAGAAAGAGAGGGAGAAAGAGAAGCTGTGAGTGAGAGAGAGAGAATGAGAAGCTGTGAGTGAGAGAGAGAGAAGCTGTGAGTGAGAGAGAAAGAGAAGCTGTGAGTGAGTGAGAGAGAAAAAGTGAAGCTGTGTGTGTGTGTGAGAGAGATAGTCTGAGAAAGAGAGAGTGAAAGAGAAGCTGTGAGTGAGACAGAGAGAGGGAGAAAGAGAAGCTGTGTGTGTGTGAGAGAGAAAGAGAAGCTGTGAGTGAGAGTGAGAGAGAGAGAAAGAGAAGCTGTGAGTGAGAGAGAGAGAGAAAGAGAAGCTGTGAGTGAGAGAGAGAAAGCGAAGCTGTGAGTGAGAGAGAGAATGAGAAGCTGTGAGTGTGAGAGAGAGAAGCTGTGAGTGAGAGAGAGAGAGAAGTTGTGAGTGAGTGAGAGAGAGAATGAGAAGCTGTGAGTGAGAGAGAGAAAGTAAGAGAAGCTGTGTGTGAGAGAGAGAAAGAGAAGCTGTGAGTGAGAGAAAGAGAGGGAGAAAGATAAGCTGTGAGAGAGAGAGAGAAAGAGAAGCTGTGTGTGAGAGAGAGAGAAAGAGAAGCTGTGATTGAGAGTGAGAGAGAGAGAGAAAGAGAAGCTGTGAGTGAGAGAGTGAAAGAGAAGCTATGAGTGAGAGAGAGAGAAGCAGTGAGTGAGAGAGAGAAAGAAAAGCTGTGAGTGAGAGAGAGAGAGAAAGAGAAGATATGAGTGAGAGAGAGAGAGAAGCAGTGAGTGAGAGAGAGAGAAAGAGAAGCTGTGAGTGAGACAGAGAGAGAGAAAAAGAAGCTGTGAGAGAGAGGGAGGGAGAAAGAGAAGCTGTGTGTGTGTGAGAGAGAAAGAGAAGCTGTGAGAGAGAAAGAGAAGCTGTGAGTGAGAGAGTGAGAGAGAGAAAGAGAAGCTGTTAGTGAGAGTGAGAGAAAGAGAGAAAGAGAAGCTGTGAGTGAGAGAGAGATTGAAAGAGAAGCTGTGAGTGAGTGAGAGAGAGAGAAAGAGAAGCTGTGAGTGAGAGAGAGAGAAAGAGAAGCTGTGAGTGAGAGAGAGAGAGAAAGAGAAGCTGTGAGTAAGAAGGAGAGGGAAAGAGAAGAAGTGAGAGAGAGAGAGAGAGAAAGAGAAGCTGTGAGAGAGAAAGAGAAGCTGTGAGTGAGTGAGAGAGAGAAAGAGAAGCTGTTAGTGAGAGTGAGAGAGAGAGAGAAAGAGAAGCTGTGAGTGAGAGAGAGATTGAAAGAGAAGCTGTGAGTGAGAGAGAGAGAGAGAAAGAGAAGCTGTGAGTGAGAGAGAGAAACAGAAGCTGTGAGTGAGAGGGAGAGAAAGAGAAGCTGTGAGTGACACACAGAGAGAGAAGCTGTGAGTTAGAGAGAGAGAAAGAGAAGTTGTGAGTGACAGAGAGAGAGAAAGAGAAGCTGAGAGTGAGAGAGAGAGAAAAAGTGAAGCTGTGTGTGTGTGAGAGAGATAGTCTGAGAAAGAGAGAGTGAAAGAGAAGCTGTGAGTGAGACAGAGAGAGGGAGAAAGAGAAGCTGTGTGTGTGTGTGAGAGAAAGAGAAGCTGTGAGTGAGAGTGAGACAGAGAAAGAGAAGCTGTGAGTGAGAGAGAGAGAAAGAGAAGCTGTGAGTGAGAGAGAGAGAGAAAGCGAAGCTGTGAGTGAGAGAGAGAGAATGAGAAGCTGTGAGTGTGAGAGAGAGAAGCTGTGAGTGAGAGGGAGAGAGAAGATGTGAGTGAGTGAGAGAGAGAATGAGAAGCTGTGAGTGAGAGAGAGAGAAAGTAAGAGAAGCTGTGTGTGAGAGAGAGAAAGAGAAGCTGTGAGTGAGAGAAAGAGAGGGAGAAAGATAAGCTGTGAGAGAGAGAGAGAAAGAGAAGCTGTGTGTGAGAGAGAGAGAAAGAGAAGCTGTGATTGAGAGTGAGAGAGAGAGAGAAAGAGAAGCTGTGAGTGAGAGAGTGAAAGAGAAGCTATGAGTGAGAGAGAGAGAAGCAGTGAGTGAGAGAGAGAAGGAAAAGCTGTGAGTGAGAGAGAGAGAGAAAGAGAAGATATGAGTGAGAGAGAGAGAGAAGCAGTGAGTGAGAGAGAGAGAGAAAGAGAAGCTGTGAGTGAGACAGAGAGAGAGAAAAAGAAGCTGTGAGAGAGAGAGAGAGAAAGAGAAGCTGTGAGTGAGAGGGAGAGAAAGAGAAGCTGTGAGTGAGAGGGAGAGAAAGAGAAGCTGTGAGTGACACAGAGAGAGAGAAGCTGTGAGTTAGAGAGAGAGAATGAGAAGCTGTGATTGAGAGAGAGAGAGAGAAAGAGAAGCTGTTAGTGAGAGTGAGAGAAAGAGAGAAAGAGAAGCTGTGAGTGAGAGAGAGATTGAAAGAGAAGCTGTGAGTGAGAGAGAGAGAGAGAAAGAGAAGCTGTGAGTGAGAGAGAGACAGAGAAGCTGTGAGTGAGAGGGAGAGAAAGAGAAGCTGTGAGTGACACAGAGAGAGAGAAGCTGTGAGTTAGAGAGAGAGAATGAGAAGCTGTGATTGAGAGAGAGAGAAAGTAAGAGAAGCTGTGTGTGAGAAAGAGAGAGAAAGAGAAGCTGTGAGTGAGAGAAAGAGAGGGAGAAAGAAGCTGTGAGAGAGAGAGAGAGAAAGAGAAGCTGTGTGAGAGAGAGAGAGAGAGAGAAGCTGTGATTGAGAGTGAGAGAGAGAGAGAAAGAGAAGCTGTGAGTGAGAGAGTGAAAGAGAAGCTATGAGAGAGAGAGAGAGAAGCAGTGAGTGAGAGAGAGAAGGAAAAGCTGTGAGTGAGAGAGAGAGAAAGAGGATATGAGTGAGAGAGAGAGAGAAGCAGTGAGTGAGAGAGAGAGAGAAAGAGAAGCTGTGAGTGAGACAGAGAGAGAGAAAAAGAAGCTGCGAGAGAGAGAGAGAGGGAGAAAGAGAAACTGTGTGTTTGTGAGAGAGAGAAAGAGAAGCTGTGAGAGAGAAAGAGAAGCTGTGAGTGAGAGAGTGAGAGAGAGAAAGAGAAGCTGTTAGTGAGAGTGAGAGAAAGAGAGAAAGAGAAGCTGTGAGTGAGAGAGAGATTGAAAGAGAAGCTGTGAGTGAGAGAGAGAGAGAGAAAGAGAAGCTGTGACTGAGAGAGAGAAAGAGAAGCTGTGAGTGAGAGGGAGAGAAAGAGAAGCTGTGAGTGACACAGAGAGAGAGAAGCTGTGAGTTAGAGAGAGAGAAAGAGAAGCTGTGAGTGACAGAGAGATAGAAAGAAAAGCTGAGAGTGAGAGAGAGAGAGAAAGTGAAGCTGTGAGTGAGAGAGAGAGAAAGAGAAGCTGTGTGTGTGTGAGAGAGAGAAAGATAGTCTGAGAAAGAGAGAGTGAAAGAGAAGCTGTGCGTGAGACAGAGAGAGGGAGAAAGAGAAGCTGTGTGTGTGTGTGAGAGAAAGAGAAGCTGTGAGTGAGAGAGAGAGAGAAAGAGAAGCTGTGAGTGAGAGAGAGAGAAAGCGAAGCTGTGAGTGAGAGAGAGAGAGAGAATGAGAAGCTGTGAGTGTGAGAGAGAGAAGCTGTGAGTGAGAGAGAGAAGATGTGAGTGAGAGAGAGAGAGATGAGAAGCTGTGAGAGAGAGAGAAAGTAAGAGAAGCTGTGAGTGAGAAAGAGAGAGAAAGAGAAGCTGTGAGTGAGAGAAAGAGAGGGAGAAAGAGAAGCTGTGAGAGAGAGAGAGAAAGAGAAGCTGTGAGAGAGAGAGAGAGAAAGAGAAGCTGTGATTGAGAGTGAGAGAGAGAGAGAAAGAGAAGCTGTGAGTGAGAGAGAGAGAAAGAGAAGCTATGAGTGAGAGAGAGAGAAGCTGTGAGTGAGAGAGAGAGAGAAAGAGAAGATATGAGTGTGAGAGATAGAGAGAAGCAGTGAGAGAGAGAGAGAAGCTGTGAGTGAGACAGAGAGAAGCTGCAAGAGAGAGAGGGAGAAAGAGAAGCTGTGAGAGAGAGAGAGAGAAAGAGAAGCTGTGTGTGTGTGAGAGAGAGAAAGATAGTCTGAGAAAGAGAGTGAAAGAGAAGCTGTGAGTGAGAGAGAGAGAGGGAGAAAGAGAAGCTGTGTGTGTGTGAGAGAGAGATGTGAGTGATAGAGAGAGAATGAGCAGCTGTGAGTGAGAGAGAGAGAGAAAGAGAAGCTGTGAGTGAGAGAGAGAGTGAAAGAGAAGCTGTGAGTGAGAGAGAGAAAGAGAAGCTGTGAGTGAGAGAGAGATAATGAGAAGCTGTGAGTGACAGAGAGAAGCTGTGAGTGAGAGAGAGAGAGAAAGTGAAGCTGTGAGTGAGAGAGAGAGAAAGAAAGAGAAATTAGAGTGAGAAAGAGAGAGAGAAAGAGAAGCTGTGTGGGAGAGAGAGAAAGAGAGTCTGTGAGTGAGAGAGAGAGAAGCTGTGAGTGAGAGAGAGAGAAAGAGAAGCTGTGAGTAAGAGGAGAGGGAAAGAGAAGAAGTGAGAGAGAGAGAGAGAAAGAGAAGCTGTGAGAGAGAAAGAGAAGCTGTGAGTGAGAGAGTGAGAGAGAGAAAGAGAAGCTGTTATTGAGAGTGAGAGAGAGAGAAAGAGAAGCTGTGAGTGAGAGAGAGATTGAAAGAGAAGCTGTGAGTGAGAGAGAGAGAGAGAAAGAGAAGCTGTGAGTGAGAGAGAGAAAGAGAAGCTGTGAGTGAGAGGGAGAGAAAGAGAAGCTGTGAGTGACACAGAGAGAGAGAAGCTGTGAGTTAGAGAGAGAGAAAGAGAAGCTGTGTGTGTGTGAGAGAGAGAAAGAGAAGCTGTGAGAGAGAAAGAGAAGCCGGGAGTGAGAGAGAGATTGAAAGAGAAGCTGTGAGTGAGAGAGAGAGAAAGAGAAGCTGTGAGTGAGAGAGAGAAAGAGAAGCTGTGAGTGAGAGGGAGAGAAAGAGAAGCTGTGAGTGACACAGAGAGAGAGAAGCTGTGAGTTAGAGAGAGAGAAAGAGAAGCTGTGAGTGACAGAGAGAGAAAGAGAAGCTGAGAGTGAGAGAGAGAGAGAAAGTGAAGCTGTGAGTGAGAGAGAGAGAAAGAGAAGCTGTGTGTGTGTGAGAGAGAGAAAGATAGTCTGAGAAAGAGAGAGTGAAAGAGAAGCTGTGAGTGAGAGAGAGAGAGAAAGAGAAGCTGTGAGTGAGAGGGAGAGAAAGAGAAGCTGTGAGTGACACAGAGAGAGAGAAGCTGTGAGTTAGAGAGAGAGAAAGAGAAGCTGTGAGTGAGTGAGAGAGAGAGAAAGAGAAGCTGTGAGTGAGAGAGAGAGAAAGAGAAGCTGTGAGTGAGAGAGAGAGAGAAAGAGAAGCTGTGAGTAAGAAGGAGAGGGAAAGAGAAGAAGTGAGTGAGTGAGAGAGAGAGAGAGAGAAAGAGAAGCTGTGAAAGAGAAAGAGAAGCTGTGAGTGAGTGAGAGAGAGAAAGAGAAGCTGTTAGTGAGAGTGAGAGAGAGAGAGAAAGAGAAGCTGTGAGTGAGAGAGAGATTGAAAGAGAAGCTGTGAGTGAGAGAGAGAGAGAGAAAGAGAAGCTGTGAGTGTGAGAGAGAAAGAGAAGCTGTGAGTGAGAGGGAGAGAAAGAGAAGCTGTGAGTGACACACAGAGAGAGAAGCTGTGAGTTAGAGAGAGAGAAAGAGAAGTTGTGAGTGACAGAGAGAGAGAAAGAGAAGCTGAGAGTGAGAGAGAGAGAAAAAGTGAAGCTGTGTGTGTGTGAGAGAGAGATAGTCTGAGAAAGAGAGAGTGAAAGAGAAGCTGTGAGTGAGACAGAGAGAGGGAGAAAGAGAAGCTGTGTGTGTGTGAGAGAGAAAGAGAAGCTGTGAGTGAGAGTGAGACAGAGAGAAAGAGAAGCTGTGAGTGAGAGAGAGAGAGAAAGAGAAGCTGTGAGTGAGAGAGAGAGAGAAAGCGAAGCTGTGAGTGAGAGAGAGAGAATGAGAAGCTGTGAGTGTGAGAGAGAGAAGCTGTGAGTGAGAGGGAGAGAGAAGATGTGAGTGAGTGAGAGAGAGAATGAGAAGCTGTGAGTGAGAGAGAGAGAAAGTAAGAGAAGCTGTGTGTGAGAGAGAGAAAGTGAAGCTGTGAGTGAGAGAAAGAGAGGGAGAAATATAAGCTGTGTGAGAGAGAGAGAGAAAGAGAAGCTGTGTGA
This sequence comes from Bradypodion pumilum, assembly GCA_035047305.1. Classification (NCBI taxonomy): domain Eukaryota; kingdom Metazoa; phylum Chordata; class Lepidosauria; order Squamata; family Chamaeleonidae; genus Bradypodion; species Bradypodion pumilum. The sequence goes on along the minus strand of JAWDJD010000001.1, from coordinate 268,851,416 downwards.
GAGAGAGAGAGAAAGAGAAGCTGTGATTGAGAGTGAGAGAGAGAGAGAAATAGAAGCTGTGAGTGAGAGAGTGAAAGAGAAGCTATGAGTGAGAGAGAGAGAAGCAGTGAGTGAGAGAGAGAAGGAAAAGCTGTGAGTGAGAGAGAGAGAGAAAGAGAAGATATGAGTGAGAGAGAGAGAGAAAGAGAAGCTGTGAGTGAGACAGAGAGAGAGAAAAAGAAGCTGTGAGAGAGAGGGAGGGAGAAAGAGAAGCTGTGTGTGTGAGAGAGTGAAATAGAAGCTGTGAGAGAGAAAGAGAAGCTGTGAGTGAGAGAGTGAGAGAGAGAAAGAGAAGCTGTTAGTGAGAGTGAGAGAAAGAGAGAAAGAGAAGCTGTGAGTGAGAGAGAGATTGAAAGAGAAGCTGTGAGTGAGAGAGAGAGAGAGAAAGAGAAGCTGTGAGAGAGAGAGAGAAAGAGAAGCTGTGAGTGAGAGGGAGAGAAAGAGAAGCTGTGAGTGACACAGAGAGAGAGAAGCTGTGAGTTAGGGAGAGAGAATGAGAAGCTGTGATTGAGAGAGAGAGAAAGTAAGAGAAGCTGTGTGTGAGAAAGAGAGAGAAAGAGAAGCTGTGAGTGAGAGAAAGAGAGGGAGAAAGAAGCTGTGAGAGAGAGAGAGAAAGAGAAGCTGTGTGTGTGAGAGAGAGAGAGAAGCTGTGATTGAGAGTGAGAGAGAGAGAGAAAGAGAAGCTGTGAGTGAGAGAGTGAAAGAGAAGCTATGAGTGAGAGAGAGAGAAGCAGTGAGTGAGAGAGAGAAAGAAAAGCTGTGAGTGAGAGAGAGAGAGAAAGAGAAGATATGAGTGAGAGAGAGAGAGAAGCAGTGAGTGAGAGAGAGAGAGAAAGAGAAGCTGTGAGTGAGACAGAGAGAGAAAAAAAGAAGCTGCGAGAGAGAGAGAGAGAGGGAGAAAGAGAAACTGTGTGTGTGTGAGAGAGAGAAAGAGAAGCTGTGAGAGAGAAAGAGAAGCTGTGAGTGAGAGAGTGAGAGAGAGAAAGAGAATCTGTTAGTGAGAGTGAGAGAAAGAGAGAAAGAGAAGCTGTGAGTGAGAGAGAGATTGAAAGAGAAGCTGTGAGTGAGAGAGAGAGAAAGAGAAGCTGTGAGTGAGAGAGAGAAAGAAAGAGAAGCTGTGAGTGAGAGGGAGAGAAAGAGAAGCTGTGAGTGACACAGAGAGAGAGAAGCTGTGAGTTAGAGAGAGAGAAAGAGAAGCTGTGAGTGACAGAGAGAGAAGGAAAAGCTGAGAGTGAGAGAGAGAGAGAAAGTGAAGCTGTGAGTGAGAGAGAGAGAAAGAGAAGCTGTGTGTGTGTGTGAGAGAGAAAGATAGTCTGAGAAAGAGAGAGTGAAAGAGAAGCTGTGCGTGAGACAGAGAGAGGGAGAAAGAGAAGCTGTGTGTGTGTGAGAGAGAAAGAGAAGCTGTGAGTGAGAGTGAGAGAGAGAGAGAAAGAGAAGCTGTGAGTGAGAGAGAGAGAGAAAGAGAAGCTGTGAGTGAGAGAGAGAGAAAGCGAAGCTGTGAGTGAGAGAGAGAGAGAGAATGAGAAGCTGTGAGTGTGAGAGAGAGAAGATGTGAGTGAGAGAGAGAAGATGTGAGTGAGAGAGAGAGAGATGAGAAGCTGTGAGTGAGAGAGAGAGAAAGTAAGAGAAGCTGTGAGTGAGAAAGAGAGAGAAAGAGAAGCTGTGAGTGAGAGAAAGAGAGGGAGAAAGATAAGCTGTGTGAGAGAGAGAGAGAAAGAGAAGCTGTGAGAGAGAGAGAGAGAAAGAGAAGCTGTGATTGAGAGTGAGAGAGAGAGAAAGAGAAGCTGTGAGTGAGAGAGAGAGAAAGAGAAGCTATGAGTGAGAGAGAGAGAAGCTGTGAGTGAGAGAGAGAGAGAAAGAAAAGATATGAGTGTGAGAGATAGAGAGAAGCAGTGAGAGAGAGAGAGAGAAGCTGTGACTGAGACAGAGAGAAGCTGCGAGAGAGAGAGAGGGAGAAAGAGAAGCTGTGTGAGAGAGAGAGAGAAAGAGAAGCTGTGTGTGTGTGAGAGAGAGAAAGATAGTCTGAGAAAAAGAGTGAAAGAGAAGCTGTGAGTGAGAGAGAGAGAGGGAGAAAGAGAAGCTGTGTGTGTGAGAGAGAGAGATGTGAGTGATAGAGAGAGAATGAGAAGCTGTGAGTGAGAGAGAGAGAGAGAAAGAGAAGCTGTGAGTGAGAGAGAGAGTGAAAGAGAAGCTGTGAGTGAGAGAGAGAGAAAGAGAAGCTGTGAGTGAGAGAGAGAGAATGAGAAGCTGTGAGTGAGAGAGAGAAGCTGTGAGTGAGAGAGAGAGAGAGAAAGTGAAGCTGTGAGTGAGAGAGAGAGAAAGAAAGAGAAATTAGAGTGAGAAAGAGAGAGAGAAAGAGAAGCTGTGTGGGAGAGAGATAAAGAGAGTCTGTGAGTGAGAGAGAGAGAAGCTGTGAGTGAGAGAGAGAGAGAAAGAGAAGCTGTGAATAAGAAGGAGAGGGAAAGAGAAGAAGTGAGAGAGAGAGAGAAAGAGAAGCTGTGAGAGAGAAAGAGAAGCTGTGAGTGAGAGATTGAGAGAGAGAAAGAGAAGCTGTTAGTGAGAGTGAGAGAGAGAGAAAGAGAAGCTGTGAGTGAGAGAGAGATTGAAAGAGAAGCTGTGAGTGAGAGAGAGAGAGAGAGAGAAAGAGAAGCTGTGAGTGAGAGAGAGAAAGAGAAGCTGTGAGTGAGAGGGAGAGAAAGAGAAGCTGTGAGTGACACAGAGAGAGAGAAGCTGTGAGTTAGAGAGAGAGAAAGAGAAGCTGTGTGTGTGTGAGAGAGAGAGAAAGAGAAGCTGTGAGAGAGAAAGAGAAGCTGTGAGTGAGAGAGAGAGAGAAAGAGAAGCTGTGAGTGAGAGAGAGAAAGAGAAGCTGTGAGTGAGAGGGAGAGAAAGAGAAGCTGTGAGTGACACAGAGAGAGAGAAGCTGTGAGTTAGAGAGAGAGAAAGAGAAGCTGTGAGTGTGAGAGAGAAAGAGAAGCTGTGAGTGAGAGGGAGAGAAAGAGAAGCTGTGAGTGACACACAGAGAGAGAAGCTGTGAGTTAGAGAGAGAGAAAGAGAAGTTGTGAGTGACAGAGAGAGAGAAAGAGAAGCTGAGAGTGAGAGAGAGAGAAAAAGTGAAGCTGTGTGTGTGTGAGAGAGAGATAGTCTGAGAAAGAGAGAGTGAAAGAGAAGCTGTGAGTGAGACAGAGAGAGGGAGAAAGAGAAGCTGTGTGTGTGTGAGAGAGAAAGAGAAGCTGTGAGTGAGAGTGAGACAGAGAGAAAGAGAAGCTGTGAGTGAGAGAGAGAGAGAAAGAGAAGCTGTGAGTGACACAGAGAGAGAGAAGCTGTGAGTTAGAGAGAGAGAAAGAGAAGCTGTGAGTGACAGAGAGAGAGAATGAGAAAGAGAAGCTGTGTGTGTGTGAGAGAGAGAAGCTGTGAGTGAGAGAGAGAAAGAGAAGATGAAAGTGAGAGAGAGAGAGAAGATGTGAGTGAGAGAGAGAGAATGAGAAGCTGTGAGTGAGAGAGAGAGAAAGAGAGAAGCTGTGAGTGATACAGAGAGAGAGAAAGAGAAGCTGTGAGTGAGAGAGAGAGAGGGAGAAAGATAAGCTGTGTGAGAGAGGGAGAGAGAAAGAGAAGCTGTGTGTGAGAGAGAGAAGCTGTGATTGAGAGTGAGAGAGAGAGAAAGAGAAGCTGTGAGTGAGAGAGAGAGATAGACAAGCTGTGAGTGAGAGAGAGAGAAGCTGTGAGTGGGAGAGAGAAAGAAAAGCTGTGAGTGAGAGAGAGAGAGAAAGAGAAGTTATGAGTGAGAGAGAGAGAGAGAAAGAGAAGCTGTGAGAGAGAGGGGAAGAAAGAGAAGATGTGTGTGTGTGAGAGAGAAAGAGAAGCTGTGAGTGTGTGAGAGAGAGAAAGAGAAGCTGTGAGTGAGAGAGAGAGAAAGAAAGAGAAATTAGAGTGAGAAAGAGAGAGTGAAAGAGAAGCTGTGAGTGAGACAGAGAGAGGGAGAAAGAGAAGCTGTGTGCGTGAGAGAGAGAAAGAGAAGCTGTGAGAAAGTGAGAGAGAGAGAGAGAAAGAGAAGCTGAGAGTGAGAGAGAGAGAGAGAGAGTGAAGCTGTGAGTGAGAGAGAGAGACAGAGAAGCTGTGTGTGTGTGAGAGAGAGAAAGATAGTCTGAGAAAGAGAGAGTGAAAGAGAAGCTGTGAGTGAGAGAGAGGGAGAAAGAGAAGCTGTGTGTGTGAGAGAGAGAAAGCGAAGCTGTGAGTGAGAGAGAGAGAGAATGAGAAGCTGTGAGAGAGAGAAGCTGTGAGTGAGAGAGAGAGAGAAGCTGTGAGTGAGAAAGAGAGAGAAAGAGAAGCTGTGAGTGAGAGAAAGAGAGGGAGAAAGAGAAGCTGTGAGTGAGAGAGAGAGAATGAGAAGCTTTGAGTGAGAGAGAGAGAAGCTGTGAGTGAGAGAGAAAGAGAAGCTGTGAGTGAGTGAGAGAGAGAGAAGATGTGAGTGAGAGAGAGAGAATGAGAAGTTGTGAGTGAGAGAGAGAGAATGTAAGAGTAGCTGTGAGTGATACAGAGAGAGAGAAAGAGAAGCTGTGAGTGAGAGAGAGAGAGGGAGAAAGATAAGCTGTGTGAGAGAGAGAGAGAGAAAGAGAAGCTGTGTGTGAGAGAGAGAGAGAAGCTGTGATTGAGAGTGAGAGAGAGAGAAAGAGAAGCTGTGAGTGAGAGACAGAGAAAGAGAAGCTGTGAGTGAGAGAGAGAGAAGCTGTGAGTGAGAGAGAGAAAGAAAAGCTGTGAGTGACAGAGAGAGAGAGAAAGAGAAGATATGAGTGAGAGAGAGATGCAGTGAGTGAGAGAGAGAGAGTGAAAGAGAAGCTGTGAGTGTGACAGAGAGAGAGAAAGAGAAGCTGTGAGAGAGAGGGGGGAAAGAGAAGCTGTGTGTGTGAGAGAGAGAAAAGAAGCTGTGAGTGTGTGTGAGAGAGAAAGAGAAGCTGTGAGTGAGAGAGAGAAAGAAAGAGAAATTAGAGTGAGAAAGAGAGAGAGAAAGAGAAGCTGTGAGTGAGACAGAGAGAGGGGGAAAGAGAAGCTGTGTGCGTGAGAGACAGAAAGAGAAGCTGTGAGTGAGAGTGAGAGAGAGAGAAAGAAAGAGAAAGAGAAGCTGTGAGTGAGAGAGTAAGAGAGAGAAAGAGAAGCTGTGAGTGAGAGTGAGAGAGAGAGAGAAAGAGAAGCTGAGAGTGAGAGAGAGAGAAAAGTGAAGCTGTGAGTGAGAGAGAGAGACAGAGAAGCTGTGTGTGTGTGAGAGAGAGAAAGATAGTCTGAGAAAGAGAGAGTGAAAGAGAAGCTGTGAGTGACAGAGAGAGAGAAAGAGAAGCTGAGAGTGAGAGAGAGAGAGAAAGAGAAGCTGTGAGTGAGAAGGAGAGGGAAAGAGAAGCTGTGAGTGAGAGAGAGAGAAAGAGAAGCTGTGAGAGAGAAAGAGAGAAGCTGTGAGAGAGAGTGAGAGAGAGAAAGAGAAGCTGTTAGTGAGAGTGAGAGAGAGAGAGAAAGAGAAGCTGTGAGTGAGAGAGAGATTGAAAGAGAAGCTGTGAGTGAGAGAGAGAGAGAAAGAGAAGCTGTGAGTGAGAGAGAGAAAGAGAAGCTGTGAGTGAGAGAGAGAGAAAGAGAAGCTGTGAGTGAGAAGGAGAGGGAAAGAGAAGCTGTGAGTGAGAGAGAGAGAAAGAGAAACTGTGAGTGTGTGAGAGAGAGAAGCTGTGAGTGAGAGAGAGAGAGAAAGAGAAGCTGTGAGTGAGAAGGAGAGGGAAAGAGAAGCTGTGAGTGAGAGAGAGAGAAAGAGAAGCTGTGAGTGAGAGAGAGATTGAACGAGGAGCTGTGAGTGAGAGAGAGAGAGAGAGAAAGAGAAGCTGTGAGTGAGAGAGAGAGAGAAACTGTGAGTGAGAGGGAGAGAGAGAAAGAGAAGCTGTGAGTGACACACACAGAGAGAAGCTGTGAGTTAGAGAGAGAGAGAAAGAGAAGCTGTGTGTGTGTGAGAGAGAGAAAGATAGTCTGAGAAAGAGAGAGTGAAAGAGAAGCTGTGAGAGAGAGAGGGAGAAAGAGAAGCTGTGTGTGTGTGTGAGAGAGAAAGAGAAGCTGTGAGTGAGAGTGAGAGAGAAAGAGAAGCTGTGAGTGAGAGAGAGAGAAAGAAAGAGAAATTAGAGTGAGAAAGAGAGAGAGAAAGAGAAGCTGTGAGTGGGAGAGAGAGAAAGAGAGTCTGTGAGTGAGAGAGAGAGAAGCTGTGAGTGAGAGAGAGAGAGCCGCTGTGAGTGAGAGAGAGAGAAAGAGAATGTGAAGGAGAGAGAGAGAGAAAGAGAAGCTGTGTGTGAGAGAGAGAAAGAGAAGCTGTGCGTGAGTGAGAGAGAGAGAAAGGGAAGTTGTGAGTGAGAGAGAGAGAGAAAGAGAAGCTGTGAGTGAGAGAGAGAGAAAGAGAAGGTGTGAGTTAGAGAGAGAGAGAAAGAGAAGCTGTGAGTGAGAAGGAGAGGGAAAGAAAAGCTGTGAGTGAGTGAGAGAGAGAGAAAGAGAAGCTGTGAGTGAGAGAGAGAGAAAGAGAAGCTGTGAGTGAGAGAGAGAGAAAAAGAGAAGCTGCGAGTAAGAAGGAGAGGGAAAGAGAAGAAGTGAGTGAGTGAGAGAGAGAGAGAGAAAGAGAAGCTGTGAGAGAGAAAGAGCTGTGAGTGAGAGAGTGAGAGAGAGAAAGAGAAGCTGTTAGTGAGAGTGAGAGAGAGAGAGAGAGAAGCTGTGAGTGAGAGAGAGATTGAAAGAGAAGCTTTGAGTGAGGGAGAGAGAGAGAAAGAGAAGCTGTGAGTGAGAGAGAGAAAGAGAAGCTGTGAGTGACAGAGAGAGAGAAAGAGAAGCTGAGAGTTAGAGAGAGAGAGAAAGTGAAGCTGTGAGTGAGAGAGAGAAAGAGAAGCTATGTGTGTGTGAGAGAGAAGCTGTGAGTTAGAGAGAGAGAAAGAGAAGCTGTGAGTGACAGAGAGAGAGAAAGAGAAGCTGAGAGTGAGTGAGAGAGAGAAAGAGAAGCTGTGAGTGAGAGAGAGAGAGAAGATGTGAGTGAGAGAGAGAGAATGAGAAGCTGTGAGAGAGAGAGGGAGAAAGATAAGCTGTGTGAGAGAGAGAGAGAAAGAGAAGCTGTGATTGAGAGTGAAAGAGAGAGAAAGATAAGCTGTGAGTGAGAGAGAGAGAAAGAGAAGCTGTGAGTGAGAGAGAGAGAAGCTGTGAGTGAGAGAGCGAAAGAAAAGCTGTGAGTGAGAGAGAGAGAGAGAAAGAGAAGATATGAGTGAGAGAGAGAGAAGCAGTGAGTGAGAGAGAGAGAGAAAGAGAAGATGTGAGTGAGACAGAGAGAGAGAAAGAGAAGCTGTGAGAGAGAGAGAGGGGAAGAAAGAGAAGCTGTGTGTGTGTGAGAGAGAAAGAGAAGCTGTGAGTGTGTGAGAGAGAGAAAGAGAAGCTGTGAGTGAGAGAGAGAGAAAGAAAGAGTAATTAGAGTGAGAAAGAGAGAGAGAAAGAGATGCTGTGAGTGGGAGAGAGAGAAAGAGAGTGTGAGTGAGAGAGAGAGAGAGAAGCTGTGAGTGAGAGAGAGAGCTGCTGTGAGTGAGAGAGAGAGAAAGAGAAGCTGTGAATGAGAGAGAGAGAAACTGTGAGTGAGAGAGAGGGAAAGAGAAGCTGTGAGTGAGTAAGAGAGAGAAAGGGAAGTTGTGAGTGAGAGAGAGAGAGAATGATAAGCTGTGAGTGAGAGAGAGAGAAAGAGAAGCTGTGAGTGAGAGAGAGAGAAAGAGAAGCTGTGAGTGAGAAGGAGAGGGAAAGAGAAGCTGTGAGTGAGTGAGAGAGAGAGAAAGAGAAGCTGTGAGAGAGAAAGAGAGAAGCTGTGAGTGAGAGAGTGAGAGAGAGAAAGAGAAGCTGTTAGTGAGAGTGAGAGTGAGAGAGAAAGAGAAGCTGTGAGTGAGAGAGAGAGAAAGAGAAGCTGTGAGTGACACACAGAGAGAGAAGCTGTGAGTTAGAGAGAGAGAGAAAGAGAAGCTGTGAGTGACAGAGAGAGAGAGAAAGAGAAGTTGTGTGTGTGTGAGAGAGAGAAAGATAGTCTGAGAAAGAGAGAGTGAAAGAGAAGCTGTGAGTGAGAGAGAGAGAGGGAGAAAGAGAATCTGTGTGTGAGAGAGAGAGACAGAGAAGCTTTGAGTGAGAGTGAGAGAGAGAGAAAGAGAAAGAGAAGCTGTGAGTGAGAGAGTGAGAGAGGGAAAGAGAAGCTGTGAGTGAGAGAGAGAGAAAGAAAGAGAAGCTGTGAGTGAGTTAGAGAGAGAAAGGGAAGTTGTGAGTGAGAGAGAGAGAGAAAGAGAAGCTGTGAGTGAGAGAGAGAAAGAGAAGCTGTGAGTGAGAGAGAGAGAAAGAGAAGCTGTGAGTGAGAAGGAGAGGGAAAGAGAAGCTGTGAGTGAGAGAGAGAGAGAAAGAGAAGCTGTGAGAGAGAAAGAGAGAAGCTGTGAGTGAGAGAGTGAGAGAGAGAAAGAGAAGCTGTGAGTGAGTGAGAGAGAGAGAGAAAGAGAAGCTGTGAGTGAGAGAGAGATTGAAAGAGAAGCTGTGAGTGAGAGAGAGAGAGAGAAAGAGAAGCTGTGAGTGAGAGAGAGAGAAACTGTGAGTGAGAGGGAGAGAGAGAAAGAGAAGCTGTGAGTGACACACACACAGAGAAGCTGTGAGTTAGAGAGAGAGAAAGAGAAGCTGTGAGTGACAGAGAGAAAGAAAGAGAAGCTGAGAGTGAGAGAGAGAGAGAGAATGTGAAGGTGTGAGTGAGAGAGAGAAAGAGAAGCTGTGTGTGTGTGAGAGAGAGAAAGATAGTCTGAGAAAGAGAGAGTGAAAGAGAAGCTGTGAGAGAGAGAGAGGGAGAAAGAGAAGCTGTGTGTGTGTGAGAGAGAAAGAGAAGCTGTGAGTTAGAGTGAGAGAGAGAAAGAGAAAGAGAATCTGTGAGTGAGAGAGAGTGAAAGAGAAGCTGTGAGTGAGAGAGAGAGAAAGAGAAGCTGTGAGTGAGAGAGAGAGAATGAGAAGCTGTGAGTGAGAGAGAGAGAAGCTGTGAGTGAGAGAGAGAGAGAGAGAGAGAAAGTGAAGCTGTGAGTGAGAGAGAGAGAGAAAGAGAAGCTGTGTGTGTGTGAGAGAGAGAAAGATAGTCTGAGAAAGAGAGAGTGAAAGAGAAGCTGTGAGTGAGAGAGAGAGAAAGTAAGAGAAGCTGTGAGTGAGATAGAGAGAGAGAAAGAGAAGCTGTGTGTGTGAGAGAGAAAGAGAAGCTGTGAGTGAGTGAGAGAGAGAGAGAGAGAGAAAGAGAAGCTGTGAGTGAGAGAGAGAGAGATAGAGAAGCTGTGAGTGAGAGAGAGAGAGAGAGAATGAGAAGCTGTGAGTGAGAGAGAGAAGTTGTGAGAGAGAGAATGAAAGAGAAGCTGTGAGTGAGGGAGAGAGAGATATATGAGTGATAGAGAGAGAGAATGAGAAGCTGTGAGTGTGAGAGAGAGAAAGTAAGAGAAGCTATGAGTGAGATAGAGAGAGAGAAAGAGAAGCTGTGTGTGTGAGAGAGAAAGAGAAGCTGTGAGTGAGTGAGAGAGAGAGAAAGGGAAGTTGTGAGTGAGAGAGAGAGAAAGAGAAGATTTGATTGAGAGTGAGAGAGAGAAAGAGAAGCTGTGAGTGACAGAGAGAGAAAGAGAAGCTGTGAGTGAGAGAGAGAGAATCTGTGAGTGAGAGAGAGAAAGTAAAGCTGTGAGTGATAGAGAGAGAAAGAGAAGATATGAGTGAGAGAGAGAGAGAAGCAGTGAGAGAGAGAGAGAGAGAGAAACAGAAGCTGTGAGTGAGAGAGAGAGAAAGAGAAGCTGTGAGTGTGTGTGAGAGAGAAAGAGAAGCTGTGAGTGAGAGAGAGAGGGAGAAAGAGAAGCTGTGAGAGAGAGAGAGAGAAAGAGAAGCTGTGAGTGTGTGTGAGAGAGAAAGAGAAGCTGTGAGTGAGAAGGAGAGGGAAAGAGAAGCTGTGAGTGAGTGAGAGAGAGAGAAAGAGAAGCTGTGAGTGAGAGAGAGAAAGAGAAGCTGTGAATGAGAGAGAGAGAGAGAAAGAGAAGCTGTGTGTGTGAGAGAGAAAGGGAAGTTGTGAGTGAGAGAGAGAGAGAAAGAGAAGCTGTGAGTGTGAGAGAGAGAGAAAGAGAAGCTGTGAGTGAGAAGGAGAGGGAAAGAGAAGCTGTGAGTGAGTGAGAGAGAGAGAAAGAGAAGCTGTGAGTGAGAGAGAGAAAGAGAAGCTGTGAGTGAGAGAGAGAGAAAAAGAGAAGCTGTGAGTAAGAAGGAGAGGGAAAGAGAAGCTGTGAGTGAGAGAGAAAAAGAGAAGCTGTGAGAGAGAAAGAGAAGCTGTGAGTGAGAGAGTGAGAGAGAGAAAGAGAAGCTGTTAGTGAGAGAGAGAGATAGAGAGAAGCTGTGAGTGAGAGAGAGATTGAAAGAGAAGCTGTGAGTGAGAGAGAGAGAGAGAGAAAGAGAAGCTGTGAGTGAGAGAGAGAAAGAGAAGCTGTGAGTGAGAAGCAGAGAGAGAAAGAGAAGCTGTGAGTGACAGAGAGAGAGAAAGAGAAGCTGAGAGAGAGAGAGAGAAAGAGAAAGAGAAGCTGTGTGTGTGTGAGAGAGAGAAGCTGTGAGTGAGAGAGAGAAAGAGAAGATGTGTTTGAGAGAGAGAGAGAAGATGTGAGTGAGAGAGAGAGAATGAGAAGCTGTGAGTGAGAGAGAGAGAAAGAGAGAAGCTGTGAGTGATACAGAGAGAGAGAAAGAGAAGCTGTGAGTGAGAGAGAGAGAGGGAGAAAGATAAGCTGTGTGAGAGAGGGAGAGAGAAAGAGAAGCTGTGTGAGAGAGAGAGAAGCTGTGATTGAGAGTGAGAGAGAGAGAAAGAGAAGCTGTGAGTGAGAGAGAGAGATAGACAAGCTGTGAATGAGAGAGAGAGAAGCTGTGAGTGAGAGAGAGAAAGAAAAGCTGTGAGTGAGAGAGAGAGAGAGAAAGAGAAGTTATGAGTGAGAGAGAGAGAGAGAAAGAGAAGCTGTGAGAGAGAGAGAGGGGAAGAAAGAGAAGCTGTGTGTGTGAGAGAGAGAAAGAGAAGCTGTGAGTGTGTGAGAGAGAAAGAGAAGCTGTGAGTGAGAGAGAGAGAAAGAAAGAGAAATTAGAGTGAGAAAGAGAGAGTGAAAGAGAAGCTGTGAGTGAGACAGAGAGAGGGAGAAAGAGAAGCTGTGTGCGTGAGAGAGAGAGAAAGAGAAGCTGTGAGTGAAAGTGAGAGAGAGAGAGAGAAAGAGAAGCTGAGAGTGAGAGAGAGAGACAGAGAAGCTGTGTGTGTGTGAGAGAGAGAAAGATAGTCTGAGAAAGAGAGAGTGAAAGAGAAGCTGTGAGTGAGACAGAGAGAGGGAGAAAGAGAAGCTGTGTGTGTGATAGAGAGAAAGCGAAGCTGTGAGTGAGAGAGAGAGAGAATGAGAAGCTGTGAGTGAGAGAGAGAAGCTGTGAGTGAGTGAGAGAGAGAAGCTGTGAGTGAGAAAGAGAGAGAAAGAGAAGCTGTGAGTGAGAGAAAGAGAGGGAGAAAGAGAAGCTGTGAGTGAGAGAGAGAGAATGAGAAGCTGTGAGTGAGAGAGAGAGAAGCTGTGAGTGAGAGAGAAAGAGAAGCTGTGAGTGAGTGAGAGAGAAAAAGTGAAGCTGTGTGTGTGTGTGAGAGAGATAGTCTGAGAAAGAGAGAGTGAAAGAGAAGCTGTGAGTGAGACAGAGAGAGGGAGAAAGAGAAGCTGTGTGTGTGTGAGAGAGAAAGAGAAGCTGTGAGTGAGAGTGAGAGAGAGAGAAAGAGAAGCTGTGAGTGAGAGAGAGAGAGAAAGAGAAGCTGTGAGTGAGAGAGAGAAAGCGAAGCTGTGAGTGAGAGAGAGAATGAGAAGCTGTGAGTGTGAGAGAGAGAAGCTGTGAGTGAGAGAGAGAGAGAAGTTGTGAGTGAGTGAGAGAGAGAATGAGAAGCTGTGAGTGAGAGAGAGAAAGTAAGAGAAGCTGTGTGTGAGAGAGAGAAAGAGAAGCTGTGAGTGAGAGAAAGAGAGGGAGAAAGATAAGCTGTGAGAGAGAGAGAGAAAGAGAAGCTGTGTGTGAGAGAGAGAGAAAGAGAAGCTGTGATTGAGAGTGAGAGAGAGAGAGAAAGAGAAGCTGTGAGTGAGAGAGTGAAAGAGAAGCTATGAGTGAGAGAGAGAGAAGCAGTGAGTGAGAGAGAGAAAGAAAAGCTGTGAGTGAGAGAGAGAGAGAAAGAGAAGATATGAGTGAGAGAGAGAGAGAAGCAGTGAGTGAGAGAGAGAGAGAAAGAGAAGCTGTGAGTGAGACAGAGAGAGAGAAAAAGAAGCTGTGAGAGAGAGGGAGGGAGAAAGAGAAGCTGTGTGTGTGTGAGAGAGAAAGAGAAGCTGTGAGAGAGAAAGAGAAGCTGTGAGTGAGAGAGTGAGAGAGAGAAAGAGAAGCTGTTAGTGAGAGTGAGAGAAAGAGAGAAAGAGAAGCTGTGAGTGAGAGAGAGATTGAAAGAGAAGCTGTGAGTGAGTGAGAGAGAGAGAAAGAGAAGCTGTGAGTGAGAGAGAGAGAAAGAGAAGCTGTGAGTGAGAGAGAGAGAGAAAGAGAAGCTGTGAGTAAGAAGGAGAGGGAAAGAGAAGAAGTGAGAGAGAGAGAGAGAGAAAGAGAAGCTGTGAGAGAGAAAGAGAAGCTGTGAGTGAGTGAGAGAGAGAAAGAGAAGCTGTTAGTGAGAGTGAGAGAGAGAGAGAAAGAGAAGCTGTGAGTGAGAGAGAGATTGAAAGAGAAGCTGTGAGTGAGAGAGAGAGAGAGAAAGAGAAGCTGTGAGTGAGAGAGAGAAACAGAAGCTGTGAGTGAGAGGGAGAGAAAGAGAAGCTGTGAGTGACACACACAGAGAGAAGCTGTGAGTTAGAGAGAGAGAAAGAGAAGTTGTGAGTGACAGAGAGAGAGAAAGAGAAGCTGAGAGTGAGAGAGAGAGAAAAAGTGAAGCTGTGTGTGTGTGAGAGAGATAGTCTGAGAAAGAGAGAGTGAAAGAGAAGCTGTGAGTGAGACAGAGAGAGGGAGAAAGAGAAGCTGTGTGTGTGTGTGAGAGAAAGAGAAGCTGTGAGTGAGAGTGAGACAGAGAAAGAGAAGCTGTGAGTGAGAGAGAGAGAAAGAGAAGCTGTGAGTGAGAGAGAGAGAGAAAGCGAAGCTGTGAGTGAGAGAGAGAGAATGAGAAGCTGTGAGTGTGAGAGAGAGAAGCTGTGAGTGAGAGGGAGAGAGAAGATGTGAGTGAGTGAGAGAGAGAATGAGAAGCTGTGAGTGAGAGAGAGAGAAAGTAAGAGAAGCTGTGTGTGAGAGAGAGAAAGAGAAGCTGTGAGTGAGAGAAAGAGAGGGAGAAAGATAAGCTGTGAGAGAGAGAGAGAAAGAGAAGCTGTGTGTGTGAGAGAGAGAAAGAGAAGCTGTGATTGAGAGTGAGAGAGAGAGAGAAAGAGAAGCTGTGAGTGAGAGAGTGAAAGAGAAGCTATGAGTGAGAGAGAGAGAAGCAGTGAGTGAGAGAGAGAAGGAAAAGCTGTGAGTGAGAGAGAGAGAGAAAGAGAAGATATGAGTGAGAGAGAGAGAGAAGCAGTGAGTGAGAGAGAGAGAGAAAGAGAAGCTGTGAGTGAGACAGAGAGAGAGAAAAAGAAGCTGTGAGAGAGAGAGAGAGAAAGAGAAGCTGTGAGTGAGAGGGAGAGAAAGAGAAGCTGTGAGTGAGAGGGAGAGAAAGAGAAGCTGTGAGTGACACAGAGAGAGAGAAGCTGTGAGTTAGAGAGAGAGAATGAGAAGCTGTGATTGAGAGAGAGAGAGAGAAAGAGAAGCTGTTAGTGAGAGTGAGAGAAAGAGAGAAAGAGAAGCTGTGAGTGAGAGAGAGATTGAAAGAGAAGCTGTGAGTGAGAGAGAGAGAGAGAAAGAGAAGCTGTGAGTGAGAGAGAGACAGAGAAGCTGTGAGTGAGAGGGAGAGAAAGAGAAGCTGTGAGTGACACAGAGAGAGAGAAGCTGTGAGTTAGAGAGAGAGAATGAGAAGCTGTGATTGAGAGAGAGAGAAAGTAAGAGAAGCTGTGTGTGAGAAAGAGAGAGAAAGAGAAGCTGTGAGTGAGAGAAAGAGAGGGAGAAAGAAGCTGTGAGAGAGAGAGAGAGAAAGAGAAGCTGTGTGAGAGAGAGAGAGAGAGAAGCTGTGATTGAGAGTGAGAGAGAGAGAGAAAGAGAAGCTGTGAGTGAGAGAGTGAAAGAGAAGCTATGAGAGAGAGAGAGAGAAGCAGTGAGTGAGAGAGAGAAGGAAAAGCTGTGAGTGAGAGAGAGAGAAAGAGGATATGAGTGAGAGAGAGAGAGAAGCAGTGAGTGAGAGAGAGAGAGAAAGAGAAGCTGTGAGTGAGACAGAGAGAGAGAAAAAGAAGCTGCGAGAGAGAGAGAGAGGGAGAAAGAGAAACTGTGTGTTTGTGAGAGAGAGAAAGAGAAGCTGTGAGAGAGAAAGAGAAGCTGTGAGTGAGAGAGTGAGAGAGAGAAAGAGAAGCTGTTAGTGAGAGTGAGAGAAAGAGAGAAAGAGAAGCTGTGAGTGAGAGAGAGATTGAAAGAGAAGCTGTGAGTGAGAGAGAGAGAGAGAAAGAGAAGCTGTGACTGAGAGAGAGAAAGAGAAGCTGTGAGTGAGAGGGAGAGAAAGAGAAGCTGTGAGTGACACAGAGAGAGAGAAGCTGTGAGTTAGAGAGAGAGAAAGAGAAGCTGTGAGTGACAGAGAGATAGAAAGAAAAGCTGAGAGTGAGAGAGAGAGAGAAAGTGAAGCTGTGAGTGAGAGAGAGAGAAAGAGAAGCTGTGTGTGTGTGAGAGAGAGAAAGATAGTCTGAGAAAGAGAGAGTGAAAGAGAAGCTGTGCGTGAGACAGAGAGAGGGAGAAAGAGAAGCTGTGTGTGTGTGTGAGAGAAAGAGAAGCTGTGAGTGAGAGTGAGAGAGAGAGAGAAAGAGAAGCTGTGAGTGAGAGAGAGAGAGAAAGAGAAGCTGTGAGTGAGAGAGAGAGAAAGCGAAGCTGTGAGTGAGAGAGAGAGAGAGAATGAGAAGCTGTGAGTGTGAGAGAGAGAAGCTGTGAGTGAGAGAGAGAAGATGTGAGTGAGAGAGAGAGAGATGAGAAGCTGTGAGAGAGAGAGAAAGTAAGAGAAGCTGTGAGTGAGAAAGAGAGAGAAAGAGAAGCTGTGAGTGAGAGAAAGAGAGGGAGAAAGAGAAGCTGTGAGAGAGAGAGAGAAAGAGAAGCTGTGAGAGAGAGAGAGAGAAAGAGAAGCTGTGATTGAGAGTGAGAGAGAGAGAGAAAGAGAAGCTGTGAGTGAGAGAGAGAGAAAGAGAAGCTATGAGTGAGAGAGAGAGAAGCTGTGAGTGAGAGAGAGAGAGAAAGAGAAGATATGAGTGTGAGAGATAGAGAGAAGCAGTGAGAGAGAGAGAGAAGCTGTGAGTGAGACAGAGAGAAGCTGCAAGAGAGAGAGGGAGAAAGAGAAGCTGTGTGAGAGAGAGAGAGAAAGAGAAGCTGTGTGTGTGTGAGAGAGAGAAAGATAGTCTGAGAAAGAGAGTGAAAGAGAAGCTGTGAGTGAGAGAGAGAGAGGGAGAAAGAGAAGCTGTGTGTGTGTGAGAGAGAGATGTGAGTGATAGAGAGAGAATGAGCAGCTGTGAGTGAGAGAGAGAGAGAAAGAGAAGCTGTGAGTGAGAGAGAGAGTGAAAGAGAAGCTGTGAGTGAGAGAGAGAAAGAGAAGCTGTGAGTGAGAGAGAGATAATGAGAAGCTGTGAGTGACAGAGAGAAGCTGTGAGTGAGAGAGAGAGAGAAAGTGAAGCTGTGAGTGAGAGAGAGAGAAAGAAAGAGAAATTAGAGTGAGAAAGAGAGAGAGAAAGAGAAGCTGTGTGGGAGAGAGAGAAAGAGAGTCTGTGAGTGAGAGAGAGAGAAGCTGTGAGTGAGAGAGAGAGAAAGAGAAGCTGTGAGTAAGAGGAGAGGGAAAGAGAAGAAGTGAGAGAGAGAGAGAGAAAGAGAAGCTGTGAGAGAGAAAGAGAAGCTGTGAGTGAGAGAGTGAGAGAGAGAAAGAGAAGCTGTTATTGAGAGTGAGAGAGAGAGAAAGAGAAGCTGTGAGTGAGAGAGAGATTGAAAGAGAAGCTGTGAGTGAGAGAGAGAGAGAGAAAGAGAAGCTGTGAGTGAGAGAGAGAAAGAGAAGCTGTGAGTGAGAGGGAGAGAAAGAGAAGCTGTGAGTGACACAGAGAGAGAGAAGCTGTGAGTTAGAGAGAGAGAAAGAGAAGCTGTGTGTGTGTGAGAGAGAGAAAGAGAAGCTGTGAGAGAGAAAGAGAAGCCGGGAGTGAGAGAGAGATTGAAAGAGAAGCTGTGAGTGAGAGAGAGAGAGAAAGAGAAGCTGTGAGTGAGAGAGAGAAAGAGAAGCTGTGAGTGAGAGGGAGAGAAAGAGAAGCTGTGAGTGACACAGAGAGAGAGAAGCTGTGAGTTAGAGAGAGAGAAAGAGAAGCTGTGAGTGACAGAGAGAGAAAGAGAAGCTGAGAGTGAGAGAGAGAGAGAAAGTGAAGCTGTGAGTGAGAGAGAGAGAAAGAGAAGCTGTGTGTGTGTGAGAGAGAGAAAGATAGTCTGAGAAAGAGAGAGTGAAAGAGAAGCTGTGAGTGAGAGAGAGAGAGAAAGAGAAGCTGTGAGTGAGAGGGAGAGAAAGAGAAGCTGTGAGTGACACAGAGAGAGAGAAGCTGTGAGTTAGAGAGAGAGAAAGAGAAGCTGTGAGTGAGTGAGAGAGAGAGAAAGAGAAGCTGTGAGTGAGAGAGAGAGAAAGAGAAGCTGTGAGTGAGAGAGAGAGAGAAAGAGAAGCTGTGAGTAAGAAGGAGAGGGAAAGAGAAGAAGTGAGTGAGTGAGAGAGAGAGAGAGAGAAAGAGAAGCTGTGAAAGAGAAAGAGAAGCTGTGAGTGAGTGAGAGAGAGAAAGAGAAGCTGTTAGTGAGAGTGAGAGAGAGAGAGAAAGAGAAGCTGTGAGTGAGAGAGAGATTGAAAGAGAAGCTGTGAGTGAGAGAGAGAGAGAGAAAGAGAAGCTGTGAGTGTGAGAGAGAAAGAGAAGCTGTGAGTGAGAGGGAGAGAAAGAGAAGCTGTGAGTGACACACAGAGAGAGAAGCTGTGAGTTAGAGAGAGAGAAAGAGAAGTTGTGAGAGACAGAGAGAGAGAAAGAGAAGCTGAGAGTGAGAGAGAGAGAAAAAGTGAAGCTGTGTGTGTGTGAGAGAGAGATAGTCTGAGAAAGAGAGAGTGAAAGAGAAGCTGTGAGTGAGACAGAGAGAGGGAGAAAGAGAAGCTGTGTGTGTGTGAGAGAGAAAGAGAAGCTGTGAGTGAGAGTGAGACAGAGAGAAAGAGAAGCTGTGAGTGAGAGAGAGAGAGAAAGAGAAGCTGTGAGTGAGAGAGAGAGAGAAAGCGAAGCTGTGAGTGAGAGAGAGAGAATGAGAAGCTGTGAGTGTGAGAGAGAGAAGCTGTGAGTGAGAGGGAGAGAGAAGATGTGAGTGAGTGAGAGAGAGAATGAGAAGCTGTGAGTGAGAGAGAGAGAAAGTAAGAGAAGCTGTGTGTGAGTGAGAGAAAGTGAAGCTGTGAGTGAGAGAAAGAGAGGGAGAAATATAAGCTGTGTGAGAGAGAGAGAGAAAGAGAAGCTGTGTGAGAGAGAGAGAGAAAGAGAAGCTGTGATTGAGAGTGAGAGAGAGAGAGAAATAGAAGCTGTGAGTGAGAGAGTGAAAGAGAAGCTATGAGTGAGAGAGAGAGAAGCAGTGAGTGAGAGAGAGAAGGAAAAGCTGTGAGTGAGAGAGAGAGAGAAAGAGAAGATATGAGTGAGAGAGAGAGAGAAAGAGAAGCTGTGAGTGAGACAGAGAGAGAGAAAAAGAAGCTGTGAGAGAGAGGGAGGGAGAAAGAGAAGCTGTGTGTGTGAGAGAGTGAAATAGAAGCTGTGAGAGAGAAAGAGAAGCTGTGAGTGAGAGAGTGAGAGAGAGAAAGAGAAGCTGTTAGTGAGAGTGAGAGAAAGAGAGAAAGAGAAGCTGTGAGTGAGAGAGAGATTGAAAGAGAAGCTGTGAGTGAGAGAGAGAGAGAGAAAGAGAAGCTGTGAGTGAGAGAGAGAAAGAGAAGCTGTGAGTGAGAGGGAGAGAAAGAGAAGCTGTGAGTGACACAGAGAGAGAGAAGCTGTGAGTTAGGGAGAGAGAATGAGAAGCTGTGATTGAGAGAGAGAGAAAGTAAGAGAAGCTGTGTGTGAGAAAGAGAGAGAAAGAGAAGCTGTGAGTGAGAGAAAGAGAGGGAGAAAGAAGCTGTGAGAGAGAGAGAGAAAGAGAAGCTGTGTGTGTGAGAGAGAGAGAGAAGCTGTGATTGAGAGTGAGAGAGAGAGAGAAAGAGAAGCTGTGAGTGAGAGAGTGAAAGAGAAGCTATGAGTGAGAGAGAGAGAAGCAGTGAGTGAGAGAGAGAAAGAAAAGCTGTGAGTGAGAGAGAGAGAGAAAGAGAAGATATGAGTGAGAGAGAGAGAGAAGCAGTGAGTGAGAGAGAGAGAGAAAGAGAAGCTGTGAGTGAGACAGAGAGAGAAAAAAAGAAGCTGCGAGAGAGAGAGAGAGAGGGAGAAAGAGAAACTGTGTGTGTGTGAGAGAGAGAAAGAGAAGCTGTGAGAGAGAAAGAGAAGCTGTGAGTGAGAGAGTGAGAGAGAGAAAGAGAAGCTGTTAGTGAGAGTGAGAGAAAGAGAGAAAGAGAAGCTGTGAGTGAGAGAGAGATTGAAAGAGAAGCTGTGAGTGAGAGAGAGAGAAAGAGAAGCTGTGAGTGAGAGAGAGAAAGAAAGAGAAGCTGTGAGTGAGAGGGAGAGAAAGAGAAGCTGTGAGTGACACAGAGAGAGAGAAGCTGTGAGTTAGAGAGAGAGAAAGAGAAGCTGTGAGTGACAGAGAGAGAAGGAAAAGCTGAGAGTGAGAGAGAGAGAGAAAGTGAAGCTGTGAGTGAGAGAGAGAGAAAGAGAAGCTGTGTGTGTGTGTGAGAGAGAAAGATAGTCTGAGAAAGAGAGAGTGAAAGAGAAGCTGTGCGTGAGACAGAGAGAGGGAGAAAGAGAAGCTGTGAGTGAGAGTGAGAGAGAGAGAGAAAGAGAAGCTGTGAGTGAGAGAGAGAGAGAAAGAGAAGCTGTGAGTGAGAGAGAGAGAGAAAGAGAAGCTGTGAGTGAGAGAGAGAGAAAGCGAAGCTGTGAGTGAGAGAGAGAGAGAGAATGAGAAGCTGTGAGTGTGAGAGAGAGAAGATGTGAGTGAGAGAGAGAAGATGTGAGTGAGAGAGAGAGAGATGAGAAGCTGTGAGTGAGAGAGAGAGAAAGTAAGAGAAGCTGTGAGTGAGAAAGAGAGAGAAAGAGAAGCTGTGAGTGAGAGAAAGAGAGGGAGAAAGATAAGCTGTGTGAGAGAGAGAGAGAAAGAGAAGCTGTGAGAGAGAGAGAGAGAAAGAGAAGCTGTGATTGAGAGTGAGAGAGAGAGAAAGAGAAGCTGTGAGTGAGAGAGAGAGAAAGAGAAGCTATGAGTGAGAGAGAGAGAAGCTGTGAGTGAGAGAGAGAGAGAAAGAAAAGATATGAGTGTGAGAGATAGAGAGAAGCAGTGAGAGAGAGAGAGAGAAGCTGTGACTGAGACAGAGAGAAGCTGCGAGAGAGAGAGAGGGAGAAAGAGAAGCTGTGTGAGAGAGAGAGAGAAAGAGAAGCTGTGTGTGTGTGAGAGAGAGAAAGATAGTCTGAGAAAGAGAGTGAAAGAGAAGCTGTGAGTGAGAGAGAGAGAGGGAGAAAGAGAAGCTGTGTGTGTGTGAGAGAGAGATGTGAGTGATAGAGAGAGAATGAGAAGCTGTGAGTGAGAGAGAGAGAGAGAAAGAGAAGCTGTGAGTGAGAGAGAGAGTGAAAGAGAAGCTGTGAGTGAGAGAGAGAGAAAGAGAAGCTGTGAGTGAGAGAGAGAGAATGAGAAGCTGTGAGTGAGAGAGAGAAGCTGTGAGTGAGAGAGAGAGAGAGAAAGTGAAGCTGTGAGTGAGAGAGAGAGAAAGAAAGAGAAATTAGAGTGAGAAAGAGAGAGAGAAAGAGAAGCTGTGTGGGAGAGAGATAAAGAGAGTCTGTGAGTGAGAGAGAGAGAAGCTGTGAGTGAGAGAGAGAGAGAAAGAGAAGCTGTGAATAAGAAGGAGAGGGAAAGAGAAGAAGTGAGAGAGAGAGAGAAAGAGAAGCTGTGAGAGAGAAAGAGAAGCTGTGAGTGAGAGATTGAGAGAGAGAAAGAGAAGCTGTTAGTGAGAGTGAGAGAGAGAGAAAGAGAAGCTGTGAGTGAGAGAGTGAGAGAGAGAAAGAGAAGCTGTTAGTGAGAGTGAGAGAAAGAGAGAAAGAGAAGCTGTGAGTGAGAGAGAGATTGAAAGAGAAGCTGTGAGTGAGAGAGAGAGAGAGAAAGAGAAGCTGTGAGTGAGAGAGAGAAAGAGAAGCTGTGAGTGAGAGGGAGAGAAAGAGAAGCTGTGAGTGACACAGAGAGAGAGAAGCTGTGAGTTAGGGAGAGAGAATGAGAAGCTGTGATTGAGAGAGAGAGAAAGTAAGAGAAGCTGTGTGTGAGAAAGAGAGAGAAAGAGAAGCTGTGAGTGAGAGAAAGAGAGGGAGAAAGAAGCTGTGAGAGAGAGAGAGAAAGAGAAGCTGTGTGTGTGAGAGAGAGAGAGAAGCTGTGATTGAGAGTGAGAGAGAGAGAGAAAGAGAAGCTGTGAGTGAGAGAGTGAAAGAGAAGCTATGAGTGAGAGAGAGAGAAGCAGTGAGTGAGAGAGAGAAAGAAAAGCTGTGAGTGAGAGAGAGAGAGAAAGAGAAGATATGAGTGAGAGAGAGAGAGAAGCAGTGAGTGAGAGAGAGAGAGAAAGAGAAGCTGTGAGTGAGACAGAGAGAGAAAAAAAGAAGCTGCGAGAGAGAGAGAGAGAGGGAGAAAGAGAAACTGTGTGTGTGTGAGAGAGAGAAAGAGAAGCTGTGAGAGAGAAAGAGAAGCTGTGAGTGAGAGAGTGAGAGAGAGAAAGAGAAGCTGTTAGTGAGAGTGAGAGAAAGAGAGAAAGAGAAGCTGTGAGTGAGAGAGAGATTGAAAGAGAAGCTGTGAGTGAGAGAGAGAGAAAGAGAAGCTGTGAGTGAGAGAGAGAAAGAAAGAGAAGCTGTGAGTGAGAGGGAGAGAAAGAGAAGCTGTGAGTGACACAGAGAGAGAGAAGCTGTGAGTTAGAGAGAGAGAAAGAGAAGCTGTGAGTGACAGAGAGAGAAGGAAAAGCTGAGAGTGAGAGAGAGAGAGAAAGTGAAGCTGTGAGTGAGAGAGAGAGAAAGAGAAGCTGTGTGTGTGTGTGAGAGAGAAAGATAGTCTGAGAAAGAGAGAGTGAAAGAGAAGCTGTGCGTGAGACAGAGAGAGGGAGAAAGAGAAGCTGTGAGTGAGAGTGAGAGAGAGAGAGAAAGAGAAGCTGTGAGTGAGAGAGAGAGAGAAAGAGAAGCTGTGAGTGAGAGAGAGAGAGAAAGAGAAGCTGTGAGTGAGAGAGAGAGAAAGCGAAGCTGTGAGTGAGAGAGAGAGAGAGAATGAGAAGCTGTGAGTGTGAGAGAGAGAAGATGTGAGTGAGAGAGAGAAGATGTGAGTGAGAGAGAGAGAGATGAGAAGCTGTGAGTGAGAGAGAGAGAAAGTAAGAGAAGCTGTGAGTGAGAAAGAGAGAGAAAGAGAAGCTGTGAGTGAGAGAAAGAGAGGGAGAAAGATAAGCTGTGTGAGAGAGAGAGAGAAAGAGAAGCTGTGAGAGAGAGAGAGAGAAAGAGAAGCTGTGATTGAGAGTGAGAGAGAGAGAAAGAGAAGCTGTGAGTGAGAGAGAGAGAAAGAGAAGCTATGAGTGAGAGAGAGAGAAGCTGTGAGTGAGAGAGAGAGAGAAAGAAAAGATATGAGTGTGAGAGATAGAGAGAAGCAGTGAGAGAGAGAGAGAGAAGCTGTGACTGAGACAGAGAGAAGCTGCGAGAGAGAGAGAGAGGGAGAAAGAGAAGCTGTGTGAGAGAGAGAGAGAAAGAGAAGCTGTGTGTGTGTGAGAGAGAGAAAGATAGTCTGAGAAAGAGAGTGAAAGAGAAGCTGTGAGTGAGAGAGAGAGAGGGAGAAAGAGAAGCTGTGTGTGTGTGAGAGAGAGATGTGAGTGATAGAGAGAGAATGAGAAGCTGTGAGTGAGAGAGAGAGAGAGAAAGAGAAGCTGTGAGTGAGAGAGAGAGTGAAAGAGAAGCTGTGAGTGAGAGAGAGAGAAAGAGAAGCTGTGAGTGAGAGAGAGAGAATGAGAAGCTGTGAGTGAGAGAGAGAAGCTGTGAGTGAGAGAGAGAGAGAGAAAGTGAAGCTGTGAGTGAGAGAGAGAGAAAGAAAGAGAAATTAGAGTGAGAAAGAGAGAGAGAAAGAGAAGCTGTGTGGGAGAGAGATAAAGAGAGTCTGTGAGTGAGAGAGAGAGAAGCTGTGAGTGAGAGAGAGAGAGAAAGAGAAGCTGTGAATAAGAAGGAGAGGGAAAGAGAAGAAGTGAGAGAGAGAGAGAAAGAGAAGCTGTGAGAGAGAAAGAGAAGCTGTGAGTGAGAGATTGAGAGAGAGAAAGAGAAGCTGTTAGTGAGAGTGAGAGAGAGAGAAAGAGAAGCTGTGAGTGAGAGAGAGATTGAAAGAGAAGCTGTGAGTGAGAGAGAGAGAGAGAGAGAAAGAGAAGCTGTGAGTGAGAGAGAGAAAGAGAAGCTGTGAGTGAGAGGGAGAGAAAGAGAAGCTGTGAGTGACACAGAGAGAGAGAAGCTGTGAGTTAGAGAGAGAGAAAGAGAAGCTGTGTGTGTGTGAGAGAGAGAGAAAGAGAAGCTGTGAGAGAGAAAGAGAAGCTGTGAGTGAGAGAGAGATTGAAAGAGAAGCTGTGAGTGAGAGAGAGAGAGAAAGAGAAGCTGTGAGTGAGAGAGAGAAAGAGAAGCTGTGAGTGAGAGGGAGAGAAAGAGAAGCTGTGAGTGACACAGAGAGAGAGAAGCTGTGAGTTAGAGAGAGAGAAAGAGAAGCTGTGAGTGACAGAGAGAGAGAAAGAGAAGCTGAGAGTGAGAGAGAGAGAGAAAGTGAAGCTGTGAGTGAGAGAGAGAGAAAGAGAAGCTGTGTGTGTGAGAGAGAGAGAAAGATAGTCTGAGAAAGAGAGAGTGAAAGAGAAGCTGTGCGTGAGACAGAGAGAGGGAGAAAGAGAAGCTGTGTGTGTGTGAGAGAGAAAGAGAAGCTGTGAGTGAGAGTGAGAGAGAGAGAAAGAGAAGCTGTGAGTGAGAGAGAGAGAGAAAGAGAAGCTGTGAGTGAGAGAGAGAGAAAGCGAAGCTGTGAGTGAGAGAGAGAGAGAATGAGAAGCTGTGAGTGTGAGAGAGAGAAGCTGTGAGTGAGAGAGTGAGAGAAGTTGTGAGTGAGAGAGAGAGAGATGAGAAGCTGTGAGTGAGAGAGAGAGAAAGTAAGAGAAGCTGTGAGTGAGAAAGAGAGAGAAAGAGAAGCTGTGAGTGAGAGAAAGAGAGGGAGAAAGATAAGCTGTGAGAGAGAGAGAGAAAGAGAAGCTGTGTGAGAGAGAGAGAGAAAGAGAAGCTGTGATTGAGAGTGAGAGAGAGAGAGAAGCTGTGAGTGAGAGAGAGAGAAAGAGAAGCTATGAGTGAGAGAGAGAGAAGCTGTGAGTGAGAGAGAGAGAGAAAGAGAAGATATGAGTGTGAGAGATAGAGAGAAGCAGTGAGAGAGAGAGAGAGAGAAGCTGTGAGAGAGACAGAGAGAGAGAAAGAGAAGCTGAGAGAGAGAGGGAGGGAGAAAGAGAAGCTGTGTGAGAGAGAGAGTGAAAGAGAAGCTGTGAGTGAGAGAGAGAGAGGGAGAAAGAGAAGCTGTGTGTGTGTGAGAGAGAAAGAGAAGCTGTGAGTGAGAGTGAGAGAGAGAGAGAGAAAGAGAAGCTGTGAGTGAGAGAGAGAGAGAGATGTGAGTGATAGAGAGAGAATGAGAAGCTGTGAGTGAGAGAGAGAGAGAGAAAGAGAAGCTGTGAGTGAGAGAGAGAGTGAAAGAGAAGCTGTGAGTGAGAGAGAGAGAAAGAGAAGCTGTGAGTGAGAGAGAGAATGAGAAGCTGTGAGTGAGAGAGAGAAGCTGTGAGTGAGAGAGAGAGAGAGAGAAAGTGAAGCTGTGAGTGAGACAGAGAGAGAAAGAGAAGCTGAGAGAGAGAGAGAGGGAGAAAGAGAAGCTGTGTGAGAGAGAGAGAGAAAGAGAAGCTGTGAGTGTGTGAGAGAGAGAAAGAGAAGCTGTGAGTGAGAGAGAGAGAAAGATAGGGAAAGAGTGAGAAAGAGAGAGAGAAAGAGAAGCTGTGTGGGAGAGAGAGAAAGAGAGTCTGTGAGTGAGAGAGAGAGAAGCTGTGAGTGAGAGAGAGAGAGAAAGAGAAGCTGTGAGTAAGAAGGAGAGGGAAAGAGAAGAAGTGAGAGAGAGAGAGAGAAAGAGAAGCTGTGAGAGAGAAAGAGAAGCTGTGAGTGAGAGAGTGAGAGAGAGAAAGAGAAGCTGTTAGTGAGAGTGAGAGAGAGAGAAAGAGAAGCTGTGAGTGAGAGAGAGATTGAAAGAGAAGCTGTGAGTGAGAGAGAGAGAGAGAGAAAGAGAAGCTGTGAGAGAGAGAGAGAAAGAGAAGCTGTGAGTGAGAGGGAGAGAAAGAGAAGCTGTGAGTGACACAGAGAGAGAGAAGCTGTGAGTTAGAGAGAGAGAAAGAGAAGCTGTGAGTGACAGAGAGAGAGAAAGAGAAGCTGAGAGTGAGAGAGAGAATGTGAAGCTATGAGTGAGAGAGAGA
The DNA here is from genome assembly GCA_035047305.1 of Bradypodion pumilum. NCBI lineage: Eukaryota > Metazoa > Chordata > Lepidosauria > Squamata > Chamaeleonidae > Bradypodion > Bradypodion pumilum. Next base: position 268,826,611 of record JAWDJD010000001.1, on the reverse strand, counting down.
GAGAGAAAGAGAAGCTGTGTGTGTGTGAGAGAGAGAAAGATAGTCAGAGAGAGTGAAAGAGAAGCTGTGAGTGAGACAAAGAGAGGGAGAAAGAGAAGCTGTGTGTGTGAGAGAGAGAAAGAGAAGCTGTGAGTGAGAGTGAGAGAGAGAAAGAGAAAGAGAAGCTGTTAGTGAGAGAGAGAGAAAGAGAAGCTGTGAGTGAGAGAGAGAGAAAGCGAAGATGTGAGTGAGAGAGAGAGAGAAAATGAGAAGCTGTGAGTGTGAGAGAGAGAAGCTGTGAGTGAGAGAGAGAGAGATGTGAGTGATAGAGAGAGAGAAAGAGAAGCTGTGAGTGAGAGGGAGAGAAAGTAAGAGAAGCTGTGAGTGAGACAGAGAGAGAGAAAGAGAAGCTGTGAGAGGGAGAGGGGGAAAGAGAAGCTGTGTGTGTGTGAGAGAGAAAGAGAAGCTGTGATTGTGTGTGAGAGAGAAAGAGAAGCTGTGAGTGAGAGAGAGAGAAAGAAAGAGAAATTAGAGTGAGAAAGAGAGAGAGAAAGAGAAGCTGTGAGTGAGACAGAGAGAGGGAGAAAGAGAAGCTGTGTGTGTGAGAGAGAGAAAGAGAAGCTGTGAGTGAAAGTGAGAGAGAGAGAGAAAGAGAAGCTGAGAGTGAGAGAGAGAGAGAAAGTGAAGCTGTGAGTGAGAGAGAGAGACAGAGAAGCTGTGTGTGTGTGTGAGAGAGAAAGATAGTCTGAGTAAGAGAGAGTGAAAGAGAAGCTGTGAGTGAGACAGAGAGAGGGAGAAAGAGAAGCTGTGTGTGTGTGAGAGAGAAAGCGAAGCTGTGAGTGTGAGAGAGAGAATGAGAAGCTGTGAGTGAGAGAGCGAAGCTGTGAGTGAGAGAGAGAGAAGCTGTGAGTGAGAAAGAGAGAGAAAGAGAAGCTGTGATTGAGAGAAAGAGAGGGAGAAAGAGAAGCTGTGAGTGAGTGAGAGAGAATGAGAAGCTGTGAGTGAGAGAGAGAAGCTGTGAGTGAGAGAGAAAGAGAAGCTGTGAGTGAGAGAGAGAGAGAAGATGTGAGTGAGAGAGAGAGAGTGAGAAGTTGTGAGTGAGAGAGAGAGAGAACGTAAGAGAAGCTGTGAGTGATACAGAGAGAGAGAAAGAGAAGCTGTCAGTGAGAGAGAGAGAGGGAGAAAGATAAGCTGTGTGAGAGAGAGAGAGAAAGAGAAGCTGTGAGAGAGAGAGAGAGAAAGAGAAGCTGTGATTGAGAGTGAGTGAGAGAGAAAGAGAAGCTGTGAGTGAGAGACAGAGAAAGAGAAGCTGTGAGTGAGAGAGAGAGAAGCTGTGAGTGAGAGAGAGAGAGAAAAGCTGTGAGTGAGAGAGAGAGAGAGAAAGAGAAGATATGAGTGAGAGAGAGAGAAAGAGAAGCTGTGAGAGAGAGGGGGAAAGAGAAGCTGTGTGTGTGAGAGAGAAAGAGAAGCTGTGAGTGTGTGTGAGAGAGAAAGAGAAGCTGTGAGTGAGAGAGAGAGAGAAAGAAAGAGAAATTAGAGTGAGAAAGAGAGAGAGAAAGAGAAGCTGTGAGTGGGAGAGAGAAAAAGAGAGTCTGTGAGTGAGTGAGAGAGAGAGAAGCTGTGAGTGAGAGAGAGAGAGAGCTGCTGTGAGTGAGAGAGAGAGAAAGAGAAGCTGTGAATTAGAGAGAGAGAAACTGTGAGTGAGAGAGAAAGAGAAGCTGTGAGTGAGTAAGAGAGAGAAAGGGAAGTTGTGAGAGAGAGAGAGAGAAAGATAAGCTGTGAGTGTGAGAGAGAGAAAGAGAAGCTGTGAGTGAGAGTGAGAGTGAGAGAGAGAGAAAGAGAAGCTGTGAGTGAGAGAGAGAGAGAAAGAGAAGCTGTGAGTGAGAGAGAGAGAAAGCGAAGCTGTGAGTGAGAGAGAGAGAGAATGAGAAGCTGTGAGTGTGAGAGAGAGAAGCTGTGAGTGAGAGAGAGAGAAGTTGTGAGTGAGAGAGAGAGAGATGAGAAGCTGTGAGTGAGAGAGAGAGAAAGTAAGAGAAGCTGTGAGTGAGAAAGAGAGAGAAAGAGAAGCTGTGTGTGAGAGAAAGAGAGGGAGAAAGATAAGCTGTGAGAGAGAGAGAGAAAGAGAAGCTGTGTGAGAGAGAGAGAGAAAGAGAAGCTGTGATTGAGAGTGAGAGAGAGAGAGAGAGAAGCTGTGAGTGAGAGAGAGAGAAAGAGAAGCTATGAGTGAGAGAGAGAGAAGCTGTGAGTGAGAGAGAGAGAGAAAGAGAAGATATGAGTGTGAGAGATAGAGAGAAGCAGTGAGTGAGAGAGAGAGAAGCTGTGAGTGAGACAGAGAGAGAGAAAGAGAAGCTGAGAGAGAGAGAGAGGGAGAAAGAGAAGCTGTGTGAGAGAGAGAGTGAAAGAGAAGCTGTGAGTGAGAGAGAGAGAGGGAGAAAGAGAAGCTGTGTGTGTGTGAGAGAGAAAGAGAAGCTGTGAGTGAGAGTGAGAGAGAGAGAAAGAGAAGCTGTGAGTGAGAGAGAGAGAGATGTGAGTGATAGAGAGAGAATGAGAAGCTGTGAGTGAGAGAGAGAGAGAGAGAGAGAAGCTGTGAGTGAGAGAGAGAGTGAAAGAGAAGCTGTGAGTGAGAGAGAGAGAAAGAGAAGCTGTGAGTGAGAGAGAGAATGAGAAGCTGTGAGTGAGAGAGAGAAGCTGTGAGTGAGAGAGAGAGAGAGAGAAAGTGAAGCTGTGAGTGAGACAGAGAGAGAAAGAGAAGCTGAGAGAGAGAGAGAGGGAGAAAGAGAAGCTATGTGAGAGAGAGAGAGAAAGAGAAGCTGTGAGTGTGTGTGAGAGAGAAAGAGAAGCTGTGAGTGAGAGAGAGAGAAAGATAGAGAAAGAGTGAGAAAGAGAGAGAGAAAGAGAAGCTGTGTGGGAGAGAGAGAAAGAGAGTCAGTGTGTGAGAGAGAGAGAAGCTGTGAGTGAGAGAGAGAGAGAAAGAGAAGCTGTGAGTAAGAAGGAGAGGGAAAGAGAAGAAGTGAGAGAGAGAGAGAAAGAGAAGCTGTGAGAGAGAAAGAGAAGCTGTGAGTGAGAGAGTGAGAGAGAGAAAGAGAAGCTGTTAGTGAGAGTGCGAGAGAGAGAAAGAGAAGCTGTGAGTGAGAGAGAGATTGAAAGAGAAGCTGTGAGTGAGAGAGAGAGAGAGAGAGAAAGAGAAGCTGTGAGTGAGAGAGAGAAAGAGAAGCTGTGAGTGAGAGGGAGAGAAAGAGAAGCTGTGAGTGACACAGAGAGAGAGAAGCTGTGAGTTAGAGAGAGAGAAAGAGAAGCTGTGAGTGACAGAGAGAGAGAAAGAGAAGCTGAGAGTGAGAGAGAGAATGTGAAGCTATGAGTGAGAGAGAGAGAGAAAGAGAAGCTGTGTGTGTGTGTGAGAGAGAAAGATAGTCAGAGAGAGTGAAAGAGAAGCTGTGAGTGAGACAGAGAGAGGGAGAAAGAGAAGCTGTGTGTGTGAGAGAGAGAAACCGAAGCTGTGAGTGTGAGAGAGAGAATGAGAAGCTGTGAGTGAGAGAGCGAAGCTGTGAGTGAGAGAGAGAGAAGCTGTGAGTGAGAAAGAAAGAGAAAGAGAAGCTGTGAGTGAGAGAAAGAGAGGGAGAAAGAGAAGCTGTGAGTGAGTGAGAGAGAATGAGAAGCTGTGAGTTAGAGAGAGAAGCTGTGAGTGAGAGAGAAAGAGAAGCTGTGAGTGAGAGAGAGAGAAGATGTGAGTGAGAGAGAGAGAATGAGAAGTTGTGAGTGAGAGAGAGAGAACGTAAGAGAAGCTGTGAGTGATACAGAGAGAGAGAAAGAGAAGCTGTCAGTGAGAGAGAGAGATAGAAAAAGATAAGCTGTGAGAGAGAGAGAGAGAGAAAGAGAAGCTGTGAGAGAGAGAGAGAGAGAGAAAGAGAAGCTGTGATTGAGAGTGAGTGAGAGAGAAAGAGAAGCTGTGAGTGAGAGACAGAGAAAGAGAAGCTGTGAGTGAGAGAGAGAGAAGCTGTGAGTGAGAGAGAGAAAGAAAAGCTGTGAGTGAGAGAGAGAGAGAGAGAAAGAGAAGATATGAGTGAGAGAGAGAGAAAGAGAAGCTGTGAGAGAGAGGGGGAAAGAGAAGCTGTGAGTGTGTGTGAGAGAGAAAGAGAAGCTGTGAGTGAGAGAGAGAGAAAGAAAGAGAAATTAGAGTGAGAAAGAGAGAGAGAAAGAGAAGCTGTGAGTGGGAGAGAGAAAAAGAGAGTCTGTGAGTGAGAGAGAGAGAGAAGCTGTGAGTGAGAGAGAGAGAGAGCTGCTGTGAGTGAGAGAGAGAGAAAGAGAAGCTGTGAATTAGAGAGAGAAACTGTGAGTGAGAGAGAGAGAAAGTGAAGCTGTGAGTGAGTAAGAGAGAGAAAGGGAAGTTGTGAGTGAGAGAGATAGAGAAAGATAAGCTGTGAGTGAGAGAGAGAGAAAGAGAAGCTGTGAGTGAGAGAGAGAGAAAGAGAAGCTGTGAGTGAGAAGGAGAGGGAAAGAGAAGCTGTGAGTGAGTGAGAGAGAGAGAAAGAGAAGCTGTGAGAGAGAAAGAGAGAAGCTGTGAGTGAGAGAGTGAGAGAGAGAAAGAGAAGCTGTTAGTGAGAGTGAGAGTGAGAGAGAAAGAGAAGCTGTGAGTGAGAGAGAGAGAGAAAGAGAAGCTGTGAGTGACACACAGAGAGAGAAGCTGTGAGTTAGAGAAAGAGAGAAAGAGAAGCTGTGAGTGACAGAGAGAGAGAGAAAGAGAAGCTGTGTGTGTGTGAGAGAGAAAGAGAAGCTTTGAGTGAGAGTGAGAGAGAGAGAAAGAGAAAGAGAAGCTGTGAGTGAGAGAGTGAGAGAGAGAAAGAGAAGCTGTGAGTGAGAGAGAGAGAAAGAAAGAGAAGCTGTGAGTGAGTTAGAGAGAGAAAGGGAAGTTGTGAGTGAGAGAGAGAGAGAAAGAGAAGCTGTGAGTGAGAGAGAGAAAGAGAAGCTGTGAGTGAGAGAGAGAGAAAGAGAAGCTGTGAGTGAGAAGGAGAGGGAAAGAGAAGCTGTGAGTGAGTGAGAGAGAGAGAGAAAGAGAAACTGTGAGTGTGTGAGAGAGAAAGAGAAGCTGTGAGTGAGAGAGAGAGAGAAAGAGAAGCTGTGAGTGAGAAGGAGAGGGCAAGAGAAGCTGTGAGTGAGAGAGAGTGAGAAAGAGAAGCTGTGAGAGAGAAAGAGAGAAGCTGTGAGTGAGAGAGTGAGAGAGAGAAAGAGAAGCTGTTAGTGACAGTGAGAGAGAGAGAGAAAGAGAAGCTGTGAGTGAGAGAGAGATTGAAAGAGAAGCTGTGAGTGAGAGAGAGAGAGAGAAAGAGAAGCTGTGAGTGAGAGAGAGAGAGAAACTGTGAGTGAGAGGGAGAGAGAGAAAGAGAAGCTGTGAGTGACACACACACAGAGAAGCTGTGAGTTAGAGAGAGAGAAAGAGAAGCTGTGAGTGACAGAGAGAAAGAAAGAGAAGCTGAGAGTGAGAGAGAGAGAGAGAAAGTGAAGGTGTGAGTGAGAGAGAGAAAGAGAAGCTGTGTTTGTGTGAGAGAGAGAAAGATAGTCTGAGAAAGAGAGAGTGAAAGAGAAGCTGTGAGAGAGAGAGGGAGAAAGAGAAGCTGTGTGTGTGAGAGAGAGAAAGAGAAGCTGTGAGTTAGAGTGAGAGAGAGAAAGAGAAAGAGAAGCTGTGAGTGAGAGAGAGTGAAAGAGAGAAGCTGTGAGTGATACAGAGAGAGAGAAAGAGAAGCTGTGTGTGTGTGAGAGAGAGAAGCTGTGAGTGAGAGAGAGAAAGAGAGATTGTGAGTCAGAGAGAGAGAGAAGATGTGAGTGAGAGAGAGAGAATGAGAAGATGTGAGAGAGAGAGAGAGAAAGAGAGAAGCTGTGAGTGATACAGAGAGAGAGAAAGAGAAGCTGTGAGTGAGAGAGAGAGAGGGAGAAAGATAAGCTGTGTGAGAGAGGGAGAGAGAAAGAGAAGCTGTGTGAGAGAGAGAGAAGCTGTGATTGAGAGTGAGAGAGAGAGAAAGAGAAGCTGTGAGTGAGAGAGAGAGATAGACAAGCTGTGAGTGAGAGAGAGAGAAGCTGTGAGTGAGAGAGAGAAAGAAAAGCTGTGAGTGAGAGAGAGAGAGAAAGAGAAGTTATGAGTGAGAGAGAGAGAGAGAAAGAGAAGCTGTGAGAGAGAGAGAGGGGAAGAAAGAGAAGCTGTGTGTGTGAGAGAGAGAAAGAGAAGCTGTGAGTGTGTGAGAGAGAGGAAGAGAAGCTGTGAGTGAGAGAGAGAGAAAGAAAGAGAAATTAGAAAGAGAAAGAGAGAGTGAAAGAGAAGCTGTGAGTGAGACAGAGAGAGGGAGAAAGAGAAGCTGTGTGCGTGAGAGAGAGAAAGAGAAGCTGTGAGTGAGAGAGAGAGGGAGAAAGATAAGCTGTGTGAGAGAGGGAGAGAGAAAGAGAAGCTGTGTGAGAGAGAGAGAAGCTGTGATTGAGAGTGAGAGAGAGAGAAAGAGCTGTGAGTGAGAGAGAGAGATAGACAAGCTGTGAGTGAGAGAGAGAGAAGCTGTGAGTGAGAGAGAGAAAGAAAAGCTGTGAGTGAGAGAGAGAGAGAAAGAGAAGTTATGAGTGAGAGAGAGAGAGAGAAAGAGAAGCTGTGAGAGAGAGAGGGGGGAAGAAAGAGAAGCTGTGTGTGTGTGAGAGAGAAAGAGAAGCTGTGAGTGTGTGAGAGAGAGAAAGAGAATCTGTGAGTGAGAGAGAGAGAGAGAGAAAGAGAAATTAGAATGAGAAAGAGAGAGTGAAAGAGAAGCTGTGAGTGAGACAGAGAGAGGGAGAAAGAGAAGCTGTGTGCGTGAGAGAGAGAAAGAGAAGCTGTGAGTGAAAGTGAGAGAGAGAGAGAGAAAGAGAAGCTGAGAGTGAGAGAGAGAGAGTGAAGCTATGAGTGAGAGAGAGAGACAGAGAAGCTGTGTGTGTGTGTGAGAGAGAAAGATAGTCTGAGAAAGAGAGAGTGAAAGAGAAGCTGTGAGTGAGACAGAGAGAGGGAGAAAGAGAAGCTGTGTGTGTGAGACAGAGAAAGCGAAGCTGTGAGTGAGAGAGAGAGAATGAGAAGCTGTGAGTGAGAGAGAGAAGCTGTGAGTGAGAGAGAGAGAGAAGCTGTGAGTGAGAAAGAGAGAGAAAGAGAAGCTGTGAGTGAGAGAAAGAGAGGGAGAAAGAGAAGCTGTGAGTGAGAGAGAGAGAATGAGAAGCTGTGAGTGAGAGAGAGAGAAGCTGTGAGTGAGAGAGAAAGAGAAGCTGTGAGTGAGTGATAGAGAAAAAGTGAAGCTGTGTGTGTGTGTGAGAGAGATAGTCTGAGAAAGAGAGAGTGAAAGAGAAGCTGTGAGTGAGACAGAGAGAGGGAGAAAGAGAAGCTGTGTGTGAGAGAGAGAAAGAGAAGCTGTGAGTGAGAGTGAGAGAGAGAGAAAGAGAAGCTGTGAGTGAGAGAGAGAGAGAAAGAGAAGCTGTGAGTGAGAGAGAGAAAGCGAAGCTGTGAGTGAGAGAGAGAATGAGTAGCTGTGAGTGTGAGAGAGAGAAGCTGTGAGTGAGAGAGAGAGAGAAGTTGTGAGTGAGTGAGAGAGAGAATGAGAAGCTGTGAGTGAGAGAGAGAGAAAGTAAGAGAAGCTGTGTGTGAGAGAGAGAAAGAGAAGCTGTGAGTGAGAGAAAGAGAGGGAGAAAGATAAGCTGTGAGAGAGAGAGAGAGAAAGAGAAGCTGTGTGTGTGAGAGAGAGAAAGAGAAACTGTGATTGAGAGTGAGAGAGAGAGAGAAAGAGAAGCTGTGAGTGAGAGAGTGAAAGGGAAGCTATGAGTGAGAGAGAGAGAACCAGTGAGTGAGAGAGAGAAAGAAAAGCTGTGAGTGAGAGAGAGAGAGAAAGAGAAGATATTAGTGAGAGAGAGAGAGAAGCAGTGAGTGAGAGAGAGAGAGAAAGAGAAGCTGTGAGTGAGACAGAGAGAGAGAAAAAGAAGCTGTGAGAGAGAGGGAGGGAGAAAGAGAAGCTGTGTGTGTGAGAGAGAGAAAGAGAAGCTGTGAGAGAGAAAGAGAAGCTGTGAGTGAGAGAGTGAGAGAGAGAAAGAGAAGCTGTTGGTGAGAGTGAGAGAAAGAGAGAAAGAGAAGCTGTGAGTGAGAGAGAGATTGAAAGAGAAGCTGTGAGTGAGTGAGAGAGAGAGAAAGAGAAGCTGAGAGTGAGAGAGAGAGAAAGAGAAGCTGTGAGTGAGAGAGAGAGAGAAAGAGAAGCTGTGAGTAAGAAGGAGAGGGAAAGAGAAGAAGTGAGTGAGTGAGAGAGAGAGAGAGAAAGAGAAGCTGTGAGAGAGAAAGAGAAGCTGTGAGTGAGTGAGAGAGAGAAAGAGAAGCTGTTAGTGAGAGTGAGAGAGAGAGAGAAAGAGAAGCTGTGAGTGAGAGAGATTGAAAGAGAAGCTGTGAGTGAGAGAGAGAGAGATAGAAAGAGAAGCTGTGAGTGAGAGAGAGAAAGAGAAGCTGTGAGTGAGAGGGAGAGAAAGAGAAGCTGTGAGTGACACACAGAGAGAGAAGCTGTGAGTTAGAGAGAGAGAAAGAGAAGTTGTGAGTGACAGAGAGAGAGAAAGAGAAGCTGAGAGTGAGAGAGAGAGAAAAATTGAAGCTGTGTGTGTGTGAGAGAGAGATAGTCTGAGAAAGAGAGAGTGAAAGAGAAGCTGTGAGTGAGACAGAGAGAGGGAGAAAGAGAAGCTGTGTGTGTGTGAGAGAGAAAGAGAAGCTGTGAGTGAGAGTGAGACAGAGAGAAAGAGAAGCTGTGAGTGAGAGAGAGAGAGAAAGAGAAGCTGTGAGTGAGAGAGAGAGAGAAAGCGAAGATGTGAGTGAGAGAGAGAGAATGAGAAGCTGTGAGTGTGTGAGAGAGAAGCTGTGAGTGAGAGGGAGAGAGGATGTGAGTGAGTGAGAGAGAGAATGAGAAGCTGTGAGTGAGAGAGAGAGAAAGTAAGAGAAGCTGTGTGTGTGAGAAAGAGAAGCTGTGAGTGAGAGAAAGAGAGGGAGAAAGATAAGCTGTGAGAGAGAGAGAGAGAAAGAGAAGCTGTGTGAGAGAGAGAGAGAAAGAGAAGCTGTGATTGAGAGTGAGAGAGAGAGAGAAAGAGAAGCTGTGAGTGAGAGAGTGAAAGAGAAGCTATGAGTGAGAGAGAGAGAAGCAGTGAGTGAGAGAGAGAAGGAAAAGCTGTGAGTGAGAGAGAGAGAGAAAGAGAAGATATGAGTGAGAGAGAGAGAGAAGCAGTGAGTGAGAGAGTGAGAGAAAGAGAAGCTGTGAGTGAGACAGAGAGAGAAAAAGAAGCTGTGAGAGAGAGGGAGGGAGAAAGAGAAGCTGTGTGTGAGAGAGAGTGAAAGAGAAGCTGTGAGAGAGAAAGAGAAGCTGTGAGTGAGAGAGTGAGAGAGAGAAAGAGAAGCTGTTAGTGAGAGTGAGAGAAAGAGAGAAAGAGAAGCTGTGAGTGAGAGAGAGATTGAAAGAGAAGCTGTGAGTGAGAGAGAGAGAGAGAAAGAGAAGCTGTGAGTGAGAGAGAGAAAGAGAAGCTGTGAGTGAGAGGGAGAGAAAGAGAAGCTGTGAGTGACAGAGAGAGAAGCTGTGAGTTAGAGAGAGAGAATGAGAAGCTGTGATTGAGAGAGAGAGAAAGTAAGAGAAGCTGTGTGTGAGAAAGAGAGAGAAAGAGAAGCTGTGAGTGAGAGAAAGAGAGGGAGAAAGAAGCTGTGAGAGAGAGAGAGAGAAAGAGAAGCTGTGTGAGAGAGAGGGAGAGAGAGAGAAGCTGTGATTGAGAGTGTGTGAGAGAGAGAAAGAGAAGCTGTGAGTGAGAGAGTGAAAGAGAAGCTATGAGTGAGAGAGAGAGAAGCAGTGAGTGAGAGAGAGAAAGAAAAGCTGTGAGTGAGAGAGAGAGAAAGAGAAGATATGAGTGAGAGAGAGAGAGAAGCAGTGAGTGAGAGAGAGAGAGAAAGAGAAGCTGTGAGTGAGAGAGAGAGGGAGAAAGAGAAACTGTGTGTGTGTGAGAGAGAGAAAGAGAAGCTGTGAGAGAGAAAGAGAAGCTGTGAGTGAGAGAGTGAGAGAGAGAGAAAGAGAAGCTGTGAGTGAGAGAGAGAAAGAGAAGCTGTGAGTGAGAGGGAGAGAAAGAGAAGCTGTGAGTGACACAGAGAGAGAGAAGCTGTGAGTTAGAGAGAGAGAAAGAGAAGCTGTGAGTGACAGAGAGAGAGAAAGAAAAGCTGAGAGTGAGAGAGAGAGAGAAAGTGAAGCTGTGAGTGAGAGAGAGAGAAAGAGAAGCTGTGTGTGTGTGAGAGAGAGAAAGATAGTCTGAGAAAGAGAGAGTGAAAGAGAAGCTGTGCGTGAGACAGAGAGAGGGAGAAAGAGAAGCTGTGTGTGTGAGAGAGAGAAAGAGAAGCTGTGAGTGAGAGTGAGAGAGAGAGAGAAAGAGAAGCTGTGAGTGAGAGAGAGAGAGAAAGAGAAGCTGTGAGTGAGAGAGAGAGAAAGCGAAGCTGTGAGTGAGAGAGAGAGAGAGAATGAGAAGCTGTGAGTGTGAGAGAGAGAAGCTGTGAGTGAGAGAGAGAAGATGTGAGTGAGAGAGAGAGATGAGAAGCTGTGAGTGAGAGAGAGAGAAAGTAAGAGAAGCTGTGAGTGAGAAAGAGAGAGAAAGAGAAGCTGTGAGTGAGAGAAAGAGAGGGAGAAAGATAAGCTGTGAGAGAGAGAGAGAGAAAGAGAAGCTGTGAGAGAGAGAGAGAGAGAAAGAGAAGCTGTGATTGAGAGTGAGAGAGAGAGAGAAAGAGAAGCTGTGAGTGAGAGAGAGAGAAAGAGAAGCTATGAGTGAGAGAGAGAGAAGCTGTGAGTGAGAGAGAGAGAGAAAGAGAAGATATGAGTGTGAGAGATAGAGAGAAGCAGTGAGAGAGAGAGAGAAGCTGTGAGTGAGACAGAGAGAAGCTGCGAGAGAGAGAGAGAGGGAGAAAGAGAAGCTGTGTGAGAGAGAGAGAGAGAAAGAGAAGCTGTGTGTGTGTGAGAGAGAGAAAGATAGTCTGAGAAAGATAGTGAAAGAGAAGCTGTGAGTGAGAGAGAGAGAGGGAGAAAGAGAACCTGTGTGTGTGTGAGAGAGAGAGATGTGAGTGATAGAGAGAGAATGAGAAGCTGTGAGTGAGAGAGAGAGAGAAAGAGAAGCTGTGAGTGAGAGAGAGAGTGAAAGAGAAGCTGTGAGTGAGAGAGAGAGAAAGAGAAGCTGTGAGTGAGAGAGAGAGAGAGAGAATGAGAAGCTGTGAGAGAGAGAGAAGCTGTGAGTGAGAGAGAGAGAGAGAAAGTGAAGCTGTGAGAGAGAGAGAAAGAAAGAGAAATTAGAGTGAGAAAGAGAGAGAGAAAGAGAAGCTGTGTGGGAGAGAGAGAAAGAGAGTCTGTGAGTGAGAGAGAGAGAAGCTGTGAGTGAGAGAGAGAGAAAGAGAAGCTGTGAGTAAGAAGGAGAGGGAAAGAGAAGAAGTGAGAGAGAGAGAGAGAAAGAGAAGCTGTGAGAGAGAAAGAGAAGCTGTGAGTGAGAGAGTGAGAGAGAGAAAGAGAAGCTGTTAGTGAGAGTGAGAGAGAGAGAAAGAGAAGCTGTGAGTGAGAGAGAGATTGAAAGAGAAGCTGTGAGTGAGAGAGAGAGAGAAAGAGAAGCTGTGAGTGAGAGAGAGAAAGAGAAGCTGTGAGTGAGAGGGAGAGAAAGAGAAGCTGTGAGTGACACAGAGAGAGAGAAGCTGTGAGTTAGAGAGAGAGAAAGAGAAGCTGTGTGTGTGAGAGATAGAGAAAGAGAAGCTGTGAGAGAGAAAGAGAAGCTGTGAGTGAGAGAGAGATTGAAAGAGAAGCTGTGAGTGAGAGAGAGAGAGAAAGAGAAGCTGTGAGTGAGAGAGAGAAAGAGAAGCTGTGAGTGAGAGGGAGAGAAAGAGAAGCTGTGAGTGACACAGAGAGAGAGAAGCTGTGAGTTAGAGAGAGAGAAAGAGAAGCTGTGAGTGACAGAGAGAGAGAAAGAGAAGCTGAGAGTGAGAGAGAGAGAGAAAGTGAAGCTGTGAGTGAGAGAGAGAGAAAGAGAAGCTGTGTGTGTGTGAGAGAGAGAAAGATAGTCTGAGAAAGAGAGAGTGAAAGAGAAGCTGTGCGTGAGGCAGAGAGAGGGAGAAAGAGAAGCTGTGTGTGTGTGAGAGAGAAAGAGAAGCTGTGAGTGAGAGTGAGAGAGAATGAGAAGCTGTGAGTGTGAGAGAGAGAAGCTGTGAGTGAGAGAGAGAGAGAAGTTGTGAGTGAGAGAGAGAGATGAGAAGCTGTGAGTGAGAGAGAGAGAAAGTAAGAGAAGCTGTAAGTGAGAAAGAGAGAGAAAGAGAAGCTGTGAGTGAGAGAAAGAGAGGGAGAAAGATAAGCTGTGAGAGAGAGAGAGAAAGAGAAGCTGTGTGAGAGAGAGAGAGAAAGAGAAGCTGTGATTGAGAGTGAGAGAGAGAGAGAGAAGCTGTGAATGAGAGAGAGAGAAAGAGAAGCTATGAGTGAGAGAGAGAGAAGCTGTGAGTGAGAGAGAGAGAGAAAGAGAAGATATGAGTGTGAGAGATAGAGAGAAGCAGTGAGAGAGAGAGAGAGAAGCTGTGAGTGAGACAGAGAGAGAGAAAGAGAAGCTGAGAGAGAGAGAGAGGGAGAAAGAGAAGCTGTGAGTGAGAGAGAGAGAGAAAGAGAAGCTGTGAGTGAGAGAGAGAGAGAAAGAGAAGCTGTGAGTGAGAGAGAGAGTGAAAGAGAAGCTGTGAGTGAGAGAGAGAGAAAGAGAAGCTGTGAGTGAGAGAGAGAGAATGAGAAGCTGTGAGTGAGAGAGAGAAGCTGTGAGTGAGAGAGAGAGAGAGAAAGTGAAGCTGTGAGTGAGACAGAGAGAGAAAGAGAAGCTGAGAGAGAGAGAGGGAGAAAGAGAAGCTGTGAGAGAGAGAGAGAAAGAGAAGCTGTGAGTGTGTGTGTGAGAGAAAGAGAAGCTGTGAGTGAGAGAGAGAGAAAGAAAGAGAAAGAGTGAGAAAGAGAGAGAGAAAGAGAAGCTGTGTGGGAGAGAGAGAAAGAGAGTCTGTGAGTGAGAGAGAGAGAAGCCTTGAGTGAGAGAGAGAGAGAAAGAGAAGCTGTGAGTAAGAAGGAGAGGGAAAGAGAAGAAGTGAGAGAGAGAGAGAGAAAGAAAGAGAAGCTGTGTGAGAGAAAGAGAAGCTGTGAGTGAGAGAGTGAGAGAGAGAAAGAGAAGCTGTTAGTGAGAGTGAGAGAGAGAGAAAGAGAAGCTGTGAGTGAGAGAGAGATTGAAAGAGAAGCTGTGAGTGAGAGAGAGAGAGAAAGAGAGAGAAAGAGAAGCTGTGAGTGAGAGAAAGAGAGGGAGAAAGATAAGCTGTGAGAGAGAGAGAGAGAAAGAGAAGCTGTGAGAGAGAGAGAGAGAGAAAGAGAAGCTGTGATTGAGAGTGAGAGAGAGAGAGAAAGAGAAGCTGTGAGTGAGAGAGAGAGAAAGAGAAGCTATGAGTGAGAGAGAGAGAAGCTGTGAGTGAGCGAGAGAGAGAAAGAGAAGATATGAGTGTGAGAGATAGAGAGAAGCAGTGAGAGAGAGAGAGAAGCTGTGAGTGAGACAGAGAGAAGCTGCGAGAGAGAGAGAGAGGGAGAAAGAGAAGCTGTGTGAGAGAGAGAGAGAAAGAGAAGCTGTGTGTGTGTGAGAGAGAAAGATAGTCTGAGAAAGAGAGTGAAAGAGAAGCTGTGGGTGAGAGAGAGAGAGGGAGAAAGAGAACCTGTGTGTGTGTGAGAGAGAGAGAGATGTGAGTGATAGAGAGAGAATGAGAAGCTGTGAGTGAGAGAGAGAGAGAGAGAAAGAGAAGCTGTGAGTGAGAGAGAGAGTGAAAGAGAAGCTGTGAGTGAGAGTGAGAGAAAGAGAAGCTGTGAGTGAGAGAGAGAGAGAATGAGAAGCTGTGAGTGAGAGAGAGAAGCTGTGAGTGAGAGAGAGAGAGAAAGTGAAGCTGTGAGAGAGAGAGAAAGAAAGAGAAATTAGAGTGAGAAAGAGAGAGAGAAAGAGAAGCTGTGTGGGAGAGAGAGAAAGAGAGTCTGTGAGTGAGACAGAGAGAAGCTGTGAGTGAGAGAGAGAGAAAGAGAAGCTGTGAGTAAGAAGGAGAGTGAAAGAGAAGAAGTGAGAGAGAGAGAGAGAAAGAGAAGCTGTGAGAGAGAAAGAGAAGCTGTGAGTGAGAGAGTGAGAGAGAGAAAGAAAAGCTGTTAGTGAGAGTGAGAGAGAGAGAAAGAGAAGCTGTGAGTGAGAGAGAGATTGAAAGAGAAGCTGTGAGTGAGAGAGAGAGAGAGAGAAAGAGAAGCTGTGAGTGAGAGGGAGAGAAAGAGAAGCTGTGAGTGACACAGAGAGAGAGAAGCTGTGAGTTAGAGAGAGAGAAAGAGAAGCTGTGTGTGTGTGTGAGAGAGAAAGAGAAGCTGTGAGAGAGAAAGAGAAGCTGTGAGTGAGAGAGAGATTGAAAGAGAAGCTGTGAGTGTGAGAGAGAGAGAAAGAGAAGCTGTGAGTAAGAAGGAGAGGGAAAGAGAAGAAGTGAGAGAGAGAGAGAGAAAGAGAAGCTGTGAGAGAGAAAGAGAAGCTGTGAGTGAGAGAGTGAGAGAGAGAAAGAGAAGCTGTTAGTGAGAGTGAGAGAGAGAGAAAGAGAAGCTGTGAGTGAGAGAGAGATTGAAAGAGAAGCTGTGAGTGAGAGAGAGAGAGAAAGAGAAGCTGTGAGTGAGAGAGAGAAAGAGAAGCTGTGAGTGAGAGGGAGAGAAAGAGAAGCTGTGAGTGACACAGAGAGAGAGAAGCTGTGAGTTAGAGAGAGAGAAAGAGAAGCTGTGTGTGTGAGAGATAGAGAAAGAGAAGCTGTGAGAGAGAAAGAGAAGCTGTGAGTGAGAGAGAGATTGAAAGAGAAGCTGTGAGTGAGAGAGAGAGAGAAAGAGAAGCTGTGAGTGAGAGAGAGAAAGAGAAGCTGTGAGTGAGAGGGAGAGAAAGAGAAGCTGTGAGTGACACAGAGAGAGAGAAGCTGTGAGTTAGAGAGAGAGAAAGAGAAGCTGTGAGTGACAGAGAGAGAGAAAGAGAAGCTGAGAGTGAGAGAGAGAGAGAAAGTGAAGCTGTGAGTGAGAGAGAGAGAAAGAGAAGCTGTGTGTGTGTGAGAGAGAGAAAGATAGTCTGAGAAAGAGAGAGTGAAAGAGAAGCTGTGCGTGAGGCAGAGAGAGGGAGAAAGAGAAGCTGTGTGTGTGTGAGAGAGAAAGAGAAGCTGTGAGTGAGAGTGAGAGAGAATGAGAAGCTGTGAGTGTGAGAGAGAGAAGCTGTGAGTGAGAGAGAGAGAGAAGTTGTGAGTGAGAGAGAGAGAGATGAGAAGCTGTGAGTGAGAGAGAGAGAAAGTAAGAGAAGCTGTAAGTGAGAAAGAGAGAGAAAGAGAAGCTGTGAGTGAGAGAAAGAGAGGGAGAAAGATAAGCTGTGAGAGAGAGAGAGAAAGAGAAGCTGTGTGAGAGAGAGAGAGAAAGAGAAGCTGTGATTGAGAGTGAGAGAGAGAGAGAGAAGCTGTGAATGAGAGAGAGAGAAAGAGAAGCTATGAGTGAGAGAGAGAGAAGCTGTGAGTGAGAGAGAGAGAGAAAGAGAAGATATGAGTGTGAGAGATAGAGAGAAGCAGTGAGAGAGAGAGAGAGAAGCTGTGAGTGAGACAGAGAGAGAGAAAGAGAAGCTGAGAGAGAGAGAGAGGGAGAAAGAGAAGCTGTGAGTGAGAGAGAGAGAGAAAGAGAAGCTGTGAGTGAGAGAGAGAGAGAAAGAGAAGCTGTGAGTGAGAGAGAGAGTGAAAGAGAAGCTGTGAGTGAGAGAGAGAGAAAGAGAAGCTGTGAGTGAGAGAGAGAGAATGAGAAGCTGTGAGTGAGAGAGAGAAGCTGTGAGTGAGAGAGAGAGAGAGAAAGTGAAGCTGTGAGTGAGACAGAGAGAGAAAGAGAAGCTGAGAGAGAGAGAGAGGGAGAAAGAGAAGCTGTGAGAGAGAGAGAGAAAGAGAAGCTGTGAGTGTGTGTGTGAGAGAAAGAGAAGCTGTGAGTGAGAGAGAGAGAAAGAAAGAGAAAGAGTGAGAAAGAGAGAGAGAAAGAGAAGCTGTGTGGGAGAGAGAGAAAGAGAGTCTGTGAGTGAGAGAGAGAGAAGCCTTGAGTGAGAGAGAGAGAGAAAGAGAAGCTGTGAGTAAGAAGGAGAGGGAAAGAGAAGAAGTGAGAGAGAGAGAGAGAAAGAGAAGCTGTGAGAGAGAAAGAGAAGCTGTGAGTGAGAGAGTGAGAGAGAGAAAGAGAAGCTGTTAGTGAGAGTGAGAGAGAGAGAAAGAGAAGCTGTGAGTGAGAGAGAGATTGAAAGAGAAGCTGTGAGTGAGAGAGAGAGAGAAAGAGAGAGAAAGAGAAGCTGTGAGTGAGAGAAAGAGAGGGAGAAAGATAAGCTGTGAGAGAGAGAGAGAGAAAGAGAAGCTGTGAGAGAGAGAGAGAGAGAGAAAGAGAAGCTGTGATTGAGAGTGAGAGAGAGAGAGAAAGAGAAGCTGTGAGTGAGAGAGAGAGAAAGAGAAGCTATGAGTGAGAGAGAGAGAAGCTGTGAGTGAGCGAGAGAGAGAAAGAGAAGATATGAGTGTGAGAGATAGAGAGAAGCAGTGAGAGAGAGAGAGAAGCTGTGAGTGAGACAGAGAGAAGCTGCGAGAGAGAGAGAGAGGGAGAAAGAGAAGCTGTGTGAGAGAGAGAGAGAAAGAGAAGCTGTGTGTGTGAGAGAGAGAAAGATAGTCTGAGAAAGAGAGTGAAAGAGAAGCTGTGGGTGAGAGAGAGAGAGGGAGAAAGAGAACCTGTGTGTGTGTGAGAGAGAGAGAGATGTGAGTGATAGAGAGAGAATGAGAAGCTGTGAGTGAGAGAGAGAGAGAGAGAAAGAGAAGCTGTGAGTGAGAGAGAGAGTGAAAGAGAAGCTGTGAGTGAGAGTGAGAGAAAGAGAAGCTGTGAGTGAGAGAGAGAGAGAATGAGAAGCTGTGAGTGAGAGAGAGAAGCTGTGAGTGAGAGAGAGAGAGAAAGTGAAGCTGTGAGAGAGAGAGAAAGAAAGAGAAATTAGAGTGAGAAAGAGAGAGAGAAAGAGAAGCTGTGTGGGAGAGAGAGAAAGAGAGTCTGTGAGTGAGACAGAGAGAAGCTGTGAGTGAGAGAGAGAGAAAGAGAAGCTGTGAGTAAGAAGGAGAGGGAAAGAGAAGAAGTGAGAGAGAGAGAGAGAAAGAGAAGCTGTGAGAGAGAAAGAGAAGCTGTGAGTGAGAGAGTGAGAGAGAGAAAGAAAAGCTGTTAGTGAGAGTGAGAGAGAGAGAAAGAGAAGCTGTGAGTGAGAGAGAGATTGAAAGAGAAGCTGTGAGTGAGAGAGAGAGAGAGAGAAAGAGAAGCTGTGAGTGAGAGGGAGAGAAAGAGAAGCTGTGAGTGACACAGAGAGAGAGAAGCTGTGAGTTAGAGAGAGAGAAAGAGAAGCTGTGTGTGTGTGTGAGAGAGAAAGAGAAGCTGTGAGAGAGAAAGAGAAGCTGTGAGTGAGAGAGAGATTGAAAGAGAAGCTGTGAGTGTGAGAGAGAGAGAAAGAGAAGCTGTGAGTGAGAGAGAGAAAGAGAAGCTGTGAGTGAGAGGGAGAGAAAGAGAAGCTGTGAGTGACACAGAGAGAGAGAAGCTGTGAGTTAGAGAGAGAGAAAGAGAAGCTGTGAGTGACAGAGAGAGAGAAAGAGAAGCTGAGAGTGAGAGAGAGAGAGAAAGTGAAGCTGTGAGTGAGAGAGAGAGAAAGAGAAGCTGTGTGTGTGTGAGAGAGAGAAAGATAGTCTGAGAAAGAGAGAGTGAAAGAGAAGCTGTGCGTGAGGCAGAGAGAGGGAGAAAGAGAAGCTGTGTGTGTGTGAGAGAGAAAGAGAAGCTGTGAGTGAGAGTGAGAGAGAGAGAAAGAGAAGCTGTGAGTGAGAGAGACAAAGAAGCAGAGTGAGTGAGAGACATAGAGAAAGAGAAGGTTTCAGTGAGAGAGAGAGAGAAAGAGAAGCTGTGTGTTTTAGAGAGAGAGAAAGAGAAGCTGTGAGTGAGAGAGAAAGAAAGAGAAGCTGTGAGTGAGAGAGAGAGAAGCTATGAGTGAGAGAGAGAAAGAAAAGCTGTGAGTGAGAGAGAGAGAGAAAGAGAAGATATGAGTGAGAGAGAGAGAAAGAGAAGCTGTGAGTGAGAGAGAGAGAAGCTATGAGTGAGAGAGAGAAAGAAAAGCTGTGAGTGAGAGAGAGAGAGAAAGAGAAGATATGAGTGAGAGAGAGAGAGAGAAGCAGTGAGAGAGAGAGAAACAGAAGCTGTGAGTGAGACAGAGAGAGAGAAAGAGAAGCTGTGAGAGAGAGAGAGAGGGAGAAAGAGAAGCTGTGAGAGAGAGAGAAAGAGAAGCTGTGAGTGTGTGAGAGAGAGAAAGAGAAGCTGTGAGTGAGAGAGAGAGAAAGAAAGAGAAATTAGAGTGAGAAAGAGAGAGAGAAAGAGAAGCTGTGAGTGGGAGAGAGAGAAAGAGAGTCTGTGAATCAGAGAGAGAGAGAGAAGCTGTGAGTGAGAGAGAGAGAGAGCCGCTGTGAGTGAGAGAGAGAAAGAGAAGCTGTGAATGAGAGAGAGAGAGAAAGAGAAGTTGTGAGTGAGAGAGAGAGAAAGAGAAGCTGTGAGTGAGTGAGAGAGAGAAAAGGAAGTTTGTGAGTGAGAGAGAGAGAGAGAGAGAAGTTGTGAGTGAGAGAGAGAAGCTGTGAGTGAGAGAGAGAAAGAAAAGCTGTGAGTGAGAGAGAGAGAGAAAGAGAAGATGTGAGTGAGTGAGAGAGAGAGAGAAGCAGTGAGTGAGAGAGAGAGAGAGAGAAAGAGAAGCTGTCAGTGAGACAGAGAGAGAGAAAGAGAAGCTGTGAGAGAGAGAGAGGGAGAAAGAGAAGCTGTGAGAGAGAGAGTGAAAGAGAAGCTGTGAGTGTGTGTGTGAGAGAAAGAGAAGCTGTGAGTGAGAGAGAGAGAAAGAAAGAGAAATTAGAGTGAGAAAGAGAGAGAGAAAGAGAAGCTGTGAGTGAGAGTGAGAGAGAGAGGGAAGATGTGAGTGATAGAGAGAGAGAATGAGAAGCTGTGAGTGATAGAGAGAGTAAGTAAGAGAAGCTGTGAGTGAGATAGAGAGAGAGAAAAGGAGAAGCTGTGAGTGAGAGAGAGAGAGGGAGAAAGATAAGCTGTGAGAGAGAGAGAGAGAAGCTGTGTGTGTGAGAGAGAGAAAGAAAAGCTTTGATTGAGAGTGAGAGAGAGAGAAAGAGATGCTGTGAGCGAGAGAGAGAGAAGCTGTGAGTGAGAGAGAGAAAGAAAAGCGGTGAATGAGAGAGAGAGAGAAAGAGAAGATATGAATGAGAGAGAGAGAGAAGCAGTGAGAGAGAGAGAGAGAGAAAGAGAAGCTGTGAGTGAGACAGAGAGAGAGAAAGAGAAGCTGTGAGAGAGAGAGGGAGAAAGAGAAGCTGTGAGAGAGCAAGAGAAAGAGAAGCTGTGAGTGTGTGTGAGAGAGAAAGAGAAGCTGTGAGTGAGAGAGAGAGAAAGAAAGAGAAATTAGAGTGAGAAAGAGAGAGAGAAAGAGAAGCTGTGAGTGGGAGAAGAGAAAGAGAGTCTGTGAGTGAGAGAGAGAGAGAAGCTGTGAGTGAGAGAGAGAGTGCCGCTGTGAGTGAGAGAGAGAGAAAGAGAAGCTGTGAATGAGAGAGAGAGAGAAAGAGAAGCTGTGAGTGAGAGAGAGAGAAAGAAAGAGAAGCTGTGAGTGAGTGAGAGAGAGAAAGGGAAGTTGTGAGTGAGAGAGAGAGAGAAAGAGAAGCTGTGAGTGAGAGAGAGAAAGAGAAGCTGTGAGTGAGAAGGAGAGAGAGAGAGAAAGAGAAGCTGTGAGTGAGAGAGAGAGAGAAAGAGAAGCTGTGAGTGAGAGAGAGAATGAGAAGCTGTGAGTGAGAGAGAAGTTGTGTGAGAGAGAGAGAAAGAGAAGCTGTGAGTGAGAGAGAGAGAGATGTGAGTGATAGAGAGAGAGTAAGAGAAGCTGTGAGTGAGAGAGAGAGAGGGAGAAAGATAATCTGTGAGAGAGAGAGAGAGAGAAACTGTGTGTGAGAGAGAGAGAGAGAAAGAGAAGGTGTGAGTGAGAGTGAGAGAGAGAAAGAGAAGCTGTGAGTGAGAGAGAGAGAAAGAGAAGCTGTGAGTGAGAGAGAGAGAATCTGTGAGTGAGAGAGAGAGAGAAAGAGAAGATATGAGTGAGAGAGAAGCAGTGAGAGAGAGAGAAACAGAAGCTGTGAGTGAGACAGAGAGAGAAAGAGAAGCTGTGAGAGAGAGAGAGAAAGAGAAGCTGTGAGTGTGTGAGAGAGAGAAAGAGAAGCTGTGAGTGAGAGAGAGAAAAAAAAGAGAAATTAGAGTGAGAAAGAGAGAGAGAAAGAGAAGCTGTGAGTGTGAGAGAGAGAAAGAGAGTCTGTGAGTGAGAGAGAGAAGCTGTAAGTGAGAGAGAGAGAGCCGCTGTGAGTGAGAGAGAGAGATAGAGAAGCTGTGAATGAGAGAGAGAGAGAAAGAGAAGCTGTGTGTGAGAGAGAGAAAGAGAAGCTGTGAGTGAGAGAGAGAGAAAGGGAAGTTGTGAGAGAGAGAGAGAGAGAAAGAGAAGCTGTGAGTGTGAGAGAGACAAAGAGAAGCTGTGAGTGAGAGAGAGAGAAAGAGGAGCTGTGAGTGAGAAGGAGAGGGAAAGAGAAGCTGTGAGTGAGTGAGAGAGAGAGAAAGAGAAGCTGTGAGTGAGAGAGAGAGAAAGAGAAGCTGTGAGTGAGAGAGAGAGAAAGAGAAGCTGTGAGTGAGAGAGAGAGAAAAAGAGAAGCTGTGAGTAAGAAGGAGAGGGAAAGAGAAGAAGTGAGTGAGAGAGAGAGAGAGAGAGAGAAGCTGTGAGAGAGAAAGAGAAGCTGTGATTGAGAGAGTGAGAGAGAGAAAGAGAAGCTGTTAGTGAGAGTGAGAGAGAGAGAGAGAAGCTGTGAGTGAGAGAGAGATTGAAAGAGAAGCTGTGAGTGAGAGAGAGAGAGAAAGAGAAGCTGTGAGTGTGAGTGAGAGAGAAAGAGAAGCTGTGAGTGAGTGAGAGAGAGAGAATGAGAAGCTGTGAGTGAGAGAGAGAAGCTGTGAGAGAGAGAAAGAGAAGCTGTGAGTGAGAGAGAGAGAGAGAGAAGATGTGAGTGATAGAGAGAGAGAATGAGAAGCTGTCAGTGAGAGAGAGAGAAAGTAAGAGAAGCTGTGAGTGAGATAGAGAGAGAGAGAAAGAGAAGCTGTGAGTGAGAGAGAGAGAGGGAGAGAAAGATAATCTGTGTGAGAGAGAGAGAGAAAGAGAAGCTGTGTGTTTTAGAGAGAGAGAAAGAGAAGCTGTGAGTGAGAGAGAAAGAAAGAGAAGCAGTGAGTGAGAGAGAGAGAAGCTATGAGTGAGAGAGAGAAAGAGAAGCTGTGAGTGAGAGAGAGAGAGATGTGAGTGATAGAGAGAGAGAAAGAGAAGCTGTGAGTGAGAGAGAGAGAGGGAGAAAGATAATCTGTGAGAGAGAGAGAGAGAAAGAGAAACTGTGTGTGTGAGAGAGAGAAAGAGAAGGTGTGAGTGAGAGTGAGAGAGAGAAAGAGAAGCTGTGAGTGAGAGAGAGAGAAAGAGAATCTGTGAGTGAGAGAGAGAATCTGTGAGTGAGAGAGAGAAATAAAAGCTGTGAGGGAGATAGAGAGAGAAAGAGAAGATATGAGTGAGAGAGAAGCAGTGAGAGAGAGAGAGAGAGAGAAACGGAAGCTGTGAGTGAGACAGAGAGAGAAAGAGAAGCTGTGAGAGAGAGAGAGAGAAAGAGAAGCTGTGAGTGTGTGTGAGAGAGAAAGAGAAGCTGTGAGTGAGAGAGAGAGAAAGAAAGAGAAATTAGAGTGAGAAAGAGAGAGAGAAAGAGAAGCTGTGAGTGGGAGAGAGAGAAAGAGAGTCTGTGAGTGAGAGAGAGAGAGAAGCTGTGAGTGAGAGAGAGAGAGCCGCTGTGAGTGAGAGAGAGATAGAGAAGCTGTGAATGAGAGAGAGAGAGAAAGAGAAGCTGTGTGAGTGTGAGAGAAAGAGAAGCTGTGAGTGAGTGAGAGAGAGAGAAAGAGAAGCTGTGAGTGAGAGAGAGAGAGAAAGAGAAGCTGTGAGTGAGAAGGAGAGGGAAAGAAGCTGTGAGTGAGTGAGAGAGAGAGAAAGAGAAGCTGTGAGTGAGAGAGAGAGAAAGAGAAGCTGTGAGAGAGAGAGAAAGAGAAGCTGTGAGTAAGAAGGAGAGGGAAAGAGAAGACGTGAGTGAGTGAGAGAGAGAAAGAGAAGCTGTGAGTGTGAGAGAGAGAAAGAGAAGCTGTGAGTGAGAGAGAGAGAGAAAGAGAAGCTGTGAGTGAGAAGGAGAGGGGAAGAAGCTGTGAGTGAGTGAGAGAGAGAGAGAGAAGCTGTGAGTAAGAAGGAGAGGGAAAGAGAAGAAGTGAGTGAGTGAGAGAGAGAGAGAGAAGCTGTGAGAGAGAAAGAGAAGCTGTGAGTGAGAGAGTGAGAGAGTGAGAGAGAGAAAGAGAAGCTGTTAGTGAGTGAGAGAGAGAGAGAGAAGCTGTGAGTGAGAGAGAGATTGAAAGAGAAGCTGTGAGTGAGAGAGAGAGAGAGAGAAAGAGAAGCTGTGAGTGTGAGTGAGAGAGAAAGAGAAGCTGTGAGTGAGTGAGAGAGAGAGAATGAGAAGCTGTGAGTGAGAGAGAAGCTGTGAGAGAGAGAAAGAGAAGCTGTGAGTGAGAGAGAGAGAGAAGATGTGAGTGATAGAAAGAGAGAATGAGAAGCTGTCAGTGAGAGAGAGAGAAAGTAAGAGAAGCTGTGAGGGAGATAGAGAGAGAGAGAAAGAGAAGCTGTGAGTGAGAGAGAGGGGGGGAGAGAAAGATAATCTGTGTGTGTGTGAGAGAGAAAGAGAAGCTGTGTGTTTTAGAGAGAGAAAGAGAAGCTGTGAGTGAGAGAGAGAGAAAGAGAAGCTGTGAGTGAGAGAGAGAAGCTATGAGTGAGAGAGAGAAAGAAAAGCTGTGAGTGAGAGAGAGAGAAAGAGAAGATATGAGTGAGAGAGAGAGAAAGAGAAGCTGTGAGTGAGAGAGAGAAGCTATGAGTGAGAGAGAGAAAGAAAAGATGTGAGTGAGAGAGAGAGAGAAAGAGAAGATATGAGTGAGGGAGAGAGAGAGAAGCAGTGTGTGAGAGAGAAACAGAAGATGTGAGTGTGTGTGAGAGAGAAAGAGAAGCTGTGAGTGAGAGAGAGAGAGAGAAAGAGAAATTAGAGTGAGAAAGAGATAGAGAAAGAGAAGCTGTGAGTGGGAGAGAGTGAAAGAGAGTCTGTGAATCAGAGAGAGAGAGAAGCTGTGAGTGAGAGAGAGAGAGAGCCGCTGTGAGTGAGAGAGAGAGAAAGAGAAGCTGTGAATGAGAGAGAGAGAGAAAGAGAAGCTGTGAGTGAGAGAGAGAGAAAGAGAAGCTGTGAGTGAGTGAGAGAGAGAAAGGGAAGTTTGTGAGTGAGAGAGAGAGAGAAAGAGAAGCTGTGAGTGAGAGAGAGAAGCTGTGAGTGAGAGAGAGAAAGAAAAGCTGTGAGTGAGAGAGAGAGAGAGAAAGAGAAGATGTGTGTGTGTGTGAGAGAGAAAGATAGTCTGAGAAAGAGAGAGTGAAAGAGAAGCTGCGAGTGAGACAGAGAGAGGGAGAAAGAGAAGCTGTGTGCGTGAGAGAGAGAAAGAGAAGCTGTGAGTGAGAGAGAGAGAAAGAGAAGCTGAGAGTTAGAGAGAGAGAGAAAGTGAAGCTGTGAGTGAGAGAGAGAGAGACAGAGAAGCTGTGTGTGTGTGAGAGAGAGAAAGATAGTCTGAGAAAGAGAGAGTGAAAGAGAAGCTGTGAGTGAGACAGAGGGAGGGAGAAAGAGAAGCTGTGTGTGTGTGAGAGAGAAAGAGAAGATGTGAGTGAGAGTGAGAGAGAGAGAGAGAGAGAGAAGCTGTGAGTGAGAGAGAGAGATAAAGAGAAGCTGTGAGTGAGAGAGAGAGAAAGCAAAGCTGTGAGTGAGAGAGAGAGAAGCTGTGAGTGAGAGAGAGAGAAGATGTGAGTGAGAGAGAGAGGGAGAAAGAGAAGCTGTGTGTGTGTGTAAAAGAGAAAGAGAAGCTGTGAGTGAGAGTGAGAGAGAGAGAAAGAAAGAGAAAGAGAAGATGTGAGTGAGAGAGCGAGAGAGAGAAAGAGAAGCTGTGAGTGAGAGAGAGAGAAAGAGATGCTGTGAGTGAGAGAGAGAGAGAAAGAGAAGCTGTGAGTGAGAGAGAGAGAAAGAGAAGCTGTGTGTGTGTGAGAGAGAAAGAGAAGCTGTGAGTGAGAGAGAGAGAAAGAGAAGCTGTGAGTGAGTGAGAGAGAGAGAAAGAGAAGCTGTGAGTGAGAGAGAGAGAAAGAGAAGCTGTGAGTGAGAGAGAGAAAGAGAAGCTGTGTGTAAGAAGGAGAGGGAAAGAGAAGAAGTGAGTGAGTGAGAGAGAGAGAGAAAGAGAATCTGTGAGAGAGAAAGAGAAGCTGTGAGTGAGAGAGTGAGAGAGAGAAAGAGAACCTGTTAGTGAGAGAGAGAGAAAGAGAAGCTGTGTGTGTGTGAGAGAGAAAGAGAAGCTGTGAGTGAGAGAGAGAGAAAGAGAAGCTGTGAGTGAGTGAGAGAGAGAGAAAGAGAAGCTGTGAGTGAGAGAGAGAGAAAGAGAAGCTGTGAGTGAGAGAGAGAAAGAGAAGCTGTGTGTAAGAAGGAGAGGGAAAGAGAAGAAGTGAGTGAGTGAGAGAGAGAGAGAAAGAGAATCTGTGAGAGAGAAAGAGAAGCTGTGAGTGAGAGAGTGAGAGAGAGAAAGAGAACCTGTTAGTGAGAGTGAGAGAGAGAGAGAAAGAGAAGCTGTGTGTGAGAGAGAGATTGAAAGAGAAGCTGTGAGTGAGAGAGAGAGAGAGAGAGAAAGATAAGCTGTGAGTGAGAGAGAGAAAGAGAAGCTGTGACTGAGAGGGAGAGAGAGAAAGAGAAGCTGTGAGTGACAGAGAGAGAAGCTGTGAGTTAGAGAGAAAGAGAAGCTGTGAGTGACAGAGAGAGAGAAAGAGAAGCTGAGAGTGAGAGAGAGAGAGAAAGTGAAGCTTTGAGTGAGAGAGAGAGACAGAGAAGCTGTGTGTGTGTGTGAGAGAGAAAGATAGTCTGAGAAAGAGAGAGTGAAAGAGAAGCTGTGAGTGAGACAGAGAGAGGGAGAAAGAGAAGCTGTGTGCGTGTGAGAGAGAAAGAGAAGCTGTGAGTGAGAGAGAGAGAGAGTGAAGCTGTGAGTGAGAGAGAGAGAGAAAGAGACGCTGTGTGTGTGAGAGAGAGAAAGATAGTCTGAGAAAGAGAGAGTGAAAGAGAAGCTGTGAGTGAGAGTGAGAGGGAGAAAGAGAAGCTGTGTGTGTGTGAGAGAGAAAGAAAAGCTGTGAGTGAGAGTGAGAGAGAGAGAAAAAGAGAAGCTGTGAGTGTGAGTGAGAGAGAAAGAGAAGCTGTGAGTGAGAGAGAGAGAGAATGAGAAGCTGTGAGTGAGAGAGAGAAGCTGTGTGTGTGAGAGAGAAAGAGAAGCTGTGAGTGAGAGAGAGAGAGAAGATGTGAGTGATAGAGAGAGAGAATGAGAAGCTGTCAGTGAGAGAGAGAGAAAGTAAGAGAAGCTGTGAGTGAGATAGAGAGAGAGAAAGAGAAGCTGTGAGTGAGAGAGAGAGAGGGAGAGAAAGATAATCTGTGAGAGAGGGAGAGAGAGAAAGAGAAGCTGTGTGTTTTAGAGAGAGAGAAAGAGAAGCTGTGATTGAGAGTGTGAGAGAGAGAGAAAGAGAAGCTGTGAGTGAGAGAGAGAGAAAGAGAAGCTGTGAGTGAGAGAGAGAGATGCTATGAGTGAGAGAGAGAAAGAAAAGCTGTGAGTGAGAGAGAGAGAGAGAGAGAAGATATGAGTGAGAGAGAGAGAGAGAAGCAGTGAGAGAGAGAGAAACAGAAGCTGTGAGTGAGACAGAGAGAGAGAAAGAGAAGCTGAGAGAGAGAGAGAGGGAGAAAGAGAAGCTGTGAGAGAGAGAGAGAATGAGAAGCTGTGAGTGTGTGTGAGAGAGAAAGAGAAGCTGTGAGTGAGAGAGAGAGAGAAAGAGAAGATGAGTGTGTGTGAGAGAGAAAGATAGTCTGAGAAAGAGAGAGTGAAAGAGAAGCTGTGAGTGAGACAGAGAGAGGGAGAAAGAGAAGCTGTGTGCGCGAGAGAGAGAAAGAGAAGCTGTGAGTGAGAGTGAGAGAGAGAGAGAGAAAGAGAAGATGTGAGTGAGAGAGAGGGAGAAAGAGAAGCTGTGTGTGTGAGAGAGAGAAAGAGAAGCTGTGAGTGAGAGTGAGAGAGAGAGAAAGAGAAGCTGTGAGTGAGAGAGCGAGAGAGAGAAAGAGAAGCTGTTAGTGAGAGAGAGAGAAAAAGAGATGCTGTGAGTGAGAGAGAGAGGGAAAGAGAAGCTGTGAGTGAGAGAGAGAGAAAGAGAAGCTGTGTGAGAGAGAAAGAGAAGCTGTGAGTGAGAAGGAGAGGGAAAGAGAAGCTGTGAGTGAGTGAGAGAGAGAGAAAGAGAAGCTGTGACTGAGAGAGAGAAAGAGAAGCTGTGAGTGAGAGAGAGAGAGAAAGAGAAGCTGTGTGTAAGAAGGATAGGGAAAGAGAAGTGAGTGAGTGAGAGAGAGAGAGAGAAAGAGAAGCTGTGAGAGAGAAAGAGAAGCTGTGAGTGAGAGAGTGAGAGAGAAAGAGAATCTGTTAGTGAGAGTGAGAGAGAGAGAAAGAGAAGCTGTGAGTGAGAGAGAGATTGAAAGAGAAGCTGTGAGTGAGAGAGAGAGAGAGAAAGAGAAGCTGTGAGTGAGAGAGAGAAAGAGAAGCTGTGACTGAGAGGGAGAGAGAGAAAGAGAAGCTGTGAGTGACAGAGAGAGAAGCTGTGAGTTAGAGAGAGAGAAAGAGAAGCTGTGAGTGACAGAGAGAGAGAAAGAGAAGCTGTGACTGAGAGAGAGAGAGACAGAGAAGCTTTGTGTGTGTGTGTGAGAGAGAAAGAGAGTCTGTGAATCAGAGAGAGAGAGAGAAGCTGTGAGTGAGTGAGAGAGAGAGAGCCGCTGTGAGTGAGAGAGAGAAAGAGAAGCTGTGAATGAGAGAGAGAGAGAAAGAGAAGCTGTGAGTGAGAGAGAGAGAAAGAGAAGCTGTGAGTGAGTGAGAGGGGGGAAAAGGAAGTTTGTGAGTGAGAGAGAGAGAGAAAGAGAAGTTGTGAGAGAGCGAGAGAAAGAGAAGCTGTGAGTGTGTGTGAGAGAGAAAGAGAAGCTGTGAGTGAGAGAGAGAGAAAGAAAGAGAAATTAGAGTGAGAAAGAGAGAGAGAAAGAGAAGCTGTGAGTGGGAGAAGAGAAAGAGAGTCTGTGAGTGAGAGAGAGAGAGAGAAGCTGTGAGTGAGAGAGAGAGTGCCGCTGTGAGTGAGAGAGAGAGAAAGAGAAGCTGTGAATGAGAGAGAGAGAGAAAGAGAAGCTGTGAGTGAGAGAGAGATATGAAAGAGAAGCTGTGAGTGAGTGAGAGAGAGAAAGGGAAGTTGTGAGTGAGAGAGAGAGAGAAAGAGAAGCTGTGAGTGAGAGAGAGAGAAAGAGAAGCTGTGAGTGAGAAGGAGAGAGAGAGAGAAAGAGAAGCTGTGAGTGAGAGAGAGAGAGAAAGTGAAGCTGTGAGTGAGAGAGAATGAGAAGCTGTGAGTGAGAGAGAGAAGTTGTGTGAGAGAGATAGAAAGAGAAGCTGTGAGTGAGAGAGAGAGAGATGTGAGTGATAGAGAGAGAGTAAGAGAAGCTGTGAGTGAGAGAGAGAGAGGGAGAAAGATAATCTGTGAGAGAGAGAGAGAGAAACTGTGTGTGAGAGAGAGAGAGAGAAAGAGAATGTGTGAGTGAGAGTGAGAGAGAGAAAGAGAAGCTGTGAGTGAGAGAGAGAGAAAGAGAAGCTGTGAGTGAGAGAGAGAGAATCTGTGAGTGAGAGAGAGAAATAAAAGCTGTGAGTGAGAGAGAGAGAGAAAGAGAAGCTGTGAGTGAGAGAGAGAGAAAGAGAAGCTGTGAGTGAGAGAGAGAGAATCTGTGAGTGAGAGAGAGAAATAAAAGCTGTGAGTGAGAGAGAGAGAGAAAGAGAAGCTGTGAGTGAGACAGAGAGAGAAAGAGAAGCTGTGAGAGAGAGAGAGAAAGAGAAGCTGTGAGTGTGTGAGAGAGAGAAAGAGAAGCTGTGAGTGAGAGAGAGAGAAAAAAGAGAAATTAGAGTGAGAAAGAGAGAGAGAAACAGAAGCTGTGAGTGAGACAGAGAGAGAAAGAGAAGCTGTGAGAGAGAGAGAGAAAGAGAAGCTGTGAGTGTGTGAGAGAGAGAAAGAGAAGCTGTGAGTGAGAGAGAGAGAAAAAAGAGAAATTAGAGTGAGAAAGAGAGAGAGAAAGAGAAGCTGTGAGTGGGAGAGAGAGAAAGAGAGTCTGTGAGTGAGAGAGAGAGAGAAGCTGTAAGTGAGAGAGAGAGAGCCGCCGTGAGTGAGAGAGAGATAGAGAAGCTGTGAATGAGAGAGAGAGAGAAAGAGAAGCTGTGTGTGAGAGAGAGAAAGAGAAGCTGTGAGTGAGTGAGAGAGAGAGAAAGGGAAGTTGTGAGTGAGAGAGAGAGAGAAAGAGAAGCTGTGAGTGTGAGAGAGACAAAGAGAAGCTGTGAGTGAGAGAGAGAGAGAAAGAGGAGCTGTGAGTGAGAAGGAGAGGGAAAGAGAAGCTGTGAGTGAGTGAGAGAGAGAGAAAGAGAAGCTGTGAGTGAGAGAGAGAAAGAGAAGCTGTGAGTGAGAGAGAGAGAAAAAGAGAAGCTGTGAGTAAGAAGGAGAGTTAAAGAGAAGAAGTGAGTGAGTGAGTGAGAGAGAGAGAGAAGCTGTGAGAGAGAAAGAGAAGCTGTGAGTGAGAGAGTGAGAGAGAGAAAGAGAAGCTGTTAGTGAGAGTGAGAGAGAGAAAGGGAAGTTGTGAGTGAGAGAGAGAGAGAAAGAGAAGCTGTGAGTGAGAGAGAGAGAAAGAGAAGCTGTGAGTGAGAAGGAGAGAGAGAGAGAAAGAGAAGCTGTGAGTGAGAGAGAGAGAAAGAGAAGCTGTGAGTGTGAGTGAGAGAGAAAGAGAAGCTGTGTGTGAGAGAGAGAAAGAGAAGCTGTGTGTAAGAAGGAGAGGGAAAGAGAAGAAGTGAGTGAGTGAGAGAGAGAGAGAAAGAGAATCTGTGAGAGAGAAAGAGAAGCTGTGAGTGAGAGAGTGAGAGAGAGAAAGAGAACCTGTTAGTGAGAGTGAGAGAGAGAGAGAAAGAGAAGCTGTGTGTGAGAGAGAGATTGAAAGAGAAGCTGTGAGTGAGAGAGAGAGAGAGAGAGAAAGATAAGCTGTGAGTGAGAGAGAGAAAGAGAAGCTGTGACTGAGAGGGAGAGAGAGAAAGAGAAGCTGTGAGTGACAGAGAGAGAAGCTGTGAGTTAGAGAGAGAGAAAGAGAAGCTGTGAGTGACAGAGAGAGAGAAAGAGAAGCTGAGAGTGAGAGAGAGAGAGAAAGTGAAGCTTTGAGTGAGAGAGAGAGACAGAGAAGCTGTGTGTGTGTGTGAGAGAGAAAGATAGTCTGAGAAAGAGAGAGTGAAAGAGAAGCTGTGAGTGAGACAGAGAGAGGGAGAAAGAGAAGCTGTGTGCGTGTGAGAGAGAAAGAGAAGCTGTGAGTGAGAGAGAGAGAAAGTGAAGCTGTGAGTGAGAGAGAGAGAGAAAGAGATGCTGTGTGTGTGAGAGAGAGAAAGATAGTCTGAGAAAGAGAGAGTGAAAGAGAAGCTGTGAGTGAGAGTGAGAGGGAGAAAGAGAAGCTGTGTGTGTGAGAGAGAGAAAGAAAAGCTGTGAGTGAGAGTGAGAGAGAGAGAAAAAGAGAAGCTGTGAGTGTGAGTGAGAGAGAAAGAGAAGCTGTGAGTGAGAGAGAGAGAGAATGAGAAGCTGTGAGTGAGAGAGAGAAGCTGTGTGTGTGAGAGAGAAAGAGAAGCTGTGAGTGAGAGAGAGAGAGAAGATGTGAGTGATAGAGAGAGAGAATGAGAAGCTGTCAGTGAGAGAGAGAGAAAGTAAGAGAAGCTGTGAGTGAGATAGAGAGAGAGAAAGAGAAGCTGTGAGTGAGAGAGAGAGAGGGAGAGAAAGATAATCTGTGAGAGAGGGAGAGAGAGAAAGAGAAGCTGTGTGTTTTAGAGAGAGAGAAAGAGAAGCTGTGATTGAGAGTGTGTGAGAGAGAGAAAGAGAAGCTGTGAGTGAGAGAGAGAGAAAGAGAAGCTGTGAGTGAGAGAGAGAGATGCTATGAGTGAGAGAGAGAAAGAAAAGCTGTGAGTGAGAGAGAGAGAGAAAGAGAAGATATGAGTGAGAGAGAGAGAGAGAAGCAGTGAGAGAGAGAGAAACAGAAGCTGTGAGTGAGACAGAGAGAGAGAAAGAGAAGCTGAGAGAGAGAGAGGGAGAAAGAGAAGCTGTGAGAGAGAGAGAGAATGAGAAGCTGTGAGTGTGTGTGAGAGAGAAAGAGAAGCTGTGAGTGAGAGAGAGAGAGAAAGAGAAGATGAGTGTGTGTGAGAGAGAAAGATAGTCTGAGAAAGAGAGAGTGAAAGAGAAGCTGTGAGTGAGACAGAGAGAGGGAGAAAGAGAAGCTGTGTGCGCGAGAGAGAGAAAGAGAAGCTGTGAGTGAGAGTGAGAGAGAGAGAGAGAAAGAGAAGATGTGAGTGAGAGAGAGGGAGAAAGAGAAGCTGTGTGTGTGTGAGAGAGAAAGAGAAGCTGTGAGTGAGAGTGAGAGAGAGAGAAAGAGAAGCTGTGAGTGAGAGAGCGAGAGAGAGAAAGAGAAGCTGTTAGTGAGAGAGAGAGAAAAAGAGATGCTGTGAGTGAGAGAGAGAGGGAAAGAGAAGCTGTGAGTGAGAGAGAGAGAAAGAGAAGCTGTGTGAGAGAGAAAGAGAAGCTGTGAGTGAGAAGGAGAGGGAAAGAGAAGCTGTGAGTGAGTGAGAGAGAGAGAAAGAGAAGCTGTGAGTGAGAGAGAGAAAGAGAAGCTGTGAGTGAGAGAGAGAGAGAAAGAGAAGCTGTGTGTAAGAAGGATAGGGAAAGAGAAGTGAGTGAGTGAGAGAGAGAGAGAGAAAGAGAAGCTGTGAGAGAGAAAGAGAAGCTGTGAGTGAGAGAGTGAGAGAGAGAAAGAGAATCTGTTAGTGAGAGTGAGAGAGAGAGAAAGAGAAGCTGTGAGTGAGAGAGAGATTGAAAGAGAAGCTGTGAGTGAGAGAGAGAGAGAGAAAGAGAAGCTGTGAGTGAGAGAGAGAAAGAGAAGCTGTGACTGAGAGGGAGAGAGAGAAAGAGAAGCTGTGAGTGACAGAGAGAGAAGCTGTGAGTTAGAGAGAGAGAAAGAGAAGCTGTGAGTGACAGAGAGAGAGAAAGAGAAGCTGTGACTGAGAGAGAGAGACAGAGAAGCTTTGTGTGTGTGTGTGAGAGAGAAAGAGAGTCTGTGAATCAGAGAGAGAGAGAGAAGCTGTGAGTGAGTGAGAGAGAGAGAGCCGCTGTGAGTGAGAGAGAGAAAGAGAAGCTGTGAATGAGAGAGAGAGAGAAAGAGAAGCTGTGAGTGAGAGAGAGAGAAAGAGAAGCTGTGAGTGAGTGAGAGAGAGAAAAGGAAGTTTGTGAGTGAGAGAGAGAGAGAAAGAGAAGTTGTGAGAGAGCGAGAGAAAGAGAAGCTGTGAGTGTGTGTGAGAGAGAAAGAGAAGCTGTGAGTGAGAGAGAGAGAAAGAAAGAGAAATTAGAGTGAGAAAGAGAGAGAGAAAGAGAAGCTGTGAGTGGGAGAAGAGAAAGAGAGTCTGTGAGTGAGAGAGAGAGAGAGAAGCTGTGAGTGAGAGAGAGAGTGCCGCTGTGAGTGAGAGAGAGAGAAAGAGAAGCTGTGAATGAGAGAGAGAGAGAAAGAGAAGCTGTGAGTGAGAGAGAGATATGAAAGAGAAGCTGTGAGTGAGTGAGAGAGAGAAAGGGAAGTTGTGAGTGAGAGAGAGAGAGAAAGAGAAGCTGTGAGTGAGAGAGAGAGAAAGAGAAGCTGTGAGTGAGAAGGAGAGAGAGAGAGAGAAAGAGAAGCTGTGAGTGAGAGAGAGAGAGAAAGAGAAGCTGTGAGTGAGAGAGAATGAGAAGCTGTGAGTGAGAGAGAGAAGTTGTGTGAGAGAGATAGAAAGAGAAGCTGTGAGTGAGAGAGAGAGAGATGTGAGTGATAGAGAGAGAGTAAGAGAAGCTGTGAGTGAGAGAGAGAGAGGGAGAAAGATAATCTGTGAGAGAGAGAGAGAGAAACTGTGTGTGAGAGAGAGAGAGAGAAGGAGAAGGTGTGAGTGAGAGTGAGAGAGAGAAAGAGAAGCTGTGAGTGAGAGAGAGAGAAAGAGAAGCTGTGAGTGAGAGAGAGAGAATCTGTGAGTGAGAGAGAGAAATAAAAGCTGTGAGTGAGAGAGAGAGAGAAAGAGAAGATATGAGTGAGAGAGAAGCAGTGAGAGAGAGAGAGAGAAACAGAAGCTGTGAGTGAGACAGAGAGAGAAAGAGAAGCTGTGAGAGAGAGAGAGAAAGAGAAGCTGTGAGTGTGTGAGAGAGAGAAAGAGAAGCTGTGAGTGAGAGAGAGAGAAAAAAGAGAAATTAGAGTGAGAAAGAGAGAGAGAAAGAGAAGCTGTGAGTGGGAGAGAGAGAAAGAGAGTCTGTGAGTGAGAGAGAGAGAGAAGCTGTAAGTGAGAGAGAGAGAGCCGCTGTGAGTGAGAGAGATATAGAGAAGCTGTGAATGAGAGAGAGAGAGAAAGAGAAGCTGTGTGTGAGAGAGAGAAAGAGAAGCTGTGAGTGAGAGAGAGAGAGAAAGAGGAGCTGTGAGTGAGAAGGAGAGGGAAAGAGAAGCTGTGAGTGAGTGAGAGAGAGAGAAAGAGAAGCTGTGAGTGAGAGAGAGAAAGAGAAGCTGTGAGTGAGAGAGAGAGAAAAAGAGAAGCTGTGAGTAAGAAGGAGAGTTAAAGAGAAGAAGTGAGTGAGTGAGAGAGAGAGAGAGAGAAGCTGTGAGAGAGAAAGAGAAGCTGTGAGTGAGAGAGTGAGAGAGAGAAAGAGAAGCTGTTAGTGAGAGTGAGAGAGAGAAAGGGAAGTTGTGAGTGAGAGAGAGAGAGAAAGAGAAGCTGTGAGTGAGAGAGAGAGAAAGAGAAGCTGTGAGTGAGAAGGAGAGAGAGAGAGAAAGAGAAGCTGTGAGTGAGAGAGAGAGAAAGAGAAGCTGTGAGTGTGAGTGAGAGAGAAAGAGAAGCTGTGAGTGAGTGAGAGAGAGAGAATGAGAAGCTGTGATTGAGAGAGAGAGAGACAGAGAAGCTTTGTGTGTGTGTGAGAGAGAGAAAGAGAGTCTGTGAATCAGAGAGAGAGAGAGAAGCTGTGAGTGAGTGAGAGAGAGAGAGCCGCTGTGAGTGAGAGAGAGAAAGAGAAGCTGTGAATGAGAGAGAGAGAGAAAGAGAAGCTGTGAGTGAGAGAGAGAGAAACAGAAGCTGTGAGTGAGACAGAGAGAGAGAAAGAGAAGCTGAGAGAGAGAGAGAGGGAGAAAGAGAAGCTGTGAGAGAGAGAGAGAATGAGAAGCTGTGAGTGTGTGTGAGAGAGAAAGAGAAGCTGTGAGTGAGAGAGAGAGAGAAAGAGAAGATGAGTGTGTGTGAGAGAGAAAGATAGTCTGAGAAAGAGAGAGTGAAAGAGAAGCTGTGAGTGAGACAGAGAGAGGGAGAAAGAGAAGCTGTGTGCGCGAGAGAGAGAAAGAGAAGCTGTGAGTGAGAGTGAGAGAGAGAGAGAGAAAGAGAAGATGTGAGTGAGAGAGAGGGAGAAAGAGAAGCTGTGTGTGTGTGAGAGAGAAAGAGAAGCTGTGAGTGAGAGTGAGAGAGAGAGAAAGAGAAGCTGTGAGTGAGAGAGCGAGAGAGAGAAAGAGAAGCTGTTAGTGAGAGAGAGAGAAAAAGAGATGCTGTGAGTGAGAGAGAGAGGGAAAGAGAAGCTGTGAGTGAGAGAGAGAGAAAGAGAAGCTGTGTGAGAGAGAAAGAGAAGCTGTGAGTGAGAAGGAGAGGGAAAGAGAAGCTGTGAGTGAGTGAGAGAGAGAGAAAGAGAAGCTGTGAGTGAGAGAGAGAAAGAGAAGCTGTGAGTGAGAGAGAGAGAAAGAGAAGCTGTGTGTAAGAAGGATAGGGAAAGAGAAGTGAGTGAGTGAGAGAGAGAGAGAGAAAGAGAAGCTGTGAGAGAGAAAGAGAAGCTGTGAGTGAGAGAGTGAGAGAGAGAAAGAGAATCTGTTAGTGAGAGTGAGAGAGAGAGAAAGAGAAGCTGTGAGTGAGAGAGAGATTGAAAGAGAAGCTGTGAGTGAGAGAGAGAGAGAGAAAGAGAAGCTGTGAGTGAGAGAGAGAAAGAGAAGCTGTGACTGAGAGGGAGAGAGAGAAAGAGAAGCTGTGAGTGACAGAGAGAGAAGCTGTGAGTTAGAGAGAGAGAAAGAGAAGCTGTGAGTGACAGAGAGAGAGAAAGAGAAGCTGTGACTGAGAGAGAGAGAGACAGAGAAGCTTTGTGTGTGTGTGTGAGAGAGAAAGAGAGTCTGTGAATCAGAGAGAGAGAGAGAAGCTGTGAGTGAGTGAGAGAGAGAGAGCCGCTGTGAGTGAGAGAGAGAAAGAGAAGCTGTGAATGAGAGAGAGAGAGAAAGAGAAGCTGTGAGTGAGAGAGAGAGAAAGAGAAGCTGTGAGTGAGTGAGAGAGAGAAAAGGAAGTTTGTGAGTGAGAGAGAGAGAGAAAGAGAAGTTGTGAGAGAGCGAGAGAAAGAGAAGCTGTGAGTGTGTGTGAGAGAGAAAGAGAAGCTGTGAGTGAGAGAGAGAGAAAGAAAGAGAAATTAGAGTGAGAAAGAGAGAGAGAAAGAGAAGCTGTGAGTGGGAGAAGAGAAAGAGAG
This sequence comes from Bradypodion pumilum, assembly GCA_035047305.1. NCBI lineage: Eukaryota > Metazoa > Chordata > Lepidosauria > Squamata > Chamaeleonidae > Bradypodion > Bradypodion pumilum. The sequence continues at coordinate 268,791,745 of JAWDJD010000001.1, read as the reverse complement.
TCTGTGAGTGAGAGAGAGAGAGAGAAGCTGTGAGTGAGAGAGAGAGTGCCGCTGTGAGTGAGAGAGAGAGAAAGAGAAGCTGTGAATGAGAGAGAGAGAGAAAGAGAAGCTGTGAGTGAGAGAGAGATATGAAAGAGAAGCTGTGAGTGAGTGAGAGAGAGAAAGGGAAGTTGTGAGTGAGAGAGAGAGAGAAAGAGAAGCTGTGAGTGAGAGAGAGAGAAAGAGAAGCTGTGAGTGAGAAGGAGAGAGAGAGAGAAAGAGAAGCTGTGAGTGAGAGAGAGAGAGAAAGAGAAGCTGTGAGTGAGAGAGAATGAGAAGCTGTGAGTGAGAGAGAGAAGTTGTGTGAGAGAGATAGAAAGAGAAGCTTTGAGTGAGAGAGAGAGATGTGAGTGATAGAGAGAGAGTAAGAGAAGCTGTGAGTGAGAGAGAGAGAGGGAGAAAGATAATCTGTGTGAGAGAGAGAGAGAAACTGTGTGTGAGAGAGAGAGAGAGAAGGAGAAGGTGTGAGTGAGAGTGAGAGAGAGAAAGAGAAGCTGTGAGTGAGAGAGAGAGAAAGAGAAGCTGTGAGTGAGAGAGAGAGAATCTGTGAGTGAGAGAGAGAAATAAAAGCTGTGAGTGAGAGAGAGAGAGAAAGAGAAGATATGAGTGAGAGAGAAGCAGTGAGAGAGAGAGAGAGAAACAGAAGCTGTGAGTGAGACAGAGAGAGAAAGAGAAGCTGTGAGAGAGAGAGAGAAAGAGAAGCTGTGAGTGTGTGAGAGAGAGAAAGAGAAGCTGTGAGTGAGAGAGAGAGAAAAAAGAGAAATTAGAGTGAGAAAGAGAGAGAGAAAGAGAAGCTGTGAGTGGGAGAGAGAGAAAGAGAGTCTGTGAGTGAGAGAGAGAGAGAAGCTGTAAGTGAGAGAGAGAGAGCCGCTGTGAGTGAGAGAGAGATAGATAGAGAAGCTGTGAATGAGAGAGAGAGAGAAAGAGAAGCTGTGTGTGAGAGAGAGAAAGAGAAGCTGTGAGTGAGTGAGAGAGAGAGAAAGGGAAGTTGTGAGTGAGAGAGAGAGAGAAAGAGAAGCTGTGAGTGTGAGAGAGACAAAGAGAAGCTGTGAGTGAGAGAGAGAGAGAAAGAGGAGCTGTGAGTGAGAAGGAGAGGGAAAGAGAAGCTGTGAGTGAGTGAGAGAGAGAGAAAGAGAAGCTGTGAGTGAGAGAGAGAGAAAGAGAAGCTGTGAGTGAGAGAGAGAGAAAAAGAGAAGCTGTGAGTAAGAAGGAGAGTTAAAGAGAAGAAGTGAGTGAGTGAGAGAGAGAGAGAGAGAAGCTGTGAGAGAGAAAGAGAAGCTGTGAGTGAGAGAGTGAGAGAGAGAAAGAGAAGCTGTTAGTGAGAGTGAGAGAGAGAAAGGGAAGTTGTGAGTGAGAGAGAGAGAGAAAGAGAAGCTGTGAGTGAGAGAGAGAGAAAGAGAAGCTGTGAGTGAGAAGGAGAGAGAGAGAGAGAAAGAGAAGCTGTGAGTGAGAGAGAGAGAAAGAGAAGCTGTGAGTGTGAGTGAGAGAGAAAGAGAAGCTGTGAGTGAGTGAGAGAGAGAGAATGAGAAGCTGTGAGTGAGAGAGAGAAGCTGTGAGAGAGAGAAAGAGAAGCTGTGAGTGAGAGAGAGAGAGAGATGATGTGAGTGATAGAGAGAGAGAATGAGAAGCTGTCAGTGAGAGAGAGAGAAAGTAAGAGAAGCTGTGAGTGAGATAGAGAGAGAGAGAAAGAGAAGCTGTGAGTGAGAGAGAGAGAGGGAGAGAAAGATAATCTGTGTGAGAGAGAGAGAGAAAGATAAGCTGTGTGTTTTAGAGAGAGAGAAAGAGAAGCTGTGAGTGAGAGAGAAAGAAAGAGAAGCTGTGAGTGAGTGAGAGAGAAGCTATGAGTGAGAGAGAGAAAGAGAAGCTGTGAGTGAGAGAGAGAGAGATGTGAGTGATAGAGAGAGAGAAAGAGAAGCTGTGAGTGAGAGAGAGAGAGGGAGAAAGATAATCTGTGAGAGAGTGAGAGAAAGAGAAACTGTGTGTGAGAGAGAGAGAAAGAGAAGGTGTGAGTGAGAGTGAGAGAGAGAAAGAGAAGCTGTGAGTGAGAGAGAGAATCTGTGAGTGAGAGAGAGAAATAAAAGCTGTGAGGGAGATAGAGAGAGAAAGAGAAGATATGAGTGAGAGAGAAGCAGTGAGAGAGAGAGAGAGAGAGAGAGAAACAGAAGCTGTGAGTGAGACAGAGAGAGAAAGAGAAGCTGTGAGAGAGAGAGAGAAAGAGAAGCTGTGAGTGTGTGAGATAGAGAAAGAGAAGCTGTGAGTGAGAGAGAGAGAAAGAAAGAGAAATTAGAGTGAGAAAGAGAGAGAGAAAGAGAAGCTGTGAGTGGGAGAGAGAGAAAGAGAGTCTGTGAGTGAGAGAGAGAGAGAAGCTGTGAGTGAGAGAGAGAGAGCCGCTGTGAGTGAGAGAGAGATAGAGAAGCTGTGAATGAGAGAGAGAGAAAGAGAAGCTGTGTGTGTGAGAGAGAAAGAGAAGCTGTGAGTGAGTGAGAGAGAGAGAAAGGGAAGTTGTGAGTAAGAGAGAGAGAGAAAGAGAAGCTGTGAGTGTGTGAGAGAGAAAGAGAAGCTGTGAGTGAGAGAGAGAGAGAAAGAGAAGCTGTGAGTGAGAAGGAGAGGGAAAGAAGCTGTGAGTGAGTGAGAGAGAGAGAAAGAGAAGCTGTGAGTGAGAGAGAGAGAAAGAGAAGCTGTGTGAGAGAGAGAGAAAGAGAAGCTGTGAGTAAGAAGGAGAGGGAAAGAGAAGAAGTGAGTGAGTGAGAGAGAGAGAAGCTGTGAGAGAGAAAGAGAAGCTGTGAGTGAGAGAGTGAGAGAGTGAGAGAGAGAAAGAGAAGCTGTGAGTGAGAGAGAGAGAGAAAGAGAAGCTGTGTGTAAGAAGGATAGGGAAAGAGAAGAAGTGAGTGAGTGAGAGAGAGAGAGAAAGAGAAGCTGTGAGAGAGAAAGAGAAGCTGTGAGTGAGAGAGTGAGAGAGAGAAAGAGAATCTGTTAGTGAGAGTGAGAGAGAGAGAAAGAGAAGCTGTGAGTGAGAGAGAGATTGAAAGAGAAGCTGTGAGTGAGAGAGAGAGAGAAAGAGAAGCTGTGAGTGAGAGAGAGAAAGAGAAGCTGTGACTGAGAGGGAGAGAGAGAAAGAGAAGCTGTGAGTGACAGAGAGAGAGAAGCTGTGAGTGACAGAGAGAGAGAAAGAGAAGCTGAGAGTGAGAGAGAGAGAGAAAGTGAAGCAGTGACTGAGAGAGAGAGAGACAGAGAAGCTTTGTGTGTGTGTGAGAGAGATAGAAAGAGAGTCTGTGAATCAGAGAGAGAGAGAGAAGCTGTGAGTGAGTGAGAGAGAGAGAGCCGCTGTGAGTGAGAGAGAGAGAAAGAGAAGCTGTGAATGAGAGAGAGAGAGAAAGAGAAGCTGTGAGTGAGAGAGAGAGAAAGAGAAGCTGTGAGTGAGTGAGAGAGAGAAAAGGAAGTTTGTGAGTGAGAGAGAGAGAGAAAGAGAAGTTGTGAGTGAGAGAGAGAAGCTGTGAGTGAGAGAGAGAAAGAAAAGCTGTGAGTGAGAGAGAGAGAGAAAGAGAAGATGTGAGTGAGTGAGAGAGAGAGAGAAGCAGTGAGAGAGAGAGAGAGAGAGAAAGAGAAGCTGTCAGTGAGACAGAGAGAGAGAAAGAGAAGCTGTGAGAGAGAGAGAGGGAGAAAGAGAAGCTGTGAGAGAGAGAGTGAAAGAGAAGCTCTGAGTGTGTGTGTGAGAGAAAGAGAAGCTGTGAGTGAGAGAGAGAGAAAGAAAGAGAAATTAGAGTGAGAAAGAGAGAGAGAAAGAGAAGCTGTGAGTGAGAGAGAGAGAGAGAGAAGATGTGAGTGATAGAGAGAGAGAATGAGAAGCTGTGAGTGATAGAGAGAGTAAGAGAAGCTGTGAGTGAGATAGAGAGAGAGAAAAGGAGAAGCTGTGAGTGAGAGAGAGAGAGGGAGAAAGATAAGCTGTGAGAGAGAGAGAGAGAAGCTGTGTGTGTGAGAGAGAGAAAGAAAAGCTGTGATTGAGAGTGAGAGAGAGAGAAAGAGATGCTGTGAGCGAGAGAGAGAGAAGCTGTGAGTGAGAGAGAGAAAGAAAAGCGGTGAATGAGAGAGAGAGAGAAAGAGAAGATATGAATGAGAGAGAGAGAGAAGCAGTGAGAGAGAGAGAGAGAGAAAGAGAAGCTGTGAGTGAGACAGAGAGAGAGAAAGAGAAGCTGTGAGAGAGAGAGAGAGGGAGAAAGAGAAGCTGTGAGAGAGCGAGAGAAAGAGAAGCTGTGAGTGTGTGTGAGAGAGAAAGAGAAGCTGTGAGTGAGAAAGAGAGAAAGAAAGAGAAATTAGAGTGAGAAAGAGAGAGAGAAAGAGAAGCTGTGAGTGGGAGAAGAGAAAGAGAGTGTGTGAGTGAGAGAGAGAGAGAGAAGCTGTGAGTGAGAGAGAGAGTGCCGCTGTGAGTGAGAGAGAGAGAAAGAGAAGCTGTGAATGAGAGAGAGAGAGAAAGAGAAGCTGTGAGTGAGACAAAGAGAAAGAAAGAGAAGCTGTGAGTGAGTGAGAGAGAAAGAGAAGCTGTGAGTGAGAAGGAGAGAGAGAGAGAGAAAGAGAAGCTGTGAGTGAGAGAGAGAGAGAAAGAGAAGCTGTGAGTGTGAGTGAGAGAGAAAGAGAAGCTGTGAGTGAGAGAGAGAGAGATGTGAGTGATAGAGAGAGAGTAAGAGAAGCTGTGAGTGAGAGAGGGAGAGAGAATGAGAAGCTGTGAGTGAGAGAGAGAAGCTGTGAGAGAGAGAAAGAGAAGCTGTGAGTGAGAGAGAGAGAGAGATGATGTGAGTGATAGAGAGAGAGAATGAGAAGCTGTCAGTGAGAGAGAGAGAAAGTAAGAGAAGCTGTGAGTGAGATAGAGAGAGAGAGAAAGAGAAGCTGTGAGTGAGAGAGAGAGAGGGAGAGAAAGATAATCTGTGTGAGAGAGAGAGAGAAAGATAAGCTGTGTGTTTTAGAGAGAGAGAAAGAGAAGCTGTGAGTGAGAGAGAAAGAAAGAGAAGCTGTGAGTGAGTGAGAGAGAAGCTATGAGTGAGAGAGAGAAAGAGAAGCTGTGAGTGAGAGAGAGAGAGATGTGAGTGATAGAGAGAGAGAAAGAGAAGCTGTGAGTGAGAGAGAGAGAGGGAGAAAGATAATCTGTGAGAGAGTGAGAGAAAGAGAAACTGTGTGTGAGAGAGAGAGAAAGAGAAGGTGTGAGTGAGAGTGAGAGAGAGAAAGAGAAGCTGTGAGTGAGAGAGAGAATCTGTGAGTGAGAGAGAGAAATAAAAGCTGTGAGGGAGATAGAGAGAGAAAGAGAAGATATGAGTGAGAGAGAAGCAGTGAGAGAGAGAGAGAGAGAGAGAAACAGAAGCTGTGAGTGAGACAGAGAGAGAAAGAGAAGCTGTGAGAGAGAGAGAGAAAGAGAAGCTGTGAGTGTGTGAGATAGAGAAAGAGAAGCTGTGAGTGAGAGAGAGAGAAAGAAAGAGAAATTAGAGTGAGAAAGAGAGAGAGAAAGAGAAGCTGTGAGTGGGAGAGAGAGAAAGAGAGTCTGTGAGTGAGAGAGAGAGAGAAGCTGTGAGTGAGAGAGAGAGAGCCGCTGTGAGTGAGAGAGAGATAGAGAAGCTGTGAATGAGAGAGAGAGAAAGAGAAGCTGTGTGTGTGAGAGAGAAAGAGAAGCTGTGAGTGAGTGAGAGAGAGAGAAAGGGAAGTTGTGAGTAAGAGAGAGAGAGAAAGAGAAGCTGTGAGTGTGTGAGAGAGAAAGAGAAGCTGTGAGTGAGAGAGAGAGAGAAAGAGAAGCTGTGAGTGAGAAGGAGAGGGAAAGAAGCTGTGAGTGAGTGAGAGAGAGAGAAAGAGAAGCTGTGAGTGAGAGAGAGAGAAAGAGAAGCTGTGTGAGAGAGAGAGAAAGAGAAGCTGTGAGTAAGAAGGAGAGGGAAAGAGAAGAAGTGAGTGAGTGAGAGAGAGAGAAGCTGTGAGAGAGAAAGAGAAGCTGTGAGTGAGAGAGTGAGAGAGTGAGAGAGAGAAAGAGAAGCTGTGAGTGAGAGAGAGAGAGAAAGAGAAGCTGTGTGTAAGAAGGATAGGGAAAGAGAAGAAGTGAGTGAGTGAGAGAGAGAGAGAAAGAGAAGCTGTGAGAGAGAAAGAGAAGCTGTGAGTGAGAGAGTGAGAGAGAGAAAGAGAATCTGTTAGTGAGAGTGAGAGAGAGAGAAAGAGAAGCTGTGAGTGAGAGAGAGATTGAAAGAGAAGCTGTGAGTGAGAGAGAGAGAGAAAGAGAAGCTGTGAGTGAGAGAGAGAAAGAGAAGCTGTGACTGAGAGGGAGAGAGAGAAAGAGAAGCTGTGAGTGACAGAGAGAGAGAAGCTGTGAGTGACAGAGAGAGAGAAAGAGAAGCTGAGAGTGAGAGAGAGAGAGAAAGTGAAGCAGTGACTGAGAGAGAGAGAGACAGAGAAGCTTTGTGTGTGTGTGAGAGAGATAGAAAGAGAGTCTGTGAATCAGAGAGAGAGAGAGAAGCTGTGAGTGAGTGAGAGAGAGAGAGCCGCTGTGAGTGAGAGAGAGAGAAAGAGAAGCTGTGAATGAGAGAGAGAGAGAAAGAGAAGCTGTGAGTGAGAGAGAGAGAAAGAGAAGCTGTGAGTGAGTGAGAGAGAGAAAAGGAAGTTTGTGAGTGAGAGAGAGAGAGAAAGAGAAGTTGTGAGTGAGAGAGAGAAGCTGTGAGTGAGAGAGAGAAAGAAAAGCTGTGAGTGAGAGAGAGAGAGAAAGAGAAGATGTGAGTGAGTGAGAGAGAGAGAGAAGCAGTGAGAGAGAGAGAGAGAGAGAAAGAGAAGCTGTCAGTGAGACAGAGAGAGAGAAAGAGAAGCTGTGAGAGAGAGAGAGGGAGAAAGAGAAGCTGTGAGAGAGAGAGTGAAAGAGAAGCTCTGAGTGTGTGTGTGAGAGAAAGAGAAGCTGTGAGTGAGAGAGAGAGAAAGAAAGAGAAATTAGAGTGAGAAAGAGAGAGAGAAAGAGAAGCTGTGAGTGAGAGAGAGAGAGAGAGAAGATGTGAGTGATAGAGAGAGAGAATGAGAAGCTGTGAGTGATAGAGAGAGTAAGAGAAGCTGTGAGTGAGATAGAGAGAGAGAAAAGGAGAAGCTGTGAGTGAGAGAGAGAGAGGGAGAAAGATAAGCTGTGAGAGAGAGAGAGAGAAGCTGTGTGTGTGAGAGAGAGAAAGAAAAGCTGTGATTGAGAGTGAGAGAGAGAGAAAGAGATGCTGTGAGCGAGAGAGAGAGAAGCTGTGAGTGAGAGAGAGAAAGAAAAGCGGTGAATGAGAGAGAGAGAGAAAGAGAAGATATGAATGAGAGAGAGAGAGAAGCAGTGAGAGAGAGAGAGAGAGAAAGAGAAGCTGTGAGTGAGACAGAGAGAGAGAAAGAGAAGCTGTGAGAGAGAGAGAGAGGGAGAAAGAGAAGCTGTGAGAGAGCGAGAGAAAGAGAAGCTGTGAGTGTGTGTGAGAGAGAAAGAGAAGCTGTGAGTGAGAAAGAGAGAAAGAAAGAGAAATTAGAGTGAGAAAGAGAGAGAGAAAGAGAAGCTGTGAGTGGGAGAAGAGAAAGAGAGTGTGTGAGTGAGAGAGAGAGAGAGAAGCTGTGAGTGAGAGAGAGAGTGCCGCTGTGAGTGAGAGAGAGAGAAAGAGAAGCTGTGAATGAGAGAGAGAGAGAAAGAGAAGCTGTGAGTGAGACAAAGAGAAAGAAAGAGAAGCTGTGAGTGAGTGAGAGAGAAAGAGAAGCTGTGAGTGAGAAGGAGAGAGAGAGAGAGAAAGAGAAGCTGTGAGTGAGAGAGAGAGAGAAAGAGAAGCTGTGAGTGTGAGTGAGAGAGAAAGAGAAGCTGTGAGTGAGAGAGAGAGAGATGTGAGTGATAGAGAGAGAGTAAGAGAAGCTGTGAGTGAGAGAGGGAGAAAGATAATCTGTGAGAGAGAGAGAGAGAGAGAGAAACTGTGTGTGAGAGAGAGAGAGAAAGAGAAGGTGTGAGTGAGAGTGAGAGAGAGAAAGAGAAGCTGTGAGTGAGAGAGAGAAAGAGAAGCTGTGAGTGAGAGAGAGAATCTGTGAGTGAGAGAGAGAAATAAAAGCTGTCAGTGAGAGAGAGAGAGAAAGAGAAGATATGAGTGAGAGAGAAGCAGTGAGAGAGAGAGAGAGAAACAGAAGCTGTGAGTGAGACAGAGAGAGAAAGAGAAGCTGTGTGAGAGAGAGAGAAAGAGAAGCTGTGAGTGTGTGAGAGAGAGAAAGAGAAGCTGTGAGTGAGAGAGAGAGAAAAAAGAGAAATTAGAGTGAGAAAGAGAGAGAGAAAGAGAAGCTGTGAGTGGGAGAGAGAGAAAGAGAGTCTGTGAGTGAGAGAGAGAGAGAAGCTGTAAGTGAGAGAGAGCCGCTGTGAGTGAGAGAGAGATAGAGAAGCTGTGAATGAGAGAGAGAGAGAAAGAGAAGCTGTGTGTGTGAGAGAGAAAGAGAAGCTGTGAGTGAGTGAGAGAGAGAGAAAGGGAAGTTGTGAGTGAGAGAGAGAGAGAAAGAGAAGCTGTGAGTGTGAGAGAGACAAAGAGAAGCTGTGAGTGAGAGAGAGAGAGAAAGAGGAGCTGTGAGTGAGAAGGAGAGGGAAAGAGAAGCTGGGAGTGAGTGAGAGAGAGAGAAAGAGAAGCTGTGAGTGAGAGAGAGAGAAAGAGAAGCTGTGAGTGAGAGAGAGAGAAAAAGAGAAACTGTGAGTAAGAAGGAGAGGGAAAGAGAAGAAGTGAGTGAGTGAGAGAGAGAGAGAGAGAGAAGCTGTGAGAGAGAAAGAGAAGCTGTGAGTGAGAGAGTGAGAGAGAGAAAGAGAAGCAGTTAGTGAGAGTGAGAGAGAGAGAGAAGCTGTGAGTGAGAGAGAGATTGAAAGAGAAGCTGTGAGTGAGAGAGAGAGAGAGAGAAAGAGAAGCTGTGAGTGAGAGAGAGAGAGAAAGAGAAGATGTGAGTGAGAGTGAGAGAGAGAAAGAGAAGCTGTGAGTGAGAGAGAGAGAAAGAGAAGCTGTGAGTGAGAGAGAGAATCTGTGAGTGAGAGAGAAAGAGAAGATATGAGTGAGAGAGAAGCAGTGAGAGAGAGAGAGAGAGAGAGAGAAACAGAAGCTGTGAGTGAGACAGAGAGAGAAAGAGAAGCTGTGTGAGAGAGAGAGAAAGAGAAGCTGTGTGTGTGTGAGAGAGAAAGAGAAGCTGTGAGTGAGAGAGAGAGAAAGAAAGAGAAATTAGAGTGAGAAAGAGAGAGAGAAAGAGAAGCTGTGAGTGGGAGAGAGAGAAAGAGAGTCTGTGAGTGAGAGAGAGAGAGAAGCTGTGAGTGAGAGAGAGAGAGCCACTGTGAGTGAGAGAGAGAGAGAGAAGCTGTGAATGAGAGAGAGAGAGAAAGAGAAGCTGTGTGTGAGAGAGAGAAAGAGAAGCTGTGAGTGAGTGAGAGAGAGAGAAAGGGAAGTTGTGAGTGAGAGAGAGAGAGAAAGAGAAGCTGTGAGTGTGTGAGAGAGAAAGAGAAGCTGTGAGTGAGAGAGAGAGAGAAAGAGAAGCTGTGAGTGAGAAGGAGAGGGAAAGAAGCTGTGAGTGAGTGAGAGAGAAAGAGAAGCTGTGAGTGAGTGAGAGAGAGAATGAGAAGCTGTGGGTGAGAGAGAGAAGCTGTGAGAGAGAGAGAGAGAGAGAGAAGCTGTGAGAGAGAAAGAGAAGCTGTGAGTGAGAGAGTGAGAGAAAGAGTGAGAGAAAGAGAAGCTGTGAGTGAGAGTGAGAGAGAGAGAGAGAAAGAGAAGATGTGAGTGAGAGAGAGAGAGAATGAGAAGCTGTGAGTGAGAGAGAGAAAGAGAAGCTGTGAGTGAGAGAGAGAGAGAGAGAAGATGTGAGTGAGAGAGAGAGGGAGAAAGAGAAGCTGTGTGTGTGTGAGAGAGAAAGAGAAGCTGTGAGTGAGAGTGAGAGAGAGAGAAAGAGAAAGAGAAGCTGTGAGTGAGAGAGCGAGAGAGAGAAAGAGAAGCTGTTAGTGAGAGAGAGAGAAAGAGATGCTGTGAGTGAGAGAGAGAGAGAAAGAGAAGCTGTGAGTGAGAGAGAGAGAAAGAGAAGCTGTGTGAGAGAGAAAGAGAAGCTGTGAGTGAGAAGGAGAGGGAAAGAGAAGCTGTGAGTGAGTGAGAGAGAGAGAAAGAGAAGCTGTGAGTGAGAGAGAGAAAGAGAAGCTGTGAGTGAGAGAGAGAGAGAAAGAGAAGCTGTGTGTAAGAAGGATAGGGAAAGAGAAGAAGTGAGTGAGTGAGAGAGAGAGAGAGAAAGAGAAGCTGTGAGAGAGAAAGAGAAGCTGTGAGTGAGAGAGTGAGAGAGAGAAAGAGAATCTGTTCGTGAGAGTGAGAGAGAGAGAGAAATAGAAGCTGTGAGTGAGAGAGAGATTGAAAGAGAAGCTGTGAGTGAGAGAGAGAGAGAGAAAGAGAAGCTGTGAGTGAGAGAGAGAAAGAGAAGCTGTGACTGAGAGGGAGAGAGAGAAAGAGAAGCTGTGAGTGACAGAGAGAGAGAAGCTGTGAGTTAGAGAGAGAGAAAGAGAAGCTGTGAGTGACAGAGAGAGAGAAAGAGAAGCTGAGAGTGAGAGAGAGAGAGAAAGTGAAGCTGTGACTGAGAGAGAGAGAGAGAGAGACAGAGAAGCTTTGTGTGTGTGAGAGAGAGAAAGATAGTCTGAGAAAGAGAGAGTGAAAGAGAAGCTGTGAGTGAGAGAGAGAGAGGGAGAAAGAGAAGCTGTGTGTGAGAGAGATAAAGAGAAGCTGTGAGTGAGAGTGAGAGAGAGAGAGAAAAAGAGAAGCTGTGAGTGTGAGTGAGAGAGAAAGAGAAGCTGTGAGTGAGTGAGAGAGAGAATGAGAAGCTGTGGGTGAGAGAGAGAAGCTGTGAGAGAGAGAGAGAGAAAGAGAAGCTGTGAGTGAGAGAGAGAGAACATCTGAGTGATAGAGAGAGAAAGAGAAGCTGTCAGTGAGAGAGAGAGAAAGTTAGAGAAGCTGTGAGTGAGATAGAGAGAGAGAAAGAGAAGCTGTGAGTGAGAGAGAGGGAGGGAGAGAAAGATAATCTGTGAGAGAGAGAGAGAAAGAGAAGCTGTGTGTTTTAGAGAGAGAGAAAGAGAAGCTGTGATTGAGAGTGTGAGAGAGAAAGAAAGAGAAGCTGTGAGTGAGAGAGAGAGAAAGAGAAGCTGTGAGTGAGAGAGAGAGAAGCTATCAGTGAGAGAGAGAAAGAAAAGCTGTGAGTGAGAGAGAGAGAGAGAAAGAGAAGATATGAGTGAGAGAGAGAGAGTGAAGCAGTGAGAGAGAGAGAAACAGAAGCTGTGAGTGAGACAGAGAGAGAGAAATAGAAGCTGTGAGAGAGAGAGAGAGGGAGAAAGAGAAGCTGTGAGAGAGAGAAAGAGAAGCTGTGAGTGAGAGAGAGAGAAAGAAAGAGAAATTAGAGTGAGAAAGAGAGAGAGAAAGAGAAGCTGTGAGTGGGAGAGAGAAAGAGAGTCTGTGAATCAGAGAGAGAGAGAAGCTGTGAGTGAGAGAGAGAGAGAGCCGCTGTGAGTGAGAGAGAGAGAAAGAGAAGCTGTGAATGAGAGAGAGAGAGAAAGAGAAGCTGTGAGTGAGAGAGAGAGAAAGAGAAGCTGTGAGTGAGTGAGAGAGAGAAAGGGAATTTTGTGAGTGAGAGAGAGAGAGAAAGAGAAGCTGTGAGTGAGAGAGAGAAGCTGTGAGTGAGAGAGAGAAAGAAAAGCTGTGAGTGAGAGAGAGAGAGAAAGAGAAGATGTAAGTGAGTGAGAGAGAGGGAGAAGCAGTGACTGAGAGGGAGAGAGAGAAAGAGAAGCTGTCAGTGAGACAGAGAGAGAGAAAGAGAAGCTGTGAGAGAGAGAGAGGGAGAAAGAGAAGCTGTGAGAGAGAGAGAGAAAGAGAAGCTGTGAGTGTGTGTGTGAGAGAAAGAGAAGCTGTGAGTGAGAGAAAGAGAAAGAAAGAGAAATTAGAGTGAGAAAGAGAGAGAGAAAGAGAAGCTGTGAGTGAGAGAGAGAGAGAGAGAGATGTGAGTGATAAAGAGAGAGAATGAGAAGCAGTGAATGATAGAGAGAGTAAGTAAGAGAAGCTTTGAGTGAGAGAGAGAGAGAGAAGGAGAAGCTGTGAGTGAGAGAGAGAGAGAATGAGAAGCTGTCAGTGTGAGAGAGAGAAAGTAAGAGAAGCTGTGAGTGAGATAGAGAGAGAGAGAAAGAGAAGCTGTGAGTGAGAGAGAGAGAGGGAGAAAGAGAAGCTGTGTGTGTGTGAGAGAGAAAGAGAAGCTGTGAGTGAGAGAGAGAAAGAAAAGCTGTGAGTGAGAGAGAGAGAGAGAAAGAGAAGATATGAGTGAGAGAGAGAGTGAAGCAGTGAGAGAGAGAGAAACAGAAGCTGTGAGTGAGACAGAGAGAGAGAAATAGAAGCTGTGAGAGAGAGAGAGAGGGAGAAAGAGAAGCTGTGAGAGAGAGAGAAAGAGAAGCTGTGAGTGTTTGAGAGAGAGAAAGAGAAGCTGTGAGTGAGAGAGAGAGAAAGAAAGAGAAATTAGAGTGAGAAAGAGAGAGAGAAAGAGAAGCTGTGAGTGGGAGAGAGAAAGAGAGTCTGTGAATCAGAGAGAGAGAAGCTGTGAGTGAGAGAGAGAGAGAGCCGCTGTGAGTGAGAGAGAGAGAAAGAGAAGCTGTGAATGAGAGAGAGAGAGAAAGAGAAGCTGTGAGTGAGAGAGAGAGAAAGAGAAGCTGTGAGTGAGAGAGAGAGAAGCTGTGTGTGAGAGAGAAAGAAAAGCTGTGAGTGAGAGAGAGAGAAAGAGAAGATATGAGTGAGAGAGAGAGAAGCAGTGAGTGAGAGAGAGAGAGAGAAAGAGAAGCTGAGAGTGAGACAGAGAGAGAGAAAGAGAAGCTGTGAGAGAGAGAGAGGGGAAGAAAGAGAAGCTGTGTGTGTGAGAGAGAGAAAGAGAAGCTGTGAGTGTGAGAGAGAGAAAGAGAAGCTGTGAGTGAGAGAGAGAGAGAGAAAGAAAGAGAAATTAGAGTGAGAAAGAGAGAGAGAAAGAGAAGCTGTGAGTGGGAGAGAGAGAAAGAGTCTGTGAGTGAGTGAGAGAGAGAGAAGCTGTGAGTGAGAGAGAGAGAAAGAGAAGCTGTGAATGAGAGAGAGAGAAACTGTGAGTGAGAGAGAGAGAAAGAGAAGCTGTGAGTGATTAAGAGAGAGAAAGGGAAGTTGTGTGAGAGAGAGAGAGAAGCTGTGAGTGAGAGAGAGAGAGAAAGAGAAGCTGTGAGTGAGAGAGAGAGAAAGAGAAGCTGTGAGTGAGAAGGAGAGGGAAAGAGAAGCTGTGAGTGAGTGAGAGAGAGAGAAAGAGAAGCTGTGAGAGAGAAAGAGAGAAGCTGTGAGTGAGAGAGTGAGAGAGAGAAAGAGAAGCTGTGAGTGAGAGAGAGAAAGAGAAGCTGTGAGTGAGAGGGAGAGAGAGAAAGAGAAGCTGTGAGTGAGAGAGAGAGAAAGAGAAGCTGTGAGTGTGAGAGAGAAAGAGAAGTTGTGAGTGAGAGGGAGAGAGAGAAAGAGAAGCTGTGAGTGACACACACAGAGAGAAGCTGTGAGTTAGAGAGAGAGAGAAAGAGAAGTTGTGAGTGACAGAGAGAGAGAAAGAGAAGCTGTGAGTGAGAGAGTGAGAGAGAGAAAGAGAAGCTGTTAGTGAGAGTGAGAGAGAGAGAGAAAGAGAAGCTGTGAGTGAGAGAGAGATTGAAAGAGAAGCTGTGAGTGAGAAAGAGAGAGAAAGAGAAGCTGTGAGTGAGAGAGAGAAAGAGAAGCTGTGAGTGAGAGGGAGAGAAAGAGAAGCTGTGAGTGATACAGAGAGGGAGAACCTGTGAGTTAGAGAGAGAGAAAGAGAAGCTGTGAGTGATAGAGAGAGAGAAAGAGAAGCTGAGAGTGAGAGGGAGAAAGAATGTGAGTGAGAGAGAGAGAAGATGTGAGTGAGAGAGAGAGAGGGAGAAAGAGAAGCTGTGTGTGTGTGTGTGAGAGAGAAAGAGAAGCTGTGAGTGAGAGTGAGAGAGAGAGAGAGAGAATGAGAAGCTGTGAGTGAGAGAGAGAGAAGCTGTGGGTGAGAGAGAGAGAAGATGTGAGTGAGAGAGAGAGAGGGAGAAAGAGAAGCTGTGTGTGTGTGTGAGAGAAAGAGAAGCTGTGAGTGAGAGTGAGAGAGAAAGAGAAAGAGAAGCTGTGAGTGAGAGAGCGAGAGAGAGAAAGTGAAGCTGTTAGTGAGAGTGAGAGAGAGAGAGAAAGAGAAGCTGTGAGTGAGAGAGAGAAAGAGATGCTGTGAGTGTGAGAGAGAGAGAAAGAGAAGCTGTGAGTGAGAGAGAGAGAAAGAGAAACTGTGAGTGAGAGAGAGAAAGAGAAGCTGTGAGTGAGAGGGAGAGAGAGAAAGAGAAGCTGTGAGTGAGAGAGAGAGAAAGAGAAGCTGTGAGTGAGAGAGAGAAAGAGAAGTTGTGAGTGAGAGGGAGAGAGAGAAAGAGAAGCTGTGAGTGAGAGAGAGAGAAAGAGATGCTGTGAGTGAGAGAGAGAGAGAAAGAGAAGCTGTGAGTGAGAGAGAGAGAAAGAGAAGCTGTGAGTGAGAGAGAGAGAAAGAGATGCTGTGAGTGAGAGAGAGAGAGAAAGAGAAGCTGTGAGTGAGAGAGAGAGAAAGAGAAGCTGTGAGTGAGAGAGAGAGAGAGAGAGAAGCTGTGAGTGAGAGAGAGAGAAAGAGATGCTGTGAGTGAGAGAGAGAGAGAAAGAGAAGCTGTGAGTGAGAGAGAGAGAAAGAGAAGCTGTGAGTGAGAGAGAGAGAGAAAGAGAAGCTGTGAGAGAGAAAGAGTAGCTGTGAGTGAGAGAGAGAGAGAAAGAGAAGCTGTGATTAAGAAGGAGAGGGAAAGAGAAGAAGTGAGTGAGAGAGAGAGAGAGAAAGAGGCTGTGAGACAGAAAGAGAAGCTGTGAGTGAGAGAGTGAGAGAGAGAGAGAGAATCTGTTAGTGAGAGAGAGAGAGAAAGAGAAGCTGTGAGTTAGAGAGAGAAAGAGAAGCTGTGAGTGAGAGGGAGAGAAAGAGAAGCTGTGAGTGACACACAGAGAGAGAAGCTGTGAGTTAGAGAGAGAGAAAGAGAAGCTGTGAGTGACAGAAAGAGAAAGAGAAGCTGAGATGAGAGAGAGAGAGAAAGTGAAGCTGTGAGTGAGAGAGAGAGAGAAAGAGAAGCTGTGTGTGTGTGAGAGAGAAAGATAGTCTGAGAAAGAGAGAGTGAAAGAGAAACTGTGAGTGAGACAGAGAGAGGGAGAAAGAGAAGCTGTGTGCGTGAGAGAGAGAAAGAGAAGCTGTGAGTGAGAGTGAGAGAGAGAGAGAGAAAGAGAAGCTGAGAGAGAGAGAGACAGAGAAAGTGAAGCTGTGAGTGAGAGAGAGAGAGAAAGAGATGCTGTGAGTGAGAGAGAGAGAGAAAGAGAAGCTGTGAGTGAGACAGAGAAAGGGAGAAATAGAAGCTGTGTGTGTGTGAGAGAGAGAAAGAGAAGCTGTGAGTGAGAGTGAGAGAGAGAGAGAGAAAGAGAAAGAGAAGCTGTGAGTGAGAGAGAGAGAATGAGAAGCTGTGAGTGAGAGAGAGAGAAGCTGTGAGTGAGAGGGAGAGAAGATGTGAGTGAGAGAGAGAGAGGGAGAAAGAGAAGCTGTGTGTGTGTGAGAGAGAAAGAGAAGCTGTGAGTGAGAGTGAGAGAGAGAGAAAGAGAAAGAGAAGCTGTGAGTGAGAGAGCGAGAGAGGGAAAGAGAAGCTGTTAGTGAGAGTGAGAGAGAGAGAGAAAGAGAAGCTGTGAGTGAGAGAGGGAGAGAAAGAGATGCTGTGAGTGAGAGAGAGAGAAAGAGAAGCTGTGAGTGAGAGAGAGAGAAAGAGAAGCTGTGAGAGAGAGAGAGAAAGAGAAGCTGTGAGTGAGAAGGAGAGGGAAAGAGAAGCTGTGAGTGAGTGAGAGAGAGAGAAAGAGAAGCTGTGAGTGAGAGAGAGAGAAAGAGAAGCTGTGAGTGAGAGAGAGAGAGAAAGAGAAGCTGTGAGTAAGAAGGAGAGGGAAAGAGAAGAAGTGAGTGAGTGAGAGAGAGAGAAAGAGAAGCTGTGAGAGAGAAAGAGAAGCTGTGAGTGAGAGAGTGAGAGAGAGAAAGAGAATCTGTTAGTGAGAGTGAGAGAGAGAGAGAAAGAGAAGCTGTGAGTGAGAGAGAGATTGAAAGAGAAGCTGTGAGTGAGAGAGAGAAGATGTGAGTGATAGAGAGAGAGAATGAGAAGCTGTGAGTGATAGAGAGAGTAAGTAAGAGAAGCTGTGAGTGAGAGAGAGAGAGGGAGAAAGATAAGCTGTGTGTGTGAGAGAGAGAGAGAGAAGCTGTGATTGAGAGTGAGAGAGAGAGAAAGAGATGCTGTGAGTGAGAGAGAGAGAAGCTGTGAGTGAGAGAGAGAAAGAAAAGCGGTGAGTGAGAGAGAGAGAGAAAGAGAAGCTGTGAGTGAGAGAGTGAGAGAGAGAAAGAGAAGCTGTTAGTGAGAGTGAGAGAGAGAGAGAAAGAGAAGCTGTGAGTGAGAGAGAGATTGAAAGAGAAGCTGTGAGTGAGAGAGAGAGAGAAAGAGAAGCTGTGAGTGAGAGAGAGAAAGAGAAGCTGTGAGTGAGAGGGACAGAAAGAGAAGCTGTGAGTGACACAGAGAGAGAGAACCTGTGAGTTAGAGAGAGAGAAAGAGAAGCTGTGAGTGACAGAGAGAGAGAAAGAGAAGCTGAGAGTGAGAGAGAGAGAGAATGTGAAGCTGTGTGTGTGTGTGAGAGAGAAAGATAGTCTGAGAAAGAGAGAGTGAAAGAGAAGCTGTGAGTGAGACAGAGAGAGGGAGAAAGAGAAGCTGTGTGTGTGTGAGAGAGAAAGAGAAGCTGTGAGTGAGAGTGAGAGAGAGAAAGAGAAAGAGAAGCTGTGAGTGAGAGAGAGAGAAAGAGAAGCTGTGAGTGAGAGAGATAGAGAAAGCGAAGCTGTGAGTGAGAGAGAGAGAGAATAAAAAGCTGTGAGTGTGAGAGAGAGAAGCTGTGAGTGAGAGAGAGAGAGAGATGTGAGTGATAGAGAGAGAGAAAGAGAAGCTGTGAGTGAGAGGGAGAGAAAGTAAGAGAAGCTGTGAGTGTGATAGAGAGAGAGAGAAAGAGAAGCTGTGAGTGAGAGAGAGAGAGGGAGAAAGATAATCTGTGATTGAGAGAGAGAGAGAGAGAAAGAGAAGCTGTGAGTGAGAGAGAGAGAAAGAGAAGCTGTGAGTGAGAGAGAGAGAAGCTGTGTGAGAGAGAGAAAGAAAAGCTGTGAGTGAGAGAGAGAGAAAGAGAAGATATGAGTGAGTGAGAGAGAAGCAGTGAGTGAGAGAGAGAGAGAGAAAGAAAAGCTGTGAGTGAGATAGAGAGAGAGAAAGAGAAGCTGTGAGAGAGAGAGAGGGGAAGAAAGAGAAGCTGTGTGTGTGAGAGAGAGAAAGAGAAGCTGTGAGTGTGTGAGAGAGAAAGAGAAGCTGTGAGTGAGAGAGAGAGAGAGAAAGAAAGAGAAATTAGAGTGAGAAAGAGAGAGAGAGAGAGAAGCTGTGAGTGGGAGAGAGAGAAAGAGTCTGTGAGTGAGTGAGAGAGAGAGAAGCTGTGAGTGAGAGAGAGAGAAAGAGAAGCTGTGAATGAGAGAGAGAGAAACTGTGAGTGAGAGAGAGAGAAAGAGAAGCTGTGAGTGATTAAGAGAGAGAAAGGGAAGTTGTGAGAGAGAGAGAGAGAGAGAGAGAAGCTGTGAGTGAGAGAGAGAGAGAAAGAGAAGCTGTGAGTGAGAGAGAGAGAAAGAGAAGCTGTGAGTGAGAAGGAGAGGGAAAGAGAAGTTGTGAGTGAGTGAGAGAGAGAGAAAGAGAAGCTGTGAGAGAGAAAGAGAGAAGCTGTGAGTGAGAGAGTGAGAGAGAGAAAGAGAAGCTGTGAGTGAGAGAGAGAAAGAGAAGCTGTGAGTGAGAGGGAGAGAGAGAAAGAGAAGCTGTGAGTGAGAGAGAGAGAAAGAGAAGCTGTGAGTGTGAGAGAGAAAGAGAAGTTGTGAGTGAGAGGGAGAGAGAGAAAGAGAAGCTGTGAGTGACACACACAGAGAGAAGCTGTGAGTTAGAGAGAGAGAGAAAGAGAAGTTGTGAGTGACAGAGAGAGAGAAAGAGAAGCTGTGAGTGAGAGAGTGAGAGAGAGAAAGAGAAGCTGTTAGTGAGAGTGAGAGAGAGAGAGAAAGAGAAGCTGTGAGTGAGAGAGAGATTGAAAGAGAAGCTGTGAGTGAGAAAGAGAGAGAAAGAGAAGCTGTGAGTGAGAGAGAGAAAGAGAAGCTGTGAGTGAGAGGGAGAGAAAGAGAAGCTGTGAGTGATACAGAGAGGGAGAACCTGTGAGTTAGAGAGAGAGAAAGAGAAGCTGTGAGTGATAGAGAGAGAGAAAGAGAAGCTGAGAGTGAGAGGGAGAAAGAATGTGAAGCTGTCAGTGAGAGAGAGAGAGAAAGAGAAGCTGTGTGTGTGTGTGAGAGAGAAAGATAGTCTGAGAAAGAGAGAGTGAAAGAGAAGCTGTGAGTGAGACAGAGAGAGGGAGAAAGAGAAGCTGTGTGTGTGTGAGAGAGAAAGAGAAACTGTGAGTGAGAGGGAGAGAGAGAAAGAGAAGCTGTGAGTGAGAGAGAGAGAAAGAGAAGCTGTGAGTGAGAGAGAGAAAGAGAAGTTGTGAGTGAGAGGGAGAGTGAGAAAGAGAAGCTGTGAGTGAGAGAGAGAGAGAAAGAGAAGCTGTGAGTGAGACAGAGAGAGGGAGAAAGAGAAGCTGTGTGTGTGTGAGAGAGAGAAAGAGAAGCTGTGAGTGAGAGAGAGAGAAAGAGAAGCTGTGAGTGAGAGAGAGAGAAAGAGAAGTTGTGAGTGAGAGGGAGAAAGAGAAGCTGTGATTAAGAAGGAGAGGGAAAGAGAAGAAGTGAGTGAGAGAGAGAGAGAGAGAAAGAGGCTGTGAGACAGAAAGAGAAGCTGTGAGTGAGAGAGTGAGAGAGAGAAAGAGAATCTGTTAGTGAGAGAGAGAGAAAGAGAAGCTGTGAGTTAGAGAGAGAAAGAGAAGCTGTGAGTGAGAGGGAGAGAAAGAGAAGCTGTGAGTGACACACAGAGAGAGAAGCTGTGAGTTAGAGAGAGAGAAAGAGAAGCTGTGAGTGACAGAAAGAGAAAGAGAAGCTGAGAGTGAGAGAGAGAGAGAAAGTGAAGCTGTGAGTGAGAGAGAGAGAGAAAGAGAAGCTGTGTGTGTGTGTGAGAGAGAAAGAGAAGCTGTGAGTGAGAGTGAGAGAGAGAGAGAGAGAGAGAATGAGAAGCTGTGAGTGAGAGAGAGAGAAGATGTGAGTGAGAGAGAAGATGTGAGTGAGAGAGAGAGAGGGAGAAAGAGAAGCTGTGTGTGTGTGTGAGAGAAAGAGAAGCTGTGAGTGAGAGTGAGAGAGAGAGAAAGAGAAAGAGAAGCTGTGAGTGAGAGAGCGAGAGAGAGAAAGAGAAGCTGTTAGTGAGAGTGAGAGAGAGAGAGAAAGAGAAGCTGTGAGTGAGAGAGAGAAAGAGATTATGTGAGTGAGAGAGAGAGAGAAAGAGAAGCTGTGAGTGAGAGAGAGAGAAAGAGAAACTGTGAGTGAGAGAGAGAAAGAGAAGCTGTGAGTGAGAGGGAGAGAGAGAAAGAGAAGCTGTGAGTGAGAGAGAGAGAAAGAGAAGCTGTGAGTGAGAGAGAGAAAGAGAAGTTGTGAGTGAGAGGGAGAGAGAGAAAGAGAAGCTGTGAGTGAGAGAGAGAGAAAGAGATGCTGTGAGTGAGAGAGAGAGAGAAAGAGAAGCTGTGAGTGAGAGAGAGAGAAAGAGAAGCTGTGAGTGTGAGAGAGAGAAAGAGATGCTGTGAGTGAGAGAGAGAGAGAAAGAGAAGCTGTGAGTGAGAGAGAGAGAAAGAGAAGCTGTGAGTGAGAGAGAGAGAGAGAGAGAAGCTGTGAGTGAGAGAGAGAGAAAGAGATGCTGTGAGTGAGAGAGAGAGAGAAAGAGAAGCTGTGAGTGAGAGAGAGAGAAAGAGAAGCTGTGAGTGAGAGAGAGAGAGAAAGAGAAGCTGTGAGAGAGAAAGAGTAGCTGTGAGTGAGAGAGAGAGAGAAAGAGAAGCTGTGATTAAGAAGGAGAGGGAAAGAGAAGAAGTGAGTGAGAGAGAGAGAGAAAGAGGCTGTGAGACAGAAAGAGAAGCTGTGAGTGAGAGAGTGAGAGAGAGAAAGAGAATCTGTTAGTGAGAGAGAGAGAGAAAGAGAAGCTGTGAGTTAGAGAGAGAAAGAGAAGCTGTGAGTGAGAGGGAGAGAAAGAGAAGCTGTGAGTGACACACAGAGAGAGAAGCTGTGAGTTAGAGAGAGAGAAAGAGAAGCTGTGAGTGACAGAAAGAGAAAGAGAAGCTGAGATGAGAGAGAGAGAGAAAGTGAAGCTGTGAGTGAGAGAGAGAGAAAGAGAAGCTGTGTGTGTGTGAGAGAGAAAGATAGTCTGAGAAAGAGAGAGTGAAAGAGAAGCTGTGAGTGAGACAGAGAGAGGGAGAAAGAGAAGCTGTGTGCGTGAGAGAGAGAAAGAGAAGCTGTGAGTGAGAGTGAGAGAGAGAGAGAGAAAGAGAAGCTGAGAGTGAGAGAGGGAGAGAAAGTGAAGCTGTGAGTGAGAGAGAGAGAGACAGAGAAAGTGAAGCTGTGAGTGAGAGAGAGAGAGAAAGAGATGCTGTGAGTGAGAGAGAGAGAGAAAGAGAAGCTGTGAGTGAGACAGAGAGAGGGAGAAATAGAAGCTGTGTGTGTGTGAGAGAGAGAAAGAGAAGCTGTGAGTGAGAGTGAGAGAGAGAGAGAGAAAGAGAAAGAGAAAGAGAAGCTGTGAGTGAGAGAGAGAGAATGAGAAGCTGTGAGTGAGAGAGAGAGAAGCTGTGAGTGAGAGAGAGAGAAGATGTGAGTGAGAGAGAGAGAGGGAGAAAGAGAAGCTGTGTGTGTGTGAGAGAGAAAGAGAAGCTGTGAGTGAGAGTGAGAGAGAGAGAAAGAGAAAGAGAAGCTGTGAGTGAGAGAGCGAGAGAGGGAAAGAGAAGCTGTTAGTGAGAGTGAGAGAGAGAGAGAAAGAGAAGCTGTGAGTGAGAGAGGGAGAGAAAGAGATGCTGTGAGTGAGAGAGAGAGAGAAAGAGAAGCTGTGAGTGAGAGAGAGAGAAAGAGAAGCTGTGAGAGAGAGAGAGAAAGAGAAGCTGTGAGTGAGAAGGAGAGGGAAAGAGAAGCTGTGAGTGAGTGAGAGAGAGAGAAAGAGAAGCTGTGAGTGAGAGAGAGAGAAAGAGAAGCTGTGAGTGAGAGAGAGAGAAAGAGAAGCTGTGAGTAAGAAGGAGAGGGAAAGAGAAGAAGTGAGTGAGTGAGAGAGAGAGAAAGAGAAGCTGTGAGAGAGAAAGAGAAGCTGTGAGTGAGAGAGTGAGAGAGAGAAAGAGAATCTGTTAGTGAGAGTGAGAGAGAGAGAGAAAGAGAAGCTGTGAGTGAGAGAGAGATTGAAAGAGAAGCTGTGAGTGAGAGAGAGAGAGAAAGAGAAGCTGTGAGTGAGAGAGAGAAAGAGAAGCTGTGACTGAGAGGGAGAGAGAGAAAGAGAAGCTGTGAGTTACACAGAGAGAGAGAAGCTGTGAGTTAGAGAGAGAGAAAGAGAAGCTGTGTGTGTGAGAGAGAAAGATAGTCTGAGAAAGAGAGAGTGAAAGAGAAGCTGTGAGTGAGAGTGAGAGAGAGAGAGAGAGAAGCTGTGAGTGTGAGTGAGAGAGAAAGAGAAGCTGTGAGTGAGTGAGAGAGAGAGAGAATGAGAAGCTGTGAGTGTGAGAGAGAAGCTGTGAGAGAGAGAAAGAGAAGCTGTGAGTGAGAGAGAGAGAGAGAAAATGTGAGTGATAGAGAGAGAGAATGAGAAGCTGTCAGTGAGAGAGAGAGAAAGTAAGAGAAGCTGTAAGTGAGATAGAGAGAGAGAGAAAGAGAAGCTTTGAGTGAGAGAGAGAGAGGGAGAGAAAGATAATCTGTGAGAGAGAGAGAGAAAGAGAAGCTGTGTGTTTTAGAGAGAGAGAAAGAGAAACTGTGAGTGAGAGAGAGAGAAAGAGAAGCTGTGAGTGAGAGAGAGAGAAGCTATGAGTGAGAGAGGGAAAGAAAAGCTGTGAGTGAGAGAGAGAGAAAGAGAAGATATGAGTGAGAGAGAGAAAGAGAAGCTGTGAGTGAGAGAGAGAGAAGCTATGAGTGAGAGAGAGAAAGAAAAGCTGTGAGTGAGAGAGAGAGAAAGAGAAGATATGAGTGAGAGAGAGAGAGAAGCTGTGAGTGAGAGAGAGAGAAAGAAAGAGAAATTAGAGTGAGAAAGAGAGAGAGAAAGACAAGCTGTGAGTGGGAGAGAGAGAAAGAGAGTCTGTGAATCAGAGAGAGAGAGGGAAGCTGTGAGTGAGAGAGAGAGAGCCGCTGTGAGTGAGAGAGAGAGAAAGAGAAGATGTGAATGAGAGAGAGAGAGAAAGAGAAGCTGTGAGTGAGAAGGAGAGGGAAAGAGAAGCTGTGAGTGAGTGAGAGAGAGAGAAAGAGAAGCTGTGAGTGAGAGAGAGAGAGAGAAAGAGAAGCTGTGAGTGAGAGAGAGAGAGAAAGAGAAGCTGTGAGTAAGAAGGAGAGGGAAAGAGAAGAAGTGAGTGAGTGAGAGAGAGAGAAAGAGAAGCTGTGAGAGAGAAAGAGAAGCTGTGAGTGAGAGAGTGAGAGAGAGAAAGAGAATCTGTTAGTGAGAGTGAGAGAGAGAGAGAAAGAGAAGCTGTGAGTGAGAGAGAGATTGAAAGAGAAGCTGTGAGTGAGAGAGAGAGAAAGAGAAGCTGTGAGTGAGAGAGAGAAAGAGAAGCTGTGACTGAGTGGGAGAGAAAGAAAGAGAAGCTGTGAGTTACACAGAGAGAGAGAAGCTGTGAGTTAGAGAGAGAGAAAGAGAAGCTGTGAGTGACAGAGAGAGAGAAAGAGAAGCTGAGAGTGAGAGAGAGAGAGAGAAAGTGAAGCTGTGAGTGTGAGAGAGAGACAGAGAAGCTGTGTGTGTGTGAGAGAGAGAAAGATAGTCTGAGAAAGAGAGAGTGAAAGAGAAGCTGTGAGTGAGACAGAGAGAGGGAGAAAGAGAAGCTGTGTGCGTGAGAGAGAGAAAGTGAAGCTGTGAGTGAGAGAGAGAGAGAAAGAGAAGCTGTGTGTGTGAGAGAGAAAGATATTTTGAGAAAGAGAGAGTGAAAGAGAAGCTGTGAGTGAGAGAGAGAGAGGGAGAAAGAGAAGCTGTGTGTGAGAGAGAGAGAAAGAGAAGCTGTGCGTGAGAGAGAGAGAAGCTATGAGTGAGAGAGAGAAAGAAAAGCTGTGAGTGAGAGAGAAACAGAAGCTGTGAGTGAGACAGAGAGAGAGAAAGAGAAGCTGTGAGAGAGAGAGAGAGGGAGAAAGAGAAGCTGTGAGAGAGAGAGAGAAAGAGAAGCTGTGAGTGTGTGTGAGAGAGAAAGAGAAGCTGGGAGTGAGAGAGAGAGAAAGAAAGAGAAATTAGAGTGAGAAAGAGAGAGAGAAAGAGAAGCTGTGAGTGGGAGAGAGAGAAAGAGAGTCTGTGAATCAGAGAGAGAGAGAAGCTGTGAGTGAGAGACAGAGGGAGAGAGCCGCTGTGAGTGAGAGAGAGAGAAAGAGAAGCTGTGAATGAGAGAGAGAGAGAAATAGAAGCTGTGAGTTAGAGAGAGAGAAAGAGAAGCTGTGAGTGAGTGAGAGAGAGAAAGGGAAGTTTGTGAGTGAGAGAGAGAGAGAAAGAGAAGCTGTGAGTGAGAGAGAGATGCTGTGAGTGAGAGAGAGAAAGAAAAGCTGTGAGTGAGAGAGAGAGAGAGAAAGAGAAGATGTGAGTGAGTGAGAGAGAGAGAGAAGCAGTGAGTGAGAGAGAGAGAGAGAAAGAGAAGCTGTCAGTGAGACAGAGAGAGAGAAAGAGAAGCTGTGAGAGAGAGAGAGGGAGAAAGAGAAGCTGTGAGAGAGAGAGTGAAAGAGAAGCTGTGAGTGTGTGTGAGAGAGAAAGAGAAGCTGTGAGTGAGAGAGAGAGAAAGAAAGAGAAATTAGAGTGAGAAAGAGAGAGAAAGAGAAGCTGTGAGTGAGAGAGAGAGAGAAGATGTGAGTGATAGAGAGAGAGAATGAGAAGCTGTGATTGATAGAGAGTAAGTAAGAGAAGCTGTGAGTGAGATAGAGAGAGAGAGAAGGAGAAGCTGTGAGAGAGAGAGAGGGAGTAAGATAAGCTGTGTGAGAGGGAGAGAGAGAGAAGCTGTGTGTGAGAGAGAGAGAAAGAAAAGCTGTGATTGAGAGTGAGAGAGAGAGAGAAAGAGATGCTGTGAGTGAGAGAGAGAGAAGCTGTGAGTGAGAGAGAGAAAGAAAAGTGGTGAGTGAGAGAGAGAGAAAGAGAAGATATGAATGAGAGAGAGAGAGAGAAGCAGTGAGAGAGAGAGAGAAAGAGAAGCTGTGAGTGAGACAGAGAGAGAGAAAGAGAAGCTGTGAGAGAGAGAGAGGGAGAAAGAGAAGCTGTGAGAGAGCGAGAGAAAGAGAAGCAGTGAGTGTGTGTGAGAGAGAAAAAGAAGCTGTGAGTGAGAGAGAGAAAGAAAGAGAAATTAGAGTGAGAAAGAGAGAGAGAAAGAGAAGCTGTGAGTGGGAGAGAGAGAAAGAGAGTCTGTGAGTGAGAGAGAGAGAGAGAAGCTGTGAGTGAGAGAGCGAGTGCTGCTGTGAGTGAGAGGGAGAGAAAGAGAAGCTGTGAATGAGAGAGAGAGAAAGAGAAGCTGTGAGTGAGAGAGAGAGAAAGAAAGAGAAGCTGTGAGTGTGAGTGAGAGAGAAAGAGAAGCTGTGAGTGAGTGAGTGAGAGAGAATGAGAAGCTGTGAGTGAGAGAGAGAAGCTGTGAGAGAGAGAAAGAGAAGCTGTGAGTGAGAGAGAGAGAGAAGATGTGAGTGATAGAGAGAGAGAATGAGAAGCTGTCAGTGAGAGAGAGAGAAAGTAAGAGAAGCTGTGAGTGAGATAGAGAGAGAGAGAAAGAGAAGCTGTGAGTGAGAGAGAGAGAGGGAGAGAAAGATAATCTGTGAGAGAGAGAGAGAAAGAGAAGCTGTGTGTTTTAGAGAGAGAGAAAGAGAAGCTGTGAGTGAGAGAGAGAAAGAGAAGCTTTGAGTGAGAGAGAGAAGCTATGAGTGAGAGAGAGAAAGAAAAGCTGTGAGTGAGAGAGAGAGAGAAAGAGAAGATATGAGTGAGAGAGAGAGAAAGAGAAGCTGTGCGTGAGAGAGAGAGAAGCTATGAGTGAGAGAGAGAAAGAAAAGCTGTGAGTGAGAGAGAAACAGAAGCTGTGAGTGAGACAGAGAGAGAGAAAGAGAAGCTGTGAGAGAGAGAGAGAGGGAGAAAGAGAAGCTGTGAGAGAGAGAGAGAAAGAAAGAGAAGCTGTGAGTGTGTGTGAGAGAGAAAGAGAAGCTGTGAGTGAGAGAGAGAGAAAGAAAGAGAAATTAGAGTGAGAAAGAGAGAGAGAAAGAGAAGCTGTGAGTGGGAGAGAGAGAAAGAGAGTCTGTGAATCAGAGAGAGAGAGAGAAGCTGTGAGTGAGAGACAAAGAGAGAGCCGCTGTGAGTGAGAGAGAGAGAAAGAGAAGCTGTGAATGAGAGAGAGAGAGAAATAGAAGCTGTGAGTGAGAGAGAGAGAAAGAGAAGCTGTGAGTGAGTGAGAGAGAGAAAGGGAAGTTTGTGAGTGAGAGGGAGAGAGAAAGAGAAGCTGTGAGTGAGAGAGAGATGCTGTGAGTGAGAGAGAGAGAAAGAAAAGCTGTGAGTGAGAGAGAGAGAGAGAAAGAGAAGATGTGAGTGAGTGAGAGAGAGAGAGAAGCAGTGAGTGAGAGTGAGAGAGAGAAAGAGAAGCTGTCAGTGAGACAGAGAGAGAGAAAGAGAAGCTGTGAGAGAGAGAGAGGGAGAAAGAGAAGCTGTGAGAGAGAGAGTGAAAGAGAAGCTGTGAGTGTGTGTGAGAGAGAAAGAGAAGCTGTGAGTGAGAGAGAGAGAAAGAAAGAGAAATTAGAGTGAGAAAGAGAGAGAAAGAGAAGCTGTGAGTGAGAGAGAGAGAGAGAAGATGTGAGTGATAGAGAGAGAGAATGAGAAGCTGTGATTGATAGAGAGTAAGTAAGAGAAGCTGTGAGTGAGATAGAGAGGGAGAGAAGGAGAAGCTGTGAGTGAGAGAAAGAGAAGCTGTGAGTGAGAGAGAGAGAGAAGATGTGAGTGATAGAGAGAGAGAATGAGAAGCTGTCAGTGAGAGAGAGAGAAAGTAAGAGAAGCTGTGAGTGAGATAGAGAGAGAGAGAAAGAGAAGCTGTGAGTGAGAGAGAGAGAGGGAGAGAAAGATAATCTGTGAGAGAGAGAGAGAAAGAGAAGCTGTGTGTTTTAGAGAGAGAGAAAGAGAAGCTGTGAGTGAGAGAGAGAAAGAGAAGCTTTGAGTGAGAGAGAGAAGCTATGAGTGAGAGAGAGAAAGAAAAGCTGTGAGTGAGAGAGAGAGAGAAAGAGAAGATATGAGTGAGAGAGAGAGAAAGAGAAGCTGTGCGTGAGAGAGAGAGAAGCTATGAGTGAGAGAGAGAAAGAAAAGCTGTGAGTGAGAGAGAAACAGAAGCTGTGAGTGAGACAGAGAGAGAGAAAGAGAAGCTGTGAGAGAGAGAGAGAGGGAGAAAGAGAAGCTGTGAGAGAGAGAGAGAAAGAAAGAGAAGCTGTGAGTGTGTGTGAGAGAGAAAGAGAAGCTGTGAGTGAGAGAGAGAGAAAGAAAGAGAAATTAGAGTGAGAAAGAGAGAGAGAAAGAGAAGCTGTGAGTGGGAGAGAGAGAAAGAGAGTCTGTGAATCAGAGAGAGAGAGAGAAGCTGTGAGTGAGAGACAAAGAGAGAGCTGCTGTGAGTGAGAGAGAGAGAAAGAGAAGCTGTGAATGAGAGAGAGAGAGAAATA
Source organism: Bradypodion pumilum (assembly GCA_035047305.1). NCBI lineage: Eukaryota > Metazoa > Chordata > Lepidosauria > Squamata > Chamaeleonidae > Bradypodion > Bradypodion pumilum. The sequence continues at coordinate 268,764,832 of JAWDJD010000001.1, read as the reverse complement.
GAAGCTGTGAGTGAGAGAGAGAGAAAGAGAAGCTGTGAGTGAGTGAGAGAGAGAAAGGGAAGTTTGTGAGTGAGAGGGAGAGAGAAAGAGAAGCTGTGAGTGAGAGAGAGATGCTGTGAGTGAGAGAGAGAGAAAGAAAAGCTGTGAGTGAGAGAGAGAGAGAAAGAGAAGATGTGAGTGAGTGAGAGAGAGAGAGAAGCAGTGAGTGAGAGTGAGAGAGAGAAAGAGAAGCTGTCAGTGAGACAGAGAGAGAGAAAGAGAAGCTGTGAGAGAGAGAGAGGGAGAAAGAGAAGCTGTGAGAGAGAGAGTGAAAGAGAAGCTGTGAGTGTGTGTGAGAGAGAAAGAGAAGCTGTGAGTGAGAGAGAGAGAAAGAAAGAGAAATTAGAGTGAGAAAGAGAGAGAAAGAGAAGCTGTGAGTGAGAGAGAGAGAGAGAAGATGTGAGTGATAGAGAGAGAGAATGAGAAGCTGTGATTGATAGAGAGTAAGTAAGAGAAGCTGTGAGTGAGATAGAGAGGGAGAGAAGGAGAAGCTGTGAGTGAGAGAGAGAGAGGGAGTAAGATAAGCTGTGTGAGAGGGAGAGAGAGAGAAGCTGTGTGTGTGTGAGAGAGAAAGAAAAGCTGTGATTGAGAGTGAGAGAGAGAGAGAAAGAGATGCTGTGAGTGAGAGAGAGAGAAGCTGTGAGTGAGAGAGAGAAAGAAATGTGGTGAGTGAGAGAGAGAGAAAGAGAAGATATGAATGAGAGAGAGAGAGAGAGAAGCAGTGAGAGAGAGAGAGAAAGAGAAGCTGTGAGTGAGACAGAGAGAGAGAAAGAGAAGCTGTGAGAGAGAGAGAGGGAGAAAGAGAAGCTGTGAGAGAGCGAGAGAAAGAGAAGCTGTGAGTGTGTGTGAGAGAGAAAAAGAAGCTGTGAGTGAGAGAGAGAGAAAGAAAGAGAAATTAGAGTGAGAAAGAGAGAGAGAAAGAGAAGCTGTGAGTGGGAGAGAGAGAAAGAGAGTCTGTGAGTGAGAGAGAGAGAGAGATGCTGTGAGTGAGAGAGCGAGTGCTGCTGTGAGTGAGAGAGAGAGAAAGAGAAGCTGTGAATGAGAGAGAGAGAGAAAGAGAAGCTGTGAGTGAGAGAGAGAGAAAGAAAGAGAAGCTGTGAGTGAGTGAGAGAGAGAAAGGGAAGTTGTGAGTGAGAGAGAGAGAGAAAGAGAAGCTGTGAGTGAGAGAGAGAAAGAGATGCTGTGAGTGAGAGAGAGAGAAAGAGAAGCTGTGAGTGAGAAGGAGAGAGAGAGAAAGAGAAGCTGTGAGTGAGAGAGAGAGAGAAAGAGAAGCTGTGAGTGAGAGAGAGAATGAGAAGCTGTGAGTGAGAGAGAGTTGTGGAGAGAGAGAAAGAGAAGCTGTGAGTGAGAGAGAGAGAGATGTGAGTGATAGAGAGAGAGAAAGAGAAGCTGTGAGTGAGAGAGAGAGAGGGAGAAAGATAATCTGTGTGAGAGAGAGAGAGAAAAAGAGAAACTGTGTGTGTGAGAGAGAGAGAAAGAGAAGGTGTGAGTGAGAGTGAGAGAGAGAAAGAGAAGCTGTGAGTGAGAGAGAGAGAGAAAGAGAAGCTGTGAGTGAGAGAGTGAGTGAGAGAGAGAGAATCTGTAAGTGAGAGAGAAAGAAAAGCTGTGAGTGAGAGAGAGAGAGAAAGAGAAGATATGAGTGAGAGAGAGAGAGTAGCAGTGAGAGAGAGAGAGAGAGAGAAAGAGAAGCTGTGAGTGTGAGTGAGAGAGAAAGAGAAGCTGTGAGTGAGAGAGAGAGAATGAGAAGCTGTGAGTGAGAGAGAGAAGCTGTGAGAGAGAGAAAGAGAAGCTGTGAGTGTGTGAGAGAGAGAGAAGATGTGAGTGATAGAAAGAGAGAATGAGAAGCTGTCAGTGAGAGAGAGAGAAAGTAAGAGAAGCTGTGAGTTAGATAGAGAGAGAGAGAAAGAGAAGCTGTGAGTGAGAGAGAGAGAGGGAGAGAAATATAATCTGTGTGTGTGAGAGAGAGAAAGAGAAGCTGTGTGTTTTAGAGAGAGAGAAAGAGAAGCTGTGAGTGAGAGAGAGAGAAAGAGAAGCTGTGAATGAGAGAGAGAGAGAAAGAGAAGCTGTGAGTGAGAGAGAGAGAAAGAGAAGCTGTGAGTGAGTGAGAGAGAGAAAGGGAAGTTTGTGAGTGAGAGAGAGAGAGAAAGAGAAGCTTTGAGTGAGAGAGAGAAGCTGTGAGTGAGAGAGAGAAAGAAAAGCTGTGAGTGAGAGAGAGAGAGAGAAAGAGAAGATGTGTGTGTGTGTGTGAGAGAGAAAGAGAAGCTGTGAGTGAGAGTGAGAGAGAGAGAGAGAAAGAGAAGCTGAGAGTTAGAGAGAGAGAGAAAGTGAAGCTGTGAGTGAGAGAGAGAGACAGAGAAGCTGTGTGTGTGTGAGAGAGAAAGAGAAGATGTGAGTGAGAGTGAGAGAGAGAGAGAGAGATAAAGAGAAGCTGTGAGTGAGAGAGAGAGAAAGCAAAGCTGTGAGTGAGAGAGAGAGAATGAGAAGCTGTGAGTGAGAGAGAGAGAAGCTGTGAGTGAGAGAGAGAGAGAAGATGTGTGAGAGAGAGAGGGAGAAAGAGAAGCTGTGTGTGTGTAAGAGAGAAAGAGAAGCTGTGAGTGAGAGTGAGTGAGAGAAAGAGAAAGAGAAGCTGTGAGTGAGAGAGCGAGAGTGAGAAAGAGAAGCTGTTAGTGAGAGTGAGAGTGAGAGAGAAAGAGAAGCTGTGAGTGAGAGAGAGAGAGAAAGAAAGAGATGCTGTGAGTGAGAGAGAGAGAGAAAGAGAAGCTGTGAGTGAGAGACAGAGAACGAGAAGCTGTGTGTGAGAGAGAGAGAAAGAGAAGCTGTGAGTGAGAGAGAGAGAAAGAGAAGCTGTGAGTGAGTGAGAGAGAGAGAAAGAGAAGCTGTGAGTGAGAGAGAGAGAGAAAGAGAAGCTGTGAGTGAGAGAGAGAGAAAGAGAAGCTGTGAGTGAGTGAGAGAGAGAAAGGGAAGTTTGTGAGTGAGAGAGAGAGAGAAAGAGAAGCTGTGAGAGAGAAAGAGAAGCTGTGAGTGAGAGAGTGAGAGAGAGAAAGAGAATCTGTTAGTGAGAGTGAGAGAGAGAGAGAAAGAGAAGCTGTGTGTGAGAGAGAGATTGAAAGAGAAGCTGTGAGTGAGAGAGAGAGAGAGAAAGAGAAGCTGTGAGTGAGAGAGAAAGAGAAGCTGTGACTGAGAGGGAGAGAGAGAAAGAGAAGCTGAGTGACAGAGAGAGAAGCTGTGAGTTAGAGAGAGAGAAAGAGAAGCTGTGAGTGACAGAGAGAGAGAAAGAGATGCTGAGAGTGAGAGAGAGAGAGAAAGTGAAGCTTTGAGTGAGAGAGAGAGAGACAGAGAAGCTGTGTGTGTGTGAGAGAGAGAAAGATAGTCTGAGAAAGAGAGAGTGAAAGAGAAGCTGTGAGTGAGACAGAGAGAGGGAGAAAGAGAAGCTGTGTGCGTGTGAGAGAGAAAGAGAAGCTGTGAGTGAGAGAGAGAGAAAGTGAAGCTGTGAGTGAGAGAGAGAGAGAAAGAGAAGCTGTGAGTGAGAGAGAGAGAAAGAGAAGCTGTGAGTGAGTGAGAGAGAGAAAGGGAAGTTTGTGAGTGAGAGAGAGAGAGAAAGAGAAGCTGTGAGTGAGAGAGAGAGGGAGAAAGAGAAGCTGTGTGTGAGAGAGAGAGAGAGAAAGAGAAGCTGTGAGTGAGAGTGAGAGAGAGAGAAAAAGAGAAGCTGTGAGTGTGAGTGAGAGAGAAAGCGAAGCTGTGAGTGAGAGAGAGAGAGAGAATGAGAAGCTGTGAGTGAGAGAGAGAAGCTGTGTGTGTGAGAGAGAAAGAGAAGCTGTGAGTGAGAGAGAGAGAGAAGATGTGAGTGATAGAGAGAGAGAATGAGAAGCTGTCAGTGAGAGAGAGAGAAAGTAAGAGAAGCTGTGAGTGAGAGAGAGAGAGAGAAAGAGAAGCTGTGAGTGAGAGAGAGAGAGGGAGAGAAAGATAATCTGTGAGAGAGAGAGAGAGAAAGAGAAGCTGTGTGTTTTAGAGAGAGAGAAAGAGAAGCTGTGATTGAGTGTGTGTGAGAGAGAGAAAGAGAAGCTGTGAGAGAGAGAGAGAGAAGCTATGAGTGAGAGAGAGAAAGAAAAGCTGTGAGTGAGTGAGAGAGAGAGAAAGAGGATATGAGTGAGAGAGAGAGAGAAGCAGTGAGAGAGAGAGAAACAGAAGCTGTGAGTGAGACAGAGAGAGAGAAAGAGAAGCTGAGAGAGAGAGAGGGAGAAAGAGAAGCTGTGAGAGAGTGAGAGAATGAGAAGCTGTGAGTGTGTGAGAGAGAGAAAGAGAAGCTGTGAGTGAGAGAGAGAGAAAGAAAGAGAAATTAGAGTGAGAAAGAGAGAGAGAGAGAGCCGCTGTGAGTGAGAGAGAGAGAAAGAGAAGCTGTGAATGAGAGAGAGAGAGAAAGAGAAGCTGTGAGTGAGAGAGAGAAAGGGAAGTTTGTGAGTGAGAGAGAGAGAGAAAGAGAAGCTGTGTTTGAGAGAGAGAAGCTGTGAGTGAGAGAGAGAAAGAAAAGCTGTGAGTGAGAGAGAGAGAGAGAGAAAGAGAAGATGTGAGTGAGAGAGAGAGAGAGAGAAGCAATGTGTGAGAGAGAGAGAGAGAAAGAGAAGCTGTCAGTGAGACAGAGAGAGAGAAAGAGAAGCTGTGAGAGAGAGAGAGAGGGAGAAAGAGAAGCTGTGAGAGAGAGAGAAAGAGAAGCTGTGAGTGTGTGTGTGAGAGAAAGAGAAGCTGTTAGTGAGAGAGAGAGAGAAAGAAAGAGAAATTAGAGTGAGAAAGAGAGAGAGAAAGAGAAGCTGTGAGTGAGAGAGAGAGAGAGAGAAGATGTGAGTGATAGAGAGAGAATGAGAAGCTGTGAGTGATAGAGAGAGTAAGTAAGAGAAGCTGTGAGTGAGATAGAGAGAGAGAAGGAGAAGCTGTGAGTGAGAGAGAGAGAGGGAGAAAGATAAGCTGTGTGTGAGAGAGAGAGAGAAGCTGTGTGTGAGAGAGAGAGAAAGAAAAGCTGTGATTGAGAGTGAGTGAGAGAGAGAAAGAGATGCTGTAAGTGAGAGAGAGAGAAGCTGTGAGTGAGAGAGAGAAAGAAAAGCGGTGAGTGAGAGAGAGAGAGAAAGAGAAGCTGTGAGTGAGACTGTAAGAGAGAGAAAGAGAAGCTGTTAGTGAGAGTGAGAGAGAGAGAGAAAGAGAAGCTGTGAGTGAGAGTGATATTGAAAGAGAAGCTGTGAGTGAGAGAGAGAGAGAAAGAGAAGCTGTGAGTGAGAGAGAGAAAGAGAATCTGTGAGTGAGAGGGAGAGAAAGAGAAGCTGTGAGTGACACAGAGAGAGAGAAGCTGTGAGTTAGAGAGAGAGAAAGAGAAGCTGTGAGTGACAGAGAGAGAGGAAGAGAAGCTGTGAGTGAGAGAGAGAGAGAAAGAGAAGCTGTGTGTGCGTGTGAGAGAGAAAGATAGTCTGAGAAAGAGAGAGTGAAAGAGAAGCTGTGAGTGAGACAGAGAGAGGGAGAAAGAGAAGCTGTGTGTGTGTGAGAGAGAAAGAGAAGCTGTGAGTGTGAGTGAGAGAGAGAAAGAGAAAGAGAAGCTGTGAGTGAGAGAGAGAGAAAGAGAAGCTGTGAGTGAGAGAGAGAGAGAAAGCGAAGCTGTGAGTGAGAGAGAGAGAGAATGAGAAGCTGTGAGTGTGTGAGAGAGAAGCTGTGAGTGAGAGAGAGAGAGATGTGAGTGATAGAGAGAGAGAAAGAGAAGCTGTGAGTGAGAGGGAGAGAAAGTAAGAGAAGCTGTTAGTGAGATAGAGAGAGAGAGAAAGAGAAGCTGTGAGTGAGAGAGAGAGGGAGAAAGATAATCTGTGATTGAGAGTGAGAGAGAGAGAAAGAGAAGCTGTGAGTGAGAGAGAGAGAAAGAGAAGCTGTGAGTGAGAGAGAGAGAAGCTGTGTGAGAGAGAGAAAGTGAAGCTGTGAGTGAGAGAGAGAGAGACAGAGAAAGAGAAGCTGTGAGTGAGAGAGAGAGAGAAAGAGATGCTGTGAGTGAGAGAGAGAGAGAAAGTGAAGCTGTGAGTGAGAGAGAGAGAGACAGAGAAAGAGAAGCTGTGAGTGAGTGAGAGAGAGAAAGAGATGCTGTGAGTGAGAGGGAGAGAGAAAGAGAAGCTGTGAGTGAGACAGAGAGAGGGAGAAAGAGAAGCTGTGTGTGTGTGAGAGAGAAAGAGAAGCTGTGAGTGAGAGTGAGAGAGAGAGAGAGAGAGAAGCTGAGAGTGAGAGAGAGAGAGAAAGTGAAGCTGTGAGTGAGAGAGAGAGAGACAGAGAAAGAGAAGCTGTGAGTGAGAGAGAGAGAAAGAGATGCTGTGAGTGAGAGAGAGAGAGAAAGAGAAGCTGTGAGTGAGACAGAGAGAGGGAGAAAGAGAAGCTGTGTGTGTGTGTGAGAGAGAGAGAAAGAGAAGCTGTGAGTGAGAGTGAGAGAGAGAGAGAAAGAGAAGCTGTGAGTGAGAGAGAGAGAATGAGAAGCTGTGAGTGAGAGAGAGAGAAGCTGTGAGTGAGAGAGAGAGAAGATGTGAGTGAGAGAGAGAGAGGGAGAAAGAGGAGCTGTGTGTGTGTGAGAGAGAAAGAGAAGCTGTGAGTGAGAGTGAGAGAGAGAGAGAGAGAAAGAGAAGCTGTGAGTGAGAGAGCGAGAGAGAGAAAGAGAAGCTGTTAGTGAGAGTGAGAGAGAGAGAGAAAGAAAAGCTGTGAGTGAGAGAGAAAGAGAAAGAGATGCTGTGAGTGAGAGAGAGAGAAAGAGAAGCTGTGAGTGAGAGAGAGAGAAAGAGAAACTGTGAGTGAGAGAGAGAAAGAGAAGCTGTGAGTGAGAGGGAGAGAGAGAAAGAGAAGCTGTGAGTGAGAGAGAGAGAAAGAGAAGCTGTGAGTGAGAGAGAGAAAGAGAAGTTGTGAGTGAGAGGGAGAGAGAGAAAGAGAAGCTGTGAGTGACACACAGAGAGAGAAGCTGTGAGTTAGAGAGAGAGAGAAAGAAGTTGTGAGTGACAGAGAGAGAGAGAAAGAGCTGTGAGTGAGAGTGAGAGAGAGAGAGAAAGAGAAGCTGTGAGTGAGAGAGAGAGAAAGAGATGCTGTGAGTGAGAGAGAGAGAGAAAGAGAAGCTGTGAGTGAGAGAGAGAGAAAGAGAAGCTGTGAGAGAGAGAGAGAAAGAGAAGCTGTGAGAGAGAAAGAGAAGCTGTGAGTGAGAGAGAGAGAAAGAGTAGCTGTGAGTGAGAGAGATAGAGAAAGAGAAGCTGTGATTAAGAAGGAGAGGGAAAGAGAAGAAGTGAGTGAGAGAGAGAGAGAGAGAAAGAGAATCTGTTAGTGTGTGAGAGAGAGAAAGAGAAGCTGTGAGTTAGAGAGAGAAAGAGAAGGTGTGAGTGAGAGGGAGAGAAAGAGAAGCTGTGAGTGACACACAGAGAGAGAAGCTGTGAGTTAGAGAGAGAGAAAGAGAAGCTGTGAGTGACAGAAAGAGAAAGAGAAGCTGACAGTGAGAGAGAGAGAGAAAGTGAAGCTGAGAGTGAGAGAGAGAGAGAAAGAGAAGCTGTGTGGGTGTCTGAGAGAGAAAGATAGTCTGAGAAAGAGAGAGTGAAAGAGAAGCTGTGAGTGAGACAGAGAGAGGGAGAAAGAGAAGCTGTGTGCGTGAGAGAGAGAAAGAGAAGCTGTGAGTGAGAGTGAGAGAGAGAGAGAGAAAGAGAAGCTGAGAGTGAGAGAGAGAGAGAAAGTGAAGCTGTGAGTGAGAGAGAGAGAGACAGAGAAAGAGAAGCTGTGAGTGAGAGAGAGAGAGAAAGAGATGCTGTGAGTGAGAGAGAGAGAGAAAGAGAAGCTGTGTGTGAGACAGAGAGAGGGAGAAAGAGAAGCTGTGTGTGTGTGTGAGAGAGAAAGAGAAGCTGTGAGTGAGAGTGAGAGAGAGAGAGAGAGAAAGAGAAGCTGTGAGTGAGAGAGAGAGAATGAGCTTTGAGTGAGAGAGAGAGAAGCTGTGAGTGAGAGAGAGAGAGAAGATGTGAGTGAGAGAGAGAGAGGGAGAAAGAGAAGCTGTGTGTGTGTGAGAGAGAAAGAGAAGCTGTGAGTGAGAGTGAGAGAGAGAGAATGAGAAAGAGAAGCTGTGAGTGAGAGAGCGAGAGAGAGAAAGAGAAGCTGTTAGTGAGAGTGAGAGAGAGAGAGAAAGAGAAGCTGAGAGAGAGAGAGAGAGAGAAAGAGATGCTGTGAGTGAGAGAGAGAGAGAAAGAGAAGCTGTGAGTGAGAGAGAGAGAAAGAGAAGCTGTGAGTGAGAGAGAGAGAGAAAGAGAAGCTGTGAGTGAGAAGGAGAGGGAAAGAGAAGCTGTGACTGAGTGAGAGAGAGAGAAAGAGAAGCTGTGAGTGAGAGAGAGAGAAAGAGAAGCTGTGAGTGAGAGAGAGAGAGAAAGAGAAGCTGTGAGTAAGAAGGAGAGGGAAAGAGAAGAAGTGAGTGAGTGAGAGAGAGAGAAAGAGAAGCTGTGAGTGAGAGAGAGATTGAAAGAGAAGCTGTGAGTGAGAGAGAGAGAGAAAGAGAAGCTGTGAGTGAGAGAGAGAAAGAGAAGCTGTGACTGAGAGGGAGAGAGAGAAAGAGAAGCTGTGAGTTACACAGAGAGAGAGAAGCTGTGAGTTAGAGAGAGAGAAAGAGAAGCTGTGTGTGAGAGAGAGAAAGATAGTCTGAGAAAGAGAGAGTGAAAGAGAAGCTGTGAGTGAGAGAGAGAGGGAGAAAGAGAAGCTGTGTGTGTGTGAGAGAGAAAGAGGAGCTGTGAGTGAGAGTGAGAGAGAGAGAGAAGCTGTGAGTGAGAGAGAGAGAAAGAAAGAGAAATTAGAGTGAGAAAGAGAGAGAGAAAGAGAAGCTGTGAGTGGGAGAAAGAGAAAGAGAGTCTGTGAATCAGAGAGAGAGAGAGAAGCTGTGAGTGAGAGACAGAGAGAGCGCCGCTGTGAGTGAGAGAGAGAGAAAGAGAAGCTGTGAATGAGAGAGAGAGAGAAATAGAAGCTGTGAGTGAGAGAGAGAGAAAGAGAAGCTGTGAGTGAGTGCGAGAGAGAAAGGGAAGTTTGTGAGTGAGAGAGAGAGAGAGAAAGAGAAGCTGTGAGTGAGAGAGAGATGCTGTGAGTGAGAGAGAGAAAGAAAAGCTGTGAGTGAGAGAGAGAGAGAGAAAGAGAAGATGTGAGTGAGTGAGAGAGAGAGAGAAGCAGTGAGTGAGAGAGAGAGAGAAAGAGAAGCTGTCAGTGAGACAGAGAGAGAGAAAGAGAAGCTGTGAGAGAGAGAGAGAGGGAGAAAGAGAAGCTGTGAGAGAGAGAGTGAAAGATAAGCTGTGAGTGAGAGAGAGTTGTGTGAGAGAGAGAGAAAGAGAAGCTGTGAGTGAGAGAGAGAGAGATGTGAGTGATAGAGAGAGAGAAAGAGAAGGTGTGAGTGAGAGAGAGAGAGGGAGAAAGATAATCTGTGTGTGTGAGAGAGAGAAAGAGAAACTGTGTGTGTGAGAGAGAGAGAAAGAGAAGGTGTGAGTGAGAGTGAGAGAGAGAAAGAGAAGCTGTGAGTGAGAGAGAGAGAAAGAGAAGCTGTGAGTGAGAGAGAGAGAATCTGTGAGTGAGAGAGAGAAAGAAAAGCTGTGAGTGAGAGAGAGAGAGAAAGAGAAGATATGAGTGAGAGAGAGAGAGTAGCAGTGAGAGAGAGAGAGAGAGAGAAAGAGAAGCTGTGAGTGTGAGTGAGAGAGAAAGAGAAGCTGTGAGTGAGTGAGAGAGAGAGAATGAGAAGCTGTGAGTGAGAGAGAGAAGCTGTGAGAGAGAGAAAGAGAAGCTGTGAGTGAGAGAGAGAGAGAGAAGCTGTGAGTTAGAGAGAGAAAGAGAAGGTGTGAGTGAGAGGGAGAGAAAGAGAAGCTGTGAGTGACACACAGAGAGAGAAGCTGTGAGTTAGAGAGAGAGAAAGAGAAGCTGTGAGTGACAGAAAGAGAAAGAGAAGATGAGAGTGAGAGAGAGAGAGAAAGTGAAGCTGTGAGTGAGAGAGAGAGAGAAAGAGAAGCTGTGTGGGTGTCTGAGAGAGAAAGATAGTCTGAGAAAGAGAGAGTGAAAGAGAAGCTGTGAGTGAGACAGAGAGAGGGAGAAAGAGAAGCTGTGTGCGGGAGAGAGAGAAAGAGAAGCTGTGAGTGAGAGTGAGAGAGAGAGAGAAAGAGAAGCTGAGAGTGAGAGAGAGAGAGAAAGTGAAGCTGTGAGTGAGAGAGAGAGAGACAGAGAAAGAGAAGCTGTGAGTGAGAGAGAGAGAGAAAGAGATGCTGTGAGTGAGAGAGAGAGAGAAAGAGAAGCTGTGAGTGAGACAGAGAGAGGGAGAAAGAGAAGCTGTGTGTGTGAGAGAGAGAGAAAGAGAAGCTGTGAGTGAGAGTGAGAGAGAGAGAGAAAGAGAAGCTGTGAATGAGTGAGAGAATGAGAAGCTGTGAGTGAGAGAGAGAGAAGCTGTGAGTGAGAGAGAGAGAAGATGTGAGTGAGAGAGAGAGAGGGAGAAAGAGAAGCTGTGTGTGTGAGAGAGAGAAAGAGAAGCTGTGAGTGAGAGTGAGAGAGAGAGAAAGAGAAAGAGAAGCTGTGAGTGAGAGAGCGAGAGAGAGAAAGAGAAGCTGTTAGTGAGACTGAGAGAGAGAGAGAAAGAGAAGCTGTGAGTGAGAGAGAGAGAGAAAGAGATGCTGTGAGTGAGAGAGAGAGAAAGAGAAGCTGTGAGTGAGAGAGACAGAAAGAGAAGCTGTGAGAGAGAGAGAGAAAGAGAAGCTGTGAGTGAGAAGGAGAGGGAAAGAGAAGCTGTGACTGAGTGAGAGAGAGAGAAAGAGAAGCTGTGAGTGAGAGAGAGAGAAAGAGAAGCTGTGAGTGAGAGAGAGAGAGAAAGAGAAGCTGTGAGTAAGAAGGAGAGGGAAAGAGAAGAAGTGAGTGAGTGAGAGAGAGAGAAAGAGAAGCTGTGAGAGAGAAAGAGAAGCTGTGAGTGAGAGAGTGAGAGAGAGAAAGAGACTCTGTTAGTGAGAGTGAGAGAGAGAGAGAAAGAGAAGCTTTGAGTGAGAGAGAGATTGAAAGAGAAGCTGTGAGTGAGAGAGAGAGAGAAAGAGAAGCTGTGAGTGAGAGAGAGAAAGAGAAGCTGTGACTTAGAGGGAGAGAGAGAAAGAGAAGCTGTGAGTTACACAGAGAGAGAGAAGCTGTGAGTTAGAGAGAGAGAAAGAGAAGCTGTGTGTGAGAGAGAGAAAGATAGTCTGAGAAAGAGAGAGTGAAAGAGAAGCTGTGAGTGAGAGAGAGAGGGAGAAAGAGAAGCTGTGTGTGTGTGAGAGAGAAAGAGAAGCTGTGAGTGAGAGTGAGAGAGAGAGAGAAGCTGTGAGTGAGAGAGAGAGAAAGAAAGAGAAATTAGAGTGAGAAAGAGAGAGAGAAAGAGATGCTGTGAGTGGGAGAGAGAGAAAGAGAGTCTGTGAATCAGAGAGAGGGAGAGAAGCTGTGAGTGAGAGACAGAGAGAGAGCCGCTGTGAGTGAGAGAGAGAGAAAGAGAAGCTGTGAATGAGAGAGAGAGAGAAATAGAAGCTGTGAGTGAGAGAGAGAGAAAGAGAAGCTGTGAGTGAGTGCGAGAGAGAAAGGGAAGTTTGTGAGTGAGAGAGAGAGAGAAAGAGAAGCTGTGAGTGAGAGAGAGATGCTGTGAGTGAGAGAGAGAAAGAAAAGCTGTGAGTGAGAGAGAGAGAGAGAAAGAGAAGATGTGAGTGAGTGAGAGAGAGAGAGAAGCAGTGAGAGAGAGAGAGAGAGAGAAAGAGAAGCTGTCAGTGAGACAGAGAGAGAGAAAGAGAAGCTGTGAGAGAGAGAGAGAGGGAGAAAGAGAAGCTGTGAGAGAGAGAGTGAAAGAGAAGCTGTGAGTGTGTGTGAGAGAGAAAGAGAAGCTGTGAGTGAGAGAGAGAGAAAGAGAAATTAGAGTGAGAAAGAGAGAGAAAGAGAAGCTGTGAGTGAGAGAGAGAGAGAGAAGATGTGAGTGATAGAGAGAGAGAATGAGAAGCTGTGATTGATAGAGAGTAAGTAAGAGAAGCTGTGAGGGAGATAGAGAGAGAGAGAAGGAGAAGCTGTGAGTGAGAGAGAGAGAGGGAGTAAGATAAGCTGTGTGAGAGGGAGAGAGAGAGAAGCTGTGTGTGTGAGAGAGAGAAAGAAAAGCTGTGATTGAGAGTGAGAGAGAGAGAGAAAGAGATGCTGTGAGTGAGAGAGAGAGAAGCTGTGAGTGAGAGAGAGAAAGAAAGAAAAGTGGTGAGTGAGAGAGAGAGAAAGAGAAGATATGAATGAGAGAGAGAGAGAGAAGCAGTGAGAGAGAGAGAGAAAGAGAAGCTGTGAGTGAGACAGAGAGAGAGAAAGAGAAGCTGTGAGAGAGAGAGAGGGAGAAAGAGAAGCTGTGAGAGAGCGAGAGAAAGAGAAGCTGTGAGTGTGTGTGAGAGAGAAAAAGAAGCTGTGAGTGAGAGAGAGAGAAAGAAAGAGAAATTAGAGTGAGAGAGAGAGAGAAAGAGAAGCTGTGAGTGGGAGAGAGAGAAAGAGAGTCTGTGAGTGAGAGAGAGAGAGAGAAGCTGTGAGTGAGAGAGCGAGTGCTGCTGTGAGTGAGAGAGAGAGAAAGAGAAGAGGTGAATGAGAGAGAGAGAGAAAGAGAAGCTGTGAGTGAGAGAGAGAGAAAGAAAGAGAAGCTGTGAGTGAGTGAGAGAGAGAAAGGGAAGTTGTGAGTGAGAGAGAGAGAAAGAGAAGCTGTGAGTGAGAGAGAGAAAGAGAACCTGTGAGTGAGAGAGAGAGAAAGAGAAGCTGTGAGTGAGAAGGAGAGAGAGAGAGAAAGAGAAGCTGTGAGTGAGAGAGAGAGAGAAAGAGAAGCTGTGAGTGAGAGAGAGAATGAGAAGCTGTGAGTGAGAGAGAGTTGTGTGTGAGAGAGAGAAAGAGAAGCTGTGAGTGAGAGAGAGAGATGTGAGTGATAGAGAGAGAGAAAGAGAAGCTGTGAGTGAGAGAGAGAGGGAGAAAGATAATCTGTGTGAGAGAGAGAGAGAGAGAAGCTGCGTGTGAGAGAGAGAGAAAGAAAAGCTGTGAGTGAGAGTGAGAGAGAGAAAGAGAAGCTGTGAGTGAGAGAGAGAGAAAGAGAAGCTGTGAGTGAGAGAGAGAATCTGTGAGTGAGAGAGAGAAAGAAAAGCTGTGAGTGAGAGAGAGAGAGAAAGAGAAGATATGAGTGAGAGAGAGAGAGTAGCAGTGAGAGAGAGAGAGAGAGAGAAAGAGAAGCTGTGAGTGTGAGTGTGAGTGAGAGAGAAAGAGAAGCTGTGAGTGAGTGAGAGAGAGAGAATGAGAAGCTGTGAGTGAGAGAGAGAAGCTGTGAGAGAGAGAAAGAGAAGCTGTGAGTGAGAGAGAGAGAGAGAAGATGTGAGTGATAGAAAGAGAGAATGAGAAGCTGTCAGTGAGAGAGAGAGAAAGTAAGAGAAGCTGTGAGTTAGATAGAGAGAGAGAGAAAGAGAAGCTGTGAGTGAGAGAGAGAGAGGGAGAGAAAGATAATCTGTGTGAGAGGGAGAGAAAGAGAAGCTGTGTGTTTTAGAGAGAGAGAAAGAGAAGCTGTGAGTGAGAGAGAGAGAAAGAGAAGCTGTGAGTGAGAGAGAGAAGCTATGAGTGAGAGAGAGAAAGAAAAGCTGTGAGTGAGAGAGAGAGAGAGAGAAAGAGAAGCTGTGAGTGAGTGAGAGAAGCTATGAGTGAGAGAGAGAAAGAAAAGCTGTGAGTGAGAGAGAGAAAGAGAAAGAGAAGATATGAGTGAGGGAGAGAGAGAGAAGCAGTGTGTGAGAGAGAAACAGAAGCTGTGAGTGTGTGAGAGAGAGAAAGAGAAGCTGTGAGTGAGAGAGAGAGAAAGAAAGAGAAATTAGAGTGAGAAAGAGATAGAGAAAGAGAAGCTGTGAGTGGGAGAGAGAGAAAGAGAGTCTGTGAATCAGAGAGAGAGAGAGAAGCTGTGAGTGAGAGAGAGAGAGCCGCTGTGAGTGAGAGAGAGAGAAAGAGAAGCTGTGAATGAGAGAGAGAGAAAGAGAAGCTGTGAGTGAGAGAGAGAGAAAGAGAAGCTGTGAGTGAGTGAGAGAGAGAAAGGGAAGTTTGTGAGTGAGAGAGAGAGAGAAAGAGAAGCTTTGAGTTTGAGAGAGAAGCTGTGAGTGAGAGAGAGAAAGAAAAGCTGTGAGTGAGAGAGAGAGAGAGAAAGAGAAGATGTGTGTGTGTGTGTGTGAGAGAAAGAGAAGCTGTGAGTGAGAGTGAGAGAGAGAGAGAGAAAGAGAAGCTGAGAGTTAGAGAGAGAGAGAAAGTGAAGCTGTGAGTGAGAGAGAGAGACAGAGAAGCTGTGTGTGTGAGAGAGAGAAAGGGAAGATGTGAGTGAGAGTGAGAGAGAGAGAGAGAGATAAAGAGAAGCTGTGAGTGAGAGAGAGAGAAAGCAAAGCTGTGAGTGAGAGAGAGAGAATGAGAAGCTGTGAGTGAGAGAGAGAGAAGCTGTGAGTGAGAGAGAGAGAGAAGATGTGAGTGAGAGAGAGAGGGAGAAAGAGAAGCTGTGTGTGTGTAAGAGAGAAAGAGAAGCTGTGAGTGAGAGTGAGAGTGAGAGAAAGAGAAAGAGAAGCTGTGAGTGAGAGAGCGAGAGAGAGAAAGAGAAGCTGTTAGTGAGAGTGAGAGAGAGAGAGAAAGAGAAGCTGTGAGTGAGAGAGAGAGAGAAAGAGATGCTGTGAGTGAGAGAGAGAGAGAAAGAGAAGCTGTGAGTGAGAGACAGAGAACGAGAAGCTGTGTGTGAGAGAGAGAGAAAGAGAAGCTGTGAGTGAGAGAGAGAGAAAGAGAAGCTGTGAGTGAGTGAGAGAGAGAGAAAGAGAAGCTGTGAGTGAGAGAGAGAGAAAGAGAAGCTGTGAGTGAGAGAGAGAGAGAAAGAGAAGCTGTGTGTAAGAAGGAGAGGGAAAGAGAAGAAGTGAGTGAGTGAGAGAGAGAGAGAAAGAGAATCTGTGAGAGAGAAAGAGAAGCTGTGAGTGAGAGAGTGAGAGAGAGAAAGAGAATCTGTTAGTGAGAGTGAGAGAGAGAGAGAAAGAGAAGCTGTGTGTGAGAGAGAGATTGAAAGAGAAGCTGTGAGTGAGAGAGAGAGAGAGAAAGAGAAGCTGTGAGTGAGAGGGAAAGAGAAGCTGTGACTGAGAGGGAGAGAGAGAAAGAGAAGCTGTGAGTGACAGAGAGAGAAGCTGTGAGTTAGAGAGAGAAAGAGAAGCTGTGAGTGACAGAGAGAGAGAAAGAGAAGCTGAGAGTGAGAGAGAGAGAGAGAGAAAGTGAAGCTTTGAGTGAGAGAGAGAGAGAGACAGAGAAGCTGTGTGTGTGTGAGAGAGAGAAAGATAGTCTGAGAAAGAGAGAGTGAAAGAGAAGCTGTGAGTGAGACAGAGAGAGGGAGAAAGAGAAGCTGTGTGCGTGTGAGAGAGAAAGAGAAGCTGTGAGTGAGAGAGAGAGAAAGTGAAGCTGTGAGTGAGAGAGAGAGAGAGAGAAAGAGAAGCTGTGAGTGAGAGAGAGAGAAAGAGAAGCTGTGAGTGAGTGAGAGAGAGAAAGGGAAGTTTGTGAGTGAGAGAGAGAGAGAGAAAGAGAAGCTGTGAGTGAGAGAGAGAGGGAGAAAGAGAAGCTGTGTGTGAGAGAGAGAGAAAGAGAAGCTGTGAGTGAGAGTGAGAGAGAGAGAAAAAGAGAAGCTGTGAGTGTGAGTGAGAGAGAAAGAGAAGCTGTGAGTGAGAGAGAGAGAGAATGAGAAGCTGTGAGTGAGAGAGAGAAGCTGTGAGTGAGAGAGAGAGAAAGAGAAGCTGTGAGTGAGAGAGAGAGAGAAGATGTGAGTGATAGAGAGAATGAGAAGCTGTCAGTGAGAGAGAGAGAAAGTAAGAGAAGCTGTGAGTGAGAGAGAGAGAGAGAGAGAAAGAGAAGCTGTGAGTGAGAGAGAGAGAGGGAGAGAAAGATAATCTGTGAGAGAGAGAGAGAGAAAGAGAAGCTGTGTGTTTTAGAGAGAGAGAAAGAGAAGCTGTGATTGAGAGTGTGTGTGAGAGAGAAAGAGAAGCTGTGAGTGAGAGAGAGAGAAGCTATGAGTGAGAGAGAGAAAGAAAAGCTGTGAGTGAGAGAGAGAGAGAGAAAGAGAAGATATGAGTGAGAGAGAGAGAAGCAGTGAGAGAGAGAAACAGAAGCTGTGAGTGAGACAGAGAGAGAGAAAGAGAA
This sequence comes from Bradypodion pumilum, assembly GCA_035047305.1. NCBI lineage: Eukaryota > Metazoa > Chordata > Lepidosauria > Squamata > Chamaeleonidae > Bradypodion > Bradypodion pumilum. Next base: position 268,748,611 of record JAWDJD010000001.1, on the reverse strand, counting down.
GCTGAGAGAGAGAGAGGGAGAAAGAGAAGCTGTGAGAGAGTGAGAGAATGAGAAGCTGTGAGTGTGTGAGAGAGAGAAAGAGAAGCTGTGAGTGAGAGAGAGAAAGAAAGAGAAATTAGAGTGAGAAAGAGAGAGAGAAAGAGAAGCTGTGAGTGGGAGAGAGAGAAAGAGAGTCTGTGAATCATAGAGAGAGAGAGAAGCTGTGCGGGAGAGAGAGAGAGAGCCGCTGTGAGTGAGAGAGAGAAAGAGAAGCTGTGAATGAGAGAGAGAGAGAAAGGGAAGATGTGAGTGAGTGAGTGAGAGAGAGAGAGAAAGAGAAGCTGTCAGTGAGACAGAGAGAGAGAAAGAGAAGCTGTGAGAGAGAGAGAGAGGGAGAAAGAGAAGCTGTGAGAGAGAGAGAGAAAGAGAAGCTGTGAGTGTGTGTGTGAGAGAAAGAGAAGCTGTGAGTGAGAGAGAGAGAAAGAAAGAGAAATTAGAGTGAGAAAGAGAGAGAGAAAGAGAAGCTGTGAGTGAGAGAGAGAGAGAGATGTGAGTGATAGAGAGAGAGAATGAGAAGCTGTGAGTGATAGAGAGAGTAAGAGAAGCTGTGAGTGAGATAGAGAGAGAGAGAAGGAGAAGCTGTGAGTGAGAGAGAGAGAGAGAAAATGTGTGTGTGTGAGAGAGAGAAAGAGAAGGTGTGAGTGAGAGTGAGAGAGAGAAAATGTGTGTGTGTGAGAGAGAGAAAGAGAAGGTGTGAGTGAGAGTGAGAGAGAGAAAGAGAAGCTGTGAGAGAGAGAGAGAGAGAAAATGTGTGTGTGTGAGAGAGAGAAAGAGAAGGTGTGAGTGAGAGTGAGAGAGAGAAAGAGAAGCTGTGAGTGAGAGAGAGAGAAAGAGAAGCTGTGAGTGAGAGAGAGAGAATCTGTGAGTGAGAGAGAGAAAGAAAAGCTGTGAGTGAGAGAGAGAGAGAAAGAGAAGATATGAGTGAGAGAGAGAGAGTAGCAGTGAGAGAGAGAGAGAGAGAAAGAGAAGCTGTGAGTGTGAGTGAGAGAGAAAGAGAAGCTGAGTGAGTGAGAGAGAGAGAATGAGAAGCTGTGAGTGAGAGAGAGAAGCTGTGAGAGAGAGAAAGAGAAGCTGTGAGTGGGAGAGAGAAAAAGAGTGTCTGTGAATCATAGAGAGAGAGAGAAGCTGTGCGGGAGAGAGAAAGAGAGCCGCTGTGAGTGAGAGAGAGAGAAAGAGAAGCTGTGAATGAGAGAGAGAGAGAAAGGGAAGATGTGAGTGAGTGAGTGAGAGAGAGAAGCAATGTGTGTGTGAGAGAGAGAGAAAGAGAAGCTGTCAGTGAGACAGAGAGAGAGAAAGAGAAGCTGTGAGAGAGAGAGGGAGAAAGAGAAGCTGTGAGAGAGAGAGAGAAAGAGAAGCTGTGAGTGTGTGTGTGAGAGAAAGAGAAGCTGTGAGTGAGAGAGAGAGAAAGAAAGAGAAATTAGAGTGAGAAAGAGAGAGAGAAAGAGAAGCTGTGAGTGAGAGAGAGAGAGAGAGAAGATGTGAGTGATAGAGAGAGAGAATGAGAAGCTGTGAGTGATAGAGAGAGTAAGAGAAGCTGTGAGTGAGATAGAGAGAGAGAGAAGGAGAAGCTGTGAGTGAGAGAGAGAGAGAGAAAGAGAAGCTGTGAGAGAGAGAGAGAGAAAATGTGTGTGTGTGAGAGAGAGAAAGAGAAGGTGTGAGTGAGAGTGAGAGAGAGAAAGAGAAGCTGTGAAAGAGAGAGAGAGAGAGAGAATGTGTGTGTGTGAGAGAGAGAAAGAGAAGGTGTGAGTGAGAGTGAGAGAGAGAAAGAGAAGCTGTGAGTGAGAGAGAGAGAAAGAGAAGCTGTGAGTGAGAGAGAGAGAATCTGTGAGTGAGAGAGAGAAAGAAAAGCTGTGAGTGAGAGAGAGAGAGAAAGAGAAGATATGAGTGAGAGAGAGAGAGTAGCAGTGAGAGAGAGAGAGAGAGAGAAAGAGAAGCTGTGAGTGTGAGTGAGAGAGAAAGAGAAGCTGTGAGTGAGTGAGAGAGAGAGAATGAGAAGCTGTGAGTGAGAGAGAGAAGCTGTGAGAGAGAGAAAGAGAAGCTGTGAGTGAGAGAGAGAGAGAAGATGTGAGTGATAGAAAGAGAGAATGAGAAGCTGTCAGTGAGAGAGAGAGAAAGTAAGAGAAGCTGTGAGTTAGATAGAGAGAGAGAGAAAGAGAAGCTGTGAGTGAGAGAGAGAGAGGGAGAGAAAGATAATCTGTGTGTGAGAGGGAGAGAAAGAGAAGCTGTGTGTTTTAGAGAGAGAGAAAGAGAAGCTGTGAGTGAGAGAGAGAGAAAGAGAAGCTGTGAGTGAGAGAGAGAAGCTATGAGTGAGAGAGAGAAAGAAAAGCTGTGAGTGAGAGAGAGAGAGAGAGAAAGAGAAGATATGAGTGAGTGAGAGAGAAAGAGAAGCTGTGAGTGAGTGAGAGAAGCTATGAGTGAGAGAGAGAAAGAAAAGCTGTGAGTGAGAGAGAGAAAGAGAAAGAGAAGATATGAGTGAGGGAGAGAGAGAGAAGCAGTGTGTGAGAGAGAAACAGAAGCTGTGAGTGTGTGTGAGAGAGAAAGAGAAGCTGTGAGTGAGAGAGAGAGAAAGAAAGAGAAATTAGAGTGAGAAAGAGATAGAGAAAGAGAAGCTGTGAGTGGGAGAGAGAGAAAGAGAGTCTGTGAATCAGAGAGAGAGAGAGAGAAGCTGTGAGTGAGAGAGAGAGAGCCGCTGTGAGTGAGAGAGAGAGAAAGAGAAGCTGTGAATGAGAGAGAGTGAGAAAGAGAAGCTGTGAGTGAGAGAGAGAGAAAGAGAAGCTGTGAGTGAGTGAGAGAGAGAAAGGGAAGTTTGGGAGTGAGAGAGAGAGAGAAAGAGAAGCTTTGAGTGAGAGAGAGAAGCTGTGAGTGAGAGAGAGAAAGAAAAGCTGTGAGTGAGAGAGAGAGAGAGAAAGAGAAGATGTGTGTGTGTGTGAGAGAGAGAGAAAGAGAAGCTGTGAGTGAGAGTGAGAGAGAGAGAGAGAAAGAGAAGCTGAGAGTTAGAGAGAGAGAGAAAGTGAAGCTGTGAGTGAGAGAGAGAGACAGAGAAGCTGTGTGTGTGTGAGAGAGAAAGAGAAGATGTGAGTGAGAGTGAGAGAGAGAGAGAGAGATAAAGAGAAGCTGTGAGTGAGAGAGAGAGAAAGCAAAGCTGTGAGTGAGAGAGAGAGAATGAGAAGCTGTGAGTGAGAGAGAGAAGCTGTGAGTGAGAGAGAGAGAGAAGATGTGAGTGAGAGAGAGAGGGAGAAAGAGAAGCTGTGTGTGTGTAAGAGAGAAAGAGAAGCTGTGAGTGAGAGTGAGAGTGAGAGAAAGAGAAAGAGAAGCTGTGAGTGAGAGAGCGAGAGAGAGAAAGAGAAGCTGTTAGTGAGAGTGAGAGAGAGAGAGAAAGAGAAGCTGTGAGTGAGAGAGAGAAAGAGATGCTGTGAGTGAGAGAGAGAGAGAAAGAGAAGCTGTGAGTGAGAGACAGAGAACGAGAAGCAGTGTGTGAGAGAGAAACAGAAGCTGTGAGTGTGTGAGAGAGAGAAAGAGAAGCTGTGAGTGAGAGAGAGAGAAAGAAAGAGAAATTAGAGTGAGAAAGAGATAGAGAAAGAGAAGCTGTGAGTGGGAGAGAGAGAAAGAGAGTCTGTGAATCAGAGAGAGAGAGAGAGAAGCTGTGAGTGAGAGAGAGAGAGCCGCTGTGAGTGAGAGAGAGAGAAAGAGAAGCTGTGAATGAGAGAGAGAGAGAAAGAGAAGCTGTGAGTGAGAGAGAGAGAAAGAGAAGCTGTGAGTGAGTGAGAGAGAGAAAGGGAAGTTTGTGAGTGAGAGAGAGAGAGAAAGAGAAGCTTTGAGTTTGAGAGAGAAGCTGTGAGTGAGAGAGAGAAAGAAAAGCTGTGTGTGTGAGAGAGAGAGAAAGAGAAGATGTGTGTGTGTGTGTGAGAGAGAAAGAGAAGCTGTGAGTGAGAGTGAGAGAGAGAGAGAGAAAGAGAAGCTGAGAGTTAGAGAGAGAGAGAAAGTGAAGCTGTGAGTGAGAGAGAGAGACAGAGAAGCTGTGTGTGTGAGAGAGAGAAAGGGAAGATGTGAGTGAGAGTGAGAGAGAGAGAGAGAGATAAAGAGAAGCTGTGAGTGAGAGAGAGAGAAAGCAAAGCTGTGAGTGAGAGAGAGAGAGAATGAGAAGCTGTGAGTGAGAGAGAGAGAAGCTGTGAGTGAGAGAGAGAGAGAAGATGTGAGTGAGAGAGAGAGGGAGAAAGAGAAGCTGTGTGTGTGTAAGAGAGAAAGAGAAGCTGTGAGTGAGAGTGAGAGTGAGAGAAAGAGAAAGAGAAGCTGTGAGTGAGAGAGCGAGAGAGAGAAAGAGAAGCTGTTAGTGAGAGTGAGAGAGAGAGAGAAAGAGAAGCTGTGAGTGAGAGAGAGAGAGAAAGAGATGCTGTGAGTGAGAGAGAGAGAGAAAGAGAAGCTGTGAGTGAGAGACAGAGAACGAGAAGCTGTGTGTGTGAGAGAGAGAAAGAGAAGCTGTGAGTGAGAGAGAGAGAAAGAGAAGCTGTGATTGAGTGAGAGAGAGAGAAAGAGAAGCTGTGAGTGAGAGAGAGAGAAAGAGAAGCTGTGAGTGAGAGAGAGAGAGAAAGAGAAGCTGTGTGTAAGAAGGAGAGGGAAAGAGAAGAAGTGAGTGAGTGAGAGAGAGAGAGAAAGAGAATCTGTGAGAGAGAAAGAGAAGCTGTGAGTGAGAGAGTGAGAGAGAGAAAGAGAATCTGTTAGTGAGAGTGAGAGAGAGAGAGAAAGAGAAGCTGTGTGTGAGAGAGATTGAAAGAGAAGCTGTGAGTGAGAGAGAGAGAGAGAAAGAGAAGCTGTGAGTGAGAGGGAAAGAGAAGCTGTGACTGAGAGAGAAAGAGAAGCTGTGAGTGACAGAGAGAGAAGCTGTGAGTTAGAGAGAGAGAAAGAGAAGCTGTGAGTGACAGAGAGAGAGAAAGAGAAGCTGAGAGTGAGAGAGAGAGAGAGAGAAAGTGAAGCTTTGAGTGAGAGAGAGAGAGAGACAGAGAAGCTGTGTGTGTGTGAGAGAGAAAGAGAAGCTGTGAGTGAGTGAGAGAGAGAAAGGGAAGTTTGTGAGTGAGAGAGAGAGAGAAAGAGAAGCTGTGAGTGAGAGAGAGAGGGAGAAAGAGAAGCTGTGTGTGAGAGAGAGAGAAAGAGAAGCTGTGAGTGAGAGTGAGAGAGAGAGAAAAAGAGAAGCTGTGAGTGTGAGTGAGAGAGAAAGAGAAGCTGTGAGTGAGAGAGAGAGAGAATGAGAAGCTGTGAGTGAGAGAGAGAAGCTGTGAGTGAGAGAGAGAGAAAGAGAAGCTGTGAGTGAGAGAGAGAGAGAAGATGTGAGTGATAGAGAGAATGAGAAGCTGTCAGTGAGAGAGAGAGAAAGTAAGAGAAGCTGTGAGTGAGAGAGAGAGAGAGAAAGAGAAGCTGTGAGTGAGAGAGAGAGAGGGAGAGAAAGATAATCTGTGAGAGAGAGAGAGAGAAAGAGAAGCTGTGTGTTTTAGAGAGAGAGAAAGAGAAGCTGTGATTGAGAGTGTGTGTGAGAGAGAAAGAGAAGCTGTGAGTGAGAGAGAGAGAAGCTATGAGTGAGAGAGAGAAAGAAAAGCTGTGAGTGAGAGAGAGAGAGAGAAAGAGAAGATATGAGTGAGAGAGAGAGAGAGAAGCAGTGAGAGAGAGAAACAGAAGCTGTGAGTGAGACAGAGAGAGAGAAAGAGAAGCTGAGAGAGAGAGAGGGAGAAAGAGAAGCTGTGAGAGAGTGAGAGAATGAGAAGCTGTGAGTGTGTGAGAGAGAGAAAGAGAAGCTGTGAGTGAGAGAGAGAAAGAAAGAGAAATTAGAGTGAGAAAGAGAGAGAGAAAGAGAAGCTGTGAGTGGGAGAGAGAGAAAGAGAGTCTGTGAATCATAGAGAGAGAGAGAAGCTGTGCGGGAGAGAGAGAGAGCCGCTGTGAGTGAGAGAGAGAGAAAGAGAAGCTGTGAATGAGAGAGAGAGAGAAAGGGAAGATGTGAGTGAGTGAGTGAGAGAGAGAAGCAATGTGTGTGAGAGAGAGAGAGAAAGAGAAGCTGTCAGTGAGACAGAGAGAGAGAAAGAGAAGCTGTGAGAGAGAGAGAGAGGGAGAAAGAGAAGCTGTGAGAGAGAGATAGAAAGAGAAGCTGTGAGTGTGTGTGAGAGAGAAAGAGAAGCTGTGAGTGAGAGAGAGAGAAAGAAAGAGAAATTAGAGTGAGAAAGAGAGAGAGAAAGAGAAGCTGTGAGTGAGAGAGAGAGAGAGAGAAGATGTGAGTGATAGAGAGAGAGAATGAGAAGCTGTGAGTGATAGAGAGAGTAAGAGAAGCTGTGAGTGAGATAGAGAGAGAGAGAAGGAGAAGCTGTGAGTGAGAGAGAGAGAGAGAAAATGTGTGTGTGTGAGAGAGAGAAAGAGAAGGTGTGAGTGAGAGTGAGAGAGAGAAAATGTGTGTGTGTGAGAGAGAGAAAGAGAAGGTGTGAGTGAGAGTGAGAGAGAGAAAGAGAAGCTGTGAGAGAGAGAGAGAGAGAAAATGTGTGTGTGTGAGAGAGAGAAAGAGAAGGTGTGAGTGAGAGTGAGAGAGAGAAAGAGAAGCTGTGAGTGAGAGAGAGAGAAAGAGAAGCTGTGAGTGAGAGAGAGAGAATCTGTGAGTGAGAGAGAGAAAGAAAAGCTGTGAGTGAGAGAGAGAGAGAAAGAGAAGATATGAGTGAGAGAGAGAGAGTAGCAGTGAGAGAGAGAGAGAAAGAGAAAGAGAAGCTGTGAGTGTGAGTGAGAGAGAAAGAGAAGCTGTGAGTGAGTGAGAGAGAGAGAATGAGAAGCTGTGAGTGAGAGAGAGAAGCTGTGAGAGAGAGAAAGAGAAGCTGTGAGTGAGAGAGAGAGAGAAGCAGTGAGAGAGAGAAACAGAAGCTGTGAGTGAGACAGAGAGAGAGAAAGAGAAGCTGAGAGAGAGAGAGGGAGAAAGAGAAGCTGTGAGAGAGTGAGAGAATGAGAAGCTGTGAGTGTGTGAGAGAGAGAAAGAGAAGCTGTGAGTGAGAGAGAGAAAGAAAGAGAAATTAGAGTGAGAAAGAGAGAGAGAAAGAGAAGCTGTGAGTGGGAGAGAGAAAAAGAGAGTCTGTGAATCATAGAGAGAGAGAGAAGCTGTGCGGGAGAGAGAGAGAGAGCCGCTGTGAGTGAGAGAGAGAGAAAGAGAAGCTGTGAATGAGAGAGAGAGAGAAAGGAAAGATGTGAGTGAGTGAGTGAGAGAGAGAAGCAATGTGTGTGAGAGAGAGAGAGAAAGAGAAGCTGTCAGTGAGACAGAGAGAGAGAAAGAGAAGCTGTGAGAGAGAGAGAGAGGGAGAAAGAGAAGCTGTGAGAGAGAGAGAGAAAGAGAAGCTGTGAGTGTGTGTGTGAGAGAAAGAGAAGCTGTGAGTGAGAGAGAGAGAAAGAAAGAGAAATTAGAGTGAGAAAGAGAGAGAGAAAGAGAAGCTGTGAGTGAGAGAGAGAGAGAGAAGATGTGAGTGATAGAGAGAGAGAATGAGAAGCTGTGAGTGATAGAGAGAGTAAGAGAAGCTGTGAGTGAGATAGAGAGAGAGAGAAGGAGAAGCTGTGAGTGAGAGAGAGAGAGAGAAAGAGAAGCTGTGAGAGAGAGAGAGAGAAAATGTGTGTGTGTGAGAGAGAGAAAGAGAAGGTGTGAGTGAGAGTGAGAGAGAGAAAGAGAAGCTGTGAAAGAGAGAGAGAGAGAGAGAATGTGTGTGTGTGTGAGAGAGAAAGAGAAGGTGTGAGTGAGAGTGAGAGAGAGAAAGAGAAGCTGTGAGTGAGAGAGAGAGAAAGAGAAGCTGTGAGTGAGAGAGAGAGAATCTGTGAGTGAGAGAGAGAAAGAAAAGCTGTGAGTGAGAGAGAGAGAGAAAGAGAAGATATGAGTGAGAGAGAGAGAGTAGCAGTGAGAGAGAGAGAGAAAGAGAAGCTGTGAGTGTGAGTGAGAGAGAAAGAGAAGCTGTGAGTGAGTGAGAGAGAGAGAATGAGAAGCTGTGAGTGAGAGAGAGAAGCTGTGTGAGAGAGAAAGAGAAGCTGTGAGTGAGAGAGAGAGAGAGAAGATGTGAGTGATAGAAAGAGAGAATGAGAAGCTGTCAGTGAGAGAGAGAGAAAGTAAGAGAAGCTGTGAGTTAGATAGAGAGAGAGAGAAAGAGAAGCTGTGAGTGAGAGAGAGAGAGGGAGAGAAAGATAATCTGTGTGTGAGAGGGAGAGAAAGAGAAGCTGTGTGTTTTAGAGAGAGAGAAAGAGAAGCTGTGAGTGAGAGAGAGAGAAAGAGAAGCTGTGAGTGAGAGAGAGAAGCTATGAGTGAGAGAGAGAAAGAAAAGCTGTGAGTGAGAGAGAGAGAGAGAGAAAGAGAAGATATGACTGAGTGAGAGAGAAAGAGAAGCTGTGAGTGAGTGAGAGAAGCTATGAGTGAGAGAGAGAAAGAAAAGCTGTGAGTGAGAGAGAGAAAGAGAAAGAGAAGATATGAGTGAGGGAGAGAGAGAGAAGCAGTGTGTGAGAGAGAAACAGAAGCTGTGAGTGTGTGTGAGAGAGAAAGAGAAGCTGTGAGTGAGAGAGAGAGAAAGAAAGAGAAATTAGAGTGAGAAAGAGATAGAGAAAGAGAAGCTGTGAGTGGGAGAGAGAGAAAGAGAGTCTGTGAATCAGAGAGAGAGAGAGAGAGAAGCTGTGAGTGAGAGAGAGAGAGCCGCTGTGAGTGAGAGAGAGAGAAAGAGAAGCTGTGAATGAGAGAGAGAGAGAAAGAGAAGCTGTGAGTGAGAGAGAGAGAAAGAGAAGCTGTGAGTGAGTGAGAGAGAGAAAGGGAAGTTTGGGAGTGAGAGAGAGAGAGAAAGAGAAGCTTTGAGTGAGAGAGAGAAGCTGTGAGTGAGAGAGAGAAAGAAAAGCTGTGAGTGAGAGAGAGAGAGAGAAAGAGAAGATGTGTGTGTGTGTGAGAGAGAGAGAAAGAGAAGCTGTGAGTGAGAGTGAGAGAGAGAGAGAGAAAGAGAAGCTGAGAGTTAGAGAGAGAGAGAAAGTGAAGCTGTGAGTGAGAGAGAGAGAGACAGAGAAGCTGTGTGTGTGAGAGAGAGAAAGAGAAGATGTGAGTGAGAGTGAGAGAGAGAGAGAGAGATAAAGAGAAGCTGTGAGTGAGAGAGAGAGAAAGCAAAGCTGTGAGTGAGAGAGAGAGAATGAGAAGCTGTGAGTGAGAGAGAGAAGCTGTGAGTGAGAGAGAGAGAGAAGATGTGAGTGAGAGAGAGAGGGAGAAAGAGAAGCTGTGTGTGTGTAAGAGAGAAAGAGAAGCTGTGAGTGAGAGTGAGAGTGAGAGAAAGAGAAAGAGAAGCTGTGAGTGAGAGAGCGAGAGAGAGAAAGAGAAGCTGTTAGTGAGAGTGAGAGAGAGAGAGAAAGAGAAGCTGTGAGTGAGAGAGAGAAAGAGATGCTGTGAGTGAGAGAGAGAGAGAAAGAGAAGCTGTGAGTGAGAGACAGAGAACGAGAAGCTGTGTGTGAGAGAGACAGAAAGAGAAGCTGTGAGTGAGAGAGAGAGAGAGAAAGAGAAGCTGTGAGTGAGAGAGAGAGAAAGAGAAGCTGTGAGTGAGAGAGAGAGAGAAAGAGAAGCTGTGTGTAAGAAGGAGAGGGAAAGAGAAGAAGTGAGTGAGTGAGAGAGAGAGAGAAAGAGAATCTGTGAGAGAGAAAGAGAAGCTGTGAGTGAGAGAGTGAGAGAGAGAAAGAGAATCTGTTAGTGAGAGTGAGAGAGAGAGAGAAAGAGAAGCTGTGTGTGAGAGAGAGATTGAAAGAGAAGCGGTGAGTGAGAGAGAGAGAGAGAAAGAGAAGCTGTGAGTGAGAGGGAAAGAGAAGCTGTGACTGAGAGGGAGAGAGAGAAAGAGAAGCTGTGAGTGACAGAGAGAGAAGCTGTGAGAGAGAGAGAGAAAGAGAAGCTGTGAGTGACAGAGAGAGAGAAAGAGAAGCTGAGAGTGAGAGAGAGAGAGAGAGAAAGTGAAGCTTTGAGTGAGAGAGACAGAGAGACAGAGAAGCTGTGTGTGTGTGAGAGAGAGAAAGATAGTCTGAGAAAGAGAGAGTGAAAGAGAAGCTGTGAGTGAGACAGAGAGAGGGAGAAAGAGAAGCTGTGTGCGTGTGAGAGAGAAAGAGAAGCTGTGAGTGAGAGAGAGAGAAAGTGAAGCTGTGAGTGAGAGAGAGAGAGAGAGAAAGAGAAGCTGTGAGTGAGAGAGAGAGAAAGAGAAGCTGTGAGTGAGTGAGAGAGAGAAAGGGAAGTTTGTGAGTGAGAGAGAGAGAGAAAGAGAAGCTGTGAGTGAGAGAGAGAGGGAGAAAGAGAAGCTGTGTGTGAGAGAGAGAGAAAGAGAAGCTGTGAGTGAGAGTGAGAGAGAGAGAAAAAGAGAAGCTGTGAGTGTGTGAGAGAGAAAGAGAAGCTGTGAGTGAGAGAGAGAGAGAATGAGAAGCTGTGAGTGAGAGAGAGAAGCTGTGAGAGAGAGAGAGAAAGAGAAGCTGTGAGTGAGAGAGAGAGAGAAGATGTGAGTGATAGAGAGAGAGAATGAGAAGCTGTCAGTGAGAGAGAGAGAAAGTAAGAGAAGCTGTCAGTGAGAGAGAGAGAAAGAGAAGCTGTGAGTGAGAGAGAGAGAGGGAGAGAAAGATAATCTGTGAGAGAGAGAGAGAGAGAGAGAAGCTGTGTGTTTTAGAGAGAGAGAAAGAGAAGCTGTGATTGAGAGTGTGTGAGAGAGAGAAAGAGAAGCTGTGAGTGAGAGAGAGAGAAGCTATGAGTGAGAGAGAGAAAGAAAAGCTGTGAGTGAGAGAGAGAGAGAGAGAGAGAAGATATGAGTGAGAGAGAGAGAGAAGCAGTGAGAGAGAGAGAAACAGAAGCTGTGAGTGAGACAGAGAGAGAGAAAGAGAAGCTGAGAGAGAGAGAGGGAGAAAGAGAAGCAGTGAGAGAGTGAGAGAATGAGAAGCTGTGAGTGTGTGTGAGAGAGAAAGAGAAGCTGTGAGTGAGAGAGAGAAAGAAAGAGAAATTAGAGTGAGAAAGAGAGAGAGAAAGAGAAGCTGTGAGTGGGAGAGAGAGAAAGAGAGTCTGTGAATTATAGAGAGAGAGAGAAGCTGTGCGGGAGAGAGAGAGAGAGCCGCTGTGAGTGAGAGAGAGAGAAAGAGAAGCTGTGAATGAGAGAGAGAGAGAAAGGGAAGCTGTGAGTGAGAGAGAGAGAAAGAGAAGCTGTGAGTGAGTGAGAGAGAGAAAGGGAAGTTTGTGAGTGAGAGAGAGAGAGAAAGAGAAGCTGTGTTTGAGAGAGAGAAGCTGTGAGTGAGAGAGAGAAAGAAAAGCTGTGAGTGAGAGAGAGAGAGAAAGAGAAGATGTGAGTGAGTGAGTGAGAGAGAGAAGCAATGTGTGTGAGAGAGAGAGAGAAAGAGAAGCTGTCAGTGAGACAGAGAGAGAGAAAGAGAAGCTGTGAGAGAGAGAGAGGGAGAAAGAGAAGCTGTGAGAGAGAGAGAGAAAGAGAAGCTGTGAGTGTGTGTGTGAGAGAAAGAGAAGCTGTGAGTGAGAGAGAGAGAAAGAAAGAGAAATTAGAGTGAGAAAGAGAGAGAGAAAGAGAAGCTGTGAGTGAGAGAGAGAGAGAGAAGATGTGAGTGATAGAGAGAGAGAATGAGAAGCTGTGAGTGATAGAGAGAGTAAGAGAAGCTGTGAGTGAGATAGAGAGAGAGAGAAGGAGAAGCTGTGAGTGAGAGAGAGAGAGAGGGAGAAAGATAAGCTGTGTGAGAGAGAGAGAGAGAAGCTGTGTGTGTGAGAGAGAGAAAGAAAAGCTGTGATTGAGAGTGAGTGAGAGAGAGAAAGAGATGCTGTAAGTGAGAGAGAGAGAAGCTGTGAGTGAGAGAGAAAAAGAAAAGCGGTGAGTGAGAGAGAGAGAGAAAGAGAAGCTGTGAGTGAGACTGTGAGAGAGAGAACGAGAAGCTGTTAGTGAGAGTGAGAGAGAGAGAGAAAGAGAAGCTGTGAGTGAGAGTGATATTGAAAGAGAAGCTGTGAGTGAGAGAGAGAGAGAAAGAGAAGCTGTGAGTGAGAGAGAGAAAGAGAATCTGTGAGTGAGAGGGAGAGAAAGAGAAGCTGTGAGTGACACACAGAGAGAGAAGCTGTGAGTTAGAGAGAGAGAAAGAGAAGCTGTGAGTGACAGAGAGAGAGGAAGAGAAGCTGTGTGTGTGTGTGAGAGAGAAAGATAGTCTGAGAAAGAGAGAGTGAAAGAGAAGCTGTGAGTGAGACAGAGAGAGGGAGAAAGAGAAGCTGTGTGTGTGTGAGAGAGAAAGAGAAGCTGTGAGTGAGAGTGAGAGAGAGAAAGAGAAAGAGAAGCTGTGAGTGAGAGAGAGAGAAAGAGAAGCTGTGAGTGAGAGAGAGAGAAAGCGAAGCTGTGAGTGAGAGAGAGAGAGAATGAGAAGCTGTGAGTGTGTGAGAGAGAAGCTGTGAGTGAGAGAGAGAGAGATGTGAGTGATAGAGAGTGAGAAAGAGAAGCTGTGAGTGAGAGGGAGAGAAAGTAAGAGAAGCTGTGAGTGAGATAGAGAGAGAGAGAAAGAGAAGCTGTGAGTGAGAGAGAGAGGGAGAAAGATAATCTGTGATTGAGAGTGAGAGAGAGAGAAAGAGAAGCTGTGAGTGAGAGAGAGAGAAAGAGAAGCTGTGAGTGAGAGAGAGAGAAGCTGTGTGAGAGAGAGAAAGTGAAGCTGTGAGTGAGAGAGAGAGACAGAGAAAGAGAAGCTGTGAGTGAGAGAGAGAGAAAGAGATGCTGTGAGTGAGAGAGAGAGAGAAAGTGAAGCTGTGAGTGAGAGAGAGAGACAGAGAAAGAGAAGCTGTGAGTGAGAGAGAGAGACAGAGAAAGAGAAGCTGTGAGTGAGAGAGAGAGAGAAAGAGATGCTGTGAGTGAGAGAGAGAGAGAGAAAGTGAAGCTGTGAGTGAGAGAGAGAGAGACAGAGAAAGAGAAGCTGTGAGTGAGAGAGAGAGAGAATGAGAAGCTGTGTGAGAGAGAGAGAAAGAGAAGCTGTGAGTGAGAGAGAGAGAGAAGATGTGAGTGATAGAGAGAGAGAATGAGAAGCTGTCAGTGAGAGAGAGAGAAAGTAAGAGAAGCTGTGAGTGAGAGAGAGAGAGAGAAAGAGAAGCTGTGAGTGAGAGAGAGAGAGGGAGAGAAAGATAATCTGTGAGAGAGAGAGAGAAAGAGAAGCTGTGTGTTTTAGAGAGAGAGAAAGAGAAGCTGTGATTGAGAGTGTGTGAGAGAGAGAAAGAGAAGCTGTGAGTGAGAGAGAGAGAAGCTATGAGTGAGAGAGAGAAAGAAAAGCTGTGAGTGAGAGAGAGAGAGAGAAAGAGAAGATATGAGTGAGAGAGAGAGAGAAGCAGTGAGAGAGAGAGAAACAGAAGCTGTGAGTGAGACAGAGAGAGAGAAAGAGAAGCTGAGAGAGAGAGGGAGAAAGAGAAGCTGTGAGAGAGTGAGAGAATGAGAAGCTGTGAGTGTGTGTGTGAGAGAAAGAGAAGCTGTGAGTGAGAGAGAGAAAGAAAGAGAAATTAGAGTGAGAAAGAGAGAGAGAAAGAGAAGCTGTGAGTGGGAGAGAGAGAAAGAGAGTCTGTGAATCATAGAGAGAGAGAGAAGCTGTGCGGGAGAGAGAGAGAGAGCCGCTGTGAGTGAGAGAGAGAGAAAGAGAAGCTGTGAATGAGAGAGAGAGAGAAAGGGAAGCTGTGAGTGAGAGAGAGAGAAAGAGAAGCTGTGAGTGAGTGAGAGAGAGAAAGGGAAGTTTGTGAGTGAGAGAGAGAGAAAGAGAAGCTGTGTTTGAGAGAGAGAAGCTGTGAGTGAGAGAGAGAAAGAAAAGCTGTGAGTGAGAGAGAGAGAGAAAGAGAAGATGTGAGTGAGTGAGTGAGAGAGAGAAGCAATGTGTGTGAGAGAGAGAGAGAATGAGAAGCTGTCAGTGAGACAGAGAGAGAGAAAGAGAAGCTGTGAGAGAGAGAGAGAGGGAGAAAGAGAAGCTGTGAGAGAGAGAGAGAAAGAGAAGCTGTGAGTGTGTGTGTGAGAGAAAGAGAAGCTGTGAGTGAGAGAGAGAGAAAGAAAGAGAAATTAGAGTGAGAAAGAGAGAGAGAAAGAGAAGCTGTGAGTGAGAGAGACAGAGAGAGAAGATGTGAGTGATAGAGAGAGAGAATGAGAAGCTGTGAGTGATAGAGAGAGTAAGAGAAGCTGTGAGTGAAATAGAGAGAGAGAGAAGGAGAAGCTGTGAGTGACAGAGAGAGAGAGGGAGAAAGAGAAGCTGTGAGAGAGAGAGAGAGAGAGAAGCTGTGTGTGTGAGAGAGAGAAAGAAAAGCTGTGATTGAGAGTGAGTGAGAGAGAGAAAGAGATGCTGTAAGTGAGAGAGAGAGAAGCTGTGAGTGAGAGAGAGAAAGAAAAGCGGTGAGTGAGAGAGAGAGAGAAAGAGAAGCTGTGAGTGAGACTGTGAGAGAGAGAAAGAGAAGCTGTTAGTGAGAGTGAGAGAGAGAGAGAAAGAGAAGCTGTGAGTGAGAGTGATATTGAAAGAGAAGCTGTGAGTGAGAGAGAGAGAGAAAGAGAAGCTGTGAGTGAGAGAGAGAAAGAGAATCTGTGAGTGAGAGGGAGAGAAAGAGAAGCTGTGAGTGACACACAGAGAGAGAAGCTGTGAGTTAGAGAGAGAGAAAGAGAAGCTGTGAGTGACAGAGAGAGAGGAAGAGAAGCTGTGAGTGAGAGAGAGAGAAAGAGAAGCTGTGTGTGTGTGTGAGAGAGAAAGATAGTCTGAGAAAGAGAGAGTGAAAGAGAAGCTGTGAGTGAGACAGAGAGAGGGAGAAAGAGAAGCTGTGTGTGTGAAAGAGAGAAAGAGAAGCTGTGAGTGAGAGTGAGAGAGAGAAAGAGAAAGAGAAGCTGTGAGTGAGAGAGAGAGAAAGAGAAGCTGTGAGTGAGAGAGAGAGAAAGCGAAGCTGTGAGTGAGAGAGAGAGAGAATGAGAAGCTGTGAGTGTGTGAGAGAGAAGCTGTGAGTGAGAGAGAGAGAGATGTGAGTGATAGAGAGAGAGAAAGAGAAGCTGTGAGTGAGAGGGAGAGAAAGTAAGAGAAGCTGTGAGTGAGATAGAGAGAGAGAGAAAGAGAAGCTGTGAGTGAGAGAGAGAGGGAGAAAGATAATCTGTGATTGAGAGTGAGAGAGAGAGAAAGAGAAGCTGTGAGTGAGAGAGAGAGAAAGAGAAGCTGTGAGTGAGAGAGAGAGAAGCTGTGTGAGAGAGAGAAAGAAGCTGTGAGTGAGAGAGAGAGACAGAGAAAGAGAAGCTGTGAGTGAGAGAGAGAGAGAAAGAGATGCTGTGAGTGAGAGAGAGAGAGAAAGTGAAGCTGTGAGTGAGAGAGAGAGAGACAGAGAAAGAGAAGCTGTGAGTGAGAGAGAGAGAGAAAGAGATGCTGTGAGTGAGAGAGAGAGAGAGAGAAGCTGTGAGTGAGGCAGAGAGAGGGAGAAAGAGAAGCTGTGTGTGTGAGAGAGACTAAGAGAAGCTGTGAGTGAGAGTGAGAGAGAGAGAGAGAGAGAGAAGCTGAGAGTGAGAGAGAGAGAGAAAGTGAAGCTGTGAGTGAGAGAGAGAGAGACAGAGAAAGAGAAGCTGTGTGTGTGTGAGAGAGAGAAAGAGATGCTGTGAGTGAGAGAGAGAGAGAAAGAGAAGCTGTGTGTGAGACAGAGAGAGAAAGAGAAGCTGTGAGTGAGAGTGAGAGAGAGAGAGAAAGAGAAGCTGTGAGTGAGAGAGAGAGAATGAGAAGCTGTGAGTGAGAGAGAGAGAAGCTGTGAGTGAGAGAGAGAGAGAAGATGTGAGTGAGAGAGAGAGAGGGAGAAAGAGAAGCTGTGTGTGTGTGAGAGAGAAAGAGAAGCTGCGAGTGAGAGTGAGAGAGAGAGAAAGAGAAAGAGAAGCTGTGAGTGAGAGAGCGAGAGAGAGAAAGAGAAGATGTTAGTGAGAGTGAGAGAGAGAGAGAAAGAGAAGCTGTGAGTGAGAGAGAAAGAGAAAGAGATGCTGTGAGTGAGAGAGAGAGAGATAGAGAAGCTGTGAGTGAGAGAGAGAGAAAGAGAAACTGTGAGTGAGAGAGAGAAAGAGAAGCTGTGAGTGAGAGGGAGAGAGAGAAAGAGAAGCTGTGAGTGAGAGAGAGAGAAAGAGAAGCTGTGAGTGAGAGAGAGAAAGAGAATTTGTGAGTGAGAGGGAGAGAGAGAAAGAGAAGCTGTGAGTGACACACACAGAGAGAAGCTGTGAGTTAGAGAGAGAGAGAAAGAAGTTGTGAGTGACAGAGAGAGAGAGAAAGAGCTGTGAGTGAGAGTGAGAGAGAGAGAGAAAGAGAAGCTGTGAGTGAGAGAGAGAGAAAGAGATGCTGTGAGTGAGAGAGAGAGAGAAAGAGAAGCTGTGAGTGAGAGAGAGAGAAAGAGAAGCTGTGAGAGAGAGAGAGAGAGAGAAAGAGAATCTGTGAGAGAGAAAGAGAAGCTGTGAGTGAGAGAGAGAGAAAGAGTAGCTGTGAGTGAGAGAGATAGAGAAAGAGAAGCTGTGATTAAGAAGGAGAGGGAAAGAGAAGAAGTGAGTGAGAGAGAGAGAGAAAGAGGCTGTGAGACAGAAAGAGAAGCTGTGAGTGAGAGAGTGAGAGAGAGAAAGAGAATCTGTTAGTGAGAGAGAGAGAAAAAGAGAAGCTGTGAGTTAGAGAGAGAAAGAGAAGGTGTGAGTGAGAGGGAGAGAAAGAGAAGCTGTGAGTGACACACAGAGAGAGAAGCTGTGAGTTAGAGAGAGAGAAAGAGAAGCTGTGAGTGACAGAAAGAGAAAGAGAAGCTGAGAGTGAGAGAGAGAGAGAAAGTGAAGCTGTGAGTGAGAGAGAGAGAGAAAGAGAAGCTGTGTGGGTGTCTGAGAGAGAAAGATAGTCTGAGAAAGAGAGAGTGAAAGAGAAGCTGTGAGTGAGACAGAGAGAGGGAGAAAGAGAAGCTGTGTGCGTGAGAGAGAGAAAGAGAAGCTGTGAGTGAGAGTGAGAGAGAGAGAGAGAAAGAGAAGCTGAGAGTGAGAGAGAGAGAGAAAGTGAAGCTGTGAGTGAGAGAGAGAGAGACAGAGAAAGAGAAGCTGTGAGTGAGAGAGAGAGAGAAAGAGATGCTGTGAGTGAGAGAGAGAGAGAAAGAGAAGCTGTGAGTGAGACAGAGAGAGGGAGAAAGAGAAGCTGTGTGTGTGTGAGAGAGAGAAAGAGAAGCTGTGAGTGAGAGTGAGAGAGAGAGAGAGAAAGAGAAGCTGTGAGTGAGAGAGAGAGAAGCTGTGAGTGAGAGAGAGAGAGAAGATGTGAGTGAGAGAGAGAGAGGGAGAAAGAGAAGCTGTGTGTGTGAGAGAGAGAAAGAGAAGCTGTGAGTGAGAGTGAGAGAGAGAGAAAGAGAAAGAGAAGCTGTGAGTGAGAGAGCGAGAGAGAGAAAGAGAAGCTGTTAGTGAGAGTGAGAGAGAGAGAGAAAGAGAAGCTGTGAGTGAGAGAGAGAGAGAGAGAGAGAAAGAGATGCTGTGAGTGAGAGAGAGAGAGAAAGAGAAGCTGTGAGTGAGAGAGAGAGAAAGAGAAGCTGTGAGAGAGTGAGAGAAAGAGAAGCTGTGAGTGAGAAGGAGAGGGAAAGAGAAGCTGTGACTGAGTGAGAGAGAGAGAAAGAGAAGCTGTGAGTGAGAGAGAGAGAAAGAGAAGCTGTGAGTGAGAGAGAGAGAGAAAGAGAAGCTGTGAGTAAGAAGGAGAGGGAAAGAGAAGAAGTGAGTGAGTGAGAGAGAGAGAAAGAGAAGCTGTGAGAGAGAAAGAGAAGCTGTGAGTGAGAGAGTGAGAGAGAGAAAGAGAATCTGTTAGTGAGAGTGAGAGAGAGATTGAAAGAGAAGCTGTGAGTGAGAGAGAGATTGAAAGAGAAGCTGTGAGTGAGAGAGAGATTGAAAGAGAAGCTGTGAGTGAGAGAGAGAGAGAAAGAGAAGCTGTGACTGAGAGGGAGAGAGAGAAAGAGAAGCTGTGAGTTACACAGAGAGAGAGAAGCTGTGAGTTAGAGAGAGAGAAAGAGAAGCTGTGTGTGTGAGAGAGAAAGATAGTCTGAGAAAGAGAGAGTGAAAGAGAAGCTGTGAGTGAGAGAGAGAGGGAGAAAGAGAAGCTGTGTGTGTGTGAGAGAGAAAGAGAATCTGTGAGTGAGAGTGAGAGAGAGAGAGAGAGGTGAGAGAGAAAGAGAAGCTGTGAGTGAGTGAGAGAGAGAGAATGAGAAGCTGTGAGTGTGAGAGAGAAGCTGTGAGAGAGAGAAAGAGAAGCTGTGAGTGAGAGCGAGAGAGAGAAAATGTGAGTGATAGAGAGAGAATGAGAAGCTGTCAGTGAGAGAGAGAGAAAGTAAGAGAAGCTGTGAGTGAGATAGAGAGAGAGAGAAAGAGAAGCTGTGAGTGAGAGAGAGAGAGAGGGAGAGAAAGAGAAGCTGTGAGTGAGAGAGAGAGAAAGAGATGCTGTGAGTGAGAGAGAGAGAGAAAGATAAGCTGTGAGTGAGAGAGAGAGAAAGAGAAGCAGTGAGAGAGAGAGAGAAAGAGAAGCTGTGAGAAAGAAGGAGAGGGAAAGAGAAGAAGTGAGTGAGAGAGAGAGAGAAAGAGAAGCTGTGAGTGAGAGAGAGAGAGAGAATGAGAAGCTGTGAGTGTGAGAGAGAAGCTGTGAGAGAGAGAAAGAGAAGCTGTGAGTGAGAGCGAGAGAGAGAAAATGTGAGTGATAGAGAGAGAGAATGAGAAGCTGTCAGTGAGAGAGAGAGAAAGTAAGAGAAGCTGTGAGTGAGATACAGAGAGAAAGAGAAGCTGTGAGTGAGAGAGAGAGAGGGAGAGAAAGATAATCTGTGAGAGAGAGAGAGAAAGAGAAGCTGTGTGTTTTAGAGAGAGAGAAAGAGAAGCTGTGAGTGAGAGAGAGAGAAAGAGAAGCTGTGAGTGAGAGAGAGAGAAGCTATGAGTGAGAGAGGGAAAGAAAAGCTGTGAGTGAGAGAGAGAGAAAGAGAAGATATGAGTGAGAGAGAGAGAAAGAGAAGCTGTGAGTGAGACAGAGAGAGGGAGAAAGAGAAGCTGTGTGCGTGAGAGAGAGAAAGTGAAGCTGTGAGTGAGAGAGAGAGAGAGAAAGAGAAGCTGTGTGTGTGAGAGAGAAAGATATTTTGAGAAAGAGAGAGTGAAAGAGAAGCTGTGAGTGAGAGAGAGAGAGGGAGAAAGAGAAGCTGTGTGTGTGAGAGAGAAAGAGAAGCTGTGAGTGAGAGTGAGAGAGAGAGAGAAAGAGAAGCTGTGAGTGTGAGTGAGAGAGAAAGAGAAGCTGTGAGTGAGTGAGAGAGAGAGAATGAGAAGCTGTGAGTGAGAGAGAGAAGCTGTGAGAGAGAGAAAGAGAAGCTGTGAGTGAGAGAGAGAGAGAAGATGTGAGTGATAGAGAGAGAGAATGAGAAGCTGTGAGTGAGAGTGAGAGAGAGAGAGAAAGAGAAGCTGTGAGTGTGAGTGAGAGAGAAAGAGAAGCTGTGAGTGAGTGAGAGAGAGAGAATGAGAAGCTGTGAGTGAGAGAGAGAAGCTGTGAGAGAGAGAAAGAGAAGCTGTGAGTGAGAGAGAGAGAGAAGATGTGAGTGATAGAGAGAGAGAATGAGAAGCTGTCAGTGAGAGAGAGAAAGTAAGAGAAGCTGTGAGTGAGATAGAGAGAGAGAGAAAGAGAAGCTGTGAGTGAGAGAGAGAGAGGGAGAGAAAGATAATCTGTGAGTGAGAGAGAGAAAGAGAAGCTGTGTGTTTTAGAGTGAGAGAAAGAGAAGCTGTGAGTGGGAGAGAGAGAAAGAGAGTCTGTGAATCAGAGAGAGAGAGAGAAGTTGTGAGTGAGAGAGAGAGAGAGCCGCTGTGAGTGAGAGAGAGAGAAAGAGAAGCTGTGAATGAGAGAGAGAGAGAAATAGAAGCTGTGAGTGAGAGAGAGAGAAAGAGAAGCTGTGAGTGAGTGAGAGACAGAAAGGCAAGTTTGTGAGTGAGAGAGAGAGAGAAAGAGAAGCTGTGAGTGAGAGAGAGATGCTGTGAGTGAGAGAGAGAAAGAAAAGCTGTGAGTGAGAGAGAGAGAGAGAAAGAGAAGATGTGAGTGAGTGAGAGAGAGAGAGAGAAGCAGTGAGTGAGAGAGAGAGAGAGAAAGAGAAGCTGTCAGTGAGGCAGAGAGAGAGAAAGAGAAGCTGTGAGAGAGAGAGAAAGGGAGAAAGAGAAGCTGTGAGAGAGAGAGTGAAAGAGAAGCTGTGAGTGTGTGTGAGAGAGAAAGAGAAGCTGTGAGTGAGAGAGAGAGAAAGAAAGAGAAATTAGAGTGAGAAAGAGAGAGAGAAAGAGAAGCTGTGAGTGAGAGAGAGAGAGAGAAGATGTGAGTGATAGAGAGAGAGAATGAGAAGCTGTGATTGATAGAGAGTAAGTAAGAGAAGCTGTGAGTGAGATAGAGAGAGAGAGAAGGAGAAGCTGTGAGTGAGAGAGAGAGAGGGAGTAAGATAAGCTGTGTGAGAGGGAGAGAGAGAGAAGCTGTGTGTGTGTGAGAGAGAAAGAAAAGCTGTGATTGAGAGTGAGAGAGAGAGAAAGAGATGCTGTGAGTGAGAGAGAGAGAAGCTGTGAGTGAGAGAGAGAAAGAAAAGTGGTGAGTGAGAGAGAGAGAAAGAGAAGCTGTGAGTGAGACAGAGAGAGAGAAAGAGAAGCTGTGAGAGAGAGAGAGGGAGAAAGAGAAGCTGTGAGAGAGCGAGAGAAAGAGAAGCTGTGAGTGTTTGTGAGAGAGAAAGAGAAGCTGTGAGTGAGAGAGAGAGAAAGAAAGAGAAATTAGAGTGAGAAATAGAGAGAGAAAGAGAAGCTGTGAGTGGGAGAGAGAGAAAGAGAGTCTGTGAGTGAGAGAGAGAGAGAGAAGCTGTGAGTGAGAGAGCGAGTGCTGCTGTGAGTGAGAGAGAGAGAAAGAGAAGCTGTGAATGAGAGAGAGAGAGAGAAAGAGAAGCTGTAATTGAGAGTGAGAGAGAGAAAGAAAAGCTGTGAGTGAGAGAGAGAGAGAGAAAGAGAAGATATGAGTGAGAGAGAGAGAAGCAGTGAGAGAGAGAGAAACAGAAGCTGTGAGTGAGACAGAGAGAGAGAAAGAGAAGCTGAGAGAGAGAGAGGGAGAAAGAGAAGCTGTGAGAGAGTGAGAGAATGAGAAGCTGTGAGTGTGTGAGAGAGAGAAAGAGAAGCTGTGAGTGAGAGAGAGAAAGAAAGAGAAATTAGAGTGAGAAAGAGAGAGAGAAAGAGAAGCTGTGAGTGGGAGAGAGAGAAAGAGAGTCTGTGAATCATAGAGAGAGAGAGAAGCTGTGCGGGAGAGAGAGAGAGAGCCGCTGTGAGTGAGAGAGAGAGAAAGAGAAGCTGTGAATGAGAGAGAGAGAGAAAGGGAAGCTGTGAGTGAGAGAGAGAGAAAGAGAAGCTGTGAGTGAGTGAGAGAGAGAAAGGGAAGTTTGTGAGTGAGAGAGAGAGAGAAAGAGAAGCTGTGTTTGAGAGAGAGAAGCTGTGAGTGAGAGAGAGAAAGAAAAGCTGTGAGTGAGAGAGAGAGAGAAAGAGAAGATGTGAGTGAGTGAGTGAGAGAGAGAAGCAATGTGTGTGAGAGAGAGAGAGAAAGAGAAGCTGTCAGTGAGACAGAGAGAGAGAAAGAGAAGCTGTGAGAGAGAGAGAGAAAGAGAAGCTGTGAGTGTGTGTGAGAGAGAAAGAGAAGCTGTGAGTGAGAGAGAGAGAAAGAAAGAGAAATTAGAGTGAGAAAGAGAGAGAGAAAGAGAAGCTGTGAGTGAGAGAGAGAGAGAGAGAGAGAAGATGTGAGTGATAGAGAGAGAGAATGAGAAGCTGTGAGTGATAGAGAGAGTAAGAGAAGCTGTGAGTGAGATAGAGAGAGAGAGAAGGAGAAGCTGTGAGTGAGAGAGAGAGAGAGGGAGAAAGATAAGCTGTGAGAGAGAGAGAGAGAGAGAAGCTGTGTGTGTGTGAGAGAGAAAGAAAAGCTGTGATTGAGAGTGAGTGAGAGAGGGAAAGAGATGCTGTAAGTGAGAGAGAGAGAAGCTGTGAGTGAGAGAGAAAAAGAAAAGCGGTGAGTGAGTGAGAGAGAGAAAGAGAAGCTGTGAGTGAGACTGTGAGAGAGAGAAAGAGAAGCTGTTAGTGAGAGTGAGAGAGAGAGAGAAAGAGAAGCTGTGAGTGAGAGTGATATTGAAAGAGAAGCTGTGAGTGAGAGAGAGAGAGAAAGAGAAGCTGTGAGTGAGAGAGAGAAAGAGAATCTGTGAGTGAGAGGGAGAGAAAGAGAAGCTGTGAGTGACACACACAGAGAGAAGCTGTGAGTTAGAGAGAGAGAAAGAGAAGCTGTGAGTGACAGAGAGAGAGGAAGAGAAGCTGTGTGTGTGTGTGTGAGAGAAAGATAGTCTGAGAAAGAGAGAGTGAAAGAGAAGCTGTGAGTGAGACAGAGAGAGGGAGAAAGAGAAGCTGTGTGTGTGTGAGAGAGAAAGAGAAGCTGTGAGTGAGAGTGAGAGAGAGAAAGAGAAAGAGAAGCTGTGAGTGAGAGAGAGAGAAAGAGAAGCTGTGAGTGAGAGAGAGAGAGAAAGCGAAGCTGTGAGTGAGAGAGAGAGAGAATGAGAAGCTGTGAGTGTGTGAGAGAGAAGCTGTGAGTGAGAGAGAGAGAGATGTGAGTGATAGAGAGAGAGAAAGAGAAGCTGTGAGTGAGAGGGAGAGAAAGTAAGAGAAGCTGTGAGTGAGATAGAGAGAGAGAGAAAGAGAAGCTGTGAGTGAGAGAGAGAGGGAGAAAGATAATCTGTGATTGAGAGTGAGAGAGAGAGAAAGAGAAGCTGTGAGTGAGAGAGAGAGAAAGAGAAGCTGTGAGTGAGAGAGAGAGAAGCTGTGTGAGAGAGAGAAAGTGAAGCTGTGAGTGAGAGAGAGAGAGAGACAGAGAAAGAGAAGCTGTGAGTGAGAGAGAGAGAAAGAGATGCTGTGAGTGTGAGAGAGAGAGAAAGTGAAGCTGTGAGTGAGAGAGAGAGACAGAGAAAGAGAAGCTGTGAGTGAGAGAGAGAGAGACAGAGAAAGAGAAGCTGTGAGTGAGAGAGAGAGAGAAAGAGATGCTGTGAGTGAGAGAGAGAGAGAAAGTGAAGCTGTGAGTGAGAGAGAGAGAGAATGAGAAGCTGTGTGTGAGAGAGAGAAAGAGAAGCTGTGAGTGAGAGAGAGAGAGAAGATGTGAGTGATAGAGAGAGAGAATGAGAAGCTGTCAGTGAGAGAGAGAGAAAGTAAGTAAGAGAAGCTGTGAGTGAGAGAGAGAGAGAGAAAGAGAAGCTGTGAGTGAGAGAGAGAGAGGGAGAGAAATATAATCTGTGAGAGAGAGAGAAAGAGAAGCTGTGTGTTTTAGAGAGAGAGAAAGAGAAGCTGTGATTGAGAGTGTGTGAGAGAGAGAAAGAGAAGCTGTGAGTGAGAGAGAGAGAAGCTATGAGTGAGAGAGAGAAAGAAAAGCTGTGAGTGAGAGAGAGAGAGAAAGAGAAGATATGAGTGAGAGAGAGAGAGAAGCAGTGAGAGAGAGAGAAACAGAAGCTGTGAGTGAGACAGAGAGAGAGAAAGAGAAGCTGAGAGAGAGAGAGAGGGAGAAAGAGAAGCTGTGCGAGAGTGAGAGAATGAGAAGCTGTGAGTGTGTGAGAGAGAGAAAGAGAAGCTGTGAGTGAGAGAGAGAAAGAAAGAGAAATTAGAGTGAGAAAGAGAGAGAGAAAGAGAAGCTGTGAGTGGGAGAGAGAGAAAGAGAGTCTGTGAATCATAGAGAGAGAGAGAAGCTGTGCGGGAGAGAGAGAGAGAGCCGCTGTGAGTGAGAGAGAGAGAAAGAGAAGCTGTGAATGAGAGAGAGAGAGAAAGGGAAGCTGTGAGTGAGAGAGAGAGAAAGAGAAGCTGTGAGTGAGTGAGAGAGAGAAAGGGAAGTTTGTGAGTGAGAGAGAGAGAGAAAGAGAAGCTGTGTTTGAGAGAGAGAAGCTGTGAGTGAGAGAGAGAAAGAAAAGCTGTGAGTGAGAGAGAGAGAGAATGAGAAGATGTGAGTGAGTGAGAGAGGGAAGCAATGTGTGTGAGAGAGAGAGAAAGAGAAGCTGTCAGTGAGACAGAGAGAGAGAAAGAGAAGCTGTGAGAGAGAGAGAGAGGGAGAAAGAGAAGCTGTGAGAGAGAGAGAGAAAGAGAAGCTGTGAGTGTGTGTGTGAGAGAAAGAGAAGCTGTGAGTGAGAGAGAGAGAAAGAAAGAGAAATTAGAGTGAGAAAGAGAGAGAGAAAGAGAAGCTGTGAGAGAGAGAGAGAGAGAGAAGATGTGAGTGATAGAGAGAGAGAATGAGAAGCTGTGAGTGATAGAGAGAGTAAGAGAAGCTGTGAGTGAGATAGAGAGAGAGAGAAGGAGAAGCTGTGAGTGACAGAGAGAGAGAGGGAGAAAGATAAGCTGTGTGTGAGAGAGAGAGAGAGAGAAGCTGTGTGTGAGTGAGAGAAAGAAAAGCTGTGATTGAGAGTGAGTGAGAGAGAGAAAGAGATGCTGTAAGTGAGAGAGAGAGAAGCTGTGAGTGAGAGAGAGAAAGAAAAGCGGTGAGTGAGAGAGAGAGAGAAAGAGAAGCTGTGAGTGAGACTGTGAGAGAGAGAAAGAGAAGCTGTTAGTGAGAGTGAGAGAGAGAGAGAAAGAGAAGCTGTGAGTGAGAGTGATATTGAAAGAGAAGCTGTGAGTGAGAGAGAGAGAGAAAGAGAAGCTGTGAGTGAGAGAGAGAAAGAGAATCTGTGAGTGAGAGGGAGAGAAAGAGAAGCTGTGAGTGACACACAGAGAGAGAAGCTGTGAGTTAGAGAGAGAGAAAGAGAAGCTGTGAGTGACAGAGAGAGAGGAAGAGAAGCTGTGAGTGAGAGAGAGAGAAAGAGAAGCTGTGTGTGTGTGTGAGAGAGAAAGATAGTCTGAGAAAGAGAGAGTGAAAGAGAAGCTGTGAGTGAGACAGAGAGAGGGAGAAAGAGAAGCTGTGTGTGTGAGAGAGAGAAAGAGAAGCTGTGAGTGAGAGTGAGAGAGAGAAAGAGAAGCTGTGAGTGAGAGTGAGAGAGAGAAAGAGAAAGAGAAGCTGTGAGTGAGAGGGAGAGAAAGTAAGAGAAGCTGTGAGTGAGATAGAGAGAGAGAGAAAGAGAAGCTGTGAGTGAGAGAGAGAGGGAGAAAGATAATCTGTGATTGAGAGTGAGAGAGAGAGAAAGAGAAGCTGTGAGTGAGAGAGAGAGAAAGAGAAGCTGTGAGTGAGAGAGAGAGAAGCTGTGTGAGAGAGAGAAAGTGAAGCTGTGAGTGAGAGAGAGAGAGAGACAGAGAAAGAGAAGCTGTGAGTGAGAGAGAGAGAAAGAGATGCTGTGAGTGTGAGAGAGAGAGAAAGTGAAGCTGTGAGTGAGAGAGAGAGACAGAGAAAGAGAAGCTGTGAGTGAGAGAGAGAGAGACAGAGAAAGAGAAGCTGTGAGTGAGAGAGAGAGAGAAAGAGATGCTGTGAGTGAGAGAGAGAGAGAAAGTGAAGCTGTGAGTGAGAGAGAGAGAGAATGAGAAGCTGTGTGTGAGAGAGAGAAAGAGAAGCTGTGAGTGAGAGAGAGAGAGAAGATGTGAGTGATAGAGAGAGAGAATGAGAAGCTGTCAGTGAGAGAGAGAGAAAGTAAGTAAGAGAAGCTGTGAGTGAGAGAGAGAGAGAGAAAGAGAAGCTGTGAGTGAGAGAGAGAGAGGGAGAGAAATATAATCTGTGAGAGAGAGAGAAAGAGAAGCTGTGTGTTTTAGAGAGAGAGAAAGAGAAGCTGTGATTGAGAGTGTGTGAGAGAGAGAAAGAGAAGCTGTGAGTGAGAGAGAGAGAAGCTATGAGTGAGAGAGAGAAAGAAAAGCTGTGAGTGAGAGAGAGAGAGAAAGAGAAGATATGAGTGAGAGAGAGAGAGAAGCAGTGAGAGAGAGAGAAACAGAAGCTGTGAGTGAGACAGAGAGAGAGAAAGAGAAGCTGAGAGAGAGAGAGAGGGAGAAAGAGAAGCTGTGCGAGAGTGAGAGAATGAGAAGCTGTGAGTGTGTGAGAGAGAGAAAGAGAAGCTGTGAGTGAGAGAGAGAAAGAAAGAGAAATTAGAGTGAGAAAGAGAGAGAGAAAGAGAAGCTGTGAGTGGGAGAGAGAGAAAGAGAGTCTGTGAATCATAGAGAGAGAGAGAAGCTGTGCGGGAGAGAGAGAGAGAGCCGCTGTGAGTGAGAGAGAGAGAAAGAGAAGCTGTGAATGAGAGAGAGAGAGAAAGGGAAGCTGTGAGTGAGAGAGAGAGAAAGAGAAGCTGTGAGTGAGTGAGAGAGAGAAAGGGAAGTTTGTGAGTGAGAGAGAGAGAGAAAGAGAAGCTGTGTTTGAGAGAGAGAAGCTGTGAGTGAGAGAGAGAAAGAAAAGCTGTGAGTGAGAGAGAGAGAGAATGAGAAGATGTGAGTGAGTGAGAGAGGGAAGCAATGTGTGTGAGAGAGAGAGAAAGAGAAGCTGTCAGTGAGACAGAGAGAGAGAAAGAGAAGCTGTGAGAGAGAGAGAGAGGGAGAAAGAGAAGCTGTGAGAGAGAGAGAGAAAGAGAAGCTGTGAGTGTGTGTGTGAGAGAAAGAGAAGCTGTGAGTGAGAGAGAGAGAAAGAAAGAGAAATTAGAGTGAGAAAGAGAGAGAGAAAGAGAAGCTGTGAGAGAGAGAGAGAGAGAGAAGATGTGAGTGATAGAGAGAGAGAATGAGAAGCTGTGAGTGATAGAGAGAGTAAGAGAAGCTGTGAGTGAGATAGAGAGAGAGAGAAGGAGAAGCTGTGAGTGACAGAGAGAGAGAGGGAGAAAGATAAGCTGTGTGTGAGAGAGAGAGAGAGAGAAGCTGTGTGTGAGTGAGAGAAAGAAAAGCTGTGATTGAGAGTGAGTGAGAGAGAGAAAGAGATGCTGTAAGTGAGAGAGAGAGAAGCTGTGAGTGAGAGAGAGAAAGAAAAGCGGTGAGTGAGAGAGAGAGAGAAAGAGAAGCTGTGAGTGAGACTGTGAGAGAGAGAAAGAGAAGCTGTTAGTGAGAGTGAGAGAGAGAGAGAAAGAGAAGCTGTGAGTGAGAGTGATATTGAAAGAGAAGCTGTGAGTGAGAGAGAGAGAGAAAGAGAAGCTGTGAGTGAGAGAGAGAAAGAGAATCTGTGAGTGAGAGGGAGAGAAAGAGAAGCTGTGAGTGACACACAGAGAGAGAAGCTGTGAGTTAGAGAGAGAGAAAGAGAAGCTGTGAGTGACAGAGAGAGAGGAAGAGAAGCTGTGAGTGAGAGAGAGAGAAAGAGAAGCTGTGTGTGTGTGTGAGAGAGAAAGATAGTCTGAGAAAGAGAGAGTGAAAGAGAAGCTGTGAGTGAGACAGAGAGAGGGAGAAAGAGAAGCTGTGTGTGTGAGAGAGAGAAAGAGAAGCTGTGAGTGAGAGTGAGAGAGAGAAAGAGAAGCTGTGAGTGAGAGTGAGAGAGAGAAAGAGAAAGAGAAGCTGTGAGTGAGAGAGAGAGAAAGAGAAGCTGTGAGTGAGAGGGAGAGAAAGTAAGAGAAGCTGTGAGTGAGATAGAGAGAGAGAGAAAGAGAAGCTGTGAGTGAGAGAGAGAGGGAGAAAGATAATCTGTGATTGAGAGTGAGAGAGAGAGAAAGAGAAGCTGTGAGTGAGAGAGAGAGAAAGAGAAGCTGTGAGTGAGAGAGAGAGAAGCTGTGTGAGAGAGAGAAAGTGAAGCTGTGAGTGAGAGAGAGAGAGACAGAGAAAGAGAAGCTGTGAGTGAGAGAGAGAGAGAAAGAGATGCTGTGAGTGAGAGAGAGAGAAAGTGAAGCTGTGAGTGAGAGAGAGAGAGACAGAGAAAGAGAAGCTGTGAGTGAGTGAGAGAGAGAAAGAGATGCTGTGAGTGAGAGGGAGAGAGAAAGAGAAGCTGTGAGTGAGACAGAGAGAGGGAGAAAGAGAAGCTGTGTGTGTGTGAGAGAGAAAGAGAAGCTGTGAGTGAGAGTGAGAGAGAGAGAGAGAGAGAAGCTGAGAGTGAGAGAGAGAGAGAAAGTGAAGCTGTGAGTGAGAGAGAGAGAGACAGAGAAAGAGAAGCTGTGAGTGAGAGAGAGAGAAAGAGATGCTGTGAGTGAGAGAGAGAGAGAAAGAGAAGCTGTGAGTGAGACAGAGAGAGGGAGAAAGAGAAGCTGTGTGTGTGTGTGTGTGAGAGAGAGAAAGAGAAGCTGTGAGTGAGAGTGAGAGAGAGAGAGAAAGAGAAGCTGTGAGTGAGAGAGAGAGAATGAGAAGCTGTGAGTGAGAGAGAGAGAAGCTGTGAGTGAGAGAGAGAGAGAAGATGTGAGTGAGAGAGAGAGAGGGAGAAAGAGAAGCTGTGTGTGTGTGAGAGAGAAAGAGAAGCTGTGAGTGAGAGTGAGAGAGAGAGAGAGAGAAAGAGAAGCTGTGAGTGAGAGAGCGAGAGAGAGAAAGAGAAGCTGTTAGTGAGAGTGAGAGAGAGAGAGAAAGAAAAGCTGTGAGTGAGAGAGAAAGAGAAAGAGATGCTGTGAGTGAGAGAGAGAGAAAGAGAAGCTGTGAGTGAGAGAGAGAGAAAGAGAAACTGTGAGTGAGAGAGAGAAAGAGAAGCTGTGAGTGAGAGGGAGAGAGAGAAAGAGAAGCTGTGAGTGAGAGAGAGAGAAAGAGAAGCTGTGAGTGAGAGAGAGAAAGAGAAGTTGTGAGTGAGAGGGAGAGAGAGAAAGAGAAGCTGTGAGTGACACACAGAGAGAGAAGCTGTGAGTTAGAGAGAGAGAGAAAGAAGTTGTGAGTGACAGAGAGAGAGAGAAAGAGCTGTGAGTGAGAGTGAGAGAGAGAGAGAAAGAGAAGCTGTGAGTGAGAGAGAGAGAAAGAGATGCTGTGAGTGAGAGAGAGAGAGAAAGAGAAGCTGTGAGTGAGAGAGAGAGAAAGAGAAGCTGTGAGAGAGAGAGAGAAAGAGAAGCTGTGAGAGAGAAAGAGAAGCTGTGAGTGAGAGAGAGAGAAAGAGTAGCTGTGAGTGAGAGAGATAGAGAAAGAGAAGCTGTGATTAAGAAGGAGAGGGAAAGAGAAGAAGTGAGTGAGAGAGAGAGAGAGAGAAAGAGAATCTGTTAGTGTGAGAGAGAGAGAAAGAGAAGCTGTGAGTTAGAGAGAGAAAGAGAAGGTGTGAGTGAGAGGGAGAGAAAGAGAAGCTGTGAGTGACACACAGAGAGAGAAGCTGTGAGTTAGAGAGAGAGAAAGAGAAGCTGTGAGTGACAGAAAGAGAAAGAGAAGCTGACAGTGAGAGAGAGAGAGAGAAAGTGAAGCTGAGAGTGAGAGAGAGAGAGAAAGAGAAGCTGTGTGGGTGTCTGAGAGAGAAAGATAGTCTGAGAAAGAGAGAGTGAAAGAGAAGCTGTGAGTGAGACAGAGAGAGGGAGAAAGAGAAGCTGTGTGCGTGAGAGAGAGAAAGAGAAGCTGTGAGTGAGAGTGAGAGAGAGAGAGAGAAAGAGAAGCTGAGAGTGAGAGAGAGAGAAAGTGAAGCTGTGAGTGAGAGAGAGAGAGAGACAGAGAAAGAGAAGCTGTGAGTGAGAGAGAGAGAGAAAGAGATGCTGTGAGTGAGAGAGAGAGAGAAAGAGAAGCTGTGAGTGAGACAGAGAGAGGGAGAAAGAGAAGCTGTGTGTGTTTGTGAGAGAGAAAGAGAAGCTGTGAGTGAGAGTGAGAGAGAGAGAGAGAAAGAGAAGCTGTGAGTGAGAGAGAGAGAATGAGCTGTGAGTGAGAGAAAGAGAAGCTGTGAGTGACACACAGAGAGAGAAGCTGTGAGTTAGAGAGAGAGAGAGAAAGAAGTTGTGAGTGACAGAGAGAGAGAGAAAGAGCTGTGAGTGAGAGTGAGAGAGAGAGAGAAAGAGAAGCTGTGAGTGAGAGAGAGAGAAAGAGATGCTGTGAGTGAGAGAGAGAGAGAAAGAGAAGCTGTGAGTGAGAGAGAGAGAAAGAGAAGCTGTGAGAGAGAGAGAGAAAGAGAAGCTGTGAGAGAGAAAGAGAAGCTGTGAGTGAGAGAGAGAGAAAGAGTAGCTGTGAGTGAGAGAGATAGAGAAAGAGAAGCTGTGATTAAGAAGGAGAGGGAAAGAGAAGAAGTGAGTGAGAGAGAGAGAGAGAGAAAGAGAATCTGTTAGTGTGTGAGAGAGAGAAAGAGAAGCTGTGAGTTAGAGAGAGAAAGAGAAGGTGTGAGTGAGAGGGAGAGAAAGAGAAGCTGTGAGTGACACACACAGAGAGAAGCTGTGAGTTAGAGAGAGAGAAAGAGAAGCTGTGAGTGACAGAAAGAGAAAGAGAAGCTGACAGTGAGAGAGAGAGAGAAAGTGAAGCTGAGAGTGAGAGAGAGAGAGAAAGAGAAGCTGTGTGGGTGTCTGAGAGAGAAAGATAGTCTGAGAAAGAGAGAGTGAAAGAGAAGCTGTGAGTGAGACAGAGAGAGGGAGAAAGAGAAGCTGTGTGCGTGAGAGAGAGAAAGAGAAGCTGTGAGTGAGAGTGAGAGAGAGAGAGAGAAAGAGAAGCTGAGAGTGAGAGAGAGAGAGAAAGTGAAGCTGTGAGTGAGAGAGAGAGAGACAGAGAAAGAGAAGCTGTGAGTGAGAGAGAGAGAGAAAGAGATGCTGTGAGTGAGAGAGAGAGAGAAAGAGAAGCTGTGTGTGAGACAGAGAGAGGGAGAAAGAGAAGCTGTGTGTGTGTGAGAGAGAGAAAGAGAAGCTGTGAGTGAGAGTGAGAGAGAGAGAGAGAGAAAGAGAAGCTGTGAGTGAGAGAGAGAGAATGAGCTTTGAGTGAGAGAGAGAGAAGCTGTGAGTGAGAGAGAGAGAGAAGATGTGAGTGAGAGAGAGAGAGGGAGAAAGAGAAGCTGTGTGTGTGTGAGAGAGAAAGAGAAGCTGTGAGTGAGAGTGAGAGAGAGAGAATGAGAAAGAGAAGCTGTGAGTGAGAGAGCGAGAGAGAGAAAGAGAAGCTGTTAGTGAGAGTGAGAGAGAGAGAGAAAGAGAAGCTGAGAGAGAGAGAGAGAGAGAAAGAGATGCTGTGAGTGAGAGAGAGAGAGAAAGAGAAGCTGTGAGTGAGAGAGAGAGAAAGAGAAGCTGTGAGTGAGAGAGAGAGAGAAAGAGAAGCTGTGAGTGAGAAGGAGAGGGAAAGAGAAGCTGTGACTGAGTGAGAGAGAGAGAAAGAGAAGCTGTGAGTGAGAGAGAGAGAAAGAGAAGCTGTGAGTGAGAGAGAGAGAGAAAGAGAAGCTGTGAGTAAGAAGGAGAGGGAAAGAGAAGAAGTGAGTGAGTGAGAGAGAGAGAAAGAGAAGCTGTGAGTGAGAGAGAGATTGAAAGAGAAGCTGTGAGTGAGAGAGAGAGAGAAAGAGAAGCTGTGAGTGAGAGAGAGAAAGAGAAGCTGTGACTGAGAGGGAGAGAGAGAAAGAGAAGCTGTGAGTTACACAGAGAGAGAGAAGCTGTGAGTTAGAGAGAGAGAAAGAGAAGCTGTGTGTGTGAGAGAGAAAGATAGTCTGAGAAAGAGAGAGTGAAAGAGAAGCTGTGAGTGAGAGAGAGAGGGAGAAAGAGAAGCTGTGTGTGTGTGAGAGAGAAAGAGGAGCTGTGAGTGAGAGTGAGAGAGAGAGAGAAGCTGTGAGTGAGAGAGAGAGAAAGAAAGAGAAATTAGAGTGAGAAAGAGAGAGAGAAAGAGAAGCTGTGAGTGGGAGAAAGAGAAAGAGAGTCTGTGAATCAGAGAGAGAGAGAGAAGCTGTGAGTGAGAGACAGAGAGAGCGCCGCTGTGAGTGAGAGAGAGAGAAAGAGAAGCTGTGAATGAGAGAGAGAGAGAAATAGAAGCTGTGAGTGAGAGAGAGAGAAAGAGAAGCTGTGAGTGAGTGCGAGAGAGAAAGGGAAGTTTGTGAGTGAGAGAGAGAGAGAAAGAGAAGCTGTGAGTGAGAGAGAGATGCTGTGAGTGAGAGAGAGAAAGAAAAGCTGTGAGTGAGAGAGAGAGAGAGAAAGAGAAGATGTGAGTGAGTGAGAGAGAGAGAGAAGCAGTGAGTGAGAGAGAGAGAGAAAGAGAAGCTGTCAGTGAGACAGAGAGAGAGAAAGAGAAGCTGTGAGAGAGAGAGAGAGGGAGAAAGAGAAGCTGTGAGAGAGAGAGTGAAAGATAAGCTGTGAGTGAGAGAGAGTTGTGTGTGAGAGAGAGAAAGAGAAGCTGTGAGTGAGAGAGAGAGAGATGTGAGTGATAGAGAGAGAGAAAGAGAAGGTGTGAGTGAGAGAGAGAGAGGGAGAAAGATAATCTGTGTGTGTGAGAGAGAGAAAGAGAAACTGTGTGTGTGAGAGAGAGAGAAAGAGAAGGTGTGAGTGAGAGTGAGAGAGAGAAAGAGAAGCTGTGAGTGAGAGAGAGAGAAAGAGAAGCTGTGAGTGAGAGAGAGAGAATCTGTGAGTGAGAGAGAGAAAGAAAAGCTGTGAGTGAGAGAGAGAGAGAAAGAGAAGATATGAGTGAGAGAGAGAGAGTAGCAGTGAGAGAGAGAGAGAGAGAGAAAGAGAAGCTGTGAGTGTGAGTGAGAGAGAAAGAGAAGCTGTGAGTGAGTGAGAGAGAGAGAATGAGAAGCTGTGAGTGAGAGAGAGAAGCTGTGAGAGAGAGAAAGAGAAGCTGTGAGTGAGAGAGAGAGAGAGAAGCTGTGAGTTAGAGAGAGAAAGAGAAGGTGTGAGTGAGAGGGAGAGAAAGAGAAGCTGTGAGTGACACACAGAGAGAGAAGCTGTGAGTTAGAGAGAGAGAAAGAGAAGCTGTGAGTGACAGAAAGAGAAAGAGAAGATGAGAGTGAGAGAGAGAGAGAAAGTGAAGCTGTGAGTGAGAGAGAGAGAGAAAGAGAAGCTGTGTGGGTGTCTGAGAGAGAAAGATAGTCTGAGAAAGAGAGAGTGAAAGAGAAGCTGTGAGTGAGACAGAGAGAGGGAGAAAGAGAAGCTGTGTGCGGGAGAGAGAGAAAGAGAAGCTGTGAGTGAGAGTGAGAGAGAGAGAGAGAAAGAGAAGCTGAGAGTGAGAGAGAGAGAGAAAGTGAAGCTGTGAGTGAGAGAGAGAGAGAAAGAGATGCTGTGAGTGAGAGAGAGAGAGAAAGAGAAGCTGTGAGTGAGACAGAGAGAGGGAGAAAGAGAAGCTGTGTGTGTGAGAGAGAGAGAAAGAGAAGCTGTGAGTGAGAGTGAGAGAGAGAGAGAAAGAGAAGCTGTGAATGAGAGAGAGAATGAGAAGCTGTGAGTGAGAGAGAGAGAAGCTGTGAGTGAGAGAGAGAGAAGATGTGAGTGAGAGAGAGAGAGGGAGAAAGAGAAGCTGTGTGTGTGAGAGAGAGAAAGAGAAGCTGTGAGTGAGAGTGAGAGAGAGAGAAAGAGAAAGAGAAGCTGTGAGTGAGAGAGCGAGAGAGAGAAAGAGAAGCTGTTAGTGAGACTGAGAGAGAGAGAGAAAGAGAAGCTGTGAGTGAGAGAGAGAGAGAAAGAGATGCTGTGAGTGAGAGAGAGAGAAAGAGAAGCTGTGAGTGAGAGAGACAGAAAGAGAAGCTGTGAGAGAGAGAGAGAAAGAGAAGCTGTGAGTGAGAAGGAGAGGGAAAGAGAAGCTGTGACTGAGTGAGAGAGAGAGAAAGAGAAGCTGTGAGTGAGAGAGAGAGAAAGAGAAGCTGTGAGTGAGAGAGAGAGAGAAAGAGAAGCTGTGAGTAAGAAGGAGAGGGAAAGAGAAGAAGTGAGTGAGTGAGAGAGAGAGAAAGAGAAGCTGTGAGAGAGAAAGAGAAGCTGTGAGTGAGAGAGTGAGAGAGAGAAAGAGACTCTGTTAGTGAGAGTGAGAGAGAGAGAGAAAGAGAAGCTTTGAGTGAGAGAGAGATTGAAAGAGAAGCTGTGAGTGAGAGAGAGAGAGAAAGAGAAGCTGTGAGTGAGAGAGAGAAAGAGAAGCTGTGACTTAGAGGGAGAGAGAGAAAGAGAAGCTGTGAGTTACACAGAGAGAGAGAAGCTGTGAGTTAGAGAGAGAGAAAGAGAAGCTGTGTGTGAGAGAGAGAAAGATAGTCTGAGAAAGAGAGAGTGAAAGAGAAGCTGTGAGTGAGAGAGAGAGGGAGAAAGAGAAGCTGTGTGTGTGTGAGAGAGAAAGAGAAGCTGTGAGTGAGAGTGAGAGAGAGAGAGAAGCTGTGAGTGAGAGAGAGAGAAAGAAAGAGAAATTAGAGTGAGAAAGAGAGAGAGAAAGAGATGCTGTGAGTGGGAGAGAGAGAAAGAGAGTCTGTGAATCAGAGAGAGGGAGAGAAGCTGTGAGTGAGAGACAGAGAGAGAGCCGCTGTGAGTGAGAGAGAGAGAAAGAGAAGCTGTGAATGAGAGAGAGAGAGAAATAGAAGCTGTGAGTGAGAGAGAGAGAAAGAGAAGCTGTGAGTGAGTGCGAGAGAGAAAGGGAAGTTTGTGAGTGAGAGAGAGAGAGAAAGAGAAGCTGTGAGTGAGAGAGAGATGCTGTGAGTGAGAGAGAGAAAGAAAAGCTGTGAGTGAGAGAGAGAGAGAGAAAGAGAAGATGTGAGTGAGTGAGAGAGAGAGAGAAGCAGTGAGAGAGAGAGAGAGAGAGAAAGAGAAGCTGTCAGTGAGACAGAGAGAGAGAAAGAGAAGCTGTGAGAGAGAGAGAGAGAGGGAGAAAGAGAAGCTGTGAGAGAGAGTGTGAAAGAGAAGCTGTGAGTGTGTGTGAGAGAGAAAGAGAAGCTGTGAGTGAGAGAGAGAGAAAGAGAAATTAGAGTGAGAAAGAGAGAGAAAGAGAAGCTGTGAG
This sequence comes from Bradypodion pumilum, assembly GCA_035047305.1. Classification (NCBI taxonomy): domain Eukaryota; kingdom Metazoa; phylum Chordata; class Lepidosauria; order Squamata; family Chamaeleonidae; genus Bradypodion; species Bradypodion pumilum. The sequence continues at coordinate 268,713,941 of JAWDJD010000001.1, read as the reverse complement.
TGAGAGAGAGAGAGAGAAGATGTGAGTGATAGAGAGAGAGAATGAGAAGCTGTGATTGATAGAGAGTAAGTAAGAGAAGCTGTGAGGGAGATAGAGAGAGAGAGAAGGAGAAGCTGTGAGTGAGAGAGAGAGAGGGAGTAAGATAAGCTGTGTGAGAGGGAGAGAGAGAGAAGCTGTATGTGTGAGAGAGAGAAAGAAAAGCTGTGATTGAGAGTGAGAGAGAGAGAGAAAGAGATGCTGTGAGTGAGAGAGAGAGAAGCTGTGAGTGAGAGAGAGAAAGAAAAGTGGTGAGTGAGAGAGAGAGAAAGAGAAGATATGAATGAGAGAGAGAGAGAGAAGCAGTGAGAGAGAGAGAGAAAGAGAAGCTGTGAGTGAGACAGAGAGAGAGAAAGAGAAGCTGTGAGAGAGAGAGAGGGAGAAAGAGAAGCTGTGAGAGAGCGAGAGAAAGAGAAGCTGTGAGTGTGTGTGAGAGAGAAAAAGAAGCTGTGAGTGAGAGAGAGAGAAAGAAAGAGAAATTAGAGTGAGAGAGAGAGAGAAAGAGAAGCTGTGAGTGGGAGAGAGAGAAAGAGAGTCTGTGAGTGAGAGAGAGAGAGAGAAGCTGTGAGTGAGAGAGCGAGTGCTGCTGTGAGTGAGAGAGAGAGAAAGAGAAGAGGTGAATGAGAGAGAGAGAGAAAGAGAAGCTGTGAGTGAGAGAGAAAGAAAGAAAGAGAAGCTGTGAGTGAGTGAGAGAGAGAAAGGGAAGTTGTGAGTGAGAGAGAGAGAAAGAGAAGCTGTGAGTGAGAGAGAGAAAGAGAAGCTGTGAGTGAGAGAGAGAGAAAGAGAAGCTGTGAGTGAGAAGGAGAGAGAGAGAGAAAGAGAAGCTGTGAGTGAGAGAGAGAGAGAAAGAGAAGCTGTGAGTGAGAGAGAGAATGAGAAGCTGTGAGTGAGAGAGAGTTGTGTGTGAGAGAGAGAAAGAGAAGCTGTGAGTGAGAGAGAGAGATGTGAGTGATAGAGAGAGAGAAAGAGAAGCTGTGAGTGAGAGAGAGAGGGAGAAAGATAATCTGTGTGTGAGAGAGAGAGAGAGAAGCTGCGTGTGAGAGAGAGAGAAAGAAAAGCTGTGAGTGAGAGTGAGAGGCAAAGAGAAGCTGTGAGTGAGAGAGAGAGAAAGAGAAGCTGTGAGTGAGAGAGAGAATCTGTGAGTGAGAGAGAGAAAGAAAAGCTGTGAGTGAGAGAGAGAGAGAAAGAGAAGATATGAGTGAGAGAGAGAGAGTAGCAGTGAGAGAGAGAGAGAGAGAGAAAGAGAAGCTGTGAGTGTGAGTGTGAGTGAGAGAGAAAGAGAAGCTGTGAGTGAGTGAGAGAGAGAGAATGAGAAGCTGTGAGTGAGAGAGAGAAGCTGTGAGAGAGAGAAAGAGAAGCTGTGAGTGAGAGAGAGAGAGAGAAGATGTGAGTGATAGAAAGAGAGAATGAGAAGCTGTCAGTGAGAGAGAGAGAAAGTAAGAGAAGCTGTGAGTTAGATAGAGAGAGAGAGAAAGAGAAGCTGTGAGTGAGAGAGAGAGAGGGAGAGAAAGATAATCTGTGTGAGAGGGAGAGAAAGAGAAGCTGTGTGTTTTAGAGAGAGAGAAAGAGAAGCTGTGAGTGAGAGAGAGAGAAAGAGAAGCTGTGAGTGAGAGAGAGAAGCTATGAGTGAGAGAGAGAAAGAAAAGCTGTGAGTGAGAGAGAGAGAGAGAGAAAGAGAAGATATGAGTGAGAGAGAGAGAAAGAGAAGCTGTGAGTGAGTGAGAGAAGCTATGAGTGAGAGAGAGAAAGAAAAGCTGTGAGTGAGAGAGAGAAAGAGAAAGAGAAGATATGAGTGAGGGAGAGAGAGAGAAGCAGTGTGTGAGAGAGAAACAGAAGCTGTGAGTGTGTGAGAGAGAGAAAGAGAAGCTGTGAGTGAGAGAGAGAGAAAGAAAGAGAAATTAGAGTGAGAAAGAGATAGAGAAAGAGAAGCTGTGAGTGGGAGAGAGAGAAAGAGAGTCTGTGAATCAGAGAGAGAGAGAGAAGCTGTGAGTGAGAGAGAGAGAGCCGCTGTGAGTGAGAGAGAGAGAAAGAGAAGCTGTGAATGAGAGAGAGAGAGAAAGAGAAGCTGTGAGTGAGAGAGAGAGAAAGAGAAGCTGTGAGTGAGTGAGAGAGAGAAAGGGAAGTTTGTGAGTGAGAGAGAGAGAGAAAGAGAAGCTTTGAGTTTGAGAGAGAAGCTGTGAGTGAGAGAGAGAAAGAAAAGCTGTGAGTGAGAGAGAGAGAGAGAAAGAGAAGATGTGTGTGTGTGTGTGAGAGAGAAAGAGAAGCTGTGAGTGAGAGTGAGAGAGAGAGAGAGAAAGAGAAGCTGAGAGTTAGAGAGAGAGAGAAAGTGAAGCTGTGAGTGAGAGAGAGAGACAGAGAAGCTGTGTGTGTGTGAGAGAGAAAGGGAAGATGTGAGTGAGAGTGAGAGAGAGAGAGAGAGATAAAGAGAAGCTGTGAGTGAGAGAGAGAGAAAGCAAAGCTGTGAGTGAGAGAGAGAGAATGAGAAGCTGTGAGTGAGAGAGAGAGAAGCTGTGAGTGAGAGAGAGAGAGAAGATGTGAGTGAGAGAGAGAGGGAGAAAGAGAAGCTGTGTGTGTGTAAGAGAGAAAGAGAAGCTGTGAGTGAGAGTGAGAGTGAGAGAAAGAGAAAGAGAAGCTGTGAGTGAGAGAGCGAGAGAGAGAAAGAGAAGCTGTTAGTGAGAGTGAGAGAGAGAGAGAAAGAGAAGCTGTGAGTGAGAGAGAGAGAGAAAGAGATGCTGTGAGTGAGAGAGAGAGAGAAAGAGAAGCTGTGAGTGAGAGACAGAGAACGAGAAGCTGTGTGTGAGAGAGAGAGAAAGAGAAGCTGTGAGTGAGAGAGAGAGAAAGAGAAGCTGTGAGTGAGTGAGAGAGAGAGAAAGAGAAGCTGTGAGTGAGAGAGAGAGAAAGAGAAGCTGTGAGTGAGAGAGAGAGAGAAAGAGAAGCTGTGTGTAAGAAGGAGAGGGAAAGAGAAGAAGTGAGTGAGTGAGAGAGAGAGAGAAAGAGAATCTGTGAGAGAGAAAGAGAAGCTGTGAGTGAGAGAGTGAGAGAGAGAAAGAGAATCTGTTAGTGAGAGTGAGAGAGAGAGAGAAAGAGAAGCTGTGTGTGAGAGAGAGATTGAAAGAGAAGCTGTGAGTGAGAGAGAGAGAGAGAAAGAGAAGCTGTGAGTGAGAGGGAAAGAGAAGCTGTGACTGAGAGGGAGAGAGAGAAAGAGAAGCTGTGAGTGACAGAGAGAGAAGCTGTGAGTTAGAGAGAGAGAAAGAGAAGCTGTGAGTGACAGAGAGAGAGAAAGAGAAGCTGAGAGTGAGAGAGAGAGAGAGAGAAAGTGAAGCTTTGAGTGAGAGAGAGAGAGACAGAGAAGCTGTGTGTGTGTGAGAGAGAGAAAGATTGTCTGAGAAAGAGAGAGTGAAAGAGAAGCTGTGAGTGAGACAGAGAGAGGGAGAAAGAGAAGCTGTGTGCGTGTGAGAGAGAAAGAGAAGCTGTGAGTGAGAGAGAGAGAAAGTGAAGCTGTGAGTGAGAGAGAGAGAGAGAGAAAGAGAAGCTGTGAGTGAGAGAGAGAGAAAGAGAAGCTGTGAGTGAGTGAGAGAGAGAAAGGGAAGTTTGTGAGTGAGAGAGAGAGAGAGAAAGAGAAGCTGTGAGTGAGAGAGAGAGGGAGAAAGAGAAGCTGTGTGTGAGAGAGAGAGAAAGAGAAGCTGTGAGTGAGAGTGAGAGAGAGAGAAAAAGAGAAGCTGTGAGTGTGAGTGAGAGAGAAAGAGAAGCTGTGAGTGAGAGAGAGAGAGAATGAGAAGCTGTGAGTGAGAGAGAGAAGCTGTGAGTGAGAGAGAGAGAAAGAGAAGCTGTGAGTGAGAGAGAGAGAGAAGATGTGAGTGATAGAGAGAATGAGAAGCTGTCAGTGAGAGAGAGAGAAAGTAAGAGAAGCTGTGAGTGAGAGAGAGAGAGAGAGAGAAAGAGAAGCTGTGAGTGAGAGAGAGAGAGGGAGAGAAAGATAATCTGTGAGAGAGAGAGAGAGAAAGAGAAGCTGTGTGTTTTAGAGAGAGAGAAAGAGAAGCTGTGATTGAGAGTGTGTGTGAGAGAGAAAGAGAAGCTGTGAGTGAGAGAGAGAGAAGCTATGAGTGAGAGAGAGAAAGAAAAGCTGTGAGTGAGAGAGAGAGAGAGAAAGAGAAGATATGAGTGAGAGAGAGAGAAGCAGTGAGAGAGAGAAACAGAAGCTGTGAGTGAGACAGAGAGAGAGAAAGAGAAGCTGAGAGAGAGAGAGGGAGAAAGAGAAGCTGTGAGAGAGTGAGAGAATGAGAAGCTGTGAGTGTGTGAGAGAGAGAAAGAGAAGCTGTGAGTGAGAGAGAGAAAGAAAGAGAAATTAGAGTGAGAAAGAGAGAGAGAAAGAGAAGCTGTGAGTGGGAGAGAGAGAAAGAGAGTCTGTGAATCATAGAGAGAGAGAGAAGCTGTGCGGGAGAGAGAGAGAGAGCCGCTGTGAGTGAGAGAGAGAAAGAGAAGCTGAGAGTTAGAGAGAGAGAGAAAGTGAAGCTGTGAGTGAGAGAGAGAGACAGAGAAGCTGTGTGTGTGTGAGAGAGAAAGGGAAGATGTGAGTGAGAGTGAGAGAGAGAGAGAGAGATAAAGAGAAGCTGTGAGTGAGAGAGAGAGAAAGCAAAGCTGTGAGTGAGAGAGAGAGAATGAGAAGCTGTGAGTGAGAGAGAGAGAAGCTGTGAGTGAGAGAGAGAGAGAAGATGTGAGTGAGAGAGAGAGGGAGAAAGAGAAGCTGTGTGTGTGTAAGAGAGAAAGAGAAGCTGTGAGTGAGAGTGAGAGTGAGAGAAAGAGAAAGAGAAGCTGTGAGTGAGAGAGCGAGAGAGAGAAAGAGAAGCTGTTAGTGAGAGTGAGAGAGAGAGAGAAAGAGAAGCTGTGAGTGAGAGAGAGAGAGAAAGAGATGCTGTGAGTGAGAGAGAGAGAGAAAGAGAAGCTGTGAGTGAGAGACAGAGAACGAGAAGCTGTGTGTGTGAGAGAGAGAAAGAGAAGCTGTGAGTGAGAGAGAGAGAAAGAGAAGCTGTGAGTGAGTGAGAGAGAGAGAAAGAGAAGCTGTGAGTGAGAGAGAGAGAAAGAGAAGCTGTGAGTGAGAGAGAGAGAGAAAGAGAAGCTGTGTGTAAGAAGGAGAGGGAAAGAGAAGAAGTGAGTGAGTGAGAGAGAGAGAGAAAGAGAATCTGTGAGAGAGAAAGAGAAGCTGTGAGTGAGAGAGTGAGAGAGAGAAAGAGAATCTGTTAGTGAGAGTGAGAGAGAGAGAGAAAGAGAAGCTGTGTGTGAGAGAGAGATTGAAAGAGAAGCTGTGAGTGAGAGAGAGAGAGAGAAAGAGAAGCTGTGAGTGAGAGGGAAAGAGAAGCTGTGACTGAGAGGGAGAGAGAGAAAGAGAAGCTGTGAGTGACAGAGAGAGAAGCTGTGAGTTAGAGAGAGAGAAAGAGAAGCTGTGAGTGACAGAGAGAGAGAAAGAGAAGCTGAGAGTGAGAGAGAGAGAGAGAGAAAGTGAAGCTTTGAGTGAGAGAGAGAGAGACAGAGAAGCTGTGTGTGTGTGAGAGAGAGAAAGATAGTCTGAGAAAGAGAGAGTGAAAGAGAAGCTGTGAGTGAGACAGAGAGAGGGAGAAAGAGAAGCTGTGTGCGTGTGAGAGAGAAAGAGAAGCTGTGAGTGAGAGAGAGAGAAAGTGAAGCTGTGAGTGAGAGAGAGAGAGAGAGAAAGAGAAGCTGTGAGTGAGAGAGAGAGAAAGAGAAGCTGTGAGTGAGTGAGAGAGAGAAAGGGAAGTTTGTGAGTGAGAGAGAGAGAGAGAAAGAGAAGCTGTGAGTGAGAGAGAGAGGGAGAAAGAGAAGCTGTGTGTGAGAGAGAGAGAAAGAGAAGCTGTGAGTGAGAGTGAGAGAGAGAGAAAAAGAGAAGCTGTGAGTGTGAGTGAGAGAGAAAGAGAAGCTGTGAGTGAGAGAGAGAGAGAATGAGAAGCTGTGAGTGAGAGAGAGAAGCTGTGAGTGAGAGAGAGAGAAAGAGAAGCTGTGAGTGAGAGAGAGAGAGAAGATGTGAGTGATAGAGAGAATGAGAAGCTGTCAGTGAGAGAGAGAGAAAGTAAGAGAAGCTGTGAGTGAGAGAGAGAGAGAGAGAAAGAGAAGCTGTGAGTGAGAGAGAGAGAGGGAGAGAAAGATAATCTGTGAGAGAGAGAGAGAGAAAGAGAAGCTGTGTGTTTTAGAGAGAGAGAAAGAGAAGCTGTGATTGAGAGTGTGTGTGAGAGAGAAAGAGAAGCTGTGAGTGAGAGAGAGAGAAGCTATGAGTGAGAGAGAGAAAGAAAAGCTGTGAGTGAGAGAGAGAGAGAGAAAGAGAAGATATGAGTGAGAGAGAGAGAAGCAGTGAGAGAGAGAAACAGAAGCTGTGAGTGAGACAGAGAGAGAGAAAGAGAAGCTGAGAGAGAGAGAGGGAGAAAGAGAAGCTGTGAGAGAGTGAGAGAATGAGAAGCTGTGAGTGTGTGAGAGAGAGAAAGAGAAGCTGTGAGTGAGAGAGAGAAAGAAAGAGAAATTAGAGTGAGAAAGAGAGAGAGAAAGAGAAGCTGTGAGTGGGAGAGAGAGAAAGAGAGTCTGTGAATCATAGAGAGAGAGAGAAGCTGTGCGGGAGAGAGAGAGAGAGCCGCTGTGAGTGAGAGAGAGAAAGAGAAGCTGTGAATGAGAGAGAGAGAGAAAGGGAAGATGTGAGTGAGTGAGTGAGAGAGAGAGAGAAAGAGAAGCTGTCAGTGAGACAGAGAGAGAGAAAGAGAAGCTGTGAGAGAGAGAGAGAGGGAGAAAGAGAAGCTGTGAGAGAGAGAGAGAAAGAGAAGCTGTGAGTGTGTGTGTGAGAGAAAGAGAAGCTGTGAGTGAGAGAGAGAGAAAGAAAGAGAAATTAGAGTGAGAAAGAGAGAGAGAAAGAGAAGCTGTGAGTGAGAGAGAGAGAGAGATGTGAGTGATAGAGAGAGAGAATGAGAAGCTGTGAGTGATAGAGAGAGTAAGAGAAGCTGTGAGTGAGATAGAGAGAGAGAGAAGGAGAAGCTGTGAGTGAGAGAGAGAGAGAAAATGTGTGTGTGTGAGAGAGAGAAAGAGAAGGTGTGAGTGAGAGTGAGAGAGAGAAAATGTGTGTGTGTGAGAGAGAGAAAGAGAAGGTGTGAGTGAGAGTGAGAGAGAGAAAGAGAAGCTGTGAGAGAGAGAGAGAGAGAAAATGTGTGTGTGTGAGAGAGAGAAAGAGAAGGTGTGAGTGAGAGTGAGAGAGAGAAAGAGAAGCTGTGAGTGAGAGAGAGAGAAAGAGAAGCTGTGAGTGAGAGAGAGAGAATCTGTGAGTGAGAGAGAGAAAGAAAAGCTATGAGTGAGAGAGAGAGAGAAAGAGAAGATATGAGTGAGAGAGAGAGAGTAGCAGTGAGAGAGAGAGAGAGAGAAAGAGAAGCTGTGAGTGTGAGTGAGAGAGAAAGAGAAGCTGAGTGAGTGAGAGAGAGAGAATGAGAAGCTGTGAGTGAGAGAGAGAAGCTGTGAGAGAGAGAAAGAGAAGCTGTGAGTGGGAGAGAGAAAAAGAGAGTCTGTGAATCATAGAGAGAGAGAGAAGCTGTGCGGGAGAGAGAGAGAGAGCCGCTGTGAGTGAGAGAGAGAGAAAGAGAAGCTGTGAATGAGAGAGAGAGAGAAAGGGAAGATGTGAGTGAGTGAGTGAGAGAGAGAAGCAATGTGTGTGAGAGAGAGAGAGAAAGAGAAGCTGTCAGTGAGACAGAGAGAGAGAAAGAGAAGCTGTGAGAGAGAGAGAGGGAGAAAGAGAAGCTGTGAGAGAGAGAGAGAAAGAGAAGCTGTGAGTGTGTGTGTGAGAGAAAGAGAAGCTGTGAGTGAGAGAGAGAGAAAGAAAGAGAAATTAGAGTGAGAAAGAGAGAGAGAAAGAGAAGCTGTGAGTGAGAGAGAGAGAGAGAGAAGATGTGAGTGATAGAGAGAGAGAATGAGAAGCTGTGAGTGATAGAGAGAGTAAGAGAAGCTGTGAGTGAGATAGAGAGAGAGAGAAGGAGAAGCTGTGAGTGAGAGAGAGAGAGAGAAAGAGAAGCTGTGAGAGAGAGAGAGAGAAAATGTGTGTGTGTGAGAGAGAGAAAGAGAAGGTGTGAGTGAGAGTGAGAGAGAGAAAGAGAAGCTGTGAAAGAGAGAGAGAGAGAGAGAATGTGTGTGTGAGAGAGAGAGAAAGAGAAGGTGTGAGTGAGAGTGAGAGAGAGAAAGAGAAGCTGTGAGTGAGAGAGAGAGAAAGAGAAGCTGTGAGTGAGAGAGAGAGAATCTGTGAGTGAGAGAGAGAAAGAAAAGCTGTGAGTGAGAGAGAGAGAGAAAGAGAAGATATGAGTGAGAGAGAGAGAGTAGCAGTGAGAGAGAGAGAGAGAGAGAAAGAGAAGCTGTGAGTGTGAGTGAGAGAGAAAGAGAAGCTGTGAGTGAGTGAGAGAGAGAGAATGAGAAGCTGTGAGTGAGAGAGAGAAGCTGTGAGAGAGAGAAAGAGAAGCTGTGAGTGAGAGAGAGAGAGAGAAGATGTGAGTGATAGAAAGAGAGAATGAGAAGCTGTCAGTGAGAGAGAGAGAAAGTAAGAGAAGCTGTGAGTTAGATAGAGAGAGAGAGAAAGAGAAGCTGTGAGTGAGAGAGAGAGAGGGAGAGAAAGATAATCTGTGTGTGAGAGGGAGAGAAAGAGAAGCTGTGTGTTTTAGAGAGAGAGAAAGAGAAGCTGTGAGTGAGAGAGAGAGAAAGAGAAGCTGTGAGTGAGAGAGAGAAGCTATGAGTGAGAGAGAGAAGGAAAAGCTGTGAGTGAGAGAGAGAGAGAGAGAAAGAGAAGATATGAGTGAGTGAGAGAGAAAGAGAAGCTGTGAGTGAGTGAGAGAAGCTATGAGTGAGAGAGAGAAAGAAAAGCTGTGAGTGAGAGAGAGAAAGAGAAAGAGAAGATATGAGTGAGGGAGAGAGAGAGAAGCAGTGTGTGAGAGAGAAACAGAAGCTGTGAGTGTCTGAGAGAGAGAAAGAGAAGCTGTGAGTGAGAGAGAGAGAAAGAAAGAGAAATTAGAGTGAGAAAGAGATAGAGAAAGAGAAGCTGTGAGTGGGAGAGAGAGAAAGAGAGTCTGTGAATCAGAGAGAGAGAGAGAGAAGCTGTGAGTGAGAGAGAGAGAGCCGCTGTGAGTGAGAGAGAGAGAAAGAGAAGCTGTGAATGAGAGAGAGAGAGAAAGAGAAGCTGTGAGTGAGAGAGAGAGAAAGAGAAGCTGTGAGTGAGTGAGAGAGAGAAAGGGAAGTTTGGGAGTGAGAGAGAGAGAGAAAGAGAAGCTTTGAGTGAGAGAGAGAAGCTGTGAGTGAGAGAGAGAAAGAAAAGCTGTGAGTGAGAGAGAGAGAGAGAAAGAGAAGATGTGTGTGTGTGTGAGAGAGAGAGAAAGAGAAGCTGTGAGTGAGAGTGAGAGAGAGAGAGAGAAAGAGAAGCTGAGAGTTAGAGAGAGAGAGAAAGTGAAGCTGTGAGTGAGAGAGAGAGACAGAGAAGCTGTGTGTGTGTGAGAGAGAAAGAGAAGATGTGAGTGAGAGTGAGAGAGAGAGAGAGAGATAAAGAGAAGCTGTGAGTGAGAGAGAGAGAAAGCAAAGCTGTGAGTGAGAGAGAGAGAATGAGAAGCTGTGAGTGAGAGAGAGAAGCTGTGAGTGAGAGAGAGAGAGAAGATGTGAGTGAGAGAGAGAGGGAGAAAGAGAAGCTGTGTGTGTGTAAGAGAGAAAGAGAAGCTGTGAGTGAGAGTGAGAGTGAGAGAAAGAGAAAGAGAAGCTGTGAGTGAGAGAGCGAGAGAGAGAAAGAGAAGCTGTTAGTGAGAGTGAGAGAGAGAGAGAAAGAGAAGCTGTGAGTGAGAGAGAGAAAGAGATGCTGTGAGTGAGAGAGAGAGAGAAAGAGAAGCTGTGAGTGAGAGACAGAGAACGAGAAGCAGTGTGTGAGAGAGAAACAGAAGCTGTGAGTGTGTGAGAGAGAGAAAGAGAAGCTGTGAGTGAGAGAGAGAGAAAGAAAGAGAAATTAGAGTGAGAAAGAGATAGAGAAAGAGAAGCTGTGAGTGGGAGAGAGAGAAAGAGAGTCTGTGAATCAGAGAGAGAGAGAGAGAAGCTGTGAGTGAGAGAGAGAGAGCCGCTGTGAGTGAGAGAGAGAGAAAGAGAAGCTGTGAATGAGAGAGAGAGAGAAAGAGAAGCTGTGAGTGAGAGAGAGAGAAAGAGAAGCTGTGAGTGAGTGAGAGAGAGAAAGGGAAGTTTGTGAGTGAGAGAGAGAGAGAAAGAGAAGCTTTGAGTTTGAGAGAGAAGCTGTGAGTGAGAGAGAGAAAGAAAAGCTGTGTGTGAGAGAGAGAGAGAAAGAGAAGATGTGTGTGTGTGTGAGAGAGAGAAAGAGAAGCTGTGAGTGAGAGTGAGAGAGAGAGAGAGAAAGAGAAGCTGAGAGTTAGAGAGAGAGAGAAAGTGAAGCTGTGAGTGAGAGAGAGAGACAGAGAAGCTGTGTGTGTGAGAGAGAGAAAGGGAAGATGTGAGTGAGAGTGAGAGAGAGAGAGAGAGATAAAGAGAAGCTGTGAGTGAGAGAGAGAGAAAGCAAAGCTGTGAGTGAGAGAGAGAGAATGAGAAGCTGTGAGTGAGAGAGAGAGAAGCTGTGAGTGAGAGAGAGAGAGAAGATGTGAGTGAGAGAGAGAGGGAGAAAGAGAAGCTGTGTGTGTGTAAGAGAGAAAGAGAAGCTGTGAGTGAGAGTGAGAGTGAGAGAAAGAGAAAGAGAAGCTGTGAGTGAGAGAGCGAGAGAGAGAAAGAGAAGCTGTTAGTGAGAGTGAGAGAGAGAGAGAAAGAGAAGCTGTGAGTGAGAGAGAGAGAGAAAGAGATGCTGTGAGTGAGAGAGAGAGAGAAAGAGAAGCTGTGAGTGAGAGACAGAGAACGAGAAGCTGTGTGTGAGAGAGAGAGAAAGAGAAGCTGTGAGTGAGAGAGAGAGAAAGAGAAGCTGTGAGTGAGTGAGAGAGAGAGAAAGAGAAGCTGTGAGTGAGAGAGAGAGAAAGAGAAGCTGTGAGTGAGAGAGAGAGAGAAAGAGAAGCTGTGTGTAAGAAGGAGAGGGAAAGAGAAGAAGTGAGTGAGTGAGAGAGATAGAAAGAGAATCTGTGAGAGAGAAAGAGAAGCTGTGAGTGAGAGAGTGAGAGAGAGAAAGAGAATCTGTTAGTGAGAGTGAGAGAGAGAGAGAAAGAGAAGCTGTGTGTGAGAGAGAGATTGAAAGAGAAGCTGTGAGTGAGAGAGAGAGAGAGAAAGAGAAGCTGTGAGTGAGAGGGAAAGAGAAGCTGTGACTGAGAGGGAGAGAGAGAAAGAGAAGCTGTGAGTGACAGAGAGAGAAGCTGTGAGTTAGAGAGAGAGAAAGAGAAGCTGTGAGTGACAGAGAGAGAGAAAGAGAAGCTGAGAGTGAGAGAGAGAGAGAGAGAAAGTGAAGCTTTGAGTGAGAGAGAGAGAGAGACAGAGAAGCTGTGTGTGTGTGAGAGAGAAAGAGAAGCTGTGAGTGAGTGAGAGAGAGAAAGGGAAGTTTGTGAGTGAGAGAGAGAGAGAAAGAGAAGCTGTGAGTGAGAGAGAGAGGGAGAAAGAGAAGCTGTGTGTGAGAGAGAGAAAGAGAAGCTGTGAGTGAGAGTGAGAGAGAGAGAAAAAGAGAAGCTGTGAGTGTGAGTGAGAGAGAAAGAGAAGCTGTGAGTGAGAGAGAGAGAGAATGAGAAGCTGTGAGTGAGAGAGAGAAGCTGTGAGTGAGAGAGAGAGAAAGAGAAGCTGTGAGTGAGAGAGAGAGAGAAGATGTGAGTGATAGAGAGAATGAGAAGCTGTCAGTGAGAGAGAGAGAAAGTAAGAGAAGCTGTGAGTGAGAGAGAGAGAGAGAAAGAGAAGCTGTGAGTGAGAGAGAGAGAGGGAGAGAAAGATAATCTGTGAGAGAGAGAGAGAGAAAGAGAAGCTGTGTGTTTTAGAGAGAGAGAAAGAGAAGCTGTGATTGAGAGTGTGTGTGAGAGAGAAAGAGAAGCTGTGAGTGAGAGAGAGAGAAGCTATGAGTGAGAGAGAGAAAGAAAAGCTGTGAGTGAGAGAGAGAGAGAGAAAGAGAAGATATGAGTGAGAGAGAGAGAGAAGCAGTGAGAGAGAGAAACAGAAGCTGTGAGTGAGACAGAGAGAGAGAAAGAGAAGCTGAGAGAGAGAGAGGGAGAAAGAGAAGCTGTGAGAGAGTGAGAGAATGAGAAGCTGTGAGTGTGTGAGAGAGAGAAAGAGAAGCTGTGAGTGAGAGAGAGAAAGAAAGAGAAATTAGAGTGAGAAAGAGAGAGAGAAAGAGAAGCTGTGAGTGGGAGAGAGAGAAAGAGAGTCTGTGAATCATAGAGAGAGAGAGAAGCTGTGCGGGAGAGAGAGAGAGCCGCTGTGAGTGAGAGAGAGAGAAAGAGAAGCTGTGAATGAGAGAGAGAGAGAAAGGGAAGATGTGAGTGAGTGAGTGAGAGAGAGAGGCAATGTGTGTGAGAGAGAGAGAGAAAGAGAAGCTGTCAGTGAGACAGAGAGAGAGAAAGAGAAGCTGTGAGAGAGAGAGAGAGGGAGAAAGAGAAGCTGTGAGAGAGAGAGAGAAAGAGAAGCTGTGAGTGTGTGTGAGAGAGAAAGAGAAGCTGTGAGTGAGAGAGAGAGAAAGAAAGAGAAATTAGAGTGAGAAAGAGAGAGAGAAAGAGAAGCTGTGAGTGAGAGAGAGAGAGAAGATGTGAGTGATAGAGAGATAGAATGAGAAGCTGTGAGTGATAGAGAGAGTAAGAGAAGCTGTGAGTGAGATAGAGAGAGAGAGAAGGAGAAGCTGTGAGTGAGAGAGAGAGAGAGAAAATGTGTGTGTGTGAGAGAGAGAAAGAGAAGGTGTGAGTGAGAGTGAGAGAGAGAAAATGTGTGTGTGTGAGAGAGAGAAAGAGAAGGTGTGAGTGAGAGTGAGAGAGAGAAAGAGAAGCTGTGAGAGAGAGAGAGAGAGAAAATGTGTGTGTGTGAGAGAGAGAAAGAGAAGGTGTGAGTGAGAGTGAGAGAGAGAAAGAGAAGCTGTGAGTGAGAGAGAGAGAAAGAGAAGCTGTGAGTGAGAGAGAGAGAATCTGTGAGTGAGAGAGAGAAAGAAAAGCTGTGAGTGAGAGAGAGAGAGAAAGAGAAGATATGAGTGAGAGAGAGAGAGTAGCAGTGAGAGAGAGAGAGAAAGAGAAAGAGAAGCTGTGAGTGTGAGTGAGAGAGAAAGAGAAGCTGTGAGTGAGTGAGAGAGAGAGAGAGAATGAGAAGCTGTGAGTGAGAGAGAGAAGCTGTGAGAGAGAGAAAGAGAAGCTGTGAGTGAGAGAGAGAGAGAAGCAGTGAGAGAGAGAAACAGAAGCTGTGAGTGAGACAGAGAGAGAGAAAGAGAAGCTGAGAGAGAGAGAGGGAGAAAGAGAAGCTGTGAGAGAGTGAGAGAATGAGAAGCTGTGAGTGTGTGAGAGAGAGAAAGAGAAGCTGTGAGTGAGAGAGAGAAAGAAAGAGAAATTAGAGTGAGAAAGAGAGAGAGAAAGAGAAGTTGTGAGTGGGAGAGAGAAAAAGAGAGTCTGTGAATCATAGAGAGAGAGAGAAGCTGTGCGGGAGAGAGAGAGAGAGCCGCTGTGAGTGAGAGAGAGAGAAAGAGAAGCTGTGAATGAGAGAGAGAGAGAAAGGAAAGATGTGAGTGAGTGAGTGAGAGAGAGAAGCAATGTGTGTGAGAGAGAGAGAGAAAGAGAAGCTGTCAGTGAGACAGAGAGAGAGAAAGAGAAGCTGTGAGAGAGAGAGAGAGGGAGAAAGAGAAGCTGTGAGAGAGAGAGAGAAAGAGAAGCTGTGAGTGTGTGTGTGAGAGAAAGAGAAGCTGTGAGTGAGAGAGAGAGAAAGAAAGAGAAATTAGAGTGAGAAAGAGAGAGAGAAAGAGAAGCTGTGAGTGAGAGAGAGAGAGAAGATGTGAGTGATAGAGAGAGAGAATGAGAAGCTGTGAGAGATAGAGAGAGTAAGAGAAGCTGTGAGTGAGATAGAGAGAGAGAGAAGGAGAAGCTGTGAGTGAGAGAGAGAGAGAGAAAGAGAACCTGTGAGAGAGAGAGAGAGAGAAAATGTGTGTGTGTGAGAGAGAGAAAGAGAAGGTGTGAGTGAGAGTGAGAGAGAGAAAGAGAAGCTCTGAAAGAGAGAGAGAGAGAGAATGTGTGTGTGTGTGAGAGAGAAAGAGAAGGTGTGAGTGAGAGTGAGAGAGAGAAAGAGAAGCTGTGAGTGAGAGAGAGAGAAAGAGAAGCTGTGAGTGAGAGAGAGAGAATCTGTGAGTGAGAGAGAGAAAGAAAAGCTGTGAGTGAGAGAGAGAGAGAAAGAGAAGATATGAGTGAGAGAGAGAGAGTAGCAGTGAGAGAGAGAGAGAGAGAGAGAAAGAGAAGCTGTGAGTGTGAGTGAGAGAGAAAGAGAAGCTGTGAGTGAGTGAGAGAGAGAGAATGAGAAGCTGTGAGTGAGAGAGAGAAGCTGTGAGAGAGAGAAAGAGAAGCTGTGAGTGAGAGAGAGAGAGAGAAGATGTGAGTGATAGAAAGAGAGAATGAGAAGCTGTCAGTGAGAGAGAGAGAAAGTAAGAGAAGCTGTGAGTTAGATAGAGAGAGAGAGAAAGAGAAGCTGTGAGTGAGAGAGAGAGAGGGAGAGAAAGATAATCTGTGTGTGAGAGGGAGAGAAAGAGAAGCTGTGTGTTTTAGAGAGAGAGAAAGAGAAGCTGTGAGTGAGAGAGAGAGAAAGAGAAGCTGTGAGTGAGAGAGAGAAGCTATGAGTGAGAGAGAGAAAGAAAAGCTGTGAGTGAGAGAGAGAGAGAGAGAAAGAGAAGATATGACTGAGTGAGAGAGAAAGAGAAGCTGTGAGTGAGTGAGAGAAGCTATGAGTGAGAGAGAGAAAGAAAAGCTGTGAGTGAGAGAGAGAAAGAGAAAGAGAAGATATGAGTGAGGGAGAGAGAGAGAAGCAGTGTGTGAGAGAGAAACAGAAGCTGTGAGTGTGTGTGAGAGAGAAAGAGAAGCTGTGAGTGAGAGAGAGAGAAAGAGAGTCTGTGAATCAGAGAGAGAGAGAGAGAAGCTGTGAGTGAGAGAGAGAGAAAGAGAAGCTGTGAATGAGAGAGAGAGAGAAAGAGAAGCTGTGAGTGAGAGAGAGAGAAAGAGAAGCTGTGAGTGAGTGAGAGAGAGAAAGGGAAGTTTGGGAGTGAGAGAGAGAGAGAAAGAGAAGCTTTGAGTGAGAGAGAGAAGCTGTGAGTGAGAGAGAGAAAGAAAAGCTGTGAGTGAGAGAGAGAGAGAGAAAGAGAAGATGTGTGTGTGTGTGTGTGAGAGAGAGAAAGAGAAGCTGTGAGTGAGAGTGAGAGAGAGAGAGAGAAAGAGAAGCTGAGAGTTAGAGAGAGAGAGAAAGTGAAGCTGTGAGTGAGAGAGAGAGAGACAGAGAAGCTGTGTGTGTGAGAGAGAGAAAGAGAAGATGTGAGTGAGAGTGAGAGAGAGAGAGAGAGATAAAGAGAAGCTGTGAGTGAGAGAGAGAGAAAGCAAAGCTGTGAGTGAGAGAGAGAGAATGAGAAGCTGTGAGTGAGAGAGAGAAGCTGTGAGTGAGAGAGAGAGAGAAGATGTGAGTGAGAGAGAGAGGGAGAAAGAGAAGCTGTGTGTGTGTAAGAGAGAAAGAGAAGCTGTGAGTGAGAGTGAGAGTGAGAGAAAGAGAAGCTGTGAGTGAGAGAGCGAGAGAGAGAAAGAGAAGCTGTTAGTGAGAGTGAGAGAGAGAGAGAAAGAGAAGCTGTGAGTGAGAGAGAGAAAGAGATGCTGTGAGTGAGAGAGAGAGAGAAAGAGAAGCTGTGAGTGAGAGACAGAGAACGAGAAGCTGTGTGTGAGAGAGACAGAAAGAGAAGCTGTGAGTGAGAGAGAGAGAGAGAAAGAGAAGCTGTGAGTGAGAGAGAGAGAAAGAGAAGCTGTGAGTGAGAGAGAGAGAGAAAGAGAAGCTGTGTGTAAGAAGGAGAGGGAAAGAGAAGAAGTGAGTGAGTGAGAGAGAGAGAGAAAGAGAATCTGTGAGAGAGAAAGAGAAGCTGTGAGTGAGAGAGTGAGAGAGAGAAAGAGAATCTGTTAGTGAGAGTGAGAGAGAGAGAGAAAGAGAAGCTGTGTGTGAGAGAGAGATTGAAAGAGAAGCGGTGAGTGAGAGAGAGAGAGAGAAAGAGAAGCTGTGAGTGAGAGGGAAAGAGAAGCTGTGACTGAGAGGGAGAGAGAGAAAGAGAAGCTGTGAGTGACAGAGAGAGAAGCTGTGAGAGAGAGAGAGAAAGAGAAGCTGTGAGTGACAGAGAGAGAGAAAGAGAAGCTGAGAGTGTGAGAGAGAGAGAGAGAAAGTGAAGCTTTGAGTGAGAGAGACAGAGAGACAGAGAAGCTGTGTGTGTGTGTGAGAGAGAAAGAGAAGCTGTGAGTGAGAGAGAGAGAAAGTGAAGCTGTGAGTGAGAGAGAGAGAGAGAGAAAGAGAAGCTGTGAGTGAGAGAGAGAGAAAGAGAAGCTGTGAGTGAGTGAGAGAGAGAAAGGGAAGTTTGTGAGTGAGAGAGAGAGAGAAAGAGAAGCTGTGAGTGAGAGAGAGAGGGAGAAAGAGAAGCTGTGTGTGAGAGAGAGAGAAAGAGAAGCTGTGAGTGAGAGTGAGAGAGAGAGAAAAAGAGAAGCTGTGAGTGTGTGAGAGAGAAAGAGAAGCTGTGAGTGAGAGAGAGAGAGAATGAGAAGCTGTGAGTGAGAGAGAGAAGCTGTGAGAGAGAGAGAGAAAGAGAAGCTGTGAGTGAGAGAGAGAGAGAAGATGTGAGTGATAGAGAGAGAGAATGAGAAGCTGTCAGTGAGAGAGAGAGAAAGTAAGAGAAGCTGTCAGTGAGAGAGAGAGAAAGAGAAGCTGTGAGTGAGAGAGAGAGAGGGAGAGAAAGATAATCTGTGAGAGAGAGAGAGAGAGAGAGAAGCTGTGTGTTTTAGAGAGAGAGAAAGAGAAGCTGTGATTGAGAATGTGTGAGAGAGAGAAAGAGAAGCTGTGAGTGAGAGAGAGAGAAGCTATGAGTGAGAGAGAGAAAGAAAAGCTGTGAGTGAGAGAGAGAGAGAGAGAGAAGATATGAGTGAGAGAGAGAGAGAAGCAGTGAGAGAGAGAGAAACAGAAGCTGTGAGTGAGACAGAGAGAGAGAAAGAGAAGCTGAGAGAGAGAGAGGGAGAAAGAGAAGCAGTGAGAGAGTGAGAGAATGAGAAGCTGTGAGTGAGAGAGAGAAAGAAAGAGAAATTAGAGTGAGAAAGAGAGAGAGAAAGAGAAGCTGTGAGTGGGAGAGAGAGAAAGAGAGTCTGTGAATTATAGAGAGAGAGAGAAGCTGTGCGGGAGAGAGAGAGAGAGCCGCTGTGAGTGAGAGAGAGAGAAAGAGAAGCTGTGAATGAGAGAGAGAGAGAAAGGGAAGCTGTGAGTGAGAGAGAGAGAAAGAGAAGCTGTGAGTGAGTGAGAGAGAGAAAGGGAAGTTTGTGAGTGAGAGAGAGAGAGAAAGAGAAGCTGTGTTTGAGAGAGAGAAGCTGTGAGTGAGAGAGAGAAAGAAAAGCTGTGAGTGAGAGAGAGAGAGAAAGAGAAGATGTGAGTGAGTGAGTGAGAGAGAGAGAAGCAATGTGTGTGTGAGAGAGAGAGAAAGAGAAGCTGTCAGTGAGACAGAGAGAGAGAAAGAGAAGCTGTGAGAGAGAGAGAGGGAGAAAGAGAAGCTGTGAGAGAGAGAGAGAAAGAGAAGCTGTGAGTGTGTGTGTGAGAGAAAGAGAAGCTGTGAGTGAGAGAGAGAGAAAGAAAGAGAAATTAGAGTGAGAAAGAGAGAGAGAAAGAGAAGCTGTGAGTGAGAGAGAGAGAGAGAAGATGTGAGTGATAGAGAGAGAGAATGAGAAGCTGTGAGTGATAGAGAGAGTAAGAGAAGCTGTGAGTGAGATAGAGAGAGAGAGAAGGAGAAGCTGTGAGTGAGAGAGAGAGAGAGGGAGAAAGATAAGCTGTGTGAGAGAGAGAGAGAGAAGCTGTGTGTGTGAGAGAGAGAAAGAAAAGCTGTGATTGAGAGTGAGTGAGAGAGAGAAAGAGATGCTGTAAGTGAGAGAGAGAGAAGCTGTGAGTGAGAGAGAAAAAGAAAAGCGGTGAGTGAGAGAGAGAGAGAAAGAGAAGCTGTGAGTGAGACTGTGAGAGAGAGAAAGAGAAGCTGTTAGTGAGAGTGAGAGAGAGAGAGAAAGAGAAGCTGTGAGTGAGAGTGATATTGAAAGAGAAGCTGTGAGTGAGAGAGAGAGAGAAAGAGAAGCTGTGAGTGAGAGAGAGAAAGAGAATCTGTGAGTGAGAGGGAGAGAAAGAGAAGCTGTGAGTGACACACAGAGAGAGAAGCTGTGAGTTAGAGAGAGAGAAAGAGAAGCTGTGAGTGACAGAGAGAGAGGAAGAGAAGCTGTGTGTGTGTGTGAGAGAGAAAGATAGTCTGAGAAAGAGAGAGTGAAAGAGAAGCTGTGAGTGAGACAGAGAGAGGGAGAAAGAGAAGCTGTGTGTGTGTGAGAGAGAAAGAGAAGCTGTGAGTGAGAGTGAGAGAGAGAAAGAGAAAGAGAAGCTGTGAGTGAGAGAGAGAGAAAGAGAAGCTGTGAGTGAGAGAGAGAGAAAGCGAAGCTGTGAGTGAGAGAGAGAGAGAATGAGAAGCTGTGAGTGTGTGAGAGAGAAGCTGTGAGTGAGAGAGAGAGAGATGTGAGTGATAGAGAGAGAGAAAGAGAAGCTGTGAGTGAGAGGGAGAGAAAGTAAGAGAAGCTGTGAGTGAGATAGAGAGAGAGAGAAAGAGAAGCTGTGAGTGAGAGAGAGAGGGAGAAAGATAATCTGTGATTGAGAGTGAGAGAGAGAGAAAGAGAAGCTGTGAGTGAGAGAGAGAGAAAGAGAAGCTGTGAGTGAGAGAGAGAGAAGCTGTGTGAGAGAGAGAAAGTGAAGCTGTGAGTGAGAGAGAGAGACAGAGAAAGAGAAGCTGTGAGTGAGAGAGAGAGAAAGAGATGCTGTGAGTGAGAGAGAGAGAGAAAGTGAAGCTGTGAGTGAGAGAGAGAGACAGAGAAAGAGAAGCTGTGAGTGAGAGAGAGAGACAGAGAAAGAGAAGCTGTGAGTGAGAGAGAGAGAGAAAGAGATGCTGTGAGTGAGAGAGAGAGAGAGAAAGTGAAGCTGTGAGTGAGAGAGAGAGAGACAGAGAAAGAGAAGCTGTGAGTGAGAGAGAGAGAGAATGAGAAGCTGTGTGAGAGAGAGAGAAAGAGAAGCTGTGAGTGAGTGAGAGAGAGAAGATGTGAGTGATAGAGAGAGAGAATGAGAAGCTGTCAGTGAGAGAGAGAGAAAGTAAGAGAAGCTGTGAGTGAGAGAGAGAGAGAGAAAGAGAAGCTGTGAGTGAGAGAGAGAGAGGGAGAGAAAGATAATCTGTGAGAGAGAGAGAGAGAAAGAGAAGCTGTGTGTTTTAGAGAGAGAGAAAGAGAAGCTGTGATTGAGAGTGTGTGAGAGAGAGAAAGAGAAGCTGTGAGTGAGAGAGAGAGAAGCTATGAGTGAGAGAGAGAAAGAAAAGCTGTGAGTGAGAGAGAGAGAGAGAAAGAGAAGATATGAGTGAGAGAGAGAGAGAAGCAGTGAGAGAGAGAGAAACAGAAGCTGTGAGTGAGACAGAGAGAGAGAAAGAGAAGCTGAGAGAGAGAGGGAGAAAGAGAAGCTGTGAGAGAGTGAGAGAATGAGAAGCTGTGAGTGTGTGTGAGAGAGAAAGAGAAGCTGTGAGTGAGAGAGAGAAAGAAAGAGAAATTAGAGTGAGAAAGAGAGAGAGAAAGAGAAGCTGTGAGTGGGAGAGAGAGAAAGAGAGTCTGTGAATCATAGAGAGAGAGAGAAGCTGTGCGGGAGAGAGAGAGAGAGCCGCTGTGAGTGAGAGAGAGAGAAAGAGAAGCTGTGAATGAGAGAGAGAGAGAAAGGGAAGCTGTGAGTGAGAGAGAGAGAAAGAGAAGCTGTGAGTGAGTGAGAGAGAGAAAGGGAAGTTTGTGAGTGAGAGAGAGAGAGAAAGAGAAGCTGTGTTTGAGAGAGAGAAGCTGTGAGTGAGAGAGAGAAAGAAAAGCTGTGAGTGAGAGAGAGAGAGAAAGAGAAGATGTGAGTGAGTGAGTGAGAGAGAGAAGCAATGTGTGTGAGAGAGAGAGAGAATGAGAAGCTGTCAGTGAGACAGAGAGAGAGAAAGAGAAGCTGTGAGAGAGAGAGAGAGGGAGAAAGAGAAGCTGTGAGAGAGAGAGAGAAAGAGAAGCTGTGAGTGTGTGTGTGAGAGAAAGAGAAGCTGTGAGTGAGAGAGAGAGAAAGAAAGAGAAATTAGAGTGAGAAAGAGAGAGAGAAAGAGAAGCTGTGAGTGAGAGAGACAGAGAGAGAAGATGTGAGTGATAGAGAGAGAGAATGAGAAGCTGTGAGTGATAGAGAGAGTAAGAGAAGCTGTGAGTGAGATAGAGAGAGAGAGAAGGAGAAGCTGTGAGTGAGAGAGAGAGAGAGAAAGAGAAGCTGTGAGAGAGAGAGAGAGAGAAAATGTGTGTGTGTGAGAGAGAGAAAGAGAAGGTGTGAGTGAGAGTGAGAGAGAGAAAGAGAAGCTGTGATTGAGAGTGAGTGAGAGAGAGAAAGAGATGCTGTAAGTGAGAGAGAGAGAAGCTGTGAGTGAGAGAGAGAAAGAAAAGCGGTGAGTGAGAGAGAGAGAGAAAGAGAAGCTGTGAGTGAGACTGTGAGAGAGAGAAAGAGAAGCTGTTAGCGAGAGTGAGAGAGAGAGAGAAAGAGAAGCTGTGAGTGAGAGTGATATTGAAAGAGAAGCTGTGAGTGAGAGAGAGAGAGAAAGAGAAGCTGTGAGTGAGAGAGAGAAAGAGAATCTGTGAGTGAGAGGGAGAGAAAGAGAAGCTGTGAGTGACACACAGAGAGAGAAGCTGTGAGTTAGAGAGAGAGAAAGAGAAGCTGTGAGTGACAGAGAGAGAGGAAGAGAAGCTGTGAGTGAGAGAGAGAGAAAGAGAAGCTGTGTGTGTGTGTGAGAGAGAAAGATAGTCTGAGAAAGAGAGAGTGAAAGAGAAGCTGTGAGTGAGACAGAGAGAGGGAGAAAGAGAAGCTGTGTGTGTGAAAGAGAGAAAGAGAAGCTGTGAGTGAGATTGAGAGAGAGAAAGAGAAAGAGAAGCTGTGAGTGAGAGAGAGAGAAAGAGAAGCTGTGAGTGAGAGAGAGAGAAAGCGAAGCTGTGAGTGAGAGAGAGAGAGAATGAGAAGCTGTGAGTGTGTGAGAGAGAAGCTGTGAGTGAGAGAGAGAGAGATGTGAGTGATAGAGAGAGAGAAAGAGAAGCTGTGAGTGAGAGGGAGAGAAAGTAAGAGAAGCTGTGAGTGAGATAGAGAGAGAGAGAAAGAGAAGCTGTGAGTGAGAGAGAGAGGGAGAAAGATAATCTGTGATTGAGAGTGAGAGAGAGAGAAAGAGAAGCTGTGAGTGAGAGAGAGAGAAAGAGAAGCTGTGAGTGAGAGAGAGAGAAGCTGTGTGAGAGAGAGAAAGAAGCTGTGAGTGAGAGAGAGAGAGACAGAGAAAGAGAAGCTGTGAGTGAGAGAGAGAGAGAAAGAGATGCTGTGAGTGAGAGAGAGAGAGAAAGTGAAGCTGTGAGTGAGAGAGAGAGAGACAGAGAAAGAGAAGCTGTGAGTGAGAGAGAGAGAGAAAGAGATGCTGTGAGTGAGAGAGAGAGAGAGAGAAGCTGTGAGTGAGGCAGAGAGAGGGAGAAAGAGAAGCTGTGTGTGTGAGAGAGACTAAGAGAAGCTGTGAGTGAGAGTGAGAGAGAGAGAGAGAGAGAAGCTGAGAGTGAGAGAGAGAGAGAAAGTGAAGCTGTGAGTGAGAGAGAGAGAGACAGAGAAAGAGAAGCTGTGTGTGTGAGAGAGAGAGAAAGAGATGCTGTGAGTGAGAGAGAGAGAGAAAGAGAAGCTGTGAGTGAGACAGAGAGAGAAAGAGAAGCTGTGAGTGAGAGTGAGAGAGAGAGAGAAAGAGAAGCTGTGAGTGAGAGAGAGAGAATGAGAAGCTGTGAGTGAGAGAGAGAGAAGCTGTGAGTGAGAGAGAGAGAGAAGATGTGAGTGAGAGAGAGAGAGGGAGAAAGAGAAGCTGTGTGTGTGTGAGAGAGAAAGAGAAGCTGCGAGTGAGAGTGAGAGAGAGAGAAAGAGAAAGAGAAGCTGTGAGTGAGAGAGCGAGAAAGAGAAAGAGAAGCTGTTAGTGAGAGTGAGAGAGAGAGAGAAAGAGAAGCTGTGAGTGAGAGAGAAAGAGAAAGAGATGCTGTGAGTGAGAGAGAGAGAGATAGAGAAGCTGTGAGTGAGAGAGAGAGAAAGAGAAACTGTGAGTGAGAGAGAGAAAGAGAAGCTGTGAGTGAGAGGGAGAGAGAGAAAGAGAAGCTGTGAGTGAGAGAGAGAGAAAGAGAAGCTGTGAGTGAGAGAGAGAAAGAGAAGTTGTGAGTGAGAGGGAGAGAGAGAAAGAGAAGCTGTGAGTGACACACAGAGAGAGAAGCTGTGAGTTAGAGAGAGAGAGAAAGAAGTTGTGAGTGACAGAGAGAGAGAGAAAGAGCTGTGAGTGAGAGTGAGAGAGAGAGAGAAAGAGAAGCTGTGAGTGAGAGAGAGAGAAAGAGATGCTGTGAGTGAGAGAGAGAGAGAAAGAGAAGCTGTGAGTGAGAGAGAGAGAAAGAGAAGCTGTGAGAGAGAGAGAGAGAGAAAGAGAATCTGTGAGAGAGAAAGAGAAGCTGTGAGTGAGAGAGAGAGAAAGAGTAGCTGTGAGTGAGAGAGATAGAGAAAGAGAAGCTGTGATTAAGAAGGAGAGGGAAAGAGAAGAAGTGAGTGAGAGAGAGAGAGAAAGAGGCTGTGAGACAGAAAGTGAAGCTGTGAGTGAGAGAGTGAGAGAGAGAAAGAGAATCTGTTAGTGAGAGAGAGAGAAAAAGAGAAGCTGTGAGTTAGAGAGAGAAAGAGAAGGTGTGAGTGAGAGGGAGAGAAAGAGAAGCTGTGAGTGACACACAGAGAGAGAAGCTGTGAGTTAGAGAGAGAGAAAGAGAAGCTGTGAGTGACAGAAAGAGAAAGAGAAGCTGAGAGTGAGAGAGAGAGAGAAAGTGAAGCTGTGAGTGAGAGAGAGAGAGAAAGAGAAGCTGTGTGGGTGTCTGAGAGAGAAAGATAGTCTGAGAAAGAGAGAGTGAAAGAGAAGCTGTGAGTGAGACAGAGAGAGGGAGAAAGAGAAGCTGTGTGCGTGAGAGAGAGAAAGAGAAGTTGTGAGTGAGAGGGAGAGAGAGAAAGAGAAGCTGTGAGTGACACACAGAGAGAGAAGCTGTGAGTTAGAGAGAGAGAGAAAGAAGTTGTGAGTGACAGAGAGAGAGAGAAAGAGCTGTGAGTGAGAGTGAGAGAGAGAGAGAAAGAGAAGCTGTGAGTGAGAGAGAGAGAAAGAGATGCTGTGAGTGAGAGAGAGAGAGAAAGAGAAGCTGTGAGTGAGAGAGAGAGAAAGAGAAGCTGTGAGAGAGAGAGAGAGAAAGAGAATCTGTGAGAGAGAAAGAGAAGCTGTGAGTGAGAGAGAGAGAAAGAGTAGCTGTGAGTGAGAGAGATAGAGAAAGAGAAGCTGTGATTAAGAAGGAGAGGGAAAGAGAAGAAGTGAGTGAGAGAGAGAGAGAAAGAGGCTGTGAGACAGAAAGAGAAGCTGTGAGTGAGAGAGTGAGAGAGAGAAAGAGAATCTGTTAGTGAGAGAGAGAGAAAAAGAGAAGCTGTGAGTTAGAGAGAGAAAGAGAAGGTGTGAGTGAGAGGGAGAGAAAGAGAAGCTGTGAGTGACACACAGAGAGAGAAGCTGTGAGTTAGAGAGAGAGAAAGAGAAGCTGTGAGTGACAGAAAGAGAAAGAGAAGCTGAGAGTGAGAGAGAGAGAGAAAGTGAAGCTGTGAGTGAGAGAGAGAGAGAAAGAGAAGCTGTGTGGGTGTCTGAGAGAGAAAGATAGTCTGAGAAAGAGAGAGTGAAAGAGAAGCTGTGAGTGAGACAGAGAGAGGGAGAAAGAGAAGCTGTGTGCGTGAGAGAGAGAAAGAGAAGCTGTGAGTGAGAGTGAGAGAGAGAGAGAGAAAGAGAAGCTGAGAGTGAGAGAGAGAGAGAAAGTGAAGCTGTGAGTGAGAGAGAGAGAGACAGAGAAAGAGAAGCTGTGAGTGAGAGAGAGAGAGAAAGAGATGCTGTGAGTGAGAGAGAGAGAGAAAGAGAAGCTGTGAGTGAGACAGAGAGAGGGAGAAAGAGAAGCTGTGTGTGTGTGTGAGAGAGAAAGAGAAGCTGTGAGTGAGAGTGAGAGAGAGAGAGAGAAAGAGAAGCTGTGAGTGAGAGAGAGAGAAGCTGTGAGTGAGAGAGAGAGAGAAGATGTGAGTGAGAGAGAGAGAGGGAGAAAGAGAAGCTGTGTGTGTGAGAGAGAGAAAGAGAAGCTGTGAGTGAGAGTGAGAGAGAGAGAAAGAGAAAGAGAAGCTGTGAGTGAGAGAGCGAGAGAGAGAAAGAGAAGCTGTTAGTGAGAGTGAGAGAGAGAGAGAAAGAGAAGCTGTGAGTGAGAGAGAGAGAGAGAAAGAGATGCTGTGAGTGAGAGAGAGAGAGAAAGAGAAGCTGTGAGTGAGAGAGAGAGAAAGAGAAGCTGTGAGAGAGTGAGAGAAAGAGAAGCTGTGAGTGAGAAGGAGAGGGAAAGAGAAGCTGTGACTGAGTGAGAGAGAGAGAAAGAGAAGCTGTGAGTGAGAGAGAGAGAAAGAGAAGCTGTGAGTGAGAGAGAGAGAGAAAGAGAAGCTGTGAGTAAGAAGGAGAGGGAAAGAGAAGAAGTGAGTGAGTGAGAGAGAGAGAAAGAGAAGCTGTGAGAGAGAAAGAGAAGCTGTGAGTGAGAGAGTGAGAGAGAGAAAGAGAATCTGTTAGTGAGAGTGAGAGAGAGATTGAAAGAGAAGCTGTGAGTGAGAGAGAGATTGAAAGAGAAGCTGTGAGTGAGAGAGAGATTGAAAGAGAAGCTGTGAGTGAGAGAGAGAGAGAAAGAGAAGCTGTGACTGAGAGGGAGAGAGAGAAAGAGAAGCTGTGAGTTACACAGAGAGAGAGAAGCTGTGAGTTAGAGAGAGAGAAAGAGAAGCTGTGTGTGTGAGAGAGAAAGATAGTCTGAGAAAGAGAGAGTGAAAGAGAAGCTGTGAGTGAGAGAGAGAGGGAGAAAGAGAAGCTGTGTGTGTGTGAGAGAGAAAGAGAATCTGTGAGTGAGAGTGAGAGAGAGAGAGAGAGGTGAGAGAGAAAGAGAAGCTGTGAGTGAGTGAGAGAGAGAGAATGAGAAGCTGTGAGTGTGAGAGAGAAGCTGTGAGAGAGAGAAAGAGAAGCTGTGAGTGAGAGCGAGAGAGAGAAAATGTGAGTGATAGAGAGAGAATGAGAAGCTGTCAGTGAGAGAGAGAGAAAGTAAGAGAAGCTGTGAGTGAGATAGAGAGAGAGAGAAAGAGAAGCTGTGAGTGAGAGAGAGAGAGAGGGAGAGAAAGAGAAGCTGTGAGTGAGAGAGAGAGAAAGAGATGCTGTGAGTGAGAGAGAGAGAGAAAGATAAGCTGTGAGTGAGAGAGAGAGAAAGAGAAGCAGTGAGAGAGAGAGAGAAAGAGAAGCTGTGAGAAAGAAGGAGAGGGAAAGAGAAGAAGTGAGTGAGAGAGAGAGAGAAAGAGAAGCTGTGAGTGAGAGAGAGAGAGAGAATGAGAAGCTGTGAGTGTGAGAGAGAAGCTGTGAGAGAGAGAAAGAGAAGCTGTGAGTGAGAGCGAGAGAGAGAAAATGTGAGTGATAGAGAGAGAGAATGAGAAGCTGTCAGTGAGAGAGAGAGAAAGTAAGAGAAGCTGTGAGTGAGATACAGAGAGAAAGAGAAGCTGTGAGTGAGAGAGAGAGAGGGAGAGAAAGATAATCTGTGAGAGAGAGAGAAAGAGAAGCTGTGTGTTTTAGAGAGAGAGAAAGAGAAGCTGTGAGTGAGAGAGAGAGAAAGAGAAGCTGTGAGTGAGAGAGAGAGAAGCTATGAGTGAGAGAGGGAAAGAAAAGCTGTGAGTGAGAGAGAGAGAAAGAGAAGATATGAGTGAGAGAGAGAGAAAGAGAAGCTGTGAGTGAGACAGAGAGAGGGAGAAAGAGAAGCTGTGTGCGTGAGAGAGAGAAAGTGAAGCTGTGAGTGAGAGAGAGAGAGAGAAAGAGAAGCTGTGTGTGTGAGAGAGAAAGATATTTTGAGAAAGAGAGAGTGAAAGAGAAGCTGTGAGTGAGAGAGAGAGAGGGAGAAAGAGAAGCTGTGTGTGTGAGAGAGAAAGAGAAGCTGTGAGTGAGAGTGAGAGAGAGAGAGAAAGAGAAGCTGTGAGTGTGAGTGAGAGAGAAAGAGAAGCTGTGAGTGAGTGAGAGAGAGAGAATGAGAAGCTGTGAGTGAGAGAGAGAAGCTGTGAGAGAGAGAAAGAGAAGCTGTGAGTGAGAGAGAGAGAGAAGATGTGAGTGATAGAGAGAGAGAATGAGAAGCTGTGAGTGAGAGTGAGAGAGAGAGAGAGAAAGAGAAGCTGTGAGTGTGAGTGAGAGAGAAAGAGAAGCTGTGAGTGAGTGAGAGAGAGAGAATGAGAAGCTGTGAGTGAGAGAGAGAAGCTGTGAGAGAGAGAAAGAGAAGCTGTGAGTGAGAGAGAGAGAGAAGATGTGAGTGATAGAGAGAGAGAATGAGAAGCTGTCAGTGAGAGAGAGAAAGTAAGAGAAGCTGTGAGTGAGATAGAGAGAGAGAGAAAGAGAAGCTGTGAGTGAGAGAGAGAGAGGGAGAGAAAGATAATCTGTGAGTGAGAGAGAGAAAGAGAAGCTGTGTGTTTTAGAGTGAGAGAAAGAGAAGCTGTGAGTGGGAGAGAGAGAAAGAGAGTCTGTGAATCAGAGAGAGAGAGAGAAGTTGTGAGTGAGAGAGAGAGAGAGCCGCTGTGAGTGAGAGAGAGAGAAAGAGAAGCTGTGAATGAGAGAGAGAGAGAAATAGAAGCTGTGAGTGAGAGAGAGAGAAAGAGAAGCTGTGAGTGAGTGAGAGACAGAAAGGGAAGTTTGTGAGTGAGAGAGAGAGAGAAAGAGAAGCTGTGAGTGAGAGAGAGATGCTGTGAGTGAGAGAGAGAAAGAAAAGCTGTGAGTGAGAGAGAGAGAGAGAAAGAGAAGATGTGAGTGAGTGAGAGAGAGAGAGAGAAGCAGTGAGTGAGAGAGAGAGAGAGAAAGAGAAGCTGTCAGTGAGGCAGAGAGAGAGAAAGAGAAGCTGTGAGAGAGAGAGAAAGGGAGAAAGAGAAGCTGTGAGAGAGAGAGTGAAAGAGAAGCTGTGAGTGTGTGTGAGAGAGAAAGAGAAGCTGTGAGTGAGAGAGAGAGAAAGAAAGAGAAATTAGAGTGAGAAAGAGAGAGAGAAAGAGAAGCTGTGAGTGAGAGAGAGAGAGAGAAGATGTGAGTGATAGAGAGAGAGAATGAGAAGCTGTGATTGATAGAGAGTAAGTAAGAGAAGCTGTGAGTGAGATAGAGAGAGAGAGAAGGAGAAGCTGTGAGTGAGAGAGAGAGAGGGAGTAAGATAAGCTGTGTGAGAGGGAGAGAGAGAGAAGCTGTGTGTGTGTGAGAGAGAAAGAAAAGCTGTGATTGAGAGTGAGAGAGAGAGAAAGAGATGCTGTGAGTGAGAGAGAGAGAAGCTGTGAGTGAGAGAGAGAAAGAAAAGTGGTGAGTGAGAGAGAGAGAAAGAGAAGCTGTGAGTGAGACAGAGAGAGAGAAAGAGAAGCTGTGAGAGAGAGAGAGGGAGAAAGAGAAGCTGTGAGAGAGCGAGAGAAAGAGAAGCTGTGAGTGTTTGTGAGAGAGAAAGAGAAGCTGTGAGTGAGAGAGAGAGAAAGAAAGAGAAATTAGAGTGAGAAATAGAGAGAGAAAGAGAAGCTGTGAGTGGGAGAGAGAGAAAGAGAGTCTGTGAGTGAGAGAGAGAGAGAGAAGCTGTGAGTGAGAGAGCGAGTGCTGCTGTGAGTGAGAGAGAGAGAAAGAGAAGCTGTGAATGAGAGAGAGAGAGAGAAAGAGAAGCTGTAATTGAGAGTGAGAGAGAGAAAGAAAAGCTGTGAGTGAGAGAGAGAGAGAAAGAGAAGATATGAGTGAGAGAGAGAGAAGCAGTGAGAGAGAGAGAAACAGAAGCTGTGAGTGAGACAGAGAGAGAGAAAGAGAAGCTGAGAGAGAGAGAGGGAGAAAGAGAAGCTGTGAGAGAGTGAGAGAATGAGAAGCTGTGAGTGTGTGAGAGAGAGAAAGAGAAGCTGTGAGTGAGAGAGAGAAAGAAAGAGAAATTAGAGTGAGAAAGAGAGAGAGAAAGAGAAGCTGTGAGTGGGAGAGAGAGAAAGAGAGTCTGTGAATCATAGAGAGAGAGAGAAGCTGTGCGGGAGAGAGAGAGAGAGCCGCTGTGAGTGAGAGAGAGAGAGAGAGAAGCTGTGAATGAGAGAGAGAGAGAAAGGGAAGCTGTGAGTGAGAGAGAGAGAAAGAGAAGCTGTGAGTGAGTGAGAGAGAGAAAGGGAAGTTTGTGAGTGAGAGAGAGAGAGAAAGAGAAGCTGTGTTTGAGAGAGAGAAGCTGTGAGTGAGAGAGAGAAAGAAAAGCTGTGAGTGAGAGAGAGAGAGAAAGAGAAGATGTGAGTGAGTGAGTGAGAGAGAGAAGCAATGTGTGTGAGAGAGAGAGAGAAAGAGAAGCTGTCAGTGAGACAGAGAGAGAGAAAGAGAAGCTGTGAGAGAGAGAGAGAAAGAGAAGCTGTGAGTGTGTGTGAGAGAGAAAGAGAAGCTGTGAGTGAGAGAGAGAGAAAGAAAGAGAAATTAGAGTGAGAAAGAGAGAGAGAAAGAGAAGCTGTGAGTGAGAGAGAGAGAGAGAGAGAGAAGATGTGAGTGATAGAGAGAGAGAATGAGAAGCTGTGAGTGATAGAGAGAGTAAGAGAAGCTGTGAGTGAGATAGAGAGAGAGAGAAGGAGAAGCTGTGAGTGAGAGAGAGAGAGAGGGAGAAAGATAAGCTGTGAGAGAGAGAGAGAGAGAGAAGCTGTGTGTGTGAGAGAGAGAAAGAAAAGCTGTGATTGAGAGTGAGTGAGAGAGGGAAAGAGATGCTGTAAGTGAGAGAGAGAGAAGCTGTGAGTGAGAGAGAAAAAGAAAAGCGGTGAGTGAGTGAGAGAGAGAAAGAGAAGCTGTGAGTGAGACTGTGAGAGAGAGAAAGAGAAGCTGTTAGTGAGAGTGAGAGAGAGAGAGAAAGAGAAGCTGTGAGTGAGAGTGATATTGAAAGAGAAGCTGTGAGTGAGAGAGAGAGAGAAAGAGAAGCTGTGAGTGAGAGAGAGAAAGAGAATCTGTGAGTGAGAGGGAGAGAAAGAGAAGCTGTGAGTGACACACAGAGAGAGAAGCTGTGAGTTAGAGAGAGAGAAAGAGAAGCTGTGAGTGACAGAGAGAGAGGAAGAGAAGCTGTGTGTGTGTGTGTGAGAGAAAGATAGTCTGAGAAAGAGAGAGTGAAAGAGAAGCTGTGAGTGAGACAGAGAGAGGGAGAAAGAGAAGCTGTGTGTGTGTGAGAGAGAAAGAGAAGCTGTGAGTGAGAGTGAGAGAGAGAAAGAGAAAGAGAAGCTGTGAGTGAGAGAGAGAGAAAGAGAAGCTGTGAGTGAGAGAGAGAGAGAAAGCGAAGCTGTGAGTGAGAGAGAGAGAGAATGAGAAGCTGTGAGTGTTTGAGAGAGAAGCTGTGAGTGAGAGAGAGAGAGATGTGAGTGATAGAGAGAGAGAAAGAGAAGCTGTGAGTGAGAGGGAGAGAAAGTAAGAGAAGCTGTGAGTGAGATAGAGAGAGAGAGAAAGAGAAGCTGTGAGTGAGAGAGAGAGGGAGAAAGATAATCTGTGATTGAGAGTGAGAGAGAGAGAAAGAGAAGCTGTGAGTGAGAGAGAGAGAAAGAGAAGCTGTGAGTGAGAGAGAGAGAAGCTGTGTGAGAGAGAGAAAGTGAAGCTGTGAGTGAGAGAGAGAGAGACAGAGAAAGAGAAGCTGTGAGTGAGAGAGAGAGAAAGAGATGCTGTGAGTGTGAGAGAGAGAGAAAGTGAAGCTGTGAGTGAGAGAGAGAGACAGAGAAAGAGAAGCTGTGAGTGAGAGAGAGAGAGACAGAGAAAGAGAAGCTGTGAGTGAGAGAGAGAGAGAAAGAGATGCTGTGAGTGAGAGAGAGAGAGAAAGTGAAGCTGTGAGTGAGAGAGAGAGAGACAGAGAAAGAGAAGCTGTGAGTGAGAGAGAGAGAGAATGAGAAGCTGTGTGTGAGAGAGAGAAAGAGAAGCTGTGAGTGAGAGAGAGAGAGAAGATGTGAGTGATAGAGAGAGAGAATGAGAAGCTGTCAGTGAGAGAGAGAGAAAGTAAGTAAGAGAAGCTGTGAGTGAGAGAGAGAGAGAGAAAGAGAAGCTGTGAGTGAGAGAGAGAGAGGGAGAGAAAGATAATCTGTGTGAGAGAGAGAAAGAGAAGCTGTGTGTTTTAGAGAGAGAGAAAGAGAAGCTGTGATTGAGAGTGTGTGAGAGAGAGAAAGAGAAGCTGTGAGTGAGAGAGAGAGAAGCTATGAGTGAGAGAGAGAAAGAAAAGCTGTGAGTGAGAGAGAGAGAGAGAAAGAGAAGATATGAGTGAGAGAGAGAGAGAAGCAGTGAGAGAGAGAGAAACAGAAGCTGTGAGTGAGACAGAGAGAGAGAAAGAGAAGCTGAGAGAGAGAGAGAGGGAGAAAGAGAAGCTGTGCGAGAGTGAGAGAATGAGAAGCTGTGAGTGTGTGAGAGAGAGAAAGAGAAGCTGTGAGTGAGAGAGAGAAAGAAAGAGAAATTAGAGTGAGAAAGAGAGAGAGAAAGAGAAGCTGTGAGTGGGAGAGAGAGAAAGAGAGTCTGTGAATCATAGAGAGAGAGAGAAGCTGTGCGGGAGAGAGAGAGAGAGCCGCTGTGAGTGAGAGAGAGAGAAAGAGAAGCTGTGAATGAGAGAGAGAGAGAAAGGGAAGCTGTGAGTGAGAGAGAGAGAAAGAGAAGCTGTGAGTGAGTGAGAGAGAGAAAGGGAAGTTTGTGAGTGAGAGAGAGAGAGAAAGAGAAGCTGTGTTTGAGAGAGAGAAGCTGTGAGTGAGAGAGAGAAAGAAAAGCTGTGAGTGAGAGAGAGAGAGAATGAGAAGATGTGAGTGAGTGAGAGAGGGAAGCAATGTGTGTGAGAGAGAGAGAGAAAGAGAAGCTGTCAGTGAGACAGAGAGAGAGAAAGAGAAGCTGTGAGAGAGAGAGAGAGGGAGAAAGAGAAGCTGTGAGAGAGAGAGAGAAAGAGAAGCTGTGAGTGTGTGTGTGAGAGAAAGAGAAGCTGTGAGTGAGAGAGAGAGAAAGAAAGAGAAATTAGAGTGAGAAAGAGAGAGAGAAAGAGAAGCTGTGAGAGAGAGAGAGAGAGAGAAGATGTGAGTGATAGAGAGAGAGAATGAGAAGCTGTGAGTGATAGAGAGAGTAAGAGAAGCTGTGAGTGAGATAGAGAGAGAGAGAAGGAGAAGCTGTGAGTGACAGAGAGAGAGAGGGAGAAAGATAAGCTGTGTGTGAGAGAGAGAGAGAGAGAAGCTGTGTGTGTGAGAGAGAGAAAGAAAAGCTGTGATTGAGAGTGAGTGAGAGAGAGAAAGAGATGCTGTAAGTGAGAGAGAGAGAAGCTGTGAGTGAGAGAGAGAAAGAAAAGCGGTGAGTGAGAGAGAGAGAGAAAGAGAAGCTGTGAGTGAGACTGTGAGAGAGAGAAAGAGAAGCTGTTAGTGAGAGTGAGAGAGAGAGAAAGAGAAGCTGTGAGTGAGAGTGATATTGAAAGAGAAGCTGTGAGTGAGAGAGAGAGAGAAAGAGAAGCTGTGAGTGAGAGAGAGAAAGAGAATCTGTGAGTGAGAGGGAGAGAAAGAGAAGCTGTGAGTGACACACAGAGAGAGAAGCTGTGAGTTAGAGAGAGAGAAAGAGAAGCTGTGAGTGACAGAGAGAGAGGAAGAGAAGCTGTGAGTGAGAGAGAGAGAGAAAGAGAAGCTGTGTGTGTGTGAGAGAGAAAGATAGTCTGAGAAAGAGAGAGTGAAAGAGAAGCTGTGAGTGAGACAGAGAGAGGGAGAAAGAGAAGCTGTGTGTGTGTGAGAGAGAAAGAGAAGCTGTGAGTGAGAGTGAGAGAGAGAAAGAGAAAGAGAAGCTGTGAGTGAGAGAGAGAGAAAGAGAAGCTGTGAGTGAGAGAGAGAGAAAGCGAAGCTGTGAGTGAGAGAGAGAGAGAATGAGAAGCTGTGAGTGTGTGAGAGAGAAGCTGTGAGTGAGAGAGAGAGAGATGTGAGTGATAGAGAGAGAGAAAGAGAAGCTGTGAGTGAGAGGGAGAGAAAGTAAGAGAAGCTGTGAGTGAGATAGAGAGAGAGAGAAAGAGAAGCTGTGAGTGAGAGAGAGAGGGAGAAAGATAATCTGTGATTGAGAGTGAGAGAGAGAGAAAGAGAAGCTGTGAGTGAGAGAGAGAGAAAGAGAAGCTGTGAGTGAGAGAGAGAGAAGCTGTGTGAGAGAGAGAAAGTGAAGCTGTGAGTGAGTGAGAGAGAGACAGAGAAAGAGAAGCTGTGAGTGAGAGAGAGAGAGAAAGAGATGCTGTGAGTGAGAGAGAGAGAAAGTGAAGCTGTGAGTGAGAGAGAGAGAGAGACAGAGAAAGAGAAGCTGTGAGTGAGAGAGAGAGAGAAAGAGATGCTGTGAGTGAGAGAGAGAGAGAGAGAGAAGCTGTGAGTGAGACAGAGAGAGGGAGAAAGAGAAGCTGTGTGTGTGAGAGAGACTAAGAGAAGCTGTGAGTGAGAGTGAGAGAGAGAGAGAGAGAGAAGCTGAGAGTGAGAGAGAGAGAGAAAGTGAAGCTGTGAGTGAGAGAGAGAGAGACAGAGAAAGAGAAGCTGTGAGAGAGAGAGAGAGAGAAAGAGATGCTGTGAGTGAGAGAGAGAGAGAAAGAGAAGCTGTGAGTGAGACAGAGAGAGCGAGAAAGAGAAGCTGTGTGTGTGTGTGAGAGAGAAAGAGAAGCTGTGAGTGAGAGTGAGAGAGAGAGAGAAAGAGAAGCTGTGAGTGAGAGAGAGAGAATGAGAAGCTGTGAGTGAGAGAGAGAGAAGCTGTGAGTGAGAGAGAGAGAGAAGATGTGAGTGAGAGAGAGAGAGGGAGAAAGAGAAGCTGTGTGTGTGAGAGAGACAAAGAGAAGCTGCGAGTGAGAGTGAGAGAGAGAGAAAGAGAAAGAGAAGCTGTGAGTGAGAGAGCGAGAGAGAGAAAGAGAAGCTGTTAGTGAGAGTGAGAGAGAGAGAGAAAGAGAAGCTGTGAGTGAGAGAGAAATAGAAAGAGATGCTGTGAGTGAGAGAGAGAGAGATAGAGAAGCTGTGAGTGAGAGAGAGAGAAAGAGAAACTGTGAGTGAGAGAGAGAAAGAGAAGCTGTGAGTGAGAGGGAGAGAGAGAAAGAGAAGCTGTGAGTGAGAGAGAGAGAAAGAGAAGCTGTGAGTGAGAGAGAGAAAGAGAAGTTGTGAGTGAGAGGGAGAGAGAGAAAGAGAAGCTGTGAGTGACACACACAGAGAGAAGCTGTGAGTTAGAGAGAGAGAGAAAGAAGTTGTGAGTGACAGAGAGATAGAGAAAGAGCTGTGAGTGAGAGTGAGAGAGAGAGAGAAAGAGAAGCTGTGAGAGAGAGAGAGAGAAAGAGATGCTGTGAGTGAGAGAGAGAGAGAAAGAGAAGCTGTGAGTGAGAGAGAGAGAAAGAGAAGCTGTGAGAGAGAGAGAGAGAGAAAGAGAATCTGTGAGAGAGAAAGAGAAGCTGTGAGTGAGAGAGAGAGAAAGAGTAGCTGTGAGTGAGAGAGATAGAGAAAGAGAAGCTGTGATTAAGAAGGAGAGGGAAAGAGAAGAAGTGAGTGAGAGAGAGAGAGAAAGAGGCTGTGAGACAGAAAGAGAAGCTGTGAGTGAGAGAGTGAGAGAGTGAGAGAGAGAAAGAGAATCTGTTAGTGAGAGAGAGAGAAAAAGAGAAGCTGTGA
The DNA here is from genome assembly GCA_035047305.1 of Bradypodion pumilum. Taxonomy (NCBI): domain Eukaryota; kingdom Metazoa; phylum Chordata; class Lepidosauria; order Squamata; family Chamaeleonidae; genus Bradypodion; species Bradypodion pumilum. Next base: position 268,679,990 of record JAWDJD010000001.1, on the reverse strand, counting down.
GTTAGAGAGAGAAAGAGAAGGTGTGAGTGAGAGGGAGAGAAAGAGAAGCTGTGAGTGACACACAGAGAGAGAAGCTGTGAGTTAGAGAGAGAGAAAGAGAAGCTGTGAGTGACAGAAAGAGAAAGAGAAGCTGAGAGTGAGAGAGAGAGAGAAAGTGAAGCTGTGAGTGAGAGACAGAGAGAAAGAGAAGCTGTGTGGGTGTCTGAGAGAGAAAGATAGTCTGAGAAAGAGAGAGTGAAAGAGAAGCTGTGAGTGAGACAGAGAGAGGGAGAAAGAGAAGCTGTGTGCGTGAGAGAGAGAAAGAGAAGCTGTGAGTGAGAGTGAGAGAGAGAGAGAGAGAGAAAGAGAAGCTGAGAGTGAGAGAGAGAGAGAAAGTGAAGCTGTGAGTGAGAGAGAGAGAGACAGAGAAAGAGAAGCTGTGAGTGAGAGAGAGAGAGAAAGAGATGCTGTGAGTGAGAGAGAGAGAGAAAGAGAAGCTGTGAGTGAGACAGAGAGAGGGAGAAAGAGAAGCTGTGTGTGTGTGTGAGAGAGAAAGAGAAGCTGTGAGTGAGAGTGAGAGAGAGAGAGAGAAAGAGAAGCTGTGAGTGAGAGAGAGAGAATGAGAAGCTGTGAGTGAGAGAGAGAGAAGCTGTGAGTGAGAGAGAGAGAGAAGATGTGAGTGAGAGAGAGAGAGGGAGAAAGAGAAGCTGTGTGTGTGAGAGAGAGAAAGAGAAGCTGTGAGTGAGAGTGAGAGAGAGAGAGAGAGAAAGAGAAGCTGTGAGTGAGAGAGAGAGAGAGAAAGAGATGCTGTGAGTGAGAGAGAGAGAGAAAGAGAAGCTGTGAGTGAGAGAGAGAAAGAGAAGCTGTGAGAGAGAGAGAGAGAAAGAGAAGCTGTGAGTGAGAAGGAGAGGGAAAGAGAAGCTGTGACTGAGTGAGAGAGAGAGAAAGAGAAGCTGTGAGTGAGAGAGAGAGAAAGAGAAGCTGTGAGTGAGAGAGAGAGAGAAAGAGAAGCTGTGAGTAAGAAGGAGAGGGAAAGAGAAGAAGTGAGTGAGAGAGAGAGAGAGAAAGAGAAGCTGTGAGAGAGAAAGAGAAGCTGTGAGTGAGAGAGTGAGAGAGAAAGAGAATCTGTTAGTGAGAGTGAGAGAGAGAGAGAAAGAGAAGCTGTGAGTGAGAGAGAGATTGAAAGAGAAGCTGTGAGTGAGAGAGAGATTGAAAGAGAAGCTGTGAGTGAGAGAGAGAGATAAAGAGAAGCTGTGACTGAGAGGGAGAGAGAGAAAGAGAAGCTGTGTGTGTGAGAGAGAAAGATAGTCTGAGAAAGAGAGAGTGAAAGAGAAGCTGTGAGTGAGAGAGAGAGGGAGAAAGAGAAGCTGTATGTGTGAGAGAGAGAAAGAGAAGCTGTGAGTGAGAGTGAGAGAGAGAGAGAGAGAAGCTGTGAGTGTGAGTGAGAGAGAAAGAGAAGCTGTGAGTGAGTGAGAGAGAGAGAGAATGAGAAGCTGTGAGTGTGAGAGAGAAGCTGTGAGAGAGAGAAAGAGAAGCTGTGAGTGAGAGCGAGAGAGAGAAAATGTGAGTGATAGAGAGAGAGAATGAGAAACTGTCAGTGAGAGAGAGAGAAAGTAAGAGAAGCTGTGAGTGAGATAGAGAGAGAGAAAGAGAAGCTGTGAGTGAGAGAGAGAGAGGGAGAGAAAGAGAAGCTGTGAGTGAGAGAGAGAGAAAGAGATGCTGTGAGTGAGAGAGAGAGAGAAAGAGAAGCTGTGAGTGAGAGAGAGAGAAAGAGAAGCTGTGAGAGAGAGAGAGAAAGAGAAGCTGTGAGAAAGAAGGAGAGGGAAAGAGAAGAAGTGAGTGAGAGAGAGAGAGAAAGAGAAGCTGTGAGTGAGAGAGAGAGAGAGAATGAGAAGCTGTGAGTGTGAGAGAGAAGCTGTGAGAGAGAGAAAGAGAAGCTGTGAGTGAGAGCGAGAGAGAGAAAATGTGAGTGATAGAGAGAGAGAATGAGAAGCTGTCAGTGAGAGAGAGAGAAAGTAAGAGAAGCTGTGAGTGAGATACAGAGAGAAAGAGAAGCTGTGAGTGAGAGAGAGAGAGGGAGAGAAAGATAATCTGTGAGAGAGAGAGAGAAAGAGAAGCTGTGTGTTCTAGAGAGAGAGAAAGAGAAGCTGTGAGTGAGAGAGAGAGAAAGAGAAGCTGTGAGTGAGAGAGAGAGAAGCTATGAGTGAGAGAGGGAAAGAAAAGCTGTGAGTGAGAGAGAGAGAAAGAGAAGATATGAGTGAGAGAGAGAGAAAGAGAAGCTGTGAGTGAGACAGAGAGAGGGAGAAAGAGAAGCTGTGTGCGTGAGAGAGAGAAAGTGAAGCTGTGAGTGAGAGAGAGAGAGAGAAAGAGAAGCTGTGTGTGTGAGAGAGAAAGATATTTTGAGAAAGAGAGAGTGAAAGAGAAGCTGTGAGTGAGAGAGAGAGAGGGAGAAAGAGAAGCTGTGTGTGTGTGAGAGAGAAAGAGAAGCTGTGAGTGAGAGTGAGAGAGAGAGAGAGAAAGAGAAGCTGTGAGTGTGAGTGAGAGAGAAAGAGAAGCTGTGAGTGAGTGAGAGAGAGAGAATGAGAAGCTGTGAGTGAGAGAGAGAAGCTGTGAGAGAGAGAAAGAGAAGCTGTGAGTGAGAGAGAGAGAGAAGATGTGAGTGATAGAGAGAGAGAATGAGAAGCTGTGTGTGAGAGTGAGAGAGAGAGAGAGAAAGAGAAGCTGTGAGTGTGAGTGAGAGAGAAAGAGAAGCTGTGAGTGAGTGAGAGACAGAAAGGGAAGTTTGTGAGTGAGAGAGAGAGAGAAAGAGAAGCTGTGAGTGAGAGAGAGATGCTGTGAGTGAGAGAGAGAAAGAAAAGCTGTGAGTGAGAGAGAGAGAGAGAAAGAGAAGATGTGAGTGAGTGAGAGAGAGAGAGAGAGAAGCAGTGAGTGAGAGAGAGAGAGAGAAAGAGAAGCTGTCAGTGAGAGAGAGAGAAAGTAAGAGAAGCTGTGAGTGAGATAGAGAGAGAGAGAAAGAGAAGCTGTGAGTGAGGGAGAGAAAGAGAAGCTGTGTGTTTTAGAGTGAGAGAAAGAGAAGCTGTGAGTGGGAGAGAGAGAAAGAGAGTCTGTGAATCAGAGAGAGAGAGAGAAGTTGTGAGTGAGAGAGAGAGAGAGCCGCTGTGAGTGAGAGAGAGAGAAAGAGAAGCTGTGAATGAGAGAGAGAGAGAAATAGAAGCTGTGAGTGAGAGAGAGAGAAAGAGAAGCTGTGAGTGAGTGAGAGACAGAAAGGGAAGTTTGTGAGTGAGAGAGAGAGAGAAAGAGAAGCTGTGAGTGAGAGAGAGATGCTGTGAGTGAGAGAGAGAAAGAAAAGCTGTGAGTGAGAGAGAGAGAGAGAAAGAGATGTGAGTGAGTGAGAGAGAGAGAGAGAGAAGCAGTGAGTGAGAGAGAGAGAGAGAAAGAGAAGCTGTCAGTGAGACAGAGAGAGAGAAAGAGAAGCTGTGAGAGAGAGAGAAAGGGAGAAAGAGAAGCTGTGAGAGAGAGAGTGAAAGAGAAGCTGTGAGTGTGTGTGAGAGAGAAAGAGAAGCTGTGAGTGAGAGAGAGAGAAAGAAAGAGAAATTAGAGTGAGAAAGAGAGAGAGAAAGAGAAGCTGTGAGTGAGAGAGAGAGAGAAGATGTGAGTGATAGAGAGAGAGAATGAGAAGCTGTGATTGATAGAGAGTAAGTAATAGAAGCTGTGAGTGAGATAGAGAGAGAGAGGAGAAGCTGTGAGTGAGAGAGAGAGAGGGAGTAAGATAAGCTGTGTGAGAGGGAGAGAGAGAGAAGCTGTGTGTGTGTGAGAGGGAAAGAAAAGCTGTGATTGAGAGTGAGAGAGAGAGAAAGAGATGCTGTGAGTGAGAGAGAGAGAAGCTGTGAGTGAGAGAGAGAAAGAAAAGTGGTGAGTGAGAGAGAGAGAAAGAGAAGCTGTGAGTGAGACAGAGAGAGAGAAAGAGAAGCTGTGAGAGAGAGAGAGGGAGAAAGAGAAGCTGTGAGAGAGCGAGAGAAAGAGAAGCTGTGAGTGTGTGTGAGAGAGAAAGAGAAGCTGTGAGTGAGAGAGAGAGAAAGAAAGAAAGAGAAATTAGAGTGAGAAATAGAGAGAGAAAGAGAAGCTGTGAGTGGGAGAGAGAGAAAGAGTCTGTGAGTGAGAGAGAGAGAGAGAAGCTGTGAGTGAGAGAGCGAGTGCTGCTGTGAGTGAGAGAGAGAGAAAGAGAAGCTGTGAATGAGAGAGAGAGAGAAAGAGAAGCTGTGAATGAGAGAGAGAGAGAGAAAGAGAAGCTGTGAGTGAGAGAGAGAGAAAGAAAGAGAAGCTGTGAGTGAGTGAGAGAGAGAAAGGGAAGTTGTGAGTGAGAGAGAGAGAGAAAGAGAAGCTGTGAGTGAGAGAGAGAAAGAGAAGCTGTGAGTGAGAGAGAGAATGAGAAGCTGTGAGTGAGAGAGAGTTGTGAGAGAGAGAGAAAGAGAAGCTGTGAGTGAGAGAGAGAGATGTGAGTGATAGAGAGAGAGAAAGAGAAGCTGTGAGTGAGAGAGAGAGGGAGAAAGATAATCTGTGTGAGAGAGAGAGAGAAAGAGAAACTGTGTGTGAGAGAGAGAGAGAAAGAGAAGGTGTGAGTGAGAGTGAGAGAGAGAAAGAGAAGCTGTGAGTGAGAGAGAGAGAAAGCGAAGCTGTGAGTGAGAGAGAGAGAAGCTATGAGTGAGAGAGGGAAAGAAAAGCTGTGAGTGAGAGAGAGAGAAAGAGAAGATATGAGTGAGAGAGAGAGAAAGAGAAGCTGTGAGTGAGAGAGAGAGAAGCTATGAGTGAGAGAGAAAGAAAAGCTGTGAGTGAGAGAGAGAGAAAGAAAGAGAAATTAGAGTGAGAAAGAGAGAGAGAAAGACAAGCTGTGAGTGGGAGAGAGAGAAAGAGAGTCTGTGAATCAGAGAGAGAGAGGGAAGCTGTGAGTGAGAGAGAGAGAGAGCCGCTGTGAGTGAGAGAGAGAGAAAGAGAAGCTGTGAATGAGAGAGAGAGAGAAAGAGAAGCTGTGAGTGAGAAGGAGAGGGAAAGAGAAGCTGTGAGTGAGTGAGAGAGAGAGAAAGAGAAGCTGTGAGTGAGAGAGAGAGAAAGAGAAGCTGTGAGTGAGAGAGAGAGAGAAAGAGAAGCTGTGAGTAAGAAGGAGAGGGAAAGAGAAGAAGTGAGTGAGTGAGAGAGAGAGAGAAAGAGAAGCTGTGAGAGAGAAAGAGAAGCTGTGAGTGAGAGAGTGAGAGAGAGAAAGAGAATCTGTTAGTGAGAGTGAGAGAGAGAGAGAAAGAGAAGCTGTGAGTGAGAGAGAGATTGAAAGAGAAGCTGTGAGTGAGAGAGAGAGAGAAAGAGAAGCTGTGAGTGAGAGAGAGAAAGAGAAGCTGTGACTGAGAGGGAGAGAGAGAAAGAGAAGCTGTGAGTTACACACAGAGAGAGAAGCTGTGAGTTAGAGAGAGAGAAAGAGAAGCTGTGAGTGACAGAGAGAGAGAAAGAGAAGCTGAGAGTGAGAGAGAGAGAGAAAGTGAAGCTGTGAGTGTGAGAGAGAGACAGAGAAGCTGTGTGTGTGAGAGAGAGAAAGATAGTCTGAGAAAGAGAGTGTGAAAGAGAAGCTGTGCGTGAGACAGAGAGAGGGAGAAAGAGAAGCTGTGTGCGTGAGAGAGAGAAAGTGAAGCTGTGAGTGAGAGAGAGAGAGAAAGAGAAGCTGTGTGTGTGAGAGAGAAAGATATTTTGAGAAAGAGAGAGTGAAAGAGAAGCTGTGAGTGAGAGAGAGAGAGGGAGAAAGAGAAGCTGTGTGTGTGTGAGAGAGAAAGAGAAGCTGTGAGTGAGAGTGAGAGAGAGAGAGAGAAAGAGAAACTGTGAGTGTGAGTGAGAGAGAAAGAGAAGCTGTGAGTGAGTGAGAGAGAGAGAATGAGAAGCTGTGAGTGAGAGAGAGAAGCTGTGAGAGAGAGAAAGAGAAGCTGTGAGTGAGAGAGAGAGAGAGAAGATGTGAGTGATAGAAAGAGAGAATGAGAAGCTGTCAGTGAGAGAGAGAGAAAGTAAGAGAAGCTGTGAGTGAGATAGAGAGAGAGAGAAAGAGAAGCTGTGAGTGAGAGAGAGAGGGAGAGAAAGATAATCTGTGTGTTTTAGAGAGAGAGAAAGAGAAGCTGTGAGTGAGAGAGAGAGAGAGCCGCTGTGAGTGAGAGAGAGAGAAAGAGAAGCTGTGAATGAGAGAGAGAGAGAAAGAGAAGCTGTGAGTGAGAAGGAGAGGGAAAGAGAAGCTGTGAGTGAGTGAGAGAGAGAGAAAGAGAAGCTGTGAGTGAGAGAGAGAGAAAGAGAAGCTGTGAGTGAGAGAGAGAGAGAAAGAGAAGCTGTGAGTAAGAAGGAGAGGGAAAGAGAAGAAGTGAGTGAGTGAGAGAGAGAGAGAAAGAGAAGCTGTGAGAGAGAAAGAGAAGCTGTGAGTGAGAGAGTGAGAGAGAGAAAGAGAATCTGTTAGTGAGAGTGAGAGAGAGAGAAAGAGAAGCTGTGAGTGAGAGAGAGATTGAAAGAGAAGCTGTGAGTGAGAGAGAGAGAGAAAGAGAAGCTGTGAGTGAGAGAGAGAAAGAGAAGCTGTGACTGAGAGGGAGAGAGAGAAAGAGAAGCTGTGAGTTACACACAGAGAGAGAAGCTGTGAGTTAGAGAGAGAGAAAGAGAAGCTGTGAGTGACAGAGAGAGAGAAAGAGAAGCTGAGAGTGAGAGAGAGAGAGAGAAAGTGAAGCTGTGAGTGTGAGAGAGAGACAGAGAAGCTGTGTGTGTGTGTGAGAGAGAAAGATAGTCTGAGAAAGAGAGAGTGAAAGAGAAGCTGTGCGTGAGACAGAGAGAGGGAGAAAGAGAAGCTGTGTGCGTGAGAGAGAGAAAGTGAAGCTGTGAGTGAGAGAGAGAGAGAAAGAGAAGCTGTGTGTGTGAGAGAGAAAGATATTTTGAGAAAGAGAGAGTGAAAGAGAAGCTGTGAGTGAGAGAGAGAGAGGGAGAAAGAGAAGCTGTGTGTGTGAGAGAGAGAAAGAGAAGCTGTGAGTGAGAGAGAGAGAAAGAGAAGCTGTGAGTGAGAGAGAGAGAGAAAGAGAAGCTGTGAGTAAGAAGGAGAGGGAAAGAGAAGAAGTGAGTGTGTGAGAGAGAGAGAGAAAGAGAAGCTGTGAGAGAGAAAGAGAAGCTGTGAGTGAGAGAGTGAGAGAGAGAAAGAGAATCTGTTAGTGAGAGTGAGAGAGAGAGAAAGAGAAGCTGTGAGTGAGAGAGAGATTGAAAGAGAAGCTGTGAGTGAGAGAGAGAGAGAAAGAGAAGCTGTGAGTGAGAGAGAGAAAGAGAAGCTGTGACTGAGAGGGAGAGAGAGAAAGAGAAGCTGTGAGTTACACACAGAGAGAGAAGCTGTGAGTTAGAGAGAGAGAAAGAGAAGCTGTGAGTGACAGAGAGAGAGAAAGAGAAGCTGAGAGTGAGAGAGAGAGAGAGAAAGTGAAGCTGTGAGTGTGAGAGAGAGACAGAGAAGCTGTGTGTGTGTGTGAGAGAGAAAGATATTTTGAGAAAGAGAGAGTGAAAGAGAAGCTGTGAGTGAGAGAGAGAGAGGGAGAAAGAGAAGCTGTGTGTGTGAGAGAGAGAAAGAGAAGCTGTGAGTGAGAGTGAGAGAGAGAGAGAGAAAGAGAAGCTGTGAGTGTGAGTGAGAGAGAAAGAGAAGCTGTGAGTGAGTGAGAGAGAGAGAATGAGAAGCTGTGAGTGAGAGAGAGAAGCTGTGAGAGAGAGAAAGAGAAGCTGTGAGTGAGAGAGAGAGAGAGAAGATGTGAGTGATAGAAAGAGAGAATGAGAAGCTTTCAGTGAGAGAGAGAGAAAGTAAGAGAAGCTGTGAGTGAGATAGAGAGAGAGAGAAAGAGAAGCTGTGAGTTAGAGAGAGAGAGGGAGAAAGATAATATGTGTGTTTTAGAGAGAGAGAAAGAGAAGCTGTGAGTGAGAGAGAGAGAAAGAGAAGCTGTGAGTGAGAGAGAGAAGCTATGAGTGAGAGAGAGAAAGAAAAGCTGTGAGTGAGAGAGAGAGAGAGAAAGAGAAGATATGAGTGAGAGAGAGAGAAAGAGAAGCTGTGAGTGAGTGAGAGAAGCTATGAGTGAGAGAGAGAAAGAAAAGCTGTGAGTGAGAGAGAGAGAGAGAAAGAGAAGATATGAGTGAGGGAGAGAGAGAGAAGCAGTGTGTGAGAGAGAAACAGAAGCTGTGAGTGTGTGTGTGAGAGAAAGAGAAGCTGTGAGTGAGAGAGAGAGAAAGAAAGAGAAATTAGAGTGAGAAACAGATAGAGAAAGAGAAGCTGTGAGTGGGAGAGAGAGAAAGAGAGTCTGTGAATCAGAGAGAGAGAGAGAAGCTGTGAGTGAGAGAGAGAGAGAGCCGCTGTGAGTGAGAGAGAGAGAAAGAGAAGCTGTGAATGAGAGAGAGAGAGAAAGAGAAGCTGTGAGTGAGAGAGAGAGAAAGAGAAGCTGTGAGTGAGTGAGAGAGAGAAAGGGAAGTTTGTGAGTGAGAGAGAGAGAGAAAGAGAAGCTTTGAGTGAGAGAGAGAAGCTGTGAGTGAGAGAGAGAAAGAAAAGCTTTGAGTGAGAGAGAGAGAGAAAGAGAAGATATGTGTGTGTGTGAGAGAGAGAAAGATAGTCTGAGAAAGAGAGAGTGAAAGAGAAGCTGTGAGTGAGACAGAGAGAGGGAGAAAGAGAAGCTGTGTGCGTGAGAGAGAGAAAGAGAAGCTGTGAGTGAGAGTGAGAGAGAGAGAGAGAGAAAGAGAAGCTAAGAGTTAGAGAAAGAGAGAAAGTGAAGCTGTGAGTGAGAGAGAGAGAGACAGAGAAGCTGTGTGTGAGAGAGAGAGAAAGAGAAGATGTGAGTGAGAGTGAGAGAGAGAGAGATAAAGAGAAGCTGTGAGTGAGAGAGAGAGAAAGCAAAGCTGTGAGAGAGAGAGAGAGAAAGAGAAGCTGTGAATGTGTGTGTGAGAGAAAGAGAAGCTGTGAGTGAGAGAGAGAGAAAGAAAGAGAAATTAGAGTGAGAAAGAGAGAGAGAAAGAGAAGCTGTGAGAGAGAGAGAGAGAGAGAAGATGTGAGTGATAGAGGGAGAGAATGAGAAGCTGTGAGTGATAGAGAGAGTAAGTAAGAGAACCTGTGAGTGAGATAGAGAGAGAGAGAAGGAGAAGCTGTGAGTGAGAGAGAGAGAGGGAGAAAGATAAGCTGTGAGAGAGAGAGAGAGAGAGAAGCTGTGTGTGTGAGAGAGAGAAAGAAAAGCTGTGATTGAGAGTGAGTGAGAGAGAGAAAGAGATGCTGTAAGTGAGAGAGAGAGAAGCTGTGAGTGAGAGAGAGAAAGAAAAGCGGTGAGTGAGAGAGAGAGAGAAAGAGAAGCTGTGAGTGAGACTGTGAGAGAGAGAAAGAGAAGCTGTTAGTGAGAGTGAGAGAGAGAGAAAGAGAAGCTGTGAGTGAGAGTGAGATTGAAAGAGAAGCTGTGAGTGAGAGAGAGAGAGAAAGAGAAGTTGTGAGTGAGAGGGAGAGAAAGAGAAGCTGTGAGTGACACAGAGAGAGAGAAGCTGTGAGTTAGAGAGAGAGAAAGAGAAGCTGTGAGTGACAGAGAGAGAGGAAGAGAAGCTGTGAGTGAGAGAGAGAGAGAAAGAGAAGCTGTGTGTGTGTGTGAGAGAGAAAGATAGTCTGAGAAAGAGAGAGTGAAAGAGAAGCTGTGAGTGAGACAGAGAGAGGGAGAAAGAGAAGCTGTGTGTGTGAGAGAGAGAAAGAGAAGCTGTGAGTGAGAGTGAGAGAGAGAAAGAGAAAGAGAAGCTGTGAGTGAGAGAGTGAGAAAGAGAAGCTGTGAGTGAGAGAGAGAGAGAAAGCGAAGCTGTGAGTGAGAGAGAGAGAGAATGAGAAGCTGTGAGTGTGAGAGAGAGATGTGAGTGATAGAGAGAGAGAAAGAGAAGCTGTGAGTGAGAGGGAGAGAAAGTAAGAGAAGCTGTGAGTGAGATAGAGAGAGAGAGAAAGAGAAGCTGTGAGTGAGAGAGAGAGGGAGAAAGATAGTCTGTGATTGAGAGTGAGAGAGAGAGAAAGAGAAGCTATGAGTGAGAGAGAGAGAAAGAGAAGCTGTGAGTGAGAGAGAGAAGCTGTGTGAGAGAGAGAAAGAAAAGCTGTGAGTGAGAGAGAGAGAGAGAGAGAAGATATGAGTGAGAGAGAGAGAGAAGCAGTGAGTGAGAGAGAGAGAGAGAAAGAGAAGCTGTGAGTGAGATAGAGAGAGAGAAAGAGAAGCTGTGTGAGAGAGAGAGGGGAAGAAAGAGAAGCTGTGTGTGTGAGAGAGAGAAAGAGAAGCTGTGAGTGTGTGTGAGAGAAAGAGAAGCTGTGAGTGAGAGAGAGAGAGAAAGAAAGAGAAATTAGAGTGAGAAAGAGATAGAGAAAGAGAAGCTGTGAGTGGGAGAGAGAGAAAGAGTCTGTGAGTGAGAGAGAGAGAGAAGCTGTGAGTGAGAGAGAGAGCTGCTGTGAGTGAGAGAGAGAGAAAGAGAAGCTGTGAATGAGAGAGAGAGAAACTGTGAGTGAGAGAGAGAGAAAGAGAAGCTGTGAGTGAGTAAGAGAGAGAAAGGGAAGTTGTGAGTGAGAGAGAGAGAGAAAGAGCTGTGAGTGAGAGAGAGAGAGAAAGAGAAGCTGTGAGTGAGAGAGAGAGAAAGAGAAGCTGTGAGTGAGACAGAGAGAGAGAAAGAGAAGCTGTGAGAGAGAGAGAGGGAGAAAGAGAAGCTGTGAGAGAGCGAGAGAAAGAGAAGCTGTGAGTGTGTGTGAGAGAGAAAGAGAAGCTGTGAGTGAGAGAGAGAGAAAGAAAGAGAAATTAGAGTGAGAAATAGAGAGAGAAAGAGAAGCTGTGAGTGGGAGAGAGAGAAAGAGAGTCTGTGAGTGAGAGAGAGAGAGAGAAGCTGTGAGTGAGAGAGCGAGTGCTGCTGTGAGTGAGAGAGAGAAAGAGAAGCTGTGAATGAGAGATAGAGAGAGAAAGAGAAGCTGTGAGTGAGAGAGAGAGAAAGAAAGAGAAGCTGTGAGTGAGTGAGAGAGAGAAAGGGAAGTTGTGAGTGAGAGAGAGAGAGAAAGAGAAGCTGTGAGTGAGAGAGAGAAAGAGAAGCTGTGTGTGTGTGTGAGAGAAAGAGAAGCTGTGAGTGAGAAGGAGAGAGAGAGAAAGAGAAGCTGTGAGTGAGAGAGAGAGAGAAAGAGAAGCTGTGAGTGAGAGAGAGAATGAGAAGCTGTGAGTGAGAGAGAGTTGTGAGAGAGAGAGAAAGAGAAGCTGTGAGTGAGAGAGAGAGATGTGAGTGAGAGAGAGAGAGAAAGAGAAGGTGTGAGTGAGAGAGAGAGAGGGAGAAAGATAATCTGTGTGTGAGAGAGAGAGAGAGAGAAACTGTGTGAGAGAGAGAGAGAAAGAGAAGGTGTGAGTGAGAGTGAGAGAGAGAAAGAGAAGCTGTGAGTGAGAGAGAGAGAAAGAGAAGCTGTGAGTGAGAGAGAGAGAAGCTATGAGTGAGAGAGGGAAAGAAAAGCTGTGAGTGAGAGAGAGAGAAAGAGAAGATATGAGTGAGAGAGAGAGAAAGAGAAGCTGTGAGTGAGAGAGAGAGAAGCTATGAGTGAGAGAGAAAGAAAAGCTGTGAGTGAGAGAGAGAGAGAAAGAGAAGATATGAGTGAGAGAGAGAGAGAAGCTGTGAGTGAGAGAGAGAGAAAGAAAGAGAAATTAGAGTGAGAAAGAGAGAGAGAAAGACAAGCTGTGAGTGGGAGAGAGAGAAAGAGAGTCTGTGAATCAGAGAGAGAGAGGGAAGCTGTGAGTGTGAGAGAGAGAGAGCCGCTGTGAGTGAGAGAGAGAGAAAGAGAAGCTGTGAATGAGAGAGAGAGAAAGAGAAGCTGTGAGTGAGAAGGAGAGGGAAAGAGAAGCTGTGAGTGAGTGAGAGAGAGAGAAAGAGAAGCTGTGAGTGAGAGAGAGAGAAAGAGAAGCTGTGAGTGAGAGAGAGAGAGAAAGAGAAGCTGTGAGTAAGAAGGAGAGGGAAAGAGAAGCTGTGAGTGAGTGAGAGAGAGAGAAAGAGCTGTGAGAGAGAAAGAGAGAAGCTGTGAGTGAGAGAGTGAGAGAGAGAAAGAGAAGCTGTGAGTGAGAGAGAGAAAGAGAAGCTGTGAGTGAGAGGGAGAGAGAGAAAGAGAAGCTGTGAGTGAGAGAGAGAGAAAGAGAAGCTGTGAGTGAGAGAGAGAAAGAGAAGTTGTGAGTGAGAAGGAGAGAGAGAAAGAGAAGCTGTGAGTGACACAGAGAGAGAGATGCTGTGAGTTAGAGAGAGAGAGAAAGAGAATTTGTGAGTGACAGAGAGAGAGAGAAAGAGAAACTGTGAGTGAGAGTGAGAGAGAGAGAGAAAGAGAAGCTGTGAGTGAGAGAGAGAGAAAGAGATGCTGTGAGTGAGAGAGAGAGAGAAAGAGAAGCTGTGAGTGAGAGAGAAGCTATGAGTGAGAGAGGGAAAGAAAAGCTGTGAGTGAGAGAGAGAGAAAGAGAAGATATGAGTGAGAGAGAGAGAGAGAAGCAGTGAGAGAGAGAGAAACAGAAGCTGTGAGTGTGTGTGTGTGAGAGAGAGAAGCTGTGAGTGAGAGAGAGAGAAAGAAAGAGAAATTAGAGTGAGAAAGAGAGAGAGAAAGAGAAGCTGTGAGTGGGAGAGAGAGAAAGAGAGACTGTGAATCAGAGAGAGAGAGAGAAGCTGTGTGAGAGAGAGAGAGACGCTGTGAGTGAGAGAGAGAGAAAGAGAAGCTGTGAATGAGAGAGAGAGAGAAAGAGAAGCTGTGAGTGAGAGAGAGAGAAAGAGAAGCTGTGAGTGAGTGAGAGAGAAAGGGAAGTTTGTGAGTGAGAGAGAGAGAGAAAGAGAAGCTGTGAGTGAGAGAGAGAAGCTGTGAGTGAGAGAGAGAAAGAAAAGCTGTGAGTGAGAGAGAGAGAGAGAAAGAGAAGATGTGTGTGTGAGAGAGAGAAAGATAGTCTGAGAAAGAGAGAGTGAAAGAGAAGCTGTGAGTGAGACAGAGAGAGGGAGAAAGAGAAGCTGTGTGCGTGAGAGAGAGAAAGAGAAGCTGTGAGTGAGAGTGAGAGAGAGAGAGAGAAAGAGAAGCTGAGAGTTAGAGAGAGAGAGAAAGTGAAGCTGTGAGTGAGAGAGAGAGAGACAGAGAAGCTGTGTGTGTGTGTGAGAGAGAAAGATAGTCTGAGAAAGAGAGACTGAAAGAGAAGCTGTGAGTGAGACAGAGAGAGGGAGAAAGAGAAGCTGTGTGTGTGAGAGAGAAAGAGAAGCTGTGAGTGAGAGTGAGAGAGAGAGAGAGAAAGAGAAGCTGTGAGTGAGAGAGAGAGAGCTGCTGTGAGTGAGAGAGAGAGAAAGAGAAGCTGTGAATGAGAGAGAGAGAAACTGTGAGTGAGAGAGAGAGAAAGAGAAGCTGTGTGTGTGTGAGAGAGAGAAAGATAGTCTGAGAAAGAGAGACTGAAAGAGAAGCTGTGAGTGAGACAGAGAGAGGGAGAAAGAGAAGCTGTGTGTGAGAGAGAAAGAGAAGCTGTGAGTGAGAGTTAGAGAGAGAGAGAAAGAGAAGCTGTGAGTGAGAAAGAGAAGCTGTGAGTGAGAGAGAGAGAAGCTATGAGTGAGAGAGAGAAAGAAAAGCTGTGAGTGAGAGAGAGAGAGAAAGAGAAGATATGAGTGAGAGAGAGAGAGAGAAGCAGTGAGAGAGAGAGAAACAGAAGCTGTGAGTGAGACAGAGAGAGAGAGAGAGAAGCTGAGAGAGAGAGAGGGGGAGAAAGAGAAGCTGTGAGAGAGAGAGAGAATGAGAAGCTGTGAGTGTGTGAGAGAGAGAAAGAGAAGCTGTGAGTGAGAGAGAGAGAGAAAGAAAGAGAAATTAGAGTGAGAAAGAGAGAGAGAAAGAGAGAGAGAAAGAGAAGCTGTGAGTGGGAGAGAGAGAAAGAGAGTCTGTGAATCATAGAGAGAGAGAGAAGCTGTGCGTGAGAGAGAGAGAGAGCCGCTGTGAGTGAGAGAGAGAGAAAGAGAAGCTGTGAATGTGTGTGTGAGAGAAAGAGAAGCTGTGAGTGAGAGAGAGAGAAAGAAAGAGAAATTAGAGTAAGAGAGAGAGAAAGAGAAGCTGTGAGAGAGAGAGAGAGAGAGAAGATGTGAGTGATAGAGAGAGAGAATGAGAAGCTGTGAGTGATAGAGAGAGTAAGTAAGAGAACCTGTGAGTGAGATAGAGAGAAAGAGAAGGAGAAGCTGTGAGTGAGAGAGAGAGAGGGAGAAAGATAAGCTGTGAGAGAGAGAGAGAGAGAAGCTGTGTGTGAGAGAGAGAGAAAGAAAAGCTGTGATTGAGAGTGAGTGAGAGAGAGAAAGAGATGCTGTAAGTGAGAGAGAGAGAAGCTGTGAGTGAGAGAGAGAAAGAAAAGCGGTGAGTGAGAGAGAGAGAGAAAGAGAAGCTGTGAGTGAGACTGTGAGAGAGAGAAAGAGAAGCTGTTAGTGAGAGTGAGAGAGAGAGAGAAAGAGAAGCTGTGAGTGAGAGTGAGATTGAAAGAGAAGCTGTGAGTGAGAGAGAGAGAGAAAGAGAAGCTGTGAGTGAGAGGGAGAGAAAGAGAAGCTGTGTGACACAGAGAGAGAGAAGCTGTGAGTTAGAGAGAGAGAAAGAGAAGCTGTGAGTGACAGAGAGAGAGGAAGAGAAGCTGTGAGTGAGAGAGAGAGAGAAAGAGAAGCTGTGTGTGTGTGAGAGAGAGAAAGATAGTCTGAGAAAGAGAGAGTGAAAGAGAAGCTGTGAGTGAGACAGAGAGAGGGAGAAAGAGAAGCTGTGTGTGTGAGAGAGAGAAAGAGAAGCTGTGAGTGAGAGTGAGAGAGAGAAAGAGAAAGAGAAGCTGTGAGTGAGAGAGTGAGAAAGAGAAGCTGTGAGTGAGAGAGAGAGAGAAAGCGAAGCTGTGAGTGAGAGAGAGAGAATGAGAAGCTGTGAGTGTGAGAGAGAGAAGCTGTGAGTGAGAGAGAGATGTGAGTGATAGAGAGAGAGAAAGAGAAGCTGTGAGTGAGAGGGAGAGAAAGTAAGAGAAGCTGTGAGTGAGATAGAGAGAGAGAGAAAGAGAAGCTGTGAGTGAGAGAGAGAGGGAGAAAGATAATCTGTGATTGAGAGTGAGAGAGAGAGAAAGAGAAGCTATGAGTGAGAGAGAGAGAAAGAGAAGCTGTGAGTGAGAGAGAGAAGCTGTGTGTGAGAGAGAAAGAAAAGCTGTGAGTGAGAGAGAGAGAGAGAGAAGATATGAGTGAGAGAGAGAGAGAAGCAGTGAGTGAGAGAGAGAGAGAAAGAGAAGCTGTGAGTGAGATAGAGAGAGAGAAAGAGAAGCTGTGTGAGAGAGAGAGGGGAAGAAAGAGAAGCTGTGTGTGTGAGAGAGAGAAAGAGAAGCTGTGAGTGTGTGTGAGAGAAAGAGAAGCTGTGAGTGAGAGAGAGAGAGAAAGAAAGAGAAATTAGAGTGAGAAAGAGATAGAGAAAGAGAAGCTGTGAGTGGGAGAGAGAGAAAGAGTCTGTGAGTGAGAGAGAGAGAGAAGCTGTGAGTGAGAGAGAGAGAGAGCTGCTGTGAGTGAGAGAGAGAGAAAGAGAAGCTGTGAATGAGAGAGAGAGAAACTGTGAGTGAGAGAGAGAAAGAGAAGCTGTGAGTGAGTAAGAGAGAGAAAGGGAAGTTGTGAGTGAAAGAGAGAGAGAAAGAGCTGTGAGTGAGAGAGAGAGAGAAAGAGAAGCTGTGAGTGAGAGAGAGAGAAAGAGAAGCTGTGAGTGAGACAGAGAGAGAGAAAGAGAAGCTGTGAGAGAGAGAGAGGGAGAAAGAGAAGCTGTGAGAGAGCGAGAGAAAGAGAAGCTGTGAGTGTGTGTGAGAGAGAAAGAGAAGCTGTGAGTGAGAGAGAGAGAAAGAAAGAGAAATTAGAGTGAGCAATAGAGAGAGAAAGAGAAGCTGTGAGTGGGAGAGAGAGAAAGAGAGTCTGTGAGTGAGAGAGAGAGAGAGAAGCTGTGAGTGAGAGAGCGAGTGCTGCTGTGAGTGAGAGAGAGAGAAAGAGAAGCTGTGAATGAGAGAGAGAGAGAGAAAGAGAAGCTGTGAGTGAGAGAGAGAGAAAGAAAGAGAAGCTGTGAGTGAGTGAGAGAGAGAAAGGGAAGTTGTGAGTGAGAGAGAGAGAGAAAGAGAAGCTGTGAGTGAGAGAGAGAAAGAGAAGCTGTGTGTGTGAGAGAGAGAAAGAGAAGCTGTGAGTGAGAAGGAGAGAGAGAGAGAAAGAGAAGCTGTGAGTGAGAGAGAGAGAGAAAGAGAAGCTGTGAGTGAGAGAGAGAATGAGAAGCTGTGAGTGAGAGAGAGTTGTGAGAGAGAGAGAAAGAGAAGCTGTGAGTGAGAGAGAGATGTGAGTGATAGAGAGAGAGAAAGAGAAGCTGTGAGTGAGAGAGAGAGAGGGAGAAAGATAATCTGTGTGAGAGAGAGAGAGAGAGAGAAACTGTGTGAGAGAGAGAGAGAGAAAGAGAAGGTGTGAGTGAGAGTGAGAGAGAGAAAGAGAAGCTGTGAGTGTGAGAGAGAGAAAGAGAAGCTGTGAGTGAGAGAGAGAGAAGCTATGAGTGAGAGAGGGAAAGAAAAGCTGTGAGTGAGAGAGAGAGAAAGAGAAGATATGAGTGAGAGAGAGAGAAAGAGAAGCTGTGAGTGAGAGAGAGAGAAGCTATGAGTGAGAGAGAAAGAAAAGCTGTGAGTGAGAGAGAGAGAGAAAGAGAAGATATGAGTGAGAGAGAGAGAGAAGCTGTGAGTGAGAGAGAGAGAAAGAAAGAGAAATTAGAGTGAGAAAGAGAGAGAGAAAGACAAGCTGTGAGTGGGAGAGAGAGAAAGAGAGTCTGTGAATCAGAGAGAGAGAGGGAAGCTGTGAGTGTGAGAGAGAGAGAGCCGCTGTGAGTGAGAGAGAGAGAAAGAGAAGCTGTGAATGAGAGAGAGAGAGAAAGAGAAGCTGTGAGTGAGAAGGAGAGGGAAAGAGAAGCTGTGAGTGAGTGAGAGAGAGAGAAAGAGAAGCTGTGAGTGAGAGAGAGAGAAAGAGAAGCTGTGAGTGAGAGAGAGAGAGAAAGAGAAGCTGTGAGTGGGAGAGAGAGAAAGAGAGTCTGTGAATCAGAGAGAGAGAGAGAAGCTGTGAGTGAGAGAGAGAGAGACGCTGTGAGTGAGAGAGAGAGAAAGAGAAGCTGTGAATGAGAGAGAGAGAGAAAGAGAAGCTGTGAGTGAGAGAGAGAGAAAGAGAAGCTGTGAGTGAGTGAGAGAGAAAGGGAAGTTTGTGAGTGAGAGAGAGAGAGAAAGAGAAGCTGTGAGTGAGAGAGAGAAGCTGTGAGTGAGAGAGAGAAAGAAAAGCTGTGAGTGAGAGAGAGAGAGAGAAAGAGAAGATGTGTGTGTGAGAGAGAGAAAGATAGTCTGAGAAAGAGAGAGTGAAAGAGAAGCTGTGAGTGAGACAGAGAGAGGGAGAAAGAGAAGCTGTGTGCGTGAGAGAGAGAAAGAGAAGCTGTGAGTGAGAGTGAGAGAGAGAGAGAGAGAGAAAGAGAAGCTGAGAGTTAGAGAGAGAGAGAAAGTGAAGCTGTGAGTGAGAGAGAGAGAGACAGAGAAGCTGTGTGTGTGTGAGAGAGAGAAAGATAGTCTGAGAAAGAGAGACTGAAAGAGAAGCTGTGAGTGAGACAGAGAGAGGGAGAAAGAGAAGCTGTGTGTGTGAGAGAGAAAGAGAAGCTGTGAGTGAGAGTGAGAGAGAGAGAGAGAAAGAGAAGCTGTGAGTGAGAGAGAGAGAGCTGCTGTGAGTGAGAGAGAGAGAAAGAGAAGCTGTGAATTTGAGAGAGAGAAACTGTGAGTGAGAGAGAGAGAAAGAGAAGCTGTGTGTGTGTGAGAGAGAGAAAGATAGTCTGAGAAAGAGAGACTGAAAGAGAAGCAGTGAGTGAGACAGAGAGAGGGAGAAAGAGAAGCTGTGTGTGTGAGAGAGAAAGAGAAGCTGTGAGTGAGAGTGAGAGAGAGAGAGAAAGAGAAGCTGTGAGTGAGAAAGAGAAGCTGTGAGTGAGAGAGAGAGAAGCTATGAGTGAGAGAGAAAAAGAAAAGCTGTGAGTGAGAGAGAGAGAGAAAGAGAAGATATGAGTTGAGAGAGAGAGAAGCAGTGAGAGAGAGAGAAACAGAAGCTGTGAGTGAGACAGAGAGAGAAAGAGAAGCTGAGAGAGAGAGAGAGGGAGAAAGAGAAGCTGTGAGAGAGAGAGAGAATGAGAAGCTGTGAGTGTGTGAGAGAGAGAAAGAGAAGCTGTGAGTGGGAGAGAGAGAAAGAGTGTCTGTGAATCATAGAGAGAGAGAGAAGCTGTGCGTGAGAGAGAGAGAGAGAGCCGCTGTGAGTGAGAGAGAGAGAAAGAGAAGCTGTGAATGAGAGAGAGAGAGAAAGAGAAGCTGTGAGTGAGAGAGAGAGAAAGAGAAGCTGTGAGTGAGTGAGAGAGAGAAAGGGAAGTTTGTGAGTGAGAGAGAGAGAGAAAGAGAAGCTGTGTTTGAGAGAGAGAAGCTGTGAGTGAGAGAGAGAAAGAAAAGCTGTGAGTGAGAGAGAGAGAGAGAGAAAGAGAAGATGTGAGTGAGTGAGAGAGAGAGAGAAGCAATGAGTGTGAGAGAGAGAGAGAAAGAGAAGCTGTCAGTGAGACAGAGAGAGAGAAAGAGAAGCTGTGAGAGAGAGAAAGAGGGAGAAAGAGAAGCTGTGTGAGAGAGAGAGAGAGAAGCTGTGAGTGTGTGTGTGAGAGAAAGAGAAGCTGTGAGTGAGAGAGAGAGAAAGAAAGAGAAATTAGAGTAAGAAAGAGAGAGAGAAAGAGAAGCTGTGAGTGAGAGAGAGAGAGAGAAGATGTGAGTGATAGAGAGAGAGAATGAGAAGCTGTGAGTGATAGAGAGAATAAGTAAGAGAAGCTGTGAGTGAGATAGAGAGAGAGAGAAGGAGAAGCTGTGAGTGAGAGAGAGGGAGAAAGATAAGCTGTGAGAGAGAGAGAAGCTGTGTGTGTGAGAGAGAGAAAGAAAAGCTGTGATTGAGAGTGAGTGAGAGAGAGAAAGAGATGCTGTAAGTGAGAGAGAGAGAAGCTGTGATTGAGATAGATAAAGAAAAGCGGTGAGTGAGAGAGAGAGAGAAAGAGAAGCTGTGAGTGAGACTGTGTGAGAGAGAAAGAGAAGCTGTTAGTGAGAGTGAGAGAGAGAGAGAAAGAGAAGCTGTGAGTGAGAGTGAGATTGAAAGAGAAGCTGTGAGTGAGAGAGAGAGAGAAAGAGATGCTGTGAGTGAGAGAGAGAAAGAGAATCAGTGAGTGAGAGGGAGAGAAAGAGAAGCTGTGAGTGACAGAGAGAGAGAGAAGCTGTGAGTTAGAGAGAGAGAAAGAGAAGCTGTGAGTGATAGAGAGAGAGGAAGAGATGCTGTGAGAGAGAGAGAGAGAGAAAGAGAAGCTGTGTGTGTGTGAGAGAGAGAAAGATAGTCTGAGAAAGAGAGAGTGAAAGAGAAGCTGTGAGTGAGACAGAGAGAGGGAGAAAGAGAAGCTGTGTGTGTGAGAGAGAGAAAGATAGTCTGAGAAAGAGAGAGTGAAAGAGAAGCTGTGAGTGAGAGAGAGAGAAAGAGAAGCTGTGAGTGAGAGAGAGAGAGAAAGTGAAGCTGTGAGTGAGAGAGAGAGAATGAGAAGCTGTGAGTGTGAGAGAGAGAAGCTGTGAGTGAGAGAGAGAGAGATGTGAGTGATAGAGAGAGAGAAAGAGAAGCTTTGAGTGAGAGGGAGAGAAAGTAAGAGAAGCTGTGAGTGAGATAGAGAGAGAGAGAAAGAGAAGCTGTGAGTGAGAGAGGGAGGGAGAAAGATAATCTGTGATTGAGAGTGAGAGAGAGAGAAAGAGAAGCTGTGAGTGAGAGAGAGAGAAAGAGAAGCTGTGAGTGAGAGAGAGAGAAAAGCTGTGAGTGAGAGAGAGAGAGAAAGAGAAGATATGAATGAGAGAGAGAGAGAAGCAGTGAGTGAGAGAGAGAGAAATAGAAGCTGTGAGTGAGAGAGAGAGAGAAAGAAAGAGAAATTAGAGTGAGAAAGAGAGAGAGAAAGAGAAGCTGTGAGTGGGAGAGAGAGAAAGAGGCTGTGAGTGAGTGAGAGAGAGAGAAGCTGTGAGTGAGAGAGAGAGAGAGCTGCTGTGAGTGAGAGAGAGAGAGAGAAAAGCTGTGAATGAGAGAGAGAGAAACTGTGAGTGGGAGAGAGAGAAAGAGAAGCTGTGAGTGAGTAAGAGAGAGAAAAGGAAGTTGTGAGTGAGAGTGAGAGAGAAAGAGCTGTGAGTGAGAGAGAGAGAGAAAGAGAAGCTGTGAGTGAGAGAGAGAGAAAGAGAAGCTGTGAGTGAGAAGGAGAGAGAAAGAGAAGCTGTGAGTGAGTGAGAGAGAGAGAAAGAGAAGCTGTGAGAGGGAAAGAGAGAAGCTGTGAGTGAGAGAGTGAGAGAGAGAAAAAGAAGCTGTGAGTGAGAGAGAGAAAGAGAAGCTGTGAGTGAGAGGGAGAGAGAGAAAGAGAAGCTGTGAGTGAGAGAGAGAGAAAGAGAAGCTGTGAGTGAGAGAGAGAAAGAGAAGTTGTGAGTGAGAAGGAGAGAGAGAAAGAGAAGCTGTGAGTGACACAGAGAGAGAGAAGCTGTGAGTTAGAGAGAGAGAAAAAGAGAAGTTGTGAGTGACAGAGAGAGAGAGAAAGAGAAACTGTGAGTGAGAGTGAGAGAGAGAGAGAACGAGAAGCTGTGAGTGAGTGAGAGAGAAAGAGATGCTGTGAGTGAGAGAGAGAGAGAAAGAGAAGCTGTGAGTGAGAGAGAAGCTATGAGTGAGAGAGGGAAAGAAAAGCTGTGAGTGAGAGAGAGAGAGAGAAAGAGAAGATGTGTGTGTGTGAGAGAGAAAGATAGTCTGAGAAAGAGAGAGTGAAAGAGAAGCTGTGAGTGAGACAGAGAGAGGGAGAAAGAGAAGCTGTGTGCGTGAGAGAGAGAAAGAGAAGCTGTGAGTGAGAGAGAGAGAGAGAAAGAGAAGCTGTGAGTTAGAGAGAGAGAGAAAGTGAAGCTGTGAGTGAGAGAGAGAGTGACAGAGAAGCTGTGTGTGTGTGAGAAGGAGAAAGATAGTCTGAGAAAGAGAGAGAGAAAGAGAAGCTGTGAGTGGGAGAGAGAGAAAGAGAGTCTGTGAATCAGAGAGAGAGAGAGAAGCTGTGAGTGAGAGAGAGAGAGAGCCGCTGTGAGTGAGAGAGAAAGAGACGCTGTGAGTGAGTGAGAGAGAAAGGGAAGTTTGTGAGTGAGAGAGAGAGAGAAAGAGAAGATGTGAGTGAGAGAGAGAAGCTGTGAGTGAGAGAGAGAAAGAAAAGCTGTGAGTGAGAGAGAGAGAGAGAAAGAGAAGATGTGTGTGAGAGAGAGAAAGAGAAGCTGTGAGTGAGAGTGAGAGAGAGAGAGAGAGAGAAAGAGAAGCTGTGAGTGAGAGAGAGAGAGATGTGAGTGATAGAGAGAGAATGAGAAGCTGTGAGTGAGAGAGAGAGAGAAAGAGAAGCTGTGAGTGAGAGAGAGAGTGAAAGAGAAGCTGTGAGTGAGAGAGAGAGAAAGAGAAGCTGTGAGTGAGAGAGAGAGAATGAGAAGCTGTGAGTGAGAGAGAGAAGCTGTGAGTGAGAGAGAGAGAGAGAGAGAAAGTGAAGCTGTGAGTGAGAGAGAGAGAAAGAGATGCTGTGAGTGAGAGAGAGAGAAAGAGAAGCTGTGTGTGTGAGAGAGAGAAAGAGAAGCTGTGAGAGAGAGAGAGAGAAAGAGAAGCTGTGAGTGAGAAGGAGAGGGAAAGAGAAGCTGTGAGTGAGTGTGAGAGAGAGAAAGAGAAGCTGTGAGTGAGAGAGAGAGAAAGAGAAGCTGTGAGAGAGAAAGAGAAGCTGTGAGTGAGAGAGTGAGAGAGAGAAAGAGAATCTGTTAGTGAGAGTGAGAGAGAGAGAGAAAGAGAAGCTGTGAGTGAGAGAGAGATTGAAAGAGAAGCTGTGAGTGAGAGAGAGAGAGAAAGAGAAGCTGTGAGTGAGAGAGAGAAAGAGAAGCTGTGACTGAGAGGGAGAGAGAAAGAGAAGCTGAGAGTGAGAGAGAGGGAGAAAGAGAAGCTGTGTGAGAGAGAGAGAGAAAGAGAAGCTGTGTGTGTGTGAGAGAGAGAAAGATAGTCTGAGAAAGAGAGTGAAAGAGAAGCTGTGAGTGAGAGAGAGAGAGGGAGAAAGAGAACCTGTGTGTGTGTGAGAGAGAGAGATGTGAGTGATAGAGAGAGAATGAGAAGCTGTGAGTGAGAGAGAGAGAGAGAAAGAGAAGCTGTGAGTGAGAGAGAGAGTGAAAGAGAAGCTGTGAGTGAGAGAGAGAGAAAGAGAAGCTGTGAGTGAGAGAGAGAGAGAATGAGAAGCTGTGAGTGAGAGAGAGAAGCTGTGAGTGAGAGAGAGAGAGAAAAAGTGAAGCTGTGAGAGAGAGAGAAAGAAAGAGAAATTAGAGTGAGAAAGAGAGAGAGAAAGAGAAGCTGTGTGGGAGAGAGAGAAAGAGAGTCTGTGAGTGAGAGAGAGAGAAGCTGTGAGTGAGAGAGAGAGAAAGAGAAGCTGTGAGTAAGAAGGAGAGGGAAAGAGAAGAAGTGAGAGAGAGAGAGAGAAATAGAAGCTGTGAGAGAGAAAGAGAAGCTGTGAGTGAGAGAGTGAGAGAGAGAAAGAGAAGCTGTTAGTGAGAGTGAGAGAGAGAGAAAGAGAAGCTGTGAGTGAGAGAGAGATTGAAAGAGAAGCTGTGAGTGAGAGAGAGAGAGAAAGAGAAGCTGTGAGTGAGAGAGAGAAAGAGAAGCTGTGAGTGAGAGGGAGAGAAAGAGAAGCTGTGAGTGACACACAGAGAGAGAAGCTGTGAGTTAGAGAGAGAGAAAGAGAAGCTGTGTGTGTGTGTGAGAGAGAGAAAGAGAATCTGTGAGAGAGAAAGAGAAGCTGTGAGTGAGAGAGAGATTGAAAGAGAAGCTGTGAGTGAGAGAGAGAGAGAAAGAGAAGCTGTGAGTGAGAGAGAGAAAGAGAAGCTGTGAGTGAGAGGGAGAGAAAGAGAAGCTGTGAGTGACACAGAGAGAGAGAAGCTGTGAGTTAGAGAGAGAGAAAGAGAAGCTGTGAGTGACAGAGAGAGAGAAAGAGAAGCTGAGAGTGAGAGAGAGAGAGAAAGTGAAGCTGTGAGTGAGAGAGAGAAAGAGAAGCTGTGTGTGTGTGAGAGAGAAAGAGAAGCTGTGAGTGAGAGTGAGAGAGAGAGAAAGAGAAGCTGTGAGTGAGAGAGAGAGAGAAAGAGAAGCTGTGAGTGAGAGAGAGAGAAAGCGAAGCTGTGAGTGAGAGAGAGAGAGAATGAGAAGCTGTGAGTGTGAGAGAGAGAAGCTGTGAGTGAGAGAGAGAGAGAAGTTGTGAGTGAGAGAGAGAGATGAGAAGCTGTGAGTGAGAGAGAGAGAAAGTAAGAGAAGCTGTGAGTGAGAAAGAGAGAGAAAGAGAAGCTGTGAGTGAGAGAAAGAGAGGGAGAAAGATAAGCTGTGTGAGAGAGAGAGAGAAAGAGAAGCTGTGTGAGAGAGAGAGAGAAAGAGAAGCTGTGATTGAGAGTGAGAGAGAGAGAGAGAGAAGCTGTGAATGAGAGAGAGAGAAAGAGAAGCTATGAGTGAGAGAGAGAGAAGCTGTGAGTGAGAGAGAGAGAGAAAGAGAAGATATGAGTGTGAGAGATAGAGAGAAGCAGTGAGAGGGAGAGAGAGAGAAGCTGTGAGTGAGACAGAGAGAGAGAAAGAGAAGCTGAGAGAGAGAGAGAGAGGGAGAAAGAGAAGCTGTGTGAGAGAGAGAGTGAAAGAGAAGCTGTGAGTGAGAGAGAGAGAGGGAGAAAGAGAAGCTGTGTGTGTGTGAGAGAGAAAGAGAAGCTGTGAGTGAGAGAGAGAGAGAAAGAGAAGCTGTGAGTGGGAGAGAGAGAAAGAGAGTCTGTGAATCAGAGAGAGAGAGAGAAGCTGTGAGTGAGAGAGAGAGAGACGCTGTGAGTGAGAGAGAGAGAAAGAGAAGCTGTGAATGAGAGAGAGAGAGAAAGAGAAGCTGTGAGTGAGAGAGAGAGAAAGAGAAGCTGTGAGTGAGTGAGAGAGAAAGGGAAGTTTGTGAGTGAGAGAGAGAGAGAAAGAGAAGCTGTGAGTGAGAGAGAGAAGCTGTGAGTGAGAGAGAGAAAGAAAAGCTGTGAGTGAGAGAGAGAGAGAGAGAGAGAAGATGTGTGTGTGAGAGAGAGAAAGATAGTCTGAGAAAGAGAGAGTGAAAGAGAAGCTGTGAGTGAGACAGAGAGAGGGAGAAAGAGAAGCTGTGTGCGTGAGAGAGAGAAAGAGAAGCTGTGAGTGAGAGTGAGAGAGAGAGAGAAAGAGAAGCTGAGAGTTAGAGAGAGAGAGAAAGTGAAGCTGTGAGTGAGAGAGAGAGAGACAGAGAAGCTGTGTGTGTGTGAGAGAGAGAAAGATAGTCTGAGAAAGAGAGACTGAAAGAGAAGCTGTGAGTGAGACAGAGAGAGGGAGAAAGAGAAGCTGTGTGTGTGAGAGAGAAAGAGAAGCTGTGAGTGAGAGTGAGAGAGAGAGAGAGAAAGAGAAGCTGTGAGTGAGAGAGAGAGAGCTGCTGTGAGTGAGAGAGAGAGAAAGAGAAGCTGTGAATGAGAGAGAGAGAAACTGTGAGTGAGAGAGAGAGAAAGAGAAGCTGTGTGTGTGTGAGAGAGAGAAAGATAGTCTGAGAAAGAGAGACTGAAAGAGAAGCAGTGAGTGAGACAGAGAGAGGGAGAAAGAGAAGCTGTGTGTGTGTGAGAGAAAGAGAAGCTGTGAGTGAGAGTGAGAGAGAGAGAGAAAGAGAAGCTGTGAGTGAGAAAGAGAAGCTGTGAGTGAGAGAGAGAGAAGCTATGAGTGAGAGAGAAAAAGAAAAGCTGTGAGTGAGAGAGAGAGAGAAAGAGAAGATATGAGTTGAGAGAGAGAGAAGCAGTGAGAGAGAGAGAAACAGAAGCTGTGAGTGAGACAGAGAGAGAAAGAGAAGCTGAGAGAGAGAGAGAGGGAGAAAGAGAAGCTGTGAGAGAGAGAGAGAATGAGAAGCTGTGAGTGTGTGAGAGAGAGAAAGAGAAGCTGTGAGTGAGAGAGAGAGAGAAAGAAAGAGAAATTAGAGTGAGAAAGAGAGAGAGAAAGAGAAGCTGTGAGTGGGAGAGAGAGAAAGAGTGTCTGTGAATCATAGAGAGAGAGAGAAGCTGTGCGTGAGAGAGAGAGAGAGCCGCTGTGAGTGAGAGAGAGAGAAAGAGAAGCTGTGAATGAGAGAGAGAGAGAAAGAGAAGCTGTGAGTGAGAGAGAGAGAAAGAGAAGCTGTGAGTGAGTGAGAGAGAGAAAGGGAAGTTTGTGAGTGAGAGAGAGAGAGAAAGAAAGAGAAGCTGTGTTTGAGAGAGAGAAGCTGTGAGTGAGAGAGAGAAAGAAAAGCTGTGAGTGAGAGAGAGAGAGAGAAAGAGAAGATGTGAGTGAGTGAGAGAGAGAGAGAAGCAATGAGTGTGAGAGAGAGAGAGAAAGAGAAGCTGTCAGTGAGACAGAGATAGAGAGAAAGAGAAGCTGTGAGAGAGAGAAAGAGGGAGAAAGAGAAGCTGTGAGAGAGAGAGAGAGAGAAGCTGTGAGTGTGTGTGTGAGAGAAAGAGAAGCTGTGAGTGAGAGAGAGAGAAAGAAAGAGAAATTAGAGTAAGAAAGAGAGAGAGAAAGAGAAGCTGTGAGTGAGAGAGAGAGAGAGAAGATGTGAGTGATAGAGAGAGAGAATGAGAAGCTGTGAGTGATAGAGAGAGTAAGTAAGAGAAGCTGTGAGTGAGATAGAGAGAGAGAGAAGGAGAAGCTGTGAGTGAGAGAGAGGGAGAAAGATAAGCTGTGAGAGAGAGAGAAGCTGTGTGTGTGAGAGAGAGAAAGAAAAGCTGTGATTGAGAGTGAGTGAGAGAGAGAAAGAGATGCTGTAAGTGAGAGAGAGAGAAGCTGTGATTGAGATAGATAAAGAAAAGCGGTGAGTGAGAGAGAGAGAGAAAGAGAAGCTGTGAGTGAGACTGTGAGAGAGAGAAAGAGAAGCTGTTAGTGAGAGTGAGAGAGAGAGAGAAAGAGAAGCTGTGAGTGAGAGTGAGATTGAAAGAGAAGCTGTGAGTGAGAGAGAGAGAGAAAGAGATGCTGTGAGTGAGAGAGAGAAAGAGAATCTGTGAGTGAGAGGGAGAGAAAGAGAAGCTGTGAGTGACAGAGAGAGAGAAGCTGTGAGTTAGAGAGAGAGAAAGAGAAGCTGTGAGTGATAGAGAGAGAGGAAGAGATGCTGTGAGAGAGAGAGAGAGAGAAAGAGAAGCTGTGTGTGTGTGAGAGAGAGAAAGATAGTCTGAGAAAGAGAGAGTGAAAGAGAAGCTGTGAGTGAGACAGAGAGAGGGAGAAAGAGAAGCTGTGTGTGTGAGAGAGAGAAAGATAGTCTGAGAAAGAGAGAGTGAAAGAGAAGCTGTGAGTGAGAGAGAGAGAAAGAGAAGCTGTGAGTGAGAGAGAGAGAGAAAGTGAAGCTGTGAGTGAGAGAGAATGAGAAGCTGTGAGTGTGAGAGAGAGAAGCTGTGAGTGAGAGAGAGAGAGATGTGAGTGATAGAGAGAGAGAAAGAGAAGCTGTGAGTGAGAGGGAGAGAAAGTAAGAGAAGCTGTGAGTGAGATAGAGAGAGAGAGAAAGAGAAGCTGTGAGTGAGAGAGAGAGGGAGAAAGATAATCTGTGATTGAGAGTGAGAGAGAGAGAAAGAGAAGCTGTGAGTGAGAGAGAGAGAAAGAGAAGCTGTGAGTGAGAGAGAGAGAAAAGCTGTGAGTGAGAGAGAGAGAGAAAGAGAAGATATGAATGAGAGAGAGAGAGAAGCAGTGAGTGAGAGAGAGAGAAATAGAAGCTGTGAGTGAGAGAGAGAGAGAAAGAAAGAGAAATTAGAGTGAGAAAGAGAGAGAGAAAGAGAAGCTGTGAGTGGGAGAGAGAGAAAGAGGCTGTGAGTGAGAGAGAGAGAGAGAAGCTGTGAGTGAGAGAGAGAGAGAGCTGCTGTGAGTGAGAGAGAGAGAAAGAAAAGCTGTGAATGAGAGAGAGAGAAACTGTGAGTGAGAGAGAGAGAAAGAGAAGCTGTGAGTGAGTAAGAGAGAGAAAAGGAAGTTGTGAGTGAGAGTGAGAGAGAAAGAGCTGTGAGTGAGAGAGAGAGAGAAAGAGAAGCTGTGAGTGAGAGAGAGAGAAAGAGAAGCTGTGAGTGAGAAGGAGAGGGAAAGAGAAGCTGTGAGTGAGTGAGAGAGAGAGAAAGAGAAGCTGTGAGAGGGAAAGAGAGAAGCTGTGAGTGAGAGAGTGAGAGAGAGAAAAAGAAGCTGTGAGTGAGAGAGAGAAAGAGAAGCTGTGAGTGAGAGGGAGAGAGAGAAAGAGAAGCTGTGAGTGAGAGAGAGAGAAAGAGAAGCTGTGAGTGAGAGAGAGAAAGAGAAGTTGTGAGTGAGAAGGAGAGAGAGAAAGAGAAGCTGTGAGTGACACAGAGAGAGAGAAGCTGTGAGTTAGAGAGAGAGAAAAAGAGAAGTTGTGAGTGACAGAGAGAGAGAGAAAGAGAAACTGTGAGTGAGAGTGAGAGAGAGAGAGAACGAGAAGCTGTGAGTGAGTGAGAGAGAAAGAGATGCTGTGAGTGAGAGAGAGAGAGAAAGAGAAGCTGTGAGTGAGAGAGAAGCTATGAGTGAGAGAGGGAAAGAAAAGCTGTGAGTGAGAGAGAGAGAGAGAAAGAGAAGATGTGTGTGTGTGAGAGAGAAAGATAGTCTGAGAAAGAGAGAGTGAAAGAGAAGCTGTGAGTGAGACAGAGAGAGGGAGAAAGAGAAGCTGTGTGCGTGAGAGAGAGAAAGAGAAGCTGTGAGTGAGAGAGAGAGAGAGAAAGAGAAGCTGTGAGTTAGAGAGAGAGAGAAAGTGAAGCTGTGAGTGAGAGAGAGAGTGACAGAGAAGCTGTGTGTGTGTGAGAAGGAGAAAGATAGTCTGAGAAAGAGAGAGAGAAAGAGAAGCTGTGAGTGGGAGAGAGAGAAAGAGAGTCTGTGAATCAGAGAGAGAGAGAGAAGCTGTGAGTGAGAGAGAGAGAGAGCCGCTGTGAGTGAGAGAGAAAGAGACGCTGTGAGTGAGTGAGAGAGAAAGGGAAGTTTGTGAGTGAGAGAGAGAGAGAAAGAGAAGATGTGAGTGAGAGAGAGAAGCTGTGAGTGAGAGAGAGAAAGAAAAGCTGTGAGTGAGAGAGAGAGAGAGAAAGAGAAGATGTGTGTGAGAGAGAGAAAGAGAAGCTGTGA
Organism: Bradypodion pumilum; assembly: GCA_035047305.1. Classification (NCBI taxonomy): domain Eukaryota; kingdom Metazoa; phylum Chordata; class Lepidosauria; order Squamata; family Chamaeleonidae; genus Bradypodion; species Bradypodion pumilum. Next base: position 268,651,766 of record JAWDJD010000001.1, on the reverse strand, counting down.
GTGAGAGTGAGAGAGAGAGAGAGAGAGAAAGAGAAGCTGTGAGTGAGAGAGAGAGATGTGAGTGATAGAGAGAGAATGAGAAGCTGTGAGTGAGAGAGAGAGAGAAAGAGAAGCTGTGAGTGAGAGAGAGAGTGAAAGAGAAGCTGTGAGTGAGAGAGAGAGAAAGAGAAGCTGTGAGTGAGAGAGAGAGAATGAGAAGCTGTGAGTGAGAGAGAGAAGCTGTGAGTGAGAGAGAGAGAGAGAGAAAGTGAAGCTGTGAGTGAGAGAGAGAGAAAGAGATGCTGTGAGTGAGAGAGAGAGAGAAAGAGAAGCTGTGTGTGTGAGAGAGAGAAAGAGAAGCTGTGAGAGAGAGAGAGAGAAAGAGAAGCTGTGAGTGAGAAGGAGAGGGAAAGAGAAGCTGTGAGTGAGTGAGAGAGAGAGAAAGAGAAGCTGTGAGTGAGAGAGAGAGAAAGAGAAGCTGTGAGAGAGAAAGAGAAGCTGTGAGTGAGAGAGTGAGAGAGAGAAAGAGAAGCTGTGAGTGAGAGAGAGAAAGAGAAGCTGTGACTGAGAGGGAGAGAGAAAGAGAAGCTGAGAGTGAGAGAGAGGGAGAAAGAGAAGCTGTGTGAGAGAGAGAGAGAAAGAGAAGCTGTGTGTGTGTGAGAGAGAGAAAGATAGTCTGAGAAAGAGAGTGAAAGAGAAGCTGTGAGTGAGAGAGAGAGAGGGAGAAAGAGAACCTGTGTGTGTGTGTGTGAGAGAGAGAGATGTGAGTGATAGAGAGAGAATGAGAAGCTGTGAGTGAGAGAGAGAGAGAGAAAGAGAAGCTGTGAGTGAGAGAGAGAGTGAAAGAGAAGCTGTGAGTGAGAGAGAGAGAAAGAGAAGCTGTGAGTGAGAGAGAGAGAGAATGAGAAGCTGTGAGTGAGAGAGAGAAGCTGTGAGTGAGAGAGAGAGAGAGAAAGTGAAGCTGTGAGAGAGAGAGAAAGAAAGAGAAATTAGAGTGAGAAAGAGAGAGAGAAAGAGAAGCTGTGTGGGAGAGAGAGAAAGAGAGTCTGTGAGTGAGAGAGAGAGAAGCTGTGAGTGAGAGAGAGAGAAAGAGAAGCTGTGAGTAAGAAGGAGAGGGAAAGAGAAGAAGTGAGAGAGAGAGAGAGAAAGAGAAGCTGTGAGAGAGAAAGAGAAGCTGTGAGTGAGAGAGTGAGAGAGAGAAAGAGAAGCTGTTAGTGAGAGTGAGAGAGAGAGAAAGAGAAGCTGTGAGTGAGAGAGAGATTGAAAGAGAAGCTGTGAGTGAGAGAGAGAGAGAGAGAAAGAGAAGCTGTGAGTGAGAGAGAGAAAGAGAAGCTGTGAGTGAGAGGGAGAGAAAGAGAAGCTGTGAGTGACACACAGAGAGAGAAGCTGTGAGTTAGAGAGAGAGAAAGAGAAGCTGTGTGTGTGTGAGAGAGAGAAAGAGAAGCTGTGAGAGAGAAAGAGAAGCTGTGAGTGAGAGAGAGATTGAAAGAGAAGCTGTGAGTGAGAGAGAGAGAGAAAGAGAAGCTGTGAGTGAGAGAGAGAAAGAGAAGCTGTGAGTGAGAGGGAGAGAAAGAGAAGCTGTGAGTGACACAGAGAGAGAGAAGCTGTGAGTTAGAGAGAGAGAAAGAGAAGCTGTGAGTGACAGAGAGAGAGAAAGAGAAGCTGAGAGTGAGAGAGAGAGAAAGTGAAGCTGTGAGTGAGAGAGAGAAAGAGAAGCTGTGTGTGTGTGAGAGAGAGAAAGATAGTCTGAGAAAGAGAGAGTGAAAGAGAAGCTGTGCGTGAGACAGAGAGAGGGAGAAAGAGAAGCTGTGTGTGTGTGAGAGAGAAAGAGAAGCTGTGAGTGAGAGTGAGAGAGAGAGAAAGAGAAGGTGTGAGTGAGAGAGAGAGAGAAAGAGAAGCTGTGAGTGAGAGAGAGAGAAAGCGAAGCTGTGAGTGAGAGAGAGAGAATGAGAAGCTGTGAGTGTGAGAGAGAGAAGCTGTGAGTGAGAGAGAGAGAGAAGTTGTGAGTGAGAGAGAGAGATGAGAAGCTGTGAGTGAGAGAGAGAAAGTAAGAGAAGCTGTGAGTGAGAAAGAGAGAGAAAGAGAAGCTGTGAGTGAGAGAAAGAGAGGGAGAAAGATAAGCTGTGTGAGAGAGAGAGAGAAAGAGAAGCTGTGTGAGAGAGAGAGAGAAAGAGAAGCTGTGATTGAGAGTGAGAGAGAGAGAGAGAGAAGCTGTGAATGAGAGAGAGAGAAAGAGAAGCTATGAGTGAGAGAGAGAGAAGCTGTGAGTGAGAGAGAGAGAGAAAGAGAAGATATGAGTGTGAGAGATAGAGAGAAGCAGTGAGAGAGAGAGAGAGAGAAGCTGTGAGTGAGACAGAGAGAGAGAAAGAGAAGCTGAGAGAGAGAGAGAGGGAGAAAGAGAAGCTGTGTGAGAGAGAGAGTGAAAGAGAAGCTGTGAGTGAGAGAGAGAGAGGGAGAAAGAGAAGCTGTGTGTGTGAGAGAGAGAAAGAGAAGCTGTGAGTGAGAGTGAGAGAGAGAGAGAGAGAGAAAGAGAAGCTGTGAGTGAGAGAGAGAGAGATGTGAGTGATAGAGAGAGAATGAGAAGCTGTGAGTGAGAGAGAGAGAGAAAGAGAAGATGTGAGTGAGAGAGAGAGTGAAAGAGAAGCTGTGAGTGAGAGAGAGAGAAAGAGAAGCTGTGAGTGAGAGAGAGAGAATGAGAAGCTGTGAGTGTGAGAGAGAAGCTGTGAGTGAGAGAGAGAGAGAGAGAAAGTGAAGCTGTGAGTGAGACAGAGAGAGAAAGAGAAGCTGAGAGAGAGAGAGAGGGAGAAAGAGAAGCTGTGTGTGAGAGAGAGAGAAAGAGAAGCTGTGAGTGTGTGTGAGAGAGAAAGAGAAGCTGTGAGTGAGAGAGAGAGAAAGAAAGAGAAAGAGTGAGAAAGAGAGAGAGAAAGAGAAGCTGTGTGGGAGAGAGAGAAAGAGAGTCTGTGAGTGAGAGAGAGAGAAGCTGTGAGTGAGAGAGAGAGAGAAAGAGAAGCTGTGAGTAAGAAGGAGAGGGAAAGAGAAGAAGTGAGAGAGAGAGAGAGAAAGAGAAGCTGTGAGAGAGAAAGAGAAGCTGTGAGTGAGAGTGTGAGAGAGAGAAAGAGAAGCTGTTAGTGAGAGTGAGAGAGAGAGAAAGAGAAGCTGTGAGTGAGAGAGAGATTGAAAGAGAAGCTGTGAGTGAGAGAGAGAGAGAGAGAGAGAGAAAGAGAAGCTGTGAGTGAGAGGGAGAGAAAGAGAAGCTGTGAGTGACACAGAGAGAGAGAAGCTGTGAGTTAGAGAGAGAGAAAGAGAAGCTGTGAGTGACAGAGAGAGAGAAAGAGAAGCTGAGAGTGAGAGAGAGAATGTGAAGCTGTGAGTGAGAGAGAGAGAGAAAGAGAAGCTGTGTGTGTGTGTGAGAGAGAAAGATAGTCAGAAAGAGTGAAAGAGAAGCTGTGAGTGAGACAGAGAGAGGGAGAAAGAGAAGCTGTGTGTGTGTGAGAGAGAAAGAGAAGCTGTGAGTGAGAGTGAGAGAGAGAAAGAGAAAGAGAAGCTGTTAGTGAGAGAGAGAGAAAGAGAAGCTGTGAGTGAGAGAGAGAGAAAGCGAAGATGTGAGTGAGAGAGAGAGAGAAAATGAGAAGCTGTGAGTGTGAGAGAGAGAAGCTGTGAGTGAGAGAGAGAGAGATGTGAGTGATAGAGAGAGAGAAAGAGAAGCTGTGAGTGAGAGGGAGAGAAAGTAAGAGAAGCTGTGAGTGAGATAGAGAGAGAGAGAAAGAGAAGCTGTGAGTGAGAGAGAGAGGGGGAGAAAGATAATCTGTGATTGAGAGTGAGAGAGAGAGAAAGAGAAGCTGTGAGTGAGAGAGAGAGAAAGAGAAGCTGTGAGTGAGAGAGAGAGAAGCTGTGAGTGAGAGAGAGAGTGAAAGAGAAGCTGTGAGTGAGACAGAGAGAGAGAAAGAGAAGCTGTGAGAGAGAGAGGGGGAAAGAGAAGCTGTGTGTGTGTGAGAGAGAAAGAGAAGCTGTGATTGTGTGTGAGAGAGAAAAAGAAGCTGTGAGTGAGAGAGAGAGAAAGAAAGAGAAATTAGAGTGAGAAAGAGAGAGAGAAAGCGAAGCTGTGAGTGAGACAGAGAGAGGGAGAAAGAGAAGCTGTGTGTGTGTGAGAGAGAAAGCGAAGCTGTGAGTGTGAGAGAGAGAATGAGAAGCTGTGAGTGAGAGAGCGAAGCTGTGAGTGAGAGAGAGAGAAGATGTGAGTGAGAGAGAGAGAGAATGAGAAGCTGTGAGTGAGAGAGAGAGAAAGTAAGAGAAGCTGTGAGTGAGAAAGAGAGAGAAAGAGAAGCTGTGAGTGAGAGAAAGAGAGGGAGAAAGAGAAGCTGTGAGTGAGTGAGAGAGAATGAGAAGCTGTGAGTGAGAGAGAGAGAAGCTGTGAGTGAGAGAGAAAGAGAAGCTGTGAGTGAGAGGGAGAGAGAGAAGATGTGAGTGAGAGAGAGAGAATGAGAAGTTGTGAGTGAGAGAGAGAGAACGTAAGAGAAGCTGTGAGTGATACAGAGAGAGAGAAAGAGAAGCTGTCAGTGAGAGAGAGAGAGGGAGAAAGATAAGCTGTGTGTGAGAGAGAGAGAAAGAGAAGCTGTGAGAGAGAGAGAGAAAGAGAAGCTGTGATTGAGAGTGAGTGAGAGAGAAAGAGAAGCTGTGAGTGAGAGACAGAGAAAGAGAAGCTGTGAGTGAGAGAGAGAGAAGCTGTGAGTGAGAGAGAGAAAGAAAAGCTGTGAGTGAGAGAGAGAGAGAGAGAAAGAGAAGATATGAGTGAGAGAGAGAGAAAGAGAAGCTGTGAGAGAGAGAGGGGGAAAGAGAAGCTGTGTGTGTGAGAGAGAAAGAGAAGGTGTGAGTGAGAGAGAGAGAAAGAAAGAGAAATTAGAGTGAGAAAGAGAGAGAGAAAGAGAAGCTGTGAGTGGGAGAGAGAAAAAGAGTGTCTGTGAGTGAGAGAGAGAGAGAGAAGCTGTGAGTGAGAGAGAGAGAGAGCCGGTGTGAGTGAGAGAGAGAGAAAGAGAAGCTGTGTATGAGAGAGAGAGAAACTGTGAGTGAGAGAGAGAGAAAGAGAAGCTGTGAGTGAGAGAGAGAGAGAAAGAGAAGCTGTGAGTGAGAAGGAGAGGGAAAGAGAAGCTGTGAGTGAGTAGAGAGAAAGAGAAGCTGTGAGTCAGAAGCAGAGGGAAAGAGAAGCTGTGAGTGAGTGAGAGAGAAAGAGAAGCTGTGAGTGAGAGTGAGAGAGAGAGAAAGAGAAGCTGTGAGTGAGAGAGAGAGAGAGAGAGAGAGAAAAGCTGTGAGTGAGAGAGAGAAAGAGAAGCTGTGAGTGAGAGGGAGAGAGAGAAAGAGAAGCTGTGAGTGACCCACAGAGAGAGAAGCTGTGAGTTAGAGAGAGAGAGAAAGAGAAGCTGTGAGTGACAGAGAGAGAGAAAGAGAAGCTGTGTGTGTGTGTGAGAGAGAAAGATAGTCTGAGAAAGAGAGAGTGAAAGAGAAGCTGTGAGTGAGAGAGAGAGAGGGAGAAAGAGAAGCTGTGTGTGAGAGACAGAAAGAGAAGCTGTGAGTGAGAGTGAGAGATAGAGAAAGAAAGAGAAAGAGAAGCTGTGAGTGAGAGAGTGAGAGAGAGAAAGAGAAGCTGTGAGTGAGAGTGAGAGAGAGAGAGAAAGAGAAGCTGTGAGTGAGAGAGAGAGAAAGAGATGCTGTGAGTGAGAGAGAGAGTGAAAGAGAAGCTGTGAGTGAGAGAGAGAGAAAGAAAGAGAAGCTGTGAGTGAGTGAGAGAGAGAGAAAGAGAAGCTGTGAGTGAGAGAGAGAGAAAGAGAAGCTGTGAGTGAGAGAGAGAGAGAAAGAGAAGCTGTGAGTGAGAAGGAGAGGGAAAGAGAAGAAGTGAGTGAGTGAGAGAGAGAGAGAGAGAAAGAGAAGCTGTGAGAGAGAAAGAGAAGCTGTGAGTGAGTGAGAGAGAGAAAGAGAAGCTGTTAGTGAGAGTGAGAGAGAGAGAGAGAAAGAGAAGCTGTGAGTGAGAGAGAGATTGAAAGAGAAGCTGTGAGTGAGAGAGAGAGAAAGAGAAGCTGTGAGTGAGAGAGAGAAAGAGAAGCTGTGAGTGAGAGGGAGAGAAAGAGAAGCTGTGAGTGACACACAGAGAGAGAAGCTGTGAGTTAGAGAGAGAGAAAGAGAAGTTGTGAGTGACAGAGAGAGAGAAAGAGAAGCTGAGAGTGAGAGAGAGAGAGAAAGTGAAGCTGTGAGTGAGAGAGAGAGAGAAAGAGAAGCTGTGTGTGTGTGTGAGAGAGAGAAAGATAGTCTGAGAAAGAGAGCGTGAAAGAGAAGCTGTGAGTGAGACAGAGAGAGAAAGAGAAGCTGTGAGTGAGAGAGAGAGAGAAAGCGAAGCTGTGAGTGAGAGAGAGAATGAGAAGCTGTGAGTGTGAGAGAGAGAAGCTGTGAGTGAGAGAGAGAGAGAAGATGTGAGTGAGAGAGAGAGAGAATGAAGCTGTGAGTGAGAGAGAGAGAAAGTAAGAGAAGCTGTGTGTGTGTGAGAGAAAGAGAAGCTGTGAGTGAGAGAAAGAGAGGGAGAAAGATAAGCTGTGTGAGAGAGAGAGAAAGAGAAGCTGTGTGAGAGAGAGAAAGAGAAGCTGTGATTGAGAGTGAGAGAGAGAGAGAAAGAGAAGCTGTGAGTGAGAGAGTGAAAGAGAAGCTATGAGTGAGAGAGAGAGAAGCAGTGAGTGAGAGATAGAAAGAAAAGCTGTGAGTGAGAGAGAGAGAAAGAGAAGATATGAGTGAGAGAGAGAGAGAAGCAGTGAGTGAGAGAGAGAGAGAAAGAGAAGCTGTGAGTGAGACAGAGAGAGAGAAAAAGAAGCTGCGAGAGAGATGAGGGAGAAAGAGAAGCTGTGTGAGAGAGAGAGAGAGAAAGAGAAGCTGTGAGAGAGAAAGAGAAGCTGTGAGTGAGAGAGTGAGAGAGAGAAAGAGAAGCTGTTAGTGAGAGTGAGAGAAAGAGAGAAAGAGAAGCTGTGAGTGAGATAGAGATTGAAATAGAAGCTGTGAGTGAGAGAGGGAGAGAGAAAGAGAAGCTGTGAGTGAGAGAGAGAAAGAGAAGCTGTGAGTGAGAGGGAGAGAAAGAGAAGCTGTGAGTGACACAGAGAGAGAGAAGCTGTGAATTAGAGAGAGAGAAAGAGAAGCTGTGAGTGACAGAGAGAGAGAAAGAGAAGCTGAGAGTGAGAGAGAGAGAGAAAGTGAAGCTGTGAGTGAGAGAGAGAGAGAAAGAAAGAGAAGCTTTGTGTGTGTGTGAGAGAGAAAGATAGTCTGAGAAAGAGACAGTGAAAGAGAAGCTGTGCGTGAGACAGAGAGAGGGAGAAAGAGAAGCTGTGTGTGTGTGTGAGAGAAAGAGAAGCTGTGAGTGAGAGTGAGAGAGAGAGAGAAAGAGAAGCTGTGAGTGAGAGAGAGAGAGAAAGAGAAGCTGTGAGTGAGAGAGAGAGAAAGCAAAGCTGTGAGTGAGAGAGAGAGAGAGAATGAGAAGTTGTGAGTGTGAGAGAGAGAAGCTGTGAGTGAGAGAGAGAGAGAAGATGTGAGTGAGAGAGAGAGAGATGAGAAGCTGTGAGTGAGAGAGAGAGAAAGTAAGAGAAGCTGTGAGTGAGAGAGTGAAAGAGAAGCTATGAGTGAGAGAGAGAGAAGCAGTGAGTGAGAGATAGAAAGAAAAGCTGTGAGTGAGAGAGAGAGAGAAAGAGAAGATATGAGTGAGAGAGAGAGAAGCAGTGAGTGAGAGAGAGAGAGAAAGAGAAGCTGTGAGTGAGACAGAGAGAAAAAGAAGCTGCGAGAGAGAGGGAGGGAGAAAGAGAAGCTGTGTGAGAGAGAGAGAGAGAAAGAGAAGCTGTGAGAGAGAAAGAGAAGCTGTGAGTGAGAGAGTGAGAGAGAGAAAGAGAAGCTGTTAGTGAGAGTGAGAGAAAGAGAGAAAGAGCTGTGAGTGAGAGAGAGATTGAAAGAGAAGCAGTGAGTGAGAGAGGGAGAGAGAAAGAGAAGCTGTGAGTGAGAGAGAGAAAGAGAAGCTGTGAGTGAGAGGGAGAGAAAGAGAAGCTGTGAGTGACACAGAGAGAGAGAAGCTGTGAGTTAGAGAGAGAGAATGAGAATCTGTGATTGAGAGAGAGAGAAAGTAAGAGAAGCTGTGTGTGAGAAAGAGAGAGAAAGAGAAGCTGCGAGTGAGAGAAAGAGAGGGAGAAAGAAGCTGTGAGAGAGAGAGAGAGAAAGAAAGAGAAGCTGTGTGTGAGAGAGAGAAAGAGAAGCTGTGATTGAGAGTGACAGAGAGAGAGAAAGAGAAGCTGTGAGTGAGAGAGTGAAACAGAAGCTATGAGTGAGAGAGAGAAGCAGTGAGTGAGAGAGAGAAAGAAAAGCTGTGAGTGAGAGAGAGAAAGAGAAGCTGTGAGTGAGACAGAGAGAGAGAAAAAGAAGCTGCGAGAGAGAGAGAGAGGGAGAAAGAGAAGCTGTGTGTGTGTGTGAGAGAGAAAGAGAAGCTGTGAGAGAGAAAGAGAAGCTGTGAGTGAGAGAGTGAGAGAGAGAAAGAGAAGCTGTTAGTGAGAGTGAGAGAAAGAGAGAATGAGAAGCTGTGAGTGAGAGAGAGATTGAAAGAGAAGCTGTGAGTGAGAGAGAGAAAAGCTGTGAGTGAGAGAGAGAGAGAAAGAGAAGCTGTGAGTGAGAGGGAGAGAAAGAGAAGCTGTGAGTGACACAGAGAGAGAGAAGCTGTGAGTTAGAGAGAAAGAGAAGCTGTGAGTGACAGAGAGAGAAAGAGAAGCTGAGAGTGAGAGAGAGAGAGAAAGTGAAGCTGTGAGTGAGAGAGAGAGAGAGAAAGAGAAGCTTTGTGTGTGTGAGAGAGAGAAAGATAGTCTGAGAAAGAGACAGTGAAAGAGAAGCTGTGCGTGAGACAGAGAGAGGGAGAAAGAGAAGCTGTGTGTGTGTGAGAGAGAAAGAGAAGCTGTGAGTGAGAGTGAGAGAGAGAGAGAAAGAGAAGCTGTGAGTGAGAGAGAGAGAGAAAGAGAAGCTGTGAGTGAGAGAGAGAGAAAGCGAAGCTGTGAGTGAGAGAGAGAGAGAGAATGAGAAGCTGTGAGTGTGAGAGAGAAAAGCTGTGAGTGAGAGAGAGAGAGAAGATGTGAGTGAGAGAGAGAGAGATGAGAAGCTGTGAGTGAGAGAGAGAGAAAGTAAGAGAAGCTGTGAGTGAGAAAGAGAGAGAAAGAGAAGCTGTGAGTGAGAGAAAGAGAGGGAGAAAGATAAGCTGTGAGAGAGAGAGAGAGAAAGAGAAGCTGTGTGAGAGAGAGAGAGAAAGAAAAATTGTGGTTGAGAGTGAGAGAGAGAGAGAAAGAGAAGCTGTGAGTGAGAGAGAGAGAAAGAGAAGCTATGAGTGAGAGAGAGAGAAGCAGTGAGTGAGAGAGAGAGAGAGAAGCTGTGAGTGAGACAGAGAGAGAGAAAGAGAAGCTGCGAGAGAGAGAGAGAGAGGGAGAAAGAGAAGCTGTGTGTGAGAGAGAGAAAGAGAAGCTGTGTGTGCGTGAGAGAGAGAAAGATAGTCTGAGAAAGAGAGTGAAAGAGAAGCTGTGAGTGAGAGAGAGAGAGGGAGAAAGAGAAGCTGTGAGTGAGAGTGAGAGAGAGAGAGAGAAAGAGAAGCTGTGAGTGAGAGAGAGAGAGATGTGAGTGATAGAGAGAGAGAGAATGAGAAGCTGTGAGTGAGAGAGAGTGAGAGAAAGAGAAGCTGTGAGTGAGAGAGAGAGTGAAATTGAAGCTGTGAGTGAGAGAGAGAAAGAGAAGTTGTGAGTGAGAGAGAGAGAGAATGAGAAGCTGTGAGTGAGAGAGAGAGAAGCTGTGAGTGAGAGAGAGAGAAAGTGAAGCTGTGAGTGAGAGAGAGAGAGAAAGAGAAGCTGTGTGTGTGTGTGAGAGAGAAAGATAGTCTGAGAAAGAGAGAGTGAAAGAGAAGCTGTGAGTGAGTGAGAATGAGGGAGACAGAAAAGCTGTGTGAGATAGAGAGAGAAAGAGAAGCTGTGAGTGAGAGTGAGAGAGAGAGAGAGAAAGAGAAGCTGTGAGTGAGAGAGAGAGAGATGTGAGTGATAGAGAGAAGGAGAATGAGAAGCTGTGAGTGAGAGAGAGAAAGTAAGAGAAGCTGTGAGTGAGATAGAGAGAGAGAGAAGGAGAAGCTGTGAGTGAGAGAGAGAGAGGGAGAAAGATAATCTGTGTGTGAGAGAGAGAGAAAGAGAAGGTGTGATTGAGAGTGAGAGAGAGAAAGAGAAGCTGTGAGTGAGAGAGAGAGAAAGAGAAGCTGTGAGTGAGAGAGATAGAATGTGAGAGAGAGAAAGAAAAGCTGTGAGTGAGAGAGAGAGAGAAAGAGAAGATATGAGTGAGTGAGAGAGAGAAGCAGTGAGAGAGAGAGAGAAACAGAAGCTGTGAGTGAGACAGAGAGAGAAAGAGAAGCTGTGAGAGAGAGAGAGGGAGAAAGAGAAGCTATGTGAGAGAGAGAGAGAAAGAGAAGCTGTGAGTGTGTGTGAGAGAGAAAGAGAAGCTGTGAGTGAGAGAGAGAAAAAGAGAAGCTGTGAGTGACACAGAGAGAGAGAAGCTGTGAGTTAGAGAGAGAGAAAGAGAAGCTGTGAGTGACAGAGAGAGAGAAAGAGAAGCTGAGAGTGAGAGAGAGAGAGAAAGTGAAGCTGTGAGTGAGAGAGAGAGAGAAAGAGAAGCTTTGTGTGTGTGAGAGAGAGAAAGATAGTCTGAGAAAGAGACAGTGAAAGAGAAGCTGTGCGTGAGATAGAGAGAGGGAGAAAGAGAAGCTGTGTGTGTGTGAGAGAGAAAGAGAAGCTGTGAGTGAGAGTGAGAGAGAGAAAGAGAAGCTGTGAGTGAGAGAGAGAGAAAGAGAAGCTGTGAGTGAGAGAGAGAGAAAGCGAAGCTGTGAGTGAGAGAGAGAGAGAGAATGAGAAGCTGTGAGTGTGAGAGAGAGAAGCTGTGAGTGAGAGAGAGAGAGAAGATCTGAGTGAGAGAGAGAGATGAGAAACTGTGAGTGAGAGAGAGAGAATGTAAGAGAAGCTGTGAGTGAGAAAGAGAGAGAAAGAGAAGCTGTGAGTGAGAGAAAGAGAGGGAGAAAGATAAGCTGTGAGAGAGAGAGAGAAAGAGAAGCTGTGTGAGAGAGAGAGAAAGAGAAATTGTGATTGAGAGTGAGAGAGAGAGAGAAAGAGAAGCTGTGAGTGAGAGAGAGAAAGAGAAGCTATGAGTGAGAGAGAGAGAAGCTGTGAGTGAGAGTGAGAGAGAGAGAGAAAGTAAAGCTCTGAGTGAGAGAGAGAGAGAAAGAGAAGCTGTGAGTGAGAGAGAGAGAAAGCGAAGCTGTGAGTGAGAGAGAGAGAGAGAATGAGAAGCTGTGAGTGAGAGAGAGAGAAGCTGTGAGTGAGAGTGAGAGAGAGAGAGAAAGTAAAGCTCTGAGTGAGAGAGAGAGAGAAAGAGAAGCTGTGAGTGAGAGAGAGAGAAAGCGAAGCTGTGAGTGAGAGAGAGAGAGAGAATGAGAAGCTGTGAGTGTGAGAGAGAAAAGCTGTGAGTGAGAGAGAGAGAAGATGTGAGTGAGAGAGAGAGAGATGAGAAGCTGTGAGTGAGAGAGAGAGAAAGTAAGAGAAGCTGTGAGTGAGAAAGAGAGAGAAAGAGAAGCTGTGAGTGAAGAAAGAGAGGGAGAAAGATAAGCTGTGAGAGAGAGAGAGAGAAAGAGAAGCTGTGTGAGAGAGAGAGAAAGAAAAATTGTGATTGAGAGTGAGAGAGAGAGAGAAAGAGAAGCTGTGAGTGAGAGAGAGAAAGAGAAGCTAAGAGTGAGAGAGAGAGAAGCAGTGAGTGAGAGAGAGGAAGAAAAGCTATGAGTGAGAGAGAGAGAAAGAGAAGATATGAGTGTGAGAGATAGAGAGAAGCTGTGAGTGAGACAGAGAGAGAGAAAGAGAAGCTGTGAGAGAGAGAGAGAGAGAGAGGGAGAAAGAGAAGATGTGTGTGTGAGAGAGAAAGAGAAGCTGTGTGTGTGTGAGAGAGAGAAAGATAGTCTTAGAAAGAGAGTGAAAGAGCAGCTGTGAGTGAGAGTGAGAGAGAGAGAGAGAAAGAGAAGCTGTGAGTGAGAGAGAGAGAGAGATGTAAGTGATAGAGCGAGAGAGAATGAGAAGCTGTGAGTGAGAGAGAGAGAGAGAAAGAGAAGCTGTGAGTGAGAGACAGAGTGAAAGAGAAGCTGTGAGTGAGAGAGAGAGAAAGAGAAGCTGTGAGTGAGAGAGAGAGAGAATGAGAAGCTGTGAGTGAGAGAGAGAGAAGCTGTGAGTGAGAGTGAGAGAGAGAGAGAAAGAGAAGCTGTGAGTGAGAGAGAGAGAGAAAGAGAAGCTGTGAGTGAGAGAGAGAGAAAGCGAAGCTGTGAGTGAGAGAGAGAGAGAATGAGAAGCTGTGAGTGTGAGAGAGAAAAGCTGTGAGTGAGAGAGAGAGAGAAGATGTGAGTGAGAGAGAGAGAGATGAGAAGCTGTGAGTGAGAGAGAGAGAAAGTAAGAGAAGCTGTGAGTGAGAAAGAGAGAGAAAGAGAAGCTGTGAGTGAGAGAAAGAGAGGGAGAAAGATAAGCTGTGAGAGAGAGAGAGAAAGAGAAGCTGTGTGAGAGAGAGAGAGAAAGAAAAATTGTGATTGAGAGAGAGAGAGAGAGAGAAAGAGAAGCTGTGAGTGAGAGAGAGAGAAAGAGAAGCTATGAGTGAGAGAGAGAAGCAGTGAGTGAGAGAGAGAGAGAGAAGCTGTGAGTGAGACAGAGAGAGAGAAAGAGAAGCTGCGAGAGAGAGAGAGAGAGGGAGAAAGAGAAGCTGTGTGTGAGAGAGAGAAAGAGAAGCTGTGTGTGTGTGTGTGAGAGAGAAAGATATTCTGAGAAAGAGAGTGAAAGAGAAGCTGTGAGTGAGAGAGAGAGAGGGAGAAAGAGAAGCTGTGAGTGAGAGTGAGAGAGAGAGAGAGAAAGAGAAGCTGTGAGTGAGAGAGAGAGAGATGTGAGTGATAGAGAGAGAGAGAATGAGAAGCTGTGAGTGAGAGAGAGTGAGAGAAAGAGAAGCTGTGAGTGAGAGAGAGAGTGAAAGTGAAGCTGTGAGTGAGAGAGAGAGAAAGAGAAGTTGTGAGTGAGAGAGAGAGAGAATGAGAAGCTGTGAGTGAGAGAGAGAGAAGCTGTGAGTGAGAGAGAGAGAAAGTGAAGCTGTGAGTGAGAGAGAGAGAGAAAGAGAAGCTGTGTGTGTGTGAGAGAGAGAAAGATAGTCTGAGAAAGAGAGAGTGAAAGAGAAGCTGTGAGTGAGTGAGAATGAGGGAGACAGAAAAGCTGTGTGAGATAGAGAGAGAAAGAGAAGCTGTGAGTGAGAGTGAGAGAGAGAGAGAGAAAGAGAAGCTGTGAGTGAGAGAGAGAGAGAGATGTGAGTGATAGAGAGAAGGAGAATGAGAAGCTGTGAGTGAGAGAGAGAAAGTAAGAGAAGCTGTGAGTGAGATAGAGAGAGAGAGAAGGAGAAGCTGTGAGTGAGAGAGAGAGGGAGAAAGATAATCTGTGTGAGAGAGAGAGAGAAAGAGAAGGTGTGATTGAGAGTGAGAGAGAGAAAGAGAAGCTGTGAGTGAGAGAGAGAGAAAGAGAAGCTGTGAGTGAGAGAGATAGAACGTGAGAGAGAGAAAGAAAAGCTGTGAGTGAGAGAGAGAAAGAGAAGATATGAGTGAGTGAGAGAGAGAAGCAGTGAGAGAGAGAGAGAAACAGAAGCTGTGAGTGAGACAGAGAGAGAAAGAGAAGCTGTGAGAGAGAGAGAGGGAGAAAGAGAAGCTATGTGAGAGAGAGAGAGAAAGAGAAGCTGTGAGTGTGTGTGAGAGAGAAAGAGAAGCTGTGAGTGAGAGAGAGAGAAAGAGAAGCTGTGAGTGACACAGAGAGAGAGAAGCTGTGAGTTAGAGAGAGAGAAAGAGAAGCTGTGAGTGACAGAGAGAGAGAAAGAGAAGCTGAGAGTGAGAGAGAGAGAGAAAGTGAAGCTGTGAGTGAGAGAGAGAGAGAAAGAGAAGCTTTGTGTGTGTGTGAGAGAGAAAGATAGTCTGAGAAAGAGACAGTGAAAGAGAAGCTGTGCGTGAGATAGAGAGAGGGAGAAAGAGAAGCTGTGTGTGTGTGTGAGAGAAAGAGAAGCTGTGAGTGAGAGTGAGAGAGAGAAAGAGAAGCTGTGAGTGAGAGAGAGAGAAAGAGAAGCTGTGAGTGAGAGAGAGAGAAAGCGAAGCTGTGAGTGAGAGAGAGAGAGAATGAGAAGCTGTGAGTGTGAGAGAGAGAAGCTGTGAGTGAGAGAGAGAGAGAAGATCTGAGTGAGAGAGAGAGATGAGAAACTGTGAGTGAGAGAGAGAGAATGTAAGAGAAGCTGTGAGTGAGAAAGAGAGAGAAAGAGAAGCTGTGAGTGAGAGAAAGAGAGGGAGAAATATAAGCTGTGAGAGAGAGAGAGAAAGAGAAGCTGTGTGAGAGAGAGAGAGAAAGAGAAATTGTGATTGAGAGTGAGAGAGAGAGAGAAAGAGAAGCTGTGAGTGAGAGAGAGAAAGAGAAGCTATGAGTGAGAGAGAGAGAAGCAGTGAGTGAGAGAGAGGAAGAAAAGCTGTGAGTGAGAGAGAGAGAGAAAGAGAAGATATGAGTGTGAGAGATAGAGAGAAGCTGTGAGTGAGACAGAGAGAGAGAAAGAGAAGCTGCGAGAGAGAGAGAGAGAGAGAGAGGGAGAAAGAGAAGATGTGTGTGTGAGAGAGAAAGAGAAGCTGTGTGTGTGTGAGAGAGAGAAAGATAGTCTGAGAAAGAGAGTGAAAGAGCAGCTGTGAGTGAGAGTGAGAGAGAGACAGAGAAAGAGAAGCTGTGAGTGAGAGAGAGAGAGAGATGTGAGTGATAGAGCGAGAGAGAATGAGAAGCTGTGAGTGAGAGAGAGAGAGAAAGAGAAGCTGTGAGTGAGAGACAGAGTGAAAGAGAAGCTGTGAGTGAGAGAGAGAGAAAGAGAAGCTGTGAGTGAGAGAGAGAGAGAATGAGAAGCTGTGAGTGAGAGAGAGAGAAGCTGTGAGTGAGAGAGAGAGAGAGAGAAAGTAAAGCTCTGAGTGAGAGAGAGAGAAAGAGAAGCTGTGTGTGTGTGTGAGAGAGAAAGAGAGAGTGAAAGAGAAGCTGTGAGTGAGAGAGAGAGAGGGAGAAAGAGAAGCTGTGTGAGATAGAGAGAGAAAGAGAAGCTGTGAGTGAGAGTGAGAGAGAGAGAGAAAGAGAAGCTGTGAGTGTGAGAGAGAGAGATGTGAGTGATAGAGAGAGAGAGAATGAGAAGCTGTGAGTGAGAGAGAAAGTAAGAGAAGCTGTGAGTGAGATAGAGAGAGAGAGAAAGAGAAGCTGTGAGTGAGAGAGAGAGGGAGAAAGATAATCTGTATGAGAGAGAGAGAGAGAGAGAAGGTGTGATTGAGAGTGAGAGAGAGAAAGAGAAGCTGTGAGTGAGAGTGAGAGAAAGAGAAGCTGTGAGTGAGAGAGAGAGAATCTGTGAGTGAGAGAGAGAAAGAAAAGCTGTGAGTGAGAGAGAGAGAGAAAGAGAAGATATGAGTGAGAGAGAGAGAAGCAGTGAGAGAGAGAGAGAGAAACAGAAGCTGTGAGTGAGACAGAGAGAGAAAGAGAAGCTGTGAGAGAGAGAGAGAGGGAGAAAGAGAAGCTGTGTGTGAGAGAGAGAAAGAGAAGCTGTGAGTGTGTGAGAGAGAGAAAGAGAAGCTGTGAGTGAGAGAGAGAGAAAGAAAGAGAAATTAGAGTGAGAAAGAGAGAGAGAAAGGGAAGCTGTGTGGGAGAGAGAGAAAGAGAGTCTGTGAGTGAGAGAGAGAGAGAAGCTGTGAGTGAGAGAGAGAGAGAAAGAGAAGCTGTGAGTAAGAAGGAGAGGGAAAGAGAAGAAGTGAGAGAGAGAGAGAGAGAAAGAGAAGCTGTGAGAGAGAAAGAGAAGCTGTGAGTGAGAGAGTGAGAGAGAGAAAGAGAAGCTGTTAGTGAGAGTGAGAGAGAGAGAGAAACAAGCTGTGAGTGATAGAGAGATTGAAAGAGAAGCTGTGCGTGAGAGAGAGAGAGAGAAAGAGAAGCTGTGAGAGAGAGAGAGAAAGAGAAGCTGTGAGTGACAGAGAGAGAGAAAGAGAAGCTGAGAGTGAGAGAGAGAGAGAATGTGAAGCTGTGAGTGAGAGAGAGAGAGAGAAAGAGAAGCTGTGTGTGTGAGAGAGAGAAAGATAGTCTGAGAAAGAGAGAGTGAAAGAGAAGCTGTGAGTGAGACAGAGAGAGGGAGAAAGAGAAGCTGTGTGTGTGTGAGAGAGAAAGAGCTGTGAGTGAGAGTGAGAGACGGAGAAAGAGAAGCTGTGTGTGTGAGAGAGAGAAAGAGAAGCTGTGAGTGAGAGAGAGAGAGAGAGAGAAAGAGAAGCTGTGAGTGAGAGAGAGAGATGTGAGTGATAGAGAGAGAGAGAATGAGAAGCTGTGAGTGAGAGAGAGAGAGAAAGTGAAGCTGTGAGTGAGAGAGAGAGAAAGAGAAGCTGTGTGTGTGTGAGGAGAGAAAGATAGTCTGAGAAAGAGAGAGTGAAAGAGAAGCTGTGTGTGAGACAGAGAGAGGGAGAAAGAGAAGCTGTGTGTGTGTGAGAGAGAAAGAGAAGCTGTGAGTGAGAGTGTGAGAGAGAGAAAGAGAAGCTGTGAGTGAGAGAGAGAGAGAAAGAGAAGCTGTGAGTGAGAGAGAGAGAAAGCGAAGCTGTGAGTGAGAGAGAGAGAGAATGAGAAGCTGTGAGTGTGAGAGAGAGAAGCTGTGAGTGAGAGAGAGAGAGAAGTTGTGAGTGAGAGAGAGAGAGATGAGAAGCTGTGAGTGAGAGAGAGAAAGTAAGAGAAGCTGTGAGTGAGAAAGAGAGAAAGAGAAGCTGTGAGTGAGAGAAAGAGAGGGAGAAAGATAAGCTGTGTGAGAGAGAGAGAGAAAGAGAAGCTGTGTGTGAGAGAGAGAAAGAGAAGCTGTGATTGAGAGTGAGAGAGAGAGAGAGAGAGAGAGAAGCTGTGAATGAGAGAGAGAGAAAGAGAAGCTATGAGTGAGAGAGAGAAGCTGTGAGTGAGAGAGAGAGAGAAAGAGAAGCTGTGTGTGTGAGAGAGAGAAAGATAGTCTGAGAAAGAGAGAGTGAAAGAGAAGCTGTGAGTGAGACAGAGAGAGGGAGAAAGAGAAGCTGTGTGTGTGAGAGAGAGAAAGAGCTGTGAGTGAGTGAGAGAGGGAGAAAGAGAAGCTGTGTGTGTGAGAGAGAGAAAGAGAAGCTGTGAGTGAGAGAGAGAGAGAGAGAGAAAGAGAAGCTGTGAGTGAGAGAGAGAGATGTGAGTGATAGAGAGAGAGAGAATGAGAAGCTGTGAGTGAGAGAGAGAGAGAAAGTGAAGCTGTGAGTGAGAGAGAGAGAAAGAGAAGCTGTGTGTGTGTGAGAGAGAGAAAGATAGTCTGAGAAAGAGAGAGTGAAAGAGAAGCTGTGCGTGAGACAGAGAGAGGGAGAAAGAGAAGCTGTGTGTGTGTGAGAGAGAAAGAGAAGCTGTGAGTGAGAGTGAGAGAGAGAGAAAGAGAAGCTGTGAGTGAGAGAGAGAGAGAAAGAGAAGCTGTGAGTGAGAGAGAGAGAAAGCGAAGCTGTGAGTGAGAGAGAGAGAGAATGAGAAGCTGTGAGTGTGAGAGAGAGAAGCTGTGAGTGAGAGAGAGAGAGAAGTTGTGAGTGAGAGAGAGAGAGATGAGAAGCTGTGAGTGAGAGAGAGAGAAAGTAAGAGAAGCTGTGAGTGAGAAAGAGAGAGAAAGAGAAGCTGTGAGTGAGAGAAAGAGAGGGAGAAAGATAAGCTGTGAGAGAGAGAGAGAAAGAGAAGCTGTGTGTGTGAGAGAGAGAAAGAGAAGCTGTGATTGAGAGTGAGAGAGAGAGAGAGAGAAGCTGTGAATGAGAGAGAGAGAAAGAGAAGCTATGAGTGAGAGAGAGAGAAGCTGTGAGTGAGAGAGAGAGAGAAAGAGAAGATATGAGTGTGAGAGATAGAGAGAAGCAGTGAGAGAGAGAGAGAGAAGCTGTGAGTGAGACAGAGAGAGAAAGAGAAGCTGAGAGAGAGAGAGAGAGGGAGAAAGAGAAGCTGTGTGAGAGAGAGAGTGAAAGAGAAGCTGTGAGTGAGAGAGAGAGAGGGAGAAAGAGAAGCTGTGTGTGAGAGAGAGAGAAAGAGAAGCTGTGAGTGAGAGTGAGAGAGAGAGAGAAAGAGAAGCTGTGAGTGAGAGAGAGAGAGAGATGTGAGTGATAGAGAGAGAATGAGAAGCTGTGAGTGAGAGAGAGAGAGAGAAATAGAAGCTGTGAGTGAGAGAGAGAGTGAAAGAGAAGCTGTGAGTGAGAGAGAGAGAAAGAGAAGCTGTGAGTGAGAGAGAGAGAATGAGAAGCTGTGAGTGAGAGAGAGAAGCTGTGAGAGAGAGAGAGAGAGAAAGTGAAGCTGTGAGTGAGACAGAGAGAGAAAGAAAGAGAAGCTGAGAGAGAGAGAGAGGGAGAAAGAGAAGCTGTGTGAGAGAGAGAGAGAAAGAGAAGCTGTGAGTGTGTGTGAGAGAGAAAGAGAAGCTGTGAGTGAGAGAGAGAGAAAGAAAGAGAAAGAGTGAGAAAGAGAGAGAGAAAGAGAAGCTGTGTGGGAGAGAGAGAAAGAGAGTCTGTGAGTGAGAGAGAGAGAAGCTGTGAGTGAGAGAGAGAGAGAGAAAGAGAAGCTGTGAGAGAGAAAGAGAAGCTGTGAGTGAGAGAGTGAGAGAGAGAAAGAGAAGCTGTTAGTGAGAGTGAGAGAGAGAGAAAGAGAAGCTGTGAGTGAGAGAGAGATTGAAAGAGAAGCTGTGAGTGAGAGAGAGAGAGAAAGAGAAGCTGTGAGTGAGAGAGAGAAAGAGAAGCTGTGAGTGAGAGGGAGAGAAAGAGAAGCTGTGAGTGACACACAGAGAGAGAAGCTGTGAGTTAGAGAGAGAGAAAGAGAAGCTGTGAGTGACAGAGAGAGAGAAAGAGAAGCTGAGAGTGAGAGAGAGAATGTGAAGCTGTGAGTGAGAGAGAGAGAGAAAGAGAAGCTGTGTGTGTGTGAGAGAGAAAGATAGTCAGAGAGAGTGAAAGAGAAGCTGTGAGTGAGACAGAGAGAGGGAGAAAGAGAAGCTGTGTGTGTGTGAGAGAGAAAGAGAAGCTGTGAGTGAGAGTGAGAGAGAGAAAGAGAAAGAGAAGCTGTTAGTGAGAGAGAGAGAAAGAGAAGCTGTGAGTGTGAGAGAGAGAAAGCGAAGATGTGAGTGAGAGAGAGAGAGAAAATGAGAAGCTGTGAGTGTGAGAGAGAGAAGCTGTGAGTGAGAGAGAGAGAGATGTGAGTGATAGAGAGAGCGAAAGAGAAGCTGTGAGTGAGAGGGAGAGAAAGTAAGAGAAGCTGTGAGTGAGATAGAGAGAGAGAGAAAGAGAAGCTGTGAGTGAGAGAGAGAGAGGGAGAAAGATAATCTGTGATTGAGAGTGAGAGAGAGAGAAAGAGAAGCTGTGAGTGAGAGAGAGAAAGAGAAGCTGTGAGTGAGAGAGAGAGAAGCTGTGAGTGAGAGAGAGAGAGTGAAAGAGAAGCTGTGAGTGAGACAGAGAGAGAGAGAAGCTGTGAGAGAGAGAGGGGGAAAGAGAAGCTGTGTGTGTGTGAGAGAGAAAGAGAAGCTGTGATTGTGTGTGAGAGAGAAAGAGAAGCTGTGAGTGAGAGAGAGAGAAAGAAAGAGAAATTAGAGTGAGAAAGAGAGAGAGAAAGAGAAGCTGTGAGTGAGACAGAGAGAGGGAGAAAGAGAAGCTGTGAGTGAGAGAGAGAGAAAGCGAAGCTGTGAGTGAGAGAGAGAGAGAATGAGAAGCTGTGAGTGTGAGAGAGAGAAGCTGTGAGTGAGAGAGAGAGAGAAGTTGTGAGTGAGAGAGAGAGAGATGAGAAGCTGTGAGTGAGAGAGAGAGAAAGTAAGAGAAGCTGTGAGTGAGAAAGAGAGAGAAAGAGAAGCTGTGAGTGAGAGAAAGAGAGGGAGAAAGATAAGCTGTGAGAGAGAGAGAGAGAAAGAGAAGCTGTGTGTGAGAGAGAGAGAAAGAGAAGCTGTGATTGAGAGTGAGAGAGAGAGAGAGAGAAGCTGTGAATGAGAGAGAGAGAAAGAGAAGCTATGAGTGAGAGAGAGCGAAGCTGTGAGTGAGAGAGAGAGAGAAAGAGAAGATATGAGTGTGAGAGATAGAGAGAAGCAGTGAGAGAGAGAGAGAGAGAAGCTGTGAGTGAGACAGAGAGAGAGAAAGAGAAGCTGAGAGAGAGAGAGAGGGAGAAAGAGAAGCTGTGTGAGAGAGAGAGTGAAAGAGAAGCTGTGAGTGAGAGAGAGAGAGGGAGAAAGAGAAGCTGTGTGTGTGTGAGAGAGAAAGAGAAGCTGTGAGTGAGAGTGAGAGAGAGAGAGAAAGAGAAGCTGTGAGTGAGAGAGAGAGAGAGATGTGAGTGATAGAGAGAGAATGAGAAGCTGTGAGTGAGAGAGAGAGAGAGAAAGAGAAGCTGTGAGTGAGAGAGAGAGTGAAAGAGAAGCTGTGAGTGAGAGAGAGAGAAAGAGAAGCTGTGAGTGAGAGAGAGAGAATGAGAAGCTGTGAGTGAGAGAGAGAAGCTGTGAGAGAGAGAGAGAGAGAGAAAGTGAAGCTGTGAGTGAGACAGAGAGAAAGAAAGAGAAGCTGAGAGAGAGAGAGAGGGAGAAAGAGAAGCTGTGTGTGTGTGAGAGAGAAAGAGAAGCTGTGAGTGTGTGTGAGAGAGAAAGAGAAGCTGTGAGTGAGAGAGAGAGAAAGAAAGAGAAAGAGTGAGAAAGAGAGAGAGAAAGAGAAGCTGTGTGGGAGAGAGAGAAAGAGAGTCTGTGAGTGAGAGAGAGAGAAGCTGTGAGTGAGAGAGAGAGAGAGAAAGAGAAGCTGTGAGTAAGAAGGAGAGGGAAAGAGAAGAAGTGAGAGAGAGAGAGAGAAAGAGAAGCTGTGAGAGAGAAAGAGAAGCTGTGAGTGAGAGAGTGAGAGAGAGAAAGAGAAGCTGTTAGTGAGAGTGAGAGAGAGAGAAAGAGAAGCTGTGAGTGAGAGAGAGATTGAAAGAGAAGCTGTGAGTGAGAGAGAGAGAGAGAGAGAAAGAGAAGCTGTGAGTGAGAGAGAGAAAGAGAAGCTGTGAGTGAGAGGGAGAGAAAGAGAAGCTGTGAGTGACACAGAGAGAGAGAAGCTGTGAGTTAGAGAGAGAGAAAGAGAAGCTGTGAGTGACAGAGAGAGAGAAAGAGAAGCTGAGAGTGAGAGAGAGAAAGCGAAGATGTGAGTGAGAGAGAGAGAGAAAATGAGAAGCTGTGAGTGTGAGAGAGAGAAGCTGTGAGTGAGAGAGAGAGAGATGTGAGTGATAGAGAGAGCGAAAGAGAAGCTGTGAGTGAGAGGGAGAGAAAGTAAGAGAAGCTGTGAGTGAGATAGAGAGAGAGAGAAAGAGAAGCTGTGAGTGAGAGAGAGAGAGGGAGAAAGATAATCTGTGATTGAGAGTGAGAGAGAGAGAAAGAGAAGCTGTGAGTGAGAGAGAGAAAGAGAAGCTGTGAGTGAGAGAGAGAGAAGCTGTGAGTGAGACAGAGAGAGAAAGAGAAGCTGTGAGTGAGAGAGAGAGAAGCTGTGAGTGAGAGAGAGAGAGTGAAAGAGAAGCTGTGAGTGAGACAGAGAGAGAGAAAGAGAAGCTGTGAGAGAGAGAGGGGGAAAGAGAAGCTGTGTGTGTGTGAGAGAGAAAGAGAAGCTGTGATTGTGTGTGAGAGAGAAAGAGAAGCTGTGAGTGAGAGAGAGAGAAAGAAAGAGAAATTAGAGTGAGAAAGAGAGAGAGAAAGAGAAGCTGTGATTGAGACAGAGAGAGGGAGAAAGAGAAGCTGTGTGTGTGTGAGAGAGAAAGAGAAGCTGTGAGTGAAAGTGAGAGAGAGAGAAAGAGAAGCTGAGAGTGAGAGAGAGAGAGAGAGAAAGTGAAGCTGTGAGTGAGAGAGAGAGACAGAGAAGCTGTGTGTGTGTGAGAGAGAGAAAGATAGTCTGAGAAAGAGAGAGTGAAAGAGAAGCTGTGAGTGAGACAGAGAGAGGGAGAAAGAGAAGCTGTGTGTGTGTGAGAGAGAAAGCGAAGCTGTGAGTGTGTGAGAGAGAATGAGAAGCTGTGAGTGAGAGAGCGAAGCTGTGAGTGAGAGAGAGAGAAGATGTGAGTGAGAGAGAGAGAAGATGTGAGTGAGAAAGAGAGAGAAAGAGAAGCTGTGAGTGAGAGAAAGAGAGGGAGAAAGAGAAGCTGTGAGTGAGTGAGAGAGAATGAGAAGCTGTGAGTGAGAGAGAGAGAAGCTGTGAGTGAGAGAGAAAGAGAAGCTGTGAGTGAGAGAGAGAGAGAGAAGATGTGAGTGAGAGAGAGAGAATGAGAAGTTGTGAGTGTGAGAGAGAGAACGTAAGAGAAGCTGTGAGTGATACAGAGAGAGAGAAAGAGAAGCTGTCAGTGAGAGAGAGAGAGGGAGAAAGATAAGCTGTGAGAGAGAGAGAGAGAGAAAGAGAAGCTGTGAGAGAGAGAGAGAGAGAAAGAGAAGCTGTGATTGAGAGTGAGTGAGAGAGAAAGAGAAGCTGTGAGTGAGAGACAGAGAAAGAGAAGCTGTGAGTGAGAGAGAGAGAAGCTGTGAGTGAGAGAGAGAAAGAAAAGCTGTGAGTGAGAGAGAGAGAGAGAAAGAGAAGATATGAGTGAGAGAGAGAGAAAGAGAAGCTGTGAGAGAGAGAGGGGGAAAGAGAAGCTGTGTGTGAGAGAGAGAAAGAGAAGCTGTGAGTGTGTGTGAGAGAGAAAGAGAAGCTGTGAGTGAGAGAGAGAGAA
This sequence comes from Bradypodion pumilum, assembly GCA_035047305.1. NCBI lineage: Eukaryota > Metazoa > Chordata > Lepidosauria > Squamata > Chamaeleonidae > Bradypodion > Bradypodion pumilum. The sequence continues at coordinate 268,628,979 of JAWDJD010000001.1, read as the reverse complement.
AGAAAGAGAAATTAGAGTGAGAAAGAGAGAGAGAAAGAGAAGCTGTGAGTGGGAGAGAGAAAAAGAGAGTCTGTGAGTGAGAGAGAGAGAGATTCTGTGAGTGAGAGAGAGAGAGAGCCGGTGTGAGTGAGAGAGAGAGAAAGAGAAGCTGTGAATGAGAGAGAGAGAGAGACTGTGAGTGAGAGAGAGAGAAAGAGAAGCTGTGAGTGAGAGAGAGAGAGAAAGAGAAGCTGTGAGTGAGAAGGAGAGGGAAAAGAAGCTGTGAGTGAGTAGAGAGAAAGAGAAGCTGTGAGTCAGAAGGAGAGGGAAAGAGAAGCTGTGAGTGAGTGAGAGAGAAAGAGAAGCTGTGAGTGAGAGTGAGAGAGAGAGAAAGAGAAGCTGTGAGTGAGAGAGAGAGAGAGAGAAAGAGAAGCTGTGAGTGAGAGAGAGAAAGAGAAGCTGTGAGTGAGAGGGAGAGAGAGAAAGAGAAGCTGTGAGTGACACACAGAGAGAGAAGCTGTGAGTTAGCGAGAGAGAGAAAGAGAAGCTGTGAGTGACAGAGAGAGAGAAAGAGAAGCTGTGTGTGTGTGTGAGAGAGAAAGATAGTCTGAGAAAGAGAGAGTGAAAGAGAAGCTGTGAGTGAGAGAGAGAGAGGGAGAAAGAGAAGCTGTGTGTGAGAGACAGAAAGAGAAGCTGTGAGTGAGAGTGAGAGTGAGAGAGAGAGAAAGAAAGAGAAAGAGAAGCTGTGAGTGAGAGAGTGAGAGAGAGAAAGAGAAGCTGTGAGTGAGAGTGAGAGAGAGAGAGAGAAAGAGAAGCTGTGAGTAAGAGAGAGAGAAAGAGATGCTGTGAGTGAGAGAGACAGTGAAAGAGAAGCTGTGAGTGAGAGAGAAAGAAAGAAAGAGAAGCTGTGAGTGAGTGAGAGAGAGAGAAAGAGAAGCTGTGAGTGAGAGAGAGAGAAAGAGAAGCTGTGAGTGAGAGAGAGAGAGAAAGAGAAGCTGTGAGTAAGAAGGAGAGGGAAAGAGAAGAAGTGAGTGAGTGAGAGAGAGAGAGAGAAAGAGAAGCTGTGAGAGAGAAAGAGAAGCTGTGAGTGAGTGAGAGAGAGAAAGAGAAGCTGTTAGTGGGAGTGAGAGAGAGAGAGAGAAAGAGAAGCTGTGAGTGAGAGAGAGATTGAAAGAGAAGCTGTGAGTGAGAGAGAGAGAGAAAGAGAAGCTGTGAGTGAGAGAGAGAAAGAGAAGCTGTGAGTGAGAGGGAGAGAAAGAGAAGCTGTGAGTGACACAGAGAGAGAGAAGCTGTGAGTTAGAGAGAGAGAAAGAGAAGTTGTGAGTGACAGAGAGAGAGAAAGAGAAGCTGAGAGTGAGAGAGAGAAAGAGAAGCTGTGAGTGAGAGGGAGAGAAAGAGAAGCTGTGAGTGACACAGAGAGAGAGAAGCTGTGAGTTAGAGAGAGAGAAAGAGAAGTTGTGAGTGACAGAGAGAGAGAAAGAGAAGCTGAGAGTGAGAGAGAGAGAAAGTGAAGCTGTGAGTGAGAGAGAGAGAGAAAGAGAAGCTGTGTGTGTGTGTGTGAGAGAAAGATAGTCTGAGAAAGAGAGAGTGAAAGAGAAGCTGTGAGTGAGACAGAGAGAGGGAGAAAGAGAAGCTGTGTGAGAGAGAGAGAAAGAGAAGCTGTGAGTGAGAGTGAGAGAGAGAGAGAGAAAGAGAAGCTGTGAGTGAGAGAGAGAGAGAAAGAGAAGCTGTGAGTGAGAGAGTGAAAGAGAAGCTATGAGTGAGAGAGAGAGAAGCAGTGAGTGAGAGATAGAAAGAAAAGCTGTGAGTGAGAGAGAGAGAGAAAGAGAAGATATGAGTGAGAGAGAGAGAGAAGCAGTGAGTGAGAGAGAGAGAGAAAGAGAAGCTGTGAGTGAGACAGAGAGAGAGAAAAAGAAGCTGCGAGAGAGAGGGAGGGAGAAAGAGAAGCTGTGTGAGAGAGAGAGAGAGAAAGAGAAGCTGTGAAAGAGAAAGAGAAGCTGTGAGTGAGAGAGTGAGAGAGAGAAAGAGAAGCTGTTAGTGAGAGTGAGAGAAAGAGAGAAAGAGAAGCTGTGAGTGAGAGAGAGATTGAAATAGAAGCTGTGAGTGAGAGAGGGAGAGAGAAAGAGAAGCTGTGAGTGAGAGAGAGAAAGAGAAGCTGTGAGTGAGAGGGAGAGAAAGAGAAGCTGTGAGTGACACAGAGAGAGAGAAGCTGTGAGTAAGAGAGAGAGAATGAGAAGCTGTGATTGAGAGAGAGAAAGTAAGAGAAGCTGTGTGTGAGAAAGAGAGAGAAAGAGAAGCTGTGAGTGAGAGAAAGAGAGGGAGAAAGAAGCTGTGAGAGAGAGAGAGAGAAAGAGAAGCTGTGTGTGAGAGAGAGAAAGAGAAGCTGTGATTGAGAGTGAGAGAGAGAGAGAAAGAGAAGCTGTGAGAGAGAGAGTGAAAGAGAAGCTATGAGTGAGAGAGAGAGAAGCAGTGAGTGAGAGAGAGAAAGAAAAGCTGTGAGTGAGAGAGAGAGAGAAAGAGAAGCTGTGAGTGAGACAGAGAGAGAGAAAAAGAAGCTGCGAGAGAGAGAGAGAGGGAGAAAGAGAAGCTGTGTGTGTGTGAGAGAGAGAAAGAGAAGCTGTGAGAGAGAAAGAGAAGCTGTGAGTGAGAGAGTGAGAGAGAGAAAGAGAAGCTGTTAGTGAGAGTGAGAGAAAGAGAGAAAGAGAAGCTGTGAGTGAGAGAGAGATTGAAAGAGAAGCTGTGAGTGAGAGAGAGAGAGAGAAGCTGTGAGTGAGAGAGAGAGAGAAAGAGAAGCTGTGAGTGAGAGGGAGAGAAAGAGAAGCTGTGAGTGACACAGAGAGAGAGAAGTTGTGAGTTAGAGAGAGAGAAAGAGAAGCTGTGAGTGACAGAGAGAGAGAGAAAGAGAAGCTGAGAGTGAGAGAGAGAGAGAAAGTGAAGCTGTGAGTGTGAGAGAGAGAGAAAGAGAAGCTTTGTGTGTGTGAGAGAGAGAAAGATAGTCTGAGAAAGAGACAGTGAAAGAGAAGCTGTGCGTGAGACAGAGAGAGGGAGAAAGAGAAGCTGTGTGTGTGAGAGAGAGAAAGAGAAGCTGTGAGTGAGAGTGAGAGAGAGAGAGAAAGAGAAGCTGTGAGTGAGAGAGAGAGAGAAAGAGAAGCTGTGAGTGAGAGAGAGAGAAAGCGAAGCTGTGTGTGTGAGAGAGAGAGAATGAGAAGCTGTGAGTGTGAGAGAGAGAAGCTGTGAGTGAGAGAGAGAGAGAAGATGTGAGTGAGAGAGAGAGAAAGTAAGAGCTGTGAGTGAGAGAGTGAAAGAGAAGCTATGAGTGAGAGAGAGAGAAGCAGTGAGTGAGAGATAGAAAGAAAAGCTGTGAGTGAGAGAGAGAGAGAAAGAGAAGATATGAGTGAGAGAGAGAGAGAAGCAGTGAGTGAGAGAGAGAGAGAAAGAGAAGCTGTGAGTGAGACAGAGAGAGAGAAAAAGAAGCTGCGAGAGAGAGGGAGGGAGAAAGAGAAGCTGTGTGAGAGAGAGTGTGAGAGAGAAAAGCTGTGAGTGAGAGAGAGAGAAGATGTGAGTGAGAGAGAGAGAGATGAGAAGCTGTGAGTGAGAGAGAGAGAAAGTAAGAGAAGCTGTGAGTGAGAAAGAGAGAGAAAGAGAAGCTGTGAGTGAGAGAAAGAAAGGGAGAAAGATAAGCTGTGAGAGAGAGAGAGAAAGAGAAGCTGTGTGAGAGAGAGAGAAAGAAAAATTGTGATTGAGAGTGAGAGAGAGAGAAAGAGAAGCTGTGAGTGAGAGAGAGAGAAAGAGAAGCTATGAGTGAGAGAGAGAGAAGCAGTGAGTGAGAGAGAGGAAGAAAAGCTGTGAGTGAGAGAGAGAGAGAAAGAGAAGATATGAGTGTGAGAGATAGAGAGAAGCAGTGAGTGAGAGAGAGAGAGAGAGAAGCTGTGAGTGAGACAGAGAGAGAGAAAGAGAAGCTGCGAGAGTGAGAGAGAGAGGGAGAAAGAGAAGCTGTGTGTGAGAGAGAGAAAGAGAAGCTGTGTGTGTGTGAGAGAGAGAAAGAGAGTCTGAGAAAGAGAGTGAAAGAGAAGCTGTGAGTGAGAGAGAGAGAGGGAGAAAGAGAAGCTGTGAGTGAGAGTGAGAGAGAGAGAGAGAAAGAGAAGCTGTGAGTGAGAGAGAGAGATGTGAGTGATAGAGAGAGAGAGAATGAGAAGCTGTGAGTGAGAGAGAGAGAGAGAGAGAAGCTGTGAGTGAGAGAGAGAGTGAAAGTGAAGCTGTGAGTGAGAGAGAGAGAAAGAGAAGCTGTGAGTGAGAGAGAGAGAATGAGAAGCTGTGAGTGAGAGAGAGAGAAGCTGTGAGTGAGAGAGAGAGAAAGAGAGAAAGTGAAGCTCTGAGTGAGAGAGAGAGAGAAAGAGAAGCTGTGTGTGTGTGAGAGAGAGAAAGATAGTCTGAGAAAGAGAGAGTGAAAGAGAAGCTGTGAGTGAGTGAGAGAGAGGGAGAAAAAAAAGCTGTGTGAGATAGAGACAGAAAGAGAAGCTGTGAGTGAGAGTGAGAGAGAGAGAGAGAAAGAGAAGCTGTGAGTGAGTGCGAGAGAGAGATGTGAGTGATAGAGAGAAGGAGAATGAGAAGCTGTGAGTGAGAGAGAGAAAGTAAGAGAAGCTGTGAGTGAGATAGAGAGAGAGAGAAAGAGAAGCTGTGAGTGAGAGAGAGAGAGGGAGAAAGATAATCTGTGTGAGAGAGAGAGAGAAAGAGAAGGTGTGATTGAGAGTGAGAGAGAGAAAGAGAAGCTGTGAGTGAGAGAGAGAGAAAGAGAAGCTGTGAGTGAGAGAGATAGAATGTGAGAGAGAGAAAGAAAAGCTGTGAGTGAGAGAGAGAGAGAAAGAGAAGATATGAGTGAGTGAGAGAGAGAAGCAGTGAGAGAGAGAGAGAAACAGAAGCTGTGAGTGAGACAGAGAGAGAAAGAGAAGCTGTGAGAGAGAGAGAGGGAGAAAGAGAAGCTATGTGAGAGAGAGAGAGGAAGAGAAGCTGTGAGTGTGTGTGAGAGAGAAAGAGAAGCTGTGAGTGAGAGAGAGAGAAAGAGAAGCTGTGAGTGACACAGAGAGAGAGTACCTGTGAGTTAGAGAGAGAGAAAGAGAAGCTGTGAGTGACTGAGAGAGAGAAAGAGAAGCTGAGAGTGAGAGAGAGAGAGAAAGTGAAGCTGTGAGTGAGAGAGAGAGAGAAACAGAAGCTTTGTGTGTGTGTGAGAGAGAAAGATAGTCTGAGAAAGAGACAGTGAAAGAGAAGCTGTGCGTGAGATAGAGAGAGGGAGAAAGAGAAGCTGTGTGTGTGTGAGAGAGAAAGAGAAGCTGTGAGTGAGAGTGAGAGAGAGAGAGAAAGAGAAGCTGTGAGTGAGAGAGAGAGAAAGAGAAGCTGTGAGTGAGAGAGAGAGAAAGCGAAGCTGTGAGTGAGAGAGAGAGAGAGAATGAGAAGCTGTGAGTGTGAGAGAGAGAAGCTGTGAGTGAGAGAGAGAGAAGATCTGAGTGAGAGAGAGAGAGATGAGAAACTGTGAGTGAGAGAGAGAGAAAGTAAGAGAAGCTGTGAGTGAGAAAGAGAGAGAAAGAGAAGCTGTGAGTGAGAGAAAGAGAGGGAGAAAGATAAGCTGTGAGAGAGAGAGAGAAAGAGAAGCTGTGTGAGAGAGAGAGAGAAAGAGAAATTGTGATTGAGAGTGAGAGAGAGAGAGAAAGAGAAGCTGTGAGTGAGAGAGAGAGAGAGAAGCTATGAGTGAGAGAGAGAGAAGCTGTGAGTGAGAGAGAGAAAGAGAAGCTATGAGTGAGAGAGAGAGAGATAGAAGATATGAGTGTGAGAGATAGAGAAGCTGTGAGTGAGACAGAGAGAGAGAGAAAGAGAAGCTGCGAGAGAGAGAGAGGGGGGGAGAAAGAGAAGCTGTGTGTGAGAGAGAGAAAGAGAAGCTGTGTGTGTTTGAGAGACAGAAAGATAGTCTGAGAAAGAGAGTGAAAGAGCAGCTGTGAGTGAGAGTGAGAGAGAGAGAGAGAAAGAGAAGCTGTGAGTGAGAGAGAGAGAGATGTGAGTGATAGAGCGAGAGAGAATGAGAAGCTGTGAGTGAGAGAGAGAGAGAGAAAGAGCAGCTGTGAGTGAGAGACAGAGTGAAAGAGAAGCTGTGAGTGAGAGAGAGAGAAAGAGAAGCTGTGAGTGAGAGAGAGAGAGAATGAGAAGCTGTGAGTGAGAGAGAGAGAAGCTGTGAGTGAGAGAGAGAGAGAGAGAAAGTAAAGCTCTGAGTGAGAGAGAGAGAAAGAGAAGCTGTGTGTGTGTGAGAGAGAGAAAGAGAGAGTGAAAGAGAAGCTGTGAGTGAGAGAGAGAGGGAGAAAGAGAAGCTGTGTGAGATAGAGAGAGAAAGAGAAGCTGTGAGTGAGAGTGAGAGAGAGAGAGAAAGAGAAGCTGTGAGTGAGAGAGAGAGAGATGTGAGTGATAGAGAGAGAGGGAATGAGAAGCTGTGAGTGAGAGAGAAAGTAAGAGAAGCTGTGAGTGAGATAGAGAGAGAGAGAAAGAGAAGCTGTGAGTGAGAGAGAGAGGGAGAAAGATAATCTGTATGAGAGAGAGAGAGAAAGAGAAGGTGTGATTGAGAGTGAGAGAGAGAAAGAGAAGCTGTGAGTGAGAGAGAGAGAAAGAGAAGCTGTGAGTGAGAGAGAGAGAATCTGTGAGTGAGAGAGAGAAAGAAAAGCTGTGAGTGAGAGAGAGAGAAAGAGAAGATATGAGTGAGAGAGAGAGAGAAGCAGTGAGAGAGAGAGAGAAACAGAAGCTGTGTGAGAGAGAGAGAGGGAGAAAGAAAAGCTGTGTGTGAGAGAGAGAAAGAGAAGCTGTGAGAGTGTGAGAGAGAGAAAGAGAAGCTGTGAGTGAGAGAGAGAGAAAGAAAGAGAAATTAGAGTGAGAAAGAGAGAGAGAAAGAGAAGCTGTGTGGGAGAGAGAGAAAGAGAGTCTGTGAGTGAGAGAGAGAGAGAAGCTGTGAGTGAGAGAGAGAGAGAAAGAGAAGCTGTGAGTAAGAAGGAGAGGGAAAGAGAAGAAGTGAGAGAGAGAGAGAGAGAAAGAGAAGCTGTGAGAGAGAAAGAAAAGCTGTGAGTGAGAGAGTGAGAGAGAGAAAGAGAAGCTGTTAGTGAGAGTGAGAGAGAGAGAGAAACAGAAGCTGTGAGTGATAGAGAGATTGAAAGAGAAGCTGTGCGTGAGAGAGAGAGGGAGAGAGAAAGAGAAGCTGTAAGTGAGAGAGAGAAAGAGAAGCTGTGAGTGAGAGGGAGAGAAAGAGTAGCTGTGAGTGACACAGAGAGAGAGAAGCTGTGAGTTCGAGAGAGAGAAAGAGGAGCTGTGAGTGACAGAGAGAGAGAAAGAGAAGCTGAGAGTGAGAGAGAGAGAGAATGTGAAGCTGTGAGTGAGAGAGAGAGAGAAAGAGAAGCTGTGTGTAAGAGAGAGTGAAAGATAGTCTGAGAAAGAGAGAGTGAAAGAGAAGCTGTGAGTGAGACAGAGAGGGAGAAAGAGAAGCTGTGTGTGAGAGAGAGAGAAAGAGCTGTGAGTGAGAGTGAGAGAGGGAGAAAGAGAAGCTGTGTGTGTGTGAGAGAGAGAAAGAGAAGCTGTGAGTGAGAGAGAGAGAGAGAGAAATAGAAGCTGTGAGTGAGAGAGAGATGTGAGTGATAGAGAGAGAGAGAATGAGAAGCTGTGAGTGAGAGAGAGAGAGAAAGAGAAGCTGTGAGTGAGAGAGAGAGTGAAAGAGAAGCTGTGAGTGAGAGAGAGAGAAAGAGAAGCTGTGAGTGAGAGAGAGAGAATGAGAAGCTGTGAGTGAGAGAGAGAGAGAAGCTGTGAGTGAGAGAGAGAGAGAGAAAGTGAAGCTCTGAGTGAGAGAGAGAAAGAGAAGCTGTGTGTGTGTGAGAGAGAGAAAGATAGTCTGAGAAAGAGAGAGTGAAAGAGAAGCTGTGAGTGAGAGAGAGAGAGGGAGAAAGAGAAGCTGTGTGAGATAGAGAGAGAAAGAGAAGCTGTGAGTGTGAGTGAGAGAGAGAGAGACAGAAGCTGTGAGTGAGTGAGAGAGAGAGATGTGAGTGATAGAGAGAGAGAATGAGAAGCTGTGAGTGAGAGAGAGAAAGTAAGAGAAGCTGTGAGTGAGATAGAGAGAGAGAGAGAAAGAGAAGCTGTGAGTGAGAGAGAGAGAGGGAGAAAGATAATCTGTGTGAGAGAGAGAGAGAAAGAAAGAGAAGGTGTGATTGAGAGTGAGAGAGAGAAAGAGAAGCTGTGAGTGAGAGAGAGAAAGAGAAGCTGTGAGTGAGAGAGAGAGAATCTGTGAGTGAGAGAGAGAAAGAAAAGCTGTGAGTGAGAGAGAGAGAGAAAGAGAAGATATGAGTGAGAGAGAGAGAGAAGCAGTGAGTGAGAGAGAGAGAAAAACAGAAGCTGTGAGTGAGACAGAGAGAGAAAGAGAAGCTGTGAGAGAGAGAGAGGGAGAAAGAGAAGCTGTGTGTGTGAGAGAGAGAAAGAGAAGCTGTGAGTGTGTGTGAGAGAGAAAGAGAAGCTGTGAGTGAGAGAGAGAGAAAGAAAAATTAGAGTGAGAAAGAGAGAGAGAAAGAGAAGCTGTGTGGGAGAGAGAGAAAGAGAGTCTGTGAGTGAGAGAGAGAGAAGCTGTGAGTGAGAGAGAGAGAGAAAGAGAAGCTGTGAGTAAGAAGGAGAGGGAAAGAGAAGAAGTGAGAGAGAGAGAGAAAGAGAAGCTGTGAGAGAGAAAGAGAAGCTGTGAGTGAGAGAGTGAGAGAGAGAAAGAGAAGCTGTTAGTGAGATTGAGAGAGAGAGAGAAAGAGAAGCTGTGAGTGAGAGAGAGATTGAAAGAGAAGCTGTGAGTGAGAGAGAGAGAGAGAAAGAGTAGCTGTGAGTGAGAGAGAGAAAGAGAAGCTGTGAGTGAGAGGGAGAGAAAGAGAAGCTGTGAGTGACACAGAGAGAGAGAAGCTGTGAGTTAGAGAGAGAGAAAGAGAAGCTGTGAGTGACAGAGAGAGAGAAAGAGAAGCTGAGAGTGAGAGAGAGAGAATGTGAAGCTGTGAGTGACATAGAGAGAGAAAGAGAAGCTGTGTGTGTGTGTGAGAGAAAGAGAAGCTGTGAGTGAGAGAGTGAAAGAGAAGCTGTGAGTGAGACAGAGAGAGGGAGAAAGAGAAGCTGTGTGTGTGTGAGAGAGAAAGAGAAGCTGTGAGTGAGAGTGAGAGAGAGAAAGAGAAAGAGAAGCTGTGAGTGAGAGTGAGAGAGAGAAAGAGAAAGAGAAGCTGTGAGTGGGAGAGAGAGAAAGAGAAGCTGTGAGTGAGAGAGAGAGAGAAAGTGAAGATGTGAGTGAGTGAGAGAGAGAGAATGAGAAGCTGTGAGTGTGTGAGAGAGAAGCTGTGAGTGAGAGAGAGAGAGAGGTGAGTGATAGAGAGAGAGAAAGAGAAGCTGTGAGTGAGAGGGAGAGAAAGTAAGAGAAGCTGTGATTGAGAGTGAGAGAGAGAAAGAGAAGCTGTGAGAGAGAGAGAGAGAGAGAGAAGCTGTGTGAGAGAGAGAGAAAGAAAAGCTGTGAGAGAGAGAGAGAAAGAGAAGATATGAGTGAGAGAGAGAGAGAGAAGCAATGAGTGAGTGAGAGAGAGAGAAGCTGTGAGTGAGACAGAGAGAGAGAAAGAGAAGTTGTGAGAGAGAGAGGGGGGAAGAAAGAGAAGCTGTGTGTGTGAAAGAGAATAAGAGAAGCTGTGAGTGTGTGTGAGAGAGAAAGAGAAGCTGTGAGTGAGAGAGAGAGAAAGAAAGAGAAATTAGAGTGAGAAAGAGAAAGAGAAGCTGTGAGTGGGAGAGAGAGAAAGAAAGAGTGTCTGTGAGTGAGAGAGAGAGAGAGAATCTGTGAGTGAGAGAGAGAGAGCTGCTGTGAGTGAGAGAGAGAGAAAGAGAAGATGTGAATGAGAGAGAGAAAAACAGTGAGTGAGAGAGAGAAAAAGAGAAGCTGTGAGTGAGTAAGAGAGAGAAAGGGAAGTTGTGAGTGAGAGAGAGAGAGAAAGAGAAGCTGTGAGTGAGAGAGAGAGAGAAAGAGTAGTTGTGAGTGAGAGAGAGAGAAAGAGAAGCTGTGAGTGAGAAGGAGAGGGAAAGAGAAGCTGTGAGTGAGTGAGAGAGAGAGAAAGAGAAGCTGTGAGAGAGAAAGAGAGAAGCTGTGAGTGAGAGAGTGAGAGAGAGAAAGAGAAGCTGTGAGTGAGAGAGAGAAAGAGAAGCTGTGAGTGAGAGCGAGAGAGAGAAAGAGAAGCTGTGAGTGAGAGAGAGAGAAAGAGAAGCTGTGAGTGAGAGAGAAAGAGAAGCTGTGAGTGAGAGGGAGAGAGAGAAAGAGAAGCTGTGAGTGACACAGAGAGAGAGAAGCTGTGAGTTAGAGAGAGAGAGAAAGAGAAGCTGTGAGTGACAGAGAGAGAGAGAAAGAGAAGCTGTGAGTGAGAGAGAGAGAGAAAGAGAAGATATGAGTGAGAGAGAGAGAGAAGCAGTGAGTGAGAGAGAGAGAAAAACAGAAGCTGTGAGTGAGACAGAGAGAGAAAGAGAAGCTGTGAGAGAGAGAGAGGGAGAAAGAGAAGCTGTGTGTGTGAGAGAGAGAAAGAGAAGCTGTGAGTGTGTGAGAGAGAGAAAGAGAAGCTGTGAGTGAGAGAGAGAGAAAGAAAGAGAAATTAGAGAAAGAGAGAGAGAAAGAGAAGCTGTGTGGGAGAGAGAGAAAGAGAGTCTGTGAGTGAGAGAGAGAGAAGCTGTGAGTGAGAGAGAGAGAGAAAGAGAAGCTGTGAGTAAGAAGGAGAGGGAAAGAGAAGAAGTGAGAGAGAGAGAAAGAGAAGCTGTGAGAGAGAAAGAGAAGCTGTGAGTGAGAGAGTGAGAGAGAGAAAGAGAAGCTGTTAGTGAGATTGAGAGAGAGAGAGAAAGAGAAGCTGTGAGTGAGAGAGAGATTGAAAGAGAAGCTGTGAGTGAGAGAGAGAGAGAGAAAGAGAAGCTGTGAGTGAGAGAGAGAAAGAGAAGCTGTGAGTGAGAGGGAGAGAAAGAGAAGCTGTGAGTGACACAGAGAGAGAGAAGCTGTGAGTTAGAGAGAGAGAAAGAGAAGCTGTGAGTGACAGAGAGAGAGAAAGAGAAGCTGAGAGTGAGAGAGAGAGAATGTGAAGCTGTGAGTGACATAGAGAGAGAAAGAGAAGCTGTGTGTGTGTGAGAGAAAGAGAAGCTGTGAGTGAGAGAGTGAAAGAGAAGCTGTGAGTGAGACAGAGAGAGGGAGAAAGAGAAGCTGTGTGTGTGTGTGAGAGAAAGAGAAGCTGTGAGTAAGAGTGAGAGAGAGAAAGAGAAAGAGAAGCTGTGAGTGGGAGAGAGAGAAAGAGAAGCTGTGAGTGAGAGAGAGAGAAAGTGAAGATGTGAGTGAGTGAGAGAGAGAGAATGAGAAGCTGTGAGTGTGTGAGAGAGAAGCTGTGAGTGAGAGAGAGAGAGAGGTGAGTGATAGAGAGAGAAAGAGAAGCTGTGAGTGAGAGGGAGAGAAAGTAAGAGAAGCTGTGATTGAGAGTGAGAGAGAGAAAGAGAAGCTGTGAGTGAGAGAGAGAGAGAGAGAGAAGCTGTGTGTGAGAGAGAGAAAGAAAAGCTGTGAGTGAGAGAGAGAGAGAAAGAGAAGATATGAGTGAGAGAGAGAGAGAAGCAGTGAGTGAGTGAGAGAGAGAGAAGCTGTGAGTGAGACAGAGAGAGAGAAAGAGAAGTTGTGAGAGAGAGAGAGGGGAAGAAAGAGAAGCTGTGTGTGTGAAAGAGAATAAGAGAAGCTGTGAGTGTGTGTGAGAGAGAAAGAGAAGCTGTGAGTGAGAGAGAGAAAGAAAGAGAAATTAGAGTGAGAAAGAGAAAGAGAAGCTGTGAGTGGGAGAGAGAGAAAGAGTGTCTGTGAGTGAGAGAGAGAGAGAGAATCTGTGAGTGAGAGAGAGAGAGCTGCTGTGAGTGAGAGAGAGAGAAAGAGAAGATGTGAATGAGAGAGAGAAAAACAGTGAGTGAGAGAGAGAAAAAGAGAAGCTGTGAGTGAGTAAGAGAGAGAAAGGGAAGTTGTGAGTGAGAGAGAGAGAGAAAGAGAAGCTGTGAGTGAGAGAGAGAGAGAAAGAGTAGTTGTGAGTGAGAGAGAGAGAAAGAGAAGCTGTGAGTGAGAAGGAGAGGGAAAGAGAAGCTGTGAGTGAGTGAGAGAGAGAGAAAGAGAAGCTGTGAGAGAGAAAGAGAGAAGCTGTGAGTGAGAGAGTGAGAGAGAAAGAGAAGCTGTGAGTGAGAGAGAGAAAGAGAAGCTGTGAGTGAGAGCGAGAGAGAGAAAGAGAAGCTGTGAGTGAGAGAGAGAGAAAGAGAAGCTGTGAGTGAGAGAGAAAGAGAAGCTGTGAGTGAGAGGGAGAGAGAGAAAGAGAAGCTGTGAGTGACACAGAGAGAGAGAAGCTGTGAGTTAGAGAGAGAGAGAAAGAGAAGCTGTGAGTGACAGAGAGAGAGAGAAAGAGAAGCTGTGAGTGAGAGTGAGAGAGAGAGAGAAAGAGAAGCTGTGAGTGAGAGAGAGAGAAAGAGATGCTGTGAGTGAGAGAGAGAAAGAGAAGCTGTGAGTGAGAGAGAGAGAAAGAGAAGCTGTGAGTGAGAGAGAGAGAAAGAGAAGCTGTGAGTGAGAAAGAGAGAGAAAGAGAAGCTGTGAGTAAGAAGGAGAGGGAAAGATAAGAAGTGAGTGAGTGAGAGAGAGAGAGAGAGAGAGAGAAGCTGTGAGAGAGAGAGAGAGAGAAAGAGAAGCTGTGAGTGAGAGAGTGAGAGAGTGAGAGAGAAAGAGAAGCTGTTAGTGAGAGAGAGAGAGAGAAAGAGAAGCTGTGAGTGAGAGAGAGATTGAAAGAGAAGCTGTGTGAGTGAGAGAGAGAGAAAGAGAGGCTGTGAGTGAGAGAGAGAGAAAGAGAAGCTGTGAGTGAGAGAGAGAGAGAAAGAGAAGCTGTGATTAAGAAGGAGAGGGAAAGAGAAGAAGTGAGTGAGTGAGAGAGAGAGAAAGAGAAGCTGTGAGAGAGAAAGCGAAGCTGTGAGTGAGAGAGTGAGAGAGAGAGAGAGAGAAAGAGAATCTGTTAGTGAGAGTGAGAGAGAGGGAGAAAGAGAAGCTGTGATTGAGAGAGAGAAAGAGAAGCTGTGAGTGAGAGGGAGAGAAAGAGAAGCTGTAAGTAACACAGAGAGAGAAGCTGTGAGTTAGAGAGAGAGAAAGAGAAGCTGTGAGTGACAGAGAGAGAGAAAGAGAAGCTGAGAGAGAGAGAGAGAGAAAGTGAAGCTGTGAGTGAGAGAGAGAGAGAAAGAGAAGATGTGTGTGTGTGAGAGAGAAAGATAGTCTGAGAAAGAGAGAGTGAAAGAGAAGCTGTGAGAGACAGAGAGAGGGAGAAAGAGAAGCTGTGTGCGCGAGAGAGAGAAAGAGAAGCTGTGAGTGAGAGTGAGAGAGAGAGAGAGAAAGAGAAGATGTGTGTGAGAGAGAGATAAAGAGAAGCTGTGAGTGAGAGAGAGAGAAAGCAAAGCTGTGAGTGAGAGATAGAGAGAATGAGAAGCTGTGAGTGAGAGAGAGAAAGAGAAACTGTGAGTGAGAGAGAGAGAGAAGATGTGAGTGAGAGAGAGAGGGAGAAAGAGAAGCTGTGTGTGTGTGAGAGAGAAAGAGAAGCTGTGAGTGAGAGTGAGAGAGAGAGAAAGAGAAAGAGAAGCTCTGAGTGAGAGAGCGAGAGAGAGAAAGAGAAGCTGTTAGTGAGAGAGAGAGAGAAAGAGATGCTGTGAGTGAGAGAGAGAGAGAAAGAGAAGCTGTGAGTGAGAGAGAGAGAAAGAGAAGCTGTGTGAGAGAGAAAGAGAAGCTGTGAGTGAGAAGGAGAGGGAAAGAGAAGCTGTCAGTGAGTGAGAGAGAGAGAAAGAGAAGCTGTGAGTGAGAGAGAGAAAGAGAAGCTGTGAGTGAGAGAGAGAGAAGCTGTGTGTAAGAAGGATAGGGAAAGAGAAGAAGTGAGTGAGTGAGAGAGAGAGAGAAAGAGAAGCTGTGAGAGAGAAAGAGAAGCTGTGAGTGAGAGAGTGAGAGAGAGAAAGAGAATCTGTTAGTGAGAGTGAGAGAGAGAGAGAAAGAGAAGCTGTGAGTGAGAGAGAGATTGAAAGAGAAGCTGTGAGTGAGAGAGAGAGAGAGAAAGAGAAGCTGTGAGTGAGAGAGAGAAAGAGAAGCTGTGACTGAGAGGGAGAGAGAGAAAGAGAAGCTGTGAGTGACAGAGAGAGAGAAGCTGTGAGTTAGAGAGAGAGAAAGAGAAGCTGTGAGTGACAGAGAGAGAGAAAGAGAAGCTGAGAGTGAGAGAGAGAGAGAGAAAATGAAGCTGTGACTGAGAGAGAGAGAGAGAGACAGAGAAGCTTTGTGTGTGTGTGTGTGAGAGAGAAAGATAGTCTGAGAAAGAGAGAGTGAAAGAGAAGCTGTGAGTGAGACAGAGAGAGGGAGAAAGAGAAGCTGTGTGCGTGAGAGAGAGAAAGAAAAGCTGTGAGTGAGAGAGAGAGAAAGTGAAGCTGTGAGTGAGAGAGAGAGAGAAAGAGATGCTGTGTGTGTGTGAGAGAGAAAGATAGTCTGAGAAAGAGAGAGTGAAAGAGAAGCTGTGAGTGAGAGAGAGAGAGGGAGAAAGAGAAGCTGTGTGTGAGAGAGAGAAAGAGAAGCTGTGAGTGAGAGTGAGAGAGAGAGAAAAAGAGAAGCTGTGAGTGTGAGTGAGAGAGAAAGAGAAGCTGTGAGTGAGTGAGAGAGAGAGAATGAGAAGCTGTGGGTGAGAGAGAGAAGATGTGAGAGAGAGAGAGAAAGAGAAGCTGTGAGTGAGAGAGAGAGAACATCTGAGTGATAGAGAGAGAAAGAGAAGCTGTCAGTGAGAGAGAGAGAAAGTTAGAGAAGCTGTGAGTGAGATAGAGAGAGAGAAAGAGAAGCTGTGAGTGAGAGAGAGGGAGGGAGAGAAAGATAATCTGTGAGAGAGAGAGAAAGAGAAGCTGTGTGTTTTAGAGAGAGAAAGAGAAGCTGTGAGTGAGAGAGAGAGAAAGAGAAGCTGTGAGTGAGAGAGAGAGAAAGAGAAGCTGTGAGTGAGAGAGAGAGAAGCTATGAGTGAGAGAGAGAAAGAAAAGCTGTGAGTGAGAGAGAGAGAGAAAGAGAAGATATGAGTGAGAGAGAGAGAGAGAAGCAGTGAGAGAGAGAGAAACAGAAGCTGTGAGTGAGACAGAGAGAGAGAAATAGAAGCTGTGAGAGAGAGAGAGAGGGAGAAAGAGAAGCTGTGAGTGTGTGAGAGAGAGAAAGAGAAGCTGTGAGTGTGTGAGAGAGAGAAAGAGAAGCTGTGAGTGAGAGAGAGAGAAAGAAAGAGAAATTAGAGTGAGAAAGAGAGAGAGAAAGAGAAGCTGTGAGTGGGAGAGAGAAAGAGAGTCTGTGAATCAGAGAGAGAGAGAAGCTGTGAGTGAGAGAGAGAGAGAGAGCCGCTGTGAGTGAGAGAGATAGAAAGAAAAGCTGTGAATGAGAGAGAGAGAGAAAGAGAAGCTGTGAGTGAGAGAGAGAGAAAGAGAAGCTGTGAGTGAGTGAGAGAGAGAAAGGGAATTTTGTGAGTGAGAGAGAGAGAAAGAGAAGCTGTGAGTGAGAGAGAGAAGCTGTGAGTGAGAGAGAGAAAGAAAAGCTGTGAGTGAGAGAGAGAGAGAAAGAGAAGATGTGAGTGAGTGAGAGAGAGGGAGAAGCAGTGAGAGAGAGAGAGAGAGAGAAAGAGAAGCTGTCAGTGAGACAGAGAGAGAGAAAGAGAAGCTGTGAGAGAGAGAGAGAGGGGGAGAAAGAGAAGCTGTGAGAGAGAGAGAGAAAGAGAAGCTGTGAGTGTGTGTGAGAGAGAAAGAGAAGCTGTGAGTGAGAGAAAGAGAAAGAAAGAGAAATTAGAGTGAGAAAGAGAGAGAGAAAGAGAAGCTGTGAGTGAGAGAGAGAGAGAGAGAAGATGTGAGTGATAGAGAGAGAGAATGAGAAGCTGTGAATGATAGAGAGAGTAAGTAAGAGAAGCTTTGAGTGAGATAGAGAGAGAGAGAAGGAGAAGCTGTGAGTGAGAGAGAGAGAGAAAGAGAAGCTGTCTGTAAGAAGGATAGGGAAAGAGAAGAAGTGAGTGAGTGAGAGATAAAGAGAAGCTGTGAGTGAGAGAGAGATTGAAAGAGAAGCTGTGAGTGAGAGAGAGAGAGAAAGAGAAGCTGTGAGTGAGAGAGAGAAAGAGAAGTTGTGACTGAGAGGGAGAGAGAGAAAGAGAAGCTGTGAGTGACAGAGAGAGAGAAGCTGTGAGTTAGAGAGGGAGAAAGAGAAGCTGTGAGTGACAGAGAGAAAGAGAAGCTGAGAGTGAGAGAGAGAGAGAGAAAGTGAAGCTGTGAGTGAGAGAGAGAGAGACAGAGAAGCTGTGTTTGTGTGTGAGAGAGAGAAAGATAGTCTGAGAAAGAGAGAGTGAAAGAGAAGCTGTGAGTGAGACAGAGAGAGGGAGAAAGAGGCTGTGTGCGTGAGAGAGAGAAAGAGAAGCTGTGAGTGACACAGAGAGAGAGAAGCTGTGAGTTAGAGAGAGAGAAAGAGAAGCTGTGAGTGACAGAGAGAGAGAAAGAGAAGCTGAGAGTGAGAGAGAGAGAATGTGAAGCTGTGAGTGACATAGAGAGAGAAACAGAAGCTGTGTGTGTGTGAGAGAAAGAGAAGCTGTGAGTGAGAGAGTGAAAGAGAAGCTGTGAGTGAGACAGAGAGAGGGAGAAAGAGAAGCTGTGTGTGTGTGTGAGAGAAAGAGAAGCTGTGAGTAAGAGTGAGAGAGAGAAAGAGAAAGAGAAGCTGTGAGTGGGAGAGAGAGAAAGTGAAGATGTGAGTGAGTGAGAGAGAGAGAATGAGAAGCTGTGAGTGTGTGAGAGAGAAGCTGTGAGTGAGAGAGAGAGAGAGGTGAGTGATAGAGAGAGAAAGAGAAGCTGTGAGTGAGAGGGAGAGAAAGTAAGAGAAGCTGTGATTGAGAGTGAGAGAGAGAAAGAGAAGCTGTGAGTGAGAGAGAGAGAGAGAAGCTGTGTGTGAGAGAGAGAAAGAAAAGCTGTGAGTGAGAGAGAGAGAGAAGCAGTGAGTGAGTGAGAGAGAGAGAAGCTGTGAGTGAGACAGAGAGAGAGAAAAAGAAGTTGTGAGAGAGAGAGAGGGGAAGAAAGAGAAGCTGTGTGTGTGAAAGAGAATAAGAGAAGCTGTGAGTGTGTGTGAGAGAGAAAGAGAAGCTGTGAGTGAGAGAGAGAAAGAAAGAGAAATTAGAGTGAGAAAGAGAAAGAGAAGCTGTGAGTGGGAGAGAGAGAAAGAGTGTCTGTGAGTGAGAGAGAGAGAGAGAATCTGTGAGTGAGAGAGAGAGAGCTGCTGTGAGTGAGAGAGAGAGAAAGAGAAGATGTGAATGAGAGAGAGAAAAACAGTGAGTGAGAGAGAGAAAAAGAGAAGCTGTGTGTGAGAGAGAGAAAGAAAAGCTGTGAGTGAGAGAGAGAGAGAAGCAGTGAGTGAGTGAGAGAGAGAGAAGCTGTGAGTGAGACAGAGAGAGAGAAAAAGAAGTTGTGAGAGAGAGAGAGGGGAAGAAAGAGAAGCTGTGTGTGTGAAAGAGAATAAGAGAAGCTGTGAGTGTGTGTGAGAGAGAAAGAGAAGCTGTGAGTGAGAGAGAGAAAGAAAGAGAAATTAGAGTGAGAAAGAGAAAGAGAAGCTGTGAGTGGGAGAGAGAGAAAGAGTGTCTGTGAGTGAGAGAGAGAGAGAGAATCTGTGAGTGAGAGAGAGAGAGCTGCTGTGAGTGAGAGAGAGAGAAAGAGAAGATGTGAATGAGAGAGAGAAAAACAGTGAGTGAGAGAGAGAAAAAGAGAAGCTGTGAGTGAGTAAGAGAGAGAAAGGGAAGTTGTGAGTGAGAGAGAGAGAGAAAGAGAAGCTGTGAGTGAGAGAGAGAGAGAAAGAGTAGTTGTGAGTGAGAGAGAGAGAAAGAGAAGCTGTGAGTGAGAAGGAGAGGGAAAGAGAAGCTGTGAGTGAGTGAGAGAGAGAGAAAGAGAAGCTGTGAGAGAGAAAGAGAGAAGATGTGAGTGAGAGAGTGAGAGAGAAAGAGAAGCTGTGAGTGAGAGAGAGAAAGAGAAGCTGTGAGTGAGAGCGAGAGAGAGAAAGAGAAGCTGTGAGTGAGAGAGAGAGAAAGAGAAGCTGTGAGTGAGAGAGAAAGAGAAGCTGTGAGTGAGAGGGAGAGAGAGAAAGAGAAGCTGTGAGTGACACAGAGAGAGAAGCTGTGAGTTAGAGAGAGAGAGAAAGAGAAGCTGTGAGTGACAGAGAGAGAGAGAAAGAGAAGCTGTGAGTGAGAGTGAGAGAGAGAGAGAAAGAGAAGCTGTGAGTGAGAGAGAGAGAAAGAGATGCTGTGAGTGAGAGAGAGAAAGAGAAGCTGTGAGTGAGAGAGAGAGAAAGAGAAGCTGTGAGTGAGAGAGAGAGAAAGAGAAGCTGTGAGTGAGAAAGAGAGAGAAAGAGAAGCTGTGAGTAAGAAGGAGAGGGAAAGATAAGAAGTGAGTGAGTGAGAGAGAGAGAGAGAGAAAGAGAAGCTGTGAGAGAGAGAGAGAGAGAAAGAGAAGCTGTGAGTGAGAGAGTGAGAGAGTGAGAGAGAAAGAGAAGCTGTTAGTGAGAGAGAGAGAGAGAAAGAGAAGCTGTGAGTGAGAGAGAGATTGAAAGAGAAGCTGTGTGAGTGAGAGAGAGAGAAAGAGAGGCTGTGAGTGAGAGAGAGAGAAAGAGAAGCTGTGAGTGAGAGAGAGAGAGAAAGAGAAGCTGTGATTAAGAAGGAGAGGGAAAGAGAAGAAGTGAGTGAGTGAGAGAGAGAGAAAGAGAAGCTGTGAGAGAGAAAGCGAAGCTGTGAGTGAGAGAGTGAGAGAGAGAGAGAGAGAAAGAGAATCTGTTAGTGAGAGTGAGAGAGAGGGAGAAAGAGAAGCTGTGAGTGAGAGAGAGAAAGAGAAGCTGTGAGTGAGAGGGAGAGAAAGAGAAGCTGTAAGTAACACAGAGAGAGAGAAGCTGTGAGTTAGAGAGAGAGAAAGAGAAGCTGTGAGTGACAGAGAGAGAGAAAGAGAAGCTGAGAGAGAGAGAGAGAGAGAAAGTGAAGCTGTGAGTGAGAGAGAGAGAGAAAGAGAAGATGTGTGTGTGTGAGAGAGAAAGATAGTCTGAGAAAGAGAGAGTGAAAGAGAAGCTGTGAGAGACAGAGAGAGGGAGAAAGAGAAGCTGTGTGCGCGAGAGAGAGAAAGAGAAGCTGTGAGTGAGAGTGAGAGAGAGAGAGAGAAAGAGAAGATGTGTGTGAGAGAGAGATAAAGAGAAGCTGTGAGTGAGAGAGAGAGAAAGCAAAGCTGTGAGTGAGAGATAGAGAGAATGAGAAGCTGTGAGTGAGAGAGAGAAAGAGAAGCTGTGAGTGAGAGAGAGAGAGAAGATGTGAGTGAGAGAGAGAGGGAGAAAGAGAAGCTGTGTGTGTGTGAGAGAGAAAGAGAAGCTGTGAGTGAGAGTGAGAGAGAGAGAAAGAGAAAGAGAAGCTCTGAGTGAGAGAGCGAGAGAGAGAAAGAGAAGCTGTTAGTGAGAGAGAGAGAGAAAGAGATGATGTGAGTGAGAGAGAGAGAGAAAGAGAAGCTGTGAGTGAGAGAGAGAGAAAGAGAAGCTGTGTGAGAGAGAAAGAGAAGCTGTGAGTGAGAAGGAGAGGGAAAGAGAAGCTGTCAGTGAGTGAGAGAGAGAGAAAGAGAAGCTGTGAGTGAGAGAGAGAAAGAGAAGCTGTGAGTGAGAGAGAGAGAAGCTGTGTGTAAGAAGGATAGGGAAAGAGAAGAAGTGAGTGAGTGAGAGAGAGAGAGAAAGAGAAGCTGTGAGAGAGAAAGAGAAGCTGTGAGAGAGTGAGAGAGAGAAAGAGAATCTGTTAGTGAGAGTGAGAGAGAGAGAGAAAGAGAAGCTGTGAGTGAGAGAGAGATTGAAAGAGAAGCTGTGAGTGAGAGAGAGAGAGAGAAAGAGAAGCTGTGAGTGAGAGAGAGAAAGAGAAGCTGTGACTGAGAGGGAGAGAGAGAAAGAGAAGCTGTGAGTGACAGAGAGAGAGAAGCTGTGAGTTAGAGAGAGAGAAAGAGAAGCTGTGAGTGACAGAGAGAGAGAAAGAGAAGCTGAGAGTGAGAGAGAGAGAGAGAAAATGAAGCTGTGACTGAGAGAGAGAGAGAGAGACAGAGAAGCTTTGTGTGTGTGTGTGTGAGAGAGAAAGATAGTCTGAGAAAGAGAGAGTGAAAGAGAAGCTGTGAGTGAGACAGAGAGAGGGAGAAAGAGAAGCTGTGTGCGTGAGAGAGAGAAAGAAAAGCTGTGAGTGAGAGAGAGAGAAAGTGAAGCTGTGAGTGAGAGAGAGAGAGAAAGAGATGCTGTGTGTGTGTGTGAGAGAAAGATAGTCTGAGAAAGAGAGAGTGAAAGAGAAGCTGTGAGTGAGAGAGAGAGAGGGAGAAAGAGAAGCTGTGTGTGAGAGAGAGAAAGAGAAGCTGTGAGTGAGAGTGAGAGAGAGAGAGAAAAAGAGAAGCTGTGAGTGTGAGTGAGAGAGAAAGAGAAGCTGTGAGTGAGTGAGAGAGAGAGAATGAGAAGCTGTGGGTGAGAGAGAGAAGATGTGAGAGAGAGAGAGAAAGAGAAGCTGTGAGTGAGAGAGAGAGAACATCTGAGTGATAGAGAGAGAAAGAGAAGCTGTCAGTGAGAGAGAGAGAAAGTTAGAGAAGCTGTGAGTGAGATAGAGAGAGAGAAAGAGAAGCTGTGAGTGAGAGAGAGGGAGGGAGAGAAAGATAATCTGTGAGAGAGAGAGAAAGAGAAGCTGTGTGTTTTAGAGAGAGAAAGAGAAGCTGTGAGTGAGAGAGAGAGAAAGAGAAGCTGTGAGTGAGAGAGAGAGAAAGAGAAGCTGTGAGTGAGAGAGAGAGAAGCTATGAGTGAGAGAGAGAAAGAAAAGCTGTGAGTGAGAGAGAGAGAGAAAGAGAAGATATGAGTGAGAGAGAGAGAGAGAAGCAGTGAGAGAGAGAGAAACAGAAGCTGTGAGTGAGACAGAGAGAGAGAAATAGAAGCTGTGAGAGAGAGAAGGAGGGAGAAAGAGAAGCTGTGAGTGTGTGTGAGAGAGAAAGAGAAGCTGTGAGTGTGTGAGAGAGAGAAAGAGATGCTGTGAGTGAGAGAGAGAGAAAGAAAGAGAAATTAGAGTGAGAAAGAGAGAGAGAAAGAGAAGCTGTGAGTGGGAGAGAGAAAGAGAGTCTGTGAATCAGAGAGAGAGAGAAGCTGTGAGTGAGAGAGAGAGAGAGAGCCGCTGTGAGTGAGAGAGATAGAAAGAAAAGCTGTGAATGAGAGAGAGAGAGAAAGAGAAGCTGTGAGTGAGAGAGAGAGAAAGAGAAGCTGTGAGTGAGTGAGAGAGAGAAAGGGAATTTTGTGAGTGAGAGAGAGAGAAAGAGAAGCTGTGAGTGAGAGAGAGAAGCTGTGAGTGAGAGAGAGAAAGAAAAGCTGTGAGTGAGAGAGAGAGAGAAAGAGAAGATGTGAGTGAGTGAGAGAGAGGGAGAAGCAGTGAGAGAGAGAGAGAGAGAGAAAGAGAAGCTGTCAGTGAGACAGAGAGAGAGAAAGAGAAGCTGTGTGAGAGAGAGAGAGAGGGAGAAAGAGAAGCTGTGAGAGAGAGAGAGAGAAAGAGAAGCTGTGAGTGTGTGTGAGAGAGAAAGAGAAGCTGTGAGTGAGTGAGAGAGAGAGAATGAGAAGCTGTGAGTGAGAGAGAGAAGCTGTGAGAGAGAGAGAGAAAGAGAAGCTGTGAGTGAGAGAGAGAGAACATCTGAGTGATAGAGAGAGAGAATGAGAAGCTGTCAGTGAGAGAGAGAGAAAGTAAGAGAAGCTGTGAGTGAGATAGAGAGAGAGAGAAAGAGAAGCTGTGTGTTTTAGAGAGAGAGAAAGAGAAGCTGTGATTGAGAGTGTGAGAGAGAAAGAAAGAGAAGCTGTGAGTGAGAGAGAGAGAAAGAGAAGCTGTGAGTCAGAGAGAGAGAAGCTATGAGTGAGAGAGAGAAAGAAAAGCTGTGAGTGAGAGAGAGAGAGAGAAAGAGAAGATATGAGTGAGAGAGAGAGAGAAGCAGTGAGAGAGAGAGAAACAGAAGCTGTGAGCGAGACAGAGAGAGAGAAAGAGAAGCTGTGAGAGAGAGAGGGAGAAAGAGAAGCTGTGAGAGAGAGAGAAAGAGAAGCTGTGAGTGTGTGTGAGAGAGAAAGAGAAGCTGTGAGTGAGAGAGAGAGAAAGAAAGAGAAATTAGAGTGAGAAAGAGAGAGAAAGAGAAGCTGTGAGTGGGAGAGAGAAAGAGAGTCTGTGAATCAGAGAGAGAGAGAGAGAAGCTGTGAGTGAGAGAGAGAGAGAGAGCCGCTGTGAGTGAGAGAGAGAGAAAGAGAAGCTGTGAATGAGAGAGAGAGAGAAAGAGAAGCTGTGAGTGAGAGAGAGAGAAAGAGAAGCTGTGAGTGAGTGAGAGAGATAAAGGGAATTTTGTGAGTGAGAGAGAGAGAAAGAGAAGCTGTGAGTGAGAGAGAGAAGCTGTGAGTGAGAGAGAGAAAGAAAAGCTGTGAGTGAGAGAGAGAGAGAAAGAGAAGATGTGAGTGAGTGAGAGAGAGGGAGAAGCAGTGAGTGAGAGAGAGAGAGAGAAAGAGAAGCTGTGAGTGAGAGTGAGAGAGAGAGAGAAAGAGAAGCTGTGAGTGAGAGAGAGAGAAAGAGATGCTGTGAGTGAGAGAGAGAGAGAAAGAGAAGCTGTGAGTGAGAGAGAGAGAAAGAGAAGCTGTGAGTGAGAGAGAGAGAAAGAGAAGCTGTGAGTGAGAGAGAGAGAGAAAGAGAAGCTGTGAGTAAGGAGAGGGAAAGAGAAGGAGAGAGAGAGAGAGAGAAGCTGTGAGTGAGAGAGAGAGAGAAAGAGAAGCTGTGAGTGAGAGAGTGAGAGAGAGAAAGAGAAGCTGTTAGTGAGAGTGAGAGAGAGAGAAAGAGAAGCTGTGAGTGAGTGAGAGAGAGAGAAAGAGAAGCTGTGAGTGAGAGAGAGAGAAAGAGAAGCTGTGAGTGAGAGAGAGAGAAAGAGAAGCTGTGATTAAGAAGGAGAGGGAAAGAGAAGAAGTGAGTGAGTGAGAGAGAGAGAGAGAAAGAGAAGCTGTGAGAGAGAAAGAGAAGCTGTGAGTGAGAGAGTGAGAGAGAGAAAGAGAATCTGTTAGTGAGAGTGAGAGAGAGAGAGAAAGAGAAGCTGTGAGTGAGAGAGAGAGAAAGAGAAGCTGTGAGTGACAGAGAGAGAGAAAGAGAAGCTGAGAGTGAGAGAGAGAGAAAGTGAAGCTGTGAGTGAGAGAGAGAGAGAGAAAGAGAAGCTGTGTGTGTGTGTGTGAGAGAGAAAGATAGTCTGAGAAAGAGAGAGTGAAAGAGAAGCTGTGAGTGAGACAGAGAGAGGGAGAAAGAGAAGCTGTGTGCGTGAGAGAGAGAAAGAGAAGCTGTGAGTGAGAGTGAGAGAGGGAGAGAGAAAGAGAAGCTGAGAGTGAGAGAGAGAGAGAGAGAAAGTGAAGCTGTGAGTGAGAGAGAGAGAGACACAGAGAAGCTGTGTGTGTGTGAGAGGGAGAAAGATAGTCTGAGAAAGAGAGAGTGAAAGAGAAGCTGTGAGTGAGACAGAGATAGGGAGAAAGAGAAGCTGTGTGTGTGTGAGAGAGAGAAAGAGAAGCTGTGAGTGAGAGTGTGTGTGTGAGAGAGAAAGAGAAGCTGTGAGTGAGAGAGAGAGAATGAGAAGCTGTGAGTGAGAGAGAGAGAAGCTGTGAGTGAGAGAGAGAGAGAGACGATGTGAGTGAGAGAGAGAGAGGGAGAAAGAGAAGCTGTGTGTGTGAGAGAGAGAAAGAGAAGCTGTGAGTGAGAGTGAGAGAGAGAGAAAGTGAAAGAGAAGCTGTGAGTGAGAGAGCGAGAGAGAGAAAGAGAAGCTGTTAGTGAGAGTGAGAGAAAGAGAGAAAGAGAAGCTGTGAGTGAGAGATAGAGAGAAAGAGATGCTGTGAGAGAGAGAGAGAGAGAAAGAGAAGCTGTGAGTGAGAGAGAGAGAAAGAGAAGCTGTGAGTGAGAGAGAGAGAGAAAGAGAAGCTGTGAGTGAGAGAGAGAGAAAGAGAAGCTGTGAGTGAGAAGGAGAGGGAAAGAGAAGCTGTGAGTGAGTGAGAGAGAGAGAAAGAGAAGCTGTGAGAGAGAAAGAGAAAAGCTGTGAGTGAGAGAGAGAAAGGGAAGCTGTGAGTGAGAGAGAGAAAGAGAAGCTGTGAGTGAGAGGGAGAGAGAGAAAGAGAAGCTGTGAGTGAGAGAGAGAGAAAGAGAAGCTGTGAGTGAGAGAGAGAAAGAGAAGTTGTGAGTGAGAGGGAGAGAGAGAAAGAGAAGCTGTGAGTGACACACAGAGAGAGAAGCTGTGAGTTAGAGAGAGAGAGAAAGAGAAGTTGTGAGTGACAGAGAGAGAGAGAAAGAGAAGCTGTGAGTGAGAGTGAGAGAGAGAGAGAAAGAGAAGCTGTGAGTGAGAGAGAGAGAAAGAGATGCTGTGAGTGAGAGAGAGAGAGAAAGAGAAGCTGTGAGTGAGAGAGAGAGAAAGAGAAGCTGTGAGTGAGAGAGAGAGAAAGAGAAGCTGTGAGTGAGAGAGAGAGAGGAAGAGAAGCTGTGAGTAAGAAGGAGAGGGAAAGAGAAGGAGTGAGAGAGAGAGAGAGAAGCTGTGAGTGAGAGAGAGAGAAAGAGAAGCTGTGAGTGAGAGAGTGAGAGAGAGAAATAGAAGCTGTTAGTGAGAGTGAGAGAGAGAGAGAGAAAGAGAAGCTGTGAGTGAGAGAGAGATTGAAAGAGAAGCTGTGAGTGAGTGAGAGAGAGAGAAAGAGAAGCTGTGAGAGAGAGAGAGAAAGAGAAGCTGTGAGTGAGAGAGAGAGAGAAAGAGAAGCTGTGATTAAGAAGGAGAGGGAAAGAGAAGAAGTGAGTGAGTGAGAGAGAGAGAAAGAGAAGCTGTGAGAGAGAAAGAGAAGCTGTGAGTGAGAGAGTGAGAGAGAGAAAGAGAATCTGTTAGTGAGAGTGAGAGAGAGAGAGAGAGAGAAAGAGAAGCTGTGAGTGAGAGAGAGAAAGAGAAGCTGTGAGTGAGAGGGAGAGAAAGAGAAGCTGTGAGTGACACACAGAGAGAGAAGCTGTGAGTTAGAGAGAGAGAAAGAGAAGCTGTGAGTGACAGAGAGAGAGAAAGAGAAGCTAAGAGTGAGAGAGAGAGAGAGAGTGAAGCTGTGAGTGAGAGAGAGAGAGAGAAAGAGAAGCTGTGTGTGTGTGAGAGAGAGAGAAAGATAGTCTGAGAAAGAGAGAGTGAAAGAGAAGCTGTGAGTGAGACAGAGAGAGGGAGAAAGAGAAGCTGTGTGTGTGTGTGAGAGAGAAAGAGAAGCTGTGAGTGAGAGTGTGTGAGAGAGAGTGAAAGAGAAGCTGTGAGTGAGACAGCGAGAGGGAGAAAGAGAAGCTGTGTGCGTGAGAGAGAGAAAGAGAAGCTGTAAGTGAGAGTGAGAGAGAGAAAGAAAGAGAAGCTGAGAGAGAGAGAGAGAAAGTGAAGCTGTGAGTGAGAGAGAGACAGAGAAGCTGTGTGTGTGTGTGAGAGAGAAAGATAGTCTGAGAAAGAGAGAGTGAAAGAGAAGCTGTGAGTGAGACAGAGAGAGGGAGAAAGAGAAGCTGTGTGTGTGTGAGAGAGAGAAAGAGAAGCTGTGAGTGAGAGTGTGTGTGTGAGAGAGAAAGAGAAGCTGTGAGTGAGAGAGAGGGGGAATGAGAAGCTGTGAGTGAGAGAGAGAGAAGCTGTGAGTGAGAGAGAGAGAGAAGATGTGAGTGAGAGAGAGAGAGGGAGAAAGAGAAGCTGTGAGAGAGAAAGAGAAGCTGTGAGTGAGATAGTGAGAGAGAGAAAGAGAATCTGTTAGTGAGAGTGAGAGAGAGAGAAAGAGAAGCTGTGAGTGAGAGAGAGATTGAAAGAGAAGCTGTGACTGAGAGGGAGAGGGAGAAAGAGAAGCTGTGAGTTACACAGTTAGAGAGAAGCTGTGAGTTAGAGAGAGAGAAAGAGAAGCTGTGAGTGACAGAGAGAGACAAAGAAGCTGAGAGTGAGAGAGAGAGAGAAAGTGAAGCTGAGAGTGAGAGAGAGAGAGACAGAGAAGCTGTGTGTGTGTGAGAGAGAGAAAGATAGTCTGAGAAAGAGAGAGTGAAAGAGAAGCTGTGAGTGAGAGAGAGAGAGGGAGAAAGAGAAGCTGTGTGTGTGAGAGAGAAAGAGAAGCTGTGAGTGAGAGTGAGAGAGAGAGGGAAAGAGAAGCTGTGAGTGTGAGTGAGAGAGAAAGAGAAGCTGTGAGTGAGTGAGAGAGATAGAATGAGAAGCTGTGAGTGAGAGAGAGAAGCTCTGAGAGAGAGAAAGAGAAGCTGTGAGTGAGAGAGAGAGATAGAAGATGTGAGTGATAGAGAGAGAGAATGAGAAGCTGTCAGTGAGAGAGAGAGAAAGTAAGAGAAGCTGTGAGTGAGATAGAGATAGAGAGAAAGAGAAGCTGTGAGTGAGAGAGAGAGTGGGAGAGAAAGATAATCTGTGAGAGAGAGAGAGAAAGAGAAGCTGTGTGTTTTAGAGAGAGAGAAAGAGAAGCTGTGAGTGAGAGAGAAAGAAAGAGAAGCTGTGAGTGAGAGAGAGAGAAGCTATGAGTGAGAGAGAGAAAGAAAAGCTGTGAGTGAGAGAGAGAGAAAGAGAAGATATGAGTGAGAGAGAGAGAAAGAGAAGCTGTGAGTGAGAGAGAGAGAAGCTATGAGTGAGAGAGAGAAAGAAAAGCTGTGAGTGAGAGAGAGAGAGAGAAAGAGAAGATATGAGTGAGAGAGAGAGAGAGAAGCAGTGAGAGAGAGAGAAACAGAAGCTGTGAGTGAGACAGAGAGAGAGAAAGAGAAGCTGTGAGAGAGAGAGAGAGGGAGAAAGAGAAGCTGTGAGAGAGAGAGAAAGAGAAGCTGTGAGTGTGTGAGAGAGAGAAAGAGAAGCTGTGAGTGAGAGAGAGAGAAAGAAAGAGAAATTAGAGTGAGAAAGAGAGAGAGAAAGAGAAGCTGTGAGTGGGAGAGAAAGAAAGAGAGTCTGTGAATCAGAGAGAGAGAGAGAAGCTGTGAGTGAGAGAGAGAGAGAGCCGCTGTGAGTGAGAGAGAGAAAGAGAAGGTGTGAATGAGAGAGAGAGAGAAAGAGAAGCTGTGAGTGAGAGAGAGAGAAAGAGAAGCTGTGAGTGAGTGAGAGAGAGAAAAGGAAGTTTGTGAGTGAGAGAGAGAGAGAGAGAGAAGTTGTGAGTGAGAGAGAGAAGCTGTGAGTGAGAGAGAGAAAGAAAAGCTGTGAGTGAGAGAGAGAGAAAGAGAAGATGTGAGTGAGTGAGAGAGAGAGAAAGAGAAGCTGTCAGTGAGACAGAGAGAGAGAAAGAGAAGCTGTGAGAGAGAGAGAGGGAGAAAGAGAAGCTGTGAGAGAGAGAGTGAAAGAGAAGCTGTGAGTGTGTGTGAGAGAGAAAGAGAAGCTGTGAGTGAGAGAGAGAGAAAGAAAGAGAAATTAGAGTGAGAAAGAGAGAGAGAAAGAGAAGCTGTGAGTGAGAGAGAGAGAGAGAGGGAAGATGTGAGTGATAGAGAGAGAGAATGAGAAGCTGTGAGTGATAGAGAGAGTAAGTAAGAGAAGCTGTGAGTGAGATAGAGAGAGAGAAAAGGAGAAGCTGTGAGTGAGAGAGAGAGAGGGAGAAAGATAAGCTGTGAGAGAGAGAGAGAGAAGCTGTGTGTGTGAGAGAGAGAAAGAAAAGCTGTGATTGAGAGTGAGAGAGAGAGAAAGAGATGCTGTGAGCGAGAGAGAGAGAAGCTGTGAGTGAGTGAGAGAAAGAAAAGCGGTGAATGAGAGAGAGAGAGAAAGAGAAGATATGAATGAGAGAGAGAGAGAAGCAGTGAGAGAGAGAGAGAGAGAAAGAGAAGCTGTGAGTGAGACAGAGAGAGAGAAAGAGAAGCTGTGAGAGAGAGAGGGAGAAAGAGAAGCTGTGAGAGAGCAAGAGAAAGAGAAGCTGTGAGTGTGTGTGAGAGAGAAAGAGAAGCTGTGAGTGAGAGAGAGAGAAAGAAAGAGAAATTAGAGTGAGAAAGAGAGAGAGAAAGAGAAGCTGTGAGTGGGAGAAGAGAAAGAGAGTCTGTGAGTGAGAGAGAGAGAGAAGCTGTGAGTGAGAGAGAGAGTGCCGCTGTGAGTGAGAGAGAGAGAAAGAGAAGCTGTGAATGAGAGAGAGAGAGAAAGAGAAGCTGTGAGTGAGAGAGAGAGAAAGAAAGAGAAGCTGTGAGTGAGTGAGAGAGAGAAAGGGAAGTTGTGAGTGAGAGAGAGAGAGAAAGAGAAGCTGTGAGTGAGAGAGAGAGAAAGAGAAGCTGTGAGTGAGAAGGAGAGAGAGAGAGAAAGAGAATCTGTGAGTGAGAGAGAGAGAGAGAAAGAGAAGCTGTGAGTGAGAGAGAGAATGAGAAGCTGTGAGTGAGAGAGAAGTTGTGTGAGAGAGAGAGAAAGAGAAGCTGTGAGTGAGAGAGAGATGTGAGTGATAGAGAGAGAGTAAGAGAAGCTGTGAGTGAGAGAGAGAGAGGGAGAAAGATAATCTGTGAGAGACAGAGAGAGAGAGAAACTGTGTGTGTGAGAGAGAGAGAGAAAGAGAAGGTGTGAGTGAGAGTGAGAGAGAGAAAGAGAAGCTGTGAGTGAGAGAGAGAGAAAGAGAAGCTGTGAGTGAGAGAGAGAGAATCTGTGAGTGAGAGAGAGAGAGAAAGAGAAGATATGAGTGAGAGAGAAGCAGTGAGAGAGAGAGAGAAACAGAAGCTGTGAGTGAGACAGAGAGAGAAAGAGAAGCTGTGAGAGAGAGAGAGAAAGAGAAGCTGTGAGTGTGTGAGAGAGAGAAAGAGAAGCTGTGAGTGAGAGAGAGAGAAAAAAGAGAAATTAGAGTGAGAAAGAGAGAGAGAAAGAGAAGCTGTGAGTGTGAGAGAGAGAAAGAGAGTCTGTGAGTGAGAGAGAGAAGCTGTAAGTGAGAGAGAGAGAGCCGCTGTGAGTGAGAGAGAGAGATAGAGAAGCTGTGAATGAGAGAGAGAGAGAAAGAGAAGCTGTGTGTGTGAGAGAGAAAGAGAAGCTGTGAGTGAGAGAGAGAGAAAGGGAAGTTGTGAGTGAGAGAGAGAGAGAAAGAGAAGCTGTGAGTGTGAGAGAGACAAAGAGAAGCTGTGAGTGAGAGAGAGAGAGAAAGAGGAGCTGTGAGTGAGAAGGAGAGGGAAAGAGAAGCTGTGAGTGAGTGAGAGAGAGAGAAAGAGAAGCTGTGAGTGAGAGAGAGAGAAAGAGAAGCTGTGAGTGAGAGAGAGAGAAAAAGAGAAGCTGTGAGTAAGAAGGAGAGCGAAAGAGAAGAAGTGAGTGAGTGAGAGAGAGAGAGAGAAGCTGTGAGAGAGAAAGAGAAGCTGTGATTGAGAGAGTGAGAGAGAGAAAGAGAAGCTGTTAGTGAGAGTGAGAGAGAGAGAGAGAAGCTGTGAGTGAGAGAGAGATTGAAAGAGAAGCTGTGAGTGAGAGAGAGAGAGAGAAGGAGAAGCTGTGAGTGTGAGTGAGAGAGAAAGAGAAGCTGTGAGTGAGTGAGAGAGAGAGAATGAGAAGCTGTGAGTGAGAGAGAGAAGCTGTGAGAGAGAGAAAGAGAAGCTGTGAGTGAGAGAGAGAGAGAAGATGTGAGTGATAGAGAGAGAGAATGAGAAGCTGTCAGTGAGAGAGAGAGAAAGTAAGAGAAGCTGTGAGTGAGATAGAGAGAGAGAGAAAGAGAAGCTGTGAGTGAGAGAGAGAGAGGGAGAGAAAGATAATCTGTGTGTGTGAGAGAGAGAAAGAGAAGCTGTGTGTTTTAGAGAGAGAGAAAGAGAAGCTGTGAGTGAGAGAGAAAGAAAGAGAAGCTGTGAGTGAGAGAGAGAGAAGCTATGAGTGAGAGAGAGAAAGAGAAGCTGTGAGTGAGAGAGAGAGAGATGTGAGTGATAGAGAGAGAGAAAGAGAAGCTGTGAGTGAGAGAGAGAGAGAGAGGGAGAAAGATAATCTGTGAGAGAGAGAGAAAGAGAAACTGTGTGTGTGAGAGAGAGAAAGAGAAGGTGTGAGTGAGAGTGAGAGAGAGAAAGAGAAGCTGTGAGTGAGAGAGAGAGAAAGAGAATCTGTGAGTGAGAGAGAGAATCTGTGAGTGAGAGAGAGAAATAAAATCTGTGAGGGAGATAGAGAGAGAAAGAGAAGATATGAGTGAGAGAGAAGCAGTGAGAGAGAGAGAGAGAGAAACAGAAGCTGTGAGTGAGACAGAGAGAGAAAGAGAAGCTGTGAGAGAGAGAGAGAAAGAGAAGCTGTGAGTGTGTGAGAGAGAGAAAGAGAAGCTGTGAGTGAGAGAGAGAGAAAGAAAGAGAAATTAGAGTGAGAAAGAGAGAGAGAAAGAGAAGCTGTGAGTGGGAGAGAGAGAAAGAGAGTCTGTGAGTGAGAGAGAGAGAGAAGCTGTGAGTGAGAGAGAGAGAGCCGCTGTGAGTGAGAGAGAGATAGAGAAGCTGTGAATGAGAGAGAGAGAGAAAGAGAAGCTGTGTGAGTGTGAGAGAAAGAGAAGCTGTGAGTGAGTGAGAGAGAGAGAAAGGGAAGTTGGGAGTGAGAGAGAGAGAGAAAGAGAAGCTGTGAGTGTGAGAGAGAGAAAGAGAAGCTGTGAGTGAGAGAGAGAGAGAAAGAGAAGCTGTGAGTGAGAAGGAGAGGGAAAGAAGCTGTGAGTGAGTGAGAGAGAGAGAAAGAGAAGCTGTGAGTGAGAGAGAGAGAAAGAGAAGCTGTGAGTAAGAAGGAGAGGGAAAGAGAAGAAGTGAGTGAGTGAGAGAGAGAGAGAGAAGCTGTGAGAGAGAAAGAGAAGCTGTGAGTGAGAGAGTGAGAGAGTGAGAGAGAGAAAGAGAAGCTGTTAGTGAGTGAGAGAGAGAGAGAAGCTGTGAGTGAGAGAGAGATTGAAAGAGAAGCTGTGAGTGAGAGAGAGAGAGAGAAAGAGAAGCTGTGAGTGTGAGTGAGAGAGAAAGAGAAGCTGTGAGTGAGAGTGTGTGTGAGAGAGAGAAAGAGAAGCTGTGAGTGAGAGAGAGAGGGAGAGAAGCTGTGAGTGAGAGAGAGAGAAGCTGTGAGTGAGAGAGAGAGAGAAGATGTGAGTGAGAGAGAGAGAGGGAGAAAGAGAAGCTGTGTGTGTGTGAGAGAGAAAGAGAAGCGGTGAGTGAGAGTGATTGAGAGAGAAAGAGAAAGAGAAGCTGTGAGTGAGAGAGCGAGAGAGAGAAAGAGAAGTTGTTAGTGAGAGTGAGAGAGAGAGAGAAAGAGAAGCTGTGAGTGAGAGATAGAGAGAAAGAGATGCTGTGAGAGAGAGAGAGAGAGAGAGAAAGTGAAGCTGTGAGTGAGAGAGAGAGAAAGAGAAGCTGTGAGAGAGAGAGAGAGAAAGGGAAGCTGTGAGTGAGAAGGAGAGGGAAAGAGAAGATGTGAGTGAGTGAGAGAGAGTGAAAGAGAAGCTGTGAGTGAGAGAGAGAGAAAGAGAAGCTGTGAGTGAGAGAGAGAGAAAGAGAAGCTGTGAGTAAGAAGGAGAGGGAAAGAGAAGAAGTGAGTGAGTGAGAGAGAGAGAGAAAGAGAAGCTGTGAGAGAGAAAGAGAAGCTGTGAGTGAGATAGTGAGAGAGAGAAAGAGAATCTGTTAGTGAGAGTGAGAGAGAGAGAAAGAGAAGCTGTGAGTGAGGGAGAGATTGAAAGAGAAGCTGTGACTGAGAGGGAGAGGGAGAAAGAGAAGCTGTGAGTTACACAGTTAGAGAGAAGCTGTGAGTTAGAGAGAGAGAAAGAGAAGCTGTGAGTGACAGAGAGAGACAAAGAAGCTGAGAGTGAGAGAGAGAGAGAAAGTGAAGCTGAGAGTGAGAGAGAGAGACAGAGAAGCTGTGTGTGTGTGTGAGAGAGAAAGAGAGTCTGAGAAAGAGAGAGTGAAAGAGAAGCTGTGAGTGAGAGAGAGAGAGGGAGAAAGAGAAGCTGTGTGTGTGAGAGAGAAAGAGAAGCTGTGAGTGAGAGTGAGAGAGAGAGGGAAAGAGAAGCTGTGAGTGTGAGTGAGAGAGAAAGAGAAGCTGTGAGTGAGTGAGAGAGATAGAATGAGAAGCTGTGAGTGAGAGAGAGAAGCTCTGAGAGAGAAAAAGAGAAGCTGTGAGTGAGAGAGATAGATAGAAGATGTGAGTGATAGAGAGAGAGAATGAGAAGCTGTCAGTGAGAGAGAGAGAAAGTAAGAGAAGCTGTGAGTGAGATAGAGAGAGAGAGAAAGAGAAGCTGTGAGTGAGAGAGAGAGTGGGAGAGAAAGATAATCTGTGAGAGAGAGAGAGAAAGAGAAACTGTGTGTTTTAGAGAGAGAGAAAGAGAAGCTGTGAGTGACACACAGAGAGAGAAGCTGTGAGTTAGAGAGAGAGAAAGAGAAGCTGTGAGTGACAGAGAGAGAGAAAGAGAAGCTGAGAGTGAGAGAGAGAGAGAGAGTGAAGCTGTGAGTGAGAGAGAGAGAGAGAAAGAGAAGCTGTGTGTGTGTGTGTGAGAGAGAAAGATAGTCTGAGAAAGAGAGAGTGAAAGAGAAGCTGTGAGTGAGACAGAGAGAGGGAGAAAGAGAAGCTGTGTGTGTGTGAGAGAGAGAAAGAGAAGCTGTGAGTGAGAGTGTGTGAGAGAGAATGAAAGAGAAGCTGTGAGTGAGACAGCGAGAGGGAGAAAGAGAAGCTGTGTGCGTGAGAGAGAGAAAGAGAAGCTGTAAGTGAGAGTGAGAGAGAGAAAGAAAGAGAAGCTGAGAGAGAGAGAGAGAAAGTGAAGCTGTGAGTGAGAGAGAGACAGAGAAGCTGTGTGTGTGTGTGAGAGAGAAAGATAGTCTGAGAAAGAGAGAGTGAAAGAGAAGCTGTGAGTGAGACAGAGAGAGGGAGAAAGAGAAGCTGTGTGTGTGTGTGAGAGAGAAAGAGAAGCTGTGAGTGAGAGTGTGTGTGAGAGAGAGAAAGAGAAGCTGTGAGTGAGAGAGAGGGGGAATGAGAAGCTGTGAGTGAGAGAGAGAGAAGCTGTGAGTGAGAGAGAGAGAGAAGATGTGAGTGAGAGAGAGAGAGGGAGAAAGAGAAGCTGTGTGTGTGTGAGAGAGAAAGAGAAGCTGTGAGTGAGAGTGATTGAGAGAGAAAGAGAAAGAGAAGCTGTGAGTGAGAGAGCGAGAGAGAGAAAGAGAAGTTGTTAGTGAGAGTGAGAGAGAGAGAGAAAGAGAAGCTGTGAGTGAGAGATAGAGAGAAAGAGATGCTGTGAGAGAGAGAGAGAGAGAAAGTGAAGCTGTGAGTGAGAGAGAGAGAAAGAGAAGCTGTGAGAGAGAGAGAGAGAAAGGGAAGCTGTGAGTGAGAAGGAGAGGGAAAGAGAAGATGTGAGTGAGTGAGAGAGAGAGAAAGAGAAGCTGTGAGTGAGAGAGAGAGAAAGAGAAGCTGTGAGTGAGAGAGAGAGAGAAAGAGAAGCTGTGAGTAAGAAGGAGAGGGAAAGAGAAGCTGTGAGTGAGAGAGCGAGAGAGAGAAAGAGAAGCTGTTAGTGAGAGTGAGAGAAAGAGAGAAAGGAGAAGCTGTGAGTGAGAGATAGAGAGAAAGAGATGCTGTGAGAGAGAGAGAGAGAAAGAGAAGCTGTGAGTGAGAGAGAGAGAAAGAGAAGCTGTGAGTGAGAGAGAGAGAGAAAGAGAAGCTGTGAGTGAGAGAGAGAGAAAGAGAAGCTGTGAGTGAGAAGGAGAGGGAAAGAGAAGCTGTGAGTGAGTGAGAGAGAGAGAAAGAGAAGCTGTGAGAGAGAAAGAGAAAAGCTGTGAGTGAGAGAGAGAAAGGGAAGCTGTGAGTGAGAGAGAGAAAGAGAAGCTGTGAGTGAGAGGGAGAGAGAGAAAGAGAAGCAGTGAGTGAGAGAGAGAGAAAGAGAAGCTGTGAGTGAGAGAGAGAGAGAGAAGTTGTGAGTGAGAGGGAGAGAGAGAAAGAGAAGCTGTGAGTGACACACAGAGAGAGAAGCTGTGAGTTAGAGAGAGAGAGAAAGAGAAGTTGTGAGTGACAGAGAGAGAGAGAAAGAGAAGCTGTGAGTGAGAGTGAGAGAGAGAGAGAAAGAGAAGCTGTGAGTGAGAGAGAGAGAAAGAGATGCTGTGAGTGAGAGAGAGAGAGAAAGAGAAGCTGTGAGTGAGAGAGAGAGAAAGAGAAGCTGTGAGTGAGAGAGAGAGAAAGAGAAGCTGTGAGTGAGAGAGAGAGAGGAAGAGAAGCTGTGAGTAAGAAGGAGAGGGAAAGAGAAGGAGTGAGAGAGAGAGAGAGAAGCTGTGAGTGAGAGAGAGAGAAAGAGAAGCTGTGAGTGAGAGAGTGAGAGAGAGAAATAGAAGCTGTTAGTGAGAGTGAGAGAGAGAGAGAGAAAGAGAAGCTGTGAGTGAGAGAGAGATTGAAAGAGAAGCTGTGAGTGAGTGAGAGAGAGAGAAAGAGAAGCTGTGAGAGAGAGAGAGAAAGAGAAGCTGTGAGTGAGAGAGAGAGAGAAAGAGAAGCTGTGATTAAGAAGGAGAGGGAAAGAGAAGAAGTGAGTGAGTGAGAGAGAGAGAAAGAGAAGCTGTGAGAGAGAAAGAGAAGCTGTGAGTGAGAGAGTGAGAGAGAGAAAGAGAATCTGTTAGTGAGAGTGAGAGAGAGAGAGAGAGAGAAAGAGAAGCTGTGAGTGAGAGAGAGAAAGAGAAGCTGTGAGTGAGAGGGAGAGAAAGAGAAGCTGTGAGTGACACACAGAGAGAGAAGCTGTGAGTTAGAGAGAGAGAAAGAGAAGCTGTGAGTGACAGAGAGAGAGAAAGAGAAGCTGAGAGTGAGAGAGAGAGAGAGAGTGAAGCTGTGAGTGAGAGAGAGAGAGAGAAAGAGAAGCTGTGTGTGTGTGTGTGAGAGAGAAAGATAGTCTGAGAAAGAGAGAGTGAAAGAGAAGCTGTGAGTGAGACAGAGAGAGGGAGAAAGAGAAGCTGTGTGTGTGTGTGAGAGAGAAAGAGAAGCTGTGAGTGAGAGTGTGTGAGAGAGAGTGAAAGAGAAGCTGTGAGTGAGACAGCGAGAGGGAGAAAGAGAAGCTGTGTGCGTGAGAGAGAGAAAGAGAAGCTGTAAGTGAGAGTGAGAGAGAGAAAGAAAGAGAAGCTGAGAGAGAGAGAGAGAAAGTGAAGCTGTGAGTGAGAGAGAGACAGAGAAGCTGTGTGTGTGTGTGAGAGAGAAAGATAGTCTGAGAAAGAGAGAGTGAAAGAGAAGCTGTGAGTGAGACAGAGAGAGGGAGAAAGAGAAGCTGTGTGTGTGTGAGAGAGAGAAAGAGAAGCTGTGAGTGAGAGTGTGTGTGTGAGAGAGAAAGAGAAGCTGTGAGTGAGAGAGAGAGGGAATGAGAAGCTGTGAGTGAGAGAGAGAGAAGCTGTGAGTGAGAGAGAGAGAGAAGATGTGAGTGAGAGAGAGAGAGGGAGAAAGAGAAGCTGTGAGAGAGAAAGAGAAGCTGTGAGTGAGATAGTGAGAGAGAGAAAGAGAATCTGTTAGTGAGAGGGAGAGAGAGAGAAAGAGAAGCTGTGAGTGAGAGAGAGATTGAAAGAGAAGCTGTGACTGAGAGGGAGAGGGAGAAAGAGAAGCTGTGAGTTACACAGTTAGAGAGAAGCTGTGAGTTAGAGAGAGAGAAAGAGAAGCTGTGAGTGACAGAGAGAGACAAAGAAGCTGAGAGTGAGAGAGAGAGAGAAAGTGAAGCTGAGAGTGAGAGAGAGAGAGACAGAGAAGCTGTGTGTGTGTGAGAGAGAGAAAGATAGTCTGAGAAAGAGAGAGTGAAAGAGAAGCTGTGAGTGAGAGAGAGAGAGGGAGAAAGAGAAGCTGTGTGTGTGAGAGAGAAAGAGAAGCTGTGAGTGAGAGTGAGAGAGAGAGGGAAAGAGAAGCTGTGAGTGTGAGTGAGAGAGAAAGAGAAGCTGTGAGTGAGTGAGAGAGATAGAATGAGAAGCTGTGAGTGAGAGAGAGAAGCTCTGAGAGAGAGAAAGAGAAGCTGTGAGTGAGAGAGAGAGATAGAAGATGTGAGTGATAGAGAGAGAGAATGAGAAGCTGTCAGTGAGAGAGAGAGAAAGTAAGAGAAGCTGTGAGTGAGATAGAGATAGAGAGAAAGAGAAGCTGTGAGTGAGAGAGAGAGTGGGAGAGAAAGATAATCTGTGAGAGAGAGAGAGAAAGAGAAGCTGTGTGTTTTAGAGAGAGAGAAAGAGAAGCTGTGAGTGAGAGAGAAAGAAAGAGAAGCTGTGAGTGAGAGAGAGAGAAGCTATGAGTGAGAGAGAGAAAGAAAAGCTGTGAGTGAGAGAGAGAGAAAGAGAAGATATGAGTGAGAGAGAGAGAAAGAGAAGCTGTGAGTGAGAGAGAGAGAAGCTATGAGTGAGAGAGAGAAAGAAAAGCTGTGAGTGAGAGAGAGAGAGAGAAAGAGAAGATATGAGTGAGAGAGAGAGAGAGAAGCAGTGAGAGAGAGAGAAACAGAAGCTGTGAGTGAGACAGAGAGAGAGAAAGAGAAGCTGTGAGAGAGAGAGAGAGGGAGAAAGAGAAGCTGTGAGAGAGAGAGAAAGAGAAGCTGTGAGTGTGTGAGAGAGAGAAAGAGAAGCTGTGAGTGAGAGAGAGAGAAAGAAAGAGAAATTAGAGTGAGAAAGAGAGAGAGAAAGAGAAGCTGTGAGTGGGAGAGAAAGAAAGAGAGTCTGTGAATCAGAGAGAGAGAGAGAAGCTGTGAGTGAGAGAGAGAGAGAGCCGCTGTGAGTGAGAGAGAGAAAGAGAAGGTGTGAATGAGAGAGAGAGAGAAAGAGAAGCTGTGAGTGAGAGAGAGAGAAAGAGAAGCTGTGAGTGAGTGAGAGAGAGAAAAGGAAGTTTGTGAGTGAGAGAGAGAGAGAGAGAGAAGTTGTGAGTGAGAGAGAGAAGCTGTGAGTGAGAGAGAGAAAGAAAAGCTGTGAGTGAGAGAGAGAGAAAGAGAAGATGTGAGTGAGTGAGAGAGAGAGAAAGAGAAGCTGTCAGTGAGACAGAGAGAGAGAAAGAGAAGCTGTGAGAGAGAGAGAGGGAGAAAGAGAAGCTGTGAGAGAGAGAGTGAAAGAGAAGCTGTGAGTGTGTGTGTGAGAGAAAGAGAAGCTGTGAGTGAGAGAGAGAGAAAGAAAGAGAAATTAGAGTGAGAAAGAGAGAGAGAAAGAGAAGCTGTGAGTGAGAGAGAGAGAGAGAGGGAAGATGTGAGTGATAGAGAGAGAGAATGAGAAGCTGTGAGTGATAGAGAGAGTAAGTAAGAGAAGCTGTGAGTGAGATAGAGAGAGAGAAAAGGAGAAGCTGTGAGTGAGAGAGAGAGAGGGAGAAAGATAAGCTGTGTGAGAGAGAGAGAGAAGCTGTGTGTGTGTGAGAGAGAAAGAAAAGCTGTGATTGAGAGTGAGAGAGAGAGAAAGAGATGCTGTGAGCGAGAGAGAGAGAAGCTGTGAGTGAGTGAGAGAAAGAAAAGCGGTGAATGAGAGAGAGAGAGAAAGAGAAGATATGAATGAGAGAGAGAGAGAAGCAGTGAGAGAGAGAGAGAGAGAGAAAGAGAAGCTGTGAGTGAGACAGAGAGAGAGAAAGAGAAGCTGTGAGAGAGAGAGGGAGAAAGAGAAGCTGTGAGAGAGCAAGAGAAAGAGAAGCTGTGAGTGTGTGTGAGAGAGAAAGAGAAGCTGTGAGTGAGAGAGAGAGAAAGAAAGAGAAATTAGAGTGAGAAAGAGAGAGAGAAAGAGAAGCTGTGAGTGGGAGAAGAGAAAGAGAGTCTGTGAGTGAGAGAGAGAGAGAAGCTGTGAGTGAGAGAGAGAGTGCCGCTGTGAGTGAGAGAGAGAGAAAGAGAAGCTGTGAATGAGAGAGAGAGAGAAAGAGAAGCTGTGAGTGAGAGAGAGAGAAAGAAAGAGAAGCTGTGAGTGAGTGAGAGAGAGAAAGGGAAGTTGTGAGTGAGAGAGAGAGAGAAAGAGAAGCTGTGAGTGAGAGAGAGAGAAAGAGAAGCTGTGAGTGAGAAGGAGAGAGAGAGAGAAAGAGAATCTGTGAGTGAGAGAGAGAGAGAGAAAGAGAAGCTGTGAGTGAGAGAGAGAATGAGAAGCTGTGAGTGAGAGAGAAGTTGTGTGTGAGAGAGAGAAAGAGAAGCTGTGAGTGAGAGAGAGATGTGAGTGATAGAGAGAGAGTAAGAGAAGCTGTGAGTGAGAGAGAGAGAGGGAGAAAGATAATCTGTGAGAGACAGAGAGAGAGAGAAACTGTGTGTGTGAGAGAGAGAGAGAAAGAGAAGGTGTGAGTGAGAGTGAGAGAGAGAAAGAGAAGCTGTGAGTGAGAGAGAGAGAAAGAGAAGCTGTGAGTGAGAGAGAGAGAATCTGTGAGTGAGAGAGAGAGAGAAAGAGAAGATATGAGTGAGAGAGAAGCAGTGAGAGAGAGAGAGAAACAGAAGCTGTGAGTGAGACAGAGAGAGAAAGAGAAGCTGTGAGAGAGAGAGAGAAAGAGAAGCTGTGAGTGTGTGAGAGAGAGAAAGAGAAGCTGTGAGTGAGAGAGAGAGAAAAAAGAGAAATTAGAGTGAGAAAGAGAGAGAGAAAGAGAAGCTGTGAGTGTGAGAGAGAGAAAGAGAGTCTGTGAGTGAGAGAGAGAAGCTGTAAGTGAGAGAGAGAGAGCCGCTGTGAGTGAGAGAGAGAGATAGAGAAGCTGTGAATGAGAGAGAGAGAGAAAGAGAAGCTGTGTGTGAGAGAGAGAAAGAGAAGCTGTGAGTGAGAGAGAGAGAAAGGGAAGTTGTGAGTGAGAGAGAGAGAGAAAGGGAAGCTGTGAGTGAGAGAGAGAAAGAGAAGCTGTGAGTGAGAGGGAGAGAGAGAAAGAGAAGCTGTGAGTGAGAGAGAGAGAAAGAGAAGCTGTGAGTGAGAGAGAGAAAGAGAAGTTGTGAGTGAGAGGGAGAGAGAGAAAGAGAAGCTGTGAGTGACACACAGAGAGAGAAGCTGTGAGTTAGAGAGAGAGAGAAAGAGAAGTTGTGAGTGACAGAGAGAGAGAGAAAGAGAAGCTGTGAGTGAGAGTGAGAGAGAGAGAGAAAGAGAAGCTGTGAGTGAGAGTGAGAGAGAGAGAGAAAGAGAAGCTGTGAGTGAGAGAGAGAGAAAGAGATGCTGTGAGTGAGAGAGAGAGAGAAAGAGAAGCTGTGAGTGAGAGAGAGAGAGAGAGAAGCTGTGAGTGAGAGAGAGATTGAAAGAGAAGCTGTGAGTGAGAGAGAGAGAGAGAAGGAGAAGCTGTGAGTGTGAGTGAGAGAGAAAGAGAAGCTGTGAGTGAGTGAGAGAGAGAGAATGAGAAGCTGTGAGTGAGAGAGAGAAGCTGTGAGAGAGAGAAAGAGAAGCTGTGAGTGAGAGAGAGAGAGAAGATGTGAGTGATAGAGAGAGAGAATGAGAAGCTGTCAGTGAGAGAGAGAGAAAGTAAGAGAAGCTGTGAGTGAGATAGAGAGAGAGAGAAAGAGAAGCTGTGAGTGAGAGAGAGAGAGGGAGAGAAAGATAATCTGTGTGTGTGAGAGAGAGAAAGAGAAGCTGTGTGTTTTAGAGAGAGAGAAAGAGAAGCTGTGAGTGAGAGAGAAAGAAAGAGAAGCTGTGAGTGAGAGAGAGAGAAGCTATGAGTGAGAGAGAGAAAGAGAAGCTGTGAGTGAGAGAGAGAGAGATGTGAGTGATAGAGAGAGAGAAAGAGAAGCTGTGAGTGAGAGAGAGAGAGAGAGGGAGAAAGATAATCTGTGTGAGAGAGAGAAAGAGAAACTGTGTGTGTGAGAGAGAGAAAGAGAAGGTGTGAGTGAGAGTGAGAGAGAGAAAGAGAAGCTGTGAGTGAGAGAGAGAGAAAGAGAATCTGTGAGTGAGAGAGAGAATCTGTGAGTGAGAGAGAGAAATAAAATCTGTGAGGGAGATAGAGAGAGAAAGAGAAGATATGAGTGAGAGAGAAGCAGTGAGAGAGAGAGAGAGAGAAACAGAAGCTGTGAGTGAGACAGAGAGAGAAAGAGAAGCTGTGAGAGAGAGAGAGAAAGAGAAGCTGTGAGTGTGTGAGAGAGAGAAAGAGAAGCTGTGAGTGAGAGAGAGAGAAAGAAAGAGAAATTAGAGTGAGAAAGAGAGAGAGAAAGAGAAGCTGTGAGTGGGAGAGAGAGAAAGAGAGTCTGTGAGTGAGAGAGAGAGAGAAGCTGTGAGTGAGAGAGAGAGAGCCGCTGTGAGTGAGAGAGAGATAGAGAAGCTGTGAATGAGAGAGAGAGAGAAAGAGAAGCTGTGTGAGTGTGAGAGAAAGAGAAGCTGTGAGTGAGTGAGAGAGAGAGAAAGGGAAGTTGGGAGTGAGAGAGAGAGAGAAAGAGAAGCTGTGAGTGTGAGAGAGAGAAAGAGAAGCTGTGAGTGAGAGAGAGAGAGAAAGAGAAGCTGTGAGTGAGAAGGAGAGGGAAAGAAGCTGTGAGTGAGTGAGAGAGAGAGAAAGAGAAGCTGTGAGTGAGAGAGAGAGAAAGAGAAGCTGTGAGTAAGAAGGAGAGGGAAAGAGAAGAAGTGAGTGAGTGAGAGAGAGAGAGAGAAGCTGTGAGAGAGAAAGAGAAGCTGTGAGTGAGAGAGTGAGAGAGTGAGAGAGAGAAAGAGAAGCTGTTAGTGAGTGAGAGAGAGAGAGAGAGAAGCTGTGAGTGAGAGAGAGATTGAAAGAGAAGCTGTGAGTGAGAGAGAGAGAGAGAAAGAGAAGCTGTGAGTGTGAGTGAGAGAGAAAGAGAAGCTGTGAGTGAGAGTGTGTGTGAGAGAGAGAAAGAGAAGCTGTGAGTGAGAGAGAGAGGGAATGAGAAGCTGTGAGTGAGAGAGAGAGAAGCTGTGAGTGAGAGAGAGAGAGAAGATGTGAGTGAGAGAGAGAGAGGGAGAAAGAGAAGCTGTGTGTGTGTGAGAGAGAAAGAGAAGCTGTGAGTGAGAGTGATTGAGAGAGAAAGAGAAAGAGAAGCTGTGAGTGAGAGAGCGAGAGAGAGAAAGAGAAGTTGTTAGTGAGAGTGAGAGAGAGAGAGAAAGAGAAGCTGTGAGTGAGAGATAGAGAGAAAGAGATGCTGTGAGAGAGAGAGAGAGAGAGAGAAAGTGAAGCTGTGAGTGAGAGAGAGAGAAAGAGAAGCTGTGAGAGAGAGAGAGAGAAAGGGAAGCTGTGAGTGAGAAGGAGAGGGAAAGAGAAGATGTGAGTGAGTGAGAGAGAGTGAAAGAGAAGCTGTGAGTGAGAGAGAGAGAAAGAGAAGCTGTGAGTGAGAGAGAGAGAAAGAGAAGCTGTGAGTAAGAAGGAGAGGGAAAGAGAAGAAGTGAGTGAGTGAGAGAGAGAGAGAAAGAGAAGCTGTGAGAGAGAAAGAGAAGCTGTGAGTGAGATAGTGAGAGAGAGAAAGAGAATCTGTTAGTGAGAGTGAGAGAGAGAGAAAGAGAAGCTGTGAGTGAGGGAGAGATTGAAAGAGAAGCTGTGACTGAGAGGGAGAGGGAGAAAGAGAAGCTGTGAGTTACACAGTTAGAGAGAAGCTGTGAGTTAGAGAGAGAGAAAGAGAAGCTGTGAGTGACAGAGAGAGACAAAGAAGCTGAGAGTGAGAGAGAGAGAGAAAGTGAAGCTGAGAGTGAGAGAGAGAGACAGAGAAGCTGTGTGTGTGTGTGAGAGAGAAAGAGAGTCTGAGAAAGAGAGAGTGAAAGAGAAGCTGTGAGTGAGAGAGAGAGAGGGAGAAAGAGAAGCTGTGTGTGTGAGAGAGAAAGAGAAGCTGTGAGTGAGAGTGAGAGAGAGAGGGAAAGAGAAGCTGTGAGTGTGAGTGAGAGAGAAAGAGAAGCTGTGAGTGAGTGAGAGAGATAGAATGAGAAGCTGTGAGTGAGAGAGAGAAGCTCTGAGAGAGAAAAAGAGAAGCTGTGAGTGAGAGAGAGAGATAGAAGATGTGAGTGATAGAGAGAGAGAATGAGAAGCTGTCAGTGAGAGAGAGAGAAAGTAAGAGAAGCTGTGAGTGAGATAGAGAGAGAGAGAAAGAGAAGCTGTGAGTGAGAGAGAGAGTGGGAGAGAAAGATAATCTGTGAGAGAGAGAGAGAGAAAGAGAAGCTGTGTGTTTTAGAGAGAGAGAAAGAGAAGCTGTGAGTGACACACAGAGAGAGAAGCTGTGAGTTAGAGAGAGAGAAAGAGAAGCTGTGAGTGACAGAGAGAGAGAAAGAGAAGCTGAGAGTGAGAGAGAGAGAGAGAGTGAAGCTGTGAGTGAGAGAGAGAGAGAGAAAGAGAAGCTGTGTGTGTGTGTGTGAGAGAGAAAGATAGTCTGAGAAAGAGAGAGTGAAAGAGAAGCTGTGAGTGAGACAGAGAGAGGGAGAAAGAGAAGCTGTGTGTGTGTGAGAGAGAGAAAGAGAAGCTGTGAGTGAGAGTGTGTGAGAGAGAGTGAAAGAGAAGCTGTGAGTGAGACAGCGAGAGGGAGAAAGAGAAGCTGTGTGCGTGAGAGAGAGAAAGAGAAGCTGTAAGTGAGAGTGAGAGAGAGAAAGAAAGAGAAGCTGAGAGAGAGAGAGAGAAAGTGAAGCTGTGAGTGAGAGAGAGACAGAGAAGCTGTGTGTGTGTGTGAGAGAGAAAGATAGTCTGAGAAAGAGAGAGTGAAAGAGAAGCTGTGAGTGAGACAGAGAGAGGGAGAAAGAGAAGCTGTGTGTGTGTGTGAGAGAGAAAGAGAAGCTGTGAGTGAGAGTGTGTGTGAGAGAGAGAAAGAGAAGCTGTGAGTGAGAGAGAGAGGGAATGAGAAGCTGTGAGTGAGAGAGAGAGAAGCTGTGAGTGAGAGAGAGAGAGAAGATGTGAGTGAGAGAGAGAGAGGGAGAAAGAGAAGCTGTGTGTGTGTGAGAGAGAAAGAGAAGCTGTGAGTGAGAGTGATTGAGAGAGAAAGAGAAAGAGAAGCTGTGAGTGAGAGAGCGAGAGAGAGAAAGAGAAGTTGTTAGTGAGAGTGAGAGAGAGAGAGAAAGAGAAGCTGTGAGTGAGAGATAGAGAGAAAGAGATGCTGTGAGAGAGAGAGAGAGAGAAAGTGAAGCTGTGAGTGAGAGAGAGAGAAAGAGAAGCTGTGAGAGAGAGAGAGAGAAAGGGAAGCTGTGAGTGAGAAGGAGAGGGAAAGAGAAGATGTGAGTGAGTGAGAGAGAGAGAAAGAGAAGCTGTGAGTGAGAGAGAGAGAAAGAGAAGCTGTGAGTGAGAGAGAGAGAGAAAGAGAAGCTGTGAGTAAGAAGGAGAGGGAAAGAGAAGAAGTGAGTGAGTGAGAGAGAGAGAGAAAGAGAAGCTGTGAGAGAGAAAGAGAAGCTGTGAGTGAGATAGTGAGAGAGAGAAAGAGAATCTGTTAGTGAGAGTGAGAGAGAGAGAAAGAGAAGCTGTGAGTGAGAGAGAGATTGAAAGAGAAGCTGTGACTGAGAGGGAGAGGGAGAAAGAGAAGCTGTGAGTTACACAGTTAGAGAGAAGCTGTGAGTTAGAGAGAGAGAAAGAGAAGCTGTGAGTGACAGAGAGAGACAAAGAAGCTGAGAGTGAGAGAGAGAGAGAAAGTGAAGCTGAGAGTGAGAGAGAGAGAGACAGAGAAGCTGTGTGTGTGTGAGAGAGAGAAAGATAGTCTGAGAAAGAGAGAGTGAAAGAGAAGCTGTGAGTGAGAGAGAGAGAGGGAGAAAGAGAAGCTGTGTGTGTGAGAGAGAAAGAGAAGCTGTGAGTGAGAGTGAGAGAGAGAGGGAAAGAGAAGCTGTGAGTGTGAGTGAGAGAGAAAGAGAAGCTGTGAGTGAGTGAGAGAGATAGAATGAGAAGCTGTGAGTGAGAGAGAGAAGCTCTGAGAGAGAGAAAGAGAAGCTGTGAGTGAGAGAGAGAGATAGAAGATGTGAGTGATAGAGAGAGAGAATGAGAAGCTGTCAGTGAGAGAGAGAGAAAGTAAGAGAAGCTGTGAGTGAGATAGAGATAGAGAGAAAGAGAAGCTGTGAGTGAGAGAGAGAGTGGGAGAGAAAGATAATCTGTGAGAGAGAGAGAGAAAGAGAAGCTGTGTGTTTTAGAGAGAGAGAAAGAGAAGCTGTGAGTGAGAGAGAAAGAAAGAGAAGCTGTGAGTGAGAGAGAGAGAAGCTATGAGTGAGAGAGAGAAAGAAAAGCTGTGAGTGAGAGAGAGAGAGAAAGAGAAGATATGAGTGAGAGAGAGAGAAAGAGAAGCTGTGAGTGAGAGAGAGAGAAGCTATGAGTGAGAGAGAGAAAGAAAAGCTGTGAGTGAGAGAGAGAAAGAGAAGATATGA
Source organism: Bradypodion pumilum (assembly GCA_035047305.1). Classification (NCBI taxonomy): domain Eukaryota; kingdom Metazoa; phylum Chordata; class Lepidosauria; order Squamata; family Chamaeleonidae; genus Bradypodion; species Bradypodion pumilum. Next base: position 268,584,844 of record JAWDJD010000001.1, on the reverse strand, counting down.
GTGAGAGAGAGAGAGAGAAGCAGTGAGAGAGAGAGAAACAGAAGCTGTGAGTGAGACAGAGAGAGAGAAAGAGAAGCTGTGAGAGAGAGAGAGAGGGAGAAAGAGAAGCTGTGAGAGAGAGAGAAAGAGAAGCTGTGAGTGTGTGAGAGAGAGAAAGAGAAGCTGTGAGTGAGAGAGAGAGAAAGAAAGAGAAATTAGAGTGAGAAAGAGAGAGAGAAAGAGAAGCTGTGAGTGGGAGAGAAAGAAAGAGAGTCTGTGAATCAGAGAGAGAGAGAGAAGCTGTGAGTGAGAGAGAGAGAGAGCCGCTGTGAGTGAGAGAGAGAAAGAGAAGGTGTGAATGAGAGAGAGAGAAAGAGAAGCTGTGAGTGAGAGAGAGAGAAAGAGAAGCTGTGAGTGAGTGAGAGAGAGAAAAGGAAGTTTGTGAGTGAGAGAGAGAGAGAGAGAGAAGTTGTGAGTGAGAGAGAGAAGCTGTGAGTGAGAGAGAGAAAGAAAAGCTGTGAGTGAGAGAGAGAGAAAGAGAAGATGTGAGTGAGTGAGAGAGAGAGAAAGAGAAGCTGTCAGTGAGACAGAGAGAGAGAAAGAGAAGCTGTGAGAGAGAGAGAGGGAGAAAGAGAAGCTGTGAGAGAGAGAGTGAAAGAGAAGCTGTGAGTGTGTGTGTGAGAGAAAGAGAAGCTGTGAGTGAGAGAGAGAGAAAGAAAGAGAAATTAGAGTGAGAAAGAGAGAGAGAAAGAGAAGCTGTGAGTGAGAGAGAGAGAGAGAGGGAAGATGTGAGTGATAGAGAGAGAGAATGAGAAGCTGTGAGTGATAGAGAGAGTAAGTAAGAGAAGCTGTGAGTGAGATAGAGAGAGAGAAAAGGAGAAGCTGTGAGTGAGAGAGAGAGGGAGAAAGATAAGCTGTGAGAGAGAGAGAGAGAAGCTGTGTGTGTGAGAGAGAGAAAGAAAAGCTGTGATTGAGAGTGAGAGAGAGAGAAAGAGATGCTGTGAGCGAGAGAGAGAGAAGCTGTGAGTGAGAGAGAGAAAGAAAAGCGGTGAATGAGAGAGAGAGAGAGAAAGAGAAGATATGAATGAGAGAGAGAGAGAAGCAGTGAGAGAGAGAGAGAGAGAAAGAGAAGCTGTGAGTGAGACAGAGAGAGAGAAAGAGAAGCTGTGAGAGAGAGAGGGAGAAAGAGAAGCTGTGAGAGAGCAAGAGAAAGAGAAGCTGTGAGTGTGTGTGAGAGAGAAAGAGAAGCTGTGAGTGAGAGAGAGAGAAAGAAAGAGAAATTAGAGTGAGAAAGAGAGAGAGAAAGAGAAGCTGTGAGTGGGAGAAGAGAAAGAGAGTCTGTGAGTGAGAGAGAGAGAGAAGCTGTGAGTGAGAGAGAGAGTGCCGCTGTGAGTGAGAGAGAGAGAAAGAGAAGCTGTGAATGAGAGAGAGAGAGAAAGAGAAGCTGTGAGTGAGAGAGAGAGAAAGAAAGAGAAGCTGTGAGTGAGTGAGAGAGAGAAAGGGAAGTTGTGAGTGAGAGAGAGAGAGAAAGAGAAGCTGTGAGTGAGAGAGAGAGAAAGAGAAGCTGTGAGTGAGAAGGAGAGAGAGAGAGAAAGAGAAGCTGTGAGTGAGAGAGAGAGAGAGAAAGAGAAGCTGTGAGTGAGAGAGAGAATGAGAAGCTGTGAGTGAGAGAGAAGTTGTGTGAGAGAGAGAGAAAGAGAAGCTGTGAGTGAGAGAGAGATGTGAGTGATAGAGAGAGAGTAAGAGAAGCTGTGAGTGAGAGAGAGAGAGGGAGAAAGATAATCTGTGAGAGACAGAGAGAGAGAGAAACTGTGTGTGTGAGAGAGAGAGAGAAAGAGAAGGTGTGAGTGAGAGTGAGAGAGAGAAAGAGAAGCTGTGAGTGAGAGAGAGAGAAAGAGAAGCTGTGAGTGAGAGAGAGAGAATCTGTGAGTGAGAGAGAGAGAGAAAGAGAAGATATGAGTGAGAGAGAAGCAGTGTGAGAGAGAGAGAAACAGAAGCTGTGAGTGAGACAGAGAGAGAAAGAGAAGCTGTGAGAGAGAGAGAGAAAGAGAAGCTGTGAGTGTGTGAGAGAGAGAAAGAGAAGCTGTGAGTGAGAGAGAGAGAAAAAAGAGAAATTAGAGTGAGAAAGAGAGAGAGAAAGAGAAGCTGTGAGTGTGAGAGAGAGAAAGAGAGTGTGAGTGAGAGAGAGAAGCTGTAAGTGAGAGAGAGAGAGCCGCTGTGAGTGAGAGAGAGAGATAGAGAAGCTGTGAATGAGAGAGAGAGAGAAAGAGAAGCTGTGTGTGAGAGAGAGAAAGAGAAGCTGTGAGTGAGAGAGAGAGAAAGGGAAGTTGTGAGTGAGAGAGAGAGAGAAAGAGAAGCTGTGAGTGTGAGAGAGACAAAGAGAAGCTGTGAGTGAGAGAGAGAGAGAAAGAGGAGCTGTGAGTGAGAAGGAGAGGGAAAGAGAAGCTGTGAGTGAGTGAGAGAGAGAGAAAGAGAAGCTGTGAGTGAGAGAGAGAGAAAGAGAAGCTGTGAGTGAGAGAGAGAGAAAAAGAGAAGCTGTGAGTAAGAAGGAGAGCGAAAGAGAAGAAGTGAGTGAGTGAGAGAGAGAGAGAGAGAAGCTGTGAGAGAGAAAGAGAAGCTGTGATTGAGAGAGTGAGAGAGAGAAAGAGAAGCTGTTAGTGAGAGTGAGAGAGAGAGAGAGAAGCTGTGAGTGAGAGAGAGATTGAAAGAGAAGCTGTGAGTGAGAGAGAGAGAGAGAAGGAGAAGCTGTGAGTGTGAGTGAGAGAGAAAGAGAAGCTGTGAGTGAGTGAGAGAGAGAGAATGAGAAGCTGTGAGTGAGAGAGAGAAGCTGTGAGAGAGAGAAAGAGAAGCTGTGAGTGAGAGAGAGAGAGAGAAGATGTGAGTGATAGAGAGAGAGAATGAGAAGCTGTCAGTGAGAGAGAGAGAAAGTAAGAGAAGCTGTGAGTGAGATAGAGAGAGAGAGAAAGAGAAGCTGTGAGTGAGAGAGAGAGAGGGAGAGAAAGATAATCTGTGTGTGTGAGAGAGAGTAAGAGAAGCTGTGTGTTTTAGAGAGAGAGAAAGAGAAGCTGTGAGTGAGAGAGAAAGAAAGAGAAGCTGTGAGTGAGAGAGAGAGAAGCTATGAGTGAGAGAGAGAAAGAGAAGCTGTGAGTGAGAGAGAGAGATGTGAGTGATAGAGAGAGAGAAAGAGAAGCTGTGAGTGAGAGAGAGAGAGGGAGAAAGATAATCTGTGAGAGAGAGAGAGAGAGAAAGAGAAACTGTGTGTGTGAGAGAGAGAAAGAGAAGGTGTGAGTGAGAGTGAGAGAGAGAAAGAGAAGCTGTGAGTGAGAGAGAGAGAAAGAGAAGCTGTGAGTGAGAGAGATAATCTGTGAGTGAGAGAGAGAAATAAAAGCTGTGAGGGAGATAGAGAGAGAAAGAGAAGATATGAGTGAGAGAGAAGCAGTGAGAGAGAGAGAGAGAGAGAGAGAAAGAGAAGCTGTGAGTGTGTGTGAGAGAGAAAGAGAAGCTGTGAGTGAGAGAGAGAGAAAGAAAGAGAAATTAGAGTGAGAAAGAGAGAGAGAAAGAGAAGCTGTGAGTGGGAGAGAGAGAAAGAGAGTCTGTGAGTGAGAGAGAGAGAGAAGCTGTGAGTGAGAGAGAGAGAGCCACTGTGAGTGAGAGAGAGATAGAGAAGCTGTGAATGAGAGAGAGAGAGAAAGAGAAGCTGTGTGTGAGAGAGAGAAAGAGAAGCTGTGAGTGAGTGAGAGAGAGAGAAAGGGAAGTTGTGAGTGAGAGAGAGAGAGAAAGAGAAGCTGTGAGTGTGTGAGAGAGAAAGAGAAGCTGTGAGTGAGAGAGAGAGAGAAAGAGAAGCTGTGAGTGAGAAGGAGAGGGAAAGAGAAGAAGTGAGTGAGTGAGAGAGAGAGAGAAGCTGTGAGAGAGAAAGAGAAGCTGTGAGTGAGAGAGTGAGAGAGTGAGAGAGAGAAAGAGAAGCTGTTAGTGAGTGAGAGAGAGAGAGAGAAGCTGTGAGTGAGAGAGAGATTGAAAGAGAAGCTGTGAGTGTGAGTGAGAGAGAAAGAGAAGCTGTGAGTGAGTGAGAGAGAGAGAATGAGAAGCTGTGAGTGAGAGAGAGAAGCTGTGAGAGAGAGAAAGAGAAGCTGTGAGTGAGAGAGAGAGAGAAGATGTGAGTGATAGAAAGAGAGAATGAGAAGCTGTCAGTGAGAGAGAGAGAAAGTAAGAGAAGCCGTGAGTGAGATAGAGAGAGAGAGAAAGAGAAGCTGTGAGTGAGAGAGAGAGAGGGAGAGAAAGATAATCTGTGTGTGTGTGAGAGAGAAAGAGAAGCTGTGTGTTTTAGAGAGAGAAAGAGAAGCTGTGAGTGAGAGAGAGAGAAAGAGAAGCTGTGAGTGAGAGAGAGAAGCTATGAGTGAGAGAGAGAAAGAAAAGCTGTGAGTGAGAGAGAGAGAGAAAGAGAAGATATGAGTGAGAGAGAGAGAAAGAGAAGCTGTGAGTGAGAGAGAGAAGATATGAGTCAGAGAGAGAAAGAAAAGCTGTGAGTGAGAGAGAGAGAGAGAAAGAGAAGATATGAGTGAGGGAGAGAGAGAGAAGCAGTGTGTGAGAGAGAAACAGAAGCTGTGAGTGTGTGTGAGAGAGAAAGAGAAGCTGTGAGTGAGAGAGAGAGAAAGAGAAATTAGAGTGAGAAAGAGATAGAGAAAGAGAAGCTGTGAGTGGGAGAGAGAGAAAGAGAGTCTGTGAATCAGAGAGAGAGAGAGAAGCTGTGAGCGAGAGAGAGAGAGCCGCTGTGAGTGAGAGAGAGAGAAAGAGAAGCTGTGAATGAGAGAGAGAGAGAAAGAGAAGCTGTGAGTGAGAGAGAGAGAAATAGAAGCTGTGAGTGAGTGAGAGAGAGAAAGGGAAGTTTGTGAGTGAGAGAGAGAGAGAAAGAGAAGCTGTGAGTGAGAGAGAGAAGCTGTGAGTGAGAGAGAGAAAGAAAAGCTGTGAGTGAGAGAGAGAGAGAGAAAGAGAAGATGTGTGTGTGTGAGAGAGAGAAAGATAGTCTGAGAAAGAGAGAGTGAAAGAGAAGCTGTGAGTGAGACAGAGAGAGGGAGAAAGAGAAGCTGTGTGCGTGAGAGAGAGAAAGAGAAGCTGTGAGTGAGAGTGAGAGAGAGAGAGAAAGAGAAGCTGAGAGTTAGAGAGAGAGAGAAAGTGAAGCGGTGAGTGAGAGAGAGAGAGAAAGAGAAGCTGTGTGTGTGTGTGAGAGAGAAAGATAGTCTGAGAAAGAGAGAGTGAAAGAGAAGCTGTGAGTGAGACAGAGGGAGGGAGAAAGAGAAGCTGTGTGTGTGAGAGAGAAAGAGAAGATGTGAGTGAGAGTGAGAGAGAGAGAGAAAGAGTAGCTGTGAGTGAGAGAGAGAGATAAAGAGAAGCTGTGAGTGAGAGAGAGAGAAAGCAAAGCTGTGAGTGAGAGAGAGAGAATGAGAAGCTGTGAGTGAGAGAGAGAGAAGCTGTGAGTGAGAGAGAGAGAAGATGTGAGTGAGAGAGAGAGGGAGAAAGAGAAGCTGTGTGTGTGTAAAAGAGAAAGAGAAGCTGTGAGTGAGAGTGAGAGAGAGAGAAAGAAAGAGAAAGAGAAGATGTGAGGGAGAGAGCGAGAGAGAGAAAGAAGCTGTTAGTGAGAGTGAGAGAGAGAGAGAAAGAGAAGCTGTGAGTGAGAGAGAGAGAGAAAGAGATGCTGTGAGTGAGAGAGAGAGAGAAAGAGAAGCTGTGAGTGAGAGAGAGAGAAAGAGAAGCTGTGAGTGAGTGAGAGAGAGAGAAAGAGAAGCTGTGAGTGAGAGAGAGAGAAAGAGAAGCTGTGAGTGAGAGAGAGAAAGAGAAGCTGTGTGTAAGAAGGAGAGGGAAAGAGAAGAAGTGAGTGAGTGAGAGAGAGAGAGAAAGAGAATCTGTGAGAGAGAAAGAGAAGCTGTGAGTGAGAGAGTGAGAGAGAGAAAGAGAACCTGTTAGTGAGAGTGAGAGAGAGAGAGAAAGAGAAGCTGTGTGTGAGAGAGAGATTGAAAGAGAAGCTGTGAGTGAGAGAGAGAGAGAGAGAGAAAGAGAAGCTGTGAGTGAGAGAGAGAAAGAGAAGCTGTGACTGAGAGGGAGAGAGAGAAAGAGAAGCTGTGAGTGACAGAGAGAGAAGCTGTGAGATAGAGAGAGAGAAGGAGAAGCTGTGAGTGACAGAGAGAGAGAAAGAGAAGCTGAGAGTGAGAGAGCGAGAGAGAGAAAGAGAAGCTGTTAGTGAGAGAGAGAGAGAAAGAGATGCTGTGAGTGAGAGAGAGAGAGAAAGAGAAGCTGTGAGTGAGAGAGAGAGAAAGAGAAGCTGTGTGAGAGAGAAAGAGAAGCTGTGAGTGAGAAGGAGAGGGAAAGAGAAGCTGTGAGTGAGTGAGAGAGAGAAAGGGAAGTTGTGAGTGAGAGAGAGAGAGAAAGAGAAGCTGTGAGTGAGAGAGAGAGAAAGAGAAGCTGTGAGTGAGAAGGAGAGAGAGAGAGAAAGAGAAGCTGTGAGTGAGAGAGAGAGAGAGAAAGAGAAGCTGTGAGTGAGAGAGAGAATGAGAAGCTGTGAGTGAGAGAGAAGTTGTGTGAGAGAGAGAGAAAGAGAAGCTGTGAGTGAGAGAGAGATGTGAGTGATAGAGAGAGAGTAAGAGAAGCTGTGAGTGAGAGAGAGAGAGGGAGAAAGATAATCTGTGAGAGACAGAGAGAGAGAGAAACTGTGTGTGTGAGAGAGAGAGAGAAAGAGAAGGTGTGAGTGAGAGTGAGAGAGAGAAAGAGAAGCTGTGAGTGAGAGAGAGAGAAAGAGAAGCTGTGAGTGAGAGAGAGAGAATCTGTGAGTGAGAGAGAGAGAGAAAGAGAAGATATGAGTGAGAGAGAAGCAGTGTGAGAGAGAGAGAAACAGAAGCTGTGAGTGAGACAGAGAGAGAAAGAGAAGCTGTGAGAGAGAGAGAGAAAGAGAAGCTGTGAGTGTGTGAGAGAGAGAAAGAGAAGCTGTGAGTGAGAGAGAGAGAAAAAAGAGAAATTAGAGTGAGAAAGAGAGAGAGAAAGAGAAGCTGTGAGTGTGAGAGAGAGAAAGAGAGTGTGAGTGAGAGAGAGAAGCTGTAAGTGAGAGAGAGAGAGCCGCTGTGAGTGAGAGAGAGAGATAGAGAAGCTGTGAATGAGAGAGAGAGAGAAAGAGAAGCTGTGTGTGAGAGAGAGAAAGAGAAGCTGTGAGTGAGAGAGAGAGAAAGGGAAGTTGTGAGTGAGAGAGAGAGAGAAAGAGAAGCTGTGAGTGTGAGAGAGACAAAGAGAAGCTGTGAGTGAGAGAGAGAGAGAAAGAGGAGCTGTGAGTGAGAAGGAGAGGGAAAGAGAAGCTGTGAGTGAGTGAGAGAGAGAGAAAGAGAAGCTGTGAGTGAGAGAGAGAGAAAGAGAAGCTGTGAGTGAGAGAGAGAGAAAAAGAGAAGCTGTGAGTAAGAAGGAGAGCGAAAGAGAAGAAGTGAGTGAGTGAGAGAGAGAGAGAGAGAAGCTGTGAGAGAGAAAGAGAAGCTGTGATTGAGAGAGTGAGAGAGAGAAAGAGAAGCTGTTAGTGAGAGTGAGAGAGAGAGAGAGAAGCTGTGAGTGAGAGAGAGATTGAAAGAGAAGCTGTGAGTGAGAGAGAGAGAGAGAAGGAGAAGCTGTGAGTGTGAGTGAGAGAGAAAGAGAAGCTGTGAGTGAGTGAGAGAGAGAGAATGAGAAGCTGTGAGTGAGAGAGAGAAGCTGTGAGAGAGAGAAAGAGAAGCTGTGAGTGAGAGAGAGAGAGAGAAGATGTGAGTGATAGAGAGAGAGAATGAGAAGCTGTCAGTGAGAGAGAGAGAAAGTAAGAGAAGCTGTGAGTGAGATAGAGAGAGAGAGAAAGAGAAGCTGTGAGTGAGAGAGAGAGAGGGAGAGAAAGATAATCTGTGTGTGTGAGAGAGAGTAAGAGAAGCTGTGTGTTTTAGAGAGAGAGAAAGAGAAGCTGTGAGTGAGAGAGAAAGAAAGAGAAGCTGTGAGTGAGAGAGAGAGAAGCTATGAGTGAGAGAGAGAAAGAGAAGCTGTGAGTGAGAGAGAGAGATGTGAGTGATAGAGAGAGAGAAAGAGAAGCTGTGAGTGAGAGAGAGAGAGGGAGAAAGATAATCTGTGAGAGAGAGAGAGAGAGAAAGAGAAACTGTGTGTGTGAGAGAGAGAAAGAGAAGGTGTGAGTGAGAGTGAGAGAGAGAAAGAGAAGCTGTGAGTGAGAGAGAGAGAAAGAGAAGCTGTGAGTGAGAGAGATAATCTGTGAGTGAGAGAGAGAAATAAAAGCTGTGAGGGAGATAGAGAGAGAAAGAGAAGATATGAGTGAGAGAGAAGCAGTGAGAGAGAGAGAGAGAGAGAGAGAAAGAGAAGCTGTGAGTGTGTGTGAGAGAGAAAGAGAAGCTGTGAGTGAGAGAGAGAGAAAGAAAGAGAAATTAGAGTGAGAAAGAGAGAGAGAAAGAGAAGCTGTGAGTGGGAGAGAGAGAAAGAGAGTCTGTGAGTGAGAGAGAGAGAGAAGCTGTGAGTGAGAGAGAGAGAGCCACTGTGAGTGAGAGAGAGATAGAGAAGCTGTGAATGAGAGAGAGAGAGAAAGAGAAGCTGTGTGTGAGAGAGAGAAAGAGAAGCTGTGAGTGAGTGAGAGAGAGAGAAAGGGAAGTTGTGAGTGAGAGAGAGAGAGAAAGAGAAGCTGTGAGTGTGTGAGAGAGAAAGAGAAGCTGTGAGTGAGAGAGAGAGAGAAAGAGAAGCTGTGAGTGAGAAGGAGAGGGAAAGAGAAGAAGTGAGTGAGTGAGAGAGAGAGAGAAGCTGTGAGAGAGAAAGAGAAGCTGTGAGTGAGAGAGTGAGAGAGTGAGAGAGAGAAAGAGAAGCTGTTAGTGAGTGAGAGAGAGAGAGAGAAGCTGTGAGTGAGAGAGAGATTGAAAGAGAAGCTGTGAGTGTGAGTGAGAGAGAAAGAGAAGCTGTGAGTGAGTGAGAGAGAGAGAATGAGAAGCTGTGAGTGAGAGAGAGAAGCTGTGAGAGAGAGAAAGAGAAGCTGTGAGTGAGAGAGAGAGAGAAGATGTGAGTGATAGAAAGAGAGAATGAGAAGCTGTCAGTGAGAGAGAGAGAAAGTAAGAGAAGCCGTGAGTGAGATAGAGAGAGAGAGAAAGAGAAGCTGTGAGTGAGAGAGAGAGAGGGAGAGAAAGATAATCTGTGTGTGTGTGAGAGAGAAAGAGAAGCTGTGTGTTTTAGAGAGAGAAAGAGAAGCTGTGAGTGAGAGAGAGAGAAAGAGAAGCTGTGAGTGAGAGAGAGAAGCTATGAGTGAGAGAGAGAAAGAAAAGCTGTGAGTGAGAGAGAGAGAGAAAGAGAAGATATGAGTGAGAGAGAGAGAAAGAGAAGCTGTGAGTGAGAGAGAGAAGATATGAGTCAGAGAGAGAAAGAAAAGCTGTGAGTGAGAGAGAGAGAGAGAAAGAGAAGATATGAGTGAGGGAGAGAGAGAGAAGCAGTGTGTGAGAGAGAAACAGAAGCTGTGAGTGTGTGTGAGAGAGAAAGAGAAGCTGTGAGTGAGAGAGAGAGAAAGAGAAATTAGAGTGAGAAAGAGATAGAGAAAGAGAAGCTGTGAGTGGGAGAGAGAGAAAGAGAGTCTGTGAATCAGAGAGAGAGAGAGAAGCTGTGAGCGAGAGAGAGAGAGCCGCTGTGAGTGAGAGAGAGAGAAAGAGAAGCTGTGAATGAGAGAGAGAGAGAAAGAGAAGCTGTGAGTGAGAGAGAGAGAAATAGAAGCTGTGAGTGAGTGAGAGAGAGAAAGGGAAGTTTGTGAGTGAGAGAGAGAGAGAAAGAGAAGCTGTGAGTGAGAGAGAGAAGCTGTGAGTGAGAGAGAGAAAGAAAAGCTGTGAGTGAGAGAGAGAGAGAGAAAGAGAAGATGTGTGTGTGTGAGAGAGAGAAAGATAGTCTGAGAAAGAGAGAGTGAAAGAGAAGCTGTGAGTGAGACAGAGAGAGGGAGAAAGAGAAGCTGTGTGCGTGAGAGAGAGAAAGAGAAGCTGTGAGTGAGAGTGAGAGAGAGAGAGAAAGAGAAGCTGAGAGTTAGAGAGAGAGAGAAAGTGAAGCGGTGAGTGAGAGAGAGAGAGAAAGAGAAGCTGTGTGTGTGTGTGAGAGAGAAAGATAGTCTGAGAAAGAGAGAGTGAAAGAGAAGCTGTGAGTGAGACAGAGGGAGGGAGAAAGAGAAGCTGTGTGTGTGAGAGAGAAAGAGAAGATGTGAGTGAGAGTGAGAGAGAGAGAGAAAGAGTAGCTGTGAGTGAGAGAGAGAGATAAAGAGAAGCTGTGAGTGAGAGAGAGAGAAAGCAAAGCTGTGAGTGAGAGAGAGAGAATGAGAAGCTGTGAGTGAGAGAGAGAGAAGCTGTGAGTGAGAGAGAGAGAAGATGTGAGTGAGAGAGAGAGGGAGAAAGAGAAGCTGTGTGTGTGTAAAAGAGAAAGAGAAGCTGTGAGTGAGAGTGAGAGAGAGAGAAAGAAAGAGAAAGAGAAGATGTGAGGGAGAGAGCGAGAGAGAGAAAGAAGCTGTTAGTGAGAGTGAGAGAGAGAGAGAAAGAGAAGCTGTAAGTGAGAGAGAGAGAGAAAGAGATGCTGTGAGTGAGAGAGAGAGAGAAAGAGAAGCTGTGAGTGAGAGAGAGAGAAAGAGAAGCTGTGAGTGAGTGAGAGAGAGAGAAAGAGAAGCTGTGAGTGAGAGAGAGAGAAAGAGAAGCTGTGAGTGAGAGAGAGAAAGAGAAGCTGTGTGTAAGAAGGAGAGGGAAAGAGAAGAAGTGAGTGAGTGAGAGAGAGAGAGAAAGAGAATCTGTGAGAGAGAAAGAGAAGCTGTGAGTGAGAGAGTGAGAGAGAGAAAGAGAACCTGTTAGTGAGAGTGAGAGAGAGAGAGAAAGAGAAGCTGTGTGTGAGAGAGAGATTGAAAGAGAAGCTGTGAGTGAGAGAGAGAGAGAGAGAGAAAGAGAAGCTGTGAGTGAGAGAGAGAAAGAGAAGCTGTGACTGAGAGGGAGAGAGAGAAAGAGAAGCTGTGAGTGACAGAGAGAGAAGCTGTGAGATAGAGAGAGAGAAGGAGAAGCTGTGAGTGACAGAGAGAGAGAAAGAGAAGCTGAGAGTGAGAGAGCGAGAGAGAGAAAGAGAAGCTGTTAGTGAGAGAGAGAGAGAAAGAGATGCTGTGAGTGAGAGAGAGAGAGAAAGAGAAGCTGTGAGTGAGAGAGAGAGAAAGAGAAGCTGTGTGAGAGAGAAAGAGAAGCTGTGAGTGAGAAGGAGAGGGAAAGAGAAGCTGTGAGTGAGTGAGAGAGAGAGAAAGAGAAGCTGTGAGTGAGAGAGAGAAAGAGAAGCTGTGAGTGAGAGAGAGAGAGAAAGAGAAGCTGTGTGTAAGAAGGATAGGGAAAGAGAAGAAGTGAGTGAGTGAGAGAGAGAGAGAGAAAGAGAAGCTGTGAGAGAGAAAGAGAAGCTGTGAGTGAGAGAGTGAGAGAGAGAAAGAGAATCTGTTAGTGAGAGTGTGAGAGAGTGAGAAATAGAAGCTGTGAGTGAGAGAGAGATTGAAAGAGAAGCTGTGAGTGAGAGAGAGAGAGAGAAAGAGAAGCTGTGAGTGAGAGAGAGAAAGAGAAGCTGTGACTGAGAGGGAGAGAGAGAAAGAGAGGCTGTGAGTGACAGAGAGAGAGAAGCTGTGAGTTAGAGAGAGAGAAAGAGAAGCTGTGAGTGACAGAGAGAGAGAAAGAGAAGCTGAGAGTGAGAGAGAGAGAGAGAAAGTGAAGCTGTGACTGAGAGAGAGAGAGAGAGAGACAGAGAAGCTTTGTGTGTGTGTGTGAGAGAGAAAGATAGTCTGAGAAAGAGAGAGTGAAAGAGAAGCTGTGAGTGAGAGAGAGAGAGGGAGAAAGAGAAGCTGTGTGTGAGAGAGAGAAAGAGAAGCTGTGAGTGAGAGTGAGAGAGAGAGAGAAAAAGAGAAGCTGTGAGTGTGAGTGAGAGAGAAAGAGAAGCTGTGAGTGAGTGAGAGAGAGAGAATGAGAAGCTGTGGGTGAGAGAGAGAAGCTGTGAGAGAGAGAGAAAGAGAAGCTGTGAGTGAGAGAGAGAGAAAGAGAAGCTGTCAGTGAGAGAGAGAGAAGGTTAGAGAAGCTGTGAGTGAGATAGAGAGAGAGAAAGAGAAGCTGTGAGTGAGAGAGAGGGAGGGAGAGAAAGATAATCTGTGAGAGAGAGAGAGAGAGAGAGAGAGAGAGAAGCTGTGTTTTTTAGAGAGAGAGAAAGAGAAGCTGTGATTGAGAGTGTGAGAGAGAAAGAAAGAGAAGCTGTGAGTGAGAGAGAGAGAAAGAGAAGCTGTGAGTGAGAGAGAGAGAAGCTATGAGTGAGAGAGAGAAAGAAAAGCTGTGAGTGAGAGAGAGAGAGAGAAAGAGAAGATATGAGTGAGAGAGAGAGTGAAGCAGTGAGAGAGAGAGAAACAGAAGCTGTGAGTGAGACAGAGAGAGAGAAATAGAAGCTGTGAGAGAGAGAGAGGGAGAAAGAGAAGCTGTGAGAGAGAGAGAAAGAGAAGCTGTGAGTGTGTGAGAGAGAGAAAGAGAAGCTGTGAGTGAGAGAGAGAGAGAAAGAGAAGATGAGTGTGTGTGAGAGAGAAAGATAGTCTGAGAAAGAGAGAGTGAAAGAGAAGCTGTGAGTGAGACAGAGAGAGGGAGAAAGAGAAGCTGTGTGCGCGCGAGAGAGAAAGAGAAGCTGTGAGTGAGAGTGAGAGAGAGAGAGAGAAAGAGAAGATGTGAGTGAGAGAGAGAGAGAATGAGAAGCTGTGAGTGAGAGAGAGAAAGAGAAGCTGTGAGTGAGAGAGAGAGAGAAGATGTGAGTGAGAGAGAGAGGGAGAAAGAGAAGCTGTGTGTGTGAGAGAGAGAAAGAGAAGCTGTGAGTGAGAGTGAGAGAGAGAGAAAGAGAAAGAGAAGCTGTGAGTGAGAGAGCGAGAGAGACAAAGAGAAGCTGTTAGTGAGAGAGAGAGAGAAAGAGATGCTGTGAGTGAGAGAGAGAGAGAAAGAGAAGCTGTGAGTGAGAGAGAGAGAAAGAGAAGCTGTGTGAGAGAGAAAGAGAAGCTGTGAGTGAGAAGGAGAGGGAAAGAGAAGCTGTGAGTGAGTGAGAGAGAGAGAAAGAGAAGCTGTGAGTGAGAGAGAGAAAGAGAAGCTGTGAGTGAGAGAGAGAGAGAAAGAGAAGCTGTGTGTAAGAAGGATAGGGAAAGAGAAGAAGTGAGTGAGTGAGAGAGAGAGAGAGAAAGAGAAGCTGTGAGAGAGAAAGAGAAGCTGTGAGTGAGAGAGTGAGAGAGAGAAAGAGAATCTGTTAGTGAGAGTGAGAGAGAGAGAGAAATAGAAGCTGTGAGTGAGAGAGAGATTGAAAGAGAAGCTGTGAGTGAGAGAGAGAGAGAGAAAGATAAGCTGTGAGTGAGAGAGAGAAAGAGAAGCTGTGACTGAGAGGGAGAGAGAGAAAGAGAAGCTGTGAGTGACAGAGAGAGAGAAGCTGTGAGTTAGAGAGAGAGAAAGAGAAGCTGTGAGTGACAGAGAGAGAGAAAGAGAAGCTGAGAGTGAGAGAGAGAGAGAAAGTGAAGCTGTGACTGAGAGAGAGAGAGAGAGACAGAGAAGCTTTGTGTGTGTGTGTGAGAGAGAAAGATAGTCTGAGAAAGAGAGAGTGATAGAGAAGCTGTGAGTGAGAGAGAGAGAGGGAGAAAGAGAAGCTGTGTGTGAGAGAGAGAAAGAGAAGCTGTGAGTGAGAGTGAGAAAGAGAGAAAAAGAGAAGCTGTGAGTGTGAGTGAGAGAGAAAGAGAAGCTGTGAGTGAGTGAGAGAGAGAGAATGAGAAGCTGTGGGTGAGAGAGAAGCTGTGAGAGAGAGAGAGAAAGAGAAGCTGTGAGTGAGAGAGAGAGAACATCTGAGTGATAGAGAGAGAAAGAGAAGCTGTCAGTGAGAGAGAGAGAAAGTTAGAGAAGCTGTGAGTGAGATAGAGAGAGAGAAAGAGAAGCTGTGAGTGAGAGAGAGGGAGGGAGAGAAAGATAATCTGTGAGAGAGAGAGAGAGAAAGAGAAGCTGTGTGTTTTAGAGAGAGAGAAAGAGAAGCTGTGATTGAGAGTGTGAGAGAGAAAGAAAGAGAAGCTGTGAGTGAGAGAGAGAGAAAGAGAAGCTGTGAGAGAGAGAGAGAGAAGCTATGAGTGAGAGAGAGAAAGAAAAGCTGTGAGTGAGAGAGAGAGAGAGAAAGAGAAGATATGAGTGAGAGAGAGAGAGTGAAGCAGTGAGAGAGAGAGAAACAGAAGCTGTGAGTGAGACAGAGAGAGAGAAATAGAAGCTGTGAGAGAGAGAGAGAGGGAGAAAGAGAAGCTGTGAGAGAGAGAGAAAGAGAAGCTGTGAGTGTGTGAGAGAGAGAAAGAGAAGCTGTGAGTGAGAGAGAGAGAAAGAAAGAGAAATTAGAGTGAGAAAGAGAGAGAGAAAGAGAAGCTGTGAGTGGGAGAGAGAAAGAGAGTCTGTGAATCAGAGAGAGAGAGAAGCTGTGAGTGAGAGAGAGAGAGCCGCTGTGAGTGAGAGAGAGAGAAAGAGAAGCTGTGAATGAGAGAGAGAGAGAAAGAGAAGCTGTGAGTGAGAGAGAGAGAAAGAGAAGCTGTGAGTGAGTGAGAGAGAGAAAGGGAATTTTGTGAGTGAGAGAGAGAGAGAAAGAGAAGCTGTCAGTGTGAGAGAGAGAAAGTAAGAGAAGCTGTGAGTGAGATAGAGAGAGAGAGAAAGAGAAGCTGTGAGTGAGAGAGAGAGAGGGAGAAAGAGAAGCTGTGTGTGTGTGAGAGAGAAAGAGAAGCTGTGAGTGAGAGTGAGAGAGAGAGAGAAAAAGAGAAGCTGTGAGTGTGAGTGAGAGAGAAAGAGAAGCTGTGAGTGAGAGAGAGAGAGAAGATGTGAGTGATAGAGAGAGAGAATGAGAAGCTGTCAGTGTGAGAGAGAGAAAGTAAGAGAAGCTGTGAGTGAGATAGAGAGAGAGAGAAAGAGAAGCTGTGAGTGAGAGAGAGAAAGGGAGAGAAAGATAATCTGTGAGAGAGAGAGAGAGAAAGAGAAGCTGTGTGTTTTAGAGATAGAGAAAAAGAAGCTGTGATTGAGTGTGTGTGAGAGAGAAAGAGAAGCTGTGAGTGAGAGAGAAAGAGAAGCTGTGAGTGAGAGAGAGAAGCTATGAGTGAGAGAGAGAAAGAAAAGCTGTGAGTGAGAGAGAGAGAGAAAGAGAAGATATGAGTGAGAGAGAGAGAAGCAGTGAGAGAGAGAGAAATAGAAGCTGTGAGTGAGACAGAGAGAGAGAAAGAGAAGCTGTGAGAGAGAGAGAGGGAGAAAGAGAAGCTGTGAGAGAGAGAGAGAGAAAGAAAAGCTGTGAGTGTGTGTGAGAGAGAAAGAGAAGCTGTGAGTGAGAGAGAGAGAAAGAAAGAGAAGATGTAAGTGAGTGAGAGAGAGGGAGAAGCAGTGAGTGAGAGGGAGAGAGAGAAAGAGAAGCTGTCAGTGAGACAGAGAGAGAGAAAGAGAAGCTGTGAGAGAGAGAGAGGGACAAAGAGAAGCTGTGAGAGAGAGAGAGAAAGAGAAGCTGTGAGTGTGTGTGAGAGAGAAAGAGAAGCTGTGAGTGAGAGAAAGAGAAAGAAAGAGAAATTAGAATGAGAAAGAGAGAGAGAAAGAGAAGCTGTGAGTGAGAGAGAGAGAGAGAGAAGATGTGAGTGATAGAGAGAGAGAATGAGAAGCAGTGAATGATAGAGAGAGTAAGTAAGAGAAGCTTTGAGTGAGATAGAGAGAGAGAGAAGGAGAAGCTGTGAGTGAGAGAGAGAGAGAATGAGAAGCTGTCAGTGTGAGAGAGAGAAAGTAAGAGAAGCTGTGAGTGAGATAGAGAGAGAGAGAAAGAGAAGCTGTGAGTGAGAGAGAGAGAGGGAGAAAGAGAAGCTGTGTGTGTGTGAGAGAGAAAGAGAAGCTGTGAGTGAGAGTGAGAGAGAGAGAAAAAAAGAGAAGCTGTGAGTGTGAGTGAGAGAGAAAGAGAAGCTGTGAGTGAGAGAGAGAGAGAGAAGATGTGAGTGATAGAGAGAGAGAATGAGAAGCTGTCAGTGTGAGAGAGAGAAAGTAAGAGAAGCTGTGAGTGAGATAGAGAGAGAGAGAAAGAGAAGCTGTGAGTGAGAGAGAGAAAGGGAGAGAAAGATAATCTGTGAGAGAGAGAGAGAAAGAGAAGCTGTGTGTTTTAGAGATAGAGAAAAAGAAGCTGTGATTGAGTGTGTGTGAGAGAGAAAGAGAAGCTGTGAGTGAGAGAGAGAGAAAGAGAAGCTGTGAGTGAGAGAGAGAGAAGCTATGAGTGAGAGAGAGAAAGAAAAGCTGTGAGTGAGAGAGAGAGAGAGAAAGAGAAGATATGAGTGAGAGAGAGAAGCAGTGAGAGAGAGAGAAACAGAAGCTGTGAGTGAGACAGAGAGAGAGAAAGAGAAGCTGTGAGAGAGAGAGAGGGAGAAAGAGAAGCTGTGAGAGAGAGAGAGAGAAAGAAAAGCTGTGAGTGTGTGTGAGAGAGAAAGAGAAGCTGTGAGTGAGAGAGAGAGAAAGAAAGAGAAATTAGAGTGAGAAAGAGAGAGAGAAAGAGAAGCTGTGAGTGGGAGAGAGAGAAAGAGAGTCTGTGAATCAGAGAGAGAGAGAAGCTGTGAGTGAGAGAGAGAGAGAGAGCCGCTGTGAGTGAGAGAGAGAGAAAGAGAAGCTGTGAATGAGAGAGAGAGAGAAAGAGCTGTGAGTGAGAGAGAGAGAAAGAGAAGCTGTGAGTGAGTGAGAGAGAGAAAGGGAAGTTTGTGAGTGAGAGAGAGAAGCTGTGAGTGAGAGAGAGAAAGAAAAGCTGTGAGTGAGAGAGAGAGAGAGAAAGAGAAGATGTGAGTGAGTGAGAGAGAGAGAGAAGCAGTGAGAGAGAGAGAAAGAGAATCTGTCAGTGAGACAGAGAGAGAAAGAGCTGTGAGAGAGAGAGAGAGGGAGAAAGAGAAGCTGTGAGAGAGAGAGAGAAAGTGAAGCTGTGAGTGTGTGTGTGAGAGAAAGAGAAGCTGTGAGTGAGAGAGAGAGAAAGAAAGAGAAATTAGAGTGAGAAAGAGAGAGAGAAAGAGAAGCTGTGAGTGAGAGAGAGAGAGAGAAGATGTGAGTGATAGAGAGAGAGAATGAGAACCTGTGAGTGATAGAGAGAGTAAGTAAGAGAAGCTGTGAGTGAGATAGAGAGAGAGAAGGAGAAGCTGTGAGTGAGAGAGAGAGAGGGAGAAAGATAAGCTGTTTGTGTGTGTGTGAGAGAGAGAAGCTGTGTGTGTGTGAGAGAGAAAGAAAAGCTGTGATTGAGAGTGAGAGAGAGAGAGAAAGAGATGCTGTGAGTGAGAGAGAGAGAAGCTGTGAGTGAGAGAGAGAAAGAAAAGCGGTGAGTGAGAGAGAGAGAGAAAGAGAAGCTGTGAGTGAGAGAGTGAGAGAGAGAAAGAGAAGCTGTTAGTGAGAGTGAGAGATAGAGAGAAAGAGAAGCTGTGAGTGAGAGAGAGATTGAAAGAGAAGCTGTGAGTGAGAGAGAGAGAGAAAGAGAAGCTGTGAGTGAGAGAGAGAAAGAGAAGCTGTGAGTGAGAGGGACAGAAAGAGAAGCTGTGAGTGACACAGAGAGAGAGAACCTGTGAGTTAGAGAGAGAGAAAGAGAAGCTGTGAGTGACAGAGAGAGAGAAAGAGAAGCTGAGAGTGAGAGAGAGAGAGAATGTGAAGCTGTGAGTGAGAGAGAGAGAGAAAGAGAAGCTGTGTGTGTGTGAGTGAGAGAAAGATAGTCTGAGAAAGAGAGAGTGAAAGAGAAGCTGTGAGTGAGACAGAGAGAGGGAGAAAGAGAAGCTGTGTGTGTGAGAGAGAGAAAGAGAAGCTGTGAGTGAGAGTGAGAGAGAGAAAGAGAAAGAGAAGCTGTGAGTGAGAGAGAGAGAAAGAGAAGCTGTGAGTGAGAGAGATAGAGAAAGCGAAGCTGTGAGTGAGAGAGAGAGAGAGAATGAGAAGCTGTGAGTGTGAGAGAGAGAAGCTGTGAGTGAGAGAGAGAGAGATGTGAGTGATAGAGAGAGAGAAAGAGAAGCTGTGAGTGAGAGAGAGAGATAAAGAGAAGCTGTGAGTGAGAGAGAGAGAATGAGAAGCTGTGAGTGAGAGAGAAGCTGTGAGTGAGAGAGAGAGAGAAGATGTGAGTGAGAGAGGGAGGGAGAAAGAGAAGCTGTGTGTGTGTGAAAGAGAAAGAGAAGCTGTGAGTGAGAGTGAGAGAGAGAGAAAGAGAAAGAGAAGCTGTGAGTGAGAGAGCGAGAGAGAGAAAGAGAAGCTGTTAGTGAGAGTGAGAGAGAGAGAGAAAGAGAAGCTGTGAGTGAGAGAGAGAGAGAAAGAGATGCTGTGAGTGAGAAGGAGAGAGAAAGAGAAGCTGTGAGTGAGAGAGAGAGAAAGAGAAGCTGTGTGTGAGAGAGAGAAAGAGAAGCTGTGAGTGAGAAGGAGAGGGAAAGAGAAGCTGTGAGTGAGAGAGAGAGAGAAAGAGAAGCTGTGAGTGAGAGAGAGAGAAAGAGAAGCTGTGAGTGAGAGAGTGAGAGAAAGAGAAGCTGTGTGTAAGAAGGAGAGGGAAAGAGAAGAAGTGAGTGAGTGAGAGAGAGAGAAAGAGAAGCTGTGAGAGAGAAAGAGAAGCTGTGAGTGAGAGAGTGAGAGAGAGAGGGAGAATCTGTTAGTGAGAGTGAGAGAGAGAGAGAAAGAGAAGCTGTGAGTGAGAGAGAGATTGAAAGAGAAGCTGTGAGTGAGAGAGAGAGAGAAAGAGAAGCTATGAGTGAGAGAGAGAAAGAGAAGCTGTGACTGAGAGGGAGAGAGAGAAAGAGAAGCTGTGAGTGACAGAGACAGAGAAGCTGTGAGTTAGAGAGAGAGAAAGAGAAGCTGTGAGTGAGAGAGAGAGAGAAAGAGAAGCTGTGAGTGAGAGAGAGAGAAAGAGATGCTGTGAGAGAGAGGGAGAAAGAGAAGCTGTGTGCGTGAGAGAGAGAAAGAGAAGCTGTGAGTGTGTGAGAGAGAAAGTGAAGCTGAGAGTGAGAGAGAGAGAGAAAGAGACGCTGTGTGTTTGTGAGAGAGAAAGAGAGTCTGAGAAAGAGAGAGTGAAAGAGAAGCTGTGAGTGAGAGAGAGAGAGGGAGAAAGAGAAGCTGTGTGTGTGTGAGAGAGAAAGAGAAGCTGTGAGTGAGAGTGAGAGAGAAAAAGAGAAGCTGTGAGTGTGAGTGAGAGAGAAAGAGAAGCTCTGAGTGAGAGAGAGAGAGAGAGAGAAGCTGTGAGTGAGAGAGAGAAAGAGAAGCTGTGAGTGAGAGGGACAGAAAGAGAAGCTGTGAGTGACACAGAGAGAGAGAACCTGTGAGTTAGAGAGAGAGAAAGAGAAGCTGTGAGTGACAGAGAGAGAGAAAGAGAAGCTGAGAGTGAGAGAGAGAGAGAGAATGTGAAGCTGTGAGTGAGAGAGAGAGAGAAAGAGAAGCTGTGTGTGTGTGAGTGAGAGAAAGATAGTCTGAGAAAGAGAGAGTGAAAGAGAAGCTGTGAGTGAGACAGAGAGAGGGAGAAAGAGAAGCTGTGTGTGTGAGAGAGAGAAAGAGAAGCTGTGAGTGAGAGTGAGAGAGAGAAAGAGAAAGAGAAGCTGTGAGTGAGAGAGAGAGAAAGAGAAGCTGTGAGTGAGAGAGATAGAGAAAGCGAAGCTGTGAGTGAGTGAGAGAGAGAGAATGAGAAGCTGTGAGTGTGAGAGAGAGAAGCTGTGAGTGAGAGAGAGAGAGATGTGAGTGATAGAGAGAGAGAAAGAGAAGCTGTGAGTGAGAGAGAGAGATAAAGAGAAGCTGTGAGTGAGAGAGAGAGAATGAGAAGCTGTGAGTGAGAGAGAAGCTGTGAGTGAGAGAGAGAGAAGATGTGAGTGAGAGAGAGAGGGAGAAAGAGAAGCTGTGTGTGTGTGAAAGAGAAAGAGAAGCTGTGAGTGAGAGTGAGAGAGAGAGAAAGAGAAAGAGAAGCTGTGAGTGAGAGAGCGAGAGAGAGAAAGAGAAGCTGTTAGTGAGAGTGAGAGAGAGAGAGAAAGAGAAGCTGTGAGTGAGAGAGAGAGATTAAGAGAAGCTGTGAGTGAGAGAGAGAGAAAGAGAAGCTGTGAGTGAGAGAGTGAGAGAAAGAGAAGCTGTGTGTAAGAAGGAGAGGGAAAGAGAAGAAGTGAGTGAGTGAGAGAGAGAGAGAAAGAGAAGCTGTGAGAGAGAAAGAGAAGCTGTGAGTGAGAGAGTGAGAGAGAGAGGGAGAATCTGTTAGTGAGAGTGTGAGAGAGAGAGAAAGAGAAGCTGTGAGTGAGAGAGAGATTGAAAGAGAAGCTGTGAGTGAGAGAGAGAGAGAAAGAGAAGCTATGAGTGAGAGAGAGAAAGAGAAGCTGTGACTGAGAGGGAGAGAGAGAAAGAGAAGCTGTGAGTGACAGAGACAGAGAAGCTGTGAGTTAGAGAGAGAAATAGAAGCTGTGTGAGAGAGAGAGAGAGAAAGAGAAGCTGTGAGTGAGAGAGAGAGAAAGAGATGCTGTGAGAGAGAGGGAGAAAGAGAAGCTGTGTGCGTGAGAGAGAGAAAGAGAAGCTGTGAGTGTGAGAGAGAGAAAGTGAAGCTGTGAGTGAGAGAGAGAGAAAGAGACGCTGTGTGTTTGTGAGAGAGAAAGAGAGTCTGAGAAAGAGAGAGTGAAAGAGAAGCTGTGAGTGTGAGAGAGAGAGGGAGAAAGAGAAGCTGTGTGTGTGAGAGAGAGAAAGAGAAGCTGTGAGTGAGAGTGAGAGAGAGAGAGAGAAAAAGAGAAGCTGTGAGTGTGAGTGAGAGAGAAAGAGAAGCTGTGAGTGAGAGAGAGAGAGAGAAGATGTGTGATAGAGAGAGAGAATGAGAAGCTGTCAGTGAGAGAGAGAGAAAGTAAGAGAAGCTGTGAGTGAGATAGAGAGAGAGAGAAAGAGAAGCTGTGAGTGAGAGAGAGAGAGGGAGAGAAAGATAATCTGTGAGAGAGAGAGAGAGAGAGAGAAGCTGTGTGTTTTAGAGAGAGAGAAAGAGAAGCTGTGATTGAGTGTGTGTGAGAGAGAAAGAGAAGCTCTGAGTGAGAGAGAGAGAAAGAGAAGCTGTGAGTGAGAGAGAGAGAAGCTATGAGTGAGAGAGAGAAAGAAAAGCTGTGAGTGAGAGAGAGAGAGAAAGAGAAGATATGAGTGTGAGAGAGAGAGAAGCAGTGAGAGAGAGAGAAACAGAAGCTGTGAGTGAGACAGAGAGAGAGAAAGAGAAGCTGTGAGAGAGAGAGAGGGAGAAAGAGAAGCTGTGAGAGAGATAGAGAAAGAGAAGCTGTGAGTGTGTGTGAGAGACAAAGAGAAGCTGTGAGTGAGAGAGAGAGAAAGAAAGAGAAATTAGAGTGAGAAAGAGAGAGAGAAAGAGAAGCTGTGAGTGGGAGAGAGAGAAAGAGAGTCTGTGAATCAGAGAGAGAGAGAGAAGCTGTGAGTGAGAGAGAGAGAGAGAGCCTCTGTGAGTGAGAGAGAGAAAGAGAAGCTGTGAATGAGAGAGAGAGAGAAAGAGAAGCTGTGAGTGAGAGAGAGAGAAAGAGAAGCTGTGAGTGAGTGAGAGAGAGAAAGGGATGTTTGTGAGTGAGAGAGAGAAGCTGTGAGTGAGAGAGAGAAAGAAAAGCTGTGAGTGAGAGAGAGAGAGAGAAAGAGAAGATGTGAGTGAGTGTGAGAGAGAGAGAAGCAGTGAGTGAGAGAGAGAGAGAAAGAGAAGCTGTCAGTGAGACAGAGAGAGAGAAAGAGCTGTGAGAGACAGAGAAAGAGAAGCTGTGAGTGTGTGTGTGAGAGAAAGAGAAGCTGTGAGTGAGAGAGAGAGAATGAAAGAGAAATTTGAGTGAGAAAGAGAGAGAGAAAGAGAAGCTGTGAGTGAGAGAGAGAGAGAGAAGATGTGAGTGATAGAGAGAGAGAATGAGAAGCTGTGAGTGATAGAGAGAGTAAGTAAGAGAAGCTGTGAGTGAGATAGAGAGAGAGAGAGAGAAGGAGAAGCTGTGAGTGAGAGAGAGAGAGGGAGAAAGATAAGCTGTGTGTGTGTGAGAGAGAGAGAAGCTGTGATTGAGAGTGAGAGAGAGAGAAAGAGATGCTGTGAGTGAGAGAGAGAGAAGCTGTGAGTGAGAGAGAGAAAGAAAAGCGGTGAGTGAGAGAGAGAGAGAAAGAGAAGCTGTGAGTGAGAGAGTGAGAGAGAGAAAGAGAAGCTGTTAGTGAGAGTGAGAGAGAGAGAGAAAGAGAAGCTGTGAGTGAGAGAGAGATTGAAAGAGAAGCTGTGAGTGAGAGAGAGAGAGAAAGAGAAGCTGTGAGTGAGAGAGAGAAAGAGAAGCTGTGAGTGAGAGGGACAGAAAGAGAAGCTGTGAGTGACACAGAGAGAGAGAACCTGTGAGTTAGAGAGAGAGAAAGAGAAGCTGTGAGTGACAGAGAGAGAGAAAGAGAAGCTGAGAGTGAGAGAGAGAGAGAATGTGAAGCTGTGTGTGTGTGTGAGAGAGAAAGATAGTCTGAGAAAGAGAGAGTGAAAGAGAAGCTGTGAGTGAGACAGAGAGAGGGAGAAAGAGAAGCTGTGTGTGTGTGAGAGAGAAAGAGAAGCTGTGAGTGAGAGTGAGAGAGAGAAAGAGAAAGAGAAGCTGTGAGTGAGAGAGAGAGAAAGAGAAGCTGTGAGTGAGAGAGATAGAGAAAGCGAAGCTGTGAATGAGAGAGAGAGAGAGAGAATGAGAAGCTGTGAGTGTGAGAGAGAGAAGCTGTGAGTGAGAGAGAGAGAGAGATGTGAGTGATAGAGAGAGAGAAAGAGAAGCTGTGAGTGAGAGGGAGAGAAAGTAAGAGAAGCTGTGAGTGTGATAGAGAGAGAGAGAAAGAGAAGCTGTGAGTGAGAGAGAGAGAAAGAGAAGCTGTGAGTGAGAGAGAGAGAAAGAGAAGCTGTGAGTGAGAGAGAGAGAAAGAGAAGCTGTGAGTGAGAGAGAGAGAAGCTGTGTGAGAGAGAGAAAGAAAAGCTGTGAGTGAGAGAGAGAGAAAGAGAAGATATGAGTGAGAGAGAGAGAAGCAGTGAGTGAGAGAGAGAGAAAGAGAAGCTGTGAGTGAGACAGAGAGAGAGAAAGAGAAGCTGTGAGAGAGAGAGAGGGGAAGAAAGAGAAGCTGTGTGTGTGAGAGAGAGAAAGAGAAGCTGTGAGTGTGAGAGAAAGAGAAGCTGTGAGTGAGAGAGAGAGAGAGAAAGAAAGAGAAATTAGAGTGAGAAAGAGAGAGAGAAAGAGAAGCTGTGAGTGGGAGAGAGAGAAAGAGTCTGTGAGTGAGTGAGAGAGAGAGAAGCTGTGAGTGAGAGAGAGAGAAAGAGAAGCTGTGAATGAGAGAGAGAGAAACTGTGAGTGAGAGAGAGAGAAAGAGAAGCTGTGAGTGATTAAGAGAGAGAAAGGGAAGTTGTGAGTGAGAGAGAGAGAGAGAGAAGCTGTGAGTGAGAGAGAGAGAGAAAGAGAAGCTGTGAGTGAGAGAGAGAGAAAGAGAAGCTGTGAGTGAGAAGGAGAGGGAAAGAGAAGCTGTGAGTGAGTGAGAGAGAGAGAGTGAAAGAGAAGCTGTGAGAGAGAAAGAGAGAAGCTGTGAGTGAGAGAGTGAGAGAGAGAAAGAGAAGCTGTGAGTGAGAGAGAGAAAGAGAAGCTGTGAGTGAGAGGGAGAGAGAGAAAGAGAAGCTGTGAGTGAGAGAGAGAGAAAGAGAAGCTGTGAGTGAGAGAGAGAAAGAGAAGTTGTGAGTGAGAGGGAGAGAGAGAAAGAGAAGCTGTGAGTGACACACACAGAGAGAAGCTGTGAGTTAGAGAGAGAGAAAGAGAAGTTCTGAGTGACAGAGAGAGAGAAAGAGAAGCTGTGAGTGAGAGAGTGAGAGAGAGAAAGAGAAGCTGTTAGTGAGAGTGAGAGAGAGAGAGAAAGAGAAGCTGTGAGTGAGAGAGAGAAAGAGAAGCTGTGAGTGAGAGGGAGAGAAAGAGAAGCTGTGAGTGATACAGAGAGGGAGAACCTGTGAGTTAGAGAGAGAGAAAGAGAAGCTGTGAGTGATAGAGAGAGAGAAAGAGAAGCTGAGAGTGAGTGGGAGAAAGAATGTGAAGCTGTGAGTGAGAGAGAGAGAGAAAGAGAAGCTGTGTGTGTGTGTGAGAGAGAAAGATAGTCTGAGAAAGAGAGAGTGAAAGAGAAGCTGTGAGTGAGACAGAGAGAGGGAGAAAGAGAAGCTGTGTGTGTGAGAGAGAGAAAGAGAAGCTGTGAGTGAGAGGGAGAGAGAGAAAGAGAAGCTGTGAGTGAGAGAGAGAGAAAGAGAAGCTGTGAGTGAGAGAGAGAAAGAGAAGTTGTGAGTGAGAGGGAGAGTGAGAAAGAGAAGCTGTGAGTGAGAGAGAGAGAGAAAGAGAAGCTGTGAGTGAGACAGAGAGAGGGAGAAAGAGAAGCTGTGTGTGTGTGAGAGAGAGAAAGAGAAGCTGTGAGTGGGAGAGAGAGAAAGAGAGTCTGTGAATCAGAGAGAGAGAGAGAAGCTGTGAGTGAGAGAGAGAGAGAGAGCCGCTGTGAGTGAGAGAGAGAGAAAGAGAAGCTGTGAATGAGAGAGAGAGAGAAAGAGCTGTGAGTGAGAGAGAGAGAAAGAGAAGCTGTGAGTGAGTGAGAGAGAGAAAGGGAAGTTTGTGAGTGAGAGAGAGAAGCTGTGAGTGAGAGAGAGAAAGAAAAGCTGTGAGTGAGAGAGAGAGAGAGAAAGAGAAGATGTGAGTGAGTGAGAGAGAGAGAGAAGCAGTGAGAGAGAGAGAAAGAGAATCTGTCAGTGAGACAGAGAGAGAAAGAGCTGTGAGAGAGAGAGAGAGGGAGAAAGAGAAGCTGTGAGAGAGAGAGAGAAAGTGAAGCTGTGAGTGTGTGTGTGAGAGAAAGAGAAGCTGTGAGTGAGAGAGAGAGAAAGAAAGAGAAATTAGTGTGAGAAAGAGAGAGAGAAAGAGAAGCTGTGTGTGAGAGAGAGAGAGAGAAGATGTGAGTGATAGAGAGAGAGAATGAGAACCTGTGAGTGATAGAGAGAGTAAGTAAGAGAAGCTGTGAGTGAGATAGAGAGAGAGAAGGAGAAGCTGTGAGTGAGAGAGAGAGAGGGAGAAAGATAAGCTGTTTGTGTGTGTGAGAGAGAGAGAAGCTGTGTGTGTGTGAGAGAGAAAGAAAAGCTGTGATTGAGAGTGAGAGAGAGAGAGAAAGAGATGCTGTGAGTGAGAGAGAGAGAAGCTGTGAGTGAGAGAGAGAAAGAAAAGCGGTGAGTGAGAGAGAGAGAGAAAGAGAAGCTGTGAGTGAGAGAGTGAGAGAGAGAAAGAGAAGCTGTTAGTGAGAGTGAGAGATAGAGAGAAAGAGAAGCTGTGAGTGAGAGAGAGATTGAAAGAGAAGCTGTGAGTGAGAGAGAGAGAGAAAGAGAAGCTGTGAGTGAGAGAGAGAAAGAGAAGCTGTGAGTGAGAGGGACAGAAAGAGAAGCTGTGAGTGACACAGAGAGAGAGAACCTGTGAGTTAGAGAGAGAGAAAGAGAAGCTGTGAGTGACAGAGAGAGAGAAAGAGAAGCTGAGAGTGAGAGAGAGAGAGAATGTGAAGCTGTGAGTGAGAGAGAGAGAGAAAGAGAAGCTGTGTGTGTGTGAGTGAGAGAAAGATAGTCTGAGAAAGAGAGAGTGAAAGAGAAGCTGTGAGTGAGACAGAGAGAGGGAGAAAGAGAAGCTGTGTGTGTGAGAGAGAGAAAGAGAAGCTGTGAGTGAGAGTGAGAGAGAGAAAGAGAAAGAGAAGCTGTGAGTGAGAGAGAGAGAAAGAGAAGCTGTGAGTGAGAGAGATAGAGAAAGCGAAGCTGTGAGTGAGAGAGAGAGAGAGAATGAGAAGCTGTGAGTGTGAGAGAGAGAAGCTGTGAGTGAGAGAGAGAGAGATGTGAGTGATAGAGAGAGAGAAAGAGAAGCTGTGAGTGAGAGAGAGAGATAAAGAGAAGCTGTGAGTGAGAGAGAGAGAATGAGAAGCTGTGAGTGAGAGAGAAGCTGTGAGTGAGAGAGAGAGAGAAGATGTGAGAGAGAGAGAGGGAGAAAGAGAAGCTGTGTGTGTGTGAAAGAGAAAGAGAAGCTGTGAGTGAGAGTGAGAGAGAGAGAAAGAGAAAGAGAAGCTGTGAGTGAGAGAGCGAGAGAGAGAAAGAGAAGCTGTTAGTGAGAGTGAGAGAGAGAGAGAAAGAGAAGCTGTGAGTGAGAGAGAGAGAGAAAGAGATGCTGTGAGTGAGAAGGAGAGAGAAAGAGAAGCTGTGAGTGAGAGAGAGAGAAAGAGAAGCTGTGTGTGAGAGAGAGAAAGAGAAGCTGTGAGTGAGAAGGAGAGGGAAAGAGAAGCTGTGAGTGAGAGAGAGAGAGAAAGAGAAGCTGTGAGTGAGAGAGAGAGAAAGAGAAGCTGTGAGTGAGAGAGTGAGAGAAAGAGAAGCTGTGTGTAAGAAGGAGAGGGAAAGAGAAGAAGTGAGTGAGTGAGAGAGAGAGAGAAAGAGAAGCTGTGAGAGAGAAAGAGAAGCTGTGAGTGAGAGAGTGAGAGAGAGAGGGAGAATCTGTTAGTGAGAGTGAGAGAGAGAGAGAAAGAGAAGCTGTGAGTGAGAGAGAGATTGAAAGAGAAGCTGTGAGTGAGAGAGAGAGAGAAAGAGAAGCTATGAGTGAGAGAGAGAAAGAGAAGCTGTGACTGAGAGGGAGAGAGAGAAAGAGAAGCTGTGAGTGACAGAGACAGAGAAGCTGTGAGTTAGAGAGAGAGAAAGAGAAGCTGTGAGTGAGAGAGAGAGAGAAAGAGAAGCTGTGAGTGAGAGAGAGAGAAAGAGATGCTGTGAGAGAGAGGGAGAAAGAGAAGCTGTGTGCGTGAGAGAGAGAAAGAGAAGCTGTGAGTGTGTGAGAGAGAAAGTGAAGCTGAGAGTGAGAGAGAGAGAGAAAGAGACGCTGTGTGTTTGTGAGAGAGAAAGAGAGTCTGAGAAAGAGAGAGTGAAAGAGAAGCTGTGAGTGAGAGAGAGAGAGGGAGAAAGAGAAGCTGTGTGTGTGTGAGAGAGAAAGAGAAGCTGTGAGTGAGAGTGAGAGAGAAAAAGAGAAGCTGTGAGTGTGAGTGAGAGAGAAAGAGAAGCTGTGAGTGAGAGAGAGAGAGAGAGAGAAGCTGTGAGTGAGAGAGAGAAAGAGAAGCTGTGAGTGAGAGGGACAGAAAGAGAAGCTGTGAGTGACACAGAGAGAGAGAACCTGTGAGTTAGAGAGAGAGAAAGAGAAGCTGTGAGTGACAGAGAGAGAGAAAGAGAAGCTGAGAGTGAGAGAGAGAGAGAGAATGTGAAGCTGTGAGTGAGAGAGAGAGAGAAAGAGAAGCTGTGTGTGTGTGAGTGAGAGAAAGATAGTCTGAGAAAGAGAGAGTGAAAGAGAAGCTGTGAGTGAGACAGAGAGAGGGAGAAAGAGAAGCTGTGTGTGTGAGAGAGAGAAAGAGAAGCTGTGAGTGAGAGTGAGAGAGAGAAAGAGAAAGAGAAGCTGTGAGTGAGTGAGAGAGAGAGAATGAGAAGCTGTGAGTGTGAGAGAGAGAAGCTGTGAGTGAGAGAGAGAGAGATGTGAGTGATAGAGAGAGAGAAAGAGAAGCTGTGAGTGAGAGAGAGAGATAAAGAGAAGCTGTGAGTGAGAGAGAGAGAATGAGAAGCTGTGAGTGAGAGAGAAGCTGTGAGTGAGAGAGAGAGAGAAGATGTGAGTGAGAGAGAGAGGGAGAAAGAGAAGCTGTGTGTGTGTGAAAGAGAAAGAGAAGCTGTGAGTGAGAGTGAGAGAGAGAGAAAGAGAAAGAGAAGCTGTGAGTGAGAGAGCGAGAGAGAGAAAGAGAAGCTGTTAGTGAGAGTGAGAGAGAGAGAGAAAGAGAAGCTGTGAGTGAGAGAGAGAGAGAAAGAGAAGCTGTGAGTGAGAGAGAGAGAAAGAGAAGCTGTGAGTGAGAGAGTGAGAGAAAGAGAAGCTGTGTGTAAGAAGGAGAGGGAAAGAGAAGAAGTGAGTGAGTGAGAGAGAGAGAGAAAGAGAAGCTGTGAGAGAGAAAGAGAAGCTGTGAGTGAGAGAGTGAGAGAGAGAGGGAGAATCTGTTAGTGAGAGTGTGTGAGAGAGAGAAAGAGAAGCTGTGAGTGAGAGAGAGATTGAAAGAGAAGCTGTGAGTGAGAGAGAGAGAGAAAGAGAAGCTATGAGTGAGAGAGAGAAAGAGAAGCTGTGACTGAGAGGGAGAGAGAGAAAGAGAAGCTGTGAGTGACAGAGACAGAGAAGCTGTGAGTTAGAGAGAGAAATAGAAGCTGTGTGAGAGAGAGAGAGAGAAAGAGAAGCTGTGAGTGAGAGAGAGAGAAAGAGATGCTGTGAGAGAGAGGGAGAAAGAGAAGCTGTGTGCGTGAGAGAGAGAAAGAGAAGCTGTGAGTGTGAGAGAGAGAAAGTGAAGCTGTGAGTGAGAGAGAGAGAAAGAGACGCTGTGTGTTTGTGAGAGAGAAAGAGAGTCTGAGAAAGAGAGAGTGAAAGAGAAGCTGTGAGTGTGAGAGAGAGAGGGAGAAAGAGAAGCTGTGTGTGTGAGAGAGAGAAAGAGAAGCTGTGAGTGAGAGTGAGAGAGAGAGAGAGAAAAAGAGAAGCTGTGAGTGTGAGTGAGAGAGAAAGAGAAGCTGTGAGTGAGAGAGAGAGAGAGAGAGAGAGAGAAGATGTGAGTGATAGAGAGAGAGAATGAGAAGCTGTCAGTGAGAGAGAGAGAAAGTAAGAGAAGCTGTGAGTGAGATAGAGAGAGAGAGAAAGAGAAGCTGTGAGTGAGAGAGAGAGAGGGAGAGAAAGATAATCTGTGAGAGAGAGAGAGAGAGAGAAGCTGTGTGTTTTAGAGAGAGAGAAAGAGAAGCTGTGATTGAGTGTGTGTGAGAGAGAAAGAGAAGCTCTGAGTGAGAGAGAGAGAAAGAGAAGCTGTGAGTGAGAGAGAGAGAAGCTATGAGTGAGAGAGAGAAAGAAAAGCTGTGAGTGAGAGAGAGAGAGAAAGAGAAGATATGAGTGTGAGAGAGAGAGAAGCAGTGAGAGAGAGAGAAACAGAAGCTGTGAGTGAGACAGAGAGAGAGAAAGAGAAGCTGTGAGAGAGAGAGAGGGAGAAAGAGAAGCTGTGAGAGAGATAGAGAAAGAGAAGCTGTGAGTGTGTGTGAGAGACAAAGAGAAGCTGTGAGTGAGAGAGAGAGAAAGAAAGAGAAATTAGAGTGAGAAAGAGAGAGAGAAAGAGAAGCTGTGAGTGGGAGAGAGAGAAAGAGAGTCTGTGAATCAGAGAGAGAGAGAAGCTGTGAGTGAGAGAGAGAGAGAGAGCCTCTGTGAGTGAGAGAGAGAAAGAGAAGCTGTGAATGAGAGAGAGAGAGAAAGAGAAGCTGTGAGTGAGAGAGAGAGAAAGAGAAGCTGTGAGTGAGTGAGAGAGAGAAAGGGATGTTTGTGAGTGAGAGAGAGAAGCTGTGAGTGAGAGAGAGAAAGAAAAGCTGTGAGTGAGAGAGAGAGAGAGAAAGAGAAGATGTGAGTGAGTGTGTGAGAGAGAGAAGCAGTGAGTGAGAGAGAGAGAGAAAGAGAAGCTGTCAGTGAGACAGAGAGAGAGAAAGAGCTGTGAGAGACAGAGAAAGAGAAGCTGTGAGTGTGTGTGTGAGAGAAAGAGAAGCTGTGAGTGAGAGAGAGAGAATGAAAGAGAAATTAGAGTGAGAAAGAGAGAGAGAAAGAGAAGCTGTGAGTGAGTGAGAGAGAGAGAAGATGTGAGTGATAGAGAGAGAGAATGAGAAGCTGTGAGTGATAGAGAGAGTAAGTAAGAGAAGCTGTGAGTGAGATAGAGAGAGAGAGAGAGAAGGAGAAGCTGTGAGTGAGAGAGAGAGAGGGAGAAAGATAAGCTGTGTGTGTGTGTGAGAGAGAGAAGCTGTGATTGAGAGTGAGAGAGAGAGAAAGAGATGCTGTGAGTGAGAGAGAGAGAAGCTGTGAGTGAGAGAGAGAAAGAAAAGCGGTGAGTGAGAGAGAGAGAGAAAGAGAAGCTGTGAGTGAGAGAGTGAGAGAGAGAAAGAGAAGCTGTTAGTGAGAGTGAGAGAGAGAGAGAAAGAGAAGCTGTGAGTGAGAGAGAGATTGAAAGAGAAGCTGTGAGTGAGAGAGAGAGAGAAAGAGAAGCTGTGAGTGAGAGAGAGAAAGAGAAGCTGTGAGTGAGAGGGACAGAAAGAGAAGCTGTGAGTGACACAGAGAGAGAGAACCTGTGAGTTAGAGAGAGAGAAAGAGAAGCTGTGAGTGACAGAGAGAGAGAAAGAGAAGCTGAGAGTGAGAGAGAGAGAGAATGTGAAGCTGTGTGTGTGTGTGAGAGAGAAAGATAGTCTGAGAAAGAGAGAGTGAAAGAGAAGCTGTGAGTGAGACAGAGAGAGGGAGAAAGAGAAGCTGTGTGTGTGTGAGAGAGAAAGAGAAGCTGTGAGTGAGAGTGAGAGAGAGAAAGAGAAAGAGAAGCTGTGAGTGAGAGAGAGAGAAAGAGAAGCTGTGAGTGAGAGAGATAGAGAAAGCGAAGCTGTGAATGAGAGAGAGAGAGAGAGAATGAGAAGCTGTGAGTGTGAGAGAGAGAAGCTGTGAGTGAGAGAGAGAGAGAGATGTGAGTGATAGAGAGAGAGAAAGAGAAGCTGTGAGTGAGAGGGAGAGAAAGTAAGAGAAGCTGTGAGTGTGATAGAGAGAGAGAGAAAGAGAAGCTGTGAGTGAGAGAGAGAGAGAAAGAGAAGCTGTGAGTGAGAGAGAGAGAAAGAGAAGCTGTGAGTGAGAGAGAGAGAAAGAGAAGCTGTGAGTGAGAGAGAGAGAAGCTGTGTGAGAGAGAGAAAGAAAAGCTGTGAGTGAGAGAGAGAGAAAGAGAAGATATGAGTGAGAGAGAGAGAAGCAGTGAGTGAGAGAGAGAGAAAGAGAAGCTGTGAGTGAGACAGAGAGAGAGAAAGAGAAGCTGTGAGAGAGAGAGAGGGGAAGAAAGAGAAGCTGTGTGTGTGAGAGAGAGAAAGAGAAGCTGTGAGTGTGAGAGAGAGAAAGAGAAGCTGTGAGTGAGAGAGAGAGAGAGAAAGAAAGAGAAATTAGAGTGAGAAAGAGAGAGAGAAAGAGAAGCTGTGAGTGGGAGAGAGAGAAAGAGTCTGTGAGTGAGTGAGAGAGAGAGAAGCTGTGAGTGAGAGAGAGAGAAAGAGAAGCTGTGAATGAGAGAGAGAGAAACTGTGAGTGAGAGAGAGAGAAAGAGAAGCTGTGAGTGATTAAGAGAGAGAAAGGGAAGTTGTGAGTGAGAGAGAGAGAGAGAGAAGCTGTGAGTGAGAGAGAGAGAGAAAGAGAAGCTGTGAGTGAGAGAGAGAGAAAGAGAAGCTGTGAGTGAGAAGGAGAGGGAAAGAGAAGCTGTGAGTGAGTGAGAGAGAGAGAGAGAAAGAGAAGCTGTGAGAGAGAAAGAGAGAAGCTGTGAGTGAGAGAGTGAGAGAGAGAAAGAGAAGCTGTGAGTGAGAGAGAGAAAGAGAAGCTGTGAGTGAGAGGGAGAGAGAGAAAGAGAAGCTGTGAGTGAGAGAGAGAGAAAGAGAAGCTGTGAGTGAGAGAGAGAAAGAGAAGTTGTGAGTGAGAGGGAGAGAGAGAAAGAGAAGCTGTGAGTGACACACACAGAGAGAAGCTGTGAGTTAGAGAGAGAGAAAGAGAAGTTCTGAGTGACAGAGAGAGAGAAAGAGAAGCTGTGAGTGAGAGAGTGAGAGAGAGAAAGAGAAGCTGTTAGTGAGAGTGAGAGAGAGAAAGAGAAGCTGTGAGTGAGAGAGAGAAAGAGAAGCTGTGAGTGAGAGGGAGAGAAAGAGAAGCTGTGAGTGATACAGAGAGGGAGAACCTGTGAGTTAGAGAGAGAGAAAGAGAAGCTGTGAGTGATAGAGAGAGAGAAAGATAGTCTGAGAAAGAGAGAGTGAAAGAGAAGCTGTGAGTGAGACAGAGAGAGGGAGAAAGAGAAGCTGTGTGTGTGTGAGAGAGAAAGAGAAGCTGTGAGTGAGAGGGAGAGAGAGAAAGAGAAGCTGTGAGTGAGAGAGAGAGAAAGAGAAGCTGTGAGTGAGAGAGAGAAAGAGAAGTTGTGAGTGAGAGGGAGAGTGAGAAAGAGAAGCTGTGAGTGAGAGAGAGAGAGAAAGAGAAGCTGTGAGTGAGACAGAGAGAGGGAGAAAGAGAAGCTGTGTGTGTGTGAGAGAGAGAAAGAGAAGCTGTGAGTGAGAGAGAGAGAAAGAGAAGCTGTGAGTGAGAGAGAGAAAGAGAAGTTGTGAGTGAGAGGGAGAGAGAGAAAGAGAAGCTATGAGTGACACACAGAGAGAGAAGCTGTGAGTTAGAGAGAGAGAGAAAGAAGTTGTGAGTGACAGAGAGAGGGAGAGAAAGAGAAGCTGTGAGTGAGAGTGAGAGAGAGAGAGAAAGAGTAGCTGTGAGTGAGAGAGAGAGAAAGAGATGCTGTGAGTGAGAGAGAGAGAGAAAGAGAAGCTGTGAGTGAGAGAGAGAGAAAGAGAAGCTGTGAGTGAGAGAGAGAGAGAAAGAGAAGCTGTGAGTGAGAGAGTGAGAGAGAGAAAGAGAAGCTGTTAGTGAGAGTGAGAGAGAGAGAGAAAGAGAAGCTGTGAGTGAGAGAGAGAGAGAGAGAAGCTGTGAGTGAGAGAGAGAGAAAGAGTAGCTGTGAGTGAGAGAGAAAAAGAGAAGCTGTGATTAAGAAGGAGAGGGAAAGAGAAGAAGTGAGTGAGAGAGAGAGAGAGAAAGAGGCTGTGAGAGAGAAAGAGAAGCTGTGAGTGAGAGAGTGAGAGAGAGAAAGAGAATCTGTTAGTGAGAGAGAGAGAGAAAGAGAAGCTGTGAGTTAGAGAGAGAAAGAGAAGCTGTGAGTGAGAGGGAGAGAAAGAGAAGCTGTGAGTGACACACAGAGAGAGAAGCTGTGAGTTAGAGAGAGAGAAAGAGAAGCTGTGAGTGACAGAAAGAGAAAGAGAAGCTGAGAGTGAGAGAGAGAGAGAAAGTGAAGCTGTGAGTGAGAGAGAGAGAGAAAGAGAAGCTGTGTGTGTGTGTGAGAGAGAAAGATAGTCTGAGAAAGAGAGAGTGAAAGAGAAGCTGTGAGTGAGACAGAGAGAGGGAGAAAGAGAAGCTGTGAGTGAGAGAGAGAGAAAGAGAAGCTGTGAGTGAGAAGGAGAGGGAAAGAGAAGCTGTGAGTGAGTGAGAGAGAGAGAGGGAAAGAGAAGCTGTGAGAGAGAAAGAGAGAAGCTGTGAGTGAGAGAGTGAGAGAGAGAAAGAGAAGCTGTGAGTGAGAGAGAGAAAGAGAAGCTGTGAGTGAGAGGGAGAGAGAGAAAGAGAAGCTGTGAGTGAGAGAGAGAGAAAGAGAAGCTGTGAGTGAGAGAGAGAAAGAGAAGTTGTGAGTGAGAGGGAGAGAGAGAAAGAGAAGCTGTGAGTGACACACACAGAGAGAAGCTGTGAGTTAGAGAGAGAGAAAGAGAAGTTCTGAGTGACAGAGAGAGAGAAAGAGAAGCTGTGAGTGAGAGAGTGAGAGAGAGAAAGAGAAGCTGTTAGTGAGAGTGAGAGAGAGAGAGAAAGAGAAGCTGTGAGTGAGAGAGAGAAAGAGAAGCTGTGAGTGAGAGGGAGAGAAAGAAAGAGAAGCTGTGAGTGATACAGAGAGGGAGAACCTGTGAGTTAGAGAGAGAGAAAGAGAAGCTGTGAGTGATAGAGAGAGAGAAAGAGAAGCTGAGAGGGAGAGGGAGAAAGAATGTGAAGCTGTGAGTGAGAGAGAGAGAGAAAGAGAAGCTGTGTGTGTGTGAGAGAGAGAAAGATAGTCTGAGAAAGAGAGAGTGAAAGAGAAGCTGTGAGTGAGACAGAGAGAGGGAGAAAGAGAAGCTGTGTGTGAGAGAGAGAGAAAGAGAAGCTGTGAGTGAGAGGGAGAGAGAGAAAGAGAAGCTGTGAGTGAGAGAGAGAGAAAGAGAAGCTGTGAGTGAGAGAGAGAAAGAGAAGTTGTGAGTGAGAGGGAGAGTGAGAAAGAGAAGCTGTGAGTGAGAGAGAGAGAGAAAGAGAAGCTGTGAGTGAGACAGAGAGAGGGAGAAAGAGAAGCTGTGTGTGTGTGAGAGAGAGAAAGAGAAGCTGTGAGTGAGAGAGAGAGAAAGAGAAGCTGTGAGTGAGAGAGAGAAAGAGAAGTTGTGAGTGAGAGGGAGAGAGAGAAAGAGAAGCTATGAGTGACACACAGAGAGAGAAGCTGTGAGTTAGAGAGAGAGAGAAAGAAGTTGTGAGTGACAGAGAGAGAGAGAGAAAGAGAAGCTGTGAGTGAGAGTGAGAGAGAGAGAGAAAGAGAAGCTGTGAGTGAGAGAGAGAAAGAGATGCTGTGAGTGAGAGAGAGAGAGAAAGAGAAGCTGTGAGTGAGAGAGAGAGAAAGAGAAGCTGTGAGTGAGAGAGAGAGAGAAAGAGAAGCTGTGAGTGAGAGAGTGAGAGAGAGAAAGAGAAGCTGTTAGTGAGAGTGAGAGAGAGAGAGAAAGAGAAGCTGTGAGTGAGAGAGAGAGAGAGAGAAGCTGTGAGTGAGTGAGAGAGAAAGAGTAGCTGTGAGTGAGAGAGAGAAAGAGAAGCTGTGATTAAGAAGGAGAGGGAAAGAGAAGAAGTGAGTGAGAGAGAGAGAGAGAAAGAGGCTGTGAGACAGAAAGAGAAGCTGTGAGTGAGAGAGTGAGAGAGAGAAAGAGAATCTGTTAGTGAGAGAGAGAGAGAAAGAGAAGCTGTGAGTTAGAGAGAGAAAGAGAAGCTGTGAGTGAGAGGGAGAGAAAGAGAAGCTGTGAGTGACACACAGAGAGAGAAGCTGTGAGTTAGAGAGAGAGAAAGAGAAGCTGTGAGTGACAGAAAGAGAAAGAGAAGCTGAGAGTGAGAGAGAGAGAGAAAGTGAAGCTGTGAGTGAGAGAGAGAGAGAAAGAGAAGCTGTGTGTGTGTGTGAGAGAGAAAGATAGTCTGAGAAAGAGAGAGTGAAAGAGAAGCTGTGAGTGAGACAGAGAGAGGGAGAAAGAGAAGCTGTGTGTGTGTGAGAGAGAAAGAGAAGCTGTGAGTGAGAGTGAGAGAGAGAGAGAGAGAGAAGCTGAGAGTGAGAGAGAGAGAGAAAGTGAAGCTGTGAGTGTGAGAGACAGAGACAGAGAAAGAGAAGCTGTGAGTGAGAGAGAGAGAGAAAGAGAAGCTGTGAGTGAGAGAGAGAGAGAATGAGAACCTGTGAGTGAGAGAGAGAGAAGCTGTGAGTGAGAGAGAGAGAGAAGATGTGAGTGAGAGAGAGAGGGGGAGAAAGAGAAGCTGTGTGTGTGTGAGAGAGAAAGAGAAGCTGTGAGTGAGAGTGAGAGAGAGAGAGAGAAAGAGAAAGAGAAGCTGTGAGTGAGAGAGCGAGAGAGAGAGAGAGAAGCTGTTAGTGAGAATGAGAGAGAGAGAGAAAGAGAAGCTGTGAGTGAGAGAGAGAAAGAGATGCTGTGAGTGAGAGAGAGAGAGAAAGAGAAGCTGTGAGTGAGAGAGAGAGAAAGAGAAACTGTGAGTGAGAGAGAGAAAGAGAAGCTGTGAGTGAGAGGGAGAGAGAGAAAGAGAAGCTGTGAGTGAGAGAGAGAGAAAGAGAAGCTGTGAGTGAGAGAGAGAAAGAGAAGTTGTGAGTGAGAGGGAGAGAGAGAAAGAGAAGCTGTGAGTGAGAGAGAGAGAAAGAGATGCTGTGAGTGAGAGAGAGAGAGAAAGAGAAGCTGTGAGTGAGAGAGAGAGAAAGAGAAGCTGTGAGTGAGAGAGAGAGAAAGAGATGCTGTGAGTGAGAGAGAGAGAGAAAGAGAAGCTGTGAGTGAGAGAGAGAGAAAGAGAAGCTGTGAGTGAGAGAGAGAGAAAGAGAAGCTGTGAGTGAGAGAGAGAGAAAGAGATGCTGTGAGTGAGAGAGAGAGAGAAAGAGAAGCTGTGAGTGAGAGAGAGAGAAAGAGAAGCTGTGAGTGAGAGAGAGAGAGAAAGAGAAGCTGTGAGAGAGAAAGAGTAGCTGTGAGTGAGAGAGAGAGAAAGAGAAGCTGTGAGTGAGAGAGAGAGAGAAAGAGAAGCTGTGAGTGAGAGAGAGAGAGAGAGAAAGAGAAGCTGTTAGTGAGAGTGAGAGAGAGAGAGAAAGAGAAGCTGTGAGTGAGAGAGAGAGAGAGAGAAGCTGTGAGTGAGAGAGAGAGAAAGAGTAGCTGTGAGTGAGAGAGAGAAAGAGAAGCTGTGATTAAGAAGGAGAGGGAAAGAGAAGAAGTGAGTGAGAGAGAGAGAGAGAAAGAGGCTGTGAGAGAGAAAGAGAAGCTGTGAGTGAGAGAGTGAGAGAGAGAAAGAGAATCTGTTAGTGAGAGAGAGAGAGAAAGAGAAGCTGTGAGTTAGAGAGAGAAAGAGAAGCTGTGAGTGAGAGGGAGAGAAAGAGAAGCTGTGAGTGACACACAGAGAGAGAAGCTGTGAGTTAGAGAGAGAGAAAGAGAAGCTGTGAGTGACAGAAAGAGAAAGAGAAGCTGAGAGTGAGAGAGAGAGAGAAAGTGAAGCTGTGAGTGAGAGAGAGAGAGAAAGAGAAGCTGTGTGTGTGTGTGAGAGAGAAAGATAGTCTGAGAAAGAGAGAGTGAAAGAGAAGCTGTGAGTGAGACAGAGAGAGGGAGAAAGAGAAGCTGTGAGTGAGAGAGAGAGAAAGAGAAGCTGTGAGTGAGAAGGAGAGGGAAAGAGAAGCTGTGAGTGAGTGAGAGAGAGAGAGGGAAAGAGAAGCTGTGAGAGAGAAAGAGAGAAGCTGTGAGTGAGAGAGTGAGAGAGAGAAAGAGAAGCTGTGAGTGAGAGAGAGAAAGAGAAGCTGTGAGTGAGAGGGAGAGAGAGAAAGAGAAGCTGTGAGTGAGAGAGAGAGAAAGAGAAGCTGTGAGTGAGAGAGAGAAAGAGAAGTTGTGAGTGAGAGGGAGAGAGAGAAAGAGAAGCTGTGAGTGACACACACAGAGAGAAGCTGTGAGTTAGAGAGAGAGAAAGAGAAGTTCTGAGTGACAGAGAGAGAGAAAGAGAAGCTGTGAGTGAGAGAGTGAGAGAGAGAAAGAGAAGCTGTTAGTGAGAGTGAGAGAGAGAGAGAAAGAGAAGCTGTGAGTGAGAGAGAGAAAGAGAAGCTGTGAGTGAGAGGGAGAGAAAGAAAGAGAAGCTGTGAGTGATACAGAGAGGGAGAACCTGTGAGTTAGAGAGAGAGAAAGAGAAGCTGTGAGTGATAGAGAGAGAGAAAGAGAAGCTGAGAGGGAGAGGGAGAAAGAATGTGAAGCTGTGAGTGAGAGAGAGAGAGAAAGAGAAGCTGTGTGTGTGTGAGAGAGAGAAAGATAGTCTGAGAAAGAGAGAGTGAAAGAGAAGCTGTGAGTGAGACAGAGAGAGGGAGAAAGAGAAGCTGTGTGTGAGAGAGAGAGAAAGAGAAGCTGTGAGTGAGAGGGAGAGAGAGAAAGAGAAGCTGTGAGTGAGAGAGAGAGAAAGAGAAGCTGTGAGTGAGAGAGAGAAAGAGAAGTTGTGAGTGAGAGGGAGAGTGAGAAAGAGAAGCTGTGAGTGAGAGAGAGAGAGAAAGAGAAGCTGTGAGTGAGACAGAGAGAGGGAGAAAGAGAAGCTGTGTGTGTGTGAGAGAGAGAAAGAGAAGCTGTGAGTGAGAGAGAGAGAAAGAGAAGCTGTGAGTGAGAGAGAGAAAGAGAAGTTGTGAGTGAGAGGGAGAGAGAGAAAGAGAAGCTATGAGTGACACACAGAGAGAGAAGCTGTGAGTTAGAGAGAGAGAGAAAGAAGTTGTGAGTGACAGAGAGAGAGAGAGAAAGAGAAGCTGTGAGTGAGAGTGAGAGAGAGAGAGAAAGAGAAGCTGTGAGTGAGAGAGAGAAAGAGATGCTGTGAGTGAGAGAGAGAGAGAAAGAGAAGCTGTGAGTGAGAGAGAGAGAAAGAGAAGCTGTGAGTGAGAGAGAGAGAGAAAGAGAAGCTGTGAGTGAGAGAGTGAGAGAGAGAAAGAGAAGCTGTTAGTGAGAGTGAGAGAGAGAGAGAAAGAGAAGCTGTGAGTGAGAGAGAGAGAGAGAGAAGCTGTGAGTGAGTGAGAGAGAAAGAGTAGCTGTGAGTGAGAGAGAGAAAGAGAAGCTGTGATTAAGAAGGAGAGGGAAAGAGAAGAAGTGAGTGAGAGAGAGAGAGAGAAAGAGGCTGTGAGACAGAAAGAGAAGCTGTGAGTGAGAGAGTGAGAGAGAGAAAGAGAATCTGTTAGTGAGAGAGAGAGAGAAAGAGAAGCTGTGAGTTAGAGAGAGAAAGAGAAGCTGTGAGTGAGAGGGAGAGAAAGAGAAGCTGTGAGTGACACACAGAGAGAGAAGCTGTGAGTTAGAGAGAGAGAAAGAGAAGCTGTGAGTGACAGAAAGAGAAAGAGAAGCTGAGAGTGAGAGAGAGAGAGAAAGTGAAGCTGTGAGTGAGAGAGAGAGAGAAAGAGAAGCTGTGTGTGTGTGTGAGAGAGAAAGATAGTCTGAGAAAGAGAGAGTGAAAGAGAAGCTGTGAGTGAGACAGAGAGAGGGAGAAAGAGAAGCTGTGTGTGTGTGAGAGAGAAAGAGAAGCTGTGAGTGAGAGTGAGAGAGAGAGAGAGAGAGAGAAGCTGAGAGTGAGAGAGAGAGAGAAAGTGAAGCTGTGAGTGTGAGAGACAGAGACAGAGAAAGAGAAGCTGTGAGTGAGAGAGAGAGAGAAAGAGAAGCTGTGAGTGAGAGAGAGAGAGAATGAGAACCTGTGAGTGAGAGAGAGAGAAGCTGTGAGTGAGAGAGAGAGAGAAGATGTGAGTGAGAGAGAGAGGGGGAGAAAGAGAAGCTGTGTGTGTGTGAGAGAGAAAGAGAAGCTGTGAGTGAGAGTGAGAGAGAGAGAGAGAAAGAGAAAGAGAAGCTGTGAGTGAGAGAGCGAGAGAGAGAGAGAGAAGCTGTTAGTGAGAATGAGAGAGAGAGAGAAAGAGAAGCTGTGAGTGAGAGAGAGAAAGAGATGCTGTGAGTGAGAGAGAGAGAGAAAGAGAAGCTGTGAGTGAGAGAGAGAGAAAGAGAAACTGTGAGTGAGAGAGAGAAAGAGAAGCTGTGAGTGAGAGGGAGAGAGAGAAAGAGAAGCTGTGAGTGAGAGAGAGAGAAAGAGAAGCTGTGAGTGAGAGAGAGAAAGAGAAGTTGTGAGTGAGAGGGAGAGAGAGAAAGAGAAGCTGTGAGTGAGAGAGAGAGAAAGAGATGCTGTGAGTGAGAGAGAGAGAGAAAGAGAAGCTGTGAGTGAGAGAGAGAGAAAGAGAAGCTGTGAGTGAGAGAGAGAGAAAGAGATGCTGTGAGTGAGAGAGAGAGAGAAAGAGAAGCTGTGAGTGAGAGAGAGAGAAAGAGAAGCTGTGAGTGAGAGAGAGAGAAAGAGAAGCTGTGAGTGAGAGAGAGAGAAAGAGATGCTGTGAGTGAGAGAGAGAGAGAAAGAGAAGCTGTGAGTGAGAGAGAGAGAAAGAGAAGCTGTGAGTGAGAGAGAGAGAGAAAGAGAAGCTGTGAGAGAGAAAGAGTAGCTGTGAGTGAGAGAGAGAGAGAAAGAGAAGCTGTGATTAAGAAGGAGAGGGAAAGAGAAGAAGTGAGTGAGAGAGAGAGAGAGAAAGAGGCTGTGAGACAGAAAGAGAAGCTGTGAGTGAGAGAGTGAGAGAGAGAAAGAGAATCTGTTAGTGAGAGAGAGAGAGAAAGAGAAGCTGTGAGTTAGAGAGAGAAAGAGAAGCTGTGAGTGAGAGGGAGAGAAAGAGAAGCTGTGAGTGACACACAGAGAGAGAAGCTGTGAATTAGAGAGAGAGAAAGAGAAGCTGTGAGTGACAGAAAGAGAAAGAGAAGCTGAGAGTGAGAGAGAGAGAGAAAGTGAAGCTGTGAGTGAGAGAGAGAGAGAAAGAGAAGCTGTGTGTGTGTGAGAGAGAAAGATAGTCTGAGAAAGAGAGAGTGAAAGAGAAGCTGTGAGTGAGACAGAGAGAGGGAGAAAGAGAAGCTGTGTGCGTGAGAGAGAGAAAGAGAAGCTGTGAGTGAGAGTGAGAGAGAGAGAGAGAAAGAGAAGCTGAGAGTGAGAGAGGGAGAGAAAGTGAAGCTGTGAGTGAGAGAGAGAGACAGAGAAAGTGAAGCTGTGAGTGAGAGAGAGAGAGAAAGAAATGCTGTGAGTGAGAGAGAGAGAGAAAGAGAAGCTGTGAGTGAGACAGAGAGAGGGAGAAATAGAAGCTGTGTGTGTGAGAGAGAGAGAAAGAGAAGCTGTGAGTGAGAGTGAGAGAGAGAGAGAAAGAGAAAGAGAAGCTGTGAGTGAGAGAGAGAGAATGAGAAGATGTGAGTGAGAGAGAGAGAAGCTGTGAGTGAGAGAGAGAGAGAAGATGTGAGTGAGAGAGAGAGAGGGAGAAAGAGAAGCTGTGTGTGTGTGAGAGAGAAAGAGAAGCTGTGAGTGAGAGTGAGAGAGAGAGAAAGAGAAAGAGAAGCTGTGAGTGAGAGAGCGAGAGAGGGAAAGAGAAGCTGTTAGTGAGAGTGAGAGAGAGAGAGAAAGAGAAGCTGTGAGTGAGAGAGGGAGAGAAAGAGATGCTGTGAGTGAGAGAGAGAGAGAAAGAGAAGCTGTGAGTGAGAGAGAGAGAAAGAGAAGCTGTGAGAGAGAGAGAGAAAGAGAAGCTGTGAGTGAGAAGGAGAGGGAAAGAGAAGCTGTGAGTGAGTGAGAGAGAGAGAAAGAGAAGCTGTGAGTGAGAGAGAGAGAAAGAGAAGCTGTGAGTGAGAGAGAGAGAGAAAGAGAAGCTGTGAGTAAGAAGGAGAGGGAAAGAGAAGAAGTGAGTGAGTGAGAGAGAGAGAAAGAGAAGCTGTGAGAGAGAAAGAGAAGCTGTGAGTGAGAGAGTGAGAGAGAGAAAGAGAATCTGTTAGTGAGAGTGAGAGAGAGAGAGAAAGAGAAGCTGTGAGTGAGAGAGAGATTGAAAGAGAAGCTGTGAGTGAGAGAGAGAGAGAAAGAGAAGCTGAGAGTGAGAGAGAGAAAGAGAAGCTGTGACTGAGAGGTAGAGAGAGAAAGAGAAGCTGTGAGTTACACAGAGAGAGAGAAGCTGTGAGTTAGAGAGAGAGAAAGAGAAGCTGTGTGTGTGAGAGAGAAAGATAGTCTGAGAAAGAGAGAGTGAAAGAGAAGCTGTGAGTGAGAGAGAGAGAGGGAGAAAGAGAAGCTGTGTGTGTGTGAGAGAGAAAGAGAAGCTGTGAGTGAGAGTGAGAGAGAGAGAGAGAGAGAAGCTGTGAGTGTGAGTGAGAGAGAAAGAGAAGCTGTGAGTGAGTGAGAGAGAGAGAGAATGAGAAGCTGTGAGTGTGAGAGAGAAGCTGTGAGAGAGAGAAAGAGAAGCTGTGAGTGAGAGAGAGAGAGAGAAAATGTGAGTGATAGAGAGAGAGAATGAGAAGCTGTCAGTGAGAGAGAGAGAAAGTAAGAGAAGCTGTGAGTGAGATAGAGAGAGAGAGAAAGAGAAGCTGTGAGTGAGAGAGAGAGAGGGAGAGAAAGATAATTTGTGAGAGAGAGAGAGAAAGAGAAGCTGTGTGTTTTAGAGAGAGAGAAAGAGAAGCTGTGAGTGAGAGAGAGAGAAAGAGAAGCTGTGAGTGAGAGAGAGAGAAGCTATGAGTGAGAGAGGGAAAGAAAAGCTGTGAGTGAGAGAGAGAGAAAGAGAAGATATGAGTGAGAGAGAGAGAAAGAGAAGCTGTGAGTGAGAGAGAGAGAAGCTATGAGTGAGAGATAGAAAGAAAAGCTGTGAGTGAGAGAGAGAAAGAGAAGATATGAGTGAGAGAGAGAGAGAAGCTGTGAGTGAGAGAGAGAGAAAGAAAGAGAAATTAGAGTGAGAAAGAGAGAGAGAAAGACAAGCTGTGAGTGGGAGAGAGAGAAAGAGAGTCTGTGAATCAGAGAGAGAGAGGGAAGCTGTGAGTGAGAGAGAGAGAGAGCCGCTGTGAGTGAGAGAGAGAGAAAGAGAAGATGTGAATGAGAGAGAGAGAGAAAGAGAAGCTGTGAGTGAGAGAGAGAGAAAGAGAAGCTGTGAGTGAGAGAGAGAAAGAGAAGTTGTGAGTGAGAGGGAGAGAGAGAAAGAGAAGCTATGAGTGACACACAGAGAGAGAAGCTGTGAGTTAGAGAGAGAGAGAAAGAAGTTGTGAGTGACAGAGAGAGAGAGAAAGAGAAGCTGTGAGTGAGAGTGAGAGAGAGAGAGAAAGAGTAGCTGTGAGTGAGAGAGAGAGAAAGAGATGCTGTGAGTGAGAGAGAGAGAGAAAGAGAAGCTGTGAGTGAGAGAGAGAGAAAGAGAAGCTGTGAGTGAGAGAGAGAGAGAAAGAGAAGCTGTGAGTGAGAGAGTGAGAGAGAGAAAGAGAAGCTGTTAGTGAGAGTGAGAGAGAGAGAGAAAGAGAAGCTGTGAGTGAGAGAGAGAGAGAGAGAAGCTGTGAGTGAGAGAGAGAGAAAGAGTAGCTGTGAGTGAGAGAGAGAAAGAGAAGCTGTGATTAAGAAGGAGAGGGAAAGAGAAGAAGTGAGTGAGAGAGAGAGAGAGAAAGAGGCTGTGAGAGAGAAAGAGAAGCTGTGAGTGAGAGAGTGAGAGAGAGAAAGAGAATCTGTTAGTGAGAGAGAGAGAGAAAGAGAAGCTGTGAGTTAGAGAGAGAAAGAGAAGCTGTGAGTGAGAGGGAGAGAAAGAGAAGCTGTGAGTGACACACAGAGAGAGAAGCTGTGAGTTAGAGAGAGAGAAAGAGAAGCTGTGAGTGACAGAAAGAGAAAGAGAAGCTGAGAGTGAGAGAGAGAGAGAAAGTGAAGCTGTGAGTGAGAGAGAGAGAGAAAGAGAAGCTGTGTGTGTGTGTGAGAGAGAAAGATAGTCTGAGAAAGAGAGAGTGAAAGAGAAGCTGTGAGTGAGACAGAGAGAGGGAGAAAGAGAAGCTGTGAGTGAGAGAGAGAGAAAGACAAGCTGTGAGTGAGAAGGAGAGGGAAAGAGAAGCTGTGAGTGAGTGAGAGAGAGAGAGGGAAAGAGAAGCTGTGAGAGAGAAAGAGAGAAGCTGTGAGTGAGAGAGTGAGAGAGAGAAAGAGAAGCTGTGAGTGAGAGAGAGAAAGAGAAGCTGTGAGTGAGAGGGAGAGAGAGAAAGAGAAGCTGTGAGTGAGAGAGAGAGAAAGAGAAGCTGTGAGTGAGAGAGAGAAAGAGAAGTTGTGAGTGAGAGGGAGAGAGAGAAAGAGAAGCTGTGAGTGACACACACAGAGAGAAGCTGTGAGTTAGAGAGAGAGAAAGAGAAGTTCTGAGTGACAGAGAGAGAGAAAGAGAAGCTGTGAGTGAGAGAGTGAGAGAGAGAAAGAGAAGCTGTTAGTGAGAGTGAGAGAGAGAGAGAAAGAGAAGCTGTGAGTGAGAGAGAGAAAGAGAAGCTGTGAGTGAGAGGGAGAGAAAGAGAAGCTGTGAGTGATACAGAGAGGGAGAACCTGTGAGTTAGAGAGAGAGAAAGAGAAGCTGTGAGTGATAGAGAGAGAGAAAGAGAAGCTGAGAGGGAGAGGGAGAAAGAATGTGAAGCTGTGAGTGAGAGAGAGAGAGAAAGAGAAGCTGTGTGTGTGTGAGAGAGAGAAAGATAGTCTGAGAAAGAGAGAGTGAAAGAGAAGCTGTGAGTGAGACAGAGAGAGGGAGAAAGAGAAGCTGTGTGTGTGAGAGAGAGAAAGAGAAGCTGTGAGTGAGAGGGAGAGAGAGAAAGAGAAGCTGTGAGTGAGAGAGAGAGAAAGAGAAGCTGTGAGTGAGAGAGAGAAAGAGAAGTTGTGAGTGAGAGGGAGAGTGAGAAAGAGAAGCTGTGAGTGAGACAGAGAGAGGGAGAAAGAGAAGCTGTGTGTGTGTGAGAGAGAGAAAGAGAAGCTGTGAGTGAGAGAGAGAGAAAGAGAAGCTGTGAGTGAGAGAGAGAAAGAGAAGTTGTGAGTGAGAGGGAGAGAGAGAAAGAGAAGCTATGAGTGACACACAGAGAGAGAAGCTGTGAGTTAGAGAGAGAGAGAAAGAAGTTGTGAGTGACAGAGAGAGAGAGAGAAAGAGAAGCTGTGAGTGAGAGTGAGAGAGAGAGAGAAAGAGAAGCTGTGAGTGAGAGAGAGAGAAAGAGATGCTGTGAGTGAGAGAGAGAGAGAAAGAGAAGCTGTGAGTGAGAGAGAGAGAAAGAGAAGCTGTGAGTGAGAGAGAGAGAGAAAGAGAAGCTGTGAGTGAGAGAGTGAGAGAGAGAAAGAGAAGCTGTTAGTGAGAGTGAGAGAGAGAGAGAAAGAGAAGCTGTGAGTGAGAGAGAGAGAGAGAGAAGCTGTGAGTGAGTGAGAGAGAAAGAGTAGCTGTGAGTGAGAGAGAGAAAGAGAAGCTGTGATTAAGAAGGAGAGGGAAAGAGAAGAAGTGAGTGAGAGAGAGAGAGAGAAAGAGGCTGTGAGACAGAAAGAGAAGCTGTGAGTGAGAGAGTGAGAGAGAGAAAGAGAATCTGTTAGTGAGAGAGAGAGAGAAAGAGAAGCTGTGAGTTAGAGAGAGAAAGAGAAGCTGTGAGTGAGAG
The DNA here is from genome assembly GCA_035047305.1 of Bradypodion pumilum. Lineage (NCBI taxonomy): Eukaryota > Metazoa > Chordata > Lepidosauria > Squamata > Chamaeleonidae > Bradypodion > Bradypodion pumilum. The sequence continues at coordinate 268,540,477 of JAWDJD010000001.1, read as the reverse complement.
GGAGAGAAAGAGAAGCTGTGAGTGACACACAGAGAGAGAAGCTGTGAGTTAGAGAGAGAGAAAGAGAAGCTGTGAGTGACAGAAAGAGAAAGAGAAGCTGAGAGTGAGAGAGAGAGAGAAAGTGAAGCTGTGAGTGAGAGAGAGAGAGAAAGAGAAGCTGTGTGTGTGTGTGAGAGAGAAAGATAGTCTGAGAAAGAGAGAGTGAAAGAGAAGCTGTGAGTGAGACAGAGAGAGGGAGAAAGAGAAGCTGTGTGTGTGTGAGAGAGAAAGAGAAGCTGTGAGTGAGAGTGAGAGAGAGAGAGAGAGAGAGAAGCTGAGAGTGAGAGAGAGAGAGAAAGTGAAGCTGTGAGTGAGAGAGAGAGAGACAGAGAAAGAGAAGCTGTGAGTGAGAGAGAGAGAGAAAGAGAAGCTGTGAGTGAGAGAGAGAGAGAATGAGAACCTGTGAGTGAGAGAGAGAGAAGCTGTGAGTGAGAGAGAGAGAGAAGATGTGAGTGAGAGAGAGAGGGGGAGAAAGAGAAGCTGTGTGTGTGTGAGAGAGAAAGAGAAGCTGTGAGTGAGAGTGAGAGAGAGAGAGAGAAAGAGAAAGAGAAGCTGTGAGTGAGAGAGCGAGAGAGAGAGAGAGAAGCTGTTAGTGAGAGTGAGAGAGAGAGAGAAAGAGAAGCTGTGAATGAGAGAGAGAAAGAGATGCTGTGAGTGAGAGAGAGAGAGAAAGAGAAGCTGTGAGTGAGAGAGAGAGAAAGAGAAACTGTGAGTGAGAGAGAGAAAGAGAAGCTGTGAGTGAGAGGGAGAGAGAGAAAGAGAAGCTGTGAGTGAGAGAGAGAGAAAGAGAAGCTGTGAGTGAGAGAGAGAAAGAGAAGTTGTGAGTGAGAGGGAGAGAGAGAAAGAGAAGCTGTGAGTGAGAGAGAGAGAAAGAGATGCTGTGAGTGAGAGAGAGAGAGAAAGAGAAGCTGAGAGTGAGAGAGAGAGAAAGAGAAGCTGTGAGTGAGAGAGAGAGAAAGAGATGCTGTGAGTGAGAGAGAGAGAGAAAGAGAAGCTGTGAGTGAGAGAGAGAGAAAGAGAAGCTGTGAGTGAGAGAGAGAGAAAGAGAAGCTGTGAGTGAGAGAGAGAGAAAGAGATGCTGTGAGTGAGAGAGAGAGAGAAAGAGAAGCTGTGAGTGAGAGAGAGAGAAAGAGAAGCTGTGAGTGAGAGAGAGAGAGAAAGAGAAGCTGTGAGAGAGAAAGAGTAGCTGTGAGTGAGAGAGAGAGAGAAAGAGAAGCTGTGATTAAGAAGGAGAGGGAAAGAGAAGAAGTGAGTGAGAGAGAGAGAGAGAAAGAGGCTGTGAGACAGAAAGAGAAGCTGTGAGTGAGAGAGTGAGAGAGAGAAAGAGAATCTGTTAGTGAGAGAGAGAGAGAAAGAGAAGCTGTGAGTTAGAGAGAGAAAGAGAAGCTGTGAGTGAGAGGGAGAGAAAGAGAAGCTGTGAGTGACACACAGAGAGAGAAGCTGTGAATTAGAGAGAGAGAAAGAGAAGCTGTGAGTGACAGAAAGAGAAAGAGAAGCTGAGAGTGAGAGAGAGAGAGAAAGTGAAGCTGTGAGTGAGAGAGAGAGAGAAAGAGAAGCTGTGTGTGTGTGAGAGAGAAAGATAGTCTGAGAAAGAGAGAGTGAAAGAGAAGCTGTGAGTGAGACAGAGAGAGGGAGAAAGAGAAGCTGTGTGCGTGAGAGAGAGAAAGAGAAGCTGTGAGTGAGAGTGAGAGAGAGAGAGAGAAAAAGAAGCTGAGAGTGAGAGAGGGAGAGAAAGTGAAGCTGTGAGTGAGAGAGAGAGACAGAGAAAGTGAAGCTGTGAGTGAGAGAGAGAGAGAAAGAAATGCTGTGAGTGAGAGAGAGAGAGAAAGAGAAGCTGTGAGTGAGACAGAGAGAGGGAGAAATAGAAGCTGTGTGTGTGTGAGAGAGAGAAAGAGAAGCTGTGAGTGAGAGTGAGAGAGAGAGAGAAAGAGAAAGAGAAGCTGTGAGTGAGAGAGAGAGAATGAGAAGATGTGAGTGAGAGAGAGAGAAGCTGTGAGTGAGAGAGAGAGAGAAGATGTGAGTGAGAGAGAGAGAGGGAGAAAGAGAAGCTGTGTGTGTGTGAGAGAGAAAGAGAAGCTGTGAGTGAGAGTGAGAGAGAGAGAAAGAGAAAGAGAAGCTGTGAGTGAGAGAGCGAGAGAGGGAAAGAGAAGCTGTTAGTGAGAGTGAGAGAGAGAGAGAAAGAGAAGCTGTGAGTGAGAGAGGGAGAGAAAGAGATGCTGTGAGTGAGAGAGAGAGAGAAAGAGAAGCTGTGAGTGAGAGAGAGAGAAAGAGAAGCTGTGAGAGAGAGAGAGAAAGAGAAGCTGTGAGTGAGAAGGAGAGGGAAAGAGAAGCTGTGAGTGAGTGAGAGAGAGAGAAAGAGAAGCTGTGAGTGAGAGAGAGAGAAAGAGAAGCTGTGAGTGAGAGAGAGAGAGAAAGAGAAGCTGTGAGTAAGAAGGAGAGGGAAAGAGAAGAAGTGAGTGAGTGAGAGAGAGAGAAAGAGAAGCTGTGAGAGAGAAAGAGAAGCTGTGAGTGAGAGAGTGAGAGAGAGAAAGAGAATCTGTTAGTGAGAGTGAGAGAGAGAGAGAAAGAGAAGCTGTGAGTGAGAGAGAGATTGAAAGAGAAGCTGTGAGTGAGAGAGAGAGAGAAAGAGAAGCTGAGAGTGAGAGAGAGAAAGAGAAGCTGTGACTGAGAGGTAGAGAGAGAAAGAGAAGCTGTGAGTTACACAGAGAGAGAGAAGCTGTGAGTTAGAGAGAGAGAAAGAGAAGCTGTGTGTGTGAGAGAGAAAGATAGTCTGAGAAAGAGAGAGTGAAAGAGAAGCTGTGAGTGAGAGAGAGAGAGGGAGAAAGAGAAGCTGTGTGTGTGTGAGAGAGAAAGAGAAGCTGTGAGTGAGAGTGAGAGAGAGAGAGAGAGAGAAGCTGTGAGTGTGAGTGAGAGAGAAAGAGAAGCTGTGAGTGAGTGAGAGAGAGAGAATGAGAAGCTGTGAGTGTGAGAGAGAAGCTGTGAGAGAGAGAAAGAGAAGCTGTGAGTGAGAGAGAGAGAGAGAAAATGTGAGTGATAGAGAGAGAGAATGAGAAGCTGTCAGTGAGAGAGAGAGAAAGTAAGAGAAGCTGTGAGTGAGATAGAGAGAGAGAGAAAGAGAAGCTGTGAGTGAGAGAGAGAGAGGGAGAGAAAGATAATCTGTGAGAGAGAGAGAGAAAGAGAAGCTGTGTGTTTTAGAGAGAGAGAAAGAGAAGCTGTGAGTGAGAGAGAGAGAAAGAGAAGCTGTGAGTGAGAGAGAGAGAAGCTATGAGTGAGAGAGGGAAAGAAAAGCTGTGAGTGAGAGAGAGAGAAAGAGAAGATATGAGTGAGAGAGAGAGAAAGAGAAGCTGTGAGTGAGAGAGAGAGAAGCTATGAGTGAGAGATAGAAAGAAAAGCTGTGAGTGAGAGAGAGAAAGAGAAGATATGAGTGAGAGAGAGAGAGAAGCTGTGAGAGAGAGAGAGAGAAAGAAAGAGAAATTAGAGTGAGAAAGAGAGAGAAAGACAAGCTGTGAGTGGGAGAGAGAGAAAGAGAGTCTGTGAATCAGAGAGAGAGAGGGAAGCTGTGAGTGAGAGAGAGAGAGAGCCGCTGTGAGTGAGAGAGAGAGAAAGAGAAGATGTGAATGAGAGAGAGAGAGAAAGAGAAGCTGTGAGTGAGAAGGAGAGGGAAAGAGAAGCTGTGAGTGAGTGAGAGAGAGAGAAAGAGAAGCTGTGAGTGAGAGAGAGAGAAAGAGAAGCTGTGAGTGAGAGAGAGAGAAAGAGAAGCTGTGAGTAAGAAGGAGAGGGAAAGAGAAGAAGTGAGTGAGTGAGAGAGAGAGAGAGAAAGAGAAGCTGTGAGAGAGAAAGAGAAGCTGTGAGTGAGAGAGTGAGAGAGAGAAAGAGAATCTGTTAGTGAGAGTGAGAGAGAGAGAGAAAGAGAAGCTGTGAGTGAGAGAGAGATTGAAAGAGAAGCTGTGAGTGAGAGAGAGAGAAAGAGAAGCTGTGAGTGAGAGAGAGAAAGAGAAGCTGTGACTGAGTGGGAGAGAAAGAAAGAGAAGCTGTGAGTTACACAGAGAGAGAGAAGCTGTGAGTTAGAGAGAGAAAGAGAAGCTGTGAGTGACAGAGAGAGAGAAAGAGAAGCTGAGAGTGAGAGAGAGAGAGAGAAAGTGAAGCTGTGAGTGTGAGAGAGAGACAGAGAAGCTGTGTGTGTGTGAGAGAGAGAAAGATAGTCTGAGAAAGAGAGAGTGAAAGAGAAGCTGTGAGTGAGACAGAGAGAGGGAGAAAGAGAAGCTGTGTGCGTGAGAGAGAGAAAGTGAAGCTGTGAGTGAGAGAGAGAGAGAAAGAGAAGCTGTGTGTGTGAGAGAGAAAGATATTTTGAGAAAGAGAGAGTGAAAGAGAAGCTGTGAGTGAGAGAGAGAGAGGGAGAAAGAGAAGCTGTGTGTGTGAGAGAGAGAAAGAGAAGCTGTGAGTGAGAGTGAGAGAGAGAGAGAGAAAGAGAAGCTGTGAGTGTGAGTGAGAGAGAAAGAGAAGCTGTGAGTGAGTGAGAGAGAGAGAATGAGAAGCTGTGAGTGAGAGAGAGAAGCTGTGAGAGAGAGAAAGAGAAGCTGTGAGTGAGAGAGAGAGAGAAGATGTGAGTGATAGAGAGAGAGAATGAGAAGCTGTCAGTGAGAGAGAGAGAAAGTAAGAGAAGCTGTGAGTGAGATAGAGAGAGAGAGAAAGAGAAGCTGTGAGTGAGAGAGAGAGAGGGAGAGAAAGATAATCTGTGAGAGAGAGAGAGAAAGAGAAGCTGTGTGTTTTAGAGAGAGAGAAAGAGAAGCTGAGTGAGAGAGAGAAAGAGAAGCTGTGAGTGAGAGAGAGAAGCTATGAGTGAGAGAGAGAAAGAAAAGCTGTGAGTGAGAGAGAGAGAGAAAGAGAAGATATGAGTGAGAGAGAGAGAAAGAGAAGCTGTGCGTGAGAGAGAGAGAAGCTATGAGTGAGAGAGAGAAAGAAAAGCTGTGAGTGAGAGAGAAACAGAAGCTGTGAGTGAGACAGAGAGAGAGAAAGAGAAGCTGTGAGAGAGAGAGAGAGGGAGAAAGAGAAGCTGTGAGAGAGAGAGAGAAAGAGAAGCTGTGAGTGTGTGTGAGAGAGAAAGAGAAGCTGTGAGTGAGAGAGAGAGAAAGAGAGTCTGTGAATCAGAGAGAGAGAAGCTGTGAGTGAGAGACAGAGAGAGAGAGCCGCTGTGAGTGAGAGAGAAAGAGAAGCTGTGAATGAGAGAGAGAGAAATAGAAGCTGTGAGTGAGAGAGAGAGAAAGAGAAGCTGTGAGTGAGTGAGAGAGAGAAAGAGAAGCTGTGAGTGAGAGAGAGATGCTGTGAGTGAGAGAGAGAAAGAAAAGCTGTGAGTGAGAGAGAGAGAGAGAAAGAGAAGATGTGAGTGAGTGAGAGAGAGAGAGAAGCAGTGAGTGAGAGAGAGAGAGAGAAAGAGAAGCTGTCAGTGAGACAGAGAGAGAGAAAGAGAAGCTGTGAGAGAGAGAGAGGGAGAAAGAGAAGCTGTGAGAGAGAGAGTGAAAGAGAATCTGTGAGTGTGTGTGAGAGAGAAAGAGAAGCTGTGAGTGAGAGAGAGAGAAAGAAAGAGAAATTAGAGTGAGAAAGAGAGAGAAAGAGAAGCTGTGAGTGAGAGAGAGAGAGAAGATGTGAGTGATAGAGAGAGAGAATGAGAAGCTGTGATTGATAGAGAGTAAGTAAAAGAAGCTGTGAGTGAGATAGAGAGAGAGAGAAGGAGAAGCTGTGAGTGAGAGAGAGAGAGGGAGTAAGATAAGCTGTGTGAGAGGGAGAGAGAGAGAAGCTGTGTGTGTGAGAGAGAGAAAGAAAAGCTGTGATTGAGAGTGAGAGAGAGAAAGAAAGAGATGCTGTGAGTGAGAGAGAGAGAAGCTGTGAGTGAGAGAGAGAAAGAAAGGTGGTGAGTGAGAGAGAGAGAAAGAGAAGATATGAATGAGAGAGAGAGAGAGAGAAGCAGTGAGAGAGAGAGAGAAAGAGAAGCTGTGAGTGAGAGAGAGAGAGAAAGAGAAGCTGTGAGAGAGAGAGAGGGAGAAAGAGAAGCTGTGAGAGAGCGAGAGAAAGAGAAGCTGTGAGTGTGTGTGTGAGAGAAAAAGAAGCTGTGAGTGAGAGAGAGAGAAAGAAAGAGAAATTAGAGTGAGAAAGAGAGAGAGAAAGAGAAGCTGTGAGTGGGAGAGAGAGAAAGAGAGTCTGTGAGTGAGAGAGAGAGAGAGAAGCTGTGAGTGAGAGAGCGAGTGCTGCTGTGAGTGAGAGAGAGAGAAAGAGAAGCTGTGAATGAGAGAGAGAGAAAGAGAAGCTGTGAGTGAGAGAGAGAGAAAGAAAGAGAAGCTGTGAGTGTGAGTGAGAGAGAAAGAGAAGCTGTGAGTGAGTGAGAGAGAATAAGAAGCTGTGAGTGAGAGAGAGAAGCTGTGAGAGAGAGAAAGAGAAGCTGTGAGTGAGAGAGAGAGAGAAGATGTGAGTGATAGAGAGAGAGAATGAGAAGCTGTCAGTGAGAGAGAGAGAAAGTAAGAGAAGCTGTGAGTGAGATAGAGAGAGGGAGAGAAAGAGAAGCTGTGAGTGAGAGAGAGAGAGGGAGAGAAAGATAATCTGTGAGAGAGAGAGAGAGAGAGAAGCTGTGTGTTTTAGAGAGAGAGAAAGAGAAGCTGTGAGTGAGAGAGAGAAAGAGAAGCTGTGAGTGAGAGAGAGAAGCTATGAGTGAGAGAGAGAAAGAAAAGCTGTGAGTGAGAGAGAGAGAGAAAGAGAAGATATGAGTGAGAGAGAGAGAAAGAGAAGCTGTGCGTGAGAGAGAGAGAAGCTATGAGTGAGCGAGAGAAAGAAAAGCTGTGAGTGAGAGAGAAACAGAAGCTGTGAGTGAGACAGAGAGAGAGAAAGAGAAGCTGTGAGAGAGAGAGAGAGGGAGAAAGAGAAGCTGTGAGAGAGAGAGAGAAAGAGAAGCTGTGAGTGTGTGTGAGAGAGAAAGAGAAGCTGTGAGTGAGAGAGAGAGAAAGAAAGAGAAATTAGAGTGAGAAAGAGAGAGAGAAAGAGAAGCTGTGAGTGGGAGAGAGAGAAAGAGAGTCTGTGAATCAGAGAGAGAGAGAGAAGCTGTGAGTGAGAGACAGAGAGAGAGCCGCTGTGAGTGAGAGAGAGAGAAAGAGAAGCTGTGAATGAGAGAGAGAGAGAAATAGAAGCTGTGAGTGAGAGAGAGAGAAAGAGAAGCTGTGAGTGAGTGAGAGAGAGAAAGGGAAGTTTGTGAGTGAGGTTGAGAGAGAAAGAGAAGCTGTGAGTGAGAGAGAGATGCTGTGAGTGAGAGAGAGAAAGGAAAGCTCTGAGTGAGAGAGAGAGAGAGAAAGAGAAGATGTGAGTGAGTGAGAGAGGGAGAGAAGCAGTGAGTGAGAGAGAGAGAGAGAAAGAGAAGCTGTCAGTGAGACAGAGAGAGAGAAAGAGAAGCTGTGAGAGAGAGAGAGAGGGAGAAAGAGAAGCTGTGAGAGAGAGAGTGAAAGAGAAGCTGTGAGTGTGTGTGAGAGAGAAAGAGAAGCTGTGAGTGAGAGAGAGAGAAAGAAAGAGAAATTAGAGTGAGAAAGAGAGAGAAAGAGAAGCTGTGAGTGAGAGAGAGAGAGAAGATGTGAGTGATAGAGAGAGAGAATGAGAAGCTGTGATTGATAGAGAGTAAGTAAGAGAAGCTGAGTGAGATAGAGAGAGAGAGAAGGAGAAGCTGTGAGTGAGAGAGAGAGAGGGAGTAAGATAAGCTGTGTGAGAGGGAGAGAGAGAGAAGCTGTGAGTGTGTGTGAGAGAGAAAGAGAAGCTGTGAGTGAGAGAGAGAGAAAGAAAGAGAAATTAGAGTGAGAAAGAGAGAGAGAAAGAGAAGCTGTGAGTGGGAGAGAGAGAAAGAGAGTCTGTGAATCAGAGAGAGAGAGAGAAGCTGTGAGTGAGAGACAGAGAGAGAGCCGCTGTGAGTGAGAGAGAGAGAAAGAGAAGCTGTGAATGAGAGAGAGAGAGAAATAGAAGCTGTGAGTGAGAGAGAGAGAAAGAGAAGCTGTGAGTGAGTGAGAGAGAGAAAGGGAAGTTTGTGAGTGAGGTTGAGAGAGAAAGAGAAGCTGTGAGTGAGAGAGAGATGCTGTGAGTGAGAGAGAGAAAGGAAAGCTGTGAGTGAGAGAGAGAGAGAGAAAGAGAAGATGTGAGTGAGTGAGAGAGGGAGAGAAGCAGTGAGTGAGAGAGAGAGAGAGAAAGAGAAGCTGTCAGTGAGACAGAGAGAGAGAAAGAGAAGCTGTGAGAGAGAGAGAGAGGGAGAAAGAGAAGCTGTGAGAGAGAGAGGGAAAGAGAAGCTGTGAGTGTGTGTGAGAGAGAAAGAGAAGCTGTGAGTGAGAGAGAGAGAAAGAAAGAGAAATTAGAGTGAGAAAGAGAGAGAAAGAGAAGCTGTGAGTGAGAGAGAGAGAGAAGATGTGAGTGATAGAGAGAGAGAATGAGAAGCTGTGATTGATAGAGAGTAAGTAAGAGAAGCTGTGAGTGAGATAGAGAGAGAGAGAAGGAGAAGCTGTGAGTGAGAGAGAGAGAGGGAGTAAGATAAGCTGTGTGAGAGGGAGAGAGAGAGAAGCTGTGTGTGTGAGAGAGAGAAAGAAAAGCTGTGATTGAGAGTGAGAGAGAGAGAGAAAGAGATGCTGTGAGTGAGAGAGAGAGAAGCTGTGAGTGAGAGAGAGAAAGAAAGGTGGTGAGTGAGAGAGAGAGAAAGAGAAGATATGAATGAGAGAGAGAGAGAGAGAAGCAGTGAGAGAGAGAGAAAGAGAAGCTGTGAGTGAGACAGAGAGAGAGAAAGAGAAGCTGTGAGAGAGAGAGAGGGAGAAAGAGAAGCTGTGAGAGAGCGAGAGAAAGAGAAGCTGTGAGTGTGTGTGTGAGAGAAAAAGAAGCTGTGAGTGAGAGAGAGAGAAAGAAAGAGAAATTAGAGTGAGAAAGAGAGAGAGAAAGAGAAGCTGTGAGTGGGAGAGAGAGAAAGAGAGTCTGTGAGTGAGAGAGAGAGAGAGAAGCTGTGAGTGAGAGAGCGAGTGCTGCTGTGAGTGAGAGAGAGAGAAAGAGAAGCTGTGAATGAGAGAGAGAGAAAGAGAAGCTGTGAGTGAGAGAGAGAGAAAGAAAGAGAAGCTGTGAGTGTGAGTGAGAGAGAAAGAGAAGCTGTGAGTGAGTGAGAGAGAATAAGAAGCTGTGAGTGAGAGAGAGAAGCTGTGAGAGAGAGAAAGAGAAGCTGTGAGTGAGAGAGAGAGAAGATGTGAGTGATAGAGAGAGAGAATGAGAAGCTGTCAGTGAGAGAGAGAGAAAGTAAGAGAAGCTGTGAGTGAGATAGAGAGAGAGAGAAAGAGAAGCTGTGAGTGAGAGAGAGAGAGGGAGAGAAAGATAATCTGTGAGAGAGAGAGAGAGAGAGAAGCTGTGTGTTTTAGAGAGAGAGAAAGAGAAGCTGTGAGTGAGAGAGAGAAAGAGAAGCTGTGAGTGAGAGAGAGAAGCTATGAGTGAGAGAGAGAAAGAAAAGCTGTGAGTGAGAGAGAGAGAGAAAGAGAAGATATGAGTGAGAGAGAGAGAAAGAGAAGCTGTGCGTGAGAGAGAGAGAAGCTATGAGTGAGCGAGAGAAAGAAAAGCTGTGAGTGAGAGAGAAACAGAAGCTGTGAGTGAGACAGAGAGAGAGAAAGAGAAGCTGTGAGAGAGAGAGAGAGGGAGAAAGAGAAGCTGTGAGAGAGAGAGAGAAAGAGAAGCTGTGAGTGTGTGTGAGAGAGAAAGAGAAGCTGTGAGTGAGAGAGAGAGAAAGAAAGAGAAATTAGAGTGAGAAAGAGAGAGAGAAAGAGAAGCTGTGAGTGGGAGAGAGAGAAAGAGAGTCTGTGAATCAGAGAGAGAGAGAGAAGCTGTGAGTGAGAGACAGAGAGAGAGCCGCTGTGAGTGAGAGAGAGAGAAAGAGAAGCTGTGAATGAGAGAGAGAGAGAAATAGAAGCTGTGAGTGAGAGAGAGAGAAAGAGAAGCTGTGAGTGAGTGAGAGAGAGAAAGGGAAGTTTGTGAGTGAGAGGGAGAGAGAAAGAGAAGCTGTGAGTGAGAGAGAGATGCTGTGAGTGAGAGAGAGAAAGGAAAGCTGTGAGTGAGAGAGAGAGAGAGAAAGAGAAGATGTGAGTGAGTGAGAGAGGGAGAGAAGCAGTGAGTGAGAGAGAGAGAGAGAAAGAGAAGCTGTCAGTGAGACAGAGAGAGAGAAAGAGAAGCTGTGAGAGAGAGAGAGAGGGAGAAAGAGAAGCTGTGAGAGAGAGAGTGAAAGAGAAGCTGTGAGTGTGTGTGAGAGAGAAAGAGAAGCTGTGAGTGAGAGAGAGAGAAAGAAAGAGAAATTAGAGTGAGAAAGAGAGAGAAAGAGAAGCTGTGAGTGAGAGAGAGAGAGATGTGAGTGATAGAGAGAGAGAATGAGAAGCTGTGATTGATAGAGAGTAAGTAAGAGAAGCTGTGAGTGAGATAGAGAGAGAGAGAAGGAGAAGCTGTGAGTGAGAGAGAGAGAGGGAGTAAGATAAGCTGTGTGAGAGGGAGAGAGAGAGAAGCTGTGTGTGTGAGAGAGAGAAAGAAAAGCTGTGATTGAGAGTGAGAGAGAGAGAGAAAGAGATGCTGTGAGTGAGAGAGAGAGAAGCTGTGAGTGAGAGAGAGAAAGAAAAGTGGTGAGTGAGAGAGAGAGAAAGAGAAGATATGAATGAGAGAGAGAGAGAGAGAAGCAGTGAGAGAGAGAGAAAGAGAAGCTGTGAGTGAGACAGAGAGAGAGAAAGAGAAGCTGTGAGAGAGAGAGAGGGAGAAAGAGAAGCTGTGAGAGAGCGAGAGAAAGAGAAGCTGTGAGTGTGTGTGTGAGAGAAAAAGAAGCTGTGAGTGAGAGAGAGAGAAAGAAAGAGAAATTAGAGTGAGAAAGAGAGAGAGAAAGAGAAGCTGTGAGTGGGAGAGAGAGAAAGAGAGTCTGTGAGTGAGAGAGAGAGAGAGAAGCTGTGAGTGAGAGAGCGAGTGCTGCTGTGAGTGAGAGAGAGAGAAAGAGAAGCTGTGAATGAGAGAGAGAGAAAGAGAAGCTGTGAGTGAGAGAGAGAGAAAGAAAGAGAAGCTGTGAGTGTGAGTGAGAGAGAAAGAGAAGCTGTGAGTGAGTGAGAGAGAATAAGAAGCTGTGAGTGAGAGAGAGAAGCTGTGAGAGAGAGAAAGAGAAGCTGTGAGTGAGAGAGAGAGAAGATGTGAGTGATAGAGAGAGAGAATGAGAAGCTGTCAGTGAGAGAGAGAGAAAGTAAGAGAAGCTGTGAGTGAGATAGAGAGAGAGAGAAAGAGAAGCTGTGAGTGAGAGAGAGAGAGGGAGAGAAAGATAATCTGTGAGAGAGAGAGAGAGAGAGAAGCTGTGTGTTTTAGAGAGAGAGAAAGAGAAGCTGTGAGTGAGAGAGAGAAAGAGAAGCTGTGAGTGAGAGAGAGAAGCTATGAGTGAGAGAGAGAAAGAAAAGCTGTGAGTGAGAGAGAGAGAGAAAGAGAAGATATGAGTGAGAGAGAGAGAAAGAGAAGCTGTGCGTGAGAGAGAGAGAAGCTATGAGTGAGCGAGAGAAAGAAAAGCTGTGAGTGAGAGAGAAACAGAAGCTGTGAGTGAGACAGAGAGAGAGAAAGAGAAGCTGTGAGAGAGAGAGAGAGGGAGAAAGAGAAGCTGTGAGAGAGAGAGAGAAAGAGAAGCTGTGAGTGTGTGTGAGAGAGAAAGAGAAGCTGTGAGTGAGAGAGAGAGAAAGAAAGAGAAATTAGAGTGAGAAAGAGAGAGAGAAAGAGAAGCTGTGAGTGGGAGAGAGAGAAAGAGAGTCTGTGAATCAGAGAGAGAGAGAGAAGCTGTGAGTGAGAGACAGAGAGAGAGCCGCTGTGAGTGAGAGAGAGAGAAAGAGAAGCTGTGAATGAGAGAGAGAGAGAAATAGAAGCTGTGAGTGAGAGAGAGAGAAAGAGAAGCTGTGAGTGAGTGAGAGAGAGAAAGGGAAGTTTGTGAGTGAGAGGGAGAGAGAAAGAGAAGCTGTGAGTGAGAGAGAGATGCTGTGAGTGAGAGAGAGAAAGGAAAGCTGTGAGTGAGAGAGAGAGAGAGAAAGAGAAGATGTGAGTGAGTGAGAGAGGGAGAGAAGCAGTGAGTGAGAGAGAGAGAGAGAAAGAGAAGCTGTCAGTGAGACAGAGAGAGAGAAAGAGAAGCTGTGAGAGAGAGAGAGAGGGAGAAAGAGAAGCTGTGAGAGAGAGAGTGAAAGAGAAGCTGTGAGTGTGTGTGAGAGAGAAAGAGAAGCTGTGAGTGAGAGAGAGAGAAAGAAAGAGAAATTAGAGTGAGAAAGAGAGAGAAAGAGAAGCTGTGAGTGAGAGAGAGAGAGATGTGAGTGATAGAGAGAGAGAATGAGAAGCTGTGATTGATAGAGAGTAAGTAAGAGAAGCTGTGAGTGAGATAGAGAGAGAGAGAAGGAGAAGCTGTGAGTGAGAGAGAGAGAGGGAGTAAGATAAGCTGTGTGAGAGGGAGAGAGAGAGAAGCTGTGTGTGTGAGAGAGAGAAAGAAAAGCTGTGATTGAGAGTGAGAGAGAGAGAGAAAGAGATGCTGTGAGTGAGAGAGAGAGAAGCTGTGAGTGAGAGAGAGAAAGAAAAGTGGTGAGTGAGAGAGAGAGAAAGAGAAGATATGAATGAGAGAGAGAGAGAGAGAAGCAGTGAGAGAGAGAGAAAGAGAAGCTGTGAGTGAGACAGAGAGAGAGAAAGAGAAGCTGTGAGAGAGAGAGAGGGAGAAAGAGAAGCTGTGAGAGAGCGAGAGAAAGAGAAGCTGTGAGTGTGTGTGTGAGAGAAAAAGAAGCTGTGAGTGAGAGAGAGAGAAAGAAAGAGAAATTAGAGTGAGAAAGAGAGAGAGAAAGAGAAGCTGTGAGTGGGAGAGAGAGAAAGAGAGTCTGTGAGTGAGAGAGAGAGAGAGAAGCTGTGAGTGAGAGAGCGAGTGCTGCTGTGAGTGAGAGAGAGAGAAAGAGAAGCTGTGAATGAGAGAGAGAGAAAGAGAAGCTGTGAGTGAGAGAGAGAGAAAGAAAGAGAAGCTGTGAGTGTGAGTGAGAGAGAAAGAGAAGCTGTGAGTGAGTGAGAGAGAATAAGAAGCTGTGAGTGAGAGAGAGAAGCTGTGAGAGAGAGAAAGAGAAGCTGTGAGTGAGAGAGAGAGAAGATGTGAGTGATAGAGAGAGAGAATGAGAAGCTGTCAGTGAGAGAGAGAGAAAGTAAGAGAAGCTGTGAGTGAGATAGAGAGAGAGAGAAAGAGAAGCTGTGAGTGAGAGAGAGAGAGGGAGAGAAAGATAATCTGTGAGAGAGAGAGAGAGAGAAGCTGTGTGTTTTAGAGAGAGAGAAAGAGAAGCTGTGAGTGAGAGAGAGAAAGAGAAGCTGTGAGTGAGAGAGAGAAGCTATGAGTGAGAGAGAGAAAGAAAAGCTGTGAGTGAGAGAGAGAGAGAAAGAGAAGATATGAGTGAGAGAGAGAGAAAGAGAAGCTGTGCGTGAGAGAGAGAGAAGCTATGAGTGAGCGAGAGAAAGAAAAGCTGTGAGTGAGAGAGAAACAGAAGCTGTGAGTGAGACAGAGAGAGAGAAAGAGAAGCTGTGAGAGAGAGAGAGAGGGAGAAAGAGAAGCTGTGAGAGAGAGAGAGAAAGAGAAGCTGTGAGTGTGTGTGAGAGAGAAAGAGAAGCTGTGAGTGAGAGAGAGAGAAAGAAAGAGAAATTAGAGTGAGAAAGAGAGAGAGAAAGAGAAGCTGTGAGTGGGAGAGAGAGAAAGAGAGTCTGTGAATCAGAGAGAGAGAGAGAAGCTGTGAGTGAGAGACAGAGAGAGAGCCGCTGTGAGTGAGAGAGAGAGAAAGAGAAGCTGTGAATGAGAGAGAGAGAGAAATAGAAGCTGTGAGTGAGAGAGAGAGAAAGAGAAGCTGTGAGTGAGTGAGAGAGAGAAAGGGAAGTTTGTGAGTGAGAGGGAGAGAGAAAGAGAAGCTGTGAGTGAGAGAGAGATGCTGTGAGTGAGAGAGAGAAAGGAAAGCTGTGAGTGAGAGAGAGAGAGAGAAAGAGAAGATGTGAGTGAGTGAGAGAGGGAGAGAAGCAGTGAGTGAGAGAGAGAGAGAGAAAGAGAAGCTGTCAGTGAGACAGAGAGAGAGAAAGAGAAGCTGTGAGAGAGAGAGAGAGGGAGAAAGAGAAGCTGTGAGAGAGAGAGTGAAAGAGAAGCTGTGAGTGTGTGTGAGAGAGAAAGAGAAGCTGTGAGTGAGAGAGAGAGAAAGAAAGAGAAATTAGAGTGAGAAAGAGAGAGAAAGAGAAGCTGTGAGTGAGAGAGAGAGAGATGTGAGTGATAGAGAGAGAGAATGAGAAGCTGTGATTGATAGAGAGTAAGTAAGAGAAGCTGTGAGTGAGATAGAGAGAGAGAGAAGGAGAAGCTGTGAGTGAGAGAGAGAGAGGGAGTAAGATAAGCTGTGTGAGAGGGAGAGAGAGAGAAGCTGTGTGTGTGAGAGAGAGAAAGAAAAGCTGTGATTGAGAGTGAGAGAGAGAGAGAAAGAGATGCTGTGAGTGAGAGAGAGAGAAGCTGTGAGTGAGAGAGAGAAAGAAAAGTGGTGAGTGAGAGAGAGAGAAATTGAAGATATGAATGAGAGAGAGAGAGAGAAGCAGTGAGAGAGAGAGAGAAAGAGAAGCTGTGAGTGAGACAGAGAGAGAGAAAGAGAAGCTGTGAGAGAGAGAGAGGGAGAAAGAGAAGCTGTGAGAGAGCGAGAGAAAGAGAAGCTGTGAGTGTGTGTGAGAGAGAAAAAGAAGCTGTGAGTGAGAGAGAGAGAAAGAAAGAGAAATTAGAGTGAGAAAGAGAGAGAGAAAGAGAAGCTGTGAGTGGGAGAGAGAGAAAGAGAGTCTGTGAGTGAGAGAGAGAGAGAGATGCTGTGAGTGAGAGAGCGAGTGCTGCTGTGAGTGAGAGAGAGAGAAAGAGAAGCTGTGAATGAGAGAGAGAGAGAAAGAGAAGCTGTGAGTGAGAGAGAGAGAAAGAAAGAGAAGCTGTGAGTGAGTGAGAGAGAGAAAGGGAAGTTGTGAGTGAGAGAGAGAGAGAAAGAGAAGCTGTGAGTGAGAGAGAGAAAGAGAAGCTGTGAGTGAGAGAGAGAAAGAGAAGCTGTGAGTGAGACAGAGAGAGAGAAAGAGAAGCTGTGAGAGAGAGAGAGGGAGAAAGAGAAGCTGTGAGAGAGCGAGAGAAAGAGAAGCTGTGAGTGTGTGTGTGAGAGAAAAAGAAGCTGTGAGTGAGAGAGAGAGAAAGAAAGAGAAATTAGAGTGAGAAAGAGAGAGAGAAAGAGAAGCTGTGAGTGGGAGAGAGAGAAAGAGAGTCTGTGAGTGAGAGAGAGAGAGAAGCTGTGAGTGAGAGAGCGAGTGCTGCTGTGAGTGAGAGAGAGAGAAAGAGAAGCTGTGAATGAGAGAGAGAGAAAGAGAAGCTGTGAGTGAGAGAGAGAGAAAGAAAGAGAAGCTGTGAGTGTGAGTGAGAGAGAAAGAGAAGCTGTGAGTGAGTGAGAGAGAATAAGAAGCTGTGAGTGAGAGAGAGAAGCTGTGTGAGAGAGAAAGAGAAGCTGTGAGTGAGAGAGAGAGAGAAGATGTGAGTGATAGAGAGAGAGAATGAGAAGCTGTCAGAGAGAGAGAGAGAAAGTAAGAGAAGCTGTGAGTGAGATAGAGAGAGAGAGAAAGAGAAGCTGTGAGTGAGAGAGAGAGAGGGAGAGAAAGATAATCTGTGAGAGAGAGAGAGAGAGAAGCTGTGTGTTTTAGAGAGAGAGAAAGAGAAGCTGTGAGTGAGAGAGAGAAAGAGAAGCTGTGAGTGAGAGAGAGAAGCTATGAGTGAGAGAGAGAAAGAAAAGCTGTGAGTGAGAGAGAGAGAGAAAGAGAAGATATGAGTGAGAGAGAGAGAAAGAGAAGCTGTGCGTGAGAGAGAGAGAAGCTATGAGTGAGCGAGAGAAAGAAAAGCTGTGAGTGAGAGAGAAACAGAAGCTGTGAGTGAGACAGAGAGAGAGAAAGAGAAGCTGTGAGAGAGAGAGAGAGGGAGAAAGAGAAGCTGTGAGAGAGAGAGAGAAAGAGAAGCTGTGAGTGTGTGTGAGAGAGAAAGAGAAGCTGTGAGTGAGAGAGAGAGAAAGAAAGAGAAATTAGAGTGAGAAAGAGAGAGAGAAAGAGAAGCTGTGAGTGGGAGAGAGAGAAAGAGAGTCTGTGAATCAGAGAGAGAGAGAAGCTGTGAGTGAGAGACAGAGAGAGAGCCGCTGTGAGTGAGAGAGAGAGAAAGAGAAGCTGTGAATGAGAGAGAGAGAGAAATAGAAGCTGTGAGTGAGAGAGAGAGAAAGAGAAGCTGTGAGTGAGTGAGAGAGAGAAAGGGAAGTTTGTGAGTGAGAGGGAGAGAGAAAGAGAAGCTGTGAGTGAGAGAGAGATGCTGTGAGTGAGAGAGAGAAAGGAAAGCTGTGAGTGAGAGAGAGAGAGAGAAAGAGAAGATGTGAGTGAGTGAGAGAGGGAGAGAAGCAGTGAGTGAGAGAGAGAGAGAGAAAGAGAAGCTGTCAGTGAGACAGAGAGAGAGAAAGAGAAGCTGTGAGAGAGAGAGAGAGGGAGAAAGAGAAGCTGTGAGAGAGAGAGTGAAAGAGAAGCTGTGAGTGTGTGTGAGAGAGAAAGAGAAGCTGTGAGTGAGAGAGAGAGAAAGAAAGAGAAATTAGAGTGAGAAAGAGAGAGAAAGAGAAGCTGTGAGTGAGAGAGAGAGAGAGAGAGAGATGTGAGTGATAGAGAGAGAGAATGAGAAGCTGTGATTGATAGAGAGTAAGTAAGAGAAGCTGTGAGTGAGATAGAGAGAGAGAGAAGGAGAAGCTGTGAGTGAGAGAGAGAGAGGGAGTAAGATAAGCTGTGTGAGAGGGAGAGAGAGAGAAGCTGTGTGTGTGAGAGAGAGAAAGAAAAGCTGTGATTGAGAGTGAGAGAGAGAGAGAAAGAGATGCTGTGAGTGAGAGAGAGAGAAGCTGTGAGTGAGAGAGAGAAAGAAAAGTGGTGAGTGAGAGAGAGAGAAATTGAAGATATGAATGAGAGAGAGAGAGAGAAGCAGTGAGAGAGAGAGAGAAAGAGAAGCTGTGAGTGAGACAGAGAGAGAGAAAGAGAAGCTGTGAGAGAGAGAGAGGGAGAAAGAGAAGTTGTGAGAGAGCGAGAGAAAGAGAAGCTGTGAGTGTGTGTGAGAGAGAAAAAGAAGCTGTGAGTGAGAGAGAGAGAAAGAAAGAGAAATTAGAGTGAGAAAGAGAGAGAGAAAGAGAAGCTGTGAGTGGGAGAGAGAGAAAGAGAGTCTGTGAGTGAGAGAGAGAGAGAGATGCTGTGAGTGAGAGAGCGAGTGCTGCTGTGAGTGAGAGAGAGAGAAAGAGAAGCTGTGAATGAGAGAGAGAGAGAAAGAGAAGCTGTGAGTGAGAGAGAGAGAAAGAAAGAGAAGCTGTGAGTGAGTGAGAGAGAGAAAGGGAAGTTGTGAGTGAGAGAGAGAGAGAAAGAGAAGCTGTGAGTGAGAGAGAGAAAGAGAAGCTGTGAGTGAGAGAGAGAGAAAGAGAAGCTGTGAGTGAGAAGGAGAGAGAGAGAGAAAGAGAAGCTGTGAGTGAGAGAGAGAGAGAAAGAGAAGCTGTGAGTGAGAGAGAGAATGAGAAGCTGTGAGTGAGAGAGAGTTGTGGAGAGAGAGAAAGAGAAGCTGTGAGTGAGAGAGAGAGTGATGTGAGTGATAGAGAGAGAGAAAGAGAAGCTGTGAGTGAGAGAGAGAGAGGGAGAAAGATAATCTGTGTGAGAGAGAGAGAGAAAGAGAAACTGTGTGTGTGTGAGAGAGAGAAAGAGAAGGTGTGAGTGAGAGTGAGAGAGAGAAAGAGAAGCTGTGAGTGAGAGAGAGAGAAAGAAAAGCTGAGATTGAGAGTGAGAGAGAGAGAGAAAGAGATGCTGTGAGTGAGAGAGAGAGAAGCTGTGAGTGAGAGAGAGAAAGAAAAGTGGTGAGTGAGAGAGAGAGAAATTGAAGATATGAATGAGAGAGAGAGAGAGAAGCAGTGAGAGAGAGAGAGAAAGAGAAGCTGTGAGTGAGACAGAGAGAGAGAAAGAGAAGCTGTGAGAGAGAGAGAGGGAGAAAGAGAAGCTGTGAGAGAGCGAGAGAAAGAGAAGCTGTGAGTGTGTGTGAGAGAGAAAAAGAAGCTGTGAGTGAGAGAGAGAGAAAGAAAGAGAAATTAGAGTGAGAAAGAGAGAGAGAAAGAGAAGCTGTGAGTGGGAGAGAGAGAAAGAGAGTCTGTGAGTGAGAGAGAGAGAGAGATGCTGTGAGTGAGAGAGCGAGTGCTGCTGTGAGTGAGAGAGAGAGAAAGAGAAGCTGTGAATGAGAGAGAGAGAGAAAGAGAAGCTGTGAGTGAGAGAGAGAGAAAGAAAGAGAAGCTGTGAGTGAGTGAGAGAGAGAAAGGGAAGTTGTGAGTGAGAGAGAGAGAGAAAGAGAAGCTGTGAGTGAGAGAGAGAAAGAGAAGCTGTGAGTGAGAGAGAGAGAAAGAGAAGCTGTGAGTGAGACAGAGAGAGAGAAAGAGAAGCTGTGAGAGAGAGAGAGGGAGAAAGAGAAGCTGTGAGAGAGCGAGAGAAAGAGAAGCTGTGAGTGTGTGTGTGAGAGAAAAAGAAGCTGTGAGTGAGAGAGAGAGAAAGAAAGAGAAATTAGAGTGAGAAAGAGAGAGAGAAAGAGAAGCTGTGAGTGGGAGAGAGAGAAAGAGAGTCTGTGAGTGAGAGAGAGAGAGAGAAGCTGTGAGTGAGAGAGCGAGTGCTGCTGTGAGTGAGAGAGAGAGAAAGAGAAGCTGTGAATGAGAGAGAGAGAAAGAGAAGCTGTGAGTGAGAGAGAGAGAAAGAAAGAGAAGCTGTGAGTGTGAGTGAGAGAGAAAGAGAAGCTGTGAGTGAGTGAGAGAGAATAAGAAGCTGTGAGTGAGAGAGAGAAGCTGTGAGAGAGAGAAAGAGAAGCTGTGAGTGAGAGAGAGAGAGAAGATGTGAGTGATAGAGAGAGAGAATGAGAAGCTGTCAGTGAGAGAGAGAGAAAGTAAGAGAAGCTGTGAGTGAGATAGAGAGAGAGAGAAAGAGAAGCTGTGAGTGAGAGAGAGAGAGGGAGAGAAAGATAATCTGTGAGAGAGAGAGAGAGAGAGAAGCTGTGTGTTTTAGAGAGAGAGAAAGAGAAGCTGTGAGTGAGAGAGAGAAAGAGAAGCTGTGAGTGAGAGAGAGAAGCTATGAGTGAGAGAGAGAAAGAAAAGCTGTGAGTGAGAGAGAGAGAGAAAGAGAAGATATGAGTGAGAGAGAGAGAAAGAGAAGCTGTGCGTGAGAGAGAGAGAAGCTATGAGTGAGCGAGAGAAAGAAAAGCTGTGAGTGAGAGAGAAACAGAAGCTGTGAGACAGAGAGAGAGAAAGAGAAGCTGTGAGAGAGAGAGAGAGGGAGAAAGAGAAGCTGTGAGAGAGAGAGAGAAAGAGAAGCTGTGAGTGTGTGTGAGAGAGAAAGAGAAGCTGTGAGTGAGAGAGAGAGAAAGAAAGAGAAATTAGAGTGAGAAAGAGAGAGAGAAAGAGAAGCTGTGAGTGGGAGAGAGAAAGAGAGTCTGTGAATCAGAGAGAGAGAGAAGCTGTGAGTGAGAGACAGAGAGAGAGCCGCTGTGAGTGAGAGAGAGAGAAAGAGAAGCTGTGAATGAGAGAGAGAGAGAAATAGAAGCTGTGAGTGAGAGAGAGAGAAAGAGAAGCTGTGAGTGAGTGAGAGAGAGAAAGGGAAGTTTGTGAGTGAGAGGGAGAGAGAAAGAGAAGCTGTGAGTGAGAGAGAGATGCTGTGAGTGAGAGAGAGAAAGGAAAGCTGTGAGTGAGAGAGAGAGAGAGAAAGAGAAGATGTGAGTGAGTGAGAGAGGGAGAGAAGCAGTGAGTGAGAGAGAGAGAGAGAGAGAAAGAGAAGCTGTCAGTGAGACAGAGAGAGAGAAAGAGAAGCTGTGAGAGAGAGAGAGAGGGAGAAAGAGAAGCTGTGAGAGAGAGAGTGAAAGAGAAGCTGTGAGTGTGTGTGAGAGAGAAAGAGAAGCTGTGAGTGAGAGAGAGAGAAAGAAAGAGAAATTAGAGTGAGAAAGAGAGAGAAAGAGAAGCTGTGAGTGAGAGAGAGAGAGAGAGAGAGATGTGAGTGATAGAGAGAGAGAATGAGAAGCTGTGATTGATAGAGAGTAAGTAAGAGAAGCTGTGAGTGAGATAGAGAGAGAGAGAAGGAGAAGCTGTGAGTGAGAGAGAGAGAGGGAGTAAGATAAGCTGTGTGAGAGGGAGAGAGAGAGAAGCTGTGTGTGTGAGAGAGAGAAAGAAAAGCTGTGATTGAGAGTGAGAGAGAGAGAGAAAGAGATGCTGTGAGTGAGAGAGAGAGAAGCTGTGAGTGAGAGAGAGAAAGAAAAGTGGTGAGTGAGAGAGAGAGAAATTGAAGATATGAATGAGAGAGAGAGAGAGAAGCAGTGAGAGAGAGAGAAAGAGAAGCTGTGAGTGAGACAGAGAGAGAGAAAGAGAAGCTGTGAGAGAGAGAGAGGGAGAAAGAGAAGCTGTGAGAGAGCGAGAGAAAGAGAAGCTGTGAGTGTGTGTGAGAGAGAAAAAGAAGCTGTGAGTGAGAGAGAGAGAAAGAAAGAGAAATTAGAGTGAGAAAGAGAGAGAGAAAGAGAAGCTGTGAGTGGGAGAGAGAGAAAGAGAGTCTGTGAGTGAGAGAGAGAGAGATGCTGTGAGTGAGAGAGCGAGTGCTGCTGTGAGTGAGAGAGAGAGAAAGAGAAGCTGTGAATGAGAGAGAGAGAGAAAGAGAAGCTGTGAGTGAGAGAGAGAGAAAGAAAGAGAAGCTGTGAGTGAGTGAGAGAGAGAAAGGGAAGTTGTGAGTGAGAGAGAGAGAGAAAGAGAAGCTGTGAGTGAGAGAGAGAAAGAGAAGCTGTGAGTGAGAGAGAGAGAAAGAGAAGCTGTGAGTGAGAAGGAGAGAGAGAGAGAAAGAGAAGCTGTGAGTGAGAGAGAGAGAGAAAGAGAAGCTGTGAGTGAGAGAGAGAATGAGAAGCTGTGAGTGAGAGAGAGTTGTGGAGAGAGAGAAAGAGAAGCTGTGAGTGAGAGAGAGAGTGATGTGAGTGATAGAGAGAGAGAAAGAGAAGCTGTGAGTGAGAGAGAGAGAGGGAGAAAGATAATCTGTGTGTGAGAGAGAGAGAAAGAGAAACTGTGTGTGTGTGAGAGAGAGAAAGAGAAGGTGTGAGTGAGAGTGAGAGAGAGAAAGAGAAGCTGTGAGTGAGAGAGAGAGAAAGAGAAGATGTGAGTGAGAAGGAGAGGGAAAGAGAAGCTGTGAGTGAGTGAGAGAGAGAGAAAGAGAAGCTGTGAGTGAGAGAGTGAGTGAGAGAGAGAGAATCTGTGAGTGAGAGAGAGAAAGAAAAGCTGTGAGTGAGAGAGAGAGAGAAAGAGAAGATATGAGTGAGAGAGAGAGTAGCAGTGAGAGAGAGAGAGAAAGAGAAGCTGTGAGTGTGAGTGAGAGAGAAAGAGAAGCTGTGAGTGAGTGAGAGAGAGAGAATGAGAAGCTGTGAGTGAGAGAGAGAAGCTGTGAGAGAGAGAAAGAGAAGCTGTGAGTGAGAGAGAGAGAGAAGATGTGAGTAATAGAAAGAGAGAATGAGAAGCTGTCAGTGAGAGAGAGAGAAAGTAAGAGAAGCTGTGAGTTAGATAGAGAGAGAGAGAAAGAGAAGCTGTGAGTGAGAGAGAGAGAGGGAGAGAAAGATAATCTGTGTGTGTGAGAGAGAGAAAGAGAAGCTGTGTGTTTTAGAGAGAGAGAAAGAGAAGCTGTGAGTGAGAGAGAGAGAAAGAGAAGCTGTGAATGAGAGAGAGAGAGAAAGAGAAGCTGTGAGTGAGAGAGAGAGAAAGAGAAGCTGTGAGTGAGTGAGAGAGAGAAAGGGAAGTTTGTGAGTGAGAGAGAGAGAGAAAGAGAAGCTTTGAGTGAGAGAGAGAAGCTGTGAGTGAGAGAGAGAAAGAAAAGCTGTGAGTGAGAGAGAGAGAGAGAAAGAGAAGATGTGTGTGTGTGTGTGAGAGAGAAAGAGAAGCTGTGAGTGAGAGTGAGAGAAAGAGAGGGAAAGAGAAGCTGAGAGTTAGAGAGAGAGAAAGTGAAGCTGTGAGTGAGAGAGAGAGAGACAGAGAAGCTGTGTGTGTGAGAGAGAGAAAGAGAAGATGTGAGTAAGAGTGAGAGAGAGAGAGAGATAAAGAGAAGCTGTGAGTGAGAGAGAGAGAAAGCAAAGCTGTGAGTGAGAGAGAGAATGAGAAGCTGTGAGTGAGAGAGAGAGAAGCTGTGAGTGAGAGAGAGAGAGAAGATGTGTGAGAGAGAGAGGGAGAAAGAGAAGCTGTGTGTGTGTAAGAGAGAAAGAGAAGCTGTGAGTGAGAGTGAGTGAGAGAAAGAGAAAGAGAAGCTGTGAGTGAGAGAGCGAGAGAGAGAAAGAGAAGCTGTTAGTGAGAGTGAGAGAGAGAGAGAAAGAGATGCTGTGAGTGAGAGAGAGAGAGAAAGAGATGCTGTGAGTGAGAGAGAGAGAGAAAGAGAAGCTGTGAGTGAGAGACAGAGAACGAGAAGCTGTGTGTGAGAGAGAGAGAAAGAGAAGCTGTGAGTGAGAGAGAGAGAAAGAGAAGCTGTGAGTGAGTGAGAGAGAGAGAAATAGAAGCTGTGAGTGAGAGAGAGAGAAAGAGAAGCTGTGAGTGAGAGAGAGAGAGAAAGAGAAGCTGTGTGTAAGAAGGAGAGGGAAAGAGAAGAAGTGAGTGAGTGAGAGAGAGAGAGAAAGAGAATCTGTGAGAGAGAAAGAGAAGCTGTGAGTGAGAGAGTGAGAGAGAGAAAGAGAATCTGTTAGAGTGAGAGAGAGAGAGAAAGAGAAGCTGTGTGTGAGAGAGAGATTGAAAGAGAAGCTGTGAGTGAGAGAGAAAGAGAAGCTGTGACTGAGAGGGAGAGAGAGAAAGAGAAGCTGTGAGTGACAGAGAGAGAAGCTGTGAGTTAGAGAGAGAGAAAGAGAAGCTGTGAGTGACAGAGAGAGAGAAAGAGAAGCTGAGAGTGAGAGAGAGAGAGAAAGTGAAGCTTTGAGTGAGAGAGAGAGAGAGAGAGAAGCTGTGTGTGTGTGTGAGAGAGAAAGATAGTCTGAGAAAGAGAGAGTGAAAGAGAAGCTGTGAGTGAGACAGAGAGAGAGAGAAAGAGAAGCTGTGAGTGAGAGAGAGAGAAAGTGAAGCTGTGAGTGAGAGAGAGAGAGAAAGAGAAGCTGTGAGTGAGAGAGAGAGAAAGAGAAGCTGTGAGTGAGTGAGAGAGAGAAAGGGAAGTTTGTGAGTGAGAGAGAGAGAGAAAGAGAAGCTGTGAGTGAGAGAGAGAGGGAGAAAGAGAAGCTGTGTGTGAGAGAGAGAGAAAGAGAAGCTGTGAGTGAGAGTGAGAGAGAGAGAAAAAGAGAAGCTGTGAGTGTGAGTGAGAGAGAAAGCGAAGCTGTGAGTGAGAGAGAGAGAGAGAATGAGAAGCTGTGAGTGAGAGAGAGAAGCTGTGTGAGAGAGAGAGAAAGAGAAGCTGTGAGTGAGAGAGAGAGAGAAGATGTGAGTGATAGAGAGAGAGAATGAGAAGCTGTCAGTGAGAGAGAGAGAGAAAGTAAGAGAAGCTGTGAGTGAGAGAGAGAGAGAGAAAGAGAAACTGTGAGTGAGAGAGAGAGAGGGAGAGAAAGATAATCTGTGAGAGAGAGAGAGAGAAAGAGAAGCTGTGTGTTTTAGAGAGAGAGAAAGAGAAGCTGTGATTGAGAGTGTGTGAGAGAGAGAAAGAGAAGCTGT
The DNA here is from genome assembly GCA_035047305.1 of Bradypodion pumilum. Classification (NCBI taxonomy): domain Eukaryota; kingdom Metazoa; phylum Chordata; class Lepidosauria; order Squamata; family Chamaeleonidae; genus Bradypodion; species Bradypodion pumilum. Next base: position 268,516,688 of record JAWDJD010000001.1, on the reverse strand, counting down.
GAGTGAGACAGAGAGAGAGAAAGAGAAGCTGAGAGAGAGAGAGGGAGAAAGAGAAGCTGTGAGAGAGTGAGAGAATGAGAAGCTGTGAGTGTGTGAGAGAGAGAAAGAGAAGCTGTGAGTGAGAGAGAGAGAAAGAAAGAGAAATTAGAGTGAGAAAGAGAGAGAGAAAGAGAAGCTGTGAGTGGGAGAGAGAGAAAGAGAGTCTGTGAATCATAGAGAGAGAGAGAAGCTGTGCGTGAGAGAGAGAGAGAGCCGCTGTGAGTGAGAGAGAGAGAAAGAGAAGCTGTGAATGAGAGAGAGAGAGAAAGAGAGCTGTGAGTGAGTGAGAGAGAGAAAGGGAAGTTTGTGAGTGAGAGAGAGAGAGAAAGAGAAGCTGTGTTTGAGAGAGAGAAGCTGTGAGTGAGAGAGAGAAAGAAAAGCTGTGAGTGAGAGAGAGAGAGAGAAAGAGAAGATGTGAGTGAGTGAGAGAGAGAGAGAAGCAATGTGTGTGAGAGAGAGAGAGAAAGAGAAGCTGTGAGAGAGAGAGAGGGGGAGAAAGAGAAGCTGTGAGAGAGAGAGAGAAAGAGAAGCTGTGAGTGTGTGTGTGAGAGAAAGAGAAGCTGTGAGTGAGAGAGAGAGAAAAAGAAAGAGAAATTAGAGTGAGAAAGAGAGAGAGAAAGAGAAGCTGTGAGTGAGAGAGAGAGAGAGAAGATGTGAGTGATAGAGAGAGAGAATGAGAAGCTGTGAGTGATAGAGAGAGTAAGTAAGAGACGCTGTGAGTGAGATAGAGAGAGAGAAGGAGAAGCTGTGAGTGAGAGAGAGAGGGAGAAAGATAAGCTGTGAGAGAGAGAGAGAGAGAGAAGCTGTGTGTGTGAGAGAGAGAAAGAAAAGCTGTGATTGAGAGTGAGTGAGAGAGAGAAAGAGATGCTGTAAGTGAGAGAGAGAGAAGCTGTGAGTGAGAGAGAGAAAGAAAAGCGGTGAGTGAGAGAGAGAGAGAAAGAGAAGCTGTGAGTGAGACTGTGAGAGAGAGAAAGAGAAGCTGTTAGTGAGAGTGAGAGAGAGAGAGAAAGAGAAGCTGTGAGTGAGAGTGATATTGAAAGAGAAGCTGTGAGTGAGAGAGAGAGAGAAAGAGAAGCTGTGAGTGAGAGAGAGAAAGAGAATCTGTGAGTGAGAGGGAGAGAAAGAGAAGCTGTGAGTGACACAGAGAGAGAGAAGCTGTGAGTTAGAGAGAGAGAAAGAGAAGCTGTGAGTGACAGAGAGAGAGGAAGAGAAGCTGTGAGTGAGAGAGAGAGAAAGAGAAGCTGTGTGTGTGTGTGAGAGAGAAAGATAGTCTGAGAAAGAGAGAGTGAAAGAGAAGCTGTGAGTGAGACAGAGAGAGGGAGAAAGAGAAGCTGTGTGTGTGAGAGAGAGAAAGAGAAGCTGTGAGTGAGAGTGAGAGAGAGAAAGAGAAAGAGAAGCTGTGAGTGAGAGAGAGAGAAAGAGAAGCTGTGAGTGAGAGAGAGAGAGAAAGCGAAGCTGTGAGTGAGAGAGAGAGAGAATGAGAAGCTGTGAGTGTGTGAGAGAGAAGCTGTGAGTGAGAGAGAGAGAGATGTGAGTGATAGAGAGAGAGAAAGAGAAGCTGTGAGTGAGAGGGAGAGAAAGTAAGAGAAGCTGTGAGTGAGATAGAGAGAGAGAGAAAGAGAAGCTGTGAGTGAGAGAGAGAGAGAGGGAGAAAGATAATCTGTGATTGAGAGTGAGAGAGAGAGAAAGAGAAGCTGTGAGTGAGAGAGAGAGAAAGAGAAGCTGTGAGTGAGAGAGAGAGAAGCTGTGTGTGAGAGAGAAAGTGAAGCTGTGAGTGAGAGAGAGAGAGACAGAGAAAGAGAAGCTGTGAGTGAGAGAGAGAGAAAGAGATGCTGTGAGTGAGAGAGAGAGAGAAAGTGAAGCTGTGAGTGAGAGAGAGAGAGACAGAGAAAGAGAAGCTGTGAGTGAGAGAGAGAGAGAGAAAGAGATGCTGTGAGTGAGAGGGAGAGAGAAAGAGAAGCTGTGAGTGAGACAGAGAGAGGGAGAAAGAGAAGCTGTGTGTGTGAGAGAGAGAAAGAGAAGCTGTGAGTGAGAGTGAGAGAGAGAGAGAGAGAAGCTGAGAGTGAGAGAGAGAGAGAAAGTGAAGCTGTGAGTGAGAGAGAGACAGAGAAAGAGAAGCTGTGAGTGAGAGAGAGAGAAAGAGATGCTGTGAGTGAGAGAGAGAGAGAAAGAGAAGCTGTGAGTGAGACAGAGAGAGGGAGAAAGAGAAGCTGTGTGTGTGTGTGAGAGAGAAAGAGAAGCTGTGAGTGAGAGTGAGAGAGAGAGAGAAAGAGAAGCTGTGAGTGAGAGAGAGAGAATGAGAAGCTGTGAGTGAGAGAGAGAGAAGCTGTGAGTGAGAGAGAGAGAGAAGATGTGAGTGAGAGAGAGAGAGGGAGAAAGAGAAGCTGTGTGTGTGTGAGAGAGAAAGAGAAGCTGTGAGTGAGAGTGAGAGAGAGAGAAAGAGAAAGAGAAGCTGTGAGTGAGAGAGCGAGAGAGAGAAAGAGAAGCTGTTAGTGAGAGTGAGAGAGAGAGAGAGAGAAAAGCTGTGAGTGAGAGAGAAAGAGAAAGAGATGCTGTGAGTGAGAGAGAGAGAGAAAGAGAAGCTGTGAGTGAGAGAGAGAGAAAGAGAAACTGTGAGTGAGAGAGAGAAAGAGAAGCTGTGAGTGAGAGGGAGAGAGAGAAAGAGAAGCTGTGAGTGAGAGAGAGAGAAAGAGAAGCTGTGAGTGAGAGAGAGAAAGAGAAGTTGTGAGTGAGAGGGAGAGAGAGAAAGAGAAGCTGTGAGTGACACACAGAGAGAGAAGCTGTGAGTTAGAGAGAGAGAGAAAGAAGTTGTGAGTGACAGAGAGAGAGAGAAAGAGCTGTGAGTGAGAGTGAGAGAGAGAGAGAAAGAGAAGCTGTGAGTGAGAGAGAGAAAGAGATGCTTTGAGTGAGAGAGAGAGAGAAAGAGAAGCTGTGAGTGAGTGAGAGAGAAAGAGAAGCTGTGAGAGAGAGAGAGAGAGAAAGAGAAGCTGTGAGAGAGAAAGAGAAGCTGTGAGTGAGAGAGAGAGAAAAAGTAGCTGTGAGTGAGAGAGATAGAGAAAGAGAAGCTGTGATTAAGAAGGAGAGGGAAAGAGAAGAAGTGAGTGAGAGAGAGAGAGAGAGAAAGAGAATGTTAGTGTGTGTGAGAGAGAAAGAGAAGCTGTGAGTTAGAGAGAGAAAGAGAAGGTGTGAGTGAGAGGGAGAGAAAGAGAAGCTGTGAGTGACACACAGAGAGAGAAGCTGTGAGTTAGAGAGAGAGAAAGAGAAGCTGTGAGTGACAGAAAGAGAAAGAGAAGCTGAGAGTGAGAGAGAGAGAGAAAGTGAAGCTGAGAGTGAGAGAGAGAGAGAAAGAGAAGCTGTGTGGGTGTCTGAGAGAGAAAGATAGTCTGAGAAAGAGAGAGTGAAAGAGAAGCTGTGAGTGAGACAGAGAGAGGGAGAAAGAGAAGCTGTGTGCGTGAGAGAGAGAAAGAGAAGCTGTGAGTGAGAGTGAGAGAGAGAGAGAGAAAGAGAAGCTGAGAGTGAGAGAGAGAGAGAAAGTGAAGCTGTGAGTGAGAGAGAGAGAGACAGAGAAAGAGAAGCTGTGAGTGAGAGAGAGAGAGAAAGAGATGCTGTGAGTGAGAGAGAGAGAAAGAGAAGCTGTGAGTGAGACAGAGAGAGGGAGAAAGAGAAGCTGTGTGTGTGTGAGAGAGAGAAAGAGAAGCTGTGAGTGAGAGTGAGAGAGAGAGAGAGAAAGAGAAGCTGTGAGTGTGAGAGAGAGAATGAGCTGTGAGTGAGAGAGAGAGAAGCTGTGAGTGAGAGAGAGAGAGAAGATGTGAGTGAGAGAGAGAGAGAGAGGGAGAAAGAGAAGCTGTGTGTGTGTGAGAGAGAAAGAGAAGCTGTGAGTGAGAGTGAGAGAGAGAGAAAGAGAAAGAGAAGCTGTGAGTGAGAGAGCGAGAGAGAGAAAGAGAAGCTGTTAGTGAGAGTGAGAGAGAGAGAGAAAGAGAAGCTGTGAGTGAGAGAGAGAGAGAAAGAGATGCTGTGAGTGAGAGAGAGAGAGAAAGAGAAGCTGTGAGTGAGAGAGAGAGAAAGAGAAGCTGTGTGTGAGAGAGAGAAAGAGAAGCTGTGAGTGAGAAGGAGAGGGAAAGAGAAGCTGTGACTGAGTGAGAGAGAGAGAAAGAGAAGCTGTGAGTGAGAGAGAGAGAAAGAGAAGCTGTGAGTGAGAGAGAGAGAGAAAGAGAAGCTGTGAGTAAGAAGGAGAGGGAAAGAGAAGAAGTGAGTGAGTGAGAGAGAGAGAAAGAGAAGCTGTGAGAGAGAAAGAGAAGCTGTGAGTGAGAGAGTGAGAGAGAGAAAGAGAATCTGTTAGTGAGAGTGAGAGAGAGAGAGAAAGAGAAGCTGTGAGTGAGAGAGAGAAAGAGAAGCTGTGACTGAGAGGGAGAGAGACAAAGAGAAGCTGTGAGTTACACAGAGAGAGAGAAGCTGTGAGTTAGAGAGAGAGAAAGAGAAGCTGTGTGTGTGAGAGAGAAAGATAGTCTGAGAAAGAGAGAGTGAAAGAGAAGCTGTGAGTGAGAGAGAGAGGGAGAAAGAGAAGCTGTGTGTGTGAGAGAGAGAAAGAGAAGCTGTGAGTGAGAGTGAGAGAAAGAAAGAGAAATTAGAGTGAGAAAGAGAGAGAGAAAGAGAAGCTGTGAGTGGGAGAGAGAGAAAGAGAGTCTGTGAATCAGAGAGAGAGAGAGAAGCTGTGAGTGAGAGACAGAGAGAGAGCCGCTGTGAGTGAGAGAGAGAGAAAGAGAAGCTGTGAATGAGAGAGAGAGAGAAATAGAAGCTGTGAGTGAGAGAGAGAGAAAGAGAAGCTGTGAGTGAGTGCGAGAGAGAAAGGGAAGTTTGTGAGTGAGAGAGAGAGAGAAAGAGAAGCTGTGAGTGAGAGAGAGATGCTGTGAGTGAGAGAGAGAAAGAAAAGCTGTGAGTGAGAGAGAGAGAGAGAAAGAGAAGATGTGAGTGAGTGAGAGAGAGAGAGAAGCAGTGAGTGAGAGAGAGAGAGAGAAAGAGAAGCTGTCAGTGAGACAGAGAGAGAGAAAGAGAAGCTGTGAGAGAGAGAGAGAGGGAGAAAGAGAAGCTGTGAGAGAGAGAGTGAAAGAGAAGCTGTGAGTGTGTGTGTGAGAGAAAGAGAAGCTGTGAGTGAGAGAGAGAGAAAGAAAGAGAAATTAGAGTGAGAAAGAGAGAGAAAGAGAAGCTGTGAGTGAGAGAGAGAGAGAAGATGTGAGTGATAGAGAGAGAGAGAAGGAGAAGCTGTGAGTGAGAGAGAGAGAGGGAGTAAGATAAGCTGTGTGAGAGGGAGAGAGAGAGAAGCTGTGTGTGAGAGAGAGAGAAAGAAAAGCTGTGATTGAGAGTGAGAGAGAGAGAGAAAGAGATGCTGTGAGTGAGAGAGAGAGAAGCTGTGAGTGAGAGAGAGAAAGAAAAGTGGTGAGTGAGAGAGAGAGAAAGAGAAGATATGAATGAGAGAGAGAGAGAGAAGCAGTGAGAGAGAGAGAGAAAGAGAAGCTGTGAGTGAGACAGAGAGAGAGAAAGAGAAGCTGTGAGAGAGAGAGAGGGAGAAAGAGAAGCTGTGAGAGAGCGAGAGAAAGAGAAGCTGTGAGTGTGTGTGAGAGAGAAAAAGAAGCTGTGAGTGAGAGAGAGAGAAAGAAAGAGAAATTAGAGTGAGAGAGAGAGAAAGAGAAGCTGTGAGTGGGAGAGAGAGAAAGAGAGTCTGTGAGTGAGAGAGAGAGAGAGAAGCTGTGAGTGAGAGAGCGAGTGCTGCTGTGAGTGAGAGAGAGAGAAAGAGAAGCTGTGAATGAGAGAGAGAGAGAGAAAGAGAAGCTGTGAGTGAGAGAGAGAGAAAGAAAGAGAAGCTGTGAGTGAGTGAGAGAGAGAAAGGGAAGTTGTGAGTGAGAGAGAGAGAAAGAGAAGCTGTGAGTGAGAGAGAGAAAGAGAAGCTGTGAGTGAGAGAGAGAGAAAGAGAAGCTGTGAGTGAGAAGGAGAGAGAGAGAGAAAGAGAAGCTGTGAGTGAGAGAGAGAGAGAAAGAGAAGCTGTGAGTGAGAGAGAGAATGAGAAGCTGTGAGTGAGAGAGAGTTGTGTGAGAAAGAGAGAAAGAGAAGCTGTGAGTGAGAGAGAGAGAGATGTGAGTGATAGAGAGAGAGAAAGAGAAGCTGTGAGTGAGAGAGAGAGAGGGAGAAAGATAATCTGTGTGAGAGAGAGAGAAAGAGAAACTGTGTGTGAGAGAGAGAGAGAAAGAGAAGGTGTGAGTGAGAGTGAGAGAGAGAAAGAGAAGCTGTGAGTGAGAGAGAGAGAAAGAGAAGCTGTGAGTGAGAGAGAGAGAATCTGTGAGTGAGAGAGAGAAAGAAAAGCTGTGAGTGAGAGAGAGAGAAAGAGAAGATATGAGTGAGAGAGAGAGAGTAGCAGTGAGAGAGAGAGAGAGAAAGAGAAGCTGTGAGTGTGAGTGAGAGAGAAAGAGAAGCTGTGAGTGAGTGAGAGAGAGAGAATGAGAAGCTGTGAGTGAGAGAGAGAAGCTGTGAGAGAGAGAAAGAGAAGCTGTGAGTGAGTGAGAGAGAGAGAAGCTGTGAGTTAGAGAGAGAAAGAGAAGGTGTGAGTGAGAGGGAGAGAAAGAGAAGCTGTGAGTGACAGAAAGAGAAAGAGAAGCTGAGAGTGAGAGAGAGAGAGAAAGTGAAGCTGTGAGTGAGAGAGAGAGAGAAAGAGAAGCTGTGTGGGTGTCTGAGAGAGAAAGATAGTCTGAGAAAGAGAGAGTGAAAGAGAAGCTGTGAGTGAGACAGAGAGAGGGAGAAAGAGAAGCTGTGTGCGTGAGAGAGAGAAAGAGAAGCTGTGAGTGAGAGTGAGAGAGAGAGAGAGAAAGAGAAGCTGAGAGTGAGAGAGAGAGAAAGTGAAGCTGTGAGTGAGAGAGAGAGAGACAGAGAAAGAGAAGCTGTGAGTGAGAGAGAGAGAGAAAGAGATGCTGTGAGTGAGAGAGAGAGAGAAAGAGAAGCTGTGAGTGAGACAGAGAGAGGGAGAAAGAGAAGCTGTGTGTGTGAGAGAGAGAAAGAGAAGCTGTGAGTGAGAGTGAGAGAGAGAGAGAGAAAGAGAAGCTGTGAGTGAGAGAGTGAGAATGAGAAGCTGTGAGTGAGAGAGAGAGAAGCTGTGAGTGAGAGAGAGAGAGAAGATGTGAGTGAGAGAGAGAGAGGGAGAAAGAGAAGCTGTGTGTGTGTGAGAGAGAAAGAGAAGCTGTGAGTGAGTGAGAGAGAGAGAAAGAGAAAGAGAAGCTGTGAGTGAGAGAGCGAGAGAGAGAAAGAGAAGCTGTTAGTGAGAGTGAGAGAGAGAGAAAGAGAAGCTGTGAGTGAGAGAGAGAGAGAAAGAGATGCTGTGAGTGAGAGAGAGAGAGAAAGAGAAGCTGTGAGTGAGAGAGACAGAAAGAGAAGCTGTGAGAGAGAGAGAAAGAGAAGCTGTGAGTGAGAAGGAGAGGGAAAGAGAAGCTGTGACTGAGTGAGAGAGAGAGAAAGAGAAGCTGTGAGTGAGAGAGAGAGAAAGAGAAGCTGTGAGTGAGAGAGAGAGAGAAAGAGAAGCTGTGAGAGAGAAAGAGAAGCTGTGAGTGAGAGAGTGAGAGAGAGAAAGAGAATCTGTTAGTGAGAGTGAGAGAGAGAGAGAAAGAGAAGCTGTGAGTGAGAGAGAGATTGAAAGAGAAGCTGTGAGTGAGAGAGAGAGAGAGAAAGAGAAGCTGTGAGTGAGAGAGAGAAAGAGAAGCTGTGACTGAGAGGGAGAGAGAGAAAGAGAAGCTGTGAGTTACACAGAGAGAGAGAAGCTGTGAGTTAGAGAGAGAGAAAGAGAAGCTGTGTGTGTGAGAGAGAAAGATAGTCTGAGAAAGAGAGTGAAAGAGAAGCTGTGAGTGAGAGAGAGAGGGAGAAAGAGAAGCTGTGTGTGTGAGAGAGAGAAAGAGAAGCTGTGAGTGAGAGTGAGAGAGAGAGAGAAGCTGTGAGTGAGAGAGAGAGAAAGAAAGAGAAATTAGAGTGAGAAAGAGAGAGAGAAAGAGAAGCTGTGAGTGGGAGAGAGAGAAAGAGAGTCTGTGAATCAGAGAGAGAGAGAGAAGCTGTGAGTGAGAGACAGAGAGAGAGCCGCTGTGAGTGAGAGAGAGAGAGAAAGAGAAGCTTTGAGTGAGAGAGAGAAGCTGTGAGTGAGAGAGAGAAAGAAAAGCTGTGAGTGAGAGAGAGAGAGAGAAAGAGAAGATGTGTGTGTGTGTGTGTGAGAGAGAGAAAGAGAAGCTGTGAGTGAGAGTGAGAGAGAGAGAGAGAAAGAGAAGCTGAGAGTTAGAGAGAGAGAAAGTGAAGCTGTGAGTGAGAGAGAGAGAGACAGAGAAGCTGTGTGTGTGAGAGAGAGAACGAGAAGATGTGAGTGAGAGTGAGAGAGAGAGAGAGAGATAAAGAGAAGCTGTGAGTGAGAGAGAGAGAAAGCAAAGCTGTGAGTGAGAGAGAGAGAATGAGAAGCTGTGAGTGAGAGAGAGAGAAGCTGTGAGTGAGAGAGAGAGAGAAGATGTGAGTGAGAGAGAGAGGGAGAAAGAGAAGCTGTGTGTGTGTAAGAGAGAAAGAGAAGCTGTGAGTGAGAGTGAGAGTGAGAGAAAGAGAAAGAGAAGCTGTGAGTGAGAGAGCGAGAGAGAGAAAGAGAAGCTGTTAGTGAGAGTGAGAGAGAGAGAGAAAGAGAAGCTGTGAGTGAGTGAGAGAGAAAGAGATGCTGTGAGTGAGAGAGAGAGAGAAAGAGAAGCTGTGAGTGAGAGACGGAGAACGAGAAGCTGTGTGTGTGAGAGAGAGAAAGAGAAGCTGTGAGTGAGAGAGAGAGAAAGAGAAGCTGTGAGTGAGTGAGAGAGAGAGAAAGAGAAGCTGTGAGTGAGAGAGAGAGAAAGAGAAGCTGTGAGTGAGAGAGAGAGAGAAAGAGAAGCTGTGTGTAAGAAGGAGAGGGAAAGAGAAGAAGTGAGTGAGTGAGAGAGAGAGAGAAAGAGAATCTGTGAGAGAGAAAGAGAAGCTGTGAGTGAGAGAGTGAGAGAGAGAAAGAGAATCTGTTAGTGAGAGTGAGAGAGAGAGAGAAAGAGAAGCTGTGTGTGAGAGAGAGATTGAAAGAGAAGCTGTGAGTGAGAGAGAGAGAGAGAAAGAGAAGCTGTGAGTGAGAGGGAAAGAGAAGCTGTGACTGAGAGGGAGAGAGAGAAAGAGAAGCTGTGAGTGAGAGAGAGAGAAAGAGAAGCTGTGAGTGAGTGCGAGAGAGAAAGGGAAGTTTGTGAGTGAGAGAGAGAGAGAAAGAGAAGCTGTGTGTGAGAGAGAGATTGAAAGAGAAGCTGTGAGTGAGAGGCAGAGAGAGAGCCGCTGTGAGTGAGAGAGAGAGAAAGAGAAGCTGTGAATGAGAGAGAGAGAGAAATAGAAGCTGTGAGTGAGAGAGAGAGAAAGAGAAGCTGTGAGTGAGTGCGAGAGAGAAAGGGAAGTTTGTGAGTGAGAGAGAGAGAGAGAGAAAGAGAAGCTGTGAGTGAGAGAGAGATGCTGTGAGTGAGAGAGAGAAAGAAAAGCTGTGAGTGAGAGAGAGAGAGAGAAAGAGAAGATGTGAGTGAGTGAGAGAGAGAGAGAAGCAGTGAGTGAGAGAGAGAGAGAGAAAGAGAAGCTGTCAGTGAGACAGAGAGAGAGAAAGAGAAGCTGTGAGAGAGAGAGAGAGGGAGAAAGAGAAGCTGTGAGAGAGAGAGTGAAAGAGAAGCTGTGAGTGTGTGAGAGAGAGAAAGAGAAGCTGTGAGTGAGAGAGAGAGAAAGAAAGAGAAATTAGAGTGAGAAAGAGAGAGAAAGAGAAGCTGTGAGTGAGAGAGAGAGAGAGAAGATGTGAGTGATAGAGAGAGAGAATGAGAAGCTGTGATTGATGGAGAGTAAGTAAGAGAAGCTGTGAGTGAGATAGAGAGAGAGAAGGAGAAGCTGTGAGTGAGAGAGAGAGAGGGAGTAAGATAAGCTGTGTGAGAGGGAGAGAGAGAGAAGCTGTGTGTGTGAGAGAGAGAAAGAAAAGCTGTGATTGAGAGTGAGAGAGAGAGAGAAAGAGATGCTGTGAGTGAGAGAGAGAGAAGCTGTGAGTGAGAGAGAGAAAGAAAAGTGGTGAGTGAGAGAGAGAGAAAGAGAAGATATGAATGAGAGAGAGAGAGAGAAGCAGTGAGAGAGAGAGAGAAAGAGAAGCTGTGAGTGAGACAGAGAGAGAGAAAGAGAAGCTGTGAGAGAGAGAGAGGGAGAAAGAGAAGCTGTGAGAGAGCTAGAGAAAGAGAAGCTGTGAGTGTGTGTGAGAGAGAAAAAGAAGCTGTGAGTGAGAGAGAGAGAAAGAAAGAGAAATTAGAGTGAGAGAGAGAGAGAAAGAGAAGCTGTGAGTGGGAGAGAGAGAAAGAGAGTCTGTGAGTGAGAGAGAGAGAGAGAAGCTGTGAGTGAGAGAGCGAGTGCTGCTGTGAGTGAGAGAGAGAGAGAGAAAGAGAAGAGGTGAATGAGAGAGAGAGTGAAAGAGAAGCTGTGAGTGAGAGAGAGAGAAAGAAAGAGAAGCTGTGAGTGAGTGAGAGAGAGAAAGGGAAGTTGTGAGTGAGAGAGAGAGAGAAAGAGAAGCTGTGAGTGAGAGAGAGAAAGAGAAGCTGTGAGTGAGAGAGAGAGAGAGAGAAGCTGTGAGTGAGAAGGAGAGAGAGAGAGAAAGAGAAGCTGTGAGTGAGAGAGAGAGAGAAAGAGAAGCTGTGAGTGAGAGAGAGAATGAGAAGCTGTGAGTGAGAGAGAGTTGTGTGAGAGAGAGAGAAAGAGAAGCTGTGAGTGAGAGAGAGAGAGATGTGAGTGAGAGAGAGAGAGAAAGAGAAGCTGTGAGTGAGAGAGAGAGAGGGAGAAAGATAATCTGTGTGAGAGAGAGAGAGAAAGAGAAACTGTGTGTGTGTGAGAGAGAGAAAGAGAAGGTGTGAGTGAGAGTGAGAGAGAGAAAGAGAAGCTGTGAGTGAGAGAGAGAGAAAGAGAAGCTGTGAGTGAGAGAGAGAGAATCTGTGAGTGAGAGAGAGAAAGAAAAGCTGTGAGTGAGAGAGAGAGAGAGAAAGAGAAGATATGAGTGAGAGAGAGAGAGTAGCAGTGAGAGAGAGAGAGAGAGAAAGAGAAGCTGTGAGTGTGAGTGAGAGAGAAAGAGAAGCTGTTAGTGAGTGAGAGAGAGAATGAGAAGCTGTGAGTGAGAGAGAGAAGCTGTGAGAGAGAGAAAGAGAAGCTGTGAGTGAGAGAGAGAGAGAGAGAAGATGTGAGTGATAGAAAGAGAGAATGAGAAGCTGTCAGTGAGAGAGAGAGAAAGTAAGAGAAGCTGTGAGTTAGATAGAGAGAGAGAGAAAGAGAAGCTGTGAGTGAGAGAGAGAGAGGGAGAGAAAGATAATCTGTGTGTGAGAGGGAGAGAAAGAGAAGCTGTGTGTTTTAGAGAGAGAGAAAGAGAAGCTGTGAGTGAGAGAGAGAGAAAGAGAAGCTGTGAGTGAGAGAGAGAAGCTATGAGTGAGAGAGAGAAAGAAAAGCTGTGAGTGAGAGAGAGAGAGAGAGAAAGAGAAGATATGAGTGAGAGAGAGAGAAAGAGAAGCTGTGAGTGAGTGAGAGAAGCTATGAGTGAGAGAGAGAAAGAAAAGCTGTGAGTGAGAGAGAGAAAGAGAAAGAGAAGATATGAGTGAGGGAGAGAGAGAGAAGCAGTGTGTGAGAGAGAAACAGAAGCTGTGAGTGTGTGAGAGAGAGAAAGAGAAGCTGTGAGTGAGAGAGAGAGAAAGAAAGAGAAATTAGAGTGAGAAAGAGATAGAGAAAGAGAAGCTGTGAGTGGGAGAGAGAGAAAGAGAGTCTGTGAATCAGAGAGAGAGAGAGAAGCTGTGAGTGAGAGAGAGAGAGCCGCTGTGAGTGAGAGAGAGAGAAAGAGAAGCTGTGAATGAGAGAGAGAGAGAAAGAGAAGCTGTGAGTGAGAGAGAGAGAAAGAGAAGCTGTGAGTGAGTGAGAGAGAGAAAGGGAAGTTTGTGAGTGAGAGAGAGAGAGAAAGAGAAGCTTTGAGTGAGAGAGAGAAGCTGTGAGTGAGAGAGAGAAAGAAAAGCTGTGAGAGAGAGAGAGAAAGAGAAGATGTGTGTGTGTGTGTGTGAGAGAGAAAGAGAAGCTGTGAGTGAGAGTGAGAGAGAGAGAGAGAAAGAGAAGCTGAGAGTTAGAGAGAGAGAGAAAGTGAAGCTGTGAGTGAGAGAGAGAGAGACAGAGAAGCTGTGTGTGAGAGAGAGAGAAAGAGAAGATGTGAGTGAGAGTGAGAGAGAGAGAGAGAGATAAAGAGAAGCTGTGAGTGAGAGAGAGAGAAAGCAAAGCTGTGAGTGAGAGAGAGAGAATGAGAAGCTGTGAGTGAGAGAGAGAGAAGCTGTGAGTGAGAGAGAGAGAAGATGTGAGTGAGAGAGAGAGAGAAGATGTGAGTGAGAGAGAGAGGGAGAAAGAGAAGCTGTGTGTGTGTAAGAGAGAAAGAGAAGCTGTGAGTGAGAGTGAGAGTGAGAGAAAGAGAAAGAGAAGCTGTGAGTGAGAGAGCGAGAGAGAGAAAGAGAAGCTGTTAGTGAGAGTGAGAGAGAGAGAGAAAGAGAAGCTGTGAGTGAGAGAGAGAGAGAAAGAGATGCTGTGAGTGAGAGAGAGAGAGAAAGAGAAGCTGTGAGTGAGAGACAGAGAACGAGAAGCTGTGTGTGTGAGAGAGAGAAAGAGAAGCTGTGAGTGAGAGAGAGAGAAAGAGAAGCTGTGAGTGAGTGAGAGAGAGAGAAAGAGAAGCTGTGAGTGAGAGAGAGAGAAAGAGAAGCTGTGAGTGAGAGAGAGAGAGAAAGAGAAGCTGTGGGTAAGAAGGAGAGGGAAAGAGAAGAAGTGAGTGAGTGAGAGAGAGAGAGAGAAAGAGAATCTGTGAGAGAGAAAGAGAAGCTGTGAGTGAGAGAGTGAGAGAGAGAAAGAGAATCTGTTAGTGAGAGTGAGAGAGAGAGAGAAAGAGAAGCTGTGTGTGAGAGAGAGATTGAAAGAGAAGCTGTGAGTGAGAGAGAGAGAGAGAAAGAGAAGCTGTGAGTGAGAGGGAAAGAGAAGCTGTGACTGAGAGGGAGAGAGAGAAAGAGAAGCTGTGAGTGACAGAGAGAGAAGCTGTGAGTTAGAGAGAGAGAAAGAGAAGCTGTGAGTGACAGAGAGAGAGAAAGAGAAGCTGAGAGTGAGAGAGAGAGAGAGAAAGTGAAGCTTTGAGTGTGAGAGAGAGAGAGACAGAGAAGCTGTGTGTGTGTGAGAGAGAGAAAGATAGTCTGAGAAAGAGAGAGTGAAAGAGAAGCTGTGAGTGAGACAGAGAGAGGGAGAAAGAGAAGCTGTGTGCGTGTGAGAGAGAAAGAGAAGCTGTGAGTGAGAGAGAGAGAAAGTGAAGCTGAGAGTGAGAGAGAGAGAGAGAGAAAGAGAAGCTGTGAGTGAGAGAGAAAGAGAAGCTGTGAGTGAGTGAGAGAGAGAAAGGGAAGTTTGTGAGTGAGAGAGAGAGAGAGAGAAGCTGTGAGTGAGAGAGAGAGGGAGAAAGAGAAGCTGTGTGTGTGAGAGAGAGAAAGAGAAGCTGTGAGTGAGAGTGAGAGAGAGAGAAAAAGAGAAGCTGTGAGTGTGAGTGAGAGAGAAAGAGAAGCTGTGAGTGAGAGAGAGAGAGAATGAGAAGCTGTGAGTGAGAGAGAGAAGCTGTGTGTGTGAGAGAGAAAGAGAAGCTGTGAGTGAGAGAGAGAGAGAAGATGTGAGTGATAGAGAGAGAGAATGAGAAGCTGTCAGTGAGAGAGAGAGAAAGTAAGAGAAGCTGTGAGTGAGAGAGAGAGAGAGAAAGAGAAGCTGTGAGTGAGAGAGAGAGGGGGAGAGAAAGATAATCTGTGAGAGAGAGAGAAAGAGAAGCTGTGTGTTTTAGAGAGAGAGAAAGAGAAGCTGTGATTGAGAGTGTGTGAGAGAGAGAAAGAGAAGCTGTGAGTGAGAGAGAGAGAGAAAGAGAAGATATGAGTGAGAGAGAGAGAGAAGCAGTGAGAGAGAGAGATAAACAGAAGCTGTGAGTGAGACAGAGAGAGAGAAAGAGAAGCTGAGAGAGAGAGAGGGAGAAAGAGAAGCTGTGAGAGAGTGAGAGAATGAGAAGTTGTGAGTGTGTGAGAGAGAGAAAGAGAAGCTGTGAGTGAGAGAGAGAAAGAAAGAGAAATTAGAGTGAGAAAGAGAGAGAAAGAGAAGCTGTGAGTGGGAGAGAGAGAAAGAGAGTCTGTGAATCATAGAGAGAGAGAGAAGCTGTGCGGGAGAGAGAGAGAGAGCCGCTGTGAGTGAGAGAGAGAGAAAGAGAAGCTGTGAATGAGAGAGAGAGAGAAAAGGAAGCTGTGAGTGAGAGAGAGAGAAAGAGAAGCTGTGAGTGAGTGAGAGAGAGAAAGGGAAGTTTGTGAGTGAGAGAGAGAGAGAAAGAGAAGCTGTGTTTGAGAGAGAGAAGCTGTGAGTGAGAGAGAGAAAGAAAAGCTGTGAGTGAGAGAGAGAGAGAAAGAGAAGATGTGAGTGAGTGAGTGAGAGAGAGAAGCAATGTGTGTGAGAGAGAGAGAGAAAGAGAAGCTGTCAGTGAGACAGAGAGAGAGAAAGAGAAGCTGTGAGAGAGAGAGAGGGAGAAAGAGAAGCTGTGAGAGAGAGAGAGAAAGAGAAGCTGTGAGTGTGTGTGTGAGAGAAAGAGAAGCTGTGAGTGAGAGAGAGAGAGAGAAAGAGAAATTAGAGTGAGAAAGAGTGAGAGAAAGAGAAGCTGTGAGTGAGAGAGAGAGAGAAGATGTGAGTGATAGAGAGAGAGAATGAGAAGCTGTGAGTGATAGAGAGAGTAAGAGAAGCTGTGTGAGATAGAGAGAGAGAGAAGGAGAAGCTGTGAGTGAGAGAGAGAGAGAGGGAGAAAGATAAGCTGTGAGAGAGAGAGGGAGAGAGAAGCTGTGTGTGTGAGAGAGAGAAAGAAAAGCTGTGATTGAGAGTGAGTGAGAGAGAGAAAGAGATGCTGTAAGTGAGAGAGAGAGAAGCTGTGAGTGAGAGAGAGAAAGAAAAGCGGTGAGTGAGAGAGAGAGAGAAAGAGAAGCTGTGAGTGAGACTGTGAGAGAGAGAAAGAGAAGCTGTTAGTGAGAGTGAGAGAGAGAGAGAAAGAGAAGCTGTGAGTGAGAGTGATATTGAAAGAGAAGCTGTGAGTGAGAGAGAGAGAGAAAGAGAAGCTGTGAGTGAGAGAGAGAAAGAGAATCTGTGAGTGAGAGGGAGAGAAAGAGAAGCTGTGAGTGACACACAGAGAGAGAAGCTGTGAGTTAGAGAGAGAGAAAGAGAAGCTGTGAGTGACAGAGAGAGAGGAAGAGAAGCTGTGAGTGAGAGAGAGAGAGAAAGAGAAGCTGTGTGTGTGTGTGAGAGAGAAAGATAGTCTGAGAAAGAGAGAGTGAAAGAGAAGCTGTGAGTGAGACAGAGAGAGGGAGAAAGAGAAGCTGTGTGTGTGAGAGAGAGAAAGAGAAGCTGTGAGTGAGAGTGAGAGAGAGAAAGAGAAAGAGAAGCTGTGAGTGAGAGAGAGAGAAAGAGAAGCTGTGAGTGAGAGAGAGAGAGAAAGCGAAGCTGTGAGTGAGAGAGAGAGAGAATGAGAAGCTGTGAGTGTGTGAGAGAGAAGCTGTGAGTGAGAGAGAGAGATGTGAGTGATAGAGAGAGAGAAAGAGAAGCTGTGAGTGAGAGGGAGAGAAAGTAAGAGAAGCTGTGAGTGAGATAGAGAGAGAGAGAAAGAGAAGCTGTGAGTGAGAGAGAGAGGGAGAAAGATAATCTGTGATTGAGAGTGAGAGAGAGAGAAAGAGAAGCTGTGAGTGAGAGAGAGAGAAAGAGAAGCTGTGAGTGAGAGAGAGAGAAGCTGTGTGAGAGAGAGAAAGTGAAGCTGTGAGTGAGAGAGAGAGAGACAGAGAAAGAGAAGCTGTGAGTGAGAGAGAGAGAGAAAGAGATGCTGTGAGTGAGAGAGAGAGAGAAAGTGAAGCTGTGAGTGAGAGAGAGAGAGACAGAGAAAGAGAAGCTGTGAGTGAGAGAGAGAGAGACAGAGAAAGAGAAGCTGTGAGTGAGAGAGAGAGAGAAAGAGATGCTGTGAGTGAGAGAGAGAGAGAAAGTGAAGCTGTGAGTGAGAGAGAGAGAGACAGAGAAAGAGAAGCTGTGAGTGAGAGAGAGAGAATGAGAAGCTGTGTGTGAGAGAGAGAAAGAGAAGCTGTGAGTGAGAGAGAGAGAGAAGATGTGAGTGATAGAGAGAGAGAATGAGAAGCTGTCAGTGAGAGAGAGAGAAAGTAAGAGAAGCTGTGAGTGAGAGAGAGAGAGAGAAAGAGAAGCTGTGAGTGAGAGAGAGAGAGGGAGAGAAAGATAATCTGTGAGAGAGAGAGAGAGAAAGAGAAGCTGTGTGTTTTAGAGAGAGAGAAAGAGAAGCTGTGATTGAGAGTGTGTGAGAGAGAGAAAGAGAAGCTGTGAGTGAGAGAGAGAGAAGCTATGAGTGAGAGAGAGAAAGAAAAGCTGTGAGTGAGAGAGAGAGAGAGAAAGAGAAGATATGAGTGAGAGAGAGAGAGAAGCAGTGAGAGAGAGAGAAACAGAAGCTGTGAGTGAGACAGAGAGAGAGAAAGAGAAGCTGAGAGAGAGAGAGGGAGAAAGAGAAGCTGTGAGAGAGTGAGAGAATGAGAAGCTGTGAGTGTGTGAGAGAGAGAAAGAGAAGCTGTGAGTGAGAGAGAGAAAGAAAGAGAAATTAGAGTGAGAAAGAGAGAGAGAAAGAGAAGCTGTGAGTGGGAGAGAGAGAAAGAGAGTCTGTGAATCATAGAGAGAGAGAGAAGCTGTGCGGGAGAGAGAGAGAGCCGCTGTGAGTGAGAGAGAGAGAAAGAGAAGCTGTGAATGAGAGAGAGAGAGAAAGGGAAGCTGTGAGTGAGAGAGAGAGAAAGAGAAGCTGTGAGTGAGTGAGAGAGAGAAAGGGAAGTTTGTGAGTGAGAGAGAGAGAGAAAGAGAAGCTGTGTTTGAGAGAGAGAAGCTGTGAGTGAGAGAGAGAAAGAAAAGCTGTGAGTGAGAGAGAGAGAGAAAGAGAAGATGTGAGTGAGTGAGTGAGAGAGAGAAGCAATGTGTGTGAGAGAGAGAGAGAAAGAGAAGCTGTCAGTGAGACAGAGAGAGAGAAAGAGAAGCTGTGAGAGAGAGAGAGAGGGAGAAAGAGAAGCTGTGAGAGAGAGAGAGAAAGAGAAGCTGTGAGTGTGTGTGTGAGAGAAAGAGAAGCTGTGAGTGAGAGAGAGAGAAAGAAAGAGAAATTAGAGTGAGAAAGAGAGAGAGAAAGAGAAGCTGTGAGTGAGAGAGAGAGAGAGAAGATGTGAGTGATAGAGAGAGAGAATGAGAAGCTGTGAGTGATAGAGAGAGTAAGAGAAGCTGTGAGTGAGATAGAGAGAGAGAGAAGGAGAAGCTGTGAATGAGAGAGAGAGAGAGGGAGAAAGATAAGCTGTGTGAGAGAGAGAGAGAAGCTGTGTGTGTGAGAGAGAGAAAGAAAAGCTGTGATTGAGAGTGAGTGAGAGAGAGAAAGAGATGCTGTAAGTGAGAGAGAGAGAAGCTGTGAGTGAGAGAGAGAAAGAAAAGCGGTGAGTGAGAGAGAGAGAGAAAGAGAAGCTGTGAGTGAGACTGTGAGAGAGAGAAAGAGAAGCTGTTAGTGAGAGTGAGAGAGAGAGAGAGAGAGAAGCTGTGAGTGAGGGTGATATTGAAAGAGAAGCTGTGAGTGAGAGAGAGAGAGAAAGAGAAGCTGTGAGTGAGAGAGAGAAAGAGAATCTGTGAGTGAGAGGGAGAGAAAGAGAATCTGTGAGTGACACACAGAGAGAGAAGCTGTGAGTTAGAGAGAGAGAAAGAGAAGCTGTGAGTGACAGAGAGAGAGGAAGAGAAGCTGTGAGTGAGAGAGAGAGAAAGAGAAGCTGTGTGTGTGTGTGACAGAGAAAGATAGTCTGAGAAAGAGAGAGTGAAAGAGAAGCTGTGAGTGAGACAGAGAGAGGGAGAAAGAGAAGCTGTGTGTGTGTGAGAGAGAAAGAGAAGCTGTGAGTGAGAGTGAGAGAGAGAAAGAGAAAGAGAAGCTGTGAGTGAGAGAGAGAGAAAGAGAAGCTGTGAGTGAGACAGAGAGAGGGAGAAAGAGAAGCTGTGTGTGAGAGAGAGAGAAAGCGAAGCTGTGAGTGAGAGAGAGAGAGAATGAGAAGCTGTGAGTGTGTGAGAGAGAAGCTGTGAGTGAGAGAGAGAGAGATGTGAGTGATAGAGAGAGAGAAAGAGAAGCTGTGAGTGAGAGGGAGAGAAAGTAAGAGAAGCTGTGAGTGAGATAGAGAGAGAGAGAAAGAGAAGCTGAGTGTGTGAGAGAGACTAAGAGAAGCTGTGAGTGAGAGTGAGAGAGAGAGAGAGAGAGAGAAGCTGAGAGTGAGAGAGAGAGAGAAAGTGAAGCTGTGTGAGAGAGAGAGACAGAGAAAGAGAAGCTGTGAGAGAGAGAGAGAGAGAAAGAGATGCTGTGACTGAGAGAGAGAGAGAAAGAGAAGCTGTGAGTGAGACAGAGAGAGGGAGAAAGAGAAGCTGTGTGTGTGAGAGAGAGAAAGAGAAGCTGTGAGTGAGAGTGAGAGAGAGAGAGAAAGAGAAGCTGTGAGTGAGAGAGAGAGAATGAGAAGCTGTGAGTGAGAGAGAAGCTGTGAGTGAGAGAGAGAGAGAAGATGTGAGTGAGAGAGAGAGCGAGAAAGAGAAGCTGTGTGTGTGAGAGAGAGAAAGAGAAGCTGTGAGTGAGAGTGAGAGAGAGAGAAAGAGAAAGAGAAGCTGTGAGTGAGAGAGCGAGAGAGAGAAAGAGAAGCTGTTAGTGAGAGTGAGAGAGAGAGAGAAAGAGAATCTGTGAGTGAGAGAGAAAGAGAAAGAGATGCTGTGAGTGAGAGAGAGAGATAGAGAAGCTGTGTGTGTGAGAGAGAGAAAGAGAAACTGTGAGTGAGAGAGAGAAAGATAAGCTGTGAGTGAGAGGGAGAGAGAGAAAGAGAAGCTGTGAGTGAGAGAGAGAGAAAGAGAAGCTGTGAGTGAGAGAGAGAAAGAGAAGTTGTGAGTGAGAGGGAGAGAGAGAAAGAGAAGCTGTGAGTGACACACAGAGAGAGAAGCTGTGAGTTAGAGAGAGAGAGAAAGAAGTTGTGAGTGACAGAGAGAGAGAGAAAGAGAAGCTGTGAGTGACAGAGAGAGAAGCTGTGAGTTAGAGAGAGAGAAAGAGAAGCTGTGAGTGACAGAGAGAGAGAAAGAGAAGCTGAGAGTGAGAGAGAGAGAGAGAAAGTGAAGCTTTGAGTGTGAGAGAGAGAGAGACAGAGAAGCTGTGTGTGTGTGAGAGAGAGAAAGATAGTCTGAGAAAGAGAGAGTGAAAGAGAAGCTGTGAGTGAGACAGAGAGAGGGAGAAAGAGAAGCTGTGTGCGTGTGAGAGAGAAAGAGAAGCTGTGAGTGAGAGAGAGAGAAAGTGAAGCTGAGAGTGAGAGAGAGAGAGAGAAAGAGAAGCTGTGAGTGAGAGAGAAAGAGAAGCTGTGAG
This sequence comes from Bradypodion pumilum, assembly GCA_035047305.1. Taxonomy (NCBI): domain Eukaryota; kingdom Metazoa; phylum Chordata; class Lepidosauria; order Squamata; family Chamaeleonidae; genus Bradypodion; species Bradypodion pumilum. Next base: position 268,497,124 of record JAWDJD010000001.1, on the reverse strand, counting down.
TGAGTGAGAGAGAGAAAGGGAAGTTTGTGAGTGAGAGAGAGAGAGAGAGAAGCTGTGAGTGAGAGAGAGAGGGAGAAAGAGAAGCTGTGTGTGTGAGAGAGAGAAAGAGAAGCTGTGAGTGAGAGTGAGAGAGAGAGAAAAAGAGAAGCTGTGAGTGTGAGTGAGAGAGAAAGAGAAGCTGTGAGTGAGAGAGAGAGAGAATGAGAAGCTGTGAGTGAGAGAGAGAAGCTGTGTGTGTGAGAGAGAAAGAGAAGCTGTGAGTGAGAGAGAGAGAGAAGATGTGAGTGATAGAGAGAGAGAATGAGAAGCTGTCAGTGAGAGAGAGAGAAAGTAAGAGAAGCTGTGAGTGAGAGAGAGAGAGAGAAAGAGAAGCTGTGAGTGAGAGAGAGAGGGGGAGAGAAAGATAATCTGTGAGAGAGAGAGAAAGAGAAGCTGTGTGTTTTAGAGAGAGAGAAAGAGAAGCTGTGATTGAGAGTGTGTGAGAGAGAGAAAGAGAAGCTGTGAGTGAGAGAGAGAGAGAAAGAGAAGATATGAGTGAGAGAGAGAGAGAAGCAGTGAGAGAGAGAGATAAACAGAAGCTGTGAGTGAGACAGAGAGAGAGAAAGAGAAGCTGAGAGAGAGAGAGGGAGAAAGAGAAGCTGTGAGAGAGTGAGAGAATGAGAAGTTGTGAGTGTGTGAGAGAGAGAAAGAGAAGCTGTGAGTGAGAGAGAGAAAGAAAGAGAAATTAGAGTGAGAAAGAGAGAGAAAGAGAAGCTGTGAGTGGGAGAGAGAGAAAGAGAGTCTGTGAATCATAGAGAGAGAGAGAAGCTGTGCGGGAGAGAGAGAGAGAGCCGCTGTGAGTGAGAGAGAGAGAAAGAGAAGCTGTGAATGAGAGAGAGAGAGAAAAGGAAGCTGTGAGTGAGAGAGAGAGAAAGAGAAGCTGTGAGTGAGTGAGAGAGAGAAAGGGAAGTTTGTGAGTGAGAGAGAGAGAGAAAGAGAAGCTGTGTTTGAGAGAGAGAAGCTGTGAGTGAGAGAGAGAAAGAAAAGCTGTGAGTGAGAGAGAGAGAGAAAGAGAAGATGTGAGTGAGTGAGTGAGAGAGAGAAGCAATGTGTGTGAGAGAGAGAGAGAAAGAGAAGCTGTCAGTGAGACAGAGAGAGAGAAAGAGAAGCTGTGAGAGAGAGAGAGGGAGAAAGAGAAGCTGTGAGAGAGAGAGAGAAAGAGAAGCTGTGAGTGTGTGTGTGAGAGAAAGAGAAGCTGTGAGTGAGAGAGAGAGAGAGAAAGAGAAATTAGAGTGAGAAAGAGTGAGAGAAAGAGAAGCTGTGAGTGAGAGAGAGAGAGAAGATGTGAGTGATAGAGAGAGAGAATGAGAAGCTGTGAGTGATAGAGAGAGTAAGAGAAGCTGTGTGAGATAGAGAGAGAGAGAAGGAGAAGCTGTGAGTGAGAGAGAGAGAGAGGGAGAAAGATAAGCTGTGAGAGAGAGAGGGAGAGAGAAGCTGTGTGTGTGAGAGAGAGAAAGAAAAGCTGTGATTGAGAGTGAGTGAGAGAGAGAAAGAGATGCTGTAAGTGAGAGAGAGAGAAGCTGTGAGTGAGAGAGAGAAAGAAAAGCGGTGAGTGAGAGAGAGAGAGAAAGAGAAGCTGTGAGTGAGACTGTGAGAGAGAGAAAGAGAAGCTGTTAGTGAGAGTGAGAGAGAGAGAGAAAGAGAAGCTGTGAGTGAGAGTGATATTGAAAGAGAAGCTGTGAGTGAGAGAGAGAGAGAAAGAGAAGCTGTGAGTGAGAGAGAGAAAGAGAATCTGTGAGTGAGAGGGAGAGAAAGAGAAGCTGTGAGTGACACACAGAGAGAGAAGCTGTGAGTTAGAGAGAGAGAAAGAGAAGCTGTGAGTGACAGAGAGAGAGGAAGAGAAGCTGTGAGTGAGAGAGAGAGAGAAAGAGAAGCTGTGTGTGTGTGTGAGAGAGAAAGATAGTCTGAGAAAGAGAGAGTGAAAGAGAAGCTGTGAGTGAGACAGAGAGAGGGAGAAAGAGAAGCTGTGTGTGTGAGAGAGAGAAAGAGAAGCTGTGAGTGAGAGTGAGAGAGAGAAAGAGAAAGAGAAGCTGTGAGTGAGAGAGAGAGAAAGAGAAGCTGTGAGTGAGAGAGAGAGAGAAAGCGAAGCTGTGAGTGAGAGAGAGAGAGAATGAGAAGCTGTGAGTGTGTGAGAGAGAAGCTGTGAGTGAGAGAGAGAGATGTGAGTGATAGAGAGAGAGAAAGAGAAGCTGTGAGTGAGAGGGAGAGAAAGTAAGAGAAGCTGTGAGTGAGATAGAGAGAGAGAGAAAGAGAAGCTGTGAGTGAGAGAGAGAGGGAGAAAGATAATCTGTGATTGAGAGTGAGAGAGAGAGAAAGAGAAGCTGTGAGTGAGAGAGAGAGAAAGAGAAGCTGTGAGTGAGAGAGAGAGAAGCTGTGTGAGAGAGAGAAAGTGAAGCTGTGAGTGAGAGAGAGAGAGACAGAGAAAGAGAAGCTGTGAGTGAGAGAGAGAGAGAAAGAGATGCTGTGAGTGAGAGAGAGAGAGAAAGTGAAGCTGTGAGTGAGAGAGAGAGAGACAGAGAAAGAGAAGCTGTGAGTGAGAGAGAGAGAGACAGAGAAAGAGAAGCTGTGAGTGAGAGAGAGAGAGAAAGAGATGCTGTGAGTGAGAGAGAGAGAGAAAGTGAAGCTGTGAGTGAGAGAGAGAGAGACAGAGAAAGAGAAGCTGTGAGTGAGAGAGAGAGAATGAGAAGCTGTGTGTGAGAGAGAGAAAGAGAAGCTGTGAGTGAGAGAGAGAGAGAAGATGTGAGTGATAGAGAGAGAGAATGAGAAGCTGTCAGTGAGAGAGAGAGAAAGTAAGAGAAGCTGTGAGTGAGAGAGAGAGAGAGAAAGAGAAGCTGTGAGTGAGAGAGAGAGAGGGAGAGAAAGATAATCTGTGAGAGAGAGAGAGAGAAAGAGAAGCTGTGTGTTTTAGAGAGAGAGAAAGAGAAGCTGTGATTGAGAGTGTGTGAGAGAGAGAAAGAGAAGCTGTGAGTGAGAGAGAGAGAAGCTATGAGTGAGAGAGAGAAAGAAAAGCTGTGAGTGAGAGAGAGAGAGAGAAAGAGAAGATATGAGTGAGAGAGAGAGAGAAGCAGTGAGAGAGAGAGAAACAGAAGCTGTGAGTGAGACAGAGAGAGAGAAAGAGAAGCTGAGAGAGAGAGAGGGAGAAAGAGAAGCTGTGAGAGAGTGAGAGAATGAGAAGCTGTGAGTGTGTGAGAGAGAGAAAGAGAAGCTGTGAGTGAGAGAGAGAAAGAAAGAGAAATTAGAGTGAGAAAGAGAGAGAGAAAGAGAAGCTGTGAGTGGGAGAGAGAGAAAGAGAGTCTGTGAATCATAGAGAGAGAGAGAAGCTGTGCGGGAGAGAGAGAGAGCCGCTGTGAGTGAGAGAGAGAGAAAGAGAAGCTGTGAATGAGAGAGAGAGAGAAAGGGAAGCTGTGAGTGAGAGAGAGAGAAAGAGAAGCTGTGAGTGAGTGAGAGAGAGAAAGGGAAGTTTGTGAGTGAGAGAGAGAGAGAAAGAGAAGCTGTGTTTGAGAGAGAGAAGCTGTGAGTGAGAGAGAGAAAGAAAAGCTGTGAGTGAGAGAGAGAGAGAAAGAGAAGATGTGAGTGAGTGAGTGAGAGAGAGAAGCAATGTGTGTGAGAGAGAGAGAGAAAGAGAAGCTGTCAGTGAGACAGAGAGAGAGAAAGAGAAGCTGTGAGAGAGAGAGAGAGGGAGAAAGAGAAGCTGTGAGAGAGAGAGAGAAAGAGAAGCTGTGAGTGTGTGTGTGAGAGAAAGAGAAGCTGTGAGTGAGAGAGAGAGAAAGAAAGAGAAATTAGAGTGAGAAAGAGAGAGAGAAAGAGAAGCTGTGAGTGAGAGAGAGAGAGAGAAGATGTGAGTGATAGAGAGAGAGAATGAGAAGCTGTGAGTGATAGAGAGAGTAAGAGAAGCTGTGAGTGAGATAGAGAGAGAGAGAAGGAGAAGCTGTGAATGAGAGAGAGAGAGAGGGAGAAAGATAAGCTGTGTGAGAGAGAGAGAGAAGCTGTGTGTGTGAGAGAGAGAAAGAAAAGCTGTGATTGAGAGTGAGTGAGAGAGAGAAAGAGATGCTGTAAGTGAGAGAGAGAGAAGCTGTGAGTGAGAGAGAGAAAGAAAAGCGGTGAGTGAGAGAGAGAGAGAAAGAGAAGCTGTGAGTGAGACTGTGAGAGAGAGAAAGAGAAGCTGTTAGTGAGAGTGAGAGAGAGAGAGAGAGAGAAGCTGTGAGTGAGGGTGATATTGAAAGAGAAGCTGTGAGTGAGAGAGAGAGAGAAAGAGAAGCTGTGAGTGAGAGAGAGAAAGAGAATCTGTGAGTGAGAGGGAGAGAAAGAGAATCTGTGAGTGACACACAGAGAGAGAAGCTGTGAGTTAGAGAGAGAGAAAGAGAAGCTGTGAGTGACAGAGAGAGAGGAAGAGAAGCTGTGAGTGAGAGAGAGAGAAAGAGAAGCTGTGTGTGTGTGTGACAGAGAAAGATAGTCTGAGAAAGAGAGAGTGAAAGAGAAGCTGTGAGTGAGACAGAGAGAGGGAGAAAGAGAAGCTGTGTGTGTGTGAGAGAGAAAGAGAAGCTGTGAGTGAGAGTGAGAGAGAGAAAGAGAAAGAGAAGCTGTGAGTGAGAGAGAGAGAAAGAGAAGCTGTGAGTGAGACAGAGAGAGGGAGAAAGAGAAGCTGTGTGTGAGAGAGAGAGAAAGCGAAGCTGTGAGTGAGAGAGAGAGAGAATGAGAAGCTGTGAGTGTGTGAGAGAGAAGCTGTGAGTGAGAGAGAGAGAGATGTGAGTGATAGAGAGAGAGAAAGAGAAGCTGTGAGTGAGAGGGAGAGAAAGTAAGAGAAGCTGTGAGTGAGATAGAGAGAGAGAGAAAGAGAAGCTGAGTGTGTGAGAGAGACTAAGAGAAGCTGTGAGTGAGAGTGAGAGAGAGAGAGAGAGAGAGAAGCTGAGAGTGAGAGAGAGAGAGAAAGTGAAGCTGTGTGAGAGAGAGAGACAGAGAAAGAGAAGCTGTGAGAGAGAGAGAGAGAGAAAGAGATGCTGTGACTGAGAGAGAGAGAGAAAGAGAAGCTGTGAGTGAGACAGAGAGAGGGAGAAAGAGAAGCTGTGTGTGTGAGAGAGAGAAAGAGAAGCTGTGAGTGAGAGTGAGAGAGAGAGAGAAAGAGAAGCTGTGAGTGAGAGAGAGAGAATGAGAAGCTGTGAGTGAGAGAGAAGCTGTGAGTGAGAGAGAGAGAGAAGATGTGAGTGAGAGAGAGAGCGAGAAAGAGAAGCTGTGTGTGTGAGAGAGAGAAAGAGAAGCTGTGAGTGAGAGTGAGAGAGAGAGAAAGAGAAAGAGAAGCTGTGAGTGAGAGAGCGAGAGAGAGAAAGAGAAGCTGTTAGTGAGAGTGAGAGAGAGAGAGAAAGAGAATCTGTGAGTGAGAGAGAAAGAGAAAGAGATGCTGTGAGTGAGAGAGAGAGATAGAGAAGCTGTGTGTGTGAGAGAGAGAAAGAGAAACTGTGAGTGAGAGAGAGAAAGATAAGCTGTGAGTGAGAGGGAGAGAGAGAAAGAGAAGCTGTGAGTGAGAGAGAGAGAAAGAGAAGCTGTGAGTGAGAGAGAGAAAGAGAAGTTGTGAGTGAGAGGGAGAGAGAGAAAGAGAAGCTGTGAGTGACACACAGAGAGAGAAGCTGTGAGTTAGAGAGAGAGAGAAAGAAGTTGTGAGTGACAGAGAGAGAGAGAAAGAGAAGCTGTGAGTGAGAGAGAGAGAAAGAGATGCTGTGAGTGAGAGAGAGAGAGAAAGAGAAGCTGTGAGTGAGAGAGAGAGAAAGAGAAGCTGTGAGAGAGAGAGAGAGAAAGAGAATCTGTGAGAGAGAAAGAGAAGCTGTGAGTGAGAGAGAGAAAGTGTAGCTGTGAGTGAGAGAGATAGAGAAAGAGAAGCTGTGATTAAGAAGGAGAGGGAAAGAGAAGAAGTGAGTGAGAGAGAGAGAGAAAGAGGCTGTGAGACAGAAAGAGAAGCTCTGAGTGAGAGAGTGAGAGAGAGAAAGAGAATCTGTTAGTGAGAGAGAGAGAAAAAGAGAAGCTGTGAGTTAGAGAGAGAAAGAGAAGGTGTGAGTGAGAGGGAGAGAAAGAGAAGCTGTGAGTGACACACAGAGAGAGAAGCTGTGAGTTAGAGAGAGAGAAAGAGAAGCTGTGAGTGACAGAAAGAGAAAGAGAAGCTGAGAGTGAGAGAGAGAGAGAAAGTGAAGCTGTGAGTGAGAGAGAGAGAGAAAGAGAAGCTGTGTGGGTGTCTGAGAGAGAAAGATAGTCTGAGAAAGAGAGAGTGAAAGAGAAGCTGTGAGTGAGACAGAGAGAGGGAGAAAGAGAAGCTGTGTGCGTGAGAGAGAGAAAGAGAAGCTGTGAGTGAGAGTGAGAGAGAGAGAGAGAGAAAGAGAAGCTGAGAGTGAGAGAGAGAGAGAAAGTGAAGCTGTGAGTGAGAGAGAGAGAGACAGAGAAAGAGAAGCTGTGAGTGAGAGAGAGAGAGAAAGAGATGCTGTGAGTGAGAGAGAGAGAGAAAGAGAAGCTGTGAGTGAGAGTGAGAGAGAGAGAGAGAAAGAGAAGCTGAGAGTGAGAGAGAGAGAGAAAGTGAAGCTGTGAGTGAGAGAGAGAGAGACAGAGAAAGAGAAGCTGTGAGTGAGAGAGAGAGAGAAAGAGATGCTGTGAGTGAGAGAGAGAGAGAAAGAGAAGCTGTGAGTGAGATAGAGAGAGAGAGAAAGAGAAGCTGTGAGTGAGAGAGAGAGAGGGAGAGAAAGAGAAGCTGTGCGTGAGAGAGAGAGAAAGAGATGCTGTGAGTGAGAGAGAGAGAGAAAGAGAAGCTGTGAGTGAGAGAGAGAGAAAGAGAAGCTGTGAGAGAGAGAGAGAAAGAGAAGCTGTGAGAAAGAAGGAGAGGGAAAGAGAAGAAGTGAGTGAGAGAGAGAGAAAAAGAGAAGCTGTGAGTGAGAGAGAGAGAGAGAATGAGAAGCTGTGAGTGTGAGAGAGAAGCTGTGAGAGAGAGAAAGAGAAGCTGTGAGTGAGAGCGAGAGAGAGAAAATGTGAGTGATAGAGAGAGAGAATGAGAAGCTGTCAGTGAGAGAGAGAGAAAGTAAGAGAAGCTGTGAGTGAGATACAGAGAGAGAGAAAGAGAAGCTGTGAGTGAGAGAGAGAGAGGGAGAGAAAGATAATCTGTGTGTGAGAGAGAGAAAGAGAAGCTGTGTGTTTTAGAGAGAGAGAAAGAGAAGCTGTGAGTGAGAGAGAGAGAAAGAGAAGCTGTGAGTGAGAGAGAGAGAAGCTATGAGTGAGAGAGGGAAAGAAAAGCTGTGAGTGAGAGAGAGAGAAAGAGAAGATATGAGTGAGAGAGAGAGAAAGAGAAGCTGTGAGTGAGACAGAGAGAGGGAGAAAGAGAAGCTGTGTGCGTGAGAGAGAGAAAGTGAAGCTGTGAGTGAGAGAGAGAGAGAGAAAGAGAAGCTGTGTGTGTGAGAGAGAAAGATATTTTGAGAAAGAGAGAGTGAAAGAGAAGCTGTGAGTGAGAGAGAGAGGGGGAGAAAGAGAAGCTGTGTGTGTGAGAGAGAGAAAGAGAAGCTGTGAGTGAGAGTGAGAGAGAGAGAGAGAGAGAGAAGCTGTGAGTGTGAGTGAGAGAGAAAGAGAAGCTGTGAGTGAGTGAGAGAGAGAGAATGAGAAGCTGTGAGTGAGAGAGAGAAGCTGTGAGAGAGAGAAAGAGAAGCTGTGAGTGAGAGAGAGAGAGAAGATGTGAGTGATAGAGAGAGAGAATGAGAAGCTGTGAGTGAGAGTGAGAGAGAGAGAGAGAAAGAGAAGCTGTGAGTGTGAGTGAGAGAGAAAGAGAAGCTGTGAGTGAGTGAGAGAGAGAATGAGAAGCTGTGAGTGAGAGAGAGAAGCTGTGAGAGAGAGAAAGAGAAGCTGTGAGTGAGAGAGAGAGAGAAGATGTGAGTGATAGAGAGAGAGAATGAGAAGCTGTCAGTGAGAGAGAGAGAAAGTAAGAGAAGCTGTGAGTGAGATAGAGAGAGAGAGAAAGAGAAGCTGTGAGTGAGAGAGAGAGAGAGGGAGAGAAAGATAATCTGTGAGTGAGAGAGAGAAAGAGAAGCTGTGTGTTTTAGAGAGAGAGAAAGAGAAGCTGTGAGTGGGAGAGAGAGAAAGAGAGTCTGTGAATCAGAGAGAGAGAGAGAAGCTGTGAGTGAGAGAGAGAGAGAGCTGCTGTGAGTGAGAGAGAGAGAAAGAGAAGCTGTGAATGAGAGAGAGAGAGAAATAGAAGCTGTGAGAGAGAGAGAGAGAAAGAGAAGCTGTGAGTGAGTGAGAGACAAAGGGAAGTTTGTGAGTGAGAGAGAGAGAGAAAGAGAAGCTGTGAGTGAGAGAGAGATGCTGTGAGTGAGAGAGAGAAAGAAAAGCTGTGAGTGAGAGAGAGAGAGAGAAAGAGAAGATGTGAGTGAGTGAGAGAGAGAGAGAGAAGCAGTGAGTGAGAGAGAGAGAGAGAGAAAGAGAAGCTGTCAGTGAGACAGAGAGAGAGAAAGAGAAGCTGTGAGAGAGAGAGAGAGGGAGAAAGAGAAGCTGTGAGAGAGAGAGTGAAAGAGAAGCTGTGAGTGTGTGAGAGAGAGAAAGAGAAGCTGTGAGTGAGAGAGAGAAAGAAAGAGAAATTAGAGTGAGAAAGAGAGAGAGAAAGAGAAGCTGTCAGTGAGAGAGAGAGAGAGAGAAGATGTGAGTGATAGAGAGAGAGAATGAGAAGCTGTGATTGATAGAGAGTAAGTAAGAGAAGCTGTGAGTGAGATAGAGAGAGAGAGAAGGAGAAGCTGTGAGTGAGAGAGAGAGAGGGAGTAAGATAAGCTGTGTGAGAGGGAGAGAGAGAGAAGCTGTGTGTGTGTGAGAGAGAAAGAAAAGCTGTGATTGAGAGTGAGAGAGAGAGAAAGAGATGCTGTGAGTGAGAGAGAGAGAAGCTGTGAGTGAGAGAGAGAAAGAAAAGTGGTGAGTGAGAGAGAGAGAAAGAGAAGCTGTGAGTGAGACAGAGAGAGAGAAAGAGAAGCTGTGAGAGAGAGAGGGGGAGAAAGAGAAGCTGTGAGAGAGCGAGAGAAAGAGAAGCTGTGAGTGTGTGTGAGAGAGAAAGAGAAGCTGTGAGTGAGAGAGAGAGAAAGAAAGAGAAATTAGAGTGAGAAATAGAGAGAGAAAGAGAAGCTGTGAGTGGGAGAGAGAGAAAGAGAGTCTGTGAGTGAGTGAGAGAGAGAGAAGCTGTGAGTGAGAGAGCGAGTGATGCTGTGAGTGAGAGAGAGAGAAAGAGAAGCTGTGAATGAGAGAGAGAGAGAGAAAGAGAAGCTGTGAATGAGAGAGAGAGAGAGAAAGAGAAGCTGTGAGTGAGAGAGAGAGAAAGAAAGAGAAGCTGTGAGTGAGTGAGAGAGAGAAAGGGAAGTTGTGAGTGAGAGAGAGAGAGAAAGAGAAGCTGTGAGTGAGAGAGAGAAAGAGAAGCTGTGAGTGTGTGAGAGAGAAAGAGAAGCTGTGAGTGAGAAGGAGAGAGAGAGAGAAAGAGAAGCTGTGAGTGAGAGAGAGAGAGAAAGAGAAGCTGTGAGTGAGAGAGAGAATGAGAAGCTGTGAGTGAGAGAGAGTTGTGAGAGAGAGAGAGAAAGAGAAGCTGTGAGTGAGAGAGAGAGATGTGAGTGATAGAGAGAGAGAAAGAGAAGCTGTGAGTGAGAGAGAGAGAGGGAGAAAGATAATCTGTGTGAGAGAGAGAGAGAAAGAGAAACTGTGTGTGTGAGAGAGAGAGAAAGAGAAGGTGTGAGTGAGAGTGAGAGAGAGAAAGAGAAGCTGTGAGTGAGAGAGAGAGAAAGAGAAGCTGTGAGTGAGAGAGAGAGAAGCTATGAGTGAGAGAGGGAAAGAAAAGCTGTGAGTGAGAGAGAGAGAAAGAGAAGATATGAGTGAGAGAGAGAGAAAGAGAAGCTGTGAGTGAGAGAGAGAGAAGCTATGAGTGAGAGAGAAAGAAAAGCTGTGAGTGAGAGAGAGAGAGAAAGAGAAGATATGAGTGAGAGAGAGAGAGAAGCTGTGAGTGAGAGAGAGAGAAAGAAAGAGAAATTAGAGTGAGAAAGAGAGAGAGAAAGACAAGCTGTGAGTGGGAGAGAGAGAAAGAGAGTCTGTGAATCAGAGAGAGAGGGAAGCTGTGAGTGAGAGAGAGAGAGAGCCGCTGTGAGTGAGAGAGAGAGAAAGAGAAGCTGTGAATGAGAGAGAGAGAGAAAGAGAAGCTGTGAGTGAGAAGGAGAGGGAAAGAGAAGCTGTGAGTGAGTGAGAGAGAGAGAAAGAGAAGCTGTGAGTGAGAGAGAGAGAAAGAGAAGCTGTGAGTGTGAGAGAGAGAAAGAGAAGCTGTGAGTAAGAAGGAGAGGGAAAGAGAAGAAGTGAGTGAGTGAGAGAGAGAGAAAGAGAAGCTGTGAGAGAGAAAGAGAAGCTGTGAGTGAGAGAGTGAGAGAGAGAAAGAGAATCTGTTAGTGAGAGTGAGAGAGAGAGAGAAAGAGAAGCTGTGAGTGAGAGAGAGATTGAAAGAGAAGCTGTGACTGAGAGGGAGAGAGAGAAAGAGAAGCTGTGAGTTACACACAGAGAGAGAAGCTGTGAGTTAGAGAGAGAGAAAGAGAAGCTGTGAGTGACAGAGAGAGAGAAAGAGAAGCTGAGAGTGAGAGAGAGAGAGAGAAAGTGAAGCTGTGAGTGTGAGAGAGAGACAGAGAAGCTGTGTGTGTGTGAGAGAGAAAGATAGTCTGAGAAAGAGAGAGTGAAAGAGAAGCTGTGCGTGAGACAGAGAGAGGGAGAAAGAGAAGCTGTGTGCGTGAGAGAGAGAAAGTGAAGCTGTGAGTGAGAGAGAGAGAGAAAGAGAAGCTGTGTGTGTGAGAGAGAAAGATATTTTGAGAAAGAGAGAGTGAAAGAGAAGCTGTGAGTGAGAGAGAGAGAGGGAGAAAGAGAAGCTGTGTGTGTGTGAGAGAGAAAGAGAAGCTGTGAGTGAGAGTGAGAGAGAGAGAGAGAAAGAGAAGCTGTGAGTGTGAGTGAGAGAGAAAGAGAAGCTGTGAGTGAGTGAGAGAGAGAGAATGAGAAGCTGTGAGTGAGAGAGAGAAGCTGTGAGAGAGAGAAAGAGAAGCTGTGAGTGAGAGAGAGAGAGAGAGAAGATGTGACTGATAGAAAGAGAGAATGAGAAGCTGTCAGTGAGAGAGAGAGAAAGTAAGAGAAGCTGTGAGTGAGATAGAGAGAGAGAGAAAGAGAAGCTGTGAGTGAGAGAGAGAGAGGGAGAGAAAGATAATCTGTGTGTTTTAGAGAGAGAGAAAGAGAAACTGTGAGTGAGAGAGAGAGAGAGAGCCGCTGTGAGTGAGAGAGAGAGAAAGAGAAGCTGTGAATGAGAGAGAGAGAGAAAGAGAAGCTGTGAGTGAGAGAGAGAGATAGAGAAGCTGTGAGTGAGAGAGAGAGAAAGAGAAACTGTGAGTGAGAGAGAGAAAGATAAGCTGTGAGTGAGAGGGAGAGAGAGAAAGAGAAGCTGTGAGTGAGAGAGAGAGAAAGAGAAGCTGTGAGTGAGAGAGAGAAAGAGAAGTTGTGAGTGAGAGGGAGAGAGAGAAAGAGAAGCTGTGAGTGACACACAGAGAGAGAAGCTGTGAGATAGAGAGAGAGAGAAAGAAGTTGTGAGTGACAGAGAGAGAGAGAAAGAGCTGTGAGTGAGAGTGAGAGAGAGAGAGAAAGAGAAGCTGTGAGTGAGAGAGAGAGAAAGAAAGAGATGCTGTGAGTGAGAGAGAGAGAAAAAGAGAAGCTGTGAGTGAGAGAGAGAAAGAGTAGCTGTGAGAGAGAGAGAGAGAGAGAGAAAGAGAATCTGTGAGAGAGAAAGAGAAGCTGTGAGTGAGAGAGAGAGAAAGAGTAGCTGTGAGTGAGAGAGATAGAGAAAGAGAAGCTGTGATTAAGAAGGAGAGGGAAAGAGAAGAAGTGAGTGAGAGAGAGAGAGAAAGAGGCTGTGAGACAGAAAGAGAAGCTGTGAGTGAGAGAGTGAGAGAGAGAAAGAGAATCTGTTAGTGAGAGAGAGAGAAAAAGAGAAGCTGTGAGTTAGAGAGAGAAAGAGAAGGTGTGAGTGAGAGGGAGAGAAAGAGAAGCTGTGAGTGACACACAGAGAGAGAAGCTGTGAGTTAGAGAGAGAGAAAGAGAAGCTGTGAGTGACAGAAAGAGAAAGAGAAGCTGAGAGTGAGAGAGAGAGAGAAAGTGAAGCTGTGAGTGAGAGAGAGAGAGAAAGAGAAGCTGTGTGGGTGTCTGAGAGAGAAAGATAGTCTGAGAAAGAGAGAGTGAAAGAGAAGCTGTGAGTGAGACAGAGAGAGGGAGAAAGAGAAGCTGTGTGCGTGAGAGAGAGAAAGAGAAGCTGTGAGTGAGAGTGAGAGAGAGAGAGAGAAAGAGAAGCTGAGAGTGAGAGAGAGAGAGAAAGTGAAGCTGTGAGTGAGAGAGAGAGAGACAGAGAAAGAGAAGCTGTGAGTGAGTGAGAGAGAGAAAGAGATGCTGTGAGTGAGAGAGAGAGAGAAAGAGAAGCTGTGAGTGAGACAGAGAGAGGGAGAAAGAGAAGCTGTGTGTGTGTGTGAGAGAGAAAGAGAAGCTGTGAGTGAGAGTGAGAGAGAGAGAGAGAAAGAGAAGCTGTGAGTGAGAGAGAGAGAATGAGAAGCTGTGAGTGAGAGAGAGAGAAGCTGTGAGTGAGAGAGAGAGAGAAGATGTGAGTGAGAGAGAGAGAGGGAGAAAGAGAAGCTGTGTGTGAGAGAGAGAAAGAGAAGCTGTGAGTGAGAGTGAGAGAGAGAGAAAGAGAAAGAGAAGCTGTGAGTGAGAGAGCGAGAGAGAGAAAGAGAAGCTGTTAGTGAGAGTGAGAGAGAGAGAGAAAGAGAAGCTGTGAGTGAGAGAGAGAGAGAGAAAGAGATGCTGTGAGTGAGAGAGAGAGAGAAAGAGAAGCTGTGAGTGAGAGAGAGAGAAAGAGAAGCTGTGAGAGAGAGAGAGAAAGAGAAGCTGTGAGTGAGAAGGAGAGGGAAAGAGAAGCTGTGACTGAGTGAGAGAGAGAGAAAGAGAAGCTGTGAGTGAGAGAGAGAGAAAGAGTAGCTGTGAGTGAGAGAGAGAGAGAGAAAGAGAAGCTGTGAGTAAGAAGGAGAGGGAAAGAGAAGAAGTGAGTGAGTGAGAGAGAGAGAAAGAGAAGCTGTGAGAGAGAAAGAGAAGCTGTGAGTGAGAGAGTGAGAGAGAGAAAGAGAATCTGTTAGTGAGAGTGAGAGAGAGAGAGAAAGAGAAGCTGTGAGTGAGAGAGAGATTGAAAGAGAAGCTGTGAGTGAGAGAGAGATTGAAAGAGAAGCTGTGAGTGAGAGAGAGAGAAAGAGAAGCTGTGACTGAGAGGGAGAGAGAGAAAGAGAAGCTGTGAGTGAGAGAGAGAGAAGCTATGAGTGAGAGAGAGAAAGAAAAGCTGTGAGTGAGAGAGAGAGAGAGAAAGAGAAGATATGAGTGAGAGAGAGAGAGAAGCAGTGAGAGAGAGAGAAACAGAAGCTGTGAGTGAGACAGAGAGAGAGAAAGAGAAGCTGAGAGAGAGAGAGGGAGAAAGAGAAGCTGTGAGAGAGTGAGAGAATGAGAAGTTGTGAGTGTGTGAGAGAGAGAAAGAGAAGCTGTGAGTGAGAGAGAGAAAGAAAGAGAAATTAGAGTGAGAAAGAGAGAGAAAGAGAAGCTGTGAGTGGGAGAGAGAGAAAGAGAGTCTGTGAATCATAGAGAGAGAGAGAAGCTGTGCGGGAGAGAGAGAGAGAGCCGCTGTGAGTGAGAGAGAGAGAAAGAGAAGCTGTGAATGAGAGAGAGAGAGAAAAGGAAGCTGTGAGTGAGAGAGAGAGAAAGAGAAGCTGTGAGTGAGTGAGAGAGAGAAAGGGAAGTTTGTGAGTGAGAGAGAGAGAGAAAGAGAAGCTGTGTTTGAGAGAGAGAAGCTGTGAGTGAGAGAGAGAAAGAAAAGCTGTGAGTGAGAGAGAGAGAGAAAGAGAAGATGTGAGTGAGTGAGTGAGAGAGAGAAGCAATGTGTGTGAGAGAGAGAGAGAAAGAGAAGCTGTCAGTGAGACAGAGAGAGAGAAAGAGAAGCTGTGAGAGAGAGAGAGGGAGAAAGAGAAGCTGTGAGAGAGAGAGAGAAAGAGAAGCTGTGAGTGTGTGTGTGAGAGAAAGAGAAGCTGTGAGTGAGAGAGAGAGAAAGAAAGAGAAATTAGAGTGAGAAAGAGTGAGAGAAAGAGAAGATGTGAGTGAGAGAGAGAGAGAGAAGATGTGAGTGATAGAGAGAGAGAATGAGAAGCTGTGAGTGATAGAGAGAGTAAGAGAAGCTGTGAGTGAGATAGAGAGAGAGAGAAGGAGAAGCTGTGAGTGAGAGAGAGAGAGAGAGGGAGAAAGATAAGCTGTGAGAGAGAGAGGGAGAGAGAAGCTGTGTGTGTGAGAGAGAGAAAGAAAAGCTGTGATTGAGAGTGAGTGAGAGAGAGAAAGAGATGCTGTAAGTGAGAGACAGAGAAGCTGTGAGTGAGAGAGAGAAAGAAAAGCGGTGAGTGAGAGAGAGAGAGAAAGAGAAGCTGTGAGTGAGACTGTGAGAGAGAGAAAGAGAAGCTGTTAGTGAGAGTGAGAGAGAGAGAGAAAGAGAAGCTGTGAGTGAGAGTGATATTGAAAGAGAAGCTGTGAGTGAGAGAGAGAGAGAAAGAGAAGATGTGAGTGAGAGAGAGAAAGAGAATCTGTGAGTGAGAGGGAGAGAAAGAGAAGCTGTGAGTGACACACAGAGAGAGAAGCTGTGAGTTAGAGAGAGAGAAAGAGAAGCTGTGAGTGACAGAGAGAGAGGAAGAGAAGCTGTGAGTGAGAGAGAGAGAGAAAGAGAAGCTGTGTGTGTGTGTGTGAGAGAGAAAGATAGTCTGAGAAAGAGAGAGTGAAAGAGAAGCTGTGAGTGAGACAGAGAGAGGGAGAAAGAGAAGCTGTGTGTGTGAGAGAGAGAAAGAGAAGCTGTGAGTGAGAGTGAGAGAGAGAAAGAGAAAGAGAAGCTGTGAGTGAGAGAGAGAGAAAGAGAAGCTGTGAGTGAGAGAGAGAGAGAAAGAGAAGCTGTAAGTGAGAGAGAGAGAGAATGAGAAGCTGTGAGTGTGTGAGAGAGAAGCTGTGAGTGAGAGAGAGAGATGTGAGTGATAGAGAGAGAGAAAGAGAAGCTGTGAGTGAGAGGGAGAGAAAGTAAGAGAAGCTGTGAGTGAGATAGAGAGAGAGAGAAAGAGAAGCTGTGAGTGAGAGAGAGAGGGAGAAAGATAATCTGTGATTGAGAGTGAGAGAGAGAGAAAGAGAAGCTGTGAGTGAGAGAGAGAGAAAGAGAAGCTGTGAGTGAGAGAGAGAGAAGCTGTGTGAGAGAGAGAAAGTGAAGCTGTGAGTGAGAGAGAGAGAGACAGAGAAAGAGAAGCTGTGAGTGAGAGAGAGAGAGAAAGAGATGCTGTGAGTGAGAGAGAGAGAGAAAGTGAAGCTGTGAGTGAGAGAGAGAGAGACAGAGAAAGAGAAGCTGTGAGTGAGAGAGAGAGACAGAGAAAGAGAAGCTGTGAGTGAGAGAGAGAGAGAAAGAGATGCTGTGAGTGAGAGAGAGAGAGAAAGTGAAGCTGTGAGTGAGAGAGAGAGAGACAGAGAAAGAGAAGCTGTGAGTGAGAGAGAGAGAATGAGAAGCTGTGTGTGAGAGAGAGAAAGAGAAGCTGTGAGTGAGAGAGAGAGAGAAGATGTGAGTGATAGAGAGAGAGAATGAGAAGCTGTCAGTGAGAGAGAGAGAAAGTAAGAGAAGCTGTGAGTGAGAGAGAGAGAGAGAAAGAGAAGCTGTGAGTGAGAGAGAGAGAGGGAGAGAAAGATAATCTGTGAGAGAGAGAGAGAAAGAGAAGCTGTGTGTTTTAGAGAGAGAGAAAGAGAAGCTGTGATTGAGAGTGTGTGAGAGAGAGAAAGAGAAGCTGTGAGTGAGAGAGAGAGAAGCTATGAGTGAGAGAGAGAAAGAAAAGCTGTGAGTGAGAGAGAGAGAGAGAAAGAGAAGATATGAGTGAGAGAGAGAGAGAAGCAGTGAGAGAGAGAGAAACAGAAGCTGTGAGTGAGACAGAGAGAGAGAAAGAGAAGCTGAGAGAGAGAGAGGGAGAAAGAGAAGCTGTGAGAGAGTGAGAGAATGAGAAGCTGTGAGTGTGTGAGAGAGAGAAAGAGAAGCTGTGAGTGAGAGAGAGAAAGAAAGAGAAATTAGAGTGAGAAAGAGAGAGAGAAAGAGAAGCTGTGAGTGGGAGAGAGAGAAAGAGAGTCTGTGAATCATAGAGAGAGAGAGAAGCTGTGCGGGAGAGAGAGAGAGCCGCTGTGAGTGAGAGAGAGAGAAAGAGAAGCTGTGAATGAGAGAGAGAGAGAAAGGGAAGCTGTGAGTGAGAGAGAGAGAAAGAGAAGCTGTGAGTGAGTGAGAGAGAGAAAGGGAAGTTTGTGAGTGAGAGAGAGAGAGAAAGAGAAGCTGTGTTTGAGAGAGAGAAGCTGTGAGTGAGAGAGAGAAAGAAAAGCTGTGAGTGAGAGAGAGAGAGAAAGAGAAGATGTGAGTGAGTGAGTGAGAGAGAGAAGCAATGTGTGTGAGAGAGAGAGAGAAAGAGAAGCTGTCAGTGAGACAGAGAGAGAGAAAGAGAAGCTGTGAGAGAGAGAGAGAGGGAGAAAGAGAAGCTGTGAGAGAGAGAGAGAAAGAGAAGCTGTGAGTGTGTGTGTGAGAGAAAGAGAAGCTGTGAGTGAGAGAGAGAGAAAGAAAGAGAAGTTAGAGTGAGAAAGAGAGAGAGAAAGAGAAGCTGTGAGTGAGAGAGAGAGAGAGAAGATGTGAGTGATAGAGAGAGAGAATGAGAAGCTGTGAGTGATAGAGAGAGTAAGAGAAGCTGTGAGTGAGATAGAGAGAGAGAGAAGGAGAAGCTGTGAATGAGAGAGAGAGAGAGGGAGAAAGATAAGCTGTGAGAGAGAGAGAGAGAAGCTGTGTGTGAGAGAGAGAGAAAGAAAAGCTGTGATTGAGAGTGAGTGAGAGAGAGAAAGAGATGCTCTAAGTGAGAGAGAGAGAAGCTGTGAGTGAGAGAGAGAAAGAAAAGCGGTGAGTGAGAGAGAGAGAGAAAGAGAAGCTGTGAGTGAGACTGTGAGAGAGAGAAAGAGAAGCTGTTAGTGAGAGTGAGAGAGAGAGAGAGAGAGAAGCTGTGAGTGAGAGTGATATTGAAAGAGAAGCTGTGAGTGAGAGAGAGAGAGAGAAAGAGAAGCTGTGAGTGAGAGAGAGAAAGAGAATCTGTGAGTGAGAGGGAGAGAAAGAGAAGCTGTGAGTGACACACACAGAGAGAAGCTGTGAGTTAGAGAGAGAGAAAGAGAAGCTGTGAGTGACAGAGAGAGAGGAAGAGAAGCTGTGAGTGAGAGAGAGAGAAAGAGAAGCTGTGTGTGTGTGTGACAGAGAAAGATAGTCTGAGAAAGAGAGAGTGAAAGAGAAGCTGTGAGTGAGACAGAGAGAGGGAGAAAGAGAAGCTGTGTGTGTGTGAGAGAGAAAGAGAAGCTGTGAGTGAGAGTGAGAGAGAGAAAGAGAAAGAGAAGCTGTGAGTGAGAGAGAGAGAAAGAGAAGCTGTGAGTGAGAGAGAGAGAGAGAAAGCGAAGCTGTGAGTGAGAGAGAGAGAGAATGAGAAGCTGTGAGTGTGTGAGAGAGAAGCTGTGAGTGAGAGAGAGAGAGATGTGAGTGATAGAGAGAGAGAAAGAGAAGCTGTGAGTGAGAGGGAGAGAAAGTAAGAGAAGCTGTGAGTGAGATAGAGAGAGAGAGAAAGAGAAGCTGTGAGTGAGAGAGAGAGGGAGAAAGATAATCTGTGATTGAGAGTGAGAGAGAGAGAAAGAGAAGCTGTGAGTGAGAGAGAGAGAAAGAGAAGCTGTGAGTGAGAGAGAGAGAAGCTGTGTGAGAGAGAGAAAGTGAAGCTGTGAGTGAGAGAGAGAGAGACAGAGAAAGAGAAGCTGTGAGTGAGAGAGAGAGAGAAAGAGATGCTGTGAGTGAGAGAGAGAGAGAAAGTGAAGCTGTGAGTGAGAGAGAGACAGAGAAAGAGAAGCTGTGAGTGAGAGAGAGAGAGAAAGAGATGCTGTGAGTGAGAGAGAGAGAGAAAGAGAAGCTGTGAGTGAGACAGAGAGAGGGAGAAAGAGAAGCTGAGTGTGTGAGAGAGACTAAGAGAAGCTGTGAGTGAGAGTGAGAGAGAGAGAGAGAGAGAAGCTGAGAGTGAGAGAGAGAGAGAAAGTGAAGCTGTGAGAGAGAGAGAGACAGAGAAAGAGAAGCTGTGAGAGAGAGAGAGAGAAAGAGATGCTGTGACTGAGAGAGAGAGAGAAAGAGAAGCTGTGAGTGAGACAGAGAGAGGGAGAAAGAGAAGCTGTGTGTGTGAGAGAGAGAAAGAGAAGCTGTGAGTGAGAGTGAGAGAGAGAGAGAAAGAGAAGCTGTGAGTGAGAGAGAGAGAATGAGAAGCTGTGAGTGAGAGAGAAGCTGTGAGTGAGAGAGAGAGAGAAGATGTGAGTGAGAGAGAGAGAGCGAGAAAGAGAAGCTGTGTGTGTGTGAGAGAGAAAGAGAAGCTGTGAGTGAGAGTGAGAGAGAGAGAAAGAGAAAGAGAAGCTGTGAGTGAGAGAGCGAGAGAGAGAAAGAGAAGCTGTTAGTGAGAGTGAGAGAGAGAGAGAAAGAGAATCTGTGAGTGAGAGAGAAAGAGAAAGAGATGCTGTGAGTGAGAGAGAGAGATAGAGAAGCTGTGTGTGTGAGAGAGAGAAAGAGAAACTGTGAGTGAGAGAGAGAAAGATAAGCTGTGAGTGTGAGGGAGAGAGAGAAAGAGAAGCTGTGAGTGAGAGAGAGAGAAAGAGAAGCTGTGTGTGAGAGAGAGAAAGAGAAGTTGTGAGTGAGAGGGAGAGAGAGAAAGAGAAGCTGTGAGTGACACACAGAGAGAGAAGCTGTGAGTTAGAGAGAGAGAGAAAGAAGTTGTGAGTGACAGAGAGAGAGAGAAAGAGAAGCTGTGAGTGAGAGAGAGAGAAAGAGATGCTGTGAGTGAGAGAGAGAGAGAAAGAGAAGCTGTGAGTGAGAGAGAGAGAAAGAGAAGCTGTGAGAGAGAGAGAGAGAAAGAGAATCTGTGAGAGAGAAAGAGAAGCTGTGAGTGAGAGAGAGAGAAAGAGTAGCTGTGAGTGAGAGAGATAGAGAAAGAGAAGCTGTGATTAAGAAGGAGAGGGAAAGAGAAGAAGTGAGTGAGAGAGAGAGAGAAAGAGGCTGTGAGACAGAAAGAGAAGCTGTGAGTGAGAGAGTGAGAGAGAGAAAGAGAATCTGTTAGTGAGAGAGAGAGAAAAAGAGAAGCTGTGAGTTAGAGAGAGAAAGAGAAGGTGTGAGTGAGAGGGAGAGAAAGAGAAGCTGTGAGTGACACACAGAGAGAGAAGCTGTGAGTTAGAGAGAGAGAAAGAGAAGCTGTGAGTGACAGAAAGAGAAAGAGAAGCTGAGAGTGAGAGAGAGAGAGAAAGTGAAGCTGTGAGTGAGAGAGAGAGAGAAAGAGAAGCTGTGTGGGTGTCTGAGAGAGAAAGATAGTCTGAGAAAGAGAGAGTGAAAGAGAAGCTGTGAGTGAGACAGAGAGAGGGAGAAAGAGAAGCTGTGTGCGTGAGAGAGAGAAAGAGAAGCTGTGAGTGAGAGAGAGAGAGAGAGAGAAAGAGAAGCTGAGAGTGAGTGAGAGAGAGAAAGTGAAGCTGTGAGTGAGAGAGAGAGAGACAGAGAAAGAGAAGCTGTGAGTGAGAGAGAGAGAGAAAGAGATGCTGTGAGTGAGAGAGAGAGAGAAAGAGAAGCTGTGAGTGAGACAGAGAGAGGGAGAAAGAGAAGCTGTGTGTGTGTGTGAGAGAGAAAGAGAAGCTGTGAGTGAGAGTGAGAGAGAGAGAGAGAAAGAGAAGCTGTGAGTGAGAGAGAGAGAATGAGAAGCTGTGAGTGAGAGGGAGAGAAGCTGTGAGTGAGAGAGAGAGAGAAGATGTGAGTGAGAGAGAGAGAGGGAGAAAGAGAAGCTGTGTGTGAGAGAGAGAAAGAGAAGCTGTGAGTGAGAGTGAGAGAGAGAGAAAGAGAAAGAGAAGCTGTGAGTGAGAGAGCGAGAGAGAGAAAGAGAAGCTGTTAGTGAGAGTGAGAGAGAGAGAGAAAGAGAAGCTGTGAGTGAGAGAGAGAGAGAGAAAGAGATGCTGTGAGTGAGAGAGAGAGAGAAAGAGAAGCTGTGAGTGAGTGAGAGAGAGAGAAAAGAGAAGCTGTGAGTGAGTGAGAGAGAGAGAGAGAAGCTGTGAGTGTGAGTGAGAGAGAAAGAGAAGCTGTGAGTGAGTGAGAGAGAAAGAATGAGAAGCTGTGAGTGAGAGAGAGAAGCTGTGAGAGAGAGAAAGAGAAGCTGTGAGTGAGAGAGAGAGAGAAGATGTGAGTGATAGAGAGAGAGAATGAGAAGCTGTGAGTGAGAGTGAGAGAGAGAGAGAAAGAGAAGCTGTGAGTGTGAGTGAGAGAGAAAGAGAAGCTGTGAGTGAGTGAGAGAGAGAATGAGAAGCTGTGAGTGAGAGAGAGAAGCTGTGAGAGAGAGAAAGAGAAGCTGTGAGTGAGAGAGAGAGAGAAGATGTGAGTGATAGAGAGAGAGAATGAGAAGCTGTCAGTGAGAGAGAGAGAAAGTAAGAGAAGCTGTGAGTGAGATAGAGAGAGAGAGAAAGAGAAGCTGTGAGTGAGAGAGAGAGAGAGGGAGAGAAAGATAATCTGTGAGTGAGAGAGAGAAAGAGAAGCTGTGTGTTTTAGAGAGAGAGAAAGAGAAGCTGTGAGTGGGAGAGAGAGAAAGAGAGTCTGTGAATCAGAGAGAGAGAGAGAAGCTGTGAGTGAGAGAGAGAGAGAGAGCCGCTGTGAGTGAGAGAGAGAGAGAGAGAGAGAAGCTGTGAGTGTGAGTGAGAGAGAAAGAGAAGCTGTGAGTGAGTGAGAGAGAGAGAATGAGAAGCTGTGAGTGAGAGAGAGAAGCTGTGAGAGAGAGAAAGAGAAGCTGTGAGTGAGAGAGAGAGAGAGAAGATGTGAGTGATAGAGAGAGAGAATGAGAAGCTGTGAGTGAGAGTGAGAGAGAGAGAGAGAAAGAGAAGCTGTGAGTGTGAGTGAGAGAGAAAGAGAAGCTGTGAGTGAGTGAGAGAGAGAATGAGAAGCTGTGAGTGAGAGAGAGAAGCTGTGAGAGAGAGAAAGAGAAGCTGTGAGTGAGAGAGAGAGAGAAGATGTGAGTGATAGAGAGAGAGAATGAGAAGCTGTCAGTGAGAGAGAGAGAAAGTAAGAGAAGCTGTGAGTGAGATAGAGAGAGAGAGAAAGAGAAGCTGTGAGTGAGAGAGAGAGAGAGGGAGAGAAAGATAATCTGTGAGTGAGAGAGAGAAAGAGAAGCTGTGTGTTTTAGAGAGAGAGAAAGAGAAGCTGTGAGTGGGAGAGAGAGAAAGAGAGTCTGTGAATCAGAGAGAGAGAGAGAAGCTGTGAGTGAGAGAGAGAGAGAGCCGCTGTGAGTGAGAGAGAGAGAAAGAGAAGCTGTGAATGAGAGAGAGAGAGAAATAGAAGCTGTGAGTGAGAGAGAGAGAAAGAGAAGCTGTGAGTGAGTGAGAGACAGAAAGGGAAGTTTGTGAGTGAGAGAGAGAGAGAAAGAGAAGCTGTGAGTGAGAGAGAGATGCTGTGAGTGAGAGAGAGAAAGAAAAGCTGTGAGTGAGAGAGAGAGAGAGAAAGAGAAGATGTGAGTGAGTGAGAGAGAGAGAGAGAAGCAGTGAGTGAGAGAGAGAGAGAGAGAAAGAGAAGCTGTCAGTGAGACAGAGAGAGAGAAAGAGAAGCTGTGAGAGAGAGAGAGAGGGAGAAAGAGAAGCTGTGAGAGAGAGAGTGAAAGAGAAGCTGTGAGTGTGTGAGAGAGAGAAAGAGAAGCTGTGAGTGAGAGAGAGAAAGAAAGAGAAATTAGAGTGAGAAAGAGAGAGAGAAAGAGAAGCTGTCAGTGAGAGAGAGAGAGAGAGAAGATGTGAGTGATAGAGAGAGAGAATGAGAAGCTGTGATTGATAGAGAGTAAGTAAGAGAAGCTGTGAGTGAGATAGAGAGAGAGAGAAGGAGAAGCTGTGAGTGAGAGAGAGAGAGGGAGTAAGATAAGCTGTGTGAGAGGGAGAGAGAGAGAAGCTGTGTGTGTGTGAGAGAGAAAGAAAAGCTGTGATTGAGAGTGAGAGAGAGAGAAAGAGATGCTGTGAGTGAGAGAGAGAGAAGCTGTGAGTGAGAGAGAGAAAGAAAAGTGGTGAGTGAGAGAGAGAGAAAGAGAAGCTGTGAGTGAGACAGAGAGAGAGAAAGAGAAGCTGTGAGAGAGAGAGGGGGAGAAAGAGAAGCTGTGAGAGAGCGAGAGAAAGAGAAGCTGTGAGTGTGTGTGAGAGAGAAAGAGAAGCTGTGAGTGAGAGAGAGAGAAAGAAAGAGAAATTAGAGTGAGAAATAGAGAGAGAAAGAGAAGCTGTGAGTGGGAGAGAGAGAAAGAGAGTCTGTGAGTGAGTGAGAGAGAGAGAAGCTGTGAGTGAGAGAGCGAGTGCTGCTGTGAGTGAGAGAGAGAGAAAGAGAAGCTGTGAATGAGAGAGAGAGAGAGAAAGAGAAGCTGTGAATGAGAGAGAGAGAGAGAAAGAGAAGCTGTGAGTGAGAGAGAGAGAAAGAAAGAGAAGCTGTGAGTGAGTGAGAGAGAGAAAGGGAAGTTGTGAGTGAGAGAGAGAGAGAAAGAGAAGCTGTGAGTGAGAGAGAGAAAGAGAAGCTGTGAGTGTGTGAGAGAGAAAGAGAAGCTGTGAGTGAGAAGGAGAGAGAGAGAGAAAGAGAAGCTGTGAGTGAGAGAGAGAGAGAAAGAGAATCTGTGAGTGAGAGAGAGAATGAGAAGCTGTGAGTGAGAGAGAGTTGTGAGAGAGAGAGAGAAAGAGAAGCTGTGAGTGAGAGAGAGAGATGTGAGTGATAGAGAGAGAGAAAGAGAAGCTGTGAGTGAGAGAGAGAGAGGGAGAAAGATAATCTGTGTGAGAGAGAGAGAGAAAGAAAGAGAAACTGTGTGTGAGAGAGAGAGAGAAAGAGAAGGTGTGAGTGAGAGTGAGAGAGAGAAAGAGAAGCTGTGAGTGAGAGAGAGAGAAAGAGAAGCTGTGAGTGAGAGAGAGAGAAGCTATGAGTGAGAGAGGGAAAGAAAAGCTGTGAGTGAGAGAGAGAGAAAGAGAAGATATGAGTGAGAGAGAGAGAAAGAGAAGCTGTGAGTGAGAGAGAGAGAAGCTATGAGTGAGACAGAAAGAAAAGCTGTGAGTGAGAGAGAGAGAGAAAGAGAAGATATGAGTGAGAGAGAGAGAGAAGCTGTGAGTGAGAGAGAGAGAAAGAAAGAGAAATTAGAGTGAGAAAGAGAGAGAGAAAGACAAGCTGTGAGTGGGAGAGAGAGAAAGAGAGTCTGTGAATCAGAGAGAGAGGGAAGCTGTGAGTGAGAGAGAGAGAGAGCCGCTGTGAGTGAGAGAGAGAGAAAGAGAAGCTGTGAATGAGAGAGAGAGAGAAAGAGAAGCTGTGAGTGAGAAGGAGAGGGAAAGAGAAGCTGTGAGTGAGTGAGAGAGAGAGAAAGAGAAGCTGTGAGTGAGAGAGAGAGAAAGAGAAGCTGTGAGTGAGAGAGAGAGAGAAAGAGAAGCTGTGAGTAAGAAGGAGAGGGAAAGAGAAGAAGTGAGTGAGTGAGAGAGAGAGAGAAAGAGAAGCTGTGAGAGAGAAAGAGAAGCTGTGAGTGAGAGAGTGAGAGAGAGAAAGAGAATCTGTTAGTGAGAGTGAGAGAGAGAGAGAAAGAGAAGCTGTGAGTGAGAGAGAGATTGAAAGAGAAGCTGTGACTGAGAGGGAGAGAGAGAAAGAGAAGCTGTGAGTTACACACAGAGAGAGAAGCTGTGAGTTAGAGAGAGAGAAAGAGAAGCTGTGAGTGACAGAGAGAGAGAAAGAGAAGCTGAGAGTGAGAGAGAGAGAGAGAAAGTGAAGCTGTGAGTGTGAGAGAGAGACAGAGAAGCTGTGTGTGAGAGAGAGAGAAAGATAGTCTGAGAAAGAGAGAGTGAAAGAGAAGCTGTGCGTGAGACAGAGAGAGGGAGAAAGAGAAGCTGTGTGCGTGAGAGAGAGAAAGTGAAGCTGTGAGTGAGAGAGAGAGAGAAAGAGAAGCTGTGTGTGTGAGAGAGAAAGATATTTTGAGAAAGAGAGAGTGAAAGAGAAGCTGTGAGTGAGAGAGAGAGAGGGAGAAAGAGAAGCTGTGTGTGTGTGAGAGAGAAAGAGAAGCTGTGAGTGAGAGTGAGAGAGAGAGAGAGAAAGAGAAGCTGTGAGTGTGAGTGAGAGAGAAAGAGAAGCTGTGAGTGAGTGAGAGAGAGAGAATGAGAAGCTGTGAGTGAGAGAGAGAAGCTGTGAGAGAGAGAAAGAGAAGCTGTGAGTGAGAGAGAGAGAGAGAAGATGTGACTGATAGAAAGAGAGAATGAGAAGCTGTCAGTGAGAGAGAGAGAAAGTAAGAGAAGCTGTGAGTGAGATAGAGAGAGAGAGAAAGAGAAGCTGTGAGTGAGAGAGAGAGAGGGAGAGAAAGATAATCTGTGTGTTTTAGAGAGAGAGAAAGAGAAACTGTGAGTGAGAGAGAGAGAGAGAGCCGCTGTGAGTGAGAGAGAGAGAAAGAGAAGCTGTGAATGAGAGAGAGAGAGAAAGAGAAGCTGTGAGTGAGAAGGAGAGGGAAAGAGAAGCTGTGAGTGAGTGAGAGAGAGAGAAAGAGAAGCTGTGAGTGAGAGAGAGAGAAAGAGAAGCTGTGAGTGAGAGAGAGAGAGAAAGAGAAGCTGTGAGTAAGAAGGAGAGGGAAAGAGAAGAAGTGAGTGAGTGAGAGAGAGAGAAAGAGAAGCTGTGAGAGAGAAAGAGAAGCTGTGAGTGAGAGAGTGAGAGAGAGAAAGAGAATCTGTTAGTGAGAGTGAGAGAGAGAAAGAGAAGCTGTGAGTGAGAGAGAGATTGAAAGAGAAGCTGTGAGTGAGAGAGAGAGAGAAAGAGAAGCTGTGAGTGAGAGAGAGAAAGAGAAGCTGTGACTGAGAGGGAGAGAGAGAAAGAGAAGCTGTGAGTTACACACAGAGAGAGAAGCTGTGAGTTAGAGAGAGAGAAAGAGAAGCTGTGAGTGACAGAGAGAGAGAAAGAGAAGCTGAGAGTGAGTGAGAGAGAGAGAAAGTGAAGCTGTGTGTGTGAGAGAGAGACAGAGAAGCTGTGTGTGTGTGAGAGAGAGAAAGATAGTCTGAGAAAGAGAGAGTGAAAGAGAAGCTGTGCGTGAGACAGAGAGAGGGAGAAAGAGAAGCTGTGTGCGTGAGAGAGAGAAAGTGAAGCTGTGAGTGAGAGAGAGAGAGAAAGAGAAGCTGTGTGTGAGAGAGAGAAAGATATTTTGAGAAAGAGAGAGTGAAAGAGAAGCTGTGAGTGAGAGAGAGAGAGGGAGAAAGAGAAGCTGTGTGTGTGTGAGAGAGAAAGAGAAGCTGTGAGTGAGAGTGAGAGAGAGAGAGAGAAAGAGAAGCTGTGAGTGTGAGTGAGAGAGAAAGAGAAGCTGTGAGTGAGTGAGAGAGAGAGAGAATGAGAAGCTGTGAGTGAGAGAGAGAAGCTGTGAGAGAGAGAAAGAGAAGCTGTGAGTGAGAGAGAGAGAGAAGATGTGAGTGATAGAAAGAGAGAATGAGAAGCTGTCAGTGAGAGAGAAAGTAAGAGAAGCTGTGAGTGAGATAGAGAGAGAGAGAAAGAGAAGTTGTGAGTGAGAGAGAGAGAGGGAGAGAAAGATAATCTGTGTGTTTTAGAGAGAGAGAAAGAGAAGCTGTGAGTGAGAGAGAGAGAAAGAGAAGCTGTGAGTGAGGGAGAGAAGCTATGAGTGAGAGAGAGAAAGAAAAGCTGTGAGTGAGAGAGAGAGAGAGAAAGAGAAGATATGAGTGAGAGAGAGAGAAAGAGAAGCTGTGAGTGAGTGAGAGAAGCTATGAGTGAGAGAGAGAAAGAAAAGCTGTGAGTGAGAGAGAGAGAGAGAAAGAGAAGATATGAGTGAGGGAGAGAGAGAGAAGCAGTGTGTGAGTGAGAAAGAGAAGCTGTGAGTGAGAGAGAGAGAAAGAAAGAGAAATTAGAGTGAGAAACAGATAGAGAAAGAGAAGCTGTGAGTGGGAGAGAGAGAAAGAGAGTCTGTGAATCAGAGAGAGAGAGAGAAGCTGTGAGTGAGAGAGAGAGAGAGAGAGCCGCTGTGAGTGAGAGAGAGAGAAAGAGAAGCTGTGAATGAGAGAGAGAGAGAAAGAGAAGCTGTGAGTGAGAGAGAGAGAAAGAGCTGTGAGTGAGTGAGAGAGAGAAAGGGAAGTTTGTGAGTGAGAGAGAGAGAGAAAGAGAAGCTTTGAGTGAGAGAGAGAAGCTGTGAGTGAGAGAGAGAAAGAAAAGCTTTGAGTGAGAGAGAGAGAGAGAAAGAGAAGATATGTGTGTGTGTGTGTGAGAGAAAGATAGTCTGAGAAAGAGAGTGAAAGAGAAGCTGTGAGTGGGACAGAGAGAGGGAGAAAGAGAAGCTGTGTGCGTGAGAGAGAGAAAGAGAAGCTGTGAGTGAGAGTGAGAGAGAGAGAGAGAGAAAGAGAAGCTAAGAGTTAGAGAAAGAGAGAAAGTGAAGCTGTGAGTGAGAGAGAGAGAGACAGAGAAGCTGTGTGTGAGAGAGAGAGAAAGAGAAGATGTGAGTGAGAGTGAGAGAGAGAGAGAGAGATAAAGAGAAGCTGTGAGTGAGAGAGAGAGAAAGCAAAGCTGTGAGAGAGAGAGAGAAAGAGAAGCTGTGAATGTGTGTGTGAGAGAAAGAGAAGCTGTGAGTGAGAGAGAGAGAAAGAAAGAGAAATTAGAGTGAGAAAGAGAGAGAGAAAGAGAAGATGTGAGAGAGAGAGAGAGAGAAGATGTGAGTGATAGAGAGAGAGAATGAGAAGCTGTGAGTGATAGAGAGAGTAAGTAAGAGAACCTGTGAGTGAGATAGAGAGAGAGAGAAGGAGAAGCTGTGAGTGAGAGAGAGAGAGGGAGAAAGATAAGCTGTGAGAGAGAGAGAGAGAGAAGCTGTGTGAGAGAGAGAGAGAAAGAAAAGCTGTGATTGAGAGTGAGTGAGAGAGAGAAAGAGATGCTGTAAGTGAGAGAGAGAGAAGCTGTGAGTGAGAGAGAGAAAGAAAAGTGGTGAGTGAGAGAGAGAGAGAAAGAGAAGCTGTGAGTGAGACTGTGAGAGAGAGAAAGAGAAGCTGTTAGTGAGAGTGTGTGAGAGAGAGAAAGAGAAGCTGTGAGTGAGAGTGAGATTGAAAGAGAAGCTGTGTGAGAGAGAGAGAGAAAGAGTAGCTGTGAGTGAGAGGGAGAGAAAGAGAAGCTGTGAGTGACACAGAGAGAGAGAAGCTGTGAGTTAGAGAGAGAGAAAGAGAAGCTGTGAGTGACAGAGAGAGAGGAAGAGAAGCTGTGAGTGAGAGAGAGAGAGAAAGAGAAGCTGTGTGTGTGTGAGAGAGAGAAAGATAGTCTGAGAAAGAGAGAGTGAAAGAGAAGCTGTGAGTGAGACAGAGAGAGGGAGAAAGAGAAGCTGTGTGTGTGAGAGAGAGAAAGAGAAGCTGTGAGTGAGAGTGAGAGAGAGAAAGAGAAAGAGAAGCTGTGAGTGAGAGAGTGAGAAAGAGAAGCTGTGAGTGAGAGAGAGAGAGAAAGCGAAGCTGTGAGTGAGAGAGAGAGAGAATGAGAAGCTGTGAGTGTGAGAGAGAGAAGCTGTGAGTGAGAGAGAGAGATGTGAGTGATAGAGAGAGAGAAAGAGAAGCTGTGAGTGAGAGGGAGAGAAAGAAAGAGAAATTAGAGTGAGAAATAGAGAGAGAAAGAGAAGCTGTGAGTGGGAGAGAGAGAAAGAGAGTCTGTGAGTGAGAGAGAGAGAGAAGCTGTGAGTGAGAGAGCGAGTGCTGCTGTGAGTGAGAGAGAGAGAAAGAGAAGCTGTGAATGAGAGAGAGAGAGAGAAAGAGAAGCTGTGAATGAGAGAGAGAGAGAGAAAGAGAAGCTGTGAGTGAGAGAGAGAGAAAGAAAGAGAAGCTGTGAGTGAGTGAGAGAGAGAAAGGGAAGTTGTGAGTGAGAGAGAGAGAGAAAGAGAAGTTGTGAGTGAGAGAGAGAAAGAGAAGCTGTGTGTGTGAGAGAGAGAAAGAGAAGCTGTGAGTGAGAAGGAGAGAGAGAGAGAAAGAGAAGCTGTGAGTGAGAGAGAGAGAGAAAGAGAAGCTGTGAGTGAGAGAGAGAATGAGAAGCTGTGAGTGAGAGAGAGTTGTGAGAGAGAGAGAGAAAGAGAAGCTGTGAGTGAGAGAGAGAGATGTGAGTGATAGAGAGAGAGAAAGAGAAGCTGTGAGTGAGAGAGAGAGAGGGAGAAAGATAATCTGTGTGTGAGAGAGAGAGAAAGAGAAACTGTGTGTGTGAGAGAGAGAGAAAGAGAAGGTGTGAGTGAGAGTGAGAGAGAGAAAGAGAAGCTGTGAGTGAGAGAGAGAGAAAGAGAAGCTGTGAGTGAGAGAGAGAGAAGCTATGAGTGAGAGAGAAAGAAAAGCTGTGAGTGAGAGAGAGAGAGAAAGAGAAGATATGAGTGAGAGAGAGAGAAGCTGTGAGTGAGAGAGAGAGAAAGAAAGAGAAATTAGAGTGAGAAAGAGAGAGAGAAAGACAAGCTGCGAGTGGGAGAGAGAGAAAGAGAGTCTGTGAATCAGAGAGAGAGAGGGAAGCTGTGAGTGAGAGAGAGAGAGAGCCGCTGTGAGTGAGAGAGAGAGAAAGAGAAGCTGTGAATGAGAGAGAGAGAGAAAGAGAAGCTGTGAGTGAGAGAGAGAGAGAAAGAGAAGCTGTGAGTAAGAAGGAGAGGGAAAGAGAAGAAGTGAGTGAGTGAGAGAGAGAGAGAGAAAGAGAAGCTGTGAGAGAGAAAGAGAAGCTGTGAGTGAGAGAGTGAGAGAGAGAAAGAGAATCTGTTAGTGAGAGTGAGAGAGAGAGAGAAAGAGAAGCTGTGAGTGAGAGAGAGATTGAAAGAGAAGCTGTGAGTAAGAGAGAGAGAGAAAGAGAAGCTGTGAGTGAGAGAGAGAAAGAGAAGCTGTGACTGAGAGGGAGAGAGAGAAAGAGAAGCTGTGAGTTACACACAGAGAGAGAAGCTGTGAGTTAGAGAGAGAGAAAGAGAAGCTGTGAGTGACAGAGAGAGAGAAAGAGAAGCTGAGAGTGAGAGAGAGAGAGAGAAAGTGAAGCTGTGAGTGTGAGAGAGAGACAGAGAAGCTGTGTGTGTGTGAGAGAGAAAGATAGTCTGAGAAAGAGAGAGTGAAAGAGAAGCTGTGCGTGAGTCAGAGAGAGGGAGAAAGAGAAGCTGTGTGCGTGAGAGAGAGAAAGTGAAGCTGTGAGTGAGAGAGAGAGAGAAAGAGAAGCTGTGTGTGTGAGAGAGAAAGATATTTTGAGAAAGAGAGAGTGAAAGAGAAGCTGTGAGTGAGAGAGAGAGAGGGAGAAAGAGAAGCTGTGTGTGTGTGAGAGAGAAAGAGAAGCTGTGAGTGAGAGTGAGAGAGAGAGAGAAAGAGAAGCTGTGAGTGTGAGTGAGAGAGAAAGAGAAGCTGTGAGTGAGTGAGAGAGAGAGAATGAGAAGCTGTGAGTGAGAGAGAGAAGCTGTGAGAGAGAGAAAGAGAAGCTGTGAGTGAGAGAGAGAGAGAGAAGATGTGAGTGATAGAAAGAGAGAATGAGAAGCTGTCAGTGAGAGAGAGAGAAAGTAAGAGAAGGTGTGAGTGAGATAGAGAGAGAGAGAAAGAGAAGCTGTGAGTGAGAGAGAGAGAGGGAGAGAAAGATAATCTGTGTGTTTTAGAGAGAGAGAAAGAGAAGCTGTGAGTGAGAGAGAGAGAGAGAGCCGCTGTGAGTGAGAGAGAGAGAAAGAGAAGCTGTGAATGAGAGAGAGAGAGAAAGAGAAGCTGTGAGTGAGAAGGAGAGGGAAAGAGAAGCTGTGAGTGAGTGAGAGAGAGAGAAAGAGAAGCTGTGAGTGAGAGAGAGAGAAAGAGAATCTGTGAGTGAGAGAGAGAGAAAGAGAAGCTGTGAGTAAGAAGGAGAGGGAAAGAGAAGAAGTGAGTGAGTGAGAGAGAGAGAGAAAGAGAAGCTGTGAGAGAGAAAGAGAAGCTGTGAGTGAGAGAGTGAGAGAGAGAAAGAGAATCTGTTAGTGAGAGTGAGAGAGAGAGAAAGAGAAGCTGTGAGTGAGAGAGAGATTGAAAGAGAAGCTGTGAGTGAGAGAGAGAGAGAGAAAGAGAAGCTGTGAGTGAGAGAGAGAAAGAGAAGCTGTGACTGAGAGGGAGAGAGAGAAAGAGAAGCTGTGAGTTACACACAGAGAGAGAAGCTGTGAGTTAGAGAGAGAGAAAGAGAAGCTGTGAGTGACAGAGAGAGAGAAAGAGAAGCTGAGAGTGAGAGAGAGAGAGAGAAAGTGAAGCTGTGAGTGTGAGAGAGAGACAGAGAAGCTGTGTGTGTGTGAGAGAGAGAAAGATAGTCTGAGAAAGAGAGAGTGAAAGAGAAGCTGTGCGTGAGACAGAGAGAGGGAGAAAGAGAAGCTGTGTGCGTGAGAGAGAGAGAAAGTGAAGCTGTGAGTGAGAGAGAGAGAGAAAGAGAAGCTGTGTGTGTGAGAGAGAAAGATATTTTGAGAAAGAGAGAGTGAAAGAGAAGCTGTGAGTGAGAGAGAGAGAGGGAGAAAGAGAAGCTGTGTGTGTGTGAGAGAGAAAGAGAAGCTGTGAGTGAGAGTGAGAGAGAGAGAGAGAAAGAGAAGCTGTGAGTGTGAGTGAGAGAGAAAGAGAAGCTGTGAGTGAGTGAGAGAGAGAGAATGAGAAGCTGTGAGTGAGAGAGAGAAGCTGTGAGAGAGAGAAAGAGAAGCTGTGAGTGAGAGAGAGAGAGAGAAGATGTGAGTGATAGAAAGAGAGAATGAGAAGCTGTCAGTGAGAGAGAGAGAAAGTAAGAGAAGCTGTGAGTGAGATAGAGAGAGAGAGAAAGAGAAGCTGTGAGTGAGAGAGAGAGAGGGAGAGAAAGATAATCTGTGTGTTTTAGAGAGAGAGAAAGAGAAGCTGTGAGTGAGAGAGAGAGAAAGAGAAGCTGTGAGTGAGAGAGAGAAGCTATGAGTGAGAGAGAGAAAGAAAAGCTGTGAGTGAGAGAGAGAGAGAGAAAGAGAAGATATGAGTGAGAGAGAGAGAAAGAGAAGCTGTGAGTGAGTGAAAGAAGCTATGAGTGAGAGAGAGAAAGAAAAGCTGTGAGTGAGAGAGAGAGAGAGAAAGAGAAGATATGAGTAAGGGAGAGAGAGAAGCAGTGTGTGAGAGAGAAACAGAAGCTGTGAGTGTGTGTGAGAGAGAAAGAGAAGCTGTGAGTGAGAGAGAGAGAAAGAAAGAGAAATTAGAGTGAGAAACAGATAGGGAAAGAGAAGCTGTGAGTGGGAGAGAGAGAGAAAGAGAGTCTGTGAATCAGAGAGAGAGAGAGAAGCTGTGAGTGAGAGAGAGAGAGCCGCTGTGAGTGAGAGAGAGAGAAAGAGAAGCTGTGAATGAGAGAGAGAGAAAGAGAAGCTGTGAGTGAGAGAGAGAGAAAGAGAAGCTGTGAGTGAGTGAGAGAGAGAAAGGGAAGTTTGTGAGTGAGAGAGAGAGAAAGAGAAGCTTTGAGTGAGAGAGAGAAGCTGTGAGTGAGAGAGAGAAAGAAAAGCTTTGAGTGAGAGAGAGAGAGAGAAAGAGAAGATATGTGTGTGAGAGAGAGAGAGAAAGATAGTCTGAGAAAGAGAGAGTGAAAGAGAAGCTGTGAGTGAGACAGAGAGAGGGAGAAAGAGAAGCTGTGTGCGTGAGAGAGAGAAAGAGAAGCTGTGAGTGAGAGTGAGAGAGAGAGAGAGAGAAAGAGAAGCTAAGAGTTAGAGAAAGAGAGAAAGTGAAGCTGTGAGTGAGAGAGAGAGACAGAGAAGCTGTGTGTGAGAGAGAGAGAAAGAGAAGATGTGAGTGAGAGTGAGAGAGAGAGAGAGATAAAGAGAAGCTGTGAGTGAGAGAGAGAGAAAGCAAAGCTGTGAGAGAGAGAGAGAAAGAGAAGCTGTGAATGTGTGTGTGAGAGAAAGAGAAGCTGTGAGTGAGAGAGAGAGAAAGAAAGAGAAATTAGAGTGAGAAAGAGAGAGAGAAAGAGAAGCTGTGAGAGAGAGAGAGAGAGAGATGTGAGTGATAGAGAGAGAGAATGAGAAGCTGTGAGTGATAGAGAGAGTAAGTAAGAGAACCTGTGAGTGAGATAGAGAGAGAGAGAAGGAGAAGCTGTGAGTGAGAGAGAGAGAGGGAGAAAGATAAGCTGTGAGAGAGAGAGAGAGAGAAGCTGTGTGTGTGTGAGAGAGAAAGAAAAGCTGTGATTGAGAGTGAGTGAGAGAGAGAAAGAGATGCTGTAAGTGAGAGAGAGAGAAGCTGTGAGTGAGAGAGAGAAAGAAAAGCGGTGAGTGAGAGAGAGAGAGAAAGAGAAGCTGTGAGTGAGACTGTGAGAGAGAAAGAGAAGCTGTTAGTGAGAGTGAGAGAGAGAGAGAAAGAGAAGCTGTGAGTGAGAGTGAGATTGAAAGAGAAGCTGTGAGTGAGAGAGAGAGAGAAAGAGAAGCTGTGAGTGAGAGGGAGAGAAAGAGAAGCTGTGAGTGACACAGAGAGAGAGAAGCTGTGAGTTAGAGAGAGAGAAAGAGAAGCTGTGAGTGACAGAGAGAGAGAGAAGCTGTGAGTTAGAGAGAGAGAAAGAGAAGCTGTGTGTGTGTGAGAGAGAGAAAGATAGTCTGAGAAAGAGAGAGTGAAAGAGAAGCTGTGAGTGAGACAGAGAGAGGGAGAAAGAGAAGCTGTGTGTGTGAGAGAGAGAAAGAGAAGCTGTGAGTGAGAGAGAGAGATGTGAGTGATAGAGAGAGAGAAAGAGAAGCTGTGAGTGAGAGAGAGAGAGGGAGAGAAAGATAATCTGTGTGTTTTAGAGAGAGAGAAAGAGAAGCTGTGAGTGAGAGAGAGAGAGAGAGCCGCTGTGAGTGAGAGAGAGAGAAAGAGAAGCTGTGAATGAGAGAGAGAGAGAAAGAGAAGCTGTGAGTGAGAAGGAGAGGGAAAGAGAAGCTGTGAGTGAGTGAGAGAGAGAGAAAGAGAAGCTGTGAGTGAGAGAGAGAGAAAGAGAAGCTGTGAGTGAGAGAGAGAGAAAGAGAAGCTGTGAGTAAGAAGGAGAGGGAAAGAGAAGAAGTGAGTGAGTGAGAGAGAGAGAGAGAGAAAGAGAAGCTGTGAGAGAGAAAGAGAAGCTGTGAGTGAGAGAGTGAGAGAGAGAAAGAGAATCTGTTAGTGAGAGTGAGAGAGAGAGAAAGAGAAGCTGTGAGTGAGAGAGAGATTGAAAGAGAAGCTGTGAGTGAGAGAGAGAGAGAAAGAGAAGCTGTGAGTGAGAGAGAGAAAGAGAAGCTGTGACTGAGAGGGAGAGAGAGAAAGAGAAGCTGTGAGTTACACACAGAGAGAGAAGCTGTGAGTTAGAGAGAGAGAAAGAGAAGCTGTGAGTGACAGAGAGAGAGAAAGAGAAGCTGAGAGTGAGAGAGAGAGAGAGAAAGTGAAGCTGTGAGTGTGAGAGAGAGACAGAGAAGCTGTGTGTGTGTGAGAGAGAGAAAGATAGTCTGAGAAAGAGAGAGTGAAAGAGAAGCTGTGCGTGAGACAGAGAGAGGGAGAAAGAGAAGCTGTGTGCGTGAGAGAGAGAAAGTGAAGCTGTGAGTGAGAGAGAGAGAGAAAGAGAAGCTGTGTGTGTGAGAGAGAAAGATATTTTGAGAAAGAGAGAGTGAAAGAGAAGCTGTGAGTGAGAGAGAGAGAGGGAGAAAGAGAAGCTGTGTGTGTGTGAGAGAGAAAGAGAAGCTGTGAGTGAGAGTGAGAGAGAGAGAGAGAAAGAGAAGCTGTGAGTGTGAGTGAGAGAGAAAGAGAAGCTGTGAGTGAGTGAGAGAGAGAGAATGAGAAGCTGTGAGTGAGAGAGAGAAGCTGTGAGAGAGAGAAAGAGAAGCTGTGAGTGAGAGAGAGAGAGAGAAGATGTGAGTGATAGAAAGAGAGAATGAGAAGCTGTCAGTGAGAGAGAGAGAAAGTAAGAGAAGCTGTGAGTGAGATAGAGAGAGAGAGAAAGAGAAGCTGTGAGTGAGAGAGAGAGAGGGAGAGAAAGATAATCTGTGTGTTTTAGAGAGAGAGAAAGAGAAGCTGTGAGTGAGAGAGAGAGAAAGAGAAGCTGTGAGTGAGAGAGAGAAGCTATGAGTGAGAGAGAGAAAGAAAAGCTGTGAGTGAGAGAGAGAGAGAGAAAGAGAAGATATGAGTGAGAGAGAGAGAAAGAGAAGCTGTGAGTGAGTGAGAGAAGCTATGAGTGAGAGAGAGAAAGAAAAGCTGTGAGTGAGAGAGAGAGAGAGAAAGAGAAGATATGAGTAAGGGAGAGAGAGAGAAGCAGTGTGTGAGAGAGAAACAGAAGCTGTGAGTGTGTGTGAGAGAGAAAGAGAAGCTGTGAGTGAGAGAGAGAGAAAGAAAGAGAAATTAGAGTGAGAAACAGATAGAGAAAGAGAAGCTGTGAGTGGGAGAGAGAGAGAAAGAGAGTCTGTGAATCAGAGAGAGAGAGAGAAGCTGTGAGTGAGAGAGAGAGAGCCGCTGTGAGTGAGAGAGAGAGAAAGAGAAGCTGTGAATGAGAGAGAGAGAAAGAGAAGCTGTGAGTGAGAGAGAGAGAAAGAGAAGCTGTGAGTGAGTGAGAGAGAGAAAGGGAAGTTTGTGAGTGAGAGAGAGAGAAAGAGAAGCTTTGAGTGAGAGAGAGAAGCTGTGAGTGAGAGAGAGAAAGAAAAGCTTTGAGTGAGAGAGAGAGAGAGAAAGAGAAGATATGTGTGTGTGTGAGAGAGAGAAAGATAGTCTGAGAAAGAGAGAGTGAAAGAGAAGCTGTGAGTGAGACAGAGAGAGGGAGAAAGAGAAGCTGTGTGCGTGAGAGAGAGAAAGAGAAGCTGTGAGTGAGAGTGAGAGAGAGAGAGAGAGAGAGAGAAGCTAAGAGTTAGAGAAAGAGAGAAAGTGAAGCTGTGAGTGAGAGAGAGAGAGACAGAGAAGCTGTGTGTGAGAGAGAGAGAAAGAGAAGATGTGAGTGAGAGTGAGAGAGAGAGAGAGATAAAGAGAAGCTGTGAGTGAGAGAGAGAGAAAGCAAAGCTGTGAGAGAGAGAGAGAAAGAGAAGCTGTGAATGTGTGTGTGAGAGAAAGAGAAGCTGTGAGTGAGAGAGAGAGAAAGAAAGAGAAATTAGAGTGAGAAAGAGAGAGAGAAAGAGAAGCTGTGAGAGAGAGAGAGAGAGAGATGTGAGTGATAGAGAGAGAGAATGAGAAGCTGTGAGTGATAGAGAGAGTAAGTAAGAGAACCTGTGAGTGAGATAGAGAGAGAGAGAAGGAGAAGCTGTGAGTGAGAGAGAGAGAGGGAGAAAGATAAGCTGTGTGAGAGAGAGAGAGAGAAGCTGTGTGTGTGAGAGAGAGAAAGAAAAGCTGTGATTGAGAGTGAGTGAGAGAGAGAAAGAGATGCTGTAAGTGAGAGAGAGAGAAGCTGTGAGTGAGAGAGAGAAAGAAAAGCGGTGAGTGAGAGAGAGAGAGAAAGAGAAGCTGTGAGTGAGACTGTGAGAGAGAGAAAGAGAAGCTGTTAGTGAGAGTGAGAGAGAGAGAGAAAGAGAAGCTGTGAGTGAGAGTGAGATTGAAAGAGAAGCTGTGAGTGAGAGAGAGAGAGAAAGAGAAGCTGTGAGTGAGAGGGAGAGAAAGAGAAGCTGTGAGTGACACAGAGAGAGAGAAGCTGTGAGTTAGAGAGAGAGAAAGAGAAGCTGTGAGTGACAGAGAGAGAGAGAAGCTGTGAGTTAGAGAGAGAGAAAGAGAAGCTGTGTGTGTGTGTGAGAGAGAAAGATAGTCTGAGAAAGAGAGAGTGAAAGAGAAGCTGTGAGTGAGACAGAGAGAGGGAGAAAGAGAAGCTGTGTGTGTGAGAGAGAGAAAGAGAAGCTGTGAGTGAGAGTGAGAGAGAGAAAGAGAAAGAGAAGCTGTGAGTGAGAGAGTGAGAAAGAGAAGCTGTGAGTGAGAGAGAGAGAGAAAGCGAAGCTGTGAGTGAGAGAGAGAGAGAATGAGAAGCTGTGAGTGTGAGAGAGAGAAGCTGTGAGTGAGAGAGAGAGATGTGAGTGATAGAGAGAGAGAAAGAGAAGCTGTGAGTGAGAGGGAGAGAAAGTAAGAGAAGCTGTGAGTGAGATAGAGAGAGAGAGAAAGAGAAGCTGTGAGTGAGAGAGAGAGGGAGAAAGATAATCTGTGATTGAGAGTGAGAGAGAGAGAAAGAGAAGCTATGAGTGAGAGAGAGAAAGAGAAGCTGTGAGTGAGAGAGAGAAGCTGTGTGAGAGAGAGAAAGAAAAGCTGTGAGTGAGAGAGAGAGAGAGAAAGAGAAGATATGAGTGAGAGAGAGAGAGTAGCAGTGAGTGAGAGAGAGAGAGAGAAAGAGAAGCTGTGAGTGAGACAGAGAGAGAGAAAGAGAAGCTGTGTGAGAGAGAGAGGGGAAGAAAGAGAAGCTGTGTGTTTTAGAGAGAGAGAAAGAGAAGCTGTGAGTGAGAGAGAGAGAAAGAGAAGCTGTGAGTGAGAGAGAGAGAAAGAGTCTGTGAGTGAGAGAGAGAGAGAAGCTGTGAGTGAGAGAGAGAGAGAGCTGCTGTGAGTGAGAGAGAGAGAAAGAGAAGCTGTGAATGAGAGAGAGAGAAACTGTGAGTGAGAGAGAGAGAAAGAGAAGCTGTGAGTGAGTAAGAGAGAGAAAGGGAAGTTGTGAGTGAGAGAGAGAGAGAAAGAGCTGTGAGTGAGAGAGAGAGAGAAAGAGAAGCTGTGAGTGAGAGAGAGAGAAAGAGAAGCTGTGAGTGAGACAGAGAGAGAGAAAGAGAAGCTGTGAGAGAGAGAGAGAGGGAGAAAGAGAAGCTGTGAGAGAGCGAGAGAAAGAGAAGCTGTGAGTGTGTGTGAGAGAGAAAGAGAAGCTGTGAGTGACAGAGAGAGAAAGAAAGAGAAATTAGAGTGAGAAATAGAGAGAGAAAGAGAAGCTGTGAGTGGGAGAGAGAGAAAGAGAGTCTGTGAGTGAGAGAGAGAGAGAAGCTGTGAGTGAGAGAGCGAGTGCTGCTGTGAGTGAGAGAGAGAGAAAGAGAAGCTGTGAATGAGAGAGAGAGAGAGAAAGAGAAGCTGTGAGTGAGAGAGAGAGAAAGAAAGAGAAGCTGTGAGTGAGTGAGAGAGAGAAAGGGAAGTTGTGAGTGAGAGAGAGAGAGAAAGAGAAGCTGTGAGTGAGAGAGAGAAAGAGAAGCTGTGTTTGTGAGAGAGAGAAAGAGAAGCTGTGAGTGAGAAGGAGAGAGAGAGAGAAAGAGAAGCTGTGAGTGAGAGAGAGAGAGAGAGAGAGAAAGAGAAGCTGTGAGTGAGAGAGAGAATGAGAAGCTGTGAGTGAGAGAGAGTTGTGAGAGAGAGAGAAAGAGAAGCTGTGAGTGAGAGAGAGAGATGTGAGTGATAGAGAGAGAGAAAGAGAAGCTGTGAGTGAGAGAGAGAGGGAGAAAGATAATCTGTGAGAGAGAGAGAGAAAGAGAAACTGTGTGTGAGAGAGAGAGAGAAAGAGAAGGTGTGAGTGAGAGTGAGAGAGAGAAAGAGAAGCTGTGAGTGAGAGAGAGAGAAAGAGAAGCTGTGAGTGAGAGAGAGAGAAGCTATGAGTGAGAGAGGGAAAGAAAAGCTGTGAGTGAGAGAGAGAGAAAGAGAAGATATGAGTGAGAGAGAGAGAAAGAGAAGCTGTGAGTGAGAGAGAGAGAAGCTATGAGTGAGAGAGAAAGAAAAGCTGTGAGTGAGAGAGAGAGAGAAAGAGAAGATATGAGTGAGAGAGAGAGAGAAGCTGTGAGTGAGAGAGAGAGAAAGAAAGAGAAATTAGAGTGAGAAAGAGAGAGAGAAAGACAAGCTGTGAGTGGGAGAGAGAGAAAGAGAGTCTGTGAATCAGAGAGAGAGAGGGAAGCTGTGAGTGAGAGAGAGAGAAAGAGAAGCTGTGAATGAGAGAGAGAGAGAAAGAGAAGCTGTGAGTGAGAAGGAGAGGGAAAGAGAAGCTGTGAGTGAGTGAGAGAGAGAGAAAGAGAAGCTGTGAGTGAGAGAGAGAGAAAGAGAAGCTGTGAGTGAGAGAGAGAGAGAAAGAGAAGCTGTGAGTAAGAAGGAGAGGGAAAGAGAAGAAGTGAGTGAGTGAGTGAGAGAAAGAGAAGCTGTGAGAGAGAAAGAGAAGCTGTGAGTGAGAGAGTGAGAGAGAGAAAGAGAATCTGTTAGTGAGAGTGAGAGAGAGAGAAAGAGAAGCTGTGAGTGAGAGAGAGATTGAAAGAGAAGCTGTGAGT
Organism: Bradypodion pumilum; assembly: GCA_035047305.1. Classification (NCBI taxonomy): domain Eukaryota; kingdom Metazoa; phylum Chordata; class Lepidosauria; order Squamata; family Chamaeleonidae; genus Bradypodion; species Bradypodion pumilum. Next base: position 268,458,836 of record JAWDJD010000001.1, on the reverse strand, counting down.
GAGAGAGAGAGAGAAAGAGAAGCTGTGAGTGAGAGAGAGAAAGAGAAGCTGTGACTGAGAGGGAGAGAGAGAAAGAGAAGCTGTGAGTTACACACAGAGAGAGAAGCTGTGAGTTAGAGAGAGAGAAAGAGAAGCTGTGAGTGACAGAGAGAGAGAAAGAGAAGCTGAGAGTGAGAGAGAGAGAGAGAAAGTGAAGCTGTGAGTGTGAGAGAGAGACAGAGAAGCTGTGTGTGTGTGAGAGAGAGAAAGATAGTCTGAGAAAGAGAGAGTGAAAGAGAAGCTGTGCGTGAGACAGAGAGAGGGAGAAAGAGAAGCTGTGTGCGTGAGAGAGAGAAAGTGAAGCTGTGAGTGAGAGAGAGAGAGAAAGAGAAGCTGTGTGTGTGAGAGAGAAAGATATTTTGAGAAAGAGAGAGTGAAAGAGAAGCTGTGAGTGAGAGAGAGAGAGGGAGAAAGAGAAGCTGTGTGTGTATGAGAGAGAAAGAGAAGCTGTGAGTGAGAGTGAGAGAGAGAGAGAGAAAGAGAAGCTGTGAGTGTGAGTGAGAGAGAAAGAGAAGCTGTGAGTGAGTGAGAGAGAGAGAATGAGAAGCTGTGAGTGAGAGAGAGAAGCTGTGAGAGAGAGAAAGAGAAGCTGTGAGTGAGAGAGAGAGAGAAGATGTGAGTGATAGAAAGAGAGAATGAGAAGCTGTCAGTGAGAGAGAGAGAAAGTAAGAGAAGCTGTGAGTGAGATAGAGAGAGAGAGAAAGAGAAGCTGTGAGTGAGAGAGAGAGAGGGAGAGAAAGATAATCTGTGTGTTTTAGAGAGAGAGAAAGAGAAGCTGTGAGTGAGAGAGAGAGAAAGAGAAGCTGTGAGTGAGAGAGAGAAGCTATGAGTGAGAGAGAGAAAGAAAAGCTGTGAGTGAGAGAGAGAGAGAAAGAGAAAATATGAGTGAGAGAGAGAGAAAGAGAAGCTGTGAGTGAGTGAGAGAAGCTATGAGTGAGAGAGAGAAAGAAAAGCTGTGAGTGAGAGAGAGAGAGAGAAAGAGAAGATATGAGTGAGGGAGAGAGAGAAGCAGTGTGTGAGAGAGAAACAGAAGCTGTGAGTGTGTGTGAGAGAGAAAGAGAAGCTGTGAGTGAGAGAGAGAGAAAGAAAGAGAAATTAGAGTGAGAAACAGATAGAGAAAGAGAAGCTGTGAGTGGGAGAGAGAGAAAGAGAGTCTGTGAATCAGAGAGAGAGAGAGAAGCTGTGAGTGAGAGAGAGAGAGAGCCGCTGTGAGTGAGAGAGAGAGAAAGAGAAGCTGTGAATGAGAGAGAGAGAGAGAAAGAGAAGCTGTGAGTGAGAGAGAGAGAAAGAGAAGCTGTGAGTGAGTGAGAGAGAGAAAGGGAAGTTTGTGAGTGAGAGAGAGAGAGAAAGAGAAGCTTTGAGTGAGAGAGAGAAGCTGTGAGTGAGAGAGAGAAAGAAAAGCTTTGAGTGAGAGAGAGAGAGAAAGAGAAGATATGTGTGTGAGAGAGAGAGAGAAAGATAGTCTGAGAAAGAAAGAGTGAAAGAGAAGCTGTGAGTGAGACAGAGAGAGGGAGAAAGAGAAGCTGTGTGCGTGAGAGAGAGAAAGAGAAGCTGTGAGTGAGAGTGAGAGAGAGAGAGAGAAAGAGAAGCTAAGAGTTAGAGAAAGAGAGAAAGTGAAGCTGTGAGTGAGAGAGAGAGAGACAGAGAAGCTGTGTGTGAGAGAGAGAGAAAGAGAAGATGTGAGTGAGAGTGAGAGAGAGAGAGAGAGATAAAGAGAAGCTGTGAGTGAGAGAGAGAGAAAGCAAAGCTGTGAGAGAGAGAGAAAGAGAAGCTGTGAATGTGTGTGTGAGAGAAAGAGAAGCTGTGAGTGAGAGAGAGAGAAAGAAAGAGAAATTAGAGTGAGAAAGAGAGAGAGAAAGAGAAGCTGTGAGAGAGAGAGAGAGAGAGAAGATGTGAGTGATAGAGAGAGAGAATGAGAAGCTGTGAGTGATAGAGAGAGTAAGTAAGAGAACCTGTGAGTGAGATAGAGAGAGAGAGAAGGAGAAGCTGTGAGTGAGAGAGAGAGAGGGAGAAAGATAAGCTGTGAGAGAGAGAGAGAGAAGCTGTGTGTGTGAGAGAGAGAAAGAAAAGCTGTGATTGAGAGTGAGTGAGAGAGAGAAAGAGATGCTGTAAGTGAGAGAGAGAGAGAAAGAGAAGCTGTGAGTGAGACTGTGAGAGAGAGAAAGAGAAGCTGTTAGTGAGAGTGAGAGAGAGAGAGAAAGAGAAGCTGTGAGTGAGAGTGAGATTGAAAGAGAAGCTGTGAGTGAGAGAGAGAGAGAAAGAGAAGCTGTGAGTGAGAGGGAGAGAAAGAGAAGCTGTGAGTGACACAGAGAGAGAGAAGCTGTGAGTTAGAGAGAGAGAAAGAGAAGCTGTGAGTGACAGAGAGAGGAAGAGAAGCTGTGAGTGAGAGAGAGAGAGAGAAAGAGAAGCTGTGTGTGTGTGAGAGAGAAAGATAGTCTGAGAAAGAGAGAGTGAAAGAGAAGCTGTGAGTGAGACAGAGAGAGAGAGAAAGAGAAGCTGTGTGTGAGAGAGAGAAAGAGAAGCTGTGAGTGAGAGTGAGAGAGAGAAAGAGAAAGAGAAGCTGTGAGTGAGAGAGTGAGAAAGAGAAGCTGTGAGTGACAGAGAGAGAGAAAGCGAAGCTGTGAGTGAGAGAGAGAGAGAATGAGAAGCTGTGAGTGTGAGGGAGAGAAGCTGTGAGTGAGAGAGAGAGATGTGAGTGATAGAGAGAGAGAAAGAGAAGCTGTGAGTGAGAGGGAGAGAAAGTAAGAGAAGCTGTGAGTGAGATAGAGAGAGAGAGAAAGAGAAGCTGTGAGTGAGAGAGAGAGGGAGAAAGATAATCTGTGATTGAGAGTGAGAGAGAGAGAAAGAGAAGCTATGAGTGAGAGAGAGAGAAAGAGAAGCTGTGAGTGAGAGAGAGAAGCTGTGTGAGAGAGAGAAAGAAAAGCTGTGAGTGAGAGAGAGAGAGAGAAAGAGAAGATATGAGTGAGTGAGAGAGAGAAGCAGTGAGTGAGAGAGAGAGAGAGAAAGAGAAGCTGTGAGTGAGTGAGAGAGAGAGAAAGAGAAGCTGTGAGTGAGAGAGAGAGAAAGAGAAGCTGTGAGTGAGAGAGAGAAAGAGAAGCTGTGACTGAGAGGGAGAGAGAGAAAGAGAAGCTGTGAGTGACAGAGAGGGGAAGAAAGAGAAGCTGTGTGTGTGAGAGAGAGAAAGAGAAGCTGTGAGTGTGTGTGAGAGAAAGAGAAGCTGTGAGTGAGAGAGAGAGAGAAAGAAAGAGAAATTAGAGTGAGAAAGAGATAGAGAAAGAGAAGCTGTGAGTGGGAGAGAGAGAAAGAGTCTGTGAGTGAGAGAGAGAGAGAAGCTGTGAGTGAGAGAGAGAGAGAGCTGCTGTGAGTGAGTGAGAGAGAGAGAAAGAGAAGCTGTGAGTGAGAGAGAGAGAAAGAGAAGCTGTGAGTGAGAGAGAGAAAGAGAAGCTGTGAGTGAGAGAGAGAGAGAAAGAGAAGCTGTGTGTAAGAAGGAGAGGGAAAGAGAAGAAGTGAGTGAGTGAGAGAGAGAGAGAAAGAGAATCTGTGAGAGAGAAAGAGAAGCTGTGAGTGAGAGAGTGAGAGAGAGAAAGAGAATCTGTTAGTGAGAGTGAGAGAGAGAGAGAAAGAGAAGCTGTGTGTGAGAGAGAGATTGAAAGAGAAGCTGTGAGTGAGAGAGAGAGAGAGAAAGAGAAGCTGTGAGTGAGAGAGAGAAAGAGAAGCTGTGACTGAGAGGGAGAGAGAGAAAGAGAAGCTGTGAGTGACAGAGAGAGAAGCTGTGAGTTAGAGAGAGAGAAAGAGAAGCTGTGAGTGACAGAGAGAGAGAAAGAGAAGCTGAGAGTGAGAGAGAGAGAGAGAGAAAGTGAAGCTTTGAGTGAGAGAGAGACAGAGAAGCTGTGTGTGTGTGTGAGAGAGAAAGATAGTCTGAGAAAGAGAGAGTGAAAGAGAAGCTGTGAGTGAGACAGAGAGAGGGAGAAAGAGAAGCTGTGTGCGTGTGAGAGAGAAAGAGAAGCTGTGAGTGAGAGAGAGAGAAAGTGAAGCTGTGAGTGAGAGAGAGAGAGAAAGAGACGCTGTGTGTGTGTGAGAGAGAAAGATAGTCTGAGAAAGAGAGAGTGAAAGAGAAGCTGTGAGTGAGAGAGAGAGGGAGAAACAGAAGCTGTGTGTGAGAGAGAGAGAAAGAGAAGCTGTGAGTGAGAGTGAGAGAGAGAGAAAAAGAGAAGCTGTGAGTGTGAGTGAGAGAGAAAGTGAAGCTGTGAGTGAGAGAGAGAGAGAATGAGAAGCTGTGAGTGAGAGAGAGAAGCTGTGTGAGAGAGGGAGAAAGAGAAGCTGTGAGTGAGAGAGAGAGAGAAGATGTGAGTGATAGAGAGAGAGAATGAGAAGCTGTCAGTGAGAGAGAGAGAAAGTAAGAGAAGCTGTGAGTGAGATAGAGAGAGAGAAAGAGAAGCTGTGAGTGAGAGAGAGAGAGGGAGAGAAAGATAATCTGTGAGAGAGCGAGAGAGAAAGAGAAGCTGTGTGTTTTAGAGAGAGAGAAAGAGAAGCTGTGATTGAGAGTGTGTGAGAGAGAGAAAGAGAAGCTGTGAGTGAGAGAGAGAGAAGCTATGAGTGAGAGAGAAAAAGAAAAGCTGTGAGTGAGAGAGAGAGAGAAAGAGAAGATATGAGTGAGAGAGAGAGAGAGAAGCAGTGAGAGAGAGAGAAACAGAAGCTGTGAGTGAGACAGAGAGAGAGAAAGAGAAGCTGAGAGAGAGAGAGAGGGAGAAAGAGAAGCTGTGTGAGAGAGAGAGAATGAGAAGCTGTGAGTGTGTGTGAGAGAGAAAGAGAAGCTGTGAGTGAGAGAGAGAGAAAGAAAGAGAAATTAGAGTGAGAAAGAGAGAGAGAAAGAGAAGCTGTGAGTGGGAGAGAGAGAAAGAGAGTCTGTGAATCATAGAGAGAGAGAGAAGCTGTGCGTGAGAGAGAGAGAGCCGCTGTGAGTGAGAGAGAGAGAAAGAGAAGCTGTGAATGAGAGAGAGAGAAAGAGAAGCTGTGAGTGAGAGAAAGAGAAAGAGAAGCTGTGAGTGAGTGAGAGAGAGAAAGGGAAGTTTGTGAGTGAGAGAGAGAGAGAAAGAGAAGCTGTGTTTGAGAGAGAGAAGCTGTGAGTGAGAGAGAGAAAGAAAAACTGTGAGTGAGAGAGAGAGAGAAAGAGAAGATGTGAGTGAGTGAGTGAGAGAGAGAAGCAATGAGTGTGAGAGAGAGAGAGAAAGAGAAGCTGTCAGTGAGACAGAGAGAGAGAAAGAGAAGCTGTGAGAGAGAGAAAGAGGGAGAAAGAGAAGCTGTGTGTGAGAGAGAGAGAGAGAAGCTGTGAGTGTGTGTGTGAGAGAAAGAGAAGCTGTGAGTGAGAGAGAGAGAAAGAAAGAGAAATTAGAGTGAGAAAGAGAGAGAGAAAGAGAAGCTGTGAGTGAGAGAGAGAGAGAGAAGATGTGAGTGATAGAGAGAGAGAATGAGAAGCTGTGAGTGATAGAGAGAGTAAGTAAGAGAAGCTGTGAGTGAGATAGAGAGAGAGAAGGAGAAGCTGTGAGTGAGTGAGAGAGAGGGAGAAAGATAAGCTGTGAGAGAGAGAGAGAGAGAGAAGCTGTGTGTGTGTGTGAGAGAGAGAAAGAAAAGCTGTGATTGAGAGTGAGTGAGAGAGAGAAAGAGATGCTGTAAGTGAGAGAGAGAGAAGCTGTGAGTGAGAGAGATAAAGAAAAGCGGTGAGTGAGAGAGAGAGAGAAAGAGAAGCTGTGAGTGAGACTGTGTGAGAGAGAAAGAGAAGCTGTTAGTGAGAGTGAGAGAGAGAGAGAAAGAGAAGCTGTGAGTGAGAGTGAGATTGAAAGAGAAGCTGTGAGTGAGAGAGAGAGAGAGAAAGAGATGCTGTGAGTGAGAGAGAGAAAGAGAATCTGTGAGTGAGAGGGAGAGAAAGAGAAGCTGTGAGTGACACAGAGAGAGAGAAGCTGTGAGTTAGAGAGAGAGAAAGAGAAGCTGTGAGTGACAGAGAGAGAGGAAGAGATGCTGTGTGTGTGTGAGAGAGAGAAAGATAGTCTGAGAAAGAGAGATAGAAAGAGAAGCTGTGAGTGGGAGAGAGAGAAAGAGAGTCTGTGAATCAGAGAGAGAGAGAGAAGCTGTGAGTGAGAGAGAGAGAGAGCCGCTGTGAGTGAGAGAGAAAGAGACGCTGTGAGTGAGTGAGAGAGAAAGGGAAGTTTGTGAGTGAGAGAGAGAGAGAAAGAGAAGATGTGAGTGAGAGAGAGAAGCTGTGAGTGAGAGAGAGAAAGAAAAGCTGTGAGTGAGAGAGAGAGAGAGAAAGAGAAGATGTGTGTGAGAGAGAGAAAGATAGTCTGAGAAAGAGAGAGTGAAAGAGAAGCTGTGAGTGAGAAAGAGAGAGGGAGAAAGAGAAGCTGTGTGCGTGAGAGAGAGAAAGAGAAGCTGTGAGTGAGAGTGAGTGAGAGAGAGAGAAAGAGAAGCTGAGAGTTAGAGAGAGAGAAAGTGAAGCTGTGAGTGAGAGAGAGAGAGAAGCTGTGTGTGTGAGAGAGAGAGAAAGATAGTCTGTGAAAGAGAGAGTGAAAGAGAAGCTGTGAGTGAGACAGAGAGAGGGAGAAAGAGAAGCTGTGTGTGTGTGAGAGAGAAAGAGAAGCTGTGAGTGAGAGTGAGAGAGAGAGAGAGAAAGAGAAGCTGTGAGTGAGAGAGAGAGATAAAGAGAAGCTGTGAGTGAGAGAGAGAGAAAGCAAAGCTGTGAGTGAGAGAGAGAGAGAATGAGAAGCTGTGAGTGAGAGAGAGAGAAGATGTGAGTGAGAGAGAGAGAGAGAAGATGTGAGTGAGAGAGAGAGGGAGAAAGAGAAGCTGTGTGTGTGTGAAAGAGAAAGAGAAGCTGTGAGTGAGAGTGAGAGAGAGAGAAAGAGAAAGAGAAGCTGTGAGTGAGAGAGCGAGAGAGAGAAAGAGAAGCTGTTAGTGAGAGTGAGAGAGAGAGAGAAAGAGAAGCTGTGAGTGAGAGAGAGAGAAAGAGAAGCTGTGAGAGAGAAAGAGAAGCTGTGAGTGAGAGAGTGAGAGAGAGAAAGAGAATCTGTTAGTGAGAGTGAGAGAGAGAGAGAGAGAAAGAGAAGCTGTGAGTGAGAGAGAGATTGAAAGAGAAGCTGTGAGTGAGAGAGAGAGAGAGAAAGAGAAGCTGTGAGTGAGAGAGAGAAAGAGAAGCTGTGACTGAGAGGGAGAGAGAAAGAGAAGCTGAGAGTGAGAGAGAGAGAGAAAGTGAAGCTGTGAGTGAGAGAGAGAGAGACAGAGAAGCTGTGTGTGTGTGTGAGAGAGAAAGATAGTCTGAGAAAGAGAGAGTGAAAGAGAAGCTGTGAGTGAGACAGAGAGAGGGAGAAAGAGAAGATGTGTGCGTGAGAGAGAGAAAGAGAAGCTGTGAGTGAGAGAGAGAGAAAGTGAAGCTGTGAGTGAGAGAGAGAGAGAAAGAGACGCTGTGTGTGAGAGAGAGAAAGATAGTCTGAGAAAGAGAGAGTGAAAGAGAAGCTGTGAGTGAGAGAGAGAGGGAGAAAGAGAAGCTGTGAGAGAGAAAGAGAAGCTGTGAGTGAGAGAGTGAGAGAGAGAAAGAGAAGCTGTTAGTGAGAGTGAGAGAGAGAGAGAGAGAAGCTGTGAGTGAGAGAGAGATTGAAAGAGAAGCTTTGAGTGAGGGAGAGAGAGAGAAAGAGAAGCTGTGAGTGAGAGAGAGAAAGAGAAGCTGTGAGTGACAGAGAGAGAGAAAGAGAAGCTGAGAGTTAGAGAGAGAGAGAAAGTGAAGCTGTGAGTGAGAGAGAGAGAGAAAGAGAAGCTATGTGTGTGTGAGAGAGAAGCTGTGAGTTAGAGAGAGAGAAAGAGAAGCTGTGAGTGACAGAGAGAGAGAAAGAGAAGCTGAGAGTGAGTGAGAGAGAGAAAGAGAAGCTGTGAGTGAGAGAGAGAGAGAAGATGTGAGTGAGAGAGAGAGAATGAGAAGCTGTGAGAGAGAGAGGGAGAAAGATAAGCTGTGTGAGAGAGAGAGAGAAAGAGAAGCTGTGATTGAGAGTGAAAGAGAGAGAAAGATAAGCTGTGAGTGAGAGAGAGAGAAAGAGAAGCTGTGAGTGAGAGAGAGAGAAGCTGTGAGTGAGAGAGTGAAAGAAAAGCTGTGAGTGAGAGAGAGAGAGAGAAAGAGAAGATATGAGTGAGAGAGAGAGAAGCAGTGAGTGAGAGAGAGAGAAAGAGAAGCTGTGAGTGAGACAGAGAGAGAGAAAGAGAAGCTGTGAGAGAGAGAGGGGAAGAAAGAGAAGCTGTGTGTGTGTGAGAGAGAAAGAGAAGCTGTGAGTGTGTGAGAGAGAGAAAGAGAAGCTGTGAGTGAGAGAGAGAGAAAGAAAGAGTAATTAGAGTGAGAAAGAGAGAGAGAAAGAGATGCTGTGAGTGGGAGAGAGAGAAAGAGAGTGTGAGTGAGAGAGAGAGAGAGAAGCTGTGAGTGAGAGAGAGAGCTGCTGTGAGTGAGAGAGAGAGAAAGAGAAGCTGTGAATGAGAGAGAGAGAAACTGTGAGTGAGAGAGAGAGAAAGAGAAGCTGTGAGTGAGTAAGAGAGAGAAAGGGAAGTTGTGAGTGAGAGAGAGAGAGAATAATAAGCTGTGAGTGAGAGAGAGAGAAAGAGAAGCTGTGAGTGAGAGAGAGAGAAAGAGAAGCTGTGAGTGAGAAGGAGAGGGAAAGAGAAGCTGTGAGTGAGTGAGAGAGAGAGAAAGAGAAGCTGTGAGAGAGAAAGAGAGAAGCTGTGAGTGAGAGAGTGAGAGAGAGAAAGAGAAGCTGTTAGTGAGAGTGAGAGTGAGAGAGAAAGAGAAGCTGTGAGTGAGAGAGAGAGAAAGAGAAGCTGTGAGTGACACACAGAGAGAGAAGCTGTGAGTTAGAGAGAGAGAGAAAGAGAAGCTGTGAGTGACAGAGAGAGAGAGAAAGAGAAGCTGTGTGTGTGTGAGAGAGAGAAAGATAGTCTGAGAAAGAGAGAGTGAAAGAGAAGCTGTGAGTGAGAGAGAGAGAGGGAGAAAGAGAATCTGTGTGTGAGAGAGAGAGACAGAGAAGCTTTGAGTGAGAGTGAGAGAGAGAGAAAGAGAAAGAGAAGCTGTGAGTGAGAGAGTGAGAGAGGGAAAGAGAAGCTGTGAGTGAGAGAGAGAGAAAGAAAGAGAAGCTGTGAGTGAGTTAGAGAGAGAAAGGGAAGTTGTGAGTGAGAGAGAGAGAGAAAGAGAAGCTGTGAGTGAGAGAGAGAAAGAGAAGCTGTGAGTGAGAGAGAGAGAAAGAGAAGCTGTGAGTGAGAAGGAGAGGGAAAGAGAAGCTGTGAGTGAGAGAGAGAGAGAAAGAGAAGCTGTGAGAGAGAAAGAGAGAAGCTGTGAGTGAGAGAGTGAGAGAGAGAAAGAGAAGCTGTGAGTGAGTGAGAGAGAGAGAGAAAGAGAAGCTGTGAGTGAGAGAGAGATTGAAAGAGAAGCTGTGAGTGAGAGAGAGAGAGAGAAAGAGAAGCTGTGAGTGAGAGAGAGAGAGAAACTGTGAGTGAGAGGGAGAGAGAGAAAGAGAAGCTGTGAGTGACACACACACAGAGAAGCTGTGAGTTAGAGAGAGAGAAAGAGAAGCTGTGAGTGACAGAGAGAAAGAAAGAGAAGCTGAGAGTGAGAGAGAGAGAGAGAATGTGAAGGTGTGAGTGAGAGAGAGAAAGAGAAGCTGTGTGTGTGTGAGAGAGAGAAAGATAGTCTGAGAAAGAGAGAGTGAAAGAGAAGCTGTGAGAGAGAGAGAGGGAGAAAGAGAAGCTGTGTGTGTGAGAGAGAAAGAGAAGCTGTGAGTTAGAGTGAGAGAGAGAAAGAGAAAGAGAATCTGTGAGTGAGAGAGAGTGAAAGAGAAGCTGTGAGTGAGAGAGAGAGAAAGAGAAGCTGTGAGTGAGAGAGAGAGAATGAGAAGCTGTGAGTGAGAGAGAGAGAAGCTGTGAGTGAGAGAGAGAGAGAGAGAGAGAAAGTGAAGCTGTGAGTGAGAGAGAGAGAGAAAGAGAAGCTGTGTGTGTGTGTGAGAGAGAAAGATAGTCTGAGAAAGAGAGAGTGAAAGAGAAGCTGTGAGTGAGAGAGAGAAAGTAAGAGAAGCTGTGAGTGAGATAGAGAGAGAGAAAGAGAAGCTGTGTGTGTGAGAGAGAAAGAGAAGCTGTGAGTGAGTGAGAGAGAGAGAAAGAGAAGCTGTGAGTGAGAAGGAGAGGGAAAGAGAAGCTGTGAGTGAGTGAGAGAGAGAGAAAGAGAAGCTGTGAGAGAGAAAGAGAGAAGCTGTGAGTGAGAGAGTGAGAGAGAGAAAGAGAAGCTGTTAGTGAGAGTGAGAGTGAGAGAGAAAGAGAAGCTGTGAGTGAGAGAGAGAGAAAGAGAAGCTGTGAGTGAGAGAGAGAGAAGCTGTGAGTGAGAGAGTGAAAGAAAAGCTGTGAGTGAGAGAGAGAGAGAGAAAGAGAAGATATGAGTGAGAGAGAGAGAAGCAGTGAGTGAGAGAGAGAGAAAGAGAAGCTGTGAGTGAGACAGAGAGAGAGAAAGAGAAGCTGTGAGAGAGAGAGGGGAAGAAAGAGAAGCTGTGTGTGTGTGAGAGAGAAAGAGAAGCTGTGAGTGTGTGAGAGAGAGAAAGAGAAGCTGTGAGTGAGAGAGAGAGAAAGAAAGAGTAATTAGAGTGAGAAAGAGAGAGAGAAAGAGATGCTGTGAGTGGGAGAGAGAGAAAGAGAGTGTGAGTGAGAGAGAGAGAGAGAAGCTGTGAGTGAGAGAGAGAGCTGCTGTGAGTGAGAGAGAGAGAAAGAGAAGCTGTGAATGAGAGAGAGAGAAACTGTGAGTGAGAGAGAGAGAAAGAGAAGCTGTGAGTGAGTAAGAGAGAGAAAGGGAAGTTGTGAGTGAGAGAGAGAGAGAATAATAAGCTGTGAGTGAGAGAGAGAGAAAGAGAAGCTGTGAGTGAGTGAGAGAGAGAGAAAGAGAAGCTGTGAGTGAGAAGGAGAGGGAAAGAGAAGCTGTGAGTGAGTGAGAGAGAGAGAAAGAGAAGCTGTGAGAGAGAAAGAGAGAAGCTGTGAGTGAGAGAGTGAGAGAGAGAAAGAGAAGCTGTTAGTGAGAGTGAGAGTGAGAGAGAAAGAGAAGCTGTGAGTGAGAGAGAGAGAAAGAGAAGCTGTGAGTGACACACAGAGAGAGAAGCTGTGAGTTAGAGAGAGAGAGAAAGAGAAGCTGTGAGTGACAGAGAGAGAGAGAAAGAGAAGCTGTGTGTGTGTGTGAGAGAGAAAGATAGTCTGAGAAAGAGAGAGTGAAAGAGAAGCTGTGAGTGAGAGAGAGAGAGGGAGAAAGAGAATCTGTGTGTGAGAGAGAGAGACAGAGAAGCTTTGAGTGAGAGTGAGAGAGAGAGAAAGAGAAAGAGAAGCTGTGAGTGAGAGAGTGAGAGAGGGAAAGAGAAGCTGTGAGTGAGAGAGAGAGAAAGAAAGAGAAGCTGTGAGTGAGTTAGAGAGAGAAAGGGAAGTTGTGAGTGAGAGAGAGAGAGAAAGAGAAGCTGTGAGTGAGAGAGAGAAAGAGAAGCTGTGAGTGAGAGAGAGAGAAAGAGAAGCTGTGAGTGAGAAGGAGAGGGAAAGAGAAGCTGTGAGTGAGAGAGAGAGAGAAAGAGAAGCTGTGAGAGAGAAAGAGAGAAGCTGTGAGTGAGAGAGTGAGAGAGAGAAAGAGAAGCTGTGAGTGAGTGAGAGAGAGAGAGAAAGAGAAGCTGTGAGTGAGAGAGAGATTGAAAGAGAAGCTGTGAGTGAGAGAGAGAGAGAGAAAGAGAAGCTGTGAGTGAGAGAGAGAGAGAAACTGTGAGTGAGAGGGAGAGAGAGAAAGAGAAGCTGTGAGTGACACACACACAGAGAAGCTGTGAGTTAGAGAGAGAGAAAGAGAAGCTGTGAGTGACAGAGAGAAAGAAAGAGAAGCTGAGAGTGAGAGAGAGAGAGAGAATGTGAAGGTGTGAGTGAGAGAGAGAAAGAGAAGCTGTGTGTGTGAGAGAGAGAAAGATAGTCTGAGAAAGAGAGAGTGAAAGAGAAGCTGTGAGAGAGAGAGAGGGAGAAAGAGAAGCTGTGTGTGTGAGAGAGAAAGAGAAGCTGTGAGTGAGAGAGAGAGAAAGAAAGAGAAGCTGTGAGTGAGTTAGAGAGAGAAAGGGAAGTTGTGAGTGAGAGAGAGAGAGAAAGAGAAGCTGTGAGTGAGAGAGAGAAAGAGAAGCTGTGAGTGAGAGAGAGAGAAAGAGAAGCTGTGAGTGAGAAGGAGAGGGAAAGAGAAGCTGTGAGTGAGAGAGAGAGAGAAAGAGAAGCTGTGAGAGAGAAAGAGAGAAGCTGTGAGTGAGAGAGTGAGAGAGAGAAAGAGAAGCTGTGAGTGAGTGAGAGAGAGAGAGAAAGAGAAGCTGTGAGTGAGAGAGAGATTGAAAGAGAAGCTGTGAGTGAGAGAGAGAGAGAGAAAGAGAAGCTGTGAGTGAGAGAGAGAGAGAAACTGTGAGTGAGAGGGAGAGAGAGAAAGAGAAGCTGTGAGTGACACACACACAGAGAAGCTGTGAGTTAGAGAGAGAGAAAGAGAAGCTGTGAGTGACAGAGAGAAAGAAAGAGAAGCTGAGAGTGAGAGAGAGAGAGAGAATGTGAAGGTGTGAGTGAGAGAGAGAAAGAGAAGCTGTGTGTGTGTGAGAGAGAGAAAGATAGTCTGAGAAAGAGAGAGTGAAAGAGAAGCTGTGAGAGAGAGAGAGGGAGAAAGAGAAGCTGTGTGTGTGAGAGAGAAAGAGAAGCTGTGAGTTAGAGTGAGAGAGAGAAAGAGAAAGAGAATCTGTGAGTGAGAGAGAGTGAAAGAGAAGCTGTGAGTGAGAGAGAGAGAAAGAGAAGCTGTGAGTGAGAGAGAGAGAATGAGAAGCTGTGAGTGAGAGAGAGAGAAGCTGTGAGTGAGAGAGAGAGAGAGAGAGAGAAAGTGAAGCTGTGAGTGAGAGAGAGAGAGAAAGAGAAGCTGTGTGTGTGTGTGAGAGAGAAAGATAGTCTGAGAAAGAGAGAGTGAAAGAGAAGCTGTGAGTGAGAGAGAGAAAGTAAGAGAAGCTGTGAGTGAGATAGAGAGAGAGAAAGAGAAGCTGTGTGTGTGAGAGAGAAAGAGAAGCTGTGAGTGAGTGAGAGAGAGAGAAAGAGAAGCTGTGAGTGAGAAGGAGAGGGAAAGAGAAGCTGTGAGTGAGTGAGAGAGAGAGAAAGAGAAGCTGTGAGAGAGAAAGAGAGAAGCTGTGAGTGAGAGAGTGAGAGAGAGAAAGAGAAGCTGTTAGTGAGAGTGAGAGTGAGAGAGAAAGAGAAGCTGTGAGTGAGAGAGAGAGAAAGAGAAGCTGTGAGTGAGAGAGAGAGAAGCTGTGAGTGAGAGAGTGAAAGAAAAGCTGTGAGTGAGAGAGAGAGAGAGAAAGAGAAGATATGAGTGAGAGAGAGAGAAGCAGTGAGTGAGAGAGAGAGAAAGAGAAGCTGTGAGTGAGACAGAGAGAGAGAAAGAGAAGCTGTGAGAGAGAGAGGGGAAGAAAGAGAAGCTGTGTGTGTGTGAGAGAGAAAGAGAAGCTGTGAGTGTGTGAGAGAGAGAAAGAGAAGCTGTGAGTGAGAGAGAGAGAAAGAAAGAGTAATTAGAGTGAGAAAGAGAGAGAGAAAGAGATGCTGTGAGTGGGAGAGAGAGAAAGAGAGTGTGAGTGAGAGAGAGAGAGAGAAGCTGTGAGTGAGAGAGAGAGCTGCTGTGAGTGAGAGAGAGAGAAAGAGAAGCTGTGAATGAGAGAGAGAGAAACTGTGAGTGAGAGAGAGAGAAAGAGAAGCTGTGAGTGAGTAAGAGAGAGAAAGGGAAGTTGTGAGTGAGAGAGAGAGAGAATAATAAGCTGTGAGTGAGAGAGAGAGAAAGAGAAGCTGTGAGTGAGTGAGAGAGAGAGAAAGAGAAGCTGTGAGTGAGAAGGAGAGGGAAAGAGAAGCTGTGAGTGAGTGAGAGAGAGAGAAAGAGAAGCTGTGAGAGAGAAAGAGAGAAGCTGTGAGTGAGAGAGTGAGAGAGAGAAAGAGAAGCTGTTAGTGAGAGTGAGAGTGAGAGAGAAAGAGAAGCTGTGAGTGAGAGAGAGAGAAAGAGAAGCTGTGAGTGACACACAGAGAGAGAAGCTGTGAGTTAGAGAGAGAGAGAAAGAGAAGCTGTGAGTGACAGAGAGAGAGAGAAAGAGAAGCTGTGTGTGTGTGTGAGAGAGAAAGATAGTCTGAGAAAGAGAGAGTGAAAGAGAAGCTGTGAGTGAGAGAGAGAGAGGGAGAAAGAGAATCTGTGTGTGAGAGAGAGAGACAGAGAAGCTTTGAGTGAGAGTGAGAGAGAGAGAAAGAGAAAGAGAAGCTGTGAGTGAGAGAGTGAGAGAGGGAAAGAGAAGCTGTGAGTGAGAGAGAGAGAAAGAAAGAGAAGCTGTGAGTGAGTTAGAGAGAGAAAGGGAAGTTGTGAGTGAGAGAGAGAGAGAAAGAGAAGCTGTGAGTGAGAGAGAGAAAGAGAAGCTGTGAGTGAGAGAGAGAGAAAGAGAAGCTGTGAGTGAGAAGGAGAGGGAAAGAGAAGCTGTGAGTGAGAGAGAGAGAGAAAGAGAAGCTGTGAGAGAGAAAGAGAGAAGCTGTGAGTGAGAGAGTGAGAGAGAGAAAGAGAAGCTGTGAGTGAGTGAGAGAGAGAGAGAAAGAGAAGCTGTGAGTGAGAGAGAGATTGAAAGAGAAGCTGTGAGTGAGAGAGAGAGAGAGAAAGAGAAGCTGTGAGTGAGAGAGAGAGAGAAACTGTGAGTGAGAGGGAGAGAGAGAAAGAGAAGCTGTGAGTGACACACACACAGAGAAGCTGTGAGTTAGAGAGAGAGAAAGAGAAGCTGTGAGTGACAGAGAGAAAGAAAGAGAAGCTGAGAGTGAGAGAGAGAGAGAGAATGTGAAGGTGTGAGTGAGAGAGAGAAAGAGAAGCTGTGTGTGTGAGAGAGAGAAAGATAGTCTGAGAAAGAGAGAGTGAAAGAGAAGCTGTGAGAGAGAGAGAGGGAGAAAGAGAAGCTGTGTGTGTGAGAGAGAAAGAGAAGCTGTGAGTTAGAGTGAGAGAGAGAAAGAGAAAGAGAATCTGTGAGTGAGAGAGAGTGAAAGAGAAGCTGTGAGTGAGAGAGAGAGAAAGAGAAGCTGTGAGTGAGAGAGAGAGAATGAGAAGCTGTGAGTGAGAGAGAGAGAAGCTGTGAGTGAGAGAGAGAGAGAGAGAGAAAGTGAAGCTGTGAGTGAGAGAGAGAGAGAAAGAGAAGCTGTGTGTGTGTGAGAGAGAGAAAGATAGTCTGAGAAAGAGAGAGTGAAAGAGAAGCTGTGAGTGAGAGAGAGAAAGTAAGAGAAGCTGTGAGTGAGATAGAGAGAGAGAAAGAGAAGCTGTGTGTGTGAGAGAGAAAGAGAAGCTGTGAGTGAGTGAGAGAGAGAGAGAGAGAGAAAGAGAAGCTGTGAGTGAGAGAGAGAGAGATAGAGAAGCTGTGAGTGAGAGAGAGAGAGAGAGAATGAGAAGCTGTGAGTGAGAGAGAGAAGTTGTGAGAGAGAGAATGAAAGAGAAGCTGTGAGTGAGGGAGAGAGAGATATATGAGTGATAGAGAGAGAGAATGAGAAGCTGTGAGTGTGAGAGAGAGAAAGTAAGAGAAGCTATGAGTGAGATAGAGAGAGAGAAAGAGAAGCTGTGTGTGTGAGAGAGAAAGAGAAGCTGTGAGTGAGTGAGAGAGAGAGAAAGGGAAGTTGTGAGTGAGAGAGAGAGAAAGAGAAGATTTGATTGAGAGTGAGAGAGAGAAAGAGAAGCTGTGAGTGACAGAGAGAGAAAGAGAAGCTGTGAGTGAGAGAGAGAGAATCTGTGAGTGAGAGAGAGAAAGTAAAGCTGTGAGTGATAGAGAGAGAAAGAGAAGATATGAGTGAGAGAGAGAGAGAAGCAGTGAGAGAGAGAGAGAGAGAGAAACAGAAGCTGTGAGTGAGAGAGAGAGAAAGAGAAGCTGTGAGTGTGTGTGAGAGAGAAAGAGAAGCTGTGAGTGAGAGAGAGAGGGAGAAAGAGAAGCTGTGAGAGAGAGAGAGAGAAAGAGAAGCTGTGAGTGTGTGTGAGAGAGAAAGAGAAGCTGTGAGTGAGAAGGAGAGGGAAAGAGAAGCTGTGAGTGAGTGAGAGAGAGAGAAAGAGAAGCTGTGAGTGAGAGAGAGAAAGAGAAGCTGTGAATGAGAGAGAGAGAGAGAGAAAGAGAAGCTGTGTGTGTGAGAGAGAAAGGGAAGTTGTGAGTGAGAGAGAGAGAGAAAGAGAAGCTGTGAGTGTGAGAGAGAGAGAAAGAGAAGCTGTGAGTGAGAAGGAGAGGGAAAGAGAAGCTGTGAGTGAGTGAGAGAGAGAGAAAGAGAAGCTGTGAGTGAGAGAGAGAAAGAGAAGCTGTGAGTGAGAGAGAGAGAAAAAGAGAAGCTGTGAGTAAGAAGGAGAGGGAAAGAGAAGCTGTGAGTGAGAGAGAAAAAGAGAAGCTGTGAGAGAGAAAGAGAAGCTGTGAGTGAGAGAGTGAGAGAGAGAAAGAGAAGCTGTTAGTGAGAGAGAGAGATAGAGAGAAGCTGTGAGTGAGAGAGAGATTGAAAGAGAAGCTGTGAGTGAGAGAGAGAGAGAGAGAAAGAGAAGCTGTGAGTGAGAGAGAGAAAGAGAAGCTGTGAGTGAGAAGCAGAGAGAGAAAGAGAAGCTGTGAGTGACAGAGAGAGAGAAAGAGAAGCTGAGAGAGAGAGAGAAAGAGAAAGAGAAGCTGTGTGTGTGAGAGAGAGAGAAGCTGTGAGTGAGAGAGAGAAAGAGAAGATGTGTTTGAGAGAGAGAGAGAAGATGTGAGTGAGAGAGAGAGAATGAGAAGCTGTGAGTGAGAGAGAGAGAAAGAGAGAAGCTGTGAGTGATACAGAGAGAGAGAAAGAGAAGCTGTGAGTGAGAGAGAGAGAGGGAGAAAGATAAGCTGTGTGAGAGAGGGAGAGAGAAAGAGAAGCTGTGTGAGAGAGAGAGAAGCTGTGATTGAGAGTGAGAGAGAGAGAAAGAGAAGCTGTGAGTGAGAGAGAGAGATAGACAAGCTGTGAATGAGAGAGAGAGAAGCTGTGAGTGAGAGAGAGAAAGAAAAGCTGTGAGTGAGAGAGAGAGAGAGAAAGAGAAGTTATGAGTGAGAGAGAGAGAGAGAAAGAGAAGCTGTGAGAGAGAGAGAGGGGAAGAAAGAGAAGCTGTGTGTGTGTGAGAGAGAAAGAGAAGCTGTGAGTGTGTGAGAGAGAAAGAGAAGCTGTGAGTGAGAGAGAGAGAAAGAAAGAGAAATTAGAGTGAGAAAGAGAGAGTGAAAGAGAAGCTGTGAGTGAGACAGAGAGAGGGAGAAAGAGAAGCTGTGTGCATGAGAGAGAGAGAAAGAGAAGCTGTGAGTGAAAGTGAGAGAGAGAGAGAGAAAGAGAAGCTGAGAGTGAGAGAGAGAGACAGAGAAGCTGTGTGTGTGAGAGAGAGAGAAAGATAGTCTGAGAAAGAGAGAGTGAAAGAGAAGCTGTGAGTGAGACAGAGAGAGGGAGAAAGAGAAGCTGTGTGTGTGTGAGAGAGAAAGCGAAGCTGTGAGTGAGAGAGAGAGAGAATGAGAAGCTGTGAGTGAGAGAGAGAAGCTGTGAGTGAGAGAGAGAGAGAAGCTGTGAGTGAGAAAGAGAGAGAAAGAGAAGCTGTGAGTGAGAGAAAGAGAGGGAGAAAGAGAAGCTGTGAGTGAGAGAGAGAGAATGAGAAGCTGTGAGTGAGAGAGAGAGAAGCTGTGAATGAGAGAGAAAGAGAAGCTGTGAGTGAGTGAGAGAGAAAAAGTGAAGCTGTGTGTGTGTGTGAGAGAGATAGTCTGAGAAAGAGAGAGTGAAAGAGAAGCTGTGAGTGAGACAGAGAGAGGGAGAAAGAGAAGCTGTGTGTGTGTGAGAGAGAAAGAGAAGCTGTGAGTGAGAGTGAGAGAGAGAGAAAGAGAAGCTGTGAGTGAGAGAGAGAGAGAAAGAGAAGCGGTGAGTGAGAGAGAGAAAGCGAAGCTGTGAGTGAGAGAGAGAATGAGAAGCTGTGAGTGTGAGAGAGAGAAGCTGTGAGTGAGAGAGAGAGAGAAGTTGTGAGTGAGTGAGAGAGAGAATGAGAAGCTGTGAGTGAGAGAGAGAAAGTAAGAGAAGCTGTGTGTGTGAGAGAGAAAGAGAAGCTGTGAGTGAGAGAAAGAGAGGGAGAAAGATAAGCTGTGAGAGAGAGAGTGAAAGAGAAGCTATGAGTGAGAGAGAGAGAAGCAGTGAGTGAGAGAGAGAGAGAAAGAGAAGATATGAGTGAGAGAGAGAGAGAAGCAGTGAGTGAGAGAGAGAGAGAAAGAGAAGCTGTGAGTGAGACAGAGAGAGAGAAAAAGAAGCTGTGAGAGAGAGGGAGGGAGAAAGAGAAGCTGTGTGTGTGTGAGAGAGAAAGAGAAGCTGTGAGAGAGAAAGAGAAGCTGTGAGTGAGAGAGTGAGAAAGAGAAAGAGAAGCTGTTAGTGAGAGTGAGAGAAAGAGAGAAAGAGAAGCTGTGAGTGAGAGAGAGATTGAAAGAGAAGCTGTGAGTGAGTGAGAGAGAGAGAAAGAGAAGCTGTGAGTGAGAGAGAGAGAAAGAGAAGCTGTGAGTGAGAGAGAGAGAGAAAGAGAAGCTGTGAGTAAGAAGGAGAGGGAAAGAGAAGAAGTGAGAGAGAGAGAGAGAGAAAGAGAAGCTGTGAGAGAGAAAGAGAAGCTGTGAGTGAGTGAGAGAGAGAAAGAGAAGCTGTTAGTGAGAGTGAGAGAGAGAGAGAAAGAGAAGCTGTGAGTGAGAGAGAGATTGAAAGAGAAGCTGTGAGTGAGAGAGAGAGAGAGAGAAAGAGAAGCTGTGAGTGAGAGAGAGAAACAGAAGCTGTGAGTGAGAGGGAGAGAAAGAGAAGCTGTGAGTGACACACAGAGAGAGAAGCTGTGAGTTAGAGAGAGAGAAAGAGAAGTTGTGAGTGACAGAGAGAGAGAAAGAGAAGCTGAGAGTGAGAGAGAGAGAAAAAGTGAAGCTGTGTGTGTGTGAGAGAGATAGTCTGAGAAAGAGAGAGTGAAAGAGAAGCTGTGAGTGAGACAGAGAGAGGGAGAAAGAGAAGCTGTGTGTGTGTGTGAGAGAAAGAGAAGCTGTGAGTGAGAGTGAGACAGAGAAAGAGAAGCTGTGAGTGAGAGAGAGAGAAAGAGAAGCTGTGAGTGAGAGAGAGAGAGAAAGCGAAGCTGTGAGTGAGAGAGAGAGAATGAGAAGCTGTGAGTGTGAGAGAGAGAAGCTGTGAGTGAGAGGGAGAGAGAAGATGTGAGTGAGTGAGAGAGAGAATGAGAAGCTGTGAGTGAGAGAGAGAGAAAGTAAGAGAAGCTGTGTGTGTGAGAGAGAAAGAGAAGCTGTGAGTGAGAGAAAGAGAGGGAGAAAGATAAGCTGTGAGAGAGAGAGAGAAAGAGAAGCTGTGTGTGAGAGAGAGAGAAAGAGAAGCTGTGATTGAGAGTGAGAGAGAGAGAGAAAGAGAAGCTGTGAGTGAGAGAGTGAAAGAGAAGCTATGAGTGAGAGAGAGAGAAGCAGTGAGTGAGAGAGAGAAGGAAAAGCTGTGAGTGAGAGAGAGAGAAAGAGAAGATATGAGTGAGAGAGAGAGAGAAGCAGTGAGTGAGAGAGAGAGAGAAAGAGAAGCTGTGAGTGAGACAGAGAGAGAGAAAAAGAAGCTGTGAGAGAGAGAGAGAAAGAGAAGCTGTGAGTGAGAGGGAGAGAAAGAGAAGCTGTGAGTGAGAGGGAGAGAAAGAGAAGCTGTGAGTGACACAGAGAGAGAGAAGCTGTGAGTTAGAGAGAGAGAATGAGAAGCTGTGATTGAGAGAGAGAGAGAGAAAGAGAAGCTGTTAGTGAGAGTGAGAGAAAGAGAGAAAGAGAAGCTGTGAGTGAGAGAGAGATTGAAAGAGAAGCTGTGAGTGAGAGAGAGAGAGAGAAAGAGAAGCTGTGAGTGAGAGAGAGACAGAGAAGCTGTGAGTGAGAGGGAGAGAAAGAGAAGCTGTGAGTGACACAGAGAGAGAGAAGCTGTGAGTTAGAGAGAGAGAATGAGAAGCTGTGATTGAGAGAGAGAGAAAGTAAGAGAAGCTGTGTGTGAGAAAGAGAGAGAAAGAGAAGCTGTGAGTGAGAGAAAGAGAGGGAGAAAGAAGCTGTGAGAGAGAGAGAGAGAAAGAGAAGCTGTGTGAGAGAGAGAGAGAGAGAGAGAAGCTGTGATTGAGAGTGAGAGAGAGAGAGAAAGAGAAGCTGTGAGTGAGAGAGTGAAAGAGAAGCTATGAGAGAGAGAGAGAGAAGCAGTGAGTGAGAGAGAGAAGGAAAAGCTGTGAGTGAGAGAGAGAGAAAGAGGATATGAGTGAGAGAGAGAGAGAAGCAGTGAGTGAGAGAGAGAGAGAAAGAGAAGCTGTGAGTGAGACAGAGAGAGAGAAAAAGAAGCTGCGAGAGAGAGAGAGAGGGAGAAAGAGAAACTGTGTGTTTGTGAGAGAGAGAAAGAGAAGCTGTGAGAGAGAAAGAGAAGCTGTGAGTGAGAGAGTGAGAGAGAGAAAGAGAAGCTGTTAGTGAGAGTGAGAGAAAGAGAGAAAGAGAAGCTGTGAGTGAGAGAGAGATTGAAAGAGAAGCTGTGAGTGAGAGAGAGAGAGAGAAAGAGAAGCTGTGAGTGAGAGAGAGAAAGAGAAGCTGTGAGTGAGAGGGAGAGAAAGAGAAGCTGTGAGTGACACAGAGAGAGAGAAGCTGTGAGTTAGAGAGAGAGAAAGAGAAGCTGTGAGTGACAGAGAGATAGAAAGAAAAGCTGAGAGTGAGAGAGAGAGAGAAAGTGAAGCTGTGAGTGAGAGAGAGAGAAAGAGAAGCTGTGTGTGTGTGAGAGAGAGAAAGATAGTCTGAGAAAGAGAGAGTGAAAGAGAAGCTGTGCGTGAGACAGAGAGAGGGAGAAAGAGAAGCTGTGTGTGTGTGTGAGAGAAAGAGAAGCTGTGAGTGAGAGTGAGAGAGAGAGAGAAAGAGAAGCTGTGAGTGAGAGAGAGAGAGAAAGAGAAGCTGTGAGTGAGAGAGAGAGAAAGCGAAGCTGTGAGTGAGAGAGAGAGAGAGAATGAGAAGCTGTGAGTGTGAGAGAGAGAAGCTGTGAGTGAGAGAGAGAAGATGTGAGTGAGAGAGAGAGAGATGAGAAGCTGTGTGAGAGAGAGAAAGTAAGAGAAGCTGTGAGTGAGAAAGAGAGAGAAAGAGAAGCTGTGAGTGAGAGAAAGAGAGGGAGAAAGAGAAGCTGTGAGAGAGAGAGAGAAAGAGAAGCTATGAGTGAGAGAGAGAGAAGCTGTGAGTGAGAGAGAGAGAAAGAGAAGATATGAGTGTGAGAGATAGAGAGAAGCAGTGAGAGAGAGAGAGAAGCTGTGAGTGAGACAGAGAGAAGCTGCAAGAGAGAGAGGGAGAAAGAGAAGCTGTGTGAGAGAGAGAGAGAAAGAGAAGCTGTGTGTGTGTGAGAGAGAGAAAGATAGTCTGAGAAAGAGAGTGAAAGAGAAGCTGTGAGTGAGAGAGAGAGAGGGAGAAAGAGAAGCTGTGTGTGTGTGTGAGAGAGAGATGTGAGTGATAGAGAGAGAATGAGAAGCTGTGAGTGAGAGAGAGAGAGAAAGAGAAGCTGTGAGTGAGAGAGAGAGTGAAAGAGAAGCTGTGAGTGAGAGAGAGAAAGAGAAGCTGTGAGTGAGAGAGAGATAATGAGAAGCTGTGAGTGACAGAGAGAAGCTGTGAGTGAGAGAGAGAGAGAAAGTGAAGCTGTGAGTGAGAGAGAGAGAAAGAAAGAGAAATTAGAGTGAGAAAGAGAGAGAGAAAGAGAAGCTGTGTGGGAGAGAGAGAAAGAGAGTCTGTGAGTGAGAGAGAGAGAAGCTGTGAGTGAGAGAGAGAGAAAGAGAAGCTGTGAGTAAGAGGAGAGGGAAAGAGAAGAAGTGAGAGAGAGAGAGAGAAAGAGAAGCTGTGAGAGAGAAAGAGAAGCTGTGAGTGAGAGAGTGAGAGAGAGAAAGAGAAGCTGTTATTGAGAGTGAGAGAGAGAGAAAGAGAAGCTGTGAGTGAGAGAGAGATTGAAAGAGAAGCTGTGAGTGAGAGAGAGAGAGAGAAAGAGAAGCTGTGAGTGAGAGAGAGAAAGAGAAGCTGTGAGTGAGAGGGAGAGAAAGAGAAGCTGTGAGTGACACAGAGAGAGAGAAGCTGTGAGTTAGAGAGAGAGAAAGAGAAGCTGTGTGTGTGAGAGAGAGAGAAAGAGAAGCTGTGAGAGAGAAAGAGAAGCCGGGAGTGAGAGAGAGATTGAAAGAGAAGCTGTGAGTGAGAGAGAGAGAGAAAGAGAAGCTGTGAGTGAGAGAGAGAAAGAGAAGCTGTGAGTGAGAGGGAGAGAAAGAGAAGCTGTGAGTGACACAGAGAGAGAGAAGCTGTGAGTTAGAGAGAGAGAAAGAGAAGCTGTGAGTGACAGAGAGAGAAAGAGAAGCTGTGAGTGACACAGAGAGAGAGAAGCTGTGAGTTAGAGAGAGAGAAAGAGAAGCTGTGAGTGACAGAGAGAGAAAGAGAAGCTGAGAGTGAGAGAGAGAGAGAAAGAGAAGCTGTGAGTGAGAGGGAGAGAAAGAGAAGCTGTGAGTGACACAGAGAGAGAGAAGCTGTGAGTTAGAGAGAAAGAGAAGCTGTGAGTGAGTGAGAGAGAGAGAAAGAGAAGCTGTGAGTGAGAGAGAGAGAAAGAGAAGCTGTGAGTGAGAGAGAGAGAGAAAGAGAAGCTGTGAGTAAGAAGGAGAGGGAAAGAGAAGAAGTGAGTGAGTGAGAGAGAGAGAGAGAGAAAGAGAAGCTGTGAAAGAGAAAGAGAAGCTGTGAGTGAGTGAGAGAGAGAAAGAGAAGCTGTTAGTGAGAGTGAGAGAGAGAGAGAAAGAGAAGCTGTGAGTGAGAGAGAGATTGAAAGAGAAGCTGTGAGTGAGAGAGAGAGAGAGAGAAAGAGAAGCTGTGAGTGTGAGAGAGAAAGAGAAGCTGTGAGTGAGAGGGAGAGAAAGAGAAGCTGTGAGTGACACACAGAGAGAGAAGCTGTGAGTTAGAGAGAGAGAAAGAGAAGTTGTGAGTGACAGAGAGAGAGAAAGAGAAGCTGAGAGTGAGAGAGAGAGAAAAAGTGAAGCTGTGTGTGTGTGAGAGAGAGATAGTCTGAGAAAGAGAGAGTGAAAGAGAAGCTGTGAGTGAGACAGAGAGAGGGAGAAAGAGAAGCTGTGTGTGTGTGAGAGAGAAAGAGAAGCTGTGAGTGAGAGTGAGACAGAGAGAAAGAGAAGCTGTGAGTGAGAGAGAGAGAGAAAGAGAAGCTGTGAGTGAGAGAGAGAGAGAAAGCGAAGCTGTGAGTGAGAGAGAGAGAATGAGAAGCTGTGAGTGTGAGAGAGAGAAGCTGTGAGTGAGAGGGAGAGAGAAGATGTGAGTGAGTGAGAGAGAGAATGAGAAGCTGTGAGTGAGAGAGAGAGAAAGTAAGAGAAGCTGTGTGTGAGAGAGAGAAAGTGAAGCTGTGAGTGAGAGAAAGAGAGGGAGAAATATAAGCTGTGTGAGAGAGAGAGAGAAAGAGAAGCTGTGTGAGAGAGAGAGAGAAAGAGAAGCTGTGATTGAGAGTGAGAGAGAGAGAGAAATAGAAGCTGTGAGTGAGAGAGTGAAAGAGAAGCTATGAGTGAGAGAGAGAGAAGCAGTGAGTGAGAGAGAGAAGGAAAAGCTGTGAGTGAGAGAGAGAGAGAAAGAGAAGATATGAGTGAGAGAGAGAGAAGCAGTGAGTGAGAGAGAGAGAGAAAGAGAAGCTGTGAGTGAGACAGAGAGAGAGAAAAAGAAGCTGTGAGAGAGAGGGAGGGAGAAAGAGAAGCTGTGTGTGTGAGAGAGTGAAATAGAAGCTGTGAGAGAGAAAGAGAAGCTGTGAGTGAGAGAGTGAGAGAGAGAAAGAGAAGCTGTTAGTGAGAGTGAGAGAAAGAGAGAAAGAGAAGCTGTGAGTGAGAGAGAGATTGAAAGAGAAGCTGTGAGTGAGAGAGAGAGAGAGAAAGAGAAGCTGTGAGTGAGAGAGAGAAAGAGAAGCTGTGAGTGAGAGGGAGAGAAAGAGAAGCTGTGAGTGACACAGAGAGAGAGAAGCTGTGAGTTAGGGAGAGAGAATGAGAAGCTGTGATTGAGAGAGAGAGAAAGTAAGAGAAGCTGTGTGTGAGAAAGAGAGAGAAAGAGAAGCTGTGAGTGAGAGAAAGAGAGGGAGAAAGAAGCTGTGAGAGAGAGAGAGAAAGAGAAGCTGTGTGTGAGAGAGAGAGAGAGAAGCTGTGATTGAGAGTGAGAGAGAGAGAGAAAGAGAAGCTGTGAGTGAGAGAGTGAAAGAGAAGCTATGAGTGAGAGAGAGAGAAGCAGTGAGTGAGAGAGAGAAAGAAAAGCTGTGAGTGAGAGAGAGAGAGAAAGAGAAGATATGAGTGAGAGAGAGAGAGAAGCAGTGAGTGAGAGAGAGAGAGAAAGAGAAGCTGTGAGTGAGACAGAGAGAGAAAAAAAGAAGCTGCGAGAGAGAGAGAGAGAGGGAGAAAGAGAAACTGTGTGTGTGTGAGAGAGAGAAAGAGAAGCTGTGAGAGAGAAAGAGAAGCTGTGAGTGAGAGAGTGAGAGAGAGAAAGAGAAGCTGTTAGTGAGAGTGAGAGAAAGAGAGAAAGAGAAGCTGTGAGTGAGAGAGAGATTGAAAGAGAAGCTGTGAGTGAGAGAGAGAGAAAGAGAAGCTGTGAGTGAGAGAGAGAAAGAGAAGCTGTGAGTGAGAGGGAGAGAAAGAGAAGCTGTGAGTGACACAGAGAGAGAGAAGCTGTGAGTTAGAGAGAGAGAAAGAGAAGCTGTGAGTGACAGAGAGAGAAGGAAAAGCTGAGAGTGAGAGAGAGAGAGAAAGTGAAGCTGTGAGTGAGAGAGAGAGAAAGAGAAGCTGTGTGTGTGTGTGAGAGAGAAAGATAGTCTGAGAAAGAGAGAGTGAAAGAGAAGCTGTGCGTGAGACAGAGAGAGGGAGAAAGAGAAGCTGTGTGTGTGTGAGAGAGAAAGAGAAGCTGTGAGTGAGAGTGAGAGAGAGAGAGAAAGAGAAGCTGTGAGTGAGAGAGAGAGAGAAAGAGAAGCTGTGAGTGAGAGAGAGAGAAAGCGAAGCTGTGAGTGAGAGAGAGAGAGAGAATGAGAAGCTGTGAGTGTGAGAGAGAGAAGATGTGAGTGAGAGAGAGAAGATGTGAGTGAGAGAGAGAGAGATGAGAAGCTGTGAGTGAGAGAGAGAGAAAGTAAGAGAAGCTGTGAGTGAGAAAGAGAGAGAAAGAGAAGCTGTGAGTGAGAGAAAGAGAGGGAGAAAGATAAGCTGTGAGAGAGAGAGAGAGAAAGAGAAGCTGAGAGAGAGAGAGAGAGAAAGAGAAGCTGTGATTGAGAGTGAGAGAGAGAGAAAGAGAAGCTGTGAGTGAGAGAGGGAGAAAGAGAAGCTATGAGTGAGAGAGAGAGAAGCTGTGAGTGAGAGAGAGAGAGAAAGAAAAGATATGAGTGTGAGAGATAGAGAGAAGCAGTGAGAGAGAGAGAGAGAAGCTGTGACTGAGACAGAGAGAAGCTGCGAGAGAGAGAGAGGGAGAAAGAGAAGCTGTGTGAGAGAGAGAGAGAAAGAGAAGCTGTGTGTGTGTGAGAGAGAGAAAGATAGTCTGAGAAAGAGAGTGAAAGAGAAGCTGTGAGTGAGAGAGAGAGAGGGAGAAAGAGAAGCTGTGTGTGTGTGAGAGAGAGATGTGAGTGATAGAGAGAGAATGAGAAGCTGTGAGTGAGAGAGAGAGAGAAAGAGAAGCTGTGAGTGAGAGAGAGAGTGAAAGAGAAGCTGTGAGTGAGAGAGAGAGAGAGAGAGAGAAGCTGTGAGTGAGAGAGAGAGAATGAGAAGCTGTGAGTGAGAGAGAGAAGCTGTGAGTGAGAGAGAGAGAGAGAAAGTGAAGCTGTGAGTGAGAGAGAGAGAAAGAAAGAGAAATTAGAGTGAGAAAGAGAGAGAGAAAGAGAAGCTGTGTGGGAGAGAGATAAAGAGAGTCTGTGAGTGAGAGAGAGAGAAGCTGTGAGTGAGAGAGAGAGAAAGAGAAGCTGTGAATAAGAAGGAGAGGGAAAGAGAAGAAGTGAGAGAGAGAGAGAAAGAGAAGCTGTGAGAGAGAAAGAGAAGCTGTGAGTGAGAGAGTGAGAGAGAGAAAGAGAAGCTGTTAGTGAGAGTGAGAGAGAGAGAAAGAGAAGCTGTGAGTGAGAGAGAGATTGAAAGAGAAGCTGTGAGTGAGAGAGAGAGAGAGAGAGAAAGAGAAGCTGTGAGTGAGAGAGAGAAAGAGAAGCTGTGAGTGAGAGGGAGAGAAAGAGAAGCTGTGAGTGACACAGAGAGAGAGAAGCTGTGAGTTAGAGAGAGAGAAAGAGAAGCTGTGTGTGTGTGTGAGAGAGAGAAAGAGAAGCTGTGAGAGAGAAAGAGAAGCTGTGAGTGAGAGAGAGATTGAAAGAGAAGCTGTGAGTGAGAGAGAGAGAGAGAAAGAGAAGCTGTGAGTGAGAGAGAGAAAGAGAAGCTGTGAGTGAGAGGGAGAGAAAGAGAAGCTGTGAGTGACACAGAGAGAGAGAAGCTGTGAGTTAGAGAGAGAGAAAGAGAAGCTGTGAGTGACAGAGAGAGAGAAAGAGAAGCTGAGAGTGAGAGAGAGAGAGAAAGTGAAGCTGTGAGTGAGAGAGAGAGAAAGAGAAGCTGTGTGTGTGTGAGAGAGAGAAAGATAGTCTGAGAAAGAGAGAGTGAAAGAGAAGCTGTGCGTGAGACAGAGAGAGGGAGAAAGAGAAGCTGTGTGTGTGTGAGAGAGAAAGAGAAGCTGTGAGTGAGAGTGAGAGAGAGAGAAAGAGAAGCTGTGAGTGAGAGAGAGAGAGAAAGAGAAGCTGTGAGTGAGAGAGAGAGAAAGCGAAGCTGTGAGTGAGAGAGAGAGAGAATGAGAAGCTGTGAGTGTGAGAGAGAGAAGCTGTGAGTGAGAGAGTGAGAGAAGTTGTGAGTGAGAGAGAGAGAGATGAGAAGCTGTGAGTGAGAGAGAGAGAAAGTAAGAGAAGCTGTGAGTGAGAAAGAGAGAGAAAGAGAAGCTGTGAGTGAGAGAAAGAGAGGGAGAAAGATAAGCTGTGAGAGAGAGAGAGAAAGAGAAGCTGTGTGAGAGAGAGAGAGAAAGAGAAGCTGTGATTGAGAGTGAGAGAGAGAGAGAAGCTGTGAGTGAGTGAGAGAGAAAGAGAAGCTATGAGTGAGAGAGAGAGAAGCTGTGAGTGAGAGAGAGAGAGAAAGAGAAGATATGAGTGTGAGAGATAGAGAGAAGCAGTGAGAGAGAGAGAGAGAGAAGCTGTGAGTGAGACAGAGAGAGAGAAAGAGAAGCTGAGAGAGAGAGGGAGGGAGAAAGAGAAGCTGTGTGAGAGAGAGAGTGAAAGAGAAGCTGTGAGTGAGAGAGAGAGAGGGAGAAAGAGAAGCTGTGTGTGTGTGAGAGAGAAAGAGAAGCTGTGAGTGAGAGTGAGAGAGAGAGAGAGAAAGAGAAGCTGTGAGTGAGAGAGAGAGAGATGTGAGTGATAGAGAGAGAATGAGAAGCTGTGAGTGAGAGAGAGAGAGAGAAAGAGAAGCTGTGAGTGAGAGAGAGAGTGAAAGAGAAGCTGTGAGTGAGAGAGAGAGAAAGAGAAGCTGTGAGTGAGAGAGAGAATGAGAAGCTGTGAGTGAGAGAGAGAAGCTGTGAGTGAGAGAGAGAGAGAGAGAAAGTGAAGCTGTGAGTGAGACAGAGAGAGAAAGAGAAGCTGAGAGAGAGAGAGAGGGAGAAAGAGAAGCTGTGTGAGAGAGAGAGAGAAAGAGAAGCTGTGAGTGTGTGAGAGAGAGAAAGAGAAGCTGTGAGTGAGAGAGAGAGAAAGATAGGGAAAGAGTGAGAAAGAGAGAGAGAAAGAGAAGCTGTGTGGGAGAGAGAGAAAGAGAGTCTGTGAGTGAGAGAGAGAGAAGCTGTGAGTGAGAGAGAGAGAGAAAGAGAAGCTGTGAGTAAGAAGGAGAGGGAAAGAGAAGAAGTGAGAGAGAGAGAGAGAAAGAGAAGCTGTGAGAGAGAAAGAGAAGCTGTGAGTGAGAGAGTGAGAGAGAGAAAGAGAAGCTGTTAGTGAGAGTGAGAGAGAGAGAAAGAGAAGCTGTGAGTGAGAGAGAGATTGAAAGAGAAGCTGTGAGTGAGAGAGAGAGAGAGAGAAAGAGAAGCTGTGAGAGAGAGTGAGAAAGAGAAGCTGTGAGTGAGAGGGAGAGAAAGAGAAGCTGTGAGTGACACAGAGAGAGAGAAGCTGTGAGTTAGAGAGAGAGAAAGAGAAGCTGTGAGTGACAGAGAGAGAGAAAGAGAAGCTGAGAGTGAGAGAGAGAATGTGAAGCTATGAGTGAGAGAGAGAGAGAGAAAGAGAAGCTGTGTGTGTGTGAGAGAGAGAAAGATAGTCAGAGAGAGTGAAAGAGAAGCTGTGAGTGAGACAAAGAGAGGGAGAAAGAGAAGCTGTGTGTGTGAGAGAGAGAAAGAGAAGCTGTGAGTGAGAGTGAGAGAGAGAAAGAGAAAGAGAAGCTGTTAGTGAGAGAGAGAGAAAGAGAAGCTGTGAGTGAGAGAGAGAGAAAGCGAAGATGTGAGTGAGAGAGAGAGAGAAAATGAGAAGCTGTGAATGTGAGAGAGAGAAGCTGTGAGTGAGAGAGAGAGAGATGTGAGTGATAGAGAGAGAGAAAGAGTAGCTGTGAGTGAGAGAGATAGAGAAAGAGAAGCTGTGATTAAGAAGGAGAGGGAAAGAGAAGAAGTGAGTGAGAGAGAGAGAGAGAGAAAGAGAATCTGTTAGTGTGAGAGAGAGAGAAAGAGAAGCTGTGAGTGACACACAGAGAGAGAAGCTGTGAGTTAGAGAGAGAGAGAAAGAAGTTGTGAGTGACAGAGAGAGAGAGAAAGAGCTGTGAGTGAGAGTGAGAGAGAGAGAGAAAGAGAAGCTGTGAGTGAGAGAGAGAGAAAGAGATGCTGTGAGTGAGAGAGAGAGAGAAAGAGAAGCTGTGAGTGAGAGAGAGAGAAAGAAAGAGAAATTAGAGTGAGAAAGAGAGAGAGAAAGAGAAGCTGTGAGTGAGACAGAGAGAGGGAGAAAGAGAAGCTGTGTGTGTGAGAGAGAGAAAGAGAAGCTGTGAGTGAAAGTGAGAGAGAGAGAGAAAGAGAAGCTGAGAGTGAGAGAGAGAGAGAGAAAGTGAAGCTGTGAGTGAGAGAGAGAGACAGAGAAGCTGTGTGTGTGTGTGAGAGAGAAAGATAGTCTGAGTAAGAGAGAGTGAAAGAGAAGCTGTGAGTGAGACAGAGAGAGGGAGAAAGAGAAGCTGTGTGTGTGTGAGAGAGAAAGCGAAGCTGTGAGTGTGAGAGAGAGAATGAGAAGCTGTGAGTGAGAGAGCGAAGCTGTGAGTGAGAGAGAGAGAAGCTGTGAGTGAGAAAGAGAGAGAAAGAGAAGCTGTGATTGAGAGAAAGAGAGGGAGAAAGAGAAGCTGTGAGTGAGTGAGAGAGAATGAGAAGCTGTGAGTGAGAGAGAGAAGCTGTGAGTGAGAGAGAAAGAGAAGCTGTGAGTGAGAGAGAGAGAGAAGATGTGAGTGAGAGAGAGAGAGTGAGAAGTTGTGAGTGAGAGAGAGAGAACGTAAGAGAAGCTGTGAGTGATACAGAGAGAGAGAAAGAGAAGCTGTCAGTGAGAGAGAGAGAGGGAGAAAGATAAGCTGTGAGAGAGAGAGAGAGAAAGAGAAGCTGTGAGAGAGAGAGAGAGAGAAAGAGAAGCTGTGATTGAGAGTGAGTGAGAGAGAAAGAGAAGCTGTGAGTGAGAGACAGAGAAAGAGAAGCTGTGAGTGAGAGAGAGAGAAGCTGTGAGTGAGAGAGAGAGAGAAAAGCTGTGAGTGAGAGAGAGAGAGAGAGAAAGAGAAGATATGAGTGAGAGAGAGAGAAAGAGAAGCTGTGAGAGAGAGGGGGAAAGAGAAGCTGTGTGTGTGAGAGAGAAAGAGAAGCTGTGAGTGTGTGTGAGAGAGAAAGAGAAGCTGTGAGTGAGAGAGAGAGAGAAAGAAAGAGAAATTAGAGTGAGAAAGAGAGAGAGAAAGAGAAGCTGTGAGTGGGAGAGAGAAAAAGAGAGTCTGTGAGTGAGTGAGAGAGAGAGAAGCTGTGAGTGAGAGAGAGAGAGAGCTGCTGTGAGTGAGAGAGAGAGAAAGAGAAGCTGTGAATTAGAGAAACTGTGAGTGAGAGAGAAAGAGAAGCTGTGAGTGAGTAAGAGAGAGAAAGGGAAGTTGTGAGAGAGAGAGAGAGAAAGATAAGCTGTGAGTGAGAGAGAGAGAAAGAGAAGCTGTGAGTGAGAGTGAGAGTGAGAGAGAGAGAAAGAGAAGCTGTGAGTGAGAGAGAGAGAGAAAGAGAAGCTGTGAGTGAGAGAGAGAGAAAGCGAAGCTGTGAGTGAGAGAGAGAGAGAATGAGAAGCTGTGAGTGTGAGAGAGAGAAGCTGTGAGTGAGTGAGAGAGAGAAGTTGTGAGTGAGAGAGAGAGAGATGAGAAGCTGTGAGTGAGAGAGAGAGAAAGTAAGAGAAGCTGTGAGTGAGAAAGAGAGAGAAAGAGAAGCTGTGTGTGAGAGAAAGAGAGGGAGAAAGATAAGCTGTGAGAGAGAGAGAGAGAAAGAGAAGCTGTGTGAGAGAGAGAGAGAAAGAGAAGCTGTGATTGAGAGTGAGAGAGAGAGAGAGAGAAGCTGTGAGTGAGAGAGAGAGAAAGAGAAGCTATGAGTGAGAGAGAGAGAAGCTGTGAGTGAGAGAGAGAGAGAAAGAGAAGATATGAGTGTGAGAGATAGAGAGAAGCAGTGAGAGAGAGAGAGAAGCTGTGAGTGAGACAGAGAGAGAGAAAGAGAAGCTGAGAGAGAGAGAGAGGGAGAAAGAGAAGCTGTGTGAGAGAGAGAGTGAAAGAGAAGCTGTGAGTGAGAGAGAGAGAGGGAGAAAGAGAAGCTGTGTGTGTGTGAGAGAGAAAGAGAAGCTGTGAGTGAGAGTGAGAGAGAGAGAGAGAAAGAGAAGCTGTGAGTGAGAGAGAGAGAGAGATGTGAGTGATAGAGAGAGAATGAGAAGCTGTGAGTGAGAGAGAGAGAGAGAAAGAGAAGCTGTGAGTGAGAGAGAGAGTGAAAGAGAAGCTGTGAGTGAGAGAGAGAGAAAGAGAAGCTGTGAGTGAGAGAGAGAATGAGAAGCTGTGAGTGAGAGAGAGAAGCTGTGAGTGAGAGAGAGAGAGAGAGAAAGTGAAGCTGTGAGTGAGACAGAGAGAGAAAGAGAAGCTGAGAGAGAGAGAGAGGGAGAAAGAGAAGCTATGTGAGAGAGAGAGAGAAAGAGAAGCTGTGAGTGTGTGAGAGAGAGAAAGAGAAGCTGTGAGTGAGAGAGAGAGAAAGATAGAGAAAGAGTGAGAAAGAGAGAGAGAAAGAGAAGCTGTGTGGGAGAGAGAGAAAGAGAGTCTGTGTGTGAGAGAGAGAGAAGCTGTGAGTGAGAGAGAGAGAGAAAGAGAAGCTGTGAGTAAGAAGGAGAGGGAAAGAGAAGAAGTGAGAGAGAGAGAGAAAGAGAAGCTGTGAGAGAGAAAGAGAAGCTGTGAGTGAGAGAGTGAGAGAGAGAAAGAGAAGCTGTTAGTGAGAGTGCGAGAGAGAGAAAGAGAAGCTGTGAGTGAGAGAGAGATTGAAAGAGAAGCTGTGAGTGAGAGAGAGAGAGAGAGAGAAAGAGAAGCTGTGAGTGAGAGAGAGAAAGAGAAGCTGTGAGTGAGAGGGAGAGAAAGAGAAGCTGTGAGTGACACAGAGAGAGAGAAGCTGTGAGTTAGAGAGAGAGAAAGAGAAGCTGTGAGTGACAGAGAGAGAGAAAGAGAAGCTGAGAGTGAGAGAGAGAATGTGAAGCTATGAGTGAGAGAGAGAGAGAAAGAGAAGCTGTGTGTGTGTGAGAGAGAGAAAGATAGTCAGAGAGAGTGAAAGAGAAGCTGTGAGTGAGACAGAGAGAGGGAGAAAGAGAAGCTGTGTGTGTGAGAGAGAGAAACCGAAGCTGTGAGTGTGTGAGAGAGAATGAGAAGCTGTGAGTGAGAGAGCGAAGCTGTGAGTGAGAGAGAGAGAAGCTGTGAGTGAGAAAGAAAGAGAAAGAGAAGCTGTGAGTGAGAGAAAGAGAGGGAGAAAGAGAAGCTGTGAGTGAGTGAGAGAGAATGAGAAGCTGTGAGTTAGAGAGAGAAGCTGTGAGTGAGAGAGAAAGAGAAGCTGTGAGTGAGAGAGAGAGAAGATGTGAGTGAGAGAGAGAGAATGAGAAGTTGTGAGTGAGAGAGAGAGAACGTAAGAGAAGCTGTGAGTGATACAGAGAGAGAGAAAGAGAAGCTGTCAGTGAGAGAGAGAGATAGAAAAAGATAAGCTGTGAGAGAGAGAGAGAGAGAGAAAGAGAAGCTGAGAGAGAGAGAGAGAGAGAGAAAGAGAAGCTGTGATTGAGAGTGAGTGAGAGAGAAAGAGAAGCTGTGAGTGAGAGACAGAGAAAGAGAAGCTGTGAGTGAGAGAGAGAGAAGCTGTGAGTGAGAGAGAGAAAGAAAAGCTGTGAGTGAGAGAGAGAGAGAGAGAAAGAGAAGATATGAGTGAGAGAGAGAGAAAGAGAAGCTGTGAGAGAGAGGGGGAAAGAGAAGCTGTGAGTGTGTGTGAGAGAGAAAGAGAAGCTGTGAGTGAGAGAGAGAGAAAGAAAGAGAAATTAGAGTGAGAAAGAGAGAGAGAAAGAGAAGCTGTGAGTGGGAGAGAGAAAAAGAGAGTCTGTGAGTGAGAGAGAGAGAGAAGCTGTGAGTGAGAGAGAGAGAGAGCTGCTGTGAGTGAGAGAGAGAGAAAGAGAAGCTGTGAATTAGAGAGAGAGAAACTGTGAGTGAGAGAGAGAGAAAGTGAAGCTGTGAGTGAGTAAGAGAGAGAAAGGGAAGTTGTGAGTGAGAGAGATAGAGAAAGATAAGCTGTGAGTGAGAGAGAGAGAAAGAGAAGCTGTGAGTGAGAGAGAGAGAAAGAGAAGCTGTGAGTGAGAAGGAGAGGGAAAGAGAAGCTGTGAGTGAGTGAGAGAGAGAGAAAGAGAAGCTGTGAGAGAGAAAGAGAGAAGCTGTGAGTGAGAGAGTGAGAGAGAGAAAGAGAAGCTGTTAGTGAGAGTGAGAGTGAGAGAGAAAGAGAAGCTGTGAGTGAGAGAGAGAGAGAAAGAGAAGCTGTGAGTGACACACAGAGAGAGAAGCTGTGAGTTAGAGAAAGAGAGAAAGAGAAGCTGTGAGTGACAGAGAGAGAGAGAAAGAGAAGCTGTGTGTGTGTGAGAGAGAAAGAGAAGCTTTGAGTGAGAGTGAGAGAGAGAGAAAGAGAAAGAGAAGCTGTGAGTGAGAGAGTGAGAGAGAGAAAGAGAAGCTGTGAGTGAGAGAGAGAGAAAGAAAGAGAAGCTGTGAGTGAGTTAGAGAGAGAAAGGGAAGTTGTGAGTGAGAGAGAGAGAGAAAGAGAAGCTGTGAGTGAGAGAGAGAAAGAGAAGCTGTGAGTGAGAGAGAGAGAAAGAGAAGCTGTGAGTGAGAAGGAGAGGGAAAGAGAAGCTGTGAGTGAGTGAGAGAGAGAGAGAAAGAGAAACTGTGAGTGTGTGAGAGAGAAAGAGAAGCTGTGAGTGAGAGAGAGAGAGAAAGAGAAGCTGTGAGTGAGAAGGAGAGGGCAAGAGAAGCTGTGAGTGAGAGAGAGTGAGAAAGAGAAGCTGTGAGAGAGAAAGAGAGAAGCTGTGAGTGAGAGAGTGAGAGAGAGAAAGAGAAGCTGTTAGTGACAGTGAGAGAGAGAGAGAAAGAGAAGCTGTGAGTGAGAGAGAGATTGAAAGAGAAGCTGTGAGTGAGAGAGAGAGAGAGAAAGAGAAGCTGTGAGTGAGAGAGAGAGAGAAACTGTGAGTGAGAGGGAGAGAGAGAAAGAGAAGCTGTGAGTGACACACACACAGAGAAGCTGTGAGTTAGAGAGAGAGAAAGAGAAGCTGTGAGTGACAGAGAGAAAGAAAGAGAAGCTGAGAGTGAGAGAGAGAGAGAAAGTGAAGGTGTGAGTGAGAGAGAGAAAGAGAAGCTGTGTTTGTGAGAGAGAGAGAAAGATAGTCTGAGAAAGAGAGAGTGAAAGAGAAGCTGTGAGAGAGCGAGGGAGAAAGAGAAGCTGTGTGTGTGAGAGAGAGAAAGAGAAGCTGTGAGTTAGAGTGAGAGAGAGAAAGAGAAAGAGAAGCTGTGAGTGAGAGAGAGTGAAAGAGAGAAGCTGTGAGTGATACAGAGAGAGAGAAAGAGAAGCTGTGTGTGTGTGTGAGAGAGAAGCTGTGAGTGAGAGAGAGAAAGAGAGATTGTGAGTCAGAGAGAGAGAGAAGATGTGAGTGAGAGAGAGAGAATGAGAAGATGTGAGTGAGAGAGAGAGAAAGAGAGAAGCTGTGAGTGATACAGAGAGAGAGAAAGAGAAGCTGTGAGTGAGAGAGAGAGAGGGAGAAAGATAAGCTGTGTGAGAGAGGGAGAGAGAAAGAGAAGCTGTGTGTGAGAGAGAGAAGCTGTGATTGAGAGTGAGAGAGAGAGAAAGAGAAGCTGTGAGTGAGAGAGAGAGATAGACAAGCTGTGAGTGAGAGAGAGAGAAGCTGTGAGTGAGAGAGAGAAAGAAAAGCTGTGAGTGAGAGAGAGAGAGAAAGAGAAGTTATGAGTGAGAGAGAGAGAGAGAAAGAGAAGCTGTGAGAGAGAGAGGGGAAGAAAGAGAAGCTGTGTGTGTGTGAGAGAGAAAGAGAAGCTGTGAGTGTGTGAGAGAGAGGAAGAGAAGCTGTGAGTGAGAGAGAGAGAAAGAAAGAGAAATTAGAAAGAGAAAGAGAGAGTGAAAGAGAAGCTGTGAGTGAGACAGAGAGAGGGAGAAAGAGAAGCTGTGTGCGTGAGAGAGAGAAAGAGAAGCTGTGAGTGAGAGAGAGAGGGAGAAAGATAAGCTGTGTGAGAGAGGGAGAGAGAAAGAGAAGCTGTGTGAGAGAGAGAGAAGCTGTGATTGAGAGTGAGAGAGAGAGAAAGAGCTGTGAGTGAGAGAGAGAGATAGACAAGCTGTGAGTGAGAGAGAGAGAAGCTGTGAGTGAGAGAGAGAAAGAAAAGCTGTGAGTGAGAGAGAGAGAGAAAGAGAAATGAGTGAGAGAGAGAGAGAGAAAGAGAAGCTGTGAGAGAGAGAGAGGGGAAGAAAGAGAAGCTGTGTGTGTGTGAGAGAGAAAGAGAAGCTGTGAGTGTGTGTGAGAGAGAAAGAGAATCTGTGAGTGAGAGAGAGAGAGAAAGAAAGAGAAATTAGAATGAGAAAGAGAGAGTGAAAGAGAAGCTGTGAGTGAGACAGAGAGAGGGAGAAAGAGAAGCTGTGTGCGTGAGAGAGAGAAAGAGAAGCTGTGAGTGAAAGTGAGAGAGAGAGAGAGAAAGAGAAGCTGAGAGTGAGAGAGAGAGAGTGAAGCTATGAGTGAGAGAGAGACAGAGAAGCTGTGTGTGTGTGTGAGAGAGAAAGATAGTCTGAGAAAGAGAGAGTGAAAGAGAAGCTGTGAGTGAGACAGAGAGAGGGAGAAAGAGAAGCTGTGTGTGTGAGACAGAGAAAGCGAAGCTGTGAGTGAGAGAGAGAGAATGAGAAGCTGTGAGTGAGAGAGAGAAGCTGTGAGTGAGAGAGAGAGAGAAGCTGTGAGTGAGAAAGAGAGAGAAAGAGAAGCTGTGAGTGAGAGAAAGAGAGGGAGAAAGAGAAGCTGTGAGTGAGAGAGAGAGAATGAGAAGCTGTGAGTGAGAGAGAGAGAAGCTGTGAGTGAGAGAGAAAGAGAAGCTGTGAGTGAGTGATAGAGAAAAAGTGAAGCTGTGTGTGTGTGAGAGAGAGATAGTCTGAGAAAGAGAGAGTGAAAGAGAAGCTGTGAGTGAGACAGAGAGAGGGAGAAAGAGAAGCTGTGTGTGAGAGAGAGAAAGAGAAGCTGTGAGTGAGAGTGAGAGAGAGAGAGAGAGAAGCTGTGAGTGAGAGAGAGAGAGAAAGAGAAGCTGTGAGTGAGAGAGAGAAAGTGAAGCTGTGAGTGAGAGAGAGAATGAGAAGCTGTGAGTGTGAGAGAGAGAAGCTGTGAGTGAGAGAGAGAGAGAAGTTGTGAGTGAGTGAGAGAGAGAATGAGAAGCTGTGAGTGAGAGAGAGAGAAAGTAAGAGAAGCTGTGTGTGAGAGAGAGAAAGAGAAGCTGTGAGTGAGAGAAAGAGAGGGAGAAAGATAAGCTGTGAGAGAGAGAGAGAGAAAGAGAAGCTGTGTGTGTGAGAGAGAGAAAGAGAAACTGTGATTGAGAGTGAGAGAGAGAGAGAAAGAGAAGCTGTGAGTGAGAGAGTGAAAGGGAAGCTATGAGTGAGAGAGAGAGAACCAGTGAGTGAGAGAGAGAAAGAAAAGCTGTGAGTGAGAGAGAGAGAGAAAGAGAAGATATTAGTGAGAGAGAGAGAGAAGCAGTGAGTGAGAGAGAGAGAGAAAGAGAAGCTGTGAGTGAGACAGAGAGAGAGAAAAAGAAGCTGTGAGAGAGAGGGAGGGAGAAAGAGAAGCTGTGTGTGTGAGAGAGAGAAAGAGAAGCTGTGAGAGAGAAAGAGAAGCTGTGAGTGAGAGAGTGAGAGAGAGAAAGAGAAGCTGTTGGTGAGAGTGAGAGAAAGAGAGAAAGAGAAGCTGTGAGTGAGAGAGAGATTGAAAGAGAAGCTGTGAGTGAGTGAGAGAGAGAGAAAGAGAAGCTGTGAGTGAGAGAGAGAGAAAGAGAAGCTGTGAGTGAGAGAGAGAGAGAAAGAGAAGCTGTGAGTAAGAAGGAGAGGGAAAGAGAAGAAGTGAGTGAGTGAGAGAGAGAGAGAAAGAGAAGCTGTGAGAGAGAAAGAGAAGCTGTGAGTGAGTGAGAGAGAGAAAGAGAAGCTGTTAGTGAGAGTGAGAGAGAGAGAGAAAGAGAAGCTGTGAGTGAGAGAGAGATTGAAAGAGAAGCTGTGAGTGAGAGAGAGAGAGATAGAAAGAGAAGCTGTGAGTGAGAGAGAGAAAGAGAAGCTGTGAGTGAGAGGGAGAGAAAGAGAAGCTGTGAGTGACACACAGAGAGAGAAGCTGTGAGTTAGAGAGAGAGAAAGAGAAGTTGTGAGTGACAGAGAGAGAGAAAGAGAAGCTGAGAGTGAGAGAGAGAGAAAAATTGAAGCTGTGTGTGTGTGAGAGAGAGATAGTCTGAGAAAGAGAGAGTGAAAGAGAAGCTGTGAGTGAGACAGAGAGAGGGAGAAAGAGAAGCTGTGTGTGTGTGAGAGAGAAAGAGAAGCTGTGAGTGAGAGTGAGACAGAGAGAAAGAGAAGCTGTGAGTGAGAGAGAGAGAGAAAGAGAAGCTGTGAGTGAGAGAGAGAGAGAAAGCGAAGATGTGAGTGAGAGAGAGAGAATGAGAAGCTGTGAGTGTGTGAGAGAGAAGCTGTGAGTGAGAGGGAGAGAGGATGTGAGTGAGTGAGAGAGAGAATGAGAAGCTGTGAGTGAGAGAGAGAGAAAGTAAGAGAAGCTGTGTGTGTGAGAAAGAGAAGCTGTGAGTGAGAGAAAGAGAGGGAGAAAGATAAGCTGTGAGAGAGAGAGAAAGAGAAGCTGTGTGAGAGAGAGAGAGAAAGAGAAGCTGTGATTGAGAGTGAGAGAGAGAGAGAAAGAGAAGCTGTGAGTGAGAGAGTGAAAGAGAAGCTATGAGTGAGAGAGAGAGAAGCAGTGAGTGAGAGAGAGAAGGAAAAGCTGTGAGTGAGAGAGAGAGAGAAAGAGAAGATATGAGTGAGAGAGAGAGAGAAGCAGTGAGTGAGAGAGTGAGAGAAAGAGAAGCTGTGAGTGAGACAGAGAGAGAAAAAGAAGCTGTGAGAGAGAGGGAGGGAGAAAGAGAAGCTGTGTGTGAGAGAGAGTGAAAGAGAAGCTGTGAGAGAGAAAGAGAAGCTGTGAGTGAGAGAGTGAGAGAGAGAAAGAGAAGCTGTTAGTGAGAGTGAGAGAAAGAGAGAAAGAGAAGCTGTGAGTGAGAGAGAGATTGAAAGAGAAGCTGTGAGTGAGAGAGAGAGAGAGAAAGAGAAGCTGTGAGTGAGAGAGAGAAAGAGAAGCTGTGAGTGAGAGGGAGAGAAAGAGAAGCTGTGAGTGACACAGAGAGAGAAGCTGTGAGTTAGAGAGAGAGAATGAGAAGCTGTGATTGAGAGAGAGAGAAAGTAAGAGAAGCTGTGTGTGAGAAAGAGAGAGAAAGAGAAGCTGTGAGTGAGAGAAAGAGAGGGAGAAAGAAGCTGTGTGAGAGAGAGAGAGAAAGAGAAGCTGTGTGAGAGAGAGGGAGAGAGAGAGAAGCTGTGATTGAGAGTGAGAGAGAGAGAGAAAGAGAAGCTGTGAGTGAGAGAGTGAAAGAGAAGCTATGAGTGAGAGAGAGAGAAGCAGTGAGTGAGAGAGAGAAAGAAAAGCTGTGAGTGAGAGAGAGAGAAAGAGAAGATATGATTGAGAGAGAGAGAGAAGCAGTGAGTGAGAGAGAGAGAGAAAGAGAAGCTGTGAGTGAGAGAGAGAGGGAGAAAGAGAAACTGTGTGTGTGTGAGAGAGAGAAAGAGAAGCTGTGAGAGAGAAAGAGAAGCTGTGAGTGAGAGAGTGAGAGAGAGAAAGAGAAGCTGTTAGTGAGAGTGAGAGAAAGAGAGAAAGAGAAGCTGTGAGTGAGAGAGAGATTGAAAGAGAAGCTGTGAGTGAGAGAGAGAGAGAGAAAGAGAAGCTGTGAGTGAGAGAGAGAAAGAGAAGCTGTGAGTGAGAGGGAGAGAAAGAGAAGCTGTGAGTGACACAGAGAGAGAGAAGCTGTGAGTTAGAGAGAGAGAAAGAGAAGCTGTGAGTGACAGAGAGAGAGAAAGAAAAGCTGAGAGTGAGAGAGAGAGAGAAAGTGAAGCTGTGAGTGAGAGAGAGAGAAAGAGAAGCTGTGTGTGTGTGAGAGAGAGAAAGATAGTCTGAGAAAGAGAGAGTGAAAGAGAAGCTGTGCGTGAGACAGAGAGAGGGAGAAAGAGAAGCTGTGTGTGTGTGAGAGAGAAAGAGAAGCTGTGAGTGAGAGTGAGAGAGAGAGAGAAAGAGAAGCTGTGAGTGAGAGAGAGAGAGAAAGAGAAGCTGTGAGTGAGAGAGAGAGAAAGCGAAGCTGTGAGTGAGAGAGAGAGAGAGAATGAGAAGCTGTGAGTGTGAGAGAGAGAAGCTGTGAGTGAGAGAGAGAAGATGTGAGTGAGAGAGAGAGATGAGAAGCTGTGAGTGAGAGAGAGAGAAAGTAAGAGAAGCTGTGAGTGAGAAAGAGAGAGAAAGAGAAGCTGTGAGTGAGAGAAAGAGAGGGAGAAAGATAAGCTGTGAGAGAGAGAGAGAGAAAGAGAAGCTGTGAGAGAGAGAGAGAGAGAAAGAGAAGCTGTGATTGAGAGTGAGAGAGAGAGAGAAAGAGAAGCTGTGAGTGAGAGAGAGAGAAAGAGAAGCTATGAGTGAGAGAGAGAGAAGCTGTGAGTGAGAGAGAGAGAGAAAGAGAAGATATGAGTGTGAGAGATAGAGAGAAGCAGTGAGAGAGAGAGAGAAGCTGTGAGTGAGACAGAGAGAAGCTGCGAGAGAGAGAGAGAGGGAGAAAGAGAAGCTGTGTGAGAGAGAGAGAGAGAAAGAGAAGCTGTGTGTGTGTGAGAGAGAGAAAGATAGTCTGAGAAAGATAGTGAAAGAGAAGCTGTGAGTGAGAGAGAGAGAGGGAGAAAGAGAACCTGTGTGTGTGAGAGAGAGAGAGATGTGAGTGATAGAGAGAGAATGAGAAGCTGTGAGTGAGAGAGAGAGAGAAAGAGAAGCTGTGAGTGAGAGAGAGAGTGAAAGAGAAGCTGTGAGTGAGAGAGAGAGAAAGAGAAGCTGTGAGTGAGAGAGAGAGAGAGAGAATGAGAAGCTGTGAGTGAGAGAGAGAAGCTGTGAGTGAGAGAGAGAGAGAGAAAGTGAAGCTGTGAGAGAGAGAGA
Source organism: Bradypodion pumilum (assembly GCA_035047305.1). Taxonomy (NCBI): domain Eukaryota; kingdom Metazoa; phylum Chordata; class Lepidosauria; order Squamata; family Chamaeleonidae; genus Bradypodion; species Bradypodion pumilum. Next base: position 268,418,912 of record JAWDJD010000001.1, on the reverse strand, counting down.
AAGAAAGAGAAATTAGAGTGAGAAAGAGAGAGAGAAAGAGAAGCTGTGTGGGAGAGAGAGAAAGAGAGTCTGTGAGTGAGAGAGAGAGAAGCTGTGAGTGAGAGAGAGAGAAAGAGAAGCTGTGAGTAAGAAGGAGAGGGAAAGAGAAGAAGTGAGAGAGAGAGAGAGAAAGAGAAGCTGTGAGAGAGAAAGAGAAGCTGTGAGTGAGAGAGTGAGAGAGAGAAAGAGAAGCTGTTAGTGAGAGTGAGAGAGAGAGAAAGAGAAGCTGTGAGTGAGAGAGAGATTGAAAGAGAAGCTGTGAGTGAGAGAGAGAGAGAAAGAGAAGCTGTGAGTGAGAGAGAGAAAGAGAAGCTGTGAGTGAGAGGGAGAGAAAGAGAAGCTGTGAGTGACACAGAGAGAGAGAAGCTGTGAGTTAGAGAGAGAGAAAGAGAAGCTGTGTGTGTGAGAGATAGAGAAAGAGAAGCTGTGAGAGAGAAAGAGAAGCTGTGAGTGAGAGAGAGATTGAAAGAGAAGCTGTGAGTGAGAGAGAGAGAGAAAGAGAAGCTGTGAGTGAGAGAGAGAAAGAGAAGCTGTGAGTGAGAGGGAGAGAAAGAGAAGCTGTGAGTGACACAGAGAGAGAGAAGCTGTGAGTTAGAGAGAGAGAAAGAGAAGCTGTGAGTGACAGAGAGAGAGAAAGAGAAGCTGAGAGTGAGAGAGAGAGAGAAAGTGAAGCTGTGAGTGAGAGAGAGAGAAAGAGAAGCTGTGTGTGTGTGAGAGAGAGAAAGATAGTCTGAGAAAGAGAGAGTGAAAGAGAAGCTGTGCGTGAGGCAGAGAGAGGGAGAAAGAGAAGCTGTGTGTGTGTGAGAGAGAAAGAGAAGCTGTGAGTGAGAGTGAGAGAGAGAGAAAGAGAAGCTGTGAGTGAGAGAGAGAGAGAAAGAGAAGCTGTGAGTGAGAGAGAGAGAAAGCGAAGCTGTGAGTGAGAGAGAGAGAGAATGAGAAGCTGTGAGTGTGAGAGAGAGAAGCTGTGAGTGAGAGAGAGAGAGAAGTTGTGAGTGAGAGAGAGAGAGATGAGAAGCTGTGAGTGAGAGAGAGAGAAAGTAAGAGAAGCTGTAAGTGAGAAAGAGAGAGAAAGAGAAGCTGTGAGTGAGAGAAAGAGAGGGAGAAAGATAAGCTGTGAGAGAGAGAGAGAGAAAGAGAAGCTGTGTGAGAGAGAGAGAGAAAGAGAAGCTGTGATTGAGAGTGAGAGAGAGAGAGAGAAGCTGTGAATGAGAGAGAGAGAAAGAGAAGCTATGAGTGAGAGAGAGAGAAGCTGTGAGTGAGAGAGAGAGAGGAAGAGAAGATATGAGTGTGAGAGATAGAGAGAAGCAGTGAGAGAGAGAGAGAGAAGCTGTGAGTGAGACAGAGAGAGAGAAAGAGAAGCTGAGAGAGAGAGAGAGGGAGAAAGAGAAGCTGTGAGTGAGAGAGAGAGAGAAAGAGAAGCTGTGAGTGAGAGAGAGAGAGAAAGAGAAGCTGTGAGTGAGAGAGAGAGTGAAAGAGAAGCTGTGAGTGAGAGAGAGAGAAAGAGAAGCTGTGAGTGAGAGAGAGAGAATGAGAAGCTGTGAGTGAGAGAGAGAAGCTGTGAGTGAGAGAGAGAGAGAGAGAAAGTGAAGCTGTGAGTGAGACAGAGAGAGAAAGAGAAGCTGAGAGAGAGTGAGAGGGAGAAAGAGAAGCTGTGAGAGAGAGAGAGAAAGAGAAGCTGTGAGTGTGTGTGTGAGAGAAAGAGAAGCTGTGAGTGAGAGAGAGAGAAAGAAAGAGAAAGAGTGAGAAAGAGAGAGAGAAAGAGAAGCTGTGTGGGAGAGAGAGAAAGAGAGTCTGTGAGTGAGAGAGAGAGAAGCTGTGAGTGAGAGAGAGAGAGAAAGAGAAGCTGTGAGTAAGAAGGAGAGGGAAAGAGAAGAAGTGTGAGAGAGAGAGAAAGAGAAGCTGTGAGAGAGAAAGAGAAGCTGTGAGTGAGAGAGTGAGAGAGAGAAAGAGAAGCTGTTAGTGAGAGTGAGAGAGAGAGAAAGAGAAGCTGTGAGTGAGAGAGAGATTGAAAGAGAAGCTGTGAGTGAGAGAGAGAGAAAGAGAGAGAAAGAGAAGCTGTGAGTGAGAGAAAGAGAGGGAGAAAGATAAGCTGTGAGAGAGAGAGAGAGAAAGAGAAGCTGTGAGAGAGAGAGAGAGAGAGAAAGAGAAGCTGTGATTGAGAGTGAGAGAGAGAGAGAAAGAGAAGCTGTGAGTGAGAGAGAGAGAAAGAGAAGCTATGAGTGAGAGAGAGAGAAGCTGTGAGTGAGCGAGAGAGAGAAAGAGAAGATATGAGTGTGAGAGATAGAGAGAAGCAGTGAGAGAGAGAGAGAAGCTGTGAGTGAGACAGAGAGAAGCTGCGAGAGAGAGAGAGAGGGAGAAAGAGAAGCTGTGTGAGAGATAGAGAGAAAGAGAAGCTGTGTGTGTGAGAGAGAGAAAGATAGTCTGAGAAAGAGAGTGAAAGAGAAGCTGTGGGTGAGAGAGAGAGGGGGAGAAAGAGAACCTGTGTGTGTGTGAGAGAGAGAGAGATGTGAGTGATAGAGAGAGAATGAGAAGCTGTGAGTGAGAGAGAGAGAGAGAGAAAGAGAAGCTGTGAGTGAGAGAGAGAGTGAAAGAGAAGCTGTGAGTGAGAGTGAGAGAAAGAGAAGCTGTGAGTGAGAGAGAGAGAGAATGAGAAGCTGTGAGTGAGAGAGAGAAGCTGTGAGTGAGAGAGAGAGAGAGAAAGTGAAGCTGTGAGAGAGAGAGAAAGAAAGAGAAATTAGAGTGAGAAAGAGAGAGAGAAAGAGAAGCTGTGTGGGAGAGAGAGAAAGAGAGTCTGTGAGTGAGACAGAGAGAAGCTGTGAGTGAGAGAGAGAGAAAGAGAAGCTGTGAGTAAGAAGGAGAGGGAAAGAGAAGAAGTGAGAGAGAGAGAGAAAGAGAAGCTGTGAGAGAGAAAGAGAAGCTGTGAGTGAGAGAGTGAGAGAGAGAAAGAAAAGCTGTTAGTGAGAGTGAGAGAGAGAGAAAGAGAAGCTGTGAGTGAGAGAGAGATTGAAAGAGAAGCTGTGAGTGAGAGAGAGAGAGAGAAAGAGAAGCTGTGAGTGAGAGAGAGAAAGAGAAGCTGTGAGTGAGAGGGAGAGAAAGAGAAGCTGTGAGTGACACAGAGAGAGAGAAGCTGTGAGTTAGAGAGAGAGAAAGAGAAGCTGTGAGTGACAGAGAGAGAGAAAGAGAAGCTGAGAGTGAGAGAGAGAGAGAAAGTGAAGCTGTGAGTGAGAGAGAGAGAAAGAGAAGCTGTGTGTGTGTGAGAGAGAGAAAGATAGTCTGAGAAAGAGAGAGTGAAAGAGAAGCTGTGCGTGAGGCAGAGAGAGGGAGAAAGAGAAGCTGTGTGTGTGTGAGAGAGAAAGAGAAGCTGTGAGTGAGAGTGAGAGAGAGAGAAAGAGAAGCTGTGAGTGAGAGAGACAAAGAAGCAGAGAGGGTGAGAGACATAGAGAAAGAGAAGGTTTCAGTGAGAGAGAGAGAGAAAGAGAAGCTGTGTGTTTTAGAGAGAGAGAAAGAGAAGCTGTGAGTGAGAGAGAAAGAAAGAGAAGCTGTGAGTGAGAGAGAGAGAAGCTATGAGTGAGAGAGAGAAAGAAAAGCTGTGAGTGAGAGAGAGAGAGAAAGAGAAGATATGAGTGAGTGAGAGAGAAAGAGAAGCTGTGAGTGAGAGAGAGAGAAGCTATGAGTGAGAGAGAGAAAGAAAAGCTGTGAGTGAGAGAGAGAGAGAAAGAGAAGATATGAGTGAGAGAGAGAGAGAGAAGCAGTGAGAGAGAGAGAAACAGAAGCTGTGAGTGAGACAGAGAGAGAGAAAGAGAAGCTGTGAGAGAGAGAGAGAGGGAGAAAGAGAAGCTGTGTGTGAGAGAGAAAGAGAAGCTGTGAGTGTGTGAGAGAGAGAAAGAGAAGCTGTGAGTGAGAGAGAGAGAAAGAAAGAGAAATTAGAGTGAGAAAGAGAGAGAGAAAGAGAAGCTGTGAGTGGGAGAGAGAGAAAGAGAGTCTGTGAATCAGAGAGAGAGAGAGAAGCTGTGAGTGAGAGAGAGAGAGAGCCGCTGTGAGTGAGAGAGAGAAAGAGAAGCTGTGAATGAGAGAGAGAGAGAAAGAGAAGCTGTGAGTGAGAGAGAGAGAAAGAGAAGCTGTGAGTGAGTGAGAGAGAGAAAAGGAAGTTTGTGAGTGAGAGAGAGAGAGAGAGAGAAGTTGTGAGTGAGAGAGAGAAGCTGTGAGTGAGAGAGAGAAAGAAAAGCTGTGAGTGAGAGAGAGAGAGAAAGAGAAGATGTGAGTGAGTGAGAGAGAGAGAGAAGCAGTGAGTGAGAGAGAGAGAGAGAGAAAGAGAAGCTGTCAGTGAGACAGAGAGAGAGAAAGAGAAGCTGTGAGAGAGAGAGAGGGAGAAAGAGAAGCTGTGAGAGAGAGAGTGAAAGAGAAGCTGTGAGTGTGTGTGTGAGAGAAAGAGAAGCTGTGAGTGAGAGAGAGAGAAAGAAAGAGAAATTAGAGTGAGAAAGAGAGAGAGAAAGAGAAGCTGTGAGTGAGAGTGAGAGAGAGAGGGAAGATGTGAGTGATAGAGAGAGAGAATGAGAAGCTGTGAGTGATAGAGAGAGTAAGTAAGAGAAGCTGTGAGTGAGATAGAGAGAGAGAAAAGGAGAAGCTGTGAGTGAGAGAGAGAGAGGGAGAAAGATAAGCTGTGAGAGAGAGAGAGAGAAGCTGTGTGTGAGAGAGAGAGAAAGAAAAGCTTTGATTGAGAGTGAGAGAGAGAGAAAGAGATGCTGTGAGCGAGAGAGAGAGAAGCTGTGAGTGAGAGAGAGAAAGAAAAGCGGTGAATGAGAGAGAGAGAGAAAGAGAAGATATGAATGAGAGAGAGAGAGAAGCAGTGAGAGAGAGAGAGAGAGAAAGAGAAGCTGTGAGTGAGACAGAGAGAGAGAAAGAGAAGCTGTGAGAGAGAGAGGGAGAAAGAGAAGCTGTGAGAGAGCAAGAGAAAGAGAAGCTGTGAGTGTGTGTGAGAGAGAAAGAGAAGCTGTGAGTGAGAGAGAGAGAAAGAAAGAGAAATTAGAGTGAGAAAGAGAGAGAGAAAGAGAAGCTGTGAGTGGGAGAAGAGAAAGAGAGTCTGTGAGTGAGAGAGAGAGAGAAGCTGTGAGTGAGAGAGAGAGTGCCGCTGTGAGTGAGAGAGAGAGAAAGAGAAGCTGTGAATGAGAGAGAGAGAGAAAGAGAAGCTGTGAGTGAGAGAGAGAGAAAGAAAGAGAAGCTGTGAGTGAGTGAGAGAGAGAAAGGGAAGTTGTGAGTGAGAGAGAGAGAGAAAGAGAAGCTGTGAGTGAGAGAGAGAGAAAGAGAAGCTGTGAGTGAGAAGGAGAGAGAGAGAGAAAGAGAAGCTGTGAGTGAGAGAGAGAGAGAAAGAGAAGCTGTGAGTGAGAGAGAGAATGAGAAGCTGTGAGTGAGAGAGAAGTTGTGTGAGAGAGAGAGAAAGAGAAGCTGTGAGTGAGAGAGAGAGAGATGTGAGTGATAGAGAGAGAGTAAGAGAAGCTGTGAGTGAGAGAGAGAGAGGGAGAAAGATAATCTGTGAGAGAGAGAGAGAGAGAAACTGTGTGTGAGAGAGAGAGAGAGAAAGAGAAGGTGTGAGTGAGAGTGAGAGAGAGAAAGAGAAGCTGTGAGTGAGAGAGAGAGAAAGAGAAGCTGTGAGTGAGAGAGAGAGAATCTGTGAGTGAGAGAGAGAGAGAAAGAGAAGATATGAGTGAGAGAGAAGCAGTGAGAGAGAGAGAAACAGAAGCTGTGAGTGAGACAGAGAGAGAAAGAGAAGCTGTGAGAGAGAGAGAGAAAGAGAAGCTGTGAGTGTGTGAGAGAGAGAAAGAGAAGCTGTGAGTGAGAGAGAGAAAAAAAGAGAAATTAGAGTGAGAAAGAGAGAGAGAAAGAGAAGCTGTGAGTGTGAGAGAGAGAAAGAGAGTCTGTGAGTGAGAGAGAGAAGCTGTAAGTGAGAGAGAGAGAGCCGCTGTGAGTGAGAGAGAGAGATAGAGAAGCTGTGAATGAGAGAGAGAGAGAATGAGAAGCTGTGTGTGAGAGAGAGAAAGAGAAGCTGTGAGTGAGAGAGAGAGAAAGGGAAGTTGTGAGAGAGAGAGAGAGAGAAAGAGAAGCTGTGAGTGTGAGAGAGACAAAGAGAAGCTGTGAGTGAGAGAGAGAGAAAGAGGAGCTGTGAGTGAGAAGGAGAGGGAAAGAGAAGCTGTGAGTGAGTGAGAGAGAGAGAAAGAGAAGCTGTGAGTGAGAGAGAGAGAAAGAGAAGCTGTGAGTGAGAGAGAGAGAAAGAGAAGCTGTGAGTGAGAGAGAGAGAAAAAGAGAAGCTGTGAGTAAGAAGGAGAGGGAAAGAGAAGAAGTGAGTGAGAGAGAGAGAGAGAGAGAGAAGCTGTGAGAGAGAAAGAGAAGCTGTGATTGAGAGAGTGAGAGAGAGAAAGAGAAGCTGTTAGTGAGAGTGAGAGAGAGAGAGAGAAGCTGTGAGTGAGAGAGAGATTGAAAGAGAAGCTGTGAGTGAGAGAGAGAGAGAGAAAGAGAAGCTGTGAGTGTGAGTGAGAGAGAAAGAGAAGCTGTGAGTGAGTGAGAGAGAGAGAGAATGAGAAGCTGTGAGTGAGAGAGAGAAGCTGTGAGAGAGAGAAAGAGAAGCTGTGAGTGAGAGAGAGAGAGAGAGAAGATGTGAGTGATAGAGAGAGAGAATGAGAAGCTGTCAGTGAGAGAGAGAGAAAGTAAGAGAAGCTGTGAGTGAGATAGAGAGAGAGAGAAAGAGAAGCTGTGAGTGAGAGAGAGAGAGGGAGAGAAAGATAATCTGTGTGAGAGAGAGAGAGAAAGAGAAGCTGTGTGTTTTAGAGAGAGAGAAAGAGAAGCTGTGAGTGAGAGAGAAAGAAAGAGAAGCTGTGAGTGAGAGAGAGAGAAGCTATGAGTGAGAGAGAGAAAGAGAAGCTGTGAGTGAGAGAGAGAGAGATGTGAGTGATAGAGAGAGAGAAAGAGAAGCTGTGAGTGAGAGAGAGAGAGGGAGAAAGATAATCTGTGAGAGAGAGAGAGAGAAAGAGAAACTGTGTGTGTGAGAGAGAGAAAGAGAAGGTGTGAGTGAGAGTGAGAGAGAGAAAGAGAAGCTGTGAGTGAGAGAGAGAGAAAGAGAATCTGTGAGTGAGAGAGAGAATCTGTGAGTGAGAGAGAGAAATAAAAGCTGTGAGGGAGATAGAGAGAGAAAGAGAAGATATGAGTGAGAGAGAAGCAGTGAGAGAGAGAGAGAGAGAAACGGAAGCTGTGAGTGAGACAGAGAGAGAAAGAGAAGCTGTGAGAGAGAGAGAGAGAAAGAGAAGCTGTGAGTGTGTGAGAGAGAGAAAGAGAAGCTGTGAGTGAGAGAGAAAGAAAGAAAGAGAAATTAGAGTGAGAAAGAGAGAGAGAAAGAGAAGCTGTGAGTGGGAGAGAGAGAAAGAGAGTCTGTGAGTGAGAGAGAGAGAGAAGCTGTGAGTGAGAGAGAGAGAGCCGCTGTGAGTGAGAGAGAGATAGAGAAGCTGTGAATGAGAGAGAGAGAGAAAGAGAAGCTGTGTGAGTGTGAGAGAAAGAGAAGCTGTGAGTGAGTCAGAGAGAGAGAAAGAGAAGCTGTGAGTGAGAGAGAGAGAGAAAGAGAAGCTGTGAGTGAGAAGGAGAGGGAAAGAAGCTGTGAGTGAGTGAGAGAGAGAGAAAGAGAAGCTGTGAGTGAGAGAGAGAGAAAGAGAAGCTGTGAGAGAGAGAGAAAGAGAAGCTGTGAGTAAGAAGGAGAGGGAAAGAGAAGACGTGAGTGAGTGAGAGAGAGAAAGAGAAGCTGTGAGTGTGAGAGAGAGAAAGAGAAGCTGTGAGTGAGAGAGAGAGAGAAAGAGAAGCTGTGAGTGAGAAGGAGAGGGAAAGAAGCTGTGAGTGAGTGAGAGAGAGAGAGAGAGAAGCTGTGAGTAAGAAGGAGAGGGAAAGAGAAGAAGTGAGTGAGTGAGAGAGAGAGAGAAGCTGTGAGAGAGAAAGAGAAGCTGTGAGTGAGAGAGTGAGAGAGTGAGAGAGAGAAAGAGAAGCTGTTAGTGAGTGAGAGAGAGAGAGAGAAGCTGTGAGTGAGAGAGAGATTGAAAGAGAAGCTGTGAGTGAGAGAGAGAGAGAGAGAAAGAGAAGCTGTGAGTGTGAGTGAGAGAGAAAGAGAAGCTGTGAGTGAGTGAGAGAGAGAGAATGAGAAGCTGTGAGTGAGAGAGAAGCTGTGAGAGAGAGAAAGAGAAGCTGTGAGTGAGAGAGAGAGAGAAGATGTGAGTGATAGAAAGAGAGAATGAGAAGCTGTCAGTGAGAGAGAGAGAAAGTAAGAGAAGCTGTGAGGGAGATAGAGAGAGAGAGAAAGAGAAGCTGTGAGTGAGAGAGAGAGAGGGAGAGAAAGATAATCTGTGTGTGTGAGAGAGAGAAAGAGAAGCTGTGTGTGAGAGAGAGAGAAAGAGAAGCTGTGAGTGAGAGAGAGAAGCTATGAGTGAGAGAGAGAAAGAAAAGCTGTGAGTGAGAGAGAGAGAAAGAGAAGATATGAGTGAGAGAGAGAGAAAGAGAAGCTGTGAGTGAGAGAGAGAAGCTATGAGTGAGAGAGAGAAAGAAAAGATGTGAGTGAGAGAGAGGGAGAGAAAGAGAAGATATGAGTGAGGGAGAGAGAGAGAAGCAGTGTGTGAGAGAGAAACAGAAGCTGTGAGTGTGTGTGAGAGAGAAAGAGAAGCTGTGAGTGAGAGAGAGAGAGAGAAAGAGAAATTAGAGTGAGAAAGAGATAGAGAAAGAGAAGCTGTGAGTGGGAGAGAGTGAAAGAGAGTCTGTGAATCAGAGAGAGAGAGAGAAGCTGTGAGTGAGAGAGAGAGAGAGCCGCTGTGAGTGAGAGAGAGAGAAAGAGAAGCTGTGAATGAGAGAGAGAGAGAAAGAGAAGCTGTGAGTGTGAGAGAGAGAAAGAGAAGCTGTGAGTGAGTGAGAGAGAGAAAGGGAAGTTTGTGAGTGAGAGAGAGAGAGAAAGAGAAGCTGTGTGTGAGAGAGAGAAGCTGTGAGTGAGAGAGAGAAAGAAAAGCTGTGAGTGAGAGAGAGAGAGAGAAAGAGAAGATGTGTGTGTGTGTGAGAGAGAAAGATAGTCTAAGAAAGAGAGAGTGAAAGAGAAGCTGCGAGTGAGACAGAGAGAGGGAGAAAGAGAAGCTGTGTGCGTGAGAGAGAGAAAGAGAAGCTGTGAGTGAGAGAGAGAGAAAGAGAAGCTGAGAGTTAGAGAGAGAGAGAAAGTGAAGCTGTGAGTGAGAGAGAGAGAGACAGAGAAGCTGTGTGTGTGTGAGAGAGAGAAAGATAGTCTGAGAAAGAGAGAGTGAAAGAGAAGCTGTGAGTGAGACAGAGGGAGGGAGAAAGAGAAGCTGTGTGTGTGTGAGAGAGAAAGAGAAGATGTGAGTGAGAGTGAGAGAGAGAGAGAGAGAGAAGCTGTGAGTGAGAGAGAGAGATAAAGAGAAGCTGTGAGTGAGAGAGAGAGAAAGCAAAGCTGTGAGTGAGAGAGAGAGAAGCTGTGAGTGAGAGAGAGAGAAGATGTGAGTGAGAGAGAGAGGGAGAAAGAGAAGCTGTGTGTGTGTGTAAAAGAGAAAGAGAAGCTGTGAGTGAGAGTGAGAGAGAGAGAAAGAAAGAGAAAGAGAAGATGTGAGTGAGAGAGCGAGAGAGAGAAAGAGAAGCTGTTAGTGAGAGTGAGAGAGAGAGAAAGAGAAGCTGTGAGTGAGAGAGAGAGAAAGAGATGCTGTGAGTGAGAGAGAGAGAAAGAGAAGCTGTGAGTGAGAGAGACAGAAAGAGAAGCTGTGTGTGTGTGAGAGAGAAAGAGAAGCTGTGAGTGAGAGAGAGAGAAAGAGAAGCTGTGAGTGAGTGAGAGAGAGAGAAAGAGAAGCTGTGAGTGAGAGAGAGAGAAAGAGAAGCTGTGAGTGAGAGAGAGAAAGAGAAGCTGTGTGTAAGAAGGAGAGGGAAAGAGAAGAAGTGAGTGAGTGAGAGAGAGAGAGAAAGAGAATCTGTGAGAGAGAAAGAGAAGCTGTGAGTGAGAGAGTGAGAGAGAGAAAGAGAACCTGTTAGTGAGAGTGAGAGAGAGAGAGAAAGAGAAGCTGTGTGTGAGAGAGAGATTGAAAGAGAAGCTGTGAGTGAGAGAGAGAGAGAGAGAGAAAGATAAGCTGTGAGTGAGAGAGAGAAAGAGAAGCTGTGACTGAGAGGGAGAGAGAGAAAGAGAAGCTGTGAGTGACAGAGAGAGAAGCTGTGAGTTAGAGAGAGAGAAAGAGAAGCTGTGAGTGACAGAGAGAGAGAAAGAGAAGCTGAGAGTGAGAGAGAGAGAGAAAGTGAAGCTTTGAGTGAGAGAGAGAGACAGAGAAGCTGTGTGTGTGTGTGAGAGAGAAAGATAGTCTGAGAAAGAGAGAGTGAAAGAGAAGCTGTGAGTGAGACAGAGAGAGGGAGAAAGAGAAGCTGTGTGCGTGTGAGAGAGAAAGAGAAGCTGTGAGTGAGAGAGAGAGAAAGTGAAGCTGTGAGTGAGAGAGAGAGAGAAAGAGACGCTGTGTGTGTGTGAGAGAGAAAGATAGTCTGAGAAAGAGAGAGTGAAAGAGAAGCTGTGAGTGAGAGTGAGAGGGAGAAAGAGAAGCTGTGTGTGAGAGAGAGAAAGAAAAGCTGTGAGTGAGAGTGAGAGAGAGAGAAAAAGAGAAGCTGTGAGTGTGAGTGAGAGAGAAAGAGAAGCTGTGAGTGAGAGAGAGAGAGAATGAGAAGCTGTGAGTGAGAGAGAGAAGCTGTGTGTGTGAGAGAGAAAGAGAAGCTGTGAGTGAGAGAGAGAGAGAAGATGTGAGTGATAGAGAGAGAGAATGAGAAGCTGTCAGTGAGAGAGAGAGAAAGTAAGAGAAGCTGTGAGTGAGATAGAGAGAGAGAAAGAGAAGCTGTGAGTGAGAGAGAGAGAGGGAGAGAAAGATAATCTGTGAGAGAGGGAGAGAGAGAAAGAGAAGCTGTGATTGAGAGTGTGAGAGAGAGAGAAAGAGAAGCTGTGAGTGAGAGAGAGAGAAAGAGAAGCTGTGAGTGAGAGAGAGAGATGCTGTGAGTGAGAGAGAGAGAGAAAGAGAAGATATGAGTGAGAGAGAGAGAGAGAAGCAGTGAGAGAGAGAGAAACAGAAGCTGTGAGTGAGACAGAGAGAGAGAAAGAGAAGCTGAGAGAGAGAGAGAGGGAGAAAGAGAAGCTGTGAGAGAGAGAGAGAGAATGAGAAGCTGTGAGTGTGTGTGAGAGAGAAAGAGAAGCTGTGAGTGAGAGAGAGAGAGAAAGAGAAGATGAGTGTGTGTGAGAGAGAAAGATAGTCTGAGAAAGAGAGAGTGAAAGAGAAGCTGTGAGTGAGACAGAGAGAGGGAGAAAGAGAAGCTGTGTGCGCGAGAGAGAGAAAGAGAAGCTGTGAGTGAGAGTGAGAGAGAGAGAGAGAAAGAGAAGATGTGAGTGAGAGAGAGGGAGAAAGAGAAGCTGTGTGTGTGTGAGAGAGAAAGAGAAGCTGTGAGTGAGAGTGAGAGAGAGAGAAAGAGAAGCTGTGAGTGAGAGAGCGAGAGAGAGAAAGAGAAGCTGTTAGTGAGAGAGAGAGAAAAAGAGATGCTGTGAGTGAGAGAGAGAGGGAAAGAGAAGCTGTGAGTGAGAGAGAGAGAAAGAGAAGCTGTGTGAGAGAGAAAGAGAAGCTGTGAGTGAGAAGGAGAGGGAAAGAGAAGCTGTGAGTGAGTGAGAGAGAGAGAAAGAGAAGCTGTGAGTGAGAGAGAGAAAGAGAAGCTGTGAGTGAGAGAGAGAGAGAAAGAGAAGCTGTGTGTAAGAAGGATAGGGAAAGAGAAGTGAGTGAGTGAGAGAGAGAGAGAGAAAGAGAAGCTGTGAGAGAGAAAGAGAAGCTGTGAGTGAGAGAGTGAGAGAGAGAAAGAGAATCTGTTAGTGAGAGTGAGAGAGAGAGAAAGAGAAGCTGTGAGTGAGAGAGAGATTGAAAGAGAAGCTGTGAGTGAGAGAGAGAGAGAGAAAGAGAAGCTGTGAGTGAGAGAGAGAAAGAGAAGCTGTGACTGAGAGGGAGAGAGAGAAAGAGAAGCTGTGAGTGACAGAGAGAGAAGCTGTGAGTTAGAGAGAGAGAAAGAGAAGCTGTGAGTGACAGAGAGAGAGAAAGAGAAGCTGTGACTGAGAGAGAGAGAGACAGAGAAGCTTTGTGTGTGTGTGTGAGAGAGAAAGAGAGTCTGTGAATCAGAGAGAGAGAGAGAAGCTGTGAGTGAGTGAGAGAGAGAGAGCCGCTGTGAGTGAGAGAGAGAAAGAGAAGCTGTGAATGAGAGAGAGAGAGAAAGAGAAGCTGTGAGTGAGAGAGAGAGAAAGAGAAGCTGTGAGTGAGTGAGAGAGAGAAAAGGAAGTTTGTGAGTGAGAGAGAGAGAGAAAGAGAAGTTGTGAGAGAGCGAGAGAAAGAGAAGCTGTGAGTGTGTGTGAGAGAGAAAGAGAAGCTGTGAGTGAGAGAGAGAGAAAGAAAGAGAAATTAGAGTGAGAAAGAGAGAGAGAAAGAGAAGCTGTGAGTGGGAGAAGAGAAAGAGAGTCTGTGAGTGAGAGAGAGAGAGAGAAGCTGTGAGTGAGAGAGAGAGTGCCGCTGTGAGTGAGAGAGAGAGAAGGAGAAGCTGTGAATGAGAGAGAGAGAGAGAAAGAGAAGCTGTGAGTGAGAGAGAGATATGAAAGAGAAGCTGTGAGTGAGTGAGAGAGAGAAAGGGAAGTTGTGAGTGAGAGAGAGAGAGAAAGAGAAGCTTTGAGTGAGAGAGAGAGAAAGAGAAGCTGTGAGTGAGAAGGAGAGAGAGAGAGAGAAAGAGAAGCTGTGAGTGAGAGAGAGAGAGAAAGAGAAGCTGTGAGTGAGAGAGAATGAGAAGCTGTGAGTGAGAGAGAGAAGTTGTGTGAGAGAGATAGAAAGAGAAGCTGTGAGTGAGAGAGAGAGAGATGTGAGTGATAGAGAGAGAGTAAGAGAAGCTGTGAGTGAGAGAGAGAGAGGGAGAAAGATAATCTGTGACAGAGAGAGAGAGAAACTGTGTGTGAGAGAGAGAGAGAGAAAGAGAATGTGTGAGTGAGAGTGAGAGAGAGAAAGAGAAGCTGTGAGTGAGAGAGAGAGAGAAAGAGAAGCTGTGAGTGAGAGAGAGAGAATCTGTGAGTGAGAGAGAGAAATAAAAGCTGTGAGTGAGAGAGAGAGAGAAAGAGAAGATATGAGTGAGAGAGAAGCAGTGAGAGAGAGAGAGAGAAACAGAAGCTGTGAGTGAGACAGAGAGAGAAAGAGAAGCTGTGAGAGAGAGAGAGAAAGAGAAGCTGTGAGTGTGTGAGAGAGAGAAAGAGAAGCTGTGAGTGAGAGAGAGAGAAAAAAGAGAAATTAGAGTGAGAAAGAGAGAGAGAAAGAGAAGCTGTGAGTGGGAGAGAGAGAAAGAGAGTCTGTGAGTGAGAGAGAGAGAGAAGCTGTAAGTGAGAGAGAGAGAGCCGCTGTGAGTGAGAGAGAGATAGAGAAGCTGTGAATGAGAGAGAGAGAGAAAGAGAAGCTGTGTGTGAGAGAGAGAAAGAGAAGCTGTGAGTGAGTGAGAGAGAGAGAAAGGGAAGTTGTGAGTGAGAGAGAGAGAGAAAGAGAAGCTGTGAGTGTGAGAGAGACAAAGAGAAGCTGTGAGTGAGAGAGAGAGAGAAAGAGGAGCTGTGAGTGAGAAGGAGAGGGAAAGAGAAGCTGTGAGTGAGTGAGAGAGAGAGAAAGAGAAGCTGTGAGTGAGAGAGAGAGAAAGAGAAGCTGTGAGTGAGAGAGAGAGAAAAAGAGAAGCTGTGAGTAAGAAGGAGAGTTAAAGAGAAGAAGTGAGTGAGTGAGAGAGAGAGAGAGAGAAGCTGTGAGAGAGAAAGAGAAGCTGTGAGTGAGAGAGTGAGAGAGAGAAAGAGAAGCTGTTAGTGAGAGTGAGAGAGAGAAAGGGAAGTTGTGAGTGAGAGAGAGAGAGAAAGAGAAGCTGTGAGTGAGAGAGAGAGAAAGAGAAGCTGTGAGTGAGAAGGAGAGAGAGAGAGAAAGAGAAGCTGTGAGTGAGAGAGAGAGAAAGAGAAGCTGTGAGTGTGAGTGAGAGAGAAAGAGAAGCTGCGAGTGAGTGAGAGAGAGAGAATGAGAAGCTGTGAGTGAGAGAGAGAGAGACAGAGAAGCTTTGTGTGTGTGTGTGAGAGAGAAAGAGAGTCTGTGAATCAGAGAGAGAGAGAGAAGCTGTGAGTGAGTGAGAGAGAGAGAGCCGCTGTGAGTGAGAGTGAGAGAGAGAAAGAGAAGCTGTGAATGAGAGAGAGAGAGAAAGAGAAGCTGTGAGTGAGAGAGAGAGAAACAGAAGCTGTGAGTGAGACAGAGAGAGAGAAAGAGAAGCTGAGAGAGAGAGAGAGGGAGAAAGAGAAGCTGTGAGAGAGAGAGAGAATGAGAAGCTGTGAGTGTGTGTGAGAGAGAAAGAGAAGCTGTGAGTGAGAGAGAGAGAGAAAGAGAAGATGAGTGTGTGTGAGAGAGAAAGATAGTCTGAGAAAGAGAGAGTGAAAGAGAAGCTGTGAGTGAGACAGAGAGAGGGAGAAAGAGAAGCTGTGTGCGCGAGAGAGAGAAAGAGAAGCTGTGAGTGAGAGTGAGAGAGAGAGAGAGAAAGAGAAGATGTGAGTGAGAGAGAGGGAGAAAGAGAAGCTGTGTGTGTGTGAGAGAGAAAGAGAAGCTGTGAGTGAGAGTGAGAGAGAGAGAAAGAGAAGCTGTGAGTGAGAGAGCGAGAGAGAGAAAGAGAAGCTGTTAGTGAGAGAGAGAGAAAAAGAGATGCTGTGAGTGAGAGAGAGAGGGAAAGAGAAGCTGTGAGTGAGAGAGAGAGAAAGAGAAGCTGTGTGAGAGAGAAAGAGAGGCTGTGAGTGAGAAGGAGAGGGAAAGAGAAGCTGTGAGTGAGTGAGAGAGAGAGAAAGAGAAGCTGTGAGTGAGAGAGAGAAAGAGAAGCTGTGAGTGAGAGAGAGAGAGAAAGAGAAGCTGTGTGTAAGAAGGATAGGGAAAGAGAAGTGAGTGAGTGAGAGAGAGAGAGAGAAAGAGAAGCTGTGAGAGAGAAAGAGAAGCTGTGAGTGAGAGAGTGAGAGAGAGAAAGAGAATCTGTTAGTGAGAGTGAGAGAGAGAGAAAGAGAAGCTGTGAGTGAGAGAGAGATTGAAAGAGAAGCTGTGAGTGAGAGAGAGAGAGAGAAAGAGAAGCTGTGAGTGAGAGAGAGAAAGAGAAGCTGTGACTGAGAGGGAGAGAGAGAAAGAGAAGCTGTGAGTGACAGAGAGAGAAGCTGTGAGTTAGAGAGAGAGAAAGAGAAGCTGTGAGTGACAGAGAGAGAGAAAGAGAAGCTGTGACTGAGAGAGAGAGAGACAGAGAAGCTTTGTGTGTGTGTGTGAGAGAGAAAGAGAGTCTGTGAATCAGAGAGAGAGAGAGAAGCTGTGAGTGAGTGAGAGAGAGAGAGCCGCTGTGAGTGAGAGAGAGAAAGAGAAGCTGTGAATGAGAGAGAGAGAGAAAGAGAAGCTGTGAGTGAGAGAGAGAGAAAGAGAAGCTGTGAGTGAGTGAGAGAGAGAAAAGGAAGTTTGTGAGTGAGAGAGAGAGAGAAAGAGAAGTTGTGAGAGAGCGAGAGAAAGAGAAGCTGTGAGTGTGTGTGAGAGAGAAAGAGAAGCTGTGAGTGAGAGAGAGAGAAAGAAAGAGAAATTAGAGTGAGAAAGAGAGAGAGAAAGAGAAGCTGTGAGTGGGAGAAGAGAAAGAGAGTCTGTGAGTGAGAGAGAGAGAGAGAAGCTGTGAGTGAGAGAGAGAGTGCCGCTGTGAGTGAGAGAGAGAGAAAGAGAAGCTGTGAATGAGAGAGAGAGACAAAGAGAAGCTGTGAGTGAGAGAGAGAGAGAAAGAGGAGCTGTGAGTGAGAAGGAGAGGGAAAGAGAAGCTGTGAGTGAGTGAGAGAGAGAGAAAGAGAAGCTGTGAGTGAGAGAGAGAGAAAGAGAAGCTGTGAGTGAGAGAGAGAGAAAAAGAGAAGCTGTGAGTAAGAAGGAGAGTTAAAGAGAAGAAGTGAGTGAGTGAGAGAGAGAGAGAGAGAAGCTGTGAGAGAGAAAGAGAAGCTGTGAGTGAGAGAGTGAGAGAGAGAAAGAGAAGCTGTTAGTGAGAGTGAGAGAGAGAAAGGGAAGTTGTGAGTGAGAGAGAGAGAGAAAGAGAAGCTGTGAGTGAGAGAGAGAGAAAGAGAAGCTGTGAGTGAGAAGGAGAGAGAGAGAGAGAAAGAGAAGCTGTGAGTGAGAGAGAGAGAAAGAGAAGCTGTGAGTGTGAGTGAGAGAGAAAGAGAAGCTGTGAGTGAGTGAGAGAGAGAGAATGAGAAGCTGTGAGTGAGAGAGAGAAGCTGTGAGAGAGAGAAAGAGAAGCTGTGAGTGAGAGAGAGAGAGAGAAGATGTGAGTGATAGAGAGAGAGAATGAGAAGCTGTCAGTGAGAGAGAGAGAAAGTAAGAGAAGCTGTGAGTGAGATAGAGAGAGAGAGAAAGAGAAGCTGTGAGTGAGAGAGAGAGAGGGAGAGAAAGATAATCTGTGTGAGAGAGAGAGAGAAAGATAAGCTGTGTGTTTTAGAGAGAGAGAAAGAGAAGCTGTGAGTGAGAGAGAAAGAAAGAGAAGCTGTGAGTGAGAGAGAGAGAAGCTATGAGTGAGAGAGAGAAAGAGAAGCTGTGAGTGAGAGAGAGAGAGATGTGAGTGATAGAGAGAGAGAAAGAGAAGCTGTGAGTGAGAGAGAGAGAGGGAGAAAGATAATCTGTGAGAGAGTGAGAGAAAGAGAAACTGTGTGTGAGAGAGAGAGAAAGAGAAGGTGTGAGTGAGAGTGAGAGAGAGAAAGAGAAGCTGTGAGTGAGAGAGAGAATCTGTGAGTGAGAGAGAGAAATAAAAGCTGTGAGGGAGATAGAGAGAGAAAGAGAAGATATGAGTGAGAGAGAAGCAGTGAGAGAGAGAGAGAGAGAGAGAGAAACAGAAGCTGTGAGTGAGACAGAGAGAGAAAGAGAAGCTGTGAGAGAGAGAGAGAAAGAGAAGCTGTGAGTGTGTGAGATAGAGAAAGAGAAGCTGTGAGTGAGAGAGAGAGAAAGAAAGAGAAATTAGAGTGAGAAAGAGAGAGAGAAAGAGAAGCTGTGAGTGGGAGAGAGAGAAAGAGAGTCTGTGAGTGAGAGAGAGAGAGAAGCTGTGAGTGAGAGAGAGAGAGCCGCTGTGAGTGAGAGAGAGAAAGAGAAGCTGTGTGTGTGAGAGAGAAAGAGAAGCTGTGAGTGAGTGAGAGAGAGAGAAAGGGAAGTTGTGAGTAAGAGAGAGAGAGAAAGAGAAGAGGTGAGTGTGTGAGAGAGAAAGAGAAGCTGTGAGTGAGAGAGAGAGAGAAAGAGAAGCTGTGAGTGAGAAGGAGAGGGAAAGAAGCTGTGAGTGAGTGAGAGAGAGAGAAAGAGAAGCTGTGAGTGAGAGAGAGAGAAAGAGAAGCTGTGTGAGAGAGAGAGAAAGAGAAGCTGTGAGTAAGAAGGAGAGGGAAAGAGAAGAAGTGAGTGAGTGAGAGAGAGAGAAGCTGTGAGAGAGAAAGAGAAGCTGTGAGTGAGAGAGTGAGAGAGTGAGAGAGAGAAAGAGAAGCTGTGAGTGAGAGAGAGAGAGAAAGAGAAGCTGTGTGTAAGAAGGATAGGGAAAGAGAAGAAGTGAGTGAGTGAGAGAGAGAGAGAAAGAGAAGCTGTGAGAGAGAAAGAGAAGCTGTGAGTGAGAGAGTGAGAGAGAGAGAGAGAATCTGTTAGTGAGAGTGAGAGAGAGAGAAAGAGAAGCTGTGAGTGAGAGAGAGATTGAAAGAGAAGCTGTGAGTGAGAGAGAGAGAGAGAAAGAGAAGCTGTGAGTGAGAGAGAGAAAGAGAAGCTGTGACTGAGAGGGAGAGAGAGAAAGAGAAGCTGTGAGTGACAGAGAGAGAGAAGCTGTGAGTGACAGAGAGAGAGAAAGAGAAGCTGAGAGTGAGAGAGAGAGAGAAAGTGAAGCAGTGACTGAGAGAGAGAGAGACAGAGAAGCTTTGTGTGTGTGTGTGAGAGAGAGAAAGAGAGTCTGTGAATCAGAGAGAGAGAGAGAAGCTGTGAGTGAGTGAGAGAGAGAGAGCCGCTGTGAGTGAGAGAGAGAGAAAGAGAAGCTGTGAATGAGAGAGAGAGAGAAAGAGAAGCTGTGAGTGAGAGAGAGAGAAAGAGAAGCTGTGAGTGAGTGAGAGAGAGAAAAGGAAGTTTGTGAGTGAGAGAGAGAGAGAAAGAGAAGTTGTGAGTGAGAGAGAGAAGCTGTGAGTGAGAGAGAGAAAGAAAAGCTGTGAGTGAGAGAGAGAGAGAAAGAGAAGATGTGAGTGAGTGAGAGAGAGAGAGAAGCAGTGAGAGAGAGAGAGAGAGAGAAAGAGAAGCTGTCAGTGAGACAGAGAGAGAGAAAGAGAAGCTGTGAGAGAGAGAGAGGGAGAAAGAGAAGCTGTGAGAGAGAGAGAGGGAGAAAGAGAAGCTCTGAGTGTGTGTGTGAGAGAAAGAGAAGCTGTGAGTGAGAGAGAGAGAAAGAAAGAGAAATTAGAGTGAGAAAGAGAGAGAGAAAGAGAAGCTGTGAGTGAGAGAGAGAGAGAGAGAAGATGTGAGTGATAGAGAGAGAGAATGAGAAGCTGTGAGTGATAGAGAGAGTAAGTAAGAGAAGCTGTGAGTGAGATAGAGAGAGAGAAAAGGAGAAGCTGTGAGTGAGAGAGAGAGAGGGAGAAAGATAAGCTGTGAGAGAGAGAGAGAGAAGCTGTGTGTGTGAGAGAGAGAAAGAAAAGCTGTGATTGAGAGTGAGAGAGAGAGAAAGAGATGCTGTGAGCGAGAGAGAGAGAAGCTGTGAGTGAGAGAGAGAAAGAAAAGCGGTGAATGAGAGAGAGAGAGAGAAAGAGAAGATATGAATGAGAGAGAGAGAGAAGCAGTGAGAGAGAGAGAGAGAGAAAGAGAAGCTGTGAGTGAGAAAGAGAGAAAGAAAGAGAAATTAGAGTGAGAAAGAGAGAGAGAAAGAGAAGCTGTGAGTGGGAGAAGAGAAAGAGAGTGTGTGAGTGAGAGAGAGAGAGAGAGAGAAGCTGTGAGTGAGAGAGAGAGTGCCGCTGTGAGTGAGAGAGAGAGAAAGAGAAGCTGTGAATGAGAGAGAGAGAGAAAGAGAAGCTGTGAGTGAGAGAAAGAGAAAGAAAGAGAAGCTGTGAGTGAGTGAGAGAGAAAGAGAAGCTGTGAGTGAGAAGGAGAGAGAGAGAGAGAAAGAGAAGCTGTGAGTGAGAGAGAGAGAGAAAGAGAAGCTGTGAGTGTGAGTGAGAGAAAAAGAGAAGCTGTGAGTGAGAGAGAGAGAGATGTGAGTGATAGAGAGAGAGTAAGAGAAGCTGTGAGTGAGAGAGGGAGAAAGATAATCTGTGAGAGAGAGAGAGAGAGAGAGAGAAACTGTGTGTGAGAGAGAGAGAGAAAGAGAAGGTGTGAGTGAGAGTGAGAGAGAGAAAGAGAAGCTGTGAGTGAGAGAGAGAAAGAGAAGCTGTGAGTGAGAGAGAGAGAATCTGTGAGTGAGAGAGAGAAATAAAAGCTGTCAGTGAGAGAGAGAGAGAAAGAGAAGATATGAGTGAGAGAGAAGCAGTGAGAGAGAGAGAGAGAAACAGAAGCTGTGAGTGAGACAGAGAGAGAAAGAGAAGCTGTGAGAGAGAGAGAGAAAGAGAAGCTGTGAGTGTGTGAGAGAGAGAAAGAGAAGCTGTGAGTGAGAGAGAGAGAAAAAAGAGAAATTAGAGTGAGAAAGAGAGAGAGAAAGAGAAGCTGTGAGTGGGAGAGAGAGAAAGAGAGTCTGTGAGTGAGAGAGAGAGAGAAGCTGTAAGTGAGAGAGAGCCGCTGTGAGTGAGAGAGAGATAGAGAAGCTGTGAATGAGAGAGAGAGAGAAAGAGAAGCTGTGTGTGTGAGAGAGAAAGAGAAGCTGTGAGTGAGTGAGAGAGAGAGAAAGGGAAGTTGTGAGTGAGAGAGAGAGAGAAAGAGAAGCTGTGAGTGTGAGAGAGACAAAGAGAAGCTGTGAGTGAGAGAGAGAGAGAAAGAGGAGCTGTGAGTGAGAAGGAGAGGGAAAGAGAAGCTGGGAGTGAGTGAGAGAGAGAGAAAGAGAAGCTGTGAGTGAGAGAGAGAGAAAGAGAAGCTGTGAGTGAGAGAGAGAGAAAAAGAGAAACTGTGAGTAAGAAGGAGAGGGAAAGAGAAGAAGTGAGTGAGTGAGAGAGAGAGAGAGAGAAGCTGTGAGAGAGAAAGAGAAGCTGTGAGTGAGAGAGTGAGAGAGAGAAAGAGAAGCAGTTAGTGAGAGTGAGAGAGAGAGAGAAGCTGTGAGTGAGAGAGAGATTGAAAGAGAAGCTGTGAGTGAGAGAGAGAGAGAGAAAAAGAGAAGCTGTGAGTGTGAGAGAGAGAGAAAGAGAAGGTGTGAGTGAGAGTGAGAGAGAGAAAGAGAAGCTGTGAGTGAGAGAGAGAGAAAGAGAAGCTGTGAGTGAGAGAGAGAATCTGTGAGTGAGAGAGAAAGAGAAGATATGAGTGAGAGAGAAGCAGTGAGAGAGAGAGAGAGAGAGAGAAACAGAAGCTGTGAGTGAGACAGAGAGAGAAAGAGAAGCTGTGTGAGAGAGAGAGAAAGAGAAGCTGTGTGTGTGTGAGAGAGAAAGAGAAGCTGTGAGTGAGAGAGAGAGAAAGAAAGAGAAATTAGAGTGAGAAAGAGAGAGAGAAAGAGAAGCTGTGAGTGGGAGAGAGAGAAAGAGAGTCTGTGAGTGAGAGAGAGAGAGAAGCTGTGAGTGAGAGAGAGAGAGCCACTGTGAGTGAGAGAGAGATAGAGAAGCTGTGAATGAGAGAGAGAGAGAAAGAGAAGCTGTGTGTGAGAGAGAGAAAGAGAAGCTATGAGTGAGTGAGAGAGAGAGAAAGGGAAGTTGTGAGTGAGAGAGAGAGAGAAAGAGAAGCTGTGAGTGTGTGAGAGAGAAAGAGAAGCTGTGAGTGAGAGAGAGAGAGAAAGAGAAGCTGTGAGTGAGAAGGAGAGGGAAAGAAGCTGTGAGTGAGTGAGAGAGAGAGAAAGAGAAGCTGTGAGTGAGAGAGAGAGAAAGAGAAGCTGTGAGAGAGAGAGAGAAAGAGAAGCTGTGAGTAAGAAGGAGCGGGAAAGAGAAGAAGTGAGTGAGTGAGAGAGAGAGAGAAGCTGTGAGAGAGAAAGAGAAGCTGTGAGTGAGAGAGTGAGAGAGTGAGAGAGAGAAAGAGAAGCTGTTAGTGAGTGAGAGAGAGAGAGAGAAGCTGTGAGTGAGAGAGAGATTGAAAGAGAAGCTGTGAGTGAGAGAGAGAGAGAGAGAAAGAGAAGCTGTGAGTGTGAGTGAGAGAGAAAGAGAAGCTGTGAGTGAGTGAGAGAGAGAGAATGAGAAGCTGTGAGTGAGAGAGAGAAGCTGTGAGAGAGAGAAAGAGAAGCTGTGAGTGAGAGAGAGAGAGAAGATGTGAGTGATAGAAAGAGAGAATGAGAAGCTGTCAGTGAGAGAGAGAGAAAGTAAGAGAAGCTGTGAGTGAGATAGAGAGAGAGAGAAAGAGAAGCTGTGAGTGAGTGAGAGAGAGAAAGAGATGCTGTGAGTGAGAGAGAGAGAAAGAGAAGCTGTGTGTGTGAGAGAGAGAAAGAGAAGCTGTGAGTGAGAGAGAGAGAAAGAGAAGCTGTGAGTGAAGAGAGAGAGAGAAAGAGAAGCTGTGAGTGAGAGAGAGAGAAAGAGAAGCTGTGAGTGAGAGAGAGAAAGAGAAGCTGTGTGTAAGAAGGAGAGGGAAAGAGAAGAAGTGAGTGAGTGAGAGAGAGAGAGAAAGAGAATCTGTGAGAGAGAAAGAGAAGCTGTGAGTGAGAGAGTGAGAGAGAGAAAGAGAACCTGTTAGTGAGAGTGAGAGAGAGAGAGAAAGAGAAGCTGTGTGTGAGAGAGAGATTGAAAGAGAAGCTGTGAGTGAGAGAGAGAGAGAGAGAGAAAGAGAAGCTGTGAGTGAGAGAGAGAAAGAGAAGCTGTGACTGAGAGGGAGAGAGAGAGAAGCTGTGAGTGACAGAGAGAGAAGCTGTGAGTTAGAGAGAGAGAGGGAGAAGCTGTGAGTGACAGAGAGAGAGAAAGAGAAGCTGAGAGTGAGAGAGAGAGAGAAAGTGAAGCTTTGAGTGAGAGAGAGAGAGACAGAGAAGCTGTGTGTGTGTGAGAGAGAGAAAGATAGTCTGAGAAAGAGAGAGTGAAAGAGAAGCTGTGAGTGAGACAGAGAGAGGGAGAAAGAGAAGCTGTGTGCGTGTGAGAGAGAAAGAGAAGCTGTGAGTGAGAGAGAGAGAAAGTGAAGCTGTGAGTGAGAGAGAGAGAGAGAAAGAGACACTGTGTGTGTGAGAGAGAGAAAGATAGTCTGAGAAAGAGAGAGTGAAAGAGAAGCTGTGAGTGAGAGAGAGAGGGAGAAAGAGAAGCTGTGTGTGTGAGAGAGAGAAAGAGAAGCTGTGAGTGAGAGTGAGAGAGAGAGAAAAAGAGAAGCTGTGAGTGTGAGTGAGAGAGAAAGAGAAGCTGTGAGTGAGAGAGAGAGAGAGAATGAGAAGCTGTGAGTGAGAGAGAGAAGCTGTGTGTGTGAGAGAGAAAGAGAAGCTGTGAGTGAGAGAGAGAGAGAAGATGTGAGTGATAGAGAGAGAGAATGAGAAGCTGTCAGTGAGAGAGAGAGAAAGTAAGAGAAGCTGTGAGTGAGATAGAGATAGAGAAAGAGAAGCTGTGAGTGAGAGAGAGAGAGGGAGAGAAAGATAATCTGTGAGAGAGAGAGAGAGAAAGAGAAGCTGTGTGTTTTAGAGAGAGAGAAAGAGAAGCTGTGATTGAGAGTGTGTGAAAGAGAGAAAGAGAAGCTGTGAGTGAGAGAGAGAGAAAGAGAAGCTGTGAGAGAGAGAGAAACAGAAGCTGTGAGTGAGACAGAGAGAGAGAAAGAGAAGCTGAGAGAGAGAGAGAGGGAGAAAGAGAAGCTGTGAGAGAGAAAGAGAATGAGAAGCTGTGAGTGTGTGTGAGAGAGAAAGAGAAGCTGTGAGTGAGAGAGAGAGAGAAAGAGAAGATGAGTGTGTGTGTGAGAGAAAGATAGTCTGAGAAAGAGAGAGTGAAAGAGAAGCTGTGATTGAGACAGAGAGAGGGAGAAAGAGAAGCTGTGTGCGCGAGAGAGAGAAAGAGAAGCTGTGAGTGAGAGTGAGAGAGAGAGAGAGAGAGAAAGAGAAGATGTGAGTGAGAGAGAGAGAGAATGAGAAGCTGTGAGTGAGAGAGAGAAAGAGAAGCTGTGAGTGAGAGAGAGAGAGAGAGAAGATGTGAGTGAGAGAGAGAGGGAGAAAGAGAAGCTGTGTGTGTGTGAGAGAGAAAGAGAAGCTGTGAGTGAGAGTGAGAGAGAGAGAAAGAGAAAGAGAAGCTGTGAGTGAGAGAGCGAGAGAGAGAAAGAGAAGCTGTTAGTGAGAGAGAGAGAAAGAGATGCTGTGAGTGAGAGAGAGAGAGAAAGAGAAGCTGTGAGTGAGAGAGAGAGAAAGAGAAGCTGTGTGAGAGAGAAAGAGAAGCTGTGAGTGAGAAGGAGAGGGAAAGAGAATCTGTGAGTGAGTGAGAGAGAGAGAAAGAGAAGCTGTGAGTGAGAGAGAGAAAGAGAAGCTGTGAGTGAGAGAGAGAGAGAAAGAGAAGCTGTGTGTAAGAAGGATAGGGAAAGAGAAGAAGTGAGTGAGTGAGAGAGAGAGAGAAAGAGAAGCTGTGAGAGAGAAAGAGAAGCTGTGAGTGAGAGAGTGAGAGAGAGAAAGAGAATCTGTTCATGAGAGTGAGAGAGAGAGAGAAATAGAAGCTGTGAGTGAGAGAGAGATTGAAAGAGAAGCTGTGAGTGAGAGAGAGAGAGAGAAAGAGAAGCTGTGAGTGAGAGAGAGAAAGAGAAGCTGTGACTGAGAGGGAGAGAGAGAAAGAGAAGCTGTGAGTGACAGAGAGAGAGAAGCTGTGAGTTAGAGAGAGAGAAAGAGAAGCTGTGAGTGACAGAGAGAGAGAAAGAGAAGCTGAGAGTGAGAGAGAGAGAGAAAGTGAAGCTGTGACTGAGAGAGAGAGAGAGAGAGAGACAGAGAAGCTTTGTGTGTGTGAGAGAGAGAAAGATAGTCTGAGAAAGAGAGAGTGAAAGAGAAGCTGTGAGTGAGAGAGAGAGAGGGAGAAAGAGAAGCTGTGTGTGAGAGAGATAAAGAGAAGCTGTGAGTGAGAGTGAGAGAGAGAGAGAAAAAGAGAAGCTGTGAGTGTGAGTGAGAGAGAAAGAGAAGCTGTGAGTGAGTGAGAGAGAGAATGAGAAGCTGTGGGTGAGAGAGAGAAGCTGTGAGAGAGAGAGAGAAAGAGAAGCTGTGAGTGAGAGAGAGAGAACATCTGAGTGATAGAGAGAGAAAGAGAAGCTGTCAGTGAGAGAGAGAGAAAGTTAGAGAAGCTGTGAGTGAGATAGAGAGAGAGAAAGAGAAGCTGTGAGTGAGAGAGAGGGAGGGAGAGAAAGATAATCTGTGTGAGAGAGAGAGAGAAAGAGAAGCTGTGTGTTTTAGAGAGAGAGAAAGAGAAGCTGTGATTGAGAGTGTGAGAGAGAAAGAAAGAGAAGCTGTGAGTGAGAGAGAGAGAAAGAGAAGCTGTGAGTGAGAGAGAGAGAAGCTATCAGTGAGAGAGAGAAAGAAAAGCTGTGAGTGAGAGAGAGAGAGAGAAAGAGAAGATATGAGTGAGAGAGAGAGAGTGAAGCAGTGAGAGAGAGAGAAACAGAAGCTGTGAGTGAGACAGAGAGAGAGAAATAGAAGCTGTGAGAGAGAGAGAGAGGGAGAAAGAGAAGCTGTGAGAGAGAGAAAGAGAAGCTGTGAGTGAGAGAGAGAGAAAGAAAGAGAAATTAGAGTGAGAAAGAGAGAGAGAAAGAGAAGCTGTGAGTGGGAGAGAGAAAGAGAGTCTGTGAATCAGAGAGAGAGAGAAGCTGTGAGTGAGAGAGAGAGAGAGCCGCTGTGAGTGAGAGAGAGAGAAAGAGAAGCTGTGAATGAGAGAGAGAGAGAAAGAGAAGCTGTGAGTGAGAGAGAGAGAAAGAGAAGCTGTGAGTGAGTGAGAGAGAGAAAGGGAATTTTGTGAGTGAGAGAGAGAGAAAGAGAAGCTGTGAGTGAGAGAGAGAAGCTGTGAGTGAGAGAGAGAAAGAAAAGCTGTGAGTGAGAGAGAGAGAGAAAGAGAAGATGTAAGTGAGTGAGAGAGAGGGAGAAGCAGTGAGTGAGAGGGAGAGAGAGAAAGAGAAGCTGTCAGTGAGACAGAGAGAAAGAGAAGCTGTGAGAGAGAGAGAGAGGGAGAAAGAGAAGCTGTGAGAGAGAGAGAGAAAGAGAAGCTGTGAGTGTGTGTGTGAGAGAAAGAGAAGCTGTGAGTGAGAGAAAGAGAAAGAAAGAGAAATTAGAGTGAGAAAGAGAGAGAGAAAGAGAAGCTGTGAGTGAGAGAGAGAGAGAGAGAGATGTGAGTGATAAAGAGAGAGAATGAGAAGCAGTGAATGATAGAGAGAGTAAGTAAGAGAAGCTTTGAGTGAGAGAGAGAGAGAGAAGGAGAAGCTGTGAGTGAGAGAGAGAGAGAATGAGAAGCTGTCAGTGTGAGAGAGAGAAAGTAAGAGAAGCTGTGAGTGAGATAGAGAGAGAGAGAAAGAGAAGCTGTGAGTGAGAGAGAGAGAGGGAGAAAGAGAAGCTGTGTGTGTGTGAGAGAGAAAGAGAAGCTGTGAGTGAGAGAGAGAAAGAAAAGCTGTGAGTGAGAGAGAGAGAGAGAAAGAGAAGATATGAGTGAGAGAGAGAGTGAAGCAGTGAGAGAGAGAGAAACAGAAGCTGTGAGTGAGACAGAGAGAGAGAAATAGAAGCTGTGAGAGAGAGAGAGAGGGAGAAAGAGAAGCTGTGAGAGAGAGAGAAAGAGAAGCTGTGAGTGTTTGAGAGAGAGAAAGAGAAGCTGTGAGTGAGAGAGAGAGAAAGAAAGAGAAATTAGAGTGAGAAAGAGAGAGAGAAAGAGAAGCTGTGAGTGGGAGAGAGAAAGAGAGTCTGTGAATCAGAGAGAGAGAAGCTGTGAGTGAGAGAGAGAGAGAGCCGCTGTGAGTGAGAGAGAGAGAAAGAGAAGCTGTGAATGAGAGAGAGAGAGAAAGAGAAGCTGTGAGTGAGAGAGAGAGAAAGAGAAGCTGTGAGTGAGAGAGAGAGAAGCTGTGTGAGAGAGAGAAAGAAAAGCTGTGAGTGAGAGAGAGAGAAAGAGAAGATATGAGTGAGAGAGAGAGAAGCAGTGAGTGAGAGAGAGAGAGAGAAAGAGAAGCTGAGAGTGAGACAGAGAGAGAGAAAGAGAAGCTGTGAGAGAGAGAGAGGGGAAGAAAGAGAAGCTGTGTGTGTGAGAGAGAGAAAGAGAAGCTGTGAGTGTGAGAGAGAGAAAGAGAAGCTGTGAGTGAGAGAGAGAGAGAGAAAGAAAGAGAAATTAGAGTGAGAAAGAGAGAGAGAAAGAGAAGCTGTGAGTGGGAGAGAGAGAAAGAGTCTGTGAGTGAGTGAGAGAGAGAGAAGCTGTGAGTGAGAGAGAGAGAAAGAGAAGCTGTGAATGAGAGAGAGTGAAACTGTGAGTGAGAGAGAGAGAAAGAGAAGCTGTGAGTGATTAAGAGAGAGAAAGGGAAGTTGTGTGAGACAGAGAGAGAAGCTGTGAGTGAGTGAGAGAGAGAAAGAGAAGCTGTGAGTGAGAGAGAGAGAAAGAGAAGCTGTGAGTGAGAAGGAGAGTGAAAGAGAAGCTGTGAGTGAGTGAGAGAGAGAGAAAGAGAAGCTGTGAGAGAGAAAGAGAGAAGCTGTGAGTGAGAGAGTGAGAGAGAGAAAGAGAAGCTGTGAGTGAGAGAGAGAAAGAGAAGCTGTGAGTGAGAGGGAGAGAGAGAAAGAGAAGCTGTGAGTGAGAGAGAGAGAAAGAGAAGCTGTGAGTGTGAGAGAGAAAGAGAAGTTGTGAGTGAGAGGGAGAGAGAGAAAGAGAAGCTGTGAGTGACACACACAGAGAGAAGCTGTGAGTTAGAGAGAGAGAAAGAGAAGTTGTGAGTGACAGAGAGAGAGAAAGAGAAGCTGTGAGTGAGAGAGTGAGAGAGAGAAAGAGAAGCTGTTAGTGAGAGTGAGAGAGAGAGAGAAAGAGAAGCTGTGAGTGAGAGAGAGATTGAAAGAGAAGCTGTGAGTGAGAAAGAGAGAGAAAGAGAAGCTGTGAGTGAGAGAGAGAAAGAGAAGCTGTGAGTGAGAGGGAGAGAAAGAGAAGCTGTGAGTGATACAGAGAGGGAGAACCTGTGAGTTAGAGAGAGAGAAAGAGAAGCTGTGAGTGATAGAGAGAGAGAAAGAGAAGCTGAGAGTGAGAGGGAGAAAGAATGTGAGTGAGAGAGAGAGAAGATGTGAGTGAGAGAGAGAGAGGGAGAAAGAGAAGCTGTGTGTGTGTGTGTGAGAGAGAAAGAGAAGCTGTGAGTGAGAGTGAGAGAGAGAGAGAGAGAGAATGAGAAGCTGTGAGTGAGAGAGAGAGAAGCTGTGGGTGAGAGAGAGAGAAGATGTGAGTGAGAGAGAGAGAGGGAGAAAGAGAAGCTGTGTGTGTGTGTGAGAGAAAGAGAAGCTGTGAGTGAGAGTGAGAGAGAAAGAGAAAGAGAAGCTGTGAGTGAGAGAGCGAGAGAGAGAAAGAGAAGCTGTTAGTGAGAGTGAGAGAGAGAGAGAAAGAGAAGCTGTGAGTGAGAGAGAGAAAGAGATGCTGTGAGTGAGAGAGAGAGAGAAAGAGAAGCTGTGAGTGAGAGAGAGAGAAAGAGAAACTGTGAGTGAGAGAGAGAAAGAGAAGCTGTGAGTGAGAGGGAGAGAGAGAAAGAGAAGCTGTGAGTGAGAGAGAGAGAAAGAGAAGCTGTGAGTGAGAGAGAGAAAGAGAAGTTGTGAGTGAGAGGGAGAGAGAGAAAGAGAAGCTGTGAGTGAGAGAGAGAGAAAGAGATGCTGTGAGTGAGAGAGAGAGAGAAAGAGAAGCTGTGAGTGAGAGAGAGAGAAAGAGAAGCTGTGAGTGAGAGAGAGAGAAAGAGATGCTGTGAGTGAGAGAGAGAGAGAAAGAGAAGCTGTGAGTGAGAGAGAGAGAAAGAGAAGCTGTGAGTGAGAGAGAGAGAAAGAGAAGCTGTGAGTGAGAGAGAGAGAGAGAGAGAAGCTGTGAGTGAGAGAGAGAGAAAGAGATGCTGTGAGTGAGAGAGAGAGAGAAAGAGAAGCGGTGAGTGAGAGAGAGAGAAAGAGAAGCTGTGAGTGAGAGAGAGAGAGAAAGAGAAGCTGTGAGAGAGAAAGAGTAGCTGTGAGTGAGAGAGAGAGAGAAAGAGAAGCTGTGATTAAGAAGGAGAGGGAAAGAGAAGAAGTGAGAGAGAGAGAGAGAGAGAGAGAAAGAGGCTGTGAGACAGAAAGAGAAGCTGTGAGTGAGAGAGAGAGAGAGAGAGAGAGAATCTGTTAGTGAGAGAGAGAGAGAAAGAGAAGCTGTGAGTTAGAGAGAGAAAGAGAAGCTGTGAGTGAGAGGGAGAGAAAGAGAAGCTGTGAGTGACACACAGAGAGAGAAGCTGTGAGTTAGAGAGAGAGAAAGAGAAGCTGTGAGTGACAGAAAGAGAAAGAGAAGCTGAGATGAGAGAGAGAGAGAAAGTGAAGCTGTGAGTGAGAGAGAGAGAGAAAGAGAAGCTGTGTGTGTGTGAGAGAGAAAGATAGTCTGAGAAAGAGAGAGTGAAAGAGAAACTGTGAGTGAGACAGAGAGAGGGAGAAAGAGAAGCTGTGTGCGTGAGAGAGAGAAAGAGAAGCTGTGAGTGAGAGTGAGAGAGAGAGAGAGAAAGAGAAGCTGAGAGTGAGAGAGGGAGAGAAAGTGAAGCTGTGAGTGAGAGAGAGAGAGACAGAGAAAGTGAAGCTGTGAGTGAGAGAGAGAGAGAAAGAGATGCTGTGAGTGAGAGAGAGAGAGAAAGAGAAGCTGTGAGTGAGACAGAGAGAGGGAGAAATAGAAGCTGTGTGTGTGTGTGAGAGAGAAAGAGAAGCTGTGAGTGAGAGTGAGAGAGAGAGAGAGAAAGAGAAAGAGAAGCTGTGAGTGAGAGAGAGAGAATGAGAAGCTGTGAGTGAGAGAGAGAGAAGCTGTGAGTGAGAGAGAGAGAAGATGTGAGTGAGAGAGAGAGAGGGAGAAAGAGAAGCTGTGTGTGTGTGAGAGAGAAAGAGAAGCTGTGAGTGAGAGTGAGAGAGAGAGAAAGAGAAAGAGAAGCTGTGAGTGAGAGAGCGAGAGAGGGAAAGAGAAGCTGTTAGTGAGAGTGAGAGAGAGAGAGAAAGAGAAGCTGTGAGTGAGAGAGGGAGAGAAAGAGATGCTGTGAGTGAGAGAGAGAGAAAGAGAAGCTGTGAGTGAGAGAGAGAGAAAGAGAAGCTGTGAGAGAGAGAGAGAAAGAGAAGCTGTGAGTGAGAAGGAGAGGGAAAGAGAAGCTGTGAGTGAGTGAGAGAGAGAGAAAGAGAAGCTGTGAGTGAGAGAGAGAGAAAGAGAAGCTGTGAGTGAGAGAGAGAGAGAAAGAGAAGCTGTGAGTAAGAAGGAGAGGGAAAGAGAAGAAGTGAGAGAGTGAGAGAGAGAAAGAGAATCTGTTAGTGAGAGTGAGAGAGAGAGAGAAAGAGAAGCTGTGAGTGAGAGAGAGATTGAAAGAGAAGCTGTGAGTGAGAGAGAGAGAGAATATGTGAGTGATAGAGAGAGAGAATGAGAAGCTGTGAGTGATAGAGAGAGTAAGTAAGAGAAGCTGTGAGTGAGATAGAGAGAGAGAGAAGGAGAAGCTGTGAGTGAGAGAGAGAGAGGGAGAAAGATAAGCTGTGTGTGTGTGAGAGAGAGAGAGAAGCTGTGATTGAGAGTGAGAGAGAGAGAAAGAGATGCTGTGAGTGAGAGAGAGAGAAGCTGTGAGTGAGAGAGAGAAAGAAAAGCGGTGAGTGAGAGAGAGAGAGAAAGAGAAGCTGTGAGTGAGAGAGTGAGAGAGAGAAAGAGAAGCTGTTAGTGAGAGTGAGAGAGAGAGAGAAAGAGAAGCTGTGAGTGAGAGAGAGATTGAAAGAGAAGCTGTGAGTGAGAGAGAGAGAGAAAGAGAAGCTGTGAGTGAGAGAGAGAAAGAGAAGCTGTGAGTGAGAGGGACAGAAAGAGAAGCTGTGAGTGACACAGAGAGAGAGAACCTGTGAGTTAGAGAGAGAGAAAGAGAAGCTGTGAGTGACAGAGAGAGAGAAAGAGAAGCTGAGAGTGAGAGAGAGAGAGAATGTGAAGCTGTGTGTGTGTGTGAGAGAGAAAGATAGTCTGAGAAAGAGAGAGTGAAAGAGAAGCTGTGAGTGAGACAGAGAGAGGGAGAAAGAGAAGCTGTGTGTGAGAGAGAGAGAAAGAGAAGCTGTGAGTGAGAGTGAGAGAGAGAAAGAGAAAGAGAAGCTGTGAGTGAGAGAGAGAGAAAGAGAAGCTGTGAGTGAGAGAGATAGAGAAAGCGAAGCTGTGAGTGAGAGAGAGAGAATAAAAAGCTGTGAGTGTGAGAGAGAGAAGCTGTGAGTGAGAGAGAGAGAGAGATGTGAGTGATAGAGAGAGAGAAAGAGAAGCTGTGAGTGAGAGGGAGAGAAAGTAAGAGAAGCTGTGAGTGTGATAGAGAGAGAGAGAAAGAGAAGCTGTGAGTGAGAGAGAGAGGGAGAAAGATAATCTGTGATTGAGAGAGAGAGAGAGAGAAAGAGAAGCTGTGAGTGAGAGAGAGAGAAAGAGAAGCTGTGAGTGAGAGAGAGAGAAGCTGTGTGAGAGAGAGAAAGAAAAGCTGTGAGTGAGAGAGAGAGAAAGAGAAGATATGAGTGAGTGAGAGAGAAGCAGTGAGTGAGAGAGAGAGAGAGAAAGAAAAGCTGTGAGTGAGATAGAGAGAGAGAAAGAGAAGCTGTGAGAGAGAGAGAGGGGAAGAAAGAGAAGCTGTGTGTGTGAGAGAGAGAAAGAGAAGCTGTGAGTGTGAGAGAGAGAAAGAGAAGCTGTGAGTGAGAGAGAGAGAGAGAAAGAAAGAGAAATTAGAGTGAGAAAGAGAGAGAGAGAGAAGCTGTGAGTGGGAGAGAGAGAAAGAGTCTGTGAGTGAGTGAGAGAGAGAGAAGCTGTGAGTGAGAGAGAGAGAAAGAGAAGCTGTGAATGAGAGAGAGAGAAACTGTGAGTGAGAGAGAGAGAAAGAGAAGCTGTGAGTGATTAAGAGAGAGAAAGGGAAGTTGTGAGAGAGAGAGAGAGAGAGAGAAGCTGTGAGTGAGAGAGAGAGAGAAAGAGAAGCTGTGAGTGAGAGAGAGAGAAAGAGAAGCTGTGAGTGAGAAGGAGAGGGAAAGAGAAGTTGTGAGTGAGTGAGAGAGAGAGAAAGAGAAGCTGTGAGAGAGAAAGAGAGAAGCTGTGAGTGAGAGAGTGAGAGAGAGAAAGAGAAGCTGTGAGTGAGAGAGAGAAAGAGAAGCTGTGAGTGAGAGGGAGAGAGAGAAAGAGAAGCTGTGAGTGAGAGAGAGAGAAAGAGAAGCTGTGAGTGTGAGAGAGAAAGAGAAGTTGTGAGTGAGAGGGAGAGAGAGAAAGAGAAGCTGTGAGTGACACACACAGAGAGAAGCTGTGAGTTAGAGAGAGAGAGAAAGAGAAGTTGTGAGTGACAGAGAGAGAGAAAGAGAAGCTGTGAGTGAGAGAGTGAGAGAGAGAAAGAGAAGCTGTTAGTGAGAGTGAGAGAGAGAGAGAAAGAGAAGCTGTGAGTGAGAGAGAGATTGAAAGAGAAGCTGTGAGTGAGAAAGAGAGAGAAAGAGAAGCTGTGAGTGAGAGAGAGAAAGAGAAGCTGTGAGTGAGAGGGAGAGAAAGAGAAGCTGTGAGTGATACAGAGAGGGAGAACCTGTGAGTTAGAGAGAGAGAAAGAGAAGCTGTGAGTGATAGAGAGAGAGAAAGAGAAGCTGAGAGTGAGAGGGAGAAAGAATGTGAAGCTGTCAGTGAGAGAGAGAGAGAAAGAGAAGCTGTGTGTGTGTGAGAGAGAGAAAGATAGTCTGAGAAAGAGAGAGTGAAAGAGAAGCTGTGAGTGAGACAGAGAGAGGGAGAAAGAGAAGCTGTGTGTGTGTGAGAGAGAAAGAGAAACTGTGAGTGAGAGGGAGAGAGAGAAAGAGAAGCTGTGAGTGAGAGAGAGAGAAAGAGAAGCTGTGAGTGAGAGAGAGAAAGAGAAGTTGTGAGTGAGAGGGAGAGTGAGAAAGAGAAGCTGTGAGTGAGAGAGAGAGAGAAAGAGAAGCTGTGAGTGAGACAGAGAGAGGGAGAAAGAGAAGCTGTGTGTGTGTGAGAGAGAGAAAGAGAAGCTGTGAGTGAGAGAGAGAGAAAGAGAAGCTGTGAGTGAGAGAGAGAAAGAGAAGTTGTGAGTGAGAGGGAGAAAGAGAAGCTGTGATTAAGAAGGAGAGGGAAAGAGAAGAAGTGAGTGAGAGAGAGAGAGAGAGAGAGAGAAAGAGGCTGTGAGACAGAAAGAGAAGCTGTGAGTGAGAGAGTGAGAGAGAGAAAGAGAATCTGTTAGTGAGAGAGAGAGAAAGAGAAGCTGTGAGTTAGAGAGAGAAAGAGAAGCTGTGAGTGAGAGGGAGAGAAAGAGAAGCTGTGAGTGACACACAGAGAGAGAAGCTGTGAGTTAGAGAGAGAGAAAGAGAAGCTGTGAGTGACAGAAAGAGAAACAGAAGCTGAGAGTGAGAGAGAGAGAGAAAGTGAAGCTGTGAGTGAGAGAGAGAGAGAAAGAGAAGCTGTGTGTGTGTGTGTGAGAGAGAAAGAGAAGCTGTGAGTGAGAGAGAGAGAGAGAGAGAGAGAGAATGAGAAGCTGTGAGTGAGAGAGAGAGAAGCTGTGAGTGAGAGAGAAGATGTGAGTGAGAGAGAGAGAGGGAGAAAGAGAAGCTGTGTGTGTGTGTGAGAGAAAGAGAAGCTGTGAGTGAGAGTGAGAGAGAGAGAAAGAGAAAGAGAAGCTGTGAGTGAGAGAGCGAGAGAGAGAAAGAGAAGCTGTTAGTGAGAGTGAGAGAGAGAGAGAAAGAGAAGCTGTGAGTGAGAGAGAGAAAGAGATTCTGTGAGTGAGAGAGAGAGAGAAAGAGAAGCTGTGAGTGAGAGAGAGAGAAAGAGAAACTGTGAGTGAGAGAGAGAAAGAGAAGCTGTGAGTGAGAGGGAGAGAGAGAAAGAGAAGCTGTGAGTGAGAGAGAGAGAAAGAGAAGCTGTGAGTGAGAGAGAGAAAGAGAAGTTGTGAGTGAGAGGGAGAGAGAGAAAGAGAAGCTGTGAGTGAGAGAGAGAGAAAGAGATGCTGTGAGTGAGAGAGAGAGAGAAAGAGAAGCTGTGAGTGAGAGAGAGAGAAAGAGAAGCTGTGAGTGAGAGAGAGAGAAAGAGATGCTGTGAGTGAGAGAGAGAGAGAAAGAGAAGCTGTGAGTGAGAGAGAGAGAAAGAGAAGCTGTGAGTGAGAGAGAGAGAGAGAGAGAAGCTGTGAGTGAGAGAGAGAGAAAGAGATGCTGTGAGTGAGAGAGAGAGAGAAAGAGAAGCTGTGAGTGAGAGAGAGAGAAAGAGAAGCTGTGAGTGAGAGAGAGAGAGAAAGAGAAGCTGTGAGAGAGAAAGAGTAGCTGTGAGTGAGAGAGAGAGAGAAAGAGAAGCTGTGATTAAGAAGGAGAGGGAAAGAGAAGAAGTGAGTGAGAGAGAGAGAGAAAGAGGCTGTGAGACAGAAAGAGAAGCTGTGAGTGAGAGAGTGAGAGAGAGAAAGAGAATCTGTTAGTGAGAGAGAGAGAGAAAGAGAAGCTGTGAGTTAGAGAGAGAAAGAGAAGCTGTGAGTGAGAGGGAGAGAAAGAGAAGCTGTGAGTGACACACAGAGAGAGAAGCTGTGAGTTAGAGAGAGAGAAAAAGAAGCTGTGAGTGACAGAAAGAGAAAGAGAAGCTGAGATGAGAGAGAGAGAGAAAGTGAAGTTGTGAGTGAGAGAGAGAGAAAGAGAAGCTGTGTGTGTGTGAGAGAGAAAGATAGTCTGAGAAAGAGAGAGTGAAAGAGAAGCTGTGAGTGAGACAGAGAGAGGGAGAAAGAGAAGCTGTGTGCGTGAGAGAGAGAAAGAGAAGCTGTGAGTGAGAGTGAGAGAGAGAGAGAGAAAGAGAAGCTGAGAGTGAGAGAGGGAGAGAAAGTGAAGCTGTGAGTGAGAGAGAGAGAGACAGAGAAAGTGAAGCTGTGAGTGAGAGAGAGAGAGAAAGAGATGCTGTGAGTGAGAGAGAGAGAGAAAGAGAAGCTGTGAGTGAGACAGAGAGAGGGAGAAATAGAAGCTGTGTGTGTGTGAGAGAGAGAAAGAGAAGCTGTGAGTGAGAGTGAGAGAGAGAGAGAGAAAGAGAAAGAGAAAGAGAAGCTGTGAGTGAGAGAGAGAGAATGAGAAGCTGTGAGTGAGAGAGAGAGAAGCTGTGAGTGAGAGAGAGAGAAGATGTGAGTGAGAGAGAGAGAGGGAGAAAGAGAAGCTGTGTGTGTGTGAGAGAGAAAGAGAAGCTGTGAGTGAGAGTGAGAGAGAGAGAAAGAGAAAGAGAAGCTGTGAGTGAGAGAGCGAGAGAGGGAAAGAGAAGCTGTTAGTGAGAGTGAGAGAGAGAGAGAAAGAGAAGCTGTGAGTGAGAGAGGGAAAGAAAGAGATGCTGTGAGTGAGAGAGAGAGAGAAAGAGAAGCTGTGAGTGAGAGAGAGAGAAAGAGAAGCTGTGAGAGAGAGAGAGAAAGAGAAGCTGTGAGTGAGAAGGAGAGGGAAAGAGAAGCTGTGAGTGAGTGAGAGAGAGAGAAAGAGAAGCTGTGAGTGAGAGAGAGAGAAAGAGAAGCTGTGAGTGAGAGATAGAGAGAAAGAGAAGCTGTGAGTAAGAAGGAGAGGGAAAGAGAAGAAGTGAGTGAGTGAGAGAGAGAGAAAGAGAAGCTGTGAGAGAGAAAGAGAAGCTGTGAGTGAGAGAGTGAGAGAGAGAAAGAGAATCTGTTAGTGAGAGTGAGAGAGAGAGAGAAAGAGAAGCTGTGAGTGAGAGAGAGATTGAAAGAGAAGCTGTGAGTGAGAGAGAGAGAGAAAGAGAAGCTGTGAGTGAGAGAGAGAAAGAGAAGCTGTGACTGAGAGGGAGAGAGAGAAAGAGAAGCTGTGAGTTACA
This sequence comes from Bradypodion pumilum, assembly GCA_035047305.1. Lineage (NCBI taxonomy): Eukaryota > Metazoa > Chordata > Lepidosauria > Squamata > Chamaeleonidae > Bradypodion > Bradypodion pumilum. The sequence continues at coordinate 268,383,838 of JAWDJD010000001.1, read as the reverse complement.
CAGAGAGAGAGAAGCTGTGAGTTAGAGAGAGAGAAAGAGAAGCTGTGTGTGTGAGAGAGAAAGATAGTCTGAGAAAGAGAGAGTGAAAGAGAAGCTGTGAGTGAGAGTGAGAGAGAGAGAGAGAGAGAAGCTGTGAGTGTGAGTGAGAGAGAAAGAGAAGCTGTGAGTGAGTGAGAGAGAGAGAGAATGAGAAGCTGTGAGTGTGAGAGAGAAGCTGTGAGAGAGAGAAAGAGAAGCTGTGAGTGAGAGAGAGAGAGAGAAAATGTGAGTGATAGAGAGAGAGAATGAGAAGCTGTCAGTGAGAGAGAGAGAAAGTAAGAGAAGCTGTAAGTGAGATAGAGAGAGAGAGAAAGAGAAGCTGTGAGTGAGAGAGAGAGAGGGAGAGAAAGATAATCTGTGAGAGAGAGAGAGAAAGAGAAGCTGTGTGTTTTAGAGAGAGAGAAAGAGAAACTGTGAGTGAGAGAGAGAGAAAGAGAAGCTGTGAGTGAGAGAGAGAGAAGCTATGAGTGAGAGAGGGAAAGAAAAGCTGTGAGTGAGAGAGAGAGAAAGAGAAGATATGAGTGAGAGAGAGAAAGAGAAGCTGTGAGTGAGAGAGAGAGAAGCTATGAGTGAGAGAGAGAAAGAAAAGCTGTGAGTGAGAGAGAGAGAGAAAGAGAAGATATGAGTGAGAGAGAGAGAGAAGCTGTGAGTGAGAGAGAGAGAAAGAAAGAGAAATTAGAGTGAGAAAGAGAGAGAGAAAGACAAGCTGTGAGTGGGAGAGAGAGAAAGAGAGTCTGTGAATCAGAGAGAGAGAGGGAAGCTGTGAGTGAGAGAGAGAGAGCCGCTGTGAGTGAGAGAGAGAGAAAGAGAAGATGTGAATGAGAGAGAGAGAGAAAGAGAAGCTGTGAGTGAGAAGGAGAGGGAAAGAGAAGCTGTGAGTGAGTGAGAGAGAGAGAAAGAGAAGCTGTGAGTGAGAGAGAGAGAGAGAAAGAGAAGCTGTGAGTGAGAGAGAGAGAGAAAGAGAAGCTGTGAGTAAGAAGGAGAGGGAAAGAGAAGAAGTGAGTGAGTGAGAGAGAGAGAAAGAGAAGCTGTGAGAGAGAAAGAGAAGCTGTGAGTGAGAGAGTGAGAGAGAGAAAGAGAATCTGTTAGTGAGAGTGAGAGAGAGAGAGAAAGAGAAGCTGTGAGTGAGAGAGAGATTGAAAGAGAAGCTGTGAGTGAGAGAGAGAGAAAGAGAAGCTGTGAGTGAGAGAGAGAAAGAGAAGCTGTGACTGAGTGGGAGAGAAAGAAAGAGAAGCTGTGAGTTACACAGAGAGAGAGAAGCTGTGAGTTAGAGAGAGAGAAAGAGAAGCTGTGAGTGACAGAGAGAGAGAAAGAGAAGCTGAGAGTGAGAGAGAGAGAGAGAAAGTGAAGCTGTGAGTGTGAGAGAGAGACAGAGAAGCTGTGTGTGTGTGAGAGAGAGAAAGATAGTCTGAGAAAGAGAGAGTGAAAGAGAAGCTGTGAGTGAGACAGAGAGAGGGAGAAAGAGAAGCTGTGTGCGTGAGAGAGAGAAAGTGAAGCTGTGAGTGAGAGAGAGAGAGAAAGAGAAGCTGTGTGTGTGAGAGAGAAAGATATTTTGAGAAAGAGAGAGTGAAAGAGAAGCTGTGAGTGAGAGAGAGAGAGGGAGAAAGAGAAGCTGTGTGTGAGAGAGAGAGAAAGAGAAGCTGTGCGTGAGAGAGAGAGAAGCTATGAGTGAGAGAGAGAAAGAAAAGCTGTGAGTGAGAGAGAAACAGAAGCTGTGAGTGAGACAGAGAGAGAGAAAGAGAAGCTGTGAGAGAGAGAGAGAGGGAGAAAGAGAAGCTGTGAGAGAGAGAGAGAAAGAGAAGCTGTGAGTGTGTGTGAGAGAGAAAGAGAAGCTGGGAGTGAGAGAGAGAGAAAGAAAGAGAAATTAGAGTGAGAAAGAGAGAGAGAAAGAGAAGCTGTGAGTGGGAGAGAGAGAAAGAGAGTCTGTGAATCAGAGAGAGAGAGAAGCTGTGAGTGAGAGACAGAGGGAGAGAGCCGCTGTGAGTGAGAGAGAGAGAAAGAGAAGCTGTGAATGAGAGAGAGAGAGAAATAGAAGCTGTGAGTTAGAGAGAGAGAAAGAGAAGCTGTGAGTGAGTGAGAGAGAGAAAGGGAAGTTTGTGAGTGAGAGAGAGAGAGAAAGAGAAGCTGTGAGTGAGAGAGAGATGCTGTGAGTGAGAGAGAGAAAGAAAAGCTGTGAGTGAGAGAGAGAGAGAGAAAGAGAAGATGTGAGTGAGTGAGAGAGAGAGAGAAGCAGTGAGTGAGAGAGAGAGAGAGAAAGAGAAGCTGTCAGTGAGACAGAGAGAGAGAAAGAGAAGCTGTGAGAGAGAGAGAGGGAGAAAGAGAAGCTGTGAGAGAGAGAGTGAAAGAGAAGCTGTGAGTGTGTGTGAGAGAGAAAGAGAAGCTGTGAGTGAGAGAGAGAGAAAGAAAGAGAAATTAGAGTGAGAAAGAGAGAGAAAGAGAAGCTGTGAGTGAGAGAGAGAGAGAAGATGTGAGTGATAGAGAGAGAGAATGAGAAGCTGTGATTGATAGAGAGTAAGTAAGAGAAGCTGTGAGTGAGATAGAGAGAGAGAGAAGGAGAAGCTGTGAGAGAGAGAGAGGGAGTAAGATAAGCTGTGTGAGAGGGAGAGAGAGAGAAGCTGTGTGTGAGAGAGAGAGAAAGAAAAGCTGTGATTGAGAGTGAGAGAGAGAGAGAAAGAGATGCTGTGAGTGAGAGAGAGAGAAGCTGTGAGTGAGAGAGAGAAAGAAAAGTGGTGAGTGAGAGAGAGAGAAAGAGAAGATATGAATGAGAGAGAGAGAGAGAAGCAGTGAGAGAGAGAGAGAAAGAGAAGCTGTGAGTGAGACAGAGAGAGAGAAAGAGAAGCTGTGAGAGAGAGAGAGGGAGAAAGAGAAGCTGTGAGAGAGCGAGAGAAAGAGAAGCAGTGAGTGTGTGTGAGAGAGAAAAAGAAGCTGTGAGTGAGAGAGAGAGAAAGAAAGAGAAATTAGAGTGAGAAAGAGAGAGAGAAAGAGAAGCTGTGAGTGAGAGAGAGAGAGAAAGAGAAGCTGTGAGTGAGAGAGAGAAAGAGATGCTGTGAGTGAGAGAGAGAGAAAGAGAAGCTGTGAGTGAGAAGGAGAGAGAGAGAGAAAGAGAAGCTGTGAGTGAGAGAGAGAGAGAAAGAGAAGCTGTGAGTGAGAGAGAGAATGAGAAGCTGTGAGTGAGAGAGAGTTGTGGAGAGAGAGAAAGAGAAGCTGTGAGTGAGAGAGAGAGAAAGAGAAGATATGAGTGAGAGAGAGAGAGTAGCAGTGAGAGAGAGAGAGAGAGAGAAAGAGAAGCTGTGAGTGTGAGTGAGAGAGAAAGAGAAGCTGTGAGTGAGAGAGAGAGAATGAGAAGCTGTGAGTGAGAGAGAGAAGCTGTGAGAGAGAGAAAGAGAAGCTGTGAGTGTGTGAGAGAGAGAGAAGATGTGAGTGATAGAAAGAGAGAATGAGAAGCTGTCAGTGAGAGAGAGAGAGAAAGTAAGAGAAGCTGTGAGTTAGATAGAGAGAGAGAGAAAGAGAAGCTGTGAGTGAGAGAGAGAGAGGGAGAGAAATATAATCTGTGTGTGTGAGAGAGAGAAAGAGAAGCTGTGTGTTTTAGAGAGAGAGAAAGAGAAGCTGTGAGTGAGAGAGAGAGAAAGAGAAGCTGTGAATGAGAGAGAGAGAGAAAGAGAAGCTGTGAGTGAGAGAGAGAGAAAGAGAAGCTGTGAGTGAGTGAGAGAGAGAAAGGGAAGTTTGTGAGTGAGAGAGAGAGAGAAAGAGAAGCTTTGAGTGAGAGAGAGAAGCTGTGAGTGAGAGAGAGAAAGAAAAGCTGTGAGTGAGAGAGAGAGAGAGAAAGAGAAGATGTGTGTGTGTGTGAGAGAGAGAAAGAGAAGCTGTGAGTGAGAGTGAGAGAGAGAGAGAGAAAGAGAAGCTGAGAGTTAGAGAGAGAGAGAAAGTGAAGCTGTGAGTGAGAGAGAGAGACAGAGAAGCTGTGTGTGTGAGAGAGAGAAAGAGAAGATGTGAGTGAGAGTGAGAGAGAGAGAGATAAAGAGAAGCTGTGAGTGAGAGAGAGAGAAAGCAAAGCTGTGAGTGAGAGAGAGAGAATGAGAAGCTGTGAGTGAGAGAGAGAGAAACTGTGAGTGAGAGAGAGAGAGAAGATGTGTGAGAGAGAGAGGGAGAAAGAGAAGCTGTGTGTGTGTAAGAGAGAAAGAGAAGCTGTGAGTGAGAGTGAGTGAGAGAAAGAGAAAGAGAAGCTGTGAGTGAGAGAGCGAGAGTGAGAAAGAGAAGCTGTTAGTGAGAGTGAGAGTGAGAGAGAAAGAGAAGCTGTGAGTGAGAGAGAGAGAGAAAGAGATGCTGTGAGTGAGAGAGAGAGAGAAAGAGAAGCTGTGAGTGAGAGACAGAGAACGAGAAGCTGTGTGTGAGAGAGAGAGAAAGAGAAGCTGTGAGTGAGAGAGAGAGAAAGAGAAGCTGTGAGTGAGTGAGAGAGAGAGAAAGAGAAGCTGTGAGTGAGAGAGAGAGAGAAAGAGAAGCTGTGAGTGAGAGAGAGAGAAAGAGAAGCTGTGAGTGAGTGAGAGAGAGAAAGGGAAGTTTGTGAGTGAGAGAGAGAGAGAAAGAGAAGCTGTGAGAGAGAAAGAGAAGCTGTGAGTGAGAGAGTGAGAGAGAGAAAGAGAATCTGTTAGTGAGAGTGAGAGAGAGAGAGAAAGAGAAGCTGTGTGTGAGAGAGAGATTGAAAGAGAAGCTGTGAGTGAGAGAGAGAGAGAGAAAGAGAAGCTGTGAGTGAGAGAGAAAGAGAAGCTGTGACTGAGAGGGAGAGAGAGAAAGAGAAGCTGAGTGACAGAGAGAGTAGCTGTGAGTTAGAGAGAGAGAAAGAGAAGCTGTGAGTGACAGAGAGAGAGAAAGAGATGCTGAGAGTGAGAGAGAGAGAGAGAAAGTGAAGCTTTGAGTGAGAGAGAGAGAGACAGAGAAGCTGTGTGTGTGTGAGAGAGAGAAAGATAGTCTGAGAAAGAGAGAGTGAAAGAGAAGCTGTGAGTGAGACAGAGAGAGGGAGAAAGAGAAGCTGTGTGCGTGTGAGAGAGAAAGAGAAGCTGTGAGTGAGAGAGAGAGAAAGTGAAGCTGTGAGTGAGAGAGAGAGAGAAAGAGAAGCTGTGAGTGAGAGAGAGAGAAAGAGAAGCTGTGAGTGAGTGAGAGAGAGAAAGGGAAGTTTGTGAGTGAGAGAGAGAGAGAAAGAGAAGCTGTGAGTGAGAGAGAGAGGGAGAAAGAGAAGCTGTGTGTGAGAGAGAGAGAGAGAAAGAGAAGCTGTGAGTGAGAGTGAGAGAGAGAGAAAAAGAGAAGCTGTGAGTGTGAGTGAGAGAGAAAGCGAAGCTGTGAGTGAGAGAGAGAGAGAGAATGAGAAGCTGTGAGTGAGAGAGAGAAGCTGTGTGTGTGAGAGAGAAAGAGAAGCTGTGAGTGAGAGAGAGAGAGAAGATGTGAGTGATAGAGAGAGAGAATGAGAAGCTGTCAGTGAGAGAGAGAGAAAGTAAGAGAAGCTGTGAGTGAGAGAGAGAGAGAGAAAGAGAAGCTGTGAGTGAGAGAGAGAGAGGGAGAGAAAGATAATCTGTGAGAGAGAGAGAGAGAAAGAGAAGCTGTGTGTTTTAGAGAGAGAGAAAGAGAAGCTGTGATTGAGTGTGTGTGAGAGAGAGAAAGAGAAGCTGTGAGAGAGAGAGAGAGAAGCTATGAGTGAGAGAGAGAAAGAAAAGCTGTGAGTGAGAGAGAGAGAGAGAAAGAGGATATGAGTGAGAGAGAGAGAGAAGCAGTGAGAGAGAGAGAAACAGAAGCTGTGAGTGTGTGAGAGAGAGAAAGAGAAGCTGTGAGTGAGAGAGAGAGAAAGAAAGAGAAATTAGAGTGAGAAAGAGAGAGAGAGAGAGCCGCTGTGAGTGAGAGAGAGAGAAAGAGAAGCTGTGAATGAGAGAGAGAGAGAAAGAGAAGCTGTGAGTGAGAGAGAGAAAGGGAAGTTTGTGAGTGAGAGAGAGAGAGAAAGAGAAGCTGTGTTTGAGAGAGAGAAGCTGTGAGTGAGAGAGAGAAAGAAAAGCTGTGAGTGAGAGAGAGAGAGAGAAAGAGAAGATGTGAGTGAGAGAGAGAGAGAGAGAAGCAATGTGTGTGAGAGAGAGAGAGAAAGAGAAGCTGTCAGTGAGACAGAGAGAGAGAAAGAGAAGCTGTGAGAGAGAGAGAGAGGGAGAAAGAGAAGCTGTGAGAGAGAGAGAAAGAGAAGCTGTGAGTGTGTGTGTGAGAGAAAGAGAAGCTGTGAGTGAGAGAGAGAGAGAAAGAAAGAGAAATTAGAGTGAGAAAGAGAGAGAGAAAGAGAAGCTGTGAGTGAGAGAGAGAGAGAGAGAAGATGTGAGTGATAGAGAGAGAATGAGAAGCTGTGAGTGATAGAGAGAGTAAGTAAGAGAAGCTGTGAGTGAGATAGAGAGAGAGAAGGAGAAGCTGTGAGTGAGAGAGAGAGAGGGAGAAAGATAAGCTGTGTGAGAGAGAGAGAGAGAAGCTGTGTGTGAGAGAGAGAGAAAGAAAAGCTGTGATTGAGAGTGAGTGAGAGAGAGAAAGAGATGCTGTAAGTGAGAGAGAGAGAAGCTGTGAGTGAGAGAGAGAAAGAAAAGCGGTGAGTGAGAGAGAGAGAGAAAGAGAAGCTGTGAGTGAGACTGTAAGAGAGAGAAAGAGAAGCTGTTAGTGAGAGTGAGAGAGAGAGAGAAAGAGAAGCTGTGAGTGAGAGTGATATTGAAAGAGAAGCTGTGAGTGAGAGAGAGAGAGAAAGAGAAGCTGTGAGTGAGAGAGAGAAAGAGAATCTGTGAGTGAGAGGGAGAGAAAGAGAAGCTGTGAGTGACACAGAGAGAGAGAAGCTGTGAGTTAGAGAGAGAGAAAGAGAAGCTGTGAGTGACAGAGAGAGAGGAAGAGAAGCTGTGAGTGAGAGAGAGAGAGAAAGAGAAGCTGTGTGTGCGTGTGAGAGAGAAAGATAGTCTGAGAAAGAGAGAGTGAAAGAGAAGCTGTGAGTGAGACAGAGAGAGGGAGAAAGAGAAGCTGTGTGTGTGTGAGAGAGAAAGAGAAGCTGTGAGTGAGAGTGAGAGAGAGAAAGAGAAAGAGAAGCTGTGAGTGAGAGAGAGAGAAAGAGAAGCTGTGAGTGAGAGAGAGAGAGAAAGCGAAGCTGTGAGTGAGAGAGAGAGAGAATGAGAAGCTGTGAGTGTGTGAGAGAGAAGCTGTGAGTGAGAGAGAGAGAGATGTGAGTGATAGAGAGAGAGAAAGAGAAGCTGTGAGTGAGAGGGAGAGAAAGTAAGAGAAGCTGTTAGTGAGATAGAGAGAGAGAGAAAGAGAAGCTGTGAGTGAGAGAGAGAGGGAGAAAGATAATCTGTGATTGAGAGTGAGAGAGAGAGAAAGAGAAGCTGTGAGTGAGAGAGAGAGAAAGAGAAGCTGTGAGTGAGAGAGAGAGAAGCTGTGTGAGAGAGAGAAAGTGAAGCTGTGAGTGAGAGAGAGAGAGACAGAGAAAGAGAAGCTGTGAGTGAGAGAGAGAGAGAAAGAGATGCTGTGAGTGAGAGAGAGAGAGAAAGTGAAGCTGTGAGTGAGAGAGAGAGAGACAGAGAAAGAGAAGCTGTGAGTGAGTGAGAGAGAGAAAGAGATGCTGTGAGTGAGAGGGAGAGAGAAAGAGAAGCTGTGAGTGAGACAGAGAGAGGGAGAAAGAGAAGCTGTGTCTGTGTGAGAGAGAAAGAGAAGCTGTGAGTGAGAGTGAGAGAGAGAGAGAGAGAGAAGCTGAGAGTGAGAGAGAGAGAGAAAGTGAAGCTGTGAGTGAGAGAGAGAGAGACAGAGAAAGAGAAGCTGTGAGTGAGAGAGAGAGAAAGAGATGCTGTGAGTGAGAGAGAGAGAGAAAGAGAAGCTGTGAGTGAGACAGAGAGAAGGAGAAAGAGAAGCTGTGTGTGTGTGTGAGAGAGAGAGAAAGAGAAGCTGTGAGTGAGAGTGAGAGAGAGAGAGAAAGAGAAGCTGTGAGTGAGAGAGAGAGAATGAGAAGCTGTGAGTGAGAGAGAGAGAAGCTGTGAGTGAGAGAGAGAGAAGATGTGAGTGAGAGAGAGAGGGAGAAAGAGAAGCTGTGTGTGTGAGAGAGAAAGAGAAGCTGTGAGTGAGAGTGAGAGAGAGAGAGAGAGAAAGAGAAGCTGTGAGTGAGAGAGCGAGAGAGAGAAAGAGAAGCTGTTAGTGAGAGTGAGAGAGAGAGAGAAAGAAAAGCTGTGAGTGAGAGAGAAAGAGAAAGAGATGCTGTGAGTGAGAGAGAGAGAAAGAGAAGCTGTGAGTGAGAGAGAGAGAAAGAGAAACTGTGAGTGAGAGAGAGAAAGAGAAGCTGTGAGTGAGAGGGAGAGAGAGAAAGAGAAGCTGTGAGTGAGAGAGAGAGAAAGAGAAGCTGTGAGTGAGAGAGAGAAAGAGAAGTTGTGAGTGAGAGGGAGAGAGAGAAAGAGAAGCTGTGAGTGACACACAGAGAGAGAAGCTGTGAGTTAGAGAGGGAGAGAAAGAAGTTGTGAGTGACAGAGAGAGAGAGAAAGAGCTGTGAGTGAGAGTGAGAGAGAGAGAGAAAGAGAAGCTGTGAGTGAGAGAGAGAGAAAGAGATGCTGTGAGTGAGAGAGAGAGAGAAAGAGAAGCTGTGAGTGAGAGAGAGAGAAAGAGAAGCTGTGAGAGAGAGAGAGAAAGAGAAGCTGTGAGAGAGAAAGAGAAGCTGTGAGTGAGAGAGAGAGAAAGAGTAGCTGTGAGTGAGAGAGATAGAGAAAGAGAAGCTGTGATTAAGAAGGAGAGGGAAAGAGAAGAAGTGAGTGAGAGAGAGAGAGAGAGAAAGAGAATCTGTTAGTGTGAGAGAGAGAGAAAGAGAAGCTGTGAGTGACACACAGAGAGAGAAGCTGTGAGTTAGAGAGAGAGAGAAAGAAGTTGTGAGTGACAGAGAGAGAGAGAAAGAGCTGTGAGTGAGAGTGAGAGAGAGAGAGAAAGAGAAGCTGTGAGTGAGAGAGAGAGAAAGAGATGCTGTGAGTGAGAGAGAGAGAGAAAGAGAAGCTGTGAGTGAGAGAGAGAGAAAGAGAAGCTGTGTGAGAGAGAGAGAAAGAGAAGCTGTGACTGAGTGAGAGAGAGAGAAAGAGAAGCTGTGAGTGAGAGAGAGATTGAAAGAGAAGCTGTGAGTGAGAGAGAGAGAGAAAGAGAAGCTGTGAGTGAGAGAGAGAAAGAGAAGCTGTGACTGAGAGGGAGAGAGAGAAAGAGAAGCTGTGAGTTACACAGAGAGAGAGAAGCTGTGAGTTAGAGAGAGAGAAAGAGAAGCTGTGTGTGTGAGAGAGAAAGATAGTCTGAGAAAGAGAGAGTGAAAGAGAAGCTGTGAGTGAGAGAGAGAGGGAGAAAGAGAAGCTGTGTGTGTGTGAGAGAGAAAGAGGAGCTGTGAGTGAGAGTGAGAGAGAGAGAGAAGCTGTGAGTGACAGAGAGAGAAAGAAAGAGAAATTAGAGTGAGAAAGAGAGAGAGAAAGAGAAGCTGTGAGTGGGAGAAAGAGAAAGAGAGTCTGTGAATCAGAGAGAGAGAGAGAAGCTGTGAGTGAGAGACAGAGAGAGCGCCGCTGTGAGTGAGAGAGAGAGAAAGAGAAGCTGTGAATGAGAGAGAGAGAGAAATAGAAGCTGTGAGTGAGAGAGAGAGAAAGAGAAGCTGTGAGTGAGTGCGAGAGAGAAAGGGAAGTTTGTGAGTGAGAGAGAGAGAGAAAGAGAAGCTGTGAGTGAGAGAGAGATGCTGGGAGTGAGAGAGAGAAAGAAAAGCTGTGAGTGAGAGAGAGAGAGAGAAAGAGAAGATGTGAGTGAGTGAGAGAGAGAGAGAAGCAGTGAGTGAGAGAGAGAGAGAAAGAGAAGCTGTCAGTGAGACAGAGAGAGAGAAAGAGAAGCTGTGAGAGAGAGAGAGAGGGAGAAAGAGAAGCTGTGAGAGAGAGAGTGAAAGAGAAGCTGTGAGTGTGTGTGAGAGAGAAAGAGAAGCTGTGAGTGAGAGAGAGAGAAAGAAAGAGAAATTAGAGTGAGAAAGAGTTAGAAAGAGAAGCTGTGAGTGAGACAGAGAGAGAGAAAGAGAAGCTGTGAGAGAGAGAGAGGGAGAAAGAGGAGCTGTGAGAGAGCGAGAGAAAGAGAAGCTGTGAGTGTGTGTGAGAGAGAAAAAGAAGCTGTGAGTGAGAGAGAGAGAAAGAAAGAGAAATTAGAGTGAGAGAGAGAGAGAAAGAGAAGCTGTGAGTGGGAGAGAGAGAAAGAGAGTCTGTGAGTGTGAGAGAGAGAGAGAAGCTGTGAGTGAGAGAGCGAGTGCTGCTGTGAGTGAGAGAGAGAGAAAGAGAAGCTGTGAATGAGAGAGAGAGAGAAAGAGAAGCTGTGAGTGAGAGAGAGAGAAAGAAAGAGAAGCTGTGAGTGAGTGAGAGAGAGAAAGGGAAGTTGTGAGTGAGAGACAGAGAGAAAGAGAAGCTGTGAGTGAGAGAGAGAAAGAGAAGCTGTGAGTGAGAGAGAGAAAGAGAAGCTGTGAGTGAGAAGGAGAGAGAGAGAGAAAGAGAAGCTGTGAGTGAGAGAGAGAGAGAAAGAGAAGCTGTGAGTGAGAGAGAGAATGAGAAGCTGTGAGTGAGAGAGAGTTGTGTGTGTGAGAGAGAAAGAGAAGCTGTGAGTGAGAGAGAGAGATGTGAGTGATAGAGAGAGAGAAAGAGAAGGTGTGAGTGAGAGAGAGAGAGGGAGAAAGATAATCTGTGTGTGAGAGAGAGAGAAAGAGAAACTGTGTGTGTGAGAGAGAGAGAAAGAGAAGGTGTGAGTGAGAGTGAGAGAGAGAAAGAGAAGCTGTGAGTGAGAGAGAGAGAAAGAGAAGCTGTGAGTGAGAGAGAGAGAATCTGTGAGTGAGAGAAAGAAAAGCTGTGAGTGAGAGAGAGAGAGAAAGAGAAGATATGAGTGAGAGAGAGAGAGTAGCAGTGAGAGAGAGAGAGAGAGAGAAAGAGAAGCTGTGAGTGTGAGTGAGAGAGAAAGAGAAGCTGTGAGTGAGTGAGAGAGAGAGAATGAGAAGCTGTGAGTGAGAGAGAGAAGCTGTGAGAGAGAGAAAGAGAAGCTGTGAGTGAGAGAGAGAGAGAGAAGCTGTGAGTTAGAGAGAGAAAGAGAAGGTGTGAGTGAGAGGGAGAGAAAGAGAAGCTGTGAGTGACACACAGAGAGAGAAGCTGTGAGTTAGAGAGAGAGAAAGAGAAGCTGTGAGTGACAGAAAGAGAAAGAGAAGATGAGAGTGAGAGAGAGAGAGAAAGTGAAGCTATGAGTGAGAGAGAGAGAGAAAGAGAAGCTGTGTGGGTGTCTGAGAGAGAAAGATAGTCTGAGAAAGAGAGAGTGAAAGAGAAGCTGTGAGTGAGACAGAGAGAGGGAGAAAGAGAAGCTGTGTGCGGGAGAGAGAGAAAGAGAAGCTGTGAGTGAGAGTGAGAGAGAGAGAGAGAAAGAGAAGCTGAGAGTGAGAGAGAGAGAGAAAGTGAAGCTGTGAGTGAGAGAGAGAGAGACAGAGAAAGAGAAGCTGTGAGTGAGAGAGAGAGAGAAAGAGATGCTGTGAGTGAGAGAGAGAGAGAAAGAGAAGCTGTGAGTGAGACAGAGAGAGGGAGAAAGAGAAGCTGTGTGTGTGTGAGAGAGAGAAAGAGAAGCTGTGAGTGAGAGTGAGAGAGAGAGAAAAAGAGAAGCTGTGAATGAGAGAGAGAATGAGAAGCTGTGAGTGAGAGAGAGAGAAGCTGTGAGTGAGAGAGAGAGAAGATGTGAGTGAGAGAGAGAGAGGGAGAAAGAGAAGCTGTGTGTGTGAGAGAGAGAAAGAGAAGCTGTGAGTGAGAGTGAGAGAGAGAGAAAGAGAAAGAGAAGCTGTGAGTGAGAGAGCGAGAGAGAGAAAGAGAAGCTGTTAGTGAGACTGAGAGAGAGAGAGAAAGAGAAGCTGTGAGTGAGAGAGAGAGAGAAAGAGATGCTGTGAGTGAGAGAGAGAGAAAGAGAAGCTGTGAGTGAGAGAGACAGAAAGAGAAGCTGTGTGAGAGAGAGAGAAAGAGAAGCTGTGAGTGAGAAGGAGAGGGAAAGAGAAGCTGTGACTGAGTGAGAGAGAGAGAAAGAGAAGCTGTGAGTGAGAGAGAGAGAAAGAGAAGCTGTGAGTGAGAGAGAGAGAGAAAGAGAAGCTGTGAGTAAGGAGAGGGAAAGAGAAGAAGTGAGTGAGTGAGAGAGAGAGAAAGAGAAGCTGTGAGAGAGAAAGAGAAGCTGTGAGTGAGAGAGTGAGAGAGAGAAAGAGAATCTGTTAGTGAGAGTGAGAGAGAGAGAGAAAGAGAAGCTTTGAGTGAGAGAGAGATTGAAAGAGAAGCTGTGAGTGAGAGAGAGAGAGAAAGAGAAGCTGTGAGTGAGAGAGAGAAAGAGAAGCTGTGACTTAGAGGGAGAGAGAGAAAGAGAAGCTGTGAGTTACACAGAGAGAGAGAAGCTGTGAGTTAGAGAGAGAGAAAGAGAAGCTGTGTGTGAGAGAGAGAAAGATAGTCTGAGAAAGAGAGAGTGAAAGAGAAGCTGTGAGTGAGAGAGAGAGGGAGAAAGAGAAGCTGTGTGTGTGTGAGAGAGAAAGAGAAGCTGTGAGTGAGAGTGAGAGAGAGAGAGAGAGAAGCTGTGAGTGAGAGAGAGAGAAAGAAAGAGAAATTAGAGTGAGAAAGAGAGAGAGAAAGAGATGCTGTGAGTGGGAGAGAGAGAAAGAGAGTCTGTGAATCAGAGAGAGGGAGAGAAGCTGTGAGTGAGAGACAGAGAGAGAGCCGCTGTGAGTGAGAGAGAGAGAAAGAGAAGCTGTGAATGAGAGAGAGAGAGAAATAGAAGCTGTGAGTGAGAGAGAGAGAAAGAGAAGCTGTGAGTGAGTGCGAGAGAGAAAGGGAAGTTTGTGAGTGAGAGAGAGAGAGAAAGAGAAGCTGTGAGTGAGAGAGAGATGCTGTGAGTGAGAGAGAGAAAGAAAAGCTGTGAGTGAGAGAGAGAGAGAGAAAGAGAAGATGTGAGTGAGTGAGAGAGAGAGAGAAGCAGTGAGAGAGAGAGAGAGAGAGAAAGAGAAGCTGTCAGTGAGACAGAGAGAGAGAAAGAGAAGCTGTGAGAGAGAGAGAGATTGAGAAAGAGAAGCTGTGAGAGAGAGAGTGAAAGAGAAGCTGTGAGTGTGTGTGAGAGAGAAAGAGAAGCTGTGAGTGGGAGAGAGAGAAAGAGAAATTAGAGTGAGAAAGAGAGAGAAAGAGAAGCTGTGAGTGAGAGAGAGAGAGAGAAGATGTGAGTGATAGAGAGAGAGAATGAGAAGCTGTGATTGATAGAGAGTAAGTAAGAGAAGCTGTGAGGGAGATAGAGAGAGAGAGAAGGAGAAGCTGTGAGTGAGAGAGAGAGAGGGAGTAAGATAAGCTGTGTGAGAGGGAGAGAGAGAGAAGCTGTGTGTGTGAGAGAGAGAAAGAAAAGCTGTGATTGAGAGTGAGAGAGAGAGAGAAAGAGATGCTGTGAGTGAGAGAGAGAGAAGCTGTGAGTGAGAGAGAGAAAGAAAAGTGGTGAGTGAGAGAGAGAGAAAGAGAAGATATGAATGAGAGAGAGAGAGAGAAGCAGTGAGAGAGAGAGAGAAAGAGAAGCTGTGAGTGAGACAGAGAGAGAGAAAGAGAAGCTGTGAGAGAGAGAGAGGGAGAAAGAGAAGCTGTGAGAGAGCGAGAGAAAGAGAAGCTGTGAGTGTGTGTGAGAGAGAAAAAGAAGCTGTGAGTGAGAGAGAGAGAAAGAAAGAGAAATTAGAGTGAGAGAGAGAGAGAAAGAGAAGCTGTGAGTGGGAGAGAGAGAAAGAGAGTCTGTGAGTGAGAGAGAGAGAGAGAAGCTGTGAGTGAGAGAGCGAGTGCTGCTGTGAGTGAGAGAGAGAGAAAGAGAAGAGGTGAATGAGAGAGAGAGAGAAAGAGAAGCTGTGAGTGAGAGAGAGAGAAAGAAAGAGAAGCTGTGAGTGAGTGAGAGAGAGAAAGGGAAGTTGTGAGTGAGAGAGAGAGAAAGAGAAGCTGTGAGTGAGAGAGAGAAAGAGAAGCTGTGAGTGAGAGAGAGAGAAAGAGAAGCTGTGAGTGAGAAGGAGAGAGAGAGAGAAAGAGAAGCTGTGAGTGAGAGAGAGAGAGAGAAAGAGAAGCTGTGAGTGAGAGAGAGAATGAGAAGCTGTGAGTGAGAGAGAGTTGTGTGTGAGAGAGAGAAAGAGAAGCTGTGAGTGAGAGAGAGAGATGTGAGTGATAGAGAGAGAGAAAGAGAAGCTGTGAGTGAGAGAGAGAGGGAGAAAGATAATCTGTGTGAGAGAGAGAGAGAGAGAGAAGCTGCGTGTGAGAGAGAGAGAAAGAAAAGCTGTGAGTGAGAGTGAGAGAGAGAAAGAGAAGCTGTGAGTGAGAGAGAGAGAAAGAGAAGCTGTGAGTGAGAGAGAGAGAATCTGTGAGTGAGAGAGAGAAAGAAAAGCTGTGAGTGAGAGAGAGAGAGAAAGAGAAGATATGAGTGAGAGAGAGAGAGTAGCAGTGAGAGAGAGAGAGAGAGAGAAAGAGAAGCTGTGAGTGTGAGTGTGAGTGAGAGAGAAAGAGAAGCTGTGAGTGAGAGAGAGAAGCTGTGAGAGAGAGAAAGAGAAGCTGTGAGTGAGAGAGAGAGAGAGAAGATGTGAGTGATAGAAAGAGAGAATGAGAAGCTGTGAGTGAGAGAGAGAGAAAGTAAGAGAAGCTGTGAGTTAGACAGAGAGAGAGAGAAAGAGAAGCTGTGAGTGAGAGAGAGAGAGGGAGAGAAAGATAATCTGTGTGAGAGGGAGAGAAAGAGAAGCTGTGTGTTTTAGAGAGAGAGAAAGAGAAGCTGTGAGTGAGAGAGAGAGAAAGAGAAGCTGTGAGTGAGAGAGAGAAGCTATGAGTGAGAGAGAGAAAGAAAAGCTGTGAGTGAGAGAGAGAGAGAGAAAGAGAAGATATGAGTGAGAGAGAGAGAAAGAGAAGCTGTGAGTGAGTGAGAGAAGCTATGAGTGAGAGAGAGAAAGAAAAGCTGTGAGTGAGAGAGAGAAAGAGAAAGAGAAGATATGAGTGAGGGAGAGAGAGAGAAGCAGTGTGTGAGAGAGAAACAGAAGCTGTGAGTGTGTGTGAGAGAGAAAGAGAAGCTGTGAGTGAGAGAGAGAGAAAGAAAGAGAAATTAGAGTGAGAAAGAGATAGAGAAAGAGAAGCTGTGAGTGGGAGAGAGAGAAAGAGAGTCTGTGAATCAGAGAGAGAGAGAGAAGCTGTGAGTGAGAGAGAGAGAGCCGCTGTGAGTGAGAGAGAGAGAAAGAGAAGCTGTGAATGAGAGAGAGAGAGAAAGAGAAGCTGTGAGTGAGAGAGAGAGAAAGAGAAGCTGTGAGTGAGTGAGAGAGAGAAAGGGAAGTTGGTGAGTGAGAGAGAGAGAGAAAGAGAAGCTTTGAGTTTGAGAGAGAAGCTGTGAGTGAGAGAGAGAAAGAAAAGCTGTGAGTGAGAGAGAGAGAGAGAAAGAGAAGATGTGTGTGTGTGTGTGAGAGAGAAAGAGAAGCTGTGAGTGAGAGTGAGAGAGAGAGAGAGAAAGAGAAGCTGAGAGTTAGAGAGAGAGAGAAAGTGAAGCTGTGAGTGAGAGAGAGAGACAGAGAAGCTGTGTGTGTGAGAGAGAGAAAGGGAAGATGTGAGTGAGAGTGAGAGAGAGAGAGAGAGATAAAGAGAAGCTGTGAGTGAGAGAGAGAGAAAGCAAAGCTGTGAGTGAGAGAGAGAGAATGAGAAGCTGTGAGTGAGAGAGAGAGAAGCTGTGAGTGAGAGAGAGAGAGAAGATGTGAGTGAGAGAGAGAGGGAGAAAGAGAAGCTGTGTGTGTGTAAGAGAGAAAGAGAAGCTGTGAGTGAGAGTGAGAGTGAGAGAAAGAGAAAGAGAAGCTGTGAGTGAGAGAGCGAGAGAGAGAAAGAGAAGCTGTTAGTGAGAGTGAGAGAGAGAGAGAAAGAGAAGCTGTGAGTGAGAGAGAGAGAGAAAGAGATGCTGTGAGTGAGAGAGAGAGAGAAAGAGAAGCTGTGAGTGAGAGACAGAGAACGAGAAGCTGTGTGTGAGAGAGAGAGAAAGAGAAGCTGTGAGTGAGAGAGAGAGAAAGAGAAGCTGTGAGTGAGTGAGAGAGAGAGAAAGAGAAGCTGTGAGTGAGAGAGAGAGAAAGAGAAGCTGTGAGTGAGAGAGAGAGAGAAAGAGAAGCTGTGTGTAAGAAGGAGAGGGAAAGAGAAGAAGTGAGTGAGTGAGAGAGAGAGAGAAAGAGAATCTGTGAGAGAGAAAGAGAAGCTGTGAGTGAGAGAGTGAGAGAGAGAAAGAGAATCTGTTAGTGAGACTGAGAGAGAGAGAGAAAGAGAAGCTGTGTGTGAGAGAGAGATTGAAAGAGAAGCTGTGAGTGAGAGAGAGAGAGAGAAAGAGAAGCTGTGAGTGAGAGGGAAAGAGAAGCTGTGACTGAGAGGGAGAGAGAGAAAGAGAAGCTGTGAGTGACAGAGAGAGAAGCTGTGAGTTAGAGAGAGAGAAAGAGAAGCTGTGAGTGACAGAGAGAGAGAAAGAGAAGCTGAGAGTGAGAGAGAGAGAGAGAGAAAGTGAAGCTTTGAGTGAGAGAGAGAGAGAGACAGAGAAGCTGTGTGTGTGTGAGAGAGAGAAAGATAGTCTGAGAAAGAGAGAGTGAAAGAGAAGCTGTGAGTGAGACAGAGAGAGGGAGAAAGAGAAGCTGTGTGCGTGTGAGAGAGAAAGAGAAGCTGTGAGTGAGAGAGAGAGAAAGTGAAGCTGTGAGTGAGAGAGAGAGAGAGAGAAAGAGAAGCTGTGAGTGAGAGAGAGAGAAAGAGAAGCTGTGAGTGAGTGAGAGAGAGAAAGGGAAGTTTGTGAGTGAGAGAGAGAGAGAAAGAGAAGCTGTGAGTGAGAGAGAGAGGGAGAAAGAGAAGCTGTGTGTGAGAGAGAGAGAAAGAGAAGCTGTGAGTGAGAGTGAGAGAGAGAGAAAAAGAGAAGCTGTGAGTGTGAGTGAGAGAGAAAGAGAAGCTGTGAGTGAGAGAGAGAGAGAATGAGAAGCTGTGAGTGAGAGAGAGAAGCTGTGAGTGAGAGAGAGAGAAAGAGAAGCTGTGAGTGAGAGAGAGAGAGAAGATGTGAGTGATAGAGAGAATGAGAAGCTGTCAGTGAGAGAGAGAGAAAGTAAGAGAAGCTGTGAGTGAGAGAGAGAGAGAGAAAGAGAAGCTGTGAGTGAGAGAGAGAGAGGGAGAGAAAGATAATCTGTGAGAGAGAGAGAGAGAAAGAGAAGCTGTGTGTTTTAGAGAGAGAGAAAGAGAAGCTGTGATTGAGAGTGTGTGTGAGAGAGAAAGAGAAGCTGTGAGTGAGAGAGAGAAGCTATGAGTGAGAGAGAGAAAGAAAAGCTGTGAGTGAGAGAGAGAGAGAGAAAGAGAAGATATGAGTGAGAGAGAGAGAAGCAGTGAGAGAGAGAAACAGAAGCTGTGAGTGAGACAGAGAGAGAGAAAGAGAAGCTGAGAGAGAGAGAGGGAGAAAGAGAAGCTGTGAGAGAGTGAGAGAATGAGAAGCTGTGAGTGTGTGAGAGAGAGAAAGAGAAGCTGTGAGTGAGAGAGAGAAAGAAAGAGAAATTAGAGTGAGAAAGAGAGAGAGAAAGAGAAGCTGTGAGTGGGAGAGAGAGAAAGAGAGTCTGTGAATCATAGAGAGAGAGAGAAGCTGTGCGGGAGAGAGAGAGAGAGCCGCTGTGAGTGAGAGAGAGAGAAAGAGAAGCTGTGAATGAGAGAGAGAGAGAAAGGGAAGATGTGAGTGAGTGAGTGAGTGAGAGAGAGAAAGAGAAGCTGTCAGTGAGACAGAGAGAGAGAAAGAGAAGCTGTGAGAGAGAGAGAGAGGGAGAAAGAGAAGCTGTGAGAGAGAGAGAGAAAGAGAAGCTGTGAGTGTGTGTGTGAGAGAAAGAGAAGCTGTGAGTGAGAGAGAGAGAAAGAAAGAGAAATTAGAGTGAGAAAGAGAGAGAGAAAGAGAAGCTGTGAGTGAGAGAGAGAGAGAGATGTGAGTGATAGAGAGAGAGAATGAGAAGCTGTGAGTGATAGAGAGAGTAAGAGAAGCTGTGAGTGAGATAGAGAGAGAGAGAAGGAGAAGCTGTGAGTGAGAGAGAGAGAGAGAGAAAATGTGTGTGTGTGTGAGAGAGAAAGAGAAGGTGTGAGTGAGAGTGAGAGAGAGAAAATGTGTGTGTGTGTGAGAGAGAAAGAGAAGGTGTGAGTGAGAGTGAGAGAGAGAAAGAGAAGCTGTGTGAGAGAGAGAGAGAGAAAATGTGTGTGTGTGAGAGAGAGAAAGAGAAGGTGTGAGTGAGAGTGAGAGAGAGAAAGAGAAGCTGTGAGTGAGAGAGAGAGAAAGAGAAGCTGTGAGTGAGAGAGAGAGAATCTGTGAGTGAGAGAGAGAAAGAAAAGCTGTGAGTGAGAGAGAGAGAGAAAGAGAAGATATGAGTGAGAGAGAGAGAGTAGCAGTGAGAGAGAGAGAGAGAGAAAGAGAAGCTGTGAGTGTGAGTGAGAGAGAAAGAGAAGCTGAGTGAGTGAGAGAGAGAGAATGAGAAGCTGTGAGTGAGAGAGAGAAGCTGTGAGAGAGAGAAAGAGAAGCTGTGAGTGGGAGAGAGAAAAAGAGAGTCTGTGAATCATAGAGAGAGAGAGAAGCTGTGCGGGAGAGAGAGAGAGAGCCGCTGTGAGTGAGAGAGAGAGAAAGAGAAGCTGTGAATGAGAGAGAGAGAGAAAGGGAAGATGTGAGTGAGTGAGTGAGAGAGAGAAGCAATGTGTGTGAGAGAGAGAGAGAAAGAGAAGCTGTCAGTGAGACAGAGAGAGAGAAAGAGAAGCTGTGAGAGAGAGAGAGGGAGAAAGAGAAGCTGTGAGAGAGAGAGAGAAAGAGAAGCTGTGAGTGTGTGTGTGAGAGAAAGAGAAGCTGTGAGTGAGAGAGAGAGAAAGAAAGAGAAATTAGAGTGAGAAAGAGAGAGAGAAAGAGAAGCTGTGAGTGAGAGAGAGAGAGAGAAGATGTGAGTGATAGAGAGAGAGAATGAGAAGCTGTGAGTGATAGAGAGAGTAAGAGAAGCTGTGAGTGAGATAGAGAGAGAGAGAAGGAGAAGCTGTGAGTGAGAGAGAGAGAGAGAAAGAGAAGCTGTGAGAGAGAGAGAGAGAAAATGTGTGTGTGTGAGAGAGAGAAAGAGAAGGTGTGAGTGAGAGTGAGAGAGAGAAAGAGAAGCTGTGAAAGAGAGAGAGAGAGAGAGAATGTGTGTGTGTGAGAGAGAGAAAGAGAAGGTGTGAGTGAGAGTGAGAGAGAGAAAGAGAAGCTGTGAGTGAGAGAGAGAGAAAGAGAAGCTGTGAGTGAGAGAGAGAGAATCTGTGAGTGAGAGAGAGAAAGAAAAGCTGTGAGTGAGAGAGAGAGAGAAAGAGAAGATATGAGTGAGAGAGAGAGAGTAGCAGTGAGAGAGAGAGAGAGAGAAAGAGAAGCTGTGAGTGTGAGTGAGAGAGAAAGAGAAGCTGTGAGTGAGTGAGAGAGAGAGAATGAGAAGCTGTGAGTGAGAGAGAGAAGCTGTGAGAGAGAGAAAGAGAAGCTGTGAGTGAGAGAGAGAGAGAGAAGATGTGAGTGATAGAAAGAGAGAATGAGAAGCTGTCAGTGAGAGAGAGAGAAAGTAAGAGAAGCTGTGAGTTAGATAGAGAGAGAGAGAAAGAGAAGCTGTGAGTGAGAGAGAGAGAGGGAGAGAAAGATAATCTGTGTGTGAGAGGGAGAGAAAGAGAAGCTGTGTGTTTTAGAGAGAGAGAAAGAGAAGCTGTGAGTGAGAGAGAGAGAAAGAGAAGCTGTGAGTGAGAGAGAGAAGCTATGAGTGAGAGAGAGAAAGAAAAGCTGTGAGTGAGAGAGAGAGAGAGAGAAAGAGAAGATATGAGTGAGTGAGAGAGAAAGAGAAGCTGTGAGTGAGTGAGAGAAGCTATGAGTGAGAGAGAGAAAGAAAAGCTGTGAGTGAGAGAGAGAAAGAGAAAGAGAAGATATGAGTGAGGGAGAGAGAGAGAAGCAGTGTGTGAGAGAGAAACAGAAGCTGTGAGTGTGTGAGAGAGAGAAAGAGAAGCTGTGAGTGAGAGAGAGAGAAAGAAAGAGAAATTAGAGTGAGAAAGAGATAGAGAAAGAGAAGCTGTGAGTGGGAGAGAGAGAAAGAGAGTCTGTGAATCAGAGAGAGAGAGAGAGAAGCTGTGAGTGAGAGAGAGAGAGCCGCTGTGAGTGAGAGAGAGAGAAAGAGAAGCTGTGAATGAGAGAGAGAGAGAAAGAGAAGCTGTGAGTGAGAGAGAGAGAAAGAGAAGCTGTGAGTGAGTGAGAGAGAGAAAGGGAAGTTTGGGAGTGAGAGAGAGAGAGAAAGAGAAGCTTTGAGTGAGAGAGAGAAGCTGTGAGTGAGAGAGAGAAAGAAAAGCTGTGAGTGAGAGAGAGAGAGAGAAAGAGAAGATGTGTGTGTGTGTGAGAGAGAGAGAAAGAGAAGCTGTGAGTGAGAGTGAGAGAGAGAGAGAGAAAGAGAAGCTGAGAGTTAGAGAGAGAGAGAAAGTGAAGCTGTGAGTGAGAGAGAGAGACAGAGAAGCTGTGTGTGTGTGAGAGAGAAAGAGAAGATGTGAGTGAGAGTGAGAGAGAGAGAGAGATAAAGAGAAGCTGTGAGTGAGAGAGAGAGAAAGCAAAGCTGTGAGTGAGAGAGAGAGAATGAGAAGCTGTGAGTGAGAGAGAGAAGCTGTGAGTGAGAGAGAGAGAGAAGATGTGAGTGAGAGAGAGAGGGAGAAAGAGAAGCTGTGTGTGTGTAAGAGAGAAAGAGAAGCTGTGAGTGAGAGTGAGAGTGAGAGAAAGAGAAAGAGAAGCTGTGAGTGAGAGAGCGAGAGAGAGAAAGAGAAGCTGTTAGTGAGAGTGAGAGAGAGAGAGAAAGAGAAGCTGTGAGTGAGAGAGAGAAAGAGATGCTGTGAGTGAGAGAGAGAGAGAAAGAGAAGCTGTGAGTGAGAGACAGAGAACGAGAAGCAGTGTGTGAGAGAGAAACAGAAGCTGTGAGTGTGTGAGAGAGAGAAAGAGAAGCTGTGAGTGAGAGAGAGAGAAAGAAAGAGAAATTAGAGTGAGAAAGAGATAGAGAAAGAGAAGCTGTGAGTGGGAGAGAGAGAAAGAGAGTCTGTGAATCAGAGAGAGAGAGAGAGAAGCTGTGAGTGAGAGAGAGAGAGCCGCTGTGAGTGAGAGAGAGAGAAAGAGAAGCTGTGAATGAGAGAGAGAGAGAAAGAGAAGCTGTGAGTGAGAGAGAGAAAGAGAAGCTGTGAGTGAGTGAGAGAGAGAAAGGGAAGTTTGTGAGTGAGAGAGAGAGAGAAAGAGAAGCTTTGAGTTTGAGAGAGAAGCTGTGAGTGAGAGAGAGAAAGAAAAGCTGTGTGTGAGAGAGAGAGAGAGAAAGAGAAGATGTGTGTGTGTGTGTGAGAGAGAAAGAGAAGCTGTGAGTGAGAGTGAGAGAGAGAGAGAGAAAGAGAAGCTGAGAGTTAGAGAGAGAGAGAAAGTGAAGCTGTGAGTGAGAGAGAGAGACAGAGAAGCTGTGTGTGTGAGAGAGAGAAAGGGAAGATGTGAGTGAGAGTGAGAGAGAGAGAGAGAGATAAAGAGAAGCTGTGAGTGAGAGAGAGAGAAAGCAAAGCTGTGAGTGAGAGAGAGAGAATGAGAAGCTGTGAGTGAGAGAGAGAGAAGCTGTGAGTGAGAGAGAGAGAGAAGATGTGAGTGAGAGAGAGAGGGAGAAAGAGAAGCTGTGTGTGTGTAAGAGAGAAAGAGAAGCTGTGAGTGAGAGTGAGAGTGAGAGAAAGAGAAAGAGAAGCTGTGAGTGAGAGAGCGAGAGAGAGAAAGAGAAGCTGTTAGTGAGAGTGAGAGAGAGAGAGAAAGAGAAGCTGTGAGTGAGAGAGAGAGAGAAAGAGATGCTGTGAGTGAGAGAGAGAGAGAAAGAGAAGCTGTGAGTGAGAGACAGAGAATGAGAAGCTGTGTGTGTGAGAGAGAGAAAGAGAAGCTGTGAGTGAGAGAGAGAGAAAGAGAAGCTGTGAGTGAGTGAGAGAGAGAAAGAGAAGCTGTGAGTGAGAGAGAGAGAAAGAGAAGCTGTGAGTGAGAGAGAGAGAGAAAGAGAAGCTGTGTGTAAGAAGGAGAGAGAAAGAGAAGAAGTGAGTGAGTGAGAGAGAGAGAGAAAGAGAATCTGTGAGAGAGAAAGAGAAGCTGTGAGTGAGAGAGTGAGAGAGAGAAAGAGAATCTGTTAGTGAGAGTGAGAGAGAGAGAGAAAGAGAAGCTGTGTGTGAGAGAGAGATTGAAAGAGAAGCTGTGAGTGAGAGAGAGAGAGAGAAAGAGAAGCTGTGAGTGAGAGGGAAAGAGAAGCTGTGACTGAGAGGGAGAGAGAGAAAGAGAAGCTGTGAGTGACAGAGAGAGAAGCTGTGAGTTAGAGAGAGAGAAAGAGAAGCTGTGAGTGACAGAGAGAGAGAAAGAGAAGCTGAGAGTGAGAGAGAGAGAGAGAGAAAGTGAAGCTTTGAGTGAGAGAGAGAGAGAGACAGAGAAGCTGTGTGTGTGTGAGAGAGAGAAAGATAGTCTGAGAAAGAGAGAGTGAAAGAGAAGCTGTGAGTGAGACAGAGAGAGGGAGAAAGAGAAGCTGTGTGCGTGTGAGAGAGAAAGAGAAGCTGTGAGTGAGAGAGAGAGAAAGTGAAGCTGTGAGTGAGAGAGAGAGAGAGAGAAAGAGAAGCTGTGAGTGAGAGAGAGAGAAAGAGAAGCTGTGAGTGAGTGAGAGAGAGAAAGGGAAGTTTGTGAGTGAGAGAGAGAGAGAAAGAGAAGCTGTGAGTGAGAGAGAGAGGGAGAAAGAGAAGCTGTGTGTGAGAGAGAGAGAAAGAGAAGCTGTGAGTGAGAGTGAGAGAGAGAGAAAAAGAGAAGCTGTGAGTGTGAGTGAGAGAGAAAGAGAAGCTGTGAGTGAGAGAGAGAGAGAATGAGAAGCTGTGAGTGAGAGAGAGAAGCTGTGAGTGAGAGAGAGAGAAAGAGAAGCTGTGAGTGAGAGAGAGAGAGAGAAGATGTGAGTGATAGAGAGAATGAGAAGCTGTCAGTGAGAGAGAGAGAAAGTAAGAGAAGCTGTGAGTGAGAGAGAGAGAGAGAAAGAGAAGCTGTGAGTGAGAGAGAGAGAGGGAGAGAAAGATAATCTGTGAGAGAGAGAGAGAGAAAGAGAAGCTGTGTGTTTTAGAGAGAGAGAAAGAGAAGCTGTGATTGAGAGTGTGTGTGAGAGAGAAAGAGAAGCTGTGAGTGAGAGAGAGAGAAGCTATGAGTGAGAGAGAGAAAGAAAAGCTGTGAGTGAGAGAGAGAGAGAGAAAGAGAAGATATGAGTGAGAGAGAGAGAGAAGCAGTGAGAGAGAGAAACAGAAGCTGTGAGTGAGACAGAGAGAGAGAAAGAGAAGCTGAGAGAGAGAGAGGGAGAAAGAGAAGCTGTGAGAGAGTGAGAGAATGAGAAGCTGTGAGTGTGTGAGAGAGAGAAAGAGAAGCTGTGAGTGAGAGAGAGAAAGAAAGAGAAATTAGAGTGAGAAAGAGAGAGAGAAAGAGAAGCTGTGAGTGGGAGAGAGAGAAAGAGAGTCTGTGAATCATAGAGAGAGAGAGAAGCTGTGCGGGAGAGAGAGAGAGAGCCGCTGTGAGTGAGAGAGAGAGAAAGAGAAGCTGTGAATGAGAGAGAGAGAGAAAGGGAAGATGTGAGTGAGTGAGTGAGAGAGAGAAGCAATGTGTGTGAGAGAGAGAGAGAAAGAGAAGCTGTCAGTGAGACAGAGAGAGAGAAAGAGAAGCTGTGAGAGAGAGAGAGAGGGAGAAAGAGAAGCTGTGAGAGAGAGAGAGAAAGAGAAGCTGTGAGTGTGTGTGTGAGAGAAAGAGAAGCTGTGAGTGAGAGAGAGAGAAAGAAAGAGAAATTAGAGTGAGAAAGAGAGAGAGAAAGAGAAGCTGTGAGTGAGAGAGAGAGAGAGAGAAGATGTGAGTGATAGAGAGAGAGAATGAGAAGCTGTGAGTGATAGAGAGAGTAAGAGAAGCTGTGAGTGAGATAGAGAGAGAGAGAAGGAGAAGCTGTGAGTGAGAGAGAGAGAGAGAAAATGTGTGTGTGTGAGAGAGAGAAAGAGAAGGTGTGAGTGAGAGTGAGAGAGAGAAAATGTGTGTGTGAGAGAGAGAGAAAGAGAAGGTGTGAGTGAGAGTGAG
Source organism: Bradypodion pumilum (assembly GCA_035047305.1). Classification (NCBI taxonomy): domain Eukaryota; kingdom Metazoa; phylum Chordata; class Lepidosauria; order Squamata; family Chamaeleonidae; genus Bradypodion; species Bradypodion pumilum. The sequence goes on along the minus strand of JAWDJD010000001.1, from coordinate 268,359,646 downwards.
AGAGAGAAAGAGAAGCTGTGAGAGAGAGAGAGAGAAAAAATGTGTGTGTGTGAGAGAGAGAAAGAGAAGGTGTGAGTGAGAGTGAGAGAGAGAAAGAGAAGCTGTGAGTGAGAGAGAGAGAAAGAGAAGCTGTGAGTGAGAGAGAGAGAATCTGTGAGTGAGAGAGAGAAAGAAAAGCTGTGAGTGAGAGAGAGAGAGAAAGAGAAGATATGAGTGAGAGAGAGAGAGTAGCAGTGAGAGAGAGAGAGAAAGAGAAAGAGAAGCTGTGAGTGTGAGTGAGAGAGAAAGAGAAGCTGTGAGTGAGTGAGAGAGAGAGAATGAGAAGCTGTGAGTGAGAGAGAGAAGCTGTGAGAGAGAGAAAGAGAAGCTGTGAGTGAGAGAGAGAGAGAAGCAGTGAGAGAGAGAAACAGAAGCTGTGAGTGAGACAGAGAGAGAGAAAGAGAAGCTGAGAGAGAGAGAGGGAGAAAGAGAAGCTGTGAGAGAGTGAGAGAATGAGAAGCTGTGAGTGTGTGAGAGAGAGAAAGAGAAGCTGTGAGTGAGAGAGAGAAAGAAAGAGAAATTAGAGTGAGAAAGAGAGAGAGAAAGAGAAGCTGTGAGTGGGAGAGAGAAAAAGAGAGTCTGTGAATCATAGAGAGAGAGAGAAGCTGTGCGGGAGAGAGAGAGAGAGCCGCTGTGAGTGAGAGAGAGAGAAAGAGAAGCTGTGAATGAGAGAGAGAGAGAAAGGGAAGATGTGAGTGAGTGAGTGAGAGAGAGAAGCAATGTGTGTGAGAGAGAGAGAGAAAGAGAAGCTGTCAGTGAGACAGAGAGAGAGAAAGAGAAGCTGTGAGAGAGAGAGAGAGGGAGAAAGAGAAGCTGTGAGAGAGAGAGAGAAAGAGAAGCTGTGAGTGTGTGTGTGAGAGAAAGAGAAGCTGTGAGTGAGAGATAGAGAAAGAAAGAGAAATTAGAGTGAGAAAGAGAGAGAGAAAGAGAAGCTGTGAGTGAGAGAGAGAGAGAGAGAAGATGTGAGTGATAGAGAGAGAGAATGAGAAGCTGTGAGTGATAGAGAGAGTAAGAGAAGCTGTGAGTGAGATAGAGAGAGAGAGAAGGAGAAGCTGTGAGTGAGAGAGAGAGAGAGAAAGAGAAGCTGTGAGAGAGAGAGAGAGAAAATGTGTGTGTGTGAGAGAGAGAAAGAGAAGGTGTGAGTGAGAGTGAGAGAGAGAAAGAGAAGCTGTGAAAGAGAGAGAGAGAGAGAATGTGTGTGTGTGTGAGAGAGAAAGAGAAGGTGTGAGTGAGAGTGAGAGAGAGAAAGAGAAGCTGTGAGTGAGAGAGAGAGAAAGAGAAGCTGTGAGTGAGAGAGAGAGAATCTGTGAGTGAGAGAGAGAAAGAAAAGCTGTGAGTGAGAGAGAGAGAGAAAGAGAAGATATGAGTGAGAGAGAGAGAGTAGCAGTGAGAGAGAGAGAGAGAGAAAGAGAAGCTGTGAGTGTGAGTGAGAGAGAAAGAGAAGCTGTGAGTGAGTGAGAGAGAGAGAATGAGAAGCTGTGAGTGAGAGAGAGAAGCTGTGAGAGAGAGAAAGAGAAGCTGTGAGTGAGAGAGAGAGAGAGAAGATGTGAGTGATAGAAAGAGAGAATGAGAAGCTGTCAGTGAGAGAGAGAGAAAGTAAGAGAAGCTGTGAGTTAGATAGAGAGAGAGAGAAAGAGAAGCTGTGAGTGAGAGAGAGAGAGGGAGAGAAAGATAATCTGTGTGTGAGAGGGAGAGAAAGAGAAGCTGTGTGTTTTAGAGAGAGAGAAAGAGAAGCTGTGAGTGAGAGAGAGAGAAAGAGAAGCTGTGAGTGAGAGAGAGAAGCTATGAGTGAGAGAGAGAAAGAAAAGCTGTGAGTGAGAGAGAGAGAGAGAGAAAGAGAAGATATGACTGAGTGAGAGAGAAAGAGAAGCTGTGAGTGAGTGAGAGAAGCTATGAGTGAGAGAGAGAAAGAAAAGCTGTGAGTGAGAGAGAGAAAGAGAAAGAGAAGATATGAGTGAGGGAGAGAGAGAGAAGCAGTGTGTGAGAGAGAAACAGAAGCTGTGAGTGTGTGTGAGAGAGAAAGAGAAGCTGTGAGTGAGAGAGAGAGAAAGAAAGAGAAATTAGAGTGAGAAAGAGATAGAGAAAGAGAAGCTGTGAGTGGGAGAGAGAGAAAGAGAGTCTGTGAATCAGAGAGAGAGAGAGAGAAGCTGTGAGTGAGAGAGAGAGAGCCGCTGTGAGTGAGAGAGAGAGAAAGAGAAGCTGTGAATGAGAGAGAGAGAGAAAGAGAAGCTGTGAGTGAGAGAGAGAGAAAGAGAAGCTGTGAGTGAGTGAGAGAGAGAAAGGGAAGTTTGGGAGTGAGAGAGAGAGAGAAAGAGAAGCTTTGAGTGAGAGAGAGAAGCTGTGAGTGAGAGAGAGAAAGAAAAGCTGTGAGTGAGAGAGAGAGAGAGAGAAAGAGAAGATGTGTGTGTGTGTGAGAGAGAGAGAAAGAGAAGCTGTGAGTGAGAGTGAGAGAGAGAGAGAGAAAGAGAAGCTGAGAGTTAGAGAGAGAGAGAAAGTGAAGCTGTGAGTGAGAGAGAGAGAGACAGAGAAGCTGTGTGTGAGAGAGAGAGAAAGAGAAGATGTGAGTGAGAGTGAGAGAGAGAGAGAGAGATAAAGAGAAGCTGTGAGTGAGAGAGAGAGAAAGCAAAGCTGTGAGTGAGAGAGAGAGAATGAGAAGCTGTGAGTGAGAGAGAGAAGCTGTGAGTGAGAGAGAGAGAGAAGATGTGAGTGAGAGAGAGAGGGAGAAAGAGAAGCTGTGTGTGTGTAAGAGAGAAAGAGAAGCTGTGAGTGAGAGTGAGAGTGAGAGAAAGAGAAAGAGAAGCTGTGAGTGAGAGAGCGAGAGAGAGAAAGAGAAGCTGTTAGTGAGAGTGAGAGAGAGAGAGAAAGAGAAGCTGTGAGTGAGAGAGAGAAAGAGATGCTGTGAGTGAGAGAGAGAGAGAAAGAGAAGCTGTGAGTGAGAGACAGAGAACGAGAAGCTGTGTGTGAGAGAGACAGAAAGAGAAGCTGTGAGTGAGAGAGAGAGAGAGAAAGAGAAGCTGTGAGTGAGAGAGAGAGAAAGAGAAGCTGTGAGTGAGAGAGAGAGAGAAAGAGAAGCTGTGTGTAAGAAGGAGAGGGAAAGAGAAGAAGTGAGTGAGTGAGAGAGAGAGAGAAAGAGAATCTGTGAGAGAGAAAGAGAAGCTGTGAGTGAGAGAGTGAGAGAGAGAAAGAGAATCTGTTAGTGAGAGTGAGAGAGAGAGAGAAAGAGAAGCTGTGTGTGAGAGAGAGATTGAAAGAGAAGCGGTGAGTGAGAGAGAGAGAGAGAAAGAGAAGCTGTGAGTGAGAGGGAAAGAGAAGCTGTGACGGAGAGGGAGAGAGAGAAAGAGAAGCTGTGAGTGACAGAGAGAGAAGCTGTGAGAGAGAGAGAGAAAGAGAAGCTGTGAGTGACAGAGAGAGAGAAAGAGAAGCTGAGAGTGAGAGAGAGAGAGAGAGAAAGTGAAGCTTTGAGTGAGAGAGACAGAGAGACAGAGAAGCTGTGTGTGTGAGAGAGAGAGAAAGATAGTCTGAGAAAGAGAGAGTGAAAGAGAAGCTGTGAGTGAGACAGAGAGAGGGAGAAAGAGAAGCTGTGTGCGTGTGAGAGAGAAAGAGAAGCTGTGAGTGAGAGAGAGAGAAAGTGAAGCTGTGAGTGAGAGAGAGAGAGAGAAAGAGAAGCTGTGAGTGAGAGAGAGAGAAAGAGAAGCTGTGAGTGAGTGAGAGAGAGAAAGGGAAGTTTATGAGTGAGAGAGAGAGAGAAAGAGAAGCTGTGAGTGAGAGAGAGAGGGAGAAAGAGAAGCTGTGTGTGAGAGAGAGAGAAAGAGAAGCTGTGAGTGAGAGTGAGAGAGAGAGAAAAAGAGAAGCTGTGAGTGTGTGAGAGAGAAAGAGAAGCTGTGAGTGAGAGAGAGAGAGAATGAGAAGCTGTGAGTGAGAGAGAGAAGCTGTGAGAGAGAGAGAGAAAGAGAAGCTGTGAGTGAGAGAGAGAGAGAAGATGTGAGTGATAGAGAGAGAGAATGAGAAGCTGTCAGTGAGAGAGAGAGAAAGTAAGAGAAGCTGTCAGTGAGAGAGAGAGAAAGAGAAGCTGTGAGTGAGAGAGAGAGAGGGAGAGAAAGATAATCTGTGAGAGAGAGAGAGAGAGAGAGAAGCTGTGTGTTTTAGAGAGAGAGAAAGAGAAGCTGTGATTGAGAGTGTGTGAGAGAGAGAAAGAGAAGCTGTGAGTGAGAGAGAGAGAAGCTATGAGTGAGAGAGAGAAAGAAAAGCTGTGAGTGAGAGAGAGAGAGAGAGAGAGAAGATATGAGTGAGAGAGAGAGAGAAGCAGTGAGAGAGAGAGAAACAGAAGCTGTGAGTGAGACAGAGAGAGAGAAAGAGAAGCTGAGAGAGAGAGAGGGAGAAAGAGAAGCTGTGAGAGAGTGAGAGAATGAGAATCTGTGAGTGTGTGTGAGAGAGAAAGAGAAGCTGTGAGTGAGAGAGAGAAAGAAAGAGAAATTAGAGTGAGAAAGAGAGAGAGAAAGAGAAGCTGTGAGTGGGAGAGAGAGAAAGAGAGTCTGTGAATTATAGAGAGAGAGAGAAGCTGTGCGGGAGAGAGAGAGAGAGCCGCTGTGAGTGAGAGAGAGAGAAAGAGAAGCTGTGAATGAGAGAGAGAGAGAAAGGGAAGCTGTGAGTGAGAGAGAGAGAAAGAGAAGCTGTGAGTGAGTGAGAGAGAGAAAGGGAAGTTTGTGAGTGAGAGAGAGAGAGAAAGAGAAGCTGTGTTTGAGAGAGAGAAGCTGTGAGTGAGAGAGAGAAAGAAAAGCTGTGAGTGAGAGAGAGAGAGAAAGAGAAGATGTGAGTGAGTGAGTGAGAGAGAGAAGCAATGTGTGTGAGAGAGAGAGAGAAAGAGAAGCTGTCAGTGAGACAGAGAGAGAAAGAGAAGCTGTGAGAGAGAGAGGGAGAAAGAGAAGCTGTGAGAGAGAGAGAGAGAGAGAAGCTGTGAGTGTGTGTGTGAGAGAAAGAGAAGCTGTGAGTGAGAGAGAGAGAAAGAAAGAGAAATTAGAGTGAGAAAGAGAGAGAGAAAGAGAAGCTGTGAGTGAGAGAGAGAGAGAAGATGTGAGTGATAGAGAGAGAGAATGAGAAGCTGTGAGTGATAGAGAGAGTAAGAGAAGCTGTGAGTGAGATAGAGAGAGAGAGAAGGAGAAGCTGTGAGTGAGAGAGAGAGAGAGGGAGAAAGATAAGCTGTGAGAGAGAGAGAGAGAGAAGCTGTGTGTGTGAGAGAGAGAAAGAAAAGCTGTGATTGAGAGTGAGTGAGAGAGAGAAAGAGATGCTGTAAGTGAGAGAGAGAGAAGCTGTGAGTGAGAGAGAAAAAGAAAAGCGGTGAGTGAGAGAGAGAGAGAAAGAGAAGCTGTGAGTGAGACTGTGAGAGAGAGAAAGAGAAGCTGTTAGTGAGAGTGAGAGAGAGAGAGAAAGAGAAGCTGTGAGTGAGAGTGATATTGAAAGAGAAGCTGTGAGTGAGAGAGAGAGAGAAAGAGAAGCTGTGAGTGAGAGAGAGAAAGAGAATCTGTGAGTGAGAGGGAGAGAAAGAGAAGCTGTGAGTGACACACAGAGAGAGAAGCTGTGAGTTAGAGAGAGAGAAAGAGAAGCTGTGAGTGACAGAGAGAGAGGAAGAGAAGCTGTGTGTGTGTGTGAGAGAGAAAGATAGTCTGAGAAAGAGAGAGTGAAAGAGAAGCTGTGAGTGAGACAGAGAGAGGGAGAAAGAGAAGCTGTGTGTGTGTGAGAGAGAAAGAGAAGCTGTGAGTGAGAGTGAGAGAGAGAAAGAGAAAGAGAAGCTGTGAGTGAGAGAGAGAGAAAGAGAAGCTGTGAGTGAGAGAGAGAGAAAGCGAAGCTGTGAGTGAGAGAGAGAGAGAATGAGAAGCTGTGAGTGTGTGAGAGAGAAGCTGTGAGTGAGAGAGAGAGAGATGTGAGTGATAGAGAGAGAGAAAGAGAAGCTGTGAGTGAGAGGGAGAGAAAGTAAGAGAAGCTGTGAGTGAGATAGAGAGAGAGAGAAAGAGAAGCTGTGAGTGAGAGAGAGAGGGAGAAAGATAATCTGTGATTGAGAGTGAGAGAGAGAGAAAGAGAAGCTGTGAGTGAGAGAGAGAGAAAGAGAAGCTGTGAGTGAGAGAGAGAGAAGCTGTGTGAGAGAGAGAAAGTGAAGCTGTGAGTGAGAGAGAGAGACAGAGAAAGAGAAGCTGTGAGTGAGAGAGAGAGAAAGAGATGCTGTGAGTGAGAGAGAGAGAGAAAGTGAAGCTGTGAGTGAGAGAGAGAGACAGAGAAAGAGAAGCTGTGAGTGAGAGAGAGAGACAGAGAAAGAGAAGCTGTGAGTGAGAGAGAGAGAGAAAGAGATGCTGTGAGTGAGAGAGAGAGAGAAAGTGAAGCTGTGAGTGAGAGAGAGAGAGACAGAGAAAGAGAAGCTGTGAGTGAGAGAGAGAGAGAATGAGAAGCTGTGTGAGAGAGAGAGAAAGAGAAGCTGTGAGTGAGAGAGAGAGAGAAGATGTGAGTGATAGAGAGAGAGAATGAGAAGCTGTCAGTGAGAGAGAGAGAAAGTAAGAGAAGCTGTGAGTGAGAGAGAGAGAGAGAAAGAGAAGCTGTGAGTGAGAGAGAGAGAGGGAGAGAAAGATAATCTGTGAGAGAGAGAGAGAAAGAGAAGCTGTGTGTTTTAGAGAGAGAGAAAGAGAAGCTGTGATTGAGAGTGTGTGAGAGAGAGAAAGAGAAGCTGTGAGTGAGAGAGAGAGAAGCTATGAGTGAGAGAGAGAAAGAAAAGCTGTGAGTGAGAGAGAGAGAGAGAAAGAGAAGATATGAGTGAGAGAGAGAGAGAAGCAGTGAGAGAGAGAGAAACAGAAGCTGTGAGTGAGACAGAGAGAGAGAAAGAGAAGCTGAGAGAGAGAGGGAGAAAGAGAAGCTGTGAGAGAGTGAGAGAATGAGAAGCTGTGAGTGTGTGTGAGAGAGAAAGAGAAGCTGTGAGTGAGAGAGAGAAAGAAAGAGAAATTAGAGTGAGAAAGAGAGAGAGAAAGAGAAGCTGTGAGTGGGAGAGAGAGAAAGAGAGTCTGTGAATCATAGAGAGAGAGAGAAGCTGTGCGGGAGAGAGAGAGAGAGCCGCTGTGAGTGAGAGAGAGAGAAAGAGAAGCTGTGAATGAGAGAGAGAGAGAAAGGGAAGCTGTGAGTGAGAGAGAGAGAAAGAGAAGCTGTGAGTGAGTGAGAGAGAGAAAGGGAAGTTTGTGAGTGAGAGAGAGAGAGAAAGAGAAGCTGTGTTTGAGAGAGAGAAGCTGTGAGTGAGAGAGAGAAAGAAAAGCTGTGAGTGAGAGAGAGAGAGAAAGAGAAGATGTGAGTGAGTGAGTGAGAGAGAGAAGCAATGTGTGTGAGAGAGAGAGAGAATGAGAAGCTGTCAGTGAGACAGAGAGAGAGAAAGAGAAGCTGTGAGAGAGAGAGAGAGGGAGAAAGAGAAGCTGTGAGAGAGAGAGAGAAAGAGAAGCTGTGAGTGTGTGTGAGAGAGAAAGAGAAGCTGTGAGTGAGAGAGAGAGAAAGAAAGAGAAATTAGAGTGAGAAAGAGAAAGAGAAAGAGAAGCTGTGAGTGAGAGAGACAGAGAGAGAAGATGTGAGTGATAGAGAGAGAGAATGAGAAGCTGTGAGTGATAGAGAGAGTAAGAGAAGCTGTGAGTGAGATAGAGAGAGAGAGAAGGAGAAGCTGTGAGTGACAGAGAGAGAGAGGGAGAAAGATAAGCTGTGAGAGAGAGAGAGAGAGAGAGAGAAGCTGTGTGTGTGAGAGAGAGAAAGAAAAGCTGTGATTGAGAGTGAGTGAGAGAGAGAAAGAGATGCTGTAAGTGAGAGAGAGAGAAGCTGTGAGTGAGAGAGAGAAAGAAAAGCGGTGAGTGAGAGAGAGAGAGAAAGAGAAGCTGTGAGTGAGACTGTGAGAGAGAGAAAGAGAAGCTGTTAGTGAGAGTGAGAGAGAGAGAGAAAGAGAAGCTGTGAGTGAGAGTGATATTGAAAGAGAAGCTGTGAGTGAGAGAGAGAGAGAAAGAGAAGCTGTGAGTGAGAGAGAGAAAGAGAATCTGTGAGTGAGAGGGAGAGAAAGAGAAGCTGTGAGTGACACACAGAGAGAGAAGCTGTGAGTTAGAGAGAGAGAAAGAGAAGCTGTGAGTGACAGAGAGAGAGGAAGAGAAGCTTTGAGTGAGAGAGAGAGAAAGAGAAGCTGTGTGTGTGTGTGAGAGAGAAAGATAGTCTGAGAAAGAGAGAGTGAAAGAGAAGCTGTGAGTGAGACAGAGAGAGGGAGAAAGAGAAGCTGTGTGTGTGTGAGAGAGAAAGAGAAGCTGTGAGTGAGAGTGAGAGAGAGAAAGAGAAAGAGAAGCTGTGAGTGAGAGAGAGAGAAAGAGAAGCTGTGAGTGAGAGAGAGAGAAAGCGAAGCTGTGAGTGAGAGAGAGAGAGAATGAGAAGCTGTGAGTGTGTGAGAGAGAAGCTGTGAGTGAGAGAGAGAGAGATGTGAGTGATAGAGAGAGAGAAAGAGAAGCTGTGAGTGAGAGGGAGAGAAAGTAAGAGAAGCTGTGAGTGAGATAGAGAGAGAGAGAAAGAGAAGCTGTGAGTGAGAGAGAGAGGGAGAAAGATAATCTGTGATTGAGAGTGAGAGAGAGAGAAAGAGAAGCTGTGAGTGAGAGAGAGAGAAAGAGAAGCTGTGAGTGAGAGAGAGAGAAGCTGTGTGAGAGAGAGAAAGAAGCTGTGAGTGAGAGAGAGAGAGACAGAGAAAGAGAAGCTGTGAGTGAGAGAGAGAGAGAAAGAGATGCTGTGAGTGAGAGAGAGAGAAAGTGAAGCTGTGAGTGAGAGAGAGAGACAGAGAAAGAGAAGCTGTGAGTGAGAGAGAGAGAGAAAGAGATGCTGTGAGTGAGAGAGAGAGAGAGAGAGAAGCTGTGAGTGAGACAGAGAGAGGGAGAAAGAGAAGCTGTGTGTGTGAGAGAGACTAAGAGAAGCTGTGAGTGAGAGTGAGAGAGAGAGAGAGAGAGAGAAGCTGAGAGTGAGAGAGAGAGAGAAAGTGAAGCTGTGAGTGAGAGAGAGAGAGACAGAGAAAGAGAAGCTGTGTGTGAGAGAGAGAGAGAAAGAGATGCTGTGAGTGAGAGAGAGAGAGAAAGAGAAGCTGTGAGTGAGACAGAGAGAGAAAGAGAAGCTGTGAGTGAGAGTGAGAGAGAGAGAGAAAGAGAAGCTGTGAGTGAGAGAGAGAGAATGAGAAGCTGTGAGTGAGAGAGAGAGAAGCTGTGAGTGAGAGAGAGAGAGAAGATGTGAGTGAGAGAGAGAGAGGGAGAAAGAGAAGCTGTGTGTGTGTGAGAGAGAAAGAGAAGCTGCGAGTGAGAGTGAGAGAGAGAGAAAGAGAAAGAGAAGCTGTGAGTGAGAGAGCGAGAGAGAGAAAGAGAAGCTGTTAGTGAGAGTGAGAGAGAGAGAGAAAGAGAAGCTGTGAGTGAGAGAGAAAGAGAAAGAGATGCTGTGAGTGAGAGAGAGAGAGATAGAGAAGCTGTGAGTGAGAGAGAGAGAAAGAGAAACTGTGAGTGAGAGAGAGAAAGAGAAGCTGTGAGTGAGAGGGAGAGAGAGAAAGAGAAGCTGTGAGTGAGAGAGAGAGAAAGAGAAGCTGTGAGTGAGAGAGAGAAAGAGAAGTTGTGAGTGAGAGGGAGAGAGTGAAAGAGAAGCTGTGAGTGACACACAGAGAGAGAAGCTGTGAGTTAGAGAGAGAGAGAAAGAAGTTGTGAGTGACAGAGAGAGAGAGAAAGAGCTGTGAGTGAGAGTGAGAGAGAGAGAGAAAGAGAAGCTGTGAGTGAGAGAGAGAGAAAGAGATGCTGTGAGTGAGAGAGAGAGAGAAAGAGAAGCTGTGAGTGAGAGAGAGAGAAAGAGAAGCTGTGAGAGAGAGAGAGAGAGAAAGAGAATCTGTGAGAGAGAAAGAGAAGCTGTGAGTGAGAGAGAGAGAAAGAGTAGCTGTGAGTGAGAGAGATAGAGAAACAGAAGCTGTGATTAAGAAGGAGAGGGAAAGAGAAGAAGTGAGTGAGAGAGAGAGAGAAAGAGGCTGTGAGACAGAAAGAGAAGCTGTGAGTGAGAGAGTGAGAGAGAGAAAGAGAATCTGTTAGTGAGAGAGAGAGAAAAAGAGAAGCTGTGAGTTAGAGAGAGAAAGAGAAGGTGTGAGTGAGAGGGAGAGAAAGAGAAGCTGTGAGTGACACACAGAGAGAGAAGCTGTGAGTTAGAGAGAGAGAAAGAGAAGCTGTGAGTGACAGAAAGAGAAAGAGAAGCTGAGAGTGAGAGAGAGAGAGAAAGTGAAGCTGTGAGTGAGAGAGAGAGAGAAAGAGAAGCTGTGTGGGTGTCTGAGAGAGAAAGATAGTCTGAGAAAGAGAGAGTGAAAGAGAAGCTGTGAGTGAGACAGAGAGAGGGAGAAAGAGAAGCTGTGTGCGTGAGAGAGAGAAAGAGAAGCTGTGAGTGAGAGTGAGAGAGAGAGAGAGAAAGAGAAGCTGAGAGTGAGAGAGAGAGAGAAAGTGAAGCTGTGAGTGAGAGAGAGAGAGACAGAGAAAGAGAAGCTGTGAGTGAGAGAGAGAGAGAAAGAGATGCTGTGAGTGAGAGAGAGAGAAAGAGAAGCTGTGAGTGAGACAGAGAGAGGGAGAAAGAGAAGCTGTGTGTGTGTGTGAGAGAGAAAGAGAAGCTGTGAGTGAGAGTGAGAGAGAGAGAGAGAAAGAGAAGCTGTGAGTGAGAGAGAGAGAAGCTGTGAGTGAGAGAGAGAGAGAAGATGTGAGTGAGAGAGAGAGAGGGAGAAAGAGAAGCTGTGTGTGTGAGAGAGAGAAAGAGAAGCTGTGAGTGAGAGTGAGAGAGAGAGAAAGAGAAAGAGAAGCTGTGAGTGAGAGAGCGAGAGAGAGAAAGAGAAGCTGTTAGTGAGAGTGAGAGAGAGAGAGAAAGAGAAGCTGTGAGTGAGAGAGAGAGAGAGAAAGAGATGCTGTGAGTGAGAGAGAGAGAGAAAGAGAAGCTGTGAGTGAGAGAGAGAGAAAGAGAAGCTGTGAGAGAGAGAGAGAAAGAGAAGCTGTGAGTGAGAAGGAGAGGGAAAGAGAAGCTTTGACTGAGTGAGAGAGAGAGAAAGAGAAGCTGTGAGTGAGAGAGAGAGAGAAAGAGAAGCTGTGAGTAAGAAGGAGAGGGAAAGAGAAGAAGTGAGTGAGTGAGAGAGAGAGAAAGAGAAGCTGTGAGAGAGAAAGAGAAGCTGTGAGTGAGAGAGTGAGAGAGAGAAAGAGAATCTGTTAGTGAGAGTGAGAGAGAGATTGAAAGAGAAGCTGTGAGTGAGAGAGAGATTGAAAGAGAAGCTGTGAGTGAGAGAGAGATTGAAAGAGAAGCTGTGAGTGAGAGAGAGAGAGAAAGAGAAGCTGTGACTGAGAGGGAGAGAGAGAAAGAGAAGCTGTGAGTTACACAGAGAGAGAGAAGCTGTGAGTTAGAGAGAGAGAAAGAGAAGCTGTGTGTGTGAGAGAGAAAGATAGTCTGAGAAAGAGAGAGTGAAAGAGAAGCTGTGAGTGAGAGAGAGAGGGAGAAAGAGAAGCTGTGTGTGTGAGAGAGAGAAAGAGAATCTGTGAGTGAGAGTGAGAGAGAGAGAGAGAGAAGCTGTGAGTGTGAGTGAGAGAGAAAGAGAAGCTGTGAGTGAGTGAGAGAGAGAGAATGAGAAGCTGTGAGTGTGAGAGAGAAGCTGTGAGAGAGAGAAAGAGAAGCTGTGAGTGAGAGCGAGAGAGAGAAAATGTGAGTGATAGAGAGAGAATGAGAAGCTGTCAGTGAGAGAGAGAGAAAGTAAGAGAAGCTGTGAGTGAGATAGAGAGAGAGAGAAAGAGAAGCTGTGAGTGAGAGAGAGAGAGAGGGAGAGAAAGAGAAGCTGTGAGTGAGAGAGAGAGAAAGAGATGCTGTGAGTGAGAGAGAGAGAGAAAGATAAGCTGTGAGTGAGAGAGAGAGAAAGAGAAGCAGTGAGAGAGAGAGAGAAAGAGAAGCTGTGAGAAAGAAGGAGAGGGAAAGAGAAGAAGTGAGTGAGAGAGAGAGAAAGAGAAGCTGTGTGGGTGTCTGAGAGAGAAAGATAGTCTGAGAAAGAGAGAGTGAAAGAGAAGCTGTGAGTGAGACAGAGAGAGGGAGAAAGAGAAGCTGTGTGCGTGAGAGAGAGAAAGAGAAGCTGTGAGTGAGAGTGAGAGAGAGAGAGAGAAAGAGAAGCTGAGAGTGAGAGAGAGAGAGAAAGTGAAGCTGTGAGTGAGAGAGAGAGAGACAGAGAAAGAGAAGCTGTGAGTGAGAGAGAGAGAGAAAGAGATGCTGTGAGTGAGAGAGAGAGAGAAAGAGAAGCTGTGAGTGAGACAGAGAGAGGGAGAAAGAGAAGCTGTGTGTGTGTGTGAGAGAGAAAGAGAAGCTGTGAGTGAGAGTGAGAGAGAGAGAGAGAAAGAGAAGCTGTGAGTGAGAGAGAGAGAAGCTGTGAGTGAGAGAGAGAGAGAAGATGTGAGTGAGAGAGAGAGAGGGAGAAAGAGAAGCTGTGTGTGTGTGAGAGAGAAAGAGAAGCTGTGAGTGAGAGTGAGAGAGAGAGAAAGAGAAAGAGAAGCTGTGAGTGAGAGAGCGAGAGAGAGAAAGAGAAGCTGTTAGTGAGAGTGAGAGAGAGAGAGAAAGAGAAGCTGTGAGTGAGAGAGAGAGAGAGAAAGAGATGCTGTGAGTGAGAGAGAGAGAGAAAGAGAAGCTGTGAGTGAGAGAGAGAGAAAGAGAAGCTGTGAGAGAGAGAGAGAAAGAGAAGCTGTGAGTGAGAAGGAGAGGGAAAGAGAAGCTTTGACTGAGTGAGAGAGAGAGAAAGAGAAGCTGTGAGTGAGAGAGAGAGAGAAAGAGAAGCTGTGAGTAAGAAGGAGAGGGAAAGAGAAGAAGTGAGTGAGTGAGAGAGAGAGAAAGAGAAGCTGTGAGAGAGAAAGAGAAGCTGTGAGTGAGAGAGTGAGAGAGAGAAAGAGAATCTGTTAGTGAGAGTGAGAGAGAGATTGAAAGAGAAGCTGTGAGTGAGAGAGAGATTGAAAGAGAAGCTGTGAGTGAGAGAGAGATTGAAAGAGAAGCTGTGAGTGAGAGAGAGAGAGAAAGAGAAGCTGTGACTGAGAGGGAGAGAGAGAAAGAGAAGCTGTGAGTTACACAGAGAGAGAGAAGCTGTGAGTTAGAGAGAGAGAAAGAGAAGCTGTGTGTGTGAGAGAGAAAGATAGTCTGAGAAAGAGAGAGTGAAAGAGAAGCTGTGAGTGAGAGAGAGAGGGAGAAAGAGAAGCTGTGTGTGTGAGAGAGAGAAAGAGAATCTGTGAGTGAGAGTGAGAGAGAGAGAGAGAGAAGCTGTGAGTGTGAGTGAGAGAGAAAGAGAAGCTGTGAGTGAGTGAGAGAGAGAGAATGAGAAGCTGTGAGTGTGAGAGAGAAGCTGTGAGAGAGAGAAAGAGAAGCTGTGAGTGAGAGCGAGAGAGAGAAAATGTGAGTGATAGAGAGAGAATGAGAAGCTGTCAGTGAGAGAGAGAGAAAGTAAGAGAAGCTGTGAGTGAGATAGAGAGAGAGAGAAAGAGAAGCTGTGAGTGAGAGAGAGAGAGAGGGAGAGAAAGAGAAGCTGTGAGTGAGAGAGAGAGAAAGAGATGCTGTGAGTGAGAGAGAGAGAGAAAGATAAGCTGTGAGTGAGAGAGAGAGAAAGAGAAGCAGTGAGAGAGAGAGAGAAAGAGAAGCTGTGAGAAAGAAGGAGAGGGAAAGAGAAGAAGTGAGTGAGAGAGAGAGAAAGAGAAGCTGTGAGTGAGAGAGAGAGAGAGAATGAGAAGCTGTGAGTGTGAGAGAGAAGCTGTGAGAGAGAGAAAGAGAAGCTGTGAGTGAGAGCGAGAGAGAGAAAATGTGAGTGATAGAGAGAGAGAATGAGAAGCTGTCAGTGAGAGAGAGAGAAAGTAAGAGAAGCTGTGAGTGAGATACAGAGAGAAAGAGAAGCTGTGAGTGAGAGAGAGAGAGGGAGAGAAAGATAATCTGTGAGAGAGAGAGAGAAAGAGAAGCTGTGTGTTTTAGAGAGAGAGAAAGAGAAGCTGTGAGTGAGAGAGAGAGAAAGAGAAGCTGTGAGTGAGAGAGAGAGAAGCTATGAGTGAGAGAGGGAAAGAAAAGCTGTGAGTGAGAGAGAGAGAAAGAGAAGATATGAGTGAGAGAGAGAGAAAGAGAAGCTGTGAGTGAGACAGAGAGAGGGAGAAAGAGAAGCTGTGTGCGTGAGAGAGAGAAAGTGAAGCTGTGAGTGAGAGAGAGAGAGAGAAAGAGAAGCTGTGTGTGTGAGAGAGAAAGATATTTTGAGAAAGAGAGAGTGAAAGAGAAGCTGTGAGTGAGAGAGAGAGAGGGAGAAAGAGAAGCTGTGTGTGTGTGAGAGAGAAAGAGAAGCTGTGAGTGAGAGTGAGAGAGAGAGAGAAAGAGAAGCTGTGAGTGTGAGTGAGAGAGAAAGAGAAGCTGTGAGTGAGTGAGAGAGAGAGAATGAGAAGCTGTGAGTGAGAGAGAGAAGCTGTGATAGAGAGAAAGAGAAGCTGTGAGTGAGAGAGAGAGAGAAGATGTGAGTGATAGAGAGAGAGAATGAGAAGCTGTGAGTGAGAGTGAGAGAGAGAGAAAGAAAGAGAAGCTGTGAGTGTGAGTGAGAGAGAAAGAGAAGCTGTGAGTGAGTGAGAGAGAGAGAATGAGAAGCTGTGAGTGAGAGAGAGAAGCTGTGAGAGAGAGAAAGAGAAGCTGTGAGTGAGAGAGAGAGAGAAGATGTGAGTGATAGAGAGAGAGAATGAGAAGCTGTCAGTGAGAGAGAGAAAGTAAGAGAAGCTGTGAGTGAGATAGAGAGAGAGAGAAAGAGAAGCTGTGAGTGAGAGAGAGAGAGGGAGAGAAAGATAATCTGTGAGTGAGAGAGAGAAAGAGAAGCTGTGTGTTTTAGAGTGAGAGAAAGAGAAGCTGTGAGTGGGAGAGAGAGAAAGAGAGTCTGTGAATCAGAGAGAGAGAGAGAAGTTGTGAGTGAGAGAGAGAGAGAGCCGCTGTGAGTGAGAGAGAGAGAAAGAGAAGCTGTGAATGAGAGAGAGAGAGAAATAGAAGCTGTGAGTGAGAGAGAGAGAAAGAGAAGCTGTGAGTGAGTGAGAGACAGAAAGGGAAGTTTGTGAGTGAGAGAGAGAGAGAAAGAGAAGCTGTGAGTGAGAGAGAGATGCTGTGAGTGAGAGAGAGAAAGAAAAGCTGTGAGTGAGAGAGAGAGAGAGAAAGAGAAGATGTGAGTGAGTGAGAGAGAGAGAGAGAAGCAGTGAGTGAGAGAGAGAGAGAGAAAGAGAAGCTGTCAGTGAGGCAGAGAGAGAGAAAGAGAAGCTGTGAGAGAGAGAGAAAGGGAGAAAGAGAAGCTGTGAGAGAGAGTGAAAGAGAAGCTGTGAGTGTGTGTGAGAGAGAAAGAGAAGCTGTGAGTGAGAGAGAGAGAAAGAAAGAGAAATTAGAGTGAGAAAGAGAGAGAGAAAGAGAAGCTGTGAGTGAGAGAGAGAGAGAGAAGATGTGAGTGATAGAGAGAGAGAATGAGAAGCTGTGATTGATAGAGAGTAAGTAAGAGAAGCTGTGAGTGAGATAGAGAGAGAGAGAAGGAGAAGCTGTGAGTGAGAGAGAGAGGGAGTAAGATAAGCTGTGTGAGAGGGAGAGAGAGAGAAGCTGTGTGTGTGTGAGAGAGAAAGAAAAGCTGTGATTGAGAGTGAGAGAGAGAGAAAGAGATGCTGTGAGTGAGAGAGAGAGAAGCTGTGAGTGAGAGAGAGAAAGAAAAGTGGTGAGTGATAGAGAGAGAAAGAGAAGCTGTGAGTGAGACAGAGAGAGAGAAAGAGAAGCTGTGAGAGAGAGAGAGGGAGAAAGAGAAGCTGTGAGAGAGCGAGAGAAAGAGAAGCTGTGAGTGTGTGTGAGAGAGAAAGAGAAGCTGTGAGTGAGAGAGAGAGAAAGAAAGAGAAATTAGAGTGAGAAATAGAGAGAGAAAGAGAAGCTGTGAGTGGGAGAGAGAGAAAGAGAGTCTGTGAGTGAGAGAGAGAGAGAGAAGCTGTGAGTGAGAGAGCGAGTGCTGCTGTGAGTGAGAGAGAGAGAAAGAGAAGCTGTGAATGAGAGAGAGAGAGAGAAAGAGAAGCTGTGAATGAGAGTGAGAGAGAGAAAGAAAAGCTGTGAGTGAGAGAGAGAGAGAGAAAGAGAAGATATGAGTGAGAGAGAGAGAAGCAGTGAGAGAGAGAGAAACAGAAGCTGTGAGTGAGACAGAGAGAGAGAAAGAGAAGCTGAGAGAGAGAGAGGGAGAAAGAGAAGCTGTGAGAGAGTGAGAGAATGAGAAGCTGTGAGTGTGTGAGAGAGAGAAAGAGAAGCTGTGAGTGAGAGAGAGAAAGAAAGAGAAATTAGAGTGAGAAAGAGAGAGAGAAAGAGAAGCTGTGAGTGGGAGAGAGAGAAAGAGAGTCTGTGAATCATAGAGAGAGAGAGAAGCTGTGCGGGAGAGAGAGAGAGAGCCGCTGTGAGTGAGAGAGAGAGAAAGAGAAGCTGTGAATGAGAGAGAGAGAGAAAGGGAAGCTGTGAGTGAGAGAGAGAGAAAGAGAAGCTGTGAGTGAGTGAGAGAGAGAAAGGGAAGTTTGTGAGTGAGAGAGAGAGAGAAAGAGAAGCTGTGTTTGAGAGAGAGAAGCTGTGAGTGAGAGAGAGAAAGAAAAGCTGTGAGTGAGAGAGAGAGAGAAAGAGAAGATGTGAGTGAGTGAGTGAGAGAGAGAAGCAATGTGTGAGAGAGAGAGAGAGAAAGAGAAGCTGTCAGTGAGACAGAGAGAGAGAAAGAGAAGCTGTGAGAGAGAGAGAGAAAGAGAAGCTGTGAGTGTGTGTGAGAGAGAAAGAGAAGCTGTGAGTGAGAGAGAGAGAAAGAAAGAGAAATTAGAGTGAGAAAGAGAGAGAGAAAGAGAAGCTGTGAGTGAGAGAGAGAGAGAGAGAAGATGTGAGTGATAGAGAGAGAGAATGAGAAGCTGTGAGTGATAGAGAGAGTAAGAGAAGCTGTGAGTGAGATAGAGAGAGAGAGAAGGAGAAGCTGTGAGTGAGAGAGAGAGAGAGGGAGAAAGATAAGCTGTGAGAGAGAGAGAGAGAGAAGCTGTGTGTGTGTGAGAGAGAAAGAAAAGCTGTGATTGAGAGTGAGTGAGAGAGGGAAAGAGATGCTGTAAGTGAGAGAGAGAGAAGCTGTGAGTGAGAGAGAAAAAGAAAAGCGGTGAGTGAGTGAGAGAGAGAAAGAGAAGCTGTGAGTGAGACTGTGAGAGAGAGAAAGAGAAGCTGTTAGTGAGAGTGAGAGAGAGAGAGAAAGAGAAGCTGTGAGTGAGAGTGATATTGAAAGAGAAGCTGTGAGTGAGAGAGAGAGAGAAAGAGAAGCTGTGAGTGAGAGAGAGAAAGAGAATCTGTGAGTGAGAGGGAGAGAAAGAGAAGCTGTGAGTGACACACAGAGAGAGAAGCTGTGAGTTAGAGAGAGAGAAAGAGAAGCTGTGAGTGACAGAGAGAGAGGAAGAGAAGCTGTGTGTGTGTGTGTGAGAGAAAGATAGTCTGAGAAAGAGAGAGTGAAAGAGAAGCTGTGAGTGAGACAGAGAGAGGGAGAAAGAGAAGCTGTGTGTGTGTGAGAGAGAAAGAGAAGCTGTGAGTGAGAGTGAGAGAGAGAAAGAGAAAGAGAAGCTGTGAGTGAGAGAGAGAGAAAGAGAAGCTGTGAGTGAGAGAGAGAGAGAAAGCGAAGCTGTGAGTGAGAGAGAGAGAATGAGAAGCTGTGAGTGTGTGAGAGAGAAGCTGTGAGTGAGAGAGAGAGAGATGTGAGTGATAGAGAGAGAGAAAGAGAAGCTGTGAGTGAGAGGGAGAGAAAGTAAGAGAAGCTGTGAGTGAGATAGAGAGAGAGAGAAAGAGAAGCTGTGAGTGAGAGAGAGAGGGAGAAAGATAATCTGTGATTGAGAGTGAGAGAGAGAGAAAGAGAAGCTGTGAGTGAGAGAGAGAGAAAGAGAAGCTGTGAGTGAGAGAGAGAGAAGCTGTGTGTGAGAGAGAAAGTGAAGCTGTGAGTGAGAGAGAGAGAGACAGAGAAAGAGAAGCTGTGAGTGAGAGAGAGAGAAAGAGATGCTGTGAGTGTGAGAGAGAGAGAAAGTGAAGCTGTGAGTGAGAGAGAGAGACAGAGAAAGAGAAGCTGTGAGTGAGAGAGAGAGAGACAGAGAAAGAGAAGCTGTGAGTGAGAGAGAGAGAGAAAGAGATGCTGTGAGTGAGAGAGAGAGAGAAAGTGAAGCTGTGAGTGAGAGAGAGAGAGACAGAGAAAGAGAAGCTGTGAGTGAGAGAGAGAGAGAATGAGAAGCTGTGTGTGAGAGAGAGAAAGAGAAGCTGTGAGTGAGAGAGAGAGAGAAGATGTGAGTGATAGAGAGAGAGAATGAGAAGCTGTCAGTGAGAGAGAGAGAAAGTAAGTAAGAGAAGCTGTGAGTGAGAGAGAGAGAGAGAAAGAGAAGCTGTGAGTGAGAGAGAGAGAGGGAGAGAAAGATAATCTGTGAGAGAGAGAGAAAGAGAAGCTGTGTGTTTTAGAGAGAGAGAAAGAGAAGCTGTGATTGAGAGTGTGTGAGAGAGAGAAAGAGAAGCTGTGAGTGAGAGAGAGAGAAGCTATGAGTGAGAGAGAGAAAGAAAAGCTGTGAGTGAGAGAGAGAGAGAGAAAGAGAAGATATGAGAAGGGGAGAGAGAGAAGCAGTGAGAGAGAGAGAAACAGAAGCTGTGAGTGAGACAGAGAGAGAGAAAGAGAAGCTGAGAGAGAGAGAGAGGGAGAAAGAGAAGCTGTGCGAGAGTGAGAGAATGAGAAGCTGTGAGTGTGTGAGAGAGAGAAAGAGAAGCTGTGAGTGAGAGAGAGAAAGAAAGAGAAATTAGAGTGAGAAAGAGAGAGAGAAAGAGAAGCTGTGAGTGGGAGAGAGAGAAAGAGAGTCTGTGAATCATAGAGAGAGAGAGAAGCTGTGCGGGAGAGAGAGAGAGAGCCGCTGTGAGTGAGAGAGAGAGAAAGAGAAGCTGTGAATGAGAGAGAGAGAGAAAGGGAAGCTGTGAGTGAGAGAGAGAGAAAGAGAAGCTGTGAGTGAGTGAGAGAGAGAAAGGGAAGTTTGTGAGTGAGAGAGAGAGAGAAAGAGAAGCTGTGTTTGAGAGAGAGAAGCTGTGAGTGAGAGAGAGAAAGAAAAGCTGTGAGTGAGAGAGAGAGAGAAAGAGAAGATGTGAGTGAGTGAGTGAGAGAGGGAAGCAATGTGTGTGAGAGAGAGAGAGAAAGAGAAGCTGTCAGTGAGACAGAGAGAGAGAAAGAGAAGCTGTGAGAGAGAGAGAGAGGGAGAAAGAGAAGCTGTGAGAGAGAGAGAGAAA
This sequence comes from Bradypodion pumilum, assembly GCA_035047305.1. NCBI lineage: Eukaryota > Metazoa > Chordata > Lepidosauria > Squamata > Chamaeleonidae > Bradypodion > Bradypodion pumilum. The sequence goes on along the minus strand of JAWDJD010000001.1, from coordinate 268,340,284 downwards.
GAGAAGCTGTGAGTGTGTGTGTGAGAGAAAGAGAAGCTGTGAGTGAGAGAGAGAGAAAGAAAGAGAAATTAGAGTGAGAAAGAGAGAGAGAAAGAGAAGCTGTGAGAGAGAGAGAGAGAGAAGATGTGAGTGATAGAGAGAGAGAATGAGAAGCTGTGAGTGATAGAGAGAGTAAGAGAAGCTGTGAGTGAGATAGAGAGAGAGAAGGAGAAGCTGTGAGTGACAGAGAGAGAGAGGGAGAAAGATAAGCTGTGTGTGAGAGAGAGAGAGAGAGAAGCTGTGTGTGAGAGAGAGAGAAAGAAAAGCTGTGATTGAGAGTGAGTGAGAGAGAGAAAGAGATGCTGTAAGTGAGAGAGAGAGAAGCTGTGAGTGAGAGAGAGAAAGAAAAGCGGTGAGTGAGAGAGAGAGAGAAAGAGAAGCTGTGAGTGAGACTGTGAGAGAGAGAAAGAGAAGCTGTTAGTGAGAGTGAGAGATAGAGAGAAAGAGAAGCTGTGAGTGAGAGTGATATTGAAAGAGAAGCTGTGAGTGAGAGAGAGAGAGAAAGAGAAGCTGTGAGTGAGAGAGAGAAAGAGAATCTGTGAGTGAGAGGGAGAGAAAGAGAAGCTGTGAGTGACACACAGAGAGAGAAGCTGTGAGTTAGAGAGAGAGAAAGAGAAGCTGTGAGTGACAGAGAGAGAGGAAGAGAAGCTGTGAGTGAGAGAGAGAGAGAAAGAAAGAGAAGCTGTGTGTGTGTGTGAGAGAGAAAGATAGTCTGAGAAAGAGAGAGTGAAAGAGAAGCTGTGAGTGAGACAGAGAGAGGGAGAAAGAGAAGCTGTGTGTGTGAGAGAGAGAAAGAGAAGCTGTGAGTGAGAGTGAGAGAGAGAAAGAGAAAGAGAAGCTGTGAGTGAGAGAGAGAGAAAGAGAAGCTGTGAGTGAGAGAGAGAGAAAGCGAAGCTGTGAGTGAGAGAGAGAGAGAATGAGAAGCTGTGAGTGTGTGAGAGAGAAGCTGTGAGTGAGAGAGAGAGAGATGTGAGTGATAGAGAGAGAGAAAGAGAAGCTGTGAGTGAGAGGGAGAGAAAGTAAGAGAAGCTGTGAGTGAGATAGAGAGAGAGAGAAAGAGAAGCTGTGAGTGAGAGAGAGAGGGAGAAAGATAATCTGTGATTGAGAGTGAGAGAGAGAGAAAGAGAAGCTGTGAGTGAGAGAGAGAGAAAGAGAAGCTGTGAGTGAGAGAGAGAGAAGCTGTGTGAGAGAGAGAAAGTGAAGCTGTGAGTGAGAGAGAGAGAGACAGAGAAAGAGAAGCTGTGAGTGAGAGAGAGAGAGAAAGAGATGCTGTGAGTGAGAGAGAGAGAGAAAGTGAAGCTGTGAGTGAGAGAGAGAGAGACAGAGAAAGAGAAGCTGTGAGTGAGAGAGAGAGAGAAAGAGATGCTGTGAGTGAGAGAGAGAGAGAGAGAGAAGCTGTGAGTGAGACAGAGAGAGGGAGAAAGAGAAGCTGTGTGTGTGAGAGAGACTAAGAGAAGCTGTGAGTGAGAGTGAGAGAGAGAGAGAGAGAGAGAAGCTGAGAGTGAGAGAGAGAGAGAAAGTGAAGCTGTGAGTGAGAGAGAGAGAGACAGAGAAAGAGAAGCTGTGAGAGAGAGAGAGAGAGAAAGAGATGCTGTGAGTGAGAGAGAGAGAGAAAGAGAAGCTGTGAGTGAGACAGAGAGAGCGAGAAAGAGAAGCTGTGTGTGTGTGAGAGAGAGAAAGAGAAGCTGTGAGTGAGAGTGAGAGAGAGAGAGAAAGAGAAGCTGTGAGTGAGAGAGAGAGAATGAGAAGCTGTGAGTGAGAGAGAGAGAAGCTGTGAGTGAGAGAGAGAGAGAAGATGTGAGTGAGAGAGAGAGAGGGAGAAAGAGAAGCTGTGTGTGTGAGAGAGAGAAAGAGAAGCTGCGAGTGAGAGTGAGAGAGAGAGAAAGAGAAAGAGAAGCTGTGAGTGAGAGAGCGAGAGAGAGAAAGAGAAGCTGTTAGTGAGAGTGAGAGAGAGAGAGAAAGAGAAGCTGTGAGTGAGAGAGAAATAGAAAGAGATGCTGTGAGTGAGAGAGAGAGAGATAGAGAAGCTGTGAGTGAGAGAGAGAGAAAGAGAAACTGTGAGTGAGAGAGAGAAAGAGAAGCTGTGAGTGAGATGGAGAGAGAGAAAGAGAAGCTGTGAGTGAGAGAGAGAGAAAGAGAAGCTGTGAGTGAGAGAGAGAAAGAGAAGTTGTGAGTGAGAGGGAGAGAGAGAAAGAGAAGCTGTGAGTGACACACACAGAGAGAAGCTGTGAGTTAGAGAGAGAGAGAAAGAAGTTGTGAGTGACAGAGAGATAGAGAAAGAGCTGTGAGTGAGAGTGAGAGAGAGAGAGAAAGAGAAGCTGTGAGAGAGAGAGAGAGAAAGAGATGCTGTGAGTGAGAGAGAGAGAGAAAGAGAAGCTGTGAGTGAGAGAGAGAGAAAGAGAAGCTGTGAGAGAGAGAGAGAGAGAAAGAGAATCTGTGAGAGAGAAAGAGAAGCTGTGAGTGAGAGAGAGAGAAAGAGTAGCTGTGAGTGAGAGAGATAGAGAAAGAGAAGCTGTGATTAAGAAGGAGAGGGAAAGAGAAGAAGTGAGTGAGAGAGAGAGAGAAAGAGGCTGTGAGACAGAAAGAGAAGCTGTGAGTGAGAGAGTGAGAGAGAGAAAGAGAATCTGTTAGTGAGAGAGAGAGAAAAAGAGAAGCTGTGAGTTAGAGAGAGAAAGAGAAGGTGTGAGTGAGAGGGAGAGAAAGAGAAGCTGTGAGTGACACACAGAGAGAGAAGCTGTGAGTTAGAGAGAGAGAAAGAGAAGCTGTGAGTGACAGAAAGAGAAAGAGAAGCTGAGAGTGAGAGAGAGAGAGAAAGTGAAGCTGTGAGTGAGAGACAGAGAGAAAGAGAAGCTGTGTGGGTGTCTGAGAGAGAAAGATAGTCTGAGAAAGAGAGAGTGAAAGAGAAGCTGTGAGTGAGACAGAGAGAGGGAGAAAGAGAAGCTGTGTGCGTGAGAGAGAGAAAGAGAAGCTGTGAGTGAGAGTGAGAGAGAGAGAGAGAGAGAAAGAGAAGCTGAGAGTGAGAGAGAGAGAGAAAGTGAAGCTGTGAGTGAGAGAGAGAGAGACAGAGAAAGAGAAGCTGTGAGTGAGAGAGAGAGAGAAAGAGATGCTGTGAGTGAGAGAGAGAGAGAAAGAGAAGCTGTGAGTGAGACAGAGAGAGGGAGAAAGAGAAGCTGTGTGTGTGTGTGTGAGAGAAAGAGAAGCTGTGAGTGAGAGTGAGAGAGAGAGAGAGAAAGAGAAGCTGTGAGTGAGAGAGAGAGAATGAGAAGCTGTGAGTGAGAGAGAGAGAAGCTGTGAGTGAGAGAGAGAGAGAAGATGTGAGTGAGAGAGAGAGAGGGAGAAAGAGAAGCTGTGTGTGTGAGAGAGAGAAAGAGAAGCTGTGAGTGAGAGTGAGAGAGAGAGAAAGAGAAAGAGAAGCTGTGAGTGAGAGAGCGAGAGAGACAAAGAGAAGCTGTTAGTGAGAGTGAGAGAGAGAGAGAAAGAGAAGCTGTGAGTGAGACAGAGAGAGAGAAAGAGATGCTGTGAGTGAGAGAGAGAGAGAAAGAGAAGCTGTGAGTGAGAGAGAGAAAGAGAAGCTGTGAGAGAGAGAGAGAAAGAGAAGCTGTGAGTGAGAAGGAGAGGGAAAGAGAAGCTGTGACTGAGTGAGAGAGAGAGAAAGAGAAGCTGTGAGTGAGAGAGAGAGAAAGAGAAGCTGTGAGTGAGAGAGAGAGAGAAAGAGAAGCTGTGAGTAAGAAGGAGAGGGAAAGAGAAGAAGTGAGTGAGAGAGAGAGAGAGAAAGAGAAGCTGTGAGAGAGAAAGAGAAGCTGTGAGTGAGAGAGTGAGAGAGAAAGAGAATCTGTTAGTGAGAGTGAGAGAGAGAGAGAAAGAGAAGCTGTGAGTGAGAGAGAGATTGAAAGAGAAGCTGTGAGTGAGAGAGAGATTGAAAGAGAAGCTGTGAGTGAGAGAGAGAGATAAAGAGAAGCTGTGACTGAGAGGGAGAGAGAGAAAGAGAAGCTGTGTGTGTGAGAGAGAAAGATAGTCTGAGAAAGAGAGAGTGAAAGAGAAGCTGTGAGTGAGAGAGAGAGGGAGAAAGAGAAGCTGTATGTGTGAGAGAGAGAAAGAGAAGCTGTGAGTGAGAGTGAGAGAGAGAGAGAGAGAAGCTGTGAGTGTGAGTGAGAGAGAAAGAGAAGCTGTGAGTGAGTGAGAGAGAGAGAGAATGAGAAGCTGTGAGTGTGAGAGAGAAGCTGTGAGAGAGAGAAAGAGAAGCTGTGAGTGAGAGCGAGAGAGAGAAAATGTGAGTGATAGAGAGAGAGAATGAGAAACTGTCAGTGAGAGAGAGAGAAAGTAAGAGAAGCTGTGAGTGAGATAGAGAGAGAGAAAGAGAAGCTGTGAGTGAGAGAGAGAGAGGGAGAGAAAGAGAAGCTGTGAGTGAGAGAGAGAGAAAGAGATGCTGTGAGTGAGAGAGAGAGAGAAAGAGAAGCTGTGAGTGAGAGAGAGAGAAAGAGAAGCTGTGAGAGAGAGAGAGAAAGAGAAGCTGTGAGAAAGAAGGAGAGGGAAAGAGAAGAAGTGAGTGAGAGAGAGAGAGAAAGAGAAGCTGTGAGTGAGAGAGAGAGAGAGAATGAGAAGCTGTGAGTGTGAGAGAGAAGCTGTGTGAGAGAGAAAGAGAAGCTGTGAGTGAGAGCGAGAGAGAGAAAATGTGAGTGATAGAGAGAGAGAATGAGAAGCTGTCAGTGAGAGAGAGAGAAAGTAAGAGAAGCTGTGAGTGAGATACAGAGAGAAAGAGAAGCTGTGAGTGAGAGAGAGAGAGGGAGAGAAAGATAATCTGTGAGAGAGAGACAGAAAGAGAAGCTGTGTGTTTTAGAGAGAGAGAAAGAGAAGCTGTGAGTGAGAGAGAGAGAAAGAGAAGCTGTGAGTGAGAGAGAGAGAAGCTATGAGTGAGAGAGGGAAAGAAAAGCTGTGAGTGAGAGAGAGAGAAAGAGAAGATATGAGTGAGAGAGAGAGAAAGAGAAGCTGTGAGTGAGACAGAGAGAGGGAGAAAGAGAAGCTGTGTGCGTGAGAGAGAGAAAGTGAAGCTGTGAGTGAGAGAGAGAGAGAGAAAGAGAAGCTGTGTGTGTGAGAGAGAAAGATATTTTGAGAAAGAGAGAGTGAAAGAGAAGCTGTGAGTGAGAGAGAGAGAGGGAGAAAGAGAAGCTGTGTGTGTGTGAGAGAGAAAGAGAAGCTGTGAGTGAGAGTGAGAGAGAGAGAGAGAAAGAGAAGCTGTGAGTGTGAGTGAGAGAGAAAGAGAAGCTGTGAGTGAGTGAGAGAGAGAGAATGAGAAGCTGTGAGTGAGAGAGAGAAGCTGTGAGAGAGAGAAAGAGAAGCTGTGAGTGAGAGAGAGAGAGAAGATGTGAGTGATAGAGAGAGAGAATGAGAAGCTGTGAGTGAGAGTGAGAGAGAGAGAGAGAAAGAGAAGCTGTGAGTGTGAGTGAGAGAGAAAGAGAAGCTGTGAGTGAGTGAGAGAGAGAGAATGAGAAGCTGTGAGTGAGAGAGAGAAGCTGTGAGAGAGAGAAAGAGAAGCTGTGAGTGAGAGAGAGAGAGAAGTTGTGAGTGATAGAGAGAGAGAATGAGAAGCTGTCAGTGAGAGAGAGAGAAAGTAAGAGAAGCTGTGAGTGAGATAGAGAGAGAGAGAAAGAGAAGCTGTGAGTGAGGGAGAGAAAGAGAAGCTGTGTGTTTTAGAGTGAGAGAAAGAGAAGCTGTGAGTGGGAGAGAGAGAAAGAGAGTCTGTGAATCAGAGAGAGAGAGAGAAGTTGTGAGTGAGAGAGAGAGAGAGCCGCTGTGAGAGAGAGAGAGAGAAAGAGAAGCTGTGAATGAGAGAGAGAGAGAAATAGAAGCTGTGAGTGAGAGAGAGAGAAAGAGAAGCTGTGAGTGAGTGAGAGACAGAAAGGGAAGTTTGTGAGTGAGAGAGAGAGAGAAAGAGAAGCTGTGAGTGAGAGAGAGATGCTGTGAGTGAGAGAGAGAAAGAAAAGCTGTGAGTGAGAGAGAGAGAGAGAAAGAGAAGATGTGAGTGAGTGAGAGAGAGAGAGAGAGAAGCAGTGAGTGAGAGAGAGAGAGAAAAAGAGAAGCTGTCAGTGAGACAGAGAGAGAGAAAGAGAAGCTGTGAGAGAGAGAGAAAGGGAGAAAGAGAAGCTGTGAGAGAGAGAGTGAAAGAGAAGCTGTGAGTGTGTGTGAGAGAGAAAGAGAAGCTGTGAGTGAGAGAGAGAGAAAGAAAGAAAGAGAAATTAGAGTGAGAAAGAGAGAGAGAAAGAGAAGCTGTGAGTGAGAGAGAGAGAGAGAAGATGTGAGTGATAGAGAGAGAGAATGAGAAGCTGTGATTGATAGAGAGTAAGTAATAGAAGCTGTGAGTGAGATAGAGAGAGAGGAGAAGCTGTGAGTGAGAGAGAGAGAGGGAGTAAGATAAGCTGTGTGAGAGGGAGAGAGAGAGAAGCTGTGTGTGTGTGAGAGGGAAAGAAAAGCTGTGATTGAGAGTGAGAGAGAGAGAAAGAGATGCTGTGAGTGAGAGAGAGAGAAGCTGTGAGTGAGAGAGAGAAAGAAAAGTGGTGAGTGAGAGAGAGAGAAAGAGAAGCTGTGAGTGAGACAGAGAGAGAGAAAGAGAAGCTGTGAGAGAGAGAGAGGGAGAAAGAGAAGCTGTGAGAGAGCGAGAGAAAGAGAAGCTGTGAGTGTGTGTGAGAGAGAAAGAGAAGCTGTGAGTGAGAGAGAGAGAAAGAAAGAAAGAGAAATTAGAGTGAGAAATAGAGAGAGAAAGAGAAGCTGTGAGTGGGAGAGAGAGAAAGAGAGTCTGTGAGTGAGAGAGAGAGAGAGAAGCTGTGAGTGAGAGAGCGAGTGCTGCTGTGAGTGAGAGAGAGAGAAAGAGAAGCTGTGAATGAGAGAGAGAGAGAGAAAGAGAAGCTGTGAATGAGAGAGAGAGAGAGAAAGAGAAGCTGTGAGTGAGAGAGAGAGAAAGAAAGAGAAGCTGTGAGTGAGTGAGAGAGAGAAAGGGAAGTTGTGAGTGAGAGAGAGAGAGAAAGAGAAGCTGTGAGTGAGAGAGAGAAAGAGAAGCTGTGAGTGAGAGAGAGAATGAGAAGCTGTGAGTGAGAGAGAGTTGTGAGAGAGAGAGAAAGAGAAGCTGTGAGTGAGAGAGAGAGATGTGAGTGATAGAGAGAGAGAAAGAGAAGCTGTGAGTGAGAGAGAGAGGGAGAAAGATAATCTGTGTGAGAGAGAGAGAGAAAGAGAAACTGTGTGTGAGAGAGAGAGAGAAAGAGAAGGTGTGAGTGAGAGTGAGAGAGAGAAAGAGAAGCTGTGAGTGAGAGAGAGAGAAAGAGAAGCTGTGAGTGAGAGAGAGAGAAGCTATGAGTGAGAGAGGGAAAGAAAAGCTGTGAGTGAGAGAGAGAGAAAGAGAAGATATGAGTGAGAGAGAGAGAAAGAGAAGCTGTGAGTGAGAGAGAGAGAAGCTATGAGTGAGAGAGAAAGAAAAGCTGTGAGTGAGAGAGAGAGAAAGAAAGAGAAATTAGAGTGAGAAAGAGAGAGAGAAAGACAAGCTGTGAGTGGGAGAGAGAGAAAGAGAGTCTGTGAATCAGAGAGAGAGAGGGAAGCTGTGAGTGAGAGAGAGAGAAAGAAAGAAAGAGAAATTAGAGTGAGAAAGAGAGAGAGAAAGAGAAGCTGTGAGTGAGAGAGAGAGAGAGAAGATGTGAGTGATAGAGAGAGAGAATGAGAAGCTGTGATTGATAGAGAGTAAGTAATAGAAGCTGTGAGTGAGATAGAGAGAGAGGAGAAGCTGTGAGTGAGAGAGAGAGAGGGAGTAAGATAAGCTGTGTGAGAGGGAGAGAGAGAGAAGCTGTGTGTGTGTGAGAGGGAAAGAAAAGCTGTGATTGAGAGTGAGAGAGAGAGAAAGAGATGCTGTGAGTGAGAGAGAGAGAAGCTGTGAGTGAGAGAGAGAAAGAAAAGTGGTGAGTGAGAGAGAGAGAAAGAGAAGCTGTGAGTGAGACAGAGAGAGAGAAAGAGAAGCTGTGAGAGAGAGAGAGGGAGAAAGAGAAGCTGTGAGAGAGCGAGAGAAAGAGAAGCTGTGAGTGTGTGTGAGAGAGAAAGAGAAGCTGTGAGTGAGAGAGAGAGAAAGAAAGAAAGAGAAATTAGAGTGAGAAATAGAGAGAGAAAGAGAAGCTGTGAGTGGGAGAGAGAGAAAGAGAGTCTGTGAGTGAGAGAGAGAGAGAGAAGCTGTGAGTGAGAGAGCGAGTGCTGCTGTGAGTGAGAGAGAGAGAAAGAGAAGCTGTGAATGAGAGAGAGAGAGAGAAAGAGAAGCTGTGAATGAGAGAGAGAGAGAGAAAGAGAAGCTGTGAGTGAGAGAGAGAGAAAGAAAGAGAAGCTGTGAGTGAGTGAGAGAGAGAAAGGGAAGTTGTGAGTGAGAGAGAGAGAGAAAGAGAAGCTGTGAGTGAGAGAGAGAAAGAGAAGCTGTGAGTGAGAGAGAGAATGAGAAGCTGTGAGTGAGAGAGAGTTGTGAGAGAGAGAGAAAGAGAAGCTGTGAGTGAGAGAGAGAGATGTGAGTGATAGAGAGAGAGAAAGAGAAGCTGTGAGTGAGAGAGAGAGGGAGAAAGATAATCTGTGTGAGAGAGAGAGAGAAAGAGAAACTGTGTGTGAGAGAGAGAGAGAAAGAGAAGGTGTGAGTGAGAGTGAGAGAGAGAAAGAGAAGCTGTGAGTGAGAGAGAGAGAAAGAGAAGCTGTGAGTGAGAGAGAGAGAAGCTATGAGTGAGAGAGGGAAAGAAAAGCTGTGAGTGAGAGAGAGAGAAAGAGAAGATATGAGTGAGAGAGAGAGAAAGAGAAGCTGTGAGTGAGAGAGAGAGAAGCTATGAGTGAGAGAGAAAGAAAAGCTGTGAGTGAGAGAGAGAGAAAGAAAGAGAAATTAGAGTGAGAAAGAGAGAGAGAAAGACAAGCTGTGAGTGGGAGAGAGAGAAAGAGAGTCTGTGAATCAGAGAGAGAGAGGGAAGCTGTGAGTGAGAGAGAGAGAGAGCCGCTGTGAGTGAGAGAGAGAGAAAGAGAAGCTGTGAATGAGAGAGAGAGAGAAAGAGAAGCTGTGAGTGAGAAGGAGAGGGAAAGAGAAGCTGTGAGTGAGTGAGAGAGAGAGAAAGAGAAGCTGTGAGTGAGAGAGAGAGAAAGAGAAGCTGTGAGTGAGAGAGAGAGAGAAAGAGAAGCTGTGAGTAAGAAGGAGAGGGAAAGAGAAGAAGTGAGTGAGTGAGAGAGAAAGAGAAGCTGTGAGAGAGAAAGAGAAGCTGTGAGTGAGAGAGTGAGAGAGAGAAAGAGAATCTGTTAGTGAGAGTGAGAGAGAGAGAGAAAGAGAAGCTGTGAGTGAGAGAGAGATTGAAAGAGAAGCTGTGAGTGAGAGAGAGAGAGAAAGAGAAGCTGTGAGTGAGAGAGAGAAAGAGAAGCTGTGACTGAGAAGGAGAGAGAGAAAGAGAAGCTGTGAGTTACACACAGAGAGAGAAGCTGTGAGTTAGAGAGAGAGAAAGAGAAGCTGTGAGTGACAGAGAGAGAGAAAGAGAAGCTGAGAGTGAGAGAGAGAGAGAAAGTGAAGCTGTGAGTGTGAGAGAGAGACAGAGAAGCTGTGTGTGTGAGAGAGAGAAAGATAGTCTGAGAAAGAGAGTGTGAAAGAGAAGCTGTGCGTGAGACAGAGAGAGGGAGAAAGAGAAGCTATGTGCGTGAGAGAGAGAAAGTGAAGCTGTGAGTGAGAGAGAGAGAGAAAGAGAAGCTGTGTGTGTGAGAGAGAAAGATATTTTGAGAAAGAGAGAGTGAAAGAGAAGCTGTGAGTGAGAGAGAGAGAGGGAGAAAGAGAAGCTGTGTGTGTGTGAGAGAGAAAGAGAAGCTGTGAGTGAGAGTGAGAGAGAGAGAGAGAAAGAGAAACTGTGAGTGTGAGTGAGAGAGAAAGAGAAGCTGTGAGTGAGTGAGAGAGAGAGAATGAGAAGCTGTGAGTGAGAGAGAGAAGCTGTGAGAGAGAGAAAGAGAAGCTGTGAGTGAGAGAGAGAGAGAGAAGATGTGAGTGATAGAAAGAGAGAATGAGAAGCTGTCAGTGAGAGAGAGAGAAAGTAAGAGAAGCTGTGAGTGAGATAGAGAGAGAGAGAAAGAGAAGCTGTGAGTGAGAGAGAGAGGGAGAGAAAGATAATCTGTGTGTTTTAGAGAGAGAGAAAGAGAAGCTGTGAGTGAGAGAGAGAGAGAGCCGCTGTGAGTGAGAGAGAGAGAAAGAGAAGCTGTGAATGAGAGAGAGAGAGAAAGAGAAGCTGTGAGTGAGAAGGAGAGGGAAAGAGAAGCTGTGAGTGAGTGAGAGAGAGAGAAAGAGAAGCTGTGAGTGAGAGAGAGAGAAAGAGAAGCTGTGAGTGAGAGAGAGAGAGAAAGAGAAGCTGTGAGTAAGAAGGAGAGGGAAAGAGAAGAAGTGAGTGAGTGAGAGAGAGAGAGAAAGAGAAGCTGTGAGAGAGAAAGAGAAGCTGTGAGTGAGAGAGTGAGAGAGAGAAAGAGAATCTGTTAGTGAGAGTGAGAGAGAGAGAAAGAGAAGCTGTGAGTGAGAGAGAGATTGAAAGAGAAGCTGTGAGTGAGAGAGAGAGAGAAAGAGAAGCTGTGAGTGAGAGAGAGAAAGAGAAGCTGTGACTGAGAGGGAGAGAGAGAAAGAGAAGCTGTGAGTTACACACAGAGAGAGAAGCTGTGAGTTAGAGAGAGAGAAAGAGAAGCTGTGAGTGACAGAGAGAGAGAAAGAGAAGCTGAGAGTGAGAGAGAGAGAGAGAAAGTGAAGCTGTGAGTGTGAGAGAGAGACAGAGAAGCTGTGTGTGTGTGTGAGAGAGAAAGATAGTCTGAGAAAGAGAGAGTGAAAGAGAAGCTGTGCGTGAGACAGAGAGAGGGAGAAAGAGAAGCTGTGTGCGTGAGAGAGAGAAAGTGAAGCTGTGAGTGAGAGAGAGAGAGAAAGAGAAGCTGTGTGTGTGAGAGAGAAAGATATTTTAAGAAAGAGAGAGTGAAAGAGAAGCTGTGAGTGAGAGAGAGAGAGGGAGAAAGAGAAGCTGTGTGTGTGAGAGAGAGAAAGAGAAGCTGTGAGTGAGAGAGAGAGAAAGAGAAGCTGTGAGTGAGAGAGAGAGAGAAAGAGAAGCTGTGAGTAAGAAGGAGAGGGAAAGAGAAGAAGTGAGTGTGTGTGAGAGAGAGAGAAAGAGAAGCTGTGAGAGAGAAAGAGAAGCTGTGAGTGAGAGAGTGAGAGAGAGAAAGAGAATCTGTTAGTGAGAGTGAGAGAGAGAGAAAGAGAAGCTGTGAGTGAGAGAGAGATTGAAAGAGAAGCTGTGAGTGAGAGAGAGAGAGAAAGAGAAGCTGTGAGTGAGAGAGAGAAAGAGAAGCTGTGACTGAGAGGGAGAGAGAGAAAGAGAAGCTGTGAGTTACACACAGAGAGAGAAGCTGTGAGTTAGAGAGAGAGAAAGAGAAGCTGTGAGTGACAGAGAGAGAGAAAGAGAAGCTGAGAGTGAGAGAGAGAGAGAGAAAGTGAAGCTGTGAGTGTGAGAGAGAGACAGAGAAGCTGTGTGTGTGTGTGAGAGAGAAAGATAGTCTGAGAAAGAGAGAGTGAAAGAGAAGCTGTGCGTGAGACAGAGAGAGGGAGAAAGAGAAGCTGTGTGTGTGAGAGAGAGAAAGTGAAGCTGTGAGTGAGAGAGAGAGAGAAAGAGAAGCTGTGTGTGTGAGAGAGAAAGATATTTTGAGAAAGAGAGAGTGAAAGAGAAGCTGTGAGTGAGAGAGAGAGAGGGAGAAAGAGAAGCTGTGTGTGTGAGAGAGAGAAAGAGAAGCTGTGAGTGAGAGTGAGAGAGAGAGAGAGAAAGAGAAGCTGTGAGTGTGAGTGAGAGAGAAAGAAAGAGAAGCTGTGAGTGAGTGAGAGAGAGAGAATGAGAAGCTGTGAGTGAGAGAGAGAAGCTGTGAGAGAGAGAAAGAGAAGCTGTGAGTGAGAGAGAGAGAGAGAAGATGTGAGTGATAGAAAGAGAGAATGAGAAGCTTTCAGTGAGAGAGAGAGAAAGTAAGAGAAGCTGTGAGTGAGATAGAGAGAGAGAGAAAGAGAAGCTGTGAGTTAGAGAGAGAGAGGGAGAGAAAGATAATCTGTGTGTTTTAGAGAGAGAGAAAGAGAAGCTGTGAGTGAGAGAGAGAGAAAGAGAAGCTGTGAGTGAGAGAGAGAAGCTATGAGTGAGAGAGAGAAAGAAAAGCTGTGAGTGAGAGAGAGAGAGAGAAAGAGAAGATATGAGTGAGAGAGAGAGAAAGAGAAGCTGTGAGTGAGTGAGAGAAGCTATGAGTGAGAGAGAGAAAGAAAAGCTGTGAGTGAGAGAGAGAGAGAGAAAGAGAAGATATGAGTGAGGGAGAGAGAGAGAAGCAGTGTGTGAGAGAGAAACAGAAGCTGTGAGTGTGTGTGTGAGAGAAAGAGAAGCTGTGAGTGAGAGAGAGAGAAAGAAAGAGAAATTAGAGTGAGAAACAGATAGAGAAAGAGAAGCTGTGAGTGGGAGAGAGAGAAAGAGAGTCTGTGAATCAGAGAGAGAGAGAGAAGCTGTGAGTGAGAGAGAGAGAGAGCCGCTGTGAGTGAGAGAGAGAGAAAGAGAAGCTGTGAATGAGAGAGAGAGAGAAAGAGAAGCTGTGAGTGAGAGAGAGAGAAAGAGAAGCTGTGAGTGAGTGAGAGAGAGAAAGGGAAGTTTGTGAGTGAGAGAGAGAGAGAAAGAGAAGCTTTGAGTGAGAGAGAGAAGCTGTGAGTGAGAGAGAGAAAGAAAAGCTTTGAGTGAGAGAGAGAGAGAAAGAGAAGATATGTGTGTGTGAGAGAGAGAGAAAGATAGTCTGAGAAAGAGAGAGTGAAAGAGAAGCTGTGAGTGAGACAGAGAGAGGGAGAAAGAGAAGCTGTGTGCGTGAGAGAGAGAAAGAGAAGCTGTGAGTGAGAGTGAGAGAGAGAGAGAGAGAAAGAGAAGCTAAGAGTTAGAGAAAGAGAGAAAGTGAAGCTGTGAGTGAGAGAGAGAGAGACAGAGAAGCTGTGTGTGTGAGAGAGAGAAAGAGAAGATGTGAGTGAGAGTGAGAGAGAGAGAGATAAAGAGAAGCTGTGAGTGAGAGAGAGAGAAAGCAAAGCTGTGAGAGAGAGAGAGAGAAAGAGAAGCTGTGAATGTGTGTGTGAGAGAAAGAGAAGCTGTGAGTGAGAGAGAGAGAAAGAAAGAGAAATTAGAGTGAGAAAGAGAGAGAGAAAGAGAAGCTGTGAGAGAGAGAGAGAGAGAGAAGATGTGAGTGATAGAGGGAGAGAATGAGAAGCTGTGAGTGATAGAGAGAGTAAGTAAGAGAACCTGTGAGTGAGATAGAGAGAGAGAGAAGGAGAAGCTGTGAGTGAGAGAGAGAGAGGGAGAAAGATAAGCTGTGAGAGAGAGAGAGAGAGAAGCTGTGTGTGAGAGAGAGAGAAAGAAAAGCTGTGATTGAGAGTGAGTGAGAGAGAGAAAGAGATGCTGTAAGTGAGAGAGAGAGAAGCTGTGAGTGAGAGAGAGAAAGAAAAGCGGTGAGTGAGAGAGAGAGAGAAAGAGAAGCTGTGAGTGAGACTGTGAGAGAGAGAAAGAGAAGCTGTTAGTGAGAGTGAGAGAGAGAGAAAGAGAAGCTGTGAGTGAGAGTGAGATTGAAAGAGAAGCTGTGAGTGAGAGAGAGAGAGAAAGAGAAGCTGTGAGTGAGAGGGAGAGAAAGAGAAGCTGTGAGTGACACAGAGAGAGAGAAGCTGTGAGTTAGAGAGAGAGAAAGAGAAGCTGTGAGTGACAGAGAGAGAGGAAGAGAAGCTGTGAGTGAGAGAGAGAGAGAAAGAGAAGCTGTGTGTGTGTGTGAGAGAGAGAAAGATAGTCTGAGAAAGAGAGAGTGAAAGAGAAGCTGTGAGTGAGAGAGAGAGGGAGAAAGAGAAGCTGTTTGTGTGAGAGAGAGAAAGAGAAGCTGTGAGTGAGAGTGAGAGAGAGAAAGAGAAAGAGAAGCTGTGATTGAGAGAGTGAGAAAGAGAAGCTGTGAGTGAGAGAGAGAGAGAAAGCGAAGCTGTGAGTGAGAGAGAGAGAGAATGAGAAGCTGTGAGTGTGAGAGAGAGAAGCTGTGAGTGAGAGAGAGAGATGTGAGTGATAGAGAGAGAGAAAGAGAAGCTGTGAGTGAGAGGGAGAGAAAGTAAGAGAAGCTGTGAGTGAGATAGAGAGAGAGAGAAAGAGAAGCTGTGAGTGAGAGAGAGAGGGAGAAAGATAGTCTGTGATTGAGAGTGAGAGAGAGAGAAAGAGAAGCTATGAGTGAGAGAGAGAGAAAGAGAAGCTGTGAGTGAGAGAGAGAAGCTGTGTGAGAGAGAGAAAGAAAAGCTGTGAGTGAGAGAGAGAGAGAGAGAAGATATGAGTGAGAGAGAGAGAGAAGCAGTGAGTGAGAGAGAGAGAGAGAAAGAGAAGCTGTGAGTGAGATAGAGAGAGTGAAAGAAAGAGAAATTAGAGTGAGAAAGAGAGAGAGAAAGAGAAGCTGTGAGAGAGAGAGAGAGAGAGAAGATGTGAGTGATAGAGGGAGAGAATGAGAAGCTGTGAGTGATAGAGAGAGTAAGTAAGAGAACCTGTGAGTGAGATAGAGAGAGAGAGAAGGAGAAGCTGTGAGTGAGAGAGAGAGAGGGAGAAAGATAAGCTGTGAGAGAGAGAGAGAGAGAAGCTGTATGTGAGAGAGAGAGAAAGAAAAGCTGTGATTGAGAGTGAGTGAGAGAGAGAAAGAGATGCTGTAAGTGAGAGAGAGAGAAGCTGTGAGTGAGAGAGAGAAAGAAAAGCGGTGAGTGAGAGAGAGAGAGAAAGAGAAGCTGTGAGTGAGACTGTGAGAGAGAGAAAGAGAAGCTGTTAGTGAGAGTGAGAGAGAGAGAAAGAGAAGCTGTGAGTGAGAGTGAGATTGAAAGAGAAGCTGTGAGTGAGAGAGAGAGAGAAAGAGAAGCTGTGAGTGAGAGGGAGAGAAAGAGAAGCTGTGAGTGACACAGAGAGAGAGAAGCTGTGAGTTAGAGAGAGAGAAAGAGAAGCTGTGAGTGACAGAGAGAGAGGAAGAGAAGCTGTGAGTGAGAGAGAGAGAGAAAGAGAAGCTGTGTGTGTGTGTGAGAGAGAGAAAGATAGTCTGAGAAAGAGAGAGTGAAAGAGAAGCTGTGAGTGAGACAGAGAGAGGGAGAAAGAGAAGCTGTGTGTGTGAGAGAGAGAAAGAGAAGCTGTGAGTGAGAGTGAGAGAGAGAAAGAGAAAGAGAAGCTGTGAGTGAGAGAGTGAGAAAGAGAAGCTGTGAGTGAGAGAGAGAGAGAAAGCGAAGCTGTGAGTGAGAGAGAGAGAGAATGAGAAGCTGTGAGTGTGAGAGAGAGAAGCTGTGAGTGAGAGAGAGAGATGTGAGTGATAGAGAGAGAGAAAGAGAAGCTGTGAGTGAGAGGGAGAGAAAGTAAGAGAAGCTGTGAGTGAGATAGAGAGAGAGAGAAAGAGAAGCTGTGAGTGAGAGAGAGAGGGAGAAAGATAGTCTGTGATTGAGAGTGAGAGAGAGAGAAAGAGAAGCTATGAGTGAGAGAGAGAGAAAGAGAAGCTGTGAGTGAGAGAGAGAAGCTGTGTGAGAGAGAGAAAGAAAAGCTGTGAGTGAGAGAGAGAGAGAGAGAGAAGATATGAGTGAGAGAGAGAGAGAAGCAGTGAGTGAGAGAGAGAGAGAGAAAGAGAAGCTGTGAGTGAGATAGAGAGAGAGAAAGAGAAGCTGTGTGAGAGAGAGAGGGGAAGAAAGAGAAGCTGTGTGTGTGAGAGAGAGAAAGAGAAGCTGTGAGTGTGTGTGAGAGAAAGAGAAGCTGTGAGTGAGAGAGAGAGAGAAAGAAAGAGAAATTAGAGTGAGAAAGAGATAGAGAAAGAGAAGCTGTGAGTGGGAGAGAGAGAAAGAGTCTGTGAGTGAGAGAGAGAGAGAAGCTGTGAGTGAGAGAGAGAGCTGCTGTGAGTGAGAGAGAGAGAAAGAGAAGCTGTGAATGAGAGAGAGAGAAACTGTGAGTGAGAGACAGAGAAAGAGAAGCTGTGAGTGAGTAAGAGAGAGAAAGGGAAGTTGTGAGTGAGAGAGAGAGAGAAAGAGCTGTGAGTGAGAGAGAGAGAGAAAGAGAAGCTGTGAGTGAGAGAGAGAGAAAGAGAAGCTGTGAGTGAGACAGAGAGAGAGAAAGAGAAGCTGTGAGAGAGAGAGAGGGAGAAAGAGAAGCTGTGAGAGAGCGAGAGAAAGAGAAGCTGTGAGTGTGTGTGAGAGAGAAAGAGAAGCTGTGAGTGAGAGAGAGAGAAAGAAAGAGAAATTAGAGTGAGAAATAGAGAGAGAAAGAGAAGCTGTGAGTGGGAGTGAGAGAAAGAGAGTTTGTGAGTGAGAGAGAGAGAGAAGCTGTGAGTGAGAGAGCGAGTGCTGCTGTGAGTGAGAGAGAGAAAGAGAAGCTGTGAATGAGAGATAGAGAGAGAAAGAGAAGCTGTGAGTGAGAGAGAGAGAAAGAAAGAGAAGCTGTGAGTGAGTGAGAGAGAGAAAGGGAAGTTGTGAGTGAGAGAGAGAGAGAAAGAGAAGCTGTGAGTGAGAGAGAGAAAGAGAAGCTGTGTGTGTGTGAGAGAGAAAGAGAAGCTGTGAGTGAGAAGGAGAGAGAGAGAAAGAGAAGCTGTGAGTGAGAGAGAGAGAGAAAGAGAAGCTGTGAGTGAGAGAGAGAATGAGAAGCTGTGAGTGAGAGAGAGTTGTGAGAGAGAGAGAAAGAGAAGCTGTGAGTGAGAGAGAGAGATGTGAGTGAGAGAGAGAGAGAAAGAGAAGGTGTGAGTGAGAGAGAGAGAGGGAGAAAGATAATCTGTGTGTGAGAGAGAGAGAAAGAGAAACTGTGTGAGAGAGAGAGAGAAAGAGAAGGTGTGAGTGAGAGTGAGAGAGAGAAAGAGAAGCTGTGAGTGAGAGAGAGAGAAAGAGAAGCTGTGAGTGAGAGAGAGAGAAGCTATGAGTGAGAGAGGGAAAGAAAAGCTGTGAGTGAGAGAGAGAGAAAGAGAAGATATGAGTGAGAGAGAGAGAAAGAGAAGCTGTGAGTGAGAGAGAGAGAAGCTATGAGTGAGAGAGAAAGAAAAGCTGTGAGTGAGAGAGAGAGAGAAAGAGAAGATATGAGTGAGAGAGAGAGAGAAGCTGTGAGTGAGAGAGAGAGAAAGAAAGAGAAATTAGAGTGAGAAAGAGAGAGAGAAAGACAAGCTGTGAGTGGGAGAGAGAGAAAGAGAGTCTGTGAATCAGAGAGAGAGAGGGAAGCTGTGAGTGTGAGAGAGAGAGAGCCGCTGTGAGTGAGAGAGAGAGAAAGAGAAGCTGTGAATGAGAGAGAGAGAAAGAGAAGCTGTGAGTGAGAAGGAGAGGGAAAGAGAAGCTGTGAGTGAGTGAGAGAGAGAGAAAGAGAAGCTGTGAGTGAGAGAGAGAGAAAGAGAAGCTGTGAGTGAGAGAGAGAGAGAAAGAGAAGCTGTGAGTAAGAAGGAGAGGGAAAGAGAAGCTGTGAGTGAGTGAGAGAGAGAGAAAGAGAAGCTGTGAGAGAGAAAGAGAGAAGCTGTGAGTGAGAGAGTGAGAGAGAGAAAGAGAAGCTGTGAGTGAGAGAGAGAAAGAGAAGCTGTGAGTGAGAGGGAGAGAGAGAAAGAGAAGCTGTGAGTGAGAGAGAGAGAAAGAGAAGCTGTGAGTGAGAGAGAGAAAGAGAAGTTGTGAGTGAGAAGGAGAGAGAGAAAGAGAAGCTGTGAGTGACACAGAGAGAGAGAAGCTGTGAGTTAGAGAGAGAGAGAAAGAGAAGTTGTGAGTGACAGAGAGAGAGAGAAAGAGAAACTGTGAGTGAGAGTGAGAGAGAGAGAGAAAGAGAAGCTGTGAGTGAGAGAGAGAGAAAGAGATGCTGTGAGTGAGAGAGAGAGAGAAAGAGAAGCTGTGAGTGAGAGAGAAGCTATGAATGAGAGAGGGAAAGAAAAGCTGTGAGTGAGAGAGAGAGAGAAAGAGAAGATATGAGTGAGAGAGAGAGAGAGAAGCAGTGAGAGAGAGAGAAACAGAAGCTGTGAGTGTGTGTGTGTGAGAGAGAGAAGCTGTGAGTGAGAGAGAGAGAAAGAAAGAGAAATTAGAGTGAGAAAGAGAGAGAGAAAGAGAAGCTGTGAGTGGGAGAGAGAGAAAGAGAGTCTGTGAATCAGAGAGAGAGAGAGAAGCTGTGAGAGAGAGAGAGAGACGCTGTGAGTGAGAGAGAGAGAAAGAGAAGCTGTGAATGAGAGAGAGAGAGAAAGAGAAGCTGTGAGTGAGAGAGAGAGAAAGAGAAGCTGTGAGTGAGTGAGAGAGAAAGGGAAGTTTGTGAGTGAGAGAGAGAGAGAAAGAGAAGCTGTGAGTGAGAGAGAGAAGCTGTGAGTGAGAGAGAGAAAGAAAAGCTGTGAGTGAGAGAGAGAGAGAAAGAGAAGATGTGTGTGTGAGAGAGAGAAAGATAGTCTGAGAAAGAGAGAGTGAAAGAGAAGCTGTGAGTGAGACAGAGAGAGGGAGAAAGAGAAGCTGTGTGCGTGAGAGAGAGAAAGAGAAGCTGTGAGTGAGAGTGAGAGAGAGAGAGAGAAAGAGAAGCTGAGAGTTAGAGAGAGAGAGAAAGTGAAGCTGTGAGTGAGAGAGAGAGAGACAGAGAAGCTGTGTGTGTGTGAGAGAGAGAAAGATAGTCTGAGAAAGAGAGACTGAAAGAGAAGCTGTGAGTGAGACAGAGAGAGGGAGAAAGAGAAGCTGTGTGTGTGAGAGAGAAAGAGAAGCTGTGAGTGAGAGTGAGAGAGAGAGAGAGAAAGAGAAGCTGTGAGTGAGAGAGAGAGAGCTGCTGTGAGTGAGAGAGAGAGAAAGAGAAGCTGTGAATGAGAGAGAGAGAAACTGTGAGTGAGAGAGAGAGAAAGAGAAGCTGTGTGTGTGTGAGAGAGAGAAAGATAGTCTGAGAAAGAGAGACTGAAAGAGAAGCTGTGAGTGAGACAGAGAGAGGGAGAAAGAGAAGCTGTGTGTGAGAGAGAAAGAGAAGCTGTGAGTGAGAGTTAGAGAGAGAGAGAAAGAGAAGCTGTGAGTGAGAAAGAGAAGCTGTGAGTGAGAGAGAGAGAAGCTATGAGTGAGAGAGAGAAAGAAAAGCTGTGAGTGAGAGAGAGAGAGAAAGAGAAGATATGAGTGAGAGAGAGAGAGAGAAGCAGTGAGAGAGAGAGAAACAGAAGCTGTGAGTGAGACAGAGAGAGAGAAAGAGAAGCTGAGAGAGAGAGGGGGAGAAAGAGAAGCTGTGAGAGAGAGAGAGAATGAGAAGCTGTGAGTGTGTGAGAGAGAGAAAGAGAAGCTGTGAGTGAGAGAGAGAGAGAAAGAAAGAGAAATTAGAGTGAGAAAGAGAGAGAGAAAGAGAAGCTGTGAGTGGGAGAGAGAGAAAGAGAGTCTGTGAATCATAGAGAGAGAGAGAAGCTGTGCGTGAGAGAGAGAGAGAGCCGCTGTGAGTGAGAGAGAGAGAAAGAGAAGCTGTGAATGTGTGTGTGAGAGAAAGAGAAGCTGTGAGTGAGAGAGAGAGAAAGAAAGAGAAATTAGAGTAAGAGAGAGAGAAAGAGAAGCTGTGAGAGAGAGAGAGAGAGAGAAGATGTGAGTGATAGAGAGAGAGAATGAGAAGCTGTGAGTGATAGAGAGAGTAAGTAAGAGAACCTGTGAGTGAGATAGAGAGAGAGAGAAGGAGAAGCTGTGAGTGAGAGAGAGAGAGGGAGAAAGATAAGCTGTGAGAGAGAGAGAGAGAGAAGCTGTGTGTGAGAGAGAGAGAAAGAAAAGCTGTGATTGAGAGTGAGTGAGAGAGAGAAAGAGATGCTGTAAGTGAGAGAGAGAGAAGCTGTGAGTGAGAGAGAGAAAGAAAAGCGGTGAGTGAGAGAGAGAGAGAAAGAGAAGCTGTGAGTGAGACTGAGAGAGAGAAAGAGAAGCTGTTAGTGAGAGTGAGAGAGAGAGAGAAAGAGAAGCTGTGAGTGAGAGTGAGATTGAAAGAGAAGCTGTGAGTGAGAGAGAGAGAGAAAGAGAAGCTGTGAGTGAGAGGGAGAGAAAGAGAAGCTGTGAGTGACACAGAGAGAGAGAAGCTGTGAGTTAGAGAGAGAGAAAGAGAAGCTGTGAGTGAGAGAGAGAGGGAGAAAGATAATCTGTGATTGAGAGTGAGAGAGAGAGAAAGAGAAGCTATGAGTGAGAGAGAGAGAAAGAGAAGCTGTGAGTGAGAGAGAGAAGCTGTGTGAGAGAGAGAAAGAAAAGCTGTGAGTGAGAGAGAGAGAGAGAGAAGATATGAGTGAGAGAGAGAGAGAAGCAGTGAGTGAGAGAGAGAGAGAAAGAGAAGCTGTGAGTGAGATAGAGAGAGAGAAAGAGAAGCTGTGTGAGAGAGAGAGGGGAAGAAAGAGAAGCTGTGTGTGTGAGAGAGAGAAAGAGAAGCTGTGAGTGTGTGTGAGAGAAAGAGAAGCTGTGAGTGAGAGAGAGAGAGAAAGAAAGAGAAATTAGAGTGAGAAAGAGATAGAGAAAGAGAAGCTGTGAGTGGGAGAGAGAGAAAGAGTCTGTGAGTGAGAGAGAGAGAGAAGCTGTGAGTGAGAGAGAGAGAGAGCTGCTGTGAGTGAGAGAGAGAGAAAGAGAAGCTGTGAATGAGAGAGAGAGAAACTGTGAGTGAGAGAGAGAAAGAGAAGCTGTGAGTGAGTAAGAGAGAGAAAGGGAAGTTGTGAGTGAAATAGAGAGAGAAAGAGCTGTGAGTGAGAGAGAGAGAGAAAGAGAAGCTGTGAGTGAGAGAGAGAGAAAGAGAAGCTGTGAGTGAGACAGAGAGAGAGAAAGAGAAGCTGTGAGAGAGAGAGAGGGAGAAAGAGAAGCTGTGAGAGAGCGAGAGAAAGAGAAGCTGCGAGTGTGTGTGAGAGAGAAAGAGAAGCTGTGAGTGAGAGAGAGAGAAAGAAAGAGAAATTAGAGTGAGCAATAGAGAGAGAAAGAGAAGCTGTGAGTGGGAGAAAGCTGTGAGTGAGAGAGCGAGTGCTGCTGTGAGTGAGAGAGAGAGAAAGAGAAGCTGTGAATGAGAGAGAGAGAGAGAAAGAGAAGCTGTGAGTGAGAGAGAGAGAAAGAAAGAGAAGCTGTGAGTGAGTGAGAGAGAGAAAGGGAAGTTGTGAGTGAGAGAGAGAGAGAAAGAGAAGCTGTGAGTGAGAGAGAGAAAGAGAAGCTGTGTGTGTGAGAGAGAGAAAGAGAAGCTGTGAGTGAGAAGGAGAGAGAGAGAGAAAGAGAAGCTGTGAGTGAGAGAGAGAGAGAAAGAGAAGCTGTGAGTGAGAGAGAATGAGAAGCTGTGAGTGAGAGAGAGTTGTGAGAGAGAGAGAAAGAGAAGCTGTGAGTGAGAGAGAGATGTGAGTGATAGAGAGAGAGAAAGAGAAGCTGTGAGTGAGAGAGAGAGAGGGAGAAAGATAATCTGTGTGAGAGAGAGAGAGAAAGAGAAACTGTGTGAGAGAGAGAGAGAGAAAGAGAAGGTGTGAGTGAGAGTGAGAGAGAGAAAGAGAAGCTGTGAGTGTGAGAGAGAGAAAGAGAAGCTGTGAGTGAGAGAGAGAGAAGCTATGAGTGAGAGAGGGAAAGAAAAGCTGTGAGTGAGAGAGAGAGAAAGAGAAGATATGAGTGAGAGAGAGAGAAAGAGAAGCTGTGAGTGAGAGAGAGAGAAGCTATGAGTGAGAGAGAAAGAAAAGCTGTGAGTGAGAGAGAGAGAGAAAGAGAAGATATGAGTGAGAGAGAGAGAGAAGCTGTGAGTGAGAGAGAGAGAAAGAAAGAGAAATTAGAGTGAGAAAGAGAGAGAGAAAGACAAGCTGTGAGTGGGAGAGAGAGAAAGAGAGTCTGTGAATCAGAGAGAGAGAGGGAAGCTGTGAGTGTGAGAGAGAGAGAGCCGCTGTGAGTGAGAGAGAGAGAAAGAGAAGCTGTGAATGAGAGAGAGAGAGAAAGAGAAGCTGTGAGTGAGAAGGAGAGGGAAAGAGAAGCTGTGAGTGAGTGAGAGAGAGAGAAAGAGAAGCTGTGAGTGAGAGAGAGAGAAAGAGAAGCTGTGAGTGAGAGAGAGAGAGAAAGAGAAGCTGTGAGTGGGAGAGAGAGAAAGAGAGTCTGTGAATCAGAGAGAGAGAGAGAAGCTGTGAGTGAGAGAGAGAGAGACGCTGTGAGTGAGAGAGAGAGAAAGAGAAGCTGTGAATGAGAGAGAGAGAGAAAGAGAAGCTGTGAGTGAGAGAGAGAGAAAGAGAAGCTGTGAGTGAGTGAGAGAGAAAGGGAAGTTTGTGAGTGAGAGAGAGAGAGAAAGAGAAGCTGTGAGTGAGAGAGAGAAGCTGTGAGTGAGAGAGAGAACGAAAAGCTGTGAGTGAGAGAGAGAGAGAGAAAGAGAAGATGTGTGTGTGAGAGAGAGAAAGATAGTCTGAGAAAGAGAGAGTGAAAGAGAAGCTGTGAGTGAGACAGAGAGAGGGAGAAAGAGAAGCTGTGTGCGTGAGAGAGAGAAAGAGAAGCTGTGAGTGAGAGTGAGAGAGAGAGAGAGAAAGAGAAGCTGAGAGTTAGAGAGAGAGAGAAAGTGAAGCTGTGAGTGAGAGAGAGAGAGACAGAGAAGCTGTGTGTGTGTGAGAGAGAGAAAGATAGTCTGAGAAAGAGAGACTGAAAGAGAAGCTGTGAGTGAGACAGAGAGAGGGAGAAAGAGAAGCTGTGTGTGTGAGAGAGAAAGAGAAGCTGTGAGTGAGAGTGAGAGAGAGAGAGAGAAAGAGAAGCTGTGAGTGAGAGAGAGAGAGCTGCTGTGAGTGAGAGAGAGAGAAAGAGAAGCTGTGAATGAGAGAGAGAGAAACTGTGAGTGAGAGAGAGAGAAAGAGAAGCTGTGTGTGTGTGAGAGAGAGAAAGATAGTCTGAGAAAGAGAGACTGAAAGAGAAGCAGTGAGTGAGACAGAGAGAGGGAGAAAGAGAAGCTGTGTGTGTGAGAGAGAAAGAGAAGCTGTGAGTGAGAGTGAGAGAGAGAGAGAAAGAGAAGCTGTGAGTGAGAAAGAGAAGCTGTGAGTGAGAGAGAGAGAAGCTATGAGTGAGAGAGAAAAAGAAAAGCTGTGAGTGAGAGAGAGGGAGAAAGAGAAGATATGAGTTGAGAGAGAGAGAAGCAGTGAGAGAGAGAGAAACAGAAGCTGTGAGTGAGACAGAGAGAGAAAGAGAAGCTGAGAGAGAGAGAGAGGGAGAAAGAGAAGCTGTGAGAGAGAGAGAGAATGAGAAGCTGTGAGTGTGTGTGAGAGAGAAAGAGAAGCTGTGAGTGGGAGAGAGAGAAAGAGTGTCTGTGAATCATAGAGAGAGAGAGAAGCTGTGCGTGAGAGAGAGAGAGAGCCGCTGTGAGTGAGAGAGAGAGAAAGAGAAGCTGTGAATGAGAGAGAGAGAGAAAGAGAAGCTGTGAGTGAGAGAGAGAGAAAGAGAAGCTGTGAGTGAGTGAGAGAGAGAAAGGGAAGTTTGTGAGTGAGAGAGAGAGAGAAAGAGAAGCTGTGTTTGAGAGAGAGAAGCTGTGAGTGAGAGAGAGAAAGAAAAGCTGTGAGTGAGAGAGAGAGAGAGAAAGAGAAGATGTGAGTGAGTGAGAGAGAGAGAGAAGCAAGGAGTGTGAGAGAGAGAGAGAAAGAGAAGCTGTCAGTGAGACAGAGAGAGAGAAAGAGAAGCTGTGAGAGAGAGAAAGAGGGAGAAAGAGAAGCTGTGTGTGTGAGAGAGAGAGAGAAGCTGTGAGTGTGTGTGTGAGAGAAAGAGAAGCTGTGAGTGAGAGAGAGAGAAAGAAAGAGAAATTAGAGTAAGAAAGAGAGAGAGAAAGAGAAGCTGTGAGTGAGAGAGAGAGAGAGAAGATGTGAGTGATAGAGAGAGAGAATGAGAAGCTGTGAGTGATAGAGAGAGTAAGTAAGAGAAGCTGTGAGTGAGATAGAGAGAGAGAGAAGGAGAAGCTGTGAGTGAGAGAGAGGGAGAAAGATAAGCTGTGAGAGAGAGAGAAGCTGTGTGTGTGTGAGAGAGAAAGAAAAGCTGTGATTGAGAGTGAGTGAGAGAGAGAAAGAGATGCTGTAAGTGAGAGAGAGAGAAGCTGTGATTGAGATAGATAAAGAAAAGCGGTGAGTGAGAGAGAGAGAGAAAGAGAAGCTGTGAGTGAGACTGTGAGAGAGAGAAAGAGAAGCTGTTAGTGAGAGTGAGAGAGAGAGAGAAAGAGAAGCTGTGAGTGAGAGTGAGATTGAAAGAGAAGCTGTGAGTGAGAGAGAGAGAGAAAGAGATGCTGTGAGTGAGAGAGAGAAAGAGAATCTGTGAGTGAGAGGGAGAGAAAGAGAAGCTGTGAGTGACAGAGAGAGAGAGAAGCTGTGAGTTAGAGAGAGAGAAAGAGAAGCTGTGAGTGATAGAGAGAGAGGAAGAGATGCTGTGAGAGAGAGAGAGAGAGAAAGAGAAGCTGTGTGTGTGTGAGAGAGAGAAAGATAGTCTGAGAAAGAGAGAGTGAAAGAGAAGCTGTGAGTGAGACAGAGAGAGGGAGAAAGAGAAGCTGTGTGTGTGAGAGAGAGAAAGATAGTCTGAGAAAGAGAGAGTGAAAGAGAAGCTGTGAGTGAGAGAGAGAGAAAGAGAAGCTGTGAGTGAGAGAGAGAGAGAAAGTGAAGCTGTGAGTGAGAGAGAGAGAATGAGAAGCTGTGAGTGTGAGAGAGAGAAGCTGTGAGTGAGAGAGAGAGAGATGTGAGTGATAGAGAGAGAGAAAGAGAAGCTGTGAGTGAGAGGGAGAGAAAGTAAGAGAAGCTGTGAGTGAGATAGAGAGAGAGAGAAAGAGAAGCTGTGAGTGAGAGAGAGAGGGAGAAAGATAATCTGTGATTGAGAGTGAGAGAGAGAAAGAGAAGCTGTGAGTGAGAGAGAGAGAAAGATAAGCTGTGAGTGAGAGAGAGAGAGAGAAAAGCTGTGAGTGAGAGAGAGAGAGAAAGAGAAGATATGAATGAGAGAGAGAGAGAAGCAGTGAGTGAGAGAGAGAGAAATAGAAGCTGTGAGTGAGAGAGAGAGAGAAAGAAAGAGAAATTAGAGTGAGAAAGAGAGAGAGAAAGAGAAGCTGTGAGTGGGAGAGAGAGAAAGAGGCTGTGAGTGAGTGAGAGAGAGAGAAGCTGTGAGTGAGAGAGAGAGAGAGCTGCTGTGAGTGAGAGAGAGAGAAAGAAAAGCTGTGAATGAGAGAGAGAGAAACTGTGAGTGGGAGAGAGAGAAAGAGAAGCTGTGAGTGAGTAAGAGAGAGAAAAGGAAGTTGTGAGTGAGAGTGAGAGAGAAAGAGCTGTGAGTGAGAGAGAGAGAGAGAAAGAGAAGCTGTGAGTGAGAGAGAGAGAAAGAGAAGCTGTGAGTGAGAAGGAGAGGGAAAGAGAAGCTGTGAGTGAGTGAGAGAGAGAGAAAGAGAAGCTGTGAGAGGGAAAGAGAGAAGCTGTGAGTGAGAGAGTGAGAGAGAGAAAAAGAAGCTGTGAGTGAGAGAGAGAAAGAGAAGTTGTGAGTGAGAAGGAGAGAGAGAAAGAGAAGCTGTGAGTGACACAGAGAGAGAGAAGCTGTGAGTTAGAGAGAGAGAAAAAGAGAAGTTGTGAGTGACAGAGAGAGAGAGAAAGAGAAACTGTGAGTGAGAGTGAGAGAGAGAGAGAACGAGAAGCTGTGAGTGAGTGAGAGAGAAAGAGATGCTGTGAGTGAGAGAGAGAGAGAAAGAGAAGCTGTGAGTGAGAGAGAAGCTATGAGTGAGAGAGGGAAAGAAAAGCTGTGAGTGAGAGAGAGAGAGAGAAAGAGAAGATGTGTGTGTGTGAGAGAGAAAGATAGTCTGAGAAAGAGAGAGTGAAAGAGAAGCTGTGAGTGAGACAGAGAGAGGGAGAAAGAGAAGCTGTGTGCGTGAGAGAGAGAAAGAGAAGCTGTGAGTGAGAGAGAGAGAGAGAAAGAGAAGCTGTGAGTTAGAGAGAGAGAGAAAGTGAAGCTGTGAGTGAGAGAGAGAGTGACAGAGAAGCTGTGTGTGTGTGAGAAGGAGAAAGATAGTCTGAGAAAGAGAGAGAGAAAGAGAAGCTGTGAGTGGGAGAGAGAGAAAGAGAGTCTGTGAATCAGAGAGAGAGAGAGAAGCTGTGAGTGAGAGAGAGAGAGAGCCGCTGTGAGTGAGAGAGAAAGAGATGCTGTGAGTGAGTGAGAGAGAAAGGGAAGTTTGTGAGTGAGAGAGAGAGAGAAAGAGAAGATGTGAGTGAGAGAGAGAAGCTGTGAGTGAGAGAGAGAAAGAAAAGCTGTGAGTGAGAGAGAGAGAGAGAAAGAGAAGATGTGTGTGAGAGAGAGAAAGAGAAGCTGTGAGTGAGAGTGAGAGAGAGAGAGAGAGAGAAAGAGAAGCTGTGAGTGAGAGAGAGAGAGATGTGAGTGATAGAGAGAGAATGAGAAGCTGTGAGTGAGAGAGAGAGAGAAAGAGAAGCTGTGAGTGAGAGAGAGAGTGAAAGAGAAGCTGTGAGTGAGAGAGAGAGAAAGAGAAGCTGTGAGTGAGAGAGAGAGAATGAGAAGCTGTGAGTGAGAGAGAGAAGCTGTGAGTGAGAGAGAGAGAGAGAGAAAGTGAAGCTGTGAGTGAGAGAGAGAGAAAGAGATGCTGTGAGTGAGAGAGAGAGAGAAAGAGAAGCTGTGTGTGTGAGAGAGAGAAAGAGAAGCTGTGAGAGAGAGAGAGAGAAAGAGAAGCTGTGAGTGAGAAGGAGAGGGAAAGAGAAGCTGTGAGTGAGTGAGAGAGAGAGAAAGAGAAGCTGTGAGTGAGAGAGAGAGAAAGAGAAGCTGTGAGAGAGAAAGAGAAGCTGTGAGTGAGAGAGTGAGAGAGAGAAAGAGAATCTGTTAGTGAGAGTGAGAGAGAGAGAGAAAGAGAAGCTGTGAGTGAGAGAGAGATTGAAAGAGAAGCTGTGAGTGAGAGAGAGAGAGAAAGAGAAGCTGTGAGTGAGAGAGAGAAAGAGAAGCTGTGACTGAGAGGGAGAGAGAAAGAGAAGCTGAGAGTGAGAGAGAGGGAGAAAGAGAAGCTGTGTGAGAGAGAGAGAGAAAGAGAAGCTGTGTATGTGTGAGAGAGAGAAAGATAGTCTGAGAAAGAGAGTGAAAGAGAAGCTGTGAGTGAGAGAGAGAGAGGGAGAAAGAGAACCTGTGTGTGTGTGAGAGAGAGAGACGTGAGTGATAGAGAGAGAATGAGAAGCTGTGAGTGAGAGAGAGAGAGAGAAAGAGAAGCTGTGAGTGAGAGAGAGAGTGAAAGAGAAGCTGTGAGTGAGAGAGAGAGAAAGAGAAGCTGTGAGTGAGAGAGAGAGAGAATGAGAAGCTGTGAGTGAGAGAGAGAAGCTGTGAGTGAGAGAGAGAGAGAGAAAGTGAAGCTGTGAGAGAGAGAGAAAGAAAGAGAAATTAGAGTGAGAAAGAGAGAGAGAAAGAGAAGCTGTGTGGGAGAGAGAGAAAGAGAGTCTGTGAGTGAGAGAGAGAGAAGCTGTGAGTGAGAGAGAGAGAAAGAGAAGCTGTGAGTAAGAAGGAGAGGGAAAGAGAAGAAGTGAGAGAGAGAGAGAGAAAGAGAAGCTGTGAGAGAGAAAGAGAAGCTGTGAGTGAGAGAGTGAGAGAGAGAAAGAGAAGCTGTTAGTGAGAGTGAGAGAGAGAGAAAGAGAAGCTGTGAGTGAGAGAGAGATTGAAAGAGAAGCTGTGAGTGAGAGAGAGAGAGAGAGAGAAAGAGAAGCTGTGAGTGAGAGAGAGAAAGAGAAGCTGTGAGTGAGAGGGAGAGAAAGAGAAGCTGTGAGTGACACACAGAGAGAGAAGCTGTGAGTTAGAGAGAGAGAAAGAGAAGCTGTGTGTGTGTGTGAGAGAGAGAAAGAGAAGCTGTGAGAGAGAAAGAGAAGCTGTGAGTGAGAGAGAGATTGAAAGAGAAGCTGTGAGTGAGAGAGAGAGAGAAAGAGAAGCTGTGAGTGAGAGAGAGAAAGAGAAGCTGTGAGTGAGAGGGAGAGAAAGAGAAGCTGTGAGTGACACAGAGAGAGAGAAGCTGTGAGTTAGAGAGAGAGAAAGAGAAGCTGTGAGTGACAGAGAGAGAGAAAGAGAAGCTGAGAGTGAGAGAGAGAGAGAAAGTGAAGCTGTGAGTGAGAGAGAGAAAGAGAAGCTGTGTGTGTGTGAGAGAGAGAAAGATAGTCTGAGAAAGAGAGAGTGAAAGAGAAGCTGTGCGTGAGACAGAGAGAGGGAGAAAGAGAAGCTGTGTGTGTGTGAGAGAGAAAGAGAAGCTGTGAGTGAGAGTGAGAGAGAGAGAAAGAGAAGCTGTGAGTGAGAGAGAGAGAGAAAGAGAAGCTGTGAGTGAGAGAGAGAGAAAGCGAAGCTGTGAGTGAGAGAGAGAGAGAATGAGAAGCTGTGAGTGTGAGAGAGAGAAGCTGTGAGTGAGAGAGAGAGAGAAGTTGTGAGTGAGAGAGAGAGATGAGAAGCTGTGAGTGAGAGAGAGAGAAGGTAAGAGAAGCTGTGAGTGAGAAAGAGAGAGAAAGAGAAGCTGTGAGTGAGAGAAAGAGAGGGAGAAAGATAAGCTGTGTGAGAGAGAGAGAGAAAGAGAAGCAGTGTGAGAGAGAGAGAGAAAGAGAAGCTGTGATTGAGAGTGAGAGAGAGAGAGAGAGAAGCTGTGAATGAGAGAGAGAGAAAGAGAAGCTATGAGTGAGAGAGAGAGAAGCTGTGAGTGAGAGAGAGAGAGAAAGAGAAGATATGAGTGTGAGAGATAGAGAGAAGCAGTGAGAGAGAGAGAGAGAGAAGCTGTGAGTGAGACAGAGAGAGAGAAAGAGAAGCTGAGAGAGAGAGAGAGAGGGAGAAAGAGAAGCTGTGTGAGAGAGAGAGTGAAAGAGAAGCTGTGAGTGAGAGAGAGAGAGGGAGAAAGAGAAGCTGTGTGTGTGAGAGAGAGAAAGAGAAGCTGTGAGTGAGAGAGAGAGAGAAAGAGAAGCTGTGAGTGGGAGAGAGAGAAAGAGAGTCTGTGAATCAGAGAGAGAGAGAGAAGCTGTGAGTGAGAGAGAGAGAGACGCTGTGAGTGAGAGAGAGAGAAAGAGAAGCTGTGAATGAGAGAGAGAGAGAAAGAGAAGCTGTGAGTGAGAGAGAGAGAAAGAGAAGCTGTGAGTGAGTGAGAGAGAAAGGGAAGTTTGTGAGTGAGAGAGAGAGAGAAAGAGAAGCTGTGAGTGAGAGAGAGAAGCTGTGAGTGAGAGAGAGAAAGAAAAGCTGTGAGTGAGAGAGAGAGAGAGAAAGAGAAGATGTGTGTGAGAGAGAGAAAGATAGTCTGAGAAAGAGAGAGTGAAAGATAAGCTGTGAGTGAGACAGAGAGAGGGAGAAAGAGAAGCTGTGTGCGTGAGAGAGAGAAAGAGAAGCTGTGAGTGAGAGTGAGAGAGAGAGAGAGAAAGAGAAGCTGAGAGTTAGAGAGAGAGAGAAAGTGAAGCTGTGAGTGAGAGAGAGAGAGACAGAGAAGCTGTGTGTGTGTGAGAGAGAGAAAGATAGTCTGAGAAAGAGAGACTGAAAGAGAAGCTGTGAGTGAGACAGAGAGAGGGAGAAAGAGAAGCTGTGTGTGTGAGAGAGAAAGAGAAGCTGTGAGTGAGAGTGAGAGAGAGAGAGAGAAAGAGAAGCTGTGAGTGAGAGAGAGAGAGCTGCTGTGAGTGAGAGAGAGAGAAAGAGAAGCTGTGAATGAGAGAGAGAGAAACTGTGAGTGAGAGAGAGAGAAAGAGAAGCTGTGTGTGTGTGAGAGAGAGAAAGATAGTCTGAGAAAGAGAGACTGAAAGAGAAGCAGTGAGTGAGACAGAGAGAGGGAGAAAGAGAAGCTGTGTGTGTGAGAGAGAAAGAGAAGCTGTGAGTGAGAGTGAGAGAGAGAGAGAAAGAGAAGCTGTGAGTGAGAAAGAGAAGCTGTGAGTGAGAGAGAGAGAAGCTATGAGTGAGAGAGAAAAAGAAAAGCTGTGAGTGAGAGAGAGAGAGAAAGAGAAGATATGAGTTGAGAGAGAGAGAAGCAGTGAGAGAGAGAGAAACAGAAGCTGTGAGTGAGACAGAGAGAGAAAGAGAAGCTGAGAGAGAGAGAGAGGGAGAAAGAGAAGCTGTGAGAGAGAGAGAGAATGAGAAGCTGTGAGTGTGTGAGAGAGAGAAAGAGAAGCTGTGAGTGAGAGAGAGAGAGAAAGAAAGAGAAATTAGAGTGAGAAAGAGAGAGAGAAAGAGAAGCTGTGAGTTGGAGAGAGAGAAAGAGTGTCTGTGAATCATAGAGAGAGAGAGAAGCTGTGCGTGAGAGAGAGAGAGAGCCGCTGTGAGTGAGAGAGAGAGAAAGAGAAGCTGTGAATGAGAGAGAGAGAGAAAGAGAAGCTGTGAGTGAGAGAGAGAGAAAGAGAAGCTGTGAGTGAGTGAGAGAGAGAAAGGGAAGTTTGTGAGTGAGAGAGAGAGAGAAAGAGAAGCTGTGTTTGAGAGAGTGAAGCTGTGAGTGAGAGAGAGAAAGAAAAGCTGTGAGTGAGAGAGAGAGAGAGAAAGAGAAGATGTGAGTGAGTGAGAGAGAGAGAGAAGCAATGAGTGTGAGAGAGAGAGAGAAAGAGAAGCTGTCAGTGAGACAGAGAGAGAGAGAAAGAGAAGCTGTGAGAGAGAGAAAGAGGGAGAAAGAGAAGCTGTGAGAGAGAGAGAGAGAGAAGCTGTGAGTGTGTGTGTGAGAGAAAGAGAAGCTGTGAGTGAGAGAGAGAGAAAGAAAGAGAAATTAGAGTAAGAAAGAGAGAGAGAAAGAGAAGCTGTGAGTGAGAGAGAGAGAGAGAAGATGTGAGTGATAGAGAGAGAGAATGAGAAGCTGTGAGTGATAGAGAGAGTAAGTAAGAGAAGCTGTGAGTGAGATAGAGAGAGAGAGAAGGAGAAGCTGTGAGTGAGAGAGAGGGAGAAAGATAAGCTGTGAGAGAGAGAGAAGCTGTGTGTGTGAGAGAGAGAAAGAAAAGCTGTGATTGAGAGTGAGTGAGAGAGAGAAAGAGATGCTGTAAGTGAGAGAGAGAGAAGCTGTGATTGAGATAGATAAAGAAAAGCGGTGAGTGAGAGAGAGAGAGAAAGAGAAGCTGTGAGTGAGACTGTGAGAGAGAGAAAGAGAAGCTGTTAGTGAGAGTGAGAGAGAGAGAGAAAGAGAAGCTGTGAGTGAGAGTGAGATTGAAAGAGAAGCTGTGAGTGAGAGAGAGAGAGAGAAAGAGATGCTGTGAGTGAGAGAGAGAAAGAGAATCTGTGAGTGAGAGGGAGAGAAAGAGAAGCTGTGAGTGACAGAGAGAGAGAAGCTGTGAGTTAGAGAGAGAGAAAGAGAAGCTGTGAGTGATAGAGAGAGAGAGAGGAAGAGATGCTGTGAGAGAGAGAGAGAGAGAGAAAGAGAAGCTGTGTGTGTGTGAGAGAGAGAAAGATAGTCTGAGAAAGAGAGAGTGAAAGAGAAGCTGTGAGTGAGACAGAGAGAGGGAGAAAGAGAAGCTGTGTGTGTGTGAGAGAGAAAGATAGTCTGAGAAAGAGAGAGTGAAAGAGAAGCTGTGAGTGAGAGAGAGAGAAAGAGAAGCTGTGAGTGAGAGAGAGAGAGAAAGTGAAGCTGTGAGTGAGAGAGAGAGAATGAGAAGCTGTGAGTGTGAGAGAGAGAAGCTGTGAGTGAGAGAGAGAGAGATGTGAGTGATAGAGAGAGAGAAAGAGAAGCTGTGAGTGAGAGGGAGAGAAAGTAAGAGAAGCTGTGAGTGAGATAGAGAGAGAGAGAAAGAGAAGCTGTGAGTGAGAGAGAGAGGGAGAAAGATAATCTGTGATTGAGAGTGAGAGAGAGAGAAAGAGAAGCTGTGAGTGAGAGAGAGAGAAAGAGAAGCTGTGAGTGAGAGAGAGAGAAAAGCTGTGAGTGAGAGAGAGAGAGAAAGAGAAGATATGAATGAGAGAGAGAGAGAAGCAGTGAGTGAGAGAGAGAGAAATAGAAGCTGTGAGTGAGAGAGAGAGAGAAAGAAAGAGAAATTAGAGTGAGAAAGAGAGAGAGAAAGAGAAGCTGTGAGTGGGAGAGAGAGAAAGAGGCTGTGAGTGAGAGAGAGAGAGAGAAGCTGTGAGTGAGAGAGAGAGAGAGCTGCTGTGAGTGAGAGAGAAAGAAAGAAAAGCTGTGAATGAGAGAGAGAGAAACTGTGAGTGAGAGAGAGAGAGAAAGAGAAGCTGTGAGTGAGTAAGAGAGAGAAAAGGAAGTTGTGAGTGAGAGTGAGAGAGAAAGAGCTGTGAGTGAGAGAGAGAGAGAAAGAGAAGCTGTGAGTGAGAGAGAGAGAAAGAGAAGCTGTGAGTGAGAAGGAGAGGGAAAGAGAAGCTGTGAGTGAGTGAGAGAGAGAGAAAGAGAAGCTGTGAGAGGGAAAGAGAGAAGCTGTGAGTGAGAGAGTGAGAGAGAGAAAAAGAAGCTGTGAGTGAGAGAGAGAAAGAGAAGCTGTGAGTGAGAGGGAGAGAGAGAAAGAGAAGCTGTGAGTGAGAGAGAGAGAAAGAGAAGCTGTGAGTGAGAGAGAGAAAGAGAAGTTGTGAGTGAGAAGGAGAGAGAGAAAGAGAAGCTGTGAGTGACACAGAGAGAGAGAAGCTGTGAGTTAGAGAGAGAGAAAAAGAGAAGTTGTGAGTGACAGAGAGAGAGAGAAAGAGAAACTGTGAGTGAGAGTGAGAGAGAGAGAGAACGAGAAGCTGTGAGTGAGTGAGAGAGAAAGAGATGCTGTGAGTGAGAGAGAGAGAGAAAGAGAAGCTGTGAGTGAGAGAGAAGCTATGAGTGAGAGAGGGAAAGAAAAGCTGTGAGTGAGAGAGAGAGAGAGAAAGAGAAGATGTGTGTGTGTGAGAGAGAAAGATAGTCTGAGAAAGAGAGAGTGAAAGAGAAGCTGTGAGTGAGACAGAGAGAGGGAGAAAGAGAAGCTGTGTGCGTGAGAGAGAGAAAGAGAAGCTGTGAGTGAGAGAGAGAGAGAGAAAGAGAAGCTGTGAGTTAGAGAGAGAGAAAGTGAAGCTGTGAGTGAGAGAGAGAGTGACAGAGAAGCTGTGTGTGTGTGAGAAGGAGAAAGATAGTCTGAGAAAGAGAGAGAGAAAGAGAAGCTGTGAGTGGGAGAGAGAGAAAGAGAGTCTGTGAATCAGAGAGAGAGAGAGAAGCTGTGAGTGAGAGAGAGAGAGCCGCTGTGAGTGAGAGAGAAAGAGACGCTGTGAGTGAGTGAGAGAGAAAGGGAAGTTTGTGAGTGAGAGAGAGAGAGAAAGAGAAGATGTGAGTGAGAGAGAGAAGCTGTGAGTGAGAGAGAGACAGAAAAGCTGTGAGTGAGAGAGAGAGAGAGAAAGAGAAGATGTGTGTGAGAGAGAGAAAGAGAAGCTGTGAGTGAGAGTGAGAGAGAGAGAGAGAGAAAGAGAAGCTGTGAGTGAGAGAGAGAGATGTGAGTGATAGAGAGAGAATGAGAAGCTGTGAGTGAGAGAGAGAGAGAAAGAGAAGCTGTGAGTGAGAGAGAGAGTGAAAGAGAAGCTGTGAGTGAGAGAGAGAGAAAGAGAAGCTGTGAGTGAGAGAGAGAGAATGAGAAGCTGTGAGTGAGAGAGAGAAGCTGTGAGTGAGAGAGAGAGAGAGAGAAAGTGAAGCTGTGAGTGAGAGAGAGAGAAAGAGATGCTGTGAGTGAGAGAGAGAGAGAAAGAGAAGCTGTGTGTGTGAGAGAGAGAAAGAGAAGCTGTGAGAGAGAGAGAGAGAAAGAGAAGCTGTGAGTGAGAAGGAGAGGGAAAGAGAAGCTGTGAGTGAGTGAGAGAGAGAGAAAGAGAAGCTGTGAGTGAGAGAGAGAGAAAGAGAAGCTGTGAGAGAGAAAGAGAAGCTGTGAGTGAGAGAGTGAGAGAGAGAAAGAGAATCTGTTAGTGAGAGTGAGAGAGAGAGAGAAAGAGAAGCTGTGAGTGAGAGAGAGATTGAAAGAGAAGCTGTGAGTGAGAGAGAGAGAGAGAAAGAGAAGCTGTGAGTGAGAGAGAGAAAGAGAAGCTGTGACTGAGAGGGAGAGAGAAAGAGAAGCTGAGAGTGAGAGAGAGGGAGAAAGAGAAGCTGTGTGAGAGAGAGAGAGAAAGAGAAGCTGTGTGTGTGTGAGAGAGAGAAAGATAGTCTGAGAAAGAGAGTGAAAGAGAAGCTGTGAGTGAGAGAGAGAGAGGGAGAAAGAGAACCTGTGTGTGTGTGAGAGAGAGAGATGTGAGTGATAGAGAGAGAATGAGAAGCTGTGAGTGAGAGAGAGAGAGAGAAAGAGAAGCTGTGAGTGAGAGAGAGAGTGAAAGAGAAGCTGTGAGTGAGAGAGAGAGAAAGAGAAGCTGTGAGTGAGAGAGAGAGAGAATGAGAAGCTGTGAGTGAGAGAGAGAAGCTGTGAGTGTGAGAGAGAGAGAGAAAGTGAAGCTGTGAGAGAGAGAGAAAGAAAGAGAAATTAGAGTGAGAAAGAGAGAGAGAAAGAGAAGCTGTGTGGGAGAGAGAGAAAGAGAGTCTGTGAGTGAGAGAGAGAGAAGCTGTGAGTGAGAGAGAGAGAAAGAGAAGCTGTGAGTAAGAAGGAGAGGGAAAGAGAAGAAGTGAGAGAGAGAGAGAGAAAGAGAAGCTGTGAGAGAGAAAGAGAAGCTGTGAGTGAGAGAGTGAGAGAGAGAAAGAGAAGCTGTTAGTGAGAGTGAGAGAGAGAGAAAGAGAAGCTGTGAGTGAGAGAGAGATTGAAAGAGAAGCTGTGAGTGAGAGAGAGAGAGAGAGAAAGAGAAGCTGTGAGTGAGAGAGAGAAAGAGAAGCTGTGAGTGAGAGGGAGAGAAAGAGAAGCTGTGAGTGACACACAGAGAGAGAAGCTGTGAGTTAGAGAGAGAGAAAGAGAAGCTGTGTGTGTGTGTGAGAGAGAAAGAGAAGCTGTGAGAGAGAAAGAGGAGCTGTGAGTGAGAGAGAGATTGAAAGAGAAGCTGTGAGTGAGAGAGAGAGAGAAAGAGAAGCTGTGAGTGAGAGAGAGAAAGAGAAGCTGTGAGTGAGAGGGAGAGAGAGAAGCTGTGAGTGACACAGAGAGAGAGAAGCTGTGAGTTAGAGAGAGAGAAAGAGAAGCTGTGAGTGACAGAGAGAGAGAAAGAGAAGCTGAGAGTGAGAGAGAGAGAGAAAGTGAAGCTGTGAGTGAGAGAGAGAAAGAGAAGCTGTGTGTGTGTGTGAGAGAGAAAGCGAAGCTGTGAGTGAGAGAGAGAGAGAAAGAGAAGCTGTGAGTGAGAGGGAGAGAAAGAGAAGCTGTGAGTGACACAGAGAGAGAGAAGCTGTGAGTTAGAGAGAGAGAAAGAGAAGCTGTGAGTTAGAGAGAGAGAAAGAGAAGCTGTGAGTGAGAGAGAGAGAAAGCGAAGCTGTGAGTGAGAGAGAGAGAGAATGAGAAGCTGTGAGTGTGAGAGAGAGAAGCTGTGAGTGAGAGAGAGAGAGAAGTTGTGAGTGAGAGAGAGAGATGAGAAGCTGTGAGTGAGAGAGAGAGAAAGTAAGAGAAGCTGTGAGTGAGAAAGAGAGAGAAAGAGAAGCTGTGAGTGAGAGAAAGAGAGGGAGAAAGATAAGCTGTGTGTGAGAGAGAGAGAAAGAGAAGCTGTGTGTGAGAGAGAGAGAAAGAGAAGCTGTGATTGAGAGTGAGAGAGAGAGAGAGAGAAGCTGTGAATGAGAGAGAGAGAAAGAGAAGCTATGAGTGAGAGAGAGAGAAGCTGTGAGTGAGAGAGAGAGAGAAAGAGAAGATATGAGTGTGAGAGATAGAGAGAAGCAGTGAGTGAGAGAGAGAGAGAGAAGCTGTGAGTGAGACAGAGAGAGAGAAAGAGAAGCTGAGAGAGAGAGAGAGAGAGGGAGAAAGAGAAGCTGTGTGAGAGAGAGAGTGAAAGAGAAGCTGTGAGTGAGAGAGAGAGAGGGAGAAAGAGAAGCTGTGTGTGTGAGAGAGAGAAAGAGAAGCTGTGAGTGAGAGTGAGAGAGAGAGAGAGAGAGAAAGAGAAGCTGTGAGTGAGAGAGAGAGAGATGTGAGTGATAGAGAGAGAATGAGAAGCTGTGAGTGAGAGAGAGAGAGAAAGAGAAGCTGTGAGTGAGAGAGAGTGAAAGAGAAGCTTTGAGTGAGAGAGAGAGAAAGAGAAGCTGTGAGTGAGAGAGAGAGAATGAGAAGCTGTGAGTGAGAGAGAGAAGCTGTGAGTGAGAGAGAGAGAGAGAGAAAGTGAAGCTGTGAGTGAGACAGAGAGAGAAAGAGAAGCTGAGAGAGAGAGAGAGGGAGAAAGAGAAGCTGTGTGTGAGAGAGAGAGAAAGAGAAGCTGTGAGTGTGTGTGAGAGAGAAAGAGAAGCTGTGAGTGAGAGAGAGAGAAAGAAAGAGAAAGAGTGAGAAAGAGAGAGAGAAAGAGAAGCTGTGTGGGAGAGAGAGAAAGAGAGTCTGTGAGTGAGAGAGAGAGAAGCTGTGAGTGAGAGAGAGAGAGAAAGAGAAGCTGTGAGTAAGAAGGAGAGGGAAAGAGAAGAAGTGAGAGAGAGAGAGAAAGAGAAGCTGTGAGAGAGAAAGAGAAGCTGTGAGTGAGAGTGTGAGAGAGAGAAAGAGAAGCTGTTAGTGAGAGTGAGAGAGAGAGAAAGAGAAGCTGTGAGTGAGAGAGAGATTGAAAGAGAAGCTGTGAGTGAGAGAGAGAGAGAGAGAGAGAGAAAGAGAAGCTGTGAGTGAGAGGGAGAGAAAGAGAAGCTGTGAGTGACACAGAGAGAGAGAAGCTGTGAGTTAGAGAGAGAGAAAGAGAAGCTGTGAGTGACAGAGAGAGAGAAAGAGAAGCTGAGAGTGAGAGAGAGAATGTGAAGCTGTGAGTGAGAGAGAGAGAGAAAGAGAAGCTGTGTGTGTGTGTGAGAGAGAAAGATAGTCAGAGAGAGTGAAAGAGAAGCTGTGAGTGAGACAGAGAGAGGGAGAAAGAGAAGCTGTGTGTGTGTGAGAGAGAAAGAGAAGCTGTGAGTGAGAGTGAGAGAGAGAAAGAGAAAGAGAAGCTGTTAGTGAGAGAGAGAGAAAGAGAAGCTGTGAGTGAGAGAGAGAGAAAGCGAAGATGTGAGTGAGATAGAGAGAGAAAATGAGAAGCTGTGAGTGTGAGAGAGAGAAGCTGTGAGTGAGAGAGAGAGAGATGTGAGTGATAGAGAGAGAGAAAGAGAAGCTGTGAGTGAGAGGGAGAGAAAGTAAGAGAAGCTGTGAGTGAGATAGAGAGAGAGAGAAAGAGAAGCTGTGAGTGAGAGAGAGAGGGGGAGAAAGATAATCTGTGATTGAGAGTGAGAGAGAGAGAAAGAGAAGCTGTGAGTGAGAGAGAGAGAAATAGAAGCTGTGAGTGAGAGAGAGAGAAGCTGTGAGTGAGACAGAGAGAGAGAAAGAGAAGCTGTGAGTGAGAGAGAGAGAAGCTGTGAGTGAGAGAGAGAGTGAAAGAGAAGCTGTGAGTGAGACAGAGAGAGAGAAAGAGAAGCTGTGAGAGAGAGAGGGGGAAAGAGAAGCTGTGTGTGTGTGTGAGAGAAAGAGAAGCTGTGATTGTGTGTGAGAGAGAAAGAGAAGCTGTGAGTGAGAGAGAGAGAAAGAAAGAGAAATTAGAGTGAGAAAGAGAGAGAGAAAGCGAAGCTGTGAGTGAGACAGAGAGAGGGAGAAAGAGAAGCTGTGTGTGTGTGAGAGAGAAAGCGAAGCTGTGAGTGTGAGAGAGAGAATGAGAAGCTGTGAGTGAGAGAGCGAAGCTGTGAGTGAGAGAGAGAGAAGATGTGAGTGAGAGAGAGAGAGAATGAGAAGCTGTGAGTGAGAGAGAGAGAAAGTAAGAGAAGCTGTGAGTGAGAAAGAGAGAGAAAGAGAAGCTGTGAGTGAGAGAAAGAGAGGGAGAAAGAGAAGCTGTGAGTGAGTGAGAGAGAATGAGAAGCTGTGAGTGAGAGAGAGAGAAGCTGTGAGTGAGAGAGAAAGAGAAGCTGTGAGTGAGAGAGAGAGAGAGAGAGAAGATGTGAGTGAGAGAGAGAGAATGAGAAGTTGTGAGTGAGAGAGAGAGAACGTAAGAGAAGCTGTGAGTGATACAGAGAGAGAGAAAGAGAAGCTGTCAGTGAGAGAGAGAGAGGGAGAAAGATAAGCTGTGTGTGAGAGAGAGAGAAAGAGAAGCTGTGAGAGAGAGAGAGAAAGAGAAGCTGTGATTGAGAGTGAGTGAGAGAGAAAGAGAAGCTGTGAGTGAGAGACAGAGAAAGAGAAGCTGTGAGTGAGAGAGAGAGAAGCTGTGAGTGAGAGAGAGAAAGAAAAGCTGTGAGTGAGAGAGAGAGAGAGAGAAAGAGAAGATATGAGTGAGAGAGAGAGAAAGAGAAGCTGTGAGAGAGAGAGGGGGAAAGAGAAGCTGTGTGTGTGAGAGAGAAAGAGAAGGTGTGAGTGAGAGAGAGAGAAAGAAAGAGAAATTAGAGTGAGAAAGAGAGAGAGAAAGAGAAGCTGTGAGTGGGAGAGAGAAAAAGAGTGTCTGTGAGTGAGAGAGAGAGAGAGAAGCTGTGAGTGAGAGAGAGAGAGAGCCGGTGTGAGTGAGAGAGAGAGAAAGAGAAGCTGTGAATGAGAGAGAGAGAAACTGTGAGTGAGAGAGAGAGAAAGAGAAGCTGTGAGTGAGAGAGAGAGAGAAAGAGAAGCTGTGAGTGAGAAGGAGAGGGAAAGAGAAGCTGTGAGTGAGTAGAGAGAAAGAGAAGCTGTGAGTCAGAAGCAGAGGGAAAGAGAAGCTGTGAGTGAGTGAGAGAGAAAGAGAAGCTGTGAGTGAGAGTGAGAGAGAGAGAAAGAGAAGCTGTGAGTGAGAGAGAGAGAGAGAGAGAGAAAAGCTGTGAGTGAGAGAGAGAAAGAGAAGCTGTGAGTGAGAGGGAGAGAGAGAAAGAGAAGCTGTGAGTGACACACAGAGAGAGAAGCTGTGAGTTAGAGAGAGAGAGAAAGAGAAGCTGTGAGTGACAGAGAGAGAGAAAGAGAAGCTGTGTGTGTGTGAGAGAGAGAAAGATAGTCTGAGAAAGAGAGTGAAAGAGAAGCTGTGAGTGAGAGAGAGAGAGGGAGAAAGAGAAGCTGTGTGTGAGAGACAGAAAGAGAAGCTGTGAGTGAGAGTGAGAGAGAGAGAAAGAAAGAGAAAGAGAAGCTGTGAGTGAGAGAGTGAGAGAGAGAAAGAGAAGCTGTGAGTGAGAGTGAGAGAGAGAGAGAAAGAGAAGCTGTGAGTGAGAGAGAGAGAAAGAGATGCTGTGAGTGAGAGAGAGAGAGTGAAAGAGAAGCTGTGAGTGAGAGAGAGAGAAAGAAAGAGAAGCTGTGAGTGAGTGAGAGAGAGAGAAAGAGAAGCTGTGAGTGAGAGAGAGAGAAAGAGAAGCTGTGAGTGAGAGAGAGAGAGAAAGAGAAGCTGTGAGTGAGAAGGAGAGGGAAAGAGAAGAAGTGAGTGAGTGAGAGAGAGAGAGAGAGAAAGAGAAGCTGTGAGAGAGAAAGAGAAGCTGTGAGTGAGTGAGAGAGAGAAAGAGAAGCTGTTAGTGAGAGTGAGAGAGAGAGAGAGAAAGAGAAGCTGTGAGTGAGAGAGAGATTGAAAGAGAAGCTGTGAGTGAGAGAGAGAGAAAGAGAAGCTGTGAGTGAGAGAGAGAAAGAGAAGCTGTGAGTGAGAGGGAGAGAAAGAGAAGCTGTGAGTGACACAGAGAGAGAGAAGCTGTGAGTTAGAGAGAGAGAAAGAGAAGTTGTGAGTGACAGAGAGAGAGAAAGAGAAGCTGAGAGTGAGAGAGAGAGAGAAAGTGAAGCTGTGAGTGAGAGAGAGAGAGAAAGAGAAGCTGTGTGTGTGTGTGAGAGAGAGAAAGATAGTCTGAGAAAGAGAGAGTGAAAGAGAAGCTGTGAGTGAGACAGAGAGAGAAAGAGAAGCTGTGAGTGAGAGAGAGAGAGAAAGCGAAGCTGTGAGTGAGAGAGAGAATGAGAAGCTGTGAGTGTGAGAGAGAGAAGATGTGAGTGAGAGAGAGAGAGAATGAAGCTGTGAGTGAGAGAGAGAGAAAGTAAGAGAAGCTGTGTGTGTGTGAGAGAAAGAGAAGCTGTGAGTGAGAGAAAGAGAGGGAGAAAGATAAGCTGTGTGAGAGAGAGAGAAAGAGAAGCTGTGTGAGAGAGAGAAAGAGAAGCTGTGATTGAGAGTGAGAGAGAGAGAGAAAGAGAAGCTGTGAGTGAGAGAGTGAAAGAGAAGCTATGAGTGAGAGAGAGAGAAGCAGTGAGTGAGAGATAGAAAGAAAAGCTGTGAGTGAGAGAGAGAGAAAGAGAAGATATGAGTGAGAGAGAGAGAGAGAGAAGCAGTGAGTGAGAGAGAGAGAGAAAGAGAAGCTGTGAGTGAGACAGAGAGAGAGAAAAAGAAGCTGCGAGAGAGATGAGGGAGAAAGAGAAGCTGTGTGAGAGAGAGAGAGAGAAAGAGAAGCTGTGAGAGAGAAAGAGAAGCTGTGAGTGAGAGAGTGAGAGAGAGAAAGAGAAGCTGTTAGTGAGAGTGAGAGAAAGAGAGAAAGAGAAGCTGTGAGTGAGATAGAGATTGAAATAGAAGCTGTGAGTGAGAGAGGGAGAGAGAAAGAGAAGCTGTGAGTGAGAGAGAGAAAGAGAAGCTGTGAGTGAGAGGGAGAGAAAGAGAAGCTGTGAGTGACACAGAGAGAGAGAAGCTGTGAATTAGAGAGAGAGAAAGAGAAGCTGTGAGTGACAGAGAGAGAGAAAGAGAAGCTGAGAGTGAGAGAGAGAGAGAAAGTGAAGCTGTGAGTGAGAGAGAGAGAGAAAGAGAAGCTTTGTGTGTGTGAGAGAGAGAAAGATAGTCTGAGAAAGAGACAGTGAAAGAGAAGCTGTGCGTGAGACAGAGAGAG
The DNA here is from genome assembly GCA_035047305.1 of Bradypodion pumilum. NCBI lineage: Eukaryota > Metazoa > Chordata > Lepidosauria > Squamata > Chamaeleonidae > Bradypodion > Bradypodion pumilum. The sequence goes on along the minus strand of JAWDJD010000001.1, from coordinate 268,299,581 downwards.
GGAGAAAGAGAAGCTGTGTGTGTGTGTGAGAGAAAGAGAAGCTGTGAGTGAGAGTGAGAGAGAGAAAGAGAAGCTGTGAGTGAGAGAGAGAGAGAAAGAGAAGCTGTGAGTGAGAGAGAGAGAAAGCAAAGCTGTGAGTGAGAGAGAGAGAGAATGAGAAGTTGTGAGTGTGAGAGAGAGAAGCTGTGAGTGAGAGAGAGAGAGAAGATGTGAGTGAGAGAGAGAGAGATGAGAAGCTGTGAGTGAGAGAGAGAGAAAGTAAGAGAAGCTGTGAGTGAGAGAGTGAAAGAGAAGCTATGAGTGAGAGAGAGAGAAGCAGTGAGTGAGAGATAGAAAGAAAAGCTGTGAGTGAGAGAGAGAGAGAAAGAGAAGATATGAGTGAGAGAGAGAGAAGCAGTGAGTGAGAGAGAGAGAGAAAGAGAAGCTGTGAGTGAGACAGAGAGAAAAAGAAGCTGCGAGAGAGAGGGAGGGAGAAAGAGAAGCTGTGTGAGAGAGAGAGAGAGAAAGAGAAGCTGTGAGAGAGAAAGAGAAGCTGTGAGTGAGAGAGTGAGAGAGAGAAAGAGAAGCTGTTAGTGAGAGTGAGAGAAAGAGAGAAAGAGCTGTGAGTGAGAGAGAGATTGAAAGAGAAGCAGTGAGTGAGAGAGGGAGAGAGAAAGAGAAGCTGTGAGTGAGAGAGAGAAAGAGAAGCTGTGAGTGAGAGGGAGAGAAAGAGAAGCTGTGAGTGACACAGAGAGAGAGAAGCTGTGAGTTAGAGAGAGAGAATGAGAATCTGTGATTGAGAGAGAGAGAAAGTAAGAGAAGCTGTGTGTGAGAAAGAGAGAGAAAGAGAAGCTGCGAGTGAGAGAAAGAGAGGGAGAAAGAAGCTGTGAGAGAGAGAGAGAGAAAGAAAGAGAAGCTGTGTGTGTGAGAGAGAAAGAGAAGCTGTGATTGAGAGTGACAGAGAGAAAGAGAAGCTGTGAGTGAGAGAGTGAAACAGAAGCTATGAGTGAGAGAGAGAGAAGCAGTGAGTGAGAGAGAGAAAGAAAAGCTGTGAGTGAGAGAGAGAAAGAGAAGCTGTGAGTGAGACAGAGAGAGAGAAAAAGAAGCTGCGAGAGAGAGAGAGAGGGAGAAAGAGAAGCTGTGTGTGTGTGTGAGAGAGAAAGAGAAGCTGTGAGAGAGAAAGAGAAGCTGTGAGTGAGAGAGTGAGAGAGAGAAAGAGAAGCTGTTAGTGAGAGTGAGAGAAAGAGAGAATGAGAAGCTGTGAGTGAGAGAGAGATTGAAAGAGAAGCTGTGAGTGAGAGAGAGAAAAGCTGTGAGTGAGAGAGAGAGAAAGAGAAGCTGTGAGTGAGAGGGAGAGAAAGAGAAGCTGTGAGTGACACAGAGAGAGAGAAGCTGTGAGTTAGAGAGAGAGAAAGAGAAGCTGTGAGTGACAGAGAGAGAAAGAGAAGCTGAGAGTGAGAGAGAGAGAGAAAGTGAAGCTGTGAGTGAGAGAGAGAGAGAGAAAGAGAAGCTTTGTGTGTGTGAGAGAGAGAAAGATAGTCTGAGAAAGAGACAGTGAAAGAGAAGCTGTGCGTGAGACAGAGAGAGGGAGAAAGAGAAGCTGTGTGTGTGTGAGAGAGAAAGAGAAGCTGTGAGTGAGAGTGAGAGAGAGAGAGAAAGAGAAGCTGTGAGTGAGAGAGAGAGAGAAAGAGAAGCTGTGAGTGAGAGAGAGAGAAAGCGAAGCTGTGAGTGAGAGAGAGAGAGAGAATGAGAAGGTGTGAGTGTGAGAGAGAAAAGCTGTGAGTGAGAGAGAGAGAGAAGATGTGAGTGAGAGAGAGAGATGAGAAGCTGTGAGTGAGAGAGAGAGAAAGTAAGAGAAGCTGTGAGTGAGAAAGAGAGAGAAAGAGAAGCTGTGAGTGAGAGAAAGAGAGGGAGAAAGATAAGCTGTGAGAGAGAGAGAGAGAAAGAGAAGCTGTGTGAGAGAGAGAGAGAAAGAAAAATTGTGGTTGAGAGTGAGAGAGAGAGAGAAAGAGAAGCTGTGAGTGAGAGAGAGAGAAAGAGAAGCTATGAGTGAGAGAGAGAGAAGCAGTGAGTGAGAGAGAGAGAGAGAAGCTGTGAGTGAGACAGAGAGAGAGAAAGAGAAGCTGCGAGAGAGAGAGAGAGAGGGAGAAAGAGAAGCTGTGTGTGAGAGAGAGAAAGAGAAGCTGTGAGTGAGAGAGAGAGAGGGAGAAAGAGAAGCTGTGAGTGAGAGTGAGAGAGAGAGAGAGAAAGAGAAGCTGTGAGTGAGAGAGAGAGAGATGTGAGTGATAGAGAGAGAGAGAATGAGAAGCTGTGAGTGAGAGAGAGTGAGAGAAAGAGAAGCTGTGAGTGAGAGAGAGAGTGAAATTGAAGCTGTGAGTGAGAGAGAGAAAGAGAAGTTGTGAGTGAGAGAGAGAGAGAATGAGAAGCTGTGAGTGAGAGAGAGTGAGAGAAAGAGAAGCTGTGAGTGAGAGAGAGAGTGAAATTGAAGCTGTGAGTGAGAGAGAGAAAGAGAAGTTGTGAGTGAGAGAGAGAGAGAATGAGAAGCTGTGAGTGAGAGAGAGAGAAGCTGTGAGTGAGAGAGAGAGAAAGTGAAGCTGTGAGTGAGAGAGAGAGAGAAAGAGAAGCTGTGTGTGTGTGTGAGAGAGAAAGATAGTCTGAGAAAGAGAGAGTGAAAGAGAAGCTGTGAGTGAGTGAGAATGAGGGAGACAGAAAAGCTGTGTGAGATATAGAGAGAAAGAGAAGCTGTGAGTGAGAGTGAGAGAGAGAGAGAGAAAGAGAAGCTGTGAGTGAGAGAGAGAGAGATGTGAGTGATAGAGAGAAGGAGAATGAGAAGCTGTGAGTGAGAGAGAGAAAGTAAGAGAAGCTGTGAGTGAGATAGAGAGAGAGAGAAGGAGAAGCTGTGAGTGAGAGAGAGAGAGGGAGAAAGATAATCTGTGTGTGAGAGAGAGAGAAAGAGAAGGTGTGATTGAGAGTGAGAGAGAGAAAGAGAAGCTGTGAGTGAGAGAGAGAGAAAGAGAAGCTGTGAGTGAGAGAGATAGAATGTGAGAGAGAGAAAGAAAAGCTGTGAGTGAGAGAGAGAGAGAAAGAGAAGATATGAGTGAGTGAGAGAGAGAAGCAGTGAGAGAGAGAGAGAAACAGAAGCTGTGAGTGAGACAGAGAGAGAAAGAGAAGCTGTGAGAGAGAGAGAGGGAGAAAGAGAAGCTATGTGAGAGAGAGAGAGAAAGAGAAGCTGTGAGTGTGTGTGAGAGAGAAAGAGAAGCTGTGAGTGAGAGAGAGAAAAAGAGAAGCTGTGAGTGACACAGAGAGAGAGAAGCTGTGAGTTAGAGAGAGAGAAAGAGAAGCTGTGAGTGACAGAGAGAGAGAAAGAGAAGCTGAGAGTGAGAGAGAGAGAGAAAGTGAAGCTGTGAGTGAGAGAGAGAGAGAAAGAGAAGCTTTGTGTGTGTGAGAGAGAGAAAGATAGTCTGAGAAAGAGACAGTGAAAGAGAAGCTGTGCGTGAGATAGAGAGAGGGAGAAAGAGAAGCTGTGTGTGTGTGAGAGAGAAAGAGAAGCTGTGAGTGAGAGTGAGAGAGAGAAAGAGAAGCTGTGAGTGAGAGAGAGAGAAAGAGAAGCTGTGAGTGAGAGAGAGAGAAAGCGAAGCTGTGAGTGAGAGAGAGAGAGAGAATGAGAAGCTGTGAGTGTGAGAGAGAGAAGCTGTGAGTGAGAGAGAGAGAGAAGATCTGAGTGAGAGAGAGAGATGAGAAACTGTGAGTGAGAGAGAGAGAATGTAAGAGAAGCTGTGAGTGAGAAAGAGAGAGAAAGAGAAGCTGTGAGTGAGAGAAAGAGAGGGAGAAAGATAAGCTGTGAGAGAGAGAGAGAAAGAGAAGCTGTGTGAGAGAGAGAGAAAGAGAAATTGTGATTGAGAGTGAGAGAGAGAGAGAAAGAGAAGCTGTGAGTGAGAGAGAGAAAGAGAAGCTATGAGTGAGAGAGAGAGAAGCAGTGAGTGAGAGAGAGGAAGAAAAGCTGTGAGTGAGAGAGAGAGAGAAAGAGAAGATATGAGTGTGAGAGATAGAGAGAAGCTGTGAGTGAGACAGAGAGAGAGAAAGAGAAGCTGCGAGAGAGAGAGAGAGAGAGGGAGAAAGAGAAGATGTGTGTGTGAGAGAGAAAGAGAAGCTGTGTGTGTGTGAGAGAGAGAAAGATAATCTGAGAAAGAGAGTGAAAGAGCAGCTGTGAGTGAGAGTGAGAGAGAGAGAGAGAAAGAGAAGCTGTGAGTGTGAGAGAGAGAGAGATGTGAGTGATAGAGCGAGAGAGAATGAGAAGCTGTGAGTGAGAGAGAGAGAGAGAAAGAGAAGCTGTGAGTGAGAGACAGAGTGAAAGAGAAGCTGTAAGTGAGAGAGAGAGAAAGAGAAGCTGTGAGTGAGAGAGAGACAGAATGAGAAGCTGTGAGTGAGAGAGAGAGAAGCTGTGAGTGAGAGTGAGAGAGAGAGAGAAAGTAAAGCTCTGAGTGAGAGAGAGAGAGAAAGAGAAGCTGTGAGTGAGAGAGAGAGAAAGCGAAGCTGTGAGTGAGAGAGAGAGAGAGAATGAGAAGCTGTGAGTGTGAGAGAGAAAAGCTGTGAGTGAGAGAGAGAGAAGATGTGAGTGAGAGAGAGAGAGATGAGAAGCTGTGAGTGAGAGAGAGAGAAAGTAAGAGAAGCTGTGAGTGAGAAAGAGAGAGAAAGAGAAGCTGTGAGTGAAGAAAGAGAGGGAGAAAGATAAACTGTGAGAGAGAGAGAGAGAAAGAGAAGCTGTGTGAGAGAGAGAGAGAAAGAAAAATTGTGATTGAGAGTGAGAGAGAGAGAGAAAGAGAAGCTGTGAGTGAGAGAGAGAAAGAGAAGCTATGAGTGAGAGAGAGAGAAGCAGTGAGTGAGAGAGAGGAAGAAAAGCTATGAGTGAGAGAGAGAGAAAGAGAAGATATGAGTGTGAGAGATAGAGAGAAGCTGTGAGTGAGACAGAGAGAGAGAAAGAGAAGCTGTGAGAGAGAGAGAGAGAGAGGGAGAAAGAGAAGATGTGTGTGTGAGAGAGAAAGAGAAGCTGTGTGTGTGTGAGAGAGAGAAAGATAGTCTGAGAAAGAGAGTGAAAGAGCAGCTGTGAGTGAGAGTGAGAGAGAGAGAGAGAAAGAGAAGCTGTGAGTGAGAGAGAGAGAGAGATGTAAGTGATAGAGCGAGAGAGAATGAGAAGCTGTGAGTGAGAGAGAGAGAGAGAAAGAGAAGCTGTGAGTGAGAGACAGAGTGAAAGAGAAGCTGTGAGTGAGAGAGAGAGAAAGAGAAGCTGTGAGTGAGAGAGAGAGAGAATGAGAAGCTGTGAGTGAGAGAGAGAAGCTGTGAGTGAGAGTGAGAGAGAGAGAGAAAGAGAAGCTGTGAGTGAGAGAGAGAGAGAAAGAGAAGCTGTGAGTGAGAGAGAGAGAAAGCGAAGCTGTGAGTGAGAGAGAGAGAGAGAATGAGAAGCTGTGAGTGTGAGAGAGAAAAGCTGTGAGTGAGAGAGAGAGAGAAGATGTGAGTGAGAGAGAGAGAGATGAGAAGCTGTGAGTGAGAGAGAGAGAAAGTAAGAGAAGCTGTGAGTGAGAAAGAGAGAGAAAGAGAAGCTGTGAGTGAGAGAAAGAGAGGGAGAAAGATAAGCTGTGAGAGAGAGAGAAAGAGAAGCTGTGTGAGAGAGAGAGAGAAAGAAAAATTGTGATTGAGAGTGAGAGAGAGAGAGAAAGAGAAGCTGTGAGTGAGAGAGAGAGAAAGAGAAGCTATGAGTGAGAGAGAGAAGCAGTGAGTGAGAGAGAGAGAGAGAAGCTGTGAGTGAGACAGAGAGAGAGAAAGAGAAGCTGCGAGAGAGAGAGAGAGAGGGAGAAAGAGAAGCTGTGTGTGAGAGAGAGAAAGAGAAGCTGTGTGTGTGTGTGAGAGAGAAAGATAGTCTGAGAAAGAGAGTGAAAGAGAAGCTGTGAGTGAGAGAGAGAGAGGGAGAAAGAGAAGCTGTGAGTGAGAGTGAGAGAGAGAGAGAGAAAGAGAAGCTGTGAGTGAGAGAGAGAGAGATGTGAGTGATAGAGAGAGAGAGAATGAGAAGCTGTGAGTGAGAGAGAGTGAGAGAAAGAGAAGCTGTGAGTGAGAGAGAGAGTGAAAGTGAAGCTGTGAGTGAGAGAGAGAAAGAGAAGTTGTGAGTGAGAGAGAGAGAGAATGAGAAGCTGTGAGTGAGAGAGAGAGAAGCTGTGAGTGAGAGAGAGAGAAAGTGAAGCTGTGAGTGAGAGAGAGAGAGAAAGAGAAGCTGTGTGTGTGTGAGAGAGAGAAAGATAGTCTGAGAAAGAGAGAGTGAAAGAGAAGCTGTGAGTGAGTGAGAATGAGGGAGACAGAAAAGCTGTGTGAGATAGAGAGAGAAAGAGAAGCTGTGAGTGAGAGTGAGAGAGAGAGAGAGAAAGAGAAGCTGTGAGTGAGAGAGAGAGAGAGATGTGAGTGATAGAGAGAAGGAGAATGAGAAGCTGTGAGTGAGAGAGAGAAAGTAAGAGAAGCTGTGAGTGAGATAGAGAGAGAGAGAAGGAGAAGCTGTGAGTGAGAGAGAGAGGGAGAAAGATAATCTGTGTGAGAGAGAGAGAGAAAGAGAAGGTGTGATTGAGAGTGAGAGAGAGAAAGAGAAGCTGTGAGTGAGAGAGAGAGAAAGAGAAGCTGTGAGTGAGAGAGATAGAACGTGAGAGAGAGAAAGAAAAGCTGTGAGTGAGAGAGAGAAAGAGAAGATATGAGTGAGTGAGAGAGAGAAGCAGTGAGAGAGAGAGAGAAACAGAAGCTGTGAGTGAGACAGAGAGAGAAAGAGAAGCTGTGAGAGAGAGAGAGGGAGAAAGAGAAGCTATGTGAGAGAGAGAGAGAAAGAGAAGCTGTGAGTGTGTGTGAGAGAGAAAGAGAAGCTGTGAGTGAGAGAGAGAAAGAGAAGCTGTGAGTGACACAGAGAGAGAGAAGCTGTGAGTTAGAGAGAGAGAAAGAGAAGCTGTGAGTGACAGAGAGAGAGAAAGAGAAGCTGAGAGTGAGAGAGAGAGAGAAAGTGAAGCTGTGAGTGAGAGAGAGAGAGAAAGAGAAGCTTTGTGTGTGTGTGAGAGAGAAAGATAGTCTGAGAAAGAGACAGTGAAAGAGAAGCTGTGCGTGAGATAGAGAGAGGGAGAAAGAGAAGCTGTGTGTGTGTGTGAGAGAAAGAGAAGCTGTGAGTGAGAGTGAGAGAGAGAAAGAGAAGCTGTGAGTGAGAGAGAGAGAAAGAGAAGCTGTGAGTGAGAGAGAGAGAAAGCGAAGCTGTGAGTGAGAGAGAGAGAGAATGAGAAGCTGTGAGTGTGAGAGAGAGAAGCTGTGAGTGAGAGAGAGAGAGAAGATCTGAGTGAGAGAGAGAGATGAGAAACTGTGAGTGAGAGAGAGAGAATGTAAGAGAAGCTGTGAGTGAGAAAGAGAGAGAAAGAGAAGCTGTGAGTGAGAGAAAGAGAGGGAGAAATATAAGCTGTGAGAGAGAGAGAGAAAGAGAAGCTGTGTGAGAGAGAGAGAGAAAGAGAAATTGTGATTGAGAGTGAGAGAGAGAGAGAAAGAGAAGCTGTGAGTGAGAGAGAGAAAGAGAAGCTATGAGTGAGAGAGAGAGAAGCAGTGAGTGAGAGAGAGGAAGAAAAGCTGTGAGTGAGAGAGAGAGAGAAAGAGAAGATATGAGTGTGAGAGATAGAGAGAAGCTGTGAGTGAGACAGAGAGAGAGAAAGAGAAGCTGCGAGAGAGAGAGAGAGAGAGAGAGGGAGAAAGAGAAGATTTGTGTGTGAGAGAGAAAGAGAAGCTGTGTGTGTGAGAGAGAGAGAAAGATAGTCTGAGAAAGAGAGTGAAAGAGCAGCTGTGAGTGAGAGTGAGAGAGAGACAGAGAAAGAGAAGCTGTGAGTGAGAGAGAGAGAGAGATGTGAGTGATAGAGCGAGAGAGAATGAGAAGCTGTGAGTGAGAGAGAGAGAGAAAGAGAAGCTGTGAGTGAGAGACAGAGTGAAAGAGAAGCTGTGAGTGAGAGAGAGAGAAAGAGAAGCTGTGAGTGAGAGAGAGAGAGAATGAGAAGCTGTGAGTGAGAGAGAGAGAAGCTGTGAGTGAGTGAGAGAGAGAGAGAAAGTAAAGCTCTGAGTGAGAGAGAGAGAAAGAGAAGCTGTGTGTGTGAGAGAGAGAAAGAGAGAGTGAAAGAGAAGCTGTGAGTGAGAGAGAGAGAGGGAGAAAGAGAAGCTGTGTGAGATAGAGAGAGAAAGAGAAGCTGTGAGTGAGAGTGAGAGAGAGAGAGAAAGAGAAGCTGTGAGTGAGAGAGAGAGAGATGTGAGTGATAGAGAGAGAGAGAATGAGAAGCTGTGAGTGAGAGAGAAAGTAAGAGAAGCTGTGAGTGAGATAGAGAGAGAGAGAAAGAGAAGCTGTGAGTGAGAGAGAGAGGGAGAAAGATAATCTGTATGAGAGAGAGAGAGAAAGAGAAGGTGTGATTGAGAGTGAGAGAGAGAAAGAGAAGCTGTGAGTGAGAGTGAGAGAAAGAGAAGCTGTGAGTGAGAGACAGAGTGAAAGAGAAGCTGTGAGTGAGAGAGAGAGAAAGAGAAGCTGTGAGTGAGAGAGAGAGAGAATGAGAAGCTGTGAGTGAGAGAGAGAGAAGCTGTGAGTGAGAGAGAGAGAGAGAAAGTAAAGCTCTGAGTGAGAGAGAGAGAAAGAGAAGCTGTGTGTGTGAGAGAGAGAAAGAGAGAGTGAAAGAGAAGCTGTGAGTGAGAGAGAGAGAGGGAGAAAGAGAAGCTGTGTGAGATAGAGAGAGAAAGAGAAGCTGTGAGTGAGAGTGAGAGAGAGAGAGAAAGAGAAGCTGTGAGTGAGAGAGAGAGAGATGTGAGTGATAGAGAGAGAGAGAATGAGAAGCTGTGAGTGAGAGAGAAAGTAAGAGAAGCTGTGAGTGAGATAGAGAGAGAGAGAAAGAGAAGCTGTGAGTGAGAGAGAGAGGGAGAAAGATAATCTGTATGAGAGAGAGAGAGAAAGAGAAGGTGTGATTGAGAGTGAGAGAGAGAAAGAGAAGCTGTGAGTGAGAGTGAGAGAAAGAGAAGCTGTGAGTGAGAGAGAGAGAATCTGTGAGTGAGAGAGAGAAAGAAAAGCTGTGAGTGAGAGAGAGAGAGAAAGAGAAGATATGAGTGAGAGAGAGAGAGAAGCAGTGAGAGAGAGAGAGAGAAACAGAAGCTGTGAGTGAGACAGAGAGAGAAAGAGAAGCTGTGAGAGAGAGAGAGAGGGAGAAAGAGAAGCTGTGTGTGAGAGAGAGAAAGAGAAGCTGTGAGTGTGTGAGAGAGAGAAAGAGAAGCTGTGAGTGAGAGAGAGAGAAAGAAAGAGAAATTAGAGTGAGAAAGAGAGAGAGAAAGAGAAGCTGTGTGGGAGAGAGAGAAAGAGAGTCTGTGAGTGAGAGAGAGAGAGAAGCTGTGAGTGAGAGAGAGAGAGAAAGAGAAGCTGTGAGTAAGAAGGAGAGGGAAAGAGAAGAAGTGAGAGAGAGAGAGAGAGAAAGAGAAGCTGTGAGAGAGAAAGAGAAGCTGTGAGTGAGAGAGTGAGAGAGAGAAAGAGAAGCTGTTAGTGAGAGTGAGAGAGAGAGAGAAACAAGCTGTGAGTGATAGAGAGATTGAAAGAGAAGCTGTGCGTGAGAGAGAGAGAGAGAAAGAGAAGCTGTGAGAGAGAGAGAGAAAGAGAAGCTGTGAGTGACAGAGAGAGAGAAAGAGAAGCTGAGAGTGAGAGAGAGAGAGAATGTGAAGCTGTGAGTGAGAGAGAGAGAGAGAAAGAGAAGCTGTGTGTGTGAGAGAGAGAAAGATAGTCTGAGAAAGAGAGAGTGAAAGAGAAGCTGTGAGTGAGACAGAGAGAGGGAGAAAGAGAAGCTGTGTGTGTGTGAGAGAGAAAGAGCTGTGAGTGAGAGTGAGAGACGGAGAAAGAGAAGCTGTGTGTGTGAGAGAGAGAAAGAGAAGCTGTGAGTGAGAGAGAGAGAGAGAGAGAAAGAGAAGCTGTGAGTGAGAGAGAGAGATGTGAGTGATAGAGAGAGAGAGAATGAGAAGCTGTGAGTGAGAGAGAGAGAGAAAGTGAAGCTGTGAGTGAGAGAGAGAGAAAGAGAAGCTGTGTGTGTGTGAGGAGAGAAAGATAGTCTGAGAAAGAGAGAGTGAAAGAGAAGCTGTGCGTGAGACAGAGAGAGGGAGAAAGAGAAGCTGTGTGTGTGTGAGAGAGAAAGAGAAGCTGTGAGTGAGAGTGTGAGAGAGAGAAAGAGAAGCTGTGAGTGAGAGAGAGAGAGAAAGAGAAGCTGTGAGTGAGAGAGAGAGAAAGCGAAGCTGTGAGTGAGAGAGAGAGAGAATGAGAAGCTGTGAGTGTGAGAGAGAGAAGCTGTGAGTGAGAGAGAGAGAGAAGTTGTGAGTGAGAGAGAGAGAGATGAGAAGCTGTGAGTGAGAGAGAGAAAGTAAGAGAAGCTGTGAGTGAGAAAGAGAGAAAGAGAAGCTGTGAGTGAGAGAAAGAGAGGGAGAAAGATAAGCTGTGAGAGAGAGAGAGAGAAAGAGAAGCTGTGTGTGAGAGAGAGAAAGAGAAGCTGTGATTGAGAGTGAGAGAGAGAGAGAGAAGCTGTGAATGAGAGAGAGAGAAAGAGAAGCTATGAGTGAGAGAGAGAAGCTGTGAGTGAGAGAGAGAGAGAAAGAGAAGCTGTGTGTGTGAGAGAGAGAAAGATAGTCTGAGAAAGAGAGAGTGAAAGAGAAGCTGTGAGTGAGACAGAGAGAGGGAGAAAGAGAAGCTGTGTGTGTGAGAGAGAGAAAGAGCTGTGAGTGAGAGTGAGAGAGGGAGAAAGAGAAGCTGTGTGTGTGAGAGAGAGAAAGAGAAGCTGTGAGTGAGAGAGAGAGAGAGAGAGAAAGAGAAGCTGTGAGTGAGAGAGAGAGATGTGAGTGATAGAGAGAGAGAGAATGAGAAGCTGTGAGTGAGAGAGAGAGAGAGAGTGAAGCTGTGAGTGAGAGAGAGAGAAAGAGAAGCTGTGTGTGTGTGAGAGAGAGAAAGATAGTCTGAGAAAGAGAGAGTGAAAGAGAAGCTGTGCGTGAGACAGAGAGAGGGAGAAAGAGAAGCTGTGTGTGTGTGAGAGAGAAAGAGAAGCTGTGAGTGAGAGTGAGAGAGAGAGAAAGAGAAGCTGTGAGTGAGAGAGAGAGAGAAAGAGAAGCTGTGAGTGAGAGAGAGAGAAAGCGAAGCTGTGAGTGAGAGAGAGAGAGAATGAGAAGCTGTGAGTGTGAGAGAGAGAAGCTGTGAGTGAGAGAGAGAGAGAAGTTGTGAGTGAGAGAGAGAGAGATGAGAAGCTGTGAGTGAGAGAGAGAGAAAGTAAGAGAAGCTGTGAGTGAGAAAGAGAGAGAAAGAGAAGCTGTGAGTGAGAGAAAGAGAGGGAGAAAGATAAGCTGTGAGAGAGAGAGAGAAAGAGAAGCTGTGTGTGTGAGAGAGAGAAAGAGAAGCTGTGATTGAGAGTGAGAGAGAGAGAGAGAGAAGCTGTGAATGAGAGAGAGAGAAAGAGAAGCTATTAGTGAGAGAGAGAGAAGCTGTGAGTGAGAGAGAGAGAGAAAGAGAAGATATGAGTGTGAGAGATAGAGAGAAGCAGTGAGAGAGAGAGAGAGAAGCTGTGAGTGAGACAGAGAGAGAAAGAGAAGCTGAGAGAGAGAGAGAGAGGGAGAAAGAGAAGCTGTGTGAGAGAGAGAGTGAAAGAGAAGCTGTGAGTGAGAGAGAGAGAGGGAGAAAGAGAAGCTGTGTGTGAGAGAGAGAGAAAGAGAAGCTGTGAGTGAGAGTGAGAGAGAGAGAGAAAGAGAAGCTGTGAGTGAGAGAGAGAGAGATGTGAGTGATAGAGAGAGAATGAGAAGCTGTGAGTGAGAGAGAGAGAGAGAAATAGAAGCTGTGAGTGAGAGAGAGAGTGAAAGAGAAGCTGTGAGTGAGAGAGAGAGAAAGAGAAGCTGTGAGTGAGAGAGAGAGAATGAGAAGCTGTGAGTGAGAGAGAGAAGCTGTGAGAGAGAGAGAGAGAGAGAGAAAGTGAAGCTGTGAGTGAGACAGAGAGAGAAAGAAAGAGAAGCTGAGAGAGAGAGAGAGGGAGAAAGAGAAGCTGTGTGAGAGAGAGAGAGAAAGAGAAGCTGTGAGTGTGTGTGAGAGAGAAAGAGAAGCTGTGAGTGAGAGAGAGAGAAAGAAAGAGAAAGAGTGAGAAAGAGAGAGAGAAAGAGAAGCTGTGTGGGAGAGAGAGAAAGAGAGTCTGTGAGTGAGAGAGAGAGAAGCTGTGAGTGAGAGAGAGAGAGAAAGAGAAGCTGTGAGTAAGAAGGAGAGGGAAAGAGAAGAAGTGAGAGAGAGAGAGAGAAAGAGAAGCTGTGAGAGAGAAAGAGAAGCTGTGAGTGAGAGAGTGAGAGAGAGAAAGAGAAGCTGTTAGTGAGAGTGAGAGAGAGAGAAAGAGAAGCTGTGAGTGAGAGAGAGATTGAAAGAGAAGCTGTGAGTGAGAGAGAGAGAGAGAGAAAGAGAAGCTGTGAGTGAGAGAGAGAAAGAGAAGCTGTGAGTGAAAGGGAGAGAAAGAGAAGCTGTGAGTGACACAGAGAGAGAGAAGCTGTGAGTTAGAGAGAGAGAAAGAGAAGCTGTGAGTGACAGAGAGAGAGAAAGAGAAGCTGAGAGTGAGAGAGAGAATGTGAAGCTGTGAGTGAGAGAGAGAGAGAAAGAGAAGCTGTGTGTGTGTGAGAGAGAAAGATAGTCAGAGAGAGTGAAAGAGAAGCTGTGAGTGAGACAGAGAGAGGGAGAAAGAGAAGCTGTGTGTGTGTGAGAGAGAAAGAGAAGCTGTGAGTGAGAGTGAGAGAGAGAAAGAGAAAGAGAAGCTGTTAGTGAGAGAGAGAGAAAGAGAAGCTGTGAGTGTGAGAGAGAGAAAGCGAAGATGTGAGTGAGAGAGAGAGAGAAAATGAGAAGCTGTGAGTGTGAGAGAGAGAAGCTGTGAGTGAGAGAGAGAGAGATGTGAGTGATAGAGAGAGCGAAAGAGAAGCTGTGAGAGGGAGAGAAAGTAAGAGAAGCTGTGAGTGAGATAGAGAGAGAGAGAAAGAGAAGCTGTGAGTGAGAGAGAGAGAGGGAGAAAGATAATCTGTGATTGAGAGTGAGAGAGAGAGAAAGAGAAGCTGTGTGTGTGTGAGAGAGAAAGATAGTCAGAGAGAGTGAAAGAGAAGCTGTGAGTGAGACAGAGAGAGGGAGAAAGAGAAGCTGTGTGTGTGAGAGAGAGAAAGAGAAGCTGTGAGTGAGAGTGAGAGAGAGAAAGAGAAAGAGAAGCTGTTAGTGAGAGAGAGAGAAAGAGAAGCTGTGAGTGTGAGAGAGAGAAAGCGAAGATGTGAGTGAGAGAGAGAGAGAAAATGAGAAGCTGTGAGTGTGAGAGAGAGAAGCTGTGAGTGAGAGAGAGAGAGATGTGAGTGATAGAGAGAGCGAAAGAGAAGCTGTGAGAGGGAGAGAAAGTAAGAGAAGCTGTGAGTGAGATAGAGAGAGAGAGAAAGAGAAGCTGTGAGTGAGAGAGAGAGAGGGAGAAAGATAATCTGTGATTGAGAGTGAGAGAGAGAGAAAGAGAAGCTGTGAGTGAGAGAGAGAAAGAGAAGCTGTGAGTGAGAGAGAGAGAAGCTGTGAGTGAGACAGAGAGAGAGAGAAAGAGAAGCTGTGAGTGAGAGAGAGAGAAGCTGTGAGTGAGAGAGAGAGAGTGAAAGAGAAGCTGTGAGTGAGACAGAGAGAGAGAGAAGCTGTGAGAGAGAGAGGGGGAAAGAGAAGCTGTGTGTGTGTGAGAGAGAAAGAGAAGCTGTGATTGTGTGTGAGAGAGAAAGAGAAGCTGTGAGTGAGAGAGAGAGAAAGAAAGAGAAATTAGAGTGAGAAAGAGAGAGAGAAAGAGAAGCTGTGAGTGAGACAGAGAGAGGGAGAAAGAGAAGCTGTGAGTGAGAGAGAGAGAAAGCGAAGCTGTGAGTGAGAGAGAGAGAGAATGAGAAGCTGTGAGTGTGAGAGAGAGAAGCTGTGAGTGAGAGAGAGAGAGAAGTTGTGAGTGAGAGAGAGAGAGATGAGAAGCTGTGAGTGAGAGAGAGAGAAAGTAAGAGAAGCTGTGAGTGAGAAAGAGAGAGAAAGAGAAGCTGTGAGTGAGAGAAAGAGAGGGAGAAAGATAAGCTGTGAGAGAGAGAGAGAGAAAGAGAAGCTGTGTGTGAGAGAGAGAGAAAGAGAAGCTGTGATTGAGAGTGAGAGAGAGAGAGAGAGAAGCTGTGAATGAGAGAGAGAGAAAGAGAAGCTATGAGTGAGAGAGAGAGAAGCTGTGAGTGAGAGAGAGAGAGAAAGAGAAGATATGAGTGTGAGAGATAGAGAGAAGCAGTGAGAGAGAGAGAGAGAGAAGCTGTGAGTGAGACAGAGAGAGAGAAAGAGAAGCTGAGAGAGAGAGAGAGGGAGAAAGAGAAGCTGTGTGAGAGAGAGAGTGAAAGAGAAGCTGTGAGTGAGAGAGAGAGAGGGAGAAAGAGAAGCTGTGTGTGTGTGAGAGAGAAAGAGAAGCTGTGAGTGAGAGTGAGAGAGAGAGAGAAAGAGAAGCTGTGAGTGAGAGAGAGAGAGAGATGTGAGTGATAGAGAGAGAATGAGAAGCTGTGAGTGAAAGAGAGAGAGAAAGAGAAGCTGTGAGTGAGAGAGAGAGTGAAAGAGAAGCTGTGAGTGAGAGAGAGAGAAAGAGAAGCTGTGAGTGAGAGAGAGAGAATGAGAAGCTGTGAGTGAGAGAGAGAAGCTGTGAGAGAGAGAGAGAGAGAGAAAGTGAAGCTGTGAGTGAGACAGAGAGAAAGAAAGAGAAGCTGAGAGAGAGAGAGAGGGAGAAAGAGAAGCTGTGTGTGTGTGAGAGAGAAAGAGAAGCTGTGAGTGTGTGTGAGAGAGAAAGAGAAGCTGTGAGTGAGAGAGAGAGAAAGAAAGAGAAAGAGTGAGAAAGAGAGAGAGAAAGAGAAGCTGTGTGGGAGAGAGAGAAAGAGAGTCTGTGAGTGAGAGAGAGAGAAGCTGTGAGTGAGAGAGAGAGAGAAAGAGAAGCTGTGAGTAAGAAGGAGAGGGAAAGAGAAGAAGTGAGAGAGAGAGAGAGAAAGAGAAGCTGTGAGAGAGAAAGAGAAGCTGTGAGTGAGAGAGTGAGAGAGAGAAAGAGAAGCTGTTAGTGAGAGTGAGAGAGAGAGAAAGAGAAGCTGTGAGTGAGAGAGAGATTGAAAGAGAAGCTGTGAGTGAGAGAGAGAGAGAGAGAGAAAGAGAAGCTGTGAGTGAGAGAGAGAAAGAGAAGCTGTGAGTGAGAGGGAGAGAAAGAGAAGCTGTGAGTGACACAGAGAGAGAGAAGCTGTGAGTTAGAGAGAGAGAAAGAGAAGCTGTGAGTGACAGAGAGAGAGAAAGAGAAGCTGAGAGTGAGAGAGAGAATGTGAAGCTGTGAGTGAGAGAGAGAGAGAAAGAGAAGCTGTGTGTGTGTGAGAGAGAAAGATAGTCAGAGAGAGTGAAAGAGAAGCTGTGAGTGAGACAGAGAGAGGGAGAAAGAGAAGCTGTGTGTGTGTGAGAGAGAAAGAGAAGCTGTGAGTGAGAGTGAGAGAGAGAAAGAGAAAGAGAAGCTGTTAGTGTGTGAGAGAGAAAGAGAAGCTGTGAGTGTGAGAGAGAGAAAGCGAAGATGTGAGTGAGAGAGAGAGAGAAAATGAGAAGCTGTGAGTGTGAGAGAGAGAAGCTGTGAGTGAGAGAGAGAGAGATGTGAGTGATAGAGAGAGCGAAAGAGAAGCTGTGAGTGAGAGGGAGAGAAAGTAAGAGAAGCTGTGAGTGAGATAGAGAGAGAGAGAAAGAGAAGCTGTGAGTGAGAGAGAGAGAGGGAGAAAGATAATCTGTGATTGAGAGTGAGAGAGAGAGAAAGAGAAGCTGTGAGTGAGAGAGAGAAAGAGAAGCTGTGAGTGAGAGAGAGAGAAGCTGTGAGTGAGACAGAGAGAGAAAGAGAAGCTGTGAGTGAGAGAGAGAGAAGCTGTGAGTGAGAGAGAGAGAGTGAAAGAGAAGCTGTGAGTGAGACAGAGAGAGAGAAAGAGAAGCTGTGAGAGAGAGAGGGGGAAAGAGAAGCTGTGTGTGTGTGAGAGAGAAAGAGAAGCTGTGATTGTGTGTGAGAGAGAAAGAGAAGCTGTGAGTGAGAGAGAGAGAAAGAAAGAGAAATTAGAGTGAGAAAGAGAGAGAGAAAGAGAAGCTGTGATTGAGACAGAGAGAGGGAGAAAGAGAAGCTGTGTGTGTGTGAGAGAGAAAGAGAAGCTGTGAGTGAAAGTGAGAGAGAGAGAAAGAGAAGCTGAGAGTGAGAGAGAGAGAGAGAGAAAGTGAAGCTGTGAGTGAGAGAGAGAGACAGAGAAGCTGTGTGTGTGTGAGAGAGAGAAAGATAGTCTGAGAAAGAGAGAGTGAAAGAGAAGCTGTGAGTGAGACAGAGAGAGGGAGAAAGAGAAGCTGTGTGTGTGTGTGAGAGAAAGCGAAGCTGTGAGTGTGTGAGAGAGAATGAGAAGCTGTGAGTGAGAGAGCGAAGCTGTGAGTGAGAGAGAGAGAAGATGTGAGTGAGAGAGAGAGAGAAGATGTGAGTGAGAAAGAGAGAGAAAGAGAAGCTGTGAGTGAGAGAAAGAGAGGGAGAAAGAGAAGCTGTGAGTGAGTGAGAGAGAATGAGAAGCTGTGAGTGAGAGAGAGAGAAGCTGTGAGTGAGAGAGAAAGAGAAGCTGTGAGTGAGAGAGAGAGAGAGAAGATGTGAGTGAGAGAGAGAGAATGAGAAGTTGTGAGTGTGAGAGAGAGAACGTAAGAGAAGCTGTGAGTGATACAGAGAGAGAGAAAGAGAAGCTGTCAGTGAGAGAGAGAGAGGGAGAAAGATAAGCTGTGAGAGAGAGAGAGAGAGAAAGAGAAGCTGTGAGAGAGAGAGAGAGAGAAAGAGAAGCTGTGATTGAGAGTGAGTGAGAGAGAAAGAGAAGCTGTGAGTGAGAGACAGAGAAAGAGAAGCTGTGAGTGAGAGAGAGAGAAGCTGTGAGTGAGAGAGAGAAAGAAAAGCTGTGAGTGAGAGAGAGAGAGAGAAAGAGAAGATATGAGTGAGAGAGAGAGAAAGAGAAGCTGTGAGAGAGAGAGGGGGAAAGAGAAGCTGTGTGTGTGAGAGAGAAAGAGAAGCTGTGAGTGTGTGTGAGAGAGAAAGAGAAGCTGTGAGTGAGAGAGAGAGAAAGAAAGAGAAATTAGAGTGAGAAAGAGAGAGAGAAAGAGAAGCTGTGAGTGGGAGAGAGAAAAAGAGAGTCTGTGAGTGAGAGAGAGAGAGATTCTGTGAGTGAGAGAGAGAGAGAGCCGGTGTGAGTGAGAGAGAGAGAAAGAGAAGCTGTGAATGAGAGAGAGAGAGAGACTGTGAGTGAGAAAGAGAGAAAGAGAAGCTGTGAGTGAGAGAGAGAGAGAAAGAGAAGCTGTGAGTGAGAAGGAGAGGGAAAAGAAGCTGTGAGTGAGTAGAGAGAAAGAGAAGCTGTGAGTCAGAAGGAGAGGGAAAGAGAAGCTGTGAGTGAGTGAGAGAGAAAGAGAAGCTGTGAGTGAGAGTGAGAGAGAGAGAAAGAGAAGCTGTGAGTGAGAGAGAGAGAGAGAGAAAGAGAAGCTGTGAGTGAGAGAGAGAAAGAGAAGCTGTGAGTGAGAGGGAGAGAGAGAAAGAGAAGCTGTGAGTGACACACAGAGAGAGAAGCTGTGAGTTAGCGAGAGAGAGAAAGAGAAGCTGTGAGTGACAGAGAGAGAGAAAGAGAAGCTGTGTGTGTGTGTGAGAGAGAAAGATAGTCTGAGAAAGAGAGAGTGAAAGAGAAGCTGTGAGTGAGAGAGAGAGAGGGAGAAAGAGAAGCTGTGTGTGAGAGACAGAAAGAGAAGCTGTGAGTGAGAGTGAGAGTGAGAGAGAGAGAAAGAAAGAGAAAGAGAAGCTGTGAGTGAGAGAGTGAGAGAGAGAAAGAGAAGCTGTGAGTGAGAGTGAGAGAGAGAGAGAGAAAGAGAAGCTGTGAGTAAGAGAGAGAGAAAGAGATGCTGTGAGTGAGAGAGACAGTGAAAGAGAAGCTGTGAGTGAGAGAGAAAGAAAGAAAGAGAAGCTGTGAGTGAGTGAGAGAGAGAGAAAGAGAAGGTGTGAGTGAGAGAGAGAGAAAGAGAAGCTGTGAGTGAGAGAGAGAGAGAAAGAGAAGCTGTGAGTAAGAAGGAGAGGGAAAGAGAAGAAGTAAGTGAGTGAGAGAGAGAGAGAGAAAGAGAAGCTGTGAGAGAGAAAGAGAAGCTGTGAGTGAGTGAGAGAGAGAAAGAGAAGCTGTTAGTGGGAGTGAGAGAGAGAGAGAGAAAGAGAAGCTGTGAGTGAGAGAGAGATTGAAAGAGAAGCTGTGAGTGAGAGAGAGAGAGAAAGAGAAGCTGTGAGAGAGAGAAAGAGAAGCTGTGAGTGAGAGGGAGAGAAAGAGAAGCTGTGAGTGACACAGAGAGAGAGAAGCTGTGAGTTAGAGAGAGAGAAAGAGAAGTTGTGAGTGACAGAGAGAGAGAAAGAGAAGCTGAGAGTGAGAGAGAGAGAGAAAGTGAAGCTGTGAGTGAGAGAGAGAGAGAAAGAGAAGCTGTGTGTGTGTGTGTGAGAGAGAAAGATAGTCTAAGAGAGAGTGAAAGAGAAGCTGTGAGTGAGACAGAGAGAGGGAGAAAGAGAAGCTGTGTGTGAGAGAGAGAAAGAGAAGCTGTGAGTGAGAGTGAGAGAGAGAGAGAGAAAGAGAAGCTGTGAGTGAGAGAGAGAGAGAAAGAGAAGCTGTGAGTGAGAGAGTGAAAGAGAAGCTATGAGTGAGAGAGAGAGAAGCAGTGAGTGAGAGATAGAAAGAAAAGCTGTGAGTGAGAGAGAGAGAGAAAGAGAAGATATGAGTGAGAGAGAGAGAGAAGCAGTGAGTGAGAGAGAGAGAGAAAGAGAAGCTGTGAGTGAGACAGAGAGAGAGAAAAAGAAGCTGCGAGAGAGAGGGAGGGAGAAAGAGAAGCTGTGTGAGAGAGAGAGAGAGAAAGAGAAGCTGTGAAAGAGAAAGAGAAGCTGTGAGTGAGAGAGTGAGAGAGAGAAAGAGAAGCTGTTAGTGAGAGTGAGAGAAAGAGAGAAAGAGAAGCTGTGAGTGAGAGAGAGATTGAAATAGAAGCTGTGAGTGAGAGAGGGAGAGAGAAAGAGAAGCTGTGAGTGAGAGAGAGAAAGAGAAGCTGTGAGTGAGAGGGAGAGAAAGAGAAGCTGTGAGTGACACAGAGAGAGAGAAGCTGTGAGTAAGAGAGAGAGAATGAGAAGCTGTGATTGAGAGAGAGAAAGTAAGAGAAGCTGTGTGTGAGAAAGAGAGAGAAAGAGAAGCTGTGAGTGAGAGAAAGAGAGGGAGAAAGAAGCTGTGAGAGAGAGAGAGAGAAAGAGAAGCTGTGTGTGAGAGAGAGAAAGAGAAGCTGTGATTGAGAGTGAGAGAGAGAGAGAAAGAGAAGCTGTGAGAGAGAGAGTGAAAGAGAAGCTATGAGTGAGAGAGAGAGAAGCAGTGAGTGAGAGAGAGAAAGAAAAGCTGTGAGTGAGAGAGAGAGAGAAAGAGAAGCTGTGAGTGAGACAGAGAGAGAGAAAAAGAAGCTGCGAGAGAGAGAGAGAGAGGGAGAAAGAGAAGCTGTGTGTGTGTGAGAGAGAGAAAGAGAAGCTGTGAGAGAGAAAGAGAAGCTGTGAGTGAGAGAGTGAGAGAGAGAAAGAGAAGCTGTTAGTGAGAGTGAGAGAAAGAGAGAAAGAGAAGCTGTGAGTGAGAGAGAGATTGAAAGAGAAGCTGTGAGTGAGAGAGAGAGAGAGAAGCTGTGAGTGAGAGTGAGAGAGAAAGAGAAGCTGTGAGTGAGAGGGAGAGAAAGAGAAGCTGTGAGTGACACAGAGAGAGAGAAGTTGTGAGTTAGAGAGAGAGAAAGAGAAGCTGTGAGTGACAGAGAGAGAGAGAAAGAGAAGCTGAGAGTGAGAGAGAGAGAGAAAGTGAAGCTGTGAGTGTGTGAGAGAGAGAAAGAGAAGCTTTGTGTGTGTGAGAGAGAGAAAGATAGTCTGAGAAAGAGACAGTGAAAGAGAAGCTGTGCGTGAGACAGAGAGAGGGAGAAAGAGAAGCTGTGTGTGTGAGAGAGAGAAAGAGAAGCTGTGAGTGAGAGTGAGAGAGAGAGAGAAAGATAAGCTGTGAGTGAGAGAGAGAGAGAAAGAGAAGCTGTGAGTGAGAGAGAGAGAAAGCGAAGCTGTGTGTGTGAGAGAGAGAGAATGAGAAGCTGTGAGTGTGAGAGAGAGAAGCTGTGAGTGAGAGAGAGAGAGAAGATGTGAGTGAGAGAGAGAGAAAGTAAGAGCTGTGAGTGAGAGAGTGAAAGAGAAGCTATGAGTGAGAGAGAGAGAAGCAGTGAGTGAGAGATAGAAAGAAAAGCTGTGAGTGAGAGAGAGAGAGAAAGAGAAGATATGAGTGAGAGAGAGAGAGAAGCAGTGAGTGAGAGAGAGAGAGAAAGAGAAGCTGTGAGTGAGACAGAGAGAGAGAAAAAGAAGCTGCGAGAGAGAGGGAGGGAGAAAGAGAAGCTGTGTGAGAGAGAGTGTGAGAGAGAAAAGCTGTGAGTGAGAGAGAGAGAAGATGTGAGTGAGAGAGAGAGAGATGAGAAGCTGTGAGTGAGAGAGAGAGAAAGTAAGAGAAGCTGTGAGTGAGAAAGAGAGAGAAAGAGAAGCTGTGAGTGAGAGAAAGAAAGGGAGAAAGATAAGCTGTGAGAGAGAGAGAGAGAAAGAGAAGCTGTGTGAGAGAGAGAGAAAGAAAAATTGTGATTGAGAGTGAGAGAGAGAGAGAAAGAGAAGCTGTGAGTGAGAGAGAGAGAAAGAGAAGCTATGAGTGAGAGAGAGAGAAGCAGTGAGTGAGAGAGAGGAAGAAAAGCTGTGAGTGAGAGAGAGAGAGAAAGAGAAGATATGAGTGTGAGAGATAGAGAGAAGCAGTGAGTGAGAGAGAGAGAGAGAGAAGCTGTGAGTGAGACAGAGAGAGAGAAAGAGAAGCTGCGAGAGAGAGAGAGAGAGGGAGAAAGAGAAGCTGTGTGTGAGAGAGAGAAAGAGAAGCTGTGTGTGTGTGAGAGAGAGAAAGAGAGTCTGAGAAAGAGAGTGAAAGAGAAGCTGTGAGTGAGAGAGAGAGAGGGAGAAAGAGAAGCTGTGAGTGAGAGTGAGAGAGAGAGAGAAAGAGAAGCTGTGAGTGAGAGAGAGAGAGAGATGTGAGTGATAGAGAGAGAGAGAATGAGAAGCTGTGAGTGAGAGAGAGAGAGAGAGAGAGAAGCTGTGAGTGAGAGAGAGAGTGAAAGTGAAGCTGTGAGTGAGAGAGAGAGAAAGAGAAGCTGTGAGTGAGAGAGAGAGAGAAAGAGAAGCTGTGTGTGTGTGAGAGAGAGAAAGATAGTCTGAGAAAGAGAGAGTGAAAGAGAAGCTGTGAGTGAGTGAGAGAGAGGGAGAAAAAAAAGCTGTGTGAGATAGAGACAGAAAGAGAAGCTGTGAGTGAGAGTGAGAGAGAGAGAGAGAAAGAGAAGCTGTGAGTGAGTGCGAGAGAGAGATGTGAGTGATAGAGAGAAGGAGAATGAGAAGCTGTGAGTGAGAGAGAGAAAGTAAGAGAAGCTGTGAGTGAGATAGAGAGAGAGAGAAAGAGAAGCTGTGAGTGAGAGAGAGAGAGGGAGAAAGATAATCTGTGTGAGAGAGAGAGAGAAAGAGAAGGTGTGATTGAGAGTGAGAGAGAGAAAGAGAAGCTGTGAGTGAGAGAGAGAGAAAGAGAAGCTGTGAGTGAGAGAGATAGAATGTGAGAGAGAGAAAGAAAAGCTGTGAGTGAGAGAGAGAGAGAGAAAGAGAAGATATGAGTGAGTGAGAGAGAGAAGCAGTGAGAGAGAGAGAGAAACAGAAGCTGTGAGTGAGACAGAGAGAGAAAGAGAAGCTGTGAGAGAGAGAGAGGGAGAAAGAGAAGCTATGTGAGAGAGAGAGAGGAAGAGAAGCTGTGAGTGTGTGTGAGAGAGAAAGAGAAGCTGTGAGTGAGAGAGAGAGAAAGAGAAGCTGTGAGTGACACAGAGAGAGAGTACCTGTGAGTTAGAGAGAGAGAAAGAGAAGCTGTGAGTGACAGAGAGAGAGAAAGAGAAGCTGAGAGTGAGAGAGAGAGAGAAAGTGAAGCTGTGAGTGAGAGAGAGAGAGAAACAGAAGCTTTGTGTGTGTGAGAGAGAGAAAGATAGTCTGAGAAAGAGACAGTGAAAGAGAAGCTGTGCGTGAGATAGAGAGAGGGAGAAAGAGAAGCTGTGTGTGTGTGAGAGAGAAAGAGAAGCTGTGAGTGAGAGTGAGAGAGAGAGAGAAAGAGAAGCTGTGAGTGAGAGAGAGAGAAAGAGAAGCTGTGAGTGAGAGAGAGAGAAAGCGAAGCTGTGAGTGAGAGAGAGAGAGAGAATGAGAAGCTGTGAGTGTGAGAGAGAGAAGCTGTGAGTGAGAGAGAGAGAGAAGATCTGAGTGAGAGAGAGAGAGATGAGAAACTGTGAGTGAGAGAGAGAGAAAGTAAGAGAAGCTGTGAGTGAGAAAGAGAGAGAAAGAGAAGCTGTGAGTGAGAGAAAGAGAGGGAGAAAGATAAGCTGTGAGAGAGAGAGAGAAAGAGAAGCTGTGTGAGAGAGAGAGAGAAAGAGAAATTGTGATTGAGAGTGAGAGAGAGAGAGAAAGAGAAGCTGTGAGTGAGAGAGAGAGAGAGAAGCTATGAGTGAGAGAGAGAGAAGCTGTGAGTGAGAGAGAGAAAGAGAAGCTATGAGTGAGAGAGAGAGAGATAGAAGATATGAGTGTGAGAGATAGAGAAGCTGTGAGTGAGACAGAGAGAGAGAGAAAGAGAAGCTGCGAGAGAGAGAGAGGGGGGGAGAAAGAGAAGCTGTGTGTGAGAGAGAGAAAGAGAAGCTGTGTGTGTTTGAGAGACAGAAAGATAGTCTGAGAAAGAGAGTGAAAGAGCAGCTGTGAGTGAGAGTGAGAGAGAGAGAGAGAAAGAGAAGCTGTGAGTGAGAGAGAGAGAGAGATGTGAGTGATAGAGCGAGAGAGAATGAGAAGCTGTGAGTGAGAGAGAGAGAGAGAAAGAGAAGCTGTGAGTGAGAGACAGAGTGAAAGAGAAGCTGTGAGTGAGAGAGAGAGAAAGAGAAGCTGTGAGTGAGAGAGAGAGAGAATGAGAAGCTGTGAGTGAGAGAGAGAGAAGCTGTGAGTGAGAGAGAGAGAGAGAGAAAGTAAAGCTCTGAGTGAGAGAGAGAGAAAGAGAAGCTGTGTGTGTGAGAGAGAGAGAAAGAGAGAGTGAAAGAGAAGCTGTGAGTGAGAGAGAGAGGGAGAAAGAGAAGCTGTGTGAGATAGAGAGAGAAAGAGAAGCTGTGAGTGAGAGTGAGAGAGAGAGAGAAAGAGAAGCTGTGAGTGAGAGAGAGAGAGATGTGAGTGATAGAGAGAGAGGGAATGAGAAGCTGTGAGTGAGAGAGAAAGTAAGAGAAGCTGTGAGTGAGATAGAGAGAGAGAGAAAGAGAAGCTGTGAGTGAGAGAGAGAGGGAGAAAGATAATCTGTATGAGAGAGAGAGAGAAAGAGAAGGTGTGATTGAGAGTGAGAGAGAGAAAGAGAAGCTGTGAGTGAGAGAGAGAGAAAGAGAAGCTGTGAGTGAGAGAGAGAGAATCTGTGAGTGAGAGAGAGAAAGAAAAGCTGTGAGTGAGAGAGAGAGAAAGAGAAGATATGAGTGAGAGAGAGAGAGAAGCAGTGAGAGAGAGAGAGAAACAGAAGCTGTGAGAGAGAGAGAGAGGGAGAAAGAGAAGCTGTGTGTGTGAGAGAGAAAGAGAAGCTGTGAGAGTGTGAGAGAGAGAAAGAGAAGCTGTGAGTGAGAGAGAGAGAAAGAAAGAGAAATTAGAGTGAGAAAGAGAGAGAGAAAGAGAAGCTGTGTGGGAGAGAGAGAAAGAGAGTCTGTGAGTGAGAGAGAGAGAGAAGCTGTGAGTGAGAGAGAGAGAGAAAGAGAAGCTGTGAGTAAGAAGGAGAGGGAAAGAGAAGAAGTGAGAGAGAGAGAGAGAGAAAGAGAAGCTGTGAGAGAGAAAGAGAAGCTGTGAGTGAGAGAGTGAGAGAGAGAAAGAGAAGCTGTTAGTGAGAGTGAGAGAGAGAGAGAAACAGAAGCTGTGAGTGATAGAGAGATTGAAAGAGAAGCTGTGCGTGAGAGAGAGAGAGAGAGAAAGAGAAGCTGTGAGTGAGAGAGAGAAAGAGAAGCTGTGAGTGAGAGGGAGAGAAAGAGTAGCTGTGAGTGACACAGAGAGAGAGAAGCTGTGAGTTAGAGAGAGAGAAAGAGAAGCTGTGAGTGACAGAGAGAGAGAAAGAGAAGCTGAGAGTGAGAGAGAGAGAGAATGTGAAGCTGTGAGTGAGAGAGAGAGAGAAAGAGAAGCTGTGTGTAAGAGAGAGTGAAAGATAGTCTGAGAAAGAGAGAGTGAAAGAGAAGCTGTGAGTGAGACAGAGAGGGAGAAAGAGAAGCTGTGTGTGAGAGAGAGAGAAAGAGCTGTGAGTGAGAGTGAGAGAGGGAGAAAGAGAAGCTGTGTGTGTGTGTGAGAGAGAAAGAGAAGCTGTGAGTGAGAGAGAGAGAGAGAAATAGAAGCTGTGAGTGAGAGAGAGAGATGTGAGTGATAGAGAGAGAGAGAATGAGAAGCTGTGAGTGAGAGAGAGAGAGAAAGAGAAGCTGTGAGTGAGAGAGAGAGTGAAAGAGAAGCTGTGAGTGAGAGAGAGAGAAAGAGAAGCTGTGAGTGAGAGAGAGAGAATGAGAAGCTGTGAGTGAGAGAGAGAGAGAAGCTGTGAGTGAGAGAGAGAGAGAGAGAAAGTGAAGCTCTGAGTGAGAGAGAGAAAGAGAAGCTGTGTGTGTGTGAGAGAGAGAAAGAGAAGCTGTGAGTGAGAGAGAGAGAATCTGTGAGTGAGAGAGAGAAAGAAAAGCTGTGAGTGAGAGAGAGAGAAAGAGAAGATATGAGTGAGAGAGAGAGAGAAGCAGTGAGAGAGAGAGAGAAACAGAAGCTGTGAGAGAGAGAGAGAGGGAGAAAGAGAAGCTGTGTGTGAGAGAGAGAAAGAGAAGCTGTGAGAGTGTGAGAGAGAGAAAGAGAAGCTGTGAGTGAGAGAGAGAGAAAGAAAGAGAAATTAGAGTGAGAAAGAGAGAGAGAAAGAGAAGCTGTGTGGGAGAGAGAGAAAGAGAGTCTGTGAGTGAGAGAGAGAGAGAAGCTGTGAGTGAGAGAGAGAGAGAAAGAGAAGCTGTGAGTAAGAAGGAGAGGGAAAGAGAAGAAGTGAGAGAGAGAGAGAGAAAGAGAAGCTGTGAGAGAGAAAGAGAAGCTGTGAGTGAGAGAGTGAGAGAGAGAAAGAGAAGCTGTTAGTGAGAGTGAGAGAGAGAGAGAAACAGAAGCTGTGAGTGATAGAGAGATTGAAAGAGAAGCTGTGCGTGAGAGAGAGAGAGAGAGAAAGAGAAGCTGTGAGTGAGAGAGAGAAAGAGAAGCTGTGAGTGAGAGGGAGAGAAAGAGTAGCTGTGAGTGACACAGAGAGAGAGAAGCTGTGAGTTAGAGAGAGAGAAAGAGAAGCTGTGAGTGACAGAGAGAGAGAAAGAGAAGCTGAGAGTGAGAGAGAGAGAGAATGTGAAGCTGTGAGTGAGAGAGAGAGAGAAAGAGAAGCTGTGTGTAAGAGAGAGTGAAAGATAGTCTGAGAAAGAGAGAGTGAAAGAGAAGCTGTGAGTGAGACAGAGAGGGAGAAAGAGAAGCTGTGTGTGTGAGAGAGAGAAAGAGCTGTGAGTGAGAGTGAGAGAGGGAGAAAGAGAAGCTGTGTGTGTGTGAGAGAGAGAAAGAGAAGCTGTGAGTGAGAGAGAGAGAGAGAGAAATAGAAGCTGTGAGTGAGAGAGAGAGATGTGAGTGATAGAGAGAGAGAGAATGAGAAGCTGTGAGTGAGAGAGAGAGAGAAAGAGAAGCTGTGAGTGAGAGAGAGAGTGAAAGAGAAGCTGTGAGTGAGAGAGAGAGAAAGAGAAGCTGTGAGTGAGAGAGAGAGAATGAGAAGCTGTGAGTGAGAGAGAGAGAGAAGCTGTGAGTGAGAGAGAGAGAGAGAGAAAGTGAAGCTCTGAGTGAGAGAGAGAAAGAGAAGCTGTGTGTGTGTGTGAGAGAGAAAGATAGTCTGAGAAAGAGAGAGTGAAAGAGAAGCTGTGAGTGAGAGAGAGAGAGGGAGAAAGAGAAGCTGTGTGAGATAGAGAGAGAAAGAGAAGCTGTGAGTGTGAGTGAGAGAGAGAGAGACAGAAGCTGTGAGTGAGTGAGAGAGAGAGATGTGAGTGATAGAGAGAGAGAATGAGAAGCTGTGAGTGAGAGAGAGAAAGTAAGAGAAGCTGTGAGTGAGATAGAGAGAGAGAGAGAGAAAGAGAAGCTGTGAGTGAGAGAGAGAGAGGGAGAAAGATAATCTGTGTGAGAGAGAGAGAGAAAGAAAGAGAAGGTGTGATTGAGAGTGAGAGAGAGAAAGAGAAGCTGTGAGTGAGAGAGAGAAAGAGAAGCTGTGAGTGAGAGAGAGAGAATCTGTGAGTGAGAGAGAGAAAGAAAAGCTGTGAGTGAGAGAGAGAGAGAAAGAGAAGATATGAGTGAGAGAGAGAGAGAAGCAGTGAGTGAGAGAGAGAGAAAAACAGAAGCTGTGAGTGAGACAGAGAGAGAAAGAGAAGCTGTGAGAGAGAGAGAGGGAGAAAGAGAAGCTGTGTGTGTGAGAGAGAGAAAGAGAAGCTGTGAGTGTGTGTGAGAGAGAAAGAGAAGCTGTGAGTGAGAGAGAGAGAAAGAAAGAGAAATTAGAGTGAGAAAGAGAGAGAGAAAGAGAAGCTGTGTGGGAGAGAGAGAAAGAGAGTCTGTGAGTGAGAGAGAGAGAAGCTGTGAGTGAGAGAGAGAGAGAAAGAGAAGCTGTGAGTAAGAAGGAGAGGGAAAGAGAAGAAGTGAGAGAGAGAGAAAGAGAAGCTGTGAGAGAGAAAGAGAAGCTGTGAGTGAGAGAGTGAGAGAGAGAAAGAGAAGCTGTTAGTGAGATTGAGAGAGAGAGAGAAAGAGAAGCTGTGAGTGAGAGAGAGATTGAAAGAGAAGCTGTGAGTGAGAGAGAGAGAGAGAAAGAGTAGCTGTGAGTGAGAGAGAGAAAGAGAAGCTGTGAGTGAGAGGGAGAGAAAGAGAAGCTGTGAGTGACACAGAGAGAGAGAAGCTGTGAGTTAGAGAGAGAGAAAGAGAAGCTGTGAGTGACAGAGAGAGAGAAAGAGAAGCTGAGAGTGAGAGAGAGAGAATGTGAAGCTGTGAGTGACATAGAGAGAGAAAGAGAAGCTGTGTGTGTGTGTGAGAGAAAGAGAAGCTGTGAGTGAGAGAGTGAAAGAGAAGCTGTGAGTGAGACAGAGAGAGGGAGAAAGAGAAGCTGTGTGTGTGTGAGAGAGAAAGAGAAGCTGTGAGTGAGAGTGAGAGAGAGAAAGAGAAAGAGAAGCTGTGAGTGAGAGTGAGAGAGAGAAAGAGAAAGAGAAGCTGTGAGTGGGAGAGAGAGAAAGAGAAGCTGTGAGTGAGAGAGAGAGAGAAAGTGAAGATGTGAGTGAGTGAGAGAGAGAGAATGAGAAGCTGTGAGTGTGTGAGAGAGAAGCTGTGAGTGAGAGAGAGAGAGAGGTGAGTGATAGAGAGAGAGAAAGAGAAGCTGTGAGTGAGAGGGAGAGAAAGTAAGAGAAGCTGTGATTGAGAGTGAGAGAGAGAAAGAGAAGCTGTGAGAGAGAGAGAGAGAGAGAAGCTGTGTGAGAGAGAGAGAAAGAAAAGCTGTGAGTGAGAGAGAGAGAGAAAGAGAAGATATGAGTGAGAGAGAGAGAGAAGCAGTGAGTGAGTGAGAGAGAGAGAAGCTGTGAGTGAGACAGAGAGAGAGAAAGAGAAGTTGTGAGAGAGAGAGGGGGGAAGAAAGAGAAGCTGTGTGTGTGAAAGAGAATAAGAGAAGCTGTGAGTGTGTGTGAGAGAGAAAGAGAAGCTGTGAGTGAGAGAGAGAGAGAAAGAAAGAGAAATTAGAGTGAGAAAGAGAAAGAGAAGCTGTGAGTGGGAGAGAGAGAAAGAAAGAGTGTCTGTGAGTGAGAGAGAGAGAGAGAATCTGTGAGTGAGAGAGAGAGAGCTGCTGTGAGTGAGAGAGAGAGAAAGAGAAGATGTGAATGAGAGAGAGAAAAACAGTGAGTGAGAGAGAGAAAAAGAGAAGCTGTGAGTGAGTAAGAGAGAGAAAGGGAAGTTGTGAGTGAGAGAGAGAGAGAAAGAGAAGCTGTGAGTGAGAGAGAGAGAGAAAGAGTAGTTGTGAGTGAGAGAGAGAGAAAGAGAAGCTGTGAGTGAGAAGGAGAGGGAAAGAGAAGCTGTGAGTGAGTGAGAGAGAGAGAAAGAGAAGCTGTGAGAGAGAAAGAGAGAAGCTGTGAGTGAGAGAGTGAGAGAGAGAAAGAGAAGCTGTGAGTGAGAGAGAGAAAGAGAAGCTGTGAGTGAGAGCGAGAGAGAGAAAGAGAAGCTGTGAGTGAGAGAGAGAGAAAGAGAAGCTGTGAGTGAGAGAGAAAGAGAAGCTGTGAGTGAGAGGGAGAGAGAGAAAGAGAAGCTGTGAGTGACACAGAGAGAGAGAAGCTGTGAGTTAGAGAGAGAGAGAAAGAGAAGCTGTGAGTGACAGAGAGAGAGAGAAAGAGAAGCTGTGAGTGAGAGAGAGAGAGAAAGAGAAGATATGAGTGAGAGAGAGAGAGAAGCAGTGAGTGAGAGAGAGAGAAAAACAGAAGCTGTGAGTGAGACAGAGAGAGAAAGAGAAGCTGTGAGAGAGAGAGAGGGAGAAAGAGAAGCTGTGTGTGTGAGAGAGAGAAAGAGAAGCTGTGAGTGTGTGAGAGAGAGAAAGAGAAGCTGTGAGTGAGAGAGAGAGAAAGAAAGAGAAATTAGAGTGAGAAAGAGAGAGAGAAAGAGAAGCTGTGTGGGAGAGAGAGAAAGAGAGTCTGTGAGTGAGAGAGAGAGAAGCTGTGAGTGAGAGAGAGAGAGAAAGAGAAGCTGTGAGTAAGAAGGAGAGGGAAAGAGAAGAAGTGAGAGAGAGAGAAAGAGAAGCTGTGAGAGAGAAAGAGAAGCTGTGAGTGAGAGAGTGAGAGAGAGAAAGAGAAGCTGTTAGTGAGATTGAGAGAGAGAGAGAAAGAGAAGCTGTGAGTGAGAGAGAGATTGAAAGAGAAGCTGTGAGTGAGAGAGAGAGAGAGAAAGAGAAGCTGTGAGTGAGAGAGAGAAAGAGAAGCTGTGAGTGAGAGGGAGAGAAAGAGAAGCTGTGAGTGACAGAGAGAGAGAAAGAGAAGCTGAGAGTGAGAGAGAGAGAATGTGAAGCTGTGAGTGACAT
This sequence comes from Bradypodion pumilum, assembly GCA_035047305.1. Lineage (NCBI taxonomy): Eukaryota > Metazoa > Chordata > Lepidosauria > Squamata > Chamaeleonidae > Bradypodion > Bradypodion pumilum. Next base: position 268,270,301 of record JAWDJD010000001.1, on the reverse strand, counting down.
AGAGAGAGAAAGAGAAGCTGTGTGTGTGTGAGAGAAAGAGAAGCTGTGAGTGAGAGAGTGAAAGAGAAGCTGTGAGTGAGACAGAGAGAGGGAGAAAGAGAAGCTGTGTGTGTGTGTGAGAGAAAGAGAAGCTGTGAGTAAGAGTGAGAGAGAGAAAGAGAAAGAGAAGCTGTGAGTGGGAGAGAGAGAAAGAGAAGCTGTGAGTGAGAGAGAGAGAAAGTGAAGATGTGAGTGAGTGAGAGAGAGAGAATGAGAAGCTGTGAGTGTGTGAGAGAGAAGCTGTGAGTGAGAGAGAGAGAGAGGTGAGTGATAGAGAGAGAAAGAGAAGCTGTGAGTGAGAGGGAGAGAAAGTAAGAGAAGCTGTGATTGAGAGTGAGAGAGAGAAAGAGAAGCTGTGAGTGAGAGAGAGAGAGAGAGAAGCTGTGTGTGAGAGAGAGAAAGAAAAGCTGTGAGTGAGAGAGAGAGAGAAAGAGAAGATATGAGTGAGAGAGAGAGAGAAGCAGTGAGTGAGTGAGAGAGAGAGAAGCTGTGAGTGAGACAGAGAGAGAGAAAGAGAAGTTGTGAGAGAGAGAGAGGGGAAGAAAGAGAAGCTGTGTGTGTGAAAGAGAATAAGAGAAGCTGTGAGTGTGTGTGAGAGAGAAAGAGAAGCTGTGAGTGAGAGAGAGAAAGAAAGAGAAATTAGAGTGAGAAAGAGAAAGAGAAGCTGTGAGTGGGAGAGAGAGAAAGAGTGTCTGTGAGTGAGAGAGAGAGAGAGAATCTGTGAGTGAGAGAGAGAGAGCTGCTGTGAGTGAGAGAGAGAGAAAGAGAAGATGTGAATGAGAGAGAGAAAAACTGAGTGAGAGAGAGAAAAAGAGAAGCTGTGAGTGAGTAAGAGAGAGAAAGGGAAGTTGTGAGTGAGAGAGAGAGAGAAAGAGAAGCTGTGAGTGAGAGAGAGAGAGAAAGAGTAGTTGTGAGTGAGAGAGAGAGAAAGAGAAGCTGTGAGTGAGAAGGAGAGGGAAAGAGAAGCTGTGAGTGAGTGAGAGAGAGAGAAAGAGAAGGTGTGAGAGAGAAAGAGAGAAGCTGTGAGTGAGAGAGTGAGAGAGAAAGAGAAGCTGTGAGTGAGATAGAGAAAGAGAAGCTGTGAGTGAGAGCGAGAGAGAGAAAGAGAAGCTGTGAGTGAGAGAGAGAGAAAGAGAAGCTGTGAGTGAGAGAGAAAGAGAAGCTGTGAGTGAGAGGGAGAGAGAGAAAGAGAAGCTGTGAGTGACACAGAGAGAGAGAAGCTGTGAGTTAGAGAGAGAGAGAAAGAGAAGCTGTGAGTGACAGAGAGAGAGAGAAAGAGAAGCTGTGAGTGAGAGTGAGAGAGAGAGAGAAAGAGAAGCTGTGAGTGAGAGAGAGAGAAAGAGATGCTGTGAGTGAGAGAGAGAAAGAGAAGCTGTGAGTGAGAGAGAGAGAAAGAGAAGCTGTGAGTGAGAGAGAGAGAAAGAGAAGCTGTGTGCGCGAGAGAGAGAAAGAGAAGCTGTGAGTGAGAGTGAGAGAGAGAGAGAGAAAGAGAAGATGTGTGTGAGAGAGAGATAAAGAGAAGCTGTGAGTGAGAGAGAGAGAAAGCAAAGCTGTGAGTGAGAGATAGAGAGAATGAGAAGCTGTGAGTGAGAGAGAGAAAGAGAAGCTGTGAGTGAGAGAGAGAGAGAAGATGTGAGTGAGAGAGAGAGGGAGAAAGAGAAGCTGTGTGTGTGTGAGAGAGAAAGAGAAGCTGTGAGTGAGAGTGAGAGAGAGAGAAAGAGAAAGAGAAGCTCTGAGTGAGAGAGCGAGAGAGAGAAAGAGAAGCTGTTAGTGAGAGAGAGAGAGAAAGAGATGCTGTGAGTGAGAGAGAGAGAGAAAGAGAAGCTGTGAGTGAGAGAGAGAGAAAGAGAAGCTGTGTGAGAGAGAAAGAAAAGCTGTGAGTGAGAAGGAGAGGGAAAGAGAAGCTGTCAGTGAGTGAGAGAGAGAGAAAGAGAAGCTGTGAGTGAGAGAGAGAAAGAGAAGCTGTGAGTGAGAGAGAGAGAAGCTGTGTGTAAGAAGGATAGGGAAAGAGAAGAAGTGAGTGAGTGAGAGAGAGAGAGAAAGAGAAGCTGTGAGAGAGAAAGAGAAGCTGTGAGTGAGAGAGTGAGAGAGAGAAAGAGAATCTGTTAGTGAGAGTGAGAGAGAGAGAGAAAGAGAAGCTGTGAGTGAGAGAGAGATTGAAAGAGAAGCTGTGAGTGAGAGAGAGAGAGAGAAAGAGAAGCTGTGAGTGAGAGAGAGAAAGAGAAGCTGTGACTGAGAGGGAGAGAGAGAAAGAGAAGCTGTGAGTGACAGAGAGAGAGAAGCTGTGAGTTAGAGAGAGAGAAAGAGAAGCTGTGAGTGACAGAGAGAGAGAAAGAGAAGCTGAGAGTGAGAGAGAGAGAGAGAAAATGAAGCTGTGACTGAGAGAGAGAGAGAGAGACAGAGAAGCTTTGTGTGTGTGTGTGTGAGAGAGAAAGATAGTCTGAGAAACAGAGAGTGAAAGAGAAGCTGTGAGTGAGACAGAGAGAGGGAGAAAGAGAAGCTGTGTGCGTGAGAGAGAGAAAGAAAAGCTGTGAGTGAGAGAGAGAGAAAGTGAAGCTGTGAGTGAGAGAGAGAGAGAAAGAGATGCTGTGTGTGTGTGAGAGAGAAAGATAGTCTGAGAAAGAGAGAGTGAAAGAGAAGCTGTGAGTGAGAGAGAGAGAGGGAGAAAGAGAAGCTGTGTGTGAGAGAGAGAAAGAGAAGCTGTGAGTGAGAGTGAGAGAGAGAGAGAAAAAGAGAAGCTGTGAGTGTGAGTGAGAGAGAAAGAGAAGCTGTGAGTGAGTGAGAGAGAGAGAATGAGAAGCTGTGGGTGAGAGAGAGAAGATGTGAGAGAGAGAGAGAAAGAGAAGCTGTGAGTGAGAGAGAGAGAACATCTGAGTGATAGAGAGAGAAAGAGAAGCTGTCAGTGAGAGAGAGAGAAAGTTAGAGAAGCTGTGAGTGAGATAGAGAGAGAGAAAGAGAAGCTGTGAGTGAGAGAGAGGGAGGGAGAGAAAGATAATCTGTGAGAGAGAGAGAAAGAGAAGCTGTGTGTTTTAGAGAGAGAAAGAGAAGCTGTGAGTGAGAGAGAGAGAAAGAGAAGCTGTGAGTGAGAGAGAGAGAAAGAGAAGCTGTGAGTGAGAGAGAGAGAAGCTATGAGTGAGAGAGAGAAAGAAAAGCTGTGAGTGAGAGAGAGAGAGAAAGAGAAGATATGAGTGAGAGAGAGAGAGAGAAGCAGTGAGAGAGAGAGAAACAGAAGCTGTGAGTGAGACAGAGAGAGAGAAATAGAAGCTGTGAGAGAGAGAGAGAGGGAGAAAGAGAAGCTGTGAGTGTGTGAGAGAGAGAAAGAGAAGCTGTGAGTGTGTGAGAGAGAGAAAGAGAAGCTGTGAGTGAGAGAGAGAGAAAGAAAGAGAAATTAGAGTGAGAAAGAGAGAGAGAAAGAGAAGCTGTGAGTGGGAGAGAGAAAGAGAGTCTGTGAATCAGAGAGAGAGAGAAGCTGTGAGTGAGAGAGAGAGAGAGAGCCGCTGTGAGTGAGAGAGATAGAAAGAAAAGCTGTGAATGAGAGAGAGAGAGAAAGAGAAGCTGTGAGTGAGAGAGAGAGAAAGAGAAGCTGTGAGTGAGTGAGAGAGAGAAAGGGAATTTTGTGAGTGAGAGAGAGAGAAAGAGAAGCTGTGAGTGAGAGAGAGAAGCTGTGAGTGAGAGAGAGAAAGAAAAGCTGTGAGTGAGAGAGAGAGAGAAAGAGAAGATGTGAGTGAGTGAGAGAGAGGGAGAAGCAGTGAGAGAGAGAGAGAGAGAGAAAGAGAAGCTGTCAGTGAGACAGAGAGAGAGAAAGAGAAGCTGTGAGAGAGAGAGAGAGAGGGAGAAAGAGAAGCTGTGAGAGAGAGAGAGAAAGAGAAGCTGTGAGTGTGTGTGAGAGAGAAAGAGAAGCTGTGAGTGAGAGAAAGAGAAAGAAAGAGAAATTAGAGTGAGAAAGAGAGAGAGAAAGAGAAGCTGTGAGTGAGAGAGAGAGAGAGAGAAGATGTGAGTGAGAGAGAGAGAGAATGAGAAGCTGTGAATGATAGAGAGAGTAAGTAAGAGAAGCTTTGAGTGAGATAGAGAGAGAGAGAAGGAGAAGCTGTGAGTGAGAGAGAGAGAGAAAGAGAAGCTGTCTGTAAGAAGGATAGGGAAAGAGAAGAAGTGAGTGAGTGAGAGATAAAGAGAAGCTGTGAGTGAGAGAGAGATTGAAAGAGAAGCTGTGAGTGAGAGAGAGAGAGAAAGAGAAGCTGTGAGTGAGAGAGAGAAAGAGAAGTTGTGACTGAGAGGGAGAGAGAGAAAGAGAAGCTGTGAGTGACAGAGAGAGAGAAGCTGTGAGTTAGAGAGGGAGAAAGAGAAGCTGTGAGTGACAGAGAGAAAGAGAAGCTGAGAGTGAGAGAGAGAGAGAGAAAGTGAAGCTGTGAGTGAGAGAGAGAGAGACAGAGAAGCTGTGTTTGTGTGTGAGAGAGAGAAAGATAGTCTGAGAAAGAGAGAGTGAAAGAGAAGCTGTGAGTGAGACAGAGAGAGGGAGAAAGAGGCTGTGTGCGTGAGAGAGAGAAAGAGAAGCTGTGAGTGAGAGAGAAAGTGAAGCTGTGAGTGAGAGAGAGAGAAAGAGACGCTGTGTGTGTGTGAGAGAGAAAGATAGTCTGAGAAAGAGAGAGTGAAAGAGATGCTGTGAGTGAGAGAGAGAGAGGGAGAAAGAGAAGCTGTGTGTGTGAGAGAGAGAAAGAGAAGCTGTGAGTGAGAGTGAGTGAGAGAGAGAAAAAGAGAAGCTGTGAGTGTGAGTGAGAGAGAAAGAGAAGCTGTGAGTGAGTGAGAGAGAGAGAATGAGAAGCTGTGAGTGAGAGAGAGAAGCTGTGAGAGAGAGAGAGAAAGAGAAGCTGTGAGTGAGAGAGAGAGAACATCTGAGTGATAGAGAGAGAGAATGAGAAGCTGTCAGTGAGAGAGAGAGAAAGTAAGAGAAGCTGTGAGTGAGATAGAGAGAGAGAGAAAGAGAAGCTGTGTGTTTTAGAGAGAGAGAAAGAGAAGCTGTGATTGAGAGTGTGAGAGAGAAAGAAAGAGAAGCTGTGAGTGAGAGAGAGAGAAAGAGAAGCTGTGAGTCAGAGAGAGAGAAGCTATGAGTGAGAGAGAGAAAGAAAAGCTGTGAGTGAGAGAGAGAGAGAGAAAGAGAAGATATGAGTGAGAGAGAGAGAGAAGCAGTGAGAGAGAGAGAAACAGAAGCTGTGAGCGAGACAGAGAGAGAGAAAGAGAAGCTGTGAGAGAGAGAGGGAGAAAGAGAAGCTGTGAGAGAGAGAGAAAGAGAAGCTGTGAGTGTGTGTGAGAGAGAAAGAGAAGCTGTGAGTGAGAGAGAGAGAAAGAAAGAGAAATTAGAGTGAGAAAGAGAGAGAGAAAGAGAAGCTGTGAGTGGGAGAGAGAAAGAGAGTCTGTGAATCAGAGAGAGAGAGAGAAGCTGTGAGTGAGAGAGAGAGAGAGAGCCGCTGTGAGTGAGAGAGAGAGAAAGAGAAGCTGTGAATGAGAGAGAGAGAGAAAGAGAAGCTGTGAGTGAGAGAGAGAGAAAGAGAAGCTGTGAGTGAGTGAGAGAGATAAAGGGAATTTTGTGAGTGAGAGAGAGAGAAAGAGAAGCTGTGAGTGAGAGAGAGAAGCTGTGAGTGAGAGAGAGAAAGAAAAGCTGTGAGTGAGAGAGAGAGAGAAAGAGAAGATGTGAGTGAGTGAGAGAGAGGGAGAAGCAGTGAGTGAGAGAGAGAGAGAGAAAGAGAAGCTGTGAGTGAGAGTGAGAGAGAGAGAGAAAGAGAAGCTGTGAGTGAGAGAGAGAGAAAGAGATGCTGTGAGTGAGAGAGAGAGAGAAAGAGAAGCTGTGAGTGAGAGAGAGAGAAAGAGAAGCTGTGAGTGAGAGAGAGAGAGAAAGAGAAGCTGTGAGTAAGGAGAGGGAAAGAGAAGGAGAGAGAGAGAGAGAAGCTGTGAGTGAGAGAGAGAGAGAAAGAGAAGCTGTGAGTGAGAGAGTGAGAGAGAGAAAGAGAAGCTGTTAGTGAGAGTGAGAGAGAGAGAAAGAGAAGCTGTGAGTGAGAGAGAGATTGAAAGAGAAGCTGTGAGTGAGTGAGAGAGAGAGAAAGAGAAGCTGTGAGTGAGAGAGAGAGAAAGAGAAGCTGTGAGTGAGAGAGAGAGAGAAAGAGAAGCTGTGATTAAGAAGGAGAGGGAAAGAGAAGAAGTGAGTGAGTGAGAGAGAGAGAGAGAAAGAGAAGCTGTGAGAGAGAAAGAGAAGCTGTGAGTGAGAGAGTGAGAGAGAGAAAGAGAATCTGTTAGTGAGAGTGAGAGAGAGAGAGAAAGAGAAGCTGTGAGTGAGAGAGAGAGAAAGAGAAGCTGTGAGTGACAGAGAGAGAGAAAGAGAAGCTGAGAGTGAGAGAGAGAGAGAAAGTGAAGCTGTGAGTGAGAGAGAGAGAGAGAAAGAGAAGCTGTGTGTGTGTGTGTGAGAGAGAAAGATAGTCTGAGAAAGAGAGAGTGAAAGAGAAGCTGTGAGTGAGACAGAGAGAGGGAGAAAGAGAAGCTGTGTGCGTGAGAGAGAGAAAGAGAAGCTGTGAGTGAGAGTGAGAGAGGGAGAGAGAAAGAGAAGCTGAGAGTGAGAGAGAGAGAGAGAAAGTGAAGCTGTGAGTGAGAGAGAGAGAGACAGAGAAGCTGTGTGTGTGTGAGAGGGAGAAAGATAGTCTGAGAAAGAGAGAGTGAAAGAGAAGCTGTGAGTGAGACAGAGATAGGGAGAAAGAGAAGCTGTGTGTGTGTGAGAGAGAGAAAGAGAAGCTGTGAGTGAGAGTGTGTGTGAGAGAGAGAAAGAGAAGCTGTGAGTGAGAGAGAGAGAATGAGAAGCTGTGAGTGAGAGAGAGAGAAGCTGTGAGTGAGAGAGAGAGAGAGACGATGTGAGTGAGAGAGAGAGAGGGAGAAAGAGAAGCTGTGTGTGTGAGAGAGAGAAAGAGAAGCTGTGAGTGAGAGTGAGAGAGAGAGAAAGTGAAAGAGAAGCTGTGAGTGAGAGAGCGAGAGAGAGAAAGAGAAGCTGTTAGTGAGAGTGAGAGAAAGAGAGAAAGAGAAGCTGTGAGTGAGAGATAGAGAGAAAGAGATGCTGTGAGAGAGAGAGAGAGAGAAAGAGAAGCTGTGAGTGAGAGAGAGAGAAAGAGAAGCTGTGAGTGAGAGAGAGAGAGAAAGAGAAGCTGTGAGTGAGAGAGAGAGAAAGAGAAGCTGTGAGTGAGAAGGAGAGGGAAAGAGAAGCTGTGAGTGAGTGAGAGAGAGAGAAAGAGAAGCTGTGAGAGAGAAAGAGAAAAGCTGTGAGTGAGAGAGAGAAAGGGAAGCTGTGAGTGAGAGAGAGAGAGAGAAGTTGTGAGTGAGAGAGAGAAGCTGTGAGTGAGAGAGAGAGAAAGAAAAGGTGTGAGTGAGAGAGAGAGAAAGAGAAGATGTGAGTGAGTGAGAGAGAGAGAAAGAGAAGCTGTCAGTGAGACAGAGAGAGAGAAAGAGAAGCTGTGAGAGAGAGAGAGGGAGAAAGAGAAGCTGTGAGAGAGAGAGAGAAAGAGAAGCTGTGAGTGTATGAGAGAGAGAAAGAGAAGCTGTGAGTGAGAGAGAGAGAAAGAAAGAGAAATTAGAGTGAGAAAGAGAGAGAAAGAGAAGCTGTGAGTGGGAGAGAAAGAAAGAGAGTCTGTGAATCAGAGAGAGAGAGAGAAGCTGTGAGTGAGAGAGAGAGAGAGCCGCTGTGAGTGAGAGAGAGAAAGAGAAGGTGTGAATGAGAGAGAGAGAGAAAGAGAAGCTGTGAGTGAGAGAGAGAGAAAGAGAAGCTGTGAGTGAGTGAGAGAGAGAAAAGGATGTTTGTGAGTGAGAGAGAGAGAGAGAGAGAAGTTGTGAGTGAGAGAGAGAAGCTGTGAGTGAGAGAGAGAGAAAGAAAAGCTGTGAGTGAGAGAGAGAGAAAGAGAAGATGTGAGTGAGTGAGAGAGAGAGAAAGAGAAGCTGTCAGTGAGACAGAGAGAGAGAAAGAGAAGCTGTGAGAGAGAGAGAGGGAGAAAGAGAAGCTGTGAGAGAGAGAGTGAAAGAGAAGCTGTGAGTGTGTGTGTGAGAGAAAGAGAAGCTGTGAGTGAGAGAGAGAGAAAGAAAGAGAAATTAGAGTGAGAAAGAGAGAGAGAAAGAGAAGCTGTGAGTGAGAGAGAGAGAGAGAGGGAAGATGTGAGTGATAGAGAGAGAGAATGAGAAGCTGTGAGTGATAGAGAGAGTAAGTAAGAGAAGCTGTGAGTGAGATAGAGAGAGAGAAAAGGAGAAGCTGTGAGTGAGAGAGAGAGAGGGAGAAAGATAAGCTGTGAGAGAGAGAGAGAGAAGCTGTGTGTGTGTGAGAGAGAAAGAAAAGCTGTGATTGAGAGTGAGAGAGAGAGAAAGAGATGCTGTGAGCGAGAGAGAGAGAAGCTGTGAGTGAGAGAGAGAAAGAAAAGCAGTGAATGAGAGAGAGAGAGAGAAAGAGAAGATATGAATGAGAGAGAGAGAGAAGCAGTGAGAGAGAGAGAGAGAGAAAGAGAAGCTGTGAGTGAGACAGAGAGAGAGAAAGAGAAGCTGTGAGAGAGAGAGGGAGAAAGAGAAGCTGTGAGAGAGCAAGAGAAAGAGAAGCTGTGAGTGTGTGTGAGAGAGAAAGAGAAGCTGTGAGTGAGAGAGAGAGAAAGAAAGAGAAATTAGAGTGAGAAAGAGAGAGAGAAAGAGAAGCTGTGAGTGGGAGAAGAGAAAGAGAGTCTGTGAGTGAGAGAGAGAGAGAAGCTGTGAGTGAGAGAGAGAGTGCCGCTGTGAGTGAGAGAGAGAGAAAGAGAAGCTGTGAATGAGAGAGAGAGAGAAAGAGAAGCTGTGAGTGAGAGAGAGAGAAAGAAAGAGAAGCTGTGAGTGAGTGAGAGAGAGAAAGGGAAGTTGTGAGTGAGAGAGAGAGAGAAAGAGAAGCTGTGAGTGAGAGAGAGAGAAAGAGAAGCTGTGAGTGAGAAGGAGAGAGAGAGAGAAAGAGAAGCTGTGAGTGAGAGAGAGAGAGAGAGAAAGAGAAGCTGTGAGTGAGAGAGAGAATGAGAAGCTGTGAGTGAGAGAGAAGTTGTGTGAGAGAGAGAGAAAGAGAAGCTGTGAGTGAGAGAGAGATGTGAGTGATAGAGAGAGAGTAAGAGAAGCTGTGAGTGAGAGAGAGAGAGGGAGAAAGATAATCTGTGAGAGACAGAGAGAGAGAAACTGTGTGTGAGAGAGAGAGAGAGAAAGAGAAGGTGTGAGTGAGAGTGAGAGAGAGAAAGAGAAGCTGTGAGTGAGAGAGAGAGAAAGAGAAGCTGTGAGTGAGAGAGAGAGAATCTGTGAGTGAGAGAGAGAGAGAAAGAGAAGATATGAGTGAGAGAGAAGCAGTGAGAGAGAGAGAGAAACAGAAGCTGTGAGTGAGACAGAGAGAGAAAGAGAAGCTGTGAGAGCGAGAGAGAAAGAGAAGCTGTGAGTGTGTGAGAGAGAGAAAGAGAAGCTGTGAGTGAGAGAGAGAGAAAAAAGAGAAATTAGAGTGAGAAAGAGAGAGAGAAAGAGAAGCTGTGAGTGTGAGAGAGAGAAAGAGAGTCTGTGAGTGAGAGAGAGAAGCTGTAAGTGAGAGAGAGAGAGCCGCTGTGAGTGAGAGAGAGAGATAGAGAAGCTGTGAATGAGAGAGAGAGAGAAAGAGAAGCTGTGTGTGAGAGAGAGAAAGAGAAGCTGTGAGTGAGAGAGAGAGAAAGGGAAGTTGTGAGTGAGAGAGAGAGAGAAAGAGAAGCTGTGAGTGTGAGAGAGACAAAGAGAAGCTGTGATTGAGAGAGAGAGAGAAAGAGGAGCTGTGAGTGAGAAGGAGAGGGAAAGAGAAGCTGTGAGTGAGTGAGAGAGAGAGAAAGAGAAGCTGTGAGTGAGAGAGAGAGAAAGAGAAGCTGTGAGTGAGAGAGAGAGAAAAAGAGAAGCTGTGAGTAAGAAGGAGAGCGAAAGAGAAGAAGTGAGTGAGTGAGAGTGAGAGAGAGAGAAGCTGTGAGAGAGAAAGAGAAGCTGTGATTGAGAGAGTGAGAGAGAGAAAGAGAAGCTGTTAGTGAGAGTGAGAGAGAGAGAGAGAAGCTGTGAGTGAGAGAGAGATTGAAAGAGAAGCTGTGAGTGAGAGAGAGAGAGAAGGAGAAGCTGTGAGTGTGAGTGAGAGAGAAAGAGAAGCTGTGAGTGAGTGAGAGAGAGAGAATGAGAAGCTGTGAGTGAGAGAGAGAAGCTGTGAGAGAGAGAAAGAGAAGCTGTGAGTGAGAGAGAGAGAGAAGATGTGAGTGATAGAGAGAGAGAATGAGAAGCTGTCAGTGAGAGAGAGAGAAAGTAAGAGAAGCTGTGAGTGAGATAGAGAGAGAGAGAAAGAGAAGCTGTGAGTGAGAGAGAGAGAGGGAGAGAAAGATAATCTGTGTGTGTGAGAGAGAGAAAGAGAAGCTGTGTGTTTTAGAGAGAGAGAAAGAGAAGCTGTGAGTGAGAGAGAAAGAAAGAGAAGCTGTGAGTGAGAGAGAGAGAAGCTATGAGTGAGAGAGAGAAAGAGAAGCTGTGAGTGAGAGAGAGAGAGATGTGAGTGATAGAGAGAGAGAAAGAGAAGCTGTGAGTGAGAGAGAGAGAGAGAGGGAGAAAGATAATCTGTGAGAGAGAGAGAAAGAGAAACTGTGTGTGTGAGAGAGAGAAAGAGAAGGTGTGAGTGAGAGTGAGAGAGAGAAAGAGAAGCTGTGAGTGAGAGAGAGAGAAAGAGAATCTGTGAGTGAGAGAGAGAATCTGTGAGTGAGAGAGAGAAATAAAATCTGTGAGGGAGATAGAGAGAGAAAGAGAAGATATGAGTGAGAGAGAAGCAGTGAGAGAGAGAGAGAGAGAAACAGAAGCTGTGAGTGAGACAGAGAGAGAAAGAGAAGCTGTGAGAGAGAGAGAGAAAGAGAAGCTGTGAGTGTGTGAGAGAGAGAAAGAGAAGCTGTGAGTGAGAGAGAGAGAAAGAAAGAGAAATTAGAGTGAGAAAGAGAGAGAGAAAGAGAAGCTGTGAGTGGGAGAGAGAGAAAGAGAGTCTGTGAGTGAGAGAGAGAGAGAAGCTGTGAGTGAGAGAGAGAGAGCCGCTGTGAGTGAGAGAGAGATAGAGAAGCTGTGAATGAGAGAGAGAGAGAAAGAGAAGCTGTGTGAGTGTGAGAGAAAGAGAAGCTGTGAGTGAGTGAGAGAGAGAGAAAGGGAAGTTGTGAGTGAGAGAGAGAGAGAAAGAGAAGCTGTGAGTGTGAGAGAGAGAAAGAGAAGCTGTGAGTGAGAGAGAGAGAGAAAGAGAAGCTGTGAGTGAGAAGGAGAGGGAAAGAAGCTGTGAGTGAGTGAGAGAGAGAGAAAGAGAAGCTGTGAGTGAGAGAGAGAGAAAGAGAAGCTGTGAGTAAGAAGGAGAGGGAAAGAGAAGAAGTGAGTGAGTGAGAGAGAGAGAGAAGCTGTGAGAGAGAAAGAGAAGCTGTGAGTGAGAGAGTGAGAGAGTGAGAGAGAGAAAGAGAAGCTGTTAGTGAGTGAGAGAGAGAGAGAAGCTGTGAGTGAGAGAGAGATTGAAAGAGAAGCTGTGAGTGAGAGAGAGAGAGAGAAAGAGAAGCTGTGAGTGTGAGTGAGAGAGAAAGAGAAGCTGTGAGTGAGAGTGTGTGTGAGAGAGAGAAAGAGAAGCTGTGAGTGAGAGAGAGAGGGAATGAGAAGCTGTGAGTGAGAGAGAGAGAAGCTGTGAGTGAGAGAGAGAGAGAAGATGTGAGTGAGAGAGAGAGAGGGAGAAAGAGAAGCTGTGTGTGTGTGAGAGAGAAAGAGAAGCTGTGAGTGAGAGTGATTGAGAGAGAAAGAGAAAGAGAAGCTGTGAGTGAGAGAGCGAGAGAGAGAAAGAGAAGTTGTTAGTGAGAGTGAGAGAGAGAGAAAGAGAAGCTGTGAGTGAGAGATAGAGAGAAAGAGATGCTGTGAGAGAGAGAGAGAGAGAGAAAGTGAAGCTGTGAGTGAGAGAGAGAGAAAGAGAAGCTGTGAGAGAGAGAGAGAGAAAGGGAAGCTGTGAGTGAGAAGGAGAGGGAAAGAGAAGATGTGAGTGAGTGAGAGAGAGTGAAAGAGAAGCTGTGAGTGAGAGAGAGAGAAAGAGAAGCTGTGAGTGAGAGAGAGAGAAAGAGAAGCTGTGAGTAAGAAGGAGAGGGAAAGAGAAGAAGTGAGTGAGTGAGAGAGAGAGAGAAAGAGAAGCTGTGAGAGAGAAAGAGAAGCTGTGAGTGAGATAGTGAGAGAGAGAAAGAGAATCTGTTAGTGAGAGTGAGAGAGAGAGAAAGAGAAGCTGTGAGTGAGGGAGAGATTGAAAGAGAAGCTGTGAGTGTGAGTGAGAGAGAAAGAGAAGCTGTGAGTGAGTGAGAGAGATAGAATGAGAAGCTGTGAGTGAGAGAGAGAAGCTCTGAGAGAGAGAAAGAGAAGCTGTGAGTGAGAGAGAGAGATAGAAGATGTGAGTGATAGAGAGAGAGAATGAGAAGCTGTCAGTGAGAGAGAGAGAAAGTAAGAGAAGCTGTGAGTGAGATAGAGAGAGAGAGAAAGAGAAGCTGTGAGTGAGAGAGAGAGTGGGAGAGAAAGATAATCTGTGAGAGAGAGAGAGAGAAAGAGAAGCTGTGTGTTTTAGAGAGAGAGAAAGAGAAGCTGTGAGTGAGAGTGAGAGAGAGAGGGAAAGAGAAGCTGTGAGTGTGAGTGAGAGAGAAAGAGAAGCTGTGAGTGAGTGAGAGAGATAGAATGAGAAGCTGTGAGTGAGAGAGAGAAGCTCTGAGAGAGAGAAAGAGAAGCTGTGAGTGAGAGAGAGAGATAGAAGATGTGAGTGATAGAGAGAGAGAATGAGAAGCTGTCAGTGAGAGAGAGAGAAAGTAAGAGAAGCTGTGAGTGAGATAGAGAGAGAGAGAAAGAGAAGCTGTGAGTGAGAGAGAGAGTGGGAGAGAAAGATAATCTGTGAGAGAGAGAGAGAGAAAGAGAAGCTGTGTGTTTTAGAGAGAGAGAAAGAGAAGCTGTGAGTGACACACAGAGAGAGAAGCTGTGAGTTAGAGAGAGAGAAAGAGAAGCTGTGAGTGACAGAGAGAGAGAAAGAGAAGCTGAGAGTGAGAGAGAGAGAGAGAGTGAAGCTGTGAGTGAGAGAGAGAGAGAGAAAGAGAAGCTGTGTGTGTGTGTGTGAGAGAGAAAGATAGTCTGAGAAAGAGAGAGTGAAAGAGAAGCTGTGAGTGAGACAGAGAGAGGGAGAAAGAGAAGCTGTGTGTGTGTGAGAGAGAGAAAGAGAAGCTGTGAGTGAGAGTGTGTGAGAGAGAGTGAAAGAGAAGCTGTGAGTGAGACAGCGAGAGGGAGAAAGAGAAGCTGTGTGCGTGAGAGAGAGAAAGAGAAGCTGTAAGTGAGAGTGAGAGAGAGAAAGAAAGAGAAGCTGAGAGAGAGAGAGAGAAAGTGAAGCTGTGAGTGAGAGAGAGACAGAGAAGCTGTGTGTGTGTGAGAGAGAGAAAGATAGTCTGAGAAAGAGAGAGTGAAAGAGAAGCTGTGAGTGAGACAGAGAGAGGGAGAAAGAGAAGCTGTGTGTGTGTGTGAGAGAGAAAGAGAAGCTGTGAGTGAGAGTGTGTGTGAGAGAGAGAAAGAGAAGCTGTGAGTGAGAGAGAGAGGGAATGAGAAGCTGTGAGTGAGAGAGAGAGAAGCTGTGAGTGAGAGAGAGAGAGAAGATGTGAGTGAGAGAGAGAGAGGGAGAAAGAGAAGCTGTGTGTGTGTGAGAGAGAAAGAGAAGCTGTGAGTGAGAGTGATTGAGAGAGAAAGAGAAAGAGAAGCTGTGAGTGAGAGAGCGAGAGAGAGAAAGAGAAGTTGTTAGTGAGAGTGAGAGAGAGAGAGAAAGAGAAGCTGTGAGTGAGAGATAGAGAGAAAGAGATGCTGTGAGAGAGAGAGAGAGAGAAAGTGAAGCTGTGAGTGAGAGAGAGAGAAAGAGAAGCTGTGAGAGAGAGAGAGAGAAAGGGAAGCTGTGAGTGAGAAGGAGAGGGAAAGAGAAGATGTGAGTGAGTGAGAGAGAGAGAAAGAGAAGCTGTGAGTGAGAGAGAGAGAAAGAGAAGCTGTGAGTGAGAGAGAGAGAGAAAGAGAAGCTGTGAGTAAGAAGGAGAGGGAAAGAGAAGAAGTGAGTGAGTGAGAGAGAGAGAGAAAGAGAAGCTGTGAGAGAGAAAGAGAAGCTGTGAGTGAGATAGTGAGAGAGAGAAAGAGAATCTGTTAGTGAGAGTGAGAGAGAGAGAAAGAGAAGCTGTGAGTGAGAGAGAGATTGAAAGAGAAGCTGTGACTGAGAGGGAGAGGGAGAAAGAGAAGCTGTGAGTTACACAGTTAGAGAGAAGCTGTGAGTTAGAGAGAGAGAAAGAGAAGCTGTGAGTGACAGAGAGAGACAAAGAAGCTGAGAGTGAGAGAGAGAGAGAAAGTGAAGCTGAGAGTGAGAGAGAGAGAGACAGAGAAGCTGTGTGTGTGTGAGAGAGAGAAAGATAGTCTGAGAAAGAGAGAGTGAAAGAGAAGCTGTGAGTGAGAGAGAGAGAGGGAGAAAGAGAAGCTGTGTGTGTGAGAGAGAAAGAGAAGCTGTGAGTGAGAGTGAGAGAGAGAGGGAAAGAGAAGCTGTGAGTGTGAGTGAGAGAGAAAGAGAAGCTGTGAGTGAGTGAGAGAGATAGAATGAGAAGCTGTGAGTGAGAGAGAGAAGCTCTGAGAGAGAGAAAGAGAAGCTGTGAGTGAGAGAGAGAGATAGAAGATGTGAGTGATAGAGAGAGAGAATGAGAAGCTGTCAGTGAGAGAGAGAGAAAGTAAGAGAAGCTGTGAGTGAGATAGAGATAGAGAGAAAGAGAAGCTGTGAGTGAGAGAGAGAGTGGGAGAGAAAGATAATCTGTGAGAGAGAGAGAGAAAGAGAAGCTGTGTGTTTTAGAGAGAGAGAAAGAGAAGCTGTGAGTGAGAGAGAAAGAAAGAGAAGCTGTGAGTGAGAGAGAGAGAAGCTATGAGTGAGAGAGAGAAAGAAAAGCTGTGAGTGAGAGAGAGAGAGAAAGAGAAGATATGAGTGAGAGAGAGAGAAAGAGAAGCTGTGGGTGAGAGAGAGAGAAGCTATGAGTGAGAGAGAGAAAGAAAAGCTGTGAGTGAGAGAGAGAGAGAGAAAGAGAAGCTGTGAGAGAGAGAGAGAGGGAGAAAGAGAAGCTGTGAGAGAGAGAGAGAAAGAGAAGCTGTGAGTGTGTGAGAGAGAGAAAGAGAAGCTGTGAGTGAGAGAGAGAGAAAGAAAGAGAAATTAGAGTGAGAAAGAGAGAGAGAAAGAGAAGCTGTGAGTGGGAGAGAAAGAAAGAGAGTCTGTGAATCAGAGAGAGAGAGAGAAGCTGTGAGTGAGAGAGAGAGAGAGCCGCTGTGAGTGAGAGAGAGAAAGAGAAGGTGTGAATGAGAGAGAGAGAGAAAGAGAAGCTGTGAGTGAGAGAGAGAGAAAGAGAAGCTGTGAGTGAGTGAGAGAGAGAAAAGGATGTTTGTGAGTGAGAGAGAGAGAGAGAGAGAAGTTGTGAGTGAGAGAGAGAAGCTGTGAGTGAGAGAGAGAGAAAGAAAAGCTGTGAGTGAGAGAGAGAGAAAGAGAAGATGTGAGTGAGTGAGAGAGAGAGAAAGAGAAGCTGTCAGTGAGACAGAGAGAGAGAAAGAGAAGCTGTGAGAGAGAGAGAGGGAGAAAGAGAAGCTGTGAGAGAGAGAGAGAAAGAGAAGCTGTGAGTGTGTGAGAGAGAGAAAGAGAAGCTGTGAGTGAGAGAGAGAGAAAGAAAGAGAAATTAGAGTGAGAAAGAGAGAGAAAGAGAAGCTGTGAGTGGGAGAGAAAGAAAGAGAGTCTGTGAATCAGAGAGAGAGAGAGAAGCTGTGAGTGAGAGAGAGAGAGCCGCTGTGAGTGAGAGAGAGAAAGAGAAGGTGTGAATGAGAGAGAGAGAGAAAGAGAAGCTGTGAGTGAGAGAGAGAGAAAGAGAAGCTGTGAGTGAGTGAGAGAGAGAAAAGGATGTTTGTGAGTGAGAGAGAGAGAGAGAGAAGTTGTGAGTGAGAGAGAGAAGCTGTGAGTGAGAGAGAGAGAAAGAAAAGCTGTGAGTGAGAGAGAGAGAAAGAGAAGATGTGAGTGAGTGAGAGAGAGAGAAAGAGAAGCTGTCAGTGAGACAGAGAGAGAGAAAGAGAAGCTGTGAGAGAGAGAGAGGGAGAAAGAGAAGCTGTGAGAGAGAGAGTGAAAGAGAAGCTGTGAGTGTGTGTGTGAGAGAAAGAGAAGCTGTGAGTGAGAGAGAGAGAAAGAAAGAGAAATTAGAGTGAGAAAGAGAGAGAGAAAGAGAAGCTGTGAGTGAGAGAGAGAGAGAGAGGGAAGATGTGAGTGATAGAGAGAGAGAATGAGAAGCTGTGAGTGATAGAGAGAGTAAGTAAGAGAAGCTGTGAGTGAGATAGAGAGAGAGAAAAGGAGAAGCTGTGAGTGAGAGAGAGAGAGGGAGAAAGATAAGCTGTGAGAGAGAGAGAGAGAAGCTGTGTGTGTGAGAGAGAGAAAGAAAAGCTGTGATTGAGAGTGAGAGAGAGAGAAAGAGATGCTGTGAGCGAGAGAGAGAGAAGCTGTGAGTGAGAGAGAGAAAGAAAAGCAGTGAATGAGAGAGAGAGAGAGAAAGAGAAGATATGAATGAGAGAGAGAGAGAAGCAGTGAGAGAGAGAGAGAGAGAAAGAGAAGCTGTGAGTGAGACAGAGAGAGAGAAAGAGAAGCTGTGAGAGAGAGAGGGAGAAAGAGAAGCTGTGAGAGAGCAAGAGAAAGAGAAGCTGTGAGTGTGTGTGAGAGAGAAAGAGAAGCTGTGAGTGAGAGAGAGAGAAAGAAAGAGA
This sequence comes from Bradypodion pumilum, assembly GCA_035047305.1. Taxonomy (NCBI): domain Eukaryota; kingdom Metazoa; phylum Chordata; class Lepidosauria; order Squamata; family Chamaeleonidae; genus Bradypodion; species Bradypodion pumilum. Next base: position 268,253,441 of record JAWDJD010000001.1, on the reverse strand, counting down.
AATTAGAGTGAGAAAGAGAGAGAGAAAGAGAAGCTGTGAGTGGGAGAAGAGAAAGAGAGTCTGTGAGTGAGAGAGAGAGAGAAGCTGTGAGTGAGAGAGAGAGTGCCGCTGTGAGTGAGAGAGAGAGAAAGAGAAGCTGTGAATGAGAGAGAGAGAGAAAGAGAAGCTGTGAGTGAGAGAGAGAGAAAGAAAGAGAAGCTGTGAGTGAGTGAGAGAGAGAAAGGGAAGTTGTGAGTGAGAGAGAGAGAGAAAGAGAAGCTGTGAGTGAGAGAGAGAGAAAGAGAAGCTGTGAGTGAGAAGGAGAGAGAGAGAGAAAGAGAAGCTGTGAGTGAGAGAGAGAGAGAGAGAAAGAGAAGCTGTGAGTGAGAGAGAGAATGAGAAGCTGTGAGTGAGAGAGAAGTTGTGTGAGAGAGAGAGAAAGAGAAGCTGTGAGTGAGAGAGAGATGTGAGTGATAGAGAGAGAGTAAGAGAAGCTGTGAGTGAGAGAGAGAGAGGGAGAAAGATAATCTGTGAGAGACAGAGAGAGAGAAACTGTGTGTGAGAGAGAGAGAGAGAAAGAGAAGGTGTGAGTGAGAGTGAGAGAGAGAAAGAGAAGCTGTGAGTGAGAGAGAGAGAAAGAGAAGCTGTGAGTGAGAGAGAGAGAATCTGTGAGTGAGAGAGAGAGAGAAAGAGAAGATATGAGTGAGAGAGAAGCAGTGAGAGAGAGAGAGAAACAGAAGCTGTGAGTGAGACAGAGAGAGAAAGAGAAGCTGTGAGAGAGAGAGAGAAAGAGAAGCTGTGAGTGTGTGAGAGAGAGAAAGAGAAGCTGTGAGTGAGAGAGAGAGAAAAAAGAGAAATTAGAGTGAGAAAGAGAGAGAGAAAGAGAAGCTGTGAGTGTGAGAGAGAGAAAGAGAGTCTGTGAGTGAGAGAGAGAAGCTGTAAGTGAGAGAGAGAGAGCTGCTGTGAGTGAGAGAGAGAGATAGAGAAGCTGTGAATGAGAGAGAGAGAGAAAGAGAAGCTGTGTGTGAGAGAGAGAAAGAGAAGCTGTGAGTGAGAGAGAGAGAAAGGGAAGTTGTGAGTGAGAGAGAGAGAGAAAGAGAAGCTGTGAGTGTGAGAGAGACAAAGAGAAGCTGTGAGTGAGAGAGAGAGAGAAAGAGGAGCTGTGAGTGAGAAGGAGAGGGAAAGAGAAGCTGTGAGTGAGTGAGAGAGAGAGAAAGAGAAGCTGTGAGTGAGAGAGAGAGAAAGAGAAGCTGTGAGTGAGAGAGAGAGAAAAAGAGAAGCTGTGAGTAAGAAGGAGAGCGAAAGAGAAGAAGTGAGTGAGTGAGAGAGAGAGAGAGAGAAGCTGTGAGAGAGAAAGAGAAGCTGTGATTGAGAGAGTGAGAGAGAGAAAGAGAAGCTGTTAGTGAGAGTGAGAGAGAGAGAGAGAAGCTGTGAGTGAGAGAGAGATTGAAAGAGAAGCTGTGAGTGAGAGAGAGAGAGAGAAGGAGAAGCTGTGAGTGTGAGTGAGAGAGAAAGAGAAGCTGTGAGTGAGTGAGAGAGAGAGAATGAGAAGCTGTGAGTGAGAGAGAGAAGCTGTGAGAGAGAGAAAGAGAAGCTGTGAGTGAGAGAGAGAGAGAGAAGATGTGAGTGATAGAGAGAGAGAATGAGAAGCTGTCAGTGAGAGAGAGAGAAAGTAAGAGAAGCTGTGAGTGAGATAGAGAGAGAGAGAAAGAGAAGCTGTGAGTGAGAGAGAGAGAGGGAGAGAAAGATAATCTGTGTGTGTGAGAGAGAGAAAGAGAAGCTGTGTGTTTTAGAGAGAGAGAAAGAGAAGCTGTGAGTGAGAGAGAAAGAAAGAGAAGCTGTGAGTGAGAGAGAGAGAAGCTATGAGTGAGAGAGAGAAAGAGAAGCTGTGAGTGAGAGAGAGAGATGTGAGTGATAGAGAGAGAGAAAGAGAAGCTGTGAGTGAGAGAGAGAGAGGGAGAAAGATAATCTGTGAGAGAGAGAGAGAGAGAAAGAGAAACTGTGTGTGTGAGAGAGAGAAAGAGAAGGTGTGAGTGAGAGTGAGAGAGAGAAAGAGAAGCTGTGAGTGAGAGAGAGAGAAAGAGAAGCTGTGAGTGAGAGAGAGAATCTGTGAGTGAGAGAGAGAAATAAAAGCTGTGAGGGAGATAGAGAGAGAAAGAGAAGATATGAGTGAGAGAGAAGCAGTGAGAGAGAGAGAGAGAGAGAGAGAAAGAGAAGCTGTGAGTGTGTGTGAGAGAGAAAGAGAAGCTGTGAGTGAGAGAGAGAGAAAGAAAGAGAAATTAGAGTGAGAAAGAGAGAGAGAAAGAGAAGCTGTGAGTGGGAGAGAGAGAAAGAGAGTCTGTGAGTGAGAGAGAGAGAGAAGCTGTGAGTGAGAGAGAGAGAGCCGCTGTGAGTGAGAGAGAGATAGAGAAGCTGTGAATGAGAGAGAGAGAGAAAGAGAAGCTGTGTGTGAGAGAGAGAAAGAGAAGCTGTGAGTGAGTGAGAGAGAGAGAAAGGGAAGTTGTGAGTGAGAGAGAGAGAGAAAGAGAAGCTGTGAGTGTGTGAGAGAGAAAGAGAAGCTGTGAGTGAGAGAGAGAGAGAAAGAGAAGCTGTGAGTGAGAAGGAGAGGGAAAGAGAAGAAGTGAGTGAGTGAGAGAGAGAGAGAAGCTGTGAGAGAGAAAGAGAAGCTGTGAGTGAGAGAGTGAGAGAGTGAGAGAGAGAAAGAGAAGCTGTTAGTGAGTGAGAGAGAGAGAGAGAAGCTGTGAGTGAGAGAGAGATTGAAAGAGAAGCTGTGAGTGTGAGTGAGAGAGAAAGAGAAGCTGTGAGTGAGTGAGAGAGAGAGAATGAGAAGCTGTGAGTGAGAGAGAGAAGCTGTGAGAGAGAGAAAGAGAAGCTGTGAGTGAGAGAGAGAGAGAAGATGTGAGTGATAGAAAGAGAGAATGAGAAGCTGTCAGTGAGAGAGAGAGAAAGTAAGAGAAGCCGTGAGTGAGATAGAGAGAGAGAGAAAGAGAAGCTGTGAGTGAGAGAGAGAGAGGGAGAGAAAGATAATCTGTGTGTGTGAGAGAGAGAAAGAGAAGCTGTGTGTTTTAGAGAGAGAAAGATAAGCTGTGAGTGAGAGAGAGAGAAAGAGAAGCTGTGAGTGAGAGAGAGAAGCTATGAGTGAGAGAGAGAAAGAAAAGCTGTGAGTGAGAGAGAGAGAGAAAGAGAAGATATGAGTGAGAGAGAGAGAAAGAGAAGCTGTGAGTGAGAGAGAGAAGATATGAGTGAGAGAGAGAAAGAAAAGCTGTGAGTGAGAGAGAGAGAGAGAAAGAGAAGATATGAGTGAGGGAGAGAGAGAGAAGCAGTGTGTGAGAGAGAAACAGAAGCTGTGAGTGTGTGTGAGAGAGAAAGAGAAGCTGTGAGTGAGAGAGAGAGAAAGAGAAATTAGAGTGAGAAAGAGATAGAGAAAGAGAAGCTGTGAGTGGGAGAGAGAGAAAGAGAGTCTGTGAATCAGAGAGAGAGAGAGAAGCTGTGAGTGAGAGAGAGAGAGCCGCTGTGAGTGAGAGAGAGAGAAAGAGAAGCTGTGAATGAGAGAGAGAGAGAAAGAGAAGCTGTGAGTGAGAGAGAGAGAAATAGAAGCTGTGAGTGAGTGAGAGAGAGAAAGGGAAGTTTGTGAGTGAGAGAGAGAGAGAAAGAGAAGCTGTGAGTGAGAGAGAGAAGCTGTGAGTGAGAGAGAGAAAGAAAAGCTGTGAGTGAGAGAGAGAGAGAAAGAGAAGATGTGTGTGTGTGAGAGAGAGAAAGATAGTCTGAGAAAGAGAGAGTGAAAGAGAAGCTGTGAGTGAGACAGAGAGAGGGAGAAAGAGAAGCTGTGTGCGTGAGAGAGAGAAAGAGAAGCTGTGAGTGAGAGTGAGAGAGAGAGAGAAAGAGAAGCTGAGAGTTAGAGAGAGAGAGAAAGTGAAGCGGTGAGTGAGAGAGAGAGAGAAAGAGAAGCTGTGTGTGTGTGTGAGAGAGAAAGATAGTCTGAGAAAGAGAGAGTGAAAGAGAAGCTGTGAGTGAGACAGAGGGAGGGAGAAAGAGAAGCTGTGTGTGTGTGAGAGAGAAAGAGAAGATGTGAGTGAGAGTGAGAGAGAGAGAGAAAGAGTAGCTGTGAGTGAGAGAGAGAGATAAAGAGAAGCTGTGAGTGAGAGAGAGAGAAAGCAAAGCTGTGAGTGAGAGAGAGAGAATGAGAAGCTGTGAGTGAGAGAGAGAGAAGCTGTGAGTGAGAGAGAGAGAAGATGTGAGTGAGAGAGAGAGGGAGAAAGAGAAGCTGTGTGTGTGTAAAAGAGAAAGAGAAGCTGTGAGTGAGAGTGAGAGAGAGAGAAAGAAAGAGAAAGAGAAGATGTGAGGGAGAGAGCGAGAGAGAGAAAGAAGCTGTTAGTGAGAGTGAGAGAGAGAGAAAGAGAAGCTGTGAGTGAGAGAGAGAGAGAAAGAGATGCTGTGAGTGAGAGAGAGAGAGAAAGAGAAGCTGTGAGTGAGAGAGAGAGAAAGAGAAGCTGTGAGTGAGTGAGAGAGAGAGAAAGAGAAGCTGTGAGTGAGAGAGAGAGAAAGAGAAGCTGTGAGTGAGAGAGAGAAAGAGAAGCTGTGTGTAAGAAGGAGAGGGAAAGAGAAGAAGTGAGTGAGTGAGAGAGAGAGAGAAAGAGAATCTGTGAGAGAGAAAGAGAAGCTGTGAGTGAGAGAGTGAGAGAGAGAAAGAGAACCTGTTAGTGAGAGTGAGAGAGAGAGAGAAAGAGAAGCTGTGTGTGAGAGAGAGATTGAAAGAGAAGCTGTGAGTGAGAGAGAGAGAGAGAGAGAAAGAGAAGCTGTGAGTGAGAGAGAGAAAGAGAAGCTGTGACTGAGAGGGAGAGAGAGAAAGAGAAGCTGTGAGTGACAGAGAGAGAAGCTGTGAGTTAGAGAGAGAGAAGGAGAAGCTGTGAGTGACAGAGAGAGAAAGAGAAGCTGAGAGTGAGAGAGCGAGAGAGAGAAAGAGAAGCTGTTAGTGAGAGAGAGAGAGAAAGAGATGCTGTGAGTGAGAGAGAGAGAGAAAGAGAAGCTGTGAGTGAGAGAGAGAGAAAGAGAAGCTGTGTGAGAGAGAAAGAGAAGCTGTGAGTGAGAAGGAGAGGGAAAGAGAAGCTGTGAGTGAGTGAGAGAGAGAGAAAGAGAAGCTGTGAGTGAGAGAGAGAAAGAGAAGCTGTGAGTGAGAGAGAGAGAGAAAGAGAAGCTGTGTGTAAGAAGGATAGGGAAAGAGAAGAAGTGAGTGAGTGAGAGAGAGAGAGAGAAAGAGAAGCTGTGAGAGAGAAAGAGAAGCTGTGAGTGAGAGAGTGAGAGAGAGAAAGAGAATCTGTTAGTGAGAGTGTGAGAGAGAGAGAAATAGAAGCTGTGAGTGAGAGAGAGATTGAAAGAGAAGCTGTGAGTGAGAGAGAGAGAGAGAAAGAGAAGCTGTGAGTGAGAGAGAGAAAGAGAAGCTGTGACTGAGAGGGAGAGAGAGAAAGAGAGGCTGTGAGTGACAGAGAGAGAGAAGCTGTGAGTTAGAGAGAGAGAAAGAGAAGCTGTGAGTGACAGCGAGAGAGAAAGAGAAGCTGAGAGTGAGAGAGAGAGAGAGAAAGTGAAGCTGTGACTGAGAGAGAGAGAGAGAGAGACAGAGAAGCTTTGTGTGTGTGTGTGAGAGAGAAAGATAGTCTGAGAAAGAGAGAGTGAAAGAGAAGCTGTGAGTGAGAGAGAGAGAGGGAGAAAGAGAAGCTGTGTGAGAGAGAGAGAAAGAGAAGCTGTGAGTGAGAGTGAGAGAGAGAGAGAAAAAGAGAAGCTGTGAGTGTGAGTGAGAGAGAAAGAGAAGCTGTGAGTGAGTGAGAGAGAGAGAATGAGAAGCTGTGGGTGAGAGAGAGAAGCTGTGAGAGAGAGAGAAAGAGAAGCTGTGAGTGAGAGAGAGAGAACATCTGAGTGATAGAGAGAGAAAGAGAAGCTGTCAGTGAGAGAGAGAGAAGGTTAGAGAAGCTGTGAGTGAGATAGAGAGAGAGAAAGAGAAGCTGTGAGTGAGAGAGAGGGAGGGAGAGAAAGATAATCTGTGAGAGAGAGAGAGAGAGAGAAGCTGTGTTTTTTAGAGAGAGAGAAAGAGAAGCTGTGATTGAGAGTGTGAGAGAGAAAGAAAGAGAAGCTGTGAGTGAGAGAGAGAGAAAGAGAAGCTGTGAGTGAGAGAGAGAGAAGCTATGAGTGAGAGAGAGAAAGAAAAGCTGTGAGTGAGAGAGAGAGAGAGAAAGAGAAGATATGAGTGAGAGAGAGAGTGAAGCAGTGAGAGAGAGAGAAACAGAAGCTGTGAGTGAGACAGAGAGAGAGAAATAGAAGCTGTGAGAGAGAGAGAGAGGGAGAAAGAGAAGCTGTGAGAGAGAGAGAAAGAGAAGCTGTGAGTGTGTGAGAGAGAGAAAGAGAAGCTGTGAGTGAGAGAGAGAGAGAAAGAGAAGATGAGTGTGTGTGAGAGAGAAAGATAGTCTGAGAAAGAGAGAGTGAAAGAGAAGCTGTGAGTGAGACAGAGAGAGGGAGAAAGAGAAGCTGTGTGCGCGCGAGAGAGAAAGAGAAGCTGTGAGTGAGAGTGAGAGAGAGAGAGAGAGAGAGAAAGAGAAGATGTGAGTGAGAGAGAGAGAGAATGAGAAGCTGTGAGTGAGAGAGAGAAAGAGAAGCTGTGAGTGAGAGAGAGAGAGAAGATGTGAGTGAGAGAGAGAGGGAGAAAGAGAAGCTGTGTGTGTGTGAGAGAGAAAGAGAAGCTGTGAGTGAGAGTGAGAGAGAGAGAAAGAGAAAGAGAAGCTGTGAGTGAGAGAGCGAGAGAGACAAAGAGAAGCTGTTAGTGAGAGAGAGAGAGAAAGAGATGCTGTGAGTGAGAGAGAGAGAAAGAGAAGCTGTGAGTGAGAGAGAGAGAAAGAGAAGCTGTGTGAGAGAGAAAGAGAAGCTGTGAGTGAGAAGGAGAGGGAAAGAGAAGCTGTGAGTGAGTGAGAGAGAGAGAAAGAGAAGCTGTGAGTGAGAGAGAGAAAGAGAAGCTGTGAGTGAGAGAGAGAGAGAAAGAGAAGCTGTGTGTAAGAAGGATAGGGAAAGAGAAGAAGTGAGTGAGTGAGAGAGAGAGAGAGAAAGAGAAGCTGTGAGAGAGAAAGAGAAGCTGTGAGTGAGAGAGTGAGAGAGAGAAAGAGAATCTGTTAGTGAGAGTGAGAGAGAGAGAGAAATAGAAGCTGTGAGTGAGAGAGAGATTGAAAGAGAAGCTGTGAGTGAGAGAGAGAGAGAGAAAGATAAGCTGTGAGTGAGAGAGAGAAAGAGAAGCTGTGACTGAGAGGGAGAGAGAGAAAGAGAAGCTGTGAGTGACAGAGAGAGAGAAGCTGTGAGTTAGAGAGAGAGACAGAGAAGCTGTGAGTGACAGAGAGAGAGAAAGAGAAGCTGAGAGTGAGAGAGAGAGAGAAAGTGAAGCTGTGACTGAGAGAGAGAGAGAGAGACAGAGAAGCTTTGTGTGTGTGTGTGAGAGAGAAAGATAGTCTGAGAAAGAGAGAGTGATAGAGAAGCTGTGAGTGAGAGAGAGAGAGGGAGAAAGAGAAGCTGTGTGTGTGAGAGAGAAAGAGAAGCTGTGAGTGAGAGTGAGAAAGAGAGAAAAAGAGAAGCTGTGAGTGTGAGTGAGAGAGAAAGAGAAGCTGTGAGTGAGTGAGAGAGAGAGAATGAGAAGCTGTGGGTGAGAGAGAAGCTGTGAGAGAGAGAGAGAAAGAGAAGCTGTGAGTGAGAGAGGGAGAACATCTGAGTGATAGAGAGAGAAAGAGAAGCTGTCAGTGAGAGAGAGAGAAAGTTAGAGAAGCTGTGAGTGAGATAGAGAGAGAGAAAGAGAAGCTGTGAGTGAGAGAGAGGGAGGGAGAGAAAGATAATCTGTGAGAGAGAGAGAGAGAAAGAGAAGCTGTGTGTTTTAGAGAGAGAGAAAGAGAAGCTGTGATTGAGAGTGTGAGAGAGAAAGAAAGAGAAGCTGTGAGTGAGAGAGAGAGAAAGAGAAGCTGTGAGAGAGAGAGAGAGAAGCTATGAGTGAGAGAGAGAAAGAAAAGCTGTGAGTGAGAGAGAGAGAGAGAAAGAGAAGATATGAGTGAGAGAGAGAGAGAGTGAAGCAGTGAGAGAGAGAGAAACAGAAGCTGTGAGTGAGACAGAGAGAGAGAAATAGAAGCTGTGAGAGAGAGAGAGAGGGAGAAAGAGAAGCTGTGAGAGAGAGAGAAAGAGAAGCTGTGAGTGTGTGAGAGAGAGAAAGAGAAGCTGTGAGTGAGAGAGAGAGAAAGAAAGAGAAATTAGAGTGAGAAAGAGAGAGAGAAAGAGAAGCTGTGAGTGGGAGAGAGAAAGAGAGTCTGTGAATCAGAGAGAGAGAGAAGCTGTGAGTGAGAGAGAGAGAGCCGCTGTGAGTGAGAGAGAGAGAAAGAGAAGCTGTGAATGAGAGAGAGAGAGAAAGAGAAGCTGTGAGTGAGAGAGAGAGAAAGAGAAGCTGTGAGTGAGTGAGAGAGAGAAAGGGAATTTTGTGAGTGAGAGAGAGAGAGAAAGAGAAGCTGTCAGTGTGAGAGAGAGAAAGTAAGAGAAGCTGTGAGTGAGATAGAGAGAGAGAGAAAGAGAAGCTGTGAGTGAGAGAGAGAGAGGGAGAAAGAGAAGCTGTGTGTGTGTGAGAGAGAAAGAGAAGCTGTGAGTGAGAGTGAGAGAGAGAGAGAAAAAGAGAAGCTGTGAGTGTGAGTGAGAGAGAAAGAGAAGCTGTGAGTGAGAGAGAGAGAGAGAAGATGTGAGTGATAGAGAGAGAGAATGAGAAGCTGTCAGTGTGAGAGAGAGAAAGTAAGAGAAGCTGTGAGTGAGATAGAGAGAGAGAGAAAGAGAAGCTGTGAGTGAGAGAGAGAAAGGGAGAGAAAGATAATCTGTGAGAGAGAGAGAGAGAAAGAGAAGCTGTGTGTTTTAGAGATAGAGAAAAAGAAGCTGTGATTGAGTGTGTGTGAGAGAGAAAGAGAAGCTGTGAGTGAGAGAGAAAGAGAAGCTGTGAGTGAGAGAGAGAAGCTATGAGTGAGAGAGAGAAAGAAAAGCTGTGAGTGAGAGAGAGAGAGAAAGAGAAGATATGAGTGAGAGAGAGAGAAGCAGTGAGAGAGAGAGAAATAGAAGCTGTGAGTGAGACAGAGAGAGAGAAAGAGAAGCTGTGAGAGAGAGAGAGGGAGAAAGAGAAGCTGTGAGAGAGAGAGAGAGAAAGAAAAGCTGTGAGTGTGTGTGAGAGAGAAAGAGAAGCTGTGAGTGAGAGAGAGAGAAAGAAAGAGAAGATGTAAGTGAGTGAGAGAGAGGGAGAAGCAGTGAGTGAGAGGGAGAGAGAGAAAGAGAAGCTGTCAGTGAGACAGAGAGAGAGAAAGAGAAGCTGTGAGAGAGAGAGAGGGACAAAGAGAAGCTGTGAGAGAGAGAGAGAAAGAGAAGCTGTGAGTGTGTGTGTGAGAGAAAGAGAAGCTGTGAGTGAGAGAAAGAGAAAGAAAGAGAAATTAGAATGAGAAAGAGAGAGAGAAAGAGAAGCTGTGAGTGAGAGAGAGAGAGAGAGAAGATGTGAGTGATAGAGAGAGAGAATGAGAAGCAGTGAATGATAGAGAGAGTAAGTAAGAGAAGCTTTGAGTGAGATAGAGAGAGAGAGAAGGAGAAGCTGTGAGTGAGAGAGAGAGAGAATGAGAAGCTGTCAGTGTGAGAGAGAGAAAGTAAGAGAAGCTGTGAGTGAGATAGAGAGAGAGAGAAAGAGAAGCTGTGAGTGAGAGAGAGAGAGGGAGAAAGAGAAGCTGTGTGTGTGTGAGAGAGAAAGAGAAGCTGTGAGTGAGAGTGAGAGAGAGAGAGAAAAAGAGAAGCTGTGAGTGTGAGTGAGAGAGAAAGAGAAGCTGTGAGTGAGAGAGAGAGAGAGAAGATGTGAGTGATAGAGAGAGAGAATGAGAAGCTGTCAGTGTGAGAGAGAGAAAGTAAGAGAAGCTGTGAGTGAGATAGAGAGAGAGAGAAAGAGAAGCTGTGAGTGAGAGAGAGAAAGGGAGAGAAAGATAATCTGTGAGAGAGAGAGAGAGAGAAAGAGAAGCTGTGTGTTTTAGAGATAGAGAAAAAGAAGCTGTGATTGAGTGTGTGTGAGAGAGAAAGAGAAGCTGTGAGTGAGAGAGAGAGAAAGAGAAGCTGTGAGTGAGAGAGAGAGAAGCTATGAGTGAGAGAGAGAAAGAAAAGCTGTGAGTGAGAGAGAGAGAGAGAAAGAGAAGGTATGAGTGAGAGAGAGAAGCAGTGAGAGAGAGAGAAACAGAAGCTGTGAGTGAGACAGAGAGAGAGAAAGAGAAGCTGTGAGAGAGAGAGAGGGAGAAAGAGAAGCTGTGAGAGAGAGAGAGAGAAAGAAAAGCTGTGAGTGTGTGTGAGAGAGAAAGAGAAGCTGTGAGTGAGAGAGAGAGAAAGAAAGAGAAATTAGAGTGAGAAAGAGAGAGAGAAAGAGAAGCTGTGAGTGGGAGAGAGAGAAAGAGAGTCTGTGAATCAGAGAGAGAGAGAGAAGCTGTGAGTGAGAGAGAGAGAGAGAGAGCCGCTGTGAGTGAGAGAGAGAGAAAGAGAAGCTGTGAATGAGAGAGAGAGAGAAAGAGCTGTGAGTGAGAGAGAGAGAAAGAGAAGCTGTGAGTGAGTGAGAGAGAGAAAGGGAAGTTTGTGAGTGAGAGAGAGAAGCTGTGAGTGAGAGAGAGAAAGAAAAGCTGTGAGTGAGAGAGAGAGAGAGAAAGAGAAGATGTGAGTGAGTGAGAGAGAGAGAGAAGCAGTGAGAGAGAGAGAAAGAGAATCTGTCAGTGAGACAGAGAGAGAAAGAGCTGTGAGAGAGAGAGAGAGGGAGAAAGAGAAGCTGTGAGAGAGAGAGAGAAAGTGAAGCTGTGAGTGTGTGTGTGAGAGAAAGAGAAGCTGTGAGTGAGAGAGAGAGAAAGAAAGAGAAATTAGAGTGAGAAAGAGAGAGAGAAAGAGAAGCTGTGAGTGAGAGAGAGAGAGAAGATGTGAGTGATAGAGAGAGAGAATGAGAACCTGTGAGTGATAGAGAGAGTAAGTAAGAGAAGCTGTGAGTGAGATAGAGAGAGAGAAGGAGAAGCTGTGAGTGAGAGAGAGGGAGGGAGAAAGATAAGCTGTTTGTGTGTGAGAGAGAGAGAGAAGCTGTGTGTGTGTCAGAGAGAAAGAAAAGCTGTGATTGAGAGTGAGAGAGAGAGAGAAAGAGATGCTGTGAGTGAGAGAGAGAGAAGCTGTGAGTGAGAGAGAGAAAGAAAAGCGGTGAGTGAGAGAGAGAGAGAAAGAGAAGCTGTGAGTGAGAGAGTGAGAGAGAGAAAGAGAAGCTGTTAGTGAGAGTGAGAGATAGAGAGAAAGAGAAGCTGTGAGTGAGAGAGAGATTGAAAGAGAAGCTGTGAGTGAGAGAGAGAGAGAAAGAGAAGCTGTGAGTGAGAGAGAGAAAGAGAAGCTGTGAGTGAGAGGGACAGAAAGAGAAGCTGTGAGTGACACAGAGAGAGAGAACCTGTGAGTTAGAGAGAGAGAAAGAGAAGCTGTGAGTGACAGAGAGAGAGAAAGAGAAGCTGAGAGTGAGAGAGAGAGAGAATGTGAAGCTGTGAGTGAGAGAGAGAGAGAAAGAGAAGCTGTGTGTGTGTGAGTGAGAGAAAGATAGTCTGAGAAAGAGAGAGTGAAAGAGAAGCTGTGAGTGAGACAGAGAGAGGGAGAAAGAGAAGCTGTGTGTGTGTGAGAGAGAAAGAGAAGCTGTGAGTGAGAGTGAGAGAGAGAAAGAGAAAGAGAAGCTGTGAGTGAGAGAGAGAGAAAGAGAAGCTGTGAGTGAGAGAGATAGAGAAAGCGAAGCTGTGAGTGAGAGAGAGAGAGAGAATGAGAAGCTGTGAGTGTGAGAGAGAGAAGCTGTGAGTGAGAGAGAGAGAGATGTGAGTGATAGAGAGAGAGAAAGAGAAGCTGTGAGTGAGAGAGAGAGATAAAGAGAAGCTGTGAGTGAGAGAGAGAGAATGAGAAGCTGTGAGTGAGAGAGAAGCTGTGAGTGAGAGAGAGAGAGAAGATGTGAGTGAGAGAGAGAGGGAGAAAGAGAAGCTGTGTGTGTGTGAAAGAGAAAGAGAAGCTGTGAGTGAGAGTGAGAGAGAGAGAAAGAGAAAGAGAAGCTGTGAGTGAGAGAGCGAGAGAGAGAAAGAGAAGCTGTTAGTGAGAGTGAGAGAGAGAGAGAAAGAGAAGCTGTGAGTGAGAGAGAGAGAGAAAGAGATGCTGTGAGTGAGAAGGAGAGAGAAAGAGAAGCTGTGAGTGAGAGAGAGAGAAAGAGAAGCTGTGTGTGAGAGAGAGAAAGAGAAGCTGTGAGTGAGAAGGAGAGGGAAAGAGAAGCTGTGAGTGAGAGAGAGAGAGAAAGAGAAGCTGTGAGTGTGAGAGAGAGAAAGAGAAGCTGTGAGTGAGAGAGTGAGAGAAAGAGAAGCTGTGTGTAAGAAGGAGAGGGAAAGAGAAGAAGTGAGTGAGTGAGAGAGAGAGAGAAAGAGAAGCTGTGAGAGAGAAAGAGAAGCTGTGAGTGAGAGAGTGAGAGAGAGAGGGAGAATCTGTTAGTGAGAGTGATAGAGAGAGAGAAAGAGAAGCTGTGAGTGAGAGAGAGATTGAAAGAGAAGCTGTGAGTGAGAGAGAGAGAGAAAGAGAAGCTATGAGTGAGAGAGAGAAAGAGAAGCTGTGACTGAGAGGGAGAGAGAGAAAGAGAAGCTGTGAGTGACAGAGACAGAGAAGCTGTGAGTTAGAGAGAGAGAAAGAGAAGCTGTGAGTGAGAGAGAGAGAGAAAGAGAAGCTGTGAGTGAGAGAGAGAGAAAGAGATGCTGTGAGAGAGAGGGAGAAAGAGAAGCTGTGTGCGTGAGAGAGAGAAAGAGAAGCTGTGAGTGTGTGAGAGAGAAAGTGAAGCTGAGAGTGAGAGAGAGAGAGAAAGAGACGCTGTGTGTTTGTGAGAGAGAAAGAGAGTCTGAGAAAGAGAGAGTGAAAGAGAAGCTGTGAGTGAGAGAGAGAGAGGGAGAAAGAGAAGCTGTGTGTGTGTGAGAGAGAAAGAGAAGCTGTGAGTGAGAGTGAGAGAGAAAAAGAGAAGCTGTGAGTGTGAGTGAGAGAGAAAGAGAAGCTGTGAGTGAGAGAGAGAGAGAGAGAGAAGCTGTGAGTGAGAGAGAGAAAGAGAAGCTGTGAGTGAGAGGGACAGAAAGAGAAGCTGTGAGTGACACAGAGAGAGAGAACCTGTGAGTTAGAGAGAGAGAAAGAGAAGCTGTGAGTGACAGAGAGAGAGAAAGAGAAGCTGAGAGTGAGAGAGAGAGAGAGAATGTGAAGCTGTGAGTGAGAGAGAGAGAGAAAGAGAAGCTGTGTGTGTGTGAGTGAGAGAAAGATAGTCTGAGAAAGAGAGAGTGAAAGAGAAGCTGTGAGTGAGACAGAGAGAGGGAGAAAGAGAAGCTGTGTGTGTGAGAGAGAGAAAGAGAAGCTGTGAGTGAGAGTGAGAGAGAGAAAGAGAAAGAGAAGCTGTGAGTGAGAGAGAGAGAAAGAGAAGCTGTGAGTGAGAGAGATAGAGAAAGCGAAGCTGTGAGTGAGTGAGAGAGAGAGAATGAGAAGCTGTGAGTGTGAGAGAGAGAAGCTGTGAGTGAGAGAGAGAGAGATGTGAGTGATAGAGAGAGAGAAAGAGAAGCTGTGAGTGAGAGAGAGAGATAAAGAGAAGCTGTGAGTGAGAGAGAGAGAATGAGAAGCTGTGAGTGAGAGAGAAGCTGTGAGTGAGAGAGAGAGAGATGTGAGTGAGAGAGAGAGGGAGAAAGAGAAGCTGTGTGTGTGTGAAAGAGAAAGAGAAGCTGTGAGTGAGAGTGAGAGAGAGAGAAAGAGAAAGAGAAGCTGTGAGTGAGAGAGCGAGAGAGAGAAAGAGAAGCTGTTAGTGAGAGTGAGAGAGAGAGAGAAAGAGAAGCTGTGAGTGAGAGAGAGAGAGAAAGAGAAGCTGTGAGTGAGAGAGAGAGAAAGAGAAGCTGTGAGTGAGAGAGTGAGAGAAAGAGAAGCTGTGTGTAAGAAGGAGAGGGAAAGAGAAGAAGTGAGTGAGTGAGAGAGAGAGAGAAAGAGAAGCTGTGAGAGAGAAAGAGAAGCTGTGAGTGAGAGAGTGAGAGAGAGAGGGAGAATCTGTTAGTGAGAGTGTGAGAGAGAGAGAAAGAGAAGCTGTGAGTGAGAGAGAGATTGAAAGAGAAGCTGTGAGTGAGAGAGAGAGAGAAAGAGAAGCTATGAGTGAGAGAGAGAAAGAGAAGCTGTGACTGAGAGGGAGAGAGAGAAAGAGAAGCTGTGAGTGACAGAGACAGAGAAGCTGTGAGTTAGAGAGAGAAATAGAAGCTGTGTGAGAGAGAGAGAGAGAAAGAGAAGCTGTGAGTGAGAGAGAGAGAAAGAGATGCTGTGAGAGAGAGGGAGAAAGAGAAGCTGTGTGCGTGAGAGAGAGAAAGAGAAGCTGTGAGTGTGAGAGAGAGAAAGTGAAGCTGTGAGTGAGAGAGAGAGAAAGAGACGCTGTGTGTTTGTGAGAGAGAAAGAGAGTCTGAGAAAGAGAGAGTGAAAGAGAAGCTGTGAGTGTGAGAGAGAGAGGGAGAAAGAGAAGCTGTGTGTGTGAGAGAGAGAAAGAGAAGCTGTGAGTGAGAGTGAGAGAGAGAGAGAAAAAAAGAGAAGCTGTGAGTGTGAGTGAGAGAGAAAGAGAAGCTGTGAGTGAGAGAGAGAGAGAGAGAGAGAGAGAAGATGTGAGTGATAGAGAGAGAGAATGAGAAGCTGTCAGTGAGAGAGAGAGAAAGTAAGAGAAGCTGTGAGTGAGATAGAGAGAGAGAGAAAGAGAAGCTGTGAGTGAGAGAGAGAGAGGGAGAGAAAGATAATCTGTGAGAGAGAGAGAGAGAGAGAGAAGCTGTGTGTTTTAGAGAGAGAGAAAGAGAAGCTGTGATTGAGTGTGTGTGAGAGAGAAAGAGAAGCTCTGAGTGAGAGAGAGAGAAAGAGAAGCTGTGAGTGAGAGAGAGAGAAGATATGAGTGAGAGAGAGAAAGAAAAGCTGTGAGTGAGAGAGAGAGAGAAAGAGAAGATATGAGTGTGAGAGAGAGAGAAGCAGTGAGAGAGAGAGAAACAGAAGCTGTGAGTGAGACAGAGAGAGAGAAAGAGAAGCTGTGAGAGAGAGAGAGGGAGAAAGAGAAGCTGTGAGAGAGATAGAGAAAGAGAAGCTGTGAGTGTGTGTGAGAGACAAAGAGAAGCTGTGAGTGAGAGAGAGAGAAAGAAAGAGAAATTAGAGTGAGAAAGAGAGAGAGAAAGAGAAGCTGTGAGTGGGAGAGAGAGAAAGAGAGTCTGTGAATCAGAGAGAGAGAGAGAAGCTGTGAGTGAGAGAGAGAGAGAGAGCCTCTGTGAGTGAGAGAGAGAAAGAGAAGCTGTGAATGAGAGAGAGAGAGAAAGAGAAGCTGTGAGTGAGAGAGAGAGAAAGAGAAGCTGTGAGTGAGTGAGAGAGAGAAAGGGATGTTTGTGAGTGAGAGAGAGAAGCTGTGAGTGAGAGAGAGAAAGAAAAGCTGTGAGTGAGAGAGAGAGAGAGAAAGAGAAGATGTGAGTGAGTGTGAGAGAGAGAGAAGCAGTGAGTGAGAGAGAGAGAGAAAGAGAAGCTGTCAGTGAGACAGAGAGAGAGAAAGAGCTGTGAGAGACAGAGAAAGAGAAGCTGTGAGTGTGTGTGTGAGAGAAAGAGAAGCTGTGAGTGAGAGAGAGAGAATGAAAGAGAAATTAGAGTGAGAAAGAGAGAGAGAAAGAGAAGCTGTGAGTGAGAGAGAGAGAGAGAAGATGTGAGTGATAGAGAGAGAGAATGAGAAGCTGTGAGTGATAGAGAGAGTAAGTAAGAGAAGCTGTGAGTGAGATAGAGAGAGAGAGAGAGAAGGAGAAGCTGTGAGTGAGAGAGAGAGAGGGAGAAAGATAAGCTGTGTGTGTGTGAGAGAGAGAGAAGCTGTGATTGAGAGTGAGAGAGAGAGAAAGAGATGCTGTGAGTGAGAGAGAGAGAAGCTGTGAGTGAGAGAGAGAAAGAAAAGCGGTGAGTGAGAGAGAGAGAGAAAGAGAAGCTGTGAGTGAGAGAGTGAGAGAGAGAAAGAGAAGCTGTTAGTGAGAGTGAGAGAGAGAGAGAAAGAGAAGCTGTGAGTGAGAGAGAGATTGAAAGAGAAGCTGTGAGTGAGAGAGAGAGAGAAAGAGAAGCTGTGAGTGAGAGAGAGAAAGAGAAGCTGTGAGTGAGAGGGACAGAAAGAGAAGCTGTGAGTGACACAGAGAGAGAGAACCTGTGAGTTAGAGAGAGAGAAAGAGAAGCTGTGAGTGACAGAGAGAGAGAAAGAGAAGCTGAGAGTGAGAGAGAGAGAGAATGTGAAGCTGTGTGTGTGTGTGAGAGAGAAAGATAGTCTGAGAAAGAGAGAGTGAAAGAGAAGCTGTGAGTGAGACAGAGAGAGGGAGAAAGAGAAGCTGTGTGTGTGTGAGAGAGAAAGAGAAGCTGTGAGTGAGAGTGAGAGAGAGAAAGAGAAAGAGAAGCTGTGAGTGAGAGAGAGAGAAAGAGAAGCTGTGAGTGAGAGAGATAGAGAAAGCGAAGCTGTGAATGAGAGAGAGAGAGAGAGAATGAGAAGCTGTGAGTGTGAGAGAGAGAAGCTGTGAGTGAGAGAGAGAGAGATGTGAGTGATAGAGAGAGAGAAAGAGAAGCTGTGAGTGAGAGGGAGAGAAAGTAAGAGAAGCTGTGAGTGTGATAGAGAGAGAGAGAAAGAGAAGCTGTGAGTGAGAGAGAGAGAGAAAGAGAAGCTGTGAGTGAGAGAGAGAGAAAGAGAAGCTGTGAGTGAGAGAGAGAGAAAGAGAAGCTGTGAGTGAGAGAGAGAGAAGCTGTGTGAGAGAGAGAAAGAAAAGCTGTGAGTGAGAGAGAGAGAAAGAGAAGATATGAGTGAGAGAGAGAGAAGCAGTGAGTGAGAGAGAGAGAAAGAGAAGCTGTGAGTGAGACAGAGAGAGAGAAAGAGAAGCTGTGAGAGAGAGAGAGGGGAAGAAAGAGAAGCTGTGTGTGTGTGAGAGAGAAAGAGAAGCTGTGAGTGTGAGAGAGAGAAAGAGAAGCTGTGAGTGAGAGAGAGAGAGAGAGAGAAAGAAAGAGAAATTAGAGTGAGAAAGAGAGAGAGAAAGAGAAGCTGTGAGTGGGAGAGAGAGAGTCTGTGAGTGAGTGAGAGAGAGAGAAGCTGTGAGTGAGAGAGAGAGAAAGAGAAGCTGTGAATGAGAGAGAGAGAAACTGTGAGTGAGAGAGAGAGAAAGAGAAGCTGTGAGTGATTAAGAGAGAGAAAGGGAAGTTGTGAGTGAGAGAGAGAGAGAGAGAAGCTGTGAGTGAGAGAGAGAGAGAAAGAGAAGCTGTGAGTGAGAGAGAGAGAAAGAGAAGCTGTGAGTGAGAAGGAGAGGGAAAGAGAAGCTGTGAGTGAGTGAGAGAGAGAGAGAGAAAGAGAAGCTGTGAGAGAGAAAGAGAGAAGCTGTGAGTGAGAGAGTGAGAGAGAGAAAGAGAAGCTGTGAGTGAGAGAGAGAAAGAGAAGCTGTGAGTGAGAGGGAGAGAGAGAAAGAGAAGCTGTGAGTGAGAGAGAGAGAAAGAGAAGCTGTGAGTGAGAGAGAGAAAGAGAAGTTGTGAGTGAGAGGGAGAGAGAGAAAGAGAAGCTGTGAGTGACACACACAGAGAGAAGCTGTGAGTTAGAGAGAGAGAAAGAGAAGTTCTGAGTGACAGAGAGAGAGAAAGAGAAGCTGTGAGTGAGAGAGTGAGAGAGAGAAAGAGAAGCTGTTAGTTAGAGTGAGAGAGAGAGAGAAAGAGAAGCTGTGAGTGAGAGAGAGAAAGAGAAGCTGTGAGTGAGAGGGAGAGAAAGAGAAGCTGTGAGTGATACAGAGAGGGAGAACCTGTGAGTTAGAGAGAGAGAAAGAGAAGCTGTGAGTGATAGAGAGAGAGAAAGAGAAGCTGAGAGTGAGTGGGAGAAAGAATGTGAAGCTGTGAGTGAGAGAGAGAGAGAGAAAGAGAAGCTGTGTGTGTGTGAGAGAGAGAAAGATAGTCTGAGAAAGAGAGAGTGAAAGAGAAGCTGTGAGTGAGACAGAGAGAGGGAGAAAGAGAAGCTGTGTGTGTGAGAGAGAGAAAGAGAAGCTGTGAGTGAGAGGGAGAGAGAGAAAGAGAAGCTGTGAGTGAGAGAGAGAGAAAGAGAAGCTGTGAGTGAGAGAGAGAAAGAGAAGTTGTGAGTGAGAGGGAGAGTGAGAAAGAGAAGCTGTGAGTGAGAGAGAGAGAGAAAGAGAAGCTGTGAGTGAGACAGAGAGAGAAAGTGAAGCTGTGAGTGAGAGAGAGAGAGACAGAGAAAGAGAAGCTGTGAGTGAGAGAGAGAGAATGAGAAGCTGTGTGTGAGAGAGAGAAAGAGAAGCTGTGAGTGAGAGAGAGAGAGAAGATGTGAGTGATAGAGAGAGAGAATGAGAAGCTGTCAGTGAGAGAGAGAGAAAGTAAGAGAAGCTGTGAGTGAGAGAGAGAGAGAGAGAAAGAGAAGCTGTGAGTGAGAGAGAGAGAGGGAGAGAAAGATAATCTGTGAGAGAGAGAGAGAAAGAGAAGCTGTGTGTTTTAGAGAGAGAGAAAGAGAAGCTGTGATTGAGAGTGTGTGAGAGAGAGAAAGAGAAGCTGTGAGTGAGAGAGAGAGAAGCTATGAGTGAGAGAGAGAAAGAAAAGCTGTGAGTGAGAGAGAGAGAGAGAAAGAGAAGATATGAGTGAGAGAGAGAAGCAGTGAGAGAGAGAGAAACAGAAGCTGTGAGTGAGACAGAGAGAGAAAGAGAAGCTGAGAGAGAGAGAGGGAGAAAGAGAAGCTGTGAGAGAGTGAGAGAATGAGAAGCTGTGAGTGTGTGAGAGAGAGAAAGAGAAGCTGTGAGTGAGAGAGAGAAAGAAAGAGAAATTAGAGTGAGAAAGAGAGAGAGAAAGAGAAGCTGTGAGTGGGAGAGAGAGAAAGAGAGTCTGTGAATCATAGAGAGAGAGAGAAGCTGTGCGGGAGAGAGAGAGAGCCACTGTGAGTGAGAGAGAGAGAAAGAGAAGCTGTGAATGAGAGAGAGAGAGAAAGGGAAGCTGTGAGTGAGAGAGAGAGAGAGAAGCTGTGAGTGAGTGAGAGAGAGAAAGGGAAGTTTGTGAGTGAGAGAGAGAGAAAGAGAAGCTGTGTTTGAGAGAGAGAAGCTGTGAGTGAGAGAGAGAAAGAAAAGCTGTGAGTGAGAGAGAGAGAGAAAGAGAAGATGTGAGTGAGTGAGTGAGAGAGAGAAGCAATGTGTGTGAGAGAGAGAGAGAAAGAGAAGCTGTCAGTGAGACAGAGAGAGAGAAAGAGAAGCTGTGAGAGAGAGAGAGAGGGAGAAAGAGAAGCTGTGAGAGAGAGAGAGAAAGAGAAGCTGTGAGTGTGTGTGTGAGAGAAAGAGAAGCTGTGAGTGAGAGAGAGAGAAAGAAAGAGAAATTAGAGTGAGAAAGAGAGAGAGAAAGAGAAGCTGTGAGTGAGAGAGAGAGAGAGAAGATGTGAGTGATAGAGAGAGAGAATGAGAAGCTGTGAGTGATAGAGAGAGTAAGAGAAGCTGTGAGTGAGATAGAGAGAGAGAGAAGGAGAAGCTGTGAATGAGAGAGAGAGAGAGGGAGAAAGATAAGCTGTGAGAGAGAGAGAGAGAAGCTGTGTGTGAGAGAGAGAGAAAGAAAAGCTGTGATTGAGAGTGAGTGAGAGAGAGAAAGAGATGCTCTAAGTGAGAGAGAGAGAAGCTGTGAGTGAGAGAGAGAAAGAAAAGCGGTGAGTGAGAGAGAGAGAGAAAGAGAAGCTGTGAGTGAGACTGTGAGAGAGAGAAAGAGAAGCTGTTAGTGAGAGTGAGAGAGAGAGAGAGAGAAGCTGTGAGTGAGAGTGATATTGAAAGAGAAGCTGTGAGTGAGAGAGAGAGAGAAAGAGAAGCTGTGAGTGAGAGAGAGAAAGAGAATCTGTGAGTGAGAGGGAGAGAAAGAGAAGCTGTGAGTGACACACACAGAGAGAAGCTGTGAGTTAGAGAGAGAGAAAGAGAAGCTGTGAGTGACAGAGAGAGAGGAAGAGAAGCTGTGAGTGAGAGAGAGAGAAAGAGAAGCTGTGTGTGTGTGTGACAGAGAAAGATAGTCTGAGAAAGAGAGAGTGAAAGAGAAGCTGTGAGTGAGACAGAGAGAGGGAGAAAGAGAAGCTGTGTGTGTGTGAGAGAGAAAGAGAAGCTGTGAGTGAGAGTGAGAGAGAGAAAGAGAAAGAGAAGCTGTGAGTGAGAGAGAGAGAAAGAGAAGCTGTGAGTGAGAGAGAGAGAGAAAGCGAAGCTGTGAGTGAGAGAGAGAGAGAATGAGAAGCTGTGAGTGTGTGAGAGAGAAGCTGTGAGTGAGAGAGAGAGAGATGTGAGTGATAGAGAGAGAGAAAGAGAAGCTGTGAGTGAGAGGGAGAGAAAGTAAGAGAAGCTGTGAGTGAGATAGAGAGAGAGAGAAAGAGAAGCTGTGAGTGAGAGAGAGAGGGAGAAAGATAATCTGTGATTGAGAGTGAGAGAGAGAGAAAGAGAAGCTGTGAGTGAGAGAGAGAGAAAGAGAAGCTGTGAGTGAGAGAGAGAGAAGCTGTGTGAGAGAGAGAAAGTGAAGCTGTGAGTGAGAGAGAGAGAGACAGAGAAAGAGAAGCTGTGAGTGAGAGAGAGAGAAAGAGATGCTGTGAGTGAGAGAGAGAGAGAAAGTGAAGCTGTGAGTGAGAGAGAGACAGAGAAAGAGAAGCTGTGAGTGAGAGAGAGAGAGAAAGAGATGCTGTGAGTGAGAGAGAGAGAGAAAGAGAAGCTGTGAGTGAGACAGAGAGAGGGAGAAAGAGAAGCTGAGTGTGTGAGAGAGACTAAGAGAAGCTGTGAGTGAGAGTGAGAGAGAGAGAGAGAGAGAAGCTGAGAGTGAGAGAGAGAGAGAAAGTGAAGCTGTGAGAGAGAGAGAGACAGAGAAAGAGAAGCTGTGAGAGAGAGAGAGAGAGAAAGAGATGCTGTGACTGAGAGAGAGAGAGAAAGAGAAGCTGTGAGTGAGACAGAGAGAGGGAGAAAGAGAAGCTGTGTGTGTGTGAGAGAGAAAGAAGCTGTGAGTGAGAGTGAGAGAGAGAGAGAAAGAGAAGCTGTGAGTGAGAGAGAGAGAATGAGAAGCTGTGAGTGAGAGAGAAGCTGTGAGTGAGAGAGAGAGAGAAGATGTGAGTGAGAGAGAGAGAGCGAGAAAGAGAAGCTGTGTGTGTGTGAGAGAGAAAGAGAAGCTGTGAGTGAGAGTGAGAGAGAGAGAAAGAGAAAGAGAAGCTGTGAGTGAGAGAGCGAGAGAGAGAAAGAGAAGCTGTTAGTGAGAGTGAGAGAGAGAGAGAAAGAGAATCTGTGAGTGAGAGAGAAAGAGAAAGAGATGCTGTGAGTGAGAGAGAGAGATAGAGAAGCTGTGTGTGAGAGAGAGAGAAAGAGAAACTGTGAGTGAGAGAGAGAAAGATAAGCTGTGAGTGTGAGGGAGAGAGAGAAAGAGAAGCTGTGAGTGAGAGAGAGAGAAAGAGAAGCTGTGTGTGAGAGAGAGAAAGAGAAGTTGTGAGTGAGAGGGAGAGAGATAAAGAGAAGCTGTGAGTGACACACAGAGAGAGAAGCTGTGAGTTATAGAGAGAGAGAAAGAAGTTGTGAGTGACAGAGAGAGAGAGAAAGAGAAGCTGTGAGTGAGAGAGAGAGAAAGAGATGCTGTGAGTGAGAGAGAGAGAGAAAGAGAAGCTGTGAGTGAGAGAGAGAGAAAGAGAAGCTGTGAGAGAGAGAGAGAGAAAGAGAATCTGTGAGAGAGAAAGAGAAGCTGTGAGTGAGAGAGAGAGAGAGAGTAGCTGTGAGTGAGAGAGATAGAGAAAGAGAAGCTGTGATTAAGAAGGAGAGGGAAAGAGAAGAAGTGAGTGAGAGAGAGAGAGAAAGAGGCTGTGAGACAGAAAGAGAAGCTGTGAGTGAGAGAGTGAGAGAGAGAAAGAGAATCTGTTAGAGAGAGAGAGAGAAAAAGAGAAGCTGTGAGTTAGAGAGAGAAAGAGAAGGTGTGAGTGAGAGGGAGAGAAAGAGAAGCTGTGAGTGACACACAGAGAGAGAAGCTGTGAGTTAGAGAGAGAGAAAGAGAAGCTGTGAGTGACAGAAAGAGAAAGAGAAGCTGAGAGTGAGAGAGAGAGAGAAAGTGAAGCTGTGAGTGAGAGAGAGAGAGAAAGAGAAGCTGTGTGGGTGTCTGAGAGAGAAAGATAGTCTGAGAAAGAGAGAGTGAAAGAGAAGCTGTGAGTGAGACAGAGAGAGGGAGAAAGAGAAGCTGTGTGCGTGAGAGAGAGAAAGAGAAGCTGTGAGTGAGAGTGAGAGAGAGAGAGAAAGAGAAGCTGAGAGTGAGAGAGAGAGAGAAAGTGAAGCTGTGAGTGAGAGAGAGAGAGACAGAGAAAGAGAAGCTGTGAGTGAGAGAGAGAGAGAAAGAGATGCTGTGAGTGAGAGAGAGAGAGAAAGAGAAGCTGTGAGTGAGACAGAGAGAGGGAGAAAGAGAAGCTGTGTGTGTGTGAGAGAGAGAAAGAGAAGCTGTGAGTGAGAGTGAGAGAGAGAGAGAGAAAGAGAAGCTGTGAGTGAGAGAGAGAGAATGAGAAGCTGTGAGTGAGAGAGAGAGAAGCTGTGAGTGAGAGAGAGAGAGAAGATGTGAGTGAGAGAGAGAGAGGGAGAAAGAGAAGCTGTGTGTGAGAGAGAGAAAGAGAAGCTGTGAGTGAGAGTGAGAGAGAGAGAAAGAGAAAGAGAAGCTGTGAGTGAGAGAGCGAGAGAGAGAAAGAGAAGCTGTTAGTGAGAGTGAGAGAGAGAGAGAAAGAGAAGCTGTGAGTGAGAGAGAGAGAGAGAAAGAGATGCTGTGAGTGAGAGAGAGAGAGAAGGAGAAGCTGTGAGTGAGTGAGAGAGAGAGAAAAGAGAAGCTGTGAGTGAGAGAGAGAGAGAGAGAGAAGCTGTGAGTGTGAGTGAGAGAGAAAGAGAAGCTGTGAGTGAGTGAGAGAGAGAGAATGAGAAGCTGTGAGTGAGAGAGAGAAGCTGTGAGAGAGAGAAAGAGAAGCTGTGAGTGAGAGAGAGAGAGAAGATGTGAGTGATAGAGAGAGAGAATGAGAAGCTGTGAGTGAGAGTGAGAGAGAGAGAGAGAAAGAGAAGCTGTGAGTGTGAGTGAGAGAGAAAGAGAAGCTGTGAGTGAGTGAGAGAGAGAATGAGAAGCTGTGAGTGAGAGAGAGAAGCTGTGAGAGAGAGAAAGAGAAGCTGTGAGTGAGAGAGAGAGAGAAGATGTGAGTGATAGAGAGAGAGAATGAGAAGCTGTCAGTGAGAGAGAGAGAAAGTAAGAGAAGCTGTGAGTGAGATAGAGAGAGAGAGAAAGAGAAGCTGTGAGTGAGAGAGAGAGAGAGGGAGAGAAAGATAATCTGTGAGTGAGAGAGAGAAAGAGAAGCTGTGTGTTTTAGAGAGAGAGAAAGAGAAGCTGTGAGTGGGAGAGAGAGAAAGAGAGTCTGTGAATCAGAGAGAGAGAGAGAGAAGCTGTGAGTGAGAGAGAGAGAGAGCCGCTGTGAGTGAGAGAGAGAGAGAGAGAAGCTGTGAGTGTGAGTGAGAGAGAAAGAGAAGCTGTGAGTGAGTGAGAGAGAGAGAATGAGAAGCTGTGAGTGAGAGAGAGAAGCTGTGAGAGAGAGAAAGCGAAGCTGTGAGTGAGAGAGAGAGAGAAGATGTGAGTGATAGAGAGAGAGAATGAGAAGCTGTGAGTGAGAGTGAGAGAGAGAGAGAAAGAGAAGCTGTGAGTGTGAGTGAGAGAGAAAGAGAAGCTGTGAGTGAGTGAGAGAGAGAATGAGAAGCTGTGAGTGAGAGAGAGAAGCTGTGAGAGAGAGAAAGAGAAGCTGTGAGTGAGAGAGAGAGAGAAGATGTGAGTGATAGAGAGAGAGAATGAGAAGCTGTCACTGAGAGAGAGAGAAAGTAAGAGAAGCTGTGAGTGAGATAGAGAGAGAGAGAAAGAGAAGCTGTGAGTGAGAGAGAGAGAGAGGGAGAGAAAGATAATCTGTGAGTGAGAGAGAGAAAGAGAAGCTGTGTGTTTTAGAGAGAGAGAAAGAGAAGCTGTGAGTGGGAGAGAGAGAAAGAGAGTCTGTGAATCAGAGAGAGAGAGAGAAGCTGTGAGTGAGAGAGAGAGAGAGCCGCTGTGAGTGAGAGAGAGAGAAAGAGAAGCTGTGAATGAGAGAGAGAGAGAAATAGAAGCTGTGAGTGAGAGAGAGAGAAAGAGAAGCTGTGAGTGAGTGAGAGACAGAAAGGGAAGTTTGTGAGTGAGAGAGAGAGAGAAAGAGAAGCTGTGAGTGAGAGAGAGATGCTGTGAGTGAGAGAGAGAAAGAAAAGCTGTGAGTGAGAGAGAGAGAGAGAAAGAGAAGATGTGAGTGAGTGAGAGAGAGAGAGAAGCAGTGAGTGAGAGAGAGAGAGAGAGAAAGAGAAGCTGTCAGTGAGACAGAGAGAGAGAAAGAGAAGCTGTGAGAGAGAGAGAGAGGGAGAAAGAGAAGCTGTGAGAGAGAGAGTGAAAGAGAAGCTGTGAGTGTGTGAGAGAGAGAAAGAGAAGCTGTGAGTGAGAGAGAGAAAGAAAGAGAAATTAGAGTGAGAAAGAGAGAGAGAAAGAGAAGCTGTCAGTGAGAGAGAGAGAGAGAAAAGATGTGAGTGATAGAGAGAGAGAATGAGAAGCTGTGATTGATAGAGAGTAAGTAAGAGAAGCTGTGAGTGAGATAGAGAGAGAGAGAAGGAGAAGCTGTGAGTGAGAGAGAGAGAGGGAGTAAGATAAGCTGTGTGAGAGGGAGAGAGAGAGAAGCTGTGTGTGTGTGAGAGAGAAAGAAAAGCTGTGATTGAGAGTGAGAGAGAGAGAAAGAGATGCTGTGAGTGAGAGAGAGAGAAGCTGTGAGTGAGAGAGAGGAAGAAAAGTGGTGAGTGAGAGAGAGAGAAAGAGAAGCTGTGAGTGAGACAGAGAGAGAGAAAGAGAAGCTGTGAGAGAGAGAGGGGGAGAAAGAGAAGCTGTGAGAGAGCGAGAGAAAGAGAAGCTGTGAGTGTGTGTGAGAGAGAAAGAGAAGCTGTGAGTGAGAGAGAGAGAGAGAAAGAGAAATTAGAGTGAGAAATAGAGAGAGAAAGAGAAGCTGTGAGTGGGAGAGAGAGAAAGAGAGTCTGTGAGTGAGTGAGAGAGAGAGAAGCTGTGAGTGAGAGAGCGAGTGCTGCTGTGAGTGAGAGAGAGAGAAAGAGAAGCTGTGAATGAGAGAGAGAGAGAGAAAGAGAAGCTGTGAATGAGAGAGAGAGAGAAAGAGAAGCTGTGAGTGAGAGAGAGAGAAAGAAAGAGAAGCTGTGAGTGAGTGAGAGAGAGAAAGGGAAGTTGTGAGTGAGAGAGAGAGAGAAAGAGAAGCTGTGAGTGAGAGAGAGAAAGAGAAGCTGTGAGTGTGTGAGAGAGAAAGAGAAGCTGTGAGTGAGAAGGAGAGAGAGAGAGAAAGAGAAGCTGTGAGTGAGAGAGAGAGAGAAAGAGAAGCTGTGAGTGAGAGAGAGAATGAGAAGCTGTGAGTGAGAGAGAGTTGTGAGAGAGAGAGAGAAAGAGAAGCTGTGAGTGAGAGAGAGAGATGTGAGTGATAGAGAGAGAGAAAGAGAAGCTGTGAGTGAGAGAGAGAGAGGGAGAAAGATAATCTGTGTGAGAGAGAGAGAGAAAGAAAGAGAAACTGTGTGTGAGAGAGAGAGAGAAAGAGAAGGTGTGAGTGAGAGTGAGAGAGAGAAAGAGAAGCTGTGAGTGAGAGAGAGAGAAAGAGAAGCTGTGAGTGAGAGAGAGAGAAGCTATGAGTGAGAGAGGGAAAGAAAAGCTGTGAGTGAGAGAGAGAGAAAGAGAAGATATGAGTGAGAGAGAGAAAGAGAAGCTGTGAGTGAGAGAGAGAGAAGCTATGAGTGAGAGAGAAAGAAAAGCTGTGAGTGAGAGAGAGAGAGAAAGAGAAGATATGAGTGAGAGAGAGAGAGAAGCTGTGAGTGAGAGAGAGAGAAAGAAAGAGAAATTAGAGTGAGAAAATGAGAGAGAAAGACAAGCTGTGAGTGGGAGAGAGAGAAAGAGAGTCTGTGAATCAGAGAGAGAGGGAAGCTGTGAGTGAGAGAGAGAGAGAGCCGCTGTGAGTGAGAGAGAGAGAAAGAGAAGCTGTGAATGAGAGAGAGAGAGAAAGAGAAGCTGTGAGTGAGAAGGAGAGGGAAAGAGAAGCTGTGAGTGAGTGAGAGAGAGAGAAAGAGAAGCTGTGAGTGAGAGAGAGAGAAAGAGAAGCTGTGAGTGAGAGAGAGAGAGAAAGAGAAGCTGTGAGTAAGAAGGAGAGGGAAAGAGAAGAAGTGAGTGAGTGAGAGAGAGAGAGAAAGAGAAGCTGTGAGAGAGAAAGAGAAGCTGTGAGTGAGAGAGTGAGAGAGAGAAAGAGAATCTGTTAGTGAGAGTGAGAGAGAGAGAGAAAGAGAAGCTGTGAGTGAGAGAGAGATTGAAAGAGAAGCTGTGACTGAGAGGGAGAGAGAGAAAGAGAAGCTGTGAGTTACACACAGAGAGAGAAGCTGTGAGTTAGAGAGAGAGAAAGAGAAGCTGTGAGTGACAGAGAGAGAGAAAGAGAAGCTGAGAGTGAGAGAGAGAGAGAGAAAGTGAAGCTGTGAGTGTGAGAGAGAGACAGAGAAGCTGTGTGTGTGAGAGAGAGAAAGATAGTCTGAGAAAGAGAGAGTGAAAGAGAAGCTGTGCGTGAGACAGAGAGAGGGAGAAAGAGAAGCTGTGTGCGTGAGAGAGAGAAAGTGAAGCTGTGAGTGAGAGAGAGAGAGAAAGAGAAGCTGTGTGTGTGAGAGAGAAAGATATTTTGAGAAAGAGAGAGTGAAAGAGAAGCTGTGAGTGAGAGAGAGAGAGGGAGAAAGAGAAGCTGTGTGTGTGTGAGAGAGAAAGAGAAGCTGTGAGTGAGAGTGAGAGAGAGAGAGAGAAAGAGAAGCTGTGAGTGTGAGTGAGAGAGAAAGAGAAGCTGTGAGTGAGTGAGAGAGAGAGAATGAGAAGCTGTGAGTGAGAGAGAGAAGCTGTGAGAGAGAGAAAGAGAAGCTGTGAGTGAGAGAGAGAGAGAGAGAAGATGTGACTGATAGAAAGAGAGAATGAGAAGCTGTCAGTGAGAGAGAGAGAAAGTAAGAGAAGCTGTGAGTGAGATAGAGAGAGAGAGAAAGAGAAGCTGTGAGTGAGAGAGAGAGAGGGAGAGAAAGATAATCTGTGTGTTTTAGAGAGAGAGAAAGAGAAACTGTGAGTGAGAGAGAGAGAGAGCCGCTGTGAGTGAGAGAGAGAGAAAGAGAAGCTGTGAATGAGAGAGAGAGAGAAAGAGAAGCTGTGAGTGAGAAGGAGAGGGAAAGAGAAGCTGTGAGTGAGTGAGAGAGAGAGAAAGAGAAGCTGTGAGTGAGAGAGAGAGAAAGAGAAGCTGTGAGTGAGAGAGAGAGAGAAAGAGAAGCTGTGAGTAAGAAGGAGAGGGAAAGAGAAGAAGTGAGTGAGTGAGAGAGAGAGAAAGAGAAGCTGTGAGAGAGAAAGAGAAGCTGTGAGTGAGAGAGTGAGAGAGAGAAAGAGAATCTGTTAGTGAGAGTGAGAGAGAGAAAGAGAAGCTGTGAGTGAGAGAGAGATTGAAAGAGAAGCTGTGAGTGAGAGAGAGAGAGAAAGAGAAGCTGTGAGTGAGAGAGAGAAAGAGAAGCTGTGACTGAGAGGGAGAGAGAGAAAGAGAAGCTGTGAGTTACACACAGAGAGAGAAGCTGTGAGTTAGAGAGAGAGAAAGAGAAGCTGTGAGTGACAGAGAGAGAGAAAGAGAAGCTGAGAGTGAGTGAGAGAGAGAGAAAGTGAAGCTGTGTGTGTGAGAGAGAGACAGAGAAGCTGTGTGTGTGTGAGAGAGAGAAAGATAGTCTGAGAAAGAGAGAGTGAAAGAGAAGCTGTGCGTGAGACAGAGAGAGGGAGAAAGAGAAGCTGTGTGCGTGAGAGAGAGAAAGTGAAGCTGTGAGTGAGAGAGAGAGAGAAAGAGAAGCTGTGTGTGAGAGAGAGAAAGATATTTTGAGAAAGAGAGAGTGAAAGAGAAGCTGTGAGTGAGAGAGAGAGAGGGAGAAAGAGAAGCTGTGTGTGAGAGAGAGAGAAAGAGAAGCTGTGAGTGAGAGTGAGAGAGAGAGAGAGAAAGAGAAGCTGTGAGTGTGAGTGAGAGAGAAAGAGAAGCTGTGAGTGAGTGAGAGAGAGAGAATGAGAAGCTGTGAGTGAGAGAGAGAAGCTGTGAGAGAGAGAAAGAGAAGCTGTGAGTGAGAGAGAGAGAGAAGATGTGAGTGATAGAAAGAGAGAATGAGAAGCTGTCAGTGAGAGAGAAAGTAAGAGAAGCTGTGAGTGAGATAGAGAGAGAGAGAAAGAGAAGCTGTGAGTGAGAGAGAGAGAGGGAGAGAAAGATAATCTGTGTGTTTTAGAGAGAGAGAAAGAGAAGCTGTGAGTGAGAGAGAGAGAAAGAGAAGCTGTGAGTGAGGGAGAGAAGCTATGAGTGAGAGAGAGAAAGAAAAGCTGTGAGTGAGAGAGAGAGAGAGAAAGAGAAGATATGAGTGAGAGAGAGAGAAAGAGAAGCTGTGAGTGAGTGAGAGAAGCTATGAGTGAGAGAGAGAAAGAAAAGCTGTGAGTGAGAGAGAGAGAGAGAAAGAGAAGATATGAGTGAGGGAGAGAGAGAGAAGCAGTGTGTGAGTGAGAAAGAGAAGCTGTGAGTGAGAGAGAGAGAAAGAAAGAGAAATTAGAGTGAGAAACAGATAGAGAAAGAGAAGCTGTGAGTGGGAGAGAGAGAAAGAAAGAGAGTCTGTGAATCAGAGAGAGAGAGAGAAGCTGTGAGTGAGAGAGAGAGAGAGAGCCGCTGTGAGTGAGAGAGAGAGAAAGAGAAGCTGTGAATGAGAGAGAGAGAGAAAGAGAAGCTGTGAGTGAGAGAGAGAGAAAGAGCTGTGAGTGAGTGAGAGAGAGAAAGGGAAGTTTGTGAGTGAGAGAGAGAGAGAAAGAGAAGCTTTGAGTGAGAGAGAGAAGCTGTGAGTGAGAGAGAGAAAGAAAAGCTTTGAGTGAGAGAGAGAGAGAGAGAAAGAGAAGATATGTGTGTGTGTGTGAGAGAGAAAGATAGTCTGAGAAAGAGAGTGAAAGAGAAGCTGTGAGTGGGACAGAGAGAGGGAGAAAGAGAAGCTGTGTGCGTGAGAGAGAGAAAGAGAAGCTGTGAGTGAGAGTGAGAGAGAGAGAGAGAGAAAGAGAAGCTAAGAGTTAGAGAAAGAGAGAAAGTGAAGCTGTGAGTGAGAGAGAGAGAGACAGAGAAGCTGTGTGTGAGAGAGAGAGAAAGAGAAGATGTGAGTGAGAGTGAGAGAGAGAGAGAGAGATAAAGAGAAGCTGTGAGTGAGAGAGAGAGAAAGCAAAGCTGTGAGAGAGAGAGAGAAAGAGAAGCTGTGAATGTGTGTGTGAGAGAAAGAGAAGCTGTGAGTGAGAGAGAGAGAAAGAAAGAGAAATTAGAGTGAGAAAGAGAGAGAGAAAGAGAAGATGTGTGAGAGAGAGAGAGAGAAGATGTGAGTGATAGAGAGAGAGAATGAGAAGCTGTGAGTGATAGAGAGAGTAAGTAAGAGAACCTGTGAGTGAGATAGAGAGAGAGAGAAGGAGAAGCTGTGAGTGAGAGAGAGAGAGGGAGAAAGATAAGCTGTGAGAGAGAGAGAGAGAGAGAAGCTGTGTGTGAGAGAGAGAGAAAGAAAAGCTGTGATTGAGAGTGAGTGAGAGAGAGAAAGAGATGCTGTAAGTGAGAGAGAGAGAAGCTGTGAGTGAGAGAGAGAAAGAAAAGTGGTGAGTGAGAGAGAGAGAGAAAGAGAAGCTGTGAGTGAGACTGTGAGAGAGAGAAAGAGAAGCTGTTAGTGAGAGTGTGTGAGAGAGAGAAAGAGAAGCTGTGAGTGAGAGTGAGATTGAAAGAGAAGCTGTGAGTGAGAGAGAGAGAAAGAGTAGCTGTGAGTGAGAGGGAGAGAAAGAGAAGCTGTGAGTGACACAGAGAGAGAGAAGCTGTGAGTTAGAGAGAGAGAAAGAGAAGCTGTGAGTGACAGAGAGAGAGGAAGAGAAGCTGTGAGTGAGAGAGAGAGAGAAAGAAAAGCTGTGTGTGTGTGTGAGAGAGAAAGATAGTCTGAGAAAGAGAGAGTGAAAGAGAAGCTGTGAGTGAGACAGAGAGAGGGAGAAAGAGAAGCTGTGTGTGTGAGAGAGAGAAAGAGAAGCTGTGAGTGAGAGTGAGAGAGAGAAAGAGAAAGAGAAGCTGTGAGTGAGAGAGTGAGAAAGAGAAGCTGTGAGTGAGAGAGAGAGAGAAAGCGAAGCTGTGAGTGAGAGAGAGAGAATGAGAAGCTGTGAGTGTGAGAGAGAGAAGCTGTGAGTGAGAGAGAGAGATGTGAGTGATAGAGAGAGAGAAAGAGAAGCTGTGAGTGAGAGGGAGAGAAAGAAAGAGAAATTAGAGTGAGAAATAGAGAGAGAAAGAGAAGCTGTGAGTGGGAGAGAGAGAAAGAGAGTCTGTGAGTGAGAGAGAGAGAGAAGCTGTGAGTGAGAGAGCGAGTGCTGCTGTGAGTGAGAGAGAGAGAAAGAGAAGCTGTGAATGAGAGAGAGAGAGAGAAAGAGAAGCTGTGAATGAGAGAGAGAGAGAAAGAGAAGCTGTGAGTGAGAGAGAGAGAAAGAAAGAGAAGCTGTGAGTGAGTGAGAGAGAGAAAGGGAAGTTGTGAGTGAGAGAGAGAGAGAAAGAGAAGTTGTGAGTGAGAGAGAGAAAGAGAAGCTGTGTGTGTGAGAGAGAGAAAGAGAAGCTGTGAGTGAGAAGGAGAGAGAGAGAGAAAGAGAAGCTGTGAGTGAGAGAGAGAGAGAAAGAGAAGCTGTGAGTGAGAGAGAGAATGAGAAGCTGTGAGTGAGAGAGAGTTGTGAGAGAGAGAGAGAAAGAGAAGCTGTGAGTGAGAGAGAGAGATGTGAGTGATAGAGAGAGAGAAAGAGAAGCTGTGAGTGAGAGAGAGAGAGGGAGAAAGATAATCTGTGTGTGTGAGAGAGAGAAAGAGAAACTGTGTGTGTGAGAGAGAGAGAAAGAGAAGGTGTGAGTGAGAGTGAGAGAGAGAAAGAGAAGCTGTGAGTGAGAGAGAGAGAAAGAGAAGCTGTGAGTGAGAGAGAGAGAAGCTATGAGTGAGAGAGAAAGAAAAGCTGTGAGTGAGAGAGAGAGAGAAAGAGAAGATATGAGTGAGAGAGAGAGAAGCTGTGAGTGAGAGAGAGAGAAAGAAAGAGAAATTAGAGTGAGAAAGAGAGAGAGAAAGACAAGCTGTGAGTGGGAGAGAGAGAAAGAGAGTCTGTGAATCAGAGAGAGAGAGGGAAGCTGTGAGTGAGAGAGAGAGAGAGCCGCTGTGAGTGAGAGAGAGAGAAAGAGAAGCTGTGAATGAGAGAGAGAGAGAAAGAGAAGCTGTGAGTGAGAGAGAGAGAGAAAGAGAAGCTGTGAGTAAGAAGGAGAGGGAAAGAGAAGAAGTGAGTGAGTGAGAGAGAGAGAGAAAGAGAAGCTGTGAGAGAGAAAGAGAAGCTGTGAGTGAGAGAGTGAGAGAGAGAAAGAGAATCTGTTAGTGAGAGTGAGAGAGAGAGAGAAAGAGAAGCTGTGAGTGAGAGAGAGATTGAAAGAGAAGCTGTGAGTAAGAGAGAGAGAGAAAGAGAAGCTGTGAGTGAGAGAGAGAAAGAGAAGCTGTGACTGAGAGGGAGAGAGAGAAAGAGAAGCTGTGAGTTACACACAGAGAGAGAAGCTGTGAGTTAGAGAGAGAGAAAGAGAAGCTGTGAGTGACAGAGAGAGAAAGAGAAGCTGAGAGTGAGAGAGAGAGAGAGAAAGTGAAGCTGTGAGTGTGAGAGAGAGACAGAGAAGCTGTGTGTGTGAGAGAGAGAAAGATAGTCTGAGAAAGAGAGAGTGAAAGAGAAGCTGTGCGTGAGTCAGAGAGAGGGAGAAAGAGAAGCTGTGTGCGTGAGAGAGAGAAAGTGAAGCTGTGAGTGAGAGAGAGAGAGAAAGAGAAGCTGTGTGTGTGAGAGAGAAAGATATTTTGAGAAAGAGAGAGTGAAAGAGAAGCTGTGAGTGAGAGAGAGAGAGGGAGAAAGAGAAGCTGTCTGTGTGTGAGAGAGAAAGAGAAGCTGTGAGTGAGAGTGAGAGAGAGAGAGAGAAAGAGAAGCTGTGAGTGTGAGTGAGAGAGAAAGAGAAGCTGTGAGTGAGTGAGAGAGAGAGAATGAGAAGCTGTGAGTGAGAGAGAGAAGCTGTGAGAGAGAGAAAGAGAAGCTGTGAGTGAGAGAGAGAGAGAGAAGATGTGAGTGATAGAAAGAGAGAATGAGAAGCTGTCAGTGAGAGAGAGAGAAAGTAAGAGAAGGTGTGAGTGAGATAGAGAGAGAGAGAAAGAGAAGCTGTGAGTGAGAGAGAGAGAGGGAGAGAAAGATAATCTGTGTGTTTTAGAGAGAGAGAAAGAGAAGCTGTGAGTGAGAGAGAGAGAGAGAGCCGCTGTGAGTGAGAGAGAGAGAAAGAGAAGCTGTGAATGAGAGAGAGAGAGAAAGAGAAGCTGTGAGTGAGAAGGAGAGGGAAAGAGAAGCTGTGAGTGAGTGAGAGAGAGAGAAAGAGAAGCTGTGAGTGAGAGAGAGAGAAAGAGAAGCTGTGAGTGAGAGAGAGAGAAAGAGAAGCTGTGAGTAAGAAGGAGAGGGAAAGAGAAGAAGTGAGTGAGTGAGAGAGAGAGAGAAAGAGAAGCTGTGAGAGAGAAAGAGAAGCTGTGAGTGAGAGAGTGAGAGAGAGAAAGAGAATCTGTTAGTGAGAGTGAGAGAGAGAGAAAGAGAAGCTGTGAGTGAGAGAGAGATTGAAAGAGAAGCTGTGAGTGAGAGAGAGAGAGAAAGAGAAGCTGTGAGTGAGAGAGAGAAAGAGAAGCTGTGACTGAGAGGGAGAGAGAGAAAGAGAAGCTGTGAGTTACACACAGAGAGAGAAGCTGTGAGTTAGAGAGAGAAAAAGAGAAGCTGTGAGTGACAGAGAGAGAGAAAGAGAAGCTGAGAGTGAGAGAGAGAGAGAGAAAGTGAAGCTGTGAGTGTGAGAGAGAGACAGAGAAGCTGTGTGTGTGTGTGAGAGAAAGAGAAGCTGTGAGTGAGAGTGAGAGAGAGAGAGAGAAAGAGAAGCTGTGAGTGTGAGTGAGAGAGAAAGAGAAGCTGTGAGTGAGTGAGAGAGAGAGAATGAGAAGCTGTGAGTGAGAGAGAGAAGCTGTGAGAGAGAGAAAGAGAAGCTGTGAGTGAGAGAGAGAGAGAAGATGTGAGTGATAGAAAGAGAGAATGAGAAGCTGTCAGTGAGAGAGAGAGAAAGTAAGAGAAGCTGTGAGTGAGATAGAGAGAGAGAGAAAGAGAAGCTGTGAGTGAGAGAGAGAGAGGGAGAGAAAGATAATCTGTGTGTTTTAGAGAGAGAGAAAGAGAAGCTGTGAGTGAGAGAGAGAGAAAGAGAAGCTGTGAGTGAGAGAGAGAAGCTATGAGTGAGAGAGAGAAAGAAAAGCTGTGAGTGAGAGAGAGAGAGAGAAAGAGAAGATATGAGTGAGAGAGAGAGAGAGAGAAGCTGTGAGTGAGTGAGAGAAGCTATGAGTGAGAGAGAGAAAGAAAAGCTGTGAGTGAGAGAGAGAGAGAGAAAGAGAAGATATGAGTAAGGGAGAGAGAGAGAAGCAGTGTGTGAGAGAGAAACAGAAGCTGTGAGTGTGTGTGAGAGAGAAAGAGAAGCTGTGAGTGAGAGAGAGAGAAAGAAAGAGAAATTAGAGTGAGAAACAGATAGAGAAAGAGAAGCTGTGAGTGGGAGAGGGAGAGAAAGAGAGTCTGTGAATCAGAGAGAGAGAGAGAAGCTGTGAGTGAGAGAGAGAGAGCCGCTGTGAGTGAGAGAGAGAGAAAGAGAAGCTGTGAATGAGAGAGAGAGAAAGAGAAGCTGTGAGTGAGAGAGAGAGAAAGAGAAGCTGTGAGTGAGTGAGAGAGAGAAAGGGAAGTTTGTGAGTGAGAGAGAGAGAAAGAGAAGCTTTGAGTGAGAGAGAGAAGCTGTGAGTGAGAGAGAGAAAGAAAAGCTTTGAGTGAGAGAGAGAGAGAGAAAGAGAAGATATGTGTGTGTGTGAGAGAGAGAAAGATAGTCTGAGAAAGAGAGAGTGAAAGAGAAGCTGTGAGTGAGACAGAGAGAGGGAGAAAGAGAAGCTGTGTGCGTGAGAGAGAGAAAGAGAAGCTGTGAGTGAGAGTGAGAGAGAGAGAGAGAGAAAGAGAAGCTAAGAGTTAGAGAAAGAGAGAAAGTGAAGCTGTGAGTGAGAGAGAGAGAGACAGAGAAGCTGTGTGTGAGAGAGAGAGAAAGAGAAGATGTGAGTGAGAGTGAGAGAGAGAGAGAGATAAAGAGAAGCTGTGAGTGAGAGAGAGAGAAAGCAAAGCTGTGAGAGAGAGAGAGAAAGAGAAGCTGTGAATGTGTGTGTGAGAGAAAGAGAAGCTGTGAGTGAGAGAGAGAGAAAGAAAGAGAAATTAGAGTGAGAAAGAGAGAGAGAAAGAGAAGCTGTGAGAGAGAGAGAGAGAGAGATGTGAGTGATAGAGAGAGAGAATGAGAAGCTGTGAGTGATAGAGAGAGTAAGTAAGAGAACCTGTGAGTGAGATAGAGAGAGAGAGAAGGAGAAGCTGTGAGTGAGAGAGAGAGAGGGAGAAAGATAAGCTGTGAGAGAGAGAGAGAGAGAAGCTGTGTGTGTGAGAGAGAGAAAGAAAAGCTGTGATTGAGAGTGAGTGAGAGAGAGAAAGAGATGCTGTAAGTGAGAGAGAGAGAAGCTGTGAGTGAGAGAGAGAAAGAAAAGCGGTGAGTGAGAGAGAGAGAGAAAGAGAAGCTGTGAGTGAGACTGTGAGAGAGAGAAAGAGAAGCTGTTAGTGAGAGTGAGAGAGAGAGAGAAAGAGAAGCTGTGAGTGAGAGTGAGATTGAAAGAGAAGCTGTGAGTGAGAGAGAGAGAGAAAGAGAAGCTGTGAGTGAGAGGGAGAGAAAGAGAAGCTGTGAGTGACACAGAGAGAGAGAAGCTGTGAGTTAGAGAGAGAGAAAGAGAAGCTGTGAGTGACAGAGAGAGAGAGAAGCTGTGAGTTAGAGAGAGAGAAAGAGAAGCTGTGTGTGTGTGTGAGAGAGAAAGATAGTCTGAGAAAGAGAGAGTGAAAGAGAAGCTGTGAGTGAGACAGAGAGAGGGAGAAAGAGAAGCTGTGTGTGTGTGAGAGAGAAAGAGAAGCTGTGAGTGAGAGTGAGAGAGAGAAAGAGAAAGAGAAGCTGTGAGTGAGAGAGTGAGAAAGAGAAGCTGTGAGTGAGAGAGAGAGAGAAAGCGAAGCTGTGAGTGAGAGAGAGAGAGAATGAGAAGCTGTGAGTGTGAGAGAGAGAAGCTGTGAGTGAGAGAGAGAGATGTGAGTGATAGAGAGAGAGAAAGAGAAGCTGTGAGTGAGAGGGAGAGAAAGTAAGAGAAGCTGTGAGTGAGATAGAGAGAGAGAGAAAGAGAAGCTGTGAGTGAGAGAGAGAGGGAGAAAGATAATCTGTGATTGAGAGTGAGAGAGAGAGAAAGAGAAGCTATGAGTGAGAGAGAGAAAGAGAAGCTGTGAGTGAGAGAGAGAAGCTGTGTGAGAGAGAGAAAGAAAAGCTGTGAGTGAGAGAGAGAGAGAGAAAGAGAAGATATGAGTGAGAGAGAGAGAGTAGCAGTGAGTGAGAGAGAGAGAGAGAAAGAGAAGCTGTGAGTGAGACAGAGAGAGAGAAAGAGAAGCTGTGTGAGAGAGAGAGGGGAAGAAAGAGAAGCTGTGTGTGAGAGAGAGAGAAAGAGAAGCTGTGAGTGTGTGTGAGAGAAAGAGAAGCTGTGAGTGAGAGAGAGAGAAAGAAAGAGAAATTAGAGTGAGAAAGAGATAGAGAAAGAGAAGCTGTGAGTGGGAGAGAGAGAAAGAGTCTGTGAGTGAGAGAGAGAGAGAAGCTGTGAGTGAGAGAGAGAGAGAGCTGCTGTGAGTGAGAGAGAGAGAAAGAGAAGCTGTGAATGAGAGAGAGAGAAACTGTGAGTGAGAGAGAGAGAAAGAGAAGCTGTGAGTGAGTAAGAGAGAGAAAGGGAAGTTGTGAGTGAGAGAGAGAGAGAAAGAGCTGTGAGTGAGAGAGAGAGAGAAAGAGAAGCTGTGAGTGAGAGAGAGAGAAAGAGAAGCTGTGAGTGAGACAGAGAGAGAGAAAGAGAAGCTGTGAGAGAGAGAGAGAGGGAGAAAGAGAAGCTGTGAGAGAGCGAGAGAAAGAGAAGCTGTGAGTGTGTGTGAGAGAGAAAGAGAAGCTGTGAGTGACAGAGAGAGAAAGAAAGAGAAATTAGAGTGAGAAATAGAGAGAGAAAGAGAAGCTGTGAGTGGGAGAGAGAGAAAGAGAGTCTGTGAGTGAGAGAGAGAGAGAGAAGCTGTGAGTGAGAGAGCGAGTGCTGCTGTGAGTGAGAGAGAGAGAAAGAGAAGCTGTGAATGAGAGAGAGAGAGAGAGAAAGAGAAGCTGTGAGTGAGAGAGAGAGAAAGAAAGAGAAGCTGTGAGTGAGTGAGAGAGAGAAAGGGAAGTTGTGAGTGAGAGAGAGAGAGAAAGAGAAGCTGTGAGTGAGAGAGAGAAAGAGAAGCTGTGTTTGTGAGAGAGAGAAAGAGAAGCTGTGAGTGAGAAGGAGAGAGAGAGAGAAAGAGAAGCTGTGAGTGAGAGAGAGAGAGAGAGAAAGAGAAGCTGTGAGTGAGAGAGAGAATGAGAAGCTGTGAGTGAGAGAGAGTTGTGAGAGAGAGAGAAAGAGAAGCTGTGAGTGAGAGAGAGAGATGTGAGTGATAGAGAGAGAGAAAGAGAAGCTGTGAGTGAGAGAGAGAGGGAGAAAGATAATCTGTGAGAGAGAGAGAGAAAGAGAAACTGTGTGTGAGAGAGAGAGAGAAAGAGAAGGTGTGAGTGAGAGTGAGAGAGAGAAAGAGAAGCTGTGAGTGAGAGAGAGAGAAAGAGAAGCTGTGAGTGAGAGAGAGAGAAGCTATGAGTGAGAGAGGGAAAGAAAAGCTGTGAGTGAGAGAGAGAGAAAGAGAAGATATGAGTGAGAGAGAGAGAAAGAGAAGCTGTGAGTGAGAGAGAGAGAAGCTATGAGTGAGAGAGAAAGAAAAGCTGTGAGTGAGAGAGAGAGAGAAAGAGAAGATATGAGTGAGAGAGAGAGAGAAGCTGTGAGTGAGAGAGAGAGAAAGAAAGAGAAATTAGAGTGAGAAAGAGAGAGAGAAAGACAAGCTGTGAGTGGGAGAGAGAGAAAGAGAGTCTGTGAATCAGAGAGAGAGAGGGAAGCTGTGAGTGAGAGAGAGAGAGAGCCGCTGTGAGTGAGAGAGAGAGAAAGAGAAGCTGTGAATGAGAGAGAGAGAGAAAGAGAAGCTGTGAGTGAGAAGGAGAGGGAAAGAGAAGCTGTGAGTGAGTGAGAGAGAGAGAAAGAGAAGCTGTGAGAGAGAGAGAGAGAAAGAGAAGCTGTGAGTGAGAGAGAGAGAGAAAGAGAAGCTGTGAGTAAGAAGGAGAGGGAAAGAGAAGAAGTGAGTGAGTGAGTGAGAGAGAGAAAGAGAAGCTGTGAGAGAGAAAGAGAAGCTGTGAGTGAGAGAGTGAGAGAGAGAAAGAGAATCTGTTAGTGAGAGTGAGAGAGAGAGAAAGAGAAGCTGTGAGTGAGAGAGAGATTGAAAGAGAAGCTGTGAGTGAGAGAGAGAGAGAAAGAGAAGCTGTGAGTGAGAGAGAGAAAGAGAAGCTGTGACTGAGAGGGAGAGAGAGAAAGAGAAGCTGTGAGTTACACACAGAGAGAGAAGCTGTGAGTTAGAGAGAGAGAAAGAGTAGCTGTGAGTGACAGAGAGAGAGAAAGAGAAGCTGAGAGTGAGAGAGAGAGAGAGAAAGTGAAGCTGTGAGTGTGAGAGAGAGACAGAGAAGCTGTGTGTGTGTGAGAGAGAGAAAGATAGTCTGAGAAAGAGAGAGTGAAAGAGAAGCTGTGCGTGAGACAGAGAGAGGGAGAAAGAGAAGCTGTGTGCGTGAGAGAGAGAAAGTGAAGCTGTGAGTGAGAGAGAGAGAGAAAGAGAAGCTGTGTGTGTGAGAGAGAAAGATATTTTGAGAAAGAGAGAGTGAAAGAGAAGCTGTGAGTGAGAGAGAGAGAGGGAGAAAGAGAAGCTGTGTGTGTATGAGAGAGAAAGAGAAG
This sequence comes from Bradypodion pumilum, assembly GCA_035047305.1. Classification (NCBI taxonomy): domain Eukaryota; kingdom Metazoa; phylum Chordata; class Lepidosauria; order Squamata; family Chamaeleonidae; genus Bradypodion; species Bradypodion pumilum. The sequence goes on along the minus strand of JAWDJD010000001.1, from coordinate 268,215,288 downwards.
CTGTGAGTGAGAGTGAGAGAGAGAGAGAAAGAGAAGCTGTGAGTGTGAGTGAGAGAGAAAGAGAAGCTGTGAGTGAGTGAGAGAGAGAGAATGAGAAGCTGTGAGTGAGAGAGAGAAGCTGTGAGAGAGAGAAAGAGAAGCTGTGAGTGAGAGAGAGAGAGAAGATGTGAGTGATAGAAAGAGAGAATGAGAAGCTGTCAGTGAGAGAGAGAGAAAGTAAGAGAAGCTGTGAGTGAGATAGAGAGAGAGAGAAAGAGAAGCTGTGAGTGAGAGAGAGAGAGGGAGAGAAAGATAATCTGTGTGTTTTAGAGAGAGAGAAAGAGAAGCTGTGAGTGAGAGAGAGAGAAAGAGAAGCTGTGAGTGAGAGAGAGAAGCTATGAGTGAGAGAGAGAAAGAAAAGCTGTGAGTGAGAGAGAGAGAGAAAGAGAAAATATGAGTGAGAGAGAGAGAAAGAGAAGCTGTGAGTGAGTGAGAGAAGCTATGAGTGAGAGAGAGAAAGAAAAGCTGTGAGTGAGAGAGAGAGAGAGAAAGAGAAGATATGAGTGAGGGAGAGAGAGAAGCAGTGTGTGAGAGAGAAACAGAAGCTGTGAGTGTGTGTGAGAGAGAAAGAGAAGCTGTGAGTGAGAGAGAGAGAAAGAAAGAGAAATTAGAGTGAGAAACAGATAGAGAAAGAGAAGCTGTGAGTGGGAGAGAGAGAAAGAGAGTCTGTGAATCAGAGAGAGAGAGAGAAGCTGTGAGTGAGAGAGAGAGAGAGCCGCTGTGAGTGAGAGAGAGAGAAAGAGAAGCTGTGAATGAGAGAGAGAGAGAGAAAGAGAAGCTGTGAGTGAGAGAGAGAGAAAGAGAAGCTGTGAGTGAGTGAGAGAGAGAAAGGGAAGTTTGTGAGTGAGAGAGAGAGAGAAAGAGAAGCTTTGAGTGAGAGAGAGAAGCTGTGAGTGAGAGAGAGAAAGAAAAGCTTTGAGTGAGAGAGAGAGAGAGAAAGAGAAGATATGTGTGTGTGTGAGAGAGAGAAAGATAGTCTGAGAAAGAAAGAGTGAAAGAGAAGCTGTGAGTGAGACAGAGAGAGGGAGAAAGAGAAGCTGTGTGCGTGAGAGAGAGAAAGAGAAGCTGTGAGTGAGAGTGAGAGAGAGAGAGAGAAAGATAAGCTAAGAGTTAGAGAAAGAGAGAAAGTGAAGCTGTGAGTGAGAGAGAGAGAGACAGAGAAGCTGTGTGTGAGAGAGAGAGAAAGAGAAGATGTGAGTGAGAGTGAGAGAGAGAGAGAGAGATAAAGAGAAGCTGTGAGTGAGAGAGAGAGAAAGCAAAGCTGTGAGAGAGAGAGAAAGAGAAGCTGTGAATGTGTGTGTGAGAGAAAGAGAAGCTGTGAGTGAGAGAGAGAGAAAGAAAGAGAAATTAGAGTGAGAAAGAGAGAGAGAAAGAGAAGCTGTGAGAGAGAGAGAGAGAGAGAAGATGTGAGTGATAGAGAGAGAGAATGAGAAGCTGTGAGTGATAGAGAGAGTAAGTAAGAGAACCTGTGAGTGAGATAGAGAGAGAGAGAAGGAGAAGCTGTGAGTGAGAGAGAGAGAGGGAGAAAGATAAGCTGTGAGAGAGAGAGAGAGAGAAGCTGTGTGTGTGAGAGAGAGAAAGAAAAGCTGTGATTGAGAGTGAGTGAGAGAGAGAAAGAGATGCTGTAAGTGAGAGAGAGAGAGAAAGAGAAGCTGTGAGTGAGACTGTGAGAGAGAGAAAGAGAAGCTGTTAGTGAGAGTGAGAGAGAGAGAGAAAGAGAAGCTGTGAGTGAGAGTGAGATTGAAAGAGAAGCTGTGAGTGAGAGAGAGAGAGAAAGAGAAGCTGTGAGTGAGAGGGAGAGAAAGAGAAGCTGTGAGTGACACAGAGAGAGAGAAGCTGTGAGTTAGAGAGAGAGAAAGAGAAGCTGTGAGTGACAGAGAGAGGAAGAGAAGCTGTGAGTGAGAGAGAGAGAGAGAGAAAGAGAAGCTGTGTGTGTGTGAGAGAGAAAGATAGTCTGAGAAAGAGAGAGTGAAAGAGAAGCTGTGAGTGAGACAGAGAAAGAGAGAAAGAGAAGCTGTGTGTGTGAGAGAGAGAAAGAGAAGCTGTGAGTGAGAGTGAGAGAGAGAAAGAGAAAGAGAAGCTGTGAGTGAGAGAGTGAGAAAGAGAAGCTGTGAGTGAGAGAGAGAGAGAAAGCGAAGCTGTGAGTGAGAGAGAGAGAGAATGAGAAGCTGTGAGTGTGAGAGAGAGAAGCTGTGAGTGAGAGAGAGAGATGTGAGTGATAGAGAGAGAGAAAGAGAAGCTGTGAGTGAGAGGGAGAGAAAGTAAGAGAAGCTGTGAGTGAGATAGAGAGAGAGAGAAAGAGAAGCTGTGAGTGAGAGAGAGAGGGAGAAAGATAATCTGTGATTGAGAGTGAGAGAGAGAGAAAGAGAAGCTATGAGTGAGAGAGAGAGAAAGAGAAGCTGTGAGTGAGAGAGAGAAGCTGTGTGTGTGAGAGAGAGAAAAGCTGTGAGTGAGAGAGAGAGAGAGAAAGAGAAGATATGAGTGAGTGAGAGAGAGAAGCAGTGAGTGAGAGAGAGAGAGAGAAAGAGAAGCTGTGAGTGAGTGAGAGAGAGAGAAAGAGAAGCTGTGAGTGAGAGAGAGAGAAAGAGAAGCTGTGAGTGAGAGAGAGAAAGAGAAGCTGTGACTGAGAGGGAGAGAGAGAAAGAGAAGCTGTGAGTGACAGAGAGGGGAAGAAAGAGAAGCTGTGTGTGTGAGAGAGAGAAAGAGAAGCTGTGAGTGTGTGTGAGAGAAAGAGAAGCTGTGAGTGAGAGAGAGAGAGAAAGAAAGAGAAATTAGAGTGAGAAAGAGATAGAGAAAGAGAAGCTGTGAGTGGGAGAGAGAGAAAGAGTCTGTGAGTGAGAGAGAGAGAGAAGCTGTGAGTGAGAGAGAGAGAGAGCTGCTGTGAGTGAGTGAGAGAGAGAGAAAGAGAAGCTGTGAGTGAGAGAGAGAGAAAGAGAAGCTGTGAGTGAGAGAGAGAAAGAGAAGCTGTGAGTGAGAGAGAGAGAAAGAGAAGCTGTGTGTAAGAAGGAGAGGGAAAGAGAAGAAGTGAGTGAGTGAGAGAGAGAGAGAAAGAGAATCTGTGAGAGAGAAAGAGAAGCTGTGAGTGAGAGAGTGAGAGAGAGAAAGAGAATCTGTTAGTGAGAGTGAGAGAGAGAGAGAAAGAGAAGCTGTGTGTGAGAGAGAGATTGAAAGAGAAGCTGTGAGTGAGAGAGAGAGAGAGAAAGAGAAGCTGTGAGTGAGAGAGAGAAAGAGAAGCTGTGACTGAGAGGGAGAGAGAGAAAGAGAAGCTGTGAGTGACAGAGAGAGAAGCTGTGAGTTAGAGAGAGAGAAAGAGAAGCTGTGAGTGACAGAGAGAGAGAAAGAGAAGCTGAGAGTGAGAGAGAGAGAGAGAGAAAGTGAAGCTTTGAGTGAGAGAGAGAGACAGAGAAGCTGTGTGTGTGTGTGAGAGAGAAAGATAGTCTGAGAAAGAGAGAGTGAAAGAGAAGCTGTGAGTGAGACAGAGAGAGGGAGAAAGAGAACCTGTGTGCGTGTGAGAGAGAAAGAGAAGCTGTGAGTGAGAGAGAGAGAAAGTGAAGCTGTGAGTGAGAGAGAGAGAGAAAGAGACGCTGTGTGTGTGAGAGAGAGAAAGATAGTCTGAGAAAGAGAGAGTGAAAGAGAAGCTGTGAGTGAGAGAGAGAGGGAGAAACAGAAGCTGTGTGTGTGAGAGAGAGAAAGAGAAGCTGTGAGTGAGAGTGAGAGAGAGAGAAAAAGAGAAGCTGTGAGTGTGAGTGAGAGAGAAAGTGAAGCTGTGAGTGAGAGAGAGAGAGAATGAGAAGCTGTGAGTGAGAGAGAGAAGCTGTGTGAGAGAGGGAGAAAGAGAAGCTGTGAGTGAGAGAGAGAGAGAAGATGTGAGTGATAGAGAGAGAGAATGAGAAGCTGTCAGTGAGAGAGAGAGAAAGTAAGAGAAGCTGTGAGTGAGATAGAGAGAGAGAAAGAGAAGCTGTGAGTGAGAGAGAGAGAGGGAGAGAAAGATAATCTGTGAGAGAGCGAGAGAGAAAGAGAAGCTGTGTGTTTTAGAGAGAGAGAAAGAGAAGCTGTGATTGAGAGTGTGAGAGAGAGAGAAAGAGAAGCTGTGAGTGAGAGAGAGAGAAGCTATGAGTGAGAGAGAAAAAGAAAAGCTGTGAGTGAGAGAGAGAGAGAAAGAGAAGATATGAGTGAGAGAGAGAGAGAGAAGCAGTGAGAGAGAGAGAAACAGAAGCTGTGAGTGAGACAGAGAGAGAGAAAGAGAAGCTGAGAGAGAGAGAGAGGGAGAAAGAGAAGCTGTGTGAGAGAGAGAGAATGAGAAGCTGTGAGTGTGTGTGAGAGAGAAAGAGAAGCTGTGAGTGAGAGAGAGAGAAAGAAAGAGAAATTAGAGTGAGAAAGAGAGAGAGAAAGAGAAGCTGTGAGTGGGAGAGAGAGAAAGAGAGTCTGTGAATCATAGAGAGAGAGAGAAGCTGTGCGTGAGAGAGAGAGAGCCGCTGTGAGTGAGAGAGAGAGAAAGAGAAGCTGTGAATGAGAGAGAGAGAGAAAGAGAAGCTGTGAGTGAGAGAAAGAGAAAGAGAAGCTGTGAGTGAGTGAGAGAGAGAAAGGGAAGTTTGTGAGTGAGAGAGAGAGAGAAAGAGAAGCTGTGTTTGAGAGAGAGAAGCTGTGAGTGAGAGAGAGAAAGAAAAGCTGTGAGTGAGAGAGAGAGAGAAAGAGAAGATGTGAGTGAGTGAGTGAGAGAGAGAAGCAATGAGTGTGAGAGAGAGAGAGAAAGAGAAGCTGTCAGTGAGACAGAGAGAGAGAAAGAGAAGCTGTGAGAGAGAGAAAGAGGGAGAAAGAGAAGCTGTGTGTGTGAGAGAGAGAGAGAAGCTGTGAGTGTGTGTGTGAGAGAAAGAGAAGCTGTGAGTGAGAGAGAGAGAAAGAAAGAGAAATTAGAGTGAGAAAGAGAGAGAGAAAGAGAAGCTGTGAGTGAGAGAGAGAGAGAGAAGATGTGAGTGATAGAGAGAGAATGAGAAGCTGTGAGTGATAGAGAGAGTAAGTAAGAGAAGCTGTGAGTGAGATAGAGAGAGAGAAGGAGAAGCTGTGAGTGAGTGAGAGAGAGGGAGAAAGATAAGCTGTGAGAGAGAGAGAGAGAGAGAAGCTGTGTGTGTGTGTGAGAGAGAGAAAGAAAAGCTGTGATTGAGAGTGAGTGAGAGAGAGAAAGAGATGCTGTAAGTGAGAGAGAGAGAAGCTGTGAGTGAGAGAGATAAAGAAAAGCGGTGAGTGAGAGAGAGAGAGAAAGAGAAGCTGTGAGTGAGACTGTGAGAGAGAGAAAGAGAAGCTGTTAGTGAGAGTGAGAGAGAGAGAGAAAGAGAAGCTGTGAGTGAGAGTGAGATTGAAAGAGAAGCTGTGAGTGAGAGAGAGAGAGAGAAAGAGATGCTGTGAGTGAGAGAGAGAAAGAGAATCTGTGAGTGAGAGGGAGAGAAAGAGAAGCTGTGAGTGACACAGAGAGAGAGAAGCTGTGAGTTAGAGAGAGAGAAAGAGAAGCTGTGAGTGACAGAGAGAGAGGAAGAGATGCTGTGTGTGTGTGTGAGAGAGAAAGATAGTCTGAGAAAGAGAGATAGAAAGAGAAGCTGTGAGTGGGAGAGAGAGAAAGAGAGTCTGTGAATCAGAGAGAGAGAGAGAAGCTGTGAGTGAGAGAGAGAGAGAGCCGCTGTGAGTGAGAGAGAAATGGAAGTTTGTGAGTGAGAGAGAGAGAGAAAGAGAAGATGTGAGTGAGCGAGAGAAGCTGTGAGTGAGAGAGAGAAAGAAAAGCTGTGAGTGAGAGAGAGAGAGAGAAAGAGAAGATGTGTGTGAGAGAGAGAAAGATAGTCTGAGAAAGAGAGAGTGAAAGAGAAGCTGTGAGTGAGAAAGAGAGAGGGAGAAAGAGAAGCTGTGTGCGTGAGAGAGAGAAAGAGAAGCTGTGAGTGAGAGTGAGTGAGAGAGAGAGAAAGAGAAGCTGAGAGTTAGAGAGAGAGAAAGTGAAGCTGTGAGTGAGAGAGAGAGAGAAGCTGTGTGTGTGTGAGAGAGAGAAAGATAGTCTGTGAAAGAGAGAGTGAAAGAGAAGCTGTGAGTGAGACAGAGAGAGGGAGAAAGAGAAGCTGTGTGTGTGTGAGAGAGAAAGAGAAGCTGTGAGTGAGAGTGAGAGAGAGAGAGAGAAAGAGAAGCTGTGAGTGAGAGAGAGAGATAAAGAGAAGCTGTGAGTGAGAGAGAGAGAAAGCAAAGCTGTGAGTGAGAGAGAGAGAGAATGAGAAGCTGTGAGTGAGAGAGAGAGAAGATGTGAGTGAGAGAGAGAGAGAGAAGATGTGAGTGAGAGAGAGAGGGAGAAAGAGAAGCTGTGTGTGTGTGAAAGAGAAAGAGAAGCTGTGAGTGAGAGTGAGAGAGAGAGAAAGAGAAAGAGAAGCTGTGAGTGAGAGAGCGAGAGAGAGAAAGAGAAGCTGTTAGTGAGAGTGAGAGAGAGAGAGAAAGAGAAGCTGTGAGTGAGAGAGAGAGAAAGAGAAGCTGTGAGAGAGAAAGAGAAGCTGTGAGTGAGAGAGTGAGAGAGAGAAAGAGAATCTGTTAGTGAGAGTGAGAGAGAGAGAGAGAGAAAGAGAAGCTGTGAGTGAGAGAGAGATTGAAAGAGAAGCTGTGAGTGAGAGAGAGAGAGAGAAAGAGAAGCTGTGAGTGAGAGAGAGAAAGAGAAGCTGTGACTGAGAGGGAGAGAGAAAGAGAAGCTGAGAGTGAGAGAGAGAGAGAAAGTGAAGCTGTGAGTGAGAGAGAGAGAGACAGAGAAGCTGTGTGTGTGTGAGAGAGAGAAAGATAGTCTGAGAAAGAGAGAGTGAAAGAGAAGCTGTGAGTGAGACAGAGAGAGGGAGAAAGAGAAGATGTGTGCGTGAGAGAGAGAAAGAGAAGCTGTGAGTGAGAGAGAGAGAAAGTGAAGCTGTGAGTGAGAGAGAGAGAGAAAGAGACGCTGTGTGTGAGAGAGAGAAAGATAGTCTGAGAAAGAGAGAGTGAAAGAGAAGCTGTGAGTGAGAGAGAGAGGGAGAAAGAGAAGCTGTGTGTGTGTGAGAGAGAAAGAGAAGCTGTGAGTGAGAGTGAGAGAGAGAGAGAAAAAGAGAAGCTGTGAGTGTGAGTAAGAGAGAAACAGAAGCTTTCAGTGAGTGAGAGATAGAGAATGAGAAGCTGTGAGTGAGAGAGAGAAGCTGTGAGAGAGAGAGAGAAAGAGAAGCTGTGAGTGAGAGAGAGAGAGAAGCTGTGTGTGTGTGAGAGATAGAAAGATAGTCTGAGAAAGAGAGAGTGAAAGAGAAGCTGTGAGTGAGACAGAGAGAGGGAGAAAGAGAAGCTGTGTGTGTGAGAGAGAGAAAGAGAAGCTGTGAGTGAGAGTGAGAGAGAGAGAGAGAAAGAGAAGCTGTGAGTGAGAGAGAGAGATAAAGAGAAGCTGTGAGTGAGAGAGAGAGAAAGCAAAGCTGTGAGTGAGAGAGAGAGAGAATGAGAAGCTGTGAGTGAGAGAGAGAGAAGCTGTGAGTGAGAGAGAGAGAGAAGATGTGAGTGAGAGAGAGAGGGAGAAAGAGAAGCTGTGTGTGTGTGAAAGAGAAAGAGAAGCTGTGAGTGAGAGTGATAGAGAGAGAAAGAGAAAGAGAAGCTGTGAGTGAGAGAGCGAGAGAGAGAAAGAGAAGCTGTTAGTGAGAGTGAGAGAGAGAGAGAAAGAGAAGCTCTGAGTGAGAGAGAGAGAAAGAGATGCTGTGAGTGAGAGAGAGAGAGAAAGAGAAGCTGTGAGTGAGAGAGAGAGAAAGAGAAGCTGTGTGTGTGAGAGAGAGAAAGAGAAGCTGTGAGTGAGAAGGAGAGGGAAAGAGAAGCTGTGAGTGAGTGAGAGAGAGAGAAAGAGTAGCTGTGAGTGAGAGAGAGAGAAAGAGAAGCTGTGAGAGAGAAAGAGAAGCTGTGAGTGAGAGAGTGAGAGAGAAAGAGAATCTGTTAGTGAGAGTGAGAGAGAGATAGAAAGAGAAGCTGTGAGTGAGAGAGAGATTGAAAGAGAAGCTGTGAGTGAGAGAGAGAGAGAAAGAGAAGCTGTGAGTGAGAGAGAGAAAGAGAAGCTGTGACTGAGAGGGAGAGAGAAAGAGAAGCTGAGAGTGAGAGAGAGAGAGAAAGTGAAGCTGTGAGTGAGAGAGAGAGAGACAGAGAAGCTGTGTGTGTGTGAGAGAGAAAGATAGTCTGAGAAAGAGAGAGTGAAAGAGAAGCTGTGAGTGAGACAGAGAGAGGGAGAAAGAGAAGCTGTGTGCGTGAGAGAGAGAAAGAGAAGCTGTGAGTGAGAGAGAGAGAAAGTGAAGCTGTGAGTGAGAGAGAGAGAGAAAGAGACGCTGTGTGTGTGTGAGAGAGAAAGATAGTCTGAGAAAGAGAGAGTGAAAGAGAAGCTGTGAGTGAGAGAGAGAGAGGGAGAAAGAGAAGCTGTGTGTGTGTGAGAGAGAAAGAGAAGTTGTGAGTGAGAGTGAGAGAGAGAGAGAAAAAGAGAAGCTGTGTGTGTGAGTAAGAGAGAAAGAGAAGCTGTGAGTGAGTGAGAGAGAGAGAATGAGAAGCTGTGAGTGAGAGAGAGAAGCTGTGAGAGAGAGAGAGAAAGAGAAGCTGTGAGAGAGAGAGAGAGAGAGAAAATGTGAGTGATAGAGAGAGAGAATGAGAAGTTGTCAGTGAGAGAGAGAAAGTAAGAGAAGCTGTGAGTGAGATAGAGAGAGAGAGAAAGAGAAGCTGTGAGTGAGAGAGAGAGAGGGAGAGAAAGATAATCTGTGTGAGAGAGAGAGAGAAAGAGAAGCTGTGTGTTTTTTAGAGAGAGAGAAAGAGAAGGTGTGATTGAGAGTGTGTGTGAGAGAGAAAGAGAAGCTGTGAGTGAGAGAGAGAGAAAGAGAAGCTGTGAGTGAGAGAGAGAGAAGCTATGAGTGAGAGAGAGAAAGGAAAGGTGTGAGTGAGAGAGAGAGAGAGAAAGAGAAGATATGAGTGAGAGAGAGGGAGAAGCAGTGAGAGAGAGAGAAACAGAAGCTGTGAGTGAGACAGAGAGAGAGAAAGAGAAGCTGTGAGAGAGAGAGAGAGGGAGAAAGAGAAGCTGTGAGAGAGAGAGAGAAAGAGAAGCTGTGAGTGTGTGAGAGAGAGAAAGAGAAGCTGTGAGTGAGAGAGAGAGAAAGAAAGAGAAATTAGAGTGAGAAAGAGAGAGAAAAAGAGAAGCTGTGAGAGGGAGAGAGAGAAAGAGAGTCTGTGAATCAGAGAGAGAGAGAGAAGCTGTGAGTGAGAGAGAGAGAGAGAGCCGCTGTGAGTGAGAGAGAGAGAAAGAGAAGCTGTGAGTGAGTGAGAGAGAGAAAGGGAAGTTTGTGAGTGAGAGAGAGAGAGAAAGAGAAGCTGTGAGTGAGAGAGAGAAGCTGTGTGTGAGAGAGAGAAAGAAAAGCTGTGAGTGAGAGAGAGAAAGAAAGAGAAGATGTGAGTGAGTGAGAGAGAGAGAGAAGCAGTGAGTGAGAGAGAGAGAGAGAAAGAGAAGCTGTCAGTGAGACAGAGAGAGAAAGAGAAGCTGTGAGAGAGAGAGAGGGAGAAAGAGAAGCTGTGAGAGAGAGAGAGAAAGAGAAGCTGTGAGTGTGTGTGTGAGAGAAAGAGAAGCTCTGAGTGAGAGAGAGAGAAAGAAAGAGAAATTAGAGTGAGAAAGAGAGAGAGAAAGAGAAGCTGTGAGTGAGAGAGAGAGAGAGAAGATGTGAGTGATAGAGAGAGAGAATGAGAAGCTGTGAGTGATAGAGAGAGTAAGTAAGAGAAGCTGTGAGTGAGATAGAGAGAGAGAGAAGGAGAAGCTGTGAGTGAGAGAGAGAGAGGGAGAAAGATAAGCTGTGTGAGAGAGTGAGAGAAGCTGTGTGTGTGTGAGAGAGAAAGAAAAGCTGTGATTGAGAGTGAGAGAGAGAGAGAAAGAGATGCTGTGAGTGAGAGAGAGAGAAGCTGTGAGTGAGAGAGAGAAAGAAAAGCGGTGAGTGAGAGAGAGAGAGAAAGAGAAGCTGTGAGTGAGAGAGTGAGAGAGAGAAAGAGAAGCTGTTAGTGAGAGTGAGAGAGAGAGAGAAAGAGAAGCTGTGAGTGAGTGAGAGAGAGAAAGGGAAGTTTGTGAGTGAGAGAGAGAGAGAAAGAGAAGCTGTGAGTGAGAGAGAGAAGCTGTGTGTGAGAGAGAGAAAGAAAAGCTGTGAGTGAGAGAGAGAAAGAAAGAGAAGATGTGAGTGAGTGAGAGAGAGAGAGAAGCAGTGAGTGAGAGAGAGAGAGAGAAAGAGAAGCTGTCAGTGAGACAGAGAGAGAAAGAGAAGCTGTGAGAGAGAGAGAGGGAGAAAGAGAAGCTGTGAGAGAGAGAGAGAAAGAGAAGCTGTGAGTGTGTGTGTGAGAGAAAGAGAAGCTCTGAGTGAGAGAGAGAGAAAGAAAGAGAAATTAGAGTGAGAAAGAGAGAGAGAAAGAGAAGCTGTGAGTGAGAGAGAGAGAGAGAAGATGTGAGTGATAGAGAGAGAGAATGAGAAGCTGTGAGTGATAGAGAGAGTAAGTAAGAGAAGCTGTGAGTGAGATAGAGAGAGAGAGAAGGAGAAGCTGTGAGTGAGAGAGAGAGAGGGAGAAAGATAAGCTGTGTGAGAGAGTGAGAGAAGCTGTGTGTGTGTGAGAGAGAAAGAAAAGCTGTGATTGAGAGTGAGAGAGAGAGAGAAAGAGATGCTGTGAGTGAGAGAGAGAGAAGCTGTGAGTGAGAGAGAGAAAGAAAAGCGGTGAGTGAGAGAGAGAGAGAAAGAGAAGCTGTGAGTGAGAGAGTGAGAGAGAGAAAGAGAAGCTGTTAGTGAGAGTGAGAGAGAGAGAGAAAGAGAAGCTGTGAGTGAGAGTGAGATTGAAAGAGAAGCTGTGAGTGAGAGATAGAGAGAAAGAGAAGCTGTGAGTGAGAGAGAGAAAGAGAAGCTGTGAGTGAGAGGGAGAGAAAGAGAAGCTGTGAGTGACACAGAGAGAGAGAAGCTGTGAGTGAGAGAGAGAGAAAGAGAAGCTGTGAGTGAGTGAGAGAGAGAAAGGGAAGTTTGTGAGTGTGTGTGAGAGAGAAAGAGAAGCTGTGAGAGAGAGAGAGAAAGAGAAGCTGTGAGTGAGAGAGAGAAGATGTGAGTGATAGAGAGAGAGAATGAGAAGCTGTGAGTGATAGAGAGAGTAAGTAAGAGAAGCTGTGAGTGAGATAGAGAGAGAGAGAAGGAGAAGCTGTGAGTGAGGGAGAGAGAGGGAGAAAGATAAGCTGTGTGTGTGTGAGAGAGAGAGAGAGAAGCTGTGTGTGTGTGAGAGAGAAAGAAAAGCTGTGATTGAGAGTGAGAGAGAGAGAAAGAGATGTTGTGAGTGAGAGAGAGAAGCTGTGAGTGAGAGAGAGAAAGAAAAGCGGTGAGTGAGAGAGAGAGAGAAAGAGAAGCTGTGAGTGAGAGAGTGAGAGAGAGAAAGGGAAGCTGTTAGTGAGAGTGAGAGAGAGAGAGAAAGAGAAGCTGTGAGTGAGAGTGAGATTGAAAGAGAAGCTGTGAGTGAGAGAGAGAGAGAAAGAGAAGCTGTGAGTGAGAGAGAGAAAGAGAAGCTGTGAGTGAGAGGGAGGGAAACAGAAGCTGTGAGTGACACAGAGAGAGAGAAGCTGTGAGTTAGAGAGAGAGAAATAGAAGCTGTGAGTGACAGAGAGAGAGAAAGAGAAGCTGAGAGTGAGAGAGAGAGAGAATGTGAAGCTGTGAGTGAGAGAGAGAAAGAGAAGCTGTGTGTGTGTGAGAGAGAGAAAGATAGTCTGAGAAAGAGAGAGTGAAAGAGAAGCTGTGAGTGAGACAGAGGGAGAAAGAGTAGCTGTGTGTCAGAGAGAGAGAAAGAGAAGCTGTGAGTGAGAGAGAGAGAAAGAGAAGCTGTGAGTGAGAGAGAGAGAGAATGCGAAGCTGTGAGTGAGTGAGAGAGAGAGAATGAGAAGCTGTGAGTGTGAGAGAGAGAAGCTGTGAGTGAGAGAGAGAGAGATGTGAGTGATAGAGAGAGAGAAAGAGAAGCTGTGAGTGAGAGGGAGAGAAAGTAAGAGAAGCTGTGAGTGAGATAGAGAGAGAGAGAAAGAGAAGCTGTGAGTGAGAGAGAGAGAGGGAGAAAGATAATCTGTGATTGAGAGTGAGAGAGAGAGAAAGAGAAGCTGTGAGTGAGAGAGAGAGAAAGAGAAGCTGTGAGTGAGAGAGAGAGAAGCTGTGTGAGAGAGAGAAAGATAAGCTGTGAGAGAGAGAGAGAGAGAGAAAGAGAAGATATGAGTGAGAGAGAGAGAGAAGCAGTGAGTGAGAGAGAGAGAAAGAGAAGCTGTGAGTGAGACAGAGAGAGAGAAAGAGAAACTGTGAGAGAGAGAGAGGGGAAGAAAGAGAAGCTGTGTATGTGAGAGAGAGAAAGAGAAGCTGTGAGTGTGTGTGAGAGAGAAAGAGAAGCTGTGAGTGAGAGAGAGAGAGAGAGAGAAAGAGAAATTAGAGTGAGAAAGAGAGAGAGAAAGAGAAGCTGTGAGTGGGAGAGAGAGAAAGAGTCTGTGAGTGAGAGAGAGAGAGAGAAGCTGTGAGTGAGAGAGAGAGAGAGCTGCTGTGAGTGAGAGAGAGAGAAAGAGAAGCTGTGAATGAGAGAGAAACTGTGAGTGAGAGAGAGAGAAAGAGAAGCTGTGAGTGAGTAAGAGAGAGAACGGGAAGTTGTGAGTGAGAGAGAGAGAGAAAGAGAAGCTGTGAGTGAGAGAGAGAAACTGTGAGTGAGAGAGAGAAAGAAAAGCTGTGAGTGAGAGAGAGAGAGAGAAAGAGAAGCTGTCAGTGAGACAGAGAGAGAGAAAGAGAAGCTGTGAGAGAGAGAGAGGGAGAAAGAGAAGCTGTGAGAGAGAGAGAGAAAGAGAAGCTGTGAGTGTGTGTGAGAGAGAAAGAGAAGCTGTGAGAAAGAGAGAGAGAAAGAGAAGCTGTGAGTGAGAGAGAGAGAGAAGATGTGAGTGATAGAGAGAGAGAATGAGAAGCTGTGAGTGATAGAGAGAGTAAGTAAGAGAAGCTGTGAGTGAGATAGAGAGAGAGAGAAGGAGAAGCTGTGAGTGAGGGAGAGAGAGGGAGAAAGATAAGCTGTGTGTGTGTGAGAGAGAGAGAGAAGCTGTGTGTGTGAGAGAGAGAAAGAAAAGCTGTGATTGAGAGTGAGAGAGAGAGAAAGAGATGTTGTGAGTGAGAGAGAGAGAAGCTGTGAGTGAGAGAGAGAAAGAAAAGCGGTGATTGAGAGTGAGAGAGAGAGAAAGAGAAGCTGAGAGTGAGAGAGAGAGAGAATGTGAAGCTGTGAGTGAGAGAGAGAAAGAGAAGCTGTGTGTGTGTGTGTGAGAGAAAGATAGTCTGAGAAAGAGAGAGTGAAAGAGAAGCTATGAGTGAGACAGAGGGAGAAAGAGTAGCTGTGTGTCAGAGAGAGAGAAAGAGAAGCTGTGAGTGAGAGAGAGAGAAAGAGAAGCTGTGAGTGAGAGAGAGAGAGAAAGCGAAGCTGTGAGTGAGAGAGAGAGAGAGAATGAGAAGCTGTGAGTGTGAGAGAGAGAAGCTGTGAGTGAGAGAGAGATGTGAGTGATAGAGAGAGAGAAAGAGAAGATGTGAGTGAGAGGGAGAGAAAGTAAGAGAAGCTGTGAGTGAGATAGAGAGAGAGAGAAAGAGAAGCTGTGAGTGAGAGAGAGAGAGGGAGAAAGATAATCTGTGATTGAGAGTGAGAGAGAGAGAAAGAGAAGCTGTGAGTGAGAGAGAGAGAAAGAGAAGCTGTGAGTGAGTGAGAGAGAAGCTGTGTGAGAGAGAGAAAGAAAAGCTGTGAGTGAGAGAGAGAGAGAGAAAGAGAAGATATGAGTGAGAGAGAGAGAGAAGCAGTGAGTGAGAGAGAGAGAAAGAGAAGCTGTGAGTGAGACAGAGAGAGAGAAAGAGAAACTGTGAGAGAGAGAGAGGGGAAGAAAGAGAAGCTGTGTATGTGAGAGAGAGAAAGAGAAGCTGTGAGTGTGTGTGAGAGAGAAAGAGAAGCTGTGAGTGAGAGAGAGAGAGAGAGAGAAAGAAAGAGAAATTAGAGTGAGAAAGAGAGAGAGAAAGAGAAGCTGTGAGTGGGAGAGAGAGAGAGAGTCTGTGAGTGAGAGAGAGAGAGAGAAGCTGTGAGTGAGAGAGAGCGAGCTGCTGTGAGTGAGAGAGAGAGAAAGAGAAGCTGTGAGTGAGAGAGAAACTGTGAGTGAGAGAGAGAGAAAGAGAAGCTGTGAGTGAGTAAGAGAGAGAAAGGGAAGTTGTGAGTGAGAGAGAGAGAGAAAGAGAAGCTGTGAGTGAGAGAGAGAGAGAAAGAGAAGCTGTGAGTGAGAGAGAGAGAAAGAGAAGCTGTGAGTGAGAAGGAGAGGGAAAGAGAAGCTGTGAGTGAGAGAGAGAGAAAGAGAAGCTGTGTGAGAGAAAGAGAGAAGCTGTGAGTGAGAGAGTGAGAGATAGAAAGAGAAGCTGTGAGTGAGAGAGAGAAAGAGAAGCTGTGAGTGAGGGGGAGAGAGAGAAAGAGAAGCTGTGAGTGAGAGAGAGAGAAAGAGAAGCTGTGAGTGAGAGAGAGAAAGAGAAGTTGTGAGTGAGAGGGAGAGAGAGAAAGAGAAGCTGTGAGTGACACACAGAGAGAGAAGCTGTGAGTTAGAGAGAGAGAGAAAGAGAAGTTGTGAGTGACAGAGAGAGAGAGAAAGAGAAGCTGTGAGTGAGTGTGAGAGCGAGAGAGAAAGAGAAGCTGTGAGTGAGAGAGAGAGAAAGAGATGCTGTGAGTGAGAGAGAGAGAGAAAGAGAAGCTGTGAGTGAGAGAGAGAGAAAGAGAAGCTGTGAGAGAGAGAGAAAGAGAAGCTGTGAGAAAGAAGGAGAGGGAAAGAGAAGAAGTGAGTGAGAGAGAGAGAGAAAGAGAAGCTGTGAGTGAGAGAGAGAGAAAGAGAAGCTGTGAGTGAGAGAGTGAGAGAGAGAAAGAGAAGCTGTTAGTGAGAGTGAGAGAGAGAGAGAAAGAGAAGCTGTGAGTGAGAGAGAGATTGAAAGAGAAGCTGTGAGTGAGTGAGAGAGAGAGAAAGAGAAGCTGTGAGTGAGAGAGAGAGAAAGAGAAGCTGTGAGTGAGAGAGAGAGAGAAAGAGAAGCTGTGATTAAGAAGGAGAGGGAAAGAGAAGAAGTGAGTGAGTGAGAGAGAGAGTGAAAGAGAAGCTGTGAGTGAGAGAGTGAGAGAGAGAAAGAGAATCTGTTAGTGAGAGTGAGAGAGAGAGAGAAAGAGAAGCTGTGTGTGTGAGAGAGAAAGAGAAGCTGTGAGTGAGAGGGAGAGAAAGAGAAGCTGTGAGTGACACACACAGAGATAAGCTGTGAGTTAGAGAGAGAGAAAGAGAAGCTGTGAGTGACAGAGAGAGAAAGAGAAGCTGAGAGTGAGAGAGAGAGAAAGTGAAGCTGTGAATGAGAGAGAGAGAAAGAGAAGCTGTGTGAGAGAGAGAAGCTGTGAGTGAGAGAGAGAAAGAAAAGCTGTGAGTGAGAGAGAGAGAGAAAGAGAAGCTGTGAGTGAGAGAGAGAGAGAGAGAGAAGCAGTGAGTGAGAGAGAGAGAGAGAGAAAGAGCTGTCAGTGAGACAGAGAGAGAGAAAGAGAAGCTGTGAGAGAGAGAGAGGGAGAAAGAGAAGCTGTGAGAGAGAGTGAAAGAGAAGCTGTGAGTGTGTGTGTGAGAGAAAGAGAAGCTGTGAGTGAGAGAGAGAGAAAGAAAGAGAAATTAGAGTGAGAAAGAGAGAGAGAAAGAGAAGCTGTGAATGAGAGAGAGAGAGAGAGAAGATGTGAGTGATAGAGAGAGAGAATGAGAAGCTGTGAGTGATAGAGAGAGTAAGTAAGAGAAGCTGTGAGTGAGATAGAGAGAGAGAAGGAGAAGCTGTGAGTGAGACAGAGGGAGAGAAAGAGAAGCTGTGAGAGAGAGAGAGAGGGAGAAAGAGAAGCTGTGAGAGAGAGAGAGAAAGAGAAGCTGTGAGTGAGAGAAAGAAAGAAAGAGAAATTAGAGTGAGAAAGAGAGAGAGAAAGAGAAGCTGTGAGTGGGAGAGAGAGAAAGAGAGTCTGTGAGTGAGAGAGAGAGAGAGAAGCTGTGAGTGAGAGAGAGAGAGCCGCTGTGAGTGAGAGAGAGAGAAAGAGAAGCTGTGAATGAGAGAGAGAGAAAGAGAAGCTGTGAGTGAGAGAGAGAGAAAGAAAGAGAAGCTGTGAGTGAGTGAGAGAGAGAAAGGGAAGTAGTGAGTGAGAGAGAGAGAAAGAGAAGCTGTGAGTGAGAGAGAGAAAGAGAAGCTGTGAGTGAGAGAGAGAGAGAGAGAGAAGCTGTGAGTGAGAAGGAGAGAGAGAGAAAGAGAAGCTATGAGTGCGAGAGAGAGAAAGAAAGAGAAGCTGTGAGTGAGAGAGAGAATGAGAAGCTGTGAGTGAGAGAGAGAAGGTGTGTGAGAGAGAGAGAAACAGAAGCTGTGAGAGAGAGAGAGAGAGATGTGAGTGATAGAGAGAGAGAAAGAGAAGCTGTGAGTGAGAGAGAGAGAAAGAGAAGCTGTGAGTGAGAGAGAGAGAATCTGTGAGTGAGAGAGAGAAATCAAAGCTGTGAGTGAGAGAGAGAGAGAGAAAGAGAAGATATGAGTGAGAGAGAAGCAGTGAGAGAGAGAGAGAGAAACAGAAGCTGTGAGTGAGACAGAGAGAGAAAGAGAAGCTGTGAGAGAGAGAGAGAAAGAGAAGCTGTGAGTGTGTGAGAGGGAGAAAGAGAAGCTGTGAGTGAGAGAGAGAGAAAGAAAGAGAAATTAGAGTGAGAAAGAGAGAGAGAAAGAGAAGCTGTGAGTGGGAGAGAGAGAGCCGCTGTGAGTGAGAGAGAGAAAGAGAAGCTGTGAATGAGAGAGAGAGAGAAAGAGAAGCTGTGTGTGTGAGAGAGAAAGAGAAGCTGTGAGTGAGTGAGAGAGAGAGAAAGGGAAGTTGTGAGTGAGAGAGAGAGAAAGAGAAGCTGTGAGTGTGTGAGAGAGAAAGAGAAGCTGTGAGTGAGAGAGAGAGAGAGAAAGAGAAGCTGTGAGTGAGAAGGAGAGGGAAAGAGAAGCTGTGAGTGAGTGAGAGAGAGAGAAAGAGAAGCTGTGAGTGAGAGAGAGAGAAAGAGAAGCTGAGAGTGAGAGAGAGAGAGAAAGTGAAGCTGTGAATGAGAGAGAGAGAGAAAGAGAAGCTGTGAGTTAGAAAGAGAGAGAGAAAGAGAAGTTGTGAGTGACAGAGAGAGAGAGAAAGAGAAGCTGTGAGTGAGAGTGAGAGCGAGAGAGAAAAAGAAGCTGTGAGTGAGAGAGAGAGAAAGAGATGCTGTGAGTGAGAGAGAGAGAGAAAGAGAAGCTGTGAGTGAGAGAGAGAGAAAGAGAAGCTGTGAGTGAGAGAGAGAGAGAGAAAGAGAAGCTGTGAGAAAGAAGGAGAGGAAAAGAGAAGAAGTGAGTGAGTGAGAGAGAAAAAGAGAAGCTGTGAGTGAGAGAGAGAAAGAGAAGCTGTGAGTGAGAGAGTGAGAGAGAGAAAGAGAAGCTGTTAGTGAGAGTGAGAGAGAGAGAAAGAGAAGCTGTGAGTGAGAGAGAGATTGAAAGAGAAGCTGTGAGTGAGAGAGAGAAAGAGAAGCTGTGAGTGAGAGAGAGAGAAAGAGAAGCTGTGAGTGAGAGAGAGAGAAAGAGAAGCTGTGATTAAGAAGGAGAGGGAAAGAGAAGAAGTGAGTGAGTGAGAGAGAGAGAGAAAGAGAAGCTGTGAGAGAGAAAGAGAAGCTGTGAGTGAGAGAGTGAGAGAGAGAAAGAGAATCTGTTAGTGAGAGTGAGAGAGAGAGAGAAAGAGAAGCTGTGTGTGAGAGAGAGAAAGAGAAGCTGTGAGTGAGAGGGAGAGAAAGAGAAGCTGTGAGTGACACACACAGAGATAAGCTGTGAGTTAGAGAGAGAGAAAGAGAAGCTGTGAGTGACAGAGAGAGAAAGAGAAGCTGAGAGTGAGAGAGAGGGAAAGTGAAGCTGTGAATGAGAGAGAGAGAAAGAGTAGCTGTGTGAGAGAGAGAAGCTGTGAGTGAGAGAGAGAAAGAAAAGCTGTGAGTGAGAGAGAGAGAGAAAGAGAAGCTGTGAGTGAGTGAGAGAGAGAGAGAAGCAGTGAGTGAGAGAGAGAGAGAGAAAGAGCTGTCAGTGAGACAGAGAGAGAGAAAGAGAAGCTGTGAGAGAGAGAGAGGGAGAAAGAGAAGCTGTGAGAGAGAGTGAAAGAGAAGCTGTGAGTGTGTGTGTGAGAGAAAGAGAAGCTGTGAGTGAGAGAGAGAGAAAGAAAGAGAAATTAGAGTGAGAAAGAGAGAGAGAAAGAGAAGCTGTGAATGAGAGAGAGAGAGAAGATGTGAGTGATAGAGAGAGAGAATGAGAAGCTGTGAGTGATAGAGAGAGTAAGTAAGAGAAGCTGTGAGTGAGATAGAGAGAGAGAAGGAGAAGCTGTGAGTGAGACAGAGAGAGAGAAAGAGAAGCTGTGAGAGAGAGAGAGAGGGAGAAAGAGAAGCTGTGAGAGAGAGAGAGAAAGAGAAGCTGTGAGTGAGAGAGAGAAAGAAAGAGAAATTAGAGTGAGAAAGAGAGAGAGAAAGAGAAGCTGTGAGTGGGAGAGAGAGAAAGAGAGTCTGTGAGTGAGAGAGAGAGAGAGAGAAGCTGTGAGTGAGAGAGAGAGCCGCTGTGAGTGAGAGAGAGAGAAAGAGAAGCTGTGAATGAGAGAGAGAGAGAAAGAGAACCTGTGAGTGAGAGAGAGAGAAAGAAAGAGAAGCTGTGAGTGAGTGAGAGAGAGAAAGGGAAGTTGTGAGTGAGAGAGAGAGAAAGAGAAGCTATGAGTGAGAGAGAGAAAGAGAAGCTGTGAGTGAGAAGGAGAGAGAGAGAGAAAGAGAAGCTATGAGTGAGAGAGAGAGAAAGAAAGAGAAGCTGTGAGTGAGAGAGAGAATGAGAAGCTGTGAGTGAGAGAGAGAAGGTGTGTGAGAGAGAGAGAAACAGAAGCTGTGAGTGAGAGAGAGAGAGATGTGAGTGATAGAGAGAGAGAAAGAGAAGCTGTGAGTGAGAGAGAGAGGGAGAAAGAGAAGCTGTGAGTGTGAGAGAGAGAAAGAGAAGCTGTGAGTGAGAGAGAGAGAAAGAGAAGCTGTGAGTGAGAGAGAGAGAATCTGTGAGTGAGAGAGAGAAATAAAAGCTGTGAGTGAGAGAGAGAGAGAGAAAGAGAAGATATGAGTGAGAGAGAAGCAGTGAGAGAGAGAGAGAAACAGAAGCTGTGAGTGAGACAGAGAGAGAAAGAGAAGCTGTGAGAGAGAGAGAGAAAGAGAAGCTGTGAGTGTGTGTGAGAGAGAAAGAGAAGCTGTGAGTGAGAGAGAGAGAAAGAAAGAGAAATTAGAGTGAGAAAGAGAGAGAGAAAGAGAAGCTGTGAGTGGGAGAGAGAGAGCCGCTGTGAGTGAGAGAGAGAAAGAGAAGCTGTGAATGCGAGAGAGAGAGAAAGAGAAGCTGTGTGTGTGAGAGAGAAAGAGAAGCTGTGATTGAGTGAGAGAGAGAGAAAGGGAAGTTGTGAGTGAGAGAGAGAGAAAGAGAAGCTGTGAGTGTGTGAGAGAGAAAGAGAAGCTGTGAGTGAGAGAGAGAGAGAAAGAGAAGCTGTGAGTGAGAAGGAGAGGGAAAGAGAAGCTGTGAGTGAGTGAGAGAGAGAGAAAGAGAAGCTGTGAGTGAGAGAGAGAGAAAGAGAAGCTTTGTGTGAGAGAGAGAGAAAAAGAGAAGCTGTGAGTAAGAAGGAGAGGGAAAGAGAAGAAGTGAGTGAGTGAGAGAGAGAGAGAAAGAGAAGCTGTGAGAGAGAAAGAGAAGCTGTGAGTGAGAGAGAGAGAAAGAGAAGCTGTGAGTGAGAGAGAGAGAAAGAGAAGCTGTGATTAAGAAGGAGAGGGAAAGAGAAGAAGTGAGTGAGTGAGAGAGAGAGAGAAAGAGAAGCTGTGAGAGAGAAAGAGAAGCTGTGAGTGAGAGAGTGAGAGAGAGAAAGAGAATCTGTTAGTGAGAGTGAGAGAGAGAGAGAAAGAGAAGCTGTGTGTGAGAGAGAGAAAGAGAAGCTGTGAGTGAGAGGGAGAGAAAGAGAAGCTGTGAGTGACACACACAGAGACAAGCTGTGAGTTAGAGAGAGAGAAAGAGAAGCTGTGAGTGACAGAGAGAGAAAGAGAAGCTGAGAGTGAGAGAGAGAGAAAGTGAAGCTGTGAATGAGAGAGAGAGAAAGAGAAGCTGTGTGAGAGAGAGAAGCTGTGAGTGAGAGAGAGAAAGAAAAGCTGTGAGTGAGAGAGAGAGAGAAAGAGAAGCTGTGAGTGAGAGAGAGAGAGAGAAGCAGTGAGTGAGAGAGAGTGAGAGAAAGAGCTGTCAGTGAGACAGAGAGAGAGAAAGAGAAGCTGTGAGAGAGAGAGAGGGAGAAAGAGAAGCTGTGAGAGAGAGTGAAAGAGAAGCTGTGAGTGTGTGTGTGAGAGAAAGAGAAGCTGTGAGTGAGAGAGAGAGAAAGAAAGAGAAATTAGAGAAAGAAAGAGAGAGAGAAAGAGAAGCTGTGAATGAGAGAGAGAGAGAAGATGTGATTGATAGAGAGAGAGAATGAGAAGCTGTGAGTGATAGAGAGAGTAAGTAAGAGAAGCTGTGAGTGAGATAGATAGAGAGAAGGAAAAGCTGTGAGTGAGACAGAGAGAGAGAAAGAGAAGCTGTGAGTGGGAGAGAGAGAAAGAGAGTCTGTGAGTGAGAGAGAGAGAGAAGCTGTGAGTGAGAGAGAGAGAGCCGCTGTGAGTGAGAGAGAGAGAAAGAGAAGCTGTGAATGAGAGAGAGAGAGAAAGAGAAGCTGTGAGTGAGAGAGAGAGAAAGAAAGAGAAGCTGTGAGTGAGTGAGAGAGAGAAAGGGAAGTTGTGAGTGAGAGAGAGAGAAAGAGAAGCTGTGAGTGAGAGAGAGAAAGAGAAGCTGTGAGTGAGAGAGAGAGAGAGAGAAGCTGTGAGTGAGAAGGAGAGAGAGAAAGAGAAGCTATGAGTGAGAGAGAAGCAGTGAGAGAGAGAGAGAGAAACAGAAGCTGTGAGTGAGACAGAGAGAGAAAGAGAAGCTGTGAGAGAGAGAGAGAAAGAGAAGCTGTGAGTGTGTGTGAGAGAGAAAGAGAAGCTGTGAGTGAGAGAGAGAAAGAAAGAGAAATTAGAGTGAGAAAGAGAGAGAGAAAGAGAAGCTGTGAGTGGGAGAGAGAGAGCCGCTGTGAGTGAGAGAGAGAAAGAGAAGCTGTGAATGAGAGAGAGAGAGAAAGAGAAGCTGTGTGTGTGAGAGAGAAAGAGAAGCTGTGAGTGAGTGAGAGAGAGAGAAAGGGAAGTTGTGAGTGAGAGAGAGAGAAAGAGAAGCTGTGAGTGTGTGAGAGAGAAAGAGAAGCTGTGAGTGAGAGAGAGAGAGAAAGAGAAGCTGTGAGTGAGAAGGAGAGGGAAAGAGAAGCTTTGAGTGAGTGAGAGAGAGAGAAAGAGAAGCTGTGAGTGAGAGAGAGAGAAAGAGAAGCTGTGAGTGAGGGGGAGAGAGAGAAAGAGAAGCTGTGAGTGAGAGAGAGAGAAAGAGAAGCTGTGAGTGAGAGAGAGAAAGAGAAGTTGTGAGTGAGAGGGAGAGAGAGAGAGAGAAGCTGTGAGTGACACACACAGAGAGAAGCTGTGAGTTAGAGAGAGAAAGAGAAGTTGTGAGTGACAGAGAGAGAGAGAAAGAGAAGCTGTGAGTGAGAGTGAGAGCGAGAGTGAAAGAGAAGCTGTGAGTGAGAGAGAGAGAAAGAGATGCTGTGAGTGAGAGAGAGAGAAACAGAAGCTGTGAGTGAGAGAGAGAGAAAGAGAAGCTGTGAGTGAGAGAGAGAGAGAAAGAGAAGCTGTGAGAAAGAAGGAGAGGGAAAGAGAAGAAGTGAGTGAGAGAGAGAGAGAAAGAGAAGCTGTGAGTGAGAGAGAGAGAAAGAGAAGCTGTGAGTGAGAGAGTGAGAGAGAGAAAGAGAAGCTGTTAGTGAGAGTGAGAGAGAGAGAAAGAGAAGCTGTGAGTGAGAGAGAGATTGAAAGAGAAGCTGTGAGTGAGTGAGAGAGAAAGAAAGAGAAGCTGTGAGTGAGAGAGAGAGAAAGAGAAGCTGTGAGTGAGAGAGAGAGAGAGAAAGAGAAGCTGTGATTAAGAAGGAGAGGGAAAGAGAAGAAGTGAGTGAGTGAGAGAGAGAGAGAAAGAGAAGCTGTGAGAGAGAAAGAGAAGCTGTGAGTGAGAGAGTGAGAGAGAGAAAGAGAATCTGTTAGTGAGAGTGAGAGAGAGAGAAAGAGAAGCTGTGTGTGAGAGAGAGAAAGAGAAGCTGTGAGTGAGAGGGAGAGAAAGAGAAGCTGTGAGTGACACACACAGAGATAAGCTGTGAGTTAGAGAGAGAGAAAGAGAAGCTGTGAGTGACAGAGAGAGAAAGAGAAGCTGAGAGTGAGAGAGAGAGAAAGTGAAGCTGTGAATGAGAGAGAGAGAAAGAGAAGCTGTGTGAGAGAGAGAAGCTGTGAGTGAGAGAGAGAAAGAAAAGCTGTGAGTGAGAGAGAGAGAGAAAGAGAAGCTGTGAGTGAGTGAGAGAGAGAGAGAAGCAGTGAGTGAGAGAGAGAGAGAGAAAGAGCTGTCAGTGAGAGAGAGAGAGAAAGAGAAGCTGTGAGAGAGAGAGAGGGAGAAAGAGAAGCTGTGAGAGAGAGTGAAAGAGAAGCTGTGAGTGTGTGTGTGAGAGAAAGAGAAGCTGTGAGTGAGAGAGAGAGAAAAAAGAGAAATTAGAGTGAGAAAGAGAGAGAGAAAGAGAAGCTGTGAATGAGAGAGAGAGAGAAGATGTGAGTGATAGAGAGAGAGAATGAGAAGCTGTGAGTGATAGAGAGAGTAAGTAAGAGAAGCTGTGAGTGAGATAGAGAGAGAGAAGGAGAAGCTGTGAGTGAGACAGAGAGAGAGAAAGAGAAGCTGTGAGAGAGAGAGAGAGGGAGAAAGAGAAGCTGTGAGAGAGAGAGAGAAAGAGAAGCTGTGAGAGAGAGAAAGAAAGAGAAATTAGAGTGAGAAAGATAGAGAGAAAGAGAAGCTGTGAGTGGGAGAGAGAGAAAGAGAGTCTGTGAGTGAGAGAGAGAGAGAGAAGCTGTGAGTGAGAGAGAGAGAGCCGCTGTGAGTGAGAGAGAGAGAAAGAGAAGCTGTGAATGAGAGAGAGAGAGAAGCTGTGAGTGAGAGAGAGAGAAAGAAAGAGAAGCTGTGAGTGAGTGAGAGAGAGAAAGGGAAGTTGTGAGTGAGAGAGAGAGAAAGAGAAGCTGTGAGTGAGAGAGAGAAAGAGAAGCTGTGAGTGAGAAGGAGAGAGAGAGAGAAAGAGAAGCTATGAGTGAGAGAGAGAGAAAGAAAGAGAAGCTGTGAGTGAGAGAGAGAATGAGAAGCTGTGAGTGAGAGAGAGAAGGTGTGTGTGAGAGAGAGAAACAGAAGCTGTGAGTGAGAGAGAGAGAGATGTGAGTGATAGAGAGAGAGAAAGAGAAGCTGTGAGTGAGAGAGAGAGGGAGAAAGAGAAGCTGTGAGTGAGAGAGAGAGAAAGAGAAGCTGTGAGTGAGAGAGAGAGAAAGAGAATCTGTGAGTGAGAGAGAGAGAATCTGTGAGTGAGAGAGAGAAATAAAAGCTGTGAGTGAGAGAGAGAGAAAGAGAAGATATGAGTGAGAGAGAAGCAGTGAGAGAGAGAGAGAAACAGAAGCTGTGAGTGAGACAGAGAGAGAAAGAGAAGCTGTGTGTGAGAGAGAGAAAGAGAAGCTGTGAGTGTGTGAGAGAGAGAAAGAGAAGCTGTGAGTGAGAGAGAGAGAAAGAAAGAGAAATTAGAGTGAGAAAGAGAGAGAGAAAGAGAAGCTGTGAGTGGGAGAGAGAGAGCCGCTGTGAGTGAAGAGAGAAAGAGAAGCTGTGAATGAGAGAGAGAGAGAAAGAGAAGCTGTGTGTGTGAGAGAGAAAGAGAAGCTGTGAGTGAGTGAGAGAGAGAGAAAGGGAAGTTGTGAGTGAGAGAGAGAGAAAGAGAAGCTGTGAGTGTGTGAGAGAGAAAGAGAAGCTGTGAGTGAGAGAGAGAGAGAAAGAGAAGCTGTGAGTGAGAAGGAGAGGGAAAGAGAAGCTGTGAGTGAGTGAGAGAGAGAGAAAGAGAAGCTGTGAGTGAGAGAGAGAGAAAGAGAAGCTGTGAGTGAGAGAGAGAGAAAAAGAGAAGCTGTGAGTAAGAAGGAGAGGGAAAGAGAAGAAGTGAGTGAGTGAGAGAGAGAGAAAAAGAGAAGCTGTGAGAGAGAAAGAGAAGCTGTGAGTGAGAGAGTGAGAGAGAGAAAGAGAACCTGTTAGTGAGAGTGAGTGAGAGAGAGAGAGAGAAGCTGTGAGTGAGAGAGAGATTGAAAGAGAAGCTGTGAGTGAGAGAGAGAAAGAGAGAGAAAGAGAAGCTGTGAGTGTGAGTGAGAGAGAAAGAGAAGCTGTGAGTGAGTGAGAGAGAATGAGAAGCTGTGAGAGAGAGAGAAGCTGTGAGAGAGAGAATGAGAAGCTGTCAGTGAGAGAGAGAGAAAGTAAGAGAAGCTGTGAGTGAGATAGAGAGAGAGAGAAAGAGAAGCTGTGAGTGAGAGAGAGAGGGAGAGAAAGATAATCTGTGTGAGAGAGAGAGAAAGAGAAGCTGTGTGTTTTAGAGAGAGAGAAAGAGAAGCTGTGAGTGAGAGAGAGAGAAAGAGAAGCTGTGAGTGAGAGAGAAAAGCTATGAGTGAGAGAGAGAAAGAAAAGCTGTGAGTGAGAGAGAGAGAGAAAGAGAAGATATGAGTGAGAGAGAGAGAAAGAGAAGCTGTGCGTGAGAGAGAGAGAAGCTATGAGTGAGAGAGAGAAAGAAAAGCTGTGAGTGAGAGAGAAACAGAAGCTGTGAGTGAGACAGAGAGAGAGAAAGAGAAGCTGTGAGAGAGAGAGAGGGAGAAAGAGAAGCTGTGAGAGAGAGAGAGAAAGAGAAGCTGTGAGTGTGTGTGAGAGAGAAAGAGAAGCTGTGAGTGAGAGAGAGAGAAAGAGAAGCTGTGAGTGAGAGAGAGAGAAGCTATGAGTGAGAGAGAGAAAGAAAAGCTGTGAGTGAGAGAGAGAGAGAAAGAGAAGATATGAGTGGGAGAGGGAGAAAGAGAAGCTGTGAGTGAGAGAGAGAGAGAAAGAGAAGATATGAGTGAGAGAGAGAGAAGCAGTGAGAGAGAGAGAAACAGAAGCTGTGAGTGAGACAGAGAGAGAAAGAGAAGCTGTGAGAGAGAGAGAGAGGGAGAAAGAGAAGCTGTGAGAGAGAGAGAGAAAGAGAAGCTGTGAGTGTGTGTGAGAGAGAAAGAGAAGCTGTGAGTGAGAGAGAAAGAAAGAGAAATTAGAGTGAGAAACAGAGAGAGAAAGAGAAGCTGTGAGTGGGAGAGAGAGAAAGAGAGTCTGTGAATCAGAGAGAGAGAAGCTGTGAGTGAGAGAGAGAGAGCTGCTGTGAGTGAGAGAGAGAGAAAGAGAAGCTGTGAATGAGAGAGAGAGAGAAAGAGAAGCTGTGAGTGAGAGAGAGAAAGAGAAGCTGTGAGTGAATGAGAGAGAGAAAGGGAAGTTTGTGAGTGAGAGAGAGAGAGAAAGAGAAGCTGTGAGTGGGAGAGAGAAGCTGTGAGTGAGAGAGAGAAAGAAAAGCTGTGAGTGAGAGAGAGAGAGAGAAAGAGAAGATGTGTGTGCGTGAGAGAGAGAAAGAGAAGCTGTGAGTGAGAGTGTGACAGAGAGAGAAAGAGAAGCTGAGAGTTAGAGAGAGAGAGAAAGTGAAGCTGTGAGTGAGAGAGAGAGAGACAGAGAAGCTGTGTGTGTGTGTGAGAGAGAAAGATAGTCTGAGAAAGAGAGAGTGAAAGAGAAGCTGTGAGTGAGACAGAGAGAGGGAGAAAGAGAAGCTGTGTGTGAGAGAGAGAAAGAGAAGCTGTGAGTGAGAGTGAGAGAGAGAGAGAAAGAGAAGCTGTGAGTGAGAGAGAGAGATAAAGAGAAGCTGTGAGTGTGTGAGAGAGAAAGCAAAGCTGTGAGTGAGAGAGAGAGAGAATGAGAAGCTGTGAGTGAGAGAGAAGCTGTGAGTGAGAGAGAGAGAGAGAAGATGTGAGTGAGAGAGAGAGGGAGAAAGAGAAGCTGTGTGTGTGTGAAAGAGAAAGAGAAGCTGTGAGTGAGAGTGAGAGAGAGAGAAAGAGAAAGAGAAGCTGTGAGGGAGAGAGCGAGAGAGAGAAAGAGAAGCTGTTAGTGAGAGTGAGAGAGAGAGAGAAAGAGAAGCTGTGAGTGAGAGAGAGAGAGAAAGAGATGCTGTGAGTGAGAGAGAGAGAGAAAGAGAAGCTGTGAGAGAGAGAGAGAGAAAGAGAAGCTGTGTGAGAGAGAGAGAAAGAGAAGCTGTGAGTGAGAAGGAGAGGGAAAGAGAAGCTGTGAGTGAGTGAGAGAGAGGGAAAGAGAAGCTGTGAGTGAGAGAGAGAGAAAGAGAAGCTGTGAGTGAGAGAGTGAGAGAGAGAGAGAATCTGTTAGTGAGAGTGAGAGAGAGAAAGAGAAGCTGTGAGTGAGAGAGAGATTGAAAGAGAAGCTGTGAGTGAGAGAGAGAGAGAGAAAGAGAAGCTGTGAGTGAGAGAGAGAAAGAGAAGCTGTGACTGAGAGGGAGAGAGAGAAAGAGAAGCTGTGAGTGACAGAGAGAGAAGCTGTGAGTTAGAGAGAGAGAAAGAGAAGCTGTGAGTGACAGAGAGAGAGAAAGAGAAGCTGAGAGTGAGAGAGAGAAAGTGAAGCTGTGAGTGTGAGAGAGAGAGCCAGAGAAGCTGTGTGTGTGTGAGAGAGAGAAAGAGACGCTGTGTGTGTGTGAGAGAGAAAGATAGTCTGAGAAAGAGAGAGTGAAAGAGAAGCTGTGAGTGAGACAGAGAGAGGGAGAAAGAGAAGCTGTGTGCGTGAGAGAGAGAAAGAGAAGCTGTGAGTGAGAGAGAGAGAAAGTGAAGCTGTGAGTGAGAGAGAGAGAGAAAGAGACGCTGTGTGTGTGTGTGAGAGAAAGATAGTCTGAGAAAGAGAGAGTGAAAGAGAAGCTGTGAGTGAGAGAGAGAGAGGGAGAAAGAGAAGCTGTGTGTGTGAGAGAGAGAAAGAGAAGCTGTGAGTGAGAGTGAGAGAGAGAGAGAAAAAGAGAAGCTGTGAGTGTGAGTGAGAGAGAAAGAGAAGCTGTGAGTGAGAGAGAGAGAGAGAAGATGTGAGTGATAGAGAGAGAGAATGAGAAGCTGTCAGTGAGAGAGAGAGAAAGTAAGAGAAGCTGTGAGTGAGATAGAGAGAGAGAGAAAGAGAAGCTGTGAGTGAGAGAGAGGGAGAGAAAGATAATCTGTGAGAGAGAGAGAGAGAGAGAAGCTGTGTGTTTTAGAGAGAGAGAAAGAGAAGCTGTGATTGAGTGAGAAAGAGAGAGAAAGAGAAGCTGTCAGTGAGAGAGAGAGAGAGAAGCTGTGAGTGAGAGAGAGAGAAGCTATGAGTGAGAGAGAGAAAGAAAAGCTGTGAGTGAGAGAGAGAGAGAGAAAGAGAAGATATGAGTGAGAGAGAGAGAAGCAGTGAGAGAGAGAGAAACAGAAGCTGTGAGTGAGGCAGAGAGAGAAAGAGAAGCTGTGAGAGAGAGAGAGAGGGAGAAAGAGAAGCTGTGAGAGAGAGAGAGAAAGAGAAGCTGTGAGTGTGTGTGAGAGAGAAAGAGAAGCTGTGAGTGAGAGAGAGAGAAAGAAAGAGAAATTAGAGTGAGAAAGAGAGAGAGAAAAAGAAGCTGTGAGTGGGAGAGAGAGAAAGAGTCTGTGAATCAGAGAGAGAGAGAGAAGCTGTGTGTGAGAGAGAGAGAGAGAGAGCCGCTGTGCGTGAGAGAGAGAAAGAGAAGTTGTGAATGAGAGAGAGACTGAAAGAGAAGCTGTAAATGAGAGAGAGAGAAAGAGAAGCTGTGAGTGAGAGAGAGAAAGAGAAGTTGTGAGTGAGAGGGAGAGAGATAAAGAGAAGCTGTGAGTGACACAGAGAGAGAAGCTGTGAGTTAGAGAGAGAGAGAAAGAGAAGTTGTGAGTGACAGAGAGAGAGAGAAAGAGAAGCTGTGAGTGAGAGTGAGAGAGAGAGAGAAAGAGAAGCTGTGAGTGAGAGAGAGAGAAAGAGATGCTGTGAGTGAGAGAGAGAGAGAGAATCTGTTAGTGAGAGTGAGAGAGAGAAAGAGAAGCTGTGAGTGAGAGAGAGATTGAAGGAGAAGCTGTGAGTGAGAGAGAGAGAGAGAAAGAGAAGCTGTGAGTGAGAGAGAGAAAGAGAAGCTGTGACTGAGAGGGAGAGAGAGAAAGAGAAGCTGTGAGTGACAGAGAGAGAAGCTGTGAGTTAGAGAGAGAGAAAGAGAAGCTGTGAGTGACAGAGAGAGAGAAAGAGAAGCTGAGAGTGAGAGAGAGAGAGAAAGTGAAGCTGTGAGTGTGAGAGAGAGAGCCAGAGAAGCTGTGTGTGTGTGAGAGAGAGAAAGATAGTCTGAGAAAGAGAGAGTGAAAGAGAAGCTGTGAGTGAGACAGAGAGAGGGAGAAAGAGAAGCTGTGTGCGTGAGAGAGAGAAAGAGAAGCTGTGAGTGAGAGAGAGAGAAAGTGAAGCTGTGAGTGAGAGAGAGAGAGAAAGAGACGCTGTGTGTGTGAGAGAGAGAAAGATAGTCTGAGAAAGAGAGAGTGAAAGAGAAGCTGTGAGTGAGAGAGAGAGAGGGAGAAAGAGAAGCTGTGTGTGTGTGAGAGAGAAAGAGAAGCTGTGAGTGAGAGTGAGAGAGAGAGAAAAAGAGAAGCTGTGAGTGTGAGTGAGAGAGAAAGAGAAGCTGTGAGTGAGAGAGAGAGAGAGAAGATGTGAGTGATAGAGAGAGAGAATGAGAAGCTGTCAGTGAGAGAGAGAGAAAGTAAGAGAAGCTGTGAGTGAGATAGAGAGAGAGAAAGAGAAGCTGTGAGTGAGAGAGAGGGAGAGAAAGATAATCTGTGAGAGAGAGAGAGAGAGAGAAGCTGTGTGTTTTAGAGAGAGAGAAAGAGAAGCTGTGATTGAGTGTGAGAGAGAGAGAAAGAGAAGCTGTGAGTGAGAGAGAGAGAAAGAGAAGCTGTGAGTGAGAGAGAGAGAAGCTATGAGTGAGAGAGAGAAAGAAAAGCTGTGAGTGAGAGAGAGAGAGAAAGAGAAGATATGAGTGAGAGAGAGAGAAGCAGTGAGAGAGAGAGAAAGAGAAGCTGTGAGTGAGGCAGAGAGAGAAAGAGAAGCTGTGAGAGAGAGAGAGAGGGAGAAAGAGAAGCTGTGAGAGAGAGAGAGAAAGAGAAGCTGTGAGTGTGTGTGAGAGAGAAAGAGAAGCTGTGAGTGAGAGAGAGAGAAAGAAAGAGAAATTAGAGTGAGAAAGAGAGAGAGAAAGAGAAGCTGTGAGTGGGAGAGAGAGAAAGAGTCTGTGAATCAGAGAGAGAGAGAAGCTGTGAGAGAGAGAGAGAGAGAGAGCCGCTGTGAGTGAGAGAGAGAAAGAGAAGTTGTGAATGAGAGAGAGATTGAAAGAGAAGCTGTGAGTGAGAGAGAGAGAAAGAGAAGCTGTGAGTGAGAGAGAGAAAGAGAAGTTGTGAGTGAGAGGGAGAGAGAGAAAGAGAAGCTGTGAGTGACACAGAGAGAGAGAAGCTGTGAGTTAGAGAGAGAGAGAGAGAAAGAGAAGTTGTGAGTGACAGAGAGAGAGAGAAAGAGAAGCTGTGAGTGAGAGTGAGAGAGAGAGAGAAAGAGAAGCTGTGAGTGAGAGAGAGAGAAAGAGATGCTGTGAGTGAGAGAGAGAGAGAAAGAGAAGCTGTGAGTGAGAGAGAGAGAAAGAGAAGCTGTGAGTGAGAGAGAGAGAAAGAGAAGCTGTGAGTGAGAGAGAAAGAGAGAAAGAGAAGCTGTGAGAAAGAAGGAGAGGGAAAGAGAAGAAGTGAGTGAGAGAGAGAGAGAGAAAGAGAAGCTGTGAGTGAGAGAGAGAGAGAAAGAGAAGCTGTGAGTGAGAGAGTGAGAGAGAGAAAGAGAAGCTGTTAGTGAGAGTGAGAGAGAGAGAGAAAGAGAAGCTGTGAGTGAGAGAGAAGCTGTGAGTGAGAGAGAGAAAGAAAAGCTGTGAGTGAGAGAGAGAGAGAGAAAGAGAAGCTGTGAGTGAGTGAGAGAGAGAGAGAAGCAGTGAGAGAGAGAGAGAGAGAAAGAGAAGCTGTCAGTGAGACAGAGAGAGAGAAAGAGAAGCTGTGAGAGAGAGAGGGAGAAAGAGAAGCTGTGAGAGAGAGTGAAAGAGAAGCTGTGAGTGTGTGTGTGAGAGAAAGAGAAGCTGTGAGTGAGAGAGAGAGAAAGAAAGAGAAATTAGAGTGAGAGAGAGAAGCTGTGAGTGAGAGAGAGAGTGCCACTGTGAGTGAGAGAGAGAGAAAGAGAAGCTGTGAATGAGAGAGAGAGAGAAAGAGAAGCTGTGAGTGAGAGAGAGAGAAAGAAAGAGAAGCTGTGAGTGAGTGAGAGAGAGAAAGGGAAGTTGTGAGTGAGAGAGAGAGAAAGAGAAGCTGTGAGTGAGAGAGAGAAAGAGAAGCTGTGAGTGAGAGAGAGAGAAAGAGAAACTGTGAGTGAGAAGGAGAGAGAGAGAGAGAAAGAGAAGCTATGAGTGAGAGAGAGAGAAAGAGAAGCTGTGAGTGAGAGAGAGAATGAGAAGCTGTGAGTGAGAGAGAAGTTGTGAGAGAGAGAGAGAAAGAGAAGCTGTGAGTGAGAGAGAGAGGGAGATGTGAGTGATAGAGAGAGAGAAAGAGAAGCTGTGCGTGAGAGAGAGAGAGGGAGAAAGAGAAGCTGTGAGTGAGAGAGAGAGAAAGAGAAGCTGTGAGTGAGAGAGAGAGAAAGAGAAGCTGTGAGTGAGAGAGAGAGAATCTGTGAGTGAGAGAGAGAAATAAAAGCTGTGAGTGAGAGAGAGAGAAAGAGAAGATATGAGTGAGAGAGAAGCAGTGAGAGAGAGAGAGAAACAGAAGCTGTGAGTGAGACAGAGAGAGAAAGACAAGCTGTGAGAGAGAGAGAGAAAGAGAAGCTGTGAGTGTGTGTGAGAGAGAAAGAGAAGCTGTGAGTGAGAGAGAGAAAGAAAGAGAAATTAGAGTGAGAAAGAGAGAGAGAAAGAGAAGCTGTGAGTGGGAGAGAGAGAAAGAGAGTCTGTGAGTGAGTGAGAGAGATAGAAGCTGTGAGTGAGAGAGAGAGAGCCGCTGTGAGTGAGAGAGAGAAAGAGAAGCTGTGAATGAGAGAGAGAGAGAAAGAGAAGCTGTGTGTGTGAGAGAGAAAGAGAAGCTGTGAGTGAGTGAGAGAGAGAGAAAGGGAAGTTGTGAGTGAGAGAGAGAGAAAAAGAGAAGCTGTGAGTGTGAGAGAGAGAAAGAGAAGCTGTGAGTGAGAGAGAGAGAGAGAAGCTGTGAGTGAGAAGGAGAGGGAAAGAGAAGCTGTGAGTGAGTGAGAGAGAGAAAGAGAAGCTGTGAGTGAGAGAGAGAGAAAGAGAAGCTGTGAGTGAGAGAGATTGAAAAAGAGAAGCTGTGAGTAAGAAGGAGAGGGAAAGAGAAGAAGTGAGTGAGTGAGAGAGAGAGAGAGAAAGAGAAGCTGTGAGAGAGAAAGAGAAGCTGTGAGTGAGAGAGTGAGAGAGAGAAAGAGAAGCTGTTAGTGAGAGTGAGAGTGAGAGAGAGAGAAAAGCTCTGAGTGAGAGAGAGATTGAAAGAGGAGCTGTGAGTGAGAGAGAGAGAGAAAGAGAAGCTGTGAGTGTGAGTGAGAGAGAAAGAGAAGCTGTGAGTGAGTGAGAGAGAGAGAATGAGAAGCTGTGAGTGAGAGAGAGAGAAAGAGAAGCTGTGAGTGAGAGAGATTGAAAAAGAGAAGCTGTGAGTAAGAAAGAGAGGGAAAGAGAAGAAGTGAGTGAGTGAGAGAGAGAGAGAAAGAGAAGCTGTGAGAGAGAAAGAGAAGCTGTGAGTGAGAGAGTGAGAGAGAGAAAGAGAAGCTGTTAGTGAGAGTGAGAGAGAGAGAGAGAGAAGCTGTGAGTGAGAGAGAGATTGAAAGAGAAGCTGTGAGTGAGAGAGAGAGAGAGAAAGAGAAGCTGTGAGTGTGAGTGAGAGAGAAAGAGAAGCTGTGAGTGAGTGAGAGAGAGAATGAGAAGCTGTGTGAGAGAGAGAAGCTGTGAGAGAGAGAAAGAGAAGCTGTGAGTGAGAGAGAGAGAGAGAAGATGTGAGTGATAGAGTGAGAGAATGAGAAGCTGTCAGTGAGAGAGAGAGAAAGTAAGAGAAGCTGTGAGTGAGATAGAGAGAATGAGAAGCTGAGAGTGAGAGAGAGAGAAGCTATGAGTGAGAGAGAGAAAGAAAAGCTGTGAGTGAGTGAGAGAGAGAAAGAGAAGCTGTGAGTGAGAGGGAGAGAAAGAGAAGCTGTGAGTGACACACAGAGAGATAAGCTGTGAGTGAGAGAGAGAGAAAGAGAAGCTGTGAGAGAGAGTGAAAGAGAAGCTGTGAGTGTGTGTGTGAGAAAAAGAGAAGCTGTGAGTGAGAGAGAGAGAAAGAAAGAGAAATTAGAGTGAGAAAGAGAGAGAGAAAGAGAAGCTGTGAGTGAGAGAGAGAGAGAAGATGTGAGTGATAGCGAGAGAGAATGAGAAGCTGTGAGTGATAGAGAGAGTAAGTAAGAGAAGCTGTGAGTGAGATAGAGAGAGAGAGAAGGAGAAGCTGTGAGTGAGACAGAGAGAGAGAGAGAGAGAAGCTGTGTGTGAGAGAGAGAGTGAGAAAGAGAAGCTGTGAGAGAGCGAGAGAAAGAGAAGCTGTGAGTGTGTGTGAGAGAGAAAGAGAAGCTGTGAGTGAGAGAGAGAAAGAAAGAGAAATTAGAGTGAGAAAGAGAGAGAGAAAGAGAAGCTGTGAGTGGGAGAGAGAGAAAGAGAGTCTGTGAGTGAGAGAGAGAGAGAAGCTGTGAGTGAGAGAGAGAGTGCCGCTGTGAGTGAGAGAGAGAGAAAGAGAAGCTGTGAATGAGAGAGAGAGAGAAGCTGTGAGTGAGAGGGAGAGAAAGAGAAGCTGTGAGTGACAGAGAGAGAAAGAGAAGCTGAGAGTGAGAGAGAGAGAGAAAGTGAAGCTGTGAATGAGAGAGAGAGAGAAAGAGAAGCTGTGAGTGAGAGAGAGAGAGAAAGGGAAGTTTGTGAGCGAGAGAGAGAGAGAAAGAGAAGCTGTGAGTGAGAGAAGCTGTGAGTGAGAGAGAGAGAGAGAGAGAAGCTGTGAGTGAGTGAGAGAGAGAGAGAAGGAGTGAGTGAGAGAGAGAGAGAAAGAGAAGCTGTCAGTGAGACAGAGAGAGAGAAAGAGAAGCTGTGAGAGAGAGAGGGAGAAAGAAAGAGAAATTAGAGTGAGTGAGAGAGAGAGAGAAGCTGTGAGTGAGAGAGAGAGTGCCGCTGTGAGTGAGAGAGAGAGAAAGAGAAGCTGTGAATGAGAGAGAGAGAGAAAGAGAAGCTGTGAGTGAGAGAGAAAGAAAGAAAGAGAAGCTGTGAGTGAGTGAGAGAGAGAAAGGGAAGTTGTGAGTGAGAGGGAGAGAAAGAGAAGCTGTGAGTGAGAGAGAGAGAGAGAAGATGTGAGTGATAGAGAGAGAGAATGAGAAGCTGTGAGTGATAGAGAGAGTAAGTAAGAGAAGCTGTGAGTGAGATAGAGAGAGAGAGAAGGAGAAGCTATGAGTGAGACAGAGAGAGAGAGAGAAGCTGTGAGAGAGAGAGAGGGTGAAAGAGAAGCTGTGAGAGAGCGAGAGAAAGAGAAGCTGTGAGTGTGTGTGAGAGAGAAAGAGAAGCTGTGAGTGAGAGAGAGAAAGAAAGAGAAATTAGAGTGAGAAAGAGAGAGAGAAAGAGAAGCTGTGAGTGGGAGAGAGAGAAAGAGAGTCTGTGAGTGAGAGAGAGAGAGAGAAGCTGTGAGTGAGAGAGAGAGTGCCGCTGTGAGTGAGAGAGAGAGAAAGAGAAGCTGTGAATGAGAGAGAGAGAGAAGCTGTGAGTGAGAGGGAGAGAAAGAGAAGCTGTGAGTGACACACACAGAGATAAGCTGTGAGTGAGAGAGAGAGAAAGAGAAGCTGTGAGTGACAGAGAGAGAAAGAGAAGCTGAGAGTGAGAGAGAGAGAAAGTGAAGCTGTGAATGAGAGAGAGAGAGAGAAAGAGAAGCTGTGAGTGAGTGAGAGAGAGAACGGGAAGTTTGTGAGCGAGAGAAAGAAAGAAGAGCTGTGAGTGAGAGAGAGAAGCTGTGAGTGAGAGAGAGAAAGAAAAGCTGTGAGTGAGAGAGAGAGAGAGAGAGAAGCTGTGAGTGAGTGAGAGAGAGAGAGAAGGAGTGAGTGAGAGAGAGAGAGAGAAAGAGAAGCTGTCAGTGAGACAGAGAGAGAGAAAGAGAAGCTGTGAGAGAGAGAGGGAGAAAGAGAAGCTGTGAGAGAGAGTGAAAGAGAAGCTGTGAGTGTGTGTGTGAGAGAAAGAGAAGCTGTGAGTGAGAGAGAGAGAAAGAAAGAGAAATTAGAGTGAGAGAGAGAGAAGCTGTGAGTGAGAGAGAGAGAAAGAGAAGCTGTGAATGAGAGAGAGAGAGAAAGAGAAGCTGTGAGTGAGAGAGAGAGAAAGAAAGAGAAGCTGTGAGTGAGTGAGAGAGAGAAAGGGAAGTTGTGAGTGAGAGAGAGAGAAAGAGAAGCTGTGAGTGAGAGAGAGAAAGAGAAGCTGTGAGTGAGAGAGAGAGAAAGAGAAACTGTGAGTGAGAAGGAGAGAGAGAGAGAGAAAGAGAAGCTGTGAGTGAGAGAGAGAATGAGAAGCTGTGAGTGAGAGAGAGAAGTTGTGAGAGAGAGAGAGAAAGAGAAGCTGTGAGTGAGAGAGAGAGGGAGATGTGAGTGATAGAGAGAGAGAAAGAGAAGCTGTGCGTGAGAGAGAGAGAGGGAGAAAGAGAAGCTGTGAGTGAGAGAGAGAGAAAGAGAAGCTGTGAGTGAGAGAGAGAGAAAGAGAAGCTGTGAGTGAGAGAGAGAGAATCTGTGAGTGAGAGAGAGAAATAAAAGCTTTGAGTGAGAGAGAGAGATAAAGAGAAGATATGAGTGAGAGAGCAGTGAGAGAGAGAGAGAGAAACAGAAGCTGTGAGTGAGACAGAGAGAGAAAGAGAAGCTGTGAGAGAGAGAGAGAAAGAGAAGCTGTGAGTGTGTGTGAGAGAGAAAGAGAAGCTGTGAGTGAGAGAGAGAGAAAGAAAGAGAAATTAGAGTGAGAAAGAGAGAGAGAAAGAGAAGCTGTGAGTGGGAGAGAGAGAAAGAGAGTCTGTGAGTGAGAGAGAGAGATAGAAGCTGTGAGTGAGAGAGAGAGAGCCGCTGTGAGTGAGAGAGAGAAAGAGAAGCTGTGAATGAGAGAGAGAGAGAAAGAGAAGCTGTGTGTGTGAGAGAGAAAGAGAAGCTGTGAGTGAGTGAGAGAGAGAGAAAGGGAAGTTGTGAGTGAGAGAGAGAGAAAAAGAGAAGCTGTGAGTGTGAGAGAGAGAAAGAGAAGCTGTGAGTGAGAGAGAGAGTGAGAGAAGCTGTGAGTGAGAAGGAGAGGGAAAGAGAAGCTGTTAGTGAGTGAGAGAGAGAAAGAGAAGCTGTGAGTGAGAGAGAGAGAAAGAGAAGCTGTGAGTGAGAGAGATTGAAAAAGAGAAGCTGTGAGTAAGAAGGAGAGGGAAAGAGAAGAAGTGAGTGAGTGAGAGAGAGAGAGAGAGAAAGAGAAGCTGTGAGAGAGAAAGAGAAGCTGTGAGTGAGAGAGTGAGAGAGAGAAAGAGAAGCTGTTAGTGAGAGTGAGAGTGAGAGAGAGAGAAAAGCTCTGAGAGAGAGATTGAAAGAGAAGCTGTGAGTGAGAGAGAGAGAGAGAAAGAGAAGCTGTGAGTGTGAGTGAGAGAGAAAGAGAAGCTGTGAGTGAGTGAGAGAGAGAGAATGAGAAGCTTTGAGAGAGAGAGAAGCTGTGAGAGAGAGAAAGAGAAGCTGTGAGTGAGAGAGAGAGAAAGAAAGAGAAGCTGTGAGTGAGTGAGAGAGAGAAAGGGAAGTTGTGAGTGAGAGAGAGAGAAAGAGAAGCTGTGAGTGAGAGAGAGAAAGAGAAGCTGTGAGTGAGAGAGAGAGAAAGAGAAGCTGTGAGTGAGAAGGAGAGAGAGAGAGAAAGAGAAGCTATGAGTGAGAGAGAGAGAGAAAGAGAAGCTGTGAGTGAGAGAGAGAATGAGAAGCTGTGAGTGAGAGAGAGAAGTTGTGAGAGAGAGAGAAAGAGAAGCTGTGTGTGTGTGAGAGAGAGAGAGATGTGAGTGATAGAGAGAGAGAAAGAGAAGCTGTGCGTGAGAGAGAGAGAGGAAGAAAGAGAAGCTGTGAGTGAGAGAGAGAGAAAGAGAAGCTGTGTGAGAGAGAGAGTGCCGCTGTGAGTGAGAGAGAGAGAAAGAGAAGCTGTGAATGAGAGAGAGAGAGAAGCTGTGAGTGAGAGGGAGAGAAAGAGAAGCTGTGAGTGAGAGAGAGAGAGAAGATGTGAGTGATAGAGAGAGAGAATGAGAAGCTGTGAGTGATAGAGAGAGTAAGTAAGAGAAGCTGTGAGTGAGATAGAGAGAGAGAAGGAGAAGCTATGAGTGAGACAGAGAGAGAGAGAAGCTGTGAGAGAGAGAGAGGGAGAAAGAGAAGCTGTGAGAGAGCGAGAGAAAGAGAAGCTGTGAGTGTGTGTGAGAGAGAAAGAGAAGCTGTGAGTGAGAGAGAGAAAGAAAGAGAAATTAGAGTGAGAAAGAGAGAGAGAAAGAGAAGCTGTGAGTGGGAGAGAGAGAAAGAGAGTCTGTGAGTGAGAGAGAGAGAGAGAAGCTGTGAGTGAGAGAGAGAGTGCCGCTGTGAGTGAGAGAGAGAGAAAGAGAAGCTGTGAATGAGAGAGAGAGAGAGAAGCTGTGAGTGAGAGGGAGAGAAAGAGAAGCTGTGAGTGACAGAGAGAGAAAGAGAAGCTGAGAGTGAGAGAGAGAGAAAGTGAAGCTGTGAATGAGAGAGAGAGAGAAAGAGAAGCTGTGAGTGAGTGAGAGAGAGAAAGGGAAGTTTGTGAGCGAGAGAGAGAGAGAAAGAGAAGCTGTGAGTGTGAGAGAGAAGCTGTGAGTGAGAGAGAGAAAGAAAAGCTGTGAGTGAGAGAGAGAGAGAAAGAGAAGCTGTGAGTGAGTGAGAGAGAGAGAGAAGGAGTGAGTGAGAGAGAGAGAGAAAGAGAAGCTGTCAGTGAGACAGAGAGAGAGAAAGAGAAGCTGTGAGAGAGAGAGGGAGAAAGAAAGAGAAATTAGAGTGAGAGAGAGAGAGAAAAGCTGTGAGTGAGAGAGAGAGTGCCGCTGTGAGTGAGAGAGAGAGAAAGAGAAGCTGTGAATGAGAGAGAGAGAGAAAGAGAAGCTGTGAGTGAGAGAGAGAGAAAGAAAGAGAAGCTGTGAGTGAGTGAGAGAGAGAAAGGGAAGTT
Organism: Bradypodion pumilum; assembly: GCA_035047305.1. Classification (NCBI taxonomy): domain Eukaryota; kingdom Metazoa; phylum Chordata; class Lepidosauria; order Squamata; family Chamaeleonidae; genus Bradypodion; species Bradypodion pumilum. The sequence continues at coordinate 268,177,914 of JAWDJD010000001.1, read as the reverse complement.
GTGAGTGAGAGAGAGAGAAAGAGAAGCTGTGAGTGAGAGAGAGAAAGAGAAGCTGTGAGTGAGAGAGAGAGAAAGAGAAGCTGTGAGTGAGAAGGAGAGAGAGAGAGAAAGAGAAGCTATGAGTGAGAGAGAGAGAGAAAGAGAAGCTGTGAGTGAGAGAGAGAAAGAGAAGCTGTGAGTGAGAGAGAGAGAAAGAGAAGCTGTGAGTGAGAAGGAGAGAGAGAGAGAAAGAGAAGCTATGAGTGAGAGAGAGAGAGAAAGAGAAGCTGTGAGTGAGAGAGAGAATGAGAAGCTGTGAGTGAGAGAGAGAAGTTGTGAGAGAGAGAGAAAGAGAAGCTGTGAGTGAGAGAGAGAGTGAGATGTGAGTGATAGAGAGAGAGAAAGAGAAGATGTGCGTGAGAGAGAGAGAGGGAGAAAGAGAAGCTGTGAGTGAGAGAGAGAAAGAGAAGCTGTGAGTGAGAGAGAGAGAAAGAGAAGCTGTGAGTGAGAGAGAGAGAATCTGTGAGTGAGAGAGGGAAATAAAAGCTGTGACTGAGAGAGAGAGAGAAAGAGAAGATATGAGTGAGAGAGAAGCAGTGAGAGAGAGAGAGAAACAGAAGCTGTGAGTGAGACAGAGAGAGAGAGAGAAGCTGTGAGAGAGAGAGAGAAAGAGAAGCTGTGAGTGTGTGAGTGAGAGAAAGAGAAGCTGTGAGTGAGAGAGAGAGAAAGAAAGAGAAATTAGAGTGAGAAAGAGAGAGAGAAAGAGAAGCTGTGAGTGGGAGAGAGAGAAAGAGAGTCTGTGAGTGAGAGAGAGAGATAGAAGCTGTGAGTGAGAGAGAGAGAGCCGCTGTGAGTGAGAGAGAGAAAGAGAAGCTGTGAATGAGAGAGAGAGAGAAAGAGAAGCTGTGTGTGTGAGAGAGAAAGAGAAGCTGTGAGTGAGTGAGAGAGAGAGAGAAAGGGAAGTTGTGAGTGAGAGAGAGAGAGAAAGAGAAGCTATGAGTGTGAGAGAGAGAAAGAGAAGCTGTGAGTGAGAGAGAGAGAGAGAAGCTGTGAGTGAGAAGGAGAGGGAAAGAGAAGCTGTGAGTGAGTGAGAGAGAGAGAAAGAGAAGCTGTGAGTGAGAGATAGAGAAAGAGAAGCTGTGAGTGAGAGAGATTGAAAAAGAGAAGCTGTAAGTAAGAAGGAGAGGGAAAGAGAAGAAGTGAGTGAGTGAGAGAGAGAGAGAGAAAGAGAAGCTGTGAGAGAGAAAGAGAAGCTGTGAGTGAGAGAGTGAGAGAGAGAAAGAGAAGCTGTTAGTGAGAGTGAGAGAGAGAGAGAGAGAAGCTGTGAGTGAGAGAGAGGTTGAAAGAGAAGCTGTGAGTGAGAGAGAGAGAGAGAGAAAGAGAAGCTGTGAGTGTGAGTGAGAGAGAAAGAGAAGCTGTGAGTGAGTGAGAGAGAGAATGAGAAGCAGTGAGAGAGAGAGAAGCTGTGAGAGAGAGAAAGAGAAGCTGTGAGTGAGAGAGAGAGAGGGAGAGAGAGATAATCTGTGTGTGTGAGAGAGAGAAAGAGAAGCTGTGTGTTTTAGAGAGAGAGAATGAGAAGCTGTGAGTGAGAGAGAGAGAAAGAGAAGCTGTGAGTGAGAGAGAGAGAAGCTATGAGTGAGAGAGAGAAAGAAAAGCTGTGAGTGAGTGAGAGAGAGAAAGAGAAGCTGTGAGTGAGAGGGAGAGAAAGAGAAGCTGTGAGTGACACACACAGAGATAAGCTGTGAGTGAGAGAGAGAGAAAGAGAAGCTGTGAGTGACAGAGAGAGAAAGAGAAGCTGAGAGTGAGAGAGAGAGAGAAAGTGAAGCTGTGAATGAAAGAGAGAGAGAAAGAGAAGCTGTGAGTGAGAGAGAGAGAAAGAGAAGCTGTGAGTGAGTGAGAGAGAGAGAGAAAGAGAAGTTGTGAGTGAGTGAGAGAGAGAGAGAAGCAGTGAGTGAGAGAGAGAGAGAAAGAGAAGCTGTGAGAGAGAGAGGGAGAAAGAGAAGCTGTGAGAGAGAGTGAAAGAGAAGCTGTGAGTGTGTGTGTGAGAAAAAGAGAAGCTGTGAGTGAGAGAGAGAGAGAAAGAAAGAGAAAATAGAGTGAGAAAGAGAGAGAGAAAGAGAAGCTGTGAGTGAGAGAGAGAGAGAGAAGATGTGAGTGATAGAGAGAGAGAATGAGAAGCTGTGAGTGATAGAGAGAGTAAGAGAAGCTGTGAGTGAGATAGATAGAGAGAGTAGGAGAAGCTGTGAGTGAGACAGAGAGAGAGAGAGAGAAGCTGTGAGAGAGAGAGAGAGGGAGAAAGAGAAGCTGTGAGAGAGCGAGAGAAAGAGAAGGTGTGAGTGTGTGTGAGAGAGAAAGAGAAGCTGTGAGTGAGAGAGAGAAAGAAAGAGAAATTAGAGTGAGAAAGAGAGAGAGAAAGAGAAGCTGTGAGTGGGAGAGAGAGAAAGAGAGTCTGTGAGTGAGAGAGAGAGAGAGAAGCTGTGAGTGAGAGAGAGAGTGCCGCTGTGAGTGAGAGAGAGAGAGAAAGAGAAGCTGTGAATGAGAGAGAGAGAGAGAAGCTGTGAGTGAGAGGGAGAGAAAGAGAAGCTGTGAGTGACAGAGAGAGAAAGAGAAGCTGAGAGTGAGAGAGAGAGAGAAAGTGAAGCTGTGAATGAGAGAGAGAGAGAAAGAGAAGCTGTGAATGAGTGAGAGAGAGAAAGGGAAGTTTGTGAGCGAGAGAGAGAGAGAAAGAGAAGCTGTGAGTGAGAGAGAAGCTGTGAGTGAGAGAGAGAAAGAAAAGCTGTGAGTGAGAGAGAGAGAGAGAAAGAGAAGCTGTGAGTGAGACAGAGAGAGAGAAAGAGAAGCTGTGAGAGAGAGAGAGAAAGAAAGAGAAATTAGAGTGAGTGAGAGAGAGAGAAGCTGTGAGTGAGAGAGAGAGTGCCGCTGTGAGTGAGAGAGAGAGAAAGAGAAGCTGTGAATGAGAGAGAGAGATAGAGAAGCTGTGAGTGAGAGAGAGAGAAAGAAAGAGAAGCTGTGAGTGAGTGAGTGAGAGAGAGAAAGGGAAGTTGTGAGTGAGAGAGAGAGAAAGAGAAGCTGTGAGTGAGAGAGAGAAAGAGAAGCTGTGAGTGAGAGAGAGAGAAAGAGAAGCTGTGAGTGAAAAGGAGAGAGAGAGAGAAAGAGAAGCTATGAGTGAGAGAGAGAGAGAAAGAGAAGCTGTGAGTGAGAGAGAGAATGAGAAGCTGTGAGTGAGAGAGAGAAGTTGTGTGAGAGAGAGAGAAAGAGAAGCTGTGAGTGAGAGAGAGAGAGAGATGTGAGTGATAGAGAGAGAGAAAGAGAAGCTGTGCGTGAGAGAGAGAGAGGGAGAAAAATAAGCTGTGAGTGAGAGAGAGAGAAAGAGAAGCTGTGAGTGAGAGAGAGAGAAAGAGAAGCTGTGAGTGAGAGAGAGAGAGAATCTGTGAGTGAGAGAGAGAAATAAAAGCTGTGAGTGAGAGAGAGAGAGAGAAAGAGAAGATATGAGAGAGAAGCAGTGAGAGAGAGAGAGAGAGAAACAGAAGCTGTGAGTGAGACAGAGAGAGAAAGAGAAGCTGTGAGAGAGAGAGAGAAAGAGAAGCTGTGAGTGTGTGAGAGAGAGAAAGAGAAGATGTGAGTGAGAGAGAGAGAAAGAAAGAGAAATTAGAGTGAGAAAGAGAGAGAGAAAGAGAAGCTGTGAGTGGGAGAGAGAGAAAGAGAGTCTGTGAGTGAGAGAGAGAGATAGAAGCTGTGAGTGAGAGAGAGAGAGCCGCTGTGAGTGAGAGAGAGAAAGAGAAGCTGTGAATGAGAGAGAGAGAGAAAGAGAAGCTGTGTGTGTGTGAGAGAAAGAGAAGCTGTGAGTGTGAGAGAGAGAAAGAGAGTCTGTGAGTGAGAGAGAGAGATAGAAGCTGTGAGTGAGAGAGAGAGAGCCGCTGTGAGTGAGAGAGAGAAAGAGAAGCTGTGAATGAGAGAGAGAGAGAAAGGGAAGTTGTGAGTGAGAGAGAGAGAAAGAGAAGCTGTGAGTGTGAGAGAGAGAAAGAGAAGCTGTGAGTGAGAGAGAGAGAGAGAGAAGCTGTGAGTGAGAAGGAGAGGGAAAGAGAAGCTGTGAGTGAGTGAGAGAGAGAGAAAGAGAAGCTGTGAGTGAGAGAGAGAGAAAGAGAAGCTGTGAGTGAGAGAGATTGAAAAAGAGAAGCTGTGTGTAAGAAGGAGAGGGAAAGAGAAGAAGTGAGTGAGTGAGAGAGAGAGAGAGAAAGAGAAGCTGTGAGAGAGAAAGAGAAGCTGTGAGTGAGAGAGTGAGAGAGAGAAAGAGAAGCTGTTAGTGAGAGTGAGAGAGAGAGAGAAGATGTGAGTGAGAGAGAGATTGAAAGAGAAGCTGTGAGTGAGAGAGAGAGAGAGAGAAAGAGAAGCTGTGAGTGTGAGTGAGAGAGAAAGAGAAGCTGTGAGTGAGTGAGAGAGAGAGAATGAGAAGCTGTGAGAGAGAGAGAAGCTGTGTGAGAGAGAAAGAGAAGCTGTGAGTGAGAGAGAGAGAAGATGTGAGTGATAGAGTGAGAGAATGAGAAGCTGTCAGTGAGAGAGAGAGAAAGTAAGAGAAGCTGTGAGTGAGATACAGAGAGAGAGAAAGAGAAGCTGTGAGTGAGAGAGAGAGAGGGAGAGAAAGATAATCTGTGAGAGAGAGAGAGAAAGAGAAGCTGTGTGTTTTAGAGAGAGAGAAAGAGAAGCTGTGAGTGAGAGAGAGAGAAAGAGAAGCTGTGAGTGAGAGAGAGAGAAGCTATGAGTGAGAGAGAGAAAGAAAAGCTGTGAGTGAGATAGAGAGAGAGAGAAAGAGAAGCTGTGAGTGAGAGAGAGAGAGGGAGAGAAAGATAATATGTGTGTGAGAGAGAGAGAAGGAGAAGCTGTGTGTTTTAGAGAGAGAGAATGAGAAGCTGTGAGTGAGAGAGAGAGAAAGAGAAGCTGTGAGTGAGAGAGAGTAGCTATGAGTGAGAGAGAGAAAGAAAAGCTGTGAGTGAGAGAGAGAGAGAGAGAGAGAGAGAGAAGATATGAGTGAGAGAGAGAGAAAGAGAAGCTGTGAGTGAGAGAGAGAGAGAAAGAGAAGATATGAGTGAGAGAGAGAGAGAACCAGTGAGAGAGAGAGAAACAGAAGCTGTGAGTGAGACAGAGAGAGAAAGAGAAGCTGTGAGAGAGAGAGAGAGAAAGAGAAGCTGTGAGTGAGAGAGAGAATGAGAAGCTGTGAGTGAGAGAGAGAAGTTGTGAGAGAGAGAGAGAAAGAGAAGCTATGAGTGAGAGAGAGAGAGATGTGAGTGATAGAGAGAGAGAAAGAGAAGCTGTGTGTGTGAGAGAGAGAGGGAGAAAGAGAAGCTGTGAGTGAGAGAGAGAGAAAGAGAAGCTGTGAGTGAGAGAGAGAGAAAGAGAAGCTGTGAGTGAGAGAGAGTAGCTATGAGTGAGAGAGAGAAAGAAAAGCTGTGAGTGAGAGAGAGAGAGAGAGAAAGAGAAGATATGAGTGAGAGAGAGAGAAAGAGAAGCTGTGAGTGAGAGAGAGAGAGAAAGAAAAGATATGAGTGAGAGAGAGAGAGAACCAGTGAGAGAGAGAGAAAGAGAAGCTGTGAGTGAGACAGAGAGAGAAAGAGAAGCTGTGAGAGAGAGAAAGAGAGAAAGAGAAGCTGTGAGTGAGAGAGAGAATGAGAAGCTGTGAGTGAGAGAGAGAAGTTGTGAGAGAGAGAGAGAAAGAGAAGCTGTGAGTGAGAGAGAGAGAGATGTGAGTGATAGAGAGAGAGAAAGAGAAGCTGTGTGTGAGAGAGAGAGAGGGAGAAAGAGAAGCTGTGAGTGAGAGAGAGAGAAAGAGAAGCTGTGAGTGAGAGAGAGAGAAAGAGAAGCTGTGAGTGTGAGAGAGAGAATCTGTGAGTGAGAGAGAGAAATAAAAGCTGTGAGTGAGAGAGAGAGAAAGAGAAGATATGAGTGAGAGAGAAGCAGTGAGTGAGAGAGAGAGAAACAGAAGCTGTGAGTGAGACAGAGAGAGAAAGAGAAGCTGTGTGTGAGAGAGAGAAAGAGAAGCTGTGAGTGTTGAGAGAGAGAAAGAGAAGCTGTGAGTGAGAGAGAGAGAAAGAAAGAGAAATTAGAGTGAGAAAGAGAGAGAGAAAGAGAAGCTGTGAGTGGGAGAGAGAGAAAGAGAGTCTGTGAGTGACAGAGAGAGATAGAAGCTGTGAGTGAGAGAGAGAGCCGCTGTGAGTGAGAGAGAGAAAGAAAAGCTGTGAATGAGAGAGAGAGAGAAAGAGAAGCTGTGTGTGTGAGAGAGAAAGAGAAGCTGTAAGTGAGAGAGAGAGAGAGAGAAAGGGAAGTTGTGAGTGAGAGAGAGAGAGAAAGAGAAGCTGTGAGTGTGTGAGAGAGAAAGAGAAGCTGTGAGTGAGAGAGAGAGAGAGAAGCTGTGAGTGAGAAGGAGAGGGAAAGAGAAGCTATGAGTGAGTGAGAGAGAGAGAAAGAGAAGCTGTGAGTGAGAGATAGAGAAAGAGAAGCTGTGAGTGAGAGAGATTGAAAAAGAGAAGCTGTGAGTAAGAAGGAGAGGGAAAGAGAAGAAGTGAGTGAGTGAGAGAGAGAGAGAGAAAGAGAAGCTGTGAGAGAGAAAGAGAAGCTGTGAGTGAGAGAGTAAGAGAGAGAAAGAGAAGCTGTTAGTGAGAGTGAGAGAGAGAGAGAGAAGCTGTGAGTGAGAGAGAGATTGAAAGAGAAGCTGTGAGTGTGAGAGAGAGAGAGAGAGAAAGAGAAGCTGTGAGTGTGAGTGAGAGAGAAAGAGAAGCTGTGAGTGAGTGAGTGAGAGAGAATGAGAAGCTGTGAGAGAGAGAGAAGCTGTGTGAGAGAGAAAGAGAAGCTGTGAGTGAGAGAGAGAGAGAAGATGTGAGTGATAGAGTGAGAGAATGAGAAGCTGTCAGTGAGAGAGAGAGAAAGTAAGAGAAGCTGTGAGTGAGATAGAGAGAGAGAAAGAGAAGCTGTGAGTGAGAGAGAGAGAGGGAGAGAAAGATAATCTGTGTGTGTGAGAGAGAGAGAGAAGCTGTGTGTTTTAGAGAGAGAGAATGAGAAGCTGTGAGTGAGAGAGAGAGAAAGAGAAGCTGTGAGTGAGAGAGAGAGAAGCTATGAGTGAGAGAGAGAAAGAAAAGCTGTGAGTGAGTGAGAGAGAGAAAGAGAAGCTGTGAGTGAGAGGGAGAGAAAGAGAAGCTGTGAGTGACACACACAGAGATAAGCTGTGAGTGAGAGAGAGAGAAAGAGAAGCTGTGAGTGACAGAGAGAGAAAGAGAAGCTGAGAGTGAGAGAGAGAGAGAAAGTGAAGCTGTGAATGAAAGAGAGAGAGAAAGAGAAGCTGTGAGTGAGAGAGAGAGAAAGAGGAGCTGTGAGTGAGACACAGAGAGAGAAAGAGAAGCTGTGAGAGAGAGAGGGAGAAAGAGAAGCTGTGAGAGAGAGTGAAAGAGAAGCTGTGAGTGTGTGTGTGAGAAAAAGAGAAGCTGTGAGTGAGAGAGAGAGAAAGAGAAATTAGAGTGAGAAAGAGAGAGAGAAAGAGAAGCTGTGAGTGAGAGAGAGAGAGAGAAGATGTGAGTGATAGAGAGAGAGAATGAGAAGCTGTGAGTGATAGAGAGAGTAAGTAAGAGAAGCTGTGAGTGAGATAGATAGAGAGAGAAGGAGAAGCTGTGAGTGAGACAGAGAGAGAGAGAGAGAGAAGCTGTGAGAGAGAGAGAGAGGGAGAAAGAGAAGCTGTGAGAGAGCGAGAGAAAGAGAAGCTGTGAGTGTGTGTGAGAGAGAAAGAGAAGCTGTGAGTGAGAGAGAGAAAGAAAGAGAAATTAGTGTGAGAAAGAGAGAGAGAAAGAGAAGCTGTGAGTGGGAGAGAGAGAAAGAGAGTCTGTGAGAGAGAGAGAGAGAGAAGCTGTGAGTGAGAGAGAGAGTGCCGCTGTGAGTGAGAGAGAGAGAAAGAGAAGCTATGAATGAGAGAGAGAGAGAAGCTGTGAGTGAGAGGGAGAGAAAGAGAAGCTGTGAGTGACAGAGAGAGAAAGAGAAGCTGAGAGTGAGAGAGAGAGAGAAAGTGAAGCTGTGAATGAGAGAGAGAGAGAAAGAGAAGCTGTGAGTGAGTGAGAGAGAGAAAGGGAAGTTTGTGAGCGAGAGAGAGAGAGAAAGAGAAGCTGTGAGTGAGAGAGAGAAGCTGTGAGTGAGAGAGAGAAAGAAAAGCTGTGAGTGAGAGAGAGAGAGAAAGAGAAGCTGTGAGTGAGTGAGAGAGAGAGAGAGAAGGAGTGAGTGAGAGAGAGAGAGAGAAAGAGAAGCTGTCAGTGAGACAGAGAGAGAGAAAGAGAAGCTGTGTGAGAGAGAGAGAGAAAGAAAGAGAAATTAGAGTGAGTGAGAGAGAGAGAAGCTCTGAGTGAGAGAGAGAGTGCCGCTGTGAGTGAGAGAGAGAAAGAGAAGCTGTGAATGAGAGAGAGAGAAAGAGAAGCTGTGAGTGAGAGAGAGAGAAAGAAAGAGAAGCTGTGAGTGAGTGAGAGAGAGAAAGGGAAGTTGTGAGTGAGAGAGAGAGAAAGAGAAGCTGTGAGTGAGAGAGAGAAAGAGAAGCTGTGAGTGAGAGAGAGAGAAAGAGAAGCTGTGAGTGAAAAGGAGAGAGAGAGAGAAAGAGAAGCTATGAGTGAGAGAGAGAGAGAAAGAGAAGCTGTGAGTGAGAGAGAGAATGAGAAGCTGTGAGTGAGAGAGAGAAGTTGTGTGTGAGAGAGAGAAAGAGAAGCTGTGAGTGAGAGAGAGAGAGATGTGAGTGATAGAGAGAGAGAAAGAGAAGCTGTGCGTGAGAGAGAGAGAGGGAGAAAAAGAAGCTGTGAGTGAGAGAGAGAGAAAGAGAAGCTGTGAGTGAGAGAGAGAGAATCTGTGAGTGAGAGAGAGAAATAAAAGCTGTGAGTGAGAGAGAGAGAGAGAAAGAGAAGATATGAGTGAGAGAGAAGCAGTGAGAGAGAGAGAGAGAGAAACAGAAGCTGTGAGTGAGACAGAGAGAGAAAGAGAAGCTGTGAGAGAGAGAGAAAGAGAAGCTGTGAGTGTGTGAGAGAGAGAAAGAGAAGATGTGAGTGAGAGAGAGAGAAAGAAAGAGAAATTAGAGTGAGAAAGAGAGAGAGAAAGAGAGTCTGTGAGTGAGAGAGAGAGATAGAAGCTGTGAGTGAGAGAGAGAGAGCCGCTGTGAGTGAGAGAGATAAAGAGAAGCTGTGAATGAGAGAGAGAGAGAAAGAGAAGCTGTGTGTGTGAGAGAGAAAGAGAAGCTGTGAGTGAGTGAGAGAGAGAGAAAGGGAAGTTGTGAGTGAGAGAGAGAGAAAGAGAAGCTGTGAGTGAGAGAGAGAGTGAGAGAAGCTGTGAGTGAGAAGGAGAGGGAAAGAGAAGCTGTGAGTGAGTGAGAGAGAGAGAAAGAGAAGCTGTGAGTGAGAGAGAGAGAAAGAGAAGCTGTGAGTGAGAGAGATTGAAAAAGAGAAGCTGTGAGTAAGAAGGAGAGGGAAAGAGAAGAAGTGAGTGAGAGAGAGAGAGAGAGAAAGAGAAGCTGTGAGAGAGAAAGAGAAGCTGTGAGTGAGAGAGAGAGAGAGAGAAAGAGAAGCTGTTAGTGAGAATGAGAGAGAGAGAGAGAGAATCTGTGAGTGAGAGAGAGATTGAAAGAGAAGCTGTGAGTGAGTGAGAGAGAGAGAATGAGAAGCTGTGAGAGAGAGAGAAGGTGTGAGAGAGAGAAAGAGAAGCTGTGAGTGAGAGAGAGAGAAGATGTGAGTGATAGAGTGAGAGAATGAGAAGCTGTCAGTGAGAGAGAGAGAAAGTAAGAGAAGCTGTGAGTGAGATAGAGAGAGAGAGAAAGAGAAGCTGTGAGTGAGAGAGAGAGAGGGAGAGGAAGATAATCTGTGTGTGAGAGAGAGAGAAAGAGAAGCTGTGTGTTTTAGAGAGAGAGAATGAGAAGCTGTGAGTGAGAGAGAGAAAGAGAAGCTGTGAGTGAGAGAGAGAAGCTATGAGTGAGAGAGAGAAAGAAAAGCTGTGAGTGAGAGAGAGAGAGAAAGAGAAGATATGAGTGAGAGAGAGAGAAACAGAAGCTGTGAGTGAGACAGAGAGAGAAAGAGAAGCTGTGAGAGAGAGAGGGGGAGAAAGAGAAGCTGTGAGAGAGAGAGAGAAAGAGAAGCTGTGAGTGTGTGAGAGAGAGAAAGAGAAGCTGTGTGTGAGAGAGAGAGAAAGAAAGAGAAATTAGAGTGAGAAAGAGAGAGAGAAAGAGAAGCTGTGAGTGGGAGAGAGAGAAAGAGAGTCTGTGAATCAGAGAGAGAGAGAGAAGCTGTGAGTGAGAGAGAGAGAGCTGCTGTGAGTGAGAGAGAGAGAAAGAGAAGCTGTGAATGAGAGAGAGAGAGAAAGAGAAGCTGTGAGTGACAGAGAGAGAAAGAGAAGCTGTGCGTGAGAATGAGAGAGAGAAAGAGAAGGTGTGAGTGAGAGAGAGAGATAAAGAGAAGCTGTGAGTGAGAGAGAGAAAGAGAAGCTGTGAATGAGAGAGAGAGAAAGAGAAGCTGTGAGTGAGAGAGAGAGAAAGAAAGAGAAGCTGTGAGTGAGTGAGAGAGAGAAAGGGAAGTTGTGAGTGAGAGAGAGAGAAAGAGAAGCTGTGAGTGAGAGAGAGAAAGAGAAGCTGTGAGTGAGAGAGAGAGAAAGAGAAGCTGTGAGTGAAAAGGAGAGAGAGAGAGAAAGAGAAGCTATGAGTGAGAGAGAGAGAGAGAGAAAGAGAAGCTGTGAGTGAGAGAGAGAGAATGAGAAGCTGTGAGTGAGAGAGAGAAGTTGTGTGTGAGAGAGAGAAAGAGAAGCTGTGAGTGAGAGAGAGAGAGATGTGAGTGATAGAGAGAGAGAAAGAGAAGCTGTGCGTGAGAGAGAGAGAGGGAGAAAAAGAAGCTGTGAGTGAGAGAGAGAGAAAGAGAAGCTGTGAGTGAGAGAGAGAGAAAGAGAAGCTGTGAGTGAGAGAGAGAGAATCTGTGAGTGAGAGAGAGAAATAAAAGCTGTGAGTGAGAGAGAGAGAGAGAAAGAGAAGATATGAGTGAGAGAGAAGCAGTGAGAGAGAGAGAGAGAAACAGAAGCTGTGAGTGAGACAGAGAGAGAAAGAGAAGCTGTGAGAGAGAGAGAGAGAGAAGCTGTGAGTGTGTGAGAGAGAGAAAGAGAAGATGTGAGTGAGAGAGAGAGAAAGAAAGAGAAATTAGAGTGAGAAAGAGAGAGAGAAAGAGAGTCTGTGAGTGAGAGAGAGAGATAGAAGCTGTGAGTGAGAGAGAGAGAGCCGCTGTGAGTGAGAGAGATAAAGAGAAGCTGTGAATGAGAGAGAGAGAGAAAGAGAAGCTGTGTGTGTGAGAGAGAAAGAGAAGCTGTGAGTGAGTGAGAGAGAGAGAGAAAGGGAAGTTGTGAGTGAGAGAGAGAGAGAAAGAGAAGCTGTGAGTGAGAGAGAGAGTGAGAGAAGCTGTGAGTGAGAAGGAGAGGGAAAGAGAAGCTGTGAGTGAGTGAGAGAGAGAGAAAGAGAAGCTGTGAGTGAGAGAGAGAGAAAGAGAAGCTGTGAGTGAGAGAGATTGAAAAAGAGAAGCTGTGAGTAAGAAGGAGAGGGAAAGAGAAGAAGTGAGTGAGTGAGAGAGAGAGAGAGAAAGAGAAGCTGTGAGAGAGAAAGAGAAGCTGTGAGTGAGAGAGAGAGAGAGAGAAAGAGAAGCTGTTAGTGAGAATGAGAGAGAGAGAGAGAGAATCTGTGAGTGAGAGAGAGATTGAAAGAGAAGCTGTGAGTGAGTGAGAGAGAGAGAATGAGAAGATGTGAGAGAGAGAGAAGGTGTGAGAGAGAGAAAGAGAAGCTGTGAGTGAGAGAGAGAGAAGATGTGAGTGATAGAGTGACAGAATGAGAAGCTGTCAGTGAGAGAGAGAGAAAGTAAGAGAAGCTGTGAGTGAGATAGAGAGAGAGAGAAAGAGAAGCTGTGAGTGAGAGAGAGAGGGAGTGGAAGATAATCTGTGTGTGAGAGAGAGAGAAAGAGAAGCTGTGTGTTTTAGAGAGAGAGAATGAGAAGCTGTGAGTGAGAGAGAGAGAAAGAGAAGCTGTGAGTGAGAGAGAGAAGCTATGAGTGAGAGAGAGAAAGAAAAGCTGTGAGTGAGAGAGAGAGAGAAAGAGAAGATATGAGTGAGAGAGAGAGAAACAGAAGCTGTGAGTGAGACTGAGAGAGAAAGAGAAGCTGTGAGAGAGAGGGGGGGAGAAAGAGAAGCTGTGAGAGAGAGAGAGAAAGAGAAGCTGTGAGTGTGTGAGAGAGAGAAAGAGAAGCTGTGTGTGAGAGAGAGAGAAAGAAAGAGAAATTAGAGTGAGAAAGAGAGAGAGAAAGAGAAGCTGTGAGTGGGAGAGAGAGAAAGAGAGTCTGTGAATCAGAGAGAGAGAGAGAAGCTGTGAGTGAGAGAGAGAGAGCTGCTGTGAGTGAGAGAGAGAGAAAGAGAAGCTGTGAATGAGAGAGAGAGAGAAAGAGAAGCTGTGAGTGACAGAGAGAGAAAGAGAAGCTGTGCGTGAGAATGAGAGAGAGAGAGAAAGAGAAGGTGTGAGTGAGAGAGAGAGATAAAGAGAAGCTGTGAGTGAGAGAGAGAGAGAATGAGAAGCTGTGAGTGAGAGAGAAGCTGTGAGTGAGAGAGAGAGAAAAGATGTGAGTGAGAGAGAGAGGGAGAAAGAGAAGCTGTGTGTGTGTGAAAGAGAAAGAGAAGCTGTGAGTGAGAGTGAGAGAGAGAGAAAGAGAAAGAGAAGCTGTGAGTGAGAGAGCGAGAGAGAGAAAGAGAAGCTGTTAGTGAGAGTGAGAGAGAGAGAGAAAGAGAAGCTGTGAGTGAGAGAGAGAGAAAGAGATGCTGTGAGTGAGAGAGAGAGAGAAAGAGAAGCTGTGAGGGAGAGAGAGAGAAAGAGAAGCTGTGAGTGAGAAGGAGAGGGAAAGAGAAGAAGTGAGTGAGTGAGAGAGAGAGAGAAAGAGAAGCTGTGAGAGAGAAAGAGAAGCTGTGAGTGAGTGAGAGAGAGAGAAAGAGAAGCTGTGAGTGAGAGAGAGAGAAAGAGAACCTATGAGTGAGAGAGAGAGAGAAAGAGAAGCTGTGTGTAAGAAGGAGAGGGAAAGAGAAGAAGTGAGAGAGTGAGAGAGAGAGAGAAAGAGAAGCTGTGAGAGAGAAAGAGAAGCTGTGAGTGAGAGAGTGAGTGAGAGAGAGAGAATCTGTTAGTGAGAGTGAGAGAGAGAGAGAAAGAAGCTGTGAGTGAGAGAGAGATTGAAAGAGAAGCTGTGAGTGAGAGAGAGAGAGAGAGAGAGAAAGAGAAGCTGTGAGTGAGAGAGAAAAAGAGAGCTGTGACTGAGAGGGAGAGAGAGAAAGAGAAGCTGTGAGTGACAGAGAGAGAAGCTGTGAGTTAGAGAGAGAGAAAGAGAAGCTGTGAGTGAGAGAGAGAGAGAAAGAGAAGCTGTGAGTGAGAGAGAGAGAAAGAGATGCTGTGAGTGAGAGAGAGGGAGAAAGAGAAGCTGTGTGCGTGAGAGAGAGAAAGAGAAGCTGTGAGTGAGAGAGAGAGAAAGTGAAGCTGTGAGTGAGAGAGAGAGAGAAAGAGACGCTGTGTGTGTGAGAGAGAGAAAGATAGTCTGAGAAAGAGAGAGTGAAAGAGAAGCTGTGAGTGAGAGAGAGAGAGGGAGAAAGAGAAGCTGTGTGTGTGTGAGAGAGAAAGAGAAGCTGTGAGTGAGAGAGAGAGAGAAAAAGAGAAGCTGTGAGTGTGAGTGAGAGAGAAAGAGAAGCTGTGAGTGAGAGAGAGAAGATGTGAGTGATAGAGAGAGAGAATGAGAAGCTGTCAGTGAGTGAGAGAGAAAGTAAGAGAAGCTGTGAGTGAGATAGAGAGAGAGAAAGAGAAGCTGTGAGTGAGAGAGAGAGAGGGAGAGAAAGATAATCTGTGAGAGAGAGAGAGAAAGAGAAGCTGTGTGTTTTAGAGAGAGAAAGAGAAGCTGTGAGTGAGAGTGAGAGAGAGAGAGAGAAAGAGAAGCTGTGAGTGAGAGAGAGAGAAAGAGAAGCTGTGAGTGACAGAGAGAGAAGCTATGAGTGAGAGAGAGAAAGAAAAGCTGTGAGTGAGAGAGAGAGAGAGAAAGAGAAGATATGAGTGAGAGAGAGAGAGAAGCAGTGAGAGAGAGAGAAACAGAAGCTGTGAGTGAGACAGAGAGAGAGAAAGAGAAGCTGTGAGAGAGAGAGAGGGAGAAAGAGAAGCTGTGAGTGTGTGTGAGAGAGAAAGAGGCTGTGAGTGAGAGAGAGAGAAAGAAAGAGAAATTAGAGTGAGAAAGAGAGAGAGAAAGAGAAGCTGTGAGTGGGAGAGAGAGAAAGAGAGTCTGTGAATCAGAGAGAGAGAGAGAAGCTGTGAGTGAGAGAGAGAGAGAGAAGCTGTGAATGAGAGAGAGAGAGAAAGAGAAGCTGTGAGTGAGAGAGAGAGAAAGAGAAGCTGTGAGTGAGTGAGAGAGAGAAAGGGAAGTTTGTGAGTGAGAGAGAGAAGCTGTGAGTGAGAGAGAGAAAGAAAAGCTTGAGTGAGAGAGAGAGAGAAAGAGATGTGAGTGAGAGAGAGAGAGAAGCAGTGAGTGAGAGAGAGAGAAAGAGAAGCTGTGAGTGAGAGAGAGAGAAAGAGAAGATATGAGTGAGAGAGAGAGAAACAGAAGCTGTGAGTGAGACAGAGAGAGAAAGAGAAGCTGTGTGAGAGAGAGAGGGAGAAAGAGAAGCTGTGAGAGAGAGAGAGAAAGAGAAGCTGTGAGTGTGTGTGAGAGAGAAAGAGAAGCTGTGTGTGAGAGAGAGAGAAAGAAAGAGAAATTAGAGTGAGAAAGAGAGAGAGAAAGAGAAGCTGTGAGTGGGAGAGAGAGAAAGAGAGTCTGTGAATCAGAGAGAGAGAGAAGCTGTGAGTGAGAGAGAGAGAGCTGCTGTGAGTGAGAGGGAGAGAAAGAGAAGCTGTGAATGAGAGAGAGAGAGAAAGAGAAGCTGTGAGTGACAGAGAGAGAAAGAGAAGCTGTGAGTGAGTGAGAGAGAGAAAGGGAAGTTTGTGAGTGAGAGAGAGAGAGAAAGAGAAGCTGTGAGTGAGAGAGAGAAGCTGTGAGTGAGAGAGAGAAAGAAAAGCTGTGAGTGAGAGAGAGAGAGAGAAAGAGAGGATGTGTGTGTGTGTGTGAGAGAAAGATAGTCTGAGAAAGAGAGAGTGAAAGAGAAGCTGTGAGTTAGACAGAGAGAGGGAGAAAGAGAAGCTGTGTGTGTGTGAGAGAGAAAGAGAAGCTGTGCGTGAGAGTGAGAGAGAGAGAGAGAAAGAGAAGCTGTGAGTGAGAGAGAGATAAAGAGAAGCTGTGAGTGAGAGAGAGAGAGAATGAGAAGCTGTGAGTGAGAGAGAAGCTGTGAGTGAGAGAGAGAGAAGATGTGAGTGAGAGAGAGAGGGAGAAAGAGAAGCTGTGTGTGTGTGAAAGAGAAAGAGAAGCTGTGAGTGAGAGAGAGAGAAAGAGAAAGAGAAGCTGTGAGTGAGAGAGCGAGAGAGAGAAAGAGAAGCTGTTAGTGAGAGTGAGAGAGAGAGAGAAAGAGAAGCTGTGAGTGAGAGAGAGAGAAAGAGATGCTGTGAGTGAGAGAGAGAGAGAAAGAGAAGCTGTGAGTGAGAGAGAGAGAAAGAGAAGCTGTGTGTGTGAGAGAGAAAGAGAAGCTGTGAGTGAGAAGGAGAGGGAAAGAGAAGAAGTGAGTGAGTGAGAGAGAGAGAGAAAGAGAAGCTGTGAGAGAGAAAGAGAAGCTGTGAGTGAGTGAGAGAGAGAGAAAGAGAAGCTGTGAGTGAGAGAGAGAGAAAGAGAAGCTGTGTGTAAGAAGGAGAGGGAAAGAGAAGAAGTGAGTGAGTGAGAGAGAGAGAGAGAGAAAGAGAAGCTGTGAGAGAGAAAGAGAAGCTGTGAGTGAGAGAGTGAGTGAGAGAGAGAGAATCTGTTAGTGACAGTGAGAGAGAGAGAGAAAGAGAAGCTGTGAGTGAGAGAGAGATTGAAAGAGAAGCTGTGAGTGAGAGAGAGAGAGAAAGAGAAGCTGTGAGTGAGAGAGAAAAAGAGAGCTGTGACTGAGAGGGAGAGAGAGAAAGAGAAGCTGTGAGTGACAGAGAGAGAGAAGCTGTGAGTTAGAGAGAGAGAAAGAGAAGCTGTGAGTGAGAGAGAGAGAGAAAGAGAAGCTGTGAGTGAGAGAGAGAGAAAGAGATGCTGTGAGTGAGAGAGAGGGAGAAAGAGAAGCTGTGTGCGTGAGAGAGAGAAAGAGAAGCTGTGAGTGAGAGAGAGAGAAAGTGAAGCTGTGAGTGAGAGAGAGAGAGAAAGAGACGCTGTGTGTGTGAGAGAGAGAAAGATAGTCTGAGAAAGAGAGAGTGAAAGAGAAGCTGTGAGTGAGAGAGAGAGGGAGAAAGAGAAGCTGTGTGTGTGTGAGAGAGAAAGAGAAGCTGTGAGTGAGAGAGAGAGAGAAAAAGAGAAGCTGTGAGTGTGAGTGAGAGAGAAAGAGAAGCTGTGAGTGAGAGAGAGAAGATGTGAGTGATAGAGAGAGAGAATGAGAAGCTGTGAGTGAGAGAGAGAGAGGGAGAGAAAGATAATCTGTGTGAGAGAGAGAGAGAAAGAGAAGCTGTGTGTTTTAGAGAGAGAAAGAGAAGCTGTGATTGAGTGTGTGTGAGAGAGAAAGAGAAGCTGTGAGTGAGAGAGAGAGAAAGAGAAGCTGTGAGTGACAGAGAGAGAAGCTATGAGTGAGAGAGAGAAAGAAAAGCTGTGAGTGAGAGAGAGAGAGAGAAAGAGAAGATATGAGTGAGAGAGAGAGAGAAGCAGTGAGAGAGAGAGAAACAGAAGCTGTGAGTGAGACAGAGAGAGAGAAAGAGAAGCTGTGAGAGAGAGAGGGAGAAAGAGAAGCTGGCAGAGAGAGAGAGAAAGAGAAGCTGTGAGTGTGTGTGAGAGAGAAAGAGAAGCTGTGAGTGAGAGAGAGAGAAAGAAAGAGAAATTAGAGTGAGAAAGAGAGAGAAAAAGAGAAGCTGTGAGTGGGAGAGAGAGAAAGAGAGTCTGTGAATCAGAGAGAGAGAGAGAAGCTGTGAGAGAGAGAGAGAGAGCCGCTGTGAGTGAGAGAGAGAGAAAGAGAAGCTGTGAATGAGAGAGAGAGAGAGAGAAAGAGATGCTGTGAGTGAGAGAGAGAGAAAGAGAAGCTGTGAGTGAGTGAGAGAAAGGGAAGTTTGTGAGTGAGAGAGAGAAGCTGTGAGTGAGAGAGAGAAAGAAAAGCTGTGAGTGAGAGAGAGAGAGAAAAAGAGAAGATGTGAGTGAGTGAGTGAGAGAGAGAGAGAAGCAGTGAGGGAGAGAGAGAGAGAGAAAGAGAAGCTGTGAGTGAGAGAGAGAGAAAGAGAAGCTGTGAGTGAGAGAGAGAGAAGCTGTGTGTGAGAGAGAAAGAAAAGCTGTGAGTGAGAGAGAGAAAGAGAAGATATGAGTGAGAGAGAGAGAGAAGCAGTGAGTGAGAGAGAGAGAGAAAGAGAAGCTGTGAGTGAGACGAGAGAGAAAGAGAAGCTGTGAGAGAGAGAGAGGGGAAGAAAGAGAAGCTGTGTGTGTGAGAGAGAGAAAGAGAAGCTGTGAGTGAGAGAGAGATTGAAAGAGAAGCTGTGAGTGTGAGAGAGAGAGAAAGAGAAGCTGTGAGTGAGAGAGAGAAAGAGAAGCTGTGACTGAGGGAGAGAGAGAAAGAGAAGCTGTGAGTGACAGAGAGTGAGAAGCTGTGAGTTAGAGAGAGAGAAAGAGGAGCTGTGAGTGAGAGAGAGAGAGAAAGAGAAGCTGTGAGTGAGAGAGAGAAAGAGATGCTGTGAGTGAGAGAGAGGGAGAAAGAGAAGCTGTGTGCGTGAGAGAGAGAAAGAGAAGCTGTGAGTGAGAGAGAGAGAGAAAAAGAGAAGCTGTGAGTGTGAGTGAGAGAGAAAGAGAAGCTGTGAGTGAGAGAGAGAGAGAGAAGATGTGAGTGATAGAGAGAGAGAATGAGAAGCTGTCAGTGAGAGAGAGAGAAAGTAAGAGAAGCTGTGAGTGAGAGAGAGAGAGAGAGAAAGAGAAGCTGTGAGTGAGAGAGAGAGAGGGAGAGAAAGATAATCTGTGAGAGAGAGAGAGAGAAAGAGAAGCTGTGTGTTTTAGAGAGAGAAAGAGAAGCTGTGATTGAGTGTGTGTCAGAGAGAAAGAGAAGCTGTGAGTGAGAGAGAGAGAAAGAGAAGCTGTGAGTGAGAGAGAGAAGCTATGAGTGAGAGAGAGAAAGAAAAGCTGTGATTGAGAGAGAGATAGAAAGAGAAGATATGAGTGAGAGAGAGAGAGAAGCAGTGAGAGAGAGAGAAACAGAAGCTGTGAGTGAGACAGAGAGAGAGAAAGAGAAGCTGTGAGAGAGAGAGAGGGAGAAAGAGAAGCTGTGAGAGAGAGAGAGAAAGAGAAGCTGTGAGTGTGTGTGAGAGAGAAAGAGAAGCTGTGAGTGAGAGAGAGAGAAAGAAAGAGAAATTAGAGTGAGAAAGAGAGAGAGAAAGAGAAGCTGTGAGTGGGAGAGAGAGAAAGAGAGTCTGTGAATCAGAGAGAGAGAGAGAAGCTGTGAGTGAGAGAGAGAGAGAGCCGCTGTGAGTGAGAGAGAGAGAAAGAGAAGCTGTGAATGAGAGAGAGAGAGAAAGAGAAGCTGTGAGTGAGAGAGAGAGAAAGAGAAGCTGTGAGTGAGTGAGAGAGAGAAAGGGAAGTTTGTGAGTGAGAGAGAGAAGCTGTGAGTGAGACAGAGAAAGAAAAGCTGTGAGAGAGAGAGAGAGAGAGAAAGAGAAGATGTGAGTGAGTGAGAGAGAGAGAGAAGCAGTGAGTGAGAGAGAGAGAGAGAAAGAGAAGCTGTGAGTGAGAGAGAGAGAAAGAGAAGCTGTGAGTGAGAGAGAGAGAAGCTGTGTGAGAGAGAGAAAGAAAAGCTGTGAGAGAGAGAGAGGGGAAGAAAGAGAAGCTGTGTGTGTGAGAGAGAGAAAGAGAAGCTGTGAGTGTGAGAGAGAGAAAGAGAAGCTGTGAGTGAGAGAGAGAGAGAGAGAGAAAGAGAAGCTGTGAGTGGGAGAGAGAGAAAGAGTCTGTGAGTGAGTGAGAGAGAGAGAAGCTGTGAGTGAGAGAGAGAGAAAGAGAAGCTGTGTGTGAGAGAGAGAGTAAGAGAAGCTGTGAGTGATTAAGAGAGAGAAAGGGATGTTGTGAGTGAGAGAGAGAGAGAAAGAGAAGCTGTGAGTGAGAGAGAGAGAGAAAGAGAAGCTGTGAGTGAGAGAGAGAGAAAGAGAAGCTGTGAGTGAGAAGGAGAGGGAAAGAGAAGCTGTGAGTGAGAGAGAGAGAGAGAAAGAGAAGCTGTGAGAGAGAAAGAGAGAAGCTGTGAGTGAGAGAGTGAGAGAGAGAAAGAGAAGCTGTGAGTGAGAGAGAGAAAGAGAAGCTGTGAGTGAGAGGGAGAGAGAGAAAGAGAAGCTGTGAGTGTGAGAGAGAGAAAGAGAAGATGTGAGTGAGAGAGAGAAAGAGAAGTTGTGAGTGAGAGGGAGAGAGAGAAAGAGAAGCTGTGAGTGACACACACAGAGAGAAGCTGTGAGTTAGAGAGAGAGAGAAAGAAGTTGTGAGTGACAGAGAGAGAGAGAAAGGGAAGCTATGAGTGAGAGTGAGAGAGAGAGAGAAAGAGAAGCTGTGAGTGAGAGAGAGAGAAAGAGATGCTGTGAGTGAGAGAGAGAAAGAGAAGCTGTGAGTGAGAGAGAGAGAAAGAGAAGCTGTGAGTGAGAGAGAGAGAGAAAGAGAAGCTGTGAGTGAGAGAGTGAGAGAGAGAAAGAGAAGCTGTTAGTGAGAGTGAGAGAGAGAGAGAAAGAGAAGCTGTGAATGAGAGAGAGAGAGAAAGAGAAGCTGTGAGTGAGAGAGAGAGAAAGAGTAGCTGTGAGAGAGAGAGAGAGAAAGAGAAGCTGTGATTAAGAAGGAGAGGGAAAGAGAAGAAGTGAGTGAGAGAGAGAGAGAGAGTGAGAAAGAGGCTGTGAGACAGAAAGAGAAGCTGTGAGAGAGTGAGAGCGAGAAAGAGAATCTGTTAGTGAGAGAGAGAGAGAAAGAGAAGCTGTGAGTTAGAGAGAGAAAGAGAAGCTGTGAGTGAGAGGGAGAGAAAGAGAAGCTGTGAGTGACACACAGAGAGAGAAGCTGTGAGTTAAAGAGAGAGAGGGAGAAAGAGAAGCTGTGTGCGTGAGAGAGAAAGAGATGCTGTGAGTGAGAGAGAGGGAGAAAGAGAAGCTGTGTGCGTGAGAGAGAGAAAGAGAAGCTGTGAGTGAGAGAGAGATAAAGTGAAGCTGTGAGTGAGAGAGAGAGAGAAAGAGACGCTGTGTGTGTGAGAGAGAGAAAGATAGTCTGAGAAAGAGAGAGTGAAAGAGAAGCTGTGAGTGAGAGAGAGAGGGAGAAAGAGAAGCTGTGTGTGTGAGAGAGAGAAAGAGAAGCTGTGAGTGTGAGAGAGAGAGAAAAAGAGAAGCTGTGAGTGTGAGTGAGAGAGAAAGAGAAGCTGTGAGTGAGAGAGAGAAGATGTGAGTGATAGAGAGAGAGAATGAGAAGCTGTCAGTGAGAGAGAGAGAAAGTAAGAGAAGCTGTGAGTGAGATAGAGAGAGAGAAAGAGAAGCTGTGAGTGAGAGAGAGAGAGAGAGGGAGAGAAAGATAATCTGTGAGAGAGAGAGAGAGAAAGAGAAGCTGTGTGTTTTAGAGAGAGAAAGAGAAGCTGTGATTGAGTGTGTGTGAGAGAGAAAGAGAAGCTGTGAGTGAGAGAGAGAGAAAGAGAAGCTGTGAGTGACAGAGAGAGAAGCTATGAGTGAGAGAGAGAGAGAGAAAGAGAAGATATGAGTGAGAGAGAGAGAGAAGCAGTGAGAGAGAGAGAAACAGAAGCTGTGAGTGAGACAGAGAGAGAGAAAGAGAAGCTGTGAGTGTGTGAGAGAGAGAAAGAGAAGCTGTGAATGAGAGAGAGAAAGAGAAGCTGTGACTGAGAGGGAGAGAGAGAAAGAGAAGCTGTGAGTGACAGAGAGTGAGAAGCTGTGAGTTAGAGAGAGAGAAAGAGAAGCTGTGAGTGAGAGAGAGAGAGAAAGAGAAGCTGTGAGTGAGAGAGAGAGAAAGAGATGCTGTGAGTGAGAGAGAGGGAGAAAGAGAAGCTGTGTGCGTGAGAGAGAGAAAGAGAAGCTGTGAGTGAGAGAGAGAGAGAAAAAGAGAAGCTGTGAGTGTGAGTGAGAGAGAAAGAGAAGCTGTGAGTGAGAGAGAGAGAGAAGATGTGAGTGATAGAGAGAGAGAATGAGAAGCTGTCAGTGAGAGAGAGAGAAAGTAAGAGAAGCTGTGAGTGAGAGAGAGAGAAAAAGAGAAGCTGTGAGTGAGAGAGAGAGAGGGAGAGAAAGATAATCTGTGAGAGAGAGAGAGAGAAAGAGAAGCTGTGTGTTTTAGAGAGAGAAAGAGAAGCTGTGATTGAGTGTGTGAGAGAGAAAGAGAAGCTGTGAGTGAGAGAGAGAGAAAGAGAAGCTGTGAGTGAGATTGAGAAGCTATGAGTGAGAGAGAGAAAGAAAAGCTGTGAGTGAGAGAGAGAGAGAGAAAGAGAAGATATGAGTGAGAGAGAGAGAAGCAGTGAGAGAGAGAGAAACAGAAGCTGTGAGTGAGACAGAGAGAGAGAAAGAGAAGCTGTGAGAGAGAGAGAGGGAGAAAGAGAAGCTGTGAGAGAGAGAGAGAAAGAGAAGCTGTGAGTGTGTGTGAGAGAGAAAGAGAAGCTGTGAGTGAGAGAGAGAGAAAGAAAGAGAAATTAGAGTGAGAAAGAGAGAGAGAAAGAGAAGCTGTGAGTGGGAGAGAGAGAAAGAGAGTCTGTGAATCAGAGAGCGAGAGAGAAGCTGTGAGTGTGAGAGAGAGAGAGCCGCTGTGAGTGAGAGAGAGAGAAAGAGAAGCTGTGAATGAGAGAGAGAGAGAAAGAGAAGCTGTGAGTGAGAGAGAGAGAAAGAGAAGCTGTGAGTGAGTGAGAGAGAGAAAGGGAAGTTTGTGAGTGAGAAGGAGAGGGAAAGAGAAGAAGTGAGTGAGTGAGAGAGAGAGAGAAAGAGAAGCTGTGAGAGAGAAAGAGAAGCTGTGAGTGAGTGAGAGAGAGAGAAAGAGAAGCTGTGAGTGAGAGAGAGAGAAAGAGAAGCTGTGAGTGAGAGAGAGAGAGAAAGAGAAGCTGTGTGTAAGAAGGAGAGGGAAAGAGAAGAAGTGAGTGAGTGAGAGAGAGAGAGAAAGAGAAGCTGTGAGTGGGAGAGAGAGAAAGAGTCTGTGAGTGAGTGAGAGAGAGAGAGAAGCTGTGAGTGAGAGAGAGAGAAAGAGAAGCTGTGTGTGAGAGAGAGAGTAAGAGAAGCTGTGAGTGATTAAGAGAGAGAAAGGGATGTTGTGAGTGAGAGAGAGAGAAAGAGAAGCTGTGAGTGAGAGAGAGAGAGAAAGAGAAGCTGTGAGTGAGAGAGAGAGAAAGAGAAGCTGTGAGTGAGAAGGAGAGGGAAAGAGAAGCTGTGAGTGAGAGAGAGAGAGAAAGAGAAGCTGTGAGAGAGAAAGAGAGAAGCTGTGAGTGAGAGAGTGAGAGAGAGAAAGAGAAGCTGTGAGTGAGAGAGAGAAAGAGAAGCTGTGAGTGAGAGGGAGAGAGAGAAAGAGAAGCTGTGAGTGTGAGAGAGAGAAAGAGAAGATGTGAGTGAGAGAGAGAAAGAGAAGTTGTGAGTGAGAGGGAGAGAGAGAAAGAGAAGCTGTGAGTGACACACACAGAGAGAAGCTGTGAGTTAGAGAGAGAGAGAAAGAAGTTGTGAGTGACAGAGAGAGAGAGAAAGGGAAGCTATGAGTGAGAGTGAGAGAGAGAGAGAAAGAGAAGCTGTGAGTGAGAGAGAGAGAAAGAGATGCTGTGAGTGAGAGAGAGAGAAAGAGAAGCTGTGAGTGAGAGAGAGAGAAAGAGAAGCTGTGAGTGAGAGAGAGAGAGAAAGAGAAGCTGTGAGTGAGAGAGTGAGAGAGAGAAAGAGAAGCTGTTAGTGAGAGTGAGAGAGAGAGAGAAAGAGAAGCTGTGAATGAGAGAGAGAGAGAAAGAGAAGCTGTGAGTGAGAGAGAGAGAAAGAGTAGCTGTGAGAGAGAGAGAGAGAAAGAGAAGCTGTGATTAAGAAGGAGAGGGAAAGAGAAGAAGTGAGTGAGAGAGAGAGAGAGAGAAAGAGGCTGTGAGACAGAAAGAGAAGCTGTGAGAGAGTGAGAGAGAGAAAGAGAATCTGTTAGTGAGAGAGAGAGAGAAAGAGAAGCTGTGAGTTAGAGAGAGAAAGAGAAGCTGTGAGTGAGAGGGAGAGAAAGAGAAGCTGTGAGTGACACACAGAGAGAGAAGCTGTGAGTTAAAGAGAGAGAGGGAGAAAGAGAAGCTGTGTGCGTGAGAGAGAAAGAGATGCTGTGAGTGAGAGAGAGGGAGAAAGAGAAGCTGTGTGCGTGAGAGAGAGAAAGAGAAGCTGTGAGTGAGAGAGAGATAAAGTGAAGCTGTGAGTGAGAGAGAGAGAGAAAGAGACGCTGTGTGTGTGTGAGAGAGAAAGATAGTCTGAGAAAGAGAGAGTGAAAGAGAAGCTGTGAGTGAGAGAGAGAGGGAGAAAGAGAAGCTGTGTGTGTGAGAGAGAGAAAGAGAAGCTGTGAGTGTGAGAGAGAGAGAAAAAGAGAAGCTGTGAGTGTGAGTGAGAGAGAAAGAGAAGCTGTGAGTGAGAGAGAGAAGATGTGAGTGATAGAGAGAGAGAATGAGAAGCTGTCAGTGAGAGAGAGAGAAAGTAAGAGAAGCTGTGAGTGAGATAGAGAGAGAGAAAGAGAAGCTGTGAGTGAGAGAGAGAGAGGGAGAGAAAGATAATCTGTGAGAGAGAGAGAGAGAAAGAGAAGCTGTGTGTTTTAGAGAGAGAAAGAGAAGCTGTGATTGAGTGTGTGTGAGAGAGAAAGAGAAGCTGTGAGTGAGAGAGAGAGAAAGAGAAGCTGTGAGTGACAGAGAGAGAAGCTATGAGTGAGAGAGAGAGAGAGAAAGAGAAGATATGAGTGAGAGAGAGAGAAGCAGTGAGAGAGAGAGAAACAGAAGCTGTGAGTGAGACAGAGAGAGAGAAAGAGAAGCTGTGAGTGTGTGAGAGAGAGAAAGAGAAGCTGTGAATGAGAGAGAGAAAGAGAAGCTGTGACTGAGAGGGAGAGAGAGAAAGAGAAGCTGTGAGTGACAGAGAGTGAGAAGCTGTGAGTTAGAGAGAGAGAAAGAGAAGCTGTGAGTGAGAGAGAGAGAGAAAGAGAAGCTGTGAGTGAGAGAGAGAGAAAGAGATGCTGTGAGTGAGAGAGAGGGAGAAAGAGAAGCTGTGTGCGTGAGAGAGAGAAAGAGAAGCTGTGAGTGAGAGAGAGAGAGAAAAAGAGAAGCTGTGAGTGTGAGTGAGAGAGAAAGAGAAGCTGTGAGTGAGAGAGAGAGAGAAGATGTGAGTGATAGAGAGAGAGAATGAGAAGCTGTCAGTGAGAGAGAGAGAAAGTAAGAGAAGCTGTGAGTGAGAGAGAGAGAGAAAAAGAGAAGCTGTGAGTGAGAGAGAGAGAGGGAGAGAAAGATAATCTGTGAGAGAGAGAGAGAGAAAGAGAAGCTGTGTGTTTTAGAGAGAGAAAGAGAAGCTGTGATTGAGTGTGTGAGAGAGAAAGAGAAGCTGTG
The DNA here is from genome assembly GCA_035047305.1 of Bradypodion pumilum. Classification (NCBI taxonomy): domain Eukaryota; kingdom Metazoa; phylum Chordata; class Lepidosauria; order Squamata; family Chamaeleonidae; genus Bradypodion; species Bradypodion pumilum. The sequence goes on along the minus strand of JAWDJD010000001.1, from coordinate 268,153,308 downwards.
AGTGAGAGAGAGAGAAAGAGAAGCTGTGAGTGAGAGAGAGAAGCTATGAGTGAGAGAGAGAAAGAAAAGCTGTGAGTGAGAGAGAGAGAGAGAGAAAGAGAAGATATGAGTGAGAGAGAGAGAAGCAGTGAGAGAGAGAGAAACAGAAGCTGTGAGTGAGACAGAGAGAGAGAAAGAGAAGCTGTTAGAGAGAGAGAGGGAGAAAGAGAAGCTGTGAGAGAGAGAGAGAAAGAGAAGCTGTGAGTGTGTGTGAGAGAGAAAGAGAAGCTGTGAGTGAGAGAGAGAGAAAGAAAGAGAAATTAGAGTGAGAAAGAGAGAGAGAAAGAGAAGCTGTGAGTGGGAGAGAGAGAAAGAGAGTCTGTGAATCAGAGAGCGAGAGAGAAGCTGTGAGTGTGAGAGAGAGAGAGCCGCTGTGAGTGAGAGAGAGAGAAAGAGAAGCTGTGAATGAGAGAGAGAGAGAAAGAGAAGCTGTGAGTGAGAGAGAGAGAAAGAGAAGCTGTGAGTGAGTGAGAGAGAGAAAGGGAAGTTTGTGAGTGAGAAGGAGAGGGAAAGAGAAGAAGTGAGTGAGTGAGAGAGAGAGAGAAAGAGAAGCTGTGAGAGAGAAAGAGAAGCTGTGAGTGAGTGAGAGAGAGAGAAAGAGAAGCTGTGAGTGAGAGAGAGAGAAAGAGAAGCTGTGAGTGAGAGAGAGAGAGAAAGAGAAGCTGTGTGTAAGAAGGAGAGGGAAAGAGAAGAAGTGAGTGAGTGAGAGAGAGAGAGAAAGAGAAGCTGTGAGAGAGGAAGAGAAGCTGTGAGTGAGAGAGTGAGTGAGAGAGAGAGAATCTGTTAGTGACAGTGAGAGAGAGAGAAAGAGAAGCTGTGAGTGAGAGAGAGATTGAAAGAGAAGCTGTGAGTGAGAGAGAGAGAGAAAGAGAAGCTGTGAGTGAGAGAGAAAAAGAGAGCTGTGACTGAGAGGGAGAGAGAGAAAGAGAAGCTGTGAGTGACAGAGAGAGAAGCTGTGAGTTAGAGAGAGAGAAAGAGAAGCTGTGAGTGAGAGAGAGAGAGAAAGAGAAGCTGTGAGTGAGAGAGAGAGAGAAAGAGATGCTGTGAGTGAGAGAGAGGGAGAAAGAGAAGGTGTGTGCGTGAGAGAGAGAAAGAGAAGCTGTGAGTGAGAGAGAGAGAAAGTGAAGCTGTGAGTGAGAGAGAGAGAGAAAGAGACGCTGTGTGTGTGAGAGAGAGAAAGATAGTCTGAGAAAGAGAGAGTGAAAGAGAAGCTGTGAGTGAGAGAGAGAGGGAGAAAGAGAAGCTGTGTGTGTGTGAGAGAGAAAGAGAAGCTGTGAGTGAGAGAGAGAGAGAAAAAGAGAAGCTGTGAGTGTGAGTGAGAGAGAAAGAGAAGCTGTGAGTGAGAGAGAGAAGATGTGAGTGATAGAGAGAGAGAATGAGAAGCTGTCAGTGAGAGAGAGAGAAAGTAAGAGAAGCTGTGAGTGAGATAGAGAGAGAGAAAGAGAAGCTGTGAGTGAGAGAGAGAGAGGGAGAGAAAGATAATCTGTGTGAGAGAGAGAGAGAAAGATAATCTGTGTGTTTTAGAGAGAGAAAGAGAAGCTGTGATTGAGTGTGTGTGAGAGAGAAAGAGAAGCTGTGAGTGAGAGAGAGAGAAAGAGAAGCTGTGAGTGACAGAGAGAGAAGCTATGAGTGAGAGAGAGAAAGAAAAGCTGTGAGTGAGAGAGAGAGAGAGAAAGAGAAGATATGAGTGAGAGAGAGAGAGAAGCAGTGAGAGAGAGAGAAACAGAAGCTGTGAGTGAGACAGAGAGAGAGAAAGAGAAGCTGTGAGAGAGAGAGGGAGAAAGAGAAGCTGGCAGAGAGAGAGAGAAAGAGAAGCTGTGAGTGTGTGTGAGAGAGAAAGAGAAGCTGTGAGTGAGAGAGAGAGAAAGAAAGAGAAATTAGAGTGAGAAAGAGAGAGAAAAAGAGAAGCTGTGAGTGGGAGAGAGAGAAAGAGAGTCTGTGAATCAGAGAGAGAGAGAGAAGCTGTGAGAGAGAGAGAGAGAGCCGCTGTGAGTGAGAGAGAGAGAAAGAGAAGCTGTGAATGAGAGAGAGAGAGAGAAAGAGAAGCTGTGAGTGAGAGAGAGAGAAAGAGAAGCTGTGAGTGAGTGAGAGAAAGGGAAGTTTGTGAGTGAGAGAGAGAAGCTGTGAGTGAGAGAGAGAAAGAAAAGCTGTGAGTGAGAGAGAGAGAGAAAAAGAGAAGATGTGAGTGAGTGAGAGAGAGAGAGAAGCAGTGAGTGAGAGAGAGAGAGAGAAAGAGAAGCTGTGAGTGAGAGAGAGAGAAAGAGAAGCTGTGAGTGAGAGAGAGAGAAGCTGTGTGTGAGAGAGAAAGAAAAGCTGTGAGTGAGAGAGAGAGAAAGAGAAGATATGAGTGAGAGAGAGAGAGAAGCAGTGAGTGAGAGAGAGAGAGAAAGAGAAGCTGTGAGTGAGACGAGAGAGAAAGAGAAGCTGTGAGAGAGAGAGAGGGGAAGAAAGAGAAGCTGTGTGTGTGAGAGAGAGAAAGAGAAGCTGTGAGTGAGAGAGAGATTGAAAGAGAAGCTGTGAGTGTGAGAGAGAGAGAAAGAGAAGCTGTGAGTGAGAGAGAGAAAGAGAAGCTGTGACTGAGAGGGAGAGAGAGAAAGAGAAGCTGTGAGTGACAGAGAGTGAGAAGCTGTGAGTTAGAGAGAGAGAAAGAGAAGCTGTGAGTGAGAGAGAGAGAGAAAGAGAAGCTGTGAGTGAGAGAGAGAGAAAGAGATGCTGTGAGTGAGAGAGAGGGAGAAAGAGAAGCTGTGTGCGTGAGAGAGAGAAAGAGAAGCTGTGAGTGAGAGAGAGAGAGAAAAAGAGAAGCTGTGAGTGTGAGTGAGAGAGAAAGAGAAGCTGTGAGTGAGAGAGAGAGAGAGAAGATGTGAGTGATAGAGAGAGAGAATGAGAAGCTGTCAGTGAGAGAGAGAGAAAGTAAGAGAAGCTGTGAGTGAGAGAGAGAGAGAGAGAAAGAGAAGCTGTGAGTGAGAGAGAGAGAGGGAGAGAAAGATAATCTGTGAGAGAGAGAGAGAGAGAGAGAAGCTGTGTGTTTTAGAGAGAGAAAGAGAAGCTGTGATTGAGTGTGTGTCAGAGAGAAAGAGAAGCTGTGAGTGAGAGAGAGAGAAAGAGAAGCTGTGAGTGAGAGAGAGAAGCTATGAGTGAGAGAGAGAAAGAAAAGCTGTGAGTGAGAGAGAGAGAGAGAAAGAGAAGATATGAGTGAGAGAGAGAGAGAAGCAGTGAGAGAGAGAGAAACAGAAGCTGTGAGTGAGACAGAGAGAGAGAAAGAGAAGCTGTGAGAGAGAGAGAGGGAGAAAGAGAAGCTGTGAGAGAGAGAGAGAAAGAGAAGCTGTGAGTGTGTGTGAGAGAGAAAGAGAAGCTGTGAGTGAGAGAGAGAGAAAGAAAGAAAAATTAGAGTGAGAAAGAGAGAGAGAAAGAGAAGCTGTGAGTGGGAGAGAGAGAAAGAGAGTCTGTGAATCAGAGAGAGAGAGAGAAAGAGAAGCTGTGAGTGAGAGAGAGAGAAAGAGAAGCTGTGAGTGAGTGAGAGAGAGAAAGGGAAGTTTGTGAGTGAGAGAGAGAAGCTGTGAGTGAGACAGAGAAAGAAAAGCTGTGAGTGAGAGAGAGAGAGAGAAAGAGAAGATGTGAGTGAGTGAGAGAGAGAGAGCCGCTGTGAGTGAGAGAGAGAGAAAGAGAAGCTGTGAATGAGAGAGAGAGAAAGAGAAGCTGTGAGTGAGAGAGAGAGAAGCTGTGTGAGAGAGAGAAAGAAAAGCTGTGAGAGAGAGAGAGAGGGGAAGAAAGAGAAGCTGTGTGTGTGTGAGAGAGAAAGAGAAGCTGTGAGTGTGTGAGAGAGAAAGAGAAGCTGTGAGTGAGAGAGAGAGAAAGAGAAATTAGAGTGAGAAAGAGAGAGAGAAAGAGAAGCTGTGAGTGGGAGAGAGAGAAAGAGTCTGTGAGTGAGTGAGAGAGAGAGAAGCTGTGAGTGAGAGAGAGAGAAAGAGAAGCTGTGAGTGAGAGAGAGAGTAAGAGAAGCTGTGAGTGATTAAGAGAGAGAAAGGGATGTTGTGAGTGAGAGAGAGAGAAAGAGAAGCTGTGAGTGAGAGAGAGAGAAAGAGAAGCTGTGAGTGAGAGAGAGAGAAAGAGAAGCTGTGAGTGAGAAGGAGAGGGAAAGAGAAGCTGTGAGTGAGAGAGAGAGAGAGAAAGAGAAGCTGTGAGAGAGAAAGAGAGAAGCTGTGAGTGAGAGAGTGAGAGAGAGAAAGAGAAGCTGTGAGTGAGAGAGAGAGAGAGAAGCTGTGAGTGAGAGGGAGAGAGAGAAAGAGAAGCTGTGAGTGTGAGAGAGAGAAAGAGAAGATGTGAGTGAGAGAGAGAAAGAGAAGTTGTGAGTGAGAGGGAGAGAGAGAAAGAGAAGCTGTGAGTGACACACACAGAGAGAAGCTGTGAGTTAGAGAGAGAGAGAAAGAAGTTGTGAGTGACAGAGAGAGAGAGAAAGGGAAGCTATGAGTGAGAGTGAGAGAGAGAGAGAAAGAGAAGCTGTGAGTGAGAGAGAGAGAAAGAGATGCTGTGAGTGAGAGAGAGAGAAAGAGAAGCTGTGAGTGAGAGAGAGAGAAAGAGAAGCTGTGAGTGAGAGAGAGAGAGAAAGAGAAGCTGTGAGTGAGAGAGTGAGAGAGAGAAAGAGAAGCTGTTAGTGAGAGTGAGAGAGAGAGAGAAAGAGAAGCTGTGAATGAGAGAGAGAGAGAAAGAGAAGCTGTGAGTGAGAGAGAGAGAAAGAGTAGCTGTGAGAGAGAGAGAGAGAGAAAGAGAAGCTGTGATTAAGAAGGAGAGGGAAAGAGAAGAAGTGAGTGAGAGAGAGAGAGAGAGAGAAAGAGGCTGTGAGACAGAAAGAGAAGCTGTGAGAGAGTGAGAGAGAGAAAGAGAAGTTTGTGAGTGAGAGAGAGAAGCTGTGAGTGAGACAGAGAAAGAAAAGCTGTGAGTGAGAGAGAGAGAGAGAAAGAGAAGATGTGAGTGAGTGAGAGAGAGAGAGCCGCTGTGAGTGAGAGAGAGAGAAAGAGAAGCTGTGAATGAGAGAGAGAGAAAGAGAAGCTGTGAGTGAGAGAGAGAGAAGCTGTGTGAGAGAGAGAAAGAAAAGCTGTGAGAGAGAGAGAGAGGGGAAGAAAGAGAAGCTGTGTGTGTGTGAGAGAGAAAGAGAAGCTGTGAGTGAGAGAGAGAGAAAGAGAAATTAGAGTGAGAAAGAGAGAGAGAAAGAGAAGCTGTGAGTGGGAGAGAGAGAAAGAGTCTGTGAGTGAGTGAGAGAGAGAGAAGCTGTGAGTGAGAGAGAGAGAAAGAGAAGCTGTGAGTGAGAGAGAGAGTAAGAGAAGCTGTGAGTGATTAAGAGAGAGAAAGGGATGTTGTGAGTGAGAGAGAGAGAAAGAGAAGCTGTGAGTGAGAGAGAGAGAGAAAGAGAAGCTGTGAGTGAGAGAGAGAGAAAGAGAAGCTGTGAGTGAGAAGGAGAGGGAAAGAGAAGCTGTGAGTGAGAGAGAGAGAGAGAAAGAGAAGCTGTGAGAGAGAAAGAGAGAAGCTGTGAGTGAGAGAGTGAGAGAGAGAAAGAGAAGCTGTGAGTGTGAGAGAGAGAAAGAGAAGATGTGAGTGAGAGAGAGAAAGAGAAGTTGTGAGTGAGAGGGAGAGAGAGAAAGAGAAGCTGTGAGTGACACACACAGAGAGAAGCTGTGAGTTAGAGAGAGAGAGAAAGAAGTTGTGAGTGACAGAGAGAGAGAGAAAGGGAAGCTATGAGTGAGAGTGAGAGAGAGAGAGAAAGAGAAGCTGTGAGTGAGAGAGAGAGAGAAAGAGATGCTGTGAGTGAGAGAGAGAGAAAGAGAAGCTGTGAGTGAGAGAGAGAGAAAGAGAAGCTGTGAGTGAGAGAGAGAGAGAAAGAGAAGCTGTGAGTGAGAGAGTGAGAGAGAGAAAGAGAAGCTGTTAGTGAGAGTGAGAGAGAGAGAGAAAGAGAAGCTGTGAATGAGAGAGAGAGAGAAAGAGAAGCTGTGAGTGAGAGAGAGAGAAAGAGTAGCTGTGTGAGAGAGAGAGAGAGAAAGAGAAGCTGTGATTAAGAAGGAGAGGGAAAGAGAAGAAGTGAGTGAGAGAGAGAGAGAGAGAGAAAGAGGCTGTGAGACAGAAAGAGAAGCTGTGAGAGAGTGAGAGAGAGAAAGAGAATCTGTTAGTGAGAGAGAGAGAGAAAGAGAAGCTGTGAGTTAGAGAGAGAAAGAGAAGCTGTGAGTGAGAGGGAGAGAAAGAGAAGCTGTGAGTGACACACAGAGAGAGAAGCTGTGAGTTAAAGAGAGAGAGGGAGAAAGAGAAGCTGTGTGCGTGAGAGAGAAAGAGATGCTGTGAGTGAGAGAGAGGGAGAAAGAGAAGCTGTGTGCGTGAGAGAGAGAAAGAGAAGCTGTGAGTGAGAGAGAGATAAAGTGAAGCTGTGAGTGAGAGAGAGAGAGAAAGAGACGCTGTGTGTGTGTGAGAGAGAAAGATAGTCTGAGAAAGAGAGAGTGAAAGAGAAGCTGTGAGTGAGAGAGAGAGGGAGAAAGAGAAGCTGTGTGTGTGAGAGAGAGAAAGAGAAGCTGTGAGTGTGAGAGAGAGAGAAAAAGAGAAGCTGTGAGTGTGAGTGAGAGAGAAAGAGAAGCTGTGAGTGAGAGAGAGAAGATGTGAGTGATAGAGAGAGAGAATGAGAAGCTGTCAGTGAGAGAGAGAGAAAGTAAGAGAAGCTGTGAGTGAGATAGAGAGAGAGAAAGAGAAGCTGTGAGTGAGAGAGAGAGAGGGAGAGAAAGATAATCTGTGAGAGAGAGAGAGAGAAAGAGAAGCTGTGTGTTTTAGAGAGAGAAAGAGAAGCTGTGATTGAGTGTGTGTGAGAGAGAAAGAGAAGCTGTGAGTGAGAGAGAGAGAAAGAGAAGCTGTGAGTGACAGAGAGAGAAGCTAAGAGTGAGAGAGAGAAAGAAAAGCTGTGAGTGAGAGAGAGAGAGAAAGAGAAGATATGAGTGAGAGAGAGAGAGAAGCAGTGAGAGAGAGAGAAACAGAAGCTGTGAGTGAGACAGAGAGAGAGAAAGAGAAGCTGTGAGTGTGTGAGAGAGAGAAAGAGAAGCTGTGAATGAGAGAGAGAAAGAGAAGCTGTGACTGAGAGGGAGAGAGAGAAAGAGAAGCTGTGAGTGACAGAGAGTGAGAAGCTGTGAGTTAGAGAGAGAGAAAGAGAAGCTGTGAGTGAGAGAGAGAGAGAAAGAGAAGCTGTGAGTGAGAGAGAGAGAAAGAGATGCTGTGAGTGAGAGAGAGGGAGAATGAGAAGCTGTGTGCGTGAGAGAGAGAAAGAGAAGCTGTGAGTGAGAGAGAAAGAGAAAAAGAGAAGCTGTGAGTGTGAGTGAGAGAGAAAGAGAAGCTGTGAGTGAGAGAGAGAGAAGATGTGAGTGATAGAGAGAGAGAATGAGAAGCTGTCAGTGAGAGAGAGAGAAAGTAAGAGAAGCTGTGAGTGAGAGAGAGAGAGAAAAAGAGAAGCTGTGAGTGAGAGAGAGAGAGGGAGAGAAAGATAATCTGTGAGAGAGAGAGAGAAAGAGAAGCTGTGTGTTTTAGAGAGAGAAAGAGAAGCTGTGATTGAGTGTGTGAGAGAGAAAGAGAAGCTGTGAGTGAGAGAGAGAGAAAGAGAAGCTGTGAGTGAGAGAGAGAAGCTATGAGTGAGAGAGAGAAAGAAAAGCTGTGAGTGAGAGAGAGAGAGAGAAAGAGAAGATATGAGTGAGAGAGAGAGAGAAGCAGTGAGAGAGAGAGAAACAGAAGCTGTGAGTGAGACAGAGAGAGAGAAAGAGAAGCTGTGAGAGAGAGAGAGGGAGAAAGAGAAGCTGTGAGAGAGAGAGAGAAAGAGAAGCTGTGAGTGTGTGTGAGAGAGAAAGAGAAGCTGTGAGTGAGAGAGAGAGAAAGAAAGAGAAATTAGAGTGAGAAAGAGAGAGAGAAAGAGAAGCTGTTAGTGGGAGAGAGAGAAAGAGAGTCTGTGAATCAGAGAGCGAGAGAGAAGCTGTGAGTGTGAGAGAGAGAGAGCCGCTGTGAGTGAGAGAGAGAGAAAGAGAAGCTGTGAATGAGAGAGAGAGAGAAAGAGAAGCTGTGAGTGAGAGAGAGAGAAAGAGAAGCTGTGAGTGAGTGAGAGAGAGAAAGGGAAGTTTGTGAGTGAGAGAGAGAAGCTGTGAGTGAGACAGAGAAAGAAAAGCTGTGAGTGAGAGAGAGAGAGAGAAAGAGAAGATGTGAGTGAGTGAGAGAGAGAGAGAAGCAGTGAGTGAGAGAGAGAGAGAAAGAGAAGCTGTGAGTGAGAGAGAGAGAAAGAGAAGCTGTGAGTGAGAGAGAGAGAAGCTGTGTGAGAGAGAGAAAGAAAAGCTGTGAGTGAGAGAGAGAGAAAGAGAAGATATGAGTGTGAGAGAGAGAGAAGCAGTGAGTGAGAGAGAGAGAGAAAGAGAAGCTGTGAGTGAGACAGAGAGAGAGAAAGAGAAGCTGTGAGAGAGAGAGAGGGGGGAAGAAAGAGAAGCTGTGTGTGTGAGAGAGAAAAAGAGAAGCTGTGAGTGTGAGAGAGAGAAAGAGAAGCTGTGAGTGAGAGAGAGAGAAAGAAAGAGAAATTAGAGTGAGAAAGAGAGAGAGAAAGAGAAGCTGTGAGTGGGAGAGAGAGAAAGAGTCTGTGAGTGAGTGAGAGAGAGAAGCTGTGAGTGAGAGAGAGAAAGAGAAGCTGTGAGTGAGAGAGAGAGTAAGAGAAGCTGTGAGTGATTAAGAGAGAGAAAGGGATGTTGTGAGTGAGAGAGAGAGAAAGAGAAGCTGTGAGTGAGAGAGAGAGAAAGAGAAGCTGTGAGTGAGAGAGAGAGAAAGAGAAGCTGTGAGTGAGAAGGAGAGGGAAAGAGAAGCTGTGAGTGAGTGAGAGAGAGAGAAAGAGAAGCTGTGCGAGAGAAAGAGAGAAGCTGTGAGTGAGAGAGTGAGAGAGAGAAAGAGAAGCTGTGAGTGAGAGAGAGAAAGAGAAGCTGTGAGTGAGAGGGAGAGAGAGAAAGAGAAGCTGTGAGTGAGAGAGAGAGAAAGAGAAGATGTGAGTGAGAGAGAGAAAGAGAAGTTGTGAGTGAGAGGGAGAGAGAGAAAGAGAAGCTGTGAGTGACACACACAGAGAGAAGCTGTGAGTTAGAGAGAGAGAGAGAAAGAAGTTGTGAGTGACAGAGAGAGAGAAAGGGAAGCTATGAGTGAGAGTGAGAGAGAGAAAGAGAAGCTGTGAGTGAGAGAGAGAGAAAGAGATGCTGTGAGTGAGAGAGAGAGAGAAAGAGAAGCTGTGAGTGAGAGAGAGAGAAAGAGAAGCTGTGAGTGAGAGAGAGAGAGAAAGAGAAGCTGTGAGTGAGAGAGTGAGAGAGAGAAAGAGAAGCTGTTAGTGAGAGTGAGAGAGAGAGAGAAAGAGAAGCTGTGAATGAGAGAGAGAGAGAAAGAGAAGCTGTGAGTGAGAGAGAGAGAAAGAGTAGCTGTGAGAGAGAGAGAGAGAGAAAGAGAAGCTGTGATTAAGAAGGAGAGGGAAAGAGAAGAAGTGAGTGAGAGAGAGAGAGAGAGAGAGAAAGAGGCTGTGAGACAGAAAGAGAAGCTGTGAGAGAGTGAGAGAAAGAGAATCTGTTAGTGAGAGAGAGAGAGAGAAAGAGAAGCTGTGAGTTAGAGAGAGAAAGAGAAGCTGTGAGTGAGAGGGAGAGAAAGAGAAGCTGTGAGTGACACACAGAGAGAGAAGCTGTGAGTTAAAGAGAGAGAGGGAGAAAGAGAAGCTGTGTGCGTGAGAGAGAAAGAGAAGCTGTGAGTGAGAGTGAGAGAGAGAGAGAGAAAGAGAAGCTGAGAGTGAGAGAGAGAGAGAAAGTGAAGCTGTGAGTGAGAGAGAGAGAGACAGAGAAAGAGAAGCTGTGAGTGAGAGAGAGAGAGAAAGAGATGCTGTGAGTGAGAGAGAGAGAGAAAGAGAAGCTGTGAGTGAGACAGAGAGAGGGAGAAAGAGAAGCTGTGTGTGTGAGAGAGCGAAAGAGAAGCTGTGAGTGAGAGTGAGAGAGAGAGAGAGAGAAGCTGTGAGTGAGAGAGAGAGAATGAGAAGCTGTGAGTGAGAGAGAGAAGCTGTGAGTGAGAGAGAGAGAGAAGATGTGAGTGAGAGAGAGAGAGGGAGAAAGAGAAGCTGTGTGTGTGTGAGAGAGAAAGAGAAGCTGTGAGTGAGAGTGAGAGAGAGACAAAGAGAAAGAGAAGCTGTGAGTGAGAGAGCGAGAGAGAAAAAGAGAAGCTGTTAGTGAGAGTGAGAGAGAGAGAAAGAGAAGCTGTGAGTGAGAGAGAGAGAGAGAAAGAGATGCTGTGAGTGAGAGAGAGAGAAAGAGAAGCTGTGAGTGAGAGAGAGAGAAAGAGAAGCTGTGAGTGAGAGAGAGAAAGAGAAGCTCTGAGTGAGAGGGAGAGAGAGAAAGAGAAGTTGTGAGTGAGAGAGAGAGAAAGAGAAGCTGTGAGTGAGAGAGAGAAAGAGAAGTTGTGAGTGAGAGGGAGAGAGAGAAAGAGAAGCTGTGAGTGACACACAGAGAGAGAAGCTGTGAGTTAGAGAGAGAGAGAAAGAAGTTGTGAGTGACAGAGAGAGAAAGAGCTGTGAGTGAGAGTGAGAGAGAGAGAGAAAGAGAAGCTGTGAGTGAGAGAGAAAGAGATGCTGTGAGTGAGAGAGAGAGAGAAAGAGAAGCTGTGAGTGAGAGAGAGAGAAAGAGAAGCTGTGAGTGAGAGAGAGAGAGAAAGAGAAGCTGTGAGTGAGAGAGTGAGAGAGAGAAAGAGAAGATGTTAGTGAGAGTGAGAGAGAGAGAAAGAGAAGCTGTGAGTGAGAGAGAGAGAGAGAGAAGCTGTGAGAGAGAAAGTGAAGCTGTGAGTGAGTGAGAGAGAAAGAGTAGCTGTGAGTGAGAGAGAGAGAGAAAGAGAAGCTGTGATTAAGAAGGAGAGGGAAAGAGAAGAAGTGAGTGAGTGAGAGAGAGAAAGAGGCTGTGAGACAGAAAGAGAAGCTGTGAGTGAGAGAGTGAGAGAGAGAAAGAGAATCTGTTAGTGAGAGAGAGAGAGAAAGAGAAGCTGTGAGTTAGAGAGAGAAAGAGAAGCTGTGAGTGACACACAGAGAGAGAAGCTGTGAGTTAGAGAGAGAAAGAGAAGCTGTGAGTGACAGAAAGAGAAAGAGAAGCTGAGAGTGAGAGAGAGAGAGAAAGTGAAGCTGTGAGTGAGAGAGAGAGAGACAGAGAAAGAGAAGCTGTGTGTGTGTGAGAGAGAGAAAGAGATGCTGTGAGTGAGAGAGAGAGAGAAAGAGAAGCTGTGAGTGAGACAGAGAGAGGGAGAAAGAGAAGCTGTGTGTGTGTGTGAGAGAGAAAGAGAAGCTGTGTGAGAGTGAGAGAGAGAGAGAAAGAGAAGCTGTGAGTGAGAGAGAGAGAATGAGAAGCTGTGAGTGAGAGAGAGAGAAGCTGTGAGTGAGAGAGAGAGAGAAGATGTGAGTGAGAGAGAGAGAGGGAGAAAGAGAAGCTGTGTGTGTGTGAGAGAGAAAGAGAAGCTGTGAGTGAGAGTGAGAGAGAGAGAAAGAGAAAGAGAAGCTGTGAGTGAGAGAGCGAGAGAGAGAGAGAGAGAGAAGCTGTTAGTGAGAGTGAGAGAGAGAGAGAAAGAGAAGCTGTGAGTGAGAGAGAGAAAGAGATGCTGTGAGTGAGAGAGAGAGAGAAAGAGAAGCTGTGAGTGAGAGAGAGAGAGAAAGAGAAGCTGTGAGAGAGAGAGAGAAAGAGAAGCTGTGAGTGAGAAGGAGAGGGAAAGAGAAGCTGTGAGTGAGTGAGAGAGAGAGAAAGAGAAGCTGTGAGTGAGTGAGAGAAAGAGAAGCTGTGAGTGAGAGAGAGAGAGAAAGAGAAGCTGTGAGTAAGAAGGAGAGGGAAAGAGAAGAAGTGAGTGAGTGAGAGAGAGAGAAAGAGAAGCTGTGAGAGAGAAAGAGAAGCTGTGAGTGAGAGAGTGAGAGAGAGAAAGAGAATCTGTTAGTGAGAGTGAGAGAGAGAGAGAAAGAGAAGCTATGAGTGAGAGAGATATTGAAAGAGAAGCTGTGAGTGAGAGAGAGAGAGAAAGAGAAGCTGTGAGTGAGAGAGAGAAAGAGAAGCTGTGACTGAGAGGGAGAGAGAGAAAGAGAAGCTGTGAGTTACACAGAGAGAGAGAAGCTGTGAGTTAGAGAGAGAGAAAGAGAAGCTGTGAGCGACAGAGAGAAAGAGAAGCTGAGAGTGAGAGAGAGAGAGGGAGAAAGAGAAGCTGTGTGCGTGAGAGAGAGAAAGAGAAGCTGTGAGTGAGAGAGAGAGAAAGTGAACCTGTGAGTGAGAGAGAGAGAGAAAGAGAAGCTGTGTGTGTGAGAGAGAAAGATAGTCTGAGAAAGAGAGAGTGAAAGAGAAGCTGTGAGTGAGAGAGAGAGAGGGAGAAAGAGAAGCTGTGTGTGTGAGAGAGAGAAAGAGAAGCTGTGAGTGAGAGTGAGAGAGAGAGAGAGAGAGAAGCTGTGAGTGTGAGTGAGAGAGAGAGAAAGAGAAGTTGTGAGTGAGAGGGAGAGAGAGAAAGAGAAGCTGTGAGTGACACACACAGAGAGAAGCTGTGAGTTAGAGAGAGAGAGAAAGAAGTTGTGAGTGACAGAGAGAGAGAGAAAGGGAAGCTATGAGTGAGAGTGAGAGAGAGAGAGAAAGAGAAGCTGTGAGTGAGAGAGAGAGAAAGAGATGCTGTGAGTGAGAGAGAGAGAAAGAGAAGCTGTGAGTGAGAGAGAGAGAAAGAGAAGCTGTGAGTGAGAGAGAGAGAGAAAGAGAAGCTGTGAGTGAGAGAGTGAGAGAGAGAAAGAGAAGCTGTTAGTGAGAGTGAGAGAGAGAGAGAAAGAGAAGCTGTGAATGAGAGAGAGAGAGAAAGAGAAGCTGTGAGTGAGAGAGAGAGAAAGAGTAGCTGTGAGAGAGAGAGAGAGAGAAAGAGAAGCTGTGATTAAGAAGGAGAGGGAAAGAGAAGAAGTGAGTGAGAGAGAGAGAGAGAGAGAAAGAGGCTGTGAGACAGAAAGAGAAGCTGTGAGAGAGTGAGAGAGAGAAAGAGAATCTGTTAGTGAGAGAGAGAGAGAAAGAGAAGCTGTGAGTTAGAGAGAGAAAGAGAAGCTGTGAGTGAGAGGGAGAGAAAGAGAAGCTGTGAGTGACACACAGAGAGAGAAGCTGTGAGTTAAAGAGAGAGAGGGAGAAAGAGAAGCTGTGTGCGTGAGAGAGAAAGAGATGCTGTGAGTGAGAGAGAGGGAGAAAGAGAAGCTGTGTGCGTGAGAGAGAGAAAGAGAAGCTGTGAGTGAGAGAGAGATAAAGTGAAGCTGTGAGTGAGAGAGAGAGAGAAAGAGACGCTGTGTGTGTGTGAGAGAGAAAGATAGTCTGAGAAAGAGAGAGTGAAAGAGAAGCTGTGAGTGAGAGAGAGAGGGAGAAAGAGAAGCTGTGTGTGTGAGAGAGAGAAAGAGAAGCTGTGAGTGTGAGAGAGAGAGAAAAAGAGAAGCTGTGAGTGTGAGTGAGAGAGAAAGAGAAGCTGTGAGTGAGAGAGAGAAGATGTGAGTGATAGAGAGAGAGAATGAGAAGCTGTCAGTGAGAGAGAGAGAAAGTAAGAGAAGCTGTGAGTGAGATAGAGAGAGAGAAAGAGAAGCTGTGAGTGAGAGAGAGAGAGGGAGAGAAAGATAATCTGTGAGAGAGAGAGAGAGAAAGAGAAGCTGTGTGTTTTAGAGAGAGAAAGAGAAGCTGTGATTGAGTGTGTGTGAGAGAGAAAGAGAAGCTGTGAGTGAGAGAGAGAGAAAGAGAAGCTGTGAGTGACAGAGAGAGAAGCTATGAGTGAGAGAGAGAGAGAGAAAGAGAAGATATGAGTGAGAGAGAGAGAGAAGCAGTGAGAGAGAGAGAAACAGAAGCTGTGAGTGAGACAGAGAGAGAGAAAGAGAAGCTGTGAGTGTGTGAGAGAGAGAAAGAGAAGCTGTGAATGAGAGAGAGAAAGAGAAGCTGTGACTGAGAGGGAGAGAGAGAAAGAGAAGCTGTGAGTGACAGAGAGTGAGAAGCTGTGAGTTAGAGAGAGAGAAAGAGAAGCTGTGAGTGAGAGAGAGAGAGAAAGAGAAGCTGTGAGTGAGAGAGAGAGAAAGAGATGCTGTGAGTGAGAGAGAGGGAGAAAGAGAAGCTGTGTGCGTGAGAGAGAGAAAGAGAAGCTGTGAGTGAGAGAGAGAGAGAAAAAGAGAAGCTGTGAGTGTGAGTGAGAGAGAAAGAGAAGCTGTGAGTGAGAGAGAGAGAGAAGATGTGAGTGATAGAGAGAGAGAATGAGAAGCTGTCAGTGAGAGAGAGAGAAAGTAAGAGAAGCTGTGAGTGAGAGAGAGAGAGAAAAAGAGAAGCTGTGAGTGAGAGAGAGAGAGGGAGAGAAAGATAATCTGTGAGAGAGAGAGAGAGAAAGAGAAGCTGTGTGTTTTAGAGAGAGAAAGAGAAGCTGTGATTGAGTGTGTGAGAGAGAAAGAGAAGCTGTGAGTGAGAGAGAGAGAAAGAGAAGCTGTGAGTGAGAGAGAGAAGCTATGAGTGAGAGAGAGAAAGAAAAGCTGTGAGTGAGAGAGAGAGAGAGAAAGAGAAGATATGAGTGAGAGAGAGAGAAGCAGTGAGAGAGAGAGAAACAGAAGCTGTGAGTGAGACAGAGAGAGAAAGAGAAGCTGTGAGAGAGAGAGAGGGAGAAAGAGAAGCTGTGTGAGAGAGAGAGAAAGAGAAGCTGTGAGTGTGTGTGAGAGAGAAAGAGAAGCTGTGAGTGAGAGAGAGAGAAAGAAAGAGAAATTAGAGTGAGAAAGAGAGAGAGAAAGAGAAGCTGTGAGTGGGAGAGAGAGAAAGAGAGTCTGTGAATCAGAGAGCGAGAGAGAAGCTGTGAGTGTGAGAGAGAGAGAGCCGCTGTGAGTGAGAGAGAGAGAAAGAGAAGCTGTGAATGAGAGAGAGAGAGAAAGAGAAGCTGTGAGTGAGAGAGAGAGAAAGAGAAGCTGTGAGTGAGTGAGAGAGAGAAAGGGAAGTTTGTGAGTGAGAAGGAGAGGGAAAGAGAAGAAGTGAGTGAGTGAGAGAGAGAGAGAAAGAGAAGCTGTGAGAGAGAAAGAGAAGCTGTGAGTGAGTGAGAGAGAGAGAAAGAGAAGCTGTGAGTGAGAGAGAGAGAAAGAGAAGCTGTGAGTGAGAGAGAGAGAGAAAGAGAAGCTGTGTGTAAGAAGGAGAGGGAAAGAGAAGAAGTGAGTGAGTGAGAGAGAGAGAAAGAGAAGCTGTGAGTGGGAGAGAGAGAAAGAGTCTGTGAGTGAGTGAGAGAGAGAGAAGCTGTGAGTGAGAGAGAGAGAAAGAGAAGCTGTGTGTGAGAGAGAGAGTAAGAGAAGCTGTGAGTGATTAAGAGAGAGAAAGGGATGTTGTGAGTGAGAGAGAGAGAAAGAGAAGCTGTGAGTGAGAGAGAGAGAGAAAGAGAAGCTGTGAGTGAGAGAGAGAGAAAGAGAAGCTGTGAGTGAGAAGGAGAGGGAAAGAGAAGCTGTGAGTGAGAGAGAGAGAGAGAAAGAGAAGCTGTGAGAGAGAAAGAGAGAAGCTGTGAGTGAGAGAGTGAGAGAGAGAAAGAGAAGCTGTGAGTGAGAGAGAGAAAGAGAAGCTGTGAGTGAGAGGGAGAGAGAGAAAGAGAAGCTGTGAGTGTGAGAGAGAGAAAGAGAAGATGTGAGTGAGAGAGAGAAAGAGAAGTTGTGAGTGAGAGGGAGAGAGAGAAAGAGAAGCTGTGAGTGACACACACAGAGAGAAGCTGTGAGTTAGAGAGAGAGAGAAAGAAGTTGTGAGTGACAGAGAGAGAGAGAAAGGGAAGCTATGAGTGAGAGTGAGAGAGAGAGAGAAAGAGAAGCTGTGAGTGAGAGAGAGAGAAAGAGATGCTGTGAGTGAGAGAGAGAGAAAGAGAAGCTGTGAGTGAGAGAGAGAGAAAGAGAAGCTGTGAGTGAGAGAGAGAGAGAAAGAGAAGCTGTGAGTGAGAGAGTGAGAGAGAGAAAGAGAAGCTGTTAGTGAGAGTGAGAGAGAGAGAGAAAGAGAAGCTGTGAATGAGAGAGAGAGAGAAAGAGAAGCTGTGAGTGAGAGAGAGAGAAAGAGTAGCTGTGAGAGAGAGAGAGAGAGAAAGAGAAGCTGTGATTAAGAAGGAGAGGGAAAGAGAAGAAGTGAGTGAGAGAGAGAGAGAGAGAAAGAGGCTGTGAGACAGAAAGAGAAGCTGTGAGAGAGTGAGAGAGAGAAAGAGAATCTGTTAGTGAGAGAGAGAGAGAAAGAGAAGCTGTGAGTTAGAGAGAGAAAGAGAAGCTGTGAGTGAGAGGGAGAGAAAGAGAAGCTGTGAGTGACACACAGAGAGAGAAGCTGTGAGTTAAAGAGAGAGAGGGAGAAAGAGAAGCTGTGTGCGTGAGAGAGAAAGAGATGCTGTGAGTGAGAGAGAGGGAGAAAGAGAAGCTGTGTGCGTGAGAGAGAGAAAGAGAAGCTGTGAGTGAGAGAGAGATAAAGTGAAGCTGTGAGTGAGAGAGAGAGAGAAAGAGATGCTGTGTGTGTGTGAGAGAGAAAGATAGTCTGAGAAAGAGAGAGTGAAAGAGAAGCTGTGAGTGAGAGAGAGAGGGAGAAAGAGAAGCTGTGTGTGTGTGAGAGAGAAAGAGAAGCTGTGAGTGTGAGAGAGAGAGAAAAAGAGAAGCTGTGAGTGTGAGTGAGAGAGAAAGAGAAGGTGTGAGTGAGAGAGAGAAGATGTGAGTGATAGAGAGAGAGAATGAGAAGCTGTCAGTGAGAGAGAGAGAAAGTAAGAGAAGCTGTGAGTGAGATAGAGAGAGAGAAAGAGAAGCTGTGAGTGAGAGAGAGAGAGGGAGAGAAAGATAATCTGTGAGAGAGAGAGAGAGAAAGAGAAGCTGTGTGTTTTAGAGAGAGAAAGAGAAGCTGTGATTGAGTGTGTGTGAGAGAGAAAGAGAAGCTGTGAGTGAGAGAGAGAGAAAGAGAAGCTGTGAGTGACAGAGAGAGAAGCTATGAGTGAGAGAGAGAGAGAGAAAGAGAAGATATGAGTGAGAGAGAGAGAAGCAGTGAGAGAGAGAGAAACAGAAGCTGTGAGTGAGACAGAGAGAGAGAAAGAGAAGCTGTGAGTGTGTGAGAGAGAGAAAGAGAAGCTGTGAATGAGAGAGAGAAAGAGAAGCTGTGACTGAGAGGGAGAGAGAGAAAGAGAAGCTGTGAGTGACAGAGAGTGAGAAGCTGTGAGTTAGAGAGAGAGAAAGAGAAGCTGTGAGTGAGAGAGAGAGAGAAAGAGAAGCTGTGAGTGAGAGAGAGAGAAAGAGATGCTGTGAGTGAGAGAGAGGGAGAAAGAGAAGCTGTGTGCGTGAGAGAGAGAAAGAGAAGCTGTGAGTGAGAGAGAGAGAGAAAAAGAGAAGCTGTGAGTGTGAGTGAGAGAGAAAGAGAAGCTGTGAGTGAGAGAGAGAGAGAAGATGTGAGTGATAGAGAGAGAGAATGAGAAGCTGTCAGTGAGAGAGAGAGAAAGTAAGAGAAGCTGTGAGTGAGAGAGAGAGAGAAAAAGAGAAGCTGTGAGTGAGAGAGAGAGAGGGAGAGAAAGATAATCTGTGAGAGAGAGAGAGAGAAAGAGAAGCTGTGTGTTTTAGAGAGAGAAAGAGAAGCTGTGATTGAGTGTGTGAGAGAGAAAGAGAAGCTGTGAGTGAGAGAGAGAGAAAGAGAAGCTGTGAGTGAGAGAGAGAAGCTATGAGTGAGAGAGAGAAAGAAAAGCTGTGAGTGAGAGAGAGAGAGAGAAAGAGAAGATATGAGTGAGAGAGAGAGAAGCAGTGAGAGAGAGAGAAACAGAAGCTGTGAGTGAGACAGAGAGAGAGAAAGAGAAGCTGTGAGAGAGAGAGAGGGAGAAAGAGAAGCTGTGAGAGAGAGAGAGAAAGAGAAGCTGTGAGTGTGTGTGAGAGAGAAAGAGAAGCTGTGAGTGAGAGAGAGAGAAAGAAAGAGAAATTAGAGTGAGAAAGAGAGAGAGAAAGAGAAGCTGTGAGTGGGAGAGAGAGAAAGAGAGTCTGTGAATCAGAGAGCGAGAGAGAAGCTGTGAGTGTGAGAGAGAGAGAGCCGCTGTGAGTGAGAGAGAGAGAAAGAGAAGCTGTGAATGAGAGAGAGAGAGAAAGAGAAGCTGTGAGTGAGAGAGAGAGAAAGAGAAGCTGTGAGTGAGTGAGAGAGAGAAAGGGAAGTTTGTGAGTGAGAAGGAGAGGGAAAGAGAAGAAGTGAGTGAGTGAGAGAGAGAGAGAAAGAGAAGCTGTGAGAGAGAAAGAGAAGCTGTGAGTGAGTGAGAGAGAGAGAAAGAGAAGCTGTGAGTGAGAGAGAGAGAAAGAGAAGCTGTGAGTGAGAGAGAGAGAGAAAGAGAAGCTGTGTGTAAGAAGGAGAGGGAAAGAGAAGAAGTGAGTGAGTGAGAGAGAGAGAGAAAGAGAAGCTGTGAGAGAGGAAGAGAAGCTGTGAGTGAGAGAGTGAGTGAGAGAGAGAGAATCTGTTAGTGACAGTGAGAGAGAGAGAGAAAGAGAAGCTGTGAGTGAGAGAGAGATTGAAAGAGAAGCTGTGAGTGAGAGAGAGAGAGAAAGAGAAGCTGTGAGTGAGAGAGAAAAAGAGAGCTGTGACTGAGAGGGAGAGAGAGAAAGAGAAGCTGTGAGTGACAGAGAGAGAGAAGCTGTGAGTTAGAGAGAGAGAAAGAGAAGCTGTGAGTGAGAGAGAGAGAGAAAGAGAAGCTGTGAGTGAGAGAGAGAGAAAGAGATGCTGTGAGTGAGAGAGAGGGAGAAAGAGAAGCTGTGTGCGTGAGAGAGAGAAAGAGAAGCTGTGAGTGAGAGAGAGAGAAAGTGAAGCTGTGAGTGAGAGAGAGAGAGAAAGAGACGCTGTGTGTGTGAGAGAGAGAAAGATAGTCTGAGAAAGAGAGAGTGAAAGAGAAGCTGTGAGTGAGAGAGAGAGGGAGAAAGAGAAGCTGTGTGTGTGAGAGAGAGAAAGAGAAGCTGTGAGTGAGAGAGAGAGAGAAAAAGAGAAGCTGTGAGTGTGAGTGAGAGAGAAAGAGAAGCTGTGAGTGAGAGAGAGAAGATGTGAGTGATAGAGAGAGAGAATGAGAAGCTGTCAGTGAGAGAGAGAGAAAGTAAGAGAAGCTGTGAGTGAGATAGAGAGAGAGAAAGAGAAGCTGTGAGTGAGAGAGAGAGAGGGAGAGAAAGATAATCTGTGTGAGAGAGAGAGAGAAAGAGAAGCTGTGTGTTTTAGAGAGAGAAAGAGAAGCTGTGATTGAGTGTGTGAGAGAGAGAAAGAGAAGCTGTGAGTGAGAGAGAGAGAAAGAGAAGCTGTGAGTGACAGAGAGAGAAGCTATGAGTGAGAGAGAGAAAGAAAAGCTGTGAGTGAGAGAGAGAGAGAGAAAGAGAAGATATGAGTGAGAGAGAGAGAGAAGCAGTGAGAGAGAGAGAAACAGAAGCTGTGAGTGAGACAGAGAGAGAGAAAGAGAAGCTGTGAGAGAGAGAGGGAGAAAGAGAAGCTGGCAGAGAGAGAGAGAAAGAGAAGCTGTGAGTGTGTGTGAGAGAGAAAGAGAAGCTGTGAGTGAGAGAGAGAGAAAGAAAGAGAAATTAGAGTGAGAAAGAGAGAGAAAAAGAGAAGCTGTGAGTGGGAGAGAGAGAAAGAGAGTCTGTGAATCAGAGAGAGAGAGAGAAGCTGTGAGAGAGAGAGAGAGAGCCGCTGTGAGTGAGAGAGAGAGAAAGAGATGCTGTGAGTGAGAGAGAGGGAGAAAGAGAAGCTGTGTGCGTGAGAGAGAGAAAGAGAAGCTGTGAGTGAGAGAGAGAGAAAGTGAAGCTGTGAGTGAGAGAGAGAGAGAAAGAGACGCTGTGTGTGTGAGAGAGAGAAAGATAGTCTGAGAAAGAGAGAGTGAAAGAGAAGCTGTGAGTGAGAGAGAGAGGGAGAAAGAGAAGCTGTGTGTGTGTGAGAGAGAAAGAGAAGCTGTGAGTGAGAGAGAGAGAGAAAAAGAGAAGCTGTGAGTGTGAGTGAGAGAGAAAGAGAAGCTGTGAGTGAGAGAGAGAAGATGTGAGTGATAGAGAGAGAGAATGAGAAGCTGTCAGTGAGAGAGAGAGAAAGTAAGAGAAGCTGTGAGTGAGATAGAGAGAGAGAAAGAGAAGCTGTGAGTGAGAGAGAGAGAGGGAGAGAAAGATAATCTGTGTGTGAGAGAGAGAGAAAGAGAAGCTGTGTGTTTTAGAGAGAGAAAGAGAAGCTGTGATTGAGTGTGTGTGAGAGAGAAAGAGAAGCTGTGAGTGAGAGAGAGAGAAAGAGAAGCTGTGAGTGACAGAGAGAGAAGCTATGAGTGAGAGAGAGAAAGAAAAGCTGTGAGTGAGAGAGAGAGAGAGAAAGAGAAGATATGAGTGAGAGAGAGAGAGAAGCAGTGAGAGAGAGAGAAACAGAAGCTGTGAGTGAGACAGAGAGAGAGAAAGAGAAGCTGTGAGAGAGAGAGGGAGAAAGAGAAGCTGGCAGAGAGAGAGAGAAAGAGAAGCTGTGAGTGTGTGTGTGAGAGAAAGAGAAGCTGTGAGTGAGAGAGAGAGAAAGAAAGAGAAATTAGAGTGAGAAAGAGAGAGAAAAAGAGAAGCTGTGAGTGGGAGAGAGAGAAAGAGAGTCTGTGAATCAGAGAGAGAGAGAGAAGCTGTGTGTGAGAGAGAGAGAGCCGCTGTGAGTGAGAGAGAGAGAAAGAGAAGCTGTGAATGAGAGAGAGAGAGAGAGAAAGAGAAGCTGTGAGTGAGAGAGAGAGAAAGAGAAGCTGTGAGTGAGTGAGAGAAAGGGAAGTTTGTGAGTGAGAGAGAGAAGCTGTGAGTGAGAGAGAGAAAGAAAAGCTGTGAGTGAGAGAGAGAGAAAAAAAGAGAAGATGTGAGTGAGTGAGAGAGAGAGAGAAGCAGTGAGTGAGAGAGAGAGAGAGAAAGAGAAGCTGTGAGTGAGAGAGAGAGAAAGAGAAGCTGTGAGTGAGAGAGAGAGAAGCTGTGTGTGAGAGAGAAAGAAAAGCTGTGAGTGAGAGAGAGAGAAAGAGAAGATATGAGTGAGAGAGAGAGAGAAGCAGTGAGTGAGAGAGAGAGAGAAAGAGAAGCTGTGAGTGAGACGAGAGAGAAAGAGAAGCTGTGAGAGAGAGAGAGGGGAAGAAAGAGAAGCTGTGTGTGTGTGAGAGAGAAAGAGAAGCTGTGAGTGAGAGAGAGATTGAAAGAGAAGCTGTGAGTGTGAGAGAGAGAGAAAGAGAAGCTGTGAGTGAGAGAGAAAGAGAAGCTGTGACTGAGAGGGAGAGAGAGAAAGAGAAGCTGTGAGTGACAGAGAGTGAGAAGCTGTGAGTTAGAGAGAGAGAAAGAGAAGCTGTGAGTGAGAGAGAGAGAGAAAGAGAAGCTGTGAGTGAGAGAGAGAGAAAGAGATGCTGTGAGTGAGAGAGAGGGAGAAAGAGAAGCTGTGTGCGTGAGAGAGAGAAAGAGAAGCTGTGAGTGAGAGAGAGAGAGAAAAAGAGAAGCTGTGAGTGTGAGTGAGAGAGAAAGAGAAGCTGTGAGTGAGAGAGAGAGAGAGAAGATGTGAGTGATAGAGAGAGAGAATGAGAAGCTGTCAGTGAGAGAGAGAGAAAGTAAGAGAAGCTGTGAGTGAGAGAGAGAGAGAGAGAAAGAGAAGCTGTGAGTGAGAGAGAGAGAGGGAGAGAAAGATAATCTGTGAGAGAGAGAGAGAGAAAGAGAAGCTGTGTGTTTTAGAGAGAGAAAGAGAAGCTGTGATTGAGTGTGTGTCAGAGAGAAAGAGAAGCTGTGAGTGAGAGAGAGAGAAAGAGAAGCTGTGAGTGAGAGAGAGAAGCTATGAGTGAGAGAGAGAAAGAAAAGCTGTGAGTGAGAGAGAGAGAGAGAAAGAGAAGATATGAGTGAGAGAGAGAGAGAAGCAGTGAGAGAGAGAGAAACAGAAGCTGTGAGTGAGACAGAGAGAGAGAAAGAGAAGCTGTGAGAGAGAGAGAGGGAGAAAGAGAAGCTGTGAGAGAGAGAGAGAAAGAGAAGCTGTGAGTGTGTGTGAGAGAGAAAGAGAAGCTGTGAGTGAGAGAGAGAGAAAGAAAGAGAAATTAGAGTGAGAAAGAGAGAGAGAAAGAGAAGCTGTGAGTGGGAGAGAGAGAAAGAGAGTCTGTGAATCAGAGAGAGAGAGAGAAGCTGTGAGTGAGAGAGAGAGAGAGCCGCTGTGAGTGAGAGAGAGAGAAAGAGAAGCTGTGAATGAGAGAGAGAGAGAAAGAGAAGCTATGAGTGAGAGAGAGAGAAAGAGAAGCTGTGAGTGAGTGAGAGAGAGAAAGGGAAGTTTGTGAGTGAGAGAGAGAAGCTGTGAGTGAGACAGAGAAAGAAAAGCTGTGAGTGAGAGAGAGAGAGAGAAAGAGAAGATGTGAGTGAGTGAGAGAGAGAGAGAAGCAGTGAGTGAGAGAGAGAGAGAGAAAGAGAAGCTGTGAGTGAGAGAGAGAGAAAGAGAAGCTGTGAGTGAGAGAGAGAGAAGCTGTGTGAGAGAGAGAAAGAAAAGCTGTGAGAGAGAGAGAGGGGAAGAAAGAGAAGCTGTGTGTGTGTGAGAGAGAGAAAGAGAAGCTGTGAGTGTGTGAGAGAGAAAGAGAAGCTGTGAGTGAGAGAGAGAAAGAGAAGCTGTGAGTGAGAGGGAGAGAGAGAAAGAGAAGCTGTGAGTGTGAGAGAGAGAAAGAGAAGATGTGAGTGAGAGAGAGAAAGAGAAGTTGTGAGTGAGAGGGAGAGAGAGAAAGAGAAGCTGTGAGTGACACACACAGAGAGAAGCTGTGAGTTAGAGAGAGAGAGAAAGAAGTTGTGAGTGACAGAGAGAGAGAGAAAGGGAAGCTATGAGTGAGAGTGAGAGAGAGAGAGAAAGAGAAGCTGTGAGTGAGAGAGAGAGAAAGAGATGCTGTGAGTGAGAGAGAGAGAAAGAGAAGCTGTGAGTGAGAGAGAGAGAAAGAGAAGCTGTGAGTGAGAGAGAGAGAGAAAGAGAAGCTGTGAGTGAGAGAGTGAGAGAGAGAAAGAGAAGCTGTTAGTGAGAGTGAGAGAGAGAGAGAAAGAGAAGCTGTGAATGAGAGAGAGAGAGAAAGAGAAGCTGTGAGTGAGAGAGAGAGAAAGAGTAGCTGTGAGAGAGAGAGAGAGAGAAAGAGAAGCTGTGATTAAGAAGGAGAGGGAAAGAGAAGAAGTGAGTGAGAGAGAGAGAGAGAGAGAAAGAGGCTGTGAGACAGAAAGAGAAGCTGTGAGAGAGTGAGAGAGAGAAAGAGAATCTGTTAGTGAGAGAGAGAGAGAAAGAGAAGGTGTGAGTTAGAGAGAGAAAGAGAAGCTGTGAGTGAGAGGGAGAGAAAGAGAAGCTGTGAGTGACACACAGAGAGAGAAGCTGTGAGTTAAAGAGAGAGAGGGAGAAAGAGAAGCTGTGTGCGTGAGAGAGAAAGAGATGCTGTGAGTGAGAGAGAGGGAGAAAGAGAAGCTGTGTGCGTGAGAGAGAGAAAGAGAAGCTGTGAGTGAGAGAGAGATAAAGTGAAGCTGTGAGTGAGAGAGAGAGAGAAAGAGACGCTGTGTGTGTGTGAGAGAGAAAGATAGTCTGAGAAAGAGAGAGTGAAAGAGAAGCTGTGAGTGAGAGAGAGAGGGAGAAAGAGAAGCTGTGTGTGTGAGAGAGAGAAAGAGAAGCTGTGAGTGTGAGAGAGAGAGAAAAAGAGAAGCTGTGAGTGTGAGTGAGAGAGAAAGAGAAGCTGTGAGTGAGAGAGAGAAGATGTGAGTGATAGAGAGAGAGAATGAGAAGCTGTCAGTGAGAGAGAGAGAAAGTAAGAGAAGCTGTGAGTGAGATAGAGAGAGAGAAAGAGAAGCTGTGAGTGAGAGAGAGAGAGGGAGAGAAAGATAATCTGTGAGAGAGAGAGAGAAAGAGAAGCTGTGTGTTTTAGAGAGAGAAAGAGAAGCTGTGATTGAGTGTGTGTGAGGGAGAAAGAGAAGCTGTGAGTGAGAGAGAGAGAAAGAGAAGCTGTGAGTGACAGAGAGAGAAGCTAAGAGTGAGAGAGAGAAAGAAAAGCTGTGAGTGAGAGAGAGAGAGAAAGAGAAGATATGAGTGAGAGAGAGAGAGAAGCAGTGAGAGAGAGAGAAACAGAAGCTGTGAGTGAGACAGAGAGAGAGAAAGAGAAGCTGTGAGTGTGTGAGAGAGAGAAAGAGAAGCTGTGAATGAGAGAGAGAAAGAGAAGCTGTGACTGAGAGGGAGAGAGAGAAAGAGAAGCTGTGAGTGACAGAGAGTGAGAAGCTGTGAGTTAGAGAGAGAGAAAGAGAAGCTGTGAGTGAGAGAGAGAGAGAAAGAGAAGCTGTGAGTGAGAGAGAGAGAAAGAGATGCTGTGAGTGAGAGAGAGGGAGAAAGAGAAGCTGTGTGCATGAGAGAGAGAAAGAGAAGCTGTGAGTGAGAGAGAGAGAGAAAAAGAGAAGCTGTGAGTGTGAGTGAGAGAGAAAGAGAAGCTGTGAGTGAGAGAGAGAGAGAAGATGTGAGTGATAGAGAGAGAGAATGAGAAGCTGTCAGTGAGAGAGAGAGAAAGTAAGAGAAGCTGTGAGTGAGAGAGAGAGAGAAAAAGAGAAGCTGTGAGTGAGAGAGAGAGAGGGAGAGAAAGATAATCTGTGAGAGAGAGAGAGAAAGAGAAGCTGTGTGTTTTAGAGAGAGAAAGAGAAGCTGTGATTGAGTGTGTGAGAGAGAAAGAGAAGCTGTGAGTGAGAGAGAGAAGCTATGAGTGAGAGAGAGAAAGAAAAGCTGTGAGTGAGAGAGAGAGAGAGAAAGAGAAGATATGAGTGAGAGAGAGAGAGAAGCAGTGAGAGAGAGAGAAACAGAAGCTGTGAGTGAGACAGAGAGAGAGAAAGAGAAGCTGTGAGAGAGAGAGAGGGAGAAAGAGAAGCTGTGTGAGAGAGAGAGAAAGAGAAGCTGTGAGTGTGTGTGAGAGAGAAAGAGAAGCTGTGAGTGAGTGAGAGAGAGAAAGGGAAGTTTGTGAGTGAGAGAGAGAAGCTGTGAGTGAGACAGAGAAAGAAAAGCTGTGAGTGAGAGAGAGAGAGAGAAAGAGAAGATGTGAGTGAGTGAGAGAGAGAGAGAAGCAGTGAGTGAGAGAGAGAGAAAGAGAAGCTGTGAATGAGAGAGAGAGAGAAAGAGAAGCTGTGAGTGAGAGAGAGAGAAAGAGAAGCTGTGAGTGAGTGAGAGAGAGAAAGGGAAGTTTGTGAGTGAGAGAGAGAAGCTGTGAGTGAGACAGAGAAAGAAAAGCTGTGAGTGAGAGAGAGAGAAAGAGAAGATATGAGTGTGAGAGAGAGAGAAGCAGTGAGTGAGAGAGAGAGAGAAAGAGAAGCTGTGAGTGAGACAGAGAGAGAGAAAGAGAAGCTGTGAGAGAGAGAGAGGGGAAGAAAGAGAAGCTGTGTGTGTGAGAGAGAAAAAGAGAAGCTGTGAGTGTGAGAGAGAGAAAGAGAAGCTGTGAGTGAGAGAGAGAGAGAGAAAGAAAGAGAAATTAGAGTGAGAAAGAGAGAGAGAAAGAGAAGCTGTGAGTGGGAGAGAGAGAAAGAGTCTGTGAGTGAGTGAGAGAGAGAGAAGCTGTGAGTGAGAGAGAGAGAAAGAGAAGCTGTGAGTGAGAGAGAGAGTAAGAGAAGCTGTGAGTGATTAAGAGAGAGAAAGGGATGTTGTGAGTGAGAGAGAGAGAAAGAGAAGCTGTGAGTGAGAGAGAGAGAGAAAGAGAAGCTGTGAGTGAGAGAGAGAGAAAGAGAAGCTGTGAGTGAGAAGGAGAGGGAAAGAGAAGCTGTGAGTGAGTGAGAGAGAGAGAAAGAGAAGCTGTGAGAGAGAAAGTGAGAAGCTGTGAGTGAGAGAGTGAGAGAGAGAAAGAGAAGCTGTGAGTGAGAGAGAGAAAGAGAAGCTGTGAGTGAGAGGGAGAGAGAGAAAGAGAAGCTGTGAGTGAGAGAGAGAGAAAGAGAAGATGTGAGTGAGAGAGAGAAAGAGAAGTTGTGAGTGAGAGGGAGAGAGAGAAAGAGAAGCTGTGAGTGACACACACAGAGAGAAGCTGTGAGTTAGAGAGAGAGAGAAAGAAGTTGTGAGTGACAGAGAGAGAAAGGGAAGCTATGAGTGAGAGTGAGAGAGAGAGAAAGAGAAGCTGTGAGTGAGAGAGAGAGAAAGAGATGCTGTGAGTGAGAGAGAGAGAGAAAGAGAAGCTGTGAGTGAGAGAGAGAGAAAGAGAAGCTGTGAGTGAGAGAGAGAGAGAAAGAGAAGCTGTGAGTGAGAGAGTGAGAGAGAGAAAGAGAAGCTGTTAGTGAGAGTGAGAGAGAGAGAGAAAGAGAAGCTGTGAATGAGAGAGAGAGAGAAAGAGAAGCTGTGAGTGAGAGAGAGAGAAAGAGTAGCTGTGAGAGAGAGAGAGAGAGAAAGAGAAGCTGTGATTAAGAAGGAGAGGGAAAGAGAAGAAGTGAGTGAGAGAGAGAGAGAGAGAGAAAGAGGCTGTGAGACAGAAAGAGAAGCTGTGAGAGAGTGAGAGAGAGAAAGAGAATCTGTTAGTGAGAGAGAGAGAGAAAGAGAAGCTGTGAGTTAGAGAGAGAAAGAGAAGCTGTGAGTGAGAGGGAGAGAAAGAGAAGAAGTGAGTGACACACAGAGAGAGAAGCTGTGAGTTAAAGAGAGAGAGGGAGAAAGAGAAGCTGTGTGCGTGAGAGAGAAAGAGAAGCTGTGAGTGAGAGTGAGAGAGAGAGAGAGAAAGAGAAGCTGAGAGTGAGAGAGAGAGAGAAAGTGAAGCTGTGAGTGAGAGAGAGAGAGACAGAGAAAGAGAAGCTGTGAGTGAGAGAGAGAGAGAAAGAGATGCTGTGAGTGAGAGAGAGAGAGAAAGAGAAGCTGTGAGTGAGACAGAGAGAGGGAGAAAGAGAAGCTGTGTGTGTGTGAGAGAGAGAAAGAGAAGCTGTGAGTGAGGGTGAGAGAGAGAGAGAGAGAGAAGCTGTGAGTGAGAGAGAGATAATGAGAAGCTGTGAGTGAGAGAGAGAAGCTGTGAGTGAGAGAGAGAGAAGATGTGAGTGAGAGAGAGAGAGGGAGAAAGAGAAGCTGTGTGTGTGAGAGAGAAAGAGAAGCTGTGAGTGAGAGTGAGAGAGAGACAAAGAGAAAGAGAAGCTGTGAGTGAGAGAGCGAGAGAGAGAAAGAGAAGCTGTTAGTGAGAGTGAGAGAGAGAGAAAGAGAAGCTGTGAGTGAGAGAGAGAGATAAAGAGATGCTGTGAGTGAGAGAGAGAGAGAAAGAGAAGCTGTGAGTGAGAGAGAGAGAAAGAGAAGCTGTGAGTGAGAGAGAGAAAGAGAAGCTGTGAGTGAGAGGGAGAGAGAGAAAGAGAAGTTGTGAGTGAGAGAGAGAGAAAGAGAAGCTGTGAGTGAGAGAGAAAAAGAGAAGTTGTGAGTGAGAGGGAGAGAGAGAAAGAGAAGCTGTGAGTGACACACACAGAGAGAAGCTGTGAGTTAGAGAGAGAGAGAAAGAAGTTGTGAGTGACAGAGAGAGAAAGAGCTGTGAGTGAGAGTGAGAGAGAGAGAGAAAGAGAAGCTGTGAGTGAGAGAGAAAGAGATGCTGTGAGTGAGAGAGAGAGAGAGAAAGAGAAGCTGTGAGTGAGAGAGAGAGAAAGAGAAGCTGTGAGTGAGAGAGAGAGAGAAAGAGAAGCTGTGAGTGAGAGAGTGAGAGAGAGAAAGAGAAGATGTTAGTGAGAGTGAGAGAGAGAGAGAATGAGAAGCTGTGAGTGAGAGAGAGAGAGAAGCTGTGAGAGAGAAAGTGAAGCTGTGAGTGAGAGAGAGAGAAAGAGTAGCTGTGAGTGAGAGAGAGAGAGAAAGAGAAGCTGTGATTAAGAAGGAGAGGGAAAGAGAAGAAGTGAGTGAGTGAGAGAGAGAAAGAGGCTGTGAGACAGAAAGAGAAGCTGTGAGTGAGAGAGTGAGAGAGAGAAAGAGAATCTGTTAGTGAGAGAGAGAGAGAAAGAGATGCTGTGAGTTAGAGAGAGAAAGAGAAGCTGTGAGTGACACACAGAGAGAGAAGCTGTGAGTTAGAGAGAGAAAGAGAAGCTTTGAGTGACAGAAAGAGAAAGAGAAGCTGAGAGTGAGAGAGAGAGAGAAAGTGAAGCTGTGAGTGATAGAGAGAGAGACAGAGAAAGAGAAGCTGTGTGTGTGTGTGAGAGAGAAAGAGATGCTGTGAGTGAGAGAGAGAGAGAAAGAGAAGCTGTGAGTGAGACAGAGAGAGGGAGAAAGAGAAGCTGTGTGTGTGTGTGTGAGAGAAAGAGAAGCTGTGTGAGAGTGAGAGAGAGAGAGAAAGAGAAGCTGTGAGTGAGAGAGAGAGAATGAGAAGCTGTGAGTGAGAGAGAGAGAAGCTGTGAGTGAGAGAGAGAGAGAAGATGTGAGTGAGAGAGAGAGAGGGAGAAAGAGAAGCTGTGTGTGTGTGAGAGAGAAAGAGAAGCTGTGAGTGAGAGTGAGAGAGAGAGAAAGAGAAAGACAAGCTGTGAGTGAGAGAGCGAGAGAGAGAGAGAGAAGCTGTTAGTGAGAGTGAGAGAGAGAGAAAGAGAAGCTGTGAGTGAGTGAGAGAGAGAAAGAGATGCTGTGAGTGAGAGAGAGAGAGAGAGAGAAGCTGTGAGTGTGAGAGAGAGAGAAAGAGAAGCTGTGAGAGAGAGAGAGAAAGAGAAGCTGTGAGTGAGAAGGAGAGGGAAAGAGAAGCTGTGAGTGAGTGAGAGAGAGAGAAAGAGAAGCTGTGAGTGAGTGAGAGAAAGAGAAGCTGTGAGTGAGAGAGAGAGAGAAAGAGAAGCTGTGAGTAAGAAGGAGAGGGAAAGAGAAGAAGTGAGTGAGTGAGAGAGAGAGAAAGAGAAGCTGTGAGAGAGAAAGAGAAGCTGTGAGTGAGAGAGTGAGAGAGAGAAAGAGAATCTGTTAGTGAGAGTGAGAGAGAGAGAGAAAGAGAAGCTGTGAGTGAGAGAGATATTGAAAGAGAAGCTGTGAGTGAGAGAGAGAGAGAAAGAGAAGCTGTGAGTGAGAGAGAGAAAGAGAAGCTGTGACTGAGAGGGAGAGAGAGAAAGAGAAGCTGTGAGTTACACAGAGAGAGAGAAGCTGTGAGTTAGAGAGAGAGAAAGAGAAGCTGTGAGCGACAGAGAGAAAGAGAAGCTGAGAGTGAGAGAGAGAGAGGGAGAAAGAGAAGCTGTGTGCGTGAGAGAGAGAAAGAGAAGCTGTGAGTGAGAGAGAGAGAAAGTGAACCTGTGAGTGAGAGAGAGAGAGAGAGAAAGAGAAGCTGTGTGTGTGAGAGAGAAAGATAGTCTGAGAAAGAGAGAGTGAAAGAGAAGCTGTGAGTGAGAGAGAGAGAGGGAGAAACAGAAGCTGTGTGTGTGTGAGAGAGAAAGAGAAGCTGTGAGTGAGAGTGAGAGAGAGAGAGAGAAGCTGTGAGTGTGAGTGAGAGAGAAAGAGAAGCTGTGAGTGAGTGAGAGAGAGAGAATGAGAAGCTGTGAGTGTGAGAGAGAAGCTGTGAGAGAGAGAAAGAGAAGCTGTGAGTGAGAGAGAGAGAAGATGTGAGTGATAGAGAGTGAATGAGAAGCTGTCAGTGAGAGAGAGAGAAAGTAAGAGAAGCTGTGAGTGAGATAGAGAGAGAGAGAAAGAGAAGCTGTGAGTGAGAGAGAGAGAGGGAGAGAAAGATAATCTGTGAGAGAGAGAGAGAAAGAGAAGCTGTGTGTTTTAGAGAGAGAGAAAGAGAAGCTGTGAGTGAGAGAGAGAGAAAGAGAAGCTGTGAGTGAGAGAGAGAGAAGCTATGAGTGAGAGAGAGAAAGAAAAGCTGTGAGTGAGAGAGAGAGAGAAAGAAAGAGAAGATATGAGTGAGTGAGAGAGAAAGAGAAGCTGTGTGTGAGAGAGAGAGTAGCTATGAGTGAGAGAGAGAAAGAAAAGCTGTGCGTGAGAGAGAGAGAGAAAGAGAAGATATGAGTGAGAGAGAGAAAAGCTGTGAGTGAGAGAGAGAGAAAGAAAGAGAAATTAGAGTGAGAAAGAGAGAGAGAAAGACAAGCTGTGAGTGGGAGAGAGAGAAAGAGAGTCTGTGAATCAGAGAGAGAGAGGGAAGCTGTGAGTGAGAGAGAGAGAGAGCCGCTGTGAGTGAGAGAGAGAGAAAGAGAAGCTGTGAATGAGAGAGAGAGAAAGAGAAGCTGTGAGTGAGAAGGAGAGGGAAAGAGAAGCTGTGAGTGAGTGAGAGAGAGAGAAAGAGAAGCTGTGAGTGAGAGAGAGAGAGAAAGAGAAGCTGTGAGAGAGAAAGAGAAGCTGTGAGTGAGAGAGTGAGAGAGAGAAAGAGAAGCTGTTAGTGAGAGTGAGAGAGAGAGAGAAAGAGAAGCTGTGAGTGAGAGAGAGATTGAAAGAGAAGCTGTGAGTGAGAGAGAGAGAGAAAGAGAAGCTGTGAGTGAGAGAGAGAAAGAGAAGCTGTGACTGAGAGGGAGAGAGAGAAAGAGAAGCTGTGAGTTACACAGAGAGAGAGAAGCTGTGAGTTAGAGAGAGAGAAAGAGAAGCTGTGAGTGACAGAGATAGAGAAAGAGAAGCTGAGAGTGAGAGAGAGAGAGAAAGTGAAGCTGTG
The DNA here is from genome assembly GCA_035047305.1 of Bradypodion pumilum. Classification (NCBI taxonomy): domain Eukaryota; kingdom Metazoa; phylum Chordata; class Lepidosauria; order Squamata; family Chamaeleonidae; genus Bradypodion; species Bradypodion pumilum. Next base: position 268,122,753 of record JAWDJD010000001.1, on the reverse strand, counting down.
AGTGAGAGAGAGAGAGACAGAGAAGCTGTGTGTGTGTGAGAGAGAGAAAGATAGTCTGAGAAAGAGAGAGTGAAAGAGAAGCTGTGAGTGAGACAGAGAGAGGGAGAATGAGAAGCTGTGTGCGTGAGAGAGAGAAAGAGAAGCTATGAGTGAGAGAGAGAGAAAGTGAAGCTGTGAGTGAGAGAGAAAAAGAGAAGCTGTGTGTTTGAGAGAGAAAGATATTTTGAGAAAGAGAGAGTGAAAGAGAAGCTGTGAGTGAGAGAGAGAGAGGGAGAAAGAGAAGCTGTGTGTGTGTGAGAGAGAAAGAGAAGCTGTGAGTGAGAGTGAGAGAGAGAGAGAGAAAGAGAAGCTGTGAGTGTGAGTGAGAGAGAAAGAGAAGCTGTGAGTGAGTGAGAGAGAGAGAATGAGAAGCTGTGAGTGAGAGAGAGAAGCTGTGAGAGAGAGAAAGAGAAGCTGTGAGTGAGTGAGAGAGAGAAGATGTGAGTGATAGAGAGAGAGAATGAGAAGCTGTCAGTGAGAGAGAGAGAAAGTAAGAGAAGCTGTGAGTGAGATAGAGAGAGAGAGAAAGAGAAGCTGTGAGTGAGAGAGAGAGGGAGAGAAAGATAATCTGTGAGAGAGAGAGAGAAAGATAAGCTGTGTGTTTTAGAGAGAGAGAAAGAGAAGCTGTGAGTGAGAGAGAGAGAAAGGGAAGCTGTGAGTGAGAGAGAGAAGCTATGAGTGAGAGAGAGAAAGAAAAGCTGTGAGTGAGAGAGAGAGAGAAAGAGAAGATATGAGTGAGAGAGAGAGAAATAGAAGCTGTGTGTGAGAGAGAGAGAAGCTGTGAGAGAGAGAGAGAAAGAGAAGCTGTGAGTGTGTGTGAGAGAGAAAGAGAAGCTGTGAGTGAGAGAGAGAGAAAGAAAGAGAAATTAGAGTGAGAAAGAGAGAGAAAAAGAAGCTGTGAATGGGAGAGAGAGAAAGAGAGTCTGTGAATCAGAGAGAGAGAGAGAAGCTGTGAGTGAGTGAGAGAGAGAGAGCCGCTGTGAGTGTGAGAGAGAGAAAGAGAAGCTGTGAATGAGAGAGAGAGAGAAAGAGAAGCTGTGTGTGTGAGAGAGAAAGAGAAGCTGTGAGTGAGTGAGAGAGAGAGAGAAAGGGAAGTTGTGAGTGAGAGAGAGAGAGAAAGAGAAGCTGTGAGTGAGAGAGAGAGAAAGAGAAGCTGTGAGTGAGTGAGAGAGAGAAAGGGAAGTTGTTGAGTGAGAGAGAGAGAGAAAGAGAAGCTGTGAGTGAGAGAGAGATGCTGTGAGTGAGAGAGAGAAAGAAAAGCTGTGAGTGAGAGAGAGAGAGAGAAAGAGAAGATGTGAGTGAGTGAGAGAGAGAGAGAAGCAGTGAGTGAGAGAAAGAGAGAGAGAAGCTGTCAGTGAGACAGAGAGAGAGAAAGAGAAGCTGTGAGAGAGAGAGAGAGGGAGAAAGAGAAGCTGTGAGAGAGAGAGTGAAAGAGAAGCTGTGAGTGAGAGAGAGAGAAAGAAAGAGAAATTAGAGTGAGAAAGAGAGAGAGAGAGAAGCTGTGAGTGAGAGAGAGAAAGAAAAGGTGTGAGTGAGAGAGAGAGAGAGAAAGAGAAGATGTGTGTGTGTGTGAGAGAAAGGTAGTCTGAGAAAGAGAGAGTGAAAGAGAAGCTGTGAGTGAGACAGAGAGAGGGAGAAAGAGAAGCTGTGTGCGTGAGAGAGAGAAAGAGAAGCTGTGAGTGAGAGTGAGAGAGAGAGAGAGAAAGAGAAGCTGTGAGTGAGAGAGAGAGAGGGAGAAAGAGAAGCTGTGTGTGTGTGAGAGAGAAAGAGAAGCTGTGAGTGAGAGAGAGAGAAAGAGAAGCTGTGAGTGAGTGAGAGAGAGAAAGGGAAGTTGTTGAGTGAGAGAGAGAGAGAAAGAGAAGCTGTGAGTGAGAGAGAGATGCTGTGAGTGAGAGAGAGAAAGAAAAGCTGTGAGTGAGAGAGAGAGAGAAAGAGAAGATGTGAGTGAGTGAGAGAGAGAGAGAAGCAGTGAGTGAGAGAGAGAGAGAGAGAGAAGCTGTCAGTGAGACAGAGAGAGAGAAAGAGAAGCTGTGAGAGAGAGAGAGAGGGAGAAAGAGAAGCTGTGAGAGAGAGAGTGAAAGAGAAGCTGTGAGTGAGAGAGAGAGAAAGAAAGAGAAATTAGAGTGAGAAAGAGAGAGAGAGAGAAGCTGTGAGTGAGAGAGAGAAAGAAAAGGTGTGAGTGAGAGAGAGAGAGAGAAAGAGAAGATGTGTGTGTGTGTGAGAGAAAGGTAGTCTGAGAAAGAGAGAGTGAAAGAGAAGCTGTGAGTGAGACAGAGAGAGGGAGAAAGAGAAGCTGTGTGCGTGAGAGAGAGAAAGAGAAGCTGTGAGTGAGAGTGAGAGAGAGAGAGAAAGAGAAGCTGTGAGTGAGAGAGAGAGACAGAGAAGCTGTGTGTGTGTGTGAGAGAGAAAGATAGTCTGAGAAAGAGAGAGTGAAAGAGAAGCTGTGAGTGAGACAGAGAGAGGGAGAAAGAGAAGCTGTGTGTGTGAGAGAGAGAAAGAGAAGCTGTGCGTGAGAGTGAGAGAGAGAGAGAGAGAAAGAGAAGCTGTGAGTGAGAGAGACAGATAAAGAGATGCTGTGAGTGAGAGAGAGAGAGAATGAGAAGCTGTGAGTGAGAGAGAAGCTGTGAGTGAGAGAGAGAGAGAAGATGTGAGTGAGAGAGAGAGGGAGAAAGAGAAGCTGTGTGTGTGTGAAAGAGAAAGAGAAGCTGTGAGTGAGTGAGAGAGAGAGAAAGAGAAAGAGAAGCTGTGAGTGAGAGAGCGAGAGATAGAAAGAGAAGCTGTTAGTGAGAGTGAGAGAGAGAGAAAGAGAAGCTGTGAGTGTGTGAGAGAGAGAAAGAGATGCTTTGAGTGAGAGAGAGAGAAAGAGAAGCTGTGAGTGAGAGAGAGAGAAAGAGAAGCTGTGTGTGTGAGAGAGAAAGAGAAGCTGTGAGTGAGAAGGAGAGGGAAAGAGAAGCTGTGAGTGAGTGAGAGAGAGAGAAAGAGAAGCTGTGAGTGAGAGAGAGAGAAAGAGAAGCTGTGAGTGAGAGAGAGAGAGAAAGAGAAGCTGTGTGTAAGAAGGAGAGGGAAAGAGAAGAAGTGAGTGAGTGAGAGAGAGAGAGAAAGAGAAGCTGTGAGAGAGAAAGAGAAGCTGTGAGTGAGAGAGTGAGTGAGAGAGAGAATCTGTTAGTGAGAGTGAGAGAGAGAGAGAAAGAGAAGCTGTGAGTGAGAGAGAGATTGAAAGAGAAGCTGTGAGTGAGAGAGAGAGAGAGAAAGAGAAGCTGTGAGAGAGAGAGAGAAAGAGAAGCTGTGACTGAGAGGGAGAGAGAGAAAGAGAAGCTGTGAGTGACAGAGAGAGAGAAGCTGGGAGTTAGAGAGAAAGAGAAGCTGTGAGTGAGAGAGAGAGAGAAAGAGAAGCTGTGAGTGAGAGAGAGAGAAAGAGATGCTGTGAGTGAGAGAGAGGGCGAAAGAGAAGCTGTGTGCGTGAGAGAGAGAAAGAGAAGCTGTGAGTGAGAGAGAGAGAAAGTGAAGCTGTGAGTGAGAGAGTGAGAGAAAGAGACGCTGTGTGTGTGTTAGAGAGAAAGAGAGTGAGAAAGAGAGAGTGAAAGAGAAGCTGTGAGTGAGAGAGAGAGAGGGAGAAAGAGAAGCTGTGTGTGTGAGAGAGAGAAAGAGAAGCTGTGAGTGAGAGAGAGAGAGAAAAAGAGAAGCTGTGAGTGTGAGTGAGAGAGAAAGAGAAGCTGTGAGTGAGAGAGAGAGAGAAGATGTGAGTGATAGAGAGAGAGAATGAGAAGCTGTCAGTGAGAGACAGAGAGAAAGTAAGAGAAGCTGTGAGTGAGATAGAGAGAGAGAGAAAGAGAAGCTGTGAGTGAGAGAGAGAGAGGGAGAGAAAGATAATCTGTGAGAGAGAGAGAGAGAGAAAGAGAAGCTGTGTGTTTTAGAGAGAGAGAAAGAGAAGCTGTGATTGAGTGTGTGTGAGAGAGAAAGAGAAGCTGTGAGTGAGAGAGAGAGAAAGAGAAGCTGTGAGTGAGAGAGAGAGAAGCTATGATTGAGAGAAAGAAAAGCTGTGAGTGAGAGAAAGAGAGAGAAAGAGAAGATATGAGTGAGAGAGAGAGAAGCAGTGAGAGAGAGAGAAACAGAAGCTGTGAGTGAGACAGAGAGAGAGAAAGAGAAGCTGTGAGAGAGAGAGAGGGAGATAGAGAAGCTGTGAGAGAGAGAGAGAGAGAAGCTGTGAGTGTGTGTGAGAGAGAAAGAGAAGCTGTGAGTGAGAGAGAAAGAAAGAAAGAGAAATTAGAGTGAGAAAGAGAGAGAGAAAGAGAAGCTGTGAGTGGGAGAGAGAGAAAGAGAGTCTGTGAATCAGAGAGAGAGAGAAGCTGTGAGTGAGAGAGAGAGAGAGCCGCTGTGAGTGAGAGAGAGAGAAAGAGAAGCTGTGAATGAGAGAGAGAGAGAAAGAGAAGCTGTGAGTGAGAGAGAGAGAAAGAGAAGCTGTGAGTGAGTGAGAGAGAGAAAGGGAAGTTTGTGAGTGAGAGAGAGAAGCTGTGAGTGAGAGAGAGAAAGAAAAGCTGTGAGTGAGAGAGAGAGAGAGAAAGAGAAGATGTGAGTGAGTGAGAGAGAGAGAGAAGCAGTGAGTGAGAGAGAGAGAGAGAGAGAAGCTGTCAGTGAGACAGAGAGAAAGAGCTGTGAGAGAGAGAGAGAGGGAGAAAGAGAAGCTGTGTGAGAGAGAGAAAGAGAAGCTGTGAGTGTGTGTGTGAGAGAAAGAGAAGCTGTGAGTGAGAGAGAGAGAAAGAAAGAGAAATTAGAGTGAGAAAGAGAGAGAGAAAGAGAAGCTGTGAGTGAGAGAGAGAGAGAGAGAAGATGTGAGTGATAGAGAGAGAGAATGAGAAGCTGTGAGTGATAGAAAGAGTAAGTAAGAGAAGCTGTGTGTGAGATAGAGAGAGAGAAGGAGAAGCTGTGAGTGAGAGAGAGGGAGGGAGAAAGATAAGCTGTGTGTGTGTGTGAGAGAGAGAAGCTGTGTGTGTGAGAGAGAGAAAGAAAAGCTGTGATTGAGAGTGAGAGAGAGAGAGAAAGAGATGCTGTGAGAGAGAGAGAAGCTGTGAGTGAGAGAGAGAGAGAAAGAGAAGCTGTGAGTGAGAGAGAGAGAAGCTGTGTGAGATAGAGAAAGAAAAGCTGTGAGTGAGAGAGAGAGAAAGAGAAGATATGAGTGAGAGAGAGAGAGAAGCAGTGAGTGAGAGAGAGAGAGAAAGAGAAGCTGTGAGTGAGACAGAGAGAGAGAAAGAGAAGCTGTGAGAGAGAGAGAGGAGAAGAAAGAGAAGCTGTGTGTGTGTGAGAGAGAAAGAGAAGCTGTGAGTGTGAGAGAGAGAAAGAGAAGCTGTGAGTGAGAGAGAGAGAGAGAGAAAGAGAAATTAGAGTGAGAAAGAGAGAGAGAAAGAGAAGCTGTGAGTGGGAGAGAGAGAAAGAGTCTGTGAGTGAGTGAGAGAGAGAAGCTGTGAGTGAGAGAGAGAGAAAGAGAAGCTGTGAGTGAGAGAGAGAGAAAGAGAAGCTGTGAGTGATTAAGAGAGAGAAAGGGAAGTTGTGAGTGAGAGAGAGAGAGAAAGAGAAGCTGTGAGTGAGAGAGAGAGAGAGAAAGAGAAGCTGTGAGTGAGAGAGAGAGAAAGAGAAGCTGTGAGTGAGAAGGAGAGGGAAAGAGAAGCTGTGAGTGAGTGAGAGAGAGAGAAAGAGAAGCTGTGAGAGAGAAAGAGAGAAGCTGTGAGTGAGAGAGTGAGAGAGAGAAAGAGAAGCTGTGAGTGAGAGAGAGAAAGAGAAGCTGTGAGTGAGAGGGAGAGAGAGAAAGAGAAGCTCTGAGTGAGAGAGAGAGAAAGAGAAGCTGTGAGTGAGAGAGAGAAAGAGAATTTGTGAGTGAGAGGGAGAGAGAGAAAGAGAAGCTGTGAGTGACACACAGAGAGAGAAGCTGTGAGTTAGAGAGAGAAAGAAGTTGTGAGTGACAGAGAGAGAGAGAAAGAGAAGCTGTGAGTGAGAGTGAGAGAGAGAGAGAAAGAGAAGCTGTGAGTGAGAGAGTGAGAGAGAGAAAGAGAAGCTGTTAGTGAGAGTGAGAGAGAGAGAGAGAGAAAGAGAAGCTGTGAATGAGAGAGAGAGAGAGAGAGAAGCTGTGAGTGAGAGAGAGAGAAAGAGTAGCTGTGAGTGAGAGAGAGAGAGAAAGAGAAGCTGTGATTAAGAAGGTGAGGGAAAGAGAAGAAGTGAGTGAGAGAGAGAGAGAGAGAAAGAGGCTGTGAGACAGAAAGAGAAGCTGTGAGTGAGAGAGTGAGAGAGAGAAAGAGAATCTGTTAGTGAGAGAGAGAGAGAAAGAGAAGCTGTGAGTTAGAGAGAGAAAGAGAAGCTGTGAGTGAGAGGGAGAGAAAGAGAAGCTGTGAGTGACACACAGAGAGAGAAGCTGTGAGTTAGAGAGAGAGAAAGAGAAGCTGTGAGTGACAGAAAGAGAAAGAGAAGCTGAGAGTGAGAGAGAGAGAGAAAGTGAAGCTGTGAGTGAGAGAGAGAGAGAAAGAGAAGCTGTGTGAGAGAGAGAAAGATAGTCTGAGAAAGAGAGAGTGAAAGAGAAGCTGTGAGTGAGACAGAGAGAGGGAGAAAGAGAAGCTGTGTGCGTGAGAGAGAAAGAGAAGCTGTGAGTGAGAGTGAGAGAGAGAGATAAAGAGAAGCTGAGAGTGTGTGAGAGAGAGAAAGTGAAGCTGTGAGTGAGAGAGAGAGAGACAGAGAAAGAGAAGCTGTGAGTGAGAGAGAGAGAGAAAGAGATGCTGTGAGTGAGAGAGAGAGAGAGAGAAAGAGAAGCTGTGAGTGAGACAGAGAGAGGGAGATAGAGAAGCTGTGTGTGTGTGTGAGAGAGAAAGAGAAGCTGTGAGTGAGAGTGAGAGAGAGAGAGAGAAAGAGAAGCTGTGAGTGAGAGAGAGAGAATGAGAAGCTGTGAGTGAGAGAGAGAGAAGCTGTGAGTGAGAGAGTGAGAAGATGTGAGTGAGAGAGAGAGAGGGAGAAAGAGAAGCTGTGTGTGTGTGTGAGAGAAAGAGAAGCTGTGAGTGAGAGTGAGAGAGAGAGAAAGAGAAAGAGAAGCTGTGAGTGAGAGAGCGAGAGAGAGAAAGAGAAGCTGTTAGTGAGAGTGAGAGAGAGAGAGAAAGAGAAGCTGTGAGTGAGAGAGAGAGAGAAAGAGATGCTGTGAGTGAGAAAGAGAGAGAAAGAGAAGCTGTGAGTGAGAGAGAGAGAAAGAGAAGCTGTGAGTGAGAGAGAGAAAGAGAAGCTGTGAGTGAGAGGGAGAGAGAGAAAGAGAAGCTGTGAGTGAGAGAGAGAGAAAGAGCAGCTGTGAGTTAGAGAGAGAGAGAAAGAAGTTGTGAGTGACAGAGAGAGAGAGAAAGAGCTGTGAGTGAGAGTGAGAGAGAGAGAGAAAGAGAAGCTGTGAGTGAGAGAGAGAAAGAGATGCTGTGAGTGAGAGAGAGAGAGAACGAGAAGCTGTGAGTGAGAGAGAGAGAAAGAGAAGCTGTGAGTGAGAGAGAGAGAGAAAGAGAAGCTGTGAGTGAGAGAGTGAGAGAGAGAAAGAGAAGATGTTAGTGAGAGTGAGAGAGAGAGAGAAAGAGAAGCTGTGAGTGAGAGAGAGAGAGAAAGAGAAGCTGTGAGAGAGAAAGAGAACCTGTGAGTGAGAGAGAGAAAGAGTAGCTGTGAGTGAGAGAGAGAGAGAAAGAGAAGCTGTGATTAAGAAGGAGAGGGAAAGAGAAGAAGTGAGTGAGAGAGAGAGAGAGAGAAAGAGGCTGTGAGACAGAAAGAGAAGCTGTGAGTGAGAGAGTGAGAGAGAGAAAGAGAATCTGTTAGTGAGAGAGAGAGAGAAAGAGAAGCTGTGAGAGAGAGAGAGAGAGAAAGAGAAGCTGTGAGTGAGAGAGAGAATGAGAAGCTGTGAGTGAGAGAGAGAGAAGCTGTGAGTGAGAGAGAGAGAAAGAGAAGCTGTGAGTGAGAGAGAGAGAAGCTATGAGTGAGAGAAAGAAAAGCTTTGAGTGAGAGAAAGAGAGAGAAAGAGAAGATATGAGTGAGAGAGAGAGAAGCAGTGAGAGAGAGAGAAACAGAAGCTGTGAGTGAGACAGAGAGAGAGAAAGAGAAGCTGTGAGAGAGAGAGAGGGAGATAGAGAAGCTGTGAGAGAGAGAGAAAGAGAAGCTGTGAGTGTGTGTGAGAGAGAAAGAGAAGCTGTGAGTGAGAGAGAAAGAAAGAAAGAGAAATTAGAGTGAGAAAGAGAGAGAGAAAGAGAAGCTGTGAGTGGGAGAGAGAGAAAGAGAGTCTGTGAATCAGAGAGAGAGAGAAGCTGTGAGTGAGAGAGAGAGAGAGCCGCTGTGAGTGAGAGAGAGAGAAAGAGAAGCTGTGAATGAGAGAGAGAGAGAAAGAGAAGCTGTGAGTGAGAGAGAGAGAAAGAGAAGCTGTGAGTGAGTGAGAGAGAGAAAGGGAAGTTTGTGAGTGAGAGAGAGAAGCTGTGAGTGAGAGAGAGAAAGAAAAGCTGTGAGTGAGAGAGAGAGAGAGAAAGAGAAGATGTGAGTGAGTGAGAGAGAGAGAGAAGCAGTGAGTGAGAGAGAGAGAGAGAGAGAAGCTGTCAGTGAGACAGAGAGAAAGAGCTGTGAGAGAGAGAGAGAGGGAGAAAGAGAAGCTGTGTGAGAGAGAGAAAGAGAAGCTGTGAGTGTGTGTGTGAGAGAAAGAGAAGCTGTGAGTGAGAGAGAGAGAAAGAAAGAGAAATTAGAGTGAGAAAGAGAGAGAGAAAGAGAAGCTGTGAGTGAGAGAGAGAGAGAGAAGATGTGAGTGATAGAGAGAGAGAATGAGAAGCTGTGAGTGATAGAAAGAGTAAGTAAGAGAAGCTGTGTGTGAGATAGAGTGAGAGAAGGAGAAGCTGTGAGTGAGAGAGAGGGAGGGAGAAAGATAAGCTGTGTGTGTGTGAGAGAGAGAGAAGCTGTGTGTGTGTGAGAGAGAAAGAAAAGCTGTGATTGAGAGTGAGAGAGAGAGAGAAAGAGATGCTGTGAGAGAGAGAGAAGCTGTGAGTGAGAGAGAGAGAGAAAGAGAAGCTGTGAGTGAGAGAGTGAGAGAGAGAAAGAGAAGATGTGAGTGAGAGGGAGAGAAACTAAGAGAAGCTGTGAGTGAGATAGAGAGAGAGAGAAAGAGAAGCTGTGAGTGAGAGAGAGAGAGAGAGAAGATGTGAGTGATAGAGAGAGAGAATGAGAAGCTGTGAGTGATAGAAAGAGTAAGTAAGAGAAGCTGTGTGTGAGATAGAGTGAGAGAAGGAGAAGCTGTGAGTGAGAGAGAGGGAGGGAGAAAGATAAGCTGTGTGTGTGTGTGAGAGAGAGAAGCTGTGTGTGTGTGAGAGAGAAAGAAAAGCTGTGATTGAGAGTGAGAGAGAGAGAGAAAGAGATGCTGTGAGAGAGAGAGAAGCTGTGAGTGAGAGAGAGAGAGAAAGAGAAGCTGTGAGTGAGAGAGTGAGAGAGAGAAAGAGAAGATGTGAGTGAGAGGGAGAGAAACTAAGAGAAGCTGTGAGTGAGATAGAGAGAGAGAGAAAGAGAAGCTGAGTGAGAGAGAGAGAGGGAGAAAGATAATCTGTGATTGAGAGAGAGAGAGAGAGAGAAAGAGAAGCTGTGAGTGAGAGAGAGAGAGAAAGAGAACCTGTGAGTGAGAGAGAGAGAAGCTGTGTGTGAGAGAGAAAGAAAAGCTGTGAGTGAGAGAGAGAGAAAGAGAAGATATGAGTGAGAGAGAGAGAGAAGCAGTGAGTGAGAGAGAGAGAGAGAAATAGAAGCTGTGAGTGAGACAGAGAGAGAGAAATAGAAGCTGTGAGAGAGAGAGGGGAAGAAAGAGAAGCTGTGTGTGAGAGAGAGAGAAAGAGAAGCTGTGAGTGTGAGAGAGAGAAAGAGAAGCTGTGAGTGAGAGAGAGAGAGAGAAAGAAAGAGAAATTAGAGTGAGAAAGACAGAGAGAAAGAGAAGCTGTGAGTGGGAGAGAGAGAAAGAGTCTGTGAGTGAGTGAGAGAGAGAGAAGCTGTGAGTGAGAGAGAGAGAAAGAGAAGCTGTGAAGGAGAGAGAGAGAAACTGTGAGTGAGAGAGAGAGAAAGAGAAGCTGTGAGTGATTAAGAGAGAGAAAGGGGAGTTGTGAGTGAGAGAGAGAGAGAAAGAGAAGCTGTGAGTGAGAGAGAGAGAGAAAGAGAAGCTGTGAGTGAGAGAGAGAGAAAGAGAAGCTGTGAGTGAGAAGGATAGGGAAAGAGAAGCTGTGAGTGAGAGAGAGAGAAAGAGAAGCTGTGAGAGAGAAAGAGAGAAGTTGTGAGTGAGAGGGAGAGAGAGAAAGAGAAGCTGTGAGTGACACACAGAGAGAGAAGCTGTGAGTTAGAGAGAGAGAGAAAGAGAAGTTGTGAGTGACAGAGAGAGAGAGAAAGAGAAGCTGTGAGTGAGAGAGTGAGAGAGAGAAAGAGAAGCTGTTAGTGAGAGTGAGAGAGAGAGAAAGAGAAGCTGTGAGTGAGAGAGAGATTGAAAGAGAAGCTGTGAGTGAGAAAGAGAGAGAAAGAGAAGCTGTAAGTGAGAGAGAGAAAGAGAAGCTGTGAGTGAGAGGGAGAGAAAGAGAAGCTGTGAGTGACACAGAGAGAGAGAACCTGTGAGTTAGAGAGAGAGAAAGAGAAGCTGTGAGTGACAGAGAGAGAGAGAAAGAGAAGCTGAGAGTGAGAGAGAGAGAGAATGTGAAGCTGTGAGTGAGAGAGAGAGAGAAAGAGAAGCTGTGTGTGTGTGTGAGAGAGAAAGAGAGTCTGAGAAAGAGAGAGTGAAAGAGAAGCTGTGAGTGAGACAGAGAGAGGGAGAAAGAGAAGCTGTGTGTGTGTGAGAGAGAAAGAGAAGCTGTGAGTGAGAGTGAGAGAGAGAAAGAGAAAGAGAAGCTGTGAGTGAGAGAGAGAGAAAGAGAAGCTGTGAGTGAGAGAGATAGAGAAAGCGAAGCTCTGAGTGAGAGAGAGAGAGATGTGAGTGATAGAGAGAGAAAGAGAAGCTGTGAGTGAGAGGGAGAGAAAGTAAGAGAAGCTGTGAGTGAGATAGAGAGAGAGAGAAAGAGAAGCTGTGAGTGACAGAGAGAGGGAGAAAGATAATCTGTGATTGAGAGAGAGAGAGAAAAAGAGAAGCTGTGAGTGAGAGAGAGAGAAAGAGAAGCTGTGAGTGAGAGAGAGAAGCTGTGTGAGATAGAGAAAGAAAAGCTGTGAGTGAGAGAGAGAGAAAGAGAAGATATGAGTGAGAGAGAGAGAGAAGCAGTGAGTGAGAGAGAGAGAGAAAGAGAAGCTGTGAGTGAGACAGAGAGAGAGAAAGAGAAGCTGTGAGAGAGAGAGAGGGGAAGAAAGAGAAGCTGTGTGTGTGAGAGAGAGAAAGAGAAGCTGTGAGTGTGAGAGTGAGAAAGAGAAGCTGTGAGTGAGAGAGAGAGAGAGAGAAAGAGAAATTAGAGTGAGAAAGAGAGAGAGAAAGAGAAGCTGTGAGTGGGAGAGAGAGAAAGAGTCTGTGAGTGAGTGAGAGAGAGAGAAGCTGTGAGTGAGAGAGAGAGAAAGAGAAGCTGTGAGTGAGAGAGAGAGAAAGAGAAGCTGTGAGTGATTAAGAGAGAGAAAGGGAAGTTGTGAGTGAGAGAGAGAGAGAAAGAGAAGCTGTGAGTGAGAGAGAGAGAGAGAAAGAGAAGCTGTGAGTGAGAGAGAGAGAAAGAGAAGCTGTGAGTGAGAAGGAGAGGGAAAGAGAAGCTGTGAGTGAGTGAGAGAGAGAGAAAGAGAAGCTGTGAGAGAGAAAGAGAGAAGCTGTGAGTGAGAGAGTGAGAGAGAGAAAGAGAAGCTGTGAGTGAGAGAGAGAAAGAGAAGCTGTGAGTGAGAGGGAGAGAGAGAAAGAGAAGCTGTGAGTGAGAGAGAGAGAAAGAGAAGCTGTGAGTGAGAGAGAGAAAGAGAAGTTGTGAGTGAGAGGGAGAGAGAGAAAGAGAAGCTGTGAGTGACACACAGAGAGAGAAGCTGTGAGTTAGAGAGAGAGAGAAAGAAGTTGTGAGTGACAGAGAGAGAGAGAAAGAGAAGCTGTGAGTGAGAGTGAGAGAGAGAGAGAAAGAGAAGCTGTGAGTGAGAGAGTGAGAGAGAGAAAAAGAGAAGCTGTTAGTGAGAGTGAGAGAGAGAGAAAGAGAAGCTGTGAATGAGAGAGAGAGAGAGAAAGAGAAGCTGTGAGTGAGAGAGAGAGAAAGAGTAGCTGTGAGTGAGAGAGAGAGAGAAAGAGAAGCTGTGATTAAGAAGGTGAGGGAAAGAGAAGAAGTGAGTGAGAGAGAGAGAGAGAGAAAGAGGCTGTGAGACAGAAAGAGAAGCTGTGAGTGAGAGAGTGAGAGAGAGAAAGAGAATCTGTTAGTGAGAGAGAGAGAGAAAGAGAAGCTGTGAGTTAGAGAGAGAAAGAGAAGCTGTGAGTGAGAGGGAGAGAAAGAGAAGCTGTGAGTGACACACAGAGAGAGAAGCTGTGAGTTAGAGAGAGAGAAAGAGAAGCTGTGAGTGACAGAAAGAGAAAGAGAAGCTGAGAGTGAGAGAGAGAGAGAAAGTGAAGCTGTGAGTGAGAGAGAGAGAGAAAGAGAAGCTGTGTGTGAGAGAGAAAGATAGTCTGAGAAAGAGAGAGTGAAAGAGAAGCTGTGAGTGAGACAGAGAGAGGGAGAAAGAGAAGCTGTGTGCGTGAGAGAGAAAGAGAAGCTGTGAGTGAGAGTGAGAGAGAGAGAGAAAGAGAAGCTGAGAGTGTGTGAGAGAGAGAAAGTGAAGCTGTGAGTGAGAGAGAGAGAGAGACAGAGAAAGAGAAGCTGTGAGTGAGAGAGAGAGAGGAAGAGATGCTGTGAGTGAGAGAGAGAGAGAAAGAGAAGCTGTGAGTGAGACAGAGAGAGGGACATAGAGAAGCTGTGTGTGTGTGTGAGAGAGAAAGAGAAGCTGTGAGTGAGAGTGAGAGAGAGAGAGAAAGAGAAGCTGTGAGTGAGAGAGAGAGAATGAGAAGCTGTGAGTGAGAGAGAGAGAAGCTGTGAGTGAGAGAGAGAGAGAAGATGTGAGTGAGAGAGAGAGAGGGAGAAAGAGAAGCTGTGTGTGTGTGTGAGAGAAAGAGAAGCTGTGAGTGAGAGTGAGAGAGAGAGAAAGAGAAAGAGAAGCTGTGAGTGAGAGAGCGAGAGAGAGAAAGAGAAGCTGTTAGTGAGAGTGAGAGAGAGAGAGAAAGAGAAGCTGTGAGTGAGAGAGAGAGAGAAAGAGATGCTGTGAGTGAGAAAGAGAGAGAAAGAGAAGCTGTGAGTGAGAGAGAGAGAAAGAGAAGCTGTGAGTGAGAGAGAGAAAGAGAAGCTGTGAGTGAGAGGGAGAGAGAAAGAGAAGCTGTGAGTGAGAGAGTGAGAGAGAGAAAGAGAAGATGTTAGTGAGAGTGAGAGAGAGAGAGAAAGAGAAGCTGTGAGTGAGAGAGAGAGAGAAAGAGAAGCTGTGAGAGAGAAAGAGAAGCTGTGAGTGAGAGAGAGAAAGAGTAGCTGTGAGTGAGAGAGAGAGAGAAAGAGAAGCTGTGATTAAGAAGGAGAGGGAAAGAGAAGAAGTGAGTGAGAGAGAGAGAGAGAGAAAGAGGCTGTGAGACAGAAAGAGAAGCTGTGAGTGAGAGAGTGAGAGAGAGAAAGAGAATCTGTTAGTGAGAGAGAGAGAAAGAGAAGCTGTGAGAGAGAGAGAGAGAAAGAGAAGCTGTGAGTGAGAGAGAGAATGAGAAGCTGTGAGTGAGAGAGAGAGAAGCTGTGAGTGAGAGAGAGAGAAAGAGAAGCTGTGAGTGAGAGAGAGAGAAGCTATGAGTGAGAGAAAGAAAAGCTGTGAGTGAGAGAAAGAGAGAGAAAGAGAAGATATGAGTGAGAGAGAGAGAAGCAGTGAGAGAGAGAGAAACAGAAGCTGTGAGTGAGACAGAGAGAGAGAAAGAGAAGCTGTGAGAGAGAGAGAGGGAGATAGAGAAGCTGTGAGAGAGAGAGAAAGAGAAGCTGTGAGTGTGTGTGAGAGAGAAAGAGAAGCTGTGAGTGAGAGAGAAAGAAAGAAAGAGAAATTAGAGTGAGAAAGAGAGAGAGAAAGAGAAGCTGTGAGTGGGAGAGAGAGAAAGAGAGTCTGTGAATCAGAGAGAGAGAGAAGCTGTGAGTGAGAGAGAGAGAGAGCCGCTGTGAGTGAGAGAGAGAGAAAGAGAAGCTGTGAATGAGAGAGAGAGAGAAAGAGAAGCTGTGAGTGAGAGAGAGAGAAAGAGAAGCTGTGAGTGAGTGAGAGAGAGAAAGGGAAGTTTGTGAGTGAGAGAGAGAAGCTGTGAGTGAGAGAGAGAAAGAAAAGCTGTGAGTGAGAGAGAGAGAGAGAAAGAGAAGATGTGAGTGAGTGAGAGAGAGAGAGAAGCAGTGAGTGAGAGAGAGAGAGAGAGAGAAGCTGTCAGTGAGACAGAGAGAAAGAGCTGTGAGAGAGAGAGAGAGGGAGAAAGAGAAGCTGTGTGAGAGAGAGAAAGAGAAGCTGTGAGTGTGTGTGTGAGAGAAAGAGAAGCTGTGAGTGAGAGAGAGAGAAAGAAAGAGAAATTAGAGTGAGAAAGAGAGAGAGAAAGAGAAGCTGTGAGTGAGAGAGAGAGAGAGAAGATGTGAGTGATAGAGAGAGAGAATGAGAAGCTGTGAGTGATAGAAAGAGTAAGTAAGAGAAGCTGTGTGTGAGATAGTGTGAGAGAAGGAGAAGCTGTGAGTGAGAGAGAGGGAGGGAGAAAGATAAGCTGTGTGTGTGTGTGAGAGAGAGAAGCTGTGTGTGTGTGAGAGAGAAAGAAAAGCTGTGATTGAGAGTGTGAGAGAGAGAGAAAGAGATGCTGTGAGAGAGAGAGAAGCTGTGAGTGAGAGAGAGAGAGAAAGAGAAGCTGTGAGTGAGAGAGTGAGAGAGAGAAAGAGAAGATGTGAGTGAGAGGGAGAGAAACTAAGAGAAGCTGTGAGTGAGATAGAGAGAGAGAGAAAGAGAAGCTGTGAGTGAGAGAGAGAGAGAGAGAAGATGTGAGTGATAGAGAGAGAGAATGAGAAGCTGTGAGTGATAGAAAGAGTAAGTAAGAGAAGCTGTGTGTGAGATAGAGTGAGAGAAGGAGAAGCTGTGAGTGAGAGAGAGGGAGGGAGAAAGATAAGCTGTGTGTGTGTGTGAGAGAGAGAAGCTGTGTGTGTGTGAGAGAGAAAGAAAAGCTGTGATTGAGAGTGAGAGAGAGAGAGAAAGAGATGCTGTGAGAGAGAGAGAAGCTGTGAGTGAGAGAGAGAGAAGCTGTGTGTGAGAGAGAAAGAAAAGCTGTGAGTGAGAGAGAGAGAAAGAGAAGATATGAGTGAGAGAGAGAGAAGCAGTGAGTGAGAGAGAGAGAGAAAGAGAAGCTGTGAGTGAGACAGAGAGAGAGAAATAGAAGCTGTGAGAGAGAGAGGGGAAGAAAGAGAAGCTGTGTGTGAGAGAGAGAGAAAGAGAAGCTGTGAGTGTGAGAGAGAGAAAGAGAAGCTGTGAGTGAGAGAGAGAGAGAGAAAGAAAGAGAAATTAGAGTGAGAAAGACAGAGAGAAAGAGAAGCTGTGAGTGGGAGAGAGAGAAAGAGTCTGTGAGTGAGTGAGAGAGAGAGAAGCTGTGAGTGAGAGAGAGAGAAAGAGAAGCTGTGAAGGAGAGAGAGAGAAACTGTGAGTGAGAGAGAGAGAAAGAGAAGCTGTGAGTGATTAAGAGAGAGAAAGGGGAGTTGTGAGTGAGAGAGAGAGAGAAAGAGAAGCTGTGAGTGAGAGAGAGAGAGAAAGAGAAGCTGTGAGTGAGAGAGAGAGAAAGAGAAGCTGTGAGTGAGAAGGATAGGGAAAGAGAAGCTGTGAGTGAGAGAGAGAGAAAGAGAAGCTGTGAGAGAGAAAGAGAGAAGTTGTGAGTGAGAGGGAGAGAGAGAAAGAGAAGCTGTGAGTGACACAGAGAGAGAGAAGCTGTGAGTTAGAGAGAGAGAGAAAGAGAAGTTGTGAGTGACAGAGAGAGAGAGAAAGAGAAGCTGTGAGTGAGAGAGTGAGAGAAAGTGAAGCTGTGAGTGAGAGAGAGAGAGAAAGAGAAGCTGTGTGAGAGAGAGAAAGATAGTCTGAGAAAGAGAGAGTGAAAGAGAAGCTGTGAGTGAGACAGAGAGAGGGAGAAAGAGAAGCTGTGTGCGTGAGAGAGAAAGAGAAGCTGTGAGTGAGAGTGAGAGAGAGAGAGAAAGAGAAGCTGAGAGTGTGAGAGAGAGAGAAAGTGAAGCTGTGAGTGGGAGAGAGAGAGAGAGACAGAGAAAGAGAAGCTGTGAGTGAGAGAGAGAGAGAAAGAGATGCTGTGAGTGAGAGAGAGAGAGAAAGAGAAGCTGTGAGTGAGACAGAGAGAGGGAGATAGAGAAGCTGTGTGTGTGTGAGAGAGAGAAAGAGAAGCTGTGAGTGAGAGTGAGAGAGAGAGAGAGAAAGAGAAGCTGTGAGTGAGAGAGAGAGAATGAGAAGCTGTGAGTGAGAGAGAGAGAAGCTGTGAGTGAGAGAGAGAGAAGATGTGAGTGAGAGAGAGAGAGGGAGAAAGAGAAGCTGTGTGTGTGTGTGAGAGAAAGAGAAGCTGTGAGTGAGAGTGAGAGAGAGAGAAAGAGAAAGAGAAGCTGTGAGTGAGAGAGCGAGAGAGAGAAAGAGAAGCTGTTAGTGAGAGTGAGAGAGAGAGAAAGAGAAGCTGTGAGTGAGAGAGAGAGAGAAAGAGATGCTGTGAGTGAGAAAGAGAGAGAAAGAGAAGCTGTGAGTGAGAGAGAGAAAGAGAAGCTGTGAGTGAGAGGGAGAGAGAAAGAGAAGCTGTGAGTGAGAGAGTGAGAGAGAGAAAGAGAAGATGTTAGTGAGAGTGAGAGAAAGAGAGAAAGAGAAGCTGTGAGTGAGAGAGAGAGAGAAAGAGAAGCTGTGAGAGAGAAAGAGAAGCTGTGAGTGAGAGAGAGAAAGAGTAGCTGTGAGTGAGAGAGAGAGAGAAAGAGAAGCTGTGATTAAGAAGGAGAGGGAAAGAGAAGAAGTGAGTGAGAGAGAGAGAGAGAGAAAGAGGCTGTGAGACAGAAAGAGAAGCTGTGAGTGAGAGAGTGAGAGAGAGAAAGAGAATCTGTTAGTGAGAGAGAGAGAGAAAGAGAAGCTGTGAGAGAGAGAGAGAGAGAAAGAGAAGCTGTGAGTGAGAGAGAGAATGAGAAGCTGTGAGTGAGAGAGAGAGAAGCTGTGAGTGAGAGAGAGAGAAAGAGAAGCTGTGAGTGAGAGAGAGAGAAGCTATGAGTGAGAGAAAGAAAAGCTGTGAGTGAGAGAAAGAGAGAGAAAGAGAAGATATGAGTGAGAGAGAGAGAAGCAGTGAGAGAGAGAGAAACAGAAGCTGTGAGTGAGACAGAGAGAGAGAAAGAGAAGCTGTGAGAGAGAGAGAGGGAGATAGAGAAGCTGTGAGAGAGAGAGAAAGAGAAGCTGTGAGTGTGTGTGAGAGAGAAAGAGAAGCTGTGAGTGAGAGAGAAAGAAAGAAAGAGAAATTAGAGTGAGAAAGAGAGAGAGAAAGAGAAGCTGTGAGTGGGAGAGAGAGAAAGAGAGTCTGTGAATCAGAGAGAGAGAGAAGCTGTGAGTGAGAGAGAGAGAGAGCCGCTGTGAGTGAGAGAGAGAGAAAGAGAAGCTGTGAATGAGAGAGAGAGAGAAAGAGAAGCTGTGAGTGAGAGAGAGAGAAAGAGAAGCTGTGAGTGAGTGAGAGAGAGAAAGGGAAGTTTGTGAGTGAGAGAGAGAAGCTGTGAGTGAGAGAGAGAAAGAAAAGCTGTGAGTGAGAGAGAGAGAGAGAAAGAGAAGATGTGAGTGAGTGAGAGAGAGAGAGAAGCAGTGAGTGAGAGAGAGAGAGAGAGAGAAGCTGTCAGTGAGACAGAGAGAAAGAGCTGTGAGAGAGAGAGAGAGGGAGAAAGAGAAGCTGTGTGAGAGAGAGAAAGAGAAGCTGTGAGTGTGTGTGTGAGAGAAAGAGAAGCTGTGAGTGAGAGAGAGAGAAAGAAAGAGAAATTAGAGTGAGAAAGAGAGAGAGAAAGAGAAGCTGTGAGTGAGAGAGAGAGAGAGAGAAGATGTGAGTGATAGAGAGAGAGAATGAGAAGCTGTGAGTGATAGAAAGAGTAAGTAAGAGAAGCTGTGTGTGAGATAGAGTGAGAGAAGGAGAAGCTGTGAGTGAGAGAGAGGGAGGGAGAAAGATAAGCTGTGTGTGTGTGTGAGAGAGAGAAGCTGTGTGTGTGTGAGAGAGAAAGAAAAGCTGTGATTGAGAGTGTGAGAGAGAGAAGCTGTGAGTGAGAGAGAGAGAGAAAGAGAAGCTGTGAGTGAGAGAGTGAGAGAGAGAAAGAGAAGATGTGAGTGAGAGGGAGAGAAACTAAGAGAAGCTGTGAGTGAGATAGAGAGAGAGAGAAAGAGAAGCTGTGAGTGAGAGAGAGAGAGAGAAGATGTGAGTGATAGAGAGAGAGAATGAGAAGCTGTGAGTGATAGAAAGAGTAAGTAAGAGAAGCTGTGTGTGAGATAGAGTGAGAGAAGGAGAAGCTGTGAGTGAGAGAGAGGGAGGGAGAAAGATAAGCTGTGTGTGTGTGTGAGAGAGAGAAGCTGTGTGTGTGTGAGAGAGAAAGAAAAGCTGTGATTGAGAGTGAGAGAGAGAGAGAAAGAGATGCTGTGAGAGAGAGAGAAGCTGTGAGTGAGAGAGAGAGAAGCTGTGTGTGAGAGAGAAAGAAAAGCTGTGAGTGAGAGAGAGAGAAAGAGAAGATATGAGTGAGAGAGAGAGAGAAGCAGTGAGTGAGAGAGAGAGAGAGAAAGAGAAGCTGTGAGTGAGACAGAGAGAGAGAAATAGAAGCTGTGAGAGAGAGAGGGGAAGAAAGAGAAGCTGTGTGTGAGAGAGAGAGAAAGAGAAGCTGTGAGTGTGAGAGAGAGAAAGAGAAGCTGTGAGTGAGAGAGAGAGAGAGAAAGAAAGAGAAATTAGAGTGAGAAAGACAGAGAGAAAGAGAAGCTGTGAGTGGGAGAGAGAGAAAGAGTCTGTGAGTGAGTGAGAGAGAGAGAAGCTGTGAGTGAGAGAGAGAGAAAGAGAAGCTGCGAAGGAGAGAGAGAGAAACTGTGAGTGAGAGAGAGAGAAAGAGAAGCTGTGAGTGATTAAGAGAGAGAAAGGGGAGTTGTGAGTGAGAGAGAGAGAGAAAGAGAAGCTGTGAGTGAGAGAGAGAGAGAAAGAGAAGCTGTGAGTGAGAGAGAGAGAAAGAGAAGCTGTGAGTGAGAAGGATAGGGAAAGAGAAGCTGTGAGTGAGAGAGAGAGAAAGAGAAGCTGTGAGAGAGAAAGAGAGAAGTTGTGAGTGAGAGGGAGAGAGAGAAAGAGAAGCTGTGAGTGACACACAGAGAGAGAAGCTGTGAGTTAGAGAGAGAGAGAAAGAGAAGTTGTGAGTGACAGAGAGAGAGAGAAAGAGAAGCTGTGAGTGAGAGAGTGAGAGAAAGTTAAGCTGTGAGTGATAGAGAGAGAGAAAGAGAAGCTGTGTGAGAGAGAGAAAGATAGTCTGAGAAAGAGAGAGTGAAAGAGAAGCTGTGAGTGAGACAGAGAGAGGGAGAAAGAGAAGCTGTGTGCGTGAGAGAGAAAGAGAAGCTGTGAGTGAGAGTGAGAGAGAGAGAGAAAGAGAAGCTGAGAGTGTGTGAGAGAGAGAAAGTGAAGCTGTGAGTGAGAGAGAGAGAGAGAGACAGAGAAAGAGAAGCTGTGAGTGAGAGAGAGAGAGAAAGAGATGCTGTGAGTGAGAGAGAGAGAGAAAGAGAAGCTGTGAGTGAGACAGAGAGAGGGAGATAGAGAAGCTGTGTGTGTGTGTGAGAGAGAAAGAGAAGCTGTGAGTGAGAGTGAGAGAGAGAGAGAGAAAGAGAAGCTGTGAGTGAGAGAGAGAGAATGAGAAGCTGTGAGTGAGAGAGAGAGAAGCTGTGAGTGAGAGAGAGAGAGAAGATGTGAGTGAGAGAGAGAGAGGGAGAAAGAGAAGCTGTGTGTGTGTGTGAGAGAAAGAGAAGCTGTGAGTGAGAGTGAGAGAGAGAGAAAGAGAAAGAGAAGCTGTGAGTGAGAGAGCGAGAGAGAGAAAGAGAAGCTGTTAGTGAGAGTGAAAGAGAGAGAAAGAGAAGCTGTGAGTGAGAGAGAGAGAGAAAGAGATGCTGTGAGTGAGAAAGAGAGAGAAAGAGAAGCTGTGAGTGAGAGAGAGAGAAAGAGAAGCTGTGAGTGAGAGAGAGAAAGAGAAGCTGTGAGTGAGAGGGAGAGAGAGAAAGAGAAGCTGTGAGTGAGAGAGAGAGAAAGAGCAGCTGTGAGTTAGAGAGAGAGAGAAAGAAGTTGTGAGTGACAGAGAGAGAGAGAAAGAGCTGTGAGTGAGAGTGAGAGAGAGAGAGAAAGAGAAGCTGTGAGTGAGAGAGAGAAAGAGATGCTGTGAGTGAGAGAGAGAGAGAACGAGAAGCTGTGAGTGAGAGAGAGAGAGAAAGAGAAGCTGTGAGTGAGAGAGAGAGAGAAAGAGAAGCTGTGAGTGAGAGAGTGAGAGAGAGAAAGAGAAGATGTTAGTGAGAGTGAGAGAGAGAGAGAAAGAGAAGCTGTGAGTGAGAGAGAGAGAAAGAGAAGCTGTGAGTGAGAGAGAGAGAGAAAGAGAAGCTGTGAGTGAGAGAGTGAGAGAGAGAAAGAGAAGATGTTAGTGAGAGTGAGAGAGAGAGAGAAAGAGAAGCTGTGAGTGAGAGAGAGAGAGAAAGAGAAGCTGTGAGAGAGAAAGAGAAGCTGTGAGTGAGAGAGAGAAAGAGTAGCTGTGAGTGAGAGAGAGAGAGAAAGAGAAGCTGTGATTAAGAAGGAGAGGGAAAGAGAAGAAGTGAGTGAGAGAGAGAGAGAGAGAAAGAGGCTGTGAGACAGAAAGAGAAGCTGTGAGTGAGAGAGTGAGAGAGAGAAAGAGAATCTGTTAGTGAGAGAGAGAGAGAAAGAGAAGCTGTGAGAGAGAGAGAGAGAGAAAGAGAAGCTGTGAGTGAGAGAGAGAATGAGAAGCTGTGAGTGAGAGAGAGAGAAGCTGTGAGTGAGAGAGAGAGAAAGAGAAGCTGTGAGTGAGAGAGAGAGAAGCTATGAGTGAGAGAAAGAAAAGCTGTGAGTGAGAGAAAGAGAGAGAAAGAGAAGATATGAGTGAGAGAGAGAGAAGCAGTGAGAGAGAGAGAAACAGAAGCTGTGAGTGAGACAGAGAGAGAGAAAGAGAAGCTGTGAGAGAGAGAGAGGGAGATAGAGAAGCTGTGAGAGAGAGAGAAAGAGAAGCTGTGAGTGTGTGTGAGAGAGAAAGAGAAGCTGTGAGTGAGAGAGAAAGAAAGAAAGAGAAATTAGAGTGAGAAAGAGAGAGAGAAAGAGAAGCTGTGAGTGGGAGAGAGAGAAAGAGAGTCTGTGAATCAGAGAGAGAGAGAAGCTGTGAGTGAGAGAGAGAGAGAGCCGCTGTGAGTGAGAGAGAGAGAAAGAGAAGCTGTGAATGAGAGAGAGAGAGAAAGAGAAGCTGTGAGTGAGAGAGAGAGAAAGAGAAGCTGTGAGTGAGTGAGAGAGAGAAAGGGAAGTTTGTGAGTGAGAGAGAGAAGCTGTGAGTGAGAGAGAGAAAGAATAGCTGTGAGTGAGAGAGAGAGAGAGAAAGAGAAGATGTGAGTGAGTGAGAGAGAGAGAGAAGCAGTGAGTGAGAGAGAGAGAGAGAGAAGCTGTCAGTGAGACAGAGAGAAAGAGCTGTGAGAGAGAGAGAGAGGGAGAAAGAGAAGCTGTGTGAGAGAGAGAAAGAGAAGCTGTGAGTGTGTGTGTGAGAGAAAGAGAAGCTGTGAGTGAGTGAGAGAGAAAGAAAGAGAAATTAGAGTGAGAAAGAGAGAGAGAAAGAGAAGCTGTGAGTGAGAGAGAGAGAGAGAGAAGATGTGAGTGATAGAGAGAGAGAATGAGAAGCTGTGAGTGATAGAAAGAGTAAGTAAGAGAAGCTGTGTGTGAGATAGAGAGAGAGAAGGAGAAGCTGTGAGTGAGAGAGAGGGAGGGAGAAAGATAAGCTGTGTGTGTGTGTGAGAGAGAGAAGCTGTGTGTGTGTGAGAGAGAAAGAAAAGCTGTGATTGAGAGTGAGAGAGAGAGAGAAAGAGATGCTGTGAGAGAGAGAGAAGCTGTGAGTGAGAGAGAGAGAGAAAGAGAAGCTGTGAGTGAGAGAGAGAGAAGCTGTGTGAGATAGAGAAAGAAAAGCTGTGAGTGAGAGAGAGAGAAAGAGAAGATATGAGTGAGAGAGAGAGAGAAGCAGTGAGTGAGAGAGAGAGAGAAAGAGAAGCTGTGAGTGAGACAGAGAGAGAGAAAGAGAAGCTGTGAGAGAGAGAGAGGGGAAGAAAGAGAAGCTGTGTGTGTGTGAGAGAGAAAGAGAAGCTGTGAGTGTGTGAGAGAGAAAGAGAAGCTGTGAGTGAGAGAGAGAGAGAGAGAAAGAGAAATTAGAGTGAGAAAGAGAGAGAGAAAGAGAAGCTGTGAGTGGGAGAGAGAGAAAGAGTCTGTGAGTGAGTGAGAGAGAGAGAAGCTGTGAGTGAGAGAGAGAGAAAGAGAATCTGTGAGTGAGAGAGAGAGAAAGAGAAGCTGTGAGTGATTAAGAGAGAGAAAGGGAAGTTGTGAGTGAGAGAGAGAGAGAAAGAGAAGCTGTGAGTGAGAGAGAGAGAGAGAAAGAGAAGCTGTGAGTGAGAGAGAGAGAAAGAGAAGCTGTGAGTGAGAAGGAGAGGGAAAGAGAAGCTGTGAGTGAGTGAGAGAGAGAGAAAGAGAAGCTGTGAGAGAGAAAGAGAGAAGCTGTGAGTGAGAGAGTGAGAGAGAGAAAGAGAAGCTGTGAGTGAGAGAGAGAAAGAGAAGCTGTGAGTGAGAGGGAGAGAGAGAAAGAGAAGCTGTGAGTGAGAGAGAGAGAAAGAGAAGCTGTGAGTGAGAGAGAGAAAGAGAAGTTGTGAGTGAGAGGGAGAGAGAGAAAGAGAAGCTGTGAGTGACACACAGAGAGAGAAGCTGTGAGTTAGAGAGAGAGAGAAAGAAGTTGTGAGTGACAGAGAGAGAGAGAAAGAGAAGCTGTGAGTGAGAGTGAGAGAGAGAGAGAGAGAAAGAGAAGCTGTGAGTGAGAGAGTGAGAGAGAGAAAGAGAAGCTGTTAGTGAGAGTGAGAGAGAGAGAAAGAGAAGCTGTGAATGAGAGAGAGAGAGAGAAAGAGAAGCTGTGAGTGAGAGAGAGAGAGAAAGAGAAGCTGTGATTAAGAAGGTGAGGGAAAGAGAAGAAGTGAGTGAGAGAGAGAGAGAGAGAAAGAGGCTGTGAGACAGAAAGAGAAGCTGTGAGTGAGAGAGTGAGAGAGAGAAAGAGAATCTGTTAGTGAGAGAGAGAGAGAAAGAGAAGCTGTGAGTTAGAGAGAGAAAGAGAAGCTGTGAGTGAGAGGGAGAGAAAGAGAAGCTGTGAGTGACACACAGAGAGAGAAGCTGTGAGTTAGAGAGAGAGAAAGAGAAGCTGTGAGTGACAGAAAGAGAAAGAGAAGCTGAGAGTGAGAGAGAGAGAGAAAGTGAAGCTGTGAGTGAGAGAGAGAGAGAAAGAGAAGCTGTGTGAGAGAGAGAAAGATAGTCTGAGAAAGAGAGAGTGAAAGAGAAGCTGTGAGTGAGACAGAGAGAGGGAGAAAGAGAAGCTGTGTGCGTGAGAGAGAAAGAGAAGCTGTGAGTGAGAGTGAGAGAGAGAGATAAAGAGAAGCTGAGAGTGTGAGAGAGAGAGAAAGTGAAGCTGTGAGTGAGAGAGAGAGACAGAGAAAGAGAAGCTGTGAGTGAGAGAGAGAGAGAAAGAGATGCTGTGAGTGAGAGAGAGAGAGAAAGAGAAGCTGTGAGTGAGACAGAGAGAGGGAGATAGAGAAGCTGTGTGTGTGTGTGAGAGAGAAAGAGAAGCTGTGAGTGAGAGTGAGAGAGAGAGAGAGAAAGAGAAGCTGTGAGTGAGAGAGAGAGAATGAGAAGCTGTGAGTGAGAGAGAGAGAAGCTGTGAGTGAGAGAGAGAGAGAAGATGTGAGTGAGAGAGAGAGAGGGAGAAAGAGAAGCTGTGTGTGTGTGAGAGAGAAAGAGAAGCTGTGAGTGAGAGTGAGAGAGAGAGAAAGAGAAAGAGAAGCTGTGAGTGAGAGAGCGAGAGAGAGAAAGAGAAGCTGTTAGTGAGAGTGAGAGAGAGAGAGAAAGAGAAGCTGTGAGTGAGAGAGAGAGAGAAAGAGATGCTGTGAGTGAGAAAGAGAGAGAAAGAGAAGCTGTGAGTGAGAGAGAGAAAGAGAAGCTGTGAGTGAGAGAGAGAAAGAGAAGCTGTGAGTGAGAGGGAGAGAGAGAAAGAGAAGCTGTGAGTGAGAGAGAGAGAAAGAGCAGCTGTGAGTTAGAGAGAGAGAGAAAGAAGTTGTGAGTGACAGAGAGAGAGAGAAAGAGCTGTGAGTGAGAGTGAGAGAGAGAGAGAAAGAGAAGCTGTGAGTGAGAGAAAGAGATGCTGTGAGTGAGAGAGAGAGAGAACGAGAAGCTGTGAGTGAGAGAGAGAGAAAGAGAAGCTGTGAGTGAGAGAGAGAGAGAAAGGGAAGCTGTGAGTGAGAGAGTGAGAGAGAGAAAGAGAAGATGTTAGTGAGAGTGAGAGAGAGAGAGAGAGAGAAGCTGTGAGTGAGAGAGAGAGAGAAAGAGAAGCTGTGAGAGAGAAAGAGAAGCTGTGAGTGAGAGAGAGAAAGAGTAGCTGTGAGTGAGAGAGAGAGAGAAAGAGAAGCTGTGATTAAGAAGGAGAGGGAAAGAGAAGAAGTGAGTGAGAGAGAGAGAGAGAGAAAGAGGCTGTGAGACAGAAAGAGAAGCTGTGAGTGAGAGAGTGAGAGAGAGAAAGAGAATCTGTTAGTGAGAGAGAGAGAGAAAGAGAAGCTGTGAGAGAGAGAGAGAGAGAAAGAGAAGATGTGAGTGAGAGAGAGAATGAGAAGCTGTGAGTGAGAGAGAGAGAAGCTGTGAGTGAGAGAGAGAGAAAGAGAAGCTGTGAGTGAGAGAGAGAGAAGCTATGAGTGAGAGAAAGAAAAGCTGTGAGTGAGAGAAAGAGAGAGAAAGAGAAGATATGAGTGAGAGAGAGAGAAGCAGTGAGAGAGAGAGAAACAGAAGCTGTGAGTGAGACAGAGAGAGAGAAAGAGAAGCTGTGAGTGTGTGTGAGAGAGAAAGAGAAGCTGTGAGTGAGAGAGAAAGAAAGAAAGAGAAATTAGAGTGAGAAAGAGAGAGAGAAAGAGAAGCTGTGAGTGGGAGAGAGAGAAAGAGAGTCTGTGAATCAGAGAGAGAGAGAAGCTGTGAGTGAGAGAGAGAGAGAGCCGCTGTGAGTGAGAGAGAGAGAAAGAGAAGCTGTGAATGAGAGAGAGAGAGAAAGAGAAGCTGTGAGTGAGAGAGAGAGAAAGAGAAGCTGTGAGTGAGTGAGAGAGAGAAAGGGAAGTTTGTGAGTGAGAGAGAGAAGCTGTGAGTGAGAGAGAGAAAGAAAAGCTGTGAGTGAGAGAGAGAGAGAGAAAGAGAAGATTGAGTGAGTGAGAGAGAGAGAGAAGCAGTGAGTGAGAGAGAGAGAGAGAGAGAAGCTGTCAGTGAGACAGAGAGAAAGAGCTGTGAGAGAGAGAGAGAGGGAGAAAGAGAAGCTGTGTGAGAGAGAGAAAGAGAAGCTGTGAGTGTGTGTGAGAGAGAAAGAGAAGCTGTGAGTGAGAGAGAGAGAAAGAAAGAGAAATTAGAGTGAGAAAGAGAGAGAGAAAGAGAAGCTGTGAGTGAGAGAGAGAGAGAGAAGATGTGAGTGATAGAGAGAGAGAATGAGAAGCTGTGAGTGATAGAAAGAGTAAGTAAGAGAAGCTGTGTGTGAGATAGAGTGAGAGAAGGAGAAGCTGTGAGTGAGAGAGAGGGAGGGAGAAAGATAAGCTGTGTGTGTGTGTGAGAGAGAGAAGCTGTGTGTGTGTGAGAGAGAAAGAAAAGCTGTGATTGAGAGTGAGAGAGAGAGAGAAAGAGATGCTGTGAGAGAGAGAGAAGCTGTGAGTGAGAGAGAGAGAAAGAGAAGCTGTGAGTGAGAGAGTGAGAGAGAGAAAGAGAAAGAGAAGATGTGAGTGAGAGGGAGAGAAACTAAGAGAAGCTGTGAGTGAGATAGAGAGAGAGAGAAAGAGAAGCTGTGAGTGAGAGAGAGAGAGAGAGAAGATGTGAGTGATAGAGAGAGAGAATGAGAAGCTGTGAGTGATAGAAAGAGTAAGTAAGAGAAGCTGTGTGTGAGATAGAGTGAGAGAAGGAGAAGCTGTGAGTGAGAGAGAGGGAGGGAGAAAGATAAGCTGTGTGTGTGTGAGAGAGAGAGAAGCTGTGTGTGTGAGAGAGAGAAAGAAAAGCTGTGATTGAGAGTGAGAGAGAGAGAGAAAGAGATGCTGTGAGAGAGAGAGAAGCTGTGAGTGAGAGAGAGAGAGAAAGAGAAGCTGTGAGTGAGAGAGTGAGAGAGAGAAAGAGAAGATGTGAGTGAGAGGGAGAGAAACTAAGAGAAGCTGTGAGTGAGATAGAGAGAGAGAGAAAGAGAAGCTGTGAGTGAGAGAGAGAGAGGGAGAAAGATAATCTGTGATTGAGAGAGAGAGAGAGAGAAAGAGAAGCTGTGAGTGAGAGAGAGAGAAAGAGAACCTGTGAGTGAGAGAGAGAGAAGCTGTGTGTGAGAGAGAAAGAAAAGCTGTGAGTGAGAGAGAGAGAAAGAGAAGATATGAGTGAGAGAGAGAGAAAAGCAGTGAGTGAGAGAGAGAGAGAGAAAGAGAAGCTGTGAGTGAGACAGAGAGAGAGAAATAGAAGCTGTGAGAGAGAGAGGGGAAGAAAGAGAAGCTGTGTGTGAGAGAGAGAGAAAGAGAAGCTGTGAGTGTGAGAGAGAGAAAGAGAAGCTGTGAGTGAGAGAGAGAGAGAAAGAAAGAGAAATTAGAGTGAGAAAGACAGAGAGAAAGAGAAGCTGTGAGTGGGAGAGAGAGAAAGAGTCTGTGAGTGAGTGAGAGAGAGAGAAGCTGTGAGTGAGAGAGAAAGAGAAGCTGTGAAGGAGAGAGAGAGAAACTGTGAGTGAGAGAGAGAGAAAGAGAAGCTGTGAGTGATTAAGAGAGAGAAAGGGGAGTTGTGAGTGAGAGAGAGAGAGAAAGAGAAGCTGTGAGTGAGAGAGAGAGAGAAAGAGAAGCTGTGAGTGAGAGAGAGAGAAAGAGAAGCTGTGAGTGAGAAGGATAGGGAAAGAGAAGCTGTGAGTGAGAGAGAGAGAAAGAGAAGCTGTGAGAGAGAAAGAGAGAAGTTGTGAGTGAGAGGGAGAGAGAGAAAGAGAAGCTGTGAGTGACACACAGAGAGAGAAGCTGTGAGTTAGAGAGAGAGAGAAAGAGAAGTTGTGAGTGACAGAGAGAGAGAGAAAGAGAAGCTGTGAGTGAGAGAGTGAGAGAGAGAAAGAGAAGCTGTTAGTGAGAGTGAGAGAGAGAGAGAAAGAGAAGCTGTGAGTGAGAGAGAGATTGAAAGAGAAGCTGTGAGTGAGAAAGAGAGAGAAAGAGAAGCTGTAAGTGAGAGAGAGAAAGAGAAGCTGTGAGTGAGAGGGAGAGAAAGAGAAGGTGTGAGTGACACAGAGAGAGAGAACCTGTGAGTTAGAGAGAGAGAAAGAGAAGCTGTGAGTGACAGAGAGAGAGAGAAAGAGAAGCTGAGAGTGAGAGAGAGAGAGAATGTGAAGCTGTGAGTGAGAGAGAGAGAGAAAGAGAAGCTGTGTGTGTGTGTGAGAGAGAAAGATAGTCTGAGAAAGAGAGAGTGAAAGAGAAGCTGTGAGTGAGACAGAGAGAGGGAGAAAGAGAAGCTGTGTGTGAGAGAGAGAGAAAGAGAAGCTGTGAGTGAGAGTGAGAGAGAGAAAGAGAAAGAGAAGCTGTGAGTGAGAGAGAGAGAAAGAGAAGCTGTGAGTGAGAGAGATAGAGAAAGCGAAGCTCTGAGTGAGAGAGAGAGATGTGAGTGATAGAGAGAGAAAGAGAAGCTGTGAGTGAGAGGGAGAGAAAGTAAGAGAAGCTGTGAGTGAGATAGAGAGAGAGAGAAAGAGAAGCTGTGAGTGACAGAGAGAGGGAGAAAGATAATCTGTGATTGAGAGAGAGAGAGAAAAAGAGAAGCTGTGAGTGAGAGAGAGAGAAAGAGAAGCTGTGAGTGAGAGAGAGAGAAGCTGTGTGAGATAGAGAAAGAAAAGCTGTGAGTGAGAGAGAGAGAAAGAGAAGATATGAGTGAGAGAGAGAGAGAAGCAGTGAGTGAGAGAGAGAGAGAAAGAGAAGCTGTGAGTGAGACAGAGAGAGAGAAAGAGAAGCTGTGAGAGAGAGAGAGGGGAAGAAAGAGAAGCTGTGTGTGTGAGAGAGAGAAAGAGAAGCTGTGAGTGTGAGTGTGAGAGTGAGAAAGAGAAGCTGTGAGTGAGAGAGAGAGAGAGAGAAAGAGAAATTAGAGTGAGAAAGAGAGAGAGAAAGAGAAGCTGTGAGTGGGAGAGAGAGAAAGAGTCTGTGAGTGAGTGAGAGAGAGAGAAGCTGTGAGTGAGAGAGAGAGAAAGAGAAGCTGTGAGTGAGAGAGAGAGAAAGAGAAGCTGTGAGTGATTAAGAGAGAGAAAGGGAAGTTGTGAGTGAGAGAGAGAGAGAAAGAGAAGCTGTGAGTGAGAGAGAGAGAGAGAAAGAGCTGTGAGTGAGAGAGAGAGAAAGAGAAGCTGTGAGTGAGAAGGAGAGGGAAAGAGAAGCTGTGAGTGAGTGAGAGAGAGAGAAAGAGAAGCTGTGAGAGAGAAAGAGAGAAGCTGTGAGTGAGAGAGTGAGAGAGAGAAAGAGAAGCTGTGAGTGAGAGAGAGAAAGAGAAGCTGTGAGTGAGAGGGAGAGAGAGAAAGAGAAGCTGTGAGTGAGAGAGAGAGAAAGAGAAGCTGTGAGTGAGAGAGAGAAAGAGAAGTTGTGAGTGAGAGGGAGAGAGAGAAAGAGAAGCTGTGAGTGAGAGAGTGAGAGAGAGAAAGAGAAGCTGTTAGTGAGAGTGAGAGAGAGAGAAAGAGAAGCTGTGAATGAGAGAGAGAGAGAGAAAGAGAAGCTGTGAGTCAGAGAGAGAGAAAGAGTAGCTGTGAGTGAGAGAGAGAGAGAAAGAGAAGCTGTGATTAAGAAGGTGAGGGAAAGAGAAGAAGTGAGTGAGAGAGAGAGAGAGAGAAAGAGGCTGTGAGACAGAAAGAGAAGCTGTGAGTGAGAGAGTGAGAGAGAGAAAGAGAATCTGTTAGTGTGAGAGAGAGAGAAAGAGAAGCTGTGAGTTAGAGAGAGAAAGAGAAGCTGTGAGTGAGAGGGAGAGAAAGAGAAGCTGTGAGTGACACACAGAGAGAGAAGCTGTGAGTTAGAGAGAGAGAAAGAGAAGCTGTGAGTGACAGAAAGAGAAAGAGAAGCTGAGAGTGAGAGAGAGAGAGAAAGTGAAGCTGTGAGTGAGAGAGAGAGAGAAAGAGAAGCTGTGTGAGAGAGAGAAAGATAGTCTGAGAAAGAGAGAGTGAAAGAGAAGCTGTGAGTGAGACAGAGAGAGGGAGAAAGAGAAGCTGTGTGCGTGAGAGAGAAAGAGAAGCTGTGAGTGAGAGTGAGAGAGAGAGAGAAAGAGAAGCTGAGAGTGTGTGAGAGAGAGAAAGTGAAGCTGTGAGTGAGAGAGAGAGAGAGACAGAGAAAGAGAAGCTGTGAGTGAGAGAGAGAGAGGAAGAGATGCTGTGAGTGAGAGAGAGAGAGAAAAAGAAGCTGTGAGTGAGACAGAGAGAGGGAGATAGAGAAGCTGTGTGTGTGTGTGAGAGAGAAAGAGAAGCTGTGAGTGAGAGTGAGAGAGAGAGAGAGAAAGAGAAGCTGTGAGTGAGAGAGAGAGAATGAGAAGCTGTGAGTGAGAGAGAGAGAAACTGTGAGTGAGAGAGAGAGAGAAGATGTGAGTGAGAGAGAGAGAGGGAGAAAGAGAAGCTGTGTGTGTGTGTGAGAGAAATAGAAGCTGTGAGTGAGAGTGAGAGAGAGAAAAAGAGAAAGAGAAGCTGTGAGTGAGAGAGCGAGAGAGAGAAAGAGAAGCTGTTAGTGAGAGTGAGAGAGAGAGAGAAAGAGAAGCTGTGAGTGAGAGAGAGAGAGAAAGAGATGCTGTGAGTGAGAAAGAGAGAGAAAGAGAAGCTGTGAGTGAGAGAGAGAGAAAGAGAAGCTGTGAGTGAGAGAGAGAAAGAGAAGCTGTGAGTGAGAGGGAGAGAGAAAGAGAAGCTGTGAGTGAGAGAGTGAGAGAGAGAAAGAGAAGATGTTAGTGAGAGTGAGAGAGAGAGAGAAAGAGAAGCTGTGAGTGAGAGAGAGAGAGAAAGAGAAGCTGTGAGAGAGAAAGAGAAGCTGTGAGTGAGAGAGAGAAAGAGTAGCTGTGAGTGAGAGAGAGAGAGAAAGAGAAGCTGTGATTAAGAAGGAGAGGGAAAGAGAAGAAGTGAGTGAGAGAGAGAGAGAGAGAAAGAGGCTGTGAGACAGAAAGAGAAGCTGTGAGTGAGAGAGTGAGAGAGAGAAAGAGAATCTGTTAGTGAGAGAGAGAGAGAAAGAGAAGCTGTGAGAGAGAGAGAGAGAGAAAGAGAAGCTGTGAGTGAGAGAGAGAATGAGAAGCTGTGAGTGAGAGAGAGAGAAGCTGTGAGTGAGAGAGAGAGAAAGAGAAGCTGTGAGTGAGAGAGAGAGAAGCTATGAGTGAGAGAAAGAAAAGCTGTGAGTGAGAGAAAGAGAGAGAAAGAGAAGATATGAGTGAGAGAGAGAGAAGCAGTGAGAGAGAGAGAAACAGAAGCTGTGAGTGAGACAGAGAGAGAGAAAGAGAAGCTGTGAGAGAGAGAGAGGGAGATAGAGAAGCTGTGAGAGAGAGAGAAAGAGAAGCTGTGAGTGTGTGTGAGAGAGAAAGAGAAGCTGTGAGTGAGAGAGAAAGAAAGAAAGAAAGAGAAATTAGAGTGAGAAAGAGAGAGAGAAAGAGAAGCTGTGAGTGGGAGAGAGAGAAAGAGAGTCTGTGAATCAGAGAGAGAGAGAAGCTGTGAGTGAGAGAGAGAGAGAGCCGCTGTGAGTGAGAGAGAGAGAAAGAGAAGCTGTGAATGAGAGAGAGAGAGAAAGAGAAGCTGTGAGTGAGA
Organism: Bradypodion pumilum; assembly: GCA_035047305.1. Lineage (NCBI taxonomy): Eukaryota > Metazoa > Chordata > Lepidosauria > Squamata > Chamaeleonidae > Bradypodion > Bradypodion pumilum. Next base: position 268,091,671 of record JAWDJD010000001.1, on the reverse strand, counting down.
GAGAGAGAAAGAGAAGCTGTGAGTGAGTGAGAGAGAGAAAGGGAAGTTTGTGAGTGAGAGAGAGAAGCTGTGAGTGAGAGAGAGAAAGAAAAGCTGTGAGTGAGAGAGAGAGAGAGAAAGAGAAGATGTGAGTGAGTGAGAGAGAGAGAGAAGCAGTGAGTGAGAGAGAGAGAGAGAGAGAAGCTGTCAGTGAGACAGAGAGAAAGAGCTGTGAGAGAGAGAGAGAGGGAGAAAGAGAAGCTGTGTGAGAGAGAGAAAGAGAAGCTGTGAGTGTGTGTGTGAGAGAAAGAGAAGCTGTGAGTGAGAGAGAGAGAAAGAAAGAGAAATTAGAGTGAGAAAGAGAGAGAGAAAGAGAAGCTGTGAGTGAGAGAGAGAGAGAGAGAAGATGTGAGTGATAGAGAGAGAGAATGAGAAGCTGTGAGTGATAGAAAGAGTAAGTAAGAGAAGCTGTGTGTGAGATAGAGTGAGAGAAGGAGAAGCTGTGAGTGAGAGAGAGGGAGGGAGAAAGATAAGCTGTGTGTGTGTGTGAGAGAGAGAAGCTGTGTGTGTGTGAGAGAGAAAGAAAAGCTGTGATTGAGAGTGAGAGAGAGAGAGAAAGAGATGCTGTGAGAGAGAGAGAAGCTGTGAGTGAGAGAGAGAGAGAAAGAGAAGCTGTGAGTGAGAGAGTGAGAGAGAGAAAGAGAAGATGTGAGTGAGAGGGAGAGAAACTAAGAGAAGCTGTGAGTGAGATAGAGAGAGAGAGAAAGAGAAGCTGTGAGTGAGAGAGAGAGAGAGAGAGAAGATGTGAGTGATAGAGAGAGAGAATGAGAAGCTGTGAGTGATAGAAAGAGTAAGTAAGAGAAGCTGTGTGTGAGATAGAGTGAGAGAAGGAGAAGCTGTGAGTGAGAGAGAGGGAGGGAGAAAGATAAGCTGTGTGTGTGTGTGAGAGAGAGAAGCTGTGTGTGTGAGAGAGAAAGAAAAGCTGTGATTGAGAGTGAGAGAGAGAGAGAAAGAGATGCTGTGAGAGAGAGAGAAGCTGTGAGTGAGAGAGAGAGAAGCTGTGTGTGAGAGAGAAAGAAAAGCTGTGAGTGAGAGAGAGAGAAAGAGAAGATATGAGTGAGAGAGAGAGAGAAGCAGTAAGTGAGAGAGAGAGAGAGAAAGAGAAGCTGTGAGTGAGACAGAGAGAGAGAAATAGAAGCTGTGAGAGAGAGAGGGGAAGAAAGAGAAGCTGTGTGTGAGAGAGAGAGAAAGAGAAGCTGTGAGTGTGTGAGAGAGAAAGAGAAGCTGTGAGTGAGAGAGAGAGAGAGAAAGAAAGAGAAATTAGAGTGAGAAAGACAGAGAGAAAGAGAAGCTGTGAGTGGGAGAGAGAGAAAGAGTCTGTGAGTGAGTGAGAGAGAGAGAAGCTGTGAGTGAGAGAGAGAGAAAGAGAAGCTGTGAAGGAGAGAGAGAGAAACTGTGAGTGAGAGAGAGAGAAAGAGAAGCTGTGAGTGATTAAGAGAGAGAAAGGGGAGTTGTGAGTGAGAGAGAGAGAAAGAGAAGCTGTGAGTGAGAGAGAGAGAGAAAGAGAAGCTGTGAGTGAGAGAGAGAGAAAGAGAAGCTGTGAGTGAGAAGGATAGGGAAAGAGAAGCTGTGAGTGAGAGAGAGAGAAAGAGAAGCTGTGAGAGAGAAAGAGAGAAGTTGTGAGTGAGAGGGAGAGAGAGAAAGAGAAGCTGTGAGTGACACACACAGAGAGAAGCTGTGAGTTAGAGAGAGAGAGAAAGAGAAGTTGTGAGTGACAGAGAGAGAGAGAAAGAGAAGCTGTGAGTGAGAGAGTGAGAGAGAGAAAGAGAAGCTGTTAGTGAGAGTGAGAGAGAGAGAGAAAGAGAAGCTGTGAGTGAGAGAGAGATTGAAAGAGAAGCTGTGAGTGAGAAAGAGAGAGAAAGAGAAGCTGTAAGTGAGAGAGAGAAAGAGAAGCTGTGAGTGAGAGGGAGAGAAAGAGAAGCTGTGAGTGACACAGAGAGAGAGAACCTGTGAGTTAGAGAGAGAGAAAGAGAAGCTGTGAGTGACAGAGAGAGAGAGAAAGAGAAGCTGAGAGTGAGAGAGAGAGAGAATGTGAAGCTGTGAGTGAGAGAGAGAGAGAAAGAGAAGCTGTGTGTGTGTGTGAGAGAGAAAGATAGTCTGAGAAAGAGAGAGTGAAAGAGAAGCTGTGAGTGAGACAGAGAGAGGGAGAAAGAGAAGCTGTGTGTGTGAGAGAGAGAAAGAGAAGCTGTGAGTGAGAGTGAGAGAGAGAAAGAGAAAGAGAAGCTGTGAGTGAGAGAGAGAGAAAGAGAAGCTGTGAGTGAGAGAGATAGAGAAAGCGAAGCTCTGAGTGAGAGAGAGAGAGATGTGAGTGATAGAGAGAGAAAGAGAAGCTGTGAGTGAGAGGGAGAGAAAGTAAGAGAAGCTGTGAGTGAGATAGAGAGAGAGAGAAAGAGAAGCTGTGAGTGACAGAGAGAGGGAGAAAGATAATCTGTGATTGAGAGAGAGAGAGAAAAAGAGAAGCTGTGAGTGAGAGAGAGAGAAAGAGAAGCTGTGAGTGAGAGAGAGAGAAGCTGTGTGAGATAGAGAAAGAAAAGCTGTGAGTGAGAGAGAGAGAAAGAGAAGATATGAGTGAGAGAGAGAGAGAAGCAGTGAGTGAGAGAGAGAGAGAAAGAGAAGCTGTGAGTGAGACAGAGAGAGAGAAAGAGAAGCTGTGAGAGAGAGAGAGGGGAAGAAAGAGAAGCTGTGTGTGTGAGAGAGAGAAAGAGAAGCTGTGAGTGTGAGAGTGAGAAAGAGAAGCTGTGAGTGAGAGAGAGAGAGAGAGAAAGAGAAATTAGAGTGAGAAAGAGAGAGAGAAAGAGAAGCTGTGAGTGGGAGAGAGAGAAAGAGTCTGTGAGTGAGTGAGAGAGAGAGAAGCTGTGAGTGAGAGAGAGAGAAAGAGAATCTGTGAGTGAGAGAGAGAGAAAGAGAAGCTGTGAGTGATTAAGAGAGAGAAAGGGAAGTTGTGAGTGAGAGAGAGAGAAAGAGAAGCTGTGAGTGAGAGAGAGAGAGAGAAAGAGAAGCTGTGAGTGAGAGAGAGAGAAAGAGAAGCTGTGAGTGAGAAGGAGAGGGAAAGAGAAGCTGTGAGTGAGTGAGAGAGAGAGAAAGAGAAGCTGTGAGAGAGAAAGAGAGAAGCTGTGAGTGAGAGAGTGAGAGAGAGAAAGAGAAGCTGTGAGTGAGAGAGAGAAAGAGAAGCTGTGAGTGAGAGGGAGAGAGAGAAAGAGAAGCTGTGAGTGAGAGAGAGAGAAAGAGAAGCTGTGAGTGAGAGAGAGAAAGAGAAGTTGTGAGTGAGAGGGAGAGAGAGAAAGAGAAGCTGTGAGTGACACACAGAGAGAGAAGCTGTGAGTTAGAGAGAGAGAGAAAGAAGTTGTGAGTGACAGAGAGAGAGAGAAAGAGAAGCTGTGAGTGAGAGTGAGAGAGAGAGAGAAAGAGAAGCTGTGAGTGAGAGAGTGAGAGAGAGAAAGAGAAGCTGTTAGTGAGAGTGAGAGAGAGAGAAAGAGAAGCTGTGAATGAGAGAGAGAGAGAGAAAGAGAAGCTGTGAGTGAGAGAGAGAGAAAGAGTAGCTGTGAGTGAGAGAGAGAGAGAAAGAGAAGCTGTGATTAAGAAGGTGAGGGAAAGAGAAGAAGTGAGTGAGAGAGAGAGAGAGAGAAAGAGGCTGTGAGACAGAAAGAGAAGCTGTGAGTGAGAGAGTGAGAGAGAGAAAGAGAATCTGTTAGTGAGAGAGAGAGAGAAAGAGAAGCTGTGAGTTAGAGAGAGAAAGAGAAGCTGTGAGTGAGAGGGAGAGAAAGAGAAGCTGTGAGTGACACACAGAGAGAGAAGCTGTGAGTTAGAGAGAGAGAAAGAGAAGCTGTGAGTGACAGAAAGAGAAAGAGAAGCTGAGAGTGAGAGAGAGAGAGAAAGTGAAGCTGTGAGTGAGAGAGAGAGAGAAAGAGAAGCTGTGTGAGAGAGAGAAAGATAGTCTGAGAAAGAGAGAGTGAAAGAGAAGCTGTGAGTGAGACAGAGAGAGGGAGAAAGAGAAGCTGTGTGCGTGAGAGAGAAAGAGAAGCTGTGAGTGAGAGTGAGAGAGAGAGAGAAAGAGAAGCTGAGAGTGTGTGAGAGAGAGAAAGTGAAGCTGTGAGTGAGAGAGAGAGAGAGACAGAGAAAGAGAAGCTGTGAGTGAGAGAGAGAGAGGAAGAGATGCTATGAGTGAGAGACAGAGAGAAAGAGAAGCTGTGAGTGAGACAGAGAGAGGGAGATAGAGAAGCTGTGTGTGTGTGTGAGAGAGAAAGAGAAGCTGTGAGTGAGAGTGAGAGAGAGAGAGAGAAAGAGAAGCTGTGAGTGAGAGAGAGAGAATGAGAAGCTGTGAGTGAGAGAGAGAGAAGCTGTGAGTGAGAGAGAGAGAGAAGATGTGAGTGAGAGAGAGAGGGAGAAAGAGAAGCTGTGTGTGTGTGTGAGAGAAAGAGAAGCTGTGAGTGAGAGTGAGAGAGAGAGAAAGAGAAAGAGAAGCTGTGAGTGAGAGAGCGAGAGAGAGAAAGAGAAGCTGTTAGTGAGAGTGAGAGAGAGAGAGAAAGAGAAGCTGTGAGTGAGAGAGAGAGAGAAAGAGATGCTGTGAGTGAGAAAGAGAGAGAAAGAGAAGCTGTGAGTGAGAGAGAGAGAAAGAGAAGCTGTGAGTGAGAGAGAGAAAGAGAAGCTGTGAGTGAGAGGGAGAGAGAGAAAGAGAAGCTGTGAGTGAGAGAGAGAGAAAGAGCAGCTGTGAGTTAGAGAGAGAGAGAAAGAAGTTGTGAGTGACAGAGAGAGAGAGAAAGAGCTGTGAGTGAGAGTGAGAGAGAAAGAAAGAGAAGCTGTGAGTGAGAGAGAGAAAGAGATGCTGTGAGTGAGAGAGAGAGAGAACGAGAAGCTGTGAGTGAGAGAGAGAGAAAGAGAAGCTGTGAGTGAGAGAGAGAGAGAAAGAGAAGCTGTGAGTGAGAGAGTGAGAGAGAGAAAGAGAAGATGTTAGTGAGAGTGAGAGAGAGAGAGAAAGAGAAGCTGTGAGTGAGAGAGAGAGAGAAAGAGAAGCTGTGAGAGAGAAAGAGAAGCTGTGAGTGAGAGAGAGAAAGAGTAGCTGTGAGTGAGAGAGAGAGAGAAAGAGAAGCTGTGATTAAGAAGGAGAGGGAAAGAGAAGAAGTGAGTGAGAGAGAGAGAGAGAGAAAGAGGCTGTGAGACAGAAAGAGAAGCTGTGAGTGAGAGAGTGAGAGAGAGAAAGAGAATCTGTTAGTGAGAGAGAGAGAGAAAGAGAAGCTGTGAGAGAGAGAGAGAGAGAAAGAGAAGCTGTGAGTGAGAGAGATAATGAGAAGCTGTGAGTGAGAGAGAGAGAAGCTGTGAGTGAGAGAGAGAGAAAGAGAAGCTGTGAGTGAGAGAGAGAGAAGCTATGAGTGAGAGAAAGAAAAGCTGTGAGTGAGAGAAAGAGAGAGAAAGAGAAGATATGAGTGAGAGAGAGAGAAGCAGTGAGAGAGAGAGAAACAGAAGCTGTGAGTGAGACAGAGAGAGAGAAAGAGAAGTTGTGAGAGAGAGAGAGGGAGATAGAGAAGCTGTGAGAGAGAGAGAAAGAGAAGCTGTGAGTGTGTGTGAGAGAGAAAGAGAAGCTGTGATTGAGAGAGAAAGAAAGAAAGAGAAATTAGAGTGAGAAAGAGAGAGAGAAAGAGAAGCTGTGAGTGGGAGAGAGAGAAAGAGAGTCTGTGAATCAGAGAGAGAGAGAAGCTGTGAGTGAGAGAGAGAGAGAGCCGCTGTGAGTGAGAGAGAGAGAAAGAGAAGCTGTGAATGAGAGAGAGAGAGAAAGAGAAGCTGTGAGTGAGAGAGAGAGAAAGAGAAGCTGTGAGTGAGTGAGAGAGAGAAAGGGAAGTTTGTGAGTGAGAGAGAGAAGCTGTGAGTGAGAGAGAGAAAGAAAAGCTGTGAGTGAGAGAGAGAGAGAGAAAGAGAAGATGTGAGTGAGTGAGAGAGAGAGAGAAGCAGTGAGTGAGAGAGAGAGAGAGAGAGAAGCTGTCAGTGAGACAGAGAGAAAGAGCTGTGAGAGAGAGAGAGAGGGAGAAAGAGAAGCTGTGTGAGAGAGAGAAAGAGAAGCTGTGAGTGTGTGTGTGAGAGAAAGAGAAGCTGTGAGTGAGAGAGAGAGAAAGAAAGAGAAATTAGAGTGAGAAAGAGAGAGAGAAAGAGAAGCTGTGAGTGAGAGAGAGAGAGAGAAGATGTGAGTGATAGAGAGAGAGAATGAGAAGCTGTGAGTGATAGAAAGAGTAAGTAAGAGAAGCTGTGTGTGAGATAGAGAGAGAGAAGGAGAAGCTGTGAGTGAGAGAGAGGGAGGGAGAAAGATAAGCTGTGTGTGTGTGTGAGAGAGAGAAGCTGTGTGTGTGTGAGAGAGAAAGAAAAGCTGTGATTGAGAGTGAGAGAGAGAGAGAAAGAGATGCTGTGAGAGAGAGAGAAGCTGTGAGTGAGAGAGAGAGAGAAAGAGAAGCTGTGAGTGAGAGAGAGAGAAGCTGTGTGAGATAGAGAAAGAATAGCTGTGAGTGAGAGAGAGAGAAAGAGAAGATATGAGTGAGAGAGAGAGAGAAGCAGTGAGTGAGAGAGAGAAAGAGAAGCTGTGAGTGAGACAGAGAGAGAGAAAGAGAAGCTGTGAGAGAGAGAGAGGGGAAGAAAGAGAAGCTGTGTGTGTGAGAGAGAGAAAGAGAAGCTGTGAGTGTGAGAGAGAGAAAGAGAAGCTGTGAGTGAGAGAGAGAGAGAGAGAAAGAGAAATTAGAGTGAGAAAGAGAGAGAGAAAGAGAAGCTGTGAGTGGGAGAGAGAGAAAGAGTCTGTGAGTGAGTGAGAGAGAGAGAAGCTGTGAGTGAGAGAGAGAGAAAGAGAAGCTGTGAGTGAGAGAGAGAGAAAGAGAAGCTGTGAGTGATTAAGAGAGAGAAAGGGAAGTTGTGAGTGAGAGAGAGAGAGAAAGAGAAGCTGTGAGTGAGAGAGAGAGAGAAAGAGAAGCTGTGAGTGAGAGAGAGAGAAAGAGAAGCTGTGAGTGAGAAGGAGAGGGAAAGAGAAGCTGTGAGTGAGTGAGAGAGAGAGAGAGAAAGAGAAGCTGTGAGAGAGAAAGAGAGAAGCTGTGAGTGAGAGAGTGAGAGAGAGAAAGAGAAGCTGTGAGTGAGAGAGAGAAAGAGAAGCTGTGAGTGAGAGGGAGAGAGAGAAAGAGAAGCTGTGAGTGAGAGAGAGAGAAAGAGAAGCTGTGAGTGAGAGAGAGAAAGAGAAGTTGTGAGTGAGAGGGAGAGAGAGAAAGAGAAGCTGTGAGTGACACACAGAGAGAGAAGCTGTGAGTTAGAGAGAGAGAGAAAGAAGTTGTGAGTGACAGAGAGAGAGAGAAAGAGAAGCTGTGAGTGAGAGTGAGAGAGAGAGAGAAAGAGAAGCTGTGAGTGAGAGAGTGAGAGAGAGAAAGAGAAGCTGTTAGTGAGAGTGAGAGAGAGAGAAAGAGAAGCTGTGAATGAGAGAGAGAGAGAGAAAGAGAAGCTGTGAGTGAGAGAGAGAGAAAGAGTAGCTGTGAGTGAGAGAGAGAGAGAGAAAGAGAAGCTGTGATTAAGAAGGTGAGGGAAAGAGAAGAAGTGAGTGAGAGAGAGAGAGAGAGAGAGAGAAAGAGGCTGTGAGACAGAAAGAGAAGCTGTGAGTGAGAGAGTGAGAGAGAGAAAGAGAATCTGTTAGTGAGAGAGAGAGAGAAAGAGAAGCTGTGAGTTAGAGAGAGAAAGAGAAGCTGTGAGTGAGAGGGAGAGAAAGAGAAGCTGTGAGTGACACAGAGAGAGAGAAGCTGTGAGTTAGAGAGAGAGAAAGAGAAGCTGTGAGTGACAGAAAGAGAAAGAGAAGCTGAGAGTGAGAGAGAGAGAGAAAGTGAAGCTGTGAGTGAGAGAGAGAGAGAAAGAAAAGCTGTGTGAGAGAGAGAAAGATAGTCTGAGAAAGAGAGAGTGAAAGAGAAGCTGTGAGTGAGACAGAGAGAGGGAGAAAGAGAAGCTGTGTGCGTGAGAGAGAAAGAGAAGATGTTAGTGAGAGTGAGAGAGAGAGAGAAAGAGAAGCTGTGAGTGAGAGAGAGAGAGAAAGAGAAGCTGTGAGAGAGAAAGAGAAGCTGTGAGTGAGAGAGAGAAAGAGTAGCTGTGAGTGAGAGAGAGAGAGAAAGAGAAGCTGTGATTAAGAAGGAGAGGGAAAGAGAAGAAGTGAGTGAGAGAGAGAGAGAGAGAAAGAGGCTGTGAGACAGAAAGAGAAGCTGTGAGTGAGAGAGTGAGAGAGAGAAAGAGAATCTGTTAGTGAGAGAGAGAGAGAAAGAGAAGCTGTGAGAGAGAGAGAGAGAGAAAGAGAAGCTGTGAGTGAGAGAGAGAATGAGAAGCTGTGAGTGAGAGAGAGAGAAGCTGTGAGTGAGAGAGAGAGAAAGAGAAGCTGTGAGTGAGAGAGAGAGAAGCTATGAGTGAGAGAAAGAAAAGCTGTGAGTGAGAGAAAGAGAGAGAAAGAGAAGATATGAGTGAGAGAGAGAGAAGCAGTGAGAGAGAGAGAAACAGAAGCTGTGAGTGAGACAGAGAGAGAGAAAGAGAAGCTGTGAGAGAGAGAGAGGGAGATAGAGAAGCTGTGAGAGAGAGAGAAAGAGAAGCTGTGAGTGTGTGTGAGAGAGAAAGAGAAGCTGTGAGTGAGAGAGAAAGAAAGAAAGAGAAATTAGAGTGAGAAAGAGAGAGAGAAAGAGAAGCTGTGAGTGGGAGAGAGAGAAAGAGAGTCTGTGAATCAGAGAGAGAGAGAAGCTGTGAGAGAGAGAGAGAGAGCCGCTGTGAGTGAGAGAGAGAGAAAGAGAAGCTGTGAATGAGAGAGAGAGAAAGAGAAGCTGTGAGTGAGAGAGAGAGAAAGAGAAGCTGTGAGTGAGTGAGAGAGAGAAAGGGAAGTTTGTGAGTGAGAGAGAGAAGCTGTGAGTGAGAGAGAGAAAGAAAAGCTGTGAGTGAGAGAGAGAGAGAGAAAGAGAAGATGTGAGTGAGAGAGAGATTGAAAGAGAAGCTGTGAGTGAGAGAGAGAGAGAGAAAGAGAAGCTGTGAGTGAGAGAGAGAGATAAACTGTGAGTGAGAGGGAGAGAGAGAAAGAGAAGCTGTGAGTGACAGAGAGAAAGAAAGAGAAGCTGAGAGTGAGAGAGAAAGAGAAAGTGAAGCTGTGAGTGAGAGAGAGAAAGAGAAGCTGTGTGTGTGTGAGAGAGAGAAAGATAGTCTGAGAAAGAGAGAGAGAAAGAGAAGCTGTGAGAGAGAGAGGGAGAAAGAGAAGCTGTGTGTGTGAGAGAGAGAAAGAGAAGCTGTGAGAGAGAGAGAAACAGAAGCTGTGAGTGAGACAGAGAGAGAGAAAGAGAAGCTGTGAGAGAGAGAGAGGGAGATAGAGAAGCTGTGAGAGAGAGAGAAAGAGAAGCTGTGAGTGTGTGTGAGAGAGAAAGAGAAGCTGTGAGTGAGAGAGAAAGAAAGAAAGAGAAATTAGAGTGAGAAAGAGAGAGAGAAAGAGAAGCTGTGAGTGGGAGAGAGAGAAAGAGAGTCTGTGAATCAGAGAGAGAGAGAAGCTGTGAGAGAGAGAGAGAGAGAGCCGCTGTGAGTGAGAGAGAGAGAAAGAGAAGCTGTGAATGAGAGAGAGAGAAAGAGAAGCTGTGAGTGAGAGAGAGAGAAAGAGAAGCTGTGAGTGAGTGAGAGAGAGAAAGGGAAGTTTGTGAGTGAGAGAGAGAAGCTGTGAGTGAGAGAGAGAAAGAAAAGCTGTGAGTGAGAGAGAGAGAGAGAAAGAGAAGATGTGAGTGAGTGAGAGAGAGAGAGAAGCAGTGAGTGAGAGAGAGAGAGAGAGAGAAGCTGTCAGTGAGACAGAGAGAAAGAGCTGTGAGAGAGAGAGAGAGGGAGAAAGAGAAGCTGTGTGAGAGAGAGAAAGAGAAGCTGTGAGTGTGTGTGTGAGAGAAAGAGAAGCTGTGAGTGAGAGAGAGAGAAAGAAAGAGAAATTAGAGTGAGAAAGAGAGAGAGAAAGAGAAGCTGTGAGTGAGAGAGAGAGAGAGAGAAGATGTGAGTGATAGAGAGAGAGAATGAGAAGCTGTGAGTGATAGAAAGAGTAAGTAAGAGAAGCTGTGTGTGAGATAGAGAGAGAGAAGGAGAAGCTGTGAGTGAGAGAGAGGGAGGGAGAAAGATAAGCTGTGTGTGTGTGAGAGAGAGAGAAGCTGTGTGTGTGTGAGAGAGAAAGAAAAGCTGTGATTGAGAGTGAGAGAGAGAGAGAAAGAGATGCTGTGAGAGAGAGAGAAGCTGTGAGTGAGAGAGAGAGAGAAAGAGAAGCTGTGAGTGAGAGAGTGAGAGAGAGAAAGAGAAGATGTGAGTGAGAGGGAGAGAAACTAAGAGAAGCTGTGAGTGAGATAGAGAGAGAGAGAAAGAGAAGCTGTGAGTGAGAGAGAGAGAGGGAGAAAGATAATCTGTGATTGAGAGAGAGAGAGAGAGAAAGAGAAGCTGTGAGTGAGAGAGAGAGAAAGAGAACCTGTGAGTGAGAGAGAGAGAAGCTGTGTGTGAGAGAAAGAAAAGCTGTGAGTGAGAGAGAGAGAAAGAGAAGATATGAGTGAGAGAGAGAGAGAAGCAGTGAGTGAGAGAGAGAGAGAGAAAGAGAAGCTGTGAGTGAGACAGAGAGAGAGAAATAGAAGCTGTGAGAGAGAGAGGGGAAGAAAGAGAAGCTGTGTGTGTGTGAGAGAGAAAGAGAAGCTGTGAGTGTGAGAGAGAGAAAGAGAAGCTGTGAGTGAGAGAGAGAGAGAGAAAGAAAGAGAAATTAGAGTGAGAAAGACAGAGAGAAAGAGAAGCTGTGAGTGGGAGAGAGAGAAAGAGTCTGTGAGTGAGTGTGAGAGAGAGAAGCTGTGAGTGAGAGAGAGAGAAAGAGAAGCTGTGAAGGAGAGAGAGAGAAACTGTGAGTGAGAGAGAGAGAAAGAGAAGCTGTGAGTGATTAAGAGAGAGAAAGGGGAGTTGTGAGTGAGAGAGAGAGAGAAAGAGAAGCTGTGAGTGAGAGAGAGAGAGAAAGAGAAGCTGTGAGTGAGAGAGAGAGAAAGAGAAGCTGTGAGTGAGAAGGATAGGGAAAGAGAAGCTGTGAGTGAGAGAGAGAGAAAGAGAAGCTGTGAGAGAGAAAGAGAGAAGTTGTGAGTGAGAGGGAGAGAGAGAAAGAGAAGCTGTGAGTGACACACAGAGAGAGAAGCTGTGAGTTAGAGAGAGAGAGAAAGAGAAGTTGTGAGTGACAGAGAGAGAGAGAAAGAGAAGCTGTGAGTGAGAGAGTGAGAGAGAGAAAGAGAAGCTGTTAGTGAGAGTGAGAGAGAGAGAGAAAGAGAAGCTGTGAGTGAGAGAGAGATTGAAAGAGAAGCTGTGAGTGAGAAAGAGAGAGAAAGAGAAGCTGTAAGTGAGAGAGAGAAAGAGAAGCTGTGAGTGAGAGGGAGAGAAAGAGAAGCTGTGAGTGACACAGAGAGAGAGAACCTGTGAGTTAGAGAGAGAGAAAGAGAAGCTGTGAGTGACAGAGAGAGAGAGAAAGAGAAGCTGAGAGTGAGAGAGAGAGAGAATGTGAAGCTGTGAGTGAGAGAGAGAGAGAAAGAGAAGCTGTGTGTGTGTGTGAGAGAGAAAGATAGTCTGAGAAAGAGAGAGTGAAAGAGAAGCTGTGAGTGAGACAGAGAGAGGGAGAAAGAGAAGCTGTGTGTGTGAGAGAGAGAAAGAGAAGCTGTGAGTGAGAGTGAGAGAGAGAAAGAGAAAGAGAAGCTGTGAGTGAGAGAGAGAGAAAGAGAAGCTGTGAGTGAGAGAGATAGAGAAAGCGAAGCTCTGAGTGAGAGAGAGAGAGATGTGAGTGATAGAGAGAGAAAGAGAAGCTGTGAGTGAGAGGGAGAGAAAGTAAGAGAAGCTGTGAGTGAGATAGAGAAAGAGAGAAAGAGAAGCTGTGAGTGACAGAGAGAGGGAGAAAGATAATCTGTGATTGAGAGAGAGAGAGAAAAAGAGAAGCTGTGAGTGAGAGAGAGAATGAGAAGCTGTGAGTGAGAGAGAGAGAAGCTGTGAGTGAGAGAGAGAGAAAGAGAAGCTGTGAGTGAGAGAGAGAGAAGCTATGAGTGAGAGAAAGAAAAGCTGTGAGTGAGAGAAAGAGAGAGAAAGAGAAGATATGAGTGAGAGAGAGAGAAGCAGTGAGAGAGAGAGAAACAGAAGCTGTGAGTGAGACAGAGAGAGAGAAAGAGAAGCTGTGAGAGAGAGAGAGGGAGATAGAGAAGCTGTGAGAGAGAGAGAAAGAGAAGCTGTGAGTGTGTGTGAGAGAGAAAGAGAAGCTGTGAGTGAGAGAGAAAGAAAGAAAGAGAAATTAGAGTGAGAAAGAGAGAGAGAAAGAGAAGCTGTGAGTGGGAGAGAGAGAAAGAGAGTCTGTGAATCAGAGAGAGAGAGAAGCTGTGAGAGAGAGAGAGAGAGAGCCGCTGTGAGTGAGAGAGAGAGAAAGAGAAGCTGTGAATGAGAGAGAGAGAAAGAGAAGCTGTGAGTGAGAGAGAGAGAAAGAGAAGCTGTGAGTGAGTGAGAGAGAGAAAGGGAAGTTTGTGAGTGAGAGAGAGAAGCTGTGAGTGAGAGAGAGAAAGAAAAGCTGTGAGTGAGAGAGAGAGAGAGAAAGAGAAGATGTGAGTGAGTGAGAGAGAGAGAGAAGCAGTGAGTGAGAGAGAGAGAGAGAGAGAAGCTGTCAGTGAGACAGAGAGAAAGAGCTGTGAGAGAGAGAGAGAGGGAGAAAGAGAAGCTGTGTGAGAGAGAGAAAGAGAAGCTGTGAGTGTGTGTGTGAGAGAAAGAGAAGCTGTGAGTGAGAGAGAGAGAAAGAAAGAGAAATTAGAGTGAGAAAGAGAGAGAGAAAGAGAAGCTGTGAGTGAGAGAGAGAGAGAGAGAAGATGTGAGTGATAGAGAGAGAGAATGAGAAGCTGTGAGTGATAGAAAGAGTAAGTAAGAGAAGCTGTGTGTGAGATAGAGAGAGAGAAGGAGAAGCTGTGAGTGAGAGAGAGGGAGGGAGAAAGATAAGCTGTGTGTGTGTGAGAGAGAGAGAAGCTGTGTGTGTGTGAGAGAGAAAGAAAAGCTGTGATTGAGAGTGAGAGAGAGAGAGAAAGAGATGCTGTGAGAGAGAGAGAAGCTGTGAGTGAGAGAGAGAGAGAAAGAGAAGCTGTGAGTGAGAGAGTGAGAGAGAGAAAGAGAAGATGTGAGTGAGAGGGAGAGAAACTAAGAGAAGCTGTGAGTGAGATAGAGAGAGAGAGAAAGAGAAGCTGTGAGTGAGAGAGAGAGAGGGAGAAAGATAATCTGTGATTGAGAGAGAGAGAGAGAGAAAGAGAAGCTGTGAGTGAGAGAGAGAGAAAGAGAACCTGTGAGTGAGAGAGAGAGAAGCTGTGTGTGAGAGAGAAAGAAAAGCTGTGAGTGAGAGAGAGAGAAAGAGAAGATATGAGTGAGAGAGAGAGAGAAGCAGTGAGTGAGAGAGAGAGAGAGAAAGAGAAGCTGTGAGTGAGACAGAGAGAGAGAAATAGAAGCTGTGAGAGAGAGAGGGGAAGAAAGAGAAGCTGTGTGTGTGTGAGAGAGAAAGAGAAGCTGTGAGTGTGAGAGAGAGAAAGAGAAGCTGTGAGTGAGAGAGAGAGAGAGAAAGAAAGAGAAATTAGAGTGAGAAAGACAGAGAGAAAGAGAAGCTGTGAGTGGGAGAGAGAGAAAGAGTCTGTGAGTGAGTGTGAGAGAGAGAAGCTGTGAGTGAGAGAGAGAGAAAGAGAAGCTGTGAAGGAGAGAGAGAGAAACTGTGAGTGAGAGAGAGAGAAAGAGAAGCTGTGAGTGATTAAGAGAGAGAAAGGGGAGTTGTGAGTGAGAGAGAGAGAAAGAGAAGCTGTGAGTGAGAGAGAGAGAGAAAGAGAAGCTGTGAGTGAGAGAGAGAGAAAGAGAAGCTGTGAGTGAGAAGGATAGGGAAAGAGAAGCTGTGAGTGAGAGAGAGAGAAAGAGAAGCTGTGAGAGAGAAAGAGAGAAGTTGTGAGTGAGAGGGAGAGAGAGAAAGAGAAGCTGTGAGTGACACACAGAGAGAGAAGCTGTGAGTTAGAGAGAGAGAGAAAGAGAAGTTGTGAGTGACAGAGAGAGAGAGAAAGAGAAGCTGTGAGTGAGAGAGTGAGAGAGAGAAAGAGAAGCTGTTAGTGAGAGTGAGAGAGAGAGAGAAAGAGAAGCTGTGAGTGAGAGAGAGATTGAAAGAGAAGCTGTGAGTGAGAAAGAGAGAGAAAGAGAAGCTGTAAGTGAGAGAGAGAAAGAGAAGCTGTGAGTGAGAGGGAGAGAAAGAGAAGCTGTGAGTGACACAGAGAGAGAGAACCTGTGAGTTAGAGAGAGAGAAAGAGAAGCTGTGAGTGACAGAGAGAGAGAGAAAGAGAAGCTGAGAGTGAGAGAGAGAGAGAATGTGAAGCTGTGAGTGAGAGAGAGAGAGAAAGAGAAGCTGTGTGTGTGTGTGAGAGAGAAAGATAGTCTGAGAAAGAGAGAGTGAAAGAGAAGCTGTGAGTGAGACAGAGAGAGGGAGAAAGAGAAGCTGTGTGTGTGAGAGAGAGAAAGAGAAGCTGTGAGTGAGAGTGAGAGAGAGAAAGAGAAAGAGAAGCTGTGAGTGAGAGAGAGAGAAAGAGAAGCTGTGAGTGAGAGAGATAGAGAAAGCGAAGCTCTGAGTGAGAGAGAGAGAGATGTGAGTGATAGAGAGAGAAAGAGAAGCTGTGAGTGAGAGGGAGAGAAAGTAAGAGAAGCTGTGAGTGAGATAGAGAAAGAGAGAAAGAGAAGCTGTGAGTGACAGAGAGAGGGAGAAAGATAATCTGTGATTGAGAGAGAGAGAGAAAAAGAGAAGCTGTGAGTGAGAGAGAGAATGAGAAGCTGTGAGTGAGAGAGAGAGAAGCTGTGAGTGAGAGAGAGAGAAAGAGAAGCTGTGAGTGAGAGAGAGAGAAGCTATGAGTGAGAGAAAGAAAAGCTGTGAGTGAGAGAAAGAGAGAGAAAGAGAAGATATGAGTGAGAGAGAGAGAAGCAGTGAGAGAGAGAGAAACAGAAGCTGTGAGTGAGACAGAGAGAGAGAAAGAGAAGCTGTGAGAGAGAGAGAGGGAGATAGAGAAGCTGTGAGAGAGAGAGAAAGAGAAGCTGTGAGTGTGTGTGAGAGAGAAAGAGAAGCTGTGAGTGAGAGAGAAAGAAAGAAAGAGAAATTAGAGTGAGAAAGAGAGAGAGAAAGAGAAGCTGTGAGTGGGAGAGAGAGAAAGAGAGTCTGTGAATCAGAGAGAGAGAGAAGCTGTGAGTGAGAGAGAGAGAGAGCCGCTGTGAGTGAGAGAGAGAGAAAGAGAAGCTGTGAATGAGAGAGAGAGAGAAAGAGAAGCTGTGAGTGAGAGAGAGAGAAAGAGAAGCTGTGAGTGAGTGAGAGAGAGAAAGGGAAGTTTGTGAGTGAGAGAGAGAAGCTGTGAGTGAGAGAGAGAAAGAAAAGCTGTGAGTGAGAGAGAGAGAGAGAAAGAGAAGATGTGAGTGAGTGAGAGAGAGAGAGAAGCAGTGAGTGAGAGTGAGAGAGAGAGAGAAGCTGTCAGTGAGACAGAGAGAAAGAGCTGTGAGAGAGAGAGAGAGGGAGAAAGAGAAGCTGTGTGAGAGAGAGAAAGAGAAGCTGTGAGTGTGTGTGTGAGAGAAAGAGAAGCTGTGAGTGAGAGAGAGAGAAAGAAAGAGAAATTAGAGTGAGAAAGAGAGAGAGGAGAAGCTGTGAGTGAGAGAGAGAGAGAGAAGATGTGAGTGATAGAGAGAGAGAATGAGAAGCTGTGAGTGATAGAAAGAGTAAGTAAGAGAAGCTGTGTGTGAGATAGAGTGAGAGAAGGAGAAGCTGTGAGTGAGAGAGAGGGAGGGAGAAAGATAAGCTGTGTGTGTGTGTGAGAGAGAGAAGCTGTGTGTGTGTGAGAGAGAAAGAAAAGCTGTGATTGAGAGTGAGAGAGAGAGAGAAAGAGATGCTGTGAGAGAGAGAGAAGCTGTGAGTGAGAGAGAGAGAGAGAAAGAGAAGCTGTGAGTGAGAGAGTGAGAGAGAGAAAGAGAAAGAGAAGATGTGAGTGAGAGGGAGAGAAACTAAGAGAAGCTGTGAGTGAGATAGAGAGAGAGAGAAAGAGAAGCTGTGAGTGAGAGAGAGAGAGAGAGAAGATGTGAGTGATAGAGAGAGAGAATGAGAAGCTGTGAGTGATAGAAAGAGTAAGTAAGAGAAGCTGTGTGTGAGATAGAGTGAGAGAAGGAGAAGCTGTGAGTGAGAGAGAGGGAGGGAGAAAGATAAGCTGTGTGTGTGTGTGAGAGAGAGAAGCTGTGTGTGTGAGAGAGAGAAAGAAAAGCTGTGATTGAGAGTGAGAGAGAGAGAGAAAGAGATGCTGTGAGAGAGAGAGAGAAGCTGTGAGTGAGAGAGAGAGAGAAAGAGAAGCTGTGAGTGAGAGAGTGAGAGAGAGAAAGAGAAGATGTGAGTGAGAGGGAGAGAAACTAAGAGAAGCTGTGAGTGAGATAGAGAGAGAGAGAAAGAGAAGCTGTGAGTGAGAGAGAGAGAGGGAGAAAGATAATCTGTGATTGAGAGAGAGAGAGAGAGAAAGAGAAGCTGTGAGTGAGAGAGAGAGAAAGAGAACCTGTGAGTGAGAGAGAGAGAAGCTGTGTGTGAGAGAGAAAGAAAAGCTGTGAGTGAGAGAGAGAGAAAGAGAAGATATGAGTGAGAGAGAGAGAGAAGCAGTGAGTGAGAGAGAGAGAGAGAAAGAGAAGCTGTGAGTGAGACAGAGAGAGAGAAAGAGAAGCTGTGAGAGAGAGAGGGGAAGAAAGAGAAGCTGTGTGAGAGAGAGAGAGAAAGAGAAGCTGTGAGTGTGAGAGAGAGAAAGAGAAGCTGTGAGTGAGAGAGAGAGAAAGAAAGAGAAATTAGAGTGAGAAAGACAGAGAGAAAGAGAAGCTGTGAGTGGGAGAGAGAGAAAGAGTCTGTGAGTGAGTGAGAGAGAGAGAAGCTGTGAGTGAGAGAGAGAGAAAGAGAAGCTGTGAAGGAGAGAGAGAGAAACTGTGAGTGAGAGAGAGAGAAAGAGAAGCTGTGAGTGATTAAGAGAGAGAAAGGGGAGTTGTGAGTGAGAGAGAGAGAGAAAGAGAAGCTGTGAGTGAGAGAGAGAGAGAAAGAGAAGCTGTGAGTGAGAGAGAGAGAAAGAGAAGCTGTGAGTGAGAAGGATAGGGAAAGAGAAGCTGTGAGTGAGAGAGAGAGAAAGAGAAGCTGTGAGAGAGAAAGAGAGAAGTTGTGAGTGAGAGGGAGACAGAGAAAGAGAAGCTGTGAGTGACACACAGAGAGAGAAGCTGTGAGTTAGAGAGAGAGAGAAAGAGAAGTTGTGAGTGACAGAGAGAGAGAAAGAGAAGCTGTGAGTGAGAGAGTGAGAGAGAGAAAGAGAAGCTGTTAGTGAGAGTGAGAGAGAGAGAGAAAGAGAAGCTGTGAGTGAGAGAGAGATTGAAAGAGAAGCTGTGAGTGAGAAAGAGAGAGAAAGAGAAGCTGTAAGTGAGAGAGAGAAAGAGAAGCTGTGAGTGAGAGGGAGAGAAAGAGAAGCTGTGAGTGACACAGAGAGAGAGAACCTGTGAGTTAGAGAGAGAGAAAGAGAAGCTGTGAGTGACAGAGAGAGAGAGAAAGAGAAGCTGAGAGTGAGAGAGAGAGAGAATGTGAAGCTGTGAGTGAGAGAGAGAGAGAAAGAGAAGCTGTGTGTGTGTGTGAGAGAGAAAGATAGTCTGAGAAAGAGAGAGTGAAAGAGAAGCTGTGAGTGAGACAGAGAGAGGGAGAAAGAGAAGCTGTGTGTGTGAGAGAGAGAAAGAGAAGCTGTGAGTGAGAGTGAGAGAGAGAAAGAGAAAGAGAAGCTGTGAGTGAGAGAGAGAGAAAGAGAAGCTGTGAGTGAGAGAGATAGAGAAAGCGAAGCTCTGAGTGAGAGAGAGAGATGTGAGTGATAGAGAGAGAAAGAGAAGCTGTGAGTGAGAGGGAGAGAAAGTAAGAGAAGCTGTGAGTGAGATAGAGAGAGAGAGAAAGAGAAGCTGTGAGTGACAGAGAGAGGGAGAAAGATAATCTGTGATTGAGAGAGAGAGAGAAAAAGAGAAGCTGTGAGTGAGAGAGAGAGAAAGAGAAGCTGTGAGTGAGAGAGAGAGAAGCTGTGTGAGATAGAGAAAGAAAAGCTGTGAGTGAGAGAGAGAGAAAGAGAAGATATGAGTGAGAGAGAGAGAAGCAGTGAGTGAGAGAGAGAGAGAGAGAGAAGCTGTCAGTGAGACAGAGAGAAAGAGCTGTGAGAGAGAGAGAGAGGGAGAAAGAGAAGCTGTGTGAGAGAGAGAAAGAGAAGCTGTGAGTGTGTGTGTGAGAGAAAGAGAAGCTGTGAGTGAGAGAGAGAGAAAGAAAGAGAAATTAGAGTGAGAAAGAGAGAGAGGAGAAGCTGTGAGTGAGAGAGAGAGAGAGAAGATGTGAGTGATAGAGAGAGAGAATGAGAAGCTGTGAGTGATAGAAAGAGTAAGTAAGAGAAGCTGTGTGTGAGATAGAGTGAGAGAAGGAGAAGCTGTGAGTGAGAGAGAGGGAGGGAGAAAGATAAGCTGTGTGTGTGTGTGAGAGAGAGAAGCTGTGTGTGTGTGAGAGAGAAAGAAAAGCTGTGATTGAGAGTGAGAGAGAGAGAGAAAGAGATGCTGTGAGAGAGAGAGAAGCTGTGAGTGAGAGAGAGAGAGAAAGAGAAGCTGTGAGTGAGAGAGTGAGAGAGAGAAAGAGAAAGAGAAGATGTGAGTGAGAGGGAGAGAAACTAAGAGAAGCTGTGAGTGAGATAGAGAGAGAGAGAAAGAGAAGCTGTGAGTGAGAGAGAGAGAGAGAGAAGATGTGAGTGATAGAGAGAGAGAATGAGAAGCTGTGAGTGATAGAAAGAGTAAGTAAGAGAAGCTGTGTGTGAGATAGAGTGAGAGAAGGAGAAGCTGTGAGTGAGAGAGAGGGAGGGAGAAAGATAAGCTGTGTGTGTGTGTGAGAGAGAGAAGCTGTGTGTGTGAGAGAGAGAAAGAAAAGCTGTGATTGAGAGTGAGAGAGAGAGAGAAAGAGATGCTGTGAGAGAGAGAGAAGCTGTGAGTGAGAGAGAGAGAGAAAGAGAAGCTGTGAGTGAGAGAGTGAGAGAGAGAAAGAGAAGATGTGAGTGAGAGGGAGAGAAACTAAGAGAAGCTGTGAGTGAGATAGAGAGAGAGAGAAAGAGAAGCTGTGAGTGAGAGAGAGAGAGGGAGAAAGATAATCTGTGATTGAGAGAGAGAGAGAGAGAAAGAGAAGCTGTGAGTGAGAGAGAGAGAAAGAGAACCTGTGAGTGAGAGAGAGAGAAGCTGTGTGTGAGAGAGAAAGAAAAGCTGTGAGTGAGAGAGAGAGAAAGAGAAGATATGAGTGAGAGAGAGAGAGAAGCAGTGAGTGAGAGAGAGAGAGAGAAAGAGAAGCTGTGAGTGAGACAGAGAGAGAGAAATAGAAGCTGTGAGAGAGAGAGGGGAAGAAAGAGAAGCTGTGTGTGTGAGAGAGAGAAAGAGAAGCTGTGAGTGTGAGAGAGAGAAAGAGAAGCTGTGAGTGAGAGAGAGAGAAAGAAAGAGAAATTAGAGTGAGAAAGACAGAGAGAAAGAGAAGCTGTGAGTGGGAGAGAGAGAAAGAGTCTGTGAGTGAGTGAGAGAGAGAGAAGCTGTGAGTGAGAGAGAGAGAAAGAGAAGCTGTGAAGGAGAGAGAGAGAAACTGTGAGTGAGAGAGAGAGAAAGAGAAGCTGTGAGTGATTAAGAGAGAGAAAGGGGAGTTGTGAGTGAGAGAGAGAGAGAAAGAGAAGCTGTGAGTGAGAGAGAGAGAGAAAGAGAAGCTGTGAGTGAGAGAGAGAGAAAGAGAAGCTGTGAGTGAGAAGGATAGGGAAAGAGAAGCTGTGAGTGAGAGAGAGAGAAAGAGAAGCTGTGAGAGAGAAAGAGAGAAGTTGTGAGTGAGAGGGAGACAGAGAAAGAGAAGCTGTGAGTGACACACAGAGAGAGAAGCTGTGAGTTAGAGAGAGAGAGAAAGAGAAGTTGTGAGTGACAGAGAGAGAGAAAGAGAAGCTGTGAGTGAGAGAGTGAGAGAGAGAAAGAGAAGCTGTTAGTGAGAGTGAGAGAGAGAGAGAAAGAGAAGCTGTGAGTGAGAGAGAGATTGAAAGAGAAGCTGTGAGTGAGAAAGAGAGAGAAAGAGAAGCTGTAAGTGAGAGAGAGAAAGAGAAGCTGTGAGTGAGAGGGAGAGAAAGAGAAGCTGTGAGTGACACAGAGAGAGAGAACCTGTGAGTTAGAGAGAGAGAAAGAGAAGCTGTGAGTGACAGAGAGAGAGAGAAAGAGAAGCTGAGAGTGAGAGAGAGAGAGAATGTGAAGCTGTGAGTGAGAGAGAGAGAGAAAGAGAAGCTGTGTGTGTGTGTGAGAGAGAAAGATAGTCTGAGAAAGAGAGAGTGAAAGAGAAGCTGTGAGTGAGACAGAGAGAGGGAGAAAGAGAAGCTGTGTGTGTGAGAGAGAGAAAGAGAAGCTGTGAGTGAGAGTGAGAGAGAGAAAGAGAAAGAGAAGCTGTGAGTGAGAGAGAGAGAAAGAGAAGCTGTGAGTGAGAGAGATAGAGAAAGCGAAGCTCTGAGTGAGAGAGAGAGATGTGAGTGATAGAGAGAGAAAGAGAAGCTGTGAGTGAGAGGGAGAGAAAGTAAGAGAAGCTGTGAGTGAGATAGAGAGAGAGAGAAAGAGAAGCTGTGAGTGACAGAGAGAGGGAGAAAGATAATCTGTGATTGAGAGAGAGAGAGAAAAAGAGAAGCTGTGAGTGAGAGAGAGAGAAAGAGAAGCTGTGAGTGAGAGAGAGAGAAGCTGTGTGAGATAGAGAAAGAAAAGCTGTGAGTGAGAGAGAGAGAAAGAGAAGATATGAGTGAGAGAGAGAGAAGCAGTGAGTGAGAGAGAGAGAGAAAGAGAAGCTGTGAGTGAGACAGAGAGAGAGAAAGAGAAGCTGTGAGAGAGAGAGAGGGGAAGAAAGAGAAGCTGTGTGTGTGAGAGAGAGAAAGAGAAGCTGTGAGTGTGAGAGTGAGAAAGAGAAGCTGTGAGTGAGAGAGAGAGAGAGAGAAAGAGAAATTAGAGTGAGAAAGAGAGAGAGAAAGAGAAGCTGTGAGTGGGAGAGAGAGAAAGAGTCTGTGAGTGAGTGAGAGAGAGAGAAGCTGTGAGTGAGAGAGAGAGAAAGAGAAGCTGTGAGTGAGAGAGAGAGAAAGAGAAGCTGTGAGTGATTAAGAGAGAGAAAGGGAAGTTGTGAGTGAGAGAGAGAGAGAAAGAGAAGCTGTGAGTGAGAGAGAGAGAGAGAAAGAGAAGCTGTGAGTGAGAGAGAGAGAAAGAGAAGCTGTGAGTGAGAAGGAGAGTGAAAGAGAAGCTGTGAGTGAGTGAGAGAGAGAGAAAGAGAAGCTGTGAGAGAGAAAGAGAGAAGCTGTGAGTGAGAGAGTGAGAGAGAGAAAGAGAAGCTGTGAGTGAGAGAGAGAAAGAGAAGCTGTGAGTGAGAGGGAGAGAGAGAAAGAGAAGCTGTGAGTGAGAGAGAGAGAAAGAGAAGCTGTGAGTGAGAGAGAGAAAGAGAAGTTGTGAGTGAGAGGGAGAGAGAGAAAGAGAAGCTGTGAGTGACACACAGAGAGAGAAGCTGTGAGTTAGAGAGAGAGAGAAAGAAGTTGTGAGTGACAGAGAGAGAGAGAAAGAGAAGCTGTGAGTGAGAGTGAGAGAGAGAGAGAAAGAGAAGCTGTGAGTGAGAGAGTGAGAGAGAGAAAGAGAAGCTGTTAGTGAGAGTGAGAGAGAGAGAAAGAGAAGCTGTGAATGAGAGAGAGAGAGAGAAAGAGAAGCTGTGAGTGAGAGAGAGAGAAAGAGTAGCTGTGAGTGAGAGAGAGAGAGAAAGAGAAGCTGTGATTAAGAAGGTGAGGGAAAGAGAAGAAGTGAGTGAGAGAGAGAGAGAGAAAGAGGCTGTGAGACAGAAAGAGAAGCTGTGAGTGAGAGAGTGAGAGAGAGAAAGAGAATCTGTTAGTGTGAGAGAGAGAGAAAGAGAAGCTGTGAGTTAGAGAGAGAAAGAGAAGCTGTGAGTGAGAGGGAGAGAAAGAGAAGCTGTGAGTGACACACAGAGAGAGAAGCTGTGAGTTAGAGAGAGAGAAAGAGAAGCTGTGAGTGACAGAAAGAGAAAGAGAAGCTGAGAGTGAGAGAGAGAGAGAGAAAGTGAACCTGTGAGTGAGAGAGAGAGAGAAAGAGAAGCTGTGTGAGAGAGAGAAAGATAGTCTGAGAAAGAGAGAGTGAAAGAGAAGCTGTGAGTGAGACAGAGAGAGGGAGAAAGAGAAGCTGTGTGCGTGAGAGAGAAAGAGAAGCTGTGAGTGAGAGTGAGAGAGAGAGAGAAAGAGAAGCTGAGAGTGTGTGAGAGAGAGAAAGTGAAGCTGTGAGTGAGAGAGAGAGAGAGACAGAGAAAGAGAAGCTGTGAGTGAGAGAGAGAGAGGAAGAGATGCTGTGAGTGAGAGAGAGAGAGAGAGAAAGAGAAGCTGTGAGTGAGACAGAGAGAGGGAGATAGAGAAGCTGTGTGTGTGTGTGAGAGAGAAAGAGAAGCTGTGAGTGAGAGTGAGAGAGAGAGAGAGAAAGAGAAGCTGTGAGTGAGAGAGAGAGAATGAGAAGCTGTGAGTGAGAGAGAGAGAAGCTGTGAGTGAGAGAGAGAGAGAAGATGTGAGTGAGAGAGAGAGAGGGAGAAAGAGAAGCTGTGTGTGTGTGTGAGAGAAAGAGAAGCTGTGAGTGAGAGTGAGAGAGAGAAAAAGAGAAAGAGAAGCTGTGAGTGAGAGAGCGAGAGAGAGAAAGAGAAGCTGTTAGTGAGAGTGAGAGAGAGAGAGAAAGAGAAGCTGTGAGTGAGAGAGAGAGAGAAAGAGATGCTGTGAGTGAGAAAGAGAGAGAAAGAGAAGCTGTGAGTGAGAGAGAGAGAAAGAGAAGCTGTGAGTGAGAGAGAGAAAGAGAAGCTGTGAGTGAGAGGGAGAGAGAAAGAGAAGCTGTGAGTGAGAGAGTGAGAGAGAGAAAGAGAAGATGTTCGTGAGAGTGAGAGAGAGAGAGAAAGAGAAGCTGTGAGTGAGAGAGAGAGAGAAAGAGAAGCTGTGAGAGAGAAAGAGAAGCTGTGAGTGAGAGAGAGAAAGAGTAGCTGTGAGTGAGAGAGAGAGAGAAAGAGAAGCTGTGATTAAGAAGGAGAGGGAAAGAGAAGAAGTGAGTGAGAGAGAGAGAGAGAGAAAGAGGCTGTGAGACAGAAAGAGAAGCTGTGAGTGAGAGAGTGAGAGAGAGAAAGAGAATCTGTTAGTGAGAGAGAGAGAGAAAGAGAAGCTGTGAGAGAGAGAGAGAGAGAAAGAGAAGCTGTGAGTGAGAGAGAGAATGAGAAGCTGTGAGTGAGAGAGAGAGAAGCTGTGAGTGAGAGAGAGAGAAAGAGAAGCTGTGAGTGAGAGAGAGAGAAGCTATGAGTGAGAAAAAGAAAAGCTGTGAGTGAGAGAAAGAGAGAGAAAGAGAAGATATGAGTGAGAGAGAGAGAAGCAGTGAGAGAGAGAGAAACAGAAGCTGTGAGTGAGACAGAGAGAGAGAAAGAGAAGCTGTGAGAGAGAGAGAGGGAGATAGAGAAGCTGTGAGAGAGAGAGAAAGAGAAGCTGTGAGTGTGTGTGAGAGAGAAAGAGAAGCTGTGAGTGAGAGAGAAAGAAAGAAAGAAAGAGAAATTAGAGTGAGAAAGAGAGAGAGAAAGAGAAGCTGTGAGTGGGAGAGAGAGAAAGAGAGTCTGTGAATCAGAGAGAGAGAGAAGCTGTGAGTGAGAGAGAGAGAGAGCCGCTGTGAGTGAGAGAGAGAGAAAGAGAAGCTGTGAATGAGAGAGAGAGAGAAAGAGAAGCTGTGAGTGAGAGAGAGAAAGAGAAGCTGTGAGTGAGTGAGAGAGAGAAAGGGAAGTTTGTGAGTGAGAGAGAGAAGCTGTGAGTGAGAGAGAGAAAGAAAAGCTGTGAGTGAGAGAGAGAGAGAGAAAGAGAAGATGTGAGTGAGTGAGAGAGAGAGAGAAGCAGTGAGTGAGAGAGAGAGAGAGAGAGAAGCTGTCAGTGAGACAGAGAGAAAGAGCTGTGAGAGAGAGAGAGGGAGAAAGAGAAGCTGTGAGAGAGAGAGAAAGAGAAGCTGTGAGTGTGTGTGTGAGAGAAAGAGAAGCTGTGAGTGAGAGAGAGAGAAAGAAAGAGAAATTAGAGTGAGAAAGAGAGAGAGAAAGAGAAGCTGTGAGTGAGTGTGAGAGAGAGAGAAGATGTGAGTGATAGAGAGAGAGAATGAGAAGCTGTGAGTGATAGAAAGAGTAAGTAAGAGAAGCTGTGTGTGAGATAGAGTGAGAGAAGGAGAAGCTGTGAGTGAGAGAGAGGGAGGGAGAAAGATAAGCTGTGTGTGTGTGTGAGAGAGAGAAGCTGTGTGTGTGTGAGAGAGAAAGAAAAGCTGTGATTGCGAGTGAGAGAGAGAGAGAAAGAGATGCTGTGAGAGAGAGAGAAGCTGTGAGTGAGAGAGAGAGAGAAAGAGAAGCTGTGAGTGAGAGAGTGAGAGAGAGAAAGAGAAGATGTGAGTGAGAGGGAGAGAAACTAAGAGAAGCTGTGAGTGAGATAGAGAGAGAGAGAAAGAGAAGCTGTGAGTGAGAGAGAGAGAGAGAGAAGATGTGAGTGATAGAGAGAGAGAATGAGAAGCTGTGAGTGATAGAAAGAGTAAGTAAGAGAAGCTGTGTGTGAGATAGAGTGAGAGAAGGAGAAGCTGTGAGTGAGAGAGAGGGAGGGAGAAAGATAAGCTGTGTGTGTGTGAGAGAGAGAGAAGCTGTGTGTGTGTGAGAGAGAAAGAAAAGCTGTGATTGAGAGTGAGAGAGAGAGAGAAAGAGATGCTGTGAGAGAGAGAGAAGCTGTGAGTGAGAGAGAGAGAAGCTGTGTGTGAGAGAGAAAGAAAAGCTGTGAGTGAGAGAGAGAGAAAGAGAAGATATGAGTGAGAGAGAGAGAGAAGCAGTGAGTGAGAGAGAGAGAGAGAAAGAGAAGTTGTGAGTGAGACAGAGAGAGAGAAATAGAAGCTGTGAGAGAGAGAGGGGAAGAAAGAGAAGCTGTGTGTGAGAGAGAGAGAAAGAGAAGCTGTGAGTGTGAGAGAGAGAAAGAGAAGCTGTGAGTGAGAGAGAGAGAGAGAAAGAAAGAGAAATTAGAGTGAGAAAGACAGAGAGAAAGAGAAGCTGTGAGTGGGAGAGAGAGAAAGAGTCTGTGAGTGAGTGAGAGAGAGAGAAGCTGTGAGTGAGAGAGAGAGAAAGAGAAGCTGTGAAGGAGAGAGAGAGAAACTGTGAGTGAGAGAGAGAGAAAGAGAAGCTGTGAGTGATTAAGAGAGAGAAAGGGGAGTTGTGAGTGAGAGAGAGAGAGAAAGAGAAGCTGTGAGTGAGAGAGAGAGAGAAAGAGAAGCTGTGAGTGAGAGAGAGAGAGAGAGAAGCTGTGAGTGAGAAGGATAGGGAAAGAGAAGCTGTGAGTGAGAGAGAGAGAAAGAGAAGCTGTGAGAGAGAAAGAGAGAAGTTGTGAGTGAGAGGGAGAGAGAGAAAGAGAAGCTGTGAGTGACACACAGAGAGAGAAGCTGTGAGTTAGAGAGAGAGAGAAAGAGAAGTTGTGAGTGACAGAGAGAGAGAGAAAGAGAAGCTGTGAGTGAGAGAGTGAGAGAGAGAAAGAGAAGCTGTTAGTGAGAGTGAGAGAGAGAGAGAAAGAGAAGCTGTGAGTGAGAGAGAGATTGAAAGAGAAGCTGTGAGTGACAGAGAGAAAGAGAAGCTGTGAGTGAGAGGGAGAGAGAGAAAGAGAAGCTGTGAGTGAGAGAGAGAGAAAGAGCAGCTGTGAGTTAGAGAGAGAGAGAAAGAAGTTGTGAGTGACAGAGAGAGAGAGAAAGAGCTGTGAGTGAGAGTGAGAGAGAGAAAGAAAGAGAAGCTGTGAGTGAGAGAGAGAAAGAGATGCTGTGAGTGAGAGAGAGAGAGAACGAGAAGCTGTGTGTGTGTGTGAGAGAGAGAAGCTGTGTGTGTGTGAGAGAGAAAGAAAAGCTGTGATTGAGAGTGAGAGAGAGAGAGAAAGAGATGCTGTGAGAGAGAGAGAAGCTGTGAGTGAGAGAGAGAGAGAAAGAGAAGCTGTGAGTGAGAGAGAGAGAAGCTGTGTGAGATAGAGAAAGAAAAGCTGTGAGTGAGAGAGAGAGAAAGAGAAGATATGAGTGAGAGAGAGAGAGAAGCAGTGAGTGAGAGAGAGAGAGAAAGAGAAGCTGTGAGTGAGACAGAGAGAGAGAAAGAGAAGCTGTGAGAGAGAGAGAGGGGAAGAAAGAGAAGCTGTGTGTGTGAGAGAGAGAAAGAGAAGCTGTGAGTGTGAGAGAGAGAAAGAGAAGCTGTGAGTGAGAGAGAGAGAGAGAGAAAGAGAAATTAGAGTGAGAAAGAGAGAGAGAAAGAGAAGCTGTGAGTGGGAGAGAGAGAAAGAGTCTGTGAGTGAGTGAGAGAGAGAGAAGCTGTGAGTGAGAGAGAGAGAAAGAGAAGCTGTGAGTGAGAGAGAGAGAAAGAGAAGCTGTGAGTGATTAAGAGAGAGAAAGGGAAGTTGTGAGTGAGAGAGAGAGAGAAAGAGAAGCTGTGAG
The DNA here is from genome assembly GCA_035047305.1 of Bradypodion pumilum. NCBI lineage: Eukaryota > Metazoa > Chordata > Lepidosauria > Squamata > Chamaeleonidae > Bradypodion > Bradypodion pumilum. Next base: position 268,065,064 of record JAWDJD010000001.1, on the reverse strand, counting down.
TGAGAGAGAGAGAGAAAGAGAAGCTGTGAGTGAGAGAGAGAGAAAGAGAAGCTGTGAGTGAGAAGGAGAGGGAAAGAGAAGCTGTGAGTGAGTGAGAGAGAGAGAGAGAAAGAGAAGCTGTGAGAGAGAAAGAGAGAAGCTGTGAGTGAGAGAGTGAGAGAGAGAAAGAGAAGCTGTGAGTGAGAGAGAGAAAGAGAAGCTGTGAGTGAGAGGGAGAGAGAGAAAGAGAAGCTGTGAGTGAGAGAGAGAGAAAGAGAAGCTGTGAGTGAGAGAGAGAAAGAGAAGTTGTGAGTGAGTGGGAGAGAGAGAAAGAGAGTCTGTGAATCAGAGAGAGAGAGAAGCTGTGAGTTAGAGAGAGAGAGAAAGAAGTTGTGAGTGACAGAGAGAGAGAGAAAGAGAAGCTGTGAGTGAGAGTGAGAGAGAGAGAGAAAGAGAAGCTGTGAGTGAGAGAGTGAGAGAGAGAAAGAGAAGCTGTTAGTGAGAGTGAGAGAGAGAGAAAGAGAAGCTGTGAATGAGAGAGAGAGAGAAAGAGAAGCTGTGAGTGAGAGAGAGAGAAAGAGTAGCTGTGAGTGAGAGAGAGAGAGAAAGAGAAGCTGTGATTAAGAAGGTGAGGGAAAGAGAAGAAGTGAGTGAGAGAGAGAGAGAGAGAGAAAGAGGCTGTGAGACAGAAAGAGAAGCTGTGAGTGAGAGAGTGAGAGAGAGAAAGAGAATCTGTTAGTGAGAGAGAGAGAGAAAGAGAAGCTGTGAGTTAGAGAGAGAAAGAGAAGCTGTGAGTGAGAGGGAGAGAAAGAGAATCTGTGAGTGACACACAGAGAGAGAAGCTGTGAGTTAGAGAGAGAGAAAGAGAAGCTGTGAGTGACAGAAAGAGAAAGAGAAGCTGAGAGTGAGAGAGAGAGAGAAAGTGAAGCTGTGAGTGAGAGAGAGAGAGAAAGAGAAGCTGTGTGAGAGAGAGAAAGATAGTCTGAGAAAGAGAGAGTGAAAGAGAAGCTGTGAGTGAGACAGAGAGAGGGAGAAAGAGAAGCTGTGTGCGTGAGAGAGAAAGAGAAGATGTTAGTGAGAGTGAGAGAGAGAGAGAAAGAGAAGCTGTGAGTGAGAGAGAGAGAGAAAGAGAAGCTGTGAGAGAGAAAGAGAAGCTGTGAGTGAGAGAGAGAAAGAGTAGCTGTGAGTGAGAGAGAGAGAGAAAGAGAAGCTGTGATTAAGAAGGAGAGGGAAAGAGAAGAAGTGAGTGAGAGAGAGAGAGAGAGAGAAAGAGGCTGTGAGACAGAAAGAGAAGCTGTGAGTGAGAGAGTGAGAGAGAGAAAGAGAATCTGTTAGTGAGAGAGAGAGAGAAAGAGAAGCTGTGAGAGAGAGAGAGAGAGAGAAAGAGAAGCTGTGAGTGAGAGAGAGAATGAGAAGCTGTGAGTGAGAGAGAGAGAAGCTGTGAGTGAGAGAGAGAGAAAGAGAAGCTGTGAGTGAGAGAGAGAAGCTATGAGTGAGAGAAAGAAAAGCTGTGAGTGAGAGAAAGAGAGAGAAAGAGAAGATATGAGTGAGAGAGAGAGAAGCAGTGAGAGAGAGAGAAACAGAAGCTGTGAGTGAGACAGAGAGAGAGAAAGAGAAGCTGTGAGAGAGAGAGAGGGAGATAGAGAAGCTGTGAGAGAGAGAGAAAGAGAAGCTGTGAGTGTGTGTGAGAGAGAAAGAGAAGCTGTGAGTGAGAGAGAAAGAAAGAAAGAGAAATTAGAGTGAGAAAGAGAGAGAGAAAGAGAAGCTGTGAGTGGGAGAGAGAGAAAGAGAGTCTGTGAATCAGAGAGAGAGAGAAGCTGTGAGAGAGAGAGAGAGAGAGCCGCTGTGAGTGAGAGAGAGAGAAAGAGAAGCTGTGAATGAGAGAGAGAGAGAAAGAGAAGCTGTGAGTGAGAGAGAGAGAAAGAGAAGCTGTGAGTGAGTGAGAGAGAGAAAGGGAAGTTTGTGAGTGAGAGAGAGAAGCTGTGAGTGAGAGAGAGAAAGAAAAGCTGTGAGTGAGAGAGAGAGAGAGAAAGAGAAGATGTGAGTGAGTGAGAGAGAGAGAGAAGCAGTGAGTGAGAGAGAGAGAGAGAGAAGCTGTCAGTGAGACAGAGAGAAAGAGCTGTGAGAGAGAGAGAGAGGGAGAAAGAGAAGCTGTGTGAGAGAGAGAAAGAGAAGCTGTGAGTGTGTGTGTGAGAGAAAGAGAAGCTGTGAGTGAGAGAGAGAGAAAGAAAGAGAAATTAGAGTGAGAAAGAGAGAGAGAAAGAGAAGCTGTGAGTGAGAGAGAGAGAGAGAGAAGATGTGAGTGATAGAGAGAGAGAATGAGAAGCTGTGAGTGATAGAAAGAGTAAGTAAGAGAAGCTGTGTGTGAGATAGAGAGAGAGAAGGAGAAGCTGTGAGTGAGAGAGAGGGAGGGAGAAAGATAAGCTGTGTGTGTGTGAGAGAGAGAGAAGCTGTGTGTGTGTGAGAGAGAAAGAAAAGCTGTGATTGAGAGTGAGAGAGAGAGAGAAAGAGATGCTGTGAGAGAGAGAGAAGCTGTGAGTGAGAGAGAGAGAGAAAGAGAAGCTGTGAGTGAGAGAGTGAGAGAGAGAAAGAGAAGATGTGAGTGAGAGGGAGAGAAACTAAGAGAAGCTGTGAGTGAGATAGAGAGAGAGAGAAAGAGAAGCTGTGAGTGAGAGAGAGAGAGGGAGAAAGATAATCTGTGATTGAGAGAGAGAGAGAGAGAAAGAGAAGCTGTGAGTGAGAGAGAGAGAAAGAGAACCTGTGAGTGAGAGAGAGAGAAGCTGTGTGTGAGAGAGAAAGAAAAGCTGTGAGTGAGAGAGAGAGAAAGAGAAGATATGAGTGAGAGAGAGAGAGAAGCAGTGAGTGAGAGAGAGAGAGAGAAAGAGAAGCTGTGAGTGAGACAGAGAGAGAGAAATAGAAGCTGTGAGAGAGAGAGGGGAAGAAAGAGAAGCTGTGTGTGTGAGAGAGAGAAAGAGAAGCTGTGAGTGTGAGAGAGAGAAAGAGAAGCTGTGAGTGAGAGAGAGAGAGAGAAAGAAAGAGAAATTAGAGTGAGAAAGACAGAGAGAAAGAGAAGCTGTGAGTGGGAGAGAGAGAAAGAGTCTGTGAGTGAGTGTGAGAGAGAGAAGCTGTGAGTGAGAGAGAGAGAAAGAGAAGCTGTGAAGGAGAGAGAGAGAAACTGTGAGTGAGAGAGAGAGAAAGAGAAGCTGTGAGTGATTAAGAGAGAGAAAGGGTAGTTGTGAGTGAGAGAGAGAGAGAAAGAGAAGCTGTGAGTGAGAGAGAGAGAGAAAGAAGCTGTGAGTGAGAGAGAGAGAAAGAGAAGCTGTGAGTGAGAAGGATAGGGAAAGAGAAGCTGTGAGTGAGAGAGAGAGAAAGAGAAGCTGTGAGAGAGAAAGAGAGAAGTTGTGAGTGAGAGGGAGAGAGAGAAAGAGAAGCTGTGAGTGACACACAGAGAGAGAAGCTGTGAGTTAGAGAGAGAGAGAAAGAGAAGTTGTGAGTGACAGAGAGAGAGAGAAAGAGAAGCTGTGAGTGAGAGAGTGAGAGAGAGAAAGAGAAGCTGTTAGTGAGAGTGAGAGAGAGAGAGAAAGAGAAGCTGTGAGTGAGAGAGAGATTGAAAGAGAAGCTGTGAGTGAGAAAGAGAGAGAAAGAAAAGCTGTAAGTGAGAGAGAGAAAGAGAAGCTGTGAGTGAGAGGGAGAGAAAGAGAAGCTGTGAGTGACACAGAGAGAGAGAACCTGTGAGTTAGAGAGAGAGAAAGAGAAGCTGTGAGTGACAGAGAGAGAGAGAAAGAGAAGCTGTAAGTGAGAGAGAGAAAGAGAAGCTGTGAGTGAGAGGGAGAGAAAGAGAAGCTGTGAGTGACACAGAGAGAGAGAACCTGTGAGTTAGAGAGAGAGAAAGAGAAGCTGTGAGTGACAGAGAGAGAGAGAAAGAGAAGCTGAGAGTGAGAGAGAGAGAGAATGTGAAGCTGTGAGTGAGAGAGTGAGAGAGAGAAAGAGAAGCTGTGAGAGAGAAAGAGAGAAGCTGTGAGTGAGAGATTGAGAGAGAGAAAGAGAAGCTGTGAGTGAGAGAGAGAAAGAGAAGCTGTGAGTGAGAGGGAGAGAGAGAAAGAGAAGCTGTGAGTGAGAGAGAAAGAGAAGCTGTGAGTGAGAGAGAGAAAGAGAAGTTGTGAGTGAGAGGGAGAGAGAAAGAGAAGTTGTGAGTGACAGAGAGAGAGAGAAAGAGAAGCTGTGAGTGAGAGAGTGAGAGAGAGAAAGAGAAGCTGTTAGTGAGAGTGAGAGAGAGAGAGAAGCTGTGAGTGAGAGAGAGATTGAAAGAGAAGCTGTGAGTGAGAGAGAGAGAGAGAGAGAAGCTGTAAGTGAGAGAGAGAAAGAGAAGCTGTGAGTGAGAGGGAGAGAAAGAGAAGCTGTGAGTGACACAGAGAGAGAGAACCTGTGAGGTAGAGAGAGAGAAAGAGAAGCTGTGAGTGACAGAGAGAGAGAAAGAGAAGCTGAGAGTGAGAGAGAGAGAGAATGTGAAGCTGTGAGTGAGAGAGAGAGAGAAAGAGAAGCTGTGTGTTTGTGAGAGAGGGAAAGATAGTCTAAGAAAGAGAGAGTGAAAGAGAAGCTGTGAGTGAGACAGAGAGAGGGAGAAAGAGAAGCTGTGTGTGTGTGAGAGAGAAAGAGAAACTGTGAGTGAGAGTGAGAGAGAGAAAGAGAAGCTGTGAGTGAGAGAGAGAGAAAGAGAAGCTGTGAGTGAGAGAGATAGAGAAAGCGAAGCTGTGAGTGAGAGAGAGAGAGAGAATGAGAAGCTGTGAGTGTGTGAGAGAGAAGCTGTGAGTGAGAGAGAGAGAGATGTGAGTGATAGAGAGAGAGAAAGAGAAGCTGTGAGTGAGAGGGAGAGAAAGTAAGAGAAGCTGTGAGTGAGATAGAGAGAGAGAGAAAGAGAAGCTGTGAGTGAGAGAGAGAGAGGGAGAAAGATAATCTGTGATTGAGAGAGAGAGAAAGAAAGAGAAGCTGTGAGTGAGAGAGAGAGAAAGAGAAGCTGTGAGTGAGAGAGAGAGAGGGAGAAAGATAATCTGTGATTGAGAGAGAGAGAAAGAAAGAGAAGCTGTGAGTGAGAGAGAGAGAAAGAAAAGCTGTGAGTGAGAGAGAGAGAGAAAGAGAAGATATGAGTGAGAGAGAGAGAGAAGCAGTGAGTGAGAGAGAGAGAGAAAGAGAAGCTGTGAGTGAGACAGAGAGAGAGAAAGAGAAGCTGTGAGAGAGAGAGGGGAAGAAAGAGAAGCTGTGTGTGTGAGAGAGAGAAAGAGAAGCTGTGAGTGTGAGAGAGAGAAAGAGAAGCTGTGAGTGTGAGAGAGAGAAAGAGATGCTGTGAGTGAGAGAGAGAGAAGCTGTGAGTGAGAGAGAGAAAGAAAAGCGGTGAGTGAGAGAGAGAGAGAAAGAGAAGCTGTGAGTGAGAGAGTGAGAGAGAGAAAGAGAAGCTGTGAGTGAGAGAGAGAAGCTGTGTGAGAGAGAGAAAGAAAAGCTGTGAGTGAGAGAGAGAGAAAGAGAAGCTGTGTGAGAGAGAGAGGGGAAGAAAGAGAAGCTGTGTGTGAGAGAGAAAGAGAAGCTGTGAGTGGGTGAGAGAGAGAAAGAGAAGCTGTGAGTGAGAGAGAGAGAGAAAGAAAGAGAAATTAGAGTGAGAAAGAGAGAGAGAAAGAGAAGCTGTGAGTGGGAGAGAGAGAAAGAGTCTGTGAGTGAGTGAGAGAGAGAGAAGCTGTGAGTGAGAGAGAGAAAGAGAAGCTGTGAATGAGAGAGAGAGAAACTGTGAGTGAGAGAGAGAGAAAGAGAAGCTGTGAGTGATTAAGAGAGAGAAAGGGGAGTTGTGAGTGAGAGAGAGAGAGAAAGAGAAAGAGAAGCTGTGAGTGAGAGAGAGAGAATGAGAAGCTGTGAGTGAGAGAGAGAAGCTGTGAGAGAGAGAAAGAGAAGCTGTGAGTGAGTGAGAGAGAGAAGATGTGAGTGATAGAGAGAGAGAATGAGAAGCTGTGAGAGAGAGAGTGAGAGAAAGTAAGAGAAGCTGTGAGTGAGATAGAGAGAGAGAGAAAGAGAAGCTGTGAGTGAGAGAGAGAGGGAGAGAAAGATAATCTGTGAGAGAGAGAGAGAAAGAGAAGCTGTGTGTTTTAGAGAGAGAGAAAGAGAAGCTGTGAGTGAGAGAGAGAGAAAGAGAAGCTGTGAGTGAGAGAGAGAAGCTATGAGTGAGAGAGAGAAAGAAAAGCTGTGAGTGAGAGAGAGAGAGAAAGAGAAGATATGAGTGAGAGAGAGAGAAAGAGAAGCTGTGCGTGAGAGAGAGAGAAGCTATGAGTGAGAGAGAGAAAGAAAAGCTGTGAGTGAGAGAGAAACAGAAGCTGTGAGTGAGACAGAGAGAGAGAAAGAGAAGCTGTGTGTGTGAGAGAGAGAGGGAGAAATAGAAGCTGTGAGAGAGAGAGAGAAAGAGAAGCTGTGAGTGTGTGAGAGAGAGAAAGAGAAGCTGTGAGTGAGAGAGAGAGAAAGAAAGAGAAATTAGAGTGAGAAAGAGAGAGAAAGAGAAGCTGTGAGTGGGAGAGAGAGAAAGAGAGTCTGTGAATCAGAGAGAGAGAGAGAAGCTGTGAGTGAGAGAGAGAGAGAGCCGCTGTGAGTGAGAGAGAGAGAAAGAGAAGCTGTGAATGAGAGAGAGAGAAAGAGAAGCTGTGAGTGAGAGAGAGAGAAAGAGAAGCTGTGAGTGAGTGAGAGAGAGAAAGGGAAGTTTGTGAGTGAGAGAGAGAGAGAAAGAGAAGCTTGAGAGAGAGAGATGCTGTGAGTGAGAGAGAGAAAGAAAAGCTGTGAGTGAGAGAGAGAGAGAGAAAGAGAAGATGTGAGTGAGTGAGAGAGAGAGAGAAGCAGTGAGTGAGAGAGAGAGAGAGAGAGAAGCTGTCAGTGAGACAGAGAGAGAGAAAGAGAAGCTGTGAGAGAGAGAGAGAGGGAGAAAGAGAAGCTGTGAGAGAGAGAGTGAAAGAGAAGCTGCGAGTGTGTGTGAGAGAGAAAGAGAAGCTGTGAGTGAGAGAGAGAGAAAGAAAGAGAAATTAGAGTGAGAAAGAGAGAGAGAGAGAAGCTGTGAGTGAGAGAGAGAAAGAAAAGCTGTGAGTGAGAGAGAGAGAGAGAAAGAGAAGATGTGTGTTTGTGAGAGAGAGAAAGATAGTCTGAGAAAGACAGAGTGAAAGAGAAGCTGTGAGTGAGACAGAGAGAGGGAGAAAGAGAAGCTGTGTGCGTGAGAGAGAGAAAGAGAAGCTGTGAGTGAGAGTGAGAGAGAGAGAGAGAAAGAGAAGCTGTGAGTGAGAGAGAGAGACAGAGAAGCTGTGTGTGTGTGAGAGAGAAAGACAGTCTGAGAAAGAGAGAGTGAAAGAGAAGCTGTGAGTGAGAGTGAGAGAGAGAGAGAGAAAGAGAAGCTGTGAGTGAGAGAGAGAGAGAATGAGAAGCTGTGAGTGAGAGAGAAGCTGTGAGTGAGAGAGAGAGAGAAGATGTGAGTGAGAGAGAGAGGGAGAAAGAGAAGCTGTATGTGTGTGAAAGAGAAAGAGAAGCTGTAAGTGAGAGTGAGAGAGAGAGAAAAAGAAAGAGAAGCTCTGAGTGAGAGAGCGAGAGAGAGAAAGAGAAGCTGTTAGTGAGAGTGAGAGTGAGAGAGAAAGAGAAGCTGTGAGTGACAGAGAGAGAGAAGCTGTGAGTTAGAGAGAAAGAGAAGCTGTGAGTGAGAGAGAGAGAGAAAGAGAAGCTGTGAGTGAGTGAGAGAGAAAGAGATGCTGTGAGTGAGAGAGAGGGAGAAAGAGAAGCTGTGTGCGTGAGAGAGAGAAAGTGAAGCTGTGAGTGAGAGAGTGAGAGAAAGAGACGCTGTGTGTGTGAGAGAGAGAAAGATAGTCTGAGAAAGAGAGAGTGAAAGAGAAGCTGTGAGTGAGAGAGAGAGAGGGAGAAAGAGAAGCTGTGTGTGTGTGAGAGAGAAAGAGAAGCTGTGAGTGAGAGAGAGAGAGAAAAAGAGAAGCTGTGAGTGTGAGTGAGAGAGAAAGAGAAGCTGTGAGTGAGAGAGAGAGAGAAGATGTGAGTGATAGAGAGAGAGAATGAGAAGCTGTGAGTGAGAGAGAGAGAAAGTAAGAGAAGCTGTGAGTGAGAGAGAGAGAGGGAGAGAAAGATAATCTGTGAGAGAGAGAGAGAGAAAGAGAAGCTGTGTGTTTTAGAGAGAGAAAGAGAAGCTGTGATTGAGTGTGTGTGAGAGAGAAAGAGAAGCTGTGAGTGAGAGAGAGAGAAAGAGAAGCTGTGTGTGTGAGAGATAGAAAGAGAAGCTGTGAGTGAGAGTGAGAGAGAGAAAGAGAAAGAGAAGCTGTGAGTGAGAGAGTGAGAAAGAGAAGCTGTGAGTGAGAGAGAGAGAGAAAGCGAAGCTGTGAGTGAGAGAGAGAGAGAATGAGAAGCTGTGAGTGTGAGAGAGAGAAGCTGTGAGTGAGAGAGAGAGATGTGAGTGATAGAGAGAGAGAAAGAGAAGCTGTGAGTGAGAGGGAGAGAAAGAAAGAGAAATTAGAGTGAGAAATAGAGAGAGAAAGAGAAGCTGTGCGTGGGAGAGAGAGAAAGAGAGTCTGTGAGTGAGAGAGAGAGAGAAGCTGTGAGTGAGAGAGCGAGTGCTGCTGTGAGTGAGAGAGAGAGAAAGAGAAGCTGTGAATGAGAGAGAGAGAGAGAAAGAGAAGCTGTGAATGAGAGAGAGAGAGAAAGAGAAGCTGTGAGTGAGAGAGAGAGAAAGAAAGAGAAGCTGTGAGTGAGTGAGAGAGAGAAAGGGAAGTTGTGAGTGAGAGAGAGAGAGAAAGAGAAGTTGTGAGTGAGAGAGAGAAAGAGAAGCTGTGTGTGTGAGAGAGAGAAAGAGAAGCTGTGAGTGAGAAGGAGAGAGAGAGAGAAAGAGAAGCTGTGAGTGAGAGAGAGAGAGAAAGAGAAGCTGTGAGTGAGAGAGAGAATGAGAAGCTGTGAGTGAGAGAGAGTTGTGAGAGAGAGAGAGAAAGAGAAGCTGTGAGTGAGAGAGAGAGATGTGAGTGATAGAGAGAGAGAAAGAGAAGCTGTGAGTGAGAGAGAGAGAGGGAGAAAGATAATCTGTGTGTGTGAGAGAGAGAAAGAGAAACTGTGTGTGTGTGAGAGAGAGAAAGAGAAGGTGTGAGTGAGAGTGAGAGAGAGAAAGAGAAGCTGTGAGTGAGAGAGAGAGAAAGAGAAGCTGTGAGTGAGAGAGAGAGAAGCTATGAGTGAGAGAGAAAGAAAAGCTGTGAGTGAGAGAGAGAGAGAAAGAGAAGATATGAGTGAGAGAGAGAGAAGCTGTGAGTGAGAGAGAGAGAAAGAAAGAGAAATTAGAGTGAGAAAGAGAGAGAGAAAGACAAGCTGCGAGTGGGAGAGAGAGAAAGAGAGTCTGTGAATCAGAGAGAGAGAGGGAAGCTGTGAGTGAGAGAGAGAGAGAGCCGCTGTGAGTGAGAGAGAGAGAAAGAGAAGCTGTGAATGAGAGAGAGAGAGAAAGAGAAGCTGTGAGTGAGAGAGAGAGAGAAAGAGAAGCTGTGAGTAAGAAGGAGAGGGAAAGAGAAGAAGTGAGTGAGTGAGAGAGAGAGAGAAAGAGAAGCTGTGAGAGAGAAAGAGAAGCTGTGAGTGAGAGAGTGAGAGAGAGAAAGAGAATCTGTTAGTGAGAGTGAGAGAGAGAGAGAAAGAGAAGCTGTGAGTGAGAGAGAGATTGAAAGAGAAGCTGTGAGTAAGAGAGAGAGAGAAAGAGAAGCTGTGAGTGAGAGAGAGAAAGAGAAGCTGTGACTGAGAGGGAGAGAGAGAAAGAGAAGCTGTGAGTTACACACAGAGAGAGAAGCTGTGAGTTAGAGAGAGAGAAAGAGAAGCTGTGAGTGACAGAGAGAGAGAAAGAGAAGCTGAGAGTGAGAGAGAGAGAGAGAAAGTGAAGCTGTGAGTGTGAGAGAGAGACAGAGAAGCTGTGTGTGTGAGAGAGAGAAAGATAGTCTGAGAAAGAGAGAGTGAAAGAGAAGCTGTGCGTGAGTCAGAGAGAGGGAGAAAGAGAAGCTGTGTGCGTGAGAGAGAGAAAGTGAAGCTGTGAGTGAGAGAGAGAGAGAAAGAGAAGCTGTGTGTGTGAGAGAGAAAGATATTTTGAGAAAGAGAGAGTGAAAGAGAAGCTGTGAGTGAGAGAGAGAGAGGGAGAAAGAGAAGCTGTGTGTGTGTGAGAGAGAAAGAGAAGCTGTGAGTGAGAGTGAGAGAGAGAGAGAGAAAGAGAAGCTGTGAGTGTGAGTGAGAGAGAAAGAGAAGCTGTGAGTGAGTGAGAGAGAGAGAATGAGAAGCTGTGAGTGAGAGAGAGAAGCTGTGAGAGAGAGAAAGAGAAGCTGTGAGTGAGAGAGAGAGAGAAGATGTGAGTGATAGAAAGAGAGAATGAGAAGCTGTCAGTGAGAGAGAGAGAAAGTAAGAGAAGGTGTGAGTGAGATAGAGAGAGAGAGAAAGAGAAGCTGTGAGTGAGAGAGAGAGAGGGAGAGAAAGATAATCTGTGTGTTTTAGAGAGAGAGAAAGAGAAGCTGTGAGTGAGAGAGAGAGAGAGAGCCGCTGTGAGTGAGAGAGAGAGAAAGAGAAGCTGTGAATGAGAGAGAGAGAGAAAGAGAAGCTGTGAGTGAGAAGGAGAGGGAAAGAGAAGCTGTGAGTGAGTGAGAGAGAGAGAAAGAGAAGCTGTGAGTGAGAGAGAGAGAAAGAGAAGCTGTGAGTGAGAGAGAGAGAAAGAGAAGCTGTGAGTAAGAAGGAGAGGGAAAGAGAAGAAGTGAGTGAGTGAGAGAGAGAGAGAAAGAGAAGCTGTGAGAGAGAAAGAGAAGCTGTGAGTGAGAGAGTGAGAGAGAGAAAGAGAATCTGTTAGTGAGAGTGAGAGAGAGAGAAAGAGAAGCTGTGAGTGAGAGAGAGATTGAAAGAGAAGCTGTGAGTGAGAGAGAGAGAGAAAGAGAAGCTGTGAGTGAGAGAGAGAAAGAGAAGCTGTGACTGAGAGGGAGAGAGAGAAAGAGAAGCTGTGAGTTACACACAGAGAGAGAAGCTGTGAGTTAGAGAGAGAGAAAGAGAAGCTGTGAGTGACAGAGAGAGAGAAAGAGAAGCTGAGAGTGAGAGAGAGAGAGAGAAAGTGAAGCTGTGAGTGTGAGAGAGAGACAGAGAAGCTGTGTGTGTGTGAGAGAGAGAAAGATAGTCTGAGAAAGAGAGAGTGAAAGAGAAGCTGTGCGTGAGACAGAGAGAGGGAGAAAGAGAAGCTGTGTGCGTGAGAGAGAGAGAGAAAGTGAAGCTGTGAGTGAGAGAGAGAGAGAAAGAGAAGCTGTGTGTGTGAGAGAGAAAGATATTTTGAGAAAGAGAGAGTGAAAGAGAAGCTGTGAGTGAGAGAGAGAGAGGGAGAAAGAGAAGCTGTGTGTGTGTGAGAGAGAAAGAGAAGCTGTGAGTGAGAGTGAGAGAGAGAGAGAGAAAGAGAAGCTGTGAGTGTGAGTGAGAGAGAAAGAGAAGCTGTGAGTGAGTGAGAGAGAGAGAATGAGAAGCTGTGAGTGAGAGAGAGAAGCTGTGAGAGAGAGAAAGAGAAGCTGTGAGTGAGAGAGAGAGAGAGAAGATGTGAGTGATAGAAAGAGAGAATTAGAAGCTGTCAGTGAGAGAGAGAGAAAGTAAGAGAAGCTGTGAGTGAGATAGAGAGAGAGAGAAAGAGAAGCTGTGAGTGAGAGAGAGAGAGGGAGAGAAAGATAATCTGTGTGTTTTAGAGAGAGAGAAAGAGAAGCTGTGAGTGAGAGAGAGAGAAAGAGAAGCTGTGAGTGAGAGAGAGAAGCTATGAGTGAGAGAGAGAAAGAAAAGCTGTGAGTGAGAGAGAGAGAGAGAAAGAGAAGATATGAGTGAGAGAGAGAGAAAGAGAAGCTGTGAGTGTGAGTGAGAGAGAAAGAGAAGCTGTGAGTGAGTGAGAGAGAGAGAATGAGAAGCTGTGAGTGAGAGAGAGAAGCTGTGAGAGAGAGAAAGAGAAGCTGTGAGTGAGAGAGAGAGAGAGAAGATGTGAGTGATAGAAAGAGAGAATGAGAAGCTGTCAGTGAGAGAGAGAGAAAGTAAGAGAAGCTGTGAGTGAGATAGAGAGAGAGAGAAAGAGAAGCTGTGAGTGAGAGAGAGAGGGAGAGAAAGATAATCTGTGTGTTTTAGAGAGAGAGAAAGAGAAGCTGTGAGTGAGAGAGAGAGAAAGAGAAGCTGTGAGTGAGAGAGAGAAGCTATGAGTGAGAGAGAGAAAGAAAAGCTGTGAGTGAGAGAGAGAGAGAGAAAGAGAAGATATGAGTGAGAGAGAGAGAAAGAGAAGCTGTGAGTGAGTGAGAGAAGCTATGAGTGAGAGAGAGAAAGAAAAGCTGTGAGTGAGAGAGAGAGAGAGAAAGAGAAGATATGAGTAAGGGAGAGAGAGAGAAGCAGTGTGTGAGAGAGAAACAGAAGCTGTGAGTGTGTGTGAGAGAGAAAGAGAAGCTGTGAGTGAGAGAGAGAGAAAGAAAGAGAAATTAGAGTGAGAAACAGATAGAGAAAGAGAAGCTGTGAGTGGGAGAGAGAGAGAAAGAGAGTCTGTGAATCAGAGAGAGAGAGAGAAGCTGTGAGTGAGAGAGAGAGAGCCGCTGTGAGTGAGAGAGAGAGAAAGAGAAGCTGTGAATGAGAGAGAGAGAAAGAGAAGCTGTGAGTGAGAGAGAGAGAAAGAGAAGCTGTGAGTGAGTGAGAGAGAGAAAGGGAAGTTTGTGAGTGAGAGAGAGAGAAAGAGAAGCTTTGAGTGAGAGAGAGAAGCTGTGAGTGAGAGAGAGAAAGAAAAGCTTTGAGTGAGAGAGAGAGAGAGAAAGAGAAGATATGTGTGTGTGAGAGAGAGAGAAAGATAGTCTGAGAAAGAGAGAGTGAAAGAGAAGCTGTGAGTGAGACAGAGAGAGGGAGAAAGAGAAGCTGTGTGCGTGAGAGAGAGAAAGAGAAGCTGTGAGTGAGAGTGAGAGAGAGAGAGAGAGAAAGAGAAGCTAAGAGTTAGAGAAAGAGAGAAAGTGAAGCTGTGAGTGAGAGAGAGAGAGACAGAGAAGCTGTGTGAGAGAGAGAGAGAAAGAGAAGATGTGAGTGAGAGTGAGAGAGAGAGAGAGATAAAGAGAAGCTGTGAGTGAGAGAGAGAGAAAGCAAAGCTGTGAGAGAGAGAGAGAAAGAGAAGCTGTGAATGTGTGTGTGAGAGAAAGAGAAGCTGTGAGTGAGAGAGAGAGAAAGAAAGAGAAATTAGAGTGAGAAAGAGAGAGAGAAAGAGAAGCTGTGAGAGAGAGAGAGAGAGAGATGTGAGTGATAGAGAGAGAGAATGAGAAGCTGTGAGTGATAGAGAGAGTAAGTAAGAGAACCTGTGAGTGAGATAGAGAGAGAGAGAAGGAGAAGCTGTGAGTGAGAGAGAGAGAGAGGGAGAAAGATAAGCTGTGAGAGAGAGAGAGAGAGAAGCTGTGTGTGTGTGAGAGAGAAAGAAAAGCTGTGATTGAGAGTGAGTGAGAGAGAGAAAGAGATGCTGTAAGTGAGAGAGAGAGAAGCTGTGAGTGAGAGAGAGAAAGAAAAGCGGTGAGTGAGAGAGAGAGAGAAAGAGAAGCTGTGAGTGAGACTGTGAGAGAGAGAAAGAGAAGCTGTTAGTGAGAGTGAGAGAGAGAGAGAAAGAGAAGCTGTGAGTGAGAGTGAGATTGAAAGAGAAGCTGTGAGTGAGAGAGAGAGAGAAAGAGAAGCTGTGAGTGAGAGGGAGAGAAAGAGAAGCTGTGAGTGACACAGAGAGAGAGAAGCTGTGAGTTAGAGAGAGAGAAAGAGAAGCTGTGAGTGACAGAGAGAGAGAGAAGCTGTGAGTTAGAGAGAGAGAAAGAGAAGCTGTGTGTGTGTGTGAGAGAGAAAGATAGTCTGAGAAAGAGAGAGTGAAAGAGAAGCTGTGAGTGAGACAGAGAGAGGGAGAAAGAGAAGCTGTGTGTGTGAGAGAGAGAAAGAGAAGCTGTGAGTGAGAGAGAGAGATGTGAGTGATAGAGAGAGAGAAAGAGAAGCTGTGAGTGAGAGAGAGAGAGGGAGAGAAAGATAATCTGTGTGTTTTAGAGAGAGAGAAAGAGAAGCTGTGAGTGAGAGAGAGAGAGAGAGCCGCTGTGAGTGAGAGAGAGAGAAAGAGAAGCTGTGAATGAGAGAGAGAGAGAAAGAGAAGCTGTGAGTGAGAAGGAGAGGGAAAGAGAAGCTGTGAGTGAGTGAGAGAGAGAGAAAGAGAAGCTGTGAGTGAGAGAGAGAGAAAGAGAAGCTGTGAGTGAGAGAGAGAGAAAGAGAAGCTGTGAGTAAGAAGGAGAGGGAAAGAGAAGAAGTGAGTGAGTGAGAGAGAGAGAGAAAGAGAAGCTGTGAGAGAGAAAGAGAAGCTGTGAGTGAGAGAGTGAGAGAGAGAAAGAGAATCTGTTAGTGAGAGTGAGAGAGAGAGAAAGAGAAGCTGTGAGTGAGAGAGAGATTGAAAGAGAAGCTGTGAGTGAGAGAGAGAGAGAAAGAGAAGCTGTGAGTGAGAGAGAGAAAGAGAAGCTGTGACTGAGAGGGAGAGAGAGAAAGAGAAGCTGTGACTGAGAGGGAGAGAGAGAAAGAGAAGCTGTGAGTTACACACAGAGAGAGAAGCTGTGAGTTAGAGAGAGAGAAAGAGAAGCTGTGAGTGACAGAGAGAGAGAAAGAGAAGCTGAGAGTGAGAGAGAGAGAGAGAAAGTGAAGCTGTGAGTGTGAGAGAGAGACAGAGAAGCTGTGTGTGTGTGAGAGAGAGAAAGATAGTCTGAGAAAGAGAGAGTGAAAGAGAAGCTGTGCGTGAGACAGAGAGAGGGAGAAAGAGAAGCTGTGTGCGTGAGAGAGAGAAAGTGAAGCTGTGAGTGAGAGAGAGAGAGAAAGAGAAGCTGTGTGTGTGAGAGAGAAAGATATTTTGAGAAAGAGAGAGTGAAAGAGAAGCTGTGAGTGAGAGAGAGAGAGGGAGAAAGAGAAGCTGTGTGTGTGTGAGAGAGAAAGAGAAGCTGTGAGTGAGAGTGAGAGAGAGAGAGAGAAAGAGAAGCTGTGAGTGTGAGTGAGAGAGAAAGAGAAGCTGTGAGTGAGTGAGAGAGAGAGAATGAGAAGCTGTCAGTGAGAGAGAGAAGCTGTGAGAGAGAGAAAGAGAAGCTGTGAGTGAGAGAGAGAGAGAGAAGATGTGAGTGATAGAAAGAGAGAATGAGAAGCTGTCAGTGAGAGAGAGAGAAAGTAAGAGAAGCTGTGAGTGAGATAGAGAGAGAGAGAAAGAGAAGCTGTGAGTGAGAGAGAGAGAGGGAGAGAAAGATAATCTGTGTGTTTTAGAGAGAGAGAAAGAGAAGCTGTGAGTGAGAGAGAGAGAAAGAGAAGCTGTGAGTGAGAGAGAGAAGCTATGAGTGAGAGAGAGAAAGAAAAGCTGTGAGTGAGAGAGAGAGAGAGAAAGAAGATATGAGTGAGAGAGAGAGAGAGAGAGAAGCTGTGAGTGAGTGAGAGAAGCTATGAGTGAGAGAGAGAAAGAAAAGCTGTGAGTGAGAGAGAGAGAGAGAAAGAGAAGATATGAGTAAGGGAGAGAGAGAGAAGCAGTGTGTGAGAGAGAAACAGAAGCTGTGAGTGTGTGTGAGAGAGAAAGAGAAGCTGTGAGTGAGAGAGAGAGAAAGAAAGAGAAATTAGAGTGAGAAACAGATAGAGAAAGAGAAGCTGTGAGTGGGAGAGAGAGAGAAAGAGAGTCTGTGAATCAGAGAGAGAGAGAGAAGCTGTGAGTGAGAGAGAGAGAGCCGCTGTGAGTGAGAGAGAGAGAAAGAGAAGCTGTGAATGAGAGAGAGAGAAAGAGAAGCTGTGAGTGAGAGAGAGAGAAAGAGAAGCTGTGAGTGAGTGAGAGAGAGAAAGGGAAGTTTGTGAGTGAGAGAGAGAGAAAGAGAAGCTTTGAGTGAGAGAGAGAAGCTGTGAGTGAGAGAGAGAAAGAAAAGCTTTGAGTGAGAGAGAGAGAGAGAAAGAGAAGATATGTGTGTGAGAGAGAGAGAGAAAGATAGTCTGAGAAAGAGAGAGTGAAAGAGAAGCTGTGAGTGAGACAGAGAGAGGGAGAAAGAGAAGCTGTGTGCGTGAGAGAGAGAAAGAGAAGCTGTGAGTGAGAGTGAGAGAGAGAGAGAGAAAGAGAAGCTAAGAGTTAGAGAAAGAGAGAAAGTGAAGCTGTGAGTGAGAGAGAGAGAGACAGAGAAGCTGTGTGTGAGAGAGAGAGAAAGAGAAGATGTGAGTGAGAGTGAGAGAGAGAGAGAGATAAAGAGAAGCTGTGAGTGAGAGAGAGAGAAAGCAAAGCTGTGAGAGAGAGAGAGAAAGAGAAGCTGTGAATGTGTGTGTGAGAGAAAGAGAAGCTGTGAGTGAGAGAGAGAGAAAGAAAGAGAAATTAGAGTGAGAAAGAGAGAGAGAAAGAGAAGCTGTGAGAGAGAGAGAGAGAGAGATGTGAGTGATAGAGAGAGAGAATGAGAAGCTGTGAGTGATAGAGAGAGTAAGTAAGAGAACCTGTGAGTGAGATAGAGAGAGAGAGAAGGAGAAGCTGTGAGTGAGAGAGAGAGAGGGAGAAAGATAAGCTGTGAGAGAGAGAGAGAGAGAAGCTGTGTGTGTGAGAGAGAGAAAGAAAAGCTGTGATTGAGAGTGAGTGAGAGAGAGAAAGAGATGCTGTAAGTGAGAGAGAGAGAAGCTGTGAGTGAGAGAGAGAAAGAAAAGCGGTGAGTGAGAGAGAGAGAGAAAGAGAAGCTGTGAGTGAGACTGTGAGAGAGAGAAAGAGAAGCTGTTAGTGAGAGTGAGAGAGAGAGAGAAAGAGAAGCTGTGAGTGAGAGTGAGATTGAAAGAGAAGCTGTGAGTGAGAGAGAGAGAGAAAGAGAAGCTGTGAGTGAGAGGGAGAGAAAGAGAAGCTGTGAGTGACACAGAGAGAGAGAAGCTGTGAGTTAGAGAGAGAGAAAGAGAAGCTGTGAGTGACAGAGAGAGAGAGAAGCTGTGAGTTAGAGAGAGAGAAAGAGAAGCTGTGTGTGTGTGTGAGAGAGAAAGATAGTCTGAGAAAGAGAGAGTGAAAGAGAAGCTGTGAGTGAGACAGAGAGAGGGAGAAAGAGAAGCTGTGTGTGTGAGAGAGAGAAAGAGAAGCTGTGAGTGAGAGTGAGAGAGAGAAAGAGAAAGAGAAGCTGTGAGTGAGAGAGTGAGAAAGAGAAGCTGTGAGTGAGAGAGAGAGAGAAAGCGAAGCTGTGAGTGAGAGAGAGAGAGAATGAGAAGCTGTGAGTGTGAGAGAGAGAAGCTGTGAGTGAGAGAGAGAGATGTGAGTGATAGAGAGAGAGAAAGAGAAGCTGTGAGTGAGAGGGAGAGAAAGTAAGAGAAGCTGTGAGTGAGATAGAGAGAGAGAGAAAGAGAAGCTGTGAGTGAGAGAGAGAGGGAGAAAGATAATCTGTGATTGAGAGTGAGAGAGAGAGAAAGAGAAGCTATGAGTGAGAGAGAGAAAGAGAAGCTGTGAGTGAGAGAGAGAAGCTGTGTGAGAGAGAGAAAGAAAAGCTGTGAGTGAGAGAGAGAGAGAGAAAGAGAAGATATGAGTGAGAGAGAGAGAGTAGCAGTGAGTGAGAGAGAGAGAGAGAAAGAGAAGCTGTGAGTGAGACAGAGAGAGAGAAAGAGAAGCTGTGTGAGAGAGAGAGGGGAAGAAAGAGAAGCTGTGTGAGAGAGAGAGAGAAAGAGAAGCTGTGAGTGTGTGTGAGAGAAAGAGAAGCTGTGAGTGAGAGAGAGAGAAAGAAAGAGAAATTAGAGTGAGAAAGAGATAGAGAAAGAGAAGCTGTGAGTGGGAGAGAGAGAAAGAGTCTGTGAGTGAGAGAGAGAGAGAAGCTGTGAGTGAGAGAGAGAGAGAGCTGCTGTGAGTGAGAGAGAGAGAAAGAGAAGCTGTGAATGAGAGAGAGAGAAACTGTGAGTGAGAGAGAGAGAAAGAGAAGCTGTGAGTGAGTAAGAGAGAGAAAGGGAAGTTGTGAGTGAGAGAGAGAGAGAAAGAGCTGTGAGTGAGAGAGAGAGAGAAAGAGAAGCTGTGAGTGAGAGAGAGAGAAAGAGAAGCTGTGAGTGAGACAGAGAGAGAGAAAGAGAAGCTGTGAGAGAGAGAGAGAGGGAGAAAGAGAAGCTGTGAGAGAGCGAGAGAAAGAGAAGCTGTGAGTGTGTGTGAGAGAGAAAGAGAAGCTGTGAGTGACAGAGAGAGAAAGAAAGAGAAATTAGAGTGAGAAATAGAGAGAGAAAGAGAAGCTGTGAGTGGGAGAGAGAGAAAGAGAGTCTGTGAGTGAGAGAGAGAGAGAGAAGCTGTGAGTGAGAGAGCGAGTGCTGCTGTGAGTGAGAGAGAGAGAAAGAGAAGCTGTGAATGAGAGAGAGAGAGAGAAAGAGAAGCTGTGAGTGAGAGAGAGAGAAAGAAAGAGAAGCTGTGAGTGAGTGAGAGAGAGAAAGGGAAGTTGTGAGTGAGAGAGAGAGAGAAAGAGAAGCTGTGAGTGAGAGAGAGAAAGAGAAGCTGTGTTTGTGAGAGAGAGAAAGAGAAGCTGTGAGTGAGAAGGAGAGAGAGAGAGAAAGAGAAGCTGTGAGTGAGAGAGAGAGAGAGAAAGAGAAGCTGTGAGTGAGAGAGAGAATGAGAAGCTGTGAGTGAGAGAGAGTTGTGAGAGAGAGAGAAAGAGAAGCTGTGAGTGAGAGAGAGAGATGTGAGTGATAGAGAGAGAGAAAGAGAAGCTGTGAGTGAGAGAGAGAGGGAGAAAGATAATCTGTGAGAGAGAGAGAGAAAGAGAAACTGTGTGTGAGAGAGAGAGAGAAAGAGAAGGTGTGAGTGAGAGTGAGAGAGAGAAAGAGAAGCTGTGAGTGAGAGAGAGAGAAAGAGAAGCTGTGAGTGAGAGAGAGAGAAGCTATGAGTGAGAGAGGGAAAGAAAAGCTGTGAGTGAGAGAGAGAGAAAGAGAAGATATGAGTGAGAGAGAGAGAAAGAGAAGCTGTGAGTGAGAGAGAGAGAAGCTATGAGTGAGAGAGAAAGAAAAGCTGTGAGTGAGAGAGAGAGAGAAAGAGAAGATATGAGTGAGAGAGAGAGAGAAGCTGTGAGTGAGAGAGAGAGAAAGAAAGAGAAATTAGAGTGAGAAAGAGAGAGAGAAAGACAAGCTGTGAGTGGGAGAGAGAGAAAGAGAGTCTGTGAATCAGAGAGAGAGAGGGAAGCTGTGAGTGAGAGAGAGAGAGAGCCGCTGTGAGTGAGAGAGAGAGAAAGAGAAGCTGTGAATGAGAGAGAGAGAGAAAGAGAAGCTGTGAGTGAGAAGGAGAGGGAAAGAGAAGCTGTGAGTGAGTGAGAGAGAGAGAAAGAGAAGCTGTGAGTGAGAGAGAGAGAAAGAGAAGCTGTGAGTGAGAGAGAGAGAGAAAGAGAAGCTGTGAGTAAGAAGGAGAGGGAAAGAGAAGAAGTGAGTGAGTGAGTGAGAGAGAGAAAGAGAAGCTGTGAGAGAGAAAGAGAAGCTGTGAGTGAGAGAGTGAGAGAGAGAAAGAGAATCTGTTAGTGAGAGTGAGAGAGAGAGAAAGAGAAGCTGTGAGTGAGAGAGAGATTGAAAGAGAAGCTGTGAGTGAGAGAGAGAGAGAAAGAGAAGCTGTGAGTGAGAGAGAGAAAGAGAAGCTGTGACTGAGAGGGAGAGAGAGAAAGAGAAGCTGTGAGTTACACACAGAGAGAGAAGCTGTGAGTTAGAGAGAGAGAAAGAGAAGCTGTGAGTGACAGAGAGAGAGAAAGAGAAGCTGAGAGTGAGAGAGAGAGAGAGAAAGTGAAGCTGTGAGTGTGAGAGAGAGACAGAGAAGCTGTGTGTGTGTGAGAGAGAGAAAGATAGTCTGAGAAAGAGAGAGTGAAAGAGAAGCTGTGCGTGAGACAGAGAGAGGGAGAAAGAGAAGCTGTGTGCGTGAGAGAGAGAAAGTGAAGCTGTGAGTGAGAGAGAGAGAGAAAGAGAAGCTGTGTGTGTGAGAGAGAAAGATATTTTGAGAAAGAGAGAGTGAAAGAGAAGCTGTGAGTGAGAGAGAGAGAGGGAGAAAGAGAAGCTGTGTGTGTATGAGAGAGAAAGAGAAGCTGTGAGTGAGAGTGAGAGAGAGAAAGAGAAGCTGTGAGTGTGAGTGAGAGAGAAAGAGAAGCTGTGAGTGAGTGAGAGAGAGAGAATGAGAAGCTGTGAGTGAGAGAGAGAAGCTGTGAGAGAGAGAAAGAAGCTGTGAGTGAGAGAGAGAGAGAAGATGTGAGTGATAGAAAGAGAGAATGAGAAGCTGTCAGTGAGAGAGAGAGAAAGTAAGAGAAGCTGTGAGTGAGATAGAGAGAGAGAGAAAGAGAAGCTGTGAGTGAGAGAGAGAGAGGGAGAGAAAGATAATCTGTGTGTTTTAGAGAGAGAGAAAGAGAAGCTGTGAGTGAGAGAGAGAGAAAGAGAAGCTGTGAGTGAGAGAGAGAAGCTATGAGTGAGAGAGAGAAAGAAAAGCTGTGAGTGAGAGAGAGAGAGAAAGAGAAAATATGAGTGAGAGAGAGAGAAAGAGAAGCTGTGAGTGAGTGAGAGAAGCTATGAGTGAGAGAGAGAAAGAAAAGCTGTGAGTGAGAGAGAGAGAGAGAAAGAGAAGATATGAGTGAGGGAGAGAGAGAAGCAGTGTGTGAGAGAGAAACAGAAGCTGTGAGTGTGTGTGAGAGAGAAAGAGAAGCTGTGAGTGAGAGAGAGAGAAAGAAAGAGAAATTAGAGTGAGAAACAGATAGAGAAAGAGAAGCTGTGAGTGGGAGAGAGAGAAAGAGAGTCTGTGAATCAGAGAGAGAGAGAGAAGCTGTGAGTGAGAGAGAGAGAGAGCCGCTGTGAGTGAGAGAGAGAGAAAGAGAAGCTGTGAATGAGAGAGAGAGAGAGAAAGAGAAGCTGTGAGTGAGAGAGAGAGAAAGAGAAGCTGTGAGTGAGTGATAGAGAGAAAGGGAAGTTTGTGAGTGAGAGAGAGAGAGAAAGAGAAGCTTTGAGTGAGAGAGAGAAGCTGTGAGTGAGAGAGAGAAAGAAAAGCTTTGAGTGAGAGAGAGAGAGAGAAAGAGAAGATATGTGTGTGTGAGAGAGAGAGAAAGATAGTCTGAGAAAGAAAGAGTGAAAGAGAAGCTGTGAGTGAGACAGAGAGAGGGAGAAAGAGAAGCTGTGTGCGTGAGAGAGAGAAAGAGAAGCTGTGAGTGAGAGTGAGAGAGAGAGAGAGAAAGAGAAGCTAAGAGTTAGAGAAAGAGAGAAAGTGAAGCTGTGAGTGAGAGAGAGAGAGACAGAGAAGCTGTGTGTGTGAGAGAGAGAAAGAGAAGATGTGAGTGAGAGTGAGAGAGAGAGAGAGAGATAAAGAGAAGCTGTGAGTGAGAGAGAGAGAAAGCAAAGCTGTGAGAGAGAGAGAGAAAGAGAAGCTGTGAATGTGTGTGTGAGAGAAAGAGAAGCTGTGAGTGAGAGAGAGAGAAAGAAAGAGAAATTAGAGTGAGAAAGAGAGAGAGAAAGAGAAGCTGTGTGAGAGAGAGAGAGAGAGATGTGAGTGATAGAGAGAGAGAATGAGAAGCTGTGAGTGATAGAGAGAGTAAGTAAGAGAACCTGTGAGTGAGATAGAGAGAGAGAGAAGGAGAAGCTGTGAGTGAGAGAGAGAGAGGGAGAAAGATAAGCTGTGAGAGAGAGAGAGAGAGAAGCTGTGTGTGTGAGAGAGAGAAAGAAAAGCTGTGATTGAGAGTGAGTGAGAGAGAGAAAGAGATGCTGTAAGTGAGAGAGAGAGAAGCTGTGAGTGAGAGAGAGAAAGAAAAGCGGTGAGTGAGAGAGAGAGAGAAAGAGAAGCTGTGAGTGAGACTGTGAGAGAGAGAAAGAGAAGCTGTTAGTGAGAGTGAGAGAGAGAGAGAAAGAGAAGCTATGAGTGAGAGTGAGATTGAAAGAGAAGCTGTGAGTGAGAGAGAGAGAGAAAGAGAAGCTGTGAGTGAGAGGGAGAGAAAGAGAAGCTGTGAGTGACACAGAGAGAGAGAAGCTGTGAGTTAGAGAGAGAGAAAGAGAAGCTGTGAGTGACAGAGAGAGAGAGAAGCTGTGAGTTAGAGAGAGAGAAAGAGAAGCTGTGTGTGTGTGTGAGATAGAAAGATAGTCTGAGAAAGAGAGAGTGAAAGAGAAGCTGTGAGTGAGACAGAGAGAGGGAGAAAGAGAAGCTGTGTGTGTGAGAGAGAGAAAGAGAAGCTGTGAGTGAGAGTGAGAGAGAGAAAGAGAAAGAGAAGCTGTGAGTGAGAGAGTGAGAAAGAGAAGCTGTGAGTGAGAGAGAGAGAAAGCGAAGCTGTGAGTGAGAGAGAGAGAGAATGAGAAGCTGTGAGTGTGAGAGAGAGAAGCTGTGAGTGAGAGAGAGAGATGTGAGTGATAGAGAGAGAGAAAGAGAAGCTGTGAGTGAGAGGGAGAGAAAGTAAGAGAAGCTGTGAGTGAGATAGAGAGAGAGAGAAAGAGAAGCTGTGAGTGAGAGAGAGAGGGAGAAAGATAATCTGTGATTGAGAGTGAGAGAGAGAGAAAGAGAAGCTATGAGTGAGAGAGAGAAAGAGAAGCTGTGAGTGAGAGAGAGAAGCTGTGTGAGAGAGAGAAAGAAAAGCTGTGAGTGAGAGAGAGAGAGAGAAAGAGAAGATATGAGTGAGAGAGAGAGAGTAGCAGTGAGTGAGAGAGAGAGAGAAAGAGAAGCTGTGAGTGAGACAGAGAGAGAGAAAGAGAAGCTGTGTGAGAGAGAGAGGGGAAGAAAGAGAAGCTGTGTGAGAGAGAGAGAAAGAGAAGCTGTGAGTGTGTGTGAGAGAAAGAGAAGCTGTGAGTGAGAGAGAGAGAAAGAAAGAGAAATTAGAGTGAGAAAGAGATAGAGAAAGAGAAGCTGTGAGTGGGAGAGAGAGAAAGAGTCTGTGAGTGAGAGAGAGAGAGAAGCTGTGAGTGAGAGAGAGAGAGAGCTGCTGTGAGTGAGAGAGAGAGAAAGAGAAGCTGTGAATGAGAGAGAGAGAAACTGTGAGTGAGAGAGAGAGAAAGAGAAGCTGTGAGTGAGTAAGAGAGAGAAAGGGAAGTTGTGAGTGAGAGAGAGAGAGAAAGAGCTGTGAGTGAGAGAGAGAGAGAAAGAGAAGCTGTGAGTGAGAGAGAGAGAAAGAGAAGCTGTGAGTGAGACAGAGAGAGAGAAAGAGAAGCTGTGAGAGAGAGAGAGAGGGAGAAAGAGAAGCTGTGAGAGAGCGAGAGAAAGAGAAGCTGTGAGTGTGTGTGAGAGAGAAAGAGAAGCTGTGAGTGACAGAGAGAGAAAGAAAGAGAAATTAGAGTGAGAAATAGAGAGAGAAAGAGAAGCTGTGAGTGGGAGAGAGAGAAAGAGAGTCTGTGAGTGAGAGAGAGAGAGAGAAGCTGTGAGTGAGAGAGCGAGTGCTGCTGTGAGTGAGAGAGAGAGAAAGAGAAGCTGTGAATGAGAGAGAGAGAGAGAAAGAGAAGCTGTGAGTGAGAGAGAGAGAAAGAAAGAGAAGCTGTGAGTGAGTGAGAGAGAGAAAGGGAAGTTGTGAGTGAGAGAGAGAGAGAAAGAGAAGCTGTGAGTGAGAGAGAGAAAGAGAAGCTGTGTTTGTGAGAGAGAGAAAGAGAAGCTGTGAGTGAGAAGGAGAGAGAGAGAGAAAGAGAAGCTGTGAGTGAGAGAGAGAGAGAGAGAAAGAGAAGCTGTGAGTGAGAGAGAGAATGAGAAGCTGTGAGTGAGAGAGAGTTGTGAGAGAGAGAGAAAGAGAAGCTGTGAGTGAGAGAGAGAGATGTGAGTGATAGAGAGAGAGAAAGAGAAGCTGTGAGTGAGAGAGAGAGGGAGAAAGATAATCTGTGAGAGAGAGAGAGAAAGAGAAACTGTGTGTGAGAGAGAGAGAGAAAGAGAAGGTGTGAGTGAGAGTGAGAGAGAGAAAGAGAAGCTGTGAGTGAGAGAGAGAGAAAGAGAAGCTGTGAGTGAGAGAGAGAGAAGCTATGAGTGAGAGAGGGAAAGAAAAGCTGTGAGTGAGAGAGAGAGAAAGAGAAGATATGAGTGAGAGAGAGAGAAAGAGAAGCTGTGAGTGAGAGAGAGAGAAGCTATGAGTGAGAGAGAAAGAAAAGCTGTGAGTGAGAGAGAGAGAAAGAGAAGATATGAGTGAGAGAGAGAGAGAAGCTGTGAGTGAGAGAGAGAGAAAGAAAGAGAAATTAGAGTGAGAAAGAGAGAGAGAAAGACAAGCTGTGAGTGGGAGAGAGAGAAAGAGAGTCTGTGAATCAGAGAGAGAGAGGGAAGCTGTGAGTGAGAGAGAGAGAGAGCCGCTGTGAGTGAGAGAGAGAGAAAGAGAAGCTGTGAATGAGAGAGAGAGAGAAAGAGAAGCTGTGAGTGAGAAGGAGAGGGAAAGAGAAGCTGTGAGTGAGTGAGAGAGAGAGAAAGAGAAGCTGTGAGTGAGAGAGAGAGAAAGAGAAGCTGTGAGTGAGAGAGAGAGAGAAAGAGAAGCTGTGAGTAAGAAGGAGAGGGAAAGAGAAGAAGTGAGTGAGTGAGTGAGAGAGAGAAAGAGAAGCTGTGAGAGAGAAAGAGAAGCTGTGAGTGAGAGAGTGAGAGAGAGAAAGAGAATCTGTTAGTGAGAGTGAGAGAGAGAGAAAGAGAAGCTGTGAGTGAGAGAGAGATTGAAAGAGAAGCTGTGAGTGAGAGAGAGAGAGAAAGAGAAGCTGTGAGTGAGAGAGAGAAAGAGAAGCTGTGACTGAGAGGGAGAGAGAGAAAGAGAAGCTGTGAGTTACACACAGAGAGAGAAGCTGTGAGTTAGAGAGAGAGAAAGAGAAGCTGTGAGTGACAGAGAGAGAGAAAGAGAAGCTGAGAGTGAGAGAGAGAGAGAGAAAGTGAAGCTGTGAGTGTGAGAGAGAGACAGAGAAGCTGTGTGTGTGTGAGAGAGAGAAAGATAGTCTGAGAAAGAGAGAGTGAAAGAGAAGCTGTGCGTGAGACAGAGAGAGGGAGAAAGAGAAGCTGTGTGCGTGAGAGAGAGAAAGTGAAGCTGTGAGTGAGAGAGAGAGAGAAAGAGAAGCTGTGTGTGTGAGAGAGAAAGATATTTTGAGAAAGAGAGAGTGAAAGAGAAGCTGTGAGTGAGAGAGAGAGAGGGAGAAAGAGAAGCTGTGTGTGTATGAGAGAGAAAGAGAAGCTGTGAGTGAGAGTGAGAGAGAGAAAGAGAAGCTGTGAGTGTGAGTGAGAGAGAAAGAGAAGCTGTGAGTGAGTGAGAGAGAGAGAATGAGAAGCTGTGAGTGAGAGAGAGAAGCTGTGAGAGAGAGAAAGAAGCTGTGAGTGAGAGAGAGAGAGAAGATGTGAGTGATAGAAAGAGAGAATGAGAAGCTGTCAGTGAGAGAGAGAGAAAGTAAGAGAAGCTGTGAGTGAGATAGAGAGAGAGAGAAAGAGAAGCTGTGAGTGAGAGAGAGAGAGGGAGAGAAAGATAATCTGTGTGTTTTAGAGAGAGAGAAAGAGAAGCTGTGAGTGAGAGAGAGAGAAAGAGAAGCTGTGAGTGAGAGAGAGAAGCTATGAGTGAGAGAGAGAAAGAAAAGCTGTGAGTGAGAGAGAGAGAGAAAGAGAAAATATGAGTGAGAGAGAGAGAAAGAGAAGCTGTGAGTGAGTGAGAGAAGCTATGAGTGAGAGAGAGAAAGAAAAGCTGTGAGTGAGAGAGAGAGAGAGAAAGAGAAGATATGAGTGAGGGAGAGAGAGAAGCAGTGTGTGAGAGAGAAACAGAAGCTGTGAGTGTGTGTGAGAGAGAAAGAGAAGCTGTGAGTGAGAGAGAGAGAAAGAAAGAGAAATTAGAGTGAGAAACAGATAGAGAAAGAGAAGCTGTGAGTGGGAGAGAGAGAAAGAGAGTCTGTGAATCAGAGAGAGAGAGAGAAGCTGTGAGTGAGAGAGAGAGAGAGCCGCTGTGAGTGAGAGAGAGAGAAAGAGAAGCTGTGAATGAGAGAGAGAGAGAGAAAGAGAAGCTGTGAGTGAGAGAGAGAGAAAGAGAAGCTGTGAGTGAGTGATAGAGAGAAAGGGAAGTTTGTGAGTGAGAGAGAGAGAGAAAGAGAAGCTTTGAGTGAGAGAGAGAAGCTGTGAGTGAGAGAGAGAAAGAAAAGCTTTGAGTGAGAGAGAGAGAGAGAAAGAGAAGATATGTGTGTGTGAGAGAGAGAGAAAGATAGTCTGAGAAAGAAAGAGTGAAAGAGAAGCTGTGAGTGAGACAGAGAGAGGGAGAAAGAGAAGCTGTGTGCGTGAGAGAGAGAAAGAGAAGCTGTGAGTGAGAGTGAGAGAGAGAGAGAGAAAGAGAAGCTAAGAGTTAGAGAAAGAGAGAAAGTGAAGCTGTGAGTGAGAGAGAGAGAGACAGAGAAGCTGTGTGTGTGAGAGAGAGAAAGAGAAGATGTGAGTGAGAGTGAGAGAGAGAGAGAGAGATAAAGAGAAGCTGTGAGTGAGAGAGAGAGAAAGCAAAGCTGTGAGAGAGAGAGAAAGAGAAGCTGTGAATGTGTGTGTGAGAGAAAGAGAAGCTGTGAGTGAGAGAGAGAGAAAGAAAGAGAAATTAGAGTGAGAAAGAGAGAGAGAAAGAGAAGCTGTGTGAGAGAGAGAGAGAGAGAAGATGTGAGTGATAGAGAGAGAGAATGAGAAGCTGTGAGTGATAGAGAGAGTAAGTAAGAGAACCTGTGAGTGAGATAGAGAGAGAGAGAAGGAGAAGCTGTGAGTGAGAGAGAGAGAGGGAGAAAGATAAGCTGTGAGAGAGAGAGAGAGAGAAGCTGTGTGTGTGAGAGAGAGAAAGAAAAGCTGTGATTGAGAGTGAGTGAGAGAGAGAAAGAGATGCTGTAAGTGAGAGAGAGAGAGAAAGAGAAGCTGTGAGTGAGACTGTGAGAGAGAGAAAGAGAAGCTGTTAGTGAGAGTGAGAGAGAGAGAGAAAGAGAAGCTGTGAGTGAGAGTGAGATTGAAAGAGAAGCTGTGAGTGAGAGAGAGAGAGAAAGAGAAGCTGTGAGTGAGAGGGAGAGAAAGAGAAGCTGTGAGTGACACAGAGAGAGAGAAGCTGTGAGTTAGAGAGAGAGAAAGAGAAGCTGTGAGTGACAGAGAGAGGAAGAGAAGCTGTGAGTGAGAGAGAGAGAGAGAGAAAGAGAAGCTGTGTGTGTGTGAGAGAGAAAGATAGTCTGAGAAAGAGAGAGTGAAAGAGAAGCTGTGAGTGAGACAGAGAGAGAGAGAAAGAGAAGCTGTGTGTGTGAGAGAGAGAAAGAGAAGCTGTGAGTGAGAGTGAGAGAGAGAAAGAGAAAGAGAAGCTGTGAGTGAGAGTGAGAAAGAGAAGCTGTGAGTGAGAGAGAGAGAAAGCGAAGCTGTGAGTGAGAGAGAGAGAGAATGAGAAGCTGTGAATGTGAGAGAGAGAAGCTGTGAGTGAGAGAGAGAGATGTGAGTGATAGAGAGAGAGAAAGAGAAGCTGTGAGTGAGAGGGAGAGAAAGTAAGAGAAGCTGTGAGTGAGATAGAGAGAGAGAGAAAGAGAAGCTGTGAGTGAGAGAGAGAGGGAGAAAGATAATCTGTGATTGAGAGTGAGAGAGAGAGAAAGAGAAGCTATGAGTGAGAGAGAGAGAAAGAGAAGCTGTGAGTGAGAGAGAGAAGCTGTGTGAGAGAGAGAAAGAAAAGCTGTGAGTGAGAGAGAGAGAGAGAAAGAGAAGATATGAGTGAGTGAGAGAGAGAAGCAGTGAGTGAGAGAGAGAGAGAGAAAGAGAAGCTGTGAGTGAGTGAGAGAGAGAGAAAGAGAAGCTGTGAGTGAGAGAGAGAGAAAGAGAAGCTGTGAGTGAGAGAGAGAAAGAGAAGCTGTGACTGAGAGGGAGAGAGAGAAAGAGAAGCTGTGAGTGACAGAGAGGGGAAGAAAGAGAAGCTGTGTGTGTGAGAGAGAGAAGGAGAAGCTGTGAGTGTGTGTGAGAGAAAGAGAAGCTGTGAGTGAGAGAGAGAGAGAAAGAAAGAGAAATTAGAGTGAGAAAGAGATAGAGAAAGAGAAGCTGTGAGTGGGAGAGAGAGAAAGAGTCTGTGAGTGAGAGAGAGAGAGAAGCTGTGAGTGAGAGAGAGAGAGAGCTGCTGTGAGTGAGTGAGAGAGAGAGAAAGAGAAGCTGTGAGTGAGAGAGAGAGAAAGAGAAGCTGTGAGTGAGAGAGAGAAAGAGAAGCTGTGAGTGAGAGAGAGAGAGAAAGAGAAGCTGTGTGTAAGAAGGAGAGGGAAAGAGAAGAAGTGAGTGAGTGAGAGAGAGAGAGAAAGAGAATCTGTGAGAGAGAAAGAGAAGCTGTGAGTGAGAGAGTGAGAGAGAGAAAGAGAATCTGTTAGTGAGAGTGAGAGAGAGAGAGAAAGAGAAGCTGTGTGTGAGAGAGAGATTGAAAGAGAAGCTGTGAGTGAGAGAGAGAGAGAGAAAGAGAAGCTGTGAGTGAGAGAGAGAAAGAGAAGCTGTGACTGAGAGGGAGAGAGAGAAAGAGAAGCTGTGAGTGACAGAGAGAGAAGCTGTGAGTTAGAGAGAGAGAAAGAGAAGCTGTGAGTGACAGAGAGAGAGAAAGAGAAGCTGAGAGTGAGAGAGAGAGAGAGAGAAAGTGAAGCTTTGAGTGAGAGAGAGAGACAGAGAAGCTGTGTGTGTGTGTGAGAGAGAAAGATAGTCTGAGAAAGAGAGAGTGAAAGAGAAGCTGTGAGTGAGACAGAGAGAGGGAGAAAGAGAAGCTGTGTGCGTGTGAGAGAGAAAGAGAAGCTGTGAGTGAGAGAGAGAGAAAGTGAAGCTGTGAGTGAGAGAGAGAGAGAAAGAGACGCTGTGTGTGTGAGAGAGAGAAAGATAGTCTGAGAAAGAGAGAGTGAAAGAGAAGCTGTGAGTGAGAGAGAGAGGGAGAAACAGAAGCTGTGTGTGAGAGAGAGAGAAAGAGAAGCTGTGAGTGAGAGTGAGAGAGAGAGAAAAAGAGAAGCTGTGAGTGTGAGTGAGAGAGAAAGTGAAGCTGTGAGTGAGAGAGAGAGAGAATGAGAAGCTGTGAGTGAGAGAGAGAAGCTGTGTGAGAGAGGGAGAAAGAGAAGCTGTGAGTGAGAGAGAGAGAGAAGATGTGAGTGATAGAGAGAGAGAATGAGAAGCTGTCAGTGAGAGAGAGAGAAAGTAAGAGAAGCTGTGAGTGAGATAGAGAGAGAGAAAGAGAAGCTGTGAGTGAGAGAGAGAGAGGGAGAGAAAGATAATCTGTGAGAGAGCGAGAGAGAAAGAGAAGCTGTGTGTTTTAGAGAGAGAGAAAGAGAAGCTGTGATTGAGAGTGTGAGAGAGAGAGAAAGAGAAGCTGTGAGTGAGAGAGAGAGAAGCTATGAGTGAGAGAGAAAAAGAAAAGCTGTGAGTGAGAGAGAGAGAGAAAGAGAAGATATGAGTGAGAGAGAGAGAGAGAAGCAGTGAGAGAGAGAGAAACAGAAGCTGTGAGTGAGACAGAGAGAGAGAAAGAGAAGCTGAGAGAGAGAGAGAGGGAGAAAGAGAAGCTGTGTGAGAGAGAGAGAATGAAAAGCTGTGAGTGTGTGTGAGAGAGAAAGAGAAGCTGTGAGTGAGAGAGAGAGAAAGAAAGAGAAATTAGAGTGAGAAAGAGAGAGAGAAAGAGAAGCTGTGAGTGGGAGAGAGAGAAAGAGAGTCTGTGAATCATAGAGAGAGAGAGAAGCTGTGCGTGAGAGAGAGAGAGCCGCTGTGAGTGAGAGAGAGAGAAAGAGAAGCTGTGAATGAGAGAGAGAGAGAAAGAGAAGCTGTGAGTGAGAGAAAGAGAAAGAGAAGCTGTGAGTGAGTGAGAGAGAGAAAGGGAAGTTTGTGAGTGAGAGAGAGAGAGAAAGAGAAGCTGCGTTTGAGAGAGAGAAGCTGTGAGTGAGAGAGAGAAAGAAAAGCTGTGAGTGAGAGAGAGAGAGAAAGAGAAGATGTGAGTGAGTGAGTGAGAGAGAGAAGCAATGAGTGTGAGAGAGAGAGAGAAAGAGAAGCTGTCAGTGAGACAGAGAGAGAGAAAGAGAAGCTGTGAGAGAGAGAAAGAGGGAGAAAGAGAAGCTGTGTGTGAGAGAGAGAGAGAGAAGCTGTGTGTGTGTGTGTGAGAGAAAGAGAAGCTGTGAGTGAGAGAGAGAGAAAGAAAGAGAAATTAGAGTGAGAAAGAGAGAGAGAAAGAGAAGCTGTGAGTGAGAGAGAGAGAGAGAAGATGTGAGTGATAGAGAGAGAGAATGAGAAGCTGTGAGTGATAGAGAGAGTAAGTAAGAGAAGCTGTGAGTGAGATAGAGAGAGAGAAGGAGAAGCTGTGAGTGAGTGAGAGAGAGGGAGAAAGATAAGCTGTGAGAGAGAGAGAGAGAGAGAAGCTGTGTGTGTGTGTGAGAGAGAGAAAGAAAAGCTGTGATTGAGAGTGAGTGAGAGAGAGAAAGAGATGCTGTAAGTGAGAGAGAGAGAAGCTGTGAGTGAGAGAGATAAAGAAAAGCGGTGAGTGAGAGAGAGAGAGAAAGAGAAGCTGTGAGTGAGACTGTGAGAGAGAGAAAGAGAAGCTGTTAGTGAGAGTGAGAGAGAGAGAGAAAGAGAAGCTGTGAGTGAGAGTGAGATTGAAAGAGAAGCTGTGAGTGAGAGAGAGAGAGAGAGAAAGAGATGCTGTGAGTGAGAGAGAGAAAGAGAATCTGTGAGTGAGAGGGAGAGAAAGAGAAGCTGTGAGTGACACAGAGAGAGAGAAGCTGTGAGTTAGAGAGAGAGAAAGAGAAGCTGTGAGTGACAGAGAGAGAGGAAGAGATGCTGTGTGTGTGTGAGAGAGAGAAAGATAGTCTGAGAAAGAGAGATAGAAAGAGAAGCTGTGAGTGGGAGAGAGAGAAAGAGAGTCTGTGAATCAGAGAGAGAGAGAGAAGCTGTGAGTGAGAGAGAGAGAGAGCCGCTGTGAGTGAGAGAGAAAGAGACGCTGTGAGTGAGTGAGAGAGAAAGGGAAGTTTGTGAGTGAGAGAGAGAGAGAAAGAGAAGATGTGAGTGAGAGAGAGAAGCTGTGAGTGAGAGAGAGAAAGAAAAGCTGTGAGTGAGAGAGAGAGAGAGAAAGAGAAGATGTGTGTGAGAGAGAGAGAGGGAGAAAGAGAAGCTGTGTGCGTGAGAGAGAGAAAGAGAAGCTGTGAGTGAGAGTGAGTGAGAGAGAGAGAAAGAGAAGCTGAGAGTTAGAGAGAGAGAAAGTGAAGCTGTGAGTGAGAGAGAGAGAGAAGCTGTGTGTGTGAGAGAGAGAGAAAGATAGTCTGTGAAAGAGAGAGTGAAAGAGAAGCTGTGAGTGAGACAGAGAGAGGGAGAAAGAGAAGCTGTGTGTGTGTGAGAGAGAAAGAGAAGCTGTGAGTGAGAGTGAGAGAGAGAGAGAGAAAGAGAAGCTGTGAGTGAGAGAGAGAGATAAAGAGAAGCTGTGAGTGAGAGAGAGAGAAAGCAAAGCTGTGAGTGAGAGAGAGAGAGAATGAGAAGCTGTGAGTGAGAGAGAGAGAAGATGTGAGTGAGAGAGAGAGAGAGAAGATGTGAGTGAGAGAGAGAGGGAGAAAGAGAAGCTGTGTGTGTGTGAAAGAGAAAGAGAAGCTGTGAGTGAGAGTGAGAGAGAGAGAAAGAGAAAGAGAAGCTGTGAGTGAGAGAGCGAGAGAGAGAAAGAGAAGCTGTTAGTGAGAGTGAGAGAGAGAGAGAAAGAGAAGCTGTGAGTGAGAGAGAGAGAAAGAGAAGCTGTGAGAGAGAAAGAGAAGCTGTGAGTGAGAGAGTGAGAGAGAGAAAGAGAATCTGTTAGTGAGAGTGAGAGAGAGAGAGAGAGAAAGAGAAGCTGTGAGTGAGAGAGAGATTGAAAGAGAAGCTGTGAGTGAGAGAGAGAGAGAGAAAGAGAAGCTGTGAGTGAGAGAGAGAAAGAGAAGCTGTGACTGAGAGGGAGAGAGAAAGAGAAGCTGAGAGTGAGAGAGAGAGAGAAAGTGAAGCTGTGAGTGAGAGAGAGAGAGACAGAGAAGCTGTGTGTGTGTGTGAGAGAGAAAGATAGTCTGAGAAAGAGAGAGTGAAAGAGAAGCTGTGAGTGAGACAGAGAGAGGGAGAAAGAGAAGATGTGTGCGTGAGAGAGAGAAAGAGAAGCTGTGAGTGAGAGAGAGAGAAAGTGAAGCTGTGAGTGAGAGAGAGAGAGAAAGAGACGCTGTGTGTGAGAGAGAGAAAGATAGTCTGAGAAAGAGAGAGTGAAAGAGAAGCTGTGAGTGAGAGAGAGAGGGAGAAAGAGAAGCTGTGTGTGTGTGAGAGAGAAAGAGAAGCTGTGAGTGAGAGTGAGAGAGAGAGAGAAAAAGAGAAGCTGTGAGTGTGAGTAAGAGAGAAACAGAAGCTTTCAGTGAGTGAGAGATAGAGAATGAGAAGCTGTGAGTGAGAGAGAGAAGCTGTGAGAGAGAGAGAGAAAGAGAAGCTGTGAGTGAGAGAGAGAGAGAAGCTGTGTGTGTGTGAGAGAGAGAAAGATAGTCTGAGAAAGAGAGAGTGAAAGAGAAGCTGTGAGTGAGACAGAGAGAGGGAGAAAGAGAAGCTGTGTGTGTGAGAGAGAGAAAGAGAAGCTGTGAGTGAGAGTGAGAGAGAGAGAGAGAAAGAGAAGCTGTGAGTGAGAGAGAGAGATAAAGAGAAGCTGTGAGTGAGAGAGAGAGAAAGCAAAGCTGTGAGTGAGAGAGAGAGAATGAGAAGCTGTGAGTGAGAGAGAGAGAAGCTGTGAGTGAGAGAGAGAGAGAAGATGTGAGTGAGAGAGAGAGGGAGAAAGAGAAGCTGTGTGTGTGTGAAAGAGAAAGAGAAGCTGTGAGTGAGAGTGATAGAGAGAGAAAGAGAAAGAGAAGCTGTGAGTGAGAGAGCGAGAGAGAAAGAGAAGCTGTTAGTGAGAGTGAGAGAGAGAGAGAAAGAGAAGCTCTGAGTGAGTGAGAGAGAAAGAGATGCTGTGAGTGAGAGAGAGAGAGAAAGAGAAGCTGTGAGTGAGAGAGAGAGAAAGAGAAGCTGTGTGTGAGAGAGAGAGAAAGAGAAGCTGTGAGTGAGAAGGAGAGGGAAAGAGAAGCTGTGAGTGAGTGAGAGAGAGAGAAAGAGTAGCTGTGAGTGAGAGAGAGAGAAAGAGAAGCTGTGAGAGAGAAAGAGAAGCTGTGAGTGAGAGAGTGAGAGAGAAAGAGAATCTGTTAGTGAGAGTGAGAGAGAGAGAGAAAGAGAAGCTGTGAGTGAGAGAGAGATTGAAAGAGAAGCTGTGAGTGAGAGAGAGAGAGAAAGAGAAGCTGTGAGTGAGAGAGAGAAAGAGAAGCTGTGACTGAGAGGGAGAGAGAAAGAGAAGCTGAGAGTGAGAGAGAGAGAGAAAGTGAAGCTGTGAGTGAGAGAGAGAGAGACAGAGAAGCTGTGTGTGTGTGAGAGAGAAAGATAGTCTGAGAAAGAGAGAGTGAAAGAGAAGCTGTGAGTGAGACAGAGAGAGGGAGAAAGAGAAGCTGTGTGCGTGAGAGAGAGAAAGAGAAGCTGTGAGTGAGAGAGAGAGAAAGTGAAGCTGTGAGTGAGAGAGAGAGAGAAAGAGACGCTGTGTGTGTGTGAGAGAGAAAGATAGTCTGAGAAAGAGAGAGTGAAAGAGAAGCTGTGAGTGAGAGAGAGAGAGGGAGAAAGAGAAGCTGTGTGTGTGTGAGAGAGAAAGAGAAGATGTGAGTGAGAGTGAGAGAGAGAGAGAAAAAGAGAAGCTGTGTGTGTGAGTAAGAGAGAAAGAGAAGCTGTGAGTGAGTGAGAGAGAGAGAATGAGAAGCTGTGAGTGAGAGAGAGAAGCTGTGAGAGAGAGAGAGAAAGAGAAGCTGTGAGTGAGAGAGAGAGAGAGAAAATGTGAGTGATAGAGAGAGAGAATGAGAAGTTGTCAGTGAGAGAGAGAAAGTAAGAGAAGCTGTGAGTGAGATAGAGAGAGAGAGAAAGAGAAGCTGTGAGTGAGAGAGAGAGAGGGAGAGAAAGATAATCTGTGTGAGAGAGAGAGAGAAAGAGATGCTGTGAGTGAGAAAGAGAGAGAAAGAGAAGCTGTGAGTGAGAGTGTGTGTGAGAGAGAAAGAGAAGCTGTGAGTGAGAGAGAGAGAAAGAGAAGCTGTGAGTGAGAGAGAGAGAAGCTATGAGTGAGAGAGAGAAAGGAAAGGTGTGAGTGAGAGAGAGAGAGAGAAAGAGAAGATATGAGTGAGAGAGAGAGAGAAGCAGTGAGAGAGAGAGAAACAGAAGCTGTGAGTGAGACAGAGAGAGAGAAAGAGAAGCTGTGAGAGAGAGAGAGAGGGAGAAAGAGAAGCTGTGAGAGAGAGAGAGAAAGAGAAGCTGTGAGTGTGTGAGAGAGAGAAAGAGAAGCTGTGAGTGAGAGAGAGAGAAAGAAAGAGAAATTAGAGTGAGAAAGAGAGAGAAAAAGAGAAGCTGTGAGAGGGAGAGAGAGAAAGAGAGTCTGTGAATCAGAGAGAGAGAGAAGCTGTGAGTGAGAGAGAGAGAGAGCCGCTGTGAGTGAGAGAGAGAGAAAGAGAAGCTGTGAGTGAGTGAGAGAGAGAAAGGGAAGTTTGTGAGTGAGAGAGAGAGAGAAAGAGAAGCTGTGAGTGAGAGAGAGAAGCTGTGTGTGAGAGAGAGAAAGAAAAGCTGTGAGTGAGAGTGAGAGAGAGAGAAAGAGAAAGAGAAGCTGTGAGTGAGAGAGCGAGAGAGAGAAAGAGAAGCTGTTAGTGAGAGTGAGAGAGAGAGAGAAAGAGAAGCTGTGAGTGAGAGAGAGAGAAAGAGATGCTGTGAATGGGAGAGAGAGAGAAAGAGAAGCTGTGAGTGAGAGAGAGAGAAAGAGAAGCTGTGAGTGAGTGAGAGAGAGAAAGGGAAGTTTGTGAGTGAGAGAGAGAGAAAGAGAAGCTGTGAGTGAGAGAGAGAAGCTGTGTGTGAGAGAGAGAAAGAAAAGCTGTGAGTGAGAGAGAGAAAGAAAGAGAAGATGTGAGTGAGTGAGAGAGAGAGAGAAGCAGTGAGTGAGAGAGAGAGAGAGAAAGAGAAGCTGTCAGTGAGACAGAGAGAGAAAGAGAAGCTGTGAGAGAGAGAGAGGGAGAAAGAGAAGCTGTGAGAGAGAGAGAGAAAGAGAAGCTGTGAGTGTGTGTGTGAGAGAAAGAGAAGCTCTGAGTGAGAGAGAGAGAAAGAAAGAGAAATTAGAGTGAGAAAGAGAGAGAGAAAGAGAAGCTGTGAGTGAGAGAGAGAGAGAGAAGATGTGAGTGATAGAGAGAGAGAATGAGAAGCTGTGAGTGATAGAGAGAGTAAGTAAGAGAAGCTGTGAGTGAGATAGAGAGAGAGAGAAGGAGAAGCTGTGAGTGAGAGAGAGAGAGGGAGAAAGATAAGCTGTG
Organism: Bradypodion pumilum; assembly: GCA_035047305.1. NCBI lineage: Eukaryota > Metazoa > Chordata > Lepidosauria > Squamata > Chamaeleonidae > Bradypodion > Bradypodion pumilum. Next base: position 268,029,850 of record JAWDJD010000001.1, on the reverse strand, counting down.
TGAGAGAGTGAGAGAAGCTGTGTGTGTGTGAGAGAGAAAGAAAAGCTGTGATTGAGAGTGAGAGAGAGAGAGAAAGAGATGCTGTGAGTGAGAGAGAGAGAAGCTGTGAGTGAGAGAGAGAAAGAAAAGCAGTGAGTGAGAGAGAGAGAGAAAGAGAAGCTGTGAGTGAGAGAGTGAGAGAGAGAAAGAGAAGCTGTTAGTGAGAGTGAGAGAGAGAGAGAAAGAGAAGCTGTGAGTGAGAGTGAGATTGAAAGAGAAGCTGTGAGTGAGAGATAGAGAGAAAGAGAAGCTGTGAGTGAGAGAGAGAAAGAGAAGCTGTGAGTGAGAGGGAGAGAAAGAGAAGCTGTGAGTGACACAGAGAGAGAGAAGCTGTGAGTGAGAGAGAGAGAAAGAGAAGCTGTGAGTGAGTGAGAGAGAGAAAGGGAAGTTTGTGAGTGTGTGTGAGAGAGAAAGAGAAGCTGTGAGAGAGAGAGAGAAAGAGAAGCTGTGAGTGATAGAGAGAGAGAAGATGTGAGTGATAGAGAGAGAGAATGAGAAGCTGTGAGTGATAGAGAGAGTAAGTAAGAGAAGCTGTGAGTGAGATAGAGAGAGAGAGAAGGAGAAGCTGTGAGTGAGGGAGAGAGAGGGAGAAAGATAAGCTGTGTGTGTGTGAGAGAGAGAGAGAGAAGCTGTGTGTGTGTGAGAGAGAAAGAAAAGCTGTGATTGAGAGTGAGAGAGAGAGAAAGAGATGTTGTGAGTGAGAGAGAGAAGCTGTGAGTGAGAGAGAGAAAGAAAAGCGGTGAGTGAGAGAGAGAGAGAAAGAGAAGCTGTGAGTGAGAGAGTGAGAGAGAGAAAGAGAAGCTGTTAGTGAGAGTGAGAGAGAGAGAGAAAGAGAAGCTGTGAGTGAGAGTGAGATTGAAAGAGAAGCTGTGAGTGAGAGAGAGAGAGAAAGAGAAGCTGTGAGTGAGAGAGAGAAAGAGAAGCTGTGAGTGAGAGGGAGGGAAACAGAAGCTGTGAGTGACACAGAGAGAGAGAAGCTGTGAGTTAGAGAGAGAGAAATAGAAGCTGTGAGTGACAGAGAGAGAGAAAGAGAAGCTGAGAGTGAGAGAGAGAAAGAGAAGCTGTGTGTGTGTGAGAGAGAGAAAGATAGTCTGAGAAAGAGAGAGTGAAAGAGAAGCTGTGAGTGAGACAGAGGGAGAAAGAGTAGCTGTGTGTCAGAGAGAGAGAAAGAGAAGCTGTGAGTGAGAGAGAGAGAAAGAGAAGCTGTGAGTGAGAGAGAGAGAGAATGCGAAGCTGTGAGTGAGTGAGAGAGAGAATGAGAAGCTGTGAGTGTGAGAGAGAGAAGCTGTGAGTGAGAGAGAGAGAGATGTGAGTGATAGAGAGAGAGAAAGAGAAGCTGTGAGTGAGAGAGAGAGAGGGAGAAAGATAATCTGTGATTGAGAGTGAGAGAGAGAGAAAGAGAAGCTGTGAGTGAGAGAGAGAGAAAGAGAAGCTGTGAGTGAGAGAGAGAGAAGCTGTGTGAGAGAGAGAAAGATAAGCTGTGAGAGAGAGAGAGAGAGAGAAAGAGAAGATATGAGTGAGAGAGAGAGAGAAGCAGTGAGTGAGAGAGAGAGAAAGAGAAGCTGTGAGTGAGACAGAGAGAGAGAAAGAGAAACTGTGAGAGAGAGAGAGGGGAAGAAAGAGAAGCTGTGTATGTGAGAGAGAGAAAGAGAAGCTGTGAGTGTGTGTGAGAGAGAAAGAGAAGCTGTGAGTGAGAGAGAGAGAGAGAAAGAAAGAGAAATTAGAGTGAGAAAGAGAGAGAGAAAGAGAAGCTGTGAGTGGGAGAGAGAGAAAGAGTCTGTGAGTGAGAGAGAGAGAGAGAAGCTGTGAGTGAGAGAGAGAGAGAGCTGCTGTGAGTGAGAGAGAGAGAAAGAGAAGCTGTGAATGAGAGAGAAACTGTGAGTGAGAGAGAGAGAAAGAGAAGCTGTGAGTGAGTAAGAGAGAGAACGGGAAGTTGTGAGTGAGAGAGAGAGAGAAAGAGAAGCTGTGAGTGAGAGAGAGAAACTGTGAGTGAGAGAGAGAAAGAAAAGCTGTGAGTGAGAGAGAGAGAGAGAAAGAGAAGCTGTCAGTGAGACAGAGAGAGAGAAAGAGAAGCTGTGAGAGAGAGAGAGAGGGAGAAAGAGAAGCTGTGAGAGAGAGAGAGAAAGAGAAGCTGTGAGTGTGTGTGAGAGAGAAAGAGAAGCTGTGAGAAAGAGAGAGAGAAAGAGAAGCTGTGAGTGAGAGAGAGAGAGAAGATGTGAGTGATAGAGAGAGAGAATGAGAAGCTGTGAGTGATAGAGAGAGTAAGTAAGAGAAGCTGTGAGTGAGATAGAGAGAGAGAGAAGGAGAAGCTGTGAGTGAGGGAGAGAGAGGGAGAAAGATAAGCTGTGTGTGTGTGAGAGAGAGAGAGAAGCTGTGTGTGTGAGAGAGAGAAAGAAAAGCTGTGATTGAGAGTGAGAGAGAGAGAAAGAGATGTTGTGAGTGAGAGAGAGAGAAGCTGTGAGTGAGAGAGAGAAAGAAAAGCGGTGATTGAGAGTGAGAGAGAGAGAAAGAGAAGCTGAGAGTGAGAGAGAGAGAGAATGTGAAGCTGTGAGTGAGAGAGAGAAAGAGAAGCTGTGTGTGTGTGAGAGAGAAAGATAGTCTAAGAAAGAGAGAGTGAAAGAGAAGCTATGAGTGAGACAGAGGGAGAAAGAGTAGCTGTGTGTCAGAGAGAGAGAAAGAGAAGCTGTGAGTGAGAGAGAGAGAAAGAGAAGCTGTGAGTGAGAGAGAGAGAGAAAGCGAAGCTGTGAGTGAGAGAGAGAGAGAGAATGAGAAGCTGTGAGTGTGAGAGAGAGAAGCTGTGAGTGAGAGAGAGATGTGAGTGATAGAGAGAGAGAAAGAGAAGATGTGAGTGAGAGGGAGAGAAAGTAAGAGAAGCTGTGAGTGAGATAGAGAGAGAGAGAAAGAGAAGCTGTGAGTGAGAGAGAGAGAGGGAGAAAGATAATCTGTGATTGAGAGTGAAGCTGTGAGTGAGTGAGAGAAGCTGTGAGTGAGTGAGAGAGAAGCTGTGTGAGAGAGAGAAAGAAAAGCTGTGAGTGAGAGAGAGAGAGAGAAAGAGAAGATATGAGTGAGAGAGAGAGAGAAGCAGTGAGTGAGAGAGAGAGAAAGAGAAGCTGTGAGTGAGACAGAGAGAGAGAAAGAGAAACTGTGAGAGAGAGAGAGGGGAAGAAAGAGAAGCTGTGTATGTGAGAGAGAGAAAGAGAAGCTGTGAGTGTGTGTGAGAGAGAAAGAGAAGCTGTGAGTGAGAGAGAGAGAGAGAGAGAAAGAAAGAGAAATTAGAGTGAGAAAGAGAGAGAGAAAGAGAAGCTGTGAGTGGGAGAGAGAGAGAGAGTCTGTGAGTGAGAGAGAGAGAGAGAAGCTGTGAGTGAGAGAGAGAGAGCTGCTGTGAGTGAGAGAGAGAGAAAGAGAAGCTGTGAGTGAGAGAGAAACTGTGAGTGAGAGAGAGAGAAAGAGAAGCTGTGAGTGAGTAAGAGAGAGAAAGGGAAGTTGTGAGTGAGAGAGAGAGAGAAAGAGAAGCTGTGAGTGAGAGAGAGAGAGAAAGAGAAGCTGTGAGTGAGAGAGAGAGAAAGAGAAGCTGTGAGTGAGAAGGAGAGGGAAAGAGAAGCTGTGAGTGAGAGAGAGAGAAAGAGAAGCTGTGTGAGAGAAAGAGAGAAGCTGTGAGTGAGAGAGTGAGAGATAGAAAGAGAAGCTGTGAGTGAGAGAGAGAAAGAGAAGCTGTGAGTGAGGGGGAGAGAGAGAAAGAGAAGCTGTGAGTGAGAGAGAGAGAAAGAGAAGCTGTGAGTGAGAGAGAGAAAGAGAAGTTGTGAGTGAGAGGGAGAGAGAGAAAGAGAAGCTGTGAGTGACACACAGAGAGAGAAGCTGTGAGTTAGAGAGAGAGAGAAAGAGAAGTTGTGAGTGACAGAGAGAGAGAGAAAGAGAAGCTGTGAGTGAGTGTGAGAGCGAGAGAGAAAGAGAAGCTGTGAGTGAGAGAGAGAGAAAGAGATGCTGTGAGTGAGAGAGAGAGAGAAAGAGAAGCTGTGAGTGAGAGAGAGAGAAAGAGAAGCTGTGAGAGAGAGAGAAAGAGAAGCTGTGAGAAAGAAGGAGAGGGAAAGAGAAGAAGTGAGTGAGAGAGAGAGAGAAAGAGAAGCTGTGAGTGAGAGAGAGAGAAAGAGAAGCTGTGAGTGAGAGAGTGAGAGAGAGAAAGAGAAGCTGTTAGTGAGAGTGAGAGAGAGAGAGAAAGAGAAGCTGTGAGTGAGAGAGAGATTGAAAGAGAAGCTGTGAGTGAGTGAGAGAGAGAGAAAGAGAAGCTGTGAGTGAGAGAGAGAGAAAGAGAAGCTGTGAGTGAGAGAGAGAGAGAAAGAGAAGCTGTGATTAAGAAGGAGAGGGAAAGAGAAGAAGTGAGTGAGTGAGAGAGAGAGTGAAAGAGAAGCTGTGAGTGAGAGAGTGAGAGAGAGAAAGAGAATCTGTTAGTGAGAGTGAGAGAGAGAGAGAAAGAGAAGCTGTGTGTGTGAGAGAGAAAGAGAAGCTGTGAGTGAGAGGGAGAGAAAGAGAAGCTGTGAGTGACACACACAGAGATAAGCTGTGAGTTAGAGAGAGAGAAAGAGAAGCTGTGAGTGACAGAGAGAGAAAGAGAAGCTGAGAGTGAGAGAGAGAGAAAGTGAAGCTGTGAATGAGAGAGAGAGAAAGAGAAGCTGTGTGAGAGAGAGAAGCTGTGAGTGAGAGAGAGAAAGAAAAGCTGTGAGTGAGAGAGAGAGAGAAAGAGAAGCTGTGAGTGAGAGAGAGAGAGAGAGAGAAGCAGTGAGTGAGAGAGAGAGAGAGAAAGAGCTGTCAGTGAGACAGAGAGAGAGAAAGAGAAGCTGTGAGAGAGAGAGAGGGAGAAAGAGAAGCTGTGAGAGAGAGTGAAAGAGAAGCTGTGAGTGTGTGTGTGAGAGAAAGAGAAGCTGTGAGTGAGAGAGAGAGAAAGAAAGAGAAATTAGAGTGAGAAAGAGAGAGAGAAAGAGAAGCTGTGAATGAGAGAGAGAGAGAGAGAAGATGTGAGTGATAGAGAGAGAGAATGAGAAGCTGTGAGTGATAGAGAGAGTAAGTAAGAGAAGCTGTGAGTGAGATAGAGAGAGAGAAGGAGAAGCTGTGAGTGAGACAGAGGGAGAGAAAGAGAAGCTGTGAGAGAGAGAGAGAGGGAGAAAGAGAAGCTGTGAGAGAGAGAGAGAAAGAGAAGCTGTGAGTGAGAGAAAGAAAGAAAGAGAAATTAGAGTGAGAAAGAGAGAAAGAGAAGCTGTGAGTGGGAGAGAGAGAAAGAGAGTCAGTGAGTGAGAGAGAGAGAGAGAAGCTGTGAGTGAGAGAGAGAGAGCCGCTGTGAGTGAGAGAGAGAGAAAGAGAAGCTGTGAATGAGAGAGAGAGAAAGAGAAGCTGTGAGTGAGAGAGAGAGAAAGAAAGAGAAGCTGTGAGTGAGTGAGAGAGAGAAAGGGAAGTAGTGAGTGAGAGAGAGAGAAAGAGAAGCTGTGAGTGAGAGAGAGAAAGAGAAGCTGTGAGTGAGAGAGAGAGAGAGAGAGAAGCTGTGAGTGAGAAGGAGAGAGAGAGAAAGAGAAGCTATGAGTGCGAGAGAGAGAAAGAAAGAGAAGCTGTGAGTGAGAGAGAGAATGAGAAGCTGTGAGTGAGAGAGAGAAGGTGTGTGAGAGAGAGAGAAACAGAAGCTGTGAGAGAGAGAGAGAGAGATGTGAGTGATAGAGAGAGAGAAAGAGAAGCTGTGAGTGAGAGAGAGAGAAAGAGAAGCTGTGAGTGAGAGAGAGAGAATCTGTGAGTGAGAGAGAGAAATCAAAGCTGTGAGTGAGAGAGAGAGAGAGAAAGAGAAGATATGAGTGAGAGAGAAGCAGTGAGAGAGAGAGAGAGAAACAGAAGCTGTGAGTGAGACAGAGAGAGAAAGAGAAGCTGTGAGAGAGAGAGAGAAAGAGAAGCTGTGAGTGTGTGAGAGGGAGAAAGAGAAGCTGTGAGTGAGAGAGAGAGAAAGAAAGAGAAATTAGAGTGAGAAAGAGAGAGAGAAAGAGAAGCTGTGAGTGGGAGAGAGAGAGCCGCTGTGAGTGAGAGAGAGAAAGAGAAGCTGTGAATGAGAGAGAGAGAGAAAGAGAAGCTGTGTGTGTGAGAGAGAAAGAGAAGCTGTGAGTGAGTGAGAGAGAGAGAAAGGGAAGTTGTGAGTGAGAGAGAGAGAAAGAGAAGCTGTGAGTGTGTGAGAGAGAAAGAGAAGCTGTGAGTGAGAGAGAGAGAGAGAAAGAGAAGCTGTGAGTGAGAAGGAGAGGGAAAGAGAAGCTGTGAGTGAGTGAGAGAGAGAGAAAGAGAAGCTGTGAGTGAGAGAGAGAGAAAGAGAAGCTGAGAGTGAGAGAGAGAGAGAAAGTGAAGCTGTGAATGAGAGAGAGAGAGAAAGAGAAGCTGTGAGTTAGAAAGAGAGAGAGAAAGAGAAGTTGTGAGTGACAGAGAGAGAGAGAAAGAGAAGCTGTGAGTGAGAGTGAGAGCGAGAGAGAAAAAGAAGCTGTGAGTGAGAGAGAGAGAAAGAGATGCTGTGAGTGAGAGAGAGAGAGAAAGAGAAGCTGTGAGTGAGAGAGAGAGAGAGAAAGAGAAGCTGTGAGAAAGAAGGAGAGGGAAAGAGAAGAAGTGAGTGAGTGAGAGAGAAAAAGAGAAGCTGTGAGTGAGAGAGAGAGAAAGAGAAGCTGTGAGTGAGAGAGTGAGAGAGAGAAAGAGAAGCTGTTAGTGAGAGTGAGAGAGAGAGAGAAAGAGAAGCTGTGAGTGAGAGAGAGATTGAAAGAGAAGCTGTGAGTGAGAGAGAGAAAGAGAAGCTGTGAGTGAGAGAGAGAGAAAGAGAAGCTGTGAGTGAGAGAGAGAGAGAAAGAGAAGCTGTGATTAAGAAGGAGAGGGAAAGAGAAGAAGTGAGTGAGTGAGAGAGAGAGAGAAAGAGAAGCTGTGAGAGAGAAAGAGAAGCTGTGAGTGAGAGAGTGAGAGAGAGAAAGAGAATCTGTTAGTGAGAGTGAGAGAGAGAGAGAAAGAGAAGCTGTGTGTGAGAGAGAGAAAGAGAAGCTGTGAGTGAGAGGGAGAGAAAGAGAAGCTGTGAGTGACACACACAGAGATAAGCTGTGAGTTAGAGAGAGAGAAAGAGAAGCTGTGAGTGACAGAGAGAGAAAGAGAAGCTGAGAGTGAGAGAGAGAGAAAGTGAAGCTGTGAATGAGAGAGAGAGAAAGAGTAGCTGTGTGTGAGAGAGAAGCTGTGAGTGAGAGAGAGAAAGAAAAGCTGTGAGTGAGAGAGAGAGAGAAAGAGAAGCTGTGAGTGAGTGAGAGAGAGAGAGAAGCAGTGAGTGAGAGAGAGAGAGAGAAAGAGCTGTCAGTGAGACAGAGAGAGAGAAAGAGAAGCTGTGAGAGAGAGAGAGGGAGAAAGAGAAGCTGTGAGAGAGAGTGAAAGAGAAGCTGTGAGTGTGTGTGTGAGAGAAAGAGAAGCTGTGAGTGAGAGAGAGAGAAAGAAAGAGAAATTAGAGTGAGAAAGAGAGAGAGAAAGAGATGCTGTGAATGAGAGAGAGAGAGAAGATGTGAGTGATAGAGAGAGAGAATGAGAAGCTGTGAGTGATAGAGAGAGTAAGTAAGAGAAGCTGTGAGTGAGATAGAGAGAGAGAAGGAGAAGCTGTGAGTGAGACAGAGAGAGAGAAAGAGAAGCTGTGAGAGAGAGAGAGAGGGAGAAAGAGAAGCTGTGAGAGAGAGAGAGAAAGAGAAGCTGTGAGTGAGAGAGAGAAAGAAAGAGAAATTAGAGTGAGAAAGAGAGAGAGAAAGAGAAGCTGTGAGTGGGAGAGAGAGAAAGAGAGTCTGTGAGTGAGAGAGAGAGAGAGAGAAGCTGTGAGTGAGAGAGAGAGCCGCTGTGAGTGAGAGAGAGAGAAAGAGAAGCTGTGAATGAGAGAGAGAGAGAAAGAGAACCTGTGAGTGAGAGAGAGAAAGAAAGAGAAGCTGTGAGTGAGTGAGAGAGAGAAAGGGAAGTTGTGAGTGAGAGAGAGAGAAAGAGAAGCTATGAGTGAGAGAGAGAAAGAGAAGCTGTGAGTGAGAAGGAGAGAGAGAGAGAAAGAGAAGCTATGAGTGAGAGAGAGAGAAAGAAAGAGAAGCTGTGAGTGAGAGAGAGAATGAGAAGCTGTGAGTGAGAGAGAGAAGGTGTGTGAGAGAGAGAGAAACAGAAGCTGTGAGTGAGAGAGAGAGAGAGATGTGAGTGATAGAGAGAGAGAAAGAGAAGCTGTGAGTGAGAGAGAGAGGGAGAAAGAGAAGCTGTGAGTGTGAGAGAGAGAAAGAGAAGCTGTGAGTGAGAGAGAGAGAAAGAGAAGCTGTGAGTGAGAGAGAGAGAATCTGTGAGTGAGAGAGAGAAATAAAAGCTGTGAGTGAGAGAGAGAGAGAGAAAGAGAAGATATGAGTGAGAGAGAAGCAGTGAGAGAGAGAGAGAAACAGAAGCTGTGAGTGAGACAGAGAGAGAAAGAGAAGCTGTGAGAGAGAGAGAAAGAGAAGCTGTGAGTGTGTGTGAGAGAGAAAGAGAAGCTGTGAGTGAGAGAGAGAGAAAGAAAGAGAAATTAGAGTGAGAAAGAGAGAGAGAAAGAGAAGCTGTGAGTGGGAGAGAGAGAGCCGCTGTGAGTGAGAGAGAGAAAGAGAAGCTGTGAATGCGAGAGAGAGAGAAAGAGAAGCTGTGTGTGTGAGAGAGAAAGAGAAGCTGTGATTGAGTGAGAGAGAGAGAAAGGGAAGTTGTGAGTGAGAGAGAGAGAAAGAGAAGCTGTGAGTGTGTGAGAGAGAAAGAGAAGCTGTGAGTGAGAGAGAGAGAGAAAGAGAAGCTGTGAGTGAGAAGGAGAGGGAAAGAGAAGCTGTGAGTGAGTGAGAGAGAGAGAAAGAGAAGCTGTGAGTGAGAGAGAGAGAAAGAGAAGCTTTGTGTGTGAGAGAGAGAAAAAGAGAAGCTGTGAGTAAGAAGGAGAGGGAAAGAGAAGAAGTGAGTGAGTGAGAGAGAGAGAGAAAGAGAAGCTGTGAGAGAGAAAGAGAAGCTGTGAGTGAGAGAGAGAGAAAGAGAAGCTGTGAGTGAGAGAGAGAGAAAGAGAAGCTGTGATTAAGAAGGAGAGGGAAAGAGAAGAAGTGAGTGAGTGAGAGAGAGAGAGAAAGAGAAGCTGTGAGAGAGAAAGAGAAGCTGTGAGTGAGAGAGTGAGAGAGAGAAAGAGAATCTGTTAGTGAGAGTGAGAGAGAGAGAGAAAGAGAAGCTGTGTGTGAGAGAGAGAAAGAGAAGCTGTGAGTGAGAGGGAGAGAAAGAGAAGCTGTGAGTGACACACACAGAGACAAGCTGTGAGTTAGAGAGAGAGAAAGAGAAGCTGTGAGTGACAGAGAGAGAAAGAGAAGCTGAGAGTGAGAGAGAGAGAAAGTGAAGCTGTGAATGAGAGAGAGAGAAAGAGAAGCTGTGTGAGAGAGAGAAGCTGTGAGTGAGAGAGAGAAAGAAAAGCTGTGAGTGAGAGAGAGAGAGAGAAAGAGAAGCTGTGAGTGAGAGAGAGAGAGAGAGAAGCAGTGAGTGAGAGAGAGTGAGAGAAAGAGCTGTCAGTGAGACAGAGAGAGAGAAAGAGAAGCTGTGAGAGAGAGAGAGGGAGAAAGAGAAGCTGTGAGAGAGAGTGAAAGAGAAGCTGTGAGTGTGTGTGTGAGAGAAAGAGAAGCTGTGAGTGAGAGAGAGAGAAAGAAAGAGAAATTAGAGAAAGAAAGAGAGAGAGAAAGAGAAGCTGTGAATGAGAGAGAGAGAGAGAAGATGTGATTGATAGAGAGAGAGAATGAGAAGCTGTGAGTGATAGAGAGAGTAAGTAAGAGAAGCTGTGAGTGAGATAGATAGAGAGAAGGAGAAGCTGTGAGTGAGACAGAGAGAGAGAAAGAGAAGCTGTGAGTGGGAGAGAGAGAAAGAGAGTCTGTGAGTGAGAGAGAGAGAGAAGCTGTGAGTGAGAGAGAGAGAGCCGCTGTGAGTGAGAGAGAGAGAAAGAGAAGCTGTGAATGAGAGAGAGAGAGAAAGAGAAGCTGTGAGTGAGAGAGAGAGAAAGAAAGAGAAGCTGTGAGTGAGTGAGAGAGAGAAAGGGAAGTTGTGAGTGAGAGAGAGAGAAAGAGAAGCTGTGAGTGAGAGAGAGAAAGAGAAGCTGTGAGTGAGAGAGAGAGAGAGAGAAGCTGTGAGTGAGAAGGAGAGAGAGAAAGAGAAGCTATGAGTGAGAGAGAAGCAGTGAGAGAGAGAGAGAGAGAAACAGAAGCTGTGAGTAAGACAGAGAGAGAAAGAGAAGCTGTGAGAGAGAGAGAGAAAGAGAAGCTGTGAGTGTGTGTGAGAGAGAAAGAGAAGCTGTGAGTGAGAGAGAGAAAGAAAGAGAAATTAGAGTGAGAAAGAGAGAGAGAAAGAGAAGCTGTGAGTGGGAGAGAGAGAGCCGCTGTGAGTGAGAGAGAGAAAGAGAAGCTGTGAATGAGAGAGAGAGAGAAAGAGAAGCTGTGTGTGTGAGAGAGAAAGAGAAGCTGTGAGTGAGTGAGAGAGAGAGAAAGGGAAGTTGTGAGTGAGAGAGAGAGAAAGAGAAGCTGTGAGTGTGTGAGAGAGAAAGAGAAGCTGTGAGTGAGAGAGAGAGAGAAAGAGAAGCTGTGAGTGAGAAGGAGAGGGAAAGAGAAGCTTTGACTGAGTGAGAGAGAGAGAAAGAGAAGCTGTGAGTGAGAGAGAGAGAAAGAGAAGCTGTGAGTGAGGGGGAGAGAGAGAAAGAGAAGCTGTGAGTGAGAGAGAGAGAAAGAGAAGCTGTGAGTGAGAGAGAGAAAAAGAAGTTGTGAGTGAGAGGGAGAGAGAGAGAGAGAAGCTGTGAGTGACACACACAGAGAGAAGCTGTGAGTTAGAGAGAGAAAGAGAAGTTGTGAGTGACAGAGAGAGAGAGAAAGAGAAGCTGTGAGTGAGAGTGAGAGCGAGAGTGAAAGAGAAGCTGTGAGTGAGAGAGAGAGAAAGAGATGCTGTGAGTGAGAGAGAGAGAAACAGAAGCTGTGAGTGAGAGAGAGAGAAAGAGAAGCTGTGAGTGAGAGAGAGAGAGAAAGAGAAGCTGTGAGAAAGAAGGAGAGGGAAAGAGAAGAAGTGAGTGAGAGAGAGAGAGAAAGAGAAGCTGTGAGTGAGAGAGAGAGAAAGAGAAGCTGTGAGTGAGAGAGTGAGAGAGAGAAAGAGAAGCTGTTAGTGAGAGTGAGAGAGAGAGAAAGAGAAGCTGTGAGTGAGAGAGAGATTGAAAGAGAAGCTGTGAGTGAGTGAGAGAGAAAGAAAGAGAAGCTGTGAGTGAGAGAGAGAGAAAGAGAAGCTGTGAGTGAGAGAGAGAGAGAGAAAGAGAAGCTGTGATTAAGAAGGAGAGGGAAAGAGAAGAAGTGAGTGAGTGAGAGAGAGAGAGAAAGAGAAGCTGTGAGAGAGAAAGAGAAGCTGTGAGTGAGAGAGTGAGAGAGAGAAAGAGAATCTGTTAGTGAGAGTGAGAGAGAGAGAAAGAGAAGCTGTGTGTGTGAGAGAGAAAGAGAAGCTGTGAGTGAGAGGGAGAGAAAGAGAAGCTGTGAGTGACACACACAGAGATAAGCTGTGAGTTAGAGAGAGAGAAAGAGAAGCTGTGAGTGACAGAGAGAGAAAGAGAAGCTGAGAGTGAGAGAGAGAGAAAGTGAAGCTGTGAATGAGAGAGAGAGAAAGAGAAGCTGTGTGTGAGAGAGAAGCTGTGAGTGAGAGAGAGAAAGAAAAGCTGTGAGTGAGAGAGAGAGTGAAAGAGAAGCTGTGAGTGAGTGAGAGAGAGAGAGAAGCAGTGAGTGAGAGAGAGAGAGAGAAAGAGCTGTCAGTGAGACAGAGAGAGAGAAAGAGAAGCTGTGAGAGAGAGAGAGGGAGAAAGAGAAGCTGTGAGAGAGAGTGAAAGAGAAGCTGTGAGTGTGTGTGTGAGAGAAAGAGAAGCTGTGAGTGAGAGAGAGAGAAAAAAGAGAAATTAGAGTGAGAAAGAGAGAGAGAAAGAGAAGCTGTGAATGAGAGAGAGAGAGAAGATGTGAGTGATAGAGAGAGAGAATGAGAAGCTGTGAGTGATAGAGAGAGTAAGTAAGAGAAGCTGTGAGTGAGATAGAGAGAGAGAAGGAGAAGCTGTGAGTGAGACAGAGAGAGAGAAAGAGAAGCTGTGAGAGAGAGAGAGAGGGAGAAAGAGAAGCTGTGAGAGAGAGAGAGAAAGAGAAGCTGTGAGTGAGAGAGAGAAAGAAAGAGAAATTAGAGTGAGAAAGATAGAGAGAAAGAGAAGCTGTGAGTGGGAGAGAGAGAAAGAGAGTCTGTGAGTGAGAGAGAGAGAGAGAAGCTGTGAGTGAGAGAGAGAGAGCCGCTGTGAGTGAGAGAGAGAGAAAGAGAAGCTGTGAATGAGAGAGAGAGAGAAAGAGAAGCTGTGAGTGAGAGAGAGAGAAAGAAAGAGAAGCTGTGAGTGAGTGAGAGAGAGAAAGGGAAGTTGTGAGTGAGAGAGAGAGAAAGAGAAGCTGTGAGTGAGAGAGAGAAAGAGAAGCTGTGAGTGAGAAGGAGAGAGAGAGAGAAAGAGAAGCTATGAGTGAGAGAGAGAGAAAGAAAGAGAAGCTGTGAGTGAGAGAGAGAATGAGAAGCTGTGAGTGAGAGAGAGAAGGTGTGTGTGAGAGAGAGAAACAGAAGCTGTGAGTGAGAGAGAGAGAGATGTGAGTGATAGAGAGAGAGAAAGAGAAGCTGTGAGTGAGAGAGAGAGGGAGAAAGAGAAGCTGTGAGTGAGAGAGAGAGAAAGAGAAGCTGTGAGTGAGAGAGAGAGAAAGAGAATCTGTGAGTGAGAGAGAGAGAATCTGTGAGTGAGAGAGAGAAATAAAAGCTGTGAGTGAGAGAGAGAGAAAGAGAAGATATGAGTGAGAGAGAAGCAGTGAGAGAGAGAGAGAAACAGAAGCTGTGAGTGAGACAGAGAGAGAAAGAGAAGCTGTGTGTGAGAGAGAGAAAGAGAAGCTGTGAGTGTGTGAGAGAGAGAAAGAGAAGCTGTGAGTGAGAGAGAGAGAAAGAAAGAGAAATTAGAGTGAGAAAGAGAGAGAGAAAGAGAAGCTGTGAGTGGGAGAGAGAGAGCCGCTGTGAGTGAAGAGAGAAAGAGAAGCTGTGAATGAGAGAGAGAGAGAAAGAGAAGCTGTGTGTGTGAGAGAGAAAGAGAAGCTGTGAGTGAGTGAGAGAGAGAGAAAGGGAAGTTGTGAGTGAGAGAGAGAGAAAGAGAAGCTGTGAGTGTGTGAGAGAGAAAGAGAAGCTGTGAGTGAGAGAGAGAGAGAAAGAGAAGCTGTGAGTGAGAAGGAGAGTGAAAGAGAAGCTGTGAGTGAGTGAGAGAGAGAGAAAGAGAAGCTGTGAGTGAGAGAGAGAGAAAGAGAAGCTGTGAGTGAGAGAGAGAGAAAAAGAGAAGCTGTGAGTAAGAAGGAGAGGGAAAGAGAAGAAGTGAGTGAGTGAGAGAGAGAGAGAAAGAGAAGCTGTGAGAGAGAAAGAGAAGCTGTGAGTGAGAGAGTGAGAGAGAGAAAGAGAACCTGTTAGTGAGAGTGAGTGAGAGAGAGAGAGAGAAGCTGTGAGTGAGAGAGAGATTGAAAGAGAAGCTGTGAGTGAGAGAGAGAAAGAGAGAGAAAGAGAAGCTGTGAGTGTGAGTGAGAGAGAAAGAGAAGCTGTGAGTGAGTGAGAGAGAATGAGAAGCTGTGAGAGAGAGAGAAGCTGTGAGAGAGAGAATGAGAAGCTGTCAGTGAGAGAGAGAGAAAGTAAGAGAAGCTGTGAGTGAGATAGAGAGAGAGAGAAAGAGAAGCTGTGAGTGAGAGAGAGAGGGAGAGAAAGATAATCTGTGTGAGAGAGAGAGAAAGAGAAGCTGTGTGTTTTAGAGAGAGAGAAAGAGAAGCTGTGAGTGAGAGAGAGAGAAAGAGAAGCTGTGAGTGAGAGAGAAAAGCTATGAGTGAGAGAGAGAAAGAAAAGCTGTGAGTGAGAGAGAGAGAGAAAGAGAAGATATGAGTGAGAGAGAGAGAAAGAGAAGCTGTGCGTGAGAGAGAGAGAAGCTATGAGTGAGAGAGAGAAAGAAAAGCTGTGAGTGAGAGAGAAACAGAAGCTGTGAGTGAGACAGAGAGAGAGAAAGAGAAGCTGTGAGAGAGAGAGAGGGAGAAAGAGAAGCTGTGAGAGAGAGAGAGAAAGAGAAGCTGTGAGTGTGTGTGAGAGAGAAAGAGAAGCTGTGAGTGAGAGAGAGAGAAAGAGAAGCTGTGAGTGAGAGAGAGAGAAGCTATGAGTGAGAGAGAGAAAGAAAAGCTGTGAGTGAGAGAGAGAGAGAAAGAGAAGATATGAGTGGGAGAGGGAGAAAGAGAAGCTGTGAGTGAGAGAGAGAGAGAAAGAGAAGATATGAGTGAGAGAGAGAGAAGCAGTGAGAGAGAGAGAAACAGAAGCTGTGAGTGAGACAGAGAGAGAAAGAGAAGCTGTGAGAGAGAGAGAGAGGGAGAAAGAGAAGCTGTGAGAGAGAGAGAGAAAGAGAAGCTGTGAGTGTGTGTGAGAGAGAAAGAGAAGCTGTGAGTGAGAGAGAAAGAAAGAGAAATTAGAGTGAGAAACAGAGAGAGAAAGAGAAGCTGTGAGTGGGAGAGAGAGAAAGAGAGTCTGTGAATCAGAGAGAGAGAAGCTGTGAGTGAGAGAGAGAGAGCTGCTGTGAGTGAGAGAGAGAGAAAGAGAAGCTGTGAATGAGAGAGAGAGAGAAAGAGAAGCTGTGAGTGAGAGAGAGAAAGAGAAGCTGTGAGTGAATGAGAGAGAGAAAGGGAAGTTTGTGAGTGAGAGAGAGAGAGAAAGAGAAGCTGTGAGTGGGAGAGAGAAGCTGTGAGTGAGTGAGAGAAAGAAAAGCTGTGAGTGAGAGAGAGAGAGAGAAAGAGAAGATGTGTGTGTGTGTGAGAGAGAGAAAGATAGTCTGAGAAAGAGAGAGTGAAAGAGAAGCTGTGAGTGAGACAGAGAGGGAGAAAGAGAAGTTGTGTGCGTGAGAGAGAGAAAGAGAAGCTGTGAGTGAGAGTGTGACAGAGAGAGAAAGAGAAGCTGAGAGTTAGAGAGAGAGAGAAAGTGAAGCTGTGAGTGAGAGAGAGAGAGACAGAGAAGCTGTGTGTGTGTGAGAGAGAGAAAGATAGTCTGAGAAAGAGAGAGTGAAAGAGAAGCTGTGAGTGAGACAGAGAGAGGGAGAAAGAGAAGCTGTGTGTGAGAGAGAGAAAGAGAAGCTGTGAGTGAGAGTGAGAGAGAGAGAGAAAGAGAAGCTGTGAGTGAGAGAGAGAGATAAAGAGAAGCTGTGAGTGTGAGAGAGAGAAAGCAAAGCTGTGAGTGAGAGAGAGAGAGAATGAGAAGCTGTGAGTGAGAGAGAAGCTGTGAGTGAGAGAGAGAGAGAGAAGATGTGAGTGAGAGAGAGAGGGAGAAAGAGAAGCTGTGTGTGTGTGAAAGAGAAAGAGAAGCTGTGAGTGAGAGTGAGAGAGAGAGAAAGAGAAAGAGAAGCTGTGAGGGAGAGAGCGAGAGAGAGAAAGAGAAGCTGTTAGTGAGAGTGAGAGAGAGAGAGAAAGAGAAGCTGTGAGTGAGAGAGAGAGAGAAAGAGATGCTGTGAGTGAGAGAGAGAGAGAAAGAGAAGCTGTGAGTGAGAGAGAGAGAAAGAGAAGCTGTGTGAGAGAGAGAGAAAGAGAAGCTGTGAGTGAGAAGGAGAGGGAAAGAGAAGCTGTGAGTGAGTGAGAGAGAGGGAAAGAGAAGCTGTGAGTGAGAGAGAGAGAAAGAGAAGCTGTGAGTGAGAGAGTGAGAGAGAGAGAGAGAATCTGTTAGTGAGAGTGAGAGAGAGAAAGAGAAGCTGTGAGTGAGAGAGAGATTGAAAGAGAAGCTGTGAGTGAGAGAGAGAGAGAGAAAGAGAAGCTGTGAGTGAGAGAGAGAAAGAGAAGCTGTGACTGAGAGGGAGAGAGAGAAAGAGAAGCTGTGAGTGACAGAGAGAGAAGCTGTGAGTTAGAGAGAGAGAAAGAGAAGCTGTGAGTGACAGAGAGAGAGAAAGAGAAGCTGAGAGTGAGAGAGAGAGAGAAAGTGAAGCTGTGAGTGTGAGAGAGAGAGCCAGAGAAGCTGTGTGTGTGTGAGAGAGAGAAAGATAGTCTGAGAAAGAGAGAGTGAAAGAGAAGCTGTGAGTGAGACAGAGAGAGGGAGAAAGAGAAGCTGTGTGCGTGAGAGAGAGAAAGAGAAGCTGTGAGTGAGAGAGAGAGAAAGTGAAGCTGTGAGTGAGAGAGAGAGAGAAAGAGACGCTGTGTGTGTGTGTGAGAGAAAGATAGTCTGAGAAAGAGAGAGTGAAAGAGAAGCTGTGAGTGAGAGAGAGAGAGGGAGAAAGAGAAGCTGTGTGTGTGAGAGAGAGAAAGAGAAGCTGTGAGTGAGAGTGAGAGAGAGAGAGAAAAAGAGAAGCTGTGAGTGTGAGTGAGAGAGAAAGAGAAGCTGTGAGTGAGAGAGAGAGAGAGAAGATGTGAGTGATAGAGAGAGAGAATGAGAAGCTGTCAGTGAGAGAGAGAGAAAGTAAGAGAAGCTGTGAGTGAGATAGAGAGAGAGAGAAAGAGAAGCTGTGAGTGAGAGAGAGGGAGAGAAAGATAATCTGTGAGAGAGAGAGAGAGAGAGAAGCTGTGTGTTTTAGAGAGAGAGAAAGAGAAGCTGTGATTGAGTGAGAGAGAGAGAGAAAGAGAAGCTGTCAGTGAGAGAGAGAGAGAGAAGCTGTGAGTGAGAGAGAGAGAAGCTATGAGTGAGAGAGAGAAAGAAAAGCTGTGAGTGAGAGAGAGAGAGAGAAAGAGAAGATATGAGTGAGAGAGAGAGAAGCAGTGAGAGAGAGAGAAACAGAAGCTGTGAGTGAGGCAGAGAGAGAAAGAGAAGCTGTGAGAGAGAGAGAGAGGGAGAAAGAGAAGCTGTGAGAGAGAGAGAGAAAGAGAAGCTGTGAGTGTGTGTGAGAGAAAGAGAAGCTGTGAGTGAGAGAGAGAGAAAGAAAGAGAAATTAGAGTGAGAAAGAGAGAGAGAAAGAGAAGCTGTGAGTGGGAGAGAGAGAAAGAGTCTGTGAATCAGAGAGAGAGAGAGAAGCTGTGTGTGTGAGAGAGAGAGAGAGAGCCGCTGTGCGTGAGAGAGAGAAAGAGAAGTTGTGAATGAGAGAGAGATTGAAAGAGAAGCTGTGAGTGAGAGAGAGAGAAAGAGAAGCTGTGAGTGAGAGAGAGAAAGAGAAGTTGTGAGTGAGAGGGAGAGAGATAAAGAGAAGCTGTGAGTGACACAGAGAGAGAAGCTGTGAGTTAGAGAGAGAGAGAAAGAGAAGTTGTGAGTGACAGAGAGAGAGAGAAAGAGAAGCTGTGAGTGAGAGTGAGAGAGAGAGAGAAAGAGAAGCTGTGAGTGAGAGAGAGAGAAAGAGATGCTGTGAGTGAGAGAGAGAGAGAGAATCTGTTAGTGAGAGTGAGAGAGAGAAAGAGAAGCTGTGAGTGAGAGAGAGATTGAAGGAGAAGCTGTGAGTGAGAGAGAGAGAGAGAAAGAGAAGCTGTGAGTGAGAGAGAGAAAGAGAAGCTGTGACTGAGAGGGAGAGAGAGAAAGAGAAGCTGTGAGTGACAGAGAGAGAAGCTGTGAGTTAGAGAGAGAGAAAGAGAAGCTGTGAGTGACAGAGAGAGAGAAAGAGAAGCTGAGAGTGAGAGAGAGAGAGAAAGTGAAGCTGTGAGTGTGAGAGAGAGAGCCAGAGAAGCTGTGTGTGTGTGAGAGAGAGAAAGATAGTCTGAGAAAGAGAGAGTGAAAGAGAAGCTGTGAGTGAGACAGAGAGAGGGAGAAAGAGAAGCTGTGTGCGTGAGAGAGAGAAAGAGAAGCTGTGAGTGAGAGAGAGACAAAGTGAAGCTGTGAGTGAGAGAGAGAGAGAGAGAAAGAGACGCTGTGTGTGAGAGAGAGAGAAAGATAGTCTGAGAAAGAGAGAGTGAAAGAGAAGCTGTGAGTGAGAGAGAGAGAGGGAGAAAGAGAAGCTGTGTGTGTGTGAGAGAGAAAGAGAAGCTGTGAGTGAGAGTGAGAGAGAGAGAAAAAGAGAAGCTGTGAGTGTGAGTGAGAGAGAAAGAGAAGCTGTGAGTGAGAGAGAGAGAGAGAAGATGTGAGTGATAGAGAGAGAGAATGAGAAGCTGTCAGTGAGAGAGAGAGAAAGTAAGAGAAGCTGTGAGTGAGATAGAGAGAGAGAAAGAGAAGCTGTGAGTGAGAGAGAGGGAGAGAAAGATAATCTGTGAGAGAGAGAGAGAGAGAAGCTGTGTGTTTTAGAGAGAGAGAAAGAGAAGCTGTGATTGAGTGTGTGAGAGAGAGAAAGAGAAGCTGTGAGTGAGAGAGAGAGAAAGAGAAGCTGTGAGTGAGAGAGAGAGAAGCTATGAGTGAGAGAGAGAAAGAAAAGCTGTGAGTGAGAGAGAGAGAGAGAAAGAGAAGATATGAGTGAGAGAGAGAGAAGCAGTGAGAGAGAGAGAAACAGAAGCTGTGAGTGAGGCAGAGAGAGAAAGAGAAGCTGTGAGAGAGAGAGAGAGGGAGAAAGAGAAGCTGTGAGAGAGAGAGAAAGAGAAGCTGTCAGTGTGTGTGAGAGAGAAAGAGAAGCTGTGAGTGAGAGAGAGAGAAAGAAAGAGAAATTAGAGTGAGAAAGAGAGAGAGAAAGAGAAGCTGTGAGTGGGAGAGAGAGAAAGAGTCTGTGAATCAGAGAGAGAGAGAGAAGCTGTGAGAGAGAGAGAGAGAGAGAGCCGCTGTGAGTGAGAGAGAGAAAGAGAAGTTGTGAATGAGAGAGAGATTGAAAGAGAAGCTGTGAGTGAGAGAGAGAGAAAGAGAAGCTGTGAGTGAGAGAGAGAAAGAGAAGTTGTGAGTGAGAGGGAGAGAGAGAAAGAGAAGCTGTGAGTGACACACAGAGAGAGAAGCTGTGAGTTAGAGAGAGAGAGAGAGAAAGAGAAGTTGTGAGTGACAGAGAGAGAGAGAAAGAGAAGCTGTGAGTGAGAGTGAGAGGGAGAGAGAAAGAGAAGCTGTGAGTGAGAGAGAGAGAAAGAGATGCTGTGAGTGAGAGAGAGAGAGAAAGAGAAGCTGTGAGTGAGAGAGAGAGAAAGAGAAGCTGTGAGTGAGAGAGAGAGAAAGAGAAGCTGTGAGTGAGAGAGAAAGAGAGAAAGAGAAGCTGTGAGAAAGAAGGAGAGGGAAAGAGAAGAAGTGAGTGAGAGAGAGAGAGAGAAAGAGAAGCTGTGAGTGAGAGAGAGAGAGAAAGAGAAGCTGTGAGTGAGAGAGTGAGAGAGAGAAAGAGAAGCTGTTAGTGAGAGTGAGAGAGAGAGAGAAAGAGAAGCTGTGAGTGAGAGAGAAGCTGTGAGTGAGAGAGAGAAAGAAAAGCTGTGAGTGAGAGAGAGAGAGAGAAAGAGAAGCTGTGAGTGAGTGAGAGAGAGAGAGAAGCAGTGAGAGAGAGAGAGAGAGAAAGAGAAGCTGTCAGTGAGACAGAGAGAGAGAAAGAGAAGCTGTGAGAGAGAGAGGGAGAAAGAGAAGCTGTGAGAGAGAGTGAAAGAGAAGCTGTGAGTGTGTGTGTGAGAGAAAGAGAAGCTGTGAGTGAGAGAGAGAGAAAGAAAGAGAAATTAGAGTGAGAGAGAGAAGCTGTGAGTGAGAGAGAGAGTGCCACTGTGAGTGAGAGAGAGAGAAAGAGAAGCTGTGAATGAGAGAGAGAGAGAAAGAGAAGCTGTGAGTGAGAGAGAGAGAAAGAAAGAGAAGCTGTGAGTGAGTGAGAGAGAGAAAGGGAAGTTGTGAGTGAGAGAGAGAGAAAGAGAAGCTGTGAGTGAGAGAGAGAAAGAGAAGCTGTGAGTGAGAGAGAGAGAAAGAGAAACTGTGAGTGAGAAGGAGAGAGAGAGAGAGAAAGAGAAGCTATGAGTGAGAGAGAGAGAAAGAGAAGCTGTGAGTGAGAGAGAGAATGAGAAGCTGTGAGTGAGAGAGAAGTTGTGAGAGAGAGAGAGAAAGAGAAGCTGTGAGTGAGAGAGAGAGGGAGATGTGAGTGATAGAGAGAGAGAAAGAGAAGCTGTGCGTGAGAGAGAGAGAGGGAGAAAGAGAAGCTGTGAGTGAGAGAGAGAGAAAGAGAAGCTGTGAGTGAGAGAGAGAGAAAGAGAAGCTGTGAGTGAGAGAGAGAGAATCTGTGAGTGAGAGAGAGAAATAAAAGCTGTGAGTGAGAGAGAGAGAAAGAGAAGATATGAGTGAGAGAGAAGCAGTGAGAGAGAGAGAGAAACAGAAGCTGTGAGTGAGACAGAGAGAGAAAGAGAAGCTGTGAGAGAGAGAGAGAAAGAGAAGCTGTGAGTGTGTGTGAGAGAGAAAGAGAAGCTGTGAGTGAGAGAGAGAAAGAAAGAGAAATTAGAGTGAGAAAGAGAGAGAGAAAGAGAAGCTGTGAGTGGGAGAGAGAGAAAGAGAGTCTGTGAGTGAGTGAGAGAGATAGAAGCTGTGAGTGAGAGAGAGAGAGCCGCTGTGAGTGAGAGAGAGAAAGAGAAGCTGTGAATGAGAGAGAGAGAGAAAGAGAAGCTGTGTGTTTGAGAGAGAAAGAGAAGCTGTGAGTGAGTGAGAGAGAGAGAAAGGGAAGTTGTGAGTGAGAGAGAGAGAAAAAGAGAAGCTGTGAGTGTGAGAGAGAGAAAGAGAAGCTGTGAGTGAGAGAGAGAGAGAGAGAAGCTGTGAGTGAGAAGGAGAGGGAAAGAGAAGCTGTGAGTGAGTGAGAGAGAGAAAGAGAAGCTGTGAGTGAGAGAGAGAGAAAGAGAAGCTGTGAGTGAGAGAGATTGAAAAAGAGAAGCTGTGAGTAAGAAGGAGAGGGAAAGAGAAGAAGTGAGTGAGTGAGAGAGAGAGAGAGAAAGAGAAGCTGTGAGAGAGAAAGAGAAGCTGTGAGTGAGAGAGTGAGAGAGAGAAAGAGAAGCTGTTAGTGAGAGTGAGAGTGAGAGAGAGAGAAAAGCTCTGAGTGAGAGAGAGATTGAAAGAGGAGCTGTGAGTGAGAGAGAGAGAGAAAGAGAAGCTGTGAGTGTGAGTGAGAGAGAAAGAGAAGCTGTGAGTGAGTGAGAGAGAGAGAATGAGAAGCTGTGAGTGAGAGAGAGAGAAAGAGAAGCTGTGAGTGAGAGAGATTGAAAAAGAGAAGCTGTGAGTAAGAAAGAGAGGGAAAGAGAAGAAGTGAGTGAGTGAGAGAGAGAGAGAAAGAGAAGCTGTGAGAGAGAAAGAGAAGCTGTGAGTGAGAGAGTGAGAGAGAGAAAGAGAAGCTGTTAGTGAGAGTGAGAGAGAGAGAGAGAGAAGCTGTGAGTGAGAGAGAGATTGAAAGAGAAGCTGTGAGTGAGAGAGAGAGAGAGAAAGAGAAGCTGTGAGTGTGAGTGAGAGAGAAAGAGAAGCTGTGAGTGAGTGAGAGAGAGAATGAGAAGCTGTGTGAGAGAGAGAAGCTGTGAGAGAGAGAAAGAGAAGCTGTGAGTGAGAGAGAGAGAGAAGATGTGAGTGATAGAGTGAGAGAATGAGAAGCTGTCAGTGAGAGAGAGAGAAAGTAAGAGAAGCTGTGAGTGAGATAGAGAGAATGAGAAGCTGAGAGTGAGAGAGAGAGAAGCTATGAGTGAGAGAGAGAAAGAAAAGCTGTGAGTGAGTGAGAGAGAGAGAAAGAGAAGCTGTGAGTGAGAGGGAGAGAAAGAGAAGCTGTGAGTGACACACAGAGAGATAAGCTGTGAGTGAGAGAGAGAGAAAGAGAAGCTGTGAGAGAGAGTGAAAGAGAAGCTGTGAGTGTGTGTGTGAGAAAAAGAGAAGCTGTGAGTGAGAGAGAGAGAAAGAAAGAGAAATTAGAGTGAGAAAGAGAGAGAGAAAGAGAAGCTGTGAGTGAGAGAGAGAGAGAGAAGATGTGAGTGATAGCGAGAGAGAATGAGAAGCTGTGAGTGATAGAGAGAGTAAGTAAGAGAAGCTGTGAGTGAGATAGAGAGAGAGAGAAGGAGAAGCTGTGAGTGAGACAGAGAGAGAGAGAGAGAGAAGCTGTGTGTGAGAGAGAGAGTGAGAAAGAGAAGCTGTGAGAGAGCGAGAGAAAGAGAAGCTGTGAGTGTGTGTGTGAGAGAAAGAGAAGCTGTGAGTGAGAGAGAGAAAGAAAGAGAAATTAGAGTGAGAAAGAGAGAGAGAAAGAGAAGCTGTGAGTGGGAGAGAGAGAAAGAGAGTCTGTGAGTGAGAGAGAGAGAGAAGCTGTGAGTGAGAGAGAGAGTGCCGCTGTGAGTGAGAGAGAGAGAAAGAGAAGCTGTGAATGAGAGAGAGAGAGAAGCTGTGAGTGAGAGGGAGAGAAAGAGAAGCTGTGAGTGACAGAGAGAGAAAGAGAAGCTGAGAGTGAGAGAGAGAGAGAAAGTGAAGCTGTGAATGAGAGAGAGAGAGAAAGAGAAGATGTGAGTGAGTGAGAGAGAGAAAGGGAAGTTTGTGAGCGAGAGAGAGAGAGAAAGAGAAGCTGTGAGTGAGAGAAGCTGTGAGTGAGAGAGAGAGAGAGAGAGAAGCTGTGAGTGAGTGAGAGAGTGAGAGAAGGAGTGAGTGAGAGAGAGAGAGAGAAAGAGAAGCTGTCAGTGAGACAGAGAGAGAGAAAGAGAAGCTGTGAGAGAGAGAGGGAGAAAGAAAGAGAAATTAGAGTGAGTGAGAGAGAGAGAGAAGCTGTGAGTGAGAGAGAGAGTGCCGCTGTGAGTGAGAGAGAGAGAAAGAGAAGCTGTGAATGAGAGAGAGAGAGAAAGAGAAGCTGTGAGTGAGAGAGAAAGAAAGAAAGAGAAGCTGTGAGTGAGTGAGAGAGAGAAAGGGAAGGTGTGAGTGAGAGAGAGAGAAAGAGAAGCTGTGAGTGAGAGAGAGAAAGAGAAGCTGTGAGTGAGAGAGAGAGAAAGAGAAGCTGTGAGTGAGAAGGAGAGAGAGAGAGAAAGAGAAGCTATGAGTGAGAGAGAGAGAGAAAGAGAAGCTGTGAGTGAGAGAGAGAATGAGAAGCTGTGAGTGAGAGAGAGAAGTTGTGTGAGAGAGAGAAAGAGAAGCTGTGAGTGAGAGAGAGAGAGAGATGTGAGTGATAGAGAGAGAGAAAGAGAAGCTGTGCGTGAGAGAGAGAGAGAGGGAGAAAGAGAAGCTGTGAGTGAGAGAGAGAGAAAGAGAAGCTGTGAGTGAGAGAGAGAGTGCCACTGTGAGTGAGAGAGAGAGAAAGAGAAGCTGTGAATGAGAGAGAGAGAGAAGCTGTGAGTGAGAGGGAGAGAAAGAGAAGCTGTGAGTGAGAGAGAGAGAGAGAAGATGTGAGTGATAGAGAGAGAGAATGAGAAGCTGTGAGTGATAGAGAGAGTAAGTAAGAGAAGCTGTGAGTGAGATAGAGAGAGAGAGAAGGAGAAGCTATGAGTGAGACAGAGAGAGAGAGAGAAGCTGTGAGAGAGAGAGAGGGAGAAAGAGAAGCTGTGAGAGAGCGAGAGAAAGAGAAGCTGTGAGTGTGTGTGAGAGAGAAAGAGAAGCTGTGAGTGAGAGAAAGAAAGAGAAATTAGAGTGAGAAAGAGAGAGAGAAAGAGAAGCTGTGAGTGGGAGAGAGAGAAAGAGAGTCTGTGAGTGAGAGAGAGAGAGAGAAGCTGTGAGTGAGAGAGAGAGTGCCGCTGTGAGTGAGAGAGAGAGAAAGAGAAGCTGTGAATGAGAGAGAGAGAGAGAAGCTGTGAGTGAGAGGGAGAGAAAGAGAAGCTGTGAGTGACACACACAGAGATAAGCTGTGAGTGAGAGAGAGAGAAAGAGAAGCTGTGAGTGACAGAGAGAGAAAGAGAAGCTGAGAGTGAGAGAGAGAGAAAGTGAAGCTGTGAATGAGAGAGAGAGAGAGAAAGAGAAGCTGTGAGTGAGTGAGAGAGAGAAAGGGAAGTTTGTGAGCGAGAGAAAGAAAGAAAGAGGAGCTGTGAGTGAGAGAGAGAAGCTGTGAGTGAGAGAGAGAAAGAAAAGCTGTGAGTGAGAGAGAGAGAGAGAGAGAAGCTGTGAGTGAGTGAGAGAGAGAGAGAAGGAGTGAGTGAGAGAGAGAGAGAGAAAGAGAAGCTGTCAGTGAGACAGAGAGAGAGAAAGAGAAGCTGTGAGAGAGAGAGGGAGAAAGAGAAGCTGTGAGAGAGAGTGAAAGAGAAGCTGTGAGTGTGTGTGTGAGAGAAAGAGAAGCTGTGAGTGAGAGAGAGAGAAAGAAAGAGAAATTAGAGTGAGAGAGAGAGAAGCTGTGAGTGAGAGAGAGAGAAAGAGAAGCTGTGAATGAGAGAGAGAGAGAAAGAGAAGCTGTGAGTGAGAGAGAGAGAAAGAAAGAGAAGCTGTGAGTGAGTGAGAGAGAGAAAGGGAAGTTGTGAGTGAGAGAGAGAGAAAGAGAAGCTGTGAGTGAGAGAGAGAAAGAGAAGCTGTGAGTGAGAGAGAGAGAAAGAGAAGCTGTGAGTGAGAAGGAGAGAGAGAGAGAAAGAGAAGCTATGAGTGAGAGAGAGAGAGAAAGAGAAGCTGTGAGTGAGAGAGAGAATGAGAAGCTGTGAGTGAGAGAGAGAAGTTGTGAGAGAGAGAGAAAGAGAAGCTGTGAGTGAGAGAGAGAGTGAGATGTGAGTGATAGAGAGAGAGAAAGAGAAGATGTGCGTGAGAGAGAGAGAGGGAGAAAGAGAAGCTGTGAGTGAGAGAGAGAAAGAGAAGCTGTGAGTGAGAGAGAGAGAAAGAGAAGCTGTGAGTGAGAGAGAGAGAATCTGTGAGTGAGAGAGGGAAATAAAAGCTGTGACTGAGAGAGAGAGAGAAAGAGAAGATATGAGTGAGAGAGAAGCAGTGAGAGAGAGAGAGAAACAGAAGCTGTGAGTGAGACAGAGAGAGAGAGAGAAGCTGTGAGAGAGAGAGAGAAAGAGAAGCTGTGAGTGTGTGAGAGAGAGAAAGAGAAGCTGTGAGTGAGAGAGAGAGAAAGAAAGAGAAATTAGAGTGAGAAAGAGAGAGAGAAAGAGAAGCTGTGAGTGGGAGAGAGAGAAAGAGAGTCTGTGAGTGAGAGAGAGAGATAGAAGCTGTGAGTGAGAGAGAGAGAGCCGCTGTGAGTGAGAGAGAGAAAGAGAAGCTGTGAATGAGAGAGAGAGAGAAAGAGAAGCTGTGTGTGTGAGAGAGAAAGAGAAGCTGTGAGTGAGTGAGAGAGAGAGAGAAAGGGAAGTTGTGAGTGAGAGAGAGAGAGAAAGAGAAGCTATGAGTGTGAGAGAGAGAAAGAGAAGCTGTGAGTGAGAGAGAGAGAGAGAGAAGCTGTGAGTGAGAAGGAGAGGGAAAGAGAAGCTGTGAGTGAGTGAGAGAGAGAGAAAGAGAAGCTGTGAGTGAGAGATAGAGAAAGAGAAGCTGTGAGTGAGAGAGATTGAAAAAGAGAAGCTGTAAGTAAGAAGGAGAGGGAAAGAGAAGAAGTGAGTGAGTGAGAGAGAGAGAGAGAAAGAGAAGCTGTGAGAGAGAAAGAGAAGCTGTGAGTGAGAGAGTGAGAGAGAGAAAGAGAAGCTGTTAGTGAGAGTGAGAGAGAGAGAGAGAGAAGCTGTGAGTGAGAGAGAGGTTGAAAGAGAAGCTGTGAGTGAGAGAGAGAGAGAGAGAGAGAAAGAGAAGCTGTGAGTGTGAGTGAGAGAGAAAGAGAAGCTGTGAGTGAGTGAGAGAGAGAATGAGAAGCAGTGAGAGAGAGAGAGAAGCTGTGAGTGAGTGAGAGAAAGAAAAGCTGTGAGTGAGAGAGAGAGAGAGAAAGAGAAGATGTGTGTGTGTGTGTGAGAGAGAAAGATAGTCTGAGAAAGAGAGAGTGAAAGAGAAGCTGTGAGTGAGACAGAGAGGGAGAAAGAGAAGTTGTGTGCGTGAGAGAGAGAAAGAGAAGCTGTGAGTGAGAGTGTGACAGAGAGAGAAAGAGAAGCTGAGAGTTAGAGAGAGAGAGAAAGTGAAGCTGTGAGTGAGAGAGAGAGAGACAGAGAAGCTGTGTGTGTGTGAGAGAGAGAAAGATAGTCTGAGAAAGAGAGAGTGAAAGAGAAGCTGTGAGTGAGACAGAGAGAGGGAGAAAGAGAAGCTGTGTGTGAGAGAGAGAAAGAGAAGCTGTGAGTGAGAGTGAGAGAGAGAGAGAAAGAGAAGCTGTGAGTGAGAGAGAGAGATAAAGAGAAGCTGTGAGTGTGAGAGAGAGAAAGCAAAGCTGTGAGTGAGAGAGAGAGAGAATGAGAAGCTGTGAGTGAGAGAGAAGCTGTGAGTGAGAGAGAGAGAGAGAAGATGTGAGTGAGAGAGAGAGGGAGAAAGAGAAGCTGTGTGTGTGTGAAAGAGAAAGAGAAGCTGTGAGTGAGAGTGAGAGAGAGAGAAAGAGAAAGAGAAGCTGTGAGGGAGAGAGCGAGAGAGAGAAAGAGAAGCTGTTAGTGAGAGTGAGAGAGAGAGAGAAAGAGAAGCTGTGAGTGAGAGAGAGAGAGAAAGAGATGCTGTGAGTGAGAGAGAGAGAGAAAGAGAAGCTGTGAGTGAGAGAGAGAGAAAGAGAAGCTGTGTGAGAGAGAGAGAAAGAGAAGCTGTGAGTGAGAAGGAGAGGGAAAGAGAAGCTGTGAGTGAGTGAGAGAGAGGGAAAGAGAAGCTGTGAGTGAGAGAGAGAGAAAGAGAAGCTGTGAGTGAGAGAGTGAGAGAGAGAGAGAGAATCTGTTAGTGAGAGTGAGAGAGAGAAAGAGAAGCTGTGAGTGAGAGAGAGACAAAGTGAAGCTGTGAGTGAGAGAGAGAGAGAGAGAAAGAGACGCTGTGTGTGAGAGAGAGAGAAAGATAGTCTGAGAAAGAGAGAGTGAAAGAGAAGCTGTGAGTGAGAGAGAGAGAGGGAGAAAGAGAAGCTGTGTGTGTGTGAGAGAGAAAGAGAAGCTGTGAGTGAGAGTGAGAGAGAGAGAAAAAGAGAAGCTGTGAGTGTGAGTGAGAGAGAAAGAGAAGCTGTGAGTGAGAGAGAGAGAGAGAAGATGTGAGTGATAGAGAGAGAGAATGAGAAGCTGTCAGTGAGAGAGAGAGAAAGTAAGAGAAGCTGTGAGTGAGATAGAGAGAGAGAAAGAGAAGCTGTGAGTGAGAGAGAGGGAGAGAAAGATAATCTGTGAGAGAGAGAGAGAGAGAAGCTGTGTGTTTTAGAGAGAGAGAAAGAGAAGCTGTGATTGAGTGTGAGAGAGAGAGAAAGAGAAGCTGTGAGTGAGAGAGAGAGAAAGAGAAGCTGTGAGTGAGAGAGAGAGAAGCTATGAGTGAGAGAGAGAAAGAAAAGCTGTGAGTGAGAGAGAGAGAGAGAAAGAGAAGATATGAGTGAGAGAGAGAGAAGCAGTGAGAGAGAGAGAAACAGAAGCTGTGAGTGAGGCAGAGAGAGAAAGAGAAGCTGTGAGAGAGAGAGAGAGGGAGAAAGAGAAGCTGTGAGAGAGAGAGAGAAAGAGAAGCTGTCAGTGTGTGTGAGAGAGAAAGAGAAGCTGTGAGTGAGAGAGAGAGAAAGAAAGAGAAATTAGAGTGAGAAAGAGAGAGAGAAAGAGAAGCTGTGAGTGGGAGAGAGAGAAAGAGTCTGTGAATCAGAGAGAGAGAGAGAAGCTGTGAGAGAGAGAGAGAGAGAGAGCCGCTGTGAGTGAGAGAGAGAAAGAGAAGTTGTGAATGAGAGAGAGATTGAAAGAGAAGCTGTGAGTGAGAGAGAGAGAAAGAGAAGCTGTGAGTGAGAGAGAGAAAGAGAAGTTGTGAGTGAGAGGGAGAGAGAGAAAGAGAAGCTGTGAGTGACACACAGAGAGAGAAGCTGTGAGTTAGAGAGAGAGAGAGAGAAAGAGAAGTTGTGAGTGACAGAGAGAGAGAGAAAGAGAAGCTGTGAGTGAGAGTGAGAGGGAGAGAGAAAGAGAAGCTGTGAGTGAGAGAGAGAGAAAGAGATGCTGTGAGTGAGAGAGAGAGAGAAAGAGAAGCTGTGAGTGAGAGAGAGAGAAAGAGAAGCTGTGAGTGAGAGAGAGAGAAAGAGAAGCTGTGAGTGAGAGAGAAAGAGAGAAAGAGAAGCTGTGAGAAAGAAGGAGAGGGAAAGAGAAGAAGTGAGTGAGAGAGAGAGAGAGAAAGAGAAGCTGTGAGTGAGAGAGAGAGAGAAAGAGAAGCTGTGAGTGAGAGAGTGAGAGAGAGAAAGAGAAGCTGTTAGTGAGAGTGAGAGAGAGAGAGAAAGAGAAGCTGTGAGTGAGAGAGAAGCTGTGAGTGAGAGAGAGAAAGAAAAGCTGTGAGTGAGAGAGAGAGAGAGAAAGAGAAGCTGTGAGTGAGTGAGAGAGAGAGAGAAGCAGTGAGAGAGAGAGAGAGAGAAAGAGAAGCTGTCAGTGAGACAGAGAGAGAGAAAGAGAAGCTGTGAGAGAGAGAGGGAGAAAGAGAAGCTGTGAGAGAGAGTGAAAGAGAAGCTGTGAGTGTGTGTGTGAGAGAAAGAGAAGCTGTGAGTGAGAGAGAGAGAAAGAAAGAGAAATTAGAGTGAGAGAGAGAAGCTGTGAGTGAGAGAGAGAGTGCCACTGTGAGTGAGAGAGAGAGAAAGAGAAGCTGTGAATGAGAGAGAGAGAGAAAGAGAAGCTGTGAGTGAGAGAGAGAGAAAGAAAGAGAAGCTGTGAGTGAGTGAGAGAGAGAAAGGGAAGTTGTGAGTGAGAGAGAGAGAAAGAGAAGCTGTGAGTGAGAGAGAGAAAGAGAAGCTGTGAGTGAGAGAGAGAGAAAGAGAAACTGTGAGTGAGAAGGAGAGAGAGAGAGAGAAAGAGAAGCTATGAGTGAGAGAGAGAGAAAGAGAAGCTGTGAGTGAGAGAGAGAATGAGAAGCTGTGAGTGAGAGAGAAGTTGTGAGAGAGAGAGAGAAAGAGAAGCTGTGAGTGAGAGAGAGAGGGAGATGTGAGTGATAGAGAGAGAGAAAGAGAAGCTGTGCGTGAGAGAGAGAGAGGGAGAAAGAGAAGCTGTGAGTGAGAGAGAGAGAAAGAGAAGCTGTGAGTGAGAGAGAGAGAAAGAGAAGCTGTGAGTGAGAGAGAGAGAATCTGTGAGTGAGAGAGAGAAATAAAAGCTGTGAGTGAGAGAGAGAGAAAGAGAAGATATGAGTGAGAGAGAAGCAGTGAGAGAGAGAGAGAAACAGAAGCTGTGAGTGAGACAGAGAGAGAAAGAGAAGCTGTGAGAGAGAGAGAGAAAGAGAAGCTGTGAGTGTGTGTGAGAGAGAAAGAGAAGCTGTGAGTGAGAGAGAGAAAGAAAGAGAAATTAGAGTGAGAAAGAGAGAGAGAAAGAGAAGCTGTGAGTGGGAGAGAGAGAAAGAGAGTCTGTGAGTGAGTGAGAGAGATAGAAGCTGTGAGTGAGAGAGAGAGAGCCGCTGTGAGTGAGAGAGAGAAAGAGAAGCTGTGAATGAGAGAGAGAGAGAAAGAGAAGCTGTGTGTTTGAGAGAGAAAGAGAAGCTGTGAGTGAGTGAGAGAGAGAGAAAGGGAAGTTGTGAGTGAGAGAGAGAGAAAAAGAGAAGCTGTGAGTGTGAGAGAGAGAAAGAGAAGCTGTGAGTGAGAGAGAGAGAGAGAGAAGCTGTGAGTGAGAAGGAGAGGGAAAGAGAAGCTGTGAGTGAGTGAGAGAGAGAAAGAGAAGCTGTGAGTGAGAGAGAGAGAAAGAGAAGCTGTGAGTGAGAGAGATTGAAAAAGAGAAGCTGTGAGTAAGAAGGAGAGGGAAAGAGAAGAAGTGAGTGAGTGAGAGAGAGAGAGAGAAAGAGAAGCTGTGAGAGAGAAAGAGAAGCTGTGAGTGAGAGAGTGAGAGAGAGAAAGAGAAGCTGTTAGTGAGAGTGAGAGTGAGAGAGAGAGAAAAGCTCTGAGTGAGAGAGAGATTGAAAGAGGAGCTGTGAGTGAGAGAGAGAGAGAAAGAGAAGCTGTGAGTGTGAGTGAGAGAGAAAGAGAAGCTGTGAGTGAGTGAGAGAGAGAGAATGAGAAGCTGTGAGTGAGAGAGAGAGAAAGAGAAGCTGTGAGTGAGAGAGATTGAAAAAGAGAAGCTGTGAGTAAGAAAGAGAGGGAAAGAGAAGAAGTGAGTGAGTGAGAGAGAGAGAGAAAGAGAAGCTGTGAGAGAGAAAGAGAAGCTGTGAGTGAGAGAGTGAGAGAGAGAAAGAGAAGCTGTTAGTGAGAGTGAGAGAGAGAGAGAGAGAAGCTGTGAGTGAGAGAGAGATTGAAAGAGAAGCTGTGAGTGAGAGAGAGAGAGAGAAAGAGAAGCTGTGAGTGTGAGTGAGAGAGAAAGAGAAGCTGTGAGTGAGTGAGAGAGAGAATGAGAAGCTGTGTGAGAGAGAGAAGCTGTGAGAGAGAGAAAGAGAAGCTGTGAGTGAGAGAGAGAGAGAAGATGTGAGTGATAGAGTGAGAGAATGAGAAGCTGTCAGTGAGAGAGAGAGAAAGTAAGAGAAGCTGTGAGTGAGATAGAGAGAATGAGAAGCTGAGAGTGAGAGAGAGAGAAGCTATGAGTGAGAGAGAGAAAGAAAAGCTGTGAGTGAGTGAGAGAGAGAGAAAGAGAAGCTGTGAGTGAGAGGGAGAGAAAGAGAAGCTGTGAGTGACACACAGAGAGATAAGCTGTGAGTGAGAGAGAGAGAAAGAGAAGCTGTGAGAGAGAGTGAAAGAGAAGCTGTGAGTGTGTGTGTGAGAAAAAGAGAAGCTGTGAGTGAGAGAGAGAGAAAGAAAGAGAAATTAGAGTGAGAAAGAGAGAGAGAAAGAGAAGCTGTGAGTGAGAGAGAGAGAGAGAAGATGTGAGTGATAGCGAGAGAGAATGAGAAGCTGTGAGTGATAGAGAGAGTAAGTAAGAGAAGCTGTGAGTGAGATAGAGAGAGAGAAGGAGAAGCTGTGAGTGAGACAGAGAGAGAGAGAGAGAGAAGCTGTGTGTGAGAGAGAGAGTGAGAAAGAGAAGCTGTGAGAGAGCGAGAGAAAGAGAAGCTGTGAGTGTGTGTGTGAGAGAAAGAGAAGCTGTGAGTGAGAGAGAGAAAGAAAGAGAAATTAGAGTGAGAAAGAGAGAGAGAAAGAGAAGCTGTGAGTGGGAGAGAGAGAAAGAGAGTCTGTGAGTGAGAGAGAGAGAGAAGCTGTGAGTGAGAGAGAGAGTGCCGCTGTGAGTGAGAGAGAGAGAAAGAGAAGCTGTGAATGAGAGAGAGAGAGAAGCTGTGAGTGAGAGGGAGAGAAAGAGAAGCTGTGAGTGACAGAGAGAGAAAGAGAAGCTGAGAGTGAGAGAGAGAGAGAAAGTGAAGCTGTGAATGAGAGAGAGAGAGAAAGAGAAGATGTGAGTGAGTGAGAGAGAGAAAGGGAAGTTTGTGAGCGAGAGAGAGAGAGAAAGAGAAGCTGTGAGTGAGAGAAGCTGTGAGTGAGAGAGAGAGAGAGAGAGAAGCTGTGAGTGAGTGAGAGAGTGAGAGAAGGAGTGAGTGAGAGAGAGAGAGAGAAAGAGAAGCTGTCAGTGAGACAGAGAGAGAGAAAGAGAAGCTGTGAGAGAGAGAGGGAGAAAGAAAGAGAAATTAGAGTGAGTGAGAGAGAGAGAGAAGCTGTGAGTGAGAGAGAGAGTGCCGCTGTGAGTGAGAGAGAGAGAAAGAGAAGCTGTGAATGAGAGAGAGAGAGAAAGAGAAGCTGTGAGTGAGAGAGAAAGAAAGAAAGAGAAGCTGTGAGTGAGTGAGAGAGAGAAAGGGAAGGTGTGAGTGAGAGAGAGAGAAAGAGAAGCTGTGAGTGAGAGAGAGAAAGAGAAGCTGTGAGTGAGAGAGAGAGAAAGAGAAGCTGTGAGTGAGAAGGAGAGAGAGAGAGAAAGAGAAGCTATGAGTGAGCGAGAGAGAGAAAGAGAAGCTGTGAGTGAGAGAGAGAATGAGAAGCTGTGAGTGAGAGAGAGAAGTTGTGTGAGAGAGAGAAAGAGAAGCTGTGAGTGAGAGAGAGAGAGAGATGTGAGTGATAGAGAGAGAGAAAGAGAAGCTGTGCGTGAGAGAGAGAGAGAGGGAGAAAGAGAAGCTGTGAGTGAGAGAGAGAGAAAGAGAAGCTGTGAGTGAGAGAGAGAGTGCCACTGTGAGTGAGAGAGAGAGAAAGAGAAGCTGTGAATGAGAGAGAGAGAGAAGCTGTGAGTGAGAGGGAGAGAAAGAGAAGCTGTGAGTGAGAGAGAGAGAGAGAAGATGTGAGTGATAGAGAGAGAGAATGAGAAGCTGTGAGTGATAGAGAGAGTAAGTAAGAGAAGCTGTGAGTGAGATAGAGAGAGAGAGAAGGAGAAGCTATGAGTGAGACAGAGAGAGAGAGAGAAGCTGTGAGAGAGAGAGAGGGAGAAAGAGAAGCTGTGAGAGAGCGAGAGAAAGAGAAGCTGTGAGTGTGTGTGAGAGAGAAAGAGAAGCTGTGAGTGAGAGAAAGAAAGAGAAATTAGAGTGAGAAAGAGAGAGAGAAAGAGAAGCTGTGAGTGGGAGAGAGAGAAAGAGAGTCTGTGAGTGAGAGAGAGAGAGAGAAGCTGTGAGTGAGAGAGAGAGTGCCGCTGTGAGTGAGAGAGAGAGAAAGAGAAGCTGTGAATGAGAGAGAGAGAGAGAAGCTGTGAGTGAGAGGGAGAGAAAGAGAAGCTGTGAGTGACACACACAGAGATAAGCTGTGAGTGAGAGAGAGAGAAAGAGAAGCTGTGAGTGACAGAGAGAGAAAGAGAAGCTGAGAGTGAGAGAGAGAGAAAGTGAAGCTGTGAATGAGAGAGAGAGAGAGAAAGAGAAGCTGTGAGTGAGTGAGAGAGAGAAAGGGAAGTTTGTGAGCGAGAGAAAGAAAGAAAGAGGAGCTGTGAGTGAGAGAGAGAAGCTGTGAGTGAGAGAGAGAAAGAAAAGCTGTGAGTGAGAGAGAGAGAGAGAGAGAAGCTGTGAGTGAGTGAGAGAGAGAGAGAAGGAGTGAGTGAGAGAGAGAGAGAGAAAGAGAAGCTGTCAGTGAGACAGAGAGAGAGAAAGAGAAGCTGTGAGAGAGAGAGGGAGAAAGAGAAGCTGTGAGAGAGAGTGAAAGAGAAGCTGTGAGTGTGTGTGTGAGAGAAAGAGAAGCTGTGAGTGAGAGAGAGAGAAAGAAAGAGAAATTAGAGTGAGAGAGAGAGAAGCTGTGAGTGAGAGAGAGAGAAAGAGAAGCTGTGAATGAGAGAGAGAGAGAAAGAGAAGCTGTGAGTGAGAGAGAGAGAAAGAAAGAGAAGCTGTGAGTGAGTGAGAGAGAGAAAGGGAAGTTGTGAGTGAGAGAGAGAGAAAGAGAAGCTGTGAGTGAGAGAGAGAAAGAGAAGCTGTGAGTGAGAGAGAGAGAAAGAGAAGCTGTGAGTGAGAAGGAGCGAGAGAGAGAAAGAGAAGCTATGAGTGAGAGAGAGAGAGAAAGAGAAGCTGTGAGTGAGAGAGAGAATGAGAAGCTGTGAGTGAGAGAGAGAAGTTGTGAGAGAGAGAGAAAGAGAAGCTGTGAGTGAGAGAGAGAGTGAGATGTGAGTGATAGAGAGAGAGAAAGAGAAGATGTGCGTGAGAGAGAGAGAGGGAGAAAGAGAAGCTGTGAGTGAGAGAGAGAAAGAGAAGCTGTGAGTGAGAGAGAGAGAAAGAGAAGCTGTGAGTGAGAGAGAGAGAATCTGTGAGTGAGAGAGGGAAATAAAAGCTGTGACTGAGAGAGAGAGAGAAAGAGAAGATATGAGTGAGAGAGAAGCAGTGAGAGAGAGAGAGAAACAGAAGCTGTGAGTGAGACAGAGAGAGAGAGAGAAGCTGTGAGAGAGAGAGAGAAAGAGAAGCTGTGAGTGTGTGAGAGAGAGAAAGAGAAGCTGTGAGTGAGAGAGAGAGAAAGAAAGAGAAATTAGAGTGAGAAAGAGAGAGAGAAAGAGAAGCTGTGAGTGGGAGAGAGAGAAAGAGAGTCTGTGAGTGAGAGAGAGAGATAGAAGCTGTGAGTGAGAGAGAGAGAGCCGCTGTGAGTGAGAGAGAGAAAGAGAAGCTGTGAATGAGAGAGAGAGAGAAAGAGAAGCTGTGTGTGTGAGAGAGAAAGAGAAGCTGTGAGTGAGTGAGAGAGAGAGAGAAAGGGAAGTTGTGAGTGAGAGAGAGAGAGAAAGAGAAGCTATGAGTGTGAGAGAGAGAAAGAGAAGCTGTGAGTGAGAGAGAGAGAGAGAGAAGCTGTGAGTGAGAAGGAGAGGGAAAGAGAAGCTGTGAGTGAGTGAGAGAGAGAGAAAGAGAAGCTGTGAGTGAGAGATAGAGAAAGAGAAGCTGTGAGTGAGAGAGATTGAAAAAGAGAAGCTGTAAGTAAGAAGGAGAGGGAAAGAGAAGAAGTGAGTGAGTGAGAGAGAGAGAGAGAAAGAGAAGCTGTGAGAGAGAAAGAGAAGCTGTGAGTGAGAGAGTGAGAGAGAGAAAGAGAAGCTGTTAGTGAGAGTGAGAGAGAGAGAGAGAGAAGCTGTGAGTGAGAGAGAGGTTGAAAGAGAAGCTGTGAGTGAGAGAGAGAGAGAGAGAGAGAAAGAGAAGCTGTGAGTGTGAGTGAGAGAGAAAGAGAAGCTGTGAGTGAGTGAGAGAGAGAATGAGAAGCAGTGAGAGAGAGAGAAGCTGTGAGAGAGAGAAAGAGAAGCTGTGAGTGAGAGAGAGAGAGGGAGTAGGAGAAGCTGTGAGTGAGACAGAGAGAGAGAGAGAGAAGCTGTGAGAGAGAGAGAGAGGGAGAAAGAGAAGCTGTGAGAGAGCGAGAGAAAGAGAAGGTGTGAGTGTGTGTGAGAGAGAAAGAGAAGCTGTGAGTGAGAGAGAGAAAGAAAGAGAAATTAGAGTGAGAAAGAGAGAGAGAAAGAGAAGCTGTGAGTGGGAGAGAGAGAAAGAGAGTCTGTGAGTGAGAGAGAGAGAGAGAAGCTGTGAGTGAGAGAGAGAGTGCCGCTGTGAGTGAGAGAGAGAGAGAAAGAGAAGCTGTGAATGAGAGAGAGAGAGAGAAGCTGTGAGTGAGAGGGAGAGAAAGAGAAGCTGTGAGTGACAGAGAGAGAAAGAGAAGCTGAGAGTGAGAGAGAGAGAGAAAGTGAAGCTGTGAATGAGAGAGAGAGAGAAAGAGAAGCTGTGAATGAGTGAGAGAGAGAAAGGGAAGTTTGTGAGCGAGAGAGAGAGAGAAAGAGAAGCTGTGAGTGAGAGAGAAGCTGTGAGTGAGAGAGAGAAAGAAAAGCTGTGAGTGAGAGAGAGAGAGAGAAAGAGAAGCTGTGAGTGAGACAGAGAGAGAGAAAGAGAAGCTGTGAGAGAGAGAGAGAAAGAAAGAGAAATTAGAGTGAGTGAGAGAGAGAGAAGCTGTGAGTGAGAGAGAGAGTGCCGCTGTGAGTGAGAGAGAGAGAAAGAGAAGCTGTGAATGAGAGAGAGAGATAGAGAAGCTGTGAGTGAGAGAGAGAGAAAGAAAGAGAAGCTGTGAGTGAGTGAGTGAGAGAGAGAAAGGGAAGTTGTGAGTGAGAGAGAGAGAAAGAGAAGCTGTGAGTGAGAGAGAGAAAGAGAAGCTGTGAGTGAGAGAGAGAGAAAGAGAAGCTGTGAGTGAAAAGGAGAGAGAGAGAGAAAGAGAAGCTATGAGTGAGAGAGAGAGAGAAAGAGAAGCTGTGAGTGAGAGAGAGAATGAGAAGCTGTGAGTGAGAGAGAGAAGTTGTGAGAGAGAGAGAGAAAGAGAAGCTGTGAGTGAGAGAGAGAGAGAGATGTGAGTGATAGAGAGAGAGAAAGAGAAGCTGTGCGTGAGAGAGAGAGAGGGAGAAAAAGAAGCTGTGAGTGAGAGAGAGAGAAAGAGAAGCTGTGAGTGAGAGAGAGAGAAAGAGAAGCTGTGAGTGAGAGAGAGAGAGAATCTGTGAGTGAGAGAGAGAAATAAAAGCTGTGAGTGAGAGAGAGAGAGAGAAAGAGAAGATATGAGTGAGAGAGAAGCAGTGAGAGAGAGAGAGAGAGAAACAGAAGCTGTGAGTGAGACAGAGAGAGAAAGAGAAGCTGTGAGAGAGAGAGAGAAAGAGAAGCTGTGAGTGTGTGAGAGAGAGAAAGAGAAGATGTGAGTGAGAGAGAGAGAAAGAAAGAGAAATTAGAGTGAGAAAGAGAGAGAGAAAGAGAAGCTGTGAGTGGGAGAGAGAGAAAGAGAGTCTGTGAGTGAGAGAGAGAGATAGAAGCTGTGAGTGAGAGAGAGAGAGCCGCTGTGAGTGAGAGAGAGAAAGAGAAGCTGTGAATGAGAGAGAGAGAGAAAGAGAAGCTGTGTGTGTGTGAGAGAAAGAGAAGCTGTGAGTGTGTGAGAGAGAAAGAGAGTCTGTGAGTGAGAGAGAG
Organism: Bradypodion pumilum; assembly: GCA_035047305.1. Taxonomy (NCBI): domain Eukaryota; kingdom Metazoa; phylum Chordata; class Lepidosauria; order Squamata; family Chamaeleonidae; genus Bradypodion; species Bradypodion pumilum. Next base: position 267,993,721 of record JAWDJD010000001.1, on the reverse strand, counting down.
AGATAGAAGCTGTGAGTGAGAGAGAGAGAGCCGCTGTGAGTGAGAGAGAGAAAGAGAAGCTGTGAATGAGAGAGAGAGAGAAAGGGAAGTTGTGAGTGAGAGAGAGAGAAAGAGAAGCTGTGAGTGTGAGAGAGAGAAAGAGAAGCTGTGAGTGAGAGAGAGAGAGAGAGAAGCTGTGAGTGAGAAGGAGAGGGAAAGAGAAGCTGTGAGTGAGTGAGAGAGAGAGAAAGAGAAGCTGTGAGTGAGAGAGAGAGAAAGAGAAGCTGTGAGTGAGAGAGATTGAAAAAGAGAAGCTGTGTGTAAGAAGGAGAGGGAAAGAGAAGAAGTGAGTGAGTGAGAGAGAGAGAGAGAAAGAGAAGCTGTGAGAGAGAAAGAGAAGCTGTGAGTGAGAGAGTGAGAGAGAGAAAGAGAAGCTGTTAGTGAGAGTGAGAGAGAGAGAGAAGCTGTGAGTGAGAGAGAGATTGAAAGAGAAGCTGTGAGTGAGAGAGAGAGAGAGAGAGAAAGAGAAGCTGTGAGTGTGAGTGAGAGAGAAAGAGAAGCTGTGAGTGAGTGAGAGAGAGAGAATGAGAAGCTGTGAGAGAGAGAGAAGCTGTGTGAGAGAGAAAGAGAAGCTGTGAGTGAGAGAGAGAGAAGATGTGAGTGATAGAGTGAGAGAATGAGAAGCTGTCAGTGAGAGAGAGAGAAAGTAAGAGAAGCTGTGAGTGAGATACAGAGAGAGAGAAAGAGAAGCTGTGAGTGAGAGAGAGAGAGGGAGAGAAAGATAATCTGTGAGAGAGAGAGAGAAAGAGAAGCTGTGTGTTTTAGAGAGAGAGAAAGAGAAGCTGTGAGTGAGAGAGAGAGAAAGAGAAGCTGTGAGTGAGAGAGAGAGAAGCTATGAGTGAGAGAGAGAAAGAAAAGCTGTGAGTGAGATAGAGAGAGAGAGAAAGAGAAGCTGTGAGTGAGAGAGAGAGAGGGAGAGAAAGATAATATGTGTGTGAGAGAGAGAGAAGGAGAAGCTGTGTGTTTTAGAGAGAGAGAATGAGAAGCTGTGAGTGAGAGAGAGAGAAAGAGAAGCTGTGAGTGAGAGAGAGTAGCTATGAGTGAGAGAGAGAAAGAAAAGCTGTGAGTGAGAGAGAGAGAGAGAGAGAAGATATGAGTGAGAGAGAGAGAAAGAGAAGCTGTGAGTGAGAGAGAGAGAGAAAGAGAAGATATGAGTGAGAGAGAGAGAGAACCAGTGAGAGAGAGAGAAACAGAAGCTGTGAGTGAGACAGAGAGAGAAAGAGAAGCTGTGAGAGAGAGAGAGAGAAAGAGAAGCTGTGAGTGAGAGAGAGAATGAGAAGCTGTGAGTGAGAGAGAGAAGTTGTGAGAGAGAGAGAGAAAGAGAAGCTATGAGTGAGAGAGAGAGAGATGTGAGTGATAGAGAGAGAGAAAGAGAAGCTGTGTGTGAGAGAGAGAGAGGGAGAAAGAGAAGCTGTGAGTGAGAGAGAGAGAAAGAGAAGCTGTGAGTGAGAGAGAGAGAAAGAGAAGCTGTGAGTGAGAGAGAGTAGCTATGAGTGAGAGAGAGAAAGAAAAGCTGTGAGTGAGAGAGAGAGAGAGAGAAAGAGAAGATATGAGTGAGAGAGAGAAAGAGAAGCTGTGAGTGAGAGAGAGAGAGAAAGAAAAGATATGAGTGAGAGAGAGAGAGAACCAGTGAGAGAGAGAGAAAGAGAAGCTGTGAGTGAGACAGAGAGAGAAAGAGAAGCTGTGAGAGAGAGAGAGAGAGAAAGAGAAGCTGTGAGTGAGAGAGAGAATGAGAAGCTGTGAGTGAGAGAGAGAAGTTGTGAGAGAGAGAGAGAAAGAGAAGCTGTGAGTGAGAGAGAGAGAGATGTGAGTGATAGAGAGAGAGAAAGAGAAGCTGTGTGTGAGAGAGAGAGAGGGAGAAAGAGAAGCTGTGAGTGAGAGAGAGAGAAAGAGAAGCTGTGAGTGAGAGAGAGAGAAAGAGAAGCTGTGAGTGTGAGAGAGAGAATCTGTGAGTGAGAGAGAGAAATAAAAGCTGTGAGTGAGAGAGAGAGAAAGAGAAGATATGAGTGAGAGAGAAGCAGTGAGTGAGAGAGAGAGAAACAGAAGCTGTGAGTGAGACAGAGAGAGAAAGAGAAGCTGTGAGAGAGAGAGAGAAAGAGAAGCTGTGAGTGTTGAGAGAGAGAAAGAGAAGCTGTGAGTGAGAGAGAGAGAAAGAAAGAGAAATTAGAGTGAGAAAGAGAGAGAGAAAGAGAAGCTGTGAGTGGGAGAGAGAGAAAGAGAGTCTGTGAGTGACAGAGAGAGATAGAAGCTGTGAGTGAGAGAGAGAGCCGCTGTGAGTGAGAGAGAGAAAGAAAAGCTGTGAATGAGAGAGAGAGAGAAAGAGAAGCTGTGTGTGTGAGAGAGAAAGAGAAGCTGTAAGTGAGAGAGAGAGAGAGAGAAAGGGAAGTTGTGAGTGAGAGAGAGAGAGAAAGAGAAGCTGTGAGTGTGAGAGAGAGAAAGAGAAGCTGTGAGTGAGAGAGAGAGAAAGAAAGAGAAATTAGAGTGAGAGAGAGAGAAGCTGTGAGTGAGAGAGAGAGAAAGAGAAGCTGTGAATGAGAGAGAGAGAAAGAGAAGCTGTGAGTGAGAGAGAGAGAAAGAAAGAGAAGCTGTGAGTGAGTGAGAGAGAGAAAGGGAAGTTGTGAGTGAGAGAGAGAGAAAGAGAAGCTGTGAGTGAGAGAGAGAAAGAGAAGCTGTGAGTGAGAGAGAGAGAAAGAGAAGCTGTGAGTGAGAAGGAGAGAGAGAGAGAAAGAGAAGCTATGAGTGAGAGAGAGAGAGAAAGAGAAGCTGTGAGTGAGAGAGAGAATGAGAAGCTGTGAGTGAGAGAGAGAAGTTGTGAGAGAGAGAGAAAGAGAAGCTGTGAGTGAGAGAGAGAGTGAGATGTGAGTGATAGAGAGAGAGAAAGAGAAGATGTGCGTGAGAGAGAGAGAGGGAGAAAGAGAAGCTGTGAGTGAGAGAGAGAAAGAGAAGCTGTGAGTGAGAGAGAGAGAAAGAGAAGCTGTGAGTGAGAGAGAGAGAATCTGTGAGTGAGAGAGGGAAATAAAAGCTGTGACTGAGAGAGAGAGAGAAAGAGAAGATATGAGTGAGAGAGAAGCAGTGAGAGAGAGAGAGAAACAGAAGCTGTGAGTGAGACAGAGAGAGAGAGAGAAGCTGTGTGAGAGAGAGAGAAAGAGAAGCTGTGAGTGTGTGAGAGAGAGAAAGAGAAGCTGTGAGTGAGAGAGAGAGAAAGAAAGAGAAATTAGAGTGAGAAAGAGAGAGAGAAAGAGAAGCTGTGAGTGGGAGAGAGAGAAAGAGAGTCTGTGAGTGAGAGAGAGAGATAGAAGCTGTGAGTGAGAGAGAGAGAGCCGCTGTGAGTGAGAGAGAGAAAGAGAAGCTGTGAATGAGAGAGAGAGAGAAAGAGAAGCTGTGTGTGAGAGAGAGAAAGAGAAGCTGTGAGTGAGTGAGAGAGAGAGAGAAAGGGAAGTTGTGAGTGAGAGAGAGAGAGAAAGAGAAGCTATGAGTGTGAGAGAGAGAAAGAGAAGCTGTGAGTGAGAGAGAGAGAGAGAGAAGCTGTGAGTGAGAAGGAGAGGGAAAGAGAAGCTGTGAGTGAGTGAGAGAGAGAGAAAGAGAAGCTGTGAGTGAGAGATAGAGAAAGAGAAGCTGTGAGTGAGAGAGATTGAAAAAGAGAAGCTGTAAGTAAGAAGGAGAGGGAAAGAGAAGAAGTGAGTGAGTGAGAGAGAGAGAGAGAAAGAGAAGCTGTGAGAGAGAAAGAGAAGCTGTGAGTGAGAGAGTGAGAGAGAGAAAGAGAAGCTGTTAGTGAGAGTGAGAGAGAGAGAGAGAAGCTGTGAGTGAGAGAGAGGTTGAAAGAGAAGCTGTGAGTGAGAGAGAGAGAGAGAGAAAGAGAAGCTGTGAGTGTGAGTGAGAGAGAAAGAGAAGCTGTGAGTGAGTGAGAGAGAGAATGAGAAGCAGTGAGAGAGAGAGAAGCTGTGAGAGAGAGAAAGAGAAGCTGTGAGTGAGAGAGAGAGAGGGAGTAGGAGAAGCTGTGAGTGAGACAGAGAGAGAGAGAGAGAAGCTGTGAGAGAGAGAGAGAGGGAGAAAGAGAAGCTGTGAGAGAGCGAGAGAAAGAGAAGGTGTGAGTGTGTGTGAGAGAGAAAGAGAAGCTGTGAGTGAGAGAGAGAAAGAAAGAGAAATTAGAGTGAGAAAGAGAGAGAGAAAGAGAAGCTGTGAGTGGGAGAGAGAGAAAGAGAGTCTGTGAGTGAGAGAGAGAGAGAGAAGCTGTGAGTGAGAGAGAGAGTGCCGCTGTGAGTGAGAGAGAGAGAGAAAGAGAAGCTGTGAATGAGAGAGAGAGAGAGAAGCTGTGAGTGAGAGGGAGAGAAAGAGAAGCTGTGAGTGACAGAGAGAGAAAGAGAAGCTGAGAGTGAGAGAGAGAGAGAAAGTGAAGCTGTGAATGAGAGAGAGAGAGAAAGAGAAGCTGTGAATGAGTGAGAGGGAGAAAAAGAAGCTGTGAGTGAGAGAGAGAGAAAGAGAAGCTGTGAGTGAGAGAGAGAGAAAGAGAAGCTGTGAGTGAGAGAGAGAGAGAATCTGTGAGTGAGAGAGAGAAATAAAAGCTGTGAGTGAGAGAGAGAGAGAGAAAGAGAAGATATGAGTGAGAGAGAAGCAGTGAGAGAGAGAGAGAGAGAAACAGAAGCTGTGAGTGAGACAGAGAGAGAAAGAGAAGCTGTGAGAGAGAGAGAGAAAGAGAAGCTGTGAGTGTGTGAGAGAGAGAAAGAGAAGATGTGAGTGAGAGAGAGAGAAAGAAAGAGAAATTAGAGTGAGAAAGAGAGAGAGAAAGAGAAGCTGTGAGTGGGAGAGAGAGAAAGAGAGTCTGTGAGTGAGAGAGAGAGATAGAAGCTGTGAGTGAGAGAGAGAGAGCCGCTGTGAGTGAGAGAGAGAAAGAGAAGCTGTGAATGAGAGAGAGAGAGAAAGAGAAGCTGTGTGTGTGTGAGAGAAAGAGAAGCTGTGAGTGTGAGAGAGAGAAAGAGAGTCTGTGAGTGAGAGAGAGAGATAGAAGCTGTGAGTGAGAGAGAGAGAGCCGCTGTGAGTGAGAGAGAGAAAGAGAAGCTGTGAATGAGAGAGAGAGAGAAAGGGAAGTTGTGAGTGAGAGAGAGAGAAAGAGAAGCTGTGAGTGTGAGAGAGAGAAAGAGAAGCTGTGAGTGAGAGAGAGAGAGAGAGAAGCTGTGAGTGAGAAGGAGAGGGAAAGAGAAGCTGTGAGTGAGAGATAGAGAAAGAGAAGCGGTGAGTGAGAGAGATTGAAAAAGAGAAGCTGTAAGTAAGAAGGAGAGGGAAAGAGAAGAAGTGAGTGAGTGAGAGAGAGAGAGAGAAAGAGAAGCTGTGAGAGAGAAAGAGAAGCTGTGAGTGAGAGAGTGAGAGAGAGAAAGAGAAGCTGTTAGTGAGAGTGAGAGAGAGAGAGAGAAGCTGTGAGTGAGAGAGAGGTTGAAAGAGAAGCTGTGAGTGAGAGAGAGAGAGAGAGAAAGAGAAGCTGTGAGTGTGAGTGAGAGAGAAAGAGAAGCTGTGAGTGAGTGAGAGAGAGAATGAGAAGCAGTGAGAGAGAGAGAAGCTGTGAGAGAGAGAAAGAGAAGCTGTGAGTGAGAGAGAGAGAGGGAGTAGGAGAAGCTGTGAGTGAGACAGAGAGAGAGAGAGAGAAGCTGTGAGAGAGAGAGAGAGGGAGAAAGAGAAGCTGTGAGAGAGCGAGAGAAAGAGAAGGTGTGAGTGTGTGTGAGAGAGAAAGAGAAGCTGTGAGTGAGAGAGAGAAAGAAAGAGAAATTAGAGTGAGAAAGAGAGAGAGAAAGAGAAGCTGTGAGTGGGAGAGAGAGAAAGAGAGTCTGTGAGTGAGAGAGAGAGAGAGAAGCTGTGAGAGAGAGAGAGAGTGCCGCTGTGAGTGAGAGAGAGAGAGAAAGAGAAGCTGTGAATGAGAGAGAGAGAGAGAAGCTGTGAGTGAGAGGGAGAGAAAGAGAAGCTGTGAGTGACAGAGAGAGAAAGAGAAGCTGAGAGTGAGAGAGAGAGAGAAAGTGAAGCTGTGAATGAGAGAGAGAGAGAAAGAGAAGCTGTGAATGAGTGAGAGAGAGAAAGGGAAGTTTGTGAGCGAGAGAGAGAGAGAAAGAGAAGCTGTGAGTGAGAGAGAAGCTGTGAGTGAGAGAGAGAAAGAAAAGCTGTGAGTGAGAGAGAGAGAGAGAAAGAGAAGCTGTGAGTGAGACAGAGAGAGAGAAAGAGAAGCTGTGAGAGAGAGAGAGAAAGAAAGAGAAATTAGAGTGAGTGAGAGAGAGAGAAGCTGTGAGTGAGAGAGAGAGTGCCGCTGTGAGTGAGAGAGAGAGAAAGAGAAGCTGTGAATGAGAGAGAGAGATAGAGAAGCTGTGAGTGAGAGAGAGAGAAAGAAAGAGAAGCTGTGAGTGAGTGAGTGAGAGAGAGAAAGGGAAGTTGTGAGTGAGAGAGAGAGAAAGAGAAGCTGTGAGTGAGAGAGAGAAAGAGAAGCTGTGAGTGAGAGAGAGAGAAAGAGAAGCTGTGAGTGAAAAGGAGAGAGAGAGAGAAAGAGAAGCTATGAGTGAGAGAGAGAGAGAAAGAGAAGCTGTGAGTGAGAGAGAGAATGAGAAGCTGTGAGTGAGAGAGAGAAGTTGTGAGAGAGAGAGAGAAAGAGAAGCTGTGAGTGAGAGAGAGAGAGAGATGTGAGTGATAGAGAGAGAGAAAGAGAAGCTGTGCGTGAGAGAGAGAGAGGGAGAAAAAGAAGCTGTGAGTGAGAGAGAGAGAAAGAGAAGCTGTGAGTGAGAGAGAGAGAAAGAGAAGCTGTGAGTGAGAGAGAGAGAGAATCTGTGAGTGAGAGAGAGAAATAAAAGCTGTGAGTGAGAGAGAGAGAGAGAAAGAGAAGATATGAGTGAGAGAGAAGCAGTGAGAGAGAGAGAGAGAGAAACAGAAGCTGTGAGTGAGACAGAGAGAGAAAGAGAAGCTGTGAGAGAGAGAGAGAAAGAGAAGCTGTGAGTGTGTGAGAGAGAGAAAGAGAAGATGTGAGTGAGAGAGAGAGAAAGAAAGAGAAATTAGAGTGAGAAAGAGAGAGAGAAAGAGAAGCTGTGAGTGGGAGAGAGAGAAAGAGAGTCTGTGAGTGAGAGAGAGAGATAGAAGCTGTGAGTGAGAGAGAGAGAGCCGCTGTGAGTGAGAGAGAGAAAGAGAAGCTGTGAATGAGAGAGAGAGAGAAAGAGAAGCTGTGTGTGTGTGAGAGAAAGAGAAGCTGTGAGTGTGAGAGAGAGAAAGAGAGTCTGTGAGTGAGAGAGAGAGATAGAAGCTGTGAGTGAGAGAGAGAGAGCCGCTGTGAGTGAGAGAGAGAAAGAGAAGCTGTGAATGAGAGAGAGAGAGAAAGGGAAGTTGTGAGTGAGAGAGAGAGAAAGAGAAGCTGTGAGTGTGAGAGAGAGAAAGAGAAGCTGTGAGTGAGAGAGAGAGAGAGAGAAGCTGTGAGTGAGAAGGAGAGGGAAAGAGAAGCTGTGAGTGAGAGATAGAGAAAGAGAAGCGGTGAGTGAGAGAGATTGAAAAAGAGAAGCTGTAAGTAAGAAGGAGAGGGAAAGAGAAGAAGTGAGTGAGTGAGAGAGAGAGAGAGAAAGAGAAGCTGTGAGAGAGAAAGAGAAGCTGTGAGTGAGAGAGTGAGAGAGAGAAAGAGAAGCTGTTAGTGAGAGTGAGAGAGAGAGAGAGAAGCTGTGAGTGAGAGAGAGGTTGAAAGAGAAGCTGTGAGTGAGAGAGAGAGAGAGAGAAAGAGAAGCTGTGAGTGTGAGTGAGAGAGAAAGAGAAGCTGTGAGTGAGTGAGAGAGAGAATGAGAAGCAGTGAGAGAGAGAGAAGCTGTGAGAGAGAGAAAGAGAAGCTGTGAGTGAGAGAGAGAGAGGGAGTAGGAGAAGCTGTGAGTGAGACAGAGAGAGAGAGAGAGAAGCTGTGAGAGAGAGAGAGAGGGAGAAAGAGAAGCTGTGAGAGAGCGAGAGAAAGAGAAGGTGTGAGTGTGTGTGAGAGAGAAAGAGAAGCTGTGAGTGAGAGAGAGAAAGAAAGAGAAATTAGAGTGAGAAAGAGAGAGAGAAAGAGAAGCTGTGAGTGGGAGAGAGAGAAAGAGAGTCTGTGAGTGAGAGAGAGAGAGAGAAGCTGTGAGTGAGAGAGAGAGTGCCGCTGTGAGTGAGAGAGAGAGAGAAAGAGAAGCTGTGAATGAGAGAGAGAGAGAGAAGCTGTGAGTGAGAGGGAGAGAAAGAGAAGCTGTGAGTGACAGAGAGAGAAAGAGAAGCTGAGAGTGAGAGAGAGAGAGAAAGTGAAGCTGTGAATGAGAGAGAGAGAGAAAGAGAAGCTGTGAATGAGTGAGAGAGAGAAAGGGAAGTTTGTGAGCGAGAGAGAGAGAGAAAGAGAAGCTGTGAGTGAGAGAGAAGCTGTGAGTGAGAGAGAGAAAGAAAAGCTGTGAGTGAGAGAGAGAGAGAGAAAGAGAAGCTGTGAGTGAGACAGAGAGAGAGAAAGAGAAGCTGTGAGAGAGAGAGAGAAAGAAAGAGAAATTAGAGTGAGTGAGAGAGAGAGAAGCTGTGAGTGAGAGAGAGAGTGCCGCTGTGAGTGAGAGAGAGAGAAAGAGAAGCTGTGAATGAGAGAGAGAGATAGAGAAGCTGTGAGTGAGAGAGAGAGAAAGAAAGAGAAGCTGTGAGTGAGTGAGTGAGAGAGAGAAAGGGAAGTTGTGAGTGAGAGAGAGAGAAAGAGAAGCTGTGAGTGAGAGAGAGAAAGAGAAGCTGTGAGTGAGAGAGAGAGAAAGAGAAGCTGTGAGTGAAAAGGAGAGAGAGAGAGAAAAAGAGAAGCTATGAGTGAGAGAGAGAGAGAAAGAGAAGCTGTGAGTGAGAGAGAGAATGAGAAGCTGTGAGTGAGAGAGAGAAGTTGTGAGAGAGAGAGAGAAAGAGAAGCTGTGAGTGAGAGAGAGAGAGAGATGTGAGTGATAGAGAGAGAGAAAGAGAAGCTGTGCGTGAGAGAGAGAGAGGGAGAAAAAGAAGCTGTGAGTGAGAGAGAGAGAAAGAGAAGCTGTGAGTGAGAGAGAGAGAAAGAGAAGCTGTGAGTGAGAGAGAGAGAGAATCTGTGAGTGAGAGAGAGAAATAAAAGCTGTGAGTGAGAGAGAGAGAGAGAAAGAGAAGATATGAGTGAGAGAGAAGCAGTGAGAGAGAGAGAGAGAGAAACAGAAGCTGTGAGTGAGACAGAGAGAGAAAGAGAAGCTGTGAGAGAGAGAGAGAAAGAGAAGCTGTGAGTGTGTGAGAGAGAGAAAGAGAAGATGTGAGTGAGAGAGAGAGAAAGAAAGAGAAATTAGAGTGAGAAAGAGAGAGAGAAAGAGAAGCTGTGAGTGGGAGAGAGAGAAAGAGAGTCTGTGAGTGAGAGAGAGAGATAGAAGCTGTGAGTGAGAGAGAGAGAGCCGCTGTGAGTGAGAGAGAGAAAGAGAAGCTGTGAATGAGAGAGAGAGAGAAAGAGAAGCTGTGTGTGTGAGAGAGAAAGAGAAGCTGTGAGTGTGAGAGAGAGAAAGAGAGTCTGTGAGTGAGAGAGAGAGATAGAAGCTGTGAGTGAGAGAGAGAGAGCCGCTGTGAGTGAGAGAGAGAAAGAGAAGCTGTGAATGAGAGAGAGAGAGAAAGGGAAGTTGTGAGTGAGAGAGAGAGAAAGAGAAGCTGTGAGTGTGAGAGAGAGAAAGAGAAGCTGTGAGTGAGAGAGAGAGAGAGAGAAGCTGTGAGTGAGAAGGAGAGGGAAAGAGAAGCTGTGAGTGAGTGAGAGAGAGAGAAAGAGAAGCTGTGAGTGAGAGAGAGAGAAAGAGAAGCTGTGAGTGAGAGAGATTGAAAAAGAGAAGCTGTGTGTAAGAAGGAGAGGGAAAGAGAAGAAGTGAGTGAGTGAGAGAGAGAGAGAGAAAGAGAAGCTGTGAGAGAGAAAGAGAAGCTGTGAGTGAGAGAGTGAGAGAGAGAAAGAGAAGCTGTTAGTGAGAGTGAGAGAGAGAGAGAAGCTGTGAGTGAGAGAGAGATTGAAAGAGAAGCTGTGAGTGAGAGAGAGAGAGAAAGAGAAGCTGTGAGTGTGAGTGAGAGAGAAAGAGAAGCTGTGAGTGAGTGAGAGAGAGAGAATGAGAAGCTGTGAGAGAGAGAGAAGCTGTGTGAGAGAGATAGAGAAGCTGTGAGTGAGAGAGAGAGAAGATGTGAGTGATAGAGTGAGAGAATGAGAAGCTGTCAGTGAGAGAGAGAGAAAGTAAGAGAAGCTGTGAGTGAGATACAGAGAGAGAGAAAGAGAAGCTGTGAGTGAGAGAGAGAGAGGGAGAGAAAGATAATCTGTGAGAGAGAGAGAGAAAGAGAAGCTGTGTGTTTTAGAGAGAGAGAAAGAGAAGCTGTGAGTGAGAGAGAGAGAAAGAGAAGCTGTGAGTGAGAGAGAGAGAAGCTGTGAGAGAGAGAAAGAAAAGCTGTGAGTGAGATAGAGAGAGAGAGAAAGAGAAGCTGTGAGTGAGAGAGAGAGAGGGAGAGAAAGATAATATGTGTGTGAGAGAGAGAGAAGGAGAAGCTGTGTGTTTTAGAGAGAGAGAATGAGAAGCTGTGAGTGAGAGAGAGAGAAAGAGAAGCTGTGAGTGAGAGAGAGTAGCTATGAGTGAGAGAGAGAAAGAAAAGCTGTGAGTGAGAGAGAGAGAGAGAGAGAGAGAAGATATGAGTGAGAGAGAGAGAAAGAGAAGCTGTGAGTGAGAGAGAGAGAGAAAGAGAAGATATGAGTGAGAGAGAGAGAGAACCAGTGAGAGAGAGAGAAACAGAAGCTGTGAGTGAGACAGAGAGAGAAAGAGAAGCTGTGAGAGAGAGAGAGAGAAAGAGAAGCTGTGAGTGAGAGAGAGAATGAGAAGCTGTGAGTGAGAGAGAGAAGTTGTGAGAGAGAGAGAGAAAGAGAAGCTATGAGTGAGAGAGAGAGAGATGTGAGTGATAGAGAGAGAGAAAGAGAAGCTGTGTGTGAGAGAGAGAGAGGGAGAAAGAGAAGCTGTGAGTGAGAGAGAGAGAAAGAGAAGCTGTGAGTGAGAGAGAGAGAAAGAGAAGCTGTGAGTGAGAGAGAGTAGCTATGAGTGAGAGAGAGAAAGAAAAGCTGTGAGTGAGAGAGAGAGAGAGAGAAAGAGAAGATATGAGTGAGAGAGAGAAAGAGAAGCTGTGAGTGAGAGAGAGAGAGAAAGAAAAGATATGAGTGAGAGAGAGAGAGAACCAGTGAGAGAGAGAGAAAGAGAAGCTGTGAGTGAGACAGAGAGAGAAAGAGAAGCTGTGAGAGAGAGAGAGAGAGAAAGAGAAGCTGTGAGTGAGAGAGAGAATGAGAAGCTGTGAGTGAGAGAGAGAAGTTGTGAGAGAGAGAGAGAAAGAGAAGCTGTGAGTGAGAGAGAGAGAGATGTGAGTGATAGAGAGAGAGAAAGAGAAGCTGTGTGTGAGAGAGAGAGAGGGAGAAAGAGAAGCTGTGAGTGAGAGAGAGAGAAAGAGAAGCTGTGAGTGAGAGAGAGAGAAAGAGAAGCTGTGAGTGTGAGAGAGAGAATCTGTGAGTGAGAGAGAGAAATAAAAGCTGTGAGTGAGAGAGAGAGAAAGAGAAGATATGAGTGAGAGAGAAGCAGTGAGTGAGAGAGAGAGAAACAGAAGCTGTGAGTGAGACAGAGAGAGAAAGAGAAGCTGTGAGAGAGAGAGAGAAAGAGAAGCTGTGAGTGTTGAGAGAGAGAAAGAGAAGCTGTGAGTGAGAGAGAGAGAAAGAAAGAGAAATTAGAGTGAGAAAGAGAGAGAGAAAGAGAAGCTGTGAGTGGGAGAGAGAGAAAGAGAGTCTGTGAGTGACAGAGAGAGATAGAAGCTGTGAGTGAGAGAGAGAGCCGCTGTGAGTGAGAGAGAGAAAGAAAAGCTGTGAATGAGAGAGAGAGAGAAAGAGAAGCTGTGTGTGTGAGAGAGAAAGAGAAGCTGTAAGTGAGAGAGAGAGAGAGAGAAAGGGAAGTTGTGAGTGAGAGAGAGAGAGAAAGAGAAGCTGTGAGTGTGAGAGAGAGAAAGAGAAGCTGTGAGTGAGAGAGAGAGAGAGAAGCTGTGAGTGAGAAGGAGAGGGAAAGAGAAGCTATGAGTGAGTGAGAGAGAGAGAAAGAGAAGCTGTGAGTGAGAGATAGAGAAAGAGAAGCTGTGAGTGAGAGAGATTGAAAAAGAGAAGCTGTGAGTAAGAAGGAGAGGGAAAGAGAAGAAGTGAGTGAGTGAGAGAGAGAGAGAGAAAGAGAAGCTGTGAGAGAGAAAGAGAAGCTGTGAGTGAGAGAGTAAGAGAGAGAAAGAGAAGCTGTTAGTGAGAGTGAGAGAGAGAGAGAGAAGCTGTGAGTGAGAGAGAGATTGAAAGAGAAGCTGTGAGTGAGAGAGAGAGAGAGAGAAAGAGAAGCTGTGAGTGTGAGTGAGAGAGAAAGAGAAGCTGTGAGTGAGTGAGAGAGAGAGAATGAGAAGCTGTGAGAGAGAGAGAAGCTGTGTGAGAGAGAAAGAGAAGCTGTGAGTGAGAGAGAGAAGATGTGAGTGATAGAGTGAGAGAATGAGAAGCTGTCAGTGAGAGAGAGAGAAAGTAAGAGAAGCTGTGAGTGAGATAGAGAGAGAGAAAGAGAAGCTGTGAGTGAGAGAGAGAGAGGGAGAGAAAGATAATCTGTGTGTGTGAGAGTGAGAGAAGCTGTGTGTTTTAGAGAGAGAGAATGAGAAGCTGTGAGTGAGAGAGAGAGAAAGAGAAGCTGTGAGTGAGAGAGAGAGAAGCTATGAGTGAGAGAGAGAAAGAAAAGCTGTGAGTGAGTGAGAGAGAGAAAGAGAAGCTGTGAGTGAGAGGGAGAGAAAGAGAAGCTGTGAGTGACACACACAGAGATAAGCTGTGAGTGAGAGAGAGAGAAAGAGAAGCTGTGAGTGACAGAGAGAGAGAGAGATGTGAGTGATAGAGAGAGAGAAAGAGAAGCTGTGCATGAGAGAGAGAGAGGAAGAAAGAGAAGCTGTGAGTGAGAGAGAGAGAAAGAGAAGCTGTGTGAGAGAGAGAGTGCCGCTGTGAGTGAGAGAGAGAGAAAGAGAAGCTGTGAATGAGAGAGAGAGAGAAGCTGTGAGTGAGAGGGAGAGAAAGAGAAGCTGTGAGTGAGAGAGAGAGAGAGAAGATGTGAGTGATAGAGAGAGAGAATGAGAAGCTGTGAGTGATAGAGAGAGTAAGTAAGAGAAGCTGTGAGTGAGATAGAGAGAGAGAAGGAGAAGCTATGAGTGAGACAGAGAGAGAGAGAAGCTGTGAGAGAGAGAGAGGGAGAAAGAGAAGCTGTGAGAGAGCGAGAGAAAGAGAAGCTGTGAGTGTGTGTGAGAGAGAAAGAGAAGCTGTGAGTGAGAGAGAGAAAGAAAGAGAAATTAGTGTGAGAAAGAGAGAGAGAAAGAGAAGCTGTGAGTGGGAGAGAGAGAAAGAGAGTCTGTGAGTGAGAGAGAGAGAGAGAAGCTGTGAGTGAGAGAGAGAGTGCCGCTGTGAGTGAGAGAGAGAGAAAGAGAAGCTATGAATGAGAGAGAGAGAGAAGCTGTGAGTGAGAGGGAGAGAAAGAGAAGCTGTGAGTGACAGAGAGAGAAAGAGAAGCTGAGAGTGAGAGAGAGAGAGAAAGTGAAGCTGTGAATGAGAGAGAGAGAGAAAGAGAAGCTGTGAGTGAGTGAGAGAGAGAAAGGGAAGTTTGTGAGCGAGAGAGAGAGAGAAAGAGAAGCTGTGAGTGAGAGAGAGAAGCTGTGAGTGAGTGAGAGAAAGAAAAGCTGTGAGTGAGAGAGAGAGAGAAAGAGAAGCTGTGAGAGAGTGAGAGAGAGAGATTGAAGGAGTGAGTGAGAGAGAGAGAGAGAAAGAGAAGCTGTCAGTGAGACAGAGAGAGAGAAAGAGAAGCTGTGTGAGAGAGAGAGAGAAAGAAAGAGAAATTAGAGTGAGTGAGAGAGAGAGAAGCTCTGAGTGAGAGAGAGAGTGCCGCTGTGAGTGAGAGAGAGAAAGAGAAGCTGTGAATGAGAGAGAGAGAGAAAGAGAAGCTGTGAGTGAGAGAGAGAGAAAGAAAGAGAAGCTGTGAGTGAGTGAGAGAGAGAAAGGGAAGTTGTGAGTGAGAGAGAGAGAAAGAGAAGCTGTGAGTGAGAGAGAGAAAGAGAAGCTGTGAGTGAGAGAGAGAGAAAGAGAAGCTGTGAGTGAAAAGGAGAGAGAGAGAGAAAGAGAAGCTATGAGTGAGAGAGAGAGAGAAAGAGAAGCTGTGAGTGAGAGAGAGAATGAGAAGCTGTGAGTGAGAGAGAGAAGTTGTGTGTGAGAGAGAGAAAGAGAAGCTGTGAGTGAGAGAGAGAGAGATGTGAGTGATAGAGAGAGAGAAAGAGAAGCTGTGCGTGAGAGAGAGAGAGGGAGAAAAAGAAGCTGTGAGTGAGAGAGAGAGAAAGAGAAGCTGTGAGTGAGAGAGAGAGAATCTGTGAGTGAGAGAGAGAAATAAAAGCTGTGAGTGAGAGAGAGAGAGAAAGAGAAGATATGAGTGAGAGAGAAGCAGTGAGAGAGAGAGAGAGAGAAACAGAAGCTGTGAGTGAGACAGAGAGAGAAAGAGAAGCTGTGAGAGAGAGAGAAAGAGAAGCTGTGAGTGTGTGAGAGAGAGAAAGAGAAGATGTGAGTGAGAGAGAGAGAAAGAAAGAGAAATTAGAGTGAGAAAGAGAGAGAGAAAGAGAGTCTGTGAGTGAGAGAGAGAGATAGAAGCTGTGAGTGAGAGAGAGAGAGCCGCTGTGAGTGAGAGAGATAAAGAGAAGCTGTGAATGAGAGAGAGAGAGAAAGAGAAGCTGTGTGTGAGAGAGAGAAAGAGAAGCTGTGAGTGAGTGAGAGAGAGAGAGAAAGGGAAGTTGTGAGTGAGAGAGAGAGAAAGAGAAGCTGTGAGTGAGAGAGAGAGTGAGAGAAGCTGTGAGTGAGAAGGAGAGGGAAAGAGAAGCTGTGAGTGAGTGAGAGAGAGAGAAAGAGAAGCTGTGAGTGAGAGAGAGAGAAAGAGAAGCTGTGAGTGAGAGAGATTGAAAAAGAGAAGCTGTGAGTAAGAAGGAGAGGGAAAGAGAAGAAGTGAGTGAGAGAGAGAGAGAGAGAAAGAGAAGCTGTGAGAGAGAAAGAGAAGCTGTGAGTGAGAGAGAGAGAGAGAAAGAGAAGCTGTTAGTGAGAATGAGAGAGAGAGAGAGAGAATCTGTGAGTGAGAGAGAGATTGAAAGAGAAGCTGTGAGTGAGTGAGAGAGAGAGAATGAGAAGCTGTGAGAGAGAGAGAAGGTGTGAGAGAGAGAAAGAGAAGCTGTGAGTGAGAGAGAGAGAAGATGTGAGTGATAGAGTGAGAGAATGAGAAGCTGTCAGTGAGAGAGAGAGAAAGTAAGAGAAGCTGTGAGTGAGATAGAGAGAGAGAGAAAGAGAAGCTGTGAGTGAGAGAGAGAGAGGGAGAGGAAGATAATCTGTGTGTGAGAGAGAGAGAAAGAGAAGCTGTGTGTTTTAGAGAGAGAGAATGAGAAGCTGTGAGTGAGAGAGAGAAAGAGAAGCTGTGAGTGAGAGAGAGAAGCTATGAGTGAGAGAGAGAAAGAAAAGCTGTGAGTGAGAGAGAGAGAGAAAGAGAAGATATGAGTGAGAGAGAGAGAAACAGAAGCTGTGAGTGAGACAGAGAGAGAAAGAGAAGCTGTGAGAGAGAGAGGGGGAGAAAGAGAAGCTGTGTGAGAGAGAGAGAAAGAGAAGCTGTGAGTGTGTGAGAGAGAGAAAGAGAAGCTGTGTGTGAGAGAGAGAGAAAGAAAGAGAAATTAGAGTGAGAAAGAGAGAGAAAGAGAAGCTGTGAGTGGGAGAGAGAGAAAGAGAGTCTGTGAATCAGAGAGAGAGAGAGAAGCTGTGAGTGAGAGAGAGAGAGCTGCTGTGAGTGAGAGAGAGAGAAAGAGAAGCTGTGAATGAGAGAGAGAGAGAAAGAGAAGCTGTGAGTGACAGAGAGAGAAAGAGAAGCTGTGCGTGAGAATGAGAGAGAGAGAGAAAGAGAAGGTGTGAGTGAGAGAGAGAGATAAAGAGAAGCTGTGAGTGAGAGAGAGAAAGAGAAGCTGTGAATGAGAGAGAGAGAAAGAGAAGCTGTGAGTGAGAGAGAGAGAAAGAAAGAGAAGCTGTGAGTGAGTGAGAGAGAGAGAGAAAGAGAAGCTGTGAGTGTGAGTGAGAGAGAAAGAGAAGCTGTGAGTGAGTGAGAGAGAGAATGAGAAGCAGTGAGAGAGAGAGAAGCTGTGAGAGAGAGAAAGAGAAGCTGTGAGTGAGAGAGAGAGAGGGAGTAGGAGAAGCTGTGAGTGAGACAGAGAGAGAGAGAGAGAAGCTGTGAGAGAGAGAGAGAGGGAGAAAGAGAAGCTGTGAGAGAGCGAGAGAAAGAGAAGGTGTGAGTGTGTGTGAGAGAGAAAGAGAAGCTGTGAGTGAGAGAGAGAAAGAAAGAGAAATTAGAGTGAGAAAGAGAGAGAGAAAGAGAAGCTGTGAGTGGGAGAGAGAGAAAGAGAGTCTGTGAGTGAGAGAGAGAGAGAGAAGCTGTGAGTGAGAGAGAGAGTGCCGCTGTGAGTGAGAGAGAGAGAGAAAGAGAAGCTGTGAATGAGAGAGAGAGAGAGAAGCTGTGAGTGAGAGGGAGAGAAAGAGAAGCTGTGAGTGACAGAGAGAGAAAGAGAAGCTGAGAGTGAGAGAGAGAGAGAAAGTGAAGCTGTGAATGAGAGAGAGAGAGAAAGAGAAGCTGTGAATGAGTGAGAGAGAGAAAGGGAAGTTTGTGAGCGAGAGAGAGAGAGAAAGAGAAGCTGTGAGTGAGAGAGAAGCTGTGAGTGAGAGAGAGAAAGAAAAGCTGTGAGTGAGAGAGAGAGAGAGAAAGAGAAGCTGTGAGTGAGACAGAGAGAGAGAAAGAGAAGCTGTGAGAGAGAGAGAGAAAGAAAGAGAAATTAGAGTGAGTGAGAGAGAGAGAAGCTGTGAGTGAGAGAGAGAGTGCCGCTGTGAGTGAGAGAGAGAGAAAGAGAAGCTGTGAATGAGAGAGAGAGATAGAGAAGCTGTGAGTGAGAGAGAGAGAAAGAAAGAGAAGCTGTGAGTGAGTGAGTGAGAGAGAGAAAGGGAAGTTGTGAGTGAGAGAGAGAGAAAGAGAAGCTGTGAGTGAGAGAGAGAAAGAGAAGCTGTGAGTGAGAGAGAGAGAAAGAGAAGCTGTGAGTGAAAAGGAGAGAGAGAGAGAAAAAGAGAAGCTATGAGTGAGAGAGAGAGAGAAAGAGAAGCTGTGAGTGAGAGAGAGAATGAGAAGCTGTGAGTGAGAGAGAGAAGTTGTGAGAGAGAGAGAGAAAGAGAAGCTGTGAGTGAGAGAGAGAGAGAGATGTGAGTGATAGAGAGAGAGAAAGAGAAGCTGTGCGTGAGAGAGAGAGAGGGAGAAAAAGAAGCTGTGAGTGAGAGAGAGAGAAAGAGAAGCTGTGAGTGAGAGAGAGAGAAAGAGAAGCTGTGAGTGAGAGAGAGAGAGAATCTGTGAGTGAGAGAGAGAAATAAAAGCTGTGAGTGAGAGAGAGAGAGAGAAAGAGAAGATATGAGTGAGAGAGAAGCAGTGAGAGAGAGAGAGAGAGAAACAGAAGCTGTGAGTGAGACAGAGAGAGAAAGAGAAGCTGTGAGAGAGAGAGAGAAAGAGAAGCTGTGAGTGTGTGAGAGAGAGAAAGAGAAGATGTGAGTGAGAGAGAGAGAAAGAAAGAGAAATTAGAGTGAGAAAGAGAGAGAGAAAGAGAAGCTGTGAGTGGGAGAGAGAGAAAGAGAGTCTGTGAGTGAGAGAGAGAGATAGAAGCTGTGAGTGAGAGAGAGAGAGCCGCTGTGAGTGAGAGAGAGAAAGAGAAGCTGTGAATGAGAGAGAGAGAGAAAGAGAAGCTGTGTGTGTGAGAGAGAAAGAGAAGCTGTGAGTGTGAGAGAGAGAAAGAGAGTCTGTGAGTGAGAGAGAGAGATAGAAGCTGTGAGTGAGAGAGAGAGAGCCGCTGTGAGTGAGAGAGAGAAAGAGAAGCTGTGAATGAGAGAGAGAGAGAAAGGGAAGTTGTGAGTGAGAGAGAGAGAAAGAGAAGCTGTGAGTGTGAGAGAGAGAAAGAGAAGCTGTGAGTGAGAGAGAGAGAGAGAGAAGCTGTGAGTGAGAAGGAGAGGGAAAGAGAAGCTGTGAGTGAGTGAGAGAGAGAGAAAGAGAAGCTGTGAGTGAGAGAGAGAGAAAGAGAAGCTGTGAGTGAGAGAGATTGAAAAAGAGAAGCTGTGTGTAAGAAGGAGAGGGAAAGAGAAGAAGTGAGTGAGTGAGAGAGAGAGAGAGAAAGAGAAGCTGTGAGAGAGAAAGAGAAGCTGTGAGTGAGAGAGTGAGAGAGAGAAAGAGAAGCTGTTAGTGAGAGTGAGAGAGAGAGAGAAGCTGTGAGTGAGAGAGAGATTGAAAGAGAAGCTGTGAGTGAGAGAGAGAGAGAAAGAGAAGCTGTGAGTGTGAGTGAGAGAGAAAGAGAAGCTGTGAGTGAGTGAGAGAGAGAGAATGAGAAGCTGTGAGAGAGAGAGAAGCTGTGTGAGAGAGATAGAGAAGCTGTGAGTGAGAGAGAGAGAAGATGTGAGTGATAGAGTGAGAGAATGAGAAGCTGTCAGTGAGAGAGAGAGAAAGTAAGAGAAGCTGTGAGTGAGATACAGAGAGAGAGAAAGAGAAGCTGTGAGTGAGAGAGAGAGAGGGAGAGAAAGATAATCTGTGAGAGAGAGAGAGAAAGAGAAGCTGTGTGTTTTAGAGAGAGAGAAAGAGAAGCTGTGAGTGAGAGAGAGAGAAAGAGAAGCTGTGAGTGAGAGAGAGAGAAGCTGTGAGAGAGAGAAAGAAAAGCTGTGAGTGAGATAGAGAGAGAGAGAAAGAGAAGCTGTGAGTGAGAGAGAGAGAGGGAGAGAAAGATAATATGTGTGTGAGAGAGAGAGAAGGAGAAGCTGTGTGTTTTAGAGAGAGAGAATGAGAAGCTGTGAGTGAGAGAGAGAGAAAGAGAAGCTGTGAGTGAGAGAGAGTAGCTATGAGTGAGAGAGAGAAAGAAAAGCTGTGAGTGAGAGAGAGAGAGAGAGAGAGAGAAGATATGAGTGAGAGAGAGAGAAAGAGAAGCTGTGAGTGAGAGAGAGAGAGAAAGAGAAGATATGAGTGAGAGAGAGAGAGAACCAGTGAGAGAGAGAGAAACAGAAGCTGTGAGTGAGACAGAGAGAGAAAGAGAAGCTGTGAGAGAGAGAGAGAGAAAGAGAAGCTGTGAGTGAGAGAGAGAATGAGAAGCTGTGAGTGAGAGAGAGAAGTTGTGAGAGAGAGAGAGAAAGAGAAGCTATGAGTGAGAGAGAGAGAGATGTGAGTGATAGAGAGAGAGAAAGAGAAGCTGTGTGTGAGAGAGAGAGAGGGAGAAAGAGAAGCTGTGAGTGAGAGAGAGAGAAAGAGAAGCTGTGAGTGAGAGAGAGAGAAAGAGAAGCTGTGAGTGAGAGAGAGTAGCTATGAGTGAGAGAGAGAAAGAAAAGCTGTGAGTGAGAGAGAGAGAGAGAGAAAGAGAAGATATGAGTGAGAGAGAGAAAGAGAAGCTGTGAGTGAGAGAGAGAGAGAAAGAAAAGATATGAGTGAGAGAGAGAGAGAACCAGTGAGAGAGAGAGAAAGAGAAGCTGTGAGTGAGACAGAGAGAGAAAGAGAAGCTGTGAGAGAGAGAGAGAGAGAAAGAGAAGCTGTGAGTGAGAGAGAGAATGAGAAGCTGTGAGTGAGAGAGAGAAGTTGTGAGAGAGAGAGAGAAAGAGAAGCTGTGAGTGAGAGAGAGAGAGATGTGAGTGATAGAGAGAGAGAAAGAGAAGCTGTGTGTGAGAGAGAGAGAGGGAGAAAGAGAAGCTGTGAGTGAGAGAGAGAGAAAGAGAAGCTGTGAGTGAGAGAGAGAGAAAGAGAAGCTGTGAGTGTGAGAGAGAGAATCTGTGAGTGAGAGAGAGAAATAAAAGCTGTGAGTGAGAGAGAGAGAAAGAGAAGATATGAGTGAGAGAGAAGCAGTGAGTGAGAGAGAGAGAAACAGAAGCTGTGAGTGAGACAGAGAGAGAAAGAGAAGCTGTGAGAGAGAGAGAGAAAGAGAAGCTGTGAGTGTTGAGAGAGAGAAAGAGAAGCTGTGAGTGAGAGAGAGAGAAAGAAAGAGAAATTAGAGTGAGAAAGAGAGAGAGAAAGAGAAGCTGTGAGTGGGAGAGAGAGAAAGAGAGTCTGTGAGTGACAGAGAGAGATAGAAGCTGTGAGTGAGAGAGAGAGCCGCTGTGAGTGAGAGAGAGAAAGAAAAGCTGTGAATGAGAGAGAGAGAGAAAGAGAAGCTGTGTGTGTGAGAGAGAAAGAGAAGCTGTAAGTGAGAGAGAGAGAGAGAGAAAGGGAAGTTGTGAGTGAGAGAGAGAGAGAAAGAGAAGCTGTGAGTGTGAGAGAGAGAAAGAGAAGCTGTGAGTGAGAGAGAGAGAGAGAAGCTGTGAGTGAGAAGGAGAGGGAAAGAGAAGCTATGAGTGAGTGAGAGAGAGAGAAAGAGAAGCTGTGAGTGAGAGATAGAGAAAGAGAAGCTGTGAGTGAGAGAGATTGAAAAAGAGAAGCTGTGAGTAAGAAGGAGAGGGAAAGAGAAGAAGTGAGTGAGTGAGAGAGAGAGAGAGAAAGAGAAGCTGTGAGAGAGAAAGAGAAGCTGTGAGTGAGAGAGTAAGAGAGAGAAAGAGAAGCTGTTAGTGAGAGTGAGAGAGAGAGAGAGAAGCTGTGAGTGAGAGAGAGATTGAAAGAGAAGCTGTGAGTGAGAGAGAGAGAGAGAGAAAGAGAAGCTGTGAGTGTGAGTGAGAGAGAAAGAGAAGCTGTGAGTGAGTGAGAGAGAGAGAATGAGAAGCTGTGAGAGAGAGAGAAGCTGTGTGAGAGAGAAAGAGAAGCTGTGAGTGAGAGAGAGAAGATGTGAGTGATAGAGTGAGAGAATGAGAAGCTGTCAGTGAGAGAGAGAGAAAGTAAGAGAAGCTGTGAGTGAGATAGAGAGAGAGAAAGAGAAGCTGTGAGTGAGAGAGAGAGAGGGAGAGAAAGATAATCTGTGTGTGTGAGAGTGAGAGAAGCTGTGTGTTTTAGAGAGAGAGAATGAGAAGCTGTGAGTGAGAGAGAGAGAAAGAGAAGCTGTGAGTGAGAGAGAGAGAAGCTATGAGTGAGAGAGAGAAAGAAAAGCTGTGAGTGAGTGAGAGAGAGAAAGAGAAGCTGTGAGTGAGAGGGAGAGAAAGAGAAGCTGTGAGTGACACACACAGAGATAAGCTGTGAGTGAGAGAGAGAGAAAGAGAAGCTGTGAGTGACAGAGAGAGAGAGAGATGTGAGTGATAGAGAGAGAGAAAGAGAAGCTGTGCATGAGAGAGAGAGAGGAAGAAAGAGAAGCTGTGAGTGAGAGAGAGAGAAAGAGAAGCTGTGTGAGAGAGAGAGTGCCGCTGTGAGTGAGAGAGAGAGAAAGAGAAGCTGTGAATGAGAGAGAGAGAGAAGCTGTGAGTGAGAGGGAGAGAAAGAGAAGCTGTGAGTGAGAGAGAGAGAGAGAAGATGTGAGTGATAGAGAGAGAGAATGAGAAGCTGTGAGTGATAGAGAGAGTAAGTAAGAGAAGCTGTGAGTGAGATAGAGAGAGAGAAGGAGAAGCTATGAGTGAGACAGAGAGAGAGAGAAGCTGTGAGAGAGAGAGAGGGAGAAAGAGAAGCTGTGAGAGAGCGAGAGAAAGAGAAGCTGTGAGTGTGTGTGAGAGAGAAAGAGAAGCTGTGAGTGAGAGAGAGAAAGAAAGAGAAATTAGTGTGAGAAAGAGAGAGAGAAAGAGAAGCTGTGAGTGGGAGAGAGAGAAAGAGAGTCTGTGAGTGAGAGAGAGAGAGAGAAGCTGTGAGTGAGAGAGAGAGTGCCGCTGTGAGTGAGAGAGAGAGAAAGAGAAGCTATGAATGAGAGAGAGAGAGAAGCTGTGAGTGAGAGGGAGAGAAAGAGAAGCTGTGAGTGACAGAGAGAGAAAGAGAAGCTGAGAGTGAGAGAGAGAGAGAAAGTGAAGCTGTGAATGAGAGAGAGAGAGAAAGAGAAGCTGTGAGTGAGTGAGAGAGAGAAAGGGAAGTTTGTGAGCGAGAGAGAGAGAGAAAGAGAAGCTGTGAGTGAGAGAGAGAAGCTGTGAGTGAGTGAGAGAAAGAAAAGCTGTGAGTGAGAGAGAGAGAGAAAGAGAAGCTGTGAGAGAGTGAGAGAGAGAGATTGAAGGAGTGAGTGAGAGAGAGAGAGAGAAAGAGAAGCTGTCAGTGAGACAGAGAGAGAGAAAGAGAAGCTGTGTGAGAGAGAGAGAGAAAGAAAGAGAAATTAGAGTGAGTGAGAGAGAGAGAAGCTCTGAGTGAGAGAGAGAGTGCCGCTGTGAGTGAGAGAGAGAAAGAGAAGCTGTGAATGAGAGAGAGAGAGAAAGAGAAGCTGTGAGTGAGAGAGAGAGAAAGAAAGAGAAGCTGTGAGTGAGTGAGAGAGAGGGAGAAAAAGAAGCTGTGAGTGAGAGAGAGAGAAAGAGAAGCTGTGAGTGAGAGAGAGAGAATCTGTGAGTGAGAGAGAGAAATAAAAGCTGTGAGTGAGAGAGAGAGAGAAAGAGAAGATATGAGTGAGAGAGAAGCAGTGAGAGAGAGAGAGAGAGAAACAGAAGCTGTGAGTGAGACAGAGAGAGAAAGAGAAGCTGTGAGAGAGAGAGAAAGAGAAGCTGTGAGTGTGTGAGAGAGAGAAAGAGAAGATGTGAGTGAGAGAGAGAGAAAGAAAGAGAAATTAGAGTGAGAAAGAGAGAGAGAAAGAGAGTCTGTGAGTGAGAGAGAGAGATAGAAGCTGTGAGTGAGAGAGAGAGAGCCGCTGTGAGTGAGAGAGATAAAGAGAAGCTGTGAATGAGAGAGAGAGAGAAAGAGAAGCTGTGTGTGAGAGAGAGAAAGAGAAGCTGTGAGTGAGTGAGAGAGAGAGAGAAAGGGAAGTTGTGAGTGAGAGAGAGAGAAAGAGAAGCTGTGAGTGAGAGAGAGAGTGAGAGAAGCTGTGAGTGAGAAGGAGAGGGAAAGAGAAGCTGTGAGTGAGTGAGAGAGAGAGAAAGAGAAGCTGTGAGTGAGAGAGAGAGAAAGAGAAGCTGTGAGTGAGAGAGATTGAAAAAGAGAAGCTGTGAGTAAGAAGGAGAGGGAAAGAGAAGAAGTGAGTGAGAGAGAGAGAGAGAGAAAGAGAAGCTGTGAGAGAGAAAGAGAAGCTGTGAGTGAGAGAGAGAGAGAGAAAGAGAAGCTGTTAGTGAGAATGAGAGAGAGAGAGAGAGAATCTGTGAGTGAGAGAGAGATTGAAAGAGAAGCTGTGAGTGAGTGAGAGAGAGAGAATGAGAAGCTGTGAGAGAGAGAGAAGGTGTGAGAGAGAGAAAGAGAAGCTGTGAGTGAGAGAGAGAGAAGATGTGAGTGATAGAGTGAGAGAATGAGAAGCTGTCAGTGAGAGAGAGAGAAAGTAAGAGAAGCTGTGAGTGAGATAGAGAGAGAGAGAAAGAGAAGCTGTGAGTGAGAGAGAGAGAGGGAGAGGAAGATAATCTGTGTGTGAGAGAGAGAGAAAGAGAAGCTGTGTGTTTTAGAGAGAGAGAATGAGAAGCTGTGAGTGAGAGAGAGAAAGAGAAGCTGTGAGTGAGAGAGAGAAGCTATGAGTGAGAGAGAGAAAGAAAAGCTGTGAGTGAGAGAGAGAGAGAAAGAGAAGATATGAGTGAGAGAGAGAGAAACAGAAGCTGTGAGTGAGACAGAGAGAGAAAGAGAAGCTGTGAGAGAGAGAGGGGGAGAAAGAGAAGCTGTGTGAGAGAGAGAGAAAGAGAAGCTGTGAGTGTGTGAGAGAGAGAAAGAGAAGCTGTGTGTGAGAGAGAGAGAAAGAAAGAGAAATTAGAGTGAGAAAGAGAGAGAAAGAGAAGCTGTGAGTGGGAGAGAGAGAAAGAGAGTCTGTGAATCAGAGAGAGAGAGAGAAGCTGTGAGTGAGAGAGAGAGAGCTGCTGTGAGTGAGAGAGAGAGAAAGAGAAGCTGTGAATGAGAGAGAGAGAGAAAGAGAAGCTGTGAGTGACAGAGAGAGAAAGAGAAGCTGTGCGTGAGAATGAGAGAGAGAGAGAAAGAGAAGGTGTGAGTGAGAGAGAGAGATAAAGAGAAGCTGTGAGTGAGAGAGAGAAAGAGAAGCTGTGAATGAGAGAGAGAGAAAGAGAAGCTGTGAGTGAGAGAGAGAGAAAGAAAGAGAAGCTGTGAGTGAGTGAGAGAGAGAAAGGGAAGTTGAGAGTGAGAGAGAGAGAAAGAGAAGCTGTGAGTGAGAGAGAGAAAGAGAAGCTGCGAGTGAGAGAGAGAGAAAGAGAAGCTGTGAGTGAAAAGGAGAGAGAGAGAGAAAGAGAAGCTATGAGTGAGAGAGAGAGAGAGAAAGAGAAGCTGTGAGTGAGAGAGAGAATGAGAAGCTGTGAGTGAGAGAGAGAAGTTGTGTGTGAGAGAGAGAAAGAGAAGCTGTGAGTGAGAGAGAGAGAGATGTGAGTGATAGAGAGAGAGAAAGAGAAGCTGTGCGTGAGAGAGAGAGAGGGAGAAAAAGAAGCTGTGAGTGAGAGAGAGAGAAAGAGAAGCTGTGAGTGAGAGAGAGAGAAAGAGAAGCTGTGAGTGAGAGAGAGAGAATCTGTGAGTGAGAGAGAGAAATAAAAGCTGTGAGTGAGAGAGAGAGAGAGAGAAAGAGAAGATATGAGTGAGAGAGAAGCAGTGAGAGAGAGAGAGAGAGAAACAGAAGCTGTGAGTGAGACAGAGAGAGAAAGAGAAGCTGTGAGAGAGAGAGAAAGAGAAGCTGTGAGTGTGTGAGAGAGAGAAAGAGAAGATGTGAGTGAGAGAGAGAGAAAGAAAGAGAAATTAGAGTGAGAAAGAGAGAGAGAAAGAGAGTCTGTGAGTGAGAGAGAGAGATAGAAGCTGTGAGTGAGAGAGAGAGAGCCGCTGTGAGTGAGAGAGATAAAGAGAAGCTGTGAATGAGAGAGAGAGAGAAAGAGAAGCTGTGTGTGTGAGAGAGAAAGAGAAGCTGTGAGTGAGTGAGAGAGAGAGAGAAAGGGAAGTTGTGAGAGAGAGAGAGAGAGAAAGAGAAGCTGTGAGTGAGAGAGAGAGTGAGAGAAGCTGTGAGTGAGAAGGAGAGGGAAAGAGAAGCTGTGAGTGAGTGAGAGAGAGAGAAAGAGAAGCTGTGAGTGAGAGAGAGAGAAAGAGAAGCTGTGAGTGAGAGAGATTGAAAAAGAGAAGCTGTGAGTAAGAAGGAGAGGGAAAGAGAAGAAGTGAGTGAGTGAGAGAGAGAGAGAGAAAGAGAAGCTGTGAGAGAGAAAGAGAAGCTGTGAGTGAGAGAGAGAGAGAGAGAAAGAGAAGCTGTTAGTGAGAATGAGAGAGAGAGAGAGAGAATCTGTGAGTGAGAGAGAGATTGAAAGAGAAGCTGTGAGTGAGTGAGAGAGAGAGAATGAGAAGATGTGAGAGAGAGAGAAGGTGTGAGAGAGAGAAAGAGAAGCTGTGAGTGAGAGAGAGAGAAGATGTGAGTGATAGAGTGAGAGAATGAGAAGCTGTCAGTGAGAGAGAGAGAAAGTAAGAGAAGCTGTGAGTGAGATAGAGAGAGAGAGAAAGAGAAGCTGTGAGTGAGAGAGAGAGGGAGAGGAAGATAATCTGTGTGTGAGAGAGAGAGAAAGAGAAGCTGTGTGTTTTAGAGAGAGAGAATGAGAAGCTGTGAGTGAGAGAGAGAGAAAGAGAAGCTGTGAGTGAGAGAGAGAAGCTATGAGTGAGAGAGAGAAAGAAAAGCTGTGAGTGAGAGAGAGAGAGAAAGAGAAGATATGAGTGAGAGAGAGAGAAACAGAAGCTGTGAGTGAGACTGAGAGAGAAAGAGAAGCTGTGAGAGAGAGGGGGGGAGAAAGAGAAGCTGTGAGAGAGAGAGAGAAAGAGAAGCTGTGAGTGTGTGAGAGAGAGAAAGAGAAGCTGTGTGTGAGAGAGAGAGAAAGAAAGAGAAATTAGAGTGAGAAAGAGAGAGAGAAAGAGAAGCTGTGAGTGGGAGAGAGAGAAAGAGAGTCTATGAATCAGAGAGAGAGAGAGAAGCTGTGAGTGAGAGAGAGAGAGCTGCTGTGAGTGAGAGAGAGAGAAAGAGAAGCTGTGAATGAGAGAGAGAGAGAAAGAGAAGCTGTGAGTGACAGAGAGAGAAAGAGAAGCTGTGCGTGAGAATGAGAGAGAGAGAGAAAGAGAAGGTGTGAGTGAGAGAGAGAGATAAAGAGAAGCTGTGAGTGAGAGAGAGAGAATGAGAAGCTGTGAGTGAGAGAGAAGCTGTGAGTGAGAGAGAGAGAAAAGATGTGAGTGAGAGAGAGAGGGAGAAAGAGAAGCTGTGTGTGTGTGAAAGAGAAAGAGAAGCTGTGAGTGAGAGTGAGAGAGAGAGAAAGAGAAAGAGAAGCTGTGAGTGAGAGAGCGAGAGAGAGAAAGAGAAGCTGTTAGTGAGAGTGAGAGAGAGAGAGAAAGAGAAGCTGTGAGTGAGAGAGAGAGAAAGAGATGCTGTGAGTGAGAGAGAGAGAGAAAGAGAAGCTGTGAGGGAGAGAGAGAGAAAGAGAAGCTGTGAGTGAGAAGGAGAGGGAAAGAGAAGAAGTGAGTGAGTGAGAGAGAGAGAGAAAGAGAAGCTGTGAGTGAGTGAGAGAGAGAGAAAGAGAAGCTGTGAGTGAGAGAGAGAGAAAGAGAAGCTGTGAGTGAGAGAGAGAGAGAAAGAGAAGCTGTGTGTAAGAAGGAGAGGGAAAGAGAAGAAGTGAGAGAGTGAGAGAGAGAGAGAAAGAGAAGCTGTGAGAGAGAAAGAGAAGCTGTGAGTGAGAGAGTGAGTGAGAGAGAGAGAATCTGTTAGTGAGAGTGAGAGAGAGAGAGAAAGAAGCTGTGAGTGAGAGAGAGATTGAAAGAGAAGCTGTGAGTGAGAGAGAGAGAGAGAGAGAGAAAGAGAAGCTGTGAGTGAGAGAGAAAAAGAGAGCTGTGACTGAGAGGGAGAGAGAGAAAGAGAAGCTGTGAGTGACAGAGAGAGAAGCTGTGAGTTAGAGAGAGAGAAAGAGAAGCTGTGAGTGAGAGAGAGAGAGAAAGAGAAGCTGTGAGTGAGAGAGAGAGAAAGAGATGCTGTGAGTGAGAGAGAGGGAGAAAGAGAAGCTGTGTGCGTGAGAGAGAGAAAGAGAAGCTGTGAGTGAGAGAGAGAGAAAGTGAAGCTGTGAGTGAGAGAGAGAGAGAAAGAGACGCTGTGTGTGTGTGAGAGAGAAAGATAGTCTGAGAAAGAGAGAGTGAAAGAGAAGCTGTGAGTGAGAGAGAGAGAGGGAGAAAGAGAAGCTGTGTGTGTGAGAGAGAGAAAGAGAAGCTGTGAGTGAGAGAGAGAGAGAAAAAGAGAAGCTGTGAGTGTGAGTGAGAGAGAAAGAGAAGCTGTGAGTGAGAGAGAGAAGATGTGAGTGATAGAGAGAGAGAATGAGAAGCTGTCAGTGAGTGAGAGAGAAAGTAAGAGAAGCTGTGAGTGAGATAGAGAGAGAGAAAGAGAAGCTGTGAGTGAGAGAGAGAGAGGGAGAGAAAGATAATCTGTGAGAGAGAGAGAGAAAGAGAAGCTGTGTGTTTTAGAGAGAGAAAGAGAAGCTGTGATTGAGTGTGTGTGAGAGAGAAAGAGAAGCTGTGAGTGAGAGAGAGAGAAAGAGAAGCTGTGAGTGACAGAGAGAGAAGCTATGAGTGAGAGAGAGAAAGAAAAGCTGTGAGTGAGAGAGAGAGAGAGAAAGAGAAGATATGAGTGAGAGAGAGAGAGAAGCAGTGAGAGAGAGAGAAACAGAAGCTGTGAGTGAGACAGAGAGAGAGAAAGAGAAGCTGTGAGAGAGAGAGAGGGAGAAAGAGAAGCTGTGAGTGTGTGTGAGAGAGAAAGAGAAGCTGTGAGTGAGAGAGAGAGAAAGAAAGAGAAATTAGAGTGAGAAAGAGAGAGAGAAAGAGAAGCTGTGAGTGGGAGAGAGAGAAAGAGAGTCTGTGAATCAGAGAGAGAGAGAGAAGCTGTGAGTGAGAGAGAGAGAGAAGCTGTGAATGAGAGAGAGAGAGAAAGAGAAGCTGTGAGTGAGAGAGAGAGAAAGAGAAGCTGTGAGTGAGTGAGAGAGAGAAAGGGAAGTTTGTGAGTGAGAGAGAGAAGCTGTGAGTGAGAGAGAGAAAGAAAAGCTGTGAGTGAGAGAGAGAGAGAAAGAGATGTGAGTGAGAGAGAGAGAGAGAAGCAGTGAGTGAGAGAGAGAGAAAGAGAAGCTGTGAGTGAGAGAGAGAGAGAAAGAGAAGATATGAGTGAGAGAGAGAGAAACAGAAGCTGTGAGTGAGACAGAGAGAGAAAGAGAAGCTGTGTGAGAGAGAGAGGGAGAAAGAGAAGCTGTGAGAGAGAGAGAGAAAGAGAAGCTGTGAGTGTGTGAGAGAGAGAAAGAGAAGCTGTGTGTGAGAGAGAGAGAAAGAAAGAGAAATTAGAGTGAGAAAGAGAGAGAGAAAGAGAAGCTGTGAGTGGGAGAGAGAGAAAGAGAGTCTGTGAATCAGAGAGAGAGAGAAGCTGTGAGTGAGAGAGAGAGAGCTGCTGTGAGTGAGAGGGAGAGAAAGAGAAGCTGTGAATGAGAGAGAGAGAGAAAGAGAAGCTGTGAGTGACAGAGAGAGAAAGAGAAGCTGTGAGTGAGTGAGAGAGAGAAAGGGAAGTTTGTGAGTGAGAGAGAGAGAGAAAGAGAAGCTGTGAGTGAGAGAGAGAAGCTGTGAGTGAGAGAGAGAAAGAAAAGCTGTGAGTGAGAGAGAGAGAGAGAAAGAGAAGATGTGTGTGTGTGTGAGAGAGAAAGATAGTCTGAGAAAGAGAGAGTGAAAGAGAAGCTGTGAGTTAGACAGAGAGAGGGAGAAAGAGAAGCTGTGTGTGTGTGAGAGAGAAAGAGAAGCTGTGCGTGAGAGTGAGAGAGAGAGAGAGAAAGAGAAGCTGTGAGTGAGAGAGAGATAAAGAGAAGCTGTGAGTGAGAGAGAGAGAGAATGAGAAGCTGTGAGTGAGAGAGCGAGAGAGAGAAAGAGAAGCTGTTAGTGAGAGTGAGAGAGAGAGAGAAAGAGAAGCTGTGAGTGAGAGAGAGAGGGAGAAAGAGAAGCTGTGTGTGTGTGAAAGAGAAAGAGAAGCTGTGAGTGAGAGAGAGAGAAAGAGAAAGAGAAGCTGTGAGTGAGAGAGCGAGAGAGAGAAAGAGAAGCTGTTAGTGAGAGTGAGAGAGAGAGAGAAAGAGAAGCTGTGAGTGAGAGAGAGAGAAAGAGATGCTGTGAGTGAGAGAGAGAGAGAAAGAGAAGCTGTGAGTGAGAGAGAGAGAAAGAGAAGCTGTGTGTGTGAGAGAGAAAGAGAAGCTGTGAGTGAGAAGGAGAGGGAAAGAGAAGAAGTGAGTGAGTGAGAGAGAGAGAGAAAGAGAAGCTGTGAGAGAGAAAGAGAAGCTGTGAGTGAGTGAGAGAGAGAGAAAGAGAAGCTGTGAGTGAGAGAGAGAGAAAGAGAAGCTGTGAGTGAGAGAGAGAGAGAAAGAGAAGCTGTGTGTAAGAAGGAGAGGGAAAGAGAAGAAGTGAGTGAGTGAGAGAGAGAGAGAAAGAGAAGCTGTGAGAGAGAAAGAGAAGCTGTGAGTGAGAGAGTGAGTGAGAGAGAGAGAATCTGTTAGTGACAGTGAGAGAGAGAGAGAAAGAGAAGCTGTGAGTGAGAGAGAGATTGAAAGAGAAGCTGTGAGTGAGAGAGAGAGAGAAAGAGAAGCTGTGAGTGAGAGAGAAAAAGAGAGCTGTGACTGAGAGGGAGAGAGAGAAAGAGAAGCTGTGAGTGACAGAGAGAGAGAAGCTGTGAGTTAGAGAGAGAGAAAGAGAAGCTGTGAGTGAGAGAGAGAGAGAAAGAGAAGCTGTGAGTGAGAGAGAGAGAAAGAGATGCTGTGAGTGAGAGAGAGGGAGAAAGAGAAGCTGTGTGCGTGAGAGAGAGAAAGAGAAGCTGTGAGTGAGAGAGAGAGAAAGTGAAGCTGTGAGTGAGAGAGAGAGAGAAAGAGACGCTGTGTGTGTGTGAGAGAGAAAGATAGTCTGAGAAAGAGAGAGTGAAAGAGAAGCTGTGAGTGAGAGAGAGAGGGAGAAAGAGAAGCTGTGTGTGTGTGAGAGAAAAAGAGAAGCTGTGAGTGTGAGTGAGAGAGAAAGAGAAGCTGTGAGTGAGAGAGAGAAGATGTGAGTGATAGAGAGAGAGAATGAGAAGCTGTGAGTGAGAGAGAGAGAAAGTAAGAGAAGCTGTGAGTGAGATAGAGAGAGAGAAAGAGAAGCTGTGAGTGAGAGAGAGAGAGGGAGAGAAAGATAATCTGTGTGAGAGAGAGAGAGAAAGAGAAGCTGTGTGTTTTAGAGAGAGAAAGAGAAGCTGTGATTGAGTGTGTGTGAGAGAGAAAGAGAAGCTGTGAGTGAGAGAGAGAGAAAGAGAAGCTGTGAGTGACAGAGAGAGAAGCTATGAGTGAGAGAGAGAAAGAAAAGCTGTGAGTGAGAGAGAGAGAGAGAAAGAGAAGATATGAGTGAGAGAGAGAGAGAAGCAGTGAGAGAGAGAGAAACAGAAGCTGTGAGTGAGACAGAGAGAGAGAAAGAGAAGCTGTGAGAGAGAGAGGGAGAAAGAGAAGCTGGCAGAGAGAGAGAGAAAGAGAAGCTGTGAGTGTGTGTGAGAGAGAAAGAGAAGCTGTGAGTGAGAGAGAGAGAAAGAAAGAGAAATTAGAGTGAGAAAGAGAGAGAAAAAGAGAAGCTGTGAGTGGGAGAGAGAGAAAGAGAGTCTGTGAATCAGAGAGAGAGAGAGAAGCTGTGAGAGAGAGAGAGAGAGCCGCTGTGAGTGAGAGAGAGAGAAAGAGAAGCTGTGAATGAGAGAGAGAGAGAGAGAAAGAGAAGCTGTGAGTGAGAGAGAGAGAAAGAGAAGCTGTGAGTGAGTGAGAGAAAGGGAAGTTTGTGAGTGAGAGAGAGAAGCTGTGAGTGAGAGAGAGAAAGAAAAGCTGTGAGTGAGAGAGAGAGAGAAAAAGAGAAGATGTGAGTGAGTGAGTGAGAGAGAGAGAGAAGCAGTGAGGGAGAGAGAGAGAGAGAAAGAGAAGCTGTGAGTGAGAGAGAGAGAAAGAGAAGCTGTGAGTGAGAGAGAGAGAAGCTGTGTGTGAGAGAGAAAGAAAAGCTGTGAGTGAGAGAGAGAGAAAGAGAAGATATGAGTGAGAGAGAGAGAGAAGCAGTGAGTGAGAGAGAGAGTTAAAGAGAAGCTGTGAGTGAGACGAGAGAGAAAGAGAAGCTGTGAGAGAGAGAGGGGGGAAGAAAGAGAAGCTGTGTGTGTGAGAGAGAGAAAGAGAAGCTGTGAGTGAGAGAGAGATTGAAAGAGAAGCTGTGAGTGTGAGAGAGAGAGAAAGAGAAGCTGTGAGTGAGAGAGAGAAAGAGAAGCTGTGACTGAGGGAGAGAGAGAAAGAGAAGCTGTGAGTGACAGAGAGTGAGAAGCTGTGAGTTAGAGAGAGAGAAAGAGGAGCTGTGAGAGAGAGAGAGAGAGAAAGAGAAGCTGTGAGTGAGAGAGAGAGAAAGAGATGCTGTGAGTGAGAGAGAGGGAGAAAGAGAAGCTGTGTGCGTGAGAGAGAGAAAGAGAAGCTGTGAGTGAGAGAGAGAGAGAAAAAGAGAAGCTGTGAGTGTGAGTGAGAGAGAAAGAGAAGCTGTGAGTGAGAGAGAGAGAGAGAAGATGTGAGTGATAGAGAGAGAGAATGAGAAGCTGTCAGTGAGAGAGAGAGAAAGTAAGAGAAGCTGTGAGTGAGAGAGAGAGAGAGAGAAAGAGAAGCTGTGAGTGAGAGAGAGAGAGGGAGAGAAAGATAATCTGTGAGAGAGAGAGAGAGAAAGAGAAGCTGTGTGTTTTAGAGAGAGAAAGAGAAGCTGTGATTGAGTGTGTGTCAGAGAGAAAGAGAAGCTGTGAGTGAGAGAGAGAGAAAGAGAAGCTGTGAGTGAGAGAGAGAAGCTATGAGTGAGAGAGAGAAAGAAAAGCTGTGATTGAGAGAGAGATAGAAAGAGAAGATATGAGTGAGAGAGAGAGAGAAGCAGTGAGAGAGAGAGAAACAGAAGCTGTGAGTGAGACAGAGAGAGAGAAAGAGAAGCTGTGAGAGAGAGAGAGGGAGAAAGAGAAGCTGTGAGAGAGAGAGAGAAAGAGAAGCTGTGAGTGTGTGTGAGAGAGAAAGAGAAGCTGTGAGTGAGAGAGAGAGAAAGAAAGAGAAATTAGAGTGAGAAAGAGAGAGAGAAAGAGAAGCTGTGAGTGGGAGAGAGAGAAAGAGAGTCTGTGAATCAGAGAGAGAGAGAGAAGCTGTGAGTGAGAGAGAGAGAGAGCCGCTGTGAGTGAGAGAGAGAGAAAGAGAAGCTGTGAATGAGAGAGAGAGAGAAAGAGAAGCTGTGAGTGAGAGAGAGAGAAAGAGAAGCTGTGAGTGAGTGAGAGAGAGAAAGGGAAGTTTGTGAGTGAGAGAGAGAAGCTGTGAGTGAGACAGAGAAAGAAAAGCTGTGAGTGAGAGAGAGAGAGAGAAAGAGAAGATGTGAGTGAGAGAGAGAGAGAAGCAGTGAGTGAGAGAGAGAGAGAGAAAGAGAAGCTGTGAGTGAGAGAGAGAGAAAGAGAAGCTGTGAGTGAGAGAGAGAGAAGCTGTGTGAGAGAGAGAAAGAAAAGCTGTGAGAGAGAGAGAGGGGAAGAAAGAGAAGCTGTGTGTGTGTGAGAGAGAAAGAGAAGCTGTGAGTGTGAGAGAGAGAAAGAGAAGCTGTGAGTGAGAGAGAGAGAGAGAGAGAGAGAAAGAGAAATTAGAGTGAGAAAGAGAGAGAGAAAGAGAAGCTGTGAGTGGGAGAGAGAGAAAGAGTCTGTGAGTGAGTGAGAGAGAGAGAAGCTGTGAGTGAGAGAGAGAGAAAGAGAAGCTGTGTGTGAGAGAGAGAGTAAGAGAAGCTGTGAGTGATTAAGAGAGAGAAAGGGATGTTGTGAGTGAGAGAGAGAGAAAGAGAAGCTGTGAGTGAGAGAGAGAGAGAAAGAGAAGCTGTGAGTGAGAGAGAGAGAAAGAGAAGCTGTGAGTGAGAAGGAGAGGGAAAGAGAAGCTGTGAGTGAGAGAGAGAGAGAGAAAGAGAAGCTGTGAGAGAGAAAGAGAGAAGCTGTGAGTGAGAGAGTGAGAGAGAGAAAGAGAAGCTGTGAGTGAGAGAGAGAAAGAGAAGCTGTGAGTGAGAGGGAGAGAGAGAAAGAGAAGCTGTGAGTGTGAGAGAGAGAAAGAGAAGATGTGAGTGAGAGAGAGAAAGAGAAGTTGTGAGTGAGAGGGAGAGAGAGAAAGAGAAGCTGTGAGTGACACACACAGAGAGAAGCTGTGAGTTAGAGAGAGAGAGAAAGAAGTTGTGAGTGACAGAGAGAGAGAGAAAGGGAAGCTATGAGTGAGAGTGAGAGAGAGAGAGAAAGAGAAGCTGTGAGTGAGAGAGAGAGAAAGAGATGCTGTGAGTGAGAGAGAGAGAAAGAGAAGCTGTGAGTGAGAGAGAGAGAAAGAGAAGCTGTGAGTGAGAGAGAGAGAGAAAGAGAAGCTGTGAGTGAGAGAGTGAGAGAGAGAAAGAGAAGCTGTTAGTGAGAGTGAGAGAGAGAGAGAAAGAGAAGCTGTGAATGAGAGAGAGAGAGAAAGAGAAGCTGTGAGTGAGAGAGAGAGAAAGAGTAGCTGTGAGAGAGAGAGAGAGAGAAAGAGAAGCTGTGATTAAGAAGGAGAGGGAAAGAGAAGAAGTGAGTGAGAGAGAGAGAGAGAGAGAAAGAGGCTGTGAGACAGAAAGAGAAGCTGTGAGAGAGTGAGAGCGAGAAAGAGAATCTGTTAGTGAGAGAGAGAGAGAAAGAGAAGCTGTGAGTTAGAGAGAGAAAGAGAAGCTGTGAGTGAGAGGGAGAGAAAGAGAAGCTGTGAGTGACACACAGAGAGAGAAGCTGTGAGTTAAAGAGAGAGAGGGAGAAAGAGAAGCTGTGTGCGTGAGAGAGAAAGAGATGCTGTGAGTGAGAGAGAGGGAGAAAGAGAAGCTGTGTGCGTGAGAGAGAGAAAGAGAAGCTGTGAGTGAGAGAGAGATAAAGTGAAGCTGTGAGTGAGAGAGAGAGAGAAAGAGACGCTGTGTGTGTGTGAGAGAGAAAGATAGTCTGAGAAAGAGAGAGTGAAAGAGAAGCTGTGAGTGAGAGAGAGAGGGAGAAAGAGAAGCTGTGTGTGTGAGAGAGAGAAAGAGAAGCTGTGAGTGTGAGAGAGAGAGAAAAAGAGAAGCTGTGAGTGTGAGTGAGAGAGAAAGAGAAGCTGTGAGTGAGAGAGAGAAGATGTGAGTGATAGAGAGAGAGAATGAGAAGCTGTCAGTGAGAGAGAGAGAAAGTAAGAGAAGCTGTGAGTGAGATAGAGAGAGAGAAAGAGAAGCTGTGAGTGAGAGAGAGAGAGGGAGAGAAAGATAATCTGTGAGAGAGAGAGAGAGAAAGAGAAGCTGTGTGTTTTAGAGAGAGAAAGAGAAGCTGTGATTGAGTGTGTGTGAGAGAGAAAGAGAAGCTGTGAGTGAGAGAGAGAGAAAGAGAAGCTGTGAGTGACAGAGAGAGAAGCTATGAGTGAGAGAGAGAGAGAGAAAGAGAAGATATGAGTGAGAGAGAGAGAAGCAGTGAGAGAGAGAAACAGAAGCTGTGAGTGAGACAGAGAGAGAGAAAGAGAAGCTGTGAGTGTCTGAGACAGAGAAAGAGAAGCTGTGAATGAGAGAGAGAAAGAGAAGCTGTGACTGAGAGGGAGAGAGAGAAAGAGAAGCTGTGAGTGACAGAGAGTGAGAAGCTGTGAGTTAGAGAGAGAGAAAGAGAAGCTGTGAGTGAGAGAGAGAGAGAAAGAGAAGCTGTGAGTGAGAGAGAGAGAAAGAGATGCTGTGAGTGAGAGAGAGGGAGAAAGAGAAGCTGTGTGCGTGAGAGAGAGAAAGAGAAGCTGTGAGTGAGAGAGAGAGAGAAAAAGAGAAGCTGTGAGTGTGAGTGAGAGAGAAAGAGAAGCTGTGAGTGAGAGAGAGAGAGAAGATGTGAGTGATAGAGAGAGAGAATGAGAAGCTGTCAGTGAGAGAGAGAGAAAGTAAGAGAAGCTGTGAGTGAGAGAGAGAGAAAAAGAGAAGCTGTGAGTGAGAGAGAGAGAGGGAGAGAAAGATAATCTGTGAGAGAGAGAGAGAGAAAGAGAAGCTGTGTTAGAGAGAGAAAGAGAAGCTGTGATTGAGTGTGTGAGAGAGAAAGAGAAGCTGTGAGTGAGAGAGAGAGAAAGAGAAGCTGTGAGTGAGAGAGAGAAGCTATGAGTGAGAGAGAGAAAGAAAAGCTGTGAGTGAGAGAGAGAGAGAGAAAGAGAAGATATGAGTGAGAGAGAGAGAAGCAGTGAGAGAGAGAGAAACAGAAGCTGTGAGTGAGACAGAGAGAGAGAAAGAGAAGCTGTGAGAGAGAGAGAGGGAGAAAGAGAAGCTGTGTGTGAGAGAGAGAAAGAGAAGCTGTGAGTGTGTGTGAGAGAGAAAGAGAAGCTGTGAGTGAGAGAGAGAGAAAGAAAGAGAAATTAGAGTGAGAAAGAGAGAGAGAAAGAGAAGCTGTGAGTGGGAGAGAGAGAAAGAGAGTCTGTGAATCAGAGAGCGAGAGAGAAGCTGTGAGTGTGTGAGAGAGAGAGCCGCTGTGAGTGAGAGAGAGAGAAAGAGAAGCTGTGAATGAGAGAGAGAGAGAAAGAGAAGCTGTGAGTGAGAGAGAGAGAAAGAGAAGCTGTGAGTGAGTGAGAGAGAGAAAGGGAAGTTTGTGAGTGAGAAGGAGAGGGAAAGAGAAGAAGTGAGTGAGTGAGAGAGAGAGAGAAAGAGAAGCTGTGAGAGAGAAAGAGAAGCTGTGAGTGAGTGAGAGAGAGAGAAAGAGAAGCTGTGAGTGAGAGAGAGAGAAAGAGAAGCTGTGAGTGAGAGAGAGAGAGAAAGAGAAGCTGTGTGTAAGAAGGAGAGGGAAAGAGAAGAAGTGAGTGAGTGAGAGAGAGAGAGAAAGAGAAGCTGTGAGTGGGAGAGAGAGAAAGAGTCTGTGAGTGAGTGAGAGAGAGAGAAGCTGTGAGTGAGAGAGAGAGAAAGAGAAGCTGTGTGTGAGAGAGAGAGTAAGAGAAGCTGTGAGTGATTAAGAGAGAGAAAGGGATGTTGTGAGTGAGAGAGAGAGAAAGAGAAGCTGTGAGTGAGAGAGAGAGAGAAAGAGAAGCTGTGAGTGAGAGAGAGAGAAAGAGAAGCTGTGAGTGAGAAGGAGAGGGAAAGAGAAGCTGTGAGTGAGAGAGAGAGAGAGAAAGAGAAGCTGTGAGAGAGAAAGAGAGAAGCTGTGAGTGAGAGAGTGAGAGAGAGAAAGAGAAGCTGTGAGTGAGAGAGAGAAAGAGAAGCTGTGAGTGAGAGGGAGAGAGAGAAAGAGAAGCTGTGAGTGTGAGAGAGAGAAAGAGAAGATGTGAGTGAGAGAGAGAAAGAGAAGTTGTGAGTGAGAGGGAGAGAGAGAGAGAAGCTGTGAGTGACACACACAGAGAGAAGCTGTGAGTTAGAGAGAGAGAGAAAGAAGTTGTGAGTGACAGAGAGAGAGAGAAAGGGAAGCTATGAGTGAGAGTGAGAGAGAGAGAGAGAGAGAAAGAGAAGCTGTGAGTGAGAGAGAGAGAAAGAGATGCTGTGAGTGAGAGAGAGAGAAAGAGAAGCTGTGAGTGAGAGAGAGAGAAAGAGAAGCTGTGAGTGAGAGAGAGAGAGAAAGAGAAGCTGTGAGTGAGAGAGTGAGAGAGAGAAAGAGAAGCTGTTAGTGAGAGTGAGAGAGAGAGAGAAAGAGAAGCTGTGAATGAGAGAGAGAGAGAAAGAGAAGCTGTGAGTGAGAGAGAGAGAAAGAGTAGCTGTGAGAGAGAGAGAGAGAGAAAGAGAAGCTGTGATTAAGAAGGAGAGGGAAAGAGAAGAAGTGAGTGAGAGAGAGAGAGAGAGAAAGAGGCTGTGAGACAGAAAGAGAAGCTGTGAGAGAGTGAGAGAGAGAAAGAGAATCTGTTAGTGAGAGAGAGAGAGAAAGAGAAGCTGTGAGTTAGAGAGAGAAAGAGAAGCTGTGAGTGAGAGGGAGAGAAAGAGAAGCTGTGAGTGACACACAGAGAGAGAAGCTGTGAGTTAAAGAGAGAGAGGGAGAAAGAGAAGCTGTGTGCGTGAGAGAGAAAGAGATGCTGTGAGTGAGAGAGAGGGAGAAAGAGAAGCTGTGTGCGTGAGAGAGAGAAAGAGAAGCTGTGAGTGAGAGAGAGATAAAGTGAAGCTGTGAGTGAGAGAGAGAGAGAAAGAGACGCTGTGTGTGTGTGAGAGAGAAAGATAGTCTGAGAAAGAGAGAGTGAAAGAGAAGCTGTGAGTGAGAGAGAGAGGGAGAAAGAGAAGCTGTGTGTGTGAGAGAGAGAAAGAGAAGCTGTGAGTGTGAGAGAGAGAGAAAAAGAGAAGCTGTGAGTGTGAGTGAGAGAGAAAGAGAAGCTGTGAGTGAGAGAGAGAAGATGTGAGTGATAGAGAGAGAGAATGAGAAGCTGTCAGTGAGAGAGAGAGAAAGTAAGAGAAGCTGTGAGTGAGATAGAGAGAGAGAAAGAGAAGCTGTGAGTGAGAGAGAGAGAGGGAGAGAAAGATAATCTGTGAGAGAGAGAGAGAGAAAGAGAAGCTGTGTGTTTTAGAGAGAGAAAGAGAAGCTGTGATTGAGTGTGTGTGAGAGAGAAAGAGAAGCTGTGAGTGACAGAGAGAGAAAGAGAAGCTGTGAGTGACAGAGAGAGAAGCTATGAGTGAGAGAGAGAGAGAGAAAGAGAAGATATGAGTGAGAGAGAGAGAAGCAGTGAGAGAGAGAGAAACAGAAGCTGTGAGTGAGACAGAGAGAGAGAAAGAGAAGCTGTGAGTGTGTGTGAGAGAGAAAGAGAAGCTGTGAATGAGAGAGAGAAAGAGAAGCTGTGACTGAGAGGGAGAGAGAGAAAGAGAAGCTGTGAGTGACAGAGAGTGAGAAGCTGTGAGTTAGAGAGAGAGAAAGAGAAGCTGTGAGTGAGAGAGAGAGAGAAAGAGAAGCTGTGAGTGAGAGAGAGAGAAAGAGATGCTGTGAGTGAGAGAGAGGGAGAAAGAGAAGCTGTGTGCGTGAGAGAGAGAAAGAGAAGCTGTGAGTGAGAGAGAGAGAGAAAAAGAGAAGCTGTGAGTGTGAGTGAGAGAGAAAGAGAAGCTGTGAGTGAGAGAGAGAGAGAAGATGTGAGTGATAGAGAGAGAGAATGAGAAGCTGTCAGTGAGAGAGAGAGAAAGTAAGAGAAGCTGTGAGTGAGAGAGAGAGAGAAAAAGAGAAGCTGTGAGTGAGTGAGTGAGAGGGAGAGAAAGATAATCTGTGAGAGAGAGAGAGAGAAAGAGAAGCTGTGTGTTTTAGAGAGAGAAAGAGAAGCTGTGATTGAGTGTGTGAGAGAGAAAGAGAAGCTGTGAGTGAGAGAGAGAGAAAGAGAAGCTGTGAGTGAGAGAGAGAAGCTATGAGTGAGAGAGAGAAAGAAAAGCTGTGAGTGAGAGAGAGAGAGAGAAAGAGAAGATATGAGTGAGAGAGAGAGAAGCAGTGAGAGAGAGAGAAACAGAAGCTGTGAGTGAGACAGAGAGAGAGAAAGAGAAGCTGTGAGAGAGAGAGAGGGAGAAAGAGAAGCTGTGAGAGAGAGAGAGAAAGAGAAGCTGTGAGTGTGTGTGAGAGAGAAAGAGAAGCTGTGAGTGAGAGAGAGAGAAAGAAAGAGAAATTAGAGTGAGAAAGAGAGAGAGAAAGAGAAGCTGTGAGTGGGAGAGAGAGAAAGAGAGTCTGTGAATCAGAGAGCGAGAGAGAAGCTGTGAGTGTGAGAGAGAGAGAGCCGCTGTGAGTGAGAGAGAGAGAAAGAGAAGCTGTGAATGAGAGAGAGAGAGAAAGAGAAGCTGTGAGTGAGAGAGAGAGAAAGAGAAGCTGTGAGTGAGTGAGAGAGAGAAAGGGAAGTTTGTGAGTGAGAAGGAGAGGGAAAGAGAAGAAGTGAGTGAGAGAGAGAGAGAGAGAAAGAGAAGCTGTGAGAGAGAAAGAGAAGCTGTGAGTGAGTGAGAGAGAGAGAAAGAGAAGCTGTGAGTGAGAGAGAGAGAAAGAGAAGCTGTGAGTGAGAGAGAGAGAGAAAGAGAAGCTGTGTGTAAGAAGGAGAGGGAAAGAGAAGAAGTGAGTGAGTGAGAGAGAGAGAGAAAGAGAAGCTGTGAGAGAGGAAGAGAAGCTGTGAGTGAGAGAGTGAGTGAGAGAGAGAGAATCTGTTAGTGACAGTGAGAGAGAGAGAGAAAGAGAAGCTGTGAGTGAGAGAGAGATTGAAAGAGAAGCTGTGAGTGAGAGAGAGAGAGAAAGAGAAGCTGTGAGTGAGAGAGAAAAAGAGAGCTGTGACTGAGAGGGAGAGAGAGAAAGAGAAGCTGTGAGTGACAGAGAGAGAGAAGCTGTGAGTTAGAGAGAGAGAAAGAGAAGCTGTGAGTGAGAGAGAGAGAGAAAGAGAAGCTGTGAGTGAGAGAGAGAGAAAGAGATGCTGTGAGTGAGAGAGAGGGAGAAAGAGAAGCTGTGTGCGTGAGAGAGAGAAAGAGAAGCTGTGAGTGAGAGAGAGAGAAAGTGAAGCTGTGAGTGAGAGAGAGAGAGAAAGAGACGCTGTGTGTGTGAGAGAGAGAAAGATAGTCTGAGAAAGAGAGAGTGAAAGAGAAGCTGTGAGTGAGAGAGAGAGGGAGAAAGAGAAGCTGTGTGTGTGAGAGAGAAAGAGAAGCTGTGAGTGAGAGAGAGAGAAAAAAAGAGAAGCTGTGAGTGTGAGTGAGAGAGAAAGAGAAGCTGTGAGTGAGAGAGAGAAGATGTGAGTGATAGAGAGAGAGAATGAGAAGCTGTCAGTGAGAGAGAGAGAAAGTAAGAGAAGCTGTGAGTGAGATAGAGAGAGAGAAAGAGAAGCTGTGAGTGAGAGAGAGAGAGGGAGAGAAAGATAATCTGTGTGAGAGAGAGAGAGAAACAGAAGCTGTGTGTTTTAGAGAGAGAAAGAGAAGCTGTGATTGAGTGTGTGTGAGAGAGAAAGAGAAGCTGTGAGTGAGAGAGAGAGAAAGAGAAGCTGTGAGTGACAGAGAGAGAAGCTATGAGTGAGAGAGAGAAAGAAAAGCTGTGAGTGAGAGAGAGAGAGAGAAAGAGAAGATATGAGTGAGAGAGAGAGAGAAGCAGTGAGAGAGAGAGAAACAGAAGCTGTGAGTGAGACAGAGAGAGAGAAAGAGAAGCTGTGAGAGAGAGAGGGAGAAAGAGAAGCTGGCAGAGAGAGAGAGAAAGAGAAGCTGTGAGTGTGTGTGAGAGAGAAAGAGAAGCTGTGAGTGAGAGAGAGAGAAAGAAAGAGAAATTAGAGTGAGAAAGAGAGAGAAAAAGAGAAGCTGTGAGTGGGAGAGAGAGAAAGAGAGTCTGTGAATCAGAGAGAGAGAGAGAAGCTGTGAGAGAGAGAGAGAGAGCCGCTGTGAGTGAGAGAGAGAGAAAGAGAAGCTGTGAATGAGAGAGAGAGAGAGAGAAAGAGAAGCTGTGAGTGAGAGAGAGAGAAAGAGAAGCTGTGAGTGAGTGAGAGAAAGGGAAGTTTGTGAGTGAGAGAGAGAAGCTGTGAGTGAGAGAGAGAAAGAAAAGCTGTGAGTGAGAGAGAGAGAGAAAAAGAGAAGATGTGAGTGAGTGAGAGAGAGAGAGAGAGAAGCAGTGAGTGAGAGAGAGAGAGAGAAAGAGAAGCTGTGAGTGAGAGAGAGAGAAAGAGAAGCTGTGAGTGAGAGAGAGAGAAGCTGTGTGTGAGAGAGAAAGAAAAGCTGTGAGTGAGAGAGAGAGAAAGAGAAGATATGAGTGAGAGAGAGAGAGAAGCAGTGAGTGAGAGAGAGAGAGAAAGAGAAGCTGTGAGTGAGACGAGAGAGAAAGAGAAGCTGTGAGAGAGAGAGAGGGGAAGAAAGAGAAGCTGTGTGTGTGAGAGAGAGAAAGAGAAGCTGTGAGTGAGAGAGAGATTGAAAGAGAAGCTGTGAGTGTGAGAGAGAGAGAAAGAGAAGCTGTGAGTGAGAGAGAGAAAGAGAAGCTGTGACTGAGAGGGAGAGAGAGAAAGAGAAGCTGTGAGTGACAGAGAGTGAGAAGCTGTGAGTTAGAGAGAGAGAAAGAGAAGCTGTGAGTGAGAGAGAGAGAGAAAGAGAAGCTGTGAGTGAGAGAGAGAGAAAGAGATGCTGTGAGTGAGAGAGAGGGAGAAAGAGAAGCTGTGTGCGTGAGAGAGAGAAAGAGAAGCTGTGAGTGAGAGAGAGAGAGAAAAAGAGAAGCTGTGAGTGTGAGTGAGAGAGAAAGAGAAGCTGTGAGTGAGAGAGAGAGAGAGAAGATGTGAGTGATAGAGAGAGAGAATGAGAAGCTGTCAGTGAGAGAGAGAGAAAGTAAGAGAAGCTGTGAGTGAGAGAGAGAGAGAGAGAAAGAGAAGCTGTGAGTGAGAGAGAGAGAGGGAGAGAAAGATAATCTGTGAGAGAGAGAGAGAGAGAGAAGCTGTGTGTTTTAGAGAGAGAAAGAGAAGCTGTGATTGAGTGTGTGTCAGAGAGAAAGAGAAGCTGTGAGTGTGAGAGAGAGAAAGAGAAGCTGTGAGTGAGAGAGAGAAGCTATGAGTGAGAGAGAGAAAGAAAAGCTGTGAGTGAGAGAGAGAGAGAGAAAGAGAAGATATGAGTGAGAGAGAGAGAGAAGCAGTGAGAGAGAGAGAAACAGAAGCTGTGAGTGAGACAGAGAGAGAGAAAGAGAAGCTGTGAGAGAGAGAGAGGGAGAAAGAGAAGCTGTGAGAGAGAGAGAGAAAGAGAAGCTGTGAGTGTGTGTGAGAGAGAAAGAGAAGCTGTGAGTGAGAGAGAGAGAAAGAAAGAAAAATTAGAGTGAGAAAGAGAGAGAGAAAGAGAAGCTGTGAGTGGGAGAGAGAGAAAGAGAGTCTGTGAATCAGAGAGAGAGAGAGAAAGAGAAGCTGTGAGTGAGAGAGAGAGAAAGAGAAGCTGTGAGTGAGTGAGAGAGAGAAAGGGAAGTTTGTGAGTGAGAGAGAGAAGCTGTGAGTGAGACAGAGAAAGAAAAGCTGTGAGTGAGAGAGAGAGAGAGAAAGAGAAGATGTGAGTGAGTGAGAGAGAGAGAGCCGCTGTGAGTGAGAGAGAGAGAAAGAGAAGCTGTGAATGAGAGAGAGAGAGAAAGAGAAGCTGTGAGTGAGAGAGAGAGAAGCTGTGTGAGAGAGAGAAAGAAAAGCTGTGAGAGAGAGAGAGAGGGGAAGAAAGAGAAGCTGTGTGTGTGTGAGAGAGAAAGAGAAGCTGTGAGTGTGTGAGAGAGAAAGAGAAGCTGTGAGTGAGAGAGAGAGAAAGAGAAATTAGAGTGAGAAAGAGAGAGAGAAAGAGAAGCTGTGAGTGGGAGAGAGAGAAAGAGTCTGTGAGTGAGTGAGAGAGAGAGAAGCTGTGAGTGAGAGAGAGAGAAAGAGAAGCTGTGAGTGAGAGAGAGAGTAAGAGAAGCTGTGAGTGATTAAGAGAGAGAAAGGGATGTTGTGAGTGAGAGAGAGAGAAAGAGAAGCTGTGAGTGAGAGAGAGAGAGAAAGAGAAGCTGTGAGTGAGAGAGAGAGAAAGAGAAGCTGTGAGTGAGAAGGAGAGGGAAAGAGAAGCTGTGAGTGAGAGAGAGAGAGAGAAAGAGAAGCTGTGAGAGAGAAAGAGAGAAGCTGTGAGTGAGAGAGTGAGAGAGAGAAAGAGAAGCTGTGAGTGAGAGAGAGAAAGAGAAGCTGTGAGTTAGAGGGAGAGAGAGAAAGAGAAGCTGTGAGTGTGAGAGAGAGAAAGAGAAGATGTGAGTGAGAGAGAGAAAGAGAAGTTGTGAGTGAGAGGGAGAGAGAGAAAGAGAAGCTGTGAGTGACACACACAGAGAGAAGCTGTGAGTTAGAGAGAGAGAAAGAAGTTGTGAGTGACAGAGAGAGAGAGAAAGGGAAGCTATGAGTGAGAGTGAGAGAGAGAGAGAAAGAGAAGCTGTGAGTGAGAGAGAGAGAAAGAGATGCTGTGAGTGAGAGAGAGAGAAAGAGAAGCTGTGAGTGAGAGAGAGAGAAAGAGAAGCTGTGAGTGAGAGAGAGAGAGAAAGAGAAGCTGTGAGTGAGAGAGTGAGAGAGAGAAAGAGAAGCTGTTAGTGAGAGTGAGAGAGAGAGAGAAAGAGAAGCTGTGAATGAGAGAGAGAGAGAAAGAGAAGCTGTGAGTGAGAGAGAGAGAAAGAGTAGCTGTGAGAGAGAGAGAGAGAGAAAGAGAAGCTGTGATTAAGAAGGAGAGGGAAAGAGAAGAAGTGAGTGAGAGAGAGAGAGAGAGAGAAAGAGGCTGTGAGACAGAAAGAGAAGCTGTGAGAGAGTGAGAGAGAGAAAGAGAATCTGTTAGTGAGAGAGAGAGAGAAAGAGAAGCTGTGAGTTAGAGAGAGAAAGAGAAGCTGTGAGTGAGAGGGAGAGAAAGAGAAGCTGTGAGTGACACACAGAGAGAGAAGCTGTGAGTTAAAGAGAGAGAGGGAGAAAGAGAAGCTGTGTGCGTGAGAGAGAAAGAGATGCTGTGAGTGAGAGAGAGGGAGAAAGAGAAGCTGTGTGCGTGAGAGAGAGAAAGAGAAGCTGTGAGTGAGAGAGAGATAAAGTGAAGCTGTGAGTGAGAGAGAGAGAGAAAGAGACGCTGTGTGTGTGTGAGAGAGAAAGATAGTCTGAGAAAGAGAGAGTGAAAGAGAAGCTGTGAGTGAGAGAGAGAGGGAGAAAGAGAAGCTGTGTGTGTGAGAGAGAGAAAGAGAAGCTGTGAGTGTGAGAGAGAGAGAAAAAGAGAAGCTGTGAGTGTGAGTGAGAGAGAAAGAGAAGCTGTGAGTGAGAGAGAGAAGATGTGAGTGATAGAGAGAGAGAATGAGAAGCTGTCAGTGAGAGAGAGAGAAAGTAAGAGAAGCTGTGAGTGAGATAGAGAGAGAGAAAGAGAAGCTGTGAGTGAGAGAGAGAGAGGGAGAGAAAGATAATCTGTGAGAGAGAGAGAGAAAGAGAAGCTGTGTGTTTTAGAGAGAGAAAGAGAAGCTGTGATTGAGTGTGTGTGAGAGAGAAAGAGAAGCTGTGAGTGAGAGAGAGAGAAAGAGAAGCTGTGAGTGACAGAGAGAGAAGCTAAGAGTGAGAGAGAGAAAGAAAAGCTGTGAGTGAGAGAGAGAGAGAAAGAGAAGATATGAGTGAGAGAGAGAGAGAAGCAGTGAGAGAGAGAGAAACAGAAGCTGTGAGTGAGACAGAGAGAGAGAAAGAGAAGCTGTGAGTGTGTGTGAGAGAGAAAGAGAAGCTGTGAATGAGAGAGAGAAAGAGAAGCTGTGACTGAGAGGGAGAGAGAGAAAGAGAAGCTGTGAGTGACAGAGAGTGAGAAGCTGTGAGTTAGAGAGAGAGAAAGAGAAGCTGTGAGTGAGAGAGAGAGAGAAAGAGAAGCTGTGAGTGAGAGAGAGAGAAAGAGATGCTGTGAGTGAGAGAGAGGGAGAATGAGAAGCTGTGTGCGTGAGAGAGAGAAAGAGAAGCTGTGAGTGAGAGAGAGAGAGAAAAAGAGAAGCTGTGAGTGTGAGTGAGAGAGAAAGAGAAGCTGTGAGTGAGAGAGAGAGAGAAGATGTGAGTGATAGAGAGAGAGAATGAGAAGCTGTCAGTGAGAGAGAGAGAAAGTAAGAGAAGCTGTGAGTGAGAGAGAGAGAGAAAAAGAGAAGCTGTGAGTGAGAGAGAGAGAGGGAGAGAAAGATAATCTGTGAGAGAGAGAGAGAAAGAGAAGCTGTGTGTTTTAGAGAGAGAAAGAGAAGCTGTGATTGAGTGTGTGAGAGAGAAAGAGAAGCTGTGAGTGAGAGAGAGAGAAAG
Organism: Bradypodion pumilum; assembly: GCA_035047305.1. Taxonomy (NCBI): domain Eukaryota; kingdom Metazoa; phylum Chordata; class Lepidosauria; order Squamata; family Chamaeleonidae; genus Bradypodion; species Bradypodion pumilum. The sequence continues at coordinate 267,948,957 of JAWDJD010000001.1, read as the reverse complement.
AGAAGCTGTGAGTGAGAGAGAGAAGCTATGAGTGAGAGAGAGAAAGAAAAGCTGTGAGTGAGAGAGAGAGAGAGAAAGAGAAGATATGAGTGAGAGAGAGAGAGAAGCAGTGAGTGAGAGAGAAACAGAAGCTGTGAGTGAGACAGAGAGAGAGAAAGAGAAGCTGTGAGAGAGAGAGAGGGAGAAAGAGAAGCTGTGAGAGAGAGAGAGAAAGAGAAGCTGTGAGTGTGTGTGAGAGAGAAAGAGAAGCTGTGAGTGAGAGAGAGAGAAAGAAAGAGAAATTAGAGTGAGAAAGAGAGAGAGAAAGAGAAGCTGTTAGTGGGAGAGAGAGAAAGAGAGTCTGTGAATCAGAGAGCGAGAGAGAAGCTGTGAGTGTGAGAGAGAGAGAGCCGCTGTGAGTGAGAGAGAGAGAAAGAGAAGCTGTGAATGAGAGAGAGAGAGAAAGAGAAGCTGTGAGTGAGAGAGAGAGAAAGAGAAGCTGTGAGTGAGTGAGAGAGAGAAAGGGAAGTTTGTGAGTGAGAGAGAGAAGCTGTGAGTGAGACAGAGAAAGAAAAGCTGTGAGTGAGAGAGAGAGAGAAAGAGAAGATGTGAGTGAGTGAGAGAGAGAGAGAAGCAGTGAGTGAGAGAGAGAGAGAAAGAGAAGCTGTGAGTGAGAGAGAGAGAAAGAGAAGCTGTGAGTGAGAGAGAGAGAAGCTGTGTGAGAGAGAGAAAGAAAAGCTGTGAGTGAGAGAGAGAGAAAGAGAAGATATGAGTGTGAGAGAGAGAGAAGCAGTGAGTGAGAGAGAGAGAGAAAGAGAAGCTGTGAGTGAGACAGAGAGAGAGAAAGAGAAGCTGTGTGAGAGAGAGAGGGGAAGAAAGAGAAGCTGTGTGTGTGAGAGAGAAAAAGAGAAGCTGTGAGTGTGAGAGAGAGAAAGAGAAGCTGTGAGTGAGAGAGAGAGAAAGAAAGAGAAATTAGAGTGAGAAAGAGAGAGAGAAAGAGAAGCTGTGAGTGGGAGAGAGAGAAAGAGTCTGTGAGTGAGTGAGAGAGAGAAGCTGTGAGTGAGAGAGAGAAAGAGAAGCTGTGAGTGAGAGAGAGAGTAAGAGAAGCTGTGAGTGATTAAGAGAGAGAAAGGGATGTTGTGAGTGAGAGAGAGAGAAAGAGAAGCTGTGAGTGAGAGAGAGAGAGAAAGAGAAGCTGTGAGTGAGAGAGAGAGAAAGAGAAGCTGTGAGTGAGAAGGAGAGGGAAAGAGAAGCTGTGAGTGAGTGAGAGAGAGAGAAAGAGAAGCTGTGCGAGAGAAAGAGAGAAGCTGTGAGTGAGAGAGTGAGAGAGAGAAAGAGAAGCTGTGAGTGAGAGAGAGAAAGAGAAGCTGTGAGTGAGAGGGAGAGAGAGAAAGAGAAGCTGTGAGTGAGAGAGAGAGAAAGAGAAGATGTGAGTGAGAGAGAGAAAGAGAAGTTGTGAGTGAGAGGGAGAGAGAGAAAGAGAAGCTGTGAGTGACACACACAGAGAGAAGCTGTGAGTTAGAGAGAGAGAGAGAAAGAAGTTGTGAGTGACAGAGAGAGAGAAAGGGAAGCTATGAGTGAGAGTGAGAGAGAGAAAGAGAAGCTGTGAGTGAGAGAGAGAGAAAGAGATGCTGTGAGTGAGAGAGAGAGAGAAAGAGAAGCTGTGAGTGAGAGAGAGAGAAAGAGAAGCTGTGAGTGAGAGAGAGAGAGAAAGAGAAGCTGTGAGTGAGAGAGTGAGAGAGAGAAAGAGAAGCTGTTAGTGAGAGTGAGAGAGAGAGAGAAAGAGAAGCTGTGAATGAGAGAGAGAGAGAAAGAGAAGCTGTGAGTGAGAGAGAGAGAAAGAGTAGCTGTGAGAGAGAGAGAGAGAGAAAGAGAAGCTGTGATTAAGAAGGAGAGGGAAAGAGAAGAAGTGAGTGAGAGAGAGAGAGAGAGAGAGAAAGAGGCTGTGAGACAGAAAGAGAAGCTGTGAGAGAGTGAGAGAAAGAGAATCTGTTAGTGAGAGAGAGAGAGAGAAAGAGAAGCTGTGAGTTAGAGAGAGAAAGAGAAGCTGTGAGTGAGAGGGAGAGAAAGAGAAGCTGTGAGTGACACACAGAGAGAGAAGCTGTGAGTTAAAGAGAGAGAGGGAGAAAGAGAAGCTGTGTGCGTGAGAGAGAAAGAGAAGCTGTGAGTGAGAGTGAGAGAGAGAGAGAGAAAGAGAAGCTGAGAGTGAGAGAGAGAGAGAAAGTGAAGCTGTGAGTGAGAGAGAGAGAGACAGAGAAAGAGAAGCTGTGAGTGAGAGAGAGAGAGAAAGAGATGCTGTGAGTGAGAGAGAGAGAGAAAGAGAAGCTGTGAGTGAGACAGAGAGAGGGAGAAAGAGAAGCTGTGTGTGTGAGAGAGCGAAAGAGAAGCTGTGAGTGAGAGTGAGAGAGAGAGAGAGAGAAGCTGTGAGTGAGAGAGAGAGAATGAGAAGCTGTGAGTGAGAGAGAGAAGCTGTGAGTGAGAGAGAGAGAGAAGATGTGAGTGAGAGAGAGAGAGGGAGAAAGAGAAGCTGTGTGTGTGTGAGAGAGAAAGAGAAGCTGTGAGTGAGAGTGAGAGAGAGACAAAGAGAAAGAGAAGCTGTGAGTGAGAGAGCGAGAGAGAGAAAGAGAAGCTGTTAGTGAGAGTGAGAGAGAGAGAAAGAGAAGCTGTGAGTGAGAGAGAGAGAGAGAAAGAGATGCTGTGAGTGAGAGAGAGAGAAAGAGAAGCTGTGAGTGAGAGAGAGAGAAAGAGAAGCTGTGAGTGAGAGAGAGAAAGAGAAGCTCTGAGTGAGAGGGAGAGAGAGAAAGAGAAGTTGTGAGTGAGAGAGAGAGAAAGAGAAGCTGTGAGTGAGAGAGAGAAAGAGAAGTTGTGAGTGAGAGGGAGAGAGAGAAAGAGAAGCTGTGAGTGACACACAGAGAGAGAAGCTGTGAGTTAGAGAGAGAGAGAAAGAAGTTGTGAGTGACAGAGAGAGAAAGAGCTGTGAGTGAGAGTGAGAGAGAGAGAGAAAGAGAAGCTGTGAGTGAGAGAGAAAGAGATGCTGTGAGTGAGAGAGAGAGAGAAAGAGAAGCTGTGAGTGAGAGAGAGAGAAAGAGAAGCTGTGAGTGAGAGAGAGAGAGAAAGAGAAGCTGTGAGTGAGAGAGTGAGAGAGAGAAAGAGAAGATGTTAGTGAGAGTGAGAGAGAGAGAAAGAGAAGCTGTGAGTGAGAGAGAGAGAGAGAGAAGCTGTGAGAGAGAAAGTGAAGCTGTGAGTGAGTGAGAGAGAAAGAGTAGCTGTGAGTGAGAGAGAGAGAGAAAGAGAAGCTGTGATTAAGAAGGAGAGAGAAAGAGAAGAAGTGAGTGAGTGAGAGAGAGAAAGAGGCTGTGAGACAGAAAGAGAAGCTGTGAGTGAGAGAGTGAGAGAGAGAAAGAGAATCTGTTAGTGAGAGAGAGAGAGAAAGAGAAGCTGTGAGTTAGAGAGAGAAAGAGAAGCTGTGAGTGACACACAGAGAGAGAAGCTGTGAGTTAGAGAGAGAAAGAGAAGCTGTGAGTGACAGAAAGAGAAAGAGAAGCTGAGAGTGAGAGAGAGAGAGAAAGTGAAGCTGTGAGTGAGAGAGAGAGAGACAGAGAAAGAGAAGCTGTGTGTGTGTGAGAGAGAGAAAGAGATGCTGTGAGTGAGAGAGAGAGAGAAAGAGAAGCTGTGAGTGAGACAGAGAGAGGGAGAAAGAGAAGCTGTGTGTGTGTGTGAGAGAGAAAGAGAAGCTGTGTGAGAGTGAGAGAGAGAGAGAAAGAGAAGCTGTGAGTGAGAGAGAGAGAATGAGAAGCTGTGAGTGAGAGAGAGAGAAGCTGTGAGTGAGAGAGAGAGAGAAGATGTGAGTGAGAGAGAGAGAGGGAGAAAGAGAAGCTGTGTGTGTGTGAGAGAGAAAGAGAAGCTGTGAGTGAGAGTGAGAGAGAGAGAAAGAGAAAGAGAAGCTGTGAGTGAGAGAGCGAGAGAGAGAGAGAGAGAAGCTGTTAGTGAGAGTGAGAAAGAGAGAGAAAGAGAAGCTGTGAGTGAGAGAGAGAAAGAGATGCTGTGAGTGAGAGAGAGAGAGAAAGAGAAGCTGTGAGTGAGAGAGAGAGAGAAAGAGAAGCTGTGAGAGAGAGAGAGAAAGAGAAGCTGTGAGTGAGAAGGAGAGGGAAAGAGAAGCTGTGAGTGAGTGAGAGAGAGAGAAAGAGAAGCTGTGAGTGAGTGAGAGAAAGAGAAGCTGTGAGTGAGAGAGAGAGAGAAAGAGAAGCTGTGAGTAAGAAGGAGAGGGAAAGAGAAGAAGTGAGTGAGTGAGAGAGAGAGAAAGAGAAGCTGTGAGAGAGAAAGAGAAGCTGTGAGTGAGAGAGTGAGAGAGAGAAAGAGAATCTGTTAGTGAGAGTGAGAGAGAGAGAGAAAGAGAAGCTATGAGTGAGAGAGATATTGAAAGAGAAGCTGTGAGTGAGAGAGAGAGAGAAAGAGAAGCTGTGAGTGAGAGAGAGAAAGAGAAGCTGTGACTGAGAGGGAGAGAGAGAAAGAGAAGCTGTGAGTTACACAGAGAGAGAGAAGCTGTGAGTTAGAGAGAGAGAAAGAGAAGCTGTGAGCGACAGAGAGAAAGAGAAGCTGAGAGTGAGAGAGAGAGAGGGAGAAAGAGAAGCTGTGTGCGTGAGAGAGAGAAAGAGAAGCTGTGAGTGAGAGAGAGAGAAAGTGAACCTGTGAGTGAGAGAGAGAGAGAAAGAGAAGCTGTGTGTGTGAGAGAGAAAGATAGTCTGAGAAAGAGAGAGTGAAAGAGAAGCTGTGAGTGAGAGAGAGAGAGGGAGAAAGAGAAGCTGTGTGTGTGAGAGAGAGAAAGAGAAGCTGTGAGTGAGAGTGAGAGAGAGAGAGAGAGAGAAGCTGTGAGTGTGAGTGAGAGAGAGAGAAAGAGAAGTTGTGAGTGAGAGGGAGAGAGAGAAAGAGAAGCTGTGAGTGACACACACAGAGAGAAGCTGTGAGTTAGAGAGAGAGAGAAAGAAGTTGTGAGTGACAGAGAGAGAGAGAAAGGGAAGCTATGAGTGAGAGTGAGAGAGAGAGAGAAAGAGAAGCTGTGAGTGAGAGAGAGAGAAAGAGATGCTGTGAGTGAGAGAGAGAGAAAGAGAAGCTGTGAGAGAGAGAGAGAGAAAGAGAAGCTGTGAGTGAGAGAGAGAGAGAAAGAGAAGCTGTGAGTGAGAGAGTGAGAGAGAGAAAGAGAAGCTGTTAGTGAGAGTGAGAGAGAGAGAGAAAGAGAAGCTGTGAATGAGAGAGAGAGAAAGAGAAGCTGTGAGTGAGAGAGAGAGAAAGAGTAGCTGTGAGAGAGAGAGAGAGAGAAAGAGAAGCTGTGATTAAGAAGGAGAGGGAAAGAGAAGAAGTGAGTGAGAGAGAGAGAGAGAGAGAAAGAGGCTGTGAGACAGAAAGAGAAGCTGTGAGAGAGTGAGAGAGAGAAAGAGAATCTGTTAGTGAGAGAGAGAGAGAAAGAGAAGCTGTGAGTTAGAGAGAGAAAGAGAAGCTGTGAGAGGGAGAGAAAGAGAAGCTGTGAGTGACACACAGAGAGAGAAGCTGTGAGTTAAAGAGAGAGAGGGAGAAAGAGAAGCTGTGTGCGTGAGAGAGAAAGAGATGCTGTGAGTGAGAGAGAGGGAGAAAGAGAAGCTGTGTGCGTGAGAGAGAGAAAGAGAAGCTGTGAGTGAGAGAGAGATAAAGTGAAGCTGTGAGTGAGAGAGAGAGAGAAAGAGACGCTGTGTGTGTGAGAGAGAGAAAGATAGTCTGAGAAAGAGAGAGTGAAAGAGAAGCTGTGAGTGAGAGAGAGAGGGAGAAAGAGAAGCTGTGTGTGTGAGAGAGAGAAAGAGAAGCTGTGAGTGTGAGAGAGAGAGAAAAAGAGAAGCTGTGAGTGTGAGTGAGAGAGAAAGAGAAGCTGTGAGTGAGAGAGAGAAGATGTGAGTGATAGAGAGAGAGAATGAGAAGCTGTCAGTGAGAGAGAGAGAAAGTAAGAGAAGCTGTGAGTGAGATAGAGAGAGAGAAAGAGAAGCTGTGAGTGAGAGAGAGAGAGGGAGAGAAAGATAATCTGTGAGAGAGAGAGAGAGAAAGAGAAGCTGTGTGTTTTAGAGAGAGAAAGAGAAGCTGTGATTGAGTGTGTGTGAGAGAGAAAGAGAAGCTGTGAGTGAGAGAGAGAGAAAGAGAAGCTGTGAGTGACAGAGAGAGAAGCTATGAGTGAGAGAGAGAGAGAGAAAGAGAAGATATGAGTGAGAGAGAGAGAGAAGCAGTGAGAGAGAGAGAAACAGAAGCTGTGAGTGAGACAGAGAGAGAGAAAGAGAAGCTGTGAGTGTGTGAGAGAGAGAAAGAGAAGCTGTGAATGAGAGAGAGAAAGAGAAGCTGTGACTGAGAGGGAGAGAGAGAAAGAGAAGCTGTGAGTGACAGAGAGTGAGAAGCTGTGAGTTAGATAGAGAGAAAGAGAAGCTGTGAGTGAGAGAGAGAGAGAAAGAGAAGCTGTGAGTGAGAGAGAGAGAAAGAGATGCTGTGAGTGAGAGAGAGGGAGAAAGAGAAGCTGTGTGCGTGAGAGAGAGAAAGAGAAGCTGTGAGTGAGAGAGAGAGAGAAAAAGAGAAGCTGTGAGTGTGAGTGAGAGAGAAAGAGAAGCTGTGAGTGAGAGAGAGAGAGAAGATGTGAGTGATAGAGAGAGAGAATGAGAAGCTGTCAGTGAGAGAGAGAGAAAGTAAGAGAAACTGTGAGTGAGAGAGAGAGAGAAAAAGAGAAGCTGTGAGTGAGAGAGAGAGAGGGAGAGAAAGATAATCTGTGAGAGAGAGAGAGAGAAAGAGAAGCTGTGTGTTTTAGAGAGAGAAAGAGAAGCTGTGATTGAGTGTGTGAGAGAGAAAGAGAAGCTGTGAGTGAGAGAGAGAGAAAGAGAAGCTGTGAGTGAGAGAGAGAAGCTATGAGTGAGAGAGAGAAAGAAAAGCTGTGAGTGAGAGAGAGAGAGAGAAAGAGAAGATATGAGTGAGAGAGAGAGAAGCAGTGAGAGAGAGAGAAACAGAAGCTGTGAGTGAGACAGAGAGAGAGAAAGAGAAGCTGTGAGAGAGAGAGAGGGAGAAAGAGAAGCTGTGTGAGAGAGAGAGAAAGAGAAGCTGTGAGTGTGTGTGAGAGAGAAAGAGAAGCTGTGAGTGAGAGAGAGAGAAAGAAAGAGAAATTAGAGTGAGAAAGAGAGAGAGAAAGAGAAGCTGTGAGTGGGAGAGAGAGAAAGAGAGTCTGTGAATCAGAGAGCGAGAGAGAAGCTGTGAGTGTGAGAGAGAGAGAGCCGCTGTGAGTGAGAGAGAGAGAAAGAGAAGCTGTGAATGAGAGAGAGAGAGAAAGAGAAGCTGTGAGTGAGAGAGAGAGAAAGAGAAGCTGTGAGTGAGTGAGAGAGAGAAAGGGAAGTTTGTGAGTGAGAAGGAGAGGGAAAGAGAAGAAGTGAGTGAGTGAGAGAGAGAGAGAAAGAGAAGCTGTGAGAGAGAAAGAGAAGCTGTGAGTGAGTGAGAGAGAGAGAAAGAGAAGCTGTGAGTGAGAGAGAGAGAAAGAGAAGCTGTGAGTGAGAGAGAGAGAGAAAGAGAAGCTGTGTGTAAGAAGGAGAGGGAAAGAGAAGAAGTGAGTGAGTGAGAGAGAGAGAGAAAGAGAAGCTGTGAGTGGGAGAGAGAGAAAGAGTCTGTGAGTGAGTGAGAGAGAGAGAAGCTGTGAGTGAGAGAGAGAGAAAGAGAAGCTGTGTGTGAGAGAGAGAGTAAGAGAAGCTGTGAGTGATTAAGAGAGAGAAAGGGATGTTGTGAGTGAGAGAGAGAGAAAGAGAAGCTGTGAGTGAGAGAGAGAGAGAAAGAGAAGCTGTGAGTGAGAGAGAGAGAAAGAGAAGCTGTGAGTGAGAAGGAGAGGGAAAGAGAAGCTGTGAGTGAGAGAGAGAGAGAGAAAGAGAAGCTGTGAGAGAGAAAGAGAGAAGCTGTGAGTGAGAGAGTGAGAGAGAGAAAGAGAAGCTGTGAGTGAGAGAGAGAAAGAGAAGCTGTGAGTGAGAGGGAGAGAGAGAAAGAGAAGCTGTGAGTGTGAGAGAGAGAAAGAGAAGATGTGAGTGAGAGAGAGAAAGAGAAGTTGTGAGTGAGAGGGAGAGAGAGAAAGAGAAGCTGTGAGTGACACACACAGAGAGAAGCTGTGAGTTAGAGAGAGAGAGAAAGAAGTTGTGAGTGACAGAGAGAGAGAGAAAGGGAAGCTATGAGTGAGAGTGAGAGAGAGAGAGAAAGAGAAGCTGTGAGTGAGAGAGAGAGAAAGAGATGCTGTGAGTGAGAGAGAGAGAAAGAGAAGCTGTGAGTGAGAGAGAGAGAAAGAGAAGCTGTGAGTGAGAGAGAGAGAGAAAGAGAAGCTGTGAGTGAGAGAGTGAGAGAGAGAAAGAGAAGCTGTTAGTGAGAGTGAGAGAGAGAGAGAAAGAGAAGCTGTGAATGAGAGAGAGAGAGAAAGAGAAGCTGTGAGTGAGAGAGAGAGAAAGAGTAGCTGTGAGAGAGAGAGAGAGAGAAAGAGAAGCTGTGATTAAGAAGGAGAGGGAAAGAGAAGAAGTGAGTGAGAGAGAGAGAGAGAGAAAGAGGCTGTGAGACAGAAAGAGAAGCTGTGAGAGAGTGAGAGAGAGAAAGAGAATCTGTTAGTGAGAGAGAGAGAGAAAGAGAAGCTGTGAGTTAGAGAGAGAAAGAGAAGCTGTGAGTGAGAGGGAGAGAAAGAGAAGCTGTGAGTGACACACAGAGAGAGAAGCTGTGAGTTAAAGAGAGAGAGGGAGAAAGAGAAGCTGTGTGCGTGAGAGAGAAAGAGATGCTGTGAGTGAGAGAGAGGGAGAAAGAGAAGCTGTGTGCGTGAGAGAGAGAAAGAGAAGCTGTGAGTGAGAGAGAGATAAAGTGAAGCTGTGAGTGAGAGAGAGAGAGAAAGAGACGCTGTGTGTGTGAGAGAGAGAAAGATAGTCTGAGAAAGAGAGAGTGAAAGAGAAGCTGTGAGTGAGAGAGAGAGGGAGAAAGAGAAGCTGTGTGTGTGTGAGAGAGAAAGAGAAGCTGTGAGTGTGAGAGAGAGAGAAAAAGAGAAGCTGTGAGTGTGAGTGAGAGAGAAAGAGAAGCTGTGAGTGAGAGAGAGAAGATGTGAGTGATAGAGAGAGAGAATGAGAAGCTGTCAGTGAGAGAGAGAGAAAGTAAGAGAAGCTGTGAGTGAGATAGAGAGAGAGAAAGAGAAGCTGTGAGTGAGAGAGAGAGAGGGAGAGAAAGATAATCTGTGAGAGAGAGAGAGAGAAAGAGAAGCTGTGTGTTTTAGAGAGAGAAAGAGAAGCTGTGATTGAGTGTGTGTGAGAGAGAAAGAGAAGCTGTGAGTGAGAGAGAGAGAAAGAGAAGCTGTGAGTGACAGAGAGAGAAGCTATGAGTGAGAGAGAGAGAGAGAAAGAGAAGATATGAGTGAGAGAGAGAGAAGCAGTGAGAGAGAGAGAAACAGAAGCTGTGAGTGAGACAGAGAGAGAGAAAGAGAAGCTGTGAGTGTGTGAGAGAGAGAAAGTGAAGCTGTGAATGAGAGAGAGAAAGAGAAGCTGTGACTGAGAGGGAGAGAGAGAAAGAGAAGCTGTGAGTGACAGAGAGTGAGAAGCTGTGAGTTAGAGAGAGAGAAAGAGAAGCTGTGAGTGAGAGAGAGAGAGAAAGAGAAGCTGTGAGTGAGTGAGAGAGAAAGAGATGCTGTGAGTGAGAGAGAGGGAGAAAGAGAAGCTGTGTGCGTGAGAGAGAGAAAGAGAAGCTGTGAGTGAGAGAGAGAGAGAAAAAGAGAAGCTGTGAGTGTGAGTGAGAGAGAAAGAGAAGCTGTGAGTGAGAGAGAGAGAGAAGATGTGAGTGATAGAGAGAGAGAATGAGAAGCTGTCAGTGAGAGAGAGAGAAAGTAAGAGAAGCTGTGAGTGAGAGAGAGAGAGAAAAAGAGAAGCTGTGAGTGAGAGAGAGAGAGGGAGAGAAAGATAATCTGTGAGAGAGAGAGAGAGAAAGAGAAGCTGTGTGTTTTAGAGAGAGAAAGAGAAGCTGTGATTGAGTGTGTGAGAGAGAAAGAGAAGCTGTGAGTGAGAGAGAGAGAAAGAGAAGCTGTGAGTGAGAGAGAGAAGCTATGAGTGAGAGAGAGAAAGAAAAGCTGTGAGTGAGAGAGAGAGAGAGAAAGAGAAGATATGAGTGAGAGAGAGAGAAGCAGTGAGAGAGAGAGAAACAGAAGCTGTGAGTGAGACAGAGAGAGAGAAAGAGAAGCTGTGAGAGAGAGAGAGGGAGAAAGAGAAGCTGTGAGAGAGAGAGAGAAAGAGAAGCTGTGAGTGTGTGTGAGAGAGAAAGAGAAGCTGTGAGTGAGAGAGAGAGAAAGAAAGAGAAATTAGAGTGAGAAAGAGAGAGAGAAAGAGAAGCTGTGAGTGGGAGAGAGAGAAAGAGAGTCTGTGAATCAGAGAGCGAGAGAGAAGCTGTGAGTGTGAGAGAGAGAGAGCCGCTGTGAGTGAGAGAGAGAGAAAGAGAAGCTGTGAATGAGAGAGAGAGAGAAAGAGAAGCTGTGAGTGAGAGAGAGAGAAAGAGAAGCTGTGAGTGAGTGAGAGAGAGAAAGGGAAGTTTGTGAGTGAGAAGGAGAGGGAAAGAGAAGAAGTGAGTGAGTGAGAGAGAGAGAGAAAGAGAAGCTGTGAGAGAGAAAGAGAAGCTGTGAGTGAGTGAGAGAGAGAGAAAGAGAAGCTGTGAGTGAGAGAGAGAGAAAGAGAAGCTGTGAGTGAGAGAGAGAGAGAAAGAGAAGCTGTGTGTAAGAAGGAGAGGGAAAGAGAAGAAGTGAGTGAGTGAGAGAGAGAGAGAAAGAGAAGCTGTGAGAGAGGAAGAGAAGCTGTGAGTGAGAGAGTGAGTGAGAGAGAGAGAATCTGTTAGTGACAGTGAGAGAGAGAGAGAAAGAGAAGCTGTGAGTGAGAGAGAGATTGAAAGAGAAGCTGTGAGTGAGAGAGAGAGAGAAAGAGAAGCTGTGAGTGAGAGAGAAAAAGAGAGCTGTGACTGAGAGGGAGAGAGAGAAAGAGAAGCTGTGAGTGACAGAGAGAGAGAAGCTGTGAGTTAGAGAGAGAGAAAGAGAAGCTGTGAGTGAGAGAGAGAGAGAAAGAGAAGCTGTGAGTGAGAGAGAGAGAAAGAGATGCTGTGAGTGAGAGAGAGGGAGAAAGAGAAGCTGTGTGCGTGAGAGAGAGAAAGAGAAGCTGTGAGTGAGAGAGAGAGAAAGTGAAGCTGTGAGTGAGAGAGAGAGAGAAAGAGACGCTGTGTGTGTGAGAGAGAGAAAGATAGTCTGAGAAAGAGAGAGTGAAAGAGAAGCTGTGAGTGAGAGAGAGAGGGAGAAAGAGAAGCTGTGTGTGTGTGAGAGAGAAAGAGAAGCTGTGAGTGAGAGAGAGAGAGAAAAAGAGAAGCTGTGAGTGTGAGTGAGAGAGAAAGAGAAGCTGTGAGTGAGAGAGAGAAGATGTGAGTGATAGAGAGAGAGAATGAGAAGCTGTCAGTGAGAGAGAGAGAAAGTAAGAGAAGCTGTGAGTGAGATAGAGAGAGAGAAAGAGAAGCTGTGAGTGAGAGAGAGAGAGGGAGAGAAAGATAATCTGTGTGAGAGAGAGAGAGAAAGAGAAGCTGTGTGTTTTAGAGAGAGAAAGAGAAGCTGTGATTGAGTGTGTGTGAGAGAGAAAGAGAAGCTGTGAGTGAGAGAGAGAGAAAGAGAAGCTGTGAGTGACAGAGAGAGAAGCTATGAGTGAGAGAGAGAAAGAAAAGCTGTGAGTGAGAGAGAGAGAGAGAAAGAGAAGATATGAGTGAGAGAGAGAGAGAAGCAGTGAGAGAGAGAGAAACAGAAGCTGTGAGTGAGACAGAGAGACAGAAAGAGAAGCTGTGAGAGAGAGAGGGAGAAAGAGAAGCTGGCAGAGAGAGAGAGAAAGAGAAGCTGTGAGTGTGTGTGAGAGAGAAAGAGAAGCTGTGAGTGAGAGAGAGAGAAAGAAAGAGAAATTAGAGTGAGAAAGAGAGAGAAAAAGAGAAGCTGTGAGTGGGAGAGAGAGAAAGAGAGTCTGTGAATCAGAGAGAGAGAGAGAAGCTGTGAGAGAGAGAGAGAGAGCCGCTGTGAGTGAGAGAGAGAGAAAGAGATGCTGTGAGTGAGAGAGAGGGAGAAAGAGAAGCTGTGTGCGTGAGAGAGAGAAAGAGAAGCTGTGAGTGAGAGAGAGAGAAAGTGAAGCTGTGAGTGAGAGAGAGAGAGAAAGAGACGCTGTGTGTGTGAGAGAGAGAAAGATAGTCTGAGAAAGAGAGAGTGAAAGAGAAGCTGTGAGTGAGAGAGAGAGGGAGAAAGAGAAGCTGTGTGTGTGTGAGAGAGAAAGAGAAGCTGTGAGTGAGAGAGAGAGAGAAAAAGAGAAGCTGTGAGTGTGAGTGAGAGAGAAAGAGAAGCTGTGAGTGAGAGAGAGAAGATGTGAGTGATAGAGAGAGAGAATGAGAAGCTGTCAGTGAGAGAGAGAGAAAGTAAGAGAAGCTGTGAGTGAGATAGAGAGAGAGAAAGAGAAGCTGTGAGTGAGAGAGAGAGAGGGAGAGAAAGATAATCTGTGTGAGAGAGAGAGAGAAAGAGAAGCTGTGTGTTTTAGAGAGAGAAAGAGAAGCTGTGATTGAGTGTGTGTGAGAGAGAAAGAGAAGCTGTGAGTGAGAGAGAGAGAAAGAGAAGCTGTGAGTGACAGAGAGAGAAGCTATGAGTGAGAGAGAGAAAGAAAAGCTGTGAGTGAGAGAGAGAGAGAGAGAGAAAGAGAAGATATGAGTGAGAGAGAGAGAGAAGCAGTGAGAGAGAGAGAAACAGAAGCTGTGAGTGAGACAGAGAGAGAGAAAGAGAAGCTGTGAGAGAGAGAGGGAGAAAGAGAAGCTGGCAGAGAGAGAGAGAAAGAGAAGCTGTGAGTGTGTGTGAGAGAGAAAGAGAAACTGTGAGTGAGAGAGAGAGAAAGAAAGAGAAATTAGAGTGAGAAAGAGAGAGAAAAAGAGAAGCTGTGAGTGGGAGAGAGAGAAAGAGAGTCTGTGAATCAGAGAGAGAGAGAGAAGCTGTGAGAGAGAGAGAGAGAGCCGCTGTGAGTGAGAGAGAGAGAAAGAGAAGCTGTGAATGAGAGAGAGAGAGAGAGAAAGAGAAGCTGTGAGTGAGAGAGAGAGAAAGAGAAGCTGTGAGTGAGTGAGAGAAAGGGAAGTTTGTGAGTGAGAGAGAGAAGCTGTGAGTGAGAGAGAGAAAGAAAAGCTGTGAGTGAGAGAGAGAGAAAAAAAGAGAAGATGTGAGTGAGTGAGAGAGAGAGAGAAGCAGTGAGTGAGAGAGAGAGAGAGAAAGAGAAGCTGTGAGTGAGAGAGAGAGAAAGAGAAGCTGTGAGTGAGAGAGAGAGAAGCTGTGTGTGAGAGAGAAAGAAAAGCTGTGAGTGAGAGAGAGAGAAAGAGAAGATATGAGTGAGAGAGAGAGAGAAGCAGTGAGTGAGAGAGAGAGAAAGAGAAGCTGTGAGTGAGACGAGAGAGAAAGAGAAGCTGTGAGAGAGAGAGAGGGGAAGAAAGAGAAGCTGTGTGTGTGAGAGAGAGAAAGAGAAGCTGTGAGTGAGAGAGAGATTGAAAGAGAAGCTGTGAGTGTGTGAGAGAGAGAAAGAGAAGCTGTGAGTGAGAGAGAAAGAGAAGCTGTGACTGAGAGGGAGAGAGAGAAAGAGAAGCTGTGAGTGACAGAGAGTGAGAAGCTGTGAGTTAGAGAGAGAGAAAGAGAAGCTGTGAGTGAGAGAGAGAGAGAAAGAGAAGCTGTGAGTGAGAGAGAGAGAAAGAGATGCTGTGAGTGAGAGAGAGGGAGAAAGAGAAGCTGTGTGCGTGAGAGAGAGAAAGAGAAGCTGTGAGTGAGAGAGAGAGAGAAAAAGAGAAGCTGTGAGTGTGAGTGAGAGAGAAAGAGAAGCTGTGAGTGAGAGAGAGAGAGAGAAGATGTGAGTGATAGAGAGAGAGAATGAGAAGCTGTCAGTGAGAGAGAGAGAAAGTAAGAGAAGCTGTTAGTGAGAGAGAGAGAGAGAGAAAGAGAAGCTGTGAGTGAGAGAGAGAGAGGGAGAGAAAGATAATCTGTGAGAGAGAGAGAGAGAGAAAGAGAAGCTGTGTGTTTTAGAGAGAGAAAGAGAAGCTGTGATTGAGTGTGTGTCAGAGAGAAAGAGAAGCTGTGAGTGAGAGAGAGAGAAAGAGAAGCTGTGAGTGAGAGAGAGAAGCTATGAGTGAGAGAGAGAAAGAAAAGCTGTGAGTGAGAGAGAGAGAGAGAAAGAGAAGATATGAGTGAGAGAGAGAGAGAAGCAGTGAGAGAGAGAGAAACAGAAGCTGTGAGTGAGACAGAGAGAGAGAAAGAGAAGCTGTGAGAGAGAGAGAGGGAGAAAGAGAAGCTGTGAGAGAGAGAGAGAAAGAGAAGCTGTGAGTGTGTGTGAGAGAGAAAGAGAAGCTGTGAGTGAGAGAGAGAGAAAGAAAGAGAAATTAGAGTGAGAAAGAGAGAGAGAAAGAGAAGCTGTGAGTGGGAGAGAGAGAAAGAGAGTCTGTGAATCAGAGAGAGAGAGAGAAGCTGTGAGTGAGAGAGAGAGAGAGCCGCTGTGAGTGAGAGAGAGAGAAAGAGAAGCTGTGAATGAGAGAGAGAGAGAAAGAGAAGCTGTGAGTGAGAGAGAGAGAGAAAGAGAAGCTGTGAGTGAGTGAGAGAGAGAAAGGGAAGTTTGTGAGTGAGAGAGAGAAGCTGTGAGTGAGACAGAGAAAGAAAAGCTGTGAGTGAGAGAGAGAGAGAAAGAGAAGATGTGAGTGAGTGAGAGAGAGAGAGAAGCAGTGAGTGAGAGAGAGAGAGAGAAAGAGAAGCTGTGAGTGAGAGAGAGAGAAAGAGAAGCTGTGAGTGAGAGAGAGAGAAGCTGTGTGAGAGAGAGAAAGAAAAGCTGTGAGAGAGAGAGAGGGGAAGAAAGAGAAGCTGTGTGTGTGAGAGAGAGAAAGAGAAGCTGTGAGTGTGTGAGAGAGAAAGAGAAGCTGTGAGTGAGAGAGAGAAAGAGAAGCTGTGAGTGAGAGGGAGAGAGAGAAAGAGAAGCTGTGAGTGAGAGAGAGAGAAAGAGAAGATGTGAGTGAGAGAGAGAAAGAGAAGTTGTGAGTGAGAGGGAGAGAGAGAAAGAGAAGCTGTGAGTGACACACACAGAGAGAAGCTGTGAGTTAGAGAGAGAGAGAAAGAAGTTGTGAGTGACAGAGAGAGAGAGAAAGGGAAGCTATGAGTGAGAGTGAGAGAGAGAGAGAAAGAGAAGCTGTGAGTGAGAGAGAGAGAAAGAGATGCTGTGAGTGAGAGAGAGAGAAAGAGAAGCTGTGAGTGAGAGAGAGAGAAAGAGAAGCTGTGAGTGAGAGAGAGAGAGAAAGAGAAGCTGTGAGTGAGAGAGTGAGAGAGAGAAAGAGAAGCTGTTAGTGAGAGTGAGAGAGAGAGAGAAAGAGAAGCTGTGAATGAGAGAGAGAGAGAAAGAGAAGCTGTGAGTGAGAGAGAGAGAAAGAGTAGCTGTGAGAGAGAGAGAGAGAGAAAGAGAAGCTGTGATTAAGAAGGAGAGGGAAAGAGAAGAAGTGAGTGAGAGAGAGAGAGAGAGAGAAAGAGGCTGTGAGACAGAAAGAGAAGCTGTGAGAGAGTGAGAGAGAGAAAGAGAATCTGTTAGTGAGAGAGAGAGAGAAAGAGAAGCTGTGAGTTAGAGAGAGAAAGAGAAGCTGTGAGTGAGAGGGAGAGAAAGAGAAGCTGTGAGTGACACACAGAGAGAGAAGCTGTGAGTTAAAGAGAGAGAGGGAGAAAGAGAAGCTGTGTGCGTGAGAGAGAAAGAGATGCTGTGAGTGAGAGAGAGGGAGAAAGAGAAGCTGTGTGCGTGAGAGAGAGAAAGAGAAGCTGTGAGTGAGAGAGAGATAAAGTGAAGCTGTGAGTGAGAGAGAGAGAGAAAGAGACGCTGTGTGTGTGTGAGAGAGAAAGATAGTCTGAGAAAGAGAGAGTGAAAGAGAAGCTGTGAGTGAGAGAGAGAGGGAGAAAGAGAAGCTGTGTGTGTGTGAGAGAGAAAGAGAAGCTGTGAGTGTGAGAGAGAGAGAAAAAGAGAAGCTGTGAGTGTGAGTGAGAGAGAAAGAGAAGCTGTGAGTGAGAGAGAGAAGATGTGAGTGATAGAGAGAGAGAATGAGAAGCTGTCAGTGAGAGAGAGAGAAAGTAAGAGAAGCTGTGAGTGAGATAGAGAGAGAGAAAGAGAAGCTGTGAGTGAGAGAGAGAGAGGGAGAGAAAGATAATCTGTGAGAGAGAGAGAGAGAAAGAGAAGCTGTGTGTTTTAGAGAGAGAAAGAGAAGCTGTGATTGAGTGTGTGTGAGGGAGAAAGAGAAGCTGTGAGTGAGAGAGAGAGAAAGAGAAGCTGTGAGTGACAGAGAGAGAAGCTAAGAGTGAGAGAGAGAAAGAAAAGCTGTGAGTGAGAGAGAGAGAGAAAGAGAAGATATGAGTGAGAGAGAGAGAGAAGCAGTGAGAGAGAGAGAAACAGAAGCTGTGAGTGAGACAGAGAGAGAGAAAGAGAAGCTGTGAGTGTGTGAGAGAGAGAAAGAGAAGCTGTGAATGAGAGAGAGAAAGAGAAGCTGTGACTGAGAGGGAGAGAGAGAAAGAGAAGCTGTGAGTGACAGAGAGTGAGAAGCTGTGAGTTAGAGAGAGAGAAAGAGAAGCTGTGAGTGAGAGAGAGAGAGAAAGAGAAGCTGTGAGTGAGAGAGAGAGAAAGAGATGCTGTGAGTGAGAGAGAGGGAGAAAGAGAAGCTGTGTGCGTGAGAGAGAGAAAGAGAAGCTGTGAGTGAGAGAGAGAGAGAAAAAGAGAAGCTGTGAGTGTGAGTGAGAGAGAAAGAGAAGCTGTGAGTGAGAGAGAGAGAGAAGATGTGAGTGATAGAGAGAGAGAATGAGAAGCTGTCAGTGAGAGAGAGAGAAAGTAAGAGAAGCTGTGAGTGAGAGAGAGAGAGAAAAAGAGAAGCTGTGAGTGAGAGAGAGAGAGGGAGAGAAAGATAATCTGTGAGAGAGAGAGAGAAAGAAAGAGAAGCTGTGTGTTTTAGAGAGAGAAAGAGAAGCTGTGATTGAGTGTGTGAGAGAGAAAGAGAAGCTGTGAGTGAGAGAGAGAAGCTATGAGTGAGAGAGAGAAAGAAAAGCTGTGAGTGAGAGAGAGAGAGAGAAAGAGAAGATATGAGTGAGAGAGAGAGAAGCAGTGAGAGAGAGAGAAACAGAAGCTGTGAGTGAGACAGAGAGAGAGAAAGAGAAGCTGTGAGAGAGAGAGAGGGAGAAAGAGAAGCTGTGAGAGAGAGAGAGAAAGAGAAGCTGTGAGTGTGTGTGAGAGAGAAAGAGAAGCTGTGAGTGAGTGAGAGAGAGAAAGGGAAGTTTGTGAGTGAGAGAGAGAAGCTGTGAGTGAGACAGAGAAAGAAAAGCTGTGAGTGAGAGAGAGAGAGAGAAAGAGAAGATGTGAGTGAGTGAGAGAGAGAGAGAAGCAGTGAGTGAGAGAGAGAGAAAGAGAAGCTGTGAATGAGAGAGAGAGAGAAAGAGAAGCTGTGAGTGAGAGAGAGAGAAAGAGAAGCTGTGAGTGAGTGAGAGAGAGAAAGGGAAGTTTGTGAGTGAGAGAGAGAAGCTGTGAGTGAGACAGAGAAAGAAAAGCTGTGAGTGAGAGAGAGAGAGAGAAAGAGAAGATGTGAGTGAGTGAGAGAGAGAGAGAAGCAGTGAGTGAGAGAGAGAGAGAAAGAGAAGCTGTGAGTGAGAGAGAGAGAAAGAGAAGCTGTGAGTGAGAGAGAGAGAAGCTGTGTGAGAGAGAGAAAGAAAAGCTGTGAGTGAGAGAGAGAGAAAGAGAAGCTGTGAGTGAGACAGAGAGAGAGAAAGAGAAGCTGTGAGAGAGAGAGAGGGGAAGAAAGAGAAGCTGTGTGTGTGAGAGAGAAAAAGAGAAGCTGTGAGTGTGAGAGAGAGAAAGAGAAGCTGTGAGTGAGAGAGAGAGAGAGAAAGAAAGAGAAATTAGAGTGAGAAAGAGAGAGAGAAAGAGAAGCTGTGAGTGGGAGAGAGAGAAAGAGTCTGTGAGTGAGTGAGAGAGAGAGAAGCTGTGAGTGAGAGAGAGAGAAAGAGAAGCTGTGAGTGAGAGAGAGAGTAAGAGAAGCTGTGAGTGATTAAGAGAGAGAAAGGGATGTTGTGAGTGAGAGAGAGAGAAAGAGAAGCTGTGAGTGAGAGAGAGAGAGAAAGAGAAGCTGTGAGTGAGAGAGAGAGAAAGAGAAGCTGTGAGTGAGAAGGAGAGGGAAAGAGAAGCTGTGAGTGAGTGAGAGAGAGAGAAAGAGAAGCTGTGAGAGAGAAAGTGAGAAGCTGTGAGTGAGAGAGTGAGAGAGAGAAAGAGAAGCTGTGAGTGAGAGAGAGAAAGAGAAGCTGTGAGTGAGAGGGAGAGAGAGAAAGAGAAGCTGTGAGTGAGAGAGAGAGAAAGAGAAGATGTGAGTGAGAGAGAGAAAGAGAAGTTGTGAGTGAGAGGGAGAGAGAGAAAGAGAAGCTGTGAGTGACACACACAGAGAGAAGCTGTGAGTTAGAGAGAGAGAGAAAGAAGTTGTGAGTGACAGAGAGAGAGAGAAAGGGAAGCTATGAGTGAGAGTGAGAGAGAGAGAAAGAGAAGCTGTGAGTGAGAGAGAGAGAAAGAGATGCTGTGAGTGAGAGAGAGAGAGAAAGAGAAGCTGTGAGTGAGAGAGAGAGAAAGAGAAGCTGTGAGTGAGAGAGAGAGAGAAAGAGAAGCTGTGAGTGAGAGAGTGAGAGAGAGAAAGAGAAGCTGTTAGTGAGAGTGAGAGAGAGAGAGAAAGAGAAGCTGTGAATGAGAGAGAGAGAGAAAGAGAAGCTGTGAGTGAGAGAGAGAGAAAGAGTAGCTGTGAGAGAGAGAGAGAGAGAGAAAGAGAAGCTGTGATTAAGAAGGAGAGGGAAAGAGAAGGAGTGAGAGAGAGAGAGAGAGAGAAAGATGCTGTGAGACAGAAAGAGAAGCTGTGAGAGAGTGAGAGAGAGAAAGAGAAGAAGTGAGTGACACACAGAGAGAGAAGCTGTGAGTTAAAGAGAGAGAGGGAGAAAGAGAAGCTGTGTGCGTGAGAGAGAAAGAGAAGCTGTGAGTGAGAGTGAGAGAGAGAGAGAGAAAGAGAAGCTGAGAGTGAGAGAGAGAGAGAAAGTGAAGCTGTGAGTGAGAGAGAGAGAGACAGAGAAAGAGAAGCTGTGAGTGAGAGAGAGAGAGAAAGAGATGCTGTGAGTGAGAGAGAGAGAGAAAGAGAAGCTGTGAGTGAGACAGAGAGAGGGAGAAAGAGAAGCTGTGTGTGTGTGAGAGAGAGAAAGAGAAGCTGTGAGTGAGGGTGAGAGAGAGAGAGAGAGAGAAGCTGTGAGTGAGAGAGAGATAATGAGAAGCTGTGAGTGAGAGAGAGAAGCTGTGAGTGAGAGAGAGAGAAGATGTGAGTGAGAGAGAGAGAGGGAGAAAGAGAAGCTGTGTGTGTGAGAGAGAAAGAGAAGCTGTGAGTGAGAGTGAGAGAGAGACAAAGAGAAAGAGAAGCTGTGAGTGAGAGAGCGAGAGAGAGAAAGAGAAGCTGTTAGTGAGAGTGAGAGAGAGAGAAAGAGAAGCTGTGAGTGAGAGAGAGAGATAAAGAGATGCTGTGAGTGAGAGAGAGAGAGAAAGAGAAGCTGTGAGTGAGAGAGAGAGAAAGAGAAGCTGTGAGTGAGAGAGAGAAAGAGAAGCTGTGAGTGAGAGGGAGAGAGAGAAAGAGAGAGAAGTTGTGAGTGAGAGAGAGAGAAAGAGAAGCTGTGAGTGAGAGAGAGAAAGAGAAGTTGTGAGTGAGAGGGAGAGAGAGAAAGAGAAGCTGTGAGTGACACACAGAGAGAGAAGCTGTGAGTTAGAGAGAGAGAGAAAGAAGTTGTGAGTGACAGAGAGAGAAAGAGCTGTGAGTGAGAGTGAGAGAGAGAGAGAAAGAGAAGCTGTGAGTGAGAGAGAAAGAGATTCTGTGAGTGAGAGAGAGAGAGAGAAAGAGAAGCTGTGAGTGAGAGAGAGAGAAAGAGAAGCTGTGAGTGAGAGAGAGAGAGAAAGAGAAGCTGTGAGTGAGAGAGTGAGAGAGAGAAAGAGAAGATGTTAGTGAGAGTGAGAGAGAGAGAGAAAGAGAAGCTGTGAGTGAGAGAGAGAGAGAGAGAAGCTGTGAGAGAGAAAGTGAAGCTGTGAGTGAGAGAGAGAGAAAGAGTAGCTGTGAGTGAGAGAGAGAGAGAAAGAGAAGCTGTGATTAAGAAGGAGAGGGAAAGAGAAGAAGTGAGTGAGTGAGAGAGAGAAAGAGGCTGTGAGACAGAAAGAGAAGCTGTGAGTGAGAGAGTGAGAGAGAGAAAGAGAATCTGTTAGTGAGAGAGAGAGAGAAAGAGATGCTGTGAGTTAGAGAGAGAAAGAGAAGCTGTGAGTGACACACAGAGAGAGAAGCTGTGAGTTAGAGAGAGAAAGAGAAGCTGTGAGTGACAGAAAGAGAAAGAGAAGCTGAGAGTGAGAGAGAGAGAGAAAGTGAAGCTGTGAGTGATAGAGAGAGAGACAGAGAAAGAGAAGCTGTGTGTGTGTGTGAGAGAGAAAGAGATGCTGTGAGTGAGAGAGAGAGAGAAAGAGAAGCTGTGAGTGAGACAGAGAGAGGGAGAAAGAGAAGCTGTGTGTGTGTGTGTGAGAGAAAGAGAAGCTGTGTGAGAGTGAGAGAGAGAGAGAAAGAGAAGCTGTGAGTGAGAGAGAGAGAATGAGAAGCTGTGAGTGAGAGAGAGAGAAGCTGTGAGTGAGAGAGAGAGAGAAGATGTGAGTGAGAGAGAGAGAGGGAGAAAGAGAAGCTGTGTGTGTGTGAGAGAGAAAGAGAAGCTGTGAGTGAGAGTGAGAGAGAGAGAAAGAGAAAGACAAGCTGTGAGTGAGAGAGCGAGAGAGAGAGAGAGAAGCTGTTAGTGAGAGTGAGAGAGAGAGAGAAAGAGAAGCTGTGAGTGAGTGAGAGAGAGAAAGAGATGCTGTGAGTGAGAGAGAGAGAGAAAGAGAAGCTGTGAGTGAGAGAGAGAGAGAGAAAGAGAAGCTGTGAGAGAGAGAGAGAAAGAGAAGCTGTGAGTGAGAAGGAGAGGGAAAGAGAAGCTGTGAGTGAGAGAGAGAGATAAAGAGATGCTGTGAGTGAGAGAGAGAGAGAAAGAGAAGCTGTGAGTGAGAGAGAGAGAAAGAGAAGCTGTGAGTGAGAGAGAGAAAGAGAAGCTGTGAGTGAGAGGGAGAGAGAGAAAGAGAGAGAAGTTGTGAGTGAGAGAGAGAGAAAGAGAAGCTGTGAGTGAGAGAGAGAAAGAGAAGTTGTGAGTGAGAGGGAGAGAGAGAAAGAGAAGCTGTGAGTGACACACAGAGAGAGAAGCTGTGAGTTAGAGAGAGAGAGAAAGAAGTTGTGAGTGACAGAGAGAGAAAGAGCTGTGAGTGAGAGTGAGAGAGAGAGAGAAAGAGAAGCTGTGAGTGAGAGAGAAAGAGATTCTGTGAGTGAGAGAGAGAGAGAGAAAGAGAAGCTGTGAGTGAGAGAGAGAGAAAGAGAAGCTGTGAGTGAGAGAGAGAGAGAAAGAGAAGCTGTGAGTGAGAGAGTGAGAGAGAGAAAGAGAAGATGTTAGTGAGAGTGAGAGAGAGAGAGAAAGAGAAGCTGTGAGTGAGAGAGAGAGAGAGAGAAGCTGTGAGAGAGAAAGTGAAGCTGTGAGTGAGAGAGAGAGAAAGAGTAGCTGTGAGTGAGAGAGAGAGAGAAAGAGAAGCTGTGATTAAGAAGGAGAGGGAAAGAGAAGAAGTGAGTGAGTGAGAGAGAGAAAGAGGCTGTGAGACAGAAAGAGAAGCTGTGAGTGAGAGAGTGAGAGAGAGAAAGAGAATCTGTTAGTGAGAGAGAGAGAGAAAGAGATGCTGTGAGTTAGAGAGAGAAAGAGAAGCTGTGAGTGACACACAGAGAGAGAAGCTGTGAGTTAGAGAGAGAAAGAGAAGCTGTGAGTGACAGAAAGAGAAAGAGAAGCTGAGAGTGAGAGAGAGAGAGAAAGTGAAGCTGTGAGTGATAGAGAGAGAGACAGAGAAAGAGAAGCTGTGTGTGTGTGAGAGAGAAAGAGATGCTGTGAGTGAGAGAGAGAGAGAAAGAGAAGCTGTGAGTGAGACAGAGAGAGGGAGAAAGAGAAGCTGTGTGTGTGTGTGTGAGAGAAAGAGAAGCTGTGTGAGAGTGAGAGAGAGAGAGAAAGAGAAGCTGTGAGTGAGAGAGAGAGAATGAGAAGCTGTGAGTGAGAGAGAGAGAAGCTGTGAGTGAGAGAGAGAGAGAAGATGTGAGTGAGAGAGAGAGAGGGAGAAAGAGAAGCTGTGTGTGTGTGAGAGAGAAAGAGAAGCTGTGAGTGAGAGTGAGAGAGAGAGAAAGAGAAAGACAAGCTGTGAGTGAGAGAGCGAGAGAGAGAGAGAGAAGCTGTTAGTGAGAGTGAGAGAGAGAGAGAAAGAGAAGCTGTGAGTGAGTGAGAGAGAGAAAGAGATGCTGTGAGTGAGAGAGAGAGAGAAAGAGAAGCTGTGAGTGAGAGAGAGAGAGAGAAAGAGAAGCTGTGAGAGAGAGAGAGAAAGAGAAGCTGTGAGTGAGAAGGAGAGGGAAAGAGAAGCTGTGAGTGAGTGAGAGAGAGAGAAAGAGAAGCTGTGAGTGAGTGAGAGAAAGAGAAGCTGTGAGTGAGAGAGAGAGAGAAAGAGAAGCTGTGAGTAAGAAGGAGAGGGAAAGAGAAGAAGTGAGTGAGTGAGAGAGAGAGAAAGAGAAGCTGTGAGAGAGAAAGAGAAGCTGTGAGTGAGAGAGTGAGAGAGAGAAAGAGAATCTGTTAGTGAGAGTGAGAGAGAGAGAGAAAGAGAAGCTGTGAGTGAGAGAGATATTGAAAGAGAAGCTGTGAGTGAGAGAGAGAGAGAAAGAGAAGCTGTGAGTGAGAGAGAGAAAGAGAAGCTGTGACTGAGAGGGAGAGAGAGAAAGAGAAGCTGTGAGTTACACAGAGAGAGAGAAGCTGTGAGTTAGAGAGAGAGAAAGAGAAGCTGTGAGCGACAGAGAGAAAGAGAAGCTGAGAGTGA
The DNA here is from genome assembly GCA_035047305.1 of Bradypodion pumilum. Classification (NCBI taxonomy): domain Eukaryota; kingdom Metazoa; phylum Chordata; class Lepidosauria; order Squamata; family Chamaeleonidae; genus Bradypodion; species Bradypodion pumilum. The sequence continues at coordinate 267,925,942 of JAWDJD010000001.1, read as the reverse complement.
GAGAGAGAGAGGGAGAAAGAGAAGCTGTGTGCGTGAGAGAGAGAAAGAGAAGCTGTGAGTGAGAGAGAGATAAAGTGAAGCTGTGAGTGAGAGAGAGAGAGAAAGAGACGCTGTGTGTGTGAGAGAGAGAAAGATAGTCTGAGAAAGAGAGAGTGAAAGAGAAGCTGTGAGTGAGAGAGAGAGGGAGAAAGAGAAGCTGTGTGTGTGAGAGAGAGAAAGAGAAGCTGTGAGTGTGAGAGAGAGAGAAAAAGAGAAGCTGTGAGTGTGAGTGAGAGAGAAAGAGAAGCTGTGAGTGAGAGAGAGAAGATGTGAGTGATAGAGAGAGAGAATGAGAAGCTGTCAGTGAGAGAGAGAGAAAGTAAGAGAAGCTGTGAGTGAGATAGAGAGAGAGAAAGAGAAGCTGTGAGTGAGAGAGAGAGAGGGAGAGAAAGATAATCTGTGAGAGAGAGAGAGAGAAAGAGAAGCTGTGTGTTTTAGAGAGAGAAAGAGAAGCTGTGATTGAGTGTGTGTGAGAGAGAAAGAGAAGCTGTGAGTGAGAGAGAGAGAAAGAGAAGCTGTGAGTGACAGAGAGAGAAGCTATGAGTGAGAGAGAGAGAGAGAAAGAGAAGATATGAGTGAGAGAGAGAGAGAAGCAGTGAGAGAGAGAGAAACAGAAGCTGTGAGTGAGACAGAGAGAGAGAAAGAGAAGCTGTGAGTGTGTGAGAGAGAGAAAGAGAAGCTGTGAATGAGAGAGAGAAAGAGAAGCTGTGACTGAGAGGGAGAGAGAGAAAGAGAAGCTGTGAGTGACAGAGAGTGAGAAGCTGTGAGTTAGAGAGAGAGAAAGAGAAGCTGTGAGTGAGAGAGAGAGAGAAAGAGAAGCTGTGAGTGAGAGAGAGAGAAAGAGATGCTGTGAGTGAGAGAGAGGGAGAAAGAGAAGCTGTGTGCGTGAGAGAGAGAAAGAGAAGCTGTGAGTGAGAGAGAGAGAGAAAAAGAGAAGCTGTGAGTGTGAGTGAGAGAGAAAGAGAAGCTGTGAGTGAGAGAGAGAGAGAAGATGTGAGTGATAGAGAGAGAGAATGAGAAGCTGTCAGTGAGAGAGAGAGAAAGTAAGAGAAACTGTGAGTGAGAGAGAGAGAGAAAAAGAGAAGCTGTGAGTGAGAGAGAGAGAGGGAGAGAAAGATAATCTGTGAGAGAGAGAGAGAGAAAGAGAAGCTGTGTGTTTTAGAGAGAGAAAGAGAAGCTGTGATTGAGTGTGTGAGAGAGAAAGAGAAGCTGTGAGTGAGAGAGAGAGAAAGAGAAGCTGTGAGTGAGAGAGAGAAGCTATGAGTGAGAGAGAGAAAGAAAAGCTGTGAGTGAGAGAGAGAGAGAGAAAGAGAAGATATGAGTGAGAGAGAGAGAAGCAGTGAGCGAGAGAGAAACAGAAGCTGTGAGTGAGACAGAGAGAGAGAAAGAGAAGCTGTGAGAGAGAGAGAGGGAGAAAGAGAAGCTGTGTGAGAGAGAGAGAAAGAGAAGCTGTGAGTGTGTGTGAGAGAGAAAGAGAAGCTGTGAGTGAGAGAGAGAGAAAGAAAGAGAAATTAGAGTGAGAAAGAGAGAGAGAAAGAGAAGCTGTGAGTGGGAGAGAGAGAAAGAGAGTCTGTGAATCAGAGAGCGAGAGAGAAGCTGTGAGTGTGAGAGAGAGAGAGCCGCTGTGAGAGAGAGAGAGAGAAAGAGAAGCTGTGAATGAGAGAGAGAGAGAAAGAGAAGCTGTGAGTGAGAGAGAGAGAAAGAGAAGCTGTGAGTGAGTGAGAGAGAGAAAGGGAAGTTTGTGAGTGAGAAGGAGAGGGAAAGAGAAGAAGTGAGTGAGTGAGAGAGAGAGAGAAAGAGAAGCTGTGAGAGAGAAAGAGAAGCTGTGAGTGAGTGAGAGAGAGAGAAAGAGAAGCTGTGAGTGAGAGAGAGAGAAAGAGAAGCTGTGAGTGAGAGAGAGAGAGAAAGAGAAGCTGTGTGTAAGAAGGAGAGGGAAAGAGAAGAAGTGAGTGAGTGAGAGAGAGAGAGAAAGAGAAGCTGTGAGTGGGAGAGAGAGAAAGAGTCTGTGAGTGAGTGAGAGAGAGAGAAGCTGTGAGTGAGAGAGAGAGAAAGAGAAGCTGTGTGTGAGAGAGAGAGTAAGAGAAGCTGTGAGTGATTAAGAGAGAGAAAGGGATGTTGTGAGTGAGAGAGAGAGAAAGAGAAGCTGTGAGTGAGAGAGAGAGAGAAAGAGAAGCTGTGAGTGAGAGAGAGAGAAAGAGAAGCTGTGAGTGAGAAGGAGAGGGAAAGAGAAGCTGTGAGTGAGAGAGAGAGAGAGAAAGAGAAGCTGTGAGAGAGAAAGAGAGAAGCTGTGAGTGAGAGAGTGAGAGAGAGAAAGAGAAGCTGTGAGTGAGATAGAGAAAGAGAAGCTGTGAGTGAGAGGGAGAGAGAGAAAGAGAAGCTGTGAGTGTGAGAGAGAGAAAGAGAAGATGTGAGTGAGAGAGAGAAAGAGAAGTTGTGAGTGAGAGGGAGAGAGAGAAAGAGAAGCTGTGAGTGACACACACAGAGAGAAGCTGTGAGTTAGAGAGAGAGAGAAAGAAGTTGTGAGTGACAGAGAGAGAGAGAAAGGGAAGCTATGAGTGAGAGTGAGAGAGAGAGAGAAAGAGAAGCTGTGAGTGAGAGAGAGAGAAAGAGATGCTGTGAGTGAGAGAGAGAGAAAGAGAAGCTGTGAGTGAGAGAGAGAGAAAGAGAAGCTGTGAGTGAGAGAGAGAGAGAAAGAGAAGCTGTGAGTGAGAGAGTGAGAGAGAGAAAGAGAAGCTGTTAGTGAGAGTGAGAGAGAGAGAGAAAGAGAAGCTGTGAATGAGAGAGAGAGAGAAAGAGAAGCTGTGAGTGAGAGAGAGAGAAAGAGTAGCTGTGAGAGAGAGAGAGAGAGAAAGAGAAGCTGTGATTAAGAAGGAGAGGGAAAGAGAAGAAGTGAGTGAGAGAGAGAGAGAGAGAAAGAGGCTGTGAGACAGAAAGAGAAGCTGTGAGAGAGTGAGAGAGAGAAAGAGAATCTGTTAGTGAGAGAGAGAGAGAAAGAGAAGCTGTGAGTTAGAGAGAGAAAGAGAAGCTGTGAGTGAGAGGGAGAGAAAGAGAAGCTGTGAGTGACACACAGAGAGAGAAGCTGTGAGTTAAAGAGAGAGAGGGAGAAAGAGAAGCTGTGTGCGTGAGAGAGAAAGAGATGCTGTGAGTGAGAGAGAGGGAGAAAGAGAAGCTGTGTGCGTGAGAGAGAGAAAGAGAAGCTGTGAGTGAGAGAGAGATAAAGTGAAGCTGTGAGTGAGAGAGAGAGAGAAAGAGACGCTGTGTGTGTGTGAGAGAGAAAGATAGTCTGAGAAAGAGAGAGTGAAAGAGAAGCTGTGAGTGAGAGAGAGAGGGAGAAAGAGAAGCTGTGTGTGTGTGAGAGAGAAAGAGAAGCTGTGAGTGTGAGAGAGAGAGAAAAAGAGAAGCTGTGAGTGTGAGTGAGAGAGAAAGAGAAGCTGTGAGTGAGAGAGAGAAGATGTGAGTGATAGAGAGAGAGAATGAGAAGCTGTCAGTGAGAGAGAGAGAAAGTAAGAGAAGCTGTGAGTGAGATAGAGAGAGAGAAAGAGAAGCTGTGAGTGAGAGAGAGAGAGGGAGAGAAAGATAATCTGTGAGAGAGAGAGAGAGAAAGAGAAGCTGTGTGTTTTAGAGAGAGAAAGAGAAGCTGTGATTGAGTGTGTGTGAGAGAGAAAGAGAAGCTGTGAGTGAGAGAGAGAGAAAGAGAAGCTGTGAGTGACAGAGAGAGAAGCTATGAGTGAGAGAGAGAGAGAGAAAGAGAAGATATGAGTGAGAGAGAGAGAAGCAGTGAGAGAGAGAGAAACAGAAGCTGTGAGTGAGACAGAGAGAGAGAAAGAGAAGCTGTGAGTGTGTGAGAGAGAGAAAGTGAAGCTGTGAATGAGAGAGAGAAAGAGAAGCTGTGACTGAGAGGGAGAGAGAGAAAGAGAAGCTGTGAGTGACAGAGAGTGAGAAGCTGTGAGTTAGAGAGAGAGAAAGAGAAGCTGTGAGTGAGAGAGAGAGAGAAAGAGAAGCTGTGAGTGAGAGAGAGAGAAAGAGATGCTGTGAGTGAGAGAGAGGGAGAAAGAGAAGCTGTGTGCGTGAGAGAGAGAAAGAGAAGCTGTGAGTGAGAGAGAGAGAGAAAAAGAGAAGCTGTGAGTGTGAGTGAGAGAGAAAGAGAAGCTGTGAGTGAGAGAGAGAGAAGATGTGAGTGATAGAGAGAGAGAATGAGAAGCTGTCAGTGAGAGAGAGAGAAAGTAAGAGAAGCTGTGAGTGAGAGAGAGAGAGAAAAAGAGAAGCTGTGAGTGAGAGAGAGAGAGGGAGAGAAAGATAATCTGTGAGAGAGAGAGAGAGAAAGAGAAGCTGTGTGTTTTAGAGAGAGAAAGAGAAGCTGTGATTGAGTGTGTGAGAGAGAAAGAGAAGCTGTGAGTGAGAGAGAGAGAAAGAGAAGCTGTGAGTGAGAGAGAGAAGCTATGAGTGAGAGAGAGAAAGAAAAGCTGTGAGTGAGAGAGAGAGAGAGAAAGAGAAGATATGAGTGAGAGAGAGAGAAGCAGTGAGAGAGAGAGAAACAGAAGCTGTGAGTGAGACAGAGAGAGAGAAAGAGAAGCTGTGAGAGAGAGAGAGGGAGAAAGAGAAGCTGTGAGAGAGAGAGAGAAAGAGAAGCTGTGAGTGTGTGTGAGAGAGAAAGAGAAGCTGTGAGTGAGAGAGAGAGAAAGAAAGAGAAATTAGAGTGAGAAAGAGAGAGAGAAAGAGAAGCTGTGAGTGGGAGAGAGAGAAAGAGAGTCTGTGAATCAGAGAGCGAGAGAGAAGCTGTGAGTGTGAGAGAGAGAGAGCCGCTGTGAGTGAGAGAGAGAGAAAGAGAAGCTGTGAATGAGAGAGAGAGAGAAAGAGAAGCTGTGAGTGAGAGAGAGAGAAAGAGAAGCTGTGAGTGAGTGAGAGAGAGAAAGGGAAGTTTGTGAGTGAGAAGGAGAGGGAAAGAGAAGAAGTGAGTGAGTGAGAGAGAGAGAGAAAGAGAAGCTGTGAGAGAGAAAGAGAAGCTGTGAGTGAGTGAGAGAGAGAGAAAGAGAAGCTGTGAGTGAGAGAGAGAGAAAGAGAAGCTGTGAGTGAGAGAGAGAGAGAAAGAGAAGCTGTGTGTAAGAAGGAGAGGGAAAGAGAAGAAGTGAGTGAGTGAGAGAGAGAGAGAAAGAGAAGCTGTGAGAGAGGAAGAGAAGCTGTGAGTGAGAGAGTGAGTGAGAGAGAGAGAATCTGTTAGTGACAGTGAGAGAGAGAGAGAAAGAGAAGCTGTGAGTGAGAGAGAGATTGAAAGAGAAGCTGTGAGTGAGAGAGAGAGAGAAAGAGAAGCTGTGAGTGAGAGAGAAAAAGAGAGCTGTGACTGAGAGGGAGAGAGAGAAAGAGAAGCTGTGAGTGACAGAGAGAGAGAAGCTGTGAGTTAGAGAGAGAGAAAGAGAAGCTGTGAGTGAGAGAGAGAGAGAAAGAGAAGCTGTGAGTGAGAGAGAGAGAAAGAGATGCTGTGAGTGAGAGAGAGGGAGAAAGAGAAGCTGTGTGCGTGAGAGAGAGAAAGAGAAGCTGTGAGTGAGAGAGAGAGAAAGTGAAGCTGTGAGTGAGAGAGAGAGAGAAAGAGACGCTGTGTGTGTGAGAGAGAGAAAGATAGTCTGAGAAAGAGAGAGTGAAAGAGAAGCTGTGAGTGAGAGAGAGAGGGAGAAAGAGAAGCTGTGTGTGTGTGAGAGAGAAAGAGAAGCTGTGAGTGAGAGAGAGAGAGAAAAAGAGAAGCTGTGAGTGTGAGTGAGAGAGAAAGAGAAGCTGTGAGTGAGAGAGAGAAGATGTGAGTGATAGAGAGAGAGAATGAGAAGCTGTCAGTGAGAGAGAGAGAAAGTAAGAGAAGCTGTGAGTGAGATAGAGAGAGAGAAAGAGAAGCTGTGAGTGAGAGAGAGAGAGGGAGAGAAAGATAATCTGTGTGAGAGAGAGAGAGAAAGAGAAGCTGTGTGTTTTAGAGAGAGAAAGAGAAGCTGTGATTGAGTGTGTGTGAGAGAGAAAGAGAAGCTGTGAGTGAGAGAGAGAGAAAGAGAAGCTGTGAGTGACAGAGAGAGAAGCTATGAGTGAGAGAGAGAAAGAAAAGCTGTGAGTGAGAGAGAGAGAGAGAAAGAGAAGATATGAGTGAGAGAGAGAGAGAAGCAGTGAGAGAGAGAGAAACAGAAGCTGTGAGTGAGACAGAGAGAGAGAAAGAGAAGCTGTGAGAGAGAGAGGGAGAAAGAGAAGCTGGCAGAGAGAGAAAGAGAAGCTGTGAGTGTGTGTGAGAGAGAAAGAGAAGCTGTGAGTGAGAGAGAGAGAAAGAAAGAGAAATTAGAGTGAGAAAGAGAGAGAAAAAGAGAAGCTGTGAGTGGGAGAGAGAGAAAGAGAGTCTGTGAATCAGAGAGAGAGAGAGAAGCTGTGAGAGAGAGAGAGAGAGCCGCTGTGAGTGAGAGAGAGAGAAAGAGATGCTGTGAGTGAGAGAGAGGGAGAAAGAGAAGCTGTGTGCGTGAGAGAGAGAAAGAGAAGCTGTGAGTGAGAGAGAGAGAAAGTGAAGCTGTGAGTGAGAGAGAGAGAGAAAGAGACGCTGTGTGTGTGAGAGAGAGAAAGATAGTCTGAGAAAGAGAGAGTGAAAGAGAAGCTGTGAGTGAGAGAGAGAGGGAGAAAGAGAAGCTGTGTGTGTGTGAGAGAGAAAGAGAAGCTGTGAGTGAGAGAGAGAGAGAAAAAGAGAAGCTGTGAGTGTGAGTGAGAGAGAAAGAGAAGCTGTGAGTGAGAGAGAGAAGATGTGAGTGATAGAGAGAGAGAATGAGAAGCTGTCAGTGAGAGAGAGAGAAAGTAAGAGAAGCTGTGAGTGAGATAGAGAGAGAGAAAGAGAAGCTGTGAGTGAGAGAGAGAGAGGGAGAGAAAGATAATCTGTGTGAGAGAGAGAGAGAAAGAGAAGCTGTGTGTTTTAGAGAGAGAAAGAGAAGCTGTGATTGAGTGTGTGTGAGAGAGAAAGAGAAGCTGTGAGTGAGAGAGAGAGAAAGAGAAGCTGTGAGTGACAGAGAGAGAAGCTATGAGTGAGAGAGAGAAAGAAAAGCTGTGAGTGAGAGAGAGAGAGAGAAAGAGAAGATATGAGTGAGTGAGAGAGAGAAGCAGTGAGAGAGAGAGAAACAGAAGCTGTGAGTGAGACAGAGAGAGAGAAAGAGAAGCTGTGAGAGAGAGAGGGAGAAAGAGAAGCTGGCAGAGAGAGAGAGAAAGAGAAGCTGTGAGTGTGTGTGAGAGAGAAAGAGAAGCTGTGAGTGAGAGAGAGAGAGAGAAAGAGAAATTAGAGTGAGAAAGAGAGAGAAAAAGAGAAGCTGTGAGTGGGAGAGAGAGAAAGAGAGTCTGTGAATCAGAGAGAGAGAGAGAAGCTGTGAGAGAGAGAGAGAGAGCCGCTGTGAGTGAGAGAGAGAGAAAGAGAAGCTGTGAATGAGAGAGAGAGAGAGAGAAAGAGAAGCTGTGAGTGAGAGAGAGAGAAAGAGAAGCTGTGAGTGAGTGAGAGAAAGGGAAGTTTGTGAGTGAGAGAGAGAAGCTGTGAGTGAGAGAGAGAAAGAAAAGCTGTGAGTGAGAGAGAGAGAAAAAAGAGAAGATGTGAGTGAGTGAGAGAGAGAGAGAAGCAGTGAGTGAGAGAGAGAGAGAGAAAGAGAAGCTGTGAGAGAGAGAGAGAGAAAGAGAAGCTGTGAGTGAGAGAGAGAGAAGCTGTGTGTGAGAGAGAAAGAAAAGCTGTGAGTGAGAGAGAGAGAAAGAGAAGATATGAGTGAGAGAGAGAGAGAAGCAGTGAGTGAGAGAGAGAGAGAAAGAGAAGCTGTGAGTGAGACGAGAGAGAAAGAGAAGCTGTGAGAGAGAGAGAGGGGAAGAAAGAGAAGCTGTGTGTGTGAGAGAGAGAAAGAGAAGCTGTGAGTGAGAGAGAGATTGAAAGAGAAGCTGTGAGTGTGTGAGAGAGAGAAAGAGAAGCTGTGAGTGAGAGAGAAAGAGAAGCTGTGACTGAGAGGGAGAGAGAGAAAGAGAAGCTGTGAGTGACAGAGAGTGAGAAGCTGTGAGTTAGAGAGAGAGAAAGAGAAGCTGTGAGTGAGAGAGAGAGAGAAAGAGAAGCTGTGAGTGAGAGAGAGAGAAAGAGATGCTGTGAGTGAGAGAGAGGGAGAAAGAGAAGCTGTGTGCGTGAGAGAGAGAAAGAGAAGCTGTGAGTGAGAGAGAGAGAGAAAAAGAGAAGCTGTGAGTGTGAGTGAGAGAGAAAGAGAAGCTGTGAGTGAGAGAGAGAGAGAGAAGATGTGAGTGATAGAGAGAGAGAATGAGAAGCTGTCAGTGAGAGAGAGAGAAAGTAAGAGAAGCTGTTAGTGAGAGAGAGAGAGAGAGAGAGAAAGAGAAGCTGTGAGTGAGAGAGAGAGAGGGAGAGAAAGATAATCTGTGAGAGAGAGAGAGAGAAAGAGAAGCTGTGTGTTTTAGAGAGAGAAAGAGAAGCTGTGATTGAGTGTGTGTCAGAGAGAAAGAGAAGCTGTGAGTGAGAGAGAGAGAAAGAGAAGCTGTGAGTGAGAGAGAGAAGCTATGAGTGAGAGAGAGAAAGAAAAGCTGTGAGTGAGAGAGAGAGAGAGAAAGAGAAGATATGAGTGAGAGAGAGAGAGAAGCAGTGAGAGAGAGAGAAACAGAAGCTGTGAGTGAGACAGAGAGAGAGAAAGAGAAGCTGTGAGAGAGAGAGAGGGAGAAAGAGAAGCTGTGAGAGAGAGAGAGAAAGAGAAGCTGTGAGTGTGTGTGAGAGAGAAAGAGAAGCTGTGAGTGAGAGAGAGAGAAAGAAAGAGAAATTAGAGTGAGAAAGAGAGAGAGAAAGAGAAGCTGTGAGTGGGAGAGAGAGAAAGAGAGTCTGTGAATCAGAGAGAGAGAGAGAAGCTGTGAATGAGAGAGAGAGAGAGCCGCTGTGAGTGAGAGAGAGAGAAAGAGAAGCTGTGAATGAGAGAGAGAGAGAAAGAGAAGCTGTGAGTGAGAGAGAGAGAAAGAGAAGCTGTGAGTGAGTGAGAGAGAGAAAGGGAAGTTTGTGAGTGAGAGAGAGAAGCTGTGAGTGAGACAGAGAAAGAAAAGCTGTGAGTGAGAGAGAGAGAGAAAGAGAAGATGTGAGTGAGTGAGAGAGAGAGAGAAGCAGTGAGTGAGAGAGAGAGAGAGAAAGAGAAGCTGTGAGTGAGAGAGAGAGAAAGAGAAGCTGTGAGTGAGAGAGAGAGAAGCTGTGTGAGAGAGAGAAAGAAAAGCTGTGAGAGAGAGAGAGGGGAAGAAAGAGAAGCTGTGTGTGTGAGAGAGAGAAAGAGAAGCTGTGAGTGTGTGAGAGAGAAAGAGAAGCTGTGAGTGAGAGAGAGAAAGAGAAGCTGTGAGTGAGAGGGAGAGAGAGAAAGAGAAGCTGTGAGTGAGAGAGAGAGAAAGAGAAGATGTGAGTGAGAGAGAGAAAGAGAAGTTGTGAGTGAGAGGGAGAGAGAGAAAGAGAAGCTGTGAGTGACACACACAGAGAGAAGCTGTGAGTTAGAGAGAGAGAGAAAGAAGTTGTGAGTGACAGAGAGAGAGAGAAAGGGAAGCTATGAGTGAGAGTGAGAGAGAGAGAGAAAGAGAAGCTGTGAGTGAGAGAGAGAGAAAGAGATGCTGTGAGTGAGAGAGAGAGAAAGAGAAGCTGTGAGTGAGAGAGAGAGAAAGAGAAGCTGTGAGTGAGAGAGAGAGAGAAAGAGAAGCTGTGAGTGAGAGAGTGAGAGAGAGAAAGAGAAGCTGTTAGTGAGAGTGAGAGAGAGAGAGAAAGAGAAGCTGTGAATGAGAGAGAGAGAGAAAGAGAAGCTGTGAGTGAGAGAGAGAGAAAGAGTAGCTGTGAGAGAGAGAGAGAGAGAAAGAGAAGCTGTGATTAAGAAGGAGAGGGAAAGAGAAGAAGTGAGTGAGAGAGAGAGAGAGAGAGAAAGAGGCTGTGAGACAGAAAGAGAAGCTGTGAGAGAGTGAGAGAGAGAAAGAGAATCTGTTAGTGAGAGAGAGAGAGAAAGAGAAGCTGTGAGTTAGAGAGAGAAAGAGAAGCTGTGAGTGAGAGGGAGAGAAAGAGAAGCTGTGAGTGACACACAGAGAGAGAAGCTGTGAGTTAAAGAGAGAGAGGGAGAAAGAGAAGCTGTGTGCGTGAGAGAGAAAGAGATGCTGTGAGTGAGAGAGAGGGAGAAAGAGAAGCTGTGTGCGTGAGAGAGAGAAAGAGAAGCTGTGAGTGAGAGAGAGATAAAGTGAAGCTGTGAGTGAGAGAGAGAGAGAAAGAGACGCTGTGTGTGTGTGAGAGAGAAAGATAGTCTGAGAAAGAGAGAGTGAAAGAGAAGCTGTGAGTGAGAGAGAGAGGGAGAAAGAGAAGCTGTGTGTGTGTGAGAGAGAAAGAGAAGCTGTGAGTGTGAGAGAGAGAGAAAAAGAGAAGCTGTGAGTGTGAGTGAGAGAGAAAGAGAAGCTGTGAGTGAGAGAGAGAAGATGTGAGTGATAGAGAGAGAGAATGAGAAGCTGTCAGTGAGAGAGAGAGAAAGTAAGAGAAGCTGTGAGTGAGATAGAGAGAGAGAAAGAGAAGCTGTGAGTGAGAGAGAGAGAGAGAAAGATAATCTGTGAGAGAGAGAGAGAGAAAGAGAAGCTGTGTGTTTTAGAGAGAGAAAGAGAAGCTGTGATTGAGTGTGTGTGAGGGAGAAAGAGAAGCTGTGAGTGAGAGAGAGAGAAAGAGAAGCTGTGAGTGACAGAGAGAGAAGCTAAGAGTGAGAGAGAGAAAGAAAAGCTGTGAGTGAGAGAGAGAGAGAAAGAGAAGATATGAGTGAGAGAGAGAGAGAAGCAGTGAGAGAGAGAGAAACAGAAGCTGTGAGTGAGACAGAGAGAGAGAAAGAGAAGCTGTGAGTGTGTGAGAGAGAGAAAGAGAAGCTGTGAATGAGAGAGAGAAAGAGAAGCTGTGACTGAGAGGGAGAGAGAGAAAGAGAAGCTGTGAGTGACAGAGAGTGAGAAGCTGTGAGTTAGAGAGAGAGAAAGAGAAGCTGTGAGTGAGAGAGAGAGAGAAAGAGAAGCTGTGAGTGAGAGAGAGAGAAAGAGATGCTGTGAGTGAGAGAGAGGGAGAAAGAGAAGCTGTGTGCGTGAGAGAGAGAAAGAGAAGCTGTGAGTGAGAGAGAGAGAGAGAAAAAGAGAAGCTGTGAGTGTGAGTGAGAGAGAAAGAGAAGCTGTGAGTGAGAGAGAGAGAGAAGATGTGAGTGATAGAGAGAGAGAATGAGAAGCTGTCAGTGAGAGAGAGAGAAAGTAAGAGAAGCTGTGAGTGAGAGAGAGAGAGAAAAAGAGAAGCTGTGAGTGAGAGAGAGAGAGGGAGAGAAAGATAATCTGTGAGAGAGAGAGAGAAAGAGAAGCTGTGTGTTTTAGAGAGAGAAAGAGAAGCTGTGATTGAGTGTGTGAGAGAGAAAGAGAAGCTGTGAGTGAGAGAGAGAAGCTATGAGTGAGAGAGAGAAAGAAAAGCTGTGAGTGAGAGAGAGAGAGAGAAAGAGAAGATATGAGTGAGAGAGAGAGAGAAGCAGTGAGAGAGAGAGAAACAGAAGCTGTGAGTGAGACAGAGAGAGAGAAAGAGAAGCTGTGTGAGAGAGAGAGGGAGAAAGAGAAGCTGTGAGAGAGAGAGAGAAAGAGAAGCTGTGAGTGTGTGTGAGAGAGAAAGAGAAGCTGTGAGTGAGTGAGAGAGAGAAAGGGAAGTTTGTGAGTGAGAGAGAGAAGCTGTGAGTGAGACAGAGAAAGAAAAGCTGTGAGTGAGAGAGAGAGAGAGAAAGAGAAGATGTGAGTGAGTGAGAGAGAGAGAGAAGCAGTGAGTGAGAGAGAGAGAAAGAGAAGCTGTGAATGAGAGAGAGAGAGAAAGAGAAGCTGTGAGTGAGAGAGAGAGAAAGAGAAGCTGTGAGTGAGTGAGAGAGAGAAAGGGAAGTTTGTGAGTGAGAGAGAGAAGCTGTGAGTGAGACAGAGAAAGAAAAGCTGTGAGTGAGAGAGAGAGAGAAAGAGAAGATGTGAGTGAGTGAGAGAGAGAGAGAAGCAGTGAGTGAGAGAGAGAGAGAAAGAGAAGCTGTGAGTGAGAGAGAGAGAAAGAGAAGCTGTGAGTGAGAGAGAGAGAAGCTGTGTGAGAGAGAGAAAGAAAAGCTGTGAGTGAGAGAGAGAGAAAGAAAAGCTGTGAGTGAGACAGAGAGAGAGAAAGAGAAGCTGTGAGAGAGAGAGAGGGGAAGAAAGAGAAGCTGTGTGTGTGAGAGAGAAAAAGAGAAGCTGTGAGTGTGAGAGAGAGAAAGAGAAGCTGTGAGTGAGAGAGAGAGAGAGAAAGAAAGAGAAATTAGAGTGAGAAAGAGAGAGAGAAAGAGAAGCTGTGAGTGGGAGAGAGAGAAAGAGTCTGTGAGTGAGTGAGAGAGAGAGAAGCTGTGAGTGAGAGAGAGAGAAAGAGAAGCTGTGAGTGAGAGAGAGAGTAAGAGAAGCTGTGAGTGATTAAGAGAGAGAAAGGGATGTTGTGAGTGAGAGAGAGAGAAAGAGAAGCTGTGAGTGAGAGAGAGAGAGAGAAAGAGAAGCTGTGAGTGAGAGAGAGAGAAAGAGAAGCTGTGAGTGAGAAGGAGAGGGAAAGAGAAGCTGTGAGTGAGTGAGAGAGAGAGAAAGAGAAGCTGTGAGAGAGAAAGTGAGAAGCTGTGAGTGAGAGAGTGAGAGAGAGAAAGAGAAGCTGTGAGTGAGAGAGAGAAAGAGAAGCTGTGAGTGAGAGGGAGAGAGAGAAAGAGAAGCTGTGAGTGAGAGAGAGAGAAAGAGAAGATGTGAGTGAGAGAGAGAAAGAGAAGTTGTGAGTGAGAGGGAGAGAGAGAAAGAGAAGCTGTGAGTGACACACACAGAGAGAAGCTGTGAGTTAGAGAGAGAGAGAAAGAAGTTGTGAGTGACAGAGAGAGAGAGAAAGGGAAGCTATGAGTGAGAGTGAGAGAGAGAGAAAGAGAAGCTGTGAGTGAGAGAGAGAGAAAGAGATGCTGTGAGTGAGAGAGAGAGAGAAAGAGAAGCTGTGAGTGAGAGAGAGAGAAAGAGAAGCTGTGAGTGAGAGAGAGAGAGAAAGAGAAGCTGTGAGTGAGAGAGTGAGAGAGAGAAAGAGAAGCTGTTAGTGAGAGTGAGAGAGAGAGAGAAAGAGAAGCTGTGAATGAGAGAGAGAGAGAAAGAGAAGCTGTGAGTGAGAGAGAGAGAAAGAGTAGCTGTGAGAGAGAGAGAGAGAGAGAAAGAGAAGCTGTGATTAAGAAGGAGAGGGAAAGAGAAGAAGTGAGTGAGAGAGAGAGAGAGAGAGAAAGAGGCTGTGAGACAGAAAGAGAAGCTGTGAGAGAGTGAGAGAGAGAAAGAGAATCTGTTAGTGAGAGAGAGAGAGAAAGAGAAGCTGTGAGTTAGAGAGAGAAAGAGAAGCTGTGAGTGAGAGGGAGAGAAAGAGAAGAAGTGAGTGACACACAGAGAGAGAAGCTGTGAGTTAAAGAGAGAGAGGGAGAAAGAGAAGCTGTGTGCGTGAGAGAGAAAGAGAAGCTGTGAGTGAGAGTGAGAGAGAGAGAGAGAAAGAGAAGCTGAGAGTGAGAGAGAGAGAGAAAGTGAAGCTGTGAGTGAGAGAGAGAGAGACAGAGAAAGAGAAGCTGTGAGTGAGAGAGAGAGAGAGAGAAAGAGATGCTGTGAGTGAGAGAGAGAGAGAAAGAGAAGCTGTGAGTGAGACAGAGAGAGGGAGAAAGAGAAGCTGTGTGTGTGTGAGAGAGAGAAAGAGAAGCTGTGAGTGAGGGTGAGAGAGAGAGAGAGAGAGAAGCTGTGAGTGAGAGAGAGATAATGAGAAGCTGTGAGTGAGAGAGAGAAGCTGTGAGTGAGAGAGAGAGAAGATGTGAGTGAGAGAGAGAGAGGGAGAAAGAGAAGCTGTGTGTGTGAGAGAGAAAGAGAAGCTGTGAGTGAGAGTGAGAGAGAGACAAAGAGAAAGAGAAGCTGTGAGTGAGAGAGCGAGAGAGAGAAAGAGAAGCTGTTAGTGAGAGTGAGAGAGAGAGAAAGAGAAGCTGTGAGTGAGAGAGAGAGATAAAGAGATGCTGTGAGTGAGAGAGAGAGAGAAAGAGAAGCTGTGAGTGAGAGAGAGAGAAAGAGAAGCTGTGAGTGAGAGAGAGAAAGAGAAGCTGTGAGTGAGAGGGAGAGAGAGAAAGAGAGAGAAGTTGTGAGTGAGAGAGAGAGAAAGAGAAGCTGTGAGTGAGAGAGAGAAAGAGAAGTTGTGAGTGAGAGGGAGAGAGAGAAAGAGAAGCTGTGAGTGACACACAGAGAGAGAAGCTGTGAGTTAGAGAGAGAGAGAAAGAAGTTGTGAGTGACAGAGAGAGAAAGAGCTGTGAGTGAGAGTGAGAGAGAGAGAGAAAGAGAAGCTGTGAGTGAGAGAGAAAGAGATGCTGTGAGTGAGAGAGAGAGAGAGAAAGAGAAGCTGTGAGTGAGAGAGAGAGAAAGAGAAGCTGTGAGTGAGAGAGAGAGAGAAAGAGAAGCTGTGAGTGAGAGAGTGAGAGAGAGAAAGAGAAGATGTTAGTGAGAGTGAGAGAGAGAGAGAAAGAGAAGCTGTGAGTGAGAGAGAGAGAGAGAGAGAAGCTGTGAGAGAGAAAGTGAAGCTGTGAGTGAGAGAGAGAGAAAGAGTAGCTGTGAGTGAGAGAGAGAGAGAAAGAGAAGCTGTGATTAAGAAGGAGAGGGAAAGAGAAGAAGTGAGTGAGTGAGAGAGAGAAAGAGGCTGTGAGACAGAAAGAGAAGCTGTGAGTGAGAGAGTGAGAGAGAGAAAGAGAATCTGTTAGTGAGAGAGAGAGAGAAAGAGATGCTGTGAGTTAGAGAGAGAAAGAGAAGCTGTGAGTGACACACAGAGAGAGAAGCTGTGAGTTAGAGAGAGAAAGAGAAGCTGTGAGTGACAGAAAGAGAAAGAGAAGCTGAGAGTGAGAGAGAGAGAGAAAGTGAAGCTGTGAGTGATAGAGAGAGAGACAGAGAAAGAGAAGCTGTGTGTGTGTGAGAGAGAGAAAGAGATGCTGTGAGTGAGAGAGAGAGAGAAAGAGAAGCTGTGAGTGAGACAGAGAGAGGGAGAAAGAGAAGCTGTGTGTGTGTGTGTGAGAGAAAGAGAAGCTGTGTGAGAGTGAGAGAGAGAGAGAAAGAGAAGCTGTGAGTGAGAGAGAGAGAATGAGAAGCTGTGAGTGAGAGAGAGAGAAGCTGTGAGTGAGAGAGAGAGAGAAGATGTGAGTGAGAGAGAGAGAGGGAGAAAGAGAAGCTGTGTGTGTGTGAGAGAGAAAGAGAAGCTGTGAGTGAGAGTGAGAGAGAGAGAAAGAGAAAGACAAGCTGTGAGTGAGAGAGCGAGAGAGAGAGAAGCTGTTAGTGAGAGTGAGAGAGAGAGAGAAAGAGAAGCTGTGAGTGAGTGAGAGAGAGAAAGAGATGCTGTGAGTGAGAGAGAGAGAGAAAGAGAAGCTGTGAGTGAGAGAGAGAGAGAGAAAGAGAAGCTGTGAGAGAGAGAGAGAAAGAGAAGCTGTGAGTGAGAAGGAGAGGGAAAGAGAAGCTGTGAGTGAGTGAGAGAGAGAGAAAGAGAAGCTGTGAGTGAGTGAGAGAAAGAGAAGCTGTGAGTGAGAGAGAGAGAGAAAGAGAAGCTGTGAGTAAGAAGGAGAGGGAAAGAGAAGAAGTGAGTGAGTGAGAGAGAGAGAAAGAGAAGCTGTGAGAGAGAAAGAGAAGCTGTGAGTGAGAGAGTGAGAGAGAGAAAGAGAATCTGTTAGTGAGAGTGAGAGAGAGAGAGAAAGAGAAGCTGTGAGTGAGAGAGATATTGAAAGAGAAGCTGTGAGTGAGAGAGAGAGAGAAAGAGAAGCTGTGACTGAGAGGGAGAGAGAGAAAGAGAAGCTGTGAGTTACACAGAGAGAGAGAAGCTGTGAGTTAGAGAGAGAGAAAGAGAAGCTGTGAGCGACAGAGAGAAAGAGAAGCTGAGAGTGAGAGAGAGAGAGGGAGAAAGAGAAGCTGTGTGCGTGAGAGAGAGAAAGAGAAGCTGTGAGTGAGAGAGAGAGAAAGTGAACCTGTGAGTGAGAGAGAGAGAGAGAGAAAGAGAAGCTGTGTGTGTGAGAGAGAAAGATAGTCTGAGAAAGAGAGAGTGAAAGAGAAGCTGTGAGTGAGAGAGAGAGAGGGAGAAAGAGAAGCTGTGTGTGTGTGAGAGAGAAAGAGAAGCTGTGTGTGAGAGTGAGAGAGAGAGAGAGAAGCTGTGAGTGTGAGTGAGAGAGAAAGAGAAGCTGTGAGTGAGTGAGAGAGAGAGAATGAGAAGCTGTGAGTGTGAGAGAGAAGCTGTGAGAGAGAGAAAGAGAAGCTGTGAGTGAGAGAGAGAGAAGATGTGAGTGATAGAGAGAGAGAATGAGAAGCTGTCAGTGAGAGAGAGAGAAAGTAAGAGAAGCTGTGAGTGAGATAGAGAGAGAGAGAAAGAGAAGCTGTGAGTGAGAGAGAGAGAGGGAGAGAAAGATAATCTGTGAGAGAGAGAGAGAAAGAGAAGCTGTGTGTTTTAGAGAGAGAGAAAGAGAAGCTGTGAGTGAGAGAGAGAGAAAGAGAAGCTGTGAGTGAGAGAGAGAGAAGCTATGAGTGAGAGAGAGAAAGAAAAGCTGTGAGTGAGAGAGAGAGAGAAAGAAAGAGAAGATATGAGTGAGTGAGAGAGAAAGAGAAGCTGTGTGTGAGAGAGAGAGTAGCTATGAGTGAGAGAGAGAAAGAAAAGCTGTGCGTGAGAGAGAGAGAGAAAGAGAAGATATGAGTGAGAGAGAGAGAAAAGCTGTGAGTGAGAGAGAGAGAAAGAAAGAGAAATTAGAGTGAGAAAGAGAGAGAGAAAGACAAGCTGTGAGTGGGAGAGAGAGAAAGAGAGTCTGTGAATCAGAGAGAGAGAGGGAAGCTGTGAGTGAGAGAGAGAGAGAGCCGCTGTGAGTGAGAGAGAGAGAAAGAGAAGCTGTGAATGAGAGAGAGAGAAAGAGAAGCTGTGAGTGAGAAGGAGAGGGAAAGAGAAGCTGTGAGTGAGTGAGAGAGAGAGAAAGAGAAGCTGTGAGTGAGAGAGAGAGAGAAAGAGAAGCTGTGAGAGAGAAAGAGAAGCTGTGAGTGAGAGAGTGAGAGAGAGAAAGAGAAGCTGTTAGTGAGAGTGAGAGAGAGAGAGAAAGAGAAGCTGTGAGTGAGAGAGAGATTGAAAGAGAAGCTGTGAGTGAGAGAGAGAGAGAAAGAGAAGCTGTGAGTGAGAGAGAGAAAGAGAAGCTGTGACTGAGAGGGAGAGAGAGAAAGAGAAGCTGTGAGTTACACAGAGAGAGAGAAGCTGTGAGTTAGAGAGAGAGAAAGAGAAGCTGTGAGTGACAGAGAGAGAGAAAGAGAAGCTGAGAGTGAGAGAGAGAGAGAAAGTGAAGCTGTGAGTGAGAGAGAGAGAGACAGAGAAGCTGTGTGTGTGTGAGAGAGAGAAAGATAGTCTGAGAAAGAGAGAGTGAAAGAGAAGCTGTGAGTGAGACAGAGAGAGGGAGAATGAGAAGCTGTGTGCGTGAGAGAGAGAAAGAGAAGCTATGAGTGAGAGAGAGAGAAAGTGAAGCTGTGAGTGAGAGAGAAAAAGAGAAGCTGTGTGTTTGAGAGAGAAAGATATTTTGAGAAAGAGAGAGTGAAAGAGAAGCTGTGAGTGAGAGAGAGAGAGAGGGAGAAAGAGAAGCTGTGTGTGTGTGAGAGAGAAAGAGAAGCTGTGAGTGAGAGTGAGAGAGAGAGAGAGAAAGAGAAGCTGTGAGTGTGAGTGAGAGAGAAAGAGAAGCTGTGAGTGAGTGAGAGAGAGAGAATGAGAAGCTGTGAGTGAGAGAGAGAAGCTGTGAGAGAGAGAAAGAGAAGCTGTGAGTGAGTGAGAGAGAGAAGATGTGAGTGATAGAGAGAGAGAATGAGAAGCTGTCAGTGAGAGAGAGAGAAAGTAAGAGAAGCTGTGAGTGAGATAGAGAGAGAGAGAAAGAGAAGCTGTGAGTGAGAGAGAGAGGGAGAGAAAGATAATCTGTGAGAGAGAGAGAGAAAGATAAGCTGTGTGTTTTAGAGAGAGAGAAAGAGAAGCTGTGAGTGAGAGAGAGAGAAAGGGAAGCTGTGAGTGAGAGAGAGAAGCTATGAGTGAGAGAGAGAAAGAAAAGCTGTGAGTGAGAGAGAGAGAGAAAGAGAAGATATGAGTGAGAGAGAGAGAAAGAGAAGCTGTGTGTGAGAGAGAGAGAAGCTGTGAGAGAGAGAGAGAAAGAGAAGCTGTGAGTGTGTGTGAGAGAGAAAGAGAAGCTGTGAGTGAGAGAGAGAGAAAGAAAGAGAAATTAGAGTGAGAAAGAGAGAGAAAAAGAAGCTGTGAATGGGAGAGAGAGAAAGAGAGTCTGTGAATCAGAGAGAGAGAGAGAAGCTGTGAGTGAGTGAGAGAGAGAGAGCCGCTGTGAGTGTGAGAGAGAGAAAGAGAAGCTGTGAATGAGAGAGAGAGAGAAAGAGAAGCTGTGTGTGTGAGAGAGAAAGAGAAGCTGTGAGTGAGTGAGAGAGAGAGAGAAAGGGAAGTTGTGAGTGAGAGAGAGAGAGAAAGAGAAGCTGTGAGTGAGAGAGAGAGAAAGAGAAGCTGTGAGTGAGTGAGAGAGAGAAAGGGAAGTTGTTGAGTGAGAGAGAGAGAGAAAGAGAAGCTGTGAGTGAGAGAGAGATGCTGTGAGTGAGAGAGAGAAAGAAAAGCTGTGAGTGAGAGAGAGAGAGAGAAAGAGAAGATGTGAGTGAGTGAGAGAGAGAGAAGCAGTGAGTGAGAGAGAGAGAGAGAGAAGCTGTCAGTGAGACAGAGAGAGAGAAAGAGAAGCTGTGAGAGAGAGAGAGAGGGAGAAAGAGAAGCTGTGAGAGAGAGAGTGAAAGAGAAGCTGTGAGTGAGAGAGAGAGAAAGAAAGAGAAATTAGAGTGAGAAAGAGAGAGAGAGAGAAGCTGTGAGTGAGAGAGAGAAAGAAAAGGTGTGAGTGAGAGAGAGAGAGAGAAAGAGAAGATGTGTGTGTGTGTGAGAGAAAGGTAGTCTGAGAAAGAGAGAGTGAAAGAGAAGCTGTGAGTGAGACAGAGAGAGGGAGAAAGAGAAGCTGTGTGCGTGAGAGAGAGAAAGAGAAGCTGTGAGTGAGAGTGAGAGAGAGAGAGAGAAAGAGAAGCTGTGAGTGAGAGAGAGAGAGGGAGAAAGAGAAGCTGTGTGTGTGAGAGAGAGAAAGAGAAGCTGTGAGTGAGAGAGAGAGAAAGAGAAGCTGTGAGTGAGTGAGAGAGAGAAAGGGAAGTTGTTGAGTGAGAGAGAGAGAGAAAGAGAAGCTGTGAGTGAGAGAGAGATGCTGTGAGTGAGAGAGAGAAAGAAAAGCTGTGAGTGAGAGAGAGAGAGAGAAAGAGAAGATGTGAGTGAGTGAGAGAGAGAGAGAAGCAGTGAGTGAGAGAGAGAGAGAGAAGCTGTCAGTGAGACAGAGAGAGAGAAAGAGAAGCTGTGAGAGAGAGAGAGAGGGAGAAAGAGAAGCTGTGAGAGAGAGAGTGAAAGAGAAGCTGTGAGTGAGAGAGAGAGAAAGAAAGAGAAATTAGAGTGAGAAAGAGAGAGAGAGAGAAGCTGTGAGTGAGAGAGAGAAAGAAAAGGTGTGAGTGAGAGAGAGAGAGAGAAAGAGAAGATGTGTGTGTGTGTGAGAGAAAGGTAGTCTGAGAAAGAGAGAGTGAAAGAGAAGCTGTGAGTGAGACAGAGAGAGGGAGAAAGAGAAGCTGTGTGCGTGAGAGAGAGAAAGAGAAGCTGTGAGTGAGAGTGAGAGAGAGAGAGAAAGAGAAGCTGTGAGTGAGAGAGAGAGACAGAGAAGCTGTGTGTGTGTGTGAGAGAGAAAGATAGTCTGAGAAAGAGAGAGTGAAAGAGAAGCTGTGAGTGAGACAGAGAGAGGGAGAAAGAGAAGCTGTGTGTGTGAGAGAGAGAAAGAGAAGCTGTGCGTGAGAGTGAGAGAGAGAGAGAGAAAGAGAAGCTGTGAGTGAGAGAGACAGATAAAGAGATGCTGTGAGTGAGAGAGAGAGAGAATGAGAAGCTGTGAGTGAGAGAGAAGCTGTGAGTGAGAGAGAGAGAGAAGATGTGAGTGAGAGAGAGAGGGAGAAAGAGAAGCTGTGTGTGTGTGAAAGAGAAAGAGAAGCTGTGAGTGAGTGAGAGAGAGAGAAAGAGAAAGAGAAGCTGTGAGTGAGAGAGCGAGAGATAGAAAGAGAAGCTGTTAGTGAGAGTGAGAGAGAGAGAAAGAGAAGCTGTGAGTGTGTGAGAGAGAGAAAGAGATGCTTTGAGTGAGAGAGAGAGAAAGAGAAGCTGTGAGTGAGAGAGAGAGAAAGAGAAGCTGTGTGTGTGAGAGAGAAAGAGAAGCTGTGAGTGAGAAGGAGAGGGAAAGAGAAGCTGTGAGTGAGTGAGAGAGAGAGAAAGAGAAGCTGTGAGTGAGAGAGAGAGAAAGAGAAGCTGTGAGTGAGAGAGAGAGAGAAAGAGAAGCTGTGTGTAAGAAGGAGAGGGAAAGAGAAGAAGTGAGTGAGTGAGAGAGAGAGAGAAAGAGAAGCTGTGAGAGAGAAAGAGAAGCTGTGAGTGAGAGAGTGAGTGAGAGAGAGAATCTGTTAGTGAGAGTGAGAGAGAGAGAGAAAGAGAAGCTGTGAGTGAGAGAGAGATTGAAAGAGAAGCTGTGAGTGAGAGAGAGAGAGAGAAAGAGAAGCTGTGAGAGAGAGAGAGAAAGAGAAGCTGTGACTGAGAGGGAGAGAGAGAAAGAGAAGCTGTGAGTGACAGAGAGAGAGAAGCTGGGAGTTAGAGAGAAAGAGAAGCTGTGAGTGAGAGAGAGAGAAAGAGAAGCTGTGAGTGAGAGAGAGAGAAAGAGATGCTGTGAGTGAGAGAGAGGGAGAAAGAGAAGCTGTGTGCGTGAGAGAGAGAAAGAGAAGCTGTGAGTGAGAGAGAGAGAAAGTGAAGCTGTGAGTGAGAGAGTGAGAGAAAGAGACGCTGTGTGTGTGTTAGAGAGAAAGAGAGTGAGAAAGAGAGAGTGAAAGAGAAGCTGTGAGTGAGAGAGAGAGAGGGAGAAAGAGAAGCTGTGTGTGTGAGAGAGAGAAAGAGAAGCTGTGAGTGAGAGAGAGAGAGAAAAAGAGAAGCTGTGAGTGTGAGTGAGAGAGAAAGAGAAGCTGTGAGTGAGAGAGAGAGAGAAGATGTGAGTGATAGAGAGAGAGAATGAGAAGCTGTCAGTGAGAGAGAGAGAGAAAGTAAGAGAAGCTGTGAGTGAGATAGAGAGAGAGAGAAAGAGAAGCTGTGAGTGAGAGAGAGAGAGGGAGAGAAAGATAATCTGTGAGAGAGAGAGAGAGAGAAAGAGAAGCTGTGTGTTTTAGAGAGAGAGAAAGAGAAGCTGTGATTGAGTGTGTGTGAGAGAGAAAGAGAAGCTGTGAGTGAGAGAGAGAGAAAGAGAAGCTGTGAGTGAGAGAGAGAGAAGCTATGAGTGAGAGAAAGAAAAGCTGTGAGTGAGAGAAAGAGAGAGAAAGAGAAGATATGAGTGAGAGAGAGAGAAGCAGTGAGAGAGAGAGAAACAGAAGCTGTGAGTGAGACAGAGAGAGAGAAAGAGAAGCTGTGAGAGAGAGAGAGGGAGATAGAGAAGCTGTGAGAGAGAGAGAGAGAGAAGCTGTGAGTGTGTGTGAGAGAGAAAGGGAAGTTTGTGAGTGAGAGAGAGAAGCTGTGAGTGAGAGAGAGAAAGAAAAGCTGTGAGTGAGAGAGAGAGAGAGAAAGAGAAGATGTGAGTGAGTGAGAGAGAGAGAGAAGCAGTGAGTGAGAGAGAGAGAGAGAAGCTGTCAGTGAGACAGAGAGAAAGAGCTGTGAGAGAGAGAGAGAGGGAGAAAGAGAAGCTGTGTGAGAGAGAGAAAGAGAAGCTGTGAGTGTGTGTGTGAGAGAAGGAGAAGCTGTGAGTGAGAGAGAGAGAAAGAAAGAGAAATTAGAGTGAGAAAGAGAGAGAGAAAGAGAAGCTGTGAGTGAGAGAGAGAGAGAGAGAAGATGTGAGTGATAGAGAGAGAGAATGAGAAGCTGTGAGTGATAGAAAGAGTAAGTAAGAGAAGCTGTGTGTGAGATAGAGAGAGAGAAGGAGAAGCTGTGAGTGAGAGAGAGGGAGGGAGAAAGATAAGCTGTGTGTGTGTGTGAGAGAGAGAAGCTGTGTGTGTGTGAGAGAGAAAGAAAAGCTGTGATTGAGAGTGAGAGAGAGAGAGAAAGAGATGCTGTGAGAGAGAGAGAAGCTGTGAGTGAGAGAGAGAGAGAAAGAGAAGCTGTGAGTGAGAGAGTGAGAGAGAGAAAGAGAAGATGTGAGTGAGAGGGAGAGAAACTAAGAGAAGCTGTGAGTGAGATAGAGAGAGAGAGAAAGAGAAGCTGTGAGTGAGAGAGAGAGGGGGAGAAAGATAATCTGTGATTGAGAGAGAGAGAGAGAAAGAGAAGCTGTGAGTGAGAGAGAGAGAAAGAGAACCTGTGAGTGAGAGAGAGAGAAGCTGTGTGTGAGAGAGAAAGAAAAGCTGTGAGTGAGAGAGAGAGAAAGAGAAGATATGAGTGAGAGAGAGAGAGAAGCAGTGAGTGAGAGAGAGAGAGAGAAAGAGAAGCTGTGAGTGAGACAGAGAGAGAGAAATAGAAGCTGTGAGAGAGAGAGGGGAAGAAAGAGAAGCTGTGTGTGTGAGAGAGAGAAAGAGAAGCTGTGAGTGTGAGAGAGAGAAAGAAAAGCTGTGAGTGAGAGAGAGAGAGAGAAAGAAAGAGAAATTAGAGTGAGAAAGACAGAGAGAAAGAGAAGCTGTGAGTGGGAGAGAGAGAAAGAGTCTGTGAGTGAGTGAGAGAGAGAGAAGCTGTGAGTGAGAGAGAGAGAAAGAGAAGCTGTGAAGGAGAGAGAGAGAAACTGTGAGTGAGAGAGAGAGAAAGAGAAGCTGTGAGTGATTAAGAGAGAGAAAGGGGAGTTGTGAGTGAGAGAGAGAGAGAAAGAGAAGCTGTGAGTGAGAGAGAGAGAGAAAGAGAAGCTGTGAGTGAGAGAGAGAGAAAGAGAAGCTGTGAGTGAGAAGGATAGGGAAAGAGAAGCTGTGAGTGAGAGAGAGAGAAAGAGAAGCTGTGAGAGAGAAAGAGAGAAGTTGTGAGTGAGAGGGAGAGAGAGAAAGAGAAGCTGTGAGTGACACACAGAGAGAGAAGCTGTGAGTTAGAGAGAGAGAGAAAGAGAAGTTGTGAGTGACAGAGAGAGAGAGAAAGAGAAGCTGTGAGTGAGAGAGTGAGAGAGAGAAAGAGAAGCTGTTAGTGAGAGTGAGAGAGAGAGAGAAAGAGAAGCTGTGAGTGAGAGAGAGATTGAAAGAGAAGCTGTGAGTGAGAGAGAGAGAGAAAGAGAAGCTGTAAGTGAGAGAGAGAAAGAGAAGCTGTGAGTGAGAGGGAGAGAAAGAGAAGCTGTGAGTGACACAGAGAGAGAGAACCTGTGAGTTAGAGAGAGAGAAAGAGAAGCTGTGAGTGACAGAGAGAGAGAGAAAGAGAAGCTGAGAGTGAGAGAGAGAGAATGTGAAGCTGTGAGTGAGAGAGAGAGAGAAAGAGAAGCTGTGTGTGTGTGAGAGAGAGAAAGATAGTCTGAGAAAGAGAGAGTGAAAGAGAAGCTGTGAGTGAGACAGAGAGAGGGAGAAAGAGAAGCTGTGTGTGTGAGAGAGAGAAAGAGAAGCTGTGAGTGAGAGTGAGAGAGAGAAAGAGAAAGAGAAGCTGTGAGTGAGAGAGAGAGAAAGAGAAGCTGTGAGTGAGAGAGATAGAGAAAGCGAAGCTCTGAGTGAGAGAGAGAGAGATGTGAGTGATAGAGAGAGAAAGAGAAGCTGTGAGTGAGAGGGAGAGAAAGTAAGAGAAGCTGTGAGTGAGATAGAGAGAGAGAGAAAGAGAAGCTGTGAGTGACAGAGAGAGGGAGAAAGATAATCTGTGATTGAGAGAGAGAGAGAAAAAGAGAAGCTGTGAGTGAGAGAGAGAGAAAGAGAAGCTGTGAGTGAGAGAGAGAGAAGCTGTGTGAGATAGAGAAAGAAAAGCTGTGAGTGAGAGAGAGAGAAAGAGAAGATATGAGTGAGAGAGAGAGAGAAGCAGTGAGTGAGAGAGAGAGAGAAAGAGAAGCTGTGAGTGAGACAGAGAGAGAGAAAGAGAAGCTGTGAGAGAGAGAGAGGGGAAGAAAGAGAAGCTGTGTGTGTGAGAGAGAGAAAGAGAAGCTGTGAGTGTGAGAGAGAGAAAGAGAAGCTGTGAGTGAGAGAGAGAGAGAAAGAGAAATTAGAGTGAGAAAGAGAGAGAGAAAGAGAAGCTGTGAGTGGGAGAGAGAGAAAGAGTCTGTGAGTGAGTGAGAGAGAGAGAAGCTGTGAGTGAGAGAGAGAGAAAGAGAAGCTGTGAGTGAGAGAGAGAGAAAGAGAAGCTGTGAGTGATTAAGAGAGAGAAATGGAAGTTGTGAGTGAGAGAGAGAGAGAAAGAGAAGCTGTGAGTGAGAGAGAGAGAGAGAAAGAGAAGCTGTGAGGGAGAGAGAGAGAAAGAGAAGCTGTGAGTGAGAAGGAGAGGGAAAGAGAAGCTGTGAGTGAGTGAGAGAGAGAGAAAGAGAAGCTGTGAGAGAGAAAGAGAGAAGCTGTGAGTGAGAGAGTGAGAGAGAGAAAGAGAAGCTGTGAGTGAGAGAGAGAAAGAGAAGCTGTGAGTGAGAGGGAGAGAGAGAAAGAGAAGCTGTGAGTGAGAGAGAGAGAAAGAGAAGCTGTGAGTGAGAGAGAGAAAGAGAAGTTGTGAGTGAGAGGGAGAGAGAGAAAGAGAAGCTGTGAGTGACACACAGAGAGAGAAGCTGTGAGTTAGAGAGAGAGAGAAAGAAGTTGTGAGTGACAGAGAGAGAGAGAAAGAGAAGCTGTGAGTGAGAGTGAGAGAGAGAGAGAAAGAGAAGCTGTGAGTGAGACAGTGAGAGAGAGAAAGAGAAGCTGTTAGTGAGAGTGAGAGAGAGAGAAAGAGAAGCTGTGAATGAGAGAGAGAGAGAGAAAGAGAAGCTGTGAGTGAGAGAGAGAGAAAGAGTAGCTGTGAGTGAGAGAGAGAGAGAAAGAGAAGCTGTGATTAAGAAGGTGAGGGAAAGAGAAGAAGTGAGTGAGAGAGAGAGAGAGAGAAAGAGGCTGTGAGACAGAAAGAGAAGCTGTGAGTGAGAGAGTGAGAGAGAGAAAGAGAATCTGTTAGTGAGAGAGAGAGAGAAAGAGAAGCTGTGAGTTAGAGAGAGAAAGAGAAGCTGTGAGTGAGAGGGAGAGAAAGAGAAGCTGTGAGTGACACACACAGAGAGAAGCTGTGAGTTAGAGAGAGAGAAAGAGAAGCTGTGAGTGACAGAAAGAGAAAGAGAAGCTGAGAGTGAGAGAGAGAGAGAAAGTGAAGCTGTGAGTGAGAGAGAGAGAGAAAGAGAAGCTGTGTGAGAGAGAGAAAGATAGTCTGAGAAAGAGAGAGTGAAAGAGAAGCTGTGAGTGAGACAGAGAGAGGGAGAAAGAGAAGCTGTGTGCGTGAGAGAGAAAGAGAAGCTGTGAGTGAGAGTGAGAGAGAGAGAGAAAGAGAAGCTGAGAGTGTGTGAGAGAGAGAAAGTGAAGCTGTGAGTGAGAGAGAGAGAGAGACAGAGAAAGAGAAGCTGTGAGTGAGAGAGAGAGAGAAAGAGATGCTGTGAGTGAGAGAGAGAGAGAAAGAGAAGCTGTGAGTGAGACAGAGAGAGGGAGATAGAGAAGCTGTGTGTGTGTGTGAGAGAGAAAGAGAAGCTGTGAGTGAGAGTGAGAGAGAGAGAGAAAGAGAAGCTGTGAGTGAGAGAGAGAGAATGAGAAGCTGTGAGTGAGAGAGAGAGAAGCTGTGAGTGAGAGAGAGAGAGAAGATGTGAGTGAGAGAGAGAGAGGGAGAAAGAGAAGCTGTGTGTGTGTGTGAGAGAAAGAGAAGCTGTGAGTGAGAGTGAGAGAGAGAGAAAGAGAAAGAGAAGCTGTGAGTGAGAGAGCGAGAGAGAGAAAGAGAAGCTGTTAGTGAGAGTGAGAGAGAGAGAAAGAGAAGCTGTGAGTGAGAGAGAGAGAGAAAGAGATGCTGTGAGTGAGAAAGAGAGAGAAAGAGAAGCTGTGAGTGAGAGAGAGAGAAAGAGAAGCTGTGAGTGAGAGAGAGAAAGAGAAGCTGTGAGTGAGAGGGAGAGAGAGAAAGAGAAGCTGTGAGTGAGAGAGAGAGAAAGAGCAGCTGTGAGTTAGAGAGAGAGAGAAAGAAGTTGTGAGTGACAGAGAGAGAGAGAAAGAGCTGTGAGTGAGAGTGAGAGAGAGAGAGAAAGAGAAGCTGTGAGTGAGAGAGAGAAAGAGATGCTGTGAGTGAGAGAGAGAGAGAATGAGAAGCTGTGAGTGAGAGAGAGAGAAAGAGAAGCTGTGAGTGAGAGAGAGAGAGAAAGAGAAGCTGTGAGTGAGAGAGTGAGAGAGAGAAAGAGAAGATGTTAGTGAGAGTGAGAGAGAGAGAGAAAGAGAAGCTGTGAGTGAGAGAGAGAGAGAAAGAGAAGCTGTGAGAGAGAAAGAGAAGCTGTGAGTGAGAGAGAGAAAGAGTAGCTGTGAGTGAGAGAGAGAGAGAAAGAGAAGCTGTGATTAAGAAGGAGAGGGAAAGAGAAGAAGTGAGTGAGAGAGAGAGAGAGAGAAAGAGGCTGTGAGACAGAAAGAGAAGCTGTGAGTGAGAGAGTGAGAGAGAGAAAGAGAATCTGTTAGTGAGAGAGAGAGAGAAAGAGAAGCTGTGAGAGAGAGAGAGAGAGAAAGAGAAGCTGTGAGTGAGAGAGAGAATGAGAAGCTGTGAGTGAGAGAGAGAGAAGCTGTGAGTGAGAGAGAGAGAAAGAGAAGCTGTGAGTGAGAGAGAGAGAAGCTATGAGTGAGAGAAAGAAAAGCTGTGAGTGAGAGAAAGAGAGAGAAAGAGAAGATATGAGTGAGAGAGAGAGAAGCAGTGAGAGAGAGAGAAACAGAAGCTGTGAGTGAGACAGAGAGAGAGAAAGAGAAGCTGTGAGAGAGAGAGAGGGAGATAGAGAAGCTGTGAGAGAGAGAGAAAGAGAAGCTGTGAGTGTGTGTGAGAGAGAAAGAGAAGCTGTGAGTGAGAGAGAAAGAAAGAAAGAGAAATTAGAGTGAGAAAGAGAGAGAGAAAGAGAAGCTGTGAGTGGGAGAGAGAGAAAGAGAGTCTGTGAATCAGAGAGAGAGAGAAGCTGTGAGTGAGAGAGAGAGAGAGCCGCTGTGAGTGAGAGAGAGAGAAAGAGAAGCTGTGAATGAGAGAGAGAGAGAAAGAGAAGCTGTGAGTGAGAGAGAGAGAAAGAGAAGCTGTGAGTGAGTGAGAGAGAGAAAGGGAAGTTTGTGAGTGAGAGAGAGAAGCTGTGAGTGAGAGAGAGAAAGAAAAGCTGTGAGTGAGAGAGAGAGAGAGAAAGAGAAGATGTGAGTGAGTGAGAGAGAGAGAGAAGCAGTGAGTGAGAGAGAGAGAGAGAGAGAAGCTGTCAGTGAGACAGAGAGAAAGAGCTGTGAGAGAGAGAGAGAGGGAGAAAGAGAAGCTGTGTGAGAGAGAGAAAGAGAAGCTGTGAGTGTGTGTGTGAGAGAAAGAGAAGCTGTGAGTGAGAGAGAGAGAAAGAAAGAGAAATTAGAGTGAGAAAGAGAGAGAAAGAGCTGTGAGTGAGAGAGAGAGAGAGAGAAGATGTGAGTGATAGAGAGAGAGAATGAGAAGCTGTGAGTGATAGAAAGAGTAAGTAAGAGAAGCTGTGTGTGAGATAGAGAGAGAGAAGGAGAAGCTGTGAGTGAGAGAGAGGGAGGGAGAAAGATAAGCTGTGTGTGTGTGTGAGAGAGAGAAGCTGTGTGTGTGAGAGAGAGAAAGAAAAGCTGTGATTGAGAGTGAGAGAGAGAGAGAAAGAGATGCTGTGAGAGAGAGAGAAGCTGTGAGTGAGAGAGAGAGAGAAAGAGAAGCTGTGAGTGAGAGAGAGAGAAGCTGTGTGAGATAGAGAAAGAAAAGCTGTGAGTGAGAGAGAGAGAAAGAGAAGATATGAGTGAGAGAGAGAGAGAAGCAGTGAGTGAGAGAGAGAGAGAAAGAGAAGCTGTGAGTGAGACAGAGAGAGAGAAAGAGAAGCTGTGAGAGAGAGAGAGGGGAAGAAAGAGAAGCTGTGTGTGTGTGAGAGAGAAAGAGAAGCTGTGAGTGTGAGAGAGAGAAAGAGAAGCTGTGAGTGAGAGAGAGAGAGAGAGAAAGAGAAATTAGAGTGAGAAAGAGAGAGAGAAAGAGAAGCTGTGAGTGGGAGAGAGAGAAAGAGTCTGTGAGTGAGTGAGAGAGAGAGAAGCTGTGAGTGAGAGAGAGAGAAAGAGAAGCTGTGAGTGAGAGAGAGAGAAAGAGAAGCTGTGAGTGATTAAGAGAGAGAAAGGGAAGTTGTGAGTGAGAGAGAGAGAGAAAGAGAAGCTGTGAGTGAGAGAGAGAGAGAGAAAGAGAAGCTGTGAGTGAGAGAGAGAGAAAGAGAAGCTGTGAGTGAGAAGGAGAGGGAAAGAGAAGCTGTGAGTGAGTGAGAGAGAGAGAAAGAGAAGCTGTGAGAGAGAAAGAGAGAAGCTGTGAGTGAGAGAGTGAGAGAGAGAAAGAGAAGCTGTGAGTGAGAGAGAGAAAGAGAAGCTGTGAGTGAGAGGGAGAGAGAGAAAGAGAAGCTGTGAGTGAGAGAGAGAGAAAGAGAAGCTGTGAGTGAGAGAGAGAAAGAGAAGTTGTGAGTGAGAGGGAGAGAGAGAAAGAGAAGCTGTGAGTGACACACAGAGAGAGAAGCTGTGAGTTAGAGAGAGAGAGAAAGAAGTTGTGAGTGACAGAGAGAGAGAGAAAGAGAAGCTGTGAGTGAGAGTGAGAGAGAGAGAGAAAGAGAAGCTGTGAGTGAGAGAGTGAGAGAGAGAAAAAGAGAAGCTGTTAGTGAGAGTGAGAGAGAGAGAAAGAGAAGCTGTGAATGAGAGAGAGAGAGAGAAAGAGAAGCTGTGAGTGAGAGAGAGAGAAAGAGTAGCTGTGAGTGAGAGAGAGAGAGAAAGAGAAGCTGTGATTAAGAAGGTGAGGGAAAGAGAAGAAGTGAGTGAGAGAGAGAGAGAGAGAAAGAGGCTGTGAGACAGAAAGAGAAGCTGTGAGTGAGAGAGTGAGAGAGAGAAAGAGAATCTGTTAGTGAGAGAGAGAGAGAGAAAGAGAAGCTGTGAGTTAGAGAGAGAAAGAGAAGCTGTGAGTGAGAGGGAGAGAAAGAGAAGCTGTGAGTGACACACAGAGAGAGAAGCTGTGAGTTAGAGAGAGAGAAAGAGAAGCTGTGAGTGACAGAAAGAGAAAGAGAAGCTGAGAGTGAGAGAGAGAGAGAAAGTGAAGCTGTGAGTGAGAGAGAGAGAGAAAGAGAAGCTGTGTGAGAGAGAGAAAGATAGTCTGAGAAAGAGAGAGTGAAAGAGAAGCTGTGAGTGAGACAGAGAGAGGGAGAAAGAGAAGCTGTGTGCGTGAGAGAGAAAGAGAAGCTGTGAGTGAGAGTGAGAGAGAGAGAGAAAGAGAAGCTGAGAGTGTGTGAGAGAGAGAAAGTGAAGCTGTGAGTGAGAGAGAGAGAGAGACAGAGAAAGAGAAGCTGTGAGTGAGAGAGAGAGAGGAAGAGATGCTGTGAGTGAGAGAGAGAGAGAAAGAGAAGCTGTGAGTGAGACAGAGAGAGGGAGATAGAGAAGCTGTGTGTGTGTGAGAGAGAGAAAGAGAAGCTGTGAGTGAGAGTGAGAGAGAGAGAGAGAAAGAGAAGCTGTGAGTGAGAGAGAGAGAATGAGAAGCTGTGAGTGAGAGAGAGAGAAGCTGTGAGTGAGAGAGAGAGAGAAGATGTGAGTGAGAGAGAGAGAGGGAGAAAGAGAAGCTGTGTGTGTGTGTGAGAGAAAGAGAAGCTGTGAGTGAGAGTGAGAGAGAGAGAAAGAGAAAGAGAAGCTGTGAGTGAGAGAGCGAGAGAGAGAAAGAGAAGCTGTTAGTGAGAGTGAGAGAGAGAGAGAAAGAGAAGCTGTGAGTGAGAGAGAGAGAGAAAGAGATGCTGTGAGTGAGAAAGAGAGAGAAAGAGAAGCTGTGAGTGAGAGAGAGAGAAAGAGAAGCTGTGAGTGAGAGAGAGAAAGAGAAGCTGTGAGTGAGAGGGAGAGAGAAAGAGAAGCTGTGAGTGAGAGAGTGAGAGAGAGAAAGAGAAGATGTTAGTGAGAGTGAGAGAGAGAGAGAAAGAGAAGCTGTGAGTGAGAGAGAGAGAGAAAGAGAAGCTGTGAGAGAGAAAGAGAAGCTGTGAGTGAGAGAGAGAAAGAGTAGCTGTGAGTGAGAGAGAGAGAGAAAGAGAAGCTGTGATTAAGAAGGAGAGGGAAAGAGAAGAAGTGAGTGAGAGAGAGAGAGAGAGAAAGAGGCTGTGAGACAGAAAGAGAAGCTGTGAGTGAGAGAGTGAGAGAGAGAAAGAGAATCTGTTAGTGAGAGAGAGAGAGAAAGAGAAGCTGTGAGAGAGAGAGAGAGAGAAAGAGAAGCTGTGAGTGAGAGAGAGAATGAGAAGCTGTGAGTGAGAGAGAGAGAAGCTGTGAGTGAGAGAGAGAGAAAGAGAAGCTGTGAGTGAGAGAGAGAGAAGCTATGAGTGAGAGAAAGAAAAGCTGTGAGTGAGAGAAAGAGAGAGAAAGAGAAGATATGAGTGAGAGAGAGAGAAGCAGTGAGAGAGAGAGAAACAGAAGCTGTGAGTGAGACAGAGAGAGAGAAAGAGAAGCTGTGAGAGAGAGAGAGGGAGATAGAGAAGCTGTGAGAGAGAGAGAAAGAGAAGCTGTGAGTGTGTGTGAGAGAGAAAGAGAAGCTGTGAGTGAGAGAGAAAGAAAGAAAGAGAAATTAGAGTGAGAAAGAGAGAGAGAAAGAGAAGCTGTGAGTGGGAGAGAGAGAAAGAGAGTCTGTGAATCAGAGAGAGAGAGAAGCTGTGAGTGAGAGAGAGAGAGAGCCGCTGTGAGTGAGAGAGAGAGAAAGAGAAGCTGTGAATGAGAGAGAGAGAGAAAGAGAAGCTGTGAGTGAGAGAGAGAGAAAGAGAAGCTGTGAGTGAGTGAGAGAGAGAAAGGGAAGTTTGTGAGTGAGAGAGAGAAGCTGTGAGTGAGAGAGAGAAAGAAAAGCTGTGAGTGAGAGAGAGAGAGAAAGAGAAGATGTGAGTGAGTGAGAGAGAGAGAGAAGCAGTGAGTGAGAGAGAGAGAGAGAGAGAAGCTGTCAGTGAGACAGAGAGAAAGAGCTGTGAGAGAGAGAGAGAGGGAGAAAGAGAAGCTGTGTGAGAGAGAGAAAGAGAAGCTGTGAGTGTGTGTGTGAGAGAAAGAGAAGCTGTGAGTGAGAGAGAGAGAAAGAAAGAGAAATTAGAGTGAGAAAGAGAGAGAGAAAGAGAAGCTGTGAGTGAGAGAGAGAGAGAGAGAAGATGTGAGTGATAGAGAGAGAGAATGAGAAGCTGTGAGTGATAGAAAGAGTAAGTAAGAGAAGCTGTGTGTGAGATAGAGTGAGAGAAGGAGAAGCTGTGAGTGAGAGAGAGGGAGGGAGAAAGATAAGCTGTGTGTGTGTGTGAGAGAGAGAAGCTGTGTGTGTGTGAGAGAGAAAGAAAAGCTGTGATTGAGAGTGTGAGAGAGAGAGAAAGAGATGCTGTGAGAGAGAGAGAAGCTGTGAGTGAGAGAGAGAGAGAAAGAGAAGCTGTGAGTGAGAGAGTGAGAGAGAGAAAGAGAAGATGTGAGTGAGAGGGAGAGAAACTAAGAGAAGCTGTGAGTGAGATAGAGAGAGAGAGAAAGAGAAGCTGTGAGTGAGAGAGAGAGAGAGAGAAGATGTGAGTGATAGAGAGAGAGAATGAGAAGCTGTGAGTGATAGAAAGAGTAAGTAAGAGAAGCTGTGTGTGAGATAGAGTGAGAGAAGGAGAAGCTGTGAGTGAGAGAGAGGGAGGGAGAAAGATAAGCTGTGTGTGTGTGTGAGAGAGAGAAGCTGTGTGTGTGTGAGAGAGAAAGAAAAGCTGTGATTGAGAGTGAGAGAGAGAGAGAAAGAGATGCTGTGAGAGAGAGAGAAGCTGTGAGTGAGAGAGAGAGAAGCTGTGTGTGAGAGAGAAAGAAAAGCTGTGAGTGAGAGAGAGAGAAAGAGAAGATATGAGTGAGAGAGAGAGAGAAGCAGTGAGTGAGAGAGAGAGAGAGAAAGAGAAGCTGTGAGTGAGACAGAGAGAGAGAAATAGAAGCTGTGAGAGAGAGAGGGGAAGAAAGAGAAGCTGTGTGTGAGAGAGAGAGAGAAAGAGAAGCTGTGAGTGTGAGAGAGAGAAAGAGAAGCTGTGAGTGAGTGAGAGAGAGAGAAAGAAAGAGAAATTAGAGTGAGAAAGACAGAGAGAAAGAGAAGCTGTGAGTGGGAGAGAGAGAAAGAGTCTGTGAGTGAGTGAGAGAGAGAGAAGCTGTGAGTGAGAGAGAGAGAAAGAGAAGCTGTGAAGGAGAGAGAGAGAAACTGTGAGTGAGAGAGAGAGAAAGAGAAGCTGTGAGTGATTAAGAGAGAGAAAGGGGAGTTGTGAGTGAGAGAGAGAGAGAAAGAGAAGCTGTGAGTGAGAGAGAGAGAGAAAGAGAAGCTGTGAGTGAGAGAGAGAGAAAGAGAAGCTGTGAGTGAGAAGGATAGGGAAAGAGAAGCTGTGAGTGAGAGAGAGAGAAAGAGAAGCTGTGAGAGAGAAAGAGAGAAGTTGTGAGTGAGAGGGAGAGAGAGAAAGAGAAGCTGTGAGTGACACACAGAGAGAGAAGCTGTGAGTTAGAGAGAGAGAGAAAGAGAATTTGTGAGTGACAGAGAGAGAGAGAAAGAGAAGCTGTGAGTGAGAGAGTGAGAGAAAGTGAAGCTGTGAGTGAGAGAGAGAGAGAAAGAGAAGCTGTGTGAGAGAGAGAAAGATAGTCTGAGAAAGAGAGAGTGAAAGAGAAGCTGTGAGTGAGACAGAGAGAGGGAGAAAGAGAAGCTGTGTGCGTGAGAGAGAAAGAGAAGCTGTGAGTGAGAGTGAGAGAGAGAGAGAAAGAGAAGCTGAGAGTGTGTGTGAGAGAGAAAGTGAAGCTGTGAGTGAGAGAGAGAGAGAGAGACAGAGAAAGAGAAGCTGTGAGTGAGAGAGAGAGAGAAAGAGATGCTGTGAGTGAGAGAGAGAGAGAAAGAGAAGCTGTGAGTGAGACAGAGAGAGGGAGATAGAGAAGCTGTGTGTGTGTGTGAGAGAGAAAGAGAAGCTGTGAGTGAGAGTGAGAGAGAGAGAGAGAAAGAGAAGCTGTGAGTGAGAGAGAGAGAATGAGAAGCTGTGAGTGAGAGAGAGAGAAGCTGTGAGTGAGAGAGAGAGAGAAGATGTGAGAGAGAGAGAGAGAGGGAGAAAGAGAAGCTGTGTGTGTGTGTGAGAGAAAGAGAAGCTGTGAGTGAGAGTGAGAGAGAGAGAAAGAGAAAGAGAAGCTGTGAGTGAGAGAGCGAGAGAGAGAAAGAGAAGCTGTTAGTGAGAGTGAGAGAGAGAGAAAGAGAAGCTGTGAGTGAGAGAGAGAGAGAAAGAGATGCTGTGAGTGAGAAAGAGAGAGAAAGAGAAGCTGTGAGTGAGAGAGAGAAAGAGAAGCTGTGAGTGAGAGGGAGAGAGAAAGAGAAGCTGTGAGTGAGAGAGTGAGAGAGAGAAAGAGAAGATGTTAGTGAGAGTGAGAGAGAGAGAGAAAGAGAAGCTGTGAGTGAGAGAGAGAGAGAAAGAGAAGCTGTGAGAGAGAAAGAGAAGCTGTGAGTGAGAGAGAGAAAGAGTAGCTGTGAGTGAGAGAGAGAGAGAAAGAGAAGCTGTGATTAAGAAGGAGAGGGAAAGAGAAGAAGTGAGTGAGTGAGAGAGAGAGAGAGAAAGAGGCTGTGAGACAGAAAGAGAAGCTGTGAGTGAGAGAGTGAGAGAGAGAAAGAGAATCTGTTAGTGAGAGAGAGAGAGAAAGAGAAGCTGTGAGAGAGAGAGAGAGAGAAAGAGAAGCTGTGAGTGAGAGAGAGAATGAGAAGCTGTGAGTGAGAGAGAGAGAAGCTGTGAGTGAGAGAGAGAGAAAGAGAAGCTGTGAGTGAGAGAGAGAGAAGCTATGAGTGAGAGAAAGAAAAGCTGTGAGTGAGAGAAAGAGAGAGAAAGAGAAGATATGAGTGAGAGAGAGAGAAGCAGTGAGAGAGAGAGAAACAGAAGCTGTGAGTGAGACAGAGAGAGAGAAAGAGAAGCTGTGAGAGAGAGAGAGGGAGATAGAGAAGCTGTGAGAGAGAGAGAAAGAGAAGCTGTGAGTGTGTGTGAGAGAGAAAGAGAAGCTGTGAGTGAGAGAGAAAGAAAGAAAGAGAAATTAGAGTGAGAAAGAGAGAGAGAAAGAGAAGCTGTGAGTGGGAGAGAGAGAAAGAGAGTCTGTGAATCAGAGAGAGAGAGAAGCTGTGAGTGAGAGAGAGAGAGAGCCGCTGTGAGTGAGAGAGAGAGAAAGAGAAGCTGTGAATCAGAGAGAGAGAGAAAGAGAAGCTGTGAGTGAGAGAGAGAGAAAGAGAAGCTGTGAGTGAGTGAGAGAGAGAAAGGGAAGTTTGTGAGTGAGAGAGAGAAGCTGTGAGTGAGAGAGAGAAAGAAAAGCTGTGAGTGAGAGAGAGAGAGAGAAAGAGAAGATGTGAGTGAGTGAGAGAGAGAGAGAAGCAGTGAGTGAGAGAGAGAGAGAGAGAGAAGCTGTCAGTGAGACAGAGAGAAAGAGCTGTGAGAGAGAGAGAGAGGGAGAAAGAGAAGCTGTGTGAGAGAGAGAAAGAGAAGCTGTGAGTGTGTGTGTGAGAGAAAGAGAAGCTGTGAGTGAGAGAGAGAGAAAGAAAGAGAAATTAGAGTGAGAAAGAGAGAGAGAAAGAGAAGCTGTGAGTGAGAGAGAGAGAGAGAGAAGATGTGAGTGATAGAGAGAGAGAATGAGAAGCTGTGAGTGATAGAAAGAGTAAGTAAGAGAAGCTGTGTGTGAGATAGAGTGAGAGAAGGAGAAGCTGTGAGTGAGAGAGAGGGAGGGAGAAAGATAAGCTGTGTGTGTGTGTGAGAGAGAGAAGCTGTGTGTGTGTGAGAGAGAAAGAAAAGCTGTGATTGAGAGTGTGAGAGAGAGAGAAAGAGATGCTGTGAGAGAGAGAGAAGCTGTGAGTGAGAGAGAGAGAGAAAGAGAAGCTGTGAGTGAGAGAGAGAGAGAGAGAAAGAGAAGATGTGAGTGAGAGGGAGAGAAACTAAGAGAAGCTGTGAGTGAGATAGAGAGAGAGAGAAAGAGAAGCTGTGAGTGAGAGAGAGAGAGAGAGAAGATGTGAGTGATAGAGAGAGAGAATGAGAAGCTGTGAGTGATAGAAAGAGTAAGTAAGAGAAGCTGTGTGTGAGATAGAGTGAGAGAAGGAGAAGCTGTGAGTGAGAGAGAGGGAGGGAGAAAGATAAGCTGTGTGTGTGTGTGAGAGAGAGAAGCTGTGTGTGTGTGAGAGAGAAAGAAAAGCTGTGATTGAGAGTGAGAGAGAGAGAGAAAGAGATGCTGTGAGAGAGAGAGAAGCTGTGAGTGAGAGAGAGAGAAGCTGTGTGTGAGAGAGAAAGAAAAGCTGTGAGTGAGAGAGAGAGAAAGAGAAGATATGAGTGAGAGAGAGAGAGAAGCAGTGAGTGAGAGAGAGAGAGAGAAAGAGAAGCTGTGAGTGAGACAGAGAGAGAGAAATAGAAG
The DNA here is from genome assembly GCA_035047305.1 of Bradypodion pumilum. Lineage (NCBI taxonomy): Eukaryota > Metazoa > Chordata > Lepidosauria > Squamata > Chamaeleonidae > Bradypodion > Bradypodion pumilum. The sequence continues at coordinate 267,890,320 of JAWDJD010000001.1, read as the reverse complement.
CTGTGAGAGAGAGAGGGGAAGAAAGAGAAGCTGTGTGTGAGAGAGAGAGAAAGAGAAGCTGTGAGTGTGAGAGAGAGAAAGAGAAGCTGTGAGTGAGAGAGAGAGAGAGAAAGAAAGAGAAATTAGAGTGAGAAAGACAGAGAGAAAGAGAAGCTGTGAGTGGGAGAGAGAGAAAGAGTCTGTGAGTGAGTGAGAGAGAGAGAAGCTGTGAGTGAGAGAGAGAGAAAGAGAAGCTGTGAAGGAGAGAGAGAGAAACTGTGAGTGAGAGAGAGAGAAAGAGAAGCTGTGAGTGATTAAGAGAGAGAAAGGGGAGTTGTGAGTGAGAGAGAGAGAGAAAGAGAAGCTGTGAGTGAGAGAGAGAGAGAAAGAGAAGCTGTGAGTGAGAGAGAGAGAAAGAGAAGCTGTGAGTGAGAAGGATAGGGAAAGAGAAGCTGTGAGTGAGAGAGAGAGAAAGAGAAGCTGTAAGAGAGAAAGAGAGAAGTTGTGAGTGAGAGGGAGAGAGAGAAAGAGAAGCTGTGAGTGACACACAGAGAGAGAAGCTGTGAGTTAGAGAGAGAGAAAAAGAGAAGTTGTGAGTGACAGAGAGAGAGAGAAAGAGAAGCTGTGAGTGAGAGAGTGAGAGAAAGTGAAGCTGTGAGTGAGAGAGAGAGAGAAAGAGAAGCTGTGTGAGAGAGAGAAAGATAGTCTGAGAAAGAGAGAGTGAAAGAGAAGCTGTGAGTGAGACAGAGAGAGGGAGAAAGAGAAGCTGTGTGCGTTAGAGAGAAAGAGAAGCTGTGAGTGAGAGTGAGAGAGAGAGAGAAAGAGAAGCTGAGAGTGTGTGAGAGAGAGAAAGTGAAGCTGTGAGTGAGAGAGAGAGAGAGAGACAGAGAAAGAGAAGCTGTGAGTGAGAGAGAGAGAGAAAGAGATGCTGTGAGTGAGAGAGAGAGAGAAAGAGAAGCTGTGAGTGAGACAGAGAGAGGGAGATAGAGAAGCTGTGTGTGTGTGTGAGAGAGAAAGAGAAGCTGTGAGTGAGAGTGAGAGAGAGAGAGAGAAAGAGAAGCTGTGAGTGAGAGAGAGAGAATGAGAAGCTGTGAGTGAGAGAGAGAGAAGCTGTGAGTGAGAGAGAGAGAGAAGATGTGAGTGAGAGAGAGAGAGGGAGAAAGAGAAGCTGTGTGTGTGTGTGAGAGAAAGAGAAGCTGTGAGTGAGAGTGAGAGAGAGAGAAAGAGAAAGAGAAGCTGTGAGTGAGAGAGCGAGAGAGAGAAAGAGAAGCTGTTAGTGAGAGTGAGAGAGAGAGAAAGAGAAGCTGTGAGTGAGAGAGAGAGAGAAAGAGATGCTGTGAGTGAGAAAGAGAGAGAAAGAGAAGCTGTGAGTGAGAGAGAGAGAAAGAGAAGCTGTGAGTGAGAGAGAGAAAGAGAAGCTGTGAGTGAGAGGGAGAGAGAGAAAGAGAAGCTGTGAGTGAGAGAGAGAGAAAGAGCAGCTGTGAGTTAGAGAGAGAGAGAAAGAAGTTGTGAGTGACAGAGAGAGAGAGAAAGAGCTGTGAGTGAGAGTGAGAGAGAGAGAGAAAGAGAAGCTGTGAGTGAGAGAGAGAAAGAGATGCTGTGAGTGAGAGAGAGAGAGAACGAGAAGCTGTGAGTGAGAGAGAGAGAGAAAGAGAAGCTGTGAGTGAGAGAGAGAGAGAAAGAGAAGCTGTGAGTGAGAGAGTGAGAGAGAGAAAGAGAAGATGTTAGTGAGAGTGAGAGAGAGAGAGAAAGAGAAGCTGTGAGTGAGAGAGAGAGAAAGAGAAGCTGTGAGTGAGAGAGAGAGAGAAAGAGAAGCTGTGAGTGAGAGAGTGAGAGAGAGAAAGAGAAGATGTTAGTGAGAGTGAGAGAGAGAGAGAAAGAGAAGCTGTGAGTGAGAGAGAGAGAGAAAGAGAAGCTGTGAGAGAGAAAGAGAAGCTGTGAGTGAGAGAGAGAAAGAGTAGCTGTGAGTGAGAGAGAGAGAGAAAGAGAAGCTGTGATTAAGAAGGAGAGGGAAAGAGAAGAAGTGAGTGAGAGAGAGAGAGAGAGAAAGAGGCTGTGAGACAGAAAGAGAAGCTGTGAGTGAGAGAGTGAGAGAGAGAAAGAGAATCTGTTAGTGAGAGAGAGAGAGAAAGAGAAGCTGTGAGAGAGAGAGAGAGAGAAAGAGAAGCTGTGAGTGAGAGAGAGAATGAGAAGCTGTGAGTGAGAGAGAGAGAAGCTGTGAGTGAGAGAGAGAGAAAGAGAAGCTGTGAGTGAGAGAGAGAGAAGCTATGAGTGAGAGAAAGAAAAGCTGTGAGTGAGAGAAAGAGAGAGAAAGAGAAGATATGAGTGAGAGAGAGAGAAGCAGTGAGAGAGAGAGAAACAGAAGCTGTGAGTGAGACAGAGAGAGAGAAAGAGAAGCTGTGAGAGAGAGAGAGGGAGATAGAGAAGCTGTGAGAGAGAGAGAAAGAGAAGCTGTGAGTGTGTGTGAGAGAGAAAGAGAAGCTGTGAGTGAGAGAGAAAGAAAGAAAGAGAAATTAGAGTGAGAAAGAGAGAGAGAAAGAGAAGCTGTGAGTGGGAGAGAGAGAAAGAGAGTCTGTGAATCAGAGAGAGAGAGAAGCTGTGAGTGAGAGAGAGAGAGAGCCGCTGTGAGTGAGAGAGAGAGAAAGAGAAGCTGTGAATGAGAGAGAGAGAGAAAGAGAAGCTGTGAGTGAGAGAGAGAGAAAGAGAAGCTGTGAGTGAGTGAGAGAGAGAAAGGGAAGTTTGTGAGTGAGAGAGAGAAGCTGTGAGTGAGAGAGAGAAAGAATAGCTGTGAGTGAGAGAGAGAGAGAGAAAGAGAAGATGTGAGTGAGTGAGAGAGAGAGAGAAGCAGTGAGTGAGAGAGAGAGAGAGAGAAGCTGTCAGTGAGACAGAGAGAAAGAGCTGTGAGAGAGAGAGAGAGGGAGAAAGAGAAGCTGTGTGAGAGAGAGAAAGAGAAGCTGTGAGTGTGTGTGTGAGAGAAAGAGAAGCTGTGAGTGAGAGAGAGAGAAAGAAAGAGAAATTAGAGTGAGAAAGAGAGAGAGAAAGAGAAGCTGTGAGTGAGAGAGAGAGAGAGAAGATGTGAGTGATAGAGAGAGAGAATGAGAAGCTGTGAGTGATAGAAAGAGTAAGTAAGAGAAGCTGTGTGTGAGATAGAGAGAGAGAAGGAGAAGCTGTGAGTGAGAGAGAGGGAGGGAGAAAGATAAGCTGTGTGTGTGTGAGAGAGAGAGAAGCTGTGTGTGTGAGAGAGAAAGAAAAGCTGTGATTGAGAGTGAGAGAGAAAGAGATGCTGTGAGAGAGAGAGAAGCTGTGAGTGAGAGAGAGAGAGAAAGAGAAGCTGTGAGTGAGAGAGAGAGAAGCTGTGTGAGATAGAGAAAGAAAAGCTGTGAGTGAGAGAGAGAGAAAGAGAAGATATGAGTGAGAGAGAGAGAGAAGCAGTGAGTGAGAGAGAGAGAGAAAGAGAAGCTGTGAGTGAGACAGAGAGAGAGAAAGAGAAGCTGTGAGAGAGAGAGGGGAAGAAAGAGAAGCTGTGTGTGTGTGAGAGAGAAAGAGAAGCTGTGAGTGTGTGAGAGAGAAAGAGAAGCTGTGAGTGAGAGAGAGAGAGAGAGAAAGAGAAATTAGAGTGAGAAAGAGAGAGAGAAAGAGAAGCTGTGAGTGGGAGAGAGAGAAAGAGTCTGTGAGTGAGTGAGAGAGAGAGAAGCTGTGAGTGAGAGAGAGAGAAAGAGAATCTGTGAGTGAGAGAGAGAGAAAGAGAAGCTGTGAGTGATTAAGAGAGAGAAAGGGAAGTTGTGAGTGAGAGAGAGAGAGAAAGAGAAGCTGTGAGTGAGAGAGAGAGAGAGAAAGAGAAGCTGTGAGTGAGAGAGAGAGAAAGAGAAGCTGTGAGTGAGAAGGAGAGGGAAAGAGAAGCTGTGAGTGAGTGAGAGAGAGAGAAAGAGAAGCTGTGAGAGAGAAAGAGAGAAGCTGTGAGTGAGAGAGTGAGAGAGAGAAAGAGAAGCTGTGAGTGAGAGAGAGAAAGAGAAGCTGTGAGTGAGAGGGAGAGAGAGAAAGAGAAGCTGTGAGTGAGAGAGAGAGAAAGAGAAGCTGTGAGTGAGAGAGAGAAAGAGAAGTTGTGAGTGAGAGGGAGAGAGAGAAAGAGAAGCTGTGAGTGACACACAGAGAGAGAAGCTGTGAGTTAGAGAGAGAGAGAAAGAAGTTGTGAGTGACAGAGAGAGAGAGAAAGAGAAGCTGTGAGTGAGAGTGAGAGAGAGAGAGAGAGAAAGAGAAGCTGTGAGTGAGAGAGTGAGAGAGAGAAAGAGAAGCTGTTAGTGAGAGTGAGAGAGAGAGAAAGAGAAGCTGTGAATGAGAGAGAGAGAGAAAGAGAAGCTGTGAGTGAGAGAGAGAGAAAGAGTAGCTGTGAGTGAGAGAGAGAGAGAAAGAGAAGCTGTGATTAAGAAGGTGAGGGAAAGAGAAGAAGTGAGTGAGAGAGAGAGAGAGAGAAAGAGGCTGTGAGACAGAAAGAGAAGCTGTGAGTGAGAGAGTGAGAGAGAGAAAGAGAATCTGTTAGTGAGAGAGAGAGAGAAAGAGAAGCTGTGAGTTAGAGAGAGAAAGAGAAGCTGTGAGTGAGAGGGAGAGAAAGAGAAGCTGTGAGTGACACACAGAGAGAGAAGCTGTGAGTTAGAGAGAGAGAAAGAGAAGCTGTGAGTGACAGAAAGAGAAAGAGAAGCTGAGAGTGAGAGAGAGAGAGAAAGTGAAGCTGTGAGTGAGAGAGAGAGAGAAAGAGAAGCTGTGTGAGAGAGAGAAAGATAGTCTGAGAAAGAGAGAGTGAAAGAGAAGCTGTGAGTGAGACAGAGAGAGGGAGAAAGAGAAGCTGTGTGCGTGAGAGAGAAAGAGAAGCTGTGAGTGAGAGTGAGAGAGAGAGATAAAGAGAAGCTGAGAGTGTGAGAGAGAGAGAAAGTGAAGCTGTGAGTGAGAGAGAGAGACAGAGAAAGAGAAGCTGTGAGTGAGAGAGAGAGAGAAAGAGATGCTGTGAGTGAGAGAGAGAGAGAAAGAGAAGCTGTGAGTGAGACAGAGAGAGGGAGATAGAGAAGCTGTGTGTGTGTGTGAGAGAGAAAGAGAAGCTGTGAGTGAGAGTGAGAGAGAGAGAGAGAAAGAGAAGCTGTGAGTGAGAGAGAGAGAATGAGAAGCTGTGAGTGAGAGAGAGAGAAGCTGTGAGTGAGAGAGAGAGAGAAGATGTGAGTGAGAGAGAGAGAGGGAGAAAGAGAAGCTGTGAGTGAGAGTGAGAGAGAGAGAAAGAGAAAGAGAAGCTGTGAGTGAGAGAGCAAGAGAGAGAAAGAGAAGCTGTTAGTGAGAGTGAGAGAGAGAGAGAAAGAGAAGCTGTGAGTGAGAGAGAGAGAGAAAGAGATGCTGTGAGTGAGAAAGAGAGAGAAAGAGAAGCTGTGAGTGAGAGAGAGAAAGAGAAGCTGTGAGTGAGAGAGAGAAAGAGAAGCTGTGAGTGAGAGGGAGAGAGAGAAAGAGAAGCTGTGAGTGAGAGAGAGAGAAAGAGCAGCTGTGAGTTAGAGAGAGAGAGAAAGAAGTTGTGAGTGACAGAGAGAGAGAGAAAGAGCTGTGAGTGAGAGTGAGAGAGAGAGAGAAAGAGAAGCTGTGAGTGAGAGAGAGAAAGAGATGCTGTGAGTGAGAGAGAGAGAGAACGAGAAGCTGTGAGTGAGAGAGAGAGAAAGAGAAGCTGTGAGTGAGAGAGAGAGAGAAAGAGAAGCTGTGAGTGAGAGAGTGAGAGAGAGAAAGAGAAGATGTTAGTGAGAGTGAGAGAGAGAGAGAAAGAGAAGCTGTGAGTGAGAGAGAGAGAGAAAGAGAAGCTGTGAGAGAGAAAGAGAAGCTGTGAGTGAGAGAGAGAAAGAGTAGCTGTGAGTGAGAGAGAGAGAGAAAGAGAAGCTGTGATTAAGAAGGAGAGGGAAAGAGAAGAAGTGAGTGAGAGAGAGAGAGAGAGAAAGAGGCTGTGAGACAGAAAGAGAAGCTGTGAGTGAGAGAGTGAGAGAGAGAAAGAGAATCTGTTAGTGAGAGAGAGAGAGAAAGAGAAGCTGTGAGAGAGAGAGAGAGAGAAAGAGAAGCTGTGAGTGAGAGAGAGAATGAGAAGCTGTGAGTGAGAGAGAGAGAAGCTGTGAGTGAGAGAGAGAGAAAGAGAAGCTGTGAGTGAGAGAGAGAGAAGCTATGAGTGAGAGAAAGAAAAGCTGTGAGTGAGAGAAAGAGAGAGAAAGAGAAGATATGAGTGAGAGAGAGAGAAGCAGTGAGAGAGAGAGAAACAGAAGCTGTGAGTGAGACAGAGAGAGAGAAAGAGAAGCTGTGAGAGAGAGAGAGGGAGATAGAGAAGCTGTGAGAGAGAGAGAAAGAGAAGCTGTGAGTGTGTGTGAGAGAGAAAGAGAAGCTGTGAGTGAGAGAGAAAGAAAGAAAGAGAAATTAGAGTGAGAAAGAGAGAGAGAAAGAGAAGCTGTGAGTGGGAGAGAGAGAAAGAGAGTCTGTGAATCAGAGAGAGAGAGAAGCTGTGAGTGAGAGAGAGAGAGAGCCACTGTGAGTGAGAGAGAGAGAAAGAAGCTGTGAATGAGAGAGAGAGAGAAAGAGAAGCTGTGAGTGAGAGAGAGAGAAAGAGAAGCTGTGAGTGAGTGAGAGAGAGAAAGGGAAGTTTGTGAGTGAGAGAGAGAAGCTGTGAGTGAGAGAGAGAAAGAAAAGCTGTGAGTGAGAGAGAGAGAGAGAAAGAGAAGATGTGAGTGAGTGAGAGAGAGAGAGAAGCAGTGAGTGAGAGAGAGAGAGAGAGAGAAGCTGTCAGTGAGACAGAGAGAAAGAGCTGAGAGAGAGAGAGAGGGAGAAAGAGAAGCTGTGTGAGAGAGAGAAAGAGAAGCTGTGAGTGTGTGTGAGAGAGAAAGAGAAGCTGTGAGTGAGAGAGAGAGAAAGAAAGAGAAATTAGAGTGAGAAAGAGAGAGAGAAAGAGAAGCTGTGAGTGAGAGAGAGAGAGAGAAGATGTGAGTGATAGAGAGAGAGAATGAGAAGCTGTGAGTGATAGAAAGAGTAAGTAAGAGAAGCTGTGTGTGAGATAGAGTGAGAGAAGGAGAAGCTGTGAGTGAGAGAGAGGGAGGGAGAAAGATAAGCTGTGTGTGTGTGTGAGAGAGAGAAGCTGTGTGTGTGTGAGAGAGAAAGAAAAGCTGTGATTGAGAGTGAGAGAGAGAGAGAAAGAGATGCTGTGAGAGAGAGAGAAGCTGTGAGTGAGAGAGAGAGAGAAAGAGAAGCTGTGAGTGAGAGAGTGAGAGAGAGAAAGAGAAAGAGAAGATGTGAGTGAGAGGGAGAGAAACTAAGAGAAGCTGTGAGTGAGATAGAGAGAGAGAGAAAGAGAAGCTGTGAGTGAGAGAGAGAGAGAGAGAAGATGTGAGTGATAGAGAGAGAGAATGAGAAGCTGTGAGTGATAGAAAGAGTAAGTAAGAGAAGCTGTGTGTGAGATAGAGTGAGAGAAGGAGAAGCTGTGAGTGAGAGAGAGGGAGGGAGAAAGATAAGCTGTGTGTGTGTGTGAGAGAGAGAAGCTGTGTGTGTGAGAGAGAGAAAGAAAAGCTGTGATTGAGAGTGAGAGAGAGAGAGAAAGAGATGCTGTGAGAGAGAGAGAAGCTGTGAGTGAGAGAGAGAGAGAAAAAGAAGCTGTGAGTGAGAGAGTGAGAGAGAGAAAGAGAAGATGTGAGTGAGAGGGAGAGAAACTAAGAGAAGCTGTGAGTGAGATAGAGAGAGAGAGAAAGAGAAGCTGTGAGTGAGAGAGAGAGAGGGAGAAAGATAATCTGTGATTGAGAGAGAGAGAGAGAGAAAGAGAAGCTGTGAGTGAGAGAGAGAGAAAGAGAACCTGTGAGTGAGAGAGAGAGAAGCTGTGTGTGTGAGAGAAAGAAAAGCTGTGAGTGAGAGAGAGAGAAAGAGAAGATATGAGTGAGAGAGAGAGAGAAGCAGTGAGTGAGAGAGAGAGAGAGAAAGAGAAGCTGTGAGTGAGACAGAGAGAGAGAAATAGAAGCTGTGAGAGAGAGAGGGGAAGAAAGAGAAGCTGTGTGTGAGAGAGAGAGAAAGAGAAGCTGTGAGTGTGAGAGAGAGAAAGAGAAGCTGTGAGTGAGAGAGAGAGAGAAAGAAAGAGAAATTAGAGTGAGAAAGACAGAGAGAAAGAGAAGCTGTGAGTGGGAGAGAGAGAAAGAGTCTGTGAGAGAGTGAGAGAGAGAGAAGCTGTGAGTGAGAGAGAGAGAAAGAGAAGCTGTGAAGGAGAGAGAGAGAAACTGTGAGTGAGAGAGAGAGAAAGAGAAGCTGTGAGTGATTAAGAGAGAGAAAGGGGAGTTGTGAGTGAGAGAGAGAGAGAAAGAGAAGCTGTGAGTGAGAGAGAGAGAGAAAGAGAAGCTGTGAGTGTGAGAGAGAGAAAGAGAAGCTGTGAGTGAGAAGGATAGGGAAAGAGAAGCTGTGAGTGAGAGAGAGAGAAAGAGAAGCTGTGAGAGAGAAAGAGAGAAGTTGTGAGTGAGAGGGAGAGAGAGAAAGAGAAGCTGTGAGTGACACACAGAGAGAGAAGCTGTGAGTTAGAGAGAGAGAGAAAGAGAAGTTGTGAGTGACAGAGAGAGAGAGAAAGAGAAGCTGTGAGTGAGAGAGTGAGAGAGAGAAAGAGAAGCTGTTAGTGAGAGTGAGAGAGAGAGAGAAAGAGAAGCTGTGAGTGAGAGAGAGATTGAAAGAGAAGCTGTGAGTGAGAAAGAGAGAGAAAGAGAAGCTGTAAGTGAGAGAGAGAAAGAGAAGCTGTGAGTGAGAGGGAGAGAAAGAGAAGGTGTGAGTGACACAGAGAGAGAGAACCTGTGAGTTAGAGAGAGAGAAAGAGAAGCTGTGAGTGACAGAGAGAGAGAGAAAGAGAAGCTGAGAGTGAGAGAGAGAGAGAATGTGAAGCTGTGAGTGAGAGAGAGAGAGAAAGAGAAGCTGTGTGTGTGTGAGAGAGAGAAAGATAGTCTGAGAAAGAGAGAGTGAAAGAGAAGCTGTGAGTGAGACAGAGAGAGGGAGAAAGAGAAGCTGTGTGTGTGAGAGAGAGAAAGAGAAGCTGTGAGTGAGAGTGAGAGAGAGAAAGAGAAAGAGAAGCTGTGAGTGAGAGAGAGAGAAATAGAAGCTGTGAGTGAGAGAGATAGAGAAAGCGAAGCTCTGAGTGAGAGAGAGAGATGTGAGTGATAGAGAGAGAAAGAGAAGCTGTGAGTGAGAGGGAGAGAAAGTAAGAGAAGCTGTGAGTGAGATAGAGAGAGAGAGAAAGAGAAGCTGTGAGTGACAGAGAGAGGGAGAAAGATAATCTGTGATTGAGAGAGAGAGAGAAAAAGAGAAGCTGTGAGTGAGAGAGAGAGAAAGAGAAGCTGTGAGTGAGAGAGAGAGAAGCTGTGTGAGATAGAGAAAGAAAAGCTGTGAGTGAGAGAGAGAGAAAGAGAAGATATGAGTGAGAGAGAGAGAGAAGCAGTGAGTGAGAGAGAGAGAGAAAGAGAAGCTGTGAGTGAGACAGAGAGAGAGAAAGAGAAGCTGTGAGAGAGAGAGAGGGGAAGAAAGAGAAGCTGTGTGTGTGAGAGAGAGAAAGAGAAGCTGTGAGTGTGAGAGTGAGAAAGAGAAGCTGTGAGTGAGAGAGAGAGAGAGAAAGAGAAATTAGAGTGAGAAAGAGAGAGAGAAAGAGAAGCTGTGAGTGGGAGAGAGAGAAAGAGTCTGTGAGTGAGTGAGAGAGAGAGAAGCTGTGAGTGAGTGAGAGAGAAAGAGAAGCTGTGAGTGAGAGAGAGAGAAAGAGAAGCTGTGAGTGATTAAGAGAGAGAAAGGGAAGTTGTGAGTGAGAGAGAGAGAGAAAGAGAAGCTGTGAGTGAGAGAGAGAGAGAGAAAGAGAAGCTGTGAGTGAGAGAGAGAGAAAGAGAAGCTGTGAGTGAGAAGGAGAGGGAAAGAGAAGCTGTGAGTGAGTGAGAGAGAGAGAAAGAGAAGCTGTGAGAGAGAAAGAGAGAAGCTGTGAGTGAGAGAGTGAGAGAGAGAAAGAGAAGCTGTGAGTGAGAGAGAGAAAGAGAAGCTGTGAGTGAGAGGGAGAGAGAGAAAGAGAAGCTGTGAGTGAGAGAGAGAGAAAGAGAAGCTGTGAGTGAGAGAGAGAAAGAGAAGTTGTGAGTGAGAGGGAGAGAGAGAAAGAGAAGCTGTGAGTGAGAGAGTGAGAGAGAGAAAGAGAAGCTGTTAGTGAGAGTGAGAGAGAGAGAAAGAGAAGCTGTGAATGAGAGAGAGAGAGAGAAAGAGAAGCTGTGAGTGAGAGAGAGAGAAAGAGTAGCTGTGAGTGAGAGAGAGAGAGAAAGAGAAGCTGTGATTAAGAAGGTGAGGGAAAGAGAAGAAGTGAGTGAGAGAGAGAGAGAGAAAGAGGCTGTGAGACAGAAAGAGAAGCTGTGAGTGAGAGAGTGAGAGAGAGAAAGAGAATCTGTTAGTGTGAGAGAGAGAGAAAGAGAAGCTGTGAGTTAGAGAGAGAAAGAGAAGCTGTGAGTGAGAGGGAGAGAAAGAGAAGCTGTGAGTGACACACAGAGAGAGAAGCTGTGAGTTAGAGAGAGAGAAAGAGAAGCTGTGAGTGACAGAAAGAGAAAGAGAAGCTGAGAGTGAGAGAGAGAGAGAAAGTGAAGCTGTGAGTGAGAGAGAGAGAAAGAGAAGCTGTGTGAGAGAGAGAAAGATAGTCTGAGAAAGAGAGAGTGAAAGAGAAGCTGTGAGTGAGACAGAGAGAGGGAGAAAGAGAAGCTGTGTGCGTGAGAGAGAAAGAGAAGCTGTGAGTGAGAGTGAGAGAGAGAGAGAAAGAGAAGCTGAGAGTGTGTGAGAGAGAGAAAGTGAAGCTGTGAGTGAGAGAGAGAGAGAGACAGAGAAAGAGAAGCTGTGAGTGAGAGAGAGAGAGGAAGAGATGCTGTGAGTGAGAGAGAGAGAGAAAGAGAAGCTGTGAGTGAGACAGAGAGAGGGAGATAGAGAAGCTGTGTGTGTGTGTGAGAGAGAAAGAGAAGCTGTGAGTGAGAGTGAGAGAGAGAGAGAGAAAGAGAAGCTGTGAGTGAGAGAGAGAGAATGAGAAGCTGTGAGTGAGAGAGAGAGAAGCTGTGAGTGAGAGAGAGAGAGAAGATGTGAGTGAGAGAGAGAGAGGGAGAAAGAGAAGCTGTGTGTGTGTGTGAGAGAAATAGAAGCTGTGAGTGAGAGTGAGAGAGAGAAAAAGAGAAAGAGAAGCTGTGAGTGAGAGAGCGAGAGAGAGAAAGAGAAGCTGTTAGTGAGAGTGAGAGAGAGAGAGAAAGAGAAGCTGTGAGTGAGAGAGAGAGAGAAAGAGATGCTGTGAGTGAGAAAGAGAGAGAAAGAGAAGCTGTGAGTGAGAGAGAGAGAAAGAGAAGCTGTGAGTGAGAGAGAGAAAGAGAAGCTGTGAGTGAGAGGGAGAGAGAAAGAGAAGCTGTGAGTGAGAGAGTGAGAGAGAGAAAGAGAAGATGTTAGTGAGAGTGAGAGAGAGAGAGAAAGAGAAGCTGTGAGTGAGAGAGAGAGAGAAAGAGAAGCTGTGAGAGAGAAAGAGAAGCTGTGAGTGAGAGAGAGAAAGAGTAGCTGTGAGTGAGAGAGAGAGAGAAAGAGAAGCTGTGATTAAGAAGGAGAGGGAAAGAGAAGAAGTGAGTGAGAGAGAGAGAGAGAGAAAGAGGCTGTGAGACAGAAAGAGAAGCTGTGAGTGAGAGAGTGAGAGAGAGAAAGAGAATCTGTTAGTGAGAGAGAGAGAGAAAGAGAAGCTGTGAGAGAGAGAGAGAGAGAAAGAGAAGCTGTGAGTGAGAGAGAGAATGAGAAGCTGTGAGTGAGAGAGAGAGAAGCTGTGAGTGAGAGAGAGAGAAAGAGAAGCTGTGAGTGAGAGAGAGAGAAGCTATGAGTGAGAGAAAGAAAAGCTGTGAGTGAGAGAAAGAGAGAGAAAGAGAAGATATGAGTGAGAGAGAGAGAAGCAGTGAGAGAGAGAGAAACAGAAGCTGTGAGTGAGACAGAGAGAGAGAAAGAGAAGCTGTGAGAGAGAGAGAGGGAGATAGAGAAGCTGTGAGAGAGAGAGAAAGAGAAGCTGTGAGTGTGTGTGAGAGAGAAAGAGAAGCTGTGAGTGAGAGAGAAAGAAAGAAAGAAAGAGAAATTAGAGTGAGAAAGAGAGAGAGAAAGAGAAGCTGTGAGTGGGAGAGAGAGAAAGAGAGTCTGTGAATCAGAGAGAGAGAGAAGCTGTGAGTGAGAGAGAGAGAGAGCCGCTGTGAGTGAGAGAGAGAGAAAGAGAAGCTGTGAATGAGAGAGAGAGAGAAAGAGAAGCTGTGAGTGAGAGAGAGAGAAAGAGAAGCTGTGAGTGAGTGAGAGAGAGAAAGGGAAGTTTGTGAGTGAGAGAGAGAAGCTGTGAGTGAGAGAGAGAAAGAAAAGCTGTGAGTGAGAGAGAGAGAGAGAAAGAGAAGATGTGAGTGAGTGAGAGAGAGAGAGAAGCAGTGAGTGAGAGAGAGAGAGAGAGAGAAGCTGTCAGTGAGACAGAGAGAAAGAGCTGTGAGAGAGAGAGAGAGGGAGAAAGAGAAGCTGTGTGAGAGAGAGAAAGAGAAGCTGTGAGTGTGTGTGTGAGAGAAAGAGAAGCTGTGAGTGAGAGAGAGAGAAAGAAAGAGAAATTAGAGTGAGAAAGAGAGAGAGAAAGAGAAGCTGTGAGTGAGAGAGAGAGAGAGAGAAGATGTGAGTGATAGAGAGAGAGAATGAGAAGCTGTGAGTGATAGAAAGAGTAAGTAAGAGAAGCTGTGTGTGAGATAGAGTGAGAGAAGGAGAAGCTGTGAGTGAGAGAGAGGGAGGGAGAAAGATAAGCTGTGTGTGTGTGTGAGAGAGAGAAGCTGTGTGTGTGTGAGAGAGAAAGAAAAGCTGTGATTGAGAGTGAGAGAGAGAGAGAAAGAGATGCTGTGAGAGAGAGAGAAGCTGTGAGTGAGAGAGAGAGAGAAGATGTGAGTGAGAGAGAGAGGGAGAAAGAGAAGCTGTGTGTGTGTGAGAGAGAAAGAGAAGCTGTGAGTGAGAGTGAGAGAGAGAGAAAGAGAAAGAGAAGCCGTGAGTGAGAGAGCGAGAGAGAGAAAGAGAAGCTGTTAGTGAGAGTGAGAGAGAGAGAGAAAGAGAAGCTGTGAGTGAGAGAGAGAGAGAAAGAGATGCTGTGAGTGAGAAAGAGAGAGAAAGAGAAGCTGTGAGTGAGAGAGAGAGAAAGAGAAGCTGTGAGTGAGAGAGAGAAAGAGAAGCTGTGAGTGAGAGGGAGAGAGAGAAAGAGAAGCTGTGAGTGAGAGAGAGAGAAAGAGCAGCTGTGAGTTAGAGAGAGAGAGAAAGAAGTTGTGAGTGACAGAGAGAGAGAGAAAGAGCTGTGAGTGAGAGTGAGAGAGAGAAAGAAAGAGAAGCTGTGAGTGAGAGAGAGAAAGAGATGCTGTGAGTGAGAGAGAGAGAGAACGAGAAGCTGTGAGTGAGAGAGAGAGAAAGAGAAGCTGTGAGTGAGAGAGAGAGAGAAAGAGAAGCTGTGAGTGAGAGAGTGAGAGAGAGAAAGAGAAGATGTTAGTGAGAGTGAGAGAGAGAGAGAAAGAGAAGCTGTGAGTGAGAGAGAGAGAGAAAGAGAAGCTGTGAGAGAGAAAGAGAAGCTGTGAGTGAGAGAGAGAAAGAGTAGCTGTGAGTGAGAGAGAGAGAGAAAGAGAAGCTGTGATTAAGAAGGAGAGGGAAAGAGAAGAAGTGAGTGAGAGAGAGAGAGAGAAAGAGGCTGTGAGACAGAAAGAGAAGCTGTGAGTGAGAGAGTGAGAGAGAGAAAGAGAATCTGTTAGTGAGAGAGAGAGAGAAAGAGAAGCTGTGAGAGAGAGAGAGAGAGAAAGAGAAGCTGTGAGTGAGAGAGATAATGAGAAGCTGTGAGTGAGAGAGAGAGAAGCTGTGAGTGAGAGAGAGAGAAAGAGAAGCTGTGAGTGAGAGAGAGAGAAGCTATGAGTGAGAGAAAGAAAAGCTGTGAGTGAGAGAAAGAGAGAGAAAGAGAAGATATGAGTGAGAGAGAGAGAAGCAGTGAGAGAGAGAGAAACAGAAGCTGTGAGTGAGACAGAGAGAGAGAAAGAGAAGTTGTGAGAGAGAGAGAGAGGGAGATAGAGAAGCTGTGAGAGAGAGAGAAAGAGAAGCTGTGAGTGTGTGTGAGAGAGAAAGAGAAGCTGTGAGTGAGAGAGAAAGAAAGAAAGAGAAATTAGAGTGAGAAAGAGAGAGAGAAAGAGAAGCTGTGAGTGGGAGAGAGAGAAAGAGAGTCTGTGAATCAGAGAGAGAGAGAAGCTGTGAGTGAGAGAGAGAGAGAGCCGCTGTGAGTGAGAGAGAGAGAAAGAGAAGCTGTGAATGAGAGAGAGAGAGAAAGAGAAGCTGTGAGTGAGAGAGAGAGAAAGAGAAGCTGTGAGTGAGTGAGAGAGAGAAAGGGAAGTTTGTGAGTGAGAGAGAGAAGCTGTGAGTGAGAGAGAGAAAGAAAAGCTGTGAGTGAGAGAGAGAGAGAGAAAGAGAAGATGTGAGTGAGTGAGAGAGAGAGAGAAGCAGTGAGTGAGAGAGAGAGAGAGAGAGAAGCTGTCAGTGAGACAGAGAGAAAGAGCTGTGAGAGAGAGAGAGAGGGAGAAAGAGAAGCTGTGTGAGAGAGAGAAAGAGAAGCTGTGAGTGTGTGTGTGAGAGAAAGAGAAGCTGTGAGTGAGAGAGAGAGAAAGAAAGAGAAATTAGAGTGAGAAAGAGAGAGAGAAAGAGAAGCTGTGAGTGAGAGAGAGAGAGAGAAGATGTGAGTGATAGAGAGAGAGAATGAGAAGCTGTGAGTGATAGAAAGAGTAAGTAAGAGAAGCTGTGTGTGAGATAGAGAGAGAGAAGGAGAAGCTGTGAGTGAGAGAGAGGGAGGGAGAAAGATAAGCTGTGTGTGTGTGTGAGAGAGAGAAGCTGTGTGTGTGTGAGAGAGAAAGAAAAGCTGTGATTGAGAGTGAGAGAGAGAGAGAAAGAGATGCTGTGAGAGAGAGAGAAGCTGTGAGTGAGAGAGAGAGAGAAAGAGAAGCTGTGAGTGAGAGAGAGAGAAGCTGTGTGAGATAGAGAAAGAAAAGCTGTGAGTGAGAGAGAGAGAAAGAGAAGATATGAGTGAGAGAGAGAGAGAAGCAGTGAGTGAGAGAGAGAGAGAAAGAGAAGCTGTGAGTGAGAGAGAGAGAGAAAGAGAAGCTGTGAGTGAGAGAGAGAGAAAGAGAAGCTGTGAGTGAGAAGGAGAGGGAAAGAGAAGCTGTGAGTGAGTGAGAGAGAGAGAGAGAAAGAGAAGCTGTGAGAGAGAAAGAGAGAAGCTGTGAGTGAGAGAGTGAGAGAGAGAAAGAGAAGCTGTGAGTGAGAGAGAGAAAGAGAAGCTGTGAGTGAGAGGGAGAGAGAGAAAGAGAAGCTGTGAGTGAGAGAGAGAGAAAGAGAAGCTGTGAGTGAGAGAGAGAAAGAGAAGTTGTGAGTGAGAGGGAGAGAGAGAAAGAGAAGCTGTGAGTGACACACAGAGAGAGAAGCTGTGAGTTAGAGAGAGAGAGAAAGAAGTTGTGAGTGACAGAGAGAGAGAGAAAGAGAAGCTGTGAGTGAGAGTGAGAGAGAGAGAGAAAGAGAAGCTGTGAGTGAGAGAGTGAGAGAGAGAAAGAGAAGCTGTTAGTGAGAGTGAGAGAGAGAGAAAGAGAAGCTGTGAATGAGAGAGAGAGAGAGAAAGAGAAGCTGTGAGTGAGAGAGAGAGAAAGAGTAGCTGTGAGTGAGAGAGAGAGAGAAAGAGAAGCTGTGATTAAGAAGGTGAGGGAAAGAGAAGAAGTGAGTGAGAGAGAGAGAGAGAGAGAAAGAGGCTGTGAGACAGAAAGAGAAGCTGTGAGTGAGAGAGTGAGAGAGAGAAAGAGAATCTGTTAGTGAGAGAGAGAGAGAAAGAGAAGCTGTGAGTTAGAGAGAGAAAGAGAAGCTGTGAGTGAGAGGTAGAGAAAGAGAAGCTGTGAGTGACACAGAGAGAGAGAAGCTGTGAGTTAGAGAGAGAGAAAGAGAAGCTGTGAGTGACAGAAAGAGAAAGAGAAGCTGAGAGTGAGAGAGAGAGAGAAAGTGAAGCTGTGAGTGAGAGAGAGAGAGAAAGAGAAGCTGTGTGAGAGAGAGAAAGATAGTCTGAGAAAGAGAGAGTGAAAGAGAAGCTGTGAGTGAGACAGAGAGAGGGAGAAAGAGAAGCTGTGTGCGTGAGAGAGAAAGAGAAGATGTTAGTGAGAGTGAGAGAGAGAGAGAAAGAGAAGCTGTGAGTGAGAGAGAGAGAGAAAGAGAAGCTGTGAGAGAGAAAGAGAAGCTGTGAGTGAGAGAGAGAAAGAGTAGCTGTGAGTGAGAGAGAGAGAGAAAGAGAAGCTGTGATTAAGAAGGAGAGGGAAAGAGAAGAAGTGAGTGAGAGAGAGAGAGAGAGAAAGAGGCTGTGAGACAGAAAGAGAAGCTGTGAGTGAGAGAGTGAGAGAGAGAAAGAGAATCTGTTAGTGAGAGAGAGAGAGAAAGAGAAGCTGTGAGAGAGAGAGAGAGAAAGAGAAGCTGTGAGTGAGAGAGAGAATGAGAAGCTGTGAGTGAGAGAGAGAGAAGCTGTGAGTGAGAGAGAGAGAAAGAGAAGCTGTGAGTGAGAGAGAGAGAAGCTATGAGTGAGAGAAAGAAAAGCTGTGAGTGAGAGAAAGAGAGAGAAAGAGAAGATATGAGTGAGAGAGAGAGAAGCAGTGAGAGAGAGAGAAACAGAAGCTGTGAGTGAGACAGAGAGAGAGAAAGAGAAGCTGTGAGAGAGAGAGAGGGAGATAGAGAAGCTGTGAGAGAGAGAGAAAGAGAAGCTGTGAGTGTGTGTGAGAGAGAAAGAGAAGCTGTGAGTGAGAGAGAAAGAAAGAAAGAGAAATTAGAGTGAGAAAGAGAGAGAGAAAGAGAAGCTGTGAGTGGGAGAGAGAGAAAGAGAGTCTGTGAATCAGAGAGAGAGAGAAGCTGTGAGAGAGAGAGAGAGAGAGCCGCTGTGAGTGAGAGAGAGAGAAAGAGAAGCTGTGAATGAGAGAGAGAGAGAAAGAGAAGCTGTGAGTGAGAGAGAGAGAAAGAGAAGCTGTGAGTGAGTGAGAGAGAGAAAGGGAAGTTTGTGAGTGAGAGAGAGAAGCTGTGAGTGAGAGAGAGAAAGAAAAGCTGTGAGTGAGAGAGAGAGAGAGAAAGAGAAGATGTGAGTGAGTGAGAGAGAGAGAGAAGCAGTGAGTGAGAGAGAGAGAGAGAGAAGCTGTCAGTGAGACAGAGAGAAAGAGCTGTGAGAGAGAGAGAGAGGGAGAAAGAGAAGCTGTGTGAGAGAGAGAAAGAGAAGCTGTGAGTGTGTGTGTGAGAGAAAGAGAAGCTGTGAGTGAGAGAGAGAGAAAGAAAGAGAAATTAGAGTGAGAAAGAGAGAGAGAAAGAGAAGCTGTGAGTGAGAGAGAGAGAGAGAGAAGATGTGAGTGATAGAGAGAGAGAATGAGAAGCTGTGAGTGATAGAAAGAGTAAGTAAGAGAAGCTGTGTGTGAGATAGAGAGAGAGAAGGAGAAGCTGTGAGTGAGAGAGAGGGAGGGAGAAAGATAAGCTGTGTGTGTGTGAGAGAGAGAGAAGCTGTGTGTGTGTGAGAGAGAAAGAAAAGCTGTGATTGAGAGTGAGAGAGAGAGAGAAAGAGATGCTGTGAGAGAGAGAGAAGCTGTGAGTGAGAGAGAGAGAGCAAGAGAAGCTGTGAGTGAGAGAGTGAGAGAGAGAAAGAGAAGATGTGAGTGAGAGGGAGAGAAACTAAGAGAAGCTGTGAGTGAGATAGAGAGAGAGAGAAAGAGAAGCTGTGAGTGAGAGAGAGAGAGGGAGAAAGATAATCTGTGATTGAGAGAGAGAGAGAGAAAGAGAAGCTGTGAGTGAGAGAGAGAGAAAGAGAACCTGTGAGTGAGAGAGAGAGAAGCTGTGTGTGAGAGAGAAAGAAAAGCTGTGAGTGAGAGAGAGAGAAAGAGAAGATATGAGTGAGAGAGAGAGAGAAGCAGTGAGTGAGAGAGAGAGAGAGAGAAAGAGAAGCTGTGAGTGAGACAGAGAGAGAGAAATAGAAGCTGTGAGAGAGAGAGGGGAAGAAAGAGAAGCTGTGTGTGTGTGAGAGAGAAAGAGAAGCTGTGAGTGTGAGAGAGAGAAAGAGAAGCTGTGAGTGAGAGAGAGAGAGAGAAAGAAAGAGAAATTAGAGTGAGAAAGACAGAGAGAAAGAGAAGCTGTGAGTGGGAGAGAGAGAAAGAGTCTGTGAGTGAGTGTGAGAGAGAGAAGCTGTGAGTGAGAGAGAGAGAAAGAGAAGCTGTGAAGGAGAGAGAGAGAAACTGTGAGTGAGAGAGAGAGAAAGAGAAGCTGTGAGTGATTAAGAGAGAGAAAGGGGAGTTGTGAGTGAGAGAGAGAGAGAAAGAGAAGCTGTGAGTGAGAGAGAGAGAGAAAGAGAAGCTGTGAGTGAGAGAGAGAGAAAGAGAAGCTGTGAGTGAGAAGGATAGGGAAAGAGAAGCTGTGAGTGAGAGAGAGAGAAAGAGAAGCTGTGAGAGAGAAAGAGAGAAGTTGTGAGTGAGAGGGAGAGAGAGAAAGAGAAGCTGTGAGTGACACACAGAGAGAGAAGCTGTGAGTTAGAGAGAGAGAGAAAGAGAAGTTGTGAGTGACAGAGAGAGAGAGAAAGAGAAGCTGTGAGTGAGAGAGTGAGAGAGAGAAAGAGAAGCTGTTAGTGAGAGTGAGAGAGAGAGAGAAAGAGAAGCTGTGAGTGAGAGAGAGATTGAAAGAGAAGCTGTGAGTGAGAAAGAGAGAGAAAGAGAAGCTGTAAGTGAGAGAGAGAAAGAGAAGCTGTGAGTGAGAGGGAGAGAAAGAGAAGCTGTGAGTGACACAGAGAGAGAGAACCTGTGAGTTAGAGAGAGAGAAAGAGAAGCTGTGAGTGACAGAGAGAGAGAGAAAGAGAAGCTGAGAGTGAGAGAGAGAGAGAATGTGAAGCTGTGAGTGAGAGAGAGAGAGAAAGAGAAGCTGTGTGTGTGTGTGAGAGAGAAAGATAGTCTGAGAAAGAGAGAGTGAAAGAGAAGCTGTGAGTGAGACAGAGAGAGGGAGAAAGAGAAGCTGTGTGTGTGAGAGAGAGAAAGAGAAGCTGTGAGTGAGAGTGAGAGAGAGAAAGAGAAAGAGAAGCTGTGAGTGAGAGAGAGAGAAAGAGAAGCTGTGAGTGAGAGAGATAGAGAAAGCGAAGCTCTGAGTGAGAGAGAGAGAGATGTGAGTGATAGAGAGAGAAAGAGAAGCTGTGAGTGAGAGGGAGAGAAAGTAAGAGAAGCTGTGAGTGAGATAGAGAAAGAGAGAAAGAGAAGCTGTGAGTGACAGAGAGAGGGAGAAAGATAATCTGTGATTGAGAGAGAGAGAGAAAAAGAGAAGCTGTGAGTGAGAGAGAGAATGAGAAGCTGTGAGTGAGAGAGAGAGAAGCTGTGAGTGAGAGAGAGAGAAAGAGAAGCTGTGAGTGAGAGAGAGAGAAGCTATGAGTGAGAGAAAGAAAAGCTGTGAGTGAGAGAAAGAGAGAGAAAGAGAAGATATGAGTGAGAGTGAGAGAAGCAGTGAGAGAGAGAGAAACAGAAGCTGTGAGTGAGACAGAGAGAGAGAAAGAGAAGCTGTGAGAGAGAGAGAGGGAGATAGAGAAGCTGTGAGAGAGAGAGAAAGAGAAGCTGTGAGTGTGTGTGAGAGAGAAAGAGAAGCTGTGAGTGAGAGAGAAAGAAAGAAAGAGAAATTAGAGTGAGAAAGAGAGAGAGAAAGAAAAGCTGTGAGTGGGAGAGAGAGAAAGAGAGTCTGTGAATCAGAGAGAGAGAGAAGCTGTGAGTGAGAGAGAGAGAGAGCCGCTGTGAGTGAGAGAGAGAGAAAGAGAAGCTGTGAATGAGAGAGAGAGAGAAAGAGAAGCTGTGAGTGAGAGAGAGAGAAAGAGAAGCTGTGAGTGAGTGAGAGAGAGAAAGGGAAGTATGTGAGTGAGAGAGAGAAGCTGTGAGTGAGAGAGAGAAAGAAAAGCTGTGAGTGAGAGAGAGAGAGAGAAAGAGAAGATGTGAGTGAGTGAGAGAGAGAGAGAAGCAGTGAGTGAGAGTGAGAGAGAGAGAGAAGCTGTCAGTGAGACAGAGAGAAAGAGCTGTGAGAGAGAGAGAGAGGGAGAAAGAGAAGCTGTGTGAGAGAGAGAAAGAGAAGCTGTGAGTGTGTGTGTGAGAGAAAGAGAAGCTGTGAGTGAGAGAGAGAGAAAGAAAGAGAAATTAGAGTGAGAAAGAGAGAGAGGAGAAGCTGTGAGTGAGAGAGAGAGAGAGAAGATGTGAGTGATAGAGAGAGAGAATGAGAAGCTGTGAGTGATAGAAAGAGTAAGTAAGAGAAGCTGTGTGTGAGATAGAGTGAGAGAAGGAGAAGCTGTGAGTGAGAGAGAGGGAGGGAGAAAGATAAGCTGTGTGTGTGTGTGAGAGAGAGAAGCTGTGTGTGTGTGAGAGAGAAAGAAAAGCTGTGATTGAGAGTGAGAGAGAGAGAGAAAGAGATGCTGTGAGAGAGAGAGAAGCTGTGAGTGAGAGAGAGAGAGAAAGAGAAGCTGTGAGTGAGAGAGTGAGAGAGAGAAAGAGAAAGAGAAGATGTGAGTGAGAGGGAGAGAAACTAAGAGAAGCTGTGAGTGAGATAGAGAGAGAGAGAAAGAGAAGCTGTGAGTGAGAGAGAGAGAGAGAGAAGATGTGAGTGATAGAGAGAGAGAATGAGAAGCTGTGAGTGATAGAAAGAGTAAGTAAGAGAAGCTGTGTGTGAGATAGAGTGAGAGAAGGAGAAGCTGTGAGTGAGAGAGAGGGAGGGAGAAAGATAAGCTGTGTGTGTGTGTGAGAGAGAGAAGCTGTGTGTGTGAGAGAGAGAAAGAAAAGCTGTGATTGAGAGTGAGAGAGAGAGAAAGAGATGCTGTGAGAGAGAGAGAAGCTGTGAGTGAGAGAGAGAGAGAAAGAGAAGCTGTGAGTGAGAGAGTGAGAGAGAGAAAGAGAAGATGTGAGTGAGAGGGAGAGAAACTAAGAGAAGCTGTGAGTGAGATAGAGAGAGAGAAAGAGAAGCTGTGAGTGAGAGAGAGAGAGGGAGAAAGATAATCTGTGATTGAGAGAGAGAGAGAGAGAAAGAGAAGCTGTGAGTGAGAGAGAGAGAAAGAGAACCTGTGAGTGAGAGAGAGAGAAGCTGTGTGTGAGAGAGAAAGAAAAGCTGTGAGTGAGAGAGAGAGAAAGAGAAGATATGAGTGAGAGAGAGAGAGAAGCAGTGAGTGAGAGAGAGAGAGAGAAAGAGAAGCTGTGAGTGAGACAGAGAGAGAGAAATAGAAGCTGTGAGAGAGAGAGGGGAAGAAAGAGAAGCTGTGTGTGAGAGAGAGAGAAAGAGAAGCTGTGAGTGTGAGAGAGAGAAAGAGAAGCTGTGAGTGAGAGAGAGAGAGAAAGAAAGAGAAATTAGAGTGAGAAAGACAGAGAGAAAGAGAAGCTGTGAGTGGGAGAGAGAGAAAGAGTCTGTGAGTGAGTGAGAGAGAGAGAAGCTGTGAGTGAGAGAGAGAGAAAGAGAAGCTGTGAAGGAGAGAGAGAGAAACTGTGAGTGAGAGAGAGAGAAAGAGAAGCTGTGAGTGATTAAGAGAGAGAAAGGGGAGTTGTGAGTGAGAGAGAGAGAGAAAGAGAAGCTGTGAGTGAGAGAGAGAGAGAAAGAGAAGCTGTGAGTGAGAGAGAGAGAAAGAGAAGCTGTGAGTGAGAAGGATAGGGAAAGAGAAGCTGTGAGTGAGAGAGAGAGAAAGAGAAGCTGTGAGAGAGAAAGAGAGAAGTTGTGAGTGAGAGGGAGACAGAGAAAGAGAAGCTGTGAGTGACACACAGAGAGAGAAGCTGTGAGTTAGAGAGAGAGAGAAAGAGAAGTTGTGAGTGACAGAGAGAGAGAGAAAGAGAAGCTGTGAGTGAGAGAGTGAGAGAGAGAAAGAGAAGCTGTTAGTGAGAGTGAGAGAGAGAGAGAAAGAGAAGCTGTGAGTGAGAGAGAGATTGAAAGAGAAGCTGTGAGTGAGAAAGAGAGAGAAAGAGAAGCTGTAAGTGAGAGAGAGAAAGAGAAGCTGTGAGTGAGAGGGAGAGAAAGAGAAGCTGTGAGTGACACAGAGAGAGAGAACCTGTGAGTTAGAGAGAGAGAAAGAGAAGCTGTGAGTGACAGAGAGAGAGAGAAAGAGAAGCTGAGAGTGAGAGAGAGAGAGAATGTGAAGCTGTGAGTGAGAGAGAGAGAGAAAGAGAAGCTGTGTGTGTGTGAGAGAGAAAGATAGTCTGAGAAAGAGAGAGTGAAAGAGAAGCTGTGAGTGAGACAGAGAGAGGGAGAAAGAGAAGCTGTGTGTGTGAGAGAGAGAAAGAGAAGCTGTGAGTGAGAGTGAGAGAGAGAAAGAGAAAGAGAAGCTGTGAGTGAGAGAGAGAGAGAAAGAGAAGCTGTGAGTGAGAGAGATAGAGAAAGCGAAGCTCTGAGTGAGAGAGAGAGATGTGAGTGATAGAGAGAGAAAGAGAAGCTGTGAGTGAGAGGGAGAGAAAGTAAGAGAAGCTGTGAGTGAGATAGAGAGAGAGAGAAAGAGAAGCTGTGAGTGACAGAGAGAGGGAGAAAGATAATCTGTGATTGAGAGAGAGAGAGAAAAAGAGAAGCTGTGAGTGAGAGAGAGAGAAAGAGAAGCTGTGAGTGAGAGAGAGAGAAGCTGTGTGAGATAGAGAAAGAAAAGCTGTGAGTGAGAGAGAGAGAAAGAGAAGATATGAGTGAGAGAGAGAGAGAAGCAGTGAGTGAGAGAGAGAGAGAAAGAGAAGCTGTGAGTGAGACAGAGAGAGAGAAAGAGAAGCTGTGAGAGAGAGAGAGGGGAAGAAAGAGAAGCTGTGTGTGTGAGAGAGAGAAAGAGAAGCTGTGAGTGTGAGAGTGAGAAAGAGAAGCTGTGAGTGAGAGAGAGAGAGAGAGAAAGAGAAATTAGAGTGAGAAAGAGAGAGAGAAAGAGAAGCTGTGAGTGGGAGAGAGAGAAAGAGTCTGTGAGTGAGTGAGAGAGAGAGAAGCTGTGAGTGAGAGAGAGAGAAAGAGAAGCTGTGAGTGAGAGAGAGAGAAAGAGAAGCTGTGAGTGATTAAGAGAGAGAAAGGGAAGTTGTGAGTGAGAGAGAGAGAGAAAGAGAAGCTGTGAGTGAGAGAGAGAGAGAGAAAGAGAAGCTGTGAGTGAGAGAGAGAGAAAGAGAAGCTGTGAGTGAGAAGGAGAGGGAAAGAGAAGCTGTGAGTGAGTGAGAGAGAGAGAAAGAGAAGCTGTGAGAGAGAAAGAGAGAAGCTGTGAGTGAGAGAGTGAGAGAGAGAAAGAGAAGCTGTGAGTGAGAGAGAGAAAGAGAAGCTGTGAGTGAGAGGGAGAGAGAGAAAGAGAAGCTGTGAGTGAGAGAGAGAGAAAGAGAAGCTGTGAGTGAGAGAGAGAAAGAGAAGTTGTGAGTGAGAGGGAGAGAGAGAAAGAGAAGCTGTGAGTGACACACAGAGAGAGAAGCTGTGAGTTAGAGAGAGAGAGAAAGAAGTTGTGAGTGACAGAGAGAGAGAGAAAGAGAAGCTGTGAGTGAGAGTGAGAGAGAGAGAGAGAGAGAAGCTGTGAGTCAGAGAGTGAGAGAGAGAAAGAGAAGCTGTTAGTGAGAGTGAGAGAGAGAGAAAGAGAAGCTGTGAATGAGAGAGAGAGAGAAAGAGAAGCTGTGAGTGAGAGAGAGAGAAAGAGTAGCTGTGAGTGAGAGAGAGAGAGAAAGAGAAGCTGTGATTAAGAAGGTGAGGGAAAGAGAAGAAGTGAGTGAGAGAGAGAGAGAGAGAAAGAGGCTGTGAGACAGAAAGAGAAGCTGTGAGTGAGAGAGTGAGAGAGAGAAAGAGAATCTGTTAGTGTGAGAGAGAGAGAAAGAGAAGCTGTGAGTTAGAGAGAGAAAGAGAAGCTGTGAGTGAGAGGGAGAGAAAGAGAAGCTGTGAGTGACACACAGAGAGAGAAGCTGTGAGTTAGAGAGAGAGAAAGAGAAGCTGTGAGTGACAGAAAGAGAAAGAGAAGCTGAGAGTGAGAGAGAGAGAGAAAGTGAAGCTGTGAGTGAGAGAGAGAGAGAAAGAGAAGCTGTGTGAGAGAGAGAAAGATAGTCTGAGAAAGAGAGAGTGAAAGAGAAGCTGTGAGTGAGACAGAGAGAGGGAGAAAGAGAAGCTGTGTGCGTGAGAGAGAAAGAGAAGCTGTGAGTGAGAGTGAGAGAGAGAGAGAAAGAGAAGCTGAGAGTGTGTGTGAGAGAGAAAGTGAAGCTGTGAGTGAGAGAGAGAGAGAGACAGAGAAAGAGAAGCTGTGAGTGAGAGAGAGAGAGGAAGAGATGCTGTGAGTGAGAGAGAGAGAGAAAGAGAAGCTGTGAGTGAGACAGAGAGAGGGAGATAGAGAAGCTGTGTGTGTGTGTGAGAGAGAAAGAGAAGCTGTGAGTGAGAGTGAGAGAGAGAGAGAGAAAGAGAAGCTGTGAGTGAGAGAGAGAGAATGAGAAGCTGTGAGTGAGAGAGAGAGAAGCTGTGAGTGAGAGAGAGAGAGAAGATGTGAGTGAGAGAGAGAGAGGGAGAAAGAGAAGCTGTGTGTGTGTGTGAGAGAAAGAGAAGCTGTGAGTGAGAGTGAGAGAGAGAAAAAGAGAAAGAGAAGCTGTGAGTGAGAGAGCGAGAGAGAGAAAGAGAAGCTGTTAGTGAGAGTGAGAGAGAGAGAGAAAGAGAAGCTGTGAGTGAGAGAGAGAGAGAAAGAGATGCTGTGAGTGAGAAAGAGAGAGAAAGAGAAGCTGTGAGTGAGAGAGAGAGAAAGAGAAGCTGTGAGTGAGAGAGAGAAAGAGAAGCTGTGAGTGAGAGGGAGAGAGAAAGAGAAGCTGTGAGTGAGAGAGTGAGAGAGAGAAAGAGAAGATGTTAGTGAGAGTGAGAGAGAGAGAGAAAGAGAAGCTGTGAGTGAGAGAGAGAGAGAAAGAGAAGCTGTGAGAGAGAAAGAGAAGCTGTGAGTGAGAGAGAGAAAGAGTAGCTGTGAGTGAGAGAGAGAGAGAAAGAGAAGCTGTGATTAAGAAGGAGAGGGAAAGAGAAGAAGTGAGTGAGAGAGAGAGAGAGAGAAAGAGGCTGTGAGACAGAAAGAGAAGCTGTGAGTGAGAGAGTGAGAGAGAGAAAGAGAATCTGTTAGTGAGAGAGAGAGAGAAAGAGAAGCTGTGAGAGAGAGAGAGAGAGAAAGAGAAGCTGTGAGTGAGAGAGAGAATGAGAAGCTGTGAGTGAGAGAGAGAGAAGCTGTGAGTGAGAGAGAGAGAAAGAGAAGCTGTGAGTGAGAGAGAGAGAAGCTATGAGTGAGAGAAAGAAAAGCTGTGAGTGAGAGAAAGAGAGAGAAAGAGAAGATATGAGTGAGAGAGAGAGAAGCAGTGAGAGAGAGAGAAACAGAAGCTGTGAGTGAGACAGAGAGAGAGAAAGAGAAGCTGTGAGAGAGAGAGAGGGAGATAGAGAAGCTGTGAGAGAGAGAGAAAGAGAAGCTGTGAGTGTGTGTGAGAGAGAAAGAGAAGCTGTGAGTGAGAGAGAAAGAAAGAAAGAAAGAAAGAGAAATTAGAGTGAGAAAGAGAGAGAGAAAGAGAAGCTGTGAGTGGGAGAGAGAGAAAGAGAGTCTGTGAATCAGAGAGAGAGAGAAGCTGTGAGTGAGAGAGAGAGAGAGCCGCTGTGAGTGAGAGAGAGAGAAAGAGAAGCTGTGAATGAGAGAGAGAGAGAAAGAGAAGCTGTGAGTGAGAGAGAGAGAAAGAGAAGCTGTGAGTGAGTGAGAGAGAGAAAGGGAAGTTTGTGAGTGAGAGAGAGAAGCTGTGAGTGAGAGAGAGAAAGAAAAGCTGTGAGTGAGAGAGAGAGAGAGAAAGAGAAAGAGAAGATGTGAGTGAGTGAGAGAGAGAGAGAAGCAGTGAGTGAGAGAGAGAGAGAGAGAGAAGCTGTCAGTGAGACAGAGAGAAAGAGCTGTGAGAGAGAGAGAGAGGGAGAAAGAGAAGCTGTGTGAGAGAGAGAAAGAGAAGCTGTGAGTGTGTGTGTGAGAGAAAGAGAAGCTGTGAGTGAGAGAGAGAGAAAGAAAGAGAAATTAGAGTGAGAAAGAGAGAGAGAAAGAGAAGCTGTGAGTGAGAGAGAGAGAGAGAGAAGATGTGAGTGATAGAGAGAGAGAATGAGAAGCTGTGAGTGATAGAAAGAGTAAGTAAGAGAAGCTGTGTGTGAGATAGAGTGAGAGAAGGAGAAGCTGTGAGTGAGAGAGAGGGAGGGAGAAAGATAAGCTGTGTGTGTGTGTGAGAGAGAGAAGCTGTGTGTGTGAGAGAGAGAAAGAAAAGCTGTGATTGAGAGTGAGAGAGAGAGAGAAAGAGATGCTGTGAGAGAGAGAGAAGCTGTGAGTGAGAGAGAGAGAGAAAGAGAAGCTGTGAGTGAGAGAGTGAGAGAGAGAAAGAGAAGATGTGAGTGAGAGGGAGAGAAACTAAGAGAAGCTGTGAGTGAGATAGAGAGAGAGAGAAAGAGAAGCTGTGAGTGAGAGAGAGAGAGGGAGAAAGATAATCTGTGATTGAGAGAGAGAGAGAGAGAAAGAGAAGCTGTGAGTGAGAGAGAGAGAAAGAGAACCTGTGAGTGAGAGAGAGAGAAGCTGTGTGTGAGAGAGAAAGAAAAGCTGTGAGTGAGAGAGAGAGAAAGAGAAGATATGAGTGAGAGAGAGAGAGAAGCAGTGAGTGAGAGAGAGAGAGAGAAAGAGAAGCTGTGAGTGAGACAGAGAGAGAGAAATAGAAGCTGTGAGAGAGAGAGGGGAAGAAAGAGAAGCTGTGTGTGAGAGAGAGAGAAAGAGAAGCTGTGAGTGTGAGAGAGAGAAAGAGAAGCTGTGAGTGAGAGAGAGAGAGAAAGAAAGAGAAATTAGAGTGAGAAAGACAGAGAGAAAGAGAAGCTGTGAGTGGGAGAGAGAGAAAGAGTCTGTGAGTGAGTGAGAGAGAGAGAAGCTGTGAGTGAGAGAGAGAGAAAGAGAAGCTGTGAAGGAGAGAGAGAGAAACTGTGAGTGAGAGAGAGAGAAAGAGAAGCTGTGAGTGATTAAGAGAGAGAAAGGGGAGTTGTGAGTGAGAGAGAGAGAGAAAGAGAAGCTGTGAGTGAGAGAGAGAGAGAAAGAGAAGCTGTGAGTGAGAGAGAGAGAAAGAGAAGCTGTGAGTGAGAAGGATAGGGAAAGAGAAGCTGTGAGTGAGAGAGAGAGAAAGAGAAGCTGTGAGAGAGAAAGAGAGAAGTTGTGAGTGAGAGGGAGACAGAGAAAGAGAAGCTGTGAGTGACACACAGAGAGAGAAGCTGTGAGTTAGAGAGAGAGAAAGAGAAGTTGTGAGTGACAGAGAGAGAGAGAAAGAGAAGCTGTGAGTGAGAGAGTGAGAGAGAGAAAGAGAAGCTGTTAGTGAGAGTGAGAGAGAGAGAGAAAGAGAAGCTGTGAGTGAGAGAGAGATTGAAAGAGAAGCTGTGAGTGAGAAAGAGAGAGAAAGAGAAGCTGTAAGTGAGAGAGAGAAAGAGAAGCTGTGAGTGAGAGGGAGAGAAAGAGAAGCTGTGAGTGACACAGAGAGAGAGAACCTGTGAGTTAGAGAGAGAGAAAGAGAAGCTGTGAGTGACAGAGAGAGAGAGAAAGAGAAGCTGAGAGTGAGAGAGAGAGAGAATGTGAAGCTGTGAGTGAGAGAGAGAGAGAAAGAGAAGCTGTGTGTGTGTGTGAGAGAGAAAGATAGTCTGAGAAAGAGAGAGTGAAAGAGAAGCTGTGAGTGAGACAGAGAGAGGGAGAAAGAGAAGCTGTGTGTGTGAGAGAGAGAAAGAGAAGCTGTGAGTGAGAGTGAGAGAGAGAAAGAGAAAGAGAAGCTGTGAGTGAGAGAGAGAGAAAGAGAAGCTGTGAGTGAGAGAGATAGAGAAAGCGAAGCTCTGAGTGAGAGAGAGAGATGTGAGTGATAGAGAGAGAAAGAGAAGCTGTGAGTGAGAGGGAGAGAAAGTAAGAGAAGCTGTGAGTGAGATAGAGAGAGAGAGAAAGAGAAGCTGTGAGTGACAGAGAGAGGGAGAAAGATAATCTGTGATTGAGAGAGAGAGAGAAAAAGAGAAGCTGTGAGTGAGAGAGAGAGAAAGAGAAGCTGTGAGTGAGAGAGAGAGGCTGTGTGAGATAGAGAAAGAAAAGCTGTGAGTGAGAGAGAGAGAAAGAGAAGATATGAGTGAGAGAGAGAGAGAAGCAGTGAGTGAGAGAGAGAGAGAAAGAGAAGCTGTGAGTGAGACAGAGAGAGAGAAAGAGAAGCTGTGAGAGAGAGAGAGGGGAAGAAAGAGAAGCTGTGTGTGTGAGAGAGAGAAAGAGAAGCTGTGAGTGTGAGAGTGAGAAAGAGAAGCTGTGAGTGAGAGAGAGAGAGAGAAAGAGAAATTAGAGTGAGAAAGAGAGAGAGAAAGAGAAGCTGTGAGTGGGAGAGAGAGAAAGAGTCTGTGAGTGAGTGAGAGAGAGAGAAGCTGTGAGTGAGAGAGAGAGAAAGAGAAGCTGTGAGTGAGAGAGAGAGAAAGAGAAGCTGTGAGTGATTAAGAGAGAGAAAGGGAAGTTGTGAGTGAGAGAGAGAGAGAAAGAGAAGCTGTGAGTGAGAGAGAGAGAGAGAAAGAGAAGCTGTGAGTGAGAGAGAGAGAAAGAGAAGCTGTGAGTGAGAAGGAGAGGGAAAGAGAAGCTGTGAGTGAGTGAGAGAGAGAGAAAGAGAAGCTGTGAGAGAGAAAGAGAGAAGCTGTGAGTGAGAGAGTGAGAGAGAGAAAGAGAAGCTGTGAGTGAGAGAGAGAAAGAGAAGCTGTGAGTGAGAGGGAGAGAGAGAAAGAGAAGCTGTGAGTGAGAGAGAGAGAAAGAGAAGCTGTGAGTGAGAGAGAGAAAGAGAAGTTGTGAGTGAGAGGGAGAGAGAGAAAGAGAAGCTGTGAGTGACACACAGAGAGAGAAGCTGTGAGTTAGAGAGAGAGAGAAAGAAGTTGTGAGTGACAGAGAGAGAGAGAAAGAGAAGCTGTGAGTGAGAGTGAGAGAGAGAGAGAAAGAGAAGCTGTGAGTGAGAGAGTGAGAGAGAGAAAGAGAAGCTGTTAGTGAGAGTGAGAGAGAGAGAAAGAGAAGCTGTGAATGAGAGAGAGAGAGAGAAAGAGAAGCTGTGAGTGAGAGAGAGAGAAAGAGTAGCTGTGAGTGAGAGAGAGAGAGAAAGAGAAGCTGTGATTAAGAAGGTGAGGGAAAGAGAAGAAGTGAGTGAGAGAGAGAGAGAGAGAAAAAGGCTGTGAGACAGAAAGAGAAGCTGTGAGTGAGAGAGTGAGAGAGAGAAAGAGAATCTGTTAGTGTGAGAGAGAGAGAAAGAGAAGCTGTGAGTTAGAGAGAGAAAGAGAAGCTGTGAGTGAGAGGGAGAGAAAGAGAAGCTGTGAGTGACACACAGAGAGAGAAGCTGTGAGTTAGAGAGAGAGAAAGAGAAGCTGTGAGTGACAGAAAGAGAAAGAGAAGCTGAGAGTGAGAGAGAGAGAGAAAGTGAAGCTGTGAGTGAGAGAGAGAGAGAAAGAGAAGCTGTGTGAGAGAGAGAAAGATAGTCTGAGAAAGAGAGAGTGAAAGAGAAGCTGTGAGTGAGACAGAGAGAGGGAGAAAGAGAAGCTGTGTGCGTGAGAGAGAAAGAGAAGCTGTGAGTGAGAGTGAGAGAGAGAGAGAAAGAGAAGCTGAGAGTGTGTGAGAGAGAGAAAGTGAAGCTGTGAGTGAGAGAGAGAGAGAGACAGAGAAAGAGAAGCTGTGAGTGAGAGAGAGAGAGGAAGAGATGCTGTGAGTGAGAGAGAGAGAGAAAGAGAAGCTGTGAGTGAGACAGAGAGAGGGAGATAGAGAAGCTGTGTGTGTGTGTGAGAGAGAAAGAGAAGCTGTGAGTGAGAGTGAGAGAGAGAGAGAGAAAGAGAAGCTGTGAGTGAGAGAGAGAGAATGAGAAGCTGTGAGTGAGAGAGAGAGAAGCTGTGAGTGAGAGAGAGAGAGAAGATGTGAGTGAGAGAGAGAGAGGGAGAAAGAGAAGCTGTGTGTGTGTGTGAGAGAAAGAGAAGCTGTGAGTGAGAGTGAGAGAGAGAAAAAGAGAAAGAGAAGCTGTGAGTGAGAGAGCGAGAGAGAGAAAGAGAAGCTGTTAGTGAGAGTGAGAGAGAGAGAGAAAGAGAAGCTGTGAGTGAGAGAGAGAGAGAAAGAGATGCTGTGAGTGAGAAAGAGAGAGAAAGAGAAGCTGTGAGTGAGAGAGAGAGAAAGAGAAGCTGTGAGTGAGAGAGAGAAAGAGAAGCTGTGAGTGAGAGGGAGAGAGAAAGAGAAGCTGTGAGTGAGAGAGTGAGAGAGAGAAAGAGAAGATGTTAGTGAGAGTGAGAGAGAGAGAGAAAGAGAAGCTGTGAGTGAGAGAGAGAGAGAAAGAGAAGCTGTGAGAGAGAAAGAGAAGCTGTGAGTGAGAGAGAGAAAGAGTAGCTGTGAGTGAGAGAGAGAGAGAAAGAGAAGCTGTGATTAAGAAGGAGAGGGAAAGAGAAGAAGTGAGTGAGAGAGAGAGAGAGAGAAAGAGGCTGTGAGACAGAAAGAGAAGCTGTGAGTGAGAGAGTGTGAGAGAGAAAGAGAATCTGTTAGTGAGAGAGAGAGAGAAAGAGAAGCTGTGAGAGAGAGAGAGAGAGAAAGAGAAGCTGTGAGTGAGAGAGAGAATGAGAAGCTGTGAGTGAGAGAGAGAGAAGCTGTGAGTGAGAGAGAGAGAAAGAGAAGCTGTGAGTGAGAGAGAGAGAAGCTATGAGTGAGAGAAAGAAAAGCTGTGAGTGAGAGAAAGAGAGAGAAAGAGAAGATATGAGTGAGAGAGAGAGAAGCAGTGAGAGAGAGAGAAACAGAAGCTGTGAGTGAGACAGAGAGAGAGAAAGAGAAGCTGTGAGAGAGAGAGAGGGAGATAGAGAAGCTGTGAGAGAGAGAGAAAGAGAAGCTGTGAGTGTGTGTGAGAGAGAAAGAGAAGCTGTGAGTGAGAGAGAAAGAAAGAAAGAAAGAGAAATTAGAGTGAGAAAGAGAGAGAGAAAGAGAAGCTGTGAGTGGGAGAGAGAGAAAGAGAGTCTGTGAATCAGAGAGAGAGAGAAGCTGTGAGTGAGAGAGAGAGAGAGCCGCTGTGAGTGAGAGAGAGAGAAAGAGAAGCTGTGAATGAGAGAGAGAGAGAAAGAGAAGCTGTGAGTGAGAGAGAGAGAAAGAGAAGCTGTGAGTGAGTGAGAGAGAGAAAGGGAAGTTTGTGAGTGAGAGAGAGAAGCTGTGAGTGAGAGAGAGAAAGAAAAGCTGTGAGTGAGAGAGAGAGAGAGAAAGAGAAGATGTGAGTGAGTGAGAGAGAGAGAGAAGCAGTGAGTGAGAGAGAGAGAGAGAGAGAAGCTGTCAGTGAGACAGAGAGAAAGAGCTGTGAGAGAGAGAGAGAGGGAGAAAGAGAAGCTGTGTGAGAGAGAGAAAGAGAAGCTGTGAGTGTGTGTGTGAGAGAAAGAGAAGCTGTGAGTGAGAGAGAGAGAAAGAAAGAGAAATTAGAGTGAGAAAGAGAGAGAGAAAGAGAAGCTGTGAGTGAGAGAGAGAGAGAGAGAAGATGTGAGTGATAGAGAGAGAGAATGAGAAGCTGTGAGTGATAGAAAGAGTAAGTAAGAGAAGCTGTGTGTGAGATAGAGTGAGAGAAGGAGAAGCTGTGAGTGAGAGAGAGGGAGGGAGAAAGATAAGCTGTGTGTGTGTGTGAGAGAGAGAAGCTGTGTGTGTGTGAGAGAGAAAGAAAAGCTGTGATTGAGAGTGAGAGAGAGAGAGAAAGAGATGCTGTGAGAGAGAGAGAAGCTGTGAGTGAGAGAGAGAGAGAAAGAGAAGCTGTGAGTGAGAGAGTGAGAGAGAGAAAGAGAAGATGTGAGTGAGAGGGAGAGAAACTAAGAGAAGCTGTGAGTGAGATAGAGAGAGAGAGAAAGAGAAGCTGTGAGTGAGAGAGAGAGAGAGAAGATGTGAGTGATAGAGAGAGAGAATGAGAAGCTGTGAGTGATAGAAAGAGTAAGTAAGAGAAGCTGTGTGTGAGATAGAGTGAGAGAAGGAGAAGCTGTGAGTGAGAGAGAGGGAGGGAGAAAGATAAGCTGTGTGTGTGTGTGAGAGAGAGAAGCTGTGTGTGTGTGAGAGAGAAAGAAAAGCTGTGATTGAGAGTGAGAGAGAGAGAGAAAGAGATGCTGTGAGAGAGAGAGAAGCTGTGAGTGAGAGAGAGAGAAGCTGTGTGTGAGAGAGAAAGAAAAGCTGTGAGTGAGAGAGAGAGAAAGAGAAGATATGAGTGAGAGAGAGAGAGAAGCAGTGAGTGAGAGAGAGAGAGAGAAAGAGAAGTTGTGAGTGAGACAGAGAGAGAGAAATAGAAGCTGTGAGAGAGAGAGGGGAAGAAAGAGAAGCTGTGTGTGAGAGAGAGAGAAAGAGAAGCTGTGAGTGTGAGAGAGAGAAAGAGAAGCTGTGAGTGAGAGAGAGAGAGAGAAAGAAAGAGAAATTAGAGTGAGAAAGACAGAGAGAAAGAGAAGCTGTGAGTGGGAGAGAGAGAAAGAGTCTGTGAGTGAGTGAGAGAGAGAGAAGCTGTGAGTGAGAGAGAGAGAAAGAGAAGCTGTGAAGGAGAGAGAGAGAAACTGTGAGTGAGAGAGAGAGAAAGAGAAGCTGTGAGTGATTAAGAGAGAGAAAGGGGAGTTGTGAGTGAGAGAGAGAGAGAAAGAGAAGCTGTGAGTGAGAGAGAGAGAGAAAGAGAAGCTGTGAGTGAGAGAGAGAGAAAGAGAAGCTGTGAGTGAGAAGGATAGGGAAAGAGAAGCTGTGAGTGAGAGAGAGAGAAAGAGAAGCTGTGAGAGAGAAAGAGAGAAGTTGTGAGTGAGAGGGAGAGAGAGAAATAGAAGCTGTGAGTGACACACAGAGAGAGAAGCTGTGAGTTAGAGAGAGAGAGAAAGAGAAGTTGTGAGTGACAGAGAGAGAGAGAAAGAGAAGCTGTGAGTGAGAGAGTGAGAGAGAGAAAGAGAAGCTGTTAGTGAGAGTGAGAGAGAGAGAGAAAGAGAAGCTGTGAGTGAGAGAGAGATTGAAAGAGAAGCTGTGAGTGAGAAAGAGAGAGAAAGAGAAGCTGTAAGTGAGAGAGAGAAAGAGAAGCTGTGAGTGAGAGGGAGAGAAAGAGAAGCTGTGAGTGACACAGAGAGAGAGAACCTGTGAGTTAGAGAGAGAGAAAGAGAAGCTGTGAGTGACAGAGAGAGAGAAAGAGAAGCTGAGAGTGAGAGAGAGAGAGAATGTGAAGCTGTGAGTGAGAGAGAGAGAGAAAGAGAAGCTGTGTGTGTGTGTGAGAGAGAAAGATAGTCTGAGAAAGAGAGAGTGAAAGAGAAGCTGTGAGTGAGACAGAGAGAGGGAGAAAGAGAAGCTGTGTGTGTGTGAGAGAGAAAGAGAAGCTGTGAGTGAGAGTGAGAGAGAGAAAGAGAAAGAGAAGCTGTGAGTGAGAGAGAGAGAAAGAGAAGCTGTGAGTGAGAGAGATAGAGAAAGCGAAGCTCTGAGTGAGAGAGAGAGAGATGTGAGTGATAGAGAGAGAAAGAGAAGCTGTGAGTGAGAGGGAGAGAAAGTAAGAGAAGCTGTGAGTGAGATAGAGAGAGAGAGAAAGAGAAGCTGTGAGTGACAGAGAGAGGGAGAAAGATAATCTGTGATTGAGAGAGAGAGAGAAAAAGAGAAGCTGTGAGTGAGAGAGAGAGAAAGAGAAGCTGTGAGTGAGAGAGAGAGAAGCTGTGTGAGATAGAGAAAGAAAAGCTGTGAGAGAGAGAGAGAAAGAGAAGATATGAGTGAGAGAGAGAGAGAGAAGCAGTGAGTGAGAGAGAGAGAGAAAGAGAAGCTGTGAGTGAGACAGAGAGAGAGAAAGAGAAGCTGTGAGAGAGAGAGAGGGGAAGAAAGAGAAGCTGTGTGTGTGAGAGAGAGAAAGAGAAGCTGTGAGTGTGAGAGTGAGAAAGAGAAGCTGTGAGTGAGAGAGAGAGAGAGAGAAAGAGAAATTAGAGTGAGAAAGAGAGAGAGAAAGAGAAGCTGTGAGTGGGAGAGAGAGAAAGAGTCTGTGAGTGAGTGAGAGAGAGAGAAGCTGTGAGTGAGAGAGAGAGAAAGAGAAGCTGTGAGTGAGAGAGAGAGAAAGAGAAGCTGTGAGTGATTAAGAGAGAGAAAGGGAAGTTGTGAGTGAGAGAGAGAGAGAAAGAGAAGCTGTGAGTGAGAGAGAGAGAGAGAAAGAGAAGCTGTGAGTGAGAGAGAGAGAAAGAGAAGCTGTGAGTGAGAAGGAGAGGGAAAGAGAAGCTGTGAGTGAGTGAGAGAGAGAGAAAGAGAAGCTGTGAGAGAGAAAGAGAGAAGCTGTGAGTGAGAGAGTGAGAGAGAGAAAGAGAAGCTGTGAGTGAGAGAGAGAAAGAGAAGCTGTGAGTGAGAGGGAGAGAGAGAAAGAGAAGCTGTGAGTGAGAGAGAGAGAAAGAGAAGCTGTGAGTGAGAGAGAGAAAGAGAAGTTGTGAGTGAGAGGGAGAGAGAGAAAGAGAAGCTGTGAGTGACACACAGAGAGAGAAGCTGTGAGTTAGAGAGAGAGAGAAAGAAGTTGTGAGTGACAGAGAGAGAGAGAAAGAGAAGCTGTGAGTGAGAGTGAGAGAGAGAGAGAAAGAGAAGCTGTGAGTGAGAGAGTGAGAGAGAGAAAGAGAAGCTGTTAGTGAGAGTGAGAGAGAGAGAAAGAGAAGCTGTGAATGAGAGAGAGAGAGAGAAAGAGAAGCTGTGAGTGAGAGAGAGAGAAAGAGTAGCTGTGAGTGAGAGAGAGAGAGAAAGAGAAGCTGTGATTAAGAAGGTGAGGGAAAGAGAAGAAGTGAGTGAGAGAGAGAGAGAGAGAAAGAGGCTGTGAGACAGAAAGAGAAGCTGTGAGTGAGAGAGTGAGAGAGAGAAAGAGAATCTGTTAGTGAGAGAGAGAGAGAAAGAGAAGCTGTGAGTTAGAGAGAGAAAGAGAAGCTGTAAGTGAGAGGGAGAGAAAGAGAAGCTGTGAGTGACACACAGAGAGAGAAGCTGTGAGTTAGAGAGAGAGAAAGAGAAGCTGTGAGTGACAGAAAGAGAAAGAGAAGCTGAGAGTGAGAGAGAGAGAGAAAGTGAAGCTGTGAGTGAGAGAGAGAGAGAAAGAGAAGCTGTGTGAGAGAGAGAAAGATAGTCTGAGAAAGAGAGAGTGAAAGAGAAGCTGTGAGTGAGACAGAGAGAGGGAGAAAGAGAAGCTGTGTGCGTGAGAGAGAAAGAGAAGCTGTGAGTGAGAGTGAGAGAGAGAGAGAAAGAGAAGCTGAGAGTGTGTGAGAGAGAGAAAGTGAAGCTGTGAGTGAGAGAGAGAGAGAGACAAAGAGAAGCTGTGAGTGAGAGAGAGAGAGGAAGAGATGCTGTGAGTGAGAGAGAGAGAGAAAGAGAAGCTGTGAGTGAGACAGAGAGAGGGAGATAGAGAAGCTGTGTGTGTGTGAGAGAGAGAAAGAGAAGCTGTGAGTGAGAGTGAGAGAGAGAGAGAGAAAGAGAAGCTGTGAGTGAGAGAGAGAGAATGAGAAGCTGTGAGTGAGAGAGAGAGAAGCTGTGAGTGAGAGAGAGAGAGAAGATGTGAGTGAGAGAGAGAGGGAGAAAGAGAAGCTGTGTGTGTGTGTGAGAGAAAGAGAAGCTGTGAGTGAGAGTGAGAGAGAGAGAAAGAGAAAGAGAAGCTGTGAGTGAGAGAGCGAGAGAGAGAAAGAGAAGCTGTTAGTGAGAGTGAGAGAGAGAGAGAAAGAGAAGCTGTGAGTGAGAGAGAGAGAGAAAGAGATGCTGTGAGTGAGAAAGAGAGAGAAAGAGAAGCTGTGAGTGAGAGAGAGAGAAAGAGAAGCTGTGAGTGAGAGAGAGAAAGAGAAGCTGTGAGTGAGAGGGAGAGAGAGAAAGAGAAGCTGTGAGTGAGAGAGAGAGAAAGAGCAGCTGTGAGTTAGAGAGAGAGAGAAAGAAGTTGTGAGTGACAGAGAGAGAGAGAAAGAGCTGTGAGTGAGAGTGAGAGAGAGAAAGAAAGAGAAGCTGTGAGTGAGAGAGAGAAAGAGATGCTGTGAGTGAGAGAGAGAGAGAACGAGAAGCTGTGAGTGAGAGAGAGAGAAAGAGAAGCTGTGAGTGAGAGAGAGAGAGAAAGAGAAGCTGTGAGTGAGAGAGTGAGAGAGAGAAAGAGAAGATGTTAGTGAGAGTGAGAGAGAGAGAGAAAGAGAAGCTGTGAGTGAGAGAGAGAGAGAAAGAGAAGCTGTGAGAGAGAAAGAGAAGCTGTGAGTGAGAGAGAGAAAGAGTAGCTGTGAGTGAGAGAGAGAGAGAAAGAGAAGCTGTGATTAAGAAGGAGAGGGAAAGAGAAGAAGTGAGTGAGAGAGAGAGAGAGAGAAAGAGGCTGTGAGACAGAAAGAGAAGCTGTGAGTGAGAGAGTGAGAGAGAGAAAGAGAATCTGTTAGTGAGAGAGAGAGAGAAAGAGAAGCTGTGAGAGAGAGAGAGAGAAACAGAAGCTGTGAGTGAGAGAGATAATGAGAAGCTGTGAGTGAGAGAGAGAGAAGCTGTGAGTGAGAGAGAGAGAAAGAGAAGCTGTGAGTGAGAGAGAGAGAAGCTATGAGTGAGAGAAAGAAAAGCTGTGAGTGAGAGAAAGAGAGAGAAAGAGAAGATATGAGTGAGAGAGAGAGAAGCAGTGAGAGAGAGAGAAACAGAAGCTGTGAGTGAGACAGAGAGAGAGAAAGAGAAGTTGTGAGAGAGAGAGAGGGAGATAGAGAAGCTGTGAGAGAGAGAGAAAGAGAAGCTGTGAGTGTGTGTGAGAGAGAAAGAGAAGCTGTGAGTGAGAGAGAAATAAAGAAAGAGAAATTAGAGTGAGAAAGAGAGAGAGAAAGAGAAGCTGTGAGTGGGAGAGAGAGAAAGAGAGTCTGTGAATCAGAGAGAGAGAGAAGCTGTGAGTGAGAGAGAGAGAGAGCCGCTGTGAGTGAGAGAGAGAGAAAGAGAAGCTGTGAATGAGAGAGAGAGAGAAAGAGAAGCTGTGAGTGAGAGAGAGAGAAAGAGAAGCTGTGAGTGAGTGAGAGAGAGAAAGGGAAGTTTGTGAGTGAGAGAGAGAAGCTGTGAGTGAGAGAGAGAAAGAAAAGCTGTGAGTGAGAGAGAGAGAGAAAGAGAAGATGTGAGTGAGTGAGAGAGAGAGAGAAGCAGTGAGTGAGAGAGAGAGAGAGAGAGAAGCTGTCAGTGAGACAGAGAGAAAGAGCTGTGAGAGAGAGAGAGAGGGAGAAAGAGAAGCTGTGTGAGAGAGAGAAAGAGAAGCTGTGAGTGTGTGTGTGAGAGAAAGAGAAGCTGTGAGTGAGAGAGAGAGAAAGAAAGAGAAATTAGAGTGAGAAAGAGAGAGAGAAAGAGAAGCTGTGAGTGAGAGAGAGAGAGAGAAGATGTGAGTGATAGAGAGAGAGAATGAGAAGCTGTGAGTGATAGAAAGAGTAAGTAAGAGAAGCTGTGTGTGAGATAGAGAGAGAGAAGGAGAAGCTGTGAGTGAGAGAGAGGGAGGGAGAAAGATAAGCTGTGTGTGTGTGTGAGAGAGAGAAGCTGTGTGTGTGTGAGAGAGAAAGAAAAGCTGTGATTGAGAGTGAGAGAGAGAGAGAAAGAGATGCTGTGAGAGAGAGAGAAGCTGTGAGTGAGAGAGAGAGAGAAAGAGAAGCTGTGAGTGAGAGAGAGAGAAGCTGTGTGAGATAGAGAAAGAAAAGCTGTGAGTGAGAGAGAGAGAAAGAGAAGATATGAGTGAGAGAGAGAGAGAAGCAGTGAGTGAGAGAGAGAGAGAAAGAGAAGCTGTGAGTGAGACAGAGAGAGAGAAAGAGAAGCTGTGAGAGAGAGAGAGGGGAAGAAAGAGAAGCTGTGTGTGTGAGAGAGAGAAAGAGAAGCTGTGAGTGTGAGAGAGAGAAAGAGAAGCTGTGAGTGAGAGAGAGAGAGAGAGAAAGAGAAATTAGAGTGAGAAAGAGAGAGAGAAAGAGAAGCTGTGAGTGGGAGAGAGAGAAAGAGTCTGTGAGTGAGTGAGAGAGAGAGAAGCTGTGAGTGAGAGAGAGAGAAAGAGAAGCTGTGAGTGAGAGAGAGAGAAAGAGAAGCTGTGAGTGATTAAGAGAGAGAAAGGGAAGTTGTGAGTGAGAGAGAGAGAGAAAGAGAAGCTGTGAGTGAGAGAGAGAGAGAAAGAGAAGCTGTGAGTGAGAGAGAGAGAAAGAGAAGCTGTGAGTGAGAAGGAGAGGGAAAGAGAAGCTGTGAGTGAGTGAGAGAGAGAGAGAGAAAGAGAAGCTGTGAGAGAGAAAGAGAGAAGCTGTGAGTGAGAGAGTGAGAGAGAGAAAGAGAAGCTGTGAGTGAGAGAGAGAAAGAGAAGCTGTGAGTGAGAGGGAGAGAGAGAAAGAGAAGCTGTGAGTGAGAGAGAGAGAAAGAGAAGCTGTGAGTGAGAGAGAGAAAGAGAAGTTGTGAGTGAGAGGGAGAGAGAGAAAGAGAAGCTGTGAGTGACACACAGAGAGAGAAGCTGTGAGTTAGAGAGAGAGAGAAAGAAGTTGTGAGTGACAGAGAGAGAGAGAAAGAGAAGCTGTGAGTGAGAGTGAGAGAGAGAGAGAAAGAGAAGCTGTGAGTGAGAGAGTGAGAGAGAGAAAGAGAAGCTGTTAGTGAGAGTGAGAGAGAGAGAAAGAGAAGCTGTGAATGAGAGAGAGAGAGAGAAAGAGAAGCTGTGAGTGAGAGAGAGAGAAAGAGTAGCTGTGAGTGAGAGAGAGAGAGAAAGAGAAGCTGTGATTAAGAAGGTGAGGGAAAGAGAAGAAGTGAGTGAGAGAGAGAGAGAGAGAGAGAAAGAGGCTGTGAGACAGAAAGAGAAGCTGTGAGTGAGAGAGTGAGAGAGAGAAAGAGAATCTGTTAGTGAGAGAGAGAGAGAAAGAGAAGCTGTGAGTTAGAGAGAGAAAGAGAAGCTGTGAGTGAGAGGGAGAGAAAGAGAAGCTGTGAGTGACACACAGAGAGAGAAGCTGTGAGTTAGAGAGAGAGAAAGAGAAGCTGTGAGTGACAGAAAGAGAAAGAGAAGCTGAGAGTGAGAGAGAGAGAGAAAGTGAAGCTGTGAGTGAGAGAGAGAGAGAAAGAGAAGCTGTGTGAGAGAGAGAAAGATAGTCTGAGAAAGAGAGAGTGAAAGAGAAGCTGTGAGTGAGACAGAGAGAGGGAGAAAGAGAAGCTGTGTGCGTGAGAGAGAAAGAGAAGATGTTAGTGAGAGTGAGAGAGAGAGAGAAAGAGAAGCTGTGAGTGAGAGAGAGAGAGAAAGAGAAGCTGTGAGAGAGAAAGAGAAGCTGTGAGTGAGAGAGAGAAAGAGTAGCTGTGAGTGAGAGAGAGAGAGAAAGAGAAGCTGTGATTAAGAAGGAGAGGGAAAGAGAAGAAGTGAGTGAGAGAGAGAGAGAGAGAAAGAGGCTGTGAGACAGAAAGAGAAGCTGTGAGTGAGAGAGTGAGAGAGAGAAAGAGAATCTGTTAGTGAGAGAGAGAGAGAAAGAGAAGCTGTGAGAGAGAGAGAGAGAAAGAGAAGCTGTGAGTGAGAGAGAGAATGAGAAGCTGTGAGTGAGAGAGAGAGAAGCTGTGAGTGAGAGAGAGAGAAAGAGAAGCTGTGAGTGAGAGAGAGAGAAGCTATGAGAGAAAGAAAAGCTGTGAGTGAGAGAAAGAGAGAGAAAGAGAAGATATGAGTGAGAGAGAGAGAAGCAGTGAGAGAGAGAGAAACAGAAGCTGTGAGTGAGACAGAGAGAGAGAAAGAGAAGCTGTGAGAGAGAGAGAGGGAGATAGAGAAGCTGTGAGAGAGAGAGAAAGAGAAGCTGTGAGTGTGTGTGAGAGAGAAAGAGAAGCTGTGAGTGAGAGAGAAAGAAAGAAAGAGAAATTAGAGTGAGAAAGAGAGAGAGAAAGAGAAGCTGTGAGTGGGAGAGAGAGAAAGAGAGTGTGAATCAGAGAGAGAGAAGCTGTGAGAGAGAGAGAGAGAGAGCCGCTGTGAGTGAGAGAGAGAGAAAGAGAAGCTGTGAATGAGAGAGAGAGAGAAAGAGAAGCTGTGAGTGAGAGAGAGAGAAAGAGAAGCTGTGAGTGAGTGAGAGAGAAAAAGGGAAGTTTGTGAGTGAGAGAGAGAAGCTGTGAGTGAGAGAGAGAAAGAAAAGCTGTGAGTGAGAGAGAGAGAGAGAAAGAGAAGATGTGAGTGAGTGAGAGAGAGAGAGAAGCAGTGAGTGAGAGAGAGAGAGAGAGAGAAGCTGTCAGTGAGACAGAGAGAAAGAGCTGTGAGAGAGAGAGAGAGGGAGAAAGAGAAGCTGTGTGAGAGAGAGAAAGAGAAGCTGTGAGTGTGTGTGTGAGAGAAAGAGAAGCTGTGAGTGAGAGAGAGAGAAAGAAAGAGAAATTAGAGTGAGAAAGAGAGAGAGAAAGAGAAGCTGTGAGTGAGAGAGAGAGAGAGAGAAGATGTGAGTGATAGAGAGAGAGAATGAGAAGCTGTGAGTGATAGAAAGAGTAAGTAAGAGAAGCTGTGTGTGAGATAGAGAGAGAGAAGGAGAAGCTGTGAGTGAGAGAGAGGGAGGGAGAAAGATAAGCTGTGTGTGTGTGAGAGAGAGAGAAGCTGTGTGTGTGTGAGAGAGAAAGAAAAGCTGTGATTGAGAGTGAGAGAGAGAGAGAAAGAGATGCTGTGAGAGAGAGAGAAGCTGTGAGTGAGAGAGAGAGAGAAAGAGAAGCTGTGAGTGAGAGAGTGAGAGAGAGAAAGAGAAGATGTGAGTGAGAGGGAGAGAAACTAAGAGAAGCTGTGAGTGAGATAGAGAGAGAGAGAAAGAGAAGCTGTGAGTGAGAGAGAGAGAGGGAGAAAGATAATCTGTGATTGAGAGAGAGAGAGAGAGAAAGAGAAGCTGTGAGTGAGAGAGAGAGAAAGAGAACCTGTGAGTGAGAGAGAGAGAAGCTGTGTGTGAGAGAGAAAGAAAAGCTGTGAGTGAGAGAGAGAGAAAGAGAAGATATGAGTGAGAGAGAGAGAGAAGCAGTGAGTGAGAGAGAGAGAGAGAAAGAGAAGCTGTGAGTGAGACAGAGAGAGAGAAATAGAAGCTGTGAGAGAGAGAGGGGAAGAAAGAGAAGCTGTGTGTGTGAGAGAGAGAAAGAGAAGCTGTGAGTGTGAGAGAGAGAAAGAGAAGCTGTGAGTGAGAGAGAGAGAGAAAGAAAGAGAAATTAGAGTGAGAAAGACAGAGAGAAAGAGAAGCTGTGAGTGGGAGAGAGAGAAAGAGTCTGTGAGTGAGTGTGAGAGAGAGAAGCTGTGAGTGAGAGAGAGAGAAAGAGAAGCTGTGAAGGAGAGAGAGAGAAACTGTGAGTGAGAGAGAGAGAAAGAGAAGCTGTGAGTGATTAAGAGAGAGAAAGGGGAGTTGTGAGTGAGAGAGAGAGAGAAAGAGAAGCTGTGAGTGAGAGAGAGAGAAAGAGAAGCTGTGAGTGAGAGAGAGAGAAAGAGAAGCTGTGAGTGAGAAGGATAGGGAAAGAGAAGCTGTGAGTGAGAGAGAGAGAAAGAGAAGCTGTGAGAGAGAAAGAGAGAAGTTGTGAGTGAGAGGGAGAGAGAGAAAGAGAAGCTGTGAGTGACACACAGAGAGAGAAGCTGTGAGT
Source organism: Bradypodion pumilum (assembly GCA_035047305.1). Classification (NCBI taxonomy): domain Eukaryota; kingdom Metazoa; phylum Chordata; class Lepidosauria; order Squamata; family Chamaeleonidae; genus Bradypodion; species Bradypodion pumilum. The sequence continues at coordinate 267,848,793 of JAWDJD010000001.1, read as the reverse complement.
TAGAGAGAGAGAGAAAGAGAAGTTGTGAGTGACAGAGAGAGAGAGAAAGAGAAGCTGTGAGTGAGAGAGTGAGAGAGAGAAAGAGAAGCTGTTAGTGAGAGTGAGAGAGAGAGAGAAAGAGAAGCTGTGAGTGAGAGAGAGATTGAAAGAGAAGCTGTGAGTGAGAAAGAGAGAGAAAGAGAAGCTGTAAGTGAGAGAGAGAAAGAGAAGCTGTGAGTGAGAGGGAGAGAAAGAGAAGCTGTGAGTGACACAGAGAGAGAGAACCTGTGAGTTAGAGAGAGAGAAAGAGAAGCTGTGAGTGACAGAGAGAGAGAGAAAGAGAAGCTGAGAGTGAGAGAGAGAGAGAATGTGAAGCTGTGAGTGAGAGAGAGAGAGAAAGAGAAGCTGTGTGTGTGTGTGAGAGAGAAAGATAGTCTGAGAAAGAGAGAGTGAAAGAGAAGCTGTGAGTGAGACAGAGAGAGGGAGAAAGAGAAGCTGTGTGTGTGAGAGAGAGAAAGAGAAGCTGTGAGTGAGAGTGAGAGAGAGAAAGAGAAAGAGAAGCTGTGAGTGAGAGAGAGAGAAAGAGAAGCTGTGAGTGAGAGAGATAGAGAAAGCGAAGCTCTGAGTGAGAGAGAGAGAGATGTGAGTGATAGAGAGAGAAAGAGAAGCTGTGAGTGAGAGGGAGAGAAAGTAAGAGAAGCTGTGAGTGAGATAGAGAAAGAGAGAAAGAGAAGCTGTGAGTGACAGAGAGAGGGAGAAAGATAATCTGTGATTGAGAGAGAGAGAGAAAAAGAGAAGCTGTGAGTGAGAGAGAGAGAAAGAGAAGCTGTGAGTGAGAGAGAGAGAAGCTGTGTGAGATAGAGAAAGAAAAGCTGTGAGTGAGAGAGAGAGAAAGAGAAGATATGAGTGAGAGAGAGAGAGAAGCAGTGAGTGAGAGAGAGAGAGAAAGAGAAGCTGTGAGTGAGACAGAGAGAGAGAAAGAGAAGCTGTGAGAGAGAGAGAGGGGAAGAAAGAGAAGCTGTGTGTGTGTGAGAGAGAAAGAGAAGCTGTGAGTGTGAGAGAGAGAAAGAGAAGCTGTGAGTGAGAGAGAGAGAGAGAGAAAGAGAAATTAGAGTGAGAAAGAGAGAGAGAAAGAGAAGCTGTGAGTGGGAGAGAGAGAAAGAGTCTGTGAGTGAGTGAGAGAGAGAGAAGCTGTGAGTGAGAGAGAGAGAAAGAGAAGCTGTGAGTGAGAGAGAGAGAAAGAGAAGCTGTGAGTGATTAAGAGAGAGAAAGGGAAGTTGTGAGTGAGAGAGAGAGAGAAAGAGAAGCTGTGAGTGAGAGAGAGAGAGAGAGAAAGAGAAGCTGTGAGTGAGAGAGAGAGAAAGAGAAGCTGTGAGTGAGAAGGAGAGGGAAAGAGAAGCTGTGAGTGAGTGAGAGAGAGAGAAAGAGAAGCTGTGAGAGAGAAAGAGAGAAGCTGTGAGTGAGAGAGTGAGAGAGAGAAAGAGAAGCTGTGAGTGAGAGAGAGAAAGAGAAGCTGTGAGTGAGAGGGAGAGAGAGAAAGAGAAGCTGTGAGTGAGAGAGAGAGAAAGAGAAGCTGTGAGTGAGAGAGAGAAAGAGAAGTTGTGAGTGAGAGGGAGAGAGAGAAAGAGAAGCTGTGAGTGACACACAGAGAGAGAAGCTGTGAGTTAGAGAGAGAGAGAAAGAAGTTGTGAGTGACAGAGAGAGAGAAAGAGAAGCTGTGAGTGAGAGTGAGAGAGAGAGAGAAAGAGAAGCTGTGAGTGAGAGAGTGAGAGAGAGAAAGAGAAGCTGTTAGTGAGAGTGAGAGAGAGAGAAAGAGAAGCTGTGAATGAGAGAGAGAGAGAGAAAGAGAAGCTGTGAGTGAGAGAGAGAGAGAAAGAGAAGCTGTGATTAAGAAGGTGAGGGAAAGAGAAGAAGTGAGTGAGAGAGAGAGAGAGAGAAAGAGGCTGTGAGACAGAAAGAGAAGCTGTGAGTGAGAGAGTGAGAGAGAGAAAGAGAATCTGTTAGTGAGAGAGAGAGAGAAAGAGAAGCTGTGAGTTAGAGAGAGAAAGAGAAGCTGTGAGTGAGAGGGAGAGAAAGAGAAGCTGTGAGTGACACACAGAGAGAGAAGCTGTGAGTTAGAGAGAGAGAAAGAGAAGCTGTGAGGGACAGAAAGAGAAAGAGAAGCTGAGAGTGAGAGAGAGAGAGAAAGTGAAGCTGTGAGTGAGAGAGAGAGAGAAAGAGAAGCTGTGTGAGAGAGAGAAAGATAGTCTGAGAAAGAGAGAGTGAAAGAGAAGCTGTGAGTGAGACAGAGAGAGGGAGAAAGAGAAGCTGTGTGCATGAGAGAGAAAGAGAAGCTGTGAGTGAGAGAGAGAGAGAGAGAGAGAAAGAGAAGCTGTGAGTGAGAGAGAGAGAGAAAGAGATGCTGTGAGTGAGAGAGAGAGAGAAAGAGAAGCTGTGAGTGAGACAGAGAGAGGGAGATAGAGAAGCTGTGTGTGTGTGAGAGAGAGAAAGAGAAGCTGTGAGTGAGAGTGAGAGAGAGAGAGAGAAAGAGAAGCTGTGAGTGAGAGAGAGAGAATGAGAAGCTGTGAGTGAGAGAGAGAGAAGCTGTGAGTGAGAGAGAGAGAGAAGATGTGAGTGAGAGAGAGAGGGAGAAAGAGAAGCTGTGTGTGTGTGTGAGAGAAAGAGAAGCTGTGACTGAGAGTGAGAGAGAGAGAAAGAGAAAGAGAAGCTGTGAGTGAGAGAGCGAGAGAGAGAAAGAGAAGCTGTTAGTGAGAGTGAGAGAGAGAGAGAGAAAGAGAAGCTGTGAGTGAGAGAGAGAGAGAAAGAGATGCTGTGAGTGAGAAAGAGAGAGAAAGAGAAGCTGTGAGTGAGAGAGAGAGAAAGAGAAGCTGTGAGTGAGAGAGAGAAAGAGAAGCTGTGAGTGAGAGGGAGAGAGAGAAAGAGAAGCTGTGAGTGAGAGAGAGAGAAAGAGCAGCTGTGAGTGAGAGAGAGAAAGAGAAGTTGTGAGTGAGAGGGAGAGAGAGAAAGAGAAGCTGTGAGTGACACACAGAGAGAGAAGCTGTGAGTTAGAGAGAGAGAGAAAGAAGTTGTGAGTGACAGAGAGAGAGAGAAAGAGCTGTGAGTGAGAGTGAGAGAGAGAGAGAAAGAGAAGCTGTGAGTGAGAGAGAGAAAGAGATGCTGTGAGTGAGAGAGAGAGAGAACGAGAAGCTGTGAGTGAGAGAGAGAGAAAGAGAAGCTGTGAGTGAGAGAGAGAGAGAAAGAGAAGCTGTGATTGAGAGAGTGAGAGAGAGAAAGAGAAGATGTTAGTGAGAGTGAGAGAGAGAGAGAAAGAAAGAGAAGCTGTGAGTGAGAGAGAGAGAGAAAGAGAAGCTGTGAGAGAGAAAGAGAAGCTGTGAGTGAGAGAGAGAAAGAGTAGCTGTGAGTGAGAGAGAGAGAGAAAGAGAAGCTGTGATTAAGAAGGAGAGGGAAAGAGAAGAAGTGAGTGAGTGAGAGAGAGAGAAAGAGGCTGTGAGACAGAAAGAGAAGCTGTGAGTGAGAGAGTGAGAGAGAAAGAGAATCTGTTAGTGAGAGAGAGAGAGAAAGAGAAGCTGTGAGAGAGAGAGAGAGAAAGAGAAGCTGTGAGTGAGAGAGAGAATGAGAAGCTGTGAGTGAGAGAGAGAGAAGCTGTGAGTGAGAGAGAGAGAAAGAGAAGCTGTGAGTGAGAGAGAGAGAAGCTATGAGTGAGAGAAAGAAAAGCTGTGAGTGAGAGAAAGAGAGAGAAAGAGAAGATATGAGTGAGAGAGAGAGAAGCAGTGAGAGAGAGAGAAACAGAAGCTGTGAGTGAGACAGAGAGAGAAAGAGAAGCTGTGAGAGAGAGAGAGGGAGATAGAGAAGCTGTGAGAGAGAGAGAAAGAGAAGCTGTGAGTGTGTGTGAGAGAGAAAGAGAAGCTGTGAGTGAGAGAGAAAGAAAGAAAGAGAAATTAGAGTGGGAAAGAGAGAGAGAAAGAGAATCTGTGAGTGGGAGAGAGAGAAAGAGAGTCTGTGAATCAGAGAGAGAGAGAAGCTGTGAGTGAGAGAGAGAGAGAGCCGCTGTGAGTGAGAGAGAGAGAAAGAGAAGCTGTGAATGAGAGAGAGAGAGAAAGAGAAGCTGTGAGTGAGAGAGAGAGAAAGAGAAGCTGTGAGTGAGTGAGAGAGAGAAAGGGAAGTTTGTGAGTGAGAGAGAGAAGCTGTGAGTGAGAGAGAGAAAGAAAAGCTGTGAGTGAGAGAGAGAGAGAGAAAGAGAAGATGTGAGTGAGTGAGAGAGAGAGAGAAGCAGTGAGTGAGAGAGAGAGAGAGAGAGAAGCTGTCAGTGAGACAGAGAGAAAGAGCTGTGAGAGAGAGAGAGAGGGAGAAAGAGAAGCTGTGTGAGAGAGAGAAAGAGAAGCTGTGAGTGTGTGTGTGAGAGAAAGAGAAGCTGTGAGTGAGAGAGAGAGAAAGAAAGAGAAATTAGAGTGAGAAAGAGAGAGAGAAAGAGAAGCTGTGAGTGAGAGAGAGAGAGAGAGAAGATGTGAGTGATAGAGAGAGAGAATGAGAAGCTGTGAGTGATAGAAAGAGTAAGTAAGAGAAGCTGTGTGTGAGATAGAGAGAGAGAAGGAGAAGCTGTGAGTGAGAGAGAGGGAGGGAGAAAGATAAGCTGTGTGTGTGTGAGAGAGAGAAGCTGTGTGTGTGTGAGAGAGAAAGAAAAGCTGTGATTGAGAGTGAGAGAGAGAGAGAAAGAGATGCTGTGAGAGAGAGAGAAGCTGTGAGTGAGAGAGAGAGAGAAAGAGAAGCTGTGAGTGAGAGAGAGAGAGGGAGAAAGATAATCTGTGATTGAGAGAGAGAGAGAGAGAAAGAGAAGCTGTGAGTGAGAGAGAGAGAAAGAGAACCTGTGAGTGTGAGAGAGAGAAGCTGTGTGTGAGAGAGAAAGAAAAGCTGTGAGTGAGAGAGAGAGAAAGAGAAGATATGAGTGAGAGAGAGAGAGAAGCAGTGAGTGAGAGAGAGAGAGAGAAAGAGAAGCTGTGAGTGAGACAGAGAGAGAGAAATAGAAGCTGTGAGAGAGAGAGGGGAAGAAAGAGAAGCTGTGTGTGTGAGAGAGAGAAAGAGAAGCTGTGAGTGTGAGAGAGAGAAAGAGAAGCTGTGAGTGAGAGAGAGAGGGAGAAAGAAAGAGAAATTAGAGTGAGAAAGACAGAGAGAAAGAGAAGCTGTGAGTGGGAGAGAGAGAAAGAGTCTGTGAGTGAGTGAGAGAGAGAGAAGCTGTGAGTGAGAGAGAGAGAAAGAGAAGCTGTGAAGGAGAGAGAGAGAAACTGTGAGTGAGAGAGAGAGAAAGAGAAGCTGTGAGTGATTAAGAGAGAGAAAGGGGAGTTGTGAGTGAGACAGAGAGAGAAAGAGAAGCTGTGAGTGAGAGAGAGAGAGAAAGAGAAGCTGTGAGTGAGAGAGAGAGAAAGAGAAGCTGTGAGTGAGAAGGATAGGGAAAGAGAAGCTGTGAGTGAGAGAGAGAGAAAGAGAAGCTGTGAGAGAGAAAGAGAGAAGTTGTGAGTGAGAGGGAGAGAGAGAAAGAGAAGCTGTGAGTGACACACAGAGAGAGAAGCTGTGAGTTAGAGAGAGAGAGAAAGAGAAGTTGTGAGTGACAGAGAGAGAGAGAAAGAGAAGCTGTGAGTGAGAGAGTGAGAGAGAGAAAGAGAAGCTGTTAGTGAGAGTGAGAGAGAGAGAGAAAGAGAAGCTGTGAGTGAGAGAGAGATTGAAAGAGAAGCTGTGAGTGAGAGAGAGAGAGAAAGAGAAGCTGTAAGTGAGAGAGAGAAAGAGAAGCTGTGAGTGAGAGGGAGAGAAAGAGAAGCTGTGAGTGACACAGAGAGAGAGAACCTGTGAGTTAGAGAGAGAGAAAGAGAAGCTGTGAGTGACAGAGAGAGAGAGAGAAAGAGAAGCTGAGAGTGAGAGAGAGAGAGAATGTGAAGCTGTGAGTGAGAGAGAGAGAGAAAGAGAAGCTGTGTTTGTGTGTGAGAGAGAAAGATAGTCTGAGAAAGAGAGAGTGAAAGAGAAGCTGTGAGTGAGACAGAGAGAGGGAGAAAGAGAAGCTGTGTGTGTGAGAGAGAGAAAGAGAAGCTGTGAGTGAGAGTGAGAGAGAGAAAGAGAAAGAGAAGCTGTGAGTGAGAGAGAGAGAAAGAGAAGCTGTGAGTGAGAGAGATAGAGAAAGCGAAGCTCTGAGTGAGAGAGAGATGTGAGTGATAGAGAGAGAAAGAGAAGCTGTGAGTGAGAGGGAGAGAAAGTAAGAGAAGCTGTGAGTGAGATAGAGAGAGAGAGAAAGAGAAGCTGTGAGTGACAGAGAGAGGGAGAAAGATAATCTGTGATTGAGAGAGAGAGAGAAAAAGAGAAGCTGTGAGTGAGAGAGAGAGAAAGAGAAGCTGTGAGTGAGAGAGAGAGAAGCTGTGTGAGATAGAGAAAGAAAAGCTGTGAGTGAGAGAGAGAGAAAGAGAAGATATGAGTGAGAGAGAGAGAGAAGCAGTGAGTGAGAGAGAGAGAGAAAGAGAAGCTGTGAGTGAGACAGAGAGAGAGAAAGAGAAGCTGTGAGAGAGAGAGAGGGGAAGAAAGAGAAGCTGTGTGTGTGTGAGAGAGAAAGAGAAGCTGTGAGTGTGAGAGAGAGAAAGAGAAGCTGTGAGTGAGAGAGAGAGAGAAAGAGAAATTAGAGTGAGAAAGAGAGAGAGAAAGAGAAGCTGTGAGTGGGAGAGAGAGAAAGAGTCTGTGAGTGAGTGAGAGAGAGAGAAGCTGTGAGTGAGAGAGAGAGAAAGAGAAGCTGTGAGTGAGAGAGAGAGAAAGAGAAGCTGTGAGTGATTAAGAGAGAGAAAGGGAAGTTGTGAGTGAGAGAGAGAGAAAGAGAAGCTGTGAGTGAGAGAGAGAGAGAAAGAGAAGCTGTGAGTGAGAGAGAGAGAAAGAGAAGCTGTGAGTGAGAAGGAGAGGGAAAGAGAAGCTGTGAGTGAGTGAGAGAGAGAGAAAGAGAAGCTGTGAGAGAGAAAGAGAGAAGCTGTGAGTGAGAGAGTGAGAGAGAGAAAGAGAAGCTGTGAGTGAGAGAGAGAAAGAGAAGCTGTGAGTGAGAGGGAGAGAGAGAAAGAGAATCTGTGAGTGAGAGAGAGAGAAAGAGAAGCTGTGAGTGAGAGAGAGAAAGAGAAGTTGTGAGTGAGAGGGAGAGAGAGAAAGAGAAGCTGTGAGTGACACACAGAGAGAGAAGCTGTGAGTTAGAGAGAGAGAGAAAGAAGTTGTGAGTGACAGAGAGAGAGAGAAAGAGAAGCTGTGAGTGAGAGTGAGAGAGAGAGAGAAAGAGAAGCTGTGAGTGAGAGAGTGAGAGAGAGAAAGAGAAGCTGTTAGTGAGAGTGAGAGAGAGAGAAAGAGAAGCTGTGAATGAGAGAGAGAGAGAGAAAGAGAAGCTGTGAGTGAGAGAGAGAGAAAGAGTAGCTGTGAGTGAGAGAGAGAGAGAAAGAGAAGCTGTGATTAAGAAGGTGAGGGAAAGAGAAGAAGTGAGTGAGAGAGAGAGAGAGAGAAAGAGGCTGTGAGACAGAAAGAGAAGCTGTGAGTGAGAGAGTGAGAGAGAGAAAGAGAATCTGTTAGTGAGAGAGAGAGAGAAAGAGAAGCTGTGAGTGACACACAGAGAGAGAAGCTGTGAGTTAGAGAGAGAGAAAGAGAAGCTGTGAGTGACAGAAAGAGAAAGAGAAGCTGAGAGTGAGAGAGAGAGAGAAAGTGAAGCTGTGAGTGAGAGAGAGAGAGAAAGAGAAGCTGTGTGAGAGAGAGAAAGATAGTCTGAGAAAGAGAGAGTGAAAGAGAAGCTGTGAGTGAGACAGAGAGAGGGAGAAAGAGAAGCTGTGTGCGTGAGAGAGAAAGAGAAGCTGTGAGTGAGAGTGAGAGAGAGAGAGAAAGAGAAGCTGAGAGTGTGAGAGAGAGAGAAAGTGAAGCTGTGAGTGAGAGAGAGAGAGAGACAGAGAAAGAGAAGCTGTGAGTGAGAGAGAGAGAGAAAGAGATGCTGTGAGTGAGAGAGAGAGAGAAAGAGAAGCTGTGAGTGAGACAGAGAGAGGGAGATAGAGAAGCTGTGTGTGTGTGTGAGAGAGAAAGAGAAGCTGTGAGTGAGAGTGAGAGAGAGAGAGAGAAAGAGAAGCTGTGAGTGAGAGAGAGAGAATGAGAAGCTGTGAGTGAGAGAGAGAGAAGCTGTGAGTGAGAGAGAGAGAAGATGTGAGTGAGAGAGAGAGAGGGAGAAAGAGAAGCTGTGTGTGTGTGTGAGAGAAAGAGAAGCTGTGAGTGAGATTGAGAGAGAGAGAAAGAGAAAGAGAAGCTGTGAGTGAGAGAGCGAGAGAGAGAAAGAGAAGCTGTTAGTGAGAGTGAGAGAGAGAGAGAAAGAGAAGCTGTGAGTGAGAGAGAGAGAGAAAGAGATGATGTGAGTGAGAAAGAGAGAGAAAGAGAAGCTGTGAGTGAGAGAGAGAGAAAGAGAAGCTGTGAGTGAGAGAGAGAAAGAGAAGCTGTGAGTGAGAGGGAGAGAGAGAAAGAGAAGCTGTGAGTGAGAGAGAGAGAAAGAGCAGCTGTGAGTGAGAGAGAGAAAGAGAAGTTGTGAGTGAGAGGGAGAGAGAGAAAGAGAAGCTGTGAGTGACACACAGAGAGAGAAGCTGTGAGTTAGAGAGAGAGAGAAAGAAGTTGTGAGTGACAGAGAGAGAGAGAAAGAGCTGTGAGTGAGAGTGAGAGAGAGAGAGAAAGAGAAGCTGTGAGTGAGAGAGAGAAAGAGATGCTGTGAGTGAGAGAGAGAGAGAACGAGAAGCTGTGAGTGAGAGAGAGAGAAAGAGAAGCTGTGAGTGAGAGAGAGAGAGAAAGAGAAGCTGTGAGTGAGAGAGTGAGAGAGAGAAAGAGAAGATGTTAGTGAGAGTGAGAGAGAGAGAGAAAGAGAAGCTGTGAGTGAGAGAGAGAGAGAAAGAGAAGCTGTGAGAGAGAAAGAGAAGCTGTGAGTGAGAGAGAGAAAGAGTAGCTGTGAGTGAGAGAGAGAGAGAAAGAGAAGCTGTGATTAAGAAGGAGAGGGAAAGAGAAGAAGTGAGTGAGAGAGAGAGAGAGAGAAAGAGGCTGTGAGACAGAAAGAGAAGCTGTGAGTGAGAGAGTGAGAGAGAGAAAGAGAATCTGTTAGTGAGAGAGAGAGAGAAAGAGAAGCTGTGAGAGAGAGAGAGAGAAAGAGAAGCTGTGAGTGAGAGAGAGAATGAGAAGCTGTGAGTGAGAGAGAGAGAAGCTGTGAGTGAGAGAGAGAGAAGATGTGAGTGAGAGAGAGAGAGGGAGAAAGAGAAGCTGTGTGTGAGAGAGAGAGAAAGAGAAGCTGTGAGTGAGAGTGAGAGAGAGAGAAAGAGAAAGAGAAGCTGTGAGTGAGAGAGCGAGAGAGAGAAAGAGAAGCTGTTAGTGAGAGTGAGAGAGAGAGAGAAAGAGAAGCTGTGAGTGAGTGAGAGAGAGAAAGAGATGCTGTGAGTGAGAGAGAGAGAGAAAGAGAAGCTGTGAGTGAGAGAGAGAGAAAGAGAAGCTGTGTGAGAGAGAGAGAAAGAGAAGCTGTGAGTGAGAAGGAGAGGGAAAGAGAAGCTGTGAATGAGTGAGAGAGAGAGAAAGAGAAGCTGTGAGTGAGAGAGAGAGAAAGAGAAGCTGTGAGTGAGAGAGAGAGAGAAAGAGAAGCTGTGAGTAAGAAGGAGAGGGAAAGAGAAGCTGTGAGTGAGTGAGAGAGAGAGAAAGAGAAGCTGTGAGAGAGAGAGAGATTGAAAGAGAAGCTGTGAGTGAGAGAGAGAGAAAGAGAAGCTGTGAGTGAGAGAGAGAAAGAGGAGCTGTGACTGAGAGGGAGAGAGAGAAAGAGAAGCTGTGAGTTACACAGAGAGAGAGAAGCTGTGAGTTAGAGAGAGAGAAAGAGAAGCTGTGAGTGACAGAGAGAAAGAGAAGCTGAGAGTGAGAGAGAGAGAGGGAGAAAGAGAAGCTGTGTGCGTGAGAGAGAGAAAGAGAAGCTGTGAGTGAGAGAGAGAGAAAGTGAAGCTGTGAGTGAGAGAGAGAGTGAAAGAGAAGCTGTGAGTGAGAGAGAGAGGGGGAGAAAGAGAAGCTGTGTGTGTGTGAGAGAGAAAGAGAAGCTGTGAGTGAGAGTGAGTGAGAAAGAGAGAGAAGCTGTGAGTGTGAGTGAGAGAGAAAGAGAAGCTGTGAGTGAGTGAGAGAGAGAGAATGAGAAGCTGTGAGTGTGAGAGAGAAGCTGTGAGAGAGAGAAAGAGAAGCTGTGAGTGAGAGAGAGAGAGAGAAGATGTGAGTGATAGAGAGAGAGAATGAGAAGCGGTCAGTGAGAGAGAGAGAAAGTAAGAGAAGCTGTGAGTGAGATAGAGAGAGAGAGAAAGAGAAGCTGTGAGTGAGAGAGAGAGAAGGAGAGAAAGATAATCTGTGAGAGAGAGAGAGAAAGAGAAGCTGTGTGTTTTAGAGAGAGAGAAAGAGAAGCTGTGAGTGAGAGAGAGAGAAAGAGAAGCTGTGAGTGAGAGAGAGAGAAGCTATGAGTGAGAGAGAGAAAGAAAAGCTGTGAGTGAGAGAGAGAGAGAAAGAGAAGATATGAGTGAGAGAGAGAGAAAGAGAAGCTGTGAGTGAGAGAGAGAGAAGCTATGAGTGAGAGAGAGAAAGACAAGCTGTGAGTGGGAGAGAGAGAAAGAGAGTCTGTGAATCAGAGAGAGAGGGAAGCTGTGAGTGAGAGAGAGAGAGAGCCGCTGTGAGTGAGAGAGAGAGAAAGAGAAGCTGTGAATGAGAGAGAGAGAGAAAGAGAAGCTGTGAGTGAGAAGGAGAGGGAAAGAGAAGCTGTGAGTGAGTTAGAGAGAGAGAAAGAGAAGCTGTGAGAGAGAAAGAGAAGCTGTGAGTGAGTGAGAGAGATAGAAAGAGAAGCTGTGAGTGAGAGAGAGAGAAAGAGAAGCTGTGAGTAAGAAGGATAGGGAAAGTGAAGAAGTGAGTGAGTGAGAGAGAGAGAGAAAGAGAAGCTGTGAGAGAGAAAGAGAAGCTGTGAGTGAGAGAGTGAGAGAGAGAAAGAGAATCTGTTAGTGAGAGTGAGAGAGAGAGAAAGAGAAGCTGTGAGTGAGAGAGAGATTGAAAGAGAAGCTGTGAGTGAGAGAGAGAGAGAAAGAGAAGCTGTGAGTGAGAGAGAGAAAGAAGCTGTGACTGAGAGGGAGAGAGAGAAAGAGAAGCTGTGAGTTACACAGAGAGAGAGAAGCTGTGAGTTAGAGAGAGAGAAAGAGAAGCTGTGAGTGACAGAGAGAGTGAAAGAGAAGCTGTGAGTGAGACAGAGAGAGGGAGAAAGAGAAGCTGTGTGCGTGAGAGAGAGAAAGAGAAGCTATGAGTGAGAGAGAGAGAAAGTGAAGCTGTGAGTGAGAGAGAGAGAGAGAAGCTGTGTGTGTGAGAGAGAAAGATATTTTGAGAAAGAGAGAGTGAAAGAGAAGCTGTGAGTGAGAGAGAGAGAGGGAGAAAGAGAAGCTGTGTGTGTGAGAGAGAGAAAGAGAAGCTGTGAGTGAGAGAGAGAGAGAGAGAGAAAGAGAAGCTGTGAGTGTGAGTGAGAGAGAAAGAGAAGCTGTGAGTGAGTGAGAGAGAGAGAATGAGAAGCTGTGAGTGAGAGAGAGAGAAAGTATGAGAAGCTGTGAGTGAGATAGAGAGAGAGAGAAAGAGAAGCTGTGAGTGAGAGAGAGAGAGAGAGGGAGAGAAAGATAATCTGTGAGAGAGAGAGAGAGAAAGAGAAGCTGTGTGTTTTAGAGAGAGAGAAAGAGAAGCTGTGATTGAGTGTGTGTGAGAGAGAAAGAGAAGCTGTGAGTGAGAGAGAGAGAAAGAGAAGCTGTGAGTGAGAGAGAGAGAAGCTATGAGTGAGAGAGAGAAAGAAAAGCTGTGAGTGAGAGAGAGAGAGAGAAAGAGAAGCAGTGAGAGAGAGAGAAACAGAAGCTGTGAGTGAGACAGAGAGAGAGAAAGAGAAGCTGTGAGAGAGAGAGGGAGAAAGAGAAGCTGTGAGAGAGAGAGAGAGAAAGAGAAGCTGTGAGTGTGTGAGAGAGAGAAAGAGAAGCTGTGAGTGAGAGAGAGAGAAAGAAAGAGAAATTAGAGTGAGAAAGAGAGAGAGAAAGAGAAGCTGTGAGTGGGAGAGAGAGAAAGAGAGTCTGTGAATCAGAGAGAGAGAGAGAAGCTGTGAGTGAGAGAGAGAGAGCCGCTGTGAGTGAGAGAGAGAGAAAGAGAAGCTGTGAATGAGAGAGAGAGAGAAAGAGAAGCTGTGAGTGAGAGAGAGAGAGAAAGAGAAGCTGTGAGTGAGTGAGAGAGAGAAAGGGAAGTTTGTGAGTGAGAGAGAGAAGCTGTGAGTGAGAGAGAGAAAGAAAAGCTGTGAGTGAGAGAGAGAGAGAGAAAGAGAAGCTGTCAGTGAGACAGAGAGAGAGAAAGAGCTGTGAGAGAGAGAGAGAGGGAGAAAGAGAAGCTGTGAGAGAGAGAGAAAGAGAAGCTGTGAGTGTGTGTGTGAGAGAAAGAGAAGCTGTGAGTGAGAGAGAGAGAAAGAAAGAGAAATTAGAGTGAGAAAGAGAGAGAGAAAGAGAAGCTGTGAGTGAGAGAGAGAGAGAAGATGTGAGTGATAGAGAGAGAGAATGAGAAGCTGTGAGTGATAGAGAGAGTAAGTAAGAGAAGCTATGAGTGAGATAGAGAGAGAGAGAAGGAGAAGCTGTGAGTGAGAGAGAGAGAGGGAGAAAGATAAGCTGTGTGTGTGTGAGAGAGAAGCTGTGTGTGTGTGAGAGAGAAAGAAAAGCTGTGATTGAGAGTGAGAGAGAGAGAGAAAGAGAGGCTGTGAGTGAGAGAGAGAGAAGCTGTGAGTGAGAGAGAGAAAGAAAAGCGGTGAGTGAGAGAGAGAGAGAAAGAGAAGCTGTGAGTGAGAGAGTGAGAGAGAGAAAGAGAAGCTGTGAGTGAGAGAGAGAGAAGCTGTGTGAGAGAGAGAAAGAAAAGCTGTGAGTGAGAGAGAGAGAAAGAGAAGCTGTGTGAGAGAGAGAGGGGAAGAAAGAGAAGCTGTGTGTGTGAGAGAGAGAAAGAGAAGCTGTGAGTGGGTGAGAGAGAGAAAGAGAAGCTGTGAGTGAGAGAGAGAGAGAGAAAGAAAGAGAAATTAGAGTGAGAAAGAGAGAGAGAAAGAGAAGCTGTGAGTGGGAGAGAGAGAAAGAGTCTGTGAGTGAGTGAGAGAGAGAGAAGCTGTGAGTGAGAGAGAGAGAAAGAGAAGCTGTGAATGAGAGAGAGAGAAACTGTGAGTGAGAGAGAGAGAAAGAGAAGCTGTGAGTGATTAAGAGAGAGAAAGGGGAGTTGTGAGTGAGAGAGAGAGAGAAAGAGAAGCTGTGAGTGAGAGAGAGAGAGAAAGAGAAGCTGTGAGTGAGAGAGAGAGAAAGAGAAGCTGTGAGTGAGAAGGATAGGGAAAGAGAAGCTGTGAGTGAGTGAGAGAGAGAGAAAGAGAAGCTGTGAGAGAGAAAGAGAGAAGCTGTGAGTGAGAGATTGAGAGAGAGAAAGAGAAGCTGTGAGTGAGAGAGAGAAAGAGAAGCTGTGAGTGAGAGTGAGAGAGAGAAAGAGAAGCTGTGAGTGAGAGAGAGAGAAGCTGTGTGAGAGAGAGAAAGAAAAGCTGTGAGTGAGAGAGAGAGAAAGAGAAGCTGTGTGAGAGAGAGAGGGGAAGAAAGAGAAGCTGTGTGTGAGAGAGAGAGAAAGAGAAGCTGTGAGTGGGTGAGAGAGAGAAAGAGAAGCTGTGAGTGAGAGAGAGAGAGAGAAAGAAAGAGAAATTAGAGTGAGAAAGAGAGAGAGAGAAAGAGAAGCTGTGAGTGGGAGAGAGAGAAAGAGTCTGTGAGTGAGTGAGAGAGAGAGAAGCTGTGAGTGAGAGAGAGAGAAAGAGAAGCTGTGAATGAGAGAGAGAGAAACTGTGAGTGAGAGAGAGAGAAAGAGAAGCTGTGAGTGATTAAGAGAGAGAAAGGGGAGTTGTGAGTGAGAGAGAGAGAGAAAGAGTAGCTGTGAGTGAGAGAGAGAGAGAAAGAGAAGCTGTGAGTGAGAGAGAGAGAAAGAGAAGCTGTGAGTGAGAAGGATAGGGAAAGAGAAGCTGTGAGTGAGTGAGAGAGAGAGAAAGAGAAGCTGTGAGAGAGAAAGAGAGAAGCTGTGAGTGAGAGATTGAGAGAGAGAAAGAGAAGCTGTGAGTGAGAGAGAGAAAGAGAAGCTGTGAGTGAGAGGGAGAGAGAGAAAGAGAAGCTGTGAGTGAGAGAGAAAGAGAAGCTGTGAGTGAGAGAGAGAAAGAGAAGTTGTGAGTGAGAGGGAGAGAGAAAGAGAAGTTGTGAGTGACAGAGAGAGAGAGAAAGAGAAGCTGTGAGTGAGAGAGTGAGAGAGAGAAAGCGAAGCTGTTAGTGAGAGTGAGAGAGAGAGAGAAGCTGTGAGTGAGAGAGAGATTGAAAGAGAAGCTGTGAGTGAGAGAGAGAGAGAGAGAGAAGCTGTAAGTGAGAGAGAGAAAGAGAAGCTGTGAGTGAGAGGGAGAGAAAGAGAAGCTGTGAGTGACACAGAGAGAGAGAACCTGTGAGGTAGAGAGAGAGAAAGAGAAGCTGTGAGTGACAGAGAGAGAGAAAGAGAAGCTGAGAGTGAGAGAGAGAGAGAATGTGAAGCTGTGAGTGAGAGAGAGAGAGAAAGAGAAGCTGTGTGTGTGTGAGAGAGGGAAAGATAGTCTAAGAAAGAGAGAGTGAAAGAGAAGCTGTGAGTGAGACAGAGAGAGGGAGAAAGAGAAGCTGTGTGTGTGAGAGAGAGAAAGAGAAACTGTGAGTGAGAGTGAGAGAGAGAAAGAGAAGCTGTGAGTGAGAGAGAGAGAAAGAGAAGCTGTGAGTGAGAGAGATAGAGTAAGCGAAGCTGTGAGTGAGAGAGAGAGAGAGAATGAGAAGCTGTGAGTGTGAGAGAGAGAAGCTGTGAGTGAGAGAGAGAGAGATGTGAGTGATAGAGAGAGAGAAAGAGAAGCTGTGAGTGAGAGGGAGAGAAAGTAAGAGAAGCTGTGAGTGAGATAGAGAGAGAGAAAGAGAAGCTGTGAGTGAGAGAGAGAGAGGGAGAAAGATAATCTGTGATTGAGAGAGAGAGAAAGAAAGAGAAGCTGTGAGTGAGAGAGAGAGAAAGAGAAGCTGTGAGTGAGAGAGAGAGAGGGAGAAAGATAATCTGTGATTGAGAGAGAGAGAAAGAAAGAGAAGCTGTGAGTGAGAGAGAGAGAAAGAAAAGCTGTGAGTGAGAGAGAGAGAGAAAGAGAAGATATGAGTGAGAGAGAGAGAGAAGCAGTGAGTGAGAGAGAGAGAGAAAGAGAAGCTGTGAGTGAGACAGAGAGAGAGAAAGAGAAGCTGTGAGAGAGAGAGGGGAAGAAAGAGAAGCTGTGTGTGTGAGAGAGAGAAAGAGAAGCTGTGAGTGTGAGAGAGAGAAAGAGAAGCTGTGAGTGTGAGAGAGAGAAAGAGATGCTGTGAGAGAGAGAGAAGCTGTGAGTGAGAGAGAGAAAGAAAAGCGGTGAGTGAGAGAGAGAGAGAAAGAGAAGCTGTGAGTGAGAGAGTGAGAGAGAGAAAGAGAAGCTGTGAGTGAGAGAGAGAAGCTGTGTGAGAGAGAGAAAGAAAAGCTGTGAGTGAGAGAGAGAGAAAGAGAAGCTGTGTGAGAGAGAGAGGGGAAGAAAGAGAAGCTGTGTGTGAGAGAGAAAGAGAAGCTGTGAGTGGGTGAGAGAGAGAAAGAGAAGCTGTGAGTGAGAGAGAGAGAGAAAGAAAGAGAAATTAGAGTGAGAAAGAGAGAGAGAAAGAGAAGCTGTGAGTGGGAGAGAGAGAAAGAGTCTGTGAGTGAGTGAGAGAGAGAGAAGCTGTGAGTGAGAGAGAGAAAGAGAAGCTGTGAATGAGAGAGAGAGAAACTGTGAGTGAGAGAGAGAGAAAGAGAAGCTGTGAGTGATTAAGAGAGAGAAAGGGGAGTTGTGAGTGAGAGAGAGAGAGAAAGAGAAAGAGAAGCTGTGAGTGAGAGAGAGAGAATGAGAAGCTGTGAGTGAGAGAGAGAAGCTGTGAGAGAGAGAAAGAGAAGCTGTGAGTGAGTGAGAGAGAGAAGATGTGAGTGATAGAGAGAGAGAATGAGAAGCTGTGAGAGAGAGAGTGAGAGAAAGTAAGAGAAGCTGTGAGTGAGATAGAGAGAGAGAGAAAGAGAAGCTGTGAGTGAGAGAGAGAGGGAGAGAAAGATAATCTGTGAGAGAGAGAGAGAAAGAGAAGCTGTGTGTTTTAGAGAGAGAGAAAGAGAAGCTGTGAGTGAGAGAGAGAGAAAGAGAAGCTGTGAGTGAGAGAGAGAAGCTATGAGTGAGAGAGAGAAAGAAAAGCTGTGAGTGAGAGAGAGAGAGAAAGAGAAGATATGAGTGAGAGAGAGAGAAACAGAAGCTGTGCGTGAGAGAGAGAGAAGCTATGAGTGAGAGAGAGAAAGAAAAGCTGTGAGTGAGAGAGAAACAGAAGCTGTGAGTGAGACAGAGAGAGAGAAAGAGAAGCTGTGAGAGAGAGAGAGAGAGGAAGAAATAGAAGCTGTGAGAGAGAGAGAGAAAGAGAAGCTGTGAGTGTGTGAGAGAGAGAAAGAGAAGCTGTGAGTGAGAGAGAGAGAAAGAAAGAGAAATTAGAGTGAGAAAGAGAGAGAAAGAGAAGCTGTGAGTGGGAGAGAGAGAAAGAGAGTCTGTGAATCAGAGAGAGAGAGAGAAGCTGTGAGTGAGTGAGAGAGAGAGAGCCGCTGTGAGTGAGAGAGAGAGAAAGAGAAGCTGTGAATGAGAGAGAGAGAAAGAGAAGCTGTGAGTGAGAGAGAGAGAAAGAGAAGCTGTGAGTGAGTGAGAGAGAGAAAGGGAAGTTTGTGAGTGAGAGAGAGAGAGAAAGAGAAGCTTGAGAGAGAGAGATGCTGTGAGTGAGAGAGAGAAAGAAAAGCTGTGAGTGAGAGAGAGAGAGAGAAAGAGAAGATGTGAGTGAGTGAGAGAGAGAGAAGCAGTGAGAGAGAGAGAGAGAGAGAGAGAAGCTGTCAGTGAGACAGAGAGAGAGAAAGAGAAGCTGTGAGAGAGAGAGAGAGGGAGAAAGAGAAGCTGTGAGAGAGAGAGTGAAAGAGAAGCTGCGAGTGTGTGTGAGAGAGAAAGAGAAGCTGTGAGTGAGAGAGAGAGAAAGAAAGAGAAATTAGAGTGAGAAAGAGAGAGAGAGAGAAGCTGTGAGTGAGAGAGAGAAAGAAAAGCTGTGAGTGAGAGAGAGAGAGAGAAAGAGAAGATGTGTGTTTGTGAGAGAGAGAAAGATAGTCTGAGAAAGAGAGAGTGAAAGAGAAGCTGTGAGTGAGACAGAGAGAGGGAGAAAGAGAAGCTGTGTGCGTGAGAGAGAGAAAGAGAAGCTGTGAGTGAGAGTGAGAGAGAGAGAGAGAAAGAGAAGCTGTGAGTGAGAGAGAGAGACAGAGAAGCTGTGTGTGTGTGAGAGAGAAAGATAGTCTGAGAAAGAGAGAGTGAAAGAGAAGCTGTGAGTGAGAGTGAGAGAGAGAGAGAGAAAGAGAAGCTGTGAGTGAGAGAGAGAGAGAATGAGAAGCTGTGAGTGAGAGAGAAGCTGTGAGTGAGAGAGAGAGAGAAGATGTGAGTGAGAGAGAGAGGGAGAAAGAGAAGCTGTATGTGTGTGAAAGAGAAAGAGAAGCTGTAAGTGAGAGTGAGAGAGAGAGAAAAAGAAAGAGAAGCTCTGAGTGAGAGAGCGAGAGAGAGAAAGAGAAGCTGTTAGTGAGAGTGAGAGAGAAAGAGAAGCTGTGAGTGACAGAGAGAGAGAAGCTGTGAGTTAGAGAGAAAGAGAAGCTGTGAGTGAGAGAGAGAGAGAAAGAGAAGCTGTGAGTGAGTGAGAGAGAAAGAGATGCTGTGAGTGAGAGAGAGGGAGAAAGAGAAGCTGTGTGCGTGAGAGAGAGAAAGTGAAGCTGTGAGTGAGAGAGTGAGAGAAAGAGACGCTGTGTGTGTGAGAGAGAGAAAGATAGTCTGAGAAAGAGAGAGTGAAAGAGAAGCTGTGAGTGAGAGAGAGAGAGGGAGAAAGAGAAGCTGTGTGTGTGTGAGAGAGAAAGAGAAGCTGTGAGTGAGAGAGAGAGAGAAAAAGAGAAGCTGTGAGTGTGAGTGAGAGAGAAAGAGAAGCTGTGAGTGAGAGAGAGAGAGAAGATGTGAGTGATAGAGAGAGAGAATGAGAAGCTGTGAGTGAGAGAGAGAGAAAGTAAGAGAAGCTGTGAGTGAGAGAGAGAGAGGGAGAGAAAGATAATCTGTGAGAGAGAGAGAGAGAAAGAGAAGCTGTGTGTTTTAGAGAGAGAGAAAGAGAAGCTGTGATTGAGTGTGTGTGAGAGAGAAAGAGAAGCTGTGAGTGAGAGAGAGAGAAAGAGAAGCTGTGAGTGAGAGAGAGAGAAGCTATGAGTGAGAGAGAGAAAGAAAAGCTGTGAGTGAGAGAGAGAGAGAAAGAGAAGCAGTGAGAGAGAGAAACAGAAGCTGTGAGTGAGACAGAGAGAGAGAAAGAGAAGCTGTGAGAGAGAGAGAGGGAGAAAGAGAAGCTGTGAGAGAGAGAGAGAAAGAGAAGCTGTGAGTGTGTGTGAGAGAGAAAGAGAAGCTGTGAGTAAGAGAGAGAGAAAGAAAGAGAAATTAGAGTGAGAAAGAGAGAGAGAAAGAGAAGCTGTGAGTGGGAGAGAGAGAAAGAGAGTCTGTGAATCAGAGAGAGAGAGAGAAGCTGTGAGTGAGAGAGAGAGAGCCGCTGTGAGTGAGTGAGAGAGAAAGAGAAGCTGTGAATGAGAGAGAGAGAGAAAAAGAAGCTGTGAGTGAGAGAGAGAGAAAGAGAAGCTGTGAGTGAGTGAGAGAGAGAAAGGGAAGTTTGTGAGTGAGAGAGAGAAGCTGTGAGTGAGAGAGAGAAAGAAAAGCTGTGAGTGAGAGAGAGGGAGAGAAAGAGAAGCTGTCAGTGAGACAGAGAGAGAAAGAGTTGTGAGAGAGAGAGAGAGGGAGAAAGAGAAGCTGTGAGAGAGAGAGAAAGAGAAGCTGTGAGTGTGTGTGTGAGAGAAAGAGAAGCTGTGAGTGAGAGAGAGAGAAAGAAAGAGAAATTAGAGTGAGAAAGAGAGAGAGAAAGAGAAGCTGTGAGTGAGAGAGAGAGAGAGAAGATGTGAGTGATAGAGAGAGAGAATGAGAAGCTGTGAGTGATAGAGAGAGTAAGTAAGAGAAGCTGTGAGTGAGATAGAGAGAGAGAGAAGGAGAAGCTGTGTGTGTGAGAGAGAGAAAGAAAAGCAGTGATTGAGAGTGAGAGAGAGAGAAAGAGAGGCTGTGAGTGAGAGAGAGAGAAGCTGTGAGTGAGAGAGAGAAAGAAAAGCGGTGAGTGAGAGAGAGAGAGAAAGAGAAGCTGTGAGTGAGAGAGTGAGAGAGAGAAAGAGAAGCTGTGAGTGAGAGAGAGAGAAGCTGTGTGAGAGAGAGAAAGAAAAGCTGTGAGTGAGAGAGAGAGAAAGAGAAGCTGTGTGAGAGAGAGAGGGGAAGAAAGAGAAGCTGTGTGTGTGAGAGAGAGAAAGAGAAGCTGTGAGTGGGTGAGAGAGAGAACGAGAAGCTGTGAGTGAGAGAGAGAGAGAGAAAGAAAGAGAAATTAGAGTGAGAAAGAGAGAGAGAAAGAGAAGCTGTGAGTGGGAGAGAGAAAAAGAGTCTGTGAGTGAGTGAGAGAGAGAGAAGCTGTGAGTGAGAGAGAGAGAAAGAGAAGCTGTGAATGAGAGAGAGAGAAACTGTGAGTGAGAGAGAGAGAAAGAGAAGCTGTGAGTGATTAAGAGAGAGAAAGGGGAGTTGTGAGTGAGAGAGAGAGAGAAAGAGAAGCTGTGAGTGAGAGAGAGAGAGAAAGAGAAGCTGTGAGTGAGAGAGAGAGAAAGAGAAGCTGTGAGTGAGAAGGATAGGGAAAGAGAAGCTGTGAGTGAGTGAGAGAGAGAGAAAGAGAAGCTGTGAGAGAGAAAGAGAGAAGCTGTGAGTGAGAGAGTGAGAGAGAGAAAGAGAAGCTGTGAGTGAGAGAGAGAAAGAGAAGCTGTGAGTGAGAGGGAGAGAGAGAAAGAGAAGCTGTGAGTGAGAGAGAAAGAGAAGCTGTGAGTGAGAGAGAGAAAGAGAAGTTGTGAGTGAGAGGGAGAGAGAAAGAGAAGTTGTGAGTGACAGAGAGAGAGAGAAAGAGAAGCTGTGAGTGAGAGAGTGAGAGAGAGAAAGAGAAGCTGTTAGTGAGAGTGAGAGTGAGAGAGAAAGAGAAGCTGTGAGTGAGAGAGAGATTGAAAGAGAAGCTGTGAGTGAGAGAGAGAGAGAAAGAGAAGCTGTAAGTGAGAGAGAGAAAGAGAAGCTGTGAGTGAGAGGGAGAGAAAGAGAAGCTGTGAGTGACACAGAGAGAGAGAACCTGTGAGGTAGAGAGAGAGAAAGAGAAGCTGTGAGTGACAGAGAGAGAGAAAGAGAAGCTGAGAGTGAGAGAGAGAGAGAATGTGAAGCTGTGAGTGAGACAGAGAGAGAAAGAGAAGCTGTGTGTGTGTGTGAGAGAGAAAGATAGTCTGAGAAAGAGAGAGTGAAAGAGAAGCTGTGAGTGAGACAGAGAGAGGGAGAAAGAGAAGCTGTGTGTGTGAGAGAGAGAAAGAGAAGCTGTGAGTGAGAGTGAGAGAGAGAAAGAGAAGCTGTGAGTGAGAGAGAGAGAAAGAGAAGCTGTGAGTGAGAGAGATAGAGAAAGCGAAGCTGTGAGTGAGAGAGAGAGAGAGAATGAGAAGCTGTGAGTGTGAGAGAGAGAAGCTGTGAGTGAGAGAGAGAGAGATGTGAGTGATAGAGAGAGAGAAAGAGAAGCTGTGAGTGAGAGGGAGAGAAAGTAAGAGAAGCTGTGAGTGAGATAGAGAGAGAGAGAAAGAGAAGCTGTGAGTGAGAGAGAGAGAGGGAGAAAGATAACCTGTGATTGAGAGAGAGAGAAAGAAAGAGAAGCTGTGAGTGAGAGAGAGAGAAAGAGAAGCTGTGAGTGAGAGAGAGAGAAGCTGTGTGAGAGAGAGAAAGAAAAGCTGTGAGTGAGAGAGAGAGAGAAAGAGAAGATATGAGTGAGAGAGAGAAGCAGTGAGTGAGAGAGAGAGAGAAAGAGAAGCTGTGAGTGAGACAGAGAGAGAGAAAGAGAAGCTGTGAGAGAGAGAGAGGGGAAGAAAGAGAAGCTGTGTGTGTGAGAGAGAGAAAGAGAAGCTGTGAGTGTGAGAGAGAGAAAGAGAAGCTGTGAGTGTGAGAGAGAGAAAGAGATGCTGTGAGTGAGAGAGAGAGAAGCTGTGAGTGAGAGAGAGAAAGAAAAGCGGTGAGTGAGAGAGAGAGAGAAAGAGAAGATGTGAGTGAGAGAGTGAGAGAGAGAAAGAGAAGCTGTGAGTGAGAGAGAGAGAAGCTGTGTGAGAGAGAGAAAGAAAAGCTGTGAGTGAGAGAGAGAGAAAGAGAAGCTGTGTGAGAGAGAGAGGGGAAGAAAGAGAAGCTGTGTGTGAGAGAGAAAGAGAAGCTGTGAGTGGGTGAGAGAGAGAAAGAGAAGCTGTGAGTGAGAGAGAGAGAGAGAAAGAAAGAGAAATTAGAGTGAGAAAGAGAGTGAGAAAGAGAAGCTGTGAGTGGGAGAGAGAGAAAGAGTCTGTGAGTGAGTGAGAGAGAGAGAAGCTGTGAGTGAGAGAGAGAGAAAGAGAAGCTGTGAATGAGAGAGAGAGAAACTGTGAGTGAGAGAGAGAGAAAGAGAAGCTGTGAGTGATTAAGAGAGAGAAAGGGGAGTTGTGAGTGAGAGAGAGAGAGAAAGAGAAGCTGTGAGTGAGAGAGAGAGAAAAAGAGAAGCTGTGAGTGAGAGAGAGAGAAAGAAAGAGAAGCTGTGAGTGAGAAGGATAGGGAAAGAGAAGCTGTGAGTGAGTGAGAGAGAGAGAAAGAGAAGCTGTGAGAGAGAAAGAGAGAAGCTGTGAGTGAGAGAGTGAGAGAGAGAAAGAGAAGCTGTGTGTGAGAGAGAAAAAGAGAAGCTGTGAGTGAGAGTGAGAGAGAGAAAGAGAAGCTGTGAGTGAGAGAGAGAGAAAGAGAAGCTGTGAGTGAGAGAGAGAGAGGGAGAAAGATAATCTGTGATTGAGAGAGAGAGAAAGAAAGAGAAGCTGTGAGTGAGAGAGAGAGAAAGAAAAGCTGTGAGTGAGAGAGAGAGAGAAAGAGAAGATATGAGTGAGAGAGAGAGAGAAGCAGTGAGTGAGAGAGAGAGAGAAAGAGAAGCTGTGAGTGAGACAGAGAGAGAGAAAGAGAAGCTGTGAGAGAGAGAGGGGAAGAAAGAGAAGCTGTGTGTGTGAGAGAGAGAAAGAGAAGCTGTGAGTGTGAGAGAGAGAAAGAGAAGCTGTGAGTGTGAGAGAGAGAAAGAGATGCTGTGAGAGAGAGAGAAGCTGTGAGTGAGAGAGAGAAAGAAAAGCGGTGAGTGAGAGAGAGAGAGAAAGAGAAGCTGTGAGTGAGAGAGTGAGAGAGAGAAAGAGAAGCTGTGAGTGAGAGAGAGAAGCTGTGTGAGAGAGAGAAAGAAAAGCTGTGAGTGAGAGAGAGAGAAAGAGAAGCTGTGTGAGAGAGAGAGGGGAAGAAAGAGAAGCTGTGTGTGAGAGAGAAAGAGAAGCTGTGAGTGGGTGAGAGAGAGAAAGAGAAGCTGTGAGTGAGAGAGAGAGAGAAAGAAAGAGAAATTAGAGTGAGAAAGAGAGAGAGAAAGAGAAGCTGTGAGTGGGAGAGAGAGAAAGAGTCTGTGAGTGAGTGAGAGAGAGAGAAGCTGTGAGTGAGAGAGAGAAAGAGAAGCTGTGAATGAGAGAGAGAGAAACTGTGAGTGAGAGAGAGAGAAAGAGAAGCTGTGAGTGATTAAGAGAGAGAAAGGGGAGTTGTGAGTGAGAGAGAGAGAGAAAGAGAAAGAGAAGCTGTGAGTGAGAGAGAGAGAATGAGAAGCTGTGAGTGAGAGAGAGAAGCTGTGAGAGAGAGAAAGAGAAGCTGTGAGTGAGTGAGAGAGAGAAGATGTGAGTGATAGAGAGAGAGAATGAGAAGCTGTGAGAGAGAGAGTGAGAGAAAGTAAGAGAAGCTGTGAGTGAGATAGAGAGAGAGAGAAAGAGAAGCTGTGAGTGAGAGAGAGAGGGAGAGAAAGATAATCTGTGAGAGAGAGAGAGAAAGAGAAGCTGTGTGTTTTAGAGAGAGAGAAAGAGAAGCTGTGAGTGAGAGAGAGAGAAAGAGAAGCTGTGAGTGAGAGAGAGAAGCTATGAGTGAGAGAGAGAAAGAAAAGCTGTGAGTGAGAGAGAGAGAGAAAGAGAAGATATGAGTGAGAGAGAGAGAAACAGAAGCTGTGCGTGAGAGAGAGAGAAGCTATGAGTGAGAGAGAGAAAGAAAAGCTGTGAGTGAGAGAGAAACAGAAGCTGTGAGTGAGACAGAGAGAGAGAAAGAGAAGCTGTGAGAGAGAGAGAGAGAGGAAGAAATAGAAGCTGTGAGAGAGAGAGAGAAAGAGAAGCTGTGAGTGTGTGAGAGAGAGAAAGAGAAGCTGTGAGTGAGAGAGAGAGAAAGAAAGAGAAATTAGAGTGAGAAAGAGAGAGAAAGAGAAGCTGTGAGTGGGAGAGAGAGAAAGAGAGTCTGTGAATCAGAGAGAGAGAGAGAAGCTGTGAGTGAGTGAGAGAGAGAGAGCCGCTGTGAGTGAGAGAGAGAGAAAGAGAAGCTGTGAATGAGAGAGAGAGAAAGAGAAGCTGTGAGTGAGAGAGAGAGAAAGAGAAGCTGTGAGTGAGTGAGAGAGAGAAAGGGAAGTTTGTGAGTGAGAGAGAGAGAGAAAGAGAAGCTTGAGAGAGAGAGATGCTGTGAGTGAGAGAGAGAAAGAAAAGCTGTGAGTGAGAGAGAGAGAGAGAAAGAGAAGATGTGAGTGAGTGAGAGAGAGAGAAGCAGTGAGTGAGAGAGAGAGAGAGAGAGAAGCTGTCAGTGAGACAGAGAGAGAGAAAGAGAAGCTGTGAGAGAGAGAGAGAGGGAGAAAGAGAAGCTGTGAGAGAGAGAGTGAAAGAGAAGCTGCGAGTGTGTGTGAGAGAGAAAGAGAAGCTGTGAGTGAGAGAGAGAGAAAGAAAGAGAAATTAGAGTGAGAAAGAGAGAGAGAGAGAAGCTGTGAGTGAGAGAGAGAAAGAAAAGCTGTGAGTGAGAGAGAGAGAGAGAAAGAGAAGATGTGTGTTTGTGAGAGAGAGAAAGATAGTCTGAGAAAGAGAGAGTGAAAGAGAAGCTGTGAGTGAGACAGAGAGAGGGAGAAAGAGAAGCTGTGTGCGTGAGAGAGAGAAAGAGAAGCTGTGAGTGAGAGTGAGAGAGAGAGAGAGAAAGAGAAGCTGTGAGTGAGAGAGAGAGACAGAGAAGCTGTGTGTGTGTGAGAGAGAAAGATAGTCTGAGAAAGAGAGAGTGAAAGAGAAGCTGTGAGTGAGAGTGAGAGAGAGAGAGAGAAAGAGAAGCTGTGAGTGAGAGAGAGAGAGAATGAGAAGCTGTGAGTGAGAGAGAAGCTGTGAGTGAGAGAGAGAGAGAAGATGTGAGTGAGAGAGAGAGGGAGAAAGAGAAGCTGTATGTGTGTGAAAGAGAAAGAGAAGCTGTAAGTGAGAGTGAGAGAGAGAGAAAAAGAAAGAGAAGCTCTGAGTGAGAGAGCGAGAGAGAGAAAGAGAAGCTGTTAGTGAGAGTGAGAGAGAAAGAGAAGCTGTGAGTGACAGAGAGAGAGAAGCTGTGAGTTAGAGAGAAAGAGAAGCTGTGAGTGAGAGAGAGAGAGAAAGAGAAGCTGTGAGTGAGTGAGAGAGAAAGAGATGCTGTGAGTGAGAGAGAGGGAGAAAGAGAAGCTGTGTGCGTGAGAGAGAGAAAGTGAAGCTGTGAGTGAGAGAGTGAGAGAAAGAGACGCTGTGTGTGTGAGAGAGAGAAAGATAGTCTGAGAAAGAGAGAGTGAAAGAGAAGCTGTGAGTGAGAGAGAGAGAGGGAGAAAGAGAAGCTGTGTGTGTGTGAGAGAGAAAGAGAAGCTGTGAGTGAGAGAGAGAGAGAAAAAGAGAAGCTGTGAGTGTGAGTGAGAGAGAAAGAGAAGCTGTGAGTGAGAGAGAGAGAGAAGATGTGAGTGATAGAGAGAGAGAATGAGAAGCTGTGAGTGAGAGAGAGAGAAAGTAAGAGAAGCTGTGAGTGAGAGAGAGAGAGGGAGAGAAAGATAATCTGTGAGAGAGAGAGAGAGAGAAAGAGAAGCTGTGTGTTTTAGAGAGAGAGAAAGAGAAGCTGTGATTGAGTGTGTGTGAGAGAGAAAGAGAAGCTGTGAGTGAGAGAGAGAGAAAGAGAAGCTGTGAGTGAGAGAGAGAGAAGCTATGAGTGAGAGAGAGAAAGAAAAGCTGTGAGTGAGAGAGAGAGAGAAAGAGAAGCAGTGAGAGAGAGAAACAGAAGCTGTGAGTGAGACAGAGAGAGAGAAAGAGAAGCTGTGAGAGAGAGAGAGGGAGAAAGAGAAGCTGTGAGAGAGAGAGAGAAAGAGAAGCTGTGAGTGTGTGTGAGAGAGAAAGAGAAGCTGTGAGTAAGAGAGAGAGAAAGAAAGAGAAATTAGAGTGAGAAAGAGAGAGAGAAAGAGAAGCTGTGAGTGGGAGAGAGAGAAAGAGAGTCTGTGAATCAGAGAGAGAGAGAGAAGCTGTGAGTGAGAGAGAGAGAGCCGCTGTGAGTGAGTGAGAGAGAAAGAGAAGCTGTGAATGAGAGAGAGAGAGAAAAAGAAGCTGTGAGTGAGAGAGAGAGAAAGAGAAGCTGTGAGTGAGTGAGAGAGAGAAAGGGAAGTTTGTGAGTGAGAGAGAGAAGCTGTGAGTGAGAGAGAGAAAGAAAAGCTGTGAGTGAGAGAGAGGGAGAGAAAGAGAAGCTGTCAGTGAGACAGAGAGAGAAAGAGTTGTGAGAGAGAGAGAGAGGGAGAAAGAGAAGCTGTGAGAGAGAGAGAAAGAGAAGCTGTGAGTGTGTGTGTGAGAGAAAGAGAAGCTGTGAGTGAGAGAGAGAGAAAGAAAGAGAAATTAGAGTGAGAAAGAGAGAGAGAAAGAGAAGCTGTGAGTGAGAGAGAGAGAGAGAAGATGTGAGTGATAGAGAGAGAGAATGAGAAGCTGTGAGTGATAGAGAGAGTAAGTAAGAGAAGCTGTGAGTGAGATAGAGAGAGAGAGAAGGAGAAGCTGTGTGTGTGAGAGAGAGAAAGAAAAGCAGTGATTGAGAGTGAGAGAGAGAGAAAGAGAGGCTGTGAGTGAGAGAGAGAGAAGCTGTGAGTGAGAGAGAGAAAGAAAAGCGGTGAGTGAGAGAGAGAGAGAAAGAGAAGCTGTGAGTGAGAGAGTGAGAGAGAGAAAGAGAAGCTGTGAGTGAGAGAGAGAGAAGCTGTGTGAGAGAGAGAAAGAAAAGCTGTGAGTGAGAGAGAGAGAAAGAGAAGCTGTGTGAGAGAGAGAGGGGAAGAAAGAGAAGCTGTGTGTGTGAGAGAGAGAAAGAGAAGCTGTGAGTGGGTGAGAGAGAGAACGAGAAGCTGTGAGTGAGAGAGAGAGAGAAAGAAAGAGAAATTAGAGTGAGAAAGAGAGAGAGAAAGAGAAGCTGTGAGTGGGAGAGAGAAAAAGAGTCTGTGAGTGAGTGAGAGAGAGAGAAGCTGTGAGTGAGAGAGAGAGAAAGAGAAGCTGTGAATGAGAGAGAGAGAAACTGTGAGTGAGAGAGAGAGAAAGAGAAGCTGTGAGTGATTAAGAGAGAGAAAGGGGAGTTGTGAGTGAGAGAGAGAGAGAAAGAGAAGCTGTGAGTGAGAGAGAGAGAGAAAGAGAAGCTGTGAGTGAGAGAGAGAGAAAGAGAAGCTGTGAGTGAGAAGGATAGGGAAAGAGAAGCTGTGAGTGAGTGAGAGAGAGAGAAAGAGAAGCTGTGAGAGAGAAAGAGAGAAGCTGTGAGTGAGAGAGTGAGAGAGAGAAAGAGAAGCTGTGAGTGAGAGAGAGAAAGAGAAGCTGTGAGTGAGAGGGAGAGAGAGAAAGAGAAGCTGTGAGTGAGAGAGAAAGAGAAGCTGTGAGTGAGAGAGAGAAAGAGAAGTTGTGAGTGAGAGGGAGAGAGAAAGAGAAGTTGTGAGTGACAGAGAGAGAGAGAAAGAGAAGCTGTGAGTGAGAGAGTGAGAGAGAGAAAGAGAAGCTGTTAGTGAGAGTGAGAGTGAGAGAGAAA
The DNA here is from genome assembly GCA_035047305.1 of Bradypodion pumilum. Lineage (NCBI taxonomy): Eukaryota > Metazoa > Chordata > Lepidosauria > Squamata > Chamaeleonidae > Bradypodion > Bradypodion pumilum. Next base: position 267,821,699 of record JAWDJD010000001.1, on the reverse strand, counting down.
GAGAAGCTGTGAGTGAGAGAGAGATTGAAAGAGAAGCTGTGAGTGAGAGAGAGAGAGAAAGAGAAGCTGTAAGTGAGAGAGAGAAAGAGAAGCTGTGAGTGAGAGGGAGAGAAAGAGAAGCTGTGAGTGACACAGAGAGAGAGAACCTGTGAGGTAGAGAGAGAGAAAGAGAAGCTGTGAGTGACAGAGAGAGAGAAAGAGAAGCTGAGAGTGAGAGAGAGAGAGAATGTGAAGCTGTGAGTGAGACAGAGAGAGAAAGAGAAGCTGTGTGTGTGTGTGAGAGAGAAAGATAGTCTGAGAAAGAGAGAGTGAAAGAGAAGCTGTGAGTGAGACAGAGAGAGGGAGAAAGAGAAGCTGTGTGTGTGAGAGAGAGAAAGAGAAGCTGTGAGTGAGAGTGAGAGAGAGAAAGAGAAGCTGTGAGTGAGAGAGAGAGAAAGAGAAGCTGTGAGTGAGAGAGATAGAGAAAGCGAAGCTGTGAGTGAGAGAGAGAGAGAGAATGAGAAGCTGTGAGTGTGAGAGAGAGAAGCTGTGAGTGAGAGAGAGAGAGATGTGAGTGATAGAGAGAGAGAAAGAGAAGCTGTGAGTGAGAGGGAGAGAAAGTAAGAGAAGCTGTGAGTGAGATAGAGAGAGAGAGAAAGAGAAGCTGTGAGTGAGAGAGAGAGAGGGAGAAAGATAACCTGTGATTGAGAGAGAGAGAAAGAAAGAGAAGCTGTGAGTGAGAGAGAGAGAAAGAGAAGCTGTGAGTGAGAGAGAGAGAAGCTGTGTGAGAGAGAGAAAGAAAAGCTGTGAGTGAGAGAGAGAGAGAAAGAGAAGATATGAGTGAGAGAGAGAAGCAGTGAGTGAGAGAGAGAGAGAAAGAGAAGCTGTGAGTGAGACAGAGAGAGAGAAAGAGAAGCTGTGAGAGAGAGAGAGGGGAAGAAAGAGAAGCTGTGTGTGTGAGAGAGAGAAAGAGAAGCTGTGAGTGTGAGAGAGAGAAAGAGAAGCTGTGAGTGTGAGAGAGAGAAAGAGATGCTGTGAGTGAGAGAGAGAGAAGCTGTGAGTGAGAGAGAGAAAGAAAAGCGGTGAGTGAGAGAGAGAGAGAAAGAGAAGATGTGAGTGAGAGAGTGAGAGAGAGAAAGAGAAGCTGTGAGTGAGAGAGAGAGAAGCTGTGTGAGAGAGAGAAAGAAAAGCTGTGAGTGAGAGAGAGAGAAAGAGAAGCTGTGTGAGAGAGAGAGGGGAAGAAAGAGAAGCTGTGTGTGAGAGAGAAAGAGAAGCTGTGAGTGGGTGAGAGAGAGAAAGAGAAGCTGTGAGTGAGAGAGAGAGAGAGAAAGAAAGAGAAATTAGAGTGAGAAAGAGAGTGAGAAAGAGAAGCTGTGAGTGGGAGAGAGAGAAAGAGTCTGTGAGTGAGTGAGAGAGAGAGAAGCTGTGAGTGAGAGAGAGAGAAAGAGAAGCTGTGAATGAGAGAGAGAGAAACTGTGAGTGAGAGAGAGAGAAAGAGAAGCTGTGAGTGATTAAGAGAGAGAAAGGGGAGTTGTGAGTGAGAGAGAGAGAGAAAGAGAAGCTGTGAGTGAGAGAGAGAGAAAAAGAGAAGCTGTGAGTGAGAGAGAGAGAAAGAAAGAGAAGCTGTGAGTGAGAAGGATAGGGAAAGAGAAGCTGTGAGTGAGTGAGAGAGAGAGAAAGAGAAGCTGTGAGAGAGAAAGAGAGAAGCTGTGAGTGAGAGAGTGAGAGAGAGAAAGAGAAGCTGTGTGTGAGAGAGAAAAAGAGAAGCTGTGAGTGAGAGTGAGAGAGAGAAAGAGAAGCTGTGAGTGAGAGAGAGAGAAAGAGAAGCTGTGAGTGAGAGAGATAGAGAAAGCGAAGCTGTGAGTGAGAGAGAGAGAGAGAATGAGAAGCTGTGAGTGTGAGAGAGAGAAGCTGTGAGTGAGAGAGAGAGAGATGTGAGTGATAGAGAGAGAGAAAGAGAAGCTGTGAGTGAGAGGGAGAGAAAGTAAGAGAAGCTGTGAGATAGAGAGAGAGAGAAAGAGAAGCTGTGAGTGAGAGAGAGAGAGGGAGAAAGATAATCTGTGATTGAGAGAGAGAGAAAGAAAGAGAAGCTGTGAGTGAGAGAGAGAGAAAGAGAAGCTGTGAGTGAGAGAGAGAGAAGCTGTGTGAGAGAGAGAAAGAAAAGCTGTGAGTGAGAGAGAGAGAGAAAGAGAAGATATGAGTGAGAGAGAGAGAGAAGCAGTGAGTGAGAGAGAGAGAGAAAGAGAAGCTGTGAGTGAGACAGAGAGAGAGAAAGAGAAGCTGTGAGAGAGAGAGAGGGGAAGAAAGAGAAGCTGTGTGTGTGAGAGAGAGAAAGAGAAGCTGTGAGTGTGAGAGAGAGAAAGAGAAGCTGTGAGTGTGAGAGAGAGAAAGAGATGCTGTGAGTGAGAGAGAGAGAAGCTGTGAGTGAGAGAGAGAAAGAAAAGCGGTGAGTGAGAGAGAGAGAGAAAGAGAAGCTGTGAGTGAGAGAGTGAGAGAGAGAAAGAGAAGCTGTGAGTGAGAGAGAGAGAAGCTGTGTGAGAGAGAGAAAGAAAAGCTGTGAGTGAGAGAGAGAGAAAGAGAAGCTGTGTGAGAGAGAGAGGGGAAGAAAGAGAAGCTGTGTGTGAGAGAGAAAGAGAAGCTGTGAGTGGGTGAGAGAGAGAAAGAGAAGCTGTGAGTGAGAGAGAGAGAGAGAAAGAAAGAGAAATTAGAGTGAGAAAGAGAGAGAGAGAAAGAGAAGCTGTGAGTGGGAGAGAGAGAAAGAGTCTGTGAGTGAGTGAGAGAGAGAGAAGCTGTGAGTGAGAGAGAGAGAAAGAGAAGCTGTGAATGAGAGAGAGAGAAACTGTGAGTGAGAGAGAGAGAAAGAGAAGCTGTGAGTGATTAAGAGAGAGAAAGGGGAGTTGTGAGTGAGAGAAAGAGAGAAAGAGAAGCTGTGAGTGAGAGAGAGAGAGAAAGAGAAGCTGTGAGTGAGAGAGAGAGAAAGAGAAGCTGTGAGTGAGAAGGATAGGGAAAGAGAAGCTGTGAGTGAGTGAGAGAGAGAGAAAGAGAAGCTGTGAGAGAGAAAGAGAGAAGCTGTGAGTGAGAGAGTGAGAGAGAGAAAGAGAAGCTGTGAGTGACAGAGAGAAAGAGAAGCTGTGAGTGAGAGGGAGAGAGAGAAAGAGAAGCTGTGAGTGAGAGAGAAAGAGAAGCTGTGAGTGAGAGAGAGAAAGAGAAGTTGTGAGTGAGAGGGAGAGAGAGAAAGAGAAGCTGTGAGTGACACACACAGAGAGAAGCTGTGAGTTAGAGAGAGAGAAAGAGAAGTTGTGAGTGACAGAGAGAGAGAGAAAGAGAAGCTGTGAGTGAGAGAGTGAGAGAGAGATAGAGAAGCTGTTAGTGAGAGTGAGAGAGAGAGAAAGAGAAGCTGTGAGTGAGAGAGAGATTGAAAGAGAAGCTGTGAGTGAGAGAGAGAAAGAGAAGCTGTAAGTGAGAGAGAGAAAGAGAAGCTGTGAGTGAGAGGGAGAGAAAGAGAAGCTGTGAGTGACACAGAGAGAGAGAACCTGTGAGTTAGAGAGAGAGAAAGAGAAGCTGTGAGTGACAGAGAGAAAGAGAAGCTGAGAGTGAGAGAGAGAGAATGTGAAGCTGTGAGTGAGAGAGAGAGAGAAAGAGAAGCTGTGTGTGTGTGAGAGAGAGAAAGATAGTCTGAGAAAGAGAGAGTGAAAGAGAAGCTGTGAGTGAGACAGAGAGAGGGAGAAAGAGAAGCTGTGTGTGTGAGAGAGAGAAAGAGAAGCTGTGAGTGAGAGGGAGAGAAAGAGAAGCTGTGAGTGAGACACAGAGAGAGAAGCTGTGAGTTAGAGAGAGAGAAAAAGAAGCTGTGAGTGACAGAAAGAGAAAGAGAAGCTGAGAGTGAGTGAGAGAGAGAAAGTGAAGCTGTGAGTGAGAGAGAGAGAGAAAGAGAAGCTGTGTGTGTGTGAGAGAGAGAAAGATAGTCTGAGAAAGAGAGAGTGAAAGAGAAGCTGTGAGTGAGACAGAGAGAGGGAGAAAGAGAAGCTGTGTGCGTGAGAGAGAGAAAGAGAAGCTGTGAGTGAGAGTGAGAGAGAGAGAGAGAAAGAGAAGCTGAGAGTGAGAGAGAGAGAGAAAGTGAAGCTGTGAGTGAGAGAGAGAGAGACAGAGAAAGAGAAGCTGTGAGTGAGAGAGAGAGAGAAAGAGATGCTGTGAGTGAGAGAGAAAGAGAAGCTGTGAGTGAGACAGAGAGTGGGAGAAAGAGAAGCTGTGTGTGTGAGAGAGAGAGAAAGAGAAGCTGTGAGTGAGAGTGAGAGAGAGAGAGAGAAAGAGAAGCTGTGAGTGAGAGAGAGAGAATGAGAAGCTGTGAGTGAGAGAGAGAGAAGCTGTGAGTGAGAGAGAGAGAGAAGATGTGAGTGAGAGAGAGAGGGAGAAAGAGAAGCTGTGTGTGTGTGAGAGAGAAAGAGAAGCTGTGAGTGAGAGTGAGAGAGAGAGAAAGAGAAAGAGAAGCTGTGAGTGAGAGAGAGAGAGAAAGAGAAGCTGTTAGTGAGAGTGAGAGAGAGAGAGAAAGAGAAGCTGTGAGTGAGTGTGAGAGAGAAAGAGATGCTGTGAGTGAGAGAGAGAGAGAAAGAGAAGCTGTGAGTGAGAGAGAGAGAAACAGAAGCTGTGAGAGAGAGAGAGAAAGAGAAGCTGTGAGTGAGAAGGAGAGGGAAAGAGAAGCTGTGAGTGAGTGAGAGAGAGAGAAAGAGAAGCTGTGAGTGAGAGAGAGAGAAAGAGAAGCTGTGAGTGAGAGAGAGAGAGAAAGAGAAGCTGTGAGTAAGAAGGAGAGGGAAAGAGAAGAAGTGAGTGAGTGAGAGAGAGAGAAAGAGAAGCTGTGAGAGAGAAAGAGAAGCTGTGAGTGAGAGAGTGAGAGAGAGAAAGAGAATCTGTTAGTGAGAGTGAGAGAGAGAGAGAAAGAGAAGCTGTGAGTGAGAGAGAGATTGAAAGAGAAGCTGTGAGTGAGAGAGAGAGAGAAAGAGAAGCTGTGAGTGAGAGAGAGAAAGAGAAGCTGTGACTGAGAGGGAGAGAGAGAAAGAGAAGCTGTGAGTTACACAGAGAGAGAGAAGCTGTGAGTTAGAGAGAGAGAAAGAGAAGCTGTGAGTGACAGAGAGAAAGAGAAGCTGAGAGTGAGAGAGAGAGAGGGAGAAAGAGAAGCTGTGTGCGTGAGAGAGAGAAAGAGAAGCTGTGAGTGAGAGAGAGAGAAAGTGAAGCTGTGAGTGAGAGAGAGAGAGAAAGAGAAGCTGTGTGTGTGAGAGAGAAAGATAGTCTGAGAAAGAGAGAGTGAAAGAGAAGCTGTGAGTGAGAGAGAGAGAGGGAGAAAGAGAAGCTGTGTGTGAGAGAGAGAGAAAGAGAAGCTGTGAGTGAGAGTGAGAGAGAGAGAGAAGCTGTGAGTGTGAGTGAGAGAGAAAGAGAAGCTGTGAGTGAGTGAGAGAGAGAGAATGAGAAGCTGTGAGTGTGAGAGAGAAGCTGTGAGAGAGAGAAAGAGAAGCTGTCAGTGAGAGAGAGAGAAAGTAAGAGAAGCTGTGAGTGAGATAGAGAGAGAGAGAAAGAGAAGCTGTGAGTGAGAGAGAGAGAGGGAGAGAAAGATAATCTGTGAGAGAGAGAGAGAAAGAGAAGCTGTGTGTTTTAGAGAGAGAGAAAGAGAAGCTGTGAGTGAGAGAGAGAGAAAGAGAAGCTGTGAGTGAGAGAGAGAGAAGCTATGAGTGAGAGAGAGAAAGAAAAGCTGTGAGTGAGAGAGAGAGAGAAAGAGAAGATATGAGTGAGAGAGAGAGAAAGAGAAGCTGTGAGTGAGAGAGAGAAGCTATGAGTGAGAGAGAGAAAGAAAAGCTGTGAGTGTGAGAGAGAGAGAAAGAGAAGATATGAGTGAGAGAGAGAGAGAAGCTGTGAGTGAGAGAGAGAGAAAGAAAGAGAAATTAGAGTGAGAAAGAGAGAGAGAAAGACAAGCTGTGAGTGGGAGAGAGAGAAAGAGAGTCTGTGAATCAGAGAGAGAGAGAGGGAAGCTGTGAGTGAGAGAGAGAGAGAGCCGCTGTGAGTGAGAGAGAGAAAGAGAAGCTGTGAATGAGAGAGAGAGAAAGAGAAGCTGTGAGTGAGAAGGAGAAGGAAAGAGAAGCTGTGAGTGAGTGAGAGAGAGAAAGAGAAGCTGTGAGTGAGAGAGAGAGAAAGAGAAGCTGTGAGTGAGAGAGAGAGAGAAAGAGAAGCTGTGAGTAAGAAGGAGAGGGAAAGAGAAGAAGTGAGTGAGTGAGAGAGAGAGAGAAAGAGAAGCTGTGAGAGAGAAAGAGAAGCTGTGAGTGAGAGAGTGAGAGAGAGAAAGAGAATCTGTTAGTGAGAGTGAGAGAGAGAGAGAAAGAGAAGCTGTGAGTGAGAGAGAGATTGAAAGAGAAGCTGTGAGTGAGAGAGAGAGAGAAAGAGAAGCTGTGAGTGAGAGAGAGAAAGAGAAGCTGTGACTGAGAGGGAGAGAGAGAAAGAGAAGATGTGAGTTACACAGAGAGAGAGAAGCTGTGAGTTAGAGAGAGAGAAAGAGAAGCTGTGAGTGACAGAGAGAGAGAAAGAGAAGCTGAGAGTGAGAGAGAGAGAGAGAAAGTGAAGCTGTGAGTGAGAGAGAGAGAGACAGAGAAGCTGTGTGTGTGTGAGAGAGAGAAAGATAGTCTGAGAAAGAGAGAGTGAAAGAGAAGCTGTGAGTGAGACAGAGAGAGGGAGAAAGAGAAGCTGTGTGTGAGAGAGAGAGAAAGAGAAGCTGTGAGTGAGAGTGAGAGAGAGAGAGAGAGAGAGAAGCTGTGAGTGTGAGTGAGAGAGAAAGAGAAGATGTGAGTGAGTGAGAGAGAGAGAATGAGAAGCTGTGAGTGAGAGAGAGAAGCTGTGAGAGAGAGAAAGAGAAGCTGTGAGTGAGTGAGAGAGAGAAGATGTGAGTGATAGAGAGAGAGAATGAGAAGCTGTCAGTGAGAGAGAGAGAAAGTAAGAGAAGCTGTGAGTGAGATAGAGAGAGAGAGAAAGAGAAGATGTGAGTGAGAGATAGAGAGGGAGAGAAAGATAATCTGTGAGAGAGAGAGAGAAAGAGAAGCTGTGTGTTTTAGAGAGAGAGAAAGAAAAGCTGTGAGTGAGAGAGAGAGAAAGAGAAGCTGTGAGTGAGAGAGCGAAGCTATGAGTGAGAGAGAGAAAGAAAAGCTGTGAGTGAGAGAGAGAGAGAAAGAGAAGATATGAGTGAGAGAGAGAGAAAGAGAAGCTGTGCGTGAGAGAGAGAGAGAAGCTATGAGTGAGAGAGAGAAAGAAAAGCTGTGAGTGAGAGAGAAACAGAAGCTGTCAGTGAGACAGAGAGAGAGAAAGAGAAGCTGTGAGAGAGAGAGAGGTAGAAAGAGAAGCTGTGTGTATGAGAGAGAATAAGAGAAGCTGTGAGTGAGAGTGAGAGAGAGAGAGAAAGAGAAGCTGTGAGTGTGAGTGAGAGATAAAGAGAAGCTGTGAGTGAGTGAGAGAGAGAGAATGAGAAGCTGTGAGTGAGAGAGAGAAGCTGTGAGAGAGAGAAAGAGAAGCTGTGAGTGAGTGAGAGAGAGAAGATGTGAGTGATAGCGAGAGAGAATGAGAAGCTGTCAGTGTGAGAGAGAGAAAGTAAGAGAAGCTGTGAGTGAGATAGAGAGAGAAAAAGAGAAGCTGTGAGTGAGAGAGAGAGAGGGAGAGAAAGATAATCTGTGAGAGAGAGAGTGAAAGAGAAGCTGTGTGTTTTAGAGAGAGAGAAAGAGAAGCTGTGAGTGAGAGAGAGAGAAAGAGAAGCTGTGAGTGAGAGAGAGAAGCTATGAGTGAGAGAGAGAAAGAAAAGCTGTGAGTGAGAGAGAGAGAGAAAGAGAAGATATGAGTGAGAGAGAGAGAAAGAGAAGCTGTGTGGGTGAGAGAGAGAGAAGCTATGAGTGAGAGGGAGAAAGAAAAGTTGTGAGTGAGAGAGAAACAGAAGCTGTGAGTGAGGCAGAGAGAGAGAAAGAGAAGCTGTGAGAGAGAGAGAGAGAGAAAGAGAAGCTGTGAGTGGGAGAGAGAGAAAGAGAGTCTGTGAATCAGAGAGAGAGAGAGAAGCTGTGAGTGAGAGAGAGACAGAGAGCCGCTGTGAGTGAGAGAGAGAGAAAGAGAAGCTGTGAATGAGAGAGAGAGAAAGAGAAGCTATGAGTGAGAGATAGAGAAAGAGAAGCTGTGAGTGAGTGAGAGAGAGAAAGGGAAGTTTGTGAGTGAGAGAGAGAAAGAAAGAGATGCTGTGAGTGAGAGAGAGAAAGAAAAGCTGTGAGTGAGAGAGAGAGAGAGAAAGAGAAGCTGTCAGTGAGACAGAGAGAGAGAAAGAGAAGCTGTGAGAGAGAGAGAGAGGGAGAAAGAGAAGCTGTGAGAGAGAGAGTGAAAGAGAAGCTGTGAGTGTGTGTGAGAGAGAAAGAGAAGCTGTGAGTGAGAGAGAGAGAAAGAAAGAGAAATTAGAGTGAGAAAGAGAGAGAGAAAGAGAAGCTGTGAGTGAGAGAGAGAGAGAGATGTGAGTGATAGAGAGAGAGAATGAGAAGCTGTGAGTGATAGAGAGTAAGTAAGAGAAGCTGTGAGTGAGATAGAGAGAGAGAGAAGGAGAAGCTGTGAGTGAGAGAGAGAGAGGGAGAAAGATAAGCTGTGTGTGTGTGAGAGAGAGAGAAGCTGTGTGTGTGTGAGAGAGAAAGAAAAGCTGTGATTGAGAGTGAGAGAGAGAGAGAAAGAGATGCTGTGAGTGAGAGAGAGAGAAGCTGTGAGTGAGAGAGAGAAAGAAAAGTGGTGAGTGAGAGAGAGAGAAAGAGAAGATATGAATGAGAGAGAGAGAGAGAAGCAGTGAGAGAGAGAGAGAGAGAAAGAGAAGCTGTGAGTGAGACAGAGAGAGAGAAAGAGAAGCTGTGAGAGAGAGAGAGAGGGAGAAAGAGAAGCTGTGAGAGAGCGAGAGAAAGAGAAGCTGTGAGTGTGTGTGAGAGAGAAAGAGAAGCTGTGAGTGAGAGAGAGAGAAAGAAAGAGAAATTAGAGTGAGAAAGAGAGAGAGAAAGAGAAGCTGTGAGTGGGAGAGAGAGAAAGAGAGTCTGTGAGTGAGAGAGAGAGAGAGAAGCTGTGAGTGAGAGAGAGAGTGCTGCTGTGAGTGAGAGAGAGAGAAAGAGAAGCTGTGAATGAGAGAGAGAGAGAAAGAGAAGCTGTGAGTGAGAGAGAGAGAAAGAAAGAGAAGCTGTGAGTGAGTGAGAGAGAGAAAGGGAAGTTGTGAGTGAGAGAGAGAGAGAAAGAGAAGCTGTGAGTGAGAGAGAGAAAGAGAAGCTGTGAGTGAGAGAGAGAGAAAGAGAAGCTGTGAGTGAGAAGGAGAGAGAGAGAGAGAAAGAGAAGCTGTGAGTGAGAGAGAGAGAGAAAGAGAAGCTGTGAGTGAGAGAGAGAATGAGAAGCTGTGAGTGAGAGAGAGTTGTGTGAGAGAGAGAGATGTGAGTGATAGAGAGAGAGAAAGAGAAGCTGTGAGTGAGAGAGAGAGGGAGAAAGATAATCTGTGAGAGAGAGAGAGAGAAAGAGAAACTGTGTGTGAGAGAGAGAGAGAAAGAGAAGGTGTGAGTGAGAGTGAGAGAGAGAAAGAGAAGCTGTGAGTGAGAGAGAGAGAAAGAGAAGCTGTGAGTGAGAGAGAGAGAATCTGTGAGTGAGAGAGAGAAAGAAAAGCTGTGAGTGAGAGAGAGAGAGAAAGAGAAGATATGAGTGAGAGAGAGAGAGTAGCAGTGAGTGAGAGAGAGAGAAACAGAAGCTGTGAGTGAGACAGAGAGAGAAAGAGAAGCTGAGTGTGAGAGAGAGAAAGAGAAGCTGTGAGTGTGTGAAAGAGAGAAAGAGAAGCTGTGAGTGAGAGAGAGAGAAAGAAAGAGAAATTAGAGTGAGAAAGAGAGAGAGAAAGAGAAGCTGTGAGTGGGAGAGAGAGAAAGAGAGTCTGTGAGTGAGAGAGAGAGAGAGAGAGAACCTGTGAGTGAGAGAGAGAGAGCCGCTGTGAGTGAGAGAGAGAAAGAGAAGCTGTGAATGAGAGAGAGAGAGAAAGAGAAGCTGTGTCTGTGAGAGAGAAAGAGAAGCTGTGAGTGAGTGAGAGAGAGAGAAAGGGAAGTTGTGAGTGAGAGAGAGAGAGAAAGAGAAGCTGTGAGTGTGTGAGAGAGAAAGAGAAGCTGTGAGTGAGAGAGAGAGAGAAAGAGAAGCTGTGAGTGAGAAGGAGAGGGAAAGAGAAGCTGTGAGTGAGTGAGAGAGAGAGAAAGAGAACCTGTGAGTGAGAGAGAGAGAAAGAGAAGCTGTGAGTGATAGAGAGAGAAAAAGAGAAGCTGTGTGTAAGAAGGAGAGGGAAAGAGAAGAAGTGAGTGAGTGAGAGAGAGAGAGAGAAAGAGAAGCTGTGAGAGAGAAAGAGAAGCTGTGAGTGAGAGAGAGAGAGAGAAAGAGAACCTGTGAGTGTGAGTGAGAGAGAAAGAGAAGCTGTGAGTGATAGAGAGAGAAAAAGAGAAGCTGTGAGTAAGAAGGAGAGGGAAAGAGAAGAAGTGAGTGAGTGAGAGAGAGAGAGAATGAGAAGCTGTGAGTGAGAGAGAGAAGCTGTGAGAGAGAGAAAGAGAAGCTGTGAGTGAGTGAGAGAGAGAAGATGTGAGTGATAGAGAGAGAGAATGAGAAGCTGTCAGTGAGAGAGAGAGAAAGTAAGAGAAGCTGTGAGTGAGATAGAGAGAGAGAGAAAGAGAAGCTGTGAGTGAGAGAGAGAGAGAGAAAGATAATCTGTGAGAGAGAGAGAGAGAAAGAGAAGCTGTGTGTTTTAGAGAGAGAGAGAAAGAGAAGCTGTGAGTGAGAGAGAGAGAAAGAGAAGCTGTGAGTGAGAGAGAGAGAAGCTATGAGTGAGAGAGAGAAAGAAAAGCTGTGAGTGAGACAGAGAGAGAGAAAGAGAAGCTGTGAGAGAAAGAGAGAGGGAGAAAGAGAAGCTGTGAGGGAGAGAGAGAAAGAGAAGCTGTGAGTGTGTGTGAGAGAGAAAGAGAAGCTGTGAGTGAGAGAGAGAGAGAAGCAGTGAGAGAGAGAGAAACAGAAGCTGTGAGTGAGACAGAGAGAGAGAAAGAGAAGCTGTGAGAGAAAGAGAGAGGGAGAAAGAGAAGCTGTGAGGGAGAGAGAGAAAGAGAAGCTGTGAGTGTGTGTGAGAGAGAAAGAGAAGCTGTGAGTGAGAGAGAGAGAAAGAAAGAGAAATTAGAGTGAGAAAGAGAGAGAGAAAGAGAAGCTGTGAGTGGGAGAGAGAGAAAGAGAGTCTGTGAATCAGAGAGAGAGAGAGAAGCTGTGAGAGAGAGAGAAAGAGCTGCTGTGAGTGAGAGAGAGAGAAAGAGAAGCTGTGAATGAGAGAGAGAGAGAAAGAGAAGCTGTGAGTGGGAGAGAGAGAAAGAGAGTCTGTGAATCAGAGAGAGAGAGAGAAGCTGTGAGTGAGAGAGAGAGAGAGCTGCTGTGAGTGAGAGAGAGAGAAAGAGAAGCTGTGAATGAGAGAGAGAGAGAAAGAGAAGCTGTGAGTGAGAGAGAGAGGAAGAGAAGCTGTGAGTGAGAGAGAGAGAGAGAGAAGATGTGAGTGATAGAGAGAGAGAATGAGAAGCTGTGAGTGATAGAGAGAATAAGTAAGAGAAGCTGTGAGTGAGATAGAGAGAGAGAGAAGGAGAAGCTGTGAGTAAGAGAGAGAGAGGGAGAAAGATAAGCTGTGTGTGTGTGTGAGAGAGAGAAGCTGTGTGTGTGTGAGAGAGAAAGAAAAGCTGTGATTGAGAGTGAGAGAGAGAGAGAAAGAGATGCTGTGAGTGAGAGAGAGAGAAGCTGTGAGTGAGAGAGAGAAAGAAAATCAGTGAGTGAGAGAGAGAGAGAGAAAGAGAAGATATGAATGAGAGAGAGAGAGAGAAGCAGTGAGAGAGAGAGAGAGAGAAAGAGAAGCTGTGAGTGAGACAGAGAGAGAAAGAGAAGCTGTGAGAGAGAGAGAGGGAGAAAGAGAAGCTGTGAGAGAGCGAGAGAAAGAGAAGTTGTGAGTGTGTGTGTGAGAGAAAGAGAAGCTGTGAGTGAGAGAGAGAGAAAGAAAGAGAAATTAGAGTGAGAAAGAGAGAGAGAAAGAGAAGCTGTGAGTGGTAGAGAGAGAAAGAGAGTCTGTGAGTGAGAGAGAGAGTGAAGCCGTGAGTGAGAGAGACAGTGCTGCTGTGAGTGAGTGAGAGAGAGAGAAAGAGAAGCTGTGAATGAGAGAGAGAGAGAAAGAGAAGCTGTGAGTGAGAGAGAGAAAGAAAGAGAAGCTGTGAGTGAGTGAGAGAGAGAAAGGGAAGTTGTGAGTGAGAGAGAGAGAAAGAGAAGCTGTGAGTGAGAGAGAGAAAGAGAAGCTGTGAGTGTGAGAGAGAGAAAGAGAAGCTGTTAGTGAGAGAGAGAAAGAGAAACTGTGTGTGTGAGTGAGAGAGAAAGAGAAGGTGTGAGTGAGAGTGAGAGAGAGAAAGAGAAGCTGTGAGTGAGAGAGAGAGAAAGAGAAGCTGTGAGTCAGACAGAGAGAGACAAAGAGAAGCTGTGAGAGAGAGAGAGAGGGAGAAAGAGAAGCTGTGAGAGAGAGAGAGAAACAGAAGCTGTGAGTGTGTGTGTGAGAGAAAGAGAAGCTGTGAGTGAGAGAGAGAGAAAGAAAGAGAAATTAGAGTGAGAAAGAGAGAGAGAAAGAGAAGCTGTGAGTGAGAGAGAGAGAGAAGATGTGAGTGATAGAGAGAATGAGAAGCTGTGAGTGATTGAGAGAGTAAGTATGAGAAGCTGTGAGTGAGATAGAGAGAGAAGGAGAAGCTGTGAGTGAGAGAGAGAGAGGGAGAAAGATAAGCTGTGTGTGAGAGAGAGAGTGAAGCTGTGTGTGTGAGAGAGAGAAAGAAAAGTTGTGATTGAGAGTGAGAGAGAGAGAGAAAGAGATGCTGTGAGTGAGAGAGAGAAGCTGTGAGTGAGAGAGAGAAAGAAAAGCGGTGAGAGAGAGAGTGAAAGAGAAGATATGAATGAGAGAGAGAGAAGCAGTGAGAGAGAGAGAGAGAAAGAGAAGCTGTGAGTGAGACAGAGAGAGAGAAAGAGAAGCTGTGAGAGAGAGAGAGGGAGAAAGAGAAGCTGAGAGAGAGAGAGAGAGAGAAGCTGTGAGTGTGTGTGTTAGAGAAAGAGAATCTGTGAGTGAGAGAGAGAAAGAAAGAGAAATTAGAGTGAGAAAGAGAGAGAGAAAGAGAAGCTGTGAGTGGGAGAGAGAGAAAGAGAGTCTGTGAGTGAGAGAGAGAGAGAAGCTGTGAGTGAGAGAGAGAGTGCCGCTGTGAGTGAGAGAGAGAGAAAGAGAAGCTGTGAATGAGAGAGAGAGAGAATGAGAAGCTGTGAGTGAGAGAGAGAGAGAAAGAAAGAGAAGCTGTGAGTGAGTGAGAGAGAGAAAGGGAAGTTGTGAGTGAGAGAGAGAGAAAGAGAAGTTGTGAGTGAGAGAGAGAAAGACAAGCTGTGAGTGAGAGAGAGAGAAAGAGAAGCTGTGAGTGAGGAGAGGGAAAGAGAAGCTGTGAGTGAGTGAGAGAGAGAGAGAGGGAGAAAGAGAAGCTGTGTGTGAGAGAGAGAAAGAGAAGCTGTGAGTGTGTGTGTGAGAGAAAGACAAGCTGTGAGTGAGAGAGAGAGAAAGAAAGAGAAATTAGAGTGAGAAAGAGAGAGAGAAAGAGAAGCTGTGAGTGAGAGAGAGAGAGAAGATGTGAGTGATAGAGAGAGAGAATGAGAAGCTGTGAGTGATAGAGAGAGTAAGGAAGAGAAGCTGTGAGTGAGATAGAGAGAGAAGGAGAAGCTGTGAGTGAGAGAGAGAGAGGGAGAAAGATAAGCTGTGTGTGTGTGAGAGAGAGAAGCTGTGTGTGTGAGAGAGAAAGAAAAGTTGTGATTGAGAGTGAGAGAGAGAGAGAAAGAGATGCTGTGAGTGAGAGAGAGAAGCTGTGAGTGAGAGAGAGAAAGAAAAGCGGTGAGTGAGAGAGAGAGAGAAAGAGAAGATATGAATGAGAGAGAGAGAGAGAAGCAGTGAGAGAGAGAGAGAGAGAAGCTGTGAGTGAGACAGAGAGAGAGAAAGAGAAGCTGTGAGAGAGAGAGAGGGAGAAAGAGAAGCTGTGAGTGAGAGAGAGAGAAATAAAGAGAAATTAGAGTGAGAAAGAGAGAGAGAAAGAGAAGCTGTGAGTGGGAGAGAGAGAAAGAGAGTCTGTGAGTGAGAGAGAGAAGCTGTGAGTGAGAGAGAGAGAGTGCCGCTGTGAGTGTGTGAGAGAGAAAGAGAAGCTGTGAATGAGAGAGAGAGAGAATGAGAAGCTGTGAGTGAGAGAGAGAGAAAGAAAGAGAAGCTGTGAGTGAGTGAGAGAGAGAAAGGGAAGTTGTGAGTGAGAGAGAGAAAGAGAAGCTGTGAGTGAGAGAGAGAAAGAGAAGCTGTGAGTGAGAGAGAGAGAAAGAGAAGCTGTGAGTGAGAAGGAGAGGGAAAGAGAAGCTGTGAGTGAGTGAGAGAGAGAGAGAAAGAGAAACTGTGAGTTTGTGAGAGAGAAAGAGAAGCTGTGAGTGAGAGAGAGAGAGAAAGAGAAGCTGTGAGTGAGAAGGAGAGGGAAAGAGAAGCTGTGAGTGAGTGAGAGAGAGAGAGAGAGAGAAAGAGAGAAGCTGTGAGTGAGAGAGTGAGAGAGAGATAGAGAAGCTGTTAGTGAGAGTGAGAGAGAGAGAGAAAGAGAAGCTGTGAGTGAGAGAGAGATTGAAAGAGAAGCTGTGAGTGAGAGAGAGAGAGAGAAAGAGAAGCTGTGAGTGAGAGAGAGATAGAGAAGCTGTGAGTGAGAGGGAGAGAAAGAGAAGCTCTGAGTGACACAGAGAGAGAGAAGCTGTGAGTTAGAGAGAGAGAAAGAGAAGCTGTGAGTGACAGAGAGAGAGAAAGAGAAGCTGAGAGTGAGAGAGAGAGAGAAAGTGAAGCTATGAGTGAGAGAGTGAAAGAGAAGCTGTGAGTGAGAGAGAGAGAGTGAGAAAGAGAAGCTGTGTGTGTGTGAGAGAGAAAGAGAAGCTGTGAGTGAGAGTGAGAGAGAGAGAGAAAGAGAAGCTGTGAGTGAGAGAGAGAGTGAAAGGAAGCTGTGAGTGAGAGAGAGAGAAAGAGAAGCTGTGAGTGAGAGAGAGAGAATGAGAAGCTGTGAGTGAGAGAGAGAGAAGCTGTGAGTGAGAGAGAGAGAGAGAAAGTGAAGCTGTGAGTGAGAGAGAGAGAGAAAGAGAAGCTGTGTGTGTGTGAGAGAGAGAAAGATAGTTTGAGAAAGAGAGAGTGAAAGAGAAGCTGTGAGTGAGAGAGAGAGAGAGGGAGAAAGAGAAGCTGTGTGTGTGTGTGAGAGAGAGAGAAGCTGTGAGTGAGAGTGAGAGAGAGAGAGAGAAAGAGCTGTGAGTGAGAGAGAGAGAATGAGAAGCTGTGAGTGAGAGAGAGAAGTTGTGAGAAAGAGAGAGAAAGAGAAGCTGTGAGTGAGAGAGAGAGAGATGTGAGTGATAGAGAGAGAGAATGAGAAGCTGTGAGTGAGAGAGAAAGTAAGAGAAGCTGTGAGTGAGATAGAGAGAGAGAGAAAGAGAAGCTGTGAGTGAGAGAGAGAGAGGGAGAAAGATAATCTGTGAGAGAGAGAGAGAGAAAGAGAAACTGTGTGAGAGAGAGAGAGAGAAAGAGAAGGTGTGATTGAGAGTGAGAGAGAGAAAGAGAAGCTGTGAGTGAGAGAGAGAGAAACAGAAGCTGTGAGTGAGAGAGAGAGAATCTGTGAGTGAGAGAGAGTAAGAAAAGCTGTGAGTGAGAGAGAGAGAGAGAAAGAGAAGATATGAGTGAGTGAGAGAGAGAAGCAGTGAGAGAGAGAGAGAGAAACAGAAGCTGTGAGTGAGACAGAGAGAGAAAGAGAAGCTGTGAGAGAGAGAGAGGCAGAAAGAGAAGCTGTGAGAGGGAGAGAGAAAGAGAAGCTGTGAGTGTGTGTGAGAGAGAAACAGAAGCTGTGAGTGAGTGAGAGAGAAAGAAAGAGAAATTAGAGTGAGAAAGAGAGAGAGAAAGAGAAGCTGTGACTGGGAGAGAGAGAAAGAGAGTGTGAGTGAGAGAGAGAGAAGCTGTGAGTGTGAGAGAGAGAGAGCCGCTGTGAGTGAGAGAGAGAGAAAGAGAAGCTGTGAATGAGAGAGAGAGAGAAAGAGAAGCTTTGTGTGAGAGAGAGAAAGAGAAGCTGTGAGTGAGTGAGAGAGAGAGAAAGGGAAGTTGTGAGTGAGAGAGAGAGAGAAAGAGAAGCTGTGAGTGAGAGAGAGAGAAAGAGAAGCTGTGAGTGAGAGAGAGAAAGAAAGAGAAGCTGTGAGTGAGAAGGAGAGGGAAAGAGAAGCTGTGAGTGAGTGAGAGAGAGAGAAAGAGAAGCTGTGAGTGAGAGAGAGAGAAAGAGAAGCTGTTAGTGAGAGAGAGAAAAAGAGAATCTGTGAGTTAAGAAGGAGAGGAAAAGAGAAGAAGTGAGTGAGTGAGAGAGAGAGAGAAAGAGAAGCTGTGAGAGAGAAAGAGAAGCTGTGAGTGAGAGAGTGAGAGAGAGAAAGAGAAGCTGTTAGTGAGAGTGTGAGAGAGAGAGAGAAGCTGTGAGTGAGAGAGAGATTGAAAGAGAAGCTGTGAGTGAGAGAGAGAGAGAGAAAGAGAAGCTGTGAGTGAGAGAGAGAAAGAGAAGCTGTGAGTGAGAGGGAGAGAGAGAAAGAGAAGCTATGAGTGACAAACAGAGATAGAAGCTGTGAGTTAGAGAGAGAGAAAGAGAAGCTGTGAGTGACAGAGAGAGAGAAAGAGAAGCTGAGAGTGAGAGAGAGAGAGAGAAAGTGAAGCTGTGAGTGAGAGAGAGAGAGAAAGAGAAGCTGTGTGTGTGTGAGAGAGAGAAGCTGTGAGTGAGAGAGAGAAAGAGAAGCTGTGAGTGAGAGTGTGAGAGAGAAGATGTGAGTGAGAGAGAGAGTAAGAGAAGCTGTGAGTGATACAGAGAGAGAGAAAGAGAAGCTGTGAGTGAGAGAGAGAGAGGGAGAAAGATAAGCTGTGTGTGAGAGAGAGGGAAAGAGAAGCTGTGTGTGTGAGAGAGAGAAAGAAGCTGTGAGTGAGAGAGAGAGAATCTGTGAGTGAGAGAGAGAAAGAAAAGCTGTGAGTGAGAGAGAGAGAGAGAAAGAGAAGATATGAGTGTGAGAGAGAGAGAAGCAGTGAGAGAGAGAGAGAGAGAAACAGAAGCTGTGAGAGACAGAGAGAGAAAGAGAAGCTGTGAGAGAGAGAGGGAGAAAGAGAAGCTGTGAGAGAGAGAGAGAAAGAGAAGCTGTGAGTGTGTGTGAGAGAGAAAGAGAAGCTGTGAGTGAGAGAGAGAGAAAGAAAGAGAAATTAGTGAGAAAGAGAGAGAGAAAGAGAAGCTGTGAGTGGGAGACAGAGAAAGAGAGTCTGTCAGTGAGAGAGAGAGAGAGAAGCTGTGAGTGAGAGAGAGAGAGAGCCGCTGTGAGTGAGAGAGAGAGAAAGAGAAGCTGTGAATGAGAGAGAGAGAAAGAGAAGCTGTGTGAGAGAAAGAGAAGCTGTGAGTGAGTGAGAGAGAGAGAAAGGGAAGTTGTGAGTGAGAGAGAGAGAGAGAAAGAGAAGCTGTGAGTGAGAGAGAGAGAAAGAGAAGCTGTGAGTGAGAGAGAGAGAGAAAGAGAAGCTGTGAGTGAGAAGGAGATGGAAAGAGAAGCTGTGAGTGAGTGAGAGAGAGAGAAAGAGAAGCTGTGAGTGAGAGAGAGAGAAAGAGAAGCTGTGAGTGAGAGAGAGAGAGAAAGAGAATCTGTGAGTAAAGGAGAGGGAAAGAGAAGAAGTGAGTGAGTGAGTGAGAGAGAGAGAGAAAGAGAAGCTGTGAGAGAGAAAGAGAAGCTGTGAGTGAGAGAGTGAGAGAGAGAAGCTGTGAGTGAGAGAGAGATTGAAAGAGAAGCTGTGAGTGAGAGAGAGAGAGAGAGAAAGAGAAGCTGTGAGTGAGAGAGAGAAAGAGAAGCTGTGAGTGAGAGGGTGAGAGAGAAAGAGAAGCTGTGAGTCACACAGAGAGAGAGAAGCTGTGAGTTAGAGAGAGAGAAAGAGAAGCTGTGAGTGACAGAGAGAGAGAAAGAGAAGCTAAGAGAGAGAGAGAGAGAGAGAAAGTGAAGCTGTGAGTGAGAGAGAAAGAGAAAGAGAAGCTGTGTGTGTGAGAGAGAGAGAAGCTGTGAGTGAGAGAGAGAAAGAGAAGCTGTGATTGAGAGAGAGAGAAGATGTGAGTGAGAGAGAGAGAGAATGAGAAGCTGTGAGTGAGAGAGACAGAAAGTAAGAGAAGCTGTGAGTGATACAGAGAGAGAGAAAGAGAAGCTGTGAGTGAGAGAGAGAGAGGGAGAAAGATAAGCTGTGTGAGAGAGAGAGAGAAAGAGAAGCTGTGAGACAGAGAGAGAGAAGCTGTGATTGAGAGTAAGAGAGAGAGAAAGAGAAGCTGTGAGTGAGAGAGAGAGAATGAGAAGCTGTGAGTGAGAGAGAGAGAAGCTGTGAGAGAGAGAGAGAAAGAAAAGCTGTGAGTGAGAGAGAGAGAGAAAGAGGATATGAGTGTGAGAGAGAGAGAAGCAGTGAGTGAGAGAGAGAGAGAAAGAGAAGCTGTGAGTGAGAGAGAGAGAGAGAAAGAGAAGCTGTGAGTGAGACAGAGAGAGAGAAAGAGAAGCTGTGAGTGAGTGAGAGAGAGAAAGGGAAGTTGTGAGTGAGAGATAGAGAAAGAGAAGCTGTGAGTGAGAGAGAGAAAGAGAAGCTGTGAGTGAGAGAGAGAGAGAGAAGCTGTGAGTGAGAAGGAGAGGGAAAGAGAAGCTGTGAGTGAGTGAGAGAGAGAGAGAGAGAAAGAGAGAAGCTGTGAGTGAGAGAGTGAGAGAGAGATAGAGAAGCTGTTAGTGAGAGTGAGAGAGAGAGAGAAATAGAAGCTGTGAGTGAGAGAGAGATTGAAAGATAAGCTGTGAGTGAGAGAGAGAGAAAGAAAGAGAAGCTGTGAGTGAGAGAGAGAGAGAGAAGCTGTGAGTGAGAGGGAGAGAGAGAAAGAGAAGCTGTGAGTGACAGAGAGAGAGAGAAGCTGTGAGTTAGAGAGAGAGAAAGTGAAGCTGTGAGTGAGAGAGAGAGAAAGTAAGAGAAGCTGTGAGTGATACAGAGAGAGAGAAAGAGAAGCTGTGACTGAGAGAGAGAGGGGGAGAAAGATAAGCTGTGTGTGAGAGAGAGAGAGAAAGAGAAGCTGTGAGTGAGTGAGAGAGAAAGAGAATCTGTGAGTGAGAGAGAGAGAGAATGAGAAGCTGTGAGTGAGAGAGAGAGAAGCTGTGAGTGAGAGAGAGAGAGAGAGAAAGTGAAGCTGTGAGTGAGAGAGAGAGAGAAAGAGAAGCTGTGTGTGTGTGAGAGAGAGAAAGATAGTCTGAGAAAGAGAGAGTGAAAGAGAAGCTGTGAGTGAGAGAGAGAGAGAGGGAGAAAGAGAAGCTGTGTGTGTGAGAGAGAGAAAGAGAAGCTGTGAGTGAGAGTGAGAGAGAGAGAGAGAAAGAGCTGTGAGAGAGAAAGAGAGAGAGAATGAGAAGCTGTGAGTGAGAGAGAGAAGTTGTCAGAGAGAGAGAGAAAGAGAAGCTGTGAGTGAGAGAGAGAGAGATGTGAGTGATAGAGAGAGAGAATGAGAAGCTGTGAGTGAGAGAGAGAAAGTAAGAGAAGCTGTGAGTGAGATAGAGAGAGAGAGAGAAGCTGTGAGTGAGAGAGAGAGAGGGAGAAAGATAATCTGTGTGTGAGAGAGAGAGAGAGAAAGAGAAGCTGAGAGTGAGAGAGAGAGAAAGAGAAGCTGTGAGTGAGAGAGAGAGAATCTGTGAGTGAGAGAGAGAAAGAAAAGCTGTGAGTGAGAGAGAGAGAGCGAAAGAGAAGATATGAGTGAGAGAGAGAGAGAAGCAGTGAGAGAGAGAGAGAGAGGAACAGAAGCTGTGAGTGAGACAGAGAGAGAAAGAGAAGCTGTGAGAGAGAGAGAGAGGCAGAAAGAGAAGCTGTGAGAGAGAGAGAGAAAGAGAAGCTGTGAGTGAGAGAGAGAGAAAGAAAGAGAAATTAGAGTGAGAAAGAGAGAGAGAAAGAGAAGCTGTGAGTGGGAGAGAGAGAAAGAGAGTCTTTGAGTGAGAGGGAGAGAGAAGCTGTGAGTGTGAGAGAGAGAGAGCCGCTGTGAGTGAGAGAGAGAGAAAGAGAAGCTGTGAATGAGAGAGAGAGAGAGAGAAGCTTTGTGTGTGAGAGAGAAAGAGAAGCTGTGAGTGAGTGAGAGAGAGAGAAAGGGAAGTTGTGAGTGAGAGAGAGAGAGAAAGAGAAGCTGTGAGTGAGAGAGAGAGAAAGAGAAGCTGTGAGTGAGAGAGCTAGAGAAAGAGAAGCTGTGAGTGAGAAGGAGAGGGAAAGAGAAGCTGTGTGTGTGAGAGAGAGAAAGAGAAGCTGTGAGTGAGAGAGAGAGAAAAAGAGAAGCTGTGAGTTAAGAAGGTGAGGGAAAGAGAAGAAGTGAGTGAGTGAGAGAGAGAGAGAAAGAGAAGCTGTGAGAGAGAAAGAGAAGCTGTGAGTGAGAGTGAGAGAGAGAAAGAGAAGCTGTTAGTGAGAGTGTGTGAGAGAGAGAGAAGCTGTGAGTGAGAGAGAGATTGAAAGAGAAGCTGTGAGTGAGAGAGAGAGAGAGAGAAAGAGAAGCTGTGAGTGAGAGAGAGAAAGAGAAGCTGTGAGTGAGAGTGAGAGAGAGAGAAAGAGAAAGAGAAGCTGTGAGTGAGAGAGAGAGAGAGAGAAAGAGAAGCTGTTAGTGAGAGTGAGAGAGAGAGAGAAAGAGAAGCTGTGAGTGAGTGTGAGAGAGAAAGAGATGCTGTGAGTGAGAGAGAGAGAGAAAGAGAAGCTGTGAGAGAGAGAGAGAGAAAGAGAAGCTGTGTGTGAGAGAGAGAAAGAGAAGCTGTGAGTGAGAAGGAGAGGGAAAGAGAAGCTGTGAGTGAGTGAGAGAGAGAGAAAGAGAAGCTGTGAGTGAGAGAGAGAGAAAGAGAAGCTGTGAGTGAGAGAGAGAGAGAAAGAGAAGCTGTGAGTAAGAAGGAGAGGGAAAGAGAAGAAGTGAGTGAGAGAGAGAGAAAGAGAAGCTGTGAGAGAGAAAGAGAAGCTGTGAGTGAGAGAGTGAGAGAGAGAAAGAGAATCTGTTAGTGAGAGTGAGAGAGAGAGAGAAAGAGAAGCTGTGAGTGAGAGAGAGAATGAAAGAGAAGCTGTGAGTGAGAGAGAGAGAGAAAGAGAAGCTGTGAGTGAGAGAGAGAAAGAGAAGCTGTGACTGAGAGGGAGAGAGAGAAAGAGAAGCTGTGAGTTACACAGAGAGAGAGAAGCTGTGAGTTAGAGAGAGAGAAAGAGAAGCTGTGAGTGACAGAGAGAAAGAGAAGCTGAGAGTGAGAGAGAGAGAGGGAGAAAGAGAAGCTGTGTGCGTGAGAGAGAGAAAGAGAAGCTGTGAGTGAGAGAGAGAGAAAGTGAAGCTGTGAGTGAGAGAGAGAGAGAAAGAGAAGCTGTGTGTGTCTGAGAGAAAGATAGTCTGAGAAAGAGAGAGTGAAAGAGAAGCTGTGAGTGAGAGAGAGAGAGGGAGAAAGAGAAGCTGTGTGTGTGAGAGAGAGAAAGAGAAGCTGTGAGTGAGAGTGAGAGAGAGAGAGAAGCTGTGAGTGTGAGTGAGAGAGAAAGAGAAGCTGTGAGTGAGTGAGAGAGAGAGAATGAGAAGCTGTGAGTGTGAGAGAGAAGCTGTGAGAGAGAGAAAGAGAAGCTGTCAGTGAGAGAGAGAGAAAGTAAGAGAAGCTGTGAGTGAGATAGAGAGAGAGAGAAAGAGAAGCTGTGAGTGAGAGAGAGAGGGAGAGAAAGATAATCTGTGAGAGAGAGAGAGAAAGAGAAGCTGTGTGTTTTAGAGAGAGGGAAAGAGAAGCTGTGAGTGAGAGAGAGAGAAAGAGAAGCTGTGAGTGAGAGAGAGAGAGAAAGAGAAGATATGAGTGAGAGAGAGAGAAAGAGAAGCTGTGAGTGAGAGAGAGAGAAGCTATGAGTGAGAGAGAGTAAGAAAAGCTGTGAGTGAGAGAGAGAGAGAAAGAGAAGATATGAGTGAGAGAGAGAGAAGCTGTGAGTGAGAGAGAGAGAAAGAAAGAGAAATTAGAGTGAGAAAGAGAGAAAGAAAGACAAGCTGTGAGTGGGAGAGAGAGAAAGAGAGTCTGTGAATCAGAGAGAGAGAGGGAAGCTGTGAGTGTGAGAGAGAGAGAGCCGCTGTGAGTGAGAGAGAGAAAGAGAAGCTGTGAATGAGAGAGAGAGAAAGAGAAGCTGTGAGTGAGAAGGAGAAGGAAAGAGAAGCTGTGAGTGAGTGAGAGAGAGAAAGAGAAGCTGTGAGTGAGAGAGAGAGAAAGAGAAGCTGTGAGTGAGAGAGAGAGAGAAAGAGAAGCTGTGAGTAAGAAGGAGAGGGAAAGAGAAGAAGTGAGTGAGTGAGAGAGAGAGAGAAAGAGAAGCTGTGAGAGAGAAAGAGAAGCTGTGAGTGAGAGAGTGAGAGAGAGAAAGAGAATCTGTTAGTGAGAGTGAGAGAGAGAGAGAAAGAGAAGCTGTGAGTGAGAGAGAGATTGAAAGAGAAGCTGTGAGTGAGAGAGAGAGAAAGAGAAGCTGTGAGTGAGAGAGAGAAAGAGAAGCTGTGTGTGTGAGAGAGAGAAAGATAGTATGAGAAAGAGAGAGTGAAAGAGAAGCTGTGAGTGAGACAGAGAGAGGGAGAAAGAGAAGCTGTGTGCGTGAGAGAGAGAAAGAGAAGCTATGAGTGAGAGAGAGAGAAAGTGAAGCTGTGAGTGAGAGAGAGAGAGAAAGAGAAGCTGTGTGTGTGAGAGAGAAAGATATTTTGAGAAAGAGAGAGTGAAAGAGAAGCTGTGAGTGAGAGAGAGAGAGGGACAAAGAGAAGCTGTGTGTGTGAGAGAGAGAAAGAGAAGCTGTGAGTGAGAGTGAGAGAGAGAGAAAGAGAAGCTGTGAGTTTGAGTGAGAGAGAAAGAGAAGCTGTGAGTGAGTGAGAGAGAGAGAATGAGAAGCTGTGAGTGAGAGAGAGAAGCTGTGAGAGAGAGAAAGAGAAGCTGTGAGTGAGTGAGAGAGAGAAGATGTGAGTGATAGCGAGAGAGAATGAGAAGCTGTCAGTGTGAGAGAGAGAAAGTAAGAGAAGCTGTGAGTGAGATAGAGAGAGAGAAAGAGAAGCTGTGAGTGAGAGAGAGAGAGGGAGAGAAAGATAATCTGTGAGAGAGAGAGTGAAAGAGAAGCTGTGTGTTTTAGAGAGAGAGAAAGAGAAGCTGTGAGTGAGAGAGAGAGAAAGAGAAGCTGTGTGAGAGAGAGAGAAGCTATGAGTGAGAGAGAGAAAGAAAAGTTGTGAGTGAGAGAGAAACAGAAGCTGTGAGTGAGGCAGAGAGAGAGAAAGAGAAGCTGAGAGAGAGAGAGAGGGAGAAAGAGAAACTGTGAGAGAGAGAGAGAAAGAGAAGCTGTGAGTGTGTGTGAGAGAGAAAGAGAAGCTGTGAGTGAGAGAGAGAGAAAGAAAGAGAAATTAGAGTGAGAATGAGAGAGAAAGAGAAGCTGTGAGTGGGAGAGAGAGAGAGAGAGTCTGTGAATCAGAGAGAGAGAGAGAAGCTGTGAGTGAGAGAGAGACAGAGAGCCACTGTGAGTGAGAGAGAGAGAAAGAGAAGCTGTGAATGAGAGAGAGAGAAAGAGAAGCTATGAGTGAGAGAGAGAGAAAGAGAAGCTGTGAGTGAGTGAGAGAGAGAAAGGGAAGTTTGTGAGTGAGAGAGAGAGAGAAAGAGATGCTGTGAGTGAGAGAGAGAAAGAAAAGCTGTGAGTGAGAGAGAGAGAGAGAAAGAGAAGATGTGAGTGAGTGAGAGAGAGAGAAGCAGTGAGTGAGAGAGAGAGAGAGAGAAGCTGTCAGTGAGACAGAGAGAGAGAAAGAGAAGCTGTGAGAGAGAGAGAGAGGGAGAAAGAGAAGCTGTGAGAGAGAGAGTGAAAGAGAAGCTGTGAGTGTGTGTGAGAGAGAAAGAGAAGCTGTGAGTGAGAGAGAGAGAAAGAAAGAGAAATTAGAGTGAGAAAGAGAGAGAGAAAGAGAAGCTGTGAGTGAGAGAGAGAGAGAAGATGTGAGTGATAGAGAGAGAGAATGAGAAGCTGTGAGTGATAGAGAGTAAGTAAGAGAAGCTGTGAGTGAGATAGAGAGAGAGAGAAGGAGAAGCTGTGAGTGAGAGAGAGAGAGGGAGAAAGATAAGCTGTATGTGTGTGAGAGAGAGAGAAGCTGTGTGTGTGAGAGAGAGAAAGAAAAGCTGTGATTGAGAGTGAGAGAGAGAGAGAAAGAGATGCTGTGAGTGAGAGAGAGAAGCTGTGAGTGAGAGAGAGAAAGAAAAGTGGTGAGTGAGAGAGAGAGAAAGAGAAGATATGAATGAGAGAGAGAGAGAGAAGCAGTGAGAGAGAGAGAGAGAGAAAGAGAAGCTGTGAGTGAGACAGAGAGAGAGAAAGAGAAGCTGTGAGAGAGAGAGAGAGGGAGAAAGAGAAGCTGTGAGAGAGCGAGAGAAAGAGAAGCTGTGAGTGTGTGTGAGAGAGAAAGAGAAGCTGTGAGTGAGAGAGAGAGAAAGAAAGAGAAATTAGAGTGAGAAAGAGAGAGAGAAAGAGAAGCTGTGAGTGGGAGAGAGAGAAAGAGAGTCTGTGAGTGAGAGAGAGAGAGAGAAGCTGTGAGTGAGAGAGAGAGTGCTGCTGTGAGTGAGAGAGAGAGAAAGAGAAGCTGTGAATGAGAGAGAGAGAAAGAGAAGCTGTGAGTGAGAGAGAGAGAGAGAGAGAAAGAGAAGCTGTGATTGAGTGAGAGAGAGAAAGGGAAGTTGTGAGTGAGAGAGAGAGAGAAAGAGAAGCTGTGAGTGAGAGAGAGAAAGAGAAGCTGTGAGTGAGAGAGAGAGAAAGAGAAGCTGTGAGTGAGAAGGAGAGAGAGAGAGAGAAAGAGAAGCTGTGAGTGAGAGAGAGAATGAGAAGCTGTGAGTGAGAGAGAGTTGTGAGAGAGAGAGAGAAAGAGAAGCTGTGAGTGAGAGAGAGAGATGTGAGTGATAGAGAGAGAGAAAGAGAAGCTGTGAGTGAGAGAGAGAGGGAGAAAGATAATCTGTGAGAGAGAGAGAGAGAAAGAGAAACTGTGTGTGAGAGAGAGAGAGAAAGAGAAGGTGTGAGTGAGAGTGAGAGAGAGAAAGAGAAGCTGTGAGTGAGAGAGTGAGAAAGAGAAGCTGTGAGTGAGAGAGAGAGAATCTGTGAGTGAGAGAGAGAAAGAAAAGCTGTGAGTGAGAGAGAGAGAGAAAGAGAAGATATGAGTGAGAGAGAGAGAGTAGCAGTGAGTGAGAGAGAGAGAAACAGAAGCTGTGAGTGAGACAGAGAGAGAAAGAGAAGCTGAGTGTGTGAGAGAGAAAGAGAAGCTGTGAGTGTGTGAAAGAGAGAAAGAGAAGCTGTGAATGAGAGAGAGAGAAAGAAAGAGAAATTAGAGTGAGAAAGAGAGAGAGAAAGAGAAGCTGTGAGTGGGAGAGAGAGAAAGAGAGTCTGTGAGTGAGAGAGAGAGAGAGAACCTGTGAGTGAGAGAGAGAGCTGCTGTGAGTGAGAGAGAGAAAGAGAAGCTGTGAATGAGAGAGAGAGAGAAAGAGAAGCTGTGTGTGAGAGAGAAAGAGAAGCTGTGAGTGAGTGAGAGAGAGAGAAAGGGAAGTTGTGAGTGAGAGAGAGAGAAAGAGAAGCTGTGAGTGAGAAGGAGAGGGAAAGAGAAGCTGTGAGTGAGAGAGAGAATGAGAAGCTGTGAGTGAGAGAGAGTTGTGAGAGAGAGAGAGAAAGAGAAGCTGTGAGTGAGAGAGAGAGAGATGTGAGTGATAGAGAGAGAGAAAGAGAAGCTGTGAGTGAGAGAGAGAGGGAGAAAGATAATCTGTGAGAGAGAGAGAGAAAGAGAAACTGTGTGTGAGAGAGAGAGAGAAAGAGAAGGTGTGAGTGAGAGTGAGAGAGAGAAAGAGAAGCTGTGAGTGAGAGAGAGAAAGAGAAGCTGTGAGTGAGAGAGAGAGAATCTGTGAGTGAGAGAGAGAAAGAAAAGCTGTGAGTGAGAGAGAGAGAAAGAAAGAGAAATTAGAGTGAGAAAGAGAGAGAGAAAGAGAAGCTGTGAGTGGGAGAGAGAGAAAGAGAGTCTGTGAGTGAGAGAGAGAGAGAGAACCTGTGAGTGAGAGAGAGAGAGCCACTGTGAGTGAGAGAGAGAAAGAGAAGCTGTGAATGAGAGAGAGAGAGAAAGAGAAGCTGTGTCTGTGAGAGAGAAAGAGAAGCTGTGAGTGAGTGAGAGAGAGAGAAAGGGAAGTTGTGAGTGAGAGAGAGAGAGAGAGAGAGAAGCTGTGAGTGTGTGAGAGAGAAAGAGAAGCTGTGAGTGAGAGAGAGAGAGAAAGAGAAGCTGTGAGTGAGAAGGAGAGGGAAAGAGAAGCTGTGAGTGAGTGAGAGAGAGAGAAAGAGAACCTGTGAGTGAGAGAGAGAGAAAGAGAAGCTGTGAGTGATAGAGAGAGAAAAAGAGAAGCTGTGAGTAAGAAGGAGAGGGAAAGAGAAGAAGTGAGTGAGTGAGAGAGAGAGAGAGAAAGAGAAGCTGTGAGAGAGAAAGAGTAGCTGTGAGTGAGAGAGAGAAAGAGAAAGAGAAGCTGTGAGTGTGAGTGAGAGAGAAAGAGAAGATGTGAGTGAGTGAGAGAGAGAGAATGAGAAGCTGTGAGTGAGAGAGAGAAGCTGTGAGAGAGAGAAAGAGAAGCTGTGAGTGAGTGAGAGAGAGAAGATGTGAGTGATAGAGAGAGAGAATGAGAAGCTGTCAGTGAGAGAGAGAGAAAGTAAGAGAAACTGTGAGTGAGATAGAGAGAGAGAGAAAGAGAAGCTGTGAGTGAGAGAGAGAGAGAGAGAAAGATAATCTGTGAGAGAGAGAGAGAGAAAGAGAAGCTGTGTGTTTTAGAGAGAGAGAGAAAGAGAAGCTGTGAGTGAGAGAGAGAGAAGCTATGAGTGAGAGAGAGAAAGAAAAGCTGTGAGTGAGAGAGAGAGAGAAAGAGAAAGAGAAGCTGTGAGTGAGAGAGAGAAAGAGAAGCTGTGAGTGAGAGTGAGAGAGAGAGAAAGAGAAAGAGAAGCTGTGAGTGAGAGAGAGAGAGAGAGAAAGAGAAGCTGTTAGTGAGAGTGAGAGAGAGAGAGAAAGAGAAGCTGTGAGTGAGTGTGAGAGAGAAAGAGATGCTGTGAGTGAGAGAGAGAGAGAAAGAGAAGCTGTGAGAGAGAGAGAGAGAAAGAGAAGCTGTGTGAGAGAGAGAGAAAGAGAAGCTGTGAGTGAGAAGGAGAGGGAAAGAGAAGCTGTGAGTGAGTGAGAGAGAGAGAAAGAGAAGCTGTGAGTGAGAGAGAGAGAAAGAGAAGCTGTGAGTGAGAGAGAGAGAGAAAGAGAAGCTGTGAGTAAGAAGGAGAGGGAAAGAGAAGAAGTGAGTGAGAGAGAGAGAAAGAGAAGCTGTGAGAGAGAAAGAGAAGCTGTGAGTGAGAGAGTGAGAGAGAGAAAGAGAATCTGTTAGTGAGAGTGAGAGAGAGAGAGAAAGAGAAGCTGTGAGTGAGAGAGAGAATGAAAGAGAAGCTGTGAGTGAGAGAGAGAGAGAAAGAGAAGCTGTGAGTGAGAGAGAGAAAGAGAAGCTGTGACTGAGAGGGAGAGAGAGAAAGAGAAGCTGTGAGTTACACAGAGAGAGAGAAGCTGTGAGTTAGAGAGAGAGAAAGAGAAGCTGTGAGTGACAGAGAGAAAGAGAAGCTGAGAGTGAGAGAGAGAGAGGGAGAAAGAGAAGCTGTGTGCGTGAGAGAGAGAAAGAGAAGCTGTGAGTGAGAGAGAGAGAAAGTGAAGCTGTGAGTGAGAGAGAGAGAAAGAGAAGCTGTGTGTGTGAGAGAGAAAGATAGTCTGAGAAAGAGAGAGTGAAAGAGAAGCTGTGAGTGAGAGAGAGAGAGGGAGAAAGAGAAGCTGTGTGTGTGAGAGAGAGAAAGAGAAGCTGTGAGTGAGTGAGAGAGAGAGAATGAGAAGCTGTGAGTGTGAGAGAGAAGCTGTGAGAGAGAGAAAGAGAAGCTGTCAGTGAGAGAGAGAGAAAGTAAGAGAAGCTGTTAGTGAGATAGAGAGAGAGAGAAAGAGAAGCTGTGAGTGAGAGAGAGAGAGGGAGAGAAAGATAATCTGTGAGAGAGAGAGAGAAAGAGAAGCTGTGTGTTTTAGAGAGAGGGAAAGAGAAGCTGTGAGTGAGAGAGAGAGAAAGAGAAGCTGTGAGTGAGAGAGAGAGAAGCTATGAGTGAGAGAGAGAAAGAAAAGCTGTGAGTGAGAGAGAGAGAGAAAGAGAAGATATGAGTGAGAGAGAGAGAAAGAGAAGCTGTGAGTGAGAGAGAGAGAAGCTATGAGTGAGAGAGAGAAAGAAAAGCTGTGAGTGAGAGAGAGAGAGAAAGAGAAGATATGAGTGAGAGAGAGAGAAGCTGTGAGTGAGAGAGAGAGAAAGAAAGAGAAATTAGAGTGAGAAAGAGAGAAAGAAAGACAAGCTGTGAGTGGGAGAGAGAGAAAGAGAGTCTGTGAATCAGAGAGAGAGAGGGAAGCTGTGAGTGAGAGAGAGAGAGAGCCGCTGTGAGTGAGAGAGAGAAAGAGAAGCTGTGAATGAGAGAGAGAGAAAGAGAAGCTGTGAGTGAGAAGGAGAAGGAAAGAGAAGCTGTGAGTGAGTGAGAGAGAGAAAGAGAAGCTGTGAGTGAGAGAGAGAGAAAGAGAAGCTGTGAGTGAGAGAGAGAGAAAGAGAAGCTGTGAGTAAGAAGGAGAGGGAAAGAGAAGAAGTGAGTGAGTGAGAGAGAGAGAGAAAGAGAAGCTGTGAGAGAGAAAGAGAAGCTGTGAGTGAGAGAGTGAGAGAGAGAAAGAGAATCTGTTAGTGAGAGTGAGAGAGAGAGAGAAAGAGAAGCTGTGAGTGAGAGAGAGATTGAAAGAGAAGCTGTGAGTGAGAGAGAGAGAAAGAGAAGCTGTGAGTGAGAGAGAGAAAGAGAAGCTGTGAGTGAGAGAGAGAGAGACAGAGAAGCTGTGTGTGTGTGAGAGAGAGAAAGATAGTATGAGAAAGAGAGAGTGAAAGAGAAGCTGTGTGCGTGAGAGAGAGAAAGAGAAGCTATGAGTGAGAGAGAGAGAAAGTGAAGCTGTGAGTGAGAGAGAGAGAAAGAGAAGCTGTGAGTGAGAAGGAGAGGGAAAGAGAAGCTGTGAGTGAGAGAGAGAATGAGAAGCTGTGAGTGAGAGAGAGTTGTGAGAGAGAGAGAGAAAGAGAAGCTGTGAGTGAGAGAGAGAGAGATGTGAGTGATAGAGAGAGAGAAAGAGAAGCTGTGAGTGAGAGAGAGAGGGAGAAAGATAATCTGTGAGAGAGAGAGGGAGAAAGAGAAACTGTGTGTGAGAGAGAGAGAGAAAGAGAAGGTGTGAGTGAGAGTGAGAGAGAGAAAGAGAAGCTGTGAGTGAGAGAGAGAAAGAGAAGCTGTGAGTGAGAGAGAGAGAATCTGTGAGTGAGAGAGAGAAAGAAAAGCTGTGAGTGAGAGAGAGAGAAAGAAAGAGAAATTAGAGTGAGAAAGAGAGAGAGAAAGAGAAGCTGTGAGTGGGAGAGAGAGAAAGAGAGTCTGTGAGTGAGAGAGAGAGAGAGAACCTGTGAGTGAGAGAGAGAGAGCCACTGTGAGTGAGAGAGAGAAAGAGAAGCTGTGAATGAGAGAGAGAGAGAAAGAGAAGCTGTGTCTGTGAGAGAGAAAGAGAAGCTGTGAGTGAGTGAGAGAGAGAGAAAGGGAAGTTGTGAGTGAGAGAGAGAGAGAGAGAAAGAGAAGCTGTGAGTGTGTGAGAGAGAAAGAGAAGCTGTGAGTGAGAGAGAGAGAGAAAGAGAAGCTGTGAGTGAGAAGGAGAGGGAAAGAGAAGCTGTGAGTGAGTGAGAGAGAGAGAAAGAGAACCTGTGAGTGAGAGAGAGAGAAAGAGAAGCTGTGAGTGATAGAGAGAGAAAAAGAGAAGCTGTGAGTAAGAAGGAGAGGGAAAGAGAAGAAGTGAGTGAGTGAGAGAGAGAGAGAGAAAGAGAAGCTGTGAGAGAGAAAGAGAAGCTGTGAGTGAGAGAGAGAAAGAGAAAGAGAAGCTGTGAGTGTGAGTGAGAGAGAAAGAGAAGATGTGAGTGAGTGAGAGAGAGAGAATGAGAAGCTGTGAGTGAGAGAGAGAAGCTGTGAGAGAGAGAAAGAGAAGCTGTGAGTGAGTGAGAGAGAGAAGATGTGAGTGATAGAGAGAGAGAATGAGAAGCTGTCAGTGAGAGAGAGAGAAAGTAAGAGAAACTGTGAGTGAGATAGAGAGAGAGAGAAAGAGAAGCTGTGAGTGAGAGAGAGAGAGAGAGAAAGAGAAGCTGTGAGAGAGAGAGAGAGAAAGAGAAGCTGTGTGTTTTAGAGAGAGAGAGAAAGAGAAGCTGTGAGTGAGAGAGAGAGAAGCTATGAGTGAGAGAGAGAAAGAAAAGCTGTGAGTGAGAGAGAGAGAGAAAGAGAAAGAGAAGCTGTGAGTGAGAGAGAGAAAGAGAAGCTGTGAGTGAGAGTGAGAGAGAGAGAAAGAGAAAGAGAAGCTGTGAGTGAGAGAGAGAGAGAGAGAAAGAGAAGCTGTTAGTGAGAGTGAGAGAGAGAGAGAAAGAGAAGCTGTGAGTGAGTGTGAGAGAGAAAGAGATGCTGTGAGTGAGTGAGAGAGAGAGAAAGAGAAGCTGTGAGTGAGAGAGAGAGAAAGAGAAGCTGTGAGTGAGAGAGAGAGAGAAAGAGAAGCTGTGAGTAAGAAGGAGAGGGAAAGAGAAGAAGTGAGTGAGAGAGAGAGAATGAGAAGCTGTGAGAGAGAAAGAGAAGCTGTGAGTGAGAGAGTGAGAGAGAGAAAGAGAATCTGTTAGTGAGAGTGAGAGAGAGAGAGAAAGAGAAGCTGTGAGTGAGAGAGAGAATGAAAGAGAAGCTGTGAGTGAGAGAGAGAGAGAAAGAGAAGCTGTGAGTGAGAGAGAGAAAGAGAAGCTGTGACTGAGAGGGAGAGAGAGAAAGAGAAGCTGTGAGTTACACAGAGAGAGAGAAGCTGTGAGTTAGAGAGAGAGAAAGAGAAGCTGTGAGTGACAGAGAGAAAGAGAAGCTGAGAGTGAGAGAGAGAGAGGGAGAAAGAGAAGCTGTGTGCGTGAGAGAGAGAAAGAGAAGCTGTGAGTGAGAGAGAGAGAAAGTGAAGCTGTGAGTGAGAGAGAGAGAGAAAGAGAAGCTGTGTGTGTGTGAGAGAAAGATAGTCTGAGAAAGAGAGAGTGAAAGAGAAGCTGTGAGTGAGAGAGAGAGAGGGAGAAAGAGAAGCTGTGTGTGTGAGAGAGAGAAAGAGAAGCTGTGAGTGAGTGAGAGAGAGAGAATGAGAAGCTGTGAGTGTGAGAGAGAAGCTGTGAGAGAGAGAAAGAGAAGCTGTCAGTGAGAGAGAGAGAAAGTAAGAGAAGCTGTTAGTGAGATAGAGAGAGAGAGAAAGAGAAGCTGTGAGTGAGAGAGAGAGAGGGAGAGAAAGATAATCTGTGAGAGAGAGAGAGAAAGAGAAGCTGTGTGTTTTAGAGAGAGGGGAAGAGAAGCTGTGAGTGAGAGAGAGAGAAAGAGAAGCTGTGAGTGAGAGAGAGAGAAGCTATGAGTGAGAGAGAGAAAGAAAAGCTGTGAGTGAGAGAGAGAGAGAAAGAGAAGATATGAGTGAGAGAGAGAGAAAGAGAAGCTGTGAGTGAGAGAGAGAGAAGCTATGAGTGAGAGAGAGAAAGAAAAGCTGTGAGTGAGAGAGAGAGAGAAAGAGAAGATATGAGTGAGAGAGAGAGAAGCTGTGAGTGAGAGAGAGAGAAAGAAAGAGAAATTAGAGTGAGAAAGAGAGAAAGAAAGACAAGCTGTGAGTGGGAGAGAGAGAAAGAGAGTCTGTGAATCAGAGAGAGAGAGGGAAGCTGTGAGTGAGAGAGAGAGAGAGCCGCTGTGAGTGAGAGAGAGAAAGAGAAGCTGTGAATGAGAGAGAGAGAAAGAGAAGCTGTGAGTGAGAAGGAGAAGGAAAGAGAAGCTGTGAGTGAGTGAGAGAGAGAAAGAGAAGCTGTGAGTGAGAGAGAGAGAAAGAGAAGCTGTGAGTGAGAGAGAGAGAAAGAGAAGCTGTGAGTAAGAAGGAGAGGGAAAGAGAAGAAGTGAGTGAGTGAGAGAGAGAGAGAAAGAGAAGCTGTGAGAGAGAAAGAGAAGCTGTGAGTGAGAGAGTGAGAGAGAGAAAGAGAATCTGTTAGTGAGAGTGAGAGAGAGAGAGAAAGAGAAGCTGTGAGTGAGAGAGAGATTGAAAGAGAAGCTGTGAGTGAGAGAGAGAGAAAGAGAAGCTGTGAGTGAGAGAGAGAAAGAGAAGCTGTGAGTGAGAGAGAGAGAGACAGAGAAGCTGTGTGTGTGTGAGAGAGAGAAAGATAGTATGAGAAAGAGAGAGTGAAAGAGAAGCTGTGAGTGAGACAGAGAGAGGGAGAAAGAGAAGCTGTGTGCGTGAGAGAGAGAAAGAGAAGCTATGAGTGAGAGAGAGAGAAAGTGAAGCTGTGAGTGAGAGAGAGAGAAAGAGAAGCTGTGTGTGTGAGAGAGAAAGATATTTTGAGAAAGAGAGAGTGAAAGAGAAGCTGTGAGTGAGAGAGAGAGAGGGACAAAGAGAAGCTGTGTGTGTGAGAGAGAGAAAGAGAAGCTGTGAGTGAGAGTGAGAGAGAGAGAAAGAGAAGCTGTGAGTTTGAGTGAGAGAGAAAGAGAAGCTGTGAGTGAGTGAGAGAGAGAGAATGAGAAGCTGTGAGTGAGAGAGAGAAGCTGTGAGAGAGAGAAAGAGAAGCTGTGAGTGAGTGAGAGAGAGAAGATGTGAGTGATAGAGAGAGAGAATGAGAAGCTGTCAGTGAGAGAGAGAGAAAGTAAGAGAAGCTGTGAGTGAGATAGAGAGAGAGAGAAAGAGAAGCTGTGAGTGAGAGATAGAGAGGGAGAGAAAGATAATCTGTGAGAGAGAGAGAGAGAAAGAGAAGCTGTGTGTTTTAGAGAGAGAGAAAGAGAAGCTGTGAGTGAGAGAGAGAGAAAGAGAAGCTGTGAGTGAGAGCGAGAAGCTATGAGTGAGAGAGAGAAAGAAAAGCTGTGAGTGAGAGAGAGAGAGAAAGAGACGATATGAGTGTGAGAGAGGGAAAGAGAAGCTGTGCGTGAGAGAGAGAAGCTATGAGTGAGAGAGAGAAAGAAAAGCTGTGAGTGAGAGAGAAACAGAAGCTGTCAGTGAGACAGAGAGAGAGAAAGAGAAGCTGTGAGAGAGAGAGAGAGAGGTAGAAAGAGAAGCTGTGTGTGTGAGAGAGAATAAGAGAAGCTGTGAGTGAGTGAGAGAGAGAGAATGAGAAGCTGTGAGTGAGAGAGAGAAGCTGTGAGAGAAAGAGAAGCTGTGAGTGAGTGAGAGAGAGAAGATGTGAGTGATAGCGAGAGAGAATGAGAAGCTGTCAGTGTGAGAGAGAGAAAGTAAGAGAAGCTGTGAGTGAGATAGAGAGAGAGAAAGAGAAGCTGTGAGTGAGAGAGAGAGAGGGAGAGAAAGATAATCTGTGAGAGAGAGAGTGAAAGAGAAGCTGTGTGTTTTAGAGAGAGAGAAAGAGAAGCTGTGAGTGAGAGAGAGAGAAAGAGAAGCTGTGAGTGAGAGAGAGAAGCTATGAGTGAGAGAGAGAAAGAAAAGCTGTGAGTGAGAGAGAGAGAGAAAGAGAAGATATGAGTGAGAGAGAGAGAAAGAGAAGCTGTGTGTGAGAGAGAGAGAGAAGCTATGAGTGAGAGAGAGAAAGAAAAGTTGTGAGTGAGAGAGAAACAGAAGCTGTGAGTGAGGCAGAGAGAGAGAAAGAGAAGCTGAGAGAGAGAGAGAGAGGGAGAAAGAGAAAATGTGAGAGAGAGAGAGAAAGAGAAGCTGTGAGTGTGTGTGAGAGAGAAAGAGAAGCTGTGAGTGAGAGAGAGAGAAAGAAAGAGAAATTAGAGTGAGAAAGAGAGAGAAAGAGAAGCTGTGAGTGGGAGAGAGAGAGAGAGAGTCTGTGAATCAGAGAGAGAGAGAGAAGCTGTGAGTGAGAGAGAGACAGAGAGCCGCTGTGAGTGAGAGAGACAGAAAGAGAAGCTGTGAATGAGAGAGAGAGAGAAAGGGAAGTTTGTGAGTGAGAGAGAGAGAGAAAGAGATGCTGTGAGTGAGAGAGAGAAAGAAAAGCTGTGAGTGAGAGAGAGAGAGAGAAAGAGAAGATGTGAGTGAGTGAGAGAGAGAGAAGCAGTGAGTGAGAGAGAGAGAGAGAAGCTGTCAGTGAGACAGAGAGAGAGAAAGAGAAGCTGTGAGAGAGAGAGAGAGGGAGAAAGAGAAGCTGTGAGAGAGAGAGTGAAAGAGAAGCTGTGAGTGTGTGTGAGAGAGAAAGAGAAGCTGTGAGTGAGAGAGAGAGAAAGAAAGAGAAATTAGAGTGAGAAAGAGAGAGAGAAAGAGAAGCTGTGAGTGAGAGAGAGAGAGAGAAGATGTGAGTGATAGAGAGAGAGAATGAGAAGCTGTGAGTGATAGAGAGTAAGTAAGAGAAGCTGTGAGTGAGATAGAGAGAGAGAGAAGGAGAAGCTGTGAGTGAGAGAGAGAGAGGGAGAAAGATAAGCTGTGTGTGTGTGTGAGAGAGAGAAGCTGTGTGTGTGAGAGAGAGAAAGAAAAGCTGTGATTGAGAGTGAGAGAGAGAGAGAAAGAGATGCTGTGAGTGAGAGAGAGAAGCTGTGAGTGAGAGAGAGAAAGAAAAGTGGTGAGTGTGAGAGAGAGAAAGAGAAGATATGAATGAGAGAGAGAGAGAGAAGCAGTGAGAGAGAGAGAGAGAGAAAGAGAAGCTGTGAGTGAGACAGAGAGAGAGAAAGAGAAGCTGTGAGAGAGAGAGAGGGAGAAAGAGAAGCTGTGAGAGAGCGAGAGAAAGAGAAGCTGTGAGTGTGTGTGAGAGAGAAAGAGAAGCTGTGAGTGAGAGAGAGAGAAAGAAAGAGAAATTAGAGTGAGAAAGAGAGAGAAAGAGAAGCTGTGAGTGGGAGAGAGAGAAAGAAAGAGAGTCTGTGAGTGAGAGAGAGAGAGAGAAGCTGTGAGTGAGAGAGAGAGTGCTGCTGTGAGTGAGAGAGAGAGAAAGAGAAGCTGTGAATGAGAGAGAGAGAGAAAGAGAAGCTGTGAGTGAGAGAGAGAGAGAGAAAGAGAAGCTGTGAGTGAGTGAGAGAGAGAAAGGGAAGTTGTGAGTGAGAGAGAGAGAGAAAGAGAAGCTGTGAGTGAGAGAGAGAAAGAGAAGCTGTGAGTGAGAGAGAGAGAAAGAGAAGCTGTGAGTGAGAAGGAGAGAGAGAGAGAGAAAGAGAAGCTGTGAGTGAGAGAGAGAGAAAAAGAGAAGCTGTGAGTGAGAGAGAGAATGAGAAGCTGTGAGTGAGAGAGAGTTGTGAGAGAGAGAGAGAAAGAGAAGCTGTGAGTGAGAGAGAGAGAGATGTGAGTGATAGAGAGAGAGAAAGAGAAGCTGTGAGTGAGAGAGAGAGGGAGAAAGATAATCTGTGAGAGAGAGAGAGAGAAAGAGAAACTGTGTGTGAGAGAGAGAGAGAAAGAGAAGGTGTGAGTGAGAGTGAGAGAGAGAAGCTGTGAGTGAGAGAGAGAGAAAGAGAAGCTGTGAGTGAGAGAGAGAGAATCTGTGAGTGAGAGAGAGAAAGAAAAGCTGTGAGTGAGAGAGAGAGAGAAAGAGAAGATATGAGTGAGAGAGAGAGAGTAGCAGTGAGTGAGAGAGAGAGAAACAGAAGCTGTGAGTGAGACAGAGAGAGAAAGAGAAGCTGAGTGTGTGAGAGAGAAAGAGAAGCTGTGAGTGTGTGAAAGAGAGAAAGAGAAGCTGTGAATGAGAGAGAGAGAAAGAAAGAGAAATTAGAGTGAGAAAGAGAGAGAGAAAGAGAAGCTGTGAGTGGGAGAGAGAGAAAGAGAGTCTGTGAGTGAGAGAGAGAGAGAGAACCTGTGAGTGAGAGAGAGAGAGCCGCTGTGAGTGAGAGAGAGAAAGAGAAGCTGTGAATGAGAGAGAGAGAGAAAGAGAAGCTGTGTGTGAGAGAGAAAGAGAAGCTGTGAGTCAGTGAGAGAGAGAGAAAGGGAAGTTGTGAGTGAGAGAGAGAGAAAGAGAAGCTGTGAGTGAGAAGGAGAGGGAAAGAGAAGCTGTGAGTGAGAGAGAGAATGAGAAGCTGTGAGTGAGAGAGAGTTGTGAGAGAGAGAGAGAAAGAGAAGCTGTGAGTGAGAGAGAGAGAGATGTGAGTGATAGAGAGAGAGAAAGAGAATATGTGAGTGAGAGAGAGAGGGAGAAAGATAATCTGTGAGAGAGAGAGAGAGAAAGAGAAACTGTGTGTGAGAGAGAGAGAGAAAGAGAAGGTGTGAGTGAGAGTGAGAGAGAGAAAGAGAAGCTGTGAGTGAGAGAGAGAAAGAGAAGCTGTGAGTGAGAGAGAGAGAATCTGTGAGTGAGAGAGAGAAAGAAAAGCTGTGAGTGAGAGAGAGAGAAAGAAAGAGAAATTAGAGTGAGAAAGAGAGAGAGAAAGAGAAGCTGTGAGTGGGAGAGAGAGAAAGAGAGTCTGTGAGTGAGAGAGAGAGAGAGAACCTGTGAGTGAGAGAGAGAGAGAGCCACTGTGAGTGAGAGAGAGAAAGAGAAGCTGTGAATGAGAGAGAGAGAGAAAGAGAAGCTGTGTCTGTGAGAGAGAAAGAGAAGCTGTGAGTGAGTGAGAGAGAGAGAAAGGGAAGTTGTGAGTGAGAGAGAGAGAGAGAGAAAGAGAAGCTGTGAGTGTGTGAGAGAGAAAGAGAAGCTGTGAGTGAGAGAGAGAGAGAAAGAGAAGCTGTGAGTGAGAAGGAGAGGGAAAGAGAAGCTGTGAGTGAGTGAGAGAGAGAGAAACAGAACCTGTGAGTGAGAGAGAGAGAAAGAGAAGCTGTGAGTGATAGAGAGAGAAAAAGAGAAGCTGTGAGTAAGAAGGAGAGGGAAAGAGAAGAAGTGAGTGAGTGAGAGAGAGAGAGAGAGAAAGAGAAGCTGTGAGAGAGAAAGAGAAGCTGTGAGTGAGAGAGAGAGAGAGAAAGAGAAGCTGTGAGTGTGAGTGAGAGAGAAAGAGAAGATGTGAGTGAGTGAGAGAGAGAGAATGAGAAGCTGTGAGTGAGAGAGAGAAGCTGTGAGAGAGAGAAAGAGAAGCTGTGAGTGAGTGAGAGAGAGAAGATGTGAGTGATAGAGAGAGAGAATGAGAAGCTGTCAGTGAGAGAGAGAGAAAGTAAGAGAAACTGTGAGTGAGATAGAGAGAGAGAGAAAGAGAAGCTGTGAGTGAGAGAGAGAGAGAGAAAGATAATCTGTGAGAGAGAGAGAGAGAAAGAGAAGCTGTGTGTTTTAGAGAGAGAGAAAGAGAAGCTGTGAGTGAGAGAGAGAGAAGCTATGAGTGAGAGAGAGAAATAAAAGCTGTGAGTGAGAGAGAGAGAGAAAGAGAAGATATGAGTGAGAGAGAGAAAGAGAAGCTGTGAGTGAGAGAGAGAGAAGCTATGAGTGAAAGAGAGAAAGAAAAGCTGTGAGTGAGAGAGAGAGAGAAAGAGAAGATATGAGTGAGAGAGAGAGAGAGAGAAGCAGTGAGAGAGAGAGAAAGAAGCTGTGAGTGAGACAGAGAGAGAGAAAGAGAATCTGTGAGAGAAAGAGAGAGGGAGAAAGAGAAGCTGTGAGGGAGAGAGAGAAAGAGAAGCTGTGAGTGTGTGAGAGAGAGAAAGAGAAGCTGTGAGTGAGAGAGAGAGAAAGAAAGAGAAATTAGAGTGAGAAAGAGAGAGAGAAAGAGAAGCTGTGAGTGGGAGAGAGAGAAAGAGAGTCTGTGAATCAGAGAGAGAGAGAGAAGCTGTGAGA
The DNA here is from genome assembly GCA_035047305.1 of Bradypodion pumilum. Lineage (NCBI taxonomy): Eukaryota > Metazoa > Chordata > Lepidosauria > Squamata > Chamaeleonidae > Bradypodion > Bradypodion pumilum. The sequence continues at coordinate 267,783,863 of JAWDJD010000001.1, read as the reverse complement.
GAGAGAGAGAGAGCTGCTGTGAGTGAGAGAGAGAGAAAGAGAAGCTGTGAATGAGAGAGAGAGAGAAAGAGAAGCTGTGTGTGGGAGAGAGAGAAAGAGAGTCTGTGAATCAGAGAGAGAGAGAAGCTGTGAGTGAGAGAGAGAGAGAGCTGCTGTGAGTGAGAGAGAGAGAAAGAGAAGCTGTGAATGAGAGAGAGAGAGAAAGAAAGAGAAGCTGTGAGTGAGAGAGAGAGGAAGAGAAGCTGTGAGTGAGAGAGAGAGAGATAGAGAAGATGTGAGTGATAGAGAGAGAGAATGAGAAGCTGTGAGTGATAGAGAGAATAAGTAAGAGAAGCTGTGAGTGAGATAGAGAGAGAGAGAAGGAGAAGCTGTGAGTAAGAGAGAGAGAGGGAGAAAGATAAGCTGTGTGTGTGTGAGAGAGAGAGAAGCTGTGTGTGTGTGAGAGAGAAAGAAAAGCTGTGATTGAGAGTGAGAGAGAGAGAGAAAGAGATGCTGTGAGTGAGAGAGAGAGAAGCTGTGAGTGAGAGAGAGAAAGAAAAGCAGTGAGTGAGAGAGAGAGAGAGAAAGAGAAGATATGAATGAGAGAGAGAGAGAAGCAGTGAGAGAGAGAGAGAGAGAAAGAGAAGCTGTGAGTGAGACAGAGAGAGAGAAAGAGAGGCTGTGAGAGAGAGAGGGAGAAAGAGAAGCTGTGAGAGAGCGAGAGAAAGAGAAGTTGTGAGTGTGTGTGTGAGAGAAAGAGAAGCTGTGAGTGAGAGAGAGAGAAAGAAAGAGAAATTAGAGTGAGAAAGAGAGAGAGAAAGAGAAGCTGTGAGTGGTAGAGAGAGAAAGAGAGTCTGTGAGTGAGAGAGAGAGTGAAGCCGTGAGTGAGAGAGACAGTGCTGCTGTGAGTGAGTGAGAGAGAGAGAAAGAGAAGCTGTGAATGAGAGAGAGAGAGAAAGAGAAGCTGTGAGTGAGAGAGAGAGAAAGAAAGAGAAGCTGTGAGTGAGTGAGAGAGAGAAAGGGAAGTTGTGAGTGAGAGAGAGAGAGAAAGAGAAGCTGTGAGTGAGAGAGAGAAAGAGAAGCTGTGAGTGTGAGAGAGAGAAAGAGAAGCTGTTAGTGAGAGAGAGAGAAAGAGAAACTGTGTGTGTGAGTGAGAGAGAAAGAGAAGGTGTGAGTGAGAGTGAGAGAGAGAAAGAGAAGCTGTGAGTGAGAGAGAGAGAAAGAGAAGCTGTGAGTCAGACAGAGAGAGAGAAAGAGAAGCTGTGAGAGAGAGAGAGAGAGGGAGAAAGAGAAGCTGTGAGAGAGAGAGAGAAAGAGAAGCTGTGAGTGTGTGTGAGAGAGAAAGAGAAGCTGTGAGTGAGAGAGAGAGAAAGAAAGAGAAATTAGAGTGAGAAAGAGAGAGAGAAAGAGAAGCTGTGAGTGAGAGAGAGAGAGAAGATGTGAGTGAGAGAGAATGAGAAGCTGTGAGTGATAGAGAGAGTAAGTATGAGAAGCTGTGAGTGAGTTAGAGAGAGAAGGAGAAGCTGTGAGTGAGAGAGAGAGAGGGAGAAAGATAAGCTGTGAGAGAGAGAGAGAGAGAAGCTGTGTGTGTGAGAGAGAGAAAGAAAAGTTGTGATTGAGAGTGAGAGAGAGAGAGAAAGAGATGCTGTGAGTGAGAGAGAGAAGCTGTGAGTGAGAGAGAGAAAGAAAAGCGGTGAGAGAGAGAGTGAAAGAGAAGATATGAATGAGAGAGAGAGAGAAGCAGTGAGAGAGAGAGAGAGAAAGAGAAGCTGTGAGTGAGACAGAGAGAGAGAAAGAGAAGCTGTGAGAGAGAGAGAGGGAGAAAGAGAAGCTGAGAGAGAGAGAGAGAGAAGCTGTGAGTGTGTGGGTTAGAGAAAGAGAATCTGTGAGTAAGAGAGAGAAAGAAAGAGAAATTAGAGTGAGAAAGAGAGAGAGAAAGAGAAGCTGTGAGTGGGAGAGAGAGAAAGAGAGTCTGTGAGAGAGAGAGAGAGAGAAGCTGTGAGTGAGAGAGAGAGTGCCGCTGTGAGTGAGAGAGAGAGAAAGAGAAGCTGTGAATGAGAGAGAGAGAGAATGAGAAGCTGTGAGTGAGAGAGAGAGAGAAAGAAAGAGAAGCTGTGAGTGAGTGAGAGAGAGAAAGGGAAGTTGTGAGTGAGAGAGAGAGAAAGAGAAGTTGTGAGTGAGAGAGAGAAAGAGAAGCTGTGAGTGAGAGAGAGAGAAAGAGAAGCTGTGAGTGAGGAGAGGGAAAGAGAAGCTGTGAGTGAGTGAGAGAGAGAGAGAGGGAGAAAGAGAAGCTGTGTGTGAGAGAGAGAAAGAGAAGCTGTGAGTGTGTGTGTGAGAGAAAGAGAAGCTGTGAGTGAGAGAGAGAGAAAGAAAGAGAAATTAGAGTGAGAAAGAGAGAGAGAAAGAGAAGCTGTGAATGAGAGAGTGAGAGAAGATGTGAGTGATAGAGAGAGAGAATGAGAAGCTGTGAGTGATAGAGAGTGTAAGGAAGAGAAGCTGTGAGTGAGATAGAGAGAGAAGGAGAAGCTGTGAGTGAGAGAGAGAGAGGGAGAAAGATAAGCTGTGTGTGTGTGTGAGAGAGAAGCTGTGTGTGTGTGAGAGAGAAAGAAAAGTTGTGATTGAGAGTGAGAGAGAGAGAGAAAGAGATGCTGTGAGTGAGAGAGAGAAGCTGTGAGTGAGAGAGAGAAAGAAAAGCGGTGAGTGAGAGAGAGAGAGAAAGAGAAGATATGAATGAGAGAGAGAGAGAGAAGCAGTGAGAGAGAGAGAGAGAGAAGCTGTGAGTGAGACAGAGAGAGAGAAAGAGAAGCTGTGAGAGAGAGAGAGGGAGAAAGAGAAGCTGTGAGTGAGAGAGAGAAATAAAGAGAAATTAGAGTGAGAAAGAGAGAGAGAAAGAGAAGTTGTGAGTGGGAGAGAGAGAAAGAGAGTCTGTGAGTGTGAGAGAGAGAAGCTGTGAGTGAGAGAGAGAGAGTGCCGCTGTGAGTGTGAGAGAGAGAAAGAGAAGCTGTGAATGAGAGAGAGAGAGAATGAGAAGCTGTGAGTGAGAGAGAGAGAAAGAGAAGCTGTGAGTGAGAGAGACAGAGAAAGGGAAGTTGTGAGTGAGAGAGAGAAAGAGAAGCTGTGAGTGAGAGAGAGAGAAAGAGAAGCTGTGAGTGAGAAGGAGAGGGAAAGAGAAGCTGTGAGTGAGTGAGAGAGAGAGAGAAAGAGAAACTGTGAGTTTGTGAGAGAGAAAGAGAAGCTGTGAGTGAGAGAGAGAGAGAAAGAGAAGCTGTGAGTGAGAAGGAGAGGGAAAGAGAAGCTGTGAGTGAGTGAGAGAGAGAGAGAGAGAAAGAGAGAAGCTGTGAGTGAGAGAGTGAGAGAGAGATAGAGAAGCTGTTAGTGAGAGTGAGAGAGAGAGAGAGAGAAAGAGAAGCTGTGAGTGAGAGAGAGATTGAAAGAGAAGCTGTGAGTGAGAGAGAGAGAGAAAGAGAAGCTGTGAGTGAGAGAGAGATAGAGAAGCTGTGAGTGAGAGGGAGAGAGAGAAAGAGAAGCTCTGAGTGACACAGAGAGAGAGAAGCTGTGAGTTAGAGAGAGAGAAAGAGAAGCTGTGAGTGACAGAGAGAGAGAAAGAGAAGCTGAGAGTGAGAGAGAGAGAGAGAAAGTGAAGCTATGAGTGAGAGAGTGAAAGAGAAGCTGTGAGTGAGAGAGAGAGAGTGAGAAAGAGAAGCTGTGTGTGTGTGAGAGAGAAAGAGAAGCTGTGAGTGAGAGTGAGAGAGAGAGAGAGAAAGAGAAGCTGTGAGTGAGAGAGAGAGTGAAAGAGAAGCTGTGAGTGAGAGAGAGAGAAAGAGAAGCTGTGAGTGAGAGAGAGAGAAGCTGTGAGTGAGAGAGAGAGAGAAAGTGAAGCTGTGAGTGAGAGAGAGAGAGAAAGAGAAGCTGTGTGTGTGTGAGAGAGAGAAAGATAGTTTGAGAAAGATAGAGTGAAAGAGAAGCTGTGAGTGAGAGAGAGAGAGAGGGAGAAAGAGAAGCTGTGTGTGTGTGAGAGAGAGAGAGAAGCTGTGAGTGAGAGTGAGAGAGAGAGAGAGAAAGAGCTGTAAGTGAGAGAGAGAGAGAGAGAGAATGAGAAGCTGTGAGTGAGAGAGAGAAGTTGTGAGAGAGAGAGAAAGAGAAGCTGTGAGTGAGAGAGAGAGAGATGTGAATGATAGAGAGAGAGAATGAGAAGCTGTGAGTGAGAGAGAAAGTAAGAGAAGCTGTGAGTGAGATAGAGAGAGAGAGAAAGAGAAGCTGTGAGTGAGAGAGAGAGGGAGAAAGATAATCTGTGAGAGAGAGAGAGAGAGAGAAAGAGAAACTGTGTGAGAGAGAGAGAGAGAAAGAGAAGGTGTGATTGAGAGTGAGAGAGAGAAAGAGAAGCTGTGAGTGAGAGAGAGAGAATCTGTGAGTGAGAGAGAGAAAGAAAAGCAGTGAGAGAGAGAGAGAAAGAGAAGATATGAGTGAGTGAGCGAGAGAAGCAGTGAGAGAGAGAGAGAAACAGAAGCTGTGTGTGAGACAGAGAGAGAAAGAGAAGCTGTGAGAGAGAGAGAGGCAGAAAGAGAAGCTGTGAGAGAGAGAGAGAAAGAGAAGCTGTGAGTGTGTGTGAGAGAGAAACAGAAGCTGTGAGTGAGTGAGAGAGAAAGAAAGAGAAATTAGAGTGAGAAAGAGAGAGAGAAAGAGAAGCTGTGACTGGGAGAGAGAGAAAGAGAGTCTGTGAGTGAGAGAGAGAGAAGCTGTGAGTGAGAGAGAGAGAGAGCCGCTGTGAGGGAGAGAGAGAGAAAGAGAAGCTGTGAATGAGAGAGAGAGAGAGAGAAGCTTTGTGTGAGAGAGAGAAAGAGAAGCTGTGAGTGAGTGAGAGAGAGAGAAAGGGAAGTTGTGAGTGAGAGAGAGAGAGAAAGAGAAGCTGTGAGTGAGAGAGAAAGAGAAGCTGTGAGTGAGAGAGAGAAAGAAAGAGAAGCTGTGAGTGAGAAGGAGAGGGAAAGAGAAGCTGTGAGTGAGTGAGAGAGAGAGAAAGAGAAGCTGTGAGTGAGAGAGAGAGAAAGAGAAGCTGTTAGTGAGAGAGAGAAAAAGAGAATCTGTGAGTTAAGAAGGAGAGGGAAAGAGAAGAAGTGAGTGAGTGAGAGAGAGAGAGAAAGAGAAGCTGTGAGAGAGAAAGAGAAGCTGTGAGTGAGAGAGTGAGAGAGAGAAAGAGAAGCTGTTAGTGAGAGTGTGAGAGAGAGAGAGAAGCTGTGAGTGAGAGAGAGATTGAAAGAGAAGCTGTGAGTGAGAGAGAGAGAGAGAAAGAGAAGCTGTGAGTGAGAGAGAGAAAGAGAAGCTGTGAGTGAGAGGGAGAGAGAGAAAGAGAAGCTATGAGTGACAAACAGAGATAGAAGCTGTGAGTTAGAGAGAGAGAAAGAGAAGCTGTGAGTGACAGAGAGAGAGAAAGAGAAGCTGAGAGTGAGAGAGAGAGAGAAAGTGAAGCTGTGCGTGAGAGAGAGAGAGAAAGAGAAGCTGTGTGTGTGTGAGAGAGAGAAGCTGTGAGTGAGAGAGAGAAAGAGAAGCTGTGAGTGAGAGTGTGAGAGAGAAGATGTGAGTGAGAGAGAGAGTAAGAGAAGCTGTGAGTGATACAGAGAGAGAGAAAGAGAAGCTGTGAGTGAGAGAGAGAGAGGGAGAAAGATATGCTGTGTGTGAGAGAGAGGGAAAGAGAAGCTGTGTGAGAGAGAGAGAGAAAGAGAAGCCGTGAGTGAGAGAGAGAGAATCTGTGAGTGAGAGAGAGAAAGAAAAGCTGTGAGTGAGAGAGAGAGAGAGAAAGAGAAGATATGAGTGAGAGAGAGAGAGAAGCAGTGAGAGAGAGAGAGAGAAACAGAAGCTGTGAGAGACAGAGAGAGAAAGAGAAGCTGTGAGAGAGAGAGGGAGAAAGAGAAGCTGTGAGAGAGAGAGAAAGAGAAGCTGTGAGTGTGTGTGAGAGAGAAAGAGAAGCTGTGAGTGAGAGAGAGAGAAAGAAAGAGAAATTAGTGAGAAAGAGAGAGAAAGAGAAGCTGTGAGTGGGAGAGAGAGAAAGAGAGTCTGTGAGTGAGAGAGAGAGAGAGAAGCTGTGAGTGAGAGAGAGAGAAAGAGAAGCTGTGAATGAGAGAGAGAGAAAGAGAAGCTGTGTGAGAGAAAGAGAAGCTGTGAGTGAGTGAGAGAGAGAGAAAGGGAAGTTGTGAGTGAGAGAGAGAGAGAGAAAGAGAAGCTGTGAGTGAGAGAGAGAGAAAGAGAAGCTGTGAGTGAGAGAGAGAGAAAGAGAAGCTGTGAGTGAGAAGGAGATGGAAAGAGAAGCTGTGAGTGAGTGAGAGAGAGAGAAAGAGAAGCTGTGAGTGAGAGAGAGAGAGAAAGAGAAGCTGTGAGTAAAGGAGAGGGAAAGAGAAGAAGTGAGTGAGTGAGTGAGAGAGAGAGAGAAAGAGAAGCTGTGAGAGAGAAAGAGAAGCTGTGAGTGAGAGAGTGAGAGAGAGAAGCTGTGAGTGAGAGAGAGATTGAAAGAGAAGCTGTGAGTGAGAGAGAGAGAGAGAGAAAGAGAAGCTGTGAGTGAGAGAGAGAAAGAGAAGCTGTGAGTGAGAGGGTGAGAGAGAAAGAGAAGCTGTGAGTCACACAGAGAGAGAGAAGCTGTGAGTTAGAGAGAGAGAAAGAGAAGCTGTGAGTGACAGAGAGAGAGAAAGAGAAGCTAAGAGAGAGAGAGAGAGAGAAGATGTGAGTGAGAGAGAGAGAGAATGAGAAGCTGTGAGTGAGAGAGACAGAAAGTAAGAGAAGCTGTGAGTGATACAGAGAGAGAGAAAGAGAAGCTGTGAGTGAGAGAGAGAGAGGGAGAAAGATAAGCTGTGTGAGAGAGAGAGAGAAAGAGAAGCTGTGAGACAGAGAGAGAGAAGCTGTGATTGAGAGTAAGAGAGAGAGAAAGAGAAGCTGTGAGTGAGAGAGAGAGAATGAGAAGCTGTGAGTGAGAGAGAGAGAAGCTGTGAGTGAGAGAGAGAAAGAAAAGCTGTGAGTGAGAGAGAGAGAGAAAGAGGATATGAGTGTGAGAGAGAGAGAAGCAGTGAGTGAGAGAGAGAGAGAGAGAGAAGCTGTGAGTGAGAGAGAGAGAGAGAAAGAGAAGCTGTGAGTGAGACAGAGAGAGAGAAAGAGAAGCTGTGAGTGAGTGAGAGAGAGAAAGGGAAGTTGTGAGTGAGAGAGAGAGAAAGAGAAGCTGTGAGTGAGAGAGAGAAAGAGAAGCTGTGAGTGAGAGAGAGAGATAGAGTAGCTGTGAGTGAGAAGGAGAGGGAAAGAGAAGCTGTGAGTGAGTGAGAGAGAGAGAGAGAAAGAGAGAAGCTGTGAGTGAGAGAGTGAGAGAGAGATAGAGAAGCTGTTAGTGAGAGTGAGAGAGAGAGAGAAATAGAAGCTGTGAGTGAGAGAGAGATTGAAAGATAAGCTGTGTGAGAGAGAGAGAGAGAGAAAGAGAAGCTGTGAGTGAGAGAGAGATAGAGAAGCTGTGAGTGAAAGGGAGAGAGAGAAAGAGAAGCTGTGAGTGACAGAGAGAGAGAGAAGCTGTGAGTTAGAGAGAGAGAAAGTGAAGCTGTGAGTGAGAGAGAGAGAAAGAGAAGCTGTGTGTGAGAGAGAGAGAAGCTGTGAGTGAGAGAGAGAAAGAGAAGCTGTGAGTGAGAGAGAGAGAGAAGATGTGAGTGAGAGAGAGAGAGAATGAGAAGCTGTGAGTGAGAGAGAGAGAAAGTAAGAGAAGCTGTGAGTGATACAGAGAGAGAGAAAGAGAAGCTGTGACTGAGAGAGAGAGAGGTTGAAAGATAAGCTGTGTGAGAGAGAGAGAGAGAAAGAGAAGCTGTGAGTGAGAGAGAGAGAAAGAGAATCTGTGAGTGAGAGAGAGAGAGAATGAGAAGCTGTGAGTGAGAGAGAGAGAAGCTGTGAGTGAGAGAGAGAGAGAGAAAGTGAAGCTGTGAGTGAGAGAGAGAGAGAAAGAGAAGCTGTGTGTGTGTGTGAGAGAGAAAGATAGTCTGAGAAAGAGAGAGTGAAAGAGAAGCTGTGAGTGAGAGAGAGAGAGAGGGAGAAAGAGAAGCTGTGTGTGTGAGAGAGAGAAAGAGAAGTTGTGAGTGAGAGTGAGAGAGAGAGAGAGAAAGAGCTGTGAGTGAGAAAGAGAGAGAGAATGAGAAGCTGTGAGTGAGAGAGAGAAGTTGTCAGAGAGAGAGAGAAAGAGAAGCTGTGAGTGAGAGAGAGAGAGATGTGAGTGATAGAGAGAGAGAATGAGAAGCTGTGAGTGAGAGAGAGAGAAAGTAAGAGAAGCTGTGAGTGAGATAGAGAGAGAGAGAGAGAAGCTGTGAGTGAGAGAGAGAGAGGGAGAAAGATAATCTGTGTGAGAGAGAGAGAGAGAAAGAGAAACTGTGTGTGTGAGAGAGAGAGAAAGAGAAGGCGTGATTGAGAGTGAGAGAGAGAAAGAGAAGCTGAGAGTGAGAGAGAGAGAGAAAGAGAAGCTGTGAGTGAGAGAGAGAGAATCTGTGAGTGAGAGAGAGAAAGAAAAGCTGTGAGTGAGAGAGAGAGAGAAAGAGAAGATATGAGTGAGAGAGAGAGAAGCAGTGAGAGAGAGAGAGAGAGAAACAGAAGCTGTGAGTGAGACAGAGAGAGAAAGAGAAGCTGTGAGAGAGAGAGAGAGGCAGAAAGAGAAGCTGTGTGTGAGAGAGAGAGAAAGATAAGCTGTGAGTGAGAGAGAGAGAAAGAAAGAGAAATTAGAGTGAGAAAGAGAGAGAGAAAGAGAAGCTGTGAGTGGGAGAGAGAGAAAGAGAGTCTGTGAGTGAGAGAGAGAGAGAGAAGCTGTGAGTGTGAGAGAGAGAGAGCCGCTGTGAGTGAGAGAGAGAGAAAGAGAAGCTGTGAATGAGAGAGAGAGAGAGAGAAGCTTTGTGTGTGAGAGAGAAAGAGAAGCTGTGAGTGAGTGAGAGAGAGAGAAAGGGAAGTTGTGAGTGAGAGAGAGAGAGAAAGAGAAGCTGTGAGTGAGAGAGAGAGAAAGAGAAGCTGTGAGTGAGAGAGAGAGAAAGAGAAGCTGTGAGTGAGAAGGAGAGGGAAAGAGAAGCTGTGTGTGTGTGAGAGAGAAAGAGAAGCTGTGAGTGAGAGAGAGAGAAAAAGAGAAGCTGTGAGTTAAGAAGGTGAGGGAAAGAGAAGAAGTGAGTGAGTGAGAGAGAGAGAGAAAGAGAAGCTGTGAGAGAGAAAGAGAAGCTGTGAGTGAGAGTGAGAGAGAGAAAGAGAAGCTGTTAGTGAGAGTGAGAGAGAGAGAGAGAAGCTGTGAGTGAGAGAGAGATTGAAAGAGAAGCTGTGTGAGAGAGAGAGAGAGAAAGAGAAGCTGTGAGTGAGAGAGAGAAAGAGAAGCTGTGAGTGAGAGTGAGAGAGAGAGAAAGAGAAAGAGAAGCTGTGAGTGAGAGAGAGAGAGAGAGAAAGAGAAGCTGTTAGTGAGAGTGAGAGAGAGAGAGAAAGAGAAGCTGTGAGTGAGTGTGAGAGAGAAAGAGATGCTGTGAGTGAGAGAGAGAGAGAAAGAGAAGCTGTGAGTGAGAGAGAGAGAAAGAGAAGCTGTGAGAGAGAGAGAGAAAGAGAAGCTGTGAGTGAGAAGGAGAGGGAAAGAGAAGCTGTGAGTGAGTGAGAGAAAGAGAAGCTGTGAGTGAGAGAGAGAGAAAGAGAAGCTGTGTGTTTTAGAGAGAGAGAAAGAGAAGCTGTGAGTGAGAGAGAGAGAAAGAGAAGCTGTGAGTGAGAGAGAGAGAAGCTATGAGTGAGAGAGAGAAAGAAAAGCTGTGAGTGAGAGAGAGAGAAAGAGAAGATATGAGTGAGAGAGAGAGAAAGAGAAGCTGTGAGTGAGAGAGAGAGAAGCTATGAGTGAGAGAGAGAAAGAAAAGCTGTGAGTGAGAGAGAGAGAGAAAGAGAAGATATGAGTGAGAGAGAGAGAAGCTGTGAGTGAGAGAGAGAGAAAGAAAGAGAAATTAGAGTGAGAAAGAGAGAGAGAAAGACAAGCTGTGAGTGGGAGAGAGAGAAAGAGAGTCTGTGAATCAGAGAGAGAGAGGGAAGCTGTGAGTGAGAGAGAGAGAGAGCCGCTGTGAGTGAGAGAGAGAAAGAGAAGCTGTGAATGAGAGAGAGAGAAAGAGAAGCTATGAGTGAGAAGGAGAAGGAAAGAGAAGCTGTGAGTGAGTGAGAGAGAGAAAGAGAAGCTGTGAGTGAGAGAGAGAGAAAGAGAAGCTGTGAGTGAGAGAGAGAGAGAAAGAGAAGCTGTGAGTAAGAAGGAGAGGGAAAGAGAAGAAGTGAGTGAGTGAGAGAGAGAGAGAAAGAGAAGCTGTGAGAGAGAAAGAGAAGCTGTGAGTGAGAGAGTGAGAGAGAGAAAGAGAATCTGTTAGTGAGAGTGAGAGAGAAAGAGAAGCTGTGAGTGAGAGAGAGATTGAAAGAGAAGCTGTGAGTGAGAGAGAGAGAGAAAGAGAAGCTGTGAGTGAGAGAGAGAAAGAGAAGCTGTGACTGAGAGGGAGAGAGAGAAAGAGAAGATGTGAGTTACACAGAGAGAGAGAAGCTGTGAGTTAGAGAGAGAAAGAGAGTCTGTGAGTGAGAGAGAGAGAGAAGCTGTGAGTGTGAGAGAGAGAGCCACTGTGAGTGAGAGAGAGAGAAAGAGAAGCTGTGAATGAGAGAGAGAGAGAGAGAAGCTTTGTGTGTGAGAGAGAAAGAGAAGCTGTGAGTGAGTGAGAGAGAGAGAAAGGGAAGTTGTGAGTGAGAGAGAGAGAGAAAGAGAAGCTGTGAGTGAGAGAGAGAGAAAGAGAAGCTGTGAGTGAGAGAGAGAGAGAAAGAGAAGCTGTGAGTGAGAAGGAGAGAGAAAGAGAAGCTGTGTGTGTGAGAGAGAGAAAGAGAAGCTGTGAGTGAGAGAGAGAGAAAAAGAGAAGCTGTGAGTTAAGAAGGTGAGGGAAAGAGAAGAAGTGAGTGAGTGAGAGAGAGAGAAAGAGAAGCTGTGAGAGAGAAAGAGAAGCTGTGAGTGAGAGTGAGAGAGAGAAAGAGAAGCTGTTAGTGAGAGTGAGAGAGAGAGAGAAGCTGTGAGTGAGAGAGAGATTGAAAGAGAAGCTGTGAGTGAGAGAGAGAGAGAGAAAGAGAAGCTGTGAGTGAGAGAGAGAAAGAGAAGCTGTGAGTGAGAGTGAGAGAGAGTGAGAAAGAGAAGCTGTGAGGAGAGAGAGAGAGAAAGAGAAGCTGTTAGTGAGAGTGAGAGAGAGAGAGAAAGAGAAGCTGTGAGTGAGTGTGAGAGAGAAAGAGATGCTGTGAGTGAGAGAGAGAGAGAAAGAGAAGCTGTGAGTGAGAGAGAGAGAAAGAGAAGCTGTGAGAGAGAGAGAGAAAGAGAAGCTGTGAGTGAGAAGGAGAGGAAAAGAGAAGCTGTGAGTGAGTGAGAGAGAGAGAAAGAGAAGCTGTGAGTGAGAGAGAGAGAAAGAGAAGCTGTGAGTGAGAGAGAGAGAGAAAGAGAAGCTGTGAGTAAGAAGGAGAGGGAAAGAGAAGAAGTGAGTGAGTGAGAGAGAGAAAGAGAAGCTGTGAGAGAGAAAGAGAAGCTGTGAGTGAGAGAGTGAGAGAGAGAAAGAGAATCTGTTAGTGAGAGTGAGAGAGAGAGAGAAAGAGAAGCTGTGAGTGAGAGAGAGAATGAAAGAGAAGCTGTGAGTGAGAGAGAGAGAGAAAGAGAAGCTGTGAGTGAGAGAGAGAAAGAGAAGCTGTGACTGAGAGGGAGAGAGAGAAAGAGAAGCTGTGAGTTACAAAGAGAGAGAGAAGCTGTGAGTTAGAGAGAGAGAAAGAGAAGCTGTGAGTGACAGAGAGAAAGAGAAGCTGAGAGTGAGAGAGAGAGAGGGAGAAAGAGAAGCTGTGTGCGTGAGAGAGAGAAAGAGAAGCTGTGAGTGAGAGAGAGAGAAAGTGAAGCTGTGAGTGAGAGAGAGAGAGAAAGAGAAGCTGTGTGTGTGAGAGAGAAAGATAGTCTGAGAAAGAGAGAGTGAAAGAGAAGCTGTGAGTGAGAGATAGAGAGGGAGAAAGAGAAGCTGTGTGTGAGAGAGAGAGAAAGAGAAGCTGTGAGTGAGAGTGAGAGAGAGAGAGAAGCTGTGAGTGTGAGTGAGAGAGAAAGAGAAGCTGTGAGTGAGTGAGAGAGAGAGAATGAGAAGCTGTGAGTGTGAGAGAGAAGCTGTGAGAGAGAGAAAGAGAAGCTGTCAGTGAGAGAGAGAGAAAGTAAGAGAAGCTGTGAGTGAGATAGAGAGAGAGAGAAAGAGAAGCTGTGAGTGAGAGAGAGAGAGGGAGAGAAAGATAATCTGAGAGAGAGAGAGAAAGAGAAGCTGTGTGTTTTAGAGAGAGAGAAAGAGAAGCTGTGAGTGAGAGAGAGAGAAAGAGAAGCTGTGAGTGAGAGAGAGAGAAGCTATGAGTGAGAGAGAGAAAGAAAAGCTGTGAGTGAGAGAGAGAGAGAAAGAGAAGATATGAGTGAGAGAGAGAGAAAGAGAAGCTGTGAGTGAGAGAGAGAGAAGCTATGAGTGAGAGAGAGAAAGAAAAGCTGTGAGTGAGAGAGAGAGAGAAAGAGAAGATATGAGTGAGAGAGAGAGAAGCTGTGAGTGAGAGAGAGAGAAAGAAAGAGAAATTAGAGTGAGAAAGAGAGAGAGAAAGACAAGCTGTGAGTGGGAGAGAGAGAAAGAGAGTCTGTGAATCAGAGAGAGAGAGGGAAGCTGTGAGTGAGAGAGAGAGAGAGCCGCTGTGAGTGAGAGAGAGAAAGAGAAGCTGTGAATGAGAGAGAGAGAAAGAGAAGCTGTGAGTGAGAAGGAGAAGGAAAGAGAAGCTGTGAGTGAGTGAGAGAGAGAAAGAGAAGCTGTGAGTGAGAGAGAGAGAAAGAGAAGCTGTGAGTGAGAGAGAGAGAGAAAGAGAAGCTGTGAGTAAGAAGGAGAGGGAAAGAGAAGAAGTGAGTGAGTGAGAGAGAGAAAAAGAGAAGCTGTGAGAGAGAAAGAGAAGCTGTGAGTGAGAGAGTGAGAGAGAGAAAGAGAATCTGTTAGTGAGAGTGAGAGAGAGAGAGAAAGAGAAGCTGTGAGTGAGAGAGAGATTGAAAGAGAAGCTGTGAGTGAGAGAGAGAGAGAAAGAGAAGCTGTGAGTGAGAGAGAGAAAGAGAAGCTGTGACTGAGAGGGAGAGAGAGAAAGAGAAGATGTGAGTTACACAGAGAGAGAGAGAAGCTGTGAGTTAGAGAGAGAGAAAGAGAAGCTGTGAGTGACAGAGAGAGAGAAAGAGAAGCTGAGAGTGAGAGAGAGAGAGAGAAAGTGAAGCTGTGAGTGAGAGAGAGAGAGACAGAGAAGCTGTGTGTGTGTGAGAGAGAGAAAGATAGTCTGAGAAAGAGAGAGTGAAAGAGAAGCTGTGAGTGAGACAGAGAGAGGGAGAAAGAGAAGCTGTGTGCGTGAGAGAGAGAAAGAGAAGCTATGAGTGAGAGAGAGAGAAAATGAAGCTGTGAGTGAGAGAGAGAGAAAGAGAAGCTGTGTGTGTGAGAGAGAAAGATATTTTGAGAAAGAGAGAGTGAAAGAGAAGCTGTGAGTGAGAGAGAGAGAGGGACAAAGAGAAGCTGTGTGTGAGAGAGAGAGAAAGAGAAGCTGTGAGTGAGAGTGAGAGAGAGAGAGAGAAAGAGAAGCTGTGAGTGTGAGTGAGAGAGAAAGAGAAGCTGTGAGTGAGTGAGAGAGAGAGAATGAGAAGCTGTGAGTGAGAGAGAGAAGCTGTGAGAGAGAGAAAGAGAAGCTGTGAGTGAGTGAGAGAGAGAAGATGTGAGTGATAGAGAGAGAGAATGAGAAGCTGTCAGTGAGAGAGAGAGAAAGTAAGAGAAGCTGTGAGTGAGATAGAGAGAGAGAGAAAGAGAAGCTGTGAGTGAGAGATAGAGAGGGAGAGAAAGATAATCTGTGAGAGAGAGAGAGAAAGAGAAGCTGTGTGTTTTAGAGAGAGAGAAAGAGAAGCTGTGAGTGAGAGAGAGAGAAAGAGAAGCTGTGAGTGAGAGAGAGAAGCTATGAGTGAGAGAGAGAAAGAAACGCTGTGAGTGAGAGAGAGAGAGAAAGAGAAGATATGAGTGAGAGAGAGAGAAAGAGAAGCTGTGCGTGAGAGAGAGAGAAGCTATGAGTGAGAGAGAGAAAGAAAAGCTGTGAGTGAGAGAGAAACAGAAGCTGTCAGTGAGACAGAGAGAGAGAAAGAGAAGCTGTGAGAGAGAGAGAGAGGTAGAAAGAGAAGCTGTGTGTGTGAGAGAGAATAAGAGAAGCTGTGAGTGAGAGTGAGAGAGAGAGAGAAAGAGAAGCTGCGAGTGTGAGTGAGAGATAAAGAGAAGCTGTGAGTCAGTGAGAGAGAGAGAATGAGAAGCTGTGAGTGAGAGAGAGAAGCTGTGAGAGAGAGAAAGAGAAGCTGTGAGTGAGTGAGAGAGAGAAGATGTGAGTGATAGCGAGAGAGAATGAGAAGCTGTCAGTGTGAGAGAGAGAAAGTAAGAGAAGCTGTGAGTGAGATAGAGAGAGAGAAAGAGAAGCTGTGAGTGAGAGAGAGAGAGGGAGAGAAAGATAATCTGTGAGAGAGAGAGTGAAAGAGAAGCTGTGTGTTTTAGAGAGAGAGAAAGAGAAGCTGTGAGTGAGAGAGAGAGAAAGAGAAGCTGTGAGTGAGAGAGAGAAGCTATGAGTGAGAGAGAGAAAGAAAAGCTGTGAGTGAGAGAGAGAGAGAAAGAGAAGATATGAGTGAGAGAGAGAGAAAGAGAAGCTGTGTGTGTGTGAGAGAGAGAAGGTATGAGTGAGAGAGAGAAAGAAAAGTTGTGAGTGAGAGAGAAACAGAAGCTGTGAGTGAGGCAGAGAGAGAGAGAGAGAAGCTGAGAGAGAGAGAGAGAGGGAGAAAGAGAAGCTGTGAGAGAGAGAGAGAAAGAGAAGCTGTGTGTGTGTGAGAGAGAAAGAGAAGCTGTGAGTGAGAGAGAGAGAAAGAAAGAGAAATTAGAGTGAGAAAGAGAGAGAAAGAGAAGCTGTGAGTGGGAGAGAGAGAAAGAGAGTCTGTGAATCAGAGAGAGAGAGAGAAGCTGTGAGTGAGAGAGAGACAGAGAGCCGCTGTGAGTGAGAGAGAGAGAAAGAGAAGCTGTGAATGAGAGAGAGAGAAAGAGAAGCTATGAGTGAGAGAGAGAGAAAGAGAAGCTGTGAGTGAGTGAGAGAGAGAAAGGGAAGTTTGTGAGTGAGAGAGAGAGAGAAAGAGATGCTGTGAGTGAGAGAGAGAAAGAAAAGCTGTGAGTGAGAGAGAGAGAGAGAAAGAGAAGATGTGAGTGAGTGAGAGAGAGAGAAGCAGTGAGTGAGAGAGAGAGAGAGAGAAGCTGTCAGTGAGACAGAGAGAGAGAAAGAGAAGCTGTGAGAGAGAGAGAGAGGGAGAAAGAGAAGCTGTGAGAGAGAGAGTGAAAGAGAAGCTGTGAGTGTGTGTGAGAGAGAAAGAGAAGCTGTGAGTGAGAGAGAGAGAAAGAAAGAGAAATTAGAGTGAGAAAGAGAGAGAGAAAGAGAAGCTGTGAGTGAGAGAGAGAGAGAGAAGATGTGAGTGATAGAGAGAGAGAATGAGAAGCTGTGAGTGATAGAGAGTAAGTAAGAGAAGCTGTGAGTGAGATAGAGAGAGAGAGAAGGAGAAGCTGTGAGTGAGAGAGAGAGGGAGAAAGATAAGCTGTGTGTGTGTGTGTGAGAGAGAAGCTGTGTGTGTGAGAGAGAGAAAGAAAAGCTGTGATTGAGAGTGAGAGAGAGAGAGAAAGAGATGCTGTGAGTGAGAGAGAGAGAAGCTGTGAGTGAGAGAGAGAAAGAAAAGTGGTGAGTGAGAGAGAGAGAAAGAGAAGATATGAATGAGAGAGAGAGAGAAGCAGTGAGAGAGAGAGAGAGAGAAAGAGAAGCTGTGAGTGAGACAGAGAGAGAGAAAGAGAAGCTGTGTGAGAGAGAGAGAGGGAGAAAGAGAAGCTGTGAGAGAGCGAGAGAAAGAGAAGCTGTGAGTGTGTGTGTGAGAGAAAGAGAAGCTGTGAGTGAGAGAGAGAGAAAGAAAGAGAAATTAGAGTGAGAAAGAGAGAGAGAAAGAGAAGCTGTGAGTGGGAGAGAGAGAAAGAGAGTCTGTGAGTGAGAGAGAGAGAGAAGCTGTGAGTGAGAGAGAGAGTGCTGCTGTGAGTGAGAGAGAGAGAAAGAGAAGCTGTGAATGAGAGAGAGAGAGAAAGAGAAGCTGTGAGTGAGAGAGAGAGAAAGAAAGAGAAGCTGTGAGTGAGTGAGAGAGAGAAAGGGAAGTTGTGAGTGAGAGAGAGAGAGAAAGAGAAGCTGTGAGTGAGAGAGAGAAAGAGAAGCTGTGAGTGAGAGAGAGAGAAAGAGAAGCTGTGAGTGAGAAGGAGAGAGAGAGAGAGAAAGAGAAGCTGTGAGTGAGAGAGAGAGAGAAAGAGAAGCTGTGAGTGAGAGAGAGAATGAGAAGCTGTGAGTGAGAGAGAGTTGTGAGAGAGAGAGAGAAAGAGAAGCTGTGAGTGAGAGAGAGAGATGTGAGTGATAGAGAGAGAGAAAGAGAAGCTGTGAGTGAGAGAGAGAGGGAGAAAGATAATCTGTGAGAGAGAGAGAGAGAAAGAGAAACTGTGTGTGAGAGAGAGAGAGAAAGAGAAGGTGTGAGTGAGAGTGAGAGAGAGAAAGAGAAGCTGTGAGTGAGAGAGAGAGAAAGAGAAGCTGTGAGTGAGAGAGAGAGAATCTGTGAGTGAGAGAGAGAAAGAAAAGCTGTGAGTGAGAGAGAGAGAGAAAGAGAAGATATGAGTGAGAGAGAGAGAGTAGCAGTGAGTGAGAGAGAGAGAAACAGAAGCTGTGAGTGAGACAGAGAGAGAAAGAGAAGCTGAGTGTGAGAGAGAGAAAGAGAAGCTGTGAGTGTGTGAAAGAGAGAAAGAGAAGCTGTGAGTGAGAGAGAGAGAAAGAAAGAGAAATTAGAGTGAGAAAGAGAGAGAGAAAGAGAAGCTGTGAGTGGGAGAGAGAGAAAGAGAGTCTGTGAGTGAGAGAGAGAGAGAGAACCTGTGAGTGAGAGAGAGAGAGCCGCTGTGAGTGAGAGAGATAAAGAGAAGCTGTGAATGAGAGAGAGAGAGAAAGAGAAGCTGTGTCTGTGAGAGAGAAAGAGAAGCTGTGAGTGAGTGAGAGAGAGAGAAAGGGAAGCTGTGAGTGAGAAGGAGAGGGAAAGAGAAGCTGTGAGTGAGTGAGAGAGAGAGAAAGAGAACCTGTGAGTGAGAGAGAGAGAAAGAGAAGCTGTGAGTGAGAGAGAGAGAAAGAGAATCTGTGAGTGAGAGAGAGAGAGAATGAGAAGCTGTGAGTGAGAGAGAGAGAAGCTGTGAGTGAGAGAGAGAGAAAGTGAAGCTGTGAATGAGAGAGAGAGAGAGAAAGAGAAGCTGTGTGTGTGTGAGAGAGAGAAAGATAGTCTGAGAAAGAGAGAGTGAAAGAGAAGCTGTGAGTGAGAGAGAGAGAGAGGGAGAAAGAGAAGCTGTGTGTGTGAGAGAGAGAAAGAGAAGCTGTGAGTGAGAGTGAGAGAGAGAGAGAAAGAGCTGTGAGTGAGAAAGAGAGAGAGAATGAGAAGCTGTGAGTGAGAGAGAGAAGTTGTCAGAGAGAGAGAGAAAGAGAAGCTGTGAGTGAGAGAGAGAGAGATGTGAGTGATAGAGAGAGAGAATGAGAAGCTGTGAGTGAGAGAGAGAGAAAGTAAGAGAAGCTGTGAGTGAGATAGAGAGAGAGAGAGAAGCTGTGAGTGAGAGAGAGAGAGGGAGAAAGATAATCTGTGTGAGAGAGCGAGAGAGAGAGAGAAAGAGAAACTGTGTGTGTGAGAGAGAGAGAAAGAGAAGGCGTGATTGAGAGTGAGAGAGAGAAAGAGAAGCTGAGAGTGAGAGAGAGAGAAAGAGAAGCTGTGAGTGAGAGAGAGAGAATCTGTGAGTGAGAGAGAGAAAGAAAAGCTGTGAGTGAGAGAGAGAGAGAGAAAGAGAAGATATGAGTGAGAGAGAGAGAGAAGCTGTGAGAGAGAGAGAGGCAGAAAGAGAAGCTGTGTGAGAGAGAGAGAGAAAGAGAAGCTGTGAGTGAGAGAGAGAGAAAGAAAGAGAAATTAGAGTGAGAAAGAGAGAGAGAAAGAGAAGCTGTGAGTGGGAGAGAGAGAAAGAGAGTCTGTGAGTGAGAGAGAGAGAGAAGCTGTGAGTGTGAGAGAGAGAGAGCCGCTGTGAGTGAGAGAGAGAGAAAGAGAAGCTGTGAATGAGAGAGAGAGAGAGAGAAGCTTTGTGTGTGAGAGAG
Organism: Bradypodion pumilum; assembly: GCA_035047305.1. Taxonomy (NCBI): domain Eukaryota; kingdom Metazoa; phylum Chordata; class Lepidosauria; order Squamata; family Chamaeleonidae; genus Bradypodion; species Bradypodion pumilum. The sequence continues at coordinate 267,765,635 of JAWDJD010000001.1, read as the reverse complement.
AAAGAGAAGCTGTGAGTGAGTGAGAGAGAGAGAAAGGGAAGTTGTGAGTGAGAGAGAGAGAAAGAGAAGCTGTGAGTGAGAGAGAGAGAAAGAGAAGCTGTGAGTGAGAGAGAGAGAGAAAGAGAAGCTGTGAGTGAGAAGGAGAGGGAAAGAGAAGCTGTGTGTGTGAGAGAGAGAAAGAGAAGCTGTGAGTGAGAGAGAGAGAAAAAGAGAAGCTGTGAGTTAAGAAGGTGAGGGAAAGAGAAGAAGTGAGTGAGTGAGAGAGAGAGAGAAAGAGAAGCTGTGAGAGAGAAAGAGAAGCTGTGAGAGAGAAAGAGAAGCTGTGAGTGAGAGTGAGAGAGAGAAAGAGAAGCTGTTAGTGAGAGTGAGAGAGAGAGAGAGAAGCTGTGAGTGAGAGAGAGATTGAAAGAGAAGCTGTGAGTGAGAGAGAGAGAGAGAAAGAGAAGCTGTGAGTGAGAGAGAGAAAGAGAAGCTGTGAGTGAGAGTGAGAGAGAGAGAAAGAGAAGCTGTTAGTGAGAGTGAGAGAGAGAGAGAAAGAGAAGCTGTGAGTGAGTGTGAGAGAGAAAGAGATGCTGTGAGTGAGAGAGAGAGAAAGAGAAGCTGTGAGTGAGAGAGAGAGAAAGAGAAGCTGTGAGAGAGAGAGAGAAAGAGAAGCTGTGAGTGAGAAGGAGAGGGAAAGAGAAGCTGTGAGTGAGTGAGAGAGAGAGAAAGAGAAGCTGTGAGTGAGAGAGAGAGAAAGAGAAGCTGTGAGTGAGAGAGAGAGAGAGAAAGAGAAGCTGTGAGTAAGAAGGAGAGGGAAAGAGAAGAAGTGAGTGAGTGAGAGAGAGAAAGAGAAGCTGTGAGAGAGAAAGAGAAGCTGTGAGTGAGAGAGTGAGAGAGAGAAAGAGAATCTGTTAGTGAGAGTGAGAGAGAGAGAGAAAGAGAAGCTGTGAGTGAGAGAGAGAATGAAAGAGAAGCTGTGAGTGAGAGAGAGAGAGAGAAAGAGAAGCTGTGAGTGAGAGAGAGAAAGAGAAGCTGTGACTGAGAGGGAGAGAGAGAAAGAGAAGCTGTGAGTTACACAGAGAGAGAGAAGCTGTGAGTTAGAGAGAGAGAAAGAGAAGCTGTGAGTGACAGAGAGAAAGAGAAGCTGAGAGTGAGAGAGAGAGAGGGAGAAAGAGAAGCTGTGTGCGTGAGAGAGAGAAAGAGAAGCTGTGAGTGAGAGAGAGAGAAAGTGAAGCTGTGAGTGAGAGAGAGAGAGAAAGAGAAGCTGTGTGTGTGTGAGAGAAAGATAGTCTGAGAAAGAGAGAGTGAAAGAGAAGCTGTGAGTGAGAGAGAGAGAGGGAGAAAGAGAAGCTGTGTGTGTGAGAGAGAGAAAGAGAAGCTGTGAGTGAGAGTGAGAGAGAGAGAGAAGCTGTGAGTGTGAGTGAGAGAGAAAGAGAAGCTGTGAGTGAGTGAGAGAGAGAGAATGAGAAGCTGTGAGTGTGAGAGAGAAGCTGTGAGAGAGAGAAAGAGAAGCTGTCAGTGAGAGAGAGAGAAAGTAAGAGAAGCTGTGAGTGAGATAGAGAGAGAGAGAAAGAGAAGCTGTGAGTGAGAGAGAGAGAGGGAGAGAAAGATAATCTGTGAGAGAGAGAGAGAAAGAGAAGCTGTGTGTTTTAGAGAGAGAGAAAGAGAAGCTGTGAGTGAGAGAGAGAGAAAGAGAAGCTGTGAGTGAGAGAGAGAGAAGCTATGAGTGAGAGAGAGAAAGAAAAGCTGTGAGTGAGAGAGAGAGAGAGAAAGAGAAGATATGAGTGAGAGAGAGAGAAAGAGAAGCTGTGAGTGAGAGAGAGAGAAGCTATGAGTGAGAGAGAGAAAGAAAAGCTGTGAGTGAGAGAGAGAGAGAAAGAGAAGATATGAGTGAGAGAGAGAGAAGCTGTGAGTGAGAGAGAGAGAAAGAAAGAGAAATTAGAGTGAGAAAGAGAGAGAGAAAGACAAGCTGTGAGTGGGAGAGAGAGAAAGAGAGTCTGTGAATCAGAGAGAGAGAGGGAAGCTGTGAGTGAGAGAGAGAGAGAGCCGCTGTGAGTGAGAGAGAGAAAGAGAAGCTGTGAATGAGAGAGAGAGAAAGAGAAGCTGTGAGTGAGAAGGAGAAGGAAAGAGAAGCTGTGAGTGAGTGAGAGAGAGAAAGAGAAGCTGTGAGTGAGAGAGAGAGAAAGAGAAGCTGTGAGTGAGAGAGAGAGAGAAAGAGAAGCTGTGAGTAAGAAGGAGAGGGAAAGAGAAGAAGTGAGTGAGAGAGAGAGAGAGAGAAAGAGAAGCTGTGAGAGAGAAAGAGAAGCTGTGAGTGAGAGAGTGAGAGAGAGAAAGAGAATCTGTTAGTGAGAGAGAGAGAGAGAAAGAGAAGCTGTGAGTGTGAGAGAGATTGAAAGAGAAGCTGTGAGTGAGAGAGAGAGAGAGAAAGAGAAGCTGTGAGTGAGAGAGAGAAAGAGAAGCTGTGACTGAGAGGGAGAGAGAGAAAGAGAAGATGTGAGTTACACAGAGAGAGAGAAGCTGTGAGTTAGAGAGAGAAAGAGAGTCTGTGAGTGAGAGAGAGAGAGAAGCTGTGAGTGTGAGAGAGAGAGAGCCGCTGTGAGTGAGAGAGAGAGAAAGAGAAGCTGTGAATGAGAGAGAGAGAGAGAGAAGCTTTGTGTGTGAGAGAGAAAGAGAAGCTGTGAGTGAGTGAGAGAGAGAGAAAGGGAAGTTGTGAGTGAGAGAGAGAGAGAAAGAGAAGCTGTGAGTGAGAGAGAGAGAAAGAGAAGCTGTGAGTGAGAGAGAGAGAGAAAGAGAAGCTGTGAGTGAGAAGGAGAGGGAAAGAGAAGCTGTGTGTGTGAGAGAGAGAAAGAGAAGCTGTGAGTGAGAGAGAGAGAAAAAGAGAAGCTGTGAGTTAAGAAGGTGAGGGAAAGAGAAGAAGTGAGTCAGTGAGAGAGAGAGAAAGAGAAGCTGTGAGAGAGAAAGAGAAGCTGTGAGTGAGAGTGAGAGAGAGAAAGAGAAGCTGTTAGTGAGAGTGAGAGAGAGAGAGAGAAGCTGTGAGTGAGAGAGAGATTGAAAGAGAAGCTGTGAGTGAGAGAGAGAGAGAGAAAGAGAAGCTGTGAGTGAGAGAGAGAAAGAGAAGCTGTGAGTGAGAGTGAGAGAGAGAGAAAGAGAAAGAGAAGCTGTGAGTGAGAGAGAGAGAGAGAGAAAGAGAAGCTGTTAGTGAGAGTGAGAGAGAGAGAGAAAGAGAAGCTGTGAGTGAGTGAGAGAGAGAAAGAGAAGCTGTGACTGAGAGGGAGAGAGAGAAAGAGAAGATGTGAGTTACACAGAGAGAGAGAAGCTGTGAGTTAGAGAGAGAAAGAGAGTCTGTGAGTGAGAGAGAGAGAGAAGCTGTGAGTGTGAGAGAGAGAGAGCCGCTGTGAGTGAGAGAGAGAGAAAGAGAAGCTGTGAATGAGAGAGAGAGAGAGAGAAGCTTTGTGTGTGAGAGAGAAAGAGAAGCTGTGAGTGAGTGAGAGAGAGAGAAAGGGAAGTTGTGAGTGAGAGAGAGAGAGAAAGAGAAGCTGTGAGTGAGAGAGAGAGAAAGAGAAGCTGTGAGTGAGAGAGAGAGAGAAAGAGAAGCTGTGAGTGAGAAGGAGAGGGAAAGAGAAGCTGTGTGTGTGAGAGAGAGAAAGAGAAGCTGTGAGTGAGAGAGAGAGAAAAAGAGAAGCTGTGAGTTAAGAAGGTGAGGGAAAGAGAAGAAGTGAGTCAGTGAGAGAGAGAGAAAGAGAAGCTGTGAGAGAGAAAGAGAAGCTGTGAGTGAGAGTGAGAGAGAGAAAGAGAAGCTGTTAGTGAGAGTGAGAGAGAGAGAGAGAAGCTGTGAGTGAGAGAGAGATTGAAAGAGAAGCTGTGAGTGAGAGAGAGAGAGAGAAAGAGAAGCTGTGAGTGAGAGAGAGAAAGAGAAGCTGTGAGTGAGAGTGAGAGAGAGAGAAAGAGAAAGAGAAGCTGTGAGTGAGAGAGAGAGAGAGAGAAAGAGAAGCTGTTAGTGAGAGTGAGAGAGAGAGAGAAAGAGAAGCTGTGAGTGAGTGTGAGAGAGAAAGAGATGCTGTGAGTGAGAGAGAGAGAGAAAGAGAAGCTGTGAGTGAGAGAGAGAGAAAGAGAAGCTGTGAGAGAGAGAGAGAAAGAGAAGCTGTGAGTGAGAAGGAGAGGGAAAGAGAAGCTGTGAGTGAGTGAGAGAGAGAGAAAGAGAAGCTGTGAGTGAGAGAGAGAGAAAGAGAAGCTGTGAGTGAGAGAGAGAGAGAAAGAGAAGCTGTGAGTAAGAAGGAGAGGGAAAGAGAAGAAGTGAGTGAGTGAGAGAGAGAAAGAGAAGCTGTGAGAGAGAAAGAGAAGCTGTGAGTGAGAGAGTGAGAGAGAGAAAGAGAATCTGTTAGTGAGAGTGAGAGAGAGAGAAAGAGAAGCTGTGAGTGAGAGAGAGAAAGAAAAGCTGTGAGTGAGAGAGAGAGAGAGAGAAAGAGAAGATGTGAGTGAGTGAGAGAGAGAGAAGCAGTGAGTGAGAGAGAGAGAGAGAGAAGCTGTCAGTGAGACAGAGAGAGAGAAAGAGAAGCTGTGAGAGAGAGAGAGAGGGAGAAAGAGAAGCTGTGAGAGAGAGAGTGAAAGAGAAGCTGTGAGTGTGTGTGAGAGAGAAAGAGAAGCTGTGAGTGAGAGAGAGAGAAAGAAAGAGAAATTAGAGTGAGAAAGAGAGAGAGAAAGAGAAGCTGTGAGTGAGAGAGAGAGAGAGAAGATGTGAGTGATAGAGAGAGAGAATGAGAAGCTGTGAGTGATAGAGAGTAAGTAAGAGAAGCTGTGAGTGAGATAGAGAGAGAGAAAGATAAGCTGTGTGTGTGTGTGTGAGAGAGAAGCTGTGTGTGTGAGAGAGAGAAAGAAAAGCTGTGATTGAGAGTGAGAGAGAGAGAGAAAGAGATGCTGTGAGTGAGAGAGAGAGAAGCTGTGAGTGAGAGAGAGAAAGAAAAGTGGTGAGTGAGAGAGAGAGAAAGAGAAGATATGAATGAGAGAGAGAGAGAAGCAGTGAGAGAGAGAGAGAGAGAAAGAGAAGCTGTGAGTGAGACAGAGAGAGAGAAAGAGAAGCTGTGTGAGAGAGAGAGAGGGAGAAAGAGAAGCTGTGAGAGAGCGAGAGAAAGAGAAGCTGTGAGTGTGTGTGTGAGAGAAAGAGAAGCTGTGAGTGAGAGAGAGAGAAAGAAAGAGAAATTAGAGTGAGAAAGAGAGAGAGAAAGAGAAGCTGTGAGTGGGAGAGAGAGAAAGAGAGTCTGTGAGTGAGAGAGAGAGAGAAGCTGTGAGTGAGAGAGAGAGTGCTGCTGTGAGTGAGAGAGAGAGAAAGAGAAGCTGTGAATGAGAGAGAGAGAGAAAGAGAAGCTGTGAGTGAGAGAGAGAGAAAGAAAGAGAAGCTGTGAGTGAGTGAGAGAGAGAAAGGGAAGTTGTGAGTGAGAGAGAGAGAGAAAGAGAAGCTGTGAGTGAGAGAGAGAAAGAGAAGCTGTGAGTGAGAGAGAGAGAAAGAGAAGCTGTGAGTGAGAAGGAGAGAGAGAGAGAGAAAGAGAAGCTGTGAGTGAGAGAGAGAGAGAAAGAGAAGCTGTGAGTGAGAGAGAGAATGAGAAGCTGTGAGTGAGAGAGAGTTGTGAGAGAGAGAGAGAAAGAGAAGCTGTGAGTGAGAGAGAGAGATGTGAGTGATAGAGAGAGAGAAAGAGAAGCTGTGAGTGAGAGAGAGAGGGAGAAAGATAATCTGTGAGAGAGAGAGAGAGAAAGAGAAACTGTGTGTGAGAGAGAGAGAGAAAGAGAAGGTGTGAGTGAGAGTGAGAGAGAGAAAGAGAAGCTGTGAGTGAGAGAGAGAGAAAGAGAAGCTGTGAGTGAGAGAGAGAGAATCTGTGAGTGAGAGAGAGAAAGAAAAGCTGTGAGTGAGAGAGAGAGAGAAAGAGAAGATATGAGTGAGAGAGAGAGAGTAGCAGTGAGTGAGAGAGAGAGAAACAGAAGCTGTGAGTGAGACAGAGAGAGAAAGAGAAGCTGAGTGTGAGAGAGAGAAAGAGAAGCTGTGAGTGTGTGAAAGAGAGAAAGAGAAGCTGTGAGTGAGAGAGAGAGAAAGAGAAATTAGAGTGAGAAAGAGAGAGAGAAAGAGAAGCTGTGAGTGGGAGAGAGAGAAAGAGAGTCTGTGAGTGAGAGAGAGAGAGAGAACCTGTGAGTGAGAGAGAGAGAGCCGCTGTGAGTGAGAGAGATAAAGAGAAGCTGTGAATGAGAGAGAGAGAGAAAGAGAAGCTGTGTCTGTGAGAGAGAAAGAGAAGCTGTGAGTGAGTGAGAGAGAGAGAAAGGGAAGCTGTGAGTGAGAAGGAGAGGGAAAGAGAAGCTGTGAGTGAGTGAGAGAGAGAGAAAGAGAACCTGTGAGTGAGAGAGAGAGAAAGAGAAGCTGTGAGTGAGAGAGAGAGAAAGAGAATCTGTGAGAGAGAGAGAGAGAGAATGAGAAGCTGTGAGTGAGAGAGAGAGAAGCTGTGAGTGAGAGAGAGAGAGAAAGTGAAGCTGTGAGTGAGAGAGAGAGAGAGAAAGAGAAGCTGTGTGTGTGTGAGAGAGAGAAAGATAGTCTGAGAAAGAGAGAGTGAAAGAGAAGCTGTGAGTGAGAGAGAGAGAGAGGGAGAAAGAGAAGCTGTGTGTGTGAGAGAGAGAAAGAGAAGCTGTGAGTGAGAGTGAGAGAGAGAGAGAAAGAGCTGTGAGTGAGAAAGAGAGAGAGAATGAGAAGCTGTGAGTGAGAGAGAGAAGTTGTCAGAGAGAGAGAGAAAGAGAAGCTGTGAGTGAGAGAGAGAGAGATGTGAGTGATAGAGAGAGAGAATGAGAAGCTGTGAGTGAGAGAGAGAGAAAGTAAGAGAAGCTGTGAGTGAGATAGAGAGAGAGAGAGAAGCTGTGAGTGAGAGAGAGAGAGGGAGAAAGATAATCTGTGTGAGAGAGCGAGAGAGAGAGAGAAAGAGAAACTGTGTGTGTGAGAGAGAGAGAAAGAGAAGGCGTGATTGAGAGTGAGAGAGAGAAAGAGAAGCTGAGAGTGAGAGAGAGAGAAAGAGAAGCTGTGAGTGAGAGAGAGAGAATCTGTGAGTGAGAGAGAGAAAGAAAAGCTGTGAGTGAGAGAGAGAGAGAGAAAGAGAAGATATGAGTGAGAGAGAGAGAGAAGCTGTGAGAGAGAGAGAGGCAGAAAGAGAAGCTGTGTGAGAGAGAGAGAGAAAGAGAAGCTGTGAGTGAGAGAGAGAGAAAGAAAGAGAAATTAGAGTGAGAAAGAGAGAGAGAAAGAGAAGCTGTGAGTGGGAGAGAGAGAAAGAGAGTCTGTGAGTGAGAGAGAGAGAGAAGCTGTGAGTGTGAGAGAGAGAGAGCCGCTGTGAGTGAGAGAGAGAGAAAGAGAAGCTGTGAATGAGAGAGAGAGAGAGAGAAGCTTTGTGTGTGAGAGAGAAAGAGAAGCTGTGAGTGAGTGAGAGAGAGAGAAAGGGAAGTTGTGAGTGAGAGAGAGAGAAAGAGAAGCTGTGAGTGAGAGAGAGAGAAAGAGAAGCTGTGAGTGAGAGAGAGAGAGAAAGAGAAGCTATGAGTGAGAAGGAGAGGGAAAGAGAAGCTGTGTGTGTGAGAGAGAGAAAGAGAAGCTGTGAGTGAGAGAGAGAGAAAAAGAGAAGCTGTGAGTTAAGAAGGTGAGGGAAAGAGAAGAAGTGAGTGAGTGAGAGAGAGAGAGAGAGAAAGAGAAGCTGTGAGAGAGAAAGAGAAGCTGTGAGAGAGAAAGAGAAGCTGTGAGTGAGAGTGAGAGAGAGAAAGAGAAGCTGTGAGTGAGAGAGAGAAAGAGAAGCTGTGAGTGAGAGTGAGAGAGAGAGAAAGAGAAGCTGTTAGTGAGAGTGAGAGAGAGAGAGAAAGAGAAGCTGTGAGTGAGTGTGAGAGAGAAAGAGATGCTGTGAGTGAGAGAGAGAGAAAGAGAAGCTGTGAGTGAGAGAGAGAGAAAGAGAAGCTGTGAGAGAGAGAGAGAAAGAGAAGCTGTGAGTGAGAAGGAGAGGGAAAGAGAAGCTGTGAGTGAGTGAGAGAGAGAGAAAGAGAAGCTGTGAGTGAGAGAGAGAGAAAGAGAAGCTGTGAGTGAGAGAGAGAGAGAGAAAGAGAAGCTGTGAGTAAGAAGGAGAGGGAAAGAGAAGAAGTGAGTGAGTGAGAGAGAGAAAGAGAAGCTGTGAGAGAGAAAGAGAAGCTGTGAGTGAGAGAGTGAGAGAGAGAAAGAGAATCTGTTAGTGAGAGTGAGAGAGAGAGAGAAAGAGAAGCTGTGAGTGAGAGAGAGAATGAAAGAGAAGCTGTGAGTGAGAGAGAGAGAGAGAAAGAGAAGCTGTGAGTGAGAGAGAGAAAGAGAAGCTGTGACTGAGAGGGAGAGAGAGAAAGAGAAGCTGTGAGTTACACAGAGAGAGAGAAGCTGTGAGTTAGAGAGAGAGAAAGAGAAGCTGTGAGTGACAGAGAGAAAGAGAAGCTGAGAGTGAGAGAGAGAGAGGGAGAAAGAGAAGCTGTGTGCGTGAGAGAGAGAAAGAGAAGCTGTGAGTGAGAGAGAGAGAAAGTGAAGCTGTGAGTGAGAGAGAGAGAGAGAAAGAGAAGCTGTGTGTGTGTGAGAGAAAGATAGTCTGAGAAAGAGAGAGTGAAAGAGAAGCTGTGAGTGAGAGAGAGAGAGGGAGAAAGAGAAGCTGTGTGTGTGAGAGAGAGAAAGAGAAGCTGTGAGTGAGAGTGAGAGAGAGAGAGAAGCTGTGAGTGTGAGTGAGAGAGAAAGAGAAGCTGTGAGTGAGTGAGAGAGAGAGAATGAGAAGCTGTGAGTGTGAGAGAGAAGCTGTGAGAGAGAGAAAGAGAAGCTGTCAGTGAGAGAGAGAGAAAGTAAGAGAAGCTGTGAGTGAGATAGAGAGAGAGAGAAAGAGAAGCTGTGAGTGAGAGAGAGAGAGGGAGAGAAAGATAATCTGTGAGAGAGAGAGAGAAAGAGAAGCTGTGTGTTTTAGAGAGAGAGAAAGAGAAGCTGTGAGTGAGAGAGAGAGAAAGAGAAGCTGTGAGTGAGAGAGAGAGAAGCTATGAGTGAGAGAGAGAAAGAAAAGCTGTGAGTGAGAGAGAGAGAGAGAAAGAGAAGATATGAGTGAGAGAGAGAGAAAGAGAAGCTGTGAGTGAGAGAGAGAGAAGCTATGAGTGAGAGAGAGAAAGAAAAGCTGTGAGTGAGAGAGAGAGAGAAAGAGAAGATATGAGTGAGAGAGAGAGAAGCTGTGAGTGAGAGAGAGAGAAAGAAAGAGAAATTAGAGTGAGAAAGAGAGAGAGAAAGACAAGCTGTGAGTGGGAGAGAGAGAAAGAGAGTCTGTGAATCAGAGAGAGAGAGGGAAGCTGTGAGTGAGAGAGAGAGAGAGCCGCTGTGAGTGAGAGAGAGAAAGAGAAGCTGTGAATGAGAGAGAGAGAAAGAGAAGCTGTGAGTGAGAAGGAGAAGGAAAGAGAAGCTGTGAGTGAGTGAGAGAGAGAAAGAGAAGCTGTGAGTGAGAGAGAGAGAAAGAGAAGCTGTGAGTGAGAGAGAGAGAGAAAGAGAAGCTGTGAGTAAGAAGGAGAGGGAAAGAGAAGAAGTGAGTGAGAGAGAGAGAGAGAGAAAGAGAAGCTGTGAGAGAGAAAGAGAAGCTGTGAGTGAGAGAGTGAGAGAGAGAAAGAGAATCTGTTAGTGAGAGAGAGAGAGAGAAAGAGAAGCTGTGAGTGTGAGAGAGATTGAAAGAGAAGCTGTGAGTGAGAGAGAGAGAGAAAGAGAAGCTGTGAGTGAGAGAGAGAAAGAGAAGCTGTGACTGAGAGGGAGAGAGAGAAAGAGAAGATGTGAGTTACACAGAGAGAGAGAAGCTGTGAGTTAGAGAGAGAAAGAGAGTCTGTGAGTGAGAGAGAGAGAGAAGCTGTGAGTGTGAGAGAGAGAGAGCCGCTGTGAGTGAGAGAGAGAGAAAGAGAAGCTGTGAATGAGAGAGAGAGAGAGAGAAGCTTTGTGTGTGAGAGAGAAAGAGAAGCTGTGAGTGAGTGAGAGAGAGAGAAAGGGAAGTTGTGAGTGAGAGAGAGAGAGAAAGAGAAGCTGTGAGTGAGAGAGAGAGAAAGAGAAGCTGTGAGTGAGAGAGAGAGAGAAAGAGAAGCTGTGAGTGAGAAGGAGAGGGAAAGAGAAGCTGTGTGTGTGAGAGAGAGAAAGAGAAGCTGTGAGTGAGAGAGAGAGAAAAAGAGAAGCTGTGAGTTAAGAAGGTGAGGGAAAGAGAAGAAGTGAGTCAGTGAGAGAGAGAGAAAGAGAAGCTGTGAGAGAGAAAGAGAAGCTGTGAGTGAGAGTGAGAGAGAGAAAGAGAAGCTGTTAGTGAGAGTGAGAGAGAGAGAGAGAAGCTGTGAGTGAGAGAGAGATTGAAAGAGAAGCTGTGAGTGAGAGAGAGAGAGAGAAAGAGAAGCTGTGAGTGAGAGAGAGAAAGAGAAGCTGTGAGTGAGAGTGAGAGAGAGAGAAAGAGAAAGAGAAGCTGTGAGTGAGAGAGAGAGAGAGAGAGAGAGAAGCTGTTAGTGAGAGTGAGAGAGAGAGAGAAAGAGAAGCTGTGAGTGAGTGAGAGAGAAAGAGATGCTGTGAGTGAGAGAGAGAGAGAAAGAGAAGCTGTGAGTGAGAGAGAGAGAAAGAGAAGCTGTGAGAGAGAGAGAGAAAGAGAAGCTGTGAGTGAGAAGGAGAGGGAAAGAGAAGCTGTGAGTGAGTGAGAGAGAGAGAAAGAGAAGCTGTGAGTGAGAGAGAGAGAAAGAGAAGCTGTGAGTGAGAGAGAGAGAGAAAGAGAAGCTGTGAGTAAGAAGGAGAGGGAAAGAGAAGAAGTGAGTGAGTGAGAGAGAGAAAGAGAAGCTGTGAGAGAGAAAGAGAAGCTGTGAGTGAGAGAGTGAGAGAGAGAAAGAGAATCTGTTAGTGAGAGTGAGAGAGAGAGAAAGAGAAGCTGTGAGTGAGAGAGAGAATGAAAGAGAAGCTGTGAGTGAGAGAGAGAGAGAAAGAGAAGCTGTGAGTGAGAGAGAGAAAGAGAAGCTGTGACTGAGAGGGAGAGAGAGAAAGAGAAGCTGTGAGTTACACAGAGAGAGAGAAGCTGTGAGTTAGAGAGAGAGAAAGAGAAGCTGTGAGTGACAGAGAGAAAGAGAAGCTGAGAGTGAGAGAGAGAGAGGGAGAAAGAGAAGCTGTGTGCGTGAGAGAGAGAAAGAGAAGCTGTGAGTGAGAGAGAGAGAAAGTGAAGCTGTGAGTGAGAGTGAGAGAGAGAGAGAAGCTGTGAGTGTGAGTGAGAGAGAAAGAGAAGCTGTGAGTGAGTGAGAGAGAGAGAATGAGAAGCTGTGAGTGTGAGAGAGAAGCTGTGAGAGAGAGAAAGAGAAGCTGTCAGTGAGAGAGAGAGAAAGTAAGAGAAGCTGTGAGTGAGATAGAGAGAGAGAGAAAGAGAAGCTGTGAGTGAGAGAGAGAGGGAGAGAAAGATAATCTGTGAGAGAGAGAGAGAAAGAGAAGCTGTGTGTTTTAGAGAGAGAGAAAGAGAAGCTGTGAGTGAGAGAGAGAGAAAGAGAAGCTGTGAGTGAGAGAGAGAGAAGCTATGAGTGAGAGAGAGAAAGAAAAGCTGTGAGTGAGAGATAGAGAGAGAGAAGATATGAGTGAGAGAGAGAGAAAGAGAAGCTGTGAGTGAGAGAGAGAGAAGCTATGAGTGAGAGAGAGAAAGAAAAGCTGTGAGTGAGAGAGAGAGAGAAAGAGAAGATATGAGTGAGAGAGAGAGAAGCTGTGAGTGAGAGAGAGAGAAAGAAAGAGAAATTAGAGTGAGAAAGAGAGAGAGAAAGACAAGGTGTGAGTGGGAGAGAGAGAAAGAGAGTCTGTGAATCAGAGAGAGAGAGGGAAGCTGTGAGTGAGAGAGAGAGAGAGCCGCTGTGAGTGAGAGAGAGAAAGAGAAGCTGTGAATGAGAGAGAGAGAAAGAGAAGCTGTGAGTGAGAAGGAGAAGGAAAGAGAAGCTGTGAGTGAGTGAGAGAGAGAAAGAGAAGCTGTGAGTGAGAGAGAGAGAAAGAGAAGCTGTGAGTGAGAGAGAGAGAGAAAGAGAAGCTGTGAGTAAGAAGGAGAGGGAAAGAGAAGAAGTGAGTGAGTGAGAGAGAGAGAGAAAGAGAAGCTGTGAGAGAGAAAGAGAAGCTGAGTGAGAGAGTGAGAGAGAGAAAGAGAATCTGTTAGTGAGAGTGAGAGAGAGAGAGAAAGAGAAGCTGTGAGTGAGAGAGAGATTGAAAGAGAATCTGTGAGTGAGAGAGAGAGAGAAAGAGAAGCTGTGAGTGAGAGAGAGAAAGAGAAGCTGTGACTGAGAGGGAGAGAGAGAAAGAGAAGATGTGAGTTACACAGAGAGAGAGAAGCTGTGAGTTAGAGAGAGAGAAAGAGAAGCTGTGAGTGACAGAGAGAGAGAAAGAGAAGCTGAGAGTGAGAGAGAGAGAGAAAGTGAAGCTGTGAGTGAGAGAGAGAGAGACAGAGAAGCTGTGTGTGTGTGAGAGAGAAAGATAGTCTGAGAAAGAGAGAGTGAAAGAGAAGCTGTGAGTGAGACAGAGAGAGGGAGAAAGAGAAGCTGTGTGCGTGAGAGAGAGAAAGAGAAGCTATGAGTGAGAGAGAGAGAAAGTGAAGCTGTGAGTGAGAGAGAGAGAAAGAGAAGCTGTGTGTGTGAGAGAGAAAGATATTTTGAGAAAGAGAGAGTGAAAGAGAAGCTGTGAGTGAGAGAGAGAGAGGGACAAAGAGAAGCTGTGTGTGTGTGAGAGAGAAAGAGAAGCTGTGAGTGAGAGTGAGAGAGAGAGAGAAAGAGAAGCTGTGAGTGTGAGTGAGAGAGAAAGAGAAGCTGTGAGTGAGTGAGAGGGAGAGAATGAGAAGCTGTGAGTGAGAGAGAGAAGCTGTGAGAGAGAGAAAGAGAAGCTGTGAGTGAGTGAGAGAGAGAAGATGTGAGTGATAGAGAGAGAGAATGAGAAGCTGTCTGTGAGAGAGAGAGAAAGTAAGAGAAGCTGTGAGTGAGATAGAGAGAGAGAGAAAGAGAAGCTGTGAGTGAGAGATAGAGAGGGAGAGAAAGATAATCTGTGAGAGAGAGAGAGAAAGAGAAGCTGTGTGTTTTAGAGAGAGAGAAAGAGAAGCTGTGAGTGAGAGAGAGAGAAAGAGAAGCTGTGAGTGAGAGAGAGAAGCTATGAGTGAGAGAGAGAAAGAAAAGCTGTGAGTGAGAGAGAGAGAGAGAAAGAGAAGATATGAGTGAGAGAGAGAGAAAGAGAAGCTGTGCGTGAGAGAGAGAGAAGCTATGAGTGAGAGAGAGAAAGAAAAGCTGTGAGTGAGAGAGAAACAGAAGCTGTCAGTGAGACAGAGAGAGAGAAAGAGAAGCTGTGAGAGAGAGAGAGGTAGAAAGAGAAGCTGTGTGTGTGAGAGAGAATAAGAGAAGCTGTGAGTGAGAGTGAGAGAGAGAGAGAGAAAGAGAAGCTGTGAGTGTGAGTGAGAGATAAAGAGAAGCTGTGAGTGAGTGAGAGAGAGAGAATGAGAAGCTGTGAGTGAGAGAGAGAAGCTGTGAGAGAGAGAAAGAGAAGCTGTGAGTGAGAGAGAGAGAAGCTGTGAGTGAGAGAGAGAGAGAGAAAGTGAAGCTGTGAGTGAGAGAGAGAGAGAGAAAGAAAAGTTGTGAGTGAGAGAGAAACAGAAGCTGTGAGTGAGGCAGAGAGAGAGAAAGAGAAGCTGAGAGAGAGAGAGAGAGGGAGAAAGAGAAACTGTGAGAGAGAGAGAGAAAGAGAAGCTGTGAGTGTGTGTGAGAGAGAAAGAGAAGCTGTGAGTGAGAGAGAGAGAAAGAAAGAGAAATTAGAGTGAGAAAGAGAGAGAAAGAGAAGCTGTGAGTGGGAGAGAGAGAGAGAGAGTCTGTGAATCAGAGAGAGAGAGAGAAGCTGTGAGTGAGAGAGAGACAGAGAGCCGCTGTGAGTGAGAGAGAGAGAAAGAGAAGCTGTGAATGAGAGAGAGAGAAAGAGAAGCTATGAGTGAGAGAGAGAGAAAGAGAAGCTGTGAGTGAGTGAGAGAGAGAAAGGGAAGTTTGTGAGTTTGAGAGAGAGAGAAAGAGATGCTGTGAGTGAGAGAGAGAAAGAAAAGCTGTGAGTGAGAGAGAGAGAGAGAAAGAGAAGATGTGAGTGAGTGAGAGAGAGAGAAGCAGTGAGTGAGAGAGAGAGAGAGAGAAGCTGTCAGTGAGACAGAGAGAGAGAAAGAGAAGCTGTGAGAGAGAGAGAGAGGGAGAAAGAGAAGCTGTGAGAGAGAGAGTGAAAGAGAAGCTGTGAGTGTGTGTGAGAGAGAAAGAGAAGCTGTGAGTGAGAGAGAGAGAAAGAAAGAGAAATTAGAGTGAGAAAGAGAGAGAGAAAGAGAAGCTGTGAGTGAGAGAGAGAGAGAGAAGATGTGAGTGATAGAGAGAGAGAATGAGAAGCTGTGAGTGATAGAGAGTAAGTAAGAGAAGCTGTGAGTGAGATAGAGAGAGAGAGAAGGAGAAGCTGTGAGTGAGAGAGAGAGAGGGAGAAAGATAAGCTGTGTGTGTGTGTGAGAGAGAGAAGCTGTGTGTGTGAGAGAGAGAAAGAAAAGCTGTGATTGAGAGTGAGAGAGAGAGAGAAAGAGATGCTGTGAGTGAGAGAGAGAAGCTGTGAGTGAGAGAGAGAAAGAAAAGTGGTGAGTGAGAGAGAGAGAGAAAGAGAAGATATGAATGAGAGAGAGAGAGAAGCAGTGAGAGAGAGAGAGAGAAAGAGAAGCTGTGAGTGAGACAGAGAGAGAGAAAGAGAAGCTGTGAGAGAGAGAGAGGGAGAAAAAGCTGTGAGAGAGCGAGAGAAAGAGAAGCTGTGAGTGTGTGTGAGAGAGAAAGAGAAGCTGTGAGTGAGAGAGAGACAAAGAAAGAGAAATTAGAGTGAGAAAGAGAGAGAGAAAGAGAAGCTGTGAGTGGGAGAGAGAGAAAGAGAGTCTGTGAGTGAGAGAGAGAGAGAGAAGCTGTGAGTGAGAGAGAGAGTGCTGCTGTGAGTGAGAGAGAGAGAAAGAGAAGCTGTGGATGAGAGAGAGAGAGAAAGAGAAGCTGTGAGTGAGAGAGAGAGAGAGAAAGAGAAGCTGTGAGTGAGTGAGAGAGAGAAAGGGAAGTTGTGAGTGAGAGAGAGAGAGAAAGAGAAGCTGTAAGTGTGAGAGAGAAAGAGAAGCTGTGAGTGAGAGAGAGAGAAAGAGAAGCTGTGAGTGAGAAGGAGAGAGAGAGAGAGAAAGAGAAGCTGTGAGAGAGAGAGAGAGAAAAAGAGAAGCTGTGAGTGAGAGAGAGAATGAGAAGCTGTGAGTGAGAGAGAGTTGTGAGAGAGAGAGAGAAAGAGAAGCTGTGAGTGAGAGAGAGAGATGTGAGTGATAGAGAGAGAGAAAGAGAAGCTGTGAGTGAGAGAGAGAGGGAGAAAGATAATCTGTGAGAGAGAGAGAGAAAGAGAAACTGTGTGTGTGAGAGAGAGAGAAAGAGAAGGTGTGAGTGAGAGTGAGAGAGAGAAAGAGAAGCTGTGAGTGAGAGAGAGAGAAAGAGAAGCTGTGAGTGAGAGAGAGAGAATCTGTGAGTGAGAGAGAGAAAGAAAAGCTGTGAGTGAGAGAGAGAGAGAAAGAGAAGATATGAGTGAGAGAGATAGAGTAGCAGTGAGTGAGAGAGAGAGAAACAGAAGCTGTGAGTGAGACAGAGAGAGAAAGAGAAGCTGAGTGTGTGAGAGAGAAAGAGAAGCTGTGAGTGTGTGAAAGAGAGAAAGAGAAGCTGTGAATGAGAGAGAGAGAAAGAAAGAGAAATTAGAGTGAGAAAGAGAGAGAGAAAGAGAAGCTGTGAGTGGGAGAGAGAGAAAGAGAGTCTGTGAGTGAGAGAGAGAGAGAGAACCTGTGAGTGAGAGAGAGAGAGCCGCTGTGAGTGAGAGAGAGAAAGAGAAGCTGTGAATGAGAGAGAGAGAGAAAGAGAAGCTGTGTGTGAGAGAGAAAGAGAAGCTGTGAGTGAGTGAGAGAGAGAGAAAGGGAAGTTGTGAGTGAGAGAGAGAGAGAAAGAGAAGCTGTGAGTGAGAAGGAGAGGGAAAGAGAAGCTGTGAGTGAGAGAGAGAATGAGAAGCTGTGAGTGAGAGAGAGTTGTGAGAGAGAGAGAGAAAGAGAAGCTGTGAGTGAGAGAGAGAGAGATGTGAGTGATAGAGAGAGAGAAAGAGAAGCTGTGAGTGAGAGAGAGAGGGAGAAAGATAATCTGTGAGAGAGAGAGAGAGAAAGAGAAACTGTGTGTGAGAGAGAGAGAGAAAGAGAAGGTGTGAGTGAGAGTGAGAGAGAGAAAGAGAAGCTGTGAGTGAGAGAGAGAAAGAGAAGCTGTGAGTGAGAGAGAGAGAATCTGTGAGTGAGAGAGAGAAAGAAAAGCTGTGAGTGAGAGAGAGAGAAAGAAAGAGAAATTAGAGTGAGAAAGAGAGAGAGAAAGAGAAGCTGTGAGTGGGAGAGAGAGAAAGAGAGTCTGTGAGTGAGAGAGAGAGAGAGAACCTGTGAGTGAGAGAGAGAGAGCCACTGTGAGTGAGAGAGAGAAAGAGAAGCTGTGAATGAGAGAGAGAGAGAAAGAGAAGCTGTGTCTGTGAGAGAGAAAGAGAAGCTGTGAGTGAGTGAGAGAGAGAGAAAGGGAAGTTGTGAGTGAGAGAGAGAGAGAGAGAAAGAGAAGCTGTGAGTGTGTGAGAGAGAAAGAGAAGCTGTGAGTGAAAGAGAGAGAGAAAGAGAAGCTGTGAGTGAGAAGGAGAGGGAAAGAGAAGCTGTGAGTGAGTGAGAGAGAGAGAAAGAGAACCTGTGAGTGAGAGAGAGAGAAAGAGAAGCTGTGAGTGATAGAGAGAGAAAAAGAGAAGCTGTGAGTAAGAAGGAGAGGGAAAGAGAAGAAGTGAGTGAGTGAGAGAGAGAGAGAGAAAGAGAAGCTGTGAGAGAGAAAGAGAAGCTGTGAGTGAGAGAGAGAGAGAGAAAGAGAAGCTGTGAGTGTGAGTGAGAGAGAAAGAGAAGATGTGAGTGAGTGAGAGAGAGAATGAGAAGCTGTGAGTGAGAGAGAGAAGCTGTGAGAGAGAGAAAGAGAAGCTGTGAGTGAGTGAGAGAGAGAAGATGTGAGTGATAGAGAGAGAGAATGAGAAGCTGTCAGTGAGAGAGAGAGAAAGTAAGAGAAACTGTGAGTGAGATAGAGAGAGAGAGAAAGAGAAGCTGTGAGTGAGAGAGAGAGAGAGAGAAAGATAATCTGTGAGAGAGAGAGAGAAAGAGAAGCTGTGTGTTTTAGAGAGAGAGAAAGAGAAGCTGTGAGTGAGAGAGAGAGAAGCTATGAGTGAGAGAGAGAAAGAAAAGCTGTGAGTGAGAGAGAGAGAGAAAGAGAAGATATGAGTGAGAGAGAGAAAGAGAAGCTGTGAGTGAGAGAGAGAGAAGCTATGAGTGAGAGAGAGAAAGAAAAGCTGTGAGTGAGAGAGAGAGAGAAAGAGAAGATATGAGTGAGAGAGAGAGAGAGAGAAGCAGTGAGAGAGAGAGAAAGAAGCTGTGAGTGAGACAGAGAGAGAGAAAGAGAATCTGTGAGAGAAAGAGAGAGGGAGAAAGAGAAGCTGTGAGGGAGAGAGAGAAAGAGAAGCTGTGAGTGTGTGTGAGAGAGAAAGAGAAGCTGTGAGTGAGAGAGAGAGAAAGAAAGAGAAATTAGAGTGAGAAAGAGAGAGAGAAAGAGAAGCTGTGAGTGGGAGAGAGAGAAAGAGAGTCTGTGAATCAGAGAGAGAGAGAGAAGCTGTGAGAGAGAGAGAGAGAGCTGCTGTGAGTGAGAGAGAGAGAAAGAGAAGCTGTGAATGAGAGAGAGAGAAAGAGAAGCTGTGTGTGGGAGAGAGAGAAAGAGAGTCTGTGAATCAGAGAGAGAGAGAAGCTGTGAGTTAGAGAGAGAGAGAGCTGCTGTGAGTGAGAGAGAGAGAGATAGAGAAGATGTGAGTGATAGAGAGAGAGAATGAGAAGCTGTGAGTGATAGAGAGAATAAGTAAGAGAAGCTGTGAGTGAGATAGAGAGAGAGAGAAGAAGAAGCTGTGAGTAAGAGAGAGAGAGGGAGAAAGATAAGCTGTGTGTGTGTGTGAGAGAGAGAGAAGCTGTGTGTGTGTGAGAGAGAAAGAAAAGCTGTGATTGAGAGTGAGAGAGAGAGAGAAAGAGATGCTGTGAGTGAGAGAGAGAGAAGCTGTGAGTGAGAGAGAGAAAGAAAAGCAGTGAGTGAGAGAGAGAGAGAGAGAGAAGATATGAATGAGAGAGAGAGAGAAGCAGTGAGAGAGAGAGAGAGAGAGAGAAGCTGTGAGTGAGACAGAGAGAGAGAAAGAGAAGCTGTGAGAGAGAGAGGGAGAAAGAGAAGCTGTGAGAGAGCGAGAGAAAGAGAAGTTGTGAGTGTGTGTGAGAGAGAAAGAGAAGCTGTGAGTGAGAGAGAGAGAAAGAAAGAGAAATTAGAGTGAGAAAGAGAGAGAGAAAGAGAAGCTGTGAGTGGTAGAGAGAGAAAGAGAGTCTGTGAGTGAGAGAGAGAGTGAAGCCGTGAGTGAGAGAGACAGTGCTGCTGTGAGTGAGTGAGAGAGAGAGAAAGAGAAGCTGTGAATGAGAGAGAGAGAGAAAGAGAAGCTGTGAGTGAGAGAGAGAGAAAGAAAGAGAAGCTGTGAGTGAGTGAGAGAGAGAAAGGGAAGTTGTGAGTGAGAGAGAGAGAGAAAGAGAAGCTGTGAGTGAGAGAGAGAAAGAGAAGCTGTGAGTGTGAGAGAGAGAAAGAGAAGCTGTTAGTGAGAGAGAGAGAAAGAGAAACTGTGTGTGTGAGTGAGAGAGAAAGAGAAGGTGTGAGTGAGAGTGAGAGAGAGAAAGAGAAGCTGTGAGTGAGAGAGAGAGAAAGAGAAGCTGTGAGTCAGACAGAGAGAGAGAAAGAGAAGCTGTGAGAGAGAGAGAGGGAGAAAGAGAAGCTGTGAGAGAGAGAGAGAAAGAGAAGCTGTGAGTGTGTGTGTGAGAGAAAGAGAAGCTGTGAGTGAGAGAGAGAGAAAGAAAGAGAAATTAGAGTGAGAAAGAGAGAGAGAAAGAGAAGCTGTGAGTGAGAGAGAGAGAGAAGATGTGAGTGATAGAGAGAATGAGAAGCTGTGAGTGATAGAGAGAGTAAGTATGAGAAGCTGTGAGTGAGTTAGAGAGAGAAGGAGAAGCTGTGAGTGAGAGAGAGAGAGGGAGAAAGATAAGCTGTGTGAGAGAGAGAGAGAGAAGCTGTGTGTGTGAGAGAGAGAAAGAAAAGTTGTGATTGAGAGTGAGAGAGAGAGAGAAAGAGATGCTGTGAGTGAGAGAGAGAAGCTGTGAGTGAGAGAGAGAAAGAAAAGCGGTGAGAGAGAGAGTGAAAGAGAAGATATGAATGAGAGAGAGAGAGAAGCAGTGAGAGAGAGAGAGAGAAAGAGAAGCTGTGAGTGAGACAGAGAGAGAGAAAGAGAAGCTGTGAGAGAGAGAGAGGGAGAAAGAGAAGCTGAGAGAGAGAGAGAGAGAAGCTGTGAGTGTGTGGGTTAGAGAAAGAGAATCTGTGAGTAAGAGAGAGAAAGAAAGAGAAATTAGAGTGAGAAAGAGAGAGAGAAAGAGAAGCTGTAAGTGGGAGAGAGAGAAAGAGAGTCTGTGAGTGAGAGAGAGAGAGAAGCTGTGAGTGAGAGAGAGAGTGCCGCTGTGAGTGAGAGAGAGAGAAAGAGAAGCTGTGAATGAGAGAGAGAGAGAATGAGAAGCTGTGAGTGAGAGAGAGAGAGAAAGAAAGAGAAGCTGTGAGTGAGTGAGAGAGAGAAAGGGAAGTTGTGAGTGAGAGAGAGAGAAAGAGAAGTTGTGAGTGAGAGAGAGAAAGAGAAGCTGTGAGTGAGAGAGAGAGAAAGAGAAGCTGTGAGTGAGGAGAGGGAAAGAGAAGCTGTGAGTGAGTGAGAGAGAGAGAGAGGGAGAAAGAGAAGCTGTGTGAGAGAGAGAGAAAGAGAAGCTGTGAGTGTGTGTGTGAGAGAAAGAGAAGCTGTGAGTGAGAGAGAGAGAAAGAAAGAGAAATTAGAGTGAGAAAGAGAGAGAGAAAGAGAAGCTGTGAGTGAGAGAGAGAGAGAAGATGTGAGTGATAGAGAGAGAGAATGAGAAGCTGTGAGTGATAGAGAGTGTAAGGAAGAGAAGCTGTGAGTGAGATAGAGAGAGAAGGAGAAGCTGTGAGTGAGAGAGAGAGAGGGAGAAAGATAAGCTGTGTGTGTGTGAGAGAGAAGCTGTGTGTGTGTGAGAGAGAAAGAAAAGTTGTGATTGAGAGTGAGAGAGAGAGAGAAAGAGATGCTGTGAGTGAGAGAGAGAAGCTGTGAGTGAGAGAGAGAAAGAAAAGCGGTGAGTGAGAGAGAGAGAGAAAGAGAAGATATGAATGAGAGAGAGAGAGAAGCAGTGAGAGAGAGAGAGAGAGAAGCTGTGAGTGAGACAGAGAGAGAGAAAGAGAAGCTGTGAGAGAGAGAGAGGGAGAAAGAGAAGCTGTGAGTGAGAGAGAGAGAAATAAAGAGAAATTAGAGTGAGAAAGAGAGAGAGAAAGAGAAGTTGTGAGTGGGAGAGAGAGAAAGAGAGTCTGTGAGTGTGAGAGAGAGAAGCTGTGAGTGAGAGAGAGAGTGCCGCTGTGAGTGTGAGAGAGAGAAAGAGAAGCTGTGAATGAGAGAGAGAGAGAATGAGAAGCTGTGAGTGAGTGAGAGAGAAAGAGAAGCTGTGAGTGAGAGAGACAGAGAAAGGGAAGTTGTGAGTGAGAGAGAGAAAGAGAAGCTGTGAGTGAGAGAGAGAGAAAGAGAAGCTGTGAGTGAGAAGGAGAGGGAAAGAGAAGCTGTGAGTGAGTGAGAGAGAGAGAGAAAGAGAAACTGTGAGTTTGTGAGAGAGAAAGAGAAGCTGTGAGTGAGAGAGAGAGAGAAAGAGAAGCTGTGAGTGAGAAGGAGAGGGAAAGAGAAGCTGTGAGTGAGTGAGAGAGAGAGAGAGAGAAAGAGAGAAGCTGTGAGTGAGAGAGTGAGAGAGAGATAGAGAAGCTGTTAGTGAGAGTGAGAGAGAGAGAGAAAGAGAAGCTGTGAGTGAGAGAGAGATTGAAAGAGAAGCTGTGAGTGAGAGAGAGAGAGAGAAAGAGAAGCTGTGAGTGAGAGAGAGATAGAGAAGCTGTGAGTGAGAGGGAGAGAGAGAAAGAGAAGCTCTGAGTGACACAGAGAGAGAGAAGCTGTGAGTTAGAGAGAGAGAAAGAGAAGCTGTGAGTGACAGAGAGAGAGAAAGAGAAGCTGAGAGTGAGAGAGAGAGAGAGAAAGTGAAGCTATGAGTGAGAGAGTGAAAGAGAAGCTGTGAGTGAGAGAGAGAGAGTGAGAAAGAGAAGCTGTGTGTGTGTGAGAGAGAAAGAGAAGCTGTGAGTGAGAGTGAGAGAGAGAGAGAGAAAGAGAAGCTGTGAGTGAGAGAGAGAGTGAAAGAGAAGCTGTGAGTGAGAGAGAGAGAAAGAGAAGCTGTGAGTGAGAGAGAGAGAATGAGAAGCTGTGAGTGAGAGAGAGAGAAGCTGTGAGTGAGAGAGAGAGAAAGTGAAGCTGTGAGTGAGAGAGAGAGAGAAAGAGAAGCTGTGTGTGTGAGAGAGAGAGAAAGATAGTTTGAGAAAGAGAGAGTGAAAGAGAAGCTGTGAGTGAGAGAGAGAGAGAGGGAGAAAGAGAAGCTGTGTGTGTGTGTGAGAGAGAGAGAAGCTGTGAGTGAGAGTGAGAGAGAGAGAGAGAAAGAGCTGTAAGTGAGAGAGAGAGAATGAGAAGCTGTGAGTGAGAGAGAGAAGTTGTGAGAGAGAGAGAAAGAGAAGCTGTGAGTGAGAGAGAGAGAGATGTGAATGATAGAGAGAGAGAATGAGAAGCTGTGAGTGAGAGAGAAAGTAAGAGAAGCTGCGAGTGAGATAGAGAGAGAGAGAAAGAGAAGCTGTGAGTGAGAGAGAGAGGGAGAAAGATAATCTGTGAGAGAGAGAGAGAAAGAGAAACTGTGTGTGAGAGAGAGAGAGAA
The DNA here is from genome assembly GCA_035047305.1 of Bradypodion pumilum. Classification (NCBI taxonomy): domain Eukaryota; kingdom Metazoa; phylum Chordata; class Lepidosauria; order Squamata; family Chamaeleonidae; genus Bradypodion; species Bradypodion pumilum. The sequence goes on along the minus strand of JAWDJD010000001.1, from coordinate 267,743,685 downwards.
AGAGAAGGTGTGATTGAGAGTGAGAGAGAGAAAGAGAAGCTGTGAGTGAGAGAGAGAGAAAGAGAAGCTGTGAGTGAGAGAGAGAGAATCTGTGAGTGAGAGAGAGAAAGAAAAGCAGTGAGAGAGAGAGAGAAAGAGAAGATATGAGTGAGTGAGAGAGAGAAGCAGTGAGAGAGAGAGAGAAACAGAAGCTGTGAGTGAGACAGAGAGAGAAAGAGAAGCTGTGAGAGAGAGAGAGGCAGAAAGAGAAGCTGTGAGAGAGAGAGAGAAAGAGAAGCTGTGAGTGTGTGTGAGAGAGAAACAGAAGCTGTGAGTGAGTGAGAGAGAAAGAAAGAGAAATTAGAGTGAGAAAGAGAGAGAGAAAGAGAAGCTGTGACTGGGAGAGAGAGAAAGAGAGTCTGTGAGTGAGAGAGAGAGAAGCTGTGAGTGTGAGAGAGAGAGAGCCGCTGTGAGGGAGAGAGAGAGAAAGAGAAGCTGTGAATGAGAGAGAGAGAGAAAGAGAAGCTTTGTGTGAGAGAGAGAAAGAGAAGCTGTGAGTGAGTGAGAGAGAGAGAAAGGGAAGTTGTGAGTGAGAGAGAGAGAGAAAGAGAAGCTGTGAGTGAGAGAGAGAGAAAGAGAAGCTGTGAGTGAGAGAGAGAAAGAAAGAGAAGCTGTGAGTGAGAAGGAGAGGGAAAGAGAAGCTGTGAGTGAGTGAGAGAGAGAGAAAGAGAAGCTGTGAGTGAGAGAGAGAGAAAGAGAAGCTGTTAGTGAGAGAGAGAAAAAGAGAATCTGTGAGTTAAGAAGGAGAGGGAAAGAGAAGAAGTGAGTGAGTGAGAGAGAGAGAGAAAGAGAAGCTGTGAGAGAGAAAGAGAAGCTGTGAGTGAGAGAGTGAGAGAGAGAAAGAGAAGCTGTTAGTGAGAGTGTGAGAGAGAGAGAGAAGCTGTGAGTGAGAGAGAGATTGAAAGAGAAGCTGTGAGTGAGAGAGAGAGAGAGAAAGAAAAGCTGTGAGTGAGAGAGAGAAAGAGAAGCTGTGAGTGAGAGGGAGAGAGAGAAAGAGAAGCTATGAGTGACAAACAGAGATAGAAGCTGTGAGTTAGAGAGAGAGAAAGAGAAGCTGTGAGTGACAGAGAGAGAGAAAGAGAAGCTGAGAGTGAGAGAGAGAGAGAAAGTGAAGCTGTGCGTGAGAGAGAGAGAGAAAGAGAAGCTGTGTGTGTGTGAGAGAGAGAAGCTGTGAGTGAGAGAGAGAAAGAGAAGCTGTGAGTGAGAGTGTGAGAGAGAAGATGTGAGTGAGAGAGAGAGTAAGAGAAGCTGTGAGTGATACAGAGAGAGAGAAAGAGAAGCTGTGAGTGAGAGAGAGAGAGGGAGAAAGATATGCTGTGTGTGAGAGAGAGGGAAAGAGAAGCTGTGTGAGAGAGAGAGAGAAAGAGAAGCCGTGAGTGAGAGAGAGAGAATCTGTGAGTGAGAGAGAGAAAGAAAAGCTGTGAGTGAGAGAGAGAGAGAGAAAGAGAAGATATGAGTGAGAGAGAGAGAGAAGCAGTGAGAGAGAGAGAGAGAGAGAAACAGAAGCTGTGAGAGACAGAGAGAGAAAGAGAAGCTGTGAGAGAGAGAGGGAGAAAGAGAAGCTGTGAGAGAGAGAGAAAGAGAAGCTGTGAGTGTGTGTGTGAGAGAGAAAGAGAAGCTGTGAGTGAGAGAGAGAGAAAGAAAGAGAAATTAGTGAGAAAGAGAGAGAAAGAGAAGCTGTGAGTGGGAGAGAGAGAAAGAGAGTCTGTGAGTGAGAGAGAGAGAGAGAAGCTGTGAGTGAGAGAGAGAGAGAGCCGCTGTGAGTGAGAGAGAGAGAAAGAGAAGCTGTGAATGAGAGAGAGAGAAAGAGAAGCTGTGTGAGAGAAAGAGAAGCTGTGAGTGAGTGAGAGAGAGAGAAAGGGAAGTTGTGAGTGAGAGAGAGAGAGAGAAAGAGAAGCTGTGAGTGAGAGAGAGAGAAAGAGAAGCTGTGAGTTAGAAGGAGATGGAAAGAGAAGCTGTGAGTGAGTGAGAGAGAGAGAAAGAGAAGCTGTGAGAGAGAAAGAGAAGCTGTGAGTGAGAGAGTGAGCGAGAGAAGCTGTGAGTGAGAGAGAGATTGAAAGAGAAGCTGTGAGTGAGAGAGAGAGAGAGAGAAAGAGAAGCTGTGAGTGAGAGAGAGAAAGAGAAGCTGTGAGTGAGAGGGTGAGAGAGAAAGAGAAGCTGTGAGTCACACAGAGAGAGAGAAGCTGTGAGTTAGAGAGAGAGAAAGAGAAGCTGTGAGTGACAGAGAGAGAGAAAGAGAAGCTAAGAGAGAGAGAGAGAGAAGATGTGAGTGAGAGAGAGAGAGAATGAGAAGCTGTGAGTGAGAGAGACAGAAAGTAAGAGAAGCTGTGAGTGATACAGAGAGAGAGAAAGAGAAGCTGTGAGTGAGAGAGAGAGAGGGAGAAAGATAAGCTGTGTGTGAGAGAGAGAGAAAGAGAAGCTGTGAGACAGAGAGAGAGAAGCTGTGATTGAGAGTAAGAGAGAGAGAAAGAGAAGCTGTGAGTGAGAGAGAGAGAATGAGAAGCTGTGAGTGAGAGAGAGAGAAGCTGTGAGTGAGAGAGAGAAAGAAAAGCTGTGAGTGAGAGAGAGAGAGAAAGAGGATATGAGTGTGAGAGAGAGAAGCAGTGAGTGAGAGAGAGAGAGAGAGAGAAGCTGTGAGTGAGAGAGAGAGAGAGAAAGAGAAGCTGTGAGTGAGACAGAGAGAGAGAAAGAGAAGCTGTGAGTGAGTGAGAGAGAGAAAGGGAAGTTGTGAGTGAGAGAGAGAGAAAGAGAAGCTGTGAGTGAGAGAGAGAAAGAGAAGCTGTGAGTGAGAGAGAGAGAGATAGAGTAGCTGTGAGTGAGAAGGAGAGGGAAAGAGAAGCTGTGAGTGAGTGAGAGAGAGAGAGAGAAAGAGAGAAGCTGTGAGTGAGAGAGTGAGAGAGAGATAGAGAAGCTGTTAGTGAGAGTGAGAGAGAGAGAGAAATAGAAGCTGTGAGTGAGAGAGAGATTGAAAGATAAGCTGTGAGAGAGAGAGAGAGAGAAAGAGAAGCTGTGAGTGAGAGAGAGATAGAGAAGCTGTGAGTGAAAGGGAGAGAGAGAAAGAGAAGCTGTGAGTGACAGAGAGAGAGAGAAGCTGTGAGTTAGAGAGAGAGAAAGTGAAGCTGTGAGTGAGAGAGAGAGAAAGAGAAGCTGTGTGTGAGAGAGAGAGAAGCTGTGAGTGAGAGAGAGAAAGAGAAGCTGTGAGTGAGAGAGAGAGAGAAGATGTGAGTGAGAGAGAGAGAATGAGAAGCTGTGAGTGAGAGAGAGAGAAAGTAAGAGAAGCTGTGAGTGATACAGAGAGAGAGAAAGAGAAGCTGTGACTGAGAGAGAGAGAGGTTGAAAGATAAGCTGTGTGAGAGAGAGAGAGAGAAAGAGAAGCTGTGAGTGAGAGAGAGAGAAAGAGAATCTGTGAGTGAGAGAGAGAGAGAATGAGAAGCTGTGAGTGAGAGAGAGAGAAGCTGTGAGTGAGAGAGAGAGAGAAAGTGAAGCTGTGAGTGAGAGAGAGAGAGAAAGAGAAGCTGTGTGTGTGTGAGAGAGAGAAAGATAGTCTGAGAAAGAGAGAGTGAAAGAGAAGCTGTGAGTGAGAGAGAGAGAGAGGGAGAAAGAGAAGCTGTGTGTGTGAGAGAGAGAAAGAGAAGTTGTGAGTGAGAGTGAGAGAGAGAGAGAGAAAGAGCTGTGAGTGAGAAAGAGAGAGAGAATGAGATGCTGTGAGTGAGAGAGAGAAGTTGTCAGAGAGAGAGAGAAAGAGAAGCTGTGAGTGAGAGAGAGAGAGATGTGAGTGATAGAGAGAGAGAATGAGAAGCTGTGAGTGAGAGAGAGAGAAAGTAAGAGAAGCTGTGAGTGAGATAGAGAGAGAGAGAGAGAAGCTGTGAGTGAGAGAGAGAGAGGGAGAAAGATAATCTGTGTGAGAGAGAGAGAGAGAAAGAGAAACTGTGTGTGTGAGAGAGAGAGAAAGAGAAGGCGTGATTGAGAGTGAGAGAGAGAAAGAGAAGCTGAGAGTGAGAGAGAGAGAAAGAGAAGCTGTGAGTGAGAGAGAGAGAATCTGTGAGTGAGAGAGAGAAAGAAAAGCTGTGAGTGAGAGAGAGAGAGAAAGAGAAGATATGAGTGAGAGAGAGAGAGAAGCAGTGAGAGAGAGAGAGAGAGAAACAGAAGCTGTGAGTGAGACAGAGAGAGAAAGAGAAGCTGTGAGAGAGAGAGAGAGGCAGAAAGAGAAGCTGTGTGAGAGAGAAAGAGAAAGAGAAGCTGTGAGTGAGAGAGAGAGAAAGAAAGAGAAATTAGAGTGAGAAAGAGAGAGAGAAAGAGAAGCTGTGAGTGGGAGAGAGAGAAAGAGAGTCTGTGAGTGAGAGAGAGAGAGAAGCTGTGAGTGTGAGAGAGAGAGAGCCGCTGTGAGTGAGAGAGAGAGAAAGAGAAGCTGTGAATGAGAGAGAGAGAGAGAAGCTTTGTGTGTGAGAGAGAAAGAGAAGCTGTGAGTGAGTGAGAGAGAGAGAAAGGGAAGTTGTGAGTGAGAGAGAGAGAGAAAGAGAAGCTGTGAGTGAGAGAGAGAGAAAGAGAAGCTGTGAGTGAGAGAGAGAGAAAGAGAAGCTGTGAGTGAGAAGGAGAGGGAAAGAGAAGCTGTGTGTGTGAGAGAGAGAAAGAGAAGCTGTGAGTGAGAGAGAGAGAAAAAGAGAAGCTGTGAGTTAAGAAGGTGAGGGAAAGAGAAGAAGTGAGTGAGTGAGAGAGAGAGAGAAAGAGAAGCTGTGAGAGAGAAAGAGAAGCTGTGAGTGAGAGTGAGAGAGAGAAAGAGAAGCTGTTAGTGAGAGTGAGAGAGAGAGAGAGAAGCTGTGAGTGAGAGAGAGATTGAAAGAGAAGCTGTGAGTGAGAGAGAGAGAGAGAAAGAGAAGCTGTGAGTGAGAGAGAGAAAGAGAAGCTGTGAGTGAGAGTGAGAGAGAGAGAAAGAGAAAGAGAAGCTGTGAGTGAGAGAGAGAGAGAGAGAAAGAGAAGCTGTTAGTGAGAGTGAGAGAGAGAGAGAAAGAGAAGCTGTGAGTGAGTGTGAGAGAGAAAGAGATGCTGTGAGTGAGAGAGAGAGAGAAAGAGAAGCTGTGAGTGAGAGAGAGAGAAAGAGAAGCTGTGAGAGAGAGAGAGAAAGAGAAGCTGTGAGTGAGAAGGAGAGGGAAAGAGAAGCTGTGAGTGAGTGAGAGAAAGAGAAGCTGTGAGTGAGAGAGAGAGAAAGAGAAGCTGTGAGTAAGAAGGAGAGGGAAAGAGAAGAAGTGAGTGAGTGAGAGAGAGAAAGAGAAGCTGTGAGAGAGAAAGAGAAGCTGTGAGTGAGAGAGTGAGAGAGAGAAAGAGAATCTGTTAGTGAGAGTGAGAGAGAGAGAGAAAGAGAAGCTGTGAGTGAGAGAGAGAATGAAAGAGAAGCTGTGAGTGAGAGAGAGAGAGAAAGAGAAGCTGTGAGTGAGAGAGAGAAAGAGAAGCTGTGACTGAGAGGGAGAGAGAGAAAGAGAAGCTGTGAGTTACACAGAGAGAGAGAAGCTGTGAGTTAGAGAGAGAGAAAGAGAAGCTGTGAGTGAGAGAGAGAAAGAGAAGCTGTGACTGAGAGGGAGAGAGAGAAAGAGAAGCTGTGAGTTACACAGAGAGATAGAAGCTGTGAGTTAGAGAAAGAGAAAGAGAAGCTGTGAGTGAGAGAGAGAGAAAGAAAGAGAAATTAGAGTGAGAAAGAGAGAGAGAAAGAGAAGCTGTGAGTGGGAGAGAGAGAAAGAGAGTCTGTGAGTGAGAGAGAGAGAGAAGCTGTGAGTGTGAGAGAGAGAGAGCCGCTGTGAGTGAGAGAGAGAGAAAGAGAAGCTGTGAATGAGAGAGAGAGAGAGAAGCTTTGTGTGTGAGAGAGAAAGAGAAGCTGTGAGTGAGTGAGAGAGAGAGAAAGGGAAGTTGTGAGTGAGAGAGAGAGAGAGAAAGAGAAGCTGTGAGTGAGAGAGAGAGAAAGAGAAGCTGTGAGTGAGAGAGAGAGAAAGAGAAGCTGTGAGTGAGAAGGAGAGGGAAAGAGAAGCTGTGTGTGTGAGAGAGAGAAAGAGAAGCTGTGAGTGAGAGAGAGAGAAAAAGAGAAGCTGTGAGTTAAGAAGGTGAGGGAAAGAGAAGTGAGTGAGAGAGAGAGAGAGAGAAAGAGAAGCTGTGAGAGAGAAAGAGAAGCTGTGAGTGAGAGTGAGAGAGAGAAAGAGAAGCTGTTAGTGAGAGTGAGAGAGAGAGAGAGAAGCTGTGAGTGAGAGAGAGATTGAAAGAGAAGCTGTGAGTGAGAGAGAGAGAGAGAAAGAGAAGCTGTGAGTGAGAGAGAGAAAGAGAAGCTGTGAGTGAGAGTGAGAGAGAGAGAAAGAGAAAGAGAAGCTGTGAGTGAGAGAGAGAGAGAGAGAAAGAGAAGCTGTTAGTGAGAGTGAGAGAGAGAGAGAAAGAGAAGCTGTGAGTGAGTGTGAGAGAGAAAGAGATGCTGTGAGTGAGAGAGAGAGAGAAAGAGAAGCTGTGAGTGAGAGAGAGAGAAAGAGAAGCTGTGAGAGAGAGAGAGAAAGAGAAGCTGTGAGTGAGAAGGAGAGGGAAAGAGAAGCTGTGAGTGAGTGAGAGAAAGAGAAGCTGTGAGTGAGAGAGAGAGAAAGAGAAGCTGTGAGTGAGAGAGAGAGAGAAAGAGAAGCTGTGAGTAAGAAGGAGAGGGAAAGAGAAGAAGTGAGTGAGTGAGAGAGAGAAAGAGAAGCTGTGAGAGAGAAAGAGAAGCTGTGAGTGAGAGAGTGAGAGAGAGAAAGAGAATCTGTTAGTGAGAGTGAGAGAGAGAGAGAAAGAGAAGCTGTGAGTGAGAGAGAGAAAGAGAAGCTGTGACTGAGAGGGAGAGAGAGAAAGAGAAGCTGTGAGTTACACAGAGAGAGAGAAGCTGTGAGTTAGAGAGAGAAAGAGAAGCTGTGAGTGACAGAGAGAAAGAGAAGCTGAGAGTGAGAGAGAGAGAGGGAGAAAGAGAAGCTGTGTGCGTGAGAGAGAGAAAGAGAAGCTGTGAGTGAGAGAGAGAGAAAGTGAAGCTGTGAGTGAGAGAGAGAGAGAAAGAGAAGCTGTGTGTGTGTGAGAGAAAGATAGTCTGAGAAAGAGAGAGTGAAAGAGAAGCTGTGAGAGAGAGAGAGAGAGGGAGAAAGAGAAGCTGTGTGTGAGAGAGAGAGAAAGAGAAGCTGTGAGTGAGAGTGAGAGAGAGAGAGAAGCTGTGAGTGTGAGTGAGAGAGAAAGAGAAGCTGTGAGTGAGTGAGAGAGAGAGAATGAGAAGCTGTGAGTGTGAGAGAGAAGCTGTGAGAGAGAGAAAGAGAAGATGTCAGTGAGAGAGAGAGAAAGTAAGAGAAGCTGTGAGTGAGATAGAGAGAGAGAGAAAGAGAAGCTGTGAGTGAGAGAGAGAGAGGGAGAGAAAGATAATCTGTGAGAGAGAGAGAGAAAGAGAAGCTGTGTGTTTTAGAGAGAGAGAAAGAGAAGCTGTGAGTGAGAGAGAGAGAAAGAGAAGCTGTGAGTGAGAGAGAGAGAAGCTATGAGTGAGAGAGAGAAAGAAAAGCTGTGAGTGAGAGAGAGAGAAAGAGAAGATATGAGTGAGAGAGAGAGAAAGAGAAGCTGTGAGTGAGAGAGAGAGAAGCTATGAGTGAGAGAGAGAAAGAAAAGCTGTGAGTGAGAGAGAGAGAGAAAGAGAAGATATGAGTGAGAGAGAGAGAAGCTGTGAGTGAGAGAGAGAGAAAGAAAGAGAAATTAGAGTGAGAAAGAGAGAGAGAAAGACAAGCTGTGAGTGGGAGAGAGAGAAAGAGAGTCTGTGAATCAGAGAGAGAGAGGGAAGCTGTGAGTGAGAGAGAGAGAGAGCCGCTGTGAGAGAGAGAAAGAGAAGCTGTGAATGAGAGAGAGAGAAAGAGAAGCTATGAGTGAGAAGGAGAAGGAAAGAGAAGCTGTGAGTGAGTGAGAGAGAGAAAGAGAAGCTGTGAGTGAGAGAGAGAGAAAGAGAAGCTGTGAGTGAGAGAGAGAGAGAAAGAGAAGCTGTGAGTAAGAAGGAGAGGGAAAGAGAAGAAGTGAGTGAGTGAGAGAGAGAGAGAAAGAGAAGCTGTGAGAGAGAAAGAGAAGCTGTGAGTGAGAGAGTGAGAGAGAGAAAGAGAATCTGTTAGTGAGAGTGAGAGAGAAAGAGAAGCTGTGAGTGAGAGAGAGATTGAAAGAGAAGCTGTGAGTGAGAGAGAGAGAGAAAGAGAAGCTGTGAGTGAGAGAGAGAAAGAGAAGCTGTGACTGAGAGGGAGAGAGAGAAAGAGAAGATGTGAGTTACACAGAGAGAGAGAAGCTGTGAGTTAGAGAGAGAAAGAGAGTCTGAGAGTGAGAGAGAGAGAAGCTGTGAGTGTGAGAGAGAGAGAGCCACTGTGAGTGAGAGAGAGAGAAAGAGAAGCTGTGAATGAGAGAGAGAGAGAGAGAAGCTTTGTGTGTGAGAGAGAAAGAGAAGCTGTGAGTGAGTGAGAGAGAGAGAAAGGGAAGTTGTGAGTGAGAGAGAGAGAGAAAGAGAAGCTGTGAGTGAGAGAGAGAGAAAGAGAAGCTGTGAGTGAGAGAGAGAGAGAAAGAGAAGCTGTGAGTGAGAAGGAGAGAGAAAGAGAAGCTGTGTGTGTGTGAGAGAGAAAGAGAAGCTGTGAGTGAGAGAGAGAGAAAAAGAGAAGCTGTGAGTTAAGAAGGTGAGGGAAAGAGAAGAAGTGAGTGAGTGAGAGAGAGAGAGAAAGAGAAGCTGTGAGAGAGAAAGAGAAGCTGTGAGTGAGAGTGAGAGAGAGAAAGAGAAGCTGTTAGTGAGAGTGAGAGAGAGAGAGAAGCTGTGAGTGAGAGAGAGATTGAAAGAGAAGCTGTGAGTGAGAGAGAGAGAGAGAAAGAGAAGCTGTGAGTGAGAGAGAGAAAGAGAAGCTGTGAGTGAGAGTGAGAGAGAGAGAGAAAGAGAAGCTGTGAGTGAGAGAGAGAGAGAGAGAAAGAGAAGCTGTTAGTGAGAGTGAGAGAGAGAGAGAAAGAGAAGCTGTGAGTGAGTGTGAGAGAGAAAGAGATGCTGTGAGTGAGAGAGAGAGAGAAAGAGAAGCTGTGAGTGAGAGAGAGAGAAAGAGAAGCTGTGAGAGAGAGAGAGAAAGAGAAGCTGTGAGTGAGAAGGAGAGGAAAAGAGAAGCTGTGAGTGAGTGAGAGAGAGAGAAAGAGAAGCTGTGAGTGAGAGAGAGAGAAAGAGAAGCTGTGAGTGAGAGAGAGAGAGAAAGAGAAGCTGTGAGTAAGAAGGAGAGGGAAAGAGAAGAAGTGAGTGAGTGAGAGAGAGAAAGAGAAGCTGTGAGAGAGAAAGAGAAGCTGTGAGTGAGAGAGTGAGAGAGAGAAAGAGAATCTGTTAGTGAGAGTGAGAGAGAGAGAGAAAGAGAAGCTGTGAGTGAGAGAGAGAATGAAAGAGAAGCTGTGAGTGAGAGAGAGAGAGAAAGAGAAGCTGTGAGTGAGAGAGAGAAAGAGAAGCTGTGACTGAGAGGGAGAGAGAGAAAGAGAAGCTGTGAGTTACAAAGAGAGAGAGAAGCTGTGAGTTAGAGAGAGAGAAAGAGAAGCTGTGAGTGACAGAGAGAAAGAGAAGCTGAGAGTGAGAGAGAGAGAGGGAGAAAGAGAAGCTGTGTGCGTGAGAGAGAGAAAGAGAAGCTGTGAGTGAGAGAGAGAGAAAGTGAAGCTGTGAGTGAGAGAGAGAGAGAAAGAGAAGCTGTGTGTGTGAGAGAGAAAGATAGTCTGAGAAAGAGAGAGTGAAAGAGAAGCTGTGAGTGAGAGATAGAGAGGGAGAAAGAGAAGCTGTGTGTGAGAGAGAGAGAAAGAGAAGCTGTGAGTGAGAGTGAGTGAGAGAGAGAAGCTGTGAGTGTGAGTGAGAGAGAAAGAGAAGCTGTGAGTGAGTGAGAGAGAGAGAATGAGAAGCTGTGAGTGTGAGAGAGAAGCTGTGAGAGAGAGAAAGAGAAGCTGTCAGTGAGAGAGAGAGAAAGTAAGAGAAGCTGTGAGTGAGATAGAGAGAGAGAGAAAGAGAAGCTGTGAGTGAGAGAGAGAGAGGGAGAGAAAGATAATCTGTGAGAGAGAGAGAGAAAGAGAAGCTGTGTGTTTTAGAGAGAGAGAAAGAGAAGCTGTGAGTGAGAGAGAGAGAAAGAGAAGCTGTGAGTGAGAGAGAGAGAAGCTATGAGTGAGAGAGAGAAAGAAAAGCTGTGAGTGAGAGAGAGAGAGAAAGAGAAGATATGAGTGAGAGAGAGAGAAAGAGAAGCTGTGAGTGAGAGAGAGAGAAGCTATGAGTGAGAGAGAGAAAGAAAAGCTGTGAGTGAGAGAGAGAGAGAAAGAGAAGATATGAGTGAGAGAGAGAGAAGCTGTGAGTGAGAGAGAGAGAAAGAAAGAGAAATTAGAGTGAGAAAGAGAGAGAGAAAGACAAGCTGTGAGTGGGAGAGAGAGAAAGAGAGTCTGTGAATCAGAGAGAGAGAGGGAAGCTGTGAGTGAGAGAGAGAGAGAGCCGCTGTGAGTGAGAGAGAGAAAGAGAAGCTGTGAATGAGAGAGAGAGAAAGAGAAGCTGTGAGTGAGAAGGAGAAGGAAAGAGAAGCTGTGAGTGAGTGAGAGAGAGAAAGAGAAGCTGTGAGTGAGAGAGAGAGAAAGAGAAGCTGTGAGTGAGAGAGAGAGAGAAAGAGAAGCTGTGAGTAAGAAGGAGAGGGAAAGAGAAGAAGTGAGTGAGTGAGAGAGAGAGAAAGAGAAGCTGTGAGAGAGAAAGAGAAGCTGTGAGTGAGAGAGTGAGAGAGAGAAAGAGAATCTGTTAGTGAGAGTGAGAGAGAGAGAGAAAGAGAAGCTGTGAGTGAGAGAGAGATTGAAAGAGAAGCTGTGAGTGAGAGAGAGAGAGAAAGAGAAGCTGTGAGTGAGAGAGAGAAAGAGAAGCTGTGACTGAGAGGGAGAGAGAGAAAGAGAAGATGTGAGTTACACAGAGAGAGAGAGAAGCTGTGAGTTAGAGAGAGAGAAAGAGAAGCTGTGAGTGACAGAGAGAGAGAAAGAGAAGCTGAGAGTGAGAGAGAGAGAGAGAAAGTGAAGCTGTGAGTGAGAGAGAGAGAGACAGAGAAGCTGTGTGTGTGTGAGAGAGAGAAAGATAGTCTGAGAAAGAGAGAGTGAAAGAGAAGCTGTGAGTGAGACAGAGAGAGGGAGAAAGAGAAGCTGTGTGCGTGAGAGAGAGAAAGAGAAGCTATGAGTGAGAGAGAGAGAAAGTGAAGCTGTGAGTGAGAGAGAGAGAAAGAGAAGCTGTGTGTGTGAGAGAGAAAGATATTTTGAGAAAGAGAGAGTGAAAGAGAAGCTGTGAGTGAGAGAGAGAGAGGGACAAAGAGAAGCTGTGTGTGAGAGAGAGAGAAAGAGAAGCTGTGAGTGAGAGTGAGAGAGAGAGAGAGAAAGAGAAGCTGTGAGTGTGAGTGAGAGAGAAAGAGAAGCTGTGAGTGAGTGAGAGAGAGAGAATGAGAAGCTGTGAGTGAGAGAGAGAAGCTGTGAGAGAGAGAAAGAGAAGCTGTGAGTGAGTGAGAGAGAGAAGATGTGAGTGATAGAGAGAGAGAATGAGAAGCTGTCAGTGAGAGAGAGAGAAAGTAAGAGAAGCTGTGAGTGAGATAGAGAGAGAGAGAAAGAGAAGCTGTGAGTGAGAGATAGAGAGGGAGAGAAAGATAATCTGTGAGAGAGAGAGAGAAAGAGAAGCTGTGTGTTTTAGAGAGAGAGAAAGAGAAGCTGTGAGTGAGAGAGAGAGAAAGAGAAGCTGTGAGTGAGAGAGAGAAGCTATGAGTGAGAGAGAGAAAGAAAAGCTGTGAGTGAGAGAGAGAGAGAAAGAGAAGCTGTGAGAGAGAAAGAGAAGCTGTGAGTGAGAGTGAGAGAGAGAAAGAGAAGCTGTTAGTGAGAGTGAGAGAGAGAGAGAAGCTGTGAGTGAGAGAGAGATTGAAAGAGAAGCTGTGAGTGAGAGAGAGAGAGAGAAAGAGAAGCTGTGAGTGAGAGAGAGAAAGAGAAGCTGTGAGTGAGAGTGAGAGAGAGAGAGAAAGAGAAGCTGTGAGTGAGAGAGAGAGAGAGCGAAAGAGAAGCTGTTAGTGAGAGTGAGAGAGAGAGAGAAAGAGAAGCTGTGAGTGAGTGTGAGAGAGAAAGAGATGCTGTGAGTGAGAGAGAGAGAGAAAGAGAAGCTGTGAGTGAGAGAGAGAGAAAGAGAAGCTGTGAGAGAGAGAGAGAAAGAGAAGCTGTGAGTGAGAAGGAGAGGAAAAGAGAAGCTGTGAGTGAGTGAGAGAGAGAGAAAGAGAAGCTGTGAGTGAGAGAGAGAGAAAGAGAAGCTGTGAGTGAGAGAGAGAGAGAAAGAGAAGCTGTGAGTAAGAAGGAGAGGGAAAGAGAAGAAGTGAGTGAGTGAGAGAGAGAAAGAGAAGCTGTGAGAGAGAAAGAGAAGCTGTGAGTGAGAGAGTGAGAGAGAGAAAGAGAATCTGTTAGTGAGAGTGAGAGAGAGAGAGAAAGAGAAGCTGTGAGTGAGAGAGAGAATGAAAGAGAAGCTGTGAGTGAGAGAGAGAGAGAAAGAGAAGCTGTGAGTGAGAGAGAGAAAGAGAAGCTGTGACTGAGAGGGAGAGAGAGAAAGAGAAGCTGTGAGTTACAAAGAGAGAGAGAAGCTGTGAGTTAGAGAGAGAGAAAGAGAAGCTGTGAGTGACAGAGAGAAAGAGAAGCTGAGAGTGAGAGAGAGAGAGGGAGAAAGAGAAGCTGTGTGCGTGAGAGAGAGAAAGAGAAGCTGTGAGTGAGAGAGAGAGAAAGTGAAGCTGTGAGTGAGAGAGAGAGAGAAAGAGAAGCTGTGTGTGTGAGAGAGAAAGATAGTCTGAGAAAGAGAGAGTGAAAGAGAAGCTGTGAGTGAGAGATAGAGAGGGAGAAAGAGAAGCTGTGTGTGAGAGAGAGAGAAAGAGAAGCTGTGAGTGAGAGTGAGTGAGAGAGAGAAGCTGTGAGTGTGAGTGAGAGAGAAAGAGAAGCTGTGAGTGAGTGAGAGAGAGAGAATGAGAAGCTGTGAGTGTGAGAGAGAAGCTGTGAGAGAGAGAAAGAGAAGCTGTCAGTGAGAGAGAGAGAAAGTAAGAGAAGCTGTGAGTGAGATAGAGAGAGAGAGAAAGAGAAGCTGTGAGTGAGAGAGAGAGAGGGAGAGAAAGATAATCTGTGAGAGAGAGAGAGAAAGAGAAGCTGTGTGTTTTAGAGAGAGAGAAAGAGAAGCTGTGAGTGAGAGAGAGAGAAAGAGAAGCTGTGAGTGAGAGAGAGAGAAGCTATGAGTGAGAGAGAGAAAGAAAAGCTGTGAGTGAGAGAGAGAGAGAAAGAGAAGATATGAGTGAGAGAGAGAGAAAGAGAAGCTGTGAGTGAGAGAGAGAGAAGCTATGAGTGAGAGAGAGAAAGAAAAGCTGTGAGTGAGAGAGAGAGAGAAAGAGAAGATATGAGTGAGAGAGAGAGAAGCTGTGAGTGAGAGAGAGAGAAAGAAAGAGAAATTAGAGTGAGAAAGAGAGAGAGAAAGACAAGCTGTGAGTGGGAGAGAGAGAAAGAGAGTCTGTGAATCAGAGAGAGAGAGGGAAGCTGTGAGTGAGAGAGAGAGAGAGCCGCTGTGAGTGAGAGAGAGAAAGAGAAGCTGTGAATGAGAGAGAGAGAAAGAGAAGCTGTGAGTGAGAAGGAGAAGGAAAGAGAAGCTGTGAGTGAGTGAGAGAGAGAAAGAGAAGCTGTGAGTGAGAGAGAGAGAAAGAGAAGCTGTGAGTGAGAGAGAGAGAGAAAGAGAAGCTGTGAGTAAGAAGGAGAGGGAAAGAGAAGAAGTGAGTGAGTGAGAGAGAGAGAAAGAGAAGCTGTGAGAGAGAAAGAGAAGCTGTGAGTGAGAGAGTGAGAGAGAGAAAGAGAATCTGTTAGTGAGAGTGAGAGAGAGAGAGAAAGAGAAGCTGTGAGTGAGAGAGAGATTGAAAGAGAAGCTGTGAGTGAGAGAGAGAGAGAAAGAGAAGCTGTGAGTGAGAGAGAGAAAGAGAAGCTGTGACTGAGAGGGAGAGAGAGAAAGAGAAGATGTGAGTTACACAGAGAGAGAGAGAAGCTGTGAGTTAGAGAGAGAGAAAGAGAAGCTGTGAGTGACAGAGAGAGAGAAAGAGAAGCTGAGAGTGAGAGAGAGAGAGAGAAAGTGAAGCTGTGAGTGAGAGAGAGAGAGACAGAGAAGCTGTGTGTGTGTGAGAGAGAGAAAGATAGTCTGAGAAAGAGAGAGTGAAAGAGAAGCTGTGAGTGAGACAGAGAGAGGGAGAAAGAGAAGCTGTGTGCGTGAGAGAGAGAAAGAGAAGCTATGAGTGAGAGAGAGAGAAAGTGAAGCTGTGAGTGAGAGAGAGAGAAAGAGAAGCTGTGTGTGTGAGAGAGAAAGATATTTTGAGAAAGAGAGAGTGAAAGAGAAGCTGTGAGTGAGAGAGAGAGAGGGACAAAGAGAAGCTGTGTGTGTGAGAGAGAGAAAGAGAAGCTGTGAGTGAGAGTGAGAGAGAGAGAGAGAAAGAGAAGCTGTGAGTGTGAGTGAGAGAGAAAGAGAAGCTGTGAGTGAGTGAGAGAGAGAGAATGAGAAGCTGTGAGTGAGAGAGAGAAGCTGTGAGAGAGAGAAAGAGAAGCTGTGAGTGAGTGAGAGAGAGAAGATGTGAGTGATAGAGAGAGAGAATGAGAAGCTGTCAGTGAGAGAGAGAGAAAGTAAGAGAAGCTGTGAGTGAGATAGAGAGAGAGAGAAAGAGAAGCTGTGAGTGAGAGATAGAGAGGGAGAGAAAGATAATCTGTGAGAGAGAGAGAGAAAGAGAAGCTGTGTGTTTTAGAGAGAGAGAAAGAGAAGCTGTGAGTGAGAGAGAGAGAAAGAGAAGCTGTGAGTGAGAGAGAGAAGCTATGAGTGAGAGAGAAAGAAAAGCTGTGAGTGAGAGAGAGAGAGAAAGAGAAGATATGAGTGAGAGAGAGAGAAAGAGAAGCTGTGCGTGAGAGAGAGAGAAGCTATGAGTGAGAGAGAGAAAGAAAAGCTGTGAGTGAGAGAGAAACAGAAGCTGTCAGTGAGACAGAGAGAGAGAAAGAGAAGCTGTGAGAGAGAGAGAGAGGTAGAAAGAGAAGCTGTGTGTGTGAGAGAGAATAAGAGAAGCTGTGAGTGAGAGTGAGAGAGAGAGAGAAAGAGAAGCTGCGAGTGTGAGTGAGAGATAAAGAGAAGCTGTGAGTCAGTGAGAGAGAGAGAAAGAGAAGCTGTGAGTGAGTGAGAGAGAGAAGATGTGAGTGATAGCGAGAGAGAATGAGAAGCTGTCAGTGTGAGAGAGAGAAAGTAAGAGAAGCTGTGAGTGAGATAGAGAGAGAGAAAGAGAAGCTGTGAGTGAGAGAGAGAGAGGGAGAGAAAGATAATCTGTGAGAGAGAGAGTGAAAGAGAAGCTGTGTTTTAGAGAGAGAGAAAGAGAAGCTGTGAGTGAGAGAGAGAGAAAGAGAAGCTGTGAGTGAGAGAGAGAAGCTATGAGTGAGAGAGAGAAAGAAAAGCTGTGAGTGAGAGAGAGAGAGAAAGAGAAGATATGAGTGAGAGAGAGAGAAAGAGAAGCTGTGTGTGTGAGAGAGAGAGAAGCTATGAGTGAGAGAGAGAAAGAAAAGTTGTGAGTGAGAGAGAAACAGAAGCTGTGAGTGAGGCAGAGAGAGAGAAAGAGAAGCTGAGAGAGAGAGAGAGAGGGAGAAAGAGAAGCTGTGAGAGAGAGAGAGAAAGAGAAGCTGTGAGTGTGTGAGAGAGAGAAAGAGAAGCTGTGAGTGAGAGAGAGAGAAAGAAAGAGAAATTAGAGTGAGAAAGAGAGAGAAAGAGAAGCTGTGAGTGGGAGAGAGAGAAAGAGAGTCTGTGAATCAGAGAGAGAGAGAGAAGCTGTGAGTGAGAGAGAGACAGAGAGCCGCTGTGAGTGAGAGAGAGAGAAAGAGAAGCTGTGAATGAGAGAGAGAGAAAGAGAAGCTATGAGTGAGAGATAGAGAAAGAGAAGCTGTGAGTGAGTGAGAGAGAGAAAGGGAAGTTTGTGAGTGAGAGAGAGAGAGAAAGAGATGCTGTGAGTGAGAGAGAGAAAGAAAAGCTGTGAGTGAGAGAGAGAGAGAGAAAGAGAAGATGTGAGTGAGTGAGAGAGAGAGAAGCAGTGAGTGAGAGAGAGAGAGAGAGAAGCTGTCAGTGAGACAGAGAGAGAGAAAGAGAAGCTGTGAGAGAGAGAGAGGGAGAAAGAGAAGCTGTGAGAGAGAGAGTGAAAGAGAAGCTGTGAGTGTGTGTGAGAGAGAAAGAGAAGCTGTGAGTGAGAGAGAGAGAAAGAAAGAGAAATTAGAGTGAGAAAGAGAGAGAGAAAGAGAAGCTGTGAGTGAGAGAGAGAGAGAGAAGATGTGAGTGATAGAGAGAGAGAATGAGAAGCTGTGAGTGATAGAGAGTAAGTAAGAGAAGCTGTGAGTGAGATAGAGAGAGAGAGAAGGAGAAGCTGTGAGTGAGAGAGAGAGGGAGAAAGATAAGCTGTGTGTGTGTGTGAGAGAGAGAAGCTGTGTGTGTGTGAGAGAGAAAGAAAAGCTGTGATTGAGAGTGAGAGAGAGAGAAAGAGATGCTGTGAGTGAGAGAGAGAGAAGCTGTGAGTGAGAGAGAGAAAGAAAAGTGGTGAGTGAGAGAGAGAGAAAGAGAAGATATGAATGAGAGAGAGAGAGAGAAGCAGTGAGAGAGAGAGAGAGAGAAAGAGAAGCTGTGAGTGAGACAGAGAGAGAGAAAGAGAAGCTGTGAGAGAGAGAGAGGGAGAAAGAGAAGCTGTGAGAGAGCGAGAGAAAGAGAAGCTGTGAGTGTGTGTGAGAGAGAAAGAGAAGCTGTGAGTGAGAGAGAGAGAAAGAAAGAGAAATTAGAGTGAGAAAGAGAGAGAGAAAGAGAAGCTGTGAGTGGGAGAGAGAGAAAGAGAGTCTGTGAGTGAGAGAGAGAGAGAGAAGCTGTGAGTGAGAGAGAGAGTGCTGCTGTGAGTGAGAGAGAGAGAAAGAGAAGCTGTGAATGAGAGAGAGAGAAAGAGAAGCTGTGAGTGAGAGAGAGAGAAAGAAAGAGAAGCTGTGAGTGAGTGAGAGAGAGAAAGGGAAGTTGTGAGTGAGAGAGAGAGAGAAAGAGAAGCTGTGAGTGAGAGAGAGAAAGAGAAGCTGTGAGTGAGAGAGAGAGAAAGAGAAGCTGTGAGTGAGAAGGAGAGAGAGAGAGAGAAAGAGAAGCTGTGAGTGAGAGAGAGAGAGAAAGAGAAGCTGTGAGTGAGAGAGAGAATGAGAAGCTGTGAGTGAGAGAGAGTTGTGAGAGAGAGAGAGAAAGAGAAGCTGTGAGTGAGAGAGAGAGATGTGAGTGATAGAGAGAGAGAAAGAGAAGCTGTGAGTGAGAGAGAGAGGGAGAAAGATAATCTGTGAGAGAGAGAGAGAAAGAGAAACTGTGTGTGAGAGAGAGAGAGAAAGAGAAGGTGTGAGTGAGAGTGAGAGAGAGAAAGAGAAGCTGTGAGTGAGAGAGAGAGAAAGAGAAGCTGTGAGTGAGAGAGAGAGAATCTGTGAGTGAGAGAGAGAAAGAAAAGCTGTGAGTGAGAGAGAGAGAGAAAGAGAAGATATGAGTGAGAGAGAGAGAGTAGCAGTGAGTGAGAGAGAGAGAAACAGAAGCTGTGAGTGAGACAGAGAGAGAAAGAGAAGCTGAGTGTGAGAGAGAGAAAGAGAAGCTGTGAGTGTGTGAAAGAGAGAAAGAGAAGCTGTGAGTGAGAGAGAGAGAGAAAGAAAGAGAAATTAGAGTGAGAAAGAGAGAGAGAAAGAGAAGCTGTGAGTGGGAGAGAGAGAAAGAGAGTCTGTGAGTGAGAGAGAGAGAGAGAACCTGTGAGTGAGAGAGAGAGAGCCGCTGTGAGTGAGAGAGATAAAGAGAAGCTGTGAATGAGAGAGAGAGAGAAAGAGAAGCTGTGTCTGTGAGAGAGAAAGAGAAGCTGTGAGTGAGTGAGAGAGAGAGAAAGGGAAGCTGTGAGTGAGAAGGAGAGGGAAAGAGAAGCTGTGAGTGAGTGAGAGAGAGAGAAAGAGAACCTGTGAGTGAGAGAGAGAGAAAGAGAAGCTGTGAGTGAGAGAGAGAGAAAGAGAATCTGTGAGTGAGAGAGAGAGAGAATGAGAAGCTGTGAGTGAGAGAGAGAGAAGCTGTGAGTGAGAGAGAGAGAGAGAAAGTGAAGCTGTGAGTGAGAGAGAGAGAGAGAGAAAGAGAAGCTGTGTGTGTGTGTGTGAGAGAAAGATAGTCTGAGAAAGAGAGAGTGAAAGAGAAGCTGTGAGTGAGAGAGAGAGAGAGGGAGAAAGAGAAGCTGTGTGTGTGAGAGAGAGAAAGAGAAGCTGTGAGTGAGAGTGAGAGAGAGAGAGAGAGAGAGAGAAAGAGCTGTGAGTGAGAAAGAGAGAGAGAATGAGAAGCTGTGAGTGAGAGAGAGAAGTTGTCAGAGAGAGAGAGAAAGAGAAGCTGTGAGTGAGAGAGAGAGAAAGTAAGAGAAGCTGTGAGTGAGATAGAGAGAGAGAGAAGCTGTGAGTGAGAGAGAGAGGGAGAAAGATAATCTGTGTGTGAGAGAGAGAGAGAGAGAAAGAGAAACTGTGTGTGTGTGAGAGAGAGAAAGAGAAGGCGTGATTGAGAGTGAGAGAGAGAAAGAGCTGAGAGTGAGAGAGAGAGAAAGAGAAGCTGTGAGTGAGAGAGAGAGAATCTGTGAGTGAGAGAGAGAAAGAAAAGCTGTGAGTGAGAGAGAGAGAGAGAAAGAGAAGATATGAGTGAGAGAGAGAGAGAAGCAGTGAGAGAGAGAGAGAGAGAAACAGAAGCTGTGAGTGAGACAGAGAGAGAAAGAGAAGCTGTGTGAGAGAGAGAGGCAGAAAGAGAAGCTGTGAGAGAGAGAGAGAGAAAGAGAAGCTGTGAGTGAGAGAGAGAGAAAGAAAGAGAAATTAGAGTGAGAAAGAGAGAGAGAAAGAGAAGCTGTGAGTGGGAGAGAGAGAAAGAGAGTCTGTGAGTGAGAGAGAGAGAGAAGCTGTGAGTGTGAGAGAGAGAGAGCCGCTGTGAGTGAGAGAGAGAGAAAGAGAAGCTGTGAATGAGAGAGAGAGAGAGAAGCTTTGTGTGTGAGAGAGAAAGAGAAGCTGTGAGTGAGTGAGAGAGAGAGAAAGGGAAGTTGTGAGTGAGAGAGAGAGAAAGAGAAGCTGTGAGTGAGAGAGAGAGAAAGAGAAGCTGTGAGTGAGAGAGAGAGAAAGAGAAGCTGTGAGTGAGAAGGAGAGGGAAAGAGAAGCTGTGTGTGTGAGAGAGAGAAAGAGAAGCTGTGAGTGAGAGAGAGAGAAAAAGAGAAGCTGTGAGTTAAGAAGGTGAGGGAAAGAGAAGAAGTGAGTGAGTGAGAGAGAGAGAGAAAGAGAAGCTGTGAGAGAGAAAGAGAAGCTGTGAGAGAGAAAGAGAAGCTGTGAGTGAGAGTGAGAGAGAGAAAGAGAAGCTGTTAGTGAGAGTGAGAGAGAGAGAGAGAAGCTGTGAGTGAGAGAGAGATTGAAAGAGAAGCTGTGAGTGAGAGAGAGAGAGAGAAAGAGAAGCTGTGAGTGAGAGAGAGAAAGAGAAGCTGTGAGTGAGAGTGAGAGAGAGAGAAAGAGAAGCTGTTAGTGAGAGTGAGAGAGAGAGAAAGAGAAGCTGTGAGTGAGTGTGAGAGAGAAAGAGATGCTGTGAGTGAGAGAGAGAGAAAGAGAAGCTGTGAGTGAGAGAGAGAGAAAGAGAAGCTGTGAGAGAGAGAGAGAAAGAGAAGCTGTGAGTGAGAAGGAGAGGGAAAGAGAAGCTGTGAGTGAGTGAGAGAGAGAGAAAGAGAAGCTGTGAGTGAGAGAGAGAGAAAGAGAAGCTGTGAGTGAGAGAGAGAGAGAAAGAGAAGCTGTGAGTAAGAAGGAGAGGGAAAGAGAAGAAGTGAGTGAGTGAGAGAGAGAAAGAGAAGCTGTGAGAGAGAAAGAGAAGCTGTGAGTGAGAGAGTGAGAGAGAGAAAGAGAATCTGTTAGTGAGAGTGAGAGAGAGAGAGAAAGAGAAGCTGTGAGTGAGAGAGAGAATGAAAGAGAAGCTGTGAGTGAGAGAGAGAGAGAAAGAGAAGCTGTGAGTGAGAGAGAGAAAGAGAAGCTGTGACTGAGAGGGAGAGAGAGAAAGAGAAGCTGTGAGTTACACAGAGAGAGAGAAGCTGTGAGTTAGAGAGAGAGAAAGAGAAGCTGTGAGTGACAGAGAGAAAGAGAAGCTGAGAGTGAGAGAGAGAGAGGGAGAAAGAGAAGCTGTGTGCGTGAGAGAGAGAAAGAGAAGCTGTGAGTGAGAGAGAGAGAAAGTGAAGCTGTGAGTGAGAGAGAGAGAGAAAGAGAAGCTGTGTGTGTGTGAGAGAAAGATAGTCTGAGAAAGAGAGAGAAAGAGAAGCTGTGAGTGAGAGAGAGAGAGGGAGAAAGAGAAGCTGTGTGTGTGAGAGAGAGAAAGAGAAGCTGTGAGTGAGAGTGAGAGAGAGAGAGAAGCTGTGAGTGTGAGTGAGAGAGAAAGAGAAGCTGTGAGTGAGTGAGAGAGAGAGAATGAGAAGCTGTGAGTGTGAGAGAGAAGCTGTGAGAGAGAGAAAGAGAAGCTGTCAGTGAGAGAGAGAGAAAGTAAGAGAAGCTGTGAGTGAGATAGAGAGAGAGAGAAAGAGAAGCTGTGAGTGAGAGAGAGAGAGGGAGAGAAAGATAATCTGTGAGAGAGAGAGAGAAAGAGAAGCTGTGTGTTTTAGAGAGAGAAAGAGAAGCTGTGAGTGAGAGAGAGAGAAAGAGAAGCTGTGAGTGAGAGAGAGAGAAGCTATGAGTGAGAGAGAGAAAGAAAAGCTGTGAGTGAGAGAGAGAGAGAAAGAGAAGATATGAGTGAGAGAGAGAGAAAGAGAAGCTGTGAGTGAGAGAGAGAGAAGCTATGAGTGAGAGAGAGAAAGAAAAGCTGTGAGTGAGAGAGAGAGAGAAAGAGAAGATATGAGTGAGAGAGAGAGAAGCTGTGAGTGAGAGAGAGAGAAAGAAAGAGAAATTAGAGTGAGAAAGAGAGAGAGAAAGACAAGCTGTGAGTGGGAGAGAGAGAAAGAGAGTCTGTGAATCAGAGAGAGAGGGAAGCTGTGAGTGAGAGAGAGAGAGAGCCGCTGTGAGTGAGAGAGAGAAAGAGAAGCTGTGAATGAGAGAGAGAGAAAGAGAAGCTGTGAGTGAGAAGGAGAAGGAAAGAGAAGCTGTGAGTGAGTGAGAGAGAGAAAGAGAAGCTGTGAGTGAGAGAGAGAGAAAGAGAAGCTGTGAGTGAGAGAGAGAGAGAAAGAGAAGCTGTGAGTAAGAAGGAGAGGGAAAGAGAAGAAGTGAGTGAGTGAGAGAGAGAGAGAAAGAGAAGCTGTGAGAGAGAAAGAGAAGCTGTGAGTGAGAGAGTGAGAGAGAGAAAGAGAATCTGTTAGTGAGAGAGAGAGAGAGAGAAAGAGAAGCTGTGAGTGAGAGAGAGATTGAAAGAGAAGCTGTGAGTGAGAGAGAGAGAGAAAGAGAAGCTGTGAGTGAGAGAGAGAAAGAGAAGCTGTGACTGAGAGGGAGAGAGAGAAAGAGAAGATGTGAGTTACACAGAGAGAGAGAAGCTGTGAGTTAGAGAGAGAAAGAGAGTCTGTGAGTGAGAGAGAGAGAGAAGCTGTGAGTGTGTGAGAGAGAGAGCCGCTGTGAGTGAGAGAGAGAGAAAGAGAAGCTGTGAATGAGAGAGAGAGAGAGAGAAGCTTTGTGTGTGAGAGAGAAAGAGAAGCTGTGAGTGAGTGAGAGAGAGAGAAAGGGAAGTTGTGAGTGAGAGAGAGAGAGAAAGAGAAGCTGTGAGTGAGAGAGAGAGAAAGAGAAGCTGTGAGTGAGAGAGAGAGAGAAAGAGAAGCTGTGAGTGAGAAGGAGAGGGAAAGAGAAGCTGTGTGTGTGAGAGAGAGAAAGAGAAGCTGTGAGTGAGAGAGAGAGAAAAAGAGAAGCTGTGAGTTAAGAAGGTGAGGGAAAGAGAAGAAGTGAGTCAGTGAGAGAGAGAGAGAAAGAGAAGCTGTGAGAGAGAAAGAGAAGCTGTGAGTGAGAGTGAGAGAGAGAAAGAGAAGCTGTTAGTGAGAGTGAGAGAGAGAGAGAGAAGCTGTGAGTGAGAGAGAGATTGAAAGAGAAGCTGTGAGTGAGAGAGAGAGAGAGAAAGAGAAGCTGTGAGTGAGAGAGAGAAAGAGAAGCTGTGAGTGAGAGTGAGAGAGAGAGAAAGAGAAAGAGAAGCTGTGAGTGAGAGAGAGAGAGAGAAAGAGAAGCTGTTAGTGAGAGTGAGAGAGAGAGAGAAAGAGAAGCTGTGAGTGAGTGTGAGAGAGAAAGAGATGCTGTGAGTGAGAGAGAGAGAGAAAGAGAAGCTGTGAGTGAGAGAGAGAGAAAGAGAAGCTGTGAGAGAGAGAGAGAAAGAGAAGCTGTGAGTGAGAAGGAGAGGGAAAGAGAAGCTGTGAGTGAGTGAGAGAGAGAGAAAGAGAAGCTGTGAGTGAGAGAGAGAGAAAGAGAAGCTGTGAGTGAGAGAGAGAGAGAGAAAGAGAAGCTGTGAGTAAGAAGGAGAGGGAAAGAGAAGAAGTGAGTGAGTGAGAGAGAGAAAGAGAAGCTGTGAGAGAGAAAGAGAAGCTGTGAGTGAGAGAGTGAGAGAGAGAAAGAGAATCTGTTAGTGAGAGTGAGAGAGAGAGAAAGAGAAGCTGTGAGTGAGAGAGAGAATGAAAGAGAAGCTGTGAGTGAGAGAGAGAGAGAAAGAGAAGCTGTGAGTGAGAGAGAGAAAGAGAAGCTGTGACTGAGAGGGAGAGAGAGAAAGAGAAGCTGTGAGTTACACACAGAGAGAGAAGCTGTGAGTTAGAGAGAGAGAAAGAGAAGCTGTGAGTGACAGAGAGAAAGAGATGCTGAGAGTGAGAGAGAGAGAGGGAGAAAGAGAAGCTGTGTGCATGAGAGAGAGAAAGAGAAGCTGTGAGTGAGAGAGAGAGAATGTGAAGCTGTGAGTGAGAGTGAGAGAGAGAGAGAAGCTGTGAGTGTGAGTGAGAGAGAAAGAGAAGCTGTGAGTGAGTGAGAGAGAGAGAATGAGAAGCTGTGAGTGTGAGAGAGAAGCTGTGAGAGAGAGAAAGAGAAGCTGTCAGTGAGAGAGAGAGAAAGTAAGAGAAGCTGTGAGTGAGATAGAGAGAGAGAAAGAGAAGCTGTGAGTGAGAGAGAGAGGGAGAGAAAGATAATCTGTGAGAGAGAGAGAGAAAGAGAAGCTGTGTGTTTTAGAGAGAGAGAAAGAGAAGCTGTGAGTGAGAGAGAGAGAAAGAGAAGCTGTGAGTGAGAGAGAGAGAAGCTATGAGTGAGAGAGAGAAAGAAAAGCTGTGAGTGAGAGATAGAGAGAGAGAAGATATGAGTGAGAGAGAGAGAAAGAGAAGCTGTGAGTGAGAGAGAGAGAAGCTATGAGTGAGAGAGAGAAAGAAAAGCTGTGAGTGAGAGAGAGAGAGAAAGAGAAGATATGAGTGAGAGAGAGAGAAGCTGTGAGTGAGAGAGAGAGAAAGAAAGAGAAATTAGAGTGAGAAAGAGAGAGAGAAAGAGAAGCTGTGAGTGGGAGAGAGAGAAAGAGAGTCTGTGAATCAGAGAGAGAGAGAAGCTGTGAGAGAGAGAGAGAGAGCTGCTGTGAGTGAGAGAGAGAGAAAGAGAAGCTGTGAATGAGAGAGAGAGAGAAAGAGAAGCTGTGAGTGAGAGAGAGAGGAAGAGAAGCTGTGAGTGAGAGAGAGAGAGAGAGAGAAGATGTGAGTGATAGAGAGAGAGAATGAGAAGCTGTGAGTGATAGAGAGAATAAGTAAGAGAAGCTGTGAGTGAGATAGAGAGAGAGAGAAGGAGAAGCTGTGAGTAAGAGAGAGAGAGGGAGAAAGATAAGCTGTGTGTGTGTGTGAGAGAGAGAAGCTGTGTGTGTGAGAGAGAAGGAAAAGCTGTGATTGAGAGTGAGAGAGAGAGAGAAAGAGATGCTGTGAGTGAGAGAGAGAGAAGCTGTGAGTGAGAGAGAGAAAGAAAAGCAGTGAGTGAGAGAGAGAGAGAGAAAGAGAAGATATGAATGAGAGAGAGAGAGAAGCAGTGAGAGAGAGAGAGAGAGAAACAGAAGCTGTGAGTGAGGCAGAGAGAGAGAAAGAGAAGCTGAGAGAGAGAGAGAGAGGGAGAAAGAGAAGCTGTGAGAGAGAGAGAGAAAGATAAGCTGTGAGTGTGTGAGAGAGAGAAAGAGAAGCAGTGAGTAAGATAGAGAGAGAAAGAAAGAGAAATTAGAGTGAGAAAGAGAGAGAGAAAGAGAAGCTGTGAGTGGTAGAGAGAGAAAGAGAGTCTGTGAGTGAGAGAGAGAGTGAAGCCGTGAGTGAGAGAGACAGTGCTGCTGTGAGTGAGTGAGAGAGAGAGAAAGAGAAGCTGTGAATGAGAGAGAGAGTGAAAGAGAAGCTGTGAGTGAGAGAGAGAGAAAGAAAGAGAAGCTGTGAGTGAGTGAGAGAGAGAAAGGGAAGTTGTGAGAGAGAGAGAGAGAGAAAGAGAAGCTGTGAGTGAGAGAGAGAAAGAGAAGCTGTGAGTGTGAGAGAGAGAAAGAGAAGCTGTTAGTGAGAGAGAGAGAAAGAGAAACTGTGTGTGTGAGTGAGAGAGAAAGAGAAGGTGTGAGTGAGAGTGAGAGAGAGAAAGAGAAGCTGTGAGTGAGAGAGAGAGAAAGAGAAGCTGTGAGTCAGACAGAGAGAGAGAAAGAGAAGCTGTGAGAGAGAGAGAGAGGGAGAAAGAGAAGCTGTGAGAGAGAGAGAGAAAGAGAAGCTGTGAGTGTGTGTGTGAGAGAAAGAGAAGCTGTGAGTGAGAGAGAGAGAAAGAAAGAGAAATTAGAGTGAGAAAGAGAGAGAGAAAGAGAAGCTATGAGTGAGAGAGAGAGAAAGTGAAGCTGTGAGTGAGAGAGAGAGAAAGAGAAGCTGTGTGTGTGAGAGAGAAAGATATTTTGAGAAAGAGAGAGTGAAAGAGAAGCTGTGAGTGAGAGAGAGAGAGGGACAAAGAGAAGCTGTGTGTGAGAGAGAGAGAAAGAGAAGCTGTGAGTGAGAGTGAGAGAGAGAGAGAGAAAGAGAAGCTGTGAGTGTGAGTGAGAGAGAAAGAGAAGCTGTGAGTGAGTGAGAGAGAGAGAATGAGAAGCTGTGAGTGAGAGAGAGAAGCTGTGAGAGAGAGAAAGAGAAGCTGTGAGTGAGTGAGAGAGAGAAAATGTGAGTGATAGAGAGAGAGAATGAGAAGCTGTCAGTGAGAGAGAGAGAAAGTAAGAGAAGCTGTGAGTGAGATAGAGTGAGAGAGAAAGAGAAGCTGTGAGTGAGAGATAGAGAGGGAGAGAAAGATAATCTGTGAGAGAGAGAGAGAAAGAGAAGCTGTGTGTTTTAGAGAGAGAGAAAGAGAAGCTGTGAGTGAGAGAGAGAGAAAGAGAAGCTGTGAGTGAGAGAGAGAAGCTATGAGTGAGAGAGAGAAAGAAAAGCTGTGAGTGAGAGAGAGAGAGAAAGAGAAGATATGAGTGAGAGAGAGAGAAAGAGAAGCTGTGCGTGAGAGAGAGAGAAGCTATGAGTGAGAGAGAGAAAGAAAAGCTGTGAGTGAGAGAGAAACAGAAGCTGTCAGTGAGACAGAGAGAGAAAGAGAAGCTGTGAGAGAGAGAGAGAGGTAGAAAGAGAAGCTGTGTGTGTGAGAGAGAATAAGAGAAGCTGTGAGTGAGAGTGAGAGAGAGAGAGAAAGAGAAGCTGCGAGTGTGAGTGAGAGATAAAGAGAAGCTGTGAGTCAGTGAGAGAGAGAGAATGAGAAGCTGTGAGTGAGAGAGAGAAGCTGTGAGAGAGAGAAAGAGAAGCTGTGAGTGAGTGAGAGAGAGAAGATGTGAGTGATAGCGAGAGAGAATGAGAAGCTGTCAGTGTGAGAGAGAGAAAGTAAGAGAAGCTGTGAGTGAGATAGAGAGAGAGAAAGAGAAGCTGTGAGTGAGAGAGAGAGAGGGAGAGAAAGATAATCTGTGAGAGAGAGAGTGAAAGAGAAGCTGTGTGTTTTAGAGAGAGAGAAAGAGAAGCTGTGAGTGAGAGAGAGAGAAAGAGAAGCTGTGAGTGAGAGAGAGAAGCTATGAGTGAGAGAGAGAAAGAAAAGCTGTGAGTGAGAGAGAGAGAGAAAGAGAAGATATGAGTGAGAGAGAGAGAAAGAGAAGCTGTGTGTGTGAGAGAGAGAGAAGCTATGAGTGAGAGAGAGAAAGAAAAGTTGTGAGTGAGAGAGAAACAGAAGCTGTGAGTGAGGCAGAGAGAGAGAAAGAGAAGCTGAGAGAGAGAGAGAGGGAGAAAGAGAAGCTGTGAGAGAGAGAGAGAGAAAGAGAAGCTGTGAGTGTGTGAGAGAGAGAAAGAGAAGCTGTGAGTGAGAGAGAGAGAAAGAAAGAGAAATTAGAGTGAGAAAGAGAGAGAAAGAGAAGCTGTGAGTGGGAGAGAGAGAAAGAGAGTCTGTGAATCAGAGAGAGAGAGAGAAGCTGTGAGTGAGAGAGAGACAGAGAGCCGCTGTGAGTGAGAGAGAGAGAAAGAGAAGCTGTGAATGAGAGAGAGAGAAAGAGAAGCTATGAGTGAGAGAGAGAGAAAGAGAAGCTGTGAGTGAGTGAGAGAGAGAAAGGGAAGTTTGTGAGTGAGAGAGAGAGAGAAAGAGATGCTGTGAGTGAGAGAGAGAAAGAAAAGCTGTGAGTGAGAGAGAGAGAGAGAAAGAGAAGATGTGAGTGAGTGAGAGAGAGAGAAGCAGTGAGTGAGAGAGAGAGAGAGAGAGAAGCTGTCAGTGAGACAGAGAGACAGAAAGAGAAGCTGTGAGAGAGAGAGAGAGGGAGAAAGAGAAGCTGTGAGAGAGAGAGAGTGAAAGAGAAGCTGTGAGTGTGTGTGAGAGAGAAAGAGAAGCTGTGAGTGAGAGAGAGAGAAAGAAAGAGAAATTAGAGTGAGAAAGAGAGAGAGAAAGAGAAGCTGTGAGTGAGAGAGAGAGAGAGAAGATGTGAGTGATAGAGAGAGAGAATGAGAAGCTGTGAGTGATAGAGAGTAAGTAAGAGAAGCTGTGAGTGAGATAGAGAGAGAGAGAAGGAGAAGCTATGAGTGAGAGAGAGAGGGAGAAAGATAAGCTGTGTGTGTGTGTGTGAGAGAGAAGCTGTGTGTGTGTGAGAGAGAAAGAAAAGCTGTGATTGAGAGTGAGAGAGAGAGAGAAAGAGATGCTGTGAGTGAGAGAGAGAGAAGCTGTGAGTGAGAGAGAGAAAGAAAAGTGGTGAGTGAGAGAGAGAGAAAGAGAAGATATGAATGAGAGAGAGAGAGAGAAGCAGTGAGAGAGAGAGAGAGAGAAAGAGAAGCTGTGAGTGAGACAGAGAGAGAGAAAGAGAAGCTGTGAGAGAGAGAGAGAGGGAGAAAGAGAAGCTGTGAGAGAGCGAGAGAAAGAGAAGCTGTGAGTGTGTGTGAGAGAGAAAGAGAAGCTGTGAGTGAGAGAGAGAGAAAGAAAGAGAAATTAGAGTGAGAAAGAGAGAGAGAAAGAGAAGCTGTGAGTGGGAGAGAGAGAAAGAGAGTCTGTGAGTGAGAGAGAGAGAGAAGCTGTGAGTGAGAGAGAGAGTGCTGCTGTGAGTGAGAGAGAGAGAAAGAGAAGCTGTGAATGAGAGAGAGAGAGAAAGAGAAGCTGTGAGTGAGAGAGAGAGAAAGAAAGAGAAGCTGTGAGTGAGTGAGAGAGAGAAAGGGAAGTTGTGAGTGAGAGAGAGAGAGAAAGAGAAGCTGTGAGTGAGAGAGAGAAAGAGAAGCTGTGAGTGAGAGAGAGAGAAAGAGAAGCTGTGAGTGAGAAGGAGAGAGAGAGAGAGAAAGAGAAGCTGTGAGTGAGAGAGAGAGAGAAAGAGAAGCTGTGAGTGAGAGAGAGAATGAGAAGCTGTGAGTGAGAGAGAGTTGTGAGAGAGAGAGAGAAAGAGAAGCTGTGAGTGAGAGAGAGAGATGTGAGTGATAGAGAGAGAGAAAGAGAAGCTGTGAGTGAGAGAGAGAGGGAGAAAGATAATCTGTGAGAGAGAGAGAGAAAGAGAAACTGTGTGTGTGAGAGAGAGAGAAAGAGAAGGTGTGAGTGAGAGTGAGAGAGAGAAAGAGAAGCTGTGAGTGAGAGAGAGAGAAAGAGAAGCTGTGAGTGAGAGAGAGAGAATCTGTGAGTGAGAGAGAGAAAGAAAAGCTGTGAGTGAGAGAGAGAGAGAAAGAGAAGATATGAGTGAGAGAGAGAGAGTAGCAGTGAGTGAGAGAGAGAGAAACAGAAGCTGTGAGTGAGACAGAGAGAGAAAGAGAAGCTGAGTGTGAGAGAGAGAAAGAGAAGCTGTGAGTGTGTGAAAGAGAGAAAGAGAAGCTGTGAGTGAGAGAGAGAGAAAGAAAGAGAAATTAGAGTGAGAAAGAGAGAGAGAAAGAGAAGCTGTGAGTGGGAGAGAGAGAAAGAGAGTCTGTGAGTGAGAGAGAGAGAGAGAACCTGTGAGTGAGAGAGAGAGAGCCGCTGTGAGTGAGAGAGATAAAGAGAAGCTGTGAATGAGAGAGAGAGAGAAAGAGAAGCTGTGTCTGTGAGAGAGAAAGAGAAGCTGTGAGTGAGTGAGAGAGAGAGAAAGGGAAGCTGTGAGTGAGAAGGAGAGGGAAAGAGAAGCTGTGAGTGAGTGAGAGAGAGAGAAAGAGAACCTGTGAGTGAGAGAGAGAGAAAGAGAAGCTGTGAGTGAGAGAGAGAGAAAGAGAATCTGTGAGTGAGAGAGAGAGAGAATGAGAAGCTGTGAGTGAGAGAGAGAGAAGCTGTGAGTGAGAGAGAGAGAGAAAGAGAAGCTGTGTGTGTGTGTGAGAGAGAAAGATAGTCTGAGAAAGAGAGAGTGAAAGAGAAGCTGTGAGTGAGAGAGAGAGAGAGGGAGAAAGAGAAGCTGTGTGTGTGAGAGAGAGAAAGAGAAGCTGTGAGTGAGAGTGAGAGAGAGAGAGAGAGAGAAAGAGCTGTGAGTGAGAAAGAGAGAGAGAATGAGAAGCTGTGAGTGAGAGAGAGAAGTTGTCAGAGAGAGAGAGAAAGAGAAGCTGTGAGTGAGAGAGAGAGAGATGTGAGTGATAGAGAGAGAGAATGAGAAGCTGTGAGTGAGAGGGAGAGAAAGTAAGAGAAGCTGTGAGTGAGATAGAGAGAGAGAGAGAGAAGCTGTGAGTGAGAGAGAGAGAAAGAAAGAGAAATTAGAGTGAGAAAGAGAGAGAGAAAGAGAAGCTATGAGTGAGAGAGAGAGAAAGTGAAGCTGTGAGTGAGAGAGAGAGAAAGAGAAGCTGTGTGTGTGAGAGAGAAAGATATTTTGAGAAAGAGAGAGTGAAAGAGAAGCTGTGAGTGAGAGAGAGAGAGGGACAAAGAGAAGCTGTGTGTGTGAGAGAGAGAAAGAGAAGCTGTGAGTGAGAGTGAGAGAGAGAGAGAGAAAGAGAAGCTGTGAGTGTGAGTGAGAGAGAAAGAGAAGCTGTGAGTGAGTGAGAGAGAGAGAATGAGAAGCTGTGAGTGAGAGAGAGAAGCTGTGAGAGAGAGAAAGAGAAGCTGTGAGTGAGTGAGAGAGAGAAGATGTGAGTGATAGAGAGAGAGAATGAGAAGCTGTCAGTGAGAGAGAGAGAAAGTAAGAGAAGCTGTGAGTGAGATAGAGTGAGAGAGAAAGAGAAGCTGTGAGTGAGAGATAGAGAGGGAGAGAAAGATAATCTGTGAGAGAGAGAGAGAAAGAGAAGCTGTGTGTTTTAGAGAGAGAGAAAGAGAAGCTGTGAGTGAGAGAGAGAGAAAGAGAAGCTGTGAGTGAGAGAGAGAAGCTATGAGTGAGAGAGAGAAAGAAAAGCTGTGAGTGAGAGAGAGAGAGAAAGAGAAGATATGAGTGAGAGAGAGAGAAAGAGAAGCTGTGCGTGAGAGAGAGAGAAGCTATGAGAGAGAGAAAGAAAAGCTGTGAGTGAGAGAGAAACAGAAGCTGTCAGTGAGACAGAGAGAGAAAGAGAAGCTGTGTGAGAGAGAGAGAGGTAGAAAGAGAAGCTGTGTGTGTGAGAGAGAATAAGAGAAGCTGTGAGTGAGAGTGAGAGAGAGAGAGAAAGAGAAGCTGCGAGTGTGAGTGAGAGATAAAGAGAAGCTGTGAGTCAGTGAGAGAGAGAGAATGAGAAGCTGTGAGTGAGAGAGAGAAGCTGTGAGAGAGAGAAAGAGAAGCTGTGAGTGAGTGAGAGAGAGAAGATGTGAGTGATAGCGAGAGAGAATGAGAAGCTGTCAGTGTGAGAGAGAGAAAGTAAGAGAAGCTGTGAGTGAGATAGAGAGAGAGAAAGAGAAGCTGTGAGTGAGAGAGAGAGAGGGAGAGAAAGATAATCTGTGAGAGAGAGAGTGAAAGAGAAGCTGTGTGTTTTAGAGAGAGAGAAAGAGAAGCTGTGAGTGAGAGAGAGAGAAAGAGAAGCTGTGAGTGAGAGAGAGAAGCTATGAGTGAGAGAGAGAAAGAAAAGCTGTGAGTGAGAGAGAGAGAGAAAGAGAAGATATGAGTGAGAGAGAGAGAAAGAGAAGCTGTGTGTGTGAGAGAGAGAGAAGCTATGAGTGAGAGAGAGAAAGAAAAGTTGTGAGTGAGAGAGAAACAGAAGCTGTGAGTGAGGCAGAGAGAGAGAAAGAGAAGCTGAGAGAGAGAGAGAGGGAGAAAGAGAAGCTGTGAGAGAGAGAGAGAGAAAGAGAAGCTGTGAGTGTGTGTGAGAGAGAAAGAGAAGCTGTGAGTGAGAGAGAGAGAAAGAAAGAGAAATTAGAGTGAGAAAGAGAGAGAAAGAGAAGCTGTGAGTGGGAGAGAGAGAAAGAGAGTCTGTGAATCAGAGAGAGAGAGAGAAGCTGTGAGTGAGAGAGAGACAGAGAGCCGCTGTGAGTGAGAGAGAGAGAAAGAGAAGCTGTGAATGAGAGAGAGAGAAAGAGAAGCTATGAGTGAGAGAGAGAGAAAGAGAAGCTGTGAGTGAGTGAGAGAGAGAAAGGGAAGTTTGTGAGTGAGAGAGAGAGAGAAAGAGATGCTGTGAGTGAGAGAGAGAAAGAAAAGCTGTGAGTGAGAGAGAGAGAGAGAAAGAGAAGATGTGAGTGAGTGAGAGAGAGAGAAGCAGTGAGTGAGAGAGAGAGAGAGAGAGAAGCTGTCAGTGAGACAGAGAGACAGAAAGAGAAGCTGTGAGAGAGAGAGAGAGGGAGAAAGAGAAGCTGTGAGAGAGAGAGAGTGAAAGAGAAGCTGTGAGTGTGTGTGAGAGAGAAAGAGAAGCTGTGAGTGAGAGAGAGAGAAAGAAAGAGAAATTAGAGTGAGAAAGAGAGAGAGAAAGAGAAGCTGTGAGTGAGAGAGAGAGAGAGAAGATGTGAGTGATAGAGAGAGAGAATGAGAAGCTGTGAGTGATAGAGAGTAAGTAAGAGAAGCTGTGAGTGAGATAGAGAGAGAGAGAAGGAGAAGCTATGAGTGAGAGAGAGAGGGAGAAAGATAAGCTGTGTGTGTGTGTGTGAGAGAGAAGCTGTGTGTGTGTGAGAGAGAAAGAAAAGCTGTGATTGAGAGTGAGAGAGAGAGAGAAAGAGATGCTGTGAGTGAGAGAGAGAGAAGCTGTGAGTGAGAGAGAGAAAGAAAAGTGGTGAGTGAGAGAGAGAGAAAGAGAAGATATGAATGAGAGAGAGAGAGAGAAGCAGTGAGAGAGAGAGAGAGAGAAAGAGAAGCTGTGAGTGAGACAGAGAGAGAGAAAGAGAAGCTGTGAGAGAGAGAGAGAGGGAGAAAGAGAAGCTGTGAGAGAGCGAGAGAAAGAGAAGCTGTGAGTGTGTGTGAGAGAGAAAGAGAAGCTGTGAGTGAGAGAGAGAGAAAGAAAGAGAAATTAGAGTGAGAAAGAGAGAGAGAAAGAGAAGCTGTGAGTGGGAGAGAGAGAAAGAGAGTCTGTGAGTGAGAGAGAGAGAGAAGCTGTGAGTGAGAGAGAGAGTGCTGCTGTGAGTGAGAGAGAGAGAAAGAGAAGCTGTGAATGAGAGAGAGAGAGAAAGAGAAGCTGTGAGTGAGAGAGAGAGAAAGAAAGAGAAGCTGTGAGTGAGTGAGAGAGAGAAAGGGAAGTTGTGAGTGAGAGAGAGAGAGAAAGAGAAGCTGTGAGTGAGAGAGAGAAAGAGAAGCTGTGAGTGAGAGAGAGAGAAAGAGAAGCTGTGAGTGAGAAGGAGAGAGAGAGAGAGAAAGAGAAGCTGTGAGTGAGAGAGAGAGAGAAAGAGAAGCTGTGAGTGAGAGAGAGAATGAGAAGCTGTGAGTGAGAGAGAGTTGTGAGAGAGAGAGAGAAAGAGAAGCTGTGAGTGAGAGAGAGAGATGTGAGTGATAGAGAGAGAGAAAGAGAAGCTGTGAGTGAGAGAGAGAGGGAGAAAGATAATCTGTGAGAGAGAGAGAGAAAGAGAAACTGTGTGTGTGAGAGAGAGAGAAAGAGAAGGTGTGAGTGAGAGTGAGAGAGAGAAAGAGAAGCTGTGAGTGAGAGAGAGAGAAAGAGAAGCTGTGAGTGAGAGAGAGAGAATCTGTGAGTGAGAGAGAGAAAGAAAAGCTGTGAGTGAGAGAGAGAGAGAAAGAGAAGATATGAGTGAGAGAGAGAGAGTAGCAGTGAGTGAGAGAGAGAGAAACAGAAGCTGTGAGTGAGACAGAGAGAGAAAGAGAAGCTGAGTGTGAGAGAGAGAAAGAGAAGCTGTGAGTGTGTGAAAGAGAGAAAGAGAAGCTGTGAGTGAGAGAGAGAGAAAGAAAGAGAAATTAGAGTGAGAAAGAGAGAGAGAAAGAGAAGCTGTGAGTGGGAGAGAGAGAAAGAGAGTCTGTGAGTGAGAGAGAGAGAGAGAACCTGTGAGTGAGAGAGAGAGAGCCGCTGTGAGTGAGAGAGATAAAGAGAAGCTGTGAATGAGAGAGAGAGAGAAAGAGAAGCTGTGTCTGTGAGAGAGAAAGAGAAGCTGTGAGTGAGTGAGAGAGAGAGAAAGGGAAGCTGTGAGTGAGAAGGAGAGGGAAAGAGAAGCTGTGAGTGAGTGAGAGAGAGAGAAAGAGAACCTGTGAGTGAGAGAGAGAGAAAGAGAAGCTGTGAGTGAGAGAGAGAGAAAGAGAATCTGTGAGTGAGAGAGAGAGAGAATGAGAAGCTGTGAGTGAGAGAGAGAGAAGCTGTGAGTGAGAGAGAGAGAGAAAGAGAAGCTGTGTGTGTGTGTGAGAGAGAAAGATAGTCTGAGAAAGAGAGAGTGAAAGAGAAGCTGTGAGTGAGAGAGAGAGAGAGGGAGAAAGAGAAGCTGTGTGTGTGAGAGAGAGAAAGAGAAGCTGTGAGTGAGAGTGAGAGAGAGAGAGAGAGAGAAAGAGCTGTGAGTGAGAAAGAGAGAGAGAATGAGAAGCTGTGAGTGAGAGAGAGAAGTTGTCAGAGAGAGAGAGAAAGAGAAGCTGTGAGTGAGAGAGAGAGAGATGTGAGTGATAGAGAGAGAGAATGAGAAGCTGTGAGTGAGAGGGAGAGAAAGTAAGAGAAGCTGTGAGTGAGATAGAGAGAGAGAGAGAGAAGCTGTGAGTGAGAGAGAGAGAGGGAGAAAGATATTCTGTGTGAGAGAGAGAGAGAGAGAGAAAGAGAAACTGTGTGTGTGTTAGAGAGAGAAAGAGAAGGCGTGATTGAGAGTGAGAGAGAGAAAGAGAAGCTGAGAGTGAGAGAGAGAGAAAGAGAAGCTGTGAGTGAGAGAGAGAGAATCTGTGAGTGAGAGAGAGAAAGAAAAGCTGTGAGTGAGAGAGAGAGAGAAAGAGAAGATATGAGTGAGAGAGAGAGAGAAGCAGTGAGAGAGAGAAACAGAAGCTGTGAGTGAGACAGAGAGAGAAAGAGAAGCTGTGAGAGAGAGAGAGAGGCAGAAAGAGAAGCTGTGAGAGAGAGAGAGAGAAAGAGAAGCTGTGAGTGAGAGAGAGAGAAAGAAAGAGAAATTAGAGTGAGAAAGAGAGAGAGAAAGAGAAGCTGTGAGTGGGAGAGAGAGAAAGAGAGTCTGTGAGTGAGAGAGAGAGAGAAGCTGTGAGTGTGAGAGAGAGAGAGCCGCTGTGAGTGAGAGAGAGAGAAAGAGAAGCTGTGAATGAGAGAGAGAGAGAGAGAAGCTTTGTGTGTGAGAGAGAAAGAGAAGCTGTGAGTGAGTGAGAGAGAGAGAAAGGGAAGTTGTGAGTGAGAGAGAGAGAGAAAGAGAAGCTGTGAGTGAGAGAGAGAGAAAGAGAAGCTGTGAGTGAGAGAGAGAGAGAAAGAGAAGCTGTGAGTGAGAAGGAGAGGGAAAGAGAAGCTGTGTGTGAGAGAGAAAGAGAAGCTGTGAGTGAGAGAGAGAGAAAAAGAGAAGCTGTGAGTTAAGAAGGTGAGGGAAAGAGAAGAAGTGAGTGAGTGAGAGAGAGAGAGAAAGAGAAGCTGTGAGAGAGAAAGAGAAGCTGTGAGTGAGAGTGAGAGAGAGAAAGAGAAGCTGTTAGTGAGAGTGAGAGAGAGAGAGAGAAGCTGTGAGTGAGAGAGAGATTGAAAGAGAAGCTGTGAGTGAGAGAGAGAGAGAAAGAGAAGCTGTGAGTGAGAGAGAGAAAGAGAAGCTGTGAGTGAGAGTGAGAGAGAGAGAAAGAGAAAGAGAAGCTGTGAGTGAGAGAGAGAGAGAGAGAAAGAGAAGCTGTTAGTGAGAGTGAGAGAGAGAGAGAAAGAGAAGCTGTGAGTGAGTGTGAGAGAGAAAGAGATGCTGTGAGTGAGAGAGAGAGAAAGAGAAGCTGTGAGTGAGAGAGAGAGAAAGAGAAGCTGTGAGAGAGAGAGAGAAAGAGAAGCTGTGAGTGAGAAGGAGAGGGAAAGAGAAGCTGTGAGTGAGTGAGAGAGAGAGAGAGAAAGAGAAGCTGTGAGTGAGAGAGAGAGAAAGAGAAGCTGTGAGTGAGAGAGAGAGAGAAAGAGAAGCTGTGAGTAAGAAGGAGAGGGAAAGAGAAGAAGTGAGTGAGTGAGAGAGAGAAAGAGAAGCTGTGAGAGAGAAAGAGAAGCTGTGAGTGAGAGAGTGAGAGAGAGAAAGAGAATCTGTTAGTGAGAGTGAGAGAGAGAGAGAAAGAGAAGCTGTGAGTGAGAGAGAGAATGAAAGAGAAGCTGTGAGTGAGAGAGAGAGAGAAAGAGAAGCTGTGAGTGAGAGAGAGAAAGAGAAGCTGTGACTGAGAGGGAGAGAGAGAAAGAGAAGCTGTGAGTTACACAGAGAGAGAGAAGCTGTGAGTTAGAGAGAGAGAAAGAGAAGCTGTGAGTGACAGAGAGAAAGAGAAGCTGAGAGTGAGAGAGAGAGAGGGAGAAAGAGAAGCTGTGTGCGTGAGAGAGAGAAAGAGAAGCTGTGAGTGAGAGAGAGAGAAAGTGAAGCTGTGAGTGAGAGAGAGAGAGAAAGAGAAGCTGTGTGTGTGAGAGAGAAAGATAGTCTGAGAAAGAGAGAGTGAAAGAGAAGCTGTGAGTGAGAGAGAGAGAGGGAGAAAGAGAAGCTGTGTGTGAGAGAGAGAGAAAGAGAAGCTGTGAGTGAGAGTGAGAGAGAGAGAGAAGCTGTGAGTGTGAGTGAGAGAGAAAGAGAAGCTGTGAGTGAGTGAGAGAGAGAGAATGAGAAGCTGTGAGTGTGAGAGAGAAGCTGTGAGAGAGAGAAAGAGAAGCTGTCAGTGAGAGAGAGAGAAAGTAAGAGAAGCTGTGAGTGAGATAGAGAGAGAGAGAAAGAGAAGCTGTGAGTGAGAGAGAGAGAGGGAGAGAAAGATAATCTGTGAGAGAGAGAGAGAAAGAGAAGCTGTGTGTTTTAGAGAGAGAGAAAGAGAAGCTGTGAGTGAGAGAGAGAGAAAGAGAAGCTGTGAGTGAGAGAGAGAGAAGCTATGAGTGAGAGAGAGAAAGAAAAGCTGTGAGTGAGAGAGAGAGAGAAAGAGAAGATATGAGTGAGAGAGAGAGAAAGAGAAGCTGTGAGTGAGAGAGAGAGAAGCTATGAGTGAGAGAGAGAAAGAAAAGCTGTGAGTGAGAGAGAGAGAGAAAGAGAAGATATGAGTGAGAGAGAGAGAAGCTGTGAGTGAGAGAGAGAGAAAGATAGAGAAATTAGAGTGAGAAAGAGAGAGAGAAAGACAAGCTGTGAGTGGGAGAGAGAGAAAGAGAGTCTGTGAATCAGAGAGAGAGAGGGAAGCTGTGAGTGAGAGAGAGAGAGAGCCGCTGTGAGTGAGAGAGAGAAAGAGAAGCTGTGAATGAGAGAGAGAGAAAGAGAAGCTGTGAGTGAGAAGGAGAAGGAAAGAGAAGCTGTGAGTGAGTGAGAGAGAGAAAGAAAAGCTGTGAGTGAGAGAGAGAGAAAGAGAAGCTGTGAGTGAGAGAGAGAGAGAAAGAGAAGCTGTGAGTAAGAAGGAGAGGGAAAGAGAAGAAGTGAGTGAGTGAGAGAGAGAGAGAAAGAGAAGCTGTGAGAGAGAAAGAGAAGCTGTGAGTGAGAGAGTGAGAGAGAGAAAGAGAATCTGTTAGTGAGAGAGAGAGAGAGAAAGAGAAGCTGTGAGTGAGAGAGAGATTGAAAGAGAAGCTGTGAGTGAGAGAGAGAGAGAAAGAGAGTCTGTGAGTGAGAGAGAGAGAGAAGCTGTGAGTGTGAGAGAGAGAGAGCCGCTGTGAGTGAGAGAGAGAGAAAGAGAAGCTGTGAATGAGAGAGAGAGAGAGAAGCTTTGTGTGTGAGAGAGAAAGAGAAGCTGTGAGTGAGTGAGAGAGAGAGAAAGGGAAGTTGTGAGTGAGAGAGAGAGAGAAAGAGAAGCTGTGAGAGAGAGAGAGAAAGAGAAGCTGTGAGTGAGAGAGAGAGAGAAAGAGAAGCTGTGAGTGAGAAGGAGAGGGAAAG
Source organism: Bradypodion pumilum (assembly GCA_035047305.1). Taxonomy (NCBI): domain Eukaryota; kingdom Metazoa; phylum Chordata; class Lepidosauria; order Squamata; family Chamaeleonidae; genus Bradypodion; species Bradypodion pumilum. The sequence goes on along the minus strand of JAWDJD010000001.1, from coordinate 267,706,905 downwards.
AGAAGCTGTGTGTGAGAGAGAGAGAAAGAGAAGCTGTGAGTGAGAGAGAGAGAAAAAGAGAAGCTGTGAGTTAAGAAGGTGAGGGAAAGAGAAGAAGTGAGTGAGTGAGAGAGAGAGAGAAAGAGAAGCTGTGAGAGAGAAAGAGAAGCTGTGAGTGAGAGTGAGAGAGAGAAAGAGAAGCTGTTAGTGAGAGTGAGAGAGAGAGAGAGAAGCTGTGAGTGAGAGAGAGATTGAAAGAGAAGCTGTGAGTGAGAGAGAGAGAGAGAAAGAGAAGCTGTGAGTGAGAGAGAGAAAGAGAAGCTGTGAGTGAGAGTGAGAGAGAGAGAGAAAGAGAAGCTGTGAGTGAGAGAGAGAGAGAGAAAGAGAAGCTGTGTGAGAGAAAGTGAGAAGCTGTGAGTGAGAAGGAGAGGCAAATAGAAGCTGTGAGTGAGTGAGAGAGAGAGAGAAAGAGAAGCTGTGAGAGAGAAAGTGAGAAGCTGTGAGTGAGAGAGTGAGAGAGAGAAAGAGAAGCTGTGAGTGGGAGAGAGAGAAAGAGAGTCTGTGAGTGAGAGAGAGAGAGAGAAGCTGTGAGTGAGAGAGAGAGAGAGAAAGAGAAGCTGTGAGTGAGAAGGAGAGGCAAATAGAAGCTGTGAGTGAGTGAGAGAGAGAGAGAAAGAGAAGCTGTGAGAGAGAAAGTGAGAAGCTGTGAGTGAGAGAGTGAGAGAGAGAAAGAGAAGCTGTGAGTGGGAGAGAGAGAAAGAGAGTCTGTGAGTGAGAGAGAGAAAGAGAAGCTGTGAGTGAGAGAGAGAGTGAAAAAGAAGCTGTGAGTGAGAGAGAGAGAGAAAAAGAGAAGCTGTGAGTGAGAAGGAGAGGGAAAGAGAAGCTGTGAGTGAGTGAGAGAGAGAGAGAGAGAAAGAGAAGCTGTGAGAGAGAAAGAGAGAAGCTGTGAGTGAGAGAGTGAAAGAGAGAAAGAGAAGCTGTTAGTGAGAGTGAGAGAGAGAGAGAAAGAGAAGCTGTGACTAAGAGAGAGAGAAAGAGAAGCTGTGAGTGAGAGAGAGAGAAAGAGAATCTGTGAGTGAGAGGGAGAGAGAGAAAGAGAAGGTGTGAGTGACACAGAGAGAGAGAAGCTGTGAGTTAGAGACAGTGAGAAAGAGAAGCTGTGAGTGAGAGAGAGAGAAAGAGAAGCTGTGTGTGTGTGTGAGAGAGAAAGAGAAGCTGTGAGTGAGAGAGTAAGAGAGTGAAAGAGAAGCTGTTAGTGAGAGTGAGAGAGAGAGAGAAAGAGAAGCTGTGAGTGAGAGAGAGAGAGAGAGAAAGAGAAGCTGTGTGTGTGAGAGAGAGAAAGAGAAGCTGTGAGTGAGAGTGAGAGAGAGAAAGAGAAGCTGTGAGTGAGAGAGTGAGAGAGTGAAAGAGAAGCTGTTAGTGAGAGTGAGAGAGAGAGAGAAAGAGAAGCTGTGAGTGAGAAAGAGAGAGAGAAAGAGAAGCTGTGAGTGAGAGAGAGAGAGGGAGAAAGAGAAGCTGTGTGTGTGTGAGAGAGAAAGAGAAGCTGTGAGTGAGAGTGAGAGAGAGAGAGAAAGAGAAGCTGTGAGTGAGATAGTGAGAGAGTGAAAGAGAAGCTGTTAGTGAGAGTGAGAGAGAGAGAGAAAGAGAAGCTGTGAGTGAGAAAGAGAGAGAGAAAGAGAAGCTGTGAGTGGGAGAGAGAGACAGAGTGTGAGTGAGAGAGAGAGAGACAAGCTGTGAGTGAGAGAGAGAGAGAGCTGCTGTGAGTGAGAGAGAGAGAAAGAGAAGCTGTGAATGAGAGAGAGAGAGAGAAAGAGAAGCTGTGAGTGAGAGAGAGAGAAAGAGAAGCTGTGAGTGAGAGAGAGAGAGAGAAAGGGAAGTTGTGAGTGAGAGAGAAAGAGAAGCTGTGAGTGAGAGAGAGAGAAAGAGTGAGAGAGAGAGAGAGAAGCTGTGAGTGACACAGAGAGAGAGAAGCTGTGAGTTAGTGAGGGAGAGAAAGAGCTGTGAGTGACAGAGAGAGAGAAAGAGAAGCTGTGAGTGAGCGAGAGAGAAAGAGAAGCTGTGAGTGAGAGAGAGAGAGAGAAGGTGTGAGTGAGAGAGAGAGAGAAAGAGAAGCTGTGAGTGAGAGGGAGAGAGAAAGAGAAGCTGTGACTGAGAGAGAGAGGGAGAAAGAGAAGCTGTGAGTGAGAGAGTGAGAGAGAGAAAGAGAAGGTGTTAGTGAGAGTGAGAGAGAGAGAGAGAAAGAGAAGCTGTGAGTGAGAGAGAGATTGAAAGAGAAGCTGTGAGTGAGAGAGAGAGAAAGAGAAGCTGTGAGTGAGAGAGAGAAAGAGAAGCTGTGAGTGAGAGGGAGAGGGAGAAAGAGAAGCTGTGTGTGTGTGAGAGAGAGAGAAGCTGTGAGTGAGAGAGAGAGAGAAAGAGAAGCTGTGAGTGAGAGAGAGAATGAGAATGAGAAGCTGTGAGTGTGAGAGAGAGAAGCTGTGAGAGAGAGAAAGAGAAGCTGTGAGTGAGAGAGAGAGAGAGAAGATGTGTGTGTGAGAGAGAGAGAATGAGAAGCTGGGAGTGAGAGAGAGAAAGTAAGAGAAGCTGTGCGTGAGACAGAGAAGGGGAAAAAGAAGCTGTGTGAGAGAGAGAGAGGGAGAAAGAGAAGCTGTTAGAGAGAGAGAGAAAGAGATGCTGTGAGTGTGTGTGAGAGAGAAAGGAAGCTGTGAGTGAGAGAGAGAAAGAAAGAGAAATTAGAGTGAGAAAGATTGAGAGAAAAAGAAGCTGTGAGTGGTAGAGAGAGAAAAAGAGGCTGTGAGTGAGAGAGAGAGAGAAGCTGTGAGTGAGAGAGAGAGAGCTGCTGTGAGTGAGAGAGAGAGAAAGAGAAGCTGTGAATGAGAGAGAGAGAAAAACTGTGAGTGAGAGAGAGAGAAAGAGAAGCTGTGAGTGAGTAAGAGAGAGAAAGGGAAGTTGTGAGTGAGAGAGAGAGAAAGAGAAGCTGTGAGTGAGAGAGAGTGAAAGAGAAGCTGTGAGTGAGAGAGAGAGAGAAAGAGAAGCTGTGAGTGAGAAGGAGAGGGAAAGAGAAGTTGTGAGTGAGTGAGAGAAAGAGAAGCTGTGAGTGAGAGGGCGAGAGAGAAAGAGAAGGTGTGAGTGACAGAGAGAGAGAAAGAGAAGATGTGTGTGTGTGAGAGAGAGAAAGAGAAGCTGTGAGTGAGAGTGAGAGAGAGAGAGAGAAAGACAAGCTGTGAGTGAGAGAGTGAGAGAGAGAACGAGAAGCTGTTAGTGAGAGTGAGAGAGAGAGAAGCTGTGAGTGAGAGAGAGAAAGAGAAGCTGTGAGTGAGAGGGAGAGAGAGAAAGAGAAGCTGTGAGTGAGACAGAGAGAGAAAGAGAAGCTGTGTGTGAGAGATAGAGGGACAAAGAGAAGCTTGAGAGAGAGAGAGAAAGAGAAGCTATGAGTGTGTGTGAGAGAGAAAGAGAAGCTGTGAGTGAGAAGGAGAGGCAAAGAGAAGCTGTGAGTGAGTGAGAGAGAGAGAAAGAGAAGCTATGAGAGAGAAAGAGAGAAGCTGTGAGTGAGAGAGAGTGAGAGAAAGAGAAGCTGTTAGTGAGAGTGAGAGAGAGAGAGAAAGATAAGCTGTGAGTGAGAGAGAGAGAAAGAGAAGCTGTGAGTGAGTGAGAGAGAGAGAGAGAAGCTGTGAGGAAGAGAGAGAAAGCGAAGTTGTGAGTGAGAGGGAGAGAGAGAAAGAGAAGCTGTGAGTGACACAGAGAGAGAGAAGCTGTGAGTTAGAGAGAGAGAAAGAGAAGCTGTGAGAGACAGAGAGAGAGAGAAAGAGAAGCTGTGTGTGTGTGAGAGAGAGAAAGATAGTCTGAGAAAGAGAGAGTGAAAGAGAAGCTGTGAGTGAGAGAGAGAGAGGGAAAAAGAGAAGCTGTGTGTGAGAGAGAGAGAAAGAGAATCTGTGAGTGAGTGTGTGAGAGAGAAAGAGAAGCTGTGAGTGAGAGAGTGAGAGAGAGAAAGAGAAGCTGTTAGTGAGTGAGAGAGAGAGAAAGAGAAGCTGTGAGTGAGAGAGAAAGGGAAGTTGTGAGTGAGAGAGAGAGAAAGAGAAGCTGTGAGTGAGAGAGAGTGAAAGAGAAGCTGTGAGTGAGAGAGAGAGAGGGAGAAAGAGAAGCTGTGTGTGAGAGAGAGAGAAAGAGAAGCTGTGAGTGAGAGAGTGAGAGAGAGAGAGAAGCTGTGAGTGAGAGAGAGAGAGAAAGAGAAGTTGTGAGTGAGAGAGATAAAGAGAAGCTGTGAGTGAGAGGGCGAGAAAGAGAAGCTGTGAGTGAGAGAGAAAGCGAAGCTGTGAGTGAGAGAGATCGAGAGAAAGAGAAGCTGTGAGTGAGAGAGAGAGAGAAAGAGGAACTGTGTGTGTGAGAGAGAGAAAGATAGTCTGAGAAAGAGAGAGAGAAAGAGAAGCTGTGAGTATGTGTGAGATAAAGAGAAGCTGTGAGTGAGAGAGAGAGAAAGAAAGAGAAATTAGAGTGAGAAAGAGAGAGAGAAAGAGAAGCTGTGAGTGAGAGAGAGAGAGAAAGAGGAACTGTGTGTGTGTGAGAGAGAAAGATAGTCTGAGAAAGAGAGAGAGAAAGAGAAGCTGTGAGTATGTGTGAGATAAAGAGAAGTTGTGAGTGAGAGAGAGAGAAAGAAAGAGAAATTAGAGTGAGAAAGAGAGAGAGAAAGAGAAGCTGTGAGTGGGAGAGAGAGAGAAAGAGTCTGTTAGTGAGTGAGAGAGAGAAGCTGTGAGTGAGAGACAGAGAGAGAAAGAGAAGCTGTGAGTGAGAGAGAGAGAAAGAGAAGCTGTGAGTGAGTGAGAGAGAGAAAGGGAAGTTGTGAGTGAGAGAGAGAGAAAGAGAAGGTTTGAGTGAGAAAGAGAGTCTGTGAGTGAGAGAGAGAGAGAAGCTGTGAGTGAGAGAGAGAGAGCTGCTGTGAGTGAGAGAGAGAGAAAGAGAAGCTGTGAATGAGAGAGAGAGAGTGAGAAAGAAGCTGTGAGTGAGAGAGAGAAAGAGAAGCTGTGAGTGAGTGAGAGAGAGAAAGGGAAGTTGTGAGTGAGAGAGAGAGAGAAAGAGAAGCTGTGAGTGAGAGAGAGAGAGAGAAAGAGAAGCTGTGTGAGAGAAAGTGAGAAGCTGTGAGTGAGAAGGAGAGGCAATGAGAAGCTGTGAGTGAGTGAGAGAGAGAGAGAAAGAGAAGCTGTGAGAGAGAAAGTGAGAAGCTGTGAGTGAGAGAGTGAGAGAGAGAAAGAGAAGCTGTGAGTGAGAGAGAGTGAAAGAGAAGCTGTGAGTTAGAGAGAGAGAAAGAGAAGCTGTGAGTGACAGAGAGAGGGAAGGAGAAGCTGAGAGAGAGAGAGAGTGAATCTGTGAGTGAGAGAGAGAGAGAGAAAGAGAATATCTGTGTGTGTGAGAGAGAAAAAGATAGTCTGAGAAAGAGAGAGTGAAAGAGAAGCTGTGAGTGAGAGAGAGAGAGGGAGAAAGAGAAGCTGTGTGTGTGAGAGAGAGAAAGAGAAGCTGTGAGTGAGAGAGTGAGAGAGAGAGAGAGAAGCTGTGAGTGAGAGAGAGAGAGAAAGAGAAGTTGTGAGTGAGAGAGATAAAGAGAAGCTGTGAGTGAGAGGGCGAGAAAGAGAAGCTGTGAGTGAGAGAGAAAGCGAAGCTGTGAGTGAGAGAGATCGAGAGAAAGAGAAGCTGTGAGTGAGAGAGAGAGAGAAAGAGGAACTGTGTGTGTGAGAGAGAGAAAGATAGTCTGAGAAAGAGAGAGAGAAAGAGAAGCTGTGAGTATGTGTGAGATAAAGAGAAGCTGTGAGTGAGAGAGAGAGAAAGAAAGAGAAATTAGAGTGAGAAAGAGAGAGAGAAAGAGAAGCTGTGAGTGAGAGAGAGAGAGAAAGAGGAACTGTGTGTGTGAGAGAGAGAAAGATAGTCTGAGAAAGAGAGAGAGAAAGAGAAGCTGTGAGTATGTGTGAGATAAAGAGAAGCTGTGAGTGAGAGAGAGAGAAAGAAAGAGAAATTAGAGTGAGAAAGAGAGAGAGAAAGAGAAGCTGTGAGTGGGAGAGAGAGAGAAAGTCTGTTAGTGAGTGAGAGAGAGAGAAGCTGTGAGTGAGAGAGAGAGAGAGAAAGAGAAGCTGTGAGTGAGAGAGAGAGAAAGAGAAGCTGTGAGTGAGTGAGAGAGAGAAAGGGAAGTTGTGAGTGAGAGAGAGAGAAAGAGAAGGTTTGAGTGAGAAAGAGAGTCTGTGAGTGAGAGAGAGAGAGAAGCTGTGAGTGAGAGAGAGAGAGCTGCTGTGAGTGAGAGAGAGAGAAAGAGAAGCTGTGAATGAGAGAGAGAGAGTGAGAAAGAAGCTGTGAGTGAGAGAGAGAAAGAGAAGCTGTGAGTGAGTGAGAGAGAGAAAGGGAAGTTGTGAGTGAGAGAGAGAGAGAAAGAGAAGCTGTGAGTGAGAGAGAGAGAGAAAGAGAAGCTGTGTGAGAGAAAGTGAGAAGCTGTGAGTGAGAAGGAGAGGCAATGAGAAGCTGTGAGTGAGAGAGAGAGAGAGAGAGAGAAAGAGAAGCTGTGAGAGAGAAAGTGAGAAGCTGTGAGTGAGAGAGTGAGAGAGAGAAAGAGAAGCTGTGAGTGGGAGAGAGAGAAAGAGAGTCTGTGAGTGAGAGAGAGAGAGAGAGAAGCTGTGAGTGAGAGAGAGAGAGAGAAAGAGAAGCTGTGAGTGAGAAGGAGAGGGAAAGAGAAGCTGTGTGTGAGTGAGTGAGAGAGAGAGAGAGAGAGAGAAGCTGTGAGTGAGAGAGAGAGTGAAAAAGAAGCTGTGAGTGAGAGAGAGAGAGAGAAAGAGAAGCTGTGAGTGAGAAGGAGAGGGAAAGAGAAGCTGTGAGTGAGTGAGAGAGAGAGAAAGAGAAGCTGTGAGAGAGAAAGAGAGCTGTGAGTGAGAGAGTGAAAGAGAGAAAGAGAAGCTGTTAGTGAGAGTGAGAGAGAGAGAGAAAGAGAAGCTGTGACTAAGAGAGAGAGAAAGAGAAGCTGTGAGTGAGAGAGAGAGAAAGAGAATCTGTGAGTGAGAGGGAGAGAGAGAAAGAGAAGGTGTGAGTGACACACAGAGAGAGAAGCTGTGAGTTAGAGACAGTGAGAAAGAGAAGCTGTGAGTGAGAGAGAGAGAGAAAGAGAAGCTGTGTGTGTGAGAGAGAGAGAAAGAGAAGCTGTGAGTGAGAGAGTAAGAGAGTGAAAGAGAAGCTGTTAGTGAGAGTGAGAGAGAGAGAGAAAGAGAAGCTGTGAGTGAGAGAGAGAGAGAAAGAGAAGCTGTGTGTGTGAGAGAGAGAAAGAGAAGCTGTGAGTGAGAGTGAGAGAGAGAAAGAGAAGCTGTGAGTGAGAGAGTGAGAGAGTGAAAGAGAAGCTGTTAGTGAGAGTGAGAGAGAGAGAGAAAGAGAAGCTGTGAGTGAGAAAGAGAGAGAGAAAGAGAAGCTGTGAGTGAGAGAGAGAGAGGGAGAAAGAGAAGCTGTGTGTGTGAGAGAGAGAAAGAGAAGCTGTGAGTGAGAGTGAGAGAGAGAGAGAGAAAGAGAAGCTGTGAGTGAGATAGTGAGAGAGTGAAAGAGAAGCTGTTAGTGAGAGTGAGAGAGAGAGAGAAAGAGAAGCTGTGAGTGAGAAAGAGAGAGAGAAAGAGAAGCTGTGAGTGGGAGAGAGAGACAGAGTGTGAGTGAGAGAGAGAGACAAGCTGTGAGTGAGAGAGAGAGAGAGCTGCTGTGAGTGAGAGAGAGAGAAAGAGAAGCTGTGAATGAGAGAGAGAGAGAGAAAGAGAAGCTGTGAGTGAGAGAGAGAGAAAGAGAAGCTGTGAGTGAGAGAGAGAGAGAGAAAGGGAAGTTGTGAGTGAGAGAGAGAAAGAGAAGCTGTGAGTGAGAGAGAGAGAAAGAGTGAGAGAGAGAGAGAAGCTGTGAGTGACACAGAGAGAGAGAAGCTGTGAGTTAGTGAGGGAGAGAAAGAGCTGTGAGTGACAGAGAGAGAGAAAGAGAAGCTGTGAGTGAGCGAGAGAGAAAGAGAAGCTGTGAGTGAGAGAGAGAGAGAGAAGGTGTGAGTGAGAGAGAGAGAGAAAGAGAAGCTGTGAGTGAGAGAGAGAAAGAGAAGCTGTGAGTGAGAGGGAGAGAGAAAGAGAAGCTGTGACTGAGAGAGAGAGGGAGAAAGAGAAGCTGTGAGTGAGAGAGTGAGAGAGAGAAAGAGAAGGTGTTAGTGAGAGTGAGAGAGAGAGAGAAAGAGAAGCTGTGAGTGAGAGAGAGAATGAGAATGAGAAGCTGTGAGTGTGAGAGAGAGAAGCTGTGAGAGAGAGAAAGAGAAGCTGTGAGTGAGAGAGAGAGAGAGAAGATGTGTGTGAGAGAGAGAGAATGAGAAGCTGGGAGTGAGAGAGAGAGAAAGTAAGAGAAGCTGTGCGTGAGACAGAGAAGGGGAAAAAGAAGCTGTGTGAGAGAGAGAGAGGGAGAAAGAGAAGCTGTTAGAGAGAGAGAGAAAGAGATGCTGTGAGTGTGTGTGAGAGAGAAAGGAAGCTGTGAGTGAGAGAGAGAAAGAAAGAGAAATTAGAGTGAGAAAGAGAGAGAGAAAAAGAAGCTGTGAGTGGTAGAGAGAGAAAAAGAGGCTGTGAGTGAGAGAGAGAGAGAAGCTGTGAGTGAGTGAGAGAGAGAGCTGCTGTGAGTGAGAGAGAGAGAAAGAGAAGCTGTGAATGAGAGAGAGAGAAAAACTGTGAGTGAGAGAGAGAGAAAGAGAAGCTGTGAGTGAGTGAGAGAGAGAAAGGGAAGTTGTGAGTGAGAGAGAGAGAAAGAGAAGCTGTGAGTGAGAGAGAGTGAAAGAGAAGCTGTGAGTGAGAGAGAGAGAGAAAGAGAAGCTGTGAGTGAGAATGAGAGGGAAAGAGAAGTTGTGAGTGAGTGAGAGAAAGAAAGGGAAGTTGTGAGTGAGAGAGAGAGAAAGAGAAGCTGTGAGTGAGAGAGTGTGAAAGAGAAGCTGTGAGTGAGAGAGAGAGAGAAAGAGAAGCTGTGAGTGAGAGAGAGAGAAAAACTGTGAGTGAGAGAGAGAGAAAGAGAAGCTGTGAGTGAGTGAGAGAGAGAAAGGGAAGTTGTGAGTGAGAGAGAGAGAAAGAAAAGCTGTGAGTGAGAGAGAGTGAAAGAGAAGCTGTGAGTGAGAGAGAGAGAGAAAGAGAAGCTGTGAGTGAGAAGGAGAGGGAAAGAGAAGTTGTGAGTGAGTGAGAGAAAGAGAAGCTGTGAGTGAGAGGGAGAGAGAGAAAGAGAAGGTGTGAGTGACAGAGAGAGAGAAAGAGAAGATGTGTGTGTGAGAGAGAGAGAAAGATAGTCTGAGAAAGAGAGAGTGAAAGAGAAGCTGTGAGTGAGAGAGAGAGAGTGAGAAAGAGAAGCTGTGAGTGAGAGTGAGAGAGAGAGAGAAAGACAAGCTGTGAGTGAGAGAGTGAGAGAGAGAACGAGAAGCTGTTAGTGAGAGTGAGAGAGAGAGAGAAGCTGTGAGTGAGAGAGAGAAAGAGAAGCTGTGAGTGAGAGGGAGAGAGAGAAAGAGAAGCTGTGAGTGAGACAGAGAGAGAAAGAGAAGCTGTGTGTGAGAGATAGAGGGACAAAGAGAAGCTTGAGAGAGAGAGAGAAAGAGAAGCTGTGAGTGTGTGAGAGAGAGAAAGAGAAGCTGTGAGTGAGAAGGAGAGGCAAAGAGAAGCTGTGAGTGAGTGAGAGAGAGAGAAAGAGAAGCTATGAGAGAGAAAGAGAGAAGCTGTGAGTGAGAGAGAGTGAGAGAAAGAGAAGCTGTTAGTGAGAGTGAGAGAGAGAGAGAAAGATAAGCTGTGAGTGAGAGAGAGTGAGAGAAAGAGAAGCTGTTAGTGAGAGTGAGAGAGAGAGAGAAAGAGAAGCTGTTAGAGAGAGAGAGAAAGAGATGCTGTGAGTGTGTGTGAGAGAGAAAGGAAGCTGTGAGTGAGAGAGAGAAAGAAAGAGAAATTAGAGTGAGAAAGAGAGAGAGAAAAAGAAGCTGTGAGTGGTAGAGAGAGAAAAAGAGGCTGTGAGTGAGAGAGAGAGAGAAGCTGTGAGTGAGTGAGAGAGAGAGCTGCTGTGAGTGAGAGAGAGAGAAAGAGAAGCTGTGAATGAGAGAGAGAGAAAAACTGTGAGTGAGAGAGAGAGAAAGAGAAGCTGTGAGTGAGTGAGAGAGAGAAAGGGAAGTTGTGAGTGAGAGAGAGAGAAAGAGAAGCTGTGAGTGAGAGAGAGTGAAAGAGAAGCTGTGAGTGAGAGAGAGAGAGAAAGAGAAGCTGTGAGTGAGAAGGAGAGGGAAAGAGAAGTTGTGAGTGAGTGAGAGAAAGAAAGGGAAGTTGTGAGTGAGAGAGAGAGAAAGAGAAGCTGTGAGTGAGAGAGAGTGAAAGAGAAGCTGTGAGTGAGAGAGAGAGAGAAAGAGAAGCTGTGAGTGAGAGAGAGAGAAAAACTGTGAGTGAGAGAGAGAGAAAGAGAAGCTGTGAGTGAGTGAGAGAGAGAAAGGGAAGTTGTGAGTGAGAGAGAGAGAAAGAGAAGCTGTGAGTGAGAGAGAGTGAAAGAGAAGCTGTGAGTGAGAGAGAGAGAGAAAGAGAAGCTGTGAGTGAGAAGGAGAGGGAAAGAGAAGTTGTGAGTGAGAGAAATTGAAGCTGTGAGTGAGAGGGAGAGAGAGAAAGAGAAGGTGTGAGTGACAGAGAGAGAGAAAGAGAAGATGTGTGTGTGTGAGAGAGAGAAAGATAGTCTGAGAAAGAGAGAGTGAAAGAGAAGCTGTGAGTGAGAGAGAGAGAGGGAGAAAGAGAAGCTGTGAGTGAGAGTGAGAGAGAGAGAGAGAAAGACAAGCTGTGAGTGAGAGAGTGAGAGAGAGAACGAGAAGCTGTTAGTGAGAGTGAGAGAGAGAGAGAAGCTGTGAGTGAGAGAGAGAAAGAGAAGCTGTGAGTGAGAGGGAGAGAGAGAAAGAGAAGCTGTGAGTGAGACAGAGAGAGAAAGAGAAGCTGTGTGTGAGAGATAGAGGGACAAAGAGAAGCTTGAGAGAGAGAGAGAAAGAGAAGCTGTGAGTGTGTGAGAGAGAGAAAGAGAAGCTGTGAGTGAGAAGGAGAGGCAAAGAGAAGCTGTGAGTGAGTGAGAGAGAGAGAAAGAGAAGCTATGAGAGAGAAAGAGAGAAGCTGTGAGTGAGAGAGAGTGAGAGAAAGAGAAGCTGTTAGTGAGAGTGAGAGAGAGAGAGAGAGAAAGATAAGCTGTGAGTGAGAGAGAGAGAAAGAGAAGCTGTGAGTGAGTGAGAGAGAGAGAGAGAAGCTGTGAGGAAGAGAGAGAAAGCGAAGTTGTGAGTGAGAGGGAGAGAGAGAAAGAGAAGCTGTGAGTGAGAGAGAGAAAGATAAGCTGTGAGTGAGAGAGAGAGAGAGATTGAAGCTGTGAGGAAGAGAGAGAAAGCGAAGTTGTGAGTGAGAGGGAGAGAGAGAGAGAGAAAGAGAAGCTGTGAGTGACACACAGAGAGAGAAGCTGTGAGTTAGAGAGAGAGAGAAAGAGAAGCTGTGAGTGACAGAGAGAGAGAAAGAGAAGCTGTGTGTGTGTGAGAGAGAGAAAGATAGTCTGAGAAAGAGAGAGTGAAAGAGAAGCTGTGAGTGAGAGAGAGAGAGAGAAAAAGAGAAGCTGTGTGTGTGTGAGAGAGAAAGAAGCTGTGAGTGAGAGTGAGAGAGAGAAAGAGAAGCTGTGAGTGAGAGAGTGAGAGAGAAAGAGAAGCTGTTAGTGAGAGTGAGAGAGAGAGAGAAAGAGAAGCTGTGAGTGAGAGAGAGATTGAAAGAGAAGCTGTGAGTGAGAGAGAGAGAGAAAGAGAAGCTGTGAGTGAGAGAGAGAAAGGGAAGTTGTGAGTGAGAGAGAGAGAAAGAGAAGCTGTGAGTGAGAGAGAGAGTGAAAGAGAAGCTGTGAGTTAGAGAGAGAGAGAAAGAGAAGCTGTAAGTGACAGAGAGAGGGAAGGAGAAGCTGAGAGAGAGAGAGAAATTGAATCTGTCAGTGAGAGAGAGAGAAAGAGAATATGTGTGTGTGTGAGAGAGAGACAGATAGTCTGAGAAAGAGAGAGTGAAAGAGAAGCTGTGAGTGAGAGAGAGAGAGGTAGAAAGAGAAGCTGTGTGTGTGAGAGAGAAAGAGAAGCTGTGAGTGAGAGTGAGAGAGAAAGAAAGAGAAGCTGTGAGTGAGAGAGAGAGAAAGAGAAGCTTTGAGTGAGAGAGAGAGAGAGAATGAGAAGCTGTGAGTGAGAGAGAGAGGAGCTGTGAGTGAGAGAGAGAGAAAGAGAAGCTGTGAGTGAGAGAGAGAGTGAAAGAGAAGCTGTGAGTTAGAGAGAGAGAAAGAGAAGCTGTGAGTGACAGAGAGAGGGAAGGAGAAGCTGAGAGAGAGAGAGAAAGTGAACCTGTGAGTGAAAGAGAGAGAGAGAGAAAGAGAATATCTGTGTGTGAGAGAGAGAAAAAGATAGTCTGAGAAAGAGAGAGTGAAAGAGAAGCTGTGAGTGAGAGAGAGAGAGGGAGAAAGAGAAGCTGTGTGTGTGAGAGAGAGAAAGAGAAGCTGTGAGTGAGAGTGAGAGAGAAAGAAAGAAAAGCTGTGAGTGAAAGAGAGATAAAGAGAAGCTTTGAGTGAGAGAGAGAGAGAGCTGCTGTGAGTGAGAGAGAGAAAGAGAAGCTGTGAGTGAGAGAGAGAGAAAGAGAAGTTGTGAGTGAGAGAGATAAAGAGAATCTGTGAGTGAGAGGGCGAGAAAGAGAAGCTGTGAGTGAGAGAGAAAGCGAAGCTGTGAGTGAGAGAGATCGAGAGAAAGAGAAGCTGTGAGTGAGAGAGAGAAAGAGAAGCTGTGAGTGAGAGGGAGAGAGAGAAAGAGAAGATGTGTGTGTGAGAGAGAGAGAAGCAGTGAGTGAGAGAGAGAGAGAGAAGCTGTCAGTGAGACAGAGAGAGAAAGAGAAGGTGTGAGAGAGAGAGAGGGAGAAAGAGAAGCTGTGAGAGAGAGAGAGTGAGAGAAGCTGTGAGTGAGAGAGAGAAAGAAAGAGAAATTAGAGTGACAAAGAGAGAGAGAAAGAGAAGCTGTGGGAGGGAGAGAGAGAAAGAGAGTCTGTGAGTGAGAGAGAGAGAGAGAGAAGCTGTGAGTGAGTGAGAGAGAGCCGCTGTGAGTGAGAGAGAGAGAAAGAGAAGCTGTGAATGAGAGAGAGAGAAAGAGAAGCTGTGAGAGAGAAAGAGAGAAGCTGTGAGTGAGAGAGTGAGAGAGGGAAAGAAAAGCTGTTAGTGAGAGTGAGAGAGAGAAAGAAAGAGAAGCTGTGAGTGAGAGAGAGAGAAAGAGAAGCTGTGAGTGAGAGAGAGAGAAAGAGAAGCTATGAGAGAGAAAGAGAGAAGCTGTGAGTGAGAGAGAGAGAAAGAGAAGCTGTTAGTGAGAGTGAGAGAGAGAGAAAGAGAAGCTGTGAGTGAGAGAGAGAAAGAGAAGCTGTGAGTGAGAGAGAGAGAGAGAGAAGCTGTGAGGAAGAGAGAGAAAGCGAAGTTGTGAGTAAGAGGGAGAGAGAGAAAGAGAAGCTGTGAGTGACACACAGAGAGAGAAGCTGTGAGTTAGAGAGAGAGAGAAAGAGAAGCTGTGAGTGACAGAGAGAGAGAAAGAGAAGCTGTGTGTGTGTGTGAGAGAGAAAGATAGTCTGAGAAAGAGAGAGTGAAAGAGAAGCTGTGAGTGAGAGAGAGAGAGGGAAAAGAGAAGCTGTGTGTGTGTGAGAGAGAAAGAGAAGCTGTGAGTGAGAGTGAGAGAGAGAAAGAGAAGCTGTGAGTGAGAGTGAGAGAGAGAAAGAGAAGCTGTTAGTGAGAGTGAGAGAGAGAGAAAGAGAAGCTGTGAGTGAGAGAGAGATTGAAAGAGAAGCTGTGAGTGAGAGAGAGAGAAAGAGAAGCTGTGAGTGAGAGAGAGAAAGGGAAGTTGTGAGTGAGAGAGAGAGAAAGAGAAGCTGTGAGTGAGAGAGAGAGAGTGAAAGAGAAGCTGTGAGTTAGAGAGAGAGAGAAAGAGAAGCTGTAAGTGACAGAGAGAGGGAAGGAGAAGCTGAGAGAGAGAGAGAAATTGAATCTGTCAGTGAGAGAGAGAGAGAATGAGAATATGTGTGTGTGTGTGAGAGAGACAGATAGTCTGAGAAAGAGAGAGTGAAAGTGAAGCTGTGAGTGAGAGAGAGAGGTAGAAAGAGAAGCTGTGTGTGTGAGAGAGAAAGAGAAGCTGTGAGTGAGAGTGAGAGAGAGAGAAAGAGAAGCTGTGAGTGAGAGAGAAAGAGAAGCTTTGAGTGAGAGAGAGAGAATGAGAAGCTGTGAGTGAGAGAGAGAGGAGCTGTGAGTGAGAGAGAGAAAGAGAAGCTGTGAGTGAGTGATAGAGAGAAGAGATGTGAGTGAGAGAGAGAGAGAATGAGAAGCTGTGAATGAGAGAGAGAGAGAGAAAGAGAAGCTGTGAGTGAGAGAGAGAATGAGAATGAGAAGCTGTGAGTGTGAGAGAGAGAAGCTGTGAGAGAGAGAAAGAGAAGCTGTGAGAGAGAGAGAGAGAGAAGATGTGTGTGAGAGAGAGAGAGAGCTGCTGTGAGTGAGAGAGAGAGAAAGAGAAGCTGTGAATGAGAGAAAGAGAAAAACTGTGAGTGAGAGAGAGAGAATGAGAAGCTGGGAGTGAGAGAGAGAGAAAGTAAGAGAAGCTGTGCGTGAGACAGAGAAGGGGAAAAAGAAGCTGTGTGTGAGAGAGAGAGGGAGAAAGAGAAGCTGTTAGAGAGAGAGAGAAAGAGATGCTGTGAGTGTGTGTGAGAGAGAAAGGAAGCTGTGAGTGAGAGAGAGAAAGAAAGAGAAATTAGAGAGAGAAAGAGAGAGAGAAAAAGAAGCTGTGAGTGGTAGAGAGAGAAAAAGAGTCTGTGAGTGAGAGAGAGAGAAGCTGTGAGTGAGAGAGAGAGAGAGCTGCTGTGAGTGAGAGAGAGAGAAAGAGAAGCTGTGAATGAGAGAGAGAGAAAAACTGTGAGTGAGAGAGAGAGAAAGAGAAGCTGTGAGTGAGTGAGAGAGAGAAAGGGAAGTTGTGAGTGAGAGAGAGAGAAAGAGAAGCTGTGAGTGAGAGAGAGTGAAAGAGAAGCTGTGAGTGAGAGAGAGAGAGAAAGAGAAGCTGTGAGTGAGAAGGAGAGGGAAAGAGAAGTTGTGAGTGAGTGAGAGAAAGAGAAGCTGTGAGTGAGAGGGAGAGAGAGAAAGAGAAGGTGTGAGTGACAGAGAGAGAGAAAGAGAAGATGTGTGTGTGTGAGAGAGAGAAAGATAGTCTGAGAAAGAGAGAGTGAAAGAGAAGCTGTGAGTGAGAGAGAGAGAGGGAGAAAGAGAAGCTGTGTGAGATAGAGAGAGAAAGAGAAGCTGTGAGTGAGAGTGAGAGAGAGAGAGAAAGACAAGCTGTGAGTGAGAGAGTGAGAGAGAGAACGAGAAGCTGTTAGTGAGAGTGAGAGAGAGAGAAGCTGTGAGTGAGAGAGAGAAAGAGAAGCTGTGAGTGAGAGGGAGAGAGAGAAAGAGAAGCTGTGAGTGAGACAGAGAGAGAAAGAGAAGCTGTGTGTGAGAGATAGAGGGACAAAGAGAAGCTTGAGAGAGAGAGAGAGAGAAAGAGAAGCTGTGAGTGTGTGAGAGAGAGAAAGAGAAGCTGTGAGTGAGAAGGAGAGGCAAAGAGAAGCTGTGAGTGAGTGAGAGAGAGAGAAAGAGAAGCTATGAGAGAGAAAGAGAGAAGCTGTGAGTGAGAGAGAGTGAGAGAAAGGGAAGCTGTTAGTGAGAGTGAGAGAGAGAGAGAAAGATAAGCTGTGAGTGAGAGAGAGAGAAAGCGAAGCTGTGAGTGAGAGAGATCGAGAGAAAGAGAAGCTGTGAGTGAGAGAGAGAAAGAGAAGCTGTGAGTGAGAGGGAGAGAGAGAAAGAGAAGATGTGTGTGTGTGAGAGAGAGAGAAGCAGTGAGTGAGAGAGAGAGAGAGAAGCTGTCAGTGAGACAGAGAGAGAAAGAGAAGGTGTGAGAGAGAGAGAGGGAGAAAGAGAAGCTGTGTGAGAGAGAGAGAAGCTGTGAGTGAGAGAGAGAAAGAAAGAGAAATTAGAGTGACAAAGAGAGAGAGAAAGAGAAGCTGTGGGTGGGAGAGAGAGAAAGAGAGTCTGTGAGAGAGAGAGAGAGAGAGAGAAGCTGTGAGTGAGTGAGAGAGAGCTGCTGTGAGTGAGAGAGAGAGAAAGAGAAGCTGTGAATGAGAGAGAGAGAAAGAGAAGCTGTGAGAGAGAAAGAGAGAAGCTGTGAGTGAGAGAGTGAGAGAGGGAAAGAAAAGCTGTTAGTGAGAGTGAGAGAGAGAAAGAAAGAGAAGCTGTGAGTGTGAGAGAGAGAAAGAGAAGCTGTGAGTGAGAGAGAGAGAGAAAGAGAAGCTATGAGAGAGAAAGAGAGAAGCTGTGAGTGAGAGAGAGAGAAAGAGAAGCTGTTAGTAAGAGTGAGAGAGAGAGAGAAAGAGAAGCTGTGAGTGAGAGAGAGAAAGAGAAGCTGTGAGTGAGAGAGAGAGAGAGAGAGAAGCTGTGAGGAAGAGAGAGAAAGCGAAGTTGTGAGTGAGAGGGAGAGAGAGAAAGAGAAGCTGTGAGTGACACACAGAGAGAGAAGCTTTGAGTTAGAGAGAGAGAGAAAGAGAAGCTGTGAGTGACAGAGAGAGAGAAAGAGAAGCTGTGTGTGTGTGAGAGAGAGAAAGATAGTCTGAGAAAGAGAGAGTGAAAGAGAAGCTGTGAGTGAGAGAGAGAGAGAGAGAAAAAGAGAAGCTGTGTGTGTGCGAGAGAGAAAGAGAAGCTGTGAGTGAGAGTGAGAGAGAGAAAGAGAAGCTGTGAGTGAGAGAGTGAGAGAGAGAAAGAGAAGCTGTTAGTGAGAGTGAGAGAGAGAGAGAAAGAGAAGCTGTGAGTGAGAGAGAGATTGAAAGAGAAGCTGTGAGTGAGAGAGAGAGAGAAAGAGAAGCTGTGAGTGAGAGAGAGAAAGGGAAGTTGTGAGTGAGAGAGAGAGAAAGAGAAGCTGTGAGTGAGAGAGAGAGTGAAAGAGAAGCTGTGAGTTAGAGAGAGAGAGAAAGAGAAGCTGTAAGTGACAGAGAGAGGGAAGGAGAAGCTGAGAGAGAGAGAGAAATTGAATCTGTCAGTGAGAGAGAGAGAAAGAGAATATGTGTGTGTGTGAGAGAGAGACAGATAGTCTGAGAAAGAGAGAGTGAAAGAGAAGCTGTGAGTGAGAGAGAGAGAGGTAGAAAGAGAAGCTGTGTGTGTGAGAGAGAAAGAGAAGCTGTGAGTGAGAGTGAGAGAGAAAGAAAGAGAAGCTGTGAGTGAGAGAGAGAGAAAGAGAAGCTTTGAGTGAGAGAGAGAGAGAGAATGAGAAGCTGTGAGTGAGAGAGAGAGGAGCTGTGAGTGAGAGAGAGAAAGAGAAGCTGTGAGTGAGTGAGAGAGAGAAGAGATGTGAGTGAGAGAGAGAGAGAAAGAGAAGCTGTGAGTGAGAGAGAGAGTGAAAGAGAAGCTGTGAGTTAGAGAGAGAGAAAGAGAAGCTGTGAGTGACAGAGAGAGGGAAGGAGAAGCTGAGAGAGAAAGAGAGAGTGAAAGAGAAGCTGTGAGTGAGAGAGAGAGGGAGAAAGAGAAGCTGTGTGTGTGAGAGAGAGAAAGAGAAGCTGTGAGTGAGAGTGAGAGAGAAAGAAAGAAAAGCTGTGAGTGAGAGAGAGAGAAAGAGAAGCTTTGAGTGAGAGAGAGAGAGAGA
This sequence comes from Bradypodion pumilum, assembly GCA_035047305.1. NCBI lineage: Eukaryota > Metazoa > Chordata > Lepidosauria > Squamata > Chamaeleonidae > Bradypodion > Bradypodion pumilum. Next base: position 267,689,243 of record JAWDJD010000001.1, on the reverse strand, counting down.
GCTGCTGTGAGTGAGAGAGAGAAAGAGAAGCTGTGAGTGAGAGAGAGAGAAAGAGAAGTTGTGAGTGAGAGAGATAAAGAGAATCTGTGAGTGAGAGGGCAAGAAAGAGAAGCTGTGAGTGAGAGAGAAAGCGAAGCTGTGAGTGAGAGAGATCGAGAGAAAGAGAAGCTGTGAGTGAGAGAGAGAAAGAGAAGCTGTGAGTGAGAGGGAGAGAGAGAAAGAGAAGATGTGTGTGTGTGTGAGAGAGAGAAGCAGTGAGTGAGAGAGAGAGAGAGAGAAGCTGTCAGTGAGACAGAGAGAGAAAGAGAAGGTGTGAGAGAGAGAGAGGGAGAAAGAGAAGCTGTGAGAGAGAGAGAGTGAGAGAAGCTGTGAGTGAGAGAGAGAAAGAAAGAGAAATTAGAGTGACAAAGAGAGAGAGAAAGAGAAGCTGTGGGTGGGAGAGAGAGAAAGAGAGTCTGTGAGTGAGAGAGAGTGAGAGAGAAGCTGTGAGTGAGTGAGAGAGAGCCGCTGTGAGTGAGAGAGAGAGAAAGAGAAGCTGTGAATGAGAGAGAGAGAAAGAGAAGCTGTGAGAGAGAAAGAGAGAAGCTGTGAGTGAGAGAGTGAGAGAGGGAAAGAAAAGCTGTTAGTGAGAGTGAGAGAGAGAAAGAAAGAGAAGCTGTGAGTGAGAGAGAGAGAAAGAGAAGCTGTGAGTGAGAGAGAGAGAGAAAGAGAAGCTATGAGAGAGAAAGAGAGAAGCTGTGAGTGAGAGAGAGAGAAAGAGAAGCTGTTAGTGAGAGTGAGAGAGAGAGAGAAAGAGAAGCTGTGAGTGAGAGAGAGAAAGAGAAGCTGTGAGTGAGAGAGAGAGAGAGAGAAGCTGTGAGGAAGAGAGAGAAAGCGAAGTTGTGAGTGAGAGGGAGAGAGAGAAAGAGAAGCTGTGAGTGACACACAGAGAGAGAAGCTGTGAGTTAGAGAGAGAGAGAAAGAGAAGCTGTGAGTGAAAGAGAGAGAGAAAGAGAAGCTGTGTGTGTGTGTGAGAGAGAGAAAGATAGTCTGAGAAAGAGAGAGTGAAAGAGAACCTGTGAGTGAGAGAGAGAGAGGGAAAAAGAGAAGCTGTGTGTGAGAGAGAGAGAAAGAGAAGCTGTGAGTGAGAGTGAGAGAGAGAAAGAGAAGCTGTGAGTGAGAGAGTGAGAGAGAGAAAGAGAAGCTGTTAGTGAGAGTGAGAGAGAGAGAGAAAGAGAAGCTGTGAGTGAGAGAGAGATTGAAAGAGAAGCTGTGAGTGAGAGAGAGAGAGAAAGAGAAGCTGTGAGTGAGAGAGAGAAAGGGAAGTTGTGAGTGAGAGAGAGAGAAAGAGAAGCTGTGAGTGAGAGAGAGAGTGAAAGAGAAGCTGTGAGTTAGAGAGAGAGAGAAAGAGAAGCTGTAAGTGACAGAGACAGGGAAGGAGAAGCTGAGAGAGAGAGAGAGAAATTGAATCTGTCAGTGAGAGAGAGAGAGAAAGAGAATATGTGTGTGTGTGTGAGAGAGACAGATAGTCTGAGAAAGAGAGAGTGAAAGAGAAGCTTTGAGTGAGAGAGAGAGAGGTAGAAAGAGAAGCTGTGTGTGTGAGAGAGAAAGAGAAGCTGTGAGTGAGAGTGAGAGAGAAAGAAAGAGAAGCTGTGAGTGAGAGAGAGAGAAAGAGAAGCTTTGAGTGAGAGAGAGAGAGAATGAGATGCTGTGAGTGAGAGAGAGAGGAGCTGTGAGTGAAAGAGAGAAAGAGAAGCTGTGAGTGAGTGAGAGAGAGAAGAGATGTGAGTGAGAGAGAGAGAGAATGAGAAGCTGTGAATGAGAGAGAGAGAGAATGTAAGAGAAGCTGTGAGTGAGACAGAGAGAGAGAAAGAGATGCTGTGAGTGAGAGAGAGAGGGAGAAAGATAAGCTGTGAGAGAGAGAGAGAGAAAGAGAAGCTGTGAGTGTGTGTGAGAGAGAAAGAGAAGCTGTGAGTGAGTGAGAGAGAGAAAGAGATTAGAGTGAGAAAGAGAGAGGGAAAGAGAAGCTGTGAGTGGGAGAGAGAGAATGAGAAGCTGTGAGAGAGAAAGAGAGAAGCTGTGAGTGAGAGAGTGAGAGAGAGAAAGAAAAGCTGTGAGTGAGAGAGAGAGAGAAAGAGAAGATGTGTGCTTCTGAGAGAGAGAGAGAGAAGCAGTGAGTGAGAGAGAGAGAGAGAGAAGCTGTCAGTGAGACAGAGAGAGAGAAAGAGAAGCTGTGTTTGAGAGAGAGAGAAAGAGAAGCTGTGAGTGTGTGTGAGAGAGAAAGAGAAGCTGTGAGTGAGAGAGAGAGAGAAAGAGATTAGAGTGAGAAAGAGAGAGGGAAAGAGAAGCTGTGAGTGGGAGAGAGAGAAAGAGAAGCTGTGAGAGAGAAAGAGAGAAGCTGTGAGTGAGAGAGTGAGAGAGAGAAAGAAAAGCTGTTAGTGAGAGTGAGAGAGAAAGAAAGAGAAGCTGTGAGTGAGAGAGAGAGAAAGAGAAGCTGTGAGTGAGTGAGAGAGAAAGAGAAGTTGTGAGTGAGAGAGATAAAGAGAAGCTGTGTGAGAGGGAGAGAAAGAGAAGCTGTGAGTGAGAGAGAAAGCGAAGCTGTGAGTGAGAGAGATCGAGAGAAAGAGAAGCTGTGAGTGAGAGAGAGAAAGAGAAGCTGTGAGTGAGAGGGAGAGAGAGAAAGAGAAGATGTGTGTGTGTGTGAGAGAGAGAGAAGCAGTGAGTGAGAGAGAGAGAGAGAGATGCTGTCAGTGAGACAGAGAGAGAAAGAGAAGGTGTGAGAGAGAGAGAGAGGGAGAAAGAGAAGCTGTGAGAGAGAGAGAGAGAAAGAGAAGCTGTGAGTGTGTGTGAGAGAGAAAGAGAAGCTGTGAGTGAGAGAGAGAAAGAAAGAAAAATTAGAGTGACAAAGAGGGAGAGAAAGAGAAGCTGTGAGTGAGAGAGAAAGCGAAGCTGTGAGTGAGAGAGATCGAGAGAAAGAGAAGCTGTGAGTGAGAGAGAGAAAGAGAAGCTGTGAGTGAGAGGGAGAGAGAGAAAGAGAAGATGTGTGTGTGTGTGTGAGAGAGAGAAGCAGTGAGTGAGAGAGAGAGTCTGTGAGTGAGTGTGAGAGAGAGAAGCTGTGAGTGAGTGAGAGAGAGAGCCACTGTGAGTGAGAGAGAGAGAAAGAGAAGCTGTGAATGAGAGAGAGAGAAAGAGAAGCTGTGAGAGAGAAAGAGAGAAGCTGTGAGTGAGAGAGTGAGAGAGAAAGAAAAGCTGTTAGTGAGAGAGAGAAAGAGAAGCTGTGAGTGAGAGGGAGAGAGAGAAAGAGAAGCTGTGAGTGACACAGAGAGAGAGAAGCTGTGAGTTAGAGAGAGAGAGAAAGAGAAGCTGTGAGTGAGAGAGAGAAAGAGAAGCTGTGAGTGAGAGGGATAGAGAGAAAGAGAAGCTGTGAGTGACACAGAGAGAGAGAAGCTGTGAGTTAGAGAGAGAGAAAGAGAAGCTGTGAGTGACAGAGAGAGAAAGAGAAGCTGTGTGTGTGTGAGAGAGAGAAAGACTGAGAAAGAGAGAGTGAAAGAGAAGCTGTGAGTGAGAGAGAGAGGGAGAAAGAGAAGCTGTGAGTGAGAGAGAGAGAGAAAGAGAAGCTGTGAGTGAGAGTGAGAGACAGAAAGAGAAGCTGTGAGTGAGAGAGTGAGAGAGAGAGAAAGAGAAGCTGTTAGTGAGAGTGAGAGAGAGAGAGAAAGAGAAGCTGTGAGTGAGAGGGAGAGAGAAAGAGAAGCTGTGATTGACACACAGAGAGAAGCTGTGAGAGAGAGAGAGAAAGAGAAGCTGTGAGTCACAGAGAGAGGGAAGGAGAAGCTGAGAGAGAGAGAGAAAGTGAATCTGTGAGTGTGTGAGAGAGAGAAAGAGAATATGTGTGTGTGTGAGAAAGAGAGAGTGAAAGAGAAGCTGTGAGTGAGAGAGAGAGGGAGAAAGAGAAGCTGTGAGAGAGAGTGAGAGAGAGAGAAAGAAAGAGAAGCTGTGAGTGAGAGAGAGAGAAAGAGAGGAGCTGTGAGTGAGAGAGAGAAAGAGAAGCTGTGAGTGAGAGAGAGAAGGTGAGTGAGAGAGAGAGAATGAGAAGCTGTGAGTGAGAGAGAGAGAGAGTAAGAGAAGCTGTGAGTGAGACAGAGAGAGAGAAAGAGAAGCTCTGAGTGAGAGAGAGAGAGGGAGAAAGATAAGCTGTGTGTGTGAGAGAGAGAAAGAGACGCTGTGATTGAGAGTGAGAGAGAGAAAGAGAAGCTGTGAGTGAGAGAGAGAAAGAGAAGCTGTGAGTGAGAGAGAGAGAGAACCGCTGTGAGTGAGAGAGAGAGAAAGAGAAGCTGTGAATGAGAGAGAGAGAGAAAGAGAAGCTGTGAGAGAGAAAGAGAGAAGCTGTGAGTGAGAGAGTGAGAGAGAGAAAGAAAAGCTGTTAGTGAGAGTGAGAGAGAGAAAGAAAGAGAAGCTGTGAGTGAGAGAGAGAGAAAGAGAAGCTGTGAGTGAGAGAGAGAGAAAGAGAGAAAGAGAAGTTGTGAGTGAGAGAGATAAAGAGAAGCTGTGAGTGAGAGGGAGAGAAAGAGAAGCTGTGAGTGAGAGAGAGAAAGCGAAGCTGTGAGTGAGAGAGAGAGAGAAAGAGAAGCTGTGAGTGAGAGAGAGAGAGAGAAAGAGAAGCTGTGAGTGAGAGGGAGAAAGAGAAAGAGAAGATGTGTGTGTGTGAGAGAGAGAGAGAAGCAGTGAGTGAGAGAAAGAGAGAGAGAGAGAAGCTGTCAGTGAGACAGAGAGAGAGTAAGAGAAGCTGTGAGAGAGAGAGAGGGAGAAAGAGAAGCTGTGTGAGAGAGAGAAATAGAAGCTGTGAGTGTGTGTGTGAGAGAAAGAGAAGCTGTGAGAGAGAGAAAGAAAGAGAAATCAGAGTGAGAAAGAGAGAGAGAAAGGGAAGCTTTGAGTGGGAGAGAGAGAAAGAGAGTCTGTGAGTGAGAGAGAGAGACGCTGTGAGTGAGTGAGAGAGAGAGCCGCTGTGAGTGAGAGAGAGAGAAAGAGAAGCTGTGAATGAGAGAGAGAGAAAGAGAAGCTGTGAGAGAGAAAGAGAGAAGCTGTGAGTGAGAGAGTGAGAGAGAGAAAGAAAAGCTGTTAGGGAGAGTAAGAGAGAGAAAGAAAGAGCTGTGAGTGAGAGAGAGAGAAAGAGAAGCTGTGAGTGAGAGAGAGAGAGAAAGAGAAGCTGTGAGTGAGAGTGAGAGAGAGAAAGAGAAGCTGTGAGTGAGAGGGAGAGAGAGAAAGAGAAGCTGTGAGAGAGAGAAAGCGAAGCTGTGAGTCAGAGGGAGAGAGAGAAAGAGAAGCTGTGAGTGACACACAGAGAGAGAAGTTGTGAGTTAGAGAGAGAGAGAAAGAGAAGCTGTGAGTGACAGAGAGAGAAAGAGAAGCTGTGTGTGAGAGAGAGAAAGCTGTGAGTGAGAGGGAGAGAGAGGAAGAGAAGCTGTGTGTGAGAGAGAGAAAGCGAAGCTGTGAGTGAGAGAGAGAGAGAAAGAGAAGCTGTGAGTGAGAGAGAGAAAGAGAAGCTGTGAGTGAGAGGGAGAGAGAGAAAGAGAAGATGTGTGTGTGTGTGAGAGAGAGAGAAGCAGTGAGTGAGAGAAAGAGAGAGAGAGAAGCTGTAGGTGAGACAGAGAGAGAGAAATAGAAGCTGTGAGAGAGAGAGAGAAAGAGAAGCTGTGAGTGTGTGTGAGAGAGAAAGAGAAGCTGTGAGTGAGAGAGAGAAAGAAAGTGAAATTAGAGTGAGAAAGAGAGAGAGAAAGAGAAGCTGTGAGTGGGAGAGAGAGAAAGAGAGTGTGTGTGTGAGAGAATGAGAAGCTGTGAATGAGAGAGAGAGAGAATGTAAGAGAAGCTGTGAGTGAGACAGAGAGAGAGAAAGAGATGCTGTGAGTGAGAGAGAGAGGGAGAAAGATAAGCTGTGAGAGAGAGAGAGAGAAAGAGAAGCTGTGAGTGTGTGTGAGAGAGAAAGAGAAGCTGTGAGTGAGTGAGAGAGAGAAAGAGATTAGAGTGAGAAAGAGAGAGGGAAAGAGAAGCTGTGAGTGGGAGAGAGAGAATGAGAAGCTGTGAGAGAGAAAGAGAGAAGCTGTGAGTGAGAGAGTGAGAGAGAGAAAGAAAAGCTGTGAGTGAGAGAGAGAGAGAAAGAGAAGATGTGTGCTTCTGAGAGAGAGAGAGAGAAGCAGTGAGTGAGAGAGAGAGAGAGAGAAGCTGTCAGTGAGACAGAGAGAGAGAAAGAGAAGCTGTGTGTGAGAGAGAGAGAAAGAGAAGCTGTGAGTGTGTGTGAGAGAGAAAGAGAAGCTGTGAGTGAGAGAGAGAGAGAAAGAGATTAGAGTGAGAAAGAGAGAGGGAAAGAGAAGCTGTGAGTGGGAGAGAGAGAAAGAGAAGCTGTGAGAGAGAAAGAGAGAAGCTGTGAGTGAGAGAGTGAGAGAGAGAAAGAAAAGCTGTTAGTGAGAGTGAGAGAGAAAGAAAGAGAAGCTGTGAGTGAGAGAGAGAGAAAGAGAAGCTGTGAGTGAGTGAGAGAGAAAGAGAAGTTGTGAGTGAGAGAGATAAAGAGAAGCTGTGTGAGAGGGAGAGAAAGAGAAGCTGTGAGTGAGAGAGAAAGCGAAGCTGTGAGTGAGAGAGATCGAGAGAAAGAGAAGCTGTGAGTGAGAGAGAGAAAGAGAAGCTGTGAGTGAGAGGGAGAGAGAGAAAGAGAAGATGTGTGTGTGTGTGAGAGAGAGAGAAGCAGTGAGTGAGAGAGAGAGAGAGAGATGCTGTCAGTGAGACAGAGAGAGAAAGAGAAGGTGTGAGAGAGAGAGAGAGGGAGAAAGAGAAGCTGTGAGAGAGAGAGAGAGAAAGAGAAGCTGTGAGTGTGTGTGAGAGAGAAAGAGAAGCTGTGAGTGAGAGAGAGAAAGAAAGAAAAATTAGAGTGACAAAGAGGGAGAGAAAGAGAAGCTGTGAGTGAGAGAGAAAGCGAAGCTGTGAGTGAGAGAGATCGAGAGAAAGAGAAGCTGTGAGTGAGAGAGAGAAAGAGAAGCTGTGAGTGAGAGGGAGAGAGAGAAAGAGAAGATGTGTGTGTGTGTGTGAGAGAGAGAAGCAGTGAGTGAGAGAGAGAGTCTGTGAGTGAGTGTGAGAGAGAGAAGCTGTGAGTGAGTGAGAGAGAGAGCCACTGTGAGTGAGAGAGAGAGAAAGAGAAGCTGTGAATGAGAGAGAGAGAAAGAGAAGCTGTGAGAGAGAAAGAGAGAAGCTGTGAGTGAGAGAGTGAGAGAGAAAGAAAAGCTGTTAGTGAGAGAGAGAAAGAGAAGCTGTGAGTGAGAGGGAGAGAGAGAAAGAGAAGCTGTGAGTGACACAGAGAGAGAGAAGCTGTGAGTTAGAGAGAGAGAGAAAGAGAAGCTGTGAGTGAGAGAGAGAAAGAGAAGCTGTGAGTGAGAGGGATAGAGAGAAAGAGAAGCTGTGAGTGACACAGAGAGAGAGAAGCTGTGAGTTAGAGAGAGAGAAAGAGAAGCTGTGAGTGACAGAGAGAGAAAGAGAAGCTGTGTGTGTGTGAGAGAGAGAAAGACTGAGAAAGAGAGAGTGAAAGAGAAGCTGTGAGTGAGAGAGAGAGGGAGAAAGAGAAGCTGTGAGTGAGAGAGAGAGAGAAAGAGAAGCTGTGAGTGAGAGTGAGAGACAGAAAGAGAAGCTGTGAGTGAGAGAGTGAGAGAGAGAGAAAGAGAAGCTGTTAGTGAGAGTGAGAGAGAGAGAGAAAGAGAAGCTGTGAGTGAGAGGGAGAGAGAAAGAGAAGCTGTGATTGACACACAGAGAGAAGCTGTGAGAGAGAGAGAGAAAGAGAAGCTGTGAGTCACAGAGAGAGGGAAGGAGAAGCTGAGAGAGAGAGAGAAAGTGAATCTGTGAGTGTGTGAGAGAGAGAAAGAGAATATGTGTGTGTGTGAGAAAGAGAGAGTGAAAGAGAAGCTGTGAGTGAGAGAGAGAGGGAGAAAGAGAAGCTGTGAGAGAGAGTGAGAGAGAGAGAAAGAAAGAGAAGCTGTGAGTGAGAGAGAGAGAAAGAGAGGAGCTGTGAGTGAGAGAGAGAAAGAGAAGCTGTGAGTGAGAGAGAGAAGGTGAGTGAGAGAGAGAGAATGAGAAGCTGTGAGTGAGAGAGAGAGAGAGTAAGAGAAGCTGTGAGTGAGACAGAGAGAGAGAAAGAGAAGCTCTGAGTGAGAGAGAGAGAGGGAGAAAGATAAGCTGTGTGTGTGAGAGAGAGAAAGAGACGCTGTGATTGAGAGTGAGAGAGAGAAAGAGAAGCTGTGAGTGAGAGAGAGAAAGAGAAGCTGTGAGTGAGAGAGAGAGAGAACCGCTGTGAGTGAGAGAGAGAGAAAGAGAAGCTGTGAATGAGAGAGAGAGAAAGAGAAGCTGTGAGAGAGAAAGAGAGAAGCTGTGAGTGAGAGAGTGAGAGAGAGAAAGAAAAGCTGTTAGTGAGAGTGAGAGAGAGAAAGAAAGAGAAGCTGTGAGTGAGAGAGAGAGAAAGAGAAGCTGTGAGTGAGAGAGAGAGAAAGAGAGAAAGAGAAGTTGTGAGTGAGAGAGATAAAGAGAAGCTGTGAGTGAGAGGGAGAGAAAGAGAAGCTGTGAGTGAGAGAGAGAAAGCGAAGCTGTGAGTGAGAGAGAGAGAGAAAGAGAAGCTGTGAGTGAGAGAGAGAGAGAGAAAGAGAAGCTGTGAGTGAGAGGGAGAAAGAGAAAGAGAAGATGTGTGTGTGTGAGAGAGAGAGAGAAGCAGTGAGTGAGAGAAAGAGAGAGAGAGAGAAGCTGTCAGTGAGACAGAGAGAGAGTAAGAGAAGCTGTGAGAGAGAGAGAGGGAGAAAGAGAAGCTGTGTGAGAGAGAGAAATAGAAGCTGTGAGTGTGTGTGTGAGAGAAAGAGAAGCTGTGAGAGAGAGAAAGAAAGAGAAATCAGAGTGAGAAAGAGAGAGAGAAAGGGAAGCTTTGAGTGGGAGAGAGAGAAAGAGAGTCTGTGAGTGAGAGAGAGAGACGCTGTGAGTGAGTGAGAGAGAGAGCCGCTGTGAGTGAGAGAGAGAGAAAGAGAAGCTGTGAATGAGAGAGAGAGAAAGAGAAGCTGTGAGAGAGAAAGAGAGAAGCTGTGAGTGAGAGAGTGAGAGAGAGAAAGAAAAGCTGTTAGGGAGAGTAAGAGAGAGAAAGAAAGAGCTGTGAGTGAGAGAGAGAGAAAGAGAAGCTGTGAGTGAGAGAGAGAGAGAAAGAGAAGCTGTGAGTGAGAGTGAGAGAGAGAAAGAGAAGCTGTGAGTGAGAGGGAGAGAGAGAAAGAGAAGCTGTGAGAGAGAGAAAGCGAAGCTGTGAGTCAGAGGGAGAGAGAGAAAGAGAAGCTGTGAGTGACACACAGAGAGAGAAGTTGTGAGTTAGAGAGAGAGAGAAAGAGAAGCTGTGAGTGACAGAGAGAGAAAGAGAAGCTGTGTGTGAGAGAGAGAAAGCTGTGAGTGAGAGGGAGAGAGAGGAAGAGAAGCTGTGTGTGAGAGAGAGAAAGCGAAGCTGTGAGTGAGAGAGAGAGAGAAAGAGAAGCTGTGAGTGAGAGAGAGAAAGAGAAGCTGTGAGTGAGAGGGAGAGAGAGAAAGAGAAGATGTGTGTGTGTGTGAGAGAGAGAGAAGCAGTGAGTGAGAGAAAGAGAGAGAGAGAAGCTGTAGGTGAGACAGAGAGAGAGAAATAGAAGCTGTGAGAGAGAGAGAGAAAGAGAAGCTGTGAGTGTGTGTGAGAGAGAAAGAGAAGCTGTGAGTGAGAGAGAGAAAGAAAGTGAAATTAGAGTGAGAAAGAGAGAGAGAAAGAGAAGCTGTGAGTGGGAGAGAGAGAAAGAGAGTGTGTGTGTGAGAGAGAGAGAAGCTGTGAGTGAGAGAGAGAGAGCCGCTGTGAGTGTGAGAGAGAGAAAGAGAAGCTGTGAATGAGAGATAGAGAAAGAGAAGCTGTGAGTGAGAGAGAGAAAGAGAAGCTATGAGTGAGAGGGAGAGAGAGAAAGAGAAGCTGTGAGTGAGAGAGAGAAAGCGAAGCTGTGAGTGAGAGGGAGAGAGAGAAAGAGAAGCTGTGAGTGACACAGAGAGAGAGAAGCTGTGAGTTAGAGAGAGAGAAAAAGAGAAGCTGTGAGTGACAGAGAGAGAGAAAGAGAAGCTGTGTGTGTGTGAGAGAGAGAAAGATAGTCTGAGAAAGAGAGAGTGAAAGAGAAGCTGTGAGTGAGAGAGAGAGGGAGAAAGAGAAGCTGTGTGAGAGAGAGAGAGAGAGCCGGTGTGAGTGAGAGAGAGAAAGAGAAGCTGTGAGAGAGAGAGGGAGAAGCTGTGAGAGAGAGTGAGAGAGAGAGAGAAAGAGAAGCTGTGAGTTAGAGAGAGAGAGAAAGAGAAGCTGTGAGTGACAGAGAGAGAGAAAGAGAAGCTGTGTGTGAGAGAGACAGAAAGATAGTCTGAGAAAGAGAGAGTGAAAGAGAAGCTGTGAGTGAGAGAGAGGGAGAAAGAGAAGCTGTGTGTGTGAGTGAGAGAGAAAGAGAGAGTGAAAGAGAAGCTGTGAGTGTGAGAGAGAGAGGGAGAAAGAGAAGTTGTGAGTGACACACAGAGAGAGAAGCTGTGAGTGATAGAGAGAGAGAAAGAGAAGCTGTGAGTGACAGAGAGAGAGAAAGAGAAGCTGAGAGTGAGACAGAGAGAGAGAAAGAGAAGCTGTGAGTGAGAGAGAGAGAGAAAGAGAAGCTGTGTGTGTGTGTGAGAGAGAAAGAGAGAGTGAAAGAGAAGCTGTGAGTGTGAGAGAGAGAGGGAGAAAGAGAAGCTGTGTGTGAGAGAGAGAGAAAGAGAAGCTGTGAGTGAGAGTGAGAGAGAGAGAGAAAGAAAAGCTGTGAGTGACAGAGAGAGAGAAAGAAAAGCTGTGAGTGAGAGAGAGAGCCGCAGTGAGTGAGAGAGAGAAAGAGAAGCTGTGAGTGAGAGAGAGAGGGAGAAGCTGTGAGAGAGAGAGAGAGAGAGAGAGAGAGAGAGAAGCTGTGAGTTAGAGAGAGAGAGAAAGAGAAGCTGTGAGTGACAGAGAGAGAGAAAGAGAAGCTGTGTGTGTGAGAGAGACAGAAAGATAGTCTGAGAAAGAGAGAGTGAAAGAGAAGCTGTGAGTGAGAGAGAGAGAGGGAGAAAGAGAAGCTGTGTGTGTGAGAGAGAGAAAGAGAAGCTGTGAGTGAGAGTGAGAGAGAGAAAGAGAAGCTGTGAGTGAGAGAGAGAGAGAAAGAGAAGCTGTTAGTGAGAGTGAGAGAAAGAAAGAGAAGCTGTGAGTGAGAGAGAGATTGAAAGAGAAGCTGTGAGTGAGAGAGAGAGAAAGAGAAGCTGTGAGTGAGAGAGAGAGAAAGTAAGAGAAGCTGTGAGTGAGACAGAGAGAGAGAAAGAGAAGATGTGTGTGTGTGTGTGAGAGAGAAGCAGAGTGAGAGAGAGAGAAAGAGAAGCTGTGAGTGAGACAGAGAGAGAGAAAGAGAAGCTGTGAGTGAGAAGGTGAGTGAGAGAGAGAGATAGAGAAGCTGTGAGTGAGAGAGAGAAAGAGAAGCTGTAAGTGAGAGAGAGAGAGAAAGAGAAGCTGTGAGTAAGAAGGAGAGGGAAAGAGAAGAAGTGAGTGAGTGAGAGAGAGAGAAAGAGAAGTTGTTAGTGAGAGTGAGAGAGAGAGAAAAAGAGAACCTGTGAGTGAGAGAGAGATTGAAAGAGAAGCTGTGTGTGAGAGAGAGAGAAAGAGAAGCTGTGAGTGAGAGAGAGAAAGAGAAGCTGTGAGTGAGAGAGAGAGAAAGAGAAGCTGTGAGTGACAGAGAGAGAAAGAGAAGCTGAGAGTGAGAGAGAGAGGGAAAGTGAAGCTGTGAGTGAGAGAGAGAGAGAAAGAGAAGCTGTGAGTGAGAGAGAGAGAGAAAGAGAAGCTGTGAGTGAGAAGGAGAGGGAAAGAGAAGCTGTGAGTGAGAGAGTGAGAAAGAGAAAAAGAAGCTGTTAGTGAGAGTGAGAGAGAGAGAGAAAGAGAAGCTGTGAGTGAGAGAGAGAGAAAGAGTAGCTGTGAGTGAGAGAGAGAGAAAGAGAAGCTATGAGTGAGAGAGAGAAGCAGTGAGTAAGAGAGAGAAAGAAAAGCTGTGAGTGAGAGAGAGAGAGAGAAAGAGAAGATATGAGTGAGGGAGAGAGAGAGAAGCAGTGAGTGAGAGAGAGAGAGAAAGTGAAGCTGTGAGTGAGAGAGAGAGAACGAGAAGCTGTGTGTGTGTGAGAGAGAGAAAGATAGTCTGAGAAAGAGAGAGTGAAAGAGAAGCTGTGAGTGACACAGAGAGAGGGAGAAAGAGAAGCTGTGTGTGTGTGAGAGAGAAAGAGAAGCTGTGAGTGAGAGTGAGAGAGAGAGAGAGAGAAAGAGAAGCTGTGAGTGAGAGAGAGAGAAAGAGAAGCTGTGAGAGAGAGAGAGAAAGCGAAGCTGTGAGTGAGAGAGAGAGAGAGAATGAGAAGCTGTGAGTGAGAGAGAGAGAAGCTGTGAGAGAGAGAGAGAGAAAGCGAAGCTGTGAGTGAGAGAGAGAGAGAGAATGAGAAGCTGTGAGTGAGAGAGAGAAGCTGTGAGAGAGAGAGAGAGAAGATGTGAGTGAGAGAGAGATAGAATGCGATGCTGTGAGTGAGAGAGAGAGAAAGTAAGAGAAGCTGTGAGTGAGAAAGAGAGAGAAAGAGAAGTTGTGAGTGAGAGAAAGAGAGGGAGAAAGATAAGCTGTGAGAGAGAGAGAGAGAAAGAGAAGCTGTGTGTGTGAGAGAGAAAGAGAAGCTGTGATTGAGAGTGAGAGAGAGAGAAAGAGAAGCTGTGAGTGAGAGAGAGAGAAAGAGAAGCTATGAGTGAGAGAGAGAGAAGCAGTGAGTAAGAGAGAGAAAGAAAAGCTGTGAGTGAGAGAGAGAGAGAGAGAGAGAAGATATGAGTGAGGGAGAGAGAGAGAAAGAGAAGCTGTGAGTGTGTGTGAGAGAGAGAGTGAAGCTGTGAGTGAGAGAGTGAGAAAGAGAGTGAGAAAGAGAGAGTAAAAGAGAAGCTGTGAGTGAGAGAGAGAGAATCTGTGAGAGAGAGAGAGAGAAGCTGTGAGTGAGAGAGAGAGAGAAACAGAAGCTGTGAGTGAGAGAGAGACAGAAGCTGAGAGTGAGTGAGAGAGAGAAAGAGAATGTGTGAGTGAGAGAGACAGAAAGAGAAGCTGTGAGTGAGCGAGAGGGAAAGAGAAGCTGTGAGTGAGAGAGAGAAAGAGAAATTAGAGTGAAAAAGAGAGAGAGAAAGAGAAGCTGTGAGTGGGAGAGAGAGAGTGTGTCTGTGAGTGAGAGAGAGAGAGAGAAAGAGAAGCTGTGAGTGAGAGAGAGAGAGAAAGAGAAGCTGTGAGTGAGTGAGAGAGAGAAAGAGAAGCTGTGTGTGTGTGAGAGAGAAAGAAGCTGTGAGTGAGAGAGAGAGGAGAACCTGTGAGTGAGTGAGAGAGAGAAAGAGAAGCTGTGAGTGAGTGAGAGAGAGAAAGAGAAGCTGTGAGTGAGAGAGAGACAGAAGCTGAGAGTGAGTGAGAGAGAGAAAGAGAATGTGTGAGTGAGAGAGAGAGAGAAAGAGAAGCTGTGAGTGAGCGAGAGGGAAAGAGAAGCTGCGAGTGAGAGAGAGAAAGAGAAATTAGAGTGAAAAAGAGAGAGAGAAAGAGAAGCTGTGAGTGGGAGAGAGAGAGTGTGTCTGTGAGTGAGAGAGAGAGAGAGAGAAAGAGAAGCTGTGAGTGAGAGAGAGAGAGAAAGAGAAGCTGTGAGTGAGTGAGAGAGAGAAAGAGAAGCTGTGTGTGAGAGAGAGAGAAAGATCCTGTGAGTGAGAGAGAGAGGAGAACCTGTGAGTGAGTGAGAGAGAGAAAGAGAAGCTGTGAGTGAGTGAGAGAGAGAAAGAGAAGCTGTGTGTGTGAGAGAGAGAGAGAGAAAAAGAAGCTGTGTGTGAGAGAGAGAAAGAGAAGCTGTGAGTGAGATAGAGACAGAAAGAGAAGCTGTTAGTGAAAGAGAGGGAAAGAGAAGCTGTGAGTGAGAGTGAGAGAGAGAAGCTGTGTATGTGAGAGAGAGAGAAGATATGAGTGAGAGAGAAAAAGTGAAGCTGTGAGTGAGAGAGAGAGAGAGAAGATGTGAGTGAGAGAGAGAGAGAAAGAGAAGCTGTGAGTGAGAGAGAGAGAAAGAAAGAGAAGCTGTGAGTGAGAGTGAGAGAGAGAGAAAGAGAAGCTGTGAGTGAGAGAGAGAGGGAGAAAGAGAAGCTGTGAGTGAGAGAGAGAGATCCTGTGAGTGAGAGAGAGAGGAGAACCTGTGAGTGAGTGAGAGAGAGAAAGGGAAGCTGTGAGTGAGAGAGAGAGAAAGAGAAGCTGTGTGTGTGTGAGAGAGAGAAAGAGAAGCTGTGAGTGAGAGAGAGAGAGAGAAAAAGAAGCTGTGTGTGTGAGAGAGAAAGAGAAGCTGTGAGTGAGATAGAGAGAGAAAGAGAAGCTGTTAGTGAGAGAGAGGGAAAGAGAAGCTGTGAGTGAGAGTGAGAGAGAGAAGCTGTGTGTGTGTGAGAGAGAAGATATGAGTGAGAGAGAGAAAGTGAAGCTGTGAGTGAGAGAGAGAGAGAAGATGTGAGTGAGAGAGAGAGAAAGAGAAGCTGTGAGTGAGAGAGAGAGAAAGAAAGAGAAGCTGTGAGTGAGAGTGAGAGAGAGAGAAAGAGAAGCTGTGAGTGAGAGAGAGAGGGAGAAAGAGAAGCTGTGTTTGTGTGAGAGAGAAAGAGAAGCTGTGAGTGAGAGTGAGTGAGAGAGAGAGAATGAGAAGCTGTGAGTGAGAGAGAGAGAAAGAGAAGCTGTGAGTGAGAGAGAGAGAGAATGAGAAGCTGTGAGTGAGAGAGGGATGCTGTGAGTGAGAGAGAGAGAGAGAAGCTGTGAGTGTGAGATAGACAGAAGATGTGAGTGAGAGAGAGAGAGAAAGAGAAGCTGTTAGTGAGAGAGAGAGAGAAAGTAAGAGAAGCTGTGAGTGAGAGAGAGAGAGAAAGAGAAGCTGTGAGTGAGAGAGAGAGAAAGAGAAGCTGTGAGTGAGAGAGAGAGAAGCTGTGAGTGAGAGTGAGAAAGAGAAGCTGTGATTGAGAGTGAGAGAGAGAAAGAGAAGTTGTGAGTGGGAGAGAGAGAAAGAGAGTCTGTGAGTGAGAGAGAGAGAAAGAGAACCTGTCAGTGAGAGAGAGAGAGAAAGAGAAGCTATGAGTGAGAAGGAGAGGGAAAGAGAAGCTGTGAGTGAGTGAGAGAGAGAGAGAGAGAGAAAGAGAAATTAGTGTGAGAAAGAGAGAAGCTGTGAGTGAGAGAGTGAGAGAGAGAAAGAGAAGCTGTTAGTGAGTGAGAGAGAGAGAGAAAGAGAAGTTGTGAGTGAGAGAGAGAGAAAGAGAAGCTGTGAGTGAGGGAGAGAAGAGAGAGAGAAGCTGTGAGTGAGAGAGAGAAAGAGAAGCTGTGAGTGAGATGGAGAGAGAGAAAGAGAAGCTGAGAGTGACACAGAGAGAGAAGCTGTGAGTTAGAGAGAGAGAGAGAAAGAGAAGCTGTGAGTGACGGATAGAGAGAAAGAGAAGCTGAGAGTGAGTGAGAGAGAGAAATTGAAGCTGTGAGTGAGAGAGTGAGAGAGAAAGAGAAGCTGTGAGTGAGAGAGTGAGAAAGAGAGTGAGAAAGAGAGAGTAAAAGAGAAGCTATGAGTGAGTGAGAGAGAGAGAAGCTGTGACTGAGAGAGAGAGAAGCTGTGAGTGAGAGAGAGAGAAAAAAAGAAGCTGTGTGTGTGAGAGAGAGAAAGAGAAGCTGTGAGTGAGATAGAGAGAGAAAGAGAAGCTGTTAGAGAGACAGAGGGAAAGAGAAGCTGTGATTGAGAGTGAGGGAGAGAAGCTGTGTGTGTGTGAGAGAGAGAATATATGACTGAGAGAAAGAAAGAGAAGCTGTGAGTGAGACAGAGAGAGAGAAAGAGAAGCTGTGAGTGAGAGAGAGAGGGAGAAAGAGAAGCTTTGTGTGTGTGAGAGAGAAAGAGAAACTGTGAGTGAGAGTGCGTGAGATAGAGAGAATGAGAAGCTGTGAGTGAGAGAGAGAGAGAGAAAGAGAAGCTGTGAGTGAGAGAGAGAGAGAATGAGAAGCTGTGAGTGAGAGAGAGAGAAGCTGTGAGTGAGAGAGAGAGAGAGAGAAGATGTGAGTGAGAGAGAGAGAGAAAGAGAATCTGTGAGTGAGAGAGAGAGAGAAAGAGAAGCTGTGAGTGAGAAGGAGAGGGAAAGAGAAGCTGTGAGTGAGTGAGCGAGAGAGAAAGAGAAGCTGTGAGAGAGAAAGAGAGAAGCTGTGAGTGAGAGAGTGAGAGAAAGAAAAGAAGCTGTTAGTGAGTGAGAGAGAGAGAGAGAAAGAGTTGTGAGTGAGAGAGAGAGAAAGAGAAGCTGTGAGTGAGAGAGAGAAAGAAAGAGAAGCTGTGAGTGAGAGAGAGAAAGAGAAGCTGTGAGTGAGAGGGAGACAGAGAAAGAGAAGCTGAGAGTGACACAGAGAGAGAAGCTGTGAGTTAGAGAGAGAGAGAAAGAGAAGCTGTGAGTGACAGAGAGAGAGAAAGAGAAGCTGAGAGTGAGAGAGAGAGAGAAATTGAAGCTGTGAGTGAGAGAGTGAGAGAGAAAGAGAAGCTGTGTGTGTGAGAGAGAAAGATAGTCTGAGAAAGAGAGAGTGAAAGAGAAGCTGTGAGTGAGAGAGAGAGAGAAGCTGTGAGTGAGAGAGTGAGAAAGAGAGTGAGAAAGAGAGAGTAAAAGAGAAGCTATGAGTGAGTGAGAGAGAGAGAAGCTGTGACTGAGAGAGAGAGAAGATGTGAGTGAGAGAGGAGAGAAAGAGAAGCTGTGAGTGAGAGAGAGAGAGACAAAGAGAAGCTGTGAGTGAGAGAGAAACAGAAGCTGAGAGTGAGTGAGAGAGAGAAAGAGAAGCTGTGAGTGAAAGAGAGAGAAAGAGAAGCTGTGAGTTAGAGAGAGAGAAAGAGAGAAATTAGAGTGAGAAAGATAGAGAGAAAGAGAAGCTGTGAGTGGGAGAGAGAAAGAGAGTGTGAGTGAGAGAGAGAGAAAGAGAAGCTGTGAGTGAGAGAGAGAGAGAGAAGCTGTGAGTGAGAGAGAGAGAGAGAACCTGTGAGTAAGAGAGAGAGGAGAATCTGTGAGTGAGTGAGAGAGAGAAAGGGAAGCTGTGAGTGAGTGAGAGAGAGAAAGAGAAGCTGTGTCTGTGTGTGAGAGAGAAAGAGAAGCTGTGAGTGAGAGAGAGAGAAAAAAAAGAAGCTGTGTGTGTGTGAGAGAGAAAGAGAAGCTGTGAGTGAGAGTGCGTGAGATAGAGAGAATGAGAAGCTGTGAGTGAGAGAGAGAGAGAGAACCTGTGAGTAAGAGAGAGAGGAGAATCTGTGAGTGAGTGAGAGAGAGAAAGGGAAGCTGTGAGTGAGTGAGAGAGAAAGAAAGAGAGAAGCTGTGAGTGAGAGAGTGAGAGAGAGAAAAGAAGCTGTTAGTGAGTGAGAGAGAGAGAGAGAAAGAGTTGTGAGTGAGAGAGAGAGAAAGAGAAGCTGTGAGTGAGAGAGAGAGAGAAAGAGAAGCTGTGAGTGAGAGAGAGAAAGAGAAGCTGTGAATGAGAGGGAGACAGAGAAAGAGAAGCTGAGAGTGACACAGAGAGAGAAGCTGTGAGTTAGAGAGAGAGAGAGAAAGAGAAGCTGTGAGTGACAGAGAGAGAGAAAGAGAAGCTGAGAGTGAGAGAGAGAGAGAAATTGAAGCTGTGAGTGAGAGAGTGAGAGAGAAAGAGAAGCTGTGTGTGTGAGAGAGAAAGATAGTCTGAGAAAGAGAGAGTGAAAGAGAAGCTGTGAGTGAGAGAGAGAGAGAAAGAGAAATTAGAGTGAGAAAGAGAGAGAGAAACAGAAGCTGTGAGTGGGAGAGAGAGAAAGAGTGTCTGTGAGTGAGAGAGAGAGAGAAAGAGAAGCTGTGAGTGAGAGTGAGAGAGAGAAGCTGTGAATGAGAGAGAGAGAAGGATAAGCCGTGAGTGAGTGAGAGAGAGAAAGGGAAGCTGTGAATGAGAGAGAGAGAGAGAGAAAGAGAAGATGTGAGTGAGAGAGAGAGAGAAAGAGAAGCAGTGAGTGAGAGAGAAAGAAAAAGACTAGCTGTGAGTGAGAATGAGATAGAAAGAGAAGCTGTGAGTGAGTGAGTGAGAGAGAGAGAATGAGAAGCTGTGAGAGAGAAAGAGAGCTGTGAGTGAGAGAGTGAGAGAAAGAGAAGCTGTGAGTGAGAGAGAGAGAGAAGCTGTGAGTGAGACAGAGAGAGAGAAAGAGAAGCTGTGAGAGAGAGAGGGAGGGAGAAAGAGAAGCTGTGTGTGTGAGAGAGAGATAAGCTGTGAGTGTGTGTGAGAGAGAAAGAGAAGCTGTGAGTGAGAGAGAGAGAAAGAAAGAGAAATTAGAGTGAGAATGAGAGAGATAAACAGAAGCTGTGAGTGGGAGAGAGAGAAAGAGAGTCTGTGAGTGAGAGAGAGATAAGCTGTGACTGAGAGAGAGAGAGAGCCTGTGTGAGTGAGAGAGAGAGAGAGAAAGAGAAGCTGTGAGTGTGAGAGAGAGAAAGAGAAGCTGTGAGTGTGAGAGAGAGAAAGAGAAGCTGTGAGTGAGAGAGAGAGAATGAGAAGCTGAGAGAGAGAGAGAAAGATTAGCTGTGAGAGAGAGAGAGAAAGAGAAGCTGTGAGTGAGAGAGAGAAAGAGTCTTTGTGAGAAAGAGAGAGAGAAAGAGAAACTGTGAGTGAGAGAAAGAGAAAGAGAAGCTGTGAGTGAGAGAGAGAGAGAAAGAGAAACTGTGTGTGTGAGAGAGAGAGAAACAGAAGCTGTGAGTGAGAGAGAGAGAGAAAGAGAAGCTGTGAGTGAGAGTGAGAAGCTGTGAGAGAGAGAGAAGCTGTGAGTGAGGGAGAGAGAAAGAGAAGCTGTGAGTGAGAGAGAGAGGCTGTGAGTGTGTGTGAGAGAGAAAGAGAAGCTGTGAGTGAGAGAGAGAGAGAAGCTGTGAGAGAGAGTGAGAAAGAGAAGATGTGAGAGAGAGGAGGGAGAGAAAGAGAAGATGTGAGTGAGAGAGAGAGAGAAAGGGAAGCAGTGAGTGTGACAGGGAGAGAGTAAAAGAGAAGCTGTGAGTGAGAGAGAGAGAGAGAGAGAAAGAGAAGCTGTGAGTTAGAGAAAGAAAGAAAGAGAGGCAGTGAGTGAGAGAGAGAGAAAGAAAGAGAAGCGGTGAGTGAGAGAGAGAGAGAAGCTGTGAGTGAGTGAGAGAGAGAAAGAGAAGCTGTGTGTGTGTGAGAGAGAGAAAGAGAAGCTGTGAGTGAGAGAGAGAGAGAGAAAAAGAAGCTGTGTGTGTGTGAGAGAGAGAAAGAGAAGCTGTGAGTGAGAGAGAGAAAGAGAAGCTGTGAGTGAGAGGGAGAGAGAGAAAGAGAAGCTGAGACTGACACAGAGAGTTGAAGCTGTGAGTTAGAGAGAGAGAGAAAGAGAAGCTGTGTGTGTGAGAGAGAGAAGCTGTGAGTGAGAGAGTGAGAAAGAGAGAGTAAAAGAGAAGCTTTGAGTGGGAGAGAGAGAGAAGCTGTGAGTGAGAGAGAGAGAAGCTGTGAGTGAGAGAGTGAGAAAGCGAGTGAGAAAGAGAGAGTAAAAGATAAGCTGTGAGTGAGAGAGAGAGAGAGAAGCTGTGAATGAGAGAGAGAAAGCAAACCTGTGAGTGAGAGAGAGAGAGAAATAAAGAGAAGCTGTGAGTGAGAGAGAGAGAGAAAGAGAAGCTGTGAGTGAGAGAAAGAGAGAAAGAGAAGCTGAAAGTGAGAGAGAGAGAAAGATAGTCTGAGAATGGGAGAGTGAAAGAGAAGCTGTGAGTGAGAGAGAGAGAGAGTGAAGCTGTGAGTGAGAGAGTGAGAAAGAGAGTGAGAAAGAGAGAGTAAAAGAGAAGCTGTGAGTGAGAGAGAGAGAATCTGTAAGTGAGAGAGAGAGAAGCTGTGAGTGAGAGAGAGAGAGAAACAGAAGCTGTGAGTGAGAGAGAAACAGAAGCTGAGAGTGAGTAAGAGAGAGAGAAAGAGAATGTGTGAGTGAGAGAGAGAAAAAGAGAAGCTGTGAGTGAGAGAGAGAGAAAGAGAAGCTGTGAGTGAGAGAGAGAGAGTGTGTCTGTGAGTGAGAGAGAGAGAGAAAGAGAAGCTGTGAGTGAGAGAGAGAGATCCTGTGAGAGAGAGAGAGAGGAGAACCTGTGAGTGAGTGAGTGAGAGAAAGGGAAGCTGTGAGTGAGAGAGAGAGAGAGAAAGAGAAGCTGTGAGTGGGAGAGAGAGAGTGTGTCTGTGAGTGAGAGAGAGAGAGAAAGAGAAGCTGTGAGTGAGAGAGAGAGATCCTGTGAGAGAGAGAGAGAGGAGAACCTGTGAGTGAGTGAGTGAGAGAAAGGGAAGCTGTGAGTGAGAGAGAGAGAGAGAAAAAGAAGCTGTGTGTGTGAGAGAGAAAGAGAAGCTGTGAGTGAGATAGAGAGAGAAAGAGAAGATGTTAGTGAGAGAGAGGGAAAGAGAAGCTGTGGGTGAGAGTGAGAGAGAGAAGCTGTGTGTGTGAGAGAGAGAAGATATGAGTGAGAGATAGAAAGTGAAGCTGTGAGTGAGAGAGAGAGAGAAGCTGTGAGTGAGAGAGAGAGAAAGAAAGAGAAGCTGTGAGTGAGAGTGAGAGAGAGAGAAAGAGAAGCTGTGAGTGAGAGAGAGAGAGGGAGAAAGAGAAGCTGTGTGTGTGTGAGAGAGAAAGAGAAGCTGTGAGTGAGAGTGAGTGAGAGATAGAGAATGAGAAGCTGTGAGTGTGTGAGAGAGAGAGAGAAGCTGTGAGTGAGAGAGAGAGAGAATGAGAAGCTGTGAGTGAGAGAGAGATGCTGTGAGTGAGTGAGAGAGAGAGAAGATGTGATTGATAGAGAGAGAGAAAGAGAAGCTGTTAGTGAGAGAGAGAGAGAAAGTAAGAGAAGCTGTGAGTGAGACAGAGAGAGAAAGAGAAGCTGAGTGTGAGAGAGAGAGGGAGAAAGATAAGCTGTAAGAGAGAGAGAGAAAGAGAAGCTGTGAGTGAGAGAGAGAAAGAGAAGCTGTGATTGAGAGTGAGAGAGAGAGATAAAGAGAAGCTGTGAGTGAGAGAGAGAGAAAGAGAAGCTGTGAGTGAGAGAGAGAGAAGCTGTGAGTGAGAGAGAGAAAGAGAAGCTGTGATTGAGAGTGAGAGAGAGAAAGAGAAGCTGTGAGTGGGAGAGAGAGAAAGAGAGTCTGTGAGTGAGAGAGAGAGAAAGAGAACCTGTCAGTGAGAGAGAGAGAGAAAGAGAAGCTATGAGTGAGAAGGAGAGGGAAAGAGAAGCTGTGAGTGAGTGAGAGAGAGAGAGAGAGAGAAATTAGTGTGAGAAAGAGAGAAGCTGTGAGTGAGAGAGAGAGAGAAAGAGAAGCTGTTAGTGAGTGAGAGAGAGAGAGAGAAAGAGAAGTTGTGAGTGAGAGAGAGAGAAAGAGAAGCTGTGAGTGAGGGAGAGAAAGAGAGAAAGAGAAGCTGTGAGTGAGAGAGAGAAAGAGAAGCTGTGAGTGAGAGAGAGAGAAAGAGAAGCTGTGAGTGAGGGAGAGAAAGAGAGAAAGAGAAGCTGTGAGTGAGAGAGAGAAAGAGAAGCTGTGAGTGAGATGGAGAGAGAGAAAGAGAAGCTGAGAGTGACACAGAGAGAGAAGCTGTGAGTTAGAGAGAGAGAGAAAGAGAAGCTGTGAGTGAGAGAGAGAGATCCTGTGAGTGAGAGAGAGAGGAGAACCTGTGAGTGAGTGAGAGAGAGAAAGGGAAGCTGTGAGTGAGAGAGAGAGAAAGAGAAGCTGTGTGTGTGTGAGAGAGAGAAAGAGAAGCTGTGAGTGAGAGAGAGAGAGAAAAAGAAGCTGTGTGTGTGAGAGAGAAAGAGAAGCTGTGAGTGAGATAGAGAGAGAAAGAGAAGCTGTTAGTGAGAGAGAGGGAAAGAGAAGCTGTGAGTGAGAGTGAGAGAGAGAAGCTGTGTGTGTGAGAGAGAAGATATGAGTGAGAGAGAGAAAGTGAAGCTGTGAGTGAGAGAGAGAGAGAAGATGTGAGTGAGAGAGAGAGAGAAAGAGAAGCTGTGAGTGAGAGAGAGAGAAAGAAAGAGAAGCTGTGAGTGAGAGTGGGAGAGAGAGAAAGAGAAGCTGTGAGTGAGAGAGAGAGGGAGAAAGAGAAGCTGTGTGTGTGTGAGAGAGAAAGAGAAGCTGTGAGTGAGAGTGAGTGAGAGAGAGAGAATGAGAAGCTGTGAGTGAGAGAGAGAGAAAGAGAAGCTGTGAGTGAGAGAGAGAGAGAATGAGAAGCTGTGAGTGAGAGAGGGATGCTGTGAGTGAGTGAGAGAGAGAGAAGCTGTGAGTGTGAGATAGAGAGAAGATGTGAGTGAGAGAGAGAGAGAAAGAGAAGCTGTTAGTGAGAGAGAGAGAGAAAGTAAGAGAAGCTGTGAGTGAGAGAGAGAGAGAAAGAGAAGCTGTGAGTGAGAGAGAGAGAAAGAGAAGCTGTGAGTGAGAGAGAGAGAAGCTGTGAGTGAGAGTGAGAAAGAGAAGCTGTGATTGAGAGTGAGAGAGAGAAAGAGAAGTTGTGAGTGGGAGAGAGAGAAAGAGAGTCTGTGAGTGAGAGAGAGAGAAAGAGAACCTGTCAGTGAGAGAGAGAGAGAAAGAGAAGCTATGAGTGAGAAGGAGAGGGAAAGAGAAGCTGTGAGTGAGTGAGAGAGAGAGAGAGAAAGAGAAATTAGTGTGAGAAAGAGAGAAGCTGTGAGTGAGAGAGTGAGAGAGAAAAAGAGAAGCTGTTAGTGAGTGAGAGAGAGAGAGAGAAAGAGAAGTTGTGAGTGAGAGAGAGAGAAAGAGAAGCTGTGAGTGAGGGAGAGAAAGAGAGAGAGAGAAGCTGTGAGTGAGAGAGAGAAAGAGAAGCTGTGAGTGAGATGGAGAGAGAGAAAGAGAAGCTGAGAGTGACACAGAGAGAGAAGCTGTGAGTTTGAGAGAGAGAGAGAGAAAGAGAAGCTGTGAGTGACGGATAGAGAGAAAGAGAAGCTGAGAGTGAGAGAGAGAGAGAAATTGAAGCTGTGAGTGAGAGAGTGAGAGAGAAAGAGAAGCTGTGTGTGAGAGAGAGAAAGATAGTCTGAGAAAGAGAGAGTGAAAGAGAAGATGTGAGTGAGAGAGAGAGAGAAGCTGTGAGTGAGAGAGTGAGAAAGAGAGTGAGAAAGAGAGAGTAAAAGAGAAGCTATGAGTGAGTGAGAGAGAGAGAAGCTGTGACTGAGAGAGAGAGAAGCTGTGAGTGAGAGAGAGAGAAAAAAAGAAGCTGTGTGTGTGAGAGAGAAAGAGAAGCTGTGAGTGAGATAGAGAGAGAAAGAGAAGCTGTTAGAGAGACAGAGGGAAAGAGAAGCTGTGATTGAGAGTGAGGGAGAGAAGCTGTGTGTGTGAGAGAGAGAGAGAATATATGACTGAGAGAAAGAAAGAGAAGCTGTGAGTGAGACAGAGAGAGAGAAAGAGAAGCTGTGAGTGAGAGAGAGAGGGAGAAAGAGAAGCTTTGTGTGTGTGAGAGAGAAAGAGAAACTGTGAGTGAGAGTGTGTGAGAAAGAGAGAATGAGAAGCTGTGAGTGAGAGAGAGAGAGAAAGAGAAGCTGTGAGTGAGAGAGAGAGAGAATGAGAAGCTGTGAGTGAGAGAGAGAGAGAGAAGATGTGAGTGAGAGAGAGAGAGAAAGAGAACCTGTGTGTGTGAGAGAGAGAAAGTAAGAGAAGCTGTGAGTGAGACAGAGAGAGAAATAGAAGCTGTGAGTGAGAGACAGAGGGAGAAAGAGAAGCTGTGAGAGAGAGAAAGAGAAGCTGTGAGTGAGAGAGAGAGAGAAAGAGAAGCTGTGATTGAGAGTAAGAGAGAGAGATAAAGAGAAGCTGTGAGTGAGTGAGAGAGAAAGAGAACCTGTGAGTGAGAGAGAGAGAAGCTGTGAGTGAGTGAGAGAAAGAGAAGCTGTGATTAAGAGTGAGAGAGAGAAAGAGAAGCTGTGAGTGGGAGAGAGAGAAAGAGAGTCTGTGAGAGAGAGAGAAAGAGAAGCTGTGAGTGAGTGAGAGAGAGAAAGGATAGTTGTGAGTGAGAGAGAGAGAAAGAGAACCTGTCAGTGAGAGAGAGAGAGAAAGAGAAGCTGTGAGTGAGAAGGAGAGGGAAAGAGAAGCTGTGAGTGAGTGAGCGAGAGAGAAAGAGAAGCTGTGAGAGAGAAAGAGAGAAGCTGTGAGTGAGAGAGTGAGAGAAAGAAAAGAAGCTGTTAGTGAGTGAGAGAGAGAGAGAGAAAGAGTTGTGAGTGAGAGAGAGAGAAAGAGAAGCTGTGAGTGAGAGAGAGAGAGAAAGAGAAGCTGTGAGTGAGAGAGAGAAAGAGAAGCTGTGAGTGAGAGGGAGACAGAGAAAGAGAAGCTGAGAGTGACACAGAGAGAGAAGCTGTGAGTTAGAGAGAGAGAGAAAGAGAAGCTGTGAGTGACAGAGAGAGAAAGAGAAGCTGAGAGTGAGAGAGAGAGAGAAATTGCAGCTGTGAGTGAGAGAGTGAGAGAGAAAGAGAAGCTGTGTGTGTGAGAGAGAAAGATAGTCTGAGAAAGAGAGAGTGAAAGAGAAGCTGTGAGTGAGTGAGAGAGAGAAGCTGTGAGTGAGAGAGTGAGAAAGAGAGTGAGAAAGAGAGAGTAAAAGAGAAGCTATGAGTGAGTGAGAGAGAGAGAAGCTGTGACTGAGAGAGAGAGAAGATGTGAGTGAGAGAGGAGATAAAGAGAAGCTGTGAGTGAGAGAGAGAGACAAAGAGAAGCTGTGAGTGAGAGAGAAACAGAAGCTGAGAGTGAGTGAGAGAGAGAAAGAGAAGCTGTGAGTGAAAGAGAGAGAAAGAGAAGCTGTGAATTAGAGAGAGAGAAAGAGAGAAATTAGAGTGAGAAAGATAGAGAGAAAGAGAAGCTGTGAGTGGGAGAGAGAGAAAGAGAGTGTGAGTGAGAGAGAGAGAAAGAGAAGCTGTGAGTGAGAGAGAGAGAGAGAAGCTGTGAGTGAGAGAGAGAGAGAGAACCTGTGAGTAAGAGAGAGAGGAGAATCTGTGAGTGAGTGAGAGAGAGAAAGGGAAGCTGTGAGTGAGTGAGAGAGAGAAAGAGAAGCTGTGTGTGTGAGAGAGAGAGAAAGAGAAGCTGTGAGTGAGAGAGAAAGAAAAAAAGAATCTGTGTGTGTGTGAGAGAGAAAGAGAAGCTGTGAGTGAGAGTGCGTGAGATAGAGAGAATGAGAAGCTGTGAGTGAGAGAGAGAGAGAGAGAGAACCTGTGAGTAAGAGAGAGAGGAGAATCTGTGAGTGAGTGAGAGAGAGAAAGGGAAGCTGTGAGTGAGTGAGAGAGAAAGAAAGAGAGAAGCTGTGAGTGAGAGAGTGAGAGAGAGAAAAGAAGCTGTTAGTGAAAGAGAGAGAAAGAGAAGCTGTGAATTAGAGAGAGAGAAAGAGAGAAATTAGAGTGAGAAAGATAGAGAGAAAGAGAAGCTGTGAGTGGGAGAGAGAGAGAGAAAGAGAAGCTGTGAGTGACAGAGAGAGAGAAAGAGAAGCTGAGAGTGAGAGAGAGAGAGAAATTGAAGCTGTGAGTGAGAGAGTGAGAGAGAAAGAGAAGCTGTGTGTGTGAGAGAGAAAGATAGTCTGAGAAAGAGAGAGTGAAAGAGAAGCTGTGAGTGAGAGAGAGAGAAGCTGTGAGTGAGAGAGTGAGAAAGAGAGTGAGAAAGAGAGAGTAAAAGAGAAGCTATGAGTGAGTGAGAGAGAGAGAAGCTGAGACTGAGAGAGAGAGAAGCTGTGAGTGAGAGAGAGAGAGAGACAAAGAGCAGCTGTGAGTGAGAGAGAAACAGAAGCTGAGAGTGAGTGAGAGAGAGAAAGAGAAGCTGTGAGTGAAAGAGAGAGAAAGAGAAGCTGTGAGTTAGAGAGAGAGAAAGAGAGAAATTAGAGTGAGAAAGAGAGAGAGAAAGAGAAGCTGTGTGTGGGAGAGAGAGAAAGAGTGTCTGTGAGTGAGAGAGAGAGAAAGAGAAGCTGTGAGTGAGAGAGAGAGAGAAGCTGTGAGTGTGAGAGAGAGAGAGAACCTGTGAGTAAGAGAGAGAGGAGAAGCTGTGAGTGAGTGAGAGAGAGAAAGGGAAGCTGTGAGTGAGTGAGAGAGAGAAAGAGAAGCTGTGTGTGTGTGAGAGAGAGAAAGAGAAGCTGTGAGTGAGAGAGAGAGAAAAAAGAAGCTGTGTGTGTGTGAGAGAGAAAGAGAAGCTGTGAGTGAGATAGAGAGAGAAAGAGAAGCTGTTAGTGAGAGAGAGGGAAAGAGAAGCTGTGAGTGAGAGTGAGGGAGAGAATCTGTGTGTGTGTGAGAGAGAGAAGATATGAGTGAGAGAAAGAAAGAGAAGCTGTGAGTGAGACAGAGAGAGGGAGAAAGAGAAGCTTTGTGTGTGTGAGAGAGAAAGAGAAGCTGTGAGTGAGAGTGAGTGAGAAAGAGAGAATGAGAAGCTGTGAGTGAGAGAGAGAGAGAAAGAGAAGCTGTGAGTGAGAGAGAGAGAATGAGAAGCTGTGAGTGAGAGAGAGAAGCTGTGAGTGAGAGAGAGAGAGAGAAGATGTGAGTGAGAGAGAGAGAGAAAGAGAATCTGTGAGTGAGAGAGATAGAAAGTAAAAGAAGCTGTGAGTGAGACAGTGAGAGAAAGAGAAGCTGTGAGTGAGAGACAGAGGGAGAAAGATAAGCTGTGAGAGAGAGAGAAAAAGAGAAGCTGTGAGTGAGAGAGAGAGAGAAAGAGAAGCTGTGATTGAGAGTGAGAGAGAGAGATAAAGAGAAGCTGTGAGTGAGAGAGAGAAAAAGAGAAGCTGTGAGTGAGAGAGAGAGAAGCTGTGAGTGAGAGAGAGAAAGAGAAGCTGTGATTAAGAGTGTGAGAGAGAAAGAGAAGCTGTGAGTGGGAGAGAGAGAAAGAGTGTCTGTGAGAGAGACAGAAAGAGAAGCTGTGAGTGAGTGAGAGAGAGAAAGGGAAGCTGTGAGTGAGTGAGAGAGAAAGAGAACCTGTCAGTGAGAGAGAGAGAGAAAGAAAGAGAACCTGTGAGTGAGAAGGAGAGGGAAAGTGAAGCTGTGAGTGAGTGAGCGAGAGAGAGAGAGAAAGAGAAGCTGTGAGAGAGAAAGAGAGAAGCTGTGAGTGAGAGAGTGAGAGAGAGAAATGAAGCTGTTAGTGAGTGTGTGTGTGAGAGAGAAAGAGTTGTGAGTGAGACAGAGAGAAAGAAAGAGAAGCTGTGAGTGAGAGAGAGAGAGAGAGAAAGAGAAGCTGAGAGTGAGAGAGAGAAATTGAAGCTGTGAGTGAGAGAGAGAGAGAAAGAGAAGCTGTGTGTGAGAGAGAG
Source organism: Bradypodion pumilum (assembly GCA_035047305.1). Classification (NCBI taxonomy): domain Eukaryota; kingdom Metazoa; phylum Chordata; class Lepidosauria; order Squamata; family Chamaeleonidae; genus Bradypodion; species Bradypodion pumilum. The sequence goes on along the minus strand of JAWDJD010000001.1, from coordinate 267,661,964 downwards.
AAAGATAGTATGAGAAAGAGAGAGTGAAAGAGAAGCTGTGAGAGAGAGAGAGAGAAGCTGTGAGTGAGAGAGTGAGAAAGAGAGTGAGAAAGAGAGAGTAAAAGAGAAGCTGTGAGTGAGAGAGGGAGAGAAGCTGTGACTGAGAGAGAGAAGCTGTGAGTGAGAGAGAGAGAAAGAGAAGCTGTGAGTGAGAGAGAGAGAGAAAGAGAAGCTGTGAGTGACAGAGAGAGAGAAAGCAAAGCTGTGAGTGAGAGAGAGAGAGAGAAAGAGAAGCTGTGAGTGAGAGAGAGAGAAGCTGTGAGTGAGTGAGAGGGAGAAGCTGTGAGTGAGAGTGAGAAAGAGAGTGAGAAAGAGAGAGTAAAAGAGAAGCTGTGAGTGAGAGAGAGAGAGAATCTGTGAGTGAGAGAGAGAGAAGCTGTGAGATAGAGAGAGAGAAAGAGAAGCTGTGAGTGAGAGAGAAACAGAAGCTGAGAGTGAGAGAGAGAGAAGCTGTGAGTGAGAGAGAGAGAGAAAGAGAAATTAGAGTGAGAAAGAGAGAAAGAGAAGCTGTGAGTGGGAGAGAGAGAAAGAGTGTCTGTGAGTGAGAGAGAGAGAAAGAGAAGCTGTGAGTGAGAATGAGAGAGAGAGAGAAGCTGTGAGTGAGAGAGAAGGATAAGCCGTGAGAGAAAGGGAAGCTGTGAATGAGAGAGAGAGAGAGAGAAAGAAAAGATGTGTGAGAGAGAGAGAGAAAAAGAAGCAGTGAGTGAGAGAGAAAGAAAAAGAGAAGCTGTGAGTGAGAATTAGAAAGAGAAGCTGTGAGTGAGTGAGAGAGAGATAGAGGAAGAGAAGCTGTGAGAGAGAAAGAGAGAAGCTGTGAGTGAGAGAGTGAGAGAGAGAAAGAGAAGCTGTGAGTGAGTGAGAGAGAGAAGCTGTGTGTGAGCGAGAGAGAGAGAAAGAGAAGCTGTGAGTGAGTGAGAGAGAGAAAGAGAAGCTGTGAGTGAGAGAGAGAAAGATAAGCTGTGAGTGAGAGAGAGAGAAAGAGAAGCTGAGAGTGAGAGAGAGAGAGAAAGAGAAGCTGTGAGTGAGAAGGAGAGGGAAAGAGAAGCTGTGAGTGAGTGAGTGAGAGAGAGAGAGAAAAAGACAAGCTGAGAGAGAAAGAGAGAAGCTGTGAGTGAGTGAGAGAGAAAGAGAAGCTGTGAGTGAGAGAGAGAGAGAAGGAGAAGCTGTGAGAGAGAGAGAGAGAAATTAGAGTGAGAAAGAGAGAGAGAAAGAGAAGCTGTGAGTGGGAGAGAGAGAAAGAGAAGCTGTGTGTGAGTGAGAGAGAGAGAAGCTGTGAGTGAGTGAGAGGAAGGGAAACTGTGAGTGAGAGAGAGAGAGAGAAGCTGTGAGTGAGACAGAGAGAGAGAAAGAGAAGCTGTGAGAGAGAGAGGGAGGGAGAAAGAGAAGCTGTGTGAGAGAGAGAGAGATAAGCTGTGAGTGTGTGTGAGAGAGAAAGAGAAGCTGTGAGTGAGAGAGAGAGAAAGAAAGAGAAATTAGAGTGAGAAAGAGAGAGATAAAGAGAAGCTGTGAGTGGGAGAGAGAGAAAGAGAGTCTGTGAGTGAGAGAGAGAGAAGCTGTGAGTGAGAGAGAGAGAGCCTCTGTGAGTGAGAGAGAGAGAAAGAGAAGCTGTTAATGAGAGAGAGAGAAAGAGAAGCTGTGAGAGAGAGAAAGAGAAGCTGTGAGTGAGTGAGAGAGAGAAACGGAAGCTGTGAGTGAGAGAGAGAGAGAAAGAGAAGCTGTGAGTGAGAGAGAGAGAGAAGCTGTGAGTGTGAGAGAGAAAGAGAAGCTGTGAGTGAGAGAGAGAGAATGAGAAGCTGAGAGAGAGAGAGAAAGAGAAGCTGTGAGAGAGAGAGAGAAAGAGAAGCTGTGAGTGAGAGAGAGAGAGGCTGTGAGTGTGTGTGTGAGAGAAAGAGAAGCTGTGAGTGAGAGAGAGAGAGAGAGAAGCTGTGAGAGAGAGTGAGAAAGAGAAGATGTGAGTGAGAGAGAGGGAGAGAGAGAAAGAGAAGATGTGAGAGAGAGAGAGAGAGAAAGAGAAGCAGTGAGTGTGACAGGGAGAGAGTAAAAGAGAAGCTGTGAGAGAGAGAGAGAGAGAAAGAGAAGCTGTGAGTTAGAGAAAGAAAGAAAGCGAAGCAGTGAGTGAGAGAGAGAGAGAGAAAGAGAAGCGGTGAGTGAGAGAGAGAGAGAAGATTTGAGTGAGTGAGAGAGAGAAAGAGAAGCTGTGTGTGAGAGAGAGAGAGAAAGAGAAGCTGTGAGTGAGAGAGAGAGAAAGAGAAGCTGTGAGTGTGTGAGAGAGAAAGAGAAGCTGTGAGTGTGTGTGTGAGAGAGAAGATGTGAGTGAGAGAGAAAATAAAGCTGTGAGTGAGAGAGAGAGAGAGAGGATGTGAGTGAGATAGAGAGAGAAAGAGAAGCTGTGATTGAGAGAGAGAAAGAGAAGCTGTGAGTGAGAGACAGGGAAAGAGAGAAAGAGAAGATGTGAGTGAGGGAGAGAGAGAAAGAGAAGCAGTGAGTGAGAGAGAGAGAGAGAAAGAGAAGCTGTGAGTGAGACAGAGAGAGAGAAAGAGAAGCTGTGAGAGAGAGAGGTAGGGAGAAAGAGAAGCTGTGAGAGAGAGAGAGATAAGCTGTGAGTGTGTGTGAGAGAGAAAGAGAAGCTGTGAGTGAGAGAGAGAAAGAAAGAGAAATTAGAGTGAGAAAGAGAGAGATAAAGAGAAGTTGTGAGTGGGAGAGAGAGAAAGAGAGTCTGTGAGTGAGAGAGAGAGAATCTGTGAGTGAGAGAGAGAGAGAGAAAGAGAAGCTGTGAGTGAGAGAGAGAAAGAGAAGCTGTGAGTGAAAGGGAGAGAGAGAAAGAGAAGCTGTGAGTGAGAAGGTGTGGGAAAGAGAAGCTGTGAGTGAGTGAGAGAGAGAGAGAGAAAGAGAAGCTGTTAGTGAGAGTGAGAGAGAGAGAGAAAGAAAAGCTGTGAGTGAGAGAGAAAGAGAAGCTGTGAGTGAGAGAGAGAGAGAGAAGCTGTGAGTGAGTGAAAGAGAGAAATGGAAGCTGTGAGTGAGAGAGAGAGAGAAAGAGAAGCTGTGAGTGAGAGGAAGAGAAAGAGAAGCTGTGAGTGAGAGAGAGAGAGAAAGAGAAACTGTGTGTGAGAGAGAGAGAGAAACAGAAGGTGTGAGTGAGAGAGAGAGAAAGAGAAGCTGTGAGTGAGAGAGAGAGAGAAGCTGTGAGAGAGAGAGAGAAGCTGTGAGTGAGGGAGAGAGAAAGAGAAGCTGTGAGTGAGAGAGAGAGGCTGTGAGTGTGTGTGAGAGAGAAAGAGAAGCTGTGAGTGAGAGAGAGAGAGAGAGAGAAGCTGTGAGAGAGAGTGAGAAAGAGAAGATGTGAGTGAGAGAGAGGGAGAGAGAGAAAGAGAAGATGTGAGTGAGTGAGAGAGAGAAAGAGAAGCTGTGTGTGTGAGAGAGAAAGATAGTCTGAGAAAGAGAGAGTGAAAGAGAAGCTGTGAGTGAGAGAGAGAGAGAAGCTGTGAGTGAGAGAGTGAGAAAGAGAGTGAGAAAGAGAGAGTAAAAGAGAAGCTATGAGTGAGAGAGAGAGAAGCTGTGACTGAGAGAGAGAGAAGCTGTGAGTGAGAGAGAGAGAAAGAGAAGCTGTGAGTGAGAGAGAGAGACAAAGAGAAGCTGTGAGTGAGAGAGAAACAGAAGCTGAGAGTGAGTGAGAGAGAGAAAGAGAGAAATTAGAGTGAGAAAGAGAGAGAGAAAGAGAAGCTGTGAGTGGGAGAGAGAGAAAGAGTGTCTGTGAGTGAGAGAGAGAGAAAGAGAAGCTGTGAGTGAGTGAGAGAGAGAGAGAAGCTGTGAGTGAGAGAGAGAGAACCTGTGAGTAAGAGAGAGAGGAGAATCTGTGAGTGAGTGAGAGAGAGAAAGGGAAGCTGTGAGTGAGTGAGAGAGAGAAAGAGAAGCTGTGTGTGTGAGAGAGAGAGAAAGAGAAGCTGTGAGTGAGAGAGAGAGAGAAGCTGTGAGAGAGAGAGAGAAGCTGTGAGTGAGGGAGAGAGAAAGAGAAGCTGTGAGTGAGAGAGAGAGAGAGGCTGTGAGTGTGTGTGAGAGAGAAAGAGAAGCTGTGAGTGAGAGAGAGAGAGAGAAGCTGTGAGAGAGAGTGAGAAAGAGAAGATGTGAGTGAGAGAGAGGGAGAGAGAGAAAGAGAAGATGTGAGTGAGTGAGAGAGAGAAAGAGAAGCTGTGTGTGTGAGAGAGAAAGATAGTCTGAGAAAGAGAGAGTGAAAGAGAAGCTGTGAGTGAGAGAGAGAGAGAAGGTGTGATTGAGAGAGTGAGAAAGAGAGTGAGAAAGAGAGAGTAAAAGAGAAGCTATGAGTGAGTGAGAGAGAGAGAAGCTGTGACTGAGAGAGAGAGAAGCTGTGAGTGAGAGAGAGAGAAAGAGAAGCTGTGAGTGAGAGAGAGAGACAAAGAGAAGCTGTGAGTGAGAGAGAAACAGAAGCTGAGAGTGAGTGAGAGAGAGAAAGAGAGAAATTAGAGTGAGAAAGAGAGAGAGAAAGAGAAGCTGTGAGTGGGAGAGAGAGAAAGAGTGTCTGTGAGTGAGAGAGAGAGAAAGAGAAGCTATGAGTGAGTGAGAGAGAGAGAGAAGCTGTGAGTGAGAGAGAGAGAGAGAACCTGTGAGTAAGAGAGAGAGGAGAATCTGTGAGTGAGTGAGAGAGAGAAAGGGAAGCTGTGAGTGAGTGAGAGAGAGAGAAGCTGTGACTGAGAGAGAGAGAAGCTGTGAGTGAGAGAGAGAAAGAGAAGCTGTGAGTGAGAGAGAGAAAGAGAAAGAGAAGCAGAGAGTGACACAGAGAGAGAAGCTGTGAGTTAGAGAGAGAGAGAGAAAGAGAAGCTGTGAGTGACAGAGAGAGAGAAAGAGAAGCTGATAGTGAGAGAGAGAGAGAAATTGAAGCTGTGAGTGAGAGAGTGAGAAAGAGAGTGAGAAAGAGAGAGTAAAAGTGAAGCTATGAGTGAGTGAGAGAGAGAGAAGCTGTGACTGAGAGAGAGAGAAGCTGTGAGTGAGAGAGAGAAAGAGAAGCTGTGAGTGAGAGAGAGAGACAAAGAGAAGCTGTGAGTGAGAGAGAAACAGAAGCTGAGAGTGAGTGAGAGAGAAAGAGAAGCTGTGAGTGAAAGAGAGAGAAAGAGAAGCTGTGAGTTAGAGAGAGAGAAAGAGAGAAATTAGAGTGAGAAAGAGAGAGAGAGAGAAGCTGTGAGTGGGAGAGAGAGAAAGAGTGTCTGTGAGTGAGAGAGAGAGAATGAGAAGCTGTGAGTGAGAGAGAGAGAGAGAAGCTGTGAGTGAGAGAGAGAGAGAACCTGTGAGTAAGAGAGAGAGGAGAAGCTGTGAGTGAGTGAGAGAGAGAAAGGGAAGCTGTGAGTGAGTGAGAGAGAGAAAGAGAAGCTGTGTGTGTGTGTGAGAGAGAAAGAGAAGCTGTGAGAGAGAGAGAGAAAAAAGAAGCTGTGTGTGTGTGTGAGAGAAAGAGAAGCTGTGAGTGAGATAGAGAGAGAAAGAGAAGCTGTTAGTGAGAGAGAGGGAAAGAGAAGCTGTGAGTGAGAGTGAGGGAGAGAATCTTTGTGTGTGTGAGAGAGAGAAGATATGAGTGAGAGAAAGAAAGAGAAGCTGTGAGTGAGACAGAGAGAGGGAGAAAGAGAAGCTTTGTGTGTGTGAGAGAGAAAGAGAAGCTGTGAGTGAGAGTGAGTGAGATAGAGAGAATGAGAAGCTGTGAGTGAGAGAGAGAGAGAAAGAGAAGCTGTGAGTGAGAGAGAGAGAATGAGAAGCTGTGAGTGAGAGAGAGAAGCTGTGAGTGAGAGAGAGAGAGAGAGAGAGAAGATGTGAGTGAGTGAGAGAGAGAGAAAGAGAATCTGTGAGTGAGAGAGATAGAAAGTAAAAGAAGCTGTGAGTGAGACAGAGAGAGAAAGAGAAGCTGTGAGTGAGAGACAGAGGGAGAAAGATAAGCTGTGAGAGAGAGAGAAAAAGAGAAGCTGTGAGTGAGTGAGAGAGAGAAAGAGAAGCTGTGAGTGAGAGAGAGAGAAAGAGAAGCTGTGAGTGAGAGAGAGAGAAGCTGTGAGTGAGAGAGAGAAAGAGAAGCTGTGATTAAGAGTGAGAGAGAGAAAGAGAAGCTGTGAGTGGGAGAGAGAGAAAGAGAGTCTGTGAGTGAGAGAGAGAGAAAGAGAAGCTGTGAGTGAGTGAGAGAGAGAAAGGGAAGCTGTGAGTGAGTGAGAGAGAAAGAGAACCTGTCAGTGAGAGAGAGAGAGAAAGAAAGAGAAGCTGTGAGTGAGAAGGAGAGGGAAAGAGAAGCTGTGAGTGAGTGAGCGAGAGAGAGAGAGAAAGAGAAGCTGTGAGAGAGAAAGAGAGAAGCTGTGAGTGAGAGAGTGAGAGAGAGAAAAGAAGCTGTTAGTGAGTGAGAGAGAGAGAGAGAGAAAGAGTTGTGAGTGAGACAGAGAAAGAAAGAGAAGCTGTGAGTGAGAGAGAGAGAGAGAAAGAGAAGCTGAGAGTGAGAGAGAGAAATTGAAGCTGTGAGTGAGAGAGAGAGAGAAAGAGAAGCTGTGTGTGTGAGAGAGAAAGATAGTATGAGAAAGAGAGAGTGAAAGAGAAGCTGTGAGAGAGAGAGAGAGAGAAGCTGTGAGTGAGAGACTGAGAAAGAGAGTGAGAAAGAGAGAGTAAAAGAGAAGCTGTGAGTGAGATAGAGAGAGAGAAGCTGTGACTGAGAGAGAGAAGCTGTGACTGAGAGAGAGAGAGAAAGAGAAGCTGTGAGTGAGAGAGAGAGAAAGAGAAGCTGTGAGTGACAGAGAGAGAGAAAGCAAAGCTGTGAGTGAGAGAGAGAGAGAAAGAGAAGCTGTGAGTGAGAGAGAGAGAAGCTGTGAGTGAGTGAGAGAGAGAAGCTGTGAGTGAGAGTGAGAAAGAGAGTGAGAAAGAGAGAGTAAAAGAGAAGCTGTGAGTGAGAGAGAGAGAGAATGTGTGAGTGAGAGAGAGAGAAGCTGTGAGAGAGAGAGAGAGAAAGAGAAGCTGTGAGTGAGAGAGAAACAGAAGCTGAGAGTGAGAGAGAGAGAGAAGCTGTGAGTGAGAGAGAGAGAGAAAGAGAAATTAGAGTGAGAAAGAGAGAGAGAAAGAGAAGCTGTGAGTGGGAGAGAGAGAAAGAGTGTCTGTGAGTGAGAGAGAGAGAAAGAGAAGCTGTGAGTGAGAGAGAGAGAGAAGCTGTGAGTGAGAGAGAAGGATAAGCCGTGAGAGAAAGGGAAGCTGTGAATGAGAGAGAGAGAGAGAAAGAAAGAGAAGATGTGTGTGAGAGAGAGAGAGAGAGAGAGAGAAGCAGTGAGTGAGAGAGAAAGAAAAAGAGAAGCTGTGAGTGAGAATGAGATAGAAAGAGAAGCTGTGAGTGAGTGAGAGAGAGATAGAGAAAGAGAAGCTGAGAGAGAGAAAGAGAGAAGCTGTGAGTGAGAGAGTGAGAGAGAAAGAGAAGCTGTGAGTGAGTGAGAGAGAGAGAAGCTGTGAGTGAGAGAGAGAAAGATAAGCTGTGAGTGAGAGAGAGAGAAAGAGAAGCTGAGTGAGTGAGAGAGAGCAAGGGAACCTGTGAGTGACAGAGAGAGAGATGGAAAGAGAAGCTGTGAGTGAGAGAGAGAGAAAGAGAAGCTGAGAGTGAGAGAGAGAGAAAGAGAAGCTGTGAGTGAGAAGGAGAGGGAAAGAGAAGCTGTGAGTGAGTGAGTGAGAGAGAGAGAGAAAAAGACAAGCTGAGAGAGAAAGAGAGAAGCTGTGAGTGAGTGAGAGAGAAAGAGAAGCTGTGAGTGTGTGAGAGAGAAAGAGAAGTTGTGAGTGTGTGTGTGAGAGAGAAGATGTGAGTGAGAGAGAAAATAAAGCTGTGAGTGAGAGAGAGAGAGAGAGGATGTGAGTGAGATAGAGAGAGAAAGAGAAGCAGTGAGTGAGAGAGAGAGAGAGAAAGAGAAGCTGTGAGTGAGACAGAGAGAGAGAAAGAGAAGCTGTGAGAGAGAGAGGGAGGGAGAAAGAGAAGCTGTGAGAGAGAGAGAGAGATAAGCTGTGAGTGTGTGTGAGAGAGAAAGAGAAGCTGTGAGTGAGAGAGAGAAAGAAAGAGAAATTAGAGTGAGAAAGAGAGAGATAAAGAGAAGTTGTGAGTGGGAGAGAGAGAAAGAGAGTCTGTGAGTGAGAGAGAGAGAAGCTGTGAGTGAGAGAGAGAGAGAGAAAGAGAAGCTGTGAGTGAGAGAGAGAAAGAGAAGCTGTGAGTGAAAGGGAGAGAGAGAAAGAGAAGCTGTGAGTGAGAAGGTGTGGGAAAGAGAAGCTGTGAGTGAGTGAGTGAGAGAGAGAGAAAGAGAAGCTGTTAGTGAGAGTGAGAGAGAGAGAGAAAGAAAAGCTGTGAGTGAGAGAGAAAGAGAAGCTGTGAGTGAGAGAGAGAGAGAGAGAAGCTGTGAGTGAGTGAAAGAGAGAAATGAAAGCTGTGAGTGAGAGAGAGAGAGAAAGAGAAGCTGTGAGTGAGAGAGAGAGAAAGAGAAGCTGTGAGTGTGTGAGAGAGAAAGAGAAGCTGTGAGTGTGTGAGAGAGAAAGAGAACCTGTGAGTGAGAAGGAGTGGGAAAGAGAAGCTGTGAGTGAGTGAGAGAGAGAGAGAGAGAGAAAGAGAAGCTGTTAGTGAGAGTGAGAGTGAGAGAGAGAGAAAGAAAGAAAAGCTGTGAGTGAGAGAGAAAGAGAAGCTGTGAGAGAGAGAGAGAGAGAGAAAGAGAAGCTGTGAGGGAGAGAGAGAAAGAGAAGCTGTGAGTGACACACAGCTAGAGAAGCTGTGAGTTAGAGAGAGAGAGAAAGAGAAGCTATGAGTGACAGAGAGAGAAAGAGAAGCTGAGAGTGAGAGAGAGAGAGAAAGTGAAGCTGTGAGTGAGATTGAGAGAGAAAGAGAAGCTGTGTGTGTGTGTGAGAGAGAAAGATAGTCTGAGAAAGAGAGAGTGAAAGAGAAGCTGTGAGTGAGAGAGAGAGAGGGAGAAAGAAAAGCTGTGTGAGAGAGAGAGAGAGAAAGAGAAGCTGTGAGTGAGAGTGAGAGAGAGAGAGAAAGAGAAGCTGTGAGTGAGAGAGAGAGGGAGAGAAAGAGACGTTGTGAGTGAGAGAGAGAGAGAATGAGAAGCTGTGAGTGAGAGAGAGAAGCGGTGAGTGAGAGAGAGAAAGAGAAGCTGTGAGTGAGAGAGAGAGAGAGAAGATTTGAGTGAGAGAGAGAGAGAGAAAGAGAAGCTGTGAGTGAGAGAGAGAGAAAGAAAGAGAAGCTGTGAGTGAGAGAGAGAGAGAAGCTGTGAGTGAGTGAGAGAGAGAGAAAGAGAAGCTGAGACTGACACAGAGAGTTGAAGCTGTGAGTTAGAGAGAGAGAGAAAGAGAAGCTGTGAGTGACAGAGAGAGAGAAAGAGAAGCTGAGAGTGTGTGAGAGAGAGAAAGTGAAGCTGTGAGTGAGAGAGAGAGAGAGAGAGAAGCTGTGTGTGAGAGAGAGAAAGATAGTATGAGAAAGAGAGAGTGAAAGAGAAGCTGTGAGTGAGAGAGAGAGAAGCTGTGAGTGAGAGAGTGAGAAAGAGAGTGAGAAAGAGAGAGTAAAAGAGAAGCTGTGAGTGAGAGAGAGAGAGAATCTATGAGTGAGAGAGAGAGAAGCTGTGAGAGAGAGAGAGAGAAAGAGAAGCTGTGAGTGAGAGAGAAACAGAAGCTGAGAGTGTGTGAGAGAGAAAGAGAAGCTGTGAGTGAGAGAGAGAGAAAGAGAAGCTGTGAGTGAGAGTGAGAGAGAGAAGCTGTGAGTGAGAGAGAGAGAAGGATAAGCCGTGAGTGAGTGAGAGAGAGAAAGGGAAGCTGTGAATGAGAGAGAGAGAGAGAGAAAGAGAAGATGTGAGTGAGAGAGAGAGAGAAAGAGAAGTAGTGAGTGAGAGAGAAAGAAAAAGACTAGCTGTGAGTGAGAATGAGATAGAAAGAGAAGCTGTGAGTGAGTGAGAGAGAGAGAGAATGAGAAGCTGTGAGAGAGAAAGAGAGAAGCTGTGAGTGAGAGAGTGAGAGAGAGAAAGAGAAGCTGTGAGTGAGAGAGAGAGAGAAGCTGTGAGTGAGACAGAGAGAGAGAAAGAGAAGCTGTGAGAGAGAGAGGGAGGGAGAAAGAGAAGCTGTGAGAGAGAGAGAGAGATAAGCTGTGAGTGTGTGTGTGAGAGAAAGAGAAGCTGTGAGTGAGAGAGAGAGAAAGAAAGAGAAATTAGAGTGAGAAAGAGAGAGATAAACAGAAGCTGTGAGTGGGAGAGAGAGAAAGAGAGTCTGTGAGTGAGAGAGAGAGAGTCTGTGAGTGAGAGAGAGAGAGAAGCTGTGAGAGAGAGTGAGAAAGCGAGTGAGAAAGAGAGAGTAAAAGATAAGCTGTGAGTGAGAGAGAGAGAGAGAGAGAAGCTGTGAATGAGAGAGAGAAAGCAAAGCTGTGAGTGAGAGAGAGAGAAATAAAGAGAAGCTGTGAGTGAGAGAGAGAGAGAGAGAGAAGCTGTGAGTGAGAGAAAGAGAGAAAGAGAAGCTGAGAGTGAGAGAGAGAGAAAGATAGTCTGAGAATGGGAGAGTGAAAGAGAAGCTGTGAGTGAGAGAGAGAGAGAGTGAAGCTGTGAGTGAGAGAGTGAGAAAGAGAGTGAGAAAGATAGAGTAAAAGAGAAGCTGTGAGTGAGAGAGAGAGAATCTGTGAGTGAGAGAGAGAGAAGCTGTGAGTGAGAGAGAGAGAAACAGAAGCTGTGAGTGAGAGAGAAACAGAAGCTGAGAGTGAGTGAGAGAGAGAAAGAGAATGTGTGAGTGAGAGAGAGAGAAAGAGAAGCTGTGAGTGAGAGAGAGAGAAAGAGAAGCTGTGAGTGAGAGAGAGAAAGAGAAATTAGAGTGAAAAAGAGAGAGAGAAAGAGAAGCTGTGAGTGGGAGAGAGAGAGTGTGTCTGTGAGTGAGAGAGAGAGAGAAAGAGAAGCTGTGAGTGAGAGAGAGAGATCCTGTGTGAGAGAGAGAGAGGAGAACCTGTGAGTGAGTGAGAGAGAGAAAGGGAAGCTGTGAGTGAGAGAGAGAGAGAAAGAGAAGCTGTGTGTGTGAGAGAGAGAGAAAGAGAAGCTGTGAGTGAGAGAGAGAGAGAGAAAAAGAAGCTGTGTGTGTGAGAGAGAAAGAGAAGCTGTGAGTGAGATATAGAGAGAAAGAGAAGCTGTTAGTGAGAGAGAGGGAAAGAGAAGCTGTGAGTGAGAGTGAGAGAGAGAAGCTGTGTGTGTGAGAGAGAAGATATGAGTGAGAGAGAAAGTGAAGCTGTGAGTGAGAGAGAGGGAGAAGATGTGAGTGAGAGAGAGAGAAAGAGAAGCTGTGAGTGAGAGAGAGAGAAAGAAAGAGAAGCTGTGAGTGAGAGTGAGAGAGAGAGAAAGAGAAGCTGTGAGTGAGAGAGAGAGGGAGAAAGAGAAGCTGTGTGTGTGTGAGAGAGAAAAGATGTGAGTGAGAGAGAGAGAGAAAGAGAAGCTGTTAGTGAGAGAGAGAGAGAAAGTAAGAGAAGCTGTGAGTGAGACAGAGAGAGAAAGAGAAGCTGTGAGTGAGAGAGAGAGGGAGAAAGATAAGCTGTGAGAGAGAGAGAGAAAGAGAAGCTGTGAGTGAGAGAGAGAGAAAGGGAAGCTGTGATTGAGAGTGAGAGAGAGAGATAAAGAGAAGCTGTGAGTGAGAGAGAGAGAAAGAGAAGCTGTGAGTGAGAGAGAGAGAAGCTGTGAGTGAGAGAGAGAAAGAGAAGCTGTGATTGAGAGTGAGAGAGAGAAAGAGAAGCTGTGAGTGGGAGAGAGAGAAAGAGAGTCTGTGAGTGAGAGAGAGAAAAAGAGAACCTGTCAGTGAGAGAGAGAGAGAAAGAGAAGCTATGAGTGAGAAGGAGAGGGAAAGAGAAGCTGTGAGTGAGTGAGAGAGAGAGAGAGAAAGAGGAATTAGTGTGAGAAAGAGAGAAGCTGTGAGTGAGAGAGTGAGAGAGAGAAAGAGAAGCTGTTAGTGAGTGTGTGTGAGAGAGAGAAAGAGAAGTTGTGAGTGAGAGAGAGAGGGAGAAAGATAAGCTGTGAGAGAGAGAGAGAAAGAGAAGCTGTGAGTGAGAGAGAGAGAAAGGGAAGCTGTGATTGAGAGTGAGAGAGAGAGATAAAGAGAAGCTGTGAGTGAGAGAGAGAGAAAGAGAAGCTGTGAGAGAGAGAAAGAGAAGCTGTGAGTGAGATGGAGAGAGAAAAAGAGAAGCTGAGAGTGACACAGAGAGAGAAGCTGTGAGTTAGAGAGAGAGAGAAAGAGAAGCTGTGAGTCACGGAGAGAGAGAAAGAGAAGCTGAGAGTGAGAGAGAGAGAAACTGAAGCTGTGAGTGAGAGAGGGAGAGAAAGAGAAGCTGTGTGTGTGAGAGAGAAAGATAGTCTGAGAAAGAGAGAGTGAAAGAGAAGCTGTGAGTGAGAGAGAGAGTGAAGCTGTGAGTGAGAGAGTGAGAAAGAGAGTGAGAAAGAGAGAGTAAAAGAGAAGCTATGAGTGAGAGAGAGAGAAGCTGTGACTGAGAGAGAGAGAAGCTATGAGTGAGAGAGAGAGAAGCTGTGACTGAGAGAGAGAGAAGCTGTGAGTGAGAGAGAGAGAAAAAAAGAAGCTGTGTGTGTGAGAGAGAGAAAGAGAAGCTGTGAGTGAGATAGAGAGAGAAAGAGAAGCTGTTAGAGCGACAGAGGGAAAGAGAAGCTGTGATTGAGAGTGAGGGAGAGAAGCTGTGTGTGTGTGAGAGAGAGAATATATGAGTGAGAGAAAGAAAGAGAAGCTGTGAGTGAGACAGAGAGAGAGAAAGAGAAGCTGTGAGTGAGAGAGAGAGAGAAAGAGAAGCTGTGAGTGAGAGAGAGAGAGAATGAGAAGCTGTGAGTGAGAGAGAGAGAAGCTGTGAGTGAGAGAGAGAGAGAGAGAAGATGTGAGTGAGAGAGAGAGAAAGAGAATCTGTGAGTGAGAGAGAGAGAAAGTAAGAGAAGCTGTGAGTGAGACAGAGAGAGAAATAGAAGCTGTGAGTGAGAGAGAGAGAAGCTGTGAGTGAGAGAGAGAAAGAGAAGCTGTGATTAAGAGTGAGAGAGAGAAAGAGAAGCTGTGAGTGGGAGAGAGAGAAAGAGAGTCTGTGAGAGAGAGAGAAAGAGAAGCTGTGAGTGAGAGAGAGAGAGAAAGAGAAGCTGTGAGTGAGAAGGAGAGGGAAAGAGAAGCTGTGAGTGAGTGAGTGAGAGAGAGAAAGAGAAGCTGTGAGAGAGAAAGAGAGAAGCTGTGAGTGAGAGAGTGAGAGAAAGAAAAGAAGCTGTTAGTGAGTGAGAGAGAGAGAGAGAAAGAGTTGTGAGTGAGAGAGAGAGAAAGAGAAGCTGTGAGTGAGAGAGAGAGAGAAAGAGAAGCTGTGAGTGAGAGAGAGAAAGAGAAGCTGTGAGTGAGAGGGAGACAGAGAAAGAGAAGCTGAGAGTGACACAGAGAGAGAAGCTGTGAGTTAGAGAGAGAGAGAAAGAGAAGCTGTGAGTGACAGAGAGAGAGAAAGAGAAGCTGAGAGTGAGAGAGAGAGAGAAATTGAAGCTGTGAGTGAGAGAGTGAGAGAGAAAAAGAAGCTGTGTGTGTGTGAGAGAAAGATAGTCTGAGAAAGAGAGAGTGAAAGAGAAGCTGTGAGTGAGAGAGAGAGAGAAGCTGTGAGTGAGAGAGTGAGAAAGAGAGTGAGAAAGAGAGAGTAAAAGAGAAGCTATGAGTGAGTGAGAGAGAGAGAAGCTGTGACTGAGAGAGAGAGAAGCTGTGAGTGAGAGAGAGAGAAAGAGAAGCTGTGAGTGAGAGAGAGAGACAAAGAGAAGCTGTGAGTGAGAGAGAAACAGAAGCTGAGAGTGAGTGAGAGAGAGAAAGAGAAGCTGTGAGTGAAAGAGAGAGAAAGAGAGAAATTAGAGTGAGAAAGAGAAGCTGTGAGTGGGAGAGAGAGAAAGAGTGTCTGTGAGTGAGAGAGAGAGAAAGAGAAGCTGTGAGTGAGAGAGAGAGAGAGAAGCTGTGAGTGAGAGAGAGAGAGAACCTGTGAGTAAGAGAGAGAGGAGAATCTGTGAGTGAGTGAGAGAGAGAAAGGGAAGCTGTGAGTGAGTGAGAGAGAGAAAGAGAAGTTGTGTGTGTGAGAGAGAGAGAAAGAGAAGCTGTGAGTGAGAGAGAGAGAAAAAAAGAAGCTGTGTGTGTGTGAGAGAGAAAGAGAAGCTGTGAGTGAGAGTGCGTGAGATAGAGAGAATGAGAACCTGTGAGTGAGAGAGAGAGAGAAAGAGAAGCTGTGAGTGAGAGAAAGAGAGAATGAGAAGCTGTGAGTGAGAGAGAGAGAAGCTGTGAGTGAGACAGAGAGAGAAATAGAAGCTGTGAGTGAGAGACAGAGGGAGAAAGATAAGCTGTGAGAGAGAGAGAGAGAAAGAGAAGCTGTGAGTGAGAGAGAGAGAAAGAGAAGCTGTGATTGAGAGTGAGAGAGAGAGATAAAGAGAAGCTGTGAGTGAGAGAGAGAGAAAGAGAAGCTGTGAGTGAGAGAGAGAGAAGCTGTGAGTGAGAGAGAGAAAGAGAAGCTGTGATTAAGAGTGAGAGAGAGAGAGAAGCTGTGAGTGGGAGAGAGAGAAAGAGAGTCTGTGAGAGAGAGAGAAAGAGAAGCTGTGAGTGAGTGAGAGAGAGAAAGGGAAGTTGTGAGTGAGAGAGAGAGAAAGAGAACCTGTCAGTGAGAGAGAGAGAGAAAGAGAAGCTGTGAGTGAGAAGGAGAGGGAAAGAGAAGCTGTGAGTGAGTGAGCGAGAGAGAGAGAAAGAGAAGCTGTGAGAGAGAAAGAGAGAAGCTGTGAGTGAGAGAGTGAGAGAGAGAAAAGAAGCTGTTAGTGAGTGAGAGAGAGAGAGAAAGAGATGTGAGTGAGAGAGAGAGAAAGAGAAGCTGTGAGTGAGAGAGAGAGAGAGAAAGAGAAGTGGTGAGTGAGAGAGAGAAAGAGAAGCTGTGAGTGAGAGGGAGAAAGAGAAAGAGAAGCAGAGAGTGACACAGAGAGAGAAGCTGTGAGTTAGAGAGAGAGAGAGAAAGAGAAGCTGTGAGTGACAGAGAGAGAAAGAGAAGCTGAGAGTGAGAGAGAGAGAGAAATTGAAGCTGTGAGTGAGAGAGTGAGAGAGAAAGAGAAGCTGTGTGTGAGAGAGAGAAAGATAGTCTGAGAAAGAGAGAGTGAAAGAGAAGCTGTGAGTGAGAGAGAGAGAGAAGCTGTGAGTGAGAGAGTGAGAAAGAGAGTGAGAAAGAGAGAGTAAAAGTGAAGCTATGAGTGAGTGAGAGAGAGAAAAGCTGTGACTGAGAGAGAGAGAAGCTGTGAGTGAGAGAGAGAAAGAGAAGCTGTGTGTGAGAGAGAGAGACAAAAAGAAGCTGTGAGTGAGAGAGAAACAGAAGCTGAGAGTGAGTGAGAGAGAGAAAGAGAATGTGTGAGTGAAAGAGAGAGAAAGAGAAGCTGTGAGTTAGAGAGAGAGAAAGAGAGAAATTAGAGTGAGAAAGAGAGAGAGAGAAGCTGTGAGTGGGAGAGAGAGAAAGAGAGTCTGTGAGAGAGAGAGAAAGAGAAGCTGTGAGTGAGAGAGAGAGAAAGAGAAGCTGTGAGTGAGAAGGAGAGGGAAAGAGAAGCTGTGAGTGAGTGAGTGAGAGAGAGAAAGAGAAGCTGTGAGAGAGAAAGAGAGAAGCTGTGAGTGAGAGAGTGAGAGAAAGAAAAGAAGCTGTTAGTGAGTGAGAGAGAGAGAGAGAAAGAGTTGTGAGTGAGAGAGAGAGAAAGAGAAGCTGTGAGTGAGAGAGAGAGAGAAAGAGAAGCTGTGAGTGAGAGAGAGAAAGAGAAGCTGTGAGTGAGAGGGAGACAGAGAAAGAGAAGCTGAGAGTGACACAGAGAGAGAAGCTGTGAGTTAGAGAGAGAGAGAGAAAGAGAAGCTGTGAGTGACAGAGAGAGAGAAAGAGAAGCTGAGAGTGAGAGAGAGAGAGAAATTGAAGCTGTGAGTGAGAGAGTGAGAGAGAAAAAGAAGCTGTGTGTGTGTGAGAGAAAGATAGTCTGAGAAAGAGAGAGTGAAAGAGAAGCTGTGAGTGAGAGAGAGAGAGAAGCTGTGAGTGAGAGAGTGAGAAAGAGAGTGAGAAAGAGAGAGTAAAAGAGAAGCTATGAGTGAGTGAGAGAGAGAGAAGCTGTGACTGAGAGAGAGAGAAGCTGTGAGTGAGAGAGAGAGAAAGAGAAGCTGTGAGTGAGAGAGAGAGACAAAGAGAAGCTGTGAGTGAGAGAGAAACAGAAGCTGAGAGTGAGTGAGAGAGAGAAAGAGAAGCTGTGAGTGAAAGAGAGAGAAAGAGAGAAATTAGAGTGAGAAAGAGAGAGAGAAAGAGAAGCTGTGAGTGGGAGAGAGAGAAAGAGTGTCTGTGAGTGAGAGAGAGAGAAAGAGAAGCTGTGAGTGAGAGAGAGAGAGAGAAGCTGTGAGTGAGAGAGAGAGAGAACCTGTGAGTAAGAGAGAGAGGAGAATCTGTGAGTGAGTGAGAGAGAGAAAGGGAAGCTGTGAGTGAGTGAGAGAGAGAAAGAGAAGTTGTGTGTGTGAGAGAGAGAGAAAGAGAAGCTGTGAGTGAGAGAGAGAGAAAAAAAGAAGCTGTGTGTGTGTGTGAGAGAAAGAGAAGCTGTGAGTGAGAGTGCGTGAGATAGAGAGAATGAGAACCTGTGAGTGAGAGAGAGAGAGAAAGAGAAGCTGTGAGTGAGAGAAAGAGAGAATGAGAAGCTGTGAGTGAGAGAGAGAGAAGCTGTGAGTGAGACAGAGAGAGAAATAGAAGCTGTGAGTGAGAGACAGAGGGAGAAAGATAAGCTGTGAGAGAGAGAGAGAGAAAGAGAAGCTGTGAGTGAGAGAGAGAGAAAGAGAAGCTGTGATTGAGAGTGAGAGAGAGAGATAAAGAGACGCTGTGAGTGAGAGAGAGAGAAAGAGAAGCTGTGAGTGAGAGAGAGAGAAGCTGTGAGTGAGAGAGAGAAAGAGAAGCTGTGATTAAGAGTGAGAGAGAGAGAGAAGCTGTGAGTGGGAGAGAGAGAAAGAGAGTCTGTGAGAGAGAGAGAAAGAGAAGCTGTGAGTGAGTGAGAGAGAGAAAGGGAAGTTGTGAGTGAGAGAGAGAGAAAGAGAACCTGTCAGTGAGAGAGAGAGAGAAAGAGAAGCTGTGAGTGAGAAGGAGAGGGAAAGAGAAGCTGTGAGTGAGTGAGCGAGAGAGAGAGAAAGAGAAGCTGTGAGAGAGAAAGAGAGAAGCTGTGAGTGAGAGAGTGAGAGAGAGAAAAGAAGCTGTTAGTGAGTGAGAGAGAGAGAGAAAGAGATGTGAGTGAGAGAGAGAGAAAGAGAAGCTGTGAGTGAGAGAGAGAGAGAAAGAGAAGTGGTGAGTGAGAGAGAGAAAGAGAAGCTGTGAGTGAGAGGGAGAAAGAGAAAGAGAAGCAGAGAGTGACACAGAGAGAGAAGCTGTGAGTTAGAGAGAGAGAGAGAAAGAGAAGCTGTGAGTGACAGAGAGAGGGAAAGAGAAGCTGAGAGTGAGAGAGAGAGAGAAATTGAAGCTGTGAGTGAGAGAGTGAGAGAGAAAGAGAAGCTGTGTGTGAGAGAGAGAAAGATAGTCTGAGAAAGAGAGAGTGAAAGAGAAGCTGTGAGTGAGAGAGAGAGAGAAGCTGTGAGTGAGAGAGTGAGAAAGAGAGTGAGAAAGAGAGAGTAAAAGTGAAGCTATGAGTGAGTGAGAGAGAGAAAAGCTGTGACTGAGAGAGAGAGAAGCTGTGAGTGAGAGAGAGAAAGAGAAGCTGTGTGTGAGAGAGAGAGACAAAAAGAAGCTGTGAGTGAGAGAGAAACAGAAGCTGAGAGTGAGTGAGAGAGAGAAAGAGAATGTGTGAGTGAAAGAGAGAGAAAGAGAAGCTGTGAGTTAGAGAGAGAGAAAGAGAGAAATTAGAGTGAGAAAGAGAGAGAGAGAAGCTGTGAGTGGGAGAGAGAGAAAGAGAGTCTGTGAGAGAGAGAGAAAGAGAAGCTGTGAGTGAGAGAGAGAGAGAAAGAGAAGCTGTGAGTGAGAAGGAGAGGGAAAGAGAAGCTGTGAGTTAGAGAGAGAGAAAGAGAGAAATTAGAGTGAGAAAGAGAGAGAGAGAAGCTATGAGTGGGAGAGAGAGAAAGAGTGTCTGTGAGTGAGAGAGAGAGAAAGAGAAGCTGTGAGTGTGAGAGAGAGAGAGAAGCTGAGAGTGAGAGAGAGAGAGAGAACCTGTGAGTAAGAGAGAGAGGAGAAGCTGTGAGTGAGTGAGAGAGAGAAAGGGAAGCTGTGAGTGAGTGAGAGAGAGAAAGAGAAGCTGTGTGTGTGTGAGAGAGAGAAAGAGAAGCTGTGAGTGAGAGAGAGAAAAAAGAAGCTGTGTGTGTGTGAGAGAGAAAGAGAAGCTGTGAGTGAGATAGAGAGAGAAAGAGAAGCTGTTAGTGAGAGAGAGGGAAAGAGAAGCTGTGAGTGAGAGTGAGGGAGAGAATCTTTGTGTGTGTGTGAGAGAGAAGATATGAGTGAGAGAAAGAAAGAGAAGCTGTGAGTGAGACAGAGAGAGGGAGAAAGAGAAGCTTTGTGTGTGTGAGAGAGAAAGAAAAGCTGTGAGTGAGAGTGAGTGAGATAGAGAGAATGAGAAGCTGTGAGTGAGAGAGATAGAAAGTAAAAGAAGCTGTGAGTGAGACAGAGAGAGAAAGAGAAGCTGTGAGTGAGAGACAGAGGGAGAAAGATAAGCTGTGAGAGAGAAAAAAAGAGAAGCTGTGAGTGAGAGAGAGAGAGAAAGAGAAGCTGTGAGTGAGAGAGAGAGAAAGAGAAGCTGTGAGTGAGAGAGAGAGAAGCTGTGAGTGAGAGAGAGAAAGAGAAGCTGTGATTAAGAGTGAGAGAGAGAAAGAGAAGCTGTGAGTGGGAGAGAGAGAAAGAGAGTCTGTGAGTGAGAGAGAGAGAAAGAGAAGCTGTGAGTGAGTGAGAGAGAGAAAGGGAAGCTGTGAGTGAGTGAGAGAGAAAGAGAACCTGTCAGTGAGAGAGAGAGAGAAAGAAAGAGAAGCTGTGAGTGAGAAGGAGAGGGAAAGAGAAGCTGTGAGTGAGTGAGCGAGAGAGAGAGAGAAATAGAAGCTGTGAGAGAGAATGAGAGAAGCTGTGAGTGAGAGAGTGAGAGAGAGAAAAGAAGCTGTTAGTGAGTAAGAGAGAGAGAGAGAGTTGTGAGTGAGACAGAGAGAAAGAAAGAGAAGCTGTGAGTGAGAGAGAGAGAGAGAGAAAGAGAAGCTGAGAGTGAGAGAGAGAAATTGAAGCTGTGAGTGAGAGAGAGAGAGAGAAAGAGAAGCTGTGTGTGTGAGAGAGAAAGATAGTATGAGAAAGAGAGAGTGAAAGAGAAGCTGTGTGTGTGAGAGAGAGAGAAGCTGTGAGTGAGAGAGTGAGAAAGAGAGTGAGAAAGAGAGAGTAAAAGAGAAGCTGTGAGTGAGAGAGAGAGAGAAGCTGTGACTGAGAGAGAGAAGCTGTGACTGAGAGAGAGAGAGAAAGAGAAGCTGTGAGTGAGAGAGAGAGAAAGAGAAGCTGTGAGTGACAGAGAGAGAGAAAGCAAAGCTGTGAGAGAGAGAGAGAGAGAAAGAGAAGTTGTGAGTGAGAGAGAGAGAAGCTGTGAGTGAGTGAGAGAGAGAAGCTGTGAGTGAGAGTGAGAAAGAGAGTGAGAAAGAGAGAGTAAAAGAGAAGCTGTGAGTGAGAGAGAGAGAGAATCTGTGAGTGAGAGAGAGAGAAGCTGTGAGAGAGAGAGAGAAAGAGAAGCTGTGAGTGAGAGAGAAACAGAAGCTGAGAGTGAGAGAGAGAGAGAAGCTGTGAGTGAGAGAGAGAGAGAGAAAGAGAAATTAGAGTGAGAAAGAGAGAGAGAAAGAGAAGCTCTGAGTGGGAGAGAGAGAAAGAGTGTCTGTGAGTGAGAGAGAGAGAAAGAGAAGCTGTGAGTGAGAGAGAGAGAGAAGCTGTGAGTGAGAGAGAAGGATAAGCCGTGAGAGAAAGGGAAGCTGTGAATGAGAGAGAGAGAGAGAGAAAGAAAGAGAAGATGTGTGAGAGAGAGAGAGAGAGAAAGAGAAGCAGTGAGTGAGAGAGAAAGAAAAAGAGAAGCTGTGAGTGAGAATGAGATAGAAAGAGAAGCTGTGAGTGAGTGAGAGAGAGATAGAGAAAGAGAAGCTGTGAGAGAGAAAGAGAGAAGCTGTGAGTGAGAGAGTGAGAGAGAAAGAGAAGCTGTGAGTGAGTGAGAGAGAGAGAAGCTGTGTGTGAGCGAGAGAGAGAGAGAAAGAGAAGCTGTGAGTGAGAGAGAGAAAGAGAAGCTGTGAGTGAGAGAGAGAAAGATAAGCTGTGAGTGAGAGAGAGAGAAACAGAAGCTGAGTGAGTGAGAGAGAGCAAGGGAAACTGTGAGTGACAGAGAGAGAGATAGAAAGAGAAGCTGTGAGTGAGAGAGAGAGAAAGAGAAGCTGAGAGTGAGAGAGAGAGAGAAAGAGAAGCTGTGAGTGAGAAGGAGAGGGAAAGAGAAGCTGTGAGTGAGTGAGTGAGAGAGAGAGAGAAAAAGACAAGCTGAGAGAGAAAGAGAGAAGCTGTGAGTGAGTGAGAGAGAAAGAGAAGCTGTGAGTGAGAGAGAGAGAGAAGGAGAAGCTGTGAGAGAGAGAGAAATTAGAGTGAGAAAGAGAGAGAGAAAGAGAAGGTGTGAGTGGGAGAGAGAGAGAAAGAGAAGCTGTGTGTGAGTGAGAGAGAGAGAAGCTGTGAGTGAGAGAGAGGAAGGGAAACTGTGAGTGAGAGAGAGAGAGAGAGAGAAGCTGTGAGTGAGACAGAGAGAGAGAAAGAGAAGCTGTGAGAGAGAGAGGGAGGGAGAAAGAAAAGCTGTGTGTGAGAGAGAGAGATAAGCTGTGAGTGTGTGTGAGAGAGAAAGAGAAGCTGTGAGTGAGAGAGAGAGAAAGAAAGAGAAATTAGAGTGAGAAAGAGAGAGATAAAGAGAAGCTGTGAGTGGGAGAGAGAGAAAGAGAGTCTGTGAGTGAGAGAGAGAGAAGCTGTGAGTGAGAGAGAGAGAGAGAGAGCCTCTGTGAGTGAGAGAGAGAGAAAGAGAAGCTGTTAATGAGAGAGAGAGAGAAAGAGAAGCTGTGAGAGAGAGAAAGAGAAGCTGTGAGTGAGTGAGAGAGAGAAACGGAAGCTGTGAGTGAGAGAGAGAGAGAAAGAGAAGCTGTGAGTGAGAGAGAGAGAAAGAGAAGCTGTGAGTGTGAGAGAGAGAAAGAGAAGCTGTGAGTGAGAGAGAGAGAGAATGAGAAGCTGAGAGAGAGAAAGAAAGAGAAGCTGTGAGAGAGAGAGAAAGAGAAGCTGTGAGTGAGAGAGAAAGAGAAGCTGTGAGTGAGAGAGAGAAAGAGAAGATGTGAGTGAGAGAGAGGGAGAGAGAGAAAGAGAAGATGTGAGTGAGAGAGAGAGAGAAAGAGAAGCAGTGAGTGTGACAGGGAGAGAGTAAAAGAGAAGCTGTGAGTGAGAGAGAGAGAGAAAGAGAAGCTGTGAGTTAGAGAAAGAAAGAAAGCGAAGCAGTGAGTGAGAGAGAGAGAGAGAAAGAGAAACTGTGAGTGAGAGGAAGAGAAAGAGAAGCTGTGAGTGAGAGAGAGAGAGAAAGAGAAACTGTGTGTGTGTGTGAGAGAGAAACAGAAGCTGTGAGTGAGAGAGAGAGAGAAAGAGAAGCTGTGAGTGAGAGAGAGAGAGAAGCTGTGAGAGAGAGAGAGAAGCTGTGAGTGAGGGAGAGAGAAAGAGAAGCTGTGAGTGAGAGAGAGAGAGGCTGTGAGTGTGTGTGAGAGAGAAAGAGAAGCTGTGAGTGAGAGAGAGAGAGAGAGAAGCTGTGAGAGAGAGTGAGAAAGAGAAGATGTGAGGGAGAGAGAGGGAGAGAGAGAAAGAGAAGATGTGAGTGAGTGAGTGAGAGAAAGAGAAGCTGTGTGTGTGAGAGAGAAAGATAGTCTGAGAAAGAGAGAGTGAAAGAGAAGCTGTTAATGAGAGAGAGAGAGAAAGAGAAGCTGTGAGAGAGAGAAAGAGAAGCTGTGAGTGAGTGAGAGAGAGAAACGGAAGCTGTGAGTGAGAGAGAGAGAGAAAGAGAAGCTGTGAGTGAGAGAGAGAGAAAGAGAAGCTGTGAGTGTGAGAGAGAGAAAGAGAAGCTGTGAGTGAGAGAGAGAGAGAATGAGAAGCTGAGAGAGAGAAAGAAAGAGAAGCTGTGAGAGAGAGAGAAAGAGAAGCTGTGAGTGAGAGAGAGAAAGAGAAGATGTGAGTGAGAGAGAGGGAGAGAGAGAAAGAGAAGATGTGAGTGAGAGAGAGAGAGAAAGAGAAGCAGTGAGTGTGACAGGGAGAGAGTAAAAGAGAAGCTGTGAGTGAGAGAGAGAGAGAAAGAGAAGCTGTGAGTTAGAGAAAGAAAGAAAGCGAAGCAGTGAGTGAGAGAGAGAGAGAGAAAGAGAAACTGTGAGTGAGAGGAAGAGAAAGAGAAGCTGTGAGTGAGAGAGAGAGAGAAAGAGAAACTGTGTGTGTGTGAGAGAGAGAAACAGAAGCTGTGAGTGAGAGAGAGAGAGAAAGAGAAGCTGTGAGTGAGAGAGAGAGAGAAGCTGTGAGAGAGAGAGAGAAGCTGTGAGTGAGGGAGAGAGAAAGAGAAGCTGTGAGTGAGAGAGAGAGAGGCTGTGAGTGTGTGTGAGAGAGAAAGAGAAGCTGTGAGTGAGAGAGAGAGAGAGAGAAGCTGTGAGAGAGAGTGAGAAAGAGAAGATGTGAGGGAGAGAGAGGGAGAGAGAGAAAGAGAAGATGTGAGTGAGTGAGAGAGAGAAAGAGAAGCTGTGTGTGTGTGAGAGAAAGATAGTCTGAGAAAGAGAGAGTGAAAGAGAAGCTGTGAGTGAGAGAGAGAGAGAAGCTGTGAGTGAGAGAGTGAGAAAGAGAGTGAGAAAGAGAGAGTAAAAGAGAAGCTATGAGTGAGTGAGGGAGAGAGAAGCTGTGACTGAGAGAGAGAGAAGCTGTGAGTGAGAGAGAGAGAAAGAGAAGCTGTGAGTGAGAGAGAGAGACAAAGAGAAGCTGTGAGTGAGAGAGAAACAGAACCTGAGAGTGAGTGAGAGAGAGAAAGAGAGAAATTAGAGTGAGAAAGAGAGAGAGAAAGAGAAGCTGTGAGTGGGAGAGAGAGAAAGAGTGTCTGTGAGTGAGAGAGAGAGAAAGAGAAGCTGTGAGTGAGAGAGAGAGAGAAGCTGTGAGTGAGAGAGAGAGAGAGAACCTGTGAGTAAGAGAGAGAGAATCTGTGAGTGAGTGAGAGAGAGAAAGGGAAGCTGTGAGTGAGTGAGAGAGAGAAAGAGAAGCTGTGTGTGTGAGAGAGAGAGAAAGAGAAGCTGTGAGTGAGAGAGAGAGAAAAAAAGAAGCTGCGTGTGTGTGTGAGAGAAAGAGAAGCTGTGAGTGAGAGTGCGTGAGATAGAGAGAATGAGAAGCTGTGAGTGAGAGAGAGAGAGAAAGAGGAGCTGTGAGTGAGAGAAAGAGAGAATGAGAAGCTGTGAGTGAGAGAGAGAGAAGCTGTGAGTGAGACAGAGAGAGAAATAGAAGCTGTGAGTGAGAGACAGAGGGAGAAAGATAAGCTGTGAGAGAGAGAGAGAGAAAGAGAAGCTGTGAGTGAGAGAGAGAGAAAGAGAAGCTGTGATTGAGAGTGAGAGAGAGAGATAAAGAGAAGCTGTGAGTGAGAGAGAGAGAAAGAGAAGCTGTGAGTGAGAGAGAGAGAAGCTGTGAGTGAGAGAGAGAAAGAGAAGCTGTGATTAAGAGTGTGAGAGAGAGAGAAGCTGTGAGTGGGAGAGAGAGAAAGAGAGTCTGTGAGAGAGAGAGAGAAAGAGAAGCTGTGAGTGAGTGAGAGAGAGAAAGGGAAGTTGTGAGTGAGAGAGAGAGAAAGAGAACCTGTCAGTGAGAGAGAGAGAGAGAAAGAGAAGCTGTGAGTGAGAAGGAGAGGGAAAGAGAAGCTGTGAGTGACTGAGCGAGAGAGAGAGAAAGAGAAGCTGTGAGAGAGAAAGAGAGAAGCTGTGAGTGAGAGAGTGAGAGAGAGAAAAGAAGCTGTTAGTGAGTGAGAGAGAGAGAGAAAGAGTTGTGAGTGAGAGAGAGAGAAAGAGAAGCTGTGAGTGAGAGAGAGAGAGAAAGAGAAGCTGTGAGTGAGAGAGAGAAAGAGAAGCTGTGAGTGAGAGGGAGAAAGAGAAAGAGAAGCAGAGAGTGACACAGAGAGAGAAGCTGTGAGTTAGAGAGAGAGAGAGAAAGAGAAGCTGTGAGTGACAGAGAGAGAGAAAGAGAAGCTGAGAGTGAGAGAGAGAGAGAAATTGAAGCTGTGAGTGAGAGAGTGAGAGAGAAAGAGAAGCTGTGTGTGTGAGAGAGAAAGATAGACTGAGAAAGAGAGAGTGAAAGAGAAGCTGTGAGTGAGAGAGAGAGTGAAGCTGTGAGTGAGAGAGTGAGAAAGAGAGTGAGAAAGAGAGAGTAAAAGTGAAGCTATGAGTGAGTGAGAGAGAGAGAAGCTGTGACTGAGAGAGAGAGAAGCTGTGAGTGAGAGAGAGAAAGAGAAGCTGTGAGTGAGAGAGAGAGACAAAGAGAAGCTGTGAGTGAGAGAGAAACAGAAGCTGAGAGTGAGTGAGAGAGAGAAAGAGAAGCTGTGAGTGAAAGAGAGAGAAAGAGAAGCTGTGAGTTAGAGAGAGAGAAAGAGAGAAATTAGAGTGAGAAAGAGAGAGAGAGAGAAGCTGTGAGTGGGAGAGAGAGAAAGAGTGTCTGTGAGTGAGAGAGAGAGAAAGAGAAGCTGTGAGTGAGAGAGAGAGAGAGAAGCTGTGAGTGAGAGAGAGAGAGAGAACCTGTGAGTAAGAGAGAGAGGAGAAGCTGTGAGTGAGTGAGAGAGAGAAAGGGAAGCTGTGAGTGAGTGAGAGAGAGAAAGAGAAGCTGTGTGTGTGTGAGAGAGAGAAAGAGAAGCTGTGAGTGAGAGAGAGAGAAAAAAGAAGCTGTGTGTGTGTGAGAGAGAAAGAGAAGCTGTGAGTGAGATAGAGAGAGAAAGAGAAGCTGTTAGTGAGAGAGAGGGAAAGAGAAGCTGTGAGTGAGAGTGAGGGAGAGAATCTTTGTGTGTGTGTGTGAGAGAAGATATGAGTGAGAGAAAGAAAGAGAAGCTGTGAGTGAGACAGAGAGAGGGAGAAAGAGAAGCTTTGTGTGTGTGAGAGAGAAAGAGAAGCTGTGAGTGAGAGTGAGTGAGATAGAGAGAATGAGAAGCTGTGAGTGAGAGAGAGAGAGAAAGAGAAGCTGTGAGTGAGAGAGAGAGAATGAGAAGCTGTGAGTGAGAGAGAGAAGCTGTGAGTGAGAGAGAGAGAGAAGATGTGAGTGAGAGAGAGAGAGAAAGAGAATCTGTGAGTGAGAGAGATAGAAAGTAAAAGAAGCTGTGAGTGAGACAGAGAGAGAAAGAGAAGCTGTGAGTGAGAGACAGAGGGAGAAAGATAAGCTGTGAGAGAGAGAGAAAAAGAGAAGCTGGGAGTGAGAGAGAGAGAGAAAGAGAAGCTGTGAGTGAGAGAGAGAGAAAGAGAAGCTGTGAGTGAGAGAGAGAGAAGCTGTGAGTGAGAGAGAGAAAGAGAAGCTGTGATTAAGAGTGAGAGAGAGAAAGAGAAGCTGTGAGTGGGAGAGAGAGAAAGAGAGTCTGTGAGTGAGAGAGAGAGAAAGAGAAGCTGTGAGTGAGTGAGAGAGAAAGAGAACCTGTCAGTGAGAGAGAGAGAGAAAGAAAGAGAAGCTGTGAGTGAGAAGGAGAGGGAAAGAGAAGCTGTGAGTGAGTGAGCGAGAGAGAGAGAGAAAGAGAAGCTGTGAGAGAGAAAGAGAGAAGCTGTGTGTGAGAGAGTGAGAGAGAGAAAAGAAGCTGTTAGTGAGTGAGAGAGAGAGAGAAAGAGTTGTGAGTGAGACAGAGAGAAAGAAAGAGAAGCTGTGAGTGAGAGAGAGAGAGAGAGAAAGAGAAGCTGAGAGTGAGAGAGAGAAATTGAAGCTGTGAGTGAGAGAGAGAGAGAAAGAGAAGCTGTGTGTGTGAGAGAGAAAGATAGTATGAGAAAGAGAGAGTGAAAGAGAAGCTGTGTGTGTGAGAGAGAGAGAAGCTGTGAGTGAGAGAGTGAGAAAGAGAGTGAGAAAGACAGAGTAAAAGAGAAGCTGTGAGTGAGAGAGAGAGAGAAGCTGTGACTGAGAGAGAGAAGCTGTGACTGAGAGAGAGAGAAAGAGAAGCTGTGAGTGAGAGAGAGAGAAAGAGAAGGTGTGAGTGACAGAGAGAGAGAAAGCAAAGCTGTGAGTGAGAGAGAGAGAGAGAAAGAGAAGCTGTGAGTGAGAGAGAGAGAAGCTGTGAGTGAGTGAGAGAGAGAAGCTGTGAGTGAGAGTGAGAAAGAGAGTGAGAAAGAGAGAGTAAAAGAGAAGCTGTGAGTGAGAGAGAGAGAGAATCTGTGAGTGATAGAGAGAGAAGCTGTGAGAGAGAGAGAGAGAGAGAAGCTGTGAGTGAGAGAGAAACAGAAGCTGAGAGTGAGAGAGAGAGAGAAGCTGTGAGTGAGAGAGAGAGAGAGAGAGAAATTAGAGTGAGAAAGAGAGAGAGAAAGAGAAGCTGTGAGTGGGAGAGAGAGAAAGAGTGTCTGTGAGTGAGAGAGAGAGAAAGAGAAGCTGTGAGTGAGAGAGAGAGAGAAGCTGTGAGTGAGAGAGAAGGATAAGCTGTGAGAGAAAGGGAAGCTGTGAATGAGAGAGAGAGAGAGAGAGAAAGAAAGAGAAGATGTGTGTGAGAGAGAGAGAGAGAAAGAGAAGCAGTGAGTGAGAGAGAAAGAAAAAGAGAAGCTGTGAGTGAGAATGAGATAGAAAGAGAAGCTGTGAGTGAGTGAGAGAGAGATAGAGAAAGAGAAGCTGTGAGAGAGAAAGAGAGAAGCTGTGAGTGAGAGAGTGAGAGAGAAAGAAAGAGAAGCTGTGAGTGAGTGAGAGAGAGAGAAGCTGTGTGTGAGCGAGAGAGAGAGAGAAAGAGAAGCTGTGAGTGAGAGAGAGAAAGAGAAGCTGTGAGTGAGAGAGAGAAAGATAAGCTGTGAGTGAGAGAGAGAGAAAGAGAAGCTGAGTGAGTGAGAGAGAGCAAGGGAACCTGTGAGTGACAGAGAGAGAGATAGAAAGAGAAGCAGTGAGTGAGAGAGTGAGAAAGAGAAGCTGAGAGTGAGAGAGAGAGAGAAAGAGAAGCTGTGAGTGAGAAGGAGAGGGAAAGAGAAGCTGTGAGTGAGTGAGTGAGAGAGAGAGAGAAAAAGACAAGCTGAGAGAGAAAGAGAGAAGCTGTGAGTGAGTGAGAGAGAAAGAGAAGCTGTGAGTGAGAGAGAGAGAGAAGGAGAAGCTGTGTGAGAGAGAGAAATTAGAGTGAGAAAGAGAGAGAGAAAGAGAAGCTGTGAGTGGGAGAGAGAGAGAAAGAGAAGCTGTGTGTGAGTGAGAGAGAGAGAAGTTTGAGTGAGAGAGAGGAAGGGAAACTGTGAGTGAGAGAGAGAGAGAGAGAAGCTGTGAGTGAGACAGAGAGAGAGAAAGAGAAGCTGTGAGAGAGAGAGGGAGGGAGAAAGAAAAGCTGTGTGTGTGAGAGAGAGATAAGCTGTGAGTGTGTGTGAGAGAGAAAGAGAAGCTGTGAGTGAGAGAGAGAGAAAGAAAGAGAAATTAGAGTGAGAAAGAGAGAGATAAAGAGAAGCTGTGAGTGGGAGAGAGAGAAAGAGTCTGTGAGTGAGAGAGAGAGAAGCTGTGAGTGAGTGAGAGAGAGAGCCTCTGTGAGTGAGAGAGAGAGAAAGAGAAGCTGTTAATGAGAGAGAGAGAGAAAGAGAAGCTGTGAGAGAGAGAAAGAGAAGCTGTGAGTGAGTGAGAGAGAGAAACGGAAGCTGTGAGTGAGAGAGAGAGAGAAAGAGAAGCTGTGAGTGAGAGAGAGAGAAAGAGAAGCTGTGAGTGTGAGAGAGAGAAAGAGAAGCTGTGAGTGAGAGAGAGAGAGAATGAGAAGCTGAGAGAGAGAGAGAAAGAGAAGCTGTGAGAGAGAGAGAAAGAGAAGCTGTGAGTGAGAGAGAGAAAGAGAAGATGTGAGTGAGAGAGAGGGAGAGAGAGAAAGAGAAGATGTGAGTGAGAGAGAGAGAGAAAGAGAAGCAGTGAGTGTGACAGGGAGAGAGTAAAAGAGAAGCTGTGAGTGAGAGAGAGAGAAAGAGAAGCTGTGAGTTAGAGAAAGAAAGAAAGCGAAGCAGTGAGTGAGAGAGAGAGAAAGAGAAACTGTGAGTGAGAGGAAGAGAAAGAGAAGCTGTGAGTGAGAGAGAGAGAGAAAGAGAAACTGTGTGTGTGTGAGAGAGAGAAACAGAAGCTGTGAGTGAGAGAGAGAGAGAAAGAGAAGCTGTGAGTGAGAGAGAGAGAGAAGCTGTGAGAGAGAGAGAGAAGCTGTGAGTGAGGGAGAGAGAAAGAGAAGCTGTGAGTGAGAGAGAGAGAGAGGCTGTGAGTGTGTGTGAGAGAGAAAGAGAAGCTGTGAGTGAGAGAGAGAGAGAAGCTGTGAGAGAGAGTGAGAAAGAGAAGATGTGAGTGAGAGAGAGGGAGAGAGAGAAAGAGAAGATGTGAGTGAGTGAGAGAGAGAAAGAGAAGCTGTGTGTGTGAGAGAGAAAGATAGTCTGAGAAAGAGAGAGTGAAAGAGAAGCTGTGAGTGAGAGAGAGAGAGAAGCTGTGAGTGAGAGAGTGAGCAAGAGAGTGAGAAAGAGAGAGTAAAAGAGAAGCTATGAGTGAGTGAGAGAGAGAGAAGCTGTGACAGAGAGAGAGAAGCTGTGAGTGAGAGAGAGAGAAAGAGAAGCTGTGAGTGAGAGAGAGAGACAAAGAGAAGCTGTGAGTGAGAGAGAAACAGAAGCTGAGAGTGAGTGAGAGAGAGAAAGAGAGAAATTAGAGTGAGAAAGAGAGAGAGAAAGAGAAGCTGTGAGTGGGAGAGAGAGAAAGAGTGTCTGTGAGTGAGAGAGAGAGAAAGAGAAGCTGTGAGTGAGTGAGAGAGAGAGAGAAGCTGTGAGTGAGAGAGAGAGAGAACCTGTGAGTAAGAGAGAGAGGAGAATCTGTGAGTGAGTGAGAGAGAGAAAGGGAAGATGTGAGTGAGTGAGAGAGAGAAAGAGAAGCTGTGTGTGTGTGTGAGAGAGAAAGAGAAGCTGTGAGTGAGAGAGAGAGAGAAGCTGTGAGAGAGAGAGAGAAGCTGTGAGTGAGGGAGAGAGAAAGAGAAGCTGTGAGTGAGAGAGAGAGAGGCTGTGTGTGTGAGAGAGAAAGAGAAGCTGTGAGTGAGAGAGAGAGAGAGAAGCTGTGAGAGAGAGTGAGAAAGAGAAGATGTGAGTGAGAGAGAGGGAGAGAGAGAAAGAGAAGATGTGAGTGAGTGAGAGAGAGAAAGAGAAGCTGTGTGTGTGAGAGAGAAAGATAGTCTGAGAAAGAGAGAGTGAAAGAGAAGCTGTGTGTGAGAGAGAGAGAGAAGCTGTGAGTGAGAGAGTGAGAAAGAGAGTGAGAAAGACAGAGTAAAAGAGAAGCTGTGAGTGAGAGAGAGAGAGAGAAGCTGTGACTGAGAGAGAGAAGCTGTGACTGAGAGAGAGAGAAAGAGAAGCTGTGAGTGAGAGAGAGAGAAAGAGAAGCTGTGAGTGACAGAGAGAGAGAAAGCAAAGCTGTGAGTGAGAGAAAGAGAGAGAAAGAGAAGCTGTGAGTGAGAGAGAGAGAAGCTGTGAGTGAGTGAGAGAGAGAAGCTGTGAGTGAGAGTGAGAAAGAGAGTGAAAAAGAGAGAGTAAAAGAGAAGCTGTGAGTGAGAGAGAGAGAGAATCTGTGAGTGATAGAGAGAGAAGCTGTGTGAGAGAGAGAGAGAAAGAGAAGCTGTGAGTGAGAGAGAAACAGAAGCTGAGAGTGAGAGAGAGAGAGAAGCTGTGAGTGAGAGAGAGAGAGAGAGAGAAATTAGAGTGAGAAAGAGAGAGAGAAAGTGAAGCTGTGAGTGGGAGAGAGAGAAAGAGTTCTGTGAGTGAGTGAGAGAGAAAGAGAAGCTGTGAGTGAGAGAGAGAGAGAAGCTGTGAGTGAGAGAGAAGGATAAGCCGTGAGAGAAAGGGAAGCTGTGAATGAGAGAGAGAGAGAGAGAGAAAGAAAGAGAAGATGTGTGAGAGAGAGAGAGAGAAAGAGAAGCAGTGAGTGAGAGAGAAAGAAAAAGAGAAGCTGTGAGTGAGAATGAGATAGAAAGAGAAGCTGTGAGTGAGTGAGAGAGAGATAGAGAAAGAGAAGCTGTGAGAGAGAAAGAGAGAAGCTGTGAGTGAGAGAGTGAGAGAGAAAGAGAAGCTGTGAGTGAGTGAGAGAGAGAGAAGCTGTGTGTGAGCGAGAGAGAGAGAAAGAGAAGCTGTGAGTGAGAGAGAGAGAGAAGGAGAAGCTGTGTGAGAGAGAGAAATTAGAGTGAGAAAGAGAGAGAGAAAGAGAAGCTGTGAGTGGGAGAGAGAGAGAAAGAGAAGCTGTGTGTGAGTGAGAGAGAGAGAAGCTGTGAGTGAGAGAGAGGAAGGGAAACTGTGAGTGAGAGAGAGAGAGAGAGAAGCTGTGAGTGAGACAGAGAGAGAGAAAGAGAAGCTGTGAGAGAGAGAGGGAGGGAGAAAGAAAAGCTGTGTGTGTGAGAGAGAGATAAGCTGTGAGTGTGTGTGAGAGAGAAAGAGAAGCTGTGAGTGAGAGAGAGAGAAAGAAAGAGAAATTAGAGTGAGAAAGAGAGAGATAAAGAGAAGCTGTGAGTGGGAGAGAGAGAAAGAGTCTGTGAGTGAGAGAGAGAGAAGCTGTGAGTGAGAGAGAGAGAGAGCCTCTGTGAGTGAGAGAGAGAGAAAGAGAAGCTGTTAATGAGAGAGAGAGAGAAAGAGAAGCTGTGAGAGAGAGAAAGAGAAGCTGTGAGTGAGTGAGAGAGAGAAACGGAAGCTGTGAGTGAGAGAGAGAGAGAAAGAGAAGCTGTGAGTGAGAGAGAGAGAAAGAGAAGCTGTGAGTGTGAGAGAGAGAAAGAGAAGCTGTGAGTGAGAGAGAGAGAGAATGAGAAGCTGAGAGAGAGAGAGAAAGAGAAGCTGTGAGAGAGAGAGAAAGAGAAGCTGTGAGTGAGAGAGAGAAAGAGAAGATGTGAGTGAGAGAGAGGGAGAGAGAGAAAGAGAAGATGTGAGTGAGAGAGAGAGAGAAAGAGAAGCAGTGAGTGTGACAGGGAGAGAGTAAAAGAGAAGCTGTGAGTGAGAGAGAGAGAGAAAGAGAAGCTGTGAGTTAGAGAAAGAAAGAAAGCGAAGCAGTGAGTGAGAGAGAGAGAAAGAGAAACTGTGAGTGAGAGGAAGAGAAAGAGAAGCTGTGAGTGAGAGAGAGAGAAAGAGAAACTGTGTGTGTGAGAGAGAGAGAAACAGAAGCTGGGAGTGAGAGAGAGAGAGAAAGAGAAGCTGTGAGTGAGAGAGAGAGAGAAGCTGTGAGAGAGAGAGAGAAGCTGTGAGTGAGGGAGAGAGAAAGAGAAGCTGTGAGTGAGAGAGAGAGAGGCTGTGAGTGTGTGTGAGAGAGAAAGAGAAGCTGTGAGTGAGAGAGAGAGAGAGAAGCTGTGAGAGAGAGTGAGAAAGAGAAGATGTGAGTGAGAGAGAGGGAGAGAGAGAAAGAGAAGATGTGAGTGAGTGAGAGAGAGAAAGAGAAGCTGTGTGTGTGAGAGAGAAAGATAGTCTGAGAAAGAGAGAGTGAAAGAGAAGCTGTGAGTGAGAGAGAGAGAGAAGCTGTGAGTGAGAGAGTGAGAAAGAGAGTGAGAAAGAGAGAGTAAAAGAGAAGCTATGAGTGAGTGAGAGAGAGAGAAGCTGTGACAGAGAGAGAGAAGCTGTGAGTGAGAGAGAGAGAAAGAGAAGCTGTGAGTGAGAGAGAGAGACAAAGAGAAGCTGTGAGTGAGAGAGAAACAGAAGCTGAGAGTGAGTGAGAGAGAGAAAGAGAGAAATTAGAGTGAGAAAGAGAGAGAGAAAGAGAAGCTGTGAGTGGGAGAGAGAGAAAGAGTGTCTGTGAGTGAGAGAGAGAGAAAGAGAAGCTGTGAGTGAGTGAGAGAGAGAGAGAAGCTGTGAGTGAGAGAGAGAGAGAACCTGTGAGTAAGAGAGAGAGGAGAATCTGTGAGTGAGTGAGAGAGAGAAAGGGAAGATGTGAGTGAGTGAGAGAGAGAAAGAGAAGCTGTGTGTGTGTGTGAGAGAGAAAGAGAAGCTGTGAGTGAGAGAGAGAGAGAAGCTGTGAGAGAGAGAGAGAGAAGCTGTGAGTGAGGGAGAGAGAAAGAGAAGCTGTGAGTGAGAGAGAGAGAGGCTGTGTGTGTGAGAGAGAAAGAGAAGCTGTGAGTGAGAGAGAGAGAGAGAAGCTGTGAGAGAGAGTGAGAAAGAGAAGATGTGAGTGAGAGAGAGGGAGAGAGAGAAAGAGAAGATGTGAGTGAGTGAGAGAGAGAAAGAGAAGCTGTGTGTGTGAGAGAGAAAGATAGTCTGAGAAAGAGAGAGTGAAAGAGAAGCTGTGTGTGAGAGAGAGAGAGAAGCTGTGAGTGAGAGAGTGAGAAAGAGAGTGAGAAAGACAGAGTAAAAGAGAAGCTGTGAGTGAGAGAGAGAGAGAGAAGCTGTGACTGAGAGAGAGAAGCTGTGACTGAGAGAGAGAGAAAGAGAAGCTGTGAGTGAGAGAGAGAGAAAGAGAAGCTGTGAGTGACAGAGAGAGAGAAAGCAAAGCTGTGAGTGAGAGAGAGAGAGAGAAAGAGAAGCTGTGAGTGAGAGAGAGAGAAGCTGTGAGTGAGTGAGAGAGAGAAGCTGTGAGTGAGAGTGAGAAAGAGAGTGAAAAAGAGAGAGTAAAAGAGAAGCTGTGAGTGAGAGAGAGAGAGAATCTGTGAGTGATAGAGAGAGAAGCTGTGTGAGAGAGAGAGAGAAAGAGAAGCTGTGAGTGAGAGAGAAACAGAAGCTGAGAGTGAGAGAGAGAGAGAAGCTGTGAGTGAGAGAGAGAGAGAGAGAGAAATTAGAGTGAGAAAGAGAGAGAGAAAGTGAAGCTGTGAGTGGGAGAGAGAGAAAGAGTTCTGTGAGTGAGTGAGAGAGAAAGAGAAGCTGTGAGTGAGAGAGAGAGAGAAGCTGTGAGTGAGAGAGAAGGATAAGCCGTGAGAGAAAGGGAAGCTGTGAATGAGAGAGAGAGAGAGAGAGAAAGAAAGAGAAGATGTGTGAGAGAGAGAGAGAGAAAGAGAAGCAGTGAGTGAGAGAGAAAGAAAAAGAGAAGCTGTGAGTGAGAATGAGATAGAAAGAGAAGCTGTGAGTGAGTGAGAGAGAGATAGAGAAAGAGAAGCTGTGAGAGAGAAAGAGAGAAGCTGTGAGTGAGAGAGTGAGAGAGAAAGAGAAGCTGTGAGTGAGTGAGAGAGAGAGAAGCTGTGTGTGAGCGAGAGAGAGAGAAAGAGAAGCTGTGAGTGAGAGAGAGAAAGAGAAGCTGTGAGTGAGAGAGAGAAAGATAAGCTGTGAGTGAGAGAGAGAGAAAGAGAAGCTGAGTGAGTGAGAGAGAGCAAGGGAACCTGTGAGTGACAGAGAGAGAGATAGAAAGAGAAGCAGTGAGTGAGAGAGAGAGAAAGAGAAGCTGTGAGTGAGAGAGAGAAAGAGAAGATGTGAGTGAGAGAGAGGGAGAGAGAGAAAGAGAAGATGTGAGTGAGAGAGAGAGAGAAAGAGAAGCAGTGAGTGTGACAGGGAGAGAGTAAAAGAGAAGCTGTGAGTGAGAGAGAGAGAGAAAGAGAAGCTGTGAGTTAGAGAAAGAAAGAAAGCGAAGCAGTGAGTGAGAGAGAGAGAAAGAGAAACTGTGAGTGAGAGGAAGAGAAAGAGAAGCTGTGAGTGAGAGAGAGAGAGAAAGAGAAACTGTGTGTGTGTGAGAGAGAGAAACAGAAGCTGTGAGTGAGAGAGAGAGAGAAAGAGAAGCTGTGAGTGAGAGAGAGAGAGAAGCTGTGAGAGAGAGAGAGAAGCTGTGAGTGAGGGAGAGAGAAAGAGAAGCTGTGAGTGAGAGAGAGAGAGGCTGTGAGTGTGTGTGAGAGAGAAAGAGAAGCTGTGAGTGAGAGAGAGAGAGAGAGAAGCTGTGAGAGAGAGTGAGAAAGAGAAGATGTGAGTGAGAGAGAGGGAGAGAGAGAAAGAGAAGATGTGAGTGAGTGAGAGAGAGAAAGAGAAGCTGTGTGTGTGAGAGAGAAAGATAGTCTGAGAAAGAGAGAGTGAAAGAGAAGCTGTGAGTGAGAGAGAGAGAGAAGCTGTGAGTGAGAGAGTGAGAAAGAGAGTGAGAAAGAGAGAGTAAAAGAGAAGCTATGAGTGAGTGAGAGAGAGAGAAGCTGTGACTGAGAGAGAGAGAAGCTGTGAGTGAGAGAGAGAGAAAGAGAAGCTGTGAGTGAGAGAGAGAGACAAAGAGAAGCTGTGAGTGAGAGAGAAACAGAAGCTGAGAGTGAGTGAGAGAGAGAAAGAGAGAAATTAGAGTGAGAAAGAGAGAGAGAAAGAGAAGCTGTGAGTGGGAGAGAGAGAAAGAGTGTCTGTGAGTGAGAGAGAGAGAAAGAGAAGCTGTGAGTGAGTGAGAGAGAGAGAGAAGCTGTGAGTGAGAGAGAGAGAGAACCTGTGAGTAAGAGAGAGAGGAGAATCTGTGAGTGAGTGAGAGAGAGAAAGGGAAGCTGTGAGTGAGTGAGAGAGAGAAAGAGAAGCTGTGTGTGTGTGAGAGAGAGAAAGAGAAGCTGTGAGTGAGAGAGAGAGAGAAGCTGTGAGAGAGAGAGAGAAGCTGTGAGTGAGGGAGAGAGAAAGAGAAGCTGTGAGTGAGAGAGAGAGAGGCTGTGTGTGTGAGAGAGAAAGAGAAGCTGTGAGTGAGAGAGAGAGAGAAGCTGTGAGAGAGAGTGAGAAAGAGAAGATGTGAGTGAGAGAGAGGGAGAGAGAGAAAGAGAAGATGTGAGTGAGTGAGAGAGAGAAAGAGAAGCTGTGTGTGAGAGAGAGAAAGATAGTCTGAGAAAGAGAGAGTGAAAGAGAAGCTGTGAGTGAGAGAGAGAGAGAAGCTGTGATTGAGAGAGTGAGAAAGAGAGTGAGAAAGAGAGAGTAAAAGAGAAGCTATGAGTGAGTGAGAGAGAGAGAAGCTGTGACTGAGAGAGAGAGAAGCTGTGAGTGAGAGAGAGAGAAAGAGAAGCTGTGAGTGAGAGAGAGAGACAAAGAGAAGCTGTGAGTGAGAGAGAAACAGAAGCTGAGAGTGAGTGAGAGAGAGAAAGAGAGAAATTAGAGTGAGAAAGAGAGAGAGAAAGAGAAGCTGTGAGTGGGAGAGAGAGAAAGAGTGTCTGTGAGTGAGAGAGAGAGAAAGAGAAGCTGTGAGTGAGTGAGAGAGAGAGAGAAGCTGTGAGTGAGAGAGAGAGAGAGAACCTGTGAGTAAGAGAGAGAGGAGAATCTGTGAGTGAGTGAGAGAGAGAAAGGGAAGCTGTGAGTGAGTGAGAGAGAGAAAGAGAAGCTGTGTCTGTGAGAGAGAGAGAAAGAGAAGCTGTGAGTGAGAGAGAGAAAAAAAAAGAAGCTGTGTGTGTGTGTGAGAGAAAGAGAAGCTGTGAGTGAGAGTGTGTGAGATAGAGAGAATGAGAAGCTGTGAGTGAGAGAGAGAGAGAAAGAGAAGCTGTGAGTGAGAGAAAGAGAGAATGAGAAGCTGTGAGTGAGAGAGAGAGAAGCTGTGAGTGAGACAGAGAGAGAAATAGAAGCTGTGAGTGAGAGACAGAGGGAGAAAGATAAGCTGTGAGTGAGAGAGAGTGAAAGAGAAGCTGTGAGTGAGAGAGAGAGAAAGAGAAGCTGTGATTGAGAGTGAGAGAGAGAGATAAAGAGAAGCTGTGAGTGAGAGAGAGAAGCTGTGAGTGAGAGAGAGAGAAGCTGTGAGTGAGAGAGAGAAAGAGAAGCTGTGATTAAGAGTGAGAGAGAGAGAGAAGCTATGAGTGGGAGAGAGAGAAAGAGAGTCTGTGAGAGAGAGAGAAAGAGAAGCTGTGAGTGAGTGAGAGAGAGAAAGGGAAGTTGTGAGTGAGAGAGAGAGAAAGAGAACCTGTCAGTGAGAGAGAGAGAGAAAGAGAAGCTGTGAGTGAGAAGGAGAGGGAAAGAGAAGCTGTGAGTGAGTGAGCGAGAGAGAGAGAAAGAGAAGCTGTGAGAGAGAAAGAGAGAAGCTGTGAGTGAGAGAGTGAGAGAGAGAAAAGAAGCTGTTAGTGAGTGAGAGAGAGAGAGAAAGAGTTGTGAGTGAGAGAGAGAGAAGGAGAAGCTGTGAGTGAGAGAGAGAGAGAAAGAGAAGCTGTGAGTGAGAGAGAGAAAGAGAAGCTGTGAGTGAGAGGGAGAAAGAGAAAGAGAAGCAGAGAGTGACACAGAGAGAGAAGCTGTGAGTTAGAGAGAGAGAAAGAGAAGCTGTGAGTGACAGAGAGAAAGAGAAGCTGATAGTGAGAGAGAGAGAGAAATTGAAGCTGTGAGTGAGAGAGTGAGAAAGAGAGTGAGAAAGAGAGAGTAAAAGTGAAGCTATGAGTGAGTGAGAGAGAGAGAAGCTGTGAGTGAGAGAGAGAGAAAGAGAAGCTGTGAGTGAGAGAGAGAGACAAAGAGAAGCTGTGAGTGAGAGAGAAACAGAAGCTGAGAGTGAGTGAGAGAGAGAAAGAGAGAAATTAGAGTGAGAAAGAGAGAGAGAAAGAGAAGCTGTGAGTGGGAGAGAGAGAAAGAGTGTCTGTGAGTGAGAGAGAGAGAAAGAGAAGCTGTGAGTGAGTGAGAGAGAGAGAGAAGCTGTGAGTGAGAGAGAGAGAGAGAACCTGTGAGTAAGAGAGAGAGGAGAATCTGTGAGTGAGTGAGAGAGAGAAAGGGAAGCTGTGAGTGAGTGAGAGAGAGAAAGAGAAGCTGTGTCTGTGAGAGAGAGAGAAAGAGAAGCTGTGAGTGAGAGAGAGAAAAAAAAGAAGCTGTGTGTGTGTGTGAGAGAAAGAGAAGCTGTGAGTGAGAGTGTGTGAGATAGAGAGAATGAGAAGCTGTGAGTGAGAGAGAGAGAGAAAGAGAAGCTGTGAGTGAGAGAAAGAGAGAATGAGAAGCTGTGAGTGAGAGAGAGAGAAGCTGTGAGTGAGACAGAGAGAGAAATAGAAGCTGTGAGTGAGAGACAGAGGGAGAAAGATAAGCTGTGAGTGAGAGAGAGAGAAAGAGAAGCTGTGAGTGAGAGAGAGAGAAAGAGAAGCTGTGATTGAGAGTGAGAGAGAGAGATAAAGAGAAGCTGTGAGTGAGAGAGAGAGAAGCTGTGAGTGAGAGAGAGAGAAGCTGTGAGTGAGAGAGAGAAAGAGAAGCTGTGATTAAGAGTGAGAGAGAGAGAGAAGCTATGAGTGGGAGAGAGAGAAAGAGAGTCTGTGAGAGAGAGAGAAAGAGAAGCTGTGAGTGAGTGAGAGAGAGAAAGGGAAGTTGTGAGTGAGAGAGAGAGAAAGAGAACCTGTCAG
The DNA here is from genome assembly GCA_035047305.1 of Bradypodion pumilum. Taxonomy (NCBI): domain Eukaryota; kingdom Metazoa; phylum Chordata; class Lepidosauria; order Squamata; family Chamaeleonidae; genus Bradypodion; species Bradypodion pumilum. Next base: position 267,624,579 of record JAWDJD010000001.1, on the reverse strand, counting down.
TGAGAGAGAGAGAGAGAAAGAGAAGCTGTGAGTGAGAAGGAGAGGGAAAGAGAAGCTGTGAGTGAGTGAGCGAGAGAGAGAGAAAGAGAAGCTGTGAGAGAGAAAGAGAGAAGCTGTGAGTGAGAGAGTGAGAGAGAGAAAAGAAGCTGTTAGTGAGTGAGAGAGAGAGAGAAAGAGTTGTGAGTGAGAGAGAGAGAAGGAGAAGCTGTGAGTGAGAGAGAGAGAGAAAGAGAAGCTGTGAGTGAGAGAGAGAAAGAGAAGCTGTGAGTGAGAGGGAGAAAGAGAAAGAGAAGCAGAGAGTGACACAGAGAGAGAAGCTGTGAGTTAGAGAGAGAGAAAGAGAAGCTGTGAGTGACAGAGAGAGAGAAAGAGAAGCTGATAGTGAGAGAGAGAGAGAAATTGAAGCTGTGAGTGAGAGAGTGAGAAAGAGAGTGAGAAAGAGAGAGTAAAAGTGAAGCTATGAGTGAGTGAGAGAGAGAGAAGCTGTGACTGAGAGAGAGAGAAGCTGTGAGTGAGAGAGAGAAAGAGAAGCTGTGAGTGAGAGAGAGAGAGACAAAGAGAAGCTGTGAGTGAGAGAGAAACAGAAGCTGAGAGTGAGTGAGAGAGAAAGAGAAGCTGTGAGTGAAAGAGAGAGAAAGAGAAGCTGTGAGTTAGAGAGAGAGAAAGAGAGAAATTAGAGTGAGAAAGAGAGAGAGAGAGAAGCTGTGAGTGGGAGAGAGAGAAAGAGTGTCTGTGAGTGAGAGATAGAGAAAGAGAAGCTGTGAGTGAGAGAGAGAGAGAGAAGCTGTGAGTGAGAGAGAGAGAGAACCTGTGAGTAAGAGAGAGAGGAGAAGCTGTGAGTGAGTGAGAGAGAGAAAGGGAAGCTGTGAGTGAGTGAGAGAGAGAAAGAGAAGCTGTGTGTGTGTGAGAGAGAGAAAGAGAAGCTGTGAGTGAGAGAGAGAGAAAAAAGAAGCTGTGTGTGTGTGTGAGAGAAAGAGAAGCTGTGAGTGAGATAGAGAGAGAAAGAGAAGCTGTTAGTGAGAGAGAGGGAAAGAGAAGCTGTGAGTGAGAGTGAGGGAGAGAATCTTTGTGTGTGTGTGAGAGAGAAGATATGTGTGAGAGAAAGAAAGAGAAGCTGTGAGTGAGACAGAGAGAGGGAGAAAGAGAAGCTTTGTGTGTGTGAGAGAGAAAGAGAAGCTGTGAGTGAGAGTGAGTGAGATAGAGAGAATGAGAAGCTGTGAGTGAGAGAGAGAGAGAAAGAGAAGCTGTGAGTGAGAGAGAGAGAATGAGAAGCTGTGAGTGAGAGAGAGAAGCTGTGAGTGAGAGAGAGAGAGAGAGAAGATGTGAGTGAGAGAGAGAGAGAGAAAGAGAATCTGTGAGTGAGAGAGATAGAAAGTAAAAGAAGCTGTGAGTGAGACAGAGAGAGAAAGAGAAGCTGTGAGTGAGAGACAGAGGGAGAAAGATAAGCTGTGAGAGTGAGAGAAAAAGAGAAGCTGTGAGTGAGTGAGAGAGAGAAAGAGAAGCTGTGAGTGAGAGAGAGAGAAAGAGAAGCTGTGAGTGAGAGAGAGAAGCTGTGAGTGAGAGAGAGAAAGAGAAGCTGTGATTAAGAGTGAGAGAGAGAAAGAGAAGCTGTGAGTGGGAGAGAGAGAAAGAGAGTCTGTGAGTGAGAGAGAGAGAAAGAGAAGCTGTGAGTGAGTGAGAGAGAGAAAGGGAAGCTGTGAGTGAGTGAGAGAGAAAGAGAACCTGTCAGTGAGAGAGAGAGAGAGAGAAAGAGAAGCTGTGAGTGAGAAGGAGAGGGAAAGAGAAGCTGTGAGTGAGTGAGCGAGAGAGAGAGAGAAAGAGAAGCTGTGAGAGAGAAAGAGAGAAGCTGTGAGTGAGAGAGTGAGAGAGAGAAAAGAAGCTGTTAGTGAGTGAGAGAGAGAGAGAGAAAGAGTTGTGAGTGAGACAGAGAGAAAGAAAGAGAAGCTGTGAGTGAGAGAGAGAGAGAGAGAAAGAGAAGCTGAGAGTGAGAGAGAGAAATTGAAGCTGTGAGTGAGAGAGAGAGAGAAAGAGAAGCTGTGTGTGTGAGAGAGAAAGATAGTATGAGAAAGAGAGAGTGAAAGAGAAGCTGTGAGAGAGAGAGAGAAGCTGTGAGTGAGAGAGTGAGAAAGAGAGTGAGAAAGAGAGAGTAAAAGAGAAGCTGTGAGTGAGATAGAGAGAGAGAAGCTGTGACTGAGAGAGAGAAGCTGTGACTGAGAGAGAGAGAGAAAGAGAAGCTGTGAGTGAGAGAGAGAGAAAGAGAAGCTGTGAGTGACAGAGAGAGAGAAAGCAAAGCTGTGAGTGAGAGAGAGAGAGAGAAAGAGAAGCTGTGAGTGAGAGAGAGAGAAGCTGTGAGTGAGTGAGAGAGAGAAGCTGTGAGTGAGAGTGAGAAAGAGAGTGAGAAAGAGAGAGTAAAAGAGAAGCTGTGAGTGAGAGAGAGAGAGAATCTGTGAGTGAGAGAGAGAGAAGCTGTGAGAGAGAGAGAGAGAAAGAGAAGCTGTGAGTGAGAGAGAAACAGAAGCTGAGAGTGAGAGAGAGAGAGAGAAAGAGAAACTGTGAGTGAGAGGAAGAGAAAGAGAAGCTGTGAGTGAGAGAGAGAGAGAAAGAGAAACTGTGTGTGTGTGTGAGAGAGAAACAGAAGCTGTGAGTGAGAGAGAGAGAGAAAGAGAAGCTGTGAGTGAGAGAGAGAGAGAAGCTGTCAGAGAGAGAGAGAAGCTGTGAGTGAGGGAGAGAGAAAGAGAAGCTGTGAGTGAGAGAGAGAGAGGCTGTGAGTGTGTGTGAGAGAGAAAGAGAAGCTGTGAGTGAGAGAGAGAGAGAGAGAAGCTGTGAGAGAGAGTGAGAAAGAGAAGATGTGAGGGAGAGAGAGGGAGAGAGAGAAAGAGAAGATGTGAGTGAGTGAGTGAGAGAAAGAGAAGCTGTGTGTGTGAGAGAGAAAGATAGTCTGAGAAAGAGAGAGTGAAAGAGAAGCTGTTAATGAGAGAGAGAGAGAAAGAGAAGCTGTGAGAGAGAGAAAGAGAAGCTGTGAGTGAGTGAGAGATAGAAACGGAAGCTGTGAGTGAGAGAGAGAGAGAAAGAGAAGCTGTGAGTGAGAGAGAGAGAAAGAGAAGCTGTGAGTGTGTGAGAGAGAAAGAGAAGCTGTGAGTGAGAGAGAGAGAATGAGAAGCTGAGAGAGAGAAAGAAAGAGAAGCTGTGAGAGAGAGAGAAAGAGAAGCTGTGAGTGAGAGAGAGAAAGAGAAGATGTGAGTGAGAGAGAGGGAGAGAGAGAAAGAGAAGATGTGAGTGAGAGAGAGAGAGAAAGAGAAGCAGTGAGTGTGACAGGGAGAGAGTAAAAGAGAAGCTGTGAGTGAGAGAGAGAGAGAAAGAGAAGCTGTGAGTTAGAGAAAGAAAGAAAGCGAAGCAGTGAGTGAGAGAGAGAGAGAGAAAGAGAAACTGTGAGTGAGAGGAAGAGAAAGAGAAGCTGTGAGTGAGAGAGAGGGAGAAAGAGAAACTGTGTGTGTGTGAGAGAGAGAAACAGAAGCTGTGAGTGAGAGAGAGAGAGAAAGAGAAGCTGTGAGTGAGAGAGAGAGAGAAGCTGTGAGAGAGAGAGAGAAGCTGTGAGTGAGGGAGAGAGAAAGAGAAGCTGTGAGTGAGAGAGAGAGAGGCTGTGAGTGTGTGTGAGAGAGAAAGAGAAGCTGTGAGTGAGAGAGAGAGAGAGAGAGAAGCTGTGAGAGAGAGTGAGAAAGAGAAGATGTGAGGGAGAGAGAGGGAGAGAGAGAAAGAGAAGATGTGAGTGAGTGAGAGAGAGAAAGAGAAGCTGTGTGTGTGAGAGAGAAAGATAGTCTGAGAAAGAGAGAGTGAAAGAGAAGCTGTGAGTGAGAGAGAGAGAGAAGCTGTGAGTGAGAGAGTGAGAAAGAGAGTGAGAAAGAGAGAGTAAAAGAGAAGCTATGAGTGAGTGAGAGAGAGAGAAGCTGTGACTGAGAGAGAGAGAAGCTGTGAGTGAGAGAGAGAGAAAGAGAAGCTGTGAGTGAGAGAGAGAGACAATGAGAAGCTGTGAGTGAGAGAGAAACAGAACCTGAGAGTGAGTGAGAGAGAGAAAGAGAGAAATTAGAGTGAGAAAGAGAGAGAGAAAGAGAAGCTGTGAGTGGGAGAGAGAGAAAGAGTGTCTGTGAGTGAGAGAGAGAGAAAGAGAAGCTGTGAGTGTGAGAGAGAGAGAAGCTGTGAGTGAGAGAGAGAGAGAGAGAGAACCTGTGAGTAAGAGAGAGAGAATCTGTGAGTGAGTGAGAGAGAGAAAGGGAAGCTGTGAGTGAGTGAGAGAGAGAAAGAGAAGCTGTGTGTGTGAGAGAGAGAGAAAGAGAAGCTGTGAGTGAGAGAGAGAGAAAAAAAGAAGCTGCGTGTGTGTGTGAGAGAAAGAGAAGCTGTGAGTGAGAGTGCGTGAGATAGAGAGAATGAGAAGCTGTGAGTGAGAGAGAGAGAGAAAGAGGAGCTGTGAGTGAGAGAAAGAGAGAATGAGAAGCTGTGAGTGAGAGAGAGAGAAGCTGTGAGTGAGACAGAGAGAGAAATAGAAGCTGTGAGTGAGAGACAGAGGGAGAAAGATAAGCTGTGAGAGAGAGAGAGAGAAAGAGAAGCTGTGAGTGAGAGAGAGAGAAAGAGAAGCTGTGATTGAGAGTGAGAGAGAGAGATAAAGAGAAGCTGTGAGTGAGAGAGAGAGAAAGAGAAGCTGTGAGTGAGAGAGAGAGAAGCTGTGAGTGAGAGAGAGAAAGAGAAGCTGTGATTAAGAGTGTGAGAGAGAGAGAAGCTGTGAGTGGGAGAGAGAGAAAGAGAGTCTGTGAGAGAGAGAGAGAAAGAGAAGCTGTGAGTGAGTGAGAGAGAGAAAGGGAAGTTGTGAGTGAGAGAGAGAGAAAGAGAACCTGTCAGTGAGAGAGAGAGAGAGAAAGAGAAGCTGTGAGTGAGAAGGAGAGGGAAAGAGAAGCTGTGAGTGACTGAGCGAGAGAGAGAGAAAGAGAAGCTGTGAGAGCGAAAGAGAGAAGCTGTGAGTGAGAGAGTGAGAGAGAGAAAAGAAGCTGTTAGTGAGTGAGAGAGAGAGAGAAAGAGTTGTGAGTGAGAGAGAGAGAAAGAGAAGCTGTGAGTGAGAGAGAGAGAGAAAGAGAAGCTGTGAGTGAGAGAGAGAAAGAGAAGCTGTGAGTGAGAGGGAGAAAGAGAAAGAGAAGCAGAGAGTGACACAGAGAGAGAAGCTGTGAGTTAGAGAGAGAGAGAGAAAGAGAAGCTGTGAGTGACAGAGAGAGAGAAAGAGAAGCTGAGAGTGAGAGAGAGAGAGAAATTGAAGCTGTGAGTGAGAGAGTGAGAGAGAAAGAGAAGCTGTGTGTGTGAGAGAGAAAGATAGACTGAGAAAGAGAGAGTGAAAGAGAAGCTGTGAGTGAGAGAGAGAGTGAAGCTGTGAGTGAGAGAGTGAGAAAGAGAGTGAGAAAGAGAGAGTAAAAGTGAAGCTATGAGTGAGTGAGAGAGAGAGAAGCTGTGACTGAGAGAGAGAGAAGCTGTGAGTGAGAGAGAGAAAGAGAAGCTGTGAGTGAGAGAGAGAGACAAAGAGAAGCTGTGAGTGAGAGAGAAACAGAAGCTGAGAGTGAGTGAGAGAGAGAAAGAGAAGCTGTGAGTGAAAGAGAGAGAAAGAGAAGCTGTGAGTTAGAGAGAGAGAAAGAGAGAAATTAGAGTGAGAAAGAGAGAGAGAGAAGCTGTGAGTGGGAGAGAGAGAAAGAGTGTCTGTGAGTGAGAGAGAGAGAAAGAGAAGCTGTGAGTGAGAGAGAGAGAAGCTGTGAGTGAGAGAGAGAGAGAGAACCTGTGAGTAAGAGAGAGAGGAGAAGCTGTGAGTGAGTGAGAGAGAGAAAGGGAAGCTGTGAGTGAGTGAGAGAGAGAAAGAGAAGCTGTGTGTGTGTGAGAGAGAGAAAGAGAAGCTGTGAGTGAGAGAGAGAGAAAAAAGAAGCTGTGTGTGTGTGAGAGAGAAAGAGAACCTGTGAGTGAGATAGAGAGAGAAAGAGAAGCTGATAGTGAGAGAGAGGGAAAGAGAAGCTGTGAGTGAGAGTGAGGGAGAGAATCTTTGTGTGTGTGTGAGAGAGAAGATATGAGTGAGAGAAAGAAAGAGAAGCTGTGAGTGAGACAGAGAGAGGGAGAAAGAGAAGCTTTGTGTGTGTGAGAGAGAAAGAGAAGCTGTGAGTGAGAGTGAGTGAGATAGAGAGAATGAGAAGCTGTGAGTGAGAGAGAGAGAGAAAGAGAAGCTGTGAGTGAGAGAGAGAGAATGAGAAGCTGTGAGTGAGAGAGAGAAGCTGTGAGTGAGAGAGAGAGAGAAGATGTGAGTGAGAGAGAGAGAGAAAGAGAATCTGTGAGTGAGAGAGATAGAAAGTAAAAGAAGCTGTGAGTGAGACAGAGAGAGAAAGAGAAGCTGTGAGAGAGACAGAGGGAGAAAGATAAGCTGTGATAGAGAGAGAAAAAGAGAAGCTGGGAGTGAGAGAGAGAGAGAAAGAGAAGCTGTGAGTGAGAGAGAGAGAAAGAGAAGCTGTGAGTGAGAGAGAGAGAAGCTGTGAGTGAGAGAGAGAAAGAGAAGCTGTGATTAAGAGTGAGAGAGAGAAAGAGAAGCTGTGAGTGGGAGAGAGAGAAAGAGAGTCTGTGAGTGAGAGAGAGAGAAAGAGAAGCTGTGAGTGAGTGAGAGAGAAAGAGAACCTGTCAGTGAGAGAGAGAGAGAAAGAAAGAGAAGCTGTGAGTGAGAAGGAGAGGGAAAGAGAAGCTGTGAGTGAGTGAGCGAGAGAGAGAGAGAAAGAGAAGCTGTGAGAGAGAAAGAGAGAAGCTGTGTGTGAGAGAGTGAGAGAGAGAAAAGAAGCTGTTAGTGAGTGAGAGAGAGAGAGAAAGAGTTGTGAGTGAGACAGAGAGAAAGAAAGAGAAGCTGTGAGTGAGAGAGAGAGAGAGAGAAAGAGAAGCTGAGAGTGAGAGAGAGAAATTGAAGCTGTGAGTGAGAGAGAGAGAGAAAGAGAAGCTGTGTGTGTGAGAGAGAAAGATAGTATGAGAAAGAGAGAGTGAAAGAGAAGCTGTGTGTGTGAGAGAGAGAGAAGCTGTGAGTGAGAGAGTGAGAAAGAGAGTGAGAAAGACAGAGTAAAAGAGAAGCTGTGAGTGAGAGAGAGAGAGAAGCTGTGACTGAGAGAGAGAAGCTGTGACTGAGAGAGAGAGAAAGAGAAGCTGTGAGTGAGAGAGAGAGAAAGAGAAGCTGTGAGTGACAGAGAGAGAGAAAGCAAAGCTGTGAGTGAGAGAGAGAGAGAGAAAGAGAAGCTGTGAGTGAGAGAGAGAGAAGCTGTGAGTGAGTGAGAGAGAGAAGCTGTGAGTGAGAGTGAGAAAGAGAGTGAGAAAGAGAGAGTAAAAGAGAAGCTGTGAGTGAGAGAGAGAGAGAATCTGTGAGTGATAGAGAGAGAAGCTGTGAGAGAGAGAGAGAGAGAAGCTGTGAGTGAGAGAGAAACAGAAGCTGAGAGTGAGAGAGAGAGAGAAGCTGTGAGTGAGAGAGAGAGAGAGAGAGAAATTAGAGTGAGAAAGAGAGAGAGAAAGAGAAGCTGTGAGTGGGAGAGAGAGAAAGAGTGTCTGTGAGTGAGAGAGAGAGAAAGAGAAGCTGTGAGTGAGAGAGAGAGAGAAGCTGTGAGTGAGAGAGAAGGATAAGCTGTGAGAGAAAGGGAAGCTGTTAATGAGAGAGAGAGAGAGAGAGAAAGAAAGAGAAGATGTGTGAGAGAGAGAGAGAGAGAAAGAGAAGCAGTGAGTGAGAGAGAAAGAAAAAGAGAAGCTGTGAGTGAGAATGAGATAGAAAGAGAAGCTGTGAGTGAGTGAGAGAGAGATAGAGAAAGAGAAGCTGTGAGAGAGAAAGAGAGAAGCTGTGAGTGAGAGAGTGAGAGAGAAAGAGAAGCTGTGAGTGAGTGAGAGAGAGAGAAGCTGTGTGTGAGCGAGAGAGAGAGAGAAAGAGAAGCTGTGAGTGAGAGAGAGAAAGAGAAGCTGTGAGTGAGAGAGAGAAAGATAAGCTGTGAGTGAGAGAGAGAGAAAGAGAAGCTGAGTGAGTGAGAGAGAGCAAGGGAACCTGTGAGTGACAGAGAGAGAGATAGAAAGAGAAGCAGTGAGTGAGAGAGTGAGAAAGAGAAGCTGAGAGTGAGAGAGAGAGAGAAAGAGAAGCTGTGAGTGAGAAGGAGAGGGAAAGAGAAGCTGTGAGTGAGTGAGTGAGAGAGAGAGAGAAAAAGACAAGCTGAGAGAGAAAGAGAGAAGCTGTGAGTGAGTGAGAGAGAAAGAGAAGCTGTGAGTGAGAGAGAGAGAGAAGGAGAAGCTGTGTGAGAGAGAGAAATTAGAGTGAGAAAGAGAGAGAGAAAGAGAAGCTGTGAGTGGGAGAGAGAGAGAAAGAGAAGCTGTGTGTGAGTGAGAGAGAGAGAAGTTTGAGTGAGAGAGAGGAAGGGAAACTGTGAGTGAGAGAGAGAGAGAGAGAAGCTGTGAGTGAGACAGAGAGAGAGAAAGAGAAGCTGTGAGAGAGAGAGGGAGGGAGAAAGAAAAGCTGTGTGTGTGAGAGAGAGATAAGCTGTGAGTGTGTGTGAGAGAGAAAGAGAAGCTGTGAGTGAGAGAGAGAGAAAGAAAGAGAAATTAGAGTGAGAAAGAGAGAGATAAAGAGAAGCTGTGTGTGGGAGAGAGAGAAAGAGTCTGTGAGTGAGAGAGAGAGAAGCTGTGAGTGAGAGAGAGAGAGAGCCTCTGTGAGTGAGAGAGAGAGAAAGAGAAGCTGTTAATGAGAGAGAGAGAGAAAGAGAAGCTGTGAGAGAGAGAAAGAGAAGCTGTGAGTGAGTGAGAGAGAGAAACGGAAGCTGTGAGTGAGAGAGAGAGAGAAAGAGAAGCTGTGAGTGAGAGAGAGAGAAAGAGAAGCTGTGAGTGTGAGAGAGAGAAAGAGAAGCTGTGAGTGAGAGAGAGAGAATGAGAAGCTGAGAGAGAGAGAGAAAGAGAAGCTGTGAGAGAGAGAGAAAGAGAAGCTGTGAGTGAGAGAGAGAAAGAGAAGATGTGAGTGAGAGAGAGGGAGAGAGAGAAAGAGAAGATGTGAGTGAGAGAGAGAGAGAAAGAGAAGCAGTGAGTGTGACAGGGAGAGAGTAAAAGAGAAGCTGTGAGTGAGAGAGAGAGAGAAAGAGAAGCTGTGAGTTAGAGAAAGAAAGAAAGCGAAGCAGTGAGTGAGAGAGAGAGAAAGAGAAACTGTGAGTGAGAGGAAGAGAAAGAGAAGCTGTGAGTGAGAGAGAGAGAGAAAGAGAAGCTGTGTGTGTGTGTGAGAGAGAAAGAGAAGCTGTGAGTGAGAGAGAGAGAGAAGCTGTGAGAGAGAGAGAGAGAAGCTGTGAGTGAGGGAGAGAGAAAGAGAAGCTGTGAGTGAGAGAGAGAGAGGCTGTGTGTGTGAGAGAGAAAGAGAAGCTGTGAGTGAGAGAGAGAGAGAGAAGCTGTGAGAGAGAGTGAGAAAGAGAAGATGTGAGTGAGAGAGAGGGAGAGAGAGAAAGAGAAGATGTGAGTGAGTGAGAGAGAGAAAGAGAAGCTGTGTGTGTGAGAGAGAAAGATAGTCTGAGAAAGAGAGAGTGAAAGAGAAGCTGTGTGTGTGAGAGAGAGAGAGAAGCTGTGAGTGAGAGAGTGAGAAAGAGAGTGAGAAAGACAGAGTAAAAGAGAAGCTGTGAGTGAGAGAGAGAGAGAGAAGCTGTGACTGAGAGAGAGAAGCTGTGACTGAGAGAGAGAGAAAGAGAAGCTGTGAGTGAGAGAGAGAGAAAGAGAAGCTGTGAGTGACAGAGAGAGAGAAAGCAAAGCTGTGAGTGAGAGAGAGAGAGAGAAAGAGAAGCTGTGAGTGAGAGAGAGAGAAGCTGTGAGTGAGTGAGAGAGAGAAGCTGTGAGTGAGAGTGAGAAAGAGAGTGAAAAAGAGAGAGTAAAAGAGAAGCTGTGAGTGAGAGAGAGAGAGAATCTGTGAGTGATAGAGAGAGAAGCTGTGTGAGAGAGAGAGAGAAAGAGAAGCTGTGAGTGAGAGAGAAACAGAAGCTGAGAGTGAGAGAGAGAGAGAAGCTGTGAGTGAGAGAGAGAGAGAGAGAGAAATTAGAGTGAGAAAGAGAGAGAGAAAGTGAAGCTGTGAGTGGGAGAGAGAGAAAGAGTTCTGTGAGTGAGTGAGAGAGAAAGAGAAGCTGTGAGTGAGAGAGAGAGAGAAGCTGTGAGTGAGAGAGAAGGATAAGCCGTGAGAGAAAGGGAAGCTGTGAATGAGAGAGAGAGAGAGAGAGAAAGAAAGAGAAGATGTGTGAGAGAGAGAGAGAGAAAGAGAAGCAGTGAGTGAGAGAGAAAGAAAAAGAGAAGCTGTGAGTGAGAATGAGATAGAAAGAGAAGCTGTGAGTGAGTGAGAGAGAGATAGAGAAAGAGAAGCTGTGAGAGAGAAAGAGAGAAGCTGTGAGTGAGAGAGTGAGAGAGAAAGAGAAGCTGTGAGTGAGTGAGAGAGAGAGAAGCTGTGTGTGAGCGAGAGAGAGAGAAAGAGAAGCTGTGAGTGAGAGAGAGAAAGAGAAGCTGTGAGTGAGAGAGAGAAAGATAAGCTGTGAGTGAGAGAGAGAGAAAGAGAAGCTGAGTGAGTGAGAGAGAGCAAGGGAACCTGTGAGTGACAGAGAGAGAGATAGAAAGAGAAGCAGTGAGTGAGAGAGAGAGAAAGAGAAGCTGTGAGTGAGAGAGAGAAAGAGAAGATGTGAGTGAGAGAGAGGGAGAGAGAGAAAGAGAAGATGTGAGTGAGAGAGAGAGAGAAAGAGAAGCAGTGAGTGTGACAGGGAGAGAGTAAAAGAGAAGCTGTGAGTGAGAGAGAGAGAGAAAGAGAAGCTGTGAGTTAGAGAAAGAAAGAAAGCGAAGCAGTGAGTGAGAGAGAGAGAAAGAGAAACTGTGAGTGAGAGGAAGAGAAAGAGAAGCTGTGAGTGAGAGAGAGAGAGAAAGAGAAACTGTGTGTGTGTGAGAGAGAGAAACAGAAGCTGTGAGTGAGAGAGAGAGAGAAAGAGAAGCTGTGAGTGAGAGAGAGAGAGAAGCTGTGAGAGAGAGAGAGAAGCTGTGAGTGAGGGAGAGAGAAAGAGAAGCTGTGAGTGAGAGAGAGAGAGGCTGTGAGTGTGTGTGAGAGAGAAAGAGAAGCTGTGAGTGAGAGAGAGAGAGAGAGAAGCTGTGAGAGAGAGTGAGAAAGAGAAGATGTGAGTGAGAGAGAGGGAGAGAGAGAAAGAGAAGATGTGAGTGAGTGAGAGAGAGAAAGAGAAGCTGTGTGTGTGAGAGAGAAAGATAGTCTGAGAAAGAGAGAGTGAAAGAGAAGCTGTGAGTGAGAGAGAGAGAGAAGCTGTGAGTGAGAGAGTGAGAAAGAGAGTGAGAAAGAGAGAGTAAAAGAGAAGCTATGAGTGAGTGAGAGAGAGAGAAGCTGTGACTGAGAGAGAGAGAAGCTGTGAGTGAGAGAGAGAGAAAGAGAAGCTGTGAGTGAGAGAGAGAGACAAAGAGAAGCTGTGAGTGAGAGAGAAACAGAAGCTGAGAGTGAGTGAGAGAGAGAAAGAGAGAAATTAGAGTGAGAAAGAGAGAGAGAAAGAGAAGCTGTGAGTGGGAGAGAGAGAAAGAGTGTCTGTGAGTGAGAGAGAGAGAAAGAGAAGCTGTGAGTGAGTGAGAGAGAGAGAGAAGCTGTGAGTGAGAGAGAGAGAGAACCTGTGAGTAAGAGAGAGAGGAGAATCTGTGAGTGAGTGAGAGGAAGAGAAAGAGAAGCTGTGAGTGAGAGAGAGAGAGAAAGAGAAGCTGTGTGTGTGTGTGAGAGAGAAAGAGAAGCTGTGAGTGAGAGAGAGAGAAGCTGTGAGAGAGAGAGAGAGAAGCTGTGAGTGAGGGAGAGAGAAAGAGAAGCTGTGAGTGAGAGAGAGAGAGGCTGTGTGTGTGAGAGAGAAAGAGAAGCTGTGAGTGAGAGAGAGAGAGAGAAGCTGTGAGAGAGAGTGAGAAAGAGAAGATGTGAGTGAGAGAGAGGGAGAGAGAGAAAGAGAAGATGTGAGTGAGTGAGAGAGAGAAAGAGAAGCTGTGTGTGTGAGAGAGAAAGATAGTCTGAGAAAGAGAGAGTGAAAGAGAAGCTGTGTGTGAGAGAGAGAGAGAAGCTGTGAGTGAGAGAGTGAGAAAGAGAGTGAGAAAGACAGAGTAAAAGAGAAGCTGTGAGTGAGAGAGAGAGAGAGAAGCTGTGACTGAGAGAGAGAAGCTGTGACTGAGAGAGAGAGAAAGAGAAGCTGTGAGTGAGAGAGAGAGAAAGAGAAGCTGTGAGTGACAGAGAGAGAGAAAGCAAAGCTGTGAGTGAGAGAGAGAGAGAGAAAGAGAAGCTGTGAGTGAGAGAGAGAGAAGCTGTGAGTGAGTGAGAGAGAGAAGCTGTGAGTGAGAGTGAGAAAGAGAGTGAAAAAGAGAGAGTAAAAGAGAAGCTGTGAGTGAGAGAGAGAGAGAATCTGTGAGTGATAGAGAGAGAAGCTGTGTGAGAGAGAGAGAGAAAGAGAAGCTGTGAGTGAGAGAGAAACAGAAGCTGAGAGTGAGAGAGAGAGAGAAGCTGTGAGTGAGAGAGAGAGAGAGAGAGAAATTAGAGTGAGAAAGAGAGAGAGAAAGTGAAGCTGTGAGTGGGAGAGAGAGAAAGAGTTCTGTGAGTGAGTGAGAGAGAAAGAGAAGCTGTGAGTGAGAGAGAGAGAGAAGCTGTGAGTGAGAGAGAAGGATAAGCCGTGAGAGAAAGGGAAGCTGTGAATGAGAGAGAGAGAGAGAGAGAAAGAAAGAGAAGATGTGTGAGAGAGAGAGAGAGAGAAAGAGAAGCAGTGAGTGAGAGAGAAAGAAAAAGAGAAGCTGTGAGTGAGAATGAGATAGAAAGAGAAGCTGTGAGTGAGTGAGAGAGAGATAGAGAAAGAGAAGCTGTGAGAGAGAAAGAGAGAAGCTGTGAGTGAGAGAGTGAGAGAGAAAGAGAAGCTGTGAGTGAGTGAGAGAGAGAGAAGCTGTGTGTGAGCGAGAGAGAGAGAAAGAGAAGCTGTGAGTGAGAGAGAGAAAGAGAAGCTGTGAGTGAGAGAGAGAAAGATAAGCTGTGAGTGAGAGAGAGAGAAAGAGAAGCTGAGTGAGTGAGAGAGAGCAAGGGAACCTGTGAGTGACAGAGAGAGAGATAGAAAGAGAAGCAGTGAGTGAGAGAGAGAGAAAGAGAAGCTGTGAGTGAGAGAGAGAAAGAGAAGATGTGAGTGAGAGAGAGGGAGAGAGAGAAAGAGAAGATGTGAGTGAGAGAGAGAGAGAAAGAGAAGCAGTGAGTGTGACAGGGAGAGAGTAAAAGAGAAGCTGTGAGTGAGAGAGAGAGAGAAAGAGAAGCTGTGAGTTAGAGAAAGAAAGAAAGCGAAGCAGTGAGTGAGAGAGAAAGAAAGAGAAACTGTGAGTGAGAGGAAGAGAAAGAGAAGCTGTGAGTGAGAGAGAGAGAGAAAGAGAAACTGTGTGTGTGTGAGAGAGAGAAACAGAAGCTGTGAGTGAGAGAGAGAGAGAAAGAGAAGCTGTGAGTGAGAGAGAGAGAGAAGCTGTGAGAGAGAGAGAGAAGCTGTGAGTGAGGGAGAGAGAAAGAGAAGCTGTGAGTGAGAGAGAGAGAGGCTGTGAGTGTGTGTGAGAGAGAAAGAGAAGCTGTGAGTGAGAGAGAGAGAGAGAGAAGCTGTGAGAGAGAGTGAGAAAGAGAAGATGTGAGTGAGAGAGAGGGAGAGAGAGAAAGAGAAGATGTGAGTGAGTGAGAGAGAGAAAGAGAAGCTGTGTGTGTGAGAGAGAAAGATAGTCTGAGAAAGAGAGAGTGAAAGAGAAGCTGTGAGTGAGAGAGAGAGAGAAGCTGTGAGTGAGAGAGTGAGAAAGAGAGTGAGAAAGAGAGAGTAAAAGAGAAGCTATGAGTGAGTGAGAGAGAGAGAAGCTGTGACTGAGAGAGAGAGAAGCTGTGAGTGAGAGAGAGAGAAAGAGAAGCTGTGAGTGAGAGAGAGAGACAAAGAGAAGCTGTGAGTGAGAGAGAAACAGAAGCTGAGAGTGAGTGAGAGAGAGAAAGAGAGAAATTAGAGTGAGAAAGAGAGAGAGAAAGAGAAGCTGTGAGTGGGAGAGAGAGAAAGAGTGTCTGTGAGTGAGAGAGAGAGAAAGAGAAGCTGTGAGTGAGTGAGAGAGAGAGAGAAGCTGTGAGTGAGAGAGAGAGAGAACCTGTGAGTAAGAGAGAGAGGAGAATCTGTGAGTGAGTGAGAGAGAGAAAGGGAAGCTGTGAGTGAGTGAGAGAGAGAAAGAGAAGCTGTGTGTGTGTGAGAGAGAGAAAGAGAAGCTGTGAGTGAGAGAGAGAGAGAAGCTGTGAGAGAGAGAGAGAAGCTGTGAGTGAGGGAGAGAGAAAGAGAAGCTGTGAGTGAGAGAGAGAGAGGCTGTGTGTGTGAGAGAGAAAGAGAAGCTGTGAGTGAGAGAGAGAGAGAAGCTGTGAGAGAGAGTGAGAAAGAGAAGATGTGAGTGAGAGAGAGGGAGAGAGAGAAAGAGAAGATGTGAGTGAGTGAGAGAGAGAAAGAGAAGCTGTGTGTGAGAGAGAGAAAGATAGTCTGAGAAAGAGAGAGTGAAAGAGAAGCTGTGAGTGAGAGAGAGAGAGAAGCTGTGATTGAGAGAGTGAGAAAGAGAGTGAGAAAGAGAGAGTAAAAGAGAAGCTATGAGTGAGTGAGAGAGAGAGAGAAGCTGTGACTGAGAGAGAGAGAAGCTGTGAGTGAGAGAGAGAGAAAGAGAAGCTGTGAGTGAGAGAGAGAGACAAAGAGAAGCTGTGAGTGAGAGAGAAACAGAAGCTGAGAGTGAGTGAGAGAGAGAAAGAGAGAAATTAGAGTGAGAAAGAGAGAGAGAAAGAGAAGCTGTGAGTGGGAGAGAGAGAAAGAGTGTCTGTGAGTGAGAGAGAGAGAAAGAGAAGCTGTGAGTGAGTGAGAGAGAGAGAGAAGCTGTGAGTGAGAGAGAGAGAGAGAACCTGTGAGTAAGAGAGAGAGGAGAATATGTGAGTGAGTGAGAGAGAGAAAGGGAAGCTGTGAGTGAGTGAGAGAGAGAAAGAGAAGCTGTGTCTGTGAGAGAGAGAGAAAGAGAAGCTGTGAGTGAGAGAGAGAAAAAAAAAGAAGCTGTGTGTGTGTGTGAGAGAAAGAGAAGCTGTGAGTGAGAGTGTGTGAGATAGAGAGAATGAGAAGCTGTGAGTGAGAGAGAGAGAGAAAGAGAAGCTGTGAGTGAGAGAAAGAGAGAATGAGAAGCTGTGAGTGAGAGAGAGAGAAGCTGTGAGTGAGACAGAGAGAGAAATAGAAGCTGTGAGTGAGAGACAGAGGGAGAAAGATAAGCTGTGAGTGAGAGAGAGTGAAAGAGAAGCTGTGAGTGAGAGAGAGAGAAAGAGAAGCTGTGATTGAGAGTGAGAGAGAGAGATAAAGAGAAGCTGTGAGTGAGAGAGAGAGAAGCTGTGAGTGAGAGAGAGAGAAGCTGTGAGTGAGAGAGAGAAAGAGAAGCTGTGATTAAGAGTGAGAGAGAGAGAGAAGCTATGAGTGGGAGAGAGAGAAAGAGAGTCTGTGAGAGAGAGAGAAAGAGAAGCTGTGAGTGAGTGAGAGAGAGAAAGGGAAGTTGTGAGTGAGAGAGAGAGAAAGAGAACCTGTCAGTGAGAGAGAGAGAGAAAGAGAAGCTGTGAGTGAGAAGGAGAGGGAAAGAGAAGCTGTGAGTGAGTGAGCGAGAGAGAGAGAAAGAGAAGCTGTGAGAGAGAAAGAGAGAAGCTGTGAGTGAGAGAGTGAGAGAGAGAAAAGAAGCTGTTAGTGAGTGAGAGAGAGAGAGAAAGAGTTGTGAGTGAGAGAGAGAGAAGGAGAAGCTGTGAGTGAGAGAGAGAGAGAAAGAGAAGCTGTGAGTGAGAGAGAGAAAGAGAAGCTGTGAGTGAGAGGGAGAAAGAGAAAGAGAAGCAGAGAGTGACACAGAGAGAGAAGCTGTGAGTTAGAGAGAGAGAAAGAGAAGCTGTGAGTGACAGAGAGAGAGAAAGAGAAGCTGATAGTGAGAGAGAGAGAGAAATTGAAGCTGTGAGTGAGAGAGTGAGAAAGAGAGTGAGAAAGAGAGAGTAAAAGTGAAGCTATGAGTGAGTGAGAGAGAGAGAAGCTGTGAGTGAGAGAGAGAGAAAGAGAAGCTGTGAGTGAGAGAGAGAGACAAAGAGAAGCTGTGAGTGAGAGAGAAACAGAAGCTGAGAGTGAGTGAGAGAGAGAAAGAGAGAAATTAGAGTGAGAAAGAGAGAGAGAAAGAGAAGCTGTGAGTGGGAGAGAGAGAAAGAGTGTCTGTGAGTGAGAGAGAGAGAAAGAGAAGCTGTGAGTGAGTGAGAGAGAGAGAGAAGCTGTGAGTGAGAGAGAGAGAGAGAACCTGTGAGTAAGAGAGAGAGGAGAATCTGTGAGTGAGTGAGAGAGAGAAAGGGAAGCTGTGAGTGAGTGAGAGAGAGAAAGAGAAGCTGTGTCTGTGAGAGAGAGAGAAAGAGAAGCTGTGAGTGAGAGAGAGAAAAAAAAAGAAGCTGTGTGTGTGTGAGAGAGAAAGAGAAGCTGTGAGTGAGAGTGTGTGAGATAGAGAGAATGAGAAGCTGTGAGTGAGAGAGAGAGAGAAAGAGAAGCTGTGAGTGAGAGAAAGAGAGAATGAGAAGCTGTGAGTGAGAGAGAGAGAAGCTGTGAGTGAGACAGAGAGAGAAATAGAAGCTGTGAGTGAGAGACAGAGGGAGAAAGATAAGCTGTGAGTGAGAGAGAGAGAAAGAGAAGCTGTGAGTGAGAGAGAGAGAAAGAGAAGCTGTGATTGAGAGTGAGAGAGAGAGATAAAGAGAAGCTGTGAGTGAGAGAGAGAGAAGCTGTGAGTGAGAGAGAGAGAAGCTGTGAGTGAGAGAGAGAAAGAGAAGCTGTGATTAAGAGTGAGAGAGAGAGAGAAGCTATGAGTGGGAGAGAGAGAAAGAGAGTCTGTGAGAGAGAGAGAAAGAGAAGCTGTGAGTGAGTGAGAGAGAGAAAGGGAAGTTGTGAGTGAGAGAGAGAGAAAGAGAACCTGTCAGTGAGAGAGAGAGAGAAAGAGAAGCTGTGAGTGAGAAGGAGAGGGAAAGAGAAGCTGTGAGTGAGTGAGCGAGAGAGAGAGAAAGAGAAGCTGTGAGAGAGAAAGAGAGAAGCTGTGAGTGAGAGAGTGAGAGAGAGAAAAGAAGCTGTTAGTGAGTGAGAGAGAGAGAGAAAGAGTTGTGAGTGAGAGAGAGAGAAGGAGAAGCTGTGAGTGAGAGAGAGAGAGAAAGAGAAGCTGTGAGTGAGAGAGAGAAAGAGAAGCTGTGAGTGAGAGGGAGAAAGAGAAAGAGAAGCAGAGAGTGACACAGAGAGAGAAGCTGTGAGTGACAGAGAGAGAGAAAGAGAAGCTGATAGTGAGAGAGAGAGATAAATTGAAGCTGTGAGTGAGAGAGTGAGAAAGAGAGTGAGAAAGAGAGAGTAAAAGTGAAGCTATGAGTGAGTGAGAGAGAGAGAAGCTGTGACTGAGAGAGAGAGAAGCTGTGAGTGAGAGAGAGAAAGAGAAGCTGTGAGTGAGAGAGAGAGAGACAAAGAGAAGCTGTGAGTGAGAGAGAAACAGAAGCTGAGAGTGAGTGAGAGAGAAAGAGAAGCTGTGAGTGAAAGAGAGAGAAAGAGAAGCTGTGAGTTAGAGAGAGAGAAAGAGAGAAATTAGAGTGAGAAAGAGAGAGAGAGAGAAGCTGTGAGTGGGAGAGAGAGAAAGAGTGTCTGTGAGTGAGAGATAGAGAAAGAGAAGCTGTGAGTGAGAGAGAGAGAGAGAAGCTGTGAGTGAGAGAGAGAGAGAACCTGTGAGTAAGAGAGAGAGGAGAAGCTGTGAGTGAGTGAGAGAGAGAAAGGGAAGCTGTGAGTGAGTGAGAGAGAGAAAGAGAAGCTGTGTGTGTGTGAGAGAGAGAAAGAGAAGCTGTGAGTGAGAGAGAGAGAAAAAAGAAGCTGTGTGTGTGTGTGAGAGAAAGAGAAGCTGTGAGTGAGATAGAGAGAGAAAGAGAAGCTGTTAGTGAGAGAGAGGGAAAGAGAAGCTGTGAGTGAGAGTGAGGGAGAGAATCTTTGTGTGTGTGTGAGAGAGAAGATATGTGTGAGAGAAAGAAAGAGAAGCTGTGAGTGAGACAGAGAGAGGGAGAAAGAGAAGCTTTGTGTGTGTGAGAGAGAAAGAGAAGCTGTGAGTGAGAGTGAGTGAGATAGAGAGAATGAGAAGCTGTGAGTGAGAGAGAGAGAGAAAGAGAAGCTGTGAGTGAGAGAGAGAGAATGAGAAGCTGTGAGTGAGAGAGAGAAGCTGTGAGTGAGAGAGAGAGAGAGAGAAGATGTGAGTGAGAGAGAGAGAGAGAAAGAGAATCTGTGAGTGAGAGAGATAGAAAGTAAAAGAAGCTGTGAGTGAGACAGAGAGAGAAAGAGAAGCTGTGAGTGAGAGACAGAGGGAGAAAGATAAGCTGTGAGAGTGAGAGAAAAAGAGAAGCTGTGAGTGAGTGAGAGAGAGAAAGAGAAGCTGTGAGTGAGAGAGAGAGAAAGAGAAGCTGTGAGTGAGAGAGAGAAGCTGTGAGTGAGAGAGAGAAAGAGAAGCTGTGATTAAGAGTGAGAGAGAGAAAGAGAAGCTGTGAGTGGGAGAGAGAGAAAGAGAGTCTGTGAGTGAGAGAGAGAGAAAGAGAAGCTGTGAGTGAGTGAGAGAGAGAAA
The DNA here is from genome assembly GCA_035047305.1 of Bradypodion pumilum. Taxonomy (NCBI): domain Eukaryota; kingdom Metazoa; phylum Chordata; class Lepidosauria; order Squamata; family Chamaeleonidae; genus Bradypodion; species Bradypodion pumilum. Next base: position 267,605,886 of record JAWDJD010000001.1, on the reverse strand, counting down.
GGGAAGCTGTGAGTGAGTGAGAGAGAAAGAGAACCTGTCAGTGAGAGAGAGAGAGAAAGAAAGAGAAGCTGTGAGTGAGAAGGAGAGGGAAAGAGAAGCTGTGAGTGAGTGAGCGAGAGAGAGAGAGAAAGAGAAGCTGTGAGAGAGAAAGAGAGAAGCTGTGAGTGAGAGAGTGAGAGAGAGAAAAGAAGCTGTTAGTGAGTGAGAGAGAGAGAGAGAAAGAGTTGTGAGTGAGACAGAGAGAAAGAAAGAGAAGCTGTGAGTGAGAGAGAGAGAGAGAGAAAGAGAAGCTGAGACTGAGAGAGAGAAATTGAAGCTGTGAGTGAGAGAGAGAGAGAAAGAGAAGCTGTGTGTGTGAGAGAGAAAGATAGTATGAGAAAGAGAGAGTGAAAGAGAAGCTGTGAGAGAGAGAGAGAAGCTGTGAGTGAGAGAGTGAGAAAGAGAGTGAGAAAGAGAGAGTAAAAGAGAAGCTGTGAGTGAGATAGAGAGAGAGAAGCTGTGACTGAGAGAGAGAAGCTGTGACTGAGAGAGAGAGAGAAAGAGAAGCTGTGAGTGAGAGAGAGAGAAAGAGAAGCTGTGAGTGACAGAGAGAGAGAAAGCAAAGCTGTGAGTGAGAGAGAGAGAGAGAAAGAGAAGCTGTGAGTGAGAGAGAGAGAAGCTGTGAGTGAGTGAGAGAGAGAAGCTGTGAGTGAGAGTGAGAAAGAGAGTGAGAAAGAGAGAGTAAAAGAGAAGCTGTGAGTGAGAGAGAGAGAGAATCTGTGAGTGAGAGAGAGAGAAGCTGTGAGAGAGAGAGAGAGAAAGAGAAGCTGTGAGTGAGAGAGAAACAGAAGCTGAGAGTGAGAGAGAGAGAGAGAAAGAGAAACTGTGAGTGAGAGGAAGAGAAAGAGAAGCTGTGAGTGAGAGAGAGAGAGAAAGAGAAACTGTGTGTGTGTGTGAGAGAGAAACAGAAGCTGTGAGTGAGAGAGAGAGAGAAAGAGAAGCTGTGAGTGAGAGAGAGAGAGAAGCTGTGAGAGAGAGAGAGAAGCTGTGAGTGAGGGAGAGAGAAAGAGAAGCTGTGAGTGAGAGAGAGAGAGGCTGTGAGTGTGTGTGAGAGAGAAAGAGAAGCTGTGAGTGAGAGAGAGAGAGAGAAGCTGTGAGAGAGAGTGAGAAAGAGAAGATGTGAGGGAGAGAGAGGGAGAGAGAGAAAGAGAAGATGTGAGTGAGTGAGTGAGAGAAAGAGAAGCTGTGTGTGTGAGAGAGAAAGATAGTCTGAGAAAGAGAGAGTGAAAGAGAAGCTGTTAATGAGAGAGAGAGAGAAAGAGAAGCTGTGAGAGAGAGAAAGAGAAGCTGTGAGTGAGTGAGAGAGAGAAACGGAAGCTGTGAGTGAGAGAGAGAGAGAAAGAGAAGCTGTGAGTGAGAGAGAGAGAAAGAGAAGCTGTGAGTGTGTGAGAGAGAAAGAGAAGCTGTGAGTGAGAGAGAGAGAATGAGAAGCTGAGAGAGAGAAAGAAAGAGAAGCTGTGAGAGAGAGAGAAAGAGAAGCTGTGAGTGAGAGAGAGAAAGAGAAGATGTGAGTGAGAGAGAGGGAGAGAGAGAAAGAGAAGATGTGAGTGAGAGAGAGAGAGAAAGAGAAGCAGTGAGTGTGACAGGGAGAGAGTAAAAGAGAAGCTGTGAGTGAGAGAGAGAGAGAAAGAGAAGCTGTGAGTTAGAGAAAGAAAGAAAGCGAAGCAGTGAGTGAGAGAGAGAGAGAGAAAGAGAAACTGTGAGTGAGAGGAAGAGAAAGAGAAGCTGTGAGTGAGAGAGAGGGAGAAAGAGAAACTGTGTGTGTGTGTGAGAGAGAAACAGAAGCTGTGAGTGAGAGAGAGAGAGAAAGAGAAGCTGTGAGTGAGAGAGAGAGAGAAGCTGTGAGAGAGAGAGAAGCTGTGAGTGAGGGAGAGAGAAAGAGAAGCTGTGAGTGAGAGAGAGAGAGGCTGTGAGTGTGTGTGAGAGAGAAAGAGAAGCTGTGAGTGAGAGAGAGAGAGAGAGAAGCTGTGAGAGAGAGTGAGAAAGAGAAGATGTGAGGGAGAGAGAGGGAGAGAGAGAAAGAGAAGATGTGAGTGAGTGAGAGAGGGAAAGAGAAGCTGTGTGTGTGAGAGAGAAAGATAGTCTGAGAAAGAGAGAGTGAAAGAGAAGCTGTGAGTGAGAGAGAGAGAGAAGCTGTGAGTGAGAGAGTGAGAAAGAGAGTGAGAAAGAGAGAGTAAAAGAGAAGCTATGAGTGAGTGAGAGAGAGAGAAGCTGTGACTGAGAGAGAGAGAAGCTGTGAGTGAGAGAGAGAGAAAGAGAAGCTGTGAGTGAGAGAGAGAGACAATGAGAAGCTGTGAGTGAGAGAGAAACAGAACCTGAGAGTGAGTGAGAGAGAGAAAGAGAGAAATTAGAGTGAGAAAGAGAGAGAGAAAGAGAAGCTGTGAGTGGGAGAGAGAGAAAGAGTGTCTGTGAGTGAGAGAGAGAGAAAGAGAAGCTGTGAGTGAGAGAGAGAGAGAAGCTGTGAGTGAGTGAGAGAGAGAGAACCTGTGAGTAAGAGAGAGAGAATCTGTGAGTGAGTGAGAGAGAGAAAGGGAAGCTGTGAGTGAGTGAGAGAGAGAAAGAGAAGCTGTGTGTGTGAGAGAGAGAGAAAGAGAAGCTGTGAGTGAGAGAGAGAGAAAAAAAGAAGCTGCGTGTGTGTGTGAGAGAAAGAGAAGCTGTGAGTGAGAGTGCGTGAGATAGAGAGAATGAGAAGCTGTGAGTGAGAGAGAGAGAGAAAGAGGAGCTGTGAGTGAGAGAAAGAGAGAATGAGAAGCTGTGAGTGAGAGAGAGAGAAGCTGTGAGTGAGACAGAGAGAGAAATAGAAGCTGTGAGTGAGAGACAGAGGGAGAAAGATAAGCTGTGAGAGAGAGAGAGAGAAAGAGAAGCTGTGAGTGAGAGAGAGAGAAAGAGAAGCTGTGATTGAGAGTGAGAGAGAGAGATAAAGAGAAGCTGTGAGTGAGAGAGAGAGAAAGAGAAGCTGTGAGTGAGAGAGAGAGAAGCTGTGAGTGAGAGAGAGAAAGAGAAGCTGTGATTAAGAGTGTGAGAGAGAGAGAAGCTGTGAGTGGGAGAGAGAGAAAGAGAGTCTGTGAGAGAGAGAGAGAAAGAGAAGCTGTGAGTGAGTGAGAGAGAGAAAGGGAAGTTGTGAGTGAGAGAGAGAGAAAGAGAACCTGTCAGTGAGAGAGAGAGAGAGAAAGAGAAGCTGTGAGTGAGAAGGAGAGGGAAAGAGAAGCTGTGAGTGACTGAGCGAGAGAGAGAGAAAGAGAAGCTGTGAGAGCGAAAGAGAGAAGCTGTGAGTGAGAGAGTGAGAGAGAGAAAAGAAGCTGTTAGTGAGTGAGAGAGAGAGAGAAAGAGTTGTGAGTGAGAGAGAGAGAAAGAGAAGCTGTGAGTGAGAGAGAGAGAGAAAGAGAAGCTGTGAGTGAGAGAGAGAAAGAGAAGCTGTGAGTGAGAGGGAGAAAGAGAAAGAGAAGCAGAGAGTGACACAGAGAGAGAAGCTGTGAGTTAGAGAGAGAGAGAGAAAGAGAAGCTGTGAGTGACAGAGAGAGAGAAAGAGAAGCTGAGAGTGAGAGAGAGAGAGAAATTGAAGCTGTGAGTGAGAGAGTGAGAGAGAAAGAGAAGCTGTGTGTGTGAGAGAGAAAGATAGACTGAGAAAGAGAGAGTGAAAGAGAAGCTGTGAGTGAGAGAGAGAGTGAAGCTGTGAGTGAGAGAGTGAGAAAGAGAGTGAGAAAGAGAGAGTAAAAGTGAAGCTATGAGTGAGTGAGAGAGAGAGAAGCTGTGACTGAGAGAGAGAGAAGCTGTGAGTGAGAGAGAGAAAGAGAAGCTGTGAGTGAGAGAGAGAGACAAAGAGAAGCTGTGAGTGAGAGAGAAACAGAAGCTGAGAGTGAGTGAGAGAGAGAAAGAGAAGCTGTGAGTGAAAGAGAGAGAAAGAGAAGCTGTGAGTTAGAGAGAGAGAAAGAGAGAAATTAGAGTGAGAAAGAGAGAGAGAGAGAAGCTGTGAGTGGGAGAGAGAGAAAGAGTGTCTGTGAGTGAGAGAGAGAGAAAGAGAAGCTGTGAGTGAGAGAGAGAGAGAGAAGCTGTGAGTGAGAGAGAGAGAGAGAACCTGTGAGTAAGAGAGAGAGGAGAAGCTGTGAGTGAGTGAGAGAGAGAAAGGGAAGCTGTGAGTGAGTGAGAGAGAGAAAGAGAAGCTGTGTGTGTGTGAGAGAGAGAAAGAGAAGCTGTGAGTGAGAGAGAGAGAAAAAAGAAGCTGTGTGTGTGTGAGAGAGAAAGAGAACCTGTGAGTGAGATAGAGAGAGAAAGAGAAGCTGATAGTGAGAGAGAGGGAAAGAGAAGCTGTGAGTGAGAGTGAGGGAGAGAATCTTTGTGTGTGTGTGAGAGAGAAGATATGAGTGAGAGAAAGAAAGAGAAGCTGTGAGTGAGACAGAGAGAGGGAGAAAGAGAAGCTTTGTGTGTGTGAGAGAGAAAGAGAAGCTGTGAGTGAGAGTGAGTGAGATAGAGAGAATGAGAAGCTGTGAGTGAGAGAGAGAGAGAAAGAGAAGCTGTGAGTGAGAGAGAGAGAATGAGAAGTTGTGAGTGAGAGAGAGAAGCTGTGAGTGAGAGAGAGAGAGAAGATGTGAGTGAGAGAGAGAGAGAAAGAGAATCTGTGAGTGAGAGAGATAGAAAGTAAAAGAAGCTGTGAGTGAGACAGAGAGAGAAAGAGAAGCTGTGAGAGAGACAGAGGGAGAAAGATAAGCTGTGATAGAGAGAGAAAAAGAGAAGCTGGGAGTGAGAGAGAGAGAGAAAGAGAAGCTGTGAGTGAGAGAGAGAGAAAGAGAAGCTGTGAGTGAGAGAGAGAGAAGCTGTGAGTGAGAGAGAGAAAGAGAAGCTGTGATTAAGAGTGAGAGAGAGAAAGAGAAGCTGTGAGTGGGAGAGAGAGAAAGAGAGTCTGTGAGTGAGAGAGAGAGAAAGAGAAGCTGTGAGTGAGTGAGAGAGAAAGAGAACCTGTCAGTGAGAGAGAGAGAGAAAGAAAGAGAAGCTGTGAGTGAGAAGGAGAGGGAAAGAGAAGCTGTGAGTGAGTGAGCGAGAGAGAGAGAGAAAGAGAAGCTGTGAGAGAGAAAGAGAGAAGCTGTGTGTGAGAGAGTGAGAGAGAGAAAAGAAGCTGTTAGTGAGTGAGAGAGAGAGAGAAAGAGTTGTGAGTGAGACAGAGAGAAAGAAAGAGAAGCTGTGAGTGAGAGAGAGAGAGAGAGAAAGAGAAGCTGAGAGTGAGAGAGAGAAATTGAAGCTGTGAGTGAGAGAGAGAGAGAAAGAGAAGCTGTGTGTGTGAGAGAGAAAGATAGTATGAGAAAGAGAGAGTGAAAGAGAAGCTGTGTGTGTGAGAGAGAGAGAAGCTGTGAGTGAGAGAGTGAGAAAGAGAGTGAGAAAGACAGAGTAAAAGAGAAGCTGTGAGTGAGAGAGAGAGAGAAGCTGTGACTGAGAGAGAGAAGCTGTGACTGAGAGAGAGAGAAAGAGAAGCTGTGAGTGAGAGAGAGAGAAAGAGAAGCTGTGAGTGACAGAGAGAGAGAAAGCAAAGCTGTGAGTGAGAGAGAGAGAGAGAAAGAGAAGCTGTGAGTGAGAGAGAGAGAAGCTGTGAGTGAGTGAGAGAGAGAAGCTGTGAGTGAGAGTGAGAAAGAGAGTGAGAAAGAGAGAGTAAAAGAGAAGCTGTGAGTGAGAGAGAGAGAGAATCTGTGAGTGATAGAGAGAGAAGCTGTGAGAGAGAGAGAGAGAGAGAGAGAAGCTGTGAGTGAGAGAGAAACAGAAGCTGAGAGTGAGAGAGAGAGAGAAGCTGTGAGTGAGAGAGAGAGAGAGAGAGAAATTAGAGTGAGAAAGAGAGAGAGAAAGAGAAGCTGTGAGTGGGAGAGAGAGAAAGAGTGTCTGTGAGTGAGAGAGAGAGAAAGAGAAGCTGTGAGTGAGAGAGAGAGAGAAGCTGTGAGTGAGAGAGAAGGATAAGCTGTGAGAGAAAGGGAAGCTGTGAATGAGAGAGAGAGAGAGAGAGAAAGAAAGAGAAGATGTGTGAGAGAGAGAGAGAGAGAAAGAGAAGCAGTGAGTGAGAGAGAAAGAAAAAGAGAAGCTGTGAGTGAGAATGAGATAGAAAGAGAAGCTGTGAGTGAGTGAGAGAGAGATAGAGAAAGAGAAGCTGTGAGAGAGAAAGAGAGAAGCTGTGAGTGAGAGAGTGAGAGAGAAAGAGAAGCTGTGAGTGAGTGAGAGAGAGAGAGAGAAGCTGTGTGTGAGCGAGAGAGAGAGAGAAAGAGAAGCTGTGAGTGAGAGAGAGAAAGAGAAGCTGTGAGTGAGAGAGAGAAAGATAAGCTGTGAGTGAGAGAGAGAGAAAGAGAAGCTGAGTGAGTGAGAGAGAGCAAGGGAACCTGTGAGTGACAGAGAGAGAGATAGAAAGAGAAGCAGTGAGTGAGAGAGTGAGAAAGAGAAGCTGAGAGTGAGAGAGAGAGAGAAAGAGAAGCTGTGAGTGAGAAGGAGAGGGAAAGAGAAGCTGTGAGTGAGTGAGTGAGAGAGAGAGAGAAAAAGACAAGCTGAGAGAGAAAGAGAGAAGCTGTGAGTGAGTGAGAGAGAAAGAGAAGCTGTGAGTGAGAGAGAGAGAGAAGGAGAAGCTGTGTGAGATAGAGAAATTAGAGTGAGAAAGAGAGAGAGAAAGAGAAGCTGTGAGTGGGAGAGAGAGAGAAAGAGAAGCTGTGTGTGAGTGAGAGAGAGAGAAGCTGTGAGTGAGAGAGAGGAAGGGAAACTGTGAGTGAGAGAGAGAGAGAGAGAAGCTGTGAGTGAGACAGAGAGAGAGAAAGAGAAGCTGTGAGAGAGAGAGGGAGGGAGAAAGAAAAGCTGTGTGTGTGAGAGAGAGATAAGCTGTGAGTGTGTGTGAGAGAGAAAGAGAAGCTGTGAGTGAGAGAGAGAGAAAGAAAGAGAAATTAGAGTGAGAAAGAGAGAGATAAAGAGAAGCTGTGAGTGGGAGAGAGAGAAAGAGTCTGTGAGTGAGAGAGAGAGAAGCTGTGAGTGAGAGAGAGAGAGAGCCTCTGTGAGTGAGAGAGAGAGAAAGAGAAGCTGTTAATGAGAGAGAGAGAGAAAGAGAAGCTGTGAGAGAGAGAAAGAGAAGCTGTGAGTGAGTGAGAGAGAGAAATGGAAGCTGTGAGTGAGAGAGAGAGAGAAAGAGAAGCTGTGAGTGAGAGAGAGAGAAAGAGAAGCTGTGAGTGTGAGAGAGAGAAAGAGAAGGTGTGAGTGAGAGAGAGAGAGAATGAGAAGCTGAGAGAGAGAGAGAAAGAGAAGCTGTGAGAGAGAGAGAAAGAGAAGCTGTGAGTGAGAGAGAGAAAGAGAAGATGTGAGTGAGAGAGAGGGAGAGAGAGAAAGAGAAGATGTGAGTGAGAGAGAGAGAGAAAGAGAAGCAGTGAGTGTGACAGGGAGAGAGTAAAAGAGAAGCTGTGAGTGAGAGAGAGAGAGAAAGAGAAGCTGTGAGTTAGAGAAAGAAAGAAAGCGAAGCAGTGAGTGAGAGAGAGAGAAAGAGAAACTGTGAGTGAGAGGAAGAGAAAGAGAAGCTGTGAGTGAGAGAGAGAGAGAAAGAGAAACTGTGTGTGTGTGAGAGAGAGAAACAGAAGCTGTGAGTGAGAGAGAGAGAGAAAGAGAAGCTGTGAGTGAGAGAGAGAGAGAAGCTGTGAGAGAGAGAGAGAAGCTGTGAGTGAGGGAGAGAGAAAGAGAAGCTGTGAGTGAGAGAGAGAGAGGCTGTGAGTGTGTGTGAGAGAGAAAGAGAAGCTGTGAGTGAGAGAGAGAGAGAGAAGCTGTGAGAGAGAGTGAGAAAGAGAAGATGTGAGTGAGAGAGAGGGAGAGAGAAAGAGAAGATGTGAGTGAGTGAGAGAGAGAAAGAGAAGCTGTGTGTGTGAGAGAGAAAGATAGTCTGAGAAAGAGAGAGTGAAAGAGAAGCTGTGAGTGAGAGAGAGAGAGAAGCTGTGAGTGAGAGAGTGAGAAAGAGAGTGAGAAAGAGAGAGTAAAAGAGAAGCTATGAGTGAGTGAGAGAGAGAGAAGCTGTGACAGAGAGAGAGAAGCTGTGAGTGAGAGAGAGAGAAAGAGAAGCTGTGAGTGAGAGAGAGAGACAAAGAGAAGCTGTGAGTGAGAGAGAAACAGAAGCTGAGAGTGAGTGAGAGAGAGAAAGAGAGAAATTAGAGTGAGAAAGAGAGAGAGAAAGAGAAGCTGTGAGTGGGAGAGAGAGAAAGAGTGTCTGTGAGTGAGAGAGAGAGAAAGAGAAGCTGTGAGTGAGTGAGAGAGAGAGAGAAGCTGTGAGTGAGAGAGAGAGAGAACCTGTGAGTAAGAGAGAGAGGAGAATCTGTGAGTGAGTGAGAGAGAGAAAGGGAAGATGTGAGTGAGTGAGAGAGAGAAAGAGAAGCTGTGTGTGTGTGAGAGAGAGAAAGAGAAGCTGTGAGTGAGAGAGAGAGAGAAGCTGTGAGAGAGAGAGAGAAGCTGTGAGTGAGGGAGAGAGAAAGAGAAGCTGTGAGTGAGAGATAGAGAGGCTGTGTGTGTGAGAGAGAAAGAGAAGCTGTGAGTGAGAGAGAGAGAGAGAAGCTGTGAGAGAGAGTGAGAAAGAGAAGATGTGAGTGAGAGAGAGGGAGAGAGAGAAAGAGAAGATGTGAGTGAGTGAGAGAGAGAAAGAGAAGCTGTGTGTGAGAGAGAGAAAGATAGTCTGAGAAAGAGAGAGTGAAAGAGAAGCTGTGTGTGAGAGAGAGAGAGAAGCTGTGAGTGAGAGAGTGAGAAAGAGAGTGAGAAAGACAGAGTAAAAGAGAAGCTGTGAGTGAGAGAGAGAGAGAGAAGCTGTGACTGAGAGAGAGAAGCTGTGACTGAGAGAGAGAGAAAGAGAAGCTGTAAGTGAGAGAGAGAGAAAGAGAAGCTGTGAGTGACAGAGAGAGAGAAAGCAAAGCTGTGAGTGAGAGAGAGAGAGAAAGAGAAGCTGTGAGTGAGAGAGAGAGAAGCTGTGAGTGAGTGAGAGAGAGAAGCTGTGAGTGAGAGTGAGAAAGAGAGTGAAAAAGAGAGAGTAAAAGAGAAGCTGTGAGTGAGAGAGAGAGAGAATCTGTGAGTGATAGAGAGAGAAGCTGTGTGAGAGAGAGAGAGAAAGAGAAGCTGTGAGTGAGAGAGAAACAGAAGCTGAGAGTGAGAGAGAGAGAGAAGCTGTGAGTGAGAGAGAGAGAGAGAGAGAAATTAGAGTGAGAAAGAGAGAGAGAAAGTGAAGCTGTGAGTGGGAGAGAGAGAAAGAGTTCTGTGAGTGAGTGAGAGAGAAAGAGAAGCTGTGAGTGAGAGAGAGAGAGAAGCTGTGAGTGAGAGAGAAGGATAAGCCGTGAGAGAAAGGGAAGCTGTGAATGAGAGAGAGAGAGAGAGAGAAAGAAAGAGAAGATGTGTGAGAGAGAGAGAGAGAAAGAGAAGCAGTGAGTGAGAGAGAAAGAAAAAGAGAAGCTGTGAGTGAGAATGAGATAGAAAGAGAAGCTGTGAGTGAGTGAGAGAGGGATAGAGAAAGAGAAGCTGTGAGAGAGAAAGAGAGAAGCTGTGAGTGAGAGAGTGAGAGAGAAAGAGAAGCTGTGAGTGAGTGAGAGAGAGAGAAGCTGTGTGTGAGCGAGAGAGAGAGAAAGAGAAGCTGTGAGTGAGAGAGAGAAAGAGAAGCTGTGAGTGAGAGAGAGAAAGATAAGCTGTGAGTGAGAGAGAGAGAAAGAGAAGCTGAGTGAGTGAGAGAGAGCAAGGGAACCTGTGAGTGACAGAGAGAGAGATAGAAAGAGAAGCAGTGAGTGAGAGAGAGAGAAAGAGAAGCTGTGAGTGAGAGAGAGAAAGAGAAGATGTGAGTGAGAGAGAGGGAGAGAGAGAAAGAGAAGATGTGAGTGAGAGAGAGAGAGAAAGAGAAGCAGTGAGTGTGACAGGGAGAGAGTAAAAGAGAAGCTGTGAGTGAGAGAGAGAGAGAAAGAGAAGCTGTGAGTTAGAGAAAGAAAGAAAGCGAAGCAGTGAGTGAGAGAGAGAGAAAGAGAAACTGTGAGTGAGAGGAAGAGAAAGAGAAGCTGTGAGTGAGAGAGAGAGAGAAAGAGAAACTGTGTGTGTGTGAGAGAGAGAAACAGAAGCTGTGAGTGAGAGAGAGAGAGAAAGAGAAGCTGTGAGTGAGAGAGAGAGAGAAGCTGTGAGAGAGAGAGAGAAGCTGTGAGTGAGGGAGAGAGAAAGAGAAGCTGTGAGTGAGAGAGAGAGAGGCTGTGAGTGTGTGTGAGAGAGAAAGAGAAGCTGTGAGTGAGTGAGAGAGAGAGAAGCTGTGAGAGAGAGTGAGAAAGAGAAGATGTGAGTGAGAGAGAGGGAGAGAGAGAAAGAGAAGATGTGAGTGAGAGAGAGAGAGAAAGAGAAGCAGTGAGTGTGACAGGGAGAGAGTAAAAGAGAAGCTGTGAGTGAGAGAGAGAGAGAAGCTGTGAGTGAGAGAGTGAGAAAGAGAGTGAGAAAGAGAGAGTAAAAGAGAAGCTATGAGTGAGTGAGAGAGAGAGAAGCTGTGACTGAGAGAGAGAGAAGCTGTGAGTGAGAGAGAGAGAAAGAGAAGCTGTGAGTGAGAGAGAGAGACAAAGAGAAGCTGTGAGTGAGAGAGAAACAGAAGCTGAGAGTGAGTGAGAGAGCGAAAGAGAGAAATTAGAGTGAGAAAGAGAGAGAGAAAGAGAAGCTGTGAGTGGGAGAGAGAGAAAGAGTGTCTGTGAGTGAGAGAGAGAGAAAGAGAAGCTGTGAGTGAGTGAGAGAGAGAGAGAAGCTGTGAGTGAGAGAGAGAGAGAACCTGTGAGTAAGAGAGAGAGGAGAATCTGTGAGTGAGTGAGAGAGAGAAAGGGAAGCTGTGAGTGAGTGAGAGAGAGAAAGAGAAGCTGTGTGTGTGTGAGAGAGAGAAAGAGAAGCTGTGAGTGAGAGAGAGAGAGAAGCTGTGAGAGAGAGAGAGAAGCTGTGAGTGAGGGAGAGAGAAAGAGAAGCTGTGAGTGAGAGAGAGAGAGGCTGTGTGTGTGAGAGAGAAAGAGAAGCTGTGAGTGAGAGAGAGAGAGAGAAGCTGTGAGAGAGAGTGAGAAAGAGAAGATGTGAGTGAGAGAGAGGGAGAGAGAGAAAGAGAAGATGTGAGTGAGTGAGAGAGAGAAAGAGAAGCTGTGTGTGAGAGAGAGAAAGATAGTCTGAGAAAGAGAGAGTGAAAGAGAAGCTGTGAGTGAGAGAGAGAGAGAAGCTGTGATTGAGAGAGTGAGAAAGAGAGTGAGAAAGAGAGAGTAAAAGAGAAGCTATGAGTGAGTGAGAGAGAGAGAAGCTGTGACTGAGAGAGAGAGAAGCTGTGAGTGAGAGAGAGAGAAAGAGAAGCTGTGAGTGAGAGAGAGAGACAAAGAGAAGCTGTGAGTGAGAGAGAAACAGAAGCTGAGAGTGAGTGAGAGAGAGAAAGAGAGAAATTAGAGTGAGAAAGAGAGAGAGAAAGAGAAGCTGTGAGTGGGAGAGAGAGAAAGAGTGTCTGTGAGTGAGAGAGAGAGAAAGAGAAGCTGTGAGTGAGTGAGAGAGAGAGAGAAGCTGTGAGTGAGAGAGAGAGAGAGAACCTGTGAGTAAGAGAGAGAGGAGAATCTGTGAGTGAGTGAGAGAGAGAAAGGGAAGCTGTGAGTGAGTGAGAGAGAGAAAGAGAAGCTGTGTCTGTGAGAGAGAGAGAAAGAGAAGCTGTGAGTGAGAGAGAGAAAAAAAAGAAGCTGTGTGTGTGTGTGAGAGAAAGAGAAGCTGTGAGTGAGAGTGCGTGAGATAGAGAGAATGAGAAGCTGTGAGTGAGAGAGAGAGAGAAAGAGAAGCTGTGAGTGAGAGAAAGAGAGAATGAGAAGCTGTGAGTGAGAGAGAGAGAAGCTGTGAGTGAGACAGAGAGAGAAATAGAAGCTGTGAGTGAGAGACAGAGGGAGAAAGATAAGCTGTGAGTGAGAGAGAGAGAAAGAGAAGCTGTGAGTGAGAGAGAGAGAAAGAGAAGCTGTGATTGAGAGTGAGAGAGAGAGATAAAGAGAAGCTGTGAGTGAGAGAGAGAGAAGCTGTGAGTGAGAGAGAGAGAAGCTGTGAGTGAGAGAGAGAAAGAGAAGCTGTGATTAAGAGTGAGAGAGAGAGAGAAGCTATGAGTGGGAGAGAGAGAAAGAGAGTCTGTGAGAGAGAGAGAAAGAGAAGCTGTGAGTGAGTGAGAGAGAGAAAGGGAAGTTGTGAGTGAGAGAGAGAGAAAGAGAACCTGTCAGTGAGAGAGAGAGAGAAAGAGAAGCTGTGAGTGAGAAGGAGAGGGAAAGAGAAGCTGTGAGTGAGTGAGCGAGAGAGAGAGAAAGAGAAGCTGTGAGAGAGAAAGAGAGAAGCTGTGAGTGAGAGAGTGAGAGAGAGAAAAGAAGCTGTTAGTGAGTGAGAGAGAGAGAGAAAGAGTTGTGAGTGAGAGAGAGAGAAGGAGAAGCTGTGAGTGAGAGAGAGAGAGAAAGAGAAGCTGTGAGTGAGAGAGAGAAAGAGAAGCTGTGAGTGAGAGGGAGAAAGAGAAGCTGTGAGTGACAGAGAGAGAGAAAGAGAAGCTGATAGTGAGAGAGAGAGAGAAATTGAAGCTGTGAGTGAGAGAGTGAGAAAGAGAGTGAGAAAGAGAGAGTAAAAGTGAAGCTATGAGTGAGTGAGAGAGAGAGAAGCTGTGACTGAGAGAGAGAGAAGCTGTGAGTGAGAGAGAGAAAGAGAAGCTGTGAGTGAGAGAGAGAGAGACAAAGAGAAGCTGTGAGTGAGAGAGAAACAGAAGCTGAGAGTGAGTGAGAGAGAAAGAGAAGCTGTGAGTGAAAGAGAGAGAAAGAGAAGCTGTGAGTTAGAGAGAGAGAAAGAGAGAAATTAGAGTGAGAAAGAGAGAGAGAGAGAAGCTGTGAGTGGGAGAGAGAGAAAGAGTGTCTGTGAGTGAGAGATAGAGAAAGAGAAGCTGTGAGTGAGAGAGAGAGAGAGAAGCTGTGAGTGAGAGAGAGAGAGAACCTGTGAGTAAGAGAGAGAGGAGAAGCTGTGAGTGAGTGAGAGAGAGAAAGGGAAGCTGTGAGTGAGTGAGAGAGAGAAAGAGAAGCTGTGTGTGTGTGAGAGAGAGAAAGAGAAGCTGTGAGTGAGAGAGAGAGAAAAAAGAAGCTGTGTGTGTGTGTGAGAGAAAGAGAAGCTGTGAGTGAGATAGAGAGAGAAAGAGAAGCTGTTAGTGAGAGAGAGGGAAAGAGAAGCTGTGAGTGAGAGTGAGGGAGAGAATCTTTGTGTGTGTGAGAGAGAGAAGATATGTGTGAGAGAAAGAAAGAGAAGCTGTGAGTGAGACAGAGAGAGGGAGAAAGAGAAGCTTTGTGTGTGTGAGAGAGAAAGAGAAGCTGTGAGTGAGAGTGAGTGAGATAGAGAGAATGAGAAGCTGTGAGTGAGAGAGAGAGAGAAAGAGAAGCTGTGAGTGAGAGAGAGAGAATGAGAAGCTGTGAGTGAGAGAGAGAAGCTGTGAGTGAGAGAGAGAGAGAGAGAAGATGTGAGTGAGAGAGAGAGAGAGAAAGAGAATCTGTGAGTGAGAGAGATAGAAAGTAAAAGAAGCTGTGAGTGAGACAGAGAGAGAAAGAGAAGCTGTGAGTGAGAGACAGAGGGAGAAAGATAAGCTGTGAGAGTGAGAGAAAAAGAGAAGCTGTGAGTGAGTGAGAGAGAGAAAGAGAAGCTGTGAGTGAGAGAGAGAGAAAGAGAAGCTGTGAGTGAGAGAGAGAAGCTGTGAGTGAGAGAGAGAAAGAGAAGCTGTGATTAAGAGTGAGAGAGAGAAAGAGAAGCTGTGAGTGGGAGAGAGAGAAAGAGAGTCTGTGAGTGAGAGAGAGAGAAAGAGAAGCTGTGAGTGAGTGAGAGAGAGAAAGGGAAGCTGTGAGTGAGTGAGAGAGAAAGAGAACCTGTCAGTGAGAGAGAGAGAGAAAGAAAGAGAAGCTGTGAGTGAGAAGGAGAGGGAAAGAGAAGCTGTGAGTGAGTGAGCGAGAGAGAGAGAGAAAGAGAAGCTGTGAGAGAGAAAGAGAGAAGCTGTGAGTGAGAGAGTGAGAGAGAGAAAAGAAGCTGTTAGTGAGTGAGAGAGAGAGAGAGAAAGAGTTGTGAGTGAGACAGAGAGAAAGAAAGAGAAGCTGTGAGTGAGAGAGAGAGAGAGAAAGAGAAGCTGAGAGTGAGAGAGAGAAATTGAAGCTGTGAGTGAGAGAGAGAGAGAAAGAGAAGCTGTGTGTGTGAGAGAGAAAGATAGTATGAGAAAGAGAGAGTGAAAGAGAAGCTGTGTGAGAGAGAGAGAAGCTGTGAGTGAGAGAGTGAGAAAGAGAGTGAGAAAGAGAGAGTAAAAGAGAAGCTGTGAGTGAGATAGAGAGAGAGAAGCTGTGACTGAGAGAGAGAAGCTGTGACTGAGAGAGAGAGAGAAAGAGAAGCTGTGAGTGAGAGAGAGAGAAAGAGAAGCTGTGAGTGACAGAGAGAGAGAAAGCAAAGCTGTGAGTGAGAGAGAGAGAGAGAAAGAGAAGCTGTGAGTGAGAGAGAGAGAAGCTGTGAGTGAGTGAGAGAGAGAAGCTGTGAGTGAGAGTGAGAAAGAGAGTGAGAAAGAGAGAGTAAAAGAGAAGCTGTGAGTGAGAGAGAGAGAGAATCTGTGAGTGAGAGAGAGAGAAGCTGTGAGAGAGAGAGAGAGAAAGAGAAGCTGTGAGTGAGAGAGAAACAGAAGCTGAGAGTGAGAGAGAGAGAAGCTGTGAGTGAGAGAGAGAGAGAAAGAGAAATTAGAGTGAGAAAGAGAGAGAGAAAGAGAAGCTGTGTGTGGGAGAGAGAGAAAGAGTGTCTGTGAGTGAGAGAGAGAGAAAGAGAAGCTGTGAGTGAGAGGGAGAGAGAAGCTGTGAGTGTGAGAGAAGGATAAGCCGTGAGAGAAAGGGAAGCTGTGAATGAGAGAGAGAGAGAGAGAAAGAAAGAGAAGATGTGTGTGAGAGAGAGAGAGAGAGAGAGAAGCAGTGAGTGAGAGAGAAAGAAAAAGAGAAGCTGTGAGTGAGAATGAGATAGAAAGAGAAGCTGTGAGTGAGTGAGAGAGAGATAGAGAAAGAGAAGCTGTGAGAGAGAAAGAGAGAAGCTGTGAGTGAGAGAGTGAGAGAGAAAGAGAAGCTGTGAGTGAGTGAGAGAGAGAGAAGCTGTGTGTGAGCGAGAGAGAGAGAAAGAGAAGCTGTGAGAGAGAGAGAGAAAGAGAAGCTGTGAGTGAGAGAGAGAAAGATAAGCTGTGAGTGAGGGAGAGAGAAAGAGAAGCTGAGTGAGTGAGAGAGAGCAAGGGAACCTGTGAGTGACAGAGAGAGAGATGGAAAGAGAAGCTGTGAGTGAGAGAGAGAGAAAGAGAAGCTGAGAGTGAGAGAGAGAGAGAAAGAGAAGCTGTGAGTGAGAAGGAGAGGGAAAGAGAAGCTGTGAGTGAGTGAGTGAGAGAGAGAGAGAAAAAGACAAGCTGAGAGAGAAAGAGAGAAGCTGTGAGTGAGTGAGAGAGAAAGAGAAGCTGTGAGTGAGAGAGAGAGAGAAGGAGAAGCTGTGTGAGAGAGAGAGAAATTAGAGTGAGAAAGAGAGAGAGAAAGAGAAGCTGTGAGTGGGAGAGAGAGAGAAAGAGAAGCTGTGTGTGAGTGAGAGAGAGAGAAGCTGTGAGTGAGAGAGAGGAAGGGAAACTGTGAGTGAGAGAGAGAGAGAGAAGCTGTGAGTGAGACAGAGAGAGAGAAAGAGAAGCTGTGAGAGAGAGAGGGAGGGAGAAAGAAAAGCTGTGTGTGAGAGAGAGAGATAAGCTGTGAGTGTGTGTGAGAGAGAAAGAGAAGCTGTGAGTGAGAGAGAGAGAAAGAAAGAGAAATTAGAGTAAGAGAGAGATAAAGAGAAGCTGTGAGTGGGAGAGAGAGAAAGAGAGTCTGTGAGTGAGAGAGAGAGAAGCTGTGAGTGAGAGAGAGAGAGCCTCTGTGAGTGAGAGAGAGAGAAAGAGAAGCTGTTAATGAGAGTGAGAGAGAAAGAGAAGCTGTGAGAGAGAGAAAGAGAAGCTGTGAGTGAGTGAGAGAGAGAAACGGAAGCTGTGAGTGAGAGAGAGAGAGAAAGAGAAGCTGTGAGTGAGAGAGAGAAAGAGAAGCTGTGAGTGTGAGAGAGAAAGAGAAGCTGTGAGTGAGAGAGAGAGAGAATAAGAAGCTGAGAGAGAGAGAGAAAGAGAAGCTGTGAGAGAGAGAGAAAGAGAAGCTGTGAGTGAGAGAGAGAAAGAGAAGATGTGAGTGAGAGAGAGGGAGAGAGAGAAAGAGAAGATGTGAGTGAGAGAGAGAGAGAAAGAGAAGCAGTGAGTGTGTGTAAGAGAGAAACAGAAGCTGTGAGTGAGAGAGAGAGAGAAAGAGAAGCTGTGAGTGAGAGAGAGAGAAGCTGTGAGAGAGAGAGAGAAGCTGTGAGTGAGGGAGAGAGAAAGAGAAGCTGTGAGTGAGAGAGAGAGAGGCTGTGAGTGTGTGTGAGAGAGAAAGAGAAGCTGTGAGTGAGTGAGAGAGAGAGAGAAGCTGTGAGAGAGAGTGAGAAAGAGAAGATGTGAGTGAGAGAGAGGGAGAGAGAGAAAGAGAAGATGTGAGTGAGAGAGAGAGACAAAGAGAAGCTGTGAGTGAGAGAGAAACAGAAGCTGAGAGTGAGTGAGAGAGAGAAAGAGAAGCTGTGAGTGAAAGAGAGAGAAAGAGAAGCTGTGAGTTAGAGAGAGAGAAAGAGAGAAATTAGTGAGAAAGAGAGAGAGAGAGAAGCTGTGAGTGGGAGAGAGAGAAAGAGTGTCTGTGAGTGAGAGAGAGAGAAAGAGAAGCTGTGAGTGATAGAGAGAGAGAGAAGCTGTGAGTGAGAGAGAGAGAGAGAACCTGTGAGTAAGAGAGAGAGGAGAAGCTGTGAGTGAGTGAGAGAGAGAAAGGGAAGCTGTGAATGAGTGAGAGAGAGAAAGAGAAGCTGTGTGTTTGTGAGAGAGAGAAAGAGAAGCTGTGAGTGAGAGAGAGAGAAAAAAGAAGCTGTGTGTGTGTGAGAGAGAAAGAGAAGCTGTGAGTGAGATAGAGAGAGAAAGAGAAGCTGTTAGTGAGAGAGAGGGAAAGAGAAGCTGTGAGTGAGAGTGAGGGAGAGAATCTTTGTGTGTGTGAGAGAGAGAAGATATGAGTGAGAGAAAGAAAGAGAAGCTGTGAGTGAGACAGAGAGAGGGAGAAAGAGAAGCTTTGTGTGTGTGAGAGAGAAAGAGAAGCTGTGAGTGAGAGTGAGTGAGATAGAGAGAATGAGAAGCTGTGAGTGAGAGAGAGAGAGAAAGAGAAGCTGTGAGTGAGAGAGAGAGAATGAGAAGCTGTGAGTGAGAGAGAGAAGCTGTGAGTGAGAGAGAGAGAGAAGATGTGAGTGAGAGAGAGAGAGAAAGAGAATCTGTGAGTGAGACAGGGAGAGAGTAAAAGAGAAGCTGTGAGTGAGAGAGAGAGAGAAAGAGAAGCTGTGAGTTAGAGAAAGAAAGAAAGCGAAGCAGTGAGTGAGAGAGAGAGAAAGAGAAACTGTGAGTGAGAGGAAGAGAAAGAGAAGCTGTGAGTGAGAGAGAGAGAGAAAGAGAAACTGTGTGTGTGTGAGAGAGAGAAACAGAAGCTGTGAGTGAGAGAGAGAGAGAAAGAGAAGCTGTGAGTGAGAGAGAGAGAGAAGCTGTGAGAGAGAGAGAGAAGCTGTGAGTGAGGGAGAGAGAAAGAGAAGCTGTGAGTGAGAGAGAGAGAGGCTGTGAGTGTGTGTGAGAGAGAAAGAGAAGCTGTGAGTGAGAGAGAGAGAGAGAAGCTGTGAGAGAGAGTGAGAAAGAGAAGATGTGAGTGAGAGAGAGGGAGAGAGAGAAAGAGAAGATGTGAGTGAGTGAGAGAGAGAAAGAGAAGCTGTGTGTGTGAGAGAGAAAGATAGTCTGAGAAAGAGAGAGTGAAAGAGAAGCTGTGAGTGAGAGAGAGAGAGAAGCTGTGAGTGAGAGAGTGAGAAAGAGAGTGAGAAAGAGAGAGTAAAAGAGAAGCTATGAGTGAGTGAGAGAGAGAGAAGCTGTGACAGAGAGAGAGAAGCTGTGAGTGAGAGAGAGAGAAAGAGAAGCTGTGAGTGAGAGAGAGAGACAAAGAGAAGCTGTGAGTGAGAGAGAAACAGAAGCTGAGAGTGAGTGAGAGAGAGAAAGAGAGAAATTAGAGTGAGAAAGAGAGAGAGAAAGAGAAGCTGTGAGTGGGAGAGAGAGAAAGAGTGTCTGTGAGTGAGAGAGAGAGAAAGAGAAGCTGTGAGTGAGTGAGAGAGAGAGAGAAGCTGTGAGTGAGAGAGAGAGAGAACCTGTGAGTAAGAGAGAGAGGAGAATCTGTGAGTGAGTGAGAGAGAGAAAGGGAAGATGTGAGTGAGTGAGAGAGAGAAAGAGAAGCTGTGTGTGTGAGAGAGAGAGAAAGAGAAGCTGTGAGTGAGAGAGAGAGAGAAGCTGTGAGAGAGAGAGAGAAGCTGTGAGTGAGGGAGAGAGAAAGAGAAGCTGTGAGTGAGAGATAGAGAGGCTGTGTGTGTGAGAGAGAAAGAGAAGCTGTGAGTGAGAGAGAGAGAGAGAAGCTGTGAGAGAGAGTGAGAAAGAGAAGATGTGAGTGAGAGAGAGGGAGAGAGAGAAAGAGAAGATGTGAGTGAGTGAGAGAGAGAAAGAGAAGCTGTGTGTGTGAGAGAGAAAGATAGTCTGAGAAAGAGAGAGTGAAAGAGAAGCTGTGTGTGAGAGAGAGAGAGAAGCTGTGAGTGAGAGAGTGAGAAAGAGAGTGAGAAAGACAGAGTAAAAGAGAAGCTGTGAGTGAGAGAGAGAGAGAGAAGCTGTGACTGAGAGAGAGAAGCTGTGACTGAGAGAAAGAGAAGCTGTAAGTGAGAGAGAGAGAAAGAGAAGCTGTGAGTGACAGAGAGAGAGAAAGCAAAGCTGTGAGTGAGAGAGAGAGAGAGAAAGAGAAGCTGTGAGTGAGAGAGAGAGAAGCTGTGAGTGAGTGAGAGAGAGAAGCTGTGAGTGAGAGTGAGAAAGAGAGTGAAAAAGAGAGAGTAAAAGAGAAGCTGTGAGTGAGAGAGAGAGAGAATCTGTGAGTGATAGAGAGAGGAGCTGTGTGAGAGAGAGAGAGAAAGAGAAGCTGTGAGTGAGAGAGAAACAGAAGCTGAGAGTGAGAGAGAGAGAGAAGCTGTGAGTGAGAGAGAGAGAGAGAGAGAAATTAGAGTGAGAAAGAGAGAGAGAAAGTGAAGCTGTGAGTGGGAGAGAGAGAAAGAGTTCTGTGAGTGAGTGAGAGAGAAAGAGAAGCTGTGAGTGAGAGAGAGAGAGAAGCTGTGAGTGAGAGAGAAGGATAAGCCGTGAGAGAAAGGGAAGCTGTGAATGAGAGAGAGAGAGAGAGAGAAAGAAAGAGAAGATGTGTGAGAGAGAGAGAGAGAAAGAGAAGCAGTGAGTGAGAGAGAAAGAAAAAGAGAAGCTGTGAGTGAGAATGAGATAGAAAGAGAAGCTGTGAGTGAGTGAGAGAGGGATAGAGAAAGAGAAGCTGTGAGAGAGAAAGAGAGAAGCTGTGAGTGAGAGAGTGAGAGAGAAAGAGAAGCTGTGAGTGAGTGAGAGAGAGAGAAGCTGTGTGTGAGCGAGAGAGAGAGAAAGAGAAGCTGTGAGTGAGAGAGAGAAAGAGAAGCTGTGAGTGAGAGAGAGAAAGATAAGCTGTGAGTGAGAGAGAGAGAAAGAGAAGCTGAGTGAGTGAGAGAGAGCAAGGGAACCTGTGAGTGACAGAGAGAGAGATAGAAAGAGAAGCAGTGAGTGAGAGAGAGAGAAAGAGAAGCTGTGAGTGAGAGAGAGAAAGAGAAGATGTGAGTGAGAGAGAGGGAGAGAGAGAAAGAGAAGATGTGAGTGAGAGAGAGAGAGAAAGAGAAGCAGTGAGTGTGACAGGGAGAGAGTAAAAGAGAAGCTGTGAGTGAGAGAGAGAGAGAAAGAGAAGCTGTGAGTTAGAGAAAGAAAGAAAGCGAAGCAGTGAGTGAGAGAGAGAGAAAGAGAAACTGTGAGTGAGAGGAAGAGAAAGAGAAGCTGTGAGTGAGAGAGAGAGAGAAAGAGAAACTGTGTGTGTGTGAGAGAGAGAAACAGAAGCTGTGAGTGAGAGAGAGAGAGAAAGAGAAGCTGTGAGTGAGAGAGAGAGAGAAGCTGTGAGAGAGAGAGAGAAGCTGTGAGTGAGGGAGAGAGAAAGAGAAGCTGTGAGTGAGAGAGAGAGAGGCTGTGAGTGTGTGTGAGAGAGAAAGAGAAGCTGTGAGTGAGAGAGAGAGAGAGAAGCTGCGAGAGAGAGTGAGAAAGAGAAGATGTGAGTGAGAGAGAGGGAGAGAGAGAAAGAGAAGATGTGAGTGAGAGAGAGAGAGAAAGAGAAGCAGTGAGTGTGACAGGGAGAGAGTAAAAGAGAAGCTGTGAGTGAGAGAGAGAGAGAAGCTGTGAGTGAGAGAGTGAGAAAGAGAGTGAGAAAGAGAGAGTAAAAGAGAAGCTATGAGTGAGTGAGAGAGAGAGAAGCTGTGACTGAGAGAGAGAGAAGCTGTGAGTGAGAGAGAGAGAAAGAGAAGCTGTGAGTGAGAGAGAGAGACAAAGAGAAGCTGTGAGTGAGAGAGAAACAGAAGCTGAGAGTGAGTGAGAGAGCGAAAGAGAGAAATTAGAGTGAGAAAGAGAGAGAGAAAGAGAAGCTGTGAGTGGGAGAGAGAGAAAGAGTGTCTGTGAGTGAGAGAGAGAGAAAGAGAAGCTGTGAGTGAGTGAGAGAGAGAGAGAAGCTGTGAGTGAGAGAGAGAGAGAACCTGTGAGTAAGAGAGAGAGGAGAATCTGTGAGTGAGTGAGAGAGAGAAAGGGAAGCTGTGAGTGAGTGAGAGAGAGAAAGAGAAGCTGTGTGTGTGTGAGAGAGAGAAAGAGAAGCTGTGAGTGAGAGAGAGAGAGAAGCTGTGAGAGAGAGAGAGAAGCTGTGAGTGAGGGAGAGAGAAAGAGAAGCTGTGAGTGAGAGAGAGAGAGGCTGTGTGTGTGAGAGAGAAAGAGAAGCTGTGAGTGAGAGAGAGAGAGAGAAGCTGTGAGAGAGAGTGAGAAAGAGAAGATGTGAGTGAGAGAGAGGGAGAGAGAGAAAGAAAAGATGTGAGTGAGTGAGAGAGAGAAAGAGAAGCTGTGTGTGAGAGAGAGAAAGATAGTCTGAGAAAGAGAGAGTGAAAGAGAAGCTGTGAGTGAGAGAGAGAGAGAAGCTGTGATTGAGAGAGTGAGAAAGAGAGTGAGAAAGAGAGAGTAAAAGAGAAGCTATGAGTGAGTGAGAGAGAGAGAAGCTGTGACTGAGAGAGAGAGAAGCTGTGAGTGAGAGAGAGAGAAAGAGAAGCTGTGAGTGAGAGAGAGAGACAAAGAGAAGCTGTGAGTGAGAGAGAAACAGAAGCTGAGAGTGAGTGAGAGAGAGAAAGAGAGAAATTAGAGTGAGAAAGAGAGAGAGAAAGAGAAGCTGTGAGTGGGAGAGAGAGAAAGAGTGTCTGTGAGTGAGAGAGAGAGAAAGAGAAGCTGTGAGTGAGTGAGAGAGAGAGAGAAGCTGTGAGTGAGAGAGAGAGAGAGAACCTGTGAGTAAGAGAGAGAGGAGAATCTGTGAGTGAGTGAGAGAGAGAAAGGGAAGCTGTGAGTGAGTGAGAGAGAGAAAGAGAAGCTGTGTCTGTGAGAGAGAGAGAAAGAGAAGCTGTGAGTGAGAGAGAGAAAAAAAAGAAGCTGTGTGTGTGTGTGAGAGAAAGAGAAGCTGTGAGTGAGAGTGCGTGAGATAGAGAGAATGAGAAGCTGTGAGTGAGAGAGAGAGAGAAAGAGAAGCTGTGAGTGAGAGAAAGAGAGAATGAGAAGCTGTGAGTGAGAGAGAGAAAAGCTGTGAGTGAGACAGAGAGAGAAATAGAAGCTGTGAGTGAGAGACAGAGGGAGAAAGATAAGCTGTGAGTGAGAGAGAGAGAAAGAGAAGCTGTGAGTGAGAGAGAGAGAAAGAGAAGCTGTGATTGAGAGTGAGAGAGAGAGATAAAGAGAAGCTGTGAGTGAGAGAGAGAGAAGCTGTGAGTGAGAGAGAGAGAAGCTGTGAGTGAGAGAGAGAAAGAGAAGCTGTGATTAAGAGTGAGAGAGAGAGAGAAGCTATGAGTGGGAGAGAGAGAAAGAGAGTCTGTGAGAGAGAGAGAAAGAGAAGCTGTGAGTGAGTGAGAGAGAGAAAGGGAAGTTGTGAGTGAGAGAGAGAGAAAGAGAACCTGTCAGTGAGAGAGAGAGAGAAAGAGAAGCTGTGAGTGAGAAGGAGAGGGAAAGAGAAGCTGTGAGTGAGTGAGCGAGAGAGAGAGAAAGAGAAGCTGTGAGAGAGAAAGAGAGAAGCTGTGAGTGAGAGAGTGAGAGAGAGAAAAGAAGCTGTTAGTGAGTGAGAGAGAGAGAGAAAGAGTTGTGAGTGAGAGAGAGAGAAGGAGAAGCTGTGAGTGAGAGAGAGAGAGAAAGAGAAGCTGTGAGTGAGAGAGAGAAAGAGAAGCTGTGAGTGAGAGGGAGAAAGAGAAGCTGTGAGTGACAGAGAGAGAGAAAGAGAAGCTGATAGTGAGAGAGAGAGAGAAATTGAAGCTGTGAGTGAGAGAGTGAGAAAGAGAGTGAGAAAGAGAGAGTAAAAGTGAAGCTATGAGTGAGTGAGAGAGAGAGAAGCTGTGACTGAGAGAGAGAGAAGCTGTGAGTGAGAGAGAGAAAGAGAAGCTGTGAGTGAGAGAGAGAGAGACAAAGAGAAGCTGTGAGTGAGAGAGAAACAGAAGCTGAGAGTGAGTGAGAGAGAAAGAGAAGCTGTGAGTGAAAGAGAGAGAAAGAGAAGCTGTGAGTTAGAGAGAGAGAAAGAGAGAAATTAGAGTGAGAAAGAGAGAGAGAGAGAAGCTGTGAGTGGGAGAGAGAGAAAGAGTGTCTGTGAGTGAGAGATAGAGAAAGAGAAGCTGTGAGTGAGAGAGAGAGAGAGAAGCTGTGAGTGA
The DNA here is from genome assembly GCA_035047305.1 of Bradypodion pumilum. NCBI lineage: Eukaryota > Metazoa > Chordata > Lepidosauria > Squamata > Chamaeleonidae > Bradypodion > Bradypodion pumilum. The sequence goes on along the minus strand of JAWDJD010000001.1, from coordinate 267,582,939 downwards.
GAGAGAGAGAGAACCTGTGAGTAAGAGAGAGAGGAGAAGCTGTGAGTGAGTGAGCGAGAGAGAGAGAGAAAGAGAAGCTGTGAGAGAGAAAGAGAGAAGCTGTGAGTGAGAGAGTGAGAGAGAGAAAAGAAGCTGTTAGTGAGTGAGAGAGAGAGAGAGAAAGAGTTGTGAGTGAGACAGAGAGAAAGAAAGAGAAGCTGTGAGTGAGAGAGAGAGAGAGAAAGAGAAGCTGAGAGTGAGAGAGAGAAATTGAAGCTGTGAGTGAGAGAGAGAGAGAAAGAGAAGCTGTGTGTGTGAGAGAGAAAGATAGTATGAGAAAGAGAGAGTGAAAGAGAAGCTGTGAGAGAGAGAGAGAAGCTGTGAGTGAGAGAGTGAGAAAGAGAGTGAGAAAGAGAGAGTAAAAGAGAAGCTGTGAGTGAGATAGAGAGAGAGAAGCTGTGACTGAGAGAGAGAAGCTGTGACTGAGAGAGAGAGAGAAAGAGAAGCTGTGAGTGAGAGAGAGAGAAAGAGAAGCTGTGAGTGACAGAGAGAGAGAAAGCAAAGCTGTGAGTGAGAGAGAGAGAGAGAAAGAGAAGCTGTGAGTGAGAGAGAGAGAAGCTGTGAGTGAGTGAGAGAGAGAAGCTGTGAGTGAGAGTGAGAAAGAGAGTGAGAAAGAGAGAGTAAAAGAGAAGCTGTGAGTGAGAGAGAGAGAGAATCTGTGAGTGAGAGAGAGAGAAGCTGTGAGAGAGAGAGAGAGAAAGAGAAGCTGTGAGTGAGAGAGAAACAGAAGCTGAGAGTGAGAGAGAGAGAAGCTGTGAGTGAGAGAGAGAGAGAAAGAGAAATTAGAGTGAGAAAGAGAGAGAGAAAGAGAAGCTGTGAGTGGGAGAGAGAGAAAGAGTGTCTGTGAGTGAGAGAGAGAGAAAGAGAAGCTGTGAGTGAGAGGGAGAGAGAAGCTGTGAGTGTGAGAGAAGGATAAGCCGTGAGAGAAAGGGAAGCTGTGAATGAGAGAGAGAGAGAGAGAAAGAAAGAGAAGATGTGTGTGAGAGAGAGAGAGAGAGAGAAGCAGTGAGTGAGAGAGAAAGAAAAAGAGAAGCTGTGAGTGAGAATGAGATAGAAAGAGAAGCTGTGAGTGAGTGAGAGAGAGATAGAGAAAGAGAAGCTGTGAGAGAGAAAGAGAGAAGCTGTGAGTGAGAGAGTGAGAGAGAAAGAGAAGCTGTGAGTGAGTGAGAGAGAGAGAAGCTGTGTGTGAGCGAGAGAGAGAGAAAGAGAAGCTGTGAGAGAGAGAGAGAAAGAGAAGCTGTGAGTGAGAGAGAGAAAGATAAGCTGTGAGTGAGGGAGAGAGAAAGAGAAGCTGAGTGAGTGAGAGAGAGCAAGGGAACCTGTGAGTGACAGAGAGAGAGATGGAAAGAGAAGCTGTGAGTGAGAGAGAGAGAAAGAGAAGCTGAGAGTGAGAGAGAGAGAGAAAGAGAAGCTGTGAGTGAGAAGGAGAGGGAAAGAGAAGCTGTGAGTGAGTGAGTGAGAGAGAGAGAGAAAAAGACAAGCTGAGAGAGAAAGAGAGAAGCTGTGAGTGAGTGAGGGAGAAAGAGAAGCTGTGAGTGAGAGAGAGAGAGAAGGAGAAGCTGTGTGTGAGAGAGAGAAATTAGAGTGAGAAAGAGAGAGAGAAAGAGAAGCTGTGAGTGGGAGAGAGAGAGAAAGAGAAGCTGTGTGTGAGTGAGAGAGAGAGAAGCTGTGAGTGAGAGAGAGGAAGGGAAACTGTGAGTGAGAGAGAGAGAGAGAAGCTGTGAGTGAGACAGAGAGAGAGAAAGAGAAGCTGTGAGAGAGAGAGGGAGGGAGAAAGAAAAGCTGTGTGTGAGAGAGAGAGATAAGCTGTGAGTGTGTGAGAGAGAGAAAGAGAAGCTGTGAGTGAGAGAGAGAGAAAGAAAGAGAAATTAGAGTAAGAGAGAGATAAAGAGAAGCTGTGAGTGGGAGAGAGAGAAAGAGAGTCTGTGAGTGAGAGAGAGAGAAGCTGTGAGTGAGAGAGAGAGAGCCTCTGTGAGTGAGAGAGAGAGAAAGAGAAGCTGTTAATGAGAGTGAGAGAGAAAGAGAAGCTGTGAGAGAGAGAAAGAGAAGCTGTGAGTGAGTGAGAGAGAGAAACGGAAGCTGTGAGTGAGAGAGAGAGAGAAAGAGAAGCTGTGAGTGAGAGAGAGAAAGAGAAGCTGTGAGTGTGAGAGAGAAAGAGAAGCTGTGAGTGAGAGAGAGAGAGAATAAGAAGCTGAGAGAGAGAGAGAAAGAGAAGCTGTGAGAGAGAGAGAAAGAGAAGCTGTGAGTGAGAGAGAGAAAGAGAAGATGTGAGTGAGAGAGAGGGAGAGAGAGAAAGAGAAGATGTGAGTGAGAGAGAGAGAGAAAGAGAAGCAGTGAGTGTGTGTAAGAGAGAAACAGAAGCTGTGAGTGAGAGAGAGAGAGAAAGAGAAGCTGTGAGTGAGAGAGAGAGAAGCTGTGAGAGAGAGAGAGAAGCTGTGAGTGAGGGAGAGAGAAAGAGAAGCTGTGAGTGAGAGAGAGAGAGGCTGTGAGTGTGTGTGAGAGAGAAAGAGAAGCTGTGAGTGAGTGAGAGAGAGAGAGAAGCTGTGAGAGAGAGTGAGAAAGAGAAGATGTGAGTGAGAGAGAGGGAGAGAGAGAAAGAGAAGATGTGAGTGAGAGAGAGAGACAAAGAGAAGCTGTGAGTGAGAGAGAAACAGAAGCTGAGAGTGAGTGAGAGAGAGAAAGAGAAGCTGTGAGTGAAAGAGAGAGAAAGAGAAGCTGTGAGTTAGAGAGAGAGAAAGAGAGAAATTAGTGAGAAAGAGAGAGAGAGAGAAGCTGTGAGTGGGAGAGAGAGAAAGAGTGTCTGTGAGTGAGAGAGAGAGAAAGAGAAGCTGTGAGTGATAGAGAGAGAGAGAAGCTGTGAGTGAGAGAGAGAGAGAGAACCTGTGAGTAAGAGAGAGAGGAGAAGCTGTGAGTGAGTGAGAGAGAGAAAGGGAAGCTGTGAATGAGTGAGAGAGAGAAAGAGAAGCTGTGTGTTTGTGAGAGAGAGAAAGAGAAGCTGTGAGTGAGAGAGAGAGAAAAAAGAAGCTGTGTGTGTGTGAGAGAGAAAGAGAAGCTGTGAGTGAGATAGAGAGAGAAAGAGAAGCTGTTAGTGAGAGAGAGGGAAAGAGAAGCTGTGAGTGAGAGTGAGGGAGAGAATCTTTGTGTGTGTGAGAGAGAGAAGATATGAGTGAGAGAAAGAAAGAGAAGCTGTGAGTGAGACAGAGAGAGGGAGAAAGAGAAGCTTTGTGTGTGTGAGAGAGAAAGAGAAGCTGTGAGTGAGAGTGAGTGAGATAGAGAGAATGAGAAGCTGTGAGTGAGAGAGAGAGAGAAAGAGAAGCTGTGAGTGAGAGAGAGAGAATGAGAAGCTGTGAGTGAGAGAGAGAAGCTGTGAGTGAGAGAGAGAGAGAGAGAAGATGTGAGTGAGTGAGAGAGAGAGAAAGAGAATCTGTGAGTGAGAGAGATAGAAAGTAAAAGAAGCTGTGTGAGACAGAGAGAGAAAGAGAAGCTGTGAGAGAGAGAGAAAAAGAGAAGCTGTGAGTGAGTGAGAGAGAGAAAGAGAAGCTGTGAGTGAGAGAGAGAGAAAGAGAAGCTGTGAGTGAGAGAGAGAGAAGCTGTGAGTGAGAGAGAGAAAGAGAAGCTGTGATTAAGAGTGAGAGAGAGAAAGAGAAGCTGTGAGTGGGAGAGAGAGAAAGAGAGTCTGTGAGTGAGAGAGAGAGAAAGAGAAGCTGTGAGTGAGTGAGAGAGAGAAAGGGAAGCTGTGAGTGAGTGAGAGAGAAAGAGAACCTGTCAGTGAGAGAGAGAGAGAAAGAAAGAGAAGCTGTGAGTGAGAAGGAGAGGGAAAGAGAAGCTGTGAGTGAGTGAGCGAGAGAGAGAGAGAAAGAGAAGCTGTGAGAGAGAAAGAGAGAAGCTGTGAGTGAGAGAGTGAGAGAGAGAAAAGAAGCTGTTAGTGAGTGAGAGAGAGAGAGAGAAAGAGTTGTGAGTGAGACAGAGAGAAAGAAAGAGAAGCTGTGAGTGAGAGAGAGAGAGAGAGAAAGAGAAGCTGAGAGTGAGAGAGAGAAATTGAAGCTGTGAGTGAGAGAGAGAGAGAGAGCTGTGTGTGTGAGAGAGAAAGATAGTATGAGAAAGAGAGAGTGAAAGAGAAGCTGTGAGAGAGAGAGAGAGAAGCTGTGAGTGAGAGAGTGAGAAAGAGAGTGAGAAAGAGAGAGTAAAAGAGAAGCTGTGAGTGAGAGAGAGAGAGAGAAGCTGTGACTGAGAGAGAGAAGCTGTGACTGAGAGAGAGAGAGAAAGAGAAGCTGTGAGTGAGAGAGAGAGAAAGAGAAGCTGTGAGTGACAGAGAGAGAGAAAGCAAAGCTGTGAGTGAGAGAGAGAGAGAGAAAGAGAAGCTGTGAGTGAGAGAGAGAGAAGCTGTGAGTGAGTGAGAGAGAGAAGCTGTGAGTGAGAGTGAGAAAGAGAGTGAGAAAGAGAGAGTAAAAGAGAAGCTGTGAGTGAGAGAGAGAGAGAATCTGTGAGTGAGAGAGAGAGAAGCTGTGAGAGAGAGAGAAAGAAAGAGAAGCTGTGAGTGAGAGAGAAACAGAAGCTGAGAGTGAGAGAGAGAGAGAAGCTGTGAGTGAGAGAGAGAGAGAGAAAGAGAAATTAGAGTGAGAAAGAGAGAGAGAAAGAGAAGCTGTGAGTGGGAGAGAGAGAAAGAGTGTCTGTGAGTGAGAGAGAGAGAAAGAGAAGCTGTGAGTGAGAGAGAGAGAGAAGCTGTGAGTGAGAGAGAAGGATAAGCCGTGAGAGAAAGGGAAGCTGTGAATGAGAGAGAGAGAGAGAGAAAGAAAGAGAAGATGTGTGAGAGAGAGAGGGAGAGAGAGAGAAGCAGTGAGTGAGAGAGAAAGAAAAAGAGAAGCTGTGAGTGAGAATGAGATAGAAAGAGAAGCTGTGAGTGAGTGAGAGAGAGATAGAGAAAGAGAAGCTGTGAGAGAGAAAGAGAGAAGCTGTGAGTGAGAGAGTGAGAGAGAAAGAGAAGCTGTGAGTGAGTGAGAGAGAGAGAAGCTGTGTGTGAGCGAGAGAGAGAGAAAGAGAAGCTGTGAGTGAGAGAGAGAAAGAGAAGCTGTGAGTGAGAGAGAGAAAGATAAGCTGTGAGTGAGAGAGAGAGAAAGAGAAGCTGAGTGAGTGAGAGAGAGCAAGGGAACCTGTGAGTGACAGAGAGAGAGATGGAAAGAGAAGCTGTGAGTGAGAGAGAGAAAGAGAAGCTGAGAGTGAGAGAGAGAGAGAAAGAGAAGCTGTGAGTGAGAAGGAGAGGGAAAGAGAAGCTGTGAGTGAGTGAGTGAGAGAGAGAGAGAGAAAGACAAGCTGAGAGAGAAAGAGAGAAGCTGTGAGTGAGTGAGAGAGAAAGAGAAGCTGTGAGTGAGAGAGAGAGAGAAGGAGAAGCTGTGTGAGAGAGAGAGAAATTAGAGTGAGAAAGAGAGAGAGAAAGAGAAGCTGTGAGTGGGAGAGAGAGAGAAAGAGAAGCTGTGTGTGAGTGAGAGAGAGAGAAGCTGTGAGTGAGAGAGAGGAAGGGAAACTGTGAGTGAGAGAGAGAGAGAGAGAAGCTGTGAGTGAGACAGAGAGAGAGAAAGAGAAGCTGTGAGAGAGAGAGGGAGGGAGAAAGAAAAGCTGTGTGTGTGAGAGAGAGATAAGCTGTGAGTGTGTGAGAGAGAGAAAGAGAAGCTGTGAGTGAGAGAGAGAGAAAGAAAGAGAAATTAGAGTGAGAAAGAGAGAGATAAAGAGAAGCTGTGAGTGGGAGAGAGAGAAAGAGAGTCTGTGAGTGAGAGAGAGAGAAGCTGTGAGTGAGAGAGAGAGAGAGCCTCTGTGAGTGAGAGAGAGAGAAAGAGAAGCTGTTAATGAGAGAGAGAGAGAAAGAGAAGCTGTGAGAGAGAGAAAGAGAAGCTGTGAGTGAGTGAGAGAGAGAAACGGAAGCTGTGAGTGAGAGAGAGAGAGAAAGAGAAGCTGTGAGTGAGAGAGAGAAAGAGAAGCTGTGAGTGTGAGAGAGAGAAAGAGAAGCTGTGAGTGAGAGAGAGAGAGAATGAGAAGCTGAGAGAGAGAGAGAAAGAGAAGCTGTGAGAGAGAGAGAAAGAGAAGCTGTGAGTGAGAGAGAGAAAGAGAAGATGTGAGTGAGAGAGAGGGAGAGAGAGAAAGAGAAGATGTGAGTGAGAGAGAGAGAGAAAGAGAAGCAGTGTGTGACAGGGAGAGAGTAAAAGAGAAGCTGTGAGTGAGAGAGAGAGAGAAAGAGAGGCTGTGAGTTAGAGAAAGAAAGAAAGCGAAGCAGTGAGTGAGAGAGAGAGAGAGAAAGAGAAACTGTGAGTGAGAGGAAGAGAAAGAGAAGCTGTGAGTGAGAGAGAGAGAGAAAGAGAAACTGTGTGTGTGAGAGAGAGAGAAACAGAAGCTGTGAGTGAGAGAGAGAGAGAAAGAGAAGCTGTGAGTGAGAGAGAGAGAGAAGCTGTGAGAGAGAGAGAGAAGCTGTGAGTGAGGGAGAGAGAAAGAGAAGCTGTGAGTGAGAGAGAGAGAGGCTGTGAGTGTGTGTGAGAGAGAAAGAGAAGCTGTGAGTGAGAGAGAGAGAGAGAGAAGCTGTGAGAGAGAGTGAGAAAGAGAAGATGTGAGTGAGAGAGAGGGAGAGAGAGAAAGAGAAGATGTGAGTGAGAGAGAGAGAGAAAGAGAAGCAGTGAGTGTGACAGGGAGAGAGTAAAAGAGAAGCTGTGAGTGAGAGAGAGAGAGAAAGAGAAGCTGTGAGTTAGAGAAAGAAAGAAAGCGAAGCAGTGAGTGAGAGAGAGAGAGAGAAAGAGAAGCAGTGAGTGAGTGAGAGAGAGAAGATGTGAGTGAGTGAGAGAGAGAAAGAGAAGCTGTGTGTGATAGAGAGAGAGAAAGAGAAGCTGTGAGTGAGATAGAGAGAGAAAGAGAAGCTGTTGGTGAGAGACAGGGAAAGAGCTGTGAGTGAGAGTGAGAGAGCGAAGCTGTGTGTGTGTGAGAGAGAGAAGATGTGAGTGAGAGAGAAAATAAAGCTGTGAGTGTGTGAGAGAGAGAGAAGATGTGAGTGAGATAGAGAGAGAAAGAGAAGCTGTGAGTGAGAGAGAGAGAAAGAGCTGTGAGTGAGAGAGAGGGAAAGAGAGAAAGAGAAGATGTGAGTGAGGGAGAGAGAGAAAGAGAAGCAGTGAGTGAGAGAGAGAGAGAGAGAAAGAGAAGCTGTGAGTGAGACAGAGAGAGAGAAAGAGAAGCTATGAGAGAGAGAGGGAGGGAGAAAGAGAAGCTGTGAGAGAGAGAGAGAAAGAGAAGCTGTGAGTGAGAGGGAGAGAGAGAAACAGAAGCTGTGAGTGAGAAGGTGTGGGAAAGAGAAGCTGTGAGTGAGTGAGAGAGAGAGAGAGAAAGAGAAGCTGTTAGTGAGAGTGAGAGAGAGAGAGAAAGAAAAGCTGTGAGTGAGAGAGAAAGAGAAGCTGTGAGTGAGAGAGAGAGAGAGAGAAGCTGTGAGTGAATGAGAGAGAGAAATGGAAGCTGTGAGTGAGAGAGAGAGAGAAAGAGAAGCTGTGAGTGAGAGAGAGAGAAAGAGAAGCTGTGAGTGTGTGAGAGAGAAAGAGAAGCTGTGAGTGTGTGTGAGAGAAAGAGAAGCTGTGAGTGAGAAGGAGTGGGAAAGAGAAGCTGTGAGTGAGTGAGAGAGAGAGAGAGAGAAAGAGAAGCTGTTAGTGAGAGTGAGAGAGAGAGAAAGAAAGAAAAGCTGTGAGTGAGAGAGAAAGAGAAGCTGTGAGTGAGTGAGAGAGAGAGAAAGAGAAGCTGTGAGGGAGAGAGAGAAAGAGAAGCTGTGAGTGACACACAGAGAGAGAAGATGTGAGTTAGAGAGAGAGAGAAAGAGAAGCTATGAGTGACAGAGAGAGAAAGAGAAGCTGAGAGTGAGAGGGAGAGAGAAAGTGAAGCTGTGAGTGAGATTGAGAGAGAAAGAGAAGCTGTGTGTGTGTGAGAGAGAGAAAGATAGTCTGAGAAAGAGAGAGTGAAAGAGAAGCTGTGAGTGAGAGAGAGAGGGAGAGAGAAAGAGAAGCTGTGAGTGAGTGAGAGAGAGAGAATGAGAAGCTGTGAGTGAGAGAGAGAGAAGCTGTGAGTGAGAGAGAGAAAGGGAAGCTGTGAGTGAGTGAGAGAGAGAAGATTTGAGTGAGAGAGAGAGAGAGAAAGAGAAGCTGTGAGTGAGAGAGAGAGAAAGAAAGAGAAGCTGTGAGTGAGAGAGAGAGAGAAGCTGTGAGTGAGTGAGAGAGAGAAAGAGAAGCTGTGTGTGTGAGAGAGAGAAAGAGAAGCTGTGAGTGAGAGAGAGAGAAAAAGAAGCTGTGTGTTTGTGAGAGAGAGAGAAAGAGAAGCTGTGAGTGAGATAGAGAGAGAAAGAGAAGCTGTTAGTGAGAGAGAGGGAAAGAGAAGCTGTGAGTGAGAGTGAGAGAGTGAAGCTGTGTGTGTGAGAGAGAGAAGATGTGAGTGAGAGAGAGAGAGAAAGAGAAGCTGTGAGTGAGAGAGAGAGAGAAAGAGAAGCTGTGAGTGAGAGAGAGAGAGGGAGAAAGAGAAGCTGTGTGATAGAGAGAGAAAAAGAGAAGCTGTGTGTGTGTGAGAGAGACAAAGATAGTCTGAGAAAGAGAGAGTGAAAGAGAAGCTGTGAGAGTGAGAGAAAGAGAAGCTGTTGGTGAGAGTGAGAGAGAGAGAGAAAGAGAAGCTGTGAGTGAGAGAGTTAGAAAGAGAATCTGTGAGTGAGAGAGAGAGAGAGAAAGAGAAGCTGTGAGTGAGAGAGAGAAAGAGAAGCTGTGAGTGAGAGGGAGAGAGAGAAAGAGAAGCTGAGACTGACACAGAGAGTTGAAGCTGTGAGTTAGAGAGAGAGAGAAAGAGATGCTGTGAGTGACAGAGAGAGAGAAAGAGAAGCTGAGAGTGTGAGAGAGAGAGAAAGAGAAGCTGAGAAAGAGAGTGTGAAAGAGAAGCTGTGTGTGAGAGAGAGAGAAGCTGTGAGTGAGAGAGTGAGAAAGAGAGAGTAAAAGAGAAGCTGTGAGTGAGAAAGAGAAGCTGTGAGTGAGAGAGAGAGAAGATGTGAGTGAGAGAGTGAGAGAAAGAGAAGCTGAGAGTGAGAGAGAGAGAAAGATAATCTGAGAACGGGAGAGTGAAAGAGAAGTTGTGAGTGAGAGAGAGAGAGAAACAGAAGCTGTGAGTGAGAGAGAAACAGAAGCTGAGTGTGAGTGAAGGAGAGAAAGAGAATGTGTGAGTGAGAGAGAGAGAAAGAGAAGCTGTGAGTGAGAGAGAGAGAAAGAGAAATTAGAGTGAAAAAGAGAGAGAGAAAGAGAAACTGTGAGTGGGAGAGAGAGAGAGTGTGTGTGAGTGAGAGAGACAGAGAGAGAAAGAGAAGCTGTGAGTGAGAGAGAGAGAGATCCTGTGAGTGAGAGAGAGAGGAGAACCTGTGAGTGAGTGAGAGAGAGAAAGGGAAGCTGTGAGTGAGTGAGAGAGAGAAAGAGAAGCTGTGTGTGTGTGACAGAGAGAAAGAGAAGCTGTGAGTGAGAGAGAGAGAAAAAGAAGCTGTGTGTGTGTGAGAGAAAGAGAATCTGTGAGTGAGATAGAGAGAGAAAGAGAAGCTGTTAGTGAGAGAGAGGGAAAGAGAAGCTGTGAGTGAGAGTGAGAGAGAGAAGCTGTGTGTGTGTGAGAGAGAGAAGATATGAGTGAGAGAGAGAAAGTGAAGCTGTGAGTGAGAGAGAGAGAGAGAAGATGTGAGTGAGAGAGAGAGAGAAAGAGAAGCTGTGAGTGAGAGAGAGAGAGAAAGTAAGAGAAGCTGTGAGTGAGACAGAGAGAGAAAGAGAAGCTGTGAGTGAGAGAGAGAAGGAGAAAGAGAAGCTGTGTGTGTGAGAGAGAAAGAGAAGCTGTGAGTGAGAGAGAGAGAAATAGAAGCTGTGATTGAGAGTGAGAGAGAGAGAGAAAGAGAAGCTGTGAGTGAGAGAGAGAGAAGCTGTGAGTGAGAGAGAGAAAGAGAAGCTGTGATTGAGAGTGAGAGAGAGAAAGAGAAGCTGTGAGTGGGAGAGAGAGAAAGAGAGTCTGTGAGTGAGAGAGAGAGAAAGAGAAGCTGTGAGTGAGTGAGAGAGAGAAAGGGAAGCTGTGAGTGAGAGAGAGAGAAAGAGAACCTGTCAGTGAGAGAGAGAGAGAAAGAGAAGCTGTGAGTGAGAAGGAGAGGGAAAGAGAAGCTGTGAGTGAGTGAGAGAGAGAGAGAGAGAGAGAGAAATTAGTGCGAGAAAGAGAGAAGCTGTGAGTGAGAGAGTGAGAGAGAGAAAGAGAAGCTGTTAGTGAGTGAGAGAGAGAGAGAAAGAGAAGTTGTGAGTGAGAGAGAGAGAAAGAGAAGCTGTGAGTGAGAGAGAGAAAGGGAGAAAGAGAAGCTGTGAGTGAGAGAGAGAGAAAGAAAGAGAAGCTGTGAGTGAGAAGGAGAGGGAAAGAGAAGCTGTGAGTGAGTGAGCGAGAGAGAGAGAGAGAAAGAGAAGCTGTGAGAGAGAAAGAGAGAAGCTGTGAGTGAGAGAGTGAGAGAGAGAAAAGAAGCTGTTAGTGAGTGAGAGAGAGAGAGAGAAAGAGTTGTGAGTGAGACAGAGAGAAAGAAAGAGAAGCTGTGAGTGAGAGAGAGAGAGAGAGAAAGAGAAGCTGAGAGTGAGAGAGAGAAATTGAAGCTGTGAGTGAGAGAGAGAGAGAGAGAGAAGCTGTGTGTGTGAGAGAGAAAGATAGTATGAGAAAGAGAGAGTGAAAGAGAAGCTGTGAGAGAGAGAGAGAGAAGCTGTGAGTGAGAGAGTGAGAAAGAGAGTGAGAAAGAGAGAGTAAAAGAGAAGCTGTGAGTGAGAGAGAGAGAGAGAAGCTGTGACTGAGAGAGAGAAGCTGTGACTGAGAGAGAGAGAGAAAGAGAAGCTGTGAGTGAGAGAGAGAGAGAAAGAGAAGCTGTGAGTGACAGAGAGAGAGAAAGCAAAGCTGTGAGTGAGAGAGAGAGAGAGAAAGAGAAGCTGTGAGTGAGAGAGAGAGAAGCTGTGAGTGAGTGAGAGAGAGAAGCTGTGAGTGAGAGTGAGAAAGAGAGTGAGAAAGAGAGAGTAAAAGAGAAGCTGTGAGTGAGAGAGAGAGAGAATCTGTGAGTGAGAGAGAGAGAAGCTGTGAGAGAGAGAGAAAGAAAGAGAAGCTGTGAGTGAGAGAGAAACAGAGGCTGAGAGTGAGAGAGAGAGAGAAGCTGTGAGTGAGAGAGAGAGAGAAAGAGAAATTAGAGTGAGAAAGAGAGAGAGAAAGAGAAGCTGTGAGTGGGAGAGAGAGAAAGAGTGTCTGTGAGTGAGAGAGAGAGAAAGAGAAGCTGTGAGTGAGAGAGAGAGAGAAGCTGTGAGTGAGAGAGAAGGATAAGCCGTGAGAGAAAGGGAAGCTGTGAATGAGAGAGAGAGAGAGAGAAAGAAAGAGAAGATGTGTGTGAGAGAGAGAGAGAGAGAGAGAAGCAGTGAGTGAGAGAGAAAGAAAAAGAGAAGCTGTGAGTGAGAATGAGATAGAAAGAGAAGCTGTGAGTGAGTGAGAGAGAGATAGAGAAAGAGAAGCTGTGAGAGAGAAAGAGAGAAGCTGTGAGTGAGAGAGTGAGAGAGAAAGAGAAGCTGTGAGTGAGTGAGAGAGAGAGAAGCTGTGTGTGAGCGAGAGAGAGAGAAAGAGAAGCTGTGAGTGAGAGAGAGAAAGAGAAGCTGTGAGTGAGAGAGAGAAAGATAAGCTGTGAGTGAGAGAGAGAGAAAGAGAAGCTGAGTGAGTGAGAGAGAGCAAGGGAACCTGTGAGTGACAGAGAGAGAGATGGAAAGAGAAGCTGTGAGTGAGAGAGAGAAAGAGAAGCTGAGAGTGAGAGAGAGAGAGAAAGAGAAGCTGTGAGTGAGAAGGAGAGGGAAAGAGAAGCTGTGAGTGAGTGAGTGAGAGAGAGAGAGAAAAAGACAAGCTGAGAGAGAAAGAGAGAAGCTGTGAGTGAGTGAGAGAGAAAGAGAAGCTGTGAGTGAGAGAGAGAGAGAAGGAGAAGCTGTGTGAGAGAGAGAGAAATTAGAGTGAGAAAGAGAGAGAGAAAGAGAAGCTGTGAGTGGGAGAGAGAGAGAAAGAGAAGCTGTGTGTGAGTGAGAGAGAGAGAAGCTGTGAGTGAGAGAGAGGAAGGGAAACTGTGAGTGAGAGAGAGAGAGAGAGAAGCTGTGAGTGAGACAGAGAGAGAGAAAGAGAAGCTGTGAGAGAGAGAGGGAGGGAGAAAGAAAAGCTGTGTGTGAGAGAGAGAGATAAGCTGTGAGTGTGTGAGAGAGAGAAAGAGAAGCTGTGAGTGAGAGAGAGAGAAAGAAAGAGAAATTAGAGTGAGAAAGAGAGAGATAAAGAGAAGCTGTGAGTGGGAGAGAAAGAAAGAGAGTCTGTGAGTGAGAGAGAGAGAAGCTCTGAGTGAGAGAGAGAGAGAGCCTCTGTGAGTGAGAGAGAGAGAAAGAGAAGCTGTTAATGAGAGAGAGAGAGAAAGAGAAGCTGTGAGAGAGAGAAAGAGAAGCTGTGAGTGAGTGAGAAAGAGAAACGGAAGCTGTGAGTGAGAGAGAGAGAGAAAGAGAAGCTGTGAGTGAGAGAGAGAAAGAGAAGCTGTGAGTGTGAGAGAGAGAAAGAGAAGCTGTGAGTGAGAGAGAGAGAGAATGAGAAGCTGAGAGAGAGAGAGAAAGAGAAGCTGTGAGAGAGAGAGAAAGAGAAGCTGTGAGTGAGAGAGAGAAAGAGAAGATGTGAGTGAGAGAGAGGGAGAGAGAAAGAGAAGATGTGAGTGAGAGAGAGAGAAAGAGAAGCAGTGAGTGTGACAGGGAGAGAGTAAAAGAGAAGCTGTGAGTGAGAGAGAGAGAGAGAAAGAGAAGCTGTGAGTTAGAGAAAGAAAGAAAGCGAAGCAGTGAGTGAGAGAGAGAGAGAGAAAGAGAAACTGTGAGTGAGAGGAAGAGAAAGAGAAGCTGTGAGTGAGAGAGAGAGAGAAAGAGAAACTGTGTGTGTGTGTGTGAGAGAGAAACAGAAGCTGTGAGTGAGAGAGAGAGAGAAAGAGAAGCTGTGAGTGAGAGAGAGAGAGAAGCTGTGAGAGAGAGAGAAGCTGTGAGTGAGGGAGAGAGAAAGAGAAGCTGTGAGTGAGAGAGAGAGAGGCTGTGAGTGTGTGTGAGAGAGAAAGAGAAGCTGTGAGTGAGAGAGAGAGAGAAGCTGTGAGAGAGAGTGAGAAAGAGAAGATGTGAGTGAGAGAGAGGGAGAGAGAGAAAGAGAAGATGTGAGTGAGAGAGAGAGAGAGAAAGAGAAGCAGTGAGTGTGACAGGGAGAGAGTAAAAGAGAAGCTGTGAGTGAGTGAGAGAGAGAGAGAGAGAGAAAGAGAAGCTGTTAGTGAGAGTGAGAGAGAGAGAGAAAAATAAAAGCTGTGAGTGAGAGAGAAAGAGAAGCTGTGAGTGAGTGAGAGAGAGAGAAAGAGAAGCTGTGAGGGAGAGAGAGAAAGAGAAGCTGTGAGTGACACACAGAGAGAGAAGCTGTGAGTTAGAGAGAGAGAGAAAGAGAAGCTATGAGTGACAGAGAGAGAAAGAGAAGCTGAGAGTGAGAGAGAGAGAGAAAGTGAAGCTGTGAGTGAGATTGAGAGAGAAAGAGAAGCTGTGTGTGTGTGAGAGAGAGAAAGATAGTCTGAGAAAGAGAGAGTGAAAGAGAAGCTGTGAGTGAGAGAGAGAGAGGGAGAAAGAAAAGCTGTGAGTGAGAGTGAGAGAGAGAAAGAGAAGCTGTGAGTGAGAGAGAGAGAGAGAATGAGAAGCTGTGAGTGAGAGAGAGAGAAGCTGTGAGTGAGAGAGAGAAAGGGAAGCTGTGAGTGAGTGAGAGAGAGAAGATTTGAGTGAGAGAGAGAGAGAGAGAAAGAGAAGCTGTGAGTGAGAGAGAGAGAAAGAAAGAGAAGCTGTGAGTGAGAGAGAGAGAGAAGCTGTGAGTGAGTGAGAGAGAGAAAGAGAAGCTGTGTGTGTGTGAGAGAGAAAGAGAAGCTGTGAGTGAGAGAGAGAGAAAAAGAAGCTGTGTGTTTGTGAGAGAGAGAGAAAGAGAAGCTGTGAGTGAGATAGAGAGAGAAAGAGAAGCTGTTAGTGAGAGAGAGGGAAAGAGAAGCTGTGAGTGAGAGTGAGAGAGTGAAGCTGTGTGTGTGAGAGAGAGAAGATGTGAGTGAGAGAGAGAGAGAAAGAGAAGCTGTGAGTGAGAGAGAGAGAGAAAGAGAAGCTGTGAGTGAGAGAGAGAGAGGGAGAAAGAGAAGCTGTGTGATAGAGAGAGAAAAAGAGAAGCTGTGTGTGTGTGAGAGAGACAAAGATAGTCTGAGAAAGAGAGAGAGAAAGAGAAGCTGTGAGTGAGAGGGAGAGAGAGAAAGAGAAGCTGAGACTGACACAGAGAGTTGAAGCTGTGAGTTAGAGAGAGAGAGAAAGAGATGCTGTGAGTGACAGAGAGAGAGAAAGAGAAGCTGAGAGTGTGTGAGAGAGAGAAAGTGAAGCTGTGAGTGAGAGAGAGAGCGAAAGAGAAGCTGTGTCTGTGTGTGAGAGAGAAAGATAGTCTGAGAAAGAGAGTGTGAAAGAGAAGCTGTGTGTGAGAGAGAGAGAAGCTGTGAGTGAGAGAGTGAGAAAGAGAGAGTAAAAGAGAAGCTGTGAGTGAGAGAGAGAAGCTGTGAGTGAGAGAGAGAGAAGATGTGAGTGAGAGAGTGAGAGAAAGAGAAGCTGAGAGTGAGAGAGAGAGAAAGATAATCTGAGAACGGGAGAGTGAAAGAGAAGTTGTGAGTGAGAGAGAGAGAGAAACAGAAGCTGTGAGTGAGAGAGAAACAGAAGCTGAGTGTGAGTGAAGGAGAGAAAGAGAATGTGTGAGTGAGAGAGAGAGAAAGAGAAGCTGTGAGTGAGAGAGAGAGAAAGAGAAATTAGAGTGAAAAAGAGAGAGAGAAAGAGAAACTGTGAGTGGGAGAGAGAGAGAGTGTGTGTGAGTGAGAGAGACAGAGAGAGAAAGAGAAGCTGTGAGTGAGAGAGAGAGAGAGATCCTGTGAGTGAGAGAGAGAGGAGAACCTGTGAGTGAGTGAGAGAGAGAAAGGGAAGCTGTGAGTGAGTGAGAGAGAGAAAGAGAAGCTGTGTGTGTGTGACAGAGAGAAAGAGAAGCTGTGAGTGAGAGAGAGAGAAAAAGAAGCTGTGTGTGTGTGAGAGAAAGAGAATCTGTGAGTGAGATAGTGAGAGAAAGAGAAGCTGTTAGTGAGAGAGAGGGAAAGAGAAGCTGTGAGTGAGAGTGAGAGAGAGAAGCTGTGTGTGTGTGAGAGAGAGAAGATATGAGTGAGAGAGAGAAAGAGAAGCTGTGAGTGAGAGAGAGAGAGAGAAGATGTGAGTGAGAGAGAGAGAAAGAGAAGCTGTGAGTGAGAGAGAGAGAAAGTAAGAGAAGCTGTGAGTGAGACAGAGAGAGAAAGAGAAGCTGTGAGTGAGAGAGAGAAGGAGAAAGATAAGCTGTGAGAGAGAGAGAGAAAGAGAAGCTGTGAGTGAGAGAGAGAGAAATAGAAGCTGTGATTGAGAGTGAGAGAGAGAGAGAAAGAGAAGCTGTGAGTGAGAGAGAGAGAAGCTGTGAGTGAGAGAGAGAAAGAGAAGCTGTGATTGAGAGTGAGAGAGAGAAAGTGAAGCTGTGAGTGGGAGAGAGAGAAAGAGAGTCTGTGAGTGAGAGAGAGAGAAAGAGAAGCTGTGAGTGAGTGAGAGAGAGAAAGGGAAGCTGTGAGTGAGAGAGAGAGAAAGAGAACCTGTCAGTGAGAGAGAGAGAGAAAGAGAAGCTGTGAGTGAGAAGGAGAGGGAAAGAGAAGCTGTGAGTGAGTGAGAGAGAGAGAGAAAGAGAAGTTGTGAGTGAGAGAGAGAGAAAGAGAAGCTGTGAGTGAGAGAGAGAAAGAGAGAAAGAGAAGCTGTGAGTGAGAGAGAGAGAGAAAGAAAGAGAAGCTGTGAGTGAGAAGGAGAGGGAAAGAGAAGCTGTGAGTGAGTGAGCGAGAGAGAGAGAGAAAGAGAAGCTGTGAGAGAGAAAGAGAGAAGCTGTGAGTGAGAGAGTGAGAGAGAGAAAAGAAGCTGTTAGTGAGTGAGAGAGAGAGAGAAAGAGTTGTGAGTGAGACAGAGAGAAAGAAAGAGAAGCTGTGAGTGAGAGAGAGAGAGAGAAAGAGAAGCTGAGAGTGAGAGAGAGAAATTGAAGCTGTGAGTGAGAGAGAGAGAGAGAGAGAAGCTGTGTGTGTGAGAGAGAAAGATAGTATGAGAAAGAGAGAGTGAAAGAGAAGCTGTGAGAGAGAGAGAGAGAGAAGCTGTGAGTGAGAGAGTGAGAAAGAGAGTGAGAAAGAGAGAGTAAAAGAGAAGCTGTGAGTGAGAGAGAGAGAGAGAAGCTGTGACTGAGAGAGAGAAGCTGTGACTGAGAGAGAGAGAGAAAGAGAAGCTGTGAGTGAGAGAGAGAGAAAGAGAAGCTGTGAGTGACAGAGAGAGAGAAAGCAAAGCTGTGAGTGAGAGAGAGAGAGAGAAAGAGAAGCTGTGAGTGAGAGAGAAAGCTGTGAGTGAGTGAGAGCGAGAAGCTGTGAGTGAGAGTGAGAAAGAGAGTGAGAAAGAGAGAGTAAAAGAGAAGCTGTGAGTGAGAGAGAGAGAGAATCTGTGAGTGAGAGAGAGAGAAGCTGTGAGAGAGAGAGAAAGAAAGAGAAGCTGTGAGTGAGAGAGAAACAGAAGCTGAGAGTGAGAGAGAGAGAGAAGCTGTGAGTGAGAGAGAGAGAGAGAAAGAGAAATTAGAGTGAGAAAGAGAGAGAGAAAGAGAAGCTGTGAGTGGGAGAGAGAGAAAGAGTGTCTGTGAGTGAGAGAGAGAGAAAGAGAAGCTGTGAGTGAGAGAGAGAGAGAAGCTGTGAGTGAGAGAGAAGGATAAGCCGTGAGAGAAAGGGAAGCTGTGAATGAGAGAGAGAGAGAGAGAAAGAAAGAGAAGATGTGTGTGAGAGAGAGAGAGAGAGAAGCAGTGAGTGAGAGAGAAAGAAAAAGAGAAGCTGTGAGTGAGAATGAGATAGAAAGAGAAGCTGTGAGTGAGTGAGAGAGAGATAGAGAAAGAGAAGCTGTGAGAGAGAAAGAGAGAAGCTGTGAGTGAGAGAGTGAGAGAGAAAGAGAAGCTGTGAGTGAGTGAGTGAGAGAGAAGCTGTGTGTGAGCGAGAGAGAGAGAAAGAGAAGCTGTGAGTGAGAGAGAGAAAGAGAAGCTGTGAGTGAGAGAGAGAAAGATAAGCTGTGAGTGAGAGAGAGAAAGAGAAGCTGAGTGAGTGAGAGAGAGCAAGGGAACCTGTGAGTGACAGAGAGAGAGATGGAAAGAGAAGCTGTGAGTGAGAGAGAGAGAAAGAGAAGCTGAGAGTCAGAGAGAGAGAGAAAGAGAAGCTGTGAGTGAGAAGGAGAGGGAAAGAGAAGCTGTGAGTGAGTGAGTGAGAGAGAGAGAGAAAAAGACAAGCTGAGAGAGAAAGAGAGAAGCTGTGAGTGAGTGAGAGAGAAAGAGAAGCTGTGAGTGAGAGAGAGAGAGAAGGAGAAGCTGTGTGAGAGAGAGAGAAATTAGAGTGAGAAAGAGAGAGAGAAAGAGAAGCTGTGAGTGGGAGAGAGAGAGAAAGAGAAGCTGTGTGTGAGTGAGAGAGAGAGAAGCTGTGAGTGAGAGAGAGGAAGGGAAACTGTGAGTGAGAGAGAGAGAGAGAAGCTGTGAGTGAGACAGAGAGAGAGAAAGAGAAGCTGTGAGAGAGAGAGGGAGGGAGAAAGAAAAGCTGTGTGTGTGAGAGAGAGATAAGCTGTGAGTGTGTGAGAGAGAGAAAGAGAAGCTGTGAGTGAGAGAGAGAGAAAGAAAGAGAAATTAGAGTGAGAAAGAGAGAGATAAAGAGAAGCTGTGAGTGGGAGAGAGAGAAAGAGAGTCTGTGAGTGAGAGAGAGAGAAGCTGTGAGTGAGAGAGAGAGAGAGCCTCTGTGAGTGAGAGAGAGAGAAAGAGAAGCTGTTAATGAGAGAGAGAGAGAAAGAGAAGCTGTGAGAGAGAGAAAGAGAAGCTGTGAGTGAGAGAGAGAAAGAGAAGCTGTGAGTGTGAGAGAGAGAAAGAGAAGCTGTGAGTGAGAGAGAGAGAATGAGAAGCTGAGAGAGAGAGAGAAAGAGAAGCTGTGAGAGAGAGAGAGAGAGAATGAGAAGCTGTGAGTGAGAGAGAGAAAGAGAAGATGTGAGTGAGAGAGAGGGAGAGAGAGAAAGAGAAGATGTGAGTGAGAGAGAGAGAGAAAGAGAAGCAGTGAGTGTGACAGGGAGAGAGTAAAAGAGAAGCTGTGAGTGAGAGAGAGAGAGAGAAAGAGAAGCTGTGAGTTAGAGAAAGAAAGAAAGCGAAGCAGTGAGTGAGAGAGAGAGAGAGAAAGAGAAACTGTGAGTGAGAGGAAGAGAAAGAGAAGCTGTGAGTGAGAGAGAGAGAGAAAGAGAAACTGTGTGTGTGTGTGTGAGAGAGAAACAGAAGCTGTGAGTGAGAGAGAGAGAGAAAGAGAAGCTGTGAGTGAGAGAGAGAGAGAAGCTGTGAGAGAGAGAGAAGCTGTGAGTGAGGGAGAGAGAAAGAGAAGCTGTGAGTGAGAGAGAGAGAGGCTGTGAGTGTGTGTGAGAGAGAAAGAGAAGCTGTGAGTGAGAGAGAGAGAGAAGCTGTGAGAGAGAGTGAGAAAGAGAAGATGTGAGTGAGAGAGAGGGAGAGAGAGAAAGAGAAGATGTGAGTGAGAGAGAGAGAGAAAGAGAAGCAGTGAGTGTGACAGGGAGAGAGTAAAAGAGAAGCTGTGAGTGAGAGAGAGAGAGAAAGAGAAGCTGTGAGTTAGAGAAAGAAAGAAAGCGAATCAGTGAGTGAGAGAGAGAGAGAAAGAGAAGCAGTGAGTGAGAGAGAGAGAGAAGATGTGAGTGAGTGAGAGAGAGAAAGAGAAGCTGTGTGTGATAGAGAGAGAGAAAGAGAAGCTGTGAGTGAGATAGAGAGAGAAAGAGAAGCTGTTGGTGAGAGAGAGGGAAAGAGCTGTGAGTGAGAGTGAGAGAGCGAAGCTGTGTGTGTGTGTGAGAGAGAAGATGTGAGTGAGAGAGAAAATAAAGCTGTGAGTGTGTGAGAGAGAGAGAAGATGTGAGTGAGATAGAGAGAGAAAGAGAAGCTGTGAGTGAGAGAGAGAGAAAGAGAAGCTGTGAGTGAGAGAGAGGGAAAGAGAGAAAGAGAAGATGTGAGTGAGGGAGAGAGAGAAAGAGAAGCAGTGAGTGAGAGAGAGAGAGAGAAAGAGAAGCTGTGAGTGAGACAGAGAGAGAGAAAGAGAAGCTATGAGAGAGAGAGGGAGGGAGAAAGAGAAGCTGTGAGAGAGAGAGAGAAAGAGAAGCTGTGAGTGAGAGGGAGAGAGAGAAAGAGAAGCTGTGAGTGAGAAGGTGTGGGAAAGAGAAGCTGTGAGTGAGTGAGAGAGAGAGAGAGAAAGAGAAGCTATTAGTGAGAGTGAGAGAGAGAGAGAAAGAAAAGCTGTGAGTGAGAGAGAAAGAGAAGCTGTGAGTGAGAGAGAGAGAGAGAGAAGCTGTGAGTGAGTGAGAGAGAGAAATGGAAGCTGTGAGTGAGAGAGAGAGAGAAAGAGAAGCTGTGAGTGAGAGAGAGAGAAAGAGAAGCTGTGAGTGTGTGAGAGAGAAAGAGAAGCTGTGAGTGTGTGTGAGAGAAAGAGAAGCTGTGAGTGAGAAGGAGTGGGAAAGAGAAGCTGTGAGTGAGTGAGAGAGAGAGAGAGAGAGAAAGAGAAGCTGTTAGTGAGAGTGAGAGAGAAAGAAAGAAAAGCTGTGAGTGAGAGAGAAAGAGAAGCTGTGAGTGAGTGAGAGAGAGAGAAAGAGAAGCTGTGAGTGAGAGGGAGAGAGAGAAAGAGAAGCTGAGACTGACACAGAGAGTTGAAGCTGTGAGTTAGAGAGAGAGAGAAAGAGATGCTGTGAGTGACAGAGAGAGAGAAAGAGAAGCTGAGAGTGTGTGAGAGAGAGAAAGTGAAGCTGTGAGTGAGAGAGAGAGAGAAAGAGAAGCTGTGTCTGTGTGTGAGAGAGAAAGATAGTCTGAGAAAGAGAGTGTGAAAGAGAAGCTGTGTGTGAGAGAGAGAGAAGCTGTGAGTGAGAGAGTGAGAAAGAGAGAGTAAAAGAGAAGCTGTGAGTGAGAGAGAGAAGCTGTGAGTGAGAGAGAGAGAAGATGTGAGTGAGAGAGTGAGAGAAAGAGAAGCTGAGAGTGAGAGAGAGAGAAAGGTAATCTGAGAACGGGAGAGTGAAAGAGAAGTTGTGAGTGAGAGAGAGAGAGAAACAGAAGCTGTGAGTGAGAGAGAAACAGAAGCTGAGTGTGAGTGAAGGAGAGAAAGAGAATGTGTGAGTGAGAGAGAGAGAAAGAGAAGCTGTGAGTGAGAGAGAGAGAAAGAGAAATTAGAGTGAAAAAGAGAGAGAGAAAGAGAAACTGTGAGTGGGAGAGAGAGAGAGTGTGTGTGAGTGAGAGAGACAGAGAGAGAAAGAGAAGCTGTGAGTGAGAGAGAGAGAGAGATCCTGTGAGTGAGAGAGAGAGGAGAACCTGTGAGTGAGTGAGAGAGAGAAAGGGAAGCTGTGAGTGAGTGAGAGAGAGAAAGAGAAGCTGTGTGTGTGTGACAGAGAGAAAGAGAAGCTGTGAGTGAGAGAGAGAGAAAAAGAAGCTGTGTGTGTGTGAGAGAAAGAGAATCTGTGAGTGAGATAGAGAGAGAAAGAGAAGCTGTTAGTGAGAGAGAGGGAAAGAGAAGCTGTGAGTGAGAGTGAGAGAGAGAAGCTGTGTGTGTGTGTGAGAGAGAAGATATGAGTGAGAGAGAGAAAGTGAAGCTGTGAGTGAGAGAGAGAGAGAGAAGATGTGAGTGAGAGAGAGAGAAAGAGAAGCTGTGAGTGAGAGAGAGAGAAAGTAAGAGAAGCTGTGAGTGAGACAGAGAGAGAAAGAGAAGCTGTGAGTGAGAGAGAGAAGGAGAAAGATAAGCTGTGAGAGAGAGAGAGAAAGAGAAGCTGTGAGTGAGAGAGAGAGAAATAGAAGCTGTGATTGAGAGTGAGAGAGAGAGAGAAAGAGAAGCTGTGAGTGAGAGAGAGAGAAGCTGTGAGTGAGAGAGAGAAAGAGAAGCTGTGATTGAGAGTGAGAGAGAGAAAGTGAAGCTGTGAGTGGGAGAGAGAGAAAGAGAGTCTGTGAGTGAGAGAGAGAGAAAGAGAAGCTGTGAGTGAGTGAGAGAGAGAAAGGGAAGCTGTGAGTGAGAGAGAGAGAAAGAGAACCTGTCAGTGAGAGAGAGAGAGAAAGAGAAGCTGTGAGTGAGAAGGAGAGGGAAAGAGAAGCTGTGAGTGAGTGAGAGAGAGAGAGAAAGAGAAGTTGTGAGTGAGAGAGAGAGAAAGAGAAGCTGTGAGTGAGAGAGAGAAAGAGAGAAAGAGAAGCTGTGAGTGAGAGAGAGAGAGAAAGAAAGAGAAGCTGTGAGTGAGAAGGAGAGGGAAAGAGAAGCTGTGAGTGAGTGAGCGAGAGAGAGAGAGAAAGAGAAGCTGTGAGAGAGAAAGAGAGAAGCTGTGAGTGAGAGAGTGAGAGAGAGAAAAGAAGCTGTTAGTGAGTGAGAGAGAGAGAGAGAAAGAGTTGTGAGTGAGACAGAGAGAAAGAAAGAGAAGCTGTGAGTGAGAGAGAGAGAGAGAAAGAGAAGCTGAGAGTGAGAGAGAGAAATTGAAGCTGTGAGTGAGAGAGAGAGAGAAGCTGTGTGTGTGAGAGAGAAAGATAGTATGAGAAAGAGAGAGTGAAAGAGAAGCTGTGAGAGAGAGAGAGAGAGAAGCTGTGAGTGAGAGAGTGAGAAAGAGAGTGAGAAAGAGAGAGTAAAAGAGAAGCTGTGAGTGAGAGAGAGAGAGAGAAGCTGTGACTGAGAGAGAGAAGCTGTGACTGAGAGAGAGAGAGAAAGAGAAGCTGTGAGTGAGAGAGAGAGAAAGAGAAGCTGTGAGTGACAGAGAGAGAGAAAGCAAAGCTGTGAGTGAGAGAGAGAGAGAGAAAGAGAAGCTGTGAGTGAGAGAGAAAGCTGTGAGTGAGTGAGAGCGAGAAGCTGTGAGTGAGAGTGAGAAAGAGAGTGAGAAAGAGAGAGTAAAAGAGAAGCTGTGAGTGAGAGAGAGAGAGAATCTGTGAGTGAGAGAGAGAGAAGCTGTGAGAGAGAGAGAAAGAAAGAGAAGCTGTGAGTGAGAGAGAAACAGAAGCTGAGAGTGAGAGAGAGAGAGAAGCTGTGAGTGAGAGAGAGAGAGAGAAAGAGAAATTAGAGTGAGAAAGAGAGAGAGAAAGAGAAGCTGTGAGTGGGAGAGAGAGAAAGAGTGTCTGTGAGTGAGAGAGAGAGAAAGAGAAGCTGTGAGTGAGAGAGAGAGAGAAGCTGTGAGTGAGAGAGAAGGATAAGCCGTGAGAGAAAGGGAAGCTGTGAATGAGAGAGAGAGAGAGAGAAAGAAAGAGAAGATGTGTGTGAGAGAGAGAGAGAGAAGCAGTGAGTGAGAGAGAAAGAAAAAGAGAAGCTGTGAGTGAGAATGAGATAGAAAGAGAAGCTGTGAGTGAGTGAGAGAGAGATAGAGAAAGAGAAGCTGTGAGAGAGAAAGAGAGAAGCTGTGAGTGAGAGAGTGAGAGAGAAAGAGAAGCTGTGAGTGAGTGAGAGAGAGAGAAGCTGTGTGTGAGCGAGAGAGAGAGAAAGAGAAGCTGTGAGTGAGAGAGAGAAAGAGAAGCTGTGAGTGAGAGAGAGAAAGATAAGCTGTGAGTGAGAGAGAGAAAGAGAAGCTGAGTGAGTGAGAGAGAGCAAGGGAACCTGTGAGTGACAGAGAGAGAGATGGAAAGAGAAGCTGTGAGTGAGAGAGAGAGAAAGAGAAGCTGAGAGTCAGAGAGAGAGAGAAAGAGAAGCTGTGAGTGAGAAGGAGAGGGAAAGAGAAGCTGTGAGTGAGTGAGTGAGAGAGAGAGAGAAAAAGACAAGCTGAGAGAGAAAGAGAGAAGCTGTGAGTGAGTGAGAGAGAAAGAGAAGCTGTGAGTGAGAGAGAGAGAGAAGGAGAAGCTGTGTGAGAGAGAGAGAAATTAGAGTGAGAAAGAGAGAGAGAAAGAGAAGCTGTGAGTGGGAGAGAGAGAGAAAGAGAAGCTGTGTGTGAGTGAGAGAGAGAGAAGCTGTGAGTGAGAGAGAGGAAGGGAAACTGTGAGTGAGAGAGAGAGAGAGAAGCTGTGAGTGAGACAGAGAGAGAGAAAGAGAAGCTGTGAGAGAGAGAGGGAGGGAGAAAGAAAAGCTGTGTGTGTGAGAGAGAGATAAGCTGTGAGTGTGTGTGAGAGAGAAAGAGAAGCTGTGAGTGAGAGAGAGAGAAAGAAAGAGAAATTAGAGTGAGAAAGAGAGAGATAAAGAGAAGCTGTGAGTGGGAGAGAGAGAAAGAGAGTCTGTGAGTGAGAGAGAGAGAAGCTGTGAGTGAGAGAGAGAGAGAGCCTCTGTGAGTGAGAGAGAGAGAAAGAGAAGCTGTTAATGAGAGAGAGAGAAAGAGAAGCTGTGAGAGAGAGAAAGAGAAGCTGTGAGTGAGAGAGAGAAAGAGAAGCTGTGAGTGTGAGAGAGAGAAAGAGAAGCTGTGAGTGAGAGAGAGAATGAGAAGCTGAGAGAGAGAGAGAAAGAGAAGCTGTGAGAGAGAGAGAAAGAGAAGCTGTGAGTGAGACAGAGAGAGAGAAAGAGAAGCTATGAGAGAGAGAGGGAGGGAGAAAGAGAAGCTGTGAGAGAGAGAGAGAAAGAGAAGCTGTGAGTGAGAGGGAGAGAGAGAAAGAGAAGCTGTGAGTGAGAAGGTGTGGGAAAGAGAAGCTGTGAGTGAGTGAGAGAGAGAGAGAGAAAGAGAAGCTGTTAGTGAGAGTGAGAGAGAGAGAGAAAGAAAAGCTGTGAGTGAGAGAGAAAGAGAAGCTGTGAGTGAGAGAGAGAGAGAGAGAAGCTGTGAGTGAGTGAGAGAGAGAAATGGAAGCTGTGAGTGAGAGAGAGAGAGAAAGAGAAGCTGTGAGTGAGAGAGAGAGAAAGAGAAGCTGTGAGTGTGTGAGAGAGAAAGAGAAGCTGTGAGTGTGTGTGAGAGAAAGAGAAGCTGTGAGTGAGAAGGAGTGGGAAAGAGAAGCTGTGAGTGAGTGAGAGAGAGAGAGAGAGAGAAAGAGAAGCTGTTAGTGAGAGTGAGAGAGAAAGAAAGAAAAGCTGTGAGTGAGAGAGAAAGAGAAGCTGTGAGTGAGTGAGAGAGAGAGAAAGAGAAGCTGTGAGGGAGAGAGAGAAAGAGAAGCTGTGAGTGACACACAGAGAGAGAAGCTGTGAGTTAGAGAGAGAGAGAAAGAGAAGCTATGAGTGTCAGAGAGAGAAAGAGAAGCTGAGAGTGAGAGAGAGAGAGAAAGTGAAGCTGTGAGTGAGATTGAGAGAGAAAGAGAAGCTGTGTGTGTGTGTGAGAGAGAAAGATAGTCTGAGAAAGAGAGAGTGAAAGAGAAGCTGTGAGTGAGAGAGAGAGAGGGAGAAAGAAAAGCTGTGTGAGAGAGAGAGAGAAAGAGAAGCTGTGAGTGAGAGTGAGTGAGAGAGAGAAAGAGAAGCTGTGAGTGAGTGAGAGAGAGAATGAGAAGCTGTGAGTGAGAGAGAGAGAAGCTGTGAGTGAGAGAGAGAAAGGGAAGCTGTGAGTGAGAGAGAGAGAGAAGATTTGAGTGAGAGAGAGAGAGAGAAAGAGAAGCTGTGAGTGAGAGAGAGAGAAAGAAAGAGAAGCTGTGAGTGAGAGAGAGAGAGAAGCTGTGAGTGAGTGAGAGAGAGAAAGAGAAGCTGTGTGTGTGAGAGAGAGAAAGAGAAGCTGTGAGTGAGAGAGAGAGAAAAAGAAGCTGTGTGTTTGTGAGAGAGAGAGAAAGAGAAGCTGTGAGTGAGATAGAGAGAGAAAGAGAAGCTGTTAGTGAGAGAGAGGGAAAGAGAAGCTGTGAGTGAGAGTGAGAGAGTGAAGCTGTGTGTGTGTGAGAGAGAAGATGTGAGTGAGAGAGAGAGAGAAAGAGAAGCTGTGAGTGAGAGAGAGAGAGAAAGAGAAGCTGTGAGTGAGAGAGAGAGATGGAGAAAGAGAAGCTGTGTGATAGAGAGAGAAAAAGAGAAGCTGTGTGTGTGTGAGAGAGACAAAGATAGTCTGAGAAAGAGAGAGTGAAAGAGAAGCTGTGAGAGTGAGAGAAAGAGAAGCTGTTGGTGAGAGTGAGAGAGAGAGAGAAAGAGAAGCTGTGAGTGAGAGAGTTAGAAAGAGAATCTGTGAGTGAGAGAGAGAGAGAGAAAGAGAAGCTGTGAGTGAGAGAGAGAAAGAGAAGCTGTGAGTGAGAGGGAGAGAGAAAGAGAAGCTGAGACTGACACAGAGAGTTGAAGCTGTGAGTTAGAGAGAGAGAGAAAGAGATGCTGTGAGTGACAGAGAGAGAGAAAGAGAAGCTGTGTCTGTGTGTGAGAGAGAAAGATAATCTGAGAAAGAGAGTGTGAAAGAGAAGCTGTGTGTGAGAGAGAGAGAAGCTGTGAGTGAGAGAGTGAGAAAGAGAGAGTAAAAGAGAAGCTGTGAGTGAGAGAGAGAAGCTGTGAGTGAGAGAGAGAGAAGATGTGAGTGAGAGAGTGAGAGAAAGAGAAGCTGAGAGTGAGAGAGAGAGAAAGATAATCTGAGAACGGGAGAGTGAAAGAGAAGTTGTGAGTGAGAGAGAGAGAGAAACAGAAGCTGTGAGTGAGAGAGAAACAGAAGCTGAGTGTGAGTGAAGGAGAGAAAGAGAATGTGTGAGTGAGAGAGAGAGAAAGAGAAGCTGTGAGTGAGAGAGAGAGAAAGAGAAATTAGAGTGAAAAAGAGAGAGAGAAAGAGAAACTGTGAGTGGGAGAGAGAGAGAGTGTGTGTGAGTGAGAGAGACAGAGAGAGAAAGAGAAGCTGTGAGTGAGAGAGAGAGAGATCCTGTGAGTGAGAGAGAGAGGAGAACCTGTGAGTGAGTGAGAGAGAGAAAGGGAAGCTGTGAGTGAGTGAGAGAGAGAAAGAGAAGCTGTGTGTGTGTGACAGAGAGAAAGAGAAGCTGTGAGTGAGAGAGAGAGAAAAAGAAGCTGTGTGTGTGTGAGAGAAAGAGAATCTGTGAGTGAGATAGAGAGAGAAAGAGAAGCTGTTAGTGAAAGAGAGGGAAAGAGAAGCTGTGAGTGAGAGTGAGAGAGAGAAGCTGTGTGTGTGAGAGAGAGAGAAGATATGAGTGAGAGAGAGAAAGTGAAGCTGTGAGTGAGAGAGAGAGAGAGAAGATGTGAGTGAGAGAGAGAGAGAAAGAGAAGCTGTGAGTGAGAGAGAGAGAAAGTAAGAGAAGCTGTGAGTGAGACAGAGAGAGAAAGAGAAGCTGTGAGTGAGAGAGAGAAGGAGAAAGATAAGCTGTGAGAGAGAGAGAGAAAGAGAAGCTGTGAGTGAGAGAGAGAGAAATAGAAGCTGTGATTGAGAGTGAGAGAGAGAGAGAAAGAGAAGCTGTGAGTGAGAGAGAGAGAAGCTGTGAGTGAGAGAGAGAAAGAGAAGCTGTGATTGAGAGTGAGAGAGAGAAAGAGAAGCTGTGAGTGGGAGAGAGAGAAAGAGAGTCTGTGAGTGAGGGAGAGAGAAAGAGAAGCTGTGAGTGAGTGAGAGAGAGAAAGGGAAGCTGTGAGTGAGAGAGAGAGAAAGAGAACCTGTCAGTGAGAGAGAGAGAGAAAGAGAAGCTGTGAGTGAGAAGGAGAGGGAAAGAGAAGCTGTGAGTGAGTGAGAGAGAGAGAGAGAGAAATTAGTGCGAGAAAGAGAGAAGCTGTGAGTGAGAGAGTGAGAGAGAGAAAGAGAAGCTGTTAGTGAGTGAGAGAGAGAGAGAAAGAGAAGTTGTGAGTGAGAGAGAGAAAGAGAAGCTGTGAGTGAGAGAGAGAAAGAGAGAAAGAAAGAGAAGCTGTGAGTGAGAGAGAGAAAGAGAAGCTGTGAGTGAGATGGAGAGAGAGAAAGAGAAGCTGAGAGTGAGAGAGAGAGAGAAATTGAAGCTGTGAGTGAGAGAGAGAGAGAAAGAGAAGCTGTGTGTGTGAGAGAGAAAGATAGTCTGAGAAAGAGAGAGTGAAAGAGAAGCTGTGAGTGAGAGAGAGAGAAGCTGTGAGTGAGAGAGTGAGAAAGAGAGTGAGAAAGAGAGAGTAAAAGAGAAGCTATGAGTGAGAGAGAGAGAGAGAGAAGCTGTGACTGAGAGAGAGAGAAGCTGTGAGTGAGAGAGAGAGAGAAAGAGAAGCTGTGAGTGAGAGAGAGAGAAAGAGAAGCTGTGAGTGACAGAGAGAGAGAAAGCAAAGCTGTGAGTGAGAGAGAGAGAGAGAGAAAGAGAAGCTGTGAGTGAGAGAGAGAGAGAAGCTGTGAGTGAGTGAGAGAGAGAGAGAGAGAAGCTGTGAGTGAGAGAGTGAGAAAGAGAGTGAGAAAGAGAGAGTAAAAGAGAAGCTGTGAGTGACAGAGAGAGAGAATCTGTGAGTGAGAGAGAGAGAAGCTGTGAGAGAGAGAGAGAGAAAGAGAAGCTGTGAGTGAGAGAGAAACAGAAGCTGAGAGTGAGTGAGAGAGAGAAAGAGAAGCTGTGAGTGAAAGAGAGAGAAAGAGAAGCTGTGAGTTAGAGAGAGAGAGAGAAATTAGAGTGAGAAAGAGAGAGAGAAAGAGAAGCTGTGAGTGGGAGAGAGAGAAAGAGTGTCTGTGAGTGAGAGAGAGAGAAAGAGAAGCTGTGAGGGAGAGAGAGAGAGAGAAGCTGTGAGTGAGAGAGAGAGAGAACCTGTGAGTGAGAGAGAGAGGAGAAGCTGTGAGTGAGTGAGAGAGAGAAAGAGAAGCTGTGAGTGAGAGAGAGAGAGAGAAAGAGAAGCTGTGAGTGAGAGAGAGAAAGAGAAGCTGTGAGTGAGAGAGAGAGAGAAAAAGAAGCTGTGTGTGAGATAGAGAGAGAAAGAGAAGCTGTTAGTGAGAGAGAGGGAAAGAGAAGCTGTGAGTGAGAGTGAGAGTGAGAGAGAGAAGCTGTGTGTGTGTGTGAGAGAGAAGATATGAGTGAGAGAGAGAAAGTGAAGCTGTGAGTGAGAGAGAGAAGATGTGAGTGAGAGAGAGAAAGAGAAGCTGTGAGTGAGAGAGAGAGAAAGTAAGAGAAGCTGTGAGTGAGACAGAGAGAGAAAGAGAAGCTGTGAGTGAGAGAGAGAGGGAGAAAGATAAGCTGTGAGAGAGAGAGAGAAAGAGAAGCTGTGAGTGAGAGAGAGAAATAGAAGCTGTGATTGAGAGTGAGAGAGAGAGAGAAAGAGAAGCTGTGAGTGAGAGAGAGAGAAGCTGTGAGTGAGAGAGAGAAAGAGAAGCTGTGATTGAGAGTGAGAGAGAGAAAGAGAAGCTGTGAGTGGGAGAGAGAGAAAGAGAGTCTGTGAGTGAGAGAGAGAGAAAGAGAAGCTGTGAGTGAGTGAGAGAGAGAAAGGGAAGCTGTGAGTGTGAGAGAGAGAAAGAGAACCTGTCAGTGAGAGAGAGAGAGAAAGAGAAGCTGTGAGTGAGAAGGAGAGGGAAAGAGAAGCTGTGAGTGAGTGAGAGAGACAGAGAGAAATTAGTGCGAGAAAGAGAGAAGCTGTGAGTGAGAGAGTGAGAGAGAGAAAGAGAAGCTGTTAGTGAGTGAGAGAGAGAGAGAGAAAGAGAAGTTGTGAGTGAGAGAGAGAGAAAGAGAAGCTGTGAGTGAGAGAGAGAAAGAGAGAAAGAGAAGCTGTGAGAGAGAGAGAAAGAGAAGCTGTGAGTGAGATGGAGAGAGAGAAAGAGAAGCTGAGAGTGAGAGAGAGAGAGAAATTGAAGCTGTGAGTGAGAGAGAGAGAGAAAGAGAAGCTGTGTGTGTGAGAGAGAAAGATAGTCTGAGAAAGAGAGAGTGAAAGAGAAGCTGTGAGTGAGAGAGAGAGAAGCTGTGAGTGAGAGAGTGAGAAAGAGAGTGAGAAAGAGAGAGTAAAAGAGAAGCTATGAGTGAGAGAGAGAGAGAGAGAAGCTGTGACTGAGAGAGAGAGAAGCTGTGAGTGAGAGAGAGAGAGAAAGAGAAGCTGTGAGTGGGAGAGAGAGAAAGAGTGTCTGTGAGTGAGAGAGAGAGAAAGAGAAGCTGTGAGTGAGAGAGAGAGAGAGAAGCTGTGAGTGAGAGAGAGAGAGAACCTGTGAGTGAGAGAGAGAGGAGAAGCTGTGAGTGAGTGAGAGAGAGAAAGGGAAGCTGTGAGTGAGTGAGAGAGAGAAAGAGAAGCTGTGTGTGTGTGCGAGAGAGAAAGAGAAGCTGTGAGTGAGAGAGAGAGAGAGAGAAAAAGAAGCTATGTGTGTGTGAGAGAGAAAGAGAAGCTATGAGTGAGATAGAGAGAGAAAGAGAAGCTGTTAGTGAGAGAGAGGGAAAGAGAAGCTGTGAGTGAGAGTGAGGGAGAGAAGCTGTGTGTGTGTGAGAGAGAGAAGATATGAGTGAGAGAAAGAAAGTGAAGCTGTGAGTGAGACAGAGAGAGAGAAAGAGAAGCTGTGAGTGAGAGAGAGAGGGAGAAAGAGAAGCTTTGTGTGTGTGAGAGAGAAAGAGAAGCTGTGAGTGAGAGTGCGTGAGATAGAGAGAATGAGAAGCTGTGAGTGAGAGAGAGAGAGAAAGAGAAGCTGTGAGTGAGAGAGAGAGAGAATGAGAAGCTGTGAGTGAGAGAGAGAGAAGCTGTGAGTGAGAGAGAGAGAGAAGATGTGAGTGAGAGAGAGAGAGAAAGAGAATCTGTGAGTGAGAGAGAGAGAAAGTAAGAGAAGCTGTGAGTGAGACAGAGAGAGAAAGAGAAGCTGTGAGTGAGAGACAGAGGGAGAAAGATAAGCTGTGAGAGAGAGAGAGAAAGAGAAGCTGTGAGTGAGAGAGAGAGAGAAAGAGAACCTGTGATTGAGAGTGAGAGAGAGAGATAAAGAGAAGCTGTGAGTGAGTGAGAGAGAAAGAGAAGCTGTGAGTGAGAGAGAGAGAAGCTGTGAGTGAGAGAGAGAAAGAGAAGCAGTGATTAAGAGTGAGAGAGAGAAAGAGAAGCTGTGAGTGGGAGAGAGAGAAAGAGAGTCTGTGAGTGAGAGAGAGAGAAAGAGAAGCTGTGAGTGTGTGTGAGAGAGAAAGGGAAGCTGTGAGTGAGAGAGAGAGAAAGAGAACCTGTCAGTGAGAGAGAGAAAGAAAGAGAAGCTGTGAGTGAGAGAGAGAGAGAGAGAAAGAGACGTTGTGAGTGAGAGAGAGAGAGAGAGAATGAGAAGCTGTGAGTGAGAGAGAGAGAAGCTGTGAGTGAGAGAGAGAAAGGGAAGCTGTGAGTGAGAGAGAGAGAGAGAAGATTTGAGTGAGAGAGAGAGAGAAAGAGAAGCTGTAAATGAGAGAGAGAGAAAGAAAGAGAAGCTGTGAGTGAGAGAGAGAGAGAAGCTGTGAGTGAGTGAGAGAGAGAAAGAGAAGCTGTGTGTGAGAGAGAGAGAGAAAGAGAAGCTGTGAGTGAGAGAGAGAGAAAAAGAAGCTGTGTGTTTGTGAGAGAGAGAGAAAGAGAAGCTGTGAGTGAGATAGAGAGAGAAAGAGAAGCTGTTAGTGAGAGAGAGGGAAAGAGAAGCTGTGAGTGAGAGTGAGAGAGTGAAGCTGTGTGTGTGTGAGAGAAGATGTGAGTGAGAGAGAGAGAGAAAGAGAAGCTGTGAGTGAGAGAGAGAGAGAGAAAGAGAAGCTGTGAGTGAGAGAGAGAGAGTGAGAAAGAGAAGCTGTGTGATAGAGAGAGAGAAAGAGAAGCTGTGTGTGTGTGTGAGAGAGAAAGATAGTCTGAGAAAGAGAGAGTGAAAGAGAAGCTGTGAGAGTGAGAGAGAGAAAGAGAAGCTGTTGGTGAGAGTGAGAGAGAGAGAGAAAGAGAAGCTGTGAGTGAGAGAGTTAGAAAGAGAATCTGTGAGTGAGTGAGAGAGAGAAAGAGAAGCTGTGAGTGAGAGAGAGAAAGAGAAGCTGTGAGAGTGAGAGAGAGAAAGAGAAGCTGTTGGTGAGAGTGAGAGAGAGAGAGAAAGATAAGCTGTGAGTGAGAGAGTTAGAAAGAGAATCTGTGAGTGAGAGAGAGAGAGAGAAAGAGAAGCTGTGAGTGAGAGAGAGAAAGAGAAGCTGTAAGTGAGAGGGAGAGAGAGAAAGAGAAGCTGAGACTGACACAGAGAGATGAAGCTGTGAGTTAGAGAGAGAGAGAAAGAGAAGCTGTGAGTTAGAGAGAGAGAGAAAAAGAAGCTGTGAGTGACAGAGAGATAGAAAGAGAAGCTGAGAGTGTGTGTGAGAGAGAAAGTGAAGCTGTGAGTGAGAGAGAGAAAGAGAAGCTGTGTCTGTGTGTGAGAGAGAAAGATAGTCTGAGAAAGAGAGTGTGAAAGAGAAGCTGTGTGTGTGAGAGAGAGAAGCTGTGAGTGAGAGAGTGAGAAAGAGAAAGTAAAAGAGAAGCTGTGACTGAGGGAGAGAAGCTGTGTGAGAGAGAGAGATGTGAGTGAGAGAGTGAGAAAGCGAGTGAGAAAAAGAGAGTAAAAGAGAAGCTGTGAGTGAGAGAGACAGAAATAAAGAGAAGCTGTGAGTGAGAGAGAGAGAGAAAGAGAAGCTGAGAGTGAGAGAGAGAGAAAGATAATCTGAGAACGGGAGAGTGAGAAAGAGAGTGAGAAAGAGAGAGTAAAAGAGAAGCTGTGAGTGAGAGAGAGAGAATCTGTGAGTGAGAGATAGAGAAGCTGTGAGTGAGAGAGAGAGAGAAACAGAAGCTGTGAGTGAGAGAGAAACAGAAGCTGAGAGTGAGTGAGAGAGAGAAAGAGAATATGTGAGTGAGAGAGAGAGAAAGAGAAGCTGTGAGTGAGAGAGAGAGAAAGAGAAATTAGAGTGAAAAAGAGAGAGAGAAAGAGAAACTGTGAGTGGGAGAGAGAGAGAGTGTGTGTGAGTGAGAGAGACAGAGAGAGAAAGAGAAGCTGTGAGTGAGAGAGAGAGAGAAATTAGAGTGAGAAAGAGAGAGAGAAAGAGAAGCTGTGAGTGGGAGAGAGAGAAATTAGAGTGAGAAAGAGAGAGAGAAAGAGAAGCTGTGAGTGGGAGAGAGAGAAAGAGTGTCTGTGAGTGAGAGAGAGAAAAAGAGAAGCTGTGAGTGAGAGAGAGAGAGAGAAGCTGTGAGTGAGAGAGAGAGAGAAAGAGAAGCTGTGAGTGAGAGAGAGAGAGAAAGCAAAGCTGTGAGTGAGAGAGAGAGAGAAAGAGAAGCTGTGAGTGAGAGAGAGAGAGAGAAGCTGTGAGTGAGTGAGTGAGAGTGAGAGAAGCTATGAGAGAGAGAGAGAGAAAGAGAAGCTGTGAGTGAGAGAGAAACAGAAGCTGAGAGTGAGTGAGAGAGAGAAAGAGAAGCAGTGAGTGAAAGAGAGAGAAAGAGAAGCTGTGAGTTAGAGAGAGAGAGAAATTAGAGTGAGAAAGAGAGAGAGAAAGAGAAGCTGTGAGTGGGAGAGAGAGAAAGAGTGTCTGTGAGTGAGAGAGAGAGAAAGAGAAGCTATGAGTGAGAGAGAGAGAAGCTGTGAGTGAGAGAGAGAGAGAACCTGTGAGTGAGAGAGAGAGGAGAAGCTGTGAGTGAGTGAGAGAGAGAAAGGGAAGCTGTGAGTGAGTGAGAGAGAGAAAGAGAAGCTGTGTGTGTGTGAGAGAGAGAAAGAGAAGCTGTGAGTGAGAGAGAGAGAGAGAAAGAAGCTGTGTGTGTGAGAGAGAGAAAGAGAAGCTGTGAGTGAGATAGAGAGAGAAAGAGAAGCTGTTAGTGAGAGAGAGGGAAAGAGAAGCTGTGAGTGAGAGTGAGGGAGAGAAGCTGTGTGTGTGTGAGAGAGAGAAGATATGAGTGAGAGAAAGAAAGAGAATCTGTGAGTGAGACAGAGGGAGAGAAAGAGAAGCTGTGAGTGAGAGAGAGAGGGAGAAAGAGAAGCTTTGTGTGTGTGAGAGAGGAAGAGAAGCTGTGAGTGAGAGTGCGTGAGATAGAGAGAATGAGAAGCTGTGAGTGAGAGAGAGAGAGAAAGAGAAGCTGTGAGTGAGAGAGAGAATGAGAAGCTGTGAGTGAGAGAGAGAGAAGCTGTGAGTGAGAGAGAGAGAGAATAGATGTGAGTGAGAGAGAGAGAGAAAGAGAATCTGTGAGTGAGAGAGAGAGAAAGTAAGAGAAGCTGTGAGTGAGACAGAGAGAGAGATAAAGAGAAGCTGTGAGTGAGTGAGAGAGAAAGAGAAGCTGTGAGTGAGAGAGAGAGAAGCTGTGAGTGAGAGAGAGAAAGAGAAGCAGTGATTAAGAGTGAGAGAGAGAAAGAGAAGCTGTGAGTGGGAGAGAGAGAAAGAGAGTCTGTGAGTGAGAGAGAGAGAAAGAGAAGCTGTGAGTGAGTGAGAGAGAGAAAGGGAAGCTGTGAGTGAGAGAGAGAGAAAGAGAACCTGTCAGTGACAGAGAGAGAGAAAGAGAAGCTGTGAGTGAGAAGGAGAGGGAAAGAGAAGCTGTGAGTGAGTGAGCGAGAGAGAGAGAAAGAGAAGCTGTGAGAGAGAAAGAGAGAAGCTGTGAGTGAGAGAGTGAGAGAGAGAAAAGAAGCTGTTAGTGAGTGAGTGAGAGAGAGAGAAAGAGTTGTGAGTGAGAGAGAGAGAAAGAGAAGCTGTGATTGAGAGAGAGTGAGAAACAGATGCTGTGAGTGAGAGAGAGAAAGAGAAGCTGTGAGAGGGAGACAGAGAAAGAGAAGCTGAGAGTGACACAGGGAGAGAAGCTGTGAGTTAGAGAGAGAGAGAGAAAGAGAAGCTGTGTGTGACAGAGAGAGAGAAAGAGAAGCTGAGAGTGAGAGAGAGAGAAATTGAAGCTGTGAGTGAGACAGAGAGAGAAAGAGAAGCTGTGTGTGTGAGAGAGAAAGAAGCTGTGAGTGAGAGAGTGAGAAAGAGAGTGAGAAAGAGAGAGTAAAAGAGAAGCTATGAGTGAGAGAGAGAGAGAAGCTGTGACTGAGAGAGAGAGAAGCTGTGAGTGAGAGAGAGAGAGAAAGAGAAGCTGTGAGTGAGAGAGAGAGAAAGATAATCTGAGAACGGGAGAGTGAAAGAGAAGCTGTGAGTGAGAGAGAGAGAGTGAAGCTGTGTGTGTGTGAGAGAGAAGATGTGAGTGAGAGAATAAGTGAAGCTGGGAGTGAGTGAGAGAGAGAAGATGTGAGTGAGAGAGAGAGAGAAAGAGAAGCTGTGAGTGAGAGAGAGAGAGAGAAAGAGAAGCTGTGAGTGAGAGAGAGAGGGAGAAAGAGAAGCTGTGTGATAGAGAGAGAGAAAGAGAAGCTGTGTGTGTGGGTGTGAGAGAAAGATAGTCTGAGAAAGAGAGAGTGAAAGAGAAGCTGTGAGAGTGAGAGAAAGAGAAGCTGTTGGTGAGAGTGAGAGAGAGAGAAAGAGAAGCTGTGAGTGAGAGAGTTAGAAAGAGAATCTGTGAGTAAGAGAGAGAGAGAAAGAGAAGCTGTGAGTGAGAGAGAGAAAGAGAAGCTGTGAGTGAGAGAGAGGGAAAGAGAAGCTGTGAGTGAGAGTGAGGGAGAGAATCTTTGTGTGTGTGTGAGAGAGAAGATATGAGTGAGAGAAAGAAAGAGAAGCTGTGAGTGAGACAGAGAGAGGGAGAAAGAGAAGCTTTGTGTGTGTGAGAGAGAAAGAGAAGCTGTGAGTGAGAGTGAGTGAGATAGAGAGAATGAGAAGCTGTGAGTGAGAGAGAGAGAGAAAGAGAAGCTGTGAGTGAGAGAGAGAGAATGAGAAGCTGTGAGTGAGAGAGAGAAGCTGTGAGTGAGAGAGAGAGAGAGAGAAGATGTGAGTGAGAGAGAGAGAGAGAAAGAGAATCTGTGAGTGAGAGAGATAGAAAGTAAAAGAAGCTGTGAGTGAGACAGAGAGAGAAAGAGAAGCTGTGAGAGAGACAGAGGGAGAAAGATAAGCTGTGAGAGAGAGAGAAAAAGAGAAGCTGTGAGTGAGTGAGAGAGAGAAAGAGAAGCTGTGAGTGAGAGAGAGAGAAAGAGAAGCTGTGAGTGAGAGAGAGAGAAGCTGTGAGTGAGAGAGAGAAAGAGAAGCTGTGTTTAAGAGTGAGAGAGAGAAAGAGAAGCTGTGAGTGGGAGAGAGAGAAAGAGAGTCTGTGAGTGAGAGAGAGAGAAAGAGAAGCTGTGAGTGAGTGAGAGAGAGAAAGGGAAGCTGTGAGTGAGTGAGAGAGAAAGAGAACCTGTCAGTGAGAGAGAGAGAGAAAGAAAGAGAAGCTGTGAGTGAGAAGGAGAGGGAAAGAGAAGCTGTGAGTGAGTGAGCGAGAGAGAGAGAGAAAGAGAAGCTGTGAGAGAGAAAGAGAGAAGCTGTGAGTGAGAGAGTGAGAGAGAGAAAAGAAGCTGTTAGTGAGTGAGAGAGAGAGAGAGAAAGAGTTGTGAGTGAGACAGAGAGAAAGAAAGAGAAGCTGTGAGTGAGAGAGAGAGAGAGAGAAAGAGAAGCTGAGAGTGAGAGAGAGAAATTGAAGCTGTGAGTGAGAGAGAGAGAGAGAGAAGCTGTGTGTGTGAGAGAGAAAGATAGTATGAGAAAGAGAGAGTGAAAGAGAAGCTGTGAGAGAGAGAGAGAGAAGCTGTGAGTGAGAGAGTGAGAAAGAGAGTGAGAAAGAGAGAGTAAAAGTGAAGCTGTGAGTGAGAGAGAGAGAGAGAGAGAAGCTGTGACTGAGAGAGATTAGCTGTGACTGAGAGAGAGAGAGAAAGAGAAGCTGTGAGTGAGAGAGAGAGAAAGAGAAGCTGTGAGTGACAGAGAGAGAGAAAGCAAAGCTGTGAGTGAGAGAGAGAGAGAAAGAGAAGCTGTGAGTGAGAGAGAGAGAAGCTGTGAGTGAGTGAGAGAGAGAAGCTGTGAGTGAGAGTGAGAAAGAGAGTGAGAAAGAGAGAGTAAAAGAGAAGCTGTGAGTGAGAGAGAGAGAGAATCTGTGAGTGAGAGAGAGAGAAGCTGTGAGAGAGAGAGAGAGAAAGAGAAGCTGTGAGTGAGAGAGAAACAGAAGCTGAGAGTGAGAGAGAGAGAGAAGCTGTGAGTGAGAGAGAGAGAGAAAGAGAAATTAGAGTGAGAAAGAGAGAGAGAAAGAGAAGCTGTGAGTGGGAGAGAGAGAAAGAGTGTCTGTGAGTGAGAGAGAGAGAAAGAGAAGCTGTGAGTGAGAGAGAGAGAGAAGCTGTGAGTGAGAGAGAAGGATAAGCCGTGAGAGAAAGGGAAGCTGTGAATGAGAGAGAGAGAGAGAGAAAGAAAGAGAAGATGTGTGTGAGAGAGAGAGAGAGAGAAGCAGTGAGTGAGAGAGAAAGAAAAAGAGAAGCTGTGAGTGAGAATGAGATAGAAAGAGAAGCTGTGAGTGAGTGAGAGAGAGATAGAGAAAGAGAAGCTGTGAGAGAGAAAGAGAGAAGCTGTGAGTGAGAGAGTGAGAGAGAAAGAGAAGCTGTGAGTGAGTGAGAGAGAGAGAAGCTGTGTGTGAGCGAGAGAGAGAGAAAGAGAAGCTGTGAGTGAGAGAGAGAAAGAGAAGCTGTGAGTGAGAGAGAGAAAGATAAGCTGTGAGTGAGAGAGAGAGAAAGAGAAGCTGAGTGAGTGAGAGAGAGCAAGGGAACCTGTGAGTGACAGAGAGAGAGATGGAAAGAGAAGCTGTGAGTGAGAGAGAGAAAGAGAAGCTGAGAGTGAGAGAGAGAGAGAAAGAGAAGCTGTGAGTGAGAAGGAGAGGGAAAGAGAAGCTGTGAGTGAGTGAGTGAGAGAGAGAGAGAGAAAAAGACAAGCTGAGAGAGAAAGAGAGAAGCTGTGAGTGAGTGAGAGAGAAAGAGAAGCTGTGAGTGAGAGAGAGAGAGAAGGAGAAGCTGTGTGAGAGAGAGAGAAATTAGAGTGAGAAAGAGAGAGAGAAAGAGAAGCTGTGAGTGGGAGAGAGAGACAAAGATAAGCTGTGTGTGAGTGAGAGAGAGAGAAGCTGTGAGTGAGAGAGAGGAAGGGAAACTGTGAGTGAGAGAGAGAGAGAGAGAAGCTGTGAGTGAGACAGAGAGAGAGAAAGAGAAGCTGTGTGAGAGAGAGGGAGGGAGAAAGAAAAGCTGTGTGTGTGAGAGAGAGATAAGCTGTGAGTGTGTGAGAGAGAGAAAGAGAAGCTGTGAGTGAGAGAGAGAGAAAGAAAGAGAAATTAGAGTGAGAAAGAGAGAGATAAAGAGAAGCTGTGAGTGGGAGAGAGAGAAAGAGAGTCTGTGAGTGAGAGAGAGAAGCTGTGAGTGAGAGAGAGAGAGAGCCTCTGTGAGTGAGAGAGAGAGAAAGAGAAGCTGTTAATGAGAGAGAGAGAGAAAGAGAAGCTGTGAGAGAGAGAAAGAGAAGCTGTGAGTGAGTGAGAGAGAGAAACGGAAGCTGTGAGTGAGAGAGAGAGAGAAAGAGAAGCTGTGAGTGAGAGAGAGAAAGAGAAGCTGTGAGTGTGAGAGAGAGAAAGAGAAGCTGTGAGTGAGAGAGAGAGAGAATGAGAAGCTGAGAGAGAGAGAGAAAGAGAAGCTGTGAGAGAGAGAGAAAGAGAAGCTGTGAGTGAGAGAGAGAAAGAGAAGATGTGAGTGAGAGAGAGGGAGAGAGAGAAAGAAAGAGAAGATGTGAGTGAGAGAGAGAGAGAAAGAGAAGCAGTGAGTGTGACAGGGAGAGAGTAAAAGAGAAGCTGTGAGTGAGAGAGAGAGAGAAAGAGAAGCTGTGAGTTAGAGAAAGAAAGAAAGCGAAGCAGTGAGTGAGAGAGAGAGAGAGAGAGAAAGAGAAACTGTGAGTGAGAGGAAGAGAAAGAGAAGCTGTGAGTGAGAGAGAGAGAGAAAGAGAAACTGTGTGTGTGTGAGAGAGAGAAACAGAAGCTGTGAGTGAGAGAGAGAGAGAAAGAGAAGCTGTGTGTGAGAGAGAGAGAGAGAAGCTGTGAGAGAGAGAGAGAAGCTGTGAGTGAGGGAGAGAGAAAGAGAAGCTGTGAGTGAGAGAGAGAGAGGCTGTGAGTGTGTGTGAGAGAGAAAGAGAAGCTGTCAGAGAGAGAGAGAGAGAGAAGCTGTGAGAGAGAGTGAGAAAGAGAAGATGTGAGTGAGAGAGAGGGAGAGAGAGAAAGAGAAGATGTGAGTGAGAGAGAGAGAGAAAGAGAAGCAGTGAGTGTGACAGGGAGAGAGTAAAAGAGAAGCTGTGAGTGAGAGAGAGAGAGAAAGAGAAGCTGTGAGTTAGAGAAAGAAAGAAAGCGAAGCAGTGAGTGAGAGAGAGAGAGAGAAAGAGAAGCAGTGAGTGAGAGAGAGAGAGAAAGAGAAGCTGTTGGTGAGAGAGAGGGAAAGAGCTGTGAGTGAGAGTGAGAGAGCGAAGCTGTGTGTGTGTGTGAGAGAGAAGATGTGAGTGAGAGACAAAATAAAGCTGTGAGTGAGAGTGAGAGAGAGAAGATGTGAGTGAGATAGAGAGAGAAAGAGAAGCTGTGAGTGAGAGAGAGAGAAAGAGAAGCTGTGAGTGAGAGAGAGGGAAAGAGAGAAAGAGAAGATGTGAGTGAGGGAGAGAGAGAAAGAGAAGCAGTGAGTGAGAGAGAGAGAGAGAGAAAGAGAAGCTGTGAGTGAGACAGAGAGAGAGAAAGAGAAGCTATGAGAGAGAGAGGGAGGGAGAAAGAGAAGCTGTGAGTGAGAGGGAGAGAGAGAAAGAGAAGCTGTGAGTGAGAAGGTGTGGGAAAGAGAAGCTGTGAGTGAGTGAGAGAGAGAGAGAGAAAGAGAAGCTGTTAGTGAGAGTGAGAGAGAGAGAGAAAGAAAAGCTGTGAGTGAGAGAGAAAGAGAAGCTGTGAGTGAGAGAGAGAGAGAGAGAAGCTGTGAGTGAGTGAGAGAGAGAAATGGAAGCTGTGAGTGAGAGAGAGAGAGAAAGAGAAGCTGTGAGTGAGAGAGAGAGAAAGAGAAGCTGTGAGTGTGTGAGAGAGAAAGAGAAGCTGTGAGTGTGTGTGAGAGAAAGAGAAGCTGTGAGTGAGAAGGAGTGGGAAAGAGAAGCTGTGAGTGAGTGAGAGAGAGAGAGAGAGAGAAAGAGAAGCTGTTAGTGAGAGTGAGAGAGAGAGAAAAAAATAAAAGCTGTGAGTGAGAGAGAAAGAGAAGCTGTGAGTGAGTGAGAGAGAGAGAAAGAGAAGCTGTGAGGGAGAGAGAGAAAGAGAAGCTGTGAGTGACACACAGAGAGAGAAGCTGTGAGTTAGAGAGAGAGAGAAAGAGAAGCTATGAGTGACAGAGAGAGAAAGAGAAGCTGAGAGTGAGAGAGAGAGAGAAAGTGAAGCTGTGAGTGAGATTGAGAGAGAAAGAGAAGCTGTGTGTGTGTGAGAGAGAGAAAGATAGTCTGAGAAAGAGAGAGTGAAAGAGAAGCTGTGAGTGAGAGAGAGAGGGAGAAAGAAAAGCTGTGTGAGAGAGAGAGAGAAAGAGAAGCTGTGAGTGAGAGTGAGAGAGAGAGAGAAAGAGAAGCTGTGAGTGAGAGAGAGAGAGAGAATGAGAAGCTGTGAGTGAGAGAGAGAGAAGCTGTGAGTGAGAGAGAGAAAGGGAAGCTGTGAGTGAGTGAGAGAGAGAAGATTTGAGTGAGAGAGAGAGAGAGAAAGAGAAGCTGTGAGTGAGAGAGAGAGAAAGAAAGAGAAGCTGTGAGTGAGAGAGAGAGAGAAGCTGTGAGTGAGTGAGAGAGAGAAAGAGAAGCTGTGTGTGTGTGAGAGAGAAAGAGAAGCTGTGAGTGAGAGAGAGAGAAAAAGAAGCTGTGTGTTTGTGAGAGAGAGAGAAAGAGAAGCTGTGAGTGAGATAGAGAGAGAAAGAGAAGCTGTTAGTGAGAGAGAGGGAAAGAGAAGCTGTGAGTGAGAGTGAGAGAGTGAAGCTGTGTGTGTGTGAGAGAGAAGATGTGAGTGAGAGAGAGAGAAAGAGAAGCTGTGAGTGAGAGAGAGAGAGAAAGAGAAGCTGTGAGTGAGAGAGAGAGAGGGAGAAAGAGAAGCTGTGTGATAGAGAGAGAAAAAGAGAAGCTGTGTGTGTGTGAGAGAGACAAAGATAGTCTGAGAAAGAGAGAGTGAAAGAGAAGCTGTGAGAGTGAGAGAAAGAGAAGCTGTTGGTGAGAGTGAGAGAGAGAGAGAGAAAGAGAAGCTGTGAGTGAGAGAGTTAGAAAGAGAATCTGTGAGTGAGAGAGAGAGAGAGAAAGAGAAGCTGTGAGTGAGAGAGAGAAAGAGAAGCTGTGAGTGAGAGGGAGAGAGAGAAAGAGAAGCTGAGACTGACACAGAGAGTTGAAGCTGTGAGTTAGAGAGAGAGAGAAAGAGATGCTGTGAGTGACAGAGAGAGAGAAAGAGAAGCTGAGAGTGTGTGAGAGAGAGAAAGTGAAGCTGTGAGTGAGAGAGAGAGAGAAAGAGAAGCTGTGTCTGTGTGTGAGAGAGAAAGATAGTCTGAGAAAGAGAGTGTGAAAGAGAAGCTGTGTGAGAGAGAGAGAGAAGCTGTGAGTGAGAGAGTGAGAAAGAGAGAGTAAAAGAGAAGCTGTGAGTGAGAGAGAGAAGCTGTGAGTGAGAGAGAGAGAAGATGTGAGTGAGAGAGTGAGAGAAAGAGAAGCTGAGAGTGAGAGAGAGAGAAAGATAATCTGAGAACGGGAGAGTGAAAGAGAAGTTGTGAGTGAGAGAGAGAGAGAAACAGAAGCTGTGAGTGAGAGAGAAACAGAAGCTGAGTGTGTGAAGGAGAGAAAGAGAATGTGTGAGTGAGAGAGAGAGAAAGAGAAGCTGTGAGTGAGAGAGCGAGAAAGAGAAATTAGAGTGAAAAAGAGAGAGATAAAGAGAAACTGTGAGTGGGAGAGAGAGAGAGTGTGTGTGAGTGAGAGAGACAGAGAGAGAAAGAGAAGCTGTGAGTGAGAGAGAGAGAGATCCTGTGAGTGAGAGAGAGAGGAGAACCTGTGAGTGAGTGAGAGAGAGAAAGGGAAGCTGTGAGTGAGTGAGAGAGAGAAAGAGAAGCTGTGTGTGTGTGACAGAGAGAAAGAGAAGCTGTGAGTGAGAGAGAGAGAAAAAGAAGCTGTGTGTGTGTGAGAGAAAGAGAATCTGTGAGTGAGATAGAGAGAGAAAGAGAAGCTGTTAGTGAGAGAGAGGGAAAGAGAAGCTGTGAGTGAGAGTGAGAGAGAGAAGCTGTGTGTGTGAGAGAGAGAGAAGATATGAGTGAGAGAGAGAAAGTGAAGCTGTGAGTGAGAGAGAGAGAGAGAAGATGTGAGTGAGAGAGTGAGAGAAAGAGAAGCTGTGAGTGAGAGAGAGAGAAAGTAAGAGAA
The DNA here is from genome assembly GCA_035047305.1 of Bradypodion pumilum. NCBI lineage: Eukaryota > Metazoa > Chordata > Lepidosauria > Squamata > Chamaeleonidae > Bradypodion > Bradypodion pumilum. The sequence continues at coordinate 267,541,785 of JAWDJD010000001.1, read as the reverse complement.
GCTGTGAGTGAGACAGAGAGAGAAAGAGAAGCTGTGAGTGAGAGAGAGAAGGAGAAAGATAAGCTGTGAGAGAGAGAGAGAAAGAGAAGCTGTGAGTGAGAGAGAGAGAAATAGCAGCTGTGATTGAGAGTGAGAGAGAGAGAAAGAGAAGCTGTGAGTGAGAGAGAGAGAAGCTGTGAGTGAGAGAGAGAAAGAGAAGCTGTGATTGAGAGTGAGAGAGAGAAAGAGAAGCTGTGAGTGGGAGAGAGAGAAAGAGAGTCTGTGAGTGAGAGAGAGAGAAAGAGAAGCTGTGAGTGAGTGAGAGAGAGAAAGGGAAGCTGTGAGTGAGAGAGAGAAAAAGAGAACCTGTCAGTGAGAGAGAGAGAGAAAGAGAAGCTGTGAGTGAGAAGGAGAGGGAAAGAGAAGCTGTGAGTGAGTGAGAGAGAGAGAGAGAGAGAAATTAGTGCGAGATAGAGAGAAGCTGTGAGTGAGAGAGTGAGAGAGAGAAAGAGAAGCTGTTAGTGAGTGAGAGAGAGGGAGAAAGAGAAGCTGTGTGATAGAGAGAGAAAAAGAGAAGCTGTGTGTGTGTGAGAGAGACAAAGATAGTCTGAGAAAGAGAGAGTGAAAGAGAAGCTGTGAGAGTGAGAGAAAGAGAAGCTGTTGGTGAGAGTGAGAGAGAGAGAGAAAGAGAAGCTGTGAGTGAGAGAGTTAGAAAGAGAATCTGTGAGTGAGAGAGAGAGAGAGAAAGAGAAGCTGTGAGTGAGAGAGAGAAAGAGAAGCTGTGAGTGAGAGGGAGAGAGAGAAAGAGAAGCTGAGACTGACACAGAGAGTTGAAGCTGTGAGTTAGAGAGAGAGAGAAAGAGATGCTGTGAGTGACAGAGAGAGAGAAAGAGAAGCTGAGAGTGTGTGAGAGAGAGAAAGTGAAGCTGTGAGTGAGAGAGAGAGAGAAAGAGAAGCTGTGTCTGTGTGTGAGAGAGAAAGATAGTCTGAGAAAGAGAGTGTGAAAGAGAAGCTGTGTGTGAGAGAGAGGGAAGCTGTGAGTGAGAGAGTGAGAAAGAGAGAGTAAAAGAGATGCTGTGAGTGAGAGAGAGAAGCTGTGAGTGAGAGAGAGAGAAGATGTGAGTGAGAGAGTGAGAGAAAGAGAAGCTGAGAGTGAGAGAGAGAGAAAGATAATCTGAGAACGGGAGAGTGAAAGAGAAGTTGTGAGTGAGAGAGAGAGAGAAACAGAAGCTGTGAGTGAGAGAGAAACAGAAGCTGAGTGTGAGTGAAGGAGAGAAAGAGAATGTGTGAGTGAGAGAGAGAGAAAGAGAAGCTGTGAGTGAGAGAGAGAGAAAGAGAAATTAGAGTGAAAAAGAGAGAGAGAAAGAGAAACTGTGAGTGGGAGAGAGAGAGAGTGTGTGTGAGTGAGAGAGACAGAGAGAGAAAGAGAAGCTGTGAGTGAGAGAGAGAGAGATCCTGTGAGTGAGAGAGAGAGGAGAACCTGTGAGTGAGTGAGAGAGAGAAAGGGAAGCTGTGAGTGAGTGAGAGAGAGAAAGAGAAGCTGTGTGTGTGTGACAGAGAGAAAGAGAAGCTGTGAGTGAGAGAGAGAGAAAAAGAAGCTGTGTGTGTGTGAGAGAAAGAGAATCTGTGAGTGAGATAGAGAGAGAAAGAGAAGCTGTTAGTGAGAGAGAGGGAAAGAGAAGCTGTGAGTGAGAGTGAGAGAGAGAAGCTGTGTGTGTGTGAGAGAGAGAAGATATGAGTGAGAGAGAGAAAGTGAAGCTGTGAGTGAGAGAGAGAGAGAAGATGTGAGTGAGAGAGAGAGAGAAAGAGAAGCTGTGAGTGAGAGAGAGAGAAAGTAAGAGAAGCTGTGAGTGAGACAGAGAGAGAAAGAGAAGCTGTGAGTGAGAGAGAGAAGGAGAAAGATAAGCTGTGTGAGAGAGAGAGAAAGAGAAGCTGTGAGTGAGAGAGAGAGAAATAGAAGCTGTGATTGAGAGTGAGAGAGAGAGAAAGAGAAGCTGTGAGTGAGAGAGAGAGAAGCTGTGAGTGAGAGAGAGAAAGAGAAGCTGTGATTGAGAGTGAGAGAGAGAAAGAGAAGCTGTGAGTGGGAGAGAGAGAAAGAGAGTCTGTGAGTGAGAGAGAGAGAAAGAGAAGCTGTGAGTGAGTGAGAGAGAGAAAGGGAAGCTGTGAGTGAGAGAGAGAGAAAGAGAACCTGTCAGTGAGAGAGAGAGAAAGAGAACCTGTCAGTGAGAGAGAGAGAGAAAGAGAAGCTGTGAGTGAGAAGGAGAGGGAAAGAGAAGCTGTGAGTGAGTGAGAGAGAGAGAGAGAGAAATTAGTGCGACATAGAGAGAAGCTGTGAGTGAGAGAGTGAGAGAGAGAAAGAGAAGCTGTTAGTGAGTGAGAGAGAGAGAGAAAGAGAAGTTGTGAGTGAGAGAGAGAGAAAGAGAAGCTGTGAGTGAGAGAGAGAAAGAGAGAAAGAGAAGCTGTGAGTGAGAGAGAGAGAGAAAGAAAGAGAAGCTGTGAGTGAGAAGGAGAGGGAAAGAGAAGCTGTGAGAGAGAAAGAGAGAAGCTGTGAGTGAGAGAGTGAGAGAGAGAAAAGAAGCTGTTAGTGAGTGAGAGAGAGAGAGAAAGAGTTGTGAGTGAGACAGAGAGAAAGAAAGAGAAGCTGTGAGTGAGAGAGTGAGAGAGAGAAAGAGAAGCTGAGAGTGAGAGAGATAAATTGAAGCTGTGAGTGAGAGAGAGAGAGAGAGAGAGAGAAGCTGTGTGTGTGAGAGAGAAAGATAGTATGAGAAAGAGAGAGTGAAAGAGAAGCTGTGAGAGAGAGAGAGAGAAGCTGTGAGTGAGAGAGTGAGAAAGAGAGTGAGAAAGAGAGAGTAAAAGAGAAGCTGTGAGTGAGAGAGAGAGAGAAGCTGTGACTGAGAAAGAGAAGCTGTGACTGAGAGAGAGAGAGAAAGAGAAGCTGTGAGTGAGAGAGAGAGAAAGAGAAGCTGTGAGTGACAGAGAGAGAGAAAGCAAAGCTGTGAGTGAGAGAGAGAGAGAGAAAGAGAAGCTGTGAGTGAGAGAGAGAGAAGCTGTGAGTGAGTGAGAGCGAGAAGCTGTGAGTGAGAGTGAGAAAGAGAGTGAGAAAGAGAGAGTAAAAGAGAAGCTGTGAGTGAGAGAGAGAGAGAATCTGTGAGTGAGAGAGAGAGAAGCTGTGAGAGAGAGAGAAAGAAAGAGAAGCTGTGAGTGAGAGAGAAACAGAAGCTGAGAGTGAGAGAGAGAGAGAAGCTGTGAGTGAGAGAGAGAGAGAAAGAGAAATTAGAGTGAGAAAGAGAGAGAGAAAGAGAAGCTGTGAGTGGGAGAGAGAGAAAGAGTGTCTGTGAGTGAGAGAGAGAGAAAGAGAAGCTGTGAGTGAGAGAGAGAGAGAAGCTGTGAGTGAGAGAGAAGGATAAGCCGTGAGAGAAAGGGAAGCTGTGAATGAGAGAGAGAGAGAGAGAAAGAAAGAGAAGATGTGTGTGAGAGAGAGAGAGAGAGAGAGAAGCAGTGAGTGAGAGAGAAAGAAAAAGAGAAGCTGTGAGTGAGAATGAGATAGAAAGAGAAGCTGTGAGTGAGTGAGAGAGATAGAGAAAGAGAAGCTGTGAGAGAGAAAGAGAGAAGCTGTGAGTGAGAGAGTGAGAGAGAAAGAGAAGCTGTGAGTGAGTGAGAGAGAGAGAAGCTGTGTGTGAGCGAGAGAGAGAGAAAGAGAAGCTGTGAGTGAGAGAGAGAAAGAGAAGCTGTGAGTGAGAGAGAGAAAGATAAGCTGTGAGTGAGAGAGAGAGAAAGAGAAGCTGAGTGAGTGAGAGAGAGCAAGGGAACCTTGAGTGACAGAGAGAGAGATGGAAAGAGAAGCTGTGAGTGAGAGAGAGAGAAAGAGAAGCTGAGAGTCAGAGAGAGAGAGAAAGAGAAGCTGTGAGTGAGAAGGAGAGGGAAAGAGAAGCTGTGAGTGAGTGAGTGAGAGAGAGAGACAAAAAGACAAGCTGAGAGAGAAAGAGAGAAGCTGTGAGTGAGTGAGAGAGAAAGAGAAGCTGTGAGTGAGAGAGAGAGAGAAGGAGAAGCTGTGTGAGAGAGAGAGAAATTAGAGTGAGAAAGAGAGAGAGAAAGAGAAGCTGTGAGTGGGAGAGAGAGAGAAAGAGAAGCTGTGTGTGAGTGAGAGAGAGAGAAGCTGTGAGTGAGAGAGAGGAAGGGAAACTGTGAGTGAGAGAGAGAGAGAGAGAAGCTGTGAGTGAGACAGAGAGAGAGAGAAAGAGAAGCTGTGAGTGAGAGAGAGAGAGATCCTGTGAGTGAGAGAGAGAGGAGAACCTGTGAGTGAGTGAGAGAGAGAAAGGGAAGCTGTGAGTGAGTGAGAGAGAGAAAGAGAAGCTGTGTGTGTGTGACAGAGAGAAAGAGAAGCTGTGAGTGAGAGAGAGAGAAAAAGAAGCTGTGTGTGTGTGAGAGAAAGAGAATCTGTGAGTGAGATAGAGAGAGAAAGAGAAGCTGTTAGTGAGAGAGAGGGAAAGAGAAGCTGTGAGTGAGAGTGAGAGAGAGAAGCTGTGTGTGTGTGAGAGAGAGAAGATATGAGTGAGAGAGAAAAAGTGAAGCTGTGAGTGAGAGAGAGAGAGAGAAGATGTGAGTGAGAGAGAGAGAGAAAGAGAAGCTGTGAGTGAGACAGAGAGAAAGTAAGAGAAGCTGTGAGTGAGACAGAGAGAGAAAGAGAAGCTGTGAGTGAGAGAGAGAAGGAGAAAGATAAGCTGTGAGAGAGAGAGAGAAAGAGAAGCTGTGAGTGAGAGAGAGAGAAATAGAAGCTGTGATTGAGAGTGAGAGAGAGAGAGAAAGAGAAGCTGTGAGTGAGAGAGAGAGAAGCTGTGAGTGAGAGAAAGAAGCTGTGTGTGTGTGAGAGAAAGAGAATCTGTGAGTGAGATAGAGAGAGAAAGAGAAGCTGTGATTGAGAGTGAGAGAGAGAAAGAGAAGCTGTGAGTGGGAGAGAGAGAAAGAGAGTCTGTGAGTGAGAGAGAGAGAAAGAGAAGCTGTGAGTGAGTGAGAGAGAGAAAGGGAAGCTGTGAGTGAGAGAGAGAGAAAGAGAACCTGTCAGTGAGAGAGAGGGAAAGAGAAGCTGTGAGTGAGAGTGAGAGAGAGAAGCTGTGTGTGTGTGACAGAGAGAAGATATGAGTGAGAGAGAGAAAGTGAAGCTGTGAGTGAGAGAGAGAGAGAGAAGATGTGAGTGAGAGAGAGAGAGAAAGAGAAGCTGTGAGTGAGAGAGAGAGAAAGTAAGAGAAGCTGTGAGTGAGACAGAGAGAGAAAGAGAAGCTGTGAGTGAGAGAGAGAAGGAGAAAGATAAGCTGTGAGAGAGAGAGAGAAAGAGAAGCTGTGAGTGAGAGAGAGAGAAATAGAAGCTGTGATTGAGAGTGAGAGAGAGAGAAAGAGAAGCTGTGAGTGAGAGAGAGAGAAGCTGTGAGTGAGAGAGAGAAAGAGAAGCTGTGATTGAGAGTGAGAGAGAGAAAGAGAAGCTGTGAGTGGGAGAGAGAGAAAGAGAGTCTGTGAGTGAGAGAGAGAGAAAGAGAAGCTGTGAGTGAGTGAGAGAGAGAAAGGGAAGCTGTGAGTGAGAGAGAGAGAAAGAGAACCTGTCAGTGAGAGAGAGAGAAAGAGAACCTGTCAGTGAGAGAGAGAGAGAAAGAGAAGCTGTGAGTGAGAAGGAGAGGGAAAGAGAAGCTGTGAGTGAGTGAGAGAGAGAGAGAGAGAAATTAGTGCGAGATAGAGAGAAGCTGTGAGTGAGAGAGTGAGAGAGAGAAAGAGAAGCTGTTAGTGAGTGAGAGAGAGAGAGAAAGAGAAGTTGTGAGTGAGAGAGAGAGAAAGAGAAGCTGTGAGTGAGAGAGAGAAAGAGAGAAAGAGAAGCTGTGAGTGAGAGAGAGAGAGAAAGAAAGAGAAGCTGTGAGTGAGAAGGAGAGGGAAAGAGAAGCTGTGAGAGAGAAAGAGAGAAGCTGTGAGTGAGAGAGTGAGAGGGAGAAAAGAAGCTGTTAGTGAGTGAGAGAGAGAGAGAAAGAGTTGTGAGTGAGACAGAGAGAAAGAAAGAGAAGCTGTGAGTGAGAGAGTGAGAGAGAGAAAGAGAAGCTGAGAGTGAGAGAGATAAATTGAAGCTGTGAGTGAGAGAGAGAGAGAGAGAGAGAAGCTGTGTGTGTGAGAGAGAAAGATAGTATGAGAAAGAGAGAGTGAAAGAGAAGCTGTGAGAGAGAGAGAGAAGCTGTGAGTGAGAGAGTGAGAAAGAGAGTGAGAAAGAGAGAGTAAAAGAGAAGCTGTGAGTGAGAGAGAGAGAGAGAAGCTGTGACTGAGAAAGAGAAGCTGTGACTGAGAGAGAGAGAGAAAGAGAAGCTGTGAGTGAGAGAGAGAGAAAGAGAAGCTGTGAGTGACAGAGAGAGAGAAAGCAAAGCTGTGAGTGAGAGAGAGAGAGAGAAAGAGAAGCTGTGAGTGAGAGAGAGAGAAGCTGTGAGTGAGTGAGAGCGAGAAGCTGTGAGTGAGAGTGAGAAAGAGAGTGAGAAAGAGAGAGTAAAAGAGAAGCTGTGAGTGAGAGAGAGAGAGAATCTGTGAGTGAGAGAGAGAGAAGCTGTGAGAGAGAGAGAAAGAAAGAGAAGCTGTGAGTGAGAGAGAAACAGAAGCTGAGAGTGAGAGAGAGAGAGAAGCTGTGAGTGAGAGAGAGAGAGAAAGAGAAATTAGAGTGAGAAAGAGAGAGAGAAAGAGAAGCTGTGAGTGGGAGAGAGAGAAAGAGTGTCTGTGAGTGAGAGAGAGAGAAAGAGAAGCTGTGAGTGAGAGAGAGAGAGAAGCTGTGAGTGAGAGAGAAGGATAAGCCGTGAGAGAAAGGGAAGCTGTGAATGAGAGAGAGAGAGAGAGAAAGAAAGAGAAGATGTGTGTGAGAGAGAGAGAGAGAGAGAGAAGCAGTGAGTGAGAGAGAAAGAAAAAGAGAAGCTGTGAGTGAGAATGAGATAGAAAGAGAAGCTGTGAGTGAGTGAGAGAGAGATAGAGAAAGAGAAGCTGTGAGAGAGAAAGAGAGAAGCTGTGAGTGAGAGAGTGAGAGAGAAAGAGAAGCTGTGAGTGAGTGAGAGAGAGAGAAGCTGTGTGTGAGCGAGAGAGAGAGAAAGAGAAGCTGTGAGTGAGAGAGAGAAAGAGAAGCTGTGAGTGAGAGAGAGAAAGATAAGCTGTGAGTGAGAGAGAGAGAAAGAGAAGCTGAGTGAGTGAGAGAGAGCAAGGGAACCTTGAGTGACAGAGAGAGAGATGGAAAGAGAAGCTGTGAGTGAGAGAGAGAGAAAGAGAAGCTGAGAGTCAGAGAGAGAGAGAAAGAGAAGCTGTGAGTGAGAAGGAGAGGGAAAGAGAAGCTGTGAGTGAGTGAGTGAGAGAGAGAGAGAAAAAGACAAGCTGAGAGAGAAAGAGAGAAGCTGTGAGTGAGTGAGAGAGAAAGAGAAGCTGTGAGTGAGAGAGAGAGAGAAGGAGAAGCTGTGTGAGAGAGAGAGAAATTAGAGTGAGAAAGAGAGAGAGAAAGAGAAGCTGTGAGTGGGAGAGAGAGAGAAAGAGAAGCTGTGTGTGAGTGAGAGAGAGAGAAGCTGTGAGTGAGAGAGAGGAAGGGAAACTGTGAGTGAGAGAGAGAGAGAGAGAAGCTGTGAGTGAGACAGAGAGAGAGAGAAAGAGAAGCTGTGAGTGAGAGAGAGATAGATCCTGTGAGTGAGAGAGAGAGGAGAACCTGTGAGTGAGTGAGAGAGAGAAAGGGAAGCTGTGAGTGAGTGAGAGAGAGAAAGAGAAGCTGTGTGTGTGTGACAGAGAGAAAGAGAAGCTGTGAGTGAGAGAGAGAGAAAAAGAAGCTGTGTGTGTGTGAGAGAAAGAGAATCTGTGAGTGAGATAGAGAGAGAAAGAGAAGCTGTTAGTGAGAGAGAGGGAAAGAGAAGCTGTGAGTGAGAGTGAGAGAGAGAAGCTGTGTGTGTGTGAGAGAGAGAAGATATGAGTGAGAGAGAGAAAGTGAAGCTGTGAGTGAGAGAGAGAGAGAGAAGATGTGAGTGAGAGAGAGAGAGAAAGAGAAGCTGTGAGTGAGAGAGAGAGAAAGTAAGAGGAGCTGTGAGTGAGACAGAGAGAGAAAGAGAAGCTGTGAGTGAGAGAGAGAAGGAGAAAGATAAGCTGTGAGAGAGAGAGAAAGAGAAGCTGTGAGTGAGAGAGAGAGAAATAGAAGCTGTGATTGAGAGTGAGAGAGAGAGAAAGAGAAGCTGTGAGTGAGAGAGAGAGAAGCTGTGAGTGAGAGAGAGAAAGAGAAGCTGTGATTGAGAGTGAGAGAGAGAAAGAGAAGCTGTGAGTGGGAGAGAGAGAAAGAGAGTCTGTGAGTGAGAGAGAGAGAAAGAGAAGCTGTGAGTGAGTGAGAGAGAGAAAGGGAAGCTGTGAGTGAGAGAGAGAGAAAGAGAACCTGTCAGTGAGAGAGAGAGAGAAAGAGAAGCTGTGAGTGAGAAGGAGAGGGAAAGAGAAGCTGTGAGTGAGTGAGAGAGAGAGAGAGAGAGAGAGAAATTAGTGCGAGAAAGAGAGAAGCTGTGAGTGAGAGAGTGAGAGAGAGAAAGAGAAGCTGTTAGTGAGTGAGAGAGAGAGAGAAAGAGAAGTTGTGAGTGAGAGAGAGAGAAAGAGAAGCTGTGAGTGAGAGAGAGAAAGAGAGAAAGAGAAGCTGTGAGTGAGAGAGAGAGAGAAAGAAAGAGAAGCTGTGAGTGAGAAGGAGAGGGAAAGAGAAGCTGTGAGTGAGTGAGCGAGAGAGAGAGAGAAAGAGAAGCTGTGAGAGAGAAAGAGAGAAGCTGTGAGTGAGAGAGTGAGAGATAGAAAAGAAGCTGTTAGTGAGTGAGAGAGAGAGAGAGAAAGAGTTGTGAGTGAGACAGAGAGAAAGAAAGAGAAGCTGTGAGTGAGAGAGAGAGAGAGAGAAAGAGAAGCTGAGAGTGAGAGAGAGAAATTGAAGCTGTGAGTGAGAGAGAGAGAGAGAAGCTGTGTGTGTGAGAGAGAAAGATAGTATGAGAAAGAGAGAGTGAAAGAGAAGCTGTGTGAGAGAGAGAGAGAGAAGCTGTGAGTGAGAGAGTGAGAAAGAGAGTGAGAAAGAGAGAGTAAAAGAGAAGCTGTGAGTGAGAGAGAGAGAGAGAAGCTGTGACTGAGAGAGAGAAGCTGTGACTGAGAGAGAGAGAGAAAGAGAAGCTGTGAGTGAGAGAGAGAGAAAGAGAAGCTGTGAGTGACAGAGAGAGAGAAAGCAAAGCTGTGAGTGAGAGAGAGAGAGAGAAAGAGAAGCTGTGAGTGAGAGAGAGAGAAGCTGTGAGTGAGTGAGAGCGAGAAGCTGTGAGTGAGAGTGAGAAAGAGAGTGAGAAAGAGAGAGTAAAAGAGAAGCTGTGAGTGAGAGAGAGAGAGAATCTGTGAGTGAGAGAGAGAGAGAAGCTGTGAGAGAGAGAGAAAGAAAGAGAAGCTGTGAGTGAGAGAGAAACAGAAGCTGAGAGTGAGAGAGAGAGAGAAGCTGTGAGTGAGAGAGAGAGAGAGAAAGAGAAATTAGAGTGAGAAAGAGAGAGAGAAAGAGAAGCTGTGAGTGGGAGAGAGAGAAAGAGTGTCTGTGAGTGAGAGAGAGAGAAAGAGAAGCTGTGAGTGAGAGAGAGAGAGAAGCTGTGAGTGGGAGAGAAGGATAAGCCGTGAGAGAAAGGGAAGCTGTGAATGAGAGAGAGAGAGAGAGAAAGAAAGAGAAGATGTGTGAGAGAGAGAGAGAGAGAGAGAAGCAGTGAGTGAGAGAGAAAGAAAAAGAGAAGCTGTGAGTGAGAATGAGATAGAAAGAGAAGCTGTGAGTGAGTGAGAGAGAGATAGAGAAAGAGAAGCTGTGAGAGAGAAAGAGAGAAGCTGTGAGTGAGAGAGTGAGAGAGAAAGAGAAGCTGTGAGTGAGTGAGAGAGAGAGAAGCTGTGTGTGAGCGAGAGAGAGAGAAAGAGAAGCTGTGAGTGAGAGAGAGAAAGAGAAGCTGTGAGTGAGAGAGAGAAAGATAAGCTGTGAGTGAGAGAGAGAGAGAGAGAAGCTGAGTGAGTGAGAGAGAGCAAGGGAACCTGTGAGTGACAGAGAGAGAGATGGAAAGAGAAGCTGTGAGTGAGAGAGAGAGAAAGAGAAGCTGAGAGTCAGAGAGAGAGAGAAAGAGAAGCTGTGAGTGAGAAGGAGAGGGAAAGAGAAGCTGTGAGTGAGTGAGTGAGAGAGAGAGATAAAGACAAGCTGAGAGAGAAAGAGAGAAGCTGTGAGTGAGTGAGAGAGAAAGAGAAGCTGTGAGTGAGAGAGAGAGAGAAGGAGAAGCTGTGAGAGAGAGAGAGAAATTAGAGTGAGAAAGAGAGAGAGAAAGAGAAGCTGTGAGTGGGAGAGAGAGAGAAAGAGAAGCTGTGTGTGAGTGAGAGAGAGAGAAGCTGTGAGTGAGAGAGAGGAAGGGAAACTGTGAGTGAGAGAGAGAGAGAGAGAAGCTGTGAGTGAGACAGAGAGAGAGAGAAAGAGAAGCTGTGAGTGAGAGAGAGAGAGATCCTGTGAGTGAGAGAGAGAGGAGAACCTGTGAGTGAGTGAGAGAGAGAAAGGGAAGCTGTGAGTGAGTGAGAGAGAGAAAGAGAAGCTGTGTGTGTGTGACAGAGAGAAAGAGAAGCTGTGAGTGAGAGAGAGAGAAAAAGAAGCTGTGTGTGTGTGAGAGAAAGAGAATCTGTGAGTGAGATAGAGAGAGAAAGAGAAGCTGTTAGTGAGAGAGAGGGAAAGAGAAGCTGTGAGTGAGAGTGAGAGAGAGAAGCTGTGTGTGTGAGAGAGAGAGAAGATATGAGTGAGAGAGAGAAAGTGAAGCTGTGAGTGAGAGAGAGAGAGAAAGAGAAGCTGTGAGTGAGAGAGAGAGAAAGTAAGAGAAGCTGTGAGTGAGACAGAGAGAGAAAGAGAAGCTGTGAGTGAGAGAGAGAAGGAGAAAGATAAGCTGTGAGAGAGAGAGAAAGAGAAGCTGTGAGTGAGAGAGAGAGAAATAGAAGCTGTGATTGAGAGTGAGAGAGAGAGAAAGAGAAGCTGTGAGTGAGAGAGAGAGAAGCTGTGAGTGAGAGAGAGAAAGAGAAGCTGTGATTGAGAGTGAGAGAGAGAAAGAGAAGCTGTGAGTGGGAGAGAGAGAAAGAGAGTCTGTGAGTGAGAGAGAGAGAGAGAAAGAGAAGCTGTGAGTGAGTGAGAGAGAGAAAGGGAAGCTGTGAGTGAGAGAGAGAGAAAGAGAACCTGTCAGTGAGAGAGAGAGAGAAAGAGAAGCTGTGAGTGAGAAGGAGAGGGAAAGAGAAGCTGTGAGTGAGTGAGAGAGAGAGAGAGAGAGAGAAATTAGTGCGAGAAAGAGAGAAGCTGTGAGTGAGAGAGTGAGAGAGAGAAAGAGAAGCTGTTAGTGAGTGAGAGAGAGAGAGAAAGAGAAGTTGTGAGTGAGAGAGAGAGAAAGAGAAGCTGTGAGTGAGAGAGAGAAAGAGAGAAAGAGAAGCTGTGAGTGAGAGAGAGAGAGAAAGAAAGAGAAGCTGTGAGTGAGAAGGAGAGGGAAAGAGAAGCTGTGAGTGAGTGAGCGAGAGAGAGAGAGAAAGAGAAGCTGTGAGAGAGAAAGAGAGAAGCTGTGAGTGAGAGAGTGAGAGATAGAAAAGAAGCTGTTAGTGAGTGAGAGAGAGAGAGAGAAAGAGTTGTGAGTGAGACAGAGAGAAAGAAAGAGAAGCTGTGAGTGAGAGAGAGAGAGAGAGAAAGAGAAGCTGAGAGTGAGAGAGAGAAATTGAAGCTGTGAGTGAGAGAGAGAGAGAGAAGCTGTGTGTGTGAGAGAGAAAGATAGTATGAGAAAGAGAGAGTGAAAGAGAAGCTGTGAGAGAGAGAGAGAGAGAAGCTGTGAGTGAGAGAGTGAGAAAGAGAGTGAGAAAGAGAGAGTAAAAGAGAAGCTGTGAGTGAGAGAGAGAGAGAGAGAAGCTGTGACTGAGAGAGAGAAGCTGTGACTGAGAGAGAGAGAGAAAGAGAAGCTGTGAGTGAGAGAGAGAGAAAGAGAAGCTGTGAGTGACAGAGAGAGAGAAAGCAAAGCTGTGAGTGAGAGAGAGAGAGAGAAAGAGAAGCTGTGAGTGAGAGAGAGAGAAGCTGTGAGTGAGTGAGAGCGAGAAGCTGTGAGTGAGAGTGAGAAAGAGAGTGAGAAAGAGAGAGTAAAAGAGAAGCTGTGAGTGAGAGAGAGAGAGAATCTGTGAGTGAGAGAGAGAGAGAAGCTGTGAGAGAGAGAGAAAGAAAGAGAAGCTGTGAGTGAGAGAGAAACAGAAGCTGAGAGTGAGAGAGAGAGAAGCTGTGAGTGAGAGAGAGAGAGAGAAAGAGAAATTAGAGTGAGAAAGAGAGAGAGAAAGAGAAGCTGTGAGTGGGAGAGAGAGAAAGAGTGTCTGTGAGTGAGAGAGAGAGAAAGAGAAGCTGTGAGTGAGAGAGAGAGAGAAGCTGTGAGTGGGAGAGAAGGATAAGCCGTGAGAGAAAGGGAAGCTGTGAATGAGAGAGAGAGAGAGAGAAAGAAAGAGAAGATGTGTGTGAGAGAGAGAGAGAGAGAGAGAGAGAGAAGCAGTGAGTGAGAGAGAAAGAAAAAGAGAAGCTGTGAGTGAGAATGAGATAGAAAGAGAAGCTGTGAGTGAGTGAGAGAGAGATAGAGAAAGAGAAGCTGTGAGAGAGAAAGAGAGAAGCTGTGAGTGAGAGAGTGAGAGAGAAAGAGAAGCTGTGAGTGAGTGAGAGAGAGAGAAGCTGTGTGTGAGCGAGAGAGAGAGAAAGAGAAGCTGTGAGTGAGAGAGAGAAAGAGAAGCTGTGAGTGAGAGAGAGAAAGATAAGCTGTGAGTGAGAGAGAGAGAAAGAGAAGCTGAGTGAGTGAGAGAGAGCAAGGGAACCTGTGAGTGACAGAGAGAGAGATGGAAAGAGAAGCTGTGAGTGAGAGAGAGAGAAAGAGAAGCTGAGAGTCAGAGAGAGAGAGAAAGAGAAGCTGTGAGTGAGAAGGAGAGGGAAAGAGAAGCTGTGAGTGAGTGAGTGAGAGAGAGAGAGAAAAAGACAAGCTGAGAGAGAAAGAGAGAAGCTGTGAGTGAGAGAGTGAGAGATAGAAAAGAAGCTGTTAGTGAGTGAGAGAGAGAGAGAGAAAGAGTTGTGAGTGAGACAGAGAGAAAGAAAGAGAAGCTGTGAGTGAGAGAGAGAGAGAGAGAAAGAGAAGCTGAGAGTGAGAGAGAGAAATTGAAGCTGTGAGTGAGAGAGAGAGAGAAGCTGTGTGTGTGAGAGAGAAAGATAGTATGAGAAAGAGAGAGTGAAAGAGAAGCTGTGAGAGAGAGAGAGAGAAGCTGTGAGTGAGAGAGTGAGAAAGAGAGTGAGAAAGAGAGAGTAAAAGAGAAGCTGTGAGTGAGAGAGAGAGAGAGAAGCTGTGACTGAGAGAGAGAAGCTGTGACTGAGAGAGAGAGAGAAAGAGAAGCTGTGAGTGAGAGAGAGAGAAAGAGAAGCTGTGAGTGACAGAGAGAGAGAAAGCAAAGCTGTGAGTGAGAGAGAGAGAGAGAAAGAGAAGCTGTGAGTGAGAGAGAGAGTAGCTGTGAGTGAGTGAGAGCGAGAAGCTGTGAGTGAGAGTGAGAAAGAGAGTGAGAAAGAGAGAGTAAAAGAGAAGCTGTGAGTGAGAGAGAGAGAGAATCTGTGAGTGAGAGAGAGAGAGAAGCTGTGAGAGAGAGAGAAAGAAAGAGAAGCTGTGAGTGAGAGAGAAACAGAAGCTGAGAGTGAGAGAGAGAGAAGCTGTGAGTGAGAGAGAGAGAGAGAAAGAGAAATTAGAGTGAGAAAGAGAGAGAGAAAGAGAAGCTGTGAGTGGGAGAGAGAGAAAGAGTGTCTGTGAGTGAGAGAGAGAGAAAGAGAAGCTGTGAGTGAGAGAGAGAGAGAAGCTGTGAGTGGGAGAGAAGGATAAGCCGTGAGAGAAAGGGAAGCTGTGAATGAGAGAGAGAGAGAGAGAAAGAAAGAGAAGATGTGTGTGAGAGAGAGAGAGAGAAGCAGTGAGTGAGAGAGAAAGAAAAAGAGAAGCTGTGAGTGAGAATGAGATAGAAAGAGAAGCTGTGAGTGAGTGAGAGAGAGATAGAGAAAGAGAAGCTGTGAGAGAGAAAGAGAGAAGCTGTGAGTGAGAGAGTGAGAGAGAAAGAGAAGCTGTGAGTGAGTGAGAGAGAGAGAAGCTGTGTGTGAGCGAGAGAGAGAGAAAGAGAAGCTGTGAGTGAGAGAGAGAAAGAGAAGCTGTGAGTGAGAGAGAGAAAGATAAGCTGTGAGTGAGAGAGAGAGAGAGAGAAGCTGAGTGAGTGAGAGAGAGCAAGGGAACCTGTGAGTGACAGAGAGAGAGATGGAAAGAGAAGCTGTGAGTGAGAGAGAGAGAAAGAGAAGCTGAGAGTCAGAGAGAGAGAGAAAGAGAAGCTGTGAGTGAGAAGGAGAGGGAAAGAGAAGCTGTGAGTGAGTGAGTGAGAGAGAGAGAGAAAAAGACAAGCTGAGAGAGAAAGAGAGAAGCTGTGAGTGAGTGAGAGAGAAAGAGAAGCTGTGAGTGAGAGAGAGAGAGAAGGAGAAGCTGTGAGAGAGAGAGAGAAATTAGAGTGAGAAAGAGAGAGAGAAAGAGAAGCTGTGAGTGGGAGAGAGAGAGAAAGAGAAGCTGTGTGTGAGTGAGAGAGAGAGAAGCTGTGAGTGAGAGAGAGGAAGGGAAACTGTGAGTGAGAGAGAGAGAGAGAGAAGCTGTGAGTGAGACAGAGAGAGAGAGAAAGAGAAGCTGTGAGTGAGAGAGAGAGAGATCCTGTGAGTGAGAGAGAGAGGAGAACCTGTGAGTGAGTGAGAGAGAGAAAGGGAAGCTGTGAGTGAGTGAGAGAGAGAAAGAGAAGCTGTGTGTGTGTGACAGAGAGAAAGAGAAGCTGTGAGTGAGAGAGAGAGAAAAAGAAGCTGTGTGTGTGTGAGAGAAAGAGAATCTGTGAGTGAGATAGAGAGAGAAAGAGAAGCTGTTAGTGAGAGAGAGGGAAAGAGAAGCTGTGAGTGAGAGTGAGAGAGAGAAGCTGTGTGTGTGAGAGAGAGAGAAGATATGAGTGAGAGAGAGAAAGTGAAGCTGTGAGTGAGAGAGAGAGAGAGAAGATGTGAGTGAGAGAGAGAGAAAGAGAAGCTGTGAGTGAGAGAGAGAGAAAGTAAGAGAAGCTGTGAGTGAGACAGAGAGAGAAAGAGAAGCTGTGAGTGAGAGAGAGAAGGAGAAAGATAAGCTGTGAGAGAGAGAGAAAGAGAAGCTGTGAGTGAGAGAGAGAGAAATAGAAGCTGTGATTGAGAGTGAGAGAGAGAGAAAGAGAAGCTGTGAGTGAGAGAGAGAGAAGCTGTGAGTGAGAGAGAGAAAGAGAAGCTGTGATTGAGAGTGAGAGAGAGAAAGAGAAGCTGTGAGTGGGAGAGAGAGAAAGAGAGTCTGTGAGTGAGAGAGAGAGAAAGAGAAGCTGTGAGTGAGTGAGAGAGAGAAAGGGAAGCTGTGAGTGAGCGAGAGAGAAAGAGAACCTGTCAGTGAGAGAGAGAGAGAAAGAGAAGCTGTGAGTGAGAAGGAGAGGGAAAGAGAAGCTGTGAGTGAGTGAGAGAGAGAGAGAGAGAGAGAAATTAGTGCGAGAAAGAGAGAAGCTGTGAGTGAGAGAGTGAGAGAGAGAAAGAGAAGCTGTTAGTGAGTGAGAGAGAGAGAGAAAGAGAAGTTGTGAGTGAGAGAGAGAGAAAGAGAAGCTGTGAGTGAGAGAGAGAAAGAGAGAAAGAGAAGCTGTGAGTGAGAGAGAGAGAGAAAGAAAGAGAAGCTGTGAGTGAGAAGGAGAGGGAAAGAGAAGCTGTGAGTGAGTGAGCGAGAGAGAGAGAGAAAGAGAAGCTGTGAGAGAGAAAGAGAGAAGCTGTGAGTGAGAGAGTGAGAGATAGAAAAGAAGCTGTTAGTGAGTGAGAGAGAGAGAGAGAAAGAGTTGTGAGTGAGACAGAGAGAAAGAAAGAGAAGCTGTGAGTGAGAGAGAGAGAGAGAGAAAGAGAAGCTGAGAGTGAGAGAGAGAAATTGAAGCTGTGAGTGAGAGAGAGAGAGAGAAGCTGTGTGTGTGAGAGAGAAAGATAGTATGAGAAAGAGAGAGTGAAAGAGAAGCTGTGAGAGAGAGAGAGAGAGAAGCTGTGAGTGAGAGAGTGAGAAAGAGAGTGAGAAAGAGAGAGTAAAAGAGAAGCTGTGAGTGAGAGAGAGAGAGAGAAGCTGTGACTGAGAGAGAGAAGCTGTGACTGAGAGAGAGAGAGAAAGAGAAGCTGTGAGTGAGAGAGAGAGAAAGAGAAGCTGTGAGTGACAGAGAGAGAGAAAGCAAAGCTGTGAGTGAGAGAGAGAGAGAGAAAGAGAAGCTGTGAGTGAGAGAGAGAGAAGCTGTGAGTGAGTGAGAGCGAGAAGCTGTGAGTGAGAGTGAGAAAGAGAGTGAGAAAGAGAGAAAGAAAGAGAAGCTGTGAGTGAGAGAGAAACAGAAGCTGAGAGTGAGAGAGAGAGAGAAGCTGTGAGTGAGAGAGAGAGAGAGAAAGAGAAATTAGAGTGAGAAAGAGAGAGAGAAAGAGAAGCTGTGAGTGGGAGAGAGAGAAAGAGTGTCTGTGAGTGAGAGAGAGAGAAAGAGAAGCTGTGAGTGAGAGAGAGAGAGAAGCTGTGAGTGGGAGAGAAGGATAAGCCGTGAGAGAAAGGGAAGCTGTGAATGAGAGAGAGAGAGAGAGAAAGAAAGAGAAGATGTGTGAGAGAGAGAGAGAGAGAGAGAGAAGCAGTGAGTGAGAGAGAAAGAAAAAGAGAAGCTGTGAGTGAGAATGAGATAGAAAGAGAAGCTGTGAGTGAGTGAGAGAGAGATAGAGAAAGAGAAGCTGTGAGAGAGAAAGAGAGAAGCTGTGAGTGAGAGAGTGAGAGAGAAAGAGAAGCTGTGAGTGAGTGAGAGAGAGAGAAGCTGTGTGTGAGCGAGAGAGAGAGAAAGAGAAGCTGTGAGTGAGAGAGAGAAAGAGAAGCTGTGAGTGAGAGAGAGAAAGATAAGCTGTGAGTGAGAGAGAGAGAAAGAGAAGCTGAGTGAGTGAGAGAGAGCAAGGGAACCTGTGAGTGACAGAGAGAGAGATGGAAAGAGAAGCTGTGAGTGAGAGAGAGAGAAAGAGAAGCTGAGAGTCAGAGAGAGAGAGAAAGAGAAGCTGTGAGTGAGAAGGAGAGGGAAAGAGAAGCTGTGAGTGAGTGAGTGAGAGAGAGAGAGAGAGAAAAAGACAAGCTGAGAGAGAAAGAGAGAAGCTGTGAGTGAGTGAGAGAGAAAGAGAAGCTGTGAGTGAGAGAGAGAGAGAAGGAGAAGCTGTGTGAGAGAGAGAGAAATTAGAGTGAGAAAGAGAGAGAGAAAGAGAAGCTGTGAGTGGGAGAGAGAGAGAAAGAGAAGCTGTGTGTGAGTGAGAGAGAGAGAAGCTGTGAGTGAGAGAGAGGAAGGGAAACTGTGAGTGAGAGAGAGAGAGAGAGAAGCTGTGAGTGAGACAGAGAGAGAGAAAGAGAAGCTGTGAGAGAGAGAGGGAGGGAGAAAGAAAAGCTGTGTGTGAGAGAGAGAGATAAGCTGTGAGTGTGTGAGAGAGAGAAAGAGAAGCTGTGAGTGAGAGAGAGAGAAAGAAAGAGAAATTAGAGTGAGAAAGAGAGCGATAAAGAGAAGCTGTGAGTGGGAGAGAGAGAAAGAGAGTCTGTGAGTGAGAGAGAGAGAAGCTGTGAGTGAGAGAGAGAGAGAGCCTCTGTGAGTGAGAGAGAGAGAAAGAGAAGCTGTTAATGAGAGAGAGAGAGAAAGAGAAGCTGTGAGAGAGAGAAAGAGAAGCTGTGAGTGAGTGAGAGAGAGAAACGGAAGCTGTGAGTGAGAGAGAGAGAGAAAGAGAAGCTGTGAGTGAGAGAGAGAAAGAGAAGCTGTGAGTGTGAGAGAGAGAAAGAGAAGCTGTGAGTGAGAGAGAGAGAGAATGAGAAGCTGAGAGAGAGAGAGAAAGAGAAGCTGTGAGAGAGAGAGAAAGAGAAGCTGTGAGTGAGAGAGAGAAAGAGAAGATGTGAGTGAGAGAGAGGGAGAGAGAGAAAGAGAAGATGTGAGTGAGAGAGAAAGAGAAGCAGTGAGTGTGACAGGGAGAGAGTAAAAGAGAAGCTGTGAGTGAGAGAGAGAGAGAAAGAGAAGCTGTGAGTTAGAGAAAGAAAGAAAGCGAAGCAGTGAGTGAGAGAGAGAGAGAGAAAGAGAAACTGTGAGTGAGAGGAAGAGAAAGAGAAGCTGTGAGTGAGAGAGAGAGAGAAAGAGAAACTGTGTGTGTGTGAGAGAGAGAAAGAGAAGCTGTGAGTGAGAGAGAGAGAGAAAGAGAAGCTGTGAGTGAGAGAGAGAGAGAAGCTGTGAGAGAGAGAGAGAAGCTGTGAGTGAGGGAGAGAGAAAGAGAAGCTGTGAGTGAGAGAGAGAGAGGCTGTGAGTGTGTGTGAGAGAGAAAGAGAAGCTGTGAGTGAGAGAGAGAGAGAGGGAAGCTGTGAGAGAGAGTGAGAAAGAGAAGATGTGAGTGAGAGAGAGGGAGAGAGAGAAAGAGAAGATGTGAGTGAGAGAGACAGAGAAAGAGAAGCAGTGAGTGTGACAGGGAGAGAGTAAAAGAGAAGCTGTGAGTGAGAGAGAGAGAGAAAGAGAAGCTGTGAGTTAGAGAAAGAAAGAAAGCGAATCAGTGAGTGAGAGAGAGAGAGAGAAAGAGAAGCAGTGAGTGAGAGAGAGAGAGAAGATGTGAGTGAGTGAGAGAGAGAAAGAGAAGCTGTGTGTGATAGAGAGAGAGAAAGAGAAGCTGTGTGTGATAGAGAGAGAGAAAGAGAAGCTGTGAGTGAGATAGAGAGAGAAAGAGAAGCTGTTGGTGAGAGAGAGGGAAAGAGCTGTGAGTGAGAGTGAGAGAGCGAAGCTGTGAGTGAGTGAGAGAGAGAGAGAGAGAAAGAGAAGCTGTTAGTGAGAGTGAGAGAGAGAGAAAGAAAGAAAAGCTGTGAGTTAGAGAGAGAGAGAAAGAGAAGCTATGAGTGACAGAGAGAAAGAGAAGCTGAGAGTGAGAGAGAGAGAAAGTGAAGCTGTGAGTGAGATTGAGAGAGAAAGAGAAGCTGTGTGTGTGAGAGAGAGAGAAAGATAGTCTGAGAAAGAGAGAGTGAAAGAGAAGCTGTGAGTGAGAGAGAGAGAGGGAGAAAGAAAAGCTGTGTGTGTGAGAGAGAGAAAGAGAAGCTGTGAGTGAGAGTGAGAGAGAGAGAGAAAGAGAAGCTGTGAGTGAGTGAGAGAGAGAGAATGAGAAGCTGTGAGTGAGAGAGAGAGAAGCTGTGAGTGAGAGAGAGAAAGGGAAGCTGTGAGTGAGAGAGAGAGAGAAGATTTGAGTGAGAGAGAGAGAGAGAAAGAGAAGCTGTGAGTGAGAGAGAGAGAAAGAAAGAGAAGCTGTGAGTGAGAGAGAGAAGCTGTGAGTGAGTGAGAGAGAGAAAGAGAAGCTGTGTGTGTGAGAGAGAGAAAGAGAAGCTGTGAGTGAGAGAGAGAGAAAAAGAAGCTGTGTGTTTGTGAGAGAGAGAGAAAGAGATGCTGTGAGTGAGATAGAGAGATAAAGAGAAGCTGTTAGTGAGAGAGAGGGAAAGAGAAGCTGTGAGTGAGAGTGAGAGAGTGAAGCTGTGTGTGTGTGAGAGAGAAGATGTGAGTGAGAGAGAGAGAGAAAGAGAAGCTGTGAGTGAGAGAGAGAGAGAAAGAGAAGCTGTGAGTGAGAGAGAGAGAGGGAGAAAGAGAAGCTGTGTGATAGAGAGAGAAAAAGAGAAGCTGTGTGTGTGTGAGAGAGACAAAGATAGTCTGAGAAAGAGAGAGTGAAAGAGAAGCTGTGAGAGTGAGAGAAAGAGAAGCTGTTGGTGAGAGTGAGAGAGAGAGAGAAAGAGAAGCTGTGAGTGAGAGAGTTAGAAAGAGAATCTGTGAGTGAGAGAGAGAGAGAGAGAGAGAAGCTGTGAGTGAGAGAGAGAAAGAGAAGTTGTGAGTGAGAGGGAGAGAGAGAAAGAGAAGCTGAGACTGACACAGAGAGTTGAAGCTGTGAGTTAGAGAGAGAGAGAAAGAGATGCTGTGTCTGTGTGTGAGAGAGAAAGATAGTCTGAGAAAGAGAGTGTGAAAGAGAAGCTGTGTGTGAGAGAGAGAGAAGCTGTGAGTGAGAGAGTGAGAAAGAGAGAGTAAAAGATAAGCTGTGAGTGAGAGAGAGAAGCTGTGAGTGAGAGAGAGAGAAGATGTGAGTGAGAGAGTGAGAGAAAGAGAAGCTGAGAGTGAGAGAGAGAGAAAGATAATCTGAGAACGGGAGAGTGAAAGAGAAATTGTGAGTGAGAGAGAGAGAGAAACAGAAGCTGTGAGTGAGAGAGAAACAGAAGCTGAGTGTGAGTGAAGGAGAGAAAGAGAATGTGTGAGTGAGAGAGAGAGAAAGAGAAGCTGTGAGTGAGAGAGAGAGAAAGAGAAATTAGAGTGAAAAAGAGAGAGAGAAAGAGAAACTGTGAGTGGGAGAGAGAGAGAGTGTGTGTGAGTGAGAGAGACAGAGAGAGAAAGAGAAGCTGTGAGTGAGAGAGAGAGAGATCCTGTGAGTGAGAGAGAGGGGAGAACCTGTGAGTGAGTGAGAGAGAGAAAGGGAAGCTGTGAGTGAGTGAGAGAGAGAAAGAGAAGCTGTGTGTGTGTGACAGAGAGAAAGAGAAGCTGTGAGTGAGAGAGAGAGAAAAAGAAGCTGTTAGTGAGAGAGAGGGAAAGAGAAGCTGTGAGTGAGAGTGAGAGAGAGAAGCTGTGTGTGTGTGAGAGAGAGAAGATATGAGTGAGAGAGAGAAAGTGAAGCTGTGAGTGAGAGAGAGAGAGAGAAGATGTGAGTGAGAGAGAGAGAGAAAGAGAAGCTGTGAGTGAGAGAGAGAGAAAGTAAGAGAAGCTGTGAGTGAGACAGAGAGAGAAAGAGAAGCTGTGAGTGAGAGAGAGAAGGAGAAAGATAAGCTGTGAGAGAGAGAGAGAAAGAGAAGCTGTGAGTGAGAGAGAGAGAAATAGAAGCTGTGATTGAGAGTGAGAGAGAGAGAGAAAGAGAAGCTGTGAGTGAGAGAGAGAGAAGCTGTGAGTGAGAGAGAGAAAGAGAAGCTGTGATTGAGAGTGAGAGAGAGAAAGAGAAGCTGTGAGTGGGAGAGAGAGAAAGAGAGTCTGTGAGTGAGAGAGAGAGAAAGAGAAGCTGTGAGTGAGTGAGAGAGAGAAAGGGAAGCTGTGAGTGAGAGAGAGAGAAAGAGAACCTGTCAGTGAGAGAGAGAGAGAAAGAGAAGCTGTGAGTGAGAAGGAGAGGGAAAGAGAAGCTGTGAGTGAGTGAGAGAGAGAGAGAGAGAGAGAAATTAGTGCGAGAAAGAGAGAAGCTGTGAGTGAGAGAGTGAGAGAGAGAAAGAGAAGCTGTTAGTGAGTGAGAGAGAGAGAGAAAGAGAAGTTGTGAGTGAGAGAGAGAGAAAGAGAAGCTGTGAGTGAGAGAGAGAAAGAGAGAAAGAGAAGCTGTGAGTGAGAGAGAGAGAGAAAGAAAGAGAAGCTGTGAGTGAGAAGGAGAGGGAAAGAGAAGCTGTGAGTGAGTGAGAGAGAGAGAGAGAGAGAGAAATTAGTGCGAGAAAGAGAGAAGCTGTGAGTGAGAGAGTGAGAGAGAGAAAGAGAAGCTGTTAGTGAGTGAGAGAGAGAGAGAAAGAGAAGTTGTGAGTGGGAGAGAGAGAAAGAGTGTCTGTGAGTGAGAGAGAGAGAAAGAGAAGCTGTGAGTGAGAGAGAGAGAGAAGCTGTGAGTGGGAGAGAAGGATAAGCCGTGAGAGAAAGGGAAGCTGTGAATGAGAGAGAGAGAGAGAGAAAGAAAGAGAAGATGTGTGAGAGAGAGAGAGAGAGAGAGAAGCAGTGAGTGAGAGAGAAAGAAAAAGAGAAGCTGTGAGTGAGAATGAGATAGAAAGAGAAGCTGTGAGTGAGTGAGAGAGAGATAGAGAAAGAGAAGCTGTGAGAGAGAAAGAGAGAAGCTGTGAGTGGGAGAGTGAGAGAGAAAGAGAAGCTGTGAGTGAGTGAGAGAGAGAGAAGCTGTGTGTGAGCGAGAGAGAGAGAAAGAGAAGCTGTGAGTGAGAGAGAGAAAGAGAAGCTGTGAGTGAGAGAGAGAAAGATAAGCTGTGAGTGAGAGAGAGAGAAAGAGAAGCTGAGTGAGTGAGAGAGAGCAAGGGAACCTGTGAGTGACAGAGAGAGAGATGGAAAGAGAAGCTGTGAGTGAGAGAGAGAGAAAGAGAAGCTGAGAGTCAGAGAGAGAGAGAAAGAGAAGCTGTGAGTGAGAAGGAGAGGGAAAGAGAAGCTGTGAGTGAGTGAGTGAGAGAGAGAGAGAAAAAGACAAGCTGAGAGAGAAAGAGAGAAGCTGTGAGTGAGTGAGAGAGAAAGAGAAGCTGTGAGTGAGAGAGAGAGAGAAGGAGAAGCTGTGTGAGAGAGAGAGAAATTAGAGTGAGAAAGAGAGAGAGAAAGAGAAGCTGTGAGTGGGAGAGAGAGAGAAAGAGAAGCTGTGTGTGAGTGAGAGAGAGAGAAGCTGTGAGTGAGAGAGAGGAAGGGAAACTGTGAGTGAGAGAGAGAGAGAGAAGCTGTGAGTGAGACAGAGAGAGAGAAAGAGAAGCTGTGAGAGAGAGAGGGAGGGAGAAAGAAAAGCTGTGTGTGAGAGAGAGAGATAAGCTGTGAGTGTGTGAGAGAGAGAAAGAGAAGCTGTGAGTGAGACAGAGAGAAAGAAAGAGAAATTAGAGTGAGAAAGAGAGAGATAAAGAGAAGCTGTGAGTGGGAGAGAGAGAAAGAGAGTCTGTGAGTGAGAGAGAGAGAAGCTGTGAGTGAGAGAGAGAGAGAGCCTCTGTGAGTGAGAGAGAGAGAAAGAGAAGCTGTTAATGAGAGAGAGAGAAAAAGAGAAGCTGTGAGAGAGAGAAAGAGAAGCTGTGAGTGAGTGAGAGAGAGAAACGGAAGCTGTGAGTGAGAGAGAGAGAGAAAGAGAAGCTGTGAGTGAGAGAGAGAAAGAGAAGCTGTGAGTGTGAGAGAGAGAAAGAGAAGCTGTGAGTGAGAGAGAGAGAGAATGAGAAGCTGAGAGAGAGAGAGAAAGAGAAGCTGTGAGAGAGAGAGAAAGAGAAGCTGTGAGTGAGAGAGAGAAAGAGAAGATGTGAGTGAGAGAGAGGGAGAGAGAGAAAGAGAAGATGTGAGTGAGAGAGAGAGAGAAAGAGAAGCAGTGAGTGTGACAGGGAGAGAGTAAAAGAGAAGCTGTGAGTGAGAGAGAGAGAGAAAGAGAAGCTGTGAGTTAGAGAAAGAAAGAAAGCGAAGCAGTGAGTGAGAGAGAGAGAGAGAAAGAGAAACTGTGAGTGCGAGGAAGAGAAAGAGAAGCTGTGAGTGAGAGAGAGAGAGAAAGAGAAACTGTGTGTGTGTGAGAGAGAGAAAGAGAAGCTGTGAGTGAGAGAGAGAGAGAAAGAGAAGCTGTAAGTGAGGGAGAGAGAAAGAGAAGCTGTGAGTGAGAGAGAAAGAGGCTGTGAGTGTGTGTGAGAGAGAAAGAGAAGCTGTGAGTGAGAGAGAGAGAGAGAAGCTGTGAGAGAGAGTGAGAAAGAGAAGATGTGAGTGAGAGAGAGGGAGAGAGAGAAAGAGAAGATGTGAGTGAGAGAGAGAGAGAAAGAGAAGCAGTGAGTGTGACAGGGAGAGAGTAAAAGAGAAGCTGTGAGTGAGAGAGAGAGAGAAAGAGAAGCTGTGAGTTAGAGAAAGAAAGAAAGCGAATCAGTGAGTGAGAGAGAGAGAGAGAAAGAGAAGCAGTGAGTGAGAGAGAGAGAGAAGATGTGAGTGAGTGAGAGAGAGAAAGAGAAGCTGTGTGTGATAGAGAGAGAGAAAGAGAAGCTGTGAGTGAGATAGAGAGAGAAAGAGAAGCTGTTGGTGAGAGAGAGGGAAAGAGCTGTGAGTGAGAGTGAGAGAGCGAAGCTGTGTGTGTGTGTGAGAGAGAAGATGTGAGTGAGAGAGAAAATAAAGCTGTGAGTGTGAGAGAGAGAGAGAAGATGTGAGTGAGATAGAGAGAGAAAGAGAAGCTGTGAGTGAGAGAGAGAGAAAGAGAAGCTGTGAGTGAGAGAGAGGGAAAGAGAGAAAGAGAAGATGTGAGTGAGGGAGAGAGAGAAAGAGAAGCAGTGAGTGAGAGAGAGAGAGAGAGAAAGAGAAGCTGTGAGTGAGACAGAGAGAGAGAAAGAGAAGCTATGAGAGAGAGAGGGAGGGAGAAAGAGAAGCTGTGAGTGAGAAGGTGTGGAAAAGAGAAGCTGTGAGTGAGTGAGAGAGAGAGAGAGAAAGAGAAGCTGTTAGTGAGAGTGAGAGAGAGAGAGAAAGAAAAGCTGTGAGTGAGAGAGAAAGAGAAGCTGTGAGTGAGAGAGAGAGAGAGAGAAGCTGTGAGTGAGTGAGAGAGAGAAATGGAAGCTGTGAGTGAGAGAGAGAGAGAAAGAGAAGCTGTGAGTGAGAAGGAGTGGGAAAGAGAAGCTGTGAGTGAGTGAGAGAGATAGAGAGAGAAAGAGAAGCTGTTAGTGAGAGTGAGAGAGAGAGAAAGAAAGAAAAGCTATGAGTGAGAGAGAAAGAGAAGCTGTGAGTGAGTGAGAGAGAGAGAAAGAGAAGCTGTGAGGGAGAGAGAGAAAGAGAAGCTGTGAGTGACACACAGAGAGAGAAGCTGTGAGTTAGAGAGAGAGAGAAAGAGAAGCTATGAGTGACAGAGAGAGAAAGAGAAGCTGTGAGTGAGAGAGAGAAGGAGAAAGATAAGCTGTGAGAGTGAGAGAGAAAGAGAAGCTGTGAGTGAGAGAGAGAGAAATAGAAGCTGTGATTGAGAGTGAGAGAGAGAGAGAGAAAGAGAAGCTGTGAGTGAGAGAGAGAGAAGCTGTGAGTGAGAGAGAGAAAGAGAAGCTGTGATTGAGAGTGAGAGAGAGAAAGAGAAGCTGTGAGTGGGAGAGAGAGAAAGAGAGTCTGTGAGTGAGAGAGAGAGAAAGAGAAGCTGTGAGTGAGTGAGAGAGAGAAAGGGAAGCTGTGAGTGAGAGAGAGAGAAAGAGAACCTGTCAGTGAGAGAGAGAGAGAAAGAGAAGCTGTGAGTGAGAAGGAGAGGGAAAGAGAAGCTGTGAGTGAGTGAGAGAGAGAGAGAGAGAGAGAAATTAGTGCGAGAAAGAGAGAAGCTGTGAGTGAGAGAGTGAGAGAGAGAAAGAGAAGCTGTTAGTGAGTGAGAGAGAGAGAGAAAGAGAAGTTGTGAGTGAGAGAGAGAGAAAGAGAAGCTGTGAGTGAGAGAGAGAAAGAGAGAAAGAGAAGCTGTGAGTGAGAGAGAGAGAAAGAAAGAGAAGCTGTGAGTGAGAAGGAGAGGGAAAGAGAAGCTGTGAGTGAGTGAGCGAGAGAGAGAGAGAAAGAGAAGCTGTGAGAGAGAAAGAGAGAAGCTGTGAATGAGAGAGTGAGAGATAGAAAAGAAGCTGTTAGTGAGTGAGAGAGAGAGAGAAAGAGTTGTGAGTGAGACAGAGAGAAAGAAAGAGAAGCTGTGAGTGAGAGAGAGAGAGAGAGAAAGAGAAGCTGAGAGTGAGAGAGAGAAATTGAAGCTGTGAGTGAGAGAGAGAGAGAGAAGCTGTGTGTGTGAGAGAGAAAGATAGTATGAGAAAGAGAGAGTGAAAGAGAAGCTGTGAGAGAGAGAGAGAGAGAAGCTGTGAGTGAGAGAGTGAGAAAGAGAGTGAGAAAGAGAGAGTAAAAGAGAAGCTGTGAGTGAGAGAGAGAGAGAAGCTGTGACTGAGAGAGAGAAGCTGTGACTGAGAGAGAGAGAGAAAGAGAAGCTGTGAGTGAGAGAGAGAGAAAGAGAAGCTGTGAGTGACAGAGAGAGAGAAAGCAAAGCTGTGAGTGAGAGAGAGAGAGAGAAAGAGAAGCTGTGAGTGAGAGAGAGAAGCTGTGAGTGAGTGAGAGCAAGAAGCTGTGAGTGAGAGTGAGAAAGAGAGTGAGAAAGAGAGAGTAAAAGAGAAGCTGTGAGTGAGAGAGAGAGAGAATCTGTGAGTGAGAGAGAGAGAGAAGCTGTGAGAGAGAGAGAAAGAAAGAGAAGCTGTGAGTGAGAGAGAAACAGAAGCTGAGAGTGAGAGAGAGAGAGAAGCTGTGAGTGAGAGAGAGAGAGAGAAAGAGAAATTAGAGTGAGAAAGAGAGAGAGAAAGAGAAGCTGTGAGTGGGAGAGAGAGAAAGAGTGTCTGTGAGTGAGAGAGAGAGAAAGAGAAGCTGTGAGTGAGAGAGAGAGAGAAGCTGTGAGTGGGAGAGAAGGATAAGCCGTGAGAGAAAGGGAAGCTGTGAATGAGAGAGAGAGAGAGAGAAAGAAAGAGAAGATGTGTGAGAGAGAGAGAGAGAGAAGCAGTGAGTGAGAGAGAAAGAAAAAGAGAAGCTGTGAGTGAGAATGAGATAGAAAGAGAAGCTGTGAGTGAGTGAGAGAGAGATAGAGAAAGAGAAGCTGTGAGAGAGAAAGAGAGAAGCTGTGAGTGGGAGAGTGAGAGAGAAAGAGAAGCTGTGAGTGAGTGAGAGAGAGAGAAGCTGTGTGTGAGCGAGAGAGAGAGAAAGAGAAGCTGTGAGTGAGAGAGAGAAAGAGAAGCTGTGAGTGAGAGAG
This sequence comes from Bradypodion pumilum, assembly GCA_035047305.1. Lineage (NCBI taxonomy): Eukaryota > Metazoa > Chordata > Lepidosauria > Squamata > Chamaeleonidae > Bradypodion > Bradypodion pumilum. Next base: position 267,515,225 of record JAWDJD010000001.1, on the reverse strand, counting down.
AGAAAGATAAGCTGTGAGTGAGAGAGAGAGAAAGAGAAGCTGAGTGAGTGAGAGAGAGCAAGGGAACCTGTGAGTGACAGAGAGAGAGATGGAAAGAGAAGCTGTGAGTGAGAGAGAGAGAAAGAGAAGCTGAGAGTCAGAGAGAGAGAGAAAGAGAAGCTGTGAGTGAGAAGGAGAGGGAAAGAGAAGCTGTGAGTGAGTGAGTGAGAGAGAGAGAGAGAGAAAAAGACAAGCTGAGAGAGAAAGAGAGAAGCTGTGAGTGAGTGAGAGAGAAAGAGAAGCTGTGAGTGAGAGAGAGAGAGAAGGAGAAGCTGTGTGAGAGAGAGAGAAATTAGAGTGAGAAAGAGAGAGAGAAAGAGAAGCTGTGAGTGGGAGAGAGAGAGAAAGAGAAGCTGTGTGTGAGTGAGAGAGAGAGAAGCTGTGAGTGAGAGAGAGGAAGGGAAACTGTGAGTGAGAGAGAGAGAGAGAGAAGCTGTGAGTGAGACAGAGAGAGAGAAAGAGAAGCTGTGAGAGAGAGAGGGAGGGAGAAAGAAAAGCTGTGTGTGAGAGAGAGAGATAAGCTGTGAGTGTGTGAGAGAGAGAAAGAGAAGCTGTGAGTGAGAGAGAGAGAAAGAAAGAGAAATTAGAGTGAGAAAGAGAGCGATAAAGAGAAGCTGTGAGTGGGAGAGAGAGAAAGAGAGTCTGTGAGTGAGAGAGAGAGAAGCTGTGAGTGAGAGAGAGAGAGAGCCTCTGTGAGTGAGAGAGAGAGAAAGAGAAGCTGTTAATGAGAGAGAGAGAGAAAGAGAAGCTGTGAGAGAGAGAAAGAGAAGCTGTGAGTGAGTGAGAGAGAGAAACGGAAGCTGTGAGTGAGAGAGAGAGAGAAAGAGAAGCTGTGAGTGAGAGAGAGAAAGAGAAGCTGTGAGTGTGAGAGAGAGAAAGAGAAGCTGTGAGTGAGAGAGAGAGAGAATGAGAAGCTGAGAGAGAGAGAGAAAGAGAAGCTGTGAGAGAGAGAGAAAGAGAAGCTGTGAGTGAGAGAGAGAAAGAGAAGATGTGAGTGAGAGAGAGGGAGAGAGAGAAAGAGAAGATGTGAGTGAGAGAGAGAGAGAAAGAGAAGCAGTGAGTGTGACAGGGAGAGAGTAAAAGAGAAGCTGTGAGTGAGAGAGAGAGAGAAAGAGAAGCTGTGAGTTAGAGAAAGAAAGAAAGCGAAGCAGTGAGTGAGAGAGAGAGAGAGAAAGAGAAACTGTGAGTGAGAGGAAGAGAAAGAGAAGCTGTGAGTGAGAGAGAGAGAGAAAGAGAAACTGTGTGTGTGTGAGAGAGAGAAAGAGAAGCTGTGAGTGAGAGAGAGAGAGAAAGAGAAGCTGTGAGTGAGAGAGAGAGAGAAGCTGTGAGAGAGAGAGAGAAGCTGTGAGTGAGGGAGAGAGAAAGAGAAGCTGTGAGTGAGAGAGAGAGAGGCTGTGAGTGTGTGTGAGAGAGAAAGAGAAGCTGTGAGTGAGAGAGAGAGAGAGAGAAGCTGTGAGAGAGAGTGAGAATGAGAAGATGTGAGTGAGAGAGAGGGAGAGAGAGAAAGAGAAGATGTGAGTGAGAGAGACAGAGAAAGAGAAGCAGTGAGTGTGACAGGGAGAGAGTAAAAGAGAAGCTGTGAGTGAGAGAGAGAGAGAAAGAGAAGCTGTGAGTTAGAGAAAGAAAGAAAGCGAATCAGTGAGTGAGAGAGAGAGAGAGAAAGAGAAGCAGTGAGTGAGAGAGAGAGAGAAGATGTGAGTGAGTGAGAGAGAGAAAGAGAAGCTGTGTGTGATAGAGAGAGAGAAAGAGAAGCTGTGTGTGATAGAGAGAGAGAAAGAGAAGCTGTGAGTGAGATAGAGAGAGAAAGAGAAGCTGTTGGTGAGAGAGAGGGAAAGAGCTGTGAGTGAGAGTGAGAGAGCGAAGCTGTGAGTGAGTGAGAGAGAGAGAGAGAAAGAGAAGCTGTTAGTGAGAGTGAGAGAGAGAGAAAGAAAGAAAAGCTGTGAGTTAGAGAGAGAGAGAAAGAGAAGCTATGAGTGACAGAGAGAAAGAGAAGCTGAGAGTGAGAGAGAGAGAGAAAGTGAAGCTGTGAGTGAGATTGAGAGAGAAAGAGAAGCTGTGTGTGTGTGTGAGAGAGAAAGATAGTCTGAGAAAGAGAGAGTGAAAGAGAAGCTGTGAGTGAGAGAGAGAGAGGGAGAAAGAAAAGCTGTGTGTGTGAGAGAGAGAAAGAGAAGCTGTGAGTGAGAGTGAGAGAGAGAGAGAAAGAGAAGCTGTGAGTGAGTGAGAGAGAGAGAATGAGAAGCTGTGAGTGAGAGAGAGAGAAGCTGTGAGTGAGAGAGAGAAAGGGAAGCTGTGAGTGAGAGAGAGAGAGAAGATTTGAGTGAGAGAGAGAGAGAGAAAGAGAAGCTGTGAGTGAGAGAGAGAGAAAGAAAGAGAAGCTGTGAGTGAGAGAGAGAAGCTGTGAGTGAGTGAGAGAGAGAAAGAGAAGCTGTGTGTGTGAGAGAGAGAAAGAGAAGCTGTGAGTGAGAGAGAGAGAAAAAGAAGCTGTGTGTTTGTGAGAGAGAGAGAAAGAGAAGCTGTGAGTGAGATAGAGAGATAAAGAGAAGCTATTAGTGAGAGAGAGGGAAAGAGAAGCTGTGAGTGAGAGTGAGAGAGTGAAGCTGTGTGTGTGTGAGAGAGAAGATGTGAGTGAGAGAGAGAGAGAAAGAGAAGCTGTGAGTGAGAGAGAGAGAGAAAGAGAAGCTGTGAGTGAGAGAGAGAGAGGGAGAAAGAGAAGCTGTGTGATAGAGAGAGAAAAAGAGAAGCTGTGTGTGTGTGAGAGAGACAAAGATAGTCTGAGAAAGAGAGAGTGAAAGAGAAGCTGTGAGAGTGAGAGTTAGAAAGAGAATCTGTGAGTGAGAGAGAGAGAGAGAGAGAGAAGCTGTGAGTGAGAGAGAGAAAGAGAAGTTGTGAGTGAGAGGGAGAGAGAGAAAGAGAAGCTGAGACTGACACAGAGAGTTGAAGCTGTGAGTTAGAGAGAGAGAGAAAGAGATGCTGTGTCTGTGTGTGAGAGAGAAAGATAGTCTGAGAAAGAGAGTGTGAAAGAGAAGCTGTGTGTGAGAGAGAGAGAAGCTGTGAGTGAGAGAGTGAGAAAGAGAGAGTAAAAGATAAGCTGTGAGTGAGAGAGAGAAGCTGTGAGTGAGAGAGAGAGAAGATGTGAGTGAGAGAGTGAGAGAAAGAGAAGCTGAGAGTGAGAGAGAGAGAAAGATAATCTGAGAACGGGAGAGTGAAAGAGAAGTTGTGAGTGAGAGAGAGAGAGAAACAGAAGCTGTGAGTGAGAGAGAAACAGAAGCTGAGTGTGAGTGAAGGAGAGAAAGAGAATGTGTGAGTGAGAGAGAGAGAAAGAGAAGCTGTGAGTGAGAGAGAGAGAAAAAGAAATTAGAGTGAAAAAGAGAGAGAGAAAGAGAAACTGTGAGTGGGAGAGAGAGAGAGTGTGTGTGAGTGAGAGAGACAGAGAGAGAAAGAGAAGCTGTGAGTGAGAGAGAGAGAGATCCTGTGAGTGAGAGAGAGGGGAGAACCTGTGAGTGAGTGAGAGAGAGAAAGGGAAGCTGTGAGTGAGTGAGAGAGAGAAAGAGAAGCTGTGTGTGTGTGACAGAGAGAAAGAGAAGCTGTGAGTGAGAGAGAGAGAAAAAGAAGCTGTTAGTGAGAGAGAGGGAAAGAGAAGCTGTGAGTGAGAGTGAGAGAGAGAAGCTGTGTGTGTGTGAGAGAGAGAAGATATGAGTGAGAGAGAGAAAGTGAAGCTGTGAGTGAGAGAGAGAGAAGATGTGAGTGAGAGAGAGAGAGAAAGAGAAGCTGTGAGTGAGAGAGAGAGAAAGTAAGAGAAGCTGTGAGTGAGACAGAGAGAGAAAGAGAAGCTGTGAGTGAGAGAGAGAAGGAGAAAGATAAGCTGTGAGAGAGAGAGAGAAAGAGAAGCTGTGAGTGAGAGAGAGAGAAATAGAAGCTGTGATTGAGAGTGAGAGAGAGAGAGAAAGAGAAGCTGTGAGTGAGAGAGAGAGAAGCTGTGAGTGAGAGAGAGAAAGAGAAGCTGTGATTGAGAGTGAGAGAGAGAAAGAGAAGCTGTGAGTGGGAGAGAGAGAAAGAGAGTCTGTGAGTGAGAGAGAGAGAAAGAGAAGCTGTGAGTGAGTGAGAGAGAGAAAGGGAAGCTGTGAGTGAGAGAGAGAGAAAGAGAACCTGTCAGTGAGAGAGAGAGAGAAAGAGAAGCTGTGAGTGAGAAGGAGAGGGAAAGAGAAGCTGTGAGTGAGTGAGAGAGAGAGAGAGAGAGAGAAATTAGTGCGAGAAAGAGAGAAGCTGTGAGTGAGAGAGTGAGAGAGAGAAAGAGAAGCTGTTAGTGAGTGAGAGAGAGAGAGAAAGAGAAGTTGTGAGTGAGAGAGAGAGAAAGAGAAGCTGTGAGTGAGAGAGAGAAAGAGAGAAAGAGAAGCTGTGAGTGAGAGAGAGAGAGAAAGAAAGAGAAGCTGTGAGTGAGAAGGAGAGGGAAAGAGAAGCTGTGAGTGAGTGAGCGAGAGAGAGAGAGAAAGAGAAGCTGTGAGAGAGAAAGAGAGAAGCTGTGAGTGAGAGAGTGAGAGATAGAAAAGAAGCTGTTAGTGAGTGAGAGAGAGAGAGAGAAAGAGTTGTGAGTGAGACAGAGAGAAAGAAAGAGAAGCTGTGAGTGAGAGAGAGAGAGAGAGAAAGAGAAGCTGAGAGTGAGAGAGAGAAATTGAAGCTGTGAGTGAGAGAGAGAGAGAGAAGCTGTGTGTGTGAGAGAGAAAGATAGTATGAGAAAGAGAGAGTGAAATAGAAGCTGTGAGAGAGAGAGAGAGAGAAGCTGTGAGTGAGAGAGTGAGAAAGAGAGTGAGAAAGAGAGAGTAAAAGAGAAGCTGTGAGTGAGAGAGAGAGAGAGAAGCTGTGACTGAGAGAGAGAAGCTGTGACTGAGAGAGAGAGAGAAAGAGAAGCTGTGAGTGAGAGAGAGAGAAAGAGAAGCTGTGAGTGACAGAGAGAGAGAAAGCAAAGCTGTGAGTGAGAGAGAGAGAGAGAAAGAGAAGCTGTGAGTGAGAGAGAGAAGCTGTGAGTGAGTGAGAGCGAGAAGCTGTGAGTGAGAGTGAGAAAGAGAGTGAGAAAGAGAGAGTAAAAGAGAAGCTGTGAGTGAGAGAGAGAGAGAATCTGTGAGTGAGAGAGAGAGAGAAGCTGTGAGAGAGAGAGAAAGAAAGAGAAGCTGTGAGTGAGAGAGAAACAGAAGCTGAGAGTGAGAGAGAGAGAGAAGCTGTGAGTGAGAGAGAGAGAGAGAAAGAGAAATTAGAGTGAGAAAGAGAGAGAGAAAGAGAAGCTGTGAGTGGGAGAGAGAGAAAGAGTGTCTGTGAGTGAGAGAGAGAGAAAGAGAAGCTGTGAGTGAGAGAGAGAGAGAAGCTGTGAGTGGGAGAGAAGGATAAGCCGTGAGAGAAAGGGAAGCTGTGAATGAGAGAGAGAGAGAGAGAAAGAAAGAGAAGATGTGTGTGAGAGAGAGAGAGAGAGAGAAGCAGTGAGTGAGAGAGAAAGAAAAAGAGAAGCTGTGAGTGAGAATGAGATAGAAAGAGAAGCTGTGAGTGAGTGAGAGAGAGATAGAGAAAGAGAAGCTGTGAGAGAGAAAGAGAGAAGCTGTGTGTGAGCGAGAGAGAGAGAAAGAGAAGCTGTGAGTGAGAGAGAGAAAGAGAAGCTGTGAGTGAGAGAGAGAAAGATAAGCTGTGAGTGAGAGAGAGAGAAAGAGAAGCTGAGTGAGTGAGAGAGAGCAAAGGAACCTGTGAGTGACAGAGAGAGAGATGGAAAGAGAAGCTGTGAGTGAGAGAGAGGGAAAGAGAAGCTGAGAGTCAGAGAGAGAGAGAAAGAGAAGCTGTGAGTGAGAAGGAGAGGGAAAGAGAAGCTGTGAGTGAGTGAGTGAGAGAGAGAGAGAAAAAGACAAGCTGAGAGAGAAAGAGAGAAGCTGTGAGTGAGTGAGAGAGAAAGAGAAGCTGTGAGTGAGAGAGAGAGAGAAGGAGAAGCTGTGTGAGAGAGAGAGAAATTAGAGTGAGAAAGAGAGAGAGAAAGAGAAGCTGTGAGTGGGAGAGAGAGAGAAAGAGAAGCTGTGTGTGAGTGAGAGAGAGAGAAGCTGTGAGTGAGAGAGAGGAAGGGAAACTGTGAGTGAGAGAGAGAGAGAGAAGCTGTGAGTGAGACAGAGAGAGAGAAAGAGAAGCTGTGAGAGAGAGAGGGAGGGAGAAAGAAAAGCTGTGTGTGAGAGAGAGAGATAAGCTGTGAGTGTGTGAGAGAGAGAAAGAGAAGCTGTGAGTGAGAGAGAGAGAAAGAAAGAGAAATTAGAGTGAGAAAGAGAGAGATAAAGAGAAGCTGTGAGTGGGAGAGAGAGAAAGAGAGTCTGTGAGTGAGAGAGAGAGAAGCTGTGAGTGAGAGAGAGAGAGAGCCTCTGTGAGTGAGAGAGAGAGAAAGAGAAGCTGTTAATGAGAGAGAGAGAAAAAGAGAAGCTGTGAGAGAGAGAAAGAGAAGCTGTGAGTGAGTGAGAGAGAGAAACGGAAGCTGTGAGTGAGAGAGAGAGAGAAAGAGAAGCTGTGAGTGAGAGAGAGAAAGAGAAGCTGTGAGTGTGAGAGAGAGAAAGAGAAGCTGTGAGTGAGAGAGAGAGAATGAGAAGCTGAGAGAGAGAGAGAAAGAGAAGCTGTGAGAGAGAGAGAAAGAGAAGCTGTGAGTGAGAGAGAGAAAGAGAAGATGTGAGTGAGAGAGAGGGAGAGAGAGAAAGAGAAGATGTGAGTGAGAGAGAGAGAGAAAGAGAAGCAGTGAGTGTGACAGGGAGAGAGTAAAAGAGAAGCTGTGAGTGAGAGAGAGAGAGAAAGAGAAGCTGTGAGTTAGAGAAAGAAAGAAAGCGAAGCAGTGAGTGAGAGAGAGAGAGAGAAAGAGAAACTGTGAGTGCGAGGAAGAGAAAGAGAAGCTGTGAGTGAGAGAGAGAGAGAAAGAGAAACTGTGTGTGTGTGAGAGAGAGAAAGAGAAGCTGTGAGTGAGAGAGAGAGAGAAAGAGAAGCTGTGAGTGAGGGAGAGAGAAAGAGAAGCTGTGAGTGAGAGAGAAAGAGGCTGTGAGTGTGTGTGAGAGAGAAAGAGAAGCTGTGAGTGAGAGAGAGAGAGAGAAGCTGTGAGAGAGAGTGAGAAAGAGAAGATGTGAGTGAGAGAGAGGGAGAGAGAGAAAGAGAAGATGTGAGTGAGAGAGAGAGAGAAAGAGAAGCAGTGAGTGTGACAGGGAGAGAGTAAAAGAGAAGCTGTGAGTGAGAGAGAGAGAGAGAAAGAGAAGCTGTGAGTTAGAGAAAGAAAGAAAGCGAATCAGTGAGTGAGAGAGAGAGAGAGAAAGAGAAGCAGTGAGTGAGAGAGAGAGAGAAGATGTGAGTGAGTGAGAGAGAGAAAGAGAAGCTGTGTGTGATAGAGAGAGAGAAAGAGAAGCTGTGAGTGAGATAGAGAGAGAAAGAGAAGCTGTTGGTGAGAGAGAGGGAAAGAGCTGTGAGTGAGAGTGAGAGAGCGAAGCTGTGTGTGTGTGTGAGAGAGAAGATGTGAGTGAGAGAGAAAATAAAGCTGTGAGTGTGAGAGAGAGAGAGAAGATGTGAGTGAGATAGAGAGAGAAAGAGAAGCTGTGAGTGAGAGAGAGAGAAAGAGAAGCTGTGAGTGAGAGAGAGGGAAAGAGAGAAAGAGAAGCAGTGAGTGAGAGAGAGAGAGAGAGAAAGAGAAGCTGTGAGTGAGACAGAGAGAGAGAAAGAGAAGCTATGAGAGAGAGAGGGAGGGAGAAAGAGAAGCTGTGAGTGAGAAGGTGTGGAAAAGAGAAGCTGTGAGTGAGTGAGAGAGAGAGAGAGAAAGAGAAGCTGTTAGTGAGAGTGAGAGAGAGAGAGAAAGAAAAGCTGTGAGTGAGAGAGAAAGAGAAGCTGTGAGTGAGAGAGAGAGAGAGAGAGAAGCTGTGAGTGAGTGAGAGAGAGAAATGGAAGCTGTGAGTGAGAGAGAGAGAGAAAGAGAAGCTGTGAGTGAGAAGGAGTGGGAAAGAGAAGCTGTGAGTGAGTGAGAGAGATAGAGAGAGAAAGAGAAGCTGTTAGTGAGAGTGAGAGAGAGAGAAAGAAAGAAAAGCTATGAGTGAGAGAGAAAGAGAAGCTGTGAGTGAGTGAGAGAGAGAGAAAGAGAAGCTGTGAGGGAGAGAGAGAAAGAGAAGCTGTGAGTGACACACAGAGAGAGAAGCTGTGAGTTAGAGAGAGAGAGAAAGAGAAGCTATGAGTGACAGAGAGAGAAAGAGAAGCTGTGAGTGAGAGAGAGAAGGAGAAAGATAAGCTGTGAGAGAGAGAGAGAAAGAGAAGCTGTGAGTGAGAGAGAGAGAAATAGAAGCTGTGATTGAGAGTGAGAGAGAGAGAGAGAAAGAGAAGCTGTGAGTGAGAGAGAGAGAAGCTGTGAGTGAGAGAGAGAAAGAGAAGCTGTGATTGAGAGTGAGAGAGAGAAAGAGAAGCTGTGAGTGGGAGAGAGAGAAAGAGAGTCTGTGAGTGAGAGAGAGAGAAAGAGAAGCTGTGAGTGAGTGAGAGAGAGAAAGGGAAGCTGTGAGTGAGAGAGAGAGAAAGAGAACCTGTCAGTGAGAGAGAGAGAGAAAGAGAAGCTGTGAGTGAGAAGGAGAGGGAAAGAGAAGCTGTGAGTGAGTGAGAGAGAGAGAGAGAGAGAGAAATTAGTGCGAGAAAGAGAGAAGCTGTGAGTGAGAGAGTGAGAGAGAGAAAGAGAAGCTGTTAGTGAGTGAGAGAGAGAGAGAAAGAGAAGTTGTGAGTGAGAGAGAGAGAAAGAGAAGCTGTGAGTGAGAGAGAGAAAGAGAGAAAGAGAAGCTGTGAGTGAGAGAGAGAGAGAAAGAAAGAGAAGCTGTGAGTGAGAAGGAGAGGGAAAGAGAAGCTGTGAGTGAGTGAGCGAGAGAGAGAGAGAAAGAGAAGCTGTGAGAGAGAAAGAGAGAAGCTGTGAGTGAGAGAGTGAGAGATAGAAAAGAAGCTGTTAGTGAGTGAGAGAGAGAGAGAAAGAGTTGTGAGTGAGACAGAGAGAAAGAAAGAGAAGCTGTGAGTGAGAGAGAGAGAGAGAGAAAGAGAAGCTGAGAGTGAGAGAGAGAAATTGAAGCTGTGAGTGAGAGAGAGAGAGAGAAGCTGTGTGTGTGAGAGAGAAAGATAGTATGAGAAAGAGAGAGTGAAAGAGAAGCTGTGAGAGAGAGAGAGAGAGAAGCTGTGAGTGAGAGAGTGAGAAAGAGAGTGAGAAAGAGAGAGTAAAAGAGAAGCTGTGAGTGAGAGAGAGAGAGAGAAGCTGTGACTGAGAGAGAGAAGCTGTGACTGAGAGAGAGAGAGAAAGAGAAGCTGTGAGTGAGAGAGAGAGAAAGAGAAGCTGTGAGTGACAGAGAGAGAGAAAGCAAAGCTGTGAGTGAGAGAGAGAGAGAGAAAGAGAAGCTGTGAGTGAGAGAGAGAAGCTGTGAGTGAGTGAGAGCAAGAAGCTGTGAGTGAGAGTGAGAAAGAGAGTGAGAAAGAGAGAGTAAAAGAGAAGCTGTGAGTGAGAGAGAGAGAGAATCTGTGAGTGAGAGAGAGAGAGAAGCTGTGAGAGAGAGAGAAAGAAAGAGAAGCTGTGAGTGAGAGAGAAACAGAAGCTGAGAGTGAGAGAGAGAGAGAAGCTGTGAGTGAGAGAGAGAGAGAGAAAGAGAAATTAGAGTGAGAAAGAGAGAGAGAAAGAGAAGCTGTGAGTGGGAGAGAGAGAAAGAGTGTCTGTGAGTGAGAGAGAGAGAAAGAGAAGCTGTGAGTGAGAGAGAGAGAGAAGCTGTGAGTGGGAGAGAAGGATAAGCCGTGAGAGAAAGGGAAGCTGTGAATGAGAGAGAGAGAGAGAGAAAGAAAGAGAAGATGTGTGAGAGAGAGAGAGAGAGAGAGAAGCAGTGAGTGAGAGAGAAAGAAAAAGAGAAGCTGTGAGTGAGAATGAGATAGAAAGAGAAGCTGTGAGTGAGTGAGAGAGAGATAGAGAAAGAGAAGCTGTGAGAGAGAAAGAGAGAAGCTGTGAGTGGGAGAGTGAGAGAGAAAGAGAAGCTGTGAGTGAGTGAGAGAGAGAGAAGCTGTGTGTGAGCGAGAGAGAGAGAAAGAGAAGCTGTGAGTGAGAGAGAGAAAGAGAAGCTGTGAGTGAGAGAGAGAAAGATAAGCTGTGAGTGAGAGAGAGAGAAAGAGAAGCTGAGTGAGTGAGAGAGAGCAAGGGAACCTGTGAGTGACAGAGAGAGAGATGGAAAGAGAAGCTGTGAGTGAGAGAGAGAGAAAGAGAAGCTGAGAGTCAGAGAGAGAGAGAAAGAGAAGCTGTGAGTGAGAAGGAGAGGGAAAGAGAAGCTGTGAGTGAGTGAGTGAGAGAGAGAGAGAAAAAGACAAGCTGAGAGAGAAAGAGAGAAGCTGTGAGTGAGTGAGAGAGAAAGAGAAGCTGTGAGTGAGAGAGAGAGAGAAGGAGAAGCTGTGTGAGAGAGAGAGAAATTAGAGTGAGAAAGAGAGAGAGAAAGAGAAGCTGTGAGTGGGAGAGAGAGAGAAAGAGAAGCTGTGTGTGAGTGAGAGAGAGAGAAGCTGTGAGTGAGAGAGAGGAAGGGAAACTGTGAGTGAGAGAGAGAGAGAGAGAAGCTGTGAGTGAGACAGAGAGAGAGAAAGAGAAGCTGTGAGAGAGAGAGGGAGGGAGAAAGAAAAGCTGTGTGTGAGAGAGAGAGATAAGCTGTGAGTGTGTGAGAGAGAGAAAGAGAAGCTGTGAGTGAGAGAGAGAGAAAGAAAGAGAAATTAGAGTGAGAAAGAGAGCGATAAAGAGAAGCTGTGAGTGGGAGAGAGAGAAAGAGAGTCTGTGAGTGAGAGAGAGAGAAGCTGTGAGTGAGAGAGAGAGAGAGCCTCTGTGAGTGAGAGAGAGAGAAAGAGAAGCTGTTAATGAGAGAGAGAGAGAAAGAGAAGCTGTGAGAGAGAGAAAGAGAAGCTGTGAGTGAGTGAGAGAGAGAAACGGAAGCTGTGAGTGAGAGAGAGAGAGAAAGAGAAGCTGTGAGTGAGAGAGAGAAAGAGAAGCTGTGAGTGTGAGAGAGAGAAAGAGAAGCTGTGAGTGAGAGAGAGAGAGAATGAGAAGCTGAGAGAGAGAGAGAAAGAGAAGCTGTGAGAGAGAGAGAAAGAGAAGCTGTGAGTGAGAGAGAGAAAGAGAAGATGTGAGTGAGAGAGAGGGAGAGAGAGAAAGAGAAGATGTGAGTGAGAGAGAGAGAGAAAGAGAAGCAGTGAGTGTGACAGGGAGAGAGTAAAAGAGAAGCTGTGAGTGAGAGAGAGAGAGAAAGAGAAGCTGTGAGTTAGAGAAAGAAAGAAAGCGAAGCAGTGAGTGAGAGAGAGAGAGAAAGAGAAACTGTGAGTGCGAGGAAGAGAAAGAGAAGCTGTGAGTGAGAGAGAGAGAGAAAGAGAAACTGTGTGTGTGTGTGTGAGAGAGAGAAAGAGAAGCTGTGAGTGAGAGAGAGAGAGAAAGAGAAGCTGTGAGTGAGGGAGAGAGAAAGAGAAGCTGTGAGTGAGAGAGAAAGAGGCTGTGAGTGTGTGTGAGAGAGAAAGAGAAGCTGTGAGTGAGAGAGAGAGAGAGAAGCTGTGAGAGAGAGTGAGAAAGAGAAGATGTGAGTGAGAGAGAGGGAGAGAGAGAAAGAGAAGATGTGAGTGAGAGAGAGAGAGAAAGAGAAGCAGTGAGTGTGACAGGGAGAGAGTAAAAGAGAAGCTGTGAGTGAGAGAGAGAGAGAAAGAGAAGCTGTTGGTGAGAGAGAGAGAGAAGATGTGAGTGAGATAGAGAGAGAAAGAGAAGCTGTGAGTGAGAGAGAGAGAAAGAGAAGCTGTGAGTGAGAGAGAGGGAAAGAGAGAAAGAGAAGATGTGAGTGAGGGAGAGAGAGAAAGAGAAGCAGTGAGTGAGAGAGAGAGAGAGAGAAAGAGAAGCTGTGAGTGAGACAGAGAGAGAGAAAGAGAAGCTATGAGAGAGAGAGGGAGGGAGAAAGAGAAGCTGTGAGTGAGAAGGTGTGGAAAAGAGAAGCTGTGAGTGAGTGAGAGAGAGAGAGAGAAAGAGAAGCTGTTAGTGAGAGTGAGAGAGAGAGAGAAAGAAAAGCTGTGAGTGAGAGAGAAAGAGAAGCTGTGAGTGAGAGAGAGAGAGAGAGAAGCTGTGAGTGAGTGAGAGAGAGAAATGGAAGCTGTGAGTGAGAGAGAGAGAGAAAGAGAAGCTGTGAGTGAGAAGGAGTGGGAAAGAGAAGCTGTGAGTGAGTGAGAGAGATAGAGAGAGAAAGAGAAGCTGTTAGTGAGAGTGAGAGAGAGAGAAAGAAAGAAAAGCTATGAGTGAGAGAGAAAGAGAAGCTGTGAGTGAGTGAGAGAGAGAGAAAGAGAAGCTGTGAGGGAGAGAGAGAAAGAGAAGCTGTGAGTGACACACAGAGAGAGAAGCTGTGAGTTAGAGAGAGAGAAAAAGAGAAGCTATGAGTGACAGAGAGAGAAAGAGAAGCTGAGAGTGAGAGAGAGAGTGAAAGAGAAGCTGTGAGTGAGAGAGAGAGAGGGAGAAAGAAAAGCTGTGTGAGAGAGAGAGAGAAAGAGAAGCTGTGAGTGAGAGTGAGAGAGAGAGAGAAAGAGAAGCTGTGAGTGAGTGAGAGAGAGAGAATGAGAAGCTGTGAGTGAGAGAGAGAGAAGCTGTGAGTGAGAGAGAGAAAGGGAAGCTGTGAGTGAGAGAGAGAGAGAAGATTTGAGTGAGAGAGAGAGAGAGAAAGAGAAGCTGTGAGTGAGAGAGAGAGAAAGAAAGAGAAGCTGTGAGTGAGAGAGAGAGAGAAGCTGTGAGTGAGTGAGAGAGAGAAAGAGAAGCTGTGTGTGTGAGAGAGAGAAAGAGAAGCTTTGAGTGAGAGAGAGAGAAAAAGAAGCTGTGTGTTTGTGTGAGAGAGAGAAAGAGAAGCTGTGAGTGAGATAGAGAGAGAAAGAGAAGCTGTTAGTGAGAGAGAGGGAAAGAGAAGATGTGAGTGAGAGTGAGAGAGTGAAGCTGTGTGTGTGTGAGAGAGAAGCTGTGAGTGAGAGAGAGAGAGAAAGAGAAGCTGTGAGTGAGAGAGAGAGAGAAAGAGAAGCTGTGAGTGAGAGAGAGAGATGGAGAAAGAGAAGCTGTGTGATAGAGAGAGAAAAAGAGAAGCTGTGTGTGTGTGAGAGAGACAAAGATAGTCTGAGAAAGAGAGAGTGAAAGAGAAGCTGTGAGAGTGAGAGAAAGAGAAGCTGTTGGTGAGAGTGAGAGAGAGAGAGAATGAGAAGCTGTGCGTGAGAGAGTTAGAAAGAGAATCTGTGAGTGAGAGGGAGAGAGAGAAAGAGAAGCTGTGAGTGAGAGAGAGAAAGAGAAGCTGTGAGTGAGAGGGAGAGAGAGAAAGAGAAGCTGAGACTGACACAGAGAGTTGAAGCTGTGAGTTAGAGAGAGAGAGAGAAAGAGATGCTGTGAGTGACAGAGAGAGAGAAAGAGAAGCTGTGTCTGTGTGTGAGAGAGAAAGATAGTCTGAGAAAGAGAGTGTGAAAGAGAAGCTGTGTGTGAGAGAGAGAGAAGCTGTGAGTGAGAGAGTGAGAAAGAGAGAGTAAAAGAGAAGCTGTGAGTGAGAGAGAGAAGCTGTGAGTGAGAGAGAGAGAAGATGTGAGTGAGAGAGTGAGAGAAAGAGAAGCTGAGAGTGAGAGAGAGAGAAAGATAATCTGAGAACGGGAGAGTGAAAGAGAAGTTGTGAGTGAGAGAGAGAGAGAAAGAGAAGCTGTGAGTGAGAGAGAAACAGAAGCTGAGTGTGAGTGAAGGAGAGAAAGAGAATGTGTGAGTGAGAGAGAGAGAAAGAGAAGCTGTGAGTGAGAGAGAGAGAAAGAGAAATTAGAGTGAAAAAGAGAGAGAGAAAGAGAAACTGTGAGTGGGAGAGAGAGAGTGTGTGTGTGAGTGAGAGAGACAGAGAGAGAAAGAGAAGCTGTGAGTGAGAGAGAGAGAGATCCTGTCAGTGAGAGAGAGAGGAGAACCTGTGAGTGAGTGAGAGAGAGAAAGGGAAGCTGTGAGTGAGTGAGAGAGAGAAAGAGAAGCTGTGTGTGTGTGACAGAGAGAAAGAGAAGCTGTGAGTGAGAGAGAGAGAAAAAGAAGCTGTGTGTGTGTGAGAGAAAGAGAATCTGTGAGTGAGATAGAGAGAGAAAGAGAAGCTGTTAGTGAGAGAGAGGGAAAGAGAAGCTGTGAGTGAGAGTGAGAGAGAGAAGCTGTGTGTGTGTGAGAGAGAGAAGATATGAGTGAGAGAGAGAAAGTGAAGCTGTGAGTGAGAGAGAGAGAGAGAAGCTGTGAGTGAGAGAGAGAGAGAGAAGATGTGAGTGAGAGAGAGAGAGAAAGAGAAGCTGTGAGTGAGAGAGAGAGAAAGTAAGAGAAGCTGTGAGTGAGACAGAGAGAGAAAGAGAAGCTGTGAGTGAGAGAGAGAAGGAGAAAGATAAGCTGTGAGAGAGAGAGAGAAAGAGAAGCTGTGAGTGAGAGAGAGAGAAATAGAAGCTGTGATTGAGAGTGAGAGAGAGAGAGAAAGAGAAGCTGTGAGTGAGAGAGAGAGAAGCTGTGAGTGACAGAGAGAAAGAGAAGCTGTGATTGAGAGTGAGAGAGAGAAAGAGAAGCTGTGAGTGGGAGAGAGAGAAAGAGAGTCTGTGAGTGAGAGAGAGAGAAAGAGAAGCTGTGAGTGAGTGAGAGAGAGAAAGGGAAGCTGTGAGTGAGAGAGAGAGAAAGAGAACCTGTCAGTGAGAGAGAGAGAGAAAGAGAAGCTGTGAGTGAGAAGGAGAGAGAAGGAGAAGCTGTGAGTGAGTGAGAGAGAGAGAGAGAAATTAGTGCGAGAAAGAGAGAAGCTGTGAGTGAGAGAGTGAGAGAGAGAAAGAGAAGCTGTTAGTGAGTGAGAGAGAGAGAGAAAGAGAAGTTGTGAGTGAGAGAGAGAGAAAGAGAAGCTGTGAGTGAGAGAGAGAAAGAGAGAAAGAGAAGCTGTGAGTGAGAGAGAGAAAGAGAAGCTGTGAGTGAGATGGAGAGAGACAAAGAGAAGCTGAGAGTGAGAGAGAGAGAGAAATTGAAGCTGTGAGTGAGAGAGAGAGAGAAAGAGAAGCTGTGTGTGTGAGAGAGAAAGATAGTCTGAGAAAGAGAGAGTGAAAGAGAAGCTGTGAGTGAGAGAGAGAGAAGCTGTGAGTGAGAGAGTGAGAAAGAGAGTGAGAAAGAGAGAGTAAAAGAGAAGCTATGAGTGAGAGAGAGAGAGAGAAGCTGTGACTGAGAGAGAGAGAAGCTGTGAGTGAGAGAGAGAGAGAAAGAGAAGCTGTGAGTGAGAGAGAGAGAGAAAGAGAAGCTGTGAGTGACAGAGAGAGAGAAAGCAAAGCTGTGAGTGAGAGAGAGAGAGAAAGAGAAGCTGTGAGTGAGAGAGAGAGAGAAGCTGTGAGTGAGTGAGAGAGAGAGAGAAGCTGTGAGTGAGAGAGTGAGAAAGAGAGTGAGAAAGAGAGAGTAAAAGAGAAGCTGTGAGTGACAGAGAGAGAGAATCTGTGAGTGAGAGAGAGAGAAGCTGTGAGAGAGAGAGAGAGAGAGAGAAGCTGTGAGTGAGAGAGAAACAGAAGCTGAGAGTGAGTGAGAGAGAGAAAGAGAAGCTGTGAGTGAAAGAGAGAGAAAGAGAAGCTGTGAGTTAGAGAGAGAGAGAGAAATTAGAGTGAGAAAGAGAGAGAGAAAGAGAAGCTGTGAGTGGGAGAGAGAGAAAGAGTGTCTGTGAGTGAGAGAGAGAGAAAGAGAAGCTGTGAGTGAGAGAGAGAGAGAGAAGCTGTGAGTGAGAGAGAGAGAGAACCTGTGAGTGAGAGAGAGAGGAGAAGCTGTGAGTGAGTGAGAGAGAGAAAGAGAAGCTGTGAGTGAGAGAGAGAGAGAGAAAGAGAAGCTGTGAGTGAGAGAGAGAAAGAGAAGCTGTGAGTGAGAGAGAGAGAGAAAAAGAAGCTGTGTGTGAGATAGAGAGAGAAAGAGAAGCTGTTAGTGAGAGAGAGGGAAAGAGAAGCTGTGAGTGAGAGTGAGAGTGAGAGAGAGAAGCTGTGTGTGTGTGAGAGAGAGAAGATATGAGTGAGAGAGAGAAAGTGAAGCTGGGAGTGAGAGAGATAGAAGATGTGAGTGAGAGAGAGAGAGAAAGAGAAGCTGAGAGTGAGTGAGAGAGAGAAAGAGAAGCTGTGAGTGAAAGAGAGAGAAAGAGAAGCTGTGAGTTAGAGAGAGAGAGAGAAATTAGAGTGAGAAAGAGAGAGAGAAAGAGAAGCTGTGAGTGGGAGAGAGAGAAAGAGTGTCTGTGAGTGAGAGAGAGAGAAAGAGAAGCTGTGAGTGAGAGAGAGAGAGAGAAGCTGTGAGTGAGAGAGAGAGAGAACCTGTGAGTGAGAGAGAGAGGAGAAGCTGTGAGTGAGTGAGAGAGAGAAAGAGAAGCTGTGAGTGAGAGAGAGAGAGAGAAAGAGAAGCTGTGAGTGAGAGAGAGAAAGAGAAGCTGTGAGTGAGAGAGAGAGAGAAAAAGAAGCTGTGTGTGAGATAGAGAGAGAAAGAGAAGCTGTTAGTGAGAGAGAGGGAAAGAGAAGCTGTGAGTGAGAGTGAGAGTGAGAGAGAGAAGCTGTGTGTGTGTGAGAGAGAGAAGATATGAGTGAGAGAGAGAAAGTGAAGCTGGGAGTGAGAGAGATAGAAGATGTGAGTGAGAGAGAGAGAGAAAGAGAAGCTGTGAGTGAGAGAGAGAGAAAGTAAGAGAAGCTGTGAGTGAGACAGAGAGAGAAAGAGAAGCTGTGAGTGAGAGAGAGAGGGAGAAAGATAAGCTGTGAGAGAGAGAGAGAAAGAGAAGCTGTGAGTGAGAGAGAGAAATAGAAGCTGTGATTGAGAGTGAGAGAGAGAGAGAAAGAGAAGCTGTGAGTGAGAGAGAGAGAAGCTGTGAGTGAGAGAGAGAAAGAGAAGCTGTGATTGAGAGTGAGAGAGAGAAAGAGAAGCTGTGAGTGGGAGAGAGAGAAAGAGAGTCTGTGAGTGAGAGAGAGAGAAAGAGAAGCTGTGAGTGAGTGAGAGAGAGAAAGGGAATCTGTGAGTGAGAGAGAGAGAAAGAGAACCTGTCAGTGAGAGAGAGAGAGAAAGAGAAGCTGTGAGTGAGAAGGAGAGGGAAAGAGAAGCTGTGAGTGAGTGAGAGAGACAGAGAGAAATTAGTGCGAGAAAGAGAGAAGCTGTGAGTGAGAGAGTGAGAGAGAGAAAGAGAAGCTGTTAGTGAGTGAGAGAGAGAGAGAGAGAGAAAGAGAAGTTGTGAGTGAGAGAGAGAGAAAGAGAAGCTGTGAGTGAGAGAGAGAAAGAGAGAAAGAGAAGCTGTGAGAGAGAGAGAAAGAGAAGCTGTGAGTGAGATGGAGAGAGAGAAAGAGAAGCTGAGAGTGAGAGAGAGAGAGAAATTGAAGCTGTGAGTGAGAGAGAGAGAGAAAGAGAAGCTGTGTGTGTGAGAGAGAAAGATAGTCTGAGAAAGAGAGAGTGAAAGAGAAGCTGTGAGTGAGAGAGAGAGAAGCTGTGAGTGAGAGAGTGAGAAAGAGAGTGAGAAAGAGAGAGTAAAAGAGAAGCTATGAGTGAGAGAGAGAGAGAGAAGCTGTGACTGAGAGAGAGAGAAGCTGTGAGTGAGAGAGAGAGAGAAAGAAAGAGAAGCTGTGAGTGGGAGAGAGAGAAAGAGTGTCTGTGAGTGAGAGAGAGAGAAAGAGAAGCTGTGAGTGAGAGAGAGAGAGAGAAGCTGTGAGTGAGAGAGAGAGAGAACCTGTGAGTGAGAGAGAGAGGAGAAGCTGTG
This sequence comes from Bradypodion pumilum, assembly GCA_035047305.1. Classification (NCBI taxonomy): domain Eukaryota; kingdom Metazoa; phylum Chordata; class Lepidosauria; order Squamata; family Chamaeleonidae; genus Bradypodion; species Bradypodion pumilum. The sequence continues at coordinate 267,497,442 of JAWDJD010000001.1, read as the reverse complement.
AGTGAGTGAGAGAGAGAAAGGGAAGCTGTGAGTGAGTGAGAGAGAGAAAGAGAAGCTGTGTGTGTGAGAGAGAGAGAGAGAGAGAAGCTGTGAGTGAGAGAGAGAGAGAAAAAGAAGCTGTGTGTGTGTGAGAGAGAAAGAGAAGCTATGAGTGAGATAGAGAGAGAAAGAGAAGCTGTTAGTGAGAGAGAGGGAAAGAGAAGCTGTGAGTGAGAGTGAGGGAGAGAAGCTGTGTGTGTGTGAGAGAGAAAGAGAAGCTGTGAGTGAGAGTGCGTGAGATAGAGAGAATGAGAAGCTGTGAGTGAGAGAGAGAGAGAAAGAGAAGCTGTGAGTGAGAGAGAGAGAGAATGAGAAGCTGTGAGTGAGAGAGAGAGAAGCTGTGAGTGAGAGAGAGAGAGAAGATGTGAGTGAGAGAGAGAGAGAAAGAGAATCTGTGAGTGAGAGAGAGAGAAAGTAAGAGAAGCTGTGAGTGAGACAGAGAGAGAAAGAGAAGCTGTGAGTGAGAGACAGAGGGAGAAAGATAAGCTGTGAGAGAGAGAGAGAGAGAAAGAGAAGCTGTGAGTGAGAGAGAGAGAGAAAGAGAAGCTGTGAGTGAGAATGAGAGAGAGAGATAAAGAGAAGCTGTGAGTGAGTGAGAGAGAAAGAGAAGCTGTGAGTGAGAGAGAGAGAAGCTGTGAGTGAGAGAGAGAAAGAGAAGCAGTGATTAAGAGTGAGAGAGAGAAAGAGAAGCTGTGAGTGGGAGAGAGAGAAAGAGAGTCTGTGAGTGAGAGAGAGAGAAAGAGAAGCTGTGAGTGTGTGTGAGAGAGAAAGGGAAGCTGTGAGTGAGAGAGAGAGAAAGAGAACCTGTCAGTGAGAGAGAGAGAGAGAAAGAGAAGCTGTGAGTGAGAGAGAGAGAGAGAGAAAGAGACGTTGTGAGTGAGAGAGAGAGAGAGAGAATGAGAAGCTGTGAGTGAGAGAGAGAGAAGCTGTGAGTGAGAGAGAGAAAGGGAAGCTGTGAGTGAGAGAGAGAGAGAGAAGATTTGAGTGAGAGAGAGAGAGAAAGAGAAGCTGTGAGTGAGAGAGAGAGAAAGAAAGAGAAGCTGTGAGTGAGAGAGAGAGAGAAGCTGTGAGTGAGTGAGAGAGAGAAAGAGAAGCTGTGTGTGTGAGAGAGAGAGAAAGAGAAGCTGTGAGTGAGAGAGAGAGAAAAAGAAGCTGTGTGTTTGTGAGAGAGAGAGAAAGAGAAGCTGTGAGTGAGATAGAGAGAGAAAGAGAAGCTGTTAGTGAGAGAGAGGGAAAGAGAAGCTGTGAGTGAGAGTGAGAGAGTGAAGCTGTGTGTGTGTGTGAGAGAAGATGTGAGTGAGAGAGAGAGAGAAAGAGAAGCTGTGAGTGAGAGAGAGAGAGAAAGAGAAGCTGTGAGTGAGAGAGAGAGAGTGAGAAAGAGAAGCTGTGTGATAGAGAGAGAGAAAGAGAAGCTGTGTGTGTGTGTGAGAGAGAAAGATAGTCTGAGAAAGAGAGAGTGAAAGAGAAGCTGTGAGAGTGAGAGAGAGAAAGAGAAGCTGTTGGTGAGAGTGAGAGAGAGAGAGAAAGAGAAGCTGTGAGTGAGAGAGTTAGAAAGAGAATCTGTGAGTGAGAGAGAGAGAGAAAGAGAAGCTGTGAGTGAGAGAGAGAAAGAGAAGCTGTGAGAGTGAGAGAGAGAAAGAGAAGCTGTTGGTGAGAGTGAGAGAGAGAGAGAAAGAGAAGCTGTGAGTGAGAGAGTTAGAAAGAGAATCTGTGAGTGAGAGAGAGAGAGAGAAAGAGAAGCTGTGAGTGAGAGAGAGAAAGAGAAGCTGTGAGTGAGAGGGAGAGAGAGAAAGAGAAGCTGAGACTGACACAGAGAGATGAAGCTGTGAGTTAGAGAGAGAGAGAAAGAGAAGCTGTGAGTTAGAGAGAGAGAGAAAAAGAAGCTGTGAGTGACAGAGAGATAGAAAGAGAAGCTGAGAGTGTGTGAGAGAGAGAAAGTGAAGCTGTGAGTGAGAGAGAGAAAGAGAAGCTGTGTCTGTGTGTGAGAGAGAAAGATAGTCTGAGAAAGAGAGTGTGAAAGAGAAGCTGTGTGTGTGAGAGAGAGAAGCTGTGAGTGAGAGAGTGAGAAAGAGAAAGTAAAAGAGAAGCTGTGACTGAGGGAGAGAAGCTGTGAGTGAGAGAGAGAGATGTGAGTGAGAGAGTGAGAAAGCGAGTGAGAAAGAGAGAGTAAAAGAGAAGCTGTGAGTGAGAGAGACAGAAATAAAGAGAAGCTGTGAGTGAGAGAGAGAGAGAAAGAGAAGCTGAGAGTGAGAGAGAGAGAAAGATAATCTGAGAACGGGAGAGTGAGAAAGAGAGTGAGAAAGAGAGAGTAAAAGAGAAGCTGTGAGTGAGAGAGAGAGAATATGTGAGTGAGAGAGAGAGAAAGAGAAGCTGTGAGTGAGAGAGAGAGAAAGAGAAATTAGAGTGAAAAAGAGAGAGAGAAAGAGAAACTGTGAGTGGGAGAGAGAGAGTGTGTGTGAGTGAGAGAGACAGAGAGAGAAAGAGAAGCTGTGAGTGAGAGAGAGAGAGAAATTAGAGTGAGAAAGAGAGAGAGAAAGAGAAGCTGTGAGTGGAAGAGAGAGAAAGAGTGTCTGTGAGTGAGAGAGAGAGAAAGAGAAGCTGTGAGTGAAAGAGAGAGAAAGAGAAGCTGTGAGTTAGAGAGAGAGAAATTAGAGTGAGAAAGAGAGAGAGAAAGAGAAGCTGTGAGTGGGAGAGAGAGAAAGAGTGTCTGTGAGTGAGAGAGAGAGAAAGAGAAGCTGTGAGTGAGAGAGAGAGAGAAGCTGTGAGTGAGAGAGAGAGAGAAAGAGAAGCTGTGAGTGAGAGAGAGAGAGAAAGCAAAGCTGTGAGTGAGAGAGAGAGAAAGAGAAGCTGTGAGTGAGAGAGAGAGAAGCTGTGAGTGAGTGAGTGAGAGTGAGAGAAGCTATGAGAGAGAGAGAGAGAAAGAGAAGCTGTGAGTGAGAGAGAAACAGAAGCTGAGAGTGAGTGAGAGAGAGAAAGAGAAGCTGTGAGTGAAAGAGAGAGAAAGAGAAGCTGTGAGTTAGAGAGAGAGAGAAATTAGAGTGAGAAAGAGAGAGAGAAAGAGAAGCTGTGAGTGGGAGAGAGAGAAAGAGTGTCTGTGAGTGAGAGAGAGAGAAAGAGAAGCTGTGAGTGAGAGAGAGAGAAGCTGTGAGTGAGAGAGAGAGAGAACCTGTGAGTGAGAGAGAGAGGAGAAGCTGTGAGTGAGTGAGAGAGAGAAAGGGAAGCTGTGAGTGAGTGAGAGAGAGAAAGAGAAGCTGTGAGTGAGAGAGAGAGAGAGAAAGAAGCTGTGTGTGTGAGAGAGAGAAAGAGAAGCTGTGAGTGAGATAGAGAGAGAAAGAGAAGCTGTTAGTGAGAGAGAGGGAAAGAGAAGCTGTGAGTGAGAGTGAGGGAGAGAAGCTGTGTGTGTGTGTGAGAGAGAGGATATGAGTGAGAGAAAGAAAGAGAATCTGTGAGTGAGACAGAGAGAGAGAAAGAGAAGCTGTGAGTGAGAGAGAGAGGGAGAAAGAGAAGCTTTGTGTGTGTGAGAGAGGAAGAGAAGCTGTGAGTGAGAGTGCGTGAGATAGAGAGAATGAGAAGCTGTGAGTGAGAGAGAGAGAGAAAGAGAAGCTGTGATTGAGAGAGAGAATGAGAAGCTGTGAGTGAGAGAGAGAGAAGCTGTGAGTGAGAGAGAGAGAGAGAGTAGATGTGAGTGAGAGAGAGAGAGAGAAAGAGAATCTGTGAGTGAGAGAGAGAGAAAGTAAGAGAAGCTGTGAGTGAGACAGAGAGAGAGATAAAGAGAAGCTGTGAGTGAGTGAGAGAGAAAGAGAAGCTGTGAGTGAGAGAGAGAGAAGCTGTGAGTGAGAGAGAGAAAGAGAAGCAGTGATTAAGAGTGAGAGAGAGAAAGAGAAGCTGTGAGTGGGAGAGAGAGAAAGAGAGTCTGTGAGTGAGAGAGAGAGAAAGAGAAGCTGTGAGTGAGTGAGAGAGAGAAAGGGAAGCTGTGAGTGAGAGAGAGAGAAAGAGAACCTGTCAGTGACAGAGAGAGAGAAAGAGAAGCTGTGAGTGAGAAGGAGAGGGAAAGAGAAGCTGTGAGTGAGTGAGCGAGAGAGAGAGAAAGAGAAGCTGTGAGAGAGAAAGAGAGAAGCTGTGAGTGAGAGAGTGAGAGAGAGAAAAGAAGCTGTTAGTGAGTGAGTGAGAGAGAGAGAAAGAGTTGTGAGTGAGAGAGAGAGAAAGAGAAGCTGTGATTGAGAGAGAGTGAGAAACAGATGCTGTGAGTGAGAGAGAGAAAGAGAAGCTGTGAGAGGGAGACAGAGAAAGAGAAGCTGAGAGTGACACAGGGAGAGAAGCTGTGAGTTAGAGAGAGAGAGAGAAAGAGAAGCTGTGTGTGACAGAGAGAGAGAAAGAGAAGCTGAGAGTGAGAGAGAGAGAAATTGAAGCTGTGAGTGAGACAGAGAGAGAAAGAGAAGCTGTGTGTGTGAGAGAGAAAGAAGCTGTGAGTGAGAGAGTGAGAAAGAGAGTGAGAAAGAGAGAGTAAAAGAGAAGCTATGAGTGAGAGAGAGAGAGAAGCTGTGACTGAGAGAGAGAGAAGCTGTGAGTGAGAGAGAGAGAGAAAGAGAAGCTGTGAGTGAGAGAGAGAGAAAGATAATCTGAGAACGGGAGAGTGAAAGAGAAGCTGTGAGTGAGAGAGAGAGAGTGAAGCTGTGTGTGTGTGAGAGAGAAGATGTGAGTGAGAGAATAAGTGAAGCTGGGAGTGAGTGAGAGAGAGAAGATGTGAGTGAGAGAGAGAGAGAAAGAGAAGCTGTGAGTGAGAGAGAGAGAGAGAAAGAGAAGCTGTGAGTGAGAGAGAGAGGGAGAAAGAGAAGCTGTGTGATAGAGAGAGAGAAAGAGAAGCTGTCTGTGTGGGTGTGAGAGAAAGATAGTCTGAGAAAGAGAGAGTGAAAGAGAAGCTGTGAGAGTGAGAGAAAGAGAAGCTGTTGGTGAGTGTGTGAGAGAGAGAAAGAGAAGCTGTGAGTGAGAGAGTTAGAAAGAGAATCTGTGAGTGAGAGAGAGAGAGAAAGAGAAGCTGTGAGTGAGAGGGAGAGAGAGAAAGAGAAGTTGAGACTGACACAGAGAGTTGAAGCTGTGAGTTAGAGAGAGAGAGAAAGAGAAGCTGTGAGTGACAGAGAGAGAGAAAGAGAAGCTGAGAGTGTGTGAGAGAGAGAAAGTGAAGCTGTGAGTGAGAGAGAGAGAGAAAGAGAAGCTGTGTGTGTGTGTGAGAGAGAAAGATAGTCTGAGAAAGAGAGTGTGAAAGAGAAGCTGTGTGTGAGAGAGAGAGAAGCTGTGAGTGAGAGAGTGAGAAAGAGAGAGTAAAAGAGAAGCTGTGAGTGAGAGAGAGAAGCTGTGAGTGAGAGAGAGAGAAGCTGTGAGTGAGAGAGTGAGAAAGCGAGTGAGAAAGAGAGAGTAAATGAGAAGCTGTGAGTGAGAGAGAGAGAGAAGCTGTGAGTGAGAGAGAGAGAAAGCAAAGCTGTGAGTGAGAGAGAGAGAAATAAAGAGAAGCTGTGAGTGAGTGAGAGAGAGAAAGAGAAGCTGAGAGTGTGAGAGAGAGAAAGATAAGCTGAGAACGGGAGAGTGAAAGAGAAGCTGTGAGTGAGAGAGAGAGAGAGTGAAGCTGAGTGAGAGAGTGAGAAAGAGAGTGAGAAAGAGAGAGTAAAAGAGAAGCTGTGAGTGATAGAGAGAGAATCTGTGAGTGAGAGAGAGAGAAACAGAAGCAGTGTGAGAGAGAGAAACAGAAGCTGAGAGTGAGTGAGAGAGAGAAAGAGAATGTGTGAGTGAGAGAGAGAGAAAGAGAAGCTGTGAGTGTGAGAGAGAGAAAGAGAAGCTGTGAGTGAGAGAGAGAGAGAGAAATTAGAGTGAAAAAGAGAGAGAGAAAGAGAAGCTGTGAGTGGGAGAGAGAGAGTGTGTGTGTGAGTGAGAGAGAGAGAGACAAAGAGAAGCTGTGAGTGAGAGAGAGAGAGAACCTGTGAGTGAGAGAGAGAGGAGAACCTGTGAGTGAGTGAGAGAGAGAAAGAGAAGCTGTGAGTGAGAGAGAGAGAGAAAAAGAAGCTGTGTGTGTGAGAGAGAAAGAGAAGCTGTGAGTGAGATAGAGAGAGAAATAGAAGCTGATAGTGAGAGAGAGGGAAAGAGAAGCTGAGAGTGAGAGTGAGAGAGAGAAGCTGTGTGTGTGTGAGAGAGAGAAGATATGAGTGAGAGAGAGAAAGTGAAGCTGTGAGTGAGAGAGAGAGAGAAAAGATGTGAGTGAGAGAGAGAGAGAAAGAGAAGCTGTGAGTGAGAGAGAGAGAAAGAAAGAGAAGCTGTGAGTGAGACAGAGAGAGAGAAAGAGAAGCTGTGAGAGAGAGAGTGAGGGAGAAAGAGAAGCTGTGTGTGTGAGAGAGAGAAAGAGAAGCTGTGAGTGAGAGTGAGTGAGAGAGAGAGAATGAGAAGGTGTGAGTGAGAGAGAGAGAGAAAGAGAAGCTGTGAGTGAGAGAGAGAGAGAATGAGAAGCTGTGAGTGAGAGAGAGATGCTGTGAGTGAGTGAGAGAGAGAAGATGTGAGTGAGAGAGAGAGAGAAGATGTGAGTGAGAGAGAGAGAGAAAGAGAAGCTGTGAGTGAGAGAGAGAGAAAGTAAGAGAAGCTGTGAGTGAGACAGAGAGAGAAAGAGAAGCTGTGAGTGAGAGAGAGAGGGAGAAAGATAAGCTGTGTGAGAGAGAGAGAGAGAGAGAAAGAGAAGCTGTGAGAGAGAGAGAGAGAAAGATGCTGTGAGTGAGAGAGAGAGTAATAGAAGCTGTGATTGAGAGTGAGAGAGAGAGAGAAAGAGAAGCTGTGAGTGAGAGAGAGAGAAGCTGTGAGAGAGAGAGAAAGAGAAGCTGTGATTGAGAGTGAGAGAGAGAAAGAGAAGCTGTGAGTGGGAGAGAGAGAAAGAGAGTCTGTGAGTGAGAGAGAAAGAGAAGCTGTGATTGAGAGTGAGAGAGAGAAAGAGAAGCTGTGAGTGGGAGAGAGAGAAAGAGAGTCTGTGAGTGAGAGAGAGGGAAAGAGAAGCTGTGAGTGAGAGTGAGAGAGTGAAGCTGTGTGTGTGTGTGAGAGAAGATGTGAGTGAGAGAGAGAGAGAAAGAGAAGCTGTGAGTGAGAGAGAGAGAGAGAAAGAGAAGCTGTGAGTGAGAGAGAGAGAGTGAGAAAGAGAAGCTGTGTGATAGAGAGAGAGAAAGAGAAGCTGTGTGTGTGTGAGAGAGAGAAAGATAGTCTGAGAAAGAGAGAGTGAAAGAGAAGCTGTGAGAGTGAGAGAGAGAAAGAGAAGCTGTTGGTGAGAGTGAGAGAGAGAGAGAAAGAGAAGCTGTGAGTGAGAGAGTTAGAAAGAGAATCTGTGAGTGAGAGAGAGAGAGAGAAAGAGAAGCTGTGAGTGAGAGAGAGAAAGAGAAGCTGTGAGAGTGAGAGAGAGAAAGAGAAGCTGTTGGTGAGAGTGAGAGAGAGAGAGAAAGAGAAGCTGTGAGTGAGAGAGTTAGAAAGAGAAGCTGTGAGTGAGAGAGAGAGAGAGAAAGAGAAGCTGTGAGTGAGAGAGAGAAAGAGAAGCTGTGAGTGAGAGGGAGAGAGAGAAAGAGAAGCTGAGACTGACACAGAGAGATGAAGCTGTGAGTTAGAGAGAGAGAGAAAGAGAAGCTGTGAGTTAGAGAGAGAGAGAAAAAGAAGCTGTGAGTGACAGAGAGATAGAAAGAGAAGCTGAGAGTGTGTGAGAGAGAGAAAGTGAAGCTGTGAGTGAGAGAGAGAAAGAGAAGCTGTGTCTGTGTGTGAGAGAGAAAGATAGTCTGAGAAAGAGAGTGTGAAAGAGAAGCTGTGTGTGTGAGAGAGAGAAGCTGTGAGTGAGAGAGTGAGAAAGAGAAAGTAAAAGAGAAGCTGTGACTGAGGGAGAGAAGCTGTGAGTGAGAGAGAGAGATGTGAGTGAGAGAGTGAGAAAGCGAGTGAGAAAGAGAGAGTAAAAGAGAAGCTGTGAGTGAGAGAGACAGAAATAAAGAGAAGCTGTGAGTGAGAGAGAGAGAGAAAGAGAAGCTGAGAGTGAGAGAGAGAGAAAGATAATCTGAGAACGGGAGAGTGAGAAAGAGAGTGAGAAAGAGAGAGTAAAAGAGATGCTGTGAGTGAGAGAGAGAGAATATGTGAGTGAGAGAGAGAGAAAGAGAAGCTGTGAGTGAGAGAGAGAGAAAGAGAAATTAGAGTGAAAAAGAGAGAGAGAAAGAGAAACTGTGAGTGGGAGAGAGAGAGAGTGTGTGTGAGTGAGAGAGACAGAGAGAGAAAGAGAAGCTGTGAGTGAGAGAGAGAGAGAAATTAGAGTGAGAAAGAGAGAGAGAAAGAGAAGCTGTGAGTGGGAGAGAGAGAAAGAGTGTCTGTGAGTGAGAGAGAGAGAAAGAGAAGCTGTGAGTGAAAGAGAGAGAAAGAGAAGCTGTGAGTTAGAGAGAGAGAAATTAGTGTGAGAAAGAGAGAGAAAGAGAAGCTGTGAGTGGGAGAGAGAGAAAGAGTGTCTGTGAGTGAGAGAGAGAGAAAGAGAAGCTGTGAGTGAGAGAGAGAGAAGCTGTGAGTGAGAGAGAGAGAGAAAGAGAAGCTGTGAGTGAGAGAGAGAGAGAAAGCAAAGCTGTGAGTGAGAGAGAGAGAAAGAGAAGCTGTGAGTGAGAGAGAGAGAGAGAAGCTGTGAGTGAGTGAGTGAGAGTGAGAGAAGCTATGAGAGAGAGAGAGAGAAAGAGAAGCTGTGAGTGAGAGAGAAACAGAAGCTGAGAGTGAGTGAGAGAGAGAAAGAGAAGCTGTGAGTGAAAGAGAGAGAAAGAGAAGCTGTGACTTAGAGAGAGAGAGAAATTACAGTGAGAAAGAGAGAGAGAAAGAGAAGCTGTGAGTGGGAGAGAGAGAAAGAGTGTCTGTGAGTGAGAGAGAGAGAAAGAGAAGCTGTGAGTGAGAGAGAGAGAAGCTGTGAGTGAGAGAGAGAGAGAACCTGTGAGTGAGAGAGAGAGGAGAAGCTGTGAGTGAGTGAGAGAGAGAAAGGGAAGCTGTGAGTGAGTGAGAGAGAGAAAGAGAAGCTGTGAGTGAGAGAGAGAGAGAAAGAAGCTGTGTGTGTGAGAGAGAGAAAGAGAAGCTGTGAGTGAGATAGAGAGAGAAAGAGAAGCTGTTAGTGAGAGAGAGGGAAAGAGAAGCTGTGAGTGAGAGTGAGGGAGAGAAGCTGTGTGTGTGTGAGAGAGAGAAGATATGAGTGAGAGAAAGAAAGAGAATCTGTGAGTGAGACAGAGAGAGAGAAAGAGAAGCTGTGAGTGAGAGAGAGAGGGAGAAAGAGAAGCTTTGTGTGTGTGAGAGAGGAAGAGAAGCTGTGAGTGAGAGTGCGTGAGATAGAGAGAATGAGAAGCTGTGAGTGAGAGAGAGAGAGAAAGAGAAGCTGTGAGTGAGAGAGAGAATGAGAAGCTGTGAGTGAGAGAGAGAGAAGCTGTGAGTGAGAGAGAGAGAGAGAGTAGATGTGAGTGAGAGAGAGAGAGAGAAAGAGAATCTGTGAGTGAGAGAGAGAGAAAGTAAGAGAAGCTGTGAGTGAGACAGAGAGAGAGATAAAGAGAAGCTGTGAGTGAGTGAGAGAGAAAGAGAAGCTGTGAGTGAGAGAGAGAAAGAGAAGCTGTGTCTGTGTGTGAGAGAGAAAGATAGTCTGAGAAAGAGAGTGTGAAAGAGAAGCTGTGTGTGTGAGAGAGAGAAGCTGTGAGTGAGAGAGTGAGAAAGAGAAAGTAAAAGAGAAGCTGTGACTGAGGGAGAGAAGCTGTGAGTGAGAGAGAGAGATGTGAGTGAGAGAGTGAGAAAGCGAGTGAGAAAGAGAGAGTAAAAGAGAAGCTGTGAGTGAGAGAGACAGAAATAAAGAGAAGCTGTGAGTGAGAGAGAGAGAGAAAGAGAAGCTGAGAGTGAGAGAGAGAGAAAGATAATCTGAGAACGGGAGAGTGAGAAAGAGAGTGAGAAAGAGAGAGTAAAAGAGATGCTGTGAGTGAGAGAGAGAGAATATGTGAGTGAGAGAGAGAGAAAGAGAAGCTGTGAGTGAGAGAGAGAGAAAGAGAAATTAGAGTGAAAAAGAGAGAGAGAAAGAGAAACTGTGAGTGGGAGAGAGAGAGAGTGTGTGTGAGTGAGAGAGACAGAGAGAGAAAGAGAAGCTGTGAGTGAGAGAGAGAGAGAAATTAGAGTGAGAAAGAGAGAGAGAAAGAGAAGCTGTGAGTGGGAGAGAGAGAAAGAGTGTCTGTGAGTGAGAGAGAGAGAAAGAGAAGCTGTGAGTGAAAGAGAGAGAAAGAGAAGCTGTGAGTTAGAGAGAGAGAAATTAGTGTGAGAAAGAGAGAGAAAGAGAAGCTGTGAGTGGGAGAGAGAGAAAGAGTGTCTGTGAGTGAGAGAGAGAGAAAGAGAAGCTGTGAGTGAGAGAGAGAGAGAGAGAAGCTGTGAGTGAGAGAGAGAGAGAAAGAGAAGCTGTGAGTGAGAGAGAGAGAGAAAGCAAAGCTGTGAGTGAGAGAGAGAGAAAGAGAAGCTGTGAGTGAGTGAGAGAGAGAGAAGCTGTGAGTGAGTGAGTGAGAGTGAGAGAAGCTATGAGAGAGAGAGAGAGAAAGAGAAGCTGTGAGTGAGAGAGAAACAGAAGCTGAGAGTGAGTGAGAGAGAGAAAGAGAAGCTGTGAGTGAAAGAGAGAGAAAGAGAAGCTGTGAGTTAGAGAGAGAGAGAAATTAGAGTGAGAAAGAGAGAGAGAAAGAGAAGCTGTGAGTGGGAGAGAGAGAAAGAGTGTCTGTGAGTGAGAGAGAGAGAAAGAGAAGCTGTGAGTGAGAGAGAGAGAAGCTGTGAGTGAGAGAGAGAGAGAACCTGTGAGTGAGAGAGAGAGGAGAAGCTGTGAGTGAGTGAGAGAGAGAAAGGGAAGCTGTGAGTGAGTGAGAGAGAGAAAGAGAAGCTGTGAGTGAGAGAGAGAGAGAAAGAAGCTGTGTGTGTGAGAGAGAGAAAGAGAAGCTGTGAGTGAGATAGAGAGAGAAAGAGAAGCTGTTAGTGAGAGAGAGGGAAAGAGAAGCTGTGAGTGAGAGTGAGGGAGAGAAGCTGTGTGTGTGTGAGAGAGAGAAGATATGAGTGAGAGAAAGAAAGAGAATCTGTGAGTGAGACAGAGAGAGAGAAAGAGAAGCTGTGAGTGAGAGAGAGAGGGAGAAAGAGAAGCTTTGTGTGTGTGAGAGAGGAAGAGAAGCTGTGAGTGAGAGTGCGTGAGATAGAGAGAATGAGAAGCTGTGAGTGAGAGAGAGAGAGAAAGAGAAGCTGTGAGTGAGAGAGAGAATGAGAAGCTGTGAGTGAGAGAGAGAGAAGCTGTGAGTGAGAGAGAGAGAGAGAGTAGATGTGAGTGAGAGAGAGAGAGAGAAAGAGAATCTGTGAGTGAGAGAGAGAGAAAGTAAGAGAAGCTGTGAGTGAGACAGAGAGAGAGATAAAGAGAAGCTGTGAGTGAGTGAGAGAGAAAGAGAAGCTGTGAGTGAGAGAGAGAGAAGCTGTGAGTGAGAGAGAGAAAGAGAAGCAGTGATTAAGTGAGAGAGAGAAAGAGAAGCTGTGAGTGGGAGAGAGAGAAAGAGAGTCTGTGAGTGAGAGAGAGAGAAAGAGAAGCTGTGAGTGAGTGAGAGAGAGAAAGGGAAGCTGTGAGTGAGAGAGAGAGAAAGAGAACCTGTCAGTGACAGAGAGAGAGAAAGAGAAGCTGTGAGTGAGAAGGAGAGGGAAAGAGAAGCTGTGAGTGAGTGAGCGAGAGAGAGAGAAAGAGAAGCTGTGAGAGAGAAAGAGAGAAGCTGTGAGTGAGAGAGTGAGAGAGAGAAAAGAAGCTGTTAGTGAGTGAGTGAGAGAGAGAGAAAGAGTTGTGAGTGAGAGAGAGAGAACGAGAAGCTGTGATTGAGAGAGAGTGAGAAACAGATGCTGTGAGTGAGAGAGAGAAAGAGAAGCTGTGCGAGGGAGACAGAGAAAGAGAAGCTGAGAGTGACACAGGGAGAGAAGCTTTGAGTTAGAGAGAGAGATAGAAAGAGAAGCTGTGTGTGACAGAGAGAGAGAAAGAGAAGCTGAGAGTGAGAGAGAGAGAAATTGAAGCTGTGAGTGAGACAGAGAGAGAAAGAGAAGCTGTGTGTGTGAGAGAGAAAGAAGCTGTGAGTGAGAGAGTGAGAAAGAGAGTGAGAAAGAGAGAGTAAAAGAGAAGCTATGAGTGAGAGAGAGAGAGAAGCTGTGACTGAGAGAGAGAGAAGCTGTGAGTGAGAGAGAGAGAGAAAGAGAAGCTGTGAGTGAGAGAGAGAGAAAGATAATCTGAGAACGGGAGAGTGAAAGAGAAGCTGTGAGTGAGAGAGAGAGAGTGAAGCTGTGTGTGTGTGAGAGAGAAGATGTGAGTGAGAGAATAAGTGAAGCTGGGAGTGAGTGAGAGAGAGAAGATGTGAGTGAGAGAGAGAGAGAAAGAGAAGCTGTGAGTGAGAGAGAGAGAGAGAAAGAGAAGCTGTGAGTGAGAGAGAGAGGGAGAAAGAGAAGCTGTGTGATAGAGAGAGAGAAAGAGAAGCTGTCTGTGTGGGTGTGAGAGAAAGATAGTCTGAGAAAGAGAGAGTGAAAGAGAAGCTGTGAGAGTGAGAGAAAGAGAAGCTGTTGGTGAGTGTGAGAGAGAGAGAAAGAGAAGCTGTGAGTGAGAGAGTTAGAAAGAGAATCTGTGAGTGAGAGAGAGAGAGAAAGAGAAGCTGTGAGTGAGAGGGAGAGAGAGAAAGAGAAGTTGAGACTGACACAGAGAGTTCAAGCTGTGAGTTAGAGAGAGAGAGAAAGAGAAGCTGTGAGTGACAGAGAGAGAGAAAGAGAAGCTGAGAGTGTGTGTGAGAGAGAAAGTGAAGCTGTGAGTGAGAGAGAGAGAGAAAGAGAAGCTGTGTGTGTGTGTGAGAGAGAAAGATAGTCTGAGAAAGAGAGTGTGAAAGAGAAGCTGTGTGTGAGAGAGAGAGAAGCTGTGAGTGAGAGAGTGAGAAAGAGAGAGTAAAAGAGAAGCTGTGAGTGAGAGAGAGAATCTGTGAGTGAGAGAGAGAGAAGCTGTGAGTGAGAGAGTGAGAAAGCGAGTGAGAAAGAGAGAGTAAATGAGAAGCTGTGAGTGAGAGAGAGAGAGAAGCTGTGAGTGAGAGAGAGAGAAAGCAAAGCTGTGAGTGAGAGAGAGAGAAATAAAGAGAAGCTGTGAGTGAGAGAGAGAAAGAGAAGCTGAGAGTGTGAGAGAGAGAAAGATAAGCTGAGAATGGGAGAGTGAAAGAGAAGCTGTGAGTGAGAGAGAGAGAGAGTGAAGCTGAGTGAGAGAGTGAGAAAGAGAGTGAGAAAGAGAGAGTAAAAGAGAAGCTGTGAGTGATAGAGAGAGAATCTGTGAGTGAGAGAGAGAGAAACAGAAGCAGTGTGAGAGAGAGAAACAGAAGCTGAGAGTGAGTGAGAGAGAGAAAGAGAATGTGTGAGTGAGAGAGAGAGAAAGAGAAGCTGTGAGTGTGAGAGAGAGAAAGAGAAGCTGTGAGTGAGAGAGAGAAAGAGAAATTAGAGTGAAAAAGAGAGAGAGAAAGAGAAGCTGTGAGTGGGAGAGAGAGAGTGTGTGTGTGAGTGAGAGAGAGAGAGACAAAGAGAAGCTGTGAGTGAGAGAGAGAGAGAACCTGTGAGTGAGAGAGAGAGGAGAACCTGTGAGTGAGTGAGAGAGAGAAAGAGAAGCTGTGAGTGAGAGAGAGAGAGAAAAAGAAGCTGTGTGTGTGAGAGAGAAAGAGAAGCTGTGAGTGAGATAGAGAGAGAAAGAGAAGCTGTTAGTGAGAGAGAGGGAAAGAGAAGCTGAGAGTGAGAGTGAGAGAGAGAAGCTGTGTGTGTGTGAGAGAGAGAAGATATGAGTGAGAGAGAGAAAGTGAAGCTGTGAGTGAGAGAGAGAGAGAAAAGATGTGAGTGAGAGAGAGAGAGAAAGAGAAGCTGTGAGTGAGAGAGAGAGAAAGAAAGAGAAGCTGTGAGTGAGACAGAGAGAGAGAAAGAGAAGCTGTGAGAGAGAGAGTGAGGGAGAAAGAGAAGCTGTGTGTGTGAGAGAGAGAAAGAGAAGCTGTGAGTGAGAGTGAGTGAGAGAGAGAGAATGAGAAGGTGTGAGTGAGAGAGAGAGAGAAAGAGAAGCTGTGAGTGAGAGAGAGAGAGAATGAGAAGCTGTGAGTGAGAGAGAGATGCTGTGAGTGAGTGAGAGAGAGAGAAGATGTGAGTGAGAGAGAGAGAGAAGATGTGAGTGAGAGAGAGAGAGAAAGAGAAGCTGTGAGTGAGAGAGAGAGAAAGTAAGAGAAGCTGTGAGTGAGACAGAGAGAGAAAGAGAAGCTGTGAGTGAGAGAGAGAGGGAGAAAGATAAGCTGTGAGAGAGAGAGAGAGAGAAAGAGAAGCTGTGAGAGAGAGAGAGAAAGAGAAGCTGTGAGTGAGAGAGAGAGTAATAGAAGCTGTGATTGAGAGTGAGAGAGAGAGAGAAAGAGAAGCTGTGAGTGAGAGAGAGAGAAGCTGTGAGAGAGAGAGAAAGAGAAGCTGTGATTGAGAGTGAGAGAGAGAAAGAGAAGCTGTGAATGGGAGAGAGAGAAAGAGAGTCTGTGAGTGAGAGAGAGAGAAAGAGAAGCTGTGAGTGAGTGAGAGAGAGAAAGAGAAGCTGAGAGTGAGAGAGAGAGAAAGATAAGCTGAGAACGGGAGAGTGAAAGAGAAGCTGTGAGTGAGAGAGAGAGAGTGAAGCTGAGTGAGAGAGTGAGAAAGAGAGTGAGAAAGAGAGAGTAAAAGAGAAGCTGTGAGTGATAGAGAGAGAATCTGTGAGTGAGAGAGAGAGAAACAGAAGCTGTGTGAGAGAGAGAAACAGAAGCTGAGAGTGAGTGAGAGAGAGAAAGAGAATGTGTGAGTGAGAGAGAGAGAAAGAGAAGCTGTGAGTGTGAGAGAGAGAAAGAGAAGCTGTGAGTGAGAGAGAGAAAGAGAAATTAGAGTGAAAAAGAGAGAGAGAAAGAGAAGCTGTGAGTGGGAGAGAGAGAGTGTGTGTGTGAGTGAGAGAGAGAGAGACAAAGAGAAGCTGTGAGTGAGAGAGAGAGAGAACCTGTGAGTGAGAGAGATAGGAGAACCTGTGAGTGAGTGAGAGAGAGAAAGGGAAGCTGTGAGTGAGTGAGAGAGAGAAAGAGAAGCTGTGTGTGTGTGTGAGAGAGAAAGAGAAGCTGTGAGTGAGAGAGAGAGAGAAAAAGAAGCTGTGTGTGTGAGAGAGAAAGAGAAGCTGTGAGTGAGATAGAGAGAGAAAGAAGCTGTTAGTGAGAGAGAGGGAAAGAGAAGCTGAGAGTGAGAGTGAGAGAGAGAAGCTGTGTGTGTGTGAGAGAGAGAAGATATGAGTGAGAGAGAGAAAGTGAAGCTGTGAGTGAGAGAGAGAGAGAAAAGATGTGAGTGAGAGAGAGAGAGAAAGAGAAGCTGTGAGTGAGAGAGAGAGAAAGAAAGAGAAGCTGTGAGTGAGACAGAGAGAGAGAAAGAGAAGCTGTGAGAGAGAGAGTGAGGGAGAAAGAGAAGCTGTGTGTGTGTGAGAGAGAAAGAGAAGCTGTGAGTGAGAGTGAGTGAGAGAGAGAATGAGAAGGTGTGAGTGAGAGAGAGAGAGAAAGAGAAGCTGTGAGTGAGAGAGAGAGAGAATGAGAAGCTGTGAGTGAGAGAGAGATGCTGTGAGTGAGTGAGAGAGAGAGAAGCTGTGAGTGAGAGAGAGAGAGAGAAGATGTGAGTGAGAGAGAGAGAGAAAGAGAAGCTGTGAGTGAGAGAGAGAGAAAGTAAGAGAAGCTGTGAGTGAGACAGAGAGAGAAAGAGAAGCTGTGAGTGAGAGAGAGAGGGAGAAAGATAAGCTGTGAGAGAGAGAGAGAGAAAGAGAAGCTGTGAGAGAGAGAGAGAAAGAGAAGCTGTGAGTGAGAGAGAGAGTAATAGAAGCTGTGATTGAGAGTGAGAGAGAGAGAGAAAGAGAAGCTGTGAGTGAGAGAGAGAGAAGCTGTGAGTGAGAGAGAGAAAGAGAAGCTGTGATTGAGAGTGAGAGAGAGAAAGAGAAGCTGTGAGTGGGAGAGAGAGAAAGAGAGTCTGTGAGTGAGAGAGAGAGAAAGAGAAGCTGTGAGAGAGTGAGCGAGAGAAAGGGATGCTGTGACTGAGAGAGAGAGAAAGAGAACCTGTCAGTGAGAGAGAGAGAGAAAGAGAAGCTGTGAGTGAGAAGGAGATGGAAAGAGAAGCTGAGTGAGTGAGAGAGAGAGAGAGACAGAGAAATTAGTGTGAGAAAGAGAGAAGCTATGAGTGAGAGAGTGAGAGAGAGAAAGAGAAGCTGTTAGTGAGTGAGAGAGAGAGAGAAAAAGAGAAGTTTTGAGTGAGAGAGAGAGAAAGAGAAGCTGTGAGTGAGAGAGAGAAAGAGAGAAAGAGAAGCTGTGAGTGAGAGAGAGAAAGAGAAGCTGTGAGTGAGATGGAGAGAGAGAAAGAGAAGCTGAGAGTGACACAGAGAGAGAAGCTGTGAGTTAGAGAGAGAGAGAGAAAGAGAAGCTGTGAGTGACAGAGAGAGAGAAAGAGAAGCTGAGAGTGAGAGAGAGAGAGAAATTGAAGCTGTGAGTGAGAGAGAGAGAGAGAAAGAGAAGCTGTGTGTGTGAGAGAAAAAGATAGTCTGAGAAAGAGAGAGTGAAAGAGAAGCTGTGAGTGAGAGAGAGAGAAGCTGTGAGTGAGAGAGTGAGAAAGAGAGTGAGAAAGAGAGAATAAAAGAGAAGCTATGAGTGAGTGAGAGAGAGAGAAGCTGTGACTGAGAGAGAGAGAAGCTGTGAGTGAGAGAGAGAGAAAAAAAGAAGCTGTGTGTGTGAGAGAGAGAAAGAGAAGCTGTGAGTGAGATATAGAGAGAAAGAGAAGCTGTTAGTGAGACAGAGGGAAAGAAGCTGTGATTGAGAGTGAGGGAGAGAAGCTGTGTGTGTGTGAGAGAGAGAAGATATGAGTGAGAGAAAGAAAGAGAAGCTGTGAGTGAGAGAGAGGGAGAAAGAGAAGATTTGTGTGTGTGAGAGAGAAAGAGAAGCTGTGAGTGAGAGTGCGTGTGATAGAGAGAATGAGAAGCTGTGAGTGAGAGAGAGAGAGAAAGAGAAGCTGTGAGTGAGAGAGAGAGAGAATGAGAAGCTGTGAGTGAGAGAGAGAAGCTGTGAGTGAGAGAGAGAGAGAGAGAAGATGTGAGTGAGAGAGAGAGAGAAAGAGTATCTGTGAGTGAGAGAGAGAGAAAGTAAGAGAAGCTGTGAATGAGACAGAGAGAGAAATAGAAGCTGTGAGTGAGAGACAGAGGGAGAAAGATAAGCTGTGAGAGAGAGAGAGAGAAAGAGAAGCTGTGAGTGAGAGAGAGAGAGAAAGAGAAGCTGTGATTGAGAGTGAGAGAGAGAGATAAAGAGAAGCTGTGAGTGAGTGAGAGAGAAAGAGAAGCTGTGAGTGAGAGAGAGAGAAGCTGTGAGTGAGAGAGAGAAAGAGAAGCTGTGATTAAGAGTGAGAGAGAGAAAGAGAAGCTGTGAGTGGGAGAGAGAGAAAGAGAGTCTGTGAGAGAGAGAGAAAGAGAAGCTGTGAGTGAGTGAGAGAGAGAAAGGGAAGTTGTGAGTGAGAGAGAGAGAAAGAGAACCTGTCAGTGAGAGAGAGAGAGAAAGAGAAGCTGTGAGTGAGAAGGAGAGGGAAAGAGAAGCTGTGAGTGAGTGAGCGAGAGAGAAAGAGAAGCTGTGAGAGAGAAAGAGAGAAGCTGTGAGTGAGAGAGTGAGAGAGAGAAAAGAAGCTGTTAGTGAGTGAGAGAGAGAGAAAGATTTGTGAGTGAGAGAGAGAGAGAAAGAGAAGCTGTGAGTGAGAGAGAGAGAGAAAGAGAAGCTGTGAGTGAGAGAGAGAAAGAGAAGCTGTGAGTGAGAGGGAGACAGAGAAAGAGAAGCTGAGAGTGACACAGAGAGAGAAGCTGTGAGTTAGAGAGAGAGAGAAAGAGAAGCTGTGAGTTACAGAGAGAGAGAAAGAGAAGCTGAGAGTGAGAGAGAGAGAAATTGAAGCTGTGAGTGAGAGAGTGAGAGAGAAAGAGAAGCTGTGTGTGAGAGAGAGAAAGATAGTCTGAGAAAGAGAGAGTGAAAGAGAAGCTGTGAGTGAGAGAGAGAGAGAAGCTGTGAGTGAGAGAGAGAGAAAGAGAAGCTGTGAGTGAGAGAGAGACAAAGATAAGCTGTGAGTGAGAGAGAAACAGAAGCTGAGAGTGAGTGAGAGAGAGAAAGAGAAGCTGTGAGTGAAAGAGAGAGAAAGAGAAGCTGTGCATTAGAGAGAGAGAAAGAGAGAAATTAGAGTGAGAAAGAGAGAGAGAAAGAGAAGCTGTGAGTGGGAGAGAGAGAAAGAGTGTCTGTGAGTGAGTGAGAGAGAGAGAGAAGCTGTGAGTGAGAGAGAGAGAGAAGCTGTGAGTGAGAGAGAGAGAGAGAACCTGTGAGTAAGAGAGAGAGAAGCTGTGAGTGAGTGAGAGAGAGAAAGGGAAGCTGTGAGTGAGTGAGAGAGAGATAGAGAAGCTGCGTGTGTGTGTGAGAGAGAGAGAAGCTGTGAGTGAGAGAGAGAGAGAAAAAGAAGCTGTGTGTGTGTGAGAGAGAAAGAGAAGCTGTGAGTGAGATAGAGAGAGAAAGAGAAGCTGTTAGTGAGAGAGAGGGAAAGAGAAGCTGTGAGTGAGAGTGAGGGAGAGAAGCTGTGTGTGTGTGAGAGAGAGAAGATATGAGTGAGAGAAAGAAAGAGAAGCTGTGAGTGAGACAGAGAGAGAGAAAGAGAAGCTGTGAGTGAGAGAGAGAGGGAGAAAGAGATGCTTTGTGTGTGTGAGAGAGAAAGAGAAGCTGTGAGTGAGACTGAGTGAGATAGAGAGAATGAGAAGCTGTGAGTGAGAGAGAGAGAGAAAGAGAATCTGTGAGTGAGAGAGAGAGAGAATGAGAAGCTTTGAGTGAGAGAGAGAAGCTGTGTGTGTGTGAGAGAGAGAGAGAGAGAAGATGTGAGTGAGAGAGAGAGAGAGAAAGAGAATCTGTGAGTGAGAGGGATAGAAAGTAAGAGAAGCTGTGAGTGAGAGACAGAGGGAGAAAGATAAGCTGTGAGAGAGAGAGAGAAAGAGAAGCTGTGAGTGAGAGAGAGAGAGAAAGAGAAGCTGTGATTGAGAGAGAGAGAGAGATAAAGAGAAGCTGTGAGTGAGAGAGAGAGAAGATGTGAGTGAGAGAGAGAGAAGCTGTGAGTGAGAGAGAGAAAGAGAAGCTGTGATTAAGAGTGAGAGAGAGAAAGAGAAGCTGTGAGTGGGAGAGAGAGAAAGAGAGTCTGTGAGTGAGAGAGAGAGAAAGAGAAGCTGTGAGTGAGTGAGAGAGAGAAAGGGAAGCTGTGAGTGAGAGAGAGAGAAAGAGAACCTGTCAGTGAGAGAGAGAGAGAAAGAAAGAGAAGCTGTGAGTGAGAAGGAGAGGGAAAGAGAAGCTGTGAGTGAGTGAGCGAGAGAGAGAGAGAAAGAGAAGCTGTGAGAGAGAAAGAGAGAAGCTGTGTGTGAGTGAGAGAGAGAGAGAGAAAGAGATGTGAGTAAGAGAGAGAGAAAGAAAGAGAAGCTGTGAGTGAGAGAGAGAGAGAGAAAGAGAAGCTGAGAGTGAGAGAGAGAAATTGAAGCTGTGAGTGAGTGAGAGAGAGAAAGAGAAGCTGTGTGTGTGTGAGAGAAATATAGTATGAGAAAGAGAGAGTGAAAGAGAAGCTGTGAGAGAGAGAGAGAGAGCAGCTGTGAGTGAGAGAGTGAGAAAGAGAGTGAGAAAGAGAGAGTAAAAGAGAAGCTGTGAGTGAGAGAGAGAGAGAAGCTGTGACTGAGAGAGAGAAGCTGTGACTGAGAGAGAGAGAAAGAGAAGCTGTGAGTGAGAGAGAGAGAGAAAGAGAAGCTGTGATTGACAGAGAGAAAGCAAAGCTGTGAGTGAGAGAGAGAGAGAGAAAGAGAAGCTGTGAGTGAGAGAGAGAGAGAAGCTGTGAGTGAGTGAGTGAGAGAGAGAAGCTGTGAGTGAGAGTCAGAAAGAGAGTGAGAAAGAGAGAGTAAAAGAGAAGCTGTGAGTGAGAGAGAGAGAGAATCTGTGAGAGAGAGAGAGAAGCTGTGTGAGAGAGAGAAAGAGAAGCTGTGAGTGAGAGAGAAACAGAAGCTGAGAGTGAGAGAGAGAGAAGCTGTGAGTGAGAGAGAGAGAGAGAGAGAGAAATTAGAGTGAGAAAGAGAGAGAGAAAGAGAAGCTGTGAGTGGGAGAGAGAGAAAGAGTGTCTGTGAGTGAGAGAGAGAGAAAGAGAAGCTGTGAGTGTGAGAGAGAGAGAAGCTGTGAGTGAGAGAGAAGGATAAGCCGTGAGAGAAAGGGAAGCTGTAAATGAGAGAGAGAGAGAGAGAGAAGATGTGTGTGAGAGAGAGAGAGAGAAAGAGAAGCAGTGAGTGAGAGAGAAAGAAAAAGAGAAGCTGTGAGTGAGAATGAGATAGAAAGAGAAGCTGTGAGTGAGTGAGAGAGAGATAGAGAAAGAGAAGCTGTGAGAGAGAAAGAGAGAAGCTGTGAGTGAGAGAGTGAGAGAGAGAAAGATAAGCTGTGAGTGAGTGAGTGAGAGAGAAGCTGTGTGTGAGCGAGAGAGAGAGAAAGAGAAGCTGTGAGTGAGAGAGAGAGAAAGAGAAGCTGTGAGTGAGAGAGAGAAAGATAAGCTGTGAGTGAGAGAGAGAGAAAGAGAAGCTGAGTGAGTGAGAGAGAGCAAGGGAACCTGTGAGTGACAGAGAGAGAGATAGAAAGAGAAGCTGTGAGTGAGAGAGAGAGAAAGAGAAGCTGAGAGTGAGAGAGAGAGAGAAAGAGAAGCTGTGAGTGAGAAGGAGAGGGAAAGAGAAGCTGTGAGTGAGTGAGTGAGAGAGAGAGAGAAAAAGACAAGCTGAGAGAGAAAGAGAGAAGCTGTGAGTGAGTGAGAGAGAAAGAGAAGCTGTGAGTGAGAGAGAGAGAGAGAACGAGAAGCTGTGAGTGAGTGAGAGAGAGAGAGAGAAATTAGAGTGAGAAAGAGAGAGAGAAAGAGAAGCTGTGAGTGGGAGAGAGAGAGAAAGAAGCTGTGTGTGAGTGAGAGAGAGAGAAGCTGTGAGTGAGAGAGAGGAAGGGAAACTGTGAGTGAGAGAGAGAGAGAAGCTGTGAGTGAGGGAGAGAAAGAGAAGCTGTAAGTGAGAGAGAGAGAGAAAGAGAAGCTGTGAGAGAGAAGGAGAGAAGCTGTGAGTGTGAGAGTGAGAGAGAGAAAGAGAAGCTGTGAGTGAGAGTGAGAGAGAGAGAAAGAGAAGCTGTGAGTGAGAGAGAGAGAGAAGCTGTGAGTGAGAGAGAGAGAGAAGCTGTGAGTGAGAGAGAGAGAGAGAAGCTGTGAGTGAGTGAGAGAGAAAGAAAGAGAAGCTTTGAGTGAGTGAGAGAGAGAAAGGGAAGCTGTGAGTGAGAGAGAGAGAGATAGAGAAAGAGTCGCTGTGAGTTAGAGAGAGAAAGAGAAGCTGTGAGTGAGAGAGAGAGGGAGAAAGATAAGCTGTGTGAGAGAGAGAGAGAGAAAGAGAAGCTGTGAGAGAGAGAGAGAGAAAGAGAAGCTGTGAGTGAGAGAGAGAGTAATAGAAGCTGTGATTGAGAGTGAGAGAGAGAGAGAAAGAGAAGCTGTGAGTGAGAGAGAGAGAAGCTGTGAGAGAGAGAGAGAAAGAGAAGCTGTGATTGAGAGTGAGAGAGAGAAAGAGAAGCTGTGAGTGGGAGAGAGAGAAAGAGAGTCTGTGAGTGAGAGAGAGAGAAAGAGAAGCTGTGAGTGAGTGAGCGAGAGAAAGGGAAGCTGTGACTGAGAGAGAGAGAAAGAGAACCTGTCAGTGAGAGAGAGAGAGAAAGAGAAGCTGTGAGTGAGTGAGAGAGAGAAAGAGAAGCTGAGAGTGAGAGAGAGAGAAAGATAAGCTGAGAACGGGAGAGTGAAAGAGAAGCTGTGAGTGAGAGAGAGAGAGTGAAGCTGAGTGAGAGAGTGAGAAAGAGAGTGAGAAAGAGAGAGTAAAAGAGAAGCTGTGAGTGATAGAGAGAGAATCTGTGAGTGAGAGAGAGAGAAACAGAAGCTGTGTGAGAGAGAGAAACAGAAGCTGAGAGTGAGTGAGAGAGAGAAAGAGAATGTGTGAGTGAGAGAGAGAGAAAGAGAAGCTGTGAGTGTGAGAGAGAGAAAGAGAAGCTGTGAGTGAGAGAGAGAAAGAGAAATTAGAGTGAAAAAGAGAGAGAGAAAGAGAAGCTGTGAGTGGGAGAGAGAGAGTGTGTGTGTGAGTGAGAGAGAGAGAGACAAAGAGAAGCTGTGAGTGAGAGAGAGAGAGAACCTGTGAGTGAGAGAGAGAGGATAACCTGTGAGTGAGTGAGAGAGAGAAAGGGAAGCTGTGAGTGAGTGAGAGAGAGAAAGAGAAGCTGTGTGTGTGTGTGAGAGAGAAAGAGAAGCTGTGAGTGAGAGAGAGAGAGAAAAAGAAGCTGTGTGTGTGAGAGAGAAAGAGAAGCTGTGAGTGAGATAGAGAGAGAAAGAAGCTGTTAGTGAGAGAGAGGGAAAGAGAAGCTGAGAGTGAGTGAGAGAGAGAAAGAGAAGCTGTGAGTGAAAGAGAGAGAAAGAGAAGCTGTGCATTAGAGAGAGAGAAAGAGAGAAATTAGAGTGAGAAAGAGAGAGAGAAAGAGAAGCTGTGAGTGGGAGAGAGAGAAAGAGTGTCTGTGAGTGAGTGAGAGAGAGAGAGAAGCTGTGAGTGAGAGAGAGAGAGAAGCTGTGAGTGAGAGAGAGAGAGAGAACCTGTGAGTAAGAGAGAGAGAAGCTGTGAGTGAGTGAGAGAGAGAAAGGGAAGCTGTGAGTGAGTGAGAGAGAGAAAGAGAAGCTGCGTGTGTGTGTGAGAGAGAGAGAAGCTGTGAGTGAGAGAGAGAGAGAAAAAGAAGCTGTGTGTGTGTGAGAGAGAAAGAGAAGCTGTGAGTGAGATAGAGAGAGAAAGAGAAGCTGTTAGTGAGAGAGAGGGAAAGAGAAGCTGTGAGTGAGAGTGAGGGAGAGAAGCTGTGTGTGTGTGTGAGAGAGAAGATATGAGTGAGAGAAAGAAAGAGAAGCTGTGAGTGAGACAGAGAGAGAGAAAGAGAAGCTGTGAGTGAGAGAGAGAGGGAGAAAGAGATGCTTTGTGTGTGTGAGAGAGAAAGAGAAGCTGTGAGTGAGACTGAGTGAGATAGAGAGAATGAGAAGCTGTGAGTGAGAGAGAGAGAGAAAGAGAATCTGTGAGTGAGAGAGAGAGAGAATGAGAAGCTTTGAGTGAGAGAGAGAAGCTGTGTGTGTGTGTGAGAGAGAGAGAGAGAAGATGTGAGTGAGAGAGAGAGAGAGAAAGAGAATCTGTGAGTGAGAGGGATAGAAAGTAAGAGAAGCTGTGAGTGAGAGACAGAGGGAGAAAGATAAGCTGTGAGAGAGAGAGAGAAAGAGAAGCTGTGAGTGAGAGAGAGAGAGAAAGAGAAGCTGTGATTGAGAGAGAGAGAGAGATAAAGAGAAGCTGTGAGTGAGAGAGAGAGAAGCTGTGAGTGAGAGAGAGAGAAGCTGTGAGTGAGAGAGAGAAAGAGAAGCTGTGATTAAGAGTGAGAGAGAGAAAGAGAAGCTGTGAGTGGGAGAGAGAGAAAGAGAGTCTGTGAGTGAGAGAGAGAGAAAGAGAAGCTGTGAGTGAGTGAGAGAGAGAAAGGGAAGCTGTGAGTGAGAGAGAGAGAAAGAGAACCTGTCAGTGAGAGAGAGAGAGAAAGAAAGAGAAGCTGTGAGTGAGAAGGAGAGGGAAAGAGAAGCTGTGAGTGAGTGAGCGAGAGAGAGAGAGAAAGAGAAGCTGTGAGAGAGAAAGAGAGAAGCTGTGTGTGAGTGAGAGAGAGAGAAAGAGATGTGAGTAAGAGAGAGAGAAAGAAAGAGAAGCTGTGAGTGAGAGAGAGAGAGAGAAAGAGAAGCTGAGAGTGAGAGAGAGAAATTGAAGCTGTGAGTGAGAGAGAGAGAGAAAGAGAAGCTGTGTGTGTGTGAGAGAAATATAGTATGAGAAAGAGAGAGTGAAAGAGAAGCTGTGAGAGAGAGAGAGAGAGAAGCTGTGAGTGAGAGAGTGAGAAAGAGAGTGAGAAAGAGAGAGTAAAAGAGAAGCTGTGAGTGAGAGAGAGAGAGAAGCTGTGACTGAGAGAGAGAAGCTGTGACTGAGAGAGAGAGAAAGAGAAGCTGTGAGTGAGAGAGAGAGAGAAAGAGAAGCTGTGATTGACAGAGAGAAAGCAAAGCTGTGAGTGAGAGAGAGAGAGAGAAAGAGAAGCTGTGAGTGAGAGAGAGAGAGAAGCTGTGAGTGAGTGAGTGAGAGAGAGAAGCTGTGAGTGAGAGTCAGAAAGAGAGTGAGAAAGAGAGAGTAAAAGAGAAGCTGTGAGTGAGAGAGAGAGAGAATCTGTGAGTGAGAGAGAGAGAAGCTGTGAGAGAGAGAGAAAGAGAAGCTGTGAGTGAGAGAGAAACAGAAGCTGAGAGTGAGAGAGAGAGAAGCTGTGAGTGAGAGAGAGAGAGAGAGAGAAATTAGAGTGAGAAAGAGAGAGAGAAAGAGAAGCTGTGAGTGGGAGAGAGAGAAAGAGTGTCTGTGAGTGAGAGAGAGAGAAAGAGAAGCTGTGAGTGTGAGAGAGAGAGAAGCTGTGAGTGAGAGAGAAGGATAAGCCGTGAGAGAAAGGGAAGCTGTAAATGAGAGAGAGAGAGAGAGAGAAGATGTGTGTGAGAGAGAGAGAGAGAAAGAGAAGCAGTGAGTGAGAGAGAAAGAAAAAGAGAAGCTGTGAGTGAGAATGAGATAGAAAGAGAAGCTGTGAGTGAGTGAGAGAGAGATAGAGAAAGAGAAGCTGTGAGAGAGAAAGAGAGAAGCTGTGAGTGAGAGAGTGAGAGAGAGAAAGATAAGCTGTGAGTGAGTGAGTGAGAGAGAAGCTGTGTGTGAGCGAGAGAGAGAGAAAGAGAAGCTGTGAGTGAGAGAGAGAGAAAGAGAAGCTGTGAGTGAGAGAGAGAAAGATAAGCTGTGAGTGAGAGAGAGAGAAAGAGAAGCTGAGTGAGTGAGAGAGAGCAAGGGAACCTGTGAGTGACAGAGAGAGAGATAGAAAGAGAAGCTGTGAGTGAGAGAGAGAGAAAGAGAAGCTGAGAGTGAGAGAGAGAGAGAAAGAGAAGCTGTGAGTGAGAAGGAGAGGGAAAGAGAAGCTGTGAGTGAGTGAGTGAGAGAGAGAGAGAAAAAGACAAGCTGAGAGAGAAAGAGAGAAGCTGTGAGTGAGTGAGAGAGAAAGAGAAGCTGTGAGTGAGAGAGAGAGAGAGAACGAGAAGCTGTGAGTGAGTGAGAGAGAGAGAGAGAAATTAGAGTGAGAAAGAGAGAGAGAAAGAGAAGCTGTGAGTGGGAGAGAGAGAGAAAGAAGCTGTGTGTGAGTGAGAGAGAGAGAAGCTGTGAGTGAGAGAGAGGAAGGGAAACTGTGAGTGAGAGAGAGAGAGAAGCTGTGAGTGAGGGAGAGAAAGAGAAGCTGTAAGTGAGAGAGAGAGAGAAAGAGAAGCTGTGAGAGAGAAGGAGAGAAGCTGTGAGTGTGAGAGTGAGAGAGAGAAAGAGAAGCTGTGAGTGAGAGTGAGAGAGAGAGAAAGAGAAGCTGTGAGTGAGAGAGAGAGAGAAGCTGTGAGTGAGAGAGAGAGAGAAGCTGTGAGTGAGAGAGAGAGAGAGAAGCTGTGAGTGAGTGAGAGAGAAAGAAAGAGAAGCTTTGAGTGAGTGAGAGAGAGAAAGGGAAGCTGTGAGTGAGAGAGAGAGAGATAGAGAAAGAGTCGCTGTGAGTTAGAGAGAGAAAGAGAAGCTGTGAGTGAGAGAGAGAGGGAGAAAGATAAGCTGTGTGAGAGAGAGAGAGAGAAAGAGAAGCTGTGAGAGAGAGAGAGAGAAAGAGAAGCTGTGAGTGAGAGAGAGAGTAATAGAAGCTGTGATTGAGAGTGAGAGAGAGAGAGAAAGAGTAGCTGTGAGTGAGAGAGAGAGAAGCTGTGAGAGAGAGAGAGAAAGAGAAGCTGTGATTGAGAGTGAGAGAGAGAAAGAGAAGCTGTGAGTGGGAGAGAGAGAAAGAGAGTCTGTGAGTGAGAGAGAGAGAAAGAGAAGCTGTGAGTGAGTGAGCGAGAGAAAGGGAAGCTGTGACTGAGAGAGAGAGAAAGAGAACCTGTCAGTGAGAGAGAGAGAGAAAGAGAAGCTGTGAGTGAGTGAGAGAGAGAAAGAGAAGCTGAGAGTGAGAGAGAGAGAAAGATAAGCTGAGAACGGGAGAGTGAAAGAGAAGCTGTGAGTGAGAGAGAGAGAGTGAAGCTGAGTGAGAGAGTGAGAAAGAGAGTGAGAAAGAGAGAGTAAAAGAGAAGCTGTGAGTGATAGAGAGAGAATCTGTGAGTGAGAGAGAGAGAAACAGAAGCTGTGTGAGAGAGAGAAACAGAAGCTGAGAGTGAGTGAGAGAGAGAAAGAGAATGTGTGAGTGAGAGAGAGAGAAAGAGAAGCTGTGAGTGTGAGAGAGAGAAAGAGAAGCTGTGAGTGAGAGAGAGAAAGAGAAATTAGAGTGAAAAAGAGAGAGAGAAAGAGAAGCTGTGAGTGGGAGAGAGAGAGTGTGTGTGTGAGTGAGAGAGAGAGAGACAAAGAGAAGCTGTGAGTGAGAGAGAGAGAGAACCTGTGAGTGAGAGAGAGAGGATAACCTGTGAGTGAGTGAGAGAGAGAAAGGGAAGCTGTGAGTGAGTGAGAGAGAGAAAGAGAAGCTGTGTGTGTGTGAGAGAGAGAAAGAGAAGCTGTGAGTGAGAGAGAGAGAGAAAAAGAAGCTGTGTGTGTGAGAGAGAAAGAGAAGCTGTGAGTGAGATAGAGAGAGAAAGAAGCTGTTAGTGAGAGAGAGGGAAAGAGAAGCTGAGAGTGAGAGTGAGAGAGAGAAGCTGTGTGTGTGTGAGAGAGAGAAGATATGAGTGAGAGAGAGAAAGTGAAGCTGTGAGTGAGAGAGAGAGAGAAAAGATGTGAGTGAGAGAGAGAGAGAAAGAGAAGCTGTGAGTGAGAGAGAGAAAGAGAAGCTGTGAGTGTGAGAGAGAGAAAGAGAAGCTGTTAGTGAGAGAGAGAGAAAGAGAAACTGTGTGTGTGAGTGAGAGAGAAAGAGAAGGTGTGAGTGAGAGTGAGAGAGAGAAAGAGAAGCTGTGAGTGAGAGAGAGAGAAAGAGAAGCTGTGAGTCAGACAGAGAGAGAGAAAGAGAAGCTGTGAGAGAGAGAGAGAGGGAGAAAGAGAAGCTGTGAGAGAGAGAGAGAAAGAGAAGCTGTGAGTGTGTGTGAGAGAGAAAGAGAAGCTGTGAGTGAGAGAGAGAGAAAGAAAGAGAAATTAGAGTGAGAAAGAGAGAGAGAAAGAGAAGCTGTGAGTGAGAGAGAGAGAGAAGATGTGAGTGATAGAGAGAATGAGAAGCTGTGAGTGATAGAGAGAGTAAGTATGAGAAGCTGTGAGTTAGAGAGAGAAGGAGAAGCTGTGAGTGAGAGAGAGAGAGGGAGAAAGATAAGCTGTGTGAGAGAGAGAGAGAAGCTGTGTGTGTGAGAGAGAGAAAGAAAAGTTGTGATTGAGAGTGAGAGAGAGAGAGAAAGAGATGCTGTGAGTGAGAGAGAGAAGCTGTGAGTGAGAGAGAGAAAGAAAAGCGGTGAGAGAGAGAGTGAAAGAGAAGATATGAATGAGAGAGAGAGAGAAGCAGTGAGAGAGAGAGAGAGAAAGAGAAGCTGTGAGTGAGACAGAGAGAGAGAAAGAGAAGCTGTGAGAGAGAGAGAGGGAGAAAGAGAAGCTGAGAGAGAGAGAGAGAGAGAGAAGCTGTGAGTGTGTGGGTTAGAGAAAGAGAATCTGTGAGTAAGAGAGAGAAAGAAAGAGAAATTAGAGTGAGAAAGAGAGAGAGAAAGAGAAGCTGTGAGTGGGAGAGAGAGAAAGAGAGTCTGTGAGTGAGAGAGAGAGAGAAGCTGTGAGTGAGAGAGAGAGTGCCGCTGTGAGTGAGAGAGAGAGAAAGAGAAGCTGTGAATGAGAGAGAGAGAGAATGAGAAGCTGTGAGTGAGAGAGAGAGAGAAAGAAAGAGAAGCTGTGAGTGAGTGAGAGAGAGAAAGGGAAGTTGTGAGTGAGAGAGAGAGAAAGAGAAGTTGTGAGTGAGAGAGAGAAAGAGAAGCTGTGAGTGAGAGAGAGAGAAAGAGAAGCTGTGAGTGAGGAGAGGGAAAGAGAAGCTGTGAGTGAGTGAGAGAGAGAGAGAGGGAGAAAGAGAAGCTGTGTGAGAGAGAGAGAAAGAGAAGCTGTGAGTGTGTGTGTGAGAGAAAGAGAAGCTGTGAGTGAGAGAGAGAGAAAGAAAGAGAAATTAGAGTGAGAAAGAGAGAGAGAAAGAGAAGCTGTGAGTGAGAGAGAGAGAGAAGATGTGAGTGATAGAGAGAGAGAATGAGAAGCTGTGAGTGATAGAGAGTGTAAGGAAGAGAAGCTGTGAGTGAGATAGAGAGAGAAGGAGAAGCTGTGAGTGAGAGAGAGAGAGGGAGAAAGATAAGCTGTGTGTGTGTGAGAGAGAGAAGCTGTGTGTGTGTGAGAGAGAAAGAAAAGTTGTGATTGAGAGTGAGAGAGAGAGAGAAAGAGATGCTGTGAGTGAGAGAGAGAAGCTGTGAGTGAGAGAGAGAAAGAAAAGCGGTGAGTGAGAGAGAGAGAGAAAGAGAAGATATGAATGAGAGAGAGAGAGAGAAGCAGTGAGAGAGAGAGAGAGAGAAGCTGTGAGTGAGACAGAGAGAGAGAAAGAGAAGCTGTGAGAGAGAGAGGGAGAAAGAGAAGCTGTGAGTGAGAGAGAGAGAAATAAAGAGAAATTAGAGTGAGAAAGAGAGAGAGAAAGAGAAGTTGTGAGTGGGAGAGAGAGAAAGAGAGTCTGTGAGTGTGAGAGAGAGAAGCTGTGAGTGAGAGAGAGAGTGCCGCTGTGAGTGTGAGAGAGAGAAAGAGAAGCTGTGAATGAGAGAGAGAGAGAATGAGAAGCTGTGAGTGAGAGAGAGAGAAAGAGAAGCTGTGAGTGAGAGAGACAGAGAAAGGGAAGTTGTGAGTGAGAGAGAGAAAGAGAAGCTGTGAGTGAGAGAGAGAGAAAGAGAAGCTGTGAGTGAGAAGGAGAGGGAAAGAGAAGCTGTGAGTGAGTGAGAGAGAGAGAGAAAGAGAAACTGTGAGTTTGTGAGAGAGAAAGAGAAGCTGTGAGTGAGAGAGAGAGAGAAAGAGAAGCTGTGAGTGAGAAGGAGAGGGAAAGAGAAGCTGTGAGTGAGTGAGAGAGAGAGGGAGAGAAAGAGAGAAGCTGTGAGTGAGAGAGTGAGAGAGAGATAGAGAAGCTGTTAGTGAGAGTGAGAGAGAGAGAAAGAGAAGCTGTGAGTGAGAGAGAGATTGAAAGAGAAGCTGTGAGTGAGAGAGAGAGAGAAAGAGAAGCTGTGAGTGAGAGAGAGATAGAGAAGCTGTGAGTGAGAGGGAGAGAGAGAAAGAGAAGCTCTGAGTGACACAGAGAGAGAGAAGCTGTGAGTTAGAGAGAGAGAAAGAGAAGCTGTGAGTGACAGAGAGAGAGAAAGAGAAGCTGAGAGTGAGAGAGAGAGAGAGAAAGTGAAGCTATGAGTGAGAGAGTGAAAGAGAAGCTGTGAGTGAGAGAGAGAGAGTGAGAAAGAGAAGCTGTGTGTGTGTGAGAGAGAAAGAGAAGCTGTGAGTGAGAGTGAGAGAGAGAGAGAGAAAGAGAAGCTGTGAGTGAGAGAGAGAGTGAAAGAGAAGCTGTGAGTGAGAGAGAGAGAAAGAGAAGCTGTGAGTGAGAGAGAGAGAATGAGAAGCTGTGAGTGAGAGAGAGAGAAGCTGTGAGTGAGAGAGAGAGAAAGTGAAGCTGTGAGTGAGAGAGAGAGAGAGAAAGAGAAGCTGTGTGTGTGTGAGAGAGAGAAAGATAGTTTGAGAAAGAGAGAGTGAAAGAGAAGCTGTGAGTGAGAGAGAGAGAGAGGGAGAAAGAGAAGCTGTGTGTGTGTGAGAGAGAGAGAGAAGCTGTGAGTGAGAGTGAGAGAGAGAGAGAGAAAGAGCTGTAAGTGAGAGAGAGAGAGAATGAGAAGCTGTGAGTGAGAGAGAGAAGTTGTGAGAGAGAGAGAAAGAGAAGCTGTGAGTGAGAGAGAGAGAGATGTGAATGATAGAGAGAGAGAATGAGAAGCTGTGAGTGAGAGAGAAAGTAAGAGAAGCTGTGAGTGAGATAGAGAGAGAGAGAAAGAGAAGCTGTGAGTGAGAGAGAGAGGGAGAAAGATAATCTGTGAGAGAGAGAGAGAGAGAAAGAGAAACTGTGTGAGAGAGAGAGAGAGAAAGAGAAGGTGTGATTGAGAGGAGAGAGAAAGAGAAGCTGTGAGTGAGAGAGAGAGAAAGAGAAGCTGTGAGTGAGAGAGAGAGAATCTGTGAGTGAGAGAGAGAAAGAAAAGCAGTGAGAGAGAGAGAGAGAAAGAGAAGATATGAGTGAGTGAGAGAGAGAAGCAGTGAGAGAGAGAGAGAAACAGAAGCTGTGAGTGAGACAGAGAGAGAAAGAGAAGCTGTGAGAGAGAGAGAGGCAGAAAGAGAAGCTGTGAGAGAGAGAGAGAAAGAGAAGCTGTGAGTGTGTGTGAGAGAGAAACAGAAGCTGTGAGTGAGTGAGAGAGAAAGAAAGAGAAATTAGAGTGAGAAAGAGAGAGAGAAAGAGAAGCTGTGACTGGGAGAGAGAGAAAGAGAGTCTGTGAGTGAGAGAGAGAGAAGCTGTGAGTGTGAGAGAGAGAGAGCCGCTGTGAGGGAGAGAGAGAGAAAGAGAAGCTGTGAATGAGAGAGAGAGAGAAAGAGAAGCTTTGTGTGAGAGAGAGAAAGAGAAGCTGTGAGTGAGTGAGAGAGAGAGAAAGGGAAGTTGTGAGTGAGAGAGAGAGAGAAAGAGAAGCTGTGAGTGAGAGAGAGAGAAAGAGAAGCTGTGAGTGAGAGAGAGAAAGAAAGAGAAGCTGTGAGTGAGAAGGAGAGGGAAAGAGAAGCTGTGAGTGAGTGAGAGAGAGAGAAAGAGAAGCTGTGAGTGAGAGAGAGAGAAAGAGAAGCTGTTAGTGAGAGAGAGAAAAAGAGAATCTGTGAGTTAAGAAGGAGAGGGAAAGAGAAGAAGTGAGTGAGTGAGAGAGAGAGAGAAAGAGAAGCTGTGAGAGAGAAAGAGAAGCTGTGAGTGAGAGAGTGAGAGAGAGAAAGAGAAGCTGTTAGTGAGAGTGTGAGAGAGAGAGAGAAGCTGTGAGTGAGAGAGAGATTGAAAGAGAAGCTGTGAGTGAGAGAGAGAGAGAGAAAGAGAAGCTGTGAGTGAGAGAGAGAAAGAGAAGCTGTGAGTGAGAGGGAGAGAGAGAAAGAGAAGCTATGAGTGACAAACAGAGATAGAAGCTGTGAGTTAGAGAGAGAGAAAGAGAAGCTGTGAGTGACAGAGAGAGAGAAAGAGAAGCTGAGAGTGAGAGAGAGAGAGAAAGTGAAGCTGTGCGTGAGAGAGAGAGAGAAAGAGAAGCTGTGTGTGTGTGAGAGAGAGAAGCTGTGAGTGAGAGAGAGAAAGAGAAGCTGTGAGTGAGAGTGTGAGAGAGAAGATGTGAGTGAGAGAGAGAGTAAGAGAAGCTGTGAGTGATACAGAGAGAGAGAAAGAGAAGCTGTGAGTGAGAGAGAGAGTGGGAGAAAGA
The DNA here is from genome assembly GCA_035047305.1 of Bradypodion pumilum. Classification (NCBI taxonomy): domain Eukaryota; kingdom Metazoa; phylum Chordata; class Lepidosauria; order Squamata; family Chamaeleonidae; genus Bradypodion; species Bradypodion pumilum. The sequence continues at coordinate 267,465,774 of JAWDJD010000001.1, read as the reverse complement.
TATGCTGTGTGTGAGAGAGAGGGAAAGAGAAGCTGTGTGAGAGAGAGAGAGAGAAAGAGAAGCCGTGAGTGAGAGAGAGAGAATCTGTGAGTGAGAGAGAGAAAGAAAAGCTGTGAGTGAGAGAGAGAGAGAGAAAGAGAAGATATGAGTGAGAGAGAGAGAGAAGCAGTGAGAGAGAGAGAGAGAAACAGAAGCTGTGAGAGACAGAGAGAGAAAGAGAAGCTGTGAGAGAGAGAGGGAGAAAGAGAAGCTGTGAGAGAGAGAGAAAGAGAAGCTGTGAGTGTGTGTGAGAGAGAAAGAGAAGCTGTGAGTGAGAGAGAGAGAAAGAAAGAGAAATTAGTGAGAAAGAGAGAGAAAGAGAAGCTGTGAGTGGGAGAGAGAGAAAGAGAGTCTGTGAGTGAGAGAGAGAGAGAGAAGCTGTGAGTGAGAGAGAGAGAGAGCCGCTGTGAGTGAGAGAGAGAGAAAGAGAAGCTGTGAATGAGAGAGAGAGAAAGAGAAACTGTGTGAGAGAAAGAGAAGCTGTGAGTGAGTGAGAGAGAGAGAAAGGGAAGTTGTGAGTGAGAGAGAGAGAGAGAAAGAGAAGCTGTGAGTGAGAGAGAGAGAAAGAGAAGCTGTGAGTGAGAGAGAGAGAGAAAGAGAAGCTGTGAGTGAGAAGGAGATGGAAAGAGAAGCTGTGAGTGAGTGAGAGAGAGAGAAAGAGAAGCTGTGAGAGAGAAAGAGAAGCTGTGAGTGAGAGAGTGAGAGAGAGAAGCTGTGAGTGAGAGAGAGATTGAAAGAGAAGCTGTGAGTGAGAGAGAGAGAGAGAGAAAGAGAAGCTGTGAGTGAGAGAGAGAAAGAGAAGCTGTGAGTGAGAGGGTGAGAGAGAAAGAGAAGCTGTGAGTCACACAGAGAGAGAGAAGCTGTGAGTTAGAGAGAGAGAAAGAGAAGCTGTGAGTGACAGAGAGAGAGAAAGAGAAGCTAAGAGAGAGAGAGAGAGAAGATGTGAGTGAGAGAGAGAGAGAATGAGAAGCTGTGAGTGAGAGAGACAGAAAGTAAGAGAAGCTGTGAGTGATACAGAGAGAGAGAAAGAGAAGCTGTGAGTGAGAGAGAGAGAGGGAGAAAGATAAGCTGTGTGTGAGAGAGAGAGAAAGAGAAGCTGTGAGACAGAGAGAGAGAAGCTGTGATTGAGAGTAAGAGAGAGAGAAAGAGAAGCTGTGAGTGAGAGAGAGAATGAGAAGCTGTGAGTGAGAGAGAGAGAAGCTGTGAGTGAGAGAGAGAAAGAAAAGCTGTGAGTGAGAGAGAGAGAGAAAGAGGATATGAGTGTGAGAGAGAGAGAAGCAGTGAGTGAGAGAGAGAGAGAGAGAGAAGCTGTGAGTGAGAGAGAGAGAGAGAAAGAGAAGCTGTGAGTGAGACAGAGAGAGAGAAAGAGAAGCTGTGAGTGAGTGAGAGAGAGAAAGGGAAGTTGTGAGTGAGAGAGAGAGAAAGAGAAGCTGTGAGTGAGAGAGAGAAAGAGAAGCTGTGAGTGAGAGAGAGAGATAGAGTAGCTGTGAGTGAGAAGGAGAGGGAAAGAGAAGCTGTGAGTGAGTGAGAGAGAGAGAGAGAAAGAGAGAAGCTGTGAGTGAGAGAGTGAGAGAGAGATAGAGAAGCTGTTAGTGAGAGTGAGAGAGAGAGAGAAATAGAAGCTGTGAGTGAGAGAGAGATTGAAAGATAAGCTGTGAGAGAGAGAGAGAGAGAGAAAGAGAAGCTGTGAGTGAGAGAGAGATAGAGAAGCTGTGAGTGAAAGGGAGAGAGAGAAAGAGAAGCTGTGAGTGACAGAGAGAGAGAGAAGCTGTGTGTGTGTGAGAGAAAGATAGTCTGAGAAAGAGAGAGTGAAAGAGAAGCTGTGAGTGAGAGAGAGAGAGGGAGAAAGAGAAGCTGTGTGTGTGAGAGAGAGAAAGAGAAGCTGTGAGTGAGAGTGAGAGAGAGAGAGAAGCTGTGAGTGTGAGTGAGAGAGAAAGAGAAGCTGTGAGTGAGTGAGAGAGAGAGAATGAGAAGCTGTGAGTGTGAGAGAGAAGCTGTGAGAGAGAGAAAGAGAAGATGTCAGTGAGAGAGAGAGAAAGTAAGAGAAGCTGTGAGTGAGATAGAGAGAGAGAGAAAGAGAAGCTGTGAGTGAGAGAGAGAGAGGGAGAGAAAGATAATCTGTGAGAGAGAGAGAGAAAGAGAAGCTGTGTGTTTTAGAGAGAGAGAAAGAGAAGCTGTGAGTGAGAGAGAGAGAAAGAGAAGCTGTGAGTGAGAGAGAGAGAAGCTATGAGTGAGAGAGAGAAAGAAAAGCTGTGAGTGAGAGAGAGAGAAAGAGAAGATATGAGTGAGAGAGAGAGAAAGAGAAGCTGTGAGTGAGAGAGAGAGAAGCTATGAGTGAGAGAGAGAAAGAAAAGCTGTGAGTGAGAGAGAGAGAGAAAGAGAAGATATGAGTGAGAGAGAGAGAAGCTGTGAGTGAGAGAGAGAGAAAGAAAGAGAAATTAGAGTGAGAAAGAGAGAGAGAAAGACAAGCTGTGAGTGGGAGAGAGAGAAAGAGAGTCTGTGAATCAGAGAGAGAGAGGGAAGCTGTGAGTGAGAGAGAGAGAGAGCCGCTGTGAGTGAGAGAGAGAAAGAGAAGCTGTGAATGAGAGAGAGAGAAAGAGAAGCTATGAGTGAGAAGGAGAAGGAAAGAGAAGCTGTGAGTGAGTGAGAGAGAGAAAGAGAAGCTGTGAGTGAGAGAGAGAGAAAGAGAAGCTGTGAGTGTGAGAGAGAGAGAAAGAGAAGCTGTGAGTAAGAAGGAGAAAGAGAAGAAGTGAGTGAGTGAGAGAGAGAGAGAAAGAGAAGCTGTGAGAGAGAAAGAGAAGCTGTGAGTGAGAGAGTGAGAGAGAGAAAGAGAATCTGTTAGTGAGAGTGAGAGAGAAAGAGAAGCTGTGAGTGAGAGAGAGATTGAAAGAGAAGCTGTGAGTGAGAGAGAGAGAGAAAGAGAAGCTGTGAGTGAGAGAGAGAAAGAGAAGCTGTGACTGAGAGGGAGAGAGAGAAAGAGAAGATGTGAGTTACACAGAGAGAGAGAAGCTGTGAGTTAGAGAGAGAAAGAGAGTCTGTGAGTGAGAGAGAGAGAGAAGCTGTGAGTGTGAGAGAGAGAGAGCCACTGTGAGTGAGAGAGAGAGAAAGAGAAGCTGTGAATGAGAGAGAGAGAGAGAGAGAAGCTTTGTGTGTGAGAGAGAAAGAGAAGCTGTGAGTGAGTGAGAGAGAGAGAAAGGGAAGTTGTGAGTGAGAGAGAGAGAGAAAGAGAAGCTGTGAGTGAGAGAGAGAGAAAGAGAAGCTGTGAGTGAGAGAGAGAGAGAAAGAGAAGCTGTGAGTGAGAAGGAGAGAGAAAGAGAAGCTGTGTGTGTGAGAGAGAGAAAGAGAAGCTGTGAGTGAGAGAGAGAGAAAAAGAGAAGCTGTGAGTTAAGAAGGTGAGGGAAAGAGAAGAAGTGAGTGAGTGAGAGAGAGAGAGAAAGAGAAGCTGTGAGAGAGAAAGAGAAGCTGTGAGTGAGAGTGAGAGAGAGAAAGAGAAGCTGTTAGTGAGAGTGAGAGAGAGAGAGAAGCTGTGAGTGAGAGAGAGATTGAAAGAGAAGCTGTGAGTGAGAGAGAGAGAGAGAAAGAGAAGCTGTGAGTGAGAGAGAGAAAGAGAAGCTGTGAGTGAGAGTGAGAGAGAGAGAGAAAGAGAAGCTGTGAGTGAGAGAGAGAGAGAGAGAAAGAGAAGCTGTTAGTGAGAGTGAGAGAGAGAGAGAAAGAGAAGCTGTGAGTGAGTGTGAGAGAGAAAGAGATGCTGTGAGTGAGAGAGAGAGAGAAAGAGAAGCTGTGAGTGAGAGAGAGAGAAAGAGAAGCTGTGAGAGAGAGAGAAAGAGAAGCTGTGAGTGAGAAGGAGAGGAAAAGAGAAGCTGTGAGTGAGTGAGAGAGAGAGAAAGAGAAGCTGTGAGTGAGAGAGAGAGAAAGAGAAGCTGTGAGTGAGAGAGAGAGAAAGAGAAGCTGTGAGTAAGAAGGAGAGGGAAAGAGAAGAAGTGAGTGAGTGAGAGAGAGAAAGAGAAGCTGTGAGAGAGAAAGAGAAGCTGTGAGTGAGAGAGTGAGAGAGAGAAAGAGAATCTGTTAGTGAGAGTGAGAGAGAGAAAGAAAGAGAAGCTGTGAGTGAGAGAGAGAATGAAAGAGAAGCTGTGAGTGAGAGAGAGAGAAAGAGAAGCTGTGAGTGAGAGAGAGAAAGAGAAGCTGTGACTGAGAGGGAGAGAGAGAAAGAGAAGCTGTGAGTTACAAAGAGAGAGAGAAGCTGTGAGTTAGAGAGAGAGAAAGAGAAGCTGTGAGTGACAGAGAGAAAGAGAAGCTGAGAGTGAGAGAGAGAGAGGGAGAAAGAGAAGCTGTGTGCGTGAGAGAGAGAAAGAGAAGCTGTGAGTGAGAGAGAGAGAAAGTGAAGCTGTGAGTGAGAGAGAGAGAGAAAGAGAAGCTGTGTGTGTGAGAGAGAAAGATAGTCTGAGAAAGAGAGAGTGAAAGAGAAGCTGTGAGTGAGAGATAGAGAGGGAGAAAGAGAAGCTGTGTGTGAGAGAGAGAGAAAGAGAAGCTGTGAGTGAGAGTGAGAGAGAGAGAGAAGCTGTGAGTGTGAGTGAGAGAGAAAGAGAAGCTGTGAGTGAGTGAGAGAGAGAGAATGAGAAGCTGTGAGTGTGAGAGAGAAGCTGTGAGAGAGAGAAAGAGAAGCTGTCAGTGAGAGAGAGAGAAAGTAAGAGAAGCTGTGAGTGAGATAGAGAGAGAGAGAAAGAGAAGCTGTGAGTGAGAGAGAGAGAGGGAGAGAAAGATAATCTGTGAGAGAGAGAGAGAAAGAGAAGCTGTGTGTTTTAGAGAGAGAGAAAGAGAAGCTGTGAGTGAGAGAGAGAGAAAGAGAAGCTGTGAGTGAGAGAGAGAGAAGCTATGAGTGAGAGAGAGAAAGAAAAGCTGTGAGTGAGAGAGAGAGAGAAAGAGAAGATATGAGTGAGAGAGAGAGAAAGAGAAGCTGTGAGTGAGAGAGAGAGAAGCTATGTGTGAGAGAGAGAAAGAAAAGCTGTGAGTGAGAGAGAGAGAGAAAGAGAAGATATGAGTGAGAGAGAGAGAAGCTGTGAGTGAGAGAGAGAGAAAGAAAGAGAAATTAGAGTGAGAAAGAGAGAGAGAAAGACAAGCTGTGAGTGGGAGAGAGAGAAAGAGAGTCTGTGAATCAGAGAGAGAGAGGGAAGCTGTGAGTGAGAGAGAGAGAGAGCCGCTGTGAGTGAGAGAGAGAAAGAGAAGCTGTGAATGAGAGAGAGAGAAAGAGAAGCTGTGAGTGAGAAGGAGAAGGAAAGAGAAGCTGTGAGTGAGTGAGAGAGAGAAAGAGAAGCTGTGAGTGAGAGAGAGAGAAAGAGAAGCTGTGAGTGAGAGAGAGAGAGAAAGAGAAGCTGTGAGTAAGAAGGAGAGGGAAAGAGAAGAAGTGAGTGAGTGAGAGAGAGAGAAAGAGAAGCTGTGAGAGAGAGAGAGAAGCTGTGAGTGAGAGAGTGAGAGAGAGAAAGAGAATCTGTTAGTGAGAGTGAGAGAGAGAGAGAAAGAGAAGCTGTGAGTGAGAGAGAGATTGAAAGAGAAGCTGTGAGTGAGAGAGAGAGAGAAAGAGAAGCTGTGAGTGAGAGAGAGAAAGAGAAGCTGTGACTGAGAGGGAGAGAGAGAAAGAGAAGATGTGAGTTACACAGAGAGAGAGAGAAGCTGTGAGTTAGAGAGAGAGAAAGAGAAGCTGTGAGTGACAGAGAGAGAGAAAGAGAAGCTGAGAGTGAGAGAGAGAGAGAGAAAGTGAAGCTGTGAGTGAGAGAGAGAGAGACAGAGAAGCTGTGTGTGTGTGTGAGAGAGAAAGATAGTCTGAGAAAGAGAGAGTGAAAGAGAAGCTGTGAGTGAGACAGAGAGAGGGAGAAAGAGAAGCTGTGTGCGTGAGAGAGAGAAAGAGAAGCTATGAGTGAGAGAGAGAGAAAGTGAAGCTGTGAGTGAGAGAGAGAGAAAGAGAAGCTGTGTGTGTGAGAGAGAAAGATATTTTGAGAAAGAGAGAGTGAAAGAGAAGCTGTGAGTGAGAGAGAGAGAGGGACAAAGAGAAGCTGTGTGTGAGAGAGAGAGAAAGAGAAGCTGTGAGTGAGAGTGAGAGAGAGAGAGAGAAAGAGAAGCTGTGAGTGTGAGTGAGAGAGAAAGAGAAGCTGTGAGTGAGTGAGAGAGAGAGAATGAGAAGCTGTGAGTGAGAGAGAGAAGCTGTGAGAGAGAGAAAGAGAAGCTGTGAGTGAGTGAGAGAGAGAAGATGTGAGTGATAGAGAGAGAGAATGAGAAGCTGTCAGTGAGAGAGAGAGAAAGTAAGAGAAGCTGTGAGTGAGATAGAGAGAGAGAGAAAGAGAAGCTGTGAGTGAGAGATAGAGAGGGAGAGAAAGATAATCTGTGAGAGAGAGAGAGAAAGAGAAGCTGTGTGTTTTAGAGAGAGAGAAAGAGAAGCTGTGAGTGAGAGAGAGAGAAAGAGAAGCTGTGAGTGAGAGAGAAGCTATGAGTGAGAGAGAGAAAGAAAAGCTGTGAGTGAGAGAGAGAGAGAAAGAGAAGATATGAGTGAGAGAGAGAGAAAGAGAAGCTGTGCGTGAGAGAGAGAGAAGCTATGAGTGAGAGAGAGAAAGAAAAGCTGTGAGTGAGAGAGAAACAGAAGCTGTCAGTGAGACAGAGAGAGAGAAAGAGAAGCTGTGTGAGAGAGAGAGAGGTAGAAAGAGAAGCTGTGTGTGTGAGAGAGAATAAGAGAAGCTGTGAGTGAGAGTGAGAGAGAGAGAGAAAGAGAAGCTGCGAGTGTGAGTGAGAGATAAAGAGAAGCTGTGAGTCAGTGAGAGAGAGAGAATGAGAAGCTGTGAGTGAGAGAGAGAAGCTGTGAGAGAGAGAAAGAGAAGCTGTGAGTGAGTGAGAGAGAGAAGATGTGAGTGATAGCGAGAGAGAATGAGAAGCTGTCAGTGTGAGAGAGAGAAAGTAAGAGAAGCTGTGAGTGAGATAGAGAGAGAGAAAGAGAAGCTGTGAGTGAGAGAGAGAGAGGGAGAGAAAGATAATCTGTGAGAGAGAGAGTGAAAGAGAAGCTGTGTGTTTTAGAGAGAGAGAAAGAGAAGCTGTGAGTGAGAGAGAGAGAAAGAGAAGCTGTGAGTGAGAGAGAGAAGCTATGAGTGAGAGAGAGAAAGAAAAGCTGTGAGTGAGAGAGAGAGAGAAAGAGAAGATATGAGTGAGAGAGAGAGAAAGAGAAGCTGTGTGTGTGTGAGAGAGAGAAGCTATGAGTGAGAGAGAGAAAGAAAAGTTGTGAGTGAGAGAGAAACAGAAGCTGTGAGTGAGGCAGAGAGAGAGAAAGAGAAGCTGAGAGAGAGAGAGAGAGGGAGAAAGAGAAGCTGTGAGAGAGAGAGAGAAAGAGAAGCTGTGAGTGTGTGAGAGAGAGAAAGAGAAGCTGTGAGTGAGAGAGAGAGAAAGAAAGAGAAATTAGAGTGAGAAAGAGAGAGAAAGAGAAGCTGTGAGTGGGAGAGAGAGAAAGAGAGTCTGTGAATCAGAGAGAGAGAGAGAAGCTGTGAGTGAGAGAGAGACAGAGAGCCGCTGTGAGTGAGAGAGAGAGAAAGAGAAGCTGTGAATGAGAGAGAGAGAAAGAGAAGCTATGAGTGAGAGAGAGAGAAAGAGAAGCTGTGAGTGAGTGAGAGAGAGAAAGGGAAGTTTGTGAGTGAGAGAGAGAGAGAAAGAGATGCTGTGAGTGAGAGAGAGAAAGAAAAGCTGTGAGTGAGAGAGAGAGAGAGAAAGAGAAGATGTGAGTGAGTGAGAGAGAGAGAAGCAGTGAGTGAGAGAGAGAGAGAGAGAAGCTGTCAGTGAGACAGAGAGAGAGAAAGAGAAGCTGTGAGAGAGAGAGAGAGGGAGAAAGAGAAGCTGTGAGAGAGAGAGTGAAAGAGAAGCTGTGAGTGTGTGTGAGAGAGAAAGAGAAGCTGTGAGTGAGAGAGAGAGAAAGAAAGAGAAATTAGAGTGAGAAAGAGAGAGAGAAAGAGAAGCTGTGAGTGAGAGAGAGAGAGAGAAGATGTGAGTGATAGAGAGAGAGAATGAGAAGCTGTGAGTGATAGAGAGTAAGTAAGAGAAGCTGTGAGTGAGATAGAGAGAGAGAGAAGGAGAAGCTGTGAGTGAGAGAGAGAGAGAAAGAGAAGATATGAGTGAGAGAGAGAGAAAGAGAAGCTGTGTGTGTGAGAGAGAGAGAAGCTATGAGTGAGAGAGAGAAAGAAAAGTTGTGAGTGAGAGAGAAACAGAAGCTGTGAGTGAGGCAGAGAGAGAGAAAGAGAAGCTGTGAGAGAGAGAGAGAGGGAGAAAGAGAAGCTGTGAGAGAGCGAGAGAAAGAGAAGCTGTGAGTGTGTGTGAGAGAGAAAGAGAAGCTGTGAGTGAGAGAGAGAGAAAGAAAGAGAAATTAGAGTGAGAAAGAGAGAGAGAAAGAGAAGCTGTGAGTGGGAGAGAGAGAAAGAGAGTCTGTGAGTGAGAGAGAGAGAGAAGCTGTGAGTGAGAGAGAGAGTGCTGCTGTGAGTGAGAGAGAGAGAAAGAGAAGCTGTGAATGAGAGAGAGAGAGAAAGAGAAGCTGTGAGTGAGAGAGAGAGAAAGAAAGAGAAGCTGTGAGTGAGTGAGAGAGAGAAAGGGAAGTTGTGAGTGAGAGAGAGAGAGAAAGAGAAGCTGTGAGTGAGAGAGAGAAAGAGAAGCTGTGAGTGAGAGAGAGAGAAAGAGAAGCTGTGAGTGAGAAGGAGAGAGAGAGAGAGAAAGAGAAGCTGTGAGTGAGAGAGAGAGAGAAAGAGAAGCTGTGAGTGAGAGAGAGAATGAGAAGCTGTGAGTGAGAGAGAGTTGTGAGAGAGAGAGAGAAAGAGAAGCTGTGAGTGAGAGAGAGAGATGTGAGTGATAGAGAGAGAGAAAGAGAAGCTGTGAGTGAGAGAGAGAGGGAGAAAGATAATCTGTGAGAGAGAGAGAGAGAAAGAGAAACTGTGTGTGAGAGAGAGAGAGAAAGAGAAGGTGTGAGTGAGAGTGAGAGAGAGAAAGAGAAGCTGTGAGTGAGAGAGAGAGAAAGAGAAGCTGTGAGTGAGAGAGAGAGAATCTGTGAGTGAGAGAGAGAAAGAAAAGCTGTGAGTGAGAGAGAGAGAGAAAGAGAAGATATGAGTGAGAGAGAGAGAGTAGCAGTGAGTGAGAGAGAGAGAAACAGAAGCTGTGAGTGAGACAGAGAGAGAAAGAGAAGCTGAGTGTGAGAGAGAGAAAGAGAAGCTGTGAGTGTGTGAAAGAGAGAAAGAGAAGCTGTGAGTGAGAGAGAGAGAAAGAAAGAGAAATTAGAGTGAGAAAGAGAGAGAGAAAGAGAAGCTGTGAGTGGGAGAGAGAGAAAGAGAGTCTGTGAGTGAGAGAGAGAGAGAGAACCTGTGAGTGAGAGAGAGAGAGCCGCTGTGAGTGAGAGAGATAAAGAGAAGCTGTGAATGAGAGAGAGAGAGAAAGAGAAGCTGTGTCTGTGAGAGAGAAAGAGAAGCTGTGAGTGAGTGAGAGAGAGAGAAAGGGAAGCTGTGAGTGAGAAGGAGAGGGAAAGAGAAGCTGTGAGTGAGTGAGAGAGAGAGAAAGAGAACCTGTGAGTGAGAGAGAGAGAAAGAGAAGCTGTGAGTGAGAGAGAGAGAAAGAGAATCTGTGAGTTAGAGAGAGAGAGAATGAGAAGCTGTGAGTGAGAGAGAGAGAAGCTGTGAGTGAGAGAGAGAGAGAGAAAGTGAAGCTGTGAGTGAGAGAGAGAGAGAGAGAAAGAGAAGCTGTGTGTGTGTGTGAGAGAGAAAGATAGTCTGAGAAAGAGAGAGTGAAAGAGAAGCTGTGAGTGAGAGAGAGAGAGAGGGAGAAAGAGAAGCTGTGTGTGTGAGAGAGAGAAAGAGAAGCTGTGAGTGAGAGTGAGAGAGAGAGAGAGAGAGAGAAAGAGCTGTGAGTGAGAAAGAGAGAGAGAATGAGAAGCTGTGAGTGAGAGAGAGAAGTTGTCAGAGAGAGAGAGAGAAAGAGAAGCTGTGAGTGAGAGAGAGAGAAAGTAAGAGAAGCTGTGAGTGAGATAGATAGAGAGAGAGAAGCTGTGAGTGAGAGAGAGAGGGAGAAAGATAATCTGTGTGAGAGAGAGAGAGAGAGAGAAAGAGAAACTGTGTGTGTGTGAGAGAGAGAAAGAGAAGGCGTGATTGAGAGTGAGAGAGAGAAAGAGAAGCTGAGAGTGAGAGAGAGAAAGAGAAGCTGTGAGTGAGAGAGAGAGAATCTGTGAGTGAGAGAGAGAAAGAAAAGCTGTGAGTGAGAGAGAGAGAGAGAAAGAGAAGATATGAGTGAGAGAGAGAGAGAAGCAGAAGCTGTGAGTGAGACAGAGAGAGAAAGAGAAGCTGTGAGAGAGAGGGAGGCAGAAAGAGAAGCTGTGAGAGAGAGAGAGAGAAAGAGAAGCTGTGAGTGAGAGAGAGAGAAAGAAAGAGAAATTAGAGTGAGAAAGAGAGAGAGAAAGAGAAGCTGTGAGTGGGAGAGAGAGAAAGAGAGTCTGTGAGTGAGAGAGAGAGAGAAGCTGTGAGTGTGAGAGAGAGAGAGCCGCTGTGAGTGAGAGAGAGAGAAAGAGAAGCTGTGAATGAGAGAGAGAGAGAGAGAAGCTTTGTGTGTGAGAGAGAAAGAGAAGCTGTGAGTGAGTGAGAGAGAGAGAAAGGGAAGTTGTGAGTGAGAGAGAGAGAAAGAGAAGCTGTGAGTGAGAGAGAGAGAAAGAGAAGCTGTGAGTGAGAGAGAGAGAGAAAGAGAAGCTGTGAGTGAGAAGGAGAGGGAAAGAGAAGCTGTGTGTGTGAGAGAGAGAAAGAGAAGCTGTGAGTGAGAGAGAGAGAAAAAGAGAAGCTGTGAGTTAAGAAGGTGAGGGAAAGAGAAGAAGTGAGTGAGTGAGAGAGAGAGAGAAAGAGAAGCTGTGAGAGAGAAAGAGAAGCTGTGAGAGAGAAAGAGAAGCTGTGAGTGAGAGTGAGAGAGAGAAAGAGAAGCTGTTAGTGAGAGTGAGAGAGAGAGAGAGAAGCTGTGAGTGAGAGAGAGATTGAAAGAGAAGCTGTGAGTGAGAGAGAGAGAGAGAAAGAGAAGCTGTGAGTGAGAGAGAGAAAGAGAAGCTGTGAGTGAGAGTGAGAGAGAGAGAAAGAGAAGCTGTTAGTGAGAGTGAGAGAGAGAGAGAAAGAGAAGCTGTGAGTGAGTGTGAGAGAGAAAGAGATGCTGTGAGTGAGAGAGAGAGAAAGAGAAGCTGTGAGTGAGAGAGAGAGAAAGAGAAGCTGTGAGAGAGAGAGAGAAAGAGAAGCTGTGAGTGAGAGAGAGAGAAAGAGAAGCTGTGAGTGAGAGAGAGAGAGAAAGAGAAGCTGTGAGTAAGAAGGAGAGGGAAAGAGAAGAAGTGAGTGAGTGAGAGAGAGAAAGAGAAGCTGTGAGAGAGAAAGAGAAGCTGTGAGTGAGAGAGTGAGAGAGAGAAAGAGAATCTGTTAGTGAGAGTGAGAGAGAGAGAGAAAGAAAGAGAAATTAGAGTGAGAAAGAGAGAGAGAAAGACAAGCTGTGAGTGGGAGAGAGAGAAAGAGAGTCTGTGAATCAGAGAGAGAGAGGGAAGCTGTGAGTGAGAGAGAGAGAGAGCCGCTGTGAGTGAGAGAGAGAAAGAGAAGCTGTGAATGAGAGAGAGAGAAAGAGAAGCTGTGAGTGAGAAGGAGAAGGAAAGAGAAGCTGTGAGTGAGTGAGAGAGAGAAAGAGAAGCTGTGAGTGAGAGAGAGAGAAAGAGAAGCTGTGAGTGAGAGAGAGAGAGAAAGAGAAGCTGTGAGTAAGAAGGAGAGGGAAAGAGAAGAAGTGAGTGAGTGAGAGAGAGAGAGAAAGAGAAGCTGTGAGAGAGAAAGAGAAGCTGTGAGTGAGAGAGTGAGAGAGAGAAAGAGAATCTGTTAGTGAGAGAGAGAGAGAGAAAGAGAAGCTGTGAGTGAGAGAGAGATTGAAAGAGAAGCTGTGAGTGAGAGAGAGAGAGAAAGAGAAGCTGTGAGTGAGAGAGAGAAAGAGAAGCTGTGACTGAGAGGGAGGGAGAGAAAGAGAAGATGTGAGTTACACAGAGAGAGAGAAGCTGTGAGTTAGAGAGAGAAAGAGAGTCTGTGAGTGAGAGAGAGAGAGAAGCTGTGAGTGTGTGAGAGAGAGAGCCGCTGTGAGTGAGAGAGAGAGAGAGAAAGAGAAGCTGTGAATGAGAGAGAGAGAGAGAGAGAAGCTTTGTGTGTGAGAGAGAAAGAGAAGCTGTGAGTGAGTGAGAGAGAGAGAAAGGGAAGTTGTGAGTGAGAGAGAGAGAGAAAGAGAAGCTGTGAGTGAGAGAGAGAGAAAGAGAAGCTGTGAGTGAGAGAGAGAGAGAAAGAGAAGCTGTGAGTGAGAAGGAGAGGGAAAGAGAAGCTGTGTGTGTGAGAGAGAGAAAGAGAAGCTGTGAGTGAGAGAGAGAGAAAAAGAGAAGCTGTGAGTTAAGAAGGTGAGGGAAAGAGAAGAAGTGAGTCAGTGAGAGAGAGAGAGAAAGAGAAGCTGTGAGAGAGAAAGAGAAGCTGTGAGTGAGAGTGAGAGAGAGAAAGAGAAGCTGTTAGTGAGAGTGAGAGAGAGAGAGAGAAGCTGTGAGTGAGAGAGAGATTGAAAGAGAAGCTGTGAGTGAGAGAGAGAGAGAGAAAGAGAAGCTGTGAGTGAGAGAGAGAAAGAGAAGCTGTGAGTGAGAGTGAGAGAGAGAGAAAGAGAAAGAGAAGCTGTGAGTGAGAGAGAGAGAGAGAAAGAGAAGCTGTTAGTGAGAGTGAGAGAGAGAGAGAAAGAGAAGCTGTGAGTGAGTGTGAGAGAGAAAGAGATGCTGTGAGTGAGAGAGAGAGAGAAAGAGAAGCTGTGAGTGAGAGAGAGAGAAAGAGAAGCTGTGAGAGAGAGAGAGAAAGAGAAGCTGTGAGTGAGAAGGAGAGGGAAAGAGAAGCTGTGAGTGAGTGAGAGAGAGAGAAAGAGAAGCTGTGAGTGAGAGAGAGAGAAAGAGAAGCTGTGAGTGAGAGAGAGAGAGAAAGAGAAGCTGTGAGTAAGAAGGAGAGGGAAAGAGAAGAAGTGAGTGAGTGAGAGAGAGAAAGAGAAGCTGTGAGAGAGAAAGAGAAGCTGTGAGTGAGAGAGTGAGAGAGAGAAAGAGAATCTGTTAGTGAGAGTGAGAGAGAGAGAAAGAGAAGCTGTGAGTGAGAGAGAGAATGAAAGAGAAGCTGTGAGTGAGAGAGAGAGAGAAAGAGAAGCTGTGAGTGAGAGAGAGAAAGAGAAGCTGTGACTGAGAGGGAGAGAGAGAAAGAGAAGCTGTGAGTTACACAGAGAGAGAGAAGCTGTGAGTTAGAGAGAGAGAAAGAGAAGCTGTGAGTGACAGAGAGAAAGAGAAGCTGAGAGTGAGAGAGAGAGAGGGAGAAAGAGAAGCTGTGTGCGTGAGAGAGAGAAAGAGAAGCTGTGAGTGAGAGAGAGAGAAAGTGAAGCTGTGAGTGAGAGTGAGAGAGAGAGAGAAGGTGTGAGTGTGAGTGAGAGAGAAAGAGAAGCTGTGAGTGAGTGAGAGAGAGAGAATGAGAAGCTGTGAGTGTGAGAGAGAAGCTGTGAGAGAGAGAAAGAGAAGCTGTCAGTGAGAGAGAGAGAAAGTAAGAGAAGCTGTGAGTGAGATAGAGAGAGAGAGAAAGAGAAGCTGTGAGTGAGAGAGAGAGGGAGAGAAAGATAATCTGTGAGAGAGAGAGAGAAAGAGAAGCTGTGTGTTTTAGAGAGAGAGAAAGAGAAGCTGTGAGTGAGAGAGAGAGAAAGAGAAGCTGTGAGTGAGAGAGAGAGAAGCTATGAGTGAGAGAGAGAAAGAAAAGCTGTGAGTGAGAGATAGAGAGAGAGAAGATATGAGTGAGAGAGAGAGAAAGAGAAGCTGTGAGTGAGAGAGAGAGAAGCTATGAGTGAGAGAGAGAAAGAAAAGCTGTGAGTGAGAGAGAGAGAGAAAGAGAAGATATGAGTGAGAGAGAGAGAAGCTGTGAGTGAGAGAGATAGAAAGAAAGAGAAATTAGAGTGAGAAAGAGAGAGAGAAAGACAAGCTGTGAGTGGGAGAGAGAGAAAGAGAGTCTGTGAATCAGAGAGAGAGAGGGAAGCTGTGAGTGAGAGAGAGAGAGAGCCGCTGTGAGTGAGAGAGAGAAAGAGAAGCTGTGAATGAGAGAGAGAGAAAGAGAAGCTGTGAGTGAGAAGGAGAAGGAAAGAGAAGCTGTGAGTGAGTGAGAGAGAGAAAGAGAAGCTGTGAGTGAGAGAGAGAGAAAGAGAAGCTGTGAGTGAGAGAGAGAGAGAAAGAGAAGCTGTGAGTAAGAAGGAGAGGGAAAGAGAAGAAGTGAGTGAGTGAGAGAGAGAGAGAAAGAGAAGCTGTGAGAGAGAAAGAGAAGCTGAGTGAGAGAGTGAGAGAGAGAAAGAGAATCTGTTAGTGAGAGTGAGAGAGAGAGAGAAAGAGAAGCTGTGAGTGAGATAGAGATTGAAAGAGAAGCTGTGAGTGAGAGAGAGAGAGAAAGAGAAGCTGTGAGTGAGAGAGAGAAAGAGAAGCTGTGACTGAGAGGGAGAGAGAGAAAGAGAAGATGTGAGTTACACAGAGAGAGAGAAGCTGTGAGTTAGAGAGAGAGAAAGAGAAGCTGTGAGTGACAGAGAGAGAGAAAGAGAAGCTGAGAGTGAGAGAGAGAGAGAAAGTGAAGCTGTGAGTGAGAGAGAGAGAGACAGAGAAGCTGTGTGTGTGTGAGAGAGAGAAAGATAGTCTGAGAAAGAGAGAGTGAAAGAGAAGCTGTGAGTGAGACAGAGAGAGGGAGAAAGAGAAGCTGTGTGCGTGAGAGAGAGAAAGAGAAGCTATGAGTGAGAGAGAGAGAAAGTGAAGCTGTGAGTGAGAGAGAGAGAAAGAGAAGCTGTGTGTGTGAGAGAGAAAGATATTTTGAGAAAGAGAGAGTGAAAGAGAAGCTGTGAGTGAGAGAGAGAGAGGGACAAAGAGAAGCTGTGTGTGAGAGAGAGAGAAAGAGAAGCTGTGAGTGAGAGTGAGAGAGAGAGAGAAAGAGAAGCTGTGAGTGTGAGTGAGAGAGAAAGAGAAGCTGTGAGCGAGTGAGAGGGAGAGAATGAGAAGCTGTGAGTGAGAGAGAGAAGCTGTGAGAGAGAGAAAGAGAAGCTGTGAGTGAGTGAGAGAGAGAAGATGTGAGTGATAGAGAGAGAGAATGAGAAGCTGTCAGTGAGAGAGAGAGAAAGTAAGAGAAGCTGTGAGTGAGATAGAGAGAGAGAGAAAGAGAAGCTGTGAGTGAGAGATAGAGAGGGAGAGAAAGATAATCTGTGAGAGAGAGAGAGAAAGAGAAGCTGTGTGTTTTAGAGAGAGAGAAAGAGAAGCTGTGAGTGAGAGAGAGAGAAAGAGAAGCTGTGAGTGAGAGAGAGAAGCTATGAGTGAGAGAGAGAAAGAAAAGCTGTGAGTGAGAGAGAGAGAGAAAGAGAAGATATGAGTGAGAGAGAGAGAAAGAGAAGCTGTGAGTGAGTGAGAGAGAGAGAATGAGAAGCTGTGAGTGAGAGAGAGAAGCTGTGAGAGAGAGAAAGAGAAGCTGTGAGTGTGAGAGAGAGAGAAGCTATGAGTGAGAGAGAGAAAGAAAAGTTGTGAGAGAGAGAGAAACAGAAGCTGTGAGTGAGGCAGAGAGAGAGAAAGAGAAGCTGATAGAGAGAGAGGGAGAAAAAGAAGCTGTGAGAGAGAGAGAGAAAGAGAAGCTGTGAGTGTGTGAGAGAGAGAAAGAGAAGCTGTGAGTGAGAGAGAGAGAAAGAAAGAGAAATTAGAGTGAGAAAGAGAGAGAAAGAGAAGCTGTGAGTGGGAGAGAGAGAAAGAGAGTCTGTGAATCAGAGAGAGAGAGAGAAGCTGTGAGTGAGAGAGAGACAGAGAGCCGCTGTGAGTGAGAGAGAGAGAAAGAGAAGCTGTGAATGAGAGAGAGAGAAAGAGAAGCTATGAGTGAGAGAGAGAGAAAGAGAAGCTGTGAGTGAGTGAGAGAGAGAAAGGGAAGTTTGTGAGTGAGAGAGAGAGAGAAAGAGATGCTGTGAGTGAGAGAGAGAAAGAAAAGCTGTGAGTGAGAGAGAGAGAGAGAAAGAGAAGATGTGAGTGAGTGAGAGAGAGAGAAGCAGTGAGTGAGAGAGAGAGAGAGAGAGAGAAGCTGTCAGTGAGACAGAGAGAGAGAAAGAGAAGCTGTGAGAGAGAGAGAGAGGGAGAAAGAGAAGCTGTGAGAGAGAGTGAAAGAGAAGCTGTGAGTGTGTGTGAGAGAGAAAGAGAAGCTGTGAGTGAGAGAGAGAGAAAGAAAGAGAAATTAGAGTGAGAAAGAGAGAGAGAAAGAGAAGCTGTGAGTGAGAGAGAGAGAGAGAAGATGTGAGTGATAGAGAGAGAGAATGAGAAGCTGTGAGTGATAGAGAGTAAGTAAGAGAAGCTGTGAGTGAGATAGAGAGAGAGAGAAGGAGAAGCTGTGAGTGAGAGAGAGAGAGGGAGAAAGATAAGCTGTGTGTGTGTGAGAGAGAGAGAAGCTGTGTGTGTGTGAGAGAGAAAGAAAAGCTGTGATTGAGAGTGAGAGAGAGAGAGAAAGAGATGCTGTGAGTGAGAGAGAGAGAAGCTGTGAGTGAGAGAGAGAAAGAAAAGTGGTGAGTGAGAGAGAGAGAAAGAGAAGATATGAATGAGAGAGAGAGAGAGAAGCAGTGAGGGAGAGAGAGAGAGAAAGAGAAGCTGTGAGTGAGACAGAGAGAGAGAAAGAGAAGCTGTGAGAGAGAGAGAGAGGGAGAAAGAGAAGCTGTGAGAGAGCGAGAGAAAGAGAAGCTGTGAGTGTGTGTGAGAGAGAAAGAGAAGCTGTGAGTGAGAGAGAGAGAAAGAAAGAGAAATTAGAGTGAGAAAGAGAGAGAGAAAGAGAAGCTGTGAGTGGGAGAGAGAGAAAGAGAGTCTGTGAGTGAGAGAGAGAGAGAGAGAAGCTGTGAGTGAGAGAGAGAGTGCTGCTGTGAGTGAGAGAGAGAGAAAGAGAAGCTGTGAATGAGAGAGAGAGAGAAAGAGAAGCTGTGAGTGAGAGAGAGAGAAAGAAAGAGAAGCTGTGAGTGAGTGAGAGAGAGAAAGGGAAGTTGTGAGTGAGAGAGAGAGAGAAAGAGAAGCTGTGAGTGAGAGAGAGAAAGAGAAGCTGTGAGTGAGAGAGAGAGAAAGAGAAGCTGTGAGTGAGAAGGAGAGAGAGAGAAAGAGAAGCTGTGAGTGAGAGAGAGAGAAAGAGAAGCTGTGAGAGAGAGAGAGTTGTGAGAGAGAGAGAGAAAGAGAAGCTGTGAGTGAGAGAGAGAGATGTGAGTGATAGAGAGAGAGAAAGAGAAGCTGTGAGTGAGAGAGAGAGGGAGAAAGATAATCTGTGAGAGAGAGAGAGAGAAAGAGAAACTGTGTGTGAGAGAGAGAGAGAAAGAGAAGGTGTGAGTGAGAGTGAGAGAGAGAAAGAGAAGCTGTGAGTGAGAGAGAGAGTAAGAGAAGCTGTGAGTGAGAGAGAGAATCTGTGAGTGAGAGAGAGAAAGAAAAGCTGTGAGTGAGAGAGAGAGAGAAAGAGAAGATATGAGTGAGAGAGAGAGTAGCAGTGAGTGAGAGAGAGAGAAACAGAAGCTGTGAGTGAGACAGAGAGAGAAAGAGAAGCTGAGTGTGAGAGAGAGAAAGAGAAGCTGTGAGTGTGTGAAAGAGAGAAAGAGAAGCTGTGAGTGAGAGAGAGAGAAAGAAAGAGAAATTAGAGTGAGAAAGAGAGAGAGAAAGAGAAGCTGTGAGTGGGAGAGAGAGAAAGAGAGTCTGTGAGTGAGAGAGAGAGAGAGAACCTGTGAGTGTGAGAGAGAGAGCCGCTGTGAGTGAGAGAGATAAAGAGAAGCTGTGAATGAGAGAGAGAGAGAAAGAGAAGCTGTGTCTGTGAGAGAGAAAGAGAAGCTGTGAGTGAGTGAGAGAGAGAGAAAGGGAAGTTGTGAGTGAGAGAGAGAGAGAAAGAGAAGCTGTGAGTGTGTGAGAGAGAAAGAGAAGCTGTGAGTGAGAGAGAGAGAGAAAGAGAAGCTGTGAGTGAGAAGGAGAGGGAAAGAGAAGCTGTGAGTGAGTGAGAGAGAGAGAAAGAGAACCTGTGAGTGAGAGAGAGAGAAAGAGAAGCTGTGAGTGATAGAGAGAGAAAAAGAGAAGCTGTGAGTTAGAAGGAGAGGGAAAGAGAAGAAGTGAGTGAGTGAGAGAGAGAGAGAGAAAGAGAAGCTGTGAGAGAGAAAGAGAAGCTGTGAGTGAGAGAGAGAGAGAGAAAGAGAAGCTGTGAGTGTGAGTGAGAGAGAAAGAGAAGATGTGAGTGAGTGAGAGAGAGAGAATGAGAAGCTGTGAGTGAGAGAGAGAAGCTGTGAGAGAGAGAAAGAGAAGCTGTGAGTGAGTGAGAGAGAGAAGATGTGAGTGATAGAGAGAGAGAATGAGAAGCTGTCAGTGAGAGAGAGAGAAAGTAAGAGAAACTGTGAGTGAGATAGAGAGAGAGAGAAAGAGAAGCTGTGAGTGAGAGAGAGAGAGAGAAAGATAATCTGTGAGAGAGAGAGAGAGAGAAAGAGAAGCTGTGTGTTTTAGAGAGAGAGAGAAAGAGAAGCTGTGAGTGAGAGAGAGAGAAAGAGAAGCTGTGAGTGAGAGAGAGAGAAGCTATGAGTGAGAGAGAGAAAGAAAAGCTGTGAGTGAGAGAGAGAGAGAAAGAGAAGATATGAGTGAGAGAGAGAAAGAGAAGCTGTGAGTGAGAGAGAGAGAAGCTATGAGTGAGAGAGAGAAAGAAAAGCTGTGAGTGAGAGAGAGAGAGAAAGAGAAGATATGAGTGAGAGAGAGAGAGAGAAGTAGTGAGAGAGAGAGAAACAGAAGCTGTGAGTGAGACAGAGAGAGAGAAAGAGAATCTGTGAGAGAAAGAGAGAGGGAGAAAGAGAAGCTGTGAGGGAGAGAGAGAAAGAGAAGCTGTGAGTGTGTGAGAGAGAGAAAGAGAAGCTGTGAGTGAGAGAGAGAGAAAGAAAGAGAAATTAGAGTGAGAAAGAGAGAGAGAAAGAGAAGCTGTGAGTGGGAGAGAGAGAAAGAGAGTCTGTGAATCAGAGAGAGAGAGAAGCTGTGAGAGAGAGAGAGAGAGAGCTGCTGTGAATGAGAGAGAGAGAAAGAGAAGCTGTGAATGAGAGAGAGAGAGAAAGAGAAGCTGTGAGTGAGAGAGAGAGGAAGAGAAGCTGTGAGTGTGAGAGAGAGAGAGAGAGAAGATGTGAGTGATAGAGAGAGAGAATGAGAAGCTGTGAGTGATAGAGAGAATAAGTAAGAGAAGCTGTGAGTGAGATAGAGAGAGAGAGAAGGAGAAGCTGTGAGTAAGAGAGAGAGGGAGAAAGATAAGCTGTGTGTGTGTGTGAGAGAGAGAAGCTGTGTGTGTGAGAGAGAAGGAAAAGCTGTGATTGAGAGTGAGAGAGAGAGAGAAAGAGATGCTGTGAGTGAGAGAGAGAGAAGCTGTGAGTGAGAGAGAGAAAGAAAAGCAGTGAGTGAGAGAGAGAGAGAGAAAGAGAAGATATGAATGAGAGAGAGAGAAGCAGTGAGAGAGAGAGAGAGAGAAACAGAAGCTGTGAGTGAGGCAGAGAGAGAGAAAGAGAAGCTGAGAGAGAGAGAGAGAGGGAGAAAGAGAAGCTGTGAGAGAGAGAGAGAAAGAGAAGCTGTGAGTGTGTGAGAGAGAGAAAGAGAAGCTGTGAGTGAGAGAGAGAGAAAGAAAGAGAAATTAGAGTGAGAAAGAGAGAGAGAAAGAGAAGCTGTGAGTGGTAGAGAGAGAAAGAGAGTCTGTGAGTGAGAGAGAGAGTGAAGCCGTGAGTGAGAGAGACAGTGATGCTGTGAGTGAGTGAGAGAGAGAGAAAGAGAAGCTGTGAATGAGAGAGAGAGTGAAAGAGAAGCTGTGAGTGAGAGAGAGAGAAAGAAAGAGAAGCTGTGAGTGAGTGAGAGAGAGAAAGGGAAGTTGTGAGAGAGAGAGAGAGAGAAAGAGAAGCTGTGAGTGAGAGAGAGAAAGAGAAGCTGTGAGTGTGAGAGAGAGAAAGAGAAGCTGTTAGTGAGAGAGAGAGAAAGAGAAACTGTGTGTGTGAGTGAGAGAGAAAGAGAAGGTGTGAGTGAGAGTGAGAGAGAGAAAGAGAAGCTGTGAGTGAGAGAGAGAGAAAGAGAAGCTGTGAGTCAGACAGAGAGAGAGAAAGAGAAGCTGTGAGAGAGAGAGAGAGGGAGAAAGAGAAGCTGTGAGAGAGAGAGAGAGAGAGAAGCTGTGAGTGTGTGTGTGAGAGAAAGAGAAGCTGTGAGTGAGAGAGAGAGAAAGAAAGAGAAATTAGAGTGAGAAAGAGAGAGAGAAAGAGAAGCTATGAGTGAGAGAGAGAGAAAGTGAAGCTGTGAGTGAGAGAGAGAGAAAGAGAAGCTGTGTGTGTGAGAGAGAAAGATATTTTGAGAAAGAGAGAGTGAAAGAGAAGCTGTGAGTGAGAGAGAGAGAGGGACAAAGAGAAGCTGTGTGTGAGAGAGAGAGAAAGAGAAGCTGTGAGTGAGAGTGAGAGAGAGAGAGAGAAAGAGAAGCTGTGAGTGTGAGTGTGAGAGAAAGAGAAGCTGTGAGTGAGTGAGAGAGAGAGAATGAGAAGCTGTGAGTGAGAGAGAGAAGCTGTGAGAGAGAGAAAGAGAAGCTGTGAGTGAGTGAGAGAGAGAAGATGTGAGTGATAGAGAGAGAGAATGAGAAGCTGTCAGTGAGAGAGAGAGAAAGTAAGAGAAGCTGTGAGTGAGATAGAGAGAGAGAGAAAGAGAAGCTGTGAGTGAGAGATAGAGAGGGAGAGAAAGATAATCTGTGAGAGAGAGAGAGAAAGAGAAGCTGTGTGTTTTAGAGAGAGAGAAAGAGAAGCTGTGAGTGAGAGAGAGAGAAAGAGAAGCTGTGAGTGAGAGAGAGAAGCTATGAGTGAGAGAGAGAAAGAAAAGCTGTGAGTGAGAGAGAGAGAGAAAGAGAAGATATGAGTGAGAGAGAGAGAAAGAGAAGCTGTGCGTGAGAGAGAGAGAAGCTATGAGTGAGAGAGAGAAAGAAAAGCTGTGAGTGAGAGAGAAACAGAAGCTGTCAGTGAGACAGAGAGAGAAAGAGAAGCTGTGAGAGAGAGAGAGGTAGAAAGAGAAGCTGTGTGTGTGAGAGAGAATAAGAGAAGCTGTGAGTGAGAGTGAGAGAGAGAGAGAGAGAAAGAGAAGCTGCGAGTGTGAGTGAGAGATAAAGAGAAGCTGTGAGTCAGTGAGAGAGAGAGAATGAGATGCTGTGAGTGAGAGAGAGAAGCTGTGAGAGAGAGAAAGAGAAGCTGTGAGTGAGTGAGAGAGAGAAGATGTGAGTGATAGCGAGAGAGAATGAGAAGCTGTCAGTGTGAGAGAGAGAAAGTAAGAGAAGCTGTGAGTGAGATAGAGAGAGAGAAAGAGAAGCTGTGAGTGAGAGAGAGAGAGGGAGAGAAAGATAATCTGTGAGAGAGAGAGTGAAAGAGAAGCTGTGTGTTTTAGAGAGAGAGAAAGAGAAGCTGTGAGTGAGAGAGAGAGAAAGAGAAGCTGTGAGTGAGAGAGAGAAGCTATGAGTGAGAGAGAGAAAGAAAAGCTGTGAGTGAGAGAGAGAGAGAAAGAGAAGATATGAGTGAGAGAGAGAGAAAGAGAAGCTGTGTGTGTGAGAGAGAGAGAAGCTATGAGTGAGAGAGAGAAAGAAAAGTTGTGAGTGAGAGAGAAACAGAAGCTGTGAGTGAGGCAGAGAGAGAGAAAGAGAAGCTGAGAGAGAGAGAGAGAGGGAGAAAGAGAAGCTGTGAGAGAGAGAGAGAGAAAGAGAAGCTGTGAGTGTGTGAGAGAGAGAAAGAGAAGCTGTGAGTGAGAGAGAGAGAAAGAAAGAGAAATTAGAGTGAGAAAGAGAGAGAAAGAGAAGCTGTGAGTGGGAGAGAGAGAAAGAGAGTCTGTGAATCAGAGAGAGAGAGAGAAGCTGAGTGAGAGAGAGACAGAGAGCCGCTGTGAGTGAGAGAGAGAGAAAGAGAAGCTGTGAATGAGAGAGAGAGAAAGAGAAGCTATGAGTGAGAGAGAGAGAAAGAGAAGCTGTGAGTGAGTGAGAGAGAGAAAGGGAAGTTTGTGAGTGAGAGAGAGCGAGAAAGAGATGCTGTGAGTGAGAGAGAGAAAGAAAAGCTGTGAGTGAGAGAGAGAGAGAGAAAGAGAAGATGTGAGTGAGTGAGAGAGAGAGAAGCAGTGAGTGAGAGAGAGAGAGAGAGAGAAGCTGTCAGTGAGACAGAGAGAGAGAAAGAGAAGCTGTGAGAGAGAGAGAGAGAGGGAGAAAGAGAAGCTGTGAGAGAGAGAGAGTGAAAGAGAAGCTGTGAGTGTGTGTGAGAGAGAAAGAGAAGCTGTGAGTGAGAGAGAGAGAAAGAAAGAGAAATTAGAGTGAGAAAGAGAGAGAGAAAGAGAAGCTGTGAGTGAGAGAGAGAGAGAGAAGATGTGAGTGATAGAGAGAGAGAATGAGAAGCTGTGAGTGATAGAGAGTAAGTAAGAGAAGCTGTGAGTGAGATAGAGAGAGAGAGAGAAGGAGAAGCTATGAGTGAGAGAGAGAGGGAGAAAGATAAGCTGTGTGTGTGTGTGTGAGAGAGAAGCTGTGTGTGTGTGAGAGAGAAAGAAAAGCTGTGATTGAGAGTGAGAGAGAGAGAGAAAGAGATGCTGTGAGTGAGAGAGAGAGAAGCTGTGAGTGAGAGAGAGAAAGAAAAGTGGTGAGTGAGAGAGAGAGAAAGAGAAGATATGAATGAGAGAGAGAGAGAGAAGCAGTGAGAGAGAGAGAGAGAAAGAGAAGCTGTGAGTGAGACAGAGAGAGAGAAAGAGAAGCTGTGAGAGAGAGAGAGAGGGAGAAAGAGAAGCTGTGAGAGAGCGAGAGAAAGAGAAGCTGTGAGTGTGTGTGAGAGAGAAAGAGAAGCTGTGAGTGAGAGAGAGAGAAAGAAAGAGAAATTAGAGTGAGAAAGAGAGAGAGAAAGAGAAGCTGTGAGTGGGAGAGAGAGAAAGAGAGTCTGTGAGTGAGAGAGAGAGAGAAGCTGTGAGTGAGAGAGAGAGTGCTGCTGTGAGTGAGAGAGAGAGAAAGAGAAGCTGTGAATGAGAGAGAGAGAGAAAGAGAAGCTGTGAGTGAGAGAGAGAGAAAGAAAGAGAAGCTGTGAGTGAGTGAGAGAGAGAAAGGGAAGTTGTGAGTGAGAAGGAGAGAGAGAGAGAGAAAGAGAAGCTGTGAGTGAGAGAGAGAGAGAAAGAGAAGCTGTGAGTGAGAGAGAGAATGAGAAGCTGTGAGTGAGAGAGAGTTGTGAGAGAGAGAGAGAAAGAGAAGCTGTGAGTGAGAGAGAGAGAAAGAGAAGCTGTGAGTGAGAAGGAGAGAGAGAGAGAGAAAGAGAAGCTGTGAGTGAGAGAGAGAGAGAAAGAGAAGCTGTGAGTGAGAGAGAGAATGAGAAGCTGTGAGTGAGAGAGAGTTGTGAGAGAGAGAGAGAAAGAGAAGCTGTGAGTGAGAGAGAGAGATGTGAGTGATAGAGAGAGAGAAAGAGAAGCTGTGAGTGAGAGAGAGAGGGAGAAAGATAATCTGTGTGAGAGAGAGAGAAAGAGAAACTGTGTGTGTGAGAGAGAGAGAAAGAGAAGGTGTGAGTGAGAGTGAGAGAGAGAAAGAGAAGCTGTGAGTGAGAGAGAGAGAAAGAGAAGCTGTGAGTGAGAGAGAGAGAATCTGTGAGTGAGAGAGAGAAAGAAAAGCTGTGAGTGAGAGAGAGAGAGAAAGAGAAGATATGAGTGAGAGAGAGAGAGTAGCAGTGAGTGAGAGAGAGAGAAACAGAAGCTGTGAGTGAGACAGAGAGAGAAAGAGAAGCTGAGTGTGAGAGAGAGAAAGAGAAGCTGTGAGTGTGTGAAAGAGAGAAAGAGAAGCTGTGAGTGAGAGAGAGAGAAAGAAAGAGAAATTAGAGTGAGAAAGAGAGAGAGAAAGAGAAGCTGTGAGTGGGAGAGAGAGAAAGAGAGTCTGTGAGTGAGAGAGAGAGAGAGAACCTGTGAGTGAGAGAGAGAGAGCCGCTGTGAGTGAGAGAGATAAAGAGAAGCTGTGAATGAGAGAGAGAGAGAAAGAGAAGCTGTGTCTGTGAGAGAGAAAGAGAAGCTGTGAGTGAGTGAGAGAGAGAGAAAGGGAAGCTGTGAGTGAGAAGGAGAGGGAAAGAGAAGCTGTGAGTGAGTGAGAGAGAGAGAAAGAGAACCTGTGAGTGAGAGAGAGAGAAAGAGAAGCTGTGAGTGAGAGAGAGAGAAAGAGAATCTGTGAGTGAGAGAGAGAGAGAATGAGAAGCTGTGAGTGAGAGAGAGAGAAGCTGTGAGTGAGAGAGAGAGAGAAAGAGAAGCTGTGTGTGTGTGAGAGAGAGAAAGATAGTCTGAGAAAGAGAGAGTGAAAGAGAAGCTGTGAGTGAGAGAGAGAGAGAGGGAGAAAGAGAAGCTGTGTGTGTGAGAGAGAGAAAGAGAAGCTGTGAGTGAGAGTGAGAGAGAGAGAGAGAGAGAAAGAGCTGTGAGTGAGAAAGAGAGAGAGAATGAGAAGCTGTGAGTGAGAGAGAGAAGTTGTCAGAGAGAGAGAGAAAGAGAAGCTGTGAGTGAGAGAGAGAGAGATGTGAGTGATAGAGAGAGAGAATGAGAAGCTGTGAGTGAGAGAGAGAGAAAGTAAGAGAAGCTGTGAGTGAGATAGAGAGAGAGAGAGAAGCTGTGAGTGAGAGAGAGAGAGGGAGAAAGATATTCTGTGTGAGAGAGAGAGAGAGAGAGAAAGAGAAACTGTGTGTGTGTGAGAGAGAGAAAGAGAAGGCGTGATTGAGAGTGAGAGAGAGAAAGAGAAGCTGAGAGTGAGAGAGAGAGAAAGAGAAGCTGTGAGTGAGAGAGAGAGAATCTGTGAGTGAGAGAGAGAAAGAAAAGCTGTGAGTGAGAGAGAGAGAGAGAAAGAGAAGATATGAGTGAGAGAGAGAGAGAAGCAGTGAGAGAGAGAGAGAGAGAAACAGAAGCTGTGAGTGAGACAGAGAGAGAAAGAGAAGCTGTGAGAGAGAGAGAGAGGCAGAAAGAGAAGCTGTGAGAGAGAGAGAGAGAAAGAGAAGCTGTGAGTGAGAGAGAGAGAAAGAAAGAGAAATTAGAGTGAGAAAGAGAGAGAGAAAGAGAAGCTGTGAGTGGGAGAGAGAGAAAGAGAGTCTGTGAGTGAGAGAGAGAGAGAAGCTGTGAGTGTGAGAGAGAGAGAGCCGCTGTGAGTGAGAGAGAGAGAAAGAGAAGCTGTGAATGAGAGAGAGAGAGAGAAGCTTTGTGTGTGAGAGAGAAAGAGAAGCTGTGAGTGAGTGAGAGAGAGAGAAAGGGAAGTTGTGAGTGAGAGAGAGAGAGAAAGAGAAGCTGTGAGTGAGAGAGAGAGAAAGAGAAGCTGTGAGTGAGAGAGAGAGAGAAAGAGAAGCTGTGAGTGAGAAGGAGAGGGAAAGAGAAGCTGTGTGTGTGAGAGAGAGAAAGAGAAGCTGTGAGTGAGAGAGAGAGAAAAAGAGAAGCTGTGAGTTAAGAAGGTGAGGGAAAGAGAAGAAGTGAGTGAGTGAGAGAGAGAGAGAAAGAGAAGCTGTGAGAGAGAAAGAGAAGCTGTGAGTGAGAGTGAGAGAGAGAAAGAGAAGCTGTTAGTGAGAGTGAGAGAGAGAGAGAGAAGCTGTGAGTGAGAGAGAGATTGAAAGAGAAGCTGTGAGTGAGAGAGAGAGAGAAAGAGAAGCTGTGAGTGAGAGAGAGAAAGAGAAGCTGTGAGTGAGAGTGAGAGAGAGAGAAAGAGAAAGAGAAGCTGTGAGTGAGAGAGAGAGAGAGAGAAAGAGAAGCTGTTAGTGAGAGTGAGAGAGAGAGAGAAAGAGAAGCTGTGAGTGAGTGTGAGAGAGAAAGAGATGCTGTGAGTGAGAGAGAGAGAAAGAGAAGCTGTGAGTGAGAGAGAGAGAAAGAGAAGCTGTGAGAGAGAGAGAGAAAGAGAAGCTGTGAGTGAGAAGGAGAGGGAAAGAGAAGCTGTGAGTGAGTGAGAGAGAGAGAAAGAGAAGCTGTGAGTGAGAGAGAGAGAAAGAGAAGCTGTGAGTGAGAGAGAGAGAGAAAGAGAAGCTGTGAGTAAGAAGGAGAGGGAAAGAGAAGAAGTGAGTGAGTGAGAGAGAGAAAGAGAAGCTGTGAGAGAGAAAGAGAAGCTGTGAGTGAGAGAGTGAGAGAGAGAAAGAGAATCTGTTAGTGAGAGTGAGAGAGAGAGAGAAAGAGAAGCTGTGAGTGAGAGAGAGAATGAAAGAGAAGCTGTGAGTGAGAGAGAGAGAGAAAGAGAAGCTGTGAGTGAGAGAGAGAAAGAGAAGCTGTGACTGAGAGGGAGAGAGAGAAAGAGAAGCTGTGAGTTACACAGAGAGAGAGAAGCTGTGAGTTAGAGAGAGAGAAAGAGAAGCTGTGAGTGACAGAGAGAAAGAGAAGCTGAGAGTGAGAGAGAGAGAGGGAGAAAGAGAAGCTGTGTGCGTGAGAGAGAGAAAGAGAAGCTGTGAGTGAGAGAGAGAGAAAGTGAAGCTGTGAGTGAGAGAGAGAGAGAAAGAGAAGCTGTGTGTGTGAGAGAGAAAGATAGTCTGAGAAAGAGAGAGTGAAAGAGAAGCTGTGAGTGAGAGAGAGAGAGGGAGAAAGAGAAGCTGTGTGTGTGAGAGAGAGAAAGAGAAGCTGTGAGTGAGAGTGAGAGAGAGAGAGAAGCTGTGAGTGTGAGTGAGAGAGAAAGAGAAGCTGTGAGTGAGTGAGAGAGAGAATGAGAAGCTGTGAGTGTGAGAGAGAAGCTGTGAGAGAGAAAAAGAGAAGCTGTCAGTGAGAGAGAGAGAAAGTAAGAGAAGCTGTGAGTGAGATAGAGAGAGAGAGAAAGAGAAGCTGTGAGTGAGAGAGAGAGAGGGAGAGAAAGATAATCTGTGAGAGAGAGAGAGAAAGAGAAGCTGTGTGTTTTAGAGAGAGAGAAAGAGAAGCTGTGAGTGAGAGAGAGAGAAAGAGAAGCTGTGAGTGAGAGAGAGAGAAGCTATGAGTGAGAGAGAGAAAGAAAAGCTGTGAGTGAGAGAGAGAGAGAAAGAGAAGATATGAGTGAGAGAGAGAGAAAGAGAAGCTGTGAGTGAGAGAGAGAGAAGCTATGAGTGAGAGAGAGAAAGAAAAGCTGTGAGTGAGAGAGAGAGAGAAAGAGAAGATATGAGTGAGAGAGAGAGAAGCTGTGAGTGAGAGAGAGAGAAAGATAGAGAAATTAGAGTGAGAAAGAGAGAGAGAAAGACAAGCTGTGAGTGGGAGAGAGAGAAAGAGAGTCTGTGAATCAGAGAGAGAGAGGGAAGCTGTGAGTGAGAGAGAGAGAGAGCCGCTGTGAGTGAGAGAGAGAAAGAGAAGCTGTGAATGAGAGAGAGAGAAAGAGAAGCTGTGAGTGAGAAGGAGAAGGAAAGAGAAGCTGTGAGTGAGTGAGAGAGAGAAAGAGAAGCTGTGAGTGAGAGAGAGAGAAAGAGAAGCTGTGAGTGAGAGAGAGAGAGAAAGAGAAGCTGTGAGTAAGAAGGAGAGGGAAAGAGAAGAAGTGAGTGAGTGAGAGAGAGAGAGAAAGAGAAGCTGTGAGAGAGAAAGAGAAGCTGTGAGTGAGAGAGTGAGAGAGAGAAAGAGAATCTGTTAGTGAGAGAGAGAGAGAGAAAGAGAAGCTGTGAGTGAGAGAGAGATTGAAAGAGAAGCTGTGAGTGAGAGAGAGAGAGAAAGAGAGTCTGTGAGTGAGAGAGAGAGAGAAGCTGTGAGTGTGAGAGAGAGAGAGCCGCTGTGAGTGAGAGAGAGAGAAAGAGAAGCTGTGAATGAGAGAGAGAGAGAGAAGCTTTGTGTGTGAGAGAGAAAGAGAAGCTGTGAGTGAGTGAGAGAGAGAGAAAGGGAAGTTGTGAGTGAGAGAGAGAGAGAAAGAGAAGCTGTGAGAGAGGGAGAGAGAAAGAGAAGCTGTGAGTGAGAGAGAGAGAGAAAGAGAAGCTGTGAGTGAGAAGGAGAGGGAAAGAGAAGCTGTGTGTGTGAGAGAGAGAAAGAGAAGCTGTGAGTGAGAGAGAGAGAAAAAGAGAAGCTGTGAGTTAAGAAGGTGAGGGAAAGAGAAGAAGTGAGTGAGTGAGAGAGAGAGAGAAAGAGAAGCTGTGAGAGAGAAAGAGAAGCTGTGAGTGAGAGTGAGAGAGAGAAAGAGAAGCTGTTAGTGAGAGTGAGAGAGAGAGAGAGAAGCTGTGAGTGAGAGAGAGATTGAAAGAGAAGCTGTGAGTGAGAGAGAGAGAGAGAAAGAGAAGCTGTGAGTGAGAGAGAGAAAGAGAAGCTGTGAGTGAGAGTGAGAGAGAGAGAGAGAAAGAGAAGCTGTGAGTGAGAGAGAGAGAGAGAAAGAGAAGCTGTGTGAGAGAAAGTGAGAAGCTGTGAGTGAGAAGGAGAGGCAAATAGAAGCTGTGAGTGAGTGAGAGAGAGAGAAAGAGAAGCTGTGAGAGAGAAAGTGAGAAGCTGTGAGTGAGAGAGTGAGAGAGAGAAAGAGAAGCTGTGAGTGGGAGAGAGAGAAAGAGAGTCTGTGAGTGAGAGAGAGAGAGAGAAGCTGTGAGTGAGAGAGAGAGAGAGAAAGAGAAGCTGTGAGTGAGAAGGAGAGGGAAAGAGAAGCTGTGTGTGAGTGAGTGAGAGAGAGAGAGAAAGAGAAGCTGTGAGTGAGAGAGAGAGTGAAAAAGAAGCTGTGAGTGAGAGAGAGAGAGAGAAAGAGAAGCTGTGAGTGAGAAGGAGAGGGAAAGAGAAGCTGTGAGTGAGTGAGAGAGTGAGAGAGAAAGAGAAGCTGTGAGAGAGAAAGAGAGAAGCTGTGAGTGAGAGAGTGAAAGAGAGAAAGAGAAGCTGTTAGTGAGAGTGAGAGAGAGAGAGAAAGAGAAGCTGTGACTAAGAGAGAGAGAAAGAGAAGCTGTGAGTGAGAGAGAGAGAAAGAGAATCTGTGAGTGAGAGGGAGAGAGAGAAAGAGAAGGTGTGAGTGACACAGAGAGAGAGAAGCTGTGAGTTAGAGACAGTGAGAAAGAGAAGCTGTGAGTGAGAGAGAGAGAAAGAGAAGCTGTGTGTGTGTGTGAGAGAGAAAGAGAAGCTGTGAGTGAGAGAGTAAGAGAGTGAAAGAGAAGCTGTTAGTGAGAGTGAGAGAGAGAGAGAAAGAGAAGCTGTGAGTGAGAGAGAGAGAGAGAGAGAGAGAAGCTGTGTGTGTGAGAGAGAGAAAGAGAAGCTGTGAGTGAGAGTGAGAGAGAGAAAGAGAAGCTGTGAGTGAGAGAGTGAGAGAGTGAAAGAGAAGCTGTTAGTGAGAGTGAGAGAGAGAGAGAAAGAGAAGCTGTGAGTGAGAAAGAGAGAGAGAAAGAGAAGCTGTGAGTGAGAGAGAGAGAGGGAGAAAGAGAAGCTGTGTGTGTGTGAGAGAGAAAGAGAAGCTGTGAGTGAGAGTGAGAGAGAGAGAGAAAGAGAAGCTGTGAGTGAGATAGTGAGAGAGTGAAAGAGAAGCTGTTAGTGAGAGTGAGAGAGAGAGAGAAAGAGAAGCTGTGAGTGAGAAAGAGAGAGAGAAAGAGAAGCTGTGAGTGGGAGAGAGAGACAGAGTGTGAGTGAGAGAGAGAGAGACAAGCTGTGAGTGAGAGAGAGAGAGAGCTGCTGTGAGTGAGAGAGAGAGAAAGAGAAGCTGTGAATGAGAGAGAGAGAGAGAAAGAGAAGCTGTGAGTGAGAGAGAGAAAGAGAAGCTGTGAGTGAGAGAGAGAGAGAGAGAAAGGGAAGTTGTGAGTGAGAGAGAGAAAGAGAAGCTGTGAGTGAGAGAGAGAGAAAGAGTGAGAGAGAGAGAGAAGCTGTGAGTGACACAGAGAGAGAGAAGCTGTGAGTTAGTGAGGGAGAGAAAGAGCTGTGAGTGACAGAGAGAGAGAAAGAGAAGCTGTGAGTGAGCGAGAGAGAAAGAGAAGCTGTGAGTGAGTGAGAGAGAGAGAAGGTGTGAGTGAGAGAGAGAGAGAAAGAGAAGCTGTGAGTGAGAGAGTGAGAGAGAGAAAGAGAAGGTGTTAGTGAGAGTGAGAGAGAGAGAGAGAAAGAGAAGCTGTGAGTGAGAGAGAGATTGAAAGAGAAGCTGTGAGTGAGAGAGAGAGAAAGAGAAGCTGTGAGTGAGAGAGAGAAAGAGAAGCTGTGAGTGAGAGGGAGAGAGAGAAAGAGAAGCTGTGAGTGACACACAGAGAGAGAAGCTTTGAGTTAGAGAGAGAGAGAAAGAGAAGCTGTGAGTGACAGAGAGAGAGAAAGAGAAGCTGAGAGTGAGAGAGAGAGAGAAAGTAAAGCTGTGAGTGAGAGAGAGAGAAAGAGAATATGTGTGTGTGAGAGAGACAGAAAGATAGTCTGAGAAAGAGAGAGTGAAAGAGAAGCTGTGAGTGAGAGAGAGAGGGAGAAAGAGAAGCTGTGTGTGAGAGAGAGAGAAAGAGAATCTGTGAGTGAGTGAGAGAGAGAGAATGAGAGTCTGTGAGAGAGAGAGAGAGAGAGAAGCTGTGTGAGAGAGAGAGAGAGCCACTGTGAGTGAGAGAGAGAAAGAAAGAGAAGCTGTGAATGAGAGAGAGAGAAACAGAAGCTGTGAGAGAGAAAGAGAGAAGCTGTGAGTGAGAGAGTGAGAGAGAGAAAGAGAAGCTGTTAGTGAGAGTGAGAGAGAGAAAGAAAGAGAAGCTGTGAGTGAGAGGGAGAGAGAGAAAGAGAAGCTGTGAGTGACACAGAGAGAGAGAAGCTGTGAGTTAGAGAGAGAAAGAGAAGCTGTGAGTGACAGAGAGAGAAAGAGAAGCTGTGTGTGTGTGTGTGTGAGAGAGAAACATATTCTGAGAAAGAGAGAGTGAAAGAGAAGCTGTGAGTAAGAGAGAGAGGGAGAAAGAGAAGCTGTGTGTGTGTGAGAGAGAGAGAAGCTGTGAGTGAGAGAGAGAGAGAGAAAGAGAAGCTGTGAGTGAGAGAGAGAATGAGAATGAGAAGCTGTGAGTGTGAGAGAGAGAAGCTGTGAGAGAGAGAAAGAGAAGCTGTGAGTGAGAGAGAGAGAGAGAAGATGTGTGTGAGAGAGAGAGAGAATGAGAAGCTGGGAGTGAGAGAGAGAAAGTAAGAGAAGCTGTGCGTGAGACAGAGAAGGGGAAAAAGAAGCTGTGTGAGAGAGAGAGAGGGAGAAAGAGAAGCTGTTAGAGAGAGAGAGAAAGAGATGCTGTGAGTGTGTGTGAGAGAGAAAGGAAGCTGTGAGTGAGAGAGAGAAAGAAAGAGAAATTAGAGTGAGAAAGATTGAGAGAAAAAGAAGCTGTGAGTGGTAGAGAGAGAAAAAGAGGCTGTGAGTGAGAGAGAGAGAGAAGCTGTGAGTGAGAGAGAGAGAGCTGCTGTGAGTGAGAGAGAGAGAAAGAGAAGCTGTGAATGAGAGAGAGAGAAAAACTGTGAGTGAGAGAGAGAGAAAGAGAAGCTGTGAGTGAGTAAGAGAGAGAAAGGGAAGTTGTGAGTGAGAGAGAGAGAAAGAGAAGCTGTGAGTGAGAGAGAGTGAAAGAGAAGCTGTGAGTGAGAGAGAGAGAGAAAGAGAAGCTGTGAGTGAGAAGGAGAGGGAAAGAGAAGTTGTGAGTGAGTGAGAGAAAGAGAAGCTGTGAGTGAGAGGGCGAGAGAGAAAGAGAAGGTGTGAGTGACAGAGAGAGAGAAAGAGAAGATGTGTGTGTGTGAGAGAGAGAAAGAGAAGCTGTGAGTGAGAGTGAGAGAGAGAGAGAGAAAGACAAGCTGTGAGTGAGAGAGTGAGAGAGAGAACGAGAAGCTGTTAGTGAGAGTGAGAGAGAGAGAAGCTGTGAGTGAGAGAGAGAAAGAGAAGCTGTGAGTGAGAGGGAGAGAGAGAAAGAGAAGCTGTGAGTGAGACAGAGAGAGAAAGAGAAGCTGTGTGTGAGAGATAGAGGGACAAAGAGAAGCTTGAGAGAGAGAGAGAAAGAGAAGCTGTGAGTGTGTGTGAGAGAGAAAGAGAAGCTGTGAGTGAGAAGGAGAGGCAAAGAGAAGCTGTGAGTGAGTGAGAGAGAGAGAAAGAGAAGCTATGAGAGAGAAAGAGAGAAGCTGTGAGTGAGAGAGAGTGAGAGAAAGAGAAGCTGTTAGTGAGAGTGAGAGAGAGAGAGAAAGATAAGCTGTGAGTGAGAGAGAGAGAAAGAGAAGCTGTGAGTGAGTGAGAGAGAGAGAGAGAAGCTGTGAGGAAGAGAGAGAAAGCGAAGTTGTGAGTGAGAGGGAGAATGAGAAAGAGAAGCTGTGAGTGACACAGAGAGAGAGAAGCTGTGAGTTAGAGAGAGAGAAAGAGAAGCTGTGAGAGACAGAGAGAGAGAAAGAGAAGCTGTGTGTGTGTGAGAGAGAGAAAGATAGTCTGAGAAAGAGAGAGTGAAAGAGAAGCTGTGAGTGAGAGAGAGAGAGGGAAAAAGAGAAGCTGTGTGTGTGAGAGAGAGAAAGAGAATCTGTGAGTGAGTGTGTGAGAGAGAAAGAGAAGCTGTGAGTGAGAGAGTGAGAGAGAGAAGGAGAAGCTGTTAGTGAGTGAGAGAGAGAGAAAGAGAAGCTGTGAGTGAGAGAGAGATTGAAAGAGAAGCTGTGAGTGAGAGAGAGAGAGAAAGAGAAGCTGTGAGTGAGAGAGAAAGGGAAGTTGTGAGTGAGAGAGAGAGAAAGAGAAGCTGTGAGTGAGAGAGAGTGAAAGAGAAGCTGTGAGTTAGAGAGAGAGAAAGAGAAGCTGTGAGTGACAGAGAGAGGGAAGGAGAAGCTGAGAGAGAGAGAGAGTGAATCTGTGAGTGAGAGAGAGAGAGAGAAAGAGAATATCTGTGTGTGTGAGAGAATAAAAGATAGTCTGAGAAAGAGAGAGTGAAAGAGAAGCTGTGAGTGAGAGAGAGAGAGGGAGAAAGAGAAGCTGTGTGTGTGTGAGAGAGAAAGAGAAGCTGTGAGTGAGAGAGTGAGAGAGAGAGAGAAGCTGTGAGTGAGAGAGAGAGAGAGAAGTTGTGAGTGAGAGAGATAAAGAGAAGCTGTGAGTGAGAGGGCGAGAAAGAGAAGCTGTGAGTGAGAGAGAAAGCGAAGCTGTGAGTGAGAGAGATCGAGAGAAAGAGAAGCTGTGAGTGAGAGAGAGAGAGAAAGAGGAACTGTGTGTGAGAGAGAGAGAAAGATAGTCTGAGAAAGAGAGAGAGAAAGAGAAGCTGTGAGTATGTGTGAGATAAAGAGAAGCTGTGAGTGAGAGAGAGAGAAAGAAAGAGAAATTAGAGTGAGAAAGAGAGAGAGACAGAGAAGCTGTGAGTGAGAGAGAGAGAGAAAGAGGAACTGTGTGTGTGTGAGAGAGAAAGATAGTCTGAGAAAGAGAGAGAGAAAGAGAAGCTGTGAGTATGTGTGAGATAAAGAGAAGCTGTGAGTGAGAGAGAGAGAAAGAAAGAGAAATTAGAGTGAGAAAGAGAGAGAGAAAGAGAAGCTGTGAGTGGGAGAGAGAGAGAAAGAGTCTGTTAGTGAGTGAGAGAGAGAAGCTGTGAGTGAGAGACAGAGAGAGAAAGAGAAGCTGTGAGTGAGAGAGAGAGAAAGAGAAGCTGTGAGTGAGTGAGAGAGAGAAAGGGAAGTTGTGAGTGAGAGAGAGAGAAAGAGAAGGTTTGAGTGAGAAAGAGAGTCTGTGAGTGAGAGAGAGAGAGAAGCTGTGAGTGAGAGAGAGAGAGCTGCTGTGAGTGAGAGAGAGAGAAAGAGAAGCTGTGAATGAGAGAGAGAGAGTGAGAAAGAAGCTGTGAGTGAGAGAGAGAAAGAGAAGCTGTGAGTGAGTGAGAGAGAGAAAGGGAAGTTGTGAGTGAGAGAGAGAGAGAAAGAGAAGCTGTGAGTGAGAGAGAGAGAGAGAAAGAGAAGCTGTGTGAGAGAAAGTGAGAAGCTGTGAGTGAGAAGGAGAGGCAATGAGAAGCTGTGAGTGAGTGAGAGAGAGAGAGAAAGAGAAGCTGTGAGAGAGAAAGTGAGAAGCTGTGAGTGAGAGAGTGAGAGAGAGAAAGAGAAGCTGTGAGTGAGAGAGAGTGAAAGAGAAGCTGTGAGTTAGAGAGAGAGAAAGAGAAGCTGTGAGTGACAGAGAGAGGGAAGGAGAAGCTGAGAGAGAGAGAGAGTGAATCTGTGAGTGAGAGAGAGAGAGAGAAAGAGAATATCTGTGTGTGTGAGAGAGAAAGAGAGAGTGAAAGAGAAGCTGTGAGTGAGAGAGAGAGAGGGAGAAAGAGAAGCTGTGTGTGAGAGAGAGAGAAAGAGAAGCTGTGAGTGAGAGAGTGAGAGAGAGAGAGAGAAGCTGTGAGTGAGAGAGAGAGAGAAAGAGAAGTTGTGTGTGAGAGAGATAAAGAGAAGCTGTGAGTGAGAGGGCGAGAAAGAGAAGCTGTGAGTGAGAGAGAAAGCGAAGCTGTGAGTGAGAGAGATCGAGAGAAAGAGAAGCTGTGAGTGAGAGAGAGAGAGAAAGAGGAACTGTGTGTGTGAGAGAGAGAAAGAAAGAGAAATTAGAGTGAGAAAGAGAGAGAGAAAGAGAAGCTGTGAGTGGGAGAGAGAGAGAAAGAGTCTGTTAGTGAGTGAGAGAGAGAAGCTGTGAGTGAGAGAGAGAGAGAGAAAGAGAAGCTGTGAGTGAGAGAGAGAGAAAGAGAAGCTGTGAGTGAGTGAGAGAGAGAAAGGGAAGTTGTGAGTGAGAGAGAGAGAAAGAGAAGGTTTGAGTGAGAAAGAGAGTCTGTGAGTGAGAGAGAGAGAGAAGCTGTGAGTGAGAGAGAGAGAAAGAGAAGCTGTGAATGAGAGAGAGAGAGTGAGAAAGAAGCTGTGAGTGAGAGAGAGAAAGAGAAGCTGTGAGTGAGTGAGAGAGAGAAAGGGAAGTTGTGAGTGAGAGAGAGAGAGAAAGAGAAGCTGTGAGTGAGAGAGAGAGAGAGAAAGAGAAGCTGTGTGAGAGAAAGTGAGAAGCTGTGAGTGAGAAGGAGAGGCAATGAGAAGCTGTGAGTGAGTGAGAGAGAGAGAGAGAAAGAGAAGCTGTGAGAGAGAAAGTGAGAAGCTGTGAGTGAGAGAGTGAGAGAGAGAAAGAGAAGCTGTGAGTGGGAGAGAGAGAAAGAGAGTCTGTGAGTGAGAGAGAGAGAGAGAGAAGCTGTGAGTGAGAGAGAGAGAGAGAAAGAGAAGCTGTGAGTGAGAAAGAGAGGGAAAGAGAAGCTGTGTGTGAGTGAGTGAGAGAGAGAGAGAGAAGCTGTGAGTGAGAGAGAGAGTGAAAAAGAAGCTGTGAGTGAGAGAGAGAGAGAGAAAGAGAAGCTGTGAGTGAGAAGGAGAGGGAAAGAGAAGCTGTGAGTGAGTGAGAGAGAGAGAAAGAGAAGCTGTGAGAGAGAAAGAGAGCTGTGAGTGAGAGAGTGAAAGAGAGAAAGAGAAGCTGTTAGTGAGAGTGAGAGAGAGAGAGAAAGAGAAGCTGTGACTAAGAGAGAGAGAAAGAGAAGCTGTGAGTGAGAGAGAGAGAAAGAGAATCTGTGAGTGAGAGGGAGAGAGAGAAAGAGAAGGTGTGAGTGACACACAGAGAGAGAAGCTGTGAGTTAGAGACAGTGAGAAAGAGAAGCTGTGAGTGAGAGAGAGAGAGAAAGAGAAGCTGTGTGTGTGTGAGAGAGAGAAAGAGAAGCTGTGAGTGAGAGAGTAAGAGAGTGAAAGAGAAGCTGTTAGTGAGAGTGAGAGAGAGAGAGAAAGAGAAGCTGTGAGTGAGAGAGAGAGAGAAAGAGAAGCTGTGTGTGTGAGAGAGAGAAAGAGAAGCTGTGAGTGAGAGTGAGAGAGAGAAAGAGAAGCTGTGAGTGAGAGAGTGAGAGAGTGAAAGAGAAGCTGTTAGTGAGAGTGAGAGAGAGAGAGAAAGAGAAGCTGTGAGTGAGAAAGAGAGAGAGAAAGAGAAGCTGTGAGTGAGAGAGAGAGAGGGAGAAAGAGAAGCTGTGTGTGTGAGAGAGAGAAAGAGAAGCTGTGAGTGAGAGTGAGAGAGAGAGAGAGAAAGAGAAGCTGTGAGTGAGATAGTGAGAGAGTGAAAGAGAAGCTGTTAGTGAGAGTGAGAGAGAGAGAGAAAGAGAAGCTGTGAGTGAGAAAGAGAGAGAGAAAGAGAAGCTGTGAGTGGGAGAGAGAGACAGAGTGTGAGTGAGAGAGAGAGACAAGCTGTGAGTGAGAGAGAGAGAGAGCTGCTGTGAGTGAGAGAGAGAGAAAGAGAAGCTGTGAATGAGAGAGAGAGAGAGAAAGAGAAGCTGTGAGTGAGAGAGAGAGAAAGAGAAGCTGTGAGAGAGAGAGAGAGAGAGAGAAAGGGAAGTTGTGAGTGAGAGAGAGAAAGAGAAGCTGTGAGTGAGAGAGAGAGAAAGAGTGAGAGAGAGAGAGAAGCTGTGAGTGACACAGAGAGAGAGAAGCTGTGAGTTAGTGAGGGAGAGAAAGAGCTGTGAGTGACAGAGAGAGAGAAAGAGAAGCTGTGAGTGAGCGAGAGAGAAAGAGAAGCTGTGAGTGAGAGAGAGAGAGAAGGTGTGAGTGAGAGAGAGAGAGAAAGAGAAGCTGTGAGTGAGAGAGAGAAAGAGAAGCTGTGAGTGAGAGGGAGAGAGAAAGAGAAGCTGTGACTGAGAGAGAGAGGGAGAAAGAGAAGCTGTGAGTGAGAGAGTGAGAGAGAGAAAGAGAAGGTGTTAGTGAGAGTGAGAGAGAGAGAGAAAGAGAAGCTGTGAGTGAGAGAGAGATTGAAAGAGAAGCTGTGAGTGAGAGAGAGAGAGAAAGTGAAGCTGTGAGTGAGAGAGAGAAAGAGAAGCTGTGAGTGAGAGGGAGAGAGAGAAAGAGAAGCTGTGAGTGACACACAGAGAGAGAAGCTTTGAGTTAGAGAGAGAGAGAAAGAGAAGCTGTGAGTGACAGAGAGAGAGAAAGAGAAGCTGAGAGTGAGAGAGAGAGAGAAAGTAAAGCTGTGAGTGAGAGGGAGAGAAAGAGAATATGTGTGTGTGAGAGAGACAGAAAGATAGTCTGAGAAAGAGAGAGTGAAAGAGAAGCTGTGAGTGAGAGAGAGAGGGAGAAAGAGAAGCTGTGTGTGAGAGAGAGTAAGAGAAGCTGTGAGTGAGAGTGAGTGAGAGAGAGAAAGAGAAGCTGTGAGTGAGAGAGAGAGAAAGAGAAGCTGTGAGTGAGTCAGAGAGAGAGAATGAGAGTCTGTGAGAGAGAGAGATAGAGAGAAGCTGTTTGTGAGAGAGAGAGAGCCACTGTGAGTGAGAGAGAGAGAAAGAAAGAGAAGCTGTGAATGAGAGAGAGAGAAACAGAAGCTGTGAGAGAGAAAGAGAGAAGCTGTGAGTGAGAGAGTGAGAGAGAGAAAGAGAAGCTGTTAGTGAGAGTGAGAGAGAGAAAGAAAGAGAAGCTGTGAGTGAGAGGGAGAGAGAGAAAGAGAAGCTGTGAGTGACGCAGAGAGAGAGAAGCTGTGAGTTAGAGAGAGAAAGAGAAGCTGTGAGTGACAGAGAGAGAAAGAGAAGCTGTGTGTGTGTGTGAGAGAGAGAGAAACATATTCTGAGAAAGAGAGAGTGAAAGAGAAGCTGTGAGTAAGAGAGAGAGGGAGAAAGAGAAGCTGTGTGTGTGTGAGAGAGAGAGAAGCTGTGAGTGAGAGAGAGAGAGAAAGAGAAGCTGTGAGTGAGAGAGAGAATGAGAATGAGAAGCTGTGAGTGTGAGAGAGAGAAGCTGTGAGAGAGAGAAAGAGAAGCTGTGAGTGAGAGAGAGAGAGAAGATGTGTGTGAGAGAGAGAGAATGAGAAGCTGGGAGTGAGAGAGAGAGAAAGTAAGAGAAGCTGTGCGTGAGACAGAGAAGGGGAAAAAGAAGCTGTGTGAGAGAGAGAGAGGGAGAAAGAGAAGCTGTTAGAGAGAGAGAGAAAGAGATGCTGTGAGTGTGTGTGAGAGAGAAAGGAAGCTGTGAGTGAGAGAGAGAAAGAAAGAGAAATTAGAGTGAGAAAGAGAGAGAGAAAAAGAAGCTGTGAGTGGTAGAGAGAGAAAAAGAGGCTGTGAGTGAGAGAGAGAGAGAAGCTGTGAGTGAGTGAGAGAGAGAGCTGCTGTGAGTGAGAGAGAGAGAAAGAGAAGCTGTGAATGAGAGAGAGAGAAAAACTGTGAGTGAGAGAGAGAGAAAGAGAAGCTGTGAGTGAGTGAGAGAGAGAAAGGGAAGTTGTGAGTGAGAGAGAGAGAAAGAGAAGCTGTGAGTGAGAGAGAGTGAAAGAGAAGCTGTGAGTGAGAGAGAGAGAGAAAGAGAAGCTGTGAGTGAGAATGAGAGGGAAAGAGAAGTTGTGAGTGAGTGAGAGAAAGAAAGGGAAGTTGTGAGTGAGAGAGAGAGAAAGAGAAGCTGTGAGTGAGAGAGAGTGAAAGAGAAGCTGTGAGTGAGAGAGAGAGAGAAAGAGAAGCTGTGAGTGAGAGAGAGAGAAAAACTGTGAGTGAGAGAGAGAGAAAGAGAAGCTGTGAGTGAGTGAGAGAGAGAAAGGGAAGTTGTGAGTGAGAGAGAGAGAAAGAGAAGCTGTGAGTGAGAGAGAGTGAAAGAGAAGCTGTGAGTGAGAGAGAGAGAGAAAGAGAAGCTGTGAGTGAGAAGGAGAGGGAAAGAGAAGTTGTGAGTGAGTGAGAGAAAGAGAAGCTGTGAGTGAGAGGGAGAGAGAGAAAGAGAAGGTGTGAGTGACAGAGAGAGAGAAAGAGAAGATGTGTGTGTGTGAGAGAGAGAAAGATAGTCTGAGAAAGAGAGAGTGAAAGAGAAGCTGTGAGTGAGAGAGAGAGAGGGAGAAAGAGAAGCTGTGAGTGAGAGTGAGAGAGAGAGAGAGAAAGACAAGCTGTGAGTGAGAGAGTGAGAGAGAGAACGAGAAGCTGTTAGTGAGAGTGAGAGAGAGAGAGAAGCTGTGAGTGAGAGAGAGAAAGAGAAGCTGTGAGTGAGAGGGAGAGAGAGAAAGAGAAGCTGTGAGTGAGACAGAGAGAGAAAGAGAAGCTGTGTGTGAGAGATAGAGGGACAAAGAGAAGCTTGAGAGAGAGAGAGAAAGAGAAGCTGTGAGTGTGTGAGAGAGAGAAAGAGAAGCTGTGAGAGAGAAGGAGAGGCAAAGAGAAGCTGTGAGTGAGTGAGAGAGAGAGAAAGAGAAGCTATGAGAGAGAAAGAGAGAAGCTGTGAGTGAGAGAGAGTGAGAGAAAGAGAAGCTGTTAGTGAGAGTGAGAGAGAGAGAGAAAGATAAGCTGTGAGTGAGAGAGAGTGAGAGAAAGAGAAGCTGTTAGTGAGAGTGAGAGAGAGAGAGAAAGAGAAGCTGTTAGAGAGAGAGAGAAAGAGATGCTGTGAGTGTGTGTGAGAGAGAAAGGAAGCTGTGAGTGAGAGAGAGAAAGAAAGAGAAATTAGAGTGAGAAAGAGAGAGAGAAAAAGAAGCTGTGAGTGGTAGAGAGAGAAAAAGAGGCTGTGAGTGAGAGAGAGAGAGAAGCTGTGAGTGAGTGAGAGAGAGAGCTGCTGTGAGTGAGAGAGAGAGAAAGAGAAGCTGTGAATGAGAGAGAGAGAAAAACTGTGAGTGAGAGAGAGAGAAAGAGAAGCTGTGAGTGAGTGAGAGAGAGAAAGGGAAGTTGTGAGTGAGAGAGAGAGAAAGAGAAGCTGTGAGTGAGAGAGAGTGAAAGAGAAGCTGTGAGTGAGAGAGAGAGAGAAAGAGAAGCTGTGAGTGAGAAGGAGAGGGAAAGAGAAGTTGTGAGTGAGTGAGAGAAAGAAAGGGAAGTTGTGAGTGAGAGAGAGAAAGATAAGCTGTGAGTGAGAGAGAGAGAGATTGAAGCTGTGAGGAAGAGAGAGAAAGCGAAGTTGTGAGTGAGAGGGAGAGAGAGAGAGAGAAAGAGAAGCTGTGAGTGACACACAGAGAGAGAAGCTGTGAGTTAGAGAGAGAAAGAGAAGCTGTGAGTGACAGAGAGAGAAAGAGAAGCTGTGTGTGTGTGTGAGAGAGAGAGAAACATATTCTGAGAAAGAGAGAGTGAAAGAGAAGCTGTGAGTAAGAGAGAGAGGGAGAAAGAGAAGCTGTGTGTGTGTGAGAGAGAGAGAAGCTGTGAGTGAGAGAGAGAGAGAAAGAGAAGCTGTGAGTGAGAGAGAGAATGAGAATGAGAAGCTGTGAGTGTGAGAGAGAGAAGCTGTGAGAGAGAGAAAGAGAAGCTGTGAGTGAGAGAGAGAGAGAAGATGTGTGTGAGAGAGAGAGAATGAGAAGCTGGGAGTGAGAGAGAGAGAAAGTAAGAGAAGCTGTGCGTGAGACAGAGAAGGGGAAAAAGAAGCTGTGTGAGAGAGAGAGAGGGAGAAAGAGAAGCTGTTAGAGAGAGAGAGAAAGAGATGCTGTGAGTGTGTGTGAGAGAGAAAGGAAGCTGTGAGTGAGAGAGAGAAAGAAAGAGAAATTAGAGTGAGAAAGAGAGAGAGAAAAAGAAGCTGTGAGTGGTAGAGAGAGAAAAAGAGGCTGTGAGTGAGAGAGAGAGAGAAGCTGTGAGTGAGTGAGAGAGAGAGCTGCTGTGAGTGAGAGAGAGAGAAAGAGAAGCTGTGAATGAGAGAGAGAGAAAAACTGTGAGTGAGAGAGAGAGAAAGAGAAGCTGTGAGTGAGTGAGAGAGAGAAAGGGAAGTTGTGAGTGAGAGAGAGAGAAAGAGAAGCTGTGAGTGAGAGAGAGTGAAAGAGAAGCTGTGAGTGAGAGAGAGAGAGAAAGAGAAGCTGTGAGTGAGAATGAGAGGGAAAGAGAAGTTGTGAGTGAGTGAGAGAAAGAAAGGGAAGTTGTGAGTGAGAGAGAGAGAAAGAGAAGCTGTGAGTGAGAGAGAGTGAAAGAGAAGCTGTGAGTGAGAGAGAGAGAGAAAGAGAAGCTGTGAGTGAGAGAGAGAGAAAAACTGTGAGTGAGAGAGAGAGAAAGAGAAGCTGTGAGTGAGTGAGAGAGAGAAAGGGAAGTTGTGAGTGAGAGAGAGAGAAAGAGAAGCTGTGAGTGAGAGAGAGTGAAAGAGAAGCTGTGAGTGAGAGAGAGAGAGAAAGAGAAGCTGTGAGTGAGAAGGAGAGGGAAAGAGAAGTTGTGAGTGAGTGAGAGAAAGAGAAGCTGTGAGTGAGAGGGAGAGAGAGAAAGAGAAGGTGTGAGTGACAGAGAGAGAGAAAGAGAAGATGTGTGTGTGTGAGAGAGAGAAAGATAGTCTGAGAAAGAGAGAGTGAAAGAGAAGCTGTGAGTGAGAGAGAGAGAGGGAGAAAGAGAAGCTGTGAGTGAGAGTGAGAGAGAGAGAGAGAAAGACAAGCTGTGAGTGAGAGAGTGAGAGAGAGAACGAGAAGCTGTTAGTGAGAGTGAGAGAGAGAGAGAAGCTGTGAGTGAGAGAGAGAAAGAGAAGCTGTGAGTGAGAGGGAGAGAGAGAAAGAGAAGCTGTGAGTGAGACAGAGAGAGAAAGAGAAGCTGTGTGTGAGAGATAGAGGGACAAAGAGAAGCTTGAGAGAGAGAGAGAAAGAGAAGCTGTGAGTGTGTGAGAGAGAGAAAGAGAAGCTGTGAGAGAGAAGGAGAGGCAAAGAGAAGCTGTGAGTGAGTGAGAGAGAGAGAAAGAGAAGCTATGAGAGAGAAAGAGAGAAGCTGTGAGTGAGAGAGAGTGAGAGAAAGAGAAGCTGTTAGTGAGAGTGAGAGAGAGAGAGAAAGATAAGCTGTGAGTGAGAGAGAGTGAGAGAAAGAGAAGCTGTTAGTGAGAGTGAGAGAGAGAGAGAAAGAGAAGCTGTTAGAGAGAGAGAGAAAGAGATGCTGTGAGTGTGTGTGAGAGAGAAAGGAAGCTGTGAGTGAGAGAGAGAAAGAAAGAGAAATTAGAGTGAGAAAGAGAGAGAGAAAAAGAAGCTGTGAGTGGTAGAGAGAGAAAAAGAGGCTGTGAGTGAGAGAGAGAGAGAAGCTGTGAGTGAGTGAGAGAGAGAGCTGCTGTGAGTGAGAGAGAGAGAAAGAGAAGCTGTGAATGAGAGAGAGAGAAAAACTGTGAGTGAGAGAGAGAGAAAGAGAAGCTGTGAGTGAGTGAGAGAGAGAAAGGGAAGTTGTGAGTGAGAGAGAGAGAAAGAGAAGCTGTGAGTGAGAGAGAGTGAAAGAGAAGCTGTGAGTGAGAGAGAGAGAGAAAGAGAAGCTGTGAGTGAGAAGGAGAGGGAAAGAGAAGTTGTGAGTGAGTGAGAGAAAGAAAGGGAAGTTGTGAGTGAGAGAGAGAAAGATAAGCTGTGAGTGAGAGAGAGAGAGATTGAAGCTGTGAGGAAGAGAGAGAAAGCGAAGTTGTGAGTGAGAGGGAGAGAGAGAGAGAGAAAGAGAAGCTGTGAGTGACACACAGAGAGAGAAGCTGTGAGTTAGAGAGAGAGAGAAAGAGAAGCTGTGAGTGACAGAGAGAGAGAAAGAGAAGCTGTGTGTGTGTGAGAGAGAGAAAGATAGTCTGAGAAAGAGAGAGTGAAAGAGAAGCTGTGAGTGAGAGAGAGAGAGAGAAAAAGAGAAGCTGTGTGTGTGAGAGAGAGAAAGAAGCTGTGAGTGAGAGTGAGAGAGAGAAAGAGAAGCTGTGAGTGAGAGAGTGAGAGAGAGAAAGAGAAGCTGTTAGTGAGAGTGAGAGAGAGAGAGAAAGAGAAGCTGTGAGTGAGAGAGAGATTGAAAGAGAAGCTGTGAGTGAGAGAGAGAGAGAAAGAGAAGCTGTGAGTGAGAGAGAGAAAGGGAAGTTGTGAGTGAGAGAGAGAGAAAGAGAAGCTGTGAGTGAGAGAGAGAGTGAAAGAGAAGCTGTGAGTTAGAGAGAGAGAGAAAGAGAAGCTGTAAGTGACAGAGAGAGGGAAGGAGAAGCTGAGAGAGAGAGAGAAATTGAATCTGTCAGTGAGAGAGAGAGAAAGAGAATATGTGTGTGTGTGAGAGAGAGACAGATAGTCTGAGAAAGAGAGAGTGAAAGAGAAGCTGTGAGTGAGAGAGAGAGAGGTAGAAAGAGAAGCTGTGTGTGTGAGAGAGAAAGAGAAGCTGTGAGTGAGAGTGAGAGAGAAAGAAAGAGAAGCTGTGAGTGAGAGAGAGAGAAAGAGAAGCTTTGAGTGAGAGAGAGAGAGAGAATGAGAAGCTGTGAGTGAGAGAGAGAGGAGCTGTGAGTGAGAGAGAGAGAAAGAGAAGCTGTGAGTGAGTGAGAGAGAGAAGAGATGTGAGTGAGAGAGAGAGAAAGAGAAGCTGTGAGTGAGAGAGAGAGTGAAAGAGAAGCTGTGAGTTAGAGAGAGAGAAAGAGAAGCTGTGAGTGACAGAGAGAGGGAAGGAGAAGCTGAGAGAGAGAGAGAGAAAGTGAATCTGTGAGTGAAAGAGAGAGAGAGAGAAAGAGAATATCTGTGTGTGAGAGAGAGAAAAAGATAGTCTGAGAAAGAGAGAGTGAAAGAGAAGCTGTGAGTGAGAGAGAGAGAGGGAGAAAGAGAAGCTGTGTGTGTGAGAGAGAGAAAGAGAAGCTGTGAGTGAGAGTGAGAGAGAAAGAAAGAAAAGCTGTGAGTGAGAGAGAGAGAAAGAGAAGCTTTGAGTGAGAGAGAGAGAGAGCTGCTGTGAGTGAGAGAGAGAAAGAGAAGCTGTGAGTGAGAGAGA
This sequence comes from Bradypodion pumilum, assembly GCA_035047305.1. Taxonomy (NCBI): domain Eukaryota; kingdom Metazoa; phylum Chordata; class Lepidosauria; order Squamata; family Chamaeleonidae; genus Bradypodion; species Bradypodion pumilum. Next base: position 267,422,286 of record JAWDJD010000001.1, on the reverse strand, counting down.
GAGAAAGAGAAGTTGTGAGTGAGAGAGATAAAGAGAATCTGTGAGTGAGAGGGCGAGAAAGAGAAGCTGTGAGTGAGAGAGAAAGCGAAGCTGTGAGTGAGAGAGATCGAGAGAAAGAGAAGCTGTGAGTGAGAGAGAGAAAGAGAAGCTGTGAGTGAGAGGGAGAGAGAGAAAGAGAAGATGTGTGTGTGAGAGAGAGAGAAGCAGTGAGTGAGAGAGAGAGAGAGAAGCTGTCAGTGAGACAGAGAGAGAAAGAGAAGGTGTGAGAGAGAGAGAGGGAGAAAGAGAAGCTGTGAGAGAGAGAGTGAGAGAAGCTGTGAGTGAGAGAGAGAAAGAAAGAGAAATTAGAGTGACAAAGAGAGAGAGAAAGAGAAGCTGTGGGAGGGAGAGAGAGAAAGAGAGTCTGTGAGTGAGAGAGAGAGAGAGAGAAGCTGTGAGTGAGTGAGAGAGAGCCGCTGTGAGTGAGAGAGAGAGAAAGAGAAGCTGTGAATGAGAGAGAGAGAAAGAGAAGCTGTGAGAGAGAAAGAGAGAAGCTGTGAGTGAGAGAGTGAGAGAGGGAAAGAAAAGCTGTTAGTGAGAGTGAGAGAGAGAAAGAAAGAGAAGCTGTGTGTGTGTGAGAGAGAAAGAGAAGCTGTGAGTGAGAGAGAGAGAAAGAGAAGCTATGAGAGAGAAAGAGAGAAGCTGTGAGTGAGAGAGAGAGAAAGAGAAGCTGTTAGTGAGAGTGAGAGAGAGAGAGAAAGAGAAGCTGTGAGTGAGAGAGAGAAAGAGAAGCTGTGAGTGAGAGAGAGAGAGAGAGAAGCTGTGAGGAAGAGAGAGAAAGCGAAGTTGTGAGTAAGAGGGAGAGAGAGAAAGAGAAGCTGTGAGTGACACACAGAGAGAGAAGCTGTGAGTTAGAGAGAGAGAGAAAGAGAAGCTGTGAGTGACAGAGAGAGAGAAAGAGAAGCTGTGTGTGTGTGTGAGAGAGAAAGATAGTCTGAGAAAGAGAGAGTGAAAGAGAAGCTGTGAGTGAGAGAGAGAGAGGGAAAAGAGAAGCTGTGTGTGTGAGAGAGAGAAAGAGAAGCTGTGAGTGAGAGTGAGAGAGAGAAAGAGAAGCTGTGAGTGAGAGTGAGAGAGAGAAAGAGAAGCTGTTAGTGAGAGTGAGAGAGAGAGAGAAAGAGAAGCTGTGAGTGAGAGAGAGATTGAAAGAGAAGCTGTGAGTGAGAGAGAGAGAAAGAGAAGCTGTGAGTGAGAGAGAGAAAGGGAAGTTGTGAGTGAGAGAGAGAGAAAGAGAAGCTGTGAGTGAGAGAGAGAGTGAAAGAGAAGCTGTGAGTTAGAGAGAGAGAGAAAGAGAAGCTGTAAGTGACAGAGAGAGGGAAGGAGAAGCTGAGAGAGAGAGAGAAATTGAATCTGTCAGTGAGAGAGAGAGAGAAAGAGAATATGTGTGTGTGTGTGAGAGAGACAGATAGTCTGAGAAAGAGAGAGTGAAAGTGAAGCTGTGAGTGAGAGAGAGAGGTAGAAAGAGAAGCTGTGTGTGTGAGAGAGAAAGAGAAGCTGTGAGTGAGAGTGAGAGAGAGAGAAAGAGAAGCTGTGAGTGAGAGAGAAAGAGAAGCTTTGAGTGAGAGAGAGAGAATGAGAAGCTGTGAGTGAGACAGAGAGGAGCTGTGAGTGAGAGAGAGAAAGAGAAGCTGTGAGTGAGTGATAGAGAGAAGAGATGTGAGTGAGAGAGAGAGAGAATGAGAAGCTGTGAATGAGAGAGAGAGAGAGAAAGAGAAGCTGTGAGTGAGAGAGAGAATGAGAATGAGAAGCTGTGAGTGTGAGAGAGAGAAGCTGTGAGAGAGAGAAAGAGAAGCTGTGAGAGAGAGAGAGAGAAGATGTGTGTGTGAGAGAGAGAGAGCTGCTGTGAGTGAGAGAGAGAGAAAGAGAAGCTGTGAATGAGAGAAAGAGAAAAACTGTGAGTGAGAGAGAGAGAATGAGAAGCTGGGAGTGAGAGAGAGAGAAAGTAAGAGAAGCTGTGCGTGAGACAGAGAAGGGGAAAAAGAAGCTGTGTGTGAGAGAGAGAGGGAGAAAGAGAAGCTGTTAGAGAGAGAGAGAAAGAGATGCTGTGAGTGTGTGTGAGAGAGAAAGGAAGCTGTGAGTGAGAGAGAGAAAGAAAGAGAAATTAGAGAGAGAAAGAGAGAGAGAAAAAGAAGCTGTGAGTGGTAGAGAGAGAAAAAGAGTCTGTGAGTGAGAGAGAGAGAAGCTGTGAGTGAGAGAGAGAGAGAGCTGCTGTGAGTGAGAGAGAGAGAAAGAGAAGCTGTGAATGAGAGAGAGAGAAAAACTGTGAGTGAGAGAGAGAGAAAGAGAAGCTGTGAGTGAGTGAGAGAGAGAAAGGGAAGTTGTGAGTGAGAGAGAGAGAAAGAGAAGCTGTGAGTGAGAGAGAGTGAAAGAGAAGCTGTGAGAGAGAGAGAGAGAGAAAGAGAAGCTGTGAGTGAGAAGGAGAGGGAAAGAGAAGTTGTGAGTGAGTGAGAGAAAGAGAAGCTGTGAGTGAGAGGGAGAGAGAGAAAGAGAAGGTGTGAGTGACAGAGAGAGAGAAAGAGAAGATGTGTGTGTGTGAGAGAGAGAAAGATAGTCTGAGAAAGAGAGAGTGAAAGAGAAGCTGTGAGTGAGAGAGAGAGAGGGAGAAAGAGAAGCTGTGTGAGATAGAGAGAGAAAGAGAAGCTGTGAGTGAGAGTGAGAGAGAGAGAGAAAGACAAGCTGTGAGTGAGAGAGTGAGAGAGAGAACGAGAAGCTGTTAGTGAGAGTGAGAGAGAGAGAAGCTGTGAGTGAGAGAGAGAAAGAGAAGCTGTGAGTGAGAGGGAGAGAGAGAAAGAGAAGCTGTGAGTGAGACAGAGAGAGAAAGAGAAGCTGTGTGTGAGAGATAGAGGGACAAAGAGAAGCTTGAGAGAGAGAGAGAGAGAAAGAGAAGCTGTGAGTGTGTGAGAGAGAGAAAGAGAAGCTGTGAGTGAGAAGGAGAGGCAAAGAGAAGCTGTGAGTGAGTGAGAGAGAGAGAAAGAGAAGCTATGAGAGAGAAAGAGAGAAGCTGTGAGTGAGAGAGAGTGAGAGAAAGAGAAGCTGTTAGTGAGAGTGAGAGAGAGAGAGAGAAAGATAAGCTGTGAGTGAGAGAGAGAGAAAGCGAAGCTGTGAGTGAGAGAGATCGACAGAAAGAGAAGCTGTGAGTGAGAGAGAGAAAGAGAAGCTGTGAGTGAGAGGGAGAGAGAGAAAGAGAAGATGTGTGTGTGTGTGAGAGAGAGAAGCAGTGAGTGAGAGAGAGAGAGAGAAGCTGTCAGTGAGACAGAGAGAGAAAGAGAAGGTGTGAGAGAGAGAGAGGGAGAAAGAGAAGCTGTGTGAGAGAGAGAGAAGCTGTGAGTGAGAGAGAGAAAGAAAGAGAAATTAGAGTGACAAAGAGAGAGAGAAAGAGAAGCTGTGGGTGGGAGAGAGAGAAAGAGAGTCTGTGAGAGAGAGAGAGAGAGAGAGAAGCTGTGAGTGAGTGAGAGAGAGCTGCTGTGAGTGAGAGAGAGAGAAAGAGAAGCTGTGAATGAGAGAGAGAGAAAGAGAAGCTGTGAGAGAGAAAGAGAGAAGCTGTGAGTGAGAGAGTGAGAGAGGGAAAGAAAAGCTGTTAGTGAGAGTGAGAGAGAGAAAGAAAGAGAAGCTGTGAGTGTGAGAGAGAGAAAGAGAAGCTGTGAGTGAGAGAGAGAGAGAAAGAGAAGCTATGAGAGAGAAAGAGAGAAGCTGTGAGTGAGAGAGAGAGAAAGAGAAGCTGTTAGTAAGAGTGAGAGAGAGAGAGAAAGAGAAGCTGTGAGTGAGAGAGAGAAAGAGAAGCTGTGAGTGAGAGAGAGAGAGAGAGAAGCTGTGAGGAAGAGAGAGAAAGCGAAGTTGTGAGTGAGAGGGAGAGAGAGAGAGAAAGAGAAGCTGTGAGTGACACACAGAGAGAGAAGCTTTGAGTTAGAGAGAGAGAGAAAGAGAAGCTGTGAGTGACAGAGAGAGAGAAAGAGAAGCTGTGTGTGTGTGTGAGAGAGAGAAAGATAGTCTGAGAAAGAGAGAGTGAAAGAGAAGCTGTGAGTGAGAGAGAGAGAGAGAAAAGGAGAAGCTGTGTGTGAGAGAGAGAGAAAGAGAAGCTGTGAGTGAGAGTGAGAGAGAGAAAGAGAAGCTGTGAGTGAGAGAGTGAGAGAGAGAAAGAGAAGCTGTTAGTGAGAGAGAGAGAGAGAGAGAAAGAGAAGCTGTGAGTGAGAGAGAGATTGAAAGAGAAGCTGTGAGTGAGAGAGAGAGAGAAAGAGAAGCTGTGAGTGAGAGAGAGAAAGGGAAGTTGTGAGTGAGAGAGAGAGAAAGAGAAGCTGTGAGTGAGAGAGAGAGTGAAAGAGAAGCTGTGAGTTAGAGAGAGAGAGAAAGAGAAGCTGTAAGTGACAGAGAGAGGGAAGGAGAAGCTGAGAGAGAGAGAGAAATTGAATCTGTCAGTGAGAGAGAGAGAAAGAGAATATGTGTGTGTGTGAGAGAGAGACAGATAGTCTGAGAAAGAGAGAGTGAAAGAGAAGCTGTGAGTGAGAGAGAGAGGTAGAAAGAGAAGCTGTGTGTGTGAGAGAGAAAGAGAAGCTGTGAGTGAGAGTGAGAGAGAAAGAAAGAGAAGCTGTGAGTGAGAGAGAGAGAAAGAGAAGCTTTGAGTGAGAGAGAGAGAGAGAATGAGAAGCTGTGAGTGAGAGAGCGAGGAGCTGTGAGTGAGAGAGAGAAAGAGAAGCTGTGAGTGAGTGAGAGAGAGAAGAGATGTGAGTGAGAGAGAGAGAGAAAGAGAAGCTGTGAGTGAGAGAGAGAGTGAAAGAGAAGCTGTGAGTTAGAGAGAGAGAAAGAGAAGCTGTGAGTGAGAGAGAGAGAAAAACTGTGAGTGAGAGAGAGAGAAAGAGAAGCTGTGAGTGAGTGAGAGAGAGAAAGGGAAGTTGTGAGTGAGAGAGAGAGAAAGAGAAGCTGTGAGTGAGAGAGAGTGAAAGAGAAGCTGTGAGTGAGAGAGAGAGAGAAAGAGAAGCTGTGAGTGAGAAGGAGAGGGAAAGAGAAGTTGTGAGTGAGAGAAATTGAAGCTGTGAGTGAGAGGGAGAGAGAGAAAGAGAAGGTGTGAGTGACAGAGAGAGAGAAAGAGAAGATGTGTGTGTGTGAGAGAGAGAAAGATAGTCTGAGAAAGAGAGAGTGAAAGAGAAGCTGTGAGTGAGAGAGAGAGAGGGAGAAAGAGAAGCTGTGAGTGAGAGTGAGAGAGAGAGAGAGAAAGACAAGCTGTGAGTGAGAGAGTGAGAGAGAGAACGAGAAGCTGTTAGTGAGAGTGAGAGAGAGAGAGAAGCTGTGAGTGAGAGAGAGAAAGAGAAGCTGTGAGTGAGAGGGAGAGAGAGAAAGAGAAGCTGTGAGTGAGACAGAGAGAGAAAGAGAAGCTGTGTGTGAGAGATAGAGGGACAAAGAGAAGCTTGAGAGAGAGAGAGAAAGAGAAGCTGTGAGTGTGTGAGAGAGAGAAAGAGAAGCTGTGAGTGAGAAGGAGAGGCAAAGAGAAGCTGTGAGTGAGTGAGAGAGAGAGAAAGAGAAGCTATGAGAGAGAAAGAGAGAAGCTGTGAGTGAGAGAGAGTGAGAGAAAGAGAAGCTGTTAGTGAGAGTGAGAGAGAGAGAGAAAGATAAGCTGTGAGTGAGAGAGAGAGAAAGAGAAGCTGTGAGTGAGTGAGTGAGAGAGAGAGAAGCTGTGAGGAAGAGAGAGAAAGCGAAGTTGTGAGTGAGAGGGAGAGAGAGAAAGAGAAGCTGTGAGTGAGAGAGAGAAAGATAAGCTGTGAGTGAGAGAGAGAGAGAGATTGAAGCTGTGAGGAAGAGAGAGAAAGCGAAGTTGTGAGTGAGAGGGAGAGAGAGAGAGAGAAAGAGAAGCTGTGAGTGACACACAGAGAGAGAAGCTGTGAGTTAGAGAGAGAGAGAAAGAGAAGCTGTGAGTGACAGAGAGAGAGAAAGAGAAGCTGTGTGTGTGTGAGAGAGAGAAAGATAGTCTGAGAAAGAGAGAGTGAAAGAGAAGCTGTGAGTGAGAGAGAGAGAGAGAAAAAGAGAAGCTGTGTGTGTGAGAGAGAGAAAGAAGCTGTGAGTGAGAGTGAGAGAGAGAAAGAGAAGCTGTGAGTGAGAGAGTGAGAGAGAGAAAGAGAAGCTGTTAGTGAGAGTGAGAGAGAGAGAGAAAGAGAAGCTGTGAGTGAGAGAGAGATTGAAAGAGAAGCTGTGAGTGAGAGAGAGAGAGAAAGAGAAGCTGTGAGTGAGAGAGAGAAAGGGAAGTTGTGAGTGAGAGAGAGAGAAAGAGAAGCTGTGAGTGAGAGAGAGAGTGAAAGAGAAGCTGTGAGTTAGAGAGAGAGAGAAAGAGAAGCTGTAAGTGACAGAGAGAGGGAAGGAGAAGCTGAGAGAGAGAGAGAAATTGAATCTGTCAGTGAGAGAGAGAGAAAGAGAATATGTGTGTGTGTGAGAGAGAGACAGATAGTCTGAGAAAGAGAGAGTGAAAGAGAAGCTGTGAGTGAGAGAGAGAGAGGTAGAAAGAGAAGCTGTGTGTGTGAGAGAGAAAGAGAAGCTGTGAGTGAGAGTGAGAGAGAAAGAAAGAGAAGCTGTGAGTGAGAGAGAGAGAAAGAGAAGCTTTGAGTGAGAGAGAGAGAGAGAATGAGAAGCTGTGAGTGAGAGAGAGAGGAGCTGTGAGTGAGAGAGAGAGAAAGAGAAGCTGTGAGTGAGTGAGAGAGAGAAGAGATGTGAGTGAGAGAGAGAGAAAGAGAAGCTGTGAGTGAGAGAGAGAGTGAAAGAGAAGCTGTGAGTTAGAGAGAGAGAAAGAGAAGCTGTGAGTGACAGAGAGAGGGAAGGAGAAGCTGAGAGAGAGAGAGAGAAAGTGAATCTGTGAGTGAAAGAGAGAGAGAGAGAAAGAGAATATCTGTGTGTGAGAGAGAGAAAAAGATAGTCTGAGAAAGAGAGAGTGAAAGAGAAGCTGTGAGTGAGAGAGAGAGAGGGAGAAAGAGAAGCTGTGTGTGTGAGAGAGAGAAAGAGAAGCTGTGAGTGAGAGTGAGAGAGAAAGAAAGAAAAGCTGTGAGTGAGAGAGAGAGAAAGAGAAGCTTTGAGTGAGAGAGAGAGAGCTGCTGTGAGTGAGAGAGAGAAAGAGAAGCTGTGAGTGAGAGAGCGAGAAAGAGAAGTTGTGAGTGAGAGAGATAAAGAGAATCTGTGAGTGAGAGGGCGAGAAAGAGAAGCTGTGAGTGAGAGAGAAAGCGAAGCTGTGAGTGAGAGAGATCGAGAGAAAGAGAAGCTGTGAGCGAGAGAGAGAAAGAGAAGCTGTGAGTGAGAGGGAGAGAGAGAAAGAGAAGATGTGTGTGTGAGAGAGAGAGAAGCAGTGAGTGAGAGAGAGAGAGAGAAGCTGTCAGTGAGACAGAGAGAGAAAGAGAAGGTGTGAGAGAGAGAGAGGGAGAAAGAGAAGCTGTGAGAGAGAGAGAGTGAGAGAAGCTGTGAGTGAGAGAGAGAAAGAAAGAGAAATTAGAGTGACAAAGAGAGAGAGAAAGAGAAGCTGTGGGAGGGAGAGAGAGAAAGAGAGTCTGTGAGTGAGAGAGAGAGAGAGAGAAGCTGTGAGTGAGTGAGAGAGAGCCGCTGTGAGTGAGAGAGAGAGAAAGAGAAGCTGTGAATGAGAGAGAGAGAGAAAGAGAAGCTGTGAGAGAGAAAGAGAGAAGCTGTGAGTGAGAGAGTGAGAGAGGGAAAGAAAAGCTGTTAGTGAGAGTGAGAGAGAGAAAGAAAGAGAAGCTGTGTGTGAGAGAGAGAGAAAGAGAAGCTGTGAGTGAGAGAGAGAGAAAGAGAAGCTATGAGAGAGAAAGAGAGAAGCTGTGAGTGAGAGAGAGAGAAAGAGAAGCTGTTAGTGAGAGTGAGAGAGAGAGAGAAAGAGAAGCTGTGAGTGAGAGAGAGAAAGAGAAGCTGTGAGTGAGAGAGAGAGAGAGAGAAGCTGTGAGGAAGAGAGAGAAAGCGAAGTTGTGAGTAAGAGGGAGAGAGAGAAAGAGAAGCTGTGAGTGACACACAGAGAGAGAAGCTGTGAGTTAGAGAGAGAGAGAAAGAGAAGCTGTGAGTGACAGAGAGAGAGAAAGAGAAGCTGTGTGTGTGTGTGAGAGAGAAAGATAGTCTGAGAAAGAGAGAGTGAAAGAGAAGCTGTGAGTGAGAGAGAGAGAGGGAAAAGAGAAGCTGTGTGTGTGAGAGAGAGAAAGAGAAGCTGTGAGTGAGAGTGAGAGAGAGAAAGAGAAGCTGTGAGTGAGAGTGAGAGAGAGAAAGAGAAGCTGTTAGTGAGAGTGAGAGAGAGAGAAAGAGAAGCTGTGAGTGAGAGAGAGATTGAAAGAGAAGCTGTGAGTGAGAGAGAGAGAAAGAGAAGCTGTGAGTGAGAGAGAGAAAGGGAAGTTGTGAGTGAGAGAGAGAGAAAGAGAAGCTGTGAGTGAGAGAGAGAGTGAAAGAGAAGCTGTGAGTTAGAGAGAGAGAGAAAGAGAAGCTGTAAGTGACAGAGAGAGGGAAGGAGAAGCTGAGAGAGAGAGAGAAATTGAATCTGTCAGTGAGAGAGAGAGAGAAAGAGAATATGTGTGTGTGTGTGAGAGAGACAGATAGTCTGAGAAAGAGAGAGTGAAAGTGAAGCTGTGAGTGAGAGAGAGAGGTAGAAAGAGAAGCTGTGTGTGTGAGAGAGAAAGAGAAGCTGTGAGTGAGAGTGAGAGAGAGAGAAAGAGAAGCTGTGAGTGAGAGAGAAAGAGAAGCTTTGAGTGAGAGAGAGAGAATGAGAAGCTGTGAGTGAGAGAGAGAGGAGCTGTGAGTGAGAGAGAGAAAGAGAAGCTGTGAGTGAGTGATAGAGAGAAGAGATGTGAGTGAGAGAGAGAGAGAATGAGAAGCTGTGAATGAGAGAGAGAATGAGAATGAGAAGCTGTGAGTGTGAGAGAGAGAAGCTGTGAGAGAGAGAAAGAGAAGCTGTGAGAGAGAGAGAGAGAAGATGTGTGTGAGAGAGAGAGAGAGCTGCTGTGAGTGAGAGAGAGAGAAAGAGAAGCTGTGAATAAGAGAAAGAGAAAAACTGTGAGTGAGAGAGAGAGAATGAGAAGCTGGGAGTGAGAGAGAGAGAAAGTAAGAGAAGCTGTGCGTGAGACAGAGAAGGGGAAAAAGAAGCTGTGTGTGAGAGAGAGAGGGAGAAAGAGAAGCTGTTAGAGAGAGAGAGAAAGAGATGCTGTGAGTGTGTGTGAGAGAGAAAGGAAGCTGTGAGTGAGAGAGAGAAAGAAAGAGAAATTAGAGAGAGAAAGAGAGAGAGAAAAAGAAGCTGTGAGTGGTAGAGAGAGAAAAAGAGTCTGTGAGTGAGAGAGAGAGAAGCTGTGAGTGAGAGAGAGAGAGAGCTGCTGTGAGTGAGAGAGAGAGAAAGAGAAGCTGTGAATGAGAGAGAGAGAAAAACTGTGAGTGAGAGAGAGAGAAAGAGAAGCTGTGAGTGAGTGAGAGAGAGAAAGGGAAGTTGTGAGTGAGAGAGAGAGAAAGAGAAGCTGTGAGTGAGAGAGAGTGAAAGAGAAGCTGTGAGAGAGAGAGAGAGAGAAAGAGAAGCTGTGAGTGAGAAGGAGAGGGAAAGAGAAGTTGTGAGTGAGTGAGAGAAAGAGAAGCTGTGAGTGAGAGGGAGAGAGAGAAAGAGAAGGTGTGAGTGACAGAGAGAGAGAAAGAGAAGATGTGTGTGTGAGAGAGAGAGAAAGATAGTCTGAGAAAGAGAGAGTGAAAGAGAAGCTGTGAGTGAGAGAGAGAGGGAGAAAGAGAAGCTGTGTGAGATAGAGAGAGAAAGAGAAGCTGTGAGTGAGAGTGAGAGAGAGAGAGAAAGACAAGCTGTGAGTGAGAGAGTGAGAGAGAGAACGAGAAGCTGTTAGTGAGAGTGAGAGAGAGAGAAGCTGTGAGTGAGAGAGAGAAAGAGAAGCTGTGAGTGAGAGGGAGAGAGAGAAAGAGAAGCTGTGAGTGAGACAGAGAGAGAAAGAGAAGCTGTGTGTGAGAGATAGAGGGACAAAGAGAAGCTTGAGAGAGAGAGAGAGAGAAAGAGAAGCTGTGAGTGTGTGAGAGAGAGAAAGAGAAGCTGTGAGTGAGAAGGAGAGGCAAAGAGAAGCTGTGAGTGAGTGAGAGAGAGAGAAAGAGAAGCTATGAGAGAGAAAGAGAGAAGCTGTGAGTGAGAGAGAGTGAGAGAAAGAGAAGCTGTTAGTGAGAGTGAGAGAGAGAGAGAAAGATAAGCTGTGAGTGAGAGAGAGAGAAAGCGAAGCTGTGAGTGAGAGAGATCGAGAGAAAGAGAAGCTGTGAGTGAGAGAGAGAAAGAGAAGCTGTGAGTGAGAGGGAGAGAGAGAAAGAGAAGATGTGTGTGTGTGAGATTGAGAGAAGCAGTGAGTGAGAGAGAGAGAGAGAAGCTGTCAGTGAGACAGAGAGAGAAAGAGAAGGTGTGAGAGAGAGAGAGGGAGAAAGAGAAGCTGTGTGAGAGAGAGAGAAGCTGTGAGTGAGAGAGAGAAAGAAAGAGAAATTAGAGTGACAAAGAGAGAGAGAAAGAGAAGCTGTGGGTGGGAGAGAGAGAAAGAGAGTCTGTGAGAGAGAGAGAGAGAGAGAGAAGCTGTGAGTGAGTGAGAGAGAGCTGCTGTGAGTGAGAGAGAGAGAAAGAGAAGCTGTGAATGAGAGAGAGAGAAAGAGAAGCTGTGAGAGAGAAAGAGAGAAGCTGTGAGTGAGAGAGTGAGAGAGGGAAAGAAAAGCTGTTAGTGAGAGTGAGAGAGAGAAAGAAAGAGAAGCTGTGAGTGTGAGAGAGAGAAAGAGAAGCTGTGAGTGAGAGAGAGAGAGAAAGAGAAGCTATGAGAGAGAAAGAGAGAAGCTGTGAGTGAGAGAGAGAGAAAGAGAAGCTGTTAGTAAGAGTGAGAGAGAGAGAGAAAGAGAAGCTGTGAGTGAGAGAGAGAAAGAGAAGCTGTGAGTGAGAGAGAGAGAGAGAGAAGCTGTGAGGAAGAGAGAGAAAGCGAAGTTGTGAGTGAGAGGGAGAGAGAGAAAGAGAAGCTGTGAGTGAGAGAGAGAGTGAAAGAGAAGCTGTGAGTTAGAGAGAGAGAAAGAGAAGCTGTGAGTGACAGAGAGAGGGAAGGAGAAGCTGAGAGAGAAAGAGAGAGTGAAAGAGAAGCTGTGAGTGAGAGAGAGAGGGAGAAAGAGAAGCTGTGTGTGTGAGAGAGAGAAAGAGAAGCTGTGAGTGAGAGTGAGAGAGAAAGAAAGAAAAGCTGTGAGTGAGAGAGAGAGAAAGAGAAGCTTTGAGTGAGAGAGAGAGAGAGCTGCTGTGAGTGAGAGAGAGAAAGAGAAGCTGTGAGTGAGAGAGAGAGAAAGAGAAGTTGTGAGTGAGAGAGATAAAGAGAATCTGTGAGTGAGAGGGCAAGAAAGAGAAGCTGTGAGTGAGAGAGAAAGCGAAGCTGTGAGTGAGAGAGATCGAGAGAAAGAGAAGCTGTGAGTGAGAGAGAGAAAGAGAAGCTGTGAGTGAGAGGGAGAGAGAGAAAGAGAAGATGTGTGTGTGTGAGAGAGAGAGAAGCAGTGAGTGAGAGAGAGAGAGAGAGAAGCTGTCAGTGAGACAGAGAGAGAAAGAGAAGGTGTGAGAGAGAGAGAGGGAGAAAGAGAAGCTGTGAGAGAGAGAGAGTGAGAGAAGCTGTGAGTGAGAGAGAGAAAGAAAGAGAAATTAGAGTGACAAAGAGAGAGAGAAAGAGAAGCTGTGGGTGGGAGAGAGAGAAAGAGAGTCTGTGAGTGAGAGAGAGTGAGAGAGAAGCTGTGAGTGAGTGAGAGAGAGCCGCTGTGAGTGAGAGAGAGAGAAAGAGAAGCTGTGAATGAGAGAGAGAGAAAGAGAAGCTGTGAGAGAGAAAGAGAGAAGCTGTGAGTGAGAGAGTGAGAGAGGGAAAGAAAAGCTGTTAGTGAGAGTGAGAGAGAGAAAGAAAGAGAAGCTGTGAGTGAGAGAGAGAGAAAGAGAAGCTGTGAGTGAGAGAGAGAGAGAAAGAGAAGCTATGAGAGAGAAAGAGAGAAGCTGTGAGTGAGAGAGAGAGAAAGAGAAGCTGTTAGTGAGAGTGAGAGAGAGAGAGAAAGAGAAGCTGTGAGTGAGAGAGAGAAAGAGAAGCTGTGAGTGAGAGAGAGAGAGAGAGAAGCTGTGAGGAAGAGAGAGAAAGCGAAGTTGTGAGTGAGAGGGAGAGAGAGAAAGAGAAGCTGTGAGTGACACACAGAGAGAGAAGCTGTGAGTTAGAGAGAGAGAGAAAGAGAAGCTGTGAGTGAAAGAGAGAGAGAAACAGAAGCTGTGTGTGTGTGTGAGAGAGAGAAAGATAGTCTGAGAAAGAGAGAGTGAAAGAGAAGCTGTGAGTGAGAGAGAGAGAGGGAAAAAGAGAAGCTGTGTGTGAGAGAGAGAGAAAGAGAAGCTGTGAGTGAGAGTGAGAGAGAGAAAGAGAAGCTGTGAGTGAGAGAGTGAGAGAGAGAAAGAGAAGCTGTTAGTGAGAGTGAGAGAGAGAGAGAAAGAGAAGCTGTGAGTGAGAGAGAGATTGAAAGAGAAGCTGTGAGTGAGAGAGAGAGAGAAAGAGAAGCTGTGAGTGAGAGAGAGAAAGGGAAGTTGTGAGTGAGAGAGAGAGAAAGAGAAGCTGTGAGTGAGAGAGAGAGTGAAAGAGAAGCTGTGAGTTAGAGAGAGAGAGAAAGAGAAGCTGTAAGTGACAGAGACAGGGAAGGAGAAGCTGAGAGAGAGAGAGAGAAATTGAATCTGTCAGTGAGAGAGAGAGAGAAAGAGAATATGTGTGTGTGTGAGAGAGAGACAGATAGTCTGAGAAAGAGAGAGTGAAAGAGAAGCTTTGAGTGAGAGAGAGAGAGGTAGAAAGAGAAGCTGTGTGTGTGAGAGAGAAAGAGAAGCTGTGAGTGAGAGTGAGAGAGAAAGAAAGAGAAGCTGTGAGTGAGAGAGAGAGAAAGAGAAGCTTTGAGTGAGAGAGAGAGAATGAGATGCTGTGAGAGAGAGAGAGAGGAGCTGTGAGTGAAAGAGAGAAAGAGAAGCTGTGAGTGAGTGAGAGAGAGAAGAGATGTGAGTGAGAGAGAGAGAGAATGAGAAGCTGTGAATGAGAGAGAGAGAGAATGTAAGAGAAGCTGTGAGTGAGACAGAGAGAGAGAAAGAGATGCTGTGAGTGAGAGAGAGAGGGAGAAAGATAAGCTGTGAGAGAGAGAGAGAAAGAGAAGCTGTGAGTGTGTGTGAGAGAGAAAGAGAAGCTGTGAGTGAGTGAGAGAGAGAAAGAGATTAGAGTGAGAAAGAGAGAGGGAAAGAGAAGCTGTGAGTGGGAGAGAGAGAATGAGAAGCTGTGAGAGAGAAAGAGAGAAGCTGTGAGTGAGAGAGTGAGAGAGAGAAAGAAAAGCTGTGAGTGAGAGAGAGAGAGAGAAAGAGAAGATGTGTGCTTCTGAGAGTGAGAGAGAGAAGCAGTGAGTGAGAGAGAGAGAGAGAGAGAAGCTGTCAGTGAGACAGAGAGAGAGAAAGAGAAGCTGTGTGTGTGAGAGAGAGAAAGAGAAGCTGTGAGTGTGTGTGAGAGAGAAAGAGAAGCTGTGAGTGAGAGAGAGAGAGAAAGAGATTAGAGTGAGAAAGAGAGAGGGAAAGAGAAGCTGTGAGTGGGAGAGAGAGAAAGAGAAGCTGTGAGAGAGAAAGAGAGAAGCTGTGAGTGAGAGAGTGAGAGAGAGAAAGAAAAGCTGTTAGTGAGAGTGAGAGAGAAAGAAAGAGAAGCTGTGAGTGAGAGAGAGAGAAAGAGAAGCTGTGAGTGAGTGAGAGAGAAAGAGAAGTTGTGAGTGAGAGAGATAAAGAGAAGCTGTGTGAGAGGGAGTGAAAGAGAAGCTGTGAGTGAGAGAGAAAGCGAAGCTGTGAGTGAGAGAGATCGAGAGAAAGAGAAGCTGTGAGTGAGAGAGAGAAAGAGAAGCTGTGAGTGAGAGGGAGAGAGAGAAAGAGAAGATGTGTGTGTGTGTGAGAGAGAGAGAAGCAGTGAGTGAGAGAGAGAGAGAGAGATGCTGTCAGTGAGACAGAGAGAGAAAGAGAAGGTGTGAGAGAGAGAGAGGGAGAAAGAGAAGCTGTGAGAGAGAGAGAGAGAAAGAGAAGCTGTGAGTGTGTGTGAGAGAGAAAGAGAAGCTGTGAGTGAGAGAGAGAAAGAAAGAAAAATTAGAGTGACAAAGAGGGAGAGAAAGAGAAGCTGTGAGTGAGAGAGAAAGCGAAGCTGTGAGTGAGAGAGATCGAGAGAAAGAGAAGCTGTGAGTGAGAGAGAGAAAGAGAAGCTGTGAGTGAGAGGGAGAGAGAGAAAGAGAAGATGTGTGTGTGTGTGTGAGAGAGAGAAGCAGTGAGTGAGAGAGAGAGTCTGTGAGTGAGTGTGAGAGAGAGAAGCTGTGAGTGAGTGAGAGAGAGAGCCACTGTGAGTGAGAGAGAGAGAAAGAGAAGCTGTGAATGAGAGAGAGAGAAAGAGAAGCTGTGAGAGAGAAAGAGAGAAGCTGTGAGTGAGAGAGTGAGAGAGAAAGAAAAGCTGTTAGTGAGAGAGAGAAAGAGAAGCTGTGAGTGAGAGGGAGAGAGAGAAAGAGAAGCTGTGAGTGACACAGAGAGAGAGAAGCTGTGAGTTAGAGAGAGAGAGAAAGAGAAGCTGTGAGTGAGAGAGAGAAAGAGAAGCTGTGAGTGAGAGGGATAGAGAGAAAGAGAAGCTGTGAGTGACACAGAGAGAGAGAAGCTGTGAGTTAGAGAGAGAGAAAGAGAAGCTGTGAGTGACAGAGAGAGAAAGAGAAGCTGTGTGTGTGTGTGAGAGAGAAAGACTGAGAAAGAGAGAGTGAAAGAGAAGCTGTGAGTGAGAGAGAGAGGGAGAAAGAGAAGCTGTGAGTGAGAGAGAGAGAGAAAGAGAAGCTGTGAGTGAGAGTGAGAGACAGAAAGAGAAGCTGTGAGTGAGAGAGTGAGAGAGAGAGAAAGAGAAGCTGTTAGTGAGAGTGAGAGAGAGAGAGAAAGAGAAGCTGTGTGTGTGAGAGAGAGAAAGAGAAGCTGTGAGTGAGAGTGAGAGAGAGAAAGAGAAGCTGTGAGTGAGAGAGTGAGAGAGAGAAAGAGAAGCTGTTAGTGAGAGTGAGAGAGAGAGAGAAAGAGAAGCTGTGAGTGAGAGAGAGAGGGAGAAAGAGAAGCTGTGAGTGAGAGAGAGAGAGAAAGAGAAGCTGTGAGTGAGAGTGAGAGACAGAAAGAGAAGCTGTGAGTGAGAGAGTGAGAGAGAGTGAAAGAGAAGCTGTGAGTGAGAGAGAGAGAGGGAAAAAGAGAAGCTGTGTGTGAGAGAGAGAGAAAGAGAAGCTGTGAGTGAGAGTGAGAGAGAGAAAGAGAAGCTGTGAGTGAGAGAGTGAGAGAGAGAAAGAGAAGCTGTTAGTGAGAGTGAGAGAGAGAGAGAAAGAGAAGCTGTGAGTGAGAGAGAGATTGAAAGAGAAGCTGTGAGTGAGAGAGAGAGAGAAAGAGAAGCTGTGAGTGAGAGAGAGAAAGGGAAGTTGTGAGTGAGAGAGAGAGAAAGAGAAGCTGTGAGTGAGAGAGGGAGTGAAAGAGAAGCTGTGAGTTAGAGAGAGAGAGAAAGAGAAGCTGTAAGTGACAGAGACAGGGAAGGAGAAGCTGAGAGAGAGAGAGAGAAATTGAATCTGTCAGTGAGAGAGAGAGAGAAAGAGAATATGTGTGTGTGTGAGAGAGAGACAGATAGTCTGAGAAAGAGAGAGTGAAAGAGAAGCTTTGAGTGAGAGAGAGAGAGGTAGAAAGAGAAGCTGTGTGTGTGAGAGAGAAAGAGAAGCTGTGAGTGAGAGTGAGAGAGAAAGAAAGAGAAGCTGTGAGTGAGAGAGAGAGAAAGAGAAGCTTTGAGTGAGAGAGAGAGAGAATGAGATGCTGTGAGTGAGAGAGAGAGGAGCTGTGAGTGAAAGAGAGAAAGAGAAGCTGTGAGTGAGTGAGAGAGAAGAGATGTGAGTGAGAGAGAGAGAGAATGAGAAGCTGTGAATGAGAGAGAGAGAGAATGTAAGAGAAGCTGTGAGTGAGACAGAGAGAGAGAAAGAGATGCTGTGAGTGAGAGAGAGAGGGAGAAAGATAAGCTGTGAGAGAGAGAGAGAGAAAGAGAAGCTGTGAGTGTGTGTGAGAGAGAAAGAGAAGCTGTGAGTGAGTGAGAGAGAGAAAGAGATTAGAGTGAGAAAGAGAGAGGGAAAGAGAAGCTGTGAGTGGGAGAGAGAGAATGAGAAGCTGTGAGAGAGAAAGAGAGAAGCTGTGAGTGAGAGAGTGAGAGAGAGAAAGAAAAGCTGTGAGTGAGAGAGAGAGAGAGAAAGAGAAGATGTGTGCTTCTGAGAGAGAGAGAGAAGCAGTGAGTGAGAGAGAGAGAGAGAGAGAGAAGCTGTCAGTGAGACAGAGAGAGAGAAAGAGAAGCTGTGTGTGTGAGAGAGAGAAAGAGAAGCTGTGAGTGTGTGTGAGAGAGAAAGAGAAGCTGTGAGTGAGAGAGAGAGAGAAAGAGATTAGAGTGAGAAAGAGAGAGGGAAAGAGAAGCTGTGAGTGGGAGAGAGAGAAAGAGAAGCTGTGAGAGAGAAAGAGAGAAGCTGTGAGTGAGAGAGTGAGAGAGAGAAAGAAAAGCTGTTAGTGAGAGTGAGAGAGAAAGAAAGAGAAGCTGTGAGTGAGAGAGAGAGAAAGAGAAGCTGTGAGTGAGTGAGAGAGAAAGAGAAGTTGTGAGTGAGAGAGATAAAGAGAAGCTGTGTGAGAGGGAGAGAAAGAGAAGCTGTGAGTGAGAGAGAAAGCGAAGCTGTGAGTGAGAGAGATCGAGAGAAAGAGAAGCTGTGAGTGAGAGAGAGAAAGAGAAGCTGTGAGTGAGAGGGAGAGAGAGAAAGAGAAGATGTGTGTGTGTGTGAGAGAGAGAGAAGCAGTGAGTGAGAGAGAGAGAGAGAGATGCTGTCAGTGAGACAGAGAGAGAAAGAGAAGGTGTGAGAGAGAGAGAGGGAGAAAGAGAAGCTGTGAGAGAGAGAGAGAAAGAGAAGCTGTGAGTGTGTGTGTGAGAGAAAGAGAAGCTGTGAGTGAGAGAGAGAAAGAAAGAAAAATTAGAGTGACAAAGAGGGAGAGAAAGAGAAGCTGTGAGTGAGAGAGAAAGCGAAGCTGTGAGTGAGAGAGATCGAGAGAAAGAGAAGCTGTGAGAGAGAGAGAAAGAGAAGCTGTGAGTGAGAGGGAGAGAGAGAAAGAGAAGATGTGTGTGTGTGTGTGAGAGAGAGAAGCAGTGAGTGAGAGAGAGAGTCTGTGAGTGAGTGTGAGAGAGAGAAGCTGTGAGTGAGTGAGAGAGAGAGCCACTGTGAGTGAGAGAGAGAGAAAGAGAAGCTGTGAATGAGAGAGAGAGAAAGAGAAGCTGTGAGAGAGAAAGAGAGAAGCTGTGAGTGAGAGAGTGAGAGAGAAAGAAAAGCTGTTAGTGAGAGAGAGAAAGAGAAGCTGTGAGTGAGAGGGAGAGAGAGAAAGAGAAGCTGTGAGTGACACAGAGAGAGAGAAGCTGTGAGTTAGAGAGAGAGAGAAAGAGAAGCTGTGAGTGAGAGAGAGAAAGAGAAGCTGTGAGTGAGAGGGATAGAGAGAAAGAGAAGCTGTGAGTGACACAGAGAGAGAGAAGCTGTGAGTTAGAGAGAGAGAAAGAGAAGCTGTGAGTGACAGAGAGAGAAAGAGAAGCTGTGTGTGTGTGTGAGAGAGAAAGACTGAGAAAGAGAGAGTGAAAGAGAAGCTGTGAGTGAGAGAGAGAGGGAGAAAGAGAAGCTGTGAGTGAGAGAGAGAGAGAAAGAGAAGCTGTGAGTGAGAGTGAGAGACAGAAAGAGAAGCTGTGAGTGAGAGAGTGAGAGAGAGAGAAAGAGAAGCTGTTAGTGAGAGTGAGAGAGAGAGAGAAAGAGAAGCTGTGAGTGAGAGGGAGAGAGAAAGAGAAGCTGTGATTGACACACAGAGAGAGAAGCTGTGAGAGAGAGAGAGAAAGAGAAGCTGTGAGTCACAGAGAGAGGGAAGGAGAAGCTGAGAGAGAGAGAGAAAGTGAATCTGTGAGTGTGTGAGAGAGAGAAAGAGAATATGTGTGTGTGTGAGAGAGAGAAAGATAGTCTGAGAAAGAGAGAGTGAAAGAGAAGCTGTGAGTGAGAGAGAGAGGGAGAA
This sequence comes from Bradypodion pumilum, assembly GCA_035047305.1. Taxonomy (NCBI): domain Eukaryota; kingdom Metazoa; phylum Chordata; class Lepidosauria; order Squamata; family Chamaeleonidae; genus Bradypodion; species Bradypodion pumilum. The sequence continues at coordinate 267,404,165 of JAWDJD010000001.1, read as the reverse complement.
AGAGAAGCTGTGAGAGAGAGAGAGAGAAAGAGAAGCTGTGAGTGAGAGTGAGAGAGAGAGAAAGAAAGAGAAGCTGTGAGTGAGAGAGAGAGAAAGAGAAGCTTTGAGTGAGTGAGAGAGAGAGAATGAGAAGCTGTGAGTGAGAGAGAGAGGAGCTGTGAGTGAGAGAGAGAAAGAGAAGCTGTGAGTGAGAGAGAGAAGGTGAGTGAGAGAGAGAGAATGAGAAGCTGTGAGTGAGAGAGAGAGAGAGAAAGAGAAGCTGTGAGTGAGAGAGAGAGAGGGAGAAAGATAAGCTGTGTGTGTGAGAGAGAGAAAGAGACGCTGTGATTGAGAGTGAGAGAGAGAAAGAGAAGCTGTGAGTGAGAGAGAGAAAGAGAAGCTGTGAGTGAGAGAGAGAGAGAACCGCTGTGAGTGAGAGAGAGAGAAAGAGAAGCTGTGAATGAGAGAGAGAGAAAGAGAAGCTGTGAGAGAGAAAGAGAGAAGCTGTGAGTGAGAGAGTGAGAGAGAGAAAGAAAAGCTGTTAGTGAGAGTGAGAGAGAGAAAGAAAGAGAAGCTGTGAGTGAGAGAGAGAGAAAGAGAAGCTGTGAGTGAGAGAGAGAGAAAGAGAGAAAGAGAAGTTGTGAGTGAGAGAGATAAAGAGAAGCTGTGAGTGAGAGGGAGAGAAAGAGAAGCTGTGAGTGAGAGAGAGAAAGCGAAGCTGTGAGTGAGAGAGAGAGAGAGAAAGAGAAGCTGTGAGTGAGAGAGAGAGAGAGAAAGAGAAGCTGTGAGTGAGAGGGAGAAAGAGAAAGAGAAGATGTGTGTGTGTGAGAGAGAGAGAGAAGCAGTGAGTGAGAGAAAGAGAGAGAGAGAGAAGCTGTCAGTGAGACAGAGAGAGAGTAAGAGAAGCTGTGAGAGAGAGAGAGGGAGAAAGAGAAGCTGTGTGAGAGAGAGAAATAGAAGCTGTGAGTGTGTGTGTGAGAGAAAGAGAAGCTGTGAGAGAGAGAAAGAAAGAGAAATCAGAGTGAGAAAGAGAGAGAGAAAGGGAAGCTTTGAGTGGGAGAGAGAGAAAGAGAGTCTGTGAGTGAGAGAGAGAGACGCTGTGAGTGAGTGAGAGAGAGAGCCGCTGTGAGTGAGAGAGAGAGAAAGAGAAGCTGTGAATGAGAGAGAGAGAAAGAGAAGCTGTGAGAGAGAAAGAGAGAAGCTGTGAGTGAGAGAGTGAGAGAGAGAAAGAAAAGCTGTTAGGGAGAGTGAGAGAGAGAAAGAAAGAGCTGTGAGTGAGAGAGAGAGAAAGAGAAGCTGTGAGTGAGAGAGAGAGAGAAAGAGAAGCTGTGAGTGAGAGAGAGAAAGAGAAGCTGTGAGTGAGAGGGAGAGAGAGAAAGAGAAGCTGTGAGAGAGAGAAAGCGAAGCTGTGAGTCAGAGGGAGAGAGAGAAAGAGAAGCTGTGAGTGACACACAGAGAGAGAAGTTGTGAGTTAGAGAGAGAGAGAAAGAGAAGCTGTGAGTGACAGAGAGAGAAAGAGAAGCTGTGTGTGAGAGAGAGAAAGCTGTGAGTGAGAGGGAGAGAGAGGAAGAGAAGCTGTGTGTGAGAGAGAGAAAGCGAAGCTGTGAGTGAGAGAGAGAGAGAAAGAGAAGCTGTGAGTGAGAGAGAGAAAGAGAAGCTGTGAGTGAGAGGGAGAGAGAGAAAGAGAAGATGTGTGTGTGTGTGAGAGAGAGAGAAGCAGTGAGTGAGAGAAAGAGAAGCTGTGAGTGAGAGGGAGAGAGAGAAAGAGAAGCTGTGAGTGACACAGAGAGAGAGAAGCTGTGAGTTAGAGAGAGAGAGAAAGAGAAGCTGTGAGTGAGAGAGAGAAAGAGAAGCTGTGAGTGAGAGGGATAGAGAGAAAGAGAAGCTGTGAGTGACACAGAGAGAGAGAAGCTGTGAGTTAGAGAGAGAGAAAGAGAAGCTGTGAGTGACAGAGAGAGAAAGAGAAGCTGTGTGTGTGTGTGAGAGAGAAAGACTGAGAAAGAGAGAGTGAAAGAGAAGCTGTGAGTGAGAGAGAGAGGGAGAAAGAGAAGCTGTGAGTGAGAGAGAGAGAGAAAGAGAAGCTGTGAGTGAGAGTGAGAGACAGAAAGAGAAGCTGTGAGTGAGAGAGTGAGAGAGAGAGAAAGAGAAGCTGTTAGTGAGAGTGAGAGAGAGAGAGAAAGAGAAGCTGTGTGTGTGAGAGAGAGAAAGAGAAGCTGTGAGTGAGAGTGAGAGAGAGAAAGAGAAGCTGTGAGTGAGAGAGTGAGAGAGAGAAAGAGAAGCTGTTAGTGAGAGTGAGAGAGAGAGAGAAAGAGAAGCTGTGAGTGAGAGAGAGAGGGAGAAAGAGAAGCTGTGAGTGAGAGAGAGAGAGAAAGAGAAGCTGTGAGTGAGAGTGAGAGACAGAAAGAGAAGCTGTGAGTGAGAGAGTGAGAGAGAGTGAAAGAGAAGCTGTGAGTGAGAGAGAGAGAGGGAAAAAGAGAAGCTGTGTGTGAGAGAGAGAGAAAGAGAAGCTGTGAGTGAGAGTGAGAGAGAGAAAGAGAAGCTGTGAGTGAGAGAGTGAGAGAGAGAAAGAGAAGCTGTTAGTGAGAGTGAGAGAGAGAGAGAAAGAGAAGCTGTGAGTGAGAGAGAGATTGAAAGAGAAGCTGTGAGTGAGAGAGAGAGAGAAAGAGAAGCTGTGAGTGAGAGAGAGAAAGGGAAGTTGTGAGTGAGAGAGAGAGAAAGAGAAGCTGTGAGTGAGAGAGGGAGTGAAAGAGAAGCTGTGAGTTAGAGAGAGAGAGAAAGAGAAGCTGTAAGTGACAGAGACAGGGAAGGAGAAGCTGAGAGAGAGAGAGAGAAATTGAATCTGTCAGTGAGAGAGAGAGAGAAAGAGAATATGTGTGTGTGTGAGAGAGAGACAGATAGTCTGAGAAAGAGAGAGTGAAAGAGAAGCTTTGAGTGAGAGAGAGAGAGGTAGAAAGAGAAGCTGTGTGTGTGAGAGAGAAAGAGAAGCTGTGAGTGAGAGTGAGAGAGAAAGAAAGAGAAGCTGTGAGTGAGAGAGAGAGAAAGAGAAGCTTTGAGTGAGAGAGAGAGAGAATGAGATGCTGTGAGTGAGAGAGAGAGGAGCTGTGAGTGAAAGAGAGAAAGAGAAGCTGTGAGTGAGTGAGAGAGAAGAGATGTGAGTGAGAGAGAGAGAGAATGAGAAGCTGTGAATGAGAGAGAGAGAGAATGTAAGAGAAGCTGTGAGTGAGACAGAGAGAGAGAAAGAGATGCTGTGAGTGAGAGAGAGAGGGAGAAAGATAAGCTGTGAGAGAGAGAGAGAGAAAGAGAAGCTGTGAGTGTGTGTGAGAGAGAAAGAGAAGCTGTGAGTGAGTGAGAGAGAGAAAGAGATTAGAGTGAGAAAGAGAGAGGGAAAGAGAAGCTGTGAGTGGGAGAGAGAGAATGAGAAGCTGTGAGAGAGAAAGAGAGAAGCTGTGAGTGAGAGAGTGAGAGAGAGAAAGAAAAGCTGTGAGTGAGAGAGAGAGAGAGAAAGAGAAGATGTGTGCTTCTGAGAGAGAGAGAGAAGCAGTGAGTGAGAGAGAGAGAGAGAGAGAGAAGCTGTCAGTGAGACAGAGAGAGAGAAAGAGAAGCTGTGTGTGAGAGAGAGAGAAAGAGAAGCTGTGAGTGTGTGTGAGAGAGAAAGAGAAGCTGTGAGTGAGAGAGAGAGAGAAAGAGATTAGAGTGAGAAAGAGAGAGGGAAAGAGAAGCTGTGAGTGGGAGAGAGAGAAAGAGAAGCTGTGAGAGAGAAAGAGAGAAGCTGTGAGTGAGAGAGTGAGAGAGAGAAAGAAAAGCTGTTAGTGAGAGTGAGAGAGAAAGAAAGAGAAGCTGTGAGTGAGAGAGAGAGAAAGAGAAGCTGTGAGTGAGTGAGAGAGAAAGAGAAGTTGTGAGTGAGAGAGATAAAGAGAAGCTGTGTGAGAGGGAGAGAAAGAGAAGCTGTGAGTGAGAGAGAAAGCGAAGCTGTGAGTGAGAGAGATCGAGAGAAAGAGAAGCTGTGAGTGAGAGAGAGAAAGAGAAGCTGTGAGTGAGAGGGAGAGAGAGAAAGAGAAGATGTGTGTGTGTGTGAGAGAGAGAGAAGCAGTGAGTGAGAGAGAGAGAGAGAGATGCTGTCAGTGAGACAGAGAGAGAAAGAGAAGGTGTGAGAGAGAGAGAGGGAGAAAGAGAAGCTGTGAGAGAGAGAGAGAAAGAGAAGCTGTGAGTGTGTGTGAGAGAGAAAGAGAAGCTGTGAGTGAGAGAGAGAAAGAAAGAAAAATTAGAGTGACAAAGAGGGAGAGAAAGAGAAGCTGTGAGTGAGAGAGAAAGCGAAGCTGTGAGTGAGAGAGATCGAGAGAAAGAGAAGCTGTGAGAGAGAGAGAAAGAGAAGCTGTGAGTGAGAGGGAGAGAGAGAAAGAGAAGATGTGTGTGTGTGTGTGAGAGAGAGAAGCAGTGAGTGAGAGAGAGAGTCTGTGAGTGAGTGTGAGAGAGAGAAGCTGTGAGTGAGTGAGAGAGAGAGCCACTGTGAGTGAGAGAGAGAGAAAGAGAAGCTGTGAATGAGAGAGAGAGAAAGAGAAGCTGTGAGAGAGAAAGAGAGAAGCTGTGAGTGAGAGAGTGAGAGAGAAAGAAAAGCTGTTAGTGAGAGAGAGAAAGAGAAGCTGTGAGTGAGAGGGAGAGAGAGAAAGAGAAGCTGTGAGTGACACAGAGAGAGAGAAGCTGTGAGTTAGAGAGAGAGAGAAAGAGAAGCTGTGAGTGAGAGAGAGAAAGAGAAGCTGTGAGTGAGAGGGATAGAGAGAAAGAGAAGCTGTGAGTGACACAGAGAGAGAGAAGCTGTGAGTTAGAGAGAGAGAAAGAGAAGCTGTGAGTGACAGAGAGAGAAAGAGAAGCTGTGTGTGTGTGTGAGAGAGAAAGACTGAGAAAGAGAGAGTGAAAGAGAAGCTGTGAGTGAGAGAGAGAGGGAGAAAGAGAAGCTGTGAGTGAGAGAGAGAGAGAAAGAGAAGCTGTGAGTGAGAGTGAGAGACAGAAAGAGAAGCTGTGAGTGAGAGAGTGAGAGAGAGAGAAAGAGAAGCTGTTAGTGAGAGTGAGAGAGAGAGAGAAAGAGAAGCTGTGAGTGAGAGGGAGAGAGAAAGAGAAGCTGTGATTGACACACAGAGAGAGAAGCTGTGAGAGAGAGAGAGAAAGAGAAGCTGTGAGTCACAGAGAGAGGGAAGGAGAAGCTGAGAGAGAGAGAGAAAGTGAATCTGTGAGTGTGTGAGAGAGAGAAAGAGAATATGTGTGTGTGTGAGAGAGAGAAAGATAGTCTGAGAAAGAGAGAGTGAAAGAGAAGCTGTGAGTGAGAGAGAGAGGGAGAAAGAGAAGCTGTGAGAGAGAGAGAGAGAAAGAGAAGCTGTGAGTGAGAGTGAGAGAGAGAGAAAGAAAGAGAAGCTGTGAGTGAGAGAGAGAGAAAGAGAAGCTTTGAGTGAGTGAGAGAGAGAGAATGAGAAGCTGTGAGTGAGAGAGAGAGGAGCTGTGAGTGAGAGAGAGAAAGAGAAGCTGTGAGTGAGAGAGAGAAGGTGAGTGAGAGAGAGAGAATGAGAAGCTGTGAGTGAGAGAGAGAGAGAGAAAGAGAAGCTGTGAGTGAGAGAGAGAGAGGGAGAAAGATAAGCTGTGTGTGTGAGAGAGAGAAAGAGACGCTGTGATTGAGAGTGAGAGAGAGAAAGAGAAGCTGTGAGTGAGAGAGAGAAAGAGAAGCTGTGAGTGAGAGAGAGAGAGAACCGCTGTGAGTGAGAGAGAGAGAAAGAGAAGCTGTGAATGAGAGAGAGAGAAAGAGAAGCTGTGAGAGAGAAAGAGAGAAGCTGTGAGTGAGAGAGTGAGAGAGAGAAAGAAAAGCTGTTAGTGAGAGTGAGAGAGAGAAAGAAAGAGAAGCTGTGAGTGAGAGAGAGAGAAAGAGAAGCTGTGAGTGAGAGAGAGAGAAAGAGAGAAAGAGAAGTTGTGAGTGAGAGAGATAAAGAGAAGCTGTGAGTGAGAGGGAGAGAAAGAGAAGCTGTGAGTGAGAGAGAGAAAGCGAAGCTGTGAGTGAGAGAGAGAGAGAGAAAGAGAAGCTGTGAGTGAGAGAGAGAGAGAGAAAGAGAAGCTGTGAGTGAGAGGGAGAAAGAGAAAGAGAAGATGTGTGTGTGTGAGAGAGAGAGAGAAGCAGTGAGTGAGAGAAAGAGAGAGAGAGAGAAGCTGTCAGTGAGACAGAGAGAGAGTAAGAGAAGCTGTGAGAGAGAGAGAGGGAGAAAGAGAAGCTGTGTGAGAGAGAGAAATAGAAGCTGTGAGTGTGTGTGTGAGAGAAAGAGAAGCTGTGAGAGAGAGAAAGAAAGAGAAATCAGAGTGAGAAAGAGAGAGAGAAAGGGAAGCTTTGAGTGGGAGAGAGAGAAAGAGAGTCTGTGAGTGAGAGAGAGAGACGCTGTGAGTGAGTGAGAGAGAGAGCCGCTGTGAGTGAGAGAGAGAGAAAGAGAAGCTGTGAATGAGAGAGAGAGAAAGAGAAGCTGTGAGAGAGAAAGAGAGAAGCTGTGAGTGAGAGAGTGAGAGAGAGAAAGAAAAGCTGTTAGGGAGAGTGAGAGAGAGAAAGAAAGAGCTGTGAGTGAGAGAGAGAGAAAGAGAAGCTGTGAGTGAGAGAGAGAGAGAAAGAGAAGCTGTGAGTGAGAGAGAGAAAGAGAAGCTGTGAGTGAGAGGGAGAGAGAGAAAGAGAAGCTGTGAGAGAGAGAAAGCGAAGCTGTGAGTCAGAGGGAGAGAGAGAAAGAGAAGCTGTGAGTGACACACAGAGAGAGAAGTTGTGAGTTAGAGAGAGAGAGAAAGAGAAGCTGTGAGTGACAGAGAGAGAAAGAGAAGCTGTGTGTGAGAGAGAGAAAGCTGTGAGTGAGAGGGAGAGAGAGGAAGAGAAGCTGTGTGTGAGAGAGAGAAAGCGAAGCTGTGAGTGAGAGAGAGAGAGAAAGAGAAGCTGTGAGTGAGAGAGAGAAAGAGAAGCTGTGAGTGAGAGGGAGAGAGAGAAAGAGAAGATGTGTGTGTGTGTGAGAGAGAGAGAAGCAGTGAGTGAGAGAAAGAGAGAGAGAGAAGCTGTAGGTGAGACAGAGAGAGAGAAATAGAAACTGTGAGAGAGAGAGAGAAAGAGAAGCTGTGAGTGTGTGTGAGAGAGAAAGAGAAGCTGTGAGTGAGAGAGAGAAAGAAAGTGAAATTAGAGTGAGAAAGAGAGAGAGAAAGAGAAGCTGTGAGTGGGAGAGAGAGAAAGAGAGTGTGTGTGTGAGAGAGAGAGAAGCTGTGAGTGAGAGAGAGAGAGCCGCTGTGATTGTGAGAGAGAGAAAGAGAAGCTGTGAATGAGAGATAGAGAAAGAGAAGCTGTGAGTGAGAGAGAGAAAGAGAAGCTATGAGTGAGAGGGAGAGAGAGAAAGAGAAGCTGTGAGTGAGAGAGAGAAAGCGAAGCTGTGAGTGAGAGGGAGAGAGAGAAAGAGAAGCTGTGAGTGACACAGAGAGAGAGAAGCTGTGAGTTAGAGAGAGAGAAAAAGAGAAGCTGTGAGTGACAGAGAGAGAGAAAGAGAAGCTGTGTGTGTGTGAGAGAGAGAAAGATAGTCTGAGAAAGAGAGAGTGAAAGAGAAGCTGTGAGTGAGAGAGAGAGGGAGAAAGAGAAGCTGTGTGAGAGAGAGAGAGAGCCGGTGTGAGTGAGAGAGAGAAAGAGAAGCTGTGAGAGAGAGAGGGAGAAGCTGTGAGAGAGAGTGAGAGAGAGAGAGAAAGAGAAGCTGTGAGTTAGAGAGAGAGAGAAAGAGAAGCTGTGAGTGACAGAGAGAGAGAAAGAGAAGCTGTGTGTGAGAGAGACAGAAAGATAGTCTGAGAAAGAGAGAGTGAAAGAGAAGCTGTGAGTGAGAGAGAGGGAGAAAGAGAAGCTGTGTGTGTGAGTGAGAGAGAAAGAGAGAGTGAAAGAGAAGCTGTGAGTGTGAGAGAGAGAGGGAGAAAGAGAAGCTGAGTGACACACAGAGAGAGAAGCTGTGAGTGATAGAGAGAGAGAAAGAGAAGCTGTGAGTGACAGAGAGAGAGAAAGAGAAGCTGAGAGTGAGACAGAGAGAGAGAAAGAGAAGCTGTGAGTGAGAGAGAGAGAGAAAGAGAAGCTGTGTGTGTGTGAGAGAGAGAAAGAGAGAGTGAAAGAGAAGCTGTGAGTGTGAGAGAGAGAGGGAGAAAGAGAAGCTGTGTGTGAGAGAGAGAGAAAGAGAAGCTGTGAGTGAGAGTGAGAGAGAGAGAGAAAGAGAAAGAGAAGCTGTGAGTGACAGAGAGAGAAAGAAAAGCTGTGAGTGAGAGAGAGAGCCGCAGTGAGTGAGAGAGAGAAAGAGAAGCTGTGAGTGAGAGAGAGAGGGAGAAGCTGTGAGAGAGAGAGAGAGAGAGAAGCTGTGAGTTAGAGAGAGAGAGAAAGAGAAGCTGTGAGTGACAGAGAGAGAGAAAGAGAAGCTGTGTGTGTGAGAGAGACAGAAAGATAGTCTGAGAAAGAGAGAGTGAAAGAGAAGCTGTGAGTGAGAGAGAGAGAGAGAAAGAGAAGATATGAGTGAGGGAGAGAGAGAGAAGCAGTGAGTGAGAGAGAGAGAGAAAGTGAAGCTGTGAGTGAGAGAGAGAGAACGAGAAGCTGTGTGTGTGTGAGAGAGAGAAAGATAGTCTGAGAAAGAGAGAGTGAAAGAGAAGCTGTGAGTGACACAGAGAGAGGGAGAAAGAGAAGCTGTGTGTGTGTGAGAGAGAAAGAGAAGCTGTGAGTGAGAGTGAGAGAGAGAGAGAGAGAAAGAGAAGCTGTGAGTGAGAGAGAGAGAAAGAGAAGCTGTGAGAGAGAGAGAGAAAGCGAAGCTGTGAGTGAGAGAGAGAGAGAGAATGAGAAGCTGTGAGTGAGAGAGAGAGAAGCTGTGAGAGAGAGAGAGAAAGCGAAGTTGTGAGTGAGAGAGAGAGAGAGAATGAGAAGCTGTGAGTGAGAGAGAGAGAAGCTGTGTGTGAGAGAGAGAGAAGATGTGAGTGAGAGAGAGATAGAATGCGATGCTGTGAGTGAGAGAGAGAGAAAGTAAGAGAAGCTGTGAGTGAGAAAGAGAGAGAAAGAGAAGTTGTGAGTGAGAGAAAGAGAGGGAGAAAGATAAGCTGTGAGAGAGAGAGAGAGAAAGAGAAGCTGTGTGTGTGAGAGAGAAAGAGAAGCTGTGATTGAGAGTGAGAGAGAGAGAAAGAGAAGCTGTGAGTGAGAGAGAGAGAAAGAGAAGCTATGAGTGAGAGAGAGAGAAGCAGTGAGTAAGAGAGAGAAAGAAAAGCTGTGAGTGAGAGAGAGAGAGAGAGAGAAGATATGAGTGAGGGAGAGAGAGAGAAAGAGAAGCTGTGAGTGTGAGAGAGAGAGAGAGTGAAGCTGTGAGTGAGAGAGTGAGAAAGAGAGTGAGAAAGAGAGAGTAAAAGAGAAGCTGTGAGTGAGAGAGAGAGAATCTGTGAGTGAGAGAGAGAGAAGCTGTGAGTGAGAGAGAGAGAGAAACAGAAGCTGTGAGTGAGAGAGAGACAGAAGCTGAGAGTGAGTGAGAGAGAGAAAGAGAATGTGTGAGTGAGAGAGACAGAAAGAGAAGCTGTGAGTGAGCGAGAGGGAAAGAGAAGCTGTGAGTGAGAGAGAGAAAGAGAAATTAGAGTGAAAAAGAGAGAGAAAGAGAAGCTGTGAGTGGGAGAGAGAGAGTGTGTCTGTGAGTGAGAGAGAGAGAGAGAAAGAGAAGCTGTGAGTGAGAGAGAGAGAGAAAGAGAAGCTGTGAGTGAGTGAGAGAGAGAAAGAGAAGCTGTGTGTGTGTGAGAGAGAAAGAAGCTGTGAGTGAGAGAGAGAGGAGAACCTGTGAGTGAGTGAGAGAGAGAAAGAGAAGCTGTGAGTGAGTGAGAGAGAGAAAGAGAAGCTGTGAGTGAGAGAGAGACAGAAGCTGAGAGTGAGTGAGAGAGAGAAAGAGAATGTGTGAGTGAGAGAGAGAGAGAAAGAGAAGCTGTGAGTGAGCGAGAGGGAAAGAGAAGCTGTGAGTGAGAGAGAGAAAGAGAAATTAGAGTGAAAAAGAGAGAAAGAGAAGCTGTGAGTGGGAGAGAGAGAGTGTGTCTGTGAGTGAGAGAGAGAGAGAGAGAAAGAGAAGCTGTGAGTGAGAGAGAGAGAGAAAGAGAAGCTGTGAGTGAGTGAGAGAGAGAAAGAGAAGCTGTGTGTGTGAGAGAGAGAAAGATCCTGTGAGTGAGAGAGAGAGGAGAACCTGTGAGTGAGTGAGAGAGAGAAAGAGAAGCTGTGAGTGAGTGAGAGAGAGAAAGAGAAGCTGTGTGTGTGAGAGAGAGAGAGAGAAAAAGAAGCTGTGTGTGAGAGAGAGAAAGAGAAGCTGTGAGTGAGATAGAGACAGAAAGAGAAGCTGTTAGTGAAAGAGAGGGAAAGAGAAGCTGTGAGTGAGAGTGAGAGAGAGAAGCTGTGTATGTGAGAGAGAGAGAAGATATGAGTGAGAGAGAAAAAGTGAAGCTGTGAGTGAGAGAGAGAGAGAGAAGATGTGAGTGAGAGAGAGAGAGAAAGAGAAGCTGTGAGTGAGAGAGAGAGAAAGAAAGAGAAGCTGTGAGTGAGAGTGAGAGAGAGAGAAAGAGAAGCTGTGAGTGAGAGTGAGTGAGAGAGAGAGAATGAGAAGCTGTGAGTGAGAGAGAGACAGAAAGAGAAGCTGTGAGTGAGAGAGAGAGAGAGAATGAGAAGCTGTGAGTGAGAGAGAGATGCTGTGAGTGAGTGAGAGAGAGAGAAGGTGTGAGTGAGAGAGAGAGAGAGAGAAGATGTGAGTGAGAGAGAGAGAGAAAGAGAAGCTGTTAGTGAGAGAGAGAGAAAGTAAGAGAAGCTGTGAGAGAGACAGAGAGAGAAAGAGAAGCTGTGAGTGAGAGAGGGAGGGAGAAAGATAAGCTGTGAGAGAGAGAGAGAGAAAGAGAAGCTGTGATTGAGAGTGAGAGATAAAGAGAAGCTGTGAGTGAGAGAGAAAGAGAAGCTGTGAGTGAGAGAGAGAGAAGCTGTGAGTGAGAGAGAGAAAGAGAAGCTGTGATTGAGAATGAGAGAGAGAAAGAGAAGCTGTGAGTGGGAGAGAGAGAAAGAGAATCTGTGAGTCAGAGAGAGAGAGAAAGAGAAGCTGTGAGTGAGTGAGAGAGAGAAAGGGAAGCTGTGAGTGAGAGAGAGAGAAAGAGAACCTGTCAGTGAGAGAGAGAGAGAAAGTGAAGCTGTGAGTGAGAAGGAGAGGGAAAGAGAAGCTGTGAGTGAGTGAGAGAGAGAGAGAAAGAGAAATTAGTGGGAGAAAGAGAGAAGCTGTGAGAGAGTGAGAGAGAGAAAGAGAAGCTGTTAGTGAGTGAGAGAGAGAGAGAGAGAGAAAGAGATGTGAGTGAGAGAGAGAGAAAGAGAAGCTGTGAGTGAGAGAGAGAAAGAGAGAAAGAGAAGCTGTGAGTGAGAGAGAGAAAGAGAAGCTGTGAGTGAGATGGAGAGAGAGAAAGAGAAGCTGAGAGTGACACAGAGAGAGAAGCTGTGAGTTAGAGAGAGAGAGAAAGAGAAGCTGTGAGTGACAGAGAGAGAGAGAAGCTGAGAGTGAGAGAGAGAGAGAAATTGAAGCTGTGAGTGAGAGAGAGAGAGAAAGAGCAGCTGTGTGTGTGAGAGAGAAAGATAGTCTGAGAAAGAGAGAGTGAAAGAGAAGCTGTGAGTGAGAGAGAGAGAGAAGCTGTGAGTGAGAGAGTGATAAAGAGAGTGAGAAAGATAGAGTAAAAGAGAAGCTATGAGTGAGAGAGAGAGAAGCTGTGACTGAGAGAGAGAGAAGCTGTGAGTGAGAGAGAGAGAAAGAGAAGCTGTGAGTGAGAGAGAGAGAGAAAGAGAAGCTGTGAGTTACAGAGAGAGAGAGAAGCTGTGAGTGAGTGAGTGAGAGAGAGAGAAGCTGTGAGTGAGAGAGTGAGAAAGAGAGTGAGAAAGAGAGTGAGAAAGAGAGAGTAAAAGAGAAGCTGTGAGTGAGAGAGAGAGAATCTGTGAGTGAGAGAGAGAGAAGCTGTGAGAGAGAGAGAGAGAAAGAGAAGCTGTGAGTGAGAGAGAAACAGAAGCTGAGAGTGAGTGAGAGAGAGAAAGAGAAGCTGTGAGTGAAAGAGAGAGAAAGAGAAGCTGTGAGTTAGAGAGAGGGAGAGAGAAATTAGAGTGAGAAAGAGAGAGAGAAAGAGAAGCTGTGAGTGGGAGAGAGAGAAAGAGAGTCTGTGAGTTAGAGAGAGAGAGAAAGAGAAGCTGTGAGTGAGTGAGAGAGAGAAAGGGAAGCTGTGAGTGAGAGAGAGAGAAAGAGAACCTGTCAGTGAGAGAGAGAGAGAAAGAGAAGCTGTGAGTGAGAAGGAGAGGGAAAGAGAAGCTGTGAGTGAGTGAGAGAGAGAGAGAAAGAGAAATTAGTGGGAGAAAGAGAGAAGCTGTGAGTGAGAGAGTGAGAGAGAGAAAGAGAAGCTGTTAGTGAGTGAGAGAGAGAGAGAGAGAAAGAGATGTGAGTGAGAGAGAGAGAAAGAGAAGCTGTGAGTGAGAGAGAGAAAGAGAGAAAGAGAAGCTGTGAGTGAGAGAGAGAAAGAGAAGCTGTGAGTGAGATGGAGAGAGAGAAAGAGAAGCTGAGAGTGACACAGAGAGAGAAGCTGTGAGTTAGAGAGAGAGAGAGAAATTGAAGCTGTGAGTGAGAGAGAGAGAGAAAGAGAAGCTGTGTGTGTGAGAGAGAAAGTCTGAGAAAGAGAGAGAAGCTGTGAGTGAGAGAGTGATAAAGAGAGTGAGAAAGAGAGAGTAAAAGAGAAGCTATGAGTGAGAGAGAGAGAAGCTGTGGCTGAGAGAGAGAGAAGCTGTGAGTGAGAGAGAGAGAAAGAGAAGCTGTGAGTGAGAGAGAGAGAGAAAGAGAAGCTGTGAGTTACAGAGAGAGAGAGAAGCTGTGAGTGAGTGAGTGAGAGAGAGAGAAGCTGTGAGTGAGAGAGTGAGAAAGAGAGTGAGAAAGAGAGTGAGAAAGAGAGAGTAAAAGAGAAGCTGTGAGTGAGAGAGAGAGAATCTGTGAGTGAGAGAGAGAGAAGCTGTGTGAGAGAGAGAGAGAAAGAGAAGCTGTGAGTGAGAGAGAAACAGAAGCTGAGAGTGAGTGAGAGAGAGAAAGAGAAGCTGTGAGTGAAAGAGAGAGAAAGAGAAGCTGTGAGTTAGAGAGAGGGAGAGAGAAATTAGAGTGAGAAAGAGAGAGAGAAAGAGAAGCTGTGAGTGGGAGAGAGAGAAAGAGTGTCTGTGAGTGAGAGAGAGAAAAAGAGAAGCTGTGAGTGAGAGAGAGAGAGAGAAGCTGTGAGTGAGAGAGAGAGGGAGAAAGAGAAGCTTTGTGTGTGTGTGAGAGAAAGAGAAGCTGTGAGTGAGAGTGAGTGAGATAGAGAGAATGAGAAGCTGTGAGTGAGAGAGAGAGAAAGAGAAGCTGTGAGTGAGTGAGAGAGAGAGAATGAGAAGCTGTGAGTGAGAGAGAGAGAAGCTGTGAGTGAGAGAGAGAGAGAAGATGTGAGTGAGAGAGAGAGAAAGAGAATCTGTGAGTGAGAGAGAGAGAAAGTAAGAGAAGCTGTGAGTGAGACAGAGAGAGAAAGAGAAGCTGTGAGTGAGAGACAGAGGGAGAAAGATAAGGTGTGAGAGAGAGAGAGAAAGAGAAGCTGTGAGTGAGAGAGAGAGAAAGAGAAGCTGTGATTGAGAGTGAGAGAGAGAGATAAAGAGAAGCAGTGAGAGAGAGAGAGAGAAAGAGAAGCTGTGAGTGTGTGAGAGAGAAGCTGTGAGTGAGATAGAGAAAGAGAAGCTGTGATTAAGAGTGAGAGAGAGAAAGAGAAGCTGTGAGTGGAAGAGAGAGAAAGAGAGTCTGTGAGTGAGAGAGAGAGAGAGAGAAGCTGTGAGTGAGTGAGAGAGAGAAAGGGAAGCTGTGAGTGAGAGAGAGAGAAAGAGTACCTGTCAGTGAGAGAGAGAGAGAAAGAGAAGCTGTGAGAGAGAAAGAGAGAAGCTGTGAGTGAGAGAGTGAGAGAGAGAAAAGAAGCTGTTAGTGAGTGAGAGAGAGAGAGAGAGAAAGAGTTGTGAGTGAGAGAGAGAGAGAGAAAGAGAAGCTGTGAGTGAGAGAGAGAGAGAAAGAGAAGCTGTGAGTGAGAGAGAGAAAGAGAAGCTGTGAGTGAGAGGAAGACAGAGAAAGAGAAGCTGAGAGTGACACAGAGAGAGAAGCTGTGAGTTAGAGAGAGAGAGAGAAAGAAAGAAAGAGAAGCTGTGAGTGACAGAGAGAGAGAGAGAGAAGTTGAGAGTGAGAGAGAGAAATTGAAGCTGTGAGTGAGAGAGAGAGAGAAAGAGAAGCTGTGTGTGTGAGAGAGAAAGATAGTATGAGAAAGAGAGAGTGAAAGAGAAGCTGTGAGTGAGTGAGAGAGAGAGAAGCTGTGAGTGAGAGTGAGAAAGAGAGTGAGAAAGAGAGAGTAAAAGAGAAGCTGTGAGTGAGAGAGAGAGAGAATCTGTGAGTGAGAGAGAGAGAAGCTGTGAGAGAGAGAGAGAGAAAGAGAAGCTGTGAATGAGAGAGAGAGAGAAAGAGAAATTAGAGTGAGAAAGAGAGAGAGAAAGAGAAGCTGTGAGTGGGAGAGAGAGAAAGAGTGTCTGTGAGTGAGAGAGAGAGAAAGAGAAGCTGTGAGAGAGAGTGAGAGAGAGAAGCTGTGAGTGAGAGAGAGAGAAGGATAAGCCGTGAGTGAGTGAGAGAGAGAAAGGGAAGCTGTGAATGAGAGAGAGAGAAAGAGAAGATGTGAGTGAGAGAGAGAGAGAAAGAGAAGCAGTGAGTGAGAGAGAAAGAAAAAGACTAGCTGTGAGTGAGAATGAGATAGAAAGAGAAGCTGTGAGTGAGTGAGTGAGAGAGAGAGAATGAGAAGCTGTGAGAGAGAAAGAGAGCTGTGAGTGAGAGAGTGAGAGAAAGAGAAGCTGTGAGTGAGAGAGACAGAGAAGCTGTGAGTGAGACAGAGAGAGAGAAAGAGAAGCTGTGTGAGAGAGAGGGAGGGAGAAAGAGAAGCTGTGTGTGTGAGAGAGAGATAAGCTGTGAGTGTGTGTGAGAGAGAAAGAGAAGCTGTGAGTGAGAGAGAGAGAAAGAAAGAGAAATTAGAGTGAGAAAGAGAGAGATAAACAGAAGCTGTGAGTGGGAGAGAGAGAAAGAGAGTCTGTGAGTGAGAGAGAGATAAGCTGTGACTGAGAGAGAGAGAGCCTCTGTGAGTGAGAGAGAGAGAGAGAAAGAGAAGCTGTGAGTGTGAGAGAGAGAAAGAGAAGCTGTGAGTGTGAGAGAGAGAAAGAGAAGCTGTGAGTGAGAGAGAGAGAATGAGAAGCTGAGAGAGAGAGAGAAAGAGAAGCTGTGAGAGAGAGAGAGAAAGAGAAGCTGTGAGTGAGAGAGAGAAAGAGTCTTTGTGAGAAAGAGAGAGAGAAAGAGAAACTGTGAGTGAGAGAAAGAGAAAGAGAAGCTGTGAGTGAGAGAGAGAGAGAGAAAGAGAAACTGTGTGTGTGAGAGAGAGAGAAACAGAAGCTGTGAGTGAGAGAGAGAGAGAAAGAGAAGCTGTGAGTGAGAGAGAGAGAGAAGCTGTGAGAGAGAGAGAGAAGCTGTGAGTGAGGGAGAGAGAAAGAGAAGCTGTGAGTGAGAGAGAGAGGCTGTGAGTGTGTGTGAGAGAGAAAGAGAAGCTGTGAGTGAGAGAGAGAGAGAAGCTGTGAGAGAGTGAGAAAGAGAAGATGTGAGAGAGAGGAGGGAGAGAAAGAGAAGATGTGAGTGAGAGAGAGAGAGAAAGAGAAGCAGTGAGTGTGACAGGGAGAGAGTAAAAGAGAAGCTGTGAGTGAGAGAGAGAGAGAGAGAGAGAGAGAGAAGCTGTGAGTTAGAGAAAGAAAGAAAGAGAGGCAGTGAGTGAGAGAGAGAGAAAGAAAAAGAAGCGGTGAGTGAGAGAGAGAGAGAAGCTGTGAGAGAGTGAGAGAGAGAAAGAGAAGCTGTGTGTGTGTGAGAGAGAGAAAGAGAAGCTGTGAGTGAGAGAGAGAGAGAGAGAAAAAGAAGCTGTGTGTGTGTGAGAGAGAGAAAGAGAAGCTGTGAGTGAGAGAGAGAAAGAGAAGCTGTGAGTGAGAGGGAGAGAGAGAAAGAGAAGCTGAGACTGACACAGAGAGTTGAAGCTGTGAGTTAGAGAGAGAGAGAAAGAGAAGCTGTGTGTGTGTGTGTGAGAGAAGCTGTGAGTGAGAGAGTGAGAAAGAGAGAGTAAAAGAGAAGCTTTGAGTGGGAGAGAGAGAAGCTGTGAGTGAGAGAGAGAGAAGCTGTGAGTGAGAGAGTGAGAAAGCGAGTGAGAAAGAGAGAGTAAAAGATAAGCTGTGAGTGAGAGAGAGAGAGAGAAGCTGTGAATGAGAGAGAGAAAGCAAACCTGTGAGTGAGAGAGAGAGAGAAATAAAGAGAAGCTGTGAGTGAGAGAGAGAGAGAAAGAGAAGCTGTGAGTGAGAGAAAGAGAGAAAGAGAAGCTGAGAGTGAGAGAGAGAGAAAGATAGTCTGAGAATGGGAGAGTGAAAGAGAAGCTGTGAGTGAGAGAGAGAGAGAGAGTGAAGCTGTGAGTGAGAGAGTGAGAAAGAGAGTGAGAAAGAGAGAGTAAAAGAGAAGCTGTGAGTGAGAGAGAGAGAATCTGTAAGTGAGAGAGAGAGAAGCTGTGAGTGAGAGAGAGAGAGAAACAGAAGCTGTGAGTGAGAGAGAAACAGAAGCTGAGAGTGAGTAAGAGAGAGAGAAAGAGAATGTGTGAGTGAGAGAGAGAGAAAGAGAAGCTGTGAGTGAGAGAGAGAGAAAGAGAAGCTGTGAGTGAGAGAGAGAAAGAGAAATTAGAGTGAAAAAGAGAGAGAGAAAGAGAAGCTGTGAGTGGGAGAGAGAGAGAGTGTCTGTGAGAGAGAGAGAGAGAGAAAGAGAAGCTGTGAGTGAGAGAGAGAGATCCTGTGAGTGAGAGAGAGAGGAGAACCTGTGAGTGAGTGAGAGAGAGAAAGGGAAGCTGTGAGTGAGAGAGAGAGAGAAAGAGAAGCTGTGTGTGAGAGAGAGAGAGAAAGAGAAGCTGTGAGTGAGAGAGAGAGAGAGAAAAAGAAGCTATGTGTGTGAGAGAGAAAGAGAAGCTGTGAGTGAGATAGAGAGAGAAAGAGAAGCTGTTAGTGAGAGAGAGGGAAAGAGAAGCTGTGGGTGAGAGTGAGAGAGAGAAGCTGTGTGTGTGAGAGAGAGAAGATATGAGTGAGAGAGAGAAAGTGAAGCTATGAGTGAGAGAGAGAGAGAAGCTATGAGTGAGAGAGAGAGAAAGAAAGAGAAGCTGTGAGTGAGAGTGAGAGAGAGTGAAAGAGAAGCTGTGAGTGAGAGAGAGAGGGAGAAAGAGAAGCTGTGTGTGTGTGAGAGAGAAAGAGAAGCTGTGAGTGAGAGTGAGTGAGAGATAGAGAATGAGAAGCTGTGAGTGTGAGAGAGAGAGAAAGAGAAGCTGTGAGTGAGAGAGAGAGAGAATGAGAAGCTGTGAGTGAGAATGCTGTGAGTGAGTGAGAGAGAGAGAGAAGATGTGATTGATAGAGAGAGAGAAAGAGAAGCTGTTAGTGAGAGAGAGAGAGAAAGTAAGAGAAGCTGTGAGTGAGACAGAGAGAGAAAGAGAAGCTGAGTGTGAGAGAGAGAGGGAGAAAGATAAGCTGTGAGAGAGAGAGAGAAAGAGAAGCTGTGAGTGAGAGAGAGAGAAAGAGAAGCTGTGATTGAGAGTGAGAGAGAGAGATAAAGAGAAGCTGTGAGTGAGAGAGAGAGAAAGAGAAGCTGTGAGTGAGAGAGAGAGAAGCTGTGAGTGAGAGAGAGAAAGAGAAGCTGTGACTGAGAGTGAGAGAGAGAAAGAGAATCTGTGAGTGGGAGAGAGAGAAAGAGAGTCTGTGAGTGAGAGAGAGAGAAAGAGAACCTGTCAGTGAGAGAGAGAGAGAAAGAGAAGCTATGAGTGAGAAGGAGAGGGAAAGAGAAGCTGTGAGTGAGTGAGAGAGAGAGAGAGAAAGAGAAATTAGTGTGAGAAAGAGAGAAGCTGTGAGTGAGAGAGTGAGAGAGAGAAAGAGAAGCTGTTAGTGAGTGAGAGAGAGAGAGAGAAAGAGAAGTTGTGAGTGAGAGAGAGAGAAAGAGAAGCTGTGAGTGAGGGAGAGAAAGAGAGAAAGAGAAGCTGTGAGTGAGAGAGAGAAAGAGAAGCTGTGAGTGAGATGGAGAGAGAGAAAGAGAAGCTGAGAGTGACACAGAGAGAGAAGCTGTGAGTTAGAGAGAGAGAGAGAAAGAGAAGCTGTGAGTGAGAGAGAGAGATCCTGTGAGTGAGAGAGAGAGGAGAACCTGTGAGTGAGTGAGAGAGAGAAAGGGAAGCTGTGAGTGAGAGAGAGAGAAAGAGAAGCTGTGTGTGTGTGTGAGAGAGAAAGAGAAGCTGTGAGTGAGAGAGAGAGAGAAAAAGAAGCTGTGTGTGTGAGAGAGAAAGAGAAGCTGTGAGTGAGATAGAGAGAGAAAGAGAAGCTGTTAGTGAGAGAGAGGGAAAGAGAAGCTGTGAGTGAGAGTGAGAGAGAGAAGCTGTGTGTGTGTGAGAGAGAAGATATGAGTGAGAGAGAGAAAGTGAAGCTGTGAGTGAGAGAGAGAGAGAAGATGTGAGTGAGAGAGAGAGAGAAAGAGAAGCTGTGAGTGAGAGAGAGAGAAAGAAAGAGAAGCTGTGAGTGAGAGTGAGAGAGAGAGAAAGAGAATCTGTGAGTGAGAGAGAGAGGGAGAAAGAGAAGCTGTGTTTGTGTGAGAGAGAAAGAGAAGCTGTGAGTGAGAGTGAGTGAGAGAGAGAGAATGAGAAGCTGTGAGTGAGAGAGAGAGAAAGAGAAGCTGTGAGTGAGAGAGAGAGAGAATGAGAAGCTGTGAGTGAGAGAGGGATGCTGTGAGTGAGAGAGAGAGAGAGAAGCTGTGAGTGTGAGATAGACAGAAGATGTGAGTGAGAGAGAGAGAGAAAGAGAAGCTGTTAGTGAGAGAGAGAGAGAAAGTAAGAGAAGCTGTGAGTGAGAGAGAGAGAGAAAGAGAAGCTGTGAGTGAGAGAGAGAGAAAGAGAAGCTGTGAGTGAGAGAGAGAGAAGCTGTGAGTGAGAGTGAGAAAGAGAAGCTGTGATTGAGAGTGAGAGAGAGAAAGAGAAGTTGTGAGTGGGAGAGAGAGAAAGAGAGTCTGTGAGTGAGAGAGAGAGAAAGAGAACCTGTCAGTGAGAGAGAGAGAGAAAGAGAAGCTATGAGTGAGAAGGAGAGGGAAAGAGAAGCTGTGAGTGAGTGAGAGAGAGAGAGAGAGAGAAAGAGAAATTAGTGTGAGAAAGAGAGAAGCTGTGAGTGAGAGAGTGAGAGAGAGAAAGAGAAGCTGTTAGTGAGTGAGAGAGAGAGAGAAAGAGAAGTTGTGAGTGAGAGAGAGAGAAAGAGAAGCTGTGAGTGAGGGAGAGAAGAGAGAGAGAAGCTATGAGTGAGAGAGAGAAAGAGAAGCTGTGAGTGAGATGGAGAGAGAGAAAGAGAAGCTGAGAGTGACACAGAGAGAGAAGCTGTGAGTTAGAGAGAGAGAGAGAAAGAGAAGCTGTGAGTGACGGATAGAGAGAAAGAGAAGCTGAGAGTGAGTGAGAGAGAGAAATTGAAGCTGTGAGTGAGAGAGTGAGAGAGAAAGAGAAGCTGTGTGTGTGAGAGAGAAAGATAGTCTGAGAAAGAGAGAGTGAAAGAGAAGATGTGAGTGAGAGAGAAAGAGAAGCTGTGAGTGAGAGAGTGAGAAAGAGAGTGAGAAAGAGAGAGTAAAAGAGAAGCTATGAGTGAGTGAGAGAGAGAGAAGCTGTGACTGAGAGAGAGAGAAGCTGTGAGTGAGAGAGAGAGAAAAAAAGAAGCTGTGTGTGTGAGAGAGAGAAAGAGAAGCTGTGAGTGAGATAGAGAGAGAAAGAGAAGCTGTTAGAGAGACAGAGGGAAAGAGAAGCTGTGATTGAGAGTGAGGGAGAGAAGCTGTGTGTGTGTGTGAGAGAGAATATATGACTGAGAGAAAGAAAGAGAAGCTGTGAGTGAGACAGAGAGAGAGAAAGAGAAGCTGTGAGTGAGAGAGAGAGGGAGAAAGAGCTTTGTGTGTGTGAGAGAGAAAGAGAAACTGTGAGTGAGAGTGCGTGAGATAGAGAGAATGAGAAGCTGTGAGTGAGAGAGAGAGAGAGAAAGAGAAGCTGTGAGTGAGAGAGAGAGAGAATGAGAAGCTGTGAGTGAGAGAGAGAGAAGCTGTGAGTGAGAGAGAGAGAGAGAGAAGATGTGAGTGAGAGAGAGAGAGAAAGAGAATCTGTGAGTGAGAGAGAGAGAAAGTAAGAGAAGCTGTGAGTGAGACAGAGAGAGAAATAGAAGCTGTGAGTGAGAGACAGAGGGAGAAAGAGAAGCTGTGTGAGAGAGAAAGAGAAGCTGTGAGTGAGAGAGAGAGAGAAAGAGAAGCTGTGATTGAGAGTAAGAGAGAGAGATAAAGAGAAGCTGTGAGTGAGTGAGAGAGAAAGAGAAGCTGTGAGTGAGAGAGAGAGAAGCTGTGAGTGAGTGAGAGAAAGAGAAGCTGTGATTAAGAGTGAGAGAGAGAAAGAGAAGCTGTGAGTGGGAGAGAGAGAAAGAGAGTCTGTGAGAGAGAGAGAAAGAGAAGCTGTGAGTGAGTGAGAGAGAGAAAGGATAGTTGTGAGTGAGAGAGAGAGAAAGAGAACCTGTCAGTGAGAGAGAGAGAAAGAGAAGCTGTGAGTGAGAAGGAGAGGGAAAGAGAAGCTGTGAGTGAGTGAGCGAGAGAGAAAGAGAAGCTGTGAGAGAGAAAGAGAGAAGCTGTGAGTGAGAGAGTGAGAGAAAGAAAAGAAGCTGTTAGTGAGTGAGAGAGAGAGAGAGAAAGAGTTGTGAGTGAGAGAGAGAGAAAGAGAAGCTGTGAGTGAGAGAGAGAAAGAAAGAGAAGCTGTGAGTGAGAGAGAGAAAGAGAAGCTGTGAGTGAGAGGGAGACAGAGAAAGAGAAGCTGAGAGTGACACAGAGAGAGAAGCTGTGAGTTAGAGAGAGAGAGAAAGAGAAGCTGTGAGTGACAGAGAGAGAGAAAGAGAAGCTGAGAGTGAGAGAGAGAGAGAAATTGAAGCTGTGAGTGAGAGAGTGAGAGAGAAAGAGAAGCTGTGTGTGTGAGAGAGAAAGATAGTCTGAGAAAGAGAGAGTGAAAGAGAAGCTGTGAGTGAGAGAGAGAGAGAAGCTGTGAGTGAGAGAGTGAGAAAGAGAGTGAGAAAGAGAGAGTAAAAGAGAAGCTATGAGTGAGTGAGAGAGAGAGAAGCTGTGACTGAGAGAGAGAGAAGATGTGAGTGAGAGAGGAGAGAAAGAGAAGCTGTGAGTGAGAGAGAGAGAAAGAGAAGCTGTGAGTTAGAGAGAGAGAAAGAGAGAAATTAGAGTGAGAAAGATAGAGAGAAAGAGAAGCTGTGAGTGGGAGAGAGAGAAAGAGAGTGTGAGTGAGAGAGAGAGAAAGAGAAGCTGTGAGTGAGAGAGAGAGAGAGAAGCTGTGAGTGAGAGAGAGAGAGAGAACCTGTGAGTAAGAGAGAGAGGAGAATCTGTGAGTGAGTGAGAGAGAGAAAGGGAAGCTGTGAGTGAGTGAGAGAGAGAAAGAGAAGCTGTGTCTGTGTGTGAGAGAGAAAGAGAAGCTGTGAGTGAGAGAGAGAGAAAAAAAGAAGCTGTGTGTGTGTGAGAGAGAAAGAGAAGCTGTGAGTGAGAGTGCGTGAGATAGAGAGAATGAGAAGCTGTGAGTGAGAGAGAGAGAGAGAGAACCTGTGAGTAAGAGAGAGAGGAGAATCTGTGAGTGAGTGAGAGAGAGAAAGGGAAGCTGTGAGTGAGTGAGAGAGAAAGAAAGAGAGAAGCTGTGAGTGAGAGAGTGAGAGAGAGAAAAGAAGCTGTTAGTGAGTGAGAGAGAGAGAGAAAGAGTTGTGAGTGAGAGAGAGAGAAAGAGAAGCTGTGAGTGAGAGAGAGAGAGAAAGAGAAGCTGTGAGTGAGAGAGAGAAAGAGAAGCTGTGAGTGACAGAGAGAGAGAAAGAGAAGCTGAGAGTGAGAGAGAGAGAGAAATTGAAGCTGTGAGTGAGAGAGTGAGAGAGAAAGAGAAGCTGTGTGTGTGAGAGAGAAAGATAGTCTGAGAAAGAGAGAGTGAAAGAGAAGCTGTGAGTGAGAGAGAGAGAGAAAGAGAAATTAGAGTGAGAAAGAGAGAGAGAAACAGAAGCTGTGAGTGGGAGAGAGAGAAAGAGTGTCTGTGAGTGAGAGAGAGAGAAAGAGAAGCTGTGAGTGAGAGTGAGAGAGAGAAGCTGTGAATGAGAGAGAGAGAAGGATAAGCCGTGAGTGAGTGAGAGAGAGAAAGGGAAGCTGTGAATGAGAGAGAGAGAGAGAGAAAGAGAAGATGTGAGTGAGAGAGAGAGAGAAAGAGAAGCAGTGAGTGAGAGAGAAAGAAAAAGACTAGCTGTGAGTGAGAATGAGATAGAAAGAGAAGCTGTGAGTGAGTGAGTGAGAGAGAGAGAATGAGAAGCTGTGAGAGAGAAAGAGAGCTGTGAGTGAGAGAGTGAGAGAAAGAGAAGCTGTGAGTGAGAGAGAGAGAGAAGCTGTGAGTGAGACAGAGAGAGAGAAAGAGAAGCTGTGAGAGAGAGAGGGAGGGAGAAAGAGAAGCTGTGTGTGAGAGAGAGAGATAAGCTGTGAGTGTGTGTGAGAGAGAAAGAGAAGCTGTGAGTGAGAGAGAGAGAAAGAAAGAGAAGTTAGAGTGAGAATGAGAGAGATAAACAGAAGCTGTGAGTGGGAGAGAGAGAAAGAGAGTCTGTGAGTGAGAGAGAGATAAGCTGTGACTGAGAGAGAGAGAGAGCCTGTGTGAGTGAGAGAGAGAGAGAGAAAGAGAAGCTGTGAGTGTGTGAGAGAGAAAGAGAAGCTGTGAGTGTGAGAGAGAGAAAGAGAAGCTGTGAGTGAGAGAGAGAGAATGAGAAGCTGAGAGAGAGAGAGAAAGATTAGCTGTGAGAGAGAGAGAGAAAGAGAAGCTGTGAGTGAGAGAGAGAAAGAGTCTTTGTGAGAAAGAGAGAGAGAAAGAGAAACTGTGAGTGAGAGAAAGAGAAAGAGAAGCTGTGAGTGAGAGAGAGAGAGAAAGAGAAACTGTGTGTGTGAGAGAGAGAGAAACAGAAGCTGTGAGTGAGAGAGAGAGAGAAAGAGAAGCTGTGAGTGAGAGAGAGTGAGAAGCTGTGAGAGAGAGAGAAGCTGTGAGTGAGGGAGAGAGAAAGAGAAGCTGTGAGTGAGAGAGAGAGGCTGTGAGTGTGTGTGAGAGAGAAAGAGAAGCTGTGAGTGAGAGAGAGAGAGAAGCTGTGAGAGAGAGTGAGAAAGAGAAGATGTGAGAGAGAGGAGGGAGAGAAAGAGAAGATGTGAGTGAGAGAGAGAGAGAAAGAGAAGCAGTGAGTGTGACAGGGAGAGAGTAAAAGAGAAGCTGTGAGTGAGAGAGAGAGAGAGAGAAAGAGAAGCTGTGAGTTAGAGAAAGAAAGAAAGAGAGGCAGTGAGTGAGAGAGAGAGAAAGAAAGAGAAGCGGTGAGTGAGAGAGAGAGAGAAGCTGTGAGTGAGTGAGAGAGAGAAAGAGAAGCTGTGTGTGTGAGAGAGAGAGAAAGAGAAGCTGTGAGTGAGAGAGAGAGAGAGAAAAAGAAGCTGTGTGTGTGTGAGAGAGAGAAAGAGAAGCTGTGAGTGAGAGAGAGAAAGAGAAGCTGTGAGTGAGAGGGAGAGAGAGAAAGAGAAGCTGAGACTGACACAGAGAGTTGAAGCTGTGAGTTAGAGAGAGAGAGAAAGAGAAGCTGTGTGTGTGAGAGAGAGAAGCTGTGAGTGAGAGAGTGAGAAAGAGAGAGTAAAAGAGAAGCTTTGAGTGGGAGAGAGAGAGAAGCTGTGAGTGAGAGAGAGAGAAGCTGTGAGTGAGAGAGTGAGAAAGCGAGTGAGAAAGAGAGAGTAAAAGATAAGCTGTGAGTGAGAGAGAGAGAGAGAAGCTGTGAATGAGAGAGAGAAAGCAAACCTGTGAATGAGAGAGAGAGAGAAATAAAGAGAAGCTGTGAGTGAGAGAGAGAGAGAAAGAGAAGCTGTGAGTGAGAGAAAGAGAGAAAGAGAAGCTGAAAGTGAGAGAGAGAGAAAGATAGTCTGAGAATGGGAGAGTGAAAGAGAAGCTGTGAGTGAGAGAGAGAGAGAGTGAAGCTGTGAGTGAGAGAGTGAGAAAGAGAGTGAGAAAGAGAGAGTAAAAGAGAAGCTGTGAGTGAGACAGAGAGAATCTGTAAGTGAGAGAGAGAGAAGCTGTGAGTGAGAGAGAGAGAGAAACAGAAGCTGTGAGTGAGAGAGAAACAGAAGCTGAGAGTGAGTAAGAGAGAGAGAAAGAGAATGTGTGAGTGAGAGAGAGAAAAAGAGAAGCTGTGAGTGAGAGAGAGAGAAAGAGAAGCTGTGAGTGAGAGAGAGAAAGAGAAATTAGAGTGAAAAAGAGAGAGAGAAAGAGAAGCTGTGAGTGGGAGAGAGAGAGTGTGTCTGTGAGTGAGAGAGAGAGAGAAAGAGAAGCTGTGAGTGAGAGAGAGAGATCCTGTGAGTGAGAGAGAGAGGAGAACCTGTGAGTGAGTGAGTGAGAGAAAGGGAAGCTGTGAGTGAGAGAGAGAGAGAGAAAGAGAAGCTGTGTGTGTGAGAGAGAGAGAAAGAGAAGCTGTGAGTGAGAGAGAGAGAGAGAAAAAGAAGCTGTGTGTGTGAGAGAGAAAGAGAAGCTGTGAGTGAGATAGAGAGAGAAAGAGAAGATGTTAGTGAGAGAGAGGGAAAGAGAAGCTGTGGGTGAGAGTGAGAGAGAGAAGCTGTGTGTGTGAGAGAGAGAAGATATGAGTGAGAGATAGAAAGTGAAGCTGTGAGTGAGAGAGAGAGAGAAGCTGTGAGTGAGAGAGAGAGAAAGAAAGAGAAGCTGTGAGTGAGAGTGAGAGAGAGAGAAAGAGAAGCTGTGAGTGAGAGAGAGAGAGGGAGAAAGAGAAGCTGTGTGTGTGTGAGAGAGAAAGAGAAGCTGTGAGTGAGAGTGAGTGAGAGATAGAGAATGAGAAGCTGTGAGTGTGTGAGAGAGAGAGAGAGAAGCTGTGAGTGAGAGAGAGAGAGAATGAGAAGCTGTGAGTGAGAGAGAGATGCTGTGAGTGAGTGAGAGAGAGAGAAGATGTGATTGATAGAGAGAGAGAAAGAGAAGCTGTTAGTGAGAGAGAGAGAGAAAGTAAGAGAAGCTGTGAGTGAGACAGAGAGAGAAAGAGAAGCTGAGTGTGAGAGAGAGAGGGAGAAAGATAAGCTGTAAGAGAGAGAGAGAAAGAGAAGCTGTGAGTGAGAGAGAGAAAGAGAAGCTGTGATTGAGAGTGAGAGAGAGAGATAAAGAGAAGCTGTGAGTGAGAGAGAGAGAAAGAGAAGCTGTGAGTGAGAGAGAGAGAAGCTGTGAGTGAGAGAGAGAAAGAGAAGCTGTGATTGAGAGTGAGAGAGAGAAAGAGAAGCTGTGAGTGGGAGAGAGAGAAAGAGAGTCTGTGAGTGAGAGAGAGAGAAAGAGAACCTGTCAGTGAGAGAGAGAGAGAAAGAGAAGCTATGAGTGAGAAGGAGAGGGAAAGAGAAGCTGTGAGTGAGTGAGAGAGAGAGAGAGAGAGAGAAATTAGTGTGAGAAAGAGAGAAGCTGTGAGTGAGAGAGAGAGAGAAAGAGAAGCTGTTAGTGAGTGAGAGAGAGAGAGAGAAAGAGAAGTTGTGAGTGAGAGAGAGAGAAAGAGAAGCTGTGAGTGAGGGAGAGAAAGAGAGAAAGAGAAGCTGTGAGTGAGAGAGAGAAAGAGAAGCTGTGAGTGAGAGAGAGAGAAAGAGAAGCTGTGAGTGAGGGAGAGAAAGAGAGAAAGAGAAGCTGTGAGTGAGAGAGAGAAAGAGAAGCTGTGAGTGAGATGGAGAGAGAGAAAGAGAAGCTGAGAGTGACACAGAGAGAGAAGCTGTGAGTTAGAGAGAGAGAGAAAGAGAAGCTGTGAGTGAGAGAGAGAGATCCTGTGAGTGAGAGAGAGAGGAGAACCTGTGAGTGAGTGAGAGAGAGAAAGGGAAGCTGTGAGTGAGAGAGAGAGAAAGAGAAGCTGTGTGTGTGTGAGAGAGAGAAAGAGAAGCTGTGAGTGAGAGAGAGAGAAAAAGAAGCTGTGTGTGTGAGAGAGAAAGAGAAGCTGTGAGTGAGATAGAGAGAGAAAGAGAAGCTGTTAGTGAGAGAGAGGGAAAGAGAAGCTGTGAGTGAGAGTGAGAGAGAGAAGCTGTGTGTGTGTGAGAGAGAAGATATGAGTGAGAGAGAGAAAGTGAAGCTGTGAGTGAGAGAGAGAGAGAAGATGTGAGTGAGAGAGAGAGAGAAAGAGAAGCTGTGAGTGAGAGAGAGAGAAAGAAAGAGAAGCTGTGAGTGAGAGTGAGAGAGAGAGAAAGAGAAGCTGTGAGTGAGAGAGAGAGGGAGAAAGAGAAGCTGTGTGTGTGTGAGAGAGAAAGAGAAGCTGTGAGTGAGAGTGAGTGAGAGAGAGAGAATGAGAAGCTGTGAGTGAGAGAGAGAGAAAGAGAAGCTGTGAGTGAGAGAGAGAGAGAATGAGAAGCTGTGAGTGAGAGAGGGATGCTGTGAGTGAGTGAGAGAGAGAGAAGCTGTGAGTGTGAGATAGAGAGAAGATGTGAGTGAGAGAGAGAGAGAAAGAGAAGCTGTTAGTGAGAGAGAGAGAGAAAGTAAGAGAAGCTGTGAGTGAGAGAGAGAGAGAAAGAGAAGCTGTGAGTGAGAGAGAGAGAAAGAGAAGCTGTGAGTGAGAGAGAGAGAAGCTGTGAGTGAGAGTGAGAAAGAGAAGCTGTGATTGAGAGTGAGAGAGAGAAAGAGAAGTTGTGAGTGGGAGAGAGAGAAAGAGAGTCTGTGAGTGAGAGAGAGAGAAAGAGAACCTGTCAGTGAGAGAGAGAGAGAAAGAGAAGCTATGAGTGAGAAGGAGAGGGAAAGAGAAGCTGTGAGTGAGTGAGAGAGAGAGAGAGAAAGAGAAATTAGTGTGAGAAAGAGAGAAGCTGTGAGTGAGAGAGTGAGAGAGAAAAAGAGAAGCTGTTAGTGAGTGAGAGAGAGAGAGAGAGAAAGAGAAGTTGTGAGTGAGAGAGAGAGAAAGAGAAGCTGTGAGTGAGGGAGAGAAAGAGAGAGAGAGAAGCTGTGAGTGAGAGAGAGAAAGAGAAGCTGTGAGTGAGATGGAGAGAGAGAAAGAGAAGCTGAGAGTGACACAGAGAGAGAAGCTGTGAGTTTGAGAGAGAGAGAGAGAAAGAGAAGCTGTGAGTGACGGATAGAGAGAAAGAGAAGCTGAGAGTGAGAGAGAGAGAGAAATTGAAGCTGTGAGTGAGAGAGAGAGAGAGAGAGAACCTGTGAGTAAGAGAGAGAGGAGAATCTGTGAGTGAGTGAGAGAGAGAAAGGGAAGCTGTGAGTGAGTGAGAGAGAAAGAAAGAGAGAAGCTGTGAGTGAGAGAGTGAGAGAGAGAAAAGAAGCTGTTAGTGAAAGAGAGAGAAAGAGAAGCTGTGAATTAGAGAGAGAGAAAGAGAGAAATTAGAGTGAGAAAGATAGAGAGAAAGAGAAGCTGTGAGTGGGAGAGAGAGAGAGAAAGAGAAGCTGTGAGTGACAGAGAGAGAGAAAGAGAAGCTGAGAGTGAGAGAGAGAGAGAAATTGAAGCTGTGAGTGAGAGAGTGAGAGAGAAAGAGAAGCTGTGTGTGTGAGAGAGAAAGATAGTCTGAGAAAGAGAGAGTGAAAGAGAAGCTGTGAGTGAGAGAGAGAGAAGCTGTGAGAGAGAGTGAGAAAGAGAGTGAGAAAGAGAGAGTAAAAGAGAAGCTATGAGTGAGTGAGAGAGAGAGAAGCTGAGACTGAGAGAGAGAGAAGCTGTGAGTGAGAGAGAGAGAGAAAGAGAAGCTTTGAGAGAGAGAGAGAGACAAAGAGCAGCTGTGAGTGAGAGAGAAACAGAAGCTGAGAGTGAGTGAGAGAGAGAAAGAGAAGCTGTGAGTGAAAGAGAGAGAAAGAGAAGCTGTCAGTTAGAGAGAGAGAAAGAGAGAAATTAGAGTGAGAAAGAGAGAGAGAAAGAGAAGCTGTGTGTGGGAGAGAGAGAAAGAGTGTCTGTGAGTGAGAGAGAGAGAAAGAGAAGCTGTGAGTGAGAGAGAGAGAGAAGCTGTGAGTGTGAGAGAGAGAGAGAACCTGTGAGTAAGAGAGAGAGGAGAAGCTGTGAGTGAGTGAGAGAGAGAAAGG
Source organism: Bradypodion pumilum (assembly GCA_035047305.1). Classification (NCBI taxonomy): domain Eukaryota; kingdom Metazoa; phylum Chordata; class Lepidosauria; order Squamata; family Chamaeleonidae; genus Bradypodion; species Bradypodion pumilum. The sequence continues at coordinate 267,375,956 of JAWDJD010000001.1, read as the reverse complement.
GAAGCTGTGAGTGAGTGAGAGAGAGAAAGAGAAGCTGTGTGTGTGTGAGAGAGAGAAAGAGAAGCTGTGAGTGAGAGAGAGAGAAAAAAGAAGCTGTGTGTGTGTGAGAGAGAAAGAGAAGCTGTGAGTGAGATAGAGAGAGAAAGAGAAGCTGTTAGTGAGAGAGAGGGAAAGAGAAGCTGTGAGTGAGAGTGAGGGAGAGAATCTGTGTGTGTGAGAGAGAGAGAAGATATGAGTGAGAGAAAGAAAGAGAAGCTGTGAGTGAGACAGAGAGAGGGAGAAAGAGAAGCTTTGTGTGTGTGAGAGAGAAAGAGAAGCTGTGAGTGAGAGTGAGTGAGAAAGAGAGAATGAGAAGCTGTGAGTGAGAGAGAGAGAGAAAGAGAAGCTGTGAGTGAGAGAGAGAGAATGAGAAGCTGTGAGTGAGAGAGAGAAGCTGTGAGTGAGAGAGAGAGAGAGAAGATGTGAGTGAGAGAGAGAGAGAAAGAGAATCTGTGAGTGAGAGAGATAGAAAGTAAAAGAAGCTGTGAGTGAGACAGTGAGAGAAAGAGAAGCTGTGAGTGAGAGACAGAGGGAGAAAGATAAGCTGTGAGAGAGAGAGAAAAAGAGAAGCTGTGAGTGAGAGAGAGAGAGAAAGAGAAGCTGTGATTGAGAGTGAGAGAGAGAGATAAAGAGAAGCTGTGAGTGAGAGAGAGAAAAAGAGAAGCTGTGAGTGAGAGAGAGAGAAGCTGTGAGTGAGAGAGAGAAAGAGAAGCTGTGATTAAGAGTGTGAGAGAGAAAGAGAAGCTGTGAGTGGGAGAGAGAGAAAGAGTGTCTGTGAGTGAGAGAGACAGAAAGAGAAGCTGTGAGTGAGTGAGAGAGAGAAAGGGAAGCTGTGAGTGAGTGAGAGAGAAAGAGAACCTGTCAGTGAGAGAGAGAGAGAAAGAAAGAGAACCTGTGAGTGAGAAGGAGAGGGAAAGAGAAGCTGTGAGTGAGTGAGCGAGAGAGAGAGAGAAAGAGAAGCTGTGAGAGAGAAAGAGAGAAGCTGTGAGTGAGAGAGTGAGAGAGAGAAATGAAGCTGTTAGTGAGTGTGTGTGAGAGAGAGAAAGAGTTGTGAGTGAGACAGAGAGAAAGAAAGAGAAGCTGTGAGTGAGAGAGAGAGAGAGAGAAAGAGAAGCTGAGAGTGAGAGAGAGAAATTGAAGCTGTGAGTGAGAGAGAGAGAGAAAGAGAAGCTGTGTGTGAGAGAGAGAAAGATAGTATGAGAAAGAGAGAGTGAAAGAGAAGCTGTGAGAGAGAGAGAGAGAAGCTGTGAGTGAGAGAGTGAGAAAGAGAGTGAGAAAGAGAGAGTAAAAGAGAAGCTGTGAGTGAGAGAGAGAGAGAAGCTGTGACTGAGAGAGAGAAGCTGTGAGTGAGAGAGAGAGAAAGAGAAGCTGTGAGTGAGAGAGAGAGAGAAAGAGAAGCTGTGAGTGACAGAGAGAGAGAAAGCAAAGCTGTGAGTGAGAGAGAGAGAGAGAAAGAGAAGCTGTGAGTGAGAGAGAGAGAAGCTGTGAGTGAGTGAGAGGGAGAAGCTGTGAGTGAGAGTGAGAAAGAGAGTGAGAAAGAGAGAGTAAAAGAGAAGCTGAGAGTGAGAGAGAGAGAGAAAGAGAAGCTGTGAGTGAGAAGGAGAGGGAAAGAGAAGCTGTGAGTGAGTGAGTGAGAGAGAGAGAGAAAAAGACAAGCTGAGAGAGAAAGAGAGAAGCTGTGAGTGAGTGAGAGAGAAAGAGAAGCTGTGAGTGAGAGAGAGAGAGAAGGAGAAGCTGTGAGAGAGAGAGAGAGAAATTAGAGTGAGAAAGAGAGAGAGAAAGAGAAGCTGTGAGTGGGAGAGAGAGAAAGAGAAGCTGTGTGTGAGTGAGAGAGAGAGAAGCTGTGAGTGAGTGAGAGGAAGGGAAACTGTGAGTGAGAGAGAGAGAGAGAAGCTGTGAGTGAGACAGAGAGAGAGAAAGAGAAGCTGTGAGAGAGAGAGGGAGGGAGAAAGAGAAGCTGTGTGAGAGAGAGAGAGATAAGCTGTGAGTGTGTGTGAGAGAGAAAGAGAAGCTGTGAGTGAGAGAGAGAGAAAGAAAGAGAAATTAGAGTGAGAAAGAGAGAGATAAAGAGAAGCTGTGAGTGGGAGAGAGAGAAAGAGAGTCTGTGAGTGAGAGAGAGAGAAGCTGTGAGTGAGAGAGAGAGAGCCTCTGTGAGTGAGAGAGAGAGAAAGAGAAGCTGTTAATGAGAGAGAGAGAAAGAGAAGCTGTGAGAGAGAGAAAGAGAAGCTGTGAGTGAGTGAGAGAGAGAAACGGAAGCTGTGAGTGAGAGAGAGAGAGAAAGAGAAGCTGTGAGTGAGAGAGAGAGAGAAGCTGTGAGTGTGAGAGAGAAAGAGAAGCTGTGAGTGAGAGAGAGAGAGAATGAGAAGCTGAGAGAGAGAGAAAGAGAAGCTGTGAGAGAGAGAGAGAAAGAGAAGCTGTGAGTGAGAGAGAGAGAGGCTGTGAGTGTGTGTGTGAGAGAAAGAGAAGCTGTGAGTGAGAGAGAGAGAGAGAGAAGCTGTGAGAGAGAGTGAGAAAGAGAAGATGTGAGTGAGAGAGAGGGAGAGAGAGAAAGAGAAGATGTGAGAGAGAGAGAGAGAGAAAGAGAAGCAGTGAGTGTGACAGGGAGAGAGTAAAAGAGAAGCTGTGAGAGAGAGAGAGAGAGAGAAAGAGAAGCTGTGAGTTAGAGAAAGAAAGAAAGCGAAGCAGTGAGTGAGAGAGAGAGAGAGAAAGAGAAGCGGTGAGTGAGAGAGAGAGAGAAGATTTGAGTGAGTGAGAGAGAGAAAGAGAAGCTGTGTGTGAGAGAGAGAGAGAAAGAGAAGCTGTGAGTGAGAGAGAGAGAAAGAGAAGCTGTGAGTGTGTGAGAGAGAAAGAGAAGCTGTGAGTGTGTGTGTGAGAGAGAAGATGTGAGTGAGAGAGAAAATAAAGCTGTGAGTGAGAGAGAGAGAGAGAGGATGTGAGTGAGATAGAGAGAGAAAGAGAAGCTGTGATTGAGAGAGAGAAAGAGAAGCTGTGAGTGAGAGAGAGGGAAAGAGAGAAAGAGAAGATGTGAGTGAGGGAGAGAGAGAAAGAGAAGCAGTGAGTGAGAGAGAGAGAGAGAGAAAGAGAAGCTGTGAGTGAGACAGAGAGAGAGAAAGAGAAGCTGTGAGAGAGAGAGGTAGGGAGAAAGAGAAGCTGTGAGAGAGAGAGAGATAAGCTGTGAGTGTGTGTGAGAGAGAAAGAGAAGCTGTGAGTGAGAGAGAGAAAGAAAGAGAAATTAGAGTGAGAAAGAGAGAGATAAAGAGAAGTTGTGAGTGGGAGAGAGAGAAAGAGAGTCTGTGAGTGAGAGAGAGAGAAGCTGTGAGTGAGAGAGAGAGAGAGAAAGAGAAGCTGTGAGTGAGAGAGAGAAAGAGAAGCTGTGAGTGAAAGGGAGAGAGAGAAAGAGAAGCTGTGAGTGAGAAGGTGTGGGAAAGAGAAGCTGTGAGTGAGTGAGAGAGAGAGAGAGAAAGAGAAGCTGTTAGTGAGAGTGAGAGAGAGAGAGAAAGAATAGCTGTGAGTGAGAGAGAAAGAGAAGCTGTGAGTGAGAGAGAGAGAGAGAGAGAAGCTGTGAGTGAGTGAAAGAGAGAAATGGAAGCTGTGAGTGAGAGAGAGAGAGAAAGAGAAGCTGTGAGTGAGAGAGAGAGAAAGAGAAGCTGTGAGTGTGTGAGAGAGAAAGAGAAGCTGTGAGTGTGTGAGAGAGAAAGAGAACCTGTGAGTGAGAAGGAGTGGGAAAGAGAAGCTGTGAGTGAGTGAGAGAGAGAGAGAGAGAGAAAGAGAAGCTGTTAGTGAGAGTGAGAGTGAGAGAGAGAGAAAGAAAGAAAAGCTGTGAGTGAGAGAGAAAGAGAAGCTGTGAGAGAGAGAGAGAGAGAGAAAGAGAAGCTGTGAGGGAGAGAGAGAAAGAGAAGCTGTGAGTGACACACAGAGAGAGAAGCTGTGAGTTAGAGAGAGAGAGAAAGAGAAGCTATGAGTGACAGAGAGAGAAAGAGAAGCTGAGAGTGAGAGAGAGAGAGAAAGTGAAGCTGTGAGTGAGATTGAGAGAGAAAGAGAAGCTGTGTGTGTGTGAGAGAGAGAAAGATAGTCTGAGAAAGAGAGAGTGAAAGAGAAGCTGTGAGTGAGAGAGAGAGGGAGAAAGAAAAGCTGTGTGAGAGAGAGAGAGAGAAAGAGAAGCTGTGAGTGAGAGTGAGAGAGAGAGAGAAAGAGAAGCTGTGAGTGAGAGAGAGAGGGAGAGAAAGAGACATTGTGAGTGAGAGAGAGAGAGAATGAGAAGCTGTGAGTGAGAGAGAGAGAAGCGGTGAGTGAGAGAGAGAAAGAGAAGCTGTGAGTGAGAGAGAGAGAGAAGATTTGAGTGAGAGAGAGAGAGAGAAAGAGAAGCTGTGAGTGAGAGAGAGAGAAAGAAAGAGAAGCTGTGAGTGAGAGAGAGAGAGAAGCTGTGAGTGAGTGAGAGAGAGAGAAAGAGAAGCTGAGACTGACACAGAGAGTTGAAGCTGTGAGTTAGAGAGAGAGAGAAAGAGAAGCTGTGAGTGACAGAGAGAGAGAAAGAGAAGCTGAGAGTGTGTGAGAGAGAGAAAGTGAAGCTGTGAGTGAGAGAGAGAGAGAGAGAGAAGCTGTGTGTGAGAGAGAGAAAGACAGTATGAGAAAGAGAGAGTGAAAGAGAAGCTGTGAGTGAGAGAGAGAGAGAAGCTGTGAGTGAGAGAGTGAGAAAGAGAGTGAGAAAGAGAGAGTAAAAGAGAAGCTGTGAGTGAGAGAGAGAGAGAATCTATGAGTGAGAGAGAGAGAAGCTGTGAGAGAGAGAGAGAGAAAGAGAAGCTGTGAGTGAGAGAGAAACAGAAGCTGAGAGTGTGTGAGAGAGAAAGAGAAGCTGTGAGTGAGAGAGAGAGAAAGAAAGAGAAGCTGTGAGTGAGAGAGAGAGAGAGAAAGAGAAATTAGAGTGAGAAAGAGAGAGAGAAAGAGAAGCTGTGAGTGGGAGAGAGAGAAAGAGTGTCTGTGAGTGAGAGAGAGAGAGAAAGAGAAGCTGTGAGTGAGAGTGAGAGAGAGAAGCTGTGAGTGAGAGAGAGAGAAGGATAAGCCGTGAGTGAGTGAGAGAGAGAAAGGGAAGCTGTGAATGAGAGAGAGAGAGAGAGAAAGAGAAGATGTGAGTGAGAGAGAGAGAGAAAGAGAAGTAGTGAGTGAGAGAGAAAGAAAAAGACTAGCTGTGAGTGAGAATGAGATAGAAAGAGAAGCTGTGAGTGAGTGAGAGAGAGAGAGAGAGAACGAGAAGCTGTGAGAGAGAAAGAGAGAAGCTGTGAGTGAGAGAGTGAGAGAGAGAAAGAGAAGCTGTGAGTGAGAGAGAGAGAAGCTGTGAGTGAGACAGAGAGAGAGAAAGAGAAGCTGTGAGAGAGAGAGGGAGGGAGAAAGAGAAGCTGAGAGAGAGAGAGAGATAAGCTGTGAGTGTGTGTGAGAGAGAAAGAGAAGCTGTGAGTGAGAGAGAGAAAGAAAGAGAAATTAGAGTGAGAAAGAGAGAGATAAAGAGAAGTTGTGAGTGGGAGAGAGAGAAAGAGAGTCTGTGAGTGAGAGAGAGAGAAGCTGTGAGTGAGAGAGAGAGAGAGAAAGAGAAGCTGTGAGTGAGAGAGAGAAAGAGAAGCTGTGAGTGAAAGGGAGAGAGAGAAAGAGAAGCTGTGAGTGAGAAGGTGTGGGAAAGAGAAGCTGTGAGTGAGTGAGAGAGAGAGAGAGAAAGAGAAGCTGTTAGTGAGAGTGAGAGAGAGAGAGAAAGAAAAGCTGTGAGTGAGAGAGAAAGAGAAGCTGTGAGTGAGAGAGAGAGAGAGAGAAGCTGTGAGTGAGTGAAAGAGAGAAATGGAAGCTGTGAGTGAGAGAGAGAGAGAAAGAGAAGCTGTGAGTGAGAGAGAGAGAAAGAGAAGCTGTGAGTGTGTGAGAGAGAAAGAGAAGCTGTGAGTGTGTGAGAGAGAAAGAGAACCTGTGAGTGAGAAGGAGTGGGAAAGAGAAGCTGTGAGTGAGTGAGAGAGAGAGAGAGAGAGAAAGAGAAGCTGTTAGTGAGAGTGAGAGTGAGAGAGAGAGAAAGAAAGAAAAGCTGTGAGTGAGAGAGAAAGAGAAGCTGTGAGGGAGAGAGAGAAAGAGAAGCTGTGAGTGACACACACAGAGAGAAGCTGTGAGTTAGAGAGAGAGAGAAAGAGAAGCTATGAGTGACAGAGAGAGAAAGAGAAGCTGAGAGTGAGAGAGAGAGAGAAAGTGAAGCTGTGAGTGAGATTGAGAGAGAAAGAGAAGCTGTGTGTGTGTGAGAGAGAGAAAGATAGTCTGAGAAAGAGAGAGTGAAAGAGAAGCTGTGAGTGAGAGAGAGAGAGGGAGAAAGAAAAGCTGTGTGAGAGATAGAGAGAGAAAGAGAAGCTGTGAGTGAGAGTGAGAGAGAGAGAGAAAGAGAAGCTGTGAGTGAGAGAGAGAGGGAGAGAAAGAGACGTTGTGAGTGAGAGAGAGAGAGAATGAGAAGCTGTGAGTGAGAGAGAGAAGCGGTGAGTGAGAGAGAGAAAGAGAAGCTGTGAGTGAGAGAGAGAGAGAAGATTTGAGTGAGAGAGAGAGAGAGAAAGAGAAGCTGTGAGTGAGAGAGAGAGAAAGAAAGAGAAGCTGTGAGTGAGAGAGAGAGAGAAGCTGTGAGTGAGTGAGAGAGAGAGAAAGAGAAGCTGAGACTGACACAGAGAGTTGAAGCTGTGAGTTAGAGAGAGAGAGAAAGAGAAGCTGTGAGTGACAGAGAGAGAGAAAGAGAAGCTGAGAGTGTGTGAGAGAGAGAAAGTGAAGCTGTGAGTGAGAGAGAGAGAGAGAGAGAAGCTGTGTGTGAGAGAGAGAAAGACAGTATGAGAAAGAGAGAGTGAAAGAGAAGCTGTGAGTGAGAGAGAGAGAGAAGCTGTGAGTGAGAGAGTGAGAAAGAGAGTGAGAAAGAGAGAGTAAAAGAGAAGCTGTGAGTGAGAGAGAGAGAGAATCTATGAGTGAGAGAGAGAGAAGCTGTGAGAGAGAGAGAGAGAAAGAGAAGCTGTGAGTGAGAGAGAAACAGAAGCTGAGAGTGTGTGAGAGAGAAAGAGAAGCTGTGAGTGAGAGAGAGAGAAAGAAAGAGAAGCTGTGAGTGAGAGAGAGAGAGAGAAAGAGAAATTAGAGTGAGAAAGAGAGAGAGAAAGAGAAGCTGTGAGTGGGAGAGAGAGAAAGAGTGTCTGTGAGTGAGAGAGAGAGAGAAAGAGAAGCTGTGAGTGAGAGTGAGAGAGAGAAGCTGTGAGTGAGAGAGAGAGAAGGATAAGCCGTGAGTGAGTGAGAGAGAGAAAGGGAAGCTGTGAATGAGAGAGAGAGAGAGAGAAAGAGAAGATGTGAGTGAGAGAGAGAGAGAAAGAGAAGTAGTGAGTGAGAGAGAAAGAAAAAGACTAGCTGTGAGTGAGAATGAGATAGAAAGAGAAGCTGTGAGTGAGTGAGAGAGAGAGAGAGAGAACGAGAAGCTGTGAGAGAGAAAGAGAGAAGCTGTGAGTGAGAGAGTGAGAGAGAGAAAGAGAAGCTGTGAGTGAGAGAGAGAGAAGCTGTGAGTGAGACAGAGAGAGAGAAAGAGAAGCTGTGAGAGAGAGAGGGAGGGAGAAAGAGAAGCTGAGAGAGAGAGAGAGATAAGCTGTGAGTGTGTGTGAGAGAGAAAGAGAAGCTGTGAGTGAGAGAGAGAAAGAAAGAGAAATTAGAGTGAGAAAGAGAGAGATAAAGAGAAGTTGTGAGTGGGAGAGAGAGAAAGAGAGTCTGTGAGTGAGAGAGAGAGAAGCTGTGAGTGAGAGAGAGAGAGAGAAAGAGAAGCTGTGAGTGAGAGAGAGAAAGAGAAGCTGTGAGTGAAAGGGAGAGAGAGAAAGAGAAGCTGTGAGTGAGAAGGTGTGGGAAAGAGAAGCTGTGAGTGAGTGAGAGAGAGAGAGAGAAAGAGAAGCTGTTAGTGAGAGTGAGAGAGAGAGAGAAAGAAAAGCTGTGAGTGAGAGAGAAAGAGAAGCTGTGAGTGAGAGAGAGAGAGAGAGAAGCTGTGAGTGAGTGAAAGAGAGAAATGGAAGCTGTGAGTGAGAGAGAGAGAGAAAGAGAAGCTGTGAGTGAGAGAGAGAGAAAGAGAAGCTGTGAGTGTGTGAGAGAGAAAGAGAAGCTGTGAGTGTGTGAGAGAGAAAGAGAACCTGTGAGTGAGAAGGAGTGGGAAAGAGAAGCTGTGAGTGAGTGAGAGAGAGAGAGAGAGAGAAAGAGAAGCTGTTAGTGAGAGTGAGAGTGAGAGAGAGAGAAAGAAAGAAAAGCTGTGAGTGAGAGAGAAAGAGAAGCTGTGAGGGAGAGAGAGAAAGAGAAGCTGTGAGTGACACACACAGAGAGAAGCTGTGAGTTAGAGAGAGAGAGAAAGAGAAGCTATGAGTGACAGAGAGAGAAAGAGAAGCTGAGAGTGAGAGAGAGAGAGAAAGTGAAGCTGTGAGTGAGATTGAGAGAGAAAGAGAAGCTGTGTGTGTGTGAGAGAGAGAAAGATAGTCTGAGAAAGAGAGAGTGAAAGAGAAGCTGTGAGTGAGAGAGAGAGAGGGAGAAAGAAAAGCTGTGTGAGAGATAGAGAGAGAAAGAGAAGCTGTGAGTGAGAGTGAGAGAGAGAGAGAAAGAGAAGCTGTGAGTGAGAGAGAGAGGGAGAGAAAGAGACGTTGTGAGTGAGAGAGAGAGAGAATGAGAAGCTGTGAGTGAGAGAGAGAAGCGGTGAGTGAGAGAGAGAAAGAGAAGCTGTGAGTGAGAGAGAGAGAGAAGATTTGAGTGAGAGAGAGAGAGAGAAAGAGAAGCTGTGAGTGAGAGAGAGAGAAAGAAAGAGAAGCTGTGAGTGAGAGAGAGAGAGAAGCTGTGAGTGAGTGAGAGAGAGAGAAAGAGAAGCTGAGACTGACACAGAGAGTTGAAGCTGTGAGTTAGAGAGAGAGAGAAAGAGAAGCTGTGAGTGACAGAGAGAGAGAAAGAGAAGCTGAGAGTGTGTGAGAGAGAGAAAGTGAAGCTGTGAGTGAGAGAGAGAGAGAGAGAGAAGCTGTGTGTGAGAGAGAGAAAGACAGTATGAGAAAGAGAGAGTGAAAGAGAAGCTGTGAGTGAGAGAGAGAGAGAAGCTGTGAGTGAGAGAGTGAGAAAGAGAGTGAGAAAGAGAGAGTAAAAGAGAAGCTGTGAGTGAGAGAGAGAGAGAATCTATGAGTGAGAGAGAGAGAAGCTGTGAGAGAGAGAGAGAGAAAGAGAAGCTGTGAGTGAGAGAGAAACAGAAGCTGAGAGTGTGTGAGAGAGAAAGAGAAGCTGTGAGTGAGAGAGAGAGAAAGAGAAGCTGTGAGTGAGAGAGAGAGAGAGAAAGAGAAATTAGAGTGAGAAAGAGAGAGAGAAAGAGAAGCTGTGAGTGGGAGAGAGAGAAAGAGTGTCTGTGAGTGAGAGAGAGAGAGAAAGAGAAGCTGTGAGTGAGAGTGAGAGAGAGAAGCTGTGAGTGTGAGAGAGAGAAGGATAAGCCGTGAGTGAGTGAGAGAGAGAAAGGGAAGCTGTGAATGAGAGAGAGAGAGAGAGAAAGAGAAGATGTGAGTGAGAGAGAGAGAGAAAGAGAAGTAGTGAGTGAGAGAGAAAGAAAAAGACTAGCTGTGAGTGAGAATGAGATAGAAAGAGAAGCTGTGAGTGAGTGAGAGAGAGAGAGAGAGAACGAGAAGCTGGAGAGAGAAAGAGAGAAGCTGTGAGTGAGAGAGTGAGAGAGAGAAAGAGAAGCTGTGAGTGAGAGAGAGAGAGAAGCTGTGAGTGAGACAGAGAGAGAGAAAGAGAAGCTGTGAGAGAGAGAGGGAGGGAGAAAGAGAAGCTGAGAGAGAGAGAGAGAGATAAGCTGTGAGTGTGTGTGAGAGAGAAAGAGAAGCTGTGAGTGAGAGAAAGAGAAAGAAAGAGAAATTAGAGTGAGAAAGAGAGAGATAAACAGAAGCTGTGAGTGGGAGAGAGAGAAAGAGAGTCTGTGAGTGAGAGAGAGAGAAGCTGTGAGTGAGAGAGAGAGAGAGCCTCTGTGAGTGAGAGAGAGAGAGAGAGAGAAAGAGAAGCTGTGAGTGTGAGAGAGAGAAAGAGAAGCTGTGAGTGTGAGAGAGAGAAAGAGAAGCTGTGAGTGAGAGAGAGAGAATGAGAAGCTGAGAGAGAGAGAGAAAGAGAAGCTGTGAGAGAGAGAAAGAGAAGCTGTGAGTGAGAGAGAGAAAGAGTCTGTGTGAGAAAGAGAGAGAGAAAGAGAAACTGTGAGTGAGAGAAAGAGAAAGAGAAGCTGTGAGTGAGAGAGAGAGAGAAAGAGAAACTGTGTGTGTGTGAGAGAGAGAAACAGAAGCTGTGAGTGAGAGAGAGAGAGAAAGAGAAGCTGTGAGTGAGAGAAAGAGAGAAGCTGTGAGAGAGAGAGAGAAGCTGTGAGTGAGGGAGAGAGAAAGAGAAGCTGTGAGTGAGAGAGAGAGAGGCTGTGAGTGTGTGTGAGAGAGAAAGAGAAGCTGTGAGTGAGAGAGAGAGAAGCTGTGAGAGAGAGTGAGAAAGCGAGTGAGAAAGAGAGAGTAAAAGATAAGCTGTGAGTGAGAGAGAGAGAGAGAGAGAAGCTGTGAATGAGAGAGAGAAAGCAAAGCTGTGAGTGAGAGAGAGAGAAATAAAGAGAAGCTGTGAGTGAGAGAGAGAGAGAAAGAGAAGCTGTGAGTGAGAGAAAGAGAGAAAGAGAAGCTGAGAGTGAGAGAGAGAGAAAGATAGTCTGAGAATGGGAGAGTGAAAGAGAAGCTGTGAGTGAGAGAGAGAGAGAGTGAAGCTGTGAGTGAGAGAGTGAGAAAGAGAGTGAGAAAGATAGAGTAAAAGAGAAGCTGTGAGTGAGAGAGAGAGAATCTGTGAGTGAGAGAGAGAGAAACAGAAGCTGTGAGTGAGAGAGAAACAGAAGCTGAGAGTGAGTGAGAGAGAGAATGCGAATGTGTGAGTGAGAGAGAGAGAAAGAGAAGCTGTGAGTGAGAGAGAGAGAAAGAGAAGCTGTGAGTGAGAGAGAGAAAGAGAAATTAGAGTGAAAAAGAGAGAGAGAAAGAGAAGCTGTGAGTGGGAGAGAGAGAGTGTGTCTGTGAGTGAGAGAGAGAGAGAAAGAGAAGCTGTGAGTGAGAGAGAGAGATCCTGTGTGTGTGAGAGAGAGGAGAACCTGTGAGTGAGTGAGAGAGAGAAAGGGAAGCTGTGAGTGAGAGAGAGAGAGAAAGAGAAGCTGTGTGTGTGTGAGAGAGAGAAAGAGAAGCTGTGAGTGTGAGAGAGAGAGAGAAAAAGAAGCTGTGTGTGTGAGAGAGAAAGAGAAGCTGTGAGTGAGATATAGAGAGAAAGAGAAGCTGTTAGTGAGAGAGAGGGAAAGAGAAGCTGTGAGTGAGAGTGAGAGAGAGAAGCTGTGTGTGTGAGAGAGAAGATATGAGTGAGAGAGAAAGTGAAGCTGTGAGTGAGAGAGAGAGAGAAGATGTGAGTGAGAGAGAGAAAGAGAAGCTGTGAGTGAGAGAGAGAGAAAGAAAGAGAAGCTGTGAGTGAGAGTGAGAGAGAGAGAAAGAGAAGCTGTGAGTGAGAGAGAGAGGGAGAAAGAGAAGCTGTGTGTGTGTGTGAGAGAGAAGATGTGAGTGAGAGAGAGAGAGAAAGAGAAGCTGTTAGAGTGAGAGAGAGAGAAAGTAAGAGAAGCTGTGAGTGAGACAGAGAGAGAAAGAGAAGCTGTGAGTGAGAGAGAGAGGGAGAAAGATAAGCTGTGAGAGAGAGAGAGAGAGAGAAGCTGTGAGTGAGAGAGAGAGAAAGGGAAGCTGTGATTGAGAGTGAGAGAGAGAGATAAAGAGAAGCTGTGAGTGAGAGAGAGAGAAAGAGAAGCTGTGAGTGAGAGAGAGAGAAGCTGTGAGTGAGAGAGAGAAAGAGAAGCTGTGATTGAGAGTGAGAGAGAGAAAGAGAAGCTGTGAGTGGGAGAGAGAGAAAGAGAGTCTGTGAGTGAGAGAGAGAAAAAGAGAACCTGTCAGTGAGAGAGAGAGAGAGAAAGAGAAGCTATGAGTGAGAAGGAGAGGGAAAGAGAAGCTGTGAGTGAGTGAGAGAGAGAGAGAGAAAGAGAAATTAGTGTGAGAAAGAGAGAAGCTGTGAGTGAGAGAGTGAGAGAGAGAAAGAGAAGCTGTTAGTGAGTGTGTGAGAGAGAGAGAAAGAGAAGTTGTGAGTGAGAGAGAGAGGGAGAAAGATAAGCTGTGAGAGAGAGAGAGAAAGAGAAGCTGTGAGTGAGAGAGAGAGAAAGGGAAGCTGTGATTGAGAGTGAGAGAGAGAGATAAAGAGAAGCTGTGAGTGAGAGAGAGAGAAAGAGAAGCTGTGAGAGAGAGAAAGAGAAGCTGTGAGTGAGATGGAGAGAGAGAAAGAGAAGCTGAGAGTGACACAGAGAGAGAAGCTGTGAGTTAGAGAGAGAGAGAAAGAGAAGCTGTGAGTCACGGAGAGAGAGAAAGAGAAGCTGAGAGTGAGAGAGAGAGAGAAACTGAAGCTGTGAGTGAGAGAGGGAGAGAAAGAGAAGCTGTGTGTGTGAGAGAGAAAGATAGTCTGAGAAAGAGAGAGTGAAAGAGAAGCTGTGAGTGAGAGAGAGAGAAGCTGTGAGTGAGAGAGTGAGAAAGAGAGTGAGAAAGAGAGAGTAAAAGAGAAGCTATGAGTGAGAGAGAGAGAAGCTGTGACTGAGAGAGAGAGAAGCTGTGAGTGAGAGAGAGAGAAAAAAAGAAGCTGTGTGTGTGTGAGAGAGAAAGAGAAGCTGTGAGTGAGATAGAGAGAGAAAGAGAAGCTGTTAGAGCGACAGAGGGAAAGAGAAGCTGTGATTGAGAGTGAGGGAGAGAAGCTGTGTGTGTGTGAGAGAGAGAATATATGAGTGAGAGAAAGAAAGAGAAGCTGTGAGTGAGACAGAGAGAGAGAAAGAGAAGCTGTGAGTGAGAGAGAGAGAGAAAGAGAAGCTGTGAGTGAGAGAGAGAGAGAATGAGAAGCTGTGAGTGAGAGAGAGAGAAGCTGTGAGTGAGAGAGAGAGAGAGAAGATGTGAGTGAGTGAGAGAGAAAGAGAATCTGTGAGTGAGAGAGAGAGAAAGTAAGAGAAGCTGTGAGTGAGACAGAGAGAGAAATAGAAGCTGTGAGTGAGAGAGAGAGAAGCTGTGAGTGAGAGAGAGAAAGAGAAGCTGTGATTAAGAGTGAGAGAGAGAAAGAGAAGCTGTGAGTGGGAGAGAGAGAAAGAGAGTCTGTGAGAGAGAGAGAAAGAGAAGCTGTGAGTGAGAGAGAGAGAGAAAGAGAAGCTGTGAGTGAGAAGGAGAGGGAAAGAGAAGCTGTGAGTGAGTGAGTGAGAGAGAGAAAAAGAGAAGCTGTGAGAGAGAAAGAGAGAAGCTGTGAGTGAGAGAGTGAGAGAAAGAAAAGAAGCTGTTAGTGAGTGAGAGAGAGAGAGAGAAGGAGTTGTGAGTGAGAGAGAGAGAAAGAGAAGCTGTGAGTGAGAGAGAGAGAGAAAGAGAAGCTGTGAGTGAGAGAGAGAAAGAGAAGCTGTGAGTGAGAGGGAGACAGAGAAAGAGAAGCTGAGAGTGACACAGAGAGAGAAGCTGTGACTGAGAGAGAGAGAAGCTGTGAGTGAGAGAGAGAGAAAGAGAAGCTGTGAGTGAGAGAGAGACAAAGAGAAGCTGTGAGTGAGAGAGAAACAGAAGCTGAGAGTGAGTGAGAGAGAGAAAGAGAAGCTGTGAGTGAAAGAGAGAGAAAGGGAGAAATTAGAGTGAGAAAGAGAGAGAGAAAGAGAAGCTGTGAGTGGGAGAGAGAGAAAGAGTGTCTGTGAGTGAGAGAGAGAGAAAGAGAAGCTGTGAGTGAGAGAGAGAGAGAAGCTGTGAGTGAGAGAGAGAGAGAGAACCTGTGAGTAAGAGAGAGAGGAGAATCTGTGAGTGAGTGAGAGAGAGAAAGGGAAGCTGTGAGTGAGTGAGAGAGAGAAAGAGAAGCTGTGTGTGTGTGAGAGAGAGAAAGAGAAGCTGTGAGTGAGTGAGAGAGAAAAAAAGAAGCTGTGTGTGTGTGTGAGAGAAAGAGAAGCTGTGAGTGAGAGTGCGTGAGATAGAGAGAATGAGAACCTGTGAGTGAGAGAGAGAGAGAAAGAGAAGCTGTGAGTGAGAGAAAGAGAGAATGAGAAGCTGTGAGTGAGAGAGAGAGAAGCTGTGAGTGAGACAGAGAGAGAAATAGAAGCTGTGAGTGAGAGACAGAGGGAGAAAGATAAGCTGTGAGAGAGAGAGAGAGAAAGAGAAGCTGTGAGTGAGAGAGAGAGAAAGAGAAGCTGTGATTGAGAGTGAGAGAGAGAGATAAAGAGAAGCTGTGAGTGAGAGAGAGAAAGAGAAGCTGTGAGTGAGAGAGAGAGAAGCTGTGAGTGAGAGAGAGAAAGAGAAGCTGTGATTAAGAGTGAGAGAGAGAGAGAAGCTGTGAGTGGGAGAGAGAGAAAGAGAGTCTGTGAGAGAGAGAGAAAGAGAAGCTGTGAGTGAGTGAGAGAGAGAAAGGGAAGTTGTGAGTGAGAGAGAGAGAAAGAGAACCTGTCAGTGAGAGAGAGAGAGAAAGAGAAGCTGTGAGTGAGAAGGAGAGGGAAAGAGAAGCTGTGAGTGAGTGAGCGAGAGAGAGAGAAAGAGAAGCTGTGAGAGAGAAAGAGAGAAGCTGTGAGTGAGAGAGTGAGAGAGAGAAAAGAAGCTGTTAGTGAGTGAGAGAGAGAGAGAAAGAGATGTGAGTGAGAGAGAGAGAAAGAGAAGCTGTGAGTGAGAGAGAGAGAGAAAGAGAAGTGGTGAGTGAGAGAGAGAAAGAGAAGCTGTGAGTGAGAGGGAGAAAGAGAAAGAGAAGCAGAGAGTGACACAGAGAGAGAAGCTGTGAGTTAGAGAGAGAGAGAGAAAGAGAAGCTGTGAGTGACAGAGAGAGAGAAAGAGAAGCTGAGAGTGAGAGAGAGATAGAAATTGAAGCTGTGAGTGAGAGAGTGAGAGAGAAAGAGAAGCTGTGTGTGTGAGAGAGAAAGATAGTCTGAGAAAGAGAGAGTGAAAGAGAAGCTGTGAGTGAGAGAGAGAGAAGCTGTGAGTGAGAGAGTGAGAAAGAGAGTGAGAAAGAGAGAGTAAAAGTGAAGCTATGAGTGAGTGAGAGAGAGAAAAGCTGTGACTGAGAGAGAGAGAAGCTGTGAGTGAGAGAGAGAAAGAGAAGCTGTGAGTGAGAGAGAGAGACAAAAAGAAGCTGTGAGTGAGAGAGAAACAGAAGCTGAGAGTGAGTGAGAGAGAGAAAGAGAAGCTGTGAGTGAAAGAGAGAGAAAGAGAAGCTGTGAGTTAGAGAGAGAGAAAGAGAGAAATTAGAGTGAGAAAGAGAGAGAGAGAAGCTGTGAGTGGGAGAGAGAGAAAGAGTGTCTGTGAGTGAGAGAGAGAGAAAGAGAAGCTGTGAGTGAGAGAGAGAGAGAGAAGCTGAGAGTGAGAGAGAGAGAGAGAACCTGTGAGTAAGAGAGAGAGGAGAAGCTGTGAGTGAGTGAGAGAGAGAAAGGGAAGCTGTGAGTGAGTGAGAGAGAGAAAGAGAAGCTGTGTGTGTGAGAGAGAGAAAGAGAAGCTGTGAGTGAGATAGAGAGAGAAAGAGAAGCTGTTAGTGAGAGAGAGGGAAAGAGAAGCTGTGAGTGAGAGTGAGGGAGAGAATCTTTGTGTGTGTGTGAGAGAGAAGATATGAGTGAGAGAAAGAAAGAGAAGCTGTGAGTGAGACAGAGAGGGGGAGAAAGAGAAGCTGTGAGTGAGAGAGAGAGAAGCTGTGAGTGAGAGAGAGAAAGAGAAGCTGTGATTAAGAGTGAGAGAGAGAAAGAGAAGCTGTGAGTGGGAGAGAGAGAAAGAGAGTCTGTGAGTGAGAGAGAGAGAAAGAGAAGCTGTGAGTGAGTGAGAGAGAGAAAGGGAAGCTGTGAGTGAGTGAGAGAGAAAGAGAACCTGTCAGTGAGAGAGAGAGAGAAAGAAAGAGAAGCTGTGAGTGAGAAGGAGAGGGAAAGAGAAGCTGTGAGTGAGTGAGCGAGAGAGAGAGAGAAATAGAAGCTGTGAGAGAGAATGAGAGAAGCTGTGAGTGAGAGAGTGAGAGAGAGAAAAGAAGCTGTTAGTGAGTGAGAGAGAGAGAGAGTTGTGAGTGGGACAGAGAGAAAGAAAGAGAAGCTGTGAGTGAGAGAGAGAGAGAGAGAAAGAGAAGCTGAGAGTGAGAGAGAGAAATTGAAGCTGTGAGTGAGAGAGAGAGAGAAAGAGAAGCTGTGTGTGTGAGAGAGAAAGATAGTATGAGAAAGAGAGAGTGAAAGAGAAGCTGTGTGTGAGAGAGAGAGAGAAGCTGTGAGTGAGAGAGTGAGAAAGAGAGTGAGAAAGAGAGAGTAAAAGAGAAGCTGTGAGTGAGAGAGAGAGAGAAGCTGTGACTGAGAGAGAGAAGCTGTGACTGAGAGAGAGAGAGAGAGAAGCTGTGAGTGAGAGAGAGAGAGAGAACCTGTGAGTAAGAGAGAGAGGAGAAGCTGTGAGTGAGTGAGAGAGAGAAAGGGAAGCTGTGAGTGAGTGAGAGAGAGAAAGAGAAGCTGTGTGTGTGAGAGAGAGAAAGAGAAGCTGTGAGTGAGAGAGAGAGAAAAAAGAAGCTGTGTGTGTGTGAGAGAGAAAGAGAAGCTGTGAGTGAGATAGAGAGAGAAAGAGAAGCTGTTAGTGAGAGAGAGGGAAAGAGAAGCTGTGAGTGAGAGTGAGGGAGAGAATCTTTGTGTGTGTGTGAGAGAGAAGATATGAGTGAGAGAAAGAAAGAGAAGCTGTGAGTGAGACAGAGAGAGGGAGAAAGAGAAGCTTTGTGTGTGTGAGAGAGAAAGAGAAGCTGTGAGTGAGAGTGAGTGAGATAGAGAGAATGAGAAGCTGTGAGTGAGAGAGAGAGAGAAAGAGAAGCTGTGAGTGAGAGAGAGAGAATGAGAAGCTGTGAGTGAGAGAGAGAAGCTGTGAGTGAGAGAGAGAGAGAGAAGATGTGAGTGAGAGAGAGAGAGAGAAAGAGAATCTGTGAGTGAGAGAGATAGAAAGTAAAAGAAGCTGTGAGTGAGACAGAGAGAGAAAGAGAAGCTGTGAGTGAGAGGCAGAGGGAGAAAGATAAGCTGTGAGAGAGAGAGAAAAAGAGAAGCTGTGAGTGAGAGAGAGAGAGAAAGAGAAGCTGTGAGTGAGAGAGAGAGAAAGAGAAGCTGTGAGTGAGAGAGAGAGAAGCTGTGAGTGAGAGAGAGAAAGAGAAGCTGTGATTAAGAGTGAGAGAGAGAAAGAGAAGCTGTGAGTGGGAGAGAGAGAAAGAGAGTCTGTGAGTGAGAGAGAGAGAAAGAGAAGCTGTGAGTGAGTGAGAGAGAAAGAGAAACTGTCAGTGAGAGAGAGAGAGAAAGAAAGAGAAGCTGTGAGTGAGAAGGAGAGGGAAAGAGAAGCTGTGAGTGAGTGAGCGAGAGAGAGAGAGAAAGAGAAGCTGTGAGAGAGAAAGAGAGAAGCTGTGTGTGAGAGAGTGAGAGAGAGAAAAGAAGCTGTTAGTGAGTGAGAGAGAGAGAGAGAAAGAGTTGTGAGTGAGACAGAGAGAAAGAAAGAGAAGCTGTGAGTGAGAGAGAGAGAGAGAGAAAGAGAAGCTGAGAGTGAGAGAGAGAAATTGAAGCTGTGAGTGAGAGAGAGAGAGAAAGAGAAGCTGTGTGTGTGAGAGAGAAAGATAGTATGAGAAAGAGAGAGTGAAAGAGAAGCTGTGTGTGAGAGAGAGAGAGAAGCTGTGAGTGAGAGAGTGAGAAAGAGTGTGAGAAAGACAGAGTAAAAGAGAAGCTGTGAGTGAGAGAGAGAGAGAGAAGCTGTGACTGAGAGAGAGAAGCTGTGACTGAGAGAGAGAGAAAGAGAAGCTGTGAGTGAGAGAGAGAGAAAGAGAAGCTGTGAGTGACAGAGAGAGAGAAAGCAAAGCTGTGAGTGAGAGAGAGAGAGAAAGAGAAGCTGTGAGTGAGAGAGAGAGAAGCTGTGAGTGAGTGAGAGAGAGAAGCTGTGAGTGAGAGTGAGAAAGAGAGTGAGAAAGAGAGAGTAAAAGAGAAGCTGTGAGTGAGAGAGAGAGAGAATCTGTGAGTGATAGAGAGAGAAGCTGTGAGAGAGAGAGAGAGAAAGAGAAGCTGTGAGTGAGAGAGAAACAGAAGCTGAGAGTGAGAGAGAGAGAGAAGCTGTGAGTGAGAGAGAGAGAGAGAGAAATTAGAGTGAGAAAGAGAGAGATAAAGAGAAGCTGTGAGTGGGAGAGAGAGAAAGAGTGTCTGTGAGTGAGAGAGAGAGAAAGAGAAGCTGTGAGTGAGAGAGAGAGAGAAGCTGTGAGTGAGAGAGAAGGATAAGCCGTGAGAGAAAGGGAAGCTGTGAATGAGAGAGAGAGAGAGAGAGAAAGAAAGAGAAGATGTGTGAGAGAGAGAGAGAGAGAAAGAGAAGCAGTGAGTGAGAGAGAAAGAAAAAGAGAAGCTGTGAGTGAGAATGAGATAGAAAGAGAATCTGTGAGTGAGTGAGAGAGAGATAGAGAAAGAGAAGCTGTGAGAGAGAAAGAGAGAAGCTGTGAGTGAGAGAGTGAGAGAGAAAGAGAAGCTGTGAGTGAGTGAGAGAGAGAGAAGCTGTGTGTGAGCGAGAGAGAGAGAGAAAGAGAAGCTGTGAGTGAGAGAGAGAAAGAGAAGCTGTGAGTGAGAGAGAGAAAGATAAGCTGTGAGTGAGAGAGAGAGAAAGAGAAGCTGAGTGAGTGAGAGAGAGCAAGGGAACCTGTGAGTGACAGAGAGAGAGATAGAAAGAGAAGCAGTGAGTGAGAGAGAGAGAAAGAGAAGCTGAGAGTGAGAGAGAGAGAGAAAGAGAAGCTGTGAGTGAGAAGGAGAGGGAAAGAGAACCTGTGAGTGAGTGAGTGAGAGAGAGAGAAAAAAAGACAAGCTGAGAGAGAAAGAGAGAAGCTGTGAGTGAGTGAGAGAGAAAGAGAAGCTGTGAGTGAGAGAGAGAGAGAAGGAGAAGCTGTGTGAGAGAGAGAAATTAGAGTGAGAAAGAGAGAGAGAAAGAGAAGCTGTGAGTGGGAGAGAGAGAGAAAGAGAAGCTGTGTGTGAGTGAGAGAGAGAGAAGCTGTGAGTGAGAGAGAGGAAGGGAAACTGTGAGTGAGAGAGAGAGAGAGAGAAGCTGTGAGTGAGACAGAGAGAGAGAAAGAGAAGCTGTGAGAGAGAGAGGGAGGGAGAAAGAAAAGCTGTGTGTGTGAGAGAGAGATAAGCTGTGAGTGTGTGTGAGAGAGAAAGAGAAGCTGTGAGTGAGAGAGAGAGAAAGAAAGAGAAATTAGAGTGAGAAAGAGAGAGATAAAGAGAAGCTGTGAGTGGGAGAGAGAGAAAGAGTCTGTGAGTGAGAGAGAGAGAAGCTGTGAGTGAGAGAGAGAGAGAGCCTCTGTGAGTGAGAGAGAGAGAAAGAGAAGCTGTTAATGAGAGAGAGAGAGAAAGAGAAGCTGTGAGAGAGAGAAAGAGAAGCTGTGAGTGAGTGAGAGAGAGAAACGGAAGCTGTGAGTGAGAGAGAGAGAGAGAAAGAGAAGCTGTGAGTGAGAGAGAGAGAAAGAGAAGCTGTGAGTGTGAGAGAGAGAAAGAGAAGCTGTGAGTGAGAGAGAGAGAGAATGAGAAGCTGAGAGAGAGAGAGAAAGAGAAGCTGTGAGAGAGAGAGAAAGAGAAGCTGTGAGTGAGAGAGAGAAAGAGAAGATGTGAGTGAGAGAGAGGGAGAGAGAGTAAGAGAAGATGTGAGTGAGAGAGAGAGAGAAAGAGAAGCAGTGAGTGTGACAGGGAGAGAGTAAAAGAGAAGCTGTGAGAGAGAGAGAGAGAAAGAGAAGCTGTGAGTTAGAGAAAGAAAGAAAGCGAAGCAGTGAGTGAGAGAGAGAGAAAGAGAAACTGTGAGTGAGAGGAAGAGAAAGAGAAGCTGTGAGTGAGAGAGAGAGAGAAAGAGAAACTGTGTGTGTGAGAGAGAGAGAAACAGAAGGTGTGAGTGAGAGAGAGAGAGAAAGAGAAGCTGTGAGTGAGAGAGAGAGAGTAGCTGTGAGAGAGAGAGAGAAGCTGTGAGTGAGGGAGAGAGAAAGAGAAGCTGTGAGTGAGAGAGAGAGGCTGTGAGTGTGTGTGTGAGAGAAAGAGAAGCTGTGAGTGAGAGAGAGAGAGAGAGAGAAGCTGTGAGAGAGAGTGAGAAAGAGAAGATGTGAGTGAGAGAGAGGGAGAGAGAGAAAGAGAAGATGTGAGTGAGTGAGAGAGAGAAAGAGAAGCTGTGTGTGTGAGAGAGAAAGATAGTCTGAGAAAGAGAGAGTGAAAGAGAAGCTGTGAGTGAGAGAGAGAGAGAAGCTGTGAGTGAGAGAGTGAGAAAGAGAGTGAGAAAGAGAGAGTAAAAGAGAAGCTATGAGTGAGAGAGAGAGAAGCTGTGACTGAGAGAGAGAGAAGCTGTGAGTGAGAGAGAGAGAAAGAGAAGCTGTGAGTGAGAGAGAGAGACAAAGAGAAGCTGTGAGTGAGAGAGAAACAGAAGCTGAGAGTGAGTGAGAGAGAGAAAGAGAGAAATTAGAGTGAGAAAGAGAGAGAGAAAGAGAAGCTGTGAGTGGGAGAGAGAGAAAGAGTGTCTGTGAGTGAGAGAGAGAGAAAGAGAAGCTGTGAGTGAGTGAGAGAGAGAGAGAAGCTGTGAGTGAGAGAGAGAGAACCTGTGAGTAAGAGAGAGAGGAGAATCTGTGAGTGAGTGAGAGAGAGAAAGGGAAGCTGTGAGTGAGTGAGAGAGAGAAAGAGAAGCTGTGTGTGTGAGAGAGAGAGAAAGAGAAGCTGTGAGTGAGAGAGAGAGAGAAGCTGTGGGAGAGAGAGAAGCTGTGAGTGAGGGAGAGAGAAAGAGAAGCTGTGAGTGAGAGAGAGAGAGGCTGTGAGTGTGTGTGAGAGAGAAAGAGAAGCTGTGAGTGAGAGAGAGAGAGAGAAGCTGTGAGAGAGAGTGAGAAAGAGAAGATGTGAGTGAGAGAGAGGGAGAGAGAGAAAGAGAAGATGTGAGTGAGTGAGAGAGAGAAAGAGAAGCTGTGTGTGTGAGAGAGAAAGATAGTCTGAGAAAGAGAGAGTGAAAGAGAAGCTGTGAGTGAGAGAGAGAGAGAAGGTGTGATTGAGAGAGTGAGAAAGAGAGTGAGAAAGAGAGAGTAAAAGAGAAGCTATGAGTGAGTGAGAGAGAGAGAAGCTGTGACTGAGAGAGAGAGAAGCTGTGAGTGAGAGAGAGAGAAAGAGAAGCTGTGAGTGAGAGAGAGAGACAAAGAGAAGCTGTGAGTGAGAGAGAAACAGAAGCTGAGAGTGAGTGAGAGAGAGAAAGAGAGAAATTAGAGTGAGAAAGAGAGAGAGAAAGAGAAGCTGTGAGTGGGAGAGAGAGAAAGAGTGTCTGTGAGTGAGAGAGAGAGAAAGAGAAGCTATGAGTGAGTGAGAGAGAGAGAGAAGCTGTGAGTGAGAGAGAGAGAGAGAACCTGTGAGTAAGAGAGAGAGGAGAATCTGTGAGTGAGTGAGAGAGAGAAAGGGAAGCTGTGAGTGAGTGAGAGAGAGAGAAGCTGTGACTGAGAGAGAGAGAAGCTGTGAGTGAGAGAGAGAAAGAGAAGCTGTGAGTGAGAGAGAGAAAGAGAAAGAGAAGCAGAGAGTGACACAGAGAGAGAAGCTGTGAGTTAGAGAGAGAGAGAGAAAGAGAAGCTGTGAGTGACAGAGAGAGAGAAAGAGAAGCTGATAGTGAGAGAGAGAGAGAAATTGAAGCTGTGAGTGAGAGAGTGAGAAAGAGAGTGAGAAAGAGAGAGTAAAAGTGAAGCTATGAGTGAGTGAGAGAGAGAGAAGCTGTGACTGAGAGAGAGAGAAGCTGTGAGTGAGAGAGAGAAAGAGAAGCTGTGAGTGAGAGAGAGAGCCAAAGAGAAGCTGTGAGTGAGAGAGAAACAGAAGCTGAGAGTGAGTGAGAGAGAGAAAGAGAAGCTGTGAGTGAAAGAGAGAGAAAGAGAAGCTGTGAGTTAGAGAGAGAGAAAGAGAGAAATTAGAGTGAGAAAGAGAGAGAGAGAGAAGCTGTGAGTGGGAGAGAGAGAAAGAGTGTCTGTGAGTGAGAGAGAGAGAAAGAGAAGCTGTGAGTGAGAGAGAGAGAGAGAAGCTGTGAGTGAGAGAGAGAGAGAACCTGTGAGTAAGAGAGAGAGGAGAAGCTGTGAGTGAGTGAGAGAGAGAAAGGGAAGCTGTGAGTGAGTGAGAGAGAGAAAGAGAAGCTGTGTGTGTGTGTGAGAGAGAAAGAGAAGCTGTGAGAGAGAGAGAGAGAAAAAAGAAGCTGTGTGTGTGTGTGAGAGAAAGAGAAGCTGTGAGTGAGATAGAGAGAGAAAGAGAAGCTGTTAGTGAGAGAGAGGGAAAGAGAAGCTGTGAGTGAGAGTGAGGGAGAGAATCTTTGTGTGTGTGAGAGAGAGAAGATATGAGTGAGAGAAAGAAAGAGAAGCTGTGAGTGAGACAGAGAGAGGGAGAAAGAGAAGCTTTGTGTGTGTGAGAGAGAAAGAGAAGCTGTGAGTGAGAGTGAGTGAGATAGAGAGAATGAGAAGCTGTGAGTGAGAGAGAGAGAGAAAGAGAAGCTGTGAGTGAGAGAGAGAGAGAGAGAAGATGTGAGTGAGAGAGAGAGAGAGAGAGAAAGAGAATCTGTGAGTGAGAGAGATAGAAAGTAAAAGAAGCTGTGAGTGAGACAGAGAGAGAAAGAGAAGCTGTGAGTGAGAGACAGAGGGAGAAAGATAAGCTGTGAGAGAGAGAGAAAAAGAGAAGCTGTGAGTGAGTGAGAGAGAGAAAGAGAAGCTGTGAGTGAGAGAGAGAGAAAGAGAAGCTGTGAGTGAGAGAGAGAGAAGCTGTGAGTGAGAGAGAGAAAGAGAAGCTGTGATTAAGAGTGAGAGAGAGAAAGAGAAGCTGTGAGTGGGAGAGAGAGAAAGAGAGTCTGTGAGTGAGAGAGAGAGAAAGAGAAGCTGTGAGTGAGTGAGAGAGAGAAAGGGAAGCTGTGAGTGAGTGAGAGA
This sequence comes from Bradypodion pumilum, assembly GCA_035047305.1. Lineage (NCBI taxonomy): Eukaryota > Metazoa > Chordata > Lepidosauria > Squamata > Chamaeleonidae > Bradypodion > Bradypodion pumilum. Next base: position 267,352,949 of record JAWDJD010000001.1, on the reverse strand, counting down.
GAAAGAGAACCTGTCAGTGAGAGAGAGAGAGAAAGAAAGAGAAGCTGTGAGTGAGAAGGAGAGGGAAAGAGAAGCTGTGAGTGAGTGAGCGAGAGAGAGAGAGAAAGAGAAGCTGTGAGAGAGAAAGAGAGAAGCTGTGAGTGAGAGAGTGAGAGAGAGAAAAGAAGCTGTTAGTGAGTGAGAGAGAGAGAGAGAAAGAGTTGTGAGTGAGACAGAGAAAGAAAGAGAAGCTGTGAGTGAGAGAGAGAGAGAGAAAGAGAAGCTGAGAGTGAGAGAGAGAAATTGAAGCTGTGAGTGAGAGAGAGAGAGAAAGAGAAGCTGTGTGTGTGAGAGAGAAAGATAGTATGAGAAAGAGAGAGTGAAAGAGAAGCTGTGAGAGAGAGAGAGAGAAGCTGTGAGTGAGAGACTGAGAAAGAGAGTGAGAAAGAGAGAGTAAAAGAGAAGCTGTGAGTGAGATAGAGAGAGAGAAGCTGTGACTGAGAGAGAGAAGCTGTGACTGAGAGAGAGAGAGAAAGAGAAGCTGTGAGTGAGAGAGAGAGAAAGAGAAGCTGTGAGTGACAGAGAGAGAGAAAGCAAAGCTGTGAGTGAGAGAGAGAGAGAAAGAGAAGCTGTGAGTGAGAGAGAGAGAAGCTGTGAGTGAGTGAGAGAGAGAAGCTGTGAGTGAGAGTGAGAAAGAGAGTGAGAAAGAGAGAGTAAAAGAGAAGCTGTGAGTGAGAGAGAGAGAGAATCTGTGAGTGAGAGAGAGAGAAGCTGTGAGAGAGAGAGAGAGAAAGAGAAGCTGTGAGTGAGAGAGAAACAGAAGCTGAGAGTGAGAGAGAGAGAGAAGCTGTGAGTGAGAGAGAGAGAGAAAGAGAAATTAGAGTGAGAAAGAGAGAGAGAAAGAGAAGCTGTGAGTGGGAGAGAGAGAAAGAGTGTCTGTGAGTGAGAGAGAGAGAAAGAGAAGCTGTGAGTGAGAGAGAGAGAGAAGCTGTGAGTGAGAGAGAAGGATAAGCCGTGAGAGAAAGGGAAGCTGTGAATGAGAGAGAGAGAGAGAGAAAGAAAGAGAAGATGTGTGTGAGAGAGAGAGAGAGAGAGAGAGAGAAGCAGTGAGTGAGAGAGAAAGAAAAAGAGAAGCTGTGAGTGAGAATGAGATAGAAAGAGAAGCTGTGAGTGAGTGAGAGAGAGATAGAGAAAGAGAAGCTGAGAGAGAGAAAGAGAGAAGCTGTGAGTGAGAGAGTGAGAGAGAAAGAGAAGCTGTGAGTGAGTGAGAGAGAGAGAAGCTGTGAGTGAGAGAGAGAAAGATAAGCTGTGAGTGAGAGAGAGAGAAAGAGAAGCTGAGTGAGTGAGAGAGAGCAAGGGAACCTGTGAGTGACAGAGAGAGAGATGGAAAGAGAAGCTGTGAGTGAGAGAGAGAGAAAGAGAAGCTGAGAGTGAGAGAGAGAGAAAGAGAAGCTGTGAGTGAGAAGGAGAGGGAAAGAGAAGCTGTGAGTGAGTGAGAGAGAGAGAGAGAGAAAAAGACAAGCTGAGAGAGAAAGAGAGAAGCTGTGAGTGAGTGAGAGAGAAAGAGAAGCTGTGAGTGTGTGAGAGAGAAAGAGAAGTTGTGAGTGTGTGTGTGAGAGAGAAGATGTGAGTGAGAGAGAAAATAAAGCTGTGAGTGAGAGAGAGAGAGAGAGAGGATGTGAGTGAGATAGAGAGAGAAAGAGAAGCTGTGATTGAGGGAGAGAAAGAGAAGCTGTGAGTGAGAGAGAGGGAAAGAGAGAAAGAGAAGATGTGAGTGAGGGAGAGAGAGAAAGAGAAGCAGTGAGTGAGAGAGAGAGAGAGAAAGAGAAGCTGTGAGTGAGACAGAGAGAGAGAAAGAGAAGCTGTGAGAGAGAGAGGGAGGGAGAAAGAGAAGCTGTGAGAGAGAGAGAGAGATAAGCTGTGAGTGTGTGTGAGAGAGAAAGAGAAGCTGTGAGTGAGAGAGAGAAAGAAAGAGAAATTAGAGTGAGAAAGAGAGAGATAAAGAGAAGTTGTGAGTGGGAGAGAGAGAAAGAGAGTCTGTGAGTGAGAGAGAGAGAAGCTGTGAGTGAGAGAGAGAGAGAGAAAGAGAAGCTGTGAGTGAGAGAGAGAAAGAGAAGCTGTGAGTGAAAGGGAGAGAGAGAAAGAGAAGCTGTGAGTGAGAAGGTGTGGGAAAGAGAAGCTGTGAGTGAGTGAGTGAGAGAGAGAGAAAGAGAAGCTGTTAGTGAGAGTGAGAGAGAGAGAGAAAGAAAAGCTGTGAGTGAGAGAGAAAGAGAAGCTGTGAGTGAGAGAGAGAGAGAGAAGCTGTGAGTGAGTGAAAGAGAGAAATGGAAGCTGTGAGTGAGAGAGAGAGAGAAAGAGAAGCTGTGAGTGAGAGAGAGAGAAAGAGAAGCTGTGAGTGTGTGAGAGAGAAAGAGAAGCTGTGATTGTGTGAGAGAGAAAGAGAACCTGTGAGTGAGAAGGAGTGGGAAAGAGAAGCTGTGAGTGAGTGAGAGAGAGAGAGAGAGAGAAAGAGAAGCTGTTAGTGAGAGTGAGAGTGAGAGAGAGAGAAAGAAAGAAAAGCTGTGAGTGAGAGAGAAAGAGAAGCTGTGTGAGAGAGAGAGAGAGAGAAAGAGAAGCTGTGAGGGAGAGAGAGAAAGAGAAGCTGTGAGTGACACACAGAGAGAGAAGCTGTGAGTTAGAGAGAGAGAGAAAGAGAAGCTATGAGTGACAGAGAGAGAAAGAGAAGCTGAGAGTGAGAGAGAGAGAGAAAGTGAAGCTGTGAGTGAGATTGAGAGAGAAAGAGAAGCTGTGTGTGTGTGTGAGAGAGAAAGATAGTCTGAGAAAGAGAGAGTGAAAGAGAAGCTGTGAGTGAGAGAGAGAGAGGGAGAAAGAAAAGCTGTGTGAGAGAGAGAGAGAGAAAGAGAAGCTGTGAGTGAGAGTGAGAGAGAGAGAGAAAGAGAAGCTGTGAGTGAGAGAGAGAGGGAGAGAAAGAGACGTTGTGAGTGAGAGAGAGAGAGAATGAGAAGCTGTGAGTGAGAGAGAGAAGCGGTGAGTGAGAGAGAGAAAGAGAAGCTGTGAGTGAGAGAGAGAGAGAGAAGATTTGAGTGAGAGAGAGAGAGAGAAAGAGAAGCTGTGAGTGAGAGAGAGAGAAAGAAAGAGAAGCTGTGAGTGAGAGAGAGAGAGAAGCTGTGAGTGAGTGAGAGAGAGAGAAAGAGAAGCTGAGACTGACACAGAGAGTTGAAGCTGTGAGTTAGAGAGAGAGAGAAAGAGAAGCTGTGAGTGACAGAGAGAGAGAAAGAGAAGCTGAGAGTGTGTGAGAGAGAGAAAGTGAAGCTGTGAGTGAGAGAGAGAGAGAGAGAGAAGCTGTGTGTGAGAGAGAGAAAGATAGTATGAGAAAGAGAGAGTGAAAGAGAAGCTGTGAGTGAGAGAGAGAGAAGCTGTGAGTGAGAGAGTGAGAAAGAGAGTGAGAAAGAGAGAGTAAAAGAGAAGCTGTGAGTGAGAGAGAGAGAGAATCTATGAGTGAGAGAGAGAGAAGCTGTGAGAGAGAGAGAGAGAAAGAGAAGCTGTGAGTGAGAGAGAAACAGAAGCTGAGAGTGTGTGAGAGAGAAAGAGAAGCTGTGAGTGAGAGAGAGAGAAAGAGAAGCTGTGAGTGAGAGTGAGAGAGAGAAGCTGTGAGTGAGAGAGAGAGAAGGATAAGCCGTGAGTGAGTGAGAGAGAGAAAGGGAAGCTGTGAATGAGAGAGAGAGAGAGAAAGAGAAGATGTGAGTGAGAGAGAGAGAGAAAGAGAAGTAGTGAGTGAGAGAGAAAGAAAAAGACTAGCTGTGAGTGAGAATGAGATAGAAAGAGAAGCTGTGAGTGAGTGAGAGAGAGAGAGAATGAGAAGCTGTGAGAGAGAAAGAGAGAAGCTGTGAGTGAGAGAGTGAGAGAGAGAAAGAGAAGCTGTGAGTGAGAGAGAGAGAGAAGCTGTGAGTGAGACAGAGAGAGAGAAAGAGAAGCTGTGAGAGAGAGAGGGAGGGAGAAAGAGAAGCTGTGAGAGAGAGAGAGAGATAAGCTGTGAGTGTGTGTGTGAGAGAAAGAGAAGCTGTGAGTGAGAGAGAGAGAAAGAAAGAGAAATTAGAGTGAGAAAGAGAGAGATAAACAGAAGCTGTGAGTGGGAGAGAGAGAAAGAGAGTCTGTGAGTGAGAGAGAGAGAAGCTGTGAGTGAGAGAGAGAGAGAAGCTGTGAGAGAGAGTGAGAAAGCGAGTGAGAAAGAGAGAGTAAAAGATAAGCTGTGAGTGAGAGAGAGAGAGAGAGAGAAGCTGTGAATGAGAGAGAGAAAGCAAAGCTGTGAGTGAGAGAGAGAGAGAAAGAGAAGCTGTGAGTGAGAGAAAGAGAGAAAGAGAAGCTGAGAGTGAGAGAGAGAGAAAGATAGTCTGAGAATGGGAGAGTGAAAGAGAAGCTGTGAGTGAGAGAGAGAGAGAGTGAAGCTGTGAGTGAGAGAGTGAGAAAGAGAGTGAGAAAGATAGAGTAAAAGAGAAGCTGGGAGTGAGAGAGAGAGAATCTGTGAGTGAGAGAGAGAGAAGCTGTGAGTGAGAGAGAGAGAAACAGAAGCTGTGAGTGAGAGAGAAACAGAAGCTGAGAGTGAGTGAGAGAGAGAAAGAGAATGTGTGAGTGAGAGAGAGAGAAAGAGAAGCTGTGAGTGAGAGAGAGAGAAAGAGAAGCTGTGAGTGAGAGAGAGAAAGAGAAATTAGAGTGAAAAAGAGAGAGAGAAAGAGAAGCTGTGAGTGGGAGAGAGAGAGTGTGTCTGTGAGTGAGAGAGAGAGAGAAAGAGAAGCTGTGAGTGAGAGAGAGAGATCCTGTGTGAGAGAGAGAGAGGAGAACCTGTGAGTGAGTGAGAGAGAGAAAGGGAAGCTGTGAGTGAGAGAGAGAGAGAAAGAGAAGCTGTGTGTGTGTGAGAGAGAGAAAGAGAAGCTGTGAGTGAGAGAGAGAGAGAGAAAAAGAAGCTGTGTGTGTGAGAGAGAAAGAGAAGCTGTGAGTGAGATATAGAGAGAAAGAGAAGCTGTTAGTGAGAGAGAGGGAAAGAGAAGCTGTGAGTGAGAGTGAGAGAGAGAAGCTGTGTGTGTGAGAGAGAAGATATGAGTGAGAGAGAAAGTGAAGCTGTGAGTGAGAGAGAGAGAGAAGATGTGAGTGAGAGAGAGAGAAAGAGAAGCTGTGAGTGAGAGAGAGAGAAAGAAAGAGAAGCTGTGAGTGAGAGTGAGAGAGAGAGAAAGAGAAGCTGTGAGTGAGAGAGAGAGGGAGAAAGAGAAGCTGTGTGTGTGAGAGAGAGAGAAGATGTGAGTGAGAGAGAGAGAGAAAGAGAAGCTGTTAGTGAGAGAGAGAGAGAAAGTAAGAGAAGCTGTGAGTGAGACAGAGAGAGAAAGAGAAGCTGTGAGTGAGAGAGAGAGGGAGAAAGATAAGCTGTGAGAGAGAGAGAGAAAGAGAAGCTGTGAGTGAGAGAGAGAGAAAGGGAAGCTGTGATTGAGAGTGAGAGAGAGAGATAAAGAGAAGCTGTGAGTGAGAGAGAGAGAAAGAGAAGCTGTGAGTGAGAGAGAGAGAAGCTGTGAGTGAGAGAGAGAAAGAGAAGCTGTGATTGAGAGTGAGAGAGAGAAAGAGAAGCTGTGAGTGGGAGAGAGAGAAAGAGAGTCTGTGAGTGAGAGAGAGAAAAAGAGAACCTGTCAGTGAGAGAGAGAGAGAAAGAGAAGCTATGAGTGAGAAGGAGAGGGAAAGAGAAGCTGTGAGTGAGTGAGAGAGAGAGAGAGAAAGAGGAATTAGTGTGAGAAAGAGAGAAGCTGTGAGTGAGAGAGTGAGAGAGAGAAAGAGAAGCTGTTAGTGAGTGTGTGTGAGAGAGAGAAAGAGAAGTTGTGAGTGAGAGAGAGAGGGAGAAAGATAAGCTGTGAGAGAGAGAGAGAAAGAGAAGCTGTGAGTGAGAGAGAGAGAAAGGGAAGCTGTGATTGAGAGTGAGAGAGAGAGATAAAGAGAAGCTGTGAGTGAGAGAGAGAGAAAGAGAAGCTGTGAGAGAGAGAAAGAGAAGCTGTGAGTGAGATGGAGAGAGAAAAAGAGAAGCTGAGAGTGACACAGAGAGAGAAGCTGTGAGTTAGAGAGAGAGAGAAAGAGAAGCTGTGAGTCACGGAGAGAGAGAAAGAGAAGCTGAGAGTGAGAGAGAGAGAAACTGAAGCTGTGAGTGAGAGAGGGAGAGAAAGAGAAGCTGTGTGTGTGAGAGAGAAAGATAGTCTGAGAAAGAGAGAGTGAAAGAGAAGCTGTGAGTGAGAGAGAGAGTGAAGCTGTGAGTGAGAGAGTGAGAAAGAGAGTGAGAAAGAGAGAGTAAAAGAGAAGCTATGAGTGAGAGAGAGAGAAGCTGTGACTGAGAGAGAGAGAAGCTATGAGTGAGAGAGAGAGAAGCTGTGACTGAGAGAGAGAGAAGCTGTGAGTGAGAGAGAGAGAAAAAAAGAAGCTGTGTGTGTGAGAGAGAGAAAGAGAAGCTGTGAGTGAGATAGAGAGAGAAAGAGAAGCTGTTAGAGCGACAGAGGGAAAGAGAAGCTGTGACTGAGAGTGAGGGAGAGAAGCTGTGTGTGTGAGAATATATGAGTGAGAGAAAGAAAGAGAAGCTGTGAGTGAGACAGAGAGAGAGAAAGAGAAGCTGTGAGTGAGAGAGAGAGAGAAAGAGAAGCTGTGAGTGAGAGAGAGAGAGAATGAGAAGCTGTGAGTGAGAGAGAGAGAAGCTGTGAGTGAGAGAGAGAGAGAGAGAAGATGTGAGTGAGAGAGAGAGAAAGAGAATCTGTGAGTGAGAGAGAGAGAAAGTAAGAGAAGCTGTGAGTGAGACAGAGAGAGAAATAGAAGCTGTGAGTGAGAGAGAGAGAAGCTGTGAGTGAGAGAGAGAAAGAGAAGCTGTGATTAAGAGTGAGAGAGAGAAAGAGAAGCTGTGAGTGGGAGAGAGAGAAAGAGAGTCTGTGAGAGAGAGAGAAAGAGAAGCTGTGAGTGAGAGAGAGAGAGAAAGAGAAGCTGTGAGTGAGAAGGAGAGGGAAAGAGAAGCTGTGAGTGAGTGAGTGAGAGAGAGAAAGAGAAGCTGTGAGAGAGAAAGAGAGAAGCTGTGAGTGAGAGAGTGAGAGAAAGAAAAGAAGCTTTTAGTGAGTGAGAGAGAGAGAGAGAAAGAGTTGTGAGTGAGAGAGAGAGAAAGAGAAGCTGTGAGTGAGAGAGAGAGAGAAAGAGAAGCTGTGAGTGAGAGAGAGAAAGAGAAGCTGTGAGTGAGAGGGAGACAGAGAAAGAGAAGCTGAGAGTGACACAGAGAGAGAAGCTGTGAGTTAGAGAGAGAGAGAGAAAGAGAAGCTGTGAGTGACAGAGAGAGAGAAAGAGAAGCTGAGAGTGAGAGAGAGAGAGAAATTGAAGCTGTGAGTGAGAGAGTGAGAGAGAAAAAGAAGCTGTGTGTGTGTGAGAGAAAGATAGTCTGAGAAAGAGAGAGTGAAAGAGAAGCTGTGAGTGAGAGAGAGAGAGAAGCTGTGAGTGAGAGAGTGAGAAAGAGAGTGAGAAAGAGAGAGTAAAAGAGAAGCTATGAGTGAGTGAGAGAGAGAGAAGCTGTGACTGAGAGAGAGAGAAGCTGTGAGTGAGAGAGAGAGAAAGAGAAGCTGTGAGTGAGAGAGAGAGACAAAGAGAAGCTGTGAGTGAGAGAGAAACAGAAGCTGAGAGTGAGTGAGAGAGAGAAAGAGAAGCTGTGAGTGAAAGAGAGAGAAAGAGAGAAATTAGAGTGAGAAAGAGAGAGAGAAAGAGAAGCTGTGAGTGGGAGAGAGAGAAAGAGTGTCTGTGAGTGAGAGAGAGAGAAAGAGAAGCTGTGAGTGAGAGAGAGAGAGAGAAGCTGTGAGTGAGAGAGAGAGAGAACCTGTGAGTAAGAGAGAGAGGAGAATCTGTGAGTGAGTGAGAGAGAGAAAGGGTAGCTGTGAGTGAGTGAGAGAGAGAAAGAGAAGTTGTGTGTGAGAGAGAGAGAGAAAGAGAAGCTGTGAGTGAGAGAGAGAGAAAAAAGAAGCTGTGTGTGTGTGTGAGAGAAAGAGAAGCTGTGAGTGAGAGTGCGTGAGATAGAGAGAATGAGAACCTGTGAGTGAGAGAGAGAGAGAAAGAGAAGCTGTGAGTGAGAGAAAGAGAGAATGAGAAGCTGTGAGTGAGAGAGAGAGAAGCTGTGAGTGAGACAGAGAGAGAAATAGAAGCTGTGAGTGAGAGACAGAGGGAGAAAGATAAGCTGTGAGAGAGAGAGAGAGAAAGAGAAGCTGTGAGTGAGAGAGAGAGAAAGAGAAGCTGTGATTGAGAGTGAGAGAGAGAGATAAAGAGAAGCTGTGAGTGAGAGAGAGAGAAAGAGAAGCTGTGAGTGAGAGAGAGAGAAGCTGTGAGTGAGAGAGAGAAAGAGAAGCTGTGATTAAGAGTGAGAGAGAGAGAGAAGCTGTGAGTGGGAGAGAGAGAAAGAGAGTCTGTGAGAGAGAGAGAAAGAGAAGCTGTGAGTGAGTGAGAGAGAGAAAGGGAAGTTGTGAGTGAGAGAGAGAGAAAGAGAACCTGTCAGTGAGAGAGAGAGAGAAAGAGAAGCTGTGAGTGAGAAGGAGAGGGAAAGAGAAGCTGTGAGTGAGTGAGCGAGAGAGAGAGAAAGAGAAGCTGTGAGAGAGAAAGAGAGAAGCTGTGAGTGAGAGAGTGAGAGAGAGAAAAGAAGCTGTTAGTGAGTGAGAGAGAGAGAGAAAGAGATGTGAGTGAGAGAGAGAGAAAGAGAAGCTGTGAGTGAGAGAGAGAGAGAAAGAGAAGTGGTGAGTGAGAGAGAGAAAGAGAAGCTGTGAGTGAGAGGGAGAAAGAGAAAGAGAAGCAGAGAGTGACACAGAGAGAGAAGCTGTGAGTTAGAGAGAGAGAGAGAAAGAGAAGCTGTGAGTGACAGAGAGAGAGAAAGAGAAGCTGAGAGTGAGAGAGAGAGAGAAATTGAAGCTGTGAGTGAGAGAGTGAGAGAGAAAGAGAAGCTGTGTGTGAGAGAGAGAAAGATAGTCTGAGAAAGAGAGAGTGAAAGAGAAGCTGTGAGTGAGAGAGAGAGAGAAGCTGTGAGTGAGAGAGTGAGAAAGAGAGTGAGAAAGAGAGAGTAAAAGTGAAGCTATGAGTGAGTGAGAGAGAGAAAAGCTGTGACTGAGAGAGAGAGAAGCTGTGAGTGAGAGAGAGAAAGAGAAGCTGTGTGTGAGAGAGAGAGACAAAAAGAAGCTGTGAGTGAGAGAGAAACAGAAGCTGAGAGTGAGTGAGAGAGAGAAAGAGAATGTGTGAGTGAAAGAGAGAGAAAGAGAAGCTGTGAGTTAGAGAGAGAGAAAGAGAGAAATTAGAGTGAGAAAGAGAGAGAGAGAAGCTGTGAGTGGGAGAGAGAGAAAGAGTGTCTGTGAGTGAGAGAGAGAGAAAGAGAAGCTGTGAGTGAGAGAGAGAGAGAGAAGCTGAGAGTGAGAGAGAGAGAGAGAACCTGTGAGTAAGAGAGAGAGGAGAAGCTGTGAGTGAGTGAGAGAGAGAAAGGGAAGCTGTGAGTGAGTGAGAGAGAGAAAGAGAAGCTGTGTGTGTGTGAGAGAGAGAAAGAGAAGCTGTGAGTGAGAGAGAGAGAAAAAAGAAGCTGTGTGTGTGTGAGAGAGAAAGAGAAGCTGTGAGTGAGATAGAGAGAGAAAGAGAAGCTGTTAGTGAGAGAGAGGGAAAGAGAAGCTGTGAGTGAGAGTGAGGGAGAGAATCTTTGTGTGTGTGAGAGAGAGAAGATATGAGTGAGAGAAAGAAAGAGAAGCTGTGAGTGAGACAGAGAGAGGGAGAAAGAGAAGCTTTGTGTGTGTGAGAGAGAAAGAAAAGCTGTGAGTGAGAGTGAGTGAGATAGAGAGAATGAGAAGCTGTGAGTGAGAGAGAGAGAGAAAGAGAAGCTGTGAGTGAGAGAGAGAGAATGAGAAGCTGTGAGTGAGAGAGAGAAGCTGTGAGTGAGAGAGAGAGAGAGAAGATGTGAGTGAGAGAGAGAGAGAGAAAGAGAATCTGTGAGTGAGAGAGATAGAAAGTAAAAGAAGCTGTGAGTGAGACAGAGAGAGAAAGAGAAGCTGTGAGTGAGAGACAGAGGGAGAAAGAGAAGCTGTGAGTGAGAGAGAGAGAAAGAGCAGCTGTGAGTGAGAGAGAGAGAGAAGCTGTGAGTGAGAGAGAGAAAGAGAAGCTGTGATTAAGAGTGAGAGAGAGAAAGAGAAGCTGTGAGTGGGAGAGAGAGAAAGAGAGTCTGTGAGTGAGAGAGAGAGAAAGAGAAGCTGTGAGTGAGTGAGAGAGAGAAAGGGAAGCTGTGAGTGAGTGAGAGAGAAAGAGAACCTGTCAGTGAGAGAGAGAGAGAAAGAAAGAGAAGCTGTGAGTGAGAAGGAGAGGGAAAGAGAAGCTGTGAGTGAGTGAGCGAGAGAGAGAGAGAAATAGAAGCTGTGAGAGAGAATGAGAGAAGCTGTGAGTGAGAGAGAGAAAAGAAGCTGTTAGTGAGTAAGAGAGAGAGAGAGAGTTGTGAGTGAGACAGAGAGAAAGAAAGAGAAGCTGTGAGTGAGAGAGAGAGAGAGAGAAAGAGAAGCTGAGAGTGAGAGAGAGAAATTGAAGCTGTGAGTGAGAGAGAGAGAGAGAAAGAGAAGCTGTGTGTGAGAGAGAGAAAGATAGTATGAGAAAGAGAGAGTGAAAGAGAAGCTGTGTGTGTGAGAGAGAGAGAAGCTGTGAGTGAGAGAGTGAGAAAGAGAGTGAGAAAGAGAGAGTAAAAGAGAAGCTGTGAGTGAGAGAGAGAGAAGCTGTGACTGAGAGAGAGAAGCTGTGACTGAGAGAGAGAGAGAAAGAGAAGCTGTGAGTGAGAGAGAGAGAAAGAGAAGCTGTGAGTGACAGAGAGAGAGAAAGCAAAGGTGTGAGAGAGAGAGAGAGAGAAAGAGAAGTTGTGAGTGAGAGAGAGAGAAGCTGTGAGTGAGTGAGAGAGAGAAGCTGTGAGTGAGAGTGAGAAAGAGAGTGAGAAAGAGAGAGTAAAAGAGAAGCTGTGAGTGAGAGAGAGAGAGAATCTGTGAGTGAGAGAGAGAGAAGCTGTGAGAGAGAGAGAGAAAGAGAAGCTGTGAGTGAGAGAGAAACAGAAGCTGAGAGTGAGAGAGAGAGAGAAGCTGTGAGTGAGAGAGAGAAAGAGAAATTAGAGTGAGAAAGAGAGAGAGAAAGAGAAGCTGTGAGTGGGAGAGAGAGAAAGAGTGTCTGTGAGTGAGAGAGAGAGAAAGAGAAGCTGTGAGTGAGAGAGAGAGAGAAGCTGTGAGTGAGAGAGAAGGATAAGCCGTGAGAGAAAGGGAAGCTGTGAATGAGAGAGAGAGAGAGAGAAAGAAAGAGAAGATGTGTGAGAGAGAGAGAGAGAGAAAGAGAAGCAGTGAGTGAGAGAGAAAGAAAAAGAGAAGCTGTGAGTGAGAATGAGATAGAAAGAGAAGCTGTGAGTGAGTGAGAGAGAGATAGAGAAAGAGAAGCTGTGAGAGAGAAAGAGAGAAGCTGTGAGTGAGAGAGTGAGAGAGAAAGAGAAGCTGTGAGTGAGTGAGAGAGAGAGAAGCTGTGTGTGAGCGAGAGAGAGAGAGAAAGAGAAGCTGTGAGTGAGAGAGAGAAAGAGAAGCTGTGAGTGAGAGAGAGAAAGATAAGCTGTGAGTGAGAGAGAGAGAAACAGAAGCTGAGTGAGTGAGAGAGAGCAAGGGAAACTGTGAGTGACAGAGAGAGAGATAGAAAGAGAAGCTGTGAGTGAGAGAGAGAGAAAGAGAAGCTGAGAGTGAGAGAGAGAGAGAAAGAGAAGCTGTGAGTGAGAAGGAGAGGGAAAGAGAAGCTGTGAGTGAGTGAGTGAGAGAGAGAGAGAAAAAGACAAGCTGAGAGAGAAAGAGAGAAGCTGTGAGTGAGTGAGAGAGAAAGAGAAGCTGTGAGTGAGAGAGAGAGAGAAGGAGAAGCTGTGAGAGCGAGAGAAATTAGAGTGAGAAAGAGAGAGAGAAAGAGAAGGTGTGAGTGGGAGAGAGAGAGAAAGAGAAGCTGTGTGTGAGTGAGAGAGAGAGAAGCTGTGAGTGAGAGAGAGGAAGGGAAACTGTGAGTGAGAGAGAGAGAGAGAGAGAAGCTGTGAGTGAGACAGAGAGAGAGAAAGAGAAGCTGTGAGAGAGAGAGGGAGGGAGAAAGAAAAGCTGTGTGTGAGAGAGAGAGATAAGCTGTGAGTGTGTGTGAGAGAGAAAGAGAAGCTGTGAGTGAGAGAGAGAGAAAGAAAGAGAAATTAGAGTGAGAAAGAGAGAGATAAAGAGAAGCTGTGAGTGGGAGAGAGAGAAAGAGAGTCTGTGAGTGAGAGAGAGAGAAGCTGTGAGTGAGAGAGAGAGAGAGAGAGCCTCTGTGAGTGAGAGAGAGAGAAAGAGAAGCTGTTAATGAGAGAGAGAGAGAAAGAGAAGCTGTGAGAGAGAGAAAGAGAAGCTGTGAGTGAGTGAGAGAGAGAAACGGAAGCTGTGAGTGAGAGAGAGAGAGAAAGAGAAGCTGTGAGTGAGAGAGAGAGAAAGAGAAGCTGTGAGTGTGAGAGAGAGAAAGAGAAGCTGTGAGTGAGAGAGAGTGAGAATGAGAAGCTGAGAGAGAGAAAGAAAGAGAAGCTGTGAGAGAGAGAGAAAGAGAAGCTGTGAGTGAGAGAGAGAAAGAGAAGATGTGAGTGAGAGAGAGGGAGAGAGAGAAAGAGAAGATGTGAGTGAGAGAGAGAGAGAAAGAGAAGCAGTGAGTGTGACAGGGAGAGAGTAAAAGAGAAGCTGTGAGTGAGAGAGAGAGAGAAAGAGAAGCTGTGAGTTAGAGAAAGAAAGAAAGCGAAGCAGTGAGTGAGAGAGAGAGAGAGAAAGAGAAACTGTGAGTGAGAGGAAGAGAAAGAGAAGCTGTGAGTGAGAGAGAGAGAGAAAGAGAAACTGTGTGTGTGTGTGAGAGAGAAACAGAAGCTGTGAGTGAGAGAGAGAGAGAAAGAGAAGCTGTGAGTGAGAGAGAGAGAGAAGCTGTGAGAGAGAGAGAGAAGCTGTGAGTGAGGGAGAGAGAAAGAGAAGCTGTGAGTGAGAGAGAGAGAGGCTGTGAGTGTGTGTGAGAGAGAAAGAGAAGCTGTGAGTGAGAGAGAGAGAGAGAGAAGCTGTGAGAGAGAGTGAGAAAGAGAAGATGTGAGGGAGAGAGAGGGAGAGAGAGAAAGAGAAGATGTGAGTGAGTGAGTGAGAGAAAGAGAAGCTGTGTGTGTGAGAGAGAAAGATAGTCTGAGAAAGAGAGAGTGAAAGAGAAGCTGTTAATGAGAGAGAGAGAGAAAGAGAAGCTGTGAGAGAGAGAAAGAGAAGCTGTGAGTGAGTGAGAGAGAGAAACGGAAGCTGTGAGTGAGAGAGAGAGAGAAAGAGAAGCTGTGAGTGAGAGAGAGAGAAAGAGAAGCTGTGAGTGTGAGAGAGAGAAAGAGAAGCTGTGAGTGAGAGAGAGAGAGAGAGAAGCTGTGAGAGAGAGTGAGAAAGAGAAGATGTGAGGGAGAGAGAGGGAGAGAGAGAAAGAGAAGATGTGAGTGAGTGAGTGAGAGAAAGAGAAGCTGTGTGTGTGAGAGAGAAAGATAGTCTGAGAAAGAGAGAGTGAAAGAGAAGCTGTTAATGAGAGAGAGAGAGAAAGAGAAGCTGTGAGAGAGAGAAAGAGAAGCTGTGAGTGAGTGAGAGAGAGAAACGGAAGCTGTGAGTGAGAGAGAGAGAGAAAGAGAAGCTGTGAGTGAGAGAGAGAGAAAGAGAAGCTGTGAGTGTGTGAGAGAGAAAGAGAAGCTGTGAGTGAGAGAGAGAGAGAATGAGAAGCTGAGAGAGAGAAAGAAAGAGAAGCTGTGAGAGAGAGAGAAAGAGAAGCTGTGAGTGAGAGAGAGAAAGAGAAGATGTGAGTGAGAGAGAGGGAGAGAGAGAAAGAGAAGATGTGAGTGAGAGAGAGAGAGAAAGAGAAGCAGTGAGTGTGACAGGGAGAGAGTAAAAGAGAAGCTGTGAGTGAGAGAGAGAGAGAAAGAGAAGCTGTGAGTTAGAGAAAGAAAGAAAGCGAAGCAGTGAGTGAGAGAGAGAGAGAGAAAGAGAAACTGTGAGTGAGAGGAAGAGAAAGAGAAGCTGTGAGTGAGAGAGAGAGAGAAAGAGAAACTGTGTGTGTGTGTGAGAGAGAAACAGAAGCTGTGAGTGAGAGAGAGAGAAAGAGAAGCTGTGAGTGAGAGAGAGAGAGAAGCTGTGAGAGAGAGAGAGAAGCTGTGAGTGAGGGAGAGAGAAAGAGAAGCTGTGAGTGAGAGAGAGAGAGGCTGTGAGTGTGTGTGAGAGAGAAAGAGAAGCTGTGAGTGAGAGAGAGAGAGAGAGAAGCTGTGAGAGAGAGTGAGAAAGAGAAGATGTGAGGGAGAGAGAGGGAGAGAGAGAAAGAGAAGATGTGAGTGAGTGAGAGAGAGAAAGAGAAGCTGTGTGTGTGAGAGAGAAAGATAGTCTGAGAAAGAGAGAGTGAAAGAGAAGCTGTGAGTGAGAGAGAGAGAGAAGCTGTGAGTGAGAGAGTGAGAAAGAGAGTGAGAAAGAGAGAGTAAAAGAGAAGCTATGAGTGAGTGAGAGAGAGAGAAGCTGTGACTGAGAGAGAGAGAAGCTGTGAGTGAGAGAGAGAGAAAGAGAAGCTGTGAGTGAGAGAGAGAGACAAAGAGAAGCTGTGAGTGAGAGAGAAACAGAACCTGAGAGTGAGTGAGAGAGAGAAAGAGAGAAATTAGAGTGAGAAAGAGAGAGAGAAAGAGAAGCTGTGAGTGGGAGAGAGAGAAAGAGTGTCTGTGAGTGAGAGAGAGAGAAAGAGAAGCTGTGAGTGAGAGAGAGAGAGAAGCTGTGAGTGAGAGAGAGAGAGAGAACCTGTGAGTAAGAGAGAGAGAATCTGTGAGTGAGTGAGAGAGAGAAAGGGAAGCTGTGAGTGAGTGAGAGAGAGAAAGAGAAGCTGTGTGTGTGAGAGAGAGAGAAAGAGAAGCTGTGAGTGAGAGAGAGAGAAAAAAAGAAGCTGCGTGTGTGTGTGAGAGAAAGAGAAGCTGTGAGTGAGAGTGCGTGAGATAGAGAGAATGAGAAGCTGTGAGTGAGAGAGAGAGAGAAAGAGGAGCTGTGAGTGAGAGAAAGAGAGAATGAGAAGCTGTGAGTGTGAGAGAGAGAAGCTGTGAGTGAGACAGAGAGAGAAATAGAAGCTGTGAGTGAGAGACAGAGGGAGAAAGATAAGCTGTGAGAGAGAGAGAAAAGAGAAGCTGTGAGTGAGAGAGAGATAAAGAGAAGCTGTGAGTGAGAGAGAGAGAAAGAGAAGCTGTGAGTGAGAGAGAGAGAAGCTGTGAGTGAGAGAGAGAAAGAGAAGCTGTGATTAAGAGTGTGTGAGAGAGAGAAGCTGTGAGTGGGAGAGAGAGAAAGAGAGTCTGTGAGAGAGAGAGAGAAAGAGAAGCTGTGAGTGAGTGAGAGAGAGAAAGGGAAGTTGTGAGTGAGAGAGAGAGAAAGAGAACCTGTCAGTGAGAGAGAGAGAGAGAAAGAGAAGCTGTGAGTGAGAAGGAGAGGGAAAGAGAAGCTGTGAGTGACTGAGCGAGAGAGAGAGAAAGAGAAGCTGTGAGAGAGAAAGAGAGAAGCTGTGAGTGAGAGAGTGAGAGAGAGAAAAGAAGCTGTTAGTGAGTGAGAGAGAGAGAGAAAGAGTTGTGAGTGAGAGAGAGAGAAAGAGAAGCTGTGAGTGAGAGAGAGAGAGAAAGAGAAGCTGTGAGTGAGAGAGAGAAAGAGAAGCTGTGAGTGAGAGGGAGAAAGAGAAAGAGAAGCAGAGAGTGACACAGAGAGAGAAGCTGTGAGTTAGAGAGAGAGAGAGAAAGAGAAGCTGTGAGTGACAGAGAGAGAGAAAGAGAAGCTGAGAGTGAGAGAGAGAGAGAAATTGAAGCTGTGAGTGAGAGAGTGAGAGAGAAAGAGAAGCTGTGTGTGTGAGAGAGAAAGATAGACTGAGAAAGAGAGAGTGAAAGAGAAGCTGTGAGTGAGAGAGAGAGTGAAGCTGTGAGTGAGAGAGTGAGAAAGAGAGTGAGAAAGAGAGAGTAAAAGTGAAGCTATGAGTGAGTGAGAGAGAGAGAAGCTGTGACTGAGAGAGAGAGAAGCTGTGAGTGAGAGAGAGAAAGAGAAGCTGTGAGTGAGAGAGAGAGACAAAGAGAAGCTGTGAGTGAGAGAGAAACAGAAGCTGAGAGTGAGTGAGAGAGAGAAAGATAAGCTGTGAGTGAAAGAGAGAGAAAGAGAAGCTGTGAGTTAGAGAGAGAGAAAGAGAGAAATTAGAGTGAGAAAGAGAGAGAGAGAGAAGCTGTGAGTGGGAGAGAGAGAAAGAGTGTCTGTGAGTGAGAGAGAGAGAAAGAGAAGCTGTGAGTGAGAGAGAGAGAGAGAAGCTGTGAGTGAGAGAGAGAGAGAGAACCTGTGAGTAAGAGAGAGAGGAGAAGCTGTGAGTGAGTGAGAGAGAGAAAGGGAAGCTGTGAGTGAGTGAGAGAGAGAAAGAGAAGCTGTGTGTGTGTGAGAGAGAGAAAGAGAAGCTGTGAGTGAGAGAGAGAGAAAAAAGAAGCTGTGTGTGTGTGAGAGAGAAAGAGAAGCTGTGAGTGAGATAGAGAGAGAAAGAGAAGCTGTTAGTGAGAGAGAGGGAAAGAGAAGCTGTGAGTGAGAGTGAGGGAGAGAATCTTTGTGTGTGTGTGAGAGAGAAGATATGAGTGAGAGAAAGAAAGAGAAGCTGTGAGTGAGACAGAGAGAGGGAGAAAGAGAAGCTTTGTGTGTGTGAGAGAGAAAGAGAAGCTGTGAGTGAGAGTGAGTGAGATAGAGAGAATGAGAAGCTGTGAGTGAGAGAGAGAGAGAAAGAGAAGCTGTGAGTGAGAGAGAGAGAATGAGAAGCTGTGAGTGAGAGAGAGAAGCTGTGAGTGAGAGAGAGAGAGAAGATGTGAGTGAGAGAGAGAGAGAAAGAGAATCTGTGAGTGAGAGAGATAGAAAGTAAAAGAAGCTGTGAGTGAGACAGAGAGAGAAAGAGAAGCTGTGAGTGAGAGACAGAGGGAGAAAGATAAGCTGTGAGAGAGAGAGAAAAAGAGAAGCTGGGAGTGAGAGAGAGAGAGAAAGAGAAGCTGTGAGTGAGAGAGAGAGAAAGAGAAGCTGTGAGTGAGAGAGAGAGAAGCTGTGAGTGAGAGAGAGAAAGAGAAGCTGTGATTAAGAGTGAGAGAGAGAAAGAGAAGCTGTGAGTGGGAGAGAGAGAAAGAGAGTCTGTGAGTGAGAGAGAGAGAAAGAGAAGCTGTGAGTGAGTGAGAGAGAAAGAGAACCTGTCAGTGAGAGAGAGAGAGAAAGAAAGAGAAGCTGTGAGTGAGAAGGAGAGGGAAAGAGAAGCTGTGAGTGAGTGAGCGAGAGAGAGAGAGAAAGAGAAGCTGTGAGAGAGAAAGAGAGAAGCTGTGTGTGAGAGAGTGAGAGAGAGAAAAGAAGCTGTTAGTGAGTGAGAGAGAGAGAGAAAGAGTTGTGAGTGAGACAGAGAGAAAGAAAGAGAAGCTGTGAGTGAGAGAGAGAGAGAGAGAAAGAGAAGCTGAGAGTGAGAGAGAGAAATTGAAGCTGTGAGTGAGAGAGAGAGAGAAAGAGAAGCTGTGTGTGTGAGAGAGAAAGATAGTATGAGAAAGAGAGAGTGAAAGAGAAGCTGTGTGTGTGAGAGAGAGAGAAGCTGTGAGTGAGAGAGTGAGAAAGAGAGTGAGAAAGACAGAGTAAAAGAGAAGCTGTGACTGAGAGAGAGAGAGAAGCTGTGACTGAGAGAGAGAAGCTGTGACTGAGAGAGAGAGAAAGAGAAGCTGTGAGTGAGAGAGAGAGAAAGAGAAGCTGTGAGTGACAGAGAGAGAGAAAGCAAAGCTGTGAGTGAGAGAGAGAGAGAGAAAGAGAAGCTGTGAGTGAGAGAGAGAGAAGCTGTGAGTGAGTGAGAGAGAGAAGCTGTGAGTGAGAGTGAGAAAGAGAGTGAGAAAGAGAGAGTAAAAGAGAAGCTGTGAGTGAGAGAGAGAGAGAATCTGTGAGTGATAGAGAGAGAAGCTGTGAGAGAGAGAGAGAGAGAGAAGCTGTGAGTGAGAGAGAAACAGAAGCTGAGAGTGAGAGAGAGAGAGAAGCTGTGAGTGAGAGAGAGAGAGAGAGAAATTAGAGTGAGAAAGAGAGAGAGAAAGAGAAGCTGTGAGTGGGAGAGAGAGAAAGAGTGTCTGTGAGTGAGAGAGAGAGAAAGAGAAGCTGTGAGTGAGAGAGAGAGAGAAGCTGTGAGTGAGAGAGAAGGATAAGCCGTGAGAGAAAGGGAAGCTGTGAATGAGAGAGAGAGAGAGAGAAAGAAAGAGAAGATGTGTGTGAGAGAGAGAGAGAGAAAGAGAAGCAGTGAGTGAGAGAGAAAGAAAAAGAGAAGCTGTGAGTGAGAATGAGATAGAAAGAGAAGCTGTGAGTGAGTGAGAGAGAGATAGAGAAAGAGAAGCTGTGAGAGAGAAAGAGAGAAGCTGTGAGTGAGAGAGTGAGAGAGAAAGAGAAGCTGTGAGTGAGTGAGAGAGAGAGAAGCTGTGTGTGAGCGAGAGAGAGAGAGAAAGAGAAGCTGTGAGTGAGAGAGAGAAAGAGAAGCTGTGAGTGAGAGAGAGAAAGATAAGCTGTGAGTGAGAGAGAGAGAAAGAGAAGCTGAGTGAGTGAGAGAGAGCAAGGGAACCTGTGAGTGACAGAGAGAGAGATAGAAAGAGAAGCAGTGAGTGAGAGAGTGAGAAAGAGAAGCTGAGAGTGAGAGAGAGAGAGAAAGAGAAGCTGTGAGTGAGAAGGAGAGGGAAAGAGAAGCTGTGAGTGAGTGAGTGAGAGAGAGAGAGAAAAAGCCAAGCTGAGAGAGAAAGAGAGAAGCTGTGAGTGAGTGAGAGAGAAAGAGAAGCTGTGAGTGAGAGAGAGAGAGAAGGAGAAGCTGTGTGAGAGAGAGAAATTAGAGTGAGAAAGAGAGAGAGAAAGAGAAGCTGTGAGTGGGAGAGAGAGAGAAAGAGAAGCTGTGTGTGAGTGAGAGAGAGAGAAGCTGTGAGTGAGAGAGAGGAAGGGAAACTGTGAGTGAGAGAGAGAGAGAGAGAAGCTGTGAGTGAGACAGAGAGAGAGAAAGAGAAGCTGTGAGAGAGAGAGGGAGGGAGAAAGAAAAGCTGTGTGTGTGAGAGAGAGATAAGCTGTGAGTGTGTGTGAGAGAGAAAGAGAAGCTGTGAGTGAGAGAGAGAGAAAGAAAGAGAAATTAGAGTGAGAAAGAGAGAGATAAAGAGAAGCTGTGAGTGGGAGAGAGAGAAAGAGTCTGTGAGTGAGAGAGAGAGAAGCTGTGAGTGAGAGAGAGAGAGAGCCTCTGTGAGTGAGAGAGAGAGAAAGAGAAGCTGTTAATGAGAGAGAGAGAGAAAGAGAAGCTGTGAGAGAGAGAAAGAGAAGCTGTGAGTGAGTGAGAGAGAGAAACGGAAGCTGTGAGTGAGAGAGAGAGAGAAAGAGAAGCTGTGAGTGAGAGAGAGAGAAAGAGAAGCTGTGAGTGTGAGAGAGAGAAAGAGAAGCTGTGAGTGAGAGAGAGAGAGAATGAGAAGCTGAGAGAGAGAGAGAAAGAGAAGCTGTGAGAGAGAGAGAAAGAGAAGCTGTGAGTGAGAGAGAGAAAGAGAAGATGTGAGTGAGAGAGAGGGAGAGAGAGAAAGAGAAGATGTGAGTGAGAGAGAGAGAGAGAAAGAGAAGCAGTGAGTGTGACAGGGAGAGAGTAAAAGAGAAGCTGTGAGTGAGAGAGAGAGAGAAAGAGAAGCTGTGAGTTAGAGAAAGAAAGAAAGCGAAGCAGTGAGTGAGAGAGAGAGAAAGAGAAACTGTGAGTGAGAGGAAGAGAAAGAGAAGCTGTGAGTGAGAGAGAGAGAGAAAGAGAAACTGTGTGTGTGTGAGAGAGAGAAACAGAAGCTGTGAGTGAGAGAGAGAGAGAAAGAGAAGCTGTGAGTGAGAGAGAGAGAGAAGCTGTGAGAGAGAGAGAGAAGCTGTGAGTGAGGGAGAGAGAAAGAGAAGCTGTGAGTGAGAGAGAGAGAGGCTGTGAGTGTGTGTGAGAGAGAAAGAGAAGCTGTGAGTGAGAGAGAGAGAGAGAAGCTGTGAGAGAGAGTGAGAAAGAGAAGATGTGAGTGAGAGAGAGGGAGAGAGAGAAAGAGAAGATGTGAGTGAGTGAGAGAGAGAAAGAGAAGCTGTGTGTGTGAGAGAGAAAGATAGTCTGAGAAAGAGAGAGTGAAAGAGAAGCTGTGAGTGAGAGAGAGAGAGAAGCTGTGAGTGAGAGAGTGAGAAAGAGAGAGTAAAAGAGAAGCTATGAGTGAGTGAGAGAGAGAGAAGCTGTGACAGAGAGAGAGAAGCTGTGAGTGAGAGAGAGAGAAAGAGAAGCTGTGAGTGAGAGAGAGAGACAAAGAGAAGCTGTGAGTGAGAGAGAAACAGAAGCTGAGAGTGAGTGAGAGAGAGAAAGAGAGAAATTAGAGTGAGAAAGAGAAAGAGAAAGAGAAGCTGTGAGTGGGAGAGAGAGAAAGAGTGTCTGTGAGTGAGAGAGAGAGAAAGAGAAGCTGTGAGTGAGTGAGAGAGAGAGAGAAGCTGTGAGTGAGAGAGAGAGAGAACCTGTGAGTAAGAGAGAGAGGAGAATCTGTGAGTGAGTGAGAGAGAGAAAGGGAAGATGTGAGTGAGTGAGAGAGAGAAAGAGAAGCTGTGTGTGTGTGAGAGAGAGAAAGAGAAGCTGTGAGTGAGAGAGAGAGAGAAGCTGTGAGAGAGAGAGAGAAGCTGTGAGTGAGGGAGAGAGAAAGAGAAGCTGTGAGTGAGAGAGAGAGAGGCTGTGTGTGTGAGAGAGAAAGAGAAGCTGTGAGTGAGAGAGAGAGAGAGAAGCTGTGAGAGAGAGAAAGAGAAGATGTGAGTGAGAGAGAGGGAGAGAGAGAAAGAGAAGATGTGAGTGAGAGAGAGGGAGAGAGAGAAAGAGAAGATGTGAGTGAGTGAGAGAGAGAAAGAGAAGCTGTGTGTGAGAGAGAGAGAGAAGCTGTGAGTGAGAGAGTGAGAAAGAGAGTGAGAAAGACAGAGTAAAAGAGAAGCTGTGAGTGAGAGAGAGAGAGAGAAGCTGTGACTGAGAGAGAGAAGCTGTGACTGAGAGAGAGAGAAAGAGAAGCTGTGAGTGAGAGAGAGAGAAAGAGAAGCTGTGAGTGACAGAGAGAGAGAAAGCAAAGCTGTGAGTGAGAGAGAGAGAGAGAAAGAGAAGCTGTGAGTGAGAGAGAGAGAAGCTGTGAGTGAGTGAGAGAGAGAAGCTGTGAGTGAGAGTGAGAAAGAGAGTGAAAAAGAGAGAGTAAAAGAGAAGCTGTGAGTGAGAGAGAGAGAGAATCTGTGAGTGATAGAGAGAGAAGCTGTGTGTGAGAGAGAGAGAAAGAGAAGCTGTGAGTGAGAGAGAAACAGAAGCTGAGAGTGAGAGAGAGAGAGAAGCTGTGATTGAGAGAGAGAGAGAGAGAAATTAGAGTGAGAAAGAGAGAGAGAAAGTGAAGCTGTGAGTGGGAGAGAGAGAAAGAGTTCTGTGAGTGAGTGAGAGAGAAAGAGAAGCTGTGAGTGAGAGAGAGAGAGAAGCTGTGAGTGAGAGAGAAGGATAAGCCGTGAGAGAAAGGGAAGCTGTGAATGAGAGAGAGAGAGAGAGAGAAAGAAAGAGAAGATGTGTGAGAGAGAGAGAGAGAAAGAGAAGCAGTGAGTGAGAGAGAAAGAAAAAGAGAAGCTGTGAGTGAGAATGAGATAGAAAGAGAAGCTGTGAGTGAGTGAGAGAGAGATAGAGAAAGAGAAGCTGTGAGAGAGAAAGAGAGAAGCTGTGAGTGAGAGAGTGAGAGAGAAAGAGAAGCTGTGAGTGAGTGAGAGAGAGAGAAGCTGTGTGTGAGCGAGAGAGAGAGAAAGAGAAGCTGTGAGTGAGAGAGAGAAAGAGAAGCTGTGAGTGAGAGAGAGAAAGATAAGCTGTGAGTGAGAGAGAGAGAAAGAGAAGCTGAGTGAGTGAGAGAGAGCAAGGGAACCTGTGAGTGACAGAGAGAGAGATAGAAAGAGAAGCAGTGAGTGAGAGAGAGAGAGAAGCTGTGAGAGAGAGAGAGAAGCTGTGAGTGAGGGAGAGAGAAAGAGAAGCTGTGAGTGAGAGAGAGAGAGGCTGTGAGTGTGTGTGAGAGAGAAAGAGAAGCTGTGAGTGAGAGAGAGAGAGAGAGAAGCTGTGAGAGAGAGTGAGAAAGAGAAGATGTGAGTGAGAGAGAGGGAGAGAGAGAAAGAGAAGATGTGAGTGAGTGAGAGAGAGAAAGAGAAGCTGTGTGTGTGAGAGAGAAAGATAGTCTGAGAAAGAGAGAGTGAAAGAGAAGCTGTGAGTGAGAGAGAGAGAGAAGCTGTGAGTGAGAGAGTGAGAAAGAGAGTGAGAAAGAGAGAGTAAAAGAGAAGCTATGAGTGAGTGAGAGAGAGAGAAGCTGTGACTGAGAGAGAGAGAAGCTGTGAGTGAGAGAGAGAGAAAGAGAAGCTGTGAGTGAGAGAGAGAGACAAAGAGAAGCTGTGAGTGAGAGAGAAACAGAAGCTGAGAGTGAGTGAGAGAGAGAAAGAGAGAAATTAGAGTGAGAAAGAGAGCGAAAGAGAAGCTGTGAGTGGGAGAGAGAGAAAGAGTGTCTGTGAGTGAGAGAGAGAGAAAGAAAGAGAAGCTGTGAGTGAGTGAGAGAGAGAGAGAAGCTGTGAGTGAGAGAGAGAGAGAACCTGTGAGTAAGAGAGAGAGGAGAATCTGTGAGTGAGTGAGAGAGAGAAAGGGAAGCTGTGAGTGAGTGAGAGAGAGAAAGAGAAGCTGTGTGTGTGTGTGTGAGAGAGAGAGAAGCTGTGAGTGAGAGAGAGAGAGAAGCTGTGAGAGAGAGGGAGAAGCTGTGAGTGAGGGAGAGAGAAAGAGAAGCTGTGAGTGAGAGAGAGAGAGGCTGTGTGTGTGAGAGAGAAAGAGAAGCTGTGAGTGAGAGAGAGAGAGAGAAGCTGTGAGAGAGAGTGAGAAAGAGAAGATGTGAGTGAGAGAGAGGGAGAGAGAGAAAGAGAAGATGTGAGTGAGTGAGAGAGAGAAAGAGAAGCTGTGTGTGAGAGAGAGAAAGATAGTCTGAGAAAGAGAGAGTGAAAGAGAAGCTGTGAGTGAGAGAGAGAGAGAAGCTGTGATTGAGAGAGTGAGAAAGAGAGTGAGAAAGAGAGAGTAAAAGAGAAGCTATGAGTGAGTGAGAGAGAGAGAAGCTGTGACTGAGAGAGAGAGAAGCTGTGAGTGAGAGAGAGAGAAAGAGAAGCTGTGAGTGAGAGAGAGAGACAAAGAGAAGCTGTGAGTGAGAGAGAAACAGAAGCTGAGAGTCAGTGAGAGAGAGAAAGAGAGAAATTAGAGTGAGAAAGAGAGAGAGAAAGAGAAGCTGTGAGTGGGAGAGAGAGAAAGAGTGTCTGTGAGTGAGAGAGAGAGAAAGAGAAGCTGTGAGTGAGTGAGAGAGAGAGAAGCTGTGAGTGAGAGAGAGAGAGAGAACCTGTGAGTAAGAGAGAGAGGAGAATCTGTGAGTGAGTGAGAGAGAGAAAGGGAAGCTGTGAGTGAGTGAGAGAGAGAAAGAGAAGCTGTGTCTGTGAGAGAGAGAGAAAGAGAAGCTGTGAGTGAGAGAGAGAAAAAAAAAGAAGCTGTGTGTGTGTGAGAGAAAGAGAAGCTGTGAGTGAGAGTGCGTGAGATAGAGAGAATGAGAAGCTGTGAGTGAGAGAGAGAGAGAAAGAGAAGCTGTGAGTGAGAGAAAGAGAGAATGAGAAGCTGTGAGTGAGAGAGAGAGAAGCTGTGAGTGAGACAGAGAGAGAAATAGAAGCTGTGAGTGAGAGACAGAGGGAGAAAGATAAGCTGTGAGTGAGAGAGAGAGAAAGAGAAGCTGTGAGTGAGAGAGAGAGAAAGAGAAGCTGTGATTGAGAGTGAGAGAGAGAGATAAAGAGAAGCTGTGAGTGAGAGAGAGAGAAGCTGTGAGTGAGAGAGAGAGAAGCTGTGAGTGAGAGAGAGAAAGAGAAGCTGTGATTAAGAGTGAGAGAGAGAGAAGCTATGAGTGGGAGAGAGAGAAAGAGAGTCTGTGAGAGAGAGAGAAAGAGAAGCTGTGAGTGAATGAGAGAGAGAAAGGGAAGTTGTGAGTGAGAGAGAGAGAAAGAGAACCTGTCAGTGAGAGAGAGAGAGAGAAAGAGAAGCTGTGAGTGAGAAGGAGAGGGAAAGAGAAGCTGTGAGTGAGTGAGCGAGAGAGAGAGAAAGAGAAGCTGTGAGAGAGAAAGAGAGAAGCTGTGAGTGAGAGAGTGAGAGAGAGAAAAGAAGCTGTTAGTGAGTGAGAGAGAGAGAGAAAGAGTTGTGAGTGAGAGAGAGAGAAGGAGAAGCTGTGAGTGAGAGAGAGAGAGAAAGAAAGAGAAGCTGTGAGTGAGAGAGAGAAAGAGAAGCTGTGAGTGAGAGGGAGAAAGAGAAAGAGAAGCAGAGAGTGACACAGAGAGAGAAGCTGTGAGTTAGAGAGAGAGAAAGAGAAGCTGTGAGTGACAGAGAGAGAGAAAGAGAAGCTGATAGTGAGAGAGAGAGAGAAATTGAAGCTGTGAGTGAGAGAGTGAGAAAGAGAGTGAGAAAGAGAGAGTAAAAGTGAAGCTATGAGTGAGTGAGAGAGAGAGAAGCTGTGACTGAGAGAGAGAGAAGCTGTGAGTGAGAGAGAGAAAGAGAAGCTGTGAGTGAGAGAGAGAGAGACAAAGAGAAGCTGTGAGTGAGAGAGAAACAGAAGCTGAGAGTGAGTGAGAGAGAAAGAGAAGCTGTGAGTGAAAGAGAGAGAAAGAGAAGCTGTGAGTTAGAGAGAGAGAAAGAGAGAAATTAGAGTGAGAAAGAGAGAGAGAGAGAAGCTGTGAGTGGGAGAGAGAGAAAGAGTGTCTGTGAGTGAGAGATAGAGAAAGAGAAGCTGTGAGTGAGAGAGAGAGAGAGAGAGAAGCTGTGAGTGAGAGAGAGAGAGAACCTGTGAGTAAGAGAGAGAGGAGAAGCTGTGAGTGAGTGAGAGAGAGAAAGGGAAGCTGTGAGTGAGTGAGAGAGAGAAAGAGAAGCTGTGTGTGTGTGAGAGAGAGAAAGAGAAGCTGTGAGTGAGAGAGAGAGAAAAAAGAAGCTGTGTGTGTGTGTGAGAGAAAGAGAAGCTGTGAGTGAGATAGAGAGAGAAAGAGAAGCTGTTAGTGAGAGAGAGGGAAAGAGAAGCTGTGAGTGAGAGTGAGGGAGAGAATCTTTGTGTGTGTGTGAGAGAGAAGATATGTGTGAGAGAAAGAAAGAGAAGCTGTGAGTGAGACAGAGAGAGGGAGAAAGAGAAGCTTTGTGTGTGTGAGAGAGAAAGAGAAGCTGTGAGTGAGAGTGAGTGAGATAGAGAGAATGAGAAGCGGTGAGTGAGAGAGAGAGAGAAAGAGAAGCTGTGAGTGAGAGAGAGAGAATGAGAAGCTGTGAGTGAGAGAGAGAAGCTGTGAGTGAGAGAGAGAGAGAGAAGATGTGAGTGAGAGAGAGAGAGAGAAAGAGAATCTGTGAGTGAGAGAGATAGAAAGTAAAAGAAGCTGTGAGTGAGACAGAGAGAGAAAGAGAAGCTGTGAGTGAGAGACAGAGGGAGAAAGATAAGCTGTGAGAGTGAGAGAAAAAGAGAAGCTGTGAGTGAGTGAGAGAGAGAAAGAGAAGCTGTGAGTGAGAGAGAGAGAAAGAGAAGCTGTGAGTGAGAGAGAGAAGCTGTGAGTGAGAGAGAGAAAGAGAAGCTGTGATTAAGAGTGAGAGAGAGAAAGAGAAGCTGTGAGTGGGAGAGAGAGAAAGAGAGTCTGTGAGTGAGAGAGAGAGAAAGAGAAGCTGTGAGTGAGTGAGAGAGAGAAAGGGAAGCTGTGAGTGAGTGAGAGAGAAAGAGAACCTGTCAGTGAGAGAGAGAGAGAAAGAAAGAGAAGCTGTGAGTGAGAAGGAGAGGGAAAGAGAAGCTGTGAGTGAGTGAGCGAGAGAGAGAGAGAAAGAGAAGCTGTGAGAGAGAAAGAGAGAAGCTGTGAGTGAGAGAGTGAGAGAGAGAAAAGAAGCTGTTAGTGAGTGAGAGAGAGAGAGAGAAAGAGTTGTGAGTGAGACAGAGAGAAAGAAAGAGAAGCTGTGAGTGAGAGAGAGAGAGAGAGAAAGAGAAGCTGAGAGTGAGAGAGAGAAATTGAAGCTGTGAGTGAGAGAGAGAGAGAAAGAGAAGCTGTGTGTGTGAGAGAGAAAGATAGTATGAGAAAGAGAGAGTGAAAGAGAAGCTGTGAGAGAGAGAGAGAAGCTGTGAGTGAGAGAGTGAGAAAGAGAGTGAGAAAGAGAGAGTAAAAGAGAAGCTGTGAGTGAGATAGAGAGAGAGAAGCTGTGACTGAGAGAGAGAAGCTGTGACTGAGAGAGAGAGAGAAAGAGAAGCTGTGAGTGAGAGAGAGAGAAAGAGAAGCTGTGAGTGAAAGAGAGAGAGAAAGCAAAGCTGTGAGTGAGAGAGAGAGAGAGAAAGAGAAGCTGTGAGTGAGAGAGAGAGAAGCTGTGAGTGAGTGAGAGAGAGAAGCTGTGAGTGAGAGTGAGAAAGAGAGTGAGAAAGAGAGAGTAAAAGAGAAGCTGTGAGTGAGAGAGAGAGAATCTGTGAGTGAGAGAGAGAGAAGCTGTGAGAGAGAGAGAGAGAAAGAGAAGCTGTGAGTGAGAGAGAAACAGAAGCTGAGAGTGAGAGAGAGAGAGAAGCTGTGAGTGAGAGAGAGAGAGAGAAAGAGAAATTAGAGTGAGAAAGAGAGAGAGAAAGAGAAGCTGTGAGTGGGAGAGAGAGAAAGAGTGTCTGTGAGTGAGAGAGAGAGAAAGAGAAGCTGTGAGTGAGAGGGAGAGAGAAGCTGTGAGTGTGAGAGAAGGATAAGCCGTGAGAGAAAGGGAAGCTGTGAATGAGAGAGAGAGAGAGAGAAAGAAAGAGAAGATGTGTGTGAGAGAGAGAGAGAGAGAGAGAAGCAGTGAGTGAGAGAGAAAGAAAAAGAGAAGCTGTGAGTGAGAATGAGATAGAAAGAGAAGCTGTGAGTGAGTGAGAGAGAGATAGAGAAAGAGAAGCTGTGAGTGAGAGAGTGAGAGAGAAAGAGAAGCTGTGAGTGAGTGAGAGAGAGAGAAGCTGTGTGTGAGCGAGAGAGAGAGAAAGAGAAGCTGTGAGTGAGAGAGAGAAAGAGAAGCTGTGAGTGAGAGAGAGAAAGATAAGCTGTGAGTGAGGGAGAGAGAAAGAGAAGCTGAGTGAGTGAGAGAGAGCAAGGGAACCTGTGAGTGACAGAGAGAGAGATGGAAAGAGAAGCTGTGAGTGAGAGAGAGAGAAAGAGAAGCTGAGAGTGAGAGAGAGAGAGAAAGAGAAGCTGTGAGTGAGAAGGAGAGGGAAAGAGAAGCTGTGAGTGAGTGAGTGAGAGAGAGAGAGAAAAAGACAAGCTGAGAAAGAAAGAGAGAAGCTGTGAGTGAGTGAGAGAGAAAGAGAAGCTGTGAGTGAGAGAGAGAGAGAAGGAGAAGCTGTGTGTGAGAGAGAGAAATTAGAGTGAGAAAGAGAGAGAGAAAGAGAAGCTGTGAGTGGGAGAGAGAGAGAAAGAGAAGCTGTGTGTGAGTGAGAGATAGAGAAGCTGTGAGTGAGAGAGAGGAAGGGAAACTGTGAGTGAGAGAGAGAGAGAGAAGCTGTGAGTGAGACAGAGAGAGAGAAAGAGAAGCTGTGAGAGAGAGAGGGAGGGAGAAAGAAAAGCTGTGTGTGAGAGAGAGAGATAAGCTGTGAGTGTGTGAGAGAGAGAAAGAGAAGCTGTGAGTGAGAGAGAGAGAAAGAAAGAGAAATTAGAGTAAGAGAGAGATAAAGAGAAGCTGTGAGTGGGAGAGAGAGAAAGAGAGTCTGTGAGTGAGAGAGAGAGAAGCTGTGAGTGAGAGAGAGAGAGAGCCTCTGTGAGTGAGAGAGAGAGAAAGAGAAGCTGTTAATGAGAGTGAGAGAGAAAGAGAAGCTGTGAGAGAGAGAAAGAGAAGCTGTGAGTGAGTGAGAGAGAGAAACGGAAGCTGTGAGTGAGAGAGAGAGAGAAAGAGAAGCTGTGAGTGAGAGAGAGAAAGAGAAGCTGTGAGTGTGAGAGAGAAAGAGAAGCTGTGAGTGAGAGAGAGAGAATGAGAAGCTGAGAGAGAGAGAGAAAGAGAAGCTGTGAGAGAGAGAGAAAGAGAAGCTGTGAGTGAGAGAGAGAAAGAGAAGATGTGAGTGAGAGAGAGGGAGAGAGAGAAAGAGAAGATGTGAGTGAGAGAGAGAGAGAAAGAGAAGCAGTGAGTGTGTGTAAGAGAGAAACAGAAGCTGTGAGTGAGAGAGAGAGAGAAAGAGAAGCTGTGAGTGAGAGAGAGAGAAGCTGTGAGAGAGAGAGAGAAGCTGTGAGTGAGGGAGAGAGAAAGAGAAGCTGTGAGTGAGAGAGAGAGAGGCTGTGAGTGTGTGTGAGAGAGAAAGAGAAGCTGTGAGTGAGTGAGAGAGAGAGAGAAGCTGTGAGAGAGAGTGAGAAAGAGAAGATGTGAGTGAGAGAGAGGGAGAGAGAGAAAGAGAAGATGTGAGTGAGAGAGAGAGACAAAGAGAAGCTGTGAGTGAGAGAGAAACAGAAGCTGAGAGTGAGTGAGAGAGAGAAAGAGAAGCTGTGAGTGAAAGAGAGAGAAAGAGAAGCTGTGAGTTAGAGAGAGAGAAAGAGAGAAATTAGTGAGAAAGAGAGAGAGAGAGAAGCTGTGAGTGGGAGAGAGAGAAAGAGTGTCTGTGAGTGAGAGAGAGAGAAAGAGAAGCTGTGAGTGATAGAGAGAGAGAGAAGCTGTGAGTGAGAGAGAGAGAGAGAACCTGTGAGTAAGAGAGAGAGGAGAAGCTGTGAGTGAGTGAGAGAGAGAAAGGGAAGCTGTGAATGAGTGAGAGAGAGAAAGAGAAGCTGTGTGTTTGTGAGAGAGAGAAAGAGAAGCTGTGAGTGAGAGAGAGAGAAAAAAGAAGCTGTGTGTGTGAGAGAGAAAGAGAAGCTGTGAGTGAGATAGAGAGAGAAAGAGAAGCTGTTAGTGAGAGAGAGGGAAAGAGAAGCTGTGAGTGAGAGTGAGGGAGAGAATCTTTGTGTGTGTGTGAGAGAGAAGATATGATTGAGAGAAAGAAAGAGAAGCTGTGAGTGAGACAGAGAGAGGGAGAAAGAGAAGCTTTGTGTGTGTGAGAGAGAAAGAGAAGCTGTGAGTGAGAGTGAGTGAGATAGAGAGAATGAGAAGCTGTGAGTGAGAGAGAGAGAGAAAGAGAAGCTGTGAGTGAGAGAGAGAGAATGAGAAGCTGTGAGTGAGAGAGAGAAGCTGTGAGTGAGAGAGAGAGAGAGAGAAGATGTGAGTGAGAGAGAGAGAGAGAAAGAGAATCTGTGAGTGAGAGAGATAGAAAGTAAAAGAAGCTGTGAGTGAGACAGAGAGAGAAAGAGAAGCTGTGAGAGAGAGAGAAAAAGAGAAGCTGTGAGTGAGTGAGAGAGAGAAAGAGAAGCTGTGAGTGAGAGAGAGAGAAAGAGAAGCTGTGAGTGAGAGAGAGAGAAGCTGTGAGTGAGAGAGAGAAAGAGAAGCTGTGATTAAGAGTGAGAGAGAGAAAGAGAAGCTGTGAGTGGGAGAGAGAGAAAGAGAGTCTGTGAGTGAGAGAGAGAGAAAGAGAAGCTGTGAGTGAGTGAGAGAGAGAAAGGGAAGCTGTGAGTGAGTGAGAGAGAAAGAGAACCTGTCAGTGAGAGAGAGAGAGAAAGAAAGAGAAGCTGTGAGTGAGAAGGAGAGGGAAAGAGAAGCTGTGAGTGAGTGAGCGAGAGAGAGAGAGAAAGAGAAGCTGTGAGAGAGAAAGAGAGAAGCTGTGAGTGAGAGAGTGAGAGAGAGAAAAGAAGCTGTTAGTGAGTGAGAGAGAGAGAGAGAAAGAGTTGTGAGTGAGACAGAGAGAAAGAAAGAGAAGCTGTGAGTGAGAGAGAGAGAGAGAGAAAGAGAAGCTGAGAGTGAGAGAGAGAAATTGAAGCTGTGAGTGAGAGAGAGAGAGAGAGAAGCAGTGTGTGTGAGAGAGAAAGATAGTATGAGAAAGAGAGAGTGAAAGAGAAGCTGTGAGAGAGAGAGAGAGAAGCTGTGAGTGAGAGAGTGAGAAAGAGAGTGAGAAAGAGAGAGTAAAAGAGAAGCTGTGAGTGAGAGAGAGAGAGAGAAGCTGTGACTGAGAGAGAGAAGCTGTGACTGAGAGAGAGAGAGAAAGAGAAGCTGTGAGTGAGAGAGAGAGAAAGAGAAGCTGTGAGTGACAGAGAGAGAGAAAGCAAAGCTGTGAGTGAGAGAGAGAGAGAGAAAGAGAAGCTGTGAGTGAGAGAGAGAGAAGCTGTGAGTGAGTGAGAGAGAGAAGCTGTGAGTGAGAGTGAGAAAGAGAGTGAGAAAGAGAGAGTAAAAGAGAAGCTGTGAGTGAGAGAGAGAGAGAATCTGTGAGTGAGAGAGAGAGAAGCTGTGAGAGAGAGAGAAAGAAAGAGAAGCTGTGAGTGAGAGAGAAACAGAAGCTGAGAGTGAGAGAGAGAGAAGCTGTGAGTGAGAGAGAGAGAGAGAAAGAGAAATTAGAGTGAGAAAGAGAGAGAGAAAGAGAAGCTGTGAGTGGGAGAGAGAGAAAGAGTGTCTGTGAGTGAGAGAGAGAGAAAGAGAAGCTGTGAGTGAGAGAGAGAGAGAAGCTGTGAGTGAGAGAGAAGGATAAGCCGTGAGAGAAAGGGAAGCTGTGAATGAGAGAGAGAGAGAGAGAAAGAAAGAGAAGATGTGTGAGAGAGAGAGGGAGAGAGAGAAGCAGTGAGTGAGAGAGAAAGAAAAAGAGAAGCTGTGAGTGAGAATGAGATAGAAAGAGAAGCTGTGAGTGAGTGAGAGAGAGATAGAGAAAGAGAAGCTGTGAGAGAGAAAGAGAGAAGCTGTGAGTGAGAGAGTGAGAGAGAAAGAGAAGCTGTGAGTGAGTGAGAGAGAGAGAAGCTGTGTGTGAGCGAGAGAGAGAGAAAGAGAAGCTGTGAGTGAGAGAGAGAAAGAGAAGCTGTGAGTGAGAGAGAGAAAGATAAGCTGTGAGTGAGAGAGAGAGAAAGAGAAGCTGAGTGAGTGAGAGAGAGCAAGGGAACCTGTGAGTGACAGAGAGAGAGATGGAAAGAGAAGCTGTGAGTGAGAGAGAGAAAGAGAAGCTGAGAGTGAGAGAGAGAGAGAAAGAGAAGCTGTGAGTGAGAAGGAGAGGGAAAGAGAAGCTGTGAGTGAGTGAGTGAGAGAGAGAGAGAGAAAGACAAGCTGAGAGAGAAAGAGAGAAGCTGTGAGTGAGTGAGAGAGAAAGAGAAGCTGTGAGTGAGAGAGAGAGAGAAGGAGAAGCTGTGTGTGAGAGAGAGAAATTAGAGTGAGAAAGAGAGAGAGAAAGAGAAGCTGTGAGTGGGAGAGAGAGAGAAAGAGAAGCTGTGTGTGAGTGAGAGAGAGAGAAGCTGTGAGTGAGAGAGAGGAAGGGAAACTGTGAGTGAGAGAGAGAGAGAGAAGCTGTGAGTGAGACAGAGAGAGAGAAAGAGAAGCTGTGAGAGAGAGAGGGAGGGAGAAAGAAAAGCTGTGTGTGAGAGAGAGAGATAAGCTGTGAGTGTGTGAGAGAGAGAAAGAGAAGCTGTGAGTGAGAGAGAGAGAAAGAAAGAGAAATTAGAGTGAGAAAGAGAGAGATAAAGAGAAGCTGTGAGTGGGAGAGAGAGAAAGAGAGTCTGTGAGTGAGAGAGAGAGAAGCTGTGAGTGAGAGAGAGAGAGAGCCTCTGTGAGTGAGAGAGAGAGAAAGAGAAGCTGTTAATGAGAGAGAGAGAGAAAGAGAAGCTGTGAGAGAGAGAAAGAGAAGCTGTGAGTGAGTGAGAGAGAGAAACCGAAGCTGTGAGTGAGAGAGAGAGAGAAAGAGAAGCTGTGAGTGAGAGAGAGAAAGAGAAGCTGTGAGTGTGAGAGAGAGAAAGAGAAGCTGTGAGTGAGAGAGAGAGAGAATGAGAAGCTGAGAGAGAGAGAGAAAGAGAAGCTGTGAGAGAGAGAGAAAGAGAAGCTGTGGGTGAGAGAGAGAAAGAGAAGATGTGAGTGAGAGAGAGGGAGAGAGAGAAAGAGAAGATGTGAGTGAGAGAGAGAGAGAAAGAGAAGCAGTGTGTGACAGGGAGAGAGTAAAAGAGAAGCTGTGAGTGAGAGAGAGAGAGAAAGAGAAGCTGTGAGTTAGAGAAAGAAAGAAAGCGAAGCAGTGAGTGAGAGAGAGAGAGAGAAAGAGAAACTGTGAGTGAGAGGAAGAGAAAGAGAAGCTGTGAGTGAGAGAGAGAGAGAAAGAGAAACTGTGTGTGTGTGAGAGAGAGAAACAGAAGCTGTGAGTGAGAGAGAGAGAGAAAGAGAAGCTGTGAGTGAGAGAGAGAGAGAAGCTGTGTGAGAGAGAGAGAAGCTGTGAGTGAGGGAGAGAGAAAGAGAAGCTGTGAGTGAGAGAGAGAGAGGCTGTGAGTGTGTGTGAGAGAGAAAGAGAAGCTGTGAGTGAGAGAGAGAGAGAGAGAAGCTGTGAGAGAGAGTGAGAAAGAGAAGATGTGAGTGAGAGAGAGGGAGAGAGAGAAAGAGAAGATGTGAGTGAGAGAGAGAGAGAAAGAAAAGCAGTGAGTGTGACAGGGAGAGAGTAAAAGAGAAGCTGTGAGTGAGAGAGAGAGAGAAAGAGAAGCTGTGAGTTAGAGAAAGAAAGAAAGCGAAGCAGTGAGTGAGAGAGAGAGAGAGAAAGAGAAGCAGTGAGTGAGTGAGAGAGAGAAGATGTGAGTGAGTGAGAGAGAGAAAGAGAAGCTGTGTGTGATAGAGAGAGAGAAAGAGAAGCTGTGAGTGAGATAGAGAGAGAAAGAGAAGCTGTTGGTGAGAGAGAGGGAAAGAGCTGTGAGTGAGAGTGAGAGAGCGAAGCTGTGTGTGTGTGAGAGAGAGAAGATGTGAGTGAGAGAGAAAATAAAGCTGTGAGTGTGTGAGAGAGAGAGAAGATGTGAGTGAGATAGAGAGAGAAAGAGAAGCTGTGAGTGAGAGAGAGAGAAAGAGCTGTGAGTGAGAGAGAGGGAAAGAGAGAAAGAGAAGATGTGAGTGAGGGAGAGAGAGAAAGAGAAGCAGTGAGTGAGAGAGAGAGAGAGAGAAAGAGAAGCTGTGAGTGAGACAGAGAGAGAGAAAGAGAAGCTATGAGAGAGAGAGGGAGGGAGAAAGAGAAGCTGTGAGAGAGAGAGAGAAAGAGAAGCTGTGAGTGAGAGGGAGAGAGAGAAACAGAAGCTGTGAGTGAGAAGGTGTGGGAAAGAGAAGCTGTGAGTGAGTGAGAGAGAGAGAGAGAAAGAGAAGCTGTTAGTGAGAGTGAGAGAGAGAGAGAAAGAAAAGCTGTGAGTGAGAGAGAAAGAGAAGCTGTGAGTGAGAGAGAGAGAGAGAGAAGCTGTGAGTGAATGAGAGAGAGAAATGGAAGCTGTGAGTGAGAGAGAGAGAGAAAGAGAAGCTGTGAGTGAGAGAGAGAGAAAGAGAAGCTGTGAGTGTGTGAGAGAGAAAGAGAAGCTGTGAGTGTGTGTGAGAGAAAGAGAAGCTGTGAGTGAGAAGGAGTGGGAAAGAGAAGCTGTGAGTGAGTGAGAGAGAGAGAGAGAGAAAGAGAAGCTGTTAGTGAGAGTGAGAGAGAGAGAAAGAAAGAAAAGCTGTGAGTGAGAGAGAAAGAGAAGCTGTGAGTGAGAGAGAGAGAGAGAAAGAGAAGCTGTGAGGGAGAG
This sequence comes from Bradypodion pumilum, assembly GCA_035047305.1. Lineage (NCBI taxonomy): Eukaryota > Metazoa > Chordata > Lepidosauria > Squamata > Chamaeleonidae > Bradypodion > Bradypodion pumilum. The sequence continues at coordinate 267,319,284 of JAWDJD010000001.1, read as the reverse complement.
AGAGAAAGAGAAGCTGTGAGTGACACACAGAGAGAGAAGATGTGAGTTAGAGAGAGAGAGAAAGAGAAGCTATGAGTGACAGAGAGAGAAAGAGAAGCTGAGAGTGAGAGGGAGAGAGAAAGTGAAGCTGTGAGTGAGATTGAGAGAGAAAGAGAAGCTGTGTGTGTGTGAGAGAGAGAAAGATAGTCTGAGAAAGAGAGAGTGAAAGAGAAGCTGTGAGTGAGAGAGAGAGAGGGAGAAAGAAAAGCTGTGTGACAGAGAGAGAGAAAGAGAAGCTGTGAGTGAGAGTGAGAGAGAGAGAGAAAGAGAAGCTGTGAGTGAGTGAGAGAGAGAGAATGAGAAGCTGTGAGTGAGAGAGAGAGAAGCTGTGAGTGAGAGAGAGAAAGGGAAGCTGTGAGTGAGAGAGAGAGAGAAGATTTGAGTGAGAGAGAGAGAGAGAAAGAGAAGCTGTGAGTGAGAGAGATAGAAAGAAAGAGAATCTGTGAGTGAGAGAGAGAGAGAAGCTGTGAGTGAGTGAGAGAGAGAAAGAGAAGCTGTGTGTGTGAGAGAGAGAAAGAGAAGCTGTGAGTGAGAGAGAGAGAAAAAGAAGCTGTGTGTTTGTGAGAGAGAGAGAAAGAGAAGCTGTGAGTGAGATAGAGAGAGAAAGAGAAGCTGTTAGTGAGAGAGAGGGAAAGAGAAGCTGTGAGTGAGAGTGAGAGAGTGAAGCTGTGTGTGTGAGAGAGAGAAGATGTGAGTGAGAGAGAGAGAGAAAGAGAAGCTGTGAGTGAGAGAGAGAAAGAGAAGATGTGAGTGAGAGAGAGGGAGAGAGAGAAAGAGAAGATGTGAGTGAGAGAGAGAGAGAAAGAGAAGCAGTGAGTGTGACAGGGAGAGAGTAAAAGAGAAGCTGTGAGTGAGAGAGAGAGAGAAAGAGAAGCTGTGAGTTAGAGAAAGAAAGAAAGCGAAGCAGTGAGTGAGAGAGAGAGAGAGAAAGAGAAACTGTGAGTGAGAGGAAGAGAAAGAGAAGCTGTGAGTGAGAGAGAGAGAGAAAGAGAAACTGTGTGTGTGTGTGAGAGAGAAACAGAAGCTGTGAGTGAGAGAGAGAGAAAGAGAAGCTGTGAGTGAGAGAGAGAGAGAAGCTGTGAGAGAGAGAGAGAAGCTGTGAGTGAGGGAGAGAGAAAGAGAAGCTGTGAGTGAGAGAGAGAGAGGCTGTGAGTGTGTGTGAGAGAGAAAGAGAAGCTGTGAGTGAGAGAGAGAGAGAGAGAAGCTGTGAGAGAGAGTGAGAAAGAGAAGATGTGAGGGAGAGAGAGGGAGAGAGAGAAAGAGAAGATGTGAGTGAGTGAGAGAGAGAAAGAGAAGCTGTGTGTGTGAGAGAGAAAGATAGTCTGAGAAAGAGAGAGTGAAAGAGAAGCTGTGAGTGAGAGAGAGAGAGAAGCTGTGAGTGAGAGAGTGAGAAAGAGAGTGAGAAAGAGAGAGTAAAAGAGAAGCTATGAGTGAGTGAGAGAGAGAGAAGCTGTGACTGAGAGAGAGAGAAGCTGTGAGTGAGAGAGAGAGAAAGAGAAGCTGTGAGTGAGAGAGAGAGACAAAGAGAAGCTGTGAGTGAGAGAGAAACAGAACCTGAGAGTGAGTGAGAGAGAGAAAGAGAGAAATTAGAGTGAGAAAGAGAGAGAGAAAGAAAGAGAAGCTGTGAGTGGGAGAGAGAGAAAGAGTGTCTGTGAGTGAGAGAGAGAGAAAGAGAAGCTGTGAGTGAGAGAGAGAGAGAAGCTGTGAGTGAGAGAGAGAGAGAGAACCTGTGAGTAAGAGAGAGAGAATCTGTGAGTGAGTGAGAGAGAGAAAGGGAAGCTGTGAGTGAGTGAGAGAGAGAAAGAGAAGCTGTGTGTGTGAGAGAGAGAGAAAGAGAAGCTGTGAGTGAGAGAGAGAGAAAAAAAGAAGCTGCGTGTGTGTGTGAGAGAAAGAGAAGCTGTGAGTGAGAGTGCGTGAGATAGAGAGAATGAGAAGCTGTGAGTGAGAGAGAGAGAGAAAGAGGAGCTGTGAGTGAGAGAAAGAGAGAATGAGAAGCTGTGAGTGAGAGAGAGAGAAGCTGTGAGTGAGACAGAGAGAGAAATAGAAGCTGTGAGTGAGAGACAGAGGGAGAAAGATAAGCTGTGAGAGAGAGAGAAAAGAGAAGCTGTGAGTGAGAGAGAGAGAAAGAGAAGCTGTGATTGAGAGTGAGAGAGAGAGATAAAGAGAAGCTGTGAGTGAGAGAGAGAGAAAGAGAAGCTGTGAGTGAGAGAGAGAGAAGCTGTGAGTGAGAGAGAGAAAGAGAAGCTGTGATTAAGAGTGTGTGAGAGAGAGAAGCTGTGAGTGGGAGAGAGAGAAAGAGAGTCTGTGAGAGAGAAAGAGAAAGAGAAGCTGTGAGTGAGTGAGAGAGAGAAAGGGAAGTTGTGAGTGAGAGAGAGAGAAAGAGAACCTGTCAGTGAGAGAGAGAGAGAGAAAGAGAAGCTGTGAGTGAGAAGGAGAGGGAAAGAGAAGCTGTGAGTGACTGAGCGAGAGAGAGAGAAAGAGAAGCTGTGAGAGAGAAAGAGAGAAGCTGTGAGTGAGAGAGTGAGAGAGAGAAAAGAAGCTGTTAGTGAGTGAGAGAGAGAGAGAAAGAGTTGTGAGTGAGAGAGAGAGAAAGAGAAGCTGTGAGTGAGAGAGAGAGAGAAAGAGAAGCTGTGAGTGAGAGAGAGAAAGAGAAGCTGTGAGTGAGAGGGAGAAAGAGAAAGAGAAGCAGAGAGTGACACAGAGAGAGAAGCTGTGAGTTAGAGAGAGAGAGAGAAAGAGAAGCTGTGAGTGACAGAGAGAGAGAAAGAGAAGCTGAGAGTGAGAGAGAGAGAGAAATTGAAGCTGTGAGTGAGAGAGTGAGAGAGAAAGAGAAGCTGTGTGTGTGAGAGAGAAAGATAGACTGAGAAAGAGAGAGTGAAAGAGAAGCTGTGAGTGAGAGAGAGAGTGAAGCTGTGAGTGAGAGAGTGAGAAAGAGAGTGAGAAAGAGAGAGTAAAAGTGAAGCTATGAGTGAGTGAGAGAGAGAGAAGCTGTGACTGAGAGAGAGAGAAGCTGTGAGTGAGAGAGAGAAAGAGAAGCTGTGAGTGAGAGAGAGAGACAAAGAGAAGCTGTGAGTGAGAGAGAAACAGAAGCTGAGAGTGAGTGAGAGAGAGAAAGATAAGCTGTGAGTGAAAGAGAGAGAAAGAGAAGCTGTGAGTTAGAGAGAGAGAAAGAGAGAAATTAGAGTGAGAAAGAGAGAGAGAGAGAAGCTGTGAGTGGGAGAGAGAGAAAGAGTGTCTGTGAGTGAGAGAGAGAGAAAGAGAAGCTGTGAGTGAGAGAGAGAGAGAGAAGCTGTGAGTGAGAGAGAGAGAGAGAACCTGTGAGTAAGAGAGAGAGGAGAAGCTGTGAGTGAGTGAGAGAGAGAAAGGGAAGCTGTGAGTGAGTGAGAGAGAGAAAGAGAAGCTGTGTGTGTGTGAGAGAGAGAAAGAGAAGCTGTGAGTGAGAGAGAGAGAAAAAAGAAGCTGTGTGTGTGTGAGAGAGAAAGAGAAGCTGTGAGTGAGATAGAGAGAGAAAGAGAAGCTGTTAGTGAGAGAGAGGGAAAGAGAAGCTGTGAGTGAGAGTGAGGGAGAGAATCTTTGTGTGTGTGTGAGAGAGAAGATATGAGTGAGAGAAAGAAAGAGAAGCTGTGAGTGAGACAGAGAGAGGGAGAAAGAGAAGCTTTGTGTGTGTGAGAGAGAAAGAGAAGCTGTGAGTGAGAGTGAGTGAGATAGAGAGAATGAGAAGCTGTGAGTGAGAGAGAGAGAGAAAGAGAAGCTGTGAGTGAGAGAGAGAGAATGAGAAGCTGTGAGTGAGAGAGAGAAGCTGTGAGTGAGAGAGAGAGAGAAGATGTGAGTGAGAGAGAGAGAGAAAGAGAATCTGTGAGTGAGAGAGATAGAAAGTAAAAGAAGCTGTGAGTGAGACAGAGAGAGAAAGAGAAGCTGTGAGTGAGAGACAGAGGGAGAAAGATAAGCTGTGAGAGAGAGAGAAAAAGAGAAGCTGGGAGTGAGAGAGAGAGAGAAAGAGAAGCTGTGAGTGAGAGAGAGAGAAAGAGAAGCTGTGAGTGAGAGAGAGAGAAGCTGTGAGTGAGAGAGAGAAAGAGAAGCTGTGATTAAGAGTGAGAGAGAGAAAGAGAAGCTGTGAGTGGGAGAGAGAGAAAGAGAGTCTGTGAGTGAGAGAGAGAGAAAGAGAAGCTGTGAGTGAGTGAGAGAGAAAGAGAACCTGTCAGTGAGAGAGAGAGAGAAAGAAAGAGAAGCTGTGAGTGAGAAGGAGAGGGAAAGAGAAGCTGTGAGTGAGTGAGCGAGAGAGAGAGAGAAAGAGAAGCTGTGAGAGAGAAAGAGAGAAGCTGTGTGTGAGAGAGTGAGAGAGAGAAAAGAAGCTGTTAGTGAGTGAGAGAGAGAGAGAAAGAGTTGTGAGTGAGACAGAGAGAAAGAAAGAGAAGCTGTGAGTGAGAGAGAGAGAGAGAGAAAGAGAAGCTGAGAGTGAGAGAGAGAAATTGAAGCTGTGAGTGAGAGAGAGAGAGAAAGAGAAGCTGTGTGTGTGAGAGAGAAAGATAGTATGAGAAAGAGAGAGTGAAAGAGAAGCTGTGTGTGTGAGAGAGAGAGAAGCTGTGAGTGAGAGAGTGAGAAAGAGAGTGAGAAAGACAGAGTAAAAGAGAAGCTGTGACTGAGAGAGAGAGAGAAGCTGTGACTGAGAGAGAGAAGCTGTGACTGAGAGAGAGAGAAAGAGAAGCTGTGAGTGAGAGAGAGAGAAAGAGAAGCTGTGAGTGACAGAGAGAGAGAAAGCAAAGCTGTGAGTGAGAGAGAGAGAGAGAAAGAGAAGCTGTGAGTGAGAGAGAGAGAAGCTGTGAGTGAGTGAGAGAGAGAAGCTGTGAGTGAGAGTGAGAAAGAGAGTGAGAAAGAGAGAGTAAAAGAGAAGCTGTGAGTGAGAGAGAGAGAGAATCTGTGAGTGATAGAGAGAGAAGCTGTGAGAGAGAGAGAGAGAGAGAAGCTGTGAGTGAGAGAGAAACAGAAGCTGAGAGTGAGAGAGAGAGAGAAGCTGTGAGTGAGAGAGAGAGAGAGAAATTAGAGTGAGAAAGAGAGAGAGAAAGAGAAGCTGTGAGTGGGAGAGAGAGAAAGAGTGTCTGTGAGTGAGAGAGAGAGAAAGAGAAGCTGTGAGTGAGAGAGAGAGAGAAGCTGTGAGTGAGAGAGAAGGATAAGCCGTGAGAGAAAGGGAAGCTGTGAATGAGAGAGAGAGAGAGAGAAAGAAAGAGAAGATGTGTGTGAGAGAGAGAGAGAGAAAGAGAAGCAGTGAGTGAGAGAGAAAGAAAAAGAGAAGCTGTGAGTGAGAATGAGATAGAAAGAGAAGCTGTGAGTGAGTGAGAGAGAGATAGAGAAAGAGAAGCTGTGAGAGAGAAAGAGAGAAGCTGTGAGTGAGAGAGTGAGAGAGAAAGAGAAGCTGTGAGTGAGTGAGAGAGAGAGAAGCTGTGTGTGAGCGAGAGAGAGAGAGAAAGAGAAGCTGTGAGTGAGAGAGAGAAAGAGAAGCTGTGAGTGAGAGAGAGAAAGATAAGCTGTGAGTGAGAGAGAGAGAAAGAGAAGCTGAGTGAGTGAGAGAGAGCAAGGGAACCTGTGAGTGACAGAGAGAGAGATAGAAAGAGAAGCAGTGAGTGAGAGAGTGAGAAAGAGAAGCTGAGAGTGAGAGAGAGAGAGAAAGAGAAGCTGTGAGTGAGAAGGAGAGGGAAAGAGAAGCTGTGAGTGAGTGAGTGAGAGAGAGAGAGAAAAAGCCAAGCTGAGAGAGAAAGAGAGAAGCTGTGAGTGAGTGAGAGAGAAAGAGAAGCTGTGAGTGAGAGAGAGAGAGAAGGAGAAGCTGTGTGAGAGAGAGAAATTAGAGTGAGAAAGAGAGAGAGAAAGAGAAGCTGTGAGTGGGAGAGAGAGAGAAAGAGAAGCTGTGTGTGAGTGAGAGAGAGAGAAGCTGTGAGTGAGAGAGAGGAAGGGAAACTGTGAGTGAGAGAGAGAGAGAGAGAAGCTGTGAGTGAGACAGAGAGAGAGAAAGAGAAGCTGTGAGAGAGAGAGGGAGGGAGAAAGAAAAGCTGTGTGTGTGAGAGAGAGATAAGCTGTGAGTGTGTGTGAGAGAGAAAGAGAAGCTGTGAGTGAGAGAGAGAGAAAGAAAGAGAAATTAGAGTGAGAAAGAGAGAGATAAAGAGAAGCTGTGAGTGGGAGAGAGAGAAAGAGTCTGTGAGTGAGAGAGAGAGAAGCTGTGAGTGAGAGAGAGAGAGAGCCTCTGTGAGTGAGAGAGAGAGAAAGAGAAGCTGTTAATGAGAGAGAGAGAGAAAGAGAAGCTGTGAGAGAGAGAAAGAGAAGCTGTGAGTGAGTGAGAGAGAGAAACGGAAGCTGTGAGTGAGAGAGAGAGAGAAAGAGAAGCTGTGAGTGAGAGAGAGAGAAAGAGAAGCTGTGAGTGTGAGAGAGAGAAAGAGAAGCTGTGAGTGAGAGAGAGAGAGAATGAGAAGCTGAGAGAGAGAGAGAAAGAGAAGCTGTGAGAGAGAGAGAAAGAGAAGCTGTGAGTGAGAGAGAGAAAGAGAAGATGTGAGTGAGAGAGAGGGAGAGAGAGAAAGAGAAGATGTGAGTGAGAGAGAGAGAGAAAGAGAAGCAGTGAGTGTGACAGGGAGAGAGTAAAAGAGAAGCTGTGAGTGAGAGAGAGAGAGAAAGAGAAGCTGTGAGTTAGAGAAAGAAAGAAAGCGAAGCAGTGAGTGAGAGAGAGAGAAAGAGAAACTGTGAGTGAGAGGAAGAGAAAGAGAAGCTGTGAGTGAGAGAGAGAGAGAAAGAGAAACTGTGTGTGTGTGAGAGAGAGAAACAGAAGCTGTGAGTGAGAGAGAGAGAGAAAGAGAAGCTGTGAGTGAGAGAGAGAGAGAAGCTGTGAGAGAGAGAGAGAAGCTGTGAGTGAGGGAGAGAGAAAGAGAAGCTGTGAGTGAGAGAGAGAGAGGCTGTGAGTGTGTGTGAGAGAGAAAGAGAAGCTGTGAGTGAGAGAGAGAGAGAGAAGCTGTGAGAGAGAGTGAGAAAGAGAAGATGTGAGTGAGAGAGAGGGAGAGAGAGAAAGAGAAGATGTGAGTGAGTGAGAGAGAGAAAGAGAAGCTGTGTGTGTGAGAGAGAAAGATAGTCTGAGAAAGAGAGAGTGAAAGAGAAGCTGTGAGTGAGAGAGAGAGAGAAGCTGTGAGTGAGAGAGTGAGAAAGAGAGAGTAAAAGAGAAGCTATGAGTGAGTGAGAGAGAGAGAAGCTGTGACAGAGAGAGAGAAGCTGTGAGTGAGAGAGAGAGAAAGAGAAGCTGTGAGTGAGAGAGAGAGACAAAGAGAAGCTGTGAGTGAGAGAGAAACAGAAGCTGAGAGTGAGTGAGAGAGAGAAAGAGAGAAATTAGAGTGAGAAAGAGAGAGAGAAAGAGAAGCTGTGAGTGGGAGAGAGAGAAAGAGTGTCTGTGAGTGAGAGAGAGAGAAAGAGAAGCTGTGAGTGAGTGAGAGAGAGAGAGAAGCTGTGAGTGAGAGAGAGAGAGAACCTGTGAGTAAGAGAGAGAGGAGAATCTGTGAGTGAGTGAGAGAGAGAAAGGGAAGATGTGAGTGAGTGAGAGAGAGAAAGAGAAGCTGTGTGTGTGTGAGAGAGAGAAAGAGAAGCTGTGAGTGAGAGAGAGAGAGAAGCTGTGAGAGAGAGAGAGAAGCTGTGAGTGAGGGAGAGAGAAAGAGAAGCTGTGAGTGAGAGAGAGAGAGGCTGTGTGTGTGAGAGAGAAAGAGAAGCTGTGAGTGAGAGAGAGAGAGAGAAGCTGTGAGAGAGAGAAAGAGAAGATGTGAGTGAGAGAGAGGGAGAGAGAGAAAGAGAAGATGTGAGTGAGAGAGAGGGAGAGAGAGAAAGAGAAGATGTGAGTGAGTGAGAGAGAGAAAGAGAAGCTGTGTGTGAGAGAGAGAGAGAAGCTGTGAGTGAGAGAGTGAGAAAGAGAGTGAGAAAGACAGAGTAAAAGAGAAGCTGTGAGTGAGAGAGAGAGAGAGAAGCTGTGACTGAGAGAGAGAAGCTGTGACTGAGAGAGAGAGAAAGAGAAGCTGTGAGTGAGAGAGAGAGAAAGAGAAGCTGTGAGTGACAGAGAGAGAGAAAGCAAAGCTGTGAGTGAGAGAGAGAGAGAGAAAGAGAAGCTGTGAGTGAGAGAGAGAGAAGCTGTGAGTGAGTGAGAGAGAGAAGCTGTGAGTGAGAGTGAGAAAGAGAGTGAAAAAGAGAGAGTAAAAGAGAAGCTGTGAGTGAGAGAGAGAGAGAATCTGTGAGTGATAGAGAGAGAAGCTGTGTGAGAGAGAGAGAGAAAGAGAAGCTGTGAGTGAGAGAGAAACAGAAGCTGAGAGTGAGAGAGAGAGAGAAGCTGTGATTGAGAGAGAGAGAGAGAGAAATTAGAGTGAGAAAGAGAGAGAGAAAGTGAAGCTGTGAGTGGGAGAGAGAGAAAGAGTTCTGTGAGTGAGTGAGAGAGAAAGAGAAGCTGTGAGTGAGAGAGAGAGAGAAGCTGTGAGTGAGAGAGAAGGATAAGCCGTGAGAGAAAGGGAAGCTGTGAATGAGAGAGAGAGAGAGAGAGAAAGAAAGAGAAGATGTGTGAGAGAGAGAGAGAGAAAGAGAAGCAGTGAGTGAGAGAGAAAGAAAAAGAGAAGCTGTGAGTGAGAATGAGATAGAAAGAGAAGCTGTGAGTGAGTGAGAGAGAGATAGAGAAAGAGAAGCTGTGAGAGAGAAAGAGAGAAGCTGTGAGTGAGAGAGTGAGAGAGAAAGAGAAGCTGTGAGTGAGTGAGAGAGAGAGAAGCTGTGTGTGAGCGAGAGAGAGAGAAAGAGAAGCTGTGAGTGAGAGAGAGAAAGAGAAGCTGTGAGTGAGAGAGAGAAAGATAAGCTGTGAGTGAGAGAGAGAGAAAGAGAAGCTGAGTGAGTGAGAGAGAGCAAGGGAACCTGTGAGTGACAGAGAGAGAGATAGAAAGAGAAGCAGTGAGTGAGAGAGAGAGAGAAGCTGTGAGAGAGAGAGAGAAGCTGTGAGTGAGGGAGAGAGAAAGAGAAGCTGTGAGTGAGAGAGAGAGAGGCTGTGAGTGTGTGTGAGAGAGAAAGAGAAGCTGTGAGTGAGAGAGAGAGAGAGAGAAGCTGTGAGAGAGAGTGAGAAAGAGAAGATGTGAGTGAGAGAGAGGGAGAGAGAGAAAGAGAAGATGTGAGTGAGTGAGAGAGAGAAAGAGAAGCTGTGTGTGTGAGAGAGAAAGATAGTCTGAGAAAGAGAGAGTGAAAGAGAAGCTGTGAGTGAGAGAGAGAGAGAAGCTGTGAGTGAGAGAGTGAGAAAGAGAGTGAGAAAGAGAGAGTAAAAGAGAAGCTATGAGTGAGTGAGAGAGAGAGAAGCTGTGACTGAGAGAGAGAGAAGCTGTGAGTGAGAGAGAGAGAAAGAGAAGCTGTGAGTGAGAGAGAGAGACAAAGAGAAGCTGTGAGTGAGAGAGAAACAGAAGCTGAGAGTGAGTGAGAGAGAGAAAGAGAGAAATTAGAGTGAGAAAGAGAGAGAAAGAGAAGCTGTGAGTGGGAGAGAGAGAAAGAGTGTCTGTGAGTGAGAGAGAGAGAAAGAAAGAGAAGCTGTGAGTGAGTGAGAGAGAGAGAGAAGCTGTGAGTGAGAGAGAGAGAGAACCTGTGAGTAAGAGAGAGAGGAGAATCTGTGAGTGAGTGAGAGAGAGAAAGGGAAGCTGTGAGTGAGTGAGAGAGAGAAAGAGAAGCTGTGTGTGTGTGAGAGAGAGAGAGAAGCTGTGAGTGAGAGAGAGAGAGAAGCTGTGAGAGAGAGGGAGAAGCTGTGAGTGAGGGAGAGAGAAAGAGAAGCTGTGAGTGAGAGAGAGAGAGGCTGTGTGTGTGAGAGAGAAAGAGAAGCTGTGAGTGAGAGAGAGAGAGAGAAGCTGTGAGAGAGAGTGAGAAAGAGAAGATGTGAGTGAGAGAGAGGGAGAGAGAGAAAGAGAAGATGTGAGTGAGTGAGAGAGAGAAAGAGAAGCTGTGTGTGAGAGAGAGAAAGATAGTCTGAGAAAGAGGGAGTGAAAGAGAAGCTGTGAGTGAGAGAGAGAGAGAAGCTGTGATTGAGAGAGTGAGAAAGAGAGTGAGAAAGAGAGAGTAAAAGAGAAGCTATGAGTGAGTGAGAGAGAGAGAAGCTGTGACTGAGAGAGAGAGAAGCTGTGAGTGAGAGAGAGAGAAAGAGAAGCTGTGAGTGAGAGAGAGAGACAAAGAGAAGCTGTGAGTGAGAGAGAAACAGAAGCTGAGAGTCAGTGAGAGAGAGAAAGAGAGAAATTAGAGTGAGAAAGAGAGAGAGAAAGAGAAGCTGTGAGTGGGAGAGAGAGAAAGAGTGTCTGTGAGTGAGAGAGAGAGAAAGAGAAGCTGTGAGTGAGTGAGAGAGAGAGAGAAGCTGTGAGTGAGAGAGAGAGAGAGAACCTGTGAGTAAGAGAGAGAGGAGAATCTGTGAGTGAGTGAGAGAGAGAAAGGGAAGCTGTGAGTGAGTGAGAGAGAGAAAGAGAAGCTGTGTCTGTGAGAGAGAGAGAAAGAGAAGCTGTGAGTGAGAGAGAGAAAAAAAAAGAAGCTGTGTGTGTGTGTGAGAGAAAGAGAAGCTGTGAGTGAGAGTGCGTGAGATAGAGAGAATGAGAAGCTGTGAGTGAGAGAGAGAGAGAAAGAGAAGCTGTGAGTGAGAGAAAGAGAGAATGAGAAGCTGTGAGTGAGAGAGAGAGAAGCTGTGAGTGAGACAGAGAGAGAAATAGAAGCTGTGAGTGAGAGACAGAGGGAGAAAGATAAGCTGTGAGTGAGAGAGAGAGAAAGAGAAGCTGTGAGTGAGAGAGAGAGAAAGAGAAGCTGTGATTGAGAGTGAGAGAGAGAGATAAAGAGAAGCTGTGAGTGAGAGAGAGAGAAGCTGTGAGTGAGAGAGAGAGAAGCTGTGAGTGAGAGAGAGAAAGAGAAGCTGTGATTAAGAGTGAGAGAGAGAGAAGCTATGAGTGGGAGAGAGAGAAAGAGAGTCTGTGAGAGAGAGAGAAAGAGAAGCTGTGAGTGAGTGAGAGAGAGAAAGGGAAGTTGTGAGTGAGAGAGAGAGAAAGAGAACCTGTCAGTGAGAGAGAGAGAGAAAGAGAAGCTGTGAGTGAGAAGGAGAGGGAAAGAGAAGCTGTGAGTGAGTGAGCGAGAGAGAGAGAAAGAGAAGCTGTGAGAGAGAAAGAGAGAAGCTGTGAGTGAGAGAGTGAGAGAGAGAAAAGAAGCTGTTAGTGAGTGAGAGAGAGAGAGAAAGAGTTGTGAGTGAGAGAGAGAGAAGGAGAAGCTGTGAGTGAGAGAGAGAGAGAAAGAAAGAGAAGCTGTGAGTGAGAGAGAGAAAGAGAAGCTGTGAGTGAGAGGGAGAAAGAGAAAGAGAAGCAGAGAGTGACACAGAGAGAGAAGCTGTGAGTTAGAGAGAGAGAAAGAGAAGCTGTGAGTGACAGAGAGAGAGAAAGAGAAGCTGATAGTGAGAGAGAGAGAGAAATTGAAGCTGTGAGTGAGAGAGTGAGAAAGAGAGTGAGAAAGAGAGAGTAAAAGTGAAGCTATGAGTGAGTGAGAGAGAGAGAAGCTGTGACTGAGAGAGAGAGAAGCTGTGAGTGAGAGAGAGAAAGAGAAGCTGTGAGTGAGAGAGAGAGAGACAAAGAGAAGCTGTGAGTGAGAGAGAAACAGAAGCTGAGAGTGAGTGAGAGAGAAAGAGAAGCTGTGAGTGAAAGAGAGAGAAAGAGAAGCTGTGAGTTAGAGAGAGAGAAAGAGAGAAATTAGAGTGAGAAAGAGAGAGAGAGAGAAGCTGTGAGTGGGAGAGAGAGAAAGAGTGTCTGTGAGTGAGAGATAGAGAAAGAGAAGCTGTGAGTGAGAGAGAGAGAGAGAGAGAAGCTGTGAGTGAGAGAGAGAGAGAACCTGTGAGTAAGAGAGAGAGGAGAAGCTGTGAGTGAGTGAGAGAGAGAAAGGGAAGCTGTGAGTGAGTGAGAGAGAGAAAGAGAAGCTGTGTGTGTGTGAGAGAGAGAAAGAGAAGCTGTGAGTGAGAGAGAGAGAAAAAAGAAGCTGTGTGTGTGTGTGAGAGAAAGAGAAGCTGTGAGTGAGATAGAGAGAGAAAGAGAAGCTGTTAGTGAGAGAGAGGGAAAGAGAAGCTGTGAGTGAGAGTGAGGGAGAGAATCTTTGTGTGTGTGTGAGAGAGAAGATATGTGTGAGAGAAAGAAAGAGAAGCTGTGAGTGAGACAGAGAGAGGGAGAAAGAGAAGCTTTGTGTGTGTGAGAGAGAAAGAGAAGCTGTGAGTGAGAGTGAGTGAGATAGAGAGAATGAGAAGCTGTGAGTGAGAGAGAGAGAGAAAGAGAAGCTGTGAGTGAGAGAGAGAGAATGAGAAGCTGTGAGTGAGAGAGAGAAGCTGTGAGTGAGAGAGAGAGAGAGAGAAGATGTGAGTGAGAGAGAGAGAGAGAAAGAGAATCTGTGAGTGAGAGAGATAGAAAGTAAAAGAAGCTGTGAGTGAGACAGAGAGAGAAAGAGAAGCTGTGAGTGAGAGACAGAGGGAGAAAGATAAGCTGTGAGAGTGAGAGAAAAAGAGAAGCTGTGAGTGAGTGAGAGAGAGAAAGAGAAGCTGTGAGTGAGAGAGAGAGAAAGAGAAGCTGTGAGTGAGAGAGAGAAGCTGTGAGTGAGAGAGAGAAAGAGAAGCTGTGATTAAGAGTGAGAGAGAGAAAGAGAAGCTGTGAGTGGGAGAGAGAGAAAGAGAGTCTGTGAGTGAGAGAGAGAGAAAGAGAAGCTGTGAGTGAGTGAGAGAGAGAAAGGGAAGCTGTGAGTGAGTGAGAGAGAAAGAGAACCTGTCAGTGAGAGAGAGAGAGAAAGAAAGAGAAGCTGTGAGTGAGAAGGAGAGGGAAAGAGAAGCTGTGAGAGAGTGAGCGAGAGAGAGAGAGAAAGAGAAGCTGTGAGAGAGAAAGAGAGAAGCTGTGAGTGAGAGAGTGAGAGAGAGAAAAGAAGCTGTTAGTGAGTGAGAGAGAGAGAGAGAAAGAGTTGTGAGTGAGACAGAGAGAAAGAAAGAGAAGCTGTGAGTGAGAGAGAGAGAGAGAGAAAGAGAAGCTGAGAGTGAGAGAGAGAAATTGAAGCTGTGAGTGAGAGAGAGAGAGAAAGAGAAGCTGTGTGTGTGAGAGAGAAAGATAGTATGAGAAAGAGAGAGTGAAAGAGAAGCTGTGAGAGAGAGAGAGAAGCTGTGAGTGAGAGAGTGAGAAAGAGAGTGAGAAAGAGAGAGTAAAAGAGAAGCTGTGAGTGAGATAGAGAGAGAAGCTGTGACTGAGAGAGAGAAGCTGTGACTGAGAGAGAGAGAGAAAGAGAAGCTGTGAGTGAGAGAGAGAGAAAGAGAAGCTGTGAGTGACAGAGAGAGAGAAAGCAAAGCTGTGAGTGAGAGAGAGAGAGAGAAAGAGAAGCTGTGAGTGAGAGAGAGAGAAGCTGTGAGTGAGTGAGAGAGAGAAGCTGTGAGTGAGAGTGAGAAAGAGAGTGAGAAAGAGAGAGTAAAAGAGAAGCTGTGAGTGAGAGAGAGAGAGAATCTGTGAGTGAGAGAGAGAGAAGCTGTGAGAGAGAGAGAGAGAAAGAGAAGCTGTGAGTGAGAGAGAAACAGAAGCTGAGAGTGAGAGAGAGAGAGAAGCTGTGAGTGAGAGAGAGAGAGAGAAAGAGAAATTAGAGTGAGAAAGAGAGAGAGAAAGAGAAGCTGTGAGTGGGAGAGAGAGAAAGAGTGTCTGTGAGTGAGAGAGAGAGAAAGAGAAGCTGTGAGTGAGAGGGAGAGAGAAGCTGTGAGTGTGAGAGAAGGATAAGCCGTGAGAGAAAGGGAAGCTGTGAATGAGAGAGAGAGAGAGAGAAAGAAAGAGAAGATGTGTGTGAGAGAGAGAGAGAGAGAGAGAAGCAGTGAGTGAGAGAGAAAGAAAAAGAGAAGCTGTGAGTGAGAATGAGATAGAAAGAGAAGCTGTGAGTGAGTGAGAGAGAGATAGAGAAAGAGAAGCTGTGAGTGAGAGAGTGAGAGAGAAAGAGAAGCTGTGAGTGAGTGAGAGAGAGAGAAGCTGTGTGTGAGCGAGAGAGAGAGAAAGAGAAGCTGTGAGTGAGAGAGAGAAAGAGAAGCTGTGAGTGAGAGAGAGAAAGATAAGCTGTGAGTGAGGGAGAGAGAAAGAGAAGCTGAGTGAGTGAGAGAGAGCAAGGGAACCTGTGAGTGACAGAGAGAGAGATGGAAAGAGAAGCTGTGAGTGAGAGAGAGAGAAAGAGAAGCTGAGAGTGAGAGAGAGAGAGAAAGAGAAGCTGTGAGTGAGAAGGAGAGGGAAAGAGAAGCTGTGAGTGAGTGAGTGAGAGAGAGAGAGAAAAAGACAAGCTGAGAGAGAAAGAGAGAAGCTGTGAGTGAGTGAGAGAGAAAGAGAAGCTGTGAGTGAGAGAGAGAGAGAAGGAGAAGCTGTGTGTGTGAGAGAGAAATTAGAGTGAGAAAGAGAGAGAGAAAGAGAAGCTGTGAGTGGGAGAGAGAGAGAAAGAGAAGCTGTGTGTGAGTGAGAGATAGAGAAGCTGTGTGTGAGAGAGAGGAAGGGAAACTGTGAGTGAGAGAGAGAGAGAGAAGCTGTGAGTGAGACAGAGAGAGAGAAAGAGAAGCTGTGAGAGAGAGAGGGAGGGAGAAAGAAAAGCTGTGTGTGAGAGAGAGAGATAAGCTGTGAGTGTGTGAGAGAGAGAAAGAGAAGCTGTGAGTGAGAGAGAGAGAAAGAAAGAGAAATTAGAGTAAGAGAGAGATAAAGAGAAGCTGTGAGTGGGAGAGAGAGAAAGAGAGTCTGTGAGTGAGAGAGAGAGAAGCTGTGAGTGAGAGAGAGAGAGAGCCTCTGTGAGTGAGAGAGAGAGAAAGAGAAGCTGTTAATGAGAGTGAGAGAGAAAGAGAAGCTGTGAGAGAGAGAAAGAGAAGCTGTGAGTGAGTGAGAGAGAGAAACGGAAGCTGTGAGTGAGAGAGAGAGAGAAAGAGAAGCTGTGAGTGAGAGAGAGAAAGAGAAGCTGTGAGTGTGAGAGAGAAAGAGAAGCTGTGAGTGAGAGAGAGAGAGAATGAGAAGCTGAGAGAGAGAGAGAAAGAGAAGCTGTGAGAGAGAGAGAAAGAGAAGCTGTGAGTGAGAGAGAGAAAGAGAAGATGTGAGTGAGAGAGAGGGAGAGAGAGAAAGAGAAGATGTGAGTGAGAGAGAGAGAGAAAGAGAAGCAGTGAGTGTGTGTAAGAGAGAAACAGAAGCTGTGAGTGAGAGAGAGAGAGAAAGAGAAGCTGTGAGTGAGAGAGAGAGAAGCTGTGAGAGAGAGAGAGAAGCTGTGAGTGAGGGAGAGAGAAAGAGAAGCTGTGAGTGAGAGAGAGAGAGGCTGTGAGTGTGTGTGAGAGAGAAAGAGAAGCTGTGAGTGAGTGAGAGAGAGAGAGAAGCTGTGAGAGAGGGTGAGAAAGAGAAGATGTGAGTGAGAGAGAGGGAGAGAGAGAAAGAGAAGATGTGAGTGAGAGAGAGAGACAAAGAGAAGCTGTGAGTGAGAGAGAAACAGAAGCTGAGAGTGAGTGAGAGAGAGAAAGAGAAGCTGTGAGTGAAAGAGAGAGAAAGAGAAGCTGTGAGTTAGAGAGAGAGAAAGAGAGAAATTAGTGAGAAAGAGAGAGAGAGAGAAGCTGTGAGTGGGAGAGAGAGAAAGAGTGTCTGTGAGTGAGAGAGAGAGAAAGAGAAGCTGTGAGTGATAGAGAGAGAGAGAAGCTGTGAGTGAGAGAGAGAGAGAGAACCTGTGAGTAAGAGAGAGAGGAGAAGCTGTGAGTGAGTGAGAGAGAGAAAGGGAAGCTGTGAATGAGTGAGAGAGAGAAAGAGAAGCTGTGTGTTTGTGAGAGAGAGAAAGAGAAGCTGTGAGTGAGAGAGAGAGAAAAAAGAAGCTGTGTGTGTGTGAGAGAGAAAGAGAAGCTGTGAGTGAGATAGAGAGAGAAAGAGAAGCTGTTAGTGAGAGAGAGGGAAAGAGAAGCTGTGAGTGAGAGTGAGGGAGAGAATCTTTGTGTGTGTGTGAGAGAGAAGATATGATTGAGAGAAAGAAAGAGAAGCTGTGAGTGAGACAGAGAGAGGGAGAAAGAGAAGCTTTGTGTGTGTGAGAGAGAAAGAGAAGCTGTGAGTGAGAGTGAGTGAGATAGAGAGAATGAGAAGCTGTGAGTGAGAGAGAGAGAGAAAGAGAAGCTGTGAGTGAGAGAGAGAGAATGAGAAGCTGTGAGTGAGAGAGAGAAGCTGTGAGTGAGAGAGAGAGAGAGAGAAGATGTGAGTGAGAGAGAGAGAGAGAAAGAGAGTCTGTGAGTGAGAGAGATAGAAAGTAAAAGAAGCTGTGAGTGAGACAGAGAGAGAAAGAGAAGCTGTGAGAGAGAGAGAAAAAGAGAAGCTGTGAGTGAGTGAGAGAGAGAAAGAGAAGCTGTGAGTGAGAGAGAGAGAAAGAGAAGCTGTGAGTGAGAGAGAGAGAAGCTGTGAGTGAGAGAGAGAAAGAGAAGCTGTGATTAAGAGTGAGAGAGAGAAAGAGAAGCTGTGAGTGGGAGAGAGAGAAAGAGAGTCTGTGAGTGAGAGAGAGAGAAAGAGAAGCTGTGAGTGAGTGAGAGAGAGAAAGGGAAGCTGTGAGTGAGTGAGAGAGAAAGAGAACCTGTCAGTGAGAGAGAGAGAGAAAGAAAGAGAAGCTGTGAGTGAGAAGGAGAGGGAAAGAGAAGCTGTGAGTGAGTGAGCGAGAGAGAGAGAGAAAGAGAAGCTGTGAGAGAGAAAGAGAGAAGCTGTGAGTGAGAGAGTGAGAGAGAGAAAAGAAGCTGTTAGTGAGTGAGAGAGAGAGAGAGAAAGAGTTGTGAGTGAGACAGAGAGAAAGAAAGAGAAGCTGTGAGTGAGAGAGAGAGAGAGAGAAAGAGAAGCTGAGAGTGAGAGAGAGAAATTGAAGCTGTGAGTGAGAGAGAGAGAGAGAGAAGCAGTGTGTGTGAGAGAGAAAGATAGTATGAGAAAGAGAGAGTGAAAGAGAAGCTGTGAGAGAGAGAGAAGCTGTGAGTGAGAGAGTGAGAAAGAGAGTGAGAAAGAGAGAGTAAAAGAGAAGCTGTGAGTGAGAGAGAGAGAGAGAAGCTGTGACTGAGAGAGAGAAGCTGTGACTGAGAGAGAGAGAGAAAGAGAAGCTGTGAGTGAGAGAGAGAGAAAGAGAAGCTGTGAGTGACAGAGAGAGAGAAAGCAAAGCTGTGAGTGAGAGAGAGAGAGAGAAAGAGAAGCTGTGAGTGAGAGAGAGAGAAGCTGTGAGTGAGTGAGAGAGAGAAGCTGTGAGTGAGAGTGAGAAAGAGAGTGAGAAAGAGAGAGTAAAAGAGAAGCTGTGAGTGAGAGAGAGAGAGAATCTGTGAGTGAGAGAGAGAGAAGCTGTGAGAGAGAGAGAAAGAAAGAGAAGCTGTGAGTGAGAGAGAAACAGAAGCTGAGAGTGAGAGAGAGAGAAGCTGTGAGTGAGAGAGAGAGAGAGAAAGAGAAATTAGAGTGAGAAAGAGAGAGAGAAAGAGAAGCTGTGAGTGGGAGAGAGAGAAAGAGTGTCTGTGAGTGAGAGAGAGAGAAAGAGAAGCTGTGAGTGAGTGAGAGAGAGAAGCTGTGAGTGAGAGAGAAGGATAAGCCGTGAGAGAAAGGGAAGCTGTGAATGAGAGAGAGAGAGAGAGAAAGAAAGAGAAGATGTGTGAGAGAGAGAGGGAGAGAGAGAAGCAGTGAGTGAGAGAGAAAGAAAAAGAGAAGCTGTGAGTGAGAATGAGATAGAAAGAGAAGCTGTGAGTGAGTGAGAGAGAGATAGAGAAAGAGAAGCTGTGAGAGAGAAAGAGAGAAGCTGTGAGTGAGAGAGTGAGAGAGAAAGAGAAGCTGTGAGTGAGTGAGAGAGAGAGAAGCTGTGTGTGAGCGAGAGAGAGAGAAAGAGAAGCTGTGAGTGAGAGAGAGAAAGAGAAGCTGTGAGTGAGAGAGAGAAAGATAAGCTGTGAGTGAGAGAGAGAGAAAGAGAAGCTGAGTGAGTGAGAGAGAGCAAGGGAACCTGTGAGTGACAGAGAGAGAGATGGAAAGAGAAGCTGTGAGTGAGAGAGAGAAAGAGAAGCTGAGAGTGAGAGAGAGAGAGAAAGAGAAGCTGTGAGTGAGAAGGAGAGGGAAAGAGAAGCTGTGAGTGAGTGAGTGAGAGAGAGAGAAAAAAGAAGCTGTGTGTGTGTGAGAGAGAAAGAGAAGCTGTGAGTGAGATAGAGAGAGAAAGAGAAGCTGTTAGTGAGAGAGAGGGAAAGAGAAGCTGTGAGTGAGAGTGAGGGAGAGAATCTTTGTGTGTGTGTGAGAGAGAAGATATGATTGAGAGAAAGAAAGAGAAGCTGTGAGTGAGACAGAGAGAGGGAGAAAGAGAAGCTTTGTGTGTGTGTGAGAGAAAGAGAAGCTGTGAGTGAGAGTGAGTGAGATAGAGAGAATGAGAAGCTGTGAGTGAGAGAGAGAGAGAAAGAGAAGCTGTGAGTGAGAGAGAGAGAATGAGAAGCTGTGAGTGAGAGAGAGAAGCTGTGAGTGAGAGAGAGAGAGAGAGAAGATGTGAGTGAGAGAGAGAGAGAGAAAGAGAATCTGTGAGTGAGAGAGATAGAAAGTAAAAGAAGCTGTGAGTGAGACAGAGAGAGAAAGAGAAGCTGTGAGAGAGAGAGAAAAAGAGAAGCTGTGAGTGAGTGAGAGAGAGAAAGAGAAGCTGTGAGTGAGAGAGAGAGAAAGAGAAGCTGTGAGTGAGAGAGAGAGAAGCTGTGAGTGAGAGAGAGAAAGAGAAGCTGTGATTAAGAGTGAGAGAGAGAAAGAGAAGCTGTGAGTGGGAGAGAGAGAAAGAGAGTCTGTGAGTGAGAGAGAGAGAAAGAGAAGCTGTGAGTGAGTGAGAGAGAGAAAGGGAAGCTGTGAGTGAGTGAGAGAGAAAGAGAACCTGTCAGTGAGAGAGAGAGAGAAAGAAAGAGAAGCTGTGAGTGAGAAGGAGAGGGAAAGAGAAGCTGTGAGTGAGTGAGCGAGAGAGAGAGAGAAAGAGAAGCTGTGAGAGAGAAAGAGAGAAGCTGTGAGTGAGAGAGTGAGAGAGAGAAAAGAAGCTGTTAGTGAGTGAGAGAGAGAGAGAGAAAGAGTTGTGAGTGAGACAGAGAGAAAGAAAGAGAAGCTGTGAGTGAGAGAGAGAGAGAGAGAAAGAGAAGCTGAGAGTGAGAGAGAGAAATTGAAGCTGTGAGTGAGAGAGAGAGAGAGAGAAGCAGTGTGTGTGAGAGAGAAAGATAGTATGAGAAAGAGAGAGTGAAAGAGAAGCTGTGAGAGAGAGAGAAGCTGTGAGTGAGAGAGTGAGAAAGAGAGTGAGAAAGAGAGAGTAAAAGAGAAGCTGTGAGTGAGAGAGAGAGAGAGAAGCTGTGACTGAGAGAGAGAAGCTGTGACTGAGAGAGAGAGAGAAAGAGAAGCTGTGAGTGAGAGAGAGAGAAAGAGAAGCTGTGAGTGACAGAGAGAGAGAAAGCAAAGCTGTGAGTGAGAGAGAGAGAGAGAAAGAGAAGCTGTGAGTGAGAGAGAGAGAAGCTGTGAGTGAGTGAGAGAGAGAAGCTGTGAGTGAGAGTGAGAAAGAGAGTGAGAAAGAGAGAGTAAAAGAGAAGCTGTGAGTGAGAGAGAGAGAGAATCTGTGAGTGAGAGAGAGAGAAGCTGTGAGAGAGAGAGAAAGAAAGAGAAGCTGTGAGTGAGAGAGAAACAGAAGCTGAGAGTGAGAGAGAGAGAAGCTGTGAGTGAGAGAGAGAGAGAGAAAGAGAAATTAGAGTGAGAAAGAGAGAGAGAAAGAGAAGCTGTGAGTGGGAGAGAGAGAAAGAGTGTCTGTGAGTGAGAGAGAGAGAAAGAGAAGCTGTGAGTGAGTGAGAGAGAGAAGCTGTGAGTGAGAGAGAAGGATAAGCCGTGAGAGAAAGGGAAGCTGTGAATGAGAGAGAGAGAGAGAGAAAGAAAGAGAAGATGTGTGAGAGAGAGAGGGAGAGAGAGAAGCAGTGAGTGAGAGAGAAAGAAAAAGAGAAGCTGTGAGTGAGAATGAGATAGAAAGAGAAGCTGTGAGTGAGTGAGAGAGAGATAGAGAAAGAGAAGCTGTGAGAGAGAAAGAGAGAAGCTGTGAGTGAGAGAGTGAGAGAGAAAGAGAAGCTGTGAGTGAGTGAGAGAGAGAGAAGCTGTGTGTGAGCGAGAGAGAGAGAAAGAGAAGCTGTGAGTGAGAGAGAGAAAGAGAAGCTGTGAGTGAGAGAGAGAAAGATAAGCTGTGAGTGAGAGAGAGAGAAAGAGAAGCTGAGTGAGTGAGAGAGAGCAAGGGAACCTGTGAGTGACAGAGAGAGAGATGGAAAGAGAAGCTGTGAGTGAGAGAGAGAAAGAGAAGCTGAGAGTGAGAGAGAGAGAGAAAGAGAAGCTGTGAGTGAGAAGGAGAGGGAAAGAGAAGCTGTGAGTGAGTGAGTGAGAGAGAGAGAGAGAAAGACAAGCTGAGAGAGAAAGAGAGAAGCTGTGAGTGAGTGAGAGAGAAAGAGAAGCTGTGAGTGAGAGAGAGAGAGAAGGAGAAGCTGTGTGTGAGAGAGAGAAATTAGAGTGAGAAAGAGAGAGAGAAAGAGAAGCTGTGAGTGGGAGAGAGAGAGAAAGAGAAGCTGTGTGTGAGTGAGAGAGAGAGAAGCTGTGAGTGAGAGAGAGGAAGGGAAACTGTGAGTGAGAGAGAGAGAGAGAGAAGCTGTGAGTGAGACAGAGAGAGAGAAAGAGAAGCTGTGAGAGAGAGAGGGAGGGAGAAAGAAAAGCTGTGTGTGAGAGAGAGAGATAAGCTGTGAGTGTGTGAGAGAGAGAAAGAGAAGCTGTGAGTGAGAGAGAGAGAAAGAAAGAGAAATTAGAGTGAGAAAGAGAGAGATAAAGAGAAGCTGTGAGTGGGAGAGAGAGAAAGAGAGTCTGTGAGTGAGAGAGAGAGAAGCTGTGAGTGAGTGAGAGAGAGAGCCTCTGTGAGTGAGAGAGAGAGAAAGAGAAGCTGTTAATGAGAGAGAGAGAGAAAGAGAAGCTGTGAGAGAGAGAAAGAGAAGCTGTGAGTGAGTGAGAGAGAGAAACGGAAGCTGTGAGTGAGAGAGAGAGAGAAAGAGAAGCTGTGAGTGAGAGAGAGAAAGAGAAGCTGTGAGTGTGAGAGAGAGAAAGAGAAGCTGTGAGTGAGAGAGAGAGAGAATGAGAAGCTGAGAGAGAGAGAGAAAGAGAAGCTGTGAGAGAGAGAGAAAGAGAAGCTGTGGGTGAGAGAGAGAAAGAGAAGATGTGAGTGAGAGAGAGGGAGAGAGAGAAAGAGAAGATGTGAGTGAGAGAGAGAGAGAAAGAGAAGCAGTGTGTGACAGGGAGAGAGTAAAAGAGAAGCTGTGAGTGAGAGAGAGAGAGAAAGAGAAGCTGTGAGTTAGAGAAAGAAAGAAAGCGAAGCAGTGAGTGAGAGAGAGAGAGAGAAAGAGAAACTGTGAGTGAGAGGAAGAGAAAGAGAAGCTGTGAGTGAGAGAGAGAGAGAAAGAGAAACTGTGTGTGTGTGAGAGAGAGAAACAGAAGCTGTGAGTGAGAGAGAGAGAGAAAGAGAAGCTGTGAGTGAGAGAGAGAGAGAAGCTGTGTGAGAGAGAGAGAAGCTGTGAGTGAGGGAGAGAGAAAGAGAAGCTGTGAGTGAGAGAGAGAGAGGCTGTGAGTGTGTGTGAGAGAGAAAGAGAAGCTGTGAGTGAGAGAGAGAGAGAGAGAAGCTGTGAGAGAGAGTGAGAAAGAGAAGATGTGAGTGAGAGAGAGGGAGAGAGAGAAAGAGAAGATGTGAGTGAGAGAGAGAGAGAAAGAGAAGCAGTGAGTGTGACAGGGAGAGAGTAAAAGAGAAGCTGTGAGTGAGAGAGAGAGAGAAAGAGAAGCTGTGAGTTAGAGAAAGAAAGAAAGCGAAGCAGTGAGTGAGAGAGAGAGAGAGAAAGAGAAGCAGTGAGTGAGTGAGAGAGAGAAGATGTGAGTGAGTGAGAGAGAGAAAGAGAAGCTGTGTGTGATAGAGAGAGAGAAAGAGAAGCTGTGAGTGAGATAGAGAGAGAAAGAGAAGCTGTTGGTGAGAGAGAGGGAAAGAGCTGTGAGTGAGAGTGAGAGAGCGAAGCTGTGTGTGTGTGAGAGAGAGAAGATGTGAGTGAGAGAGAAAATAAAGCTGTGAGTGTGTGAGAGAGAGAGAAGATGTGAGTGAGATAGAGAGAGAAAGAGAAGCTGTGAGTGAGAGAGAGAGAAAGAGCTGTGAGTGAGAGAGAGGGAAAGAGAGAAAGAGAAGATGTGAGTGAGGGAGAGAGAGAAAGAGAAGCAGTGAGTGAGAGAGAGAGAGAGAGAAAGAGAAGCTGTGAGTGAGACAGAGAGAGAGAAAGAGAAGCTATGAGAGAGAGAGGGAGGGAGAAAGAGAAGCTGTGAGAGAGAGAGAGAAAGAGAAGCTGTGAGTGAGAGGGAGAGAGAGAAACAGAAGCTGTGAGTGAGAAGGTGTGGGAAAGAGAAGCTGTGAGTGAGTGAGAGAGAGAGAGAGAAAGAGAAGCTGTTAGTGAGAGTGAGAGAGAGAGAGAAAGAAAAGCTGTGAGTGAGAGAGAAAGAGAAGCTGTGAGTGAGAGAGAGAGAGAGAGAAGCTGTGAGTGAATGAGAGAGAGAAATGGAAGCTGTGAGTGAGAGCGAGAGAGAAAGAGAAGCTGTGAGTGAGAGAGAGAGAAAGAGAAGCTGTGAGTGTGTGAGAGAGAAAGAGAAGCTGTGAGTGTGTGTGAGAGAAAGAGAAGCTGTGAGTGAGAAGGAGTGGGAAAGAGAAGCTGTGAGTGAGTGAGAGAGAGAGAGAGAGAAAGAGAAGCTGTTAGTGAGAGTGAGAGAGAGAGAAATAAAGAAAAGCTGTGAGTGAGAGAGAAAGAGAAGCTGTGAGGGAGAGAGAGAGAGAGAAAGAGAAGCTGTGAGGGAGAGAGAGAAAGAGAAGCTGTGAGTGACACACAGAGAGAGAAGATGTGAGTTAGAGAGAGAGAGAAAGAGAAGCTATGAGTGACAGAGAGAGAAAGAGAAGCTGAGAGTGAGAGGGAGAGAGAAAGTGAAGCTGTGAGTGAGATTGAGAGAGAAAGAGAAGCTGTGTGTGTGTGAGAGAGAGAAAGATAGTCTGAGAAAGAGAGAGTGAAAGAGAAGCTGTGAGTGAGAGAGAGAGAGGGAGAAAGAAAAGCTGTGTGACAGAGAGAGAGAAAGAGAAGCTGTGAGTGAGAGTGAGAGAGAGAGAGAAAGAGAAGCTGTGAGTGAGTGAGAGAGAGAGAATGAGAAGCTGTGAGTGAGAGAGAGAGAAGCTGTGAGTGAGAGAGAGAAAGGGAAGCTGTGAGTGAGAGAGAGAGAGAAGATTTGAGTGAGAGAGAGAGAGAGAAAGAGAAGCTGTGAGTGAGAGAGATAGAAAGAAAGAGAATCTGTGAGTGAGAGAGAGAAGCTGTGAGTGAGTGAGAGAGAGAAAGAGAAGCTGTGTGTGTGAGAGAGAGAAAGAGAAGCTGTGAGTGAGAGAGAGAGAAAAAGAAGCTGTGTGTTTGTGAGAGAGAGAGAAAGAGAAGCTGTGAGTGAGATAGAGAGAGAAAGAGAAGCTGTTAGTGAGAGAGAGGGAAAGAGAAGCTGTGAGTGAGAGTGAGAGAGTGAAGCTGTGTGTGTGAGAGAGAGAAGATGTGAGTGAGAGAGAGAGAGAAAGAGAAGCTGTGAGTGAGAGAGAGAGAGAAAGAGAAGCTGTGAGTGAGAGAGAGAGAGGGAGAAAGAGAAGCTGTGTGATAGAGAGAGAAAAAGAGAAGCTGTGTGTGTGTGAGAGAGACAAAGATAGTCTGAGAAAGAGAGAGTGAAAGAGAAGCTGTGAGAGTGAGAGAAAGAGAAGCTGTTGGTGAGAGTGAGAGAGAGAGAGAAAGAGAAGCTGTGAGTGAGAGAGTTAGAAAGAGAATCTGTGAGTGAGAGAGAGAGAGAGAAAGAGAAGCTGTGAGTGAGAGAGAGAAAGAGAAGCTGTGAGTGAGAGGGAGAGAGAGAAAGAGAAGCTGAGACTGACACAGAGAGTTGAAGCTGTGAGTTAGAGAGAGAGAGAAAGAGATGCTGTGAGTGACAGAGAGAGAGAAAGAGAAGCTGAGAGTGTGTGAGAGAGAGAAAGAGAAGCTGAGAAAGAGAGTGTGAAAGAGAAGCTGTGTGTGTGAGAGAGAGAAGCTGTGAGTGAGAGAGTGAGAAAGAGAGAGTAAAAGAGAAGCTGTGAGTGAGAAAGAGAAGCTGTGAGTGAGAGAGAGAGAAGATGTGAGTGAGAGAGTGAGAGAAAGAGAAGCTGAGAGTGAGAGAGAGAGAAAGATAATCTGAGAACGGGAGAGTGAAAGAGAAGTTGTGAGTGAGAGAGAGAGAGAAACAGAAGCTGTGAGTGAGAGAGAAACAGAAGCTGAGTGTGAGTGAAGGAGAGAAAGAGAATGTGTGAGTGAGAGAGAGAGAAAGAGAAGCTGTGAGTGAGAGAGAGAGAAAGAGAAATTAGAGTGAAAAAGAGAGAGAGAAAGAGAAACTGTGAGTGGGAGAGAGAGAGAGTGTGTGTGAGTGAGAGAGACAGAGAGAGAAAGAGAAGCTGTGAGTGAGAGAGAGAGAGATCCTGTGAGTGAGAGAGAGAGGAGAACCTGTGAGTGAGTGAGAGAGAGAAAGGGAAGCTGTGAGTGAGTGAGAGAGAGAAAGAGAAGCTGTGTGTGTGTGACAGAGAGAAAGAGAAGCTGTGAGTGAGAGAGAGAGAAAAAGAAGCTGTGTGTGTGTGAGAGAAAGAGAATCTGTGAGTGAGATAGAGAGAGAAAGAGAAGCTGTTAGTGAGAGAGAGGGAAAGAGAAGCTGTGAGTGAGAGTGAGAGAGAGAAGCTGTGTGTGTGTGAGAGAGAGAAGATATGAGTGAGAGAGAGAAAGTGAAGCTGTGAGTGAGAGAGAGAGAGAGAAGATGTGAGTGAGAGAGAGAGAGAAAGAGAAGCTGTGAGTGAGAGAGAGAGAGAAAGTAAGAGAAGCTGTGAGTGAGACAGAGAGAGAAAGAGAAGCTGTGAGTGAGAGAGAGAAGGAGAAAGATAAGCTGTGAGAGAGAGAGAAAGAGAAGCTGTGAGTGAGAGAGAGAGAAATAGAAGCTGTGATAGAGAGTGAGAGAGAGAGAGAAAGAGAAGCTGTGAGTGAGAGAGAGAGAAGCTGTGAGTGAGAGAGAGAAAGAGAAGCTGTGATTGAGAGTGAGAGAGAGAAAGAGAAGCTGTGAGTGGGAGAGAGAGAAAGAGAGTCTGTGAGTGAGAGAGAGAGAAAGAGAAGCTGTGAGTGAGTGAGAGAGAGAAAGGGAAGCTGTGAGTGAGAGAGAGAGAAAGAGAACCTGTCAGTGAGAGAGAGAGAGAAAGAGAAGCTGTGAGTGAGAAGGAGAGGGAAAGAGAAGCTGTGAGTGAGTGAGAGAGAGAGAGAGAGAGAGAGAAATTAGTGCGAGAAAGAGAGAAGCTGTGAGTGAGAGAGTGAGAGAGAGAAAGAGAAGCTGTTAGTGTGTGAGAGAGAGAGAGAAAGATAAGTTGTGAGTGAGAGAGAGAGAAAGAGAAGCTGTGAGTGAGAGAGAGAAAGAGAGAAAGAGAAGCTGTGAGTGAGAGAGAGAGAAAGAAAGAGAAGCTGTGAGTGAGAAGGAGAGGGAAAGAGAAGCTGTGAGTGAGTGAGCGAGAGAGAGAGAGAAAGAGAAGCTGTGAGAGAGAAAGAGAGAAGCTGTGAGTGAGAGAGTGAGAGAGAGAAAAGAAGCTGTTAGTGAGTGAGAGAGAGAGAGAGAGAGTTGTGAGTGAGACAGAGAGAAAGAAAGAGAAGCTGTGAGTGAGAGAGAGAGAGAGAGAAAGAGAAGCTGAGAGTGAGAGAGAGAAATTGAAGCTGTGAGTGAGAGAGAGAGAGAGAGAAGCTGTGTGTGTGAGAGAGAAAGATAGTATGAGAAAGAGAGAGTGAAAGAGAAGCTGTGAGAGAGAGAGAGAGAAGCTGTGAGTGAGAGAGTGAGAAAGAGAGTGAGAAAGAGAGAGTAAAAGAGAAGCTGTGAGTGAGAGAGAGAGAGAGAAGCTGTGACTGAGAGAGAGAAGCTGTGACTGAGAGAGAGAGAGAAAGAGAAGCTGTGAGTGAGAGAGAGAGAAAGAGAAGCTGTGAGTGACAGAGAGAGAGAAAGCAAAGCTGTGAGTGAGAGAGAGAGAGAGAAAGAGAAGCTGTGAGTGAGAGAGAGAGAGAAGCTGTGAGTGAGTGAGAGAGAGAAGCTGTGAGTGAGAGTGAGAAAGAGAGTGAGAAAGAGAGAGTAAAAGAGAAGCTGTCAGTGAGAGAGAGAGAGAATCTGTGAGTGAGAGAGAGAGAAGCTGTGAGAGAGAGAGAAAGAAAGAGCTGTGAGTGAGAGAGAAACAGAGGCTGAGAGTGAGAGAGAGAGAGAAGCTGTGAGTGAGAGAGAGAGAGAAAGAGAAATTAGAGTGAGAAAGAGAGAGAGAAAGAGAAGCTGTGAGTGGGAGAGAGAGAAAGAGTGTCTGTGAGTGAGAGAGAGAGAAAGAGAAGCTGTGAGTGAGAGAGAGAGAGAAGCTGTGAGTGAGAGAGAAGGATAAGCCGTGAGAGAAAGGGAAGCTGTGAATGAGAGAGAGAGAGAGAAAGAAAGAGAAGATGTGTGAGAGAGAGAGAGAGAGAGAGAGAAGCAGTGAGTGAGAGAGAAAGAAAAAGAGAAGCTGTGAGTGAGAATGAGATAGAAAGAGAAGCTGTGAGTGAGTGAGAGAGAGATAGAGAAAGAGAAGCTGTGAGAGAGAAAGAGAGAAGCTGTGAGTGAGAGAGTGAGAGAGAAAGAGAAGCTGTGAGTGAGTGAGAGAGAGAGTAGCTGTGTGTGAGCGAGAGAGAGAGAAAGAGAAGCTGTGAGTGAGAGAGAGAAAGAGAAGCTGTGAGTGAGAGAGAGAAAGATAAGCTGTGAGTGAGAGAGAGAGAAAGAGAAGCTGAGTGAGTGAGAGAGAGCAAGGGAACCTGTGAGTGACAGAGAGAGAGATGGAAAGAGAAGCTGTGAGTGAGAGAGAGAAAGAGAAGCTGAGAGTGAGAGAGAGAGAGAAAGAGAAGCTGTGAGTGAGAAGGAGAGGGAAAGAGAAGCTGTGAGTGAGTGAGTGAGAGAGAGAGAAAAAAAGACAAGCTGAGAGAGAAAGAGAGAAGCTGTGAGTGAGTGAGAGAGAAAGAGAAGCTGTGAGTGAGAGAGAGAGAGAAGGAGAAGCTGTGTGAGAGAGAGAGAAATTAGAGTGAGAAAGAGAGAGAGAAAGAGAAGCTGTGAGTGGGAGAGAGAGAGAAAGAGAAGCTGTGTGTGAGTGAGAGAGAGAGAAGCTGTGAGTGAGAGAGAGGAAGGGAAACTGTGAGTGAGAGAGAGAGAGAGAAGCTGTGAGTGAGACAGAGAGAGAGAAAGAGAAGCTGTGAGAGAGAGAGGGAGGGAGAAAGAAAAGCTGTGTGTGAGAGAGAGAGATAAGCTGTGAGTGTGTGTGAGAGAGAAAGAGAAGCTGTGAGTGAGAGAGAGAGAAAGAAAGAGAAATTAGAGTGAGAAAGAGAGAGATAAAGAGAAGCTGTGAGTGGGAGAGAGAGAAAGAGAGTCTGTGAGTGAGAGAGAGAAGCTCTGAGTGAGAGAGAGAGAGAGCCTCTGTGAGTGAGAGAGAGAGAAAGAGAAGCTGTTAATGAGAGAGAGAGAGAAAGAGAAGCTGTGAGAGAGAGAAAGAGAAGCTGTGAGTGAGTGAGAGAGAGAAACGGAAGCTGTGAGTGAGAGAGAGAGAGAAAGAGAAGCTGTGAGTGAGAGAGAGAAAGAGAAGCTGTGAGTGTGAGAGAGAGAAAGAGAAGCTGTGAGTGAGAGAGAGAGAGAATGAGAAGCTGAGAGAGAGAGAGAAAGAGAAGCTGTGAGAGAGAGAGAAAGAGAAGCTGTGAGTGAGAGAGAGAAAGAGAAGATGTGAGTGAGAGAGAGGGAGAGAGAGAAAGAGAAGATGTGAGTGAGAGAGAGAGAGAAAGAGAAGCAGTGAGTGTGACAGGGAGAGAGTAAAAGAGAAGCTGTGAGTGAGAGAGAGAGAGAAAGAGAAGCAGTGAGTGTGACAGGGAGAGAGTAAAAGAGAAGCTGTGAGTGAGAGAGAGAGAGAGAAAGAGAAACTGTGAGTGAGAGGAAGAGAAAGAGAAGCTGTGAGTGAGAGAGAGAGAGAAAGAGAAACTGTGTGTGTGTGTGAGAGAGAGAAACAGAAGCTGTGAGTGAGAGAGAGAGAGAAAGAGAAGCTGTGAGTGAGAGAGAGAGAAGCTGTGAGAGAGAGAGAAGCTGTGAGTGAGGGAGAGAGAAAGAGAAGCTGTGAGTGAGAGAGAGAGAGGCTGTGAGTGTGTGTGAGAGAGAAAGAGAAGCTGTGAGTGAGAGAGAGAGAGAGAGAAGCTGTGAGAGAGAGTGAGAAAGAGAAGATGTGAGTGAGAGAGAGGGAGAGAGAGAAAGAGAAGATGTGAGTGAGAGAGAGAGAGAAAGAGAAGCAGTGAGTGTGACAGGGAGAGAGTAAAAGAGAAGCTGTGAGTGAGTGAGAGTTAGAGAGAGAGAGAAAGAGAAGCTGTTAGTGAGAGTGAGAGAGAGAGAGAAAAATAAAAGCTGTGAGTGAGAGAGAAAGAGAAGCTGTGAGTGAGTGAGAGAGAGAGAAAGAGAAGCTGTGAGGGAGAGAGAGAAAGAGAAGCTGTGAGTGACACACAGAGAGAGAAGCTGTGAGTTAGAGAGAGAGAGAAAGAGAAGCTATGAGTGACAGAGAGAGAAAGAGAAGCTGAGAGTGAGAGAGAGAGAGAAAGTGAAGCTGTGAGTGAGATTGAGAGAGAAAGAGAAGCTGTGTGTGTGTGAGAGAGAGAAAGATAGTCTGAGAAAGAGAGAGTGAAAGAGAAGCTGTGAGTGAGAGAGAGAGAGGGAGAAAGAAAAGCTGTGTGAGAGAGAGAGAGAAAGAGAAGCTGTGAGTGAGAGTGAGAGAGAGAAAGAGAAGCTGTGAGTGAGAGAGAGAGAGAGAATGAGAAGCTGTGAGTGAGAGAGAGAGAAGCTGTGAGTGAGAGAGAGAAAGGGAAGCTGTGAGTGAGTGAGAGAGAGAAGATTTGAGTGAGAGAGAGAGAGAGAAAGAGAAGCTGTGAGTGAGAGAGAGAGAAAGAAAGAGAAGCTGTGAGTGAGAGAGAGAGAGAAGCTGTGAGTGAGTGAGAGAGAGAAAGAGAAGCTGTGTGTGTGAGAGAGAGAAAGAGAAGCTGTGAGTGAGAGAGAGAGAAAAAGAAGCTGTGTGTTTGTGAGAGAGAGAGAAAGAGAAGCTGTGAGTGAGATAGAGAGAGAAAGAGAAGCTGTTAGTGAGAGAGAGGGAAAGAGAAGCTGTGAGTGAGAGTGAGAGAGTGAAGCTGTGTGTGTGAGAGAGAGAAGATGTGAGTGAGAGAGAGAGAGAAAGAGAAGCTGTGAGTGAGAGAGAGAGAGAAAGAGAAGCTGTGAGTGAGAGAGAGAGAGGGAGAAAGAGAAGCTGTGTGATAGAGAGAGAAAAAGAGAAGCTGTGTGTGTGTGAGAGAGACAAAGATAGTCTGAGAAAGAGAGAGTGAAAGAGAAGCTGTGAGAGTGAGAGAAAGAGAAGCTGTTGGTGAGAGAGTTAGAAAGAGAATCTGTGAGTGAGAGATAGAGAGAGAAAGAGAAGCTGTGAGTGAGAGAGAGAAAGAGAAGCTGTGAGTGAGAGGGAGAGAGAGAAAGAGAAGCTGAGACTCACACAGAGAGTTGAAGCTGTGAGTTAGAGAGAGAGAGAAAGAGATGCTGTGAGTGACAGAGAGAGAGAAAGAGAAGCTGAGAGTGTGTGAGAGAGAGAAAGTGAAGCTGTGAGTGAGAGAGAGAGAGAAAGAGAAGCTGTGTCTGTGTGTGAGAGAGAAAGATAGTCTGAGAAAGAGAGTGTGAAAGAGAAGCTGTGTGTGAGAGAGAGAGAGAAGCTGTGAGTGAGAGAGTGAGAAAGAGAGAGTAAAAGAGAAGCTGTGAGTGAGAGAGAGAAGCTGTGAGTGAGAGAGAGAGAAGATGTGAGTGAGAGAGTGAGAGAAAGAGAAGCTGAGGCTGCGGAGCATCATGGCGGACTGACCGGTATCGTTTTCCGTTTGTTCTGAAGGGAGAGCCGCTTAAAAGCGGGAAAGGAGGTATTTTGGAGTTGCGTTTTGGGCTCAAAAGTATATTAAACGGAGTGTGAGATCAATATCTTCGGCCAGGTTAATTTGGAGGGTAAAATATAGAGAGGTTGCCGAGAAATCAAAGATCTTTTGGCTGGGGACAAGTTGTTATTCTTTCTCTGCAAGAGCTTGGGGCGTGCTTCCTCTCAGGCTCGAAAGGTTTCGAGAATGAAAAGACTGACTGACTGAGTTTACCGGTCTTTGCAGTTTTGGGATACAAAACTATTTGAAAAAGAAAGGAAGAAAGGAGAATTAAGAACTTTCTCTTTAAGCCTTAAGTTTTGGAACATTGAATACTGAATACTGAAACTTTGGAGATTAAAAGTCGGACAGTGGGATTTAACAAGAGGACTTAAACAAACACTCAACTTCGCAGATTCTCATGCTCAAGGAGAGACTGAGGTAACTCGGGGCTGTCTCTGCAGGGGAGCGAGGTATGAGTGTGGAACTAAGAAGACTTGCTAATCACTTAGTCTTTGTTATTTAATTGCGGAACTAAGAAGCTGATGTTGAAACAATCCCACGCCCAGGTTGTTTGAGTAGCCTGTTTGAAATGTGCCAGCAATCTAAGAGATACTTCGAGACCGAAAGGCTGGAAGACCTCTATCTTCAGGGAATATAAACAATTAAACATACAGCGAAACCTGGGGTTTAAGAGGTTTAAAGAGGAATGAAAGAAATATAAGAAACTGAGAGGAACGGAAAGTACAGTAGATAAAAGCGGGGCACAGACACTGAGTGGAGCAAGGTGAGGGATCCCGGAGCTCCAAAAGAGACTGAGGCTAACAGAACCAACAGAATTAAAATATTACAGTAAAAGACTCTCTTTTTGCTGGATTACAAGGACGGGACTGTGGCTATGAGAAGGCAGTAAAGAAACAGTGAATATTGGATTATCGGACTATTGGATTCCCAGCGGTTTATGGACACTAATTAGCTAATAAAAAGGTTTTTCATTGTGTGTCCAGTTAAAATTCGGACTGTTACAGGATTGTGTACTCTGCAAGCAGAAGCAGAAAGCAGAAGGATAGAGGACTACAGAGGGATACAGCATTGCTAAAAGGAGCATAGGGTTGCAACGCTCCAAGGACTCAGAGACTCACCAGCTGGGAATTTAATTTGCATATCTCCCCTTATCTTGGTTTTGGAACACCTGGGGTTTTTTCTTTCTTTCTTTGGAAAGAGGGGATTTAAGAAAGAGGAATTGAACGGCTCTCTTAAAGCAGTATTTGATTGTTCTCCATTTAAACTTTGAATTTATTATTCTCTATTGGTATATAATCAGATATATTCTACTTTTTTTCTACACTTATTATATTATAAGTATATTAATGCACTAATGAACTGTTAATTTAGGATCCTGTGGTTAAAAGGCAGCAGTTTAATGAGCAAAAAAATTGATAATTTTGAACAGGATTTAAAGTGGGTGAGAACAGATAGATTGGAGAGAAGAGAACAGGAGGGTAGGAGAAGAAAATCGTTGCAGGAAGAACTTATCGAGATCCAAGAACTAGAAGAGCTGAGGAAGAAAGTAGCTGAAAGGAGGTTAAAGATTAAACAACAAGAAGCCTTAGATCAGGAAGAGAAAGAAAAACAAATAGAAGTGGGGGGTCAAGAGATTCTGATAGGAGAGGAGTCAAGAAGACAGATGGCTACCAAAAAAAAGGGGTTTGACAAGGGGAGGGTTAAAGAGGTAGAAGAGGAGCAGGTTGGTGATAGAGGCCCAAGTCCAGATTTAAATGATTTAAGAGGAGACCTGGAGCTTAGGTTTGATAAATTAGAGGAAGAACTTCAAGCTAAACTACAAACATTAGAAGATCAGCGAGCAAAAGATAATCAGAAATTTCAAAAAGAAATAAAAGAAAGTATCACACAAGCATTTAAGAACACCAAGAAAGAGTGTACCAATTTATTGAAAGAAATAGATGAATTGAAGGAGGGGATGAATGCTATTGGGAAAGAAGTTTGGGAAATGAAACATGAGTTAAGAGAGGTCAAGGAGCAGGCACAGTTAAAAGAGGAGAAACAGAAAAAATATGATAAAAGGTTGGAAAGAATGGAAGATCAGGAGAGAAGGTGCAACGTGGTTATTAGGAATATACCAGAACGGAACCCGGATAACTTGAGACAAAGATTGGTAGAATGGATTAACGCAATGGGAGTGGGGGAGGAAATGGAATT
Organism: Bradypodion pumilum; assembly: GCA_035047305.1. NCBI lineage: Eukaryota > Metazoa > Chordata > Lepidosauria > Squamata > Chamaeleonidae > Bradypodion > Bradypodion pumilum. The sequence goes on along the minus strand of JAWDJD010000001.1, from coordinate 267,286,967 downwards.
GGAGGATATAGACAGTGTGTACAGACTAGGAAAAAAAAGGAGTCAAGAAAGACCTAGAAATGTTTTTTTAAGATTTGGAAATCTAGGACAAAAGTTAAGGATAATGAAATATGTTAACTCCTCGGGGGATGATGCTTTAAAAATGGAGGGGGCACAGCTAGAAATATATAAAGATATTTCGTTAGAAGAACGCATTTGGAGACTACAAATTAAGCCAATCACAAAAAAATTGCGTGAGAAAAACATACAATATAAATGGAGACCACATAAACAATTAATTTTTACAGTGAAGGGGAAGAATTATTGGATTAGGGAAGAATCTGATGTCTTAGAAATTTTGATGGAAGCTAAGATTATAGAAAAAGGGTCTACAGAATGGAAGCAACTTAAAGATGGCTTAATAAATGTGGGAGTAACGCCCATGTTAGAACGGGAAGAGGAGGAAGTTGAAGGAGCAGAAGGAGGGAAAGACTAGGTCATTAAAGGATAAAAAGAGAGAATCTACTGCATGGAATAAATTATGACAAATTAAGATAACCATTTGTAATAAGAAATAAATAATGAACAAGAAACGGATGTTAAGTATTAAGGTCCACTCGCCAACCGCAACCCCCCCTCCCCTCTTTGGTTTTCAAAGGTCACTTTAGTAGAAAGTGGGGAGGGCAGAGTTTTTTTCCCCCTGTTTTTCCCTCTTTCTTATTTGTTTGATTGTTGGTTTGTTTAAGCTTTGTTATTTTTGTATATTTTCTTCTTCTTAAGATAATTGTATATTATTTAATTTAAGATGCGCTGGAGGAGGGAGAGTATAACTTGTTGTGGGTTGAGGTCTTGGTTCACATATTATGGGGAATTCTGCAGTAACAGTAGAGAAAGCACTAAATATGTATACTTAAAAAGTTAAAAATTATCTCATGGAATGTCAGGGGCCTAGGGAACCAAATTAAGAGGAAACGTGTGGAAGGAGTTCTGAGAAGGGAAAAAGCGGATATCATTTTTCTCCAGGAGACACATCAGAAAAGCGAAAATAAGAATAATATTTATGTAAAAGGGATGGAAATATATGAGAAAAGCCTAGGCTCAAGTAATTCAAGAGGGGTTGCTATATTAATATCGAATAAACTAGATTTTTCAATGAGCAAGAACATTAAAGATAAGGAGGGAAGGTTTCAGCTAATAAAAGGTAAAATAGAGGAGGAAGAGTATACATTTGTCAACGTATACTCACCAAACAAGAATCAAGGGGTCTTTCTAGATAAAATTCTACCCATTATAAAAAAAGAAAGATCAGTAAATTTAATTATAGGGGGAGATTTTAACTTAATCAGGTCAGGATTAGATACAACAAATAATTTTAGAAAGACTCAAGATAAATTGATTGACAAATGGATAGGGAAATTAGGATTACAGGATGCGATGAGAATGTTGGCAGGTAAAAAAAAAATATATTTACCTTTTGCTCCTTAAAACATAGATCTTATTCTCGCTTGGATTATTTCTTTGTGTCAGAAAATATGCTTACGAATTTAGAAAACTTTAATTATGGCAATTTTAATATCTCAGATCACACATTTATTTCGATAGAGATGCGGCTGAATATCAGTACCTATCAAAATAAGGTATGGAGGATGGATACTAAACTATTAAAAAATGAAGAGATAAAAAAAGATTAATAAATAAATGGATAAAGAACTGGGAAGATAATGATACGGGTGAGGTGGAATTACATATCCTTTGGGACGCAATGAGAGCGGTTATTAGAGGTGACTATATACAAGAGAAAGCAATATTTGAAAAAAAATGAAAAGTCAAGTAATTAAAAGAGATAAAGACATAAAAGAACTAGAAAGGAGGCACGCAGCTACAGGAAGTATCTCAATTTGGAATAAATTACAGGCATTAAAAAAGGAAACAATTGCAGCAGAAGTTGAAAAGGTTAGGGTAGATTTGGCATATTTAAAAAGAAATGATTTTGAATTCAATAATAAAGATATGAAAAATTTAGCAAAAAAAGTAAGACAAAAAAAAAGTAAGGGATATATAGAGGCTCTAATTAATAAAGAAGGTATAAGGCAGTATAAATTGGAAAATAAATTATCAGTAGCAGAAGAATTCTATACAAAATTATATACAGAACATAGAATTGATGATAATGTACTTCAAGCATATTTGAATAGAAATTTGACATACCAATTAAAGGAAGAACATGTAAATATAATGGAACAAGATATTAAAGACAAGGAGATTGAAGAGGTAATTAACAACTTAAAAAAGGATAAAACGCCAGGAGAGGATGGTATCCCTTCGGAATTTTATAAGGAATGCCGAGAGGTATTAATTCCCAAGTTAAAAAATTTATATAATTATATATTGGAAGGGGGGGAGATCCCCAAGTCTTGGAGTAATTCGATAATGGCTCTAATTCCTAAACCTGGAAAGGATAAAGAGAATATAGAAGCATATAGACCAATATCATTATTAAATCAGGATGCAAAAATTTTTACTTCAATAATTAACAATCGGCTTAATAAATTCATAGACACTTATATTGGAGAAGACCAAGTAGGATTTGTTAAAGGAAGACAAATGGATAAATTAATAAACCGGTTAATTAATATTATTGATAAATTAAAAAATAATAAACAAAAAGTATGTATAGTGGCATTAGACATATATAAAGCATTTGACTCAATTCAATGGAAAACAATAAAAGGAATATGTGAGAAATTGCAATTCGGCCCTAAATTTAATCATGTGATAGGACAATTGTATAAAGAAAGCAAATCTAAAATTAAAATGAATAATTGTCTGGGGAAAGAAATTGATATAAACGCGGGGACAAGACAAGGATGTCCACTGTCCCCATGTTTATTTATATTGGCAATGGAACTGCTAGCAAATGATATAAGGCAAAATGAGAAATTAGTAGGAATAGAAAATAAAAAAATAAGTCTATTTGCGGATGATACTTTATTAGTTGTAAAAGATCCTTTAAATAATTTAAATAAAATACAAGAACATTTAAGAGCCTTTGAAGAAGTAACAGGATTAAAAATTAATTGGACGAAAACTGAGGCTATCACATGCAATTTAACCCAGGAGGAAAAGAAAAAAATTGGAGATAGATTTAGTATTACAATAAGAGATGAATTGAAATATTTGGGAATATTTGTGACGAACGATCCAAAAGATCTATATAATATTAACTTCAATAAGTTAAGAAATAAATTGAAACCATTACTAGAACAGATAAAACGAGCAAAGACTTCATGGTTTGGAAGGATTAATATTTGTAAAATGAAAGTTATACCCAAATTGAATTTTCTGTTTGAAAATTTACCGATTAAAATTAAAGAGTCAGAAATAAATAAATGGCAAAAATTGATAAACGGAATTTGCAATAATAATAAAAGAGCAAGAATTAGTAAAGGATTATGGTACATGAAAAATAAACAGGGAGGATTAAACATTCCAAACATTAAAGCGTATTTTCAAGCCTTTCATATAAAGAAATTAATTAAATTATTAATTCAGCAAAATGAGGTAATAGGTGAAGGGGATCAAGAAGAATTTAAAAAATTAAAAGGTGAAACATTTCTTGCACAAGTAAATAATAAAACAGAGATTAACTGCTTTTCTATAAAGAATATTTATAACGTATGGAAAGGGGTTAAGAGGAAATTGGCACCAGACATTTCCCCAATTTTAGAAATTTTAGATTTCCAGAGTTGCCCATTATTATCCTCACAAAAAATAAGACCTATTCTATTGCAAGAAAAAGTGTTGTTAATAACAGAATGGATTAAAAATTGCAATACATATCAGAAAAGGAAGGAGGTATATAATAAATTAAAATTAAATTGGCTACAAGAATTGGGGATGGAGAAATGGGACAAATCGATAAGGGGGATTATAGGAGTACCTAGGGCAAAGACGCCATTTGAAGAATTGGTCTTGGAAATAAGGAAAGGGAAGATAAGATTTCAGGGGTTAGTAGGTAAACTGTACCAAATGCTTATCCCAGGGGAAGGATCACACTATACACTTAAACGAATTTGGGAGGAAGATTTAAATATTAAAATTGAAGAAGAAGAGTGGAGGAAAAAGTGGGGAAACAGAATAACAAAAACTATGTCAATCAAGGAAAAGGAGCATGTTTGCAAGGTACTTTGGAGGTGGTACCTTACCCCAATCAGACTCAAGCAAATTGATATTAATAAATCTGAATTGTGTTGGAGATGCAATGAACAAAAGGGGACATATTTGCATCTGTGGTGGTTTTGTAAGAAAACAAATACATTTTGGAAAGTGATAGAGAAGGAGATAAACGAGATTCTTGGCATAACAATGATTCTAGAACCCAAACTAGCTATATTAGGAGAAATAGGAAAAATGAGATTAAGTGAGGGTAATAAAGAATTAATTTTGACATTGTTGCTGGTTGCTAGACAGCTGATAGCCCAAGAATGGAAGGGTAACGAAAATCTAAATAAGAATAGGTGGTATAAAGAGGTTTGGCAACTAGCACTAAATGAAAAATTAACTAGCCAAATTAGGTTAAAACAGGGTTTTAAAATCAAAATACAATTTTGGGAAATATGGAAACCTTTCATACAGCACGCATTAACAAGTGAAGAAGGAAGTAAGCCTGGCCCTGACATGATTCAATTTTGGAAGATTTAAGTATATTGTGCCAATTGAAATTGCTGCAGAATAGGGTTTTGCACGGATTAAAAGTTGAAAGAATGAAAGAGTGAACAAGATATTGATATATTGTTGTTATTCCTTTCTCTTTTCTTGGTGTTTTTTCCCCTTTATTGTTAGTTTTAAGTATTTATATGTTTATGTTTGTTTGTATTTTATGATTATTAATTAAAAAAAAAAAAGAAAAAAAAGAAAGAGAAGCTGAGAGTGAGAGAGAGAGAAAGATAATCTGAGAACGGGAGAGTGAAAGAGAAGTTGTGAGTGAGAGAGAGAGAGAAACAGAAGCTGTGAGTGAGAGAGAAACAGAAGCTGAGTGTGAGTGAAGGAGAGAAAGAGAATGTGTGAGTGAGAGAGAGAGAAAGAGAAGCTGTGAGTGAGAGAGAGAGAAAGAGAAATTAGAGTGAAAAAGAGAGAGAGAAAGAGAAACTGTGAGTGGGAGAGAGAGAGAGTGTGTGTGAGTGAGAGAGACAGAGAGAGAAAGAGAAGCTGTGAGTGAGAGAGAGAGAGATCCTGTGAGTGAGAGAGAGAGGAGAACCTGTGAGTGAGTGAGAGAGAGAAAGGGAAGCTGTGAGTGAGTGAGAGAGAGAAAGAGAAGCTGTGTGTGTGTGACAGAGAGAAAGAGAAGCTGTGAGTGAGAGAGAGAGAAAAAGAAGCTGTGTGTGTGTGAGAGAAAGAGAATCTGTGAGTGAGATAGAGAGAGAAAGAGAAGCTGTTAGTGAGAGAGAGGGAAAGAGAAGCTGTGAGTGAGAGTGAGAGAGAGAAGCTGTGTGTGTGTGTGAGAGAGAAGATATGAGTGAGAGAGAGAAAGTGAAGCTGTGAGTGAGAGAGAGAGAGAGAAGATGTGAGTGAGAGAGAGAGAAAGAGAAGCTGTGAGTGAGAGAGAGAGAAAGTAAGAGAAGCTGTGAGTGAGACAGAGAGAGAAACAGAAGCTGTGAGTGAGAGAGAGAAGGAGAAAGATAAGCTGTGTGAGAGAGAGAGAAAGAGAAGCTGTGAGTGAGAGAGAGAGAAATAGAAGCTGTGATTGAGAGTGAGAGAGAGAGAGAAAGAGAAGCTGTGAGTGAGAGAGAGAGAAGCTGTGAGTGAGAGAGAGAAAGAGAAGCTGTGATTGAGAGTGAGAGAGAGAAAGAGAAGCTGTGAGTGGGAGAGAGAGAAAGAGAGTCTGTGAGTGAGAGAGAGAGAAAGAGAAGCTGTGAGTGAGTGAGAGAGAGAAAGGGAAGCTGTGAGTGAGAGAGAGAGAAAGAGAACCTGTCAGTGAGAGAGAGAGAGAAAGAGAAGCTGTGAGTGAGAAGGAGAGGGAAAGAGAAGCTGTGAGTGAGTGAGAGAGAGAGAGAAAGAGAAGTTGTGAGTGAGAGAGAGAGAAAGAGAAGCTGTGAGTGAGAGAGAGAAAGAGAGAAAGAGAAGCTGTGAGTGAGAGAGAGAAAGAAAGAGAAGCTGTGAGTGAGAAGGAGAGGGAAAGAGAAGCTGTGAGTGAGTGAGCGAGAGAGAGAGAGAAAGAGAAGCTGTGAGAGAGAAAGAGAGAAGCTGTGAGTGAGAGAGTGAGAGAGAGAAAAGAAGCTGTTAGTGAGTGTGAGAGAGAGAGAGAAAGAGTTGTGAGTGAGACAGAGAGAAAGAAAGAGAAGCTGTGAGTGAGAGAGAGAGAGAGAAAGAGAAGCTGAGAGTGAGAGAGAGAAATTGAAGCTGTGAGTGAGAGAGAGAGAGAGAGAGAAGCTGTGTGTGTGAGAGAGAAAGATAGTATGAGAAAGAGAGAGTGAAAGAGAAGCTGTGTGTGAGAGAGAGAGAGAAGCTGTGAGTGAGAGAGTGAGAAAGAGAGTGAGAAAGAGAGAGTAAAAGAGAAGCTGTGAGTGAGAGAGAGAGAGAGAAGCTGTGACTGAGAGAGAGAAGCTGTGACTGAGAGAGAGAGAGAAAGAGAAGCTGTGAGTGAGAGAGAGAGAAAGAGAAGCTGTGAGTGACAGAGAGAGAGAAAGCAAAGCTGTGAGTGAGAGAGAGAGAGAGAAAGAGAAGCTGTGAGTGAGAGAGAAAGCTGTGAGTGAGTGAGAGCGAGAAGCTGTGAGTGAGAGTGAGAAAGAGAGTGAGAAAGAGAGAGTAAAAGAGAAGCTGTGAGTGAGAGAGAGAGAGAATCTGTGAGTGAGAGAGAGAGAAGCTGTGAGAGAGAGAGAAAGAAAGAGAAGCTGTGAGTGAGAGAGAAACAGAAGCTGAGAGTGAGAGAGAGAGAGAAGCTGTGAGTGAGAGAGAGAGAGAAAGAGAAATTAGAGTGAGAAAGAGAGAGAGAAAGAGAAGCTGTGAGTGGGAGAGAGAGAAAGAGTGTCTGTGAGTGAGAGAGAGAGAAAGAGAAGCTGTGAGTGAGAGAGAGAGAGAAGCTGTGAGTGAGAGAGAAGGATAAGCCGTGAGAGAAAGGGAAGCTGTGAATGAGAGAGAGAGAGAGAGAAAGAAAGAGAAGATGTGTGTGTGTGAGAGAGAGAGAGAAGCAGTGAGTGAGAGAGAAAGAAAAAGAGAAGCTGTGAGTGAGAATGAGATAGAAAGAGAAGCTGTGAGTGAGTGAGAGAGAGATAAAGAGAAGCTGTGAGAGTGAAAGAGAGAAGCTGTGAGTGAGAGAGTGAGAGAGAAAGAGAAGCTGTGAGTGAGTGAGAGAGAGAGAAGCTGTGTGTGAGCGAGAGAGAGAGAAAGAGAAGCTGTGAGTGAGAGAGAGAAAGAGAAGCTGTGAGTGAGAGAGAGAAAGATAAGCTGTGAGTGAGAGAGAGAAAGAGAAGCTGAGTGAGTGAGAGAGAGCAAGGGAACCTGTGAGTGACAGAGAGAGAGATGGAAAGAGAAGCTGTGAGTGAGAGAGAGAGAAAGAGAAGCTGAGAGTCAGAGAGAGAGAGAAAGAGAAGCTGTGAGTGAGAAGGAGAGGGAAAGAGAAGCTGTGAGTGAGTGAGTGAGAGAGAGAGAGAAAAAGACAAGCTGAGAGAGAAAGAGAGAAGCTGTGAGTGAGTGAGAGAGAAAGAGAAGCTGTGAGTGAGAGAGAGAGAGAAGGAGAAGCTGTGTGAGAGAGAGAGAAATTAGAGTGAGAAAGAGAGAGAGAAAGAGAAGCTGTGAGTGGGAGAGAGAGAGAAAGAGAAGCTGTGTGTGAGTGAGAGAGAGAGAAGCTGTGAGTGAGAGAGAGGAAGGGAAACTGTGAGTGAGAGAGAGAGAGAGAAGCTGTGAGTGAGACAGAGAGAGAGAAAGAGAAGCTGTGAGAGAGAGAGGGAGGGAGAAAGAAAAGCTGTGTGTGTGAGAGAGAGATAAGCTGTGAGTGTGTGAGAGAGAGAAAGAGAAGCTGTGAGTGAGAGAGAGAGAAAGAAAGAGAAATTAGAGTGAGAAAGAGAGAGATAAAGAGAAGCTGTGAGTGGGAGAGAGAGAAAGAGAGTCTGTGAGTGAGAGAGAGAGAAGCTGTGAGTGAGAGAGAGAGAGAGCCTCTGTGAGTGAGAGAGAGAGAAAGAGAAGCTGTTAATGAGAGAGAGAGAGAAAGAGAAGCTGTGAGAGAGAGAGAGAGAAGCTGTGAGTGAGAGAGAGAAAGAGAAGCTGTGAGTGTGAGAGAGAGAAAGAGAAGCTGTGAGTGAGAGAGAGAGAATGAGAAGCTGAGAGAGAGAGAGAAAGAGAAGCTGTGAGAGAGAGAGAAAGAGAAGCTGTGAGTGAGAGAGAGAAAGAGAAGATGTGAGTGAGAGAGAGGGAGAGAGAGAAAGAGAAGATGTGAGTGAGAGAGAGAGAGAAAGAGAAGCAGTGAGTGTGACAGGGAGAGAGTAAAAGAGAAGCTGTGAGTGAGAGAGAGAGAGAAAGAGAAGCTGTGAGTTAGAGAAAGAAAGAAAGCGAAGCAGTGAGTGAGAGAGAGAGAGAGAGAGAAAGAGACACTGTGAGTGAGAGGAAGAGAAAGAGAAGCTGTGAGTGAGAGAGAGAGAGAAAGAGAAACTGTGTGTGTGTGAGAGAGAGAAAGAGAAGCTGTGAGTGAGAGAGAGAGAGAAAGAGAAGCTGTGAGTGAGAGAGAGAGAGAAGCTGTGAGAGAGAGAGAGAAGCTGTGAGTGAGGGAGAGAGAAAGAGAAGCTGTGAGTGAGAGAGAGAGAGGCTGTGAGTGTGTGTGAGAGAGAAAGAGAAGCTGTGAGTGAGAGAGAGAGAGAGAGAAGCTGTGAGAGAGAGTGAGAAAGAGAAGATGTGAGTGAGAGAGAGGGAGAGAGAGAAAGAGAAGATGTGAGTGAGAGAGAGAGAGAAAGAGAAGCAGTGAGTGTGACAGGGAGAGAGTAAAAGAGAAGCTGTGAGTGAGAGAGAGAGAGAAAGAGAAGCTGTGAGTTAGAGAAAGAAAGAAAGCGAATCAGTGAGTGAGAGAGAGAGAGAAAGAGAAGCAGTGAGTGAGAGAGAGAGAAGATGTGAGTGAGTGAGAGAGAGAAAGAGAAGCTGTGTGTGATAGAGAGAGAGAAAGAGAAGCTGTGAGTGAGATAGAGAGAGAAAGAGAAGCTGTTGGTGAGAGAGAGGGAAAGAGCTGTGAGTGAGAGTGAGAGAGCGAAGCTGTGTGTGTGTGTGAGAGAGAAGATGTGAGTGAGAGAGAAAATAAAGCTGTGAGTGTGTGAGAGAGAGAGAAGATGTGAGTGAGATAGAGAGAGAAAGAGAAGGTGTGAGTGAGAGAGAGAGAAAGAGAAGCTGTGAGTGAGAGAGAGGGAAAGAGAGAAAGAGAAGATGTGAGTGAGGGAGAGAGAGAAAGAGAAGCAGTGAGTGAGAGAGAGAGAGAGAGAAAGAGAAGCTGTCAGTGAGACAGAGAGAGAGAAAGAGAAGCTATGAGAGAGAGAGGGAGGGAGAAAGAGAAGCTGTGAGAGAGAGAGAGAAAGAGAAGCTGTGAGTGAGAGGGAGAGAGAGAAAGAGAAGCTGTGAGTGAGAAGGTGTGGGAAAGAGAAGCTGTGAGTGAGTGAGAGAGAGAGAGAGAAAGAGAAGCTGTTAGTGAGAGTGAGAGAGAGAGAGAAAGAAAAGCTGTGAGTGAGAGAGAAAGAGAAGCTGTGAGTGAGAGAGAGAGAGAGAGAAGCTGTGAGTGAGTGAGAGAGAGAAATGGAAGCTGTGAGTGAGAGAGAGAGAGAAAGAGAAGCTGTGAGTGAGAGAGAGAGAAAGAGAAGCTGTGAGTGTGTGAGAGAGAAAGAGAAGCTGTGAGTGTGTGTGAGAGAAAGAGAAGCTGTGAGTGAGAAGGAGTGGGAAAGAGAAGCTGTGAGTGAGTGAGAGAGAGAGAGAGAGAGAAAGAGAAGCTGTTAGTGAGAGTGAGAGAGAAAGAAAGAAAAGCTGTGAGTGAGAGAGAAAGAGAAGCTGTGAGTGAGTGAGAGAGAGAGAAAGAGAAGCTGTGAGGGAGAGAGAGAAAGAGAAGCTGTGAGTGACACACAGAGAGAGAAGCTGTGAGTTAGAGAGAGAGAGAAAGAGAAGCTATGAGTGTCAGAGAGAGAAAGAGAAGCTGAGAGTGAGAGAGAGAGAGAAAGTGAAGCTGTGAGTGAGATTGAGAGAGAAAGAGAAGCTGTGTGTGTGTGTGAGAGAGAAAGATAGTCTGAGAAAGAGAGAGTGAAAGAGAAGCTGTGAGTGAGAGAGAGAGAGGTAGAAAGAAAAACTGTGTGAGAGAGAGAGAGAAAGAGAAGCTGTGAGTGAGAGTGAGAGAGAGAGAGAAAGAGAAGCTGTGAGTGAGTGAGAGAGAGAATGAGAAGCTGTGAGTGAGAGAGAGAGAAGCTGTGAGTGAGAGAGAGAAAGGGAAGCTGTGAGTGAGAGAGAGAGAGAAGATTTGAGTGAGTGAGAGAGAGAGAAAGAGAAGCTGTGAGTGAGAGAGAGAGAAAGAAAGAGAAGCTGTGAGTGAGAGAGAGAGAGAAGCTGTGAGTGAGTGAGAGAGAGAAAGAGAAGCTGTGTGTGTGAGAGAGAGAAAGAGAAGCTGTGAGTGAGAGAGAGAGAAAAAGAAGCTGTGTGTTTGTGAGAGAGAGAGAAAGAGAAGCTGTGAGTGAGATAGAGAGAGAAAGAGAAGCTGTTAGTGAGAGAGAGGGAAAGAGAAGCTGTGAGTGAGAGTGAGAGAGTGAAGCTGTGTGTGTGTGAGAGAGAAGATGTGAGTGAGAGAGAGAGAGAAAGAGAAGCTGTGAGTGAGAGAGAGAGAGAAAGAGAAGCTGTGAGTGAGAGAGAGAGATGGAGAAAGAGAAGCTGTGTGATAGAGAGAGAAAAAGAGAAGCTGTGTGTGTGTGAGAGAGACAAAGATAGTCTGAGAAAGAGAGAGTGAAAGAGAAGCTGTGAGAGTGAGAGAAAGAGAAGCTGTTGGTGAGAGTGAGAGAGAGAGAGAAAGAGAAGCTGTGAGTGAGAGAGTTAGAAAGAGAATCTGTGAGTGAGAGAGAGAGAGAGAAAGAGAAGCTGTGAGTGAGAGAGAGAAAGAGAAGCTGTGAGTGAGAGGGAGAGAGAGAAAGAGAAGCTGAGACTGACACAGAGAGTTGAAGCTGTGAGTTAGAGAGAGAGAGAAAGAGATGCTGTGAGTGACAGAGAGAGAGAAAGAGAAGCTGTGTCTGTGTGTGAGAGAGAAAGATAATCTGAGAAAGAGAGTGTGAAAGAGAAGCTGTGTGTGAGAGAGAGAGAAGCTGTGAGTGAGAGAGTGAGAAAGAGAGAGTAAAAGAGAAGCTGTGAGTGAGAGAGAGAAGCTGTGAGTGAGAGAGAGAGAAGATGTGAGTGAGAGAGTGAGAGAAAGAGAAGCTGAGAGTGAGAGAGAGAGAAAGATAATCTGAGAACGGGAGAGTGAAAGAGAAGTTGTGAGTGAGAGAGAGAGAGAAACAGAAGCTGTGAGTGAGAGAGAAACAGAAGCTGAGTGTGAGTGAAGGAGAGAAAGAGAATGTGTGAGTGAGAGAGAGAGAAAGAGAAGCTGTGAGTGAGAGAGAGAGAAAGAGAAATTAGAGTGAAAAAGAGAGAGAGAAAGAGAAACTGTGAGTGGGAGAGAGAGAGAGTGTGTGTGAGTGAGAGAGACAGAGAGAGAAAGAGAAGCTGTGAGTGAGAGAGAGAGAGATCCTGTGAGTGAGAGAGAGAGGAGAACCTGTGAGTGAGTGAGAGAGAGAAAGGGAAGCTGTGAGTGAGTGAGAGAGAGAAAGAGAAGCTGTGTGTGTGTGACAGAGAGAAAGAGAAGCTGTGAGTGAGAGAGAGAGAAAAAGAAGCTGTGTGTGTGAGAGAGAGAGAATCTGTGAGTGAGATAGAGAGAGAAAGAGAAGCTGTTAGTGAGAGAGAGGGAAAGAGAAGCTGTGAGTGAGAGTGAGAGAGAGAAGCTGTGTGTGTGAGAGAGAGAGAAGATATGAGTGAGAGAGAGAAAGTGAAGCTGTGAGTGAGAGAGAGAGAGAGAAGATGTGAGTGAGAGAGAGAGAGAAAGAGAAGCTGTGAGTGAGAGAGAGAGAAAGTAAGAGAAGCTGTGAGTGAGACAGAGAGAGAAAGAGAAGCTGTGAGTGAGAGAGAGAAGGAGAAAGATAAGCTGTGAGAGAGAGAGAGAAAGAGAAGCTGTGAGTGAGAGAGAGAGAAATAGAAGCTGTGATTGAGAGTGAGAGAGAGAGAGAAAGAGAAGCTGTGAGTGAGAGAGAGAGAAGCTGTGAGTGAGAGAGAGAAAGAGAAGCTGTGATTGAGAGTGAGAGAGAGAAAGAGAAGCTGTGAGTGGGAGAGAGAGAAAGAGAGTCTGTGAGTGAGAGAGAGAGAAAGAGAAGCTGTGAGTGAGTGAGAGAGAGAAAGGGAAGCTGTGAGTGAGAGAGAGAGAAAGAGAACCTGTCAGTGAGAGAGAGAGAGAAAGAGAAGCTGTGAGTGAGAAGGAGAGGGAAAGAGAAGCTGTGAGTGAGTGAGAGAGAGAGAGAGAGAAATTAGTGCGAGAAAGAGAGAAGCTGTGAGTGAGAGAGTGAGAGAGAGAAAGAGAAGCTGTTAGTGAGTGAGAGAGAGAGAAAGAGAAGTTGTGAGTGAGAGAGAGAGAAAGAGAAGCTGTGAGTGAGAGAGAGAAAGAGAGAAAGAGAAGCTGTGAGTGAGAGAGAGAAAGAGAAGCTGTGAGTGAGATGGAGAGAGAGAAAGAGAAGCTGAGAGTGAGAGAGAGAGAAATTGAAGCTGTGAGTGAGAGAGAGAGAGAAAGAGAAGCTGTGTGTGTGAGAGAGAAAGATAGTCTGAGAAAGAGAGAGTGAAAGAGAAGCTGTGAGTGAGAGAGAGAGAAGCTGTGAGTGAGAGAGTGAGAAAGAGAGTGAGAAAGAGAGAGTAAAAGAGAAGCTATGAGTGAGAGAGAGAGAGAGAGAAGCTGTGACTGAGAGAGAGAGAAGCTGTGAGTGAGAGAGAGAGAGAAAGAGAAGCTGTGAGTGAGAGAGAGAGAAAGAGAAGCTGTGAGTGACAGAGAGAGAGAAAGCAAAGCTGTGAGTGAGAGAGAGAGAGAGAAAGAGAAGCTGTGAGTGAGAGAGAGAGAGAAGCTGTGAGTGAGTGAGAGAGAGAGAGAGAGAAGCTGTGAGTGAGAGAGTGAGAAAGAGAGTGAGAAAGAGAGAGTAAAAGAGAAGCTGTGAGTGACAGAGAGAGAGAATCTGTGAGTGAGAGAGAGAGAAGCTGTGAGAGAGAGAGAGAGAAAGAGAAGCTGTGAGTGAGAGAGAAACAGAAGCTGAGAGTGAGTGAGAGAGAGAAAGAGAAGCTGTGAGTGAAAGAGAGAGAAAGAGAAGCTGTGAGTTAGAGAGAGAGAGAGAAATTAGAGTGAGAAAGAGAGAGAGAAAGAGAAGCTGTGAGTGGGAGAGAGAGAAAGAGTGTCTGTGAGTGAGAGAGAGAGAAAGAGAAGCTGTGAGTGAGAGAGAGAGAGAGAAGCTGTGAGTGAGAGAGAGAGAGAACCTGTGAGTGAGAGAGAGAGGAGAAGCTGTGAGTGAGTGAGAGAGAGAAAGAGAAGCTGTGAGTGAGAGAGAGAGAGAGAAAGAGAAGCTGTGAGTGAGAGAGAGAAAGAGAAGCTGTGAGTGAGAGAGAGAGAGAAAAAGAAGCTGTGTGTGAGATAGAGAGAGAAAGAGAAGCTGTTAGTGAGAGAGAGGGAAAGAGAAGCTGTGAGTGAGAGTGAGAGTGAGAGAGAGAAGCTGTGTGTGTGTGTGAGAGAGAAGATATGAGTGAGAGAGAGAAAGTGAAGCTGTGAGTGAGAGAGAGAAGATGTGAGTGAGAGAGAGAGAGAAAGAGAAGCTGTGAGTGAGAGAGAGAGAAAGTAAGAGAAGCTGTGAGTGAGACAGAGAGAGAAAGAGTGTCTGTGAGTGAGAGAGAGAGAAAGAGAAGCTGTGAGTGAGAGAGAGAGAGAGAAGCTGTGAGTGAGAGAGAGAGAGAACCTGTGAGTGAGAGAGAGAGGAGAAGCTGTGAGTGAGTGAGAGAGAGAAAGGGAAGCTGTGAGTGAGTGAGAGAGAGAAAGAGAAGCTGTGTGTGTGTGCGAGAGAGAAAGAGAAGCTGTGAGTGAGAGAGAGAGAGAAAAAGAAGCTGTGTGTGTGTGAGAGAGAAAGAGAAGCTATGAGTGAGATAGAGAGAGAAAGAGAAGCTGTTAGTGAGAGAGAGGGAAAGAGAAGCTGTGAGTGAGAGTGAGGGAGAGAAGCTGTGTGTGTGTGAGAGAGAGAAGATATGAGTGAGAGAAAGAAAGTGAAGCTGTGAGTGAGACAGAGAGAGAGAAAGAGAAGCTGTGAGTGAGAGAGAGAGGGAGAAAGAGAAGCTTTGTGTGTGTGTGAGAGAAAGAGAAGCTGTGAGTGAGAGTGCGTGAGATAGAGAGAATGAGAAGCTGTGAGTGAGAGAGAGAGAGAAAGAGAAGCTGTGAGTGAGAGAGAGAGAGAATGAGAAGCTGTGAGTGAGAGAGAGAGAAGCTGTGAGTGAGAGAGAGAGAGAAGATGTGAGTGAGAGAGAGAGAGAAAGAGAATCTGTGAGTGAGAGAGAGAGAAAGTAAGAGAAGCTGTGAGTGAGACAGAGAGAGAAAGAGAAGCTGTGAGTGAGAGACAGAGGGAGAAAGATAAGCTGTGAGAGAGAGAGAGAAAGAGAAGCTGTGAGTGAGAGAGAGAGAGAAAGAGAAGCTGTGATTGAGAGTGAGAGAGAGAGATAAAGAGAAGCTGTGAGTGAGTGAGAGAGAAAGAGAAGCTGTGAGTGAGAGAGAGAGAAGCTGTGAGTGAGAGAGAGAAAGAGAAGCAGTGATTAAGAGTGAGAGAGAGAAAGAGAAGCTGTGAGTGGGAGAGAGAGAAAGAGAGTCTGTGAGTGAGAGAGAGAGAAAGAGAAGCTGTGAGTGTGTGTGAGAGAGAAAGGGAAGCTGTGAGTGAGAGAGAGAGAAAGAGAACCTGTCAGTGAGAGAGAGAAAGAAAGAGAAGCTGTGAGTGAGAGAGAGAGAGAGAAAGAGACGTTGTGAGTGAGAGAGAGAGAGAGAGAGAATGAGAAGCTGTGAGTGAGAGAGAGAGAAGCTGTGAGTGAGAGAGAGAAAGGGAAGCTGTGAGTGAGAGAGAGAGAGAGAAGATTTGAGTGAGAGAGAGAGAGAAAGAGAAGCTGTAAATGAGAGAGAGAGAAAGAAAGAGAAGCTGTGAGTGAGAGAGAGAGAGAAGCTGTGAGTGAGAGAGAGAAAGAGAAGCTGTGTGTGAGAGAGAGAGAGAAAGAGAAGCTGTGAGTGAGAGAGAGAGAAAAAGAAGCTGTGTGTTTGTGAGAGAGAGAGAAAGAGAAGCTGTGAGTGAGATAGAGAGAGAAAGAGAAGCTGTTAGTGAGAGAGAGGGAAAGAGAAGCTGTGAGTGAGAGTGAGAGAGTGAAGCTGTGTGTGTGTGAGAGAAGATGTGAGTGAGTGAGAGAGAGAAAGAGAAGCTGTGAGTGAGAGAGAGAGAGAGAAAGAGAAGCTGTGAGTGAGAGAGAGAGAGTGAGAAAGAGAAGCTGTGTGATAGAGAGAGAGAAAGAGAAGCTGTGTGTGTGTGTGAGAGAGAAAGATAGTCTGAGAAAGAGAGAGTGAAAGAGAAGCTGTGAGAGTGAGAGAGAGAAAGAGAAGCTGTTGGTGAGAGTGAGAGAGAGAGAGAAAGAGAAGCTGTGAGTGAGAGAGTTAGAAAGAGAATCTGTGAGTGAGAGAGAGAGAGAGAAAGAGAAGCTGTGAGTGAGAGAGAGAAAGAGAAGCTGTGAGAGTGAGAGAGAGAAAGAGAAGCTGTTGGTGAGAGTGAGAGAGAGAGAGAAAGATAAGCTGTGAGTGAGAGAGTTAGAAAGAGAATCTGTGAGTGAGAGACAGAGAGAGAAAGAGAAGCTGTGAGTGAGAGAGAGAAAGAGAAGCTGTAAGTGAGAGGGAGAGAGAGAAAGAGAAGCTGAGACTGACACAGAGAGATGAAGCTGTGAGTTAGAGAGAGAGAGAAAGAGAAGCTGTGAGTTAGAGAGAGAGAGAAAAAGAAGCTGTGAGTGACAGAGAGATAGAAAGAGAAGCTGAGAGTGTGTGTGAGAGAGAAAGTGAAGCTGTGAGTGAGAGAGAGAAAGAGAAGCTGTGTCTGTGTGTGAGAGAGAAAGATAGTCTGAGAAAGAGAGTGTGAAAGAGAAGCTGTGTGTGTGAGAGAGAGAAGCTGTGAGTGAGAGAGTGAGAAAGAGAAAGTAAAAGAGAAGCTGTGACTGAGGGAGAGAAGCTGTGAGTGAGAGAGAGAGATGTGAGTGAGAGAGTGAGAAAGCGAGTGAGAAAAAGAGAGTAAAAGAGAAGCTGTGAGTGAGAGAGACAGAAATAAAGAGAAGCTGTGAGTGAGAGAGAGAGAGAAAGAGAAGCTGAGAGTGAGAGAGAGAGAAAGATAATCTGAGAACGGGAGAGTGAAAAAGAGAGTGAGAAAGAGAGAGTAAAAGAGAAGCTGTGAGTGAGAGAGAGAGAATCTGTGAGTGAGAGATAGAGAAGCTGTGAGTGAGAGAGAGAGAGAAACAGAAGCTGTGAGTGAGAGAGAAACAGAAGCTGAGAGTGAGTGAGAGAGAGAAAGAGAATATGTGAGTGAGAGAGAGAGAAAGAGAAGCTGTGAGTGAGAGAGAGAGAAAGAGAAATTAGAGTGAAAAAGAGAGAGAGAAAGAGAAACTGTGAGTGGGAGAGAGAGAGAGTGTGTGTGAGTGAGAGAGACAGAGAGAGAAAGAGAAGCTGTGAGTGAGAGAGAGAGAGAAATTAGAGTGAGAAAGAGAGAGAGAAAGAGAAGCTGTGAGTGGGAGAGAGAGAAAGAGTGTCTGTGAGTGAGAGAGAGAGAAAGAGAAGCTGTGAGTGAAAGAGAGAGAAAGAGAAGCTGTGAGTGAGAGAGTTAGAAAGAGAATCTGTGAGTGAGAGAGAGAGAGAGAAAGAGAAGCTGTGAGTGAGAGAGAGAAAGAGAAGCTGTGAGAGTGAGAGAGAGAAAGAGAAGCTGTTGGTGAGAGTGAGAGAGAGAGAGAAAGATAAGCTGTGAGTGAGAGAGTTAGAAAGAGAATCTGTGAGTGAGAGACAGAGAGAGAAAGAGAAGCTGTGAGTGAGAGAGAGAAAGAGAAGCTGTAAGTGAGAGGGAGAGAGAGAAAGAGAAGCTGAGACTGACACAGAGAGATGAAGCTGTGAGTTAGAGAGAGAGAGAAAGAGAAGCTGTGAGTTAGAGAGAGAGAGAAAAAGAAGCTGTGAGTGACAGAGAGATAGAAAGAGAAGCTGAGAGTGTGTGTGAGAGAGAAAGTGAAGCTGTGAGTGAGAGAGAGAAAGAGAAGCTGTGTCTGTGTGTGAGAGAGAAAGATAGTCTGAGAAAGAGAGTGTGAAAGAGAAGCTGTGTGTGTGAGAGAGAGAAGCTGTGAGTGAGAGAGTGAGAAAGAGAAAGTAAAAGAGAAGCTGTGACTGAGGGAGAGAAGCTGTGAGTGAGAGAGAGAGATGTGAGTGAGAGAGTGAGAAAGCGAGTGAGAAAAAGAGAGTAAAAGAGAAGCTGTGAGTGAGAGAGACAGAAATAAAGAGAAGCTGTGAGTGAGAGAGAGAGAGAAAGAGAAGCTGAGAGTGAGAGAGAGAGAAAGATAATCTGAGAACGGGAGAGTGAAAAAGAGAGTGAGAAAGAGAGAGTAAAAGAGAAGCTGTGAGTGAGAGAGAGAGAATCTGTGAGTGAGAGATAGAGAAGCTGTGAGTGAGAGAGAGAGAGAAACAGAAGCTGTGAGTGAGAGAGAAACAGAAGCTGAGAGTGAGTGAGAGAGAGAAAGAGAATATGTGAGTGAGAGAGAGAGAAAGAGAAGCTGTGAGTGAGAGAGAGAGAAAGAGAAATTAGAGTGAAAAAGAGAGAGAGAAAGAGAAACTGTGAGTGGGAGAGAGAGAGAGTGTGTGTGAGTGAGAGAGACAGAGAGAGAAAGAGAAGCTGTGAGTGAGAGAGAGAGAGAAATTAGAGTGAGAAAGAGAGAGAGAAAGAGAAGCTGTGAGTGGGAGAGAGAGAAAGAGTGTCTGTGAGTGAGAGAGAGAGAAAGAGAAGCTGTGAGTGAAAGAGAGAGAAAGAGAAGCTGTGAGTTAGAGAGAGAGAAATTAGAGTGAGAAAGAGAGAGAGAAAGAGAAGCTGTGAGTGGGAGAGAGAGAAAGAGTGTCTGTGAGTGAGAGAGAGAGAAAGAGAAGCTGTGAGTGAGAGAGAGAGAGAGAAGCTGTGAGTGAGAGAGAGAGAGAAAGAGAAGCTGTGAGTGAGAGAGAGAGAGAAAGCAAAGCTGTGAGTGAGAGAGAGAGAGAAAGAGAAGCTGTGAGTGAGAGAGAGAGAGAAGCTGTGAGTGAGTGAGTGAGAGTGAGAGAAGCTATGAGAGAGAGAGAGAGAAAGAGAAGCTGTGAGTGAGAGAGAAACAGAAGCTGAGAGTGAGTGAGAGAGAGAAAGAGAAGCAGTGAGTGAAAGAGAGAGAAAGAGAAGCTGTGAGTTAGAGAGAGAGAGAAATTAGAGTGAGAAAGAGAGAGAGAAAGAGAAGCTGTGAGTGGGAGAGAGAGAAAGAGTGTCTGTGAGTGAGAGAGAGAGAAAGAGAAGCTATGAGTGAGAGAGAGAGAAGCTGTGAGTGAGAGAGAGAGAGAACCTGTGAGTGAGAGAGAGAGGAGAAGCTGTGAGTGAGTGAGAGAGAGAAAGGGAAGCTGTGAGTGAGTGAGAGAGAGAAAGAGAAGCTGTGTGTGTGTGAGAGAGAGAAAGAGAAGCTGTGAGTGGGAGAGAGAGAGAGAAAGAAGCTGTGTGTGTGAGAGAGAGAAAGAGAAGCTGTGAGTGAGATAGAGAGAGAAAGAGAAGCTGTTAGTGAGAGAGAGGGAAAGAGAAGCTGTGAGTGAGAGTGAGGGAGAGAAGCTGTGTGTGTGTGAGAGAGAGAAGATATGAGTGAGAGAAAGAAAGAGAATCTGTGAGTGAGACAGAGGGAGAGAAAGAGAAGCTGTGAGTGAGAGAGAGAGGGAGAAAGAGAAGCTTTGTGTGTGTGAGAGAGGAAGAGAAGCTGTGAGTGAGAGAGAGAGAGAAAGAGAAGCTGTGAGTGAGAGAGAGAATGAGAAGCTGTGAGTGAGAGAGAGAGAAGCTGTGAGTGAGAGAGAGAGAGAATAGATGTGAGTGAGAGAGAGAGAGAGAAAGAGAATCTGTGAGTGAGAGAGAGAGAAAGTAAGAGAAGCTGTGAGTGAGACAGAGAGAGAGATAAAGAGAAGCTGTGAGTGAGTGAGAGAGAAAGAGAAGCTGTGAGTGAGAGAGAGAGAAGCTGTGAGTGAGAGAGAGAAAGAGAAGCAGTGATTAAGAGTGAGAGAGAGAAAGAGAAGCTGTGAGTGGGAGAGAGAGAAAGAGAGTCTGTGAGTGAGAGAGAGAGAAAGAGAAGCTGTGAGTGAGTGAGAGAGAGAAAGGGAAGCTGTGAGTGAGAGAGAGAGAAAGAGAACCTGTCAGTGACAGAGAGAGAGAAAGAGAAGCTGTGAGTGAGAAGGAGAGGGAAAGAGAAGCTGTGAGTGAGTGAGCGAGAGAGAGAGAAAGAGAAGCTGTGAGAGAGAAAGAGAGAAGCTGTGAGTGAGAGAGTGAGAGAGAGAAAAGAAGCTGTTAGTGAGTGAGTGAGAGAGAGAGAATGAGTTGTGAGTGAGAGAGAGAGAAAGAGAAGCTGTGATTGAGAGAGAGTGAGAAACAGATGCTGTGAGTGAGAGAGAGAAAGAGAAGCTGTGAGAGGGAGACAGAGAAAGAGAAGCTGAGAGTGACACAGGGAGAGAAGCTGTGAGTTAGAGAGAGAGAGAGAAAGAGAAGCTGTGTGTGACAGAGAGAGAGAAAGAGAAGCTGAGAGTGAGAGAGAGAGAAATTGAAGCTGTGAGTGAGACAGAGAGAGAAAGAGAAGCTGTGTGTGAGAGAGAGAAAGAAGCTGTGAGTGAGAGAGTGAGAAAGAGAGTGAGAAAGAGAGAGTAAAAGAGAAGCTATGAGTGAGAGAGAGAGAGAAGCTGTGACTGAGAGAGAGAGAAGCTGTGAGTGAGAGAGAGAGAGAAAGAGAAGCTGTGAGTGAGAGAGAGAGAAAGATAATCTGAGAACGGGAGAGTGAAAGAGAAGCTGTGAGTGAGAGAGAGAGAGTGAAGCTGTGTGTGTGTGAGAGAGAAGATGTGAGTGAGAGAATAAGTGAAGCTGGGAGTGAGTGAGAGAGAGAAGATGTGAGTGAGAGAGAGAGAGAAAGAGAAGCTGTGAGTGAGAGAGAGAGAGAGAAAGAGAAGCTGTGAGTGAGAGAGAGAGGGAGAAAGAGAAGCTGTGTGATAGAGAGAGAGAAAGAGAAGCTGTGTGTGTGGGTGTGAGAGAAAGATAGTCTGAGAAAGAGAGAGTGAAAGAGAAGCTGTGAGAGTGAGAGAAAGAGAAGCTGTTGGTGAGAGTGAGAGAGAGAGAAAGAGAAGCTGTGAGTGAGAGAGTTAGAAAGAGAATCTGTGAGTGAGAGAGAGAGAGAAAGAGAAGCTGTGAGTGAGAGAGAGAAAGAGAAGCTGTGAGTGAGAGGGAGAGAGAGAAAGAGAAGCTGAGACTGACACAGAGAGTTGAAGCTGTGAGTTAGAGAGAGAGAGAAAGAGAAGCTGTGAGTGACAGAGAGAGAGAAAGAGAAGCTGAGAGTGTGTGAGAGAGAGAAAGTGAAGCTGTGAGTGAGAGAGAGAGAGAAAGAGAAGCTGTGTGTGTGTGAGAGAGAGAAAGATAGTCTGAGAAAGAGAGTGTGAAAGAGAGTGTGAAAGCTGTGAGTGAGAGAGAGAAAGAGAAGCTGTGTGTGAGAGAGAGAGAGAAAGAGAAGCTGTGAGTGAGAGAGAGAGAAAAAGAAGCTGTGTGTTTGTGAGAGAGAGAGAAAGAGAAGCTGTGAGTGAGATAGAGAGAGAAAGAGAAGCTGTTAGTGAGAGAGAGGGAAAGAGAAGCTGTGAGTGAGAGTGAGAGAGTGAAGCTGTGTGTGTGTGAGAGAAGATGTGAGTGAGTGAGAGAGAGAAAGAGAAGCTGTGAGTGAGAGAGAGAGAGAGAAAGAGAAGCTGTGAGTGAGAGAGAGAGAGTGAGAAAGAGAAGCTGTGTGATAGAGAGAGAGAAAGAGAAGCTGTGTGTGTGTGTGAGAGAGAAAGATAGTCTGAGAAAGAGAGAGTGAAAGAGAAGCTGTGAGAGTGAGAGAGAGAAAGAGAAGCTGTTGGTGAGAGTGAGAGAGAGAGAGAAAGAGAAGCTGTGAGTGAGAGAGTTAGAAAGAGAATCTGTGAGTGAGAGAGAGAGAGAGAAAGAGAAGCTGTGAGTGAGAGAGAGAAAGAGAAGCTGTGAGAGTGAGAGAGAGAAAGAGAAGCTGTTGGTGAGAGTGAGAGAGAGAGAGAAAGATAAGCTGTGAGTGAGAGAGTTAGAAAGAGAATCTGTGAGTGAGAGACAGAGAGAGAAAGAGAAGCTGTGAGTGAGAGAGAGAAAGAGAAGCTGTAAGTGAGAGGGAGAGAGAGAAAGAGAAGCTGAGACTGACACAGAGAGATGAAGCTGTGAGTTAGAGAGAGAGAGAAAGAGAAGCTGTGAGTTAGAGAGAGAGAGAAAAAGAAGCTGTGAGTGACAGAGAGATAGAAAGAGAAGCTGAGAGTGTGTGTGAGAGAGAAAGTGAAGCTGTGAGTGAGAGAGAGAAAGAGAAGCTGTGTCTGTGTGTGAGAGAGAAAGATAGTCTGAGAAAGAGAGTGTGAAAGAGAAGCTGTGTGTGTGAGAGAGAGAAGCTGTGAGTGAGAGAGTGAGAAAGAGAAAGTAAAAGAGAAGCTGTGACTGAGGGAGAGAAGCTGTGAGTGAGAGAGAGAGATGTGAGTGAGAGAGTGAGAAAGCGAGTGAGAAAAAGAGAGTAAAAGAGAAGCTGTGAGTGAGAGAGACAGAAATAAAGAGAAGCTGTGAGTGAGAGAGAGAGAGAAAGAGAAGCTGAGAGTGAGAGAGAGAGAAAGATAATCTGAGAACGGGAGAGTGAAAAAGAGAGTGAGAAAGAGAGAGTAAAAGAGAAGCTGTGAGTGAGAGAGAGAGAATCTGTGAGTGAGAGATAGAGAAGCTGTGAGTGAGAGAGAGAGAGAAACAGAAGCTGTGAGTGAGAGAGAAACAGAAGCTGAGAGTGAGTGAGAGAGAGAAAGAGAATATGTGAGTGAGAGAGAGAGAAAGAGAAGCTGTGAGTGAGAGAGAGAGAAAGAGAAATTAGAGTGAAAAAGAGAGAGAGAAAGAGAAACTGTGAGTGGGAGAGAGAGAGAGTGTGTGTGAGTGAGAGAGACAGAGAGAGAAAGAGAAGCTGTGAGTGAGAGAGAGAGAGAAATTAGAGTGAGAAAGAGAGAGAGAAAGAGAAGCTGTGAGTGGGAGAGAGAGAAAGAGTGTCTGTGAGTGAGAGAGAGAGAAAGAGAAGCTGTGAGTGAAAGAGAGAGAAAGAGAAGCTGTGAGTGAGAGAGTTAGAAAGAGAATCTGTGAGTGAGAGAGAGAGAGAGAAAGAGAAGCTGTGAGTGAGAGAGAGAAAGAGAAGCTGTGAGAGTGAGAGAGAGAAAGAGAAGCTGTTGGTGAGAGTGAGAGAGAGAGAGAAAGATAAGCTGTGAGTGAGAGAGTTAGAAAGAGAATCTGTGAGTGAGAGACAGAGAGAGAAAGAGAAGCTGTGAGTGAGAGAGAGAAAGAGAAGCTGTAAGTGAGAGGGAGAGAGAGAAAGAGAAGCTGAGACTGACACAGAGAGATGAAGCTGTGAGTTAGAGAGAGAGAGAAAGAGAAGCTGTGAGTTAGAGAGAGAGAGAAAAAGAAGCTGTGAGTGACAGAGAGATAGAAAGAGAAGCTGAGAGTGTGTGTGAGAGAGAAAGTGAAGCTGTGAGTGAGAGAGAGAAAGAGAAGCTGTGTCTGTGTGTGAGAGAGAAAGATAGTCTGAGAAAGAGAGTGTGAAAGAGAAGCTGTGTGTGTGAGAGAGAGAAGCTGTGAGTGAGAGAGTGAGAAAGAGAAAGTAAAAGAGAAGCTGTGACTGAGGGAGAGAAGCTGTGAGTGAGAGAGAGAGATGTGAGTGAGAGAGTGAGAAAGCGAGTGAGAAAAAGAGAGTAAAAGAGAAGCTGTGAGTGAGAGAGACAGAAATAAAGAGAAGCTGTGAGTGAGAGAGAGAGAGAAAGAGAAGCTGAGAGTGAGAGAGAGAGAAAGATAATCTGAGAACGGGAGAGTGAAAAAGAGAGTGAGAAAGAGAGAGTAAAAGAGAAGCTGTGAGTGAGAGAGAGAGAATCTGTGAGTGAGAGATAGAGAAGCTGTGAGTGAGAGAGAGAGAGAAACAGAAGCTGTGAGTGAGAGAGAAACAGAAGCTGAGAGTGAGTGAGAGAGAGAAAGAGAATATGTGAGTGAGAGAGAGAGAAAGAGAAGCTGTGAGTGAGAGAGAGAGAAAGAGAAATTAGAGTGAAAAAGAGAGAGAGAAAGAGAAACTGTGAGTGGGAGAGAGAGAGAGTGTGTGTGAGTGAGAGAGACAGAGAGAGAAAGAGAAGCTGTGAGTGAGAGAGAGAGAGAAATTAGAGTGAGAAAGAGAGAGAGAAAGAGAAGCTGTGAGTGGGAGAGAGAGAAAGAGTGTCTGTGAGTGAGAGAGAGAGAAAGAGAAGCTGTGAGTGAAAGAGAGAGAAAGAGAAGCTGTGAGTTAGAGAGAGAGAAATTAGAGTGAGAAAGAGAGAGAGAAAGAGAAGCTGTGAGTGGGAGAGAGAGAAAGAGTGTCTGTGAGTGAGAGAGAGAGAAAGAGAAGCTGTGAGTGAGAGAGAGAGAGAGAAGCTGTGAGTGAGAGAGAGAGAGAAAGAGAAGCTGTGAGTGAGAGAGAGAGAGAAAGCAAAGCTGTGAGTGAGAGAGAGAGAGAAAGAGAAGCTGTGAGTGAGAGAGAGAGAGAAGCTGTGAGTGAGTGAGTGAGAGTGAGAGAAGCTATGAGAGAGAGAGAGAGAAAGAGAAGCTGTGAGTGAGAGAGAAACAGAAGCTGAGAGTGAGTGAGAGAGAGAAAGAGAAGCAGTGAGTGAAAGAGAGAGAAAGAGAAGCTGTGAGTTAGAGAGAGAGAGAAATTAGAGTGAGAAAGAGAGAGAGAAAGAGAAGCTGTGAGTGGGAGAGAGAGAAAGAGTGTCTGTGAGTGAGAGAGAGAGAAAGAGAAGCTATGAGTGAGAGAGAGAGAAGCTGTGAGTGAGAGAGAGAGAGAACCTGTGAGTGAGAGAGAGAGGAGAAGCTGTGAGTGAGTGAGAGAGAGAAAGGGAAGCTGTGAGTGAGTGAGAGAGAGAAAGAGAAGCTGTGTGTGTGTGAGAGAGAGAAAGAGAAGCTGTGAGTGGGAGAGAGAGAGAGAAAGAAGCTGTGTG
This sequence comes from Bradypodion pumilum, assembly GCA_035047305.1. Taxonomy (NCBI): domain Eukaryota; kingdom Metazoa; phylum Chordata; class Lepidosauria; order Squamata; family Chamaeleonidae; genus Bradypodion; species Bradypodion pumilum. The sequence continues at coordinate 267,262,624 of JAWDJD010000001.1, read as the reverse complement.
TGTGAGAGAGAGAAAGAGAAGCTGTGAGTGAGATAGAGAGAGAAAGAGAAGCTGTTAGTGAGAGAGAGGGAAAGAGAAGCTGTGAGTGAGAGTGAGGGAGAGAAGCTGTGTGTGTGTGAGAGAGAGAAGATATGAGTGAGAGAAAGAAAGAGAATCTGTGAGTGAGACAGAGGGAGAGAAAGAGAAGCTGTGAGTGAGAGAGAGAGGGAGAAAGAGAAGCTTTGTGTGTGTGAGAGAGGAAGAGAAGCTGTGAGTGAGAGAGAGAGAGAAAGAGAAGCTGTGAGTGAGAGAGAGAATGAGAAGCTGTGAGTGAGAGAGAGAGAAGCTGTGAGTGAGAGAGAGAGAGAATAGATGTGAGTGAGAGAGAGAGAGAGAAAGAGAATCTGTGAGTGAGAGAGAGAGAAAGTAAGAGAAGCTGTGAGTGAGACAGAGAGAGAGATAAAGAGAAGCTGTGAGTGAGTGAGAGAGAAAGAGAAGCTGTGAGTGAGAGAGAGAGAAGCTGTGAGTGAGAGAGAGAAAGAGAAGCAGTGATTAAGAGTGAGAGAGAGAAAGAGAAGCTGTGAGTGGGAGAGAGAGAAAGAGAGTCTGTGAGTGAGAGAGAGAGAAAGAGAAGCTGTGAGTGAGTGAGAGAGAGAAAGGGAAGCTGTGAGTGAGAGAGAGAGAAAGAGAACCTGTCAGTGACAGAGAGAGAGAAAGAGAAGCTGTGAGTGAGAAGGAGAGGGAAAGAGAAGCTGTGAGTGAGTGAGCGAGAGAGAGAGAAAGAGAAGCTGTGAGAGAGAAAGAGAGAAGCTGTGAGTGAGAGAGTGAGAGAGAGAAAAGAAGCTGTTAGTGAGTGAGTGAGAGAGAGAGAATGAGTTGTGAGTGAGAGAGAGAGAAAGAGAAGCTGTGATTGAGAGAGAGTGAGAAACAGATGCTGTGAGTGAGAGAGAGAAAGAGAAGCTGTGAGAGGGAGACAGAGAAAGAGAAGCTGAGAGTGACACAGGGAGAGAAGCTGTGAGTTAGAGAGAGAGAGAGAAAGAGAAGCTGTGTGTGACAGAGAGAGAGAAAGAGAAGCTGAGAGTGAGAGAGAGAGAAATTGAAGCTGTGAGTGAGACAGAGAGAGAAAGAGAAGCTGTGTGTGTGAGAGAGAAAGAAGCTGTGAGTGAGAGAGTGAGAAAGAGAGTGAGAAAGAGAGAGTAAAAGAGAAGCTATGAGTGAGAGAGAGAGAGAAGCTGTGACTGAGAGAGAGAGAAGCTGTGAGTGAGAGAGAGAGAGAAAGAGAAGCTGTGAGTGAGAGAGAGAGAAAGATAATCTGAGAACGGGAGAGTGAAAGAGAAGCTGTGAGTGAGAGAGAGAGAGTGAAGCTGTGTGTGTGTGAGAGAGAAGATGTGAGTGAGAGAATAAGTGAAGCTGGGAGTGAGTGAGAGAGAGAAGATGTGAGTGAGAGAGAGAGAGAAAGAGAAGCTGTGAGTGAGAGAGAGAGAGAGAAAGAGAAGCTGTGAGTGAGAGAGAGAGGGAGAAAGAGAAGCTGTGTGATAGAGAGAGAGAAAGAGAAGCTGTGTGTGTGGGTGTGAGAGAAAGATAGTCTGAGAAAGAGAGAGTGAAAGAGAAGCTGTGAGAGTGAGAGAAAGAGAAGCTGTTGGTGAGAGTGAGAGAGAGAGAAAGAGAAGCTGTGAGTGAGAGAGTTAGAAAGAGAATCTGTGAGTGAGAGAGAGAGAGAAAGAGAAGCTGTGAGTGAGAGAGAGAAAGAGAAGCTGTGAGTGAGAGGGAGAGAGAGAAAGAGAAGCTGAGACTGACACAGAGAGTTGAAGCTGTGAGTTAGAGAGAGAGAGAAAGAGAAGCTGTGAGTGACAGAGAGAGAGAAAGAGAAGCTGAGAGTGTGTGAGAGAGAGAAAGTGAAGCTGTGAGTGAGAGAGAGAGAGAAAGAGAAGCTGTGTGTGTGTGAGAGAGAGAAAGATAGTCTGAGAAAGAGAGTGTGAAAGAGAAGCTGTGTGTGAGAGAGAGAGAAGCTGTGAGTGAGAGAGTGAGAAAGAGAGAGTAAAAGAGAAGCTGTGAGTGAGAGAGAGAAGCTGTGAGTGAGAGAGAGAGAAGCTGTGAGTGAGAGAGTGAGAAAGCGAGTGAGAAAGAGAGAGTAAACGAGAAGCTGTGAGTGAGAGAGAGAGAGAAGCTGTGAGTGAGAGAGAGAGAAAGCAAAGCTGTGAGTGAGAGAGAGAGAGAAATAAAGAGAAGCTGTGAGTGAGAGAGAGAGAGAAAGAGAAGCTGAGAGTGTGAGAGAGAGAAAGATAAGCTGAGAACGGGAGAGTGAAAGAGAAGCTGTGAGTGAGAGAGAGAGAGAGTGAAGCTGAGTGAGAGAGTGAGAAAGAGAGTGAGAAAGAGAGAGTAAAAGAGAAGCTGTGAGTGATAGAGAGAGAATCTGTGAGTGAGAGAGAGAGAAACAGAAGCTGTGTGAGAGAGAGAAACAGAAGCTGAGAGTGAGTGAGAGAGAGAAAGAGAATGTGTGAGTGAGAGAGAGAGAAAGAGAAGCTGTGAGTGTGAGAGAGAGAAAGAGAAGCTGTGAGTGAGAGAGAGAAAGAGAAATTAGAGTGAAAAAGAGAGAGAGAAAGAGAAGCTGTGAGTGGGAGAGAGAGAGTGTGTGTGTGAGTGAGAGAGAGAGAGACAAAGAGAACCTGTGAGTGAGAGAGAGAGAGAACCTGTGAGAGAGAGAGAGAGGAGAACCTGTGAGTGAGTGAGAGAGAGAAAGGGAAGCTGTGAGTGAGTGAGAGAGAGAAAGAGAAGCTGTGTGTGTGTGAGAGAGAGAAAGAGAAGCTGTGAGTGAGAGAGAGAGAGAAAAAGAAGCTGTGTGTGTGAGAGAGAAAGAGAAGCTGTGAGTGAGATAGAGAGAGAAAGAGAAGCTGTTAGTGAGAGAGAGGGAAAGAGAAGCTGAGAGTGAGAGTGAGAGAGAGAAGCTGTGTGTGTGTGAGAGAGAGAAGATATGAGTGAGAGAGAGAAAGTGAAGCTGTGAGTGAGAGAGAGAGAGAAAAGATGTGAGTGAGAGAGAGAGAGAAAGAGAAGCTGTGAGTGAGAGAGAGAGAAAGAAAGAGAAGCTGTGAGTGAGACAGAGAGAGAGAAAGAGAAGCTGTGAGAGAGAGAGTGAGGGAGAAAGAGAAGCTGTGTGTGTGTGAGAGAGAAAGAGAAGCTGTGAGTGAGAGTGAGTGAGAGAGAGAGAATGAGAAGGTGTGAGTGAGAGAGAGAGAAAGAGAAGCTGTGAGTGAGAGAGAGAGAGAATGAGAAGCTGTGAGTGAGAGAGAGATGCTGTGAGTGAGTGAGAGAGAGAGAAGCTGTGAGTGAGAGAGAGAGAGAAGATGTGAGTGAGAGAGAGAGAGAAAGAGAAGCTGTGAGTGAGAGAGAGAGAAAGTAAGAGAAGCTGTGAGTGAGACAGAGAGAGAAAGAGAAGCTGTGAGTGAGAGAGAGAGGGAGAAAGATAAGCTGTGAGAGAGAGAGAGAGAGAGAGAAGCTGTGAGAGAGAGAGAGAGAAAGAGAAGCTGTGAGTGAGAGAGAGAGTAATAGAAGCTGTGATTGAGAGTGAGAGAGAAAGAGAAAGAGAAGCTGTGAGTGAGAGAGAGAGAAGCTGTGAGAGAGAGAGAGAAAGAGAAGCTGTGATTGAGAGTGAGAGAGAGAAAGAGAAGCTGTGAGTGGGAGAGAGAAAGAGAAGCTGTGAGTGAGAGAGAGAGACAAAGAGAAGCTGTGAGTGAGAGAGAAACAGAAGCTGAGAGTGAGTGAGAGAGAGAAAGAGAAGCTGTGAGTGAAAGAGAGAGAAAGAGAAGCTGTGAGTTAGAGAGAGAGAAAGAGAGAAATTAGAGTGAGAAAGAGAGAGAGAGAAGCTGTGAGTGGGAGAGAGAGAAAGAGTGTCTGTGAGTGAGAGAGAGAGAAAGAGAAGCTGTGAGTGAGAGAGAGAGAGAGAAGCTGTGAGTGAGAGAGAGAGAGAACCTGTGAGTAAGAGAGAGAGGAGAAGCTGTGAGTGAGTGAGAGAGAGAAAGGGAAGCTGTGAGTGAGTGAGAGAGAGAAAGAGAAGCTGTGTGTGTGTGAGAGAGAGAAAGAGAAGCTGTGAGTGAGAGAGAGAGAAAAAAGAAGCTATGTGTGTGTGTGAGAGAAAGAGAAGCTGTGAGTGAGATAGAGAGAGAAAGAGAAGCTGTTAGTGAGAGAGAGGGAAAGAGAAGCTGTGAGTGAGAGTGAGGGAGAGAATCTTTGTGTGTGTGTGAGAGAGAAGATATGAGTGAGAGAAAGAAAGAGAAGCTGTGAGTGAGACAGAGAGAGGGAGAAAGAGAAGCTTTGTGTGTGTGTGAGAGAAAGAGAAGCTGTGAGTGAGAGTGAGTGAGATAGAGAGAATGAGAAGCTGTGAGTGAGAGAGAGAGAGAAAGAGAAGCTGTGAGTGAGAGAGAGAGAATGAGAAGCTGTGAGTGAGAGAGAGAAGCTGTGAGTGAGAGAGAGAGAGAGAGAAAATGTGAGTGAGAGAGAGAGAGAGAAAGAGAATCTGTTAGTGAGAGAGATAGAAAGTAAAAGAAGCTGTGAGTGAGACAGAGAGAGAAAGAGAAGCTGTGAGTGAGAGACAGAGGGAGAAAGATAAGCTGTGAGAGAGAGAGAAAAAGAGAAGCTGTGAGTGAGTGAGAGAGAGAAAGAGAAGCTGTGAGTGAGAGAGAGAGAAAGAGAAGCTGTGAGTGAGAGAGAGAGAAGCTGTGAGTGAGAGAGAGAAAGAGAAGCTGTGATTAAGAGTGAGAGAAAGAAAGAGAAGCTGTGAGTGGGAGAGAGAGAAAGAGAGTCTGTGAGTGAGAGAGAGAGAAAGAGAAGCTGTGAGTGAGTGAGAGAGAGAAAGGGAAGCTGTGAGTGAGTGAGAGAGAAAGAGAACCTGTCAGTGAGAGAGAGAGAGAAAGAAAGAGAAGCTGTGAGTGAGAAGGAGAGGGAAAGAGAAGCTGTGAGTGAGTGAGCGAGAGAGAGAGAGAAAGAGAAGCTGTGAGAGAGAAAGAGAGAAGCTGTGAGTGAGAGAGTGAGAGAGAGAAAAGAAGCTGTTAGTGAGTGAGAGAGAGAGAGAAAGAGTTGTGAGTGAGACAGAGAGAAAGAAAGAGAAGCTGTGAGTGAGAGAGAGAGAGAGAGAAAGAGAAGCTGAGAGTGAGAGAGAGAAATTGAAGCTGTGAGTGAGAGAGAGAGAGAAAGAGAAGCTGTGTGTGTGTGAGAGAAAGATAGTATGAGAAAGAGAGAGTGAAAGAGAAGCTGTGAGAGAGAGAGAGAGAAGCTGTGAGTGAGAGAGTGAGAAAGAGAGTGAGAAAGAGAGAGTAAAAGAGAAGCTGTGAGTGAGAGAGAGAGAGAGAAGCTGTGACTGAGAGAGAGAAGCTGTGACTGAGAGAGAGAGAGAAAGAGAAGCTGTGAGTGAGAGAGAGAGAAAGAGAAGCTGTGAGTGACAGAGAGAGAAAGCAAAGCTGTGAGTGAGAGAGAGAGAGAAAGAGAAGCTGTGAGTGAGAGAGAGAGAAGCTGTGAGTGAGTGAGAGAGAGAAGCTGTGAGTGAGAGTGAGAAAGAGAGTGAGAAAGAGAGAGTAAAAGAGAAGCTGTGAGTGAGAGATAGAGAGAATCTGTGAGTGAGAGAGAGAGAAGCTGTGAGAGAGAGAGAGAGAAAGAGAAGCTGTGAGTGAGAGAGAAACAGAAGCTGAGAGTGAGAGAGAGAGAGAAGCTGTGAGTGAGAGAGAGAGAGAGAAAGAGAAATTAGAGTGAGAAAGAGAGAGAGAAAGAGAAGCTATGAGTGGGAGAGAGAGAAAGAGTGTCTGTGAGTGAGAGAGAGAGAAAGAGAAGCTGTGAGTGAGAGAGAGAGAGAAGCTGTGAGTGAGAGAGAAGGATAAGCCGTGAGAGAAAGGGAAGCTGTGAATGAGAGAGAGAGAGAGAGAGAGAAAGAAAGAGAAGATGTGTGTGAGAGAGAGAGAGAGAGAAGCAGTGAGTGAGAGAGAAAGAAAAAGAGAAGCTGTGAGTGAGAATGAGATAGAAAGAGAAGCTGTGAGTGAGTGAGAGAGAGATAGAGAAAGAGAAGCTGTGAGAGAGAAAGAGAGAAGCTGTGAGTGAGAGAGTGAGAGAGAATTAGAAGCTGTGAGTGAGTGAGAGAGAGAGAAGCTGTGTGTGAGCGAGAGAGAGAGAAAGAGAAGCTGTGAGTGAGAGAGAGAAAGAGAAGCTGTGAGTGAGAGAGAGAAAGATAAGCTGTGAGTGAGAGAGAGAGAAAGAGAAGCTGAGTGAGTGAGAGAGAGCAAGGGAACCTGTGAGTGACAGAGAGAGAGATGGAAAGAGAAGCTGTGAGTGAGAGAGAGAGAAAGAGAAGCTGAGAGTGAGAGAGAGAGAGAGAAAGAGAAGCTGTGAGTGAGAAGGAGAGGGAAAGAGAAGCTGTGAGTGAGTGAGTGAGAGAGAGAGAGAAAAAGACAAGCTGAGAGAGAAAGAGAGAAGCTGTGAGTGAGTGAGAGAGAAAGAGAAGCTGTGAGTGAGAGAGAGAGAGAAGGAGAAGCTGTGTGTGAGAGAGAGAAATTAGAGTGAGAAAGAGAGAGAGAAAGAGAAGCTGTGAGTGGGAGAGAGAGAGAAAGAGAAGCTGTGTGTGAGTGAGAGAGAGAGAAACTGTGAGTGAGAGAGAGGAAGGGAAACTGTGAGTGAGAGAGAGAGAGAGAAGCTGTGAGTGAGACAGAGAGAGAGAAAGAGAAGCTGAGAGAGAGGGAGGGAGAAAGAAAAGCTGTGTGTGAGAGAGATAAGCTGTGAGTGTGTGAGAGAGAGAAAGAGAAGCTGTGAGTGAGAGAGAGAGAAAGAAAGAGAAATTAGAGTGAGAAAGAGAGAGATAAAGAGAAGCTGTGAGTGGGAGAGAGAGAAAGAGAGTCTGTGAGTGAGAGAGAGAGAAGCTGTGAGTGAGAGAGAGAGAGAGCCTCTGTGAGTGAGAGAGAGAGAAAGAGAAGCTGTTAATGAGAGAGAGAGAGAAAGAGAAGCTGTGAGAGAGAGAAAGAGAAGCTGAGAGTGAGTGAGAGAGAGAAACGGAAGCTGTGAGTGAGAGAGAGAGAGAAAGAGAAGCTGTGAGTGAGAGAGAGAAAGAGAAGCTGTGAGTGTGAGAGAGAGAAAGAGAAGCTGTGAGTGAGAGAGAGAGAGAATGAGAAGCTGAGAGAGAGAGAGAAAGAGAAGCTGTGAGAGAGAGAGAAAGAGAAGCTGTGAGTGAGAGAGAGAAAGAGAAGATGTGAGTGAGAGAGAGGGAGAGAGAGAAAGAGAAGATGTGAGTGAGAGAGAGAGAAAGAGAAGCAGTGAGTGTGTGAGAGAGAGAAACAGAAGCTGTGAGTGAGAGAGAGAGAGAAAGAGAAGCTGTGAGTGAGAGAGAGAGAAGCTGTGAGAGAGAGAGAGAAGCTGTGAGTGAGGGAGACAGAAAGAGAAGCTTTTAGTGAGAGAGAGAGAGGCTGTGAGTGTGTGTGAGAGAGAAAGAGAAGCTGTGAGTGAGAGAGAGAGAGAGAAGCTGTGAGAGAGAGTGAGAAAGAGAAGATGTGAGTGAGAGAGAGGGAGAGAGAGAAAGAGAAGATGTGAGTGAGAGAGAGAGACAAAGAGAAGCTGTGAGTGAGAGAGAAACAGAAGCTGAGAGTGAGTGAGAGAGAGAAAGAGAAGCTGTGAGTGAAAGAGAGAGAAAGAGAAGCTGTGAGTTAGAGAGAGAGAAAGAGAGAAATTAGAGTGAGAAAGAGAGAGAGAGAAGCTGTGAGTGGGAGAGAGAGAAAGAGTGTCTGTGAGTGAGAGAGAGAGAAAGAGAAGCTGTGAGTGATAGAGAGAGAGAGAAGCTGTGAGTGAGAGAGAGAGAGAACCTGTGAGTAAGAGAGAGAGGAGAAGCTGTGAGTGAGTGAGAGAGAGAAAGGGAAGCTGTGAATGAGTGAGAGAGAGAGAGAGAAGCTGTGTGTGTGTGAGAGAGAGAAAGAGAAGCTGTGAGTGAGAGAGAGAGAAAAAAGAAGCTGTGTGTGTGTGAGAGAGAAAGAAAGAGAAGCTGTGAGTGAGATAGAGAGAGAAAGAGAAGCTGTTAGTGAGAGAGAGGGAAAGAGAAGCTGTGAGTGAGAGTGAGGGAGAGAATCTTTGTGTGTGTGTGAGAGAGAAGATATGAGTGAGAGAAAGAAAGAGAAGCTGTGAGTGAGACAGAGAGAGGGAGAAAGAGAAGCTTTGTGTGTGTGAGAGAGAAAGAGAAGCTGTGAGTGAGAGTGAGTGAGATAGAGAGAATGAGAAGCTGTGAGTGAGAGAGAGAGAGAAAGAGAAGCTGTGAGTGAGAGAGAGAGAATGAGAAGCTGTGAGTGAGAGAGAGAAGCTGTGAGTGAGAGAGAGAGAGAGAGAAGATGTGAGTGAGAGAGAGAGAGAGAAAGAGAATCTGTGAGTGAGAGAGATAGAAAGTAAAAGAAGCTGTGAGTGAGACAGAGAGAGAAAGAGAAGCTGTGAGAGAGACAGAGGGAGAAAGATAAGCTGTGAGAGAGAGAGAAAAAGAGAAGCTGTGAGTGAGTGAGAGAGAGAAAGAGAAGCTGTGAGTGAGAGAGAGAGAAAGAGAAGCTGTGAGTGAGAGAGAGAGAAGCTGTGAGTGAGAGAGAGAAAGAGAAGCTGTGATTAAGAGTGAGAGAGAGAAAGAGAAGCTGTGAGTGGGAGAGAGAGAAAGAGAGTCTGTGAGTGAGAGAGAGAGAAAGAGAAGCTGTGAGTGAGTGAGAGAGAGAAAGGGAAGCTGTGAGTGAGTGAGAGAGAAAGAGAACCTGTCAGTGAGAGAGAGAGAGAAAGAAAGAGAAGCTGTGAGTGAGAAGGAGAGGGAAAGAGAAGCTGTGAGTGAGTGAGCGAGAGAGAGAGAGAAAGAGAAGCTGTGAGAGAGAAAGAGAGAAGCTGTGAGTGAGAGAGTGAGAGAGAGAAAAGAAGCTGTTAGTGAGTGAGAGAGAGAGAGAAAGAGTTGTGAGTGAGACAGAGAGAAAGAAAGAGAAGCTGTGAGTGAGAGAGAGAGAGAGAGAAAGAGAAGCTGAGAGTGAGAGAGAGAAATTGAAGCTGTGAGTGAGAGAGAGAGAGAAGCTGTGTGTGTGAGAGAGAAAGATAGTATGAGAAAGAGAGAGTGAAAGAGAAGCTGTGAGAGAGAGAGAGAGAAGCTGTGAGTGAGAGAGTGAGAAAGAGAGTGAGAAAGAGAGAGTAAAAGAGAAGCTGTGAGTGAGAGAGAGAGAGAGAAGCTGTGACTGAGAGAGAGAAGCTGTGACTGAGAGAGAGAGAGAAAGAGAAGCTGTGAGTGAGAGAGAGAGAAAGAGAAGCTGTGAGTGACAGAGAGAGAGAAAGCAAAACTGTGAGTGAGAGAGAGAGAGAAAGAGAAGCTGTGAGTGAGAGAGAGAAAGAGAAGCTGTGAGTGAGAGAGAGAAAGATAAGCTGTGAGTGAGAGAGAGAGAAAGAGAAGCTGAGTGAGTGAGAGAGAGCAAGGGAACCTGTGAGTGACAGAGAGAGAGATGGAAAGAGAAGCTGTGAGTGAGAGAGAGAAAGAGAAGCTGAGAGTGAGAGAGAGAGAGAAAGAGAAGCTGTGAGTGAGAAGGAGAGGGAAAGAGAAGCTGTGAGTGAGTGAGTGAGAGAGAGAGAGAGAAAGACAAGCTGAGAGAGAAAGAGAGAAGCTGTGAGTGAGTGAGAGAGAAAGAGAAGCTGTGAGTGAGAGAGAGAGAGAAGGAGAAGCTGTGTGTGAGAGAGAGAAATTAGAGTGAGAAAGAGAGAGAGAAAGAGAAGCTGTGAGTGGGAGAGAGAGAGAAAGAGAAGCTGTGTGTGAGTGAGAGAGAGAGAAGCTGTGAGTGAGAGAGAGGAAGGGAAACTGTGAGTGAGAGAGAGAGAGAGAAGCTGTGAGTGAGACAGAGAGAGAGAAAGAGAAGCTGTGAGAGAGAGAGGGAGGGAGAAAGAAAAGCTGTGTGTGAGAGAGAGAGATAAGCTGTGAGTGTGTGAGAGAGAGAAAGAGAAGCTGTGAGTGAGAGAGAGAGAAAGAAAGAGAAATTAGAGTGAGAAAGAGAGAGATAAAGAGAAGCTGTGAGTGGGAGAGAGAGAAAGAGAGTCTGTGAGTGAGAGAGAGAGAAGCTGTGAGTGAGAGAGAGAGAGAGCCTCTGTGAGTGAGAGAGAGAGAAAGAGAAGCTGTTAATGAGAGAGAGAGAGAAAGAGAAGCTGTGAGAGAGAGAAAGAGAAGCTGTGAGTGAGTGAGAGAGAGAAACGGAAGCTGTGAGTGAGAGAGAGAGAGAAAGAGAAGCTGTGAGTGAGAGAGAGAAAGAGAAGCTGTGAGTGTGAGAGAGAGAAAGAGAAGCTGTGAGTGAGAGAGAGAGAGAATGAGAAGCTGAGAGAGAGAGAGAAAGAGAAGCTGTGAGAGAGAGAGAAAGAGAAGCTGTGGGTGAGAGAGAGAAAGAGAAGATGTGAGTGAGAGAGAGGGAGAGAGAGAAAGAGAAGATGTGAGTGAGAGAGAGAGAGAAAGAGAAGCAGTGTGTGACAGGGAGAGAGTAAAAGAGAAGCTGTGAGTGAGAGAGAGAGAGAAAGAGAAGCTGTGAGTTAGAGAAAGAAAGAAAGCGAAGCAGTGAGTGAGAGAGAGAGAGAGAAAGAGAAACTGTGAGTGAGAGGAAGAGAAAGAGAAGCTGTGAGTGAGAGAGAGAGAGAAAGAGAAACTGTGTGTGTGTGAGAGAGAGAAACAGAAGCTGTGAGTGAGAGAGAGAGAGAAAGAGAAGCTGTGAGTGAGAGAGAGAGAGAAGCTGTGTGAGAGAGAGAGAAGCTGTGAGTGAGGGAGAGAGAAAGAGAAGCTGTGAGTGAGAGAGAGAGAGGCTGTGAGTGTGTGTGAGAGAGAAAGAGAAGCTGTGAGTGAGAGAGAGAGAGAGAGAAGCTGTGAGAGAGAGTGAGAAAGAGAAGATGTGAGTGAGAGAGAGGGAGAGAGAGAAAGAGAAGATGTGAGTGAGAGAGAGAGAGAAAGAAAAGCAGTGAGTGTGACAGGGAGAGAGTAAAAGAGAAGCTGTGAGTGAGAGAGAGAGAGAAAGAGAAGCTGTGAGTTAGAGAAAGAAAGAAAGCGAAGCAGTGAGTGAGAGAGAGAGAGAGAAAGAGAAGCAGTGAGTGAGTGAGAGAGAGAAGATGTGAGTGAGTGAGAGAGAGAAAGAGAAGCTGTGTGTGATAGAGAGAGAGAAAGAGAAGCTGTGAGTGAGATAGAGAGAGAAAGAGAAGCTGTTGGTGAGAGAGAGGGAAAGAGCTGTGAGTGAGAGTGAGAGAGCGAAGCTGTGTGTGTGTGAGAGAGAGAAGATGTGAGTGAGAGAGAAAATAAAGCTGTGAGTGTGTGAGAGAGAGAGAAGATGTGAGTGAGATAGAGAGAGAAAGAGAAGCTGTGAGTGAGAGAGAGAGAAAGAGCTGTGAGTGAGAGAGAGGGAAAGAGAGAAAGAGAAGATGTGAGTGAGGGAGAGAGAGAAAGAGAAGCAGTGAGTGAGAGAGAGAGAGAGAGAAAGAGAAGCTGTGAGTGAGACAGAGAGAGAGAAAGAGAAGCTATGAGAGAGAGAGGGAGGGAGAAAGAGAAGCTGTGAGAGAGAGAGAGAAAGAGAAGCTGTGAGTGAGAGGGAGAGAGAGAAACAGAAGCTGTGAGTGAGAAGGTGTGGGAAAGAGAAGCTGTGAGTGAGTGAGAGAGAGAGAGAGAAAGAGAAGCTGTTAGTGAGAGTGAGAGAGAGAGAGAAAGAAAAGCTGTGAGTGAGAGAGAAAGAGAAGCTGTGAGTGAGAGAGAGAGAGAGAGAAGCTGTGAGTGAATGAGAGAGAGAAATGGAAGCTGTGAGTGAGAGAGAGAGAGAAAGAGAAGCTGTGAGTGAGAGAGAGAGAAAGAGAAGCTGTGAGTGTGTGAGAGAGAAAGAGAAGCTGTGAGTGTGTGTGAGAGAAAGAGAAGCTGTGAGTGAGAAGGAGTGGGAAAGAGAAGCTGTGAGTGAGTGAGAGAGAGAGAGAGAGAAAGAGAAGCTGTTAGTGAGAGTGAGAGAGAGAGAAAGAAAGAAAAGCTGTGAGTGAGAGAGAAAGAGAAGCTGTGAGTGAGAGAGAGAGAGAGAAAGAGAAGCTGTGAGGGAGAGAGAGAAAGAGAAGCTGTGAGTGACACACAGAGAGAGAAGATGTGAGTTAGAGAGAGAGAGAAAGAGAAGCTATGAGTGACAGAGAGAGAAAGAGAAGCTGAGAGTGAGAGGGAGAGAGAAAGTGAAGCTGTGAGTGAGATTGAGAGAGAAAGAGAAGCTGTGTGTGTGTGAGAGAGAGAAAGATAGTCTGAGAAAGAGAGAGTGAAAGAGAAGCTGTGAGTGAGAGAGAGAGAGGGAGAAAGAAAAGCTGTGTGACAGAGAGAGAGAAAGAGAAGCTGTGAGTGAGAGTGAGAGAGAGAGAGAAAGAGAAGCTGTGAGTGAGTGAGAGAGAGAGAATGAGAAGCTGTGAGTGAGAGAGAGAGAAGCTGTGAGTGAGAGAGAGAAAGGGAAGCTGTGAGTGAGAGAGAGAGAGAAGATTTGAGTGAGAGAGAGAGAGAGAAAGAGAAGCTGTGAGTGAGAGAGATAGAAAGAAAGAGAATCTGTGAGTGAGAGAGAGAGAGAAGCTGTGAGTGAGTGAGAGAGAGAAAGAGAAGCTGTGTGTGTGAGAGAGAGAAAGAGAAGCTGTGAGTGAGAGAGAGAGAAAAAGAAGCTGTGTGTTTGTGAGAGAGAGAGAAAGAGAAGCTGTGAGTGAGATAGAGAGAGAAAGAGAAGCTGTTAGTGAGAGAGAGGGAAAGAGAAGCTGTGAGTGAGAGTGAGAGAGTGAAGCTGTGTGTGTGAGAGAGAGAAGATGTGAGTGAGAGAGAGAGAGAAAGAGAAGCTGTGAGTGAGAGAGAGAAAGAGAAGATGTGAGTGAGAGAGAGGGAGAGAGAGAAAGAGAAGATGTGAGTGAGAGAGAGAGAGAAAGAGAAGCAGTGAGTGTGACAGGGAGAGAGTAAAAGAGAAGCTGTGAGTGAGAGAGAGAGAGAAAGAGAAGCTGTGAGTTAGAGAAAGAAAGAAAGCGAAGCAGTGAGTGAGAGAGAGAGAGAGAAAGAGAAACTGTGAGTGAGAGGAAGAGAAAGAGAAGCTGTGAGTGAGAGAGAGAGAGAAAGAGAAACTGTGTGTGTGTGAGAGAGAGAAACAGAAGCTGTGAGTGAGAGAGAGAGAAAGAGAAGCTGTGAGTGAGAGAGAGAGAGAAGCTGTGAGAGAGAGAGAGAAGCTGTGAGTGAGGGAGAGAGAAAGAGAAGCTGTGAGTGAGAGAGAGAGAGGCTGTGAGTGTGTGTGAGAGAGAAAGAGAAGCTGTGAGTGAGAGAGAGAGAGAGAGAAGCTGTGAGAGAGAGTGAGAAAGAGAAGATGTGAGGGAGAGAGAGGGAGAGAGAGAAAGAGAAGATGTGAGTGAGTGAGAGAGAGAAAGAGAAGCTGTGTGTGTGAGAGAGAAAGATAGTCTGAGAAAGAGAGAGTGAAAGAGAAGCTGTGAGTGAGAGAGAGAGAGAAGCTGTGAGTGAGAGAGTGAGAAAGAGAGTGAGAAAGAGAGAGTAAAAGAGAAGCTATGAGTGAGTGAGAGAGAGAGAAGCTGTGACTGAGAGAGAGAGAAGCTGTGAGTGAGAGAGAGAGAAAGAGAAGCTGTGAGTGAGAGAGAGAGACAAAGAGAAGCTGTGAGTGAGAGAGAAACAGAACCTGAGAGTGAGTGAGAGAGAGAAAGAGAGAAATTAGAGTGAGAAAGAGAGAGAGAAAGAAAGAGAAGCTGTGAGTGGGAGAGAGAGAAAGAGTGTCTGTGAGTGAGAGAGAGAGAAAGAGAAGCTGTGAGTGAGAGAGAGAGAGAAGCTGTGAGTGAGAGAGAGAGAGAGAACCTGTGAGTAAGAGAGAGAGAATCTGTGAGTGAGTGAGAGAGAGAAAGGGAAGCTGTGAGTGAGTGAGAGAGAGAAAGAGAAGCTGTGTGTGTGAGAGAGAGAGAAAGAGAAGCTGTGAGTGAGAGAGAGAGAAAAAAAGAAGCTGCGTGTGTGTGTGAGAGAAAGAGAAGCTGTGAGTGAGAGTGCGTGAGATAGAGAGAATGAGAAGCTGTGAGTGAGAGAGAGAGAAGCTGTGAGTGAGACAGAGAGAGAAATAGAAGCTGTGAGTGAGAGACAGAGGGAGAAAGATAAGCTGTGAGAGAGAGAGAAAAGAGAAGCTGTGAGTGAGAGAGAGAGAAAGAGAAGCTGTGATTGAGAGTGAGAGAGAGAGATAAAGAGAAGCTGTGAGTGAGAGAGAGAGAAAGAGAAGCTGTGAGTGAGAGAGAGAGAAGCTGTGAGTGAGAGAGAGAAAGAGAAGCTGTGATTAAGAGTGTGTGAGAGAGAGAAGCTGTGAGTGGGAGAGAGAGAAAGAGAGTCTGTGAGAGAGAAAGAGAAAGAGAAGCTGTGAGTGAGTGAGAGAGAGAAAGGGAAGTTGTGAGTGAGAGAGAGAGAAAGAGAACCTGTCAGTGAGAGAGAGAGAGAGAAAGAGAAGCTGTGAGTGAGAAGGAGAGGGAAAGAGAAGCTGTGAGTGACTGAGCGAGAGAGAGAGAAAGAGAAGCTGTGAGAGAGAAAGAGAGAAGCTGTGAGTGAGAGAGTGAGAGAGAGAAAAGAAGCTGTTAGTGAGTGAGAGAGAGAGAGAAAGAGTTGTGAGTGAGAGAGAGAGAAAGAGAAGCTGTGAGTGAGAGAGAGAGAGAAAGAGAAGCTGTGAGTGAGAGAGAGAAAGAGAAGCTGTGAGTGAGAGGGAGAAAGAGAAAGAGAAGCAGAGAGTGACACAGAGAGAGAAGCTGTGAGTTAGAGAGAGAGAGAGAAAGAGAAGCTGTGAGTGACAGAGAGAGAGAAAGAGAAGCTGAGAGTGAGAGAGAGAGAGAAATTGAAGCTGTGAGTGAGAGAGTGAGAGAGAAAGAGAAGCTGTGTGTGTGAGAGAGAAAGATAGACTGAGAAAGAGAGAGTGAAAGAGAAGCTGTGAGTGAGAGAGAGAGTGAAGCTGTGAGTGAGAGAGTGAGAAAGAGAGTGAGAAAGAGAGAGTAAAAGTGAAGCTATGAGTGAGTGAGAGAGAGAGAAGCTGTGACTGAGAGAGAGAGAAGCTGTGAGTGAGAGAGAGAAAGAGAAGCTGTGAGTGAGAGAGAGAGACAAAGAGAAGCTGTGAGTGAGAGAGAAACAGAAGCTGAGAGTGAGTGAGAGAGAGAAAGATAAGCTGTGAGTGAAAGAGAGAGAAAGAGAAGCTGTGAGTTAGAGAGAGAGAAAGAGAGAAATTAGAGTGAGAAAGAGAGAGAGAGAGAAGCTGTGAGTGGGAGAGAGAGAAAGAGTGTCTGTGAGTGAGAGAGAGAGAAAGAGAAGCTGTGAGTGAGAGAGAGAGAGAGAAGCTGTGAGTGAGAGAGAGAGAGAGAACCTGTGAGTAAGAGAGAGAGGAGAAGCTGTGAGTGAGTGAGAGAGAGAAAGGGAAGCTGTGAGTGAGTGAGAGAGAGAAAGAGAAGCTGTGTGTGTGTGAGAGAGAGAAAGAGAAGCTGTGAGTGAGAGAGAGAGAAAAAAGAAGCTGTGTGTGTGTGAGAGAGAAAGAGAAGCTGTGAGTGAGATAGAGAGAGAAAGAGAAGCTGTTAGTGAGAGAGAGGGAAAGAGAAGCTGTGAGTGAGAGTGAGGGAGAGAATCTTTGTGTGTGTGTGAGAGAGAAGATATGAGTGAGAGAAAGAAAGAGAAGCTGTGAGTGAGACAGAGAGAGGGAGAAAGAGAAGCTTTGTGTGTGTGAGAGAGAAAGAGAAGCTGTGAGTGAGAGTGAGTGAGATAGAGAGAATGAGAAGCTGTGAGTGAGAGAGAGAGAGAAAGAGAAGCTGTGAGTGAGAGAGAGAGAATGAGAAGCTGTGAGTGAGAGAGAGAAGCTGTGAGTGAGAGAGAGAGAGAAGATGTGAGTGAGAGAGAGAGAGAAAGAGAATCTGTGAGTGAGAGAGATAGAAAGTAAAAGAAGCTGTGAGTGAGACAGAGAGAGAAAGAGAAGCTGTGAGAGACAGAGGGAGAAAGATAAGCTGTGAGAGAGAGAGAAAAAGAGAAGCTGGGAGTGAGAGAGAGAGAGAAAGAGAAGCTGTGAGTGAGAGAGAGAGAAAGAGAAGCTGTGAGTGAGAGAGAGAGAAGCTGTGAGTGAGAGAGAGAAAGAGAAGCTGTGATTAAGAGTGAGAGAGAGAAAGAGAAGCTGTGAGTGGGAGAGAGAGAAAGAGAGTCTGTGAGTGAGAGAGAGAGAAAGAGAAGCTGTGAGTGAGTGAGAGAGAAAGAGAACCTGTCAGTGAGAGAGAGAGAGAAAGAAAGAGAAGCTGTGAGTGAGAAGGAGAGGGAAAGAGAAGCTGTGAGTGAGTGAGCGAGAGAGAGAGAGAAAGAGAAGCTGTGAGAGAGAAAGAGAGAAGCTGTGTGTGAGAGAGTGAGAGAGAGAAAAGAAGCTGTTAGTGAGTGAGAGAGAGAGAGAAAGAGTTGTGAGTGAGACAGAGAGAAAGAAAGAGAAGCTGTGAGTGAGAGAGAGAGAGAGAGAAAGAGAAGCTGAGAGTGAGAGAGAGAAATTGAAGCTGTGAGTGAGAGAGAGAGAGAAAGAGAAGCTGTGTGTGTGAGAGAGAAAGATAGTATGAGAAAGAGAGAGTGAAAGAGAAGCTGTGTGTGTGAGAGAGAGAGAAGCTGTGAGTGAGAGAGTGAGAAAGAGAGTGAGAAAGACAGAGTAAAAGAGAAGCTGTGACTGAGAGAGAGAGAGAAGCTGTGACTGAGAGAGAGAAGCTGTGACTGAGAGAGAGAGAAAGAGAAGCTGTGAGTGAGAGAGAGAGAAAGAGAAGCTGTGAGTGACAGAGAGAGAGAAAGCAAAGCTGTGAGTGAGAGAGAGAGAGAGAAAGAGAAGCTGTGAGTGAGAGAGAGAGAAGCTGTGAGTGAGTGAGAGAGAGAAGCTGTGAGTGAGAGTGAGAAAGAGAGTGAGAAAGAGAGAGTAAAAGAGAAGCTGTGAGTGAGAGAGAGAGAGAATCTGTGAGTGATAGAGAGAGAAGCTGTGAGAGAGAGAGAGAGAGAGAAGCTGTGAGTGAGAGAGAAACAGAAGCTGAGAGTGAGAGAGAGAGAGAAGCTGTGAGTGAGAGAGAGAGAGAGAAATTAGAGTGAGAAAGAGAGAGAGAAAGAGAAGCTGTGAGTGGGAGAGAGAGAAAGAGTGTCTGTGAGTGAGAGAGAGAGAAAGAGAAGCTGTGAGTGAGAGAGAGAGAGAAGCTGTGAGTGAGAGAGAAGGATAAGCCGTGAGAGAAAGGGAAGCTGTGAATGAGAGAGAGAGAGAGAGAAAGAAAGAGAAGATGTGTGTGAGAGAGAGAGAGAGAAAGAGAAGCAGTGAGTGAGAGAGAAAGAAAAAGAGAAGCTGTGAGTGAGAATGAGATAGAAAGAGAAGCTGTGAGTGAGTGAGAGAGAGATAGAGAAAGAGAAGCTGTGAGAGAGAAAGAGAGAAGCTGTGAGTGAGAGAGTGAGAGAGAAAGAGAAGCTGTGAGTGAGTGAGAGAGAGAGAAGCTGTGTGTGAGCGAGAGAGAGAGAGAAAGAGAAGCTGTGAGTGAGAGAGAGAAAGAGAAGCTGTGAGTGAGAGAGAGAAAGATAAGCTGTGAGTGAGAGAGAGAGAAAGAGAAGCTGAGTGAGTGAGAGAGAGCAAGGGAACCTGTGAGTGACAGAGAGAGAGATAGAAAGAGAAGCAGTGAGTGAGAGAGTGAGAAAGAGAAGCTGAGAGTCAGAGAGAGAGAGAAAGAGAAGCTGTGAGTGAGAAGGAGAGGGAAAGAGAAGCTGTGAGTGAGTGAGTGAGAGAGAGAGAAAAAGCCAAGCTGAGAGAGAAAGAGAGAAGCTGTGAGTGAGTGAGAGAGAAAGAGAAGCTGTGAGTGAGAGAGAGAGAGAAGGAGAAGCTGTGTGAGAGAGAGAAATTAGAGTGAGAAAGAGAGAGAGAAAGAGAAGCTGTGAGTGGGAGAGAGAGAGAAAGAGAAGCTGTGTGTGAGTGAGAGAGAGAGAAGCTGTGAGTGAGAGAGAGGAAGGGAAACTGTGAGTGAGAGAGAGAGAGAGAGAAGCTGTGAGTGAGACAGAGAGAGAGAAAGAGAAGCTGTGAGAGAGAGAGAGGGAGGGAGAAAGAAAAGCTGTGTGTGTGAGAGAGAGATAAGCTGTGAGTGTGTGTGAGAGAGAAAGAGAAGCTGTGAGTGAGAGAGAGAGAAAGAAAGAGAAATTAGAGTGAGAAAGAGAGAGATAAAGAGAAGCTGTGAGTGGGAGAGAGAGAAAGAGTCTGTGAGTGAGAGAGAGAGAAGCTGTGAGTGAGAGAGAGAGAGAGCCTCTGTGAGTGAGAGAGAGAGAAAGAGAAGCTGTTAATGAGAGAGAGAGAGAAAGAGAAGCTGTGAGAGAGAGAAAGAGAAGCTGTGAGTGAGTGAGAGAGAGAAACGGAAGCTGTGAGTGAGAGAGAGAGAGAAAGAGAAGCTGTGAGTGAGAGAGAGAGAAAGAGAAGCTGTGAGTGTGAGAGAGAGAAAGAGAAGCTGTGAGTGAGAGAGAGAGAGAATGAGAAGCTGAGAGAGAGAGAGAAAGAGAAGCTGTGAGAGAGAGAGAAAGAGAAGCTGTGAGTGAGAGAGAGAAAGAGAAGATGTGAGTGAGAGAGAGGGAGAGAGAGAAAGAGAAGATGTGAGTGAGAGAGAGAGAGAAAGAGAAGCAGTGAGTGTGACAGGGAGAGAGTAAAAGAGAAGCTGTGAGTGAGAGAGAGAGAGAAAGAGAAGCTGTGAGTTAGAGAAAGAAAGAAAGCGAAGCAGTGAGTGAGAGAGAGAGAAAGAGAAACTGTGAGTGAGAGGAAGAGAAAGAGAAGCTGTGAGTGAGAGAGAGAGAGAAAGAGAAACTGTGTGTGTGTGAGAGAGAGAAACAGAAGCTGTGAGTGAGAGAGAGAGAGAAAGAGAAGCTGTGAGTGAGAGAGAGAGAGAAGCTGTGAGAGAGAGAGAGAAGCTGTGAGTGAGGGAGAGAGAAAGAGAAGCTGTGAGTGAGAGAGAGAGAGGCTGTGAGTGTGTGTGAGAGAGAAAGAGAAGCTGTGAGTGAGAGAGAGAGAGAGAAGCTGTGAGAGAGAGTGAGAAAGAGAAGATGTGAGTGAGAGAGAGGGAGAGAGAGAAAGAGAAGATGTGAGTGAGTGAGAGAGAGAAAGAGAAGCTGTGTGTGTGAGAGAGAAAGATAGTCTGAGAAAGAGAGAGTGAAAGAGAAGCTGTGAGTGAGAGAGAGAGAGAAGCTGTGAGTGAGAGAGTGAGAAAGAGAGAGTAAAAGAGAAGCTATGAGTGAGTGAGAGAGAGAGAAGCTGTGACAGAGAGAGAGAAGCTGTGAGTGAGAGAGAGAGAAAGAGAAGCTGTGAGTGAGAGAGAGAGACAAAGAGAAGCTGTGAGTGAGAGAGAAACAGAAGCTGAGAGTGAGTGAGAGAGAGAAAGAGAGAAATTAGAGTGAGAAAGAGAGAGAGAAAGAGAAGCTGTGAGTGGGAGAGAGAGAAAGAGTGTCTGTGAGTGAGAGAGAGAGAAAGAGAAGCTGTGAGTGAGTGAGAGAGAGAGAGAAGCTGTGAGTGAGAGAGAGAGAGAACCTGTGAGTAAGAGAGAGAGGAGAAGCTGTGAGTGAGTGAGAGAGAGAAAGGGAAGATGTGAGTGAGTGAGAGAGAGAAAGAGAAGCTGTGTGTGTGTGAGAGAGAGAAAGAGAAGCTGTGAGTGAGAGAGAGAGAGAAGCTGTGAGAGAGAGAGAGAAGCTGTGAGTGAGGGAGAGAGAAAGAGAAGCTGTGAGTGAGAGAGAGAGAGGCTGTGTGTGTGAGAGAGAAAGAGAAGCTGTGAGTGAGAGAGAGAGAGAGAAGCTGTGAGAGAGAGAAAGAGAAGATGTGAGTGAGAGAGAGGGAGAGAGAGAAAGAGAAGATGTGAGTGAGAGAGAGGGAGAGAGAGAAAGAGAAGATGTGAGTGAGTGAGAGAGAGAAAGAGAAGCTGTGTGTGAGAGAGAGAGAGAAGCTGTGAGTGAGAGAGTGAGAAAGAGAGTGAGAAAGACAGAGTAAAAGAGAAGCTGTGAGTGAGAGAGAGAGAGAGAAGCTGTGACTGAGAGAGAGAAGCTGTGACTGAGAGAGAGAGAAAGAGAAGCTGTGAGTGAGAGAGAGAGAAAGAGAAGCTGTGAGTGACAGAGAGAGAGAAAGCAAAGCTGTGAGTGAGAGAGAGAGAGAGAAAGAGAAGCTGTGAGTGAGAGAGAGAGAAGCTGTGAGTGAGTGAGAGAGAGAAGCTGTGAGTGAGAGTGAGAAAGAGAGTGAAAAAGAGAGAGTAAAAGAGAAGCTGTGAGTGAGAGAGAGAGAGAATCTGTGAGTGATAGAGAGAGAAGCTGTGTGAGAGAGAGAGAGAAAGAGAAGCTGTGAGTGAGAGAGAAACAGAAGCTGAGAGTGAGAGAGAGAGAGAAGCTGTGATTGAGAGAGAGAGAGAGAGAAATTAGAGTGAGAAAGAGAGAGAGAAAGTGAAGCTGTGAGTGGGAGAGAGAGAAAGAGTTCTGTGAGTGAGTGAGAGAGAAAGAGAAGCTGTGAGTGAGAGAGAGAGAGAAGCTGTGAGTGAGAGAGAAGGATAAGCCGTGAGAGAAAGGGAAGCTGTGAATGAGAGAGAGAGAGAGAGAGAAAGAAAGAGAAGATGTGTGAGAGAGAGAGAGAGAAAGAGAAGCAGTGAGTGAGAGAGAAAGAAAAAGAGAAGCTGTGAGTGAGAATGAGATAGAAAGAGAAGCTGTGAGTGAGTGAGAGAGAGATAGAGAAAGAGAAGCTGTGAGAGAGAAAGAGAGAAGCTGTGAGTGAGAGAGTGAGAGAGAAAGAGAAGCTGTGAGTGAGTGAGAGAGAGAGAAGCTGTGTGTGAGCGAGAGAGAGAGAAAGAGAAGCTGTGAGTGAGAGAGAGAAAGAGAAGCTGTGAGTGAGAGAGAGAAAGATAAGCTGTGAGTGAGAGAGAGAGAAAGAGAAGCTGAGTGAGTGAGAGAGAGCAAGGGAACCTGTGAGTGACAGAGAGAGAGATAGAAAGAGAAGCAGTGAGTGAGAGAGAGAGAGAAGCTGTGAGAGAGAGAGAGAAGCTGTGAGTGAGGGAGAGAGAAAGAGAAGCTGTGAGTGAGAGAGAGAGAGGCTGTGAGTGTGTGTGAGAGAGAAAGAGAAGCTGTGAGTGAGAGAGAGAGAGAGAGAAGCTGTGAGAGAGAGTGAGAAAGAGAAGATGTGAGTGAGAGAGAGGGAGAGAGAGAAAGAGAAGATGTGAGTGAGTGAGAGAGAGAAAGAGAAGCTGTGTGTGTGAGAGAGAAAGATAGTCTGAGAAAGAGAGAGTGAAAGAGAAGCTGTGAGTGAGAGAGAGAGAGAAGCTGTGAGTGAGAGAGTGAGAAAGAGAGTGAGAAAGAGAGAGTAAAAGAGAAGCTATGAGTGAGTGAGAGAGAGAGAAGCTGTGACTGAGAGAGAGAGAAGCTGTGAGTGAGAGAGAGAGAAAGAGAAGCTGTGAGTGAGAGAGAGAGACAAAGAGAAGCTGTGAGTGAGAGAGAAACAGAAGCTGAGAGTGAGTGAGAGAGAGAAAGAGAGAAATTAGAGTGAGAAAGAGAGAGAAAGAGAAGCTGTGAGTGGGAGAGAGAGAAAGAGTGTCTGTGAGTGAGAGAGAGAGAAAGAAAGAGAAGCTGTGAGTGAGTGAGAGAGAGAGAGAAGCTGTGAGTGAGAGAGAGAGAGAACCTGTGAGTAAGAGAGAGAGGAGAATCTGTGAGTGAGTGAGAGAGAGAAAGGGAAGCTGTGAGTGAGTGAGAGAGAGAAAGAGAAGCTGTGTGTGTGTGAGAGAGAGAGAGAAGCTGTGAGTGAGAGAGAGAGAGAAGCTGTGAGAGAGAGGGAGAAGCTGTGAGTGAGGGAGAGAGAAAGAGAAGCTGTGAGTGAGAGAGAGAGAGGCTGTGTGTGTGAGAGAGAAAGAGAAGCTGTGAGTGAGAGAGAGAGAGAGAAGCTGTGAGAGAGAGTGAGAAAGAGAAGATGTGAGTGAGAGAGAGGGAGAGAGAGAAAGAGAAGATGTGAGTGAGTGAGAGAGAGAAAGAGAAGCTGTGTGTGAGAGAGAGAAAGATAGTCTGAGAAAGAGGGAGTGAAAGAGAAGCTGTGAGTGAGAGAGAGAGAGAAGCTGTGATTGAGAGAGTGAGAAAGAGAGTGAGAAAGAGAGAGTAAAAGAGAAGCTATGAGTGAGTGAGAGAGAGAGAAGCTGTGACTGAGAGAGAGAGAAGCTGTGAGTGAGAGAGAGAGAAAGAGAAGCTGTGAGTGAGAGAGAGAGACAAAGAGAAGCTGTGAGTGAGAGAGAAACAGAAGCTGAGAGTCAGTGAGAGAGAGAAAGAGAGAAATTAGAGTGAGAAAGAGAGAGAGAAAGAGAAGCTGTGAGTGGGAGAGAGAGAAAGAGTGTCTGTGAGTGAGAGAGAGAGAAAGAGAAGCTGTGAGTGAGTGAGAGAGAGAGAGAAGCTGTGAGTGAGAGAGAGAGAGAGAACCTGTGAGTAAGAGAGAGAGGAGAATCTGTGAGTGAGTGAGAGAGAGAAAGGGAAGCTGTGAGTGAGTGAGAGAGAGAAAGAGAAGCTGTGTCTGTGAGAGAGAGAGAAAGAGAAGCTGTGAGTGAGAGAGAGAAAAAAAAAGAAGCTGTGTGTGTGTGTGAGAGAAAGAGAAGCTGTGAGTGAGAGTGCGTGAGATAGAGAGAATGAGAAGCTGTGAGTGAGAGAGAGAGAGAAAGAGAAGCTGTGAGTGAGAGAAAGAGAGAATGAGAAGCTGTGAGTGAGAGAGAGAGAAGCTGTGAGTGAGACAGAGAGAGAAATAGAAGCTGTGAGTGAGAGACAGAGGGAGAAAGATAAGCTGTGAGTGAGAGAGAGAGAAAGAGAAGCTGTGAGTGAGAGAGAGAGAAAGAGAAGCTGTGATTGAGAGTGAGAGAGAGAGATAAAGAGAAGCTGTGAGTGAGAGAGAGAGAAGCTGTGAGTGAGAGAGAGAGAAGCTGTGAGTGAGAGAGAGAAAGAGAAGCTGTGATTAAGAGTGAGAGAGAGAGAAGCTATGAGTGGGAGAGAGAGAAAGAGAGTCTGTGAGAGAGAGAGAAAGAGAAGCTGTGAGTGAGTGAGAGAGAGAAAGGGAAGTTGTGAGTGAGAGAGAGAGAAAGAGAACCTGTCAGTGAGAGAGAGAGAGAAAGAGAAGCTGTGAGTGAGAAGGAGAGGGAAAGAGAAGCTGTGAGTGAGTGAGCGAGAGAGAGAGAAAGAGAAGCTGTGAGAGAGAAAGAGAGAAGCTGTGAGTGAGAGAGTGAGAGAGAGAAAAGAAGCTGTTAGTGAGTGAGAGAGAGAGAGAAAGAGTTGTGAGTGAGAGAGAGAGAAGGAGAAGCTGTGAGTGAGAGAGAGAGAGAAAGAAAGAGAAGCTGTGAGTGAGAGAGAGAAAGAGAAGCTGTGAGTGAGAGGGAGAAAGAGAAAGAGAAGCAGAGAGTGACACAGAGAGAGAAGCTGTGAGTTAGAGAGAGAGAAAGAGAAGCTGTGAGTGACAGAGAGAGAGAAAGAGAAGCTGATAGTGAGAGAGAGAGAGAAATTGAAGCTGTGAGTGAGAGAGTGAGAAAGAGAGTGAGAAAGAGAGAGTAAAAGTGAAGCTATGAGTGAGTGAGAGAGAGAGAAGCTGTGACTGAGAGAGAGAGAAGCTGTGAGTGAGAGAGAGAAAGAGAAGCTGTGAGTGAGAGAGAGAGAGACAAAGAGAAGCTGTGAGTGAGAGAGAAACAGAAGCTGAGAGTGAGTGAGAGAGAAAGAGAAGCTGTGAGTGAAAGAGAGAGAAAGAGAAGCTGTGAGTTAGAGAGAGAGAAAGAGAGAAATTAGAGTGAGAAAGAGAGAGAGAGAGAAGCTGTGAGTGGGAGAGAGAGAAAGAGTGTCTGTGAGTGAGAGATAGAGAAAGAGAAGCTGTGAGTGAGAGAGAGAGAGAGAGAGAAGCTGTGAGTGAGAGAGAGAGAGAACCTGTGAGTAAGAGAGAGAGGAGAAGCTGTGAGTGAGTGAGAGAGAGAAAGGGAAGCTGTGAGTGAGTGAGAGAGAGAAAGAGAAGCTGTGTGTGTGTGAGAGAGAGAAAGAGAAGCTGTGAGTGAGAGAGAGAGAAAAAAGAAGCTGTGTGTGTGTGTGAGAGAAAGAGAAGCTGTGAGTGAGATAGAGAGAGAAAGAGAAGCTGTTAGTGAGAGAGAGGGAAAGAGAAGCTGTGAGTGAGAGTGAGGGAGAGAATCTTTGTGTGTGTGTGAGAGAGAAGATATGTGTGAGAGAAAGAAAGAGAAGCTGTGAGTGAGACAGAGAGAGGGAGAAAGAGAAGCTTTGTGTGTGTGAGAGAGAAAGAGAAGCTGTGAGTGAGAGTGAGTGAGATAGAGAGAATGAGAAGCTGTGAGTGAGAGAGAGAGAGAAAGAGAAGCTGTGAGTGAGAGAGAGAGAATGAGAAGCTGTGAGTGAGAGAGAGAAGCTGTGAGTGAGAGAGAGAGAGAGAGAAGATGTGAGTGAGAGAGAGAGAGAGAAAGAGAATCTGTGAGTGAGAGAGATAGAAAGTAAAAGAAGCTGTGAGTGAGACAGAGAGAGAAAGAGAAGCTGTGAGTGAGAGACAGAGGGAGAAAGATAAGCTGTGAGAGTGAGAGAAAAAGAGAAGCTGTGAGTGAGTGAGAGAGAGAAAGAGAAGCTGTGAGTGAGAGAGAGAGAAAGAGAAGCTGTGAGTGAGAGAGAGAAGCTGTGAGTGAGAGAGAGAAAGAGAAGCTGTGATTAAGAGTGAGAGAGAGAAAGAGAAGCTGTGAGTGGGAGAGAGAGAAAGAGAGTCTGTGAGTGAGAGAGAGAGAAAGAGAAGCTGTGAGTGAGTGAGAGAGAGAAAGGGAAGCTGTGAGTGAGTGAGAGAGAAAGAGAACCTGTCAGTGAGAGAGAGAGAGAAAGAAAGAGAAGCTGTGAGTGAGAAGGAGAGGGAAAGAGAAGCTGTGAGAGAGTGAGCGAGAGAGAGAGAGAGAGAAAGAGAAGCTGTGAGAGAGAAAGAGAGAAGCTGTGAGTGAGAGAGTGAGAGAGAGAAAAGAAGCTGTTAGTGAGTGAGAGAGAGAGAGAGAAAGAGTTGTGAGTGAGACAGAGAGAAAGAAAGAGAAGCTGTGAGTGAGAGAGAGAGAGAGAGAAAGAGAAGCTGAGAGTGAGAGAGAGAAATTGAAGCTGTGAGTGAGAGAGAGAGAGAAAGAGAAGCTGTGTGTGTGAGAGAGAAAGATAGTATGAGAAAGAGAGAGTGAAAGAGAAGCTGTGAGAGAGAGAGAGAAGCTGTGAGTGAGAGAGTGAGAAAGAGAGTGAGAAAGAGAGAGTAAAAGAGAAGCTGTGAGTGAGATAGAGAGAGAGAAGCTGTGACTGAGAGAGAGAAGCTGTGACTGAGAGAGAGAGAGAAAGAGAAGCTGTGAGTGAGAGAGAGAGAAAGAGAAGCTGTGAGTGACAGAGAGAGAGAAAGCAAAGCTGTGAGTGAGAGAGAGAGAGAGAAAGAGAAGCTGTGAGTGAGAGAGAGAGAAGCTGTGAGTGAGTGAGAGAGAGAAGCTGTGAGTGAGAGTGAGAAAGAGAGTGAGAAAGAGAGAGTAAAAGAGAAGCTGTGAGTGAGAGAGAGAGAGAATCTGTGAGTGAGAGAGAGAGAAGCTGTGAGAGAGAGAGAGAGAAAGAGAAGCTGTGAGTGAGAGAGAAACAGAAGCTGAGAGTGAGAGAGAGAGAGAAGCTGTGAGTGAGAGAGAGAGAGAGAAAGAGAAATTAGAGTGAGAAAGAGAGAGAGAAAGAGAAGCTGTGAGTGGGAGAGAGAGAAAGAGTGTCTGTGAGTGAGAGAGAGAGAAAGAGAAGCTGTGAGTGAGAGGGAGAGAGAAGCTGTGAGTGTGAGAGAAGGATAAGCCGTGAGAGAAAGGGAAGCTGTGAATGAGAGAGAGAGAGAGAAAGAAAGAGAAGATGTGTGTGAGAGAGAGAGAGAGAGAGAGAAGCAGTGAGTGAGAGAGAAAGAAAAAGAGAAGCTGTGAGTGAGAATGAGATAGAAAGAGAAGCTGTGAGTGAGTGAGAGAGAGATAGAGAAAGAGAAGCTGTGAGTGAGAGAGTGAGAGAGAAAGAGAAGCTGTGAGTGAGTGAGAGAGAGAGAAGCTGTGTGTGAGCGAGAGAGAGAGAAAGAGAAGCTGTGAGTGAGAGAGAGAAAGAGAAGCTGTGAGTGAGAGAGAGAAAGATAAGCTGTGAGTGAGGGAGAGAGAAAGAGAAGCTGAGTGAGTGAGAGAGAGCAAGGGAACCTGTGAGTGACAGAGAGAGAGATGGAAAGAGAAGCTGTGAGTGAGAGAGAGAGAAAGAGAAGCTGAGAGTGAGAGAGAGAGAGAAAGAGAAGCTGTGAGTGAGAAGGAGAGGGAAAGAGAAGCTGTGAGTGAGTGAGTGAGAGAGAGAGAGAAAAAGACAAGCTGAGAGAGAAAGAGAGAAGCTGTGAGTGAGTGAGAGAGAAAGAGAAGCTGTGAGTGAGAGAGAGAGAGAAGGAGAAGCTGTGTGTGTGAGAGAGAAATTAGAGTGAGAAAGAGAGAGAGAAAGAGAAGCTGTGAGTGGGAGAGAGAGAGAAAGAGAAGCTGTGTGTGAGTGAGAGATAGAGAAGCTGTGTGTGAGAGAGAGGAAGGGAAACTGTGAGTGAGAGAGAGAGAGAGAAGCTGTGAGTGAGACAGAGAGAGAGAAAGAGAAGCTGTGAGAGAGAGAGGGAGGGAGAAAGAAAAGCTGTGTGTGAGAGAGAGAGATAAGCTGTGAGTGTGTGAGAGAGAGAAAGAGAAGCTGTGAGTGAGAGAGAGAGAAAGAAAGAGAAATTAGAGTAAGAGAGAGATAAAGAGAAGCTGTGAGTGGGAGAGAGAGAAAGAGAGTCTGTGAGTGAGAGAGAGAGAAGCTGTGAGTGAGAGAGAGAGAGAGCCTCTGTGAGTGAGAGAGAGAGAAAGAGAAGCTGTTAATGAGAGTGAGAGAGAAAGAGAAGCTGTGAGAGAGAGAAAGAGAAGCTGTGAGTGAGTGAGAGAGAGAAACGGAAGCTGTGAGTGAGAGAGAGAGAGAAAGAGAAGCTGTGAGTGAGAGAGAGAAAGAGAAGCTGTGAGTGTGAGAGAGAAAGAGAAGCTGTGAGTGAGAGAGAGAGAGAATGAGAAGCTGAGAGAGAGAGAGAAAGAGAAGCTGTGAGAGAGAGAGAAAGAGAAGCTGTGAGTGAGAGAGAGAAAGAGAAGATGTGAGTGAGAGAGAGGGAGAGAGAGAAAGAGAAGATGTGAGTGAGAGAGAGAGAGAAAGAGAAGCAGTGAGTGTGTGTAAGAGAGAAACAGAAGCTGTGAGTGAGAGAGAGAGAGAAAGAGAAGCTGTGAGTGAGAGAGAGAGAAGCTGTGAGAGAGAGAGAGAAGCTGTGAGTGAGGGAGAGAGAAAGAGAAGCTGTGAGTGAGAGAGAGAGAGGCTGTGAGTGTGTGTGAGAGAGAAAGAGAAGCTGTGAGTGAGTGAGAGAGAGAGAGAAGCTGTGAGAGAGAGTGAGAAAGAGAAGATGTGAGTGAGAGAGAGGGAGAGAGAGAAAGAGAAGATGTGAGTGAGAGAGAGAGACAAAGAGAAGCTGTGAGTGAGAGAGAAACAGAAGCTGAGAGTGAGTGAGAGAGAGAAAGAGAAGCTGTGAGTGAAAGAGAGAGAAAGAGAAGCTGTGAGTTAGAGAGAGAGAAAGAGAGAAATTAGTGAGAAAGAGAGAGAGAGAGAAGCTGTGAGTGGGAGAGAGAGAAAGAGTGTCTGTGAGTGAGAGAGAGAGAAAGAGAAGCTGTGAGTGATAGAGAGAGAGAGAAGCTGTGAGTGAGAGAGAGAGAGAGAACCTGTGAGTAAGAGAGAGAGGAGAAGCTGTGAGTGAGTGAGAGAGAGAAAGGGAAGCTGTGAATGAGTGAGAGAGAGAAAGAGAAGCTGTGTGTTTGTGAGAGAGAGAAAGAGAAGCTGTGAGTGAGAGAGAGAGAAAAAAGAAGCTGTGTGTGTGTGAGAGAGAAAGAGAAGCTGTGAGTGAGATAGAGAGAGAAAGAGAAGCTGTTAGTGAGAGAGAGGGAAAGAGAAGCTGTGAGTGAGAGTGAGGGAGAGAATCTTTGTGTGTGTGTGAGAGAGAAGATATGATTGAGAGAAAGAAAGAGAAGCTGTGAGTGAGACAGAGAGAGGGAGAAAGAGAAGCTTTGTGTGTGTGAGAGAGAAAGAGAAGCTGTGAGTGAGAGTGAGTGAGATAGAGAGAATGAGAAGCTGTGAGTGAGAGAGAGAGAGAAAGAGAAGCTGTGAGTGAGAGAGAGAGAATGAGAAGCTGTGAGTGAGAGAGAGAAGCTGTGAGTGAGAGAGAGAGAGAGAGAAGATGTGAGTGAGAGAGAGAGAGAGAAAGAGAATCTGTGAGTGAGAGAGATAGAAAGTAAAAGAAGCTGTGAGTGAGACAGAGAGAGAAAGAGAAGCTGTGAGAGAGAGAGAAAAAGAGAAGCTGTGAGTGAGTGAGAGAGAGAAAGAGAAGCTGTGAGTGAGAGAGAGAGAAAGAGAAGCTGTGAGTGAGAGAGAGAGAAGCTGTGAGTGAGAGAGAGAAAGAGAAGCTGTGATTAAGAGTGAGAGAGAGAAAGAGAAGCTGTGAGTGGGAGAGAGAGAAAGAGAGTCTGTGAGTGAGAGAGAGAGAAAGAGAAGCTGTGAGTGAGTGAGAGAGAGAAAGGGAAGCTGTGAGTGAGTGAGAGAGAAAGAGAACCTGTCAGTGAGAGAGAGAGAGAAAGAAAGAGAAGCTGTGAGTGAGAAGGAGAGGGAAAGAGAAGCTGTGAGTGAGTGAGCGAGAGAGAGAGAGAAAGAGAAGCTGTGAGAGAGAAAGAGAGAAGCTGTGAGTGAGAGAGTGAGAGAGAGAAAAGAAGCTGTTAGTGAGTGAGAGAGAGAGAGAGAAAGAGTTGTGAGTGAGACAGAGAGAAAGAAAGAGAAGCTGTGAGTGAGAGAGAGAGAGAGAGAAAGAGAAGCTGAGAGTGAGAGAGAGAAATTGAAGCTGTGAGTGAGAGAGAGAGAGAGAGAAGCAGTGTGTGTGAGAGAGAAAGATAGTATGAGAAAGAGAGAGTGAAAGAGAAGCTGTGAGAGAGAGAGAAGCTGTGAGTGAGAGAGTGAGAAAGAGAGTGAGAAAGAGAGAGTAAAAGAGAAGCTGTGAGTGAGAGAGAGAGAGAGAAGCTGTGACTGAGAGAGAGAAGCTGTGACTGAGAGAGAGAGAGAAAGAGAAGCTGTGAGTGAGAGAGAGAGAAAGAGAAGCTGTGAGTGACAGAGAGAGAGAAAGCAAAGCTGTGAGTGAGAGAGAGAGAGAGAAAGAGAAGCTGTGAGTGAGAGAGAGAGAAGCTGTGAGTGAGTGAGAGAGAGAAGCTGTGAGTGAGAGTGAGAAAGAGAGTGAGAAAGAGAGAGTAAAAGAGAAGCTGTGAGTGAGAGAGAGAGAGAATCTGTGAGTGAGAGAGAGAGAAGCTGTGAGAGAGAGAGAAAGAAAGAGAAGCTGTGAGTGAGAGAGAAACAGAAGCTGAGAGTGAGAGAGAGAGAAGCTGTGAGTGAGAGAGAGAGAGAGAAAGAGAAATTAGAGTGAGAAAGAGAGAGAGAAAGAGAAGCTGTGAGTGGGAGAGAGAGAAAGAGTGTCTGTGAGTGAGAGAGAGAGAAAGAGAAGCTGTGAGTGAGTGAGAGAGAGAAGCTGTGAGTGAGAGAGAAGGATAAGCCGTGAGAGAAAGGGAAGCTGTGAATGAGAGAGAGAGAGAGAGAAAGAAAGAGAAGATGTGTGAGAGAGAGAGGGAGAGAGAGAAGCAGTGAGTGAGAGAGAAAGAAAAAGAGAAGCTGTGAGTGAGAATGAGATAGAAAGAGAAGCTGTGAGTGAGTGAGAGAGAGATAGAGAAAGAGAAGCTGTGAGAGAGAAAGAGAGAAGCTGTGAGTGAGAGAGTGAGAGAGAAAGAGAAGCTGTGAGTGAGTGAGAGAGAGAGAAGCTGTGTGTGAGCGAGAGAGAGAGAAAGAGAAGCTGTGAGTGAGAGAGAGAAAGAGAAGCTGTGAGTGAGAGAGAGAAAGATAAGCTGTGAGTGAGAGAGAGAGAAAGAGAAGCTGAGTGAGTGAGAGAGAGCAAGGGAACCTGTGAGTGACAGAGAGAGAGATGGAAAGAGAAGCTGTGAGTGAGAGAGAGAAAGAGAAGCTGAGAGTGAGAGAGAGAGAGAAAGAGAAGCTGTGAGTGAGAAGGAGAGGGAAAGAGAAGCTGTGAGTGAGTGAGTGAGAGAGAGAGAAAAAAGAAGCTGTGTGTGTGTGAGAGAGAAAGAGAAGCTGTGAGTGAGATAGAGAGAGAAAGAGAAGCTGTTAGTGAGAGAGAGGGAAAGAGAAGCTGTGAGTGAGAGTGAGGGAGAGAATCTTTGTGTGTGTGTGAGAGAGAAGATATGATTGAGAGAAAGAAAGAGAAGCTGTGAGTGAGACAGAGAGAGGGAGAAAGAGAAGCTTTGTGTGTGTGAGAGAGAAAGAGAAGCTGTGAGTGAGAGTGAGTGAGATAGAGAGAATGAGAAGCTGTGAGTGAGAGAGAGAGAGAAAGAGAAGCTGTGAGTGAGAGAGAGAGAATGAGAAGCTGTGAGTGAGAGAGAGAAGCTGTGAGTGAGAGAGAGAGAGAGAGAAGATGTGAGTGAGAGAGAGAGAGAGAAAGAGAATCTGTGAGTGAGAGAGATAGAAAGTAAAAGAAGCTGTGAGTGAGACAGAGAGAGAAAGAGAAGCTGTGAGAGAGAGAGAAAAAGAGAAGCTGTGAGTGAGTGAGAGAGAGAAAGAGAAGCTGTGAGTGAGAGAGAGAGAAAGAGAAGCTGTGAGTGAGAGAGAGAGAAGCTGTGAGTGAGAGAGAGAAAGAGAAGCTGTGATTAAGAGTGAGAGAGAGAAAGAGAAGCTGTGAGTGGGAGAGAGAGAAAGAGAGTCTGTGAGTGAGAGAGAGAGAAAGAGAAGCTGTGAGTGAGTGAGAGAGAGAAAGGGAAGCTGTGAGTGAGTGAGAGAGAAAGAGAACCTGTCAGTGAGAGAGAGAGAGAAAGAAAGAGAAGCTGTGAGTGAGAAGGAGAGGGAAAGAGAAGCTGTGAGTGAGTGAGCGAGAGAGAGAGAGAAAGAGAAGCTGTGAGAGAGAAAGAGAGAAGCTGTGAGTGAGAGAGTGAGAGAGAGAAAAGAAGCTGTTAGTGAGTGAGAGAGAGAGAGAGAAAGAGTTGTGAGTGAGACAGAGAGAAAGAAAGAGAAGCTGTGAGTGAGAGAGAGAGAGAGAGAAAGAGAAGCTGAGAGTGAGAGAGAGAAATTGAAGCTGTGAGTGAGAGAGAGAGAGAGAGAAGCAGTGTGTGTGAGAGAGAAAGATAGTATGAGAAAGAGAGAGTGAAAGAGAAGCTGTGAGAGAGAGAGAAGCTGTGAGTGAGAGAGTGAGAAAGAGAGTGAGAAAGAGAGAGTAAAAGAGAAGCTGTGAGTGAGAGAGAGAGAGAGAAGCTGTGACTGAGAGAGAGAAGCTGTGACTGAGAGAGAGAGAGAAAGAGAAGCTGTGAGTGAGAGAGAGAGAAAGAGAAGCTGTGAGTGACAGAGAGAGAGAAAGCAAAGCTGTGAGTGAGAGAGAGAGAGAGAAAGAGAAGCTGTGAGTGAGAGAGAGAGAAGCTGTGAGTGAGTGAGAGAGAGAAGCTGTGAGTGAGAGTGAGAAAGAGAGTGAGAAAGAGAGAGTAAAAGAGAAGCTGTGAGTGAGAGAGAGAGAGAATCTGTGAGTGAGAGAGAGAGAAGCTGTGAGAGAGAGAGAAAGAAAGAGAAGCTGTGAGTGAGAGAGAAACAGAAGCTGAGAGTGAGAGAGAGAGAAGCTGTGAGTGAGAGAGAGAGAGAGAAAGAGAAATTAGAGTGAGAAAGAGAGAGAGGAAGAGAAGCTGTGAGTGGGAGAGAGAGAAAGAGTGTCTGTGAGTGAGAGAGAGAGAAAGAGAAGCTGTGAGTGAGTGAGAGAGAGAAGCTGTGAGTGAGAGAGAAGGATAAGCCGTGAGAGAAAGGGAAGCTGTGAATGAGAGAGAGAGAGAGAGAAAGAAAGAGAAGATGTGTGAGAGAGAGAGGGAGAGAGAGAAGCAGTGAGTGAGAGAGAAAGAAAAAGAGAAGCTGTGAGTGAGAATGAGATAGAAAGAGAAGCTGTGAGTGAGTGAGAGAGAGATAGAGAAAGAGAAGCTGTGAGAGAGAAAGAGAGAAGCTGTGAGTGAGAGAGTGAGAGAGAAAGAGAAGCTGTGAGTGAGTGAGAGAGAGAGAAGCTGTGTGTGAGCGAGAGAGAGAGAAAGAGAAGCTGTGAGTGAGAGAGAGAAAGAGAAGCTGTGAGTGAGAGAGAGAAAGATAAGCTGTGAGTGAGAGAGAGAGAAAGAGAAGCTGAGTGAGTGAGAGAGAGCAAGGGAACCTGTGAGTGACAGAGAGAGAGATGGAAAGAGAAGCTGTGAGTGAGAGAGAGAAATAGAAGCTGAGAGTGAGAGAGAGAGAGAAAGAGAAGCTGTGAGTGAGAAGGAGAGGGAAAGAGAAGCTGTGAGTGAGTGAGTGAGAGAGAGAGAGAGAAAGACAAGCTGAGAGAGAAAGAGAGAAGCTGTGAGTGAGTGAGAGAGAAAGAGAAGCTGTGAGTGAGAGAGAGAGAGAAGGAGAAGCTGTGTGTGAGAGAGAGAAATTAGAGTGAGAAAGAGAGAGAGAAAGAGAAGCTGTGAGTGGGAGAGAGAGAGAAAGAGAAGCTGTGTGTGAGTGAGAGAGAGAGAAGCTGTGAGTGAGAGAGAGGAAGGGAAACTGTGAGTGAGAGAGAGAGAGAGAGAAGCTGTGAGTGAGACAGAGAGAGAGAAAGAGAAGCTGTGAGAGAGAGAGGGAGGGAGAAAGAAAAGCTGTGTGTGAGAGAGAGAGATAAGCTGTGAGTGTGTGAGAGAGAGAAAGAGAAGCTGTGAGTGAGAGAGAGAGAAAGAAAGAGAAATTAGAGTGAGAAAGAGAGAGATAAAGAGAAGCTGTGAGTGGGAGAGAGAGAAAGAGAGTCTGTGAGTGAGAGAGAGAGAAGCTGTGAGTGAGTGAGAGAGAGAGCCTCTGTGAGTGAGAGAGAGAGAAAGAGAAGCTGTTAATGAGAGAGAGAGAGAAAGAGAAGCTGTGAGAGAGAGAAAGAGAAGCTGTGAGTGAGTGAGAGAGAGAAACGGAAGCTGTGAGTGAGAGAGAGAGAGAAAGAGAAGCTGTGAGTGAGAGAGAGAAAGAGAAGCTGTGAGTGTGAGAGAGAGAAAGAGAAGCTGTGAGTGAGAGAGAGAGAGAATGAGAAGCTGAGAGAGAGAGAGAAAGAGAAGCTGTGAGAGAGAGAGAAAGAGAAGCTGTGGGTGAGAGAGAGAAAGAGAAGATGTGAGTGAGAGAGAGGGAGAGAGAGAAAGAGAAGATGTGAGTGAGAGAGAGAGAGAAAGAGAAGCAGTGTGTGACAGGGAGAGAGTAAAAGAGAAGCTGTGAGTGAGAGAGAGAGAGAAAGAGAAGCTGTGAGTTAGAGAAAGAAAGAAAGCGAAGCAGTGAGTGAGAGAGAGAGAGAGAAAGAGAAACTGTGAGTGAGAGGAAGAGAAAGAGAAGCTGTGAGTGAGAGAGAGAGAGAAAGAGAAACTGTGTGTGTGTGAGAGAGAGAAACAGAAGCTGTGAGTGAGAGAGAGAGAGAAAGAGAAGCTGTGAGTGAGAGAGAGAGAGAAGCTGTGTGAGAGAGAGAGAAGCTGTGAGTGAGGGAGAGAGAAAGAGAAGCTGTGAGTGAGAGAGAGAGAGGCTGTGAGTGTGTGTGAGAGAGAAAGAGAAGCTGTGAGTGAGAGAGAGAGAGAGAGAAGCTGTGAGAGAGAGTGAGAAAGAGAAGATGTGAGTGAGAGAGAGGGAGAGAGAGAAAGAGAAGATGTGAGTGAGAGAGAGAGAGAAAGAGAAGCAGTGAGTGTGACAGGGAGAGAGTAAAAGAGAAGCTGTGAGTGAGAGAGAGAGAGAAAGAGAAGCTGTGAGTTAGAGAAAGAAAGAAAGCGAAGCAGTGAGTGAGAGAGAGAGAGAGAAAGAGAAGCAGTGAGTGAGTGAGAGAGAGAAGATGTGAGTGAGTGAGAGAGAGAAAGAGAAGCTGTGTGTGATAGAGAGAGAGAAAGAGAAGCTGTGAGTGAGATAGAGAGAGAAAGAGAAGCTGTTGGTGAGAGAGAGGGAAAGAGCTGTGAGTGAGAGTGAGAGAGCGAAGCTGTGTGTGTGTGAGAGAGAGAAGATGTGAGTGAGAGAGAAAATAAAGCTGTGAGTGTGTGAGAGAGAGAGAAGATGTGAGTGAGATAGAGAGAGAAAGAGAAGCTGTGAGTGAGAGAGAGAGAAAGAGCTGTGAGTGAGAGAGAGGGAAAGAGAGAAAGAGAAGATGTGAGTGAGGGAGAGAGAGAAAGAGAAGCAGTGAGTGAGAGAGAGAGAGAGAGAAAGAGAAGCTGTGAGTGAGACAGAGAGAGAGAAAGAGAAGCTATGAGAGAGAGAGGGAGGGAGAAAGAGAAGCTGTGAGAGAGAGAGAGAAAGAGAAGCTGTGAGTGAGAGGGAGAGAGAGAAACAGAAGCTGTGAGTGAGAAGGTGTGGGAAAGAGAAGCTGTGAGTGAGTGAGAGAGAGAGAGAGAAAGAGAAGCTGTTAGTGAGAGTGAGAGAGAGAGAGAAAGAAAAGCTGTGAGTGAGAGAGAAAGAGAAGCTGTGAGTGAGAGAGAGAGAGAGAGAAGCTGTGAGTGAATGAGAGAGAGAAATGGAAGCTGTGAGTGAGAGCGAGAGAGAAAGAGAAGCTGTGAGTGAGAGAGAGAGAAAGAGAAGCTGTGAGTGTGTGAGAGAGAAAGAGAAGCTGTGAGTGTGTGTGAGAGAAAGAGAAGCTGTGAGTGAGAAGGAGTGGGAAAGAGAAGCTGTGAGTGAGTGAGAGAGAGAGAGAGAGAAAGAGAAGCTGTTAGTGAGAGTGAGAGAGAGAGAAAGAAAGAAAAGCTGTGAGTGAGAGAGAAAGAGAAGCTGTGAGGGAGAGAGAGAGAGAGAAAGAGAAGCTGTGAGGGAGAGAGAGAAAGAGAAGCTGTGAGTGACACACAGAGAGAGAAGATGTGAGTTAGAGAGAGAGAGAAAGAGAAGCTATGAGTGACAGAGAGAGAAAGAGAAGCTGAGAGTGAGAGGGAGAGAGAAAGTGAAGCTGTGAGTGAGATTGAGAGAGAAAGAGAAGCTGTGTGTGTGTGAGAGAGAGAAAGATAGTCTGAGAAAGAGAGAGTGAAAGAGAAGCTGTGAGTGAGAGAGAGAGAGGGAGAAAGAAAAGCTGTGTGACAGAGAGAGAGAAAGAGAAGCTGTGAGTGAGAGTGAGAGAGAGAGAGAAAGAGAAGCTGTGAGTGAGTGAGAGAGAGAGAATGAGAAGCTGTGAGTGAGAGAGAGAGAAGCTGTGAGTGAGAGAGAGAAAGGGAAGCTGTGAGTGAGAGAGAGAGAGAAGATTTGAGTGAGAGAGAGAGAGAGAAAGAGAAGCTGTGAGTGAGAGAGATAGAAAGAAAGAGAATCTGTGAGTGAGAGAGAGAAGCTGTGAGTGAGTGAGAGAGAGAAAGAGAAGCTGTGTGTGTGAGAGAGAGAAAGAGAAGCTGTGAGTGAGAGAGAGAGAAAAAGAAGCTGTGTGTTTGTGAGAGAGAGAGAAAGAGAAGCTGTGAGTGAGATAGAGAGAGAAAGAGAAGCTGTTAGTGAGAGAGAGGGAAAGAGAAGCTGTGAGTGAGAGTGAGAGAGTGAAGCTGTGTGTGTGAGAGAGAGAAGATGTGAGTGAGAGAGAGAGAGAAAGAGAAGCTGTGAGTGAGAGAGAGAGAGAAAGAGAAGCTGTGAGTGAGAGAGAGAGAGGGAGAAAGAGAAGCTGTGTGATAGAGAGAGAAAAAGAGAAGCTGTGTGTGTGTGAGAGAGACAAAGATAGTCTGAGAAAGAGAGAGTGAAAGAGAAGCTGTGAGAGTGAGAGAAAGAGAAGCTGTTGGTGAGAGTGAGAGAGAGAGAGAAAGAGAAGCTGTGAGTGAGAGAGTTAGAAAGAGAATCTGTGAGTGAGAGAGAGAGAGAGAAAGAGAAGCTGTGAGTGAGAGAGAGAAAGAGAAGCTGTGAGTGAGAGGGAGAGAGAGAAAGAGAAGCTGAGACTGACACAGAGAGTTGAAGCTGTGAGTTAGAGAGAGAGAGAAAGAGATGCTGTGAGTGACAGAGAGAGAGAAAGAGAAGCTGAGAGTGTGTGAGAGAGAGAAAGAGAAGCTGAGAAAGAGAGTGTGAAAGAGAAGCTGTGTGTGTGAGAGAGAGAAGCTGTGAGTGAGAGAGTGAGAAAGAGAGAGTAAAAGAGAAGCTGTGAGTGAGAAAGAGAAGCTGTGAGTGAGAGAGAGAGAAGATGTGAGTGATAGAGTGAGAGAAAGAGAAGCTGAGAGTGAGAGAGAGAGAAAGATAATCTGAGAACGGGAGAGTGAAAGAGAAGTTGTGAGTGAGAGAGAGAGAGAAACAGAAGCTGTGAGTGAGAGAGAAACAGAAGCTGAGTGTGAGTGAAGGAGAGAAAGAGAATGTGTGAGTGAGAGAGAGAGAAAGAGAAGCTGTGAGTGAGAGAGAGAGAAAGAGAAATTAGAGTGAAAAAGAGAGAGAGAAAGAGAAACTGTGAGTGGGAGAGAGAGAGAGTGTGTGTGAGTGAGAGAGACAGAGAGAGAAAGAGAAGCTGTGAGTGAGAGAGAGAGAGATCCTGTGAGTGAGAGAGAGAGGAGAACCTGTGAGTGAGTGAGAGAGAGAAAGGGAAGCTGTGAGTGAGTGAGAGAGAGAAAGAGAAGCTGTGTGTGTGTGACAGAGAGAAAGAGAAGCTGTGAGTGAGAGAGAGAGAAAAAGAAGCTGTGTGTGTGTGAGAGAAAGAGAATCTGTGAGTGAGATAGAGAGAGAAAGAGAAGCTGTTAGTGAGAGAGAGGGAAAGAGAAGCTGTGAGTGAGAGTGAGAGAGAGAAGCTGTGTGTGTGTGAGAGAGAGAAGATATGAGTGAGAGAGAGAAAGTGAAGCTGTGAGTGAGAGAGAGAGAGAGAAGATGTGAGTGAGAGAGAGAGAAAGAGAAGCTGTGAGTGAGAGAGAGAGAGAAAGTAAGAGAAGCTGTGAGTGAGACAGAGAGAGAAAGAGAAGCTGTGAGTGAGAGAGAGAAGGAGAAAGATAAGCTGTGAGAGAGAGAGAGAAAGAGAAGCTGTGAGTGAGAGAGAGAGAAATAGAAGCTGTGATTGAGAGTGAGAGAGAGAGAGAAAGAGAAGCTGTGAGTGAGAGAGAGAGAAGCTGTGAGTGAGAGAGAGAAAGAGAAGCTGTGATTGAGAGTGAGAGAGAGAAAGAGAAGCTGTGAGTGGGAGAGAGAGAAAGAGAGTCTGTGAGTGAGAGAGAGAGAAAGAGAAGCTGTGAGTGAGTGAGAGAGAGAAAGGGAAGCTGTGAGTGAGAGAGAGAGAAAGAGAACCTGTCAGTGAGAGAGAGAGAGAAAGAGAAGCTGTGAGTGAGAAGGAGAGGGAAAGAGAAGCTGTGAGTGAGTGAGAGAGAGAGAGAGAGAGAGAGAAATTAGTGCGAGAAAGAGAGAAGCTGTGAGTGAGAGAGTGAGAGAGAGAAAGAGAAGCTGTTAGTGTGTGAGAGAGAGAGAGAAAGATAAGTTGTGAGTGAGAGAGAGAGAAAGAGAAGCTGTGAGTGAGAGAGAGAAAGAGAGAAAGAGAAGCTGTGAGTGAGAGAGAGAGAAAGAAAGAGAAGCTGTGAGTGAGAAGGAGAGGGAAAGAGAAGCTGTGAGTGAGTGAGCGAGAGAGAGAGAGAAAGAGAAGCTGTGAGAGAGAAAGAGAGAAGCTGTGAGTGAGAGAGTGAGAGAGAGAAAAGAAGCTGTTAGTGAGTGAGAGAGAGAGAGAGAGAGTTGTGAGTGAGACAGAGAGAAAGAAAGAGAAGCTGTGAGTGAGAGAGAGAGAGAGAGAAAGAGAAGCTGAGAGTGAGAGAGAGAAATTGAAGCTGTGAGTGAGAGAGAGAGAGAGAGAAGCTGTGTGTGTGAGAGAGAAAGATAGTATGAGAAAGAGAGAGTGAAAGAGAAGCTGTGAGAGAGAGAGAGAGAAGCTGTGAGTGAGAGAGTGAGAAAGAGAGTGAGAAAGAGAGAGTAAAAGAGAAGCTGTGAGTGAGAGAGAGAGAGAGAAGCTGTGACTGAGAGAGAGAAGCTGTGACTGAGAGAGAGAGAGAAAGAGAAGCTGTGAGTGAGAGAGAGAGAAAGAGAAGCTGTGAGTGACAGAGAGAGAGAAAGCAAAGCTGTGAGTGAGAGAGAGAGAGAGAAAGAGAAGCTGTGAGTGAGAGAGAGAGAGAAGCTGTGAGTGAGTGAGAGAGAGAAGCTGTGAGTGAGAGTGAGAAAGAGAGTGAGAAAGAGAGAGTAAAAGAGAAGCTGTGAGTGAGAGAGAGAGAGAATCTGTGAGTGAGAGAGAGAGAAGCTGTGAGAGAGAGAGAAAGAAAGAGCTGTGAGTGAGAGAGAAACAGAGGCTGAGAGTGAGAGAGAGAGAGAAGCTGTGAGTGAGAGAGAGAGAGAAAGAGAAATTAGAGTGAGAAAGAGAGAGAGAAAGAGAAGCTGTGAGTGGGAGAGAGAGAAAGAGTGTCTGTGAGTGAGAGAGAGAGAAAGAGAAGCTGTGAGTGAGAGAGAGAGAGAAGCTGTGAGTGAGAGAGAAGGATAAGCCGTGAGAGAAAGGGAAGCTGTGAATGAGAGAGAGAGAGAGAAAGAAAGAGAAGATGTGTGAGAGAGAGAGAGAGAGAGAGAGAAGCAGTGAGTGAGAGAGAAAGAAAAAGAGAAGCTGTGAGTGAGAATGAGATAGAAAGAGAAGCTGTGAGTGAGTGAGAGAGAGATAGAGAAAGAGAAGCTGTGAGAGAGAAAGAGAGAAGCTGTGAGTGAGAGAGTGAGAGAGAAAGAGAAGCTGTGAGTGAGTGAGAGAGAGAGTAGCTGTGTGTGAGCGAGAGAGAGAGAAAGAGAAGCTGTGAGTGAGAGAGAGAAAGAGAAGCTGTGAGTGAGAGAGAGAAAGATAAGCTGTGAGTGAGAGAGAGAGAAAGAGAAGCTGAGTGAGTGAGAGAGAGCAAGGGAACCTGTGAGTGACAGAGAGAGAGATGGAAAGAGAAGCTGTGAGTGAGAGAGAGAAAGAGAAGCTGAGAGTGAGAGAGAGAGAGAAAGAGAAGCTGTGAGTGAGAAGGAGAGGGAAAGAGAAGCTGTGAGTGAGTGAGTGAGAGAGAGAGAAAAAAAGACAAGCTGAGAGAGAAAGAGAGAAGCTGTGAGTGAGTGAGAGAGAAAGAGAAGCTGTGAGTGAGAGAGAGAGAGAAGGAGAAGCTGTGTGAGAGAGAGAGAAATTAGAGTGAGAAAGAGAGAGAGAAAGAGAAGCTGTGAGTGGGAGAGAGAGAGAAAGAGAAGCTGTGTGTGAGTGAGAGAGAGAGAAGCTGTGAGTGAGAGAGAGGAAGGGAAACTGTGAGTGAGAGAGAGAGAGAGAAGCTGTGAGTGAGACAGAGAGAGAGAAAGAGAAGCTGTGAGAGAGAGAGGGAGGGAGAAAGAAAAGCTGTGTGTGAGAGAGAGAGATAAGCTGTGAGTGTGTGTGAGAGAGAAAGAGAAGCTGTGAGTGAGAGAGAGAGAAAGAAAGAGAAATTAGAGTGAGAAAGAGAGAGATAAAGAGAAGCTGTGAGTGGGAGAGAGAGAAAGAGAGTCTGTGAGTGAGAGAGAGAAGCTCTGAGTGAGAGAGAGAGAGAGCCTCTGTGAGTGAGAGAGAGAGAAAGAGAAGCTGTTAATGAGAGAGAGAGAGAAAGAGAAGCTGTGAGAGAGAGAAAGAGAAGCTGTGAGTGAGTGAGAGAGAGAAACGGAAGCTGTGAGTGAGAGAGAGAGAGAAAGAGAAGCTGTGAGTGAGAGAGAGAAAGAGAAGCTGTGAGTGTGAGAGAGAGAAAGAGAAGCTGTGAGTGAGAGAGAGAGAGAATGAGAAGCTGAGAGAGAGAGAGAAAGAGAAGCTGTGAGAGAGAGAGAAAGAGAAGCTGTGAGTGAGAGAGAGAAAGAGAAGATGTGAGTGAGAGAGAGGGAGAGAGAGAAAGAGAAGATGTGAGTGAGAGAGAGAGAGAAAGAGAAGCAGTGAGTGTGACAGGGAGAGAGTAAAAGAGAAGCTGTGAGTGAGAGAGAGAGAGAAAGAGAAGCAGTGAGTGTGACAGGGAGAGAGTAAAAGAGAAGCTGTGAGTGAGAGAGAGAGAGAGAAAGAGAAACTGTGAGTGAGAGGAAGAGAAAGAGAAGCTGTGAGTGAGAGAGAGAGAGAAAGAGAAACTGTGTGTGTGTGTGAGAGAGAGAAACAGAAGCTGTGAGTGAGAGAGAGAGAGAAAGAGAAGCTGTGAGTGAGAGAGAGAGAAGCTGTGAGAGAGAGAGAAGCTGTGAGTGAGGGAGAGAGAAAGAGAAGCTGTGAGTGAGAGAGAGAGAGGCTGTGAGTGTGTGTGAGAGAGAAAGAGAAGCTGTGAGTGAGAGAGAGAGAGAGAGAAGCTGTGAGAGAGAGTGAGAAAGAGAAGATGTGAGTGAGAGAGAGGGAGAGAGAGAAAGAGAAGATGTGAGTGAGAGAGAGAGAGAAAGAGAAGCAGTGAGTGTGACAGGGAGAGAGTAAAAGAGAAGCTGTGAGTGAGTGAGAGTTAGAGAGAGAGAGAAAGAGAAGCTGTTAGTGAGAGTGAGAGAGAGAGAGAAAAATAAAAGCTGTGAGTGAGAGAGAAAGAGAAGCTGTGAGTGAGTGAGAGAGAGAGAAAGAGAAGCTGTGAGGGAGAGAGAGAAAGAGAAGCTGTGAGTGACACACAGAGAGAGAAGCTGTGAGTTAGAGAGAGAGAGAAAGAGAAGCTATGAGTGACAGAGAGAGAAAGAGAAGCTGAGAGTGAGAGAGAGAGAGAAAGTGAAGCTGTGAGTGAGATTGAGAGAGAAAGAGAAGCTGTGTGTGTGTGAGAGAGAGAAAGATAGTCTGAGAAAGAGAGAGTGAAAGAGAAGCTGTGAGTGAGAGAGAGAGAGGGAGAAAGAAAAGCTGTGTGAGAGAGAGAGAGAAAGAGAAGCTGTGAGTGAGAGTGAGAGAGAGAAAGAGAAGCTGTGAGTGAGAGAGAGAGAGAGAATGAGAAGCTGTGAGTGAGAGAGAGAGAAGCTGTGAGTGAGAGAGAGAAAGGGAAGCTGTGAGTGAGTGAGAGAGAGAAGATTTGAGTGAGAGAGAGAGAGAGAAAGAGAAGCTGTGAGTGAGAGAGAGAGAAAGAAAGAGAAGCTGTGAGTGAGAGAGAGAGAGAAGCTGTGAGTGAGTGAGAGAGAGAAAGAGAAGCTGTGTGTGTGAGAGAGAGAAAGAGAAGCTGTGAGTGAGAGAGAGAGAAAAAGAAGCTGTGTGTTTGTGAGAGAGAGAGAAAGAGAAGCTGTGAGTGAGATAGAGAGAGAAAGAGAAGCTGTTAGTGAGAGAGAGGGAAAGAGAAGCTGTGAGTGAGAGTGAGAGAGTGAAGCTGTGTGTGTGAGAGAGAGAAGATGTGAGTGAGAGAGAGAGAGAAAGAGAAGCTGTGAGTGAGAGAGAGAGAGAAAG
This sequence comes from Bradypodion pumilum, assembly GCA_035047305.1. Taxonomy (NCBI): domain Eukaryota; kingdom Metazoa; phylum Chordata; class Lepidosauria; order Squamata; family Chamaeleonidae; genus Bradypodion; species Bradypodion pumilum. The sequence goes on along the minus strand of JAWDJD010000001.1, from coordinate 267,221,222 downwards.
AGAAGCTGTGAGTGAGAGAGAGAGAGGGAGAAAGAGAAGCTGTGTGATAGAGAGAGAAAAAGAGAAGCTGTGTGTGTGTGAGAGAGACAAAGATAGTCTGAGAAAGAGAGAGTGAAAGAGAAGCTGTGAGAGTGAGAGAAAGAGAAGCTGTTGGTGAGAGTGAGAGAGAGAGAGAAAGAGAAGCTGTGAGTGAGAGAGTTAGAAAGAGAATCTGTGAGTGAGAGATAGAGAGAGAAAGAGAAGCTGTGAGTGAGAGAGAGAAAGAGAAGCTGTGAGTGAGAGGGAGAGAGAGAAAGAGAAGCTGAGACTCACACAGAGAGTTGAAGCTGTGAGTTAGAGAGAGAGAGAAAGAGATGCTGTGAGTGACAGAGAGAGAGAAAGAGAAGCTGAGAGTGTGAGAGAGAGAGAAAGTGAAGCTGTGAGTGAGAGAGAGAGAGAAAGAGAAGCTGTGTCTGTGTGTGAGAGAGAAAGATAGTCTGAGAAAGAGAGTGTGAAAGAGAAGCTGTGTGTGAGAGAGAGAGAGAAGCTGTGAGTGAGAGAGTGAGAAAGAGAGAGTAAAAGAGAAGCTGTGAGTGAGAGAGAGAAGCTGTGAGTGAGAGAGAGAGAAGATGTGAGTGAGAGAGTGAGAGAAAGAGAAGCTGAGGCTGCGGAGCATCATGGCGGACTGACCGGTATCGTTTTCCGTTTGTTCTGAAGGGAGAGCCGCTTAAAAGCGGGAAAGGAGGTATTTTGGAGTTGCGTTTTGGGCTCAAAAGTATATTAAACGGAGTGTGAGATCAATATCTTCGGCCAGGTTAATTTGGAGGGTAAAATATAGAGAGGTTGCCGAGAAATCAAAGATCTTTTGGCTGGGGACAAGTTGTTATTCTTTCTCTGCAAGAGCTTGGGGCGTGCTTCCTCTCAGGCTCGAAAGGTTTCGAGAATGAAAAGACTGACTGACTGAGTTTACCGGTCTTTGCAGTTTTGGGATACAAAACTATTTGAAAAAGAAAGGAAGAAAGGAGAATTAAGAACTTTCTCTTTAAGCCTTAAGTTTTGGAACATTGAATACTGAATACTGAAACTTTGGAGATTAAAAGTCGGACAGTGGGATTTAACAAGAGGACTTAAACAAACACTCAACTTCGCAGATTCTCATGCTCAAGGAGAGACTGAGGTAACTCGGGGCTGTCTCTGCAGGGGAGCGAGGTATGAGTGTGGAACTAAGAAGACTTGCTAATCACTTAGTCTTTGTTATTTAATTGCGGAACTAAGAAGCTGATGTTGAAACAATCCCACGCCCAGGTTGTTTGAGCAGCCTGTTTGAAATGTGCCAGCAATCTAAGAGATACTTCGAGACCGAAAGGCTGGAAGACCTCTATCTTCAGGGAATATAAACAATTAAACATACAGCGAAACCTGGGGTTTAAGAGGTTTAAAGAGGAATGAAAGAAATATAAGAAACTGAGAGGAACGGAAAGTACAGTAGATAAAAGCGGGGCACAGACACTGAGTGGAGCAAGGTGAGGGATCCCGGAGCTCCAAAAGAGACTGAGGCTAACAGAACCAACAGAATTAAAATATTACAGTAAAAGACTCTCTTTTTGCTGGATTACAAGGACGGGACTGTGGCTATGAGAAGGCAGTAAAGAAACAGTGAATATTGGATTATCGGACTATTGGATTCCCAGCGGTTTATGGACACTAATTAGCTAATAAAAAGGTTTTTCATTGTGTGTCCAGTTAAAATTCGGACTGTTACAGGATTGTGTACTCTGCAAGCAGAAGCAGAAAGCAGAAGGATAGAGGACTACAGAGGGATACAGCATTGCTAAAAGGAGCATAGGGTTGCAACGCTCCAAGGACTCAGAGACTCACCAGCTGGGAATTTAATTTGCATATCTCCCCTTATCTTGGTTTTGGAACACCTGGGGTTTTTTCTTTCTTTCTTTGGAAAGAGGGGATTTAAGAAAGAGGAATTGAACGGCTCTCTTAAAGCAGTATTTGATTGTTCTCCATTTAAACTTTGAATTTATTATTCTCTATTGGTATATAATCAGATATATTCTACTTTTTTTCTACACTTATTATATTATAAGTATATTAATGCACTAATGAACTGTTAATTTAGGATCCTGTGGTTAAAAGGCAGCAGTTTAATGAGCAAAAAAATTGATAATTTTGAACAGGATTTAAAGTGGGTGAGAACAGATAGATTGGAGAGAAGAGAACAGGAGGGTAGGAGAAGAAAATCGTTGCAGGAAGAACTTATCGAGATCCAAGAACTAGAAGAGCTGAGGAAGAAAGTAGCTGAAAGGAGGTTAAAGATTAAACAACAAGAAGCCTTAGATCAGGAAGAGAAAGAAAAACAAATAGAAGTGGGGGGTCAAGAGATTCTGATAGGAGAGGAGTCAAGAAGACAGATGGCTACCAAAAAAAAGGGGTTTGACAAGGGGAGGGTTAAAGAGGTAGAAGAGGAGCAGGTTGGTGATAGAGGCCCAAGTCCAGATTTAAATGATTTAAGAGGAGACCTGGAGCTTAGGTTTGATAAATTAGAGGAAGAACTTCAAGCTAAACTACAAACATTAGAAGATCAGCGAGCAAAAGATAATCAGAAATTTCAAAAAGAAATAAAAGAAAGTATCACACAAGCATTTAAGAACACCAAGAAAGAGTGTACCAATTTATTGAAAGAAATAGATGAATTGAAGGAGGGGATGAATGCTATTGGGAAAGAAGTTTGGGAAATGAAACATGAGTTAAGAGAGGTCAAGGAGCAGGCACAGTTAAAAGAGGAGAAACAGAAAAAATATGATAAAAGGTTGGAAAGAATGGAAGATCAGGAGAGAAGGTGCAACGTGGTTATTAGGAATATACCAGAACGGAACCCGGATAACTTGAGACAAAGATTGGTAGAATGGATTAACGCAATGGGAGTGGGGGAGGAAATGGAATTGGAGGATATAGACAGTGTGTACAGACTAGGAAAAAAAAGGAGTCAAGAAAGACCTAGAAATGTTTTTTTAAGATTTGGAAATCTAGGACAAAAGTTAAGGATAATGAAATATGTTAACTCCTCGGGGGATGATGCTTTAAAAATGGAGGGGGCACAGCTAGAAATATATAAAGATATTTCGTTAGAAGAACGCATTTGGAGACTACAAATTAAGCCAATCACAAAAAAATTGCGTGAGAAAAACATACAATATAAATGGAGACCACATAAACAATTAATTTTTACAGTGAAGGGGAAGAATTATTGGATTAGGGAAGAATCTGATGTCTTAGAAATTTTGATGGAAGCTAAGATTATAGAAAAAGGGTCTACAGAATGGAAGCAACTTAAAGATGGCTTAATAAATGTGGGAGTAACGCCCATGTTAGAACGGGAAGAGGAGGAAGTTGAAGGAGCAGAAGGAGGGAAAGACTAGGTCATTAAAGGATAAAAAGAGAGAATCTACTGCATGGAATAAATTATGACAAATTAAGATAACCATTTGTAATAAGAAATAAATAATGAACAAGAAACGGATGTTAAGTATTAAGGTCCACTCGCCAACCGCAACCCCCCCTCCCCTCTTTGGTTTTCAAAGGTCACTTTAGTAGAAAGTGGGGAGGGCAGAGTTTTTTTCCCCCTGTTTTTCCCTCTTTCTTATTTGTTTGATTGTTGGTTTGTTTAAGCTTTGTTATTTTTGTATATTTTCTTCTTCTTAAGATAATTGTATATTATTTAATTTAAGATGCGCTGGAGGAGGGAGAGTATAACTTGTTGTGGGTTGAGGTCTTGGTTCACATATTATGGGGAATTCTGCAGTAACAGTAGAGAAAGCACTAAATATGTATACTTAAAAAGTTAAAAATTATCTCATGGAATGTCAGGGGCCTAGGGAACCAAATTAAGAGGAAACGTGTGGAAGGAGTTCTGAGAAGGGAAAAAGCGGATATCATTTTTCTCCAGGAGACACATCAGAAAAGCGAAAATAAGAATAATATTTATGTAAAAGGGATGGAAATATATGAGAAAAGCCTAGGCTCAAGTAATTCAAGAGGGGTTGCTATATTAATATCGAATAAACTAGATTTTTCAATGAGCAAGAACATTAAAGATAAGGAGGGAAGGTTTCAGCTAATAAAAGGTAAAATAGAGGAGGAAGAGTATACATTTGTCAACGTATACTCACCAAACAAGAATCAAGGGGTCTTTCTAGATAAAATTCTACCCATTATAAAAAAAGAAAGATCAGTAAATTTAATTATAGGGGGAGATTTTAACTTAATCAGGTCAGGATTAGATACAACAAATAATTTTAGAAAGACTCAAGATAAATTGATTGACAAATGGATAGGGAAATTAGGATTACAGGATGCGATGAGAATGTTGGCAGGTAAAAAAAAAATATATTTACCTTTTGCTCCTTAAAACATAGATCTTATTCTCGCTTGGATTATTTCTTTGTGTCAGAAAATATGCTTACGAATTTAGAAAACTTTAATTATGGCAATTTTAATATCTCAGATCACACATTTATTTCGATAGAGATGCGGCTGAATATCAGTACCTATCAAAATAAGGTATGGAGGATGGATACTAAACTATTAAAAAATGAAGAGATAAAAAAAGATTAATAAATAAATGGATAAAGAACTGGGAAGATAATGATACGGGTGAGGTGGAATTACATATCCTTTGGGACGCAATGAGAGCGGTTATTAGAGGTGACTATATACAAGAGAAAGCAATATTTGAAAAAAAATGAAAAGTCAAGTAATTAAAAGAGATAAAGACATAAAAGAACTAGAAAGGAGGCACGCAGCTACAGGAAGTATCTCAATTTGGAATAAATTACAGGCATTAAAAAAGGAAACAATTGCAGCAGAAGTTGAAAAGGTTAGGGTAGATTTGGCATATTTAAAAAGAAATGATTTTGAATTCAATAATAAAGATATGAAAAATTTAGCAAAAAAAGTAAGACAAAAAAAAAGTAAGGGATATATAGAGGCTCTAATTAATAAAGAAGGTATAAGGCAGTATAAATTGGAAAATAAATTATCAGTAGCAGAAGAATTCTATACAAAATTATATACAGAACATAGAATTGATGATAATGTACTTCAAGCATATTTGAATAGAAATTTGACATACCAATTAAAGGAAGAACATGTAAATATAATGGAACAAGATATTAAAGACAAGGAGATTGAAGAGGTAATTAACAACTTAAAAAAGGATAAAACGCCAGGAGAGGATGGTATCCCTTCGGAATTTTATAAGGAATGCCGAGAGGTATTAATTCCCAAGTTAAAAAATTTATATAATTATATATTGGAAGGGGGGGAGATCCCCAAGTCTTGGAGTAATTCGATAATGGCTCTAATTCCTAAACCTGGAAAGGATAAAGAGAATATAGAAGCATATAGACCAATATCATTATTAAATCAGGATGCAAAAATTTTTACTTCAATAATTAACAATCGGCTTAATAAATTCATAGACACTTATATTGGAGAAGACCAAGTAGGATTTGTTAAAGGAAGACAAATGGATAAATTAATAAACCGGTTAATTAATATTATTGATAAATTAAAAAATAATAAACAAAAAGTATGTATAGTGGCATTAGACATATATAAAGCATTTGACTCAATTCAATGGAAAACAATAAAAGGAATATGTGAGAAATTGCAATTCGGCCCTAAATTTAATCATGTGATAGGACAATTGTATAAAGAAAGCAAATCTAAAATTAAAATGAATAATTGTCTGGGGAAAGAAATTGATATAAACGCGGGGACAAGACAAGGATGTCCACTGTCCCCATGTTTATTTATATTGGCAATGGAACTGCTAGCAAATGATATAAGGCAAAATGAGAAATTAGTAGGAATAGAAAATAAAAAAATAAGTCTATTTGCGGATGATACTTTATTAGTTGTAAAAGATCCTTTAAATAATTTAAATAAAATACAAGAACATTTAAGAGCCTTTGAAGAAGTAACAGGATTAAAAATTAATTGGACGAAAACTGAGGCTATCACATGCAATTTAACCCAGGAGGAAAAGAAAAAAATTGGAGATAGATTTAGTATTACAATAAGAGATGAATTGAAATATTTGGGAATATTTGTGACGAACGATCCAAAAGATCTATATAATATTAACTTCAATAAGTTAAGAAATAAATTGAAACCATTACTAGAACAGATAAAACGAGCAAAGACTTCATGGTTTGGAAGGATTAATATTTGTAAAATGAAAGTTATACCCAAATTGAATTTTCTGTTTGAAAATTTACCGATTAAAATTAAAGAGTCAGAAATAAATAAATGGCAAAAATTGATAAACGGAATTTGCAATAATAATAAAAGAGCAAGAATTAGTAAAGGATTATGGTACATGAAAAATAAACAGGGAGGATTAAACATTCCAAACATTAAAGCGTATTTTCAAGCCTTTCATATAAAGAAATTAATTAAATTATTAATTCAGCAAAATGAGGTAATAGGTGAAGGGGATCAAGAAGAATTTAAAAAATTAAAAGGTGAAACATTTCTTGCACAAGTAAATAATAAAACAGAGATTAACTGCTTTTCTATAAAGAATATTTATAACGTATGGAAAGGGGTTAAGAGGAAATTGGCACCAGACATTTCCCCAATTTTAGAAATTTTAGATTTCCAGAGTTGCCCATTATTATCCTCACAAAAAATAAGACCTATTCTATTGCAAGAAAAAGTGTTGTTAATAACAGAATGGATTAAAAATTGCAATACATATCAGAAAAGGAAGGAGGTATATAATAAATTAAAATTAAATTGGCTACAAGAATTGGGGATGGAGAAATGGGACAAATCGATAAGGGGGATTATAGGAGTACCTAGGGCAAAGACGCCATTTGAAGAATTGGTCTTGGAAATAAGGAAAGGGAAGATAAGATTTCAGGGGTTAGTAGGTAAACTGTACCAAATGCTTATCCCAGGGGAAGGATCACACTATACACTTAAACGAATTTGGGAGGAAGATTTAAATATTAAAATTGAAGAAGAAGAGTGGAGGAAAAAGTGGGGAAACAGAATAACAAAAACTATGTCAATCAAGGAAAAGGAGCATGTTTGCAAGGTACTTTGGAGGTGGTACCTTACCCCAATCAGACTCAAGCAAATTGATATTAATAAATCTGAATTGTGTTGGAGATGCAATGAACAAAAGGGGACATATTTGCATCTGTGGTGGTTTTGTAAGAAAACAAATACATTTTGGAAAGTGATAGAGAAGGAGATAAACGAGATTCTTGGCATAACAATGATTCTAGAACCCAAACTAGCTATATTAGGAGAAATAGGAAAAATGAGATTAAGTGAGGGTAATAAAGAATTAATTTTGACATTGTTGCTGGTTGCTAGACAGCTGATAGCCCAAGAATGGAAGGGTAACGAAAATCTAAATAAGAATAGGTGGTATAAAGAGGTTTGGCAACTAGCACTAAATGAAAAATTAACTAGCCAAATTAGGTTAAAACAGGGTTTTAAAATCAAAATACAATTTTGGGAAATATGGAAACCTTTCATACAGCACGCATTAACAAGTGAAGAAGGAAGTAAGCCTGGCCCTGACATGATTCAATTTTGGAAGATTTAAGTATATTGTGCCAATTGAAATTGCTGCAGAATAGGGTTTTGCACGGATTAAAAGTTGAAAGAATGAAAGAGTGAACAAGATATTGATATATTGTTGTTATTCCTTTCTCTTTTCTTGGTGTTTTTTCCCCTTTATTGTTAGTTTTAAGTATTTATATGTTTATGTTTGTTTGTATTTTATGATTATTAATTAAAAAAAAAAAGAAAAAAAAGAAAGAGAAGCTGAGAGTGAGAGAGAGAGAAAGATAATCTGAGAACGGGAGAGTGAAAGAGAAGTTGTGAGTGAGAGAGAGAGAGAAACAGAAGCTGTGAGTGAGAGAGAAACAGAAGCTGAGTGTGAGTGAAGGAGAGAAAGAGAATGTGTGAGTGAGAGAGAGAGAAAGAGAAGCTGTGAGTGAGAGAGAGAGAAAGAGAAATTAGAGTGAAAAAGAGAGAGAGAAAGAGAAACTGTGAGTGGGAGAGAGAGAGAGTGTGTGTGAGTGAGAGAGACAGAGAGAGAAAGAGAAGCTGTGAGTGAGAGAGAGAGAGATCCTGTGAGTGAGAGAGAGAGGAGAACCTGTGAGTGAGTGAGAGAGAGAAAGAGAAGCTGTGTGTGTGTGACAGAGAGAAAGAGAAGCTGTGAGTGAGAGAGAGAGAAAAAGAAGCTGTGTGTGTGTGAGAGAAAGAGAATCTGTGAGTGAGATAGAGAGAGAAAGAGAAGCTGTTAGTGAGAGAGAGGGAAAGAGAAGCTGTGAGTGAGAGTGAGAGAGAGAAGCTGTGTGTGTGTGTGAGAGAGAAGATATGAGTGAGAGAGAGAAAGTGAAGCTGTGAGTGAGAGAGAGAGAGAGAAGATGTGAGTGAGAGAGAGAGAAAGAGAAGCTGTGAGTGAGAGAGAGAGAAAGTAAGAGAAGCTGTGAGTGAGACAGAGAGAGAAACAGAAGCTGTGAGTGAGAGAGAGAAGGAGAAAGATAAGCTGTGTGAGAGAGAGAGAAAGAGAAGCTGTGAGTGAGAGAGAGAGAAATAGAAGCTGTGATTGAGAGTGAGAGAGAGAGAGAAAGAGAAGCTGTGAGTGAGAGAGAGAGAAGCTGTGAGTGAGAGAGAGAAAGAGAAGCTGTGATTGAGAGTGAGAGAGAGAAAGAGAAGCTGTGAGTGGGAGAGAGAGAAAGAGAGTCTGTGAGTGAGAGAGAGAGAAAGAGAAGCTGTGAGTGAGTGAGAGAGAGAAAGGGAAGCTGTGAGTGAGAGAGAGAGAAAGAGAACCTGTCAGTGAGAGAGAGAGAGAAAGAGAAGCTGTGAGTGAGAAGGAGAGGGAAAGAGAAGCTGTGAGTGAGTGAGAGAGAGAGAGAAAGAGAAGTTGTGAGTGAGAGAGAGAGAAAGAGAAGCTGTGAGTGAGAGAGAGAAAGAGAGAAAGAGAAGCTGTGAGTGAGAGAGAGAAAGAAAGAGAAGCTGTGAGTGAGAAGGAGAGGGAAAGAGAAGCTGTGAGTGAGTGAGCGAGAGAGAGAGAGAAAGAGAAGCTGTGAGAGAGAAAGAGAGAAGCTGTGAGTGAGAGAGTGAGAGAGAGAAAAGAAGCTGTTAGTGAGTGTGAGAGAGAGAGAGAAAGAGTTGTGAGTGAGACAGAGAGAAAGAAAGAGAAGCTGTGAGTGAGAGAGAGAGAGAAAGAGAAGCTGAGAGTGAGAGAGAGAAATTGAAGCTGTGAGTGAGAGAGAGAGAGAGAGAGAAGCTGTGTGTGTGAGAGAGAAAGATAGTATGAGAAAGAGAGAGTGAAAGAGAAGCTGTGTGTGAGAGAGAGAGAGAAGCTGTGAGTGAGAGAGTGAGAAAGAGAGTGAGAAAGAGAGAGTAAAAGAGAAGCTGTGAGTGAGAGAGAGAGAGAGAAGCTGTGACTGAGAGAGAGAAGCTGTGACTGAGAGAGAGAGAGAAAGAGAAGCTGTGAGTGAGAGAGAGAGAAAGAGAAGCTGTGAGTGACAGAGAGAGAGAAAGCAAAGCTGTGAGTGAGAGAGAGAGAGAAAGAGAAGCTGTGAGTGAGAGAGAAAGCTGTGAGTGAGTGAGAGCGAGAAGCTGTGAGTGAGAGTGAGAAAGAGAGTGAGAAAGAGAGAGTAAAAGAGAAGCTGTGAGTGAGAGAGAGAGAGAATCTGTGAGTGAGAGAGAGAGAAGCTGTGAGAGAGAGAGAAAGAAAGAGAAGCTGTGAGTGAGAGAGAAACAGAAGCTGAGAGTGAGAGAGAGAGAGAAGCTGTGAGTGAGAGAGAGAGAAAGAGAAATTAGAGTGAGAAAGAGAGAGAGAAAGAGAAGCTGTGAGTGGGAGAGAGAGAAAGAGTGTCTGTGAGTGAGAGAGAGAGAAAGAGAAGCTGTGAGTGAGAGAGAGAGAGAAGCTGTGAGTGAGAGAGAAGGATAAGCCGTGAGAGAAAGGGAAGCTGTGAATGAGAGAGAGAGAGAGAGAAAGAAAGAGAAGATGTGTGTGTGAGAGAGAGAGAGAGAAGCAGTGAGTGAGAGAGAAAGAAAAAGAGAAGCTGTGAGTGAGAATGAGATAGAAAGAGAAGCTGTGAGTGAGTGAGAGAGAGATAAAGAGAAGCTGTGAGAGTGAAAGAGAGAAGCTGTGAGTGAGAGAGTGAGAGAGAAAGAGAAGCTGTGAGTGAGTGAGAGAGAGAGAAGCTGTGTGTGAGCGAGAGAGAGAGAAAGAGAAGCTGTGAGTGAGAGAGAGAAAGAGAAGCTGTGAGTGAGAGAGAGAAAGATAAGCTGTGAGTGAGAGAGAGAAAGAGAAGCTGAGTGAGTGAGAGAGAGCAAGGGAACCTGTGAGTGACAGAGAGAGAGATGGAAAGAGAAGCTGTGAGTGAGAGAGAGAGAAAGAGAAGCTGAGAGTCAGAGAGAGAGAGAAAGAGAAGCTGTGAGTGAGAAGGAGAGGGAAAGAGAAGCTGTGAGTGAGTGAGTGAGAGAGAGAGAGAAAAAGACAAGCTGAGAGAGAAAGAGAGAAGCTGTGAGTGAGTGAGAGAGAAAGAGAAGCTGTGAGTGAGAGAGAGAGAGAAGGAGAAGCTGTGTGAGAGAGAGAGAAATTAGAGTGAGAAAGAGAGAGAGAAAGAGAAGCTGTGAGTGGGAGAGAGAGAGAAAGAGAAGCTGTGTGTGAGTGAGAGAGAGAGAAGCTGTGAGTGAGAGAGAGGAAGGGAAACTGTGAGTGAGAGAGAGAGAGAGAAGCTGTGAGTGAGACAGAGAGAGAGAAAGAGAAGCTGTGAGAGAGAGAGGGAGGGAGAAAGAAAAGCTGTGTGTGTGAGAGAGAGATAAGCTGTGAGTGTGTGAGAGAGAGAAAGAGAAGCTGTGAGTGAGAGAGAGAGAAAGAAAGAGAAATTAGAGTGAGAAAGAGAGAGATAAAGAGAAGCTGTGAGTGGGAGAGAGAGAAAGAGAGTCTGTGAGTGAGAGAGAGAGAAGCTGTGAGTGAGAGAGAGAGAGAGCCTCTGTGAGTGAGAGAGAGAGAAAGAGAAGCTGTTAATGAGAGAGAGAGAGAAAGAGAAGCTGTGAGAGAGAGAGAGAGAAGCTGTGAGTGAGAGAGAGAAAGAGAAGCTGTGAGTGTGAGAGAGAGAAAGAGAAGCTGTGAGTGAGAGAGAGAGAATGAGAAGCTGAGAGAGAGAGAGAAAGAGAAGCTGTGAGAGAGAGAGAAAGAGAAGCTGTGAGTGAGAGAGAGAAAGAGAAGATGTGAGTGAGAGAGAGGGAGAGAGAGAAAGAGAAGATGTGAGTGAGAGAGAGAGAGAAAGAGAAGCAGTGAGTGTGACAGGGAGAGAGTAAAAGAGAAGCTGTGAGTGAGAGAGAGAGAGAAAGAGAAGCTGTGAGTTAGAGAAAGAAAGAAAGCGAAGCAGTGAGTGAGAGAGAGAGAGAGAAAGAGACACTGTGAGTGAGAGGAAGAGAAAGAGAAGCTGTGAGTGAGAGAGAGAGAGAAAGAGAAACTGTGTGTGTGTGAGAGAGAGAAAGAGAAGCTGTGAGTGAGAGAGAGAGAGAAAGAGAAGCTGTGAGTGAGAGAGAGAGAGAAGCTGTGAGAGAGAGAGAGAAGCTGTGAGTGAGGGAGAGAGAAAGAGAAGCTGTGAGTGAGAGAGAGAGAGGCTGTGAGTGTGTGTGAGAGAGAAAGAGAAGCTGTGAGTGAGAGAGAGAGAGAGAGAAGCTGTGAGAGAGAGTGAGAAAGAGAAGATGTGAGTGAGAGAGAGGGAGAGAGAGAAAGAGAAGATGTGAGTGAGAGAGAGAGAGAAAGAGAAGCAGTGAGTGTGACAGGGAGAGAGTAAAAGAGAAGCTGTGAGTGAGAGAGAGAGAGAAAGAGAAGCTGTGAGTTAGAGAAAGAAAGAAAGCGAATCAGTGAGTGAGAGAGAGAGAGAAAGAGAAGCAGTGAGTGAGAGAGAGAGAAGATGTGAGTGAGTGAGAGAGAGAAAGAGAAGCTGTGTGTGATAGAGAGAGAGAAAGAGAAGCTGTGAGTGAGATAGAGAGAGAAAGAGAAGCTGTTGGTGAGAGAGAGGGAAAGAGCTGTGAGTGAGAGTGAGAGAGCGAAGCTGTGTGTGTGTGTGAGAGAGAAGATGTGAGTGAGAGAGAAAATAAAGCTGTGAGTGTGTGAGAGAGAGAGAAGATGTGAGTGAGATAGAGAGAGAAAGAGAAGCTGTGAGTGAGAGAGAGAGAAAGAGAAGCTGTGAGTGAGAGAGAGGGAAAGAGAGAAAGAGAAGATGTGAGTGAGGGAGAGAGAGAAAGAGAAGCAGTGAGTGAGAGAGAGAGAGAGAGAAAGAGAAGCTGTCAGTGAGACAGAGAGAGAGAAAGAGAAGCTATGAGAGAGAGAGGGAGGGAGAAAGAGAAGCTGTGAGAGAGAGAGAGAAAGAGAAGCTGTGAGTGAGAGGGAGAGAGAGAAAGAGAAGCTGTGAGTGAGAAGGTGTGGGAAAGAGAAGCTGTGAGTGAGTGAGAGAGAGAGAGAGAAAGAGAAGCTGTTAGTGAGAGTGAGAGAGAGAGAGAAAGAAAAGCTGTGAGTGAGAGAGAAAGAGAAGCTGTGAGTGAGAGAGAGAGAGAGAGAAGCTGTGAGTGAGTGAGAGAGAGAAATGGAAGCTGTGAGTGAGAGAGAGAGAGAAAGAGAAGCTGTGAGTGAGAGAGAGAGAAAGAGAAGCTGTGAGTGTGTGAGAGAGAAAGAGAAGCTGTGAGTGTGTGTGAGAGAAAGAGAAGCTGTGAGTGAGAAGGAGTGGGAAAGAGAAGCTGTGAGTGAGTGAGAGAGAGAGAGAGAGAGAAAGAGAAGCTGTTAGTGAGAGTGAGAGAGAAAGAAAGAAAAGCTGTGAGTGAGAGAGAAAGAGAAGCTGTGAGTGAGTGAGAGAGAGAGAAAGAGAAGCTGTGAGGGAGAGAGAGAAAGAGAAGCTGTGAGTGACACACAGAGAGAGAAGCTGTGAGTTAGAGAGAGAGAGAAAGAGAAGCTATGAGTGTCAGAGAGAGAAAGAGAAGCTGAGAGTGAGAGAGAGAGAGAAAGTGAAGCTGTGAGTGAGATTGAGAGAGAAAGAGAAGCTGTGTGTGTGTGTGAGAGAGAAAGATAGTCTGAGAAAGAGAGAGTGAAAGAGAAGCTGTGAGTGAGAGAGAGAGAGGTAGAAAGAAAAACTGTGTGAGAGAGAGAGAGAAAGAGAAGCTGTGAGTGAGAGTGAGAGAGAGAGAGAAAGAGAAGCTGTGAGTGAGTGAGAGAGAATGAGAAGCTGTGAGTGAGAGAGAGAGAAGCTGTGAGTGAGAGAGAGAAAGGGAAGCTGTGAGTGAGAGAGAGAGAGAAGATTTGAGTGAGTGAGAGAGAGAGAAAGAGAAGCTGTGAGTGAGAGAGAGAGAAAGAAAGAGAAGCTGTGAGTGAGAGAGAGAGAGAAGCTGTGAGTGAGTGAGAGAGAGAAAGAGAAGCTGTGTGTGTGAGAGAGAGAAAGAGAAGCTGTGAGTGAGAGAGAGAGAAAAAGAAGCTGTGTGTTTGTGAGAGAGAGAGAAAGAGAAGCTGTGAGTGAGATAGAGAGAGAAAGAGAAGCTGTTAGTGAGAGAGAGGGAAAGAGAAGCTGTGAGTGAGAGTGAGAGAGTGAAGCTGTGTGTGTGTGAGAGAGAAGATGTGAGTGAGAGAGAGAGAGAAAGAGAAGCTGTGAGTGAGAGAGAGAGAGAAAGAGAAGCTGTGAGTGAGAGAGAGAGATGGAGAAAGAGAAGCTGTGTGATAGAGAGAGAAAAAGAGAAGCTGTGTGTGTGTGAGAGAGACAAAGATAGTCTGAGAAAGAGAGAGTGAAAGAGAAGCTGTGAGAGTGAGAGAAAGAGAAGCTGTTGGTGAGAGTGAGAGAGAGAGAGAAAGAGAAGCTGTGAGTGAGAGAGTTAGAAAGAGAATCTGTGAGTGAGAGAGAGAGAGAGAAAGAGAAGCTGTGAGTGAGAGAGAGAAAGAGAAGCTGTGAGTGAGAGGGAGAGAGAGAAAGAGAAGCTGAGACTGACACAGAGAGTTGAAGCTGTGAGTTAGAGAGAGAGAGAAAGAGATGCTGTGAGTGACAGAGAGAGAGAAAGAGAAGCTGTGTCTGTGTGTGAGAGAGAAAGATAATCTGAGAAAGAGAGTGTGAAAGAGAAGCTGTGTGTGAGAGAGAGAGAAGCTGTGAGTGAGAGAGTGAGAAAGAGAGAGTAAAAGAGAAGCTGTGAGTGAGAGAGAGAAGCTGTGAGTGAGAGAGAGAGAAGATGTGAGTGAGAGAGTGAGAGAAAGAGAAGCTGAGAGTGAGAGAGAGAGAAAGATAATCTGAGAACGGGAGAGTGAAAGAGAAGTTGTGAGTGAGAGAGAGAGAGAAACAGAAGCTGTGAGTGAGAGAGAAACAGAAGCTGAGTGTGAGTGAAGGAGAGAAAGAGAATGTGTGAGTGAGAGAGAGAGAAAGAGAAGCTGTGAGTGAGAGAGAGAGAAAGAGAAATTAGAGTGAAAAAGAGAGAGAGAAAGAGAAACTGTGAGTGGGAGAGAGAGAGAGTGTGTGTGAGTGAGAGAGACAGAGAGAGAAAGAGAAGCTGTGAGTGAGAGAGAGAGAGATCCTGTGAGTGAGAGAGAGAGGAGAACCTGTGAGTGAGTGAGAGAGAGAAAGGGAAGCTGTGAGTGAGTGAGAGAGAGAAAGAGAAGCTGTGTGTGTGTGACAGAGAGAAAGAGAAGCTGTGAGTGAGAGAGAGAGAAAAAGAAGCTGTGTGTGTGAGAGAGAGAGAATCTGTGAGTGAGATAGAGAGAGAAAGAGAAGCTGTTAGTGAGAGAGAGGGAAAGAGAAGCTGTGAGTGAGAGTGAGAGAGAGAAGCTGTGTGTGTGAGAGAGAGAGAAGATATGAGTGAGAGAGAGAAAGTGAAGCTGTGAGTGAGAGAGAGAGAGAAGATGTGAGTGAGAGAGAGAGAGAAAGAGAAGCTGTGAGTGAGAGAGAGAGAAAGTAAGAGAAGCTGTGAGTGAGACAGAGAGAGAAAGAGAAGCTGTGAGTGAGAGAGAGAAGGAGAAAGATAAGCTGTGAGAGAGAGAGAGAAAGAGAAGCTGTGAGTGAGAGAGAGAGAAATAGAAGCTGTGATTGAGAGTGAGAGAGAGAGAGAAAGAGAAGCTGTGAGTGAGAGAGAGAGAAGCTGTGAGTGAGAGAGAGAAAGAGAAGCTGTGATTGAGAGTGAGAGAGAGAAAGAGAAGCTGTGAGTGGGAGAGAGAGAAAGAGAGTCTGTGAGTGAGAGAGAGAGAAAGAGAAGCTGTGAGTGAGTGAGAGAGAGAAAGGGAAGCTGTGAGTGAGAGAGAGAGAAAGAGAACCTGTCAGTGAGAGAGAGAGAGAAAGAGAAGCTGTGAGTGAGAAGGAGAGGGAAAGAGAAGCTGTGAGTGAGTGAGAGAGAGAGAGAGAGAAATTAGTGCGAGAAAGAGAGAAGCTGTGAGTGAGAGAGTGAGAGAGAGAAAGAGAAGCTGTTAGTGAGTGAGAGAGAGAGAAAGAGAAGTTGTGAGTGAGAGAGAGAGAAAGAGAAGCTGTGAGTGAGAGAGAGAAAGAGAGAAAGAGAAGCTGTGAGTGAGAGAGAGAAAGAGAAGCTGTGAGTGAGATGGAGAGAGAGAAAGAGAAGCTGAGAGTGAGAGAGAGAGAAATTGAAGCTGTGAGTGAGAGAGAGAGAGAAAGAGAAGCTGTGTGTGTGAGAGAGAAAGATAGTCTGAGAAAGAGAGAGTGAAAGAGAAGCTGTGAGTGAGAGAGAGAGAAGCTGTGAGTGAGAGAGTGAGAAAGAGAGTGAGAAAGAGAGAGTAAAAGAGAAGCTATGAGTGAGAGAGAGAGAGAGAGAAGCTGTGACTGAGAGAGAGAGAAGCTGTGAGTGAGAGAGAGAGAGAAAGAGAAGCTGTGAGTGAGAGAGAGAGAAAGAGAAGCTGTGAGTGACAGAGAGAGAGAAAGCAAAGCTGTGAGTGAGAGAGAGAGAGAGAAAGAGAAGCTGTGAGTGAGAGAGAGAGAGAAGCTGTGAGTGAGTGAGAGAGAGAGAGAGAGAAGCTGTGAGTGAGAGAGTGAGAAAGAGAGTGAGAAAGAGAGAGTAAAAGAGAAGCTGTGAGTGACAGAGAGAGAGAATCTGTGAGTGAGAGAGAGAGAAGCTGTGAGAGAGAGAGAGAGAAAGAGAAGCTGTGAGTGAGAGAGAAACAGAAGCTGAGAGTGAGTGAGAGAGAGAAAGAGAAGCTGTGAGTGAAAGAGAGAGAAAGAGAAGCTGTGAGTTAGAGAGAGAGAGAGAAATTAGAGTGAGAAAGAGAGAGAGAAAGAGAAGCTGTGAGTGGGAGAGAGAGAAAGAGTGTCTGTGAGTGAGAGAGAGAGAAAGAGAAGCTGTGAGTGAGAGAGAGAGAGAGAAGCTGTGAGTGAGAGAGAGAGAGAACCTGTGAGTGAGAGAGAGAGGAGAAGCTGTGAGTGAGTGAGAGAGAGAAAGAGAAGCTGTGAGTGAGAGAGAGAGAGAGAAAGAGAAGCTGTGAGTGAGAGAGAGAAAGAGAAGCTGTGAGTGAGAGAGAGAGAGAAAAAGAAGCTGTGTGTGAGATAGAGAGAGAAAGAGAAGCTGTTAGTGAGAGAGAGGGAAAGAGAAGCTGTGAGTGAGAGTGAGAGTGAGAGAGAGAAGCTGTGTGTGTGTGTGAGAGAGAAGATATGAGTGAGAGAGAGAAAGTGAAGCTGTGAGTGAGAGAGAGAAGATGTGAGTGAGAGAGAGAGAGAAAGAGAAGCTGTGAGTGAGAGAGAGAGAAAGTAAGAGAAGCTGTGAGTGAGACAGAGAGAGAAAGAGTGTCTGTGAGTGAGAGAGAGAGAAAGAGAAGCTGTGAGTGAGAGAGAGAGAGAGAAGCTGTGAGTGAGAGAGAGAGAGAACCTGTGAGTGAGAGAGAGAGGAGAAGCTGTGAGTGAGTGAGAGAGAGAAAGGGAAGCTGTGAGTGAGTGAGAGAGAGAAAGAGAAGCTGTGTGTGTGTGCGAGAGAGAAAGAGAAGCTGTGAGTGAGAGAGAGAGAGAAAAAGAAGCTGTGTGTGTGTGAGAGAGAAAGAGAAGCTATGAGTGAGATAGAGAGAGAAAGAGAAGCTGTTAGTGAGAGAGAGGGAAAGAGAAGCTGTGAGTGAGAGTGAGGGAGAGAAGCTGTGTGTGTGTGAGAGAGAGAAGATATGAGTGAGAGAAAGAAAGTGAAGCTGTGAGTGAGACAGAGAGAGAGAAAGAGAAGCTGTGAGTGAGAGAGAGAGGGAGAAAGAGAAGCTTTGTGTGTGTGTGAGAGAAAGAGAAGCTGTGAGTGAGAGTGCGTGAGATAGAGAGAATGAGAAGCTGTGAGTGAGAGAGAGAGAGAAAGAGAAGCTGTGAGTGAGAGAGAGAGAGAATGAGAAGCTGTGAGTGAGAGAGAGAGAAGCTGTGAGTGAGAGAGAGAGAGAAGATGTGAGTGAGAGAGAGAGAGAAAGAGAATCTGTGAGTGAGAGAGAGAGAAAGTAAGAGAAGCTGTGAGTGAGACAGAGAGAGAAAGAGAAGCTGTGAGTGAGAGACAGAGGGAGAAAGATAAGCTGTGAGAGAGAGAGAGAAAGAGAAGCTGTGAGTGAGAGAGAGAGAGAAAGAGAAGCTGTGATTGAGAGTGAGAGAGAGAGATAAAGAGAAGCTGTGAGTGAGTGAGAGAGAAAGAGAAGCTGTGAGTGAGAGAGAGAGAAGCTGTGAGTGAGAGAGAGAAAGAGAAGCAGTGATTAAGAGTGAGAGAGAGAAAGAGAAGCTGTGAGTGGGAGAGAGAGAAAGAGAGTCTGTGAGTGAGAGAGAGAGAAAGAGAAGCTGTGAGTGTGTGTGAGAGAGAAAGGGAAGCTGTGAGTGAGAGAGAGAGAAAGAGAACCTGTCAGTGAGAGAGAGAAAGAAAGAGAAGCTGTGAGTGAGAGAGAGAGAGAGAAAGAGACGTTGTGAGTGAGAGAGAGAGAGAGAGAGAATGAGAAGCTGTGAGTGAGAGAGAGAGAAGCTGTGAGTGAGAGAGAGAAAGGGAAGCTGTGAGTGAGAGAGAGAGAGAGAAGATTTGAGTGAGAGAGAGAGAGAAAGAGAAGCTGTAAATGAGAGAGAGAGAAAGAAAGAGAAGCTGTGAGTGAGAGAGAGAGAGAAGCTGTGAGTGAGAGAGAGAAAGAGAAGCTGTGTGTGAGAGAGAGAGAGAAAGAGAAGCTGTGAGTGAGAGAGAGAGAAAAAGAAGCTGTGTGTTTGTGAGAGAGAGAGAAAGAGAAGCTGTGAGTGAGATAGAGAGAGAAAGAGAAGCTGTTAGTGAGAGAGAGGGAAAGAGAAGCTGTGAGTGAGAGTGAGAGAGTGAAGCTGTGTGTGTGTGAGAGAAGATGTGAGTGAGTGAGAGAGAGAAAGAGAAGCTGTGAGTGAGAGAGAGAGAGAGAAAGAGAAGCTGTGAGTGAGAGAGAGAGAGTGAGAAAGAGAAGCTGTGTGATAGAGAGAGAGAAAGAGAAGCTGTGTGTGTGTGTGAGAGAGAAAGATAGTCTGAGAAAGAGAGAGTGAAAGAGAAGCTGTGAGAGTGAGAGAGAGAAAGAGAAGCTGTTGGTGAGAGTGAGAGAGAGAGAGAAAGAGAAGCTGTGAGTGAGAGAGTTAGAAAGAGAATCTGTGAGTGAGAGAGAGAGAGAGAAAGAGAAGCTGTGAGTGAGAGAGAGAAAGAGAAGCTGTGAGAGTGAGAGAGAGAAAGAGAAGCTGTTGGTGAGAGTGAGAGAGAGAGAGAAAGATAAGCTGTGAGTGAGAGAGTTAGAAAGAGAATCTGTGAGTGAGAGACAGAGAGAGAAAGAGAAGCTGTGAGTGAGAGAGAGAAAGAGAAGCTGTAAGTGAGAGGGAGAGAGAGAAAGAGAAGCTGAGACTGACACAGAGAGATGAAGCTGTGAGTTAGAGAGAGAGAGAAAGAGAAGCTGTGAGTTAGAGAGAGAGAGAAAAAGAAGCTGTGAGTGACAGAGAGATAGAAAGAGAAGCTGAGAGTGTGTGTGAGAGAGAAAGTGAAGCTGTGAGTGAGAGAGAGAAAGAGAAGCTGTGTCTGTGTGTGAGAGAGAAAGATAGTCTGAGAAAGAGAGTGTGAAAGAGAAGCTGTGTGTGTGAGAGAGAGAAGCTGTGAGTGAGAGAGTGAGAAAGAGAAAGTAAAAGAGAAGCTGTGACTGAGGGAGAGAAGCTGTGAGTGAGAGAGAGAGATGTGAGTGAGAGAGTGAGAAAGCGAGTGAGAAAAAGAGAGTAAAAGAGAAGCTGTGAGTGAGAGAGACAGAAATAAAGAGAAGCTGTGAGTGAGAGAGAGAGAGAAAGAGAAGCTGAGAGTGAGAGAGAGAGAAAGATAATCTGAGAACGGGAGAGTGAAAAAGAGAGTGAGAAAGAGAGAGTAAAAGAGAAGCTGTGAGTGAGAGAGAGAGAATCTGTGAGTGAGAGATAGAGAAGCTGTGAGTGAGAGAGAGAGAGAAACAGAAGCTGTGAGTGAGAGAGAAACAGAAGCTGAGAGTGAGTGAGAGAGAGAAAGAGAATATGTGAGTGAGAGAGAGAGAAAGAGAAGCTGTGAGTGAGAGAGAGAGAAAGAGAAATTAGAGTGAAAAAGAGAGAGAGAAAGAGAAACTGTGAGTGGGAGAGAGAGAGAGTGTGTGTGAGTGAGAGAGACAGAGAGAGAAAGAGAAGCTGTGAGTGAGAGAGAGAGAGAAATTAGAGTGAGAAAGAGAGAGAGAAAGAGAAGCTGTGAGTGGGAGAGAGAGAAAGAGTGTCTGTGAGTGAGAGAGAGAGAAAGAGAAGCTGTGAGTGAAAGAGAGAGAAAGAGAAGCTGTGAGTGAGAGAGTTAGAAAGAGAATCTGTGAGTGAGAGAGAGAGAGAGAAAGAGAAGCTGTGAGTGAGAGAGAGAAAGAGAAGCTGTGAGAGTGAGAGAGAGAAAGAGAAGCTGTTGGTGAGAGTGAGAGAGAGAGAGAAAGATAAGCTGTGAGTGAGAGAGTTAGAAAGAGAATCTGTGAGTGAGAGACAGAGAGAGAAAGAGAAGCTGTGAGTGAGAGAGAGAAAGAGAAGCTGTAAGTGAGAGGGAGAGAGAGAAAGAGAAGCTGAGACTGACACAGAGAGATGAAGCTGTGAGTTAGAGAGAGAGAGAAAGAGAAGCTGTGAGTTAGAGAGAGAGAGAAAAAGAAGCTGTGAGTGACAGAGAGATAGAAAGAGAAGCTGAGAGTGTGTGTGAGAGAGAAAGTGAAGCTGTGAGTGAGAGAGAGAAAGAGAAGCTGTGTCTGTGTGTGAGAGAGAAAGATAGTCTGAGAAAGAGAGTGTGAAAGAGAAGCTGTGTGTGTGAGAGAGAGAAGCTGTGAGTGAGAGAGTGAGAAAGAGAAAGTAAAAGAGAAGCTGTGACTGAGGGAGAGAAGCTGTGAGTGAGAGAGAGAGATGTGAGTGAGAGAGTGAGAAAGCGAGTGAGAAAAAGAGAGTAAAAGAGAAGCTGTGAGTGAGAGAGACAGAAATAAAGAGAAGCTGTGAGTGAGAGAGAGAGAGAAAGAGAAGCTGAGAGTGAGAGAGAGAGAAAGATAATCTGAGAACGGGAGAGTGAAAAAGAGAGTGAGAAAGAGAGAGTAAAAGAGAAGCTGTGAGTGAGAGAGAGAGAATCTGTGAGTGAGAGATAGAGAAGCTGTGAGTGAGAGAGAGAGAGAAACAGAAGCTGTGAGTGAGAGAGAAACAGAAGCTGAGAGTGAGTGAGAGAGAGAAAGAGAATATGTGAGTGAGAGAGAGAGAAAGAGAAGCTGTGAGTGAGAGAGAGAGAAAGAGAAATTAGAGTGAAAAAGAGAGAGAGAAAGAGAAACTGTGAGTGGGAGAGAGAGAGAGTGTGTGTGAGTGAGAGAGACAGAGAGAGAAAGAGAAGCTGTGAGTGAGAGAGAGAGAGAAATTAGAGTGAGAAAGAGAGAGAGAAAGAGAAGCTGTGAGTGGGAGAGAGAGAAAGAGTGTCTGTGAGTGAGAGAGAGAGAAAGAGAAGCTGTGAGTGAAAGAGAGAGAAAGAGAAGCTGTGAGTTAGAGAGAGAGAAATTAGAGTGAGAAAGAGAGAGAGAAAGAGAAGCTGTGAGTGGGAGAGAGAGAAAGAGTGTCTGTGAGTGAGAGAGAGAGAAAGAGAAGCTGTGAGTGAGAGAGAGAGAGAGAAGCTGTGAGTGAGAGAGAGAGAGAAAGAGAAGCTGTGAGTGAGAGAGAGAGAGAAAGCAAAGCTGTGAGTGAGAGAGAGAGAGAAAGAGAAGCTGTGAGTGAGAGAGAGAGAGAGAAGCTGTGAGTGAGTGAGTGAGAGTGAGAGAAGCTATGAGAGAGAGAGAGAGAAAGAGAAGCTGTGAGTGAGAGAGAAACAGAAGCTGAGAGTGAGTGAGAGAGAGAAAGAGAAGCAGTGAGTGAAAGAGAGAGAAAGAGAAGCTGTGAGTTAGAGAGAGAGAGAAATTAGAGTGAGAAAGAGAGAGAGAAAGAGAAGCTGTGAGTGGGAGAGAGAGAAAGAGTGTCTGTGAGTGAGAGAGAGAGAAAGAGAAGCTATGAGTGAGAGAGAGAGAAGCTGTGAGTGAGAGAGAGAGAGAACCTGTGAGTGAGAGAGAGAGGAGAAGCTGTGAGTGAGTGAGAGAGAGAAAGGGAAGCTGTGAGTGAGTGAGAGAGAGAAAGAGAAGCTGTGTGTGTGTGAGAGAGAGAAAGAGAAGCTGTGAGTGGGAGAGAGAGAGAGAAAGAAGCTGTGTGTGTGAGAGAGAGAAAGAGAAGCTGTGAGTGAGATAGAGAGAGAAAGAGAAGCTGTTAGTGAGAGAGAGGGAAAGAGAAGCTGTGAGTGAGAGTGAGGGAGAGAAGCTGTGTGTGTGTGAGAGAGAGAAGATATGAGTGAGAGAAAGAAAGAGAATCTGTGAGTGAGACAGAGGGAGAGAAAGAGAAGCTGTGAGTGAGAGAGAGAGGGAGAAAGAGAAGCTTTGTGTGTGTGAGAGAGGAAGAGAAGCTGTGAGTGAGAGAGAGAGAGAAAGAGAAGCTGTGAGTGAGAGAGAGAATGAGAAGCTGTGAGTGAGAGAGAGAGAAGCTGTGAGTGAGAGAGAGAGAGAATAGATGTGAGTGAGAGAGAGAGAGAGAGAAAGAGAATCTGTGAGTGAGAGAGAGAGAAAGTAAGAGAAGCTGTGAGTGAGACAGAGAGAGAGATAAAGAGAAGCTGTGAGTGAGTGAGAGAGAAAGAGAAGCTGTGAGTGAGAGAGAGAGAAGCTGTGAGTGAGAGAGAGAAAGAGAAGCAGTGATTAAGAGTGAGAGAGAGAAAGAGAAGCTGTGAGTGGGAGAGAGAGAAAGAGAGTCTGTGAGTGAGAGAGAGAGAAAGAGAAGCTGTGAGTGAGTGAGAGAGAGAAAGGGAAGCTGTGAGTGAGAGAGAGAGAAAGAGAACCTGTCAGTGACAGAGAGAGAGAAAGAGAAGCTGTGAGTGAGAAGGAGAGGGAAAGAGAAGCTGTGAGTGAGTGAGCGAGAGAGAGAGAAAGAGAAGCTGTGAGAGAGAAAGAGAGAAGCTGTGAGTGAGAGAGTGAGAGAGAGAAAAGAAGCTGTTAGTGAGTGAGTGAGAGAGAGAGAATGAGTTGTGAGTGAGAGAGAGAGAAAGAGAAGCTGTGATTGAGAGAGAGTGAGAAACAGATGCTGTGAGTGAGAGAGAGAAAGAGAAGCTGTGAGAGGGAGACAGAGAAAGAGAAGCTGAGAGTGACACAGGGAGAGAAGCTGTGAGTTAGAGAGAGAGAGAGAAAGAGAAGCTGTGTGTGACAGAGAGAGAGAAAGAGAAGCTGAGAGTGAGAGAGAGAGAAATTGAAGCTGTGAGTGAGACAGAGAGAGAAAGAGAAGCTGTGTGTGTGAGAGAGAAAGAAGCTGTGAGTGAGAGAGTGAGAAAGAGAGTGAGAAAGAGAGAGTAAAAGAGAAGCTATGAGTGAGAGAGAGAGAGAAGCTGTGACTGAGAGAGAGAGAAGCTGTGAGTGAGAGAGAGAGAGAAAGAGAAGCTGTGAGTGAGAGAGAGAGAAAGATAATCTGAGAACGGGAGAGTGAAAGAGAAGCTGTGAGTGAGAGAGAGAGAGTGAAGCTGTGTGTGTGTGAGAGAGAAGATGTGAGTGAGAGAATAAGTGAAGCTGGGAGTGAGTGAGAGAGAGAAGATGTGAGTGAGAGAGAGAGAGAAAGAGAAGCTGTGAGTGAGAGAGAGAGAGAGAAAGAGAAGCTGTGAGTGAGAGAGAGAGGGAGAAAGAGAAGCTGTGTGATAGAGAGAGAGAAAGAGAAGCTGTGTGTGTGGGTGTGAGAGAAAGATAGTCTGAGAAAGAGAGAGTGAAAGAGAAGCTGTGAGAGTGAGAGAAAGAGAAGCTGTTGGTGAGAGTGAGAGAGAGAGAAAGAGAAGCTGTGAGTGAGAGAGTTAGAAAGAGAATCTGTGAGTGAGAGAGAGAGAGAAAGAGAAGCTGTGAGTGAGAGAGAGAAAGAGAAGCTGTGAGTGAGAGGGAGAGAGAGAAAGAGAAGCTGAGACTGACACAGAGAGTTGAAGCTGTGAGTTAGAGAGAGAGAGAAAGAGAAGCTGTGAGTGACAGAGAGAGAGAAAGAGAAGCTGAGAGTGTGTGAGAGAGAGAAAGTGAAGCTGTGAGTGTGAGAGAGAGAGAAAGAGAAGCTGTGTGTGTGTGAGAGAGAGAAAGATAGTCTGAGAAAGAGAGTGTGAAAGAGAAGCTGTGTGTGAGAGAGAGAGAAGCTGTGAGTGAGAGAGTGAGAAAGAGAGAGTAAAAGAGAAGCTGTGAGTGAGAGAGAGAAGCTGTGAGTGAGAGAGAGAGAAGCTGTGAGTGAGAGAGTGAGAAAGCGAGTGAGAAAGAGAGAGTAAACGAGAAGCTGTGAGTGAGAGAGAGAGAGAAGCTGTGAGTGAGAGAGAGAGAAAGCAAAGCTGTGAGTGAGAGAGAGAGAGAAATAAAGAGAAGCTGTGAGTGAGAGAGAGAGAGAAAGAGAAGCTGAGAGTGTGAGAGAGAGAAAGATAAGCTGAGAACGGGAGAGTGAAAGAGAAGCTGTGAGTGAGAGAGAGAGAGAGTGAAGCTGAGTGAGAGAGTGAGAAAGAGAGTGAGAAAGAGAGAGTAAAAGAGAAGCTGTGAGTGATAGAGAGAGAATCTGTGAGTGAGAGAGAGAGAAACAGAAGCTGTGTGAGAGAGAGAAACAGAAGCTGAGAGTGAGTGAGAGAGAGAAAGAGAATGTGTGAGTGAGAGAGAGAGAAAGAGAAGCTGTGAGTGTGAGAGAGAGAAAGAGAAGCTGTGAGTGAGAGAGAGAAAGAGAAATTAGAGTGAAAAAGAGAGAGAGAAAGAGAAGCTGTGAGTGGGAGAGAGAGAGTGTGTGTGTGAGTGAGAGAGAGAGAGACAAAGAGAACCTGTGAGTGAGAGAGAGAGAGAACCTGTGAGAGAGAGAGAGAGGAGAACCTGTGAGTGAGTGAGAGAGAGAAAGGGAAGCTGTGAGTGAGTGAGAGAGAGAAAGAGAAGCTGTGTGTGTGTGAGAGAGAGAAAGAGAAGCTGTGAGTGAGAGAGAGAGAGAAAAAGAAGCTGTGTGTGTGAGAGAGAAAGAGAAGCTGTGAGTGAGATAGAGAGAGAAAGAGAAGCTGTTAGTGAGAGAGAGGGAAAGAGAAGCTGAGAGTGAGAGTGAGAGAGAGAAGCTGTGTGTGTGTGAGAGAGAGAAGATATGAGTGAGAGAGAGAAAGTGAAGCTGTGAGTGAGAGAGAGAGAGAAAAGATGTGAGTGAGAGAGAGAGAGAAAGAGAAGCTGTGAGTGAGAGAGAGAGAAAGAAAGAGAAGCTGTGAGTGAGACAGAGAGAGAGAAAGAGAAGCTGTGAGAGAGAGAGTGAGGGAGAAAGAGAAGCTGTGTGTGTGTGAGAGAGAAAGAGAAGCTGTGAGTGAGAGTGAGTGAGAGAGAGAGAATGAGAAGGTGTGAGTGAGAGAGAGAGAAAGAGAAGCTGTGAGTGAGAGAGAGAGAGAATGAGAAGCTGTGAGTGAGAGAGAGATGCTGTGAGTGAGTGAGAGAGAGAGAAGCTGTGAGTGAGAGAGAGAGAGAAGATGTGAGTGAGAGAGAGAGAGAAAGAGAAGCTGTGAGTGAGAGAGAGAGAAAGTAAGAGAAGCTGTGAGTGAGACAGAGAGAGAAAGAGAAGCTGTGAGTGAGAGAGAGAGGGAGAAAGATAAGCTGTGAGAGAGAGAGAGAGAGAGAGAAGCTGTGAGAGAGAGAGAGAGAAAGAGAAGCTGTGAGTGAGAGAGAGAGTAATAGAAGCTGTGATTGAGAGTGAGAGAGAAAGAGAAAGAGAAGCTGTGAGTGAGAGAGAGAGAAGCTGTGAGAGAGAGAGAGAAAGAGAAGCTGTGATTGAGAGTGAGAGAGAGAAAGAGAAGCTGTGAGTGGGAGAGAGAAAGAGAAGCTGTGAGTGAGAGAGAGAGACAAAGAGAAGCTGTGAGTGAGAGAGAAACAGAAGCTGAGAGTGAGTGAGAGAGAGAAAGAGAAGCTGTGAGTGAAAGAGAGAGAAAGAGAAGCTGTGAGTTAGAGAGAGAGAAAGAGAGAAATTAGAGTGAGAAAGAGAGAGAGAGAAGCTGTGAGTGGGAGAGAGAGAAAGAGTGTCTGTGAGTGAGAGAGAGAGAAAGAGAAGCTGTGAGTGAGAGAGAGAGAGAGAAGCTGTGAGTGAGAGAGAGAGAGAACCTGTGAGTAAGAGAGAGAGGAGAAGCTGTGAGTGAGTGAGAGAGAGAAAGGGAAGCTGTGAGTGAGTGAGAGAGAGAAAGAGAAGCTGTGTGTGTGAGAGAGAGAGAAAGAGAAGCTGTGAGTGAGAGAGAGAGAAAAAAGAAGCTATGTGTGTGTGTGAGAGAAAGAGAAGCTGTGAGTGAGATAGAGAGAGAAAGAGAAGCTGTTAGTGAGAGAGAGGGAAAGAGAAGCTGTGAGTGAGAGTGAGGGAGAGAATCTTTGTGTGTGTGTGAGAGAGAAGATATGAGTGAGAGAAAGAAAGAGAAGCTGTGAGTGAGACAGAGAGAGGGAGAAAGAGAAGCTTTGTGTGTGTGTGAGAGAAAGAGAAGCTGTGAGTGAGAGTGAGTGAGATAGAGAGAATGAGAAGCTGTGAGTGAGAGAGAGAGAGAAAGAGAAGCTGTGAGTGAGAGAGAGAGAATGAGAAGCTGTGAGTGAGAGAGAGAAGCTGTGAGTGAGAGAGAGAGAGAGAGAGAGAAAATGTGAGTGAGAGAGAGAGAGAGAAAGAGAATCTGTTAGTGAGAGAGATAGAAAGTAAAAGAAGCTGTGAGTGAGACAGAGAGAGAAAGAGAAGCTGTGAGTGAGAGACAGAGGGAGAAAGATAAGCTGTGAGAGAGAGAGAAAAAGAGAAGCTGTGAGTGAGTGAGAGAGAGAAAGAGAAGCTGTGAGTGAGAGAGAGAGAAAGAGAAGCTGTGAGTGAGAGAGAGAGAAGCTGTGAGTGAGAGAGAGAAAGAGAAGCTGTGATTAAGAGTGAGAGAAAGAAAGAGAAGCTGTGAGTGGGAGAGAGAGAAAGAGAGTCTGTGAGTGAGAGAGAGAGAAAGAGAAGCTGTGAGTGAGTGAGAGAG
Source organism: Bradypodion pumilum (assembly GCA_035047305.1). Taxonomy (NCBI): domain Eukaryota; kingdom Metazoa; phylum Chordata; class Lepidosauria; order Squamata; family Chamaeleonidae; genus Bradypodion; species Bradypodion pumilum. The sequence continues at coordinate 267,194,702 of JAWDJD010000001.1, read as the reverse complement.
AGAAAGGGAAGCTGTGAGTGAGTGAGAGAGAAAGAGAACCTGTCAGTGAGAGAGAGAGAGAAAGAAAGAGAAGCTGTGAGTGAGAAGGAGAGGGAAAGAGAAGCTGTGAGTGAGTGAGCGAGAGAGAGAGAGAAAGAGAAGCTGTGAGAGAGAAAGAGAGAAGCTGTGAGTGAGAGAGTGAGAGAGAGAAAAGAAGCTGTTAGTGAGTGAGAGAGAGAGAGAAAGAGTTGTGAGTGAGACAGAGAGAAAGAAAGAGAAGCTGTGAGTGAGAGAGAGAGAGAGAGAAAGAGAAGCTGAGAGTGAGAGAGAGAAATTGAAGCTGTGAGTGAGAGAGAGAGAGAAAGAGAAGCTGTGTGTGTGTGAGAGAAAGATAGTATGAGAAAGAGAGAGTGAAAGAGAAGCTGTGAGAGAGAGAGAGAGAAGCTGTGAGTGAGAGAGTGAGAAAGAGAGTGAGAAAGAGAGAGTAAAAGAGAAGCTGTGAGTGAGAGAGAGAGAGAAGCTGTGACTGAGAGAGAGAAGCTGTGACTGAGAGAGAGAGAGAAAGAGAAGCTGTGAGTGAGAGAGAGAGAAAGAGAAGCTGTGAGTGACAGAGAGAGAAAGCAAAGCTGTGAGTGAGAGAGAGAGAGAAAGAGAAGCTGTGAGTGAGAGAGAGAGAAGCTGTGAGTGAGTGAGAGAGAGAAGCTGTGAGTGAGAGTGAGAAAGAGAGTGAGAAAGAGAGAGTAAAAGAGAAGCTGTGAGTGAGAGATAGAGAGAATCTGTGAGTGAGAGAGAGAGAAGCTGTGAGAGAGAGAGAGAGAAAGAGAAGCTGTGAGTGAGAGAGAAACAGAAGCTGAGAGTGAGAGAGAGAGAGAAGCTGTGAGTGAGAGAGAGAGAGAGAAAGAGAAATTAGAGTGAGAAAGAGAGAGAGAAAGAGAAGCTATGAGTGGGAGAGAGAGAAAGAGTGTCTGTGAGTGAGAGAGAGAGAAAGAGAAGCTGTGAGTGAGAGAGAGAGAGAAGCTGTGAGTGAGAGAGAAGGATAAGCCGTGAGAGAAAGGGAAGCTGTGAATGAGAGAGAGAGAGAGAGAGAAAGAAAGAGAAGATGTGTGTGAGAGAGAGAGAGAGAGAGAAGCAGTGAGTGAGAGAGAAAGAAAAAGAGAAGCTGTGAGTGAGAATGAGATAGAAAGAGAAGCTGTGAGTGAGTGAGAGAGAGATAGAGAAAGAGAAGCTGTGAGAGAGAAAGAGAGAAGCTGTGAGTGAGAGAGTGAGAGAGAATTAGAAGCTGTGAGTGAGTGAGAGAGAGAGAAGCTGTGTGTGAGCGAGAGAGAGAGAAAGAGAAGCTGTGAGTGAGAGAGAGAAAGAGAAGCTGTGAGTGAGAGAGAGAAAGATAAGCTGTGAGTGAGAGAGAGAGAAAGAGAAGCTGAGTGAGTGAGAGAGAGCAAGGGAACCTGTGAGTGACAGAGAGAGAGATGGAAAGAGAAGCTGTGAGTGAGAGAGAGAGAAAGAGAAGCTGAGAGTGAGAGAGAGAGAGAGAAAGAGAAGCTGTGAGTGAGAAGGAGAGGGAAAGAGAAGCTGTGAGTGAGTGAGTGAGAGAGAGAGAGAAAAAGACAAGCTGAGAGAGAAAGAGAGAAGCTGTGAGTGAGTGAGAGAGAAAGAGAAGCTGTGAGTGAGAGAGAGAGAGAAGGAGAAGCTGTGTGTGAGAGAGAGAAATTAGAGTGAGAAAGAGAGAGAGAAAGAGAAGCTGTGAGTGGGAGAGAGAGAGAAAGAGAAGCTGTGTGTGAGTGAGAGAGAGAGAAACTGTGAGTGAGAGAGAGGAAGGGAAACTGTGAGTGAGAGAGAGAGAGAGAAGCTGTGAGTGAGACAGAGAGAGAGAAAGAGAAGCTGAGAGAGAGGGAGGGAGAAAGAAAAGCTGTGTGTGAGAGAGATAAGCTGTGAGTGTGTGAGAGAGAGAAAGAGAAGCTGTGAGTGAGAGAGAGAGAAAGAAAGAGAAATTAGAGTGAGAAAGAGAGAGATAAAGAGAAGCTGTGAGTGGGAGAGAGAGAAAGAGAGTCTGTGAGTGAGAGAGAGAGAAGCTGTGAGTGAGAGAGAGAGAGAGCCTCTGTGAGTGAGAGAGAGAGAAAGAGAAGCTGTTAATGAGAGAGAGAGAGAAAGAGAAGCTGTGAGAGAGAGAAAGAGAAGCTGAGAGTGAGTGAGAGAGAGAAACGGAAGCTGTGAGTGAGAGAGAGAGAGAAAGAGAAGCTGTGAGTGAGAGAGAGAAAGAGAAGCTGTGAGTGTGAGAGAGAGAAAGAGAAGCTGTGAGTGAGAGAGAGAGAGAATGAGAAGCTGAGAGAGAGAGAGAAAGAGAAGCTGTGAGAGAGAGAGAAAGAGAAGCTGTGAGTGAGAGAGAGAAAGAGAAGATGTGAGTGAGAGAGAGGGAGAGAGAGAAAGAGAAGATGTGAGTGAGAGAGAGAGAAAGAGAAGCAGTGAGTGTGTGAGAGAGAGAAACAGAAGCTGTGAGTGAGAGAGAGAGAGAAAGAGAAGCTGTGAGTGAGAGAGAGAGAAGCTGTGAGAGAGAGAGAGAAGCTGTGAGTGAGGGAGACAGAAAGAGAAGCTTTTAGTGAGAGAGAGAGAGGCTGTGAGTGTGTGTGAGAGAGAAAGAGAAGCTGTGAGTGAGAGAGAGAGAGAGAAGCTGTGAGAGAGAGTGAGAAAGAGAAGATGTGAGTGAGAGAGAGGGAGAGAGAGAAAGAGAAGATGTGAGTGAGAGAGAGAGACAAAGAGAAGCTGTGAGTGAGAGAGAAACAGAAGCTGAGAGTGAGTGAGAGAGAGAAAGAGAAGCTGTGAGTGAAAGAGAGAGAAAGAGAAGCTGTGAGTTAGAGAGAGAGAAAGAGAGAAATTAGAGTGAGAAAGAGAGAGAGAGAAGCTGTGAGTGGGAGAGAGAGAAAGAGTGTCTGTGAGTGAGAGAGAGAGAAAGAGAAGCTGTGAGTGATAGAGAGAGAGAGAAGCTGTGAGTGAGAGAGAGAGAGAACCTGTGAGTAAGAGAGAGAGGAGAAGCTGTGAGTGAGTGAGAGAGAGAAAGGGAAGCTGTGAATGAGTGAGAGAGAGAGAGAGAAGCTGTGTGTGTGTGAGAGAGAGAAAGAGAAGCTGTGAGTGAGAGAGAGAGAAAAAAGAAGCTGTGTGTGTGTGAGAGAGAAAGAAAGAGAAGCTGTGAGTGAGATAGAGAGAGAAAGAGAAGCTGTTAGTGAGAGAGAGGGAAAGAGAAGCTGTGAGTGAGAGTGAGGGAGAGAATCTTTGTGTGTGTGTGAGAGAGAAGATATGAGTGAGAGAAAGAAAGAGAAGCTGTGAGTGAGACAGAGAGAGGGAGAAAGAGAAGCTTTGTGTGTGTGTGAGAGAAAGAGAAGCTGTGAGTGAGAGTGAGTGAGATAGAGAGAATGAGAAGCTGTGAGTGAGAGAGAGAGAGAAAGAGAAGCTGTGAGTGAGAGAGAGAGAATGAGAAGCTGTGAGTGAGAGAGAGAAGCTGTGAGTGAGAGAGAGAAAGAGAAGCTGTGATTAAGAGTGAGAGAGAGAAAGAGAAGCTGTGAGTGGGAGAGAGAGAAAGAGAGTCTGTGAGTGAGAGAGAGAGAAAGAGAAGCTGTGAGTGAGTGAGAGAGAGAAAGGGAAGCTGTGAGTGAGTGAGAGAGAAAGAGAACCTGTCAGTGAGAGAGAGAGAGAAAGAAAGAGAAGCTGTGAGTGAGAAGGAGAGGGAAAGAGAAGCTGTGAGTGAGTGAGCGAGAGAGAGAGAGAAAGAGAAGCTGTGAGAGAGAAAGAGAGAAGCTGTGAGTGAGAGAGTGAGAGAGAGAAAAGAAGCTGTTAGTGAGTGAGAGAGAGAGAGAAAGAGTTGTGAGTGAGACAGAGAGAAAGAAAGAGAAGCTGTGAGTGAGAGAGAGAGAGAGAGAAAGAGAAGCTGAGAGTGAGAGAGAGAAATTGAAGCTGTGAGTGAGAGAGAGAGAGAAGCTGTGTGTGTGAGAGAGAAAGATAGTATGAGAAAGAGAGAGTGAAAGAGAAGCTGTGAGAGAGAGAGAGAGAAGCTGTGAGTGAGAGAGTGAGAAAGAGAGTGAGAAAGAGAGAGTAAAAGAGAAGCTGTGAGTGAGAGAGAGAGAGAGAGAAGCTGTGACTGAGAGAGAGAAGCTGTGACTGAGAGAGAGAGAGAAAGAGAAGCTGTGAGTGAGAGAGAGAGAAAGAGAAGCTGTGAGTGACAGAGAGAGAGAAAGCAAAACTGTGAGTGAGAGAGAGAGAGAAAGAGAAGCTGTGAGTGAGAGAGAGAGAAGCTGTGAGTGAGTGAGAGAGAGAAGCTGTGAGTGAGAGTGAGAAAGAGAGTGAGAAAGAGAGAGTAAAAGAGAAGCTGTGAGTGAGAGAGAGAGAGAATCTGTGAGTGAGAGAGAGAGAAGCTGTGAGAGAGAGAGAGAGAAAGAGAAGCTGTGAGTGAGAGAGAAACAGAAGCTGAGAGTGAGAGAGAGAGAGAAGCTGTGAGTGAGAGAGAGAGAGAAAGAGAAATTAGAGTGAGAAAGAGAGAGAGAAAGAGAAGCTGTGAGTGGGAGAGAGAGAAAGAGTGTCTGTGAGTGAGAGAGAGAGAAAGAGAAGCTGTGAGTGAGAGAGAGAGAGAAGCTGTGAGTGAGAGAGAAGGATAAGCCGTGAGAGAAAGGGAAGCTGTGAATGAGAGAGAGAGAGAGAGAGAAAGAAAGAGAAGATGTGTGAGAGAGAGAGAGAGAGAGAAGCAGTGAGTGAGAGAGAAAGAAAAAGAGAAGCTGTGAGTGAGAATGAGATAGAAAGAGAAGCTGTGAGTGAGTGAGAGAGAGATAGAGAAAGAGAAGCTGTGAGAGAGAAAGAGAGAAGCTGTGAGTGAGAGAGTGAGAGAGAAAGAGAAGCTGTGAGTGAGTGAGAGAGAGAGAAGCTGTGTGTGAGCGAGAGAGAGAGAAAGAGAAGCTGTGAGTGAGAGAGAGAAAGAGAAGCTGTGAGTGAGAGAGAGAAAGATAAGCTGTGAGTGAGAGAGAGAGAAAGAGAAGCTGAGTGAGTGAGAGAGAGCAAGGGAACCTGTGAGTGACAGAGAGAGAGATGGAAAGAGAAGCTGTGAGTGAGAGAGAGAAAGAGAAGCTGAGAGTGAGAGAGAGAGAGAAAGAGAAGCTGTGAGTGAGAAGGAGAGGGAAAGAGAAGCTGTGAGTGAGTGAGTGAGAGAGAGAGAGAGAAAAAGACAAGCTGAGAGAGAAAGAGAGAAGCTGTGAGTGAGTGAGAGAGAAAGAGAAGCTGTGAGTGAGAGAGAGAGAGAAGGAGAAGCTGTGTGTGAGAGAGAGAAATTAGAGTGAGAAAGAGAGAGAGAAAGAGAAGCTGTGAGTGGGAGAGAGAGAGAAAGAGAAGCTGTGTGTGAGTGAGAGAGAGAGAAGCTGTGAGTGAGAGAGAGGAAGGGAAACTGTGAGTGAGAGAGAGAGAGAGAGAAGCTGTGAGTGAGACAGAGAGAGAGAAAGAGAAGCTGTGTGAGAGAGAGGGAGGGAGAAAGAAAAGCTGTGTGTGTGAGAGAGAGATAAGCTGTGAGTGTGTGAGAGAGAGAAAGAGAAGCTGTGAGTGAGAGAGAGAGAAAGAAAGAGAAATTAGAGTGAGAAAGAGAGAGATAAAGAGAAGCTGTGAGTGGGAGAGAGAGAAAGAGAGTCTGTGAGTGAGAGAGAGAGAAGCTGTGAGTGAGAGAGAGAGAGAGCCTCTGTGAGTGAGAGAGAGAGAAAGAGAAGCTGTTAATGAGAGAGAGAGAGAAAGAGAAGCTGTGAGAGAGAGAAAGAGAAGCTGTGAGTGAGTGAGAGAGAGAAACGGAAGCTGTGAGTGAGAGAGAGAGAGAAAGAGAAGCTGTGAGTGAGAGAGAGAAAGAGAAGCTGTGAGTGTGAGAGAGAGAAAGAGAAGCTGTGAGTGAGAGAGAGAGAGAATGAGAAGCTGAGAGAGAGAGAGAAAGAGAAGCTGTGAGAGAGAGAGAAAGAGAAGCTGTGAGTGAGAGAGAGAAAGAGAAGATGTGAGTGAGAGAGAGGGAGAGAGAGAAAGAGAAGATGTGAGTGAGAGAGAGAGAGAAAGAGAAGCAGTGAGTGTGACAGGGAGAGAGTAAAAGAGAAGCTGTGAGTGAGAGAGAGAGAGAAAGAGAAGCTGTGAGTTAGAGAAAGAAAGAAAGCGAAGCAGTGAGTGAGAGAGAGAGAGAAAGAGAAACTGTGAGTGAGAGGAAGAGAAAGAGAAGCTGTGAGTGAGAGAGAGAGAGAAAGAGAAACTGTGTGTGTGTGAGAGAGAGAAACAGAAGCTGTGAGTGAGAGAGAGAGAGAAAGAGAAGCTGTGTGTGAGAGAGAGAGAGAAGCTGTGAGAGAGAGAGAGAAGCTGTGAGTGAGGGAGAGAGAAAGAGAAGCTGTGAGTGAGAGAGAGAGAGGCTGTGAGTGTGTGTGAGAGAGAAAGAGAAGCTGTGAGAGAGAGAGAGAGAGAGAGAAGCTGTGAGAGAGAGTGAGAAAGAGAAGATGTGAGTGAGAGAGAGGGAGAGAGAGAAAGAGAAGCTGTGAGTGTGAGAGAGAGAAAGAGAAGCTGTGAGTGAGAGAGAGAGAGAATGAGAAGCTGAGAGAGAGAGAGAAAGAGAAGCTGTGAGAGAGAGAGAAAGAGAAGCTGTGAGTGAGAGAGAGAAAGAGAAGATGTGAGTGAGAGAGAGGGAGAGAGAGAAAGAGAAGATGTGAGTGAGAGAGAGAGAGAAAGAGAAGCAGTGAGTGTGACAGGGAGAGAGTAAAAGAGAAGCTGTGAGTGAGAGAGAGAGAGAAAGAGAAGCTGTGAGTTAGAGAAAGAAAGAAAGCGAAGCAGTGAGTGAGAGAGAGAGAGAGAAAGAGAAGCAGTGAGTGAGAGAGAGAGAGAAAGAGAAGCTGTTGGTGAGAGAGAGGGAAAGAGCTGTGAGTGAGAGTGAGAGAGCGAAGCTGTGTGTGTGTGAGAGAGAGAAGATGTGAGTGAGAGACAAAATAAAGCTGTGAGTGAGAGTGAGAGAGAGAAGATGTGAGTGAGATAGAGAGAGAAAGAGAAGCTGTGAGTGAGAGAGAGAGAAAGAGAAGCTGTGAGTGAGAGAGAGGGAAAGAGAGAAAGAGAAGATGTGAGTGAGGGAGAGAGAGAAAGAGAAGCAGTGAGTGAGAGAGAGAGAGAGAGAAAGAGAAGCTGTGAGTGAGACAGAGAGAGAGAAAGAGAAGCTATGAGAGAGAGAGGGAGGGAGAAAGAGAAGCTGTGAGAGAGAGAGAGAAAGAGAACCTGTGAGTGAGAGGGAGAGAGAGAAAGAGAAGCTGTGAGTGAGAAGGTGTGGGAAGGAGAAGCTGTGAGTGAGTGAGAGAGAGAGAGAGAAAGAGAAGCTGTTAGTGAGAGTGAGAGAGAGAGAGAAAGAAAAGCTGTGAGTGAGAGAGAAAGAGAAGCTGTGAGTGAGAGAGAGAGAGAGAGAAGCTGTGAGTGAGTGAGAGAGAGAAATGGAAGCTGTGAGTGAGAGAGAGAGAGAAAGAGAAGCTGTGAGTGAGAGAGAGAGAAAGAGAAGCTGTGAGTGTGTGAGAGAGAAAGAGAAGCTGTGAGTGTGTGTGAGAGAAAGAGAAGCTGTGAGTGAGAAGGAGTGGGAAAGAGAAGCTGTGAGTGAGTGAGAGAGAGAGAGAGAGAGAAAGAGAAGCTGTTAGTGAGAGTGAGAGAGAGAAAAAAAAATAAAAGCTGTGAGTGAGAGAGAAAGAGAAGCTGTGAGTGAGTGAGAGAGAGAGAAAGAGAAGCTGTGAGGGAGAGAGAGAAAGAGAAGCTGTGAGTGAGTGAGAGAGAGAGAAAGAGAAGCTGTGAGGGAGAGAGAGAAAGAGAAGCTGTGAGTGACAGAGAGAGAAAGAGAAGCTGAGAGTGAGAGAGAGAGAGAAAGTGAAGCTGTGAGTGAGATTGAGAGAGAAAGAGAAGCTGTGTGTGTGAGAGAGAGAGAAAGATAGTCTGAGAAAGAGAGAGTGAAAGAGAAGCTGTGAGTGAGAGAGAGAGGGAGAAAGAAAAGCTGTGTGAGAGAGAGAGAGAAAGAGAAGCTGTGAGTGAGAGTGAGAGAGAGAGAGAAAGAGAAGCTGTGAGTGAGAGAGAGAGAGAGAATGAGAAGCTGTGAGTGAGAGAGAGAGAAGCTGTGAGTGAGAGAGAGAAAGGGAAGCTGTGAGTGAGTGAGAGAGAGAAGATTTGAGTGAGAGAGAGAGAGAGAAAGAGAAGCTGTGAGTGAGAGAGAGAGAAAGAAAGAGAAGCTGTGAGTGAGAGAGAGAGAGAAGCTGTGAGTGAGTGAGAGAGAGAAAGAGAAGCTGTGTGTGTGTGTGAGAGAAAGAGAAGCTGTGAGTGAGAGAGAGAGAAAAAGAAGCTGTGTGTTTGTGAGAGAGAGAGAAAGAGAAGCTGTGAGTGAGATAGAGAGAGAAAGAGAAGCTGTTAGTGAGAGAGAGGGAAAGAGAAGCTGTGAGTGAGAGTGAGAGAGTGAAGCTGTGTGTGTGAGAGAGAGAAGATGTGAGTGAGAGAGAGAGAAAGAGAAGCTGTGAGTGAGAGAGAGAGAGAAAGAGAAGCTGTGAGTGAGAGAGAGAGAGGGAGAAAGAGAAGCTGTGTGATAGAGAGAGAAAAAGAGAAGCTGTGTGTGTGTGAGAGAGACAAAGATAGTCTGAGAAAGAGAGAGTGAAAGAGAAGCTGTGAGAGTGAGAGAAAGAGAAGCTGTTGGTGAGAGTGAGAGAGAGAGAGAAAGAGAAGCTGTGAGTGAGAGAGTTAGAAAGAGAATCTGTGAGTGAGAGAGAGAGAGAGAAAGAGAAGCTGTGAGTGAGAGAGAGAAAGAGAAGCTGTGAGTGAGAGGGAGAGAGAGAAAGAGAAGCTGAGACTGACACAGAGAGTTGAAGCTGTGAGTTAGAGAGAGAGAGAAAGAGATGCTGTGAGTGACAGAGAGAGAGAAAGAGAAGCTGAGAGTGTGTGAGAGAGAGAAAGTGAAGCTGTGAGTGAGAGAGAGAGAGAAAGAGAAGCTGTGTCTGTGTGTGAGAGAGAAAGATAGTCTGAGAAAGAGAGTGTGAAAGAGAAGCTGTGTGTGAGAGAGAGGGAAGCTGTGAGTGAGAGAGTGAGAAAGAGAGAGTAAAAGAGAAGCTGTGAGTGAGAGAGAGAAGCTGTGAGTGAGAGAGAGAGAAGATGTGAGTGAGAGAGTGAGAGAAAGAGAAGCTGAGAGTGAGAGAGAGAGAAAGATAATCTGAGAACGGGAGAGTGAAAGAGAAGTTGTGAGTGAGAGAGAGAGAGAAACAGAAGCTGTGAGTGAGAGAGAAACAGAAGCTGAGTGTGAGTGAAGGAGAGAAAGAGAATGTGTGAGTGAGAGAGAGAGAAAGAGAAGCTGTGAGTGAGAGAGAGAGAAAGAGAAATTAGAGTGAAAAAGAGAGAGAGAAAGAGAAACTGTGAGTGGGAGAGAGAGAGAGTGTGTGTGAGTGAGAGAGACAGAGAGAGAAAGAGAAGCTGTGAGTGAGAGAGAGAGAGATCCTGTGAGTGAGAGAGAGAGGAGAACCTGTGAGTGAGTGAGAGAGAGAAAGGGAAGCTGTGAGTGAGTGAGAGAGAGAAAGAGAAGCTGTGTGTGTGTGACAGAGAGAAAGAGAAGCTGTGAGTGAGAGAGAGAGAAAAAGAAGCTGTGTGTGTGTGAGAGAAAGAGAATCTGTGAGTGAGATAGAGAGAGAAAGAGAAGCTGTTAGTGAGAGAGAGGGAAAGAGAAGCTGTGAGTGAGAGTGAGAGAGAGAAGCTGTGTGTGTGTGTGAGAGAGAAGATATGAGTGAGAGAGAGAAAGTGAAGCTGTGAGTGAGAGAGAGAGAGAAGATGTGAGTGAGAGAGAGAGAGAAAGAGAAGCTGTGAGTGAGAGAGAGAGAAAGTAAGAGAAGCTGTGAGTGAGACAGAGAGAGAAAGAGAAGCTGTGAGTGAGAGAGAGAAGGAGAAAGATAAGCTGTGAGAGAGAGAGAGAAAGAGAAGCTGTGAGTGAGAGAGAGAGAAATAGAAGCTGTGATTGAGAGTGAGAGAGAGAGAAAGAGAAGCTGTGAGTGAGAGAGAGAGAAGCTGTGAGTGAGAGAGAGAAAGAGAAGCTGTGATTGAGAGTGAGAGAGAGAAAGAGAAGCTGTGAGTGGGAGAGAGAGAAAGAGAGTCTGTGAGTGAGAGAGAGAGAAAGAGAAGCTGTGAGTGAGTGAGAGAGAGAAAGGGAAGCTGTGAGTGAGAGAGAGAGAAAGAGAACCTGTCAGTGAGAGAGAGAGAAAGAGAACCTGTCAGTGAGAGAGAGAGAGAGAGAGAAGCTGTGAGTGAGAAGGAGAGGGAAAGAGAAGCTGTGAGTGAGTGAGAGAGAGAGAGAGAGAAATTAGTGCGACATAGAGAGAAGCTGTGAGTGAGAGAGTGAGAGAGAGAAAGAGAAGCTGTTAGTGAGTGAGAGAGAGAGAGAAAGAGAAGTTGTGAGTGAGAGAGAGAGAAAGAGAAGCTGTGAGTGAGAGAGAGAAAGAGAGAAAGAGAAGCTGTGAGTGAGAGAGAGAGAGAAAGAAAGAGAAGCTGTGAGTGAGAAGGAGAGGGAAAGAGAAGCTGTGAGAGAGAAAGAGAGAAGCTGTGAGTGAGAGAGTGAGAGAGAGAAAAGAAGCTGTTAGTGAGTGAGAGAGAGAGAGAAAGAGTTGTGAGTGAGACAGAGAGAAAGAAAGAGAAGCTGTGAGTGAGAGAGTGAGAGAGAGAAAGAGAAGCTGAGAGTGAGAGAGATAAATTGAAGCTGTGAGTGAGAGAGAGAGAGAGAGAGAGAGAGAAGCTGTGTGTGTGAGAGAGAAAGATAGTATGAGAAAGAGAGAGTGAAAGAGAAGCTGTGAGAGAGAGAGTGAGAAGCTGTGAGTGAGAGAGTGAGAAAGAGAGTGAGAAAGAGAGAGTAAAAGAGAAGCTGTGAGTGAGAGAGAGAGAGAGAAGCTGTGACTGAGAAAGAGAAGCTGTGACTGAGAGAGAGAGAGAAAGAGAAGCTGTGAGTGAGAGAGAGAGAAAGAGAAGCTGTGAGTGACAGAGAGAGAGAGAAAGCAAAGCTGTGAGTGAGAGAGAGAGAGAGAAAGAGAAGCTGTGAGTGAGAGAGAGAGAAGCTGTGAGTGAGTGAGAGCGAGAAGCTGTGAGTGAGAGTGAGAAAGAGAGTGAGAAAGAGAGAGTAAAAGAGAAGCTGTGAGTGAGAGAGAGAGAGAATCTGTGAGTGAGAGAGAGAGAAGCTGTGAGAGAGAGAGAAAGAAAGAGAAGCTGTGAGTGAGAGAGAAACAGAAGCTGAGAGTGAGAGAGAGAGAGAAGCTGTGAGTGAGAGAGAGAGAGAAAGAGAAATTAGAGTGAGAAAGAGAGAGAGAAAGAGAAGCTGTGAGTGGGAGAGAGAGAAAGAGTGTCTGTGAGTGAGAGAGAGAGAAAGAGAAGCTGTGAGTGAGAGAGAGAGAAGCTGTGAGTGAGAGAGAAGGATAAGCCGTGAGAGAAAGGGAAGCTGTGAATGAGAGAGAGAGAGAGAGAAAGAAAGAGAAGATGTGTGTGAGAGAGAGAGAGAGAGAGAGAAGCAGTGAGTGAGAGAGAAAGAAAAAGAGAAGCTGTGAGTGAGAATGAGATAGAAAGAGAAGCTGTGAGTGAGTGAGAGAGAGATAGAGAAAGAGAAGCTGTGAGAGAGAAAGAGAGAAGCTGTGAGTGAGAGAGTGAGAGAGAAAGAGAAGCTGTGAGTGAGTGAGAGAGAGAGAAGCTGTGTGTGAGCGAGAGAGAGAGAAAGAGAAGCTGTGAGTGAGAGAGAGAAAGAGAAGCTGTGAGTGAGAGAGAGAAAGATAAGCTGTGAGTGAGAGAGAGAGAAAGAGAAGCTGAGTGAGTGAGAGAGAGCAAGGGAACCTTGAGTGACAGAGAGAGAGATGGAAAGAGAAGCTGTGAGTGAGAGAGAGAGAAAGAGAAGCTGAGAGTCAGAGAGAGAGAAAGAGAAGCTGTGAGTGAGAAGGAGAGGGAAAGAGAAGCTGTGAGTGAGTGAGTGAGAGAGAGAGAGAAAAAGACAAGCTGAGAGAGAAAGAGAGAAGCTGTGAGTGAGTGAGAGAGAAAGAGAAGCTGTGAGTGAGAGAGAGAGAAGGAGAAGCTGTGTGAGAGAGAGAGAAATTAGAGTGAGAAAGAGAGAGAGAAAGAGAAGCTGTGAGTGGGAGAGAGAGAGAAAGAGAAGCTGTGTGTGAGTGAGAGAGAGAGAAGCTGTGAGTGAGAGAGAGGAAGGGAAACTGTGAGTGAGAGAGAGAGAGAGAGAAGCTGTGAGTGAGACAGAGAGAGAGAGAAAGAGAAGCTGTGAGTGAGAGAGAGAGAGATCCTGTGAGTGAGAGAGAGAGGAGAACCTGTGAGTGAGTGAGAGAGAGAAAGGGAAGCTGTGAGTGAGTGAGAGAGAGAAAGAGAAGCTGTGTGTGTGTGACAGAGAGAAAGAGAAGCTGTGAGTGAGAGAGAGAGAAAAAGAAGCTGTGTGTGTGTGAGAGAAAGAGAATCTGTGAGTGAGATAGAGAGAGAAAGAGAAGCTGTTAGTGAGAGAGAGGGAAAGAGAAGCTGTGAGTGAGAGTGAGAGAGAGAAGCTGTGTGTGTGTGAGAGAGAGAAGATATGAGTGAGAGAGAGAAAGTGAAGCTGTGAGTGAGAGAGAGAGAGAGAAGATGTGAGTGAGAGAGAGAGAGAAAGAGAAGCTGTGAGTGAGAGAGAGAGAAAGTAAGAGAAGCTGTGAGTGAGACAGAGAGAGAAAGAGAAGCTGTGAGTGAGAGAGAGAAGGAGAAAGATAAGCTGTGAGAGAGAGAGAGAAAGAGAAGCTGTGAGTGAGAGAGAGAGAAATAGAAGCTGTGATTGAGAGTGAGAGAGAGAGAGAAAGAGAAGCTGTGAGTGAGAGAGAGAGAAGCTGTGAGTGAGAGAAAGAAGCTGTGTGTGTGTGAGAGAAAGAGAATCTGTGAGTGAGATAGAGAGAGAAAGAGAAGCTGTGATTGAGAGTGAGAGAGAGAAAGAGAAGCTGTGAGTGGGAGAGAGAGAAAGAGAGTCTGTGAGTGAGAGAGAGAGAAAGAGAAGCTGTGAGTGAGTGAGAGAGAGAAAGGGAAGCTGTGAGTGAGAGAGAGAGAAAGAGAACCTGTCAGTGAGAGAGAGGGAAAGAGAAGCTGTGAGTGAGAGTGAGAGAGAGAAGCTGTGTGTGTGTGACAGAGAGAAGATATGAGTGAGAGAGAGAAAGTGAAGCTGTGAGTGAGAGAGAGAGAGAGAAGATGTGAGTGAGAGAGAGAGAGAAAGAGAAGCTGTGAGTGAGAGAGAGAGAAAGTAAGAGAAGCTGTGAGTGAGACAGAGAGAGAAAGAGAAGCTGTGAGTGAGAGAGAGAAGGAGAAAGATAAGCTGTGAGAGAGAGAGAGAAAGAGAAGCTGTGAGTGAGAGAGAGAGAAATAGAAGCTGTGATTGAGAGTGAGAGAGAGAGAAAGAGAAGCTGTGAGTGAGAGAGAGAGAGAGAAAGAGAAGCTGTGAGTGGGAGAGAGAGAAAGAGAGTCTGTGAGTGAGAGAGAGAGAAAGAGAAGCTGTGAGTGAGTGAGAGAGAGAAAGGGAAGCTGTGAGTGAGAGAGAGAGAAAGAGAACCTGTCAGTGAGAGAAAGAAAGAGAACCTGTCAGTGAGAGAGAGAGAGAAAGAGAAGCTGTGAGTGAGAAGGAGAGGGAAAGAGAAGCTGTGAGTGAGTGAGAGAGAGAGAGAGAGAAATTAGTGCGAGATAGAGAGAAGCTGTGAGTGAGAGAGTGAGAGAGAGAAAGAGAAGCTGTTAGTGAGTGAGAGAGAGAGAGAAAGAGAAGTTGTGAGTGAGAGAGAGAGAAAGAGAAGCTGTGAGTGAGAGAGAGAAAGAGAGAAAGAGAAGCTGTGAGTGAGAGAGAGAGAGAAAGAAAGAGAAGCTGTGAGTGAGAAGGAGAGGGAAAGAGAAGCTGTGAGAGAGAAAGAGAGAAGCTGTGAGTGAGAGAGTGAGAGAGAGAAAAGAAGCTGTTAGTGAGTGAGAGAGAGAGAGAAAGAGTTGTGAGTGAGACAGAGAGAAAGAAAGAGAAGCTGTGAGTGAGAGAGTGAGAGAGAGAAAGAGAAGCTGAGAGTGAGAGAGATAAATTGAAGCTGTGAGTGAGAGAGAGAGAGAGAGAGAGAGAAGCTGTGTGTGTGAGAGAGAAAGATAGTATGAGAAAGAGAGAGTGAAAGAGAAGCTGTGAGAGAGAGAGAGAAGCTGTGAGTGAGAGAGTGAGAAAGAGAGTGAGAAAGAGAGAGTAAAAGAGAAGCTGTGAGTGAGAGAGAGAGAGAGAAGCTGTGACTGAGAAAGAGAAGCTGTGACTGAGAGAGAGAGAGAAAGAGAAGCTGTGAGTGAGAGAGAGAGAAAGAGAAGCTGTGAGTGACAGAGAGAGAGAAAGCAAAGCTGTGAGTGAGAGAGAGAGAGAGAAAGAGAAGCTGTGAGTGAGAGAGAGAGAAGCTGTGAGTGAGTGAGAGCGAGAAGCTGTGAGTGAGAGTGAGAAAGAGAGTGAGAAAGAGAGAGTAAAAGAGAAGCTGTGAGTGAGAGAGAGAGAGAATCTGTGAGTGAGAGAGAGAGAAGCTGTGAGAGAGAGAGAAAGAAAGAGAAGCTGTGAGTGAGAGAGAAACAGAAGCTGAGAGTGAGAGAGAGAGAGAAGCTGTGAGTGAGAGAGAGAGAGAAAGAGAAATTAGAGTGAGAAAGAGAGAGAGAAAGAGAAGCTGTGAGTGGGAGAGAGAGAAAGAGTGTCTGTGAGTGAGAGAGAGAGAAAGAGAAGCTGTGAGTGAGAGAGAGAGAGAAGCTGTGAGTGAGAGAGAAGGATAAGCCGTGAGAGAAAGGGAAGCTGTGAATGAGAGAGAGAGAGAGAGAAAGAAAGAGAAGATGTGTGTGTGAGAGAGAGAGAGAGAGAGAAGCAGTGAGTGAGAGAGAAAGAAAAAGAGAAGCTGTGAGTGAGAATGAGATAGAAAGAGAAGCTGTGAGTGAGTGAGAGAGAGATAGAGAAAGAGAAGCTGTGAGAGAGAAAGAGAGAAGCTGTGAGTGAGAGAGTGAGAGAGAAAGAGAAGCTGTGAGTGAGTGAGAGAGAGAGAAGCTGTGTGTGAGCGAGAGAGAGAGAAAGAGAAGCTGTGAGTGAGAGAGAGAAAGAGAAGCTGTGAGTGAGAGAGAGAAAGATAAGCTGTGAGTGAGAGAGAGAGAAAGAGAAGCTGAGTGAGTGAGAGAGAGCAAGGGAACCTTGAGTGACAGAGAGAGAGATGGAAAGAGAAGCTGTGAGTGAGAGAGAGAGAAAGAGAAGCTGAGAGTCAGAGAGAGAGAGAAAGAGAAGCTGTGAGTGAGAAGGAGAGGGAAAGAGAAGCTGTGAGTGAGTGAGTGAGAGAGAGAGAGAAAAAGACAAGCTGAGAGAGAAAGAGAGAAGCTGTGAGTGAGTGAGAGAGAAAGAGAAGCTGTGAGTGAGAGAGAGAGAGAAGGAGAAGCTGTGTGAGAGAGAGAGAAATTAGAGTGAGAAAGAGAGAGAGAAAGAGAAGCTGTGAGTGGGAGAGAGAGAGAAAGAGAAGCTGTGTGTGAGTGAGAGAGAGAGAAGCTGTGAGTGAGAGAGAGGAAGGGAAACTGTGAGTGAGAGAGAGAGAGAGAGAAGCTGTGAGTGAGACAGAGAGAGAGAGAAAGAAAGAGAAGCTGTGAGTGAGAGAGAGAGAGATCCTGTGAGTGAGAGAGAGAGGAGAACCTGTGAGTGAGTGAGAGAGAGAAAGGGAAGCTGTGAGTGAGTGAGAGAGAGAAAGAGAAGCTGTGTGTGTGTGACAGAGAGAAAGAGAAGCTGTGAGTGAGAGAGAGAGAAAAAGAAGCTGTGTGTGTGTGAGAGAAAGAGAATCTGTGAGTGAGATAGAGAGAGAAAGAGAAGCTGTTAGTGAGAGAGAGGGAAAGAGAAGCTGTGAGTGAGAGTGAGAGAGAGAAGCTGTGTGTGTGTGAGAGAGAGAAGATATGAGTGAGAGAGAGAAAGTGAAGCTGTGAGTGAGAGA
The DNA here is from genome assembly GCA_035047305.1 of Bradypodion pumilum. Classification (NCBI taxonomy): domain Eukaryota; kingdom Metazoa; phylum Chordata; class Lepidosauria; order Squamata; family Chamaeleonidae; genus Bradypodion; species Bradypodion pumilum. The sequence continues at coordinate 267,178,752 of JAWDJD010000001.1, read as the reverse complement.
GAGAGAGAGAAGATGTGAGTGAGAGAGAGAGAGAAAGAGAAGCTGTGAGTGAGAGAGAGAGAAAGTAAGAGAAGCTGTGAGTGAGAGAGAGAAGGAGAAAGATAAGCTGTGAGAGAGAGAGAAAGAGAAGCTGTGAGTGAGAGAGAGAGAAATAGAAGCTGTGATTGAGAGTGAGAGAGAGAGAAAGAGAAGCTGTGAGTGAGAGAGAGAGAAGCTGTGAGTGAGAGAGAGAAAGAGAAGCTGTGATTGAGAGTGAGAGAGAGAAAGAGAAGCTGTGAGTGGGAGAGAGAGAAAGAGAGTCTGTGAGTGAGAGAGAGAGAAAGAGAAGCTGTGAGTGAGTGAGAGAGAGAAAGGGAAGCTGTGAGTGAGAGAGAGAGAAAGAGAACCTGTCAGTGAGAGAGAGAGAGAAAGAGAAGCTGTGAGTGAGAAGGAGAGGGAAAGAGAAGCTGTGAGTGAGTGAGAGAGAGAGAGAGAGAGAGAGAAATTAGTGCGAGAAAGAGAGAAGCTGTGAGTGAGAGAGTGAGAGAGAGAAAGAGAAGCTGTTAGTGAGTGAGAGAGAGAGAGAAAGAGAAGTTGTGAGTGAGAGAGAGAGAAAGAGAAGCTGTGAGTGAGAGAGAGAAAGAGAGAAAGAGAAGCTGTGAGTGAGAGAGAGAGAGAAAGAAAGAGAAGCTGTGAGTGAGAAGGAGAGGGAAAGAGAAGCTGTGAGTGAGTGAGCGAGAGAGAGAGAGAAAGAGAAGCTGTGAGAGAGAAAGAGAGAAGCTGTGAGTGAGAGAGTGAGAGATAGAAAAGAAGCTGTTAGTGAGTGAGAGAGAGAGAGAGAAAGAGTTGTGAGTGAGACAGAGAGAAAGAAAGAGAAGCTGTGAGTGAGAGAGAGAGAGAGAGAAAGAGAAGCTGAGAGTGAGAGAGAGAAATTGAAGCTGTGAGTGAGAGAGAGAGAGAGAAGCTGTGTGTGTGAGAGAGAAAGATAGTATGAGAAAGAGAGAGTGAAAGAGAAGCTGTGAGAGAGAGAGAGAGAGAGAGAAGCTGTGAGTGAGAGAGTGAGAAAGAGAGTGAGAAAGAGAGAGTAAAAGAGAAGCTGTGAGTGAGAGAGAGAGAGAGAAGCTGTGACTGAGAGAGAGAAGCTGTGACTGAGAGAGAGAGAGAAAGAGAAGCTGTGAGTGAGAGAGAGAGAAAGAGAAGCTGTGAGTGACAGAGAGAGAGAAAGCAAAGCTGTGAGTGAGAGAGAGAGAGAGAAAGAGAAGCTGTGAGTGAGAGAGAGAGAAGCTGTGAGTGAGTGAGAGCGAGAAGCTGTGAGTGAGAGTGAGAAAGAGAGTGAGAAAGAGAGAGTAAAAGAGAAGCTGTGAGTGAGAGAGAGAGAGAATCTGTGAGTGAGAGAGAGAGAGAAGCTGTGAGAGAGAGAGAAAGAAAGAGAAGCTGTGAGTGAGAGAGAAACAGAAGCTGAGAGTGAGAGAGAGAGAGAAGCTGTGAGTGAGAGAGAGAGAGAAAGAGAAATTAGAGTGAGAAAGAGAGAGAGAAAGAGAAGCTGTGAGTGGGAGAGAGAGAAAGAGTGTCTGTGAGTGAGAGAGAGAGAAAGAGAAGCTGTGAGTGAGAGAGAGAGAGAAGCTGTGAGTGGGAGAGAAGGATAAGCCGTGAGAGAAAGGGAAGCTGTGAATGAGAGAGAGAGAGAGAGAAAGAAAGAGAAGATGTGTGAGAGAGAGAGAGAGAGAGAGAGAAGCAGTGAGTGAGAGAGAAAGAAAAAGAGAAGCTGTGAGTGAGAATGAGATAGAAAGAGAAGCTGTGAGTGAGTGAGAGAGAGATAGAGAAAGAGAAGCTGTGAGAGAGAAAGAGAGAAGCTGTGAGTGAGAGAGTGAGAGAGAAAGAGAAGCTGTGAGTGAGTGAGAGAGAGAGAAGCTGTGTGTGAGCGAGAGAGAGAGAAAGAGAAGCTGTGAGTGAGAGAGAGAAAGAGAAGCTGTGAGTGAGAGAGAGAAAGATAAGCTGTGAGTGAGAGAGAGAGAAAGAGAAGCTGAGTGAGTGAGAGAGAGCAAGGGAACCTGTGAGTGACAGAGAGAGAGATGGAAAGAGAAGCTGTGAGTGAGAGAGAGAGAAAGAGAAGCTGAGAGTCAGAGAGAGAGAGAAAGAGAAGCTGTGAGTGAGAAGGAGAGGGAAAGAGAAGCTGTGAGTGAGTGAGTGAGAGAGAGAGAGAAAAAGACAAGCTGAGAGAGAAAGAGAGAAGCTGTGAGTGAGTGAGAGAGAAAGAGAAGCTGTGAGTGAGAGAGAGAGAGAAGGAGAAGCTGTGTGAGAGAGAGAGAAATTAGAGTGAGAAAGAGAGAGAGAAAGAGAAGCTGTGAGTGGGAGAGAGAGAGAAAGAGAAGCTGTGTGTGAGTGAGAGAGAGAGAGAAGCTGTGAGTGAGAGAGAGGAAGGGAAACTGTGAGTGAGAGAGAGAGAGAGAGAAGCTGTGAGTGAGACAGAGAGAGAGAAAGAGAAGCTGTGAGAGAGAGAGGGAGGGAGAAAGAAAAGCTGTGTGTGAGAGAGAGAGATAAGCTGTGAGTGTGTGAGAGAGAGAAAGAGAAGCTGTGAGTGAGAGAGAGAGAAAGAAAGAGAAATTAGAGTGAGAAAGAGAGAGATAAAGAGAAGCTGTGAGTGGGAGAGAGAGAAAGAGAGTCTGTGAGTGAGAGAGAGAGAAGCTGTGAGTGAGAGAGAGAGAGAGCCTCTGTGAGTGAGAGAGAGAGAAAGAGAAGCTGTTAATGAGAGAGAGAGAGAAAGAGAAGCTGTGAGAGAGAGAAAGAGAAGCTGTGAGTGAGTGAGAGAGAGAAACGGAAGCTGTGAGTGAGAGAGAGAAAGAGAAGCTGTGAGTGAGAGAGAGAAAGAGAAGCTGTGAGTGTGAGAGAGAGAAAGAGAAGCTGTGAGTGAGAGAGAGAGAGAATGAGAAGCTGAGAGAGAGAGAGAAAGAGAAGCTGTGAGAGAGAGAGAAAGAGAAGCTGTGAGTGAGAGAGAGAAAGAGAAGATGTGAGTGAGAGAGAGGGAGAGAGAGAAAGAGAAGATGTGAGTGAGAGAGAGAGAGAAAGAGAAGCAGTGAGTGTGACAGGGAGAGAGTAAAAGAGAAGCTGTGAGTGAGAGAGAGAGAGAAAGAGAAGCTGTGAGTTAGAGAAAGAAAGAAAGCGAAGCAGTGAGTGAGAGAGAGAGAGAGAAAGAGAAACTGTGAGTGAGAGGAAGAGAAAGAGAAGCTGTGAGTGAGAGAGAGAGAGAAAGAGAAACTGTGTGTGTGTGAGAGAGAGAAAGAGAAGCTGTGAGTGAGAGAGAGAGAGAAAGAGAAGCTGTGAGTGAGAGAGAGAGAGAAGCTGTGAGAGAGAGAGAGAAGCTGTGAGTGAGGGAGAGAGAAAGAGAAGCTGTGAGTGAGAGAGAGAGAGGCTGTGAGTGTGTGTGAGAGAGAAAGAGAAGCTGTGAGTGAGAGAGAGAGAGAGAGAAGCTGTGAGAGAGAGTGAGAAAGAGAAGATGTGAGTGAGAGAGAGGGAGAGAGAGAAAGAGAAGATGTGAGTGAGAGAGACAGAGAAAGAGAAGCAGTGAGTGTGACAGGGAGAGAGTAAAAGAGAAGCTGTGAGTGAGAGAGAGAGAGAAAGAGAAGCTGTGAGTTAGAGAAAGAAAGAAAGCGAATCAGTGAGTGAGAGAGAGAGAGAAAGAGAAGCAGTGAGTGAGAGAGGGAGAGAAGATGTGAGTGAGTGAGAGAGAGAAAGAGAAGCTGTGTGTGATAGAGAGAGAGAAAGAGAAGCTGTGTGTGATAGAGAGAGAGAAAGAGAAGCTGTGAGTGAGATAGAGAGAGAAAGAGAAGCTGTTGGTGAGAGAGAGGGAAAGAGCTGTGAGTGAGAGTGAGAGAGCGAAGCTGTGAGTGAGTGAGAGAGAGAGAGAGAGAAAGAGAAGCTGTTAGTGAGAGTGAGAGAGAGAGAAAGAAAGAAAAGCTGTGAGTGAGAGAGAAAGAGAAGCTGTGAGTGAGTGAGAGAGAGAGAAAGAGAAGCTGTGAGTGACACACAGAGAGAGAAGCTGTGAGTTAGAGAGAGAGAGAAAGAGAAGCTATGAGTGACAGAGAGAAAGAGAAGCTGAGAGTGAGAGAGAGAGAGAAAGTGAAGCTGTGAGTGAGATTGAGAGAGAAAGAGAAGCTGTGTGTGTGTGAGAGAGAGAAAGATAGTCTGAGAAAGAGAGAGTGAAAGAGAAGCTGTGAGTGAGAGAGAGAGAGGGAGAAAGAAAAGCTGTGTGTGTGAGAGAGAGAAAGAGAAGCTGTGAGTGAGAGTGAGAGAGAGAGAGAAAGAGAAGCTGTGAGTGAGTGAGAGAGAGAGAATGAGAAGCTGTGAGTGAGAGAGAGAGAAGCTGTGAGTGAGAGAGAGAAAGGGAAGCTGTGAGTGAGAGAGAGAGAGAAGATTTGAGTGAGAGAGAGAGAGAGAAAGAGAAGCTGTGAGTGAGAGAGAGAGAAAGAAAGAGAAGCTGTGAGTGAGAGAGAGAAGCTGTGAGTGAGTGAGAGAGAGAAAGAGAAGCTGTGTGTGTGAGAGAGAGAAAGAGAAGCTGTGAGAGAGAGAGAGAGAAAAAGAAGCTGTGTGTTTGTGAGAGAGAGAGAAAGAGAAGCTGTGAGTGAGATAGAGAGATAAAGAGAAGCTGTTAGTGAGAGAGAGGGAAAGAGAAGCTGTGAGTGAGAGTGAGAGAGTGAAGCTGTGTGTGTGTGAGAGAGAAGATGTGAGTGAGAGAGAGAGAGAAAGAGAAGCTGTGAGTGAGAGAGAGAGAGAAAGAGAAGCTGTGAGTGAGAGAGAGAGAGGGAGAAAGAGAAGCTGTGTGATAGAGAGAGAAAAAGAGAAGCTGTGTGTGTGTGAGAGAGACAAAGATAGTCTGAGAAAGAGAGAGTGAAAGAGAAGCTGTGAGAGTGAGAGAAAGAGAAGCTGTTGGTGAGAGTGAGAGAGAGAGAGAAAGAGAAGCTGTGAGTGAGAGAGTTAGAAAGAGAATCTGTGAGTGAGAGAGAGAGAGAGAGAGAGAAGCTGTGAGTGAGAGAGAGAAAGAGAAGTTGTGAGTGAGAGGGAGAGAGAGAAAGAGAAGCTGAGACTGACACAGAGAGTTGAAGCTGTGAGTTAGAGAGAGAGAGAAAGAGATGCTGTGAGTGACAGAGAGAGAGAAAGAGAAGCTGTGTCTGTGTGTGAGAGAGAAAGATAGTCTGAAAAAGAGAGTGTGAAAGAGAAGCTGTGTGTGAGAGAGAGAGAAGCTGTGAGTGAGAGAGTGAGAAAGAGAGAGTAAAAGATAAGCTGTGAGTGAGAGAGAGAAGCTGTGAGTGAGAGAGAGAGAAGATGTGAGTGAGAGAGTGAGAGAAAGAGAAGCTGAGAGTGAGAGAGAGAGAAAGATAATCTGAGAACGGGAGAGTGAAAGAGAAGTTGTGAGTGAGAGAGAGAGAGAAACAGAAGCTGTGAGTGAGAGAGAAACAGAAGCTGAGTGTGAGTGAAGGAGAGAAAGAGAATGTGTGAGTGAGAGAGAGAGAAAGAGAAGCTGTGAGTGAGAGAGAGAGAAAGAGAAATTAGAGTGAAAAAGAGAGAGAGAAAGAGAAACTGTGAGTGGGAGAGAGAGAGAGTGTGTGTGAGTGAGAGAGACAGAGAGAGAAAGAGAACCTGTGAGTGAGAGAGAGAGAGATCCTGTGAGTGAGAGAGAGAGGAGAACCTGTGAGTGAGTGAGAGAGAGAAAGGGAAGCTGTGAGTGAGTGAGAGAGAGAAAGAGAAGCTGTGTGTGTGTGACAGAGAGAAAGAGAAGCTGTGAGTGAGAGAGAGAGAAAAAGAAGCTGTTAGTGAGAGAGAGGGAAAGAGAAGCTGTGAGTGAGAGTGAGAGAGAGAAGCTGTGTGTGTGTGAGAGAGAGAAGATATGAGTGAGAGAGAGAAAGTGAAGCTGTGAGTGAGAGAGAGAGAGAGAAGATGTGAGTGAGAGAGAGAGAGAAAGAGAAGCTGTGAGTGAGAGAGAGAGAAAGTAAGAGAAGCTGTGAGTGAGACAGAGAGAGAAAGAGAAGCTGTGAGTGAGAGAGAGAAGGAGAAAGATAAGCTGTGAGAGAGAGAGAGAAAGAGAAGCTGTGAGTGAGAGAGAGAGAAATAGAAGCTGTGATTGAGAGTGAGAGAGAGAGAGAAAGAGAAGCTGTGAGTGAGAGAGAGAGAAGCTGTGAGTGAGAGAGAGAAAGAGAAGCTGTGATTGAGAGTGAGAGAGAGAAAGAGAAGCTGTGAGTGGGAGAGAGAGAAAGAGAGTCTGTGAGTGACAGAGAGAGAAAGAGAAGCTGTGAGTGAGTGAGAGAGAGAAAGGGAAGCTGTGAGTGAGAGAGAGAGAAAGAGAACCTGTCAGTGAGAGAGAGAGAGAAAGAGAAGCTGTGAGTGAGAAGGAGAGGGAAAGAGAAGCTGTGAGTGAGTGAGAGAGAGAGAGAGAGAGAAATTAGTGCGAGAAAGAGAGAAGCTGTGAGTGAGAGAGTGAGAGAGAGAAAGAGAAGCTGTTAGTGAGTGAGAGAGAGAGAGAAAGAGAAGTTGTGAGTGAGAGAGAGAGAAAGAGAAGCTGTGAGTGAGAGAGAGAAAGAGAGAAAGAGAAGCTGTGAGTGAGAGAGAGAGAGAAAGAAAGAGAAGCTGTGAGTGAGAAGGAGAGGGAAAGAGAAGCTGTGAGTGAGTGAGCGAGAGAGAGAGAGAAAGAGCTGTGAGAGAGAAAGAGAGAAGCTGTGAGTGAGAGAGTGAGAGATAGAAAAGAAGCTGTTAGTGAGTGAGAGAGAGAGAGAGAAAGAGTTGTGAGTGAGACAGAGAGAAAGAAAGAGAAGCTGTGAGTGAGAGAGAGAGAGAGAGAAAGAGAAGCTGAGAGTGAGAGAGAGAAATTGAAGCTGTGAGTGAGAGAGAGAGAGAGAAGCTGTGTGTGTGAGAGAGAAAGATAGTATGAGAAAGAGAGAGTGAAAGAGAAGCTGTGAGAGAGAGAGAGAGAGAAGCTGTGAGTGAGAGAGTGAGAAAGAGAGTGAGAAAGAGAGAGTAAAAGAGAAGCTGTGAGTGAGAGAGAGAGAGAGAAGCTGTGACTGAGAGAGAGAAGCTGTGACTGAGAGAGAGAGAGAAAGAGAAGCTGTGAGTGAGAGAGAGAGAAAGAGAAGCTGTGAGTGAGAGAGAGAGAAGCTGTGAGTGAGTGAGAGCGAGAAGCTGTGAGTGAGAGTGAGAAAGAGAGTGAGAAAGAGAGAGTAAAAGAGAAGCTGTGAGTGAGAGAGAGAGAGAATCTGTGAGTGAGAGAGAGAGAGAAGCTGTGAGAGAGAGAGAAAGAAAGAGAAGCTGTGAGAGAGAGAGGGAGGGAGAAAGAAAAGCTGTGTGTGAGAGAGAGAGATAAGCTGTGAGTGTGTGAGAGAGAGAAAGAGAAGCTGTGAGTGAGAGAGAGAGAAAGAAAGAGAAATTAGAGTGAGAAAGAGAGAGATAAAGAGAAGCTGTGAGTGGGAGAGAGAGAAAGAGAGTCTGTGAGTGAGAGAGAGAGAAGCTGTGAGTGAGAGAGAGAGAGAGCCTCTGTGAGTGAGAGAGAGAGAAAGAGAAGCTGTTAATGAGAGAGAGAGAGAAAGAGAAGCTGTGAGAGAGAGAAAGAGAAGCTGTGAGTGAGTGAGAGAGAGAAACGGAAGCTGTGAGTGAGAGAGAGAAAGAGAAGCTGTGAGTGAGAGAGAGAAAGAGAAGCTGTGAGTGTGAGAGAGAGAAAGAGAAGCTGTGAGTGAGAGAGAGAGAGAATGAGAAGCTGAGAGAGAGAGAGAAAGAGAAGCTGTGAGAGAGAGAGAAAGAGAAGCTGTGAGTGAGAGAGAGAAAGAGAAGATGTGAGTGAGAGAGAGGGAGAGAGAGAAAGAGAAGATGTGAGTGAGAGAGAGAGAGAAAGAGAAGCAGTGAGTGTGACAGGGAGAGAGTAAAAGAGAAGCTGTGAGTGAGAGAGAGAGAGAAAGAGAAGCTGTGAGTTAGAGAAAGAAAGAAAGCGAAGCAGTGAGTGAGAGAGAGAGAGAGAAAGAGAAACTGTGAGTGAGAGGAAGAGAAAGAGAAGCTGTGAGTGAGAGAGAGAGAGAAAGAGAAACTGTGTGTGTGTGAGAGAGAGAAAGAGAAGCTGTGAGTGAGAGAGAGAGAGAAAGAGAAGCTGTGAGTGAGAGAGAGAGAGAAGCTGTGAGAGAGAGAGAGAAGCTGTGAGTGAGGGAGAGAGAAAGAGAAGCTGTGAGTGAGAGAGAGAGAGGCTGTGAGTGTGTGTGAGAGAGAAAGAGAAGCTGTGAGTGAGAGAGAGAGAGAGAGAAGCTGTGAGAGAGAGTGAGAAAGAGAAGATGTGAGTGAGAGAGAGGGAGAGAGAGAAAGAGAAGATGTGAGTGAGAGAGACAGAGAAAGAGAAGCAGTGAGTGTGACAGGGAGAGAGTAAAAGAGAAGCTGTGAGTGAGAGAGAGAGAGAAAGAGAAGCTGTGAGTTAGAGAAAGAAAGAAAGCGAATCAGTGAGTGAGAGAGAGAGAGAAAGAGAAGCAGTGAGTGAGAGAGGGAGAGAAGATGTGAGTGAGTGAGAGAGAGAAAGAGAAGCTGTGTGTGATAGAGAGAGAGAAAGAGAAGCTGTGTGTGATAGAGAGAGAGAAAGAGAAGCTGTGAGTGAGATAGAGAGAGAAAGAGAAGCTGTTGGTGAGAGAGAGGGAAAGAGCTGTGAGTGAGAGTGAGAGAGCGAAGCTGTGAGTGAGTGAGAGAGAGAGAGAGAGAAAGAGAAGCTGTTAGTGAGAGTGAGAGAGAGAGAAAGAAAGAAAAGCTGTGAGTGAGAGAGAAAGAGAAGCTGTGAGTGAGTGAGAGAGAGAGAAAGAGAAGCTGTGAGTGACACACAGAGAGAGAAGCTGTGAGTTAGAGAGAGAGAGAAAGAGAAGCTATGAGTGACAGAGAGAAAGAGAAGCTGAGAGTGAGAGAGAGAGAGAAAGTGAAGCTGTGAGTGAGATTGAGAGAGAAAGAGAAGCTGTGTGTGTGTGAGAGAGAGAAAGATAGTCTGAGAAAGAGAGAGTGAAAGAGAAGCTGTGAGTGAGAGAGAGAGAGGGAGAAAGAAAAGCTGTGTGTGTGAGAGAGAGAAAGAGAAGCTGTGAGTGAGAGTGAGAGAGAGAGAGAAAGAGAAGCTGTGAGTGAGTGAGAGAGAGAGAATGAGAAGCTGTGAGTGAGAGAGAGAGAAGCTGTGAGTGAGAGAGAGAAAGGGAAGCTGTGAGTGAGAGAGAGAGAGAAGATTTGAGTGAGAGAGAGAGAGAGAAAGAGAAGCTGTGAGTGAGAGAGAGAGAAAGAAAGAGAAGCTGTGAGTGAGAGAGAGAAGCTGTGAGTGAGTGAGAGAGAGAAAGAGAAGCTGTGTGTGTGAGAGAGAGAAAGAGAAGCTGTGAGAGAGAGAGAGAGAAAAAGAAGCTGTGTGTTTGTGAGAGAGAGAGAAAGAGAAGCTGTGAGTGAGATAGAGAGATAAAGAGAAGCTGTTAGTGAGAGAGAGGGAAAGAGAAGCTGTGAGTGAGAGTGAGAGAGTGAAGCTGTGTGTGTGTGAGAGAGAAGATGTGAGTGAGAGAGAGAGAGAAAGAGAAGCTGTGAGTGAGAGAGAGAGAGAAAGAGAAGCTGTGAGTGAGAGAGAGAGAGGGAGAAAGAGAAGCTGTGTGATAGAGAGAGAAAAAGAGAAGCTGTGTGTGTGTGAGAGAGACAAAGATAGTCTGAGAAAGAGAGAGTGAAAGAGAAGCTGTGAGAGTGAGAGAAAGAGAAGCTGTTGGTGAGAGTGAGAGAGAGAGAGAAAGAGAAGCTGTGAGTGAGAGAGTTAGAAAGAGAATCTGTGAGTGAGAGAGAGAGAGAGAGAGAGAAGCTGTGAGTGAGAGAGAGAAAGAGAAGTTGTGAGTGAGAGGGAGAGAGAGAAAGAGAAGCTGAGACTGACACAGAGAGTTGAAGCTGTGAGTTAGAGAGAGAGAGAAAGAGATGCTGTGAGTGACAGAGAGAGAGAAAGAGAAGCTGTGTCTGTGTGTGAGAGAGAAAGATAGTCTGAAAAAGAGAGTGTGAAAGAGAAGCTGTGTGTGAGAGAGAGAGAAGCTGTGAGTGAGAGAGTGAGAAAGAGAGAGTAAAAGATAAGCTGTGAGTGAGAGAGAGAAGCTGTGAGTGAGAGAGAGAGAAGATGTGAGTGAGAGAGTGAGAGAAAGAGAAGCTGAGAGTGAGAGAGAGAGAAAGATAATCTGAGAACGGGAGAGTGAAAGAGAAGTTGTGAGTGAGAGAGAGAGAGAAACAGAAGCTGTGAGTGAGAGAGAAACAGAAGCTGAGTGTGAGTGAAGGAGAGAAAGAGAATGTGTGAGTGAGAGAGAGAGAAAGAGAAGCTGTGAGTGAGAGAGAGAGAAAGAGAAATTAGAGTGAAAAAGAGAGAGAGAAAGAGAAACTGTGAGTGGGAGAGAGAGAGAGTGTGTGTGAGTGAGAGAGACAGAGAGAGAAAGAGAACCTGTGAGTGAGAGAGAGAGAGATCCTGTGAGTGAGAGAGAGAGGAGAACCTGTGAGTGAGTGAGAGAGAGAAAGGGAAGCTGTGAGTGAGTGAGAGAGAGAAAGAGAAGCTGTGTGTGTGTGACAGAGAGAAAGAGAAGCTGTGAGTGAGAGAGAGAGAAAAAGAAGCTGTTAGTGAGAGAGAGGGAAAGAGAAGCTGTGAGTGAGAGTGAGAGAGAGAAGCTGTGTGTGTGTGAGAGAGAGAAGATATGAGTGAGAGAGAGAAAGTGAAGCTGTGAGTGAGAGAGAGAGAGAGAAGATGTGAGTGAGAGAGAGAGAGAAAGAGAAGCTGTGAGTGAGAGAGAGAGAAAGTAAGAGAAGCTGTGAGTGAGACAGAGAGAGAAAGAGAAGCTGTGAGTGAGAGAGAGAAGGAGAAAGATAAGCTGTGAGAGAGAGAGAGAAAGAGAAGCTGTGAGTGAGAGAGAGAGAAATAGAAGCTGTGATTGAGAGTGAGAGAGAGAGAGAAAGAGAAGCTGTGAGTGAGAGAGAGAGAAGCTGTGAGTGAGAGAGAGAAAGAGAAGCTGTGATTGAGAGTGAGAGAGAGAAAGAGAAGCTGTGAGTGGGAGAGAGAGAAAGAGAGTCTGTGAGTGACAGAGAGAGAAAGAGAAGCTGTGAGTGAGTGAGAGAGAGAAAGGGAAGCTGTGAGTGAGAGAGAGAGAAAGAGAACCTGTCAGTGAGAGAGAGAGAGAAAGAGAAGCTGTGAGTGAGAAGGAGAGGGAAAGAGAAGCTGTGAGTGAGTGAGAGAGAGAGAGAGAGAGAAATTAGTGCGAGAAAGAGAGAAGCTGTGAGTGAGAGAGTGAGAGAGAGAAAGAGAAGCTGTTAGTGAGTGAGAGAGAGAGAGAAAGAGAAGTTGTGAGTGAGAGAGAGAGAAAGAGAAGCTGTGAGTGAGAGAGAGAAAGAGAGAAAGAGAAGCTGTGAGTGAGAGAGAGAGAGAAAGAAAGAGAAGCTGTGAGTGAGAAGGAGAGGGAAAGAGAAGCTGTGAGTGAGTGAGCGAGAGAGAGAGAGAAAGAGCTGTGAGAGAGAAAGAGAGAAGCTGTGAGTGAGAGAGTGAGAGATAGAAAAGAAGCTGTTAGTGAGTGAGAGAGAGAGAGAGAAAGAGTTGTGAGTGAGACAGAGAGAAAGAAAGAGAAGCTGTGAGTGAGAGAGAGAGAGAGAGAAAGAGAAGCTGAGAGTGAGAGAGAGAAATTGAAGCTGTGAGTGAGAGAGAGAGAGAGAAGCTGTGTGTGTGAGAGAGAAAGATAGTATGAGAAAGAGAGAGTGAAAGAGAAGCTGTGAGAGAGAGAGAGAGAGAAGCTGTGAGTGAGAGAGTGAGAAAGAGAGTGAGAAAGAGAGAGTAAAAGAGAAGCTGTGAGTGAGAGAGAGAGAGAGAAGCTGTGACTGAGAGAGAGAAGCTGTGACTGAGAGAGAGAGAGAAAGAGAAGCTGTGAGTGAGAGAGAGAGAAAGAGAAGCTGTGAGTGAGAGAGAGAGAAGCTGTGAGTGAGTGAGAGCGAGAAGCTGTGAGTGAGAGTGAGAAAGAGAGTGAGAAAGAGAGAGTAAAAGAGAAGCTGTGAGTGAGAGAGAGAGAGAATCTGTGAGTGAGAGAGAGAGAGAAGCTGTGAGAGAGAGAGAAAGAAAGAGAAGCTGTGAGTGAGAGAGAAACAGAAGCTGAGAGTGAGAGAGAGAGAGAAGCTGTGAGTGAGAGAGAGAGAGAGAAAGAGAAATTAGAGTGAGAAAGAGAGAGAGAAAGAGAAGCTGTGAGTGGGAGAGAGAGAAAGAGTGTCTGTGAGTGAGAGAGAGAGAAAGAGAAGCTGTGAGTGAGAGAGAGAGAGAAGCTGTGAGTGGGAGAGAAGGATAAGCCGTGAGAGAAAGGGAAGCTGTGAATGAGAGAGAGAGAGAGAGAGAGAAAGAAAGAGAAGATGTGTGAGAGAGAGAGAGAGAGAGAGAGAAGCAGTGAGTGAGAGAGAAAGAAAAAGAGAAGCTGTGAGTGAGAATGAGATAGAAAGAGAAGCTGTGAGTGAGTGAGAGAGAGATAGAGAAAGAGAAGCTGTGAGAGAGAAAGAGAGAAGCTGTGAGTGAGAGAGTGAGAGAGAAAGAGAAGCTGTGAGTGAGTGAGAGAGAGAGAAGCTGTGTGTGAGCGAGAGAGAGAGAAAGAGAAGCTGTGAGTGAGAGAGAGAAAGAGAAGCTGTGAGTGAGAGAGAGAAAGATAAGCTGTGAGTGAGAGAGAGAGAAAGAGAAGCTGAGTGAGTGAGAGAGAGCAAGGGAACCTGTGAGTGACAGAGAGAGAGATGGAAAGAGAAGCTGTGAGTGAGAGAGAGAGAAAGAGAAGCTGAGAGTCAGAGAGAGAGAGAAAGAGAAGCTGTGAGTGAGAAGGAGAGGGAAAGAGAAGCTGTGAGTGAGTGAGTGAGAGAGAGAGAGAAAAAGACAAGCTGAGAGAGAAAGAGAGAAGCTGTGAGTGAGTGAGAGAGAAAGAGAAGCTGTGAGTGAGAGAGAGAGAGAAGGAGAAGCTGTGTGAGAGAGAGAGAAATTAGAGTGAGAAAGAGAGAGAGAAAGAGAAGCTGTGAGTGGGAGAGAGAGAGAAAGAGAAGCTGTGTGTGAGTGAGAGAGAGAGAGAAGCTGTGAGTGAGAGAGAGGAAGGGAAACTGTGAGTGAGAGAGAGAGAGAGAGAAGCTGTGAGTGAGACAGAGAGAGAGAAAGAGAAGCTGTGAGAGAGAGAGGGAGGGAGAAAGAAAAGCTGTGTGTGAGAGAGAGAGATAAGCTGTGAGTGTGTGAGAGAGAGAAAGAGAAGCTGTGAGTGGGAGAGAGAGAAAGAGAGTCTGTGAGTGAGAGAGAGAAGCTGTGAGTGAGAGAGAGAGAGAGCCTCTGTGAGTGAGAGAGAGAGAAAGAGAAGCTGTTAATGAGAGAGAGAGAAAAAGAGAAGCTGTGAGAGAGAGAAAGAGAAGCTGTGAGTGAGTGAGAGAGAGAAACGGAAGCTGTGAGTGAGAGAGAGAGAGAAAGAGAAGCTGTGAGTGAGAGAGAGAAAGAGAAGCTGTGAGTGTGAGAGAGAGAAAGAGAAGCTGTGAGTGAGAGAGAGAGAGAATGAGAAGCTGAGAGAGAGAGAGAAAGAGAAGCTGTGAGAGAGAGAGAAAGAGAAGCGGTGAGTGAGAGAGAGAAAGAGAAGATGTGAGTGAGAGAGAGGGAGAGAGAGAAAGAGAAGATGTGAGTGAGAGAGAGAGAGAAAGAGAAGCAGTGAGTGTGACAGGGAGAGAGTAAAAGAGAAGCTGTGAGTGAGAGAGAGAGAGAAAGAGAAGCTGTGAGTTAGAGAAAGAAAGAAAGCGAAGCAGTGAGTGAGAGAGAGAGAGAGAAAGAGAAACTGTGAGTGAGAGGAAGAGAAAGAGAAGCTGTGAGTGAGAGAGAGAGAGAAAGAGAAACTGTGTGTGTGTGAGAGAGAGAAAGAGAAGCTGTGAGTGAGAGAGAGAGAGAGAGAGAAGCTGTGAGTGAGGGAGAGAGAAAGAGAAGCTGTGAGTGAGAGAGAAAGAGGCTGTGAGTGTGTGTGAGAGAGAAAGAGAAGCTGTGAGTGAGAGAGAGAGAGATAGAGAAAGAGAAGCTGTGAGAGAGAAAGAGAGAAGCTGTGAGTGAGAGAGTGAGAGAGAAAGAGAAGCTGTGAGTGAGTGAGAGAGAGAGAAGCTGTGTGTGAGCGAGAGAGAGAGAAAGAGAAGCTGTGAGTGAGAGAGAGAAAGAGAAGCTGTGAGTGAGAGAGAGAAAGATAAGCTGTGAGTGAGAGAGAGAGAAAGAGAAGCTGAGTGAGTGAGAGAGAGCAAGGGAACCTGTGAGTGACAGAGAGAGAGATGGAAAGAGAAGCTGTGAGTGAGAGAGAGAGAAAGAGAAGCTGAGAGTCAGAGAGAGAGAGAAAGAGAAGCTGTGAGTGAGAAGGAGAGGGAAAGAGAAGCTGTGAGTGAGTGAGTGAGAGAGAGAGAGAAAAAGACAAGCTGAGAGAGAAAGAGAGAAGCTGTGAGTGAGTGAGAGAGAAAGAGAAGCTGTGAGTGAGAGAGAGAGAGAAGGAGAAGCTGTGTGAGAGAGAGAGAAATTAGAGTGAGAAAGAGAGAGAGAAAGAGAAGCTGTGAGTGGGAGAGAGAGAGAAAGAGAAGCTGTGTGTGAGTGAGAGAGAGAGAAGCTGTGAGTGAGAGAGAGGAAGGGAAACTGTGAGTGAGAGAGAGAGAGAGAGAAGCTGTGAGTGAGACAGAGAGAGAGAAAGAGAAGCTGTGAGAGAGAGAGGGAGGGAGAAAGAAAAGCTGTGTGTGAGAGAGAGAGATAAGCTGTGAGTGTGTGAGAGAGAGAAAGAGAAGCTGTGAGTGGGAGAGAGAGAAAGAGAGTCTGTGAGTGAGAGAGAGAAGCTGTGAGTGAGAGAGAGAGAGAGCCTCTGTGAGTGAGAGAGAGAGAAAGAGAAGCTGTTAATGAGAGAGAGAGAAAAAGAGAAGCTGTGAGAGAGAGAAAGAGAAGCTGTGAGTGAGTGAGAGAGAGAAACGGAAGCTGTGAGTGAGAGAGAGAGAGAAAGAGAAGCTGTGAGTGAGAGAGAGAAAGAGAAGCTGTGAGTGTGAGAGAGAGAAAGAGAAGCTGTGAGTGAGAGAGAGAGAGAATGAGAAGCTGAGAGAGAGAGAGAAAGAGAAGCTGTGAGAGAGAGAGAAAGAGAAGCTGTGAGTGAGAGAGAGAAAGAGAAGATGTGAGTGAGAGAGAGGGAGAGAGAGAAAGAGAAGATGTGAGTGAGAGAGAGAGAGAAAGAGAAGCAGTGAGTGTGACAGGGAGAGAGTAAAAGAGAAGCTGTGAGTGAGAGAGAGAGAGAAAGAGAAGCTGTGAGTTAGAGAAAGAAAGAAAGCGAAGCAGTGAGTGAGAGAGAGAGAGAGAGAGAAACTGTGAGTGAGAGGAAGAGAAAGAGAAGCTGTGAGTGAGAGAGAGAGAGAAAGAGAAACTGTGTGTGTGTGAGAGAGAGAAAGAGAAGCTGTGAGTGAGAGAGAGAGAGAAAGAGAAGCTGTGAGTGAGGGAGAGAGAAAGAGAAGCTGTGAGTGAGAGAGAAAGAGGCTGTGAGTGTGTGTGAGAGAGAAAGAGAAGCTGTGAGTGAGAGAGAGAGAGAGAAGCTGTGAGAGAGAGTGAGAAAGAGAAGATGTGAGTGAGAGAGAGGGAGAGAGAGAAAGAGAAGATGTGAGTGAGAGAGAGAGAGAAAGAGAAGCAGTGAGTGTGACAGGGAGAGAGTAAAAGAGAAGCTGTGAGTGAGAGAGAGAGAGAAAGAGAAGCTGTGAGTTAGAGAAAGAAAGAAAGCGAATCAGTGAGTGAGAGAGAGAGAGAGAAAGAGAAGCAGTGAGTGAGATAGAGAGAGAAGATGTGAGTGAGTGAGAGAGAGAAAGAGAAGCTGTGTGTGATAGAGAGAGAGAAAGAGAAGCTGTGAGTGAGATAGAGAGAGAAAGAGAAGCTGTTGGTGAGAGAGAGGGAAAGAGCTGTGAGTGAGAGTGAGAGAGCGAAGCTGTGTGTGTGTGTGAGAGAGAAGATGTGAGTGAGAGAGAAAATAAAGCTGTGAGTGTGAGAGAGAGAGAGAAGATGTGAGTGAGATAGAGAGAGAAAGAGAAGCTGTGAGTGAGAGAGAGAGAAAGAGAAGCTGTGAGTGAGAGAGAGGGAAAGAGAGAAAGAGAAGATGTGAGTGAGGGAGAGAGAGAAAGAGAAGCAGTGAGTGAGAGAGAGAGAGAGAGAAAGAGAAGCTGTGAGTGAGACAGAGAGAGAGAAAGAGAAGCTATGAGAGAGAGAGGGAGGGAGAAAGAGAAGCTGTGAGTGAGAAGGTGTGGAAAAGAGAAGCTGTGAGTGAGTGAGAGAGAGAGAGAGAAAGAGAAGCTGTTAGTGAGAGTGAGAGAGAGAGAGAAAGAAAAGCTGTGAGTGAGAGAGAAAGAGAAGCTGTGAGTGAGAGAGAGAGAGAGAGAAGCTGTGAGTGAGTGAGAGAGAGAAATGGAAGCTGTGAGTGAGAGAGAGAGAGAAAGAGAAGCTGTGAGTGAGAAGGAGTGGGAAAGAGAAGCTGTGAGTGAGTGAGAGAGAGAGAGAGAGAAAGAGAAGCTGTTAGTGAGAGTGAGAGAGAGAGAAAGAAAGAAAAGCTATGAGTGAGAGAGAAAGAGAAGCTGTGAGTGAGTGAGAGAGAGAGAAAGAGAAGCTGTGAGGGAGAGAGAGAAAGAGAAGCTGTGAGTGACACACAGAGAGAGAAGCTGTGAGTTAGAGAGAGAGAGAAAGAGAAGCTATGAGTGACAGAGAGAGAAAGAGAAGCTGAGAGTGAGAGAGAGAGTGAAAGAGAAGCTGTGAGTGAGAGAGAGAGAGGGAGAAAGAAAAGCTGTGTGAGAGAGAGAGAGAAAGAGAAGCTGTGAGTGAGAGTGAGAGAGAGAGAGAAAGAGAAGCTGTGAGTGAGTGAGAGAGAGAGAATGAGAAGCTGTGAGTGAGAGAGAGAGAAGCTGTGAGTGAGAGAGAGAAAGGGAAGCTGTGAGTGAGAGAGAGAGAGAAGATTTGAGTGAGAGAGAGAGAGAGAAAGAGAAGCTGTGAGTGAGAGAGAGAGAAAGAAAGAGAAGCTGTGAGTGAGAGAGAGAGAGAAGCTGTGAGTGAGTGAGAGAGAGAAAGAGAAGCTGTGTGTGTGAGAGAGAGAAAGAGAAGCTTTGAGTGAGAGAGAGAGAAAAAGAAGCTGTGTGTTTGTGTGAGAGAGAGAAAGAGAAGCTGTGAGTGAGATAGAGAGAGAAAGAGAAGCTGTTAGTGAGAGAGAGGGAAAGAGAAGATGTGAGTGAGAGTGAGAGAGTGAAGCTGTGTGTGTGTGAGAGAGAAGATGTGAGTGAGAGAGAGAGAGAAAGAGAAGCTGTGAGTGAGAGAGAGAGAGAAAGAGAAGCTGTGAGTGAGAGAGAGAGATGGAGAAAGAGAAGCTGTGTGATAGAGAGAGAAAAAGAGAAGCTGTGTGTGTGTGAGAGAGACAAAGATAGTCTGAGAAAGAGAGAGTGAAAGAGAAGCTGTGAGAGTGAGAGAAAGAGAAGCTGTTGGTGAGAGTGAGAGAGAGAGAGAATGAGAAGCTGTGAGTGAGAGAGTTAGAAAGAGAATCTGTGAGTGAGAGGGAGAGAGAGAAAGACAAGCTGTGAGTGAGAGAGAGAAAGAGAAGCTGTGAGTGAGAGGGAGAGAGAGAAAGAGAAGCTGAGACTGACACAGAGAGTTGAAGCTGTGAGTTAGAGAGAGAGAGAGAAAGAGATGCTGTGAGTGACAGAGAGAGAGAAAGAGAAGCTGTGTCTGTGTGTGAGAGAGAAAGATAGTCTGAGAAAGAGAGTGTGAAAGAGAAGCTGTGTGTGAGAGAGAGAGAAGCTGTGAGTGAGAGAGTGAGAAAGAGAGAGTAAAAGAGAAGCTGTGAGTGAGAGAGAGAAGCTGTGAGTGAGAGAGAGAGAAGATGTGAGTGAGAGAGTGAGAGAAAGAGAAGTGAGAGTGAGAGAGAGAGAAAGATAATCTGAGAACGGGAGAGTGAAAGAGAAGTTGTGAGTGAGAGAGAGAGAGAAAGAGAAGCTGTGAGTGAGAGAGAAACAGAAGCTGAGTGTGAGTGAAGGAGAGAAAGAGAATGTGTGAGTGAGAGAGAGAGAAAGAGAAGCTGTGAGTGAGAGAGAGAGAAAGAGAAATTAGAGTGAAAAAGAGAGAGAGAAAGAGAAACTGTGAGTGGGAGAGAGAGAGAGTGTGTGTGAGTGAGAGAGACAGAGAGAGAAAGAGAAGCTGTGAGTGAGAGAGAGAGAGATCCTGTCAGTGAGAGAGAGAGGAGAACCTGTGAGTGAGTGAGAGAGAGAAAGGGAAGCTGTGAGTGAGTGAGAGAGAGAAAGAGAAGCTGTGTGTGTGTGACAGAGAGAAAGAGAAGCTGTGAGTGAGAGAGAGAGAAAAAGAAGCTGTGTGTGTGTGAGAGAAAGAGAATCTGTGAGTGAGATAGAAAGAGAAAGAGAAGCTGTTAGTGAGAGAGAGGGAAAGAGAAGCTGTGAGTGAGAGTGAGAGAGAGAAGCTGTGTGTGTGTGAGAGAGAGAAGATATGAGTGAGAGAGAGAAAGTGAAGCTGTGAGTGAGAGAGAGAGAGAGAAGCTGTGAGTGAGAGAGAGAGAGAGAAGATGTGAGTGAGAGAGAGAGAGAAAGAGAAGCTGTGAGTGAGAGAGAGAGAAAGTAAGAGAAGCTGTGAGTGAGACAGAGAGAGAAAGAGAAGCTGTGAGTGAGAGAGAGAAGGAGAAAGATAAGCTGTGTGAGAGAGAGAGAAAGAGAAGCTGTGAGTGAGAGAGAGAGAAATAGAAGCTGTGATTGAGAGTGAGAGAGAGAGAGAAAGAGAAGCTGTGAGTGAGAGAGAGAGAAGCTGTGAGTGACAGAGAGAAAGAGAAGCTGTGATTGAGAGTGAGAGAGAGAAAGAGAAGCTGTGAGTGGGAGAGAGAGAAAGAGAGTCTGTGAGTGAGAGAGAGAGAAAGAGAAGCTGTGAGTGAGTGAGAGAGAGAAAGGGAAGCTGTGAGTGAGAGAGAGAGAAAGAGAACCTGTCAGTGAGAGAGAGAGAGAAAGAGAAGCTGTGAGTGAGAAGGAGAGGGAAAGAGAAGCTGTGAGTGAGTGAGAGAGAGAGAGAGAAATTAGTGCGAGAAAGAGAGAAGCTGTGAGTGAGAGAGTGAGAGAGAGAAAGAGAAGCTGTTAGTGAGTGAGAGAGAGAGAGAAAGAGAAGTTGTGAGTGAGAGAGAGAGAAAGAGAAGCTGTGAGTGAGAGAGAGAAAGAGAGAAAGAGAAGCTGTGAGTGAGAGAGAGAAAGAGAAGCTGTGAGTGAGATGGAGAGAGACAAAGAGAAGCTGAGAGTGAGAGAGAGAGAGAAATTGAAGCTGTGAGTGAGAGAGAGAGAGAAAGAGAAGCTGTGTGTGTGAGAGAGAAAGATAGTCTGAGAAAGAGAGAGTGAAAGAGAAGCTGTGAGTGAGAGAGAGAGAAGCTGTGAGTGAGAGAGTGAGAAAGAGAGTGAGAAAGAGAGAGTAAAAGAGAAGCTATGAGTGAGAGAGAGAGAGAGAAGCTGTGACTGAGAGAGAGAGAAGCTGTGAGTGAGAGAGAGAGAAAGAGAAGCTGTGAGTGAGAGAGAGAGAGAAAGAGAAGCTGTGAGTGACAGAGAGAGAGAAAGCAAAGCTGTGAGTGAGAGAGAGAGAGAGAAAGAGAAGCTGTGAGTGAGAGAGAGAGAGAAGCTGTGAGTGAGTGAGAGAGAGAGAGAAGCTGTGAGTGAGAGAGTGAGAAAGAGAGTGAGAAAGAGAGAGTAAAAGAGAAGCTGTGAGTGACAGAGAGAGAGAATCTGTGAGTGAGAGAGAGAGAAGCTGTGAGAGAGAGAGAGAGAAAGAGAAGCTGTGAGTGAGAGAGAAACAGAAGCTGAGAGTGAGTGAGAGAGAGAAAGAGAAGCTGTGAGTGAAAGAGAGAGAAAGAGAAGCTGTGAGTTAGAGAGAGAGAGAGAAATTAGAGTGAGAAAGAGAGAGAGAAAGAGAAGCTGTGAGTGGGAGAGAGAGAAAGAGTGTCTGTGAGTGAGAGAGAGAGAAAGAGAAGCTGTGAGTGAGAGAGAGAGAGAGAAGCTGTGAGTGAGAGAGAGAGAGAACCTGTGAGTGAGAGAGAGAGGAGAAGCTGTGAGTGAGTGAGAGAGAGAAAGAGAAGCTGTGAGTGAGAGAGAGAGAGAGAAAGAGAAGCTGTGAGTGAGAGAGAGAAAGAGAAGCTGTGAGTGAGAGAGAGAGAGAAAAAGAAGCTGTGTGTGAGATAGAGAGAGAAAGAGAAGCTGTTAGTGAGAGAGAGGGAAAGAGAAGCTGTGAGTGAGAGTGAGAGTGAGAGAGAGAAGCTGTGTGTGTGTGAGAGAGAGAAGATATGAGTGAGAGAGAGAAAGTGAAGCTGTGAGTGAGAGAGATAGAAGATGTGAGTGAGAGAGAGAGAGAAAGAGAAGCTGTGAGTGAGAGAGAGAGAAAGTAAGAGAAGCTGTGAGTGAGACAGAGAGAGAAAGAGAAGCTGTGAGTGAGAGAGAGAGGGAGAAAGATAAGCTGTGAGAGAGAGAGAGAAAGAGAAGCTGTGAGTGAGAGAGAGAAATAGAAGCTGTGATTGAGAGTGAGAGAGAGAGAGAAAGAGAAGCTGTGAGTGAGAGAGAGAGAAGCTGTGAGTGAGAGAGAGAAAGAGAAGCTGTGATTGAGAGTGAGAGAGAGAAAGAGAAGCTGTGAGTGGGAGAGAGAGAAAGAGAGTCTGTGAGTGAGAGAGAGAGAAAGAGAAGCTGTGAGTGAGTGAGAGAGAGAAAGGGAATCTGTGAGTGAGAGAGAGAGAAAGAGAACCTGTCAGTGAGAGAGAGAGAGAAAGAGAAGCTGTGAGTGAGAAGGAGAGGGAAAGAGAAGCTGTGAGTGAGTGAGAGAGACAGAGAGAAATTAGTGCGAGAAAGAGAGAAGCTGTGAGTGAGAGAGTGAGAGAGAGAAAGAGAAGCTGTTAGTGAGTGAGAGAGAGAGAGAGAAAGAGAAGTTGTAAGTGAGAGAGAGAGAAAGAGAAGCTGTGAGTGAGAGAGAGAAAGAGAGAAAGAGAAGCTGTGAGAGAGAGAGAAAGAGAAGCTGTGAGTGAGATGGAGAGAGAGAAAGAGAAGCTGAGAGTGAGAGAGAGAGAGAAATTGAAGCTGTGAGTGAGAGAGAGAGAGAAAGAGAAGCTGTGTGTGTGAGAGAGAAAGATAGTCTGAGAAAGAGAGAGTGAAAGAGAAGCTGTGAGTGAGAGAGAGAGAAGCTGTGAGTGAGAGAGTGAGAAAGAGAGTGAGAAAGAGAGAGTAATAGAGAAGCTATGAGTGAGAGAGAGAGAGAGAAGCTGTGACTGAGAGAGAGAGAAGCTGTGAGTGAGAGAGAGAGAGAAAGAAAGAGAAGCTGTGAGTGGGAGAGAGAGAAAGAGTGTCTGTGAGTGAGAGAGAGAGAAAGAGAAGCTGTGAGTGAGAGAGAGAGAGAAGCTGTGAGTGAGAGAGAGAGAGAACCTGTGAGTGAGAGAGAGAGGAGAAGCTGTGAGTGAGTGAGAGAGAGAAAGGGAAGCTGTGAGTGAGTGAGAGAGAGAAAGAGAAGCTGTGTGTGTGTGAGAGAGAGAAAGAGAAGCTGTGAGTGAGAGAGAGAGAGAAAAAGAAGCTGTGTGTGTGTGAGAGAGAAAGAGAAGCTATGAGTGAGATAGAGAGAGAAAGAGAAGCTGTTAGTGAGAGAGAGGGAAAGAGAAGCTGTGAGTGAGAGTGAGGGAGAGAAGCTGTGTGTGTGTGAGAGAGAAAGAGAAGCTGTGAGTGAGAGTGCGTGAGATAGAGAGAATGAGAAGCTGTGAGTGAGAGAGAGAGAGAAAGAGAAGCTGTGAGTGAGAGAGAGAGAGAATGAGAAGCTGTGAGTGAGAGAGAGAGAAGCTGTGAGTGAGAGAGAGAGAGAAGATGTGAGAGAGAGAGAGAGAGAAAGAGAATCTGTGAGTGAGAGAGAGAGAAAGTAAGAGAAGCTGTGAGTGAGACAGAGAGAGAAAGAGAAGCTGTGAGTGAGAGACAGAGGGAGAAAGATAAGCTGTGAGAGAGAGAGAGAGAGAAAGAGAAGCTGTGATTGAGAGTGAGAGAGAGAGATAAAGAGAAGCTGTGAGTGAGTGAGAGAGAAAGAGAAGCTGTGAGTGAGAGAGAGAGAAGCTGTGAGTGAGAGAGAGAAAGAGAAGCAGTGATTAAGAGTGAGAGAGAGAAAGAGAAGCTGTGAGTGGGAGAGAGAGAAAGAGAGTCTGTGAGTGAGAGAGAGAGAAAGAGAAGCTGTGAGTGTGTGTGAGAGAGAAAGGGAAGCTGTGAGTGAGAGAGAGAGAAAGAGAACCTGTCAGTGAGAGAGAGAGAGAGAAAGAGAAGCTGTGAGTGAGAGAGAGAGAGAGAGAAAGAGACGTTGTGAGTGAGTGAGAGAGAGAGAGAATGAGAAGCTGTGAGTGAGAGAGAGAGAAGCTGTGAGTGAGAGAGAGAAAGGGAAGCTGTGAGTGAGAGAGAGAGAGAGAAGATTTGAGTGAGAGAGAGAGAGAAAGAGAAGCTGTGAGTGAGAGAGAGAGAAAGAAAGAGAAGCTGTGAGTGAGAGAGAGAGAGAAGCTGTGAGTGAGTGAGAGAGAGAAAGAGAAGCTGTGTGTGTGAGAGAGAGAGAAAGAGAAGCTGTGAGTGAGAGAGAGAGAAAAAGAAGCTGTGTGTTTGTGAGAGAGAGAGAAAGAGAAGCTGTGAGTGAGATAGAGAGAGAAAGAGAAGCTGTTAGTGAGAGAGAGGGAAAGAGAAGCTGTGAGTGAGAGTGAGAGAGTGAAGCTGTGTGTGTGTGTGAGAGAAGATGTGAGTGAGAGAGAGAGAGAAAGAGAAGCTGTGAGTGAGAGAGAGAGAGAGAAAGAGAAGCTGTGAGTGAGAGAGAGAGAGTGAGAAAGAGAAGCTGTGTGATAGAGAGAGAGAAAGAGAAGCTGTGTGTGTGTGAGAGAGAGAAAGATAGTCTGAGAAAGAGAGAGTGAAAGAGAAGCTGTGAGAGTGAGAGAGAGAAAGAGAAGCTGTTGGTGAGAGTGAGAGAGAGAGAGAAAGAGAAGCTGTGAGTGAGAGAGTTAGAAAGAGAATGTGAGTGAGAGAGAGAGAGAGAAAGAGAAGCTGTGAGTGAGAGAGAGAAAGAGAAGCTGTGAGAGTGAGAGAGAGAAAGAGAAGCTGTTGGTGAGAGTGAGAGAGAGAGAGAAAGAGAAGCTGTGAGTGAGAGAGTTAGAAAGAGAATCTGTGAGTGAGAGAGAGAGAGAGAAAGAGAAGCTGTGAGTGAGAGAGAGAAAGAGAAGCTGTGAGTGAGAGGGAGAGAGAGAAAGAGAAGCTGAGACTGACACAGAGAGATGAAGCTGTGAGTTAGAGAGAGAGAGAAAGAGAAGCTGTGAGTTAGAGAGAGAGAGAAAAAGAAGCTGTGAGTGACAGAGAGATAGAAAGAGAAGCTGAGAGTGTGTGAGAGAGAGAGAAAGTGAAGCTGTGAGTGAGAGAGAGAAAGAGAAGCTGTGTCTGTGTGTGAGAGAGAAAGATAGTCTGAGAAAGAGAGTGTGAAAGAGAAGCTGTGTGTGTGTGAGAGAGAAGCTGTGAGTGAGAGAGTGAGAAAGAGAAAGTAAAAGAGAAGCTGTGACTGAGGGAGAGAAGCTGTGAGTGAGAGAGAGAGATGTGAGTGAGAGAGTGAGAAAGCGAGTGAGAAAGAGAGAGTAAAAGAGAAGCTGTGAGTGAGAGAGACAGAAATAAAGAGAAGCTGTGAGTGAGAGAGAGAGAGAAAGAGAAGCTGAGAGTGAGAGAGAGAGAAAGATAATCTGAGAACGGGAGAGTGAGAAAGAGAGTGAGAAAGAGAGAGTAAAAGAGAAGCTGTGAGTGAGAGAGAGAGAATATGTGAGTGAGAGAGAGAGAAAGAGAAGCTGTGAGTGAGAGAGAGAGAAAGAGAAATTAGAGTGAAAAAGAGAGAGAGAAAGAGAAACTGTGAGTGGGAGAGAGAGAGAGTGTGTGTGAGTGAGAGAGACAGAGAGAGAAAGAGAAGCTGTGAGTGAGAGAGAGAGAGAAATTAGAGTGAGAAAGAGAGAGAGAAAGAGAAGCTGTGAGTGGGAGAGAGAGAAAGAGTGTCTGTGAGTGAGAGAGAGAGAAAGAGAAGCTGTGAGTGAAAGAGAGAGAAAGAGAAGCTGTGAGTTAGAGAGAGAGAAATTAGAGTGAGAAAGAGAGAGAGAAAGAGAAGCTGTGAGTGGGAGAGAGAGAAAGAGTGTCTGTGAGTGAGAGAGAGAGAAAGAGAAGCTGTGAGTGAGAGAGAGAGAGAGAGAAGCTGTGAGTGAGAGAGAGAGAGAAAGAGAAGCTGTGAGTGAGAGAGAGAGAGAAAGCAAAGCTGTGAGTGAGAGAGAGAGAAAGAGAAGCTGTGAGTGAGAGAGAGAGAAGCTGTGAGTGAGTGAGTGAGAGTGAGAGAAGCTATGAGAGAGAGAGAGAAAGAGAAGCTGTGAGTGAGAGAGAAACAGAAGCTGAGAGTGAGTGAGAGAGAGAAAGAGAAGCTGTGAGTGAAAGAGAGAGAAAGAGAAGCTGTGAGTTAGAGAGAGAGAGAAATTAGAGTGAGAAAGAGAGAGAGAAAGAGAAGCTGTGAGTGGGAGAGAGAGAAAGAGTGTCTGTGAGTGAGAGAGAGAGAAAGAGAAGCTGTGAGTGAGAGAGAGAGAAGCTGTGAGTGAGAGAGAGAGAGAACCTGTGAGTGAGAGAGAGAGGAGAAGCTGTGAGTGAGTGAGAGAGAGAAAGGGAAGCTGTGAGTGAGTGAGAGAGAGAAAGAGAAGCTGTGAGTGAGAGAGAGAGAGAGAAAGAAGCTGTGTGTGTGAGAGAGAGAAAGAGAAGCTGTGAGTGAGATAGAGAGAGAAAGAGAAGCTGTTAGTGAGAGAGAGGGAAAGAGAAGCTGTGAGTGAGAGTGAGGGAGAGAAGCTGTGTGTGTGTGTGAGAGAGAGGATATGAGTGAGAGAAAGAAAGAGAATCTGTGAGTGAGACAGAGAGAGAGAAAGAGAAGCTGTGAGTGAGAGAGAGAGGGAGAAAGAGAAGCTTTGTGTGTGTGAGAGAGGAAGAGAAGCTGTGAGTGAGAGTGCGTGAGATAGAGAGAATGAGAAGCTGTGAGTGAGAGAGAGAGAGAAAGAGAAGCTGTGAGTGAGAGAGAGAATGAGAAGCTGTGAGTGAGAGAGAGAGAAGCTGTGAGTGAGAGAGAGAGAGAGAGTAGATGTGAGTGAGAGAGAGAGAGAGAAAGAGAATCTGTGAGTGAGAGAGAGAGAAAGTAAGAGAAGCTGTGAGTGAGACAGAGAGAGAGATAAAGAGAAGCTGTGAGTGAGTGAGAGAGAAAGAGAAGCTGTGAGTGAGAGAGAGAGAAGCTGTGAGTGAGAGAGAGAAAGAGAAGCAGTGATTAAGAGTGAGAGAGAGAAAGAGAAGCTGTGAGTGGGAGAGAGAGAAAGAGAGTCTGTGAGTGAGAGAGAGAGAAAGAGAAGCTGTGAGTGAGTGAGAGAGAGAAAGGGAAGCTGTGAGTGAGAGAGAGAGAAAGAGAACCTGTCAGTGACAGAGAGAGAGAGAGAGAAGCTGTGAGTGAGAAGGAGAGGGAAAGAGAAGCTGTGAGTGAGTGAGCGAGAGAGAGAGAAAGAGAAGCTGTGAGAGAGAAAGAGAGAAGCTGTGAGTGAGAGAGTGAGAGAGAGAAAAGAAGCTGTTAGTGAGTGAGTGAGAGAGAGAGAAAGAGTTGTGAGTGAGAGAGAGAGAAAGAGAAGCTGTGATTGAGAGAGAGTGAGAAACAGATGCTGTGAGTGAGAGAGAGAAAGAGAAGCTGTGAGAGGGAGACAGAGAAAGAGAAGCTGAGAGTGACACAGGGAGAGAAGCTGTGAGAGAGAGAGAGAGAGAAAGAGAAGCTGTGTGTGACAGAGAGAGAGAAAGAGAAGCTGAGAGTGAGAGAGAGAGAAATTGAAGCTGTGAGTGAGACAGAGAGAGAAAGAGAAGCTGTGTGTGTGAGAGAGAAAGAAGCTGTGAGTGAGAGAGTGAGAAAGAGAGTGAGAAAGAGAGAGTAAAAGAGAAGCTATGAGTGAGAGAGAGAGAGAAGCTGTGACTGAGAGAGAGAGAAGCTGTGAGTGAGAGAGAGAGAGAAAGAGAAGCTGTGAGTGAGAGAGAGAGAAAGATAATCTGAGAACGGGAGAGTGAAAGAGAAGCTGTGAGTGAGAGAGAGAGAGTGAAGCTGTGTGTGTGTGAGAGAGAAGATGTGAGTGAGAGAATAAGTGAAGCTGGGAGTGAGTGAGACAGAGAAGATGTGAGTGAGAGAGAGAGAGAAAGAGAAGCTGTGAGTGAGAGAGAGAGAGAAAGAGAAGCTGTGAGTGAGAGAGAGAGGGAGAAAGAGAAGCTGTGTGATAGAGAGAGAGAAAGAGAAGCTGTCTGTGTGGGTGTGAGAGAAAGATAGTCTGAGAAAGAGAGAGTGAAAGAGAAGCTGTGAGAGTGAGAGAAAGAGAAGCTGTTGGTGAGTGTGAGAGAGAGAGAAAGAGAAGCTGTGAGTGAGAGAGTTAGAAAGAGAATCTGTGAGTGAGAGAGAGAGAGAAAGAGAAGCTGTGAGTGAGAGGGAGAGAGAGAAAGAGAAGTTGAGACTGACACAGAGAGTTGAAGCTGTGAGTTAGAGAGAGAGAGAAAGAGAAGCTGTGAGTGACAGAGAGAGAGAGAGAGAAGCTGAGAGTGTGTGAGAGAGAGAAAGTGAAGCTGTGAGTGAGAGAGAGAGAGAAAGAGAAGCTGTGTGTGTGTGTGAGAGAGAAAGATAGTCTGAGAAAGAGAGTGTGAAAGAGAAGCTGTGTGTGAGAGAGAGAGAAGCTGTGAGTGAGAGAGTGAGAAAGAGAGAGTAAAAGAGAAGCTGTGAGTGAGAGAGAGAAGCTGTGAGTGAGAGAGAGAGAAGCTGTGAGTGAGAGAGTGAGAAAGCGAGTGAGAAAGAGAGAGTAAATGAGAAGCTGTGAGTGAGAGAGAGAGAGAAGCTGTGAGTGAGAGAGAGAGAAAGCAAAGCTGTGAGTGAGAGAGAGAGAAATAAAGAGAAGCTGTGAGTGAGAGAGAGAGAGAAAGAGAAGCTGAGAGTGTGAGAGAGAGAAAGATAAGCTGAGAACGGGAGAGTGAAAGAGAAGCTGTGAGTGAGAGAGAGAGAGAGTGAAGCTGAGTGAGAGAGTGAGAAAGAGAGTGAGAAAGAGAGAGTAAAAGAGAAGCTGTGAGTGATAGAGAGAGAATCTGTGAGTGAGAGAGAGAGAAACAGAAGCAGTGTGAGAGAGAGAAACAGAAGCTGAGAGTGAGTGAGAGAGAGAAAGAGAATGTGTGAGTGAGAGAGAGAGAAAGAGAAGCTGTGAGTGTGAGAGAGAGAAAGAGAAGCTGTGAGTGAGAGAGAGAAAGAGAAATTAGAGTGAAAAAGAGAGAGAGAAAGAGAAGCTGTGAGTGGGAGAGAGAGTGTGTGTGTGTGAGTGAGAGAGAGAGAGACAAAGAGAAGCTGTGAGTGAGAGAGAGAGAGAACCTGTGAGTGAGAGAGAGAGGAGAACCTGTGAGTGAGTGAGAGAGAGAAAGAGAAGCTGTGAGTGAGAGAGAGAGAGAAAAAGAAGCTGTGTGTGTGAGAGAGAAAGAGAAGCTGTGAGTGAGATAGAGAGAGAAAGAGAAGCTGTTAGTGAGAGAGAGGGAAAGAGAAGCTGAGAGTGAGAGTGAGAGAGAGAAGCTGTGTGTGTGTGAGAGAGAGAAGATATGAGTGAGAGAGAGAAAGTGAAGCTGTGAGTGAGAGAGAGAGAGAAAAGATGTGAGTGAGAGAGAGAGAGAAAGAGAAGCTGTGAGTGAGAGAGAGAGAAAGAAAGAGAAGCTGTGAGTGAGACAGAGAGAGAGAAAGAGAAGCTGTGAGAGAGAGAGTGAGGGAGAAAGAGAAGCTGTGTGTGTGAGAGAGAGAAAGAGAAGGTGTGAGTGAGAGTGAGTGAGAGAGAGAGAATGAGAAGGTGTGAGTGAGAGAGAGAGAGAAAGAGAAGCTGTGAGTGAGAGAGAGAGAGAATGAGAAGCTGTGAGTGAGAGAGAGATGCTGTGAGTGAGTGAGAGAGAGAGAAGATGTGAGTGAGAGAGAGAGAGAAGATGTGAGTGAGAGAGAGAGAGAAAGAGAAGCTGTGAGTGAGAGAGAGAGAAAGTAAGAGAAGCTGTGAGTGAGACAGAGAGAGAAAGAGAAGCTGTGAGTGAGAGAGAGAGGGAGAAAGATAAGCTGTGTGAGAGAGAGAGAGAGAAAGAGAAGCTGTGTGAGAGAGAGAGAGAAAGATGCTGTGAGTGAGAGAGAGAGTAATAGAAGCTGTGATTGAGAGTGAGAGAGAGAGAGAAAGAGAAGCTGTGAGTGAGAGAGAGAGAAGCTGTGAGAGAGAGAGAGAAAGAGAAGCTGTGGTTGAGAGTGAGAGAGAAAGAGAAGCTGTGAGTGGGAGAGAGAGAAAGAGAGTCTGTGAGTGAGAGAGAAAGAGAAGCTGTGATTGAGAGTGAGAGAGAGAAAGAGAAGCTGTGAGTGGGAGAGAGAGAAAGAGAGTCTGTGAGTGAGAGAGAGGGAAAGAGAAGCTGTGAGTGAGAGTGAGAGAGTGAAGCTGTGTGTGTGTGTGAGAGAAGATGTGAGTGAGAGAGAGAGAGAAAGAGAAGCTGTGAGTGAGAGAGAGAGAGAAAGAGAAGCTGTGAGTGAGAGAGAGAGAGTGAGAAAGAGAAGCTGTGTGATAGAGAGAGAGAAAGAGAAGCTGTGTGTGTGAGAGAGAGAGAAAGATAGTCTGAGAAAGAGAGAGTGAAAGAGAAGCTGTGAGAGTGAGAGAGAGAAAGAGAAGCTGTTGGTGAGAGTGAGAGAGAGAGAGAAAGAGAAGCTGTGAGTGAGAGAGTTAGAAAGAGAATCTGTGAGTGAGAGAGAGAGAGAGAAAGAGAAGCTGTGAGTGAGAGAGAGAAAGAGAAGCTGTGAGAGTGAGAGAGAGAAAGAGAAGCTGTTGGTGAGAGTGAGAGAGAGAGAGAAAGAGAAGCTGTGAGTGAGAGAGTTAGAAAGAGAAGCTGTGAGTGAGAGAGAGAGAGAAAGAGAAGCTGTGAGTGAGAGAGAGAAAGAGAAGCTGTGAGTGAGAGGGAGAGAGAGAAAGAGAAGCTGAGACTGACACAGAGAGATGAAGCTGTGAGTTAGAGAGAGAGAGAAAGAGAAGCTGTGAGTTAGAGAGAGAGAGAAAAAGAAGCTGTGAGTGACAGAGAGATAGAAAGAGAAGCTGAGAGTGTGTGAGAGAGAGAAAGTGAAGCTGTGAGTGAGAGAGAGAAAGAGAAGCTGTGTCTGTGTGTGAGAGAGAAAGATAGTCTGAGAAAGAGAGTGTGAAAGAGAAGCTGTGTGTGTGAGAGAGAGAAGCTGTGAGTGAGAGAGTGAGAAAGAGAAAGTAAAAGAGAAGCTGTGACTGAGGGAGAGAAGCTGTGAGTGAGAGAGAGAGATGTGAGTGAGAGAGTGAGAAAGCGAGTGAGAAAGAGAGAGTAAAAGAGAAGCTGTGAGTGAGAGAGACAGAAATAAAGAGAAGCTGTGAGTGAGAGAGAGAGAGAAAGAGAAGCTGAGAGTGAGAGAGAGAGAAAGATAATCTGAGAACGGGAGAGTGAGAAAGAGAGTGAGAAAGAGAGAGTAAAAGAGATGCTGTGAGTGAGAGAGAGAGAATATGTGAGTGAGAGAGAGAGAAAGAGAAGCTGTGAGTGAGAGAGAGAGAAAGAGAAATTAGAGTGAAAAAGAGAGAGAGAAAGAGAAACTGTGAGTGGGAGAGAGAGAGAGTGTGTGTGAGTGAGAGAGACAGAGAGAGAAAGAGAAGCTGTGAGTGAGAGAGAGAGAGAAATTAGAGTGAGAAAGAGAGAGAGAAAGAGAAGCTGTGAGTGGGAGAGAGAGAAAGAGTGTCTGTGAGTGAGAGAGAGAGAAAGAGAAGCTGTGAGTGAAAGAGAGAGAAAGAGAAGCTGTGAGTTAGAGAGAGAGAAATTAGTGTGAGAAAGAGAGAGAGAAAGAGAAGCTGTGAGTGGGAGAGAGAGAAAGAGTGTCTGTGAGTGAGAGAGAGAGAAAGAGAAGCTGTGAGTGAGAGAGAGAGAGAGAGAAGCTGTGAGTGAGAGAGAGAGAGAAAGAGAAGCTGTGAGTGAGAGAGAGAGAGAAAGCAAAGCTGTGAGTGAGAGAGAGAGAAAGAGAAGCTGTGAGTGAGAGAGAGAGAGAGAAGCTGTGAGTGAGTGAGTGAGAGTGAGAGAAGCTATGAGAGAGAGAGAGAGAAAGAGAAGCTGTGAGTGAGAGAGAAACAGAAGCTGAGAGTGAGTGAGAGAGAGAAAGAGAAGCTGTGAGTGAAAGAGAGAGAAAGAGAAGCTGTGAGTTAGAGAGAGAGAGAAATTAGAGTGAGAAAGAGAGAGAGAAAGAGAAGCTGTGAGTGGGAGAGAGAGAAAGAGTGTCTGTGAGTGAGAGAGAGAGAAAGAGAAGCTTTGAGTGAGAGAGAGAGAAGCTGTGAGTGAGAGAGAGAGAGAACCTGTGAGTGAGAGAGAGAGGAGAAGCTGTGAGTGAGTGAGAGAGAGAAAGGGAAGCTGTGAGTGAGTGAGAGAGAGAAAGAGAAGCTGTGAGTGAGAGAGAGAGAGAGAGAAAGAAGCTGTGTGTGTGTGAGAGAGAAAGAGAAGCTGTGAGTGAGATAGAGAGAGAAAGAGAAGCTGTTAGTGAGAGAGAGGGAAAGAGAAGCTGTGAGTGAGAGTGAGGGAGAGAAGCTGTGTGTGTGTGAGAGAGAGAAGATATGAGTGAGAGAAAGAAAGAGAATCTGTGAGTGAGACAGAGAGAGAGAAAGAGAAGCTGTGAGTGAGAGAGAGAGGGAGAAAGAGAAGCTTTGTGTGTGTGAGAGAGGAAGAGAAGCTGTGAGTGAGAGTGCGTGAGATAGAGAGAATGAGAAGCTGTGAGTGAGAGAGAGAGAGAAAGAGAAGCTGTGAGTGAGAGAGAGAATGAGAAGCTGTGAGTGAGAGAGAGAGAAGCTGTGAGTGAGAGAGAGAGAGAGAGTAGATGTGAGTGAGAGAGAGAGAGAGAAAGAGAATCTGTGAGTGAGAGAGAGAGAAAGTAAGAGAAGCTGTGAGTGAGACAGAGAGAGAGATAAAGAGAAGCTGTGAGTGAGTGAGAGAGAAAGAGAAGCTGTGAGTGAGAGAGAGAGAAGCTGTGAGTGAGAGAGAGAAAGAGAAGCAGTGATTAAGAGTGAGAGAGAGAAAGAGAAGCTGTGAGTGGGAGAGAGAGAAAGAGAGTCTGTGAGTGAGAGAGAGAGAAAGAGAAGCTGTGAGTGAGTGAGAGAGAGAAAGGGAAGCTGTGAGTGAGAGAGAGAGAAAGAGAACCTGTCAGTGACAGAGAGAGAGAAAGAGAAGCTGTGAGTGAGAAGGAGAGGGAAAGAGAAGCTGTGAGTGAGTGAGCGAGAGAGAGAGAAAGAGAAGCTGTGAGAAAGAAAGAGAGAAGCTGTGAGTGAGAGAGTGAGAGAGAGAAAAGAAGCTGTTAGTGAGTGAGTGAGAGAGAGAGAAAGAGTTGTGAGTGAGAGAGAGAGAAAGAGAAGCTGTGATTGAGAGAGAGTGAGAAACAGATGCTGTGAGTGAGAGAGAGAAAGAGAAGCTGTGAGAGGGAGACAGAGAAAGAGATGCTGAGAGTGACACAGGGAGAGAAGCTGTGAGTTAGAGAGAGAGAGAGAAAGAGAAGCTGTGTGTGACAGAGAGAGAGAAAGAGAAGCTGAGAGTGAGAGAGAGAGAAATTGAAGCTGTGAGTGAGACAGAGAGAGAAAGAGAAGCTGTGTGTGTGAGAGAGAAAGAAGCTGTGAGTGAGAGAGTGAGAAAGAGAGTGAGAAAGAGAGAGTAAAAGAGAAGCTATGAGTGAGAGAGAGAGAGAAGCTGTGACTGAGAGAGAGAGAAGCTGTGAGTGAGAGAGAGAGAGAAAGAGAAGCTGTGAGTGAGAGAGAGAGAAAGATAATCTGAGAACGGGAGAGTGAAAGAGAAGCTGTGAGTGAGAGAGAGAGAGTGAAGCTGTGTGTGTGTGAGAGAGAAGATGTGAGTGAGAGAATAAGTGAAGCTGGGAGTGAGTGAGAGAGAGAAGATGTGAGTGAGAGAGAGAGAGAAAGAGAAGCTGTGAGTGAGAGAGAGAGAGAGAAAGAGAAGCTGTGAGTGAGAGAGAGAGGGAGAAAGAGAAGCTGTGTGATAGATAGAGAGAAAGAGAAGCTGTCTGTGTGGGTGTGAGAGAAAGATAGTCTGAGAAAGAGAGAGTGAAAGAGAAGCTGTGAGAGTGAGAGAAAGAGAAGCTGTTGGTGAGTGTGTGAGAGAGAGAAAGAGAAGCTGTGAGTGAGAGAGTTAGAAAGAGAATCTGTGAGTGAGAGAGAGAGAGAAAGAGAAGCTGTGAGTGAGAGGGAGAGAGAGAAAGAGAAGTTGAGACTGACACAGAGAGTTCAAGCTGTGAGTTAGAGAGAGAGAGAAAGAGAAGCTGTGAGTGACAGAGAGAGAGAAAGAGAAGCTGAGAGTGTGTGAGAGAGAGAAAGTGAAGCTGTGAGTGAGAGAGAGAGAGAAAGAGAAGCTGTGTGTGTGTGAGAGAGAGAAAGATAGTCTGAGAAAGAGAGTGTGAAAGAGAAGCTGTGTGTGAGAGAGAGAGAAGCTGTGAGTGAGAGAGTGAGAAAGAGAGAGTAAAAGAGAAGCTGTGAGTGAGAGAGAGAAGCTGTGAGTGAGAGAGAGAGAAGCTGTGAGTGAGAGAGTGAGAAAGCGAGTGAGAAAGAGAGAGTAAATGAGAAGCTGTGAGTGAGAGAGAGAGAGAAGCTGTGAGTGAGAGAGAAAGCAAAGCTGTGAGTGAGAGAGAGAGAAATAAAGAGAAGCTGTGAGTGAGAGAGAGAGAGAAAGAGAAGCTGAGAGTGTGAGAGAGAGAAAGATAAGCTGAGAACGGGAGAGTGAAAGAGAAGCTGTGAGTGAGAGAGAGAGAGAGTGAAGCTGAGTGAGAGAGTGAGAAAGAGAGTGAGAAAGAGAGAGTAAAAGAGAAGCTGTGAGTGATAGAGAGAGAATCTGTGAGTGAGAGAGAGAGAAACAGAAGCAGTGTGAGAGAGAGAAACAGAAGCTGAGAGTGAGTGAGAGAGAGAAAGAGAATGTGTGAGTGAGAGAGAGAGAAAGAGAAGCTGTGAGTGTGAGAGAGAGAAAGAGAAGCTGTGAGTGAGAGAGAGAAAGAGAAATTAGAGTGAAAAAGAGGGAGAGAAAGAGAAGCTGTGAGTGGGAGAGAGAGAGTGTGTGTGTGAGTGAGAGAGAGAGAGACAAACAGAAGCTGTGAGTGAGAGAGAGAGAGAACCTGTGAGTGAGAGAGAGAGGAGAACCTGTGAGTGAGTGAGAGAGAGAAAGAGAAGCTGTGAGTGAGAGAGAGAGAGAAAAAGAAGCTGTGTGTGTGAGAGAGAAAGAGAAGCTGTGAGTGAGATAGAGAGAGAAAGAGAAGCTGTTAGTGAGAGAGAGGGAAAGAGAAGCTGAGAGTGAGAGTGAGAGAGAGAAGCTGTGTGTGTGTGAGAGAGAGAAGATATGAGTGAGAGAGAGAAAGTGAAGCTGTGAGTGAGAGAGAGAGAGAAAAGATGTGAGTGAGAGAGAGAGAGAAAGAGAAGCTGTGAGTGAGAGAGAGAGAAAGAAAGAGAAGCTGTGAGTGAGACAGAGAGAGAGAAAGAGAAGCTGTGAGAGAGAGAGTGAGGGAGAAAGAGAAGCTGTGTGTGTGAGAGAGAAAGAGAAGCTGTGAGTGAGAGTGAGTGAGAGAGAGAGAATGAGAAGGTGTGAGTGAGAGAGAGAGAGAAAGAGAAGCTGTGAGTGAGAGAGAGAGAGAATGAGAAGCTGTGAGTGAGAGAGAGATGCTGTGAGTGAGTGAGAGAGAGAGAAGATGTGAGTGAGAGAGAGAGAGAAGATGTGAGTGAGAGAGAGAGAGAAAGAGAAGCTGTGAGTGAGAGAGAGAGAAAGTAAGAGAAGCTGTGAGTGAGACAGAGAGAGAAAGAGAAGCTGTGAGTGAGAGAGAGAGGGAGAAAGATAAGCTGTGTGAGAGAGAGAGAGAGAAAGAGAAGCTGTGAGAGAGAGAGAGAAAGAGAAGCTGTGAGTGAGAGAGAGAGTAATAGAAGCTGTGATTGAGAGTGAGAGAGAGAGAGAAAGAGAAGCTGTGAGTGAGAGAGAGAGAAGCTGTGAGAGAGAGAGAGAAAGAGAAGCTGTGATTGAGAGTGAGAGAGAGAAAGAGAAGCTGTGAGTGGGAGAGAGAGAAAGAGAGTCTGTGAGTGAGAGAGAGAGAAAGAGAAGCTGTGAGTGAGTGAGCGAGAGAAAGGGAAGCTGTGACTGAGAGAGAGAGAAAGAGAACCTGTCAGTGAGAGAGAGAGAGAAAGAGAAGCTGTGAGTGAGTGAGAGAGAGAAAGAGAAGCTGAGAGTGAGAGAGAGAGAAAGATAAGCTGAGAACGGGAGAGTGAAAGAGAAGCTGTGAGTGAGAGAGAGAGAGTGAAGCTGAGTGAGAGAGTGAGAAAGAGAGTGAGAAAGAGAGAGTAAAAGAGAAGCTGTGAGTGATAGAGAGAGAATCTGTGAGTGAGAGAGAGAGAAACAGAAGCTGTGTGAGAGAGAGAAACAGAAGCTGAGAGTGAGTGAGAGAAAGAGAATGTGTGAGTGAGAGAGAGAGAAAGAGAAGCTGTGAGTGTGAGAGAGAGAAAGAGAAGCTGTGAGTGAGAGAGAGAAAGAGAAATTAGAGTGAAAAAGAGAGAGAGAAAGAGAAGCTGTGAGTGGGAGAGAGAGAGTGTGTGTGTGAGTGAGAGAGAGAGAGACAAAGAGAAGCTGTGAGTGAGAGAGAGAGAGAACCTGTGAGTGAGAGAGAGAGGAGAACCTGTGAGTGAGTGAGAGAGAGAAAGGGAAGCTGTGAGTGAGTGAGAGAGAGAAAGAGAAGCTGTGTGTGTGTGAGAGAGAGAAAGAGAAGCTGTGAGTGAGAGAGAGAGAGAAAAAGAAGCTGTGTGTGTGAGAGAGAAAGAGAAGCTGTGAGTGAGATAGAGAGAGAAAGAAGCTGTTAGTGAGAGAGAGGGAAAGAGAAGCTGAGAGTGAGAGTGAGAGAGAGAAGCTGTGTGTGTGTGAGAGAGAGAAGATATGAGTGAGAGAGAGAAAGTGAAGCTGTGAGTGAGAGAGAGAGAGAAAAGATGTGAGTGAGAGAGAGAGAGAAAGAGAAGCTGTGAGTGAGAGAGAGAGAAAGAAAGAGAAGCTGTGAGTGAGACAGAGAGAGAGAAAGAGAAGCTGTGAGAGAGAGAGTGAGGGAGAAAGAGAAGCTGTGTGTGTGTGAGAGAGAAAGAGAAGCTGTGAGTGAGAGTGAGTGAGAGAGAGAATGAGAAGGTGTGAGTGAGAGAGAGAGAGAAAGAGAAGCTGTGAGTGAGAGAGAGAGAGAATGAGAAGCTGTGAGTGAGAGAGAGATGCTGTGAGTGAGTGAGAGAGAGAGAAGCTGTGAGTGAGAGAGAGAGAGAGAAGATGTGAGTGAGAGAGAGAGAGAAAGAGAATCTGTGAGTGAGAGAGAGAGAAAGTAAGAGAAGCTGTGAGTGAGACAGAGAGAGAAAGAGAAGCTGTGAGTGAGAGAGAGAGGGAGAAAGATAAGCTGTGAGAGAGAGAGAGAAAGAGAAGCTGTGAGAGAGAGAGAGAAAGAGAAGCTGTGAGTGAGAGAGAGAGTAATAGAAGCTGTGATTGAGAGTGAGAGAGAGAGAGAAAGAGAAGCTGTGAGTGAGAGAGAGAGAAGCTGTGAGTGAGAGAGAGAAAGAGAAGCTGTGATTGAGAGTGAGAGAGAGAAAGAGAAGCTGTGAGTGGGAGAGAGAGAAAGAGAGTCTGTGAGTGAGAGAGAGAGAAAGAGAAGCTGTGAGAGAGTGAGCGAGAGAAAGGGAAGCTGTGACTGAGAGAGAGAGAAAGAGAACCTGTCAGTGAGAGAGAGAGAAAGAGAAGCTGTGAGTGAGAAGGAGATGGAAAGAGAAGCTGAGTGAGTGAGAGAGAGAGAGAGACAGAGAAATTAGTGTGAGAAAGAGAGAAGCTATGAGTGAGAGAGTGAGAGAGAGAAAGAGAAGCTGTTAGTGAGTGAGAGAGAGAGAGAAAAAGAGAAGTTTTGAGTGAGAGAGAGAGAAAGAGAAGCTGTGAGTGAGAGAGAGAAAGAGAGAAAGAGAAGCTGTGAGTGAGAGAGAGAAAGAGAAGCTGTGAGTGAGATGGAGAGAGAGAAAGAGAAGCTGAGAGTGACACAGAGAGAGAAGCTGTGAGTTAGAGAGAGAGAGAGAAAGAGAAGCTGTGAGTGACAGAGAGAGAGAAAGAGAAGCTGAGAGTGAGAGAGAGAGAAATTGAAGCTGTGAGTGAGAGAGAGAGAGAGAAAGAGAAGCTGTGTGTGTGAGAGAGAAAGATAGTCTGAGAAAGAGAGAGTGAAAGAGAAGCTGTGAGTGAGAGAGAGAGAAGCTGTGAGTGAGAGAGTGAGAAAGAGAGTGAGAAAGAGAGAGTAAAAGAGAAGCTATGAGTGAGTGAGAGAGAGAGAAGCTGTGACTGAGAGAGAGAGAAGCTGTGAGTGAGAGAGAGAGAAAAAAAGAAGCTGTGTGTGTGAGAGAGAGAAAGAGAAGCTGTGAGTGAGATATAGAGAGAAAGAGAAGCTGTTAGTGAGACAGAGGGAAAGAAGCTGTGATTGAGAGTGAGGGAGAGAAGCTGTGTGTGTGTGAGAGAGAGAAGATATGAGTGAGAGAAAGAAAGAGAAGCTGTGAGTGAGAGAGAGGGAGAAAGAGAAGATTTGTGTGTGTGAGAGAGAAAGAGAAGCTGTGAGTGAGAGTGCGTGTGATAGAGAGAATGAGAAGCTGTGAGTGAGAGAGAGAGAGAAAGAGAAGCTGTGAGTGAGAGAGAGAGAATGAGAAGCTGTGAGTGAGAGAGAGAAGCTGTGAGTGAGAGAGAGAGAGAGAAGATGTGAGTGAGAGAGAGAGAGAAAGAGTATCTGTGAGTGAGAGAGAGAGAAAGTAAGAGAAGCTGTGAATGAGACAGAGAGAGAAATAGAAGCTGTGAGTGAGAGACAGAGGGAGAAAGATAAGCTGTGAGAGAGAGAGAGAGAAAGAGAAGCTGTGAGTGAGAGAGAGAGAGAAAGAGAAGCTGTGATTGAGAGTGAGAGAGAGAGATAAAGAGAAGCTGTGAGTGAGTGAGAGAGAAAGAGAAGCTGTGAGTGAGAGAGAGAGAAGCTGTGAGTGAGAGAGAGAAAGAGAAGCTGTGATTAAGAGTGAGAGAGAGAAAGAGAAGCTGTGAGTGGGAGAGAGAGAAAGAGAGTCTGTGAGAGAGAGAGAAAGAGAAGCTGTGAGTGAGTGAGAGAGAGAAAGGGAAGTTGTGAGTGAGAGAGAGAGAAAGAGAACCTGTCAGTGAGAGAGAGAGAGAAAGAGAAGCTGTGAGTGAGAAGGAGAGGGAAAGAGAAGCTGTGAGTGAGTGAGCGAGAGAGAAAGAGAAGCTGTGAGAGAGAAAGAGAGAAGCTGTGAGTGAGAGAGTGAGAGAGAGAAAAGAAGCTGTTAGTGAGTGAGAGAGAGAGAAAGATTTGTGAGTGAGAGAGAGAGAGAAAGAGAAGCTGTGAGTGAGAGAGAGAGAGAAAGAGAAGCTGTGAGTGAGAGAGAGAAAGAGAAGCTGTGAGTGAGAGGGAGACAGAGAAAGAGAAGCTGAGAGTGACACAGAGAGAGAAGCTGTGAGTTAGAGAGAGAGAGAAAGAGAAGCTGTGAGTGACAGAGAGAGAGAAAGAGAAGCTGAGAGTGAGAGAGAGAGAAATTGAAGCTGTGAGTGAGAGAGTGAGAGAGAAAGAGAAGCTGTGTGTGAGAGAGAGAAAGATAGTCTGAGAAAGAGAGAGTGAAAGAGAAGCTGTGAGTGAGAGAGAGAGAGAAGCTGTGAGTGAGAGAGAGAGAAAGAGAAGCTGTGAGTGAGAGAGAGACAAAGATAAGCTGTGAGTGAGAGAGAAACAGAAGCTGAGAGTGAGTGAGAGAGAGAAAGAGAAGCTGTGAGTGAAAGAGAGAGAAAGAGAAGCTGTGCGTTAGAGAGAGAGAAAGAGAGAAATTAGAGTGAGAAAGAGAGAGAGAAAGAGAAGCTGTGAGTGGGAGAGAGAGAAAGAGTGTCTGTGAGTGAGTGAGAGAGAGAGAGAAGCTGTGAGTGAGAGAGAGAGAGAAGCTGTGAGTGAGAGAGAGAGAGAGAACCTGTGAGTAAGAGAGAGAGAAGCTGTGAGTGAGTGAGAGAGAGAAAGGGAAGCTGTGAGTGAGTGAGAGAGAGAAAGAGAAGCTGCGTGTGTGTGAGAGAGAGAGAGAAGCTGTGAGTGAGAGAGAGAGAGAGAAAAAGAAGCTGTGTGTGTGTGAGAGAGAAAGAGAAGCTGTGAGTGAGATAGAGAGAGAAAGAGAAGCTGTTAGTGAGAGAGAGGGAAAGAGAAGCTGTGAGTGAGAGTGAGGGAGAGAAGCTGTGTGTGTGTGTGAGAGAGAAGATATGAGTGAGAGAAAGAAAGAGAAGCTGTGAGTGAGACAGAGAGAGAGAAAGAGAAGCTGTGAGTGAGAGAGAGAGGGAGAAAGAGATGCTTTGTGTGTGTGAGAGAGAAAGAGAAGCTGTGAGTGAGACTGAGTGAGATAGAGAGAATGAGAAGCTGTGAGTGAGAGAGAGAGAGAAAGAGAATCTGTGAGTGAGAGAGAGAGAGAATGAGAAGCTTTGAGTGAGAGAGAGAAGCTGTGTGTGTGTGTGTGAGAGAGAGAGAGAAGATGTGAGTGAGAGAGAGAGAGAGAAAGAGAATCTGTGAGTGAGAGGGATAGAAAGTAAGAGAAGCTGTGAGTGAGAGACAGAGGGAGAAAGATAAGCTGTGAGAGAGAGAGAGAAAGAGAAGCTGTGAGTGAGAGAGAGAGAAAGAGAAGCTGTGATTGAGAGAGAGAGAGAGATAAAGAGAAGCTGTGAGTGAGAGAGAGAGAAGCTGTGAGTGAGAGAGAGAGAAGCTGTGAGTGAGAGAGAGAAAGAGAAGCTGTGATTAAGAGTGAGAGAGAGAAAGAGAAGCTGTGAGTGGGAGAGAGAGAAAGAGAGTCTGTGAGTGAGAGAGAGAGAAAGAGAAGCTATGAGTGAGTGAGAGAGAGAAAGGGAAGCTGTGAGTGAGAGAGAGAGAAAGAGAACCTGTACGTGAGAGAGAGAGAGAAAGAAAGAGAAGCTGTGAGTGAGAAGGAGAGGGAAAGAGAAGCTGTGAGTGAGTGAGCGAGAGAGAGAGAGAAAGAGAAGCTGTGAGAGAGAAAGAGAGAAGCTGTGTGTGAGTGAGAGAGAGAGAGAGAAAGAGATGTGAGTAAGAGAGAGAGAAAGAAAGAGAAGCTGTGAGTGAGAGAGAGAGAGAGAAAGAGAAGCTGAGAGTGAGAGAGAGAAATTGAAGCTGTGAGTGAGAGAGAGAGAGAAAGAGAAGCTGTGTGTGTGTGAGAGAAATATAGTATGAGAAAGAGAGAGTGAAAGAGAAGCTGTGAGAGAGAGAGAGAGAGAAGCTGTGAGTGAGAGAGTGAGAAAGAGAGTGAGAAAGAGAGAGTAAAAGAGAAGCTGTGAGTGAGAGAGAGAGAGAAGCTGTGACTGAGAGAGAGAAGCTGTGACTGAGAGAGAGAGAAAGAGAAGCTGTGAGTGAGAGAGAGAGAGAAAGAGAAGCTGTGATTGACAGAGAGAAAGCAAAGCTGTGAGTGAGAGAGAGAGAGAGAAAGAGAAGCTGTGAGTGAGAGAGAGAGAGAAGCTGTGAGTGAGTGAGTGAGAGAGAGAAGCTGTGAGTGAGAGTCAGAAAGAGAGTGAGAAAGAGAGAGTAAAAGAGAAGCTGTGAGTGAGAGAGAGAGAGAATCTGTGAGTGAGAGAGAGAGAAGCTGTGAGAGAGAGAGAAAGAGAAGCTGTGAGTGAGAGAGAAACAGAAGCTGAGAGTGAGAGAGAGAGAAGCTGTGAGTGAGAGAGAGAGAGAAAGAGAAATTAGAGTGAGAAAGAGAGAGAGAAAGAGAAGCTGTGAGTGGGAGAGAGAGAAAGAGTGTCTGTGAGTGAGAGAGAGAGAAAGAGAAGCTGTGACTGTGAGAGAGAGAGAAGCTGTGAGTGAGAGAGAAGGATAAGCCGTGAGAGAAAGGGAAGCTGTAAATGAGAGAGAGAGAGAGAGAGAAGATGTGTGAGAGAGAGAGAGAGAGAAAGAGAAGCAGTGAGTGAGAGAGAAAGAAAAAGAGAAGCTGTGAGTGAGAATGAGATAGAAAGAGAAGCTGTGAGTGAGTGAGAGAGAGATAGAGAAAGAGAAGCTGTGAGAGAGAAAGAGAGAAGCTGTGAGTGAGAGAGTGAGAGAGAGAAAGATAAGCTGTGAGTGAGTGAGTGAGAGAGAAGCTGTGTGTGAGCGAGAGAGAGAGAAAGAGAAGCTGTGAGTGAGAGAGAGAGAAAGAGAAGCTGTGAGTGAGAGAGAGAAAGATAAGCTGTGAGTGAGAGAGAGAGAAAGAGAAGCTGAGTGAGTGAGAGAGAGCAAGGGAACCTGTGAGTGACAGAGAGAGAGATAGAAAGAGAAGCTGTGAGTGAGAGAGAGAGAAAGAGAAGCTGAGAGTGAGAGAGAGAGAGAAAGAGAAGCTGTGAGTGAGAAGGAGAGGGAAAGAGAAGCTGTGAGTGAGAGAGAGAGAGAAAAAGACAAGCTGAGAGAGAAAGAGAGAAGCTGTGAGTGAGTGAGAGAGAAAGAGAAGCTGTGAGTGAGAGAGAGAGAGAACGAGAAGCTGTGAGTGAGTGAGAGAGAGAGAGAGAAATTAGAGTGAGAAAGAGAGAGAGAAAGAGAAGCTGTGAGTGGGAGAGAGAGAGAAAGAAGCTGTGTGTGAGTGAGAGAGAGAGAAGCTGTGAGTGAGAGAGAGGAAGGGAAACTGTGAGTGAGAGAGAGAGAGAAGCTGTGAGTGAGGGAGAGAAAGAGAAGCTGTAAGTGAGAGAGAGAGAGAAAGAGAAGCTGTGAGAGAGAAGGAGAGAAGCTGTGAGTGTGAGAGTGAGAGAGAGAAAGAGAAGCTGTGAGTGAGAGTGAGAGAGAGAGAAAGAGAAGCTGTGAGTGAGAGAGAGAGAGAAGCTGTGAGTGAGAGAGAGAGAAGCTGTGAGTGAGAGAGAGAGAGAGAAGCTGTGAGTGAGTGAGAGAGAAAGAAAGAGAAGCTTTGAGTGAGTGAGAGAGAGAAAGGGAAGCTGTGAGTGAGAGAGAGAGAGATAGAGAAAGAGTCGCTGTGAGTTAGAGAGAGAAAGAGAAGCTGTGAGTGAGAGAGAGAGGGAGAAAGATAAGCTGTGTGAGAGAGAGAGAGAGAAAGAGAAGCTGTGAGAGAGAGAGAGAGAAAGAGAAGCTGTGAGTGAGAGAGAGAGTAATAGAAGCTGTGATTGAGAGTGAGAGAGAGAGAGAAAGAGAAGCTGTGAGTGAGAGAGAGAGAAGCTGTGAGAGAGAGAGAGAAAGAGAAGCTGTGATTGAGAGTGAGAGAGAGAAAGAGAAGCTGTGAGTGGGAGAGAGAGAAAGAGAGTCTGTGAGTGAGAGAGAGAGAAAGAGAAGCTGTGAGTGAGTGAGCGAGAGAAAGGGAAGCTGTGACTGAGAGAGAGAGAAAGAGAACCTGTCAGTGAGAGAGAGAGAGAAAGAGAAGCTGTGAGTGAGTGAGAGAGAGAAAGAGAAGCTGAGAGTGAGAGAGAGAGAAAGATAAGCTGAGAACGGGAGAGTGAAAGAGAAGCTGTGAGTGAGAGAGAGAGAGTGAAGCTGAGTGAGAGAGTGAGAAAGAGAGTGAGAAAGAGAGAGTAAAAGAGAAGCTGTGAGTGATAGAGAGAGAATCTGTGAGTGAGAGAGAGAGAAACAGAAGCTGTGTGAGAGAGAGAAACAGAAGCTGAGAGTGAGTGAGAGAGAGAAAGAGAATGTGTGAGTGAGAGAGAGAGAAAGAGAAGCTGTGAGTGTGAGAGAGAGAAAGAGAAGCTGTGAGTGAGAGAGAGAAAGAGAAATTAGAGTGAAAAAGAGAGAGAGAAAGAGAAGCTGTGAGTGGGAGAGAGAGAGTGTGTGTGTGAGTGAGAGAGAGAGAGACAAAGAGAAGCTGTGAGTGAGAGAGAGAGAGAACCTGTGAGTGAGAGAGAGAGGAGAACCTGTGAGTGAGTGAGAGAGAGAAAGGGAAGCTGTGAGTGAGTGAGAGAGAGAAAGAGAAGCTGTGTGTGTGTGTGAGAGAGAAAGAGAAGCTGTGAGTGAGAGAGAGAGAGAAAAAGAAGCTGTGTGTGTGAGAGAGAAAGAGAAGCTGTGAGTGAGATAGAGAGAGAAAGAAGCTGTTAGTGAGAGAGAGGGAAAG
Organism: Bradypodion pumilum; assembly: GCA_035047305.1. Lineage (NCBI taxonomy): Eukaryota > Metazoa > Chordata > Lepidosauria > Squamata > Chamaeleonidae > Bradypodion > Bradypodion pumilum. The sequence continues at coordinate 267,136,576 of JAWDJD010000001.1, read as the reverse complement.
AGAAGCTGAGAGTGAGAGTGAGAGAGAGAAGCTGTGTGTGTGTGAGAGAGAGATGAGTGAGAGAGAGAAAGTGAAGCTGTGAGTGAGAGAGAGAGAGAAAAGATGTGAGTGAGAGAGAGAGAGAAAGAGAAGCTGTGAGTGAGAGAGAGAGAAAGAAAGAGAAGCTGTGAGTGAGACAGAGAGAGAGAAAGAGAAGCTGTGAGAGAGAGAGTGAGGGAGAAAGAGAAGCTGTGTGTGTGTGAGAGAGAAAGAGAAGCTGTGAGTGAGAGTGAGTGAGAGAGAGAATGAGAAGGTGTGAGTGAGAGAGAGAGAGAAAGAGAAGCTGTGAGTGAGAGAGAGAGAGAATGAGAAGCTGTGAGTGAGAGAGAGATGCTGTGAGTGAGTGAGAGAGAGAGAAGCTGTGAGTGAGAGAGAGAGAGAGAAGATGTGAGTGAGAGAGAGAGAGAAAGAGAAGCTGTGAGTGAGAGAGAGAGAAAGTAAGAGAAGCTGTGAGTGAGACAGAGAGAGAAAGAGAAGCTGTGAGTGAGAGAGAGAGGGAGAAAGATAAGCTGTGAGAGAGAGAGAGAGAAAGAGAAGCTGTGAGAGAGAGAGAGAAAGAGAAGCTGTGAGTGAGAGAGAGAGTAATAGAAGCTGTGATTGAGAGTGAGAGAGAGAGAGAAAGAGAAGCTGTGAGTGAGAGAGAGAGAAGCTGTGAGTGAGAGAGAGAAAGAGAAGCTGTGATTGAGAGTGAGAGAGAGAAAGAGAAGCTGTGAGTGGGAGAGAGAGAAAGAGAGTCTGTGAGTGAGAGAGAGAGAAAGAGAAGCTGTGAGAGAGTGAGCGAGAGAAAGGGAAGCTGTGACTGAGAGAGAGAGAAAGAGAACCTGTCAGTGAGAGAGAGAGAGAAAGAGAAGCTGTGAGTGAGAAGGAGATGGAAAGAGAAGCTGAGTGAGTGAGAGAGAGAGAGAGACAGAGAAATTAGTGTGAGAAAGAGAGAAGCTATGAGTGAGAGAGTGAGAGAGAGAAAGAGAAGCTGTTAGTGAGTGAGAGAGAGAGAGAAAAAGAGAAGTTTTGAGTGAGAGAGAGAGAAAGAGAAGCTGTGAGTGAGCGAGAGAAAGAGAGAAAGAGAAGCTGTGAGTGAGAGAGAGAAAGAGAAGCTGTGAGTGAGATGGAGAGAGAGAAAGAGAAGCTGAGAGTGACACAGAGAGAGAAGCTGTGAGTTAGAGAGAGAGAGAGAAAGAGAAGCTGTGAGTGACAGAGAGAGAGAAAGAGAAGCTGAGAGTGAGAGAGAGAGAGAAATTGAAGCTATGAGTGAGAGAGAGAGAGAGAAAGAGAAGCTGTGTGTGTGAGAGAGAAAGATAGTCTGAGAAAGAGAGAGTGAAAGAGAAGCTGTGAGTGAGAGAGAGAGAAGCTGTGAGTGAGAGAGTGAGAAAGAGAGTGAGAAAGAGAGAGTAAAAGAGAAGCTATGAGTGAGTGAGAGAGAGAGAAGCTGTGACTGAGAGAGAGAGAAGCTGTGAGTGAGAGAGAGAGAAAAAAAGAAGCTGTGTGTGTGAGAGAGAGAAAGAGAAGCTGTGAGTGAGATATAGAGAGAAAGAGAAGCTGTTAGTGAGACAGAGGGAAAGAAGCTGTGATTGAGAGTGAGGGAGAGAAGCTGTGTGTGTGAGAGAGAGAGAAGATATGAGTGAGAGAAAGAAAGAGAAGCTGTGAGTGAGAGAGAGGGAGAAAGAGAAGATTTGTGTGTGTGAGAGAGAAAGAGAAGCTGTGAGTGAGAGTGCGTGTGATAGAGAGAATGAGAAGCTGTGAGTGAGAGAGAGAGAGAAAGAGAAGCTGTGAGTGAGAGAGAGAGAGAATGAGAAGCTGTGAGTGAGAGAGAGAAGCTGTGAGTGAGAGAGAGAGAGAGAGAAGATGTGAGTGAGAGAGAGAGAGAAAGAGTATCTGTGAGTGAGAGAGAGAGAAAGTAAGTAAGAGAAGCTGTGAATGAGACAGAGAGAGAAATAGAAGCTGTGAGTGAGAGACAGAGGGAGAAAGATAAGCTGTGAGAGAGAGAGAGAGAAAGAGAAGCTGTGAGTGAGAGAGAGAGAGAAAGAGAAGCTGTGATTGAGAGTGAGAGAGAGAGATAAAGAGAAGCTGTGAGTGAGTGAGAGAGAAAGAGAAGCTGTGAGTGAGAGAGAGAGAAGCTGTGAGTGAGAGAGAGAAAGAGAAGCTGTGATTAAGAGTGAGAGAGAGAAAGAGAAGCTGTTAGTGAGACAGAGGGAAAGAAGCTGTGATTGAGAGTGAGGGAGAGAAGCTGTGTGTGTGTGAGAGAGAGAAGATATGAGTGAGAGAAAGAAAGAGAAGCTGTGAGTGAGAGAGAGGGAGAAAGAGAAGATTTGTGTGTGTGAGAGAGAAAGAGAAGCTGTGAGTGAGAGTGCGTGTGATAGAGAGAATGAGAAGCTGTGAGTGAGAGAGAGAGAGAAAGAGAAGCTGTGAGTGAGAGAGAGAGAGAATGAGAAGCTGTGAGTGAGAGAGAGAAGCTGTGAGTGAGAGAGAGAGAGAGAGAAGATGTGAGTGAGAGAGAGAGAGAAAGAGTATCTGTGAGTGAGAGAGAGAGAAAGTAAGTAAGAGAAGCTGTGAATGAGACAGAGAGAGAAATAGAAGCTGTGAGTGAGAGACAGAGGGAGAAAGATAAGCTGTGAGAGAGAGAGAGAGAAAGAGAAGCTGTGAGTGAGAGAGAGAGAGAAAGAGAAGCTGTGATTGAGAGTGAGAGAGAGAGATAAAGAGAAGCTGTGAGTGAGTGAGAGAGAAAGAGAAGCTGTGAGTGAGAGAGAGAGAAGCTGTGAGTGAGAGAGAGAAAGAGAAGCTGTGATTAAGAGTGAGAGAGAGAAAGAGAAGCTGTGAGTGGGAGAGAGAGAAAGAGAGTCTGTGAGAGAGAGAGAAAGAGAAGCTGTGAGTGAGTGAGAGAGAGAAAGGGAAGTTGTGAGTGAGAGAGAGAGAAAGAGAACCTGTCAGTGAGAGAGAGAGAGAAAGAGAAGCTGTGAGTGAGAAGGAGAGGGAAAGAGAAGCTGTGAGTGAGTGAGCGAGAGAGAAAGAGAAGCTGTGAGAGAGAAAGAGAGAAGCTGTGAGGGAGAGAGTGAGAGAGAGAAAAGAAGCTGTTAGTGAGTGAGAGAGAGAGAAAGATTTGTGAGTGAGAGAGAGAGAGAAAGAGAAGCTGTGAGTGAGAGAGAGAGAGAAAGAGAAGCTGTGAGTGAGAGAGAGAAAGAGAAGCTGTGAGTGAGAGGGAGACAGAGAAAGAGAAGCTGAGAGTGACACAGAGAGAGAAGCTGTGAGTTAGAGAGAGAGAGAAAGAGAAGCTGTGAGTGACAGAGAGAGAGAAAGAGAAGCTGAGAGTGAGAGAGAGAGAAATTGAAGCTGTGAGTGAGAGAGTGAGAGAGAAAGAGAAGCTGTGTGTGAGAGAGAGAAAGATAGTCTGAGAAAGAGAGAGTGAAAGAGAAGCTGTGAGTGAGAGAGAGAGAGAAGCTGTGAGTGAGAGAGAGAGAAAGAGAAGCTGTGAGTGAGAGAGAGACAAAGATAAGCTGTGAGTGAGAGAGAAACAGAAGCTGAGAGTGAGTGAGAGAGAGAAAGAGAAGCTGTGAGTGAAAGAGAGAGAAAGAGAAGCTGTGTGTTAGAGAGAGAGAAAGAGAGAAATTAGAGTGAGAAAGAGAGAGAGAAAGAGAAGCTGTGAGTGGGAGAGAGAGAAAGAGTGTCTGTGAGTGAGTGAGAGAGAGAGAGAAGCTGTGAGTGAGAGAGAGAGAGAAGCTGTGAGTGAGAGAGAGAGAGAGAGAACCTGTGAGTAAGAGAGAGAGAAGCTGTGAGTGAGTGAGAGAGAGAAAGGGAAGCTGTGAGTGAGTGAGAGAGAGAAAGAGAAGCTGCGTGTGTGTGAGAGAGAGAGAGAAGCTGTGAGTGAGAGAGAGAGAGAAAAAGAAGCTGTGTGTGTGTGAGAGAGAAAGAGAAGCTGTGAGTGAGATAGAGAGAGAAAGAGAAGCTGTTAGTGAGAGAGAGGGAAAGAGAAGCTGTGAGTGAGAGTGAGGGAGAGAAGCTGTGTGTGTGTGTGAGAGAGAAGATATGAGTGAGAGAAAGAAAGAGAAGCTGTGAGTGAGACAGAGAGAGAGAAAGAGAAGCTGTGAGTGAGAGAGAGAGGGAGAAAGAGATGCTTTGTGTGTGTGAGAGAGAAAGAGAAGCTGTGAGTGAGACTGAGTGAGATAGAGAGAATGAGAAGCTGTGAGTGAGAGAGAGAGAGAAAGAGAATCTGTGAGTGAGAGAGAGAGAGAATGAGAAGCTTTGAGTGAGAGAGAGAAGCTGTGTGTGTGTGAGAGAGAGAGAGAGAGAAGATGTGAGTGAGAGAGAGAGAGAGAAAGAGAATCTGTGAGTGAGAGGGATAGAAAGTAAGAGAAGCTGTGAGTGAGAGACAGAGGGAGAAAGATAAGCTGTGAGAGAGAGAGAGAAAGAGAAGCTGTGAGTGAGAGAGAGAGAGAAAGAGAAGCTGTGATTGAGAGAGAGAGAGAGATAAAGAGAAGCTGTGAGTGAGAGAGAGAGAAGCTGTGAGTGAGAGAGAGAGAAGCTGTGAGTGAGAGAGAGAAAGAGAAGCTGTGATTAAGAGTGAGAGAGAGAAAGAGAAGCTGTGAGTGGGAGAGAGAGAAAGAGAGTCTGTGAGTGAGAGAGAGAGAAAGAGAAGCTGTGAGTGAGTGAGAGAGAGAAAGGGAAGCTGTGAGTGAGAGAGAGAGAAAGAGAACCTGTCAGTGAGAGAGAGAGAGAGAGAAAGAGAAGCTGTGAGTGAGAAGGAGAGGGAAAGAGAAGCTGTGAGTGAGTGAGCGAGAGAGAGAGAGAAAGAGAAGCTGTGAGAGAGAAAGAGAGAAGCTGTGTGTGAGTGAGAGAGAGAGAGAGAAAGAGATGTGAGTAAGAGAGAGAGAAAGAAAGAGAAGCTGTGAGTGAGAGAGAGAGAGAGAAAGAGAAGCTGAGAGTGAGAGAGAGAAATTGAAGCTGTGAGTGAGAGAGAGAGAGAAAGAGAAGCTGTGTGTGTGAGAGAGAAATATAGTATGAGAAAGAGAGAGTGAAAGAGAAGCTGTGAGAGAGAGAGAGAGAGAAGCTGTGAGTGAGAGAGTGAGAAAGAGAGTGAGAAAGAGAGAGTAAAAGAGAAGCTGTGAGTGAGAGAGAGAGAGAAGCTGTGACTGAGAGAGAGAAGCTGTGACTGAGAGAGAGAGAAAGAGAAGCTGTGAGTGAGAGAGAGAGAGAAAGAGAAGCTGTGATTGACAGAGAGAAAGCAAAGCTGTGAGTGAGAGAGAGAGAGAGAAAGAGAAGCTGTGAGTGAGAGAGAGAGAGAAGCTGTGAGTGAGTGAGTGAGAGAGAGAAGCTGTGAGTGAGAGTCAGAAAGAGAGTGAGAAAGAGAGAGTAAAAGAGAAGCTGTGAGTGAGAGAGAGAGAGAATCTGTGAGTGAGAGAGAGAGAAGCTGTGAGAGAGAGAGAAAGAGAAGCTGTGAGTGAGAGAGAAACAGAAGCTGAGAGTGAGAGAGAGAGAAGCTGTGAGTGAGAGAGAGAGAGAAAGAGAAATTAGAGTGAGAAAGAGAGAGAGAAAGAGAAGCTGTGAGTGGGAGAGAGAGAAAGAGTGTCTGTGAGTGAGAGAGAGAGAAAGGGAAGCAGTGAGTGTGAGAGAGAGAGAAGCTGTGAGTGAGAGAGAAGGATAAGCCGTGAGAGAAAGGGAAGCTGTAAATGAGAGAGAGAGAGAGAGAGAAGATGTGTGAGAGAGAGAGAGAGAGAAAGAGAAGCAGTGAGTGAGAGAGAAAGAAAAAGAGAAGCTGTGAGTGAGAATGAGATAGAAAGAGAAGCTGTGAGTGAGTGATAGAGAGATAGAGAAAGAGAAGCTGTGAGAGAGAAAGAGAGAAGCTGTGAGTGAGAGAGTGAGAGAGAGAAAGATAAGCTGTGAGTGAGTGAGTGAGAGAGAAGCTGTGTGTGAGCGAGAGAGAGAGAAAGAGAAGCAGTGAGTGAGAGAGAGAGAGAAAGAGAAGCTGTGAGTGAGAGAGAGAAAGATAAGCTGTGAGTGAGAGAGAGAGAAAGAGAAGCTGAGTGAGTGAGAGAGAGCAAGGGAACCTGTGAGTGACAGAGAGAGAGATAGAAAGAGAAGCTGTGAGTGAGAGAGAGAGAAAGAGAAGCTGAGAGTGAGAGAGAGAGAGAAAGAGAAGCTGTGAGTGAGAAGGAGAGGGAAAGAGAAGCTGTGAGTGAGTGAGTGAGAGAGAGAGAGAAAAAGACAAGCTGAGAGAGAAAGAGAGAAGCTGTGAGTGAGTGAGAGAGAAAGAGAAGCTGTGAGTGAGAGAGAGAGAGAGAACGAGAAGCTGTGAGTGAGTGAGAGAGAGAGAGAGAAATTAGAGTGAGAAAGAGAGAGAGAAAGAGAAGCTGTGAGTGGGAGAGAGAGAGAAAGAAGCTGTGTGTGAGTGAGAGAGAGAGAAGCTGTGAGTGAGAGAGAGGAAGGGAAACTGTGAGTGAGAGAGAGAGAGAAGCTGTGAGTGAGGGAGAGAAAGAGAAGCTGTAAGTGAGAGAGAGAGAGAAAGAGAAGCTGTGAGAGAGAAGGAGAGAAGCTGTGAGTGTGAGAGTGAGAGAGAGAAAGAGAAGCTGTGAGTGAGAGTGAGAGAGAGAGAAAGAGAAGCTGTGAGTGAGAGAGAGAGAGAAGCTGTGAGTGAGAGAGAGAGAGAAGCTGTGAGTGAGAGAGAGAGAGAGAAGCTGTGAGTGAGTGAGAGAGAAAGAAAGAGAAGCTTTGAGTGAGTGAGAGAGAGAAAGGGAAGCTGTGCGTGAGAGAGAGAGAGATAGAGAAAGAGTCGCTGTGAGTTAGAGAGAGAAAGAGAAGCTGTGAGTGAGAGAGAAACAGGAGCTGAGAGTGAGTGAGAGAGAGAAAGAGAATGTGTGAGTGAGAGAGAGAGAAAGAGAAGCTGTGAGTGAGAGAGAGAGAAAGAGAAGCTGTGAGAGAGAAAGAGAAAGAGAAAGAGTGAAAAAGAGAGAGAGAAAGAGAAGCTATGAGTGGGAGAGAGAGTGTGTGTGTCTGTGAGTGAGAGAGAGAGAGAAAGAGATCCTGTGAGTGAGAGAGAGAGAGAACCTGTGAGTGAGAGAGAGAGGAGAAGCTGTGAGTGAGTGAGAGAGAGAAAGGGAAGCTGTGAGTGAGTGAGAGAGAGAAAGAGCTGTGTGTGTGAGAGAGAGGGAAAGAGAAGCTGTGAGTGAGAGAGAGAGAGAGAAAAAGAAGCTGTGTGTGTGTGAGAGAGAGAAAGAGAAGCTGTGAGTGAGATAGAGAGAGAAAGAGAAGCTGTTAGTGAGAGAGAGGGAAAGAGAAGCTGTGAGTGAGAGTGAGAGAGAGAAGCTGTGTTTGTGTGAAAGAGAGAAGATATGAGTGAGAGAGAGAAAGTTAAGCTGTGAGTGAGAGAGAGAGAGAAAGAGAAGCTGTGAGTGAGAGAGAGAGAAAGAAAGAGAAGCTGTGAGGAAGACAGAGAGAGAAAGAGCTGTGAGTGAGAGAGAGAGGGAGAAAGATAAGCTGTGTATGTGAGAGAGAGAAAGAGAAGCTGTGAGTGAGAGAGAGAGAGAATGAGAAGCTGTAAGTGAGAGAGAGAGATGCTGTGAGAGAGAGAGAGAGAGAAGCTGTGAGTGAGAGAGAGAAAAGATGTGAGTGAGAGAGAGAGAAAGAGTAGCTGTGAGTGAGAGAGAGAGAAAGTAAGAGAAGCTGTGAGTGAGACAGAGAGAGAAAGAGCTGTGAGTGAGAGAGAGAGGGAGAAAGAAAAGCTGTGAGAGAGAGAGAGAGAAGCTGTGAGTGACAGAGAGAGAGAAAGAGAAGCTGTGATTGAGAGTGAGAGAAGGAGAGAAAGAGAAGCTGTGAGTGAGAGAGAAGCTGTGAGTGAGAGAGAGAAAGAGAAGCTGTGATTGAGAGTGAGAGAGAAAAAGAGAAGCTGTGAGTGGGAGAGAGAGAAGGAGAGTCTGTGTGAGAGAGAGAGAAAGAGAAGCTGTGAGTGAGTGAGAGAGAGAAAGAGAAGCTGTGAGTGAGAGACAGAGAAAGAGAACCTGTCAGTGAGAGAGAGAGAGAAAGAGAAGCTATGAGTGAGAAGGAGAGGGAAAGAGAAGCTGTGAGTGAGTGAGAGAGAGAGAGAAAGAGAAGCTGTGAGGGAGATAGAGAGAAGCTGTGAGTGAGAGAGAGAGAGAAAGAGAAGCTGTGAGTGAGAGAGAGAAAGAGAAGGTGTGAGTGAGAGGGAGAGAGAGAAAGAGAAGCTGAGAGTGACACACAGAGAGAAGCTGTGAGTTAGAGAGAGAAAGAAGCTGTGAGTGAGATAGAGAGAGAAAGAGAAGCTGTTGGTGAGAGAGAGGGAAAGAGCTGTGAGTGAGAGTGAGAGAGCGAAGCTGTGTGTGTGTGTGAGAGAGAAGATGTGAGTGAGAGAGAAAGTGAAGCTGTGAGTGAGAGAGAGAGAGAGAGAAGATGTGTGTGAGTGATAGAGAAAGAGAAGCTGTGAGTGAGAGAGAGGGAAAGAGAGAAAGAGAAGATGTGAGTGAGAGAGAGAGAGAAAGAGAAGCTGTGAGTGAGACAGAAAGAGAGAAAGAGAAGCTGTGAGAGAGAGAGGGAGGGAGAAAGAGAAGCTGTGTGAGAGAGAGAGATAAGCTGTGAGTGTGTGTGAGAGAGAAAGAGAAGCTGTGAGAGAGAGAGAAAGAAAGAGAAATTAGAGTGAGAAAGAGAGAGAAAAAGAGAAGCTGTGAGTGGGAGAGAGAGAAAGAGAGTCTGTGAGTGAGAGAGAGAAGCTGTGAGTGAGAGAGAGAGAAAGAGAAGCTGTTAATGAGAGAGAGAGAGAGAAAGAGAAGCTGTGAGTGAGAGAGAGAGAAAGAGAAGCTGTGAGTGAGAGAGAGAGAAAGAGAAATTAGAGTGAGAAAGAGAGAGAGAAAGAGAAGCTGTGAGTGGGAGAGACAGAAAGAGTGTCTGTGAGTGAGAGAGAGAGAAAGAGAAGCTGTGAGTGAGAGAGAGAGAGAAGCTGTGAGTGAGAGAGAAGGATAAGCCGTGAGAGAAAGGGAAGCTGTAAATGAGAGAGAGAGAGAAAGAGAAGATGTGTGTGTGAGAGAGAGAGAAAGAGAAGCAGTGAGTGAGAGAGAAAGAAAAAGAGAAGCTGTGAGTGAGAATGAGATAGAAAGAGAAGCTGTGAGTGAGTGAGAGAGAGATAGAGAAAGAGAAGCTGTGAGAGAGAAAGAGAGAAGCTGTGAGTGAGAGAGTGAGAGAGAGAAAGAGAAGCTGTGAGTGAGTGAGAGAGAAAGAAAGAGAAGCTGTGAGTGAGAGAGAGAGAGAAGCTGTGAGTGAGTGAGAGAGAGAAAGAGAAGCAGTGAGTGAGTGAGAGAGAGAAAGAGAAGCTGTGAGATAGAGAAAGAAAGAAAGAGAAGCAGTGAGTGAGAGAGAGAGAAAGAAGGAAAGAGAAGCTCTGAGTGAGAGAGAGAGAGAAGCTGTGAGTGAGTGAGAGAGAAAAAGAGAAGCTGTGTGTGAGAGAGAGAGGGAAAGAGAAGCTGTGAGTGAGAGAGAGAGAGAGAGAAAGAAGCTGTGTGTGTGTGAGAGAGAGAAAGAGAAGCTATGAGTGAGATAGAGAGAGAAAGAGAAGCTGTTGGTGAGAGAGAGGGAAAGAGCTGTGAGTGAAAGTGAGAGAGCGAAGCTGTGTGTGTGTGATAGAGAGAAGATGTGAGTGAGAGAGAAAGTGAAGCTGTGAGTGAGAGAGAGAGAGAGAAGATGTGAGTGAGATAGAGAGAGAAAGAGAAGCTGTGAGTGAGAGAGAGAGAAAGAGAAGCTGTGAGTGAGAGACAGAGAAAGAGAACCTGTCAGTGAGAGAGAGAGAGAAAGAGAAGCTATGAGTGAGAAGGAGAGGGAAAGAGAAGCTGTGAGTGAGTGAGAGAGAGAGAGAGAGAAAGAGAATCTGTGAGGGAGAAAGAGCGAAGCTGTGAGTGAGAGAGTGAGAGAGAGAAAGAGAAGCTGTTAGTGAGTGAGAGAGAGAGAAAGAGAAGTTGTGAGTGAGAGAGAGAGAAAGAGAAGCTGTGAGTGAGAGAGAGAGAGAAAGAGAAGCTGTGAGTGAGAGAGAGAAAGAGAAGGTGTGAGTGAGAGGGAGAGAGAGAAAGAGAAGCTGAGAGTGACACACAGAGAGAAGCTGTGAGTTAGAGAGAGAAAGAAGCTGTGAGTGAGATAGAGAGAGAAAGAGAAGCTGTTGGTGAGAGAGAGGGAAAGAGCTGTGAGTGAGAGTGAGAGAGCGAAGCTGTGTGTGTGTGAGAGAGAGAAGATGTGAGTGAGAGAGAAAGTGAAGCTGTGAGTGAGAGAGAGAGAGAGAGAAGATGTGTGTGAGTGATAGAGAAAGAGAAGCTGTGAGTGAGAGAGAGGGAAAGAGAGAAAGAGAAGATGTGAGTGAGAGAGAGAGAGAAAGAGAAGCTGTGAGTGAGACAGAAAGAGAGAAAGAGAAGCTGTGAGAGAGAGAGGGAGGGAGAAAGAGAAGCTGTGTGAGAGAGAGAGATAAGCTGTGAGTGTGTGTGAGAGAGAAAGAGAAGCTGTGAGTGAGAGAGAGAGAAAGAAAGAGAAATTAGAGTGAGAAAGAGAGAGAAAAAGAGAAGCTGTGAGTGAGAGAGAGAGAAAGAGAGTCTGTGAGTGAGAGAGAGAAGCTGTGAGTGAGAGAGAGAGAAAGAGAAGCTGTTAATGAGAGAGAGAGAGAAAGAGAAGCTGTGAGTGAGAGAGAGAGAAAGAGAAGCTGTGAGTGAGAGAGAGAGAAAGAGAAATTAGAGTGAGAAAGAGAGAGAGAAAGAGAAGCTGTGAGTGGGAGAGACAGAAAGAGTGTCTGTGAGTGAGAGAGAGAGAGAAAGAGAAGCTGTGAGTGAGAGAGAGAGAGAAGCTGTGAGTGAGAGAGAAGGATAAGCCGTGAGAGAAAGGGAAGCTGTAAATGAGAGAGAGAGAGAAAGAGAAGATGTGTGTGTGTGAGAGAGAGAAAGAGAAGCAGTGAGTGAGAGAGAAAGAAAAAGAGAAGCTGTGAGTGAGAATGAGATAGAAAGAGAAGCTGTGAGTGAGTGAGAGAGAGATAGAGAAAGAGAAGCTGTGAGAGAGAAAGAGAGAAGCTGTGAGTGAGAGAGTGAGAGAGAGAAAGAGAAGCTGTGAGTGAGTGAGAGAGAAAGAAAGAGAAGCTGTGAGTGAGAGAGAGAGAGAAGCTGTGAGTGAGTGAGAGAGAGAAAGAGAAGCAGTGAGTGAGAGAGAGAGAAAGAGAAGCAGTGAGTGAGAGAGAAAGAAAAAGAGAAGCTGTGAGTGAGAATGAGATAGAAAGAGAAGCTGTGAGTGAGTGAGAGAGAGATAGAGAAAGAGAAGCTGTGAGAGAGAAAGAGAGAAGCTGTGAGTGAGAGAGTGAGAGAGAGAAAGAGAAGCTGTGAGTGAGTGAGAGAGAAAGAAAGAGAAGCTGTGAGTGAGAGAGAGAGAGAAGCTGTGAGTGAGTGAGAGAGAGAAAGAGAAGCAGTGAGTGAGAGAGAGAGAGAAAGAGAAGCTGTGAGATAGAGAAAGAAAGAAAGAGAAGCAGTGAGTGAGAGAGAGAGAAAGAAAGAGAAGCTCTGAGTGAGAGAGAGAGAGAAGCTGTGAGTGAGTGAGAGAGAAAAAGAGAAGCTGTGTGTGAGAGAGAGAGGGAAAGAGAAGCTGTGAGTGAGAGAGAGAGAGAGAGAAAGAAGCTGTGTGTGTGAGAGAGAGAGAAAGAGAAGCTATGAGTGAGATAGAGAGAGAAAGAGAAGCTGTTGGTGAGAGAGAGGGAAAGAGCTGTGAGTGAAAGTGAGAGAGCGAAGCTGTGTGTGTGTGATAGAGAGAAGATGTGAGTGAGAGAGAAAGTGAAGCTGTGAGTGAGTGAGAGAGAGAGAAGATGTGAGTGAGATAGAGAGAGAAAGAGAAGCTGTGAGTGAGAGAGAGAGAAAGAGAAGCTGTGAGTGAGAGACAGAGAAAGAAAACCTGTCAGTGAGAGAGAGAGAGAAAGAGAAGCTATGAGTGAGAAGGAGAGGGAAAGAGAAGCTGTGAGTGAGTGAGAGAGAGAGAGAAAGAGAAGCTGTGAGGGAGAAAGAGAGAAGCTGTGAGTGAGAGAGTGAGAGAGAGAAAGAGAAGCTGTTAGTGAGTGAGAGAGAGAGAAAGAGAAGTTGTGAGTGAGAGAGAGAGAAAGAGAAGCTGTGAGTGAGAGAGAGAGAGAAAGAGAAGCTGTGAGTGAGAGAGAGAAAGAGAAGGTGTGAGTGAGAGGGAGAGAGAGAAAGAGAAGCTGAGAGTGACACACAGAGAGAAGCTGTGAGTTAGAGAGAGAAAGAAGCTGTGAGTGAGATAGAGAGAGAAAGAGAAGCTGTTGGTGAGAGAGAGGGAAAGAGCTGTGAGTGAGAGTGAGAGAGCGAAGCTGTGTGTGTGTGTGAGAGAGAAGATGTGAGTGAGAGAGAAAGTGAAGCTGTGAGTGAGAGAGAGAGAGAGAGAAGATGTGTGTGAGTGATAGAGAAAGAGAAGCTGTGAGTGAGAGAGAGGGAAAGAGAGAAAGAGAAGATGTGAGTGAGAGAGAGAGAGAAAGAGAAGCTGTGAGTGAGACAGAAAGAGAGAAAGAGAAGCTGTGAGAGAGAGAGGGAGGGAGAAAGAGAAGCTGTGTGAGAGAGAGAGATAAGCTGTGAGTGTGTGTGAGAGAGAAAGAGAAGCTGTGAGTGAGAGAGAGAGAAAGAAAGAGAAATTAGAGTGAGAAAGAGAGAGAAAAAGAGAAGCTGTGAGTGGGAGAGAGAGAAAGAGAGTCTGTGAGTGAGAGAGAGAAGCTGTGAGTGAGAGAGAGAGAAAGAGAAGCTGTTAATGAGAGAGAGAGAAAGAGAAGCTGTGAGTGAGAGAGAGAGAAAGAGAAGCTGTGAGTGAGAGAGAGAGAAAGAAAGAGAAGCTGTGAGTGAGAGAGAGAGGTAGAAAGATAAGATGTGTGTGTGTGTGAGAGAGAGAGAAGCTGTGAGTGAGAGAGAGAGAGAAAGAGACGCTGTGATTGAGAGAGAGAGAGAGAGAGAGAAATAGAAGCTGTGAGTGAGAGAGAGAGAGAAAGAGAAGCTGTGATTGAGAGTGAGAGAGAGAGAGAAAGAGAAGCTGTGATTGAGAGAGAGAGAAAGAGAAGATGTGAGTGAGAGAGAGGGAGAGAGAGAAAGAGAAGATGTGAGTGTGTGAGAGAGAGAAAGAGAAGCAGTGAGTGTGACAGGGAGAGAGTAAAAGAGAAGCTGTGAGTGAGAGAGGGAGAGAAAGAGAAGCTGTGAGTTAGAGAAAGAAAGAAAGAGAAGCAGTGAGTGAGAGAGAGAGAAAGAAAGAGAAGCTGTGAGTGAGAGAGAGAGAGAAGCTGTGAGTGAGTGAGAGAGAGAAAGAGAAGCTGTGTGTGTGTGTGTGAGAGAAAGAGAAGCTGTGAGTGAGAGAGAGAGCAAAAGAATCTGTGTGTGTGTGTGAGAGAGAAAGAGAAGCTGTGAGTGAGATAGAGAGAGAAAGAGAAGCTGTTGGTGAGAGAGAGGGAAAGAGCTGTGAGTGAGAGTGAGAGAGCGAAGCTGTGTGTGTGTGAGAGAGAGAAGATGTGAGTGAGAGAGAAAGTGAAGCTTTGAGTGAGAGAGAGAGAGAGAAGATGTGTGTGAGTGATAGAGAAAGAGAAGCTGTGAGTGAGAGAGAGAGAAAGAGAAGCTGTGAGTGGAGAGAGGGAAAGAGAGAAAGAGAAGATGTGAGTGAGAGAGAGAGAGAAAGAGAAGCAGTGAGTGAGAGAGAGAGAGAGAAAGAGAAGCTGTGAGTGAGACAGAGAGAGAGAAAGAGAAGCTGTGAGAGAGAGAGGGAGGGAGAAAGAGAAGCTGTGAGTGAGAGAGAGAGCAAAAGAATCTGTGTGTGTGTGTGAGACAGAAAGAGAAGCTGTGAGTGAGATAGAGAGAGAAAGAGAAGCTGTTGGTGAGAGAGAGGGAAAGAGCTGTGAGTGAGAGTGAGAGAGCGAAGCTGTGTGTGTGTGAGAGAGAGAAGATGTGTGAGAGAGAAAGTGAAGCTGTGAGTGAGAGAGAGAGAGAGAAGATGTGTGTGAGTGATAGAGAAAGAGAAGCTGTGAGTGAGAGAGAGAGAAAGAGAAGCTGTTGGTGAGAGAGAGGGAAAGAGCTGTGAGTGAAAGTGAGAGAGCGAAGCTGTGTGTGTGTGATAGAGAGAAGATGTGAGTGAGAGAGAAAGTGAAGCTGTGAGTGAGAGAGAGAGAGAAGATGTGAGTGAGATAGAGAGAGAAAGAGAAGCTGTGAGTGAGAGAGAGAGAAAGAGAAGCTGTGAGTGAGAGAGAGGGAAAGAGAGAAAGAGAAGATGTGAGAGAGAGAGAGAGAAAGAGAAGCAGTGAGTGAGAGAGAGAGAGAGAGAAAGAGAAGCTGTGAGTGAGACAGAGAGAGAGATAGAGAAGCTGTGAGAGAGAGAGGGAGGGAGAAAGAGAAGCTGTGAGAGAGAGAGAGATAAGCTGTGAGTGTGTGTGTGAGAGAAAGAGAAGCTGTGAGTGTGAGAGAGAGAAAGAGAAGCTGTGAGTGAGAGAGAGAAAAAGTAAGAGAAGCTGTGAGTGAGACAGAGAGAAAGAAAGAGAAGCTGTGAGTGAGAGAGAGAGGTAGAAAGATAAGATGTGTGTGTGTGTGTGAGAGAGAGAAGCTGTGAGTGAGAGAGAGAGAGAAAGAGACGCTGTGATTGAGAGAGAGAGAGAGAGAGAAATAGAAGCTGTGAGTGAGAGAGAGAGAGAAAGAGAAGCTGTGATTGAGAGTGAGAGAGAGAGAGAAAGAGAAGCTGTGATTGAGAGAGAGAGAAAGAGAAGATGTGAGTGAGAGAGAGGGAGAGAGAGAAAGAGAAGATGTGAGTGTGTGTGAGAGAGAAAGAGAAGCAGTGAGTGTGACAGGGAGAGAGTAAAAGAGAAGCTGTGAGTGAGAGAGGGAGAGAAAGAGAAGCTGTGAGTTAGAGAAAGAAAGAAAGAGAAGCAGTGAGTGAGAGAGAGAGAAAGAAAGAGAAGCTGTGAGTGAGAGAGAGAGAGAAGCTGTGAGTGAGTGAGAGAGAGAAAGAGAAGCTGTGTGTGTGTGTGAGAGAGAAAGAGAAGCTGTGAGTGAGAGAGAGAGCAAAAGAATCTGTGTGTGTGTGTGAGAGAGAAAGAGAAGCTGTGAGTGAGATAGAGAGAGAAAGAGAAGCTGTTGGTGAGAGAGAGGGAAAGAGCTGTGAGTGAGAGTGAGAGAGCGAAGCTGTGTGTGTGTGAGAGAGAGAAGATGTGAGTGAGAGAGAAAGTGAAGCTGTGAGTGAGAGAGAGAGAGAGAAGATGTGTGTGAGTGATAGAGAAAGAGAAGCTGTGAGTGAGAGAGAGAGAGAGAGAAGCTGTGAGTGGAGAGAGGGAAAGAGAGAAAGAGAAGATGTGAGTGAGAGAGAGAGAGAAAGAGAAGCAGTGAGTGAGAGAGAGAGAGAGAAAGAGAAGCTGTGAGTGAGACAGAGAGAGAGAAAGAGAAGCTGTGAGAGAGAGAGGGAGGGAGAAAGAGAAGCTGTGAGAGAGAGAGAGATAAGCTGTGAGTGTGTGTGAGAGAGAAAGAGAAGCTGTGAGTGAGAGAGAGAGAAAGAAAGAGAAATTAGAGTGAGAAAGAGAGAGAAAAAGAGAAGCTGTGAGTGGGAGAGAGAGAAAGAGAGTCTGTGAGTGAGAGAGAGAAGCTGTGAGTGAGAGAGAGAGAGAGAGCCTCAGTGAGTGAGAGAGAGAGAAAGAGAAGCTGTTAATGAGAGAGAGAGAGAAAGAGAAGCTGTGAGTGAGAGAGAGAGAAAGAGAAGCTGTGAGTGGGAGAGAGAGAGAAAGAGAAATTAGAGTGAGAAAGAGAGAGAGAAAGAGAAGCTGTGAGAGGGAGAGAGAGAAAGAGTGTCTGTGAGTGAGAGAGAGAGAAAGAGAAGCTGTGAGTGAGAGAGAGAGAGAAGCTGTGAGTGAGAGAGAAGGATAAGCCGTGAGAGAAAGGGAAGCTGTAAATGAGAGAGAGAGAGAAAGAGAAGATGTGTGTGTGTGAGAGAGAGAGAAAGAGAAGCAGTGAGTGAGAGAGAAAGAAAAAGAGAAGCTGTGAGTGAGAATGAGATAGAAAGAGAAGCTGTGAGTGAGTGAGAGAGAGATAGAGAAAGAGAAGCTGTGAGAGAGAAAGAGAGAAGCTGTGAGTGAGAGAGTGAGAGAGAGAGAGAAAGAGAAGCTGTGAGTGAGTGAGAGAGAAAGAAAGAGAAGCTGTGAGTGAGAGAGAGAGAGAAGCTGTGAGTGAGTGAGAGAGAGAAAGAGAAGCTGTTAATGAGAGAGAGAGAGAAAGAGAAGCTGTGAGTGAGAGAGAGAGAAAGAGAAGCTGTGAGTGTGAGAGAGAGAGAGAAAGAGAAATTAGAGTGAGAAAGTGAGAGAGAAAGAGAAGCTGTGAGTGGGAGAGAGAGAAAGAGTGTCTGTGAGTGAGAGAGAGAGAGAGAGAAGCTGTGAGTGAGAGAGAGAGAAGCTGTGAGTGAGTGAGAGAGAGAAAGAGAAGCAGTGAGTGAGAGAGAGAGAGAAAGAGAAGCTGTGAGTTAGAGAAAGAAAGAAAGAGAAGCAGTGAGTGAGAGAGAGAGAAAGAAAGAGAAGCTGTGAGTGAGAGAGAGAGAGAAGCTGTGAGTGAGTGAGAGAGAAAAAGAGAATCTGTGTGTGAGAGAGAGAGGGAAAGAGAAGCTGTGAGTGAGAGAGAGAGAGAGAGAAAGAAGCTGTGTGTGTGTGTGAGAGAGAAAGAGAAGCTATGAGTGAGATAGAGAGAGAAAGAGAAGCTGTTGGTGAGAGAGAGGGAAAGAGCTGTGAGTGAAAGTGAGAGAGCGAGGCTGTGTGTGTGTGATAGAGAGAAGATGTGAGTGAGAGAGAAAGTGAAGCTGTGAGTGAGAGAGAGAGAGAAGATGTGAGTGAGATAGAGAGAGAAAGAGAAGCTGTGAGTGAGAGAGAGAGAAAGAGAAGCTGTGAGTGAGAGAGAGGGAAAGAGAGAAAGAGAAGATGTGAGAGAGAGAGAGAGAAAGAGAAGCAGTGAGTGAGAGAGAGAGAGAGAGAAAGAGAAGCTGTGAGTGAGACAGAGAGAGAGATAGAGAAGCTGTGAGAGAGAGAGGGAGGGAGAAAGAGAAGCTGTGAGAGAGATAAGCTGTGAGTGTGTGTGTGAGAGAAAGAGAAGCTGTGAGTGTGAGAGAGAGAAAGAGAAGCTGTGAGTGAGAGAGAGAGAAAGTAAGAGAAGCTGTGAGTGAGACAGAGAGAAATAAAGAGAAGCTGTGAGTGAGAGAGAGAGGTAGAAAGATAAGATGTGTGTGTGTGAGAGAGAGAGAGAAGCTGTGAGTGAGAGAGAGAGAGAAAGAGACGCTGTGATTGAGAGAGAGAGAGAGAAATAGAAGCTGTGAGTGAGAGAGAGAGAAAGAGAAGCTGTGATTGAGAGTGAGAGAGAGAGAAAGAGAAGCTGTGATTGAGAGAGAGAGAAAGAGAAGATGTGAGTGAGAGAGAGGGAGAGAGAGAAAGAGAAGATGTGAGTGTGTGAGAGAGAGAAAGAGAAGCAGTGAGTGTGACAGGGAGAGAGTAAAAGAGAAGCTGTGAGTGAGAGAGAGAGAGAAAGAGAAGCTGTGAGTTAGAGAAAGAAAGAAAGAGAAGCAGTGAGTGAGAGAGAGAGAAAGAAAGAGAAGCTGTGAGTGAGAGAGAGAGAGAAGCTGTGAGTGAGTGAGAGAGAGAAAGAGAAGCTGTGTGTGTGAGAGAGAGAGAAAGAGAAGCTGTGAGTGAGAGAGAGAGAGCAAAAGAATCTGTGTGTGTGTGAGAGAGAGAAAGAGAAGCTGTGAGTGAGATAGAGAGAGAAAGAGAAGCTTTTGGTGAGAGAGAGGGAAAGAGCTGTGAGTGAGAGTGAGAGTGAGAGAGCGAAGCTGTGTGTGTGTGAGAGAGAGAAGATGTGAGTGAGAGAGAAAGTGAAGCTGTGAGTGAGAGAGAGAGAGAGAAGATGTGTGTGAGTGATAGAGAAAGAGAAGCTGTGAGTGAGAGAGAGAGAAAGAGAAGCTGTGAGTGAGAGAGAGGGAAAGAGAGAAAGAGAAGATGTGAGTGAGAGAGAGAGAGAAAGAGAAGCAGTGAGTGAGAGAGAGAGAGAGAGAGAAAGAGAAGCTGTGAGTGAGACAGAGAGAAAGAGAAGCTGTGAGAGAGAGAGGGAGGGAGAAAGAGAAGCTGTGAGAGAGAGAGATAAGCTGTTAGTGTGTGTGTGAGAGAAAGAGAAGCTGTGAGTGAGAGAGAGAGAAAGAAAGAGAAATTAGAGTGAGAAAGAGAGAGAAAAAGAGAAGCTGTGAGTGGGAGAGAGAGAAAGAGAGTCTGTGAGTGAGAGAGAAGCTGTGAGTGAGAGAGAGAGAGCCTCTGTGAGTGAGAGAGAGAGAAAGAGAAGCTGTTAATGAGAGAGAGAGAGAAAGAGAAGCTGTGAGTGAGAGAGAGAGAGAAAGAGAAGCTGTGAGTGAGAGAGAGAGTGAGAGAGAGAAATTAGAGTGAGAAAGAGAGAGAGAAAGAGAAGCTGTGAGAGGGAGAGAGAGAAAGAGTGTCTGTGAGTGAGAGAGAGAGAAAGAGAAGCTGTGAGTGAGAGAGAGAGAGAAGCTGTGAGTGAGAGAGAAGGATAAGCTGTGAGAGAAAGGGAAGCTGTAAATGAGAGAGAGAGAGAGAAAGAGAAGATGTGTGTGTGAGAGAGAGAGAGAAAGAGAAGCAGTGAGTGAGAGAGAAAGAAAAAGAGAAGCTGTGAGTGAGAATGAGATAGAAAGAGAAGCTGTGAGTGAGTGAGAGAGAGATAGAGAAAGAGAAGCTGTGAGAGAGAAAGAGAGAAGCTGTGAGTGAGAGAGTGAGAGAGAGAGAGAAAGAGAAGCTGTGAGTGAGTGAGAGAGAAAGAAAGAGAAGCTGTGAGTGAGAGAGAGAGAGAAGCTGTGAGTGAGATAGAGAGAGAAAGAGAAGCTGTTGGTGAGAGAGAGGGAAAGAGCTGTGAGTGAAAGTGAGAGAGCGAGGCTGTGTGTGTGTGATAGAGAGAAGATGTGAGTGAGAGAGAAAGTGAAGCTGTGAGTGAGAGAGAGAGAGAGAAGATGTGAGTGAGATAGAGAGAGAAAGAGAAGCTGTGAGTGAGAGAGAGAGAGAGAAGATGTGAGTGAGATAGAGAGAGAAAGAGAAGCTGTGAGTGAGAGAGGGAGGGAGAAAGAGAAGCTGTGAGAGAGAGAGATAAGCTGTGAGTGTGTGTGAGAGAGAAAGAGAAGCTGAGAGTGTGAGAGAGAGAAAGAGAAGCTGTGAGTGAGAGAGAGAGAAAGTAAGAGAAGCTGTGAGTGAGACAGAGAGAAAGAAAGAGAAGCTGTGAGTGAGAGAGAGAGGTAGAAAGATAAGATGTGTGTGTGTGTGTGAGAGAGAGAGAAGCTGTGAGTGAGAGAGAGAGAGAAAGAGACGCTGTGATTGAGAGAGAGAGAGAGAGAAATAGAAGCTGTGAGTGAGAGAGAGAGAGAAAGAGAAGCTGTGATTGAGAGTGAGAGAGAGAGAGAAAAAGAGAAGCTGTGATTGAGAGAGAGAGAGAAAGAGAAGATGTGAGTGAGAGAGAGGGAGAGAGAGAGAGAAAGAGAAGATGTGAGTGTGAGAGAGAGAGAAAGAGAAGCAGTGAGTGTGACAGGGAGAGAGTAAAAGAGAAGCTGTGAGTGAGAGAGAGAGAGAAAGAGAAGCTGTGAGTTAGAGAAAGAAAGAAAGAGAAGCAGTGAGTGAGAGAGAGAGAAAGAAAGAGAAGCTGTGAGTGAGAGAGAGAGAGAAGCTGTGAGTGAGTGAGAGAGAGAAAGAGAAGCTGTGTGTGAGAGAGAGAGAGAAAGAGAAGCTGTGAGTGAGAGAGAGAGCAAAAGAATCTGTGTGTGTGTGTGAGACAGAAAGAGAAGCTGTGAGTGAGATAGAGAGAGAAAGAGAAGCTGTTGGTGAGAGAGAGGGAAAGAGCTGTGAGTGAGAGTGAGAGAGCGAAGCTGTGTGTGTGTGAGAGAGAGAGAAGATGTGAGTGAGAGAGAAAGTGAAGCTGTGAGTGAGAGAGAGAGAGAGAAGATGTGTGTGAGTGATAGAGAAAGAGAAGCTGTGAGTGAGAGAGAGAGAAAGAGAAGCTGTTGGTGAGAGAGAGGGAAAGAGCTGTGAGTGAAAGTGAGAGAGCGAAGCTGTGTGTGTGTGATAGAGAGAAGATGTGAGTGAGAGAGAAAGTGAAGCTGTGAGTGAGAGAGAGAGAGAAGATGTGAGTGAGATAGAGAGAGAAAGAGAAGCTGTGAGTGAGAGAGAGAGAAAGAGAAGCTGTGAGTGAGAGAGAGGGAAAGAGAGAAAGAGAAGATGTGAGAGAGAGAGAGAGAAAGAGAAGCAGTGAGTGAGAGAGAGAGAGAGAGAAAGAGAAGCTGTGAGTGAGACAGAGAGAGAGATAGAGAAGCTGTGAGAGAGAGAGGGAGGGAGAAAGAGAAGCTGTGAGAGAGAGAGAGATAAGCTGTGAGTGTGTGTGTGAGAGAAAGAGAAGCTGTGAGTGTGAGAGAGAGAAAGAGAAGCTGTGAGTGAGAGAGAGAAAAAGTAAGAGAAGCTGTGAGTGAGACAGAGAGAAAGAAAGAGAAGCTGTGAGTGAGAGAGAGAGGTAGAAAGATAAGATGTGTGTGTGTGTGAGAGAGAGAGAAGCTGTGAGTGAGAGAGAGAGAGAAAGAGACGCTGTGATTGAGAGAGAGAGAGAGAGAGAGAAATAGAAGCTGTGAGTGAGAGAGAGAGAGAAAGAGAAGCTGTGATTGAGAGTGAGAGAGAGAGAGAAAGAGAAGCTGTGATTGAGAGAGAGAGAAAGAGAAGATGTGAGTGAGAGAGAGGGAGAGAGAGAAAGAGAAGATGTGAGTGTGTGTGAGAGAGAAAGAGAAGCAGTGAGTGTGACAGGGAGAGAGTAAAAGAGAAGCTGTGAGTGAGAGAGGGAGAGAAAGAGAAGCTGTGAGTTAGAGAAAGAAAGAAAGAGAAGCAGTGAGTGAGAGAGAGAGAAAGAAAGAGAAGCTGTGAGTGAGAGAGAGAGAGAAGCTGTGAGTGAGTGAGAGAGCAAAAGAATCTGTGTGTGTGTGTGAGAGAGAAAGAGAAGCTGTGAGTGAGATAGAGAGAGAAAGAGAAGCTGTTGGTGAGAGAGAGGGAAAGAGCTGTGAGTGAGAGTGAGAGAGCGAAGCTGTGTGTGTGTGAGAGAGAGAAGATGTGAGTGAGAGAGAAAGTGAAGCTGTGAGTGAGTGAGAGAGAGAGAAGATGTGTGTGAGTGATAGAGAAAGAGAAGCTGTGAGTGAGAGAGAGAGAAAGAGAAGCTGTGAGTGGAGAGAGGGAAAGAGAGAAAGAGAAGATGTGAGTGAGAGAGAGAGAGAAAGAGAAGCAGTGAGTGAGAGAGAGAGAGAGAAAGAGAAGCTGTGAGTGAGAGAGAGAGAGAGAAAGAGAAGCTGTGAGAGAGAGGGAGGGAGAAAGAGAAGCTGTGAGAGAGAGAGAGATAAGCTGTGAGTGTGTGTGAGAGAGAAAGAGAAGCTGTGAGTGAGAGAGAGAGAAAGAAAGAGAAATTAGAGTGAGAAAGAGAGAGAAAAAGAGAAGCTGTGAGTGGGAGAGAGAGAAAGAGAGTCTGTGAGTGAGAGAGAGAAGCTGTGAGTGAGAGAGAGAGAGAGAGCCTCAGTGAGTGAGAGAGAGAGAAAGAGAAGCTGTTAATGAGAGAGAGAGAGAAAGAGAAGCTGTGAGTGAGAGAGAGAGAAAGAGAAGCTGTGTGTGAGAGAGAGAGAGAGAAAGAGAAATTAGAGTGAGAAAGAGAGAGAGAAAGAGAAGCTGTGAGAGGGAGAGAGAGAAAGAGTGTCTGTGAGTGAGAGAGAGAGAAAGAGAAGCTGTGAGTGAGAGAGAGAGAGAAGCTGTGAGTGAGAGAGAAGGATAAGCCATGAGAGAAAGGGAAGCTGTAAATGAGAGAGAGAGAGAAATTGAAGATGTGTGAGTGAGAGAGAAAGAAAAAGAGAAGCTGTGAGTGAGAATGAGATAGAAAGAGAAGCTGTGAGTGAGTGAGAGAGAGATAGAGAAAGAGAAGCTGTGAGAGAGAAAGAGAGAAGCTGTGAGTGAGAGAGTGAGAGAGAGAGAGAAAGAGAAGCTGTGAGTGAGTGAGAGAGAAAGAAAGAGAAGCTGTGAGTGAGAGAGAGAGAGAAGCTGTGAGTGAGTGAGAGAGAGAAAGAGAAGCTGTTAATGAGAGAGAGAGAAAGAGAAGCTGTGAGTGAGAGAGAGAGAAAGAGAAGCTGTGAGTGTGTGAGAGAGAGAGAAAGAGAAATTAGAGTGAGAAAGTGAGAGAGAAAGAGAAGCTGTGAGTGGGAGAGAGAGAAAGAGTGTCTGTGAGTGAGAGAGAGAGAAAGAGAAGCTGTGAGTGAGAGAGAGAGAAGCTGTGAGTGAGTGAGAGAGAGAAAGAGAAGCAGTGAGTGAGAGAGAGAGAGAAAGAGAAGCTGTGAGTTAGAGAAAGAAAGAAAGAGAAGCAGTGAGTGAGAGAGAGAGAAAGAAAGAGAAGCTGTGAGTGAGAGAGAGAGAGAAGCTGTGAGTGAGTGAGAGAGAAAAAGAGAATCTGTGTGTGAGAGAGAGAGGGAAAGAGAAGCTGTGAGTGAGAGAGAGAGAGAGAAAAAGAAGCTGTGTGTGTGAGAGAGAGAGAAAGAGAAGCTATGAGTGAGATAGAGAGAGAAAGAGAAGCTGTTGGTGAGAGAGAGGGAAAGAGCTGTGAGTGAAAGTGAGAGAGCGAGGCTGTGTGTGTGTGATAGAGAGAAGATGTGAGTGAGAGAGAAAGTGAAGCTGTGAGTGAGAGAGAGAGAGAAGATGTGAGTGAGATAGAGAGAGAAAGAGAAGCTGTGAGTGAGAGAGAGAGAAAGAGAAGCTGTGAGTGAGAGAGAGGGAAAGAGAGAAAGAGAAGATGTGAGAGAGAGAGAGAGAAAGAGAAGCAGTGAGTGAGAGAGAGAGAGAGAGAAAGAGAAGCTGTGAGTGAGACAGAGAGAGAGATAGAGAAGCTGTGAGAGAGAGAGGGAGGGAGAAAGAGAAGCTGTGAGAGAGAGATAAGCTGTGAGTGTGTGTGTGAGAGAAAGAGAAGCTGTGAGTGTGAGAGAGAGAAAGAGAAGCTGTGAGTGAGAGAGAGAGAAAGTAAGAGAAGCTGTGAGTGAGACAGAGAGAAAGAAAGAGAAGCTGTGAGTGAGAGAGAGAGGTAGAAAGATAAGATGTGTGTGTGAGAGAGAGAGAGAGAAGCTGTGAGTGAGAGAGAGAGAGAAAGAGACGCTGTGATTGAGAGAGAGAGAGAGAAATAGAAGCTGTGAGTGAGAGAGAGAGAAAGAGAAGCTGTGATTGAGAGTGAGAGAGAGAGAGAAAGAGAAGCTGTGATTGAGAGAGAGAGAAAGAGAAGATGTGAGTGAGAGAGAGGGAGAGAGAGAAAGAGAAGATGTGAGTGTGTGTGAGAGAGAAAGAGAAGCAGTGAGTGTGACAGGGAGAGAGTAAAAGAGAAGCTGTGAGTGAGAGAGAGAGAGAAAGAGAAGCTGTGAGTTAGAGAAAGAAAGAAAGAGAAGCAGTGAGTGAGAGAGAGAGAAAGAAAGAGAAGCTGTGAGTGAGAGAGAGAGAGAAGCTGTGAGTGAGTGAGAGAGAGAAAGAGAAGCTGTGTGTGTGTGAGAGAGAGAAAGAGAAGCTGTGAGTGAGAGAGAGAGAGCAAAAGAATCTGTGTGTGTGTGAGAGCGAGAAAGAGAAGCTGTGAGTGAGATAGAGAGAGAAAGAGAAGCTTTTGGTGAGAGAGAGGGAAAGAGCTGTGAGTGAGAGTGAGAGTGAGAGAGCGAAGCTGTGTGTGTGTGAGAGAGAGAAGATGTGAGTGAGAGAGAAAGTGAAGCTGTGAGTGAGAGAGAGAGAGAGAAGATGTGTGTGAGTGATAGAGAAAGAGAAGCTGTGAGTGAGAGAGAGAGAAAGAGAAGCTGTGAGTGAGAGAGAGGGAAAGAGAGAAAGAGAAGATGTGAGTGAGAGAGAGAGAAAGAGAAGCAGTGAGTGAGAGAGAGAGAGAGAGAAAGAGAAGCTGTGAGTGAGACAGAGAGAAAGAGAAGCTGTGAGAGAGAGAGGGAGGGAGAAAGAGAAGCTGTGAGAGAGAGAGATAAGCTGTGAGTGTGTGTGTGAGAGAAAGAGAAGCTGTGAGTGAGAGAGAGAGAAAGAAAGAGAAATTAGAGTGAGAAAGAGAGAGAAAAAGAGAAGCTGTGAGTGGGAGAGAGAGAAAGAGAGTCTGTGAGTGAGAGAGAAGCTGTGAGTGACAGAGAGAGAGCCTCTGTGAGTGAGAGAGAGAGAAAGAGAAGCTGTTAATGAGAGAGACAGAGAAAGAGAAGCTGTGAGTGAGAGAGAGAGAAAGAGAAGCTGTGAGTGAGAGAGAGAGAGAGAAAGAGAAATTAGAGTGAGAAAGAGAGAGAGAAAGAGAAGCTGTGAGAGGGAGAGAGAGAAAGAGTGTCTGTGAGTGAGAGAGAGAGAAAGAGAAGCTGTGAGTGAGAGAGAGAGAGAAGCTGTGAGTGAGAGAGAAGGATAAGCCGTGAGAGAAAGGGAAGCTGTAAATGATAGAGAGAGAGAGAAAGAGAAGATGTGTGTGAGAGAGAGAGAGAGAAAGAGAAGCAGTGAGTGAGAGAGAAAGAAAAAGAGAAGCTGTGAGTGAGAATGAGATAGAAAGAGAAGCTGTGAGTGAGTGAGAGAGAGATAGAGAAAGAGAAGCTGTGAGAGAGAAACAGAGAAGCTGTGAGTGAGAGAGTGAGAGAGAGAGAGAAAGAGAAGCTGTGAGTGAGTGAGAGAGAAAGAAAGAGAAGCTGTGAGTGAGAGAGAGAGAAGCTGTGAGTGAGTGAGAGAGAGAAAGAGAAGCAGTGAGTGAGAGAGAGAGAGAAAGAGAAGCTGTGAGTTAGAGAAAGAAAGAAAGAGAAGCAGTGAGTGAGAGAGAGAGAAAGAAAGAGAAGCTGTGAGTGAGAGAGAGAGAAGCTGTGAGTGAGTGAGAGAGAGAAAGAGAAGCTGTGTGTGAGAGAGAGAGGGAAAGAGAAGCTGTGAGTGAGAGAGAGAGAGAAAAAGAAGCTGTGTGTGTGACAGAGAGAGAAAGAGAAGCTATGAGTGAGATAGAGAGAGAAAGAGAAGCTGTTGGTGAGAGAGAGGGAAAGAGCTGTGAGTGAAAGTGAGAGAGCGAAGCTGTGTGTGTGATAGAGAGAAGATGTGAGTGAGAGAGAAAGTGAAGCTGTGAGTGAGAGAGAGAGAGAGAAGATGTGAGTGAGATAGAGAGAGAAAGAGAAGCTGTGAGTGAGAGAGAGAGAAAGAGAAGCTGTGAGTGAGAGAGAGGGAAAGAGAGAAAGAGAAGATGTGTGTGAGAGAGAGAGAGAAGCAGTGAGTGAGAGAGAGAGAGAGAGAAAGAGAAGCTGTGAGTGAGACAGAGAGAGAGATAGAGAAGCTGTGAGAGAGAGAGGGAGGGAGAAAGACAAGCTGTGAGAGAGAGAGAGATAAGCTGTGAGTGTGTGTGAGAGAGAAAGAGAAGCTGTGAGTGTGAGAGAGAGAAAGAGAAGCTGTGAGTGAGAGAGAGAGAAAGTAAGAGAAGCTGTGAGTGAGACAGAGAGAAAGAGAGAGAAGCTGTGAGTGAGAGAGAGAGGTAGAAAGATAAGATGTGTGTGTGTGTGAGAGAGAGAGAGAAGCCGTGAGTGAGAGAGAGAGAGAAAGAGATGCTGTGATTGAGAGAGAGAGAGAGAGAAATAGAAGCTGTGAGTGAGAAAGAGAGAGAAAGAGAAGCTGTGATTGAGAGTGAGAGAGAGAGAGAAAGAGAAGCTGTGATTGAGAGAGAGAGAAAGAGAAGGTGAGTGAGAGAGAGGGAGAGAGAGAAAGAGAAGATGTGAGTGTGTGAGAGAGAGAAAGAGAAGCAGTGAGTGTAAAGGGAGAGAGTAAAAGAGAAGCTGTGAGTGAGAGAGAGAGAGAAAGAGAAGCTGTGAGTTAGAGAAAGAAAGAAAGAGAAGCAGTGAGTGAGAGAGAGAGAAAGAAAGAGAAGCTGTGAGTGAGAGAGAGAGAGAAGCTGTGAGTGAGTGAGAGAGAGAAAGAGAAGCTGTGTGTGTGAGAGAGAGAAAGAGAAGCTGTGAGTGAGAGAGAGAGAGCAAAAGAATCTGTGTGTGTGTGAGAGAGAAAGAGAAGCTGTGAGTGAGATAGAGAGAGAAAGAGAAGCTGTTGGTGAGAGAGAGGGAAAGAGCTGTGAGTGAGAGTGAGAGAGCGAAGCCGTGTGTGTGAGAGAGAGAGAAGATGTGAGTGAGAGAGAAAGTGAAGCTGTGAGTGAGAGAGAGAGAGAGAAGATGTGTGTGAGTGATAGAGAAAGAGAAGCTGTGAGTGAGAGAGAGGGAAAGAGAGAAAGAGAAGATGTGAGTGAGAGAGAGAGAGAAAGAGAAGCAGTGAGTGAGAGAGAGAGAGAGAGAAAGAGAAGCTGTGAGTGAGACAGAGAGAAAGAGAAGCTGTGAGAGAGAGAGGGAGGGAGAAAGAGAAGCTGTGTGAGAGAGAGAGAGATAAGCTGTGAGTGTGTGTGTGAGAGAAAGAGAAGCTGTGAGTGAGAGAGAGAGAAAGAAAGAGAAATTAGAGTGAGAAAGAGAGAGAAAAAGAGAAGCTGTGAGTGGGAGAGAGAGAAAGAGAGTCTGTGAGTGAGAGAGAGAAGCTGTGAGTGAGAGAGAGAGCCTCTGTGAGTGAGAGAGAGAGAGAGAGAGAAGCTGTGAGTGAGTGAGAGAGAGAAAGAGAAGCTGTGTGTGTGAGAGAGAGAAAGAGTGTCTGTGAGAGAGAGAGAGAGAAAAAGAAGCTGTGTGTGTGTGAGAGAAAGAGAAGCTATGAGTGAGATAGAGAGAGAAAGAGAAGCTGTTGGTGAGAGAGAGGGAAAGAGCTGTGAGTGAAAGTGAGAGAGCGAAGCTGTGTGTGTGTGATAGAGAGAAGATGTGAGTGAGAGAGAAAGTGAAGCTGTGAGTGAGAGAGAGAGAGAGAAGATGTGAGTGAGATAGAGAGAGAAAGAGAAGCTGTGAGTGAGAGAGAGAGAGAAAGAGAAGCTGTGAGTGAGAGAGAGGGAAAGAGAGAAAGAGAAGATGTGAGAGAGAGAGAGAGAGAGAAGCAGTGAGTGAGAGAGAGAGAGAGAGAGAGAGAAAGAGAAGCTGTGAGTGAGACAGAGAGAGAGATAGAGAAGCTGTGAGAGAGAGAGGGAGGGAGAAAGAGAAGCTGTGTGAGAGAGAGAGAGATAAGCTGTGAGTGTGTGTGAGAGAGAAAGAGAAGCTGTGAGTGTGAGAGAGAGAAAGAGAAGCTGTGAGTGAGAGAGAGAGAAAGTAAGAGAAGCTGTGAGTGAGACAGAGAGAAAGAGAGAGAAGCTGTGAGTGAGAGAGAGAGGTAGAAAGATAAGATGTGTGTGTGTGAGAGAGAGAGAGAAGCTGTGAGTGAGAGAGAGAGAGAAAGAGACACTGTGATTGAGAGAGAGAGAGAGAGAAATAGAAGCTGTGAGTGAGAAAGAGAGAGAAAGAGAAGATGTGATTGAGAGTGAGAGAGAGAGAGAAAGAGAAGCTGTGATTGAGAGAGAGAGAAAGAGAAGATTGAGTGAGAGAGAGGGAGAGAGAGAAAGAGAAGATGTGAGTGTGAGAGAGAGAGAAAGAGAAGCAGTGAGTGTGATAGGGAGAGAGTAAAAGAGAAGCTGTGAGTGAGAGAGAGAGAGAAAGAGAAGCTGTGAGTTAGAGAAAGAAAGAAAGAGAAGCAGTGAGTGAGAGAGAGAGAAAGAAAGAGAAGCTGTGAGTGAGAGAGAGAGAGAAGCTGTGAGTGAGTGAGAGAGAGAAAGAGAAGCTGTGTGTGTGTGAGAGAGAGAAAGAGAAGCTGTGAGTGAGAGAGAGAGAGCAAAAGAATCTGTGTGTGTGAGAGAGAGAGAAAGAGAAGCTGTGAGTGAGATAGAGAGAGAAAGAGAAGCTGTTGGTGAGAGAGAGGGAAAGAGCTGTGAGTGAGAGTGAGAGAGCGAAGCTGTGTGTGTGTGTGAGAGAGAAGATGTGAGTGAGAGAGAAAGTGAAGCTGTGAGTGAGAGAGAGAGAAGATGTGTGTGAGTGATAGAGAAAGAGAAGCTGTGAGTGAGAGAGAGAGAAAGAGAAGCTGTGAGTGAGAGAGAGGGAAAGAGAGAAAGAGAAGATGTGAGTGAGAGAGAGAGAGAAAGAGAAGCAGTGAGTGAGAGAGAGAGAGAGAAAGAGAAGCTGTGAGTGAGACAGAGAGAGAGAAAGAGAAGCTGTGAGAGAGAGGGAGGGAGAAAGAGAAGCTGTGAGAGAGAGAGAGATAAGCTGTGAGTGTGTGAGAGAGAAAGAGAAGCTGTGAGTGAGAGAGAGAGAAAGAAAGAGAAATTAGAGTGAGAAAGAGAGAGAAAAAGAGAAGCTGTGAGTGGGAGAGAGAGAAAGAGAGTCTGTGAGTGAGAGAGAGAAGCTGTGAGTGAGAGAGAGAGAGAGAGCCTCTGTGAGTGAGAGAGAGAGAAAGAGAAGCTGTTAATGAGAGAGAGAGAAAGAGAAGCTGTGAGTGAGAGAGAGAGAAAGAGAAGCTGTGAGTGAGTGAGAGAGAGAAACGGAAGCTGTGAGTGAGAGAGAGAGAGAGAAAGAGAAGCTGTGAGTGAGAGAGAGAGAAAGAGAAGCTGTGAGTGTGAGAGAGAGAAAGAGAAGCTGTGAGTGAGAGAGAGAGAGAATGAGAAGCTGAGAGAGAGAGAAAGAGAAGCTGTGAGAGAGACAGAGAAAGAGAAGCTGTGAGTGAGAGAGAGAAAGAGAGTCTGTGTGAGAAAGAGAGAGAGAAAGAGAAACTGTGAGTGAGAGAAAGAGAAAGAGAAGCTGTGAGTGAGAGAGAGAGAAAGAGAAACTGTGTGTGTGTGTGAGAGAGAAACAGAAGCTGTGAGTGAGAGAGAGAAAGAGAAGCTGTGAGTGAGAGAGAGGGAGAAGCTGTCAGAGAGAGAGAGAAGCTGTGAGTGAGGGAGAGAGAAAGAGATGCTGTGAGTGAGAGAGAGAGAAAGAGAAGCTGTGAGTGAGAGAGAAAGAGAAGCTGTGAGTGAGAGAGAAACAGAAGCTGAGAGTGAGTGAGAGAGAGAAAGAGAATGTGTGAGTGAGAGAGAGAGAATGAGAAGCTGTGAGTGAGAGAGAGAGAAAGAGAAGCTGTGAGAGAGAAAGAGAAAGAGTGAAAAAGAGAGAGAGAAAGAGAAGCTGTGAGTGGGAGAGAGAGAGTGTGTCTGTGAGTGAGAGAGAGAGAAAGAGAAGCTGTGAGTGAGAGAGAGAGAGAACCTGTTTGTGAGAGAGAGAGGAGAAGCTGTGAGTGAGTGAGAGAGAGAAAGGGAAGCTGTGATTGAGAGTGAGAGAGAGATAAAGAGAAGCTGTGAGTGAGAGAGAGAGAAAGAGAAGCTGTGAGTGAGAGAGAGAGAAGCTGTGAGTGAGAGAGAGAAAGAGAAGCTGTGATTAAGAGTGAGAGAGAGAAAGAGAAGCTGTGAGTGGGAGAGAGAGAAAGAGAGTCTGTGAGTGAGTGAGAGAGAAAGAGAAGCTGTGAGTGAGAGAGAGAGAGAAAGAGAAGCTGTGAGTGAGAGAGAGAGAGAATGAGAAGCTGTGAGTGAGAGAGAGAAGCTGTGAGTGAGAGAGAGAGAGAGAGAAGATGTGAGTGAGAGAGAGAGAGAAAGAGAATCTGTGAGTGAGAGAGATAGAAAGTAAGAGAAGCTGTGAGTGAGACAGAGAGAGAAAGAGAAGCTGGGAGTGAGAGACAGAGGGAGAAAGATAAGCTGTGAGAGAGAGAGAGAAAGAGAAGCTGTGAGTGAGAGAGAGAGAGAAAGAGAAGCTGTGATTGAGAGTGAGAGAGAGAGATAAAGAGAAGCTGTGAGTGAGAGAGAGAGAAAGAGAAGCTGTGAGTGAGAGAGAGAGAAGCTGTGAGTGAGAGAGAGAAAGAGAAGCTGTGATTAAGAGTGAGAGAGAGAAAGAGAAGCTGTGAGTGGGAGAGAGAGAAAGAGAGTCTGTGAGTGAGAGACAGAGAAACAGAAGCTGTGAGTGAGTGAGAGAGAGAAAGGGAAGCTGTGAGTGAGAGAGAGAGAAAGAGAACCTGTCAGTGAGAGAGAGAGAGAAAGAAAGAGAAGCTGTGATTGAGAAGGAGAGGGAAAGAGAAGCTGTGAGTGAGTGAGCGAGAGAGAGAGAGAAAGAGAAGCTGTGAGAGAGAAAGAGAGAAGCTGTGAGTGAGAGAGTGAGAGAGAGAAAAGAAGCTGTTAGTGAGTGAGAGAGAGAGAAAGAGATGTGAGTGAGAGAGAGAGAAAGAAAGAGAAGCTGTGAGTGAGAGAGAGAGAGAGAGAGAAGCTGAGAGTGAGAGAGAGAAATTGAAGCTGTGAGTGAGAGAGAGAGAGAAAGAGAAGCTGTGTGTGTGAGAGAGAAAGATAGTATGAGAAAGAGAGAGTGAAAGAGAAGCTGTGAGAGAGAGAGAGAAGCTGTGAGTGAGAGAGTGAGAAAGAGAGTGAGAAAGAGAGAGTAAAAGAGAAGCTGTGAGTGAGAGAGAGAGAGAAGCTGTGACTGAGAGAGAGAAGCTGTGACTGAGAGAGAGAGAGAAAGAGAAGCTGTGAGTGAGAGAGAGAGAAAGAGAAGCTGTGAGTGACAGAGAGAGAGAAAGCAAAGCTGTGAGTGAGAGAGAGAGAGAAGCTGTGAGTGAGTGAGTGAGAGAGAGAAGCTGTGAGTGAGAGTGAGAAAGAGAGTGAGAAAGAGAGAGTAAAAGAGAAGCTGTGAGTAAGAGAAAGAGAAGCTGTGAGTGAGAGAGAAACAGAAGCTGAGAGTGAGAGAGAGAGAAATTGTGAGTGAGAGAGAGAGAGAAATAGAAATTAGAGTGAGAAAGAGAGAGAGAAAGAGAAGCTGTGAGTGGGAGAGAGAGAAAGATTGTCTGTGAGTGAGAGAGAGAGAAAGAGAAGCTGTGAGTGAGAGAGAGAGAGAAGCTGTGAGTGAGAGAGAAGGATAAGCCGTGAGAGAAAGGGAAGCTGTGAATGAGAGAGAGAGAGAGAGAGAGAAGATGTGTGTGAGAGAGAGAGAGAGAAAGAGAAGCAGTGAGTGAGAGAGAAAGAAAAAGATTAGCTGTGAGTGAGAATGAGATAGAAAGAGAAGCTGTGAGTGAGTGAGAGAGAGAGAGAGAAAGAGAAGCTGTGAGAGAGAAAGAGAGAAGCTGTGAGTGAGAGAGTGAGAGAGAGAAAGAGAAGCTGTGAGTGAGTGAGAGAGAGAGAAGCTGTGTGTGAGTGAGAGAGAGAAAGAGAAGCTGTGAGTGAGAGAGAGAGAAAGAGAAGCTGAGTGAGTGAGAGAGAGCAAGGGAACCTGTGAGTGACAGAGAGAGAGATAGAAATAGAAGCTGTGAGTGAGAGAGAGAGAAAGAGAAGCTGAGAGTGAGAGAGAGAGAAAGAGAAGCTGTGAGTGAGAAGGAGAGGGAAAGAGAAGCTGTGAGTGAGTGAGTGAGAGAGAGAGAGAAAAAGACAAGCTGAGAGAGAAAGAGAGAAGCTGTGAGTGAGAGAGAGAGAAAGAGAAGCTGTGAGTGAGAGAGAGAACGAGAAGCTGTGAGTGAGTGAGAGAGAGAGAGAAATTAGAGTGAGAAAGAGAGAGAGAAAGAGAAGCTGTGAGTGGGAGAGAGAGAGAAAGAGAAGCTGTGTGTGAGTGAGAGAGAGAGAAGCTGTGAGTGAGAGAGAGGAAGGGAAACTGTGAGTGAGAGAGAGAGCTGTGAGTGAGAGAGAGAAAGAGAAGCTGTAAGTGAGAGAGAGAGAGAAAGAGAAGCTGTGTGTGAGAAGGAGAGAAGCTGTGAGTGTGAGAGAGAGAGAAGCTGTGAGTGAGAGAGAGAGAGAGAAGCTGTGAGTGAGAGAGAGAGAGAGAGAAGCTGTGAGTGAGTGAGAGAGAAGGAAAGAGAAGCTTTGAGTGAGTGAGAGAGAGAAAGGGAAGCTGTGAGTGAGAGAGAGAGAAAGAAAGAGAAGCTGTGAGTGAGAGAGAGAGAGAAGCTGTGAGTGAGAGAGAGAGAGAGAAGCTGTGAGTGAGAGAGAGAGAGAGAGAAGCTGTGAGTGAGTGAGAGAGAAGGAAAGAGAAGCTTTGAGTGAGTGAGAGAGAGAAAGGGAAGCTGTGAGTGAGAGAGAGAGAAAGAGAAACTGTGTGTGTGAGAGAGAGAGAAACAGAAGCTGTGAGTGAGAGAGAGAGAAAGAGAAACTGTGTGTGTGTGTGAGAGAGAAACAGAAGCTGTGAGTGAGAGAGAGAGAAAAAGAGAAGCTGTGAGTGAGAGAGAGAGAAAGAGAAACTGTGTGTGTGTGTGAGAGAGAAACAGAAGCTGTGAGTGAGAGAGAGAAAGAGAAGCTGTGAGTGAGAGAGAGAGAGAGAAGCTGTGAGTGAGAGAGAGAGAGAGAAGCTGTGAGTGAGTGAGAGAGAAGGAAAGAGAAGCTTTGAGTGAGTGAGAGAGAGAAAGGGAAGCTGTGAGTGAGAGAGAGAGATATAGAGAAAGAGATGCTGTGTGAGAGAGAGAGAAAGAGAAGCTGTGAGTGAGAGAGAGAGAAAGAGAAGCTGTGAGAGAGAAAGAGAAAGAGAAAGAGTGAAAAAGAGAGAGAGAAAGAGAAGCTGTGAGTGGGAGAGAGAGAGAGTGTGTCTGTGAGTGAGAAGGAGAGGGAAAGAGAAGCTGTGAGTGAGTGAGTGAGTGAGAGAGAGAAAGACAAGCTGAGAGAGAAAGAGAGAAGCTGTGAGTGAGTGAGAGAAAGACAAGCTGTGAGTGAGAGAGAGAGAGAAGCTGTGTGAGAGAGAGAGAAGCTGTGAGTGTGAGAGAGAGAGAAGCTGTGAGTGAGAGAGAGAGAGAGAGAAGCTGTGAGTGAGAGAGAGAGAGAGAAGCTGTGAGTGAGTGAGAGAGAAGGAAAGAGAAGCTTTGAGTGAGTGAGAGAGAGAAAGGGAAGCTGTGAGTGAGAGAGAGAGATATAGAGAAAGAGATGCTGTGAGTGAGAGAGAGAGAAAGAGAAGCTGTGAGTGAGAGAGAAAGAGAAGCTGTGAGTGAGAGAGAAACAGAAGCTGAGAGTGAGTGAGAGAGAGAAAGAGAATGTGTGAGTGAGAGAGAGAGAAAGAGAAGCTGTGAGTGTGAGAGAGAGAAAGAGAAGCTGTGAGAGAGAAAGAGAAAGAGAAAGAGTGAAAAAGAGAGAGAGAAAGAGAAGCTGTGAGTGGGAGAGAGAGAGTGTGTCTGTGAGTGAGTGAGAGAGAAAGAGAAGCTGTGAGTGAGAGAGAGAGAGAACCTGTTTGTGAGAGAGAGAGGAGAAGCTGTGAGTGAGTGAGAGAGAGAAAGGGAAGCTGTGATTGAGAGTGAGAGAGAGAGATAAAGAGAAGCTGTGAGTGAGAGAGAGAGAAAGAGAAGCTGTGAGTGAGAGAGAGAGAAGCTGTGAGTGAGAGAGAGAAAGAGAAGCTGTGATTAAGAGTGAGAGAGAGAAAGAGAAGCTGTGAGTGGGAGAGAGAGAAAGAGAGTCTGTGAGTGAGTGAGAGAGAAAGAGAAGCTGTGAGTGAGTGAGAGAGAGAAAGGGAAGCTGTGAGTGAGAGAGAGAGAAAGAGAACCAGTGAGAGAGAGAGAGAAAGAAAGAGAAGCTGTGATTGAGAAGGAGAGGGAAAGAGAAGCTGTGAGTGAGTGAGCGAGAGAGAGAGAGAAAGAGAAGCTGTGAGAGAGAAAGAGAGAAGCTGTGAGTGAGAGAGTGAGAGAGAGAAAAGAAGCTGTTAGTGAGTGAGAGAGAGAGAAAGAGATGTGACTGTGAGAGAGAGAAAGAAAGAGAAGCTGTGAGTGAGAGAGAGAGAGAGAGAAGCTGAGTGTGAGAGAGAGAAATTGATGCTGTGAGTGAGAGAGAGAGAGAAAGAGAAGCTGTGTGTGTGTGAGAGAAAGATAGTATGAGAAAGAGAGAGTGAAAGAGAAGCTGAGAGAGAGAGAGAGAAGCTGTGAGTGAGAGAGTGAGAAAGAGAGTGAGAAAGAGAGAGTAAAAGAGAAGCTGTGAGTGAGAGAGAGAGAGAAGCTGTGACTGAGAGAGAGAAGCTGTGACTGAGAGAGAGAGAGAAAGAGAAGCTGTGAGTGAGAGAGAGAGAAAGAGAAGCTGTGAGTGACAGAGAGAGAGAAAGCAAAGCTGTGAGTGAGAGAGAGAGAAGCTGTGAGTGAGTGAGTGAGAGAGAGTAGCTGTGAGTGAGAGTGAGAAAGAGAGTGAGAAAGAGAGAGTAAAAGAGAAGCTGTGAGTGAGAGAAAGAGAAGCTGTGAGTGAGAGAGAAACAGAAGCTGAGAGTGAGAGAGAGAGAAGCTGTGAGTGAGAGAGAGAGAGAAAGAGAAATTAGAGTGAGAAAGAGAGAGAGAAAGAGAAGCTGTGAGTGGGAGAGAGAGAAAGAGTGTCTGTGAGTGAGAGAGAGAGAAAGAGAAGCTGTGTGTGTGTGTGAGAGAGAAGCTGTGAGTGAGAGAGAAGTATAAGCTGTGAGAGAAAGGGAAGCTGTGAATGAGAGAGAGAGAGAAAGAGAAGATGTGTGTGAGAGAGAGAGAGAGAAAGAGAAGCAGTGAGTGAGAGAGAAAGAAAAAGAGAAGCTGTGAGTGAGAATGAGATAGAAAGAGAAGCTGTGAGTGAGTGAGAGAGAGAGAGAGAAAGAGAAGCTGTGAGAGAGAAAGAGAGAAGCTGTGAGTGAGAGAGTGAGAGAGAGAAAGAGAAGCTGTGAGTGAGTGAGAGAGAGAGAAGCTGTGTGTGAGTGAGAGAGAGAAAGAGAAGCTGTGAGTGAGAGAGAGAGAAGGAAAGAGAAGCTTTGAGTGAGTGAGAGAGAGAAAGGGAAGCTGTGAGTGAGAGAGAGAGAAAGAGAAACTGTGTGTGTGAGAGAGAGAGAAACAGAAGCTGTGAGTGAGAGAGAGAGAAAGAGAAACTGTGTGTGTGTGAGAGAGAGAAACAGAAGCTGTGAGTGAGAGAGAGAGAGAAAGAGAAGCTGTGAGTGAGAGAGAGAGAAAGAGAAACTGTGTGTGTGTGTGAGAGAGAAACAGAAGCTGTGAGTGAGAGAGAGAGAGAAGCTGTGAGAGAGAGAGAGAGAAGCTGTGAGTGAGAGAGAGAGAGAAGCTGTGAGTGAGAGTGAGAGAGATGCTGTGAGTGAGAGAGAGAGAGTTAGAAGCTGTGAGTGAGTGAGAGAGAAGGAAAGAGAAGCTTTGAGTGAGTGAGAGAGAGAAAGGGAAGCTGTGAGTGAGAGAGAGAGATATAGAGATAGAGATGCTGTGAGTGAGAGAGAGATAGAGAAGCTGTGAGTGAGAGAGAAAGAGAAGCTGTGAGTGAGAGAGACAGAAGCTGAGAGTGAGTGAGAGAGAGAAAGAGAATGTGTGAGTGAGAGAGAGAGAAAGAGAAGCTGTGAGTGAGAGAGAGAGAAAGAGAAGCTGTGAGAGAGAAAGAGAAAGAGAAAGAGTGAAAAAGAGAGAGAGAAAGAGAAGCTGTGAGTGGGAGAGAGAGAGTGTGTGTCTGTGAGTGAGAGAGAGAGAGAGAGAAAGAGAAGCTGTGAGTGAGAGAGAGAGAAAGAAAGAGAAGCTGTGAGGAAGACAGAGAGAGAAAGAGCTGTGAGTGAGTGAGAGAGGGAGAAAGATAAGCTGTGTATGTGAGAGAGAGAAAGAGAAGCTGTGAGTGAGAGTGAGTGAGAGAGAGAGAATGAGGAGCTGTGTGTGAGAGAGAGAGAGAGAAAGAGAAGTTGTGAGTGAGAGAGAGAGAGAAAGAGAAGCTGTGAGTGAGAGAGAGAGAAAGAGAAACTGTGTGTGTGTGAGAGAGAAACAGAAGCTGTGAGTGAGAGAGAGAAAGAGAAGCTGTGAGTGTGAGAGAGAGAGAAGCTGTGAGAGAGAGAGAGAGAAGCTGTGAGTGAGGGAGAGAGAAAGAGAAACTGTGAGTGAGAGAGAGAGAGGCTGTGAGTGTGTGTGTGAGAGAAAGAGAAGCTGTGAGAGAGAGAGAGAGAGAGAAGCTGTGAGAGAGAGTGAGAAAGAGAAGGTGTGAGTGAGAAAAAGAGAGAGAGAAGCTGTGAGTGAGAGAGAGAGAGATAGAGAAGCTGTGAGTGAGAGAGAGAGAAGCTGTGAGTGTGTGTGAGAGAAAGAGAAGCTGTGAGTGAGAGAGAGAGAATGAGAAGCTGAGAGAGAGAGAGAAAGAGAAGCTGTGAGAGAGAGAGAGAAAGAGAAGCTGTGAGTGAGAGAGAGAAAGAGAGTCTGTGTGAGAAAGAGAGAGAGAAAGAGAAACTGTGAGTGAGAGAAAGAGAAAGAGAAGCTGTGAGTGAGAGAGAGAGAAAGAGAAACTGTGTGTGTGTGAGAGAGAGAAACAGAAGCTGTGAGTGAGAGAGAGAGAAAGAGAAGCTGTGAGTGAGAGAGAGAG
Organism: Bradypodion pumilum; assembly: GCA_035047305.1. Classification (NCBI taxonomy): domain Eukaryota; kingdom Metazoa; phylum Chordata; class Lepidosauria; order Squamata; family Chamaeleonidae; genus Bradypodion; species Bradypodion pumilum. Next base: position 267,100,268 of record JAWDJD010000001.1, on the reverse strand, counting down.
AGAAGCTGTGAGAGAGAGAGAGAAGCTGTGAGTGAGGGAGAGAGAAAGAGAAGCTGTGAGTGAGAGAGAGAGAGGCTGTGAGTGTGTGTGAGAGAGAAAGAGAAGCTGTGAGTGAGAGAGAGAGAAGCTGTGAGAGACAGTGAGAAAGAGAAGCTGTGAGTGAGAAAAAGAGAGAGAAAAGCTGTGAGTGAGAGAGAGAGTGATAGAAAAGCTGTGAGTGAGAGAGAAAGAAGCTGTGAGTGAGAGAGAGAAAGAGAAGCTGTTGGTGAGAGAGAGGGAAAGAGCTGTGAGTGAGAGTGAGAGAGCGAAGCTGTGTGTGTGTGAGAGAGAGAAGATGTGAGTGAGAGAGAAAGTGAAGCTGTGAGTGAGAGAGAGAGAGAGAAGATGTGAGTGAGATAGAGAGAGAAAGAGAAGCTGTGAGTGAGAGAGAGAGAAAGAGAAGCTGTGAGTGAGAGAGAGGGAAAGAGAGAAAGAGAAGATGTGAGAGAGAGAGAGAGAGAAAGAGAAGCAGTGAGTGAGAGAGAGAGAGAGAAAGAGAAGCTGTGAGTGAGACAGAGAGAGAGAAAGAGAAGCTGTGAGAGAGAGAGGGAGGGAGAAAGAGAAGCTGTGAGAGAGAGAGATAAGCTGTGAGTGTGTGAGAGAGAGAAAGAGAAGCTGTGAGTGTGTGAGAGAGAAAGAGAAGCTGTGAGTGAGAAAGAGAGAAAGTAAGAGAAGCTGTGAGTGAGACAGAGAGAAAGAAAGAGAAGCTGTGAGTGAGAGAGAGAGGGAGAAAGATATGATGTGTGAGAGAGAGAGAAAGAGAAGCTGTGAGTGAGAGAGAGAGAGAAAGAGACGCTGTGATTGAGAGAGAGAGAGAGAAATAGCTGTGAGTGAGAGAGAGAGAGAAAGAGAAGCTGTGATTGAGAGTGAGAGAGAGAGAGAAGGAGAAGCTGTGATTGAGAGAGAGAAAGAGAAGATGTGAGTGAGAGAGAGGGAGAGAGAGAAAGAGAAGATGTGAGTGAGAGAGAGAGAGCAAAAGAATCTGTGTGTGTGAGAGAGAGAGAAAGAGAAGCTGTGAGTGAGAGAGAGAGAAAGAGAAGCTGTGAGTGAGAGAGAGGGAAAGAGAGAAAGAGAAGATGTGAGAGAGAGAGACAAAGAGAAGCAGTGAGTGATAGAGAGAGAGAGAGAAAGAGAAGCTGTGATTGAGACAGAGAGAGAGAAAGAGAAGCTGTGAGAGAGAGAGGGAGGGAGAAAGAGAAGCTGTGAGAGAGAGAGAGATAAGCTGTGAGTCTGTGTGAGAGAGAAAGAGAAGCTGTGAGTGAGAGAGAGAGAAAGAAAGAGAAATTAGAGTGAGAAAGAGAGAGAAAAAGAGAAGCTGTGAGTGGGAGAGAGAGAAAGAGAGTCTGTGAGTGAGAGAGAGAAGCTGTGAGTGAGAGAGAGAGAGAGCCTCTGTGAGTGAGAGAGAGAAAAAGAGAAGCTGTTAATGAGAGAGAGAGAGAAAGAGAAGCTGTGAGTGAGAGAGAGAGAAAGAGAAGCTGTGAGTGAGTGAGAGAGAGAAACGGAAGCTGTGAGTGAGAGAGAGAGAGAAAGAGAAGCTGTGAGAGAGAGAGAGAAAGAGAAGCTGTTAATGAGAGAGAGAGAAAGAGAAGCTGTGAGTGTGAGAGAGAGAAAGAGAAGCTGTGAGTGAGAGAGAGAGAATGAGAAGCTGAGAGAGAGAGAAAGAGAAGCTGTGAGAGAGAGAGAGAAAGAGAAGCTGTGAGTGAGAGAGAGAAAGAGAGTCTGTGTGAGAAAGAGAGAGAGAAAGAGAAACTGTGAGTGAGAGAAAGAGAAAGAGAAGCTGTGAGTGAGAGAGAGAGAGAAAGAGAAACTGTGTGTGTGTGAGAGAGAAACAGAAGCTGTGAGTAAGAGAGAGAGAGAAAGAGAAGCTGTGAGTGAGAGAGAGAGAAGCTGTGTGAGAGAGAGAGAGAAGCTGTGAGTGAGGGAGAGAGAAAGAGAAGCTGTGAGTGAGAGAGAGAGAGATAGAGCTGTGAGTGAGAGAGAGAGAAGATGTGAGTGTGTGAGAGAGAAAGAGAAGCTGTGAGTGAGAGAGAGAGAATGAGAAGCTGAGAGAGAGAGAAAGAGAAGCTGTGAGAGAGAGAGAGAAAGAGAAGCTGTGAGTGAGAGAGAGAAAGAGAGTCTGTGTGAGAAAGAGAGAGAGAAAGAGAAACTGTGAGTGAGAGAAAGAGAAAGAGAAGCTGTGAGTGAGAGAGAGAGAGAAAGAGAAACTGTGTGTGTGTGAGAGAGAAACAGAAGCTGTGAGTGAGAGAGAGATAGAAAGAGAAGCTGTGAGTGAGAGAGAGAGAGAAGCTGTGTGAGAGAGAGAGAGAAGCTGTGAGTGAGGGAGAGAGAAAGAGAAGCTGTGAGTGAGAGAGAGAGAGGCTGTGAGTGTGTGTGAGAGAGAAAGAGAAGCTGTGAGTGAGAGAGAGAGAAGCTGTGAGAGAGAGTGAGAAAGAGAAGGTGTGAGTGAGAAAAAGTGAGAGAGAAGCTGTGAGTGAGAGAGAGAGAGATAGAGAAGCTGTGAGTGAGAGAGAGAGAAGCTGTGAGTGAGAGAGAGAAAGAGAAGTTGTGAGTGAGAGAGAGAAGATGTGTGAGAGAGAGAGAGAAAGAGAAGCTGTGAGTGAGAGAGAGAGAAAGTACGAGAAGCTGTGAGTGAGACAGAGAGAAAGAAAGAGAAGCTGTGAGTGAGAGAGAGAGGGAGAAAGATAAGATGTGTGTGTGAGAGAGAAAGAGAAGCTGTGAGTGAGAGAGAGAGAAAGAGACGCTGTGATTGAGAGAGAGAGAGAGAAATAGAAGCTGTGAGTGAGAGAGAGAGAAAGAGAAGCTGTGATTGAGAGTGAGTGAGAGAGAGAAAGAGCAGCTGTGAGTGAGAGAGAGAGAAAGAGAAGCTGTGAGTGAGAGAGAGGGAAAGAGAGAAAGAAAAGATGTGAGAGAGAGAGAGAAAGAGAAGCAGTGAGTGATAGAGAGAGAGAGAGAAAGAGAAGCTGTGAGTGAGACAGAGAGAGAGAAAGAGAAGCTGTGAGAGAGGGAGGGAGAAAGAGAAGCTGTGAGAGAGAGAGAGATAAGCTGTGAGTGTGTGTGAGAGAGAAAGAGAAGCTGTGAGTGTGAGAGAGAGAAAGAGAAGCTGTGTGTGAGAGAGAGAGGGAAAGAGAAGCTGTGTGAGAGAGAGAGAGAAAAAAGAAGCTGTGTGTGTGTGAGAGAGAGATAGAGAAGCTATGAGTGAGATAGAGAGAGAAAGAGAAGCTGTTGGTGAGAGAGAGGGAAAGAGCTGTGAGTGAGAGTGAGAGAGCGAAGCTGTGTGTGTGTGAGAGAGAGAAGATGTGAGTGAGAGAGAAAGTGAAGCTGTGAGTGAGAGAGAGAGAGAGAAGATGTGAGTGAGATAGAGAGAGAAAGACAAGCTGTGAGTGAGAGAGAGAGAAAGAGAAGCTGTGAGTGAGAGAGAGGGAAAGAGAGAAAGAGAAGATGTGAGAGAGAGAGAGAGAAAGAGAAGCAGTGAGTGAGAGAGAGAGAGAAAGAGAAGCTGTGAGTGAGACAGAGAGAGAGAAAGAGAAGCTGTGAGAGAGAGAGGGAGGGAGAAAGAGAAGCTGTGAGAGAGAGAGAGATAAGCTGTGAGTGTGTGTGAGAGAGAAAGAGAAGCTGTGAGTGTGAGAGAGAGAAAGAGAAGCTGTGAGTGAGAGAGAGAGAAAGTAAGAGAAGCTGTGAGTGAGACAGAGAGAAAGAAAGAGAAGCTGTGAGTGAGAGAGAGTGGGAGAAAGATAAGATGTGAGAGAGAGAGAGAGAAAGAGAAGCTGTGAGTGAGAGAGAGAGAGAAAGAGACGCTGTGATTGAGAGAGAGAGAGAAATAGAAGCTGTGAGTGAGAGAGAGAGAGAAAGAGAAGCTGTGATTGAGAGTGAGAGAGAGAGAGAAAGAGAAGCTGTGATTGAGAGAGAGAAAGAGAAGATGTGAGTGAGAGAGAGGGAGAGAGAGAAAGAGAAGATGTGAGTGAGAGAGAGAGCAAAAGAATCTGTGTGTGTGAGAGAGAGAGAAAGAGAAGCTGTGAGTGAGAGAGAGAGAAAGAGAAGCTGTGAGTGAGAGAGAGGGAAAGAGAGAAAGAGAAGATGTGAGAGAGAGAGAGAGAAAGAGAAGCAGTGAGTGATAGAGAGAGAGAGAGAAAGAGAAGCTGTGAGTGAGACAGAGAGAGAGAAAGAGAAGCTGTGAGAGAGAGAGGGAGGGAGAAAGAGAAGCTGTGAGAGAGAGAGAGATAAGCTGTGAGTGTGTGTGAGAGAGAAAGAGAAGCTGTGAGTGAGAGAGAGAGAGAGAAAGAGAAATTAGAGTGAGAAAGAGAGAGAAAAAGAGAAGCTGTGAGTGGGAGAGAGAGAAAGAGAGTCTGTGAGTGAGAGAGAGAAGCTGTGAGTGAGAGATAGAGAGAGCCTCTATGAGAGAGAGAAAAAGAGAAGCTGTTAATGAGAGAGAGAGAGAAAGAGAAGCTGAGTGAGAGAGAGAGAAAGAGAAGCTGTGAGAGTGACAGAGAAAGAGAAGCTGTGAGTGAGAGAGAGAAAGAGAGTCTGTGTGAGAAACAGAGAGAGAAACGGAAGCTGTGAGTGAGAGAGAGAGAGAGAAAGAGAAGCTGTGAGTGAGAGAGAGAGAAAGAGAAGCTGTGAGTGTGAGAGAGAGAAAGAGAAGCTGTGAGTGAGAGAGAGAATGAGAAGCTGAGAGAGAGAAAGAGAAGCTGTGAGAGAGACAGAGAAAGAGAAGCTGTGAGTGAGAGAGAGAAGCTGTGAGAGAGAGAGAGAGAAAGAGAAGCTGTGAGTGAGTGAGAGAGAGAAACTGAAGCTGTGAGTGAGAGAGAGAGAGAGAAAGAGAAGCTGTGAGTGAGAGAGAGAGAGAAAGAGAAGCTGTGAGTGTGTGAGAGAGAAACAGAAGCTGTGAGTGAGAGAGAGAATGAGAAGCTGAGAGAGAGAAAGAGAAGCTGTGAGAGAGACAGAGAAAGAGAAGCTGTGAGTGAGAGAGAGAAAGAGAGTCTGTGTGAGAAAGAGAGAGAGAAAGAGAAACTGTGAGTGAGAGAAAGAGAAAGAGAAGCTGTGAGTGAGAGAGAGAGAAAGTACGAGAAGCTGTGAGTGAGACAGAGAGAAAGAAAGAGAAGCTGTGAGTGAGAGAGAGAGGGAGAAAGATAAGATGTGTGTGTGAGAGAGAAAGAGAAGCTGTGAGTGAGAGAGAGAGAAAGAGACGCTGTGATTGAGAGAGAGAGAGAGAAATAGAAGCTGTGAGTGAGAGAGAGAGAAAGAGAAGCTGTGATTGAGAGTGAGTGAGAGAGAGAAAGAGCAGCTGTGAGTGAGAGAGAGAGAAAGAGAAGCTGTGAGTGAGAGAGAGGGAAAGAGAGAAAGAAAAGATGTGAGAGAGAGAGAGAAAGAGAAGCAGTGAGTGATAGAGAGAGAGAGAGAAAGAGAAGCTGTGAGTGAGACAGAGAGAGAGAAAGAGAAGCTGTGAGAGAGGGAGGGAGAAAGAGAAGCTGTGAGAGAGAGAGAGATAAGCTGTGAGTGTGTGTGAGAGAGAAAGAGAAGCTGTGAGTGTGAGAGAGAGAAAGAGAAGCTGTGTGTGAGAGAGAGAGGGAAAGAGAAGCTGTGTGAGAGAGAGAGAGAAAAAAGAAGCTGTGTGTGTGTGAGAGAGAGAAAGAGAAGCTATGAGTGAGATAGAGAGAGAAAGAGAAGCTGTTGGTGAGAGAGAGGGAAAGAGCTGTGAGTGAGAGTGAGAGAGCGAAGCTGTGTGTGTGTGAGAGAGAGAAGATGTGAGTGAGAGAGAAAGTGAAGCTGTGAGTGAGAGAGAGAGAGAGAAGATGTGAGTGAGATAGAGAGAGAAAGACAAGCTGTGAGTGAGAGAGAGAGAAAGAGAAGCTGTGAGTGAGAGAGAGGGAAAGAGAGAAAGAGAAGATGTGAGAGAGAGAGAGAGAAAGAGAAGCAGTGAGTGAGAGAGAGAGAGAAAGAGAAGCTGTGAGTGAGACAGAGAGAGAGAAAGAGAAGCTGTGAGAGAGAGAGGGAGGGAGAAAGAGAAGCTGTGAGAGAGAGAGAGATAAGCTGTGAGTGTGTGTGAGAGAGAAAGAGAAGCTGTGAGTGTGAGAGAGAGAAAGAGAAGCTGTGAGTGAGAGAGAGAGAAAGTAAGAGAAGCTGTGAGTGAGACAGAGAGAAAGAAAGAGAAGCTGTGAGTGAGAGAGAGTGGGAGAAAGATAAGATGTGAGAGAGAGAGAGAGAAAGAGAAGCTGTGAGTGAGAGAGAGAGAGAAAGAGACGCTGTGATTGAGAGAGAGAGAGAAATAGAAGCTGTGAGTGAGAGAGAGAGAGAAAGAGAAGCTGTGATTGAGAGTGAGAGAGAGAGAGAAAGAGAAGCTGTGATTGAGAGAGAGAAAGAGAAGATGTGAGTGAGAGAGAGGGAGAGAGAGAAAGAGAAGATGTGAGTGAGAGAGAGAGCAAAAGAATCTGTGTGTGTGAGAGAGAGAGAAAGAGAAGCTGTGAGTGAGAGAGAGAGAAAGAGAAGCTGTGAGTGAGAGAGAGGGAAAGAGAGAAAGAGAAGATGTGAGAGAGAGAGAGAGAAAGAGAAGCAGTGAGTGATAGAGAGAGAGAGAGAAAGAGAAGCTGTGAGTGAGACAGAGAGAGAGAAAGAGAAGCTGTGAGAGAGAGAGGGAGGGAGAAAGAGAAGCTGTGAGAGAGAGAGAGATAAGCTGTGAGTGTGTGTGAGAGAGAAAGAGAAGCTGTGAGTGAGAGAGAGAGAGAGAAAGAGAAATTAGAGTGAGAAAGAGAGAGAAAAAGAGAAGCTGTGAGTGGGAGAGAGAGAAAGAGAGTCTGTGAGTGAGAGAGAGAAGCTGTGAGTGAGAGATAGAGAGAGCCTCTATGAGAGAGAGAAAAAGAGAAGCTGTTAATGAGAGAGAGAGAGAAAGAGAAGCTGAGTGAGAGAGAGAGAAAGAGAAGCTGTGAGAGTGACAGAGAAAGAGAAGCTGTGAGTGAGAGAGAGAAAGAGAGTCTGTGTGAGAAACAGAGAGAGAAACGGAAGCTGTGAGTGAGAGAGAGAGAGAGAAAGAGAAGCTGTGAGTGAGAGAGAGAGAAAGAGAAGCTGTGAGTGTGAGAGAGAGAAAGAGAAGCTGTGAGTGAGAGAGAGAATGAGAAGCTGAGAGAGAGAAAGAGAAGCTGTGAGAGAGACAGAGAAAGAGAAGCTGTGAGTGAGAGAGAGAAGCTGTGAGAGAGAGAGAGAGAAAGAGAAGCTGTGAGTGAGTGAGAGAGAGAAACTGAAGCTGTGAGTGAGAGAGAGAGAGAGAAAGAGAAGCTGTGAGTGAGAGAGAGAGAGAAAGAGAAGCTGTGAGTGTGTGAGAGAGAAAGAGAAGCTGTGAGTGAGAGAGAGAATGAGAAGCTGAGAGAGAGAAAGAGAAGCTGTGAGAGAGACAGAGAAAGAGAAGCTGTGAGTGAGAGAGAGAAAGAGAGTCTGTGTGAGAAAGAGAGAGAGAAAGAGAAACTGTGAGTGAGAGAAAGAGAAAGAGAAGCTGTGAGTGAGAGAGAGAGAAAGAGAAACTGTGTGTGTGTGAGAGAGAGAAACAGAAGCTGTGAGTGAGAGAGAGAAAGAGAATCTGTGAGTGAGAGAGAGAGAGAAGCTGTGAGAGAGAGAGAAGCTGTGAGTGAGGGAGGGAGAAAGAGAAGCTGTGAGTGAGAGAGAGAGAGGCTGTGAGTGTGTGTGTGAGAGAAAGAGAAGCTGTGAGTGAGAGAGAGAGAAGCTGTGAGAGAGAGAGAGAGAAAGAAAGAGAAATTAGAGTGAGAAAGAGAGAGAAAAAGAGAAGCTGTAATTGGGAGAGAGAGAAAGAGAGGCTGTGAGTGAGAGAGAGAAGCTGTGAGTGAGAGAGAGAGAGAGCCTCTGTGAGTGAGAGAGAGAGAAAGAGAAGCTGTTAATGAGAGAGAGAGAGAAAGAGAAGCTGTGAGTGAGAGAGAGAGAGAAAGAGAAGCTGTGAGTGAGAGAGAGAGAGAGAAAGAGAAATTAGAGTGAGAAAGAGAGAGAGAAAGAGAAGCTGTGAGTGGGAGAGACAGAAAGAGTGTCTGTGAGTGAGAGAGAGAGAAAGAGAAGCTGTGAGTGAGAGAGAGAGAGAAGCTGTGAGTGAGAGAGAAGGATAAGCCGTGAGAGAAAGGGAAGCTGTAAATGAGAGAGAGAGAGAAAGAGAAGATGTGTGTGAGAGAGAGAGAGAGAAACAGAAGCAGTGAGTGAGAGAGAAAGAAAAATAGAAGCTGTGAGTGAGAATGAGATAGAAAGAGAAGCTGTGAGAGAGTGAGAGAGAGAGAGAGAGAAAGAGAAGCTGTGAGAGAGAAAGAGAGAAGCTGTGAGTGAGAGAGTGAGAGAGAGAAAGAGAAGCTGTGAGTGAGTGAGAGAGAAAGAAAGAGAAGCTGTGAGTGAGAGAGAGAGAGAAGCTGTGAGTGAGTGAGAGAGAGAAAGAGAAGCAGTGAGTGAGAGAGAGAGAGAAAGAGAAGCTGTGAGTTAGAGAAAGAAAGAAAGAGAAGCAGTGAGTGAGAGAGAGAGAAAGAAAGAGAAGCTGTGAGTGAGAGAGAGAGAGAAGCTGTGAGTGAGTGAGAGAGAAAAAGAGAAGCTGTGTGTGAGAGAGAGAGGGAAAGAGAAGCTGTGAGTGAGAGAGAGAGAGAAAAAGAAGCTGTGTGTGTGACAGAGAGAGAAAGAGAAGCTATGAGTGAGATAGAGAGAGAAAGAGAAGCTGTTGGTGAGAGAGAGGGAAAGAGCTGTGAGTGAAAGTGAGAGAGCGAAGCTGTGTGTGTGATAGAGAGAAGATGTGAGTGAGAGAGAAAGTGAAGCTGTGAGTGAGAGAGAGAGAAAGAAGATGTGAGTGAGATAGAGAGAGAAAGAGAAGCTGTGAGTGAGAGAGAGAGAAAGAGAAGCTGTGAGTGAGAGAGAGGGAAAGAGAGAAAGAGAAGATGTGAGAGAGAGAGAGAGAAAGAGAAGCAGTGAGTGAGAGAGAGAGAGAAAGAGAAGCTGTGAGTGAGACAGAGAGAGATAGAGAAGCTGTGAGAGAGAGAGGGAGGGAGAAAGAGAAGCTGTGTGTGAGAGAGAGATAAGCTGTGAGTGTGTGTGAGAGAGAAATGAGAAGCTGTGAGTGTGAGAGAGAGAAAGAGAAGCTGTGAGTGAGAGAGAGAGAAAGTAAGAGAAGCTGTGAGTGAGACAGAGAGAAAGAAAGAGAAGCTGTGAGTGAGAGAGAGAGGTAGAAAGATAAGATGTGTGTGTGTGAGAGAGAGAGAGAAGCTGTGAGTGAGAGAGAGAGAGAAAGAGACGCTGTGATTGAGAGAGAGAGAGAGAGAGAAATAGAAGCTGTGAGTGAGAGAGAGAGAGAAAGAGAAGCTGTGATTGAGAGTGAGAGAGAAAGAGAAGCTGTGATTGAGAGAGAGAGAAAGAGAAGATGTGAGTGAGAGAGAGGGAGAGAGAGAAAGAGAAGATGTGAGTGTGAGAGAGAGAGAAAGAGAAGCAGTGAGTGTGACAGGGAGAGAGTAAAAGAGAAGCTGTGAGTGAGAGAGAGAGAGAAAGAGAAGATGTGAGTTAGAGAAAGAAAGAAAGAGAAGCAGTGAGAGAGAGAGAGAGAAAGAAAGAGAAGCTGTGAGTGAGAGAGAGAGAAAAGCTGTGAGTGAGTGAGAGAGAGAAAGAGAAGCTGTGTGTGTGTGAGAGAGAGAAAGAGAAGCTGAGTGAGAGAGAGAGAGCAAAAGAATCTGTGTGTGTGTGTGAGAGAGAAAGAGAAGCTGTGAGTGAGATAGAGAGAGAAAGAGAAGCTGTTGGTGAGAGAGAGGGAAAGAGCTGTGAGTGAGAGTGAGAGAGCGAAGCTGTGTGTGTGTGTATGTGTGTGAGAGAAGATGTGAGTGAGAGAGAAAGTGAAGCTGTGAGTGAGAGAGAGAGAGAAGAAGTGTGTGAGTGATAGAGAAAGAGAAGCTGTGAGTGAGAGAGAGAGAAAGAGAAGCTGTGAGTGAGAGAGAGGGAAAGAGAGAAAGAGACGATGTGAGTGAGAGAGAGAGAGAAAGAGAAGCAGTGAGTGAGAGAGAGAGAGAGAAAGAGAAGCTGTGAGTGAGACAGAGAGAGAGAAAGAGAAGCTGTGAGAGAGAGAGGGAGGGAGAAAGAGAAGCTGTGTGAGAGAGAGAGATAAGCTGTGAGTGTGTGTGAGAGAGAAAGAGAAGCTGTGAGTGAGAGAGAGAGAAAGAAAGAGAAATTAGAGTGAGAAAGAGAGAGAAAAAGAGAAGCTGTGAGTGGGAGAGAGAGAAAGAGAGTCTGTGAGTGAGAGAGAGAAGCTGTGAGTGAGAGAGAGAGCCTCTGTGAGTGAGAGAGAGAGAAAGAGAAGCTGTTAATGAGAGAGAGAGAAAGAGAAGCTGTGAGTGAGAGAGAGAGAGAAAGAGAAGTTGTGAGTGAGTGAGAGAGAGAAACGGAAGCTGTGAGTGAGAGAGAGAGAGAGAAAGAAAGAGAAGCTGTGAGAGAGAGAGAGAAAGAGAAGCTGTGAGTGTGAGAGAGAGAAATAGAATCTGTGAGTGAGAGAGAGAGAATGAGAAGCTGAGAGAGAGAGAAAGAGAAGCTGTGAGAGAGACAGAGAAAGAGAAGCTGTGAGTGAGAGAGAGAAAGAGAGTCTGTGTGAGAAAGAGAGAGAGAAAGAGAAACTGTGAGTGAGAGAAAGAGAAAGACAAGCTGTGAGTGTGAGAGAGAGAAAGAGAAACTGTGTGTGTGAGAGAGAGAGAAACAGAAGCTGTGAGTGAGAGAGAGAAAGAGAAGCTGTGAGTGAGAGAGAGAGAGAAGCTGTGAGAGAGAGAGAAGCTGTGAGTGAGGGAGAGAGAAAGAGAAGCTGTGAGTGAGAGAGAGAGAGGCTGTGAGTGTGTGTGTGAGAGAAAGAGAAGCTGTGAGTGAGAGAGAGAGAGAAGATGTGAGAGAGAGTGAGAAAGAGAAGGTGTGAGTGAGAAAAAGAGAGAGAGAAGCTGTGAGTGAGAGAGAGAGAGATAGAGAAGCTGTGGGTGAGAGAGAGAGAAGCTGTGAGTGTGTGAGAGAGAAAGAGAAGCTGTGAGTGAGAGAGAGAGAATGAGAAGCTGAGAGAGAGAGAGAAAGAGAAGCTGTGTGTGAGAGAGAGAAAGAGAAGCTGTGAGTGTGAGAGAGAAAGAGAGTCTGTGTGAGAAAGAGAGAGAGAAAGAGAAACTGTGAGTGAGAGAGAGAGAAAAAAAGAAGCAGTGTGTGTGTGTGAGAGAAAGAGAAGCTGTGAGTGAGATAGAGAGAGAAAGAGAAGCTGTTAGTGAGAGAGAGGGAAAGAGAAGCTGTGAGTGAGAGTGAGGGAGAGAAGCTGTGTGTGTGTGAGAGAGAGAAGATATGAGTGTGAGAAAGAAAGAGAAGCTGTGAGTGAGACAGAGAGAGAAAGAGAAGCTGTGAGTGAGACAGAGAGGGAGAAAGAGAAGCTTTGTGTGTGTGAGAGAGAAAGAGAAGCTGTGAGTGAGAGTGAGTGAGATAGAGAGAATGAGAAGCTGTGAGTGAGAGAGAGAGAGAAAGAGAAGCTGTGAGTGAGAGAGAGAGAATGAGAAGCTGTGAGTGAGAGAGAGAAGCTGTGAGTGAGAGAGAGAGAGAAGATGTGAGTGAGAGAGAGAGAGAGAAAGAGAATCTGTGAGTGAGAGAGATAGAAAGTAAGAGAAGCTGTGAGTGAGACAGAGAGAGAAAGAGAAGCTGTGAGTGAGAGACAGAGGGAGAAAGATAAGCTGTGAGAGAGAGAGAAAGAGAAGCTGTGAGTGAGAGAGAGAGAGAAAGAGAAGCTGTGATTGAGCGTGAGAGAGAGAGATAAAGAGAAGCTGTGAGTGAGAGAGAGAGAAAGAGAAGCTGTGAGTGAGAGAGAGAGAAGCTGTGAGTGAGAGAGAAAAAGAGAAGCTGTGATTAAGAGTGAGAGAGAGAAAGAGAAGCTGTGAGTGGGAGAGAGAGAAAGAGAGTCTGTGAGTGAGAGAGAGAGAAAGAGAAGCTGTGAGTGAGAGAGAGAGAAAGGGAAGCTGTGAGTGAGAGAGAGAGAAAGAGAACCTGTCAGTGAGAGAGAGAGAGAAAGAAAGAGAAGCTGTGATTGAGAAGGCGAGGGAAAGAGAAGCTGTGAGTGAGTGAGCGAGAGAGAGAGAGAAAGAGAAGCTGTGAGAGAGAAAGAGAGAAGCTGTGAGTGAGAGAGTGAGAGAGAGAAAAGAAGCTGTTAGTGAGTGAGAGAGAGAGAAAGAGATGTGAGTGAGAGAGAGAGAAAGAAAGAGAATCTGTGAGTGAGAGAGAGAGAGAGAAGCTGAGAGTGAGAGAGAGAAATTGAAGCTGTGAGTGAGAGAGAGAGAGAAAGAGAAGCTGTGTGTGTGAGAGAGCAAGATAGTATGAGAAAGAGAGAGTGACAGAGAAGCTGTGAGAGAGAGAGAGAAGCTGTGAGTGAGAGAGTGAGAAAGAGAGTGAGAAAGAGAGAGTAAAAGAGAAGCTGTGAGTGAGAGAGAGAGAGAAGCTGTGACTGAGAGAGAGAAGCTGTGACTGAGAGAGAGAGAGAAAGAGAAGCTGTGAGTGAGAGAGAGAAAGAGAAGCTGTTAATGAGAGAGAGAGAGAAAGAGAAGCTGTGAGTGAGAGAGAGAGAAAGAGAAGCTGTGAGTGAGAGTGAGAGAGAGAAAGAGAAATTAGAGTGAGAAAGAGAGAGAGAAAGAGAAGCTGTGAGTGGGAGAGAGAGAAAGAGTGTCTGTGAGTGAGAGAGAGAGAAAGAGAAGCTGTGAGTGAGAGAGAGAGAGAAGCTGTGAGTGAGAGAGAAGGATAAGCCGTGAGAGAAAGGGAAGCTGTAAATGAGAGAGAGAGAGAGAAAGAGAAGATGTGTGTGAGAGAGAGAGAGAGAAAGAGAAGCAGTGAGTGAGAGAGAAAGAAAAAGAGAAGCTGTGAGTGAGAATGAGATAGAAAGAGAAGCTGTGAGTGAGTGAGAGAGAGAGAGAGAAAGTGAAGCTGTGAGTGAGAGAGAGAGAAGATGTGAGTGAGATAGAGAGAGAAAGAGAAGCTGTGAGTGAGAGAGAGAGAAAGAGAAGCTGTGAGTGAGAGAGAGGGAAAGACAGAAAGAGAAGATGTGTGAGAGAGAGAGAGAGAGAGAAAGAGAAGCAGTGAGTGAGAGAGAGAGAGAGAGAGAGAAAGAGAAGCTGTGAGTGAGAGAGAGAGAGAAGCTGTGAGTGAGTGAGAGAGAGAAAGAGAAGCAGTGAGTGAGAGAGGGAGAGAAAGAGAAGCTGTGAGTTAGAGAAAGAAAGAAAGAGAAGCAGTGAGTGAGAGAGAGAGAAAGAAAGAGAAGCTGTGAGTGAGACAGAGAGAGAAGCTGTGAGTGAGTGAGAGAGAAAAAGAGAAGCTGTGTGTGAGAGAGAGAGGGGGAAAGAGAAGCTGTGAGTGAGAGAGAGAGAGAAAAAAAGAAGCTGTGTGTGTGTGAGAGAGAGAAAGAGAAGCTATGAGTGAGATAGAGAGAGAAAGAGAAGCTGTTGGTGAGAGAGAGGGAAAGAGCTGTGAGTGAAAGTGAGAGAGCGAGGCTGTGTGTGTGTGATAGAGAGAAGATGTGAGTGAGAGAGAAAGTGAAGCTGTGAGTGAGAGAGAGAGAGAGAAGATGTGAGTGAGATAGAGAGAGAAAGAGAAGCTGTGAGTGAGAGAGAGAGAAAGAGAAGCTGTGAGTGAGAGAGAGGGAAAGAGAGAAAGAGAAGATGTGAGAGAGAGAGAGAGAAAGAGAAGCAGTGAGTAAGAGAGAGAGAGAGAGAGAAAGAGAAGCTGTGAGTGAGACAGAGAGAGAGATAGAGAAGATGTGAGAGAGAGAGGGAGGGAGAAAGAGAAGCTGTGAGAGAGAGAGAGATAAGCTGTGAGTGTGTGTGAGAGAGAAAGAGAAGCTGTGAGTGTGAGAGAGAGAAAGAGAAGCTGTGAGTGAGAGAGAGAGAAAGTAAGAGAAGCTGTGAGTGAGACAGAGAGAAAGAGAGAGAAGCTGTGAGTGAGAGAGAGAGGTAGAAAGATAAGATGTGTGAGAGAGAGAGAGAGAGAGAGAAGCTGTGAGTGAGAGAGAGAGAAAGAGACGCTGTGATTGAGAGAGAGAGAGAGAAATAGAAGCTGTGAGTGAGAGAGAGAGAGAAAGAGAAGCTGTGATTGAGAGTGAGAGAGAGAGAGAAAGAGAAGCTGTGATTGAGAGAGAGAGAAAGAGAAGATGTGAGTGAGAGAGAGGGAGAGAGAGAAAGAGAAGATGTGAGTGTGAGAGAGAGAGAAAGAGAAGCAGTGAGTGTGACAGGGAGAGAGTAAAAGAGAAGCTGTGAGTGAGAGAGAGAGAGAAAGAGAAGCTGTGAGTTAGAGAAAGAAAGAAAGAGAAGCAGTGAGTGAGAGAGAAAGAAAGAAAGAAAGAGAAGCTGTGAGTGAGAGAGAGAGAGAAGCTGTGAGTGAGAGAGAGAGAGAAAGAGAAGCTGTGTGTGTGTGAGAGAGAGAAAGAGAAGCTGTGAGTGAGAGAGTGAGAGCAAAAGAATCTGTGTGTGTGTGTGAGAGAGAAAGAGAAGCTGTGAGTGAGATAGAGAGAGAAAGAGAAGCTGTTGGTGAGAGAGAGGGAAAGAGCTGTGAGTGAGAGTGAGAGAGCGAAGCTGTGTGTGTGTGTGAGAGAGAAGATGTGAGTGAGAGAGAAAGTGAAGCTGTGAGTGAGAGAGAGAGAAGATGTGTGTGAGTGATAGAGAAAGAGAAGCTGTGAGTGAGAGAGAGAGAAAGAGAAGCTGTGAGTGAGAGAGAGGGAAAGAGAAAGAGAAGATGTGAGAGAGAGAGAGAGAAAGAGAAGCAGTGAGTGAGACAGAGAGAGAGAAAGAGAAGCTGTGAGAGAGAGAGGGAGGGAGAAAGAGAAGCTGTGAGAGAGAGAGAGATAAGCTGTGAGTGTGTGTGAGAGAGAAAGAGAAGCTGTGAGTGAGAGAGAGAGAAAGAAAGAGAAATTAGAGTGAGAAAGAGAGAGAAAAAGAGAAGCTGTGAGTGGGAGAGAGAGAAAGAGAGTCTGTGAGTGAGAGAGAGAAGCTGTGAGTGAGAGAGAGAGCCTCTGTGAGTGAGAGAGAGAGAAAGAGAAGCTGTTAATGAGAGAGAGAGAAAGAGAAGCTGTGAGTGAGAGAGAGAGAGAAAGAGAAGTTGTGAGTGAGTGAGAGAGAGAAACGGAAGCTGTGAGTGAGAGAGAGAGAGAGAAAGAAAGAGAAGCTGTGAGAGAGAGAGAGAAAGAGAAGCTGTGAGTGTGAGAGAGAGAAATAGAATCTGTGAGTGAGAGAGAGAGAATGAGAAGCTGAGAGAGAGAGAAAGAGAAGCTGTGAGAGAGACAGAGAAAGAGAAGCTGTGAGTGAGAGAGAGAAAGAGAGTCTGTGTGAGAAAGAGAGAGAGAAAGAGAAACTGTGAGTGAGAGAAAGAGAAAGACAAGCTGTGAGTGTGAGAGAGAGAAAGAGAAACTGTGTGTGTGAGAGAGAGAGAAACAGAAGCTGTGAGTGAGAGAGAGAAAGAGAAGCTGTGAGTGAGAGAGAGAGAGAAGCTGTGAGAGAGAGAGAAGCTGTGAGTGAGGGAGAGAGAAAGAGAAGCTGTGAGTGAGAGAGAGAGAGGCTGTGAGTGTGTGTGTGAGAGAAAGAGAAGCTGTGAGTGAGAGAGAGAGAGAAGATGTGAGAGAGAGTGAGAAAGAGAAGGTGTGAGTGAGAAAAAGAGAGAGAGAAGCTGTGAGTGAGAGAGAGAGAGATAGAGAAGCTGTGGGTGAGAGAGAGAGAAGCTGTGAGTGTGTGAGAGAGAAAGAGAAGCTGTGAGTGAGAGAGAGAGAATGAGAAGCTGAGAGAGAGAGAGAAAGAGAAGCTGTGTGTGAGAGAGAGAAAGAGAAGCTGTGAGTGTGAGAGAGAAAGAGAGTCTGTGTGAGAAAGAGAGAGAGAAAGAGAAACTGTGAGTGAGAGAGAGAGAAAAAAAGAAGCAGTGTGTGTGTGTGAGAGAAAGAGAAGCTGTGAGTGAGATAGAGAGAGAAAGAGAAGCTGTTAGTGAGAGAGAGGGAAAGAGAAGCTGTGAGTGAGAGTGAGGGAGAGAAGCTGTGTGTGTGTGAGAGAGAGAAGATATGAGTGTGAGAAAGAAAGAGAAGCTGTGAGTGAGACAGAGAGAGAAAGAGAAGCTGTGAGTGAGACAGAGAGGGAGAAAGAGAAGCTTTGTGTGTGTGAGAGAGAAAGAGAAGCTGTGAGTGAGAGTGAGTGAGATAGAGAGAATGAGAAGCTGTGAGTGAGAGAGAGAGAGAAAGAGAAGCTGTGAGTGAGAGAGAGAGAATGAGAAGCTGTGAGTGAGAGAGAGAAGCTGTGAGTGAGAGAGAGAGAGAAGATGTGAGTGAGAGAGAGAGAGAGAAAGAGAATCTGTGAGTGAGAGAGATAGAAAGTAAGAGAAGCTGTGAGTGAGACAGAGAGAGAAAGAGAAGCTGTGAGTGAGAGACAGAGGGAGAAAGATAAGCTGTGAGAGAGAGAGAAAGAGAAGCTGTGAGTGAGAGAGAGAGAGAAAGAGAAGCTGTGATTGAGCGTGAGAGAGAGAGATAAAGAGAAGCTGTGAGTGAGAGAGAGAGAAAGAGAAGCTGTGAGTGAGAGAGAGAGAAGCTGTGAGTGAGAGAGAAAAAGAGAAGCTGTGATTAAGAGTGAGAGAGAGAAAGAGAAGCTGTGAGTGGGAGAGAGAGAAAGAGAGTCTGTGAGTGAGAGAGAGAGAAAGAGAAGCTGTGAGTGAGAGAGAGAGAAAGGGAAGCTGTGAGTGAGAGAGAGAGAAAGAGAACCTGTCAGTGAGAGAGAGAGAGAAAGAAAGAGAAGCTGTGATTGAGAAGGCGAGGGAAAGAGAAGCTGTGAGTGAGTGAGCGAGAGAGAGAGAGAAAGAGAAGCTGTGAGAGAGAAAGAGAGAAGCTGTGAGTGAGAGAGTGAGAGAGAGAAAAGAAGCTGTTAGTGAGTGAGAGAGAGAGAAAGAGATGTGAGTGAGAGAGAGAGAAAGAAAGAGAATCTGTGAGTGAGAGAGAGAGAGAGAAGCTGAGAGTGAGAGAGAGAAATTGAAGCTGTGAGTGAGAGAGAGAGAGAAAGAGAAGCTGTGTGTGTGAGAGAGCAAGATAGTATGAGAAAGAGAGAGTGACAGAGAAGCTGTGAGAGAGAGAGAGAAGCTGTGAGTGAGAGAGTGAGAAAGAGAGTGAGAAAGAGAGAGTAAAAGAGAAGCTGTGAGTGAGAGAGAGAGAGAAGCTGTGACTGAGAGAGAGAAGCTGTGACTGAGAGAGAGAGAGAAAGAGAAGCTGTGAGTGAGAGAGAGAAAGAGAAGCTGTTAATGAGAGAGAGAGAGAAAGAGAAGCTGTGAGTGAGAGAGAGAGAAAGAGAAGCTGTGAGTGAGAGTGAGAGAGAGAAAGAGAAATTAGAGTGAGAAAGAGAGAGAGAAAGAGAAGCTGTGAGTGGGAGAGAGAGAAAGAGTGTCTGTGAGTGAGAGAGAGAGAAAGAGAAGCTGTGAGTGAGAGAGAGAGAGAAGCTGTGAGTGAGAGAGAAGGATAAGCCGTGAGAGAAAGGGAAGCTGTAAATGAGAGAGAGAGAGAGAAAGAGAAGATGTGTGTGAGAGAGAGAGAGAGAAAGAGAAGCAGTGAGTGAGAGAGAAAGAAAAAGAGAAGCTGTGAGTGAGAATGAGATAGAAAGAGAAGCTGTGAGTGAGTGAGAGAGAGAGAGAGAAAGTGAAGCTGTGAGTGAGAGAGAGAGAAGATGTGAGTGAGATAGAGAGAGAAAGAGAAGCTGTGAGTGAGAGAGAGAGAAAGAGAAGCTGTGAGTGAGAGAGAGGGAAAGACAGAAAGAGAAGATGTGTGAGAGAGAGAGAGAGAGAGAAAGAGAAGCAGTGAGTGAGAGAGAGAGAGAGAGAGAGAAAGAGAAGCTGTGAGTGAGAGAGAGAGAGAAGCTGTGAGTGAGTGAGAGAGAGAAAGAGAAGCAGTGAGTGAGAGAGGGAGAGAAAGAGAAGCTGTGAGTTAGAGAAAGAAAGAAAGAGAAGCAGTGAGTGAGAGAGAGAGAAAGAAAGAGAAGCTGTGAGTGAGACAGAGAGAGAAGCTGTGAGTGAGTGAGAGAGAAAAAGAGAAGCTGTGTGTGAGAGAGAGAGGGGGAAAGAGAAGCTGTGAGTGAGAGAGAGAGAGAAAAAAAGAAGCTGTGTGTGTGTGAGAGAGAGAAAGAGAAGCTATGAGTGAGATAGAGAGAGAAAGAGAAGCTGTTGGTGAGAGAGAGGGAAAGAGCTGTGAGTGAAAGTGAGAGAGCGAGGCTGTGTGTGTGTGATAGAGAGAAGATGTGAGTGAGAGAGAAAGTGAAGCTGTGAGTGAGAGAGAGAGAGAGAAGATGTGAGTGAGATAGAGAGAGAAAGAGAAGCTGTGAGTGAGAGAGAGAGAAAGAGAAGCTGTGAGTGAGAGAGAGGGAAAGAGAGAAAGAGAAGATGTGAGAGAGAGAGAGAGAAAGAGAAGCAGTGAGTAAGAGAGAGAGAGAGAGAGAAAGAGAAGCTGTGAGTGAGACAGAGAGAGAGATAGAGAAGATGTGAGAGAGAGAGGGAGGGAGAAAGAGAAGCTGTGAGAGAGAGAGAGATAAGCTGTGAGTGTGTGTGAGAGAGAAAGAGAAGCTGTGAGTGTGAGAGAGAGAAAGAGAAGCTGTGAGTGAGAGAGAGAGAAAGTAAGAGAAGCTGTGAGTGAGACAGAGAGAAAGAGAGAGAAGCTGTGAGTGAGAGAGAGAGGTAGAAAGATAAGATGTGTGAGAGAGAGAGAGAGAGAGAGAAGCTGTGAGTGAGAGAGAGAGAAAGAGACGCTGTGATTGAGAGAGAGAGAGAGAAATAGAAGCTGTGAGTGAGAGAGAGAGAGAAAGAGAAGCTGTGATTGAGAGTGAGAGAGAGAGAGAAAGAGAAGCTGTGATTGAGAGAGAGAGAAAGAGAAGATGTGAGTGAGAGAGAGGGAGAGAGAGAAAGAGAAGATGTGAGTGTGAGAGAGAGAGAAAGAGAAGCAGTGAGTGTGACAGGGAGAGAGTAAAAGAGAAGCTGTGAGTGAGAGAGAGAGAGAAAGAGAAGCTGTGAGTTAGAGAAAGAAAGAAAGAGAAGCAGTGAGTGAGAGAGAAAGAAAGAAAGAAAGAGAAGCTGTGAGTGAGAGAGAGAGAGAAGCTGTGAGTGAGAGAGAGAGAGAAAGAGAAGCTGTGTGTGTGTGAGAGAGAGAAAGAGAAGCTGTGAGTGAGAGAGTGAGAGCAAAAGAATCTGTGTGTGTGTGTGAGAGAGAAAGAGAAGCTGTGAGTGAGATAGAGAGAGAAAGAGAAGCTGTTGGTGAGAGAGAGGGAAAGAGCTGTGAGTGAGAGTGAGAGAGCGAAGCTGTGTGTGTGTGTGAGAGAGAAGATGTGAGTGAGAGAGAAAGTGAAGCTGTGAGTGAGAGAGAGAGAAGATGTGTGTGAGTGATAGAGAAAGAGAAGCTGTGAGTGAGAGAGAGAGAAAGAGAAGCTGTGAGTGAGAGAGAGGGAAAGAGAAAGAGAAGATGTGAGAGAGAGAGAGAGAAAGAGAAGCAGTGAGTGAGACAGAGAGAGAGAAAGAGAAGCTGTGAGAGAGAGAGGGAGGGAGAAAGAGAAGCTGTGAGAGAGAGAGAGATAAGCTGTGAGTGTGTGTGAGAGAGAAAGAGAAGCTGTGAGTGAGAGAGAGAGAAAGAAAGAGAAATTAGAGTGAGAAAGAGAGAGAAAAAGAGAAGCTGTGAGTGGGAGAGAGAGAAAGAGAGTCTGTGAGTGAGAGAGAGAAGCTGTGAGTGAGAGAGAGAGAGAGCCTCTGTGAGTGAGAGAGAGAAAAAGAGAAGCTGTTAATGAGAGAGAGAGAAAAAGAGAAGCTGTGAGTGAGAGAGAGAGAAAGAGAAGCTGTGAGTGAGTGAGAGAGAGAAACGGAAGCTGTGAGTGAGAGAGAGAGAGAGAAAGAGAAGCTGTGAGTGAGAGAGAGAGAGAAAGAGAAGCTGTGAGTGTGTGAGAGAGAAAGAGAAGCTGTGAGTGAGAGAGAGAGAATGAGAAGCTGAGAGAGAGAAAGAGAAGCTGTGAGAGAGACAGAGAAAGAGAAGCTGTGAGTGAGAGAGAGAAAGAGAGTCTGTGTGAGAAAGAGAGAGAGAAAGAGAAACTGTGAGTGAGAGAAAGAGAAAGAGAAGCTGTGAGTGAGAGAGAGAGAAAGAGAAACTGTGTGTGTGAGAGAGAGAGAAACAGAAGCTGTGAGTGAGAGAGAGAAAGAGAAGCTGTGAGTGAGAGAGAGAGAGAAGCTGTGAGAGAGAGAGAGAGAAGCTGTGAGTGAGGGAGAGAGAAAGAGAAGCTGTGAGTGAGAGAGAGAGAGGCTGTGAGTGTGAGTGTGAGAGAAAGAGAAGCTGTGAGTGAGAGAGAGAGAGAAGCTGTGAGAGAGAGAGAGAAAGAAAGAGAAATTAGAGTGAGAAAGAGAGAGAAAAAGAGAAGCTGTGAGTGGGAGAGAGAGAAAGAGAGTCTGTGAGTGAGAGAGAGAAGCTGTGAGTGAGAGAGAGAGAGAGCCTCTGTGAGTGAGAGAGAGAGAAAGAGAAGCTGTTAATGAGAGAGAGAGAGAAAGAGAAGCTGTGAGTGAGAGAGAGAGAAAGAGAAGCTGTGAGTGAGAGAGAGAGAGAGAAAGAGAAATTAGAGTGAGAAAGAGAGAGAGAAAGAGAAGCTGTGAGTGGGTGAGACAGAAAGAGTGTCTGTGAGTGAGAGAGAGAGAAAGAGTAGCTGTGAGTGAGAGAGAGAGAGAAGCTTTGAGTGAGAGAGAAGGATAAGCCGTGAGAGAAAGGGAAGCTGTAAATGAGAGAGAGAGAGAAAGAGAAGATGTGTGTGAGAGAGAGAGAGAGAAAGAGAAGCAGTGAGTGAGAGAGAAAGAAAAAGAGAAGCTGTGAGTGAGAATGAGATAGAAAGAGAAGCTGTGAGTGAGTGAGAGAGAGATAGAGAAAGAGAAGCTGTGAGAGAGAAAGAGAGAAGCTGTGAGTGAGAGTGAGAGAGAGAAAGAGAAGCTGTGAGTGAGTGAGAGAGAAAGAAAGAGAAGCTGTGAGTGAGAGAGAGAGAGAAGCTGTGAGTGAGTGAGAGAGAGAAAGAGAAGCAGTGAGTGAGAGAGAGAGAAAGAGAAGCTGTGAGTTAGAGAAAGAAAGAAAGAGAAGCAGTGAGTGAGAGAGAGAGAAAGAAAGAGAAGCTGTGAGTGAGAGAGAGAGAGAAGCTGTGAGTGAGTGAGAGAGAAAAAGAGAAGCTGTGTGAGAGAGAGAGAGGGAAAGAGAAGCTGTGAGTGAGAGAGAGAGAGAGAAAAAGAAGCTGTGTGTGTGAGAGAGAGAGAAAGAGAAGCTATGAGTGAGATAGAGAGAGAAAGAGAAGCTGTTGGTGAGAGAGAGGGAAAGAGCTGTGAGTGAAAGTGAGAGAGCGAAGCTGTGTGTGTGTGATAGAGAGAAGATGTGAGTGAGAGAGAAAGTGAAGCTGTGAGTGAGAGAGAGAGAGAGAAGATGTGAGTGAGATAGAGAGAGAAAGAGAAGCTGTGAGTGAGAGAGAGAGAGAAGCTGTGAGTGAGAGAGAGGGAAAGAGAGAAAGAGAAGATGTGAGAGAGAGAGAGAAAGAGAAGCAGTGAGTGAGAGAGAGAGAGAGAAAGAGAAGCTGTGAGTGAGACAGAGAGAGAGAAAGAGAAGCTGTGAGAGAGAGAGGGAGGGAGAAAGAGAAGCTGTGAGTGAGAGAGAGAGAAAGAAAGAGAAATTAGAGTGAGAAAGAGAGAGAAAAAGAGAAGCTGTGAGTGGGAGAGAGAGAAAGAGAGTCTGTGAGTGAGAGAGAGAAGCTGTGAGTGAGAGATAGAGAGAGCCTCTATGAGTGAGAGAGAGAAAAAGAGAAGCTGTTAATGAGAGAGAGAGAGAAAGAGAAGCTGTGAGTGAGAGAGAGAGAAAGAGAAGCTGTGAGTGAGTGAGAGAGAGAAACGGAAGCTGTGAGTGAGAGAGAGAGAGAAAGAGAAGCTGTGAGTGAGAGAGAGAGAAAGAGAAGCTGTGAGTGTGAGAGAGAGAAAGAGAAGCTGTGAGTGAGAGAGAGAGAATGAGAAGCTGAGAGAGAGAAAGAGAAGCTGTGAGAGAGACAGAGAAAGAGAAGCTGTGAGTGAGAGAGAGAAAGAGAGTCTGTGTGAGAAAGAGAGAGAGAAAGAGAAGCTGTGAGTGAGAGAGAGAAAGAGAAACTGTGTGTGTGAGAGAGAGAGAAACAGAAGCTGTGAGTGAGAGAGAGAAAGAGAAGCTGTGAGTGAGAGAGAGAGAGAGAAGCTGTGAGAGAGAGAGAAGCTGTGAGTGAGGGAGAGAGAAAGAGAAGCTGTGAGTGAGAGAGAGAGAGGCTGTGAGTGTGTGTGTGAGAGAAAGAGAAGCTGTGAGTGAGAGAGAGAGAAGCTGTGAGAGAGAGAGAGAGAAAGAAAGAGAAATTAGAGTGAGAAAGAGAGAGAAAAAGAGAAGCTGTGAGTGGGAGAGAGAGAAAGAGAGTCTGTGAGTGAGAGAGAGAAGCTGTGAGTGAGAGAGAGAGAGAGAGCCTCTGTGAGTGAGAGAGAGAGAAAGAGAAGCTGTGAGTGAGGCAGAGAGAGAGAAAGAGAAGCTGTGAGAGAGAGAGGGAGGGAGAAAGAGAAGCTGTGAGAGAGAAAGATAAGCTGTGAGTGTGTGAGAGAGAGAAAGAGAAGCTGTGAGTGTGAGAGAGAGAAAGAGAAGCTGTGAGTGAGAGAGAGAGAAAGTAAGAGAAGCTGTGAGTGAGACAGAGAGAAAGAAAGAGAAGCTGTGAGTGAGAGAGAGAGGGAGAAAGATAAGATGTGAGAGAGAGAGAGAGAAAGAGAAGCTGTGAGTGAGAGAGAGAGAAAGAGAAGATCTGAGTGAGAGAGAGGGAGAGAGAGAAAGAGAAGATGTGAGTGAAAGAGAGAGAGAAAGAGAAGCAGTGAGTGTGACAGGGAGAGAGTAAAAGAGAAGCTGTGAGTGAGAGAGAGAGAGAAAGAGAAGCTGTGAGTTAGAGAAAGAAAGAAAGAGAAGCAGTGAGTGAGAGAGAGAGAAAGAAAGAAAGAGAAGTTGTGAGTGAGAGAGAGAGAAGCTGCGAGTGAGTGAGAGAGAGAAAGAGAAGCTGTGTGTGAGAGAGAGAGGGAAAGAGAAGCTGTGAGTGAGAGAGAGAGACAAAAAGAAGCTGTGTGTGTGTGAGAGAGAGAAAGAGAAGCTATGAGTGAGATAGAGAGAGAAAGAGAAGCTGTTGGTGAGAGAGAGGGAAAGAGCTGTGAGTGAGAGTGAGAGAGCGAAGCTGTGTGTGTGTGTGAGAGAGAAGATGTGAGTGAGAGAGAAAGTGAAGCTGTGAGTGAGAGAGAGAGAAGATGTGAGTGAGATAGAGAGAGAAAGAGAAGCTGTGAGTGAGAGAGAGAGAAAGAGAAGCTGTGAGTGAGAGAGAGGGAAAGACAGAAAGAGAAGATGTGAGAGAGAGAGAGAGAGAGAGAAAGAGAAGCAGTGAGTGAGAGAGAGAGAGAGAGAGAAAGAGAAGCTGTGAGTGAGACAGAGAGAGAGAAAGAGAAGCTGTGAGAGAGAGAGGGAGGGAGAAAGAGAAGCTGTGTGAGAGAGAGATAAGCTGTGAGTGTGTGAGAGAGAGAAAGAGAAGCTGTGAGTGTGTGAGAGAGAAAGAGAAGCTTTGAGTGAGAGAGAGAGAAAGTAAGAGAAGCTGTGAGTGAGACAGAGAGAAAGAAAGAGAAGCTGTGAGTGAGAGAGAGAGGGAGAAAGATAAGATGTGTGAGAGAGAGAGAGAAAGAGAAGCTGTGAGTGAGAGAGAGAGAGAAAGAGAAGCTGTGATTGAGAGAGAGAGAGAGAGAAAGAGAAGCTGTGAGTGAGAGAGAGAGAGAAAGAGAAGCTGTGATTGAGAGTGAGAGAGAGAGAAAGTGAAGCTGTGATTGAGAGAGAGAAAGAGAAGATGTGAGTGAGAGAGAGGGAGAGAGAGAAAGAGAAGATGTGAGTGAGAGAGAGAGCAAAAGAATCTGTGTGTGTGTGAGAAAGAGAAAGAGAAGCTGTGAGTGAGAGAGAGAGAAAGAGAAGCTGTGAGTGAGAGAGGGGGAAAGAGAGAAAGAGAAGATGTGAGAGAGAGAGAGAGAAAGAGAAGCAGTGAGTGATAGAGAGAGAGAGAGAAAGAGAAGCTGTGTGAGAGAGAGAGATAAGCTGTGAGGGTGTGTGAGAGAGAAAGAGAAGCTGTGAGTGAGAGAGAGAGAAAGAAAGAGAAATTAGAGTGAGAAAGAGAGAGAAAAAGAGAAGCTGTGAGTGGGAGAGAGAGAAAGAGAGTCTGTGAGTGAGAGAGAGAAGCTGTGAGTGAGAGAGAGAGAGAGCCTCTGTGAGTGAGAGAGAGAAAAAGAGAAGCTGTTAATGAGAGAGAGAGAGAAAGAGAAGCTGTGAGTGAGAGAGAGAGAAAGAGAAGCTGTGAGTGAGTGAGAGAGAGAAACGGAAGCTGTGAGTGAGAAAGAGAGAGAGAAAGAGAAGCTGTGAGTGAGAGAGAGAGAAAGAGAAGCTGTGAGTGTGTGAGAGAGAAAGAGAAGCTGTGAGTGAGAGAGAGAGAATGAGAAGCTGAGAGAGAGAAAGAGAAGCTGTGAGAGAGACAGAGAAAGAGAAGCTGTGAGTGAGAGAGAGAAAGAGAGTCTGTGTGAGAAAGAGAGAGAGAAAGAGAAACTGTGAGTGAGAGAAAGAGAAAGAGAAGCTGTGAGTGAGAGAGAGAGAAAGAGAAACTGTGTGTGTGTGAGAGAGAGAAACAGAAGCTGTGAGTGAGAGAGAGAAAGAGAAGCTGTGAGTGAGAGAGAGAGAGAAGCTGTGTGAGAGAGAGAGAGAAGCTGTGAGTGAGGGAGAGAGAAAGAGAAGCTGTGAGTGAGAGAGAGAGAGGCTTTGAGTGTGTGTGTGAGAGAAAGAGAAGCTGTGAGTGAGAGAGAGAGAGAAGCTGTGAGAGAGAGAGAAAGAAAGAGAAATTAGAGTGAGAAAGAGAGAGAAAAAGAGAGGCTGTGAGTGGGAGAGAGAGAAAGAGAGTCTGTGAGTGAGAGAGAGAAGCTGTGAGTGAGAGAGAGAGAGAGCCTCTGTGAGTGAGAGAGAGAGAAAGAGAAGCTGTTAATGAGAGAGAGAGAGAAAGAGAAGCTGTGAGTGAGAGAGAGAGAAAGAGAAGCTGTGAGTGAGAGAGAGAGAGAAAGAGAAATTAGAGTGAGAAAGAGAGAGAGAAAGAGAAGCTGTGAGTGGGAGAGACAGAAAGAGTGTCTGTGAGTGAGAGAGAGAGAAAGAGAAGCTGTGAGTGAGAGAGAGAGAAGCTGTGAGTGAGAGAGAACGATAAGCCGTGAGAGAAAGGGAAGCTGTAAATGAGAGAGAGAGAGAAAGAGAAGATGTGTGTGTGAGAGAGAGAGAGAAAGAGAAGCAGTGAGTGAGAGAGAAAGAAAAAGAGAATCTGTGAGTGAGAATGAGATAGAAAGAGAAGCTGTGAGTGAGTGAGAGAGAGATAGAGAAAGAGAAGCTGTGAGAAAGAAAGAGAGAAGCTGTGAGTGAGAGTGAGAGAGAGAAAGAGAAGCTGTGAGTGAGTGAGAGAGAAAGAAAGAGAAGCTGTGAGTGAGAGAGAGAGAAGCTGTGAGTGAGTGAGAGAGAGAAAGAGAAGCAGTGAGTGAGAGAGAGAGAGAAAGAGAAGCTGTGAGTTAGAGAAAGAAAGAAAGAGAAGCAGTGAGTGAGAGAGAGAGAGAGAAAGAGAAGCTGTGAGTGAGAGAGAGAGAGAAGCTGTGAGTGAGTGAGAGAGAAAAAGAGAAGCTGTGTGTGAGAGAGAGAGGGAAAGAGAAGCTGTGAGTGAGAGAGAGAGAGAGAAAAAGAAGCTGTGTGTGTGTGAGAGAGAGAAAGAGAAGCTATGAGTGAGATAGAGAGAGAAAGAGAAGCTGTTGGTGAGAGAGAGGGAAAGAGCTGTGAGTGAAAGTGAGAGAGCGAAGCTGTGTGTGTGTGATAGAGAGAAGATGTGAGTGAGAGAGAAAGTGAAGCTGTGAGTGAGAGAGAGAGAGAGAAGATGTGAGTGAGATAGAGAGAGAAAGAGAAGCTGTGAGTGAGAGAGAGAGAGAAGCTGTGAGTGAGAGAGAGGGAAAGAGAGAAAGAGAAGATGTGTGAGAGAGAGAAAGAGAAGCAGTGAGTGAGAGAGAGAGAGAGAGAAAGTGAAGCTGTAAGTGAGACAGAGAGAGAGAAAGAGAAGCTGTGAGAGAGAGAGGGAGGGAGAAAGAGAAGCTGTGAGAGAGAGAGATAAGCTGTGAGTGTGTGTGAGAGAGAAAGAGAAGCTGTGAGTGAGAGAGAGAGAAAGAAAGAGAAATTAGAGTGAGAAAGAGAGAGAAAAAGAGAAGCTGTGAGTGGGAGAGAGAGAAAGAGAGTCTGTGAGTGAGAGAGAGAAGCTGTGAGTGAGAGATAGAGAGAGCCTCTATGAGTGAGAGAGAGAAAAAGAGAAGCTGTTAATGAGAGAGAGAGAGAAAGAGAAGCTGTGAGTGAGAGAGAGAGAAAGAGAAGCTGTGAGTGAGTGAGAGAGAGAAACGGAAGCTGTGAGTGAGAGAGAGAGAGAAAGAGAAGCTGTGAGTGAGAGAGAGAGAAAGAGAAGCTGTGAGTGTGAGAGAGAGAAAGAGAAGCTGTGAGTGAGAGAGAGAGAATGAGAAGCTGAGAGAGAGAAAGAGAAGCTGTGAGAGAGACAGAGAAAGAGAAGCTGTGAGTGAGAGAGAGAAAGAGAGTCTGTGTGAGAAAGAGAGAGAGAAAGAGAAACTGTGAGTGAGAGAAAGAGAAAGAGAAGCTGTGAGTGAGAGAGAGAGAAAGAGAAACTGTGTGTGTGTGAGAGAGAGAAAGAGAAACTGTGAGTGAGAGAGAGAAAGAGAAGCTGTGAGTGAGAGAGAGAGAGAAGCTGTGAGAGAGAGAGAAGCTGTGAGTGAGGGAGAGAGAAAGAGAAGCTGTGAGTGAGAGAGAGAGAGGCTGTGAGTGTGTGTGTGAGAGAAAGAGAAGCTGTGAGTGAGAGAGAGAGAGAAGCTGTGAGAGAGAGAGAGAGAAAGAAAGAGAAATTAGAGTGAGAAAGAGAGAGAAAAAGAGAAGCTGTGAGTGGGAGAGAGAGAAAGAGAGTCTGTGAGTGAGAGAGAGAAGCTGTGAGTGAGAGAGAGAGAGAGCCTCTGTGAGTGAGAGAGAGAGAAAGAGAAGCTGTTAATGAGAGAGAGAGAGAAAGAAAGAGAAGCTGTGAGTGAGAGAGAGAAAGAGAAGCTGTGAGTGAGAGAGAGAGAGAGAAAGAGAAATTAGAGTGAGAAAGAGAGAGAAAGAGAAGCTGTGAGGGGGAAAGACAGAAAGAGTGTCTGTGAGAGAGAGAGAGAGAAAGAGAAGCTGTGAGTGAGAGAGAGAGAGAAGCTGTGAGTGAGAGAGAAGGATAAGCCGTGAGAGAAAGGGAAGCTGTAAATGAGAGAGAGAGAGAAAGAGAAGATGTGTGAGAGAGAGAGAGAGAAAGAGAAGCAGTGAGTGAGAGAGAAAGAAAAAGAGAAGCTGTGAGTGAGAATGAGATAGAAAGAGAAGCTGAGAGTGAGTGAGAGAGAGATAGAGAAAGAGAAGCTGTGAGAGAGAAAGAGAGAAGCTGTGAGTGAGAGAGTGAGAGAGAGAAAGAGAAGCTGTGAGTGAGTGAGAGAGAAAGAAAGAGAAGCTGTGAGTGAGAGAGAGAGAAGCTGTGAGTGAGTGAGAGAGAGAAAGAGAAGCAGTGAGTGAGAGAGAGAGAGAAAGAGAAGCTGTGAGTTAGAGAAAGAAAGAAAGAGAAGCAGTGAGTGAGAGAGAGAGAAAGAAAGAGAAGCTGTGAGTGAGAGAGAGAGAGAAGCTGTGAGTGAGTGAGAGAGAAAAAGAGAAGCTGTGTGTGAGAGAGAGAGGGAAAGAGAAGCTGTGAGTGAGAGAGAGAGAGAAAAAGAAGCTGTGTGTGAGAGAGAGAGAGAAAGAGAAGCTATGAGTGAGATAGAGAGAGAAAGAGAAGCTGTTGGTGAGAGAGAGGGAAAGAGCTGTGAGTGAAAGTGAGAGAGCGAAGCTGTGTGTGTGTGATAGAGAGAAGATGTGAGTGAGAGAGAAAGTGAAGCTGTGAGTGAGAGAGAGAGAGAGAAGATGTGAGTGAGATAGAGAGAGAAAGAGAAGCTGTGAGTGAGAGAGAGAAAGAGAAGCTGTGAGTGAGAGAGAGGGAAAGAGAGAAAGAGAAGATGTGAGAGAGAGAGAGAGAAAGAGAAGCAGTGAGTGAGAGAGAGAGAGAGAGAAAGAGAAGCTGTGAGTGAGACAGAGAGAGAGATAGAGAAGCTGTGAGAGAGAGAGGGAGGGAGAAAGAGAAGCTGTGTGTGAGAGAGAGATAAGCTGTGAGTGTGTGTGAGAGAGAAAGAGAAGCTGTGAGTGTGAGAGAGAGAAAGAGAAGCTGTGAGTGAGAGAGAGAGAAAGTAAGAGAAGCTGTGAGTGAGACAGAGAGAAAGAAAGAGAAGCTGTGAGTGAGAGAGAGAGGTAGAAAGATAAGATGTGTGTGTGTGTGAGAGAGAGAGAGCAGCTGTGAGTGAGAGAGAGAGAGAAAGAGACGCTGTGATTGAGAGAGAGAGAGAGAGAGAAATAGA
Source organism: Bradypodion pumilum (assembly GCA_035047305.1). Lineage (NCBI taxonomy): Eukaryota > Metazoa > Chordata > Lepidosauria > Squamata > Chamaeleonidae > Bradypodion > Bradypodion pumilum. The sequence goes on along the minus strand of JAWDJD010000001.1, from coordinate 267,071,693 downwards.
AGCTGTGAGTGAGAGAGAGAGAGAAAGAGAAGATGTGAGTGAGAGAGAGGGAGAGAGAGAAAGAGAAGATGTGAGTGTGAGAGAGAGAGAAAGAGAAGCAGTGAGTGTGACAGGGAGAGAGTAAAAGAGAAGCTGTGAGTGTGAGAGAGAGAGAAAGAGAAGCTGTGAGTTAGAGAAAGAAAGAAAGAGAAGCAGTGAGTGAGAGAGAGAGAAAGAAAGAGAAGCTGTGAGTGAGAGAGAGAGAGAAGCTGTGAGTGAGTGAGAGAGAGAAAGAGAAGCTGTGTGTGTGTGAGAGAGAGAAAGAGAAGCTGTGAGTGAGAGAGAGAGAGCAAAAGAATCTCTGTGTGTGTGTGAGAGAGAAAGAGAAGCTGTGAGTGAGATAGAGAGAGAAAGAGAAGCTGTTGGTGAGAGAGAGGGAAAGAGCTGTGAGTGAGAGTGAGAGAGTGAAGCTGTGTGTGTGTGAGAGAGAGAAGATGTGAGTGAGAGAGAAAGTGAAGCTGTGAGTGAGAGAGAGAGAGAGAAGATGTGTGTGAGTGATAGAGAAAGAGAAGCTGTGAGTGAGAGAGAGAGAAAGAGAAGCTGTGAGTGAGAGAGAGGGAAAGAGAGAAAGAGAAGATGTGAGTGAGAGAGAGAGAGAAAGAGAAGCAGTGAGTGAGAGAGAGAGAGAGAAAGAGAAGCTGTGAGTGAGACAGAGAGAGAGAAAGAGAAGCTGTGAGAGAGAGAGGGAGGGAGAAAGAGAAGCTGTGTGAGAGAGAGAGATAAGCTGTGAGTGTGTGTGAGAGAGAAAGAGAAGCTGTGAGTGAGAGAGAGAGAAAGAAAGAGAAATTAGAGTGAGAAAGAGAGAGAAAAAGAGAAGCTGTGAGTGGGAGAGAGAGAAAGAGAGTCTGTGAGTGAGAGAGAGAAGCTGTGAGTGAGAGAGAGAGAGAGACTCTGTGAGTGAGAGAGAGAGAAAGAGAAGCTGTTAATGAGAGAGAGAGAGAGAAAGAGAAGCTGTGAGTGAGAGAGAGAGAAAGAGAAGCTGTGAGTGAGAGAGAGAGAGAAAGAGAAATTAGAGTGAGAAAGAGAGAGAGAAAGAGAAGCTGTGAGAGGGAGAGAGAGAAAGAGTGTCTGTGAGTGAGAGAGAGAGAAAGAGAAGCTGTGAGTGAGAGAGAGAGAAAAGCTGTGAGTGAGAGAGAAGGATAAGCCGTGAGAGAAAGGGAAGCTGTAAATGAGAGAGAGAGAGAGAAAGAGAAGATGTGTGTGAGAGAGAGAGAGAGAAAGAGAAGCAGTGAGTGAGAGAGAAAGAAAAAGAGAAGCTGTGAGTGAGAATGAGATAGAAAGAGAAGCTGTGAGTGAGTGAGAGAGAGATAGAGAAAGAGAAGCTGTGAGAGAGAAAGAGAGAAGCTGTGAGTGAGAGAGTGAGAGAGAGAGAGAAAGAGAAGCTGTGAGTGAGTGAGAGAGAAAGAAAGAGAAGCTGTGAGTGAGAGAGAGAGAGAAGCTGTGAGTGAGTGAGAGAGAGAAAGAGAAGCTGTTAATGAGAGAGTGAGAGAAAGAGAAGCTGTGAGTGAGAGAGAGAGAAAGAGAAGCTGTGAGTGAGAGTGAGAGAGAGAAAGAGAAATTAGAGTGAGAAAGAGAGAGAGAAAGAGAAGCTGTGAGTGGGAGAGAGAGAAAGAGTGTCTGTGAGTGAGAGAGAGAGAAAGAGAAGCTGTGAGTGAGGGAGAGAGAGAAGCTGTGAGTGAGAGAGAAGGATAAGCCGTGAGAGAAAGGGAAGCTGTAAATGAGAGAGAGAGAGAGAGAGAGAAGATGTGTGTGAGAGAGAGAGAGAAAGAGAAGCAGTGAGTGAGAGAGAAAGAAAAAGAGAAGCTGTGAGTGAGAATGAGATAGAAAGAGAAGCTGTGAGTGAGTGAGAGAGAGATAGAGAAAGAGAAGCTGTGAGAGAGAAAGAGAGAAGCTGTGAGTGAGAGAGTGAGATAGAGAAAGAGAAGCTGTGAGTGAGTGAGAGAGAAAGAAAGAGAAGCTGTGAGTGAGAGAGAGAGAAGCTGTGAGTGAGTGAGAGAGAGAAAAAGAAGCAGTGAGTGAGAGAGAGAGAGAAAGAGAAGCTGTGAGTTAGAGAAAGAAAGAAAGAGAAGCAGTGAGTGAGAGAGAGAGAAAGAAAGAGAAGCTGTGAGTGAGACAGAGAGAGAAGCTGTGAGTGAGTGAGAGAGAAAAAGAGAAGCTGTGTGTGAGAGAGAGGGGGGGAAAGAGAAGCTGTGAGTGAGAGAGAGAGAGAAAAAGAAGCTGTGTGTGTGAGAGAGAGAGAAAGAGAAGCTATGAGTGAGATAGAGAGAGATAGAGAAGCTGTTGGTGAGAGAGAGGGAAAGAGCTGTGTGTGAAAGTGAGAGAGCGAGGCTGTGTGTGTGTGATAGAGAGAAGATGTGAGTGAGAGAGAAAGTGAAGCTGTGAGTGAGAGAGAGAGAGAAGATGTGAGTGAGATAGAGAGAGAAAGAGAAGCTGTGAGTGAGAGAGAGAGAAAGAGAAGCTGTGAGTGAGAGAGAGGGAAAGAAAGAGAGAAAGAGAAGATGTGAGAGAGAGAGAGAGAAAGAGAAGCAGTGAGTAAGAGAGAGAGAGAGAGAGAAAGAGAAGCTGTGAGTGAGACAGAGAGAGAGATAGAGAAGCTGTGAGAGAGAGAGGGAGGGAGAAAGAGAAGCTGTGAGAGAGAGAGAGATAAGCTGTGAGTGTGTGTGAGAGAGAAAGAGAACCTGTGAGTGTGAGAGAGAGAAAGAGAAGCTGTGAGTGAGAGAGAGAGAAAGTAAGAGAAGCTGTGAGTGAGACAGAGAGAAAGAGAGAGAAGCTGTGAGTGAGACAGAGAGGTAGAAAGATATGATGTGTGTGTGAGAGAGAGAGAGAAGCTTGAGTGAGAGAGAGAGAAAGAGACGCTGTGATTGAGAGAGAGAGAGAGAGAAATAGAAGCTGTGAGTGAGAGAGAGAGAAAGAGAAGCTGTGAGTGAGAGAGAGGGAAAGAGAGAAAGAGAAGATGTGAGTGAGAGAGAGAGAGAAAGAGAAGCAGTGAGTGAGAGAGAGAGAGAGAGAAAGAGAAGCTGTGAGTGAGACAGAGAGAGAGAAAGAGAAGCTGTGAGAGAGAGAGGGAGGGAGAAAGTGAAGCTGTGTGAGAGAGAGAGATAAGCTGTGAGTCTGTGTGAGAGAGAAAGAGAAGCTGTGAGTGAGAGAGAGAGAAAGAAAGAGAAATTAGAGTGAGAAAGAGAGAGAAAAAGAGAAGCTGTGAGTGGGAGAGAGAGAAAGAGAGTCTGTGAGTGAGAGAGAGAAGCTGTGAGTGAGAGAGAGAGAGAGCCTCTGTGAGTAAGAGAGAGAGAAAGAGAAGCTGTTAATGAGAGAGAGAGAGAGAAAGAGAAGCTGTGAGTGAGAGAGAGAGAAAGAGAAGCAGTGAGTGAGAGAGAGAGAGAGAAAGAGAAATTAGAGTGAGAAAGAGAGAGAGAAAGAGAAGCTGTGAGAGGGAGAGAGAGAAAGAGTGTCTGTGAGTGAGAGAGAGAGAAAGAGAAGCTGTGAGTGAGAGAGAGAGAGAAGCTGTGAGTGAGAGAGAAGGATAAGCCGTGAGAGAAAGGGAAGCTGTAAATGAGAGAGAGAGAGAGAAAGAGAAGATGTGTGTGAGAGAGAGAGAGAGAAAGAGAAGCAGTGAGTGAGAGAGAAAGAAAAAGAGAAGCTGTGAGTGAGAATGAGATAGAAAGTGAAGCTGTGAGTGAGTGAGAGAGAGATAGAGAAAGAGAAGCTGTGAGAGAGAAAGAGAGAAGCTGTGAGTGAGTGAGAGAGAGAGAAAGAGAAGCTGTGAGTGAGTGAGAGAGAAAGAAAGAGAAGCTGTGAGTGAGAGAGAGAGAGAAGCTGTGAGTGAGTGAGAGAGAGAAAGAGAAGCAGTGAGTGAGAGAGAGAGAAAGAGAAGCTGTGAGTTAGAGAAAGAAAGAAAGAGAATTAGTGAGTGAGAGAGAGAAAGAAAGAGAAGCTGTGAGTGAGAGAGAGAGAGAAGCTGTGAGTGAGTGAGAGAGAGAAAGAGAAGCTGTGTGTGAGAGAGAGAGGGAAAGAGAAGCTGTGAGAGAGAGAGAGAAAAAGAAGCTGTGTGTGTGTGAGAGAGAGAAAGAGAAGCTATGAGTGACATAGAGAGAAAGAGAAGCTGTTGGTGAGAGAGAGGGAAAGAGCTGTGAGTGAAAGTGAGAGAGCGAAGCTGTGTGTGTGTGATAGAGAGAAGATGTGAGTGAGAGAGAAAGTGAAGCTGTGAGTGAGAGAGAGAGAGAGAGAAGATGTGAGTGAGATAGAGAGAGAAAGAGAAGCTGTGAGTGAGAGAGAGAGAAAGAGAAGCTGTGAGTGAGAGAGAGGGAAAGAGAGAAAGAGAAGATGTGAGAGAGAGAGAGAGAGAAAGAGAAGCAGTGAGTGAGAGAGAGAGAGAGAGAGAGAGAAGCTGTGAGTGAGACAGAGAGAGAGATAGAGAAGTTGTGAGAGAGAGAGGGAGGGAGAAAGAGAAGCTGTGTGAGAGAGAGAGATAAGCTGTGAGTGTGTGTGTGAGAGAAAGAGAAGCTGTGAGTGTGTGAGAGAGAAAGAGAAGCTGTGAGAGAGAGAGAGAGAAAGAAATAGAAGCTGTGAGTGAGAGAGAGAGAGAAAGAGAAGCTGTGACTGAGAGTGAGAGAGAGAGAGAAAGAGAAGCTGTGATTGAGAGAGAGAGAAAGAGAAGATGTGAGTGAGAGAGAGGGAGAGAGAGAAAGAGAAGATGTGAGTGTGTGAGAGAGAGAGAAAGAGAAGCAGTGAGTGTGACAGGGAGAGAGTAAAAGAGAAGCTGTGAGTGAGAGAGAGAGAGAAAGAGAAGCTGTGAGTTAGAGAAAGAAAGAAAGAGAAGCAGTGAGTGAGAGAGAGAGAAAGAAAGAGAAGCTGTGAGTGAGAGAGAGAGAGAAGCTGTGAGTGAGTGAGAGAGAGAAAGAGAAGCTGTGTGTGTGAGAGAGAGAGAAAGAGAAGCTGTGAGTGAGAGAGGGAGAGCAAAAGAATCTGTGTGTGTGAGAGAGAGAGAAAGAGAAGCTGTGAGTGAGATAGAGAGAGAAAGAGAAGCTGTTGGTGAGAGAGAGGGAAAGAGCTGTGAGTGAGAGTGAGAGAGCGAAGCTGTGTGTGTGTGTGTGTGTGAAAGAGAAGATGTGAGTGAGAGAGAAAGTGAAGCTGTGAGTGAGAGAGAGAGAGAGAAGAAGTGTGTGAGTGATAGAGAAAGAGAAGCTGTGAGTGAGAGAGAGAGAAAGAGAAGCTGTGAGTGAGAGAGAGGGAAAGAGAGAAAGAGAAGATGTGAGTGAGAGAGAGAGAGAAAGAGAAGCAGTGAGTGAGAGAGAGAGAGAAAGAGAAGCTGTGAGTGAGACAGAGAGAGAGAAAGAGAAGCTGTGAGAGAGAGAGGGAGGGAGAAAGAGAAGCTGTGTGAGAGAGAGAGATAAGCTGTGAGTGTGTGTGAGAGAGAAAGAGAAGCTGTGAGTGAGAGAGAGAGAAAGAAAGAGAAATTAGAGTGAGAAAGAGAGAGAAAAAGAGAAGCTGTGAGTGGGAGAGAGAGAAAGAGAGTCTGTGAGTGAGAGAGAGAAGCTGTGAGTGAGAGTGAGAGCCTCTGTGAGTGAGAGAGAGAGAAAGAGAAGCTGTTAATGAGAGAGAGAGAAAGAGAAGCTGTGAGTGAGAGAGAGAGAAAGAGAAGCTGTGAGTGAGTGAGAGAGAGAAACGGAAGCTGTGAGTGAGAGAGAGAGAGAGAAAGAGAAGCTGTGAGAGAGAGAGAGAGAAAGAGAAGCTGTGAGTGTGAGAGAGAGAAAGAGAATCTGTGAGTGAGAGAGAGAGAATGAGAAGCTGAGAGAAAGAGAAAGAGAAGCTGTGAGAGAGACAGAGAAAGAGAAGCTGTGAGTGAGAGAGAGAAACAGAGTCTGTGTGAGAAAGAGAGAGAGAAAGAGAAACTGTGAGTGAGAGAAAGAGAAAGACAAGCTGTGAGTGAGAGAGAGAGAAAGAGAAACTGTGTGTGAGAGAGAGAGAGAAACAGAAGCTGTGAGTGAGAGAGAGAAAGAGAAGCTGTGAGTGAGAGAGAGAGAGAAGCTGTGAGAGAGAGAGAGAGAAGCTGTGAGTGAGGGAGAGAGAAAGAGAAGCTGTGAGTGAGAGAGAGAGAGGCTGTGAGTGTGTGTGTGAGAGAAAGAGAAGCTGTGAGTGAGAGAGAGAGAGAAGATGTGAGAGAGAGTGAGAAAGAGAAGGTGTGAGTGAGAAAAAGAGAGAGAGAAGCTGTGAGTGAGAGAGAGAGAGATAGAGAAGCTGTGAGTGAGAGAGAGAGAAGCTGTGAGTGTGTGAGAGAGAAAGAGAAGCTGTGAGTGAGAGAGAGAGAATGAGAAGCTGAGAGAGAGAGAGAAAGAGAAGCTGTGAGAGAGAGAGAGAAAGAGAAGCTGTGAGTGAGAGAGAGAAAGAGAGTCTGTGTGAGAAAGAGAGAGAGAAAGAGAAACTGTGAGTGAGAGAGAGAGAAAAAAAGAAGCTGTGTGTGTGTGAGAGAGAAAGAGAAGCTGTGAGTGAGATAGAGAGAGAAAGAGAAGCTATTAGTGAGAGAGAGGGAAAGAGAAGCTGTGAGTGAGAGTGAGGGAGAGAAGCTGTGTGTGTGTGAGAGAGAGAAGATATGAGTGTGAGAAAGAAAGAGAAGCTGTGAGTGAGACAGAGAGAGAAAGAGAAGCTGTGAGTGAGACAGAGAGGGAGAAAGAGAAGCTTTGTGTGTGTGAGATAGAAAGAGAAGCTGTGAGTGAGAGTGAGTGAGATAGAGAGAATGAGAAGCTGTGAGTGAGAGAGAGAGAGAAAGAGAAGCTGTGAGTGAGAGAGAGAGAGAATGAGAAGCTGTGAGTGAGAGAGAGAAGCTGTGAGTGAGTGAGAGAGAGAGAGAAGATGTGAGTGAGAGAGAGAGAGAGAAAGAGAATCTGTGAGTGAGAGAGATAGAAAGTAAGAGAAGCTGTGAGTGAGACAGAGAGAGAAAGAGAAGCTGTGAGTGAGAGACAGAGGGAGAAAGATAAGCTGTGTGAGAGAGAGAGAAAGAGAAGCTGTGAGTGAGAGAGAGAGAGAAAGAGAAGCTGTGATTGAGCGTGAGAGAGAGAGATAAAGAGAAGCTGTGAGTGAGAGAGAGAGAAAGAGAAGCTGTGAGTGAGAGAGAGAAGCTGTGAGTGAGAGAGAGAAAGAGAAGCTGTGATTAAGAGTGAGAGAGAGAAAGAGAAGCTGTGAGTGGGAGAGAGAGAAAGAGAGTCTGTGAGTGAGAGAGAGAGAAAGAGAAGCTGTGAGTGAGTGAGAGAGAGAAAGGGAAGCTGTGAGTGAGAGAGAGAGAAAGAGAACCTGTCAGTGAGAGAGAGAGAGAAAGAAAGAGAAGCTGTGATTGAGAAGGCGAGGGAAAGAGAAGCTGTGAGTGAGTGAGCGAGAGAGAGAGAGAAAGAGAAGCTGTGAGAGAGAAAGAGAGAAGCTGTGAGTGAGAGAGTGAGAGAGAGAAAAGAAGCTGTTAGTGAGTGAGAGAGAGAGAGAAAGAGATGTGAGTGAGAGAGAGAGAATGAAAGAGAATCTGTGAGTGAGAGAGAGAGAGAGAAGCTGAGAGTGAGAGAGAGAAATTGAAGCTGTGAGTGAGTGAGAGAGAGAAAGAGAAGCTGTGTGTGTGAGAGAGCAAGATAGTATGAGAAAGAGAGAGTGAAAGAGAAGCTGTGAGAGAGAGAGAGAAGCTGTGAGTGAGAGAGTGAGAAAGAGAGTGAGGAAGAGAGAGTAAAAGAGAAGCTGTGAGTGAGAGAGAGAGAGAAGCTGTGACTGAGAGAGAGAAGCTGTGACTGAGAGAGAGAGAGAAAGAGAAGCTGTGAGTGAGAGAGAGAAAGAGAAGCTGTTAATGAGAGAGAGAGAGAAAGAGAAGCTGTGAGTGAGAGAGAGAGAAAGAGAAGCTGTGAGTGAGAGTGAGAGAGAGAAAGAGAAATTAGAGTGAGAAAGAGAGAGAGAAAGAGAAGCTGTGAGTGGGAGAGAGAGAAAGAGTGTCTGTCAGTGAGAGAGAGAGAAAGAGAAGCTGTGAGTGAGAGAGAGAGAGAAGCTCTGAGTGAGAGAGAAGGATAAGCCATGAGAGAAAGGGAAGCTGTAAATGAGAGAGAGAGAAAGAGAAGATGTGTGTGAGAGAGAGAGAGAGAAAGAGAAGCAGTGAGTGAGAGAGAAAGAAAAAGAGAAGCTGTGAGTGAGAATGAGATAGAAAGAGAAGCTGTGAGTGAGTGAGAGAGAGATAGAGAAAGAGAAGCTGTGAGAGAGAAAGAGAGAAGCTGTGAGTGAGAGAGTGAGATAGAGAAAGAGAAGCTGTGAGTGAGTGAGAGAGAAAGAAAGAGAAGCTGTGAGTGAGAGAGAGAGAGAAGCTGTGAGTGAGTGAGAGAGAGAAAGAGAAGCAGTGAGTGAGAGAGGGAGAGAAAGAGAAGCTGTGAGTTAGAGAGAGAGAAGCTGTGAGTGTGTGTGAGAGAGAAAGAGAAGCTGTGAGTGTGAGAGAGAGAAAGAGAAGCTGTGAGTGAGAGAGAGAGAAAGTAAGAGAAGCTGTGAGTGAGACAGAGAGAAAGAGAGAGAAGCTGTGAGTGAGAGAGAGAGGTAGAAAGATAAGATGTGTGTGTGAGAGAGAGAGAGAAGCTGTGAGTGAGAGAGAGAGAAAGAGACGCTGTGATTGAGAGAGAGAGAAATAGAAGCTGTGAGTGAGAGAGAGAGAGAAAGAGAAGCTGTGATTGAGAGTGAGAGAGAGAGAGAAAGAGAAGCTGTGATTGAGAGAGAGAGAAAGAGAAGATGTGAGTGAGAGAGAGGGAGAGAGAGAAAGAGAAGATGTGAGTGTGAGAGAGAGAGAAAGAGAAGCAGTGAGTGTGACAGGGAGAGAGTAAAAGAGAAGCTGTGAGTGAGAGAGAGAGAGAAAGAGAAGCTGTGAGTTAGAGAAAGAAAGAAAGAGAAGCAGTGAGTGAGAGAGAAAGAAAGAAAGAAAGAGAAGCTGTGAGTGAGTGAGAGAGAGAAGCTGTGAGTGAGTGAGAGAGAGAAAGAGAAGCTGTGTGTGTGAGAGAGAGAGAAAGAGAAGCTGTGAGTGAGAGAGAGAGAAGCTGTGAGTGAGTGAGAGAGAGAAAGAGAAGCAGTGAGTGAGAGAGAGAGAAAGAGAAGCTGTGAGTTAGAGAAAGAAAGAAAGAGAAGCAGTGAGTGAGAGAGAGAGAAAGAAAGAGAAGCTGTGAGTGAGAGAGAGAGAGAAGCTGTGAGTGAGTGAGAGAGAAAAAGAGAAGCTGTGTGTGAGAGAGAGAGGGAAAGAGAAGCTGTGAGTGAGAGAGAGAGAGAAAAAGAAGCTGTGTGTGTGAGAGAGAGAGAAAGAGAAGCTATGAGTGAGATAGAGAGAGAAAGAGAAGCTGTTGGTGAGAGAGAGGGAAAGAGCTGTGAGTGAAAGTGAGAGAGCGAAGCTGTGTGTGTGTGATAGAGAGAAAATGTGAGTGAGAGAGAAAGTGAAGCTGTGAGTGAGAGAGAGAGAGAGAAGATGTGAGTGAGATAGAGAGAGAAAGAGAAGCTGTGAGTGAGAGAGAGAAAGAGAAGCTGTGAGTGAGAGAGAGGGAAAGAGAGAAAGAGAAGATGTGAGAGAGAGAGAGAGAAAGAGAAGCAGTGAGTGAGAGAGAGAGAGAGAGAAAGAGAAGCTGGGAGTGAGACAGAGAGAGAGATAGAGAAGCTGTGAGAGAGAGAGGGAGGGAGAAAGAGAAGCTGTGAGAGAGAGAGAGATAAGCTGTGAGTGTGTGTGAGAGAGAAAGAGAAGCTGTGAGTGTGAGAGAGAGAAAGAGAAGCTGTGAGTGAGAGAGAGAGAAAGTAAGAGAAGCTGTGAGTGAGACAGAGAGAAAGAAAGAGAAGCTGTGAGTGAGAGAGAGAGGTAGAAAGATAAGATGTGTGTGTGTGTGAGAGAGAGAGAAGCTGTGAGTGAGAGAGAGAGAGAAAGAGACGCTGTGATTGAGAGAGAGAGAGAGAGAAATAGAAGCTGTGAGTGAGAGAGAGAGAAAGAGAAGCTGTGATTGAGAGTGAGAGAGAGAGAGAAAGAGAAGCTGTGATTGAGAGAGAGAGAAAGAGAAGATGTGAGTGAGAGAGAGGGAGAGAGAGAAAGAGAAGATGTGAGTGTGAGAGAGAGAGAAAGAGAAGCAGTGAGTGTGACAGGGAAAGAGTAAAAGAGAAGCTGTGAGTGAGAGAGAGAGAGAAAGAGAAGCTGTGAGTTAGAGAAAGAAAGAAAGAGAAGCAGTGAGTGAGAGAGAGAGAAAGAAAGAGAAGCTGTGAGTGAGAGAGAGAGAGAAGCTGTGAGTGAGTGAGAGAGAGAAAGAGAAGCTGTGTGTGTGTGAGAGAGAGAAAGAGAAGCTGTGAGTGAGAGAGAGAGAGCAAAAGAATCTGTGTGTGTGTGTGAGAGAGAAAGAGAAGCTGTGAGTGAGATAGAGAGAGAAAGAGAAGCTGTTGGTGAGAGAGAGGGAAAGAGCTGTGAGTGAGAGTGAGAGAGCGAAGCTGTGTGTGTGAGAGAGAGAAGATGTGAGAGAGAGAGAAAGTGAAGCTGTGAGTGAGAGAGAGAGAGAGAAGCTGTGAGTGAGAGAGAGAGAAAGAGAAGCTGTGAGTGAGAGAGAGGGAAAGAGAGAAAGAGAAGATGTGAGTGAGAGAGAGAGAGAAAGAGAAGCAGTGAGTGAGAGAGAGAGAGAGAAAGAGAAGCTGTGAGTGAGACAGAGAGAGAGAAAGAGAAGCTGTGAGAGAGAGAGGGAGGGAGAAAGAGAAGCTGTGAGAGAGAGAGAGATAAGCTGTGAGTGTGTGTGAGAGAGAAAGAGAAGCTGTGAGTGAGAGAGAGAGAAAGAAAGAGAAATTAGAGTGAGAAAGAGAGAGAAAAAGAGAAGCTGTGAGTGGGAGAGAGAGAAAGAGAGTCTGTGAGTGAGAGAGAGAAGCTGTGAGTGAGAGAGAGAGAGAGCCTCTGTGAGTGAGAGAGAGAGAAAGAGAAGCTGTTAATGAGAGAGAGAGAGAAAGAGAAGCTGTGAGTGAGAGAGAGAGAAAGAGAAGCTGTGAGTGAGAGAGAGAGAGAGAAAGAGAAATTAGAGTGAGAAAGAGAGAGAGAAAGAGAAGCTGTGAGAGGGAGAGAGAGAAAGAGTGTCTGTGAGTGAGAGAGAGAGAAAGAGAAGCTGTGAGTGAGAGAGAGAAAAGCTGTGAGTGAGAGAGAAGGATAAGCCGTGAGAGAAAGGGAAGCTGTAAATGAGAGAGAGAGAGAGAAAGAGAAGATGTGTGTGAGAGAGAGAGAGAGAAAGAGAAGCAGTGAGTGAGAGAGAAAGAAAAAGAGAAGCTGTGAGTGAGAATGAGATAGAAAGAGAAGCTGTGAGTGAGTGAGAGAGAGATAGAGAAAGAGAAGCTGTGAGAGAGAAAGAGAGAAGCTGTGAGTGAGAGAGTGAGAGAGAGAGAGAAAGAGAAGCTGTGAGTGAGTGAGAGAGAAAGAAAGAGAAGCTGTGAGTGAGAGAGAGAGAGAAGCTGTGAGTGAGTGAGAGAGAGAAAGAGAAGCTGTTAATGAGAGAGTGAGAGAAAGAGAAGCTGTGAGTGAGAGAGAGAGAAAGAGAAGCTGTGAGTGAGAGTGAGAGAGAGAAAGAGAAATTAGAGTGAGAAAGAGAGAGAGAAAGAGAAGCTGTGAGTGGGAGAGAGAGAAAGAGTGTCTGTGAGTGAGAGAGAGAGAAAGAGAAGCTGTGAGTGAGAGAGAGAGAGAAGCTGTGAGTGAGAGAGAAGGATAAGCCGTGAGAGAAAGGGAAGCTGTAAATGAGAGAGAGAGAGAGAGAGAGAAGATATGTGTGTGAGAGAGAGAGAGAAAGAGAAGCAGTGAGTGAGAGAGAAAGAAAAAGAGAAGCTGTGAGTGAGAATGAGATAGAAAGAGAAGCTGTGAGTGAGTGAGAGAGAGATAGAGAAGGAGAAGCTGTGAGAGAGAAAGAGAGAAGCTGTGAGTGAGAGAGTGAGATAGAGAAAGAGAAGCTGTGAGTGAGTGAGAGAGAAAGAAAGAGAAGCTGTGAGTGAGAGAGAGAGAAGCTGTGAGTGAGTGAGAGAGAGAAAGAGAAGCAGTGAGTGAGAGAGAGGGAGAAAGAGAAGCTGTGAGTTAGAGAAAGAAAGAAAGAGAAGCAGTGAGTGAGAGAGAGAGAAAGAAAGAGAAGCTGTGAGTGAGACAGAGAGAGAAGCTGTGAGTGAGTGAGAGAGAAAAAGAGAAGCTGTGTGTGAGAGAGAGAGGGGGAAAGAGAAGCTGTGAGTGAGAGAGAGAGAGAGAGAAAGAAGCTGTGTGTGTGTGAGAGAGAGAAAGAGAAGCTATGAGTGAGATAGAGAGAGAAAGAGAAGCTGTTGGTGAGAGAGAGGGAAAGAGCTGTGAGTGAAAGTGAGAGAGCGAGGCTGTGTGTGTGTGATAGAGAGAAGATGTGAGTGAGAGAGAAAGTGAAGCTGTGAGTGAGAGAGAGAGAGAAGATGTGAGTGAGATAGAGAGAGAAAGAGAAGCTGTGAGTGAGAGAGAGAGAAAGAGAAGCTGTGAGTGAGAGAGAGGGAAAGAGAGAAAGAGAAGATGTGAGAGAGAGAGAGAGAAAGAGAAGCAGTGAGTAAGAGAGAGAGAGAGAGAGAAAGAGAAGCTGTGAGTGAGACAGAGAGAGAGATAGAGAAGCTGTGAGAGAGAGAGGGAGGGAGAAAGAGAAGCTGTGAGAGAGAGAGAGATAACCTGTGAGTGTGTGTGAGAGAGAAAGAGAAGCTGTGAGTGTGAGAGAGAGAAAGAGAAGCTGTGAGTGAGAGAGAGAGAAAGTAAGAGAAGCTGTGAGTGAGACAGAGAGAAAGAGAGAGAAGCTGTGAGTGAGAGAGAGAGGTAGAAAGATAAGATGTGTGAGAGAGAGAGAGAGAGAGAAGCTTGAGTGAGAGAGAGAGAAAGAGACGCTGTGATTGAGAGAGAGAGAGAGAAATAGAAGCTGTGAGTGAGAGAGAGAGAAAGAGAAGCTGTGAGTGAGAGAGAGGGAAAGAGAGAAAGAGAAGATGTGAGTGAGAGAGAGAGAGAAAGAGAAGCAGTGAGTGAGAGAGAGAGAGAGAGAAAGAGAAGCTGTGAGTGAGACAGAGAGAGAGAAAGAGAAGCTGTGAGAGAGAGAGGGAGGGAGAAAGAGAAGCTGTGAGAGAGAGAGAGATAAGCTGTGAGTGTGTGTGAGAGAAAGAGAAGCTGTGAGTGAGAGAGAGAGAAAGAAAGAGAAATTAGAGTGAGAAAGAGAGAGAAAAAGAGAAGCTGTGAGTGGGAGAGAGAGAAAGAGAGTCTGTGAGTGAGAGAGAGAAGCTGTGAGTGAGAGAGAGAGAGAGCCTCTGTGAGTGAGAGAGAGAGAAAGAGAAGCTGTTAATGAGAGAGAGAGAGAGAAAGAGAAGCTGTGAGTGAGAGAGAGAGAAAGAGAAGCTGTGAGTGAGAGAGAGAGAGAGAAAGAGAAATTAGAGTGAGAAAGAGAGAGAGAAAGAGAAGCTGTGAGAGGGAGAGAGAGAAAAAGTGTCTGTGAGTGAGAGAGAGAGAAAGAGAAGCTGTGAGTGAGAGAGAGAGAGAAGCTGTGAGTGAGAGAGAAGGATAAGCCGTGAGAGAAAGGGAAGCTGTAAATGAGAGAGAGAGAGAGAAAGAGAAGATGTGTGTGTGAGAGAGAGAGAGAAAGAGAAGCAGTGAGTGAGAGAGAAAGAAAAAGAGGAGCTGTGAGTGAGAATGAGATAGAAAGTGAAGCTGTGAGTGAGTGAGAGAGAGAGAGAGAAAGAGAAGCTGTGAGAGAGAAAGAGAGAAGCTGTGAGTGAGAGAGTGAGAGAGAGAAAGAGAAGCTGTGAGTGAGTGAGAGAGAAAGAAAGAGAAGCTGTGAGTGAGAGAGAGAGAGAAGCTGTGAGTGAGTGAGAGAGAGAAAGAGAAGCAGTGAGTGAGAGAGAGAGAGAAAGAGAAGCTGTGAGTTAGAGAAAGAAAGAAAGAGAATTAGTGAGTGAGTGAGAGAAAGAAAGAGAAGCTGTGAGTGAGAGAGAGAGAGAAGCTGTGAGTGAGAGAGAGAGAGAGAAAAAGAAGCTGTGTGTGTGAGAGAGAGAGAAAGAGAAGCTATGAGTGAGATAGAGAGAGAAAGAGAAGCTGTTGGTGAGAGAGAGGGAAAGAGCTGTGAGTGAAAGTGAGAGAGCGAAGCTGTGTGTGTGTGATAGAGAGAAGATGTGAGTGAGAGAGAAAGTGAAGCTGTGAGTGAGAGAGAGAGAGAGAGAAGATGTGAGTGAGATAGAGAGAGAAAGAGAAGCTGTGAGTGAGAGAGAGAGAAAGAGAAGCTGTGAGTGAGAGAGAGGGAAAGAGAGAAAGAGAAGATGTGAGAGAGAGAGAGAGAAAGAGAAGCAGTGAGTGAGAGAGAGAGAGAGAGAGAAGCTGTGAGTGAGACAGAGAGAGAGATAGAGAAGTTGTGAGAGAGAGAGGGAGGGAGAAAGAGAAGCTGTGTGAGAGAGAGAGATAAGCTGTGAGTGTGTGTGTGAGAGAAAGAGAAGCTGTGAGTGTGTGAGAGAGAAAGAGAAGCTGTGAGAGAGAGAGAGAAAGAAATAGAAGCTGTGAGTGAGAGAGAGAGAGAAAGAGAAGCTGTGATTGAGAGTGAGAGAGAAAGAGAAAGAGAAGCTGTGATTGAGAGAGAGAGAAAGAGAAGATGTGAGTGAGAGAGAGGGAGAGAGAGAAAGAGAAGATGTGAGTGTGAGAGAGAGAGAGAAAGAGAAGCAGTGAGTGTGACAGGGAGAGAGTAAAAGAGAAGCTGTGAGTGAGAGAGAGAGAGAAAGAGAAGCTGTGAGTTAGAGAAAGAAAGAAAGAGAAGCAGTGAGTGAGAGAGAGAGAAAGAAAGAGAAGCTGTGAGAGAGAGAGAAAGAGAAGCTGTGAGTGAGAGAGAGAGAGCAAAAGAATCTGTGTGTGTGTGTGAGAGAGAAAGAGAAGCTGTGAGTGAGATAGAGAGAGAAAGAGAAGCTGTTGGTGAGAGAGAGGGAAAGAGCTGTGAGTGAGAGTGAGAGAGCGAAGCTGTGTGTGTGTGTGTGTGTGTGAGAGAGAAGATGTGAGTGAGAGAGAAAGTGAAGCTGTGAGTGAGAGAGAGAGAGAGAAGAAGTGTGTGAGTGATAGAGAAAGAGAAGCTGTGAGTGAGAGAGAGAGAAAGAGAAGCTGTGAGTGAGAGAGAGGGAAAGAGAGAAAGAGAAGATGTGAGTGAGAGAGAGAGAGAAAGAGAAGCAGTGAGTGAGAGAGAGAGAGAGAAAGAGAAGCTGTGAGTGAGACAGAGAGAGAGAAAGAGAAGCTGTGAGAGAGAGAGGGAGGGAGAAAGAGAAGCTGTGTGAGAGAGAGAGATAAGCTGTGAGTGTGTGTGAGAGAGAAAGAGAAGCTGTGAGTGAGGGAGAGAGAAAGAAAGAGAAATTAGAGTGAGAAAGAGAGAGAAAAAGAGAAGCTGTGAGTGGGAGAGAGAGAAAGAGAGTCTGTGAGTGAGAGAGAGAAGCTGTGAGTGAGAGAGAGAGCCTCTGTGAGTGAGAGAGAGAGAAAGAGAAGCTGTTAATGAGAGAGAGAGAAAGAGAAGCTGTGAGTGAGAGAGAGAGAAAGAGAAGCTGTGAGTGAGTGAGAGAGAGAAACGGAAGCTGTGAGTGAGAGAGAGAGAGAGAAAGAGAAGCTGTGAGAGAGAGAGAGAAAGAGAAGCTGTGAGTGTGAGAGAGAGAAAGAGAATCTGTGAGTGAGAGGGAGAGAATGAGAAGCTGAGAGAGAGAGAAAGAGAAGCTGTGAGAGAGACAGAGAAAGAGAAGCTGTGAGTGAGAGAGAGAAAGAGAGTCTGTGTGAGAAAGAGAGAGAGAAAGAGAAACTGTGAGTGAGAGAAAGAGAAAGACAAGCTGTGAGTGAGAGAGAGAGAAAGAGAAACTGTGTGTGTGAGAGAGAGAGAAACAGAAGCTGTGAGTGAGAGAGAGAGAGAAGCTGTGAGAGAGAGAGAGAGAAGCTGTGAGTGAGGGAGAGAGAAAGAGAAGCTGTGAGTGAGAGAGAGAGAGGCTGTGAGTGTGTGTGTGAGAGAAAGAGAAGCTGTGAGTGAGAGAGAGAGAGAGAAGATGTGAGAGAGAGTGAGAAAGAGAAGGTGTGAGTGAGAAAAAGAGAGAGAGAAGCTGTGAGTGAGAGAGAGAGAGATAGAGAAGCTGTGAGTGAGAGAGAGAGAAGCTGTGAGTGTGTGAGAGAGAAAGAGAAGCTGTGAGTGAGAGAGAGAGAATGAGAAGCTGAGAGAGAGAGAGAAAGAGAAGCTGTGTGTGAGAGAGAGAAAGAGAAGCTGTGAGTGAGAGAGAGAAAGAGAGTCTGTGTGAGAAAGAGAGAGAGAAAGAGAAACTGTGAGTGAGAGAGAGAGAAAAAAAGAAGCTGTGTGTGTGAGAGAGAGAAAGAGAAGCTGTGAGTGAGATAGAGAGAGAAAGAGAAGCTGTTAGTGAGAGAGAGGGAAAGAGAAGCTGTGAGTGAGAGTGAGGGAGAGAAGCTGTGTGTGTGTGTGAGAGAGAAGATATGAGTGTGAGAAAGAAAGAGAAGCTGTGAGTGAGACAGAGAGAGAAAGAGAAGCTGTGAGTGAGACAGAGAGGGAGAAAGAGAAGCTTTGTGTGTGTGAGAGAGAAAGAGAAGCTGTGAGTGAGAGTGAGTGAGATAGAGAGAATGAGAAGCTGTGAGTGAGAGAGAGAGAGAAAGAGAAGCTGTGAGTGAGAGAGAGAGAGAATGAGAAGCTGTGAGTGAGAGAGAGAAGCTGTGAGTGAGTGAGAGAGAGAGAGAAGATGTGAGTGAGAGAGAGAGAGAGAAAGAGAATCTGTGAGTGAGAGAGATAGAAAGTAAGAGAAGCTGTGAGTGAGACAGAGAGAGAAAGAGAAGCTGTGAGTGAGAGACAGAGGGAGAAAGATAAGCTGTGAGAGAGAGAGAGAAAGAGAAGCTGTGAGTGAGAGAGAGAGAGAAAGAGAAGCTGTGATTGAGCGTGAGAGAGAGAGATAAAGAGAAGCTGTGAGTGAGAGAGAGAGAAAGAGAAGCTGTGAGTGAGAGAGAGAGAAGCTGTGAGTGAGAGAGAGAAAGAGAAGCTGTGATTAATAGTGAGAGAGAGAAAGAGAAGCTGTGAGTGGGAGAGAGAGAAAGAGAGTCTGTGAGTGAGAGAGAGAGAAAGAGAAGCTGTGAGTGAGTGAGAGAGAGAAAGGGAAGCTGTGAGTGAGAGAGAGAGAAAGAGAACCTGTCAGTGAGAGAGAGAGAGAAAGAAAGAGAAGCTGTGATTGAGAAGGCGAGGGAAAGAGAAGCTGTGAGTGAGTGAGCGAGAGAGAGAGAGAAAGAGAAGCTGTGAGAGAGAAAGAGAGAAGCTGTGAGTGAGAGAGTGAGGGAGAGAAAAGAAGCTGTTAGTGAGAGAGAGAGAGAGAGAAAGAGATGTGATTGAGAGAGAGGAAGAAAGAGAATCTGTGAGTGAGAGAGAGAGAGAGAAGCTGAGAGTGAGAGAGAGAAATTGAAGCTGTGAGTGAGAGAGAGAGAGAAAGAGAAGCTGTGTGTGTGAGAAAGCAAGATAGTATGAGAAAGAGAGAGTGAAAGAGAAGCTGTGAGAGAGAGAGAGAAGCTGTGAGTGAGAGAGTGAGAAAGAGAGAGTAAAAGAGAAGCTGTGAGTGAGAGAGAGAGAGAAGCTGTGACTGAGAGAGAGAAGCTGTGACTGAGAGAGAGAGAGAAAGAGAAGCTGTGAGTGAGAGAGAGAAAGAGAAGCTGTTAATGAGAGAGAGAGAGAAAGAGAAGCTGTGAGTGAGAGAGAGAGAAAGAGAAGCTGTGAGTGAGAGTGAGAGAGAGAAAGAGAAGCTGTGAGTGGGAGAGAGAGAAAGAGTGTCTGTGAGTGAGAGAGAGAGAAAGAGAAGCTGTGAGTGAGAGAGAGAGAGAAGCTGTGAGTGAGAGAGTGAGGGAGAGAAAAGAAGCTGTTAGTGAGTGAGAGAGAGAGAAAGAGATGTGAGTGAGAGAGAGAAAGAAAGAGAATCTGTGAGTGAGAGAGAGAGAGAGAAGCTGAGAGTGAGAGAGAGAAATTGAAGCTGTGAGTGAGAGAGAGAGAGAAAGAGAAGCTGTGTGTGTGAGAAAGCAAGATAGTATGAGAAAGAGAGAGTGAAAGAGAAGCTGTGAGAGAGAGAGAGAAGCTGTGAGTGAGAGAGTGAGAAAGAGAGAGTAAAAGAGAAGCTGTGAGTGAGAGAGAGAGAGAAGCTGTGACTGAGAGAGAGAAGCTGTGACTGAGAGAGAGAGAGAAAGAGAAGCTGTGAGTGAGAGAGAGAAAGAGAAGCTGTTAATGAGAGAGAGAGAGAAAGAGAAGCTGTGAGTGAGAGAGAGAGAAAGAGAAGCTGTGAGTGAGAGTGAGAGAGAGAAAGAGAAATTAGAGTGAGAAAGAGAGAGAGAAAGAGAAGCTGTGAGTGGGAGAGAGAGAAAGAGTGTCTGTGAGTGAGAGAGAGAGAAAGAGAAGCTGTGAGTGAGAGAGAGAGAGAAGCTGTGAGTGAGAGAGAAGGATAAGCCGTGAGAGAAAGGGAAGCTGTAAATGAGAGAGAGAGAGAGAGAAAGAGAAGATGTGTGTGAGAGAGAGAGAGAGAAAGAGAAGCAGTGAGTGAGAGAGAAAGAAAAAGAGAAGCTGTGAGTGAGAATGAGATAGAAAGAGAAGCTGTGAGTGAGTGAGAGAGAGATAGAGAAAGAGAAGCTGTGAGAGAGAAAGAGAGAAGCTTGAGTGAGAGAGTGAGATAGAGAAAGAGAAGCTGTGAGTGAGTGAGAGAGAAAGAAAGAGAAGCTGTGAGTGAGAGAGAGAGAGAAGCTGTGAGTGAGTGAGAGAGAGAAAGAGAAGCAGTGAGTGAGAGAGGGAGAGAAAGAGAAGCTGTGAGTTAGAGAAAGAAAGAAAGAGAAGCAGTGAGTGAGAGAGAGAGAAAGAAAGAGAAGCTGTGAGTGAGACAGAGAGAGAAGCTGTGAGTGAGTGAGAGAGAAAAAGAGAAGCTGTGTGTGAGAGAGAGAGGGGGAAAGAGAAGCTGTGAGTGAGAGAGAGAGAGAGAAAAAGAAGCTATGTGTGTGTGAGAGAGAGAAAGAGAAGCTATGAGTGAGATAGAGAGAGAAAGAGAAGCTGTTGGTGAGAGAGAGGGAAAGAGCTGTGAGTGAAAGTGAGAGAGCGAGGCTGTGTGTGTGTGATAGAGAAAAGATGTGAGTGAGATAGAGAGAGAAAGAGAAGCTGTGAGTGAGAGAGAGAGAAAGAGAAGCTGTGAGTGAGAGAGAGGGAAAGAGAGAAAGAGAAGATGTGAGAGAGAGAGAGAGAAAGAGAAGCAGTGAGTAAGAGAGAGAGAGAGAGAAAGAGAAGCTGTGAGTGAGACAGAGAGAGAGATAGAGAAGCTGTGAGAGAGAGAGGGAGGGAGAAAGAGAAGCTGTGAGAGAGAGAGAGATAAGCTGTGAGTGTGTGTGTGAGAGAAAGAGAAGCTGTGAGTGTGAGAGAGAGAAAGAGAAGCTGTGAGTGAGAGAGAGAGAAAGTAAGAGAAGCTGTGAGTGAGACAGACAGAAAGAGAGAGAAGCTGTGAGTGAGAGAGAGAGGTAGAAAGATAAGATGTGTGTGAGAGAGAGAGAGAGAAGCTGTGAGTGAGAGAGAGAGAAAGAGACGCTGTGATTGAGAGAGAGAGAGAGAAATAGAAGCTGTGAGTGAGAGAGAGAGAGAAAGAGAAGCTGTGATTGAGAGTGAGAGAGAGAGAGAAAGAGAAGCTGTGATTGAGAGAGAGAGAAAGAGAAGATGTGAGTGAGAGAGAGGGAGAGAGAGAAAGAGAAGATGTGAGTGTGAGAGAGAGAGAAAGAGAAGCAGTGAGTGTGACAGGGAGAGAGTAAAAGAGAAGCTGTGAGTGAGAGAGAGAGAGAAAGAGAAGCTGTGAGTTAGAGAAAGAAAGAAAGAGAAGCTGTGAGTGAGAGAGAAAGAAAGAAAGAAAGAGAAGCTGTGAGTGAGAGAGAGAGAGAAGCTGTGAGTGAGTGAGAGAGAGAAAGAGAAGCTGTGTGTGTGTGAGAGAGAGAGAAAGAGAAGCTGTGAGTGAGAGAGTGAGAGCAAAAGAATCTGTGTGTGTGAGAGAGAGAGAAAGAGAAGCTGTGAGTGAGATAGAGAGAGAAAGAGAAGCTGTTGGTGAGAGAGAGGGAAAGAGCTGTGAGTGAGAGTGAGAGAGCGAAGCTGTGTGTGTGTGTGAGAGAGAAGATGTGAGTGAGAGAGAAAGTGAAGCTGTGAGTGAGAGAGAGAGAAGATGTGTGTGAGTGATAGAGAAAGAGAAGCTGTGAGTGAGAGAGAGAGAAAGAGAAGCTGTGAGTGAGAGAGAGGGAAAGAGAGAAAGAGAAGATGTGAGTGAGAGAGAGAGAGAAAGAGAAGCAGTGAGTGAGAGAGAGAGAGAGAAAGAGAAGCTGTGAGTGAGACAGAGAGAGAGAAAGAGAAGCTGTGAGAGAGAGAGGGAGGGAGAAAGAGAAGCTGTGAGAGAGAGAGAGATAAGCTGTGAGTGTGTGTGTGAGAGAAAGAGAAGCTGTGAGTGAGAGAGAGAGAAAGACAGAGAAATTAGAGTGAGAAAGAGAGAGAAAAAGAGAAGCTGTGAGTGGGAGAGAGAAAGAGAGTCTGTGAGTGAGAGAGAGCCTCTGTGAGTGAGAGAGAGAGAGAGCCTCTGTGAGTGAGAGAGAGAGAAAGAGTAGCTGTTAATGAGAGAGAGAGAGAGAGAAGCTGTGAGTGAGAGAGAGAGAAAGAGAAGCTGTGAGTGAGAGAGAGAGAGAGAAAGAGAAATTAGAGTGAGAAAGAGAGAGAGAAAGAAAAGCTGTGAGAGGGAGAGAGAGAAAGAGTGTCTGTGAGTGAGAGAGAGAGAAAGAGAAGCTGTGAGTGAGAGAGAGAGAGAAGCTGTGAGTGAGAGAGAAGGATAAGCCGTGAGAGAAAGGGAAGCTGTAAATGAGAGAGAGAGAGAGAAAGAGAAGATGTGTGTGAGAGAGAGAGAGAGAAAGAGAAGCAGTGAGTGAGAGAGAAAGAAAAAGAGAAGCTGTGAGTGAGAATGAGATAGAAAGTGAAGCTGTGAGTGAGTGAGAGAGAGATAGAGAAAGAGAAGCTGTGAGAGAGAAAGAGAGAAGCTGTGAGCGAGAGAGTGAGAGAGAGAAAGAGAAGCTGTGAGTGAGTGAGAGAGAAAGAAAGAGAAGCTGTGAGTGAGAGAGAGAGAGAAGCTGTGAGTGAGTGAGAGAAAGAAAGAGAAGCAGTGAGTGAGAGAGAGAGAGAAAGAGAAGCTGTGAGTTAGAGAAAGAAAGAAAGAGAAGCAGTGAGTGAGAGAGAGAAAGAAAGAGAAGCTGTGAGTGAGAGAGAGAGAGAAGCTGTGAGTGAGTGAGAGAGAGAAAGAGAAGCTGTGTGTGAGAGAGAGAGGGAAAGAGAAGCTGTGTGAGAGAGAGAGAGAGAAAAAGAAGCTGTGTGTGTGAGAGAGAGAGAAAGAGAAGCTATGAGTGAGATAGAGAGAGAAAGAGAAGCTGTTGGTGAGAGAGAGGGAAAGAGCTGTGAGTGAAAGTGAGAGAGCGAAGCTGTGTGTGTGTGATAGAGAGAAGATGTGAGTGAGAGAGAAAGTGAATCTGTGAGTGAGAGAGAGAGAGAGAAGATGTGAGTGAGATAGAGAGAGAAAGAGAAGCTGTGAGTGAGAGAGAGAGAAAGAGAAGCTGTGAGTGAGAGAGAGGGAAAGAGAGAAAGAGAAGATGTGAGAGAGAGAGAGAGAGAAAGAGAAGCAGTGAGTAAGAGAGAGAGAGAGAGAGAAAGAGAAGCTGTGAGTGAGACAGAGAGAGAGATAGAGAAGCTGTGAGAGAGAGAGGGAGGGAGAAAGAGAAGCTGTGAGAGAGAGAGAGATAAGCTGTGAGTGTGTGTGAGAGAGAAAGAGAAGCTGTGAGTGTGAGAGAGAGAAAGAGAAGCTGTGAGTGAGAGAGAGAGAAAGTAAGAGAAGCTGTGAGTGAGACAGAGAGAAAGAGAGAGAAGCTGTGAGTGAGAGAGAGAGGTAGAAAGATAAGATGTGAGAGAGAGAGAGAGAGAGAGAAGCTGTGAGTGAGAGAGAGAGAAAGAGATGCTGTGATTGAGAGAGAGAGAGAGAGAAATAGAAGCTGTGAGTGAGAGAGAGAGAGAAAGAGAAGCTGTGATTGAGAGTGAGAGAGAGAGAGAAAGAGAAGCTGTGATTGAGAGAGAGAGAAAGAGAAGATGTGAGTGAGAGAGAGGGAGAGAGAGAAAGAGAAGATGTGAGTGTGAGAGAGAGAGAAAGAGAAGCAGTGAGTGTGACAGGGAGAGAGTAAAAGAGAAGCTGTGAGTGAGAGAGAGAGAGAAAGAGAAGCTGTGAGTTAGAGAAAGAAAGAAAGAGAAGCTGTGAGTGAGAGAGAAAGAAAGAAAGAAAGAAAGAGAAGCTGTGAGTGAGAGAGAGAGAGAAGCTGTGAGTGAGTGAGAGAGAGAAAGAGAAGCTGTGTGTGTGTGTGAGAGAGAGAAAGAGAAGCTGTGAGTGAGAGAGTGAGAGCAAAAGAATCTGTGTGTGTGTGTGAGAGAGAGAAAGAGAAGCTGTGAGTGAGATAGAGAGAGAAAGAGAAGCTGTTGGTGAGAGAGAGGGAAAGAGCTGTGAGTGAGAGTGAGAGAGCGAAGCTGTGTGTGTGTGTGAGAGAGAAGATGTAAGTGAGAGAGAAAGTGAAGCTGTGAGTGAGAGAGAGAGAAGATGTGTGTGAGTGATAGAGAAAGAGAAGCTGTGAGTGAGAGAGAGAGAAAGAGAAGCTGTGAGTGAGAGAGAGGGAAAGAGAGAAAGAGAAGATGTGAGTGAGAGAGAGAGAGAAAGAGAAGCAGTGAGTGAGAGAGAGAGAGAGAAAGAGAAGCTGTGAGTGAGACAGAGAGAGAGAAAGAGAAGCTGTGAGAGAGAGAGGGAGGGAGAAAGAGAAGCTGTGAGAGAGAGAGATAAGCTGTGAGTGTGTGTGAGAGAGAAAGAGAAGCTGTGAGTGAGAGAGAGAGAAAGAAAGAGAAATTAGAGTGAGAAAGAGAGAGAAAAAGAGAAGCTGTGAGTGGGAGAGAGAGAAAGAGAGTCTGTGAGTGAGAGAGAGAAGCTGTGAGTGAGAGAGAGAGAGAGCCTCTGTGAGTGAGAGAGAGAGAAAGAGAAGCTATTAATGAGAGAGAGAGAGAGAGAGAGAAGCTGTGAGTGAGAGAGAGAGAAAGAGAAGCTGTGAGTGAGAGAGAGAGAGAGAAAGAGAAATTAGAGTGAGAAAGAGAGAGAGAAAGAGAAGCTGTGAGAGGGAGAGAGAGAAAGAGTGTCTGTGAGTGAGAGAGAGAGAAAGAAAGAGAAGCTGTGAGTGAGAGAGAGAGAGAAGCTGTGAGTGAGAGAGAAGGATAAGCCGTGAGAGAAAGGGAAGCTGTAAATGAGAGAGAGAGAGAGAAAGAGAAGATGTGTGTGTGAGAGAGAGAGAGAAAGAGAAGCAGTGAGTGAGAGAGAAAGAAAAAGAGAAGCTGTGAGTGAGAATGAGATAGAAAGTGAAGCTGTGAGTGAGTGAGAGAGAGATAGAGAAAGAGAAGCTGTGAGAGAGAAAGAGAGAAGCTGTGAGCGAGAGAGTGAGAGAGAGAAAGAGAAGCTGTGAGTGAGTGAGAGAGAAAGAAAGAGAAGCTGTGAGTGAGAGAGAGAGAAGCTGTGAGTGAGTGAGAGAGAGAAAGAGAAGCAGTGAGTGAGAGAGAGAGAGAAAGAGAAGCTGTGAGTTAGAGAAAGAAAGAAAGAGAAGCAGTGAGTGAGAGAGAGAAAGAAAGAGAAGCTGTGAGTGAGAGAGAGAGAGAAGCTGTGAGTGAGTGAGAGAGAGAAAGAGAAGCTGTGTGTGAGAGAGAGAGGGAAAGAGAAGCTGTGAGAGAGAGAGAGAGAGAGAAAAAGAAGCTGTGTGTGTGAGAGAGAGAGAAAGAGAAGCTATGAGTGAGATAGAGAGAGAAAGAGAAGCTGTTGGTGAGAGAGAGGGAAAGAGCTGTGAGTGAAAGTGAGAGAGCGAAGCTGTGTGTGTGTGATAGAGAGAAGATGTGAGTGAGAGAGAAAGTGAAGCTGTGAGTGAGAGAGAGAGAGAAGCTGTGAGTGAGTGAGAGAGAGAAAGAGAAGCTGTGTGTGAGAGAGAGAGGGAAAGAGAAGCTGTGAGAGAGAGAGAGAGAGAGAAAAAGAAGCTGTGTGTGTGAGAGAGAGAGAAAGAGAAGCTATGAGTGAGATAGAGAGAGAAAGAGAAGCTGTTGGTGAGAGAGAGGGAAAGAGCTGTGAGTGAAAGTGAGAGAGCGAAGCTGTGTGTGTGTGATAGAGAGAAGATGTGAGTGAGAGAGAAAGTGAAGCTGTGAGTGAGAGAGAGAGAGAGAAGATGTGAGTGAGAT
This sequence comes from Bradypodion pumilum, assembly GCA_035047305.1. NCBI lineage: Eukaryota > Metazoa > Chordata > Lepidosauria > Squamata > Chamaeleonidae > Bradypodion > Bradypodion pumilum. Next base: position 267,047,364 of record JAWDJD010000001.1, on the reverse strand, counting down.
AGAGAGAGAAAGAGAAGCTGTGAGTGAGAGAGAGAGATAGAGAAGCTGTGAGTGAGAGAGAGGGAAAGAGAGAAAGAGAAGATGTGAGAGAGAGAGAGAGAAAGAGAAGCAGTGAGTGAGAGAGAGAGAGAGAAAGAGAAGCTGTGAGTGAGACAGAGAGAGAGATAGAGAAGCTGTGAGAGAGAGAGGGAGGGAGAAAGAGAAGCTGTGTGTGAGAGAGAGATAAGCTGTGAGTGTGTGTGTGAGAGAAAGAGAAGCTGTGAGTGTGTGAGAGAGAAAGAGAAGCTGTGAGTGAGAGAGAGAGAGAGAAATAGCTGTGAGTGAGAGAGAGAGAGAAAGAGAAGCTGTGATTGAGAGTGAGAGAGAGAGAGAAAGAGAAGCTGTGATTGAGAGAGAGAGAAAGAGAAGATGTGAGTGAGAGAGAGGGAGAGAGAGAAAGAGAAGATGTGAGTGTGAGAGAGAGAGAAAGAGAAGCAGTGAGTGTGACAGGGAGAGAGTAAAAGAGAAGCTGTGAGTGAGAGAGAGAGAGAAAGAGAAGCTGTGAGTTAGAGAAAGAAAGAAAGAGAAGCAGTGAGTGAGAGAGAGAGAAAGAAAGAGAAGCTGTGAGTGAGAGAGAGAGAGAGAAGCTGTAAGTGAGTGAGAGAGAGAAAGAGAAGCTGTGAGTGAGAGAGAGAGAGCAAAAGAATCTGTGTGTGTGTGTGAGAGAGAAAGAGAAGCTGTGAGTGAGATAGAGAGAGAAAGAGAAGCTGTTGGTGAGAGAGAGGGAAAGAGCTGTGAGTGAGAGTGAGAGAGCGAAGCTGTGTGTGTGTGTGTGAGAGAAGATGTGAGTGAGAGAGAAAGTGAAGCTGTGAGTGAGAGAGAGAGAGAGAAGATGTGTGTGAGTGATAGAGAAAGAGAAGCTGTGAGTGAGAGAGAGAGAAAGAGAAGCTGTGAGTGAGAGAGAGGGAAAGAGAGAAAGAGAAGATGTGAGTGAGAGAGAGAGAGAAAGAGATGCAGTGAGTGAGAGAGAGAGAGAGAGAAAGAGAAGCTGTGAGTGAGACAGAGAGAGAGAAAGAGAAGCTGTGAGAGAGAGAGGGAGGGAGAAAGAGAAGCTGTGAGAGAGAGAGAGATAAGCTGTGAGTGTGTGTGAGAGAGAAAGAGAAGCTGTGAGTGAGAGAGAGAGAAAGAAAGAGAAATTAGAGTGAGAAAGAGAGAGAAAAAGAGAAGCTGTGAGTGGGAGAGAGAGAAAGAGAGTGGGTGGGAGAGAGAGAGAGAGAAGCTGTGAGTGAGGGAGAGAGAGCCTCTGTGAGTGAGAGAGAGAGAAAGAGAAGCTGTTAATGAGAGAGAGAGAGAAAGAGAAGCTGTGAGTGAGAGAGAGAGAAAGAGAAGCTGTGAGTGAGTGAGAGAGAGAAACGGAAGCTGTGAGTGAGAGAGAGAGAGAGAAAGAGAAGCTGTGAGTGAGAGAGAGAGAAAGAGAAGCTGTGAGTGTGAGAGAGAGAAAGAGAAGCTGTGAGTGAGAGAGAGAGAATGAGAAGCTGTGAGTGAGAGAGAGAGAATGAGAAGCTGAGAGAGAGAGAAAGAGAAGCTGTGAGAGAGACAGAGAAAGAGAAGCTGTGAGTGAGAGAGAGAAAGAGAGTCTGTGTGAGAAAGAGAGAGAGAAAGAGAAACTGTGAGTGAGAGAAAGAGAAAGACAAGCTGTGAGTGAGAGAGAGAGAAAGAGAAACTGTGTGTGTGAGAGAGAGAGAAACAGAAGCTGTGAGTGAGAGAGAGAAAGAGAAGCTGTGAGTGAGAGAGAGAGAGAAGCTGTGAGAGAGAGAGAGAGAAGCTGTGAGTGAGGGAGAGAGAAAGAGAAGCTGTGAGTGAGAGAGAGAGAGGCTGTGAGTGTGTGTGTGAGAGAAAGAGAAGCTGTGAGTGAGAGAGAGAGAGAAGCTGTGAGAGAGAGTGAGAAAGAGAAGGTGTGAGTGAGAAAAAGAGAGAGAGAAGCTGTGAGTGAGAGAGAGAGAGATAGAGAAGCTGTGAGTGAGAGAGAGAGAAGCTGTGAGTGTGTGAGAGAGAAAGAGAAGCTGTGAGTGAGAGAGAGAGAATGAGAAGCTGAGAGAGAGAGAGAAAGAGAAGCTGTGAGAGAGAGAGAGAGAAAGAGAAGCTGTGAGTGAGAGAGAGAAAGAGAGTCTGTGTGAGAAAGAGAGAGAGAAAGAGAAACTGTGAGTGAGAGAGAGAGAAAAAAAGAAGCTGTGTGTGTGTGAGAGAGAAAGAGAAGCTGTGAGTGAGATAGAGAGAGAAAGAGAAGCTGTTAGTGAGAGAGAGGGAAAGAGAAGCTGTGAGTGAGAGTGAGGGAGAGAAGCTGTGTGTGTGAGAGAGAGAAGATATGAGTGTGAGAAAGAAAGAGAAGCTGTGAGTGAGACAGAGAGAGAAAGAGAAGCTGTGAGTGAGAGAGAGAGGGAGAAAGAGAAGCTTTGTGTGTGTGAGAGAGAAAGAGAAGCTGTGAGTGAGAGTGAGTGAGATAGAAAGAATGAGAAGCTATGAGTGAGAGAGAGAAAGAGAAGCTGTGAGTGAGAGAGAGAGAGAATGAGAAGCTGTGAGTGAGAGAGAGAAGCTGTGAGTGAGTGAGAGAGAGAGAGAAGATGTGAGTGAGTGAGAGAGAGAAAGAGAATCTGTGAGTGAGAGAGATAGAAAGTAAGAGAAGCTGTGAGTGAGACAGAGAGAGAAAGAGAAGCTGTGAGTGAGAGGCAGAGGGAGAAAGATAAGCTGTGAGAGAGAGAGAGAAAGAGAAGCTGTGAGTGAGAGAGAGAGAGAAAGAGAAGCTGTGATTGAGAGTGAGAGAGAGAGATAAAGAGAAGCTGTGAGTGAGAGAGAGAGAGAAAGGGAAGCTGTGAGTGAGAGAGAGAGAAAGAGAACCTGTCAGTGAGAGAGAGAGAGAAAGAAAGAGAAGCTGTGATTGAGAAGGAGAGGGAAAGAGAAGCTGTGAGTGAGTGAGCGAGAGAGAGAGAGAAAGAGAAGCTGTGAGAGAGAAAGAGAGAAGCTGTGAGTGAGAGAGTGAGAGAGAAAAGAAGCTGTTAGTGAGTGAGAGAGAGAGAAAGAGATGTGAGTGAGAGAGAGAGAAAGAAAGAGAAGCTGTGAGTGAGAGAGAGAGAGAGAGAAGCTGAGAGTGAGAGAGAGAAATTGAAGCTGTGAGTGAGAGAGAGAGAAAGAGAAGCTGTGTGTGTGAGAGAGAAAGATAGTATGAGAAAGAGAGAGTGAAAGAGAAGCTGTGAGAGAGAGAGAGAGAAGCTGTGAGTGAGAGAGTGAGAAAGAGAGTGAGAAAGAGAGAGTAAAAGAGAAGCTGTGAGTGAGAGAGAGAGAGAAGCTGTGACTGAGAGAGAGAAGCTGTGACTGAGAGAGAGAGAGAAAGAGAAGCTGTGAGAGAGAGAGAGAGAAAGAGAAGCTGTGAGTGACAGAGAGAGAGAAAGCAAAGCTGTGAGTGAGAGAGAGAGAGAAGCTGTGAGTGAGTGAGTGAGAGAGAGAAGCTGTGAGTGAGAGTGAGAAAGAGAGTGAGAAAGAGAGAGTAAAAGAGAAGCTGTGAGTGAGAGAAAGAGAAGCTGTGAGTGAGAGAGAAACAGAAGCTGAGAGTGAGAGAGAGAGAAGCTGTGAGTGAGAGAGAGAGAGAGAGAAAGAGAAAGAGTGAGAAAGAGAGAGAGAAAGAGAAGCTGTGAGTGGGAGAGAGAGAAAGAGTGTCTGTGAGTGAGAGAGAGAGAAAGAGAAGCTGTGAGTGAGAGAGAGAGAGAAGCTGTGAGTGAGAGAGAAGGATAAGCCATGAGAGAAAGGGAAGCTGTGAATGAGAGAGAGAGAGAGAGAGAAGATGTGTGTGTGAGAGAGAGAGAAAGAGAAGCAGTGAGTGAGAGAGAAAGAAAAAGATTAGTGTGAGTGAGAATCAGATAGAAAGAGAAGCTGTGAGTGAGTGAGAGAGAGATAGAGAAAGAGAAGCAGTGAGAGAGAAAGAGAGAAGCTGTGAGTGAGAGAGTGAGAGAGAGAAAGAGAAGCTGTGAGTGAGTGAGAGAGAGAAGCTGTGTGTGAGTGAGAGAGAGAGAAAGAGAAGCTGTGAGTGAGAGAGAGAGAGAAAGAGAAGCTGTGAGTGAGAGAGAGAAAGATAAGCTGTGAGTGAGAGAGAGAGAAAGAGAAGCTGAGTGAGTGAGAGAGAGCAAGGGAACCTGTAAGTGACAGAGAGAGAGATAGAAAGAGAAGCTGTGAGTGAGAGAGAGAGAAAGAGAAGCTGAGAGTGAGAGAGAGAGAGAAAGAGAAGCTGTGAGTGAGAAGGAGACGGAAAGAGAAGCTGTGAGTGAGTGAGTGAGAGAGAGAGAGAAAAAGACAAGCTGAGAGAGAAAGAGAGAAGCTGTGAGTGAGAGAGAGAGAAAGAGAAGCTGTGAGTGAGAGAGAGAGAATGAGAAGCTGTGAGTGAGTGAGAGAGAGAGAGAAATTAGAGTGAGAAAGAGAGAGAGAAAGAGAAGCTGTGAGTGGGAGAGAGAGAGAAAGAGAAGCTGTGTGTGAGTGAGAGAGAGAGAAGCTGTGAGTGAGAGAGAGGAAGGGAAATTGTGAGTGAGAGAGAGAGAGAGAGAAGCTGTGAGTGAGAGAGAGAAAGAGAAGCTGTAAGTGAGAGAGAAAGAGAAAGAGAAGCTGTGAGTGAGAAGGAGAGAAGCTGTGAGTGTGAGAGTGAGAGAGAGAAAGAGAAGCTGTGAGTGAGAATGAGAGAGAGAGAGAAAGAGAAGCTGTGAGTGAGAGAGAGAGAAGCTGTGAGTGAGAGAGAGAGAGAAGCTGTGAGTGAGAGAGAGAGAGAGAAGCTGTGAGTGAGTGAGAGAGAAGGAAAGAGAAGCTTTGAGTGAGTGAGAGAGAGAAAGGGAAGCTGTGAGTGAGAGAGAGAGAAAGAGAAACTGTGTGTGTGTGTGAGAGAGAAACAGAAGCTGTGAGTGAGAGAGAGAGAAAGAGAAACTGTGTGTGTGAGAGAGAGAGAAACAGAAGCTGTGAGTGAGAGAGAGAGAGAAAGAGAAGCTGTGAGTGAGAGAGAGAGAAAGAGAAACTGTGTGTGTGTGTGAGAGAGAAACAGAAGCTGTGAGTGAGAGACAGAAAGAGAAGCTGTGAGTGAGAGAGAGAGAGGAGCTGTGAGAGAGAGAGAGAAGCTGTGAGTGAGAGAGAGAGAGAAGCTGTGAGTGAGAGAGAGAGAGAGAAGCTGTGAGTGAGAGAGAGAGAGAGAAGCTGTGAGTGAGTGAGAGAGAAGGAAAGAGAAGCTTTGAGTGAGTGAGAGAGAGAAAGGGAAGCTGTGAGTGAGAGAGAGAGATATAGAGAAAGAGATGCTGTGAGTGAGAGAGAGAGAAAGAGAAGCTGTGAGTGAGAGAGAGAGAAAGAGAAGCTATGAGAGAGAAAGAGAAAGAGTGAAAAAGAGAGAGAGAAAGAGAAGCTGTGAGTGGGAGAGAGAGAGTGTGTCTGTGAGTGAGAGAGAGAGAAAGAGAAGCTGTGAGAGAGAAAGAGAAAGAGAAAGAGTGAAAAAGAGAGAGAGAAAGAGAAGCTGTGAGTGGGAGAGAGAGAGTGTGTCTGTGAGTGAGAGAGAGAGAGAGAAAGAGAAGCTGTGAGTGAGAGAGAGAGAGAACCTTTTTGTGAGAGAGAGAGGAGAAGCTGTGAGTGAGTGAGAGAGAGAAAGGGAAGCTGTGATTGAGAGTGAGAGAGAGAGATAAAGAGTAGCTGTGAGTGAGAGAGAGAGAAAGAGAAGCTGTGAGTGAGAGAGAGAGAAGCTGTGAGTGAGAGAGAGAAAGAGAAGCTGTGATTAAGAGTGAGAGAGAGAAAGAGAAGCTGTGAGTGGGAGAGAGAGAAAGAGAGTCTGTGAGTGAGAGAGAGAGAAAGAGAAGCTGTGAGTGAGTGAGAGAGAGAAAGGGAAGCTGTGAGTGAGAGAGAGAGAAAGAGAACCTGTCAGTGAGAGAGAGAGAGAAAGAAAGAGAAGCTGTGATTTAGAAGGAGAGGGAAAGAGAAGGTGTGAGTGAGTGAGCGAGAGAAAGAGAATCTGTGAGTGAGAGAGATAGAAAGTAAGAGAAGCTGTGAGTGAGACAGAGAGAGAAAGAGAAGCTGTGAGTGAGAGGCAGAGGGAGAAAGATAAGCTGTGTGAGAGAGAGAGAAAGAGAAGCTGTGAGTGAGAGAGAGAGAGAAAGAGAAGCTGTGATTGAGAGTGAGAGAGAGAGATAAAGAGAAGCTGTGAGTGAGAGAGAGAGAGAAAGGGAAGCTGTGAGTGAGAGAGAGAGAAAGAGAACCTGTCAGTGAGAGAGAGAGAGAAAGAAAGAGAAGCTGTGATTGAGAAGGAGAGGGAAAGAGAAGCTGTGAGTGAGTGAGCGAGAGAGAGAGAGAAAGAGAAGCTGTGAGAGAGAAAGAGAGAAGCTGTGAGTGAGAGAGTGAGAGAGAAAAGAAGCTGTTAGTGAGTGAGAGAGAGAGAAAGAGATGTGAGTGAGAGAGAGAGAAAGAAAGAGAAGCTGTGAGTGAGAGAGAGAGAGAGAGAAGCTGAGAGTGAGAGAGAGAAATTGAAGCTGTGAGTGAGAGAGAGAGAAAGAGAAGCTGTGTGTGTGAGAGAGAAAGATAGTATGAGAAAGAGAGAGTGAAAGAGAAGCTGTGAGAGAGAGAGAGAGAAGCTGTGAGTGAGAGAGTGAGAAAGAGAGTGAGAAAGAGAGAGTAAAAGAGAAGCTGTGAGTGAGAGAGAGAGAGAAGCTGTGACTGAGAGAGAGAAGCTGTGACTGAGAGAGAGAGAGAAAGAGAAGCTGTGAGAGAGAGAGAGAGAAAGAGAAGCTGTGAGTGACAGAGAGAGAGAAAGCAAAGCTGTGAGTGAGAGAGAGAGAGAAGCTGTGAGTGAGTGAGTGAGAGAGAGAAGCTGTGAGTGAGAGTGAGAAAGAGAGTGAGAAAGAGAGAGTAAAAGAGAAGCTGTGAGTGAGAGAAAGAGAAGCTGTGAGTGAGAGAGAAACAGAAGCTGAGAGTGAGAGAGAGAGAAGCTGTGAGTGAGAGAGAGAGAGAGAGAAAGAGAAAGAGTGAGAAAGAGAGAGAGAAAGAGAAGCTGTGAGTGGGAGAGAGAGAAAGAGTGTCTGTGAGTGAGAGAGAGAGAAAGAGAAGCTGTGAGTGAGAGAGAGAGAGAAGCTGTGAGTGAGAGAGAAGGATAAGCCATGAGAGAAAGGGAAGCTGTGAATGAGAGAGAGAGAGAGAGAGAAGATGTGTGTGTGAGAGAGAGAGAAAGAGAAGCAGTGAGTGAGAGAGAAAGAAAAAGATTAGTGTGAGTGAGAATGAGATAGAAAGAGAAGCTGTGAGTGAGTGAGAGAGAGATAGAGAAAGAGAAGCAGTGAGAGAGAAAGAGAGAAGCTGTGAGTGAGAGAGTGAGAGAGAGAAAGAGAAGCTGTGAGTGAGTGAGAGAGAGAAGCTGTGTGTGAGTGAGAGAGAGAGAAAGAGAAGCTGTGAGTGAGAGAGAGAGAGAAAGAGAAGCTGTGAGTGAGAGAGAGAAAGATAAGCTGTGAGTGAGAGAGAGAGAAAGAGAAGCTGAGTGAGTGAGAGAGAGCAAGGGAACCTGTGAGTGACAGAGAGAGAGATAGAAAGAGAAGCTGTGAGTGAGAGAGAGAGAAAGAGAAGCTGAGAGTGAGAGAGAGAGAGAAAGAGAAGCTGTGAGTGAGAAGGAGACGGAAAGAGAAGCTGTGAGTGAGTGAGTGAGAGAGAGAGAGAAAAAGACAAGCTGAGAGAGAAAGAGAGAAGCTGTGAGTGAGAGAGAGAGAAAGAGAAGCTGTGAGTGAGAGAGAGAGAATGAGAAGCTGTGAGTGAGTGAGAGAGAGAGAAATTAGAGTGAGAAAGAGAGAGAGAAAGAGAAGCTGTGAGTGGGAGAGAGAGAAAGAGAAGCTGTGTGTGAGTGAGAGAGAGAGAAGCTGTGAGTGAGAGAGAGGAAGGGAAATTGTGAGTGAGAGAGAGAGAGAGAGAAGCTGTGAGTGAGAGAGAGAAAGAGAAGCTGTAAGTGAGAGAGAAAGAGAAAGAGAAGCTGTGAGTGAGAAGGAGAGAAGCTGTGAGTGTGAGAGTGAGAGAGAGAAAGAGAAGCTGTGAGTGAGAATGAGAGAGAGAGAGAAAGAGAAGCTGTGAGTGAGAGAGAGAGAAGCTGTGAGTGAGAGAGAGAGAGAAGCTGTGAGTGAGAGAGAGAGAGAGAAGCTGTGAGTGAGTGAGAGAGAAGGAAAGAGAAGCTTTGAGTGAGTGAGAGAGAGAAAGGGAAGCTGTGAGTGAGAGAGAGAGAAAGAGAAACTGTGTGTGTGTGTGAGAGAGAAACAGAAGCTGTGAGTGAGAGAGAGAGAAAGAGAAACTGTGTGTGTGAGAGAGAGAGAAACAGAAGCTGTGAGTGAGAGAGAGAGAGAAAGAGAAGCTGTGAGTGAGAGAGAGAGAAAGAGAAACTGTGTGTGTGTGTGAGAGAGAAACAGAAGCTGTGAGTGAGAGACAGAAAGAGAAGCTGTGAGTGAGAGAGAGAGAGGAGCTGTGAGAGAGAGAGAGAAGCTGTGAGTGAGAGAGAGAGAGAAGCTGTGAGTGAGAGAGAGAGAGAGAAGCTGTGAGTGAGAGAGAGAGAGAGAAGCTGTGAGTGAGTGAGAGAGAAGGAAAGAGAAGCTTTGAGTGAGTGAGAGAGAGAAAGGGAAGCTGTGAGTGAGAGAGAGAGATATAGAGAAAGAGATGCTGTGAGTGAGAGAGAGAGAAAGAGAAGCTGTGAGTGAGAGAGAGAGAAAGAGAAGCTATGAGAGAGAAAGAGAAAGAGTGAAAAAGAGAGAGAGAAAGAGAAGCTGTGAGTGGGAGAGAGAGAGTGTGTCTGTGAGTGAGAGAGAGAGAAAGAGAAGCTGTGAGAGAGAAAGAGAAAGAGAAAGAGTGAAAAAGAGAGAGAGAAAGAGAAGCTGTGAGTGGGAGAGAGAGAGTGTGTCTGTGAGTGAGAGAGAGAGAGAGAAAGAGAAGCTGTGAGTGAGAGAGAGAGAGAACCTTTTTGTGAGAGAGAGAGGAGAAGCTGTGAGTGAGTGAGAGAGAGAAAGGGAAGCTGTGATTGAGAGTGAGAGAGAGAGATAAAGAGTAGCTGTGAGTGAGAGAGAGAGAAAGAGAAGCTGTGAGTGAGAGAGAGAGAAGCTGTGAGTGAGAGAGAGAAAGAGAAGCTGTGATTAAGAGTGAGAGAGAGAAAGAGAAGCTGTGAGTGGGAGAGAGAGAAAGAGAGTCTGTGAGTGAGAGAGAGAGAAAGAGAAGCTGTGAGTGAGTGAGAGAGAGAAAGGGAAGCTGTGAGTGAGAGAGAGAGAAAGAGAACCTGTCAGTGAGAGAGAGAGAGAAAGAAAGAGAAGCTGTGATTTAGAAGGAGAGGGAAAGAGAAGGTGTGAGTGAGTGAGCGAGAGAGAGAAAGAGAAGCTGTGAGAGAGAAAGAGAGAAGCTGTGAGTGAGAGAGTGAGAGAGAGAAAAGAAGCTGTTAGTGAGTGAGAGAAAGAGAAAGAGATGTGAGTGAGAGAGAGAGAAAGAAAGAGAAGCTGTGAGTGAGAGAGAGAGAGAGAGAGAAGCTGAGAGTGAGAGAGAGAAATTGAAGCTGTGAGTGAGAGAGAGAGAGAAAGAGAAGCTGTGTGTGAGAGAGAGAAAGATAGTATGAGAAAGAGAGAGTGAAAGAGAAGCTGTGAGAGAGAGAGAGAGAAGCTGTGAGTGAGAGAGTGAGAAAGAGAGTGAGAAAGAGAGAGTAAAAGAGAAGCTGTGAGTGGGAGAGAGAGAAAGAGTGTCTGTGAGTGAGAAAGAGAGAAAGAGAAGCTGTGAGTGAGAGAGAGAGAGAAGCTGTGAGTGAGAGAGAAGGATAAGCCGTGAGAGAAAGGGAAGCTGTGAATGAGAGAGAGAGCGATAAAGAGAAGATGTGTGTGAGAGAGAGAGAGAGAAAGAGAAGCAGTGAGTGAGAGAGAAAGAAAAAGAGAAGCTGTGAGTGAGAATGAGATAGAAAGAGAAGCTGTGAGTGAGTGAGAGAGAGATAGAGAAAGAGAAGCTGTGAGAGAGAAAGAGAGAAGCTGTGAGTGAGAGAGTGAGAGAGAGAAAGAGAAGCTGTGAGTGAGTGAGAGAGAGAGAAGCTGTGTGTGAGTGAGAGAGAGAGAAAGTGAAGCTGTGAGTGAGAGAGAGAGAGAAAGAGAAGCTGTGAGTGAGAGAGAGAAAGATAAGCTGTGCGTGAGAGAGAGAGAAAGAGAAGCTGAGTGAGTGAGAGAGAGCAAGGGAACCTGTGAGTGACAGAGAGAGAGATAGAAAGAGAAGCTGTGAGTGAGAGAGAGAGAAAGAGAAGCTGAGAGTGAGAGAGAGAGAGAAAGATAAGCTGTGAGTGAGAAGGAGAGGGAAAGAGAAGCTGTGAGTGAGTGAGTGAGTGAGAGAGAGAAAAAGACAAGCTGAGAGAGAAAGAGAGAAGCTGTGAGTGAGAGAGAGAGAAAGAGAAGCTGTGTGAGAGAGAGAGAACGAGAAGCTGTGAGTGAGTGAGTGAGAGAGAGAAATTAGAGTGAGAAAGAGAGAGAGAAAGAGAAGCTGTGAGTGGGAGAGAGAGAGAAAGAGAAGCTGTGTGTGAGTGAGAGAGAGAGAAGCTGTGAGTGAGAGAGAGGAAGGGAAACTGTGAGTGAGAGAGAGAGAGAGAAGCTGTGAGTGAGAGAGAGAAAGAGAAGCTGTAAGTGAGAGAGAGAGAGAAAGAGAAGCTGTGAGTGAGAAGGAGAGAAGCTGTGAGTGTGAGAGTGAGAGAGAGAAAGAGAAGCTGTGAGTGAGAGTGAGAGTGAGAGAGAGAGAGAAAGAGAAGCTGTGAGTGAGAGAGAGAGAGAAGCTGTGAGTGAGAGAGAGAGAGAGAAGCTGTGAGTGAGAGAGAGAGAGAAGCTGTGAGTGAGTGAGAGAGAAGGAAAGAGAAGCTTTGAGTGAGTGAGTGAGAGAAAGGGAAGCTGTGAGTGAGAGAGAGAGAAAGAGAAACTGTGTGTGTGAGAGAGAGAGAAACAGAAGCTGTGAGTGAGAGAGAGAGAAAGAGAGACTGTGTGTGTGTGTGAGAGAGAAACAGAAGCTGTGAGTGAGAGAGAGAGAGAAAGAGAAGCTGTGAGTGAGAGAGAGAGAAAGAGAAACTGTGTGTGTGTGTGAGAGAGAAACAGAAGCTGTGAGTGAGAGAGAGAAAGAGAAGCTGTGAGTGAGAGAGAGAGAGAAGCTGTGAGGGAGAGAGAGAGAAGCTGTGAGTGAGTGAGAGAGAGAAGCTGTGAGTGAGAGAGAGAGAGAAGCTGTGAGTGAGAGAGAGAGAGAGAAGCTGTGAGTGAGTGAGAGAGAAGGAAAGAGAAGCTTTGAGTGAGTGAGAGAGAGAAAGGGAAGCTGTGAGTGAGAGAGAGATATATAGAGAAAGAGATGCTGTGAGTGAGAGAGAGAGAAAGTGAAGCTGTGAGTGAGAGAGAAAGAGAAGCTGTGAGTGAGAGAGAAACAGAAGCTGAGAGTGAGTGAGAGAGAGAAAGAGAATGTGTGAGTGAGAGAGAGAGAAAGAGAAGCTGTGAGTGAGAGAGAGAGAAAGAGAAGCTGTGAGAGAGAAAGAGAAAGAGAAAGAGTGAAAAAGAGAGAGAGAAAGAGAAGCTGTGAGTGGGAGAGAGAGAGAGTGTGTCTGTGAGTGAGAGAGAGAGAGAGAAAGAGAAGCTGTGTGTGTGAGAGAGAGGGAAAGAGAAGCTGTGAGTGAGAGAGAGAGAGAGAAAAAGAAGCTGTGTGTGTGAGAGAGAGAGAAAGAGAAGCTGTGAGTGAGATAGAGAGAGAAAGAAAAGCTGTTAGTGAGAGAGAGGGAAAGAGAAGCTGTGAGTGAGAGTGAGAGAGAGAAGCTGTGTGTGTGCGAAAGAGAGAAGATATGAGTGAGAGAGAGAAAGTTAAGCTGTGAGTGAGAGAGAGAGAGAAAGAGAAGCTGTGAGTGAGAGAGAGAGAAAGAAAGAGAAGCTGTGAGGAAGACAGAGAGAAAGAGCTGTGAGTGAGTGAGAGAGGGAGAAAGATAAGCTGTGTATGTGAGAGAGGGAAAGAGAAGCTGTGAGTGAGAGTGAGTGAGGGAGAGAGAATGAGGAGCTGTGTGTGAGAGAGAGAGAGAGAAAGAGAAGTTGTGAGTGAGAGAGAGAGAGAAAGAGAAGCTGTGAGTGAGAGAGAGAGAAAGAGAAACTGTGTGTGTGAGAGAGAGAAACAGAAGCTGTGAGTGAGAGAGAGAAAGAGAAGCTGTGAGTGTGAGAGAGAGAGAAGCTGTGAGAGAGAGAGAGAGAAGCTGTGAGTGAGGGAGAGAGAAAGAGAAACTGTGAGTGAGAGAGAGAGAGGATGTGAGTGTGTGTGTGAGAGAAAGAGAAGCTGTGAGTGAGAGAGAGAGAGAGAAGCTGTGAGAGAGAGTGAGAAAGAGATTGTGTGAGTGAGAAAAAGAGAGAGAGAAGCTGTGAGTGAGAGAGAGAGAGATAGAGAAGCTGTGAGTGAGAGAGAGAGAAGCTGTGAGTGTGTGTGAGAGAAAGAGAAGCTGTGAGTGAGAGAGAGAGAATGAGAAGCTGAGAGAGAGAGAGAAAGAGAAGCTGTAAGAGAGAGAGAGAAAGAGAAGCTGTGAGTGAGAGAGAGAAAGAGAGTCTGTGTGAGAAAGAGAGAGAGAAAGAGAAACTGTGAGTGAGAGAAAGAGAAAGAGAAGCTGTGAGTGAGAGAGAGAGAAAGAGAAACTGTGTGTGTGTGAGAGAGAGAAACAGAAGCTGTGAGTGAGAGAGAGAGAAAGAGAAGCTGTGAGTGAGAGAGAGAGAGAAGCTGTGAGAGAGAGAAGCTGTGAGTGAGGGAGAGAGAAAGAGAAGCTGTGAGTGAGAGAGAGAGGCTGTGAGTGTGTGTGTGAGAGAAAGAGAAGCTGTGAGTGAGAGAGAGAGAAAGAGAAGCTGTGAGTGAGAGAGAGAGAGAAGCTGTGAGTGAGAGAGAAGGATAAGCCATGAGAGAAAGGGAAGCTGTGAATGAGAGAGAGAGAGAGAGAGAAGATGTGTGTGTGAGAGAGAGAGAAAGAGAAGCAGTGAGTGAGAGAGAAAGAAAAAGATTAGTGTGAGTGAGAATGAGATAGAAAGAGAAGCTGTGAGTGAGTGAGAGAGAGATAGAGAAAGAGAAGCAGTGAGAGAGAAAGAGAGAAGCTGTGAGTGAGAGAGTGAGAGAGAGAAAGAGAAGCTGTGAGTGAGTGAGAGAGAGAAGCTGTGTGTGAGTGAGAGAGAGAGAAAGAGAAGCTGTGAGTGAGAGAGAGAGAGAAAGAGAAGCTGTGAGTGAGAGAGAGAAAGATAAGCTGTGAGTGAGAGAGAGAGAAAGAGAAGCTGAGTGAGTGAGAGAGAGCAAGGGAACCTGTGAGTGACAGAGAGAGAGATAGAAAGAGAAGCTGTGAGTGAGAGAGAGAGAAAGAGAAGCTGAGAGTGAGAGAGAGAGAGAAAGAGAAGCTGTGAGTGAGAAGGAGACGGAAAGAGAAGCTGTGAGTGAGTGAGTGAGAGAGAGAGAGAAAAAGACAAGCTGAGAGAGAAAGAGAGAAGCTGTGAGTGAGAGAGAGAGAAAGAGAAGCTGTGAGTGAGAGAGAGAGAATGAGAAGCTGTGAGTGAGTGAGAGAGAGAGAGAAATTAGAGTGAGAAAGAGAGAGAGAAAGAGAAGCTGTGAGTGGGAGAGAGAGAAAGAGAAGCTGTGTGTGAGTGAGAGAGAGAGAAGCTGTGAGTGAGAGAGAGGAAGGGAAATTGTGAGTGAGAGAGAGAGAGAGAGAAGCTGTGAGTGAGAGAGAGAAAGAGAAGCTGTAAGTGAGAGAGAAAGAGAAAGAGAAGCTGTGAGTGAGAAGGAGAGAAGCTGTGAGTGTGAGAGTGAGAGAGAGAAAGAGAAGCTGTGAGTGAGAATGAGAGAGAGAGAGAAAGAGAAGCTGTGAGTGAGAGAGAGAGAAGCTGTGAGTGAGAGAGAGAGAGAAGCTGTGAGTGAGAGAGAGAGAGAGAAGCTGTGAGTGAGTGAGAGAGAAGGAAAGAGAAGCTTTGAGTGAGTGAGAGAGAGAAAGGGAAGCTGTGAGTGAGAGAGAGAGAAAGAGAAACTGTGTGTGTGTGTGAGAGAGAAACAGAAGCTGTGAGTGAGAGAGAGAGAAAGAGAAACTGTGTGTGTGAGAGAGAGAGAAACAGAAGCTGTGAGTGAGAGAGAGAGAGAAAGAGAAGCTGTGAGTGAGAGAGAGAGAAAGAGAAACTGTGTGTGTGTGTGAGAGAGAAACAGAAGCTGTGAGTGAGAGACAGAAAGAGAAGCTGTGAGTGAGAGAGAGAGAGGAGCTGTGAGAGAGAGAGAGAAGCTGTGAGTGAGAGAGAGAGAGAAGCTGTGAGTGAGAGAGAGAGAGAGAAGCTGTGAGTGAGAGAGAGAGAGAGAAGCTGTGAGTGAGTGAGAGAGAAGGAAAGAGAAGCTTTGAGTGAGTGAGAGAGAGAAAGGGAAGCTGTGAGTGAGAGAGAGAGATATAGAGAAAGAGATGCTGTGAGTGAGAGAGAGAGAAAGAGAAGCTGTGAGTGAGAGAGAGAGAAAGAGAAGCTATGAGAGAGAAAGAGAAAGAGTGAAAAAGAGAGAGAGAAAGAGAAGCTGTGAGTGGGAGAGAGAGAGTGTGTCTGTGAGTGAGAGAGAGAGAAAGAGAAGCTGTGAGAGAGAAAGAGAAAGAGAAAGAGTGAAAAAGAGAGAGAGAAAGAGAAGCTGTGAGTGGGAGAGAGAGAGTGTGTCTGTGAGTGAGAGAGAGAGAGAGAAAGAGAAGCTGTGAGTGAGAGAGAGAGAGAACCTTTTTGTGAGAGAGAGAGGAGAAGCTGTGAGTGAGTGAGAGAGAGAAAGGGAAGCTGTGATTGAGAGTGAGAGAGAGAGATAAAGAGTAGCTGTGAGTGAGAGAGAGAGAAAGAGAAGCTGTGAGTGAGAGAGAGAGAAGCTGTGAGTGAGAGAGAGAAAGAGAAGCTGTGATTAAGAGTGAGAGAGAGAAAGAGAAGCTGTGAGTGGGAGAGAGAGAAAGAGAGTCTGTGAGTGAGAGAGAGAGAAAGAGAAGCTGTGAGTGAGTGAGAGAGAGAAAGGGAAGCTGTGAGTGAGAGAGAGAGAAAGAGAACCTGTCAGTGAGAGAGAGAGAGAAAGAAAGAGAAGCTGTGATTTAGAAGGAGAGGGAAAGAGAAGGTGTGAGTGAGTGAGCGAGAGAGAGAAAGAGAAGCTGTGAGAGAGAAAGAGAGAAGCTGTGAGTGAGAGAGTGAGAGAGAGAAAAGAAGCTGTTAGTGAGTGAGAGAAAGAGAAAGAGATGTGAGTGAGAGAGAGAGAAAGAAAGAGAAGCTGTGAGTGAGAGAGAGAGAGAGAGAGAAGCTGAGAGTGAGAGAGAGAAATTGAAGCTGTGAGTGAGAGAGAGAGAGAAAGAGAAGCTGTGTGTGAGAGAGAGAAAGATAGTATGAGAAAGAGAGAGTGAAAGAGAAGCTGTGAGAGAGAGAGAGAGAAGCTGTGAGTGAGAGAGTGAGAAAGAGAGTGAGAAAGAGAGAGTAAAAGAGAAGCTGTGAGTGGGAGAGAGAGAAAGAGTGTCTGTGAGTGAGAAAGAGAGAAAGAGAAGCTGTGAGTGAGAGAGAGAGAGAAGCTGTGAGTGAGAGAGAAGGATAAGCCGTGAGAGAAAGGGAAGCTGTGAATGAGAGAGAGAGCGATAAAGAGAAGATGTGTGTGAGAGAGAGAGAGAGAAAGAGAAGCAGTGAGTGAGAGAGAAAGAAAAAGAGAAGCTGTGAGTGAGAATGAGATAGAAAGAGAAGCTGTGAGTGAGTGAGAGAGAGATAGAGAAAGAGAAGCTGTGAGAGAGAAAGAGAGAAGCTGTGAGTGAGAGAGTGAGAGAGAGAAAGAGAAGCTGTGAGTGAGTGAGAGAGAGAGAAGCTGTGTGTGAGTGAGAGAGAGAGAAAGTGAAGCTGTGAGTGAGAGAGAGAGAGAAAGAGAAGCTGTGAGTGAGAGAGAGAAAGATAAGCTGTGCGTGAGAGAGAGAGAAAGAGAAGCTGAGTGAGTGAGAGAGAGCAAGGGAACCTGTGAGTGACAGAGAGAGAGATAGAAAGAGAAGCTGTGAGTGAGAGAGAGAGAAAGAGAAGCTGAGAGTGAGAGAGAGAGAGAAAGATAAGCTGTGAGTGAGAAGGAGAGGGAAAGAGAAGCTGTGAGTGAGTGAGTGAGTGAGAGAGAGAAAAAGACAAGCTGAGAGAGAAAGAGAGAAGCTGTGAGTGAGAGAGAGAGAAAGAGAAGCTGTGTGAGAGAGAGAGAACGAGAAGCTGTGAGTGAGTGAGTGAGAGAGAGAAATTAGAGTGAGAAAGAGAGAGAGAAAGAGAAGCTGTGAGTGGGAGAGAGAGAGAAAGAGAAGCTGTGTGTGAGTGAGAGAGAGAGAAGCTGTGAGTGAGAGAGAGGAAGGGAAACTGTGAGTGAGAGAGAGAGAGAGAAGCTGTGAGTGAGAGAGAGAAAGAGAAGCTGTAAGTGAGAGAGAGAGAGAAAGAGAAGCTGTGAGTGAGAAGGAGAGAAGCTGTGAGTGTGAGAGTGAGAGAGAGAAAGAGAAGCTGTGAGTGAGAGTGAGAGTGAGAGAGAGAGAGAAAGAGAAGCTGTGAGTGAGAGAGAGAGAGAAGCTGTGAGTGAGAGAGAGAGAGAGAAGCTGTGAGTGAGAGAGAGAGAGAAGCTGTGAGTGAGTGAGAGAGAAGGAAAGAGAAGCTTTGAGTGAGTGAGTGAGAGAAAGGGAAGCTGTGAGTGAGAGAGAGAGAAAGAGAAACTGTGTGTGTGAGAGAGAGAGAAACAGAAGCTGTGAGTGAGAGAGAGAGAAAGAGAGACTGTGTGTGTGTGTGAGAGAGAAACAGAAGCTGTGAGTGAGAGAGAGAGAGAAAGAGAAGCTGTGAGTGAGAGAGAGAGAAAGAGAAACTGTGTGTGTGTGTGAGAGAGAAACAGAAGCTGTGAGTGAGAGAGAGAAAGAGAAGCTGTGAGTGAGAGAGAGAGAGAAGCTGTGAGGGAGAGAGAGAGAAGCTGTGAGTGAGTGAGAGAGAGAAGCTGTGAGTGAGAGAGAGAGAGAAGCTGTGAGTGAGAGAGAGAGAGAGAAGCTGTGAGTGAGTGAGAGAGAAGGAAAGAGAAGCTTTGAGTGAGTGAGAGAGAGAAAGGGAAGCTGTGAGTGAGAGAGAGATATATAGAGAAAGAGATGCTGTGAGTGAGAGAGAGAGAAAGTGAAGCTGTGAGTGAGAGAGAAAGAGAAGCTGTGAGTGAGAGAGAAACAGAAGCTGAGAGTGAGTGAGAGAGAGAAAGAGAATGTGTGAGTGAGAGAGAGAGAAAGAGAAGCTGTGAGTGAGAGAGAGAGAAAGAGAAGCTGTGAGAGAGAAAGAGAAAGAGAAAGAGTGAAAAAGAGAGAGAGAAAGAGAAGCTGTGAGTGGGAGAGAGAGAGAGTGTGTCTGTGAGTGAGAGAGAGAGAGAGAAAGAGAAGCTGTGTGTGTGAGAGAGAGGGAAAGAGAAGCTGTGAGTGAGAGAGAGAGAGAGAAAAAGAAGCTGTGTGTGTGAGAGAGAGAGAAAGAGAAGCTGTGAGTGAGATAGAGAGAGAAAGAAAAGCTGTTAGTGAGAGAGAGGGAAAGAGAAGCTGTGAGTGAGAGTGAGAGAGAGAAGCTGTGTGTGTGCGAAAGAGAGAAGATATGAGTGAGAGAGAGAAAGTTAAGCTGTGAGTGAGAGAGAGAGAGAAAGAGAAGCTGTGAGTGAGAGAGAGAGAAAGAAAGAGAAGCTGTGAGGAAGACAGAGAGAAAGAGCTGTGAGTGAGTGAGAGAGGGAGAAAGATAAGCTGTGTATGTGAGAGAGGGAAAGAGAAGCTGTGAGTGAGAGTGAGTGAGGGAGAGAGAATGAGGAGCTGTGTGTGAGAGAGAGAGAGAGAAAGAGAAGTTGTGAGTGAGAGAGAGAGAGAAAGAGAAGCTGTGAGTGAGAGAGAGAGAAAGAGAAACTGTGTGTGTGAGAGAGAGAAACAGAAGCTGTGAGTGAGAGAGAGAAAGAGAAGCTGTGAGTGTGAGAGAGAGAGAAGCTGTGAGAGAGAGAGAGAGAAGCTGTGAGTGAGGGAGAGAGAAAGAGAAACTGTGAGTGAGAGAGAGAGAGGATGTGAGTGTGTGTGTGAGAGAAAGAGAAGCTGTGAGTGAGAGAGAGAGAGAGAAGCTGTGAGAGAGAGTGAGAAAGAGATTGTGTGAGTGAGAAAAAGAGAGAGAGAAGCTGTGAGTGAGAGAGAGAGAGATAGAGAAGCTGTGAGTGAGAGAGAGAGAAGCTGTGAGTGTGTGTGAGAGAAAGAGAAGCTGTGAGTGAGAGAGAGAGAATGAGAAGCTGAGAGAGAGAGAGAAAGAGAAGCTGTAAGAGAGAGAGAGAAAGAGAAGCTGTGAGTGAGAGAGAGAAAGAGAGTCTGTGTGAGAAAGAGAGAGAGAAAGAGAAACTGTGAGTGAGAGAAAGAGAAAGAGAAGCTGTGAGTGAGAGAGAGAGAAAGAGAAACTGTGTGTGTGTGAGAGAGAGAAACAGAAGCTGTGAGTGAGAGAGAGAGAAAGAGAAGCTGTGAGTGAGAGAGAGAGAGAAGCTGTGAGAGAGAGAAGCTGTGAGTGAGGGAGAGAGAAAGAGAAGCTGTGAGTGAGAGAGAGAGGCTGTGAGTGTGTGTGTGAGAGAAAGAGAAGCTGTGAGTGAGAGAGAGAGAGAGAAGCTGTGAGAGACAGTGAGAAAGAGAAGGTGTGAGTGAGAAAAAGAGAGAGAGAAGCTGTGAGTGAGAGAGAGAGTGATAGAGAAGCTGTGAGTGAGAGAGAGAGAAGCTGTGAGTGAGAGAGAGAAAGAGAAGTTGTGAGTGAGAGAGAGAGAGAAGATGTGAGTGAGAGAGAGAGAGAAAGAGAAGCTGTGAGTGAGAGAGAGAGAAAGTAAGAGAAGCTGTGAGTGAGACAGAGAGAAAGAAAGAGAAGCTGTGAGTGAGAGAGAGAGGGAGAAAGATAAGATGTGAGAGAGAGAGAGAAAGAGAAGCTGTGAGTGAGAGAGAGAGAGAAAGAGACGCTGTGATTGAGAGAGAGAGAGAGAGAGAAATAGAAGCTGTGAGTGAGAGAGAGAGAAAGAGAAGCTGTGATTGAGAGTGAGAGAGAGAGAGAAAGAGAAGCTGTGAGTGAGAGAGAGAGAAAGAGAAGATGTGAGTGAGAGAGAGGGAGAGAGAGAAAGAGAAGATGTGAGTGAGAGAGAGAGAGAAAGAGAAGCAGTGAGTGTGACAGGGAGAGAGTAAAAGAGAAGCTGTGAGTGAGAGAGAGAGAGAAAGAGAAGCTGTGAGTGAGTGAGAGAGAAGGAAAGAGAAGCTTTGAGTGAGTGAGAGAGAGAAAGGGAAGCTGTGAGTGAGAGAGAGAGAAAGAGAAACTGTGTGTGAGAGAGAGAGAGAAACAGAAGCTGTGAGTGAGAGAGAGAGAAAGAGAAACTGTGTGTGTGTGAGAGAGAGAAACAGAAGCTGTGAGTGAGAGAGAGAGAGAAAGAGAAGCTGTGAGTGAGAGACAGAAAGAGAAGCTGTGAGTGAGAGAGAGAGAGGAGCTGTGAGAGAGAGAGAGAAGCTGTGAGTGAGAGAGAGAGAGAAGCTGTGAGTGAGAGAGAGAGAGAGAAGCTGTGAGTGAGAGAGAGAGAGAGAAGCTGTGAGTGAGTGAGAGAGAAGGAAAGAGAAGCTTTGAGTGAGTGAGAGAGAGAAAGGGAAGCTGTGAGTGAGAGAGAGAGATATAGAGAAAGAGATGCTGTGAGTGAGAGAGAGAGAAAGAGAAGCTGTGAGTGAGAGAGAGAGAAAGAGAAGCTATGAGAGAGAAAGAGAAAGAGTGAAAAAGAGAGAGAGAAAGAGAAGCTGTGAGTGGGAGAGAGAGAGTGTGTCTGTGAGTGAGAGAGAGAGAAAGAGAAGCTGTGAGAGAGAAAGAGAAAGAGAAAGAGTGAAAAAGAGAGAGAGAAAGAGAAGCTGTGAGTGGGAGAGAGAGAGTGTGTCTGTGAGTGAGAGAGAGAGAGAGAAAGAGAAGCTGTGAGTGAGAGAGAGAGAGAACCTTTTTGTGAGAGAGAGAGGAGAAGCTGTGAGTGAGTGAGAGAGAGAAAGGGAAGCTGTGATTGAGAGTGAGAGAGAGAGATAAAGAGTAGCTGTGAGTGAGAGAGAGAGAAAGAGAAGCTGTGAGTGAGAGAGAGAGAAGCTGTGAGTGAGAGAGAGAAAGAGAAGCTGTGATTAAGAGTGAGAGAGAGAAAGAGAAGCTGTGAGTGGGAGAGAGAGAAAGAGAGTCTGTGAGTGAGAGAGAGAGAAAGAGAAGCTGTGAGTGAGTGAGAGAGAGAAAGGGAAGCTGTGAGTGAGAGAGAGAGAAAGAGAACCTGTCAGTGAGAGAGAGAGAGAAAGAAAGAGAAGCTGTGATTTAGAAGGAGAGGGAAAGAGAAGGTGTGAGTGAGTGAGCGAGAGAGAGAAAGAGAAGCTGTGAGAGAGAAAGAGAGAAGCTGTGAGTGAGAGAGTGAGAGAGAGAAAAGAAGCTGTTAGTGAGTGAGAGAAAGAGAAAGAGATGTGAGTGAGAGAGAGAGAAAGAAAGAGAAGCTGTGAGTGAGAGAGAGAGAGAGAGAGAAGCTGAGAGTGAGAGAGAGAAATTGAAGCTGTGAGTGAGAGAGAGAGAGAAAGAGAAGCTGTGTGTGAGAGAGAGAAAGATAGTATGAGAAAGAGAGAGTGAAAGAGAAGCTGTGAGAGAGAGAGAGAGAAGCTGTGAGTGAGAGAGTGAGAAAGAGAGTGAGAAAGAGAGAGTAAAAGAGAAGCTGTGAGTGGGAGAGAGAGAAAGAGTGTCTGTGAGTGAGAAAGAGAGAAAGAGAAGCTGTGAGTGAGAGAGAGAGAGAAGCTGTGAGTGAGAGAGAAGGATAAGCCGTGAGAGAAAGGGAAGCTGTGAATGAGAGAGAGAGCGATAAAGAGAAGATGTGTGTGAGAGAGAGAGAGAGAAAGAGAAGCAGTGAGTGAGAGAGAAAGAAAAAGAGAAGCTGTGAGTGAGAATGAGATAGAAAGAGAAGCTGTGAGTGAGTGAGAGAGAGATAGAGAAAGAGAAGCTGTGAGAGAGAAAGAGAGAAGCTGTGAGTGAGAGAGTGAGAGAGAGAAAGAGAAGCTGTGAGTGAGTGAGAGAGAGAGAAGCTGTGTGTGAGTGAGAGAGAGAGAAAGTGAAGCTGTGAGTGAGAGAGAGAGAGAAAGAGAAGCTGTGAGTGAGAGAGAGAAAGATAAGCTGTGCGTGAGAGAGAGAGAAAGAGAAGCTGAGTGAGTGAGAGAGAGCAAGGGAACCTGTGAGTGACAGAGAGAGAGATAGAAAGAGAAGCTGTGAGTGAGAGAGAGAGAAAGAGAAGCTGAGAGTGAGAGAGAGAGAGAAAGATAAGCTGTGAGTGAGAAGGAGAGGGAAAGAGAAGCTGTGAGTGAGTGAGTGAGTGAGAGAGAGAAAAAGACAAGCTGAGAGAGAAAGAGAGAAGCTGTGAGTGAGAGAGAGAGAAAGAGAAGCTGTGTGAGAGAGAGAGAACGAGAAGCTGTGAGTGAGTGAGTGAGAGAGAGAAATTAGAGTGAGAAAGAGAGAGAGAAAGAGAAGCTGTGAGTGGGAGAGAGAGAGAAAGAGAAGCTGTGTGTGAGTGAGAGAGAGAGAAGCTGTGAGTGAGAGAGAGGAAGGGAAACTGTGAGTGAGAGAGAGAGAGAGAAGCTGTGAGTGAGAGAGAGAAAGAGAAGCTGTAAGTGAGAGAGAGAGAGAAAGAGAAGCTGTGAGTGAGAAGGAGAGAAGCTGTGAGTGTGAGAGTGAGAGAGAGAAAGAGAAGCTGTGAGTGAGAGTGAGAGTGAGAGAGAGAGAGAAAGAGAAGCTGTGAGTGAGAGAGAGAGAGAAGCTGTGAGTGAGAGAGAGAGAGAGAAGCTGTGAGTGAGAGAGAGAGAGAAGCTGTGAGTGAGTGAGAGAGAAGGAAAGAGAAGCTTTGAGTGAGTGAGTGAGAGAAAGGGAAGCTGTGAGTGAGAGAGAGAGAAAGAGAAACTGTGTGTGTGAGAGAGAGAGAGAAACAGAAGCTGTGAGTGAGAGAGAGAGAAAGAGAGACTGTGTGTGTGTGTGAGAGAGAAACAGAAGCTGTGAGTGAGAGAGAGAGAGAAAGAGAAGCTGTGAGTGAGAGAGAGAGAAAGAGAAACTGTGTGTGTGTGTGAGAGAGAAACAGAAGCTGTGAGTGAGAGAGAGAAAGAGAAGCTGTGAGTGAGAGAGAGAGAGAAGCTGTGAGGGAGAGAGAGAGAAGCTGTGAGTGAGTGAGAGAGAGAAGCTGTGAGTGAGAGAGAGAGAGAAGCTGTGAGTGAGAGAGAGAGAGAGAAGCTGTGAGTGAGTGAGAGAGAAGGAAAGAGAAGCTTTGAGTGAGTGAGAGAGAGAAAGGGAAGCTGTGAGTGAGAGAGAGATATATAGAGAAAGAGATGCTGTGAGTGAGAGAGAGAGAAAGTGAAGCTGTGAGTGAGAGAGAAAGAGAAGCTGTGAGTGAGAGAGAAACAGAAGCTGAGAGTGAGTGAGAGAGAGAAAGAGAATGTGTGAGTGAGAGAGAGAGAAAGAGAAGCTGTGAGTGAGAGAGAGAGAAAGAGAAGCTGTGAGAGAGAAAGAGAAAGAGAAAGAGTGAAAAAGAGAGAGAGAAAGAGAAGCTGTGAGTGGGAGAGAGAGAGAGTGTGTCTGTGAGTGAGAGAGAGAGAGAGAAAGAGAAGCTGTGTGTGTGAGAGAGAGGGAAAGAGAAGCTGTGAGTGAGAGAGAGAGAGAGAAAAAGAAGCTGTGTGTGTGAGAGAGAGAGAAAGAGAAGCTGTGAGTGAGATAGAGAGAGAAAGAAAAGCTGTTAGTGAGAGAGAGGGAAAGAGAAGCTGTGAGTGAGAGTGAGAGAGAGAAGCTGTGTGTGTGCGAAAGAGAGAAGATATGAGTGAGAGAGAGAAAGTTAAGCTGTGAGTGAGAGAGAGAGAGAAAGAGAAGCTGTGAGTGAGAGAGAGAGAAAGAAAGAGAAGCTGTGAGGAAGACAGAGAGAAAGAGCTGTGAGTGAGTGAGAGAGGGAGAAAGATAAGCTGTGTATGTGAGAGAGGGAAAGAGAAGCTGTGAGTGAGAGTGAGTGAGGGAGAGAGAATGAGGAGCTGTGTGTGAGAGAGAGAGAGAGAAAGAGAAGTTGTGAGTGAGAGAGAGAGAGAAAGAGAAGCTGTGAGTGAGAGAGAGAGAAAGAGAAACTGTGTGTGTGAGAGAGAGAAACAGAAGCTGTGAGTGAGAGAGAGAAAGAGAAGCTGTGAGTGTGAGAGAGAGAGAAGCTGTGAGAGAGAGAGAGAGAAGCTGTGAGTGAGGGAGAGAGAAAGAGAAACTGTGAGTGAGAGAGAGAGAGGATGTGAGTGTGTGTGTGAGAGAAAGAGAAGCTGTGAGTGAGAGAGAGAGAGAGAAGCTGTGAGAGAGAGTGAGAAAGAGATTGTGTGAGTGAGAAAAAGAGAGAGAGAAGCTGTGAGTGAGAGAGAGAGAGATAGAGAAGCTGTGAGTGAGAGAGAGAGAAGCTGTGAGTGTGTGTGAGAGAAAGAGAAGCTGTGAGTGAGAGAGAGAGAATGAGAAGCTGAGAGAGAGAGAGAAAGAGAAGCTGTAAGAGAGAGAGAGAAAGAGAAGCTGTGAGTGAGAGAGAGAAAGAGAGTCTGTGTGAGAAAGAGAGAGAGAAAGAGAAACTGTGAGTGAGAGAAAGAGAAAGAGAAGCTGTGAGTGAGAGAGAGAGAAAGAGAAACTGTGTGTGTGTGAGAGAGAGAAACAGAAGCTGTGAGTGAGAGAGAGAGAAAGAGAAGCTGTGAGTGAGAGAGAGAGAGAAGCTGTGAGAGAGAGAAGCTGTGAGTGAGGGAGAGAGAAAGAGAAGCTGTGAGTGAGAGAGAGAGGCTGTGAGTGTGTGTGTGAGAGAAAGAGAAGCTGTGAGTGAGAGAGAGAGAGAGAAGCTGTGAGAGACAGTGAGAAAGAGAAGGTGTGAGTGAGAAAAAGAGAGAGAGAAGCTGTGAGTGAGAGAGAGAGTGATAGAGAAGCTGTGAGTGAGAGAGAGAGAAGCTGTGAGTGAGAGAGAGAAAGAGAAGTTGTGAGTGAGAGAGAGAGAGAAGATGTGAGTGAGAGAGAGAGAGAAAGAGAAGCTGTGAGTGAGAGAGAGAGAAAGTAAGAGAAGCTGTGAGTGAGACAGAGAGAAAGAAAGAGAAGCTGTGAGTGAGAGAGAGAGGGAGAAAGATAAGATGTGAGAGAGAGAGAGAAAGAGAAGCTGTGAGTGAGAGAGAGAGAGAAAGAGACGCTGTGATTGAGAGAGAGAGAGAGAGAGAAATAGAAGCTGTGAGTGAGAGAGAGAGAAAGAGAAGCTGTGATTGAGAGTGAGAGAGAGAGAGAAAGAGAAGCTGTGAGTGAGAGAGAGAGAAAGAGAAGATGTGAGTGAGAGAGAGGGAGAGAGAGAAAGAGAAGATGTGAGTGAGAGAGAGAGAGAAAGAGAAGCAGTGAGTGTGACAGGGAGAGAGTAAAAGAGAAGCTGTGAGTGAGAGAGAGAGAGAAAGAGAAGCTGTGAGTGAGTGAGAGAGAAGGAAAGAGAAGCTTTGAGTGAGTGAGAGAGAGAAAGGGAAGCTGTGAGTGAGAGAGAGAGAAAGAGAAACTGTGTGTGAGAGAGAGAGAGAAACAGAAGCTGTGAGTGAGAGAGAGAGAAAGAGAAACTGTGTGTGTGTGAGAGAGAGAAACAGAAGCTGTGAGTGAGAGAGAGAGAGAAAGAGAAGCTGTGAGTGAGAGAGAGAGAAAGAGAAACTGTGTGTGTGTGTGAGAGAGAAACAGAAGCTGTGAGTGAGAGAGAGAAAGAGAAGCTGTGAGTGAGAGAGAGAGAAGCTGTGAGAGAGAGAGAGAGAAGCTGTGAGTGAGTGAGAGAGAGAAGCTGTGAGTGAGAGAGAGAGAGAAGCTGTGAGTGAGAGAGAGAGAGAGAAGCTGTGAGTGAGTGAGAGAGAAGGAAAGAGAAGTTTTGAGTGAGTGAGAGAGAGAAAGGGAAGCTGTGAGTGAGAGAGAGATATATAGAGAAAGAGATGCTGTGAGTGAGAGAGAGAGAAAGAGAAGCTATGAGTGAGAGAGAAAGAGAAGCTGTGAGTGAGAGAGAAACAGAAGCTGAGAGTGAGTGAGAGAGAGAAAGAGAATGTGTGAGTGAGAGAGAGAGAAAGAGAAGCTGTGAGTGAGAGAGAGATAAAGAGAAGCTGTGAGAGAGAAAGAGAAAGAGAAAGAGTGAAAAAGAGAGAGAGAAAGAGAAGCTGTGAGTGGGAGAGAGAGAGAGTGTGTCTGTGAGTGAGAGAGAGAGAGAAAGAGAAGCTGTGACTGATAGAGAGAGAGAACCTGTTTGTGAGAGAGAGAGGAGAAGCTGTGAGTGAGTGAGAGAGAGAAAGGGAAGCTGTGAGTGAGTGAGAGAGAGAAAGAGAAGCTGTGTGTGTGAGAGAGAGGGAAAGAGAAGCTGTGAGTGAGAGAGAGAGAGGGAAAAAGAAGCTGTGTGTGTGTGAGAGAGAGAAAGAGAAGCTGTGAGTGAGATAGAGAGAGAAAGAAAAGCTGTTAGTGAGAGAGAGGGAAAGAGAAGCTGTGAGTGAGAGTGAAAGAGAGAAGCTGTGTGTGTGCGAAAGAGAGAAGATATGAGTGAGAGAGAGAAAGTTAAGCTGTGAGTGAGAGAGAGAGAGAAAGAGAAGCTGTGAGTGAGAGAGAGAGAAAGAAAGAGAAGCTGTGAGGAAGACAGAGAGAGAAAGAGCTGTGAGTGACTGAGAGAGGGAGAAAGATAAGCTGTGTATGTGAGAGAGAGAAAGAGAAGCTGTGAGTGAGAGTGAGTGAGAGAGAGAGAATGAGGAGCTGTGTGTGAGAGAGAGAGAGAGAAAGAGAAGTTGTGAGTGAGAGAGAGAGAGAGAGAAGCTGTGAGTGAGAGAGAGAGAAAGAGAAACTGTGTGTGTGTGTGAGAGAGAAACAGAAGCTGTGAGTGAGAGAGAGAAAGAGAAGCTGTGAGTGTGAGAGAGAGAGAAGCTGTGAGAGAGAGAGAGAAGCTGTGAGTGAGGGAGAGAGAAAGAGAAACTGTGAGTGGGAGAGAGAGAGGCTGTGTGTGTGTGTGTGAGAGAAAGAGAAGCTGTGAGTGAGAGAGAGAGAGAGAAGCTGTGTGAGAGAGAGAGAGAGATAGAGAAGCTGTGAGTGCGAGAGAGAGAAGCTGTGAGTGTGTGTGAGAGAAAGAGAAGCTGTGAGTGAGAGAGAGAGAATGAGAAGCTGAGAGAGAGAGAGAGAAAGAGAAGCTGTGAGAGAGAGAGAGAAAGAGAAGCTGTGAGTGAGAGAGAGAAAGAGAGTCTGTGTGAGAAAGAGAGAGAGAAAGAGAAACTGTGAGTGAGAGAAAGAGAAAGAGAAGCTGTGAGTGAGAGAGAGAGAAAGAGAAACTGTGTGTGTGTGAGAGAGAGAAACAGAAGCTGTGAGTGAGAGAGAGAGAAAGAGAAGCTGTGAGTGAGAGAGAGAGAGAAGCTGTGAGAGAGAGAGAGAAGCTGTGAGTGAGGGAGAGAGAAAGAGAAGCTGTGAGTGAGAGAGAGAGGCTGTGAGTGTGTGTGAGAGAGAAAGAGAAGCTGTGAGTGAGAGAGAGAGAGAAGCTGTGAGAGACAGTGAGAAAGAGAAGGTGTGAGTGAGAAAAAGAGAGAGAGAAGCTGTGTGAGAGAGAGAGTGAGAGAGAAGCTGTGAGTGAGAGAGAGAAGCTGTGAGTGAGAGAGAGAAAGAGAAGTTGTGAGTGAGAGAGAGAGAAGATGTGAGTGAAAGAGAGAGAGAAAGAGAAGCTGTGAGTGAGACAGAGAGAGAGAAAGAGAAGCTGTGAGAGAGAGAGAGGGGAAGAAAGAGAAGCTGTGTGTGTGTGAGAGAGAAAGAGAAGCTGTGAGTGTGTGAGAGAGAAAGAGAAGCTGTGAGTGAGAGAGAGAGAGAGAGAAAGAGAAATTAGAGTGAGAAAGAGAGAGAGAAAGAGAAGCTGTGAGTGGGAGAGAGAGAAAGAGTCTGTGAGTGAGTGAGAGAGAGAGAAGCTGTGAGTGAGAGAGAGAGAAAGAGAATCTGTGAGTGAGAGAGAAAGAGAAGCTGTGAGTGATTAAGAGAGAGAAAGGGAAGTTGTGAGTGAGAGAGAGAGAGAAAGAGAAGCTGTGAGTGAGAGAGAGAGAGAGAGAAAGAGAAGCTGTGAGTGAGAGAGAGAGAAAGAGAAGCTGTGAGTGAGAGAGAGAGAGAAAGAGAAGCTGTGTGTGTGTGTGAGAGAGAAAGATAGTCTGAGAAAGAGAGAGTGAAAGAGAAGCTGTGAGTGAGAGAGAGAGAGAGGGAGAAAGAGAAGCTGTGTGTGTGAGAGAGAGAAAGAGAAGCTGTGAGTGAGAGTGAGAGAGAGAGAGAGAGAAAGAGCTGTGAGTGAGAAAGAGAGAGAGAATGAGAAGCTGTGAGTGAGAGAGAGAAGTTGTCAGAGAGAGAGAGAAAGAGAAGCTGTGAGTGAGAGAGAGAGAGATGTGAGTGATAGAGAGAGAGAATGAGAAGCTGTGAGTGAGAGAGAGAGAAAGTAAGAGAAGCTGTGAGTGAGATAGAGAGAGAGAGAGAGAAGCTGTGAGTGAGAGAGAGAGGGAGAAAGATATTCTGTGTGAGAGAGAGAGAGAGAGAGAAAGAGAAACTGTGTGTGTGTGAGAGAGAGAAAGAGAAGGCGTGATTGAGAGTGAGAGAGAGAAAGAGAAGCTGAGAGTGAGAGAGAGAGAAAGAGAAGCTGTGAGTGAGAGAGAGAGAATTTGTGAGTGAGAGAGAGAAAGAAAAGCTGTGAGTGAGAGAGAGAGAGAGAAAGAGAAGATATGAGTGAGAGAGAGAGAGAAGCAGTGAGAGAGAGAGAGAGAGAAACAGAAGCTGTGAGTGAGACAGAGAGAGAAAGAGAAGCTGTGAGAGAGAGAGAGAGGCAGAAAGAGAAGCTGTGAGAGAGAGAGAGAAAGAGAAGCTGTGAGTGAGAGAGAGAGAAAGAAAGAGAAATTAGAGTGAGAAAGAGAGAGAGAAAGAGAAGCTGTGAGTGGGAGAGAGAGAAAGAGAGTCTGTGAGTGAGAGAGAGAGAGAAGCTGTGAGTGTGAGAGAGAGAGAGCCGCTGTGAGTGAGAGAGAGAGAAAGAGAAGCTGTGAATGAGAGAGAGAGAGAGAGAAGCTTTGTGTGTGAGAGAGAAAGAGAAGCTGTGAGTGAGTGAGAGAGAGAGAAAGGGAAGTTGTGAGTGAGAGAGAGAGAGAAAGAGAAGCTGTGAGTGAGAGAGAGAGAAAGAGAAGCTGTGAGTGAGAGAGAGAGAGAAAGAGAAGCTGTGAGTGAGAAGGAGAGGGAAAGAGAAGCTGTGTGTGTGAGAGAGAGAAAGAGAAGCTGTGAGTGAGAGAGAGAGAAAAAGAGAAGCTGTGAGTTAAGAAGGTGAGGGAAAGAGAAGAAGTGAGTGAGTGAGAGAGAGAGAGAAAGAGAAGCTGTGAGAGAGAAAGAGAAGCTGTGAGTGAGAGTGAGAGAGAGAAAGAGAAGCTGTTAGTGAGAGTGAGAGAGAGAGAGAGAAGCTGTGAGTGAGAGAGAGATTGAAAGAGAAGCTGTGAGTGAGAGAGAGAGAGAAAGAGAAGCTGTGAGTGAGAGAGAGAAAGAGAAGCTGTGAGTGAGAGTGAGAGAGAGAGAAAGAGAAAGAGAAGCTGTGAGTGAGAGAGAGAGAGAGAGAAAGAGAAGCTGTTAGTGAGAGTGAGAGAGAGAGAGAAAGAGAAGCTGTGAGTGAGTGTGAGAGAGAAAGAGATGCTGTGAGTGAGAGAGAGAGAAAGAGAAGCTGTGAGTGAGAGAGAGAGAAAGAGAAGCTGTGAGAGAGAGAGAGAAAGAGAAGCTGTGAGTGAGAAGGAGAGGGAAAGAGAAGCTGTGAGTGAGTGAGAGAGAGAGAAAGAGAAGCTGTGAGTGAGAGAGAGAAAGAGAAGCTGTGAGTGAGAGAGAGAGAGAAAGAGAAGCTGTGAGTAAGAAGGAGAGGGAAAGAGAAGAAGTGAGTGAGTGAGAGAGAGAAAGAGAAGCTGTGAGAGAGAAAGAGAAGCTGTGAGTGAGAGAGTGAGAGAGAGAAAGAGAATCTGTTAGTGAGAGTGAGAGAGAGAGAGAAAGAGAAGCTGTGAGTGAGAGAGAGAATGAAAGAGAAGCTGTGAGTGAGAGAGAGAGAGAAAGAGAAGCTGTGAGTGAGAGAGAGAAAGAGAAGCTGTGACTGAGAGGGAGAGAGAGAAAGAGAAGCTGTGAGTTACACAGAGAGAGAGAAGCTGTGAGTTAGAGAGAGAGAAAGAGAAGCTGTGAGTGACAGAGAGAAAGAGAAGCTGAGAGTGAGAGAGAGAGAGGGAGAAAGAGAAGCTGTGTGCGTGAGAGAGAGAAAGAGAAGCTGTGAGTGAGAGAGAGAGAAAGTGAAGCTGTGAGTGAGAGAGAGAGAGAAAGAGAAGCTGTGTGTGTGAGAGAGAAAGATAGTCTGAGAAAGAGAGAGTGAAAGAGAAGCTGTGAGTGAGAGAGAGAGAGGGAGAAAGAGAAGCTGTGTGTGTGAGAGAGAGAAAGAGAAGCTGTGAGTGAGAGTGAGAGAGAGAGAGAAGCTGTGAGTGTGAGTGAGAGAGAAAGAGAAGCTGTGAGTGAGTGAGAGAGAGAATGAGAAGCTGTGAGTGTGAGAGAGAAGCTGTGAGAGAGAGAAAGAGAAGCTGTCAGTGAGAGAGAGAGAAAGTAAGAGAAGCTGTGAGTGAGATAGAGAGAGAGAGAAAGAGAAGCTGTGAGTGAGAGAGAGAGAGGGAGAGAAAGATAATCTGTGAGAGAGAGAGAGAAAGAGAAGCTGTGTGTTTTAGAGAGAGAGAAAGAGAAGCTGTGAGTGAGAGAGAGAGAAAGAGAAGCTGTGAGTGAGAGAGAGAGAAGCTATGAGTGAGAGAGAGAAAGAAAAGCTGTGAGTGAGAGAGAGAGAGAAAGAGAAGATATGAGTGAGAGAGAGAGAAAGAGAAGCTGTGAGTGAGAGAGAGAGAAGCTATGAGTGAGAGAGAGAAAGAAAAGCTGTGAGTGAGAGAGAGAGAGAAAGAGAAGATATGAGTGAGAGAGAGAGAAGCTGTGAGTGAGAGAGAGAGAAAGATAGAGAAATTAGAGTGAGAAAGAGAGAGAGAAAGACAAGCTGTGAGTGGGAGAGAGAGAAAGAGAGTCTGTGAATCAGAGAGAGAGAGGGAAGCTGTGAGTGAGAGAGAGAGAGAGCCGCTGTGAGTGAGAGAGAGAAAGAGAAGCTGTGAATGAGAGAGAGAGAAAGAGAAGCTGTGAGTGAGAAGGAGAAGGAAAGAGAAGCTGTGAGTGAGTGAGAGAGAGAAAGAGAAGCTGT
Organism: Bradypodion pumilum; assembly: GCA_035047305.1. Taxonomy (NCBI): domain Eukaryota; kingdom Metazoa; phylum Chordata; class Lepidosauria; order Squamata; family Chamaeleonidae; genus Bradypodion; species Bradypodion pumilum. The sequence continues at coordinate 267,017,100 of JAWDJD010000001.1, read as the reverse complement.
GAGTGAGAGAGAGAGAAAGAGAAGCTGTGAGTGAGAGAGAGAGAGAAAGAGAAGCTGTGAGTAAGAAGGAGAGGGAAAGAGAAGAAGTGAGTGAGTGAGAGAGAGAGAGAAAGAGAAGCTGTGAGAGAGAAAGAGAAGCTGTGAGTGAGAGAGTGAGAGAGAGAAAGAGAATCTGTTAGTGAGAGAGAGAGAGAGAAAGAGAAGCTGTGAGTGAGAGAGAGATTGAAAGAGAAGCTGTGAGTGAGAGAGAGAGAGAAAGAGAGTCTGTGAGTGAGAGAGAGAGAGAAGCTGTGAGTGTGAGAGAGAGAGAGCCGCTGTGAGTGAGAGAGAGAGAAAGAGAAGCTGTGAATGAGAGAGAGAGAGAGAAGCTTTGTGTGTGAGAGAGAAAGAGAAGCTGTGAGTGAGTGAGAGAGAGAGAAAGGGAAGTTGTGAGTGAGAGAGAGAGAGAAAGAGAAGCTGTGAGAGAGAGAGAGAGAAAGAGAAGCTGTGAGTGAGAGAGAGAGAGAAAAAGAAGCTGTGAGTGAGAAGGAGAGGGAAAGAGAAGCTGTGTGTGTGAGAGAGAGAAAGAGAAGCTGTGAGTGAGAGAGAGAGAAAAAGAGAAGCTGTGAGTTAAGAAGGTGAGGGAAAGAGAAGAAGTGAGTGAGTGAGAGAGAGAGAGAAAGAGAAGCTGTGAGAGAGAAAGAGAAGCTGTGAGTGAGAGTGAGAGAGAGAAAGAGAAGCTGTTAGTGAGAGTGAGAGAGAGAGAGAGAAGCTGTGAGTGAGAGAGAGATTGAAAGAGAAGCTGTGAGTGAGAGAGAGAGAGAGAAAGAGAAGCTGTGAGTGAGAGAGAGAAAGAGAAGCTGTGAGTGAGAGTGAGAGAGAGAGAGAGAAAGAGAAGCTGTGAGTGAGAGAGAGAGAGAGAAAGAGAAGCTGTGTGAGAGAAAGTGAGAAGCTGTGAGTGAGAAGGAGAGGCAAATAGAAGCTGTGAGTGAGTGAGAGAGAGAGAAAGAGAAGCTGTGAGAGAGAAAGTGAGAAGCTGTGAGTGAGAGAGTGAGAGAGAGAAAGAGAAGCTGTGAGTGGGAGAGAGAGAAAGAGAGTCTGTGAGTGAGAGAGAGAGAGAGAAGCTGTGAGTGAGAGAGAGAGAGAGAAAGAGAAGCTGTGAGTGAGAAGGAGAGGGAAAGAGAAGCTGTGTGTGAGTGAGTGAGAGAGAGAGAGAGAAAGAGAAGCTGTGAGTGAGAGAGAGAGTGAAAAAGAAGCTGTGAGTGAGAGAGAGAGAGAGAAAGAGAAGCTGTGAGTGAGAAGGAGAGGGAAAGAGAAGCTGTGAGTGAGTGAGAGAGTGAGAGAGAAAGAGAAGCTGTGAGAGAGAAAGAGAGAAGCTGTGAGTGAGAGAGTGAAAGAGAGAAAGAGAAGCTGTTAGTGAGAGTGAGAGAGAGAGAGAAAGAGAAGCTGTGACTAAGAGAGAGAGAAAGAGAAGCTGTGAGTGAGAGAGAGAGAAAGAGAATCTGTGAGTGAGAGGGAGAGAGAGAAAGAGAAGGTGTGAGTGACACAGAGAGAGAGAAGCTGTGAGTTAGAGACAGTGAGAAAGAGAAGCTGTGAGTGAGAGAGAGAGAAAGAGAAGCTGTGTGTGTGTGAGAGAGAGAAAGAGAAGCTGTGAGTGAGAGAGTAAGAGAGTGAAAGAGAAGCTGTTAGTGAGAGTGAGAGAGAGAGAGAAAGAGAAGCTGTGAGTGAGAGAGAGAGAGAGAGAAAGAGAAGCTGTGTGTGTGAGAGAGAGAAAGAGAAGCTGTGAGTGAGAGTGAGAGAGAGAAAGAGAAGCTGTGAGTGAGAGAGTGAGAGAGTGAAAGAGAAGCTGTTAGTGAGAGTGAGAGAGAGAGAGAAAGAGAAGCTGTGAGTGAGAAAGAGAGAGAGAAAGAGAAGCTGTGAGTGAGAGAGAGAGAGGGAGAAAGAGAAGCTGTGTGTGTGTGAGAGAGAAAGAGAAGCTGTGAGTGAGAGTGAGAGAGAGAGAGAAAGAGAAGCTGTGAGTGAGATAGTGAGAGAGTGAAAGAGAAGCTGTTAGTGAGAGTGAGAGAGAGAGAGAAAGAGAAGCTGTGAGTGAGAAAGAGAGAGAGAAAGAGAAGCTGTGAGTGGGAGAGAGAGACAGAGTGTGAGTGAGAGAGAGAGAGACAAGCTGTGAGTGAGAGAGAGAGAGAGCTGCTGTGAGTGAGAGAGAGAGAAAGAGAAGCTGTGAATGAGAGAGAGAGAGAGAAAGAGAAGCTGTGAGTGAGAGAGAGAAAGAGAAGCTGTGAGTGAGAGAGAGAGAGAGAGAAAGGGAAGTTGTGAGTGAGAGAGAGAAAGAGAAGCTGTGAGTGAGAGAGAGAGAAAGAGTGAGAGAGAGTGAGAAGCTGTGAGTGACACAGAGAGAGAGAAGCTGTGAGTTAGTGAGGGAGAGAAAGAGCTGTGAGTGACAGAGAGAGAGAAAGAGAAGCTGTGAGTGAGCGAGAGAGAAAGAGAAGCTGTGAGTGAGTGAGAGAGAGAGAAGGTGTGAGTGAGAGAGAGAGAGAAAGAGAAGCTGTGAGTGAGAGGGAGAGAGAAAGAGAAGCTGTGACTGAGAGAGAGAGGGAGAAAGAGAAGCTGTGAGTGAGAGAGTGAGAGAGAGAAAGAGAAGGTGTTAGTGAGAGTGAGAGAGAGAGAGAGAAAGAGAAGCTGTGAGTGAGAGAGAGATTGAAAGAGAAGCTGTGAGTGAGAGAGAGAGAAAGAGAAGCTGTGAGTGAGAGAGAGAAAGAGAAGCTGTGAGTGAGAGGGAGAGAGAGAAAGAGAAGCTGTGAGTGACACACAGAGAGAGAAGCTTTGAGTTAGAGAGAGAGAGAAAGAGAAGCTGTGAGTGACAGAGAGAGAGAAAGAGAAGCTGAGAGTGAGAGAGAGAGAGAAAGTAAAGCTGTGAGTGAGAGAGAGAGAAAGAGAATATGTGTGTGTGAGAGAGACAGAAAGATAGTCTGAGAAAGAGAGAGTGAAAGAGAAGCTGTGAGTGAGAGAGAGAGGGAGAAAGAGAAGCTGTGTGTGAGAGAGAGAGAAAGAGAATCTGTGAGTGAGTGAGAGAGAGAGAATGAGAGTCTGTGAGAGAGAGAGATAGAGAGAAGCTGTGTGAGAGAGAGAGAGAGCCACTGTGAGTGAGAGAGAGAAAGAAAGAGAAGCTGTGAATGAGAGAGAGAGAAACAGAAGCTGTGAGAGAGAAAGAGAGAAGCTGTGAGTGAGAGAGTGAGAGAGAGAAAGAGAAGCTGTTAGTAAGAGTGAGAGAGAGAAAGAAAGAGAAGCTGTGAGTGAGAGGGAGAGAGAGAAAGAGAAGCTGTGAGTGACACAGAGAGAGAGAAGCTGTGAGTTAGAGAGAGAAAGAGAAGCTGTGAGTGACAGAGAGAGAAAGAGAAGCTGTGTGTGTGTGTGTGTGAGAGAAACATATTCTGAGAAAGAGAGAGTGAAAGAGAAGCTGTGAGTAAGAGAGAGAGGGAGAAAGAGAAGCTGTGTGTGTGTGAGAGAGAGAGAAGCTGTGAGTGAGAGAGAGAGAGAGAAAGAGAAGCTGTGAGTGAGAGAGAGAATGAGAATGAGAAGCTGTGAGTGTGAGAGAGAGAAGCTGTGAGAGAGAGAAAGAGAAGCTGTGAGTGAGAGAGAGAGAGAGAAGATGTGTGTGAGAGAGAGAGAGAATGAGAAGCTGGGAGTGAGAGAGAGAAAGTAAGAGAAGCTGTGCGTGAGACAGAGAAGGGGAAAAAGAAGCTGTGTGAGAGAGAGAGAGGGAGAAAGAGAAGCTGTTAGAGAGAGAGAGAAAGAGATGCTGTGAGTGTGTGTGAGAGAGAAAGGAAGCTGTGAGTGAGAGAGAGAAAGAAAGAGAAATTAGAGTGAGAAAGATTGAGAGAAAAAGAAGCTGTGAGTGGTAGAGAGAGAAAAAGAGGCTGTGAGTGAGAGAGAGAGAGAAGCTGTGAGTGAGAGAGAGAGAGCTGCTGTGAGTGAGAGAGAGAGAAAGAGAAGCTGTGAATGAGAGAGAGAGAAAAACTGTGAGTGAGAGAGAGAGAAAGAGAAGCTGTGAGTGAGTAAGAGAGAGAAAGGGAAGTTGTGAGTGAGAGAGAGAGAAAGAGAAGCTGTGAGTGAGAGAGAGTGAAAGAGAAGCTGTGAGTGAGAGAGAGAGAGAAAGAGAAGCTGTGAGTGAGAAGGAGAGGGAAAGAGAAGTTGTGAGTGAGTGAGAGAAAGAGAAGCTGTGAGTGAGAGGGCGAGAGAGAAAGAGAAGGTGTGAGTGACAGAGAGAGAGAAAGAGAAGATGTGTGTGTGTGAGAGAGAGAAAGAGAAGCTGTGAGTGAGAGTGAGAGAGAGAGAGAGAAAGACAAGCTGTGAGTGAGAGAGTGAGAGAGAGAACGAGAAGCTGTTAGTGAGAGTGAGAGAGAGAGAAGCTGTGAGTGAGAGAGAGAAAGAGAAGCTGTGAGTGAGAAGGAGAGAGAGAAAGAGAAGCTGTGAGTGAGACAGAGAGAGAAAGAGAAGCTGTGTGTGAGAGATAGAGGGACAAAGAGAAGCTTGAGAGAGAGAGAGAAAGAGAAGCTGTGAGTGTGTGTGAGAGAGAAAGAGAAGCTGTGAGTGAGAAGGAGAGGCAAAGAGAAGCTGTGAGTGAGTGAGAGAGAGAGAAAGAGAAGCTATGAGAGAGAAAGAGAGAAGCTGTGAGTGAGAGAGAGTGAGAGAAAGAGAAGCTGTTAGTGAGAGTGAGAGAGAGAGAGAAAGATAAGCTGTGAGTGAGAGAGAGAGAAAGCGAAGCTGTGAGTGAGAGAGATCGAGAGAAAGAGAAGCTGTGAGTGAGAGAGAGAAAGAGAAGCTGTGAGTGAGAGGGAGAGAGAGAAAGAGAAGATGTGTGTGTGTGAGAGAGAGAGAAGCAGTGAGTGAGAGAGAGAGAGAGAAGCTGTCAGTGAGACAGAGAGAGAAAGAGAAGGTGTGAGAGAGAGAGAGGGAGAAAGAGAAGCTGTGTGAGAGAGAGAGAAGCTGTGAGTGAGAGAGAGAAAGAAAGAGAAATTAGAGTGACAAAGAGAGAGAGAAAGAGAAGCTGTGGGTGGGAGAGAGAGAAAGAGAGTCTGTGAGAGAGAGAGAGAGAGAGAGAAGCTGTGAGTGAGTGAGAGAGAGCTGCTGTGAGTGAGAGAGAGAGAAAGAGAAGCTGTGAATGAGAGAGAGAGAAAGAGAAGCTGTGAGAGAGAAAGAGAGAAGCTGTGAGTGAGAGAGTGAGAGAGGGAAAGAAAAGCTGTTAGTGAGAGTGAGAGAGAGAAAGAAAGAGAAGCTGTGAGTGTGAGAGAGAGAAAGAGAAGCTGTGAGTGAGAGAGAGAGAGAAAGAGAAGCTATGAGAGAGAAAGAGAGAAGCTGTGAGTGAGAGAGAGAGAAAGAGAAGCTGTTAGTAAGAGTGAGAGAGAGAGAGAAAGAGAAGCTGTGAGTGAGAGAGAGAAAGAGAAGCTGTGAGTGAGAGAGAGAGAGAGAGAAGCTGTGAGGAAGAGAGAGAAAGCGAAGTTGTGAGTGAGAGGGAGAGAGAGAAAGAGAAGCTGTGAGTGACACACAGAGAGAGAAGCTTTGAGTTAGAGAGAGAGAGAAAGAGAAGCTGTGAGTGACAGAGAGAGAGAAAGAGAAGCTGTGTGTGTGTGTGTGAGAGAGAAAGATAGTCTGAGAAAGAGAGAGTGAAAGAGAAGCTGTGAGTGAGAGAGAGAGAGAGAAAAAGAGAAGCTGTGAGTGAGTGAGAGAGAGAGAAGGTGAGAGTGAGAGAGAGAGAGAAAGATAAGCTGTGAGTGAGAGAGAGAGAAAGAGAAGCTGTGAGTGAGTGAGAGAGAGAGAGAGAAGCTGTGAGGAAGAGAGAGAAAGCGAAGTTGTGAGTGAGAGGGAGAATGAGAAAGAGAAGCTGTGAGTGACACAGAGAGAGAGAAGCTGTGAGTTAGAGAGAGAGAAAGAGAAGCTGTGAGAGACAGAGAGAGAGAAAGAGAAGCTGTGTGTGTGTGAGAGAGAGAAAGATAGTCTGAGAAAGAGAGAGTGAAAGAGAAGCTGTGAGTGAGAGAGAGAGAGGGAAAAAGAGAAGCTGTGTGTGTGAGAGAGAGAAAGAGAATCTGTGAGTGAGTGTGTGAGAGAGAAAGAGAAGCTGTGAGTGAGAGAGTGAGAGAGAGAAGGAGAAGCTGTTAGTGAGTGAGAGAGAGAGAAAGAGAAGCTGTGAGTGAGAGAGAGATTGAAAGAGAAGCTGTGAGTGAGAGAGAGAGAGAAAGAGAAGCTGTGAGTGAGAGAGAAAGGGAAGTTGTGAGTGAGAGAGAGAGAAAGAGAAGCTGTGAGTGAGAGAGAGTGAAAGAGAAGCTGTGAGTTAGAGAGAGAGAAAGAGAAGCTGTGAGTGACAGAGAGAGGGAAGGAGAAGCTGAGAGAGAGAGAGAGTGAATCTGTGAGTGAGAGAGAGAGAGAGAAAGAGAATATCTGTGTGTGTGAGAGAATAAAAGATAGTCTGAGAAAGAGAGAGTGAAAGAGAAGCTGTGAGTGAGAGAGAGAGAGGGAGAAAGAGAAGCTGTGTGTGTGAGAGAGAGAAAGAGAAGCTGTGAGTGAGAGAGTGAGAGAGAGAGAGAAGCTGTGAGTGAGAGAGAGAGAGAGAGAGAAGTTGTGAGTGAGAGAGATAAAGAGAAGCTGTGAGTGAGAGGGCGAGAAAGAGAAGCTGTGAGTGAGAGAGAAAGCGAAGCTGTGAGTGAGAGAGATCGAGAGAAAGAGAAGCTGTGAGTGAGAGAGAGAGAGAAAGAGGAACTGTGTGTGAGAGAGAGAGAAAGATAGTCTGAGAAAGAGAGAGTGAAAGAGAAGCTGTGAGTATGTGTGAGATAAAGAGAAGCTGTGAGTGAGAGAGAGAGAAAGAAAGAGAAATTAGAGTGAGAAAGAGAGAGAGAAAGAGAAGCTGTGAGTGGGAGAGAGAGAGAAAGAGTCTGTTAGTGAGTGAGAGAGAGAAGCTGTGAGTGAGAGACAGAGAGAGAAAGAGAAGCTGTGAGTGAGAGAGAGAGAAAGAGAAGCTGTGAGTGAGTGAGAGAGAGAAAGGGAAGTTGTGAGTGAGAGAGAGAGAAAGAGAAGGTTTGAGTGAGAAAGAGAGTCTGTGAGTGAGAGAGAGAGAGAAGCTGTGAGTGAGAGAGAGAGAGCTGCTGTGAGTGAGAGAGAGAGAAAGAGAAGCTGTGAATGAGAGAGAGAGAGTGAGAAAGAAGCTGTGAGTGAGAGAGAGAAAGAGAAGCTGTGAGTGAGTGAGAGAGAGAAAGGGAAGTTGTGAGTGAGAGAGAGAGAGAAAGAGAAGCTGTGAGTGAGAGAGAGAGAGAGAAAGAGAAGCTGTGTGAGAGAAAGTGAGAAGCTGTGAGTGAGAAGGAGAGGCAATGAGAAGCTGTGAGTGAGTGAGAGAGAGAGAGAAAGAGAAGCTGTGAGAGAGAAAGTGAGAAGCTGTGAGTGAGAGAGTGAGAGAGAGAAAGAGAAGCTGTGAGTGAGAGAGAGTGAAAGAGAAGCTGTGAGTTAGAGAGAGAGAAAGAGAAGCTGTGAGTGACAGAGAGAGGGAAGGAGAAGCTGAGAGAGAGAGAGAGTGAATCTGTGAGTGAGAGAGAGAGAGAGAAAGAGAATATCTGTGTGTGTGAGAGAGAAAGAGAGAGTGAAAGAGAAGCTGTGAGTGAGAGAGAGAGAGGGAGAAAGAGAAGCTGTGTGTGAGAGAGAGAGAAAGAGAAGCTGTGAGTGAGAGAGTGAGAGAGAGAGAGAGAAGCTGTGAGTGAGAGAGAGAGAGAAAGAGAAGTTGTGTGTGAGAGAGATAAAGAGAAGCTGTGAGTGAGAGGGCGAGAAAGAGAAGCTGTGAGTGAGAGAGAAAGCGAAGCTGTGAGTGAGAGAGATCGAGAGAAAGAGAAGCTGTGAGTGAGAGAGAGAGAGAAAGAGGAACTGTGTGTGTGAGAGAGAGAAAGAAAGAGAAATTAGAGTGAGAAAGAGAGAGAGAAAGAGAAGCTGTGAGTGGGAGAGAGAGAGAAAGAGTCTGTTAGTGAGTGAGAGAGAGAAGCTGTGAGTGAGAGAGAGAGAGAGAAAGAGAAGCTGTGAGTGAGAGAGAGAGAAAGAGAAGCTGTGAGTGAGTGAGAGAGAGAAAGGGAAGTTGTGAGTGAGAGAGAGAGAAAGAGAAGGTTTGAGTGAGAAAGAGAGTCTGTGAGTGAGAGAGAGAGAGAAGCTGTGAGTGAGAGAGAGAGAAAGAGAAGCTGTGAATGAGAGAGAGAGAGTGAGAAAGAAGCTGTGAGTGAGAGAGAGAAAGAGAAGCTGTGAGTGAGTGAGAGAGAGAAAGGGAAGTTGTGAGTGAGAGAGAGAGAGAAAGAGAAGCTGTGAGTGAGAGAGAGAGAGAGAAAGAGAAGCTGTGTGAGAGAAAGTGAGAAGCTGTGAGTGAGAAGGAGAGGCAATGAGAAGCTGTGAGTGAGTGAGAGAGAGAGAGAGAAAGAGAAGCTGTGAGAGAGAAAGTGAGAAGCTGTGAGTGAGAGAGTGAGAGAGAGAAAGAGAAGCTGTGAGTGGGAGAGAGAGAAAGAGAGTCTGTGAGTGAGAGAGAGAGAGAGAGAAGCTGTGAGTGAGAGAGAGAGAGAGAAAGAGAAGCTGTGAGTGAGAAAGAGAGGGAAAGAGAAGCTGTGTGTGAGTGAGTGAGAGAGAGAGAGAGAAGCTGTGAGTGAGAGAGAGAGTGAAAAAGAAGCTGTGAGTGAGAGAGAGAGAGAGAAAGAGAAGCTGTGAGTGAGATGGAGAGGGAAAGAGAAGCTGTGAGTGAGTGAGAGAGAGAGAAAGAGAAGCTGTGAGAGAGAAAGAGAGCTGTGAGTGAGAGAGTGAAAGAGAGAAAGAGAAGCTGTTAGTGAGAGTGAGAGAGAGAGAGAAAGAGAAGCTGTGACTAAGAGAGAGAGAAAGAGAAGCTGTGAGTGAGAGAGAGAGAAAGAGAATCTGTGAGTGAGAGGGAGAGAGAGAAAGAGAAGGTGTGAGTGACACACAGAGAGAGAAGCTGTGAGTTAGAGACAGTGAGAAAGAGAAGCTGTGAGTGAGAGAGAGAGAGAAAGAGAAGCTGTGTGTGTGTGAGAGAGAGAAAGAGAAGCTGTGAGTGAGAGAGTAAGAGAGTGAAAGAGAAGCTGTTAGTGAGAGTGAGAGAGAGAGAGAAAGAGAAGCTGTGAGTGAGAGAGAGAGAGAAAGAGAAGCTGTGTGTGTGTGAGAGAGAAAGAGAAGCTGTGAGTGAGAGTGAGAGAGAGAAAGAGAAGCTGTGAGTGAGAGAGTGAGAGAGTGAAAGAGAAGCTGTTAGTGAGAGTGAGAGAGAGAGAGAAAGAGAAGCTGTGAGTGAGAAAGAGAGAGAGAAAGAGAAGCTGTGAGTGAGAGAGAGAGAGGGAGAAAGAGAAGCTGTGTGTGTGAGAGAGAAAGAGAAGCTGTGAGTGAGAGTGAGAGAGAGAGAGAGAAAGAGAAGCTGTGAGTGAGATAGTGAGAGAGTGAAAGAGAAGCTGTTAGTGAGAGTGAGAGAGAGAGAGAAAGAGAAGCTGTGAGTGAGAAAGAGAGAGAGAAAGAGAAGCTGTGAGTGGGAGAGAGAGACAGAGTGTGAGTGAGAGAGAGAGACAAGCTGTGAGTGAGAGAGAGAGAGAGCTGCTGTGAGTGAGAGAGAGAGAAAGAGAAGCTGTGAATGAGAGAGAGAGAGAGAAAGAGAAGCTGTGAGTGAGAGAGAGAGAAAGAGAAGCTGTGAGAGAGAGAGAGAGAGAGAGAAAGGGAAGTTGTGAGTGAGAGAGAGAAAGAGAAGCTGTGAGTGAGAGAGAGAGAAAGAGTGAGAGAGAGAGAGAAGCTGTGAGTGACACAGAGAGAGAGAAGCTGTGAGTTAGTGAGGGAGAGAAAGAGCTGTGAGTGACAGAGAGAGAGAAAGAGAAGCTGTGAGTGAGCGAGAGAGAAAGAGAAGCTGTGAGTGAGAGAGAGAGAGAGAAGGTGTGAGTGAGAGAGAGAGAGAAAGAGAAGCTGTGAGTGAGAGAGAGAAAGAGAAGCTGTGAGTGAGAGGGAGAGAGAAAGAGAAGCTGTGACTGAGAGAGAGAGGGAGAAAGAGAAGCTGTGAGTGAGAGAGTGAGAGAGAGAAAGAGAAGGTGTTAGTGAGAGTGAGAGAGAGAGAGAAAGAGAAGCTGTGAGTGAGAGAGAGATTGAAAGAGAAGCTGTGAGTGAGAGAGAGAGAGAAAGTGAAGCTGTGAGTGAGAGAGAGAAAGAGAAGCTGTGAGTGAGAGGGAGAGAGAGAAAGAGAAGCTGTGAGTGACACACAGAGAGAGAAGCTTTGAGTTAGAGAGAGAGAGAAAGAGAAGCTGTGAGTGACAGAGAGAGAGAAAGAGAAGCTGAGAGTGAGAGAGAGAGAGAAAGTAAAGCTGTGAGTGAGAGGGAGAGAAAGAGAATATGTGTGTGTGAGAGAGACAGAAAGATAGTCTGAGAAAGAGAGAGTGAAAGAGAAGCTGTGAGTGAGAGAGAGAGGGAGAAAGAGAAGCTGTGTGTGAGAGAGAGTAAGAGAAGCTGTGAGTGAGAGTGAGTGAGAGAGAGAAAGAGAAGCTGTGAGTGAGAGAGAGAGAAAGAGAAGCTGTGAGTGAGTGAGAGAGAGAGAATGAGAGTCTGTGAGAGAGAGAGATAGAGAGAAGCTGTGTGTGAGAGAGAGATAGCCACTGTGAGTGAGAGAGAGAGAAAGAAAGAGAAGCTGTGAATGAGAGAGAGAGAAACAGAAGCTGTGAGAGAGAAAGAGAGAAGCTGTGAGTGAGAGAGTGAGAGAGAGAAAGAGAAGCTGTTAGTGAGAGTGAGAGAGAGAAAGAAAGAGAAGCTGTGAGTGAGAGGGAGAGAGAGAAAGAGAAGCTGTGAGTGACGCAGAGAGAGAGAAGCTGTGAGTTAGAGAGAGAAAGAGAAGCTGTGAGTGACAGAGAGAGAAAGAGAAGCTGTGTGTGTGTGTGAGAGAGAGAGAAACATATTCTGAGAAAGAGAGAGTGAAAGAGAAGCTGTGAGTAAGAGAGAGAGGGAGAAAGAGAAGCTGTGTGTGTGTGAGAGAGAGAGAAGCTGTGAGTGAGAGAGAGAGAGAAAGAGAAGCTGTGAGTGAGAGAGAGAATGAGAATGAGAAGCTGTGAGTGGGAGAGAGATAAGCTGTGAGAGAGAGAAAGAGAAGCTGTGAGTGAGAGAGAGAGAGAAGATGTGTGTGAGAGAGAGAGAATGAGAAGCTGGGAGTGAGAGAGAGAGAAAGTAAGAGAAGCTGTGCGTGAGACAGAGAAGGGGAAAAAGAAGCTGTGTGAGAGAGAGAGAGGGAGAAAGAGAAGCTGTTAGAGAGAGAGAGAAAGAGATGCTGTGAGTGTGTGTGAGAGAGAAAGGAAGCTGTGAGTGAGAGAGAGAAAGAAAGAGAAATTAGAGTGAGAAAGAGAGAGAGAAAAAGAAGCTGTGAGTGGTAGAGAGAGAAAAAGAGGCTGTGAGTGAGAGAGAGAGAGAAGCTGTGAGTGAGTGAGAGAGAGAGCTGCTGTGAGTGAGAGAGAGAGAAAGAGAAGCTGTGAATGAGAGAGAGAGAAAAACTGTGAGTGAGAGAGAGAGAAAGAGAAGCTGTGAGTGAGTGAGAGAGAGAAAGGGAAGTTGTGAGTGAGAGAGAGAGAAAGAGAAGCTGTGAGTGAGAGAGAGTGAAAGAGAAGCTGTGAGTGAGAGAGAGAGAGAAAGAGAAGCTGTGAGTGAGAATGAGAGGGAAAGAGAAGTTGTGAGTGAGTGAGAGAAAGAAAGGGAAGTTGTGAGTGAGAGAGAGAGAAAGAGAAGCTGTGAGTGAGAGAGAGTGAAAGAGAAGCTGTGAGTGAGAGAGAGAGAGAAAGAGAAGCTGTGAGTGAGAGAGAGAGAAAAACTGTGAGTGAGAGAGAGAGAAAGAGAAGCTGTGAGTGAGTGAGAGAGAGAAAGGGAAGTTGTGAGTGAGAGAGAGAGAAAGAGAAGCTGTGAGTGAGAGAGAGTGAAAGAGAAGCTGTGAGTGAGAGAGAGAGAGAAAGAGAAGCTGTGAGTGAGAAGGAGAGGGAAAGAGAAGTTGTGAGTGAGTGAGAGAAAGAGAAGCTGTGAGTGAGAGGGAGAGAGAGAAAGAGAAGGTGTGAGTGACAGAGAGAGAGAAAGATAGTCTGAGAAAGAGAGAGTGAAAGAGAAGCTGTGAGTGAGAGAGAGAGAGGGAGAAAGAGAAGCTGTGAGTGAGAGTGAGAGAGAGAGAGAGAAAGACAAGCTGTGAGTGAGAGAGTGAGAGAGAGAACGAGAAGCTGTTAGTGAGAGTGAGAGAGAGAGAGAAGCTGTGAGTGAGAGAGAGAAAGAGAAGCTGTGAGTGAGAGGGAGAGAGAGAAAGAGAAGCTGTGAGTGAGACAGAGAGAGAAAGAGAAGCTGTGTGTGAGAGATAGAGGGACAAAGAGAAGCTTGAGAGAGAGAGAGAAAGAGAAGCTGTGAGTGTGTGAGAGAGAGAAAGAGAAGCTGTGAGAGAGAAGGAGAGGCAAAGAGAAGCTGTGAGTGAGTGAGAGAGAGAGAAAGAGAAGGTATGAGAGAGAAAGAGAGAAGCTGTGAGTGAGAGAGAGTGAGAGAAAGAGAAGCTGTTAGTGAGAGTGAGAGAGAGAGAGAAAGATAAGCTGTGAGTGAGAGAGAGTGAGAGAAAGAGAAGCTGTTAGTGAGAGTGAGAGAGAGAGAGAAAGAGAAGCTGTTAGAGAGAGAGAGAAAGAGATGCTGTGAGTGTGTGTGAGAGAGAAAGGAAGCTGTGAGTGAGAGAGAGAAAGAAAGAGAAATTAGAGTGAGAAAGAGAGAGAGAAAAAGAAGCTGTGAGTGGTAGAGAGAGAAAAAGAGGCTGTGAGTGAGAGAGAGAGAGAAGCTGTGAGTGAGTGAGAGAGAGAGCTGCTGTGAGTGAGAGAGAGAGAAAGAGAAGCTGTGAATGAGAGAGAGAGAAAAACTGTGAGTGAGAGAGAGAGAAAGAGAAGCTGTGAGTGAGTGAGAGAGAGAAAGGGAAGTTGTGAGTGAGAGAGAGAGAAAGAGAAGCTGTGAGTGAGAGAGAGTGAAAGAGAAGCTGTGAGTGAGAGAGAGAGAGAAAGAGAAGCTGTGAGTGAGAAGGAGAGGGAAAGAGAAGTTGTGAGTGAGTGAGAGAAAGAAAGGGAAGTTGTGAGTGAGAGAGAGAGAAAGAGAAGCTGTGAGTGAGAGAGAGTGAAAGAGAAGCTGTGAGTGAGAGAGAGAGAGAAAGAGAAGCTGAGAGTGAGAGAGAGAGAAAAACTGTGAGTGAGAGAGAGAGAAAGAGAAGCTGTGAGTGAGTGAGAGAGAGAAAGGGAAGTTGTGAGTGAGAGAGAGAGAAAGAGAAGCTGTGAGTGAGAGAGAGTGAAAGAGAAGCTGTGAGTGAGAGAGAGAGAGAAAGAGAAGCTGTGAGTGAGAAGGAGAGGGAAAGAGAAGTTGTGAGTGAGAGAAATTGAAGCTGTGAGTGAGAGGGAGAGAGAGAAAGAGAAGGTGTGAGTGACAGAGAGAGAGAAAGAGAAGATGTGTGTGTGTGAGAGAGAGAAAGATAGTCTGAGAAAGAGAGAGTGAAAGAGAAGCTGTGAGTGAGAGAGAGAGAGGGAGAAAGAGAAGCTGTGAGTGAGAGTGAGAGAGAGAGAGAGAAAGACAAGCTGTGAGTGAGAGAGTGAGAGAGAGAACGAGAAGCTGTTAGTGAGAGTGAGAGAGAGAGAGAAGCTGTGAGTGAGAGAGAGAAAGAGAAGCTGTGAGTGAGAGGGAGAGAGAGAAAGAGAAGCTGTGAGTGAGACAGAGAGAGAAAGAGAAGCTGTGTGTGAGAGATAGAGGGACAAAGAGAAGCTTGAGAGAGAGAGAGAAAGAGAAGCTGTGAGTGTGTGTGAGAGAGAAAGAGAAGCTGTGAGTGAGAAGGAGAGGCAAAGAGAAGCTGTGAGTGAGTGAGAGAGAGAGAAAGAGAAGCTATGAGAGAGAAAGAGAGAAGCTGTGAGTGAGAGAGAGTGAGAGAAAGAGAAGCTGTTAGTGAGAGTGAGAGAGAGAGAGAAAGATAAGCTGTGAGTGAGAGAGAGAGAAAGATAAGCTGTGAGTGAGTGAGAGAGAGAGAGAAGCTGTGAGGAAGAGAGAGAAAGCGAAGTTGTGAGTGAGAGGGAGAGAGAGAAAGAGAAGCTGTGAGTGAGAGAGAGAAAGATAAGCTGTGAGTGAGAGAGAGAGAGAGATTGAAGCTGTGAGGAAGAGAGAGAAAGCGAAGTTGTGAGTGAGAGGGAGAGAGAGAGAGAGAAAGAGAAGCTGTGAGTGACACACAGAGAGAGAAGCTGTGAGTTAGAGAGAGAGAGAAAGAGAAGCTGTGAGTGACAGAGAGAGAGAAAGAGAAGCTGTGTGTGTGTGTGAGAGAGAAAGATAGTCTGAGAAAGAGAGAGTGAAAGAGAAGCTGTGAGTGAGAGAGAGAGAGAGAAAAAGAGAAGCTGTGTGTGTGAGAGAGAGAAAGAAGCTGTGAGTGAGAGTGAGAGAGAGAAAGAGAAGCTGTGAGTGAGAGAGTGAGAGAGAGAAAGAGAAGCTGTTAGTGAGAGTGAGAGAGAGAGAGAAAGAGAAGCTGTGAGTGAGAGAGAGATTGAAAGAGAAGCTGTGAGTGAGAGAGAGAGAGAAAGAGAAGCTGTGAGTGAGAGAGAGAAAGGGAAGTTGTGAGTGAGAGAGAGAGAAAGAGAAGCTGTGAGTGAGAGAGAGAGTGAAAGAGAAGCTGTGAGTTAGAGAGAGAGAGAAAGAGAAGCTGTAAGTGACAGAGAGAGGGAAGGAGAAGCTGAGAGAGAGAGAGAAATTGAATCTGTCAGTGAGAGAGAGAGAAAGAGAATATGTGTGTGTGTGAGAGAGAGACAGATAGTCTGAGAAAGAGAGAGTGAAAGAGAAGCTGTGAGTGAGAGAGAGAGAGGTAGAAAGAGAAGCTGTGTGTGTGAGAGAGAAAGAGAAGCTGTGAGTGAGAGTGAGAGAGAAAGAAAGAGAAGCTGTGAGTGAGAGAGAGAGAAAGAGAAGCTTTGAGTGAGAGAGAGAGAGAGAATGAGAAGCTGTGAGTGAGAGAGAGAGGAGCTGTGAGTGAGAGAGAGAGAAAGAGAAGCTGTGAGTGAGTGAGAGAGAGAAGAGATGTGAGTGAGAGAGAGAGAAAGAGAAGCTGTGAGTGAGAGAGAGAGTGAAAGAGAAGCTGTGAGTTAGAGAGAGAGAAAGAGAAGCTGTGAGTGACAGAGAGAGGGAAGGAGAAGCTGAGAGAGAGAGAGAGAAAGTGAATCTGTGAGTGAAAGAGAGAGAGAGAGAAAGAGAATATGTGTGTGTGTGAGAGAGAGACAGATAGTCTGAGAAAGAGAGAGTGAAAGAGAAGCTGTGAGTGAGAGAGAGAGAGGGAGAAAGAGAAGCTGTGTGTGTGAGAGAGAGAAAGAGAAGCTGTGAGTGAGAGTGAGAGAGAAAGAAAGAAAAGCTGTGAGTGAGAGAGAGAGAAAGAGAAGCTTTGAGTGAGAGAGAGAGAGAGCTGCTGTGAGTGAGAGAGAGAAAGAGAAGCTGTGAGTGAGAGAGAGAGAAAGAGAAGTTGTGAGTGAGAGAGATAAAGAGAATCTGTGAGTGAGAGGGCGAGAAAGAGAAGCTGTGAGTGAGAGAGAAAGCGAAGCTGTGAGTGAGAGAGATCGAGAGAAAGAGAAGCTGTGAGTGAGAGAGAGAAAGAGAAGCTGTGAGTGAGAGGGAGAGAGAGAAAGAGAAGATGTGTGTGTGAGAGAGAGAGAAGCAGTGAGTGAGAGAGAGAGAGAGAAGCTGTCAGTGAGACAGAGAGAGAAAGAGAAGGTGTGAGAGAGAGAGAGGGAGAAAGAGAAGCTGTGAGAGAGAGAGTGAGAGAAGCTGTGAGTGAGAGAGAGAAAGAAAGAGAAATTAGAGTGACAAAGAGAGAGAGAAAGAGAAGCTGTGGGAGGGAGAGAGAGAAAGAGAGTCTGTGAGTGAGAGAGAGAGAGAGAGAAGCTGTGAGTGAGTGAGAGAGAGCCGCTGTGAGTGAGAGAGAGAGAAAGAGAAGCTGTGAATGAGAGAGAGAGAAAGAGAAGCTGTGAGAGAGAAAGAGAGAAGCTGTGAGTGAGAGAGTGAGAGAGGGAAAGAAAAGCTGTTAGTGAGAGTGAGAGAGAGAAAGAAAGAGAAGCTGTGTGTGTGTGAGAGAGAAAGAGAAGCTGTGAGTGAGAGAGAGAGAAAGAGAAGCTATGAGAGAGAAAGAGAGAAGCTGTGAGTGAGAGAGAGAGAAAGAGAAGCTGTTAGTGAGAGTGAGAGAGAGAGAGAAAGAGAAGCTGTGAGTGAGAGAGAGAAAGAGAAGCTGTGAGTGAGAGAGAGAGAGAGAGAAGCTGTGAGGAAGAGAGAGAAAGCGAAGTTGTGAGTAAGAGGGAGAGAGAGAAAGAGAAGCTGTGAGTGACACACAGAGAGAGAAGCTGTGAGTTAGAGAGAGAGAGAAAGAGAAGCTGTGAGTGACAGAGAGAGAGAAAGAGAAGCTGTGTGTGTGTGTGAGAGAGAAAGATAGTCTGAGAAAGAGAGAGTGAAAGAGAAGCTGTGAGTGAGAGAGAGAGAGGGAAAAGAGAAGCTGTGTGTGTGAGAGAGAGAAAGAGAAGCTGTGAGTGAGAGTGAGAGAGAGAAAGAGAAGCTGTGAGTGAGAGTGAGAGAGAGAAAGAGAAGCTGTTAGTGAGAGTGAGAGAGAGAGAGAAAGAGAAGCTGTGAGTGAGAGAGAGATTGAAAGAGAAGCTGTGAGTGAGAGAGAGAGAAAGAGAAGCTGTGAGTGAGAGAGAGAAAGGGAAGTTGTGAGTGAGAGAGAGAGAAAGAGAAGCTGTGAGTGAGAGAGAGAGTGAAAGAGAAGCTGTGAGTTAGAGAGAGAGAGAAAGAGAAGCTGTAAGTGACAGAGAGAGGGAAGGAGAAGCTGAGAGAGAGAGAAATTGAATCTGTCAGTGAGAGAGAGAGAGAAAGAGAATATGTGTGTGTGTGTGAGAGAGACAGATAGTCTGAGAAAGAGAGAGTGAAAGTGAAGCTGTGAGTGAGAGAGAGAGGTAGAAAGAGAAGCTGTGTGTGTGAGAGAGAAAGAGAAGCTGTGAGTGAGAGTGAGAGAGAGAGAAAGAGAAGCTGTGAGTGAGAGAGAAAGAGAAGCTTTGAGTGAGAGAGAGAGAATGAGAAGCTGTGAGTGAGAGAGAGAGGAGCTGTGAGTGAGAGAGGGAAAGAGAAGCTGTGAGTGAGTGATAGAGAGAAGAGATGTGAGTGAGAGAGAGAGAGAATGAGAAGCTGTGAATGAGAGAGAGAGAGAGAAAGAGAAGCTGTGAGTGAGAGAGAGAATGAGAATGAGAAGCTGTGAGTGTGAGAGAGAGAAGCTGTGAGAGAGAGAAAGAGAAGCTGTGAGAGAGAGAGAGAGAAGATGTGTGTGAGAGAGAGAGAGAGCTGCTGTGAGTGAGAGAGAGAGAAAGAGAAGCTGTGAATGAGAGAAAGAGAAAAACTGTGAGTGAGAGAGAGAGAATGAGAAGCTGGGAGTGAGAGAGAGAGAAAGTAAGAGAAGCTGTGCGTGAGACAGAGAAGGGGAAAAAGAAGCTGTGTGTGAGAGAGAGAGGGAGAAAGAGAAGCTGTTAGAGAGAGAGAGAAAGAGATGCTGTGAGTGTGTGTGAGAGAGAAAGGAAGCTGTGAGTGAGAGAGAGAAAGAAAGAGAAATTAGAGAGAGAAAGAGAGAGAGAAAAAGAAGCTGTGAGTGGTAGAGAGAGAAAAAGAGTCTGTGAGTGAGAGAGAGAGAAGCTGTGAGTGAGAGAGAGAGAGAGCTGCTGTGAGTGAGAGAGAGAGAAAGAGAAGCTGTGAATGAGAGAGAGAGAAAAACTGTGAGTGAGAGAGAGAGAAAGAGAAGCTGTGAGTGAGTGAGAGAGAGAAAGGGAAGTTGTGAGTGAGAGAGAGAGAAAGAGAAGCTGTGAGTGAGAGAGAGTGAAAGAGAAGCTGTGAGAGAGAGAGAGAGAGAAAGAGAAGCTGTGAGTGAGAAGGAGAGGGAAAGAGAAGTTGTGAGTGAGTGAGAGAAAGAGAAGCTGTGAGTGAGAGGGAGAGAGAGAAAGAGAAGGTGTGAGTGACAGAGAGAGAGAAAGAGAAGATGTGTGTGTGTGAGAGAGAGAAAGATAGTCTGAGAAAGAGAGAGTGAAAGAGAAGCTGTGAGTGAGAGAGAGAGAGGGAGAAAGAGAAGCTGTGTGAGATAGAGAGAGAAAGAGAAGCTGTGAGTGAGAGTGAGAGAGAGAGAGAAAGACAAGCTGTGAGTGAGAGAGTGAGAGAGAGAACGAGAAGCTGTTAGTGAGAGTGAGAGAGAGAGAAGCTGTGAGTGAGAGAGAGAAAGAGAAGCTGTGAGTGAGAGGGAGAGAGAGAAAGAGAAGCTGTGAGTGAGACAGAGAGAGAAAGAGAAGCTGTGTGTGAGAGATAGAGGGACAAAGAGAAGCTTGAGAGAGAGAGAGAGAGAAAGAGAAGCTGTGAGTGTGTGAGAGAGAGAAAGAGAAGCTGTGAGTGAGAAGGAGAGGCAAAGAGAAGCTGTGAGTGAGTGAGAGAGAGAGAAAGAGAAGCTATGAGAGAGAAAGAGAGAAGCTGTGAGTGAGAGAGAGTGAGAGAAAGAGAAGCTGTTAGTGAGAGTGAGAGAGAGAGAGAAAGATAAGCTGTGAGTGAGAGAGAGAGAAAGCGAAGCTGTGAGTGAGAGAGATCGAGAGAAAGAGAAGCTGTGAGTGAGAGAGAGAAAGAGAAGCTGTGAGTGAGAGGGAGAGAGAGAAAGAGAAGATGTGTGTGTGTGAGAGAGAGAGAAGCAGTGAGTGAGAGAGAGAGAGAGAAGCTGTCAGTGAGACAGAGAGAGAAAGAGAAGGTGTGAGAGAGAGAGAGGGAGAAAGAGAAGCTGTGTGAGAGAGAGAGAAGCTGTGAGTGAGAGAGAGAAAGAAAGAGAAATTAGAGTGACAAAGAGAGAGAGAAAGAGAAGCTGTGGGTGGGAGAGAGAGAAAGAGAGTCTGTGAGAGAGAGAGAGAGAGAGAGAAGCTGTGAGTGAGTGAGAGAGAGCTGCTGTGAGTGAGAGAGAGAGAAAGAGAAGCTGTGAATGAGAGAGAGAGAAAGAGAAGCTGTGAGAGAGAAAGAGAGAAGCTGTGAGTGAGAGAGTGAGAGAGGGAAAGAAAAGCTGTTAGTGAGAGTGAGAGAGAGAAAGAGAAAGAAAGAGAAGCTGTGAGTGTGAGAGAGAGAAAGAGAAGCTGTGAGTGAGAGAGAGAGAGAAAGAGAAGCTATGAGAGAGAAAGAGAGAAGCTGTGAGTGAGAGAGAGAGAAAGAGAAGCTGTTAGTAAGAGTGAGAGAGAGAGAGAAAGAGAAGCTGTGAGTGAGAGAGAGAAAGAGAAGCTGTGAGTGAGAGAGAGAGAGAGAGAAGCTGTGAGGAAGAGAGAGAAAGCGAAGTTGTGAGTGAGAGGGAGAGAGAGAAAGAGAAGCTGTGAGTGACACACAGAGAGAGAAGCTTTGAGTTAGAGAGAGAGAGAAAGAGAAGCTGTGAGTGACAGAGAGAGAGAAAGAGAAGCTGTGTGTGTGTGAGAGAGAGAGAAAGATAGTCTGAGAAAGAGAGAGTGAAAGAGAAGCTGTGAGTGAGAGAGAGAGAGAGAAAAGGAGAAGCTGTGTGTGAGAGAGAGAGAAAGAGAAGCTGTGAGTGAGAGTGAGAGAGAGAAAGAGAAGCTGTGAGTGAGAGAGTGAGAGAGAGAAAGAGAAGCTGTTAGTGAGAGTGAGAGAGAGAGAGAAAGAGAAGCTGTGAGTGAGAGAGAGATTGAAAGAGAAGCTGTGAGTGAGAGAGAGAGAGAAAGAGAAGCTGTGAGTGAGAGAGAGAAAGGGAAGTTGTGAGTGAGAGAGAGAGAAAGAGAAGCTGTGAGTGAGAGAGAGAGTGAAAGAGAAGCTGTGAGTTAGAGAGAGAGAGAAAGAGAAGCTGTAAGTGACAGAGAGAGGGAAGGAGAAGCTGAGAGAGAGAGAGAAATTGAATCTGTCAGTGAGAGAGAGAGAAAGAGAATATGTGTGTGTGTGAGAGAGAGACAGATAGTCTGAGAAAGAGAGAGTGAAAGAGAAGCTTTGAGTGAGAGAGAGAGAGGTAGAAAGAGAAGCTGTGTGTGTGAGAGAGAAAGAGAAGCTGTGAGTGAGAGTGAGAGAGAAAGAAAGAGAAGCTGTGAGTGAGAGAGAGAGAAAGAGAAGCTTTGAGTGAGAGAGAGAGAGAGAATGAGAAGCTGTGAGTGAGAGAGAGAGGAGCTGTGAGTGAGAGAGAGAAAGAGAAGCTGTGAGTGAGTGAGAGAGAGAAGAGATGTGAGTGAGAGAGAGAGAGAAAGAGAAGCTGTGAGTGAGAGAGAGAGTGAAAGAGAAGCTGTGAGTTAGAGAGAGAGAAAGAGAAGCTGTGAGTGAGAGAGAGAGAAAAACTGTGAGTGAGAGAGAGAGAAAGAGAAGCTGTGAGTGAGTGAGAGAGAGAAAGGGAAGTTGTGAGTGAGAGAGAGAGAAAGAGAAGCTGTGAGTGAGAGAGAGTGAAAGAGAAGCTGTGAGTGAGAGAGAGAGAGAAAGAGAAGCTGTGAGTGAGAAGGAGAGGGAAAGAGAAGTTGTGAGTGAGAGAAATTGAAGCTGTGAGTGAGAGGGAGAGAGAGAAAGAGAAGGTGTGAGTGACAGAGAGAGAGAAAGAGAAGATGTGTGTGTGTGTGAGAGAGAAAGATAGTCTGAGAAAGAGAGAGTGAAAGAGAAGCTGTGAGTGAGAGAGAGAGAGGGAGAAAGAGAAGCTGTGAGTGAGAGTGAGAGAGAGAGAGAGAAAGACAAGCTGTGAGTGAGAGAGTGAGAGAGAGAACGAGAAGCTGTTAGTGAGAGTGAGAGAGAGAGAGAAGCTGTGAGTGAGAGAGAGAAAGAGAAGCTGTGAGTGAGAGGGAGAGAGAGAAAGAGAAGCTGTGAGTGAGACAGAGAGAGAAAGAGAAGCTGTGTGTGAGAGATAGAGGGACAAAGAGAAGCTTGAGAGAGAGAGAGAAAGAGAAGCTGTGAGTGTGTGAGAGAGAGAAAGAGAAGCTGTGAGTGAGAAGGAGAGGCAAAGAGAAGCTGTGAGTGAGTGAGAGAGAGAGAAAGAGAAGCTGTGAGAGAGAAAGAGAGAAGCTGTGAGTGAGAGAGAGTGAGAGAAAGAGAAGCTGTTAGTGAGAGTGAGAGAGAGAGAGAAAGATAAGCTGTGAGTGAGAGAGAGAGAAAGAGAAGCTGTGAGTGAGTGAGAGAGAGAGAGAGAAGCTGTGAGGAAGAGAGAGAAAGCGAAGTTGTGAGTGAGAGGGAGAGAGAGAAAGAGAAGCTGTGAGTGAGAGAGAGAAAGATAAGCTGTGAGTGAGAGAGAGAGAGATTGAAGCTGTGAGGAAGAGAGAGAAAGCGAAGTTGTGAGTGAGAGGGAGAGAGAGAGAGAGAAAGAGAAGCTGTGAGTGACACACAGAGAGAGAAGCTGTGAGTTAGAGAGAGAGAGAAAGAGAAGCTGTGAGTGACAGAGAGAGAGAAAGAGAAGCTGTGTGTGTGTGAGAGAGAGAAAGATAGTCTGAGAAAGAGAGAGTGAAAGAGAAGCTGTGAGTGAGAGAGAGAGAGAGAAAAAGAGAAGCTGTGTGTGTGAGAGAGAGAAAGAAGCTGTGAGTGAGAGTGAGAGAGAGAAAGAGAAGCTGTGAGTGAGAGAGTGAGAGAGAGAAAGAGAAGCTGTTAGTGAGAGTGAGAGAGAGAGAGAAAGAGAAGCTGTGAGTGAGAGAGAGATTGAAAGAGAAGCTGTGAGTGAGAGAGAGAGAGAAAGAGAAGCTGTGAGTGAGAGAGAGAAAGGGAAGTTGTGAGTGAGAGAGAGAGAAAAAGAAGCTGTGAGTGAGAGAGAGAGTGAAAGAGAAGCTGTGAGTTAGAGAGAGAGAGAAAGAGAAGCTGTAAGTGACAGAGAGAGGGAAGGAGAAGCTGAGAGAGAGAGAGAAATTGAATCTGTCAGTGAGAGAGAGAGAAAGAGAATATGTGTGTGTGTGAGAGAGAGACAGATAGTCTGAGAAAGAGAGAGTGAAAGAGAAGCTGTGAGTGAGAGAGAGAGAGGTAGAAAGAGAAGCTGTGTGTGTGAGAGAGAAAGAGAAGCTGTGAGTGAGAGTGAGAGAGAAAGAAAGAGAAGCTGTGAGTGAGAGAGAGAGAAAGAGAAGCTTTGAGTGAGAGAGAGAGAGAGAATGAGAAGCTGTGAGTGAGAGAGAGAAAAAGAGAAGCTGTGAGTGAGTGAGAGAGAGAAGAGATGTGAGTGAGAGAGAGAGAAAGAGAAGCTGTGAGTGAGAGAGAGAGTGAAAGAGAAGCTGTGAGTTAGAGAGAGAGAAAGAGAAGCTGTGAGTGACAGAGAGAGGGAAGGAGAAGCTGAGAGAGAGAGAGAGAAAGTGAATCTGTGAGTGAAAGAGAGAGAGAGAGAAAGAGAATATCTGTGTGTGAGAGAGAGAAAAAGATAGTCTGAGAAAGAGAGAGTGAAAGAGAAGCTGTGAGTGAGAGAGAGAGAGGGAGAAAGAGAAGCTGTGTGTGTGTGAGAGAGAAAGAGAAGCTGTGAGTGAGAGTGAGAGAGAAAGAAAGAAAAGCTGTGAGTGAGAGAGAGAGAAAGAGAAGCTTTGAGTGAGAGAGAGAGAGCTGCTGTGAGTGAGAGAGAGAAAGAGAAGCTGTGAGTGAGAGAGAGAGAAAGAGAAGTTGTGAGTGAGAGAGATAAAGAGAATCTGTGAGTGAGAGGGCGAGAAAGAGAAGCTGTGAGTGAGAGAGAAAGCGAAGCTGTGAGTGAGAGAGATCGAGAGAAAGAGAAGCTGTGAGTGAGAGAGAGAAAGAGAAGCTGTGAGTGAGAGGGAGAGAGAGAAAGAGAAGATGTGTGTGTGAGAGAGAGAGAAGCAGTGAGTGAGAGAGAGAGAGAGAGAAGCTGTCAGTGAGACAGAGAGAGAAAGAGAAGGTGTGAGAGAGAGAGAGGGAGAAAGAGAAGCTGTGAGAGAGAGAGAGTGAGAGAAGCTGTGAGTGAGAGAGAGAAAGAAAGAGAAATTAGAGTGACAAAGAGAGAGAGAAAGAGAAGCTGTGGGAGGGAGAGAGAGAAAGAGAGTCTGTGAGTGAGAGAGAGAGAGAGAGAAGCTGTGAGTGAGTGAGAGAGAGCCGCTGTGAGTGAGAGAGAGAGAAAGAGAAGCTGTGAATGAGAGAGAGAGAAAGAGAAGCTGTGAGAGAGAAAGAGAGAAGCTGTGAGTGAGAGAGTGAGAGAGGGAAAGAAAAGCTGTTAGTGAGAGTGAGAGAGAGAAAGAAAGAGAAGCTGTGTGTGAGAGAGAGAGAAAGAGAAGCTGTGAGTGAGAGAGAGAGAAAGAGAAGCTATGAGAGAGAAAGAGAGAAGCTGTGAGTGAGAGAGAGAGAAAGAGAAGCTGTTAGTGAGAGTGAGAGAGAGAGAGAAAGAGAAGCTGTGAGTGAGAGAGAGAAAGAGAAGCTGTGAGTGAGAGAGAGAGAGAGAGAAGCTGTGAGGAAGAGAGAGAAAGCGAAGTTGTGAGTAAGAGGGAGAGAGAGAAAGAGAAGCTGTGAGTGACACACAGAGAGAGAAGCTGTGAGTTAGAGAGAGAGAGAAAGAGAAGCTGTGAGTGACAGAGAGAGAGAAAGAGAAGCTGTGTGTGTGTGTGAGAGAGAAAGATAGTCTGAGAAAGAGAGAGTGAAAGAGAAGCTGTGAGTGAGAGAGAGAGAGGGAAAAGAGAAGCTGTGTGTGTGAGAGAGAGAAAGAGAAGCTGTGAGTGAGAGTGAGAGAGAGAAAGAGAAGCTGTGAGTGAGAGTGAGAGAGAGAAAGAGAAGCTGTTAGTGAGAGTGAGAGAGAGAGAAAGAGAAGCTGTGAGTGAGAGAGAGATTGAAAGAGAAGCTGTGAGTGAGAGAGAGAGAAAGAGAAGCTGTGAGTGAGAGAGAGAAAGGGAAGTTGTGAGTGAGAGAGAGAGAAAGAGAAGCTGTGAGTGAGAGAGAGAGTGAAAGAGAAGCTGTGAGTTAGAGAGAGAGAGAAAGAGAAGCTGTAAGTGACAGAGAGAGGGAAGGAGAAGCTGAGAGAGAGAGAGAAATTGAATCTGTCAGTGAGAGAGAGAGAGAAAGAGAATATGTGTGTGTGTGTGAGAGAGACAGATAGTCTGAGAAAGAGAGAGTGAAAGTGAAGCTGTGAGTGAGAGAGAGAGGTAGAAAGAGAAGCTGTGTGTGTGAGAGAGAAAGAGAAGCTGTGAGTGAGAGTGAGAGAGAGAGAAAGAGAAGCTGTGAGTGAGAGAGAAAGAGAAGCTTTGAGTGAGAGAGAGAGAATGAGAAGCTGTGAGTGAGAGAGAGAGGAGCTGTGAGTGAGAGAGAGAAAGAGAAGCTGTGAGTGAGTGATAGAGAGAAGAGATGTGAGTGAGAGAGAGAGAGAATGAGAAGCTGTGAATGAGAGAGAGAGAAGATGTGTGTGAGAGAGAGAGAGAGCTGCTGTGAGTGAGAGAGAGAGAAAGAGAAGCTGTGAATAAGAGAAAGAGAAAAACTGTGAGTGAGAGAGAGAGAATGAGAAGCTGGGAGTGAGAGAGAGAGAAAGTAAGAGAAGCTGTGCGTGAGACAGAGAAGGGGAAAAAGAAGCTGTGTGTGAGAGAGAGAGGGAGAAAGAGAAGCTGTTAGAGAGAGAGAGAAAGAGATGCTGTGAGTGTGTGTGAGAGAGAAAGGAAGCTGTGAGTGAGAGAGAGAAAGAAAGAGAAATTAGAGAGAGAAAGAGAGAGAGAAAAAGAAGCTGTGAGTGGTAGAGAGAGAAAAAGAGTCTGTGAGTGAGAGAGAGAGAAGCTGTGAGTGAGAGAGAGAGAGAGCTGCTGTGAGTGAGAGAGAGAGAAAGAGAAGCTGTGAATGAGAGAGAGAGAAAAACTGTGAGTGAGAGAGAGAGAAAGAGAAGCTGTGAGTGAGTGAGAGAGAGAAAGGGAACTTGTGAGTGAGAGAGAGAGAAAGAGAAGCTGTGAGTGAGAGAGAGTGAAAGAGAAGCTGTGAGAGAGAGAGAGAGAGAAAGAGAAGCTGTGAGTGAGAAGGAGAGGGAAAGAGAAGTTGTGAGTGAGTGAGAGAAAGAGAAGCTGTGAGTGAGAGGGAGAGAGAGAAAGAGAAGGTGTGAGTGACAGAGAGAGAGAAAGAGAAGATGTGTGTGTGTGAGAGAGAGAAAGATAGTCTGAGAAAGAGAGAGTGAAAGAGAAGCTGTGAGTGAGAGAGAGAGAGGGAGAAAGAGAAGCTGTGTGAGATAGAGAGAGAAAGAGAAGCTGTGAGTGAGAGTGAGAGAGAGAGAGAAAGACAAGCTGTGAGTGAGAGAGTGAGAGAGAGAACGAGAAGCTGTTAGTGAGAGTGAGAGAGAGAGAAGCTGTGAGTGAGAGAGAGAAAGAGAAGCTGTGAGTGAGAGGGAGAGAGAGAAAGAGAAGCTGTGAGTGAGACAGAGAGAGAAAGAGAAGCTGTGTGTGAGAGATAGAGGGACAAAGAGAAGCTTGAGAGAGAGAGAGAGAGAGAAAGAGAAGCTGTGAGTGTGTGAGAGAGAGAAAGAGAAGCTGTGAGTGAGAAGGAGAGGCAAAGAGAAGCTGTGAGTGAGTGAGAGAGAGAGAAAGAGAAGCTATGAGAGAGAAAGAGAGAAGCTGTGAGTGAGAGAGAGTGAGAGAAAGAGAAGCTGTTAGTGAGAGTGAGAGAGAGAGAGAAAGATAAGCTGTGAGTGAGAGAGAGAGAAAGCGAAGCTGTGAGTGAGAGAGATCGAGAGAAAGAGAAGCTGTGAGTGAGAGAGAGAAAGAGAAGCTGTGAGTGAGAGGGAGAGAGAGAAAGAGAAGATGTGTGTGTGTGAGAGAGAGAGAAGCAGTGAGTGAGAGAGAGAGAGAGAAGCTGTCAGTGAGACAGAGAGAGAAAGAGGTGTGAGAGAGAGAGAGGGAGAAAGAGAAGCTGTGTGAGAGAGAGAGAAGCTGTGAGTGAGAGAGAGAAAGAAAGAGAAATTAGAGTGACAAAGAGAGAGAGAAAGAGAAGCTGTGGGTGGGAGAGAGAGAAAGAGAGTCTGTGTGAGAGAGAGAGAGAGAGAGAAGCTGTGAGTGAGTGAGAGAGAGCTGCTGTGAGTGAGAGAGAGAGAAAGAGAAGCTGTGAATGAGAGAGAGAGAAAGAGAAGCTGTGAGAGAGAAAGAGAGAAGCTGTGAGTGAGAGAGTGAGAGAGGGAAAGAAAAGCTGTTAGTGAGAGTGAGAGAGAGAAAGAAAGAGAAGCTGTGAGTGTGAGAGAGAGAAAGAGAAGCTGTGAGTGAGAGAGAGAGAGAAAGAGAAGCTATGAGAGAGAAAGAGAGAAGCTGTGAGTGAGAGAGAGAGAAAGAGAAGCTGTTAGTAAGAGTGAGAGAGAGAGAGAAAGAGAAGCTGTGAGTGAGAGAGAGAAAGAGAAGCTGTGAGTGAGAGAGAGAGAGAGAGAAGCTGTGAGGAAGAGAGAGAAAGCGAAGTTGTGAGTGAGAGGGAGAGAGAGAAAGAGAAGCTGTGAGTGACACACAGAGAGAGAAGCTTTGAGTTAGAGAGAGAGAGAAAGAGAAGCTGTGAGTGACAGAGAGAGAGAAAGAGAAGCTGTGTGTGTGTGTGAGAGAGAGAAAGATAGTCTGAGAAAGAGAGAGTGAAAGAGAAGCTGTGAGTGAGAGAGAGAGAGAGAAAAAGAGAAGCTGTGTGTGTGAGAGAGAGAAAGAGAAGCTGTGAGTGAGAGTGAGAGAGAGAAAGAGAAGCTGTGAGTGAGAGAGTGAGAGAGAGAAAGAGAAGCTGTTAGTGAGAGTGAGAGAGAGAGAGAAAGAGAAGCTGTGAGTGAGAGAGAGATTGAAAGAGAAGCTGTGAGTGAGAGAGAGAGAGAAAGAGAAGCTGTGAGTGAGAGAGAGAAAGGGAAGTTGTGAGTGAGAGAGAGAGAAAGAGAAGCTGTGAGTGAGAGAGAGAGTGAAAGAGAAGCTGTGAGTTAGAGAGAGAGAGAAAGAGAAGCTGTAAGTGACAGAGAGAGGGAAGGAGAAGCTGAGAGAGAGAGAGAAATTGAATCTGTCAGTGAGAGAGAGAGAAAGAGAATATGTGTGTGTGAGAGAGAGAGACAGATAGTCTGAGAAAGAGAGAGTGAAAGAGAAGCTGTGAGTGAGAGAGAGAGAGGTAGAAAGAGAAGCTGTGTGTGTGAGAGAGAAAGAGAAGCTGTGAGTGAGAGTGAGAGAGAAAGAAAGAGAAGCTGTGAGTGAGAGAGAGAGAAAGAGAAGCTTTGAGTGAGAGAGAGAGAGAGAATGAGAAGCTGTGAGTGAGAGAGAGAGGAGCTGTGAGTGAGAGAGAGAAAGAGAAGCTGTGAGTGAGTGAGAGAGAGAAGAGATGTGAGTGAGAGAGAGAGAGAGAGAAAGAGAAGCTGTGAGTGAGAGAGAGAGTGAAAGAGAAGCTGTGAGTTAGAGAGAGAGAAAGAGAAGCTGTGAGTGACAGAGAGAGGGAAGGAGAAGCTGAGAGAGAAAGAGAGAGTGAAAGAGAAGCTGTGAGTGAGAGAGAGAGGGAGAAAGAGAAGCTGTGTGTGTGAGAGAGAGAAAGAGAAGCTGTGAGTGAGAGTGAGAGAGAAAGAAAGAAAAGCTGTGAGTGAGAGAGAGAGAAAGAGAAGCTTTGAGTGAGAGAGAGAGAGAGCTGCTGTGAGTGAGAGAGAGAAAGAGAAGCTGTGAGTGAGAGAGAGAGAAAGAGAAGTTGTGAGTGAGAGAGATAAAGAGAATCTGTGAGTGAGAGGGCAAGAAAGAGAAGCTGTGAGTGAGAGAGAAAGCGAAGCTGTGAGTGAGAGAGATCGAGAGAAAGAGAAGCTGTGAGTGAGAGAGAGAAAGAGAAGCTGTGAGTGAGAGGGAGAGAGAGAAAGAGAAGATGTGTGTGTGTGAGAGAGAGAGAAGCAGTGAGTGAGAGAGAGAGAGAGAGAAGCTGTCAGTGAGACAGAGAGAGAAAGAGAAGGTGTGAGAGAGAGAGAGGGAGAAAGAGAAGCTGTGAGAGAGAGAGAGTGAGAGAAGCTGTGAGTGAGAGAGAGAAAGAAAGAGAAATTAGAGTGACAAAGAGAGAGAGAAAGAGAAGCTGTGGGTGGGAGAGAGAGAAAGAGAGTCTGTGAGTGAGAGAGAGTGAGAGAGAAGCTGTGAGTGAGTGAGAGAGAGCCGCTGTGAGTGAGAGAGAGAGAAAGAGAAGCTGTGAATGAGAGAGAGAGAAAGAGAAGCTGTGAGAGAGAAAGAGAGAAGCTGTGAGTGAGAGAGTGAGAGAGGGAAAGAAAAGCTGTTAGTGAGAGTGAGAGAGAGAAAGAAAGAGAAGCTGTGAGTGAGAGAGAGAGAAAGAGAAGCTGTGAGTGAGAGAGAGAGAGAAAGAGAAGCTATGAGAGAGAAAGAGAGAAGCTGTGAGTGAGAGAGAGAGAAAGAGAAGCTGTTAGTGAGAGTGAGAGAGAGAGAGAAAGAGAAGCTGTGAGTGAGAGAGAGAAAGAGAAGCTGTGAGTGAGAGAGAGAGAGAGAGAAGCTGTGAGGAAGAGAGAGAAAGCGAAGTTGTGAGTGAGAGGGAGAGAGAGAAAGAGAAGCTGTGAGTGACACACAGAGAGAGAAGCTGTGAGTTAGAGAGAGAGAGAAAGAGAAGCTGTGAGTGAAAGAGAGAGAGAAAGAGAAGCTGTGTGTGTGTGAGAGAGAGAAAGATAGTCTGAGAAAGAGAGAGTGAAAGAGAAGCTGTGAGTGAGAGAGAGAGAGGGAAAAAGAGAAGCTGTGTGTGTGAGAGAGAGAAAGAGAAGCTGTGAGTGAGAGTGAGAGAAAGAAAGAGAAGCTGTGAGTGAGAGAGTGAGAGAGAGAAAGAGAAGCTGTTAGTGAGAGTGAGAGAGAGAGAGAAAGAGAAGCTGTGAGTGAGAGAGAGATTGAAAGAGAAGCTGTGAGTGAGAGAGAGAGAGAAAGAGAAGCTGTGAGTGAGAGAGAGAAAGGGAAGTTGTGAGTGAGAGAGAGAGAAAGAGAAGCTGTGAGTGAGAGAGAGAGTGAAAGAGAAGCTGTGAGTTAGAGAGAGAGAGAAAGAGAAGCTGTAAGTGACAGAGACAGGGAAGGAGAAGCTGAGAGAGAGAGAGAGAAATTGAATCTGTCAGTGAGAGAGAGAGAGAAAGAGAATATGTGTGTGTGTGAGAGAGAGACAGATAGTCTGAGAAAGAGAGAGTGAAAGAGAAGCTTTGAGTGAGAGAGAGAGAGGTAGAAAGAGAAGCTGTGTGTGTGAGAGAGAAAGAGAAGCTGTGAGTGAGAGTGAGAGAGAAAGAAAGAGAAGCTGTGAGTGAGAGAGAGAGAAAGAGAAGCTTTGAGTGAGAGAGAGAGAGAATGAGATGCTGTGAGTGAGAGAGAGAGGAGCTGTGAGTGAAAGAGAGAAAGAGAAGCTGTGAGTGAGTGAGAGAGAGAAGAGATGTGAGTGAGAGAGAGAGAGAATGAGAAGCTGTGAATGAGAGAGAGAGAGAATGTAAGAGAAGCTGTGAGTGAGACAGAGAGAGAGAAAGAGATGCTGTGAGTGAGAGAGAGAGGGAGAAAGATAAGCTGTGAGAGAGAGAGAGAGAAAGAGAAGCTGTGAGTGTGTGTGAGAGAGAAAGAGAAGCTGTGAGTGAGTGAGAGAGAGAAAGAGATTAGAGTGAGAAAGAGAGAGGGAAAGAGAAGCTGTGAGTGGGAGAGAGAGAATGAGAAGCTGTGAGAGAGAAAGAGAGAAGCTGTGAGTGAGAGAGTGAGAGAGAGAAAGAAAAGCTGTGAGTGAGAGAGAGAGAGAAAAAGAGAAGATGTGTGCTTCTGAGAGTGAGAGAGAGAAGCAGTGAGTGAGAGAGAGAGAGAGAGAGAAGCTGTCAGTGAGACAGAGAGAGAGAAAGAGAAGCTGTGTGTGAGAGAGAGAGAAAGAGAAGCTGTGAGTGTGTGTGAGAGAGAAAGAGAAGCTGTGAGTGAGAGAGAGAGAGAAAGAGATTAGAGTGAGAAAGAGAGAGGGAAAGAGAAGCTGTGAGTGGGAGAGAGAGAAAGAGAAGCTGTGAGAGAGAAAGAGAGAAGCTGTGAGTGAGAGAGTGAGAGAGAGAAAGAAAAGCTGTTAGTGAGAGTGAGAGAGAAAGAAAGAGAAGCTGTGAGTGAGAGAGAGAGAAAGAGAAGCTGTGAGTGAGTGAGAGAGAAAGAGAAGTTGTGAGTGAGAGAGATAAAGAGAAGCTGTGTGAGAGGGAGAGAAAGATTAGCTGTGAGTGAGAGAGAAAGCGAAGCTGTGAGTGAGAGAGATCGAGAGAAAGAGAAGCTGTGAGTGAGAGAGAGAAAGAGAAGCTGTGAGTGAGAGGGAGAGAGAGAAAGAGAAGATGTGTGTGTGTGTGAGAGAGAGAGAAGCAGTGAGTGAGAGAGAGAGAGAGAGATGCTGTCAGTGAGACAGAGAGAGAAAGAGAAGGTGTGAGAGAGAGAGAGGGAGAAAGAGAAGCTGTGAGAGAGAGAGAGAGAAAGAGAAGCTGTGAGTGTGTGTGAGAGAGAAAGAGAAGCTGTGAGTGAGAGAGAGAAAGAAAGAAAAATTAGAGTGACAAAGAGGGAGAGAAAGAGAAGCTGTGAGTGAGAGAGAAAGCGAAGCTGTGAGTGAGAGAGATCGAGAGAAAGAGAAGCTGTGAGTGAGAGAGAGAAAGAGAAGCTGTGAGTGAGAGGGAGAGAGAGAAAGAGAAGATGTGTGTGTGTGTGTGTGAGAGAGAGAAGCAGTGAGTGAGAGAGAGAGTCTGTGAGTGAGTGTGAGAGAGAGAAGCTGTGAGTGAGTGAGAGAGAGAGCCACTGTGAGTGAGAGAGAGAGAAAGAGAAGCTGTGAATGAGAGAGAGAGAAAGAGAAGCTGTGAGAGAGAAAGAGAGAAGCTGTGAGTGAGAGAGTGAGAGAGAAAGAAAAGCTGTTAGTGAGAGAGAGAAAGAGAAGCTGTGAGTGAGAGGGAGAGAGAGAAAGAGAAGCTGTGAGTGACACAGAGAGAGAGAAGCTGTGAGTTAGAGAGAGAGAGAAAGAGAAGCTGTGAGTGAGAGAGAGAAAGAGAAGCTGTGAGTGAGAGGGATAGAGAGAAAGAGAAGCTGTGAGTGACACAGAGAGAGAGAAGCTGTGAGTTAGAGAGAGAGAAAGAGAAGCTGTGAGTGACAGAGAGAGAAAGAGAAGCTGTGTGTGTGTGTGAGAGAGAAAGACTGAGAAAGAGAGAGTGAAAGAGAAGCTGTGAGTGAGAGAGAGAGGGAGAAAGAGAAGCTGTGAGTGAGAGAGAGAGAGAAAGAGAAGCTGTGAGTGAGAGTGAGAGACAGAAAGAGAAGCTGTGAGTGAGAGAGTGAGAGAGAGAGAAAGAGAAGCTGTTAGTGAGAGTGAGAGAGAGAGAGAAAGAGAAGCTGTGTGTGTGAGAGAGAGAAAGAGAAGCTGTGAGTGAGAGTGAGAGAGAGAAAGAGAAGCTGTGAGTGAGAGAAAGAGAAGCTGTTAGTGAGAGTGAGAGAGAGAGAGAAAGAGAAGCTGTGAGTGAGAGAGAGAGGGAGAAAGAGAAGCTGTGAGTGAGAGAGAGAGAGAAAGAGAAGCTGTGAGTGAGAGTGAGAGACAGAAAGAGAAGCTGTGAGTGAGAGAGTGAGAGAGAGTGAAAGAGAAGCTGTGAGTGAGAGAGAGAGAGGGAAAAAGAGAAGCTGTGTGTGTGAGAGAGAGAAAGAGAAGCTGTGAGTGAGAGTGAGAGAGAGAAAGAGAAGCTGTGAGTGAGAGAGTGAGAGAGAGAAAGAGAAGCTGTTAGTGAGAGTGAGAGAGAGAGAGAAAGAGAAGCTGTGAGTGAGAGAGAGATTGAAAGAGAAGCTGTGAGTGAGAGAGAGAGAGAAAGAGAAGCTGTGAGTGAGAGAGAGAAAGGGAAGTTGTGAGTGAGAGAGAGAGAAAGAGAAGCTGTGAGTGAGAGAGGGAGTGAAAGAGAAGCTGTGAGTTAGAGAGAGAGAGAAAGAGAAGCTGTAAGTGACAGAGACAGGGAAGGAGAAGCTGAGAGAGAGAGAGAGAAATTGAATCTGTCAGTGAGAGAGAGAGAGAAAGAGAATATGTGTGTGTGTGTGAGAGAGACAGATAGTCTGAGAAAGAGAGAGTGAAAGAGAAGCTTTGAGTGAGAGAGAGAGAGGTAGAAAGAGAAGCTGTGTGTGTGAGAGAGAAAGAGAAGCTGTGAGTGAGAGTGAGAGAGAAAGAAAGAGAAGCTGTGAGTGAGAGAGAGAGAAAGAGAAGCTTTGAGTGAGTGAGAGAGAGAATGAGATGCTGTGAGTGAGAGAGAGAGGAGCTGTGAGTGAAAGAGAGAAAGAGAAGCTGTGAGTGAGTGAGAGAGAAGAGATGTGAGTGAGAGAGAGAGAGAATGAGAAGCTGTGAATGAGAGAGAGAGAGAATGTAAGAGAAGCTGTGAGTGAGACAGAGAGAGAGAAAGAGATGCTGTGAGTGAGAGAGAGAGGGAGAAAGATAAGCTGTGAGAGAGAGAGAGAGAAAGAGAAGCTGTGAGTGTGTGTGAGAGAGAAAGAGAAGCTGTGAGTGAGTGAGAGAGAGAAAGAGATTAGAGTGAGAAAGAGAGAGGGAAAGAGAAGCTGTGAGT
Source organism: Bradypodion pumilum (assembly GCA_035047305.1). NCBI lineage: Eukaryota > Metazoa > Chordata > Lepidosauria > Squamata > Chamaeleonidae > Bradypodion > Bradypodion pumilum. The sequence continues at coordinate 266,984,657 of JAWDJD010000001.1, read as the reverse complement.
GGGAGAGAGAGAATGAGAAGCTGTGAGAGAGAAAGAGAGAAGCTGTGAGTGAGAGAGTGAGAGAGAGAAAGAAAAGCTGTGAGTGAGAGAGAGAGAGAGAAAGAGAAGATGTGTGCTTCTGAGAGAGAGAGAGAGAAGCAGTGAGTGAGAGAGAGAGAGAGAGAGAGAAGCTGTCAGTGAGACAGAGAGAGAGAAAGAGAAGCTGTGTGTGAGAGAGAGAGAAAGAGAAGCTGTGAGTGTGTGTGAGAGAGAAAGAGAAGCTGTGAGTGAGAGAGAGAGAGAAAGAGATTAGAGTGAGAAAGAGAGAGGGAAAGAGAAGCTGTGAGTGGGAGAGAGAGAAAGAGAAGCTGTGAGAGAGAAAGAGAGAAGCTGTGAGTGAGAGAGTGAGAGAGAAAGAAAAGCTGTTAGTGAGAGTGTGAGAGAAAGAAATAGAAGCTGTGAGTGAGAGAGAGAGAAAGAGAAGCTGTGAGTGAGTGAGAGAGAAAGAGAAGTTGTGAGTGAGAGAGATAAAGAGAAGCTGTGTGAGAGGGAGAGAAAGAGAAGCTGTGAGTGAGAGAGAAAGCGAAGCTGTGAGTGAGAGAGATCGAGAGAAAGAGAAGCTGTGAGTGAGAGAGAGAAAGAGAAGCTGTGAGTGAGAGGGAGAGAGAGAAAGAGAAGATGTGTGTGTGTGTGAGAGAGAGAGAAGCAGTGAGTGAGAGAGAGAGAGAGAGATGCTGTCAGTGAGACAGAGAGAGAAAGAGAAGGTGTGAGAGAGAGAGAGGGAGAAAGAGAAGCTGTGAGAGAGAGAGAGAAAGAGAAGCTGTGAGTGTGTGTGAGAGAGAAAGAGAAGCTGTGAGTGAGAGAGAGAAAGAAAGAAAAATTAGAGTGACAAAGAGGGAGAGAAAGAGAAGCTGTGAGTGAGAGAGAAAGCGAAGCTGTGAGTGAGAGAGATCGAGAGAAAGAGAAGCTGTGAGAGAGAGAGAAAGAGAAGCTGTGAGTGAGAGGGAGAGAGAGAAAGAGAAGATGTGTGTGTGTGTGTGAGAGAGATAAGCAGTGAGTGAGAGAGAGAGTCTGTGAGTGAGTGTGAGAGAGAGAAGCTGTGAGTGAGTGAGAGAGAGAGCCACTGTGAGTGAGAGAGAGAGAAAGAGAAGCTGTGAATGAGAGAGAGAGAAAGAGAAGCTGTGAGAGAGAAAGAGAGAAGCTGTGAGTGAGAGAGTGAGAGAGAAAGAAAAGCTGTTAGTGAGAGAGAGAAAGAGAAGCTGTGAGTGAGAGGGAGAGAGAGAAAGAGAAGCTGTGAGTGACACAGAGAGAGAGAAGCTGTGAGTTAGAGAGAGAGAGAAAGAGAAGCTGTGAGTGAGAGAGAGAAAGAGAAGCTGTGAGTGAGAGGGATAGAGAGAAAGAGAAGCTGTGAGTGACACAGAGAGAGAGAAGCTGTGAGTTAGAGAGAGAGAAAGAGAAGCTGTGAGTGACAGAGAGAGAAAGAGAAGCTGTGTGTGTGTGTGAGAGATAAAGACTGAGAAAGAGAGAGTGAAAGAGAAGCTGTGAGTGAGAGAGAGAGGGAGAAAGAGAAGCTGTGAGTGAGAGAGAGAGAGAAAGAGAAGCTGTGAGTGAGAGTGAGAGACAGAAAGAGAAGCTGTGAGTGAGAGAGTGAGAGAGAGAGAAAGAGAAGCTGTTAGTGAGAGTGAGAGAGAGAGAGAAAGAGAAGCTGTGAGTGAGAGGGAGAGAGAAAGAGAAGCTGTGATTGACACACAGAGAGAGAAGCTGTGAGAGAGAGAGAGAAAGAGAAGCTGTGAGTCACAGAGAGAGGGAAGGAGAAGCTGAGAGAGAGAGAGAAAGTGAATCTGTGAGTGTGTGAGAGAGAGAAAGAGAATATGTGTGTGTGTGAGAGAGAGAAAGATAGTCTGAGAAAGAGAGAGTGAAAGAGAAGCTGTGAGTGAGAGAGAGAGGGAGAAAGAGAAGCTGTGAGAGAGAGAGAGAGAAAGAGAAGCTGTGAGTGAGAGTGAGAGAGAGAGAAAGAAAGAGAAGCTGTGAGTGAGAGAGAGAGAAAGAGAAGCTTTGAGTGAGTGAGAGAGAGAGAATGAGAAGCTGTGAGTGAGAGAGAGAGGAGCTGTGAGTGAGAGAGAGAAAGAGAAGCTGTGAGTGAGAGAGAGAAGGTGAGTGAGAGAGAGAGAATGAGAAGCTGTGAGTGAGAGAGAGAGAGAGAAAGAGAAGCTGTGAGTGAGAGAGAGAGAGGGAGAAAGATAAGCTGTGTGTGTGAGAGAGAGAAAGAGACGCTGTGATTGAGAGTGAGAGAGAGAAAGAGAAGCTGTGAGAGAGAGAGAGAAAGAGAAGCTGTGAGTGAGAGAGAGAGAACCGCTGTGAGTGAGAGAGAGAGAAAGAGAAGCTGTGAATGAGAGAGAGAGAAAGAGAAGCTGTGAGAGAGAAAGAGAGAAGCTGTGAGTGAGAGAGTGAGAGAGAGAAAGAAAAGCTGTTAGTGAGAGTGAGAGAGAGAAAGAAAGAGAAGCTGTGAGTGAGAGAGAGAGAAAGAGAAGCTGTGAGTGAGAGAGAGAGAAAGAGAGAAAGAGAAGTTGTGAGTGAGAGAGATAAAGAGAAGCTGTGAGTGAGAGGGAGAGAAAGAGAAGCTGTGAGTGAGAGAGAGAAAGCGAAGCTGTGAGTGAGAGAGAGAGAGAGAAAGAGAAGCTGTGAGTGAGAGAGAGAGAGAGAAAGAGAAGCTGTGAGTGAGAGGGAGAAAGAGAAAGAGAAGATGTGTGTGTGTGAGAGAGAGAGAGAAGCAGTGAGTGAGAGAAAGAGAGAGAGAGAGAAGCTGTCAGTGAGACAGAGAGAGAGTAAGAGAAGCTGTGAGAGAGAGAGAGGGAGAAAGAGAAGCTGTGTGAGAGAGAGAAATAGAAGCTGTGAGTGTGTGTGTGAGAGAAAGAGAAGCTGTGAGAGAGAGAAAGAAAGAGAAATCAGAGTGAGAAAGAGAGAGAGAAAGGGAAGCTTTGAGTGGGAGAGAGAGAAAGAGAGTCTGTGAGTGAGAGAGAGAGACGCTGTGAGTGAGTGAGAGAGAGAGCCGCTGTGAGTGAGAGAGAGAGAAAGAGAAGCTGTGAATGAGAGAGAGAGAAAGAGAAGCTGTGAGAGAGAAAGAGAGAAGCTGTGAGTGAGAGAGTGAGAGAGAGAAAGAAAAGCTGTTAGGGAGAGTGAGAGAGAGAAAGAAAGAGCTGTGAGTGAGAGAGAGAGAAAGAGAAGCTGTGAGTGAGAGAGAGAGAGAAAGAGAAGCTGTGAGTGAGAGAGAGAAAGAGAGGGAGAGAGAGAAAGAGAAGCTGTGAGAGAGAGAAAGCGAAGCTGTGAGTCAGAGGGAGAGAGAGAAAGAGAAGCTGTGAGTGACACACAGAGAGAGAAGTTGTGAGTTAGAGAGAGAGAGAAAGAGAAGCTGTGAGTGACAGAGAGAGAAAGAGAAGCTGTGTGTGAGAGAGAGAAAGCTGTGAGTGAGAGGGAGAGAGAGGAAGAGAAGCTGTGTGTGAGAGAGAGAAAGCGAAGCTGTGAGTGAGAGAGAGAGAGAAAGAGAAGCTGTGAGTGAGAGAGAGAAAGAGAAGCTGTGAGTGAGAGGGAGAGAGAGAAAGAGAAGATGTGTGTGTGTGTGTGAGAGAGAGAAGCAGTGAGTGAGAGAAAGAGAGAGAGAGAAGCTGTAGGTGAGACAGAGAGAGAGAAATAGAAGCTGTGAGAGAGAGAGAGAAAGAGAAGCTGTGAGTGTGTGAGAGAGAGAAAGAGAAGCTGTGAGTGAGAGAGAGAAAGAAAGTGAAATTAGAGTGAGAAAGAGAGAGAGAAAGAGAAGCTGTGAGTGGGAGAGAGAGAAAGAGAGTGTGTGTGTGAGAGAGAGAGAAGCTGTGAGTGAGAGAGAGAGAGCCGCTGTGAGTGTGAGAGAGAGAAAGAGAAGCTGTGAATGAGAGATAGAGAAAGAGAAGCTGTGAGTGAGAGAGAGAAAGAGAAGCTATGAGTGAGAGGGAGAGAGAGAAAGAGAAGCTGTGAGTGAGAGAGAGAAAGCGAAGCTGTGAGTGAGAGGGAGAGAGAGAAAGAGAAGCTGTGAGTGACACAGAGAGAGAGAAGCTGTGAGTTAGAGAGAGAGAAAAAGAGAAGCTGTGAGTGACAGAGAGAGAGAAAGAGAAGCTGTGTGTGTGTGAGAGAGAGAAAGATAGTCTGAGAAAGAGAGAGTGAAAGAGAAGCTGTGAGTGAGAGAGAGAGGGAGAAAGAGAAGCTGTGTGTGAGAGAGAGAGAGAGCCGGTGTGAGTGAGAGAGAGAAAGAGAAGCTGTGAGAGAGAGAGGGAGAAGCTGTGAGAGAGAGTGAGAGAGAGAGAGAAAGAGAAGCTGTGAGTTAGAGAGAGAGAGAAAGAGAAGCTGTGAGTGACAGAGAGAGAGAAAGAGAAGCTGTGTGTGAGAGAGACAGAAAGATAGTCTGAGAAAGAGAGAGTGAAAGAGAAGCTGTGAGTGAGAGAGAGGGAGAAAGAGAAGCTGTGTGTGTGAGTGAGAGAGAAAGAGAGAGTGAAAGAGAAGCTGTGAGTGTGAGAGAGAGAGGGAGAAAGAGAAGCTGTGTGTGACACACAGAGAGAGAAGCTGTGAGTGATAGAGAGAGAGAAAGAGAAGCTGTGAGTGAGAGAGAGAGAGGGAGAAAGATAAGCTGTGTGTGTGAGAGAGAGAAAGAGACGCTGTGATTGAGAGTGAGAGAGAGAAAGAGAAGCTGTGAGTGTGAGAGAGAAAGAGAAGCTGTGAGTGAGAGAGAGAGAGAACCGCTGTGAGTGAGAGAGAGAGAAAGAGAAGCTGTGAATGAGAGAGAGAGAAAGAGAAGCTGTGAGAGAGAAAGAGAGAAGCTGTGAGTGAGAGAGTGAGAGAGAGAAAGAAAAGCTGTTAGTGAGAGTGAGAGAGAGAAAGAAAGAGAAGCTGTGAGTGAGAGAGAGAGAAAGAGAAGCTGTGAGTGAGAGAGAGAGAAAGAGAGAAAGAGAAGTTGTGAGTGAGAGAGATAAAGAGAAGCTGTGAGTGAGAGGGAGAGAAAGAGAAGCTGTGAGTGAGAGAGAGAAAGCGAAGCTGTGAGTGAGAGAGAGAGAGAGAAAGAGAAGCTGTGAGTGAGAGAGAGAGAGAGAAAGAGAAGCTGTGAGTGAGAGGGAGAAAGAGAAAGAGAAGATGTGTGTGTGTGAGAGAGAGAGAAGCAGTGAGTGAGAGAAAGAGAGAGAGAGAGAAGCTGTCAGTGAGACAGAGAGAGAGTAAGAGAAGCTGTGAGAGAGAGAGAGGGAGAAAGAGAAGCTGTGTGAGAGAGAGAAATAGAAGCTGTGAGTGTGTGTGTGAGAGAAAGAGAAGCTGTGAGAGAGAGAAAGAAAGAGAAATCAGAGTGAGAAAGAGAGAGAGAAAGGGAAGCTTTGAGTGGGAGAGAGAGAAAGAGAGTCTGTGAGTGAGAGAGAGAGACGCTGTGAGTGAGTGAGAGAGAGAGCCGCTGTGAGTGAGAGAGAGAGAAAGAGAAGCTGTGAATGAGAGAGAGAGAAAGAGAAGCTGTGAGAGAGAAAGAGAGAAGCTGTGAGTGAGAGAGTGAGAGAGAGAAAGAAAAGCTGTTAGGGAGAGTGAGAGAGAGAAAGAAAGAGCTGTGAGTGAGAGAGAGAGAAAGAGAAGCTGTGAGTGAGAGAGAGAGAGAAAGAGAAGCTGTGAGTGAGAGAGAGAAAGAGAAGCTGTGAGTGAGAGGGAGAGAGAGAAAGAGAAGCTGTGAGAGAGAGAAAGCGAAGCTGTGAGTCAGAGGGAGAGAGAGAAAGAGAAGCTGTGAGTGACACACAGAGAGAGAAGTTGTGAGTTAGAGAGAGAGAGAAAGAGAAGCTGTGAGTGACAGAGAGAGAAAGAGAAGCTGTGTGTGAGAGAGAGAAAGCTGTGAGTGAGAGGGAGAGAGAGGAAGAGAAGCTGTGTGTGAGAGAGAGAAAGCGAAGCTGTGAGTGAGAGAGAGAGAGAAAGAGAAGCTGTGAGTGAGAGAGAGAAAGAGAAGCTGTGAGTGAGAGGGAGAGAGAGAAAGAGAAGATGTGTGTGTGTGTGAGAGAGAGAGAAGCAGTGAGTGAGAGAAAGAGAGAGAGAGAAGCTGTAGGTGAGACAGAGAGAGAGAAATAGAAGCTGTGAGAGAGAGAGAGAAAGAGAAGCTGTGAGTGTGTGTGAGAGAGAAAGAGAAGCTGTGAGTGAGAGAGAGAAAGAAAGTGAAATTAGAGTGAGAAAGAGAGAGAGAAAGAGAAGCTGTGAGTGGGAGAGAGAGAAAGAGAGTGTGTGTGTGAGAGAGAGAGAAGCTGTGAGTGAGAGAGAGAGAGCCGCTGTGAGTGTGAGAGAGAGAAAGAGAAGCTGTGAATGAGAGATAGAGAAAGAGAAGCTGTGAGTGAGAGAGAGAAAGAGAAGCTATGAGTGAGAGGGAGAGAGAGAAAGAGAAGCTGTGAGTGAGAGAGAGAAAGCGAAGCTGTGAGTGAGAGGGAGAGAGAGAAAGAGAAGCTGTGAGTGACACAGAGAGAGAGAAGCTGTGAGTTAGAGAGAGAGAAAAAGAGAAGCTGTGAGTGACAGAGAGAGAGAAAGAGAAGCTGTGTGTGTGTGTGAGAGAGAGAAAGATAGTCTGAGAAAGAGAGAGTGAAAGAGAAGCTGTGAGTGAGAGAGAGAGGGAGAAAGAGAAGCTGTGTGAGAGAGAGAGAGAGAGCCGGTGTGAGTGAGAGAGAGAAAGAGAAGCTGTGAGAGAGAGAGGGAGAAGCTGTGAGAGAGAGTGAGAGAGAGAGAGAAAGAGAAGCTGTGAGTTAGAGAGAGAGAGAAAGAGAAGCTGTGAGTGACAGAGAGAGAGAAAGAGAAGCTGTGTGTGAGAGAGACAGAAAGATAGTCTGAGAAAGAGAGAGTGAAAGAGAAGCTGTGAGTGAGAGAGAGGGAGAAAGAGAAGCTGTGTGTGTGAGTGAGAGAGAAAGAGAGAGTGAAAGAGAAGCTGTGAGTGTGAGAGAGAGAGGGAGAAACAGAAGCTGTGAGTGACACACAGAGAGAGAAGCTGTGAGTGATAGAGAGAGAGAAAGAGAAGCTGTGAGTGACAGAGAGAGAGAAAGAGAAGCTGAGAGTGAGACAGAGAGAGAGAAAGAGAAGCTGTGAGTGAGAGAGAGAGAGAAAGAGAAGCTGTGTGTGTGTGAGAGAGAGAAAGAGAGAGTGAAAGAGAAGCTGTGAGTGTGAGAGAGAGAGGGAGAAAGAGAAGCTGTGTGTGAGAGAGAGAGAAAGAGAAGCTGTGAGTGAGAGTGAGAGAGAGAGAGAAAGAGAAGCTGTGAGTGACAGAGAGAGAAAGAAAAGCTGTGAGTGAGAGAGAGAGCCGCAGTGAGTGAGAGAGAGAAAGAGAAGCTGTGAGTGAGAGAGAGAGGGAGAAGCTGTGAGAGAGAGAGAGAGAGAGAGAAGCTGTGAGTTAGAGAGAGAGAGAAAGAGAAGCTGTGAGTGACAGAGAGAGAGAAAGAGAAGCTGTGTGTGTGAGAGAGACAGAAAGATAGTCTGAGAAAGAGAGAGTGAAAGAGAAGCTGTGAGTGACAGAGAGAGAGAGGGAGAAAGAGAAGCTGTGTGTGTGAGAGAGAGAAAGAGAAGCTGTGAGTGAGAGTGAGAGAGAGAAAGAGAAGCTGTGAGTGAGAGAGAGAGAGAAAGAGAAGCTGTTAGTGAGAGTGAGAGAAAGAAAGAGAAGCTGTGAGTGAGAGAGAGATTGAAAGAGAAGCTGTGAGTGAGAGAGAGAGAAAGAGAAGCTGTGAGTGAGAGAGAGAGAAAGTAAGAGAAGCTGTGAGTGAGACAGAGAGAGAGAAAGAGAAGATGTGTGTGTGTGTGTGAGAGAGAAGCAGAGTGAGAGAGAAAGAAAGAGAAGCTGTGAGTGAGACAGAGAGAGAGAAAGAGAAGCTGTGAGTGAGAAGGTGAGTGAGAGAGAGAGATAGAGAAGCTGTGAGTGAGAGAGAGAAAGAGAAGCTGTAAGTGAGAGAGAGAGAGAAAGAGAAGCTGTGAGTAAGAAGGAGAGGGAAAGAGAAGAAGTGAGTGAGTGAGAGAGAGAGAAAGAGAAGTTGTTAGTGAGAGTGAGAGAGAGAGAAAAAGAGAAGCTGTGAGTGAGACAGAGATTGAAAGAGAAGCTGTGTGAGAGAGAGAGAGAAAGAGAAGCTGTGAGTGAGAGAGAGAAAGAGAAGCTGTGAGTGAGAGAGAGAGAAAGAGAAGCTGTGAGTGACAGAGAGAGAAAGAGAAGCTGAGAGTGAGAGAGAGAGGGAAAGTGAAGCTGTGAGTGAGAGAGAGAGAGAAAGAGAAGCTGTGAGTGAGAGAGAGAGAGAAAGAGAAGCTGTGAGTGAGAAGGAGAGGGAAAGAGAAGCTGTGAGTGAGAGAGTGAGAAAGAGAAAAAGAAGCTGTTAGTGAGAGTGAGAGAGAGAGAGAAAGAGAAGCTGTGAGTGAGAGAGAGAGAAAGAGTAGCTGTGAGTGAGAGAGAGAGAAAGAGAAGCTATGAGTGAGAGAGAGAAGCAGTGAGTAAGAGAGAGAAAGAAAAGCTGTGAGTGAGAGAGAGAGAGAGAAAGAGAAGATATGAGTGAGGGAGAGAGAGAGAAGCAGTGAGTGAGAGAGAGAGAGAAAGTGAAGCTGTGAGTGAGAGAGAGAGAACGAGAAGCTGTGTGTGTGTGAGAGAGAGAAAGATAGTCTGAGAAAGAGAGAGTGAAAGAGAAGCTGTGAGTGACACAGAGAGAGGGAGAAAGAGAAGCTGTGTGTGTGTGAGAGAGAAAGAGAAGCTGTGAGTGAGAGTGAGAGAGAGAGAGAGAGAAAGAGAAGCTGTGAGTGAGAGAGAGAGAAAGAGAAGCTGTGAGAGAGAGAGAGAAAGCGAAGCTGTGAGTGAGAGAGAGAGAGAGAATGAGAAGCTGTGAGTGAGAGAGAGAGAAGCTGTGAGAGAGAGAGAGAAAGCGAAGCTGTGAGTGAGAGAGAGAGAGAGAATGAGAAGCTGTGAGTGAGAGAGAGAGAAGCTGTGTGAGAGAGAGAGAGAAGATGTGAGTGAGAGAGAGATAGAATGCGATGCTGTGAGTGAGAGAGAGAGAAAGTAAGAGAAGCTGTGAGTGAGAAAGAGAGAGAAAGAGAAGTTGTGAGTGAGAGAAAGAGAGGGAGAAAGATAAGCTGTGAGAGAGAGAGAGAGAAAGAGAAGCTGTGTGTGTGAGAGAGAAAGAGAAGCTGTGATTGAGAGTGAGAGAGAGAGAAAGAGAAGCTGTGAGTGAGAGAGAGAGAAAGAGAAGCTATGAGTGAGAGAGAGAGAAGCAGTGAGTAAGAGAGAGAAAGAAAAGCTGTGAGTGAGAGAGAGAGAGAGAGAGAAGATATGAGTGAGGGAGAGAGAGAGAAAGAGAAGCTGTGAGTGTGAGAGAGAGAGAGAGTGAAGCTGTGAGTGAGAGAGTGAGAAAGAGAGTGAGAAAGAGAGAGTAAAAGAGAAGCTGTGAGTGAGAGAGAGAGAATCTGTGAGTGAGAGAGAGAGAAGCTGTGAGTGAGAGAGAGAGAGAGAAACAGAAGCTGTGAGTGAGAGAGAGACAGAAGCTGAGAGTGAGTGAGAGAGAGAAAGAGAATGTGTGAGTGAGAGAGACAGAAAGAGAAGCTGTGAGTGAGCGAGAGGGAAAGAGAAGCTGTGAGTGAGAGAGAGAAAGAGAAATTAGAGTGAAAAAGAGAGAGAAAGAGAAGCTGTGAGTGGGAGAGAGAGAGTGTGTCTGTGAGTGAGAGAGAGAGAGAGAAAGAGAAGCTGTGAGTGAGAGAGAGAGAGAAAGAGAAGCTGTGAGTGAGTGAGAGAGAGAAAGAGAAGCTGTGTGTGTGTGAGAGAGAAAGAAGCTGTGAGTGAGAGAGAGAGGAGAACCTGTGAGTGAGTGAGAGAGAGAAAGAGAAGCTGTGAGTGAGTGAGAGAGAGAAAGAGAAGCTGTGAGTGAGAGAGAGACAGAAGCTGAGAGTGAGTGAGAGAGAGAAAGAGAATGTGTGAGTGAGAGAGAGAGAGAAAGAGAAGCTGTGAGTGAGCGAGAGGGAAAGAGAAGCTGTGAGTGAGAGAGAGAAAGAGAAATTAGAGTGAAAAAGAGAGAGAGAAAGAGAAGCTGTGAGTGGGAGAGAGAGAGTGTGTCTGTGAGTGAGAGAGAGAGAGAGAGAAAGAGAAGCTGTGAGTGAGAGAGAGAGAGAAAGAGAAGCTGTGTGTGTGAGAGAGAGAGAGAGAAAAAGAAGCTGTGTGTGAGAGAGAGAAAGAGAAGCTGTGAGTGAGATAGAGACAGAAAGAGAAGCTGTTAGTGAAAGAGAGGGAAAGAGAAGCTGTGAGTGAGAGTGAGAGAGAGAAGCTGTGTATGTGAGAGAGAGAGAAGATATGAGTGAGAGAGAAAAAGTGAAGCTGTGAGTGAGAGAGAGAGAGAGAAGATGTGAGTGAGAGAGAGAGAGAAAGAGAAGCTGTGAGTGAGAGAGAGAGAAAGAAAGAGAAGCTGTGAGTGAGAGTGAGAGAGAGAGAAAGAGAAGCTGTGAGTGAGAGAGAGAGGGAGAAAGAAAAGCTGTGTGTGAGAGAGAGAGAAAGAGAAGCTGTGAGTGAGAGTGAGTGAGAGAGAGAGAATGAGAAGCTGTGAGTGAGAGAGAGACAGAAAGAGAAGCTGTGAGTGAGAGAGAGAGAGAGAGAATGAGAAGCTGTGAGTGAGAGAGAGATGCTGTGAGTGAGTGAGAGAGAGAGAAGGTGTGAGTGAGAGAGAGAGAGAGAGAAGATGTGAGTGAGAGAGAGAGAGAAAGAGAAGCTGTTAGTGAGAGAGAGAGAAAGTAAGAGAAGCTGTGAGAGAGACAGAGAGAGAAAGAGAAGCTGTGAGTGAGAGAGGGAGGGAGAAAGATAAGCTGTGAGAGAGAGAGAGAGAGAGAGAGAGAAGCTGTGATTGAGAGTGAGAGATAAAGAGAAGCTGTGAGTGAGAGAGAAAGAGAAGCTGTGAGTGAGAGAGAGAGAAGCTGTGAGTGAGAGAGAGAAAGAGAAGCTGTGATTGAGAATGAGAGAGAGAAAGAGACGCTGTGAGTGGGAGAGAGAGAAAGAGAATCTGTGAGTCAGAGAGAGAGAGAAAGAGAAGCTGTGAGTGAGTGAGAGAGAGAAAGGGAAGCTGTGAGTGAGAGAGAGAGAAAGAGAACCTGTCAGTGAGAGAGAGAGAGAAAGTGAAGCTGTGAGTGAGAAGGAGAGGGAAAGAGAAGCTGTGAGTGAGTGAGAGAGAGAGAGAAAGAGAAATTAGTGGGAGAAAGAGAGAAGCTGTGAGAGAGTGAGAGAGAGAAAGAGAAGCTGTTAGTGAGTGAGAGAGAGAGAGAGAGAAAGAGATGTGAGTGAGAGAGAGAGAAAGAGAAGCTGTGAGTGAGAGAGAGAAAGAGAGAAAGAGAAGCTGTGAGTGAGAGAGAGAAAGAGAAGCTGTGAGTGAGATGGAGAGAGAGAAAGAGAAGCTGAGAGTGACACAGAGAGAGAAGCTGTGAGTTAGAGAGAGAGAGAAAGAGAAGCTGTGAGTGACAGAGAGAGAGAGAAGCTGAGAGTGAGAGAGAGAGAGAAATTGAAGCTGTGAGTGAGAGAGAGAGAGAAAGAGCAGCTGTGTGTGTGAGAGAGAAAGATAGTCTGAGAAAGAGAGAGTGAAAGAGAAGCTGTGAGTGAGAGAGAGAGAGAAGCTGTGAGTGAGAGAGTGATAAAGAGAGTGAGAAAGATAGAGTAAAAGAGAAGCTATGAGTGAGAGAGAGAGAAGCTGTGACTGAGAGAGAGAGAAGCTGTGAGTGAGAGAGAGAGAAAGAGAAGCTGTGAGTGAGAGAGAGAGAGAAAGAGAAGCTGTGAGTTACAGAGAGAGAGAGAAGCTGTGAGTGAGTGAGTGAGAGAGAGAGAAGCTGTGAGTGAGAGAGTGAGAAAGAGAGTGAGAAAGAGAGTGAGAAAGAGAGAGTAAAAGAGAAGCTGTGAGTGAGAGAGAGAGAATCTGTGAGTGAGAGAGAGAGAAGCTGTGAGAGAGAGAGAGAGAAAGAGAAGCTGTGAGTGAGAGAGAAACAGAAGCTGAGAGTGAGTGAGAGAGAGAAAGAGAAGCTGTGAGTGAAAGAGAGAGAAAGAGAAGCTGTGAGTTAGAGAGAGGGAGAGAGAAATTAGAGTGAGAAAGAGAGAGAGAAAGAGAAGCTGTGAGTGGGAGAGAGAGAAAGAGAGTCTGTGAGTTAGAGAGAGAGAGAAAGAGAAGCTGTGAGTGAGTGAGAGAGAGAAAGGGAAGCTGTGAGTGAGAGAGAGAGAAAGAGAACCTGTCAGTGAGAGAGAGAGAGAAAGAGAAGCTGTGAGTGAGAAGGAGAGGGAAAGAGAAGCTGTGAGTGAGTGAGAGAGAGAGAGAAAGAGAAATTAGTGGGAGAAAGAGAGAAGCTGTGAGTGAGAGAGTGAGAGAGAGAAAGAGAAGCTGTTAGTGAGTGAGAGAGAGAGAGAGAGAGAAAGAGATGTGAGTGAGAGAGAGAGAAAGAGAAGCTGTGAGTGAGAGAGAGAAAGAGAGAAAGAGAAGCTGTGAGTGAGAGAGAGAAAGAGAAGCTGTGAGTGAGATGGAGAGAGAGAAAGAGAAGCTGAGAGTGACACAGAGAGAGAAGCTGTGAGTTAGAGAGAGAGAGAGAAATTGAAGCTGTGAGTGAGAGAGAGAGAGAAAGAGAAGCTGTGTGTGTGAGAGAGAAAGATAGTCTGAGAAAGAGAGAGTGAAAGAGAAGCTGTGAGTGAGAGAGAGAGAGAAGCTGTGAGTGAGAGAGTGATAAAGAGAGTGAGAAAGAGAGAGTAAAAGAGAAGCTATGAGTGAGAGAGAGAGAAGCTGTGGCTGAGAGAGAGAGAAGCTGTGAGTGAGAGAGAGAGAAAGAGAAGCTGTGAGTGAGAGAGAGAGAGAAAGAGAAGCTGTGAGTTACAGAGAGAGAGAGAAGCTGTGAGTGAGTGAGTGAGAGAGAGAGAAGCTGTGAGTGAGAGAGTGAGAAAGAGAGTGAGAAAGAGAGTGAGAAAGAGAGAGTAAAAGAGAAGCTGTGAGTGAGAGAGAGAGAGAATCTGTGAGTGAGAGAGAGAGAAGCTGTGTGAGAGAGAGAGAGAAAGAGAAGCTGTGAGTGAGAGAGAAACAGAAGCTGAGAGTGAGTGAGAGAGAGAAAGAGAAGCTGTGAGTGAAAGAGAGAGAAAGAGAAGCTGTGAGTTAGAGAGAGGGAGAGAGAAATTAGAGTGAGAAAGAGAGAGAGAAAGAGAAGCTGTGAGTGGGAGAGAGAGAAAGAGTGTCTGTGAGTGAGAGAGAGAAAAAGAGAAGCTGTGAGTGAGAGAGAGAGAGAGAAGCTGTGAGTGAGAGAGAGAGGGAGAAAGAGAAGCTTTGTGTGTGTGTGAGAGAAAGAGAAGCTGTGAGTGAGAGTGAGTGAGATAGAGAGAATGAGAAGCTGTGAGTGAGAGAGAGAGAAAGAGAAGCTGTGAGTGAGTGAGAGAGAGAGAATGAGAAGCTGTGAGTGAGAGAGAGAGAAGCTGTGAGTGAGAGAGAGAGAGAAGATGTGAGTGAGAGAGAGAGAAAGAGAATCTGTGAGTGAGAGAGAGAGAAAGTAAGAGAAGCTGTGAGTGAGACAGAGAGAGAAAGAGAAGCTGTGAGTGAGAGACAGAGGGAGAAAGATAAGGTGTGAGAGAGAGAGAGAAAGAGAAGCTGTGAGTGAGAGAGAGAGAGAAAGAGAAGCTGTGATTGAGAGTGAGAGAGAGAGATAAAGAGAAGCAGTGAGAGAGAGAGAGAGAAAGAGAAGCTGTGAGTGTGTGAGAGAGAAGCTGTGAGTGAGATAGAGAAAGAGAAGCTGTGATTAAGAGTGAGAGAGAGAAAGAGAAGCTGTGAGTGGAAGAGAGAGAAAGAGAGTCTGTGAGTGAGAGAGAGAGAGAGAGAAGCTGTGAGTGAGTGAGAGAGAGAAAGGGAAGCTGTGAGTGAGAGAGAGAGAAAGAGTACCTGTCAGTGAGAGAGAGAGAGAAAGAGAAGCTGTGAGAGAGAAAGAGAGAAGCTGTGAGTGAGAGAGTGAGAGAGAGAAAAGAAGCTGTTAGTGAGTGAGAGAGAGAGAGAGAGAAAGAGTTGTGAGTGAGAGAGAGAGAGAGAAAGAGAAGCTGTGAGTGAGAGAGAGAGAGAAAGAGAAGCTGTGAGTGAGAGAGAGAAAGAGAAGCTGTGAGTGAGAGGAAGACAGAGAAAGAGAAGCTGAGAGTGACACAGAGAGAGAAGCTGTGAGTTAGAGAGAGAGAGAGAAAGAAAGAGAAGCTGTGAGTGACAGAGAGAGAGAGAGAGAAGTTGAGAGTGAGAGAGAGAAATTGAAGCTGTGAGTGAGAGAGAGAGAGAAAGAGAAGCTGTGTGTGTGAGAGAGAAAGATAGTATGAGAAAGAGAGAGTGAAAGAGAAGCTGTGAGTGAGTGAGAGAGAGAGAAGCTGTGAGTGAGAGTGAGAAAGAGAGTGAGAAAGAGAGAGTAAAAGAGAAGCTGTGAGTGAGAGAGAGAGAGAATCTGTGAGTGAGAGAGAGAGAAGCTGTGAGAGAGAGAGAGAGAAAGAGAAGCTGTGAATGAGAGAGAGAGAGAGAAAGAGAAATTAGAGTGAGAAAGAGAGAGAGAAAGAGAAGCTGTGAGTGGGAGAGAGAGAAAGAGTGTCTGTGAGTGAGAGAGAGAGAAAGAGAAGCTGTGAGTGAGAGTGAGAGAGAGAAGCTGTGAGTGAGAGAGAGAGAAGGATAAGCCGTGAGTGAGTGAGAGAGAGAAAGGGAAGCTGTGAATGAGAGAGAGAGAAAGAGAAGATGTGAGTGAGAGAGAGAGAGAAAGAGAAGCAGTGAGTGAGAGAGAAAGAAAAAGACTAGCTGTGAGTGAGAATGAGATAGAAAGAGAAGCTGTGAGTGAGTGAGTGAGAGAGAGAGAATGAGAAGCTGTGAGAGAGAAAGAGAGCTGTGAGTGAGAGAGTGAGAGAAAGAGAAGCTGTGAGTGAGAGAGACAGAGAAGCTGTGAGTGAGACAGAGAGAGAGAAAGAGAAGCTGTGTGAGAGAGAGGGAGGGAGAAAGAGAAGCTGTGTGTGTGAGAGAGAGATAAGCTGTGAGTGTGTGTGAGAGAGAAAGAGAAGCTGTGAGTGAGAGAGAGAGAAAGAAAGAGAAATTAGAGTGAGAAAGAGAGAGATAAACAGAAGCTGTGAGTGGGAGAGAGAGAAAGAGAGTCTGTGAGTGAGAGAGAGATAAGCTGTGACTGAGAGAGAGAGAGCCTCTGTGAGTGAGAGAGAGAGAGAGAAAGAGAAGCTGTGAGTGTGAGAGAGAGAAAGAGAAGCTGTGAGTGTGAGAGAGAGAAAGAGAAGCTGTGAGTGAGAGAGAGAGAATGAGAAGCTGAGAGAGAGAGAGAAAGAGAAGCTGTGAGAGAGAGAGAGAAAGAGAAGCTGTGAGTGAGAGAGAGAAAGAGTCTTTGTGAGAAAGAGAGAGAGAAAGAGAAACTGTGAGTGAGAGAAAGAGAAAGAGAAGCTGTGAGTGAGAGAGAGAGAGAGAAAGAGAAACTGTGTGTGTGTGAGAGAGAGAAACAGAAGCTGTGAGTGAGAGAGAGAGAGAAAGAGAAGCTGTGAGTGAGAGAGAGAGAGAAGCTGTGAGAGAGAGAGAGAAGCTGTGAGTGAGGGAGAGAGAAAGAGAAGCTGTGAGTGAGAGAGAGAGAGGCTGTGAGTGTGTGTGAGAGAGAAAGAGAAGCTGTGAGTGAGAGAGAGAGAGAAGCTGTGAGAGAGTGAGAAAGAGAAGATGTGAGAGAGAGGAGGGAGAGAAAGAGAAGATGTGAGTGAGAGAGAGAGAGAAAGAGAAGCAGTGAGTGTGACAGGGAGAGAGTAAAAGAGAAGCTGTGAGTGAGAGAGAGAGAGAGAGAGAGAGAAGCTGTGAGTTAGAGAAAGAAAGAAAGAGAGGCAGTGAGTGAGAGAGAGAGAAAGAAAAAGAAGCGGTGAGTGAGAGAGAGAGAGAAGCTGTGAGAGAGTGAGAGAGAGAAAGAGAAGCTGTGTGTGTGTGAGAGAGAGAAAGAGAAGCTGTGAGTGAGAGAGAGAGAGAGAGAAAAAGAAGCTGTGTGTGTGTGAGAGAGAGAAAGAGAAGCTGTGAGTGAGAGAGAGAAAGAGAAGCTGTGAGTGAGAGGGAGAGAGAGAAAGAGAAGCTGAGACTGACACAGAGAGTTGAAGCTGTGAGTTAGAGAGAGAGAGAAAGAGAAGCTGTGTGTGTGTGTGTGAGAGAAGCTGTGAGTGAGAGAGTGAGAAAGAGAGAGTAAAAGAGAAGCTTTGAGTGGGAGAGAGAGAAGCTGTGAGTGAGAGAGAGAGAAGCTGTGAGTGAGAGAGTGAGAAAGCGAGTGAGAAAGAGAGAGTAAAAGATAAGCTGTGAGTGAGAGAGAGAGAGAGAAGCTGTGAATGAGAGAGAGAAAGCAAACCTGTGAGTGAGAGAGAGAGAGAAATAAAGAGAAGCTGTGAGTGAGAGAGAGAGAGAAAGAGAAGCTGTGAGTGAGAGAAAGAGAGAAAGAGAAGCTGAGAGTGAGAGAGAGAGAAAGATAGTCTGAGAATGGGAGAGTGAAAGAGAAGCTGTGAGTGAGAGAGAGAGAGAGAGTGAAGCTGTGAGTGAGAGAGTGAGAAAGAGAGTGAGAAAGAGAGAGTAAAAGAGAAGCTGTGAGTGAGAGAGAGAGAATCTGTAAGTGAGAGAGAGAGAAGCTGTGAGTGAGAGAGAGAGAGAAACAGAAGCTGTGAGTGAGAGAGAAACAGAAGCTGAGAGTGAGTAAGAGAGAGAGAAAGAGAATGTGTGAGTGAGAGAGAGAGAAAGAGAAGCTGTGAGTGAGAGAGAGAGAAAGAGAAGCTGTGTGTGAGAGAGAGAAAGAGAAATTAGAGTGAAAAAGAGAGAGAGAAAGAGAAGCTGTGAGTGGGAGAGAGAGAGAGTGTCTGTGAGAGAGAGAGAGAGAGAAAGAGAAGCTGTGAGTGAGAGAGAGAGATCCTGTGAGTGAGAGAGAGAGGAGAACCTGTGAGTGAGTGAGAGAGAGAAAGGGAAGCTGTGAGTGAGAGAGAGAGAGAAAGAGAAGCTGTGTGTGTGAGAGAGAGAGAAAGAGAAGCTGTGAGTGAGAGAGAGAGAGAGAAAAAGAAGCTATGTGTGTGAGAGAGAAAGAGAAGCTGTGAGTGAGATAGAGAGAGAAAGAGAAGCTGTTAGTGAGAGAGAGGGAAAGAGAAGCTGTGGGTGAGAGTGAGAGAGAGAAGCTGTGTGTGTGAGAGAGAGAAGATATGAGTGAGAGAGAGAAAGTGAAGCTATGAGTGAGAGAGAGAGAGAAGCTATGAGTGAGAGAGAGAGAAAGAAAGAGAAGCTGTGAGTGAGAGTGAGAGAGAGTGAAAGAGAAGCTGTGAGTGAGAGAGAGAGGGAGAAAGAGAAGCTGTGTGTGTGTGAGAGAGAAAGAGAAGCTGTGAGTGAGAGTGAGTGAGAGATAGAGAATGAGAAGCTGTGTGTGTGAGAGAGAGAAAGAGAAGCTGTGAGTGAGAGAGAGAGAGAATGAGAAGCTGTGAGTGAGAATGCTGTGAGTGAGTGAGAGAGAGAGAGAAGATGTGATTGATAGAGAGAGAGAAAGAGAAGCTGTTAGTGAGAGAGAGAGAGAAAGTAAGAGAAGCTGTGAGTGAGACAGAGAGAGAAAGAGAAGCTGAGTGTGAGAGAGAGAGGGAGAAAGATAAGCTGTGAGAGAGAGAGAGAAAGAGAAGCTGTGAGTGAGAGAGAGAGAAAGAGAAGCTGTGATTGAGAGTGAGAGAGAGAGATAAAGAGAAGCTGTGAGTGAGAGAGAGAGAAAGAGAAGCTGTGAGTGAGAGAGAGAGAAGCTGTGAGTGAGAGAGAGAAAGAGAAGCTGTGACTGAGAGTGAGAGAGAGAAAGAGAATCTGTGAGTGGGAGAGAGAGAAAGAGAGTCTGTGAGTGAGAGAGAGAGAAAGAGAACCTGTCAGTGAGAGAGAGAGAGAAAGAGAAGCTATGAGTGAGAAGGAGAGGGAAAGAGAAGCTGTGAGTGAGTGAGAGAGAGAGAGAGAAAGAGAAATTAGTGTGAGAAAGAGAGAAGCTGTGAGTGAGAGAGTGAGAGAGAGAAAGAGAAGCTGTTAGTGAGTGAGAGAGAGAGAGAGAAAGAGAAGTTGTGAGTGAGAGAGAGAGAAAGAGAAGCTGTGAGTGAGGGAGAGAAAGAGAGAAAGAGAAGCTGTGAGTGAGAGAGAGAAAGAGAAGCTGTGAGTGAGATGGAGAGAGAGAAAGAGAAGCTGGGAGTGACACAGAGAGAGAAGCTGTGAGTTAGAGAGAGAGAGAGAAAGAGAAGCTGTGAGTGAGAGAGAGAGATCCTGTGAGTGAGAGAGAGAGGAGAACCTGTGAGTGAGTGAGAGAGAGAAAGGGAAGCTGTGAGTGAGAGAGAGAGAAAGAGAAGCTGTGTGTGTGTGTGAGAGAGAAAGAGAAGCTGTGAGTGAGAGAGAGAGAGAAAAAGAAGCTGTGTGTGTGAGAGAGAAAGAGAAGCTGTGAGTGAGATAGAGAGAGAAAGAGAAGCTGTTAGTGAGAGAGAGGGAAAGAGAAGCTGTGAGTGAGAGTGAGAGAGAGAAGCTGTGTGTGTGTGAGAGAGAAGATATGAGTGAGAGAGAGAAAGTGAAGCTGTGAGTGAGAGAGAGAGAGAAGATGTGAGTGAGAGAGAGAGAGAAAGAGAAGCTGTGAGTGAGAGAGAGAGAAAGAAAGAGAAGCTGTGAGTGAGAGTGAGAGAGAGAGAAAGAGAAGCTGTGAGTGAGAGAGAGAGGGAGAAAGAGAAGCTGTGTTTGTGTGAGAGAGAAAGAGAAGCTGTGAGTGAGAGTGAGTGAGAGAGAGAGAATGAGAAGCTGTGAGTGAGAGAGAGAGAAAGAGAAGCTGTGAGTGAGAGAGAGAGAGAATGAGAAGCTGTGAGTGAGAGAGGGATGCTGTGAGTGAGAGAGAGAGAGAGAAGCTGTGAGTGTGAGATAGACAGAAGATGTGAGTGAGAGAGAGAGAGAAAGAGAAGCTGTTAGTGAGAGAGAGAGAGAAAGTAAGAGAAGCTGTGAGTGAGAGAGAGAGAGAAAGAGAAGCTGTGAGTGAGAGAGAGAGAAAGAGAAGCTGTGATTGAGAGTGAGAGAGAGAGAGAAAGAGAAGCTGTTAGTGAGAGAGAGAGAGAAAGTAAGAGAAGCTGTGAGTGAGAGAGAGAGAGAAAGAGAGTCTGTGAGTGAGAGAGAGAGAAAGAGAACCTGTCAGTGAGAGAGAGAGAGAAAGAGAAGCTATGAGTGAGAAGGAGAGGGAAAGAGAAGCTGTGAGTGAGTGAGAGAGAGAGAGAGAGAGAAAGAGAAATTAGTGTGAGAAAGAGAGAAGCTGTGAGTGAGAGAGTGAGAGAGAGAAAGAGAAGCTGTTAGTGAGTGAGAGAGAGAGAGAAAGAGAAGTTGTGAGTGAGAGAGAGAGAAAGAGAAGCTGTGAGTGAGGGAGAGAAGAGAGAGAGAAGCTGTGAGTGAGAGAGAGAAAGAGAAGCTGTGAGTGAGATGGAGAGAGAGAAAGAGAAGCTGAGAGTGACACAGAGAGAGAAGCTGTGAGTTAGAGAGAGAGAGAGAAAGAGAAGCTGTGAGTGACGGATAGAGAGAAAGAGAAGCTGAGAGTGAGTGAGAGAGAGAAATTGAAGCTGTGAGTGAGAGAGTGAGAGAGAAAGAGAAGCTGTGTGTGTGAGAGAGAAAGATAGTCTGAGAAAGAGAGAGTGAAAGAGAAGATGTGAGTGAGAGAGAAAGAGAAGCTGTGAGTGAGAGAGTGAGAAAGAGAGTGAGAAAGAGAGAGTAAAAGAGAAGCTATGAGTGAGTGAGAGAGAGAGAAGCTGTGACTGAGAGAGAGAGAAGCTGTGAGTGAGAGAGAGAGAAAAAAAGAAGCTGTGTGTGTGTGAGAGAGAAAGAGAAGCTGTGAGTGAGATAGAGAGAGAAAGAGAAGCTGTTAGAGAGACAGAGGGAAAGAGAAGCTGTGATTGAGAGTGAGGGAGAGAAGCTGTGTGTGTGTGAGAGAGAGAATATATGACTGAGAGAAAGAAAGAGAAGCTGTGAGTGAGACAGAGAGAGAGAAAGAGAAGCTGTGAGTGAGAGAGAGAGGGAGAAAGAGAAGCTTTGTGTGTGTGAGAGAGAAAGAGAAACTGTGAGTGAGAGTGCGTGAGATAGAGAGAATGAGAAGCTGTGAGTGAGAGAGAGAGAGAGAAAGAGAAGCTGTGAGTGAGAGAGAGAGAGAATGAGAAGCTGTGAGTGAGAGAGAGAGAAGCTGTGAGTGAGAGAGAGAGAGAGAGAAGATGTGAGTGAGAGAGAGAGAGAAAGAGAATCTGTGAGTGAGAGAGAGAGAAAGTAAGAGAAGCTGTGAGTGAGACAGAGAGAGAAATAGAAGCTGTGAGTGAGAGACAGAGGGAGAAAGAGAAGCTGTGTGAGAGAGAAAGAGAAGCTGTGAGTGAGAGAGAGAGAGAAAGAGAAGCTGTGATTGAGAGTAAGAGAGAGAGATAAAGAGAAGCTGTGAGTGAGTGAGAGAGAAAGAGAAGCTGTGAGTGAGAGAGAGAGAAGCTGTGAGTGAGTGAGAGAAAGAGAAGCTGTGATTAAGAGTGAGAGAGAGAAAGAGAAGCTGTGAGTGGGAGAGAGAGAAAGAGAGTCTGTGAGAGAGAGAGAAAGAGAAGCTGTGAGTGAGTGAGAGAGAGAAAGGATAGTTGTGAGTGAGAGAGAGAGAAAGAGAACCTGTCAGTGAGAGAGAGAGAAAGAGAAGCTGTGAGTGAGAAGGAGAGGGAAAGAGAAGCTGTGAGTGAGTGAGCGAGAGAGAAAGAGAAGCTGTGAGAGAGAAAGAGAGAAGCTGTGAGTGAGAGAGTGAGAGAAAGAAAAGAAGCTGTTAGTGAGTGAGAGAGAGAGAGAGAAAGAGTTGTGAGTGAGAGAGAGAGAAAGAGAAGCTGTGAGTGAGAGAGAGAAAGAAAGAGAAGCTGTGAGTGAGAGAGAGAAAGAGAAGCTGTGAGTGAGAGGGAGACAGAGAAAGAGAAGCTGAGAGTGACACAGAGAGAGAAGCTGTGAGTTAGAGAGAGAGAGAAAGAGAAGCTGTGAGTGACAGAGAGAGAGAAAGAGAAGCTGAGAGTGAGAGAGAGAGAGAAATTGAAGCTGTGAGTGAGAGAGTGAGAGAGAAAGAGAAGCTGTGTGTGTGAGAGAGAAAGATAGTCTGAGAAAGAGAGAGTGAAAGAGAAGCTGTGAGTGAGAGAGAGAGAGAAGCTGTGAGTGAGAGAGTGAGAAAGAGAGTGAGAAAGAGAGAGTAAAAGAGAAGCTATGAGTGAGTGAGAGAGAGAGAAGCTGTGACTGAGAGAGAGAGAAGATGTGAGTGAGAGAGGAGAGAAAGAGAAGCTGTGAGTGAGAGAGAGAGACAAAGAGAAGCTGTGAGTGAGAGAGAAACAGAAGCTGAGAGTGAGTGAGAGAGAGAAAGAGAAGCTGTGAGTGAAAGAGAGAGAAAGAGAAGCTGTGAGTTAGAGAGAGAGAAAGAGAGAAATTAGAGAGAGAAAGATAGAGAGAAAGAGAAGCTGTGAGTGGGAGAGAGAGAAAGAGAGTGTGAGTGAGAGAGAGAGAAAGTGAAGCTGTGAGTGAGAGAGAGAGAGAAGATGTGAGTGAGAGAGAGAGAGAAAGAGAAGCTGTGAGTGAGAGAGAGAGAAAGAAAGAGAAGCTGTGAGTGAGAGTGAGAGAGAGAGAAAGAGAAGCTGTGAGTGAGAGAGAGAGGGAGAAAGAGAAGCTGTGTTTGTGTGAGAGAGAAAGAGAAGCTGTGAGTGAGAGTGAGTGAGAGAGAGAGAATGAGAAGCTGTGAGTGAGAGAGAGAGAAAGAGAAGCTGTGAGTGAGAGAGAGAGAGAATGAGAAGCTGTGAGTGAGAGAGGGATGCTGTGAGTGAGAGAGAGAGAGAGAAGCTGTGAGTGTGAGATAGACAGAAGATGTGAGTGAGAGAGAGAGAGAAAGAGAAGCTGTTAGTGAGAGAGAGAGAGAAAGTAAGAGAAGCTGTGAGTGAGAGAGAGAGAGAAAGAGAAGCTGTGAGTGAGAGAGAGAGAAAGAGAAGCTGTGATTGAGAGTGAGAGAGAGAGAGAAAGAGAAGCTGTTAGTGAGAGAGAGAGAGAAAGTAAGAGAAGCTGTGAGTGAGAGAGAGAGAGAAAGAGAGTCTGTGAGTGAGAGAGAGAGAAAGAGAACCTGTCAGTGAGAGAGAGAGAGAAAGAGAAGCTATGAGTGAGAAGGAGAGGGAAAGAGAAGCTGTGAGTGAGTGAGAGAGAGAGAGAGAGAGAAAGAGAAATTAGTGTGAGAAAGAGAGAAGCTGTGAGTGAGAGAGTGAGAGAGAGAAAGAGAAGCTGTTAGTGAGTGAGAGAGAGAGAGAAAGAGAAGTTGTGAGTGAGAGAGAGAGAAAGAGAAGCTGTGAGTGAGGGAGAGAAGAGAGAGAGAAGCTGTGAGTGAGAGAGAGAAAGAGAAGCTGTGAGTGAGATGGAGAGAGAGAAAGAGAAGCTGAGAGTGACACAGAGAGAGAAGCTGTGAGTTAGAGAGAGAGAGAGAAAGAGAAGCTGTGAGTGACGGATAGAGAGAAAGAGAAGCTGAGAGTGAGTGAGAGAGAGAAATTGAAGCTGTGAGTGAGAGAGTGAGAGAGAAAGAGAAGCTGTGTGTGTGAGAGAGAAAGATAGTCTGAGAAAGAGAGAGTGAAAGAGAAGATGTGAGTGAGAGAGAAAGAGAAGCTGTGAGTGAGAGAGTGAGAAAGAGAGTGAGAAAGAGAGAGTAAAAGAGAAGCTATGAGTGAGTGAGAGAGAGAGAAGCTGTGACTGAGAGAGAGAGAAGCTGTGAGTGAGAGAGAGAGAAAAAAAGAAGCTGTGTGTGTGTGAGAGAGAAAGAGAAGCTGTGAGTGAGATAGAGAGAGAAAGAGAAGCTGTTAGAGAGACAGAGGGAAAGAGAAGCTGTGATTGAGAGTGAGGGAGAGAAGCTGTGTGTGTGTGAGAGAGAGAATATATGACTGAGAGAAAGAAAGAGAAGCTGTGAGTGAGACAGAGAGAGAGAAAGAGAAGCTGTGAGTGAGAGAGAGAGGGAGAAAGAGAAGCTTTGTGTGTGTGAGAGAGAAAGAGAAACTGTGAGTGAGAGTGCGTGAGATAGAGAGAATGAGAAGCTGTGAGTGAGAGAGAGAGAGAGAAAGAGAAGCTGTGAGTGAGAGAGAGAGAGAATGAGAAGCTGTGAGTGAGAGAGAGAGAAGCTGTGAGTGAGAGAGAGAGAGAGAGAAGATGTGAGTGAGAGAGAGAGAGAAAGAGAATCTGTGAGTGAGAGAGAGAGAAAGTAAGAGAAGCTGTGAGTGAGACAGAGAGAGAAATAGAAGCTGTGAGTGAGAGACAGAGGGAGAAAGAGAAGCTGTGTGAGAGAGAAAGAGAAGCTGTGAGTGAGAGAGAGAGAGAAAGAGAAGCTGTGATTGAGAGTAAGAGAGAGAGATAAAGAGAAGCTGTGAGTGAGTGAGAGAGAAAGAGAAGCTGTGAGTGAGAGAGAGAGAAGCTGTGAGTGAGTGAGAGAAAGAGAAGCTGTGATTAAGAGTGAGAGAGAGAAAGAGAAGCTGTGAGTGGGAGAGAGAGAAAGAGAGTCTGTGAGAGAGAGAGAAAGAGAAGCTGTGAGTGAGTGAGAGAGAGAAAGGATAGTTGTGAGTGAGAGAGAGAGAAAGAGAACCTGTCAGTGAGAGAGAGAGAAAGAGAAGCTGTGAGTGAGAAGGAGAGGGAAAGAGAAGCTGTGAGTGAGTGAGCGAGAGAGAAAGAGAAGCTGTGAGAGAGAAAGAGAGAAGCTGTGAGTGAGAGAGTGAGAGAAAGAAAAGAAGCTGTTAGTGAGTGAGAGAGAGAGAGAGAAAGAGTTGTGAGTGAGAGAGAGAGAAAGAGAAGCTGTGAGTGAGAGAGAGAAAGAAAGAGAAGCTGTGAGTGAGAGAGAGAAAGAGAAGCTGTGAGTGAGAGGGAGACAGAGAAAGAGAAGCTGAGAGTGACACAGAGAGAGAAGCTGTGAGTTAGAGAGAGAGAGAAAGAGAAGCTGTGAGTGACAGAGAGAGAGAAAGAGAAGCTGAGAGTGAGAGAGAGAGAGAAATTGAAGCTGTGAGTGAGAGAGTGAGAGAGAAAGAGAAGCTGTGTGTGTGAGAGAGAAAGATAGTCTGAGAAAGAGAGAGTGAAAGAGAAGCTGTGAGTGAGAGAGAGAGAGAAGCTGTGAGTGAGAGAGTGAGAAAGAGAGTGAGAAAGAGAGAGTAAAAGAGAAGCTATGAGTGAGTGAGAGAGAGAGAAGCTGTGACTGAGAGAGAGAGAAGATGTGAGTGAGAGAGGAGAGAAAGAGAAGCTGTGAGTGAGAGAGAGAGACAAAGAGAAGCTGTGAGTGAGAGAGAAACAGAAGCTGAGAGTGAGTGAGAGAGAGAAAGAGAAGCTGTGAGTGAAAGAGAGAGAAAGAGAAGCTGTGAGTTAGAGAGAGAGAAAGAGAGAAATTAGAGAGAGAAAGATAGAGAGAAAGAGAAGCTGTGAGTGGGAGAGAGAGAAAGAGAGTGTGAGTGAGAGAGAGAGAAAGAGAAGCTGTGAGTGAGAGAGAGAGAGAGAAGCTGTGAGTGAGAGAGAGAGAGAGAACCTGTGAGTAAGAGAGAGAGGAGAATCTGTGAGTGAGTGAGAGAGAGAAAGGGAAGCTGTGAGTGAGTGAGAGAGAGAAAGAGAAGCTGTGTCTGTGTGTGAGAGAGAAAGAGAAGCTGTGAGTGAGAGAGAGAGAGAAAAAAGAAGCTGTGTGTGTGTGAGAGAGAAAGAGAAGCTGTGAGTGAGAGTGCGTGAGATAGAGAGAATGAGAAGCTGTGAGTGTGAGAGAGAGAGAGAGAGAACCTGTGAGTAAGAGAGAGAGGAGAATCTGTGAGTGAGTGAGAGAGAGAAAGGGAAGCTGTGAGTGAGTGAGAGAGAAAGAAAGAGAGAAGCTGTGAGTGAGAGAGTGAGAGAGAGAAAAGAAGCTGTTAGTGAGTGAGAGAGAGAGAGAGAAAGAGTTGTGAGTGAGAGAGAGAGAAAGAGAAGCTGTGAGTGAGAGAGAGAGAGAAAGAGAAGCTGTGAGTGAGAGAGAGAAAGAGAAGCTGTGAGTGACAGAGAGAGAGAAAGAGAAGCTGAGAGTGAGAGAGAGAGAGAAATTGAAGCTGTGAGTGAGAGAGTGAGAGAGAAAGAGAAGCTGTGTGTGTGAGAGAGAAAGATAGTCTGAGAAAGAGAGAGTGAAAGAGAAGCTGTGAGTGAGAGAGAGAGAGAAAGAGAAATTAGAGTGAGAAAGAGAGAGAGAAACAGAAGCTGTGAGTGGGAGAGAGAGAAAGAGTGTCTGTGAGTGAGAGAGAGAGAAAGAGAAGCTGTGAGTGAGAGTGAGAGAGAGAAGCTGTGAATGAGAGAGAGAGAAGGATAAGCCGTGAGTGAGTGAGAGAGAGAAAGGGAAGCTGTGAATGAGAGAGAGAGAGAGAGAAAGAGAAGATGTGAGTGAGAGAGAGAGAGAAAGAGAAGCAGTGAGTGAGAGAGAAAGAAAAAGACTAGCTGTGAGTGAGAATGAGATAGAAAGAGAAGCTGTGAGTGAGTGAGTGAGAGAGAGAGAATGAGAAGCTGTGAGAGAGAAAGAGAGCTGTGAGTGAGAGAGTGAGAGAAAGAGAAGCTGTGAGTGAGAGAGAGAGAGAAGCTGTGAGTGAGACAGAGAGAGAGAAAGAGAAGCTGTGAGAGAGAGAGGGAGGGAGAAAGAGAAGCTGTGTGTGAGAGAGAGAGATAAGCTGTGAGTGTGTGTGAGAGAGAAAGAGAAGCTGTGAGTGAGAGAGAGAGAAAGAAAGAGAAGTTAGAGTGAGAATGAGAGAGATAAACAGAAGCTGTGAGTGGGAGAGAGAGAAAGAGAGTCTGTGAGTGAGAGAGAGATAAGCTGTGACTGAGAGAGAGAGAGAGCCTGTGTGAGTGAGAGAGAGAGAGAGAAAGAGAAGCTGTGAGTGTGTGAGAGAGAAAGAGAAGCTGTGAGTGTGAGAGAGAGAAAGAGAAGCTGTGAGTGAGAGAGAGAGAATGAGAAGCTGAGAGAGAGAGAGAAAGATTAGCTGTGAGAGAGAGAGAGAAAGAGAAGCTGTGAGTGAGAGAGAGAAAGAGTCTTTGTGAGAAAGAGAGAGAGAAAGAGAAACTGTGAGTGAGAGAAAGAGAAAGAGAAGCTGTGAGTGAGAGAGAGAGAGAAAGAGAAACTGTGTGTGTGAGAGAGAGAGAAACAGAAGCTGTGAGTGAGAGAGAGAGAGAAAGAGAAGCTGTGAGTGAGAGAGAGTGAGAAGCTGTGAGAGAGAGAGAAGCTGTGAGTGAGGGAGAGAGAAAGAGAAGCTGTGAGTGAGAGAGAGAGGCTGTGAGTGTGTGTGTGAGAGAAAGAGAAGCTGTGAGTGAGAGAGAGAGAGAAGCTGTGAGAGAGAGTGAGAAAGAGAAGATGTGAGAGAGAGGAGGGAGAGAAAGAGAAGATGTGAGTGAGAGAGAGAGAGAAAGAGAAGCAGTGAGTGTGACAGGGAGAGAGTAAAAGAGAAGCTGTGAGTGAGAGAGAGAGAGAGAGAGAAAGAGAAGCTGTGAGTTAGAGAAAGAAAGAAAGAGAGGCAGTGAGTGAGAGAGAGAGAAAGAAAGAGAAGCGGTGAGTGAGAGAGAGAGAGAAGCTGTGAGTGAGTGAGAGAGAGAAAGAGAAGCTGTGTGTGTGTGAGAGAGAGAAAGAGAAGCTGTGAGTGAGAGAGAGAGAGAGAAAAAGAAGCTGTGTGTGTGTGAGAGAGAGAAAGAGAAGCTGTGAGTGAGAGAGAGAAAGAGAAGCTGTGAGTGAGAGGGAGAGAGAGAAAGAGAAGCTGAGACTGACACAGAGAGTTGAAGCTGTGAGTTAGAGAGAGAGAGAAAGAGAAGCTGTGTGTGTGAGAGAGAGAAGCTGTGAGTGAGAGAGTGAGAAAGAGAGAGTAAAAGAGAAGCTTTGAGTGGGAGAGAGAGAGAAGCTGTGAGTGAGAGAGAGAGAAGCTGTGAGTGAGAGAGTGAGAAAGCGAGTGAGAAAGAGAGAGTAAAAGATAAGCTGTGAGTGAGAGAGAGAGAGAGAAGCTGTGAATGAGAGAGAGAAAGCAAACCTGTGAGTGAGAGAGAGAGAGAAATAAAGAGAAGCTGTGAGTGAGAGAGAGAGAGAAAGAGAAGCTGTGAGTGAGAGAAAGAGAGAAAGAGAAGCTGAAAGTGAGAGAGAGAGAAAGATAGTCTGAGAATGGGAGAGTGAAAGAGAAGCTGTGAGTGAGAGAGAGAGAGAGTGAAGCTGTGAGTGAGAGAGTGAGAAAGAGAGTGAGAAAGAGAGAGTAAAAGAGAAGCTGTGAGTGAGACAGAGAGAATCTGTAAGTGAGAGAGAGAGAAGCTGTGAGTGAGAGAGAGAGAGAAACAGAAGCTGTGAGTGAGAGAGAAACAGAAGCTGAGAGTGAGTAAGAGAGAGAGAAAGAGAATGTGTGAGTGAGAGAGAGAAAAAGAGAAGCTGTGAGTGAGAGAGAGAGAAAGAGAAGCTGTGAGTGAGAGAGAGAAAGAGAAATTAGAGTGAAAAAGAGAGAGAGAAAGAGAAGCTGTGAGTGGGAGAGAGAGAGTGTGTCTGTGAGTGAGAGAGAGAGAGAAAGAGAAGCTGTGAGTGAGAGAGAGAGATCCTGTGAGTGAGAGAGAGAGGAGAACCTGTGAGTGAGTGAGTGAGAGAAAGGGAAGCTGTGAGTGAGAGAGAGAGAGAGAAAGAGAAGCTGTGTGTGTGAGAGAGAGAGAAAGAGAAGCTGTGAGTGAGAGAGAGAGAGAGAAAAAGAAGCTGTGTGTGTGAGAGAGAAAGAGAAGCTGTGAGTGAGATAGAGAGAGAAAGAGAAGATGTTAGTGAGAGAGAGGGAAAGAGAAGCTGTGGGTGAGAGTGAGAGAGAGAAGCTGTGTGTGTGAGAGAGAGAAGATATGAGTGAGAGATAGAAAGTGAAGCTGTGAGTGAGAGAGAGAGAAGCTGTGAGTGAGAGAGAGAGAAAGAAAGAGAAGCTGTGAGTGAGAGTGAGAGAGAGAGAAAGAGAAGCTGTGAGTGAGAGAGAGAGAGGGAGAAAGAGAAGCTGTGTGTGTGTGAGAGAGAAAGAGAAGCTGTGAGTGAGAGTGAGTGAGAGATAGAGAATGAGAAGCTGTGAGTGTGTGAGAGAGAGAGAGAGAAGCTGTGAGTGAGAGAGAGAGAGAATGAGAAGCTGTGAGTGAGAGAGAGATGCTGTGAGTGAGTGAGAGAGAGAGAAGATGTGATTGATAGAGAGAGAGAAAGAGAAGCTGTTAGTGAGAGAGAGAGAGAAAGTAAGAGAAGCTGTGAGTGAGACAGAGAGAGAAAGAGAAGCTGAGTGTGAGAGAGAGAGGGAGAAAGATAAGCTGTAAGAGAGAGAGAGAAAGAGAAGCTGTGAGTGAGAGAGAGAAAGAGAAGCTGTGATTGAGAGTGAGAGAGAGAGATAAAGAGAAGCTGTGAGTGTGAGAGAGAGAAAGAGAAGCTGTGAGTGAGAGAGAGAGAAGCTGTGAGTGAGAGAGAGAAAGAGAAGCTGTGATTGAGAGTGAGAGAGAGAAAGAGAAGCTGTGAGTGGGAGAGAGAGAAAGAGAGTCTGTGAGTGAGAGAGAGAGAAAGAGAACCTGTCAGTGAGAGAGAGAGAGAAAGAGAAGCTATGAGTGAGAAGGAGAGGGAAAGAGAAGCTGTGAGTGAGTGAGAGAGAGAGAGAGAGAGAGAAATTAGTGTGAGAAAGAGAGAAGCTGTGAGTGAGAGAGAGAGAGAAAGAGAAGCTGTTAGTGAGTGAGAGAGAGAGAGAGAAAGAGAAGTTGTGAGTGAGAGAGAGAGAAAGAGAAGCTGTGAGTGAGGGAGAGAAAGAGAGAAAGAGAAGCTGTGAGTGAGAGAGAGAAAGAGAAGCTGTGAGTGAGAGAGAGAGAAAGAGAAGCTGTGAGTGAGGGAGAGAAAGAGAGAAAGAGAAGCTGTGAGTGAGAGAGAGAAAGAGAAGCTGTGAGTGAGATGGAGAGAGAGAAAGAGAAGCTGAGAGTGACACAGAGAGAGAAGCTGTGAGTTAGAGAGAGAGAGAAAGAGAAGCTGTGAGTGAGAGAGAGAGATCCTGTGAGTGAGAGAGAGAGGAGAACCTGTGAGTGAGTGAGAGAGAGAAAGGGAAGCTGTGAGTGAGAGAGAGAGAAAGAGAAGCTGTGTGTGTGTGAGAGAGAGAAAGAGAAGCTGTGAGTGAGAGAGAGAGAAAAAGAAGCTGTGTGTGTGAGAGAGAAAGAGAAGCTGTGAGTGAGATAGAGAGAGAAAGAGAAGCTGTTAGTGAGAGAGAGGGAAAGAGAAGCTGTGAGTGAGAGTGAGAGAGAGAAGCTGTGTGTGTGTGAGAGAGAAGATATGAGTGAGAGAGAGAAAGTGAAGCTGTGAGTGAGAGAGAGAGAGAAGATGTGAGTGAGAGAGAGAGAGAAAGAGAAGCTGTGAGTGAGAGAGAGAGAAAGAAAGAGAAGCTGTGAGTGAGAGTGAGAGAGAGAGAAAGAGAAGCTGTGAGTGAGAGAGAGAGGGAGAAAGAGAAGCTGTGTGTGTGTGAGAGAGAAAGAGAAGCTGTGAGTGAGAGTGAGTGAGAGAGAGAGAATGAGAAGCTGTGAGTGAGAGAGAGAGAAAGAGAAGCTGTGAGTGAGAGAGAGAGAGAATGAGAAGCTGTGAGTGAGAGAGGGATGCTGTGAGTGAGTGAGAGAGAGAGAAGCTGTGAGTGTGAGATAGAGAGAAGATGTGAGTGAGAGAGAGAGAGAAAGAGAAGCTGTTAGTGAGAGAGAGAGAGAAAGTAAGAGAAGCTGTGAGTGAGAGAGAGAGAGAAAGAGAAGCTGTGAGTGAGAGAGAGAGAAAGAGAAGCTGTGAGTGAGAGAGAGAGAAGCTGTGAGTGAGAGTGAGAAAGAGAAGCTGTGATTGAGAGTGAGAGAGAGAAAGAGAAGTTGTGAGTGGGAGAGAGAGAAAGAGAGTCTGTGAGTGAGAGAGAGAGAAAGAGAACCTGTCAGTGAGAGAGAGAGAGAAAGAGAAGCTATGAGTGAGAAGGAGAGGGAAAGAGAAGCTGTGAGTGAGTGAGAGAGAGAGAGAGAAAGAGAAATTAGTGTGAGAAAGAGAGAAGCTGTGAGTGAGAGAGTGAGAGAGAAAAAGAGAAGCTGTTAGTGAGTGAGAGAGAGAGAGAGAGAAAGAGAAGTTGTGAGTGAGAGAGAGAGAAAGAGAAGCTGTGAGTGAGGGAGAGAAAGAGAGAGAGAGAAGCTGTGAGTGAGAGAGAGAAAGAGAAGCTGTGAGTGAGATGGAGAGAGAGAAAGAGAAGCTGAGAGTGACACAGAGAGAGAAGCTGTGAGTTTGAGAGAGAGAGAGAGAGAAAGAGAAGCTGTGAGTGACGGATAGAGAGAAAGAGAAGCTGAGAGTGAGAGAGAGAGAGAAATTGAAGCTGTGAGTGAGAGAGTGAGAGAGAAAGAGAAGCTGTGTGTGAGAGAGAGAAAGATAGTCTGAGAAAGAGAGAGTGAAAGAGAAGATGTGAGTGAGAGAGAGAGAGAAGCTGTGAGTGAGAGAGTGAGAAAGAGAGTGAGAAAGAGAGAGTAAAAGAGAAGCTATGAGTGAGTGAGAGAGAGAGAAGCTGTGACTGAGAGAGAGAGAAGCTGTGAGTGAGAGAGAGAGAGAAAGAGAAGCTGTTAGAGAGACAGAGGGAAAGAGAAGCTGTGATTGAGAGTGAGGGAGAGAAGCTGTGTGTGTGAGAGAGAGAGAGAATATATGACTGAGAGAAAGAAAGAGAAGCTGTGAGTGAGACAGAGAGAGAGAAAGAGAAGCTGTGAGTGAGAGAGAGAAAGAGAAGCTGTGAGTGAGAGGGAGACAGAGAAAGAGAAGCTGAGAGTGACACAGAGAGAGAAGCTGTGAGTTAGAGAGAGAGAGAAAGAGAAGCTGTGAGTGACAGAGAGAGAAAGAGAAGCTGAGAGTGAGAGAGAGAGAGAAATTGCAGCTGTGAGTGAGAGAGTGAGAGAGAAAGAGAAGCTGTGTGTGTGAGAGAGAAAGATAGTCTGAGAAAGAGAGAGTGAAAGAGAAGCTGTGAGTGAGTGAGAGAGAGAAGCTGTGAGTGAGAGAGTGAGAAAGAGAGTGAGAAAGAGAGAGTAAAAGAGAAGCTATGAGTGAGTGAGAGAGAGAGAAGCTGTGACTGAGAGAGAGAGAAGATGTGAGTGAGAGAGAGAGACAAAGAGAAGCTGTGAGTGAGAGAGAAACAGAAGCTGAGAGTGAGTGAGAGAGAGAAAGAGAAGCTGTGAGTGAAAGAGAGAGAAAGAGAAGCTGTGAATTAGAGAGAGAGAAAGAGAGAAATTAGAGTGAGAAAGATAGAGAGAAAGAGAAGCTATGAGTGGGAGAGAGAGAAAGAGAGTGTGAGTGAGAGAGAGAGAAAGAGAAGCTGTGAGTGAGAGAGAGAGAGAGAAGCTGTGAGTGAGAGAGAGAGAGAGAACCTGTGAGTAAGAGAGAGAGGAGAATCTGTGAGTGAGTGAGAGAGAGAAAGGGAAGCTGTGAGTGAGTGAGAGAGAGAAAGAGAAGCTGTGTGTGTGAGAGAGAGAGAAAGAGAAGCTGTGAGTGAGAGAGAAAGAAAAAAAGAAGCTGTGTGTGTGTGAGAGAGAAAGAGAAGCTGTGAGTGAGAGTGCGTGAGATAGAGAGAATGAGAAGCTGTGAGTGAGAGAGAGAGAGAGAGAGAACCTGTGAGTAAGAGAGAGAGGAGAATCTGTGAGTGAGTGAGAGAGAGAAAGGGAAGCTGTGAGTGAGTGAGAGAGAAAGAAAGAGAGAAGCTGTGAGTGAGAGAGTGAGAGAGAGAAAAGAAGCTGTTAGTGAAAGAGAGAGAAAGAGAAGCTGTGAATTAGAGAGAGAGAAAGAGAGAAATTAGAGTGAGAAAGATAGAGAGAAAGAGAAGCTGTGAGTGGGAGAGAGAGAGAGAAAGAGAAGCTGTGAGTGACAGAGAGAGAGAAAGAGAAGCTGAGAGTGAGAGAGAGAGAGAAATTGAAGCTGTGAGTGAGAGAGTGAGAGAGAAAGAGAAGCTGTGTGTGTGAGAGAGAAAGATAGTCTGAGAAAGAGAGAGTGAAAGAGAAGCTGTGAGTGAGAGAGAGAGAAGCTGTGAGAGAGAGTGAGAAAGAGAGTGAGAAAGAGAGAGTAAAAGAGAAGCTATGAGTGAGTGAGAGAGAGAGAAGCTGAGACTGAGAGAGAGAGAAGCTGTGAGTGAGAGAGAGAGAGAAAGAGAAGCTTTGAGAGAGAGAGAGAGACAAAGAGCAGCTGTGAGTGAGAGAGAAACAGAAGCTGAGAGTGAGTGAGAGAGAGAAAGAGAAGCTGTGAGTGAAAGAGAGAGAAAGAGAAGCTGTGAGTTAGAGAGAGAGAAAGAGAGAAATTAGAGTGAGAAAGAGAGAGAGAAAGAGAAGCTGTGTGTGGGAGAGAGAGAAAGAGTGTCTGTGAGTGAGAGAGAGAGAAAGAGAAGCTGTGAGTGAGAGAGAGAGAGAAGCTGTGAGTGTGAGAGAGAGAGAGAACCTGTGAGTAAGAGAGAGAGGAGAAGCTGTGAGTGAGTGAGAGAGAGAAAGGGAAGCTGTGAGTGAGTGAGAGAGAGAAAGAGAAGCTGTGTGTGTGTGAGAGAGAGAAAGAGAAGCTGTGAGTGAGAGAGAGAGAAAAAAGAAGCTGTGTGTGTGTGAGAGAGAAAGAGAAGCTGTGAGTGAGATAGAGAGAGAAAGAGAAGCTGTTAGTGAGAGAGAGGGAAAGAGAAGCTGTGAGTGAGAGTGAGGGAGAGAATCTGTGTGTGTGAGAGAGAGAGAAGATATGAGTGAGAGAAAGAAAGAGAAGCTGTGAGTGAGACAGAGAGAGGGAGAAAGAGAAGCTTTGTGTGTGTGAGAGAGAAAGAGAAGCTGTGAGTGAGAGTGAGTGAGAAAGAGAGAATGAGAAGCTGTGAGTGAGAGAGAGAGAGAAAGAGAAGCTGTGAGTGAGAGAGAGAGAATGAGAAGCTGTGAGTGAGAGAGAGAAGCTGTGAGTGAGAGAGAGAGAGAGAAGATGTGAGTGAGAGAGAGAGAGAAAGAGAATCTGTGAGTGAGAGAGATAGAAAGTAAAAGAAGCTGTGAGTGAGACAGTGAGAGAAAGAGAAGCTGTGAGTGAGAGACAGAGGGAGAAAGATAAGCTGTGAGAGAGAGAGAAAAAGAGAAGCTGTGAGTGAGAGAGAGAGAGAAAGAGAAGCTGTGATTGAGAGTGAGAGAGAGAGATAAAGAGAAGCTGTGAGTGAGAGAGAGAAAAAGAGAAGCTGTGAGTGAGAGAGAGAGAAGCTGTGAGTGAGAGAGAGAAAGAGAAGCTGTGATTAAGAGTGTGAGAGAGAAAGAGAAGCTGTGAGTGGGAGAGAGAGAAAGAGTGTCTGTGAGTGAGAGAGACAGAAAGAGAAGCTGTGAGTGAGTGAGAGAGAGAAAGGGAAGCTGTGAGTGAGTGAGAGAGAAAGAGAACCTGTCAGTGAGAGAGAGAGAGAAAGAAAGAGAACCTGTGAGTGAGAAGGAGAGGGAAAGAGAAGCTGTGTGAGTGAGCGAGAGAGAGAGAGAAAGAGAAGCTGTGAGAGAGAAAGAGAGAAGCTGTGAGTGAGAGAGTGAGAGAGAGAAATGAAGCTGTTAGTGAGTGTGTGTGAGAGAGAGAAAGAGTTGTGAGTGAGACAGAGAGAAAGAAAGAGAAGCTGTGAGTGAGAGAGAGAGAGAGAGAAAGAGAAGCTGAGAGTGAGAGAGAGAAATTGAAGCTGTGAGTGAGAGAGAGAGAAAGAGAAGCTGTGTG
This sequence comes from Bradypodion pumilum, assembly GCA_035047305.1. Taxonomy (NCBI): domain Eukaryota; kingdom Metazoa; phylum Chordata; class Lepidosauria; order Squamata; family Chamaeleonidae; genus Bradypodion; species Bradypodion pumilum. The sequence goes on along the minus strand of JAWDJD010000001.1, from coordinate 266,950,964 downwards.
TGAGAGAGAGAAAGATAGTATGAGAAAGAGAGAGTGAAAGAGAAGCTGTGAGAGAGAGAGAGAGAAGCTGTGAGTGAGAGAGTGAGAAAGAGAGTGAGAAAGAGAGAGTAAAAGAGAAGCTGTGAGTGAGAGAGAGAGAGAAGCTGTGACTGAGAGAGAGAAGCTGTGAGTGAGAGAGAGAGAAAGAGAAGCTGTGAGTGAGAGAGAGAGAGAAAGAGAAGCTGTGAGTGACAGAGAGAGAGAAAGCAAAGCTGTGAGTGAGAGAGAGAGAGAGAAAGAGAAGCTGTGAGTGAGAGAGAGAGAAGCTGTGAGTGAGTGAGAGGGAGAAGCTGTGAGTGAGAGTGAGAAAGAGAGTGAGAAAGAGAGAGTAAAAGAGAAGCTGAGAGTGAGAGAGAGAGAGAAAGAGAAGCTGTGAGTGAGAAGGAGAGGGAAAGAGAAGCTGTGAGTGAGTGAGTGAGAGAGAGAGAGAAAAAGACAAGCTGAGAGAGAAAGAGAGAAGCTGTGAGTGAGTGAGAGAGAAAGAGAAGCTGTGAGTGAGAGAGAGAGAGAAGGAGAAGCTGTGAGAGAGAGAGAGAGAAATTAGAGTGAGAAAGAGAGAGAGAAAGAGAAGCTGTGAGTGGGAGAGAGAGAAAGAGAAGCTGTGTGTGAGTGAGAGAGAGAGAAGCTGTGAGTGAGTGAGAGGAAGGGAAACTGTGAGTGAGAGAGAGAGAGAGAAGCTGTGAGTGAGACAGAGAGAGAGAAAGAGAAGCTGTGAGAGAGAGAGGGAGGGAGAAAGAGAAGCTGTGTGAGAGAGAGAGAGATAAGCTGTGAGTGTGTGTGAGAGAGAAAGAGAAGCTGTGAGTGAGAGAGAGAGAAAGAAAGAGAAATTAGAGTGAGAAAGAGAGAGATAAAGAGAAGCTGTGAGTGGGAGAGAGAGAAAGAGAGTCTGTGAGTGAGAGAGAGAGAAGCTGTGAGTGAGAGAGAGAGAGCCTCTGTGAGTGAGAGAGAGAGAAAGAGAAGCTGTTAATGAGAGAGAGAGAAAGAGAAGCTGTGAGAGAGAGAAAGAGAAGCTGTGAGTGAGTGAGAGAGAGAAACGGAAGCTGTGAGTGAGAGAGAGAGAGAAAGAGAAGCTGTGAGTGAGAGAGAGAGAGAAGCTGTGAGTGTGAGAGAGAAAGAGAAGCTGTGAGTGAGAGAGAGAGAGAATGAGAAGCTGAGAGAGAGAGAAAGAGAAGCTGTGAGAGAGAGAGAGAAAGAGAAGCTGTGAGTGAGAGAGAGAGAGGCTGTGAGTGTGTGTGTGAGAGAAAGAGAAGCTGTGAGTGAGAGAGAGAGAGAGAGAAGCTGTGAGAGAGAGTGAGAAAGAGAAGATGTGAGTGAGAGAGAGGGAGAGAGAGAAAGAGAAGATGTGTGAGAGAGAGAGAGAAAGAGAAGCAGTGAGTGTGACAGGGAGAGAGTAAAAGAGAAGCTGTGAGAGAGAGAGAGAGAGAGAGAAAGAGAAGCTGTGAGTTAGAGAAAGAAAGAAAGCGAAGCAGTGAGTGAGAGAGAGAGAGAGAAAGAGAAGCGGTGAGTGAGAGAGAGAGAGAAGATTTGAGTGAGTGAGAGAGAGAAAGAGAAGCTGTGTGTGAGAGAGAGAGAGAAAGAGAAGCTGTGAGTGAGAGAGAGAGAAAGAGAAGCTGTGAGTGTGTGAGAGAGAAAGAGAAGCTGTGAGTGTGTGTGTGAGAGAGAAGATGTGAGTGAGAGAGAAAATAAAGCTGTGAGTGAGAGAGAGAGAGAGAGGATGTGAGTGAGATAGAGAGAGAAAGAGAAGCTGTGATTGAGAGAGAGAAAGAGAAGCTGTGAGTGAGAGAGAGGGAAAGAGAGAAAGAGAAGATGTGAGTGAGGGAGAGAGAGAAAGAGAAGCAGTGAGTGAGAGAGAGAGAGAGAGAAAGAGAAGCTGTGAGTGAGACAGAGAGAGAGAAAGAGAAGCTGTGAGAGAGAGAGGTAGGGAGAAAGAGAAGCTGTGAGAGAGAGAGAGATAAGCTGTGAGTGTGTGTGAGAGAGAAAGAGAAGCTGTGAGTGAGAGAGAGAAAGAAAGAGAAATTAGAGTGAGAAAGAGAGAGATAAAGAGAAGTTGTGAGTGGGAGAGAGAGAAAGAGAGTCTGTGAGTGAGAGAGAGAGAAGCTGTGAGTGAGAGAGAGAGAGAGAAAGAGAAGCTGTGAGTGAGAGAGAGAAAGAGAAGCTGTGAGTGAAAGGGAGAGAGAGAAAGAGAAGCTGTGAGTGAGAAGGTGTGGGAAAGAGAAGCTGTGAGTGAGTGAGAGAGAGAGAGAGAAAGAGAAGCTGTTAGTGAGAGTGAGAGAGAGAGAGAAAGAAAAGCTGTGAGTGAGAGAGAAAGAGAAGCTGTGAGTGAGAGAGAGAGTGAGAGAAGCTGTGAGTGAGTGAAAGAGAGAAATGGAAGCTGTGAGTGAGAGAGAGAGAGAAAGAGAAGCTGTGAGTGAGAGAGAGAGAAAGAGAAGCTGTGAGTGTGTGAGAGAGAAAGAGAAGCTGTGAGTGTGTGAGAGAGAAAGAGAACCTGTGAGTGAGAAGGAGTGGGAAAGAGAAGCTGTGAGTGAGTGAGAGAGAGAGAGAGAGAGAAAGAGAAGCTGTTAGTGAGAGTGAGAGTGAGAGAGAGAGAAAGAAAGAAAAGCTGTGAGTGAGAGAGAAAGAGAAGCTGTGAGAGAGAGAGAGAGAGAAAGAGAAGCTGTGAGGGAGAGAGAGAAAGAGAAGCTGTGAGTGACACACAGAGAGAGAAGCTGTGAGTTAGAGAGAGAGAGAAAGAGAAGCTATGAGTGACAGAGAGAGAAAGAGAAGCTGAGAGTGAGAGAGAGAGAGAAAGTGAAGCTGTGAGTGAGATTGAGAGAGAAAGAGAAGCTGTGTGTGTGTGAGAGAGAGAAAGATAGTCTGAGAAAGAGAGAGTGAAAGAGAAGCTGTGAGTGAGAGAGAGAGGGAGAAAGAAAAGCTGTGTGAGAGAGAGAGAGAGAAAGAGAAGCTGTGAGTGAGAGTGAGAGAGAGAGAGAAAGAGAAGCTGTGAGTGAGAGAGAGAGGGAGAGAAAGAGACATTGTGAGTGAGAGAGAGAGAGAATGAGAAGCTGTGAGTGAGAGAGAGAGAAGCGGTGAGTGAGAGAGAGAAAGAGAAGCTGTGAGTGAGAGAGAGAGAGAAGATTTGAGTGAGAGAGAGAGAGAGAAAGAGAAGCTGTGAGTGAGAGAGAGAGAAAGAAAGAGAAGCTGTGAGTGAGAGAGAGAGAGAAGCTGTGAGTGAGTGAGAGAGAGAGAAAGAGAAGCTGAGACTGACACAGAGAGTTGAAGCTGTGAGTTAGAGAGAGAGAGAAAGAGAAGCTGTGAGTGACAGAGAGAGAGAAAGAGAAGCTGAGAGTGTGTGAGAGAGAGAAAGTGAAGCTGTGAGTGAGAGAGAGAGAGAGAGAGAAGCTGTGTGTGAGAGAGAGAAAGACAGTATGAGAAAGAGAGAGTGAAAGAGAAGCTGTGAGTGAGAGAGAGAGAGAAGCTGTGAGTGAGAGAGTGAGAAAGAGAGTGAGAAAGAGAGAGTAAAAGAGAAGCTGTGAGTGAGAGAGAGAGAGAATCTATGAGTGAGAGAGAGAGAAGCTGTGAGAGAGAGAGAGAGAAAGAGAAGCTGTGAGTGAGAGAGAAACAGAAGCTGAGAGTGTGTGAGAGAGAAAGAGAAGCTGTGAGTGAGAGAGAGTGAAAGAGAAGCTGTGAGTGAGAGAGAGAGAGAGAAAGAGAAATTAGAGTGAGAAAGAGAGAGAGAAAGAGAAGCTGTGAGTGGGAGAGAGAGAAAGAGTGTCTGTGAGTGAGAGAGAGAGAGAAAGAGAAGCTGTGAGTGAGAGTGAGAGAGAGAAGCTGTGAGTGAGAGAGAGAGAAGGATAAGCCGTGAGTGAGTGAGAGAGAGAAAGGGAAGCTGTGAATGAGAGAGAGAGAGAGAGAAAGAGAAGATGTGAGTGAGAGAGAGAGAGAAAGAGAAGTAGTGAGTGAGAGAGAAAGAAAAAGACTAGCTGTGAGTGAGAATGAGATAGAAAGAGAAGCTGTGAGTGAGTGAGAGAGAGAGAGAGAGAACGAGAAGCTGTGAGAGAGAAAGAGAGAAGCTGTGAGTGAGAGAGTGAGAGAGAGAAAGAGAAGCTGTGAGTGAGAGAGAGAGAAGCTGTGAGTGAGACAGAGAGAGAGAAAGAGAAGCTGTGAGAGAGAGAGGGAGGGAGAAAGAGAAGCTGAGAGAGAGAGAGAGAGATAAGCTGTGAGTGTGTGTGAGAGAGAAAGAGAAGCTGTGAGTGAGAGAGAGAAAGAAAGAGAAATTAGAGTGAGAAAGAGAGAGATAAAGAGAAGTTGTGAGTGGGAGAGAGAGAAAGAGAGTCTGTGAGTGAGAGAGAGAGAAGCTGTGAGTGAGAGAGAGAGAGAGAGAGAGAAGCTGTGAGTGAGAGAGAGAAAGAGAAGCTGTGAGTGAAAGGGAGAGAGAGAAAGAGAAGCTGTGAGTGAGAAGGTGTGGGAAAGAGAAGCTGTGAGTGAGTGAGAGAGAGAGAGAGAAAGAGAAGCTGTTAGTGAGAGTGAGAGAGAGAGAGAAAGAAAAGCTGTGAGTGAGAGAGAAAGAGAAGCTGTGAGTGAGAGAGAGAGAGAGAGAAGCTGTGAGTGAGTGAAAGAGAGAAATGGAAGCTGTGAGTGAGAGAGAGAGAGAAAGAGAAGCTGTGAGTGAGAGAGAGAGAAAGAGAAGCTGTGAGTGTGTGAGAGAGAAAGAGAAGCTGTGAGTGTGTGAGAGAGAAAGAGAACCTGTGAGTGAGAAGGAGTGGGAAAGAGAAGCTGTGAGTGAGTGAGAGAGAGAGAGAGAGAGAAAGAGAAGCTGTTAGTGAGAGTGAGAGTGAGAGAGAGAGAAAGAAAGAAAAGCTGTGAGTGAGAGAGAAAGAGAAGCTGTGAGGGAGAGAGAGAAAGAGAAGCTGTGAGTGACACACACAGAGAGAAGCTGTGAGTTAGAGAGAGAGAGAAAGAGAAGCTATGAGTGACAGAGAGAGAAAGAGAAGCTGAGAGTGAGAGAGAGAGAGAAAGTGAAGCTGTGAGTGAGATTGAGAGAGAAAGAGAAGCTGTGTGTGTGTGAGAGAGAGAAAGGGAAGCTGTGAATGAGAGAGAGAGAGAGAGAAAGAGAAGATGTGAGTGAGAGAGAGAGAGAAAGAGAAGTAGTGAGTGAGAGAGAAAGAAAAAGACTAGCTGTGAGTGAGAATGAGATAGAAAGAGAAGCTGTGAGTGAGTGAGAGAGAGAGAGAGAGAACGAGAAGCTGTGAGAGAGAAAGAGAGAAGCTGTGAGTGAGAGAGTGAGAGAGAGAAAGAGAAGCTGTGAGTGAGAGAGAGAGAGAAGCTGTGAATGAGACAGAGAGAGAGAAAGAGAAGCTGTGAGAGAGAGAGGGAGGGAGAAAGAGAAGCTGAGAGAGAGAGAGAGAGATAAGCTGTGAGTGTGTGTGAGAGAGAAAGAGAAGCTGTGAGTGAGAGAAAGAGAAAGAAAGAGAAATTAGAGTGAGAAAGAGAGAGATAAACAGAAGCTGTGAGTGGGAGAGAGAGAAAGAGAGTCTGTGAGTGAGAGAGAGAGAAGCTGTGAGTGAGAGAGAGAGAGAGCCTCTGTGAGTGAGAGAGAGAGAGAGAGAGAAAGAGAAGCTGTGAGTGTGAGAGAGAGAAAGAGAAGCTGTGAGTGTGAGAGAGAGAAAGAGAAGCTGTGAGTGAGAGAGAGAGAATGAGAAGCTGAGAGAGAGAGAGAAAGAGAAGCTGTGAGAGAGAGAAAGAGAAGCTGTGAGTGAGAGAAAGAGTCTGTGTGAGAAAGAGAGAGAGAAAGAGAAACTGTGAGTGAGAGAAAGAGAAAGAGAAGCTGTGAGTGAGAGAGAGAGAGAAAGAGAAACTGTGTGTGTGTGTGAGAGAGAAACAGAAGCTGTGAGTGAGAGAGAGAGAGAAAGAGAAGCTGTGAGTGAGAGAAAGAGAGAAGCTGTGAGAGAGAGAGAGAAGCTGTGAGTGAGGGAGAGAGAAAGAGAAGCTGTGAGTGAGAGAGAGAGAGGCTGTGAGTGTGTGTGAGAGAGAAAGAGAAGCTGTGAGTGAGAGAGAGAGAAGCTGTGAGAGAGAGTGAGAAAGCGAGTGAGAAAGAGAGAGTAAAAGATAAGCTGTGAGTGAGAGAGAGAGAGAGAGAGAAGCTGTGAATGAGAGAGAGAAAGCAAAGCTGTGAGTGAGAGAGAGAGAAATAAAGAGAAGCTGTGAGTGAGAGAGAGAGAGAAAGAGAAGCTGTGAGTGAGAGAAAGAGAGAAAGAGAAGCTGAGAGTGAGAGAGAGAGAAAGATAGTCTGAGAATGGGAGAGTGAAAGAGAAGCTGTGAGTGAGAGAGAGAGAGAGTGAAGCTGTGAGTGAGAGAGTGAGAAAGAGAGTGAGAAAGATAGAGTAAAAGAGAAGCTGTGAGTGAGAGAGAGAGAATCTGTGAGTGAGAGAGAGAGAAGCTGTGAGTGAGAGAGAGAGAAACAGAAGCTGTGAGTGAGAGAGAAACAGAAGCTGAGAGTGAGTGAGAGAGAGAATGCGAATGTGTGAGTGAGAGAGAGAGAAAGAGAAGCTGTGAGTGAGAGAGAGAGAAAGAGAAGCTGTGAGTGAGAGAGAGAAAGAGAAATTAGAGTGAAAAAGAGAGAGAGAAAGAGAAGCTGTGAGTGGGAGAGAGAGAGTGTGTCTGTGAGTGAGAGAGAGAGAGAAAGAGAAGCTGTGAGTGAGAGAGAGAGATCCTGTGTGTGTGAGAGAGAGGAGAACCTGTGAGTGAGTGAGAGAGAGAAAGGGAAGCTGTGAGTGAGAGAGAGAGAGAAAGAGAAGCTGTGTGTGTGTGAGAGAGAGAAAGAGAAGCTGTGAGTGTGAGAGAGAGAGAGAAAAAGAAGCTGTGTGTGTGAGAGAGAAAGAGAAGCTGTGAGTGAGATATAGAGAGAAAGAGAAGCTGTTAGTGAGAGAGAGGGAAAGAGAAGCTGTGAGTGAGAGTGAGAGAGAGAAGCTGTGTGTGTGAGAGAGAAGATATGAGTGAGAGAGAAAGTGAAGCTGTGAGTGAGAGAGAGAGAGAAGATGTGAGTGAGAGAGAGAAAGAGAAGCTGTGAGTGAGAGAGAGAGAAAGAAAGAGAAGCTGTGAGTGAGAGTGAGAGAGAGAGAAAGAGAAGCTGTGAGTGAGAGAGAGAGGGAGAAAGAGAAGCTGTGTGTGTGTGTGAGAGAGAAGATGTGAGTGAGAGAGAGAGAAAGAGAAGCTGTTAGTGTGAGAGAGAGAGAAAGTAAGAGAAGCTGTGAGTGAGACAGAGAGAGAAAGAGAAGCTGTGAGTGAGAGAGAGAGGGAGAAAGATAAGCTGTGAGAGAGAGAGAGAAAGAGAAGCTGTGAGTGAGAGAGAGAGAAAGGGAAGCTGTGATTGAGAGTGAGAGAGAGAGATAAAGAGAAGCTGTGAGTGAGAGAGAGAGAAAGAGAAGCTGTGAGTGAGAGAGAGAGAAGCTGTGAGTGAGAGAGAGAAAGAGAAGCTGTGATTGAGAGTGAGAGAGAGAAAGAGAAGCTGTGAGTGGGAGAGAGAGAAAGAGAGTCTGAGAGTGAGAGAGAGAAAAAGAGAACCTGTCAGTGAGAGAGAGAGAGAAAGAGAAGCTATGAGTGAGAAGGAGAGGGAAAGAGAAGCTGTGAGTGAGTGAGAGAGAGAGAGAGAAAGAGAAATTAGTGTGAGAAAGAGAGAAGCTGTGAGTGAGAGAGTGAGAGAGAGAAAGAGAAGCTGTTAGTGAGTGTGTGTGAGAGAGAGAAAGAGAAGTTGTGAGTGAGAGAGAGAGGGAGAAAGATAAGCTGTGAGAGAGAGAGAGAAAGAGAAGCTGTGAGTGAGAGAGAGAGAAAGGGAAGCTGTGATTGAGAGTGAGAGAGAGAGATAAAGAGAAGCTGTGAGTGAGAGAGAGAGAAAGAGAAGCTGTGAGAGAGAGAAAGAGAAGCTGTGAGTGAGATGGAGAGAGAGAAAGAGAAGCTGAGAGTGACACAGAGAGAGAAGCTGTGAGTTAGAGAGAGAGAGAAAGAGAAGCTGTGAGTCACGGAGAGAGAGAAAGAGAAGCTGAGAGTGAGAGAGAGAGAGAAACTGAAGCTGTGAGTGAGAGAGGGAGAGAAAGAGAAGCTGTGTGTGTGAGAGAGAAAGATAGTCTGAGAAAGAGAGAGTGAAAGAGAAGCTGTGAGTGAGAGAGAGAGAAGCTGTGAGTGAGAGAGTGAGAAAGAGAGTGAGAAAGAGAGAGTAAAAGAGAAGCTATGAGTGAGAGAGAGAGAAGCTGTGACTGAGAGAGAGAGAAGCTGTGAGTGAGAGAGAGAGAAAAAAAGAAGCTGTGTGTGTGAGAGAGAGAAAGAGAAGCTGTGAGTGAGATAGAGAGAGAAAGAGAAGCTGTTAGAGCGACAGAGGGAAAGAGAAGCTGTGATTGAGAGTGAGGGAGAGAAGCTGTGTGTGTGTGAGAGAGAGAATATATGAGTGAGAGAAAGAAAGAGAAGCTGTGAGTGAGACAGAGAGAGAGAAAGAGAAGCTGTGAGTGAGAGAGAGAGAGAAAGAGAAGCTGTGAGTGAGAGAGAGAGAGAATGAGAAGCTGTGAGTGAGAGAGAGAGAAGCTGTGAGTGAGAGAGAGAGAGAGAAGATGTGAGTGAGTGAGAGAGAAAGAGAATCTGTGAGTGAGAGAGAGAGAAAGTAAGAGAAGCTGTGAGTGAGACAGAGAGAGAAATAGAAGCTGTGAGTGAGAGAGAGAGAAGCTGTGAGTGAGAGAGAGAAAGAGAAGCTGTGATTAAGAGTGAGAGAGAGAAAGAGAAGCTGTGAGTGGGAGAGAGAGAAAGAGAGTCTGTGAGAGAGAGAGAAAGAGAAGCTGTGAGTGAGAGAGAGAGAGAAAGAGAAGCTGTGAGTGAGAAGGAGAGGGAAAGAGAAGCTGTGAGTGAGTGAGAGAGAGAGAGAAAAAGAGAAGCTGTGAGAGAGAAAGAGAGAAGCTGTGAGTGAGAGAGTGAGAGAAAGAAAAGAAGCTGTTAGTGAGTGAGAGAGAGAGAGAGAAGGAGTTGTGAGTGAGAGAGAGAGAAAGAGAAGCTGTGAGTGAGAGAGAGAGAGAAAGAGAAGCTGTGAGTGAGAGAGAGAAAGAGAAGCTGTGAGTGAGAGGGAGACAGAGAAAGAGAAGCTGAGAGTGACACAGAGAGAGAAGCTGTGACTGAGAGAGAGAGAAGCTGTGAGTGAGAGAGAGAGAAAGAGAAGCTGTGAGTGAGAGAGAGACAAAGAGAAGCTGTGAGTGAGAGAGAAACAGAAGCTGAGAGTGAGTGAGAGAGAGAAAGAGAAGCTGTGAGTGAAAGAGAGAGAAAGGGAGAAATTAGAGTGAGAAAGAGAGAGAGAAAGAGAAGCTGTGAGTGGGAGAGAGAGAAAGAGTGTCTGTGAGTGAGAGAGAGAGAAAGAGAAGCTGTGAGTGAGAGAGAGAGAGAAGCTGTGAGTGAGAGAGAGAGAGAGAACCTGTGAGTAAGAGAGAGAGGAGAATCTGTGAGTGAGTGAGAGAGAGAAAGGGAAGCTGTGAGTGAGTGAGAGAGAGAAAGAGAAGCTGTGTGTGTGAGAGAGAGAGAAAGAGAAGCTGTGAGTGAGTGAGAGAGAAAAAAAGAAGCTGTGTGTGTGTGTGAGAGAAAGAGAAGCTGTGAGTGAGAGTGCGTGAGATAGAGAGAATGAGAACCTGTGAGTGAGAGAGAGAGAGAAAGAGAAGCTGTGAGTGAGAGAAAGAGAGAATGAGAAGCTGTGAGTGAGAGAGAGAGAAGCTGTGAGTGAGACAGAGAGAGAAATAGAAGCTGTGAGTGAGAGACAGAGGGAGAAAGATAAGCTGTGAGAGAGAGAGAGAGAAAGAGAAGCTGTGAGTGAGAGAGAGAGAAAGAGAAGCTGTGATTGAGAGTGAGAGAGAGAGATAAAGAGAAGCTGTGAGTGAGAGAGAGAAAGAGAAGCTGTGAGTGAGAGAGAGAGAAGCTGTGAGTGAGAGAGAGAAAGAGAAGCTGTGATTAAGAGTGAGAGAGAGAGAGAAGCTGTGAGTGGGAGAGAGAGAAAGAGAGTCTGTGAGAGAGAGAGAAAGAGAAGCTGTGAGTGAGTGAGAGAGAGAAAGGGAAGTTGTGAGTGAGAGAGAGAGAAAGAGAACCTGTCAGTGAGAGAGAGAGAGAAAGAGAAGCTGTGAGTGAGAAGGAGAGGGAAAGAGAAGCTGTGAGTGAGTGAGCGAGAGAGAGAGAAAGAGAAGCTGTGAGAGAGAAAGAGAGAAGCTGTGAGTGAGAGAGTGAGAGAGAGAAAAGAAGCTGTTAGTGAGTGAGAGAGAGAGAGAAAGAGATGTGAGTGAGAGAGAGAGAAAGAGAACCTGTGAGTGAGAGAGAGAGAGAAAGAGAAGTGGTGAGTGAGAGAGAGAAAGAGAAGCTGTGAGTGAGAGGGAGAAAGAGAAAGAGAAGCAGAGAGTGACACAGAGAGAGAAGCTGTGAGTTAGAGAGAGAGAGAGAAAGAGAAGCTGTGAGTGACAGAGAGAGAGAAAGAGAAGCTGAGAGTGAGAGAGAGATAGAAATTGAAGCTGTGAGTGAGAGAGTGAGAGAGAAAGAGAAGCTGTGTGTGTGAGAGAGAAAGATAGTCTGAGAAAGAGAGAGTGAAAGAGAAGCTGTGAGTGAGAGAGAGAGAGAAGCTGTGAGTGAGAGAGTGAGAAAGAGAGTGAGAAAGAGAGAGTAAAAGTGAAGCTATGAGTGAGTGAGAGAGAGAAAAGCTGTGACTGAGAGAGAGAGAAGCTGTGAGTGAGAGAGAGAAAGAGAAGCTGTGAGTGAAAGAGAGAGAAAGAGAAGCTGTGAGTTAGAGAGAGAGAAAGAGAGAAATTAGAGTGAGAAAGAGAGAGAGAGAAGCTGTGAGTGGGAGAGAGAGAAAGAGTGTCTGTGAGTGAGAGAGAGAGAAAGAGAAGCTGTGAGTGAGAGAGAGAGAGAGAAGCTGAGAGTGAGAGAGAGAGAGAGAACCTGTGAGTAAGAGAGAGAGGAGAAGCTGTGAGTGAGTGAGAGAGAGAAAGGGAAGCTGTGAGTGAGTGAGAGAGAGAAAGAGAAGCTGTGTGTGTGAGAGAGAGAGAAAGAGAAGCTGTGAGTGAGAGAGAGAGAAAAAAGAAGCTGTGTGTGTGAGAGAGAGAAAGAGAAGCTGTGAGTGAGATAGAGAGAGAAAGAGAAGCTGTTAGTGAGAGAGAGGGAAAGAGAAGCTGTGAGTGAGAGTGAGGGAGAGAATCTTTGTGTGTGTGTGAGAGAGAAGATATGAGTGAGAGAAAGAAAGAGAAGCTGTGAGTGAGACAGAGAGGGGGAGAAAGAGAAGCTTTGTGTGTGTGAGAGAGAAAGAAAAGCTGTGAGTGAGAGTGAGTGAGATAGAGAGAATGAGAAGCTGTGAGTGAGAGAGAGAGAGAAAGAGAAGCTGTGAGTGAGAGAGAGAGAATGAGAAGCTGTGAGTGAGAGAGAGAAGCTGTGAGTGAGAGAGAGAGAGAAGATGTGAGTGAGAGAGAGAGAGAGAAAGAGAATCTGTGAGTGAGAGAGATAGAAAGTAAAAGAAGCTGTGAGTGAGACAGAGAGAGAAAGAGAAGCTGTGAGTGAGAGACAGAGGGAGAAAGATAAGCTGTGTGAGAGAGAAAAAGAGAAGCTGTGAGTGAGAGAGAGAGAGAAAGAGAAGCTGTGAGTGAGAGAGAGAGAAAGAGAAGCTGTGAGTGAGAGAGAGAGAAGCTGTGAGTGAGAGAGAGAAAGAGAAGCTGTGATTAAGAGTGAGAGAGAGAAAGAGAAGCTGTGAGTGGGAGAGAGAGAAAGAGAGTCTGTGAGTGAGAGAGAGAGAAAGAGAAGCTGTGAGTGAGTGAGAGAGAGAAAGGGAAGCTGTGAGTGAGTGAGAGAGAAAGAGAACCTGTCAGTGAGAGAGAGAGAGAAAGAAAGAGAAGCTGTGAGTGAGAAGGAGAGGGAAAGAGAAGCTGTGAGTGAGTGAGCGAGAGAGAGAGAGAAATAGAAGCTGTGAGAGAGAATGAGAGAAGCTGTGAGTGAGAGAGTGAGAGAGAGAAAAGAAGCTGTTAGTGAGTGAGAGAGAGAGAGAGTTGTGAGTGAGACAGAGAGAAAGAAAGAGAAGCTGTGAGTGAGAGAGAGAGAGAGAGAAAGAGAAGCTGAGAGTGAGAGAGAGAAATTGAAGCTGTGAGTGAGAGAGAGAGAGAAAGAGAAGCTGTGTGTGTGAGAGAGAAAGATAGTATGAGAAAGAGAGAGTGAAAGAGAAGCTGTGTGAGAGAGAGAGAGAGAAGCTGTGAGTGAGAGAGTGAGAATGAGAGTGAGAAAGAGAGAGTAAAAGAGAAGCTGTGAGTGAGAGAGAGAGAGAAGCTGTGACTGAGAGAGAGAAGCTGTGACTGAGAGAGAGAGAGAGAGAAGCTGTGAGTGAGAGAGAGAGAGAGAACCTGTGAGTAAGAGAGAGAGGAGAAGCTGTGAGTGAGTGAGAGAGAGAAAGGGAAGCTGTGAGTGAGTGAGAGAGAGAAAGAGAAGCTGTGTGTGTGAGAGAGAGAAAGAGAAGCTGTGAGTGAGAGAGAGAGAAAAAAGAAGCTGTGTGTGTGTGAGAGAGAAAGAGAAGCTGTGAGTGAGATAGAGAGAGAAAGAGAAGCTGTTAGTGAGAGAGAGGGAAAGAGAAGCTGTGAGTGAGAGTGAGGGAGAGAATCTTTGTGTGTGTGTGAGAGAGAAGATATGAGTGAGAGAAAGAAAGAGAAGCTGTGAGTGAGACAGAGAGAGGGAGAAAGAGAAGCTTTGTGTGTGTGAGAGAGAAAGAGAAGCTGTGAGTGAGAGTGAGTGAGATAGAGAGAATGAGAAGCTGTGAGTGAGAGAGAGAGAGAAAGAGAAGCTGTGAGTGAGAGAGAGAGAATGAGAAGCTGTGAGTGAGAGAGAGAAGCTGTGAGTGAGAGAGAGAGAGAGAAGATGTGAGTGAGAGAGAGAGAGAGAAAGAGAATCTGTGAGTGAGAGAGATAGAAAGTAAAAGAAGCTGTGAGTGAGACAGAGAGAGAAAGAGAAGCTGTGAGTGAGAGGCAGAGGGAGAAAGATAAGCTGTGAGAGAGAGAGAAAAAGAGAAGCTGTGAGTGAGAGAGAGAGAGAAAGAGAAGCTGTGAGTGAGAGAGAGAGAAAGAGAAGCTGTGAGTGAGAGAGAGAGAAGCTGTGAGTGAGAGAGAGAAAGAGAAGCTGTGATTAAGAGTGAGAGAGAGAAAGAGAAGCTGTGAGTGGGAGAGAGAGAAAGAGAGTCTGTGAGTGAGAGAGAGAGAAAGAGAAGCTGTGAGTGAGTGAGAGAGAAAGAGAAACTGTCAGTGAGAGAGAGAGAGAAAGAAAGAGAAGCTGTGAGTGAGAAGGAGAGGGAAAGAGAAGCTGTGAGTGAGTGAGCGAGAGAGAGAGAGAAAGAGAAGCTGTGAGAGAGAAAGAGAGAAGCTGTGTGTGAGAGAGTGAGAGAGAGAAAAGAAGCTGTTAGTGAGTGAGAGAGAGAGAGAGAAAGAGTTGTGAGTGAGACAGAGAGAAAGAAAGAGAAGCTGTGAGTGAGAGAGAGAGAGAGAGAAAGAGAAGCTGAGAGTGAGAGAGAGAAATTGAAGCTGTGAGTGAGAGAGAGAGAGAAAGAGAAGCTGTGTGTGTGAGAGAGAAAGATAGTATGAGAAAGAGAGAGTGAAAGAGAAGCTGTGTGTGAGAGAGAGAGAGAAGCTGTGAGTGAGAGAGTGAGAAAGAGTGTGAGAAAGACAGAGTAAAAGAGAAGCTGTGAGTGAGAGAGAGAGAGAGAAGCTGTGACTGAGAGAGAGAAGCTGTGACTGAGAGAGAGAGAAAGAGAAGCTGTGAGTGAGAGAGAGAGAAAGAGAAGCTGTGAGTGACAGAGAGAGAGAAAGCAAAGCTGTGAGTGAGAGAGAGAGAGAGAAAGAGAAGCTGTGAGTGAGAGAGAGAGAAGCTGTGAGTGAGTGAGAGAGAGAAGCTGTGAGTGAGAGTGAGAAAGAGAGTGAGAAAGAGAGAGTAAAAGAGAAGCTGTGAGTGAGAGAGAGAGAGAATCTGTGAGTGATAGAGAGAGAAGCTGTGAGAGAGAGAGAGAGAAAGAGAAGCTGTGAGTGAGAGAGAAACAGAAGCTGAGAGTGAGAGAGAGAGAGAAGCTGTGAGTGAGAGAGAGAGAGAGAAATTAGAGTGAGAAAGAGAGAGATAAAGAGAAGCTGTGAGTGGGAGAGAGAGAAAGAGTGTCTGTGAGTGAGAGAGAGAGAAAGAGAAGCTGTGAGTGAGAGAGAGAGAGAAGCTGTGAGTGAGAGAGAAGGATAAGCCGTGAGAGAAAGGGAAGCTGTGAATGAGAGAGAGAGAGAGAGAGAAAGAAAGAAAGAGAAGATGTGTGAGAGAGAGAGAGAGAGAAAGAGAAGCAGTGAGTGAGAGAGAAAGAAAAAGAGAAGCTGTGAGTGAGAATGAGATAGAAAGAGAATCTGTGAGTGAGTGAGAGAGAGATAGAGAAAGAGAAGCTGTGAGAGAGAAAGAGAGAAGCTGTGAGTGAGAGAGTGAGAGAGAAAGAGAAGCTGTGAGTGAGTGAGAGAGAGAGAAGCTGTGTGTGAGCGAGAGAGAGAGAGAAAGAGAAGCTGTGAGTGAGAGAGAGAAAGAGAAGCTGTGAGTGAGAGAGAGAAAGATAAGCTGTGAGTGAGAGAGAGAGAAAGAGAAGCTGAGTGAGTGAGAGAGAGCAAGGGAACCTGTGAGTGACAGAGAGAGAGATAGAAAGAGAAGCAGTGAGTGAGAGAGAGAGAAAGAGAAGCTGAGAGTGAGAGAGAGAGAGAAAGAGAAGCTGTGAGTGAGAAGGAGAGGGAAAGAGAACCTGTGAGTGAGTGAGTGAGAGAGAGAGAAAAAAAGACAAGCTGAGAGAGAAAGAGAGAAGCTGTGAGTGAGTGAGAGAGAAAGAGAAGCTGTGAGTGAGAGAGAGAGAGAAGGAGAAGCTGTGTGAGAGAGAGAAATTAGAGTGAGAAAGAGAGAGAGAAAGAGAAGCTGTGAGTGGGAGAGAGAGAGAAAGAGAAGCTGTGTGTGAGTGAGAGAGAGAGAAGCTGTGAGTGAGAGAGAGGAAGGGAAACTGTGAGTGAGAGAGAGAGAGAGAGAAGCTGTGAGTGAGACAGAGAGAGAGAAAGAGAAGCTGTGAGAGAGAGAGGGAGGGAGAAAGAAAAGCTGTGTGTGTGAGAGAGAGATAAGCTGTGAGTGTGTGTGAGAGAGAAAGAGAAGCTGTGAGTGAGAGAGAGAGAAAGAAAGAGAAATTAGAGTGAGAAAGAGAGAGATAAAGAGAAGCTGTGAGTGGGAGAGAGAGAAAGAGTCTGTGAGTGAGAGAGAGAGAAGCTGTGAGTGAGAGAGAGAGAGAGCCTCTGTGAGTGAGAGAGAGAGAAAGAGAAGCTGTTAATGAGAGAGAGAGAGAAAGAGAAGCTGTGAGAGAGAGAAAGAGAAGCTGTGAGTGAGTGAGAGAGAGAAACGGAAGCTGTGAGTGAGAGAGAGAGAGAAAGAGAAGCTGTGAGTGAGAGAGAGAGAAAGAGAAGCTGTGAGTGTGAGAGAGAGAAAGAGAAGCTGTGAGTGAGAGAGAGAGAGAATGAGAAGCTGAGAGAGAGAGAGAAAGAGAAGCTGTGAGAGAGAGAGAAAGAGAAGCTGTGAGTGAGAGAGAGAAAGAGAAGATGTGAGTGAGAGAGAGGGAGAGAGAGTAAGAGAAGATGTGAGTGAGAGAGAGAGAGAAAGAGAAGCAGTGAGTGTGACAGGGAGAGAGTAAAAGAGAAGCTGTGAGAGAGAGAGAGAGAAAGAGAAGCTGTGAGTTAGAGAAAGAAAGAAAGCGAAGCAGTGAGTGAGAGAGAGAGAAAGAGAAACTGTGAGTGAGAGGAAGAGAAAGAGAAGCTGTGAGTGAGAGAGAGAGAGAAAGAGAAACTGTGTGTGTGAGAGAGAGAGAAACAGAAGGTGTGAGTGAGAGAGAGAGAGAAAGAGAAGCTGTGAGTGAGAGAGAGAGAGAAGCTGTGAGAGAGAGAGAGAAGCTGTGAGTGAGGGAGAGAGAAAGAGAAGCTGTGAGTGAGAGAGAGAGGCTGTGAGTGTGTGTGTGAGAGAAAGAGAAGCTGTGAGTGAGAGAGAGAGAGAGAGAGAAGCTGTGAGAGAGAGTGAGAAAGAGAAGATGTGAGTGAGAGAGAGGGAGAGAGAGAAAGAGAAGATGTGAGTGAGTGAGAGAGAGAAAGAGAAGCTGTGTGTGTGAGAGAGAAAGATAGTCTGAGAAAGAGAGAGTGAAAGAGAAGCTGTGAGTGAGAGAGAGAGAGAAGCTGTGAGTGAGAGAGTGAGAAAGAGAGTGAGAAAGAGAGAGTAAAAGAGAAGCTATGAGTGAGAGAGAGAAGCTGTGACTGAGAGAGAGAGAAGCTGTGAGTGAGAGAGAGAGAAAGAGAAGCTGTTAGTGAGAGAGAGAGACAAAGAGAAGCTGTGAGTGAGAGAGAAACAGAAGCTGAGAGTGAGTGAGAGAGAGAAAGAGAGAAATTAGAGTGAGAAAGAGAGAGAGAAAGAGAAGCTGTGAGTGGGAGAGAGAGAAAGAGTGTCTGTGAGTGAGAGAGAGAGAAAGAGAAGCTGTGAGTGAGTGAGAGAGAGAGAGAAGCTGTGAGTGAGAGAGAGAGAACCTGTGAGTAAGAGAGAGAGGAGAATCTGTGAGTGAGTGAGAGAGAGAAAGGGAAGCTGTGAGTGAGTGAGAGAGAGAAAGAGAAGCTGTGTGTGAGAGAGAGAGAGAAAGAGAAGCTGTGAGTGAGAGAGAGAGAGAAGCTGTGAGAGAGAGAGAAGCTGTGAGTGAGGGAGAGAGAAAGAGAAGCTGTGAGTGAGAGAGAGAGAGGCTGTGAGTGTGTGTGAGAGAGAAAGAGAAGCTGTGAGTGAGAGAGAGAGAGAGAAGCTGTGAGAGAGAGTGAGAAAGAGAAGATGTGAGTGAGAGAGAGGGAGAGAGAGAAAGAGAAGATGTGAGTGAGTGAGAGAGAGAAAGAGAAGCTGTGTGTGTGAG
Organism: Bradypodion pumilum; assembly: GCA_035047305.1. Taxonomy (NCBI): domain Eukaryota; kingdom Metazoa; phylum Chordata; class Lepidosauria; order Squamata; family Chamaeleonidae; genus Bradypodion; species Bradypodion pumilum. The sequence goes on along the minus strand of JAWDJD010000001.1, from coordinate 266,933,992 downwards.
AGAGAAAGATAGTCTGAGAAAGAGAGAGTGAAAGAGAAGCTGTGAGTGAGAGAGAGAGAGAAGGTGTGATTGAGAGAGTGAGAAAGAGAGTGAGAAAGAGAGAGTAAAAGAGAAGCTATGAGTGAGTGAGAGAGAGAGAAGCTGTGACTGAGAGAGAGAGAAGCTGTGAGTGAGAGAGAGAGAAAGAGAAGCTGTGAGTGAGAGAGAGAGACAAAGAGAAGCTGTGAGTGAGAGAGAAACAGAAGCTGAGAGTGAGTGAGAGAGAGAAAGAGAGAAATTAGAGTGAGAAAGAGAGAGAGAAAGAGAAGCTGTGAGTGGGAGAGAGAGAAAGAGTGTCTGTGAGTGAGAGAGAGAGAAAGAGAAGCTATGAGTGAGTGAGAGAGAGAGAGAAGCTGTGAGTGAGAGAGAGAGAGAGAACCTGTGAGTAAGAGAGAGAGGAGAATCTGTGAGTGAGTGAGAGAGAGAAAGGGAAGCTGTGAGTGAGTGAGAGAGAGAGAAGCTGTGACTGAGAGAGAGAGAAGCTGTGAGTGAGAGAGAGAAAGAGAAGCTGTGAGTGAGAGAGAGAAAGAGAAAGAGAAGCAGAGAGTGACACAGAGAGAGAAGCTGTGAGTTAGAGAGAGAGAGAGAAAGAGAAGCTGTGAGTGACAGAGAGAGAGAAAGAGAAGCTGATAGTGAGAGAGAGAGAGAAATTGAAGCTGTGAGTGAGAGAGTGAGAAAGAGAGTGAGAAAGAGAGAGTAAAAGTGAAGCTATGAGTGAGTGAGAGAGAGAGAAGCTGTGACTGAGAGAGAGAGAAGCTGTGAGTGAGAGAGAGAAAGAGAAGCTGTGAGTGAGAGAGAGAGCCAAAGAGAAGCTGTGAGTGAGAGAGAAACAGAAGCTGAGAGTGAGTGAGAGAGAGAAAGAGAAGCTGTGAGTGAAAGAGAGAGAAAGAGAAGCTGTGAGTTAGAGAGAGAGAAAGAGAGAAATTAGAGTGAGAAAGAGAGAGAGAGAGAAGCTGTGAGTGGGAGAGAGAGAAAGAGTGTCTGTGAGTGAGAGAGAGAGAAAGAGAAGCTGTGAGTGAGAGAGAGAGAGAGAAGCTGTGAGTGAGAGAGAGAGAGAACCTGTGAGTAAGAGAGAGAGGAGAAGCTGTGAGTGAGTGAGAGAGAGAAAGGGAAGCTGTGAGTGAGTGAGAGAGAGAAAGAGAAGCTGTGTGTGTGTGTGAGAGAGAAAGAGATGCTGTGAGAGAGAGAGAGAGAAAAAAGAAGCTGTGTGTGTGTGTGAGAGAAAGAGAAGCTGTGAGTGAGATAGAGAGAGAAAGAGAAGCTGTTAGTGAGAGAGAGGGAAAGAGAAGCTGTGAGTGAGAGTGAGGGAGAGAATCTTTGTGTGTGTGAGAGAGAGAAGATATGAGTGAGAGAAAGAAAGAGAAGCTGTGAGTGAGACAGAGAGAGGGAGAAAGAGAAGCTTTGTGTGTGTGAGAGAGAAAGAGAAGCTGTGAGTGAGAGTGAGTGAGATAGAGAGAATGAGAAGCTGTGAGTGAGAGAGAGAGAGAAAGAGAAGCTGTGAGTGAGAGAGAGAGAGAGAGAAGATGTGAGTGAGAGAGAGAGAGAGAAAGAGAATCTGTGAGTGAGAGAGATAGAAAGTAAAAGAAGCTGTGAGTGAGACAGAGAGAGAAAGAGAAGCTGTGAGTGAGAGACAGAGGGAGAAAGATAAGCTGTGAGAGAGAGAGAAAAAGAGAAGCTGTGAGTGAGTGAGAGAGAGAAAGAGAAGCTGTGAGTGAGAGAGAGAGAAAGAGAAGCTGTGAGTGAGAGAGAGAGAAGCTGTGAGTGAGAGAGAGAAAGAGAAGCTGTGATTAAGAGTGAGAGAGAGAAAGAGAAGCTGTGAGTGGGAGAGAGAGAAAGAGAGTCTGTGAGTGAGAGAGAGAGAAAGAGAAGCTGTGAGTGAGTGAGAGAGAGAAAGGGAAGCTGTGAGTGAGTGAGAGAGAAAGAGAACCTGTCAGTGAGAGAGAGAGAGAAAGAAAGAGAAGCTGTGAGTGAGAAGGAGAGGGAAAGAGAAGCTGTGAGTGAGTGAGCGAGAGAGAGAGAGAAAGAGAAGCTGTGAGAGAGAAAGAGAGAAGCTGTGAGTGAGAGAGTGAGAGAGAGAAAAGAAGCTGTTAGTGAGTGAGAGAGAGAGAGAGAAAGAGATGTGAGTGAGACAGAGAAAGAAAGAGAAGCTGTGAGTGAGAGAGAGAGAGAGAAAGAGAAGCTGAGAGTGAGAGAGAGAAATTGAAGCTGTGAGTGAGAGAGAGAGAGAAAGAGAAGCTGTGTGTGTGAGAGAGAAAGATAGTATGAGAAAGAGAGAGTGAAAGAGAAGCTGTGAGAGAGAGAGAGAGAAGCTGTGAGTGAGAGACTGAGAAAGAGAGTGAGAAAGAGAGAGTAAAAGAGAAGCTGTGAGTGAGATAGAGAGAGAGAAGCTGTGACTGAGAGAGAGAAGCTGTGACTGAGAGAGAGAGAGAAAGAGAAGCTGTGAGTGAGAGAGAGAGAAAGAGAAGCTGTGAGTGACAGAGAGAGAGAAAGCAAAGCTGTGAGTGAGAGAGAGAGAGAAAGAGAAGCTGTGAGTGAGAGAGAGAGAAGCTGTGAGTGAGTGAGAGAGAGAAGCTGTGAGTGAGAGTGAGAAAGAGAGTGAGAAAGAGAGAGTAAAAGAGAAGCTGTGAGTGAGAGAGAGAGAGAATCTGTGAGTGAGAGAGAGAGAAGCTGTGAGAGAGAGAGAGAGAAAGAGAAGCTGTGAGTGAGAGAGAAACAGAAGCTGAGAGTGAGAGAGAGAGAGAAGCTGTGAGTGAGAGAGAGAGAAAGAGAAATTAGAGTGAGAAAGAGAGAGAGAAAGAGAAGCTGTGAGTGGGAGAGAGAGAAAGAGTGTCTGTGAGTGAGAGAGAGAGAAAGAGAAGCTGTGAGTGAGAGAGAGAGAGAAGCTGTGAGTGAGAGAGAAGGATAAGCCGTGAGAGAAAGGGAAGCTGTGAATGAGAGAGAGAGAGAGAGAAAGAAAGAGAAGATGTGTGTGAGAGAGAGAGAGAGAGAGAGAGAGAAGCAGTGAGTGAGAGTGAAAGAAAAAGAGAAGCTGTGAGTGAGAATGAGATAGAAAGAGAAGCTGTGAGTGAGTGAGAGAGAGATAGAGAAAGAGAAGCTGAGAGAGAGAAAGAGAGAAGCTGTGAGTGAGAGAGTGAGAGAGAAAGAGAAGCTGTGAGTGAGTGAGAGAGAGAGAAGCTGTGAGTGAGAGAGAGAAAGATAAGCTGTGAGTGAGAGAGAGAGAAAGAGAAGCTGAGTGAGTGAGAGAGAGCAAGGGAACCTGTGAGTGACAGAGAGAGAGATGGAAAGAGAAGCTGTGAGTGAGAGAGAGAGAAAGAGAAGCTGAGAGTGAGAGAGAGAGAAAGAGAAGCTGTGAGTGAGAAGGAGAGGGAAAGAGAAGCTGTGAGTGAGTGAGTGAGAGAGAGAGAGAAAAAGACAAGCTGAGAGAGAAAGAGAGAAGCTGTGAGTGAGTGAGAGAGAAAGAGAAGCTGTGAGTGTGTGAGAGAGAAAGAGAAGTTGTGAGTGTGTGTGTGAGAGAGAAGATGTGAGTGAGAGAGAAAATAAAGCTGTGAGTGAGAGAGAGAGAGAGAGAGGATGTGAGTGAGATAGAGAGAGAAAGAGAAGCTGTGATTGAGAGAGAGAAAGAGAAGCTGTGAGTGAGAGAGAGGGAAAGAGAGAAAGAGAAGATGTGAGTGAGGGAGAGAGAGAAAGAGAAGCAGTGAGTGAGAGAGAGAGAGAGAAAGAGAAGCTGTGAGTGAGACAGAGAGAGAGAAAGAGAAGCTGTGAGAGAGAGAGGGAGGGAGAAAGAGAAGCTGTGAGAGAGAGAGAGAGATAAGCTGTGAGTGTGTGTGAGAGAGAAAGAGAAGCTGTGAGTGAGAGAGAGAAAGAAAGAGAAATTAGAGTGAGAAAGAGAGAGATAAAGAGAAGTTGTGAGTGGGAGAGAGAGAAAGAGAGTCTGTGAGTGAGAGAGAGAGAAGCTGTGAGTGAGAGAGAGAGAGAGAAAGAGAAGCTGTGAGTGAGAGAGAGAAAGAGAAGCTGTGAGTGAAAGGGAGAGAGAGAAAGAGAAGCTGTGAGTGAGAAGGTGTGGGAAAGAGAAGCTGTGAGTGAGTGAGTGAGAGAGAGAGAAAGAGAAGCTGTTAGTGAGAGTGAGAGAGAGAGAGAAAGAAAAGCTGTGAGTGAGAGAGAAAGAGAAGCTGTGAGTGAGAGAGAGAGAGAGAGAAGCTGTGAGTGAGTGAAAGAGAGAAATGGAAGCTGTGAGTGAGAGAGAGAGAGAAAGAGAAGCTGTGAGTGAGAGAGAGAGAAAGAGAAGCTGTGAGTGTGTGAGAGAGAAAGAGAAGCTGTGAGTGTGTGAGAGAGAAAGAGAACCTGTGAGTGAGAAGGAGTGGGAAAGAGAAGCTGTGAGTGAGTGAGAGAGAGAGAGAGAGAGAAAGAGAAGCTGTTAGTGAGAGTGAGAGTGAGAGAGAGAGAAAGAAAGAAAAGCTGTGAGTGAGAGAGAAAGAGAAGCTGTGAGAGAGAGAGAGAGAGAGAAAGAGAAGCTGTGAGGGAGAGAGAGAAAGAGAAGCTGTGAGTGACACACAGAGAGAGAAGCTGTGAGTTAGAGAGAGAGAGAAAGAGAAGCTATGAGTGACAGAGAGAGAAAGAGAAGCTGAGAGTGAGAGAGAGAGAGAAAGTGAAGCTGTGAGTGAGATTGAGAGAGAAAGAGAAGCTGTGTGTGTGTGTGAGAGAGAAAGATAGTCTGAGAAAGAGAGAGTGAAAGAGAAGCTGTGAGTGAGAGAGAGAGAGGGAGAAAGAAAAGCTGTGTGAGAGAGAGAGAGAGAAAGAGAAGCTGTGAGTGAGAGTGAGAGAGAGAGAGAGAGAGAAAGAGAAGCTGTGAGTGAGAGAGAGAGGGAGAGAAAGAGACGTTGTGAGTGAGAGAGAGAGAGAATGAGAAGCTGTGAGTGAGAGAGAGAAGCGGTGAGTGAGAGAGAGAAAGAGAAGCTGTGAGTGAGTGAGAGAGAGAGAAGATTTGAGTGAGAGAGAGAGAGAGAAAGAGAAGCTGTGAGTGAGAGAGAGAGAAAGAAAGAGAAGCTGTGAGTGAGAGAGAGAGAGAAGCTGTGAGTGAGTGAGAGAGAGAGAAAGAGAAGCTGAGACTGACACAGAGAGTTGAAGCTGTGAGTTAGAGAGAGAGAGAAAGAGAAGCTGTGAGTGACAGAGAGAGAGAAAGAGAAGCTGAGAGTGTGTGAGAGAGAGAAAGTGAAGCTGTGAGTGAGAGAGAGAGAGAGAGAGAAGCTGTGTGTGAGAGAGAGAAAGATAGTATGAGAAAGAGAGAGTGAAAGAGAAGCTGTGAGTGAGAGAGAGAGAAGCTGTGAGTGAGAGAGTGAGAAAGAGAGTGAGAAAGAGAGAGTAAAAGAGAAGCTGTGAGTGAGAGAGAGAGAGAATCTATGAGTGAGAGAGAGAGAAGCTGTGAGAGAGAGAGAGAGAAAGAGAAGCTGTGAGTGAGAGAGAAACAGAAGCTGAGAGTGTGTGAGAGAGAAAGAGAAGCTGTGAGTGAGAGAGAGAGAAAGAGAAGCTGTGAGTGAGAGTGAGAGAGAGAAGCTGTGAGTGAGAGAGAGAGAAGGATAAGCCGTGAGTGAGTGAGAGAGAGAAAGGGAAGCTGTGAATGAGAGAGAGAGAGAGAAAGAGAAGATGTGAGTGAGAGAGAGAGAGAAAGAGAAGTAGTGAGTGAGAGAGAAAGAAAAAGACTAGCTGTGAGTGAGAATGAGATAGAAAGAGAAGCTGTGAGTGAGTGAGAGAGAGAGAGAATGAGAAGCTGTGAGAGAGAAAGAGAGAAGCTGTGAGTGAGAGAGTGAGAGAGAGAAAGAGAAGCTGTGAGTGAGAGAGAGAGAGAAGCTGTGAGTGAGACAGAGAGAGAGAAAGAGAAGCTGTGAGAGAGAGAGGGAGGGAGAAAGAGAAGCTGTGAGAGAGAGAGAGAGAGATAAGCTGTGAGTGTGTGTGTGAGAGAAAGAGAAGCTGTGAGTGAGAGAGAGAGAAAGAAAGAGAAATTAGAGTGAGAAAGAGAGAGATAAACAGAAGCTGTGAGTGGGAGAGAGAGAAAGAGAGTCTGTGAGTGAGAGAGAGAGAAGCTGTGAGTGAGAGAGAGAGAGAAGCTGTGAGAGAGAGTGAGAAAGCGAGTGAGAAAGAGAGAGTAAAAGATAAGCTGTGAGTGAGAGAGAGAGAGAGAGAGAAGCTGTGAATGAGAGAGAGAAAGCAAAGCTGTGAGTGAGAGAGAGAGAAATAAAGAGAAGCTGTGAGTGAGAGAGAGAGAGAAAGAGAAGCTGTGAGTGAGAGAAAGAGAGAAAGAGAAGCTGAGAGTGAGAGAGAGAGAAAGATAGTCTGAGAATGGGAGAGTGAAAGAGAAGCTGTGAGTGAGAGAGAGAGAGTGAAGCTGTGAGTGAGAGAGTGAGAAAGAGAGTGAGAAAGATAGAGTAAAAGAGAAGCTGTGAGTGAGAGAGAGAGAATCTGTGAGTGAGAGAGAGAGAAGCTGTGAGTGAGAGAGAGAGAAACAGAAGCTGTGAGTGAGAGAGAAACAGAAGCTGAGAGTGAGTGAGAGAGAGAAAGAGAATGTGTGAGTGAGAGAGAGAGAAAGAGAAGCTGTGAGTGAGAGAGAGAGAAAGAGAAGCTGTGAGTGAGAGAGAGAAAGAGAAATTAGAGTGAAAAAGAGAGAGAGAAAGAGAAGCTGTGAGTGGGAGAGAGAGAGTGTGTCTGTGAGTGAGAGAGAGAGAGAAAGAGAAGCTGTGAGTGAGAGAGAGAGATCCTGTGTGAGAGAGAGAGAGGAGAACCTGTGAGTGAGTGAGAGAGAGAAAGGGAAGCTGTGAGTGAGAGAGAGAGAGAAAGAGAAGCTGTGTGTGTGTGAGAGAGAGAAAGAGAAGCTGTGAGTGAGAGAGAGAGAGAGAAAAAGAAGCTGTGTGTGTGAGAGAGAAAGAGAAGCTGTGAGTGAGATATAGAGAGAAAGAGAAGCTGTTAGTGAGAGAGAGGGAAAGAGAAGCTGTGAGTGAGAGTGAGAGAGAGAAGCTGTGTGTGTGAGAGAGAAGATATGAGTGAGAGAGAAAGTGAAGCTGTGAGTGAGAGAGAGAGAGAAGATGTGAGTGAGAGAGAGAGAAAGAGAAGCTGTGAGTGAGAGAGAGAGAAAGAAAGAGAAGCTGTGAGTGAGAGTGAGAGAGAGAGAAAGAGAAGCTGTGAGTGAGAGAGAGAGGGAGAAAGAGAAGCTGTGTGTGTGAGAGAGAGAGAAGATGTGAGTGAGAGAGAGAGAGAAAGAGAAGCTGTTAGTGAGAGAGAGAGAAAGTAAGAGAAGCTGTGAGTGAGACAGAGAGAGAAAGAGAAGCTGTGAGTGAGAGAGAGAGGGAGAAAGATAAGCTGTGAGAGAGAGAGAGAAAGAGAAGCTGTGAGTGAGAGAGAGAGAAAGGGAAGCTGTGATTGAGAGTGAGAGAGAGAGATAAAGAGAAGCTGTGAGTGAGAGAGAGAGAAAGAGAAGCTGTGAGTGAGAGAGAGAGAAGCTGTGAGTGAGAGAGAGAAAGAGAAGCTGTGATTGAGAGTGAGAGAGAGAAAGAGAAGCTGTGAGTGGGAGAGAGAGAAAGAGAGTCTGTGAGTGAGAGAGAGAAAAAGAGAACCTGTCAGTGAGAGAGAGAGAGAAAGAGAAGCTATGAGTGAGAAGGAGAGGGAAAGAGAAGCTGTGAGTGAGTGAGAGAGAGAGAGAGAAAGAGGAATTAGTGTGAGAAAGAGAGAAGCTGTGAGTGAGAGAGTGAGAGAGAGAAAGAGAAGCTGTTAGTGAGTGTGTGTGAGAGAGAGAAAGAGAAGTTGTGAGTGAGAGAGAGAGGGAGAAAGATAAGCTGTGAGAGAGAGAGAGAAAGAGAAGCTGTGAGTGAGAGAGAGAGAAAGGGAAGCTGTGATTGAGAGTGAGAGAGAGAGATAAAGAGAAGCTGTGAGTGAGAGAGAGAGAAAGAGAAGCTGTGAGAGAGAGAAAGAGAAGCTGTGAGTGAGATGGAGAGAGAAAAAGAGAAGCTGAGAGTGACACAGAGAGAGAAGCTGTGAGTTAGAGAGAGAGAGAAAGAGAAGCTGTGAGTCACGGAGAGAGAGAAAGAGAAGCTGAGAGTGAGAGAGAGAGAAACTGAAGCTGTGAGTGAGAGAGGGAGAGAAAGAGAAGCTGTGTGTGTGAGAGAGAAAGATAGTCTGAGAAAGAGAGAGTGAAAGAGAAGCTGTGAGTGAGAGAGAGAGTGAAGCTGTGAGTGAGAGAGTGAGAAAGAGAGTGAGAAAGAGAGAGTAAAAGAGAAGCTATGAGTGAGAGAGAGAGAAGCTGTGACTGAGAGAGAGAGAAGCTATGAGTGAGAGAGAGAGAAGCTGTGACTGAGAGAGAGAGAAGCTGTGAGTGAGAGAGAGAGAAAAAAAGAAGCTGTGTGTGTGAGAGAGAGAAAGAGAAGCTGTGAGTGAGATAGAGAGAGAAAGAGAAGCTGTTAGAGCGACAGAGGGAAAGAGAAGCTGTGATTGAGAGTGAGGGAGAGAAGCTGTGTGTGTGAGAGAGAGAGAATATATGAGTGAGAGAAAGAAAGAGAAGCTGTGAGTGAGACAGAGAGAGAGAAAGAAGCTGTGAGTGAGAGAGAGAGAGAAAGAGAAGCTGTGAGTGAGAGAGAGAGAGAATGAGAAGCTGTGAGTGAGAGAGAGAGAAGCTGTGAGTGAGAGAGAGAGAGAGAGAAGATGTGAGTGAGAGAGAGAGAAAGAGAATCTGTGAGTGAGAGAGAGAGAAAGTAAGAGAAGCTGTGAGTGAGACAGAGAGAGAAATAGAAGCTGTGAGTGAGAGAGAGAGAAGCTGTGAGTGAGAGAGAGAAAGAGAAGCTGTGATTAAGAGTGAGAGAGAGAAAGAGAAGCTGTGAGTGGGAGAGAGAGAAAGAGAGTCTGTGAGAGAGAGAGAAAGAGAAGCTGTGAGTGAGAGAGAGAGAGAAAGAGAAGCTGTGAGTGAGAAGGAGAGGGAAAGAGAAGCTGTGAGTGAGTGAGTGAGAGAGAGAAAGAGAAGCTGTGAGAGAGAAAGAGAGAAGCTGTGAGTGAGAGAGTGAGAGAAAGAAAAGAAGCTGTTAGTGAGTGAGAGAGAGAGAGAGAAAGAGTTGTGAGTGAGAGAGAGAGAAAGAGAAGCTGTGAGTGAGAGAGAGAGAGAAAGAGAAGCTGTGAGTGAGAGAGAGAAAGAGAAGCTGTGAGTGAGAGGGAGACAGAGAAAGAGAAGCTGAGAGTGACACAGAGAGAGAAGCTGTGAGTTAGAGAGAGAGAGAGAAAGAGAAGCTGAGAGTGAGAGAGAGAGAGAAATTGAAGCTGTGAGTGAGAGAGTGAGAGAGAAAAAGAAGCTGTGTGTGTGTGAGAGAAAGATAGTCTGAGAAAGAGAGAGTGAAAGAGAAGCTGTGAGTGAGAGAGAGAGAGAAGCTGTGAGTGAGAGAGTGAGAAAGAGAGTGAGAAAGAGAGAGTAAAAGAGAAGCTATGAGTGAGTGAGAGAGAGAGAAGCTGTGACTGAGAGAGAGAGAAGCTGTGAGTGAGAGAGAGAGAAAGAGAAGCTGTGAGTGAGAGAGAGAGACAAAGAGAAGCTGTGAGTGAGAGAGAAACAGAAGCTGAGAGTGAGTGAGAGAGAGAAAGAGAAGCTGTGAGTGAAAGAGAGAGAAAGAGAGAAATTAGAGTGAGAAAGAGAGAGAGAAAGAGAAGCTGTGAGTGGGAGAGAGAGAAAGAGTGTCTGTGAGTGAGAGAGAGAGAAAGAGAAGCTGTGAGTGAGAGAGAGAGAGAGAAGCTGTGAGTGAGAGAGAGAGAGAACCTGTGAGTAAGAGAGAGAGGAGAATCTGTGAGTGAGTGAGAGAGAGAAAGGGTAGCTGTGAGTGAGTGAGAGAGAGAAAGAGAAGTTGTGTGTGTGAGAGAGAGAGAAAGAGAAGCTGTGAGTGAGAGAGAGAGAAAAAAAGAAGCTCTGTGTGTGTGTGAGAGAAAGAGAAGCTGTGAGTGAGAGTGCGTGAGATAGAGAGAATGAGAACCTGTGAGTGAGAGAGAGAGAGAAAGAGAAGCTGTGAGTGAGAGAAAGAGAGAATGAGAAGCTGTGAGTGAGAGAGAGAGAAGCTGTGAGTGAGACAGAGAGAGAAATAGAAGCTGTGAGTGAGAGACAGAGGGAGAAAGATAAGCTGTGAGAGAGAGAGAGAGAAAGAGAAGCTGTGAGTGAGAGAGAGAGAAAGAGAAGCTGTGATTGAGAGTGAGAGAGAGAGATAAAGAGAAGCTGTGAGTGAGAGAGAGAGAAAGAGAAGCTGTGAGTGAGAGAGAGAGAAGCTGTGAGTGAGAGAGAGAAAGAGAAGCTGTGATTAAGAGTGAGAGAGAGAGAGAAGCTGTGAGTGGGAGAGAGAGAAAGAGAGTCTGTGAGAGAGAGAGAAAGAGAAGCTGTGAGTGAGTGAGAGAGAGAAAGGGAAGTTGTGAGTGAGAGAGAGAGAAAGAGAACCTGTCAGTGAGAGAGAGAGAGAAAGAGAAGCTGTGAGTGAGAAGGAGAGGGAAAGAGAAGCTGTGAGTGAGTGAGCGAGAGAGAGAGAAAGAGAAGCTGTGAGAGAGAAAGAGAGAAGCTGTGAGTGAGAGAGTGAGAGAGAGAAAAGAAGCTGTTAGTGAGTGAGAGAGAGAGAGAAAGAGATGTGAGTGAGAGAGAGAGAAAGAGAAGCTGTGAGTGAGAGAGAGAGAGAAAGAGAAGTGGTGAGTGAGAGAGAGAAAGAGAAGCTGTGAGTGAGAGGGAGAAAGAGAAAGAGAAGCAGAGAGTGACACAGAGAGAGAAGCTGTGAGTTAGAGAGAGAGAGAGAAAGAGAAGCTGTGAGTGACAGAGAGAGAGAAAGAGAAGCTGAGAGTGAGAGAGAGAGAGAAATTGAAGCTGTGAGTGAGAGAGTGAGAGAGAAAGAGAAGCTGTGTGTGAGAGAGAGAAAGATAGTCTGAGAAAGAGAGAGTGAAAGAGAAGCTGTGAGTGAGAGAGAGAGAGAAGCTGTGAGTGAGAGAGTGAGAAAGAGAGTGAGAAAGAGAGAGTAAAAGTGAAGCTATGAGTGAGTGAGAGAGAGAAAAGCTGTGACTGAGAGAGAGAGAAGCTGTGAGTGAGAGAGAGAAAGAGAAGCTGTGTGTGAGAGAGAGAGACAAAAAGAAGCTGTGAGTGAGAGAGAAACAGAAGCTGAGAGTGAGTGAGAGAGAGAAAGAGAATGTGTGAGTGAAAGAGAGAGAAAGAGAAGCTGTGAGTTAGAGAGAGAGAAAGAGAGAAATTAGAGTGAGAAAGAGAGAGAGAGAAGCTGTGAGTGGGAGAGAGAGAAAGAGTGTCTGTGAGTGAGAGAGAGAGAAAGAGAAGCTGTGAGTGAGAGAGAGAGAGAGAAGCTGAGAGTGAGAGAGAGAGAGAGAACCTGTGAGTAAGAGAGAGAGGAGAAGATGTGAGTGAGTGAGAGAGAGAAAGGGAAGCTGTGAGTGAGTGAGAGAGAGAAAGAGAAGCTGTGTGTGTGTGAGAGAGAGAAAGAGAAGCTGTGAGTGAGAGAGAGAGAAAAAAGAAGCTGTCTGTGTGTGAGAGAGAAAGAGAAGCTGTGAGTGAGATAGAGAGAGAAAGAGAAGCTGTTAGTGAGAGAGAGGGAAAGAGAAGCTGTGAGTGAGAGTGAGGGAGAGAATCTTTGTGTGTGTGAGAGAGAGAAGATATGAGTGAGAGAAAGAAAGAGAAGCTGTGAGTGAGACAGAGAGAGGGAGAAAGAGAAGCTTTGTGTGTGTGAGAGAGAAAGAAAAGCTGTGAGTGAGAGTGAGTGAGATAGAGAGAATGAGAAGCTGTGAGTGAGAGAGAGAGAAAGAGAAGCTGTGAGTGAGAGAGAGAGAATGAGAAGCTGTGAGTGAGAGAGAGAAGCTGTGAGTGAGAGAGAGAGAGAGAAGATGTGAGTGAGAGAGAGAGAGAGAAAGAGAATCTGTGAGTGAGAGAGATAGAAAGTAAAAGAAGCTGTGAGTGAGACAGAGAGAGAAAGAGAAGCTGTGAGTGAGAGACAGAGGGAGAAAGATAAGCTGTGAGAGAGAAAAAAAGAGAAGCTGTGAGTGAGAGAGAGAGAGAAAGAGAAGCTGTGAGTGAGAGAGAGAGAAAGAGAAGCTGTGAGTGAGAGAGAGAGAAGCTGTGAGTGAGAGAGAGAAAGAGAAGCTGTGATTAAGAGTGAGAGAGAGAAAGAGAAGCTGTGAGTGGGAGAGAGAGAAAGAGAGTCTGTGAGTGAGAGAGAGAGAAAGAGAAGCTGTGAGTGAGTGAGAGAGAGAAAGGGAAGCTGTGAGTGAGTGAGAGAGAAAGAGAACCTGTCAGTGAGAGAGAGAGAGAAAGAAAGAGAAGCTGTGAGTGAGAAGGAGAGGGAAAGAGAAGCTGTGAGTGAGTGAGCGAGAGAGAGAGAGAAATAGAAGCTGTGAGAGAGAATGAGAGAAGCTGTGAGTGAGAGAGAGAAAAGAAGCTGTTAGTGAGTAAGAGAGAGAGAGAGAGTTGTGAGTGAGACAGAGAGAAAGAAAGAGAAGCTGTGAGTGAGAGAGAGAGAGAGAGAAAGAGAAGCTGAGAGTGAGAGAGAGAAATTGAAGCTGTGAGTGAGAGAGAGAGAGAGAAAGAGAAGCTGTGTGTGTGAGAGAGAAAGATAGTATGAGAAAGAGAGAGTGAAAGAGAAGCTGTGTGTGTGAGAGAGAGAGAAGCTGTGAGTGAGAGAGTGAGAAAGAGAGTGAGAAAGAGAGAGTAAAAGAGAAGCTGTGAGTGAGAGAGAGAGAGAAGCTGTGACTGAGAGAGAGAAGCTGTGACTGAGAGAGAGAGAGAAAGAGAAGCTGTGAGTGAGAGAGAGAGAAAGAGAAGCTGTGAGTGACAGAGAGAGAGAAAGCAAAGGTGTGAGAGAGAGAGAGAGAGAAAGAGAAGTTGTGAGTGAGAGAGAGAGAAGCTGTGAGTGAGTGAGAGAGAGAAGATGTGAGTGAGAGTGAGAAAGAGAGTGAGAAAGAGAGAGTAAAAGAGAAGCTGTGAGTGAGAGAGAGAGAGAATCTGTGAGTGAGAGAGAGAGAAGCTGTGAGAGAGAGAGAGAAAGAGAAGCTGTGAGTGAGAGAGAAACAGAAGCTGAGAGTGAGAGAGAGAGAGAAGCTGTGAGTGAGAGAGAGAGAGAGAAAGAGAAATTAGAGTGAGAAAGAGAGAGAGAAAGAGAAGCTGTGAGTGGGAGAGAGAGAAAGAGTGTCTGTGAGTGAGAGAGAGAGAAAGAGAAGCTGTGAGTGAGAGAGAGAGAGAAGCTGTGAGTGAGAGAGAAGGATAAGCCGTGAGAGAAAGGGAAGCTGTGAATGAGAGAGAGAGAGAGAGAGAGAAAGAGAAGATGTGTGAGAGAGAGAGAGAGAGAAAGAGAAGCAGTGAGTGAGAGAGAAAGAAAAAGAGAAGCTGTGAGTGAGAATGAGATAGAAAGAGAAGCTGTGAGTGAGTGAGAGAGAGATAGAGAAAGAGAAGCTGTGAGAGAGAAAGAGAGAAGCTGTGAGTGAGAGAGTGAGAGAGAAAGAGAAGCTGTGAGTGAGTGAGAGAGAGAGAAGCTGTGTGTGAGCGAGAGAGAGAGAGAAAGAGAAGCTGTGAGTGAGAGAGAGAAAGAGAAGCTGTGAGTGAGAGAGAGAAAGATAAGCTGTGAGTGAGAGAGAGAGAAACAGAAGCTGAGTGAGTGAGAGAGAGCAAGGGAAACTGAGTGACAGAGAGAGAGATAGAAAGAGAAGCTGTGAGTGAGAGAGAGAGAAAGAGAAGCTGAGAGTGAGAGAGAGAGAGAAAGAGAAGCTGTGAGTGAGAAGGAGAGGGAAAGAGAAGCTGTGAGTGAGTGAGTGAGAGAGAGAGAGAAAAAGACAAGCTGAGAGAGAAAGAGAGAAGCTGTGAGTGAGTGAGAGAGAAAGAGAAGCTGTGAGTGAGAGAGAGAGAGAAGGAGAAGCTGTGAGAGAGAGAGAAATTAGAGTGAGAAAGAGAGAGAGAAAGAGAAGGTGTGAGTGGGAGAGAGAGAGAAAGAGAAGCTGTGTGTGAGTGAGAGAGAGAGAAGCTGTGAGTGAGAGAGAGGAAGGGAAACTGTGAGTGAGAGAGAGAGAGAGAGAGAAGCTGTGAGTGAGACAGAGAGAGAGAAAGAGAAGCTGTGAGAGAGAGAGGGAGGGAGAAAGAAAAGCTGTGTGTGAGAGAGAGAGATAAGCTGTGAGTGTGTGTGAGAGAGAAAGAGAAGCTGTGAGTGAGAGAGAGAGAAAGAAAGAGAAATTAGAGTGAGAAAGAGAGAGATAAAGAGAAGCTGTGAGTGGGAGAGAGAGAAAGAGAGTCTGTGAGTGAGAGAGAGAGAAGCTGTGAGTGAGAGAGAGAGAGAGAGAGCCTCTGTGAGTGAGAGAGAGAGAAAGAGAAGCTGTTAATGAGAGAGAGAGAGAAAGAGAAGCTGTGAGAGAGAGAAAGAGAAGCTGTGAGTGAGTGAGAGAGAGAAACGGAAGCTGTGAGTGAGAGAGAGAGAGAAAGAGAAGCTGTGAGTGAGAGAGAGAGAAAGAGAAGCTGTGAGTGTGAGAGAGAGAAAGAGAAGCTGTGAGTGAGAGAGAGTGAGAATGAGAAGCTGAGAGAGAGAAAGAAAGAGAAGCTGTGAGAGAGAGAGAAAGAGAAGCTGTGAGTGAGAGAGAGAAAGAGAAGATGTGAGTGAGAGAGAGGGAGAGAGAGAAAGAGAAGATGTGAGTGAGAGAGAGAGAGAAAGAGAAGCAGTGAGTGTGACAGGGAGAGAGTAAAAGAGAAGCTGTGAGTGAGAGAGAGAGAGAAAGAGAAGCTGTGAGTTAGAGAAAGAAAGAAAGCGAAGCAGTGAGTGAGAGAGAGAGAGAGAAAGAGAAACTGTGAGTGAGAGGAAGAGAAAGAGAAGCTGTGAGTGAGAGAGAGAGAGAAAGAGAAACTGTGTGTGTGTGTGAGAGAGAAACAGAAGCTGTGAGTGAGAGAGAGAGAGAAAGAGAAGCTGTGAGTGAGAGAGAGAGAGAAGCTGTGAGAGAGAGAGAGAAGCTGTGAGTGAGGGAGAGAGAAAGAGAAGCTGTGAGTGAGAGAGAGAGAGGCTGTGAGTGTGTGTGAGAGAGAAAGAGAAGCTGTGAGTGAGAGAGAGAGAGAGAGAAGCTGTGAGAGAGAGTGAGAAAGAGAAGATGTGAGGGAGAGAGAGGGAGAGAGAGAAAGAGAAGATGTGAGTGAGTGAGTGAGAGAAAGAGAAGCTGTGTGTGTGAGAGAGAAAGATAGTCTGAGAAAGAGAGAGTGAAAGAGAAGCTGTTAATGAGAGACAGAGAGAAAGAGAAGCTGTGAGAGAGAGAAAGAGAAGCTGTGAGTGAGTGAGAGAGAGAAACGGAAGCTGTGAGTGAGAGAGAGAGAGAAAGAGAAGCTGTGAGTGAGAGAGAGAGAAAGAGAAGCTGTGAGTGTGAGAGAGAGAAAGAGAAGCTGTGAGTGAGAGAGAGAGAGAGAGAAGCTGTGTGAGAGAGTGAGAAAGAGAAGATGTGAGGGAGAGAGAGGGAGAGAGAGAAAGAGAAGATGTGAGTGAGTGAGTGAGAGAAAGAGAAGCTGTGTGTGTGAGAGAGAAAGATAGTCTGAGAAAGAGAGAGTGAAAGAGAAGCTGTTAATGAGAGAGAGAGAGAAAGAGAAGCTGTGAGAGAGAGAAAGAGAAGCTGTGAGTGAGTGAGAGAGAGAAACGGAAGCTGTGAGTGAGAGAGAGAGAGAAAGAGAAGCTGTGAGTGAGAGAGAGAGAAAGAGAAGCTGTGAGTGTGAGAGAGAGAAAGAGAAGCTGTGAGTGAGAGAGAGAGAGAATGAGAAGCTGAGAGAGAGAAAGAAAGAGAAGCTGTGAGAGAGAGAGAAAGAGAAGCTGTGAGTGAGAGAGAGAAAGAGAAGATGTGAGTGAGAGAGAGGGAGAGAGAGAAAGAGAAGATGTGAGTGAGAGAGAGAGAGAAAGAGAAGCAGTGAGTGTGACAGGGAGAGAGTAAAAGAGAAGCTGTGAGTGAGAGAGAGAGAGAAAGAGAAGCTGTGAGTTAGAGAAAGAAAGAAAGCGAAGCAGTGAGTGAGAGAGAGAGAGAGAAAGAGAAACTGTGAGTGAGAGGAAGAGAAAGAGAAGCTGTGAGTGAGAGAGAGAGAGAAAGAGAAACTGTGTGTGTGTGAGAGAGAGAGAAACAGAAGCTGTGAGTGAGAGAGAGAGAAAGAGAAGCTGTGAGTGAGAGAGAGAGAGAAGCTGTGAGAGAGAGAGAGAAGCTGTGAGTGAGGGAGAGAGAAAGAGAAGCTGTGAGTGAGAGAGAGAGAGGCTGTGAGTGTGTGTGAGAGAGAAAGAGAAGCTGTGAGTGAGAGAGAGAGAGAGAGAAGCTGTGAGAGAGAGTGAGAAAGAGAAGATGTGAGGGAGAGAGAGGGAGAGAGAGAAAGAGAAGATGTGAGTGAGTGAGTGAGAGAGAGAAAGAGAAGCTGTGTGTGTGAGAGAGAAAGATAGTCTGAGAAAGAGAGAGTGAAAGAGAAGCTGTGAGTGAGAGAGAGAGAGAAGCTGTGAGTGAGAGAGTGAGAAAGAGAGTGAGAAAGAGAGAGTAAAAGAGAAGCTATGAGTGAGTGAGAGAGAGAGAAGCTGTGACAGAGAGAGAGAAGCTGTGAGTGAGAGAGAGAGAAAGAGAAGCTGTGAGTGAGAGAGAGAGACAAAGAGAAGCTGTGAGTGAGAGAGAAACAGAACCTGAGAGTGAGTGAGAGAGAGAAAGAGAGAAATTAGAGTGAGAAAGAGAGAGAGAAAGAGAAGCTGTGAGTGGGAGAGAGAGAAAGAGTGTCTGTGAGTGAGAGAGAGAGAAAGAGAAGCTGTGAGTGAGAGAGAGAGAGAAGCTGTGAGTGAGAGAGAGAGAGAGAACCTGTGAGTAAGAGAGAGAGAATCTGTGAGTGAGTGAGAGAGAGAAAGGGAAGCTGTGAGTGTGTGAGAGAGAGAAAGAGAAGCTGTGTGTGTGAGAGAGAGAGAAAGAGAAGCTGTGAGTGAGAGAGAGAGAAAAAAAGAAGCTGCGTGTGTGTGTGAGAGAAAGAGAAGCTGTGAGTGAGAGTGCGTGAGATAGAGAGAATGAGAAGCTGTGAGTGAGAGAGAGAGAGAAAGAGGAGCTGTGAGTGAGAGAAAGAGAGAATGAGAAGCTGTGAGTGAGAGAGAGAGAAGCTGTGAGTGAGACAGAGAGAGAAATAGAAGCTGTGAGTGAGAGACAGAGGGAGAAAGATAAGCTGTGAGAGAGAGAGAAAAGAGAAGCTGTGAGTGAGAGAGAGAGAAAGAGAAGCTGTGATTGAGAGTGAGAGAGAGATAAAGAGAAGCTGTGAGTGAGAGAGAGAGAAAGAGAAGCTGTGAGTGAGAGAGAGAGAAGCTGTGAGTGAGAGAGAGAAAGAGAAGCTGTGATTAAGAGTGTGTGAGAGAGAGAAGCTGTGAGTGGGAGAGAGAGAAAGAGAGTCTGTGAGAGAGAGAGAGAAAGAGAAGCTGTGAGTGAGTGAGAGAGAGAAAGGGAAGTTGTGAGTGAGAGAGAGAGAAAGAGAACCTGTCAGTGAGAGAGAGAGAGAGAAAGAGAAGCTGTGAGTGAGAAGGAGAGGGAAAGAGAAGCTGTGAGTGACTGAGCGAGAGAGAGAGAAAGAGAAGCTGTGAGAGAGAAAGAGAGAAGCTGTGAGTGAGAGAGTGAGAGAGAGAAAAGAAGCTGTTAGTGAGTGAGAGAGAGAGAAAAAGAGTTGTGAGTGAGAGAGAGAGAAAGAGAAGCTGTGAGTGAGAGAGAGAGAGAAAGAGAAGCTGTGAGTGAGAGAGAGAAAGAGAAGCTGTGAGTGAGAGGGAGAAAGAGAAAGAGAAGCAGAGAGTGACACAGAGAGAGAAGCTGTGAGTTAGAGAGAGAGAGAGAAAGAGAAGCTGTGAGTGACAGAGAGAGAGAAAGAGAAGCTGAGAGTGAGAGAGAGAGAGAAATTGAAGCTGTGAGTGAGAGAGTGAGAGAGAAAGAGAAGCTGTGTGTGTGAGAGAGAAAGATAGACTGAGAAAGAGAGAGTGAAAGAGAAGCTGTGAGTGAGAGAGAGAGTGAAGCTGTGAGTGAGAGAGTGAGAAAGAGAGTGAGAAAGAGAGAGTAAAAGTGAAGCTATGAGTGAGTGAGAGAGAGAGAAGCTGTGACTGAGAGAGAGAGAAGCTGTGAGTGAGAGAGAGAAAGAGAAGCTGTGAGTGAGAGAGAGAGACAAAGAGAAGCTGTGAGTGAGAGAGAAACAGAAGCTGAGAGTGAGTGAGAGAGAGAAAGATAAGCTGTGAGTGAAAGAGAGAGAAAGAGAAGCTGTGAGTTAGAGAGAGAGAAAGAGAGAAATTAGAGTGAGAAAGAGAGAGAGAGAGAAGCTGTGAGTGGGAGAGAGAGAAAGAGTGTCTGTGAGTGAGAGAGAGAGAAAGAGAAGCTGTGAGTGAGAGAGAGAGAGAGAAGCTGTGAGTGAGAGAGAGAGAGAGAACCTGTGAGTAAGAGAGAGAGGAGAAGCTGTGAGTGAGTGAGAGAGAGAAAGGGAAGCTGTGAGTGAGTGAGAGAGAGAAAGAGAAGCTGTGTGTGTGTGAGAGAGAGAAAGAGAAGCTGTGAGTGAGAGAGAGAGAAAAAAGAAGCTGTGTGTGTGTGAGAGAGAAAGAGAAGCTGTGAGTGAGATAGAGAGAGAAAGAGAGTCTGTGAGTGAGAGAGAGAGAAAGAGAAGCTGTGAGTGAGTGAGAGAGAAAGAGAACCTGTCAGTGAGAGAGAGAGAGAAAGAAAGAGAAGCTGTGAGTGAGAAGGAGAGGGAAAGAGAAGCTGTGAGTGAGTGAGCGAGAGAGAGAGAGAAAGAGAAGCTGTGAGAGAGAAAGAGAGAAGCTGTGTGTGAGAGAGTGAGAGAGAGAAAAGAAGCTGTTAGTGAGTGAGAGAGAGAGAGAAAGAGTTGTGAGTGAGACAGAGAGAAAGAAAGAGAAGCTGTGAGTGAGAGAGAGAGAGAGGGAAAGAGAAGCTGTGAGTGAGAGTGAGGGAGAGAATCTTTGTGTGTGTGTGAGAGAGAAGATATGAGTGAGAGAAAGAAAGAGAAGCTGTGAGTGAGACAGAGAGAGGGAGAAAGAGAAGCTTTGTGTGTGTGAGAGAGAAAGAGAAGCTGTGAGTGAGAGTGAGTGAGATAGAGAGAATGAGAAGCTGTGAGTGAGAGAGAGAGAGAAAGAGAAGCTGTGAGTGAGAGAGAGAGAATGAGAAGCTGTGAGTGAGAGAGAGAAGCTGTGAGTGAGAGAGAGAGAGAAGATGTGAGTGAGAGAGAGAGAGAAAGAGAATCTGTGAGTGAGAGAGATAGAAAGTAAAAGAAGCTGTGAGTGAGACAGAGAGAGAAAGAGAAGCTGTGAGTGAGAGACAGAGGGAGAAAGATAAGCTGTGAGAGAGAGAGAAAAAGAGAAGCTGGGAGTGAGAGAGAGAGAGAAAGAGAAGCTGAGAGTGAGAGAGAGAGAAAGAGAAGCTGTGAGTGAGAGAGAGAGAAGCTGTGAGTGAGAGAGAGAAAGAGAAGCTGTGATTAAGAGTGAGAGAGAGAAAGAGAAGCTGTGAGTGGGAGAGAGAGAAAGAGAGTCTGTGAGTGAGAGAGAGAGAAAGAGAAGCTGTGAGTGAGTGAGAGAGAAAGAGAACCTGTCAGTGAGAGAGAGAGAGAAAGAAAGAGAAGCTGTGAGTGAGAAGGAGAGGGAAAGAGAAGCTGTGAGTGAGTGAGCGAGAGAGAGAGAGAAAGAGAAGCTGTGAGAGAGAAAGAGAGAAGCTGTGTGTGAGAGAGTGAGAGAGAGAAAAGAAGCTGTTAGTGAGTGAGAGAGAGAGAGAAAGAGTTGTGAGTGAGACAGAGAGAAAGAAAGAGAAGCTGTGAGTGAGAGAGAGAGAGAGAGAAAGAGAAGCTGAGAGTGAGAGAGAGAAATTGAAGCTGTGAGTGAGAGAGAGAGAGAAAGAGAAGCTGTGTGTGTGAGAGAGAAAGATAGTATGAGAAAGAGAGAGTGAAAGAGAAGTTGTGTGTGTGAGAGAGAGAGAAGCTGTGAGTGAGAGAGTGAGAAAGAGAGTGAGAAAGACAGAGTAAAAGAGAAGCTGTGACTGAGAGAGAGAGAGAAGCTGTGACTGAGAGAGAGAAGCTGTGACTGAGAGAGAGAGAAAGAGAAGCTGTGAGTGAGAGAGAGAGAAAGAGAAGCTGTGAGTGACAGAGAGAGAGAAAGCAAAGCTGTGAGTGAGAGAGAGAGAGAGAAAGAGAAGCTGTGAGTGAGAGAGAGAGAAGCTGTGAGTGAGTGAGAGAGAGAAGCTGTGAGTGAGAGTGAGAAAGAGAGTGAGAAAGAGAGAGTAAAAGAGAAGCTGTGAGTGAGAGAGAGAGAGAATCTGTGAGTGATAGAGAGAGAAGCTGTGAGAGAGAGAGAGAGAGAGAAGCTGTGAGTGAGAGAGAAACAGAAGCTGAGAGTGAGAGAGAGAGAGAAGCTGTGAGTGAGAGAGAGAGAGAGAGAAATTAGAGTGAGAAAGAGAGAGAGAAAGAGAAGCTGTGAGTGGGAGAGAGAGAAAGAGTGTCTGTGAGTGAGAGAGAGAGAAAGAGAAGCTGTGAGTGAGAGAGAGAGAGAAGCTGTGAGTGAGAGAGAAGGATAAGCCGTGAGAGAAAGGGAAGCTGTGAATGAGAGAGAGAGAGAGAGAAAGAAAGAGAAGATGTGTGAGAGAGAGAGAGAGAGAAAGAGAAGCAGTGAGTGAGAGAGAAAGAAAAAGAGAAGCTGTGAGTGAGAATGAGATAGAAAGAGAAGCTGTGAGTGAGTGAGAGAGAGATAGAGAAAGAGAAGCTGTGAGAGAGAAAGAGAGAAGCTGTGAGTGAGAGAGTGAGAGAGAAAGAGAAGCTGTGAGTGAGTGAGAGAGAGAGAAGCTGTGTGTGAGCGAGAGAGAGAGAGAAAGAGAAGCTGTGAGTGAGAGAGAGAAAGAGAAGCTGTGAGTGAGAGAGAGAAAGATAAGCTGTGAGTGAGAGAGAGAGAAAGAGAAGCTGAGTGAGTGAGAGAGAGCAAGGGAACCTGTGAGTGACAGAGAGAGAGATAGAAAGAGAAGCAGTGAGTGAGAGAGTGAGAAAGAGAAGCTGAGAGTGAGAGAGAGAGAGAAAGAGAAGCTGTGAGTGAGAAGGAGAGGGAAAGAGAAGCTGTGAGTGAGTGAGTGAGAGAGAGAGAGAAAAAGCCAAGCTGAGAGAGAAAGAGAGAAGCTGTGAGTGAGTGAGAGAGAAAGAGAAGCTGTGAGTGAGAGAGAGAGAGAAGGAGAAGCTGTGTGAGAGAGAGAAATTAGAGTGAGAAAGAGAGAGAGAAAGAGAAGCTGTGAGTGGGAGAGAGAGAGAAAGAGAAGCTGTGTGTGAGTGAGAGAGAGAGAAGCTGTGAGTGAGAGAGAGGAAGGGAAACTGTGAGAGAGAGAGAGAGAAGCTGTGAGTGAGACAGAGAGAGAGAAAGAGAAGCTGTGAGAGAGAGAGGGAGGGAGAAAGAAAAGCTGTGTGTGTGAGAGAGAGATAAGCTGTGAGTGTGTGTGAGAGAGAAAGAGAAGCTGTGAGTGAGAGAGAGAGAAAGAAAGAGAAATTAGAGTGAGAAAGAGAGAGATAAAGAGAAGCTGTGAGTGGGAGAGAGAGAAAGAGTCTGTGAGTGAGAGAGAGAGAAGCTGTGAGTGAGAGAGAGAGAGAGCCTCTGTGAGTGAGAGAGAGAGAAAGAGAAGCTGTTAATGAGAGAGAGAGAGAAAGAGAAGCTGTGAGAGAGAGAAAGAGAAGCTGTGAGTGAGTGAGAGAGAGAAACGGAAGCTGTGAGTGAGAGAGAGAGAGAAAGAGAAGCTGTGAGTGAGAGAGAGAGAAAGAGAAGCTGTGAGTGTGAGAGAGAGAAAGAGAAGCTGTGAGTGAGAGAGAGAGAGAATGAGAAGCTGAGAGAGAGAGAGAAAGAGAAGCTGTGAGAGAGAGAGAAAGAGAAGCTGTGAGTGAGAGAGAGAAAGAGAAGATGTGAGTGAGAGAGAGGGAGAGAGAGAAAGAGAAGATGTGAGTGAGAGAGAGAGAGAAAGAGAAGCAGTGAGTGTGACAGGGAGAGAGTAAAAGAGAAGCTGTGAGTGAGAGAGAGAGAGAAAGAGAAGCTGTGAGTTAGAGAAAGAAAGAAAGCGAAGCAGTGAGTGAGAGAGAGAGAAAGAGAAACTGTGAGTGAGAGGAAGAGAAAGAGAAGCTGTGAGTGAGAGAGAGAGAGAAAGAGAAACTGTGTGTGTGTGAGAGAGAGAAACAGAAGCTGTGAGTGAGAGAGAGAGAGAAAGAGAAGCTGTGAGTGAGAGAGAGAGAGAAGCTGTGAGAGAGAGAGAGAAGCTGTGAGTGAGGGAGAGAGAAAGAGAAGCTGTGAGTGAGAGAGAGAGAGGCTGTGAGTGTGTGTGAGAGAGAAAGAGAAGCTGTGAGTGAGAGAGAGAGAGAGAAGCTGTGAGAGAGAGTGAGAAAGAGAAGATGTGAGTGAGAGAGAGGGAGAGAGAGAAAGAGAAGATGTGAGTGAGTGAGAGAGAGAAAGAGAAGCTGTGTGTGTGAGAGAGAAAGATAGTCTGAGAAAGAGAGAGTGAAAGAGAAGCTGTGAGTGAGAGAGAGAGAGAAGCTGTGAGTGAGAGAGTGAGAAAGAGAGAGTAAAAGAGAAGCTATGAGTGAGTGAGAGAGAGAGAAGCTGTGACAGAGAGAGAGAAGCTGTGAGTGAGAGAGAGAGAAAGAGAAGCTGTGAGTGAGAGAGAGAGACAAAGAGAAGCTGTGAGTGAGAGAGAAACAGAAGCTGAGAGTGAGTGAGAGAGAGAAAGAGAGAAATTAGAGTGAGAAAGAGAGAGAGAAAGAGAAGCTGTGAGTGGGAGAGAGAGAAAGAGTGTCTGTGAGTGAGAGAGAGAGAAAGAGAAGCTGTGAGTGAGTGAGAGAGAGAGAGAAGCTGTGAGTGAGAGAGAGAGAGAACCTGTGAGTAAGAGAGAGAGGAGAATCTGTGAGTGAGTGAGAGAGAGAAAGGGAAGATGTGAGTGAGTGAGAGAGAGAAAGAGAAGCTGTGTGTGTGTGAGAGAGAGAAAGAGAAGCTGTGAGTGAGAGAGAGAGAGAAGCTGTGAGAGAGAGAGAGAAGCTGTGAGTGAGGGAGAGAGAAAGAGAAGCTGTGAGTGAGAGAGAGAGAGAGGCTGTGTGTGTGAGAGAGAAAGAGAAGCTGTGAGTGAGAGAGAGAGAGAGAAGCTGTGAGAGAGAGAAAGAGAAGATGTGAGTGAGAGAGAGGGAGAGAGAGAAAGAGAAGATGTGAGTGAGTGAGAGAGAGAAAGAGAAGCTGTGTGTGTGAGAGAGAAAGATAGTCTGAGAAAGAGAGAGTGAAAGAGAAGCTGTGTGTGAGAGAGAGAGAGAAGCTGTGAGTGAGAGAGTGAGAAAGAGAGTGAGAAAGACAGAGTAAAAGAGAAGCTGTGAGTGAGAGAGAGAGAGAAGCTGTGACTGAGAGAGAGAAGCTGTGACTGAGAGAGAGAGAAAGAGAAGCTGTGAGTGAGAGAGAGAGAAAGAGAAGCTGTGAGTGACAGAGAGAGAGAAAGCAAAGCTGTGAGTGAGAGAGAGAGAGAGAAAGAGAAGCTGTGAGTGAGAGAGAGAGAAGCTGTGAGTGAGTGAGAGAGAGAAGCTGTGAGTGAGAGTGAGAAAGAGAGTGAAAAAGAGAGAGTAAAAGAGAAGCTGTGAGTGAGAGAGAGAGAGAATCTGTGAGTGATAGAGAGAGAAGCTGTGTGAGAGAGAGAGAGAAAGAGAAGCTGTGAGTGAGAGAGAAACAGAAGCTGAGAGTGAGAGAGAGAGAGAAGCTGTGAGTGAGAGAGAGAGAGAGAGAAATTAGAGTGAGAAAGAGAGAGAGAAAGTGAAGCTGTGAGTGGGAGAGAGAGAAAGAGTTCTGTGAGTGAGTGAGAGAGAAAGAGAAGCTGTGAGTGAGAGAGAGAGAGAAGCTGTGAGTGAGAGAGAAGGATAAGCCGTGAGAGAAAGGGAAGCTGTGAATGAGAGAGAGAGAGAGAGAGAAAGAAAGAGAAGATGTGTGAGAGAGAGAGAGAGAAAGAGAAGCAGTGAGTGAGAGAGAAAGAAAAAGAGAAGCTGTGAGTGAGAATGAGATAGAAAGAGAAGCTGTGAGTGAGTGAGAGAGAGATAGAGAAAGAGAAGCTGTGAGAGAGAAAGAGAGAAGCTGTGAGTGAGAGAGTGAGAGAGAAAGAGAAGCTGTGAGTGAGTGAGAGAGAGAGAAGCTGTGTGTGAGCGAGAGAGAGAGAAAGAGAAGCTGTGAGTGAGAGAGAGAAAGAGAAGCTGTGAGTGAGAGAGAGAAAGATAAGCTGTGAGTGAGAGAGAGAGAAAGAGAAGCTGAGTGAGTGAGAGAGAGCAAGGGAACCTGTGAGTGACAGAGAGAGATAGAAAGAGAAGCAGTGAGTGAGAGAGAGAGAGAAGCTGTGAGAGAGAGAGAGAAGCTGTGAGTGAGGGAGAGAGAAAGAGAAGCTGTGAGTGAGAGAGAGAGAGGCTGTGAGTGTGTGTGAGAGAGAAAGAGAAGCTGTGAGTGAGAGAGAGAGAGAGAGAAGCTGTGAGAGAGAGTGAGAAAGAGAAGATGTGAGTGAGAGAGAGGGAGAGAGAGAAAGAGAAGCTGTGAGTGAGAGAGAGAGAGAAGCTGTGAGTGAGAGAGTGAGAAAGAGAGTGAGAAAGAGAGAGTAAAAGAGAAGCTATGAGTGAGTGAGAGAGAGAGAAGCTGTGACTGAGAGAGAGAGAAGCTGTGAGTGAGAGAGAGAGAAAGAGAAGCTGTGAGTGAGAGAGAGAGACAAAGAGAAGCTGTGAGTGAGAGAGAAACAGAAGCTGAGAGTGAGTGAGAGAGAGAAAGAGAGAAATTAGAGTGAGAAAGAGAGAGAGAAAGAGAAGCTGTGAGTGGGAGAGAGAGAAAGAGTGTCTGTGAGTGAGAGAGAGAGAAAGAGAAGCTGTGAGTGAGTGAGAGAGAGAGAGAAGCTGTGAGTGAGAGAGAGAGAGAAGCTGTGAGAGAGAGAGAGAAGCTGTGAGTGAGGGAGAGAGAAAGAGAAGCTGTGAGTGAGAGAGAGAGAGGCTGTGAGTGTGTGTGAGAGAGAAAGAGAAGCTGTGAGTGAGAGAGAGAGAGAGAAGCTGTGAGAGAGAGTGAGAAAGAGAAGATGTGAGTGAGAGAGAGGGAGAGAGAGAAAGAGAAGATGTGAGTGAGTGAGAGAGAGAAAGAGAAGCTGTGTGTGTGAGAGAGAAAGATAGTCTGAGAAAGAGAGAGTGAAAGAGAAGCTGTGAGTGAGAGAGAGAGAGAAGCTGTGAGTGAGAGAGTGAGAAAGAGAGAGTAAAAGAGAAGCTATGAGTGAGTGAGAGAGAGAGAAGCTGTGACAGAGAGAGAGAAGCTGTGAGTGAGAGAGAGAGAAAGAGAAGCTGTGAGTGAGAGAGAGAGACAAAGAGAAGCTGTGAGTGAGAGAGAAACAGAAGCTGAGAGTGAGTGAGAGAGAGAAAGAGAGAAATTAGAGTGAGAAAGAGAGAGAGAAAGAGAAGCTGTGAGTGGGAGAGAGAGAAAGAGTGTCTGTGAGTGAGAGAGAGAGAAAGAGAAGCTGTGAGTGAGTGAGAGAGAGAGAGAAGCTGTGAGTGAGAGAGAGAGAGAACCTGTGAGTAAGAGAGAGAGGAGAATCTGTGAGTGAGTGAGAGAGAGAAAGGGAAGATGTGAGTGAGTGAGAGAGAGAAAGAGAAGCTGTGTGTGTGTGAGAGAGAGAAAGAGAAGCTGTGAGTGAGAGAGAGAGAGAAGCTGTGAGAGAGAGAGAGAAGCTGTGAGTGAGGGAGAGAGAAAGAGAAGCTGTGAGTGAGAGAGAGAGAGGCTGTGTGTGTGAGAGAGAAAGAGAAGCTGTGAGTGAGAGAGAGAGAGAGAAGCTGTGAGAGAGAGAAAGAGAAGATGTGAGTGAGAGAGAGGGAGAGAGAGAAAGAGAAGATGTGAGTGAGTGAGAGAGAGAAAGAGAAGCTGTGTGTGTGAGAGAGAAAGATAGTCTGAGAAAGAGAGAGTGAAAGAGAAGCTGTGTGTGAGAGAGAGAGAGAAGCTGTGAGTGAGAGAGTGAGAAAGAGAGTGAGAAAGACAGAGTAAAAGAGAAGCTGTGAGTGAGAGAGAGAGAGAGAAGCTGTGACTGAGAGAGAGAAGCTGTGACTGAGAGAGAGAGAAAGAGAAGCTGTGAGTGAGAGAGAGAGAAAGAGAAGCTGTGAGTGACAGAGAGAGAGAAAGCAAAGCTGTGAGTGAGAGAGAGAGAGAGAAAGAGAAGCTGTGAGTGAGAGAGAGAGAAGCTGTGAGTGAGTGAGAGAGAGAAGCTGTGAGTGAGAGTGAGAAAGAGAGTGAAAAAGAGAGAGTAAAAGAGAAGCTGTGAGTGAGAGAGAGAGAGAATCTGTGAGTGATAGAGAGAGAAGCTGTGTGAGAGAGAGAGAGAAAGAGAAGCTGTGAGTGAGAGAGAAACAGAAGCTGAGAGTGAGAGAGAGAGAGAAGCTGTGAGTGAGAGAGAGAGAGAGAGAAATTAGAGTGAGAAAGAGAGAGAGAAAGTGAAGCTGTGAGTGGGAGAGAGAGAAAGAGTTCTGTGAGTGAGTGAGAGAGAAAGAGAAGCTGTGAGTGAGAGAGAGAGAGAAGCTGTGAGTGAGAGAGAAGGATAAGCCGTGAGAGAAAGGGAAGCTGTGAATGAGAGAGAGAGAGAGAGAGAAAGAAAGAGAAGATGTGTGAGAGAGAGAGAGAGAAAGAGAAGCAGTGAGTGAGAGAGAAAGAAAAAGAGAAGCTGTGAGTGAGAATGAGATAGAAAGAGAAGCTGTGAGTGAGTGAGAGAGAGATAGAGAAAGAGAAGCTGTGAGAGAGAAAGAGAGAAGCTGTGAGTGAGAGAGTGAGAGAGAAAGAGAAGCTGTGAGTGAGTGAGAGAGAGAGAAGCTGTGTGTGAGCGAGAGAGAGAGAAAGAGAAGCTGTGAGTGAGAGAGAGAAAGAGAAGCTGTGAGTGAGAGAGAGAAAGATAAGCTGTGAGTGAGAGAGAGAGAAAGAGAAGCTGAGTGAGTGAGAGAGAGCAAGAGAACCTGTGAGTGACAGAGAGAGAGATAGAAAGAGAAGCAGTGAGTGAGAGAGAGAGAGAAGCTGTGAGAGAGAGAGAGAAGCTGTGAGTGAGGGAGAGAGAAAGAGAAGCTGTGAGTGAGAGAGAGAGAGGCTGTGAGTGTGTGTGAGAGAGAAAGAGAAGCTGTGAGTGAGAGAGAGAGAGAGAGAAGCTGTGAGAGAGAGTGAGAAAGAGAAGATGTGAGTGAGAGAGAGGGAGAGAGAGAAAGAGAAGCTGTGAGTGAGAGAGAGAGAGAAGCTGTGAGTGAGAGAGTGAGAAAGAGAGTGAGAAAGAGAGAGTAAAAGAGAAGCTATGAGTGAGTGAGAGAGAGAGAAGCTGTGACTGAGAGAGAGAGAAGCTGTGAGTGAGAGAGAGAGAAAGAGAAGCTGTGAGTGAGAGAGAGAGACAAAGAGAAGCTGTGAGTGAGAGAGAAACAGAAGCTGAGAGTGAGTGAGAGAGAGAAAGAGAGAAATTAGAGTGAGAAAGAGAGAGAGAAAGAGAAGCTGTGAGTGGGAGAGAGAGAAAGAGTGTCTGTGAGTGAGAGAGAGAGAAAGAGAAGCTGTGAGTGAGTGAGAGAGAGAGAGAAGCTGTGAGTGAGAGAGAGAGAGAACCTGTGAGTAAGAGAGAGAGGAGAATCTGTGAGTGAGTGAGAGAGAGAAAGGGAAGCTGTGAGTGAGTGAGAGAGAGAAAGAGAAGCTGTGTGTGTGTGTGAGAGAGAGAGAGAAGCTGTGAGTGAGAGAGAGAGAGAAGCTGTGAGAGAGAGAGAGAAGCTGTGAGTGAGGGAGAGAGAAAGAGAAGCTGTGAGTGAGAGAGAGAGAGGCTGTGTGTGTGAGAGAGAAAGAGAAGCTGTGAGTGAGAGAGAGAAAGATAGTCTGAGAAAGAGAGAGTGAAAGAGAAGCTGTGAGTGAGAGAGAGAGAGAAGCTGTGATTGAGAGAGTGAGAAAGAGAGTGAGAAAGAGAGAGTAAAAGAGAAGCTATGAGTGAGTGAGAGAGAGAGAAGCTGTGACTGAGAGAGAGAGAAGCTGTGAGTGAGAGAGAGAGAAAGAGAAGCTGTGAGTGAGAGAGAGAGACAAAGAGAAGCTGTGAGTGAGAGAGAAACAGAAGCTGAGAGTCAGTGAGAGAGAGAAAGAGAGAAATTAGAGTGAGAAAGAGAGAGAGAAAGAGAAGCTGTGAGTGGGAGAGAGAGAAAGAGAAGCTGTGTGTGAGAGAGAGAAAGATAGTCTGAGAAAGAGAGAGTGAAAGAGAAGCTGTGAGTGAGAGAGAGAGAAGCTGTGATTGAGAGAGTGAGAAAGAGAGTGAGAAAGAGAGAGTAAAAGAGAAGCTATGAGTGAGTGAGAGAGAGAGAAGCTGTGACTGAGAGAGAGAGAAGCTGTGAGTGAGAGAGAGAGAAAGAGAAGCTGTGAGTGAGAGAGAGAGACAAAGAGAAGCTGTGAGTGAGAGAGAAACAGAAGCTGAGAGTCAGTGAGAGAGAGAAAGAGAGAAATTAGAGTGAGAAAGAGAGAGAGAAAGAGAAGCTGTGAGTGGGAGAGAGAGAAAGAGTGTCTGTGAGTGAGAGAGAGAGAAAGAGAAGCTGTGAGTGAGTGAGAGAGAGAGAGAAGCTGTGAGTGAGAGAGAGAGAGAGAACCTGTGAGTAAGAGAGAGAGGAGAATCTGTGAGTGAGTGAGAGAGAGAAAGGGAAGCTGTGAGTGAGTGAGAGAGAGAAAGAGAAGCTGTGTCTGTGAGAGAGAGAGAAAGAGAAGCTGTGAGTGAGAGAGAGAAAAAAAAAGAAGCTGTGTGTGTGTGTGAGAGAAAGAGAAGCTGTGAGTGAGAGTGCGTGAGATAGAGAGAATGAGAAGCTGTGAGTGAGAGAGAGAGAGAGAGAAGCTGTGAGTGAGAGAGAGAGAGAACCTGTGAGTAAGAGAGAGAGGAGAATCTGTGAGTGAGTGAGAGAGAGAAAGGGAAGATGTGAGTGAGTGAGAGAGAGAAAGAGAAGCTGTGTGTGTGTGAGAGAGAGAAAGAGAAGCTGTGAGTGAGAGAGAGAGAGAAGCTGTGAGAGAGAGAGAGAAGCTGTGAGTGAGGGAGAGAGAAAGAGAAGCTGTGAGTGAGAGAGAGAGAGGCTGTGTGTGTGAGAGAGAAAGAGAAGCTGTGAGTGAGAGAGAGAGAGAGAAGCTGTGAGAGAGAGAAAGAGAAGATGTGAGTGAGAGAGAGGGAGAGAGAGAAAGAGAAGATGTGAGTGAGTGAGAGAGAGAAAGAGAAGCTGTGTGTGTGAGAGAGAAAGATAGTCTGAGAAAGAGAGAGTGAAAGAGAAGCTGTGTGTGAGAGAGAGAGAGAAGCTGTGAGTGAGAGAGTGAGAAAGAGAGTGAGAAAGACAGAGTAAAAGAGAAGCTGTGAGTGAGAGAGAGAGAGAGAAGCTGTGACTGAGAGAGAGAAGCTGTGACTGAGAGAGAGAGAAAGAGAAGCTGTGAGTGAGAGAGAGAGAAAGAGAAGCTGTGAGTGACAGAGAGAGAGAAAGCAAAGCTGTGAGTGAGAGAGAGAGAGAGAAAGAGAAGCTGTGAGTGAGAGAGAGAGAAGCTGTGAGTGAGTGAGAGAGAGAAGCTGTGAGTGAGAGTGAGAAAGAGAGTGAAAAAGAGAGAGTAAAAGAGAAGCTGTGAGTGAGAGAGAGAGAGAATCTGTGAGTGATAGAGAGAGAAGCTGTGTGAGAGAGAGAGAGAAAGAGAAGCTGTGAGTGAGAGAGAAACAGAAGCTGAGAGTGAGAGAGAGAGAGAAGCTGTGAGTGAGAGAGAGAGAGAGAGAAATTAGAGTGAGAAAGAGAGAGAGAAAGTGAAGCTGTGAGTGGGAGAGAGAGAAAGAGTTCTGTGAGTGAGTGAGAGAGAAAGAGAAGCTGTGAGTGAGAGAGAGAGAGAAGCTGTGAGTGAGAGAGAAGGATAAGCCGTGAGAGAAAGGGAAGCTGTGAATGAGAGAGAGAGAGAGAGAGAAAGAAAGAGAAGATGTGTGAGAGAGAGAGAGAGAAAGAGAAGCAGTGAGTGAGAGAGAAAGAAAAAGAGAAGCTGTGAGTGAGAATGAGATAGAAAGAGAAGCTGTGAGTGAGTGAGAGAGAGATAGAGAAAGAGAAGCTGTGAGAGAGAAAGAGAGAAGCTGTGAGTGAGAGAGTGAGAGAGAAAGAGAAGCTGTGAGTGAGTGAGAGAGAGAGAAGCTGTGTGTGAGCGAGAGAGAGAGAAAGAGAAGCTGTGAGTGAGAGAGAGAAAGAGAAGCTGTGAGTGAGAGAGAGAAAGATAAGCTGTGAGTGAGAGAGAGAGAAAGAGAAGCTGAGTGAGTGAGAGAGAGCAAGAGAACCTGTGAGTGACAGAGAGAGAGATAGAAAGAGAAGCAGTGAGTGAGAGAGAGAGAGAAGCTGTGAGAGAGAGAGAGAAGCTGTGAGTGAGGGAGAGAGAAAGAGAAGCTGTGAGTGAGAGAGAGAGAGGCTGTGAGTGTGTGTGAGAGAGAAAGAGAAGCTGTGAGTGAGTGAGAGAGAGAGAGAAGCTGTGAGAGAGAGTGAGAAAGAGAAGATGTGAGTGAGAGAGAGGGAGAGAGAGAAAGAGAAGCTGTGAGTGAGAGAGAGAGAGAAGCTGTGAGTGAGAGAGTGAGAAAGAGAGTGAGAAAGAGAGAGTAAAAGAGAAGCTATGAGTGAGTGAGAGAGAGAGAAGCTGTGACTGAGAGAGAGAGAAGCTGTGAGTGAGAGAGAGAGAAAGAGAAGCTGTGAGTGAGAGAGAGAGACAAAGAGAAGCTGTGAGTGAGAGAGAAACAGAAGCTGAGAGTGAGTGAGAGAGAGAAAGAGAGAAATTAGAGTGAGAAAGAGAGAGAGAAAGAGAAGCTGTGAGTGGGAGAGAGAGAAAGAGTGTCTGTGAGTGAGAGAGAGAGAAAGAGAAGCTGTGAGTGAGTGAGAGAGAGAGAGAAGCTGTGAGTGAGAGAGAGAGAGAACCTGTGAGTAAGAGAGAGAGGAGAATCTGTGAGTGAGTGAGAGAGAGAAAGGGAAGCTGTGAGTGAGTGAGAGAGAGAAAGAGAAGCTGTGTGTGTGTGTGAGAGAGAGAGAGAAGCTGTGAGTGAGAGAGAGAGAGAAGCTGTGAGAGAGAGAGAGAAGCTGTGAGTGAGGGAGAGAGAAAGAGAAGCTGTGAGTGAGAGAGAGAGAGGCTGTGTGTGTGAGAGAGAAAGAGAAGCTGTGAGTGAGAGAGAGAAAGATAGTCTGAGAAAGAGAGAGTGAAAGAGAAGCTGTGAGTGAGAGAGAGAGAGAAGCTGTGATTGAGAGAGTGAGAAAGAGAGTGAGAAAGAGAGAGTAAAAGAGAAGCTATGAGTGAGTGAGAGAGAGAGAAGCTGTGACTGAGAGAGAGAGAAGCTGTGAGTGAGAGAGAGAGAAAGAGAAGCTGTGAGTGAGAGAGAGAGACAAAGAGAAGCTGTGAGTGAGAGAGAAACAGAAGCTGAGAGTCAGTGAGAGAGAGAAAGAGAGAAATTAGAGTGAGAAAGAGAGAGAGAAAGAGAAGCTGTGAGTGGGAGAGAGAGAAAGAGAAGCTGTGTGTGAGAGAGAGAAAGATAGTCTGAGAAAGAGAGAGTGAAAGAGAAGCTGTGAGTGAGAGAGAGAGAAGCTGTGATTGAGAGAGTGAGAAAGAGAGTGAGAAAGAGAGAGTAAAAGAGAAGCTATGAGTGAGTGAGAGAGAGAGAAGCTGTGACTGAGAGAGAGAGAAGCTGTGAGTGAGAGAGAGAGAAAGAGAAGCTGTGAGTGAGAGAGAGAGACAAAGAGAAGCTGTGAGTGAGAGAGAAACAGAAGCTGAGAGTCAGTGAGAGAGAGAAAGAGAGAAATTAGAGTGAGAAAGAGAGAGAGAAAGAGAAGCTGTGAGTGGGAGAGAGAGATAGAGTGTCTGTGAGTGAGAGAGAGAGAAAGAGAAGCTGTGAGTGAGTGAGAGAGAGAGAGAAGCTGTGAGTGAGAGAGAGAGAGAGAACCTGTGAGTAAGAGAGAGAGGAGAATCTGTGAGTGAGTGAGAGAGAGAAAGGGAAGCTGTGAGTGAGTGAGAGAGAGAAAGAGAAGCTGTGTCTGTGAGAGAGAGAGAAAGAGAAGCTGTGAGTGAGAGAGAGAAAAAAAAAGAAGCTGTGTGTGTGTGTGAGAGAAAGAGAAGCTGTGAGTGAGAGTGCGTGAGATAGAGAGAATGAGAAGCTGTGAGTGAGAGAGAGAGAGAAAGAGAAGCTGTGAGTGAGAGAAAGAGAGAATGAGAAGCTGTGAGTGAGAGAGAGAGAAGCTGTGAGTGAGACAGAGAGAGAAATAGAAGCTGTGAGTGAGAGACAGAGGGAGAAAGATAAGCTGTGAGTGAGAGAGAGAGAAAGAGAAGCTGTGAGTGAGAGAGAGAGAAAGAGAAGCTGTGATTGAGAGTGAGAGAGAGAGATAAAGAGAAGCTGTGAGTGAGAGAGAGAGAAGCTGTGAGTGAGAGAGAGAGAAGCTGTGAGTGAGAGAGAGAAAGAGAAGCTGTGATTAAGAGTGAGAGAGAGAGAAGCTATGAGTGGGAGAGAGAGAAAGAGAGTCTGTGAGAGAGAGAGAAAGAGAAGCTGTGAGTGAGTGAGAGAGAGAAAGGGAAGTTGTGAGTGAGAGAGAGAGAAAGAGAACCTGTCAGTGAGAGAGAGAGAGAAAGAGAAGCTGTGAGTGAGAAGGAGAGGGAAAGAGAAGCTGTGAGTGAGTGAGCGAGAGAGAGAGAAAGAGAAGCTGTGAGAGAGAAAGAGAGAAGCTGTGAGTGAGAGAGTGAGAGAGAGAAAAGAAGCTGTTAGTGAGTGAGAGAGAGAGAGAAAGAGTTGTGAGTGAGAGAGAGAGAAGGAGAAGCTGTGAGTGAGAGAGAGAGAGAAAGAAAGAGAAGCTGTGAGTGAGAGAGAGAAAGAGAAGCTGTGAGTGAGAGGGAGAAAGAGAAAGAGAAGCAGAGAGTGACACAGAGAGAGAAGCTGTGAGTTAGAGAGAGAGAAAGAGAAGCTGTGAGTGACAGAGAGAGAGAAAGAGAAGCTGATAGTGAGAGAGAGAGAGAAATTGAAGCTGTGAGTGAGAGAGTGAGAAAGAGAGTGAGAAAGAGAGAGTAAAAGTGAAGCTATGAGTGAGTGAGAGAGAGAGAAGCTGTGACTGAGAGAGAGAGAAGCTGTGAGTGAGAGAGAGAAAGAGAAGCTGTGAGTGAGAGAGAGAGAGACAAAGAGAAGCTGTGAGTGAGAGAGAAACAGAAGCTGAGAGTGAGTGAGAGAGAAAGAGAAGCTGTGAGTGAAAGAGAGAGAAAGAGAAGCTGTGAGTTAGAGAGAGAGAAAGAGAGAAATTAGAGTGAGAAAGAGAGAGAGAGAGAAGCTGTGAGTGGGAGAGAGAGAAAGAGTGTCTGTGAGTGAGAGATAGAGAAAGAGAAGCTGTGAGTGAGAGAGAGAGAGAGAGAGAAGCTGTGAGTGAGAGAGAGAGAGAACCTGTGAGTAAGAGAGAGAGGAGAAGCTGTGAGTGAGTGAGAGAGAGAAAGGGAAGCTGTGAGTGAGTGAGAGAGAGAAAGAGAAGCTGTGTGTGTGTGAGAGAGAGAAAGAGAAGCTGTGAGTGAGAGAGAGAGAAAAAAGAAGCTGTGTGTGTGTGTGAGAGAAAGAGAAGCTGTGAGTGAGATAGAGAGAGAAAGAGAAGCTGTTAGTGAGAGAGAGGGAAAGAGAAGCTGTGAGTGAGAGTGAGGGAGAGAATCTTTGTGTGTGTGTGAGAGAGAAGATATGTGTGAGAGAAAGAAAGAGAAGCTGTGAGTGAGACAGAGAGAGGGAGAAAGAGAAGCTTTGTGTGTGTGAGAGAGAAAGAGAAGCTGTGAGTGAGAGTGAGTGAGATAGAGAGAATGAGAAGCTGTGAGTGAGAGAGAGAGAGAAAGAGAAGCTGTGAGTGAGAGAGAGAGAATGAGAAGCTGTGAGTGAGAGAGAGAAGCTGTGAGTGAGAGAGAGAGAGAGAGAAGATGTGAGTGAGAGAGAGAGAGAGAAAGAGAATCTGTGAGTGAGAGAGATAGAAAGTAAAAGAAGCTGTGAGTGAGACAGAGAGAGAAAGAGAAGCTGTGAGTGAGAGACAGAGGGAGAAAGAGAAGCTGTGAGAGTGAGAGAAAAAGAGAAGCTGTGAGTGAGTGAGAGAGAGAAAGAGAAGCTGTGAGTGAGAGAGAGAGAAAGAGAAGCTGTGAGTGAGAGAGAGAAGCTGTGAGTGAGAGAGAGAAAGAGAAGCTGTGATTAAGAGTGAGAGAGAGAAAGAGAAGCTGTGAGTGGGAGAGAGAGAAAGAGAGTCTGTGAGTGAGAGAGAGAGAAAGAGAAGCTGTGAGTGAGTGAGAGAGAGAAAGGGAAGCTGTGAGTGAGTGAGAGAGAAAGAGAACCTGTCAGTGAGAGAGAGAGAGAAAGAAAGAGAAGCTGTGAGTGAGAAGGAGAGGGAAAGAGAAGCTGTGAGTGAGTGAGCGAGAGAGAGAGAGAAAGAGAAGCTGTGAGAGAGAAAGAGAGAAGCTGTGAGTGAGAGAGTGAGAGAGAGAAAAGAAGCTGTTAGTGAGTGAGAGAGAGAGAGAGAAAGAGTTGTGAGTGAGACAGAGAGAAAGAAAGAGAAGCTGTGAGTGAGAGAGAGAGAGAGAGAAAGAGAAGCTGAGAGTGAGAGAGAGAAATTGAAGCTGTGAGTGAGAGAGAGAGAGAAAGAGAAGCTGTGTGTGTGAGAGAGAAAGATAGTATGAGAAAGAGAGAGTGAAAGAGAAGCTGTGAGAGAGAGAGAGAAGCTGTGAGTGAGAGAGTGAGAAAGAGAGTGAGAAAGAGAGAGTAAAAGAGAAGCTGTGAGTGAGATAGAGAGAGAGAAGCTGTGACTGAGAGAGAGAAGCTGTGACTGAGAGAGAGAGGGAAAGAGAAGCTGTGAGTGAGAGAGAGAGAAAGAGAAGCTGTGAGTGACAGAGAGAGAGAAAGCAAAGCTGTGAGTGAGAGAGAGAGAGAGAAAGAGAAGCTGTGAGTGAGAGAGAGAGAAGCTGTGAGTGAGTGAGAGAGAGAAGCTGTGAGTGAGAGTGAGAAAGAGAGTGAGAAAGAGAGAGTAAAAGAGAAGCTGTGAGTGAGAGAGAGAGAGAATCTGTGAGTGAGAGAGAGAGAAGCTGTGAGAGAGAGAGAAAGAGAAGCTGTGAGTGAGAGAGAAACAGAAGCTGAGAGTGAGAGAGAGAGAGAAGCTGTGAGTGAGAGAGAGAGAGAGAAAGAGAAATTAGAGTGAGAAAGAGAGAGAGAAAGAGAAGCTGTGAGTGGGAGAGAGAGAAAGAGTGTCTGTGAGTGAGAGAGAGAGAAAGAGAAGCTGTGAGTGAGAGGGAGAGAGAAGCTGTGAGTGTGAGAGAAGGATAAGCCGTGAGAGAAAGGGAAGCTGTGAATGAGAGAGAGAGAGAGAGAAAGAAAGAGAAGATGTGTGTGAGAGAGAGAGAGAGAGAAGCAGTGAGTGAGAGAGAAAGAAAAAGAGAAGCTGTGAGTGAGAATGAGATAGAAAGAGAAGCTGTGAGTGAGTGAGAGAGAGATAGAGAAAGAGAAGCTGTGAGTGAGAGAGTGAGAGAGAAAGAGAAGCTGTGAGTGAGTGAGAGAGAGAGAAGCTGTGTGTGAGCGAGAGAGAGAGAAAGAGAAGCTGTGAGTGAGAGAGAGAAAGAGAAGCTGTGAGTGAGAGAGAGAAAGATAAGCTGTGAGTGAGGGAGAGAGAAAGAGAAGCTGAGTGAGTGAGAGAGAGCAAGGGAACCTGTGAGTGACAGAGAGAGAGATGGAAAGAGAAGCTGTGAGTGAGAGAGAGAGAAAGAGAAGCTGAGAGTGAGAGAGAGAGAGAAAGAGAAGCTGTGAGTGAGAAGGAGAGGGAAAGAGAAGCTGTGAGTGAGTGAGTGAGAGAGAGAGAGAAAAAGACAAGCTGAGAGAGAAAGAGAGAAGCTGTGAGTGAGTGAGAGAGAAAGAGAAGCTGTGAGTGAGAGAGAGAGAGAAGGAGAAGCTGTGTGTGAGAGAGAGAAATTAGAGTGAGAAAGAGAGAGAGAAAGAGAAGCTGTGAGTGGGAGAGAGAGAGAAAGAGAAGCTGTGTGTGAGTGAGAGAGAGAGAAGCTGTGAGTGAGAGAGAGGAAGGGAAACTGTGAGTGAGAGAGAGAGAGAGAAGCTGTGAGTGAGACAGAGAGAGAGAAAGAGAAGCTGTGAGAGAGAGAGGGAGGGAGAAAGAAAAGCTGTGTGTGAGAGAGAGAGATAAGCTGTGAGTGTGTGAGAGAGAGAAAGAGAAGCTGTGAGTGAGAGAGAGAGAAAGAAAGAGAAATTAGAGTAAGAGAGAGATAAAGAGAAGCTGTGAGTGGGAGAGAGAGAAAGAGAGTCTGTGAGTGAGAGAGAGAGAAGCTGTGAGTGAGAGAGAGAGAGAGCCTCTGTGAGTGAGAGAGAGAGAAAGAGAAGCTGTTAATGAGAGTGAGAGAGAAAGAGAAGCTGTGAGAGAGAGAAAGAGAAGCTGTGAGTGAGTGAGAGAGAGAAACGGAAGCTGTGAGTGAGAGAGAGAGAGAAAGAGAAGCTGTGAGTGAGAGAGAGAAAGAGAAGCTGTGAGTGTGAGAGAGAAAGAGAAGCTGTGAGTGAGAGAGAGAGAGAATGAGAAGCTGAGAGAGAGAGAGAAAGAGAAGCTGTGAGAGAGAGAGAAAGAGAAGCTGTGAGTGAGAGAGAGAAAGAGAAGATGTGAGTGAGAGAGAGGGAGAGAGAGAAAGAGAAGATGTGAGTGAGAGAGAGAGAGAAAGAGAAGCAGTGAGTGTGTGTAAGAGAGAAACAGAAGCTGTGAGTGAGAGAGAGAGAGAAAGAGAAGCTGTGAGTGAGAGAGAGAGAAGCTGTGAGAGAGAGAGAGAAGCTGTGAGTGAGGGAGAGAGAAAGAGAAGCTGTGAGTGAGAGAGAGAGAGGCTGTGAGTGTGTGTGAGAGAGAAAGAGAAGCTGTGAGTGAGTGAGAGAGAGAGAGAAGCTGTGAGAGAGAGTGAGAAAGAGAAGATGTGAGTGAGAGAGAGGGAGAGAGAGAAAGAGAAGATGTGAGTGAGAGAGAGAGACAAAGAGAAGCTGTGAGTGAGAGAGAAACAGAAGCTGAGAGTGAGTGAGAGAGAGAAAGAGAAGCTGTGAGTGAAAGAGAGAGAAAGAGAAGCTGTGAGTTAGAGAGAGAGAAAGAGAGAAATTAGTGAGAAAGAGAGAGAGAGAGAAGCTGTGAGTGGGAGAGAGAGAAAGAGTGTCTGTGAGTGAGAGAGAGAGAAAGAGAAGCTGTGAGTGATAGAGAGAGAGAGAAGCTGTGAGTGAGAGAGAGAGAGAGAACCTGTGAGTAAGAGAGAGAGGAGAAGCTGTGAGTGAGTGAGAGAGAGAAAGGGAAGCTGTGAATGAGTGAGAGAGAGAAAGAGAAGCTGTGTGTTTGTGAGAGAGAGAAAGAGAAGCTGTGAGTGAGAGAGAGAGAAAAAAGAAGCTGTGTGTGTGTGAGAGAGAAAGAGAAGCTGTGAGTGAGATAGAGAGAGAAAGAGAAGCTGTTAGTGAGAGAGAGGGAAAGAGAAGCTGTGAGTGAGAGTGAGGGAGAGAATCTTTGTGTGTGTGAGAGAGAGAAGATATGATTGAGAGAAAGAAAGAGAAGCTGTGAGTGAGACAGAGAGAGGGAGAAAGAGAAGCTTTGTGTGTGTGAGAGAGAAAGAGAAGCTGTGAGTGAGAGTGAGTGAGATAGAGAGAATGAGAAGCTGTGAGTGAGAGAGAGAGAGAAAGAGAAGCTGTGAGTGAGAGAGAGAGAATGAGAAGCTGTGAGTGAGAGAGAGAAGCTGTGAGTGAGAGAGAGAGAGAGAGAAGATGTGAGTGAGAGAGAGAGAGAGAAAGAGAATCTGTGAGTGAGAGAGATAGAAAGTAAAAGAAGCTGTGAGTGAGACAGAGAGAGAAAGAGAAGCTGTGAGAGAGAGAGAAAAAGAGAAGCTGTGAGTGAGTGAGAGAGAGAAAGAGAAGCTGTGAGTGAGAGAGAGAGAAAGAGAAGCTGTGAGTGAGAGAGAGAGAAGCTGTGAGTGAGAGAGAGAAAGAGAAGCTGTGATTAAGAGTGAGAGAGAGAAAGAGAAGCTGTGAGTGGGAGAGAGAGAAAGAGAGTCTGTGAGTGAGAGAGAGAGAAAGAGAAGCTGTGAGTGAGTGAGAGAGAGAAAGGGAAGCTGTGAGTGAGTGAGAGAGAAAGAGAACCTGTCAGTGAGAGAGAGAGAGAAAGAAAGAGAAGCTGTGAGTGAGAAGGAGAGGGAAAGAGAAGCTGTGAGTGAGTGAGCGAGAGAGAGAGAGAAAGAGAAGCTGTGAGAGAGAAAGAGAGAAGCTGTGAGTGAGAGAGTGAGAGAGAGAAAAGAAGCTGTTAGTGAGTGAGAGAGAGAGAGAGAAAGAGTTGTGAGTGAGACAGAGAGAAAGAAAGAGAAGCTGTGAGTGAGAGAGAGAGAGAGAGAAAGAGAAGCTGAGAGTGAGAGAGAGAAATTGAAGCTGTGAGTGAGAGAGAGAGAGAGAGAAGCAGTGTGTGTGAGAGAGAAAGATAGTATGAGAAAGAGAGAGTGAAAGAGAAGCTGTGAGAGAGAGAGAGAGAAGCTGTGAGTGAGAGAGTGAGAAAGAGAGTGAGAAAGAGAGAGTAAAAGAGAAGCTGTGAGTGAGAGAGAGAGAGAGAAGCTGTGACTGAGAGAGAGAAGCTGTGACTGAGAGAGAGAGAGAAAGAGAAGCTGTGAGTGAGAGAGAGAGAAAGAGAAGCTGTGAGTGACAGAGAGAGAGAAAGCAAAGCTGTGAGTGAGAGAGAGAGAGAGAAAGAGAAGCTGTGAGTGAGAGAGAGAGAAGCTGTGAGTGAGTGAGAGAGAGAAGCTGTGAGTGAGAGTGAGAAAGAGAGTGAGAAAGAGAGAGTAAAAGAGAAGCTGTGAGTGAGAGAGAGAGAGAATCTGTGAGTGAGAGAGAGAGAAGCTGTGAGAGAGAGAGAAAGAAAGAGAAGCTGTGAGTGAGAGAGAAACAGAAGCTGAGAGTGAGAGAGAGAGAAGCTGTGAGTGAGAGAGAGAGAGAGAAATAGAAATTAGAGTGAGAAAGAGAGAGAGAAAGAGAAGCTGTGAGTGGGAGAGAGAGAAAGAGTGTCTGTGAGTGAGAGAGAGAGAAAGAGAAGCTGTGAGTGAGAGAGAGAGAGAAGCTGTGAGTGAGAGAGAAGGATAAGCCGTGAGAGAAAGGGAAGCTGTGAATGAGAGAGAGAGAGAGAGAAAGAAAGAGAAGATGTGTGAGAGAGAGAGGGAGAGAGAGAGAAGCAGTGAGTGAGAGAGAAAGAAAAAGAGAAGCTGTGAGTGAGAATGAGATAGAAAGAGAAGCTGTGAGTGAGTGAGAGAGAGAGAGAGAAAGAGAAGCTGTGAGAGAGAAAGAGAGAAGCTGTGAGTGAGAGAGTGAGAGAGAAAGAGAAGCTGTGAGTGAGTGAGAGAGAGAGAAGCTGTGTGTGAGCGAGAGAGAGAGAAAGAGAAGCTGTGAGTGAGAGAGAGAAAGAGAAGCTGTGAGTGAGAGAGAGAAAGATAAGCTGTGAGTGAGAGAGAGAGAAAGAGAAGCTGAGTGAGTGAGAGAGAGCAAGGGAACCTGTGAGTGACAGAGAGAGAGATGGAAAGAGAAGCTGTGAGTGAGAGAGAGAAAGAGAAGCTGAGAGTGAGAGAGAGAGAGAAAGAGAAGCTGTGAGTGAGAAGGAGAGGGAAAGAGAAGCTGTGAGTGAGTGAGTGAGAGAGAGAGAGAGAAAGACAAGCTGAGAGAGAAAGAGAGAAGCTGTGAGTGAGTGAGAGAGAAAGAGAAGCTGTGAGTGAGAGAGAGAGAGAAGGAGAAGCTGTGTGTGAGAGAGAGAAATTAGAGTGAGAAAGAGAGAGAGAAAGAGAAGCTGTGAGTGGGAGAGAGAGAGAAAGAGAAGCTGTGTGTGAGTGAGAGAGAGAGAAGCTGTGAGTGAGAGAGAGGAAGGGAAACTGTGAGTGAGAGAGAGAGAGAGAAGCTGTGAGTGAGACAGAGAGAGAGAAAGAGAAGCTGTGAGAGAGAGAGGGAGGGAGAAAGAAAAGCTGTGTGTGAGAGAGAGAGATAAGCTGTGAGTGTGTGAGAGAGAGAAAGAGAAGCTGTGAGTGAGAGAGAGAGAAAGAAAGAGAAATTAGAGTGAGAAAGAGAGAGATAAAGAGAAGCTGTGAGTGGGAGAGAGAGAAAGAGAGTCTGTGAGTGAGAGAGAGAGAAGCTGTGAGTGAGAGAGAGAGAGAGCCTCTGTGAGTGAGAGAGAGAGAAAGAGAAGCTGTTAATGAGAGAGAGAGAGAAAGAGAAGCTGTGAGAGAGAGAAAGAGAAGCTGTGAGTGAGTGAGAGAGAGAAACGGAAGCTGTGAGTGAGAGAGAGAGAGAAAGAGAAGCTGTGAGTGAGAGAGAGAAAGAGAAGCTGTGAGTGTGAGAGAGAGAAAGAGAAGCTGTGAGTGAGAGAGAGAGAGAATGAGAAGCTGAGAGAGAGAGAGAAAGAGAAGCTGTGAGAGAGAGAGAAAGAGAAGCTGTGGGTGAGAGAGAGAAAGAGAAGATGTGAGTGAGAGAGAGGGAGAGAGAGAAAGAGAAGATGTGAGTGAGAGAGAGAGAGAAAGAGAAGCAGTGTGTGACAGGGAGAGAGTAAAAGAGAAGCTGTGAGTGAGAGAGAGAGAGAAAGAGAAGCTGTGAGTTAGAGGAAGAGAAAGAGAAGCTGTGAGTGAGAGAGAGAGAGAAAGAGAAACTGTGTGTGTGTGAGAGAGAGAAACAGAAGCTGTGAGTGAGAGAGAGAGAGAAAGAGAAGCTGTGAGTGAGAGAGAGAGAGAAGCTGTGAGAGAGAGAGAGAAGCTGTGAGTGAGGGAGAGAGAAAGAGAAGCTGTGAGTGAGAGAGAGAGAGGCTGTGAGTGTGTGTGAGAGAGAAAGAGAAGCTGTGAGTGAGAGAGAGAGAGAGAGAAGCTGTGAGAGAGAGTGAGAAAGAGAAGATGTGAGTGAGAGAGAGGGAGAGAGAGAAAGAGAAGATGTGAGTGAGAGAGAGAGAGAAAGAGAAGCAGTGAGTGTGACAGGGAGAGAGTAAAAGAGAAGCTGTGAGTGAGAGAGAGAGAGAAAGAGAAGCTGTGAGTTAGAGAAAGAAAGAAAGCGAAGCAGTGAGTGAGAGAGAGAGAGAGAAAGAGAAGCAGTGAGTGAGTGAGAGAGAGAAGATGTGAGTGAGTGAGAGAGAGAAAGAGAAGCTGTGTGTGATAGAGAGAGAGAAAGAGAAGCTGTGAGTGAGATAGAGAGAGAAAGAGAAGCTGTTGGTGAGAGAGAGGGAAAGAGCTGTGAGTGAGAGTGAGAGAGCGAAGCTGTGTGTGTGTGAGAGAGAGAAGATGTGAGTGAGAGAGAAAATAAAGCTGTGAGTGTGTGAGAGAGAGAGAAGATGTGAGTGAGATAGAGAGAGAAAGAGAAGCTGTGAGTGAGAGAGAGAGAAAGAGCTGTGAGTGAGAGAGAGGGAAAGAGAGAAAGAGAAGATGTGAGTGAGGGAGAGAGAGAAAGAGAAGCAGTGAGTGAGAGAGAGAGAGAGAGAAAGAGAAGCTGTGAGTGAGACAGAGAGAGAGAAAGAGAAGCTATGAGAGAGAGAGGGAGGGAGAAAGAGAAGCTGTGAGAGAGAGAGAGAAAGAGAAGCTGTGAGTGAGAGGGAGAGAGAGAAACAGAAGCTGTGAGTGAGAAGGTGTGGGAAAGAGAAGCTGTGAGTGAGTGAGAGAGAGAGAGAGAAAGAGAAGCTGTTAGTGAGAGTGAGAGAGAGAGAGAAAGAAAAGCTGTGAGTGAGAGAGAAAGAGAAGCTGTGAGTGAGAGAGAGAGAGAGAGAAGCTGTGAGTGAATGAGAGAGAGAAATGGAAGCTGTGAGTGAGAGAGAGAGAGAAAGAGAAGCTGTGAGTGAGAGAGAGAGAAAGAGAAGCTGTGAGTGTGTGAGAGAGAAAGAGAAGCTGTGAGTGTGTGTGAGAGAAAGAGAAGCTGTGAGTGAGAAGGAGTGGGAAAGAGAAGCTGTGAGTGAGTGAGAGAGAGAGAGAGAAAGAGAAGCTGTTAGTGAGAGTGAGAGAGAGAGAAAGAAAGAAAAGCTGTGAGTGAGAGAGAAAGAGAAGCTGTGAGTGAGAGAGAGAGAGAGAAAGAGAAGCTGTGAGGGAGAGAGAGAAAGAGAAGCTGTGAGTGACACACAGAGAGAGAAGATGTGAGTTAGAGAGAGAGAGAAAGAGAAGCTATGAGTGACAGAGAGAGAAAGAGAAGCTGAGAGTGAGAGGGAGAGAGAAAGTGAAGCTGTGAGTGAGATTGAGAGAGAAAGAGAAGCTGTGTGTGTGTGAGAGAGAGAAAGATAGTCTGAGAAAGAGAGAGTGAAAGAGAAGCTGTGAGTGAGAGAGAGAGAGGGAGAAAGAAAAGCTGTGTGACAGAGAGAGAGAAAGAGAAGCTGTGAGTGAGAGTGAGAGAGAGAGAGAAAGAGAAGCTGTGAGTGAGTGAGAGAGAGAATGAGAAGCTGTGAGTGAGAGAGAGAGAAGCTGTGAGTGAGAGAGAGAAAGGGAAGCTGTGAGTGAGAGAGAGAGAGAAGATTTGAGTGAGAGAGAGAGAGAGAAAGAGAAGCTGTGAGTGAGAGAGATAGAAAGAAAGAGAAGCTGTGAGTGAGAGAGAGAGAGAAGCTGTGAGTGAGTGAGAGAGAGAAAGAGAAGCTGTGTGTGTGAGAGAGAGAAAGAGAAGCTGTGAGTGAGAGAGAGAGAAAAAGAAGCTGTGTGTTTGTGAGAGAGAGAGAAAGAGAAGCTGTGAGTGAGATAGAGAGAGAAAGAGAAGCTGTTAGTGAGAGAGAGGGAAAGAGAAGCTGTGAGTGAGAGTGAGAGAGTGAAGCTGTGTGTGTGAGAGAGAGAAGATGTGAGTGAGAGAGAGAGAGAAAGAGAAGCTGTGAGTGAGAGAGAGAGAGAAAGAGAAGCTGTGAGTGAGAGAGAGAGAGGGAGAAAGAGAAGCTGTGTGATAGAGAGAGAAAAAGAGAAGCTGTGTGTGTGTGAGAGAGACAAAGATAGTCTGAGAAAGAGAGAGTGAAAGAGAAGCTGTGAGAGAGAGAGAAAGAGAAGCTGTGAGTGAGAGAGAGAGAAAGAGAAGCTGTGAGTGACAGAGAGAGAGAAAGCAAAGCTGTGAGTGAGAGAGAGAGAGAGAAAGAGAAGCTGTGAGTGAGAGAGAGAGAAGCTGTGAGTGAGTGAGAGAGAGAAGCTGTGAGTGAGAGTGAGAAAGAGAGTGAGAAAGAGA
Organism: Bradypodion pumilum; assembly: GCA_035047305.1. Taxonomy (NCBI): domain Eukaryota; kingdom Metazoa; phylum Chordata; class Lepidosauria; order Squamata; family Chamaeleonidae; genus Bradypodion; species Bradypodion pumilum. The sequence continues at coordinate 266,890,783 of JAWDJD010000001.1, read as the reverse complement.
GAGTAAAAGAGAAGCTGTGAGTGAGAGAGAGAGAGAATCTGTGAGTGAGAGAGAGAGAAGCTGTGAGAGAGAGAGAAAGAAAGAGAAGCTGTGAGTGAGAGAGAAACAGAAGCTGAGAGTGAGAGAGAGAGAAGCTGTGAGTGAGAGAGAGAGAGAGAAATAGAAATTAGAGTGAGAAAGAGAGAGAGAAAGAGAAGCTGTGAGTGGGAGAGAGAGAAAGAGTGTCTGTGAGTGAGAGAGAGAGAAAGAGAAGCTGTGAGTGAGAGAGAGAGAGAAGCTGTGAGTGAGAGAGAAGGATAAGCCGTGAGAGAAAGGGAAGCTGTGAATGAGAGAGAGAGAGAGAGAAAGAAAGAGAAGATGTGTGAGAGAGAGAGGGAGAGAGAGAGAAGCAGTGAGTGAGAGAGAAAGAAAAAGAGAAGCTGTGAGTGAGAATGAGATAGAAAGAGAAGCTGTGAGTGAGTGAGAGAGAGAGAGAAAAAGAGAAGCTGTGAGAGAGAAAGAGAGAAGCTGTGAGTGAGAGAGTGAGAGAGAAAGAGAAGCTGTGAGTGAGTGAGAGAGAGAGAAGCTGTGTGTGAGCGAGAGAGAGAGAAAGAGAAGCTGTGAGTGAGAGAGAGAAAGAGAAGCTGTGAGTGAGAGAGAGAAAGATAAGCTGTGAGTGAGAGAGAGAGAAAGAGAAGCTGAGTGAGTGAGAGAGAGCAAGGGAACCTGTGAGTGACAGAGAGAGAGATGGAAAGAGAAGCTGTGAGTGAGAGAGAGAAAGAGAAGCTGAGAGTGAGAGAGAGAGAGAAAGAGAAGCTGTGAGTGAGAAGGAGAGGGAAAGAGAAGCTGTGAGTGAGTGAGTGAGAGAGAGAGAGAGAAAGACAAGCTGAGAGAGAAAGAGAGAAGCTGTGAGTGAGTGAGAGAGAAAGAGAAGCTGTGAGTGAGAGAGAGAGAGAAGGAGAAGCTGTGTGTGAGAGAGAGAAATTAGAGTGAGAAAGAGAGAGAGAAAGAGAAGCTGTGAGTGGGAGAGAGAGAGAAAGAGAAGCTGTGTGTGAGTGAGAGAGAGAGAAGCTGTGAGTGAGAGAGAGGAAGGGAAACTGTGAGTGAGAGAGAGAGAGAGAGAAGCTGTGAGTGAGACAGAGAGAGAGAAAGAGAAGCTGTGAGAGAGAGAGGGAGGGAGAAAGAAAAGCTGTGTGTGAGAGAGAGAGATAAGCTGTGAGTGTGTGAGAGAGAGAAAGAGAAGCTGTGAGTGAGAGAGAGAGAAAGAAAGAGAAATTAGAGTGAGAAAGAGAGAGATAAAGAGAAGCTGTGAGTGGGAGAGAGAGAAAGAGAGTCTGTGAGTGAGAGAGAGAGAAGCTGTGAGTGAGAGAGAGAGAGAGCCTCTGTGAGTGAGAGAGAGAGAAAGAGAAGCTGTTAATGAGAGAGAGAGAGAAAGAGAAGCTGTGAGAGAGAGAAAGAGAAGCTGTGAGTGAGTGAGAGAGAGAAACGGAAGCTGTGAGTGAGAGAGAGAGAGAAAGAGAAGCTGTGAGTGAGAGAGAGAAAGAGAAGCTGTGAGTGTGAGAGAGAGAAAGAGAAGCTGTGAGTGAGAGAGAGAGAGAATGAGAAGCTGAGAGAGAGAGAGAAAGAGAAGCTGTGAGAGAGAGAGAAAGAGAAGCTGTGGGTGAGAGAGAGAAAGAGAAGATGTGAGTGAGAGAGAGGGAGAGAGAGAAAGAGAAGATGTGAGTGAGAGAGAGAGAGAAAGAGAAGCAGTGTGTGACAGGGAGAGAGTAAAAGAGAAGCTGTGAGTGAGAGAGAGAGAGAAAGAGAAGCTGTGAGTTAGAGGAAGAGAAAGAGAAGCTGTGAGTGAGAGAGAGAGAGAAAGAGAAACTGTGTGTGTGTGAGAGAGAGAAACAGAAGCTGTGAGTGAGAGAGAGAGAGAAAGAGAAGCTGTGAGTGAGAGAGAGAGAGAAGCTGTGAGAGAGAGAGAGAAGCTGTGAGTGAGGGAGAGAGAAAGAGAAGCTGTGAGTGAGAGAGAGAGAGGCTGTGAGTGTGTGTGAGAGAGAAAGAGAAGCTGTGAGTGAGAGAGAGAGAGAGAGAAGCTGTGAGAGAGAGTGAGAAAGAGAAGATGTGAGTGAGAGAGAGGGAGAGAGAGAAAGAGAAGATGTGAGTGAGAGAGAGAGAGAAAGAGAAGCAGTGAGTGTGACAGGGAGAGAGTAAAAGAGAAGCTGTGAGTGAGAGAGAGAGAGAAAGAGAAGCTGTGAGTTAGAGAAAGAAAGAAAGCGAAGCAGTGAGTGAGAGAGAGAGAGAGAAAGAGAAGCAGTGAGTGAGTGAGAGAGAGAAGATGTGAGTGAGTGAGAGAGAGAAAGAGAAGCTGTGTGTGATAGAGAGTGAGAAAGAGAAGCTGTGAGTGAGATAGAGAGAGAAAGAGAAGCTGTTGGTGAGAGAGAGGGAAAGAGCTGTGAGTGAGAGTGAGAGAGCGAAGCTGTGTGTGTGTGAGAGAGAGAAGATGTGAGTGAGAGAGAAAATAAAGCTGTGAGTGTGTGAGAGAGAGAGAAGATGTGAGTGAGATAGAGAGAGAAAGAGAAGCTGTGAGTGAGAGAGAGAGAAAGAGCTGTGAGTGAGAGAGAGGGAAAGAGAGAAAGAGAAGATGTGAGTGAGGGAGAGAGAGAAAGAGAAGCAGTGAGTGAGAGAGAGAGAGAGAGAAAGAGAAGCTGTGAGTGAGACAGAGAGAGAGAAAGAGAAGCTATGAGAGAGAGAGGGAGGGAGAAAGAGAAGCTGTGAGAGAGAGAGAGAAAGAGAAGCTGTGAGTGAGAGGGAGAGAGAGAAACAGAAGCTGTGAGTGAGAAGGTGTGGGAAAGAGAAGCTGTGAGTGAGTGAGAGAGAGAGAGAGAAAGAGAAGCTGTTAGTGAGAGTGAGAGAGAGAGAGAAAGAAAAGCTGTGAGTGAGAGAGAAAGAGAAGCTGTGAGTGAGAGAGAGAGAGAGAGAAGCTGTGAGTGAATGAGAGAGAGAAATGGAAGCTGTGAGTGAGAGAGAGAGAGAAAGAGAAGCTGTGAGTGAGAGAGAGAGAAAGAGAAGCTGTGAGTGTGTGAGAGAGAAAGAGAAGCTGTGAGTGTGTGTGAGAGAAAGAGAAGCTGTGAGTGAGAAGGAGTGGGAAAGAGAAGCTGTGAGTGAGTGAGAGAGAGAGAGAGAAAGAGAAGCTGTTAGTGAGAGTGAGAGAGAGAGAAAGAAAGAAAAGCTGTGAGTGAGAGAGAAAGAGAAGCTGTGAGTGAGAGAGAGAGAGAGAAAGAGAAGCTGTGAGGGAGAGAGAGAAAGAGAAGCTGTGAGTGACACACAGAGAGAGAAGATGTGAGTTAGAGAGAGAGAGAAAGAGAAGCTATGAGTGACAGAGAGAGAAAGAGAAGCTGAGAGTGAGAGGGAGAGAGAAAGTGAAGCTGTGAGTGAGATTGAGAGAGAAAGAGAAGCTGTGTGTGTGTGAGAGAGAGAAAGATAGTCTGAGAAAGAGAGAGTGAAAGAGAAGCTGTGAGTGAGAGAGAGAGAGGGAGAAAGAAAAGCTGTGTGACAGAGAGAGAGAAAGAGAAGCTGTGAGTGAGAGTGAGAGAGAGAGAGAAAGAGAAGCTGTGAGTGAGTGAGAGAGAGAATGAGAAGCTGTGAGTGAGAGAGAGAGAAGCTGTGAGTGAGAGAGAGAAAGGGAAGCTGTGAGTGAGAGAGAGAGAGAAGATTTGAGTGAGAGAGAGAGAGAGAAAGAGAAGCTGTGAGTGAGAGAGATAGAAAGAAAGAGAAGCTGTGAGTGAGAGAGAGAGAGAAGCTGTGAGTGAGTGAGAGAGAGAAAGAGAAGCTGTGTGTGTGAGAGAGAGAAAGAGAAGCTGTGAGTGAGAGAGAGAGAAAAAGAAGCTGTGTGTTTGTGAGAGAGAGAGAAAGAGAAGCTGTGAGTGAGATAGAGAGAGAAAGAGAAGCTGTTAGTGAGAGAGAGGGAAAGAGAAGCTGTGAGTGAGAGTGAGAGAGTGAAGCTGTGTGTGTGAGAGAGAGAAGATGTGAGTGAGAGAGAGAGAGAAAGAGAAGCTGTGAGTGAGAGAGAGAGAGAAAGAGAAGCTGTGAGTGAGAGAGAGAGAGGGAGAAAGAGAAGCTGTGTGATAGAGAGAGAAAAAGAGAAGCTGTGTGTGTGTGAGAGAGACAAAGATAGTCTGAGAAAGAGAGAGTGAAAGAGAAGCTGTGAGAGTGAGAGAAAGAGAAGCTGTTGGTGAGAGTGAGAGAGAGAGAGAAAGAGAAGCTGTGAGTGAGAGAGTTAGAAAGAGAATCTGTGAGTGAGAGAGAGAGAGAGAAAGAGAAGCTGTGAGTGAGAGAGAGAAAGAGAAGCTGTGAGTGAGAGGGAGAGAGAGAAAGAGAAGCTGAGACTGACACAGAGAGTTGAAGCTGTGAGTTAGAGAGAGAGAGAAAGAGATGCTGTGAGTGACAGAGAGAGAGAAAGAGAAGCTGAGAGTGTGTGAGAGAGAGAAAGAGAAGCTGAGAAAGAGAGTGTGAAAGAGAAGCTGTGTGTGTGTGAGAGAGAAGCTGTGAGTGAGAGAGTGAGAAAGAGAGAGTAAAAGAGAAGCTGTGAGTGAGAAAGAGAAGCTGTGAGTGAGAGAGAGAGAAGATGTGAGTGAGAGAGTGAGAGAAAGAGAAGCTGAGAGTGAGAGAGAGAGAAAGATAATCTGAGAACGGGAGAGTGAAAGAGAAGTTGTGAGTGAGAGAGAGAGAGAAACAGAAGCTGTGAGTGAGAGAGAAACAGAAGCTGAGTGTGAGTGAAGGAGAGAAAGAGAATGTGTGAGTGAGAGAGAGAGAAAGAGAAGCTGTGAGTGAGAGAGAGAGAAAGAGAAATTAGAGTGAAAAAGAGAGAGAGAAAGAGAAACTGTGAGTGGGAGAGAGAGAGAGTGTGTGTGAGTGAGAGAGACAGAGAGAGAAAGAGAAGCTGTGAGTGAGAGAGAGAGAGATCCTGTGAGTGAGAGAGAGAGGAGAACCTGTGAGTGAGTGAGAGAGAGAAAGGGAAGCTGTGAGTGAGTGAGAGAGAGAAAGAGAAGCTGTGTGTGTGTGACAGAGAGAAAGAGAAGCTGTGAGTGAGAGAGAGAGAAAAAGAAGCTGTGTGTGTGTGAGAGAAAGAGAATCTGTGAGTGAGATAGAGAGAGAAAGAGAAGCTGTTAGTGAGAGAGAGGGAAAGAGAAGCTGTGAGTGAGAGTGAGAGAGAGAAGCTGTGTGTGTGTGAGAGAGAGAAGATATGAGTGAGAGAGAGAAAGTGAAGCTGTGAGTGAGAGAGAGAGAGAGAAGATGTGAGTGAGAGAGAGAGAGAAAGAGAAGCTGTGAGTGAGAGAGAGAGAGAAAGTAAGAGAAGCTGTGAGTGAGACAGAGAGAGAAAGAGAAGCTGTGAGTGAGAGAGAGAAGGAGAAAGATAAGCTGTGAGAGAGAGAGAGAAAGAGAAGCTGTGAGTGAGAGAGAGAGAAATAGAAGCTGTGATTGAGAGTGAGAGAGAGAGAGAAAGAGAAGCTGTGAGTGAGAGAGAGAGAAGCTGTGAGTGAGAGAGAGAAAGAGAAGCTGTGATTGAGAGTGAGAGAGAGAAAGAGAAGCTGTGAGTGGGAGAGAGAGAAAGAGAGTCTGTGAGTGAGAGAGAGAGAAAGAGAAGCTGTGAGTGAGTGAGAGAGAGAAAGGGAAGCTGTGAGTGAGAGAGAGAGAAAGAGAACCTGTCAGTGAGAGAGAGAGAGAAAGAGAAGCTGTGAGTGAGAAGGAGAGGGAAAGAGAAGCTGTGAGTGAGTGAGAGAGAGAGAGAGAGAGAGAGAAATTAGTGCGAGAAAGAGAGAAGCTGTGAGTGAGAGAGTGAGAGAGAGAAAGAGAAGCTGTTAGTGAGTGAGAGAGAGAGAGAAAGAGAAGTTGTGAGTGAGAGAGAGAGAAAGAGAAGCTGTGAGTGAGAGAGAGAAAGAGAGAAAGAGAAGCTGTGAGTGAGAGAGAGAGAAAGAAAGAGAAGCTGTGAGTGAGAAGGAGAGGGAAAGAGAAGCTGTGAGTGAGTGAGCGAGAGAGAGAGAGAAAGAGAAGCTGTGAGAGAGAAAGAGAGAAGCTGTGAGTGAGAGAGAGTGAGAGAGAAAAGAAGCTGTTAGTGAGTGAGAGAGAGAGAGAGAGAGTTGTGAGTGAGACAGAGAGAAAGAAAGAGAAGCTGTGAGTGAGAGAGAGAGAGAGAGAAAGAGAAGCTGAGAGTGAGAGAGAGAAATTGAAGCTGTGAGTGAGAGAGAGAGAGAGAGAGAAGCTGTGTGTGTGAGAGAGAAAGATAGTATGAGAAAGAGAGAGTGAAAGAGAAGCTGTGAGAGAGAGAGAGAGAAGCTGTGAGTGAGAGAGTGAGAAAGAGAGTGAGAAAGAGAGAGTAAAAGAGAAGCTGTGAGTGAGAGAGAGAGAGAGAAGCTGTGACTGAGAGAGAGAAGCTGTGACTGAGAGAGAGAGAGAAAGAGAAGCTGTGAGTGAGAGAGAGAGAAAGAGAAGCTGTGAGTGACAGAGAGAGAGAAAGCAAAGCTGTGAGTGAGAGAGAGAGAGAGAAAGAGAAGCTGTGAGTGAGAGAGAGAGAAGCTGTGAGTGAGTGAGAGAGAGAAGCTGTGAGTGAGAGTGAGAAAGAGAGTGAGAAAGAGAGAGTAAAAGAGAAGCTGTGAGTGAGAGAGAGAGAGAATCTGTGAGTGAGAGAGAGAGAAGCTGTGAGAGAGAGAGAAAGAAAGAGAAGCTGTGAGTGAGAGAGAAACAGAGGCTGAGAGTGAGAGAGAGAGAGAAGCTGTGAGTGAGAGAGAGAGAGAAAGAGAAATTAGAGTGAGAAAGAGAGAGAGAAAGAGAAGCTGTGAGTGGGAGAGAGAGAAAGAGTGTCTGTGAGTGAGAGAGAGAGAAAGAGAAGCTGTGAGTGAGAGAGAGAGAGAAGCTGTGAGTGAGAGAGAAGGATAAGCCGTGAGAGAAAGGGAAGCTGTGAATGAGAGAGAGAGAGAGAAAGAAAGAGAAGATGTGTGAGAGAGAGAGAGAGAGAGAGAGAGAAGCAGTGAGTGAGAGAGAAAGAAAAAGAGAAGCTGTGAGTGAGAATGAGATAGAAAGAGAAGCTGTGAGTGAGTGAGAGAGAGATAGAGAAAGAGAAGCTGTGAGAGAGAAAGAGAGAAGCTGTGAGTGAGAGAGTGAGAGAGAAAGAGAAGCTGTGAGTGAGTGAGAGAGAGAGAAGCTGTGTGTGAGCGAGAGAGAGAGAAAGAGAAGCTGTGAGTGAGAGAGAGAAAGAGAAGCTGTGAGTGAGAGAGAGAAAGATAAGCTGTGAGTGAGAGAGAGAGAAAGAGAAGCTGAGTGAGTGAGAGAGAGCAAGGGAACCTGTGAGTGACAGAGAGAGAGATGGAAAGAGAAGCTGTGAGTGAGAGAGAGAAAGAGAAGCTGAGAATGAGAGAGAGAGAGAAAGAGAAGCTGTGAGTGAGAAGGAGAGGGAAAGAGAAGCTGTGAGTGAGTGAGTGAGAGAGAGAGAAAAAAAGACAAGCTGAGAGAGAAAGAGAGAAGCTGTGAGTGAGTGAGAGAGAAAGAGAAGCTGTGAGTGAGAGAGAGAGAGAAGGAGAAGCTGTGTGAGAGAGAGAGAAATTAGAGTGAGAAAGAGAGAGAGAAAGAGAAGCTGTGAGTGGGAGAGAGAGAGAAAGAGAAGCTGTGTGTGAGTGAGAGAGAGAGAAGCTGTGAGTGAGAGAGAGGAAGGGAAACTGTGAGTGAGAGAGAGAGAGAGAAGCTGTGAGTGAGACAGAGAGAGAGAAAGAGAAGCTGTGAGAGAGAGAGGGAGGGAGAAAGAAAAGCTGTGTGTGAGAGAGAGAGATAAGCTGTGAGTGTGTGAGAGAGAGAAAGAGAAGCTGTGAGTGAGAGAGAGAGAAAGAAAGAGAAATTAGAGTGAGAAAGAGAGAGATAAAGAGAAGCTGTGAGTGGGAGAGAGAGAAAGAGAGTCTGTGAGTGAGAGAGAGAAGCTCTGAGTGAGAGAGAGAGAGAGCCTCTGTGAGTGAGAGAGAGAGAAAGAGAAGCTGTTAATGAGAGAGAGAGAGAAAGAGAAGCTGTGAGAGAGAGAAAGAGAAGCTGTGAGTGAGTGAGAGAGAGAAACGGAAGCTGTGAGTGAGAGAGAGAGAGAAAGAGAAGCTGTGAGTGAGAGAGAGAAAGAGAAGCTGTGAGTGTGAGAGAGAGAAAGAGAAGCTGTGAGTGAGAGAGAGAGAGAATGAGAAGCTGAGAGAGAGAGAGAAAGAGAAGCTGTGAGAGAGAGAGAAAGAGAAGCTGTGAGTGAGAGAGAGAAAGAGAAGATGTGAGTGAGAGAGAGGGAGAGAGAGAAAGAGAAGATGTGAGTGAGAGAGAGAGAGAAAGAGAAGCAGTGAGTGTGACAGGGAGAGAGTAAAAGAGAAGCTGTGAGTGAGAGAGAGAGAGAAAGAGAAGCTGTGAGTTAGAGAAAGAAAGAAAGCGAAGCAGTGAGTGAGAGAGAGAGAGAGAAAGAGAAACTGTGAGTGAGAGGAAGAGAAAGAGAAGCTGTGAGTGAGAGAGAGAGAGAAAGAGAAACTGTGTGTGTGTGTGAGAGAGAGAAACAGAAGCTGTGAGTGAGAGAGAGAGAGAAAGAGAAGCTGTGAGTGAGAGAGAGAGAGAAGCTGTGAGAGAGAGAGAAGCTGTGAGTGAGGGAGAGAGAAAGAGAAGCTGTGAGTGAGAGAGAGAGAGGCTGTGAGTGTGTGTGAGAGAGAAAGAGAAGCTGTGAGTGAGAGAGAGAGAGAGAAGCTGTGAGAGAGAGTGAGAAAGAGAAGATGTGAGTGAGAGAGAGGGAGAGAGAGAAAGAGAAGATGTGAGTGAGAGAGAGAGAGAAAGAGAAGCAGTGAGTGTGACAGGGAGAGAGTAAAAGAGAAGCTGTGAGTGAGTGAGAGTTAGAGAGAGAGAGAAAGAGAAGCTGTTAGTGAGAGTGAGAGAGAGAGAGAAAAATAAAAGCTGTGAGTGAGAGAGAAAGAGAAGCTGTGAGTGAGTGAGAGAGAGAGAAAGAGAAGCTGTGAGGGAGAGAGAGAAAGAGAAGCTGTGAGTGACACACAGAGAGAGAAGCTGTGAGTTAGAGAGAGAGAGAAAGAGAAGCTATGAGTGACAGAGAGAGAAAGAGAAGCTGAGAGTGAGAGAGAGAGAGAAAGTGAAGCTGTGAGTGAGATTGAGAGAGAAAGAGAAGCTGTGTGTGTGTGAGAGAGAGAAAGATAGTCTGAGAAAGAGAGAGTGAAAGAGAAGCTGTGAGTGAGAGAGAGAGAGGGAGAAAGAAAAGCTGTGTGAGAGAGAGAGAGAAAGAGAAGCTGTGAGTGAGAGTGAGAGAGAGAAAGAGAAGCTGTGAGTGAGAGAGAGAGAGAGAATGAGAAGCTGTGAGTGAGAGAGAGAGAAGCTGTGAGTGAGAGAGAGAAAGGGAAGCTGTGAGTGAGTGAGAGAGAGAAGATTTGAGTGAGAGAGAGAGAGAGAAAGAGAAGCTGTGAGTGAGAGAGAGAGAAAGAAAGAGAAGCTGTGAGTGAGAGAGAGAGAGAAGCTGTGAGTGAGTGAGAGAGAGAAAGAGAAGCTGTGTGTGTGAGAGAGAGAAAGAGAAGCTGTGAGTGAGAGAGAGAGAAAAAGAAGCTGTGTGTTTGTGAGAGAGAGAGAAAGAGAAGCTGTGAGTGAGATAGAGAGAGAAAGAGAAGCTGTTAGTGAGTGAGAGGGAAAGAGAAGCTGTGAGTGAGAGTGAGAGAGTGAAGCTGTGTGTGTGAGAGAGAGAAGATGTGAGTGAGAGAGAGAGAGAAAGAGAAGCTGTGAGTGAGAGAGAGAGAGAAAGAGAAGCTGTGAGTGAGAGAGAGAGAGGGAGAAAGAGAAGCTGTGTGATAGAGAGAGAAAAAGAGAAGCTGTGTGTGTGTGAGAGAGACAAAGATAGTCTGAGAAAGAGAGAGTGAAAGAGAAGCTGTGAGAGTGAGAGAAAGAGAAGCTGTTGGTGAGAGTGAGAGAGAGAGAGAAAGAGAAGCTGTGAGTGAGAGAGTTAGAAAGAGAATCTGTGAGTGAGAGATAGAGAGAGAAAGAGAAGCTGTGAGTGAGAGAGAGAAAGAGAAGCTGTGAGTGAGAGGGAGAGAGAGAAAGAGAAGCTGAGACTCACACAGAGAGTTGAAGCTGTGAGTTAGAGAGAGAGAGAAAGAGATGCTGTGAGTGACAGAGAGAGAGAAAGAGAAGCTGAGAGTGTGTGAGAGAGAGAAAGTGAAGCTGTGAGTGAGAGAGAGAGAGAAAGAGAAGCTGTGTCTGTGTGTGAGAGAGAAAGATAGTCTGAGAAAGAGAGTGTGAAAGAGAAGCTGTGTGTGAGAGAGAGAGAAGCTGTGAGTGAGAGAGTGAGAAAGAGAGAGTAAAAGAGAAGCTGTGAGTGAGAGAGAGAAGCTGTGAGTGAGAGAGAGAGAAGATGTGAGTGAGAGAGTGAGAGAAAGAGAAGCTGAGGCTGCGGAGCATCATGGCGGACTGACCGGTATCGTTTTCCGTTTGTTCTGAAGGGAGAGCCGCTTAAAAGCGGGAAAGGAGGTATTTTGGAGTTGCGTTTTGGGCTCAAAAGTATATTAAACGGAGTGTGAGATCAATATCTTCGGCCAGGTTAATTTGGAGGGTAAAATATAGAGAGGTTGCCGAGAAATCAAAGATCTTTTGGCTGGGGACAAGTTGTTATTCTTTCTCTGCAAGAGCTTGGGGCGTGCTTCCTCTCAGGCTCGAAAGGTTTCGAGAATGAAAAGACTGACTGACTGAGTTTACCGGTCTTTGCAGTTTTGGGATACAAAACTATTTGAAAAAGAAAGGAAGAAAGGAGAATTAAGAACTTTCTCTTTAAGCCTTAAGTTTTGGAACATTGAATACTGAATACTGAAACTTTGGAGATTAAAAGTCGGACAGTGGGATTTAACAAGAGGACTTAAACAAACACTCAACTTCGCAGATTCTCATGCTCAAGGAGAGACTGAGGTAACTCGGGGCTGTCTCTGCAGGGGAGCGAGGTATGAGTGTGGAACTAAGAAGACTTGCTAATCACTTAGTCTTTGTTATTTAATTGCGGAACTAAGAAGCTGATGTTGAAACAATCCCACGCCCAGGTTGTTTGAGCAGCCTGTTTGAAATGTGCCAGCAATCTAAGAGATACTTCGAGACCGAAAGGCTGGAAGACCTCTATCTTCAGGGAATATAAACAATTAAACATACAGCGAAACCTGGGGTTTAAGAGGTTTAAAGAGGAATGAAAGAAATATAAGAAACTGAGAGGAACGGAAAGTACAGTAGATAAAAGCGGGGCACAGACACTGAGTGGAGCAAGGTGAGGGATCCCGGAGCTCCAAAAGAGACTGAGGCTAACAGAACCAACAGAATTAAAATATTACAGTAAAAGACTCTCTTTTTGCTGGATTACAAGGACGGGACTGTGGCTATGAGAAGGCAGTAAAGAAACAGTGAATATTGGATTATCGGACTATTGGATTCCCAGCGGTTTATGGACACTAATTAGCTAATAAAAAGGTTTTTCATTGTGTGTCCAGTTAAAATTCGGACTGTTACAGGATTGTGTACTCTGCAAGCAGAAGCAGAAAGCAGAAGGATAGAGGACTACAGAGGGATACAGCATTGCTAAAAGGAGCATAGGGTTGCAACGCTCCAAGGACTCAGAGACTCACCAGCTGGGAATTTAATTTGCATATCTCCCCTTATCTTGGTTTTGGAACACCTGGGGTTTTTTCTTTCTTTCTTTGGAAAGAGGGGATTTAAGAAAGAGGAATTGAACGGCTCTCTTAAAGCAGTATTTGATTGTTCTCCATTTAAACTTTGAATTTATTATTCTCTATTGGTATATAATCAGATATATTCTACTTTTTTTCTACACTTATTATATTATAAGTATATTAATGCACTAATGAACTGTTAATTTAGGATCCTGTGGTTAAAAGGCAGCAGTTTAATGAGCAAAAAAATTGATAATTTTGAACAGGATTTAAAGTGGGTGAGAACAGATAGATTGGAGAGAAGAGAACAGGAGGGTAGGAGAAGAAAATCGTTGCAGGAAGAACTTATCGAGATCCAAGAACTAGAAGAGCTGAGGAAGAAAGTAGCTGAAAGGAGGTTAAAGATTAAACAACAAGAAGCCTTAGATCAGGAAGAGAAAGAAAAACAAATAGAAGTGGGGGGTCAAGAGATTCTGATAGGAGAGGAGTCAAGAAGACAGATGGCTACCAAAAAAAAGGGGTTTGACAAGGGGAGGGTTAAAGAGGTAGAAGAGGAGCAGGTTGGTGATAGAGGCCCAAGTCCAGATTTAAATGATTTAAGAGGAGACCTGGAGCTTAGGTTTGATAAATTAGAGGAAGAACTTCAAGCTAAACTACAAACATTAGAAGATCAGCGAGCAAAAGATAATCAGAAATTTCAAAAAGAAATAAAAGAAAGTATCACACAAGCATTTAAGAACACCAAGAAAGAGTGTACCAATTTATTGAAAGAAATAGATGAATTGAAGGAGGGGATGAATGCTATTGGGAAAGAAGTTTGGGAAATGAAACATGAGTTAAGAGAGGTCAAGGAGCAGGCACAGTTAAAAGAGGAGAAACAGAAAAAATATGATAAAAGGTTGGAAAGAATGGAAGATCAGGAGAGAAGGTGCAACGTGGTTATTAGGAATATACCAGAACGGAACCCGGATAACTTGAGACAAAGATTGGTAGAATGGATTAACGCAATGGGAGTGGGGGAGGAAATGGAATTGGAGGATATAGACAGTGTGTACAGACTAGGAAAAAAAAGGAGTCAAGAAAGACCTAGAAATGTTTTTTTAAGATTTGGAAATCTAGGACAAAAGTTAAGGATAATGAAATATGTTAACTCCTCGGGGGATGATGCTTTAAAATGGAGGGGGCACAGCTAGAAATATATAAAGATATTTCGTTAGAATAACGCATTTGGAGACTACAAATTAAGCCAATCACAAAAAAATTGCGTGAGAAAAACATACAATATAAATGGAGACCACATAAACAATTAATTTTTACAGTGAAGGGGAAGAATTATTGGATTAGGGAAGAATCTGATGTCTTAGAAATTTTGATGGAAGCTAAGATTATAGAAAAAGGGTCTACAGAATGGAAGCAACTTAAAGATGGCTTAATAAATGTGGGAGTAACGCCCATGTTAGAACGGGAAGAGGAGGAAGTTGAAGGAGCAGAAGGAGGGAAAGACTAGGTCATTAAAGGATAAAAAGAGAGAATCTACTGCATGGAATAAATTATGACAAATTAAGATAACCATTTGTAATAAGAAATAAATAATGAACAAGAAACGGATGTTAAGTATTAAGGTCCACTCGCCAACCGCAACCCCCCCTCCCCTCTTTGGTTTTCAAAGGTCACTTTAGTAGAAAGTGGGGAGGGCAGAGTTTTTTTCCCCCTGTTTTTCCCTCTTTCTTATTTGTTTGATTGTTGGTTTGTTTAAGCTTTGTTATTTTTGTATATTTTCTTCTTCTTAAGATAATTGTATATTATTTAATTTAAGATGCGCTGGAGGAGGGAGAGTATAACTTGTTGTGGGTTGAGGTCTTGGTTCACATATTATGGGGAATTCTGCAGTAACAGTAGAGAAAGCACTAAATATGTATACTTAAAAAGTTAAAAATTATCTCATGGAATGTCAGGGGCCTAGGGAACCAAATTAAGAGGAAACGTGTGGAAGGAGTTCTGAGAAGGGAAAAAGCGGATATCATTTTTCTCCAGGAGACACATCAGAAAAGCGAAAATAAGAATAATATTTATGTAAAAGGGATGGAAATATATGAGAAAAGCCTAGGCTCAAGTAATTCAAGAGGGGTTGCTATATTAATATCGAATAAACTAGATTTTTCAATGAGCAAGAACATTAAAGATAAGGAGGGAAGGTTTCAGCTAATAAAAGGTAAAATAGAGGAGGAAGAGTATACATTTGTCAACGTATACTCACCAAACAAGAATCAAGGGGTCTTTCTAGATAAAATTCTACCCATTATAAAAAAAGAAAGATCAGTAAATTTAATTATAGGGGGAGATTTTAACTTAATCAGGTCAGGATTAGATACAACAAATAATTTTAGAAAGACTCAAGATAAATTGATTGACAAATGGATAGGGAAATTAGGATTACAGGATGCGATGAGAATGTTGGCAGGTAAAAAAAAAATATATTTACCTTTTGCTCCTTAAAACATAGATCTTATTCTCGCTTGGATTATTTCTTTGTGTCAGAAAATATGCTTACGAATTTAGAAAACTTTAATTATGGCAATTTTAATATCTCAGATCACACATTTATTTCGATAGAGATGCGGCTGAATATCAGTACCTATCAAAATAAGGTATGGAGGATGGATACTAAACTATTAAAAAATGAAGAGATAAAAAAAGATTAATAAATAAATGGATAAAGAACTGGGAAGATAATGATACGGGTGAGGTGGAATTACATATCCTTTGGGACGCAATGAAAGCGGTTATTAGAGGTGACTATATACAAGAGAAAGCAATATTTGAAAAAAAATGAAAAGTCAAGTAATTAAAAGAGATAAAGACATAAAAGAACTAGAAAGGAGGCACGCAGCTACAGGAAGTATCTCAATTTGGAATAAATTACAGGCATTAAAAAAGGAAACAATTGCAGCAGAAGTTGAAAAGGTTAGGGTAGATTTGGCATATTTAAAAAGAAATGATTTTGAATTCAATAATAAAGATATGAAAAATTTAGCAAAAAAAGTAAGACAAAAAAAAAGTAAGGGATATATAGAGGCTCTAATTAATAAAGAAGGTATAAGGCAGTATAAATTGGAAAATAAATTATCAGTAGCAGAAGAATTCTATACAAAATTATATACAGAACATAGAATTGATGATAATGTACTTCAAGCATATTTGAATAGAAATTTGACATACCAATTAAAGGAAGAACATGTAAATATAATGGAACAAGATATTAAAGACAAGGAGATTGAAGAGGTAATTAACAACTTAAAAAAGGATAAAACGCCAGGAGAGGATGGTATCCCTTCGGAATTTTATAAGGAATGCCGAGAGGTATTAATTCCCAAGTTAAAAAATTTATATAATTATATATTGGAAGGGGGGGAGATCCCCAAGTCTTGGAGTAATTCGATAATGGCTCTAATTCCTAAACCTGGAAAGGATAAAGAGAATATAGAAGCATATAGACCAATATCATTATTAAATCAGGATGCAAAAATTTTTACTTCAATAATTAACAATCGGCTTAATAAATTCATAGACACTTATATTGGAGAAGACCAAGTAGGATTTGTTAAAGGAAGACAAATGGATAAATTAATAAACCGGTTAATTAATATTATTGATAAATTAAAAAATAATAAACAAAAAGTATGTATAGTGGCATTAGACATATATAAAGCATTTGACTCAATTCAATGGAAAACAATAAAAGGAATATGTGAGAAATTGCAATTCGGCCCTAAATTTAATCATGTGATAGGACAATTGTATAAAGAAAGCAAATCTAAAATTAAAATGAATAATTGTCTGGGGAAAGAAATTGATATAAACGCGGGGACAAGACAAGGATGTCCACTGTCCCCATGTTTATTTATATTGGCAATGGAACTGCTAGCAAATGATATAAGGCAAAATGAGAAATTAGTAGGAATAGAAAATAAAAAAATAAGTCTATTTGCGGATGATACTTTATTAGTTGTAAAAGATCCTTTAAATAATTTAAATAAAATACAAGAACATTTAAGAGCCTTTGAAGAAGTAACAGGATTAAAAATTAATTGGACGAAAACTGAGGCTATCACATGCAATTTAACCCAGGAGGAAAAGAAAAAAATTGGAGATAGATTTAGTATTACAATAAGAGATGAATTGAAATATTTGGGAATATTTGTGACGAACGATCCAAAAGATCTATATAATATTAACTTCAATAAGTTAAGAAATAAATTGAAACCATTACTAGAACAGATAAAACGAGCAAAGACTTCATGGTTTGGAAGGATTAATATTTGTAAAATGAAAGTTATACCCAAATTGAATTTTCTGTTTGAAAATTTACCGATTAAAATTAAAGAGTCAGAAATAAATAAATGGCAAAAATTGATAAACGGAATTTGCAATAATAATAAAAGAGCAAGAATTAGTAAAGGATTATGGTACATGAAAAATAAACAGGGAGGATTAAACATTCCAAACATTAAAGCGTATTTTCAAGCCTTTCATATAAAGAAATTAATTAAATTATTAATTCAGCAAAATGAGGTAATAGGTGAAGGGGATCAAGAAGAATTTAAAAAATTAAAAGGTGAAACATTTCTTGCACAAGTAAATAATAAAACAGAGATTAACTGCTTTTCTATAAAGAATATTTATAACGTATGGAAAGGGGTTAAGAGGAAATTGGCACCAGACATTTCCCCAATTTTAGAAATTTTAGATTTCCAGAGTTGCCCATTATTATCCTCACAAAAAATAAGACCTATTCTATTGCAAGAAAAAGTGTTGTTAATAACAGAATGGATTAAAAATTGCAATACATATCAGAAAAGGAAGGAGGTATATAATAAATTAAAATTAAATTGGCTACAAGAATTGGGGATGGAGAAATGGGACAAATCGATAAGGGGGATTATAGGAGTACCTAGGGCAAAGACGCCATTTGAAGAATTGGTCTTGGAAATAAGGAAAGGGAAGATAAGATTTCAGGGGTTAGTAGGTAAACTGTACCAAATGCTTATCCCAGGGGAAGGATCACACTATACACTTAAACGAATTTGGGAGGAAGATTTAAATATTAAAATTGAAGAAGAAGAGTGGAGGAAAAAGTGGGGAAACAGAATAACAAAAACTATGTCAATCAAGGAAAAGGAGCATGTTTGCAAGGTACTTTGGAGGTGGTACCTTACCCCAATCAGACTCAAGCAAATTGATATTAATAAATCTGAATTGTGTTGGAGATGCAATGAACAAAAGGGGACATATTTGCATCTGTGGTGGTTTTGTAAGAAAACAAATACATTTTGGAAAGTGATAGAGAAGGAGATAAACGAGATTCTTGGCATAACAATGATTCTAGAACCCAAACTAGCTATATTAGGAGAAATAGGAAAAATGAGATTAAGTGAGGGTAATAAAGAATTAATTTTGACATTGTTGCTGGTTGCTAGACAGCTGATAGCCCAAGAATGGAAGGGTAACGAAAATCTAAATAAGAATAGGTGGTATAAAGAGGTTTGGCAACTAGCACTAAATGAAAAATTAACTAGCCAAATTAGGTTAAAACAGGGTTTTAAAATCAAAATACAATTTTGGGAAATATGGAAACCTTTCATACAGCACGCATTAACAAGTGAAGAAGGAAGTAAGCCTGGCCCTGACATGATTCAATTTTGGAAGATTTAAGTATATTGTGCCAATTGAAATTGCTGCAGAATAGGGTTTTGCACGGATTAAAAGTTGAAAGAATGAAAGAGTGAACAAGATATTGATATATTGTTGTTATTCCTTTCTCTTTTCTTGGTGTTTTTTCCCCTTTATTGTTAGTTTTAAGTATTTATATGTTTATGTTTGTTTGTATTTTATGATTATTAATTAAAAAAAAAAGAAAAAAAAGAAAGAGAAGCTGAGAGTGAGAGAGAGAGAAAGATAATCTGAGAACGGGAGAGTGAAAGAGAAGTTGTGAGTGAGAGAGAGAGAGAAACAGAAGCTGTGAGTGAGAGAGAAACAGAAGCTGAGTGTGAGTGAAGGAGAGAAAGAGAATGTGTGAGTGAGAGAGAGAGAAAGAGAAGCTGTGAGTGAGAGAGAGAGAAAGAGAAATTAGAGTGAAAAAGAGAGAGAGAAAGAGAAACTGTGAGTGGGAGAGAGAGAGAGTGTGTGTGAGTGAGAGAGACAGAGAGAGAAAGAGAAGCTGTGAGTGAGAGAGAGAGATCCTGTGAGTGAGAGAGAGAGGAGAACCTGTGAGTGAGTGAGAGAGAGAAAGGGAAGCTGTGAGTGAGTGAGAGAGAGAAAGAGAAGCTGTGTGTGTGTGACAGAGAGAAAGAGAAGCTGTGAGTGAGAGAGAGAGAAAAAGAAGCTGTGTGTGTGTGAGAGAAAGAGAATCTGTGAGTGAGATAGAGAGAGAAAGAGAAGCTGTTAGTGAGAGAGAGGGAAAGAGAAGCTGTGAGTGAGAGTGAGAGAGAGAAGCTGTGTGTGTGTGTGAGAGAGAAGATATGAGTGAGAGAGAGAAAGTGAAGCTGTGAGTGAGAGAGAGAGAGAGAAGATGTGAGTGAGAGAGAGAGAAAGAGAAGCTGTGAGTGAGAGAGAGAGAAAGTAAGAGAAGCTGTGAGTGAGACAGAGAGAGAAACAGAAGCTGTGAGTGAGAGAGAGAAGGAGAAAGATAAGCTGTGTGAGAGAGAGAGAAAGAGAAGCTGTGAGTGAGAGAGAGAGAAATAGAAGCTGTGATTGAGAGTGAGAGAGAGAGAGAAAGAGAAGCTGTGAGTGAGAGAGAGAGAAGCTGTGAGTGAGAGAGAGAAAGAGAAGCTGTGATTGAGAGTGAGAGAGAGAAAGAGAAGCTGTGAGTGGGAGAGAGAGAAAGAGAGTCTGTGAGTGAGAGAGAGAGAAAGAGAAGCTGTGAGTGAGTGAGAGAGAGAAAGGGAAGCTGTGAGTGAGAGAGAGAGAAAGAGAACCTGTCAGTGAGAGAGAGAGAGAAAGAGAAGCTGTGAGTGAGAAGGAGAGGGAAAGAGAAGCTGTGAGTGAGTGAGAGAGAGAGAGAAAGAGAAGTTGTGAGTGAGAGAGAGAGAAAGAGAAGCTGTGAGTGAGAGAGAGAAAGAGAGAAAGAGAAGCTGTGAGTGAGAGAGAGAGAGAAAGAAAGAGAAGCTGTGAGTGAGAAGGAGAGGGAAAGAGAAGCTGTGAGTGAGTGAGCGAGAGAGAGAGAGAAAGAGAAGCTGTGAGAGAGAAAGAGAGAAGCTGTGAGTGAGAGAGTGAGAGAGAGAAAAGAAGCTGTTAGTGAGTGTGAGAGAGAGAGAGAAAGAGTTGTGAGTGAGACAGAGAGAAAGAAAGAGAAGCTGTGAGTGAGAGAGAGAGAGAAAGAGAAGCTGTGAGTGAGAGAGAGAAATTGAAGCTGTGAGTGAGAGAGAGAGAGAGAGAAGCTGTGTGTGTGAGAGAGAAAGATAGTATGAGAAAGAGAGAGTGAAAGAGAAGCTGTGTGAGAGAGAGAGAGAGAAGCTGTGAGTGAGAGAGTGAGAAAGAGAGTGAGAAAGAGAGAGTAAAAGAGAAGCTGTGAGTGAGAGAGAGAGAGAGAAGCTGTGACTGAGAGAGAGAAGCTGTGACTGAGAGAGAGAGAGAAAGAGAAGCTGTGAGTGAGAGAGAGAGAAAGAGAAGCTGTGAGTGACAGAGAGAGAGAAAGCAAAGCTGTGAGTGAGAGAGAGAGAGAGAAAGAGAAGCTGTGAGTGAGAGAGAAAGCTGTGAGTGAGTGAGAGCGAGAAGCTGTGAGTGAGAGTGAGAAAGAGAGTGAGAAAGAGAGAGTAAAAGAGAAGCTGTGAGTGAGAGAGAGAGAGAATCTGTGAGTGAGAGAGAGAGAAGCTGTGAGAGAGAGAGAAAGAAAGAGAAGCTGTGAGTGAGAGAGAAACAGAAGCTGAGAGTGAGAGAGAGAGAGAAGCTGTGAGTGAGAGAGAGAGAGAAAGAGAAATTAGAGTGAGAAAGAGAGAGAGAAAGAGAAGCTGTGAGTGGGAGAGAGAGAAAGAGTGTCTGTGAGTGAGAGAGAGAGAAAGAGAAGCTGTGAGTGAGAGAGAGAGAGAAGCTGTGAGTGAGAGAGAAGGATAAGCCGTGAGAGAAAGGGAAGCTGTGAATGAGAGAGAGAGAGAGAGAAAGAAAGAGAAGATGTGTGTGAGAGAGAGAGAGAGAGAAGCAGTGAGTGAGAGAGAAAGAAAAAGAGAAGCTGTGAGTGAGAATGAGATAGAAAGAGAAGCTGTGAGTGAGTGAGAGAGGGATAAAGAGAAGCTGTGAGAGTGAAAGAGAGAATCTGTGAGTGAGAGAGTGAGAGAGAAAGAGAAGCTGTGAGTGAGTGAGAGAGAGAGAAGCTGTGTGTGAGCGAGAGAGAGAGAAAGAGAAGCTGTGAGTGAGAGAGAGAAAGAGAAGCTGTGAGTGAGAGAGAGAAAGATAAGCTGTGAGTGAGAGAGAGAAAGAGAAGCTGAGTGAGTGAGAGAGAGCAAGGGAACCTGTGAGTGACAGAGAGAGAGATGGAAAGAGAAGCTGTGAGTGAGAGAGAGAGAAAGAGAAGCTGAGAGTCAGAGAGAGAGAGAAAGAGAAGCTGTGAGTGAGAAGGAGAGGGAAAGAGAAGCTGTGAGTGAGTGAGTGAGAGAGAGAGAGAAAAAGACAAGCTGAGAGAGAAAGAGAGAAGCTGTGAGTGAGTGAGAGAGAAAGAGAAGCTGTGAGTGAGAGAGAGAGAGAAGGAGAAGCTGTGTGAGAGAGAGAGAAATTAGAGTGAGAAAGAGAGAGAGAAAGAGAAGCTGTGAGTGGGAGAGAGAGAGAAAGAGAAGCTGTGTGTGAGTGAGAGAGAGAGAAGCTGTGAGTGAGAGAGAGGAAGGGAAACTGAGTGAGAGAGAGAGAGAGAAGCTGTGAGTGAGACAGAGAGAGAGAAAGAGAAGCTGTGAGAGAGAGAGGGAGGGAGAAAGAAAAGCTGTGTGTGTGAGAGAGAGATAAGCTGTGAGTGTGTGAGAGAGAGAAAGAGAAGCTGTGAGTGAGAGAGAGAGAAAGAAAGAGAAATTAGAGTGAGAAAGAGAGAGATAAAGAGAAGCTGTGAGTGGGAGAGAGAGAAAGAGAGTCTGTGAGTGAGAGAGAGAGAAGCTGTGAGTGAGAGAGAGAGAGAGCCTCTGTGAGTGAGAGAGAGAGAAAGAGAAGCTGTTAATGAGAGAGAGAGAGAAAGAGAAGCTGTGAGAGAGAGAAAGAGAAGCTGTGAGTGAGAGAGAGAAAGAGAAGCTGTGAGTGTGAGAGAGAGAAAGAGAAGCTGTGAGTGAGAGAGAGAGAATGAGAAGCTGAGAGAGAGAGAGAAAGAGAAGCTGTGAGAGAGAGAGAAAGAGAAGCTGTGAGTGAGAGAGAGAAAGAGAAGATGTGAGTGAGAGAGAGGGAGAGAGAGAAAGAGAAGATGTGAGTGAGAGAGAGAGAGAAAGAGAAGCAGTGAGTGTGACAGGGAGAGAGTAAAAGAGAAGCTGTGAGTGAGAGAGAGAGAGAAAGAGAAGCTGTGAGTTAGAGAAAGAAAGAAAGCGAAGCAGTGAGTGAGAGAGAGAGAGAGAAAGAGACACTGTGAGTGAGAGGAAGAGAAAGAGAAGCTGTGAGTGAGAGAGAGAGAGAAAGAGAAACTGTGTGTGTGTGAGAGAGAGAAAGAGAAGCTGTGAGTGAGAGAGAGAGAGAAAGAGAAGCTGTGAGTGAGAGAGAGAGAGAAGCTGTGTGAGAGAGAGAGAAGCTGTGAGTGAGGGAGAGAGAAAGAGAAGCTGTGAGTGAGAGAGAGAGAGGCTGTGAGTGTGTGTGAGAGAGAAAGAGAAGCTGTGAGTGAGAGAGAGAGAGAGAGAAGCTGTGAGAGAGAGTGAGAAAGAGAAGATGTGAGTGAGAGAGAGGGAGAGAGAGAAAGAGAAGATGTGAGTGAGAGAGAGAGAGAAAGAGAAGCAGTGAGTGTGACAGGGAGAGAGTAAAAGAGAAGCTGTGAGTGAGAGAGAGAGAGAAAGAGAAGCTGTGAGTTAGAGAAAGAAAGAAAGCGAATCAGTGAGTGAGAGAGAGAGAGAAAGAGAAGCAGTGAGTGAGAGAGAGAGAGAAGATGTGAGTGAGTGAGAGAGAGAAAGAGAAGCTGTGTGTGATAGAGAGAGAGAAAGAGAAGCTGTGAGTGAGATAGAGAGAGAAAGAGAAGCTGTTGGTGAGAGAGAGGGAAAGAGCTGTGAGTGAGAGTGAGAGAGCGAAGCTGTGTGTGTGTGTGAGAGAGAAGATGTGAGTGAGAGAGAAAATAAAGCTGTGAGTGTGTGAGAGAGAGAGAAGATGTGAGTGAGATAGAGAGAGAAAGAGAAGCTGTGAGTGAGAGAGAGAGAAAGAGAAGCTGTGAGTGAGAGAGAGGGAAAGAGAGAAAGAGAAGATGTGAGTGAGGGAGAGAGAGAAAGAGAAGCAGTGAGTGAGAGAGAGAGAGAGAGAAAGAGAAGCTGTCAGTGAGACAGAGAGAGAGAAAGAGAAGCTATGAGAGAGAGAGGGAGGGAGAAAGAGAAGCTGTGAGAGAGAGAGAGAAAGAGAAGCTGTGAGTGAGAGGGAGAGAGAGAAAGAGAAGCTGTGAGTGAGAAGGTGTGGGAAAGAGAAGCTGTGAGTGAGTGAGAGAGAGAGAGAGAAAGAGAAGCTGTTAGTGAGAGTGAGAGAGAGAGAGAAAGAAAAGCTGTGAGTGAGAGAGAAAGAGAAGCTGTGAGTGAGAGAGAGAGAGAGAGAAGCTGTGAGTGAGTGAGAGAGAGAAATGGAAGCTGTGAGTGAGAGAGAGAGAGAAAGAGAAGCTGTGAGTGAGAGAGAGAGAAAGAGAAGCTGTGAGTGTGTGAGAGAGAAAGAGAAGCTGTGAGTGTGTGTGAGAGAAAGAGAAGCTGTGAGTGAGAAGGAGTGGGAAAGAGAAGCTGTGAGTGAGTGAGAGAGAGAGAGAGAGAGAGAAAGAGAAGCTGTTAGTGAGAGTGAGAGAGAAAGAAAGAAAAGCTGTGAGTGAGAGAGAAAGAGAAGCTGTGAGTGAGTGAGAGAGAGAGAAAGAGAAGCTGTGAGGGAGAGAGAGAAAGAGAAGCTGTGAGTGACACACAGAGAGAGAAGCTGTGAGTTAGAGAGAGAGAGAAAGAGAAGCTATGAGTGTCAGAGAGAGAAAGAGAAGCTGAGAGTGAGAGAGAGAGAGAAAGTGAAGCTGTGAGTGAGATTGAGAGAGAAAGAGAAGCTGTGTGTGTGTGTGAGAGAGAAAGATAGTCTGAGAAAGAGAGAGTGAAAGAGAAGCTGTGAGTGAGAGAGAGAGAGGTAGAAAGAAAAGCTGTGTGAGAGAGAGAGAGAAAGAGAAGCTGTGAGTGAGAGTGAGAGAGAGAGAGAAAGAGAAGCTGTGAGTGAGTGAGAGAGAGAATGAGAAGCTGTGAGTGAGAGAGAGAGAAGCTGTGAGTGAGAGAGAGAAAGGGAAGCTGTGAGTGAGAGAGAGAGAGAAGATTTGAGTGAGAGAGAGAGAGAGAAAGAGAAGCTGTGAGTGAGAGAGAGAGAAAGAAAGAGAAGCTGTGAGTGAGAGAGAGAGAGAAGCTGTGAGTGAGTGAGAGAGAGAAAGAGAAGCTGTGTGTGTGAGAGAGAGAAAGAGAAGCTGTGAGTGAGAGAGAGAGAAAAAGAAGCTGTGTGTTTGTGAGAGAGAGAGAAAGAGAAGCTGTGAGTGAGATAGAGAGAGAAAGAGAAGCTGTTAGTGAGAGAGAGGGAAAGAGAAGCTGTGAGTGAGAGTGAGAGAGTGAAGCTGTGTGTGTGTGAGAGAGAAGATGTGAGTGAGAGAGAGAGAGAAAGAGAAGCTGTGAGTGAGAGAGAGAGAGAAAGAGAAGCTGTGAGTGAGAGAGAGAGATGGAGAAAGAGAAGCTGTGTGATAGAGAGAGAAAAAGAGAAGCTGTGTGTGTGTGAGAGAGACAAAGATAGTCTGAGAAAGAGAGAGTGAAAGAGAAGCTGTGAGAGTGAGAGAAAGAGAAGCTGTTGGTGAGAGTGAGAGAGAGAGAGAAAGAGAAGCTGTGAGTGAGAGAGTTAGAAAGAGAATCTGTGAGTGAGAGAGAGAGAGAGAAAGAGAAGCTGTGAGTGAGAGAGAGAAAGAGAAGCTGTGAGTGAGAGGGAGAGAGAGAAAGAGAAGCTGAGACTGACACAGAGAGTTGAAGCTGTGAGTTAGAGAGAGAGAGAAAGAGATGCTGTGAGTGACAGAGAGAGAGAAAGAGAAGCTGTGTCTGTGTGTGAGAGAGAAA
Organism: Bradypodion pumilum; assembly: GCA_035047305.1. Lineage (NCBI taxonomy): Eukaryota > Metazoa > Chordata > Lepidosauria > Squamata > Chamaeleonidae > Bradypodion > Bradypodion pumilum. The sequence goes on along the minus strand of JAWDJD010000001.1, from coordinate 266,866,866 downwards.
GATAATCTGAGAAAGAGAGTGTGAAAGAGAAGCTGTGTGTGAGAGAGAGAGAAGCTGTGAGTGAGAGAGTGAGAAAGAGAGAGTAAAAGAGAAGCTGTGAGTGAGAGAGAGAGAGAAACAGAAGCTGTGAGTGAGAGAGAAACAGAAGCTGAGTGTGAGTGAAGGAGAGAAAGAGAATGTGTGAGTGAGAGAGAGAGAAAGAGAAGCTGTGAGTGAGAGAGAGAGAAAGAGAAATTAGAGTGAAAAAGAGAGAGAGAAAGAGAAACTGTGAGTGGGAGAGAGAGTGTGTGTGAGTGAGAGAGACAGAGAGAGAAAGAGAAGCTGTGAGTGAGAGAGAGAGAGATCCTGTGAGTGAGAGAGAGAGGAGAACCTGTGAGTGAGTGAGAGAGAGAAAGGGAAGCTGTGAGTGAGTGAGAGAGAGAAAGAGAAGCTGTGTGTGTGTGACAGAGAGAAAGAGAAGCTGTGAGTGAGAGAGAGAGAAAAAGAAGCTGTGTGTGTGAGAGAGAAAGAGAATCTGTGAGTGAGATAGAGAGAGAAAGAGAAGCTGTTAGTGAGAGAGAGGGAAAGAGAAGCTGTGAGTGAGAGTGAGAGAGAGAAGCTGTGTGTGTGAGAGAGAGAGAAGATATGAGTGAGAGAGAGAAAGTGAAGCTGTGAGTGAGAGAGAGAGAGAGAAGATGTGAGTGAGAGAGAGAGAGAAAGAGAAGCTGTGAGTGAGAGAGAGAGAAAGTAAGAGAAGCTGTGAGTGAGACAGAGAGAGAAAGAGAAGCTGTGAGTGAGAGAGAGAAGGAGAAAGATAAGCTGTGAGAGAGAGAGAGAAAGAGAAGCTGTGAGTGAGAGAGAGAGAAATAGAAGCTGTGATTGAGAGTGAGAGAGAGAGAGAAAGAGAAGCTGTGAGTGAGAGAGAGAGAAGCTGTGAGTGAGAGAGAGAAAGAGAAGCTGTGATTGAGAGTGAGAGAGAGAAAGAGAAGCTGTGAGTGGGAGAGAGAGAAAGAGAGTCTGTGAGTGAGAGAGAGAGAAAGAGAAGCTGTGAGTGAGTGAGAGAGAGAAAGGGAAGCTGTGAGTGAGAGAGAGAGAAAGAGAACCTGTCAGTGAGAGAGAGAGAGAAAGAGAAGCTGTGAGTGAGAAGGAGAGGGAAAGAGAAGCTGTGAGTGAGTGAGAGAGAGAGAGAGAGAAATTAGTGCGAGAAAGAGAGAAGCTGTGAGTGAGAGAGTGAGAGAGAGAAAGAGAAGCTGTTAGTGAGTGAGAGAGAGAGAAAGAGAAGTTGTGAGTGAGAGAGAGAGAAAGAGAAGCTGTGAGTGAGAGAGAGAAAGAGAGAAAGAGAAGCTGTGAGTGAGAGAGAGAAAGAGAAGCTGTGAGTGAGATGGAGAGAGAGAAAGAGAAGCTGAGAGTGAGAGAGAGAGAGAAATTGAAGCTGTGAGTGAGAGAGAGAGAGAAAGAGAAGCTGTGTGTGTGAGAGAGAAAGATAGTCTGAGAAAGAGAGAGTGAAAGAGAAGCTGTGAGTGAGAGAGAGAGAAGCTGTGAGTGAGAGAGTGAGAAAGAGAGTGAGAAAGAGAGAGTAAAAGAGAAGCTATGAGTGAGAGAGAGAGAGAGAGAAGCTGTGACTGAGAGAGAGAGAAGCTGTGAGTGAGAGAGAGAGAGAAAGAGAAGCTGTGAGTGAGAGAGAGAGAAAGAGAAGCTGTGAGTGACAGAGAGAGAGAAAGCAAAGCTGTGAGTGAGAGAGAGAGAGAGAAAGAGAAGCTGTGAGTGAGGGAGAGAGAGAAGCTGTGAGTGAGTGAGAGAGAGAGAGAGAGAAGCTGTGAGTGAGAGAGTGAGAAAGAGAGTGAGAAAGAGAGAGTAAAAGAGAAGCTGTGAGTGACAGAGAGAGAGAATCTGTGAGTGAGAGAGAGAGAAGCTGTGAGAGAGAGAGAGAGAAAGAGAAGCTGTGAGTGAGAGAGAAACAGAAGCTGAGAGTGAGTGAGAGAGAGAAAGAGAAGCTGTGAGTGAAAGAGAGAGAAAGAGAAGCTGTGAGTTAGAGAGAGAGAGAGAAATTAGAGTGAGAAAGAGAGAGAGAAAGAGAAGCTGTGAGTGGGAGAGAGAGAAAGAGTGTCTGTGAGTGAGAGAGAGAGAAAGAGAAGCTGTGAGTGAGAGAGAGAGAGAGAAGCTGTGAGTGAGAGAGAGAGAGAACCTGTGAGTGAGAGAGAGAGGAGAAGCTGTGAGTGAGTGAGAGAGAGAAAGAGAAGCTGTGAGTGAGAGAGAGAGAGAGAAAGAGAAGCTGTGAGTGAGAGAGAGAAAGAGAAGCTGTGAGTGAGAGAGAGAGAGAAAAAGAAGCTGTGTGTGAGATAGAGAGAGAAAGAGAAGCTGTTAGTGAGAGAGAGGGAAAGAGAAGCTGTGAGTGAGAGTGAGAGTGAGAGAGAGAAGCTGTGTGTGTGTGTGAGAGAGAAGATATGAGTGAGAGAGAGAAAGTGAAGCTGTGAGTGAGAGAGAGAAGATGTGAGTGAGAGAGAGAGAGAAAGAGAAGCTGTGAGTGAGAGAGAGAGAAAGTAAGAGAAGCTGTGAGTGAGACAGAGAGAGAAAGAGAAGCTGTGAGTGAGAGAGAGAGGGAGAAAGATAAGCTGTGAGAGAGAGAGAGAAAGAGAAGCTGTGAGTGAGAGAGAGAAATAGAAGCTGTGATTGAGAGTGAGAGAGAGAGAGAAAGAGAAGCTGTGAGTGAGAGAGAGAGAAGCTGTGAGTGAGAGAGAGAAAGAGAAGCTGTGATTGAGAGTGAGAGAGAGAAAGAGAAGCTGTGAGTGGGAGAGAGAGAAAGAGAGTCTGTGAGTGAGAGAGAGAGAAAGAGAAGCTGTGAGTGAGTGAGAGAGAGAAAGGGAAGCTGTGAGTGTGAGAGAGAGAAAGAGAACCTGTCAGTGAGAGAGAGAGAGAAAGAGAAGCTGTGAGTGAGAAGGAGAGGGAAAGAGAAGCTGTGAGTGAGTGAGAGAGACAGAGAGAAATTAGTGCGAGAAAGAGAGAAGCTGTGAGTGAGAGAGTGAGAGAGAGAAAGAGAAGCTGTTAGTGAGTGAGAGAGAGAGAGAGAAAGAGAAGTTGTGAGTGAGAGAGAGAGAAAGAGAAGCTGTGAGTGAGAGAGAGAAAGAGAGAAAGAGAAGCTGTGAGAGAGAGAGAAAGAGAAGCTGTGAGTGAGATGGAGAGAGAGAAAGAGAAGCTGAGAGTGAGAGAGAGAGAGAAATTGAAGCTGTGAGTGAGAGAGAGAGAGAAAGAGAAGCTGTGTGTGTGAGAGAGAAAGATAGTCTGAGAAAGAGAGAGTGAAAGAGAAGCTGTGAGTGAGAGAGAGAGAAGCTGTGAGTGAGAGAGTGAGAAAGAGAGTGAGAAAGAGAGAGTAAAAGAGAAGCTATGAGTGAGAGAGAGAGAGAGAGAAGCTGTGACTGAGAGAGAGAGAAGCTGTGAGTGAGAGAGAGAGAGAAAGAGAAGCTGTGAGTGGGAGAGAGAGAAAGAGTGTCTGTGAGTGAGAGAGAGAGAAAGAGAAGCTGTGAGTGAGAGAGAGAGAGAGAAGCTGTGAGTGAGAGAGAGAGAGAACCTGTGAGTGAGAGAGAGAGGAGAAGCTGTGAGTGAGTGAGAGAGAGAAAGGGAAGCTGTGAGTGAGTGAGAGAGAGAAAGAGAAGCTGTGTGTGTGTGCGAGAGAGAAAGAGAAGCTGTGAGTGAGAGAGAGAGAGAAAAAGAAGCTGTGTGTGTGTGAGAGAGAAAGAGAAGCTATGAGTGAGATAGAGAGAGAAAGAGAAGCTGTTAGTGAGAGAGAGGGAAAGAGAAGCTGTGAGTGAGAGTGAGGGAGAGAAGCTGTGTGTGTGTGAGAGAGAGAAGATATGAGTGAGAGAAAGAAAGTGAAGCTGTGAGTGAGACAGAGAGAGAGAAAGAGAAGCTGTGAGTGAGAGAGAGAGGGAGAAAGAGAAGCTTTGTGTGTGTGAGAGAGAAAGAGAAGCTGTGAGTGAGAGTGCGTGAGATAGAGAGAATGAGAAGCTGTGAGTGAGAGAGAGAGAGAAAGAGAAGCTGTGAGTGAGAGAGAGAGAGAATGAGAAGCTGTGAGTGAGAGAGAGAGAAGCTGTGAGTGAGAGAGAGAGAGAAGATGTGAGTGAGAGAGAGAGAGAAAGAGAATCTGTGAGTGAGAGAGAGAGAAAGTAAGAGAAGCTGTGAGTGAGACAGAGAGAGAAAGAGAAGCTGTGAGTGAGAGACAGAGGGAGAAAGATAAGCTGTGAGAGAGAGAGAGAAAGAGAAGCTGTGAGTGAGAGAGAGAGAGAAAGAGAAGCTGTGATTGAGAGTGAGAGAGAGAGATAAAGAGAAGCTGTGAGTGAGTGAGAGAGAAAGAGAAGCTGTGAGTGAGAGAGAGAGAAGCTGTGAGTGAGAGAGAGAAAGAGAAGCAGTGATTAAGAGTGAGAGAGAGAAAGAGAAGCTGTGAGTGGGAGAGAGAGAAAGAGAGTCTGTGAGTGAGAGAGAGAGAAAGAGAAGCTGTGAGTGTGTGTGAGAGAGAAAGGGAAGCTGTGAGTGAGAGAGAGAGAAAGAGAACCTGTCAGTGAGAGAGAGAAAGAAAGAGAAGCTGTGAGTGAGAGAGAGAGAGAGAGAAAGAGACGTTGTGAGTGAGAGAGAGAGAGAGAGAGAATGAGAAGCTGTGAGTGAGAGAGAGAGAAGCTGTGAGTGAGAGAGAGAAAGGGAAGCTGTGAGTGAGAGAGAGAGAGAGAAGATTTGAGTGAGAGAGAGAGAGAAAGAGAAGCTGTAAATGAGAGAGAGAGAAAGAAAGAGAAGCTGTGAGTGAGAGAGAGAGAGAAGCTGTGAGTGAGAGAGAGAAAGAGAAGCTGTGTGTGAGAGAGAGAGAGAAAGAGAAGCTGTGAGTGAGAGAGAGAGAAAAAGAAGCTGTGTGTTTGTGAGAGAGAGAGAAAGAGAAGCTGTGAGTGAGATAGAGAGAGAAAGAGAAGCTGTTAGTGAGAGAGAGGGAAAGAGAAGCTGTGAGTGAGAGTGAGAGAGTGAAGCTGTGTGTGTGTGAGAGAAGATGTGAGTGAGAGAGAGAGAGAAAGAGAAGCTGTGAGTGAGAGAGAGAGAGAGAAAGAGAAACTGTGAGTGAGAGAGAGAGAGTGAGAAAGAGAAGCTGTGTGATAGAGAGAGAGAAAGAGAAGCTGTGTGTGTGTGTGAGAGAGAAAGATAGTCTGAGAAAGAGAGAGTGAAAGAGAAGCTGTGAGAGTGAGAGAGAGAAAGAGAAGCTGTTGGTGAGAGTGAGAGAGAGAGAGAAAGAGAAGCTGTGAGTGAGAGAGTTAGAAAGAGAATCTGTGAGTGAGAGAGAGAGAGAGAAAGAGAAGCTGTGAGTGAGAGAGAGAAAGAGAAGCTGTGAGAGTGAGAGAGAGAAAGAGAAGCTGTTGGTGAGAGTGAGAGAGAGAGAGAAAGATAAGCTGTGAGTGAGAGAGTTAGAAAGAGAATCTGTGAGTGAGAGAGAGAGAGAGAAAGAGAAGCTGTGAGTGAGAGAGAGAAAGAGAAGCTGTAAGTGAGAGGGAGAGAGAGAAAGAGAAGCTGAGACTGACACAGAGAGATGAAGCTGTGAGTTAGAGAGAGAGAGAAAGAGAAGCTGTGAGTTAGAGAGAGAGAGAAAAAGAAGCTGTGAGTGACAGAGAGATAGAAAGAGAAGCTGAGAGTGTGTGTGAGAGAGAAAGTGAAGCTGTGAGTGAGAGAGAGAAAGAGAAGCTGTGTCTGTGTGTGAGAGAGAAAGATAGTCTGAGAAAGAGAGTGTGAAAGAGAAGCTGTGTGTGTGAGAGAGAGAAGCTGTGAGTGAGAGAGTGAGAAAGAGAAAGTAAAAGAGAAGCTGTGACTGAGGGAGAGAAGCTGTGAGTGAGAGAGAGAGATGTGAGTGAGAGAGTGAGAAAGCGAGTGAGAAAAAGAGAGTAAAAGAGAAGCTGTGAGTGAGAGAGACAGAAATAAAGAGAAGCTGTGAGTGAGAGAGAGAGAGAAAGAGAAGCTGAGAGTGAGAGAGAGAGAAAGATAATCTGAGAACGGGAGAGTGAGAAAGAGAGTGAGAAAGAGAGAGTAAAAGAGAAGCTGTGAGTGAGAGAGAGAGAATCTGTGAGTGAGAGATAGAGAAGCTGTGAGTGAGAGAGAGAGAGAAACAGAAGCTGTGAGTGAGAGAGAAACAGAAGCTGAGAGTGAGTGAGAGAGAGAAAGAGAATATGTGAGTGAGAGAGAGAGAAAGAGAAGCTGTGAGTGAGAGAGAGAGAAAGAGAAATTAGAGTGAAAAAGAGAGAGAGAAAGAGAAACTGTGAGTGGGAGAGAGAGAGAGTGTGTGTGAGTGAGAGAGACAGAGAGAGAAAGAGAAGCTGTGAGTGAGAGAGAGAGAGAAATTAGAGTGAGAAAGAGAGAGAGAAAGAGAAGCTGTGAGTGGGAGAGAGAGAAAGAGTGTCTGTGAGTGAGAGAGAGAGAAAGAGAAGCTGTGAGTGAAAGAGAGAGAAAGAGAAGCTGTGAGTTAGAGAGAGAGAAATTAGAGTGAGAAAGAGAGAGAGAAAGAGAAGCTGTGAGTGGGAGAGAGAGAAAGAGTGTCTGTGAGTGAGAGAGAGAGAAAGAGAAGCTGTGAGTGAGAGAGAGAGAGAGAAGCTGTGAGTGAGAGAGAGAGAGAAAGAGAAGCTGTGAGTGAGAGAGAGAGAGAAAGCAAAGCTGTGAGTGAGAGAGAGAGAGAAAGAGAAGCTGTGAGTGAGAGAGAGAGAGAAGCTGTGAGTGAGTGAGTGAGAGTGAGAGAAGCTATGAGAGAGAGAGAGAGAAAGAGAAGCTGTGAGTGAGAGAGAAACAGAAGCTGAGAGTGAGTGAGAGAGAGAAAGAGAAGCAGTGAGTGAAAGAGAGAGAAAGAGAAGCTGTGAGTTAGAGAGAGAGAGAAATTAGAGTGAGAAAGAGAGAGAGAAAGAGAAGCTGTGAGTGGGAGAGAGAGAAAGAGTGTCTGTGAGTGAGAGAGAGAGAAAGAGAAGCTATGAGTGAGAGAGAGAGAAGCTGTGAGTGAGAGAGAGAGAGAACCTGTGAGTGAGAGAGAGAGGAGAAGCTGTGAGTGAGTGAGAGAGAGAAAGGGAAGCTGTGAGTGAGTGAGAGAGAGAAAGAGAAGCTGTGTGTGTGTGAGAGAGAGAAAGAGAAGCTGTGAGTGGGAGAGAGAGAGAGAAAGAAGCTGTGTGTGTGAGAGAGAGAAAGAGAAGCTGTGAGTGAGATAGAGAGAGAAAGAGAAGCTGTTAGTGAGAGAGAGGGAAAGAGAAGCTGTGAGTGAGAGTGAGGGAGAGAAGCTGTGTGTGTGTGAGAGAGAGAAGATATGAGTGAGAGAAAGAAAGAGAATCTGTGAGTGAGACAGAGGGAGAGAAAGAGAAGCTGTGAGTGAGAGAGAGAGGGAGAAAGAGAAGCTTTGTGTGTGTGAGAGAGGAAGAGAAGCTGTGAGTGAGAGAGAGAGAGAAAGAGAAGCTGTGAGTGAGAGAGAGAATGAGAAGCTGTGAGTGAGAGAGAGAGAAGCTGTGAGTGAGAGAGAGAGAGAATAGATGTGAGTGAGAGAGAGAGAGAGAAAGAGAATCTGTGAGTGAGAGAGAGAGAAAGTAAGAGAAGCTGTGAGTGAGACAGAGAGAGAGATAAAGAGAAGCTGTGAGTGAGTGAGAGAGAAAGAGAAGCTGTGAGTGAGAGAGAGAGAAGCTGTGAGTGAGAGAGAGAAAGAGAAGCAGTGATTAAGAGTGAGAGAGAGAAAGAGAAGCTGTGAGTGGGAGAGAGAGAAAGAGAGTCTGTGAGTGAGAGAGAGAGAAAGAGAAGCTGTGAGTGAGTGAGAGAGAGAAAGGGAAGCTGTGAGTGAGAGAGAGAGAAAGAGAACCTGTCAGTGACAGAGAGAGAGAAAGAGAAGCTGTGAGTGAGAAGGAGAGGGAAAGAGAAGCTGTGAGTGAGTGAGCGAGAGAGAGAGAAAGAGAAGCTGTGAGAGAGAAAGAGAGAAGCTGTGAGTGAGAGAGTGAGAGAGAGAAAAGAAGCTGTTAGTGAGTGAGTGAGAGAGAGAGAAAGAGTTGTGAGTGAGAGAGAGAGAAAGAGAAGCTGTGATTGAGAGAGAGTGAGAAACAGATGCTGTGAGTGAGAGAGAGAAAGAGAAGCTGTGAGAGGGAGACAGAGAAAGAGAAGCTGAGAGTGACACAGGGAGAGAAGCTGTGAGTTAGAGAGAGAGAGAGAAAGAGAAGCTGTGTGTGACAGAGAGAGAGAAAGAGAAGCTGAGAGTGAGAGAGAGAGAAATTGAAGCTGTGAGTGAGACAGAGAGAGAAAGAGAAGCTGTGTGTGAGAGAGAGAAAGAAGCTGTGAGTGAGAGAGTGAGAAAGAGAGTGAGAAAGAGAGAGTAAAAGAGAAGCTATGAGTGAGAGAGAGAGAGAAGCTGTGACTGAGAGAGAGAGAAGCTGTGAGTGAGAGAGAGAGAGAAAGAGAAGCTGTGAGTGAGAGAGAGAGAAAGATAATCTGAGAACGGGAGAGTGAAAGAGAAGCTGTGAGTGAGAGAGAGAGAGTGAAGCTGTGTGTGTGTGAGAGAGAAGATGTGAGTGAGAGAATAAGTGAAGCTGGGAGTGAGTGAGAGAGAGAAGATGTGAGTGAGAGAGAGAGAGAAAGAGAAGCTGTGAGTGAGAGAGAGAGAGAGAAAGAGAAGCTGTGAGTGAGAGAGAGAGGGAGAAAGAGAAGCTGTGTGATAGAGAGAGAGAAAGAGAAGCTGTGTGTGTGGGTGTGAGAGAAAGATAGTCTGAGAAAGAGAGAGTGAAAGAGAAGCTGTGAGAGTGAGAGAAAGAGAAGCTGTTGGTGAGAGTGAGAGAGAGAGAAAGAGAAGCTGTGAGTGAGAGAGTTAGAAAGAGAATCTGTGAGTGAGAGAGAGAGAGAAAGAGAAGCTGTGAGTGAGAGAGAGAAAGAGAAGCTGTGAGTGAGAGGGAGAGAGAGAAAGAGAAGCTGAGACTGACACAGAGAGTTGAAGCTGTGAGTTAGAGAGAGAGAGAAAGAGAAGCTGTGAGTGACAGAGAGAGAGAAAGAGAAGCTGAGAGTGTGTGAGAGACAGAAAGTGAAGCTGTGAGTGAGAGAGAGAGAGAAAGAGAAGCTGTGTGTGTGTGAGAGAGAGAAAGATAGTCTGAGAAAGAGAGTGTGAAAGAGAAGCTGTGTGTGAGAGAGAGAGAAGCTGTGAGTGAGAGAGTGAGAAAGAGAGAGTAAAAGAGAAGCTGTGAGTGAGAGAGAGAAGCTGTGAGTGAGAGAGAGAGAAGCTGTGAGTGAGAGAGTGAGAAAGCGAGTGAGAAAGAGAGAGTAAACGAGAAGCTGTGAGTGAGAGAGAGAGAGAAGCTGTGAGTGAGAGAGAGAGAAAGCAAAGCTGTGAGTGAGAGAGAGAGAGAAATAAAGAGAAGCTGTGAGTGAGAGAGAGAGAGAAAGAGAAGCTGAGAGTGTGAGAGAGAGAAAGATAAGCTGAGAACGGGAGAGTGAAAGAGAAGCTGTGAGTGAGAGAGAGAGAGAGTGAAGCTGAGTGAGAGAGTGAGAAAGAGAGTGAGAAAGAGAGAGTAAAAGAGAAGCTGTGAGTGATAGAGAGAGAATCTGTGAGTGAGAGAGAGAGAAACAGAAGCTGTGTGAGAGAGAGAAACAGAAGCTGAGAGTGAGTGAGAGAGAGAAAGAGAATGTGTGAGTGAGAGAGAGAGAAAGAGAAGCTGTGAGTGTGAGAGAGAGAAAGAGAAGCTGTGAGTGAGAGAGAGAAAGAGAAATTAGAGTGAAAAAGAGAGAGAGAAAGAGAAGCTGTGAGTGGGAGAGAGAGAGTGTGTGTGTGAGTGAGAGAGAGAGAGACAAAGAGAACCTGTGAGTGAGAGAGAGAGAGAACCTGTGAGTGAGAGAGAGAGGAGAACCTGTGAGTGAGTGAGAGAGAGAAAGGGAAGCTGTGAGTGAGTGAGAGAGAGAAAGAGAAGCTGTGTGTGTGTGTGAGAGAGAAAGAGAAGCTGTGAGTGAGAGAGAGAGAGAAAAAGAAGCTGTGTGTGAGAGAGAGAAAGAGAAGCTGTGAGTGAGATAGAGAGAGAAAGAGAAGCTGTTAGTGAGAGAGAGGGAAAGAGAAGCTGAGAGTGAGAGTGAGAGAGAGAAGCTGTGTGTGTGTGAGAGAGAGAAGATATGAGTGAGAGAGAGAAAGTGAAGCTGTGAGTGAGAGAGAGAGAGAAAAGATGTGAGTGAGAGAGAGAGAGAAAGAGAAGCTGTGAGTGAGAGAGAGAGAAAGAAAGAGAAGCTGTGAGTGAGACAGAGAGAGAGAAAGAGAAGCTGTGAGAGAGAGAGTGAGGGAGAAAGAGAAGCTCTGTGTGTGTGAGAGAGAAAGAGAAGCTGTGAGTGAGAGTGAGTGAGAGAGAGAGAATGAGAAGGTGTGAGTGAGAGAGAGAGAGAAAGAGAAGCTGTGAGTGAGAGAGAGAGAGAATGAGAAGCTGTGAGTGAGAGAGAGATGCTGTGAGTGAGTGAGAGAGAGAGAAGCTGTGAGTGAGAGAGAGAGAGAAGATGTGAGTGAGAGAGAGAGAGAAAGAGAAGCTGTGAGTGAGAGAGAGAGAAAGTAAGAGAAGCTGTGAGTGAGACAGAGAGAGAAAGAGAAGCTGTGAGTGAGAGAGAGAGGGAGAAAGATAAGCTGTGAGAGAGAGAGAGAGAAAGAGAAGCTGTGAGAGAGAGAGAGAGAAAGAGAAGCTGTGAGTGAGAGAGAGAGAGTAATAGAAGCTGTGATTGAGAGTGAGAGAGAAAGAGAAAGAGAAGCTGTGAGTGAGAGAGAGAGAAGCTGTGAGAGAGAGAGAGAAAGAGAAGCTGTGATTGAGAGTGAGAGAGAGAAAGAGAAGCTGTGAGTGGGAGAGAGAAAGAGAAGCTGTGAGTGAGAGAGAGAGACAAAGAGAAGCTGTGAGTGAGAGAGAAACAGAAGCTGAGAGTGAGTGAGAGAGAGAAAGAGAAGCTGTGAGTGAAAGAGAGAGAAAGAGAAGCTGTGAGTTAGAGAGAGAGAAAGAGAGAAATTAGAGTGAGAAAGAGAGAGAGAGAGAAGCTGTGAGTGGGAGAGAGAGAAAGAGTGTCTGTGAGTGAGAGAGAGAGAAAGAGAAGCTGTGAGTGAGAGAGAGAGAGAGAAGCTGTGAGTGAGAGAGAGAGAGAACCTGTGAGTAAGAGAGAGAGGAGAAGCTGTGAGTGAGTGAGAGAGAGAAAGGGAAGCTGTGAGTGAGTGAGAGAGAGAAAGAGAAGCTGTGTGTGTGTGAGAGAGAGAAAGAGAAGCTGTGAGTGAGAGAGAGAGAAAAAAGAAGCTATGTGTGTGTGTGAGAGAAAGAGAAGCTGTGAGTGAGATAGAGAGAGAAAGAGAAGCTGTTAGTGAGAGAGAGGGAAAGAGAAGCTGTGAGTGAGAGTGAGGGAGAGAATCTTTGTGTGTGTGTGAGAGAGAAGATATGAGTGAGAGAAAGAAAGAGAAGCTGTGAGTGAGACAGAGAGAGGGAGAAAGAGAAGCTTTGTGTGTGTGTGAGAGAAAGAGAAGCTGTGAGTGAGAGTGAGTGAGATAGAGAGAATGAGAAGCTGTGAGTGAGAGAGAGAGAGAAAGAGAAGCTGTGAGTGAGAGAGAGAGAATGAGAAGCTGTGAGTGAGAGAGAGAAGCTGTGAGTGAGAGAGAGAGAGAGAGAAAATGTGAGTGAGAGAGAGAGAGAGAAAGAGAATCTGTTAGTGAGAGAGATAGAAAGTAAAAGAAGCTGTGAGTGAGACAGAGAGAGAAAGAGAAGCTGTGAGTGAGAGACAGAGGGAGAAAGATAAGCTGTGAGAGAGAGAGAAAAAGAGAAGCTGTGAGTGAGTGAGAGAGAGAAAGAGAAGCTGTGAGTGAGAGAGAGAGAAAGAGAAGCTGTGAGTGAGAGAGAGAGAAGCTGTGAGTGAGAGAGAGAAAGAGAAGCTGTGATTAAGAGTGAGAGAAAGAAAGAGAAGCTGTGAGTGGGAGAGAGAGAAAGAGAGTCTGTGAGTGAGAGAGAGAGAAAGAGAAGCTGTGAGTGAGTGAGAGAGAGAAAGGGAAGCTGTGAGTGAGTGAGAGAGAAAGAGAACCTGTCAGTGAGAGAGAGAGAGAAAGAAAGAGAAGCTGTGAGTGAGAAGGAGAGGGAAAGAGAAGCTGTGAGTGAGTGAGCGAGAGAGAGAGAGAAAGAGAAGCTGTGAGAGAGAAAGAGAGAAGCTGTGAGTGAGAGAGTGAGAGAGAGAAAAGAAGCTGTTAGTGAGTGAGAGAGAGAGAGAAAGAGTTGTGAGTGAGACAGAGAGAAAGAAAGAGAAGCTGTGAGTGAGAGAGAGAGAGAGAGAGAGAGAAGCTGAGAGTGAGAGAGAGAAATTGAAGCTGTGAGTGAGAGAGAGAGAGAAAGAGAAGCTGTGTGTGTGTGAGAGAAAGATAGTATGAGAAAGAGAGAGTGAAAGAGAAGCTGTGAGAGAGAGAGAGAGAAGCTGTGAGTGAGAGAGTGAGAAAGAGAGTGAGAAAGAGAGAGTAAAAGAGAAGCTGTGAGTGAGAGAGAGAGAGAGAAGCTGTGACTGAGAGAGAGAAGCTGTGACTGAGAGAGAGAGAGAAAGAGAAGCTGTGAGTGAGAGAGAGAGAAAGAGAAGCTGTGAGTGACAGAGAGAGAAAGCAAAGCTGTGAGTGAGAGAGAGAGAGAAAGAGAAGCTGTGAGTGAGAGAGAGAGAAGCTGTGAGTGAGTGAGAGAGAGAAGCTGTGAGTGAGAGTGAGAAAGAGAGTGAGAAAGAGAGAGTAAAAGAGAAGCTGTGAGTGAGAGAGAGAGAGAATCTGTGAGTGAGAGAGAGAGAAGCTGTGAGAGAGAGAGAGAGAAAGAGAAGCTGTGAGTGAGAGAGAAACAGAAGCTGAGAGTGAGAGAGAGAGAGAAGCTGTGAGTGAGAGAGAGAGAGAGAAAGAGAAATTAGAGTGAGAAAGAGAGAGAGAAAGAGAAGCTATGAGTGGGAGAGAGAGAAAGAGTGTCTGTGAGTGAGAGAGAGAGAAAGAGAAGCTGTGAGTGAGAGAGAGAGAGAAGCTGTGAGTGAGAGAGAAGGATAAGCCGTGAGAGAAAGGGAAGCTGTGAATGAGAGAGAGAGAGAGAGAGAAAGAAAGAGAAGATGTGTGTGTGAGAGAGAGAGAGAGAGAAGCAGTGAGTGAGAGAGAAAGAAAAAGAGAAGCTGTGAGTGAGAATGAGATAGAAAGAGAAGCTGTGAGTGAGTGAGAGAGAGATAGAGAAAGAGAAGCTGTGAGAGAGAAAGAGAGAAGCTGTGAGTGAGAGAGTGAGAGAGAATTAGAAGCTGTGAGTGAGTGAGAGAGAGAGAAGCTGTGTGTGAGCGAGAGAGAGAGAAAGAGAAGCTGTGAGTGAGAGAGAGAAAGAGAAGCTGTGAGTGAGAGAGAGAAAGATAAGCTGTGAGTGAGAGAGAGAGAAAGAGAAGCTGAGTGAGTGAGAGAGAGCAAGGGAACCTGTGAGTGACAGAGAGAGAGATGGAAAGAGAAGCTGTGAGTGAGAGAGAGAGAAAGAGAAGCTGAGAGTGAGAGAGAGAGAGAGAAAGAGAAGCTGTGAGTGAGAAGGAGAGGGAAAGAGAAGCTGTGAGTGAGTGAGTGAGAGAGAGAGAGAAAAAGACAAGCTGAGAGAGAAAGAGAGAAGCTGTGAGTGAGTGAGAGAGAAAGAGAAGCTGTGAGTGAGAGAGAGAGAGAAGGAGAAGCTGTGTGTGAGAGAGAGAAATTAGAGTGAGAAAGAGAGAGAGAAAGAGAAGCTGTGAGTGGGAGAGAGAGAGAAAGAGAAGCTGTGTGTGAGTGAGAGAGAGAGAAACTGTGAGTGAGAGAGAGGAAGGGAAACTGTGAGTGAGAGAGAGAGAGAGAAGCTGTGAGTGAGACAGAGAGAGAGAAAGAGAAGCTGAGAGAGAGGGAGGGAGAAAGAAAAGCTGTGTGTGAGAGAGATAAGCTGTGAGTGTGTGAGAGAGAGAAAGAGAAGCTGTGAGTGAGAGAGAGAGAAAGAAAGAGAAATTAGAGTGAGAAAGAGAGAGATAAAGAGAAGCTGTGAGTGGGAGAGAGAGAAAGAGAGTCTGTGAGTGAGAGAGAGAGAAGCTGTGAGTGAGAGAGAGAGAGAGCCTCTGTGAGTGAGAGAGAGAGAAAGAGAAGCTGTTAATGAGAGAGAGAGAGAAAGAGAAGCTGTGAGAGAGAGAAAGAGAAGCTGAGAGTGAGTGAGAGAGAGAAACGGAAGCTGTGAGTGAGAGAGAGAGAGAAAGAGAAGCTGTGAGTGAGAGAGAGAAAGAGAAGCTGTGAGTGTGAGAGAGAGAAAGAGAAGCTGTGAGTGAGAGAGAGAGAGAATGAGAAGCTGAGAGAGAGAGAGAAAGAGAAGCTGTGAGAGAGAGAGAAAGAGAAGCTGTGAGTGAGAGAGAGAAAGAGAAGATGTGAGTGAGAGAGAGGGAGAGAGAGAAAGAGAAGATGTGAGTGAGAGAGAGAGAAAGAGAAGCAGTGAGTGTGTGAGAGAGAGAAACAGAAGCTGTGAGTGAGAGAGAGAGAGAAAGAGAAGCTGTGAGTGAGAGAGAGAGAAGCTGTGAGAGAGAGAGAGAAGCTGTGAGTGAGGGAGACAGAAAGAGAAGCTTTTAGTGAGAGAGAGAGAGGCTGTGAGTGTGTGTGAGAGAGAAAGAGAAGCTGTGAGTGAGAGAGAGAGAGAGAAGCTGTGAGAGAGAGTGAGAAAGAGAAGATGTGAGTGAGAGAGAGGGAGAGAGAGAAAGAGAAGATGTGAGTGAGAGAGAGAGACAAAGAGAAGCTGTGAGTGAGAGAGAAACAGAAGCTGAGAGTGAGTGAGAGAGAGAAAGAGAAGCTGTGAGTGAAAGAGAGAGAAAGAGAAGCTGTGAGTTAGAGAGAGAGAAAGAGAGAAATTAGAGTGAGAAAGAGAGAGAGAGAAGCTGTGAGTGGGAGAGAGAGAAAGAGTGTCTGTGAGTGAGAGAGAGAGAAAGAGAAGCTGTGAGTGATAGAGAGAGAGAGAAGCTGTGAGTGAGAGAGAGAGAGAACCTGTGAGTAAGAGAGAGAGGAGAAGCTGTGAGTGAGTGAGAGAGAGAAAGGGAAGCTGTGAATGAGTGAGAGAGAGAAAGAGAAGCTGTGTGTGTGTGAGAGAGAGAAAGAGAAGCTGTGAGTGAGAGAGAGAGAAAAAAGAAGCTGTGTGTGTGTGAGAGAGAAAGAAAGAGAAGCTGTGAGTGAGATAGAGAGAGAAAGAGAAGCTGTTAGTGAGAGAGAGGGAAAGAGAAGCTGTGAGTGAGAGTGAGGGAGAGAATCTTTGTGTGTGTGTGAGAGAGAAGATATGAGTGAGAGAAAGAAAGAAGCTGTGAGTGAGACAGAGAGAGGGAGAAAGAGAAGCTTTGTGTGTGTGAGAGAGAAAGAGAAGCTGTGAGTGAGAGTGAGTGAGATAGAGAGAATGAGAAGCTGTGAGTGAGAGAGAGAGAGAAAGAGAAGCTGTGAGTGAGAGAGAGAGAATGAGAAGCTGTGAGTGAGAGAGAGAAGCTGTGAGTGAGAGAGAGAGAGAGAGAAGATGTGAGTGAGAGAGAGAGAGAGAAAGAGAATCTGTGAGTGAGAGAGATAGAAAGTAAAAGAAGCTGTGAGTGAGACAGAGTGAGAAAGAGAAGCTGTGAGAGAGACAGAGGGAGAAAGATAAGCTGTGAGAGAGAGAGAAAAAGAGAAGCTGTGAGTGAGTGAGAGAGAGAAAGAGAAGCTGTGAGTGAGAGAGAGAGAAAGAGAAGCTGTGAGTGAGAGAGAGAGAAGCTGTGAGTGAGAGAGAGAAAGAGAAGCTGTGATTAAGAGTGAGAGAGAGAAAGAGAAGCTGTGAGTGGGAGAGAGAGAAAGAGAGTCTGTGAGTGAGAGAGAGAGAAAGAGAAGCTGTGAGTGAGTGAGAGAGAGAAAGGGAAGCTGTGAGTGAGTGAGAGAGAAAGAGAACCTGTCAGTGAGAGAGAGAGAGAAAGAAAGAGAAGCTGTGAGTGAGAAGGAGAGGGAAAGAGAAGCTGTGAGTGAGTGAGCGAGAGAGAGAGAGAAAGAGAAGCTGTGAGAGAGAAAGAGAGAAGCTGTGAGTGAGAGAGTGAGAGAGAGAAAAGAAGCTGTTAGTGAGTGAGAGAGAGAGAGAAAGAGTTGTGAGTGAGACAGAGAGAAAGAAAGAGAAGCTGTGAGTGAGAGAGAGAGAGAGAGAAAGAGAAGCTGAGAGTGAGAGAGAGAAATTGAAGCTGTGAGTGAGAGAGAGAGAGAAGCTGTGTGTGAGAGAGAGAAAGATAGTATGAGAAAGAGAGAGTGAAAGAGAAGCTGTGAGAGAGAGAGAGAGAAGCTGTGAGTGAGAGAGTGAGAAAGAGAGTGAGAAAGAGAGAGTAAAAGAGAAGCTGTGAGTGAGAGAGAGAGAGAGAGAAGCTGTGACTGAGAGAGAGAAGCTGTGACTGAGAGAGAGAGAGAAAGAGAAGCTGTGAGTGAGAGAGAGAGAAAGAGAAGCTGTGAGTGACAGAGAGAGAGAAAGCAAAGCTGTGAGTGAGAGAGAGAGAGAAAGAGAAGCTGTGAGTGAGAGAGAGAGAAGCTGTGAGTGAGTGAGAGAGAGAAGCTGTGAGTGAGAGTGAGAAAGAGAGTGAGAAAGAGAGAGTAAAAGAGAAGCTGTGAGTGAGAGAGAGAGAGAATCTGTGAGTGAGAGAGAGAGAAGCTGTGAGAGAGAGAGAGAGAAAGAGAAGCTGTGAGTGAGAGAGAAACAGAAGCTGAGAGTGAGAGAGAGAGAGAAGCTGTGAGTGAGAGAGAGAGAGAAAGAGAAATTAGAGTGAGAAAGAGAGAGAGAAAGAGAAGCTGTGAGTGGGAGAGAGAGAAAGAGTGTGTGTGAGTGAGAGAGAGAGAAAGAGAAGCTGTGAGTGAGAGAGAGAGAGAAGCTGTGAGTGAGAGAGAAGGATAAGCCGTGAGAGAAAGGGAAGCTGTGAATGAGAGAGAGAGAGAGAGAAAGAAAGAGAAGATGTGTGTGAGAGAGAGAGAGAGAGAAGCAGTGAGTGAGAGAGAAAGAAAAAGAGAAGCTGTGAGTGAGAATGAGATAGAAAGAGAAGCTGTGAGTGAGTGAGAGAGAGATAGAGAAAGAGAAGCTGTGAGAGAGAAAGAGAGAAGCTGTGAGTGAGAGAGTGAGAGAGAAAGAGAAGCTGTGAGTGAGTGAGAGAGAGAGAAGCTGTGTGTGAGCGAGAGAGAGAGAAAGAGAAGCTGTGAGTGAGAGAGAGAAAGAGAAGCTGTGAGTGAGAGAGAGAAAGATAAGCTGTGAGTGAGAGAGAGAGAAAGAGAAGCTGAGTGAGTGAGAGAGAGCAAGGGAACCTGTGAGTGACAGAGAGAGAGATGGAAAGAGAAGCTGTGAGTGAGAGAGAGAAAGAGAAGCTGAGAGTGAGAGAGAGAGAGAAAGAGAAGCTGTGAGTGAGAAGGAGAGGGAAAGAGAAGCTGTGAGTGAGTGAGCGAGAGAGAGAGAGAGAAAAAGACAAGCTGAGAGAGAAAGAGAGAAGCTGTGAGTGAGTGAGAGAGAAAGAGAAGCTGTGAGTGAGAGAGAGAGAGAAGGAGAAGCTGTGTGTGAGAGAGAGAAATTAGAGTGAGAAAGAGAGAGAGAAAGAGAAGCTGTGAGTGGGAGAGAGAGAGAAAGAGAAGCTGTGTGTGAGTGAGAGAGAGAGAAGCTGTGAGTGAGAGAGAGGAAGGGAAACTGTGAGTGAGAGAGAGAGAGAGAGAGAGAAGCTGTGAGTGAGACAGAGAGAGAGAAAGAGAAGCTGTGTGAGAGAGAGGGAGGGAGAAAGAAAAGCTGTGTGTGTGAGAGAGAGATAAGCTGTGAGTGTGTGAGAGAGAGAAAGAGAAGCTGTGAGTGAGAGAGAGAGAAAGAAAGAGAAATTAGAGTGAGAAAGAGAGAGATAAAGAGAAGCTGTGAGTGGGAGAGAGAGAAAGAGAGTCTGTGAGTGAGAGAGAGAGAAGCTGTGAGTGAGAGAGAGAGAGAGCCTCTGTGAGTGAGAGAGAGAGAAAGAGAAGCTGTTAATGAGAGAGAGAGAGAAAGAGAAGCTGTGAGAGAGAGAAAGAGAAGCTGTGAGTGAGTGAGAGAGAGAAACGGAAGCTGTGAGTGAGAGAGAGAGAGAAAGAGAAGCTGTGAGTGAGAGAGAGAAAGAGAAGCTGTGAGTGTGAGAGAGAGAAAGAGAAGCTGTGAGTGAGAGAGAGAGAGAATGAGAAGCTGAGAGAGAGAGAGAAAGAGAAGCTGTGAGAGAGAGAGAAAGAGAAGCTGTGAGTGAGAGAGAGAAAGAGAAGATGTGAGTGAGAGAGAGGGAGAGAGAGAAAGAGAAGATGTGAGTGAGAGAGAGAGAGAAAGAGAAGCAGTGAGTGTGACAGGGAGAGAGTAAAAGAGAAGCTGTGAGTGAGAGAGAGAGAGAAAGAGAAGCTGTGAGTTAGAGAAAGAAAGAAAGCGAAGCAGTGAGTGAGAGAGAGAGAGAGAAAGAGAAACTGTGAGTGAGAGGAAGAGAAAGAGAAGCTGTGAGTGAGAGAGAGAGAGAAAGAGAAACTGTGTGTGTGTGAGAGAGAGAAACAGAAGCTGTGAGTGAGAGAGAGAGAGAAAGAGAAGCTGTGTGTGAGAGAGAGAGAGAAACTGTGAGAGAGAGAGAGAAGCTGTGAGTGAGGGAGAGAGAAAGAGAAGCTGTGAGTGAGAGAGAGAGAGGCTGTGAGTGTGTGTGAGAGAGAAAGAGAAGCTGTGAGAGAGAGAGAGAGAGAGAAGCTGTGAGAGAGAGTGAGAAAGAGAAGATGTGAGTGAGAGAGAGGGAGAGAGAGAAAGAGAAGATGTGAGTGAGAGAGAGAGAGAAAGAGAAGCAGTGAGTGTGACAGGGAGAGAGTAAAAGAGAAGCTGTGAGTGAGAGAGAGAGAGAAAGAGAAGCTGTGAGTTAGAGAAAGAAAGAAAGCGAAGCAGTGAGTGAGAGAGAGAGAGAGAAAGAGAAGCAGTGAGTGAGAGAGAGAGAGAAAGAGAAGCTGTTGGTGAGAGAGAGGGAAAGAGCTGTGAGTGAGAGTGAGAGAGCGAAGCTGTGTGTGTGTGAGAGAGAGAAGATGTGAGTGAGAGACAAAATAAAGCTGTGAGTGAGAGTGAGAGAGAGAAGATGTGAGTGAGATAGAGAGAGAAAGAGAAGCTGTGAGTGAGAGAGAGAGAAAGAGAAGCTGTGAGTGAGAGAGAGGGAAAGAGAGAAAGAGAAGATGTGAGTGAGGGAGAGAGAGAAAGAGAAGCAGTGAGTGAGAGAGAGAGAGAGAGAAAGAGAAGCTGTGAGTGAGACAGAGAGAGAGAAAGAGAAGCTATGAGAGAGAGAGGGAGGGAGAAAGAGAAGCTGTGAGAGAGAGAGAGAAAGAGAACCTGTGAGTGAGAGGGAGAGAGAGAAAGAGAAGCTGTGAGTGAGAAGGTGTGGGAAAGAGAAGCTGTGAGTGAGTGAGAGAGAGAGAGAGAAAGAGAAGCTGTTAGTGAGAGTGAGAGAGAGAGAGAAAGAAAAGCTGTGAGTGAGAGAGAAAGAGAAGCTGTGAGTGAGAGAGAGAGAGAGAGAAGCTGTGAGTGAGTGAGAGAGAGAAATGGAAGCTGTGAGTGAGAGAGAGAGAGAAAGAGAAGCTGTGAGTGAGAGAGAGAGAAAGAGAAGCTGTGAGTGTGTGAGAGAGAAAGAGAAGCTGTGAGTGTGTGTGAGAGAAAGAGAAGCTGTGAGTGAGAAGGAGTGGGAAAGAGAAGCTGTGAGTGAGTGAGAGAGAGAGAGAGAGAGAAAGAGAAGCTGTTAGTGAGAGTGAGAGAGAGAAAAAAAAATAAAAGCTGTGAGTGAGAGAGAAAGAGAAGCTGTGAGTGAGTGAGAGAGAGAGAAAGAGAAGCTGTGAGGGAGAGAGAGAAAGAGAAGCTGTGAGTGAGTGAGAGAGAGAGAAAGAGAAGCTGTGAGGGAGAGAGAGAAAGAGAAGCTGTGAGTGACACACAGAGAGAGAAGCTGTGAGTTAGAGAGAGAGAGAAAGAGAAGCTATGAGTGACAGAGAGAGAAAGAGAAGCTGAGAGTGAGAGAGAGAGAGAAAGTGAAGCTGTGAGTGAGATTGAGAGAGAAAGAGAAGCTGTGTGTGTGTGAGAGAGAGAAAGATAGTCTGAGAAAGAGAGAGTGAAAGAGAAGCTGTGAGTGAGAGAGAGAGGGAGAAAGAAAAGCTGTGTGAGAGAGAGAGAGAAAGAGAAGCTGTGAGTGAGAGTGAGAGAGAGAGAGAAAGAGAAGCTGTGAGTGAGAGAGAGAGAGAGAATGAGAAGCTGTGAGTGAGAGAGAGAGAAGCTGTGAGTGAGAGAGAGAAAGGGAAGCTGTGAGTGAGTGAGAGAGAGAAGATTTGAGTGAGAGAGAGAGAGAGAAAGAGAAGCTGTGAGTGAGAGAGAGAGAAAGAAAGAGAAGCTGTGAGTGAGAGAGAGAGAGAAGCTGTGAGTGAGTGAGAGAGAGAAAGAGAAGCTGTGTGTGTGTGAGAGAGAAAGAGAAGCTGTGAGTGAGAGAGAGAGAAAAAGAAGCTGTGTGTTTGTGAGAGAGAGAGAAAGAGAAGCTGTGAGTGAGATAGAGAGAGAAAGAGAAGCTGTTAGTGAGAGAGAGGGAAAGAGAAGCTGTGAGTGAGAGTGAGAGAGTGAAGCTGTGTGTGTGTGAGAGAGAAGATGTGAGTGAGAGAGAGAGAAAGAGAAGCTGTGAGTGAGAGAGAGAGAGAAAGAGAAGCTGTGAGTGAGAGAGAGAGAGGGAGAAAGAGAAGCTGTGTGATAGAGAGAGAAAAAGAGAAGCTGTGTGTGTGTGAGAGAGACAAAGATAGTCTGAGAAAGAGAGAGTGAAAGAGAAGCTGTGAGAGTGAGAGAAAGAGAAGCTGTTGGTGAGAGTGAGAGAGAGAGAGAGAAAGAGAAGCTGTGAGTGAGAGAGTTAGAAAGAGAATCTGTGAGTGAGAGAGAGAGAGAGAAAGAGAAGCTGTGAGTGAGAGAGAGAAAGAGAAGCTGTGAGTGAGAGGGAGAGAGAGAAAGAGAAGCTGAGACTGACACAGAGAGTTGAAGCTGTGAGTTAGAGAGAGAGAGAAAGAGATGCTGTGAGTGACAGAGAGAGAGAAAGAGAAGCTGAGAGTGTGTGAGAGAGAGAAAGTGAAGCTGTGAGTGAGAGAGAGAGAGAAAGAGAAGCTGTGTCTGTGTGTGAGAGAGAAAGATAGTCTGAGAAAGAGAGTGTGAAAGAGAAGCTGTGTGAGAGAGAGAGAGAAGCTGTGAGTGAGAGAGTGAGAAAGAGAGAGTAAAAGAGAAGCTGTGAGTGAGAGAGAGAAGCTGTGAGTGAGAGAGAGAGAAGATGTGAGTGAGAGAGTGAGAGAAAGAGAAGCTGAGAGTGAGAGAGAGAGAAAGATAATCTGAGAACGGGAGAGTGAAAGAGAAGTTGTGAGTGAGAGAGAGAGAGAAACAGAAGCTGTGAGTGAGAGAGAAACAGAAGCTGAGTGTGTGAAGGAGAGAAAGAGAATGTGTGAGTGAGAGAGAGAGAAAGAGAAGCTGTGAGTGAGAGAGAGAGAAAGAGAAATTAGAGTGAAAAAGAGAGACATAAAGAGAAACTGTGAGTGGGAGAGAGAGAGAGTGTGTGTGAGTGAGAGAGACAGAGAGAGAAAGAGAAGCTGTGAGTGAGAGAGAGAGAGATCCTGTGAGTGAGAGAGAGAGGAGAACCTGTGAGTGAGTGAGAGAGAGAAAGGGAAGCTGTGAGTGAGTGAGAGAGAGAGAAAGAGAAGCTGTGTGTGTGTGACAGAGAGAAAGAGAAGCTGTGAGTGAGAGAGAGAGAAAAAGAAGCTGTGTGTGTGTGAGAGAAAGAGAATCTGTGAGTGAGATAGAGAGAGAAAGAGAAGCTGTTAGTGAGAGAGAGGGAAAGAGAAGCTGTGAGTGAGAGTGAGAGAGAGAAGCTGTGTGTGTGAGAGAGAGAGAAGATATGAGTGAGAGAGAGAAAGTGAAGCTGTGAGTGAGAGAGAGAGAGAGAAGATGTGAGTGAGAGAGTGAGAGAAAGAGAAGCTGTGAGTGAGAGAGAGAGAAAGTAAGAGAAGCTGTGAGTGAGACAGAGAGAGAAAGAGAAGCTGTGAGTGAGAGAGAGAAGGAGAAAGATAAGCTGTGAGAGAGAGAGAGAAAGAGAAGCTGTGAGTGAGAGAGAGAGAAATAGAAGCTGTGATTGAGAGTGAGAGAGAGAGAAAGAGAAGCTGTGAGTGAGAGAGAGAGAAGCTGTGAGTGAGAGAGAGAAAGAGAAGCTGTGATTGAGAGTGAGAGAGAGAAAGAGAAGCTGTGAGTGGGAGAGAGAGAAAGAGAGTCTGTGAGTGAGAGAGAGAGAAAGAGAAGCTGTGAGTGAGTGAGAGAGAGAAAGGGAAGCTGTGAGTGAGAGAGAGAAAAAGAGAACCTGTCAGTGAGAGAGAGAGAAAGAGAAGCTGTGAGTGAGAAGGAGAGGGAAAGAGAAGCTGTGAGTGAGTGAGAGAGAGAGAGAGAGAGAAATTAGTGCGAGATAGAGAGAAGCTGTGAGTGAGAGAGTGAGAGAGAGAAAGAGAAGCTGTTAGTGAGTGAGAGAGAGGGAGAAAGAGAAGCTGTGTGATAGAGAGAGAAAAAGAGAAGCTGTGTGTGTGTGAGAGAGACAAAGATAGTCTGAGAAAGAGAGAGTGAAAGAGAAGCTGTGAGAGTGAGAGAAAGAGAAGCTGTTGGTGAGAGTGAGAGAGAGAGAGAAAGAGAAGCTGTGAGTGAGAGAGTTAGAAAGAGAATCTGTGAGTGAGAGAGAGAGAGAGAAAGAGAAGCTGTGAGTGAGAGAGAGAAAGAGAAGCTGTGAGTGAGAGGGAGAGAGAGAAAGAGAAGCTGAGACTGACACAGAGAGTTGAAGCTGTGAGTTAGAGAGAGAGAGAAAGAGATGCTGTGAGTGACAGAGAGAGAGAAAGAGAAGCTGAGAGTGTGTGTGAGAGAGAAAGTGAAGCTGTGAGTGAGAGAGAGAGAGAAAGAGAAGCTGTGTCTGTGTGTGAGAGAGAAAGATAGTCTGAGAAAGAGAGTGTGAAAGAGAAGCTGTGTGTGAGAGAGAGGGAAGCTGTGAGTGAGAGAGTGAGAAAGAGAGAGTAAAAGAGAAGCTGTGAGTGAGAGAGAGAAGCTGTGAGTGAGAGAGAGAGAAGATGTGAGTGAGAGAGTGAGAGAAAGAGAAGCTGAGAGTGAGAGAGAGAGAAAGATAATCTGAGAACGGGAGAGTGAAAGAGAAGTTGTGAGTGAGAGAGAGAGAGAAACAGAAGCTGTGAGTGAGAGAGAAACAGAAGCTGAGTGTGAGTGAAGGAGAGAAAGAGAATGTGTGAGTGAGAGAGAGAGAAAGAGAAGCTGTGAGTGAGAGAGAGAGAAAGAGAAATTAGAGTGAAAAAGAGAGAGAGAAAGAGAAACTGTGAGTGGGAGAGAGAGAGAGTGTGTGTGAGTGAGAGAGACAGAGAGAGAAAGAGAAGCTGTGAGTGAGAGAGAGAGAGATCCTGTGAGTGAGAGAGAGAGGAGAACCTGTGAGTGAGTGAGAGAGAGAAAGGGAAGCTGTGAGTGAGTGAGAGAGAGAAAGAGAAGCTGTGTGTGTGTGACAGAGAGAAAGAGAAGCTGTGAGTGAGAGAGAGAGAAAAAGAAGCTGTGTGTGTGAGAGAGAAAGAGAATCTGTGAGTGAGATAGAGAGAGAAAGAGAAGCTGTTAGTGAGAGAGAGGGAAAGAGAAGCTGTGAGTGAGAGTGAGAGAGAGAAGCTGTGTGTGTGTGAGAGAGAGAAGATATGAGTGAGAGAGAGAAAGTGAAGCTGTGAGTGAGAGAGAGAGAGAAGATGTGAGTGAGAGAGAGAGAGAAAGAGAAGCTGTGTGTGAGAGAGAGAGAAAGTAAGAGAAGCTGTGAGTGAGACAGAGAGAGAAAGAGAAGCTGTGAGTGAGAGAGAGAAGGAGAAAGATAAGCTGTGAGAGAGAGAGAGAAAGAGAAGCTGTGAGTGAGAGAGAGAGAAATAGAAGCTGTGATTGAGAGTGAGAGAGAGAGAAAGAGAAGCTGTGAGTGAGAGAGAGAGGGAGAAAGAAAAGCTGTGTGAGAGAGAGAGAGAAAGAGAAGCTGTGAGTGAGAGTGAGAGAGAGAGAGAAAGAGAAGCTGTGAGTGAGAGAGAGAGAGAGAATGAGAAGCTGTGAGTGAGAGAGAGAGAAGCTGTGAGTGAGAGAGAGAAAGGGAAGCTGTGAGTGAGTGAGAGAGAGAAGATTTGAGTGAGAGAGAGAGAGAGAAAGAGAAGCTGTGAGTGAGAGAGAGAGAAAGAAAGAGAAGCTGTGAGTGAGAGAGAGAGAGAAGCTGTGAGTGAGTGAGAGAGAGAAAGAGAAGCTGTGTGTGTGTGAGAGAGAAAGAGAAGCTGTGAGTGAGAGAGAGAGAAAAAGAAGCTGTGTGTTTGTGAGAGAGAGAGAAAGAGAAGCTGTGAGTGAGATAGAGAGAGAAAGAGAAGCTGTTAGTGAGAGAGAGGGAAAGAGAAGCTGTGAGTGAGAGTGAGAGAGTGAAGCTGTGTGTGTGTGAGAGAGAAGATGTGAGTGAGAGAGAGAGAAAGAGAAGCTGTGAGTGAGAGAGAGAGAGAAAGAGAAGCTGTGAGTGAGAGAGAGAGAGGGAGAAAGAGAAGCTGTGTGATAGAGAGAGAAAAAGAGAAGCTGTGTGTGTGTGAGAGAGACAAAGATAGTCTGAGAAAGAGAGAGTGAAAGAGAAGCTGTGAGAGTGAGAGAAAGAGAAGCTGTTGGTGAGAGTGAGAGAGAGAGAGAGAAAGAGAAGCTGTGAGTGAGAGAGTTAGAAAGAGAATCTGTGAGTGAGAGAGAGAGAGAGAAAGAGAAGCTGTGAGTGAGAGAGAGAAAGAGAAGCTGTGAGTGAGAGGGAGAGAGAGAAAGAGAAGCTGAGACTGACACAGAGAGTTGAAGCTGTGAGTTAGAGAGAGAGAGAAAGAGATGCTGTGAGTGACAGAGAGAGAGAAAGAGAAGCTGAGAGTGTGTGAGAGAGAGAAAGTGAAGCTGTGAGTGAGAGAGAGAGAGAAAGAGAAGCTGTGTCTGTGTGTGAGAGAGAAAGATAGTCTGAGAAAGAGAGTGTGAAAGAGAAGCTGTGTGAGAGAGAGAGAGAAGCTGTGAGTGAGAGAGTGAGAAAGAGAGAGTAAAAGAGAAGCTGTGAGTGAGAGAGAGAAGCTGTGAGTGAGAGAGAGAGAAGATGTGAGTGAGAGAGTGAGAGAAAGAGAAGCTGAGAGTGAGAGAGAGAGAAAGATAATCTGAGAACGGGAGAGTGAAAGAGAAGTTGTGAGTGAGAGAGAGAGAGAAACAGAAGCTGTGAGTGAGAGAGAAACAGAAGCTGAGTGTGTGAAGGAGAGAAAGAGAATGTGTGAGTGAGAGAGAGAGAAAGAGAAGCTGTGAGTGAGAGAGAGAGAAAGAGAAATTAGAGTGAAAAAGAGAGAGATAAAGAGAAACTGTGAGTGGGAGAGAGAGAGAGTGTGTGTGAGTGAGAGAGACAGAGAGAGAAAGAGAAGCTGTGAGTGAGAGAGAGAGAGATCCTGTGAGTGAGAGAGAGAGGAGAACCTGTGAGTGAGTGAGAGAGAGAAAGGGAAGCTGTGAGTGAGTGAGAGAGAGAGAAAGAGAAGCTGTGTGTGTGTGACAGAGAGAAAGAGAAGCTGTGAGTGAGAGAGAGAGAAAAAGAAGCTGTGTGTGTGTGAGAGAAAGAGAATCTGTGAGTGAGATAGAGAGAGAAAGAGAAGCTGTTAGTGAGAGAGAGGGAAAGAGAAGCTGTGAGTGAGAGTGAGAGAGAGAAGCTGTGTGTGTGAGAGAGAGAGAAGATATGAGTGAGAGAGAGAAAGTGAAGCTGTGAGTGAGAGAGAGAGAGAGAAGATGTGAGTGAGAGAGTGAGAGAAAGAGAAGCTGTGAGTGAGAGAGAGAGAAAGTAAGAGAAGCTGTGAGTGAGACAGAGAGAGAAAGAGAAGCTGTGAGTGAGAGAGAGAAGGAGAAAGATAAGCTGTGAGAGAGAGAGAGAAAGAGAAGCTGTGAGTGAGAGAGAGAGAAATAGAAGCTGTGATTGAGAGTGAGAGAGAGAGAAAGAGAAGCTGTGAGTGAGAGAGAGAGAAGCTGTGAGTGAGAGAGAGAAAGAGAAGCTGTGATTGAGAGTGAGAGAGAGAAAGAGAAGCTGTGAGTGGGAGAGAGAGAAAGAGAGTCTGTGAGTGAGAGAGAGAGAAAGAGAAGCTGTGAGTGAGTGAGAGAGAGAAAGGGAAGCTGTGAGTGAGAGAGAGAAAAAGAGAACCTGTCAGTGAGAGAGAGAGAAAGAGAAGCTGTGAGTGAGAAGGAGAGGGAAAGAGAAGCTGTGAGTGAGTGAGAGAGAGAGAGAGAGAGAAATTAGTGCGAGATAGAGAGAAGCTGTGAGTGAGAGAGTGAGAGAGAGAAAGAGAAGCTGTTAGTGAGTGAGAGAGAGGGAGAAAGAGAAGCTGTGTGATAGAGAGAGAAAAAGAGAAGCTGTGTGTGTGTGAGAGAGACAAAGATAGTCTGAGAAAGAGAGAGTGAAAGAGAAGCTGTGAGAGTGAGAGAAAGAGAAGCTGTTGGTGAGAGTGAGAGAGAGAGAGAAAGAGAAGCTGTGAGTGAGAGAGTTAGAAAGAGAATCTGTGAGTGAGAGAGAGAGAGAGAAAGAGAAGCTGTGAGTGAGAGAGAGAAAGAGAAGCTGTGAGTGAGAGGGAGAGAGAGAAAGAGAAGCTGAGACTGACACAGAGAGTTGAAGCTGTGAGTTAGAGAGAGAGAGAAAGAGATGCTGTGAGTGACAGAGAGAGAGAAAGAGAAGCTGAGAGTGTGTGAGAGAGAGAAAGTGAAGCTGTGAGTGAGAGAGAGAGAGAAAGAGAAGCTGTGTCTGTGTGTGAGAGAGAAAGATAGTCTGAGAAAGAGAGTGTGAAAGAGAAGCTGTGTGTGAGAGAGAGGGAAGCTGTGAGTGAGAGAGTGAGAAAGAGAGAGTAAAAGAGAAGCTGTGAGTGAGAGAGAGAAGCTGTGAGTGAGAGAGAGAGAAGATGTGAGTGAGAGAGTGAGAGAAAGAGAAGCTGAGAGTGAGAGAGAGAGAAAGATAATCTGAGAACGGGAGAGTGAAAGAGAAGTTGTGAGTGAGAGAGAGAGAGAAACAGAAGCTGTGAGTGAGAGAGAAACAGAAGCTGAGTGTGAGTGAAGGAGAGAAAGAGAATGTGTGAGTGAGAGAGAGAGAAAGAGAAGCTGTGAGTGAGAGAGAGAGAAAGAGAAATTAGAGTGAAAAAGAGAGAGAGAAAGAGAAACTGTGAGTGGGAGAGAGAGAGAGTGTGTGTGAGTGAGAGAGACAGAGAGAGAAAGAGAAGCTGTGAGTGAGAGAGAGAGAGATCCTGTGAGTGAGAGAGAGAGGAGAACCTGTGAGTGAGTGAGAGAGAGAAAGGGAAGCTGTGAGTGAGTGAGAGAGAGAAAGAGAAGCTGTGTGTGTGTGACAGAGAGAAAGAGAAGCTGTGAGTGAGAGAGAGAGAAAAAGAAGCTGTGTGTGTGAGAGAGAAAGAGAATCTGTGAGTGAGATAGAGAGAGAAAGAGAAGCTGTTAGTGAGAGAGAGGGAAAGAGAAGCTGTGAGTGAGAGTGAGAGAGAGAAGCTGTGTGTGTGTGAGAGAGAGAAGATATGAGTGAGAGAGAGAAAGTGAAGCTGTGAGTGAGAGAGAGAGAGAAGATGTGAGTGAGAGAG
Organism: Bradypodion pumilum; assembly: GCA_035047305.1. Taxonomy (NCBI): domain Eukaryota; kingdom Metazoa; phylum Chordata; class Lepidosauria; order Squamata; family Chamaeleonidae; genus Bradypodion; species Bradypodion pumilum. Next base: position 266,839,241 of record JAWDJD010000001.1, on the reverse strand, counting down.
AGAGAGAAAGAGAAGCTGTGTGTGAGAGAGAGAGAAAGTAAGAGAAGCTGTGAGTGAGACAGAGAGAGAAAGAGAAGCTGTGAGTGAGAGAGAGAAGGAGAAAGATAAGCTGTGAGAGAGAGAGAGAAAGAGAAGCTGTGAGTGAGAGAGAGAGAAATAGAAGCTGTGATTGAGAGTGAGAGAGAGAGAAAGAGAAGCTGTGAGTGAGAGAGAGAGAAGCTGTGAGTGAGAGAGAGAAAGAGAAGCTGTGATTGAGAGTGAGAGAGAGAAAGAGAAGCTGTGAGTGGGAGAGAGAGAAAGAGAGTCTGTGAGTGAGAGAGAGAGAAAGAGAAGCTGTGAGTGAGTGAGAGAGAGAAAGGGAAGCTGTGAGTGAGAGAGAGAGAAAGAGAACCTGTCAGTGAGAGAGAGAGAAAGAGAACCTGTCAGTGAGAGAGAGAGAGAAAGAGAAGCTGTGAGTGAGAAGGAGAGGGAAAGAGAAGCTGTGAGTGAGTGAGAGAGAGAGAGAGAGAAATTAGTGCGACATAGAGAGAAGCTGTGAGTGAGAGAGTGAGAGAGAGAAAGAGAAGCTGTTAGTGAGTGAGAGAGAGAGAGAAAGAGAAGTTGTGAGTGAGAGAGAGAGAAAGAGAAGCTGTGAGTGAGAGAGAGAAAGAGAGAAAGAGAAGCTGTGAGTGAGAGAGAGAGAGAAAGAAAGAGAAGCTGTGAGTGAGAAGGAGAGGGAAAGAGAAGCTGTGAGAGAGAAAGAGAGAAGCTGTGAGTGAGAGAGTGAGAGAGAGAAAAGAAGCTGTTAGTGAGTGAGAGAGAGAGAGAAAGAGTTGTGAGTGAGACAGAGAGAAAGAAAGAGAAGCTGTGAGTGAGAGAGTGAGAGAGAGAAAGAGAAGCTGAGAGTGAGAGAGATAAATTGAAGCTGTGAGTGAGAGAGAGAGAGAGAGAGAGAGAGAAGCTGTGTGTGTGAGAGAGAAAGATAGTATGAGAAAGAGAGAGTGAAAGAGAAGCTGTGAGAGAGAGAGAGAGAAGCTGTGAGTGAGAGAGTGAGAAAGAGAGTGAGAAAGAGAGAGTAAAAGAGAAGCTGTGAGTGAGAGAGAGAGAGAGAAGCTGTGACTGAGAAAGAGAAGCTGTGACTGAGAGAGAGAGAGAAAGAGAAGCTGTGAGTGAGAGAGAGAGAAAGAGAAGCTGTGAGTGACAGAGAGAGAGAAAGCAAAGCTGTGAGTGAGAGAGAGAGAGAGAAAGAGAAGCTGTGAGTGAGAGAGAGAGAAGCTGTGAGTGAGTGAGAGCGAGAAGCTGTGAGTGAGAGTGAGAAAGAGAGTGAGAAAGAGAGAGTAAAAGAGAAGCTGTGAGTGAGAGAGAGAGAGAATCTGTGAGTGAGAGAGAGAGAAGCTGTGAGAGAGAGAGAAAGAAAGAGAAGCTGTGAGTGAGAGAGAAACAGAAGCTGAGAGTGAGAGAGAGAGAGAAGCTGTGAGTGAGAGAGAGAGAGAAAGAGAAATTAGAGTGAGAAAGAGAGAGAGAAAGAGAAGCTGTGAGTGGGAGAGAGAGAAAGAGTGTCTGTGAGTGAGAGAGAGAGAAAGAGAAGCTGTGAGTGAGAGAGAGAGAAGCTGTGAGTGAGAGAGAAGGATAAGCCGTGAGAGAAAGGGAAGCTGTGAATGAGAGAGAGAGAGAGAGAAAGAAAGAGAAGATGTGTGTGAGAGAGAGAGAGAGAGAGAAGCAGTGAGTGAGAGAGAAAGAAAAAGAGAAGCTGTGAGTGAGAATGAGATAGAAAGAGAAGCTGTGAGTGAGTGAGAGAGAGATAGAGAAAGAGAAGCTGTGAGAGAGAAAGAGAGAAGCTGTGAGTGAGAGAGTGAGAGAGAAAGAGAAGCTGTGAGTGAGTGAGAGAGAGAGAAGCTGTGTGTGAGCGAGAGAGAGAGAAAGAGAAGCTGTGAGTGAGAGAGAGAAAGAGAAGCTGTGAGTGAGAGAGAGAAAGATAAGCTGTGAGTGAGAGAGAGAGAAAGAGAAGCTGAGTGAGTGAGAGAGAGCAAGGGAACCTTGAGTGACAGAGAGAGAGATGGAAAGAGAAGCTGTGACTGAGAGAGAGAGAAAGAGAAGCTGAGAGTCAGAGAGAGAGAGAAAGAGAAGCTGTGAGTGAGAAGGAGAGGGAAAGAGAAGCTGTGAGTGAGTGAGTGAGAGAGAGAGAGAAAAAGACAAGCTGAGAGAGAAAGAGAGAAGCTGTGAGTGAGTGAGAGAGAAAGAGAAGCTGTGAGTGAGAGAGAGAGAAGGAGAAGCTGTGTGAGAGAGAGAGAAATTAGAGTGAGAAAGAGAGAGAGAAAGAGAAGCTGTGAGTGGGAGAGAGAGAGAAAGAGAAGCTGTGTGTGAGTGAGAGAGAGAGAAGCTGTGAGTGAGAGAGAGGAAGGGAAACTGTGAGTGAGAGAGAGAGAGAGAGAAGCTGTGAGTGAGACAGAGAGAGAGAAAGAGAAGCTGTGAGTGAGAGAGAGAGAGATCCTGTGAGTGAGAGAGAGAGGAGAACCTGTGAGTGAGTGAGAGAGAGAAAGGGAAGCTGTGAGTGAGTGAGAGAGAGAAAGAGAAGCTGTGTGTGTGTGACAGAGAGAAAGAGAAGCTGTGAGTGAGAGAGAGAGAAAAAGAAGCTGTGTGTGTGTGAGAGAAAGAGAATCTGTGAGTGAGATAGAGAGAGAAAGAGAAGCTGTTAGTGAGAGAGAGGGAAAGAGAAGCTGTGAGTGAGAGTGAGAGAGAGAAGCTGTGTGTGTGTGAGAGAGAGAAGATATGAGTGAGAGAGAGAAAGTGAAGCTGTGAGTGAGAGAGAGAGAGAGAAGATGTGAGTGAGAGAGAGAGAGAAAGAGAAGCTGTGAGTGAGAGAGAGAGAAAGTAAGAGAAGCTGTGAGTGAGACAGAGAGAGAAAGAGAAGCTGTGAGTGAGAGAGAGAAGGAGAAAGATAAGCTGTGAGAGAGAGAGAGAAAGAGAAGCTGTGAGTGAGAGAGAGAGAAATAGAAGCTGTGATTGAGAGTGAGAGAGAGAGAGAAAGAGAAGCTGTGAGTGAGAGAGAGAGAAGCTGTGAGTGAGAGAAAGAAGCTGTGTGTGTGTGAGAGAAAGAGAATCTGTGAGTGAGATAGAGAGAGAAAGAGAAGCTGTGATTGAGAGTGAGAGAGAGAAAGAGAAGCTGTGAGTGGGAGAGAGAGAAAGAGAGTCTGTGAGTGAGAGAGAGAGAAAGAGAAGCTGTGAGTGAGTGAGAGAGAGAAAGGGAAGCTGTGAGTGAGAGAGAGAGAAAGAGAACCTGTCAGTGAGAGAGAGGGAAAGAGAAGCTGTGAGTGAGAGTGAGAGAGAGAAGCTGTGTGTGTGTGACAGAGAGAAGATATGAGTGAGAGAGAGAAAGTGAAGCTGTGAGTGAGAGAGAGAGAGAGAAGATGTGAGTGAGAGAGAGAGAGAAAGAGAAGCTGTGAGTGAGAGAGAGAGAAAGTAAGAGAAGCTGTGAGTGAGACAGAGAGAGAAAGAGAAGCTGTGAGTGAGAGAGAGAAGGAGAAAGATAAGCTGTGAGAGAGAGAGAGAAAGAGAAGCTGTGAGTGAGAGAGAGAGAAATAGAAGCTGTGATTGAGAGTGAGAGAGAGAGAAAGAAAAGCTGTGAGTGAGAGAGAGAGAGAGAAAGAGAAGCTGTGAGTGGGAGAGAGAGAAAGAGAGTCTGTGAGTGAGAGAGAGAGAAAGAGAAGCTGTGAGTGAGTGAGAGAGAGAAAGGGAAGCTGTGAGTGAGAGAGAGAGAAAGAGAACCTGTCAGTGAGAGAGAGAGAAAGAGAACCTGTCAGTGAGAGAGAGAGAGAAAGAGAAGCTGTGAGTGAGAAGGAGAGGGAAAGAGAAGCTGTGAGTGAGTGAGAGAGAGAGAGAGAGAAATTAGTGCGAGATAGAGAGAAGCTGTGAGTGAGAGAGTGAGAGAGAGAAAGAGAAGCTGTTAGTGAGTGAGAGAGAGAGAGAAAGAGAAGTTGTGAGTGAGAGAGAGAGAAAGAGAAGCTGTGAGTGAGAGAGAGAAAGAGAGAAAGAGAAGCTGTGAGTGAGAGAGAGAGAGAAAGAAAGAGAAGCTGTGAGTGAGAAGGAGAGGGAAAGAGAAGCTGTGAGAGAGAAAGAGAGAAGCTGTGAGTGAGAGAGTGAGAGAGAGAAAAGAAGCTGTTAGTGAGTGAGAGAGAGAGAGAAAGAGTTTGAGTGAGACAGAGAGAAAGAAAGAGAAGCTGTGAGTGAGAGAGTGAGAGAGAGAAAGAGAAGCTGAGAGTGAGAGAGATAAATTGAAGCTGTGAGTGAGAGAGAGAGAGAGAGAGAGAGAAGCTGTGTGTGTGAGAGAGAAAGATAGTATGAGAAAGAGAGAGTGAAAGAGAAGCTGTGAGAGAGAGAGAGAAGCTGTGAGTGAGAGAGTGAGAAAGAGAGTGAGAAAGAGAGAGTAAAAGAGAAGCTGTGAGTGAGAGAGAGAGAGAGAAGCTGTGACTGAGAAAGAGAAGCTGTGACTGAGAGAGAGAGAGAAAGAGAAGCTGTGAGTGAGAGAGAGAGAAAGAGAAGCTGTGAGTGACAGAGAGAGAGAAAGCAAAGCTGTGAGTGAGAGAGAGAGAGAGAAAGAGAAGCTGTGAGTGAGAGAGAGAGAAGCTGTGAGTGAGTGAGAGCGAGAAGCTGTGAGTGAGAGTGAGAAAGAGAGTGAGAAAGAGAGAGTAAAAGAGAAGCTGTGAGTGAGAGAGAGAGAATCTGTGAGTGAGAGAGAGAGAAGCTGTGAGAGAGAGAGAAAGAAAGAGAAGCTGTGAGTGAGAGAGAAACAGAAGCTGAGAGTGAGAGAGAGAGAAGCTGTGAGTGAGAGAGAGAGAGAAAGAGAAATTAGAGTGAGAAAGAGAGAGAGAAAGAGAAGCTGTGAGTGGGAGAGAGAGAAAGAGTGTCTGTGAGTGAGAGAGAGAGAAAGAGAAGCTGTGAGTGAGAGAGAGAGAGAAGCTGTGAGTGAGAGAGAAGGATAAGCCGTGAGAGAAAGGGAAGCTGTGAATGAGAGAGAGAGAGAGAGAAAGAAAGAGAAGATGTGTGTGAGAGAGAGAGAGAGAGAGAGAAGCAGTGAGTGAGAGAGAAAGAAAAAGAGAAGCTGTGAGTGAGAATGAGATAGAAAGAGAAGCTGTGAGTGAGTGAGAGAGAGATAGAGAAAGAGAAGCTGTGAGAGAGAAAGAGAGAAGCTGTGAGTGAGAGAGTGAGAGAGAAAGAGAAGCTGTGAGTGAGTGAGAGAGAGAGAAGCTGTGTGTGAGCGAGAGAGAGAGAAAGAGAAGCTGTGAGTGAGAGAGAGAAAGAGAAGCTGTGAGTGAGAGAGAGAAAGATAAGCTGTGAGTGAGAGAGAGAGAAAGAGAAGCTGAGTGAGTGAGAGAGAGCAAGGGAACCTTGAGTGACAGAGAGAGAGATGGAAAGAGAAGCTGTGAGTGAGAGAGAGAGAAAGAGAAGCTGAGAGTCAGAGAGAGAGAGAAAGAGAAGCTGTGAGTGAGAAGGAGAGGGAAAGAGAAGCTGTGAGTGAGTGAGTGAGAGAGAGAGAGAAAAAGACAAGCTGAGAGAGAAAGAGAGAAGCTGTGAGTGAGTGAGAGAGAAAGAGAAGCTGTGAGTGAGAGAGAGAGAGAAGGAGAAGCTGTGTGAGAGAGAGAGAAATTAGAGTGAGAAAGAGAGAGAGAAAGAGAAGCTGTGAGTGGGAGAGAGAGAGAAAGAGAAGCTGTGTGTGAGTGAGAGAGAGAGAAGCTGTGAGTGAGAGAGAGGAAGGGAAACTGTGAGTGAGAGAGAGAGAGAGAGAAGCTGTGAGTGAGACAGAGAGAGAGAGAAAGAAAGAGAAGCTGTGAGTGAGAGAGAGAGAGATCCTGTGAGTGAGAGAGAGAGGAGAACCTGTGAGTGAGTGAGAGAGAGAAAGGGAAGCTGTGAGTGAGTGAGAGAGAGAAAGAGAAGCTGTGTGTGTGTGACAGAGAGAAAGAGAAGCTGTGAGTGAGAGAGAGAGAAAAAGAAGCTGTGTGTGTGTGAGAGAAAGAGAATCTGTGAGTGAGATAGAGAGAGAAAGAGAAGCTGTTAGTGAGAGAGAGGGAAAGAGAAGCTGTGAGTGAGAGTGAGAGAGAGAAGCTGTGTGTGTGTGAGAGAGAGAAGATATGAGTGAGAGAGAGAAAGTGAAGCTGTGAGTGAGAGAGAGAGAGAAGATGTGAGTGAGAGAGAGAGAGAAAGAGAAGCTGTGAGTGAGAGAGAGAGAAAGTAAGAGAAGCTGTGAGTGAGACAGAGAGAGAAAGAGAAGCTGTGAGTGAGAGAGAGAAGGAGAAAGATAAGCTGTGAGAGAGAGAGAGAAAGAGAAGCTGTGAGTGAGAGAGAGAGAAATAGAAGCTGTGATTGAGAGTGAGAGAGAGAGAAAGAGAAGCTGTGAGTGAGAGAGAGAGAAGCTGTGAGTGAGAGAGAGAAAGAGAAGCTGTGATTGAGAGTGAGAGAGAGAAAGAGAAGCTGTGAGTGGGAGAGAGAGAAAGAGAGTCTGTGAGTGAGAGAGAGAGAAAGAGAAGCTGTGAGTGAGTGAGAGAGAGAAAGGGAAGCTGTGAGTGAGAGAGAGAGAAAGAGAACCTGTCAGTGAGAGAGAGAGAAAGAGAACCTGTCAGTGAGAGAGAGAGAGAAAGAGAAGCTGTGAGTGAGAAGGAGAGGGAAAGAGAAGCTGTGAGTGAGTGAGAGAGAGAGAGAGAGAAATTAGTGCGACATAGAGAGAAGCTGTGAGTGAGAGAGTGAGAGAGAGAAAGAGAAGCTGTTAGTGAGTGAGAGAGAGAGAGAAAGAGAAGTTGTGAGTGAGAGAGAGAGAAAGAGAAGCTGTGAGTGAGAGAGAGAAAGAGAGAAAGAGAAGCTGTGAGTGAGAGAGAGAGAGAAAGAAAGAGAAGCTGTGAGTGAGAAGGAGAGGGAAAGAGAAGCTGTGAGAGAGAAAGAGAGAAGCTGTGAGTGAGAGAGTGAGAGAGAGAAAAGAAGCTGTTAGTGAGTGAGAGAGAGAGAGAAAGAGTTGTGAGTGAGACAGAGAGAAAGAAAGAGAAGCTGTGAGTGAGAGAGTGAGAGAGAGAAAGAGAAGCTGAGAGTGAGAGAGATAAATTGAAGCTGTGAGTGAGAGAGAGAGAGAGAGAGAGAGAAGCTGTGAGTGTGAGAGAGAAAGATAGTATGAGAAAGAGAGAGTGAAAGAGAAGCTGTGAGAGAGAGAGAGAGAAGCTGTGAGTGAGAGAGTGAGAAAGAGAGTGAGAAAGAGAGAGTAAAAGAGAAGCTGTGAGTGAGAGAGAGAGAGAGAAGCTGTGACTGAGAAAGAGAAGCTGTGACTGAGAGAGAGAGAGAAAGAGAAGCTGTGAGTGAGAGAGAGAGAAAGAGAAGCTGTGAGTGACAGAGAGAGAGAAAGCAAAGCTGTGAGTGAGAGAGAGAGAGAGAAAGAGAAGCTGTGAGTGAGAGAGAGAGAAGCTGTGAGTGAGTGAGAGCGAGAAGCTGTGAGTGAGAGTGAGAAAGAGAGTGAGAAAGAGAGAGTAAAAGAGAAGCTGTGAGTGAGAGAGAGAGAGAATATGTGAGTGAGAGAGAGAGAAGCTGTGAGAGAGAGAGAAAGAAAGAGAAGCTGTGAGTGAGAGAGAAACAGAAGCTGAGAGTGAGAGAGAGAGAGAAGCTGTGAGTGAGAGAGAGAGAGAAAGAGAAATTAGAGTGAGAAAGAGAGAGAGAAAGAGAAGCTGTGAGTGGGAGAGAGAGAAAGAGTGTCTGTGAGTGAGAGAGAGAGAAAGAGAAGCTGTGAGTGAGAGAGAGAGAAGCTGTGAGTGAGAGAGAAGGATAAGCCGTGAGAGAAAGGGAAGCTGTGAATGAGAGAGAGAGAGAGAGAAAGAAAGAGAAGATGTGTGTGAGAGAGAGAGAGAGAGAGAAGCAGTGAGTGAGAGAGAAAGAAAAAGAGAAGCTGTGAGTGAGAATGAGATAGAAAGAGAAGCTGTGAGTGAGTGAGAGAGAGATAGAGAAAGAGAAGCTGTGAGAGAGAAAGAGAGAAGCTGTGAGTGAGAGAGTGAGAGAGAAAGAGAAGCTGTGAGTGAGTGAGAGAGAGAGAAGCTGTGTGTGAGCGAGAGAGAGAGAAAGAGAAGCTGTGAGTGAGAGAGAGAAAGAGAAGCTGTGAGTGAGAGAGAGAAAGATAAGCTGTGAGTGAGAGAGAGAGAAAGAGAAGCTGAGTGAGTGAGAGAGAGCAAGGGAACCTTGAGTGACAGAGAGAGAGATGGAAAGAGAAGCTGTGACTGAGAGAGAGAGAAAGAGAAGCTGAGAGTCAGAGAGAGAGAGAAAGAGAAGCTGTGAGTGAGAAGGAGAGGGAAAGAGAAGCTGTGAGTGAGTGAGTGAGAGAGAGAGAGAAAAAGACAAGCTGAGAGAGAAAGAGAGAAGCTGTGAGTGAGTGAGAGAGAAAGAGAAGCTGTGAGTGAGAGAGAGAGAAGGAGAAGCTGTGTGAGAGAGAGAGAAATTAGAGTGAGAAAGAGAGAGAGAAAGAGAAGCTGTGAGTGGGAGAGAGAGAGAAAGAGAAGCTGTGTGTGAGTGAGAGAGAGAGAAGCTGTGAGTGAGAGAGAGGAAGGGAAACTGTGAGTGAGAGAGAGAGAGAGAAGCTGTGAGTGAGACAGAGAGAGAGAAAGAGAAGCTGTGAGTGAGAGAGAGAGAGATCCTGTGAGTGAGAGAGAGAGGAGAACCTGTGAGTGAGTGAGAGAGAGAAAGGGAAGCTGTGAGTGAGTGAGAGAGAGAAAGAGAAGCTGTGTGTGTGTGACAGAGAGAAAGAGAAGCTGTGAGTGAGAGAGAGAGAAAAAGAAGCTGTGTGTGTGTGAGAGAAAGAGAATCTGTGAGTGAGATAGAGAGAGAAAGAGAAGCTGTTAGTGAGAGAGAGGGAAAGAGAAGCTGTGAGTGAGAGTGAGAGAGAGAAGCTGTGTGTGTGTGAGAGAGAGAAGATATGAGTGAGAGAGAGAAAGTGAAGCTGTGAGTGAGAGAGAGAGAGAGAAGATGTGAGTGAGAGAGAGAGAGAAAGAGAAGCTGTGAGTGAGAGAGAGAGAAAGTAAGAGAAGCTGTGAGTGAGACAGAGAGAGAAAGAGAAGCTGTGAGTGAGAGAGAGAAGGAGAAAGATAAGCTGTGAGAGAGAGAGAGAAAGAGAAGCTGTGAGTGAGAGAGAGAGAAATAGAAGCTGTGATTGAGAGTGAGAGAGAGAGAGAAAGAGAAGCTGTGAGTGAGAGAGAGAGAAGCTGTGAGTGAGAGAAAGAAGCTGTGTGTGTGTGAGAGAAAGAGAATCTGTGAGTGAGATAGAGAGAGAAAGAGAAGCTGTGATTGAGAGTGAGAGAGAGAAAGAGAAGCTGTGAGTGGGAGAGAGAGAAAGAGAGTCTGTGAGTGAGAGAGAGAGAAAGAGAAGCTGTGAGTGAGTGAGAGAGAGAAAGGGAAGCTGTGAGTGAGAGAGAGAGAAAGAGAACCTGTCAGTGAGAGAGAGGGAAAGAGAAGCTGTGAGTGAGAGTGAGAGAGAGAAGCTGTGTGTGTGTGACAGAGAGAAGATATGAGTGAGAGAGAGAAAGTGAAGCTGTGAGTGAGAGAGAGAGAGAGAAGATGTGAGTGAGAGAGAGAGAGAAAGAGAAGCTGTGAGTGAGAGAGAGAGAAAGTAAGAGAAGCTGTGAGTGAGACAGAGAGAGAAAGAGAAGCTGTGAGTGAGAGAGAGAAGGAGAAAGATAAGCTGTGAGAGAGAGAGAGAAAGAGAAGCTGTGAGTGAGAGAGAGAGAAATAGAAGCTGTGATTGAGAGTGAGAGAGAGAGAAAGAAAAGCTGTGAGTGAGAGAGAGAGAGAGAAAGAGAAGCTGTGAGTGGGAGAGAGAGAAAGAGAGTCTGTGAGTGAGAGAGAGAGAAAGAGAAGCTGTGAGTGAGTGAGAGAGAGAAAGGGAAGCTGTGAGTGAGAGAGAGAGAAAGAGAACCTGTCAGTGAGAGAGAGAGAAAGAGAACCTGTCAGTGAGAGAGAGAGAGAAAGAGAAGCTGTGAGTGAGAAGGAGAGGGAAAGAGAAGCTGTGAGTGAGTGAGAGAGAGAGAGAGAGAAATTAGTGCGAGATAGAGAGAAGCTGTGAGTGAGAGAGTGAGAGAGAGAAAGAGAAGCTGTTAGTGAGTGAGAGAGAGAGAGAAAGAGAAGTTGTGAGTGAGAGAGAGAGAAAGAGAAGCTGTGAGTGAGAGAGAGAAAGAGAGAAAGAGAAGCTGTGAGTGAGAGAGAGAGAGAAAGAAAGAGAAGCTGTGAGTGAGAAGGAGAGGGAAAGAGAAGCTGTGAGAGAGAAAGAGAGAAGCTGTGAGTGAGAGAGTGAGAGAGAGAAAAGAAGCTGTTAGTGAGTGAGAGAGAGAGAGAAAGAGTTGTGAGTGAGACAGAGAGAAAGAAAGAGAAGCTGTGAGTGAGAGAGTGAGAGAGAGAAAGAGAAGCTGAGAGTGAGAGAGATAAATTGAAGCTGTGAGTGAGAGAGAGAGAGAGAGAGAGAGAAGCTGTGTGTGTGAGAGAGAAAGATAGTATGAGAAAGAGAGAGTGAAAGAGAAGCTGTGAGAGAGAGAGAGAAGCTGTGAGTGAGAGAGTGAGAAAGAGAGTGAGAAAGAGAGAGTAAAAGAGAAGCTGTGAGTGAGAGAGAGAGAGAGAAGCTGTGACTGAGAAAGAGAAGCTGTGACTGAGAGAGAGAGAGAAAGAGAAGCTGTGAGTGAGAGAGAGAGAAAGAGAAGCTGTGAGTGACAGAGAGAGAGAAAGCAAAGCTGTGAGTGAGAGAGAGAGAGAGAAAGAGAAGCTGTGAGTGAGAGAGAGAGAAGCTGTGAGTGAGTGAGAGCGAGAAGCTGTGAGTGAGAGTGAGAAAGAGAGTGAGAAAGAGAGAGTAAAAGAGAAGCTGTGAGTGAGAGAGAGAGAATCTGTGAGTGAGAGAGAGAGAAGCTGTGAGAGAGAGAGAAAGAAAGAGAAGCTGTGAGTGAGAGAGAAACAGAAGCTGAGAGTGAGAGAGAGAGAGAAGCTGTGAGTGAGAGAGAGAGAGAAAGAGAAATTAGAGTGAGAAAGAGAGAGAGAAAGAGAAGCTGTGAGTGGGAGAGAGAGAAAGAGTGTCTGTGAGTGAGAGAGAGAGAAAGAGAAGCTGTGAGTGAGAGAGAGAGAGAAGCTGTGAGTGAGAGAGAAGGATAAGCCGTGAGAGAAAGGGAAGCTGTGAATGAGAGAGAGAGAGAGAGAAAGAAAGAGAAGATGTGTGTGTGAGAGAGAGAGAGAGAGAAGCAGTGAGTGAGAGAGAAAGAAAAAGAGAAGCTGTGAGTGAGAATGAGATAGAAAGAGAAGCTGTGAGTGAGTGAGAGAGAGATAGAGAAAGAGAAGCTGTGAGAGAGAAAGAGAGAAGCTGTGAGTGAGAGAGTGAGAGAGAAAGAGAAGCTGTGAGTGAGTGAGAGAGAGAGAAGCTGTGTGTGAGCGAGAGAGAGAGAAAGAGAAGCTGTGAGTGAGAGAGAGAAAGAGAAGCTGTGAGTGAGAGAGAGAAAGATAAGCTGTGAGTGAGAGAGAGAGAAAGAGAAGCTGAGTGAGTGAGAGAGAGCAAGGGAACCTTGAGTGACAGAGAGAGAGATGGAAAGAGAAGCTGTGAGTGAGAGAGAGAGAAAGAGAAGCTGAGAGTCAGAGAGAGAGAGAAAGAGAAGCTGTGAGTGAGAAGGAGAGGGAAAGAGAAGCTGTGAGTGAGTGAGTGAGAGAGAGAGAGAAAAAGACAAGCTGAGAGAGAAAGAGAGAAGCTGTGAGTGAGTGAGAGAGAAAGAGAAGCTGTGAGTGAGAGAGAGAGAGAAGGAGAAGCTGTGTGAGAGAGAGAGAAATTAGAGTGAGAAAGAGAGAGAGAAAGAGAAGCTGTGAGTGGGAGAGAGAGAGAAAGAGAAGCTGTGTGTGAGTGAGAGAGAGAGAAGCTGTGAGTGAGAGAGAGGAAGGGAAACTGTGAGTGAGAGAGAGAGAGAGAGAAGCTGTGAGTGAGACAGAGAGAGAGAGAAAGAAAGAGAAGCTGTGAGTGAGAGAGAGAGAGATCCTGTGAGTGAGAGAGAGAGGAGAACCTGTGAGTGAGTGAGAGAGAGAAAGGGAAGCTGTGAGTGAGTGAGAGAGAGAAAGAGAAGCTGTGTGTGTGTGACAGAGAGAAAGAGAAGCTGTGAGTGAGAGAGAGAGAAAAAGAAGCTGTGTGTGTGTGAGAGAAAGAGAATCTGTGAGTGAGATAGAGAGAGAAAGAGAAGCTGTTAGTGAGAGAGAGGGAAAGAGAAGCTGTGAGTGAGAGTGAGAGAGAGAAGCTGTGTGTGTGTGAGAGAGAGAAGATATGAGTGAGAGAGAGAAAGTGAAGCTGTGAGTGAGAGAGAGAGAGAGAAGATGTGAGTGAGAGAGAGAGAGAAAGAGAAGCTGTGAGTGAGAGAGAGAGAAAGTAAGAGAAGCTGTGAGTGAGACAGAGAGAGAAAGAGAAGCTGTGAGTGAGAGAGAGAAGGAGAAAGATAAGCTGTGAGAGAGAGAGAAAGAGAAGCTGTGAGTGAGAGAGAGAGAAATAGAAGCTGTGATTGAGAGTGAGAGAGAGAGAAAGAGAAGCTGTGAGTGAGAGAGAGAGAAGCTGTGAGTGAGAGAGAGAAAGAGAAGCTGTGATTGAGAGTGAGAGAGAGAAAGAGAAGCTGTGAGTGGGAGAGAGAGAAAGAGAGTCTGTGAGTGAGAGAGAGAGAAAGAGAAGCTGTGAGTGAGTGAGAGAGAGAAAGGGAAGCTGTGAGTGAGAGAGAGAGAAAGAGAACCTGTCAGTGAGAGAGAGAGAGAAAGAGAAGCTGTGAGTGAGAAGGAGAGGGAAAGAGAAGCTGTGAGTGAGTGAGAGAGAGAGAGAGAGAGAGAGAAATTAGTGCGAGAAAGAGAGAAGCTGTGAGTGAGAGAGTGAGAGAGAGAAAGAGAAGCTGTTAGTGAGTGAGAGAGAGAGAGAAAGAGAAGTTGTGAGTGAGAGAGAGAGAAAGAGAAGCTGTGAGTGAGAGAGAGAAAGAGAGAAAGAGAAGCTGTGAGTGAGAGAGAGAGAGAAAGAAAGAGAAGCTGTGAGTGAGAAGGAGAGGGAAAGAGAAGCTGTGAGTGAGTGAGCGAGAGAGAGAGAGAAAGAGAAGCTGTGAGAGAGAAAGAGAGAAGCTGTGAGTGAGAGAGTGAGAGATAGAAAAGAAGCTGTTAGTGAGTGAGAGAGAGAGAGAGAAAGAGTTGTGAGTGAGACAGAGAGAAAGAAAGAGAAGCTGTGAGTGAGAGAGAGAGAGAGAGAAAGAGAAGCTGAGAGTGAGAGAGAGAAATTGAAGCTGTGAGTGAGAGAGAGAGAGAAGCTGTGTGTGTGAGAGAGAAAGATAGTATGAGAAAGAGAGAGTGAAAGAGAAGCTGTGAGAGAGAGAGAGAGAGAAGCTGTGAGTGAGAGAGTGAGAAAGAGAGTGAGAAAGAGAGAGTAAAAGAGAAGCTGTGAGTGAGAGAGAGAGAGAGAAGCTGTGACTGAGAGAGAGAAGCTGTGACTGAGAGAGAGAGAGAAAGAGAAGCTGTGAGTGAGAGAGAGAGAAAGAGAAGCTGTGAGTGACAGAGAGAGAGAAAGCAAAGCTGTGAGTGAGAGAGAGAGAGAGAAAGAGAAGCTGTGAGTGAGAGAGAGAGAAGCTGTGAGTGAGTGAGAGCGAGAAGCTGTGAGTGAGAGTGAGAAAGAGAGTGAGAAAGAGAGAGTAAAAGAGAAGCTGTGAGTGAGAGAGAGAGAGAATCTGTGAGTGAGAGAGAGAGAGAAGCTGTGAGAGAGAGAGAGAGAAAGAGAAGCTGTGAGTGAGAGAGAAACAGAAGCTGAGAGTGAGAGAGAGAGAGAAGCTGTGAGTGAGAGAGAGAGAGAGAAAGAGAAATTAGAGTGAGAAAGAGAGAGAGAAAGAGAAGCTGTGAGTGGGAGAGAGAGAAAGAGTGTCTGTGAGTGAGAGAGAGAGAAAGAGAAGCTGTGAGTGAGAGAGAGAGAGAAGCTGTGAGTGGGAGAGAAGGATAAGCCGTGAGAGAAAGGGAAGCTGTGAATGAGAGAGAGAGAGAGAGAAAGAAAGAGAAGATGTGTGAGAGAGAGAGAGAGAGAGAGAAGCAGTGAGTGAGAGAGAAAGAAAAAGAGAAGCTGTGAGTGAGAATGAGATAGAAAGAGAAGCTGTGAGTGAGTGAGAGAGAGATAGAGAAAGAGAAGCTGTGAGAGAGAAAGAGAGAAGCTGTGAGTGAGAGAGTGAGAGAGAAAGAGAAGCTGTGAGTGAGTGAGAGAGAGAGAAGCTGTGTGTGAGCGAGAGAGAGAGAAAGAGAAGCTGTGAGTGAGAGAGAGAAAGAGAAGCTGTGAGTGAGAGAGAGAAAGATAAGCTGTGAGTGAGAGAGAGAGAAAGAGAAGCTGAGTGAGTGAGAGAGAGCAAGGGAACCTGTGAGTGACAGAGAGAGAGATGGAAAGAGAAGCTGTGAGTGAGAGAGAGAGAAAGAGAAGCTGAGAGTCAGAGAGAGAGAGAAAGAGAAGCTGTGAGTGAGAAGGAGAGGGAAAGAGAAGCTGTGAGTGAGTGAGTGAGAGAGAGAGAGAAAAAGACAAGCTGAGAGAGAAAGAGAGAAGCTGTGAGTGAGTGAGAGAGAAAGAGAAGCTGTGAGTGAGAGAGAGAGAGAAGGAGAAGCTGTGTGAGAGAGAGAGAAATTAGAGTGAGAAAGAGAGAGAGAAAGAGAAGCTGTGAGTGGGAGAGAGAGAGAAAGAGAAGCTGTGTGTGAGTGAGAGAGAGAGAGAAGCTGTGAGTGAGAGAGAGGAAGGGAAACTGTGAGTGAGAGAGAGAGAGAGAGAAGCTGTGAGTGAGACAGAGAGAGAGAAAGAGAAGCTGTGAGAGAGAGAGGGAGGGAGAAAGAAAAGCTGTGTGTGAGAGAGAGAGATAAGCTGTGAGTGTGTGAGAGAGAGAAAGAGAAGCTGTGAGTGAGAGAGAGAGAAAGAAAGAGAAATTAGAGTGAGAAAGAGAGAGATAAAGAGAAGCTGTGAGTGGGAGAGAGAGAAAGAGAGTCTGTGAGTGAGAGAGAGAGAAGCTGTGAGTGAGAGAGAGAGAGAGCCTCTGTGAGTGAGAGAGAGAGAAAGAGAAGCTGTTAATGAGAGAGAGAGAGAAAGAGAAGCTGTGAGAGAGAGAAAGAGAAGCTGTGAGTGAGTGAGAGAGAGAAACGGAAGCTGTGAGTGAGAGAGAGAGAGAAAGAGAAGCTGTGAGTGAGAGAGAGAAAGAGAAGCTGTGAGTGTGAGAGAGAGAAAGAGAAGCTGTGAGTGAGAGAGAGAGAGAATGAGAAGCTGAGAGAGAGAGAGAAAGAGAAGCTGTGAGAGAGAGAGAAAGAGAAGCTGTGAGTGAGAGAGAGAAAGAGAAGATGTGAGTGAGAGAGAGGGAGAGAGAGAAAGAGAAGATGTGAGTGAGAGAGAGAGAGAAAGAGAAGCAGTGAGTGTGACAGGGAGAGAGTAAAAGAGAAGCTGTGAGTGAGAGAGAGAGAGAAAGAGAAGCTGTGAGTTAGAGAAAGAAAGAAAGCGAAGCAGTGAGTGAGAGAGAGAGAGAGAAAGAGAAACTGTGAGTGAGAGGAAGAGAAAGAGAAGCTGTGAGTGAGAGAGAGAGAGAAAGAGAAACTGTGTGTGTGTGAGAGAGAGAAAGAGAAGCTGTGAGTGAGAGAGAGAGAAAGAGAAGCTGTGAGTGAGAGAGAGAGAGAAGCTGTGAGAGAGAGAGAGAAGCTGTGAGTGAGGGAGAGAGAAAGAGAAGCTGTGAGTGAGAGAGAGAGAGGCTGTGAGTGTGTGTGAGAGAGAAAGAGAAGCTGTGAGTGAGAGAGAGAGAGAGAGAAGCTGTGAGAGAGAGTGAGAAAGAGAAGATGTGAGTGAGAGAGAGGGAGAGAGAGAAAGAGAAGATGTGAGTGAGAGAGACAGAGAAAGAGAAGCAGTGAGTGTGACAGGGAGAGAGTAAAAGAGAAGCTGTGAGTGAGAGAGAGAGAAAGAGAAGCTGTGAGTTAGAGAAAGAAAGAAAGCGAATCAGTGAGTGAGAGAGAGAGAGAGAAAGAGAAGCAGTGAGTGAGAGAGGGAGAGAAGATGTGAGTGAGTGAGAGAGAGAAAGAGAAGCTGTGTGTGATAGAGAGAGAGAAAGAGAAGCTGTGTGTGATAGAGAGAGAGAAAGAGAAGCTGTGAGTGAGATAGAGAGAGAAAGAGAAGCTGTTGGTGAGAGAGAGGGAAAGAGCTGTGAGTGAGAGTGAGAGAGCGAAGCTGTGAGTGAGTGAGAGAGAGAGAGAGAGAAAGAGAAGCTGTTAGTGAGAGTGAGAGAGAGAGAAAGAAAGAAAAGCTGTGAGTGAGAGAGAAAGAGAAGCTGTGAGTGAGTGAGAGAGAGAGAAAGAGAAGCTGTGAGTGACACACAGAGAGAGAAGCTGTGAGTTAGAGAGAGAGAGAAAGAGAAGCTATGAGTGACAGAGAGAAAGAGAAGCTGAGAGTGAGAGAGAGAGAGAAAGTGAAGCTGTGAGTGAGATTGAGAGAGAAAGAGAAGCTGTGTGTGTGTGAGAGAGAGAAAGATAGTCTGAGAAAGAGAGAGTGAAAGAAGCTGTGAGTGAGAGAGAGAGAGGGAGAAAGAAAAGCTGTGTGTGTGTGAGAGAGAAAGAGAAGCTGTGAGTGAGAGTGAGAGAGAGAGAGAAAGAGAAGCTGTGAGTGAGTGAGAGAGAGAGAATGAGAAGCTGTGAGTGAGAGAGAGAGAAGCTGTGAGTGAGAGAGAGAAAGGGAAGCTGTGAGTGAGAGAGAGAGAGAGAATTTTTGAGTGAGAGAGAGAGAGAAAGAGAAGCTGTGAGTGAGAGAGAGAGAAAGAAAGAGAAGCTGTGAGTGAGAGAGAGAAGCTGTGAGTGAGTGAGAGAGAGAAAGAGAAGCTGTGTGTGTGAGAGAGAGAAAGAGAAGCTGTGAGTGAGAGAGAGAGAAAAAGAAGCTGTGTGTTTGTGAGAGAGAGAGAAAGAGAAGTTGTGAGTGAGATAGAGAGATAAAGAGAAGCTGTTAGTGAGAGAGAGGGAAAGAGAAGCTGTGAGTGAGAGTGAGAGAGTGAAGCTGTGTGTGTGTGAGAGAGAAGATGTGAGTGAGAGAGAGAGAGAAAGAGAAGCTGTGAGTGAGAGAGAGAGAGAAAGAGAAGCTGTGAGTGAGAGAGAGAGAGGGAGAAAGAGAAGCTGTGTGATAGAGAGAGAAAAAGAGAAGCTGTGTGTGTGTGAGAGAGACAAAGATAGTCTGAGAAAGAGAGAGTGAAAGAGAAGCTGTGAGAGTGAGAGAAAGAGAAGCTGTTGGTGAGAGTGAGAGAGAGAGAGAAAGAGAAGCTGTGAGTGAGAGAGTTAGAAAGAGAATCTGTGAGTGAGAGAGAGAGAGAGAGAGAGAAGCTGTGAGTGAGAGAGAGAAAGAGAAGTTGTGAGTGAGAGGGAGAGAGAGAAAGAGAAGCTGAGACTGACACAGAGAGTTGAAGCTGTGAGTTAGAGAGAGAGAGAAAGAGATGCTGTGAGTGACAGAGAGAGAGAAAGAGAAGCTGTGTCTGTGTGTGAGAGAGAAAGATAGTCTGAAAAAGAGAGTGTGAAAGAGAAGCTGTGTGTGAGAGAGAGAGAAGCTGTGAGTGAGAGAGTGAGAAAGAGAGAGTAAAAGATAAGCTGTGAGTGAGAGAGAGAAGCTGTGAGTGAGAGAGAGAGAAGATGTGAGTGAGAGAGTGAGAGAAAGAGAAGCTGAGAGTGAGAGAGAGAGAAAGATAATCTGAGAACGGGAGAGTGAAAGAGAAGTTGTGAGTGAGAGAGAGAGAGAAACAGAAGCTGTGAGTGAGAGAGAAACAGAAGCTGAGTGTGAGTGAAGGAGAGAAAGAGAATGTGTGAGTGAGAGAGAGAGAAAGAGAAGCTGTGAGTGAGAGAGAGAGAAAGAGAAATTAGAGTGAAAAAGAGAGAGAGAAAGAGAAACTGTGAGTGGGAGAGAGAGAGAGTGTGTGTGAGTGAGAGAGACAGAGAGAGAAAGAGAAGCTGTGAGTGAGAGAGAGAGAGATCCTGTGAGTGAGAGAGAGAGGAGAACCTGTGAGTGAGTGAGAGAGAGAAAGGGAAGCTGTGAGTGAGTGAGAGAGAGAAAGAGAAGCTGTGTGTGTGTGACAGAGAGAAAGAGAAGCTGTGAGTGAGAGAGAGAGAAAAAGAAGCTGTTAGTGAGAGAGAGGGAAAGAGAAGCTGTGAGTGAGAGTGAGAGAGAGAAGCTGTGTGTGTGTGAGAGAGAGAAGATATGAGTGAGAGAGAGAAAGTGAAGCTGTGAGTGAGAGAGAGAGAGAGAAGATGTGAGTGAGAGAGAGAGAGAAAGAGAAGCTGTGAGTGAGAGAGAGAGAAAGTAAGAGAAGCTGTGAGTGAGACAGAGAGAGAAAGAGAAGCTGTGAGTGAGAGAGAGAAGGAGAAAGATAAGCTGTGAGAGAGAGAGAGAAAGAGAAGCTGTGAGTGAGAGAGAGAGAAATAGAAGCTGTGATTGAGAGTGAGAGAGAGAGAGAAAGAGAAGCTGTGAGTGAGAGAGAGAGAAGCTGTGAGTGAGAGAGAGAAAGAGAAGCTGTGATTGAGAGTGAGAGAGAGAAAGAGAAGCTGTGAGTGGGAGAGAGAGAAAGAGAGTCTGTGAGTGAGAGAGAGAGAAAGAGAAGCTGTGAGTGAGTGAGAGAGAGAAAGGGAAGCTGTGAGTGAGAGAGAGAGAAAGAGAACCTGTCAGTGAGAGAGAGAGAGAAAGAGAAGCTGTGAGTGAGAAGGAGAGGGAAAGAGAAGCTGTGAGTGAGTGAGAGAGAGAGAGAGAGAGAAATTAGTGCGAGAAAGAGAGAAGCTGTGAGTGAGAGAGTGAGAGAGAGAAAGAGAAGCTGTTAGTGAGTGAGAGAGAGAGAGAAAGAGAAGTTGTGAGTGAGAGAGAGAGAAAGAGAAGCTGTGAGTGAGAGAGAGAAAGAGAGAAAGAGAAGCTGTGAGTGAGAGAGAGAGAGAAAGAAAGAGAAGCTGTGAGTGAGAAGGAGAGGGAAAGAGAAGCTGTGAGTGAGTGAGCGAGAGAGAGAGAGAAAGAGAAGCTGTGAGAGAGAAAGAGAGAAGCTGTGAGTGAGAGAGTGAGAGATAGAAAAGAAGCTGTTAGTGAGTGAGAGAGAGAGAGAGAAAGAGTTGTGAGTGAGACAGAGAGAAAGAAAGAGAAGCTGTGAGTGAGAGAGAGAGAGAGAGAAAGAGAAGCTGAGAGTGAGAGAGAGAAATTGAAGCTGTGAGTGAGAGAGAGAGAGAGAAGCTGTGTGTGTGAGAGAGAAAGATAGTATGAGAAAGAGAGAGTGAAAGAGAAGCTGTGAGAGAGAGAGAGAGAAGCTGTGAGTGAGAGAGTGAGAAAGAGAGTGAGAAAGAGAGAGTAAAAGAGAAGCTGTGAGTGAGAGAGAGAGAGAGAAGCTGTGACTGAGAGAGAGAAGCTGTGACTGAGAGAGAGAGAGAAAGAGAAGCTGTGAGTGAGAGAGAGAGAAAGAAAGAGAAGCTGTGAGTGAGAGAGAAACAGAAGCTGAGAGTGAGAGAGAGAGAGAAGCTGTGAGTGAGAGAGAGAGAGAAAGAGAAATTAGAGTGAGAAAGAGAGAGAGAAAGAGAAGCTGTGAGTGGGAGAGAGAGAAAGAGTGTCTGTGAGTGAGAGAGAGAGAAAGAGAAGCTGTGAGTGAGAGAGAGAGAGAAGCTGTGAGTGGGAGAGAAGGATAAGCCGTGAGAGAAAGGGAAGCTGTGAATGAGAGAGAGAGAGAGAGAAAGAAAGAGAAGATGTGTGTGAGAGAGAGAGAGAGAGAGAGAAGCAGTGAGTGAGAGAGAAAGAAAAAGAGAAGCTGTGAGTGAGAATGAGATAGAAAGAGAAGCTGTGAGTGAGTGAGAGAGAGATAGAGAAAGAGAAGCTGTGAGAGAGAAAGAGAGAAGCTGTGAGTGAGAGAGTGAGAGAGAAAGAGAAGCTGTGAGTGAGTGAGAGAGAGAGAAGCTGTGTGTGAGCGAGAGAGAGAGAAAGAGAAGCTGTGAGTGAGAGAGAGAAAGAGAAGCTGTGAGTGAGAGAGAGAAAGATAAGCTGTGAGTGAGAGAGAGAGAAAGAGAAGCTGAGTGAGTGAGAGAGAGCAAGGGAACCTGTGAGTGACAGAGAGAGAGATGGAAAGAGAAGCTGTGAGTGAGAGAGAGAGAAAGAGAAGCTGAGAGTCAGAGAGAGAGAGAAAGAGAAGCTGTGAGTGAGAAGGAGAGGGAAAGAGAAGCTGTGAGTGAGTGAGTGAGAGAGAGAGAGAAAAAGACAAGCTGAGAGAGAAAGAGAGAAGCTGTGAGTGAGTGAGAGAGAAAGAGAAGCTGTGAGTGAGAGAGAGAGAGAAGGAGAAGCTGTGTGAGAGAGAGAAATTAGAGTGAGAAAGAGAGAGAGAAAGAGAAGCTGTGAGTGGGAGAGAGAGAGAAAGAGAAGCTGTGTGTGAGTGAGAGAGAGAGAAGCTGTGAGTGAGAGAGAGGAAGGGAAACTGTGAGTGAGAGAGAGAGAGAGAGAGAAGCTGTGAGTGAGACAGAGAGAGAGAAAGAGAAGCTGTGAGAGAGAGAGGGAGGGAGAAAGAAAAGCTGTGTGTGAGAGAGAGAGATAAGCTGTGAGTGTGTGAGAGAGAGAAAGAGAAGCTGTGAGTGGGAGAGAGAGAAAGAGAGTCTGTGAGTGAGAGAGAGAAGCTGTGAGTGAGAGAGAGAGAGAGCCTCTGTGAGTGAGAGAGAGAGAAAGAGAAGCTGTTAATGAGAGAGAGAGAAAAAGAGAAGCTGTGAGAGAGAGAAAGAGAAGCTGTGAGTGAGTGAGAGAGAGAAACGGAAGCTGTGAGTGAGAGAGAGAGAGAAAGAGAAGCTGTGAGTGAGAGAGAGAAAGAGAAGCTGTGAGTGTGAGAGAGAGAAAGAGAAGCTGTGAGTGAGAGAGAGAGAGAATGAGAAGCTGAGAGAGAGAGAGAAAGAGAAGCTGTGAGAGAGAGAGAAAGAGAAGCTGTGAGTGAGAGAGAGAAAGAGAAGATGTGAGTGAGAGAGAGGGAGAGAGAGAAAGAGAAGATGTGAGTGAGAGAGAGAGAGAAAGAGAAGCAGTGAGTGTGACAGGGAGAGAGTAAAAGAGAAGCTGTGAGTGAGAGAGAGAGAGAAAGAGAAGCTGTGAGTTAGAGAAAGAAAGAAAGCGAAGCAGTGAGTGAGAGAGAGAGAGAAAGAGAAACTGTGAGTGAGAGGAAGAGAAAGAGAAGCTGTGAGTGAGAGAGAGAGAGAAAGAGAAACTGTGTGTGTGTGAGAGAGAGAAAGAGAAGCTGTGAGTGAGAGAGAGAGAGAAAGAGAAGCTGTGAGTGAGGGAGAGAGAAAGAGAAGCTGTGAGTGAGAGAGAAAGAGGCTGTGAGTGTGTGTGAGAGAGAAAGAGAAGCTGTGAGTGAGAGAGAGAGAGATAGAGAAAGAGAAGCTGTGAGAGAGAAAGAGAGAAGCTGTGAGTGAGAGAGTGAGAGAGAAAGAGAAGCTGTGAGTGAGTGAGAGAGAGAGAAGCTGTGTGTGAGCGAGAGAGAGAGAAAGAGAAGCTGTGAGTGAGAGAGAGAAAGAGAAGCTGTGAGTGAGAGAGAGAAAGATAAGCTGTGAGTGAGAGAGAGAGAAAGAGAAGCTGAGTGAGTGAGAGAGAGCAAGGGAACCTGTGAGTGACAGAGAGAGAGATGGAAAGAGAAGCTGTGAGTGAGAGAGAGAGAAAGAGAAGCTGAGAGTCAGAGAGAGAGAGAAAGAGAAGCTGTGAGTGAGAAGGAGAGGGAAAGAGAAGCTGTGAGTGAGTGAGTGAGAGAGAGAGAGAAAAAGACAAGCTGAGAGAGAAAGAGAGAAGCTGTGAGTGAGTGAGAGAGAAAGAGAAGCTGTGAGTGAGAGAGAGAGAGAAGGAGAAGCTGTGTGAGAGAGAGAGAAATTAGAGTGAGAAAGAGAGAGAGAAAGAGAAGCTGTGAGTGGGAGAGAGAGAGAAAGAGAAGCTGTGTGTGAGTGAGAGAGAGAGAAGCTGTGAGTGAGAGAGAGGAAGGGAAACTGTGAGTGAGAGAGAGAGAGAGAGAGAAGCTGTGAGTGAGACAGAGAGAGAGAAAGAGAAGCTGTGAGAGAGAGAGGGAGGGAGAAAGAAAAGCTGTGTGTGAGAGAGAGAGATAAGCTGTGAGTGTGTGAGAGAGAGAAAGAGAAGCTGTGAGTGGGAGAGAGAGAAAGAGAGTCTGTGAGTGAGAGAGAGAAGCTGTGAGTGAGAGAGAGAGAGAGCCTCTGTGAGTGAGAGAGAGAGAAAGAGAAGCTGTTAATGAGAGAGAGAGAAAAAGAGAAGCTGTGAGAGAGAGAAAGAGAAGCTGTGAGTGAGTGAGAGAGAGAAACGGAAGCTGTGAGTGAGAGAGAGAGAGAAAGAGAAGCTGTGAGTGAGAGAGAGAAAGAGAAGCTGTGAGTGTGAGAGAGAGAAAGAGAAGCTGTGAGTGAGAGAGAGAGAGAATGAGAAGCTGAGAGAGAGAGAGAAAGAGAAGCTGTGAGAGAGAGAGAAAGAGAAGCTGTGAGTGAGAGAGAGAAAGAGAAGATGTGAGTGAGAGAGAGGGAGAGAGAGAAAGAGAAGATGTGAGTGAGAGAGAGAGAGAAAGAGAAGCAGTGAGTGTGACAGGGAGAGAGTAAAAGAGAAGCTGTGAGTGAGAGAGAGAGAGAAAGAGAAGCTGTGAGTTAGAGAAAGAAAGAAAGCGAAGCAGTGAGTGAGAGAGAGAGAGAGAAAGAGAAACTGTGAGTGAGAGGAAGAGAAAGAGAATCTGTGAGTGAGAGAGAGAGAGAAAGAGAATCTGTGTGTGTGTGAGAGAGAGAAAGAGAAGCTGTGAGTGAGAGAGAGAGAGAAAGAGAAGCTGTGAGTGAGGGAGAGAGAAAGAGAAGCTGTGAGTGAGAGAGAAAGAGGCTGTGAGTGTGTGTGAGAGAGAAAGAGAAGCTGTGAGTGAGAGAGAGAGAGAGAAGCTGTGAGAGAGAGTGAGAAAGAGAAGATGTGAGTGAGAGAGAGGGAGAGAGAGAAAGAGAAGATGTGAGTGAGAGAGAGAGAGAAAGAGAAGCAGTGAGTGTGACAGGGAGAGAGTAAAAGAGAAGCTGTGAGTGAGAGAGAGAGAGAAAGAGAAGCTGTGAGTTAGAGAAAGAAAGAAAGCGAATCAGTGAGTGAGAGAGAGAGAGAGAAAGAGAAGCAGTGAGTGAGAGAGAGAGAGAAGATGTGAGTGAGTGAGAGAGAGAAAGAGAAGCTGTGTGTGATAGAGAGAGAGAAAGAGAAGCTGTGAGTGAGATAGAGAGAGAAAGAGAAGCTGTTGGTGAGAGAGAGGGAAAGAGCTGTGAGTGAGAGTGAGAGAGCGAAGCTGTGTGTGTGTGTGAGAGAGAAGATGTGAGTGAGAGAGAAAATAAAGCTGTGAGTGTGTGAGAGAGAGAGAAGATGTGAGTGAGATAGAGAGAGAAAGAGAAGCTGTGAGTGAGAGAGAGAGAAAGAGAAGCTGTGAGTGAGAGAGAGGGAAAGAGAGAAAGAGAAGATGTGAGTGAGGGAGAGAGAGAAAGAGAAGCAGTGAGTGAGAGAGAGAGAGAGAGAAAGAGAAGCTGTGAGTGAGACAGAGAGAGAGAAAGAGAAGCTATGAGAGAGAGAGGGAGGGAGAAAGAGAAGCTGTGAGTGAGAAGGTGTGGAAAAGAGAAGCTGTGAGTGAGTGAGAGAGAGAGAGAGAAAGAGAAGCTGTTAGTGAGAGTGAGAGAGAGAGAGAAAGAAAAGCTGTGAGTGAGAGAGAAAGAGAAGCTGTGAGTGAGTGAGAGAGAGAGAGAAGCTGTGAGTGAGTGAGAGAGAGAAATGGAAGCTGTGAGTGAGAGAGAGAGAGAAAGAGAAGCTGTGAGTGAGAAGGAGTGGGAAAGAGAAGCTGTGAGTGAGTGAGAGAGAGAGAGAGAGAAAGAGAAGCTGTTAGTGAGAGTGAGAGAGAGAGAAAGAAAGAAAAGCTATGAGTGAGAGAGAAAGAGAAGCTGTGAGTGAGTG
The DNA here is from genome assembly GCA_035047305.1 of Bradypodion pumilum. Taxonomy (NCBI): domain Eukaryota; kingdom Metazoa; phylum Chordata; class Lepidosauria; order Squamata; family Chamaeleonidae; genus Bradypodion; species Bradypodion pumilum. The sequence continues at coordinate 266,815,309 of JAWDJD010000001.1, read as the reverse complement.
AGAGAGAGAGAAAGAGAAGCTGTGAGGGAGAGAGAGAAAGAGAAGCTGTGAGTGACACACAGAGAGAGAAGCTGTGAGTTAGAGAGAGAGAGAAAGAGAAGCTATGAGTGACAGAGAGAGAAAGAGAAGCTGAGAGTGAGAGAGAGAGTGAAAGAGAAGCTGTGAGTGAGAGAGAGAGAGGGAGAAAGAAAAGCTGTGTGAGAGAGAGAGAGAAAGAGAAGCTGTGAGTGAGAGTGAGAGAGAGAGAGAAAGAGAAGCTGTGAGTGAGTGAGAGAGAGAGAATGAGAAGCTGTGAGTGAGAGAGAGAGAAGCTGTGAGTGAGAGAGAGAAAGGGAAGCTGTGAGTGAGAGAGAGAGAGAAGATTTGAGTGAGAGAGAGAGAGAGAAAGAGAAGCTGTGAGTGAGAGAGAGAGAAAGAAAGAGAAGCTGTGAGTGAGAGAGAGAGAGAAGCTGTGAGTGAGTGAGAGAGAGAAAGAGAAGCTGTGTGTGTGAGAGAGAGAAAGAGAAGCTTTGAGTGAGAGAGAGAGAAAAAGAAGCTGTGTGTTTGTGTGAGAGAGAGAAAGAGAAGCTGTGAGTGAGATAGAGAGAGAAAGAGAAGCTGTTAGTGAGAGAGAGGGAAAGAGAAGATGTGAGTGAGAGTGAGAGTGTGAAGCTGTGTGTGTGTGAGAGAGAAGATGTGAGTGAGAGAGAGAGAGAAAGAGAAGCTGTGAGTGAGAGAGAGAGAGAAAGAGAAGCTGTGAGTGAGAGAGAGAGATGGAGAAAGAGAAGCTGTGTGATAGAGAGAGAAAAAGAGAAGCTGTGTGTGTGTGAGAGAGACAAAGATAGTCTGAGAAAGAGAGAGTGAAAGAGAAGCTGTGAGAGTGAGAGAAAGAGAAGCTGTTGGTGAGAGTGAGAGAGAGAGAATGAGAAGCTGTGAGTGAGAGAGTTAGAAAGAGAATCTGTGAGTGAGAGGGAGAGAGAGAAAGAGAAGCTGTGAGTGAGAGAGAGAAAGAGAAGCTGTGAGTGAGAGGGAGAGAGAGAAAGAGAAGCTGAGACTGACACAGAGAGTTGAAGCTGTGAGTTAGAGAGAGAGAGAGAAAGAGATGCTGTGAGTGACAGAGAGAGAGAAAGAGAAGCTGTGTCTGTGTGTGAGAGAGAAAGATAGTCTGAGAAAGAGAGTGTGAAAGAGAAGCTGTGTGTGAGAGAGAGAGAAGCTGTGAGTGAGAGAGTGAGAAAGAGAGAGTAAAAGAGAAGCTGTGAGTGAGAGAGAGAAGCTGTGAGTGAGAGAGAGAGAAGATGTGAGTGAGAGAGTGAGAGAAAGAGAAGCTGAGAGTGAGAGAGAGAGAAAGATAATCTGAGAACGGGAGAGTGAAAGAGAAGTTGTGAGTGAGAGAGAGAGAGAAAGAGAAGCTGTGAGTGAGAGAGAAACAGAAGCTGAGTGTGAGTGAAGGAGAGAAAGAGAATGTGTGAGTGAGAGAGAGAGAAAGAGAAGCTGTGAGTGAGAGAGAGAGAAAGAGAAATTAGAGTGAAAAAGAGAGAGAGAAAGAGAAACTGTGAGTGGGAGAGAGAGAGAGTGTGTGTGAGTGAGAGAGACAGAGAGAGAAAGAGAAGCTGTGAGTGAGAGAGAGAGAGATCCTGTCAGTGAGAGAGAGAGGAGAACCTGTGAGTGAGTGAGAGAGAGAAAGGGAAGCTGTGAGTGAGTGAGAGAGAGAAAGAGAAGCTGTGTGTGTGTGACAGAGAGAAAGAGAAGCTGTGAGTGAGAGAGAGAGAAAAAGAAGCTGTGTGTGTGTGAGAGAAAGAGAATCTGTGAGTGAGATAGAGAGAGAAAGAGAAGCTGTTAGTGAGAGAGAGGGAAAGAGAAGCTGTGAGTGAGAGTGAGAGAGAGAAGCTGTGTGTGTGTGAGAGAGAGAAGATATGAGTGAGAGAGAGAAAGTGAAGCTGTGAGTGAGAGAGAGAGAGAGAAGCTGTGAGTGAGAGAGAGAGAGAGAAGATGTGAGTGAGAGAGAGAGAGAAAGAGAAGCTGTGAGTGAGAGAGAGAGAAAGTAAGAGAAGCTGTGAGTGAGACAGAGAGAGAAAGAGAAGCTGTGAGTGAGAGAGAGAAGGAGAAAGATAAGCTGTGTGAGAGAGAGAGAAAGAGAAGCTGTGAGTGAGAGAGAGAGAAATAGAAGCTGTGATTGAGAGTGAGAGAGAGAGAGAAAGAGAAGCTGTGAGTGAGAGAGAGAGAAGCTGTGAGTGACAGAGAGAAAGAGAAGCTGTGATTGAGAGTGAGAGAGAGAAAGAGAAGCTGTGAGTGGGAGAGAGAGAAAGAGAGTCTGTGAGTGAGAGAGAGAGAAAGAGAAGCTGTGAGTGAGTGAGAGAGAGAAAGGGAAGCTGTGAGTGAGAGAGAGAGAAAGAGAACCTGTCAGTGAGAGAGAGAGAGAAAGAGAAGCTGTGAGTGAGAAGGAGAGGGAAAGAGAAGCTGTGAGTGAGTGAGAGAGAGAGAGAGAAATTAGTGCGAGAAAGAGAGAAGCTGTGAGTGAGAGAGTGAGAGAGAGAAAGAGAAGCTGTTAGTGAGTGAGAGAGAGAGAGAAAGAGAAGTTGTGAGTGAGAGAGAGAGAAAGAGAAGCTGTGAGTGAGAGAGAGAAAGAGAGAAAGAGAAGCTGTGAGTGAGAGAGAGAAAGAGAAGCTGTGAGTGAGATGGAGAGAGACAAAGAGAAGCTGAGAGTGAGAGAGAGAGAGAAATTGAAGCTGTGAGTGAGAGAGAGAGAGAAAGAGAAGCTGTGTGTGTGAGAGAGAAAGATAGTCTGAGAAAGAGAGAGTGAAAGAGAAGCTGTGAGTGAGAGAGAGAGAAGCTGTGAGTGAGAGAGTGAGAAAGAGAGTGAGAAAGAGAGAGTAAAAGAGAAGCTATGAGTGAGAGAGAGAGAGAGAAGCTGTGACTGAGAGAGAGAGAAGCTGTGAGTGAGAGAGAGAGAAAGAGAAGCTGTGAGTGAGAGAGAGAGAGAAAGAGAAGCTGTGAGTGACAGAGAGAGAGAAAGCAAAGCTGTGAGTGAGAGAGAGAGAGAGAAAGAGAAGCTGTGAGTGAGAGAGAGAGAGAAGCTGTGAGTGAGTGAGAGAGAGAGAGAAGCTGTGAGTGAGAGAGTGAGAAAGAGAGTGAGAAAGAGAGAGTAAAAGAGAAGCTGTGAGTGACAGAGAGAGAGAATCTGTGAGTGAGAGAGAGAGAAGCTGTGAGAGAGAGAGAGAGAAAGAGAAGCTGTGAGTGAGAGAGAAACAGAAGCTGAGAGTGAGTGAGAGAGAGAAAGAGAAGCTGTGAGTGAAAGAGAGAGAAAGAGAAGCTGTGAGTTAGAGAGAGAGAGAGAAATTAGAGTGAGAAAGAGAGAGAGAAAGAGAAGCTGTGAGTGGGAGAGAGAGAAAGAGTGTCTGTGAGTGAGAGAGAGAGAAAGAGAAGCTGTGAGTGAGTGAGAGAGAGAGAAGCTGTGAGTGAGAGAGAGAGAGAACCTGTGAGTGAGAGAGAGAGGAGAAGCTGTGAGTGAGTGAGAGAGAGAAAGAGAAGCTGTGAGTGAGAGAGAGAGAGAGAAAGAGAAGCTGTGAGTGAGAGAGAGAAAGAGAAGCTGTGAGTGAGAGAGAGAGAGAAAAAGAAGCTGTGTGTGAGATAGAGAGAGAAAGAGAAGCTGTTAGTGAGAGAGAGGGAAAGAGAAGCTGTGAGTGAGAGTGAGAGTGAGAGAGAGAAGCTGTGTGTGTGTGAGAGAGAGAAGATATGAGTGAGAGAGAGAAAGTGAAGCTGTGAGTGAGAGAGATAGAAGATGTGAGTGAGAGAGAGAGAGAAAGAGAAGCTGTGAGTGAGAGAGAGAGAAAGTAAGAGAAGCTGTGAGTGAGACAGAGAGAGAAAGAGAAGCTGTGAGTGAGAGAGAGAGGGAGAAAGATAAGCTGTGAGAGAGAGAGAGAAAGAGAAGCTGTGAGTGAGAGAGAGAAATAGAAGCTGTGATTGAGAGTGAGAGAGAGAGAGAAAGAGAAGCTGTGAGTGAGAGAGAGAGAAGCTGTGAGTGAGAGAGAGAAAGAGAAGCTGTGATTGAGAGTGAGAGAGAGAAAGAGAAGCTGTGAGTGGGAGAGAGAGAAAGAGAGTCTGTGAGTGAGAGAGAGAGAAAGAGAAGCTGTGAGTGAGTGAGAGAGAGAAAGGGAATCTGTGAGTGAGAGAGAGAGAAAGAGAACCTGTCAGTGAGAGAGAGAGAGAAAGAGAAGCTGTGAGTGAGAAGGAGAGGGAAAGAGAAGCTGTGAGTGAGTGAGAGAGACAGAGAGAAATTAGTGCGAGAAAGAGAGAAGCTGTGAGTGAGAGAGTGAGAGAGAGAAAGAGAAGCTGTTAGTGAGTGAGAGAGAGAGAGAGAAAGAGAAGTTGTAAGTGAGAGAGAGAGAAAGAGAAGCTGTGAGTGAGAGAGAGAAAGAGAGAAAGAGAAGCTGTGAGAGAGAGAGAAAGAGAAGCTGTGAGTGAGATGGAGAGAGAGAAAGAGAAGCTGAGAGTGAGAGAGAGAGAGAAATTGAAGCTGTGAGTGAGAGAGAGAGAGAAAGAGAAGCTGTGTGTGTGAGAGAGAAAGATAGTCTGAGAAAGAGAGAGTGAAAGAGAAGCTGTGAGTGAGAGAGAGAGAAGCTGTGAGTGAGAGAGTGAGAAAGAGAGTGAGAAAGAGAGAGTAAAAGAGAAGCTATGAGTGAGAGAGAGAGAGAGAAGCTGTGACTGAGAGAGAGAGAAGCTGTGAGTGAGAGAGAGAGAGAAAGAAAGAGAAGCTGTGAGTGGGAGAGAGAGAAAGAGTGTCTGTGAGTGAGAGAGAGAGAAAGAGAAGCTGTGAGTGAGAGAGAGAGAGAGAAGCTGTGAGTGAGAGAGAGAGAGAACCTGTGAGTGAGAGAGAGAGGAGAAGCTGTGAGTGAGTGAGAGAGAGAAAGGGAAGCTGTGAGTGAGTGAGAGAGAGAAAGAGAAGCTGTGTGTGTGTGAGAGAGAGAAAGAGAAGCTGTGTGTGTGAGAGAGAGAAAGAGAAGCTGTGTGTGTGTGAGAGAGAAAGAGAAGCTATGAGTGAGATAGAGAGAGAAAGAGAAGCTGTTAGTGAGAGAGAGGGAAAGAGAAGCTGTGAGTGAGAGTGAGGGAGAGAAGCTGTGTGTGTGTGAGAGAGAAAGAGAAGCTGTGAGTGAGAGTGCGTGAGATAGAGAGAATGAGAAGCTGTGAGTGAGAGAGAGAGAGAAAGAGAAGCTGTGAGTGAGAGAGAGAGAGAATGAGAAGCTGTGAGTGAGAGAGAGAGAAGATGTGAGTGAGAGAGAGAGAGAAGATGTGAGTGAGAGAGAGAGAGAAAGAGAATCTGTGAGTGAGAGAGAGAGAAAGTAAGAGAAGCTGTGAGTGAGACAGAGAGAGAAAGAGAAGCTGTGAGTGAGAGACAGAGGGAGAAAGATAAGCTGTGAGAGAGAGAGAGAGAGAAAGAGAAGCTGTGAGTGAGAGAGAGAGAGAAAGAGAAGCTGTGATTGAGAGTGAGAGAGAGAGATAAAGAGAAGCTGTGAGTGAGTGAGAGAGAAAGAGAAGCTGTGAGTGAGAGAGAGAGAAGCTGTGAGTGAGAGAGAGAAAGAGAAGCAGTGATTAAGAGTGAGAGAGAGAAAGAGAAGCTGTGAGTGGGAGAGAGAGAAAGAGAGTCTGTGAGTGAGAGAGAGAGAAAGAGAAGCTGTGAGTGTGTGTGAGAGAGAAAGGGAAGCTGTGAGTGAGAGAGAGAGAAAGAGAACCTGTCAGTGAGAGAGAGAGAGAGAAAGAGAAGCTGTGAGTGAGAGAGAGAGAGAGAGAAAGAGACGTTGTGAGTGAGAGAGAGAGAGAGAGAATGAGAAGCTGTGAGTGAGAGAGAGAGAAGCTGTGAGTGAGAGAGAGAAAGGGAAGCTGTGAGTGAGAGAGAGAGAGAAGATTTGAGTGAGAGAGAGAGAGAAAGAGAAGCTGTGAGTGAGAGAGAGAGAAAGAAAGAGAAGCTGTGAGTGAGAGAGAGAGAGAAGCTGTGAGTGAGTGAGAGAGAGAAAGAGAAGCTGTGTGTGTGAGAGAGAGAGAAAGAGAAGCTGTGAGTGAGAGAGAGAGAAAAAGAAGCTGTGTGTTTGTGAGAGAGAGAGAAAGAGAAGCTGTGAGTGAGATAGAGAGAGAAAGAGAAGCTGTTAGTGAGAGAGAGGGAAAGAGAAGCTGTGAGTGAGAGTGAGAGAGTGAAGCTGTGTGTGTGTGAGAGAAGATGTGAGTGAGAGAGAGAGAGAAAGAGAAGCTGTGAGTGAGAGAGAGAGAGAGAAAGAGAAGCTGTGAGTGAGAGAGAGAGAGTGAGAAAGAGAAGCTGTGTGATAGAGAGAGAGAAAGAGAAGCTGTGTGTGTGTGAGAGAGAGAAAGATAGTCTGAGAAAGAGAGAGTGAAAGAGAAGCTGTGAGAGTGAGAGAGAGAAAGAGAAGCTGTTGGTGAGAGTGAGAGAGAGAGAGAAAGAGAAGCTGTGAGTGAGAGAGTTAGAAAGAGAATGTGAGTGAGAGAGAGAGAGAGAAAGAGAAGCTGTGAGTGAGAGAGAGAAAGAGAAGCTGTGAGAGTGAGAGAGAGAAAGAGAAGCTGTTGGTGAGAGTGAGAGAGAGAGAGAAAGAGAAGCTGTGAGTGAGAGAGTTAGAAAGAGAATCTGTGAGTGAGAGAGAGAGAGAGAAAGAGAAGCTGTGAGTGAGAGAGAGAAAGAGAAGCTGTGAGTGAGAGGGAGAGAGAGAAAGAGAAGCTGAGACTGACACAGAGAGATGAAGCTGTGAGTTAGAGAGAGAGAGAAAGAGAAGCTGTGAGTTAGAGAGAGAGAGAAAAAGAAGCTGTGAGTGACAGAGAGATAGAAAGAGAAGCTGAGAGTGTGTGAGAGAGAGAAAGTGAAGCTGTGAGTGAGAGAGAGAAAGAGAAGCTGTGTCTGTGTGTGAGAGAGAAAGATAGTCTGAGAAAGAGAGTGTGAAAGAGAAGCTGTGTGTGTGTGAGAGAGAAGCTGTGAGTGAGAGAGTGAGAAAGAGAAAGTAAAAGAGAAGCTGTGACTGAGGGAGAGAAGCTGTGAGTGAGAGAGAGAGATGTGAGTGAGAGAGTGAGAAAGCGAGTGAGAAAGAGAGAGTAAAAGAGAAGCTGTGAGTGAGAGAGACAGAAATAAAGAGAAGCTGTGAGTGAGAGAGAGAGAGAAAGAGAAGCTGAGAGTGAGAGAGAGAGAAAGATAATCTGAGAACGGGAGAGTGAGAAAGAGAGTGAGAAAGAGAGAGTAAAAGAGAAGCTGTGAGTGAGAGAGAGAGAATATGTGAGTGAGAGAGAGAGAAAGAGAAGCTGTGAGTGAGAGAGAGAGAAAGAGAAATTAGAGTGAAAAAGAGAGAGAGAAAGAGAAACTGTGAGTGGGAGAGAGAGAGAGTGTGTGTGAGTGAGAGAGACAGAGAGAGAAAGAGAAGCTGTGAGTGAGAGAGAGAGAGAAATTAGAGTGAGAAAGAGAGAGAGAAAGAGAAGCTGTGAGTGGGAGAGAGAGAAAGAGTGTCTGTGAGTGAGAGAGAGAGAAAGAGAAGCTGTGAGTGAAAGAGAGAGAAAGAGAAGCTGTGAGTTAGAGAGAGAGAAATTAGAGTGAGAAAGAGAGAGAGAAAGAGAAGCTGTGAGTGGGAGAGAGAGAAAGAGTGTCTGTGAGTGAGAGAGAGAGAAAGAGAAGCTGTGAGTGAGAGAGAGAGAGAGAAGCTGTGAGTGAGAGAGAGAGAGAAAGAGAAGCTGTGAGTGAGAGAGAGAGAGAAAGCAAAGCTGTGAGTGAGAGAGAGAGAAAGAGAAGCTGTGAGTGAGAGAGAGAGAAGCTGTGAGTGAGTGAGTGAGAGTGAGAGAAGCTATGAGAGAGAGAGAGAGAAAGAGAAGCTGTGAGTGAGAGAGAAACAGAAGCTGAGAGTGAGTGAGAGAGAGAAAGAGAAGCTGTGAGTGAAAGAGAGAGAAAGAGAAGCTGTGAGTTAGAGAGAGAGAGAAATTAGAGTGAGAAAGAGAGAGAGAAAGAGAAGCTGTGAGTGGGAGAGAGAGAAAGAGTGTCTGTGAGTGAGAGAGAGAGAAAGAGAAGCTGTGAGTGAGAGAGAGAGAAGCTGTGAGTGAGAGAGAGAGAGAACCTGTGAGTGAGAGAGAGAGGAGAAGCTGTGAGTGAGTGAGAGAGAGAAAGGGAAGCTGTGAGTGAGTGAGAGAGAGAAAGAGAAGCTGTGAGTGAGAGAGAGAGAGAGAAAGAAGCTGTGTGTGTGAGAGAGAGAAAGAGAAGCTGTGAGTGAGATAGAGAGAGAAAGAGAAGCTGTTAGTGAGAGAGAGGGAAAGAGAAGCTGTGAGTGAGAGTGAGGGAGAGAAGCTGTGTGTGTGTGTGAGAGAGAGGATATGAGTGAGAGAAAGAAAGAGAATCTGTGAGTGAGACAGAGAGAGAGAAAGAGAAGCTGTGAGTGAGAGAGAGAGGGAGAAAGAGAAGCTTTGTGTGTGTGAGAGAGGAAGAGAAGCTGTGAGTGAGAGTGCGTGAGATAGAGAGAATGAGAAGCTGTGAGTGAGAGAGAGAGAGAAAGAGAAGCTGTGAGTGAGAGAGAGAATGAGAAGCTGTGAGTGAGAGAGAGAGAAGCTGTGAGTGAGAGAGAGAGAGAGAGTAGATGTGAGTGAGAGAGAGAGAGAGAAAGAGAATCTGTGAGTGAGAGAGAGAGAAAGTAAGAGAAGCTGTGAGTGAGACAGAGAGAGAGATAAAGAGAAGCTGTGAGTGAGTGAGAGAGAAAGAGAAGCTGTGAGTGAGAGAGAGAGAAGCTGTGAGTGAGAGAGAGAAAGAGAAGCAGTGATTAAGAGTGAGAGAGAGAAAGAGAAGCTGTGAGTGGGAGAGAGAGAAAGAGAGTCTGTGAGTGAGAGAGAGAGAAAGAGAAGCTGTGAGTGAGTGAGAGAGAGAAAGGGAAGCTGTGAGTGAGAGAGAGAGAAAGAGAACCTGTCAGTGACAGAGAGAGAGAAAGAGAAGCTGTGAGTGAGAAGGAGAGGGAAAGAGAAGCTGTGAGTGAGTGAGCGAGAGAGAGAGAAAGAGAAGCTGTGAGAGAGAAAGAGAGAAGCTGTGAGTGAGAGAGTGAGAGAGAGAAAAGAAGCTGTTAGTGAGTGAGTGAGAGAGAGAGAAAGAGTTGTGAGTGAGAGAGAGAGAAAGAGAAGCTGTGATTGAGAGAGAGTGAGAAACAGATGCTGTGAGTGAGAGAGAGAAAGAGAAGCTGTGAGAGGGAGACAGAGAAAGAGAAGCTGAGAGTGACACAGGGAGAGAAGCTGTGAGAGAGAGAGAGAGAGAAAGAGAAGCTGTGTGTGACAGAGAGAGAGAAAGAGAAGCTGAGAGTGAGAGAGAGAGAAATTGAAGCTGTGAGTGAGACAGAGAGAGAAAGAGAAGCTGTGTGTGTGAGAGAGAAAGAAGCTGTGAGTGAGAGAGTGAGAAAGAGAGTGAGAAAGAGAGAGTAAAAGAGAAGCTATGAGTGAGAGAGAGAGAGAAGCTGTGACTGAGAGAGAGAGAAGCTGTGAGTGAGAGAGAGAGAGAAAGAGAAGCTGTGAGTGAGAGAGAGAGAAAGATAATCTGAGAACGGGAGAGTGAAAGAGAAGCTGTGAGTGAGAGAGAGAGAGTGAAGCTGTGTGTGTGTGAGAGAGAAGATGTGAGTGAGAGAATAAGTGAAGCTGGGAGTGAGTGAGACAGAGAAGATGTGAGTGAGAGAGAGAGAGAAAGAGAAGCTGTGAGTGAGAGAGAGAGAGAAAGAGAAGCTGTGAGTGAGAGAGAGAGGGAGAAAGAGAAGCTGTGTGATAGAGAGAGAGAAAGAGAAGCTGTCTGTGTGGGTGTGAGAGAAAGATAGTCTGAGAAAGAGAGAGTGAAAGAGAAGCTGTGAGAGTGAGAGAAAGAGAAGCTGTTGGTGAGTGTGAGAGAGAGAGAAAGAGAAGCTGTGAGTGAGAGAGTTAGAAAGAGAATCTGTGAGTGAGAGAGAGAGAGAAAGAGAAGCTGTGAGTGAGAGGGAGAGAGAGAAAGAGAACTTGAGACTGACACAGAGAGTTGAAGCTGTGAGTTAGAGAGAGAGAGAAAGAGAAGCTGTGAGTGACAGAGAGAGAGAAAGAGAAGCTGAGAGTGTGTGAGAGAGAGAAAGTGAAGCTGTGAGTGAGAGAGAGAGAGAAAGAGAAGCTGTGTGTGTGTGTGAGAGAGAAAGATAGTCTGAGAAAGAGAGTGTGAAAGAGAAGCTGTGTGTGAGAGAGAGAGAAGCTGTGAGTGAGAGAGTGAGAAAGAGAGAGTAAAAGAGAAGCTGTGAGTGAGAGAGAGAAGCTGTGAGTGAGAGAGAGAGAAGCTGTGAGTGAGAGAGTGAGAAAGCGAGTGAGAAAGAGAGAGTAAATGAGAAGCTGTGAGTGAGAGAGAGAGAGAAGCTGTGAGTGAGAGAGAGAGAAAGCAAAGCTGTGAGTGAGAGAGAGAGAAATAAAGAGAAGCTGTGAGTGAGAGAGAGAGAGAAAGAGAAGCTGAGAGTGTGAGAGAGAGAAAGATAAGCTGAGAACGGGAGAGTGAAAGAGAAGCTGTGAGTGAGAGAGAGAGAGAGTGAAGCTGAGTGAGAGAGTGAGAAAGAGAGTGAGAAAGAGAGAGTAAAAGAGAAGCTGTGAGTGATAGAGAGAGAATCTGTGAGTGAGAGAGAGAGAAACAGAAGCAGTGTGAGAGAGAGAAACAGAAGCTGAGAGTGAGTGAGAGAGAGAAAGAGAATGTGTGAGTGAGAGAGAGAGAAAGAGAAGCTGTGAGTGTGAGAGAGAGAAAGAGAAGCTGTGAGTGAGAGAGAGAAAGAGAAATTAGAGTGAAAAAGAGAGAGAGAAAGAGAAGCTGTGAGTGGGAGAGAGAGAGTGTGTGTGTGAGTGAGAGAGAGAGAGACAAAGAGAAGCTGTGAGTGAGAGAGAGAGAGAACCTGTGAGTGAGAGAGAGAGGAGAACCTGTGAGTGAGTGAGAGAGAGAAAGAGAAGCTGTGAGTGAGAGAGAGAGAGAAAAAGAAGCTGTGTGTGTGAGAGAGAAAGAGAAGCTGTGAGTGAGATAGAGAGAGAAAGAGAAGCTGTTAGTGAGAGAGAGGGAAAGAGAAGCTGAGAGTGAGAGTGAGAGAGAGAAGCTGTGTGTGTGTGAGAGAGAGAAGATATGAGTGAGAGAGAGAAAGTGAAGCTGTGAGTGAGAGAGAGAGAGAAAAGATGTGAGTGAGAGAGAGAGAGAAAGAGAAGCTGTGAGTGAGAGAGAGAGAAAGAAAGAGAAGCTGTGAGTGAGACAGAGAGAGAGAAAGAGAAGCTGTGAGAGAGAGAGTGAGGGAGAAAGAGAAGCTGTGTGTGTGAGAGAGAGAAAGAGAAGGTGTGAGTGAGAGTGAGTGAGAGAGAGAGAATGAGAAGGTGTGAGTGAGAGAGAGAGAGAAAGAGAAGCTGTGAGTGAGAGAGAGAGAGAATGAGAAGCTGTGAGTGAGAGAGAGATGCTGTGAGTGAGTGAGAGAGAGAGAAGATGTGAGTGAGAGAGAGAGAGAAGATGTGAGTGAGAGAGAGAGAGAAAGAGAAGCTGTGAGTGAGAGAGAGAGGGAGAAAGATAAGCTGTGTGAGAGAGAGAGAGAGAAAGAGAAGCTGTGTGAGAGAGAGAGAGAAAGATGCTGTGAGTGAGAGAGAGAGTAATAGAAGCTGTGATTGAGAGTGAGAGAGAGAGAGAAAGAGAAGCTGTGAGTGAGAGAGAGAGAAGCTGTGAGAGAGAGAGAGAAAGAGAAGCTGTGGTTGAGAGTGAGAGAGAGAAAGAGAAGCTGTGAGTGGGAGAGAGAGAAAGAGAGTCTGTGAGTGAGAGAGAAAGAGAAGCTGTGATTGAGAGTGAGAGAGAGAAAGAGAAGCTGTGAGTGGGAGAGAGAGAAAGAGAGTCTGTGAGTGAGAGAGAGGGAAAGAGAAGCTGTGAGTGAGAGTGAGAGAGTGAAGCTGTGTGTGTGTGTGAGAGAAGATGTGAGTGAGAGAGAGAGAGAAAGAGAAGCTGTGAGTGAGAGAGAGAGAGAAAGAGAAGCTGTGAGTGAGAGAGAGAGTGAGAAAGAGAAGCTGTGTGATAGAGAGAGAGAAAGAGAAGCTGTGTGTGTGTGAGAGAGAGAAAGATAGTCTGAGAAAGAGAGAGTGAAAGAGAAGCTGTGAGAGTGAGAGAGAGAAAGAGAAGCTGTTGGTGAGAGTGAGAGAGAGAGAGAAAGAGAAGCTGTGAGTGAGAGAGTTAGAAAGAGAATCTGTGAGTGAGAGAGAGAGAGAGAAAGAGAAGCTGTGAGTGAGAGAGAGAAAGAGAAGCTGTGAGAGTGAGAGAGAGAAAGAGAAGCTGTTGGTGAGAGTGAGAGAGAGAGAGAAAGAGAAGCTGTGAGTGAGAGAGTTAGAAAGAGAAGCTGTGAGTGAGAGAGAGAGAGAAAGAGAAGCTGTGAGTGAGAGAGAGAAAGAGAAGCTGTGAGTGAGAGGGAGAGAGAGAAAGAGAAGCTGAGACTGACACAGAGAGATGAAGCTGTGAGTTAGAGAGAGAGAGAAAGAGAAGCTGTGAGTTAGAGAGAGAGAGAAAAAGAAGCTGTGAGTGACAGAGAGATAGAAAGAGAAGCTGAGAGTGTGTGAGAGAGAGAAAGTGAAGCTGTGAGTGAGAGAGAGAAAGAGAAGCTGTGTCTGTGTGTGAGAGAGAAAGATAGTCTGAGAAAGAGAGTGTGAAAGAGAAGCTGTGTGTGTGTGAGAGAGAAGCTGTGAGTGAGAGAGTGAGAAAGAGAAAGTAAAAGAGAAGCTGTGACTGAGGGAGAGAAGCTGTGAGTGAGAGAGAGAGATGTGAGTGAGAGAGTGAGAAAGCGAGTGAGAAAGAGAGAGTAAAAGAGAAGCTGTGAGTGAGAGAGACAGAAATAAAGAGAAGCTGTGAGTGAGAGAGAGAGAGAAAGAGAAGCTGAGAGTGAGAGAGAGAGAAAGATAATCTGAGAACGGGAGAGTGAGAAAGAGAGTGAGAAAGAGAGAGTAAAAGAGATGCTGTGAGTGAGAGAGAGAGAATATGTGAGTGAGAGAGAGAGAAAGAGAAGCTGTGAGTGAGAGAGAGAGAAAGAGAAATTAGAGTGAAAAAGAGAGAGAGAAAGAGAAACTGTGAGTGGGAGAGAGAGAGAGTGTGTGTGAGTGAGAGAGACAGAGAGAGAAAGAGAAGCTGTGAGTGAGAGAGAGAGAGAAATTAGAGTGAGAAAGAGAGAGAGAAAGAGAAGCTGTGAGTGGGAGAGAGAGAAAGAGTGTCTGTGAGTGAGAGAGAGAGAAAGAGAAGCTGTGAGTGAAAGAGAGAGAAAGAGAAGCTGTGAGTTAGAGAGAGAGAAATTAGTGTGAGAAAGAGAGAGAGAAAGAGAAGCTGTGAGTGGGAGAGAGAGAAAGAGTGTCTGTGAGTGAGAGAGAGAGAAAGAGAAGCTGTGAGTGAGAGAGAGAGAGAGAGAAGCTGTGAGTGAGAGAGAGAGAGAAAGAGAAGCTGTGAGTGAGAGAGAGAGAGAAAGCAAAGCTGTGAGTGAGAGAGAGAGAAAGAGAAGCTGTGAGTGAGAGAGAGAGAGAGAAGCTGTGAGTGAGTGAGAGAGAGTGAGAGAAGCTATGAGAGAGAGAGAGAGAAAGAGAAGCTGTGAGTGAGAGAGAAACAGAAGCTGAGAGTGAGTGAGAGAGAGAAAGAGAAGCTGTGAGTGAAAGAGAGAGAAAGAGAAGCTGTGAGTTAGAGAGAGAGAGAAATTAGAGTGAGAAAGAGAGAGAGAAAGAGAAGCTGTGAGTGGGAGAGAGAGAAAGAGTGTCTGTGAGTGAGAGAGAGAGAAAGAGAAGCTGTGAGTGAGAGAGAGAGAAGCTGTGAGTGAGAGAGAGAGAGAACCTGTGAGTGAGAGAGAGAGGAGAAGCTGTGAGTGAGTGAGAGAGAGAAAGGGAAGCTGTGAGTGAGTGAGAGAGAGAAAGAGAAGCTGTGAGTGAGAGAGAGAGAGAGAGAAAGAAGCTGTGTGTGTGTGAGAGAGAAAGAGAAGCTGTGAGTGAGATAGAGAGAGAAAGAGAAGCTGTTAGTGAGAGAGAGGGAAAGAGAAGCTGTGAGTGAGAGTGAGGGAGAGAAGCTGTGTGTGTGTGAGAGAGAGAAGATATGAGTGAGAGAAAGAAAGAGAATCTGTGAGTGAGACAGAGAGAGAGAAAGAGAAGCTGTGAGTGAGAGAGAGAGGGAGAAAGAGAAGCTTTGTGTGTGTGAGAGAGGAAGAGAAGCTGTGAGTGAGAGTGCGTGAGATAGAGAGAATGAGAAGCTGTGAGTGAGAGAGAGAGAGAAAGAGAAGCTGTGAGTGAGAGAGAGAATGAGAAGCTGTGAGTGAGAGAGAGAGAAGCTGTGAGTGAGAGAGAGAGAGAGTAGATGTGAGTGAGAGAGAGAGAGAGAAAGAGAATCTGTGAGTGAGAGAGAGAGAAAGTAAGAGAAGGTGTGAGTGAGACAGAGAGAGAGATAAAGAGAAGCTGTGAGTGAGTGAGAGAGAAAGAGAAGCTGTGAGTGAGAGAGAGAGAAGCTGTGAGTGAGAGAGAGAAAGAGAAGCAGTGATTAAGAGTGAGAGAGAGAAAGAGAAGCTGTGAGTGGGAGAGAGAGAAAGAGAGTCTGTGAGTGAGAGAGAGAGAAAGAGAAGCTGTGAGTGAGTGAGAGAGAGAAAGGGAAGCTGTGAGTGAGAGAGAGAGAAAGAGAACCTGTCAGTGACAGAGAGAGAGAAAGAGAAGCTGTGAGTGAGAAGGAGAGGGAAAGAGAAGCTGTGAGTGAGTGAGCGAGAGAGAGAGAAAGAGAAGCTGTGAGAGAGAAAGAGAGAAGCTGTGAGTGAGAGAGTGAGAGAGAGAAAAGAAGCTGTTAGTGAGTGAGTGAGAGAGAGAGAAAGAGTTGTGAGTGAGAGAGAGAGAAAGAGAAGCTGTGATTGAGAGAGAGTGAGAAACAGATGCTGTGAGTGAGAGAGAGAAAGAGAAGCTGTGAGAGGGAGACAGAGAAAGAGAAGCTGAGAGTGACACAGGGAGAGAAGCTGTGAGTTAGAGAGAGAGAGAGAAAGAGAAGCTGTGTGTGACAGAGAGAGAGAAAGAGAAGCTGAGAGTGAGAGAGAGAGAAATTGAAGCTGTGAGTGAGACAGAGAGAGAAAGAGAAGCTGTGTGTGTGAGAGAGAAAGAAGCTGTGAGTGAGAGAGTGAGAAAGAGAGTGAGAAAGAGAGAGTAAAAGAGAAGCTATGAGTGAGAGAGAGAGAGAAGCTGTGACTGAGAGAGAGAGAAGCTGTGAGTGAGAGAGAGAGAGAAAGAGAAGCTGTGAGTGAGAGAGAGAGAAAGATAATCTGAGAACGGGAGAGTGAAAGAGAAGCTGTGAGTGAGAGAGAGAGAGTGAAGCTGTGTGTGTGTGAGAGAGAAGATGTGAGTGAGAGAATAAGTGAAGCTGGGAGTGAGTGAGAGAGAGAAGATGTGAGTGAGAGAGAGAGAGAAAGAGAAGCTGTGAGTGAGAGAGAGAGAGAGAAAGAGAAGCTGTGAGTGAGAGAGAGAGGGAGAAAGAGAAGCTGTGTGATAGATAGAGAGAAAGAGAAGCTGTCTGTGTGGGTGTGAGAGAAAGATAGTCTGAGAAAGAGAGAGTGAAAGAGAAGCTGTGAGAGTGAGAGAAAGAGAAGCTGTTGGTGAGTGTGTGAGAGAGAGAAAGAGAAGCTGTGAGTGAGAGAGTTAGAAAGAGAATCTGTGAGTGAGAGAGAGAGAGAAAGAGAAGCTGTGAGTGAGAGGGAGAGAGAGAAAGAGAAGTTGAGACTGACACAGAGAGTTCAAGCTGTGAGTTAGAGAGAGAGAGAAAGAGAAGCTGTGAGTGACAGAGAGAGAGAAAGAGAAGCTGAGAGTGTGTGAGAGAGAGAAAGTGAAGCTGTGAGTGAGAGAGAGAGAGAAAGAGAAGCTGTGTGTGTGTGTGAGAGAGAAAGATAGTCTGAGAAAGAGAGTGTGAAAGAGAAGCTGTGTGTGAGAGAGAGAGAAGCTGTGAGTGAGAGAGTGAGAAAGAGAGAGTAAAAGAGAAGCTGTGAGTGAGAGAGAGAAGCTGTGAGTGAGAGAGAGAGAAGCTGTGAGTGAGAGAGTGAGAAAGCGAGTGAGAAAGAGAGAGTAAATGAGAAGCTGTGAGTGAGAGAGAGAGAGAAGCTGTGAGTGAGAGAGAGAGAAAGCAAAGCTGTGAGTGAGAGAGAGAGAAATAAAGAGAAGCTGTGAGTGAGAGAGAGAGAGAAAGAGAAGCTGAGAGTGTGAGAGAGAGAAAGATAAGCTGAGAACGGGAGAGTGAAAGAGAAGCTGTGAGTGAGAGAGAGAGAGAGTGAAGCTGAGTGAGAGAGTGAGAAAGAGAGTGAGAAAGAGAGAGTAAAAGAGAAGCTGTGAGTGATAGAGAGAGAATCTGTGAGTGAGAGAGAGAGAAACAGAAGCAGTGTGAGAGAGAGAAACAGAAGCTGAGAGTGAGTGAGAGAGAGAAAGAGAATGTGTGAGTGAGAGAGAGAGAAAGAGAAGCTGTGAGTGTGAGAGAGAGAAAGAGAAGCTGTGAGTGAGAGAGAGAAAGAGAAATTAGAGTGAAAAAGAGAGAGAGAAAGAGAAGCTGTGAGTGGGAGAGAGAGAGTGTGTGTGTGAGTGAGAGAGAGAGAGACAAAGAGAAGCTGTGAGTGAGAGAGAGAGAGAACCTGTGAGTGAGAGAGAGAGGAGAACCTGTGAGTGAGTGAGAGAGAGAAAGAGAAGCTGTGAGTGAGAGAGAGAGAGAAAAAGAAGCTGTGTGTGTGAGAGAGAAAGAGAAGCTGTGAGTGAGATAGAGAGAGAAAGAGAAGCTGTTAGTGAGAGAGAGGGAAAGAGAAGCTGAGAGTGAGAGTGAGAGAGAGAAGCTGTGTGTGTGTGAGAGAGAGAAGATATGAGTGAGAGAGAGAAAGTGAAGCTGTGAGTGAGAGAGAGAGAGAAAAGATGTGAGTGAGAGAGAGAGAGAAAGAGAAGCTGTGAGTGAGAGAGAGAGAAAGAAAGAGAAGCTGTGAGTGAGACAGAGAGAGAGAAAGAGAAGCTGTGAGAGAGAGAGTGAGGGAGAAAGAGAAGCTGTGTGTGTGTGAGAGAGAAAGAGAAGCTGTGAGTGAGAGTGAGTGAGAGAGAGAGAATGAGAAGGTGTGAGTGAGAGAGAGAGAGAAAGAGAAGCTGTGAGTGAGAGAGAGAGAGAATGAGAAGCTGTGAGTGAGAGAGAGATGCTGTGAGTGAGTGAGAGAGAGAGAAGATGTGAGTGAGAGAGAGAGAGAAGATGTGAGTGAGAGAGAGAGAGAAAGAGAAGCTGTGAGTGAGAGAGAGAGAAAGTAAGAGAAGCTGTGAGTGAGACAGAGAGAGAAAGAGAAGCTGTGAGTGAGAGAGAGAGGGAGAAAGATAAGCTGTGTGAGAGAGAGAGAGAGAAAGAGAAGCTGTGAGAGAGAGAGAGAAAGAGAAGCTGTGAGTGAGAGAGAGAGTAATAGAAGCTGTGATTGAGAGTGAGAGAGAGAGAGAAAGAGAAGCTGTGAGTGAGAGAGAGAGAAGCTGTGAGAGAGAGAGAGAAAGAGAAGCTGTGATTGAGAGTGAGAGAGAGAAAGAGAAGCTGTGAGTGGGAGAGAGAGAAAGAGAGTCTGTGAGTGAGAGAGAGAGAAAGAGAAGCTGTGAGTGAGTGAGCGAGAGAAAGGGAAGCTGTGACTGAGAGAGAAAGAGAACCTGTCAGTGAGAGAGAGAGAGAAAGAGAAGCTGTGAGTGAGTGAGAGAGAGAAAGAGAAGCTGAGAGTGAGAGAGAGAGAAAGATAAGCTGAGAACGGGAGAGTGAAAGAGAAGCTGTGAGTGAGAGAGAGAGAGTGAAGCTGAGTGAGAGAGTGAGAAAGAGAGTGAGAAAGAGAGAGTAAAAGAGAAGCTGTGAGTGATAGAGAGAGAATCTGTGAGTGAGAGAGAGAGAAACAGAAGCTGTGTGAGAGAGAGAAACAGAAGCTGAGAGTGAGTGAGAGAGAGAAAGAGAATGTGTGAGTGAGAGAGAGAGAAAGAGAAGCTGTGAGTGTGAGAGAGAGAAAGAGAAGCTGTGAGTGAGAGAGAGAAAGAGAAATTAGAGTGAAAAAGAGAGAGAGAAAGAGAAGCTGTGAGTGGGAGAGAGAGAGTGTGTGTGTGAGTGAGAGAGAGAGAGACAAAGAGAAGCTGTGAGTGAGAGAGAGAGAGAACCTGTGAGTGAGAGAGAGAGGAGAACCTGTGAGTGAGTGAGAGAGAGAAAGGGAAGCTGTGAGTGAGTGAGAGAGAGAAAGAGAAGCTGTGTGTGTGTGTGAGAGAGAAAGAGAAGCTGTGAGTGAGAGAGAGAGAGAAAAAGAAGCTGTGTGTGTGAGAGAGAAAGAGAAGCTGTGAGTGAGATAGAGAGAGAAAGAAGCTGTGAGTGAGAGAGAGGGAAAGAGAAGCTGAGAGTGAGAGTGAGAGAGAGAAGCTGTGTGTGTGTGAGAGAGAGAAGATATGAGTGAGAGAGAGAAAGTGAAGCTGTGAGTGAGAGAGAGAGAGAAAAGATGTGAGTGAGAGAGAGAGAGAAAGAGAAGCTGTGAGTGAGAGAGAGAGAAAGAAAGAGAAGCTGTGAGTGAGACAGAGAGAGAGAAAGAGAAGCTGTGAGAGAGAGAGTGAGGGAGAAAGAGAAGCTGTGTGTGTGTGAGAGAGAAAGAGAAGCTGTGAGTGAGAGTGAGTGAGAGAGAGAATGAGAAGGTGTGAGTGAGAGAGAGAGAGAAAGAGAAGCTGTGAGTGAGAGAGAGAGAGAATGAGAAGCTGTGAGTGAGAGAGAGATGCTGTGAGTGAGTGAGAGAGAGAGAAGCTGTGAGTGAGAGAGAGAGAGAGAAGATGTGAGTGAGAGAGAGAGAGAAAGAGAAGCTGTGAGTGAGAGAGAGAGAAAGTAAGAGAAGCTGTGAGTGAGACAGAGAGAGAAAGAGAAGCTGTGAGTGAGAGAGAGAGGGAGAAAGATAAGCTGTGAGAGAGAGAGAGAGAAAGAGAAGCTGTGAGAGAGAGAGAGAAAGAGAAGCTGTGAGTGAGAGAGAGAGTAATAGAAGCTGTGATTGAGAGTGAGAGAGAGAGAGAAAGAGAAGCTGTGAGTGAGAGAGAGAGAAGCTGTGAGTGAGAGAGAGAAAGAGAAGCTGTGATTGAGAGTGAGAGAGAGAAAGAGAAGCTGTGAGTGGGAGAGAGAGAAAGAGAGTCTGTGAGTGAGAGAGAGAGAAAGAGAAGCTGTGAGAGAGTGAGCGAGAGAAAGGGAAGCTGTGACTGAGAGAGAGAGAAAGAGAACCTGTCAGTGAGAGAGAGAGAGAAAGAGAAGCTGTGAGTGAGAAGGAGATGGAAAGAGAAGCTGAGTGAGTGAGAGAGAGAGAGAGACAGAGAAATTAGTGTGAGAAAGAGAGAAGCTATGAGTGAGAGAGTGAGAGAGAGAAAGAGAAGCTGTTAGTGAGTGAGAGAGAGAGAGAAAAAGAGAAGTTTTGAGTGAGAGAGAGAGAAAGAGAAGCTGTGAGTGAGAGAGAGAAAGAGAGAAAGAGAAGCTGTGAGTGAGAGAGAGAAAGAGAAGCTGTGAGTGAGATGGAGAGAGAGAAAGAGAAGCTGAGAGTGACACAGAGAGAGAAGCTGTGAGTTAGAGAGAGAGAGAGAAAGAGAAGCTGTGAGTGACAGAGAGAGAGAAAGAGAAGCTGAGAGTGAGAGAGAGAGAAATTGAAGCTGTGAGTGAGAGAGAGAGAGAGAAAGAGAAGCTGTGTGTGTGAGAGAGAAAGATAGTCTGAGAAAGAGAGAGTGAAAGAGAAGCTGTGAGTGAGAGAGAGAGAAGCTGTGAGTGAGAGAGTGAGAAAGAGAGTGAGAAAGAGAGAGTAAAAGAGAAGCTATGAGTGAGTGAGAGAGAGAGAAGCTGTGACTGAGAGAGAGAGAAGCTGTGAGTGAGAGAGAGAGAAAAAAAGAAGCTGTGTGTGTGAGAGAGAGAAAGAGAAGCTGTGAGTGAGATATAGAGAGAAAGAGAAGCTGTTAGTGAGACAGAGGGAAAGAAGCTGTGATTGAGAGTGAGGGAGAGAAGCTGTGTGTGTGTGAGAGAGAGAAGATATGAGTGAGAGAAAGAAAGAGAAGCTGTGAGTGAGAGAGAGGGAGAAAGAGAAGATTTGTGTGTGTGAGAGAGAAAGAGAAGCTGTGAGTGAGAGTGCATGTGATAGAGAGAATGAGAAGCTGTGAGTGAGAGAGAGAGAGAAAGAGAAGCTGTGAGTGAGAGAGAGAGAGAATGAGAAGCTGTGAGTGAGAGAGAGAAGCTGTGAGTGAGAGAGAGAGAGAGAGAAGATGTGAGTGAGAGAGAGAGAGAAAGAGTATCTGTGAGTGAGAGAGAGAGAAAGTAAGAGAAGCTGTGAATGAGACAGAGAGAGAAATAGAAGCTGTGAGTGAGAGACAGAGGGAGAAAGATAAGCTGTGAGAGAGAGAGAGAGAAAGAGAAGCTGTGAGTGAGAGAGAGAGAGAAAGAGAAGCTGTGATTGAGAGTGAGAGAGAGAGATAAAGAGAAGCTGTGAGTGAGTGAGAGAGAAAGAGAAGCTGTGAGTGAGAGAGAGAGAAGCTGTGAGTGAGAGAGAGAAAGAGAAGCTGTGATTAAGAGTGAGAGAGAGAAAGAGAAGCTGTTAGTGAGACAGAGGGAAAGAAGCTGTGATTGAGAGTGAGGGAGAGAAGCTGTGTGTGTGTGTGTGAGAGAAGATATGAGTGAGAGAAAGAAAGAGAAGCTGTGAGTGAGAGAGAGGGAGAAAGAGAAGATTTGTGTGTGTGAGAGAGAAAGAGAAGCTGTGAGTGAGAGTGCGTGTGATAGAGAGAATGAGAAGCTGTGAGTGAGAGAGAGAGAGAAAGAGAAGCTGTGAGTGAGAGAGAGAGAGAATGAGAAGCTGTGAGTGAGAGAGAGAAGCTGTGAGTGAGAGAGAGAGAGAGAGAAGATGTGAGTGAGAGAGAGAGAGAAAGAGTATCTGTGAGTGAGAGAGAGAGAAAGTAAGTAAGAGAAGCTGTGAATGAGACAGAGAGAGAAATAGAAGCTGTGAGTGAGAGACAGAGGGAGAAAGATAAGCTGTGAGAGAGAGAGAGAAAGAGAAGCTGTGAGTGAGAGAGAGAGAGAAAGAGAAGCTGTGATTGAGAGTGAGAGAGAGAGATAAAGAGAAGCTGTGAGTGAGTGAGAGAGAAAGAGAAGCTGTGAGTGAGAGAGAGAGAAGCTGTGAGTGAGAGAGAGAAAGAGAAGCTGTGATTAAGAGTGAGAGAGAGAAAGAGAAGCTGTGAGTGGGAGAGAGAGAAAGAGAGTCTGTGAGAGAGAGAGAAAGAGAAGCTGTGAGTGAGTGAGAGAGAGAAAGGGAAGTTGTGAGTGAGAGAGAGAGAAAGAGAACCTGTCAGTGAGAGAGAGAGAGAAAGAGAAGCTGTGAGTGAGAAGGAGAGGGAAAGAGAAGCTGTGAGTGAGTGAGCGAGAGAGAAAGAGAAGCTGTGAGAGAGAAAGAGAGAAGCTGTGAGGGAGAGAGTGAGAGAGAGAAAAGAAGCTGTTAGTGAGTGAGAGAGAGAGAAAGATTTGTGAGTGAGAGAGAGAGAGAAAGAGAAGCTGTGAGTGAGAGAGAGAGAGAAAGAGAAGCTGTGAGTGAGAGAGAGAAAGAGAAGCTGTGAGTGAGAGGGAGACAGAGAAAGAGAAGCTGAGAGTGACACAGAGAGAGAAGCTGTGAGTTAGAGAGAGAGAGAAAGAGAAGCTGTGAGTGACAGAGAGAGAGAAAGAGAAGCTGAGAGTGAGAGAGAGAGAAATTGAAGCTGTGAGTGAGAGAGTGAGAGAGAAAGAGAAGCTGTGTGTGAGAGAGAGAAAGATAGTCTGAGAAAGAGAGAGTGAAAGAGAAGCTGTGAGTGAGAGAGAGAGAGAAGCTGTGAGTGAGAGAGAGAGAAAGAGAAGCTGTGAGTGAGAGAGAGACAAAGATAAGCTGTGAGTGAGAGAGAAACAGAAGCTGAGAGTGAGTGAGAGAGAGAAAGAGAAGCTGTGAGTGAAAGAGAGAGAAAGAGAAGCTGTGTGTTAGAGAGAGAGAAAGAGAGAAATTAGAGTGAGAAAGAGAGAGAGAAAGAGAAGCTGTGAGTGGGAGAGAGAGAAAGAGTGTCTGTGAGTGAGTGAGAGAGAGAGAGAAGCTGTGAGTGAGAGAGAGAGAGAAGCTGTGAGTGAGAGAGAGAGAGAGAGAACCTGTGAGTAAGAGAGAGAGAAGCTGTGAGTGAGTGAGAGAGAGAAAGGGAAGCTGTGAGTGAGTGAGAGAGAGAAAGAGAAGCTGCGTGTGTGTGTGAGAGAGAGAGAAGCTGTGAGTGAGAGAGAGAGAGAAAAAGAAGCTGTGTGTGTGTGAGAGAGAAAGAGAAGCTGTGAGTGAGATAGAGAGAGAAAGAGAAGCTGTTAGTGAGAGAGAGGGAAAGAGAAGCTGTGAGTGAGAGTGAGGGAGAGAAGCTGTGTGTGTGTGTGAGAGAGAAGATATGAGTGAGAGAAAGAAAGAGAAGCTGTGAGTGAGACAGAGAGAGAGAGAAAGAGAAGCTGTGAGTGAGAGAGAGAGGGAGAAAGAGATGCTTTGTGTGTGTGAGAGAGAAAGAGAAGCTGTGAGTGAGACTGAGTGAGATAGAGAGAATGAGAAGCTGTGAGTGAGAGAGAGAGAGAAAGAGAATCTGTGAGTGAGAGAGAGAGAGAATGAGAAGCTTTGAGTGAGAGAGAGAAGCTGTGTGTGTGTGTGAGAGAGAGAGAGAGAAGATGTGAGTGAGAGAGAGAGAGAGAAAGAGAATCTGTGAGTGAGAGGGATAGAAAGTAAGAGAAGCTGTGAGTGAGAGACAGAGGGAGAAAGATAAGCTGTGAGAGAGAGAGAGAAAGAGAAGCTGTGAGTGAGAGAGAGAGAGAAAGAGAAGCTGTGATTGAGAGAGAGAGAGAGATAAAGAGAAGCTGTGAGTGAGAGAGAGAGAAGCTGTGAGTGAGAGAGAGAGAAGCTGTGAGTGAGAGAGAGAAAGAGAAGCTGTGATTAAGAGTGAGAGAGAGAAAGAGAAGCTGTGAGTGGGAGAGAGAGAAAGAGAGTCTGTGAGTGAGAGAGAGAGAAAGAGAAGCTGTGAGTGAGTGAGAGAGAGAAAGGGAAGCTGTGAGTGAGAGAGAGAGAAAGAGAACCTGTCAGTGAGAGAGAGAGAGAAAGAAAGAGAAGCTGTGAGTGAGAAGGAGAGGGAAAGAGAAGCTGTGAGTGAGTGAGCGAGAGAGAGAGAGAAAGAGAAGCTGTGAGAGAGAAAGAGAGAAGCTGTGTGTGAGTGAGAGAGAGAGAGAGAAAGAGATGTGAGTAAGAGAGAGAGAAAGAAAGAGAAGCTGTGAGTGAGAGAGAGAGAGAGAAAGAGAAGCTGAGAGTGAGAGAGAGAAATTGAAGCTGTGAGTGAGAGAGAGAGAGAAAGAGAAGCTGTGTGTGTGAGAGAGAAATATAGTATGAGAAAGAGAGAGTGAAAGAGAAGCTGTGAGAGAGAGAGAGAGAGAAGCTGTGAGTGAGAGAGTGAGAAAGAGAGTGAGAAAGAGAGAGTAAAAGAGAAGCTGTGAGTGAGAGAGAGAGAGAAGCTGTGACTGAGAGAGAGAAGCTGTGACTGAGAGAGAGAGAAAGAGAAGCTGTGAGTGAGAGAGAGAGAGAAAGAGAAGCTGTGATTGACAGAGAGAAAGCAAAGCTGTGAGTGAGAGAGAGAGAGAGAAAGAGAAGCTGTGAGTGAGAGAGAGAGAGAAGCTGTGAGTGAGTGAGTGAGAGAGAGAAGCTGTGAGTGAGAGTCAGAAAGAGAGTGAGAAAGAGAGAGTAAAAGAGAAGCTGTGAGTGAGAGAGAGAGAGAATCTGTGAGTGAGAGAGAGAGAAGCTGTGAGAGAGAGAGAAAGAGAAGCTGTGAGTGAGAGAGAAACAGAAGCTGAGAGTGAGAGAGAGAGAAGCTGTGAGTGAGAGAGAGAGAGAAAGAGAAATTAGAGTGAGAAAGAGAGAGAGAAAGAGAAGCTGTGAGTGGGAGAGAGAGAAAGAGTGTCTGTGAGTGAGAGAGAGAGAAAGAGAAGCTGTGAGTGTGAGAGAGAGAGAAGCTGTGAGTGAGAGAGAAGGATAAGCCGTGAGAGAAAGGGAAGCTGTAAATGAGAGAGAGAGAGAGAGAGAAGATGTGTGAGAGAGAGAGAGAGAGAAAGAGAAGCAGTGAGTGAGAGAGAAAGAAAAAGAGAAGCTGTGAGTGAGAATGAGATAGAAAGAGAAGCTGTGAGTGAGTGATAGAGAGATAGAGAAAGAGAAGCTGTGAGAGAGAAAGAGAGAAGCTGTGAGTGAGAGAGTGAGAGAGAGAAAGATAAGCTGTGAGTGAGTGAGTGAGAGAGAAGCTGTGTGTGAGCGAGAGAGAGAGAAAGAGAAGCAGTGAGTGAGAGAGAGAGAGAAAGAGAAGCTGTGAGTGAGAGAGAGAAAGATAAGCTGTGAGTGAGAGAGAGAGAAAGAGAAGCTGAGTGAGTGAGAGAGAGCAAGGGAACCTGTGAGTGACAGAGAGAGAGATAGAAAGAGAAGCTGTGAGTGAGAGAGAGAGAAAGAGAAGCTGAGAGTGAGAGAGAGAGAGAAAGAGAAGCTGTGAGTGAGAAGGAGAGGGAAAGAGAAGCTGTGAGTGAGTGAGTGAGAGAGAGAGAGAAAAAGACAAGCTGAGAGAGAAAGAGAGAAGCTGTGAGTGAGTGAGAGAGAAAGAGAAGCTGTGAGTGAGAGAGAGAGAGAGAACGAGAAGCTGTGAGTGAGTGAGAGAGAGAGAGAGAAATTAGAGTGAGAAAGAGAGAGAGAAAGAGAAGCTGTGAGTGGGAGAGAGAGAGAACGAAGCTGTGTGTGAGTGAGAGAGAGAGAAGCTGTGAGTGAGAGAGAGGAAGGGAAACTGTGAGTGAGAGAGAGAGAGAAGCTGTGAGTGAGGGAGAGAAAGAGAAGCTGTAAGTGAGAGAGAGAGAGAAAGAGAAGCTGTGAGAGAGAAGGAGAGAAGCTGTGAGTGTGAGAGTGAGAGAGAGAAAGAGAAGCTGTGAGTGAGAGTGAGAGAGAGAGAAAGAGAAGCTGTGAGTGAGAGAGAGAGAGAAGCTGTGAGTGAGAGAGAGAGAGAAGCTGTGAGTGAGAGAGAGAGAGAGAAGCTGTGAGTGAGTGAGAGAGAAAGAAAGAGAAGCTTTGAGTGAGTGAGAGAGAGAAAGGGAAGCTGTGAGTGAGAGAGAGAGATAGAGAAAGAGTCGCTGTGAGTTAGAGAGAGAAAGAGAAGCTGTGAGTGAGAGAGAAACAGGAGCTGAGAGTGAGTGAGAGAGAGAAAGAGAATGTGTGAGTGAGAGAGAGAGAAAGAGAAGCTGTGAGTGAGAGAGAGAGAAAGAGAAGCTGTGTGTGTGTGAGAGAGAGAAGATATGAGTGAGAGAGAGAAAGTGAAGCTGTGAGTGAGAGAGAGAGAGAAAAGATGTGAGTGAGAGAGAGAGAGAAAGAGAAGCTGTGAGTGAGAGAGAGAGAAAGAAAGAGAAGCTGTGAGTGAGACAGAGAGAGAGAAAGAGAAGCTGTGAGAGAGAGAGTGAGGGAGAAAGAGAAGCTGTGTGTGTGTGAGAGAGAAAGAGAAGCTGTGAGTGAGAGTGAGTGAGAGAGAGAATGAGAAGGTGTGAGTGAGAGAGAGAGAGAAAGAGAAGCTGTGAGTGAGAGAGAGAGAGAATGAGAAGCTGTGAGTGAGAGAGAGATGCTGTGAGTGAGTGAGAGAGAGAGAAGCTGTGAGTGAGAGAGAGAGAGAGAAGATGTGAGTGAGAGAGAGAGAGAAAGAGAAGCTGTGAGTGAGAGAGAGAGAAAGTAAGAGAAGCTGTGAGTGAGACAGAGAGAGAAAGAGAAGCTGTGAGTGAGAGAGAGAGGGAGAAAGATAAGCTGTGAGAGAGAGAGAGAGAAAGAGAAGCTGTGAGAGAGAGAGAGAAAGAGAAGCTGTGAGTGAGAGAGAGAGTAATAGAAGCTGTGATTGAGAGTGAGAGAGAGAGAGAAAGAGAAGCTGTGAGTGAGAGAGAGAGAAGCTGTGAGTGAGAGAGAGAAAGAGAAGCTGTGATTGAGAGTGAGAGAGAGAAAGAGAAGCTGTGAGTGGGAGAGAGAGAAAGAGAGTCTGTGAGTGAGAGAGAGAGAAAGAGAAGCTGTGAGAGAGTGAGCGAGAGAAAGGGAAGCTGTGACTGAGAGAGAGAGAAAGAGAACCTGTCAGTGAGAGAGAGAGAGAAAGAGAAGCTGTGAGTGAGAAGGAGATGGAAAGAGAAGCTGAGTGAGTGAGAGAGAGAGAGAGACAGAGAAATTAGTGTGAGAAAGAGAGAAGCTATGAGTGAGAGAGTGAGAGAGAGAAAGAGAAGCTGTTAGTGAGTGAGAGAGAGAGAGAAAAAGAGAAGTTTTGAGTGAGAGAGAGAGAAAGAGAAGCTGTGAGTGAGAGAGAGAAAGAGAGAAAGAGAAGCTGTGAGTGAGAGAGAGAAAGAGAAGCTGTGAGTGAGATGGAGAGAGAGAAAGAGAAGCTGAGAGTGACACAGAGAGAGAAGCTGTGAGTTAGAGAGAGAGAGAGAAAGAGAAGCTGTGAGTGACAGAGAGAGAGAAAGAGAAGCTGAGAGTGAGAGAGAGAGAAATTGAAGCTGTGAGTGAGAGAGAGAGAGAGAAAGAGAAGCTGTGTGTGTGAGAGAGAAAGATAGTCTGAGAAAGAGAGAGTGAAAGAGAAGCTGTGAGTGAGAGAGAGAGAAGCTGTGAGTGAGAGAGTGAGAAAGAGAGTGAGAAAGAGAGAGTAAAAGAGAAGCTATGAGTGAGTGAGAGAGAGAGAAGCTGTGACTGAGAGAGAGAGAAGCTGTGAGTGAGAGAGAGAGAAAAAAAGAAGCTGTGTGTGAGAGAGAGAGAAAGAGAAGCTGTGAGTGAGATATAGAGAGAAAGAGAAGCTGTTAGTGAGACAGAGGGAAAGAAGCTGTGATTGAGAGTGAGGGAGAGAAGCTGTGTGTGTGTGAGAGAGAGAAGATATGAGTGAGAGAAAGAAAGAGAAGCTGTGAGTGAGAGAGAGGGAGAAAGAGAAGATTTGTGTGTGTGAGAGAGAAAGAGAAGCTGTGAGTGAGAGTGCATGTGATAGAGAGAATGAGAAGCTGTGAGTGAGAGAGAGAGAGAAAGAGAAGCTGTGAGTGAGAGAGAGAGAGAATGAGAAGCTGTGAGTGAGAGAGAGAAGCTGTGAGTGAGAGAGAGAGAGAGAGAAGATGTGAGTGAGAGAGAGAGAGAAAGAGTATCTGTGAGTGAGAGAGAGAGAAAGTAAGAGAAGCTGTGAATGAGACAGAGAGAGAAATAGAAGCTGTGAGTGAGAGACAGAGGGAGAAAGATAAGCTGTGAGAGAGAGAGAGAGAAAGAGAAGCTGTGAGTGAGAGAGAGAGAGAAAGAGAAGCTGTGATTGAGAGTGAGAGAGAGAGATAAAGAGAAGCTGTGAGTGAGTGAGAGAGAAAGAGAAGCTGTGAGTGAGAGAGAGAGAAGCTGTGAGTGAGAGAGAGAAAGAGAAGCTGTGATTAAGAGTGAGAGAGAGAAAGAGAAGCTGTTAGTGAGACAGAGGGAAAGAAGCTGTGATTGAGAGTGAGGGAGAGAAGCTGTGTGTGTGTGTGTGAGAGAAGATATGAGTGAGAGAAAGAAAGAGAAGCTGTGAGTGAGAGAGAGGGAGAAAGAGAAGATTTGTGTGTGTGAGAGAGAAAGAGAAGCTGTGAGTGAGAGTGCGTGTGATAGAGAGAATGAGAAGCTGTGAGTGAGAGAGAGAGAGAAAGAGAAGCTGTGAGTGAGAGAGAGAGAGAATGAGAAGCTGTGAGTGAGAGAGAGAAGCTGTGAGTGAGAGAGAGAGAGAGAGAAGATGTGAGTGAGAGAGAGAGAGAAAGAGTATCTGTGAGTGAGAGAGAGAGAAAGTAAGTAAGAGAAGCTGTGAATGAGACAGAGAGAGAAATAGAAGCTGTGAGTGAGAGACAGAGGGAGAAAGATAAGCTGTGAGAGAGAGAGAGAAAGAGAAGCTGTGAGTGAGAGAGAGAGAGAAAGAGAAGCTGTGATTGAGAGTGAGAGAGAGAGATAAAGAGAAGCTGTGAGTGAGTGAGAGAGAAAGAGAAGCTGTGAGTGAGAGAGAGAGAAGCTGTGAGTGAGAGAGAGAAAGAGAAGCTGTGATTAAGAGTGAGAGAGAGAAAGAGAAGCTGTGAGTGGGAGAGAGAGAAAGAGAGTCTGTGAGAGAGAGAGAAAGAGAAGCTGTGAGTGAGTGAGAGAGAGAAAGGGAAGTTGTGAGTGAGAGAGAGAGAAAGAGAACCTGTCAGTGAGAGAGAGAGAGAAAGAGAAGCTGTGAGTGAGAAGGAGAGGGAAAGAGAAGCTGTGAGTGAGTGAGCGAGAGAGAAAGAGAAGCTGTGAGAGAGAAAGAGAGAAGCTGTGAGGGAGAGAGTGAGAGAGAGAAAAGAAGCTGTTAGTGAGTGAGAGAGAGAGAAAGATTTGTGAGTGAGAGAGAGAGAGAAAGAGAAGCTGTGAGTGAGAGAGAGAGAGAAAGAGAAGCTGTGAGTGAGAGAGAGAAAGAGAAGCTGTGAGTGAGAGGGAGACAGAGAAAGAGAAGCTGAGAGTGACACAGAGAGAGAAGCTGTGAGTTAGAGAGAGAGAGAAAGAGAAGCTGTGAGTGACAGAGAGAGAGAAAGAGAAGCTGAGAGTGAGAGAGAGAGAAATTGAAGCTGTGAGTGAGAGAGTGAGAGAGAAAGAGAAGCTGTGTGTGAGAGAGAGAAAGATAGTCTGAGAAAGAGAGAGTGAAAGAGAAGCTGTGAGTGAGAGAGAGAGAGAAGCTGTGAGTGAGAGAGAGAGAAAGAGAAGCTGTGAGTGAGAGAGAGACAAAGATAAGCTGTGAGTGAGAGAGAAACAGAAGCTGAGAGTGAGTGAGAGAGAGAAAGAGAAGCTGTGAGTGAAAGAGAGAGAAAGAGAAGCTGTGTGTTAGAGAGAGAGAAAGAGAGAAATTAGAGTGAGAAAGAGAGAGAGAAAGAGAAGCTGTGAGTGGGAGAGAGAGAAAGAGTGTCTGTGAGTGAGTGAGAGAGAGAGAGAAGCTGTGAGTGAGAGAGAGAGAGAAGCTGTGAGTGAGAGAGAGAGAGAGAGAACCTGTGAGTAAGAGAGAGAGAAGCTGTGAGTGAGTGAGAGAGAGAAAGGGAAGCTGTGAGTGAGTGAGAGAGAGAAAGAGAAGCTGCGTGTGTGTGTGAGAGAGAGAGAAGCTGTGAGTGAGAGAGAGAGAGAAAAAGAAGCTGTGTGTGTGTGAGAGAGAAAGAGAAGCTGTGAGTGAGATAGAGAGAGAAAGAGAAGCTGTTAGTGAGAGAGAGGGAAAGAGAAGCTGTGAGTGAGAGTGAGGGAGAGAAGCTGTGTGTGTGTGTGAGAGAGAAGATATGAGTGAGAGAAAGAAAGAGAAGCTGTGAGTGAGACAGAGAGAGAGAGAAAGAGAAGCTGTGAGTGAGAGAGAGAGGGAGAAAGAGATGCTTTGTGTGTGTGAGAGAGAAAGAGAAGCTGTGAGTGAGACTGAGTGAGATAGAGAGAATGAGAAGCTGTGAGTGAGAGAGAGAGAGAAAGAGAATCTGTGAGTGAGAGAGAGAGAGAATGAGAAGCTTTGAGTGAGAGAGAGAAGCTGTGTGTGTGTGTGTGAGAGAGAGAGAGAAGATGTGAGTGAGAGAGAGAGAGAGAAAGAGAATCTGTGAGTGAGAGGGATAGAAAGTAAGAGAAGCTGTGAGTGAGAGACAGAGGGAGAAAGATAAGCTGTGAGAGAGAGAGAGAAAGAGAAGCTGTGAGTGAGAGAGAGAGAGAAAGAGAAGCTGTGATTGAGAGAGAGAGAGAGATAAAGAGAAGCTGTGAGTGAGAGAGAGAGAAGCTGTGAGTGAGAGAGAGAGAAGCTGTGAGTGAGAGAGAGAAAGAGAAGCTGTGATTAAGAGTGAGAGAGAGAAAGAGAAGCTGTGAGTGGGAGAGAGAGAAAGAGAGTCTGTGAGTGAGAGAGAGAGAAAGAGAAGCTGTGAGTGAGTGAGAGAGAGAAAGGGAAGCTGTGAGTGAGAGAGAGAGAAAGAGAACCTGTCAGTGAGAGAGAGAGAGAAAGAAAGAGAAGCTGTGAGTGAGAAGGAGAGGGAAAGAGAAGCTGTGAGTGAGTGAGCGAGAGAGAGAGAGAAAGAGAAGCTGTGAGAGAGAAAGAGAGAAGCTGTGTGTGAGTGAGAGAGAGAGAGAGAAAGAGATGTGAGTAAGAGAGAGAGAAAGAAAGAGAAGCTGTGAGTGAGAGAGAGAGAGAGAAAGAGAAGCTGAGAGTGAGAGAGAGAAATTGAAGCTGTGAGTGAGAGAGAGAGAGAAAGAGAAGCTGTGTGTGTGAGAGAGAAATATAGTATGAGAAAGAGAGAGTGAAAGAGAAGCTGTGAGAGAGAGAGAGAGAAGCTGTGAGTGAGAGAGTGAGAAAGAGAGTGAGAAAGAGAGAGTAAAAGAGAAGCTGTGAGTGAGAGAGAGAGAGAAGCTGTGACTGAGAGAGAGAAGCTGTGACTGAGAGAGAGAGAAAGAGAAGCTGTGAGTGAGAGAGAGAGAGAAAGAGAAGCTGTGATTGACAGAGAGAAAGCAAAGCTGTGAGTGAGAGAGAGAGAGAGAAAGAGAAGCTGTGAGTGAGAGAGAGAGAGAAGCTGTGAGTGAGTGAGTGAGAGAGAGAAGCTGTGAGTGAGAGTCAGAAAGAGAGTGAGAAAGAGAGAGTAAAAGAGAAGCTGTGAGTGAGAGAGAGAGAGAATCTGTGAGTGAGAGAGAGAGAAGCTGTGAGAGAGAGAGAAAGAGAAGCTGTGAGTGAGAGAGAAACAGAAGCTGAGAGTGAGAGAGAGAGAAGCTGTGAGTGAGAGAGAGAGAGAAAGAGAAATTAGAGTGAGAAAGAGAGAGAGAAAGAGAAGCTGTGAGTGGGAGAGAGAGAAAGAGTGTCTGTGAGTGAGAGAGAGAGAAAGAGAAGCTGTGAGTGTGAGAGAGAGAGAAGCTGTGAGTGAGAGAGAAGGATAAGCCGTGAGAGAAAGGGAAGCTGTAAATGAGAGAGAGAGAGAGAGAGAAGATGTGTGAGAGAGAGAGAGAGAGAAAGAGAAGCAGTGAGTGAGAGAGAAAGAAAAAGAGAAGCTGTGAGTGAGAATGAGATAGAAAGAGAAGCTGTGAGTGAGTGATAGAGAGATAGAGAAAGAGAAGCTGTGAGAGAGAAAGAGAGAAGCTGTGAGTGAGAGAGTGAGAGAGAGAAAGATAAGCTGTGAGTGAGTGAGTGAGAGAGAAGCTGTGTGTGAGCGAGAGAGAGAGAAAGAGAAGCAGTGAGTGAGAGAGAGAGAGAAAGAGAAGCTGTGAGTGAGAGAGAGAAAGATAAGCTGTGAGTGAGAGAGAGAGAAAGAGAAGCTGAGTGAGTGAGAGAGAGCAAGGGAACCTGTGAGTGACAGAGAGAGAGATAGAAAGAGAAGCTGTGAGTGAGAGAGAGAGAAAGAGAAGCTGAGAGTGAGAGAGAGAGAGAAAGAGAAGCTGTGAGTGAGAAGGAGAGGGAAAGAGAAGCTGTGAGTGAGTGAGTGAGAGAGAGAGAGAAAAAGACAAGCTGAGAGAGAAAGAGAGAAGCTGTGAGTGAGTGAGAGAGAAAGAGAAGCTGTGAGTGAGAGAGAGAGAGAGAACGAGAAGCTGTGAGTGAGTGAGAGAGAGAGAGAGAAATTAGAGTGAGAAAGAGAGAGAGAAAGAGAAGCTGTGAGTGGGAGAGAGAGAGAACGAAGCTGTGTGTGAGTGAGAGAGAGAGAAGCTGTGAGTGAGAGAGAGGAAGGGAAACTGTGAGTGAGAGAGAGAGAGAAGCTGTGAGTGAGGGAGAGAAAGAGAAGCTGTAAGTGAGAGAGAGAGAGAAAGAGAAGCTGTGAGAGAGAAGGAGAGAAGCTGTGAGTGTGAGAGTGAGAGAGAGAAAGAGAAGCTGTGAGTGAGAGTGAGAGAGAGAGAAAGAGAAGCTGTGAGTGAGAGAGAGAGAGAAGCTGTGAGTGAGAGAGAGAGAGAAGCTGTGAGTGAGAGAGAGAGAGAGAAGCTGTGAGTGAGTGAGAGAGAAAGAAAGAGAAGCTTTGAGTGAGTGAGAGAGAGAAAGGGAAGCTGTGAGTGAGAGAGAGAGATAGAGAAAGAGTCGCTGTGAGTTAGAGAGAGAAAGAGAAGCTGTGAGTGAGAGAGAAACAGGAGCTGAGAGTGAGTGAGAGAGAGAAAGAGAATGTGTGAGTGAGAGAGAGAGAAAGAGAAGCTGTGAGTGAGAGAGAGAGAAAGAGAAGCTGTGAGAGAGAAAGAGAAAGAGAAAGAGTGAAAAAAAGAGAGAGAAAGAGAAGCTATGAGTGGGAGAGAGAGTGTGTGTGTCTGTGAGTGAGAGAGAGAGAGAAAGAGATCCTGTGAGTGAGAGAGAGAGAGAACCTGTGAGTGAGAGAGAGAGGAGAAGCTGTGAGTGAGTGAGAGAGAGAAAGGGAAGCTGTGAGTGAGTGAGAGAGAGAAAGAGCTGTGTGTGTGAGAGAGAGGGAAAGAGAAGCTGTGAGTGAGAGAGAGAGAGAGAAAAAGAAGCTGTGTGTGTGTGAGAGAGAGAAAGAGAAGCTGTGAGTGAGATAGAGAGAGAAAGAGAAGCTGTTAGTGAGAGAGAGGGAAAGAGAAGCTGTGAGTGAGAGTGAGAGAGAGAAGCTGTGTTTGTGTGAAAGAGAGAAGATATGAGTGAGAGAGAGAAAGTTAAGCTGTGAGTGAGAGAGAGAGAGAAAGAGAAGCTGTGAGTGAGAGAGAGAGAAAGAAAGAGAAGCTGTGAGGAAGACAGAGAGAGAAAGAGCTGTGAGTGAGAGAGAGAGGGAGAAAGATAAGCTGTGTATGTGAGAGAGAGAAAGAGAAGCTGTGAGTGAGAGAGAGAGAGAATGAGAAGCTGTAAGTGAGAGAGAGAGATGCTGTGAGAGAGAGAGAGAGAGAAGCTGTGAGTGAGAGAGAGAAAAGATGTGAGTGAGAGAGAGAGAAAGAGTAGCTGTGAGTGAGACAGAGAGAAAGTAAGAGAAGCTGTGAGTGAGAGAGAGAGGGAGAAAGAAAAGCTGTGAGAGAGAGAGAGAGAAGCTGTGAGTGACAGAGAGAGAGAAAGAGAAGCTGTGATTGAGAGTGAGAGAGAGAGAGAAAGAGAAGCTGTGAGTGAGAGAGAAGCTGTGAGTGAGAGAGAGAAAGAGAAGCTGTGATTGAGAGTGAGAGAGAAAAAGAGAAGCTGTGAGTGGGAGAGAGAGAAGGAGAGTCTGTGTGAGAGAGAGAGAAAGAGAAGCTGTGAGTGAGTGAGAGAGAGAAAGAGAAGCTGTGAGTGAGAGACAGAGAAAGAGAACCTGTCAGTGAGAGAGAGAGAGAAAGAGAAGCTATGAGTGAGAAGGAGAGGGAAAGAGAAGCTGTGAGTGAGTGAGAGAGAGAGAGAAAGAGAAGCTGTGAGGGAGATAGAGAGAAGCTGTGAGTGAGAGAGTGAGAGAGAGAAAGAGAAGCTGTTAGTGAGTGAGAGAGAGAGAAAGAGAAGTTGTGAGTGAGAGAGAGAGAAAGAGAAGCTGTGAGTGAGAGAGAGAGAGAAAGAGAAGCTGTGAGTGAGAGAGAGAAAGAGAAGGTGTGAGTGAGAGGGAGAGAGAGAAAGAGAAGCTGAGAGTGACACACAGAGAGAAGCTGTGAGTTAGAGAGAGAAAGAAGCTGTGAGTGAGATAGAGAGAGAAAGAGAAGCTGTTGGTGAGAGAGAGGGAAAGAGCTGTGAGTGAGAGTGAGAGAGCGAAGCTGTGTGTGTGTGTGAGAGAGAAGATGTGAGTGAGAGAGAAAGTGAAGCTGTGAGTGAGAGAGAGAGAGAGAGAAGATGTGTGTGAGTGATAGAGAAAGAGAAGCTGTGAGTGAGAGAGAGGGAAAGAGAGAAAGAGAAGATGTGAGTGAGAGAGAGAGAGAAAGAGAAGCTGTGAGTGAGACAGAAAGAGAGAAAGAGAAGCTGTGAGAGAGAGAGGGAGGGAGAAAGAGAAGCTGTGTGAGAGAGAGAGATAAGCTGTGAGTGTGTGTGAGAGAGAAAGAGAAGCTGTGAGAGAGAGAGAAAGAAAGAGAAATTAGAGTGAGAAAGAGAGAGAAAAAGAGAAGCTGTGAGTGGGAGAGAGAGAAAGAGAGTCTGTGAGTGAGAGAGAGAAGCTGTGAGTGAGAGAGAGAGAAAGAGAAGCTGTTAATGAGAGAGAGAGAGAAAGAGAAGCTGTGAGTGAGAGAGAGAGAAAGAGAAGCTGTGAGTGAGAGAGAGAGAAAGAGAAATTAGAGTGAGAAAGAGAGAGAGAAAGAGAAGCTGTGAGTGGGAGAGACAGAAAGAGTGTCTGTGAGTGAGAGAGAGAGAAAGAGAAGCTGTGAGTGAGAGAGAGAGAGAAGCTGTGAGTGAGAGAGAAGGATAAGCCGTGAGAGAAAGGGAAGCTGTAAATGAGAGAGAGAGAGAAAGAGAAGATGTGTGTGTGTGAGAGAGAGAAAGAGAAGCAGTGAGTGAGAGAGAAAGAAAAAGAGAAGCTGTGAGTGAGAATGAGATAGAAAGAGAAGCTGTGAGTGAGTGAGAGAGAGATAGAGAAAGAGAAGCTGTGAGAGAGAAAGAGAGAAGCTGTGAGTGAGAGAGTGAGAGAGAGAAAGAGAAGCTGTGAGTGAGTGAGAGAGAAAGAAAGAGAAGCTGTGAGTGAGAGAGAGAGAGAAGCTGTGAGTGAGTGAGAGAGAGAAAGAGAAGCAGTGAGTGAGAGAGAGAGAGAAAGAGAAGCTGTGAGATAGAGAAAGAAAGAAAGAGAAGCAGTGAGTGAGAGAGAGAGAAAGAAGGAAAGAGAAGCTCTGAGTGAGAGAGAGAGAGAAGCTGTGAGTGAGTGAGAGAGAAAAAGAGAAGCTGTGTGTGAGAGAGAGAGGGAAAGAGAAGCTGTGAGTGAGAGAGAGAGAGAGAAAGAAGCTGTGTGTGTGTGAGAGAGAGAAAGAGAAGCTATGAGTGAGATAGAGAGAGAAAGAGAAGCTGTTGGTGAGAGAGAGGGAAAGAGCTGTGAGTGAAAGTGAGAGAGCGAAGCTGTGTGTGTGTGATAGAGAGAAGATGTGAGTGAGAGAGAAAGTGAAGCTGTGAGTGAGAGAGAGAGAGAGAAGATGTGAGTGAGATAGAGAGAGAAAGAGAAGCTGTGAGTGAGAGAGAGAGAAAGAGAAGCTGTGAGTGAGAGACAGAGAAAGAGAACCTGTCAGTGAGAGAGAGAGAGAAAGAGAAGCTATGAGTGAGAAGGAGAGGGAAAGAGAAGCTGTGAGTGAGTGAGAGAGAGAGAGAAAGAGAAGCTGTGAGGGAGAAAGAGAGAAGCTGTGAGTGAGAGAGTGAGAGAGAGAAAGAGAAGCTGTTAGTGAGTGAGAGAGAGAGAAAGAGAAGTTGTGAGTGAGAGAGAGAGAAAGAGAAGCTGTGAGTGAGAGAGAGAGATAAAGAGAAGCTGTGAGTGAGAGAGAGAAAGAGAAGGTGTGAGTGAGAGGGAGAGAGAGAAAGAGAAGCTGAGAGTGACACACAGAGAGAAGCTGTGAGTTAGAGAGAGAAAGAAGCTGTGAGTGAGATAGAGAGAGAAAGAGAAGCTGTTGGTGAGAGAGAGGGAAAGAGCTGTGAGTGAGAGTGAGAGAGCGAAGCTGTGTGTGTGTGTGAGAGAGAAGATGTGAGTGAGAGAGAAAGTGAAGCTGTGAGTGAGAGAGAGAGAGAGAGAAGATGTGTGTGAGTGATAGAGAAAGAGAAGCTGTGAGTGAGAGAGAGGGAAAGAGAGAAAGAGAAGATGTGAGTGAGAGAGAGAGAGAAAGAGAAGCTGTGAGTGAGACAGAAAGAGAGAAAGAGAAGCTGTGAGAGAGAGAGGGAGGGAGAAAGAGAAGCTGTGTGAGAGAGAGAGATAAGCTGTGAGTGTGTGTGAGAGAGAAAGAGAAGCTGTGAGAGAGAGAGAAAGAAAGAGAAATTAGAGTGAGAAAGAGAGAGAAAAAGAGAAGCTGTGAGTGGGAGAGAGAGAAAGAGAGTCTGTGAGTGAGAGAGAGAAGCTGTGAGTGAGAGAGAGAGAAAGAGAAGCTGTTAATGAGAGAGAGAGAGAAAGAGAAGCTGTGAGTGAGAGAGAGAGAAAGAGAAGCTGTGAGTGAGAGAGAGAGAAAGAGAAATTAGAGTGAGAAAGAGAGAGAGAAAGAGAAGCTGTGAGTGGGAGAGACAGAAAGAGTGTCTGTGAGTGAGAGAGAGAGAAAGAGAAGCTGTGAGTGAGAGAGAGAGAGAAGCTGTGAGTGAGAGAGAAGGATAAGCCGTGAGAGAAAGGGAAGCTGTAAATGAGAGAGAGAGAGAAAGAGAAGATGTGTGTGTGTGAGAGAGAGAAAGAGAAGCAGTGAGTGAGAGAGAAAGAAAAAGAGAAGCTGTGAGTGAGAATGAGATAGAAAGAGAAGCTGTGAGTGAGTGAGAGAGAGATAGAGAAAGAGAAGCTGTGAGAGAGAAAGAGAGAAGCTGTGAGTGAGAGAGTGAGAGAGAGAAAGAGAAGCTGTGAGTGAGTGAGAGAGAAAGAAAGAGAAGCTGTGAGTGAGAGAGAGAGAGAAGCTGTGAGTGAGTGAGAGAGAGAAAGAGAAGCAGTGAGTGAGAGAGAGAGAGAAAGAGAAGCTGTGAGATAGAGAAAGAAAGAAAGAGAAGCAGTGAGTGAGAGAGAGAGAAAGAAGGAAAGAGAAGCTCTGAGTGAGAGAGAGAGAGAAGCTGTGAGTGAGTGAGAGAGAAAAAGAGAAGCTGTGTGTGAGAGAGAGAGGGAAAGAGAAGCTGTGAGTGAGAGAGAGAGAGAGAGAAAGAAGCTGTGTGTGTGTGAGAGAGAGAAAGAGAAGCTATGAGTGAGATAGAGAGAGAAAGAGAAGCTGTTGGTGAGAGAGAGGGAAAGAGCTGTGAGTGAAAGTGAGAGAGCGAAGCTGTGTGTGTGTGATAGAGAGAAGATGTGAGTGAGAGGGAAAGTGAAGCTGTGAGTGAGAGAGAGAGAGAGAAGATGTGAGTGAGATAGAGAGAGAAAGAGAAGCTGTGAGTGAGAGAGAGAGAAAGAGAAGCTGTGAGTGAGAGACAGAGAAAGAGAACCTGTCAGTGAGAGAGAGAGAGAAAGAGAAGCTATGAGTGAGAAGGAGAGGGAAAGAGAAGCTGTGAGTGAGTGAGAGAGAGAGAGAAAGAGAAGCTGTGAGGGAGAAAGAGAGAAGCTGTGAGTGAGAGAGTGAGAGAGAGAAAGAGAAGCTGTTAGTGAGTGAGAGAGAGAGAAAGAGAAGTTGTGAGTGAGAGAGAGAGAAAGAGAAGCTGTGAGTGAGAGAGAGAGAGAAAGAGAAGCTGTGAGTGAGAGAGAGAAAGAGAAGGTGTGAGTGAGAGGGAGAGAGAGAAAGAGAAGCTGAGAGTGACACACAGAGAGAAGCTGTGAGTTAGAGAGAGAAAGAAGCTGTGAGTGAGATAGAGAGAGAAAGAGAAGCTGTTGGTGAGAGAGAGGGAAAGAGCTGTGAGTGAGAGTGAGAGAGCGAAGCTGTGTGTGTGTGAGAGAGAGAAGATGTGAGTGAGAGAGAAAGTGAAGCTGTGAGTGAGAGAGAGAGAGAGAGAAGATGTGTGTGAGTGATAGAGAAAGAGAAGCTGTGAGTGAGAGAGAGGGAAAGAGAGAAAGAGAAGATGTGAGTGAGAGAGAGAGAGAAAGAGAAGCTGTGAGTGAGACAGAAAGAGAGAAAGAGAAGCTGTGAGAGAGAGAGGGAGGGAGAAAGAGAAGCTGTGTGAGAGAGAGAGATAAGCTGTGAGTGTGTGTGAGAGAGAAAGAGAAGCTGTGAGTGAGAGAGAGAGAAAGAAAGAGAAATTAGAGTGAGAAAGAGAGAGAAAAAGAGAAGCTGTGAGTGAGAGAGAGAGAAAGAGAGTCTGTGAGTGAGAGAGAGAAGCTGTGAGTGAGAGAGAGAGAAAGAGAAGCTGTTAATGAGAGAGAGAGAGAAAGAGAAGCTGTGAGTGAGAGAGAGAGAAAGAGAAGCTGTGAGTGAGAGAGAGAGAAAGAGAAATTAGAGTGAGAAAGAGAGAGAGAAAGAGAAGCTGTGAGTGGGAGAGACAGAAAGAGTGTCTGTGAGTGAGAGAGAGAGAGAAAGAGAAGCTGTGAGTGAGAGAGAGAGAGAAGCTGTGAGTGAGAGAGAAGGATAAGCCGTGAGAGAAAGGGAAGCTGTAAATGAGAGAGAGAGAGAAAGAGAAGATGTGTGTGTGAGAGAGAGAGAAAGAGAAGCAGTGAGTGAGAGAGAAAGAAAAAGAGAAGCTGTGAGTGAGAATGAGATAGAAAGAGAAGCTGTGAGTGAGTGAGAGAGAGATAGAGAAAGAGAAGCTGTGAGAGAGAAAAGAGAGAAGCTGTGAGTGAGAGAGTGAGAGAGAGAAAGAGAAGCTGTGAGTGAGTGAGAGAGAAAGAAAGAGAAGCTGTGAGTGAGAGAGAGAGAGAAGCTGTGAGTGAGTGAGAGAGAGAAAGAGAAGCAGTGAGTGAGAGAGAGAGAAAGAGAAGCAGTGAGTGAGAGAGAAAGAAAAAGAGAAGCTGTGAGTGAGAATGAGATAGAAAGAGAAGCTGTGAGTGAGTGAGAGAGAGATAGAGAAAGAGAAGCTGTGAGAGAGAAAGAGAGAAGCTGTGAGTGAGAGAGTGAGAGAGAGAAAGAGAAGCTGTGAGTGAGTGAGAGAGAAAGAAAGAGAAGCTGTGAGTGAGAGAGAGAGAGAAGCTGTGAGTGAGTGAGAGAGAGAAAGAGAAGCAGTGAGTGAGAGAGAGAGAGAAAGAGAAGCTGTGAGATAGAGAAAGAAAGAAAGAGAAGCAGTGAGTGAGAGAGAGAGAAAGAAAGAGAAGCTCTGAGTGAGAGAGAGAGAGAAGCTGTGAGTGAGTGAGAGAGAAAAAGAGAAGCTGTGTGTGAGAGAGAGAGGGAAAGAGAAGCTGTGAGTGAGAGAGAGAGAGAAAGAGAAGCTGTGAGATAGAGAAAGAAAGAAAGAGAAGCAGTGAGTGAGAGAGAGAGAAAGAAAGAGAAGCTCTGAGTGAGAGAGAGAGAGAAGCTGTGAGTGAGTGAGAGAGAAAAAGAGAAGCTGTGTGTGAGAGAGAGAGGGAAAGAGAAGCTGTGAGTGAGAGAGAGAGAGAGAGAAAGAAGCTGTGTGTGTGAGAGAGAGAGAAAGAGAAGCTATGAGTGAGATAGAGAGAGAAAGAGAAGCTGTTGGTGAGAGAGAGGGAAAGAGCTGTGAGTGAAAGTGAGAGAGCGAAGCTGTGTGTGTGTGATAGAGAGAAGATGTGAGTGAGAGAGAAAGTGAAGCTGTGAGTGAGAGAGAGAGAGAGAAGATGTGAGTGAGATAGAGAGAGAAAGAGAAGCTGTGAGTGAGAGAGAGAGAAAGAGAAGCTGTGAGTGAGAGACAGAGAAAGAAAACCTGTCAGTGAGAGAGAGAGAGAAAGAGAAGCTATGAGTGAGAAGGAGAGGGAAAGAGAAGCTGTGAGTGAGTGAGAGAGAGAGAGAAAGAGAAGCTGTGAGGGAGAAAGAGAGAAGCTGTGAGTGAGAGAGTGAGAGAGAGAAAGAGAAGCTGTTAGTGAGTGAGAGAGAGAGAAAGAGAAGTTGTGAGTGAGAGAGAGAGAAAGAGAAGCTGTGAGTGAGAGAGAGAGAGAAAGAAAAGCTGTGAGTGAGAGAGAGAAAGAGAAGGTGTGAGTGAGAGGGAGAGAGAGAAAGAGAAGCTGAGAGTGACACACAGAGAGAAGCTGTGAGTTAGAGAGAGAAAGAAGCTGTGAGTGAGATAGAGAGAGAAAGAGAAGCTGTTGGTGAGAGAGAGGGAAAGAGCTGTGAGTGAGAGTGAGAGAGCGAAGCTGTGTGTGTGTGTGAGAGAGAAGATGTGAGTGAGAGAGAAAGTGAAGCTGTGAGTGAGAGAGAGAGAGAGAGAAGATGTGTGTGAGTGATAGAGAAAGAGAAGCTGTGAGTGAGAGAGAGGGAAAGAGAGAAAGAGAAGATGTGAGTGAGAGAGAGAGAAAGAGAAGCTGTGAGTGAGACAGAAAGAGAGAAAGAGAAGCTGTGAGAGAGAGAGGGAGGGAGAAAGAGAAGCTGTGTGAGAGAGAGAGATAAGCTGTGAGTGTGTGTGAGAGAGAAAGAGAAGCTGTGAGTGAGAGAGAGAGAAAGAAAGAGAAATTAGAGTGAGAAAGAGAGAGAAAAAGAGAAGCTGTGAGTGGGAGAGAGAGAAAGAGAGTCTGTGAGTGAGAGAGAGAAGTTGTGAGTGAGAGAGAGAGAAAGAGAAGCTGTTAATGAGAGAGAGAGAGAAAGAGAAGCTGTGAGTGAGAGAGAGAGAAAGAGAAGCTGTGAGTGAGAGAGAGAGAAAGAGAAATTAGAGTGAGAAAGAGAGAGAGAAAGAGAAGCTGTGAGTGGGAGAGACAGAAAGAGTGTCTGTGAGTGAGAGAGAGAGAAAGAGAAGCTGTGAGTGAGAGAGAGAGAGAAGCTGTGAGTGAGAGAGAAGGATAAGCCGTGAGAGAAAGGGAAGCTGTAAATGAGAGAGAGAGAGAAAGAGAAGATGTGTGTGTGTGAGAGAGAGAAAGAGAAGCAGTGAGTGAGAGAGAAAGAAAAAGAGAAGCTGTGAGTGAGAATGAGATAGAAAGAGAAGCTGTGAGTGAGTGAGAGAGAGATAGAGAAAGAGAAGCTGTGAGAGAGAAAGAGAGAAGCTGTGAGTGAGAGAGTGAGAGAGAGAAAGAGAAGCTGTGAGTGAGTGAGAGAGAAAGAAAGAGAAGCTGTGAGGGAGAGAGAGAGAGAAGCTGTGAGTGAGTGAGAGAGAGAAAGAGAAGCAGTGAGTGAGAGAGAGAGAGAAAGAGAAGCTGTGAGATAGAGAAAGAAAGAAAGAGAAGCAGTGAGTGAGAGAGAGAGAAAGAAAGAGAAGCTCTGAGTGAGAGAGAGAGAGAAGCTGTGAGTGAGTGAGAGAGAAAAAGAGAAGCTGTGTGTGAGAGAGAGAGGGAAAGAGAAGCTGTGAGTGAGAGAGAGAGAGAGAGAGAAAGAAGCTGTGTGTGTGTGAGAGAGAGAAAGAGAAGCTATGAGTGAGATAGAGAGAGAAAGAGAAGCTGTTGGTGAGAGAGAGGGAAAGAGCTGTGAGTGAAAGTGAGAGAGCGAAGCTGTGTGTGTGTGATAGAGAGAAGATGTGAGTGAGAGAGAAAGTGAAGCTGTGAGTGAGAGAGAGAGAAAGAGAAGCTGTGAGTGAGAGAGAGGGAAAGAGAGAAAGAGAAGATGTGAAAGAGAGAGAGAGAAAGAGAAGCAGTGAGTGAGAGAGAGAGAGAGAAAGAGAAGCTGTGAGTGAGACAGAGAGAGAGATAGAGAAGCTGTGAGAGAGAGAGGGAGGGAGAAAGAGAAGCTGTGAGAGAGAGAGAGATAAGCTGTGAGTGTGTGTGAGAGAGAAAGCGAAGCTGTGAGTGTGAGAGAGAGAAAGAGAAGCTGTGAGTGAGACAGAGAGAAAGAAAGAGAAGCTGTGAGTGAGAGAGAGAGGTAGAAAGATAAGATGTGTGTGTGTGTGAGAGAGAGAGAAGCTGTGAGTGAGAGAGAGAGAGAAAGAGACGCTGTGATTGAGAGAGAGAGAGAGAGAGAAATAGAAGCTGTGAGTGAGAGAGAGAGAAAGAGAAGCTGTGATTGAGAGTGAGAGAGAGAGAAAGAGAAGCTGTGATTGAGAGAGAGAGAAAGAGAAGATGTGAGTGAGAGAGAGGGAGAGAGAGAAAGAGAAGATGTGAGTGTGAGAGAGAGAGAAAGAGCAGTGAGTGTGACAGGGAGAGTGTAAAAGCGAAGCTGTGAGTGAGAGAGAGAGAGAAAGAGAAGCTGTGAGTTAGAGAAAGAAAGAAAGAGAAGCAGTGAGTGAGAGAGAGAGAAAGAAAGAGAAGCTGTGAGTGAGAGAGAGAGAGAAGCTGTGAGTGAGTGAGAGAGAGAAAGAGAAGCTGTGAGTGAGAGAGAGAGAGCAAAAGAATCTGTGTGTGTGTGACAGAGAAAGAGAAGCTGTGAGTGAGATAGAGAGAGAAAGAGAAGCTGTTGGTGAGAGAGAGGGAAAGAGCTGTGAGTGAGAGTGAGAGAGCAAAGCTGTGTGTGTGTGAGAGAGAATAGATGTGAGTGAGAGAGAAAGTGAAGCTGTGAGTGAGAGAGAGAGAGAAGATGTGTGTGAGTGATAGAGAAAGAGAAGCTGTGAGTGAGAGAGAGAGAGAAAGAGAAGCAGTGAGTGAGAGAGAGAGAGAGAAAGAGAAGCTGTGAGTGAGACAGAGAGAGAGAAAGAGAAGCTGTGAGAGAGGGAGAAAGAGAAGCTGTGAGAGAGAGAGAGATAAGCTGTGAGTGTGTGTGAGAGAGAAAGAGAAGCTGTGAGTGAGAGAGAGAGAAAGAAAGAGAAATTAGAGTGAGAAAGAGAGAGAAAAAGAGAAGCTGTGAGTGGGAGAGAGAGAAAGAGAGTCTGTGAGTGAGAGAGAGAAGCTGTGAGTGAGAGAGAGAGAGCCTCTGTGAGTGAGAGAGAGAGAAAGAGAAGCTGTTAATGAGAGAGAGAGAGAAAGAGAAGCTGTGAGTGAGAGAGAGAGAAAGAGAAGCTGTGAGTGAGAGAGAGAGAGAGAAAGAGAAATTAGAGTGAGAAAGAGAGAGAGAAAGAGAAGCTGTGAGAGGGAGAGAGAGAAAGAGTGTCTGTGAGTGAGAGAGAGAGAAAGAGAAGCTGTGAGTGAGAGAGAGAGAGAAGCTGTGAGTGAGAGAGAAGGATAAGCCGTGAGAGAAAGGGAAGCTGTAAATGAGAGAGAGAGAGAGAAAGAAAGAGAAGATGTGTGTGAGAGAGAGAGAGAGAAAGAGAAGCAGTGAGTGAGAGAGAAAGAAAAAGAGAAGCTGTGAGTGAGAATGAGATAGAAAGAGAAGCTGTGAGTGAGTGAGAGAGAGATAGAGAAAGAGAAGATGTGAGAGAGAAAGGGAGAAGCTGTGAGTGAGAGAGTGAGAGAGAGAGAGAAAGAGAAGCTGTGAGTGAGTGAGAGAGAAAGAAAGAGAAGCTGTGAGTGAGAGAGAGAGAGAAGCTGTGAGTGAGTGAGAGAGAGAAAGAGAAGCTGTTAATGAGAGAGAGAGAAAGAGAAGCTGTGAGTGAGAGAGAGAGAAAGAGAAGCTGTGAGTGAGAGAGAGAGAGAAGCTGTGAGTGAGTGAGAGAGAGAAAGAGAAGCAGTGAGTGAGAGAGAGAGAGAAAGAGAAGCTGTGAGTTAGAGAAAGAAAGAAAGAGAAGCAGTGAGTGAGAGAGAGAGAAAGAAAGAGAAGCTGTGAGTGAGAGAGAGAGAAGCTGTGAGTGAGTGAGAGAGAAAAAGAGAAGCTGTGTGTGAGAGAGAGAGGGAAAGAGAAGCTGCGAGTGAGAGAGAGAGAGAAAAAGAAGCTGTGTGTGTGAGAGAGAGAGAAAGAGAAGCTATGAGTGAGATAGAGAGAGAAAGAGAAGCTGTTGGTGAGAGAGAGGGAAAGAGCTGTGAGTGAAAGTGAGAGAGCGAGGCTGTGTGTGTGTGATAGAGAGAAGATGTGAGTGAGAGAGAAAGTGAAGCTGTGAGTGAGAGAGAGAGAGAGAAGATGTGAGTGAGATAGAGAGAGAAAGAGAAGCTGTGAGTGAGAGAGAGAGAAAGAGAAGCTGTGAGTGAGAGAGAGGGAAAGAGAGAAAGAGAAGATGTGAGAGAGAGAGAGAGAAAGAGAAGCAGTGAGTGAGAGAGAGAGAGAGAGAAAGAGAAGCTGTGAGTGAGACAGAGAGAGATAGAGAAGCTGTGAGAGAGAGAGGGAGGGAGAAAGAGAAGCTGTGTGAGAGAGAGATAAGCTGTGAGTGTGTGTGAGAGAGAAAGAGAAGCTGAGAGTGTGAGAGAGAGAAAGAGAAGCTGTGAGTGAGAGAGAGAGAAAGTAAGAGAAGCTGTGAGTGAGACAGAGAGAAAGAAAGAGAAGCTGTGAGTGAGAGAGAGAGGTAGAAAGATAAGATGTGTGTGTGTGTGTGAGAGAGAGAGAAGCTGTGAGTGAGAGAGAGAGAGAAAGAGATGCTGTGATTGAGAGAGAGAGAGAGAGAAATAGAAGCTGTGAGTGAGAGAGAGAGAGAAAGAGAAGCTGTGATTGAGAGT
Organism: Bradypodion pumilum; assembly: GCA_035047305.1. Classification (NCBI taxonomy): domain Eukaryota; kingdom Metazoa; phylum Chordata; class Lepidosauria; order Squamata; family Chamaeleonidae; genus Bradypodion; species Bradypodion pumilum. The sequence continues at coordinate 266,771,367 of JAWDJD010000001.1, read as the reverse complement.
GAGAGAGAGAGAGAAAAAGAGAAGCTGTGATTGAGAGAGAGAGAGAAAGAGAAGATGTGAGTGAGAGAGAGGGAGAGAGAGAGAGAAAGAGAAGATGTGAGTGTGAGAGAGAGAGAAAGAGAAGCAGTGAGTGTGACAGGGAGAGAGTAAAAGAGAAGCTGTGAGTGAGAGAGAGAGAGAAAGAGAAGCTGTGAGTTAGAGAAAGAAAGAAAGAGAAGCAGTGAGTGAGAGAGAGAGAAAGAAAGAGAAGCTGTGAGTGAGAGAGAGAGAGAAGCTGTGAGTGAGTGAGTGAGAGAAAGAGAAGCTGTGTGTGTGTGAGAGAGAGAAAGAGAAGCTGTGAGTGAGAGAGAGAGCAAAAGAATCTGTGTGTGTGTGTGAGACAGAAAGAGAAGCTGTGAGTGAGATAGAGAGAGAAAGAGAAGCTGTTGGTGAGAGAGAGGGAAAGAGCTGTGAGTGAGAGTGAGAGAGCGAAGCTGTGTGTGTGTGAGAGAGAGAAGATGTGAGTGAGAGAGAAAGTGAAGCTGTGAGTGAGAGAGAGAGAGAGAGAGAAGATGTGTGTGAGTGATAGAGAAAGAGAAGCTGTGAGTGAGAGAGAGAGAAAGAGAAGCTGTTGGTGAGAGAGAGGGAAAGAGCTGTGAGTGAAAGTGAGAGAGCGAAGCTGTGTGTGTGTGATAGAGAGAAGATGTGAGTGAGAGAGAAAGTGAAGCTGTGAGTGAGAGAGAGAGAGAAGATGTGAGTGAGATAGAGAGAGAAAGAGAAGCTGTGAGTGAGAGAGAGAGAAAGAGAAGCTGTGAGTGAGAGAGAGGGAAAGAGAGAAAGAGAAGATGTGAGAGAGAGAGAGAGAAAGAGAAGCAGTGAGTGAGAGAGAGAGAGAGAGAAAGAGAAGCTGTGAGTGAGACAGAGAGAGAGATAGAGAAGCTGTGAGAGAGAGAGGGAGGGAGAAAGAGAAGCTGTGAGAGAGAGAGAGATAAGCTGTGAGTGTGTGTGTGAGAGAAAGAGAAGCTGTGAGTGTGAGAGAGAGAAAGAGAAGCTGTGAGTGAGAGAGAGAAAAAGTAAGAGAAGCTGTGAGTGAGACAGAGAGAAAGAAAGAGAAGCTGTGAGTGAGAGAGAGAGGTAGAAAGATAAGATGTGTGTGTGTGTGAGAGAGAGAGAAGCTGTGAGTGAGAGAGAGAGAGAAAGAGACGCTGTGATTGAGAGAGAGAGAGAGAGAGAGAAATAGAAGCTGTGAGTGAGAGAGAGAGAGAAAGAGAAGCTGTGATTGAGAGTGAGAGAGAGAGAGAAAGAGAAGCTGTGATTGAGAGAGAGAGAAAGAGAAGATGTGAGTGAGAGAGAGGGAGAGAGAGAAAGAGAAGATGTGAGTGTGTGAGAGAGAGAAAGAGAAGCAGTGAGTGTGACAGGGAGAGAGTAAAAGAGAAGCTGTGAGTGAGAGAGGGAGAGAAAGAGAAGCTGTGAGTTAGAGAAAGAAAGAAAGAGAAGCAGTGAGTGAGAGAGAGAGAAAGAAAGAGAAGCTGTGAGTGAGAGAGAGAGAGAAGCTGTGAGTGAGTGAGAGAGAGAAAGAGAAGCTGTGTGTGTGTGTGAGAGAAAGAGAAGCTGTGAGTGAGAGAGAGAGCAAAAGAATCTGTGTGTGTGTGTGTGAGAGAGAAAGAGAAGCTGTGAGTGAGATAGAGAGAGAAAGAGAAGCTGTTGGTGAGAGAGAGGGAAAGAGCTGTGAGTGAGAGTGAGAGAGCGAAGCTGTGTGTGTGTGAGAGAGAGAAGATGTGAGTGAGAGAGAAAGTGAAGCTGTGAGTGAGAGAGAGAGAGAGAAGATGTGTGTGAGTGATAGAGAAAGAGAAGCTGTGAGTGAGAGAGAGAGAAAGAGAAGCTGTGAGTGGAGAGAGGGAAAGAGAGAAAGAGAAGATGTGAGTGAGAGAGAGAGAGAAAGAGAAGCAGTGAGTGAGAGAGAGAGAGAGAAAGAGAAGCTGTGAGTGAGACAGAGAGAGAGAAAGAGAAGCTGTGAGAGAGAGAGGGAGGGAGAAAGAGAAGCTGTGAGTGAGAGAGAGAGCAAAAGAATCTGTGTGTGTGTGTGAGACAGAAAGAGAAGCTGTGAGTGAGATAGAGAGAGAAAGAGAAGCTGTTGGTGAGAGAGAGGGAAAGAGCTGTGAGTGAGAGTGAGAGAGCGAAGCTGTGTGTGTGTGAGAGAGAGAAGATGTGAGTGAGAGAGAAAGTGAAGCTGTGAGTGAGAGAGAGAGAGAGAAGATGTGTGTGAGTGATAGAGAAAGAGAAGCTGTGAGTGAGAGAGAGAGAAAGAGAAGCTGTTGGTGAGAGAGAGGGAAAGAGCTGTGAGTGAAAGTGAGAGAGCGAAGCTGTGTGTGTGTGATAGAGAGAAGATGTGAGTGAGAGAGAAAGTGAAGCTGTGAGTGAGAGAGAGAGAGAAGATGTGAGTGAGATAGAGAGAGAAAGAGAAGCTGTGAGTGAGAGAGAGAGAAAGAGAAGCTGTGAGTGAGAGAGAGGGAAAGAGAGAAAGAGAAGATGTGAGAGAGAGAGAGAGAAAGAGAAGCAGTGAGTGAGAGAGAGAGAGAGAGAAAGAGAAGCTGTGAGTGAGACAGAGAGAGAGATAGAGAAGCTGTGAGAGAGAGAGGGAGGGAGAAAGAGAAGCTGTGAGAGAGAGAGAGATAAGCTGTGAGTGTGTGTGTGAGAGAAAGAGAAGCTGTGAGTGTGAGAGAGAGAAAGAGAAGCTGTGAGTGAGAGAGAGAAAAAGTAAGAGAAGCTGTGAGTGAGACAGAGAGAAAGAAAGAGAAGCTGTGAGTGAGAGAGAGAGGTAGAAAGATAAGATGTGTGTGTGTGTGTGAGAGAGAGAAGCTGTGAGTGAGAGAGAGAGAGAAAGAGACGCTGTGATTGAGAGAGAGAGAGAGAGAGAAATAGAAGCTGTGAGTGAGAGAGAGAGAGAAAGAGAAGCTGTGATTGAGAGTGAGAGAGAGAGAGAAAGAGAAGCTGTGATTGAGAGAGAGAGAAAGAGAAGATGTGAGTGAGAGAGAGGGAGAGAGAGAAAGAGAAGATGTGAGTGTGTGTGAGAGAGAAAGAGAAGCAGTGAGTGTGACAGGGAGAGAGTAAAAGAGAAGCTGTGAGTGAGAGAGGGAGAGAAAGAGAAGCTGTGAGTTAGAGAAAGAAAGAAAGAGAAGCAGTGAGTGAGAGAGAGAGAAAGAAAGAGAAGCTGTGAGTGAGAGAGAGAGAGAAGCTGTGAGTGAGTGAGAGAGAGAAAGAGAAGCTGTGTGTGTGTGTGAGAGAGAAAGAGAAGCTGTGAGTGAGAGAGAGAGCAAAAGAATCTGTGTGTGTGTGTGAGAGAGAAAGAGAAGCTGTGAGTGAGATAGAGAGAGAAAGAGAAGCTGTTGGTGAGAGAGAGGGAAAGACCTGTGAGTGAGAGTGAGAGAGCGAAGCTGTGTGTGTGTGAGAGAGAGAAGATGTGAGTGAGAGAGAAAGTGAAGCTGTGAGTGAGAGAGAGAGAGAGAAGATGTGTGTGAGTGATAGAGAAAGAGAAGCTGTGAGTGAGAGAGAGAGAGAGAGAAGCTGTGAGTGGAGAGAGGGAAAGAGAGAAAGAGAAGATGTGAGTGAGAGAGAGAGAGAAAGAGAAGCAGTGAGTGAGAGAGAGAGAGAGAAAGAGAAGCTGTGAGTGAGACAGAGAGAGAGAAAGAGAAGCTGTGAGAGAGAGAGGGAGGGAGAAAGAGAAGCTGTGAGAGAGAGAGAGATAAGCTGTGAGTGTGTGTGAGAGAGAAAGAGAAGCTGTGAGTGAGAGAGAGAGAAAGAAAGAGAAATTAGAGTGAGAAAGAGAGAGAAAAAGAGAAGCTGTGAGTGGGAGAGAGAGAAAGAGAGTCTGTGAGTGAGAGAGAGAAGCTGTGAGTGAGAGAGAGAGAGAGAGCCTCAGTGAGTGAGAGAGAGAGAAAGAGAAGCTGTTAATGAGAGAGAGAGAGAAAGAGAAGCTGTGAGTGAGAGAGAGAGAAAGAGAAGCTGTGAGTGAGAGAGAGAGAGAGAAAGAGAAATTAGAGTGAGAAAGAGAGAGAGAAAGAGAAGCTGTGAGAGGGAGAGAGAGAAAGAGTGTCTGTGAGTGAGAGAGAGAGAAAGAGAAGCTGTGAGTGAGAGAGAGAGAGAAGCTGTGAGTGAGAGAGAAGGATAAGCCGTGAGAGAAAGGGAAGCTGTAAATGAGAGAGAGAGAGAAAGAGAAGATGTGTGTGTGAGAGAGAGAGAGAAAGAGAAGCAGTGAGTGAGAGAGAAAGAAAAAGAGAAGCTGTGAGTGAGAATGAGATAGAAAGAGAAGCTGTGAGTGAGTGAGAGAGAGATAGAGAAAGAGAAGCTGTGAGAGAGAAAGAGAGAAGCTGTGAGTGAGAGAGTGAGAGAGAGAGAGAAAGAGAAGCTGTGAGTGAGTGAGAGAGAAAGAAAGAGAAGCTGTGAGTGAGAGAGAGAGAGAAGCTGTGAGTGAGTGAGAGAGAGAAAGAGAAGCTGTTAATGAGAGAGAGAGAGAAAGAGAAGCTGTGAGTGAGAGAGAGAGAAAGAGAAGCTGTGAGTGTGAGAGAGAGAGAGAAAGAGAAATTAGAGTGAGAAAGTGAGAGAGAAAGAGAAGCTGTGAGTGGGAGAGAGAGAAAGAGTGTCTGTGAGTGAGAGAGAGAGAGAGAAGCTGTGAGTGAGAGAGAGAGAAGCTGTGAGTGAGTGAGAGAGAGAAAGAGAAGCAGTGAGTGAGAGAGAGAGAGAAAGAGAAGCTGTGAGTTAGAGAAAGAAAGAAAGAGAAGCAGTGAGTGAGAGAGAGAGAAAGAAAGAGAAGCTGTGAGTGAGAGAGAGAGAGAAGCTGTGAGTGAGTGAGAGAGAAAAAGAGAATCTGTGTGTGAGAGAGAGAGGGAAAGAGAAGCTGTGAGTGAGAGAGAGAGAGAGAAAGAAGCTGTGTGTGTGTGTGAGAGAGAAAGAGAAGCTATGAGTGAGATAGAGAGAGAAAGAGAAGCTGTTGGTGAGAGAGAGGGAAAGAGCTGTGAGTGAAAGTGAGAGAGCGAGGCTGTGTGTGTGTGATAGAGAGAAGATGTGAGTGAGAGAGAAAGTGAAGCTGTGAGTGAGAGAGAGAGAGAAGATGTGAGTGAGATAGAGAGAGAAAGAGAAGCTGTGAGTGAGAGAGAGAGAAAGAGAAGCTGTGAGTGAGAGAGAGGGAAAGAGAGAAAGAGAAGATGTGAGAGAGAGAGAGAGAAAGAGAAGCAGTGAGTGAGAGAGAGAGAGAGAGAAAGAGAAGCTGTGAGTGAGACAGAGAGAGAGATAGAGAAGCTGTGAGAGAGAGAGGGAGGGAGAAAGAGAAGCTGTGAGAGAGATAAGCTGTGAGTGTGTGTGTGAGAGAAAGAGAAGCTGTGAGTGTGAGAGAGAGAAAGAGAAGCTGTGAGTGAGAGAGAGAGAAAGTAAGAGAAGCTGTGAGTGAGACAGAGAGAAAGAAAGAGAAGCTGTGAGTGAGAGAGAGAGGTAGAAAGATAAGATGTGTGTGTGTGAGAGAGAGAGAGAAGCTGTGAGTGAGAGAGAGAGAGAAAGAGACGCTGTGATTGAGAGAGAGAGAGAGAAATAGAAGCTGTGAGTGAGAGAGAGAGAAAGAGAAGCTGTGATTGAGAGTGAGAGAGAGAGAAAGAGAAGCTGTGATTGAGAGAGAGAGAAAGAGAAGATGTGAGTGAGAGAGAGGGAGAGAGAGAAAGAGAAGATGTGAGTGTGTGAGAGAGAGAAAGAGAAGCAGTGAGTGTGACAGGGAGAGAGTAAAAGAGAAGCTGTGAGTGAGAGAGAGAGAGAAAGAGAAGCTGTGAGTTAGAGAAAGAAAGAAAGAGAAGCAGTGAGTGAGAGAGAGAGAAAGAAAGAGAAGCTGTGAGTGAGAGAGAGAGAGAAGCTGTGAGTGAGTGAGAGAGAGAAAGAGAAGCTGTGTGTGTGAGAGAGAGAGAAAGAGAAGCTGTGAGTGAGAGAGAGAGAGCAAAAGAATCTGTGTGTGTGTGAGAGAGAGAAAGAGAAGCTGTGAGTGAGATAGAGAGAGAAAGAGAAGCTTTTGGTGAGAGAGAGGGAAAGAGCTGTGAGTGAGAGTGAGAGTGAGAGAGCGAAGCTGTGTGTGTGTGAGAGAGAGAAGATGTGAGTGAGAGAGAAAGTGAAGCTGTGAGTGAGAGAGAGAGAGAGAAGATGTGTGTGAGTGATAGAGAAAGAGAAGCTGTGAGTGAGAGAGAGAGAAAGAGAAGCTGTGAGTGAGAGAGAGGGAAAGAGAGAAAGAGAAGATGTGAGTGAGAGAGAGAGAGAAAGAGAAGCAGTGAGTGAGAGAGAGAGAGAGAGAGAAAGAGAAGCTGTGAGTGAGACAGAGAGAAAGAGAAGCTGTGAGAGAGAGAGGGAGGGAGAAAGAGAAGCTGTGAGAGAGAGAGATAAGCTGTTAGTGTGTGTGTGAGAGAAAGAGAAGCTGTGAGTGAGAGAGAGAGAAAGAAAGAGAAATTAGAGTGAGAAAGAGAGAGAAAAAGAGAAGCTGTGAGTGGGAGAGAGAGAAAGAGAGTCTGTGAGTGAGAGAGAAGCTGTGAGTGAGAGAGAGAGAGCCTCTGTGAGTGAGAGAGAGAGAAAGAGAAGCTGTTAATGAGAGAGAGAGAGAAAGAGAAGCTGTGAGTGAGAGAGAGAGAGAAAGAGAAGCTGTGAGTGAGAGAGAGAGTGAGAGAGAGAAATTAGAGTGAGAAAGAGAGAGAGAAAGAGAAGCTGTGAGAGGGAGAGAGAGAAAGAGTGTCTGTGAGTGAGAGAGAGAGAAAGAGAAGCTGTGAGTGAGAGAGAGAGAGAAGCTGTGAGTGAGAGAGAAGGATAAGCTGTGAGAGAAAGGGAAGCTGTAAATGAGAGAGAGAGAGAGAAAGAGAAGATGTGTGTGTGAGAGAGAGAGAGAAAGAGAAGCAGTGAGTGAGAGAGAAAGAAAAAGAGAAGCTGTGAGTGAGAATGAGATAGAAAGAGAAGCTGTGAGTGAGTGAGAGAGAGATAGAGAAAGAGAAGCTGTGAGAGAGAAAGAGAGAAGCTGTGAGTGAGAGAGTGAGAGAGAGAGAGAAAGAGAAGCTGTGAGTGAGTGAGAGAGAAAGAAAGAGAAGCTGTGAGTGAGAGAGAGAGAGAAGCTGTGAGTGAGATAGAGAGAGAAAGAGAAGCTGTTGGTGAGAGAGAGGGAAAGAGCTGTGAGTGAAAGTGAGAGAGCGAGGCTGTGTGTGTGTGATAGAGAGAAGATGTGAGTGAGAGAGAAAGTGAAGCTGTGAGTGAGAGAGAGAGAGAGAAGATGTGAGTGAGATAGAGAGAGAAAGAGAAGCTGTGAGTGAGAGAGAGAGAAAGAGAAGCTGTGAGTGAGAGAGAGGGAAAGAGAGAAAGAGAAGATGTGAGAGAGAGAGAGAGAAAGAGAAGCAGTGAGTGAGAGAGAGAGAGAGAAAGAGAAGCTGTGAGTGAGACAGAGAGAGAGATAGAGAAGCTGTGAGAGAGAGAGGGAGGGAGAAAGAGAAGCTGTGAGAGAGAGAGATAAGCTGTGAGTGTGTGTGAGAGAGAAAGAGAAGCTGAGAGTGTGAGAGAGAGAAAGAGAAGCTGTGAGTGAGAGAGAGAGAAAGTAAGAGAAGCTGTGAGTGAGACAGAGAGAAAGAAAGAGAAGCTGTGAGTGAGAGAGAGAGGTAGAAAGATAAGATGTGTGTGTGTGTGAGAGAGAGAGAGAAGCTGTGAGTGAGAGAGAGAGAGAACGAGACGCTGTGATTGAGAGAGAGAGAGAGAGAAATAGAAGCTGTGAGTGAGAGAGAGAGAGAAAGAGAAGCTGTGATTGAGAGTGAGAGAGAGAGAGAAAAAGAGAAGCTGTGATTGAGAGAGAGAGAGAAAGAGAAGATGTGAGTGAGAGAGAGGGAGAGAGAGAGAGAAAGAGAAGATGTGAGTGTGAGAGAGAGAGAAAGAGAAGCAGTGAGTGTGACAGGGAGAGAGTAAAAGAGAAGCTGTGAGTGAGAGAGAGAGAGAAAGAGAAGCTGTGAGTTAGAGAAAGAAAGAAAGAGAAGCAGTGAGTGAGAGAGAGAGAAAGAAAGAGAAGCTGTGAGTGAGAGAGAGAGAGAAGCTGTGAGTGAGTGAGAGAGAGAAAGAGAAGCTGTGTGTGAGAGAGAGAGAGAAAGAGAAGCTGTGAGTGAGAGAGAGAGCAAAAGAATCTGTGTGTGTGTGTGAGACAGAAAGAGAAGCTGTGAGTGAGATAGAGAGAGAAAGAGAAGCTGTTGGTGAGAGAGAGGGAAAGAGCTGTGAGTGAGAGTGAGAGAGCGAAGCTGTGTGTGTGTGTGAGAGAGAGAAGATGTGAGTGAGAGAGAAAGTGAAGCTGTGAGTGAGAGAGAGAGAGAGAGAAGATGTGTGTGAGTGATAGAGAAAGAGAAGCTGTGAGTGAGAGAGAGAGAAAGAGAAGCTGTTGGTGAGAGAGAGGGAAAGAGCTGTGAGTGAAAGTGAGAGAGCGAAGCTGTGTGTGTGTGATAGAGAGAAGATGTGAGTGAGAGAGAAAGTGAAGCTGTGAGTGAGAGAGAGAGAGAAGATGTGAGTGAGATAGAGAGAGAAAGAGAAGCTGTGAGTGAGAGAGAGAGAAAGAGAAGCTGTGAGTGAGAGAGAGGGAAAGAGAGAAAGAGAAGATGTGAGAGAGAGAGAGAGAAAGAGAAGCAGTGAGTGAGAGAGAGAGAGAGAGAAAGAGAAGCTGTGAGTGAGACAGAGAGAGAGATAGAGAAGCTGTGAGAGAGAGAGGGAGGGAGAAAGAGAAGCTGTGAGAGAGAGAGAGATAAGCTGTGAGTGTGTGTGTGAGAGAAAGAGAAGCTGTGAGTGTGTGAGAGAGAAAGAGAAGCTGTGAGTGAGAGAGAGAAAAAGTAAGAGAAGCTGTGAGTGAGACAGAGAGAAAGAAAGAGAAGCTGTGAGTGAGAGAGAGAGGTAGAAAGATAAGATGTGTGTGTGTGTGAGAGAGAGAGAAGCTGTGAGTGAGAGAGAGAGAGAAAGAGACGCTGTGATTGAGAGAGAGAGAGAGAGAGAGAAATAGAAGCTGTGAGTGAGTGAGAGAGAGAAAGAGAAGCTGTGATTGAGAGTGAGAGAGAGAGAGAAAGAGAAGCTGTGATTGAGAGAGAGAGAAAGAGAAGATGTGAGTGAGAGAGAGGGAGAGAGAGAAAGAGAAGATGTGAGTGTGTGTGAGAGAGAAAGAGAAGCAGTGAGTGTGACAGGGAGAGAGTAAAAGAGAAGCTGTGAGTGAGAGAGGGAGAGAAAGAGAAGCTGTGAGTTAGAGAAAGAAAGAAAGAGAAGCAGTGAGTGAGAGAGAGAGAAAGAAAGAGAAGCTGTGAGTGAGAGAGAGAGAGAAGCTGTGAGTGAGTGAGAGAGAGAAAGAGAAGCTGTGTGTGTGTGTGAGAGAGAAAGAGAAGCTGTGAGTGAGAGAGAGAGCAAAAGAATCTGTGTGTGTGTGTGAGAGAGAAAGAGAAGCTGTGAGTGAGATAGAGAGAGAAAGAGAAGCTGTTGGTGAGAGAGAGGGAAAGAGCTGTGAGTGAGAGTGAGAGAGCGAAGCTGTGTGTGTGTGAGAGAGAGAAGATGTGAGTGAGAGAGAAAGTGAAGCTGTGAGTGAGTGAGAGAGAGAGAAGATGTGTGTGAGTGATAGAGAAAGAGAAGCTGTGAGTGAGAGAGAGAGAAAGAGAAGCTGTGAGTGGAGAGAGGGAAAGAGAGAAAGAGAAGATGTGAGTGAGAGAGAGAGAGAAAGAGAAGCAGTGAGTGAGAGAGAGAGAGAGAAAGAGAAGCTGTGAGTGAGAGAGAGAGAGAGAAAGAGAAGCTGTGAGAGAGAGGGAGGGAGAAAGAGAAGCTGTGAGAGAGAGAGAGATAAGCTGTGAGTGTGTGTGAGAGAGAAAGAGAAGCTGTGAGTGAGAGAGAGAGAAAGAAAGAGAAATTAGAGTGAGAAAGAGAGAGAAAAAGAGAAGCTGTGAGTGGGAGAGAGAGAAAGAGAGTCTGTGAGTGAGAGAGAGAAGCTGTGAGTGAGAGAGAGAGAGAGCCTCAGTGAGTGAGAGAGAGAGAAAGAGAAGCTGTTAATGAGAGAGAGAGAGAAAGAGAAGCTGTGAGTGAGAGAGAGAGAAAGAGAAGCTGTGTGTGAGAGAGAGAGAGAGAAAGAGAAATTAGAGTGAGAAAGAGAGAGAGAAAGAGAAGCTGTGAGTGAGAGAGAGAGAAAGAGAAGCTGTGTGTGAGAGAGAGAGAGAGAAAGAGAAATTAGAGTGAGAAAGAGAGAGAAAAAGAGAAGCTGTGAGTGGGAGAGAGAGAAAGAGAGTCTGTGAGTGAGAGAGAGAAGCTGTGAGTGAGAGAGAGAGAGAGAGCCTCAGTGAGTGAGAGAGAGAGAAAGAGAAGCTGTTAATGAGAGAGAGAGAGAAAGAGAAGCTGTGAGTGAGAGAGAGAGAAAGAGAAGCTGTGAGTGAGAGAGAGAGAGAAGCTGTGAGTGAGAGAGAAGGATAAGCCATGAGAGAAAGGGAAGCTGTAAATGAGAGAGAGAGAGAAATTGAAGATGTGTGAGTGAGAGAGAAAGAAAAAGAGAAGCTGTGAGTGAGAATGAGATAGAAAGAGAAGCTGTGAGTGAGTGAGAGAGAGATAGAGAAAGAGAAGCTGTGAGAGAGAAAGAGAGAAGCTGTGAGTGAGAGAGTGAGAGAGAGAGAGAAAGAGAAGCTGTGAGTGAGTGAGAGAGAAAGAAAGAGAAGCTGTGAGTGAGAGAGAGAGAGAAGCTGTGAGTGAGTGAGAGAGAGAAAGAGAAGCTGTTAATGAGAGAGAGAGAAAGAGAAGCTGTGAGTGAGAGAGAGAGAAAGAGAAGCTGTGAGTGTGTGAGAGAGAGAGAAAGAGAAATTAGAGTGAGAAAGTGAGAGAGAAAGAGAAGCTGTGAGTGGGAGAGAGAGAAAGAGTGTCTGTGAGTGAGAGAGAGAGAAAGAGAAGCTGTGAGTGAGAGAGAGAGAAGCTGTGAGTGAGTGAGAGAGAGAAAGAGAAGCAGTGAGTGAGAGAGAGAGAGAAAGAGAAGCTGTGAGTTAGAGAAAGAAAGAAAGAGAAGCAGTGAGTGAGAGAGAGAGAAAGAAAGAGAAGCTGTGAGTGAGAGAGAGAGAGAAGCTGTGAGTGAGTGAGAGAGAAAAAGAGAATCTGTGTGTGAGAGAGAGAGGGAAAGAGAAGCTGTGAGTGAGAGAGAGAGAGAGAAAAAGGAGCTGTGTGTGTGAGAGAGAGAGAAAGAGAAGCTATGAGTGAGATAGAGAGAGAAAGAGAAGCTGTTGGTGAGAGAGAGGGAAAGAGCTGTGAGTGAAAGTGAGAGAGCGAGGCTGTGTGTGTGTGATAGAGAGAAGATGTGAGTGAGAGAGAAAGAGAAGCTGTGAGTGAGAGAGAGAGAGAAGATGTGAGTGAGATAGAGAGAGAAAGAGAAGCTGTGAGTGAGAGAGAGAGAAAGAGAAGCTGTGAGTGAGAGAGAGGGAAAGAGAGAAAGAGAAGATGTGAGAGAGAGAGAGAGAAAGAGAAGCAGTGAGTGAGAGAGAGAGAGAGAGAAAGAGAAGCTGTGAGTGAGACAGAGAGAGAGATAGAGAAGCTGTGAGAGAGAGAGGGAGGGAGAAAGAGAAGCTGTGAGAGAGAGATAAGCTGTGAGTGTGTGTGTGAGAGAAAGAGAAGCTGTGAGTGTGTGAGAGAGAAAGAGAAGCTGTGAGTGAGAGAGAGAGAAAGTAAGAGAAGCTGTGAGTGAGACAGAGAGAAAGAAAGAGAAGCTGTGAGTGAGAGAGAGAGGTAGAAAGATAAGATGTGTGTGTGTGTGAGAGAGAGAGAAGCTGTGAGTGAGAGAGAGAGAGAAAGAGACGCTGTGATTGAGAGAGAGAGAGAGAAATAGAAGCTGTGAGTGAGAGAGAGAGAAAGAGAAGCTGTGATTGAGAGTGAGAGAGAGAGAGAAAGAGAAGCTGTGATTGAGAGAGAGAGAAAGAGAAGATGTGAGTGAGAGAGAGGGAGAGAGAGAAAGAGAAGATGTGAGTGTGTGTGAGAGAGAAAGAGAAGCAGTGAGTGTGACAGGGAGAGAGTAAAAGAGAAGCTGTGAGTGAGAGAGAGAGAGAAAGAGAAGCTGTGAGTTAGAGAAAGAAAGAAAGAGAAGCAGTGAGTGAGAGAGAGAGAAAGAAAGAGAAGCTGTGAGTGAGAGAGAGAGAGAAGCTGTGAGTGAGTGAGAGAGAGAAAGAGAAGCTGTGTGTGTGTGAGAGAGAGAAAGAGAAGCTGTGAGTGAGAGAGAGAGAGCAAAAGAATCTGTGTGTGTGTGAGAGCGAGAAAGAGAAGCTGTGAGTGAGATAGAGAGAGAAAGAGAAGCTTTTGGTGAGAGAGAGGGAAAGAGCTGTGAGTGAGAGTGAGAGTGAGAGAGCGAAGCTGTGTGTGTGTGAGAGAGAGAAGATGTGAGTGAGAGAGAAAGTGAAGCTGTGAGTGAGAGAGAGAGAGAGAAGATGTGTGTGAGTGATAGAGAAAGAGAAGCTGTGAGTGAGAGAGAGAGAAAGAGAAGCTGTGAGTGAGAGAGAGGGAAAGAGAGAAAGAGAAGATGTGAGTGAGAGAGAGAGAAAGAGAAGCTGTGAGTGAGAGAGAGAGAGAGAGAAAGAGAAGCTGTGAGTGAGACAGAGAGAAAGAGAAGCTGTGAGAGAGAGAGGGAGGGAGAAAGAGAAGCTGTGAGAGAGAGAGATAAGCTGTGAGTGTGTGTGTGAGAGAAAGAGAAGCTGTGAGTGAGAGAGAGAGAAAGAAAGAGAAATTAGAGTGAGAAAGAGAGAGAAAAAGAGAAGCTGTGAGTGGGAGAGAGAGAAAGAGAGTCTGTGAGTGAGAGAGAAGCTGTGAGTGAGAGAGAGAGAGCCTCTGTGAGTGAGAGAGAGAGAAAGAGAAGCTGTTAATGAGAGAGAGAGAGAAAGAGAAGCTGTGAGTGAGAGAGAGAGAAAGAGAAGCTGTGAGTGAGAGAGAGAGAGAGAAAGAGAAATTAGAGTGAGAAAGAGAGAGAGAAAGAGAAGCTGTGAGAGGGAGAGAGAGAAAGAGTGTCTGTGAGTGAGAGAGAGAGAAAGAGAAGCTGTGAGTGAGAGAGAGAGAGAAGCTGTGAGTGAGAGAGAAGGATAAGCCGTGAGAGAAAGGGAAGCTGTAAATGATAGAGAGAGAGAGAAAGAGAAGATGTGTGTGAGAGAGAGAGAGAGAAAGAGAAGCAGTGAGTGAGAGAGAAAGAAAAAGAGAAGCTGTGAGTGAGAATGAGATAGAAAGAGAAGCTGTGAGTGAGTGAGAGAGAGATAGAGAAAGAGAAGCTGTGAGAGAGAAACAGAGAAGCTGTGAGTGAGAGAGTGAGAGAGAGAGAGAAAGAGAAGCTGTGAGTGAGTGAGAGAGAAAGAAAGAGAAGCTGTGAGTGAGAGAGAGAGAAGCTGTGAGTGAGTGAGAGAGAGAAAGAGAAGCAGTGAGTGAGAGAGAGAGAGAAAGAGAAGCTGTGAGTTAGAGAAAGAAAGAAAGAGAAGCAGTGAGTGAGAGAGAGAGAAAGAAAGAGAAGCTGTGAGTGAGAGAGAGAGAAGCTGTGAGTGAGTGAGAGAGAGAAAGAGAAGCTGTGTGTGAGAGAGAGAGGGAAAGAGAAGCTGTGAGTGAGAGAGAGAGAGAAAAAGAAGCTGTGTGTGTGACAGAGAGAGAAAGAGAAGCTATGAGTGAGATAGAGAGAGAAAGAGAAGCTGTTGGTGAGAGAGAGGGAAAGAGCTGTGAGTGAAAGTGAGAGAGCGAAGCTGTGTGTGTGTGATAGAGAGAAGATGTGAGTGAGAGAGAAAGTGAAGCTGTGAGTGAGAGAGAGAGAGAGAAGATGTGAGTGAGATAGAGAGAGAAAGAGAAGCTGTGAGTGAGAGAGAGAGAAAGAGAAGCTGTGAGTGAGAGAGAGGGAAAGAGAGAAAGAGAAGATGTGTGTGAGAGAGAGAGAAGCAGTGAGTGAGAGAGAGAGAGAGAGAAAGAGAAGCTGTGAGTGAGACAGAGAGAGAGATAGAGAAGCTGTGAGAGAGAGAGGGAGGGAGAAAGACAAGCTGTGAGAGAGAGAGAGATAAGCTGTGAGTGTGTGTGAGAGAGAAAGAGAAGCTGTGAGTGTGAGAGAGAGAAAGAGAAGCTGTGAGTGAGAGAGAGAGAAAGTAAGAGAAGCTGTGAGTGAGACAGAGAGAAAGAGAGAGAAGCTGTGAGTGAGAGAGAGAGGTAGAAAGATAAGATGTGTGTGTGTGTGAGAGAGAGAGAGAAGCCGTGAGTGAGAGAGAGAGAGAAAGAGATGCTGTGATTGAGAGAGAGAGAGAGAGAAATAGAAGCTGTGAGTGAGAAAGAGAGAGAAAGAGAAGCTGTGATTGAGAGTGAGAGAGAGAGAGAAAGAGAAGCTGTGATTGAGAGAGAGAGAAAGAGAAGGTGAGTGAGAGAGAGGGAGAGAGAGAAAGAGAAGATGTGAGTGTGTGAGAGAGAGAAAGAGAAGCAGTGAGTGTAAAGGGAGAGAGTAAAAGAGAAGCTGTGAGTGAGAGAGAGAGAGAAAGAGAAGCTGTGAGTTAGAGAAAGAAAGAAAGAGAAGCAGTGAGTGAGAGAGAGAGAAAGAAAGAGAAGCTGTGAGTGAGAGAGAGAGAGAAGCTGTGAGTGAGTGAGAGAGAGAAAGAGAAGCTGTGTGTGTGAGAGAGAGAAAGAGAAGCTGTGAGTGAGAGAGAGAGAGCAAAAGAATCTGTGTGTGTGTGAGAGAGAAAGAGAAGCTGTGAGTGAGATAGAGAGAGAAAGAGAAGCTGTTGGTGAGAGAGAGGGAAAGAGCTGTGAGTGAGAGTGAGAGAGCGAAGCCGTGTGTGTGAGAGAGAGAGAAGATGTGAGTGAGAGAGAAAGTGAAGCTGTGAGTGAGAGAGAGAGAGAGAAGATGTGTGTGAGTGATAGAGAAAGAGAAGCTGTGAGTGAGAGAGAGGGAAAGAGAGAAAGAGAAGATGTGAGTGAGAGAGAGAGAGAAAGAGAAGCAGTGAGTGAGAGAGAGAGAGAGAAAGAGAAGCTGTGAGTGAGACAGAGAGAAAGAGAAGCTGTGAGAGAGAGAGGGAGGGAGAAAGAGAAGCTGTGTGAGAGAGAGAGATAAGCTGTGAGTGTGTGTGAGAGAGAAAGAGAAGCTGTGAGTGAGAGAGAGAGAAAGAAAGAGAAATTAGAGTGAGAAAGAGAGAGAAAAAGAGAAGCTGTGAGTGGGAGAGAGAGAAAGAGAGTCTGTGAGTGAGAGAGAGAAGCTGTGAGTGAGAGAGAGAGCCTCTGTGAGTGAGAGAGAGAGAGAGAGAAGCTGTGAGTGAGTGAGAGAGAGAAAGAGAAGCTGTGTGTGTGTGAGAGAGAAAGAGTGTCTGTGAGAGAGAGAGAGAGAAAAAGAAGCTGTGTGTGTGTGAGAGAAAGAGAAGCTATGAGTGAGATAGAGAGAGAAAGAGAAGCTGTTGGTGAGAGAGAGGGAAAGAGCTGTGAGTGAAAGTGAGAGAGCGAAGCTGTGTGTGTGTGATAGAGAGAAGATGTGAGTGAGAGAGAAAGTGAAGCTGTGAGTGAGAGAGAGAGAGAGAAGATGTGAGTGAGATAGAGAGAGAAAGAGAAGCTGTGAGTGAGAGAGAGAGAGAAAGAGAAGCTGTGAGTGAGAGAGAGGGAAAGAGAGAAAGAGAAGATGTGAGAGAGAGAGAGAGAGAGAGAAGCAGTGAGTGAGAGAGAGAGAGAGAGAAAGAGAAGCTGTGAGTGAGACAGAGAGAGAGATAGAGAAGCTGTGAGAGAGAGAGGGAGGGAGAAAGAGAAGCTGTGTGAGAGAGAGAGAGATAAGCTGTGAGTGTGTGTGAGAGAGAAAGAGAAGCTGTGAGTGTGAGAGAGAGAAAGAGAAGCTGTGAGTGAGAGAGAGAGAAAGTAAGAGAAGCTGTGAGTGAGACAGAGAGAAAGAGAGAGAAGCTGTGAGTGAGAGAGAGAGGTAGAAAGATAAGATGTGTGTGTGTGAGAGAGAGAGAGAAGCTGTGAGTGAGAGAGAGAGAGAAAGAGACACTGTGATTGAGAGAGAGAGAGAGAGAAATAGAAGCTGTGAGTGAGAAAGAGAGAGAAAGAGAAGATGTGATTGAGAGTGAGAGAGAGAGAGAAAGAGAAGCTGTGATTGAGAGAGAGAGAAAGAGAAGATTGAGTGAGAGAGAGGGAGAGAGAGAAAGAGAAGATGTGAGTGTGAGAGAGAGAGAAAGAGAAGCAGTGAGTGTGATAGGGAGAGAGTAAAAGAGAAGCTGTGAGTGAGAGAGAGAGAGAAAGAGAAGCTGTGAGTTAGAGAAAGAAAGAAAGAGAAGCAGTGAGTGAGAGAGAGAGAAAGAAAGAGAAGCTGTGAGTGAGAGAGAGAGAGAAGCTGTGAGTGAGTGAGAGAGAGAAAGAGAAGCTGTGAGAGAGAGAGGGAGGGAGAAAGAGAAGCTGTGTGAGAGAGAGAGAGATAAGCTGTGAGTGTGTGTGAGAGAGAAAGAGAAGCTGTGAGTGAGAGAGAGAGAAAGAAAGAGAAATTAGAGTGAGAAAGAGAGAGAAAAAGAGAAGCTGTGAGTGGGAGAGAGAGAAAGAGAGTCTGTGAGTGAGAGAGAGAAGCTGTGAGTGAGAGAGAGAGCCTCTGTGAGTGAGAGAGAGAGAGAGAGAAGCTGTGAGTGAGTGAGAGAGAGAAAGAGAAGCTGTGTGTGTGAGAGAGAGAAAGAGTGTCTGTGAGAGAGAGAGAGAGAAAAAGAAGCTGTGTGTGTGTGAGAGAAAGAGAAGCTATGAGTGAGATAGAGAGAGAAAGAGAAGCTGTTGGTGAGAGAGAGGGAAAGAGCTGTGAGTGAAAGTGAGAGAGCGAAGCTGTGTGTGTGTGATAGAGAGAAGATGTGAGTGAGAGAGAAAGTGAAGCTGTGAGTGAGAGAGAGAGAGAGAAGATGTGAGTGAGATAGAGAGAGAAAGAGAAGCTGTGAGTGAGAGAGAGAGAGAAAGAGAAGCTGTGAGTGAGAGAGAGGGAAAGAGAGAAAGAGAAGATGTGAGAGAGAGAGAGAGAGAGAGAAGCAGTGAGTGAGAGAGAGAGAGAGAGAAAGAGAAGCTGTGAGTGAGACAGAGAGAGAGATAGAGAAGCTGTGAGAGAGAGAGGGAGGGAGAAAGAGAAGCTGTGTGAGAGAGAGAGAGATAAGCTGTGAGTGTGTGTGAGAGAGAAAGAGAAGCTGTGAGTGTGAGAGAGAGAAAGAGAAGCTGTGAGTGAGAGAGAGAGAAAGTAAGAGAAGCTGTGAGTGAGACAGAGAGAAAGAGAGAGAAGCTGTGAGTGAGAGAGAGAGGTAGAAAGATAAGATGTGTGTGTGAGAGAGAGAGAGAGAAGCTGTGAGTGAGAGAGAGAGAGAAAGAGACACTGTGATTGAGAGAGAGAGAGAGAGAAATAGAAGCTGTGAGTGAGAAAGAGAGAGAAAGAGAAGATGTGATTGAGAGTGAGAGAGAGAGAGAAAGAGAAGCTGTGATTGAGAGAGAGAGAAAGAGAAGATTGAGTGAGAGAGAGGGAGAGAGAGAAAGAGAAGATGTGAGTGTGAGAGAGAGAGAAAGAGAAGCAGTGAGTGTGATAGGGAGAGAGTAAAAGAGAAGCTGTGAGTGAGAGAGAGAGAGAAAGAGAAGCTGTGAGTTAGAGAAAGAAAGAAAGAGAAGCAGTGAGTGAGAGAGAGAGAAAGAAAGAGAAGCTGTGAGTGAGAGAGAGAGAGAAGCTGTGAGTGAGTGAGAGAGAGAAAGAGAAGCTGTGTGTGTGTGAGAGAGAGAAAGAGAAGCTGTGAGTGAGAGAGAGAGAGCAAAAGAATCTGTGTGTGTGAGAGAGAGAGAAAGAGAAGCTGTGAGTGAGATAGAGAGAGAAAGAGAAGCTGTTGGTGAGAGAGAGGGAAAGAGCTGTGAGTGAGAGTGAGAGAGCGAAGCTGTGTGTGTGTGTGTGAGAGAGAAGATGTGAGTGAGAGAGAAAGTGAAGCTGTGAGTGAGAGAGAGAGAAGATGTGTGTGAGTGATAGAGAAAGAGAAGCTGTGAGTGAGAGAGAGAGAAAGAGAAGCTGTGAGTGAGAGAGAGGGAAAGAGAGAAAGAGAAGATGTGAGTGAGAGAGAGAGAGAAAGAGAAGCAGTGAGTGAGAGAGAGAGAGAGAAAGAGAAGCTGTGAGTGAGACAGAGAGAGAGAAAGAGAAGCTGTGAGAGAGAGGGAGGGAGAAAGAGAAGCTGTGAGAGAGAGAGAGATAAGCTGTGAGTGTGTGGGAGAGAAAGAGAAGCTGTGAGTGAGAGAGAGAGAAAGAAAGAGAAATTAGAGTGAGAAAGAGAGAGAAAAAGAGAAGCTGTGAGTGGGAGAGAGAGAAAGAGAGTCTGTGAGTGAGAGAGAGAAGCTGTGAGTGAGAGAGAGAGAGAGAGCCTCTGTGAGTGAGAGAGAGAGAAAGAGAAGCTGTTAATGAGAGAGAGAGAAAGAGAAGCTGTGAGTGAGAGAGAGAGAAAGAGAAGCTGTGAGTTGGTGAGAGAGAGAAACGGAAGCTGTGAGTGAGAGAGAGAGAGAGAAAGAGAAGCTGTGAGTGAGAGAGAGAGAAAGAGAAGCTGTGAGTGTGAGAGAGAGAAAGAGAAGCTGTGAGTGAGAGAGAGAGAGAATGAGAAGCTGAGAGAGAGAGAAAGAGAAGCTGTGAGAGAGACAGAGAAAGAGAAGCTGTGAGTGAGAGAGAGAAAGAGAGTCTGTGTGAGAAAGAGAGAGAGAAAGAGAAACTGTGAGTGAGAGAAAGAGAAAGAGAAGCTGTGAGTGAGAGAGAGAGAAAGAGAAACTGTGTGTGTGTGTGAGAGAGAAACAGAAGCTGTGAGTGAGAGAGAGAAAGAGAAGCTGTGAGTGAGAGAGAGGGAGAAGCTGTGAGAGAGAGAGAGAAGCTGTGAGTGAGGGAGAGAGAAAGAGATGCTGTGAGTGAGAGAGAGAGAAAGAGAAGCTGTGAGTGAGAGAGAAAGAGAAGCTGTGAGTGAGAGAGAAACAGAAGCTGAGAGTGAGTGAGAGAGAGAAAGAGAATGTGTGAGTGAGAGAGAGAGAATGAGAAGCTGTGAGTGAGAGAGAGAGAAAGAGAAGCTGTGAGAGAGAAAGAGAAAGAGTGAAAAAGAGAGAGAGAAAGAGAAGCTGTGAGTGGGAGAGAGAGAGTGTGTCTGTGAGTGAGAGAGAGAGAAAGAGAAGCTGTGAGTGAGAGAGAGAGAGAACCTGTTTGTGAGAGAGAGAGGAGAAGCTGTGAGTGAGTGAGAGAGAGAAAGGGAAGCTGTGATTGAGAGTGAGAGAGAGATAAAGAGAAGCTGTGAGTGAGAGAGAGAGAAAGAGAAGCTGTGATTAAGAGTGAGAGAGAGAAAGAGAAGCTGTGAGTGGGAGAGAGAGAAAGAGAGTCTGTGAGTGAGTGAGAGAGAAAGAGAAGCTGTGAGTGAGAGAGAGAGAGAAAGAGAAGCTGTGAGTGAGAGAGAGAGAGAATGAGAAGCTGTGAGTGAGAGAGAGAAGCTGTGAGTGAGAGAGAGAGAGAGAGAAGATGTGAGTGAGAGAGAGAGAGAAAGAGAATCTGTGAGTGAGAGAGATAGAAAGTAAGAGAAGCTGTGAGTGAGACAGAGAGAGAAAGAGAAGCTGGGAGTGAGAGACAGAGGGAGAAAGATAAGCTGTGAGAGAGAGAGAGAAAGAGAAGCTGTGAGTGAGAGAGAGAGAGAAAGAGAAGCTGTGATTGAGAGTGAGAGAGAGAGATAAAGAGAAGCTGTGAGTGAGAGAGAGAGAAAGAGAAGCTGTGAGTGAGAGAGAGAGAAGCTGTGAGTGAGAGAGAGAAAGAGAAGCTGTGATTAAGAGTGAGAGAGAGAAAGAGAAGCTGTGAGTGGGAGAGAGAGAAAGAGAGTCTGTGAGTGAGAGACAGAGAAACAGAAGCTGTGAGTGAGTGAGAGAGAGAAAGGGAAGCTGTGAGTGAGAGAGAGAGAAAGAGAACCTGTCAGTGAGAGAGAGAGAGAAAGAAAGAGAAGCTGTGATTGAGAAGGAGAGGGAAAGAGAAGCTGTGAGTGAGTGAGAGAGAGAGAGAGAGAAAGAGAAGCTGTGAGAGAGAAAGAGAGAAGCTGTGAGTGAGAGAGTGAGAGAGAGAAAAGAAGCTGTTAGTGAGTGAGAGAGAGAGAAAGAGATGTGAGTGAGAGAGAGAGAAAGAAAGAGAAGCTGTGAGTGAGAGAGAGAGAGAGAGAGAAGCTGAGAGTGAGAGAGAGAAATTGAAGCTGTGAGTGAGAGAGAGAGAGAAAGAGAAGCTGTGTGTGTGAGAGAGAAAGATAGTATGAGAAAGAGAGAGTGAAAGAGAAGCTGTGAGAGAGAGAGAGAGAAGCTGTGAGTGAGAGAGTGAGAAAGAGAGTGAGAAAGAGAGAGTAAAAGAGAAGCTGTGAGTGAGAGAGAGAGAGAAGCTGTGACTGAGAGAGAGAAGCTGTGACTGAGAGAGAGAGAGAAAGAGAAGCTGTGAGTGAGAGAGAGAGAGAAAGAGAAGCTGTGAGTGACAGAGAGAGAGAAAGCAAAGCTGTGAGTGAGAGAGAGAGAGAAGCTGTGAGTGAGTGAGTGAGAGAGAGAAGCTGTGAGTGAGAGTGAGAAAGAGAGTGAGAAAGAGAGAGTAAAAGAGAAGCTGTGAGTAAGAGAAAGAGAAGCTGTGAGTGAGAGAGAAACAGAAGCTGAGAGTGAGAGAGAGAGAAATTGTGAGTGAGAGAGAGAGAGAAATAGAAATTAGAGTGAGAAAGAGAGAGAGAAAGAGAAGCTGTGAGTGGGAGAGAGAGAAAGAGTGTCTGTGAGTGAGAGAGAGAGAAAGAGAAGCTGTGAGTGAGAGAGAGAGAGAAGCTGTGAGTGAGAGAGAAGGATAAGCCGTGAGAGAAAGGGAAGCTGTGAATGAGAGAGAGAGAGAGAGAGAGAAGATGTGTGTGAGAGAGAGAGAGAGAAAGAGAAGCAGTGAGTGAGAGAGAAAGAAAAAGATTAGCTGTGAGTGAGAATGAGATAGAAAGAGAAGCTGTGAGTGAGTGAGAGAGAGAGAGAAAGAGAAGCTGTGAGAGAGAAAGAGAGAAGCTGTGAGTGAGAGAGTGAGAGAGAGAAAGAGAAGCTGTGAGTGAGTGAGAGAGAGAGAAGCTGTGTGTGAGTGAGAGAGAGAAAGAGAAGCTGTGAGTGAGAGAGAGAGAAAGAGAAGCTGAGTGAGTGAGAGAGAGCAAGGGAACCTGTGAGTGACAGAGAGAGAGATAGAAATAGAAGCTGTGAGTGAGAGAGAGAGAAAGAGAAGCTGAGAGTGAGAGAGAGAGAAAGAGAAGCTGTGAGTGAGAAGGAGAGGGAAAGAGAAGCTGTGAGTGAGTGAGTGAGAGAGAGAGAGAAAAAGACAAGCTGAGAGAGAAAGAGAGAAGCTGTGAGTGAGAGAGAGAGAAAGAGAAGCTGTGAGTGAGAGAGAGAACGAGAAGCTGTGAGTGAGTGAGAGAGAGAGAGAAATTAGAGTGAGAAAGAGAGAGAGAAAGAGAAGCTGTGAGTGGGAGAGAGAGAGAAAGAGAAGCTGTGTGTGAGTGAGAGAGAGAGAAGCTGTGAGTGAGAGAGAGGAAGGGAAACTGTGAGTGAGAGAGAGAGCTGTGAGTGAGAGAGAGAAAGAGAAGCTGTAAGTGAGAGAGAGAGAGAAAGAGAAGCTGTGAGTGAGAAGGAGAGAAGCTGTGAGTGTGAGAGAGAGAGAAGCTGTGAGTGAGAGAGAGAGAGAGAGAAGCTGTGAGTGAGTGAGAGAGAAGGAAAGAGAAGCTTTGAGTGAGTGAGAGAGAGAAAGGGAAGCTGTGAGTGAGAGAGAGAGAAAGAAAGAGAAGCTGTGAGTGAGAGAGAGAGAGAAGCTGTGAGTGAGAGAGAGAGAGAGAAGCTGTGAGTGAGAGAGAGAGAGAGAGAAGCTGTGAGTGAGTGAGAGAGAAGGAAAGAGAAGCTTTGAGTGAGTGAGAGAGAGAAAGGGAAGCTGTGAGTGAGAGAGAGAGAAAGAGAAACTGTGTGTGTGAGAGAGAGAGAAACAGAAGCTGTGAGTGAGAGAGAGAGAAAGAGAAACTGTGTGTGTGTGTGAGAGAGAAACAGAAGCTGTGAGTGAGAGAGAGAAAGAGAAGCTGTGAGTGAGAGAGAGAGAGAGAAGCTGTGAGTGAGAGAGAGAGAGAGAAGCTGTGAGTGAGTGAGAGAGAAGGAAAGAGAAGCTTTGAGTGAGTGAGAGAGAGAAAGGGAAGCTGTGAGTGAGAGAGAGATATAGAGAAAGAGATGCTGTGTGAGAGAGAGAGAAAGAGAAGCTGTGAGTGAGAGAGAGAGAAAGAGAAGCTGTGAGAGAGAAAGAGAAAGAGAAAGAGTGAAAAAGAGAGAGAGAAAGAGAAGCTGTGAGTGGGAGAGAGAGAGAGTGTGTCTGTGAGTGAGAAGGAGAGGGAAAGAGAAGCTGTGAGTGAGTGAGTGAGTGAGAGAGAGAAAGACAAGCTGAGAGAGAAAGAGAGAAGCTGTGAGTGAGTGAGAGAAAGACAAGCTGTGAGTGAGAGAGAGAGAGAAGCTGTGTGAGAGAGAGAGAAGCTGTGAGTGTGAGAGAGAGAGAAGCTGTGAGTGAGAGAGAGAGAGAGAGAAGCTGTGAGTGAGAGAGAGAGAGAGAAGCTGTGAGTGAGTGAGAGAGAAGGAAAGAGAAGCTTTGAGTGAGTGAGAGAGAGAAAGGGAAGCTGTGAGTGAGAGAGAGAGATAAAGAGAAAGAGATGCTGTGAGTGAGAGAGAGAGAAAGAGAAGCTGTGAGTGAGAGAGAAAGAGAAGCTGTGAGTGAGAGAGAAACAGAAGCTGAGAGTGAGTGAGAGAGAGAAAGAGAATGTGTGAGTGAGAGAGAGAGAAAGAGAAGCTGTGAGTGTGAGAGAGAGAAAGAGAAGCTGTGAGAGAGAAAGAGAAAGAGAAAGAGTGAAAAAGAGAGAGAGAAAGAGAAGCTGTGAGTGGGAGAGAGAGAGTGTGTCTGTGAGTGAGAGAGAGAGAAAGAGAAGCTGTGAGTGAGAGAGAGAGAGAACCTGTTTGTGAGAGAGAGAGGAGAAGCTGTGAGTGAGTGAGAGAGAGAAAGGGAAGCTGTGATTGAGAGTGAGAGAGAGAGATAAAGAGAAGCTGTGAGTGAGAGAGAGAGAAAGAGAAGCTGTGAGTGAGAGAGAGAGAAGCTGTGAGTGAGAGAGAGAAAGAGAAGCTGTGATTAAGAGTGAGAGAGAGAAAGAGAAGCTGTGAGTGGGAGAGAGAGAAAGAGAGTCTGTGAGTGAGTGAGAGAGAAAGAGAAGCTGTGAGTGAGTGAGAGAGAGAAAGGGAAGCTGTGAGTGAGAGAGAGAGAAAGAGAACCTGTCAGTGAGAGAGAGAGAGAGAAAGAAAGAGAAGCTGTGATTGAGAAGGAGAGGGAAAGAGAAGCTGTGAGTGAGTGAGCGAGAGAGAGAGAGAAAGAGAAGCTGTGAGAGAGAAAGAGAGAAGCTGTGAGTGAGAGAGTGAGAGAGAGAAAAGAAGCTGTTAGTGAGTGAGAGAGAGAGAAAGAGATGTGACTGTGAGAGAGAGAAAGAAAGAGAAGCTGTGAGTGAGAGAGAGAGAGAGAGAAGCTGAGTGTGAGAGAGAGAAATTGATGCTGTGAGTGAGAGAGAGAGAGAAAGAGAAGCTGTGTGTGTGAGAGAGAAAGATAGTATGAGAAAGAGAGAGTGAAAGAGAAGCTGAGAGAGAGAGAGAGAAGCTGTGAGTGAGAGAGTGAGAAAGAGAGTGAGAAAGAGAGAGTAAAAGAGAAGCTGTGAGTGAGAGAGAGAGAGAAGCTGTGACTGAGAGAGAGAAGCTGTGACTGAGAGAGAGAGAGAAAGAGAAGCTGTGAGTGAGAGAGAGAGAAAGAGAAGCTGTGAGTGACAGAGAGAGAGAAAGCAAAGCTGTGAGTGAGAGAGAGAGAAGCTGTGAGTGAGTGAGTGAGAGAGAGTAGCTGTGAGTGAGAGTGAGAAAGAGAGTGAGAAAGAGAGAGTAAAAGAGAAGCTGTGAGTGAGAGAAAGAGAAGCTGTGAGTGAGAGAGAAACAGAAGCTGAGAGTGAGAGAGAGAGAAGCTGTGAGTGAGAGAGAGAGAGAAAGAGAAATTAGAGTGAGAAAGAGAGAGAGAAAGAGAAGCTGTGAGTGGGAGAGAGAGAAAGAGTGTCTGTGAGTGAGAGAGAGAGAAAGAGAAGCTGTGTGTGTGTGTGAGAGAGAAGCTGTGAGTGAGAGAGAAGTATAAGCTGTGAGAGAAAGGGAAGCTGTGAATGAGAGAGAGAGAGAAAGAGAAGATCTGTGTGAGAGAGAGAGAGAGAAAGAGAAGCAGTGAGTGAGAGAGAAAGAAAAAGAGAAGCTGTGAGTGAGAATGAGATAGAAAGAGAAGCTGTGAGTGAGTGAGAGAGAGAGAGAGAAAGAGAAGCTGTGAGAGAGAAAGAGAGAAGCTGTGAGTGAGAGAGTGAGAGAGAGAAAGAGAAGCTGTGAGTGAGTGAGAGAGAGAGAAGCTGTGTGTGAGTGAGAGAGAGAAAGAGAAGCTGTGAGTGAGAGAGAGAGAAGGAAAGAGAAGCTTTGAGTGAGTGAGAGAGAGAAAGGGAAGCTGTGAGTGAGAGAGAGAGAAAGAGAAACTGTGTGTGTGTGAGAGAGAGAAACAGAAGCTGTGAGTGAGAGAGAGAGAAAGAGAAACTGTGTGTGTGTGAGAGAGAGAAACAGAAGCTGTGAGTGAGAGAGAGAGAGAAAGAGAAGCTGTGAGTGAGAGAGAGAGAAAGAGAAACTGTGTGTGTGTGTGAGAGAGAAACAGAAGCTGTGAGTGAGAGTGAGAAACAGAAGCTGTGAGTGAGAGAGAGAGAGAAGCTGTGAGAGAGAGAGAGAAGCTGTGAGTGAGAGAGAGAGAGAAGCTGTGAGTGAGAGTGAGAGAGATGCTGTGAGTGAGAGAGAGAGAGTTAGAAGCTGTGAGTGAGTGAGAGAGAAGGAAAGAGAAGCTTTGAGTGAGTGAGAGAGAGAAAGGGAAGCTGTGAGTGAGAGAGAGAGATATAGAGATAGAGATGCTGTGAGTGAGAGAGAGATAGAGAAGCTGTGAGTGAGAGAGAAAGAGAAGCTGTGAGTGAGAGAGACAGAAGCTGAGAGTGAGTGAGAGAGAGAAAGAGAATGTGTGAGTGAGAGAGAGAGAAAGAGAAGCTGTGAGTGAGAGAGAGAGAAAGAGAAGCTGTGAGAGAGAAAGAGAAAGAGAAAGAGTGAAAAAGAGAGAGAGAAAGAGAAGCTGTGAGTGGGAGAGAGAGAGTGTGTGTCTGTGAGTGAGAGAGAGAGAGAGAGAAAGAGAAGCTGTGAGTGAGAGAGAGAGAAAGAAAGAGAAGCTGTGAGGAAGACAGAGAGAGAAAGAGCTGTGAGTGAGTGAGAGAGGGAGAAAGATAAGCTGTGTATGTGAGAGAGAGAAAGAGAAGCTGTGAGTGAGAGTGAGTGAGAGAGAGAGAATGAGGAGCTGTGTGTGAGAGAGAGAGAGAGAAAGAGAAGTTGTGAGTGAGAGAGAGAGAGAAAGAGAAGCTGTGAGTGAGAGAGAGAGAAAGAGAAACTGTGTGTGTGTGAGAGAGAAACAGAAGCTGTGAGTGAGAGAGAGAAAGAGAAGCTGT
Source organism: Bradypodion pumilum (assembly GCA_035047305.1). NCBI lineage: Eukaryota > Metazoa > Chordata > Lepidosauria > Squamata > Chamaeleonidae > Bradypodion > Bradypodion pumilum. The sequence goes on along the minus strand of JAWDJD010000001.1, from coordinate 266,745,829 downwards.
GAGTGTGAGAGAGAGAGAAGCTGTGAGAGAGAGAGAGAGAAGCTGTGAGTGAGGGAGAGAGAAAGAGAAACTGTGAGTGAGAGAGAGAGAGGCTGTGAGTGTGTGTGTGAGAGAAAGAGAAGCTGTGAGAGAGAGAGAGAGAGAGAAGCTGTGAGAGAGAGTGAGAAAGAGAAGGTGTGAGTGAGAAAAAGAGAGAGAGAAGCTGTGAGTGAGAGAGAGAGAGATAGAGAAGCTGTGAGTGAGAGAGAGAGAAGCTGTGAGTGTGTGTGAGAGAAAGAGAAGCTGTGAGTGAGAGAGAGAGAATGAGAAGCTGAGAGAGAGAGAGAAAGAGAAGCTGTGAGAGAGAGAGAGAAAGAGAAGCTGTGAGTGAGAGAGAGAAAGAGAGTCTGTGTGAGAAAGAGAGAGAGAAAGAGAAACTGTGAGTGAGAGAAAGAGAAAGAGAAGCTGTGAGTGAGAGAGAGAGAAAGAGAAACTGTGTGTGTGTGTGAGAGAGAAACAGAAGCTGTGAGTGAGAGAGAGAGAAAGAGAAGCTGTGAGTGAGAGAGAGAGAGAAGCTGTGAGAGAGAGAGAGAAGCTGTGAGTGAGGGAGAGAGAAAGAGAAGCTGTGAGTGAGAGAGAGAGAGGCTGTGAGTGTGTGTGGGAGAGAAAGAGAAGCTGTGAGTGAGAGAGAGAGAAGCTGTGAGAGACAGTGAGAAAGAGAAGCTGTGAGTGAGAAAAAGAGAGAGAAAAGCTGTGAGTGAGAGAGAGAGTGATAGAAAAGCTGTGAGTGAGAGAGAAAGAAGCTGTGAGTGAGAGAGAGAAAGAGAAGCTGTTGGTGAGAGAGAGGGAAAGAGCTGTGAGTGAGAGTGAGAGAGCGAAGCTGTGTGTGTGTGAGAGAGAGAAGATGTGAGTGAGAGAGAAAGTGAAGCTGTGAGTGAGAGAGAGAGAGAGAAGATGTGAGTGAGATAGAGAGAGAAAGAGAAGCTGTGAGTGAGAGAGAGAGAAAGAGAAGCTGTGAGTGAGAGAGAGGGAAAGAGAGAAAGAGAAGATGTGTGAGAGAGAGAGAGAGAAAGAGAAGCAGTGAGTGAGAGAGAGAGAGAGAAAGAGAAGCTGTGAGTGAGACAGAGAGAGAGAAAGAGAAGCTGTGAGAGAGAGAGGGAGGGAGAAAGAGAAGCTGTGAGAGAGAGAGATAAGCTGTGAGTGTGTGTGAGAGAGAAAGAGAAGCTGTGAGTGTGTGAGAGAGAAAGAGAAGCTGTGAGTGAGAAAGAGAGAAAGTAAGAGAAGCTGTGAGTGAGACAGAGAGAAAGAAAGAGAAGCTGTGAGTGAGAGAGAGAGGGAGAAAGATATGATGTGTGAGAGAGAGAGAAAGAGAAGCTGTGAGTGAGAGAGAGAGAGAAAGAGACGCTGTGATTGAGAGAGAGAGAGAGAAATAGCTGTGAGTGAGAGAGAGAGAGAAAGAGAAGCTGTGATTGAGAGTGAGAGAGAGAGAGAAGGAGAAGCTGTGATTGAGAGAGAGAAAGAGAAGATGTGAGTGAGAGAGAGGGAGAGAGAGAAAGAGAAGATGTGAGTGAGAGAGAGAGAGCAAAAGAATCTGTGTGTGTGAGAGAGAGAGAAAGAGAAGCTGTGAGTGAGAGAGAGAGAAAGAGAAGCTGTGAGTGAGAGAGAGGGAAAGAGAGAAAGAGAAGATGTGAGAGAGAGAGACAAAGAGAAGCAGTGAGTGATAGAGAGAGAGAGAGAAAGAGAAGCTGTGAGTGAGAGAGAAAGAGAAGCTGTGAGTGAGAGAGAAACAGAAGCTGAGAGTGAGTGAGAGAGAGAAAGAGAATGTGTGAGTGAGAGAGAGAGAAAGAGAAGCTGTGAGTGTGAGAGAGAGAAAGAGAAGCTGTGAGAGAGAAAGAGAAAGAGAAAGAGTGAAAAAGAGAGAGAGAAAGAGAAGCTGTGAGTGGGAGAGAGAGAGTGTGTCTGTGAGTGAGAGAGAGAGAAAGAGAAGCTGTGAGTGAGAGAGAGAGAGAACCTGTTTGTGAGAGAGAGAGGAGAAGCTGTGAGTGAGTGAGAGAGAGAAAGGGAAGCTGTGATTGAGAGTGAGAGAGAGAGATAAAGAGAAGCTGTGAGTGAGAGAGAGAGAAAGAGAAGCTGTGAGTGAGAGAGAGAGAAGCTGTGAGTGAGAGAGAGAAAGAGAAGCTGTGATTAAGAGTGAGAGAGAGAAAGAGAAGCTGTGAGTGGGAGAGAGAGAAAGAGAGTCTGTGAGTGAGTGAGAGAGAAAGAGAAGCTGTGAGTGAGTGAGAGAGAGAAAGGGAAGCTGTGAGTGAGAGAGAGAGAAAGAGAACCTGTCAGTGAGAGAGAGAGAGAGAAAGAAAGAGAAGCTGTGATTGAGAAGGAGAGGGAAAGAGAAGCTGTGAGTGAGTGAGCGAGAGAGAGAGAGAAAGAGAAGCTGTGAGAGAGAAAGAGAGAAGCTGTGAGTGAGAGAGTGAGAGAGAGAAAAGAAGCTGTTAGTGAGTGAGAGAGAGAGAAAGAGATGTGACTGTGAGAGAGAGAAAGAAAGAGAAGCTGTGAGTGAGAGAGAGAGAGAGAGAAGCTGAGTGTGAGAGAGAGAAATTGATGCTGTGAGTGAGAGAGAGAGAGAAAGAGAAGCTGTGTGTGTGAGAGAGAAAGATAGTATGAGAAAGAGAGAGTGAAAGAGAAGCTGAGAGAGAGAGAGAGAAGCTGTGAGTGAGAGAGTGAGAAAGAGAGTGAGAAAGAGAGAGTAAAAGAGAAGCTGTGAGTGAGAGAGAGAGAGAAGCTGTGACTGAGAGAGAGAAGCTGTGACTGAGAGAGAGAGAGAAAGAGAAGCTGTGAGTGAGAGAGAGAGAAAGAGAAGCTGTGAGTGACAGAGAGAGAGAAAGCAAAGCTGTGAGTGAGAGAGAGAGAAGCTGTGAGTGAGTGAGTGAGAGAGAGTAGCTGTGAGTGAGAGTGAGAAAGAGAGTGAGAAAGAGAGAGTAAAAGAGAAGCTGTGAGTGAGAGAAAGAGAAGCTGTGAGTGAGAGAGAAACAGAAGCTGAGAGTGAGAGAGAGAGAAGCTGTGAGTGAGAGAGAGAGAGAAAGAGAAATTAGAGTGAGAAAGAGAGAGAGAAAGAGAAGCTGTGAGTGGGAGAGAGAGAAAGAGTGTCTGTGAGTGAGAGAGAGAGAAAGAGAAGCTGTGTGTGTGTGTGAGAGAGAAGCTGTGAGTGAGAGAGAAGTATAAGCTGTGAGAGAAAGGGAAGCTGTGAATGAGAGAGAGAGAGAAAGAGAAGATCTGTGTGAGAGAGAGAGAGAGAAAGAGAAGCAGTGAGTGAGAGAGAAAGAAAAAGAGAAGCTGTGAGTGAGAATGAGATAGAAAGAGAAGCTGTGAGTGAGTGAGAGAGAGAGAGAGAAAGAGAAGCTGTGAGAGAGAAAGAGAGAAGCTGTGAGTGAGAGAGTGAGAGAGAGAAAGAGAAGCTGTGAGTGAGTGAGAGAGAGAGAAGCTGTGTGTGAGTGAGAGAGAGAAAGAGAAGCTGTGAGTGAGAGAGAGAGAAGGAAAGAGAAGCTTTGAGTGAGTGAGAGAGAGAAAGGGAAGCTGTGAGTGAGAGAGAGAGAAAGAGAAACTGTGTGTGTGTGAGAGAGAGAAACAGAAGCTGTGAGTGAGAGAGAGAGAAAGAGAAACTGTGTGTGTGTGAGAGAGAGAAACAGAAGCTGTGAGTGAGAGAGAGAGAGAAAGAGAAGCTGTGAGTGAGAGAGAGAGAAAGAGAAACTGTGTGTGTGTGTGAGAGAGAAACAGAAGCTGTGAGTGAGAGTGAGAAACAGAAGCTGTGAGTGAGAGAGAGAGAGAAGCTGTGAGAGAGAGAGAGAAGCTGTGAGTGAGAGAGAGAGAGAAGCTGTGAGTGAGAGTGAGAGAGATGCTGTGAGTGAGAGAGAGAGAGTTAGAAGCTGTGAGTGAGTGAGAGAGAAGGAAAGAGAAGCTTTGAGTGAGTGAGAGAGAGAAAGGGAAGCTGTGAGTGAGAGAGAGAGATATAGAGATAGAGATGCTGTGAGTGAGAGAGAGATAGAGAAGCTGTGAGTGAGAGAGAAAGAGAAGCTGTGAGTGAGAGAGACAGAAGCTGAGAGTGAGTGAGAGAGAGAAAGAGAATGTGTGAGTGAGAGAGAGAGAAAGAGAAGCTGTGAGTGAGAGAGAGAGAAAGAGAAGCTGTGAGAGAGAAAGAGAAAGAGAAAGAGTGAAAAAGAGAGAGAGAAAGAGAAGCTGTGAGTGGGAGAGAGAGAGTGTGTGTCTGTGAGTGAGAGAGAGAGAGAGAGAAAGAGAAGCTGTGAGTGAGAGAGAGAGAAAGAAAGAGAAGCTGTGAGGAAGACAGAGAGAGAAAGAGCTGTGAGTGAGTGAGAGAGGGAGAAAGATAAGCTGTGTATGTGAGAGAGAGAAAGAGAAGCTGTGAGTGAGAGTGAGTGAGAGAGAGAGAATGAGGAGCTGTGTGTGAGAGAGAGAGAGAAAGAGAAGTTGTGAGTGAGAGAGAGAGAGAAAGAGAAGCTGTGAGTGAGAGAGAGAGAAAGAGAAACTGTGTGTGTGTGAGAGAGAAACAGAAGCTGTGAGTGAGAGAGAGAAAGAGAAGCTGTGAGTGTGAGAGAGAGAGAAGCTGTGAGAGAGAGAGAGAGAAGCTGTGAGTGAGGGAGAGAGAAAGAGAAACTGTGAGTGAGAGAGAGAGAGGCTGTGAGTGTGTGTGTGAGAGAAAGAGAAGCTGTGAGAGAGAGAGAGAGAGAGAAGCTGTGAGAGAGAGTGAGAAAGAGAAGGTGTGAGTGAGAAAAAGAGAGAGAGAAGCTGTGAGTGAGAGAGAGAGAGATAGAGAAGCTGTGAGTGAGAGAGAGAGAAGCTGTGAGTGTGTGTGAGAGAAAGAGAAGCTGTGAGTGAGAGAGAGAAAATGAGAAGCTGAGAGAGAGAGAGAAAGAGAAGCTGTGAGAGAGAGAGAGAAAGAGAAGCTGTGAGTGAGAGAGAGAAAGAGAGTCTGTGTGAGAAAGAGAGAGAGAAAGAGAAACTGTGAGTGAGAGAAAGAGAAAGAGAAGCTGTGAGTGAGAGAGAGAGAAAGAGAAACTGTGTGTGTGTGTGAGAGAGAAACAGAAGCTGTGAGTGAGAGAGAGAGAAAGAGAAGCTGTGAGTGAGAGAGAGAGAGAAGCTGTGAGAGAGAGAGAGAAGCTGTGAGTGAGGGAGAGAGAAAGAGAAGCTGTGAGTGAGAGAGAGAGAGGCTGTGAGTGTGTGTGGGAGAGAAAGAGAAGCTGTGAGTGAGAGAGAGAGAAGCTGTGAGAGACAGTGAGAAAGAGAAGCTGTGAGTGAGAAAAAGAGAGAGAAAAGCTGTGAGTGAGAGAGAGAGTGATAGAAAAGCTGTGAGTGAGAGAGAAAGAAGCTGTGAGTGAGAGAGAGAAAGAGAAGCTGTTGGTGAGAGAGAGGGAAAGAGCTGTGAGTGAGAGTGAGAGAGCGAAGCTGTGTGTGTGTGAGAGAGAGAAGATGTGAGTGAGAGAGAAAGTGAAGCTGTGAGTGAGAGAGAGAGAGAGAAGATGTGAGTGAGATAGAGAGAGAAAGAGAAGCTGTGAGTGAGAGAGAGAGAAAGAGAAGCTGTGAGTGAGAGAGAGGGAAAGAGAGAAAGAGAAGATGTGAGAGAGAGAGAGAAAGAGAAGCAGTGAGTGAGAGAGAGAGAGAGAAAGAGAAGCTGTGAGTGAGACAGAGAGAGAGAAAGAGAAGCTGTGAGAGAGAGAGGGAGGGAGAAAGAGAAGCTGTGAGAGAGAGAGATAAGCTGTGAGTGTGTGTGAGAGAGAAAGAGAAGCTGTGAGTGTGTGAGAGAGAAAGAGAAGCTGTGAGTGAGAAAGAGAGAAAGTAAGAGAAGCTGTGAGTGAGACAGAGAGAAAGAAAGAGAAGCTGTGAGTGAGAGAGAGAGGGAGAAAGATATGATGTGTGAGAGAGAGAGAAAGAGAAGCTGTGAGTGAGAGAGAGAGAGAAAGAGACGCTGTGATTGAGAGAGAGAGAGAGAAATAGCTGTGAGTGAGAGAGAGAGAGAAAGAGAAGCTGTGATTGAGAGTGAGAGAGAGAGAGAAGGAGAAGCTGTGATTGAGAGAGAGAAAGAGAAGATGTGAGTGAGAGAGAGGGAGAGAGAGAAAGAGAAGATGTGAGTGAGAGAGAGAGAGCAAAAGAATCTGTGTGTGTGAGAGAGAGAGAAAGAGAAGCTGTGAGTGAGAGAGAGAGAAAGAGAAGCTGTGAGTGAGAGAGAGGGAAAGAGAGAAAGAGAAGATGTGAGAGAGAGAGACAAAGAGAAGCAGTGAGTGATAGAGAGAGAGAGAGAAAGAGAAGCTGTGATTGAGACAGAGAGAGAGAAAGAGAAGCTGTGAGAGAGAGAGGGAGGGAGAAAGAGAAGCTGTGAGAGAGAGAGAGATAAGCTGTGAGTCTGTGTGAGAGAGAAAGAGAAGCTGTGAGTGAGAGAGAGAGAAAGAAAGAGAAATTAGAGTGAGAAAGAGAGAGAAAAAGAGAAGCTGTGAGTGGGAGAGAGAGAAAGAGAGTCTGTGAGTGAGAGAGAGAAGCTGTGAGTGAGAGAGAGAGAGAGCCTCTGTGAGTGAGAGAGAGAAAAAGAGAAGCTGTTAATGAGAGAGAGAGAGAAAGAGAAGCTGTGAGTGAGAGAGAGAGAAAGAGAAGCTGTGAGTGAGTGAGAGAGAGAAACGGAAGCTGTGAGTGAGAGAGAGAGAGAAAGAGAAGCTGTGAGAGAGAGAGAGAAAGAGAAGCTGTTAATGAGAGAGAGAGAAAGAGAAGCTGTGAGTGTGAGAGAGAGAAAGAGAAGCTGTGAGTGAGAGAGAGAGAATGAGAAGCTGAGAGAGAGAGAAAGAGAAGCTGTGAGAGAGAGAGAGAAAGAGAAGCTGTGAGTGAGAGAGAGAAAGAGAGTCTGTGTGAGAAAGAGAGAGAGAAAGAGAAACTGTGAGTGAGAGAAAGAGAAAGAGAAGCTGTGAGTGAGAGAGAGAGAGAAAGAGAAACTGTGTGTGTGTGAGAGAGAAACAGAAGCTGTGAGTGAGAGAGAGAGAGAAAGAGAAGCTGTGAGTGAGAGAGAGAGAAGCTGTGTGAGAGAGAGAGAGAAGCTGTGAGTGAGGGAGAGAGAAAGAGAAGCTGTGAGTGAGAGAGAGAGAGATAGAGAAGCTGTGAGTGAGAGAGAGAGAAGATGTGAGTGTGTGAGAGAGAAAGAGAAGCTGTGAGTGAGAGAGAGAGAATGAGAAGCTGAGAGAGAGAGAAAGAGAAGCTGTGAGAGAGAGAGAGAAAGAGAAGCTGTGAGTGAGAGAGAGAAAGAGAGTCTGTGTGAGAAAGAGAGAGAGAAAGAGAAACTGTGAGTGAGAGAAAGAGAAAGAGAAGCTGTGAGTGAGAGAGAGAGAGAAAGAGAAACTGTGTGTGTGTGAGAGAGAAACAGAAGCTGTGAGTGAGAGAGAGATAGAAAGAGAAGCTGTGAGTGAGAGAGAGAAAGAGAAGCTGTGTGAGAGAGAGAGAGAAGCTGTGAGTGAGGGAGAGAGAAAGAGAAGCTGTGAGTGAGAGAGAGAGAGGCTGTGAGTGTGTGTGAGAGAGAAAGAGAATCTGTGAGTGAGAGAGAGAGAAGCTGTGAGAGAGAGTGAGAAAGAGAAGGTGTGAGTGAGAAAAAGTGAGAGAGAAGCTGTGAGTGAGAGAGAGAGAGATAGAGAAGCTGTGAGTGAGAGAGAGAGAAGCTGTGAGTGAGAGAGAGAAAGAGAAGTTGTGAGTGAGAGAGAGAAGATGTGTGAGAGAGAGAGAGAAAGAGAAGCTGTGAGTGAGAGAGAGAGAAAGTACGAGAAGCTGTGAGTGAGGCAGAGAGAAAGAAAGAGAAGCTGTGAGTGAGAGAGAGAGGGAGAAAGATAAGATGTGTGTGTGAGAGAGAAAGAGAAGCTGTGAGTGAGAGAGAGAGAAAGAGACGCTGTGATTGAGAGAGAGAGAGAGAGAGAAATAGAAGCTGTGAGTGAGAGAGAGAGAAAGAGAAGCTGTGATTGAGAGTGAGTGAGAGAGAGAAAGAGCAGCTGTGAGTGAGAGAGAGAGAAAGAGAAGCTGTGAGTGAGAGAGAGGGAAAGAGAGAAAGAAAAGATGTGAGAGAGAGAGAGAAAGAGAAGCAGTGAGTGATAGAGAGAGAGAGAGAAAGAGAAGCTGTGAGTGAGACAGAGAGAGAGAAAGAGAAGCTGTGAGAGAGGGAGGGAGAAAGAGAAGCTGTGAGAGAGAGAGAGATAAGCTGTGAGTGTGTGTGAGAGAGAAAGAGAAGCTGTGAGTGTGAGAGAGAGAAAGAGAAGCTGTGTGTGAGAGAGAGAGGGAAAGAGAAGCTGTGTGAGAGAGAGAGAGAAAAAAGAAGCTGTGTGTGTGTGAGAGAGAGAAAGAGAAGCTATGAGTGAGATAGAGAGAGAAAGAGAAGCTGTTGGTGAGAGAGAGGGAAAGAGCTGTGAGTGAGAGTGAGAGAGCGAAGCTGTGTGTGTGTGAGAGAGAGAAGATGTGAGTGAGAGAGAAAGTGAAGCTGTGAGTGAGAGAGAGAGAGAGAAGATGTGAGTGAGATAGAGAGAGAAAGACAAGCTGTGAGTGAGAGAGAGAGAAAGAGAAGCTGTGAGTGAGAGAGAGGGAAAGAGAGAAAGAGAAGATGTGAGAGAGAGAGAGAGAAAGAGAAGCAGTGAGTGAGAGAGAGAGAGAAAGAGAAGCTGTGAGTGAGACAGAGAGAGAGAAAGAGAAGCTGTGAGAGAGAGAGGGAGGGAGAAAGAGAAGCTGTGAGAGAGAGAGAGATAAGCTGTGAGTGTGTGTGTGAGAGAAAGAGAAGCTGTGAGTGTGAGAGAGAGAAAGAGAAGCTGTGAGTGAGAGAGAGAGAAAGTAAGAGAAGCTGTGAGTGAGACAGAGAGAAAGAAAGAGAAGCTGTGAGTGAGAGAGAGTGGGAGAAAGATAAGATGTGAGAGAGAGAGAGAGAAAGAGAAGCTGTGAGTGAGAGAGAGAGAGAAAGAGACGCTGTGATTGAGAGAGAGAGAGAAATAGAAGCTGTGAGTGAGAGAGAGAGAGAAAGAGAAGCTGTGATTGAGAGTGAGAGAGAGAGAGAAAGAGAAGCTGTGATTGAGAGAGAGAAAGAGTAGATGTGAGTGAGAGAGAGGGAGAGAGAGAAAGAGAAGATGTGAGTGAGAGAGAGAGCAAAAGAATCTGTGTGTGTGAGAGAGAGAGAAAGAGAAGCTGTGAGTGAGAGAGAGAGAAAGAGAAGCTGTGAGTGAGAGAGAGGGAAAGAGAGAAAGAGAAGATGTGAGAGAGAGAGAGAGAAAGAGAAGCAGTGAGTGATAGAGAGAGAGAGAGAAAGAGAAGCTGTGAGTGAGACAGAGAGAGAGAAAGAGAAGCTGTGAGAGAGAGAGGGAGGGAGAAAGAGAAGCTGTGAGAGAGAGAGAGATAAGCTGTGAGTGTGTGTGAGAGAGAAAGAGAAGCTGTGAGTGAGAGAGAGAGAGAGAAAGAGAAATTAGAGTGAGAAAGAGAGAGAAAAAGAGAAGCTGTGAGTGGGAGAGAGAGAAAGAGAGTCTGTGAGTGAGAGAGAGAAGCTGTGAGTGAGAGATAGAGAGAGCCTCTATGAGAGAGAGAAAAAGAGAAGCTGTTAATGAGAGAGAGAGAGAAAGAGAAGCTGAGTGAGAGAGAGAGAAAGAGAAGCTGTGAGAGTGACAGAGAAAGAGAAGCTGTGAGTGAGAGAGAGAAAGAGAGTCTGTGTGAGAAACAGAGAGAGATACGGAAGCTGTGAGTGAGAGAGAGAGAGAGAAAGAGAAGCTGTGAGTGAGAGAGAGAGAGAAAGAGAAGCTGTGAGTGTGAGAGAGAGAAAGAGAAGCTGTGAGTGAGAGAGAGAATGAGAAGCTGAGAGAGAGAAAGAGAAGCTGTGAGAGAGACAGAGAAAGAGAAGCTGTGAGTGAGAGAGAGAAGCTGTGAGAGAGAGAGAGAGAAAGAGAAGCTGTGAGTGAGTGAGAGAGAGAAACTGAAGCTGTGAGTGAGAGAGAGAGAGAGAAAGAGAAGCTGTGAGTGAGAGAGAGAGAGAAAGAGAAGCTGTGAGTGTGTGAGAGAGAAAGAGAAGCTGTGAGTGAGAGAGAGAATGAGAAGCTGAGAGAGAGAAAGAGAAGCTGTGAGAGAGACAGAGAAAGAGAAGCTGTGAGTGAGAGAGAGAAAGAGAGTCTGTGTGAGAAAGAGAGAGAGAAAGAGAAACTGTGAGTGAGAGAAAGAGAAAGAGAAGCTGTGAGTGAGAGAGAGAGAAAGAGAAACTGTGTGTGTGTGTGAGAGAGAAACAGAAGCTGTGAGTGAGAGAGAGAAAGAGAATCTGTGAGTGAGAGAGAGAGAGAAGCTGTGAGAGAGAGAGAAGCTGTGAGTGAGGGAGGGAGAAAGAGAAGCTGTGAGTGAGAGAGAGAGAGGCTGTGAGTGTGTGTGTGAGAGAAAGAGAAGCTGTGAGTGAGAGAGAGAGAAGCTGTGAGAGAGAGAGAGAAAGAAAGAGAAATTAGAGTGAGAAAGAGAGAGAAAAAGAGAAGCTGTAATTGGGAGAGAGAGAAAGAGAGGCTGTGAGTGAGAGAGAGAAGCTGTGAGTGAGAGAGAGAGAGAGCCTCTGTGAGTGAGAGAGAGAGAAAGAGAAGCTGTTAATGAGAGAGAGAGAGAAAGAGAAGCTGTGAGTGAGAGAGAGAGAGAAAGAGAAGCTGTGAGTGAGAGAGAGAGAGAGAAAGAGAAATTAGAGTGAGAAAGAGAGAGAGAAAGAGAAGCTGTGAGTGGGAGAGACAGAAAGAGTGTCTGTGAGTGAGAGAGAGAGAAAGAGAAGCTGTGAGTGAGAGAGAGAGAGAAGCTGTGAGTGAGAGAGAAGGATAAGCCGTGAGAGAAAGGGAAGCTGTAAATGAGAGAGAGAGAGAAAGAGAAGATGTGTGTGAGAGAGAGAGAGAGAAACAGAAGCAGTGAGTGAGAGAGAAAGAAAAATAGAAGCTGTGAGTGAGAATGAGATAGAAAGAGAAGCTGTGAGAGAGTGAGAGAGAGAGAGAGAGAAAGAGAAGCTGTGAGAGAGAAAGAGAGAAGCTGTGAGTGAGAGAGTGAGAGAGAGAAAGAGAAGCTGTGAGTGAGTGAGAGAGAAAGAAAGAGAAGCTGTGAGTGAGAGAGAGAGAGAAGCTGTGAGTGAGTGAGAGAGAGAAAGAGAAGCAGTGAGTGAGAGAGAGAGAGAAAGAGAAGCTGTGAGTTAGAGAAAGAAAGAAAGAGAAGCAGTGAGTGAGAGAGAGAGAAAGAAAGAGAAGCTGTGAGTGAGAGAGAGAGAGAAGCTGTGAGTGAGTGAGAGAGAAAAAGAGAAGCTGTGTGTGAGAGAGAGAGGGAAAGAGAAGCTGTGAGTGAGAGAGAGAGAGAAAAAGAAGCTGTGTGTGTGACAGAGAGAGAAAGAGAAGCTATGAGTGAGATAGAGAGAGAAAGAGAAGCTGTTGGTGAGAGAGAGGGAAAGAGCTGTGAGTGAAAGTGAGAGAGCGAAGCTGTGTGTGTGATAGAGAGAAGATGTGAGTGAGAGAGAAAGTGAAGCTGTGAGTGAGAGAGAGAGAAAGAAGATGTGAGTGAGATAGAGAGAGAAAGAGAAGCTGTGAGTGAGAGAGAGAGAAAGAGAAGCTGTGAGTGAGAGAGAGGGAAAGAGAGAAAGAGAAGATGTGAGAGAGAGAGAGAGAAAGAGAAGCAGTGAGTGAGAGAGAGAGAGAAAGAGAAGCTGTGAGTGAGACAGAGAGAGATAGAGAAGCTGTGAGAGAGAGAGGGAGGGAGAAAGAGAAGCTGTGTGTGAGAGAGAGATAAGCTGTGAGTGTGTGTGAGAGAGAAAGAGAAGCTGTGAGTGTGAGAGAGAGAAAGAGAAGCTGTGAGTGAGAGAGAGAGAAAGTAAGAGAAGCTGTGAGTGAGACAGAGAGAAAGAAAGAGAAGCTGTGAGTGAGAGAGAGAGGTAGAAAGATAAGATGTGTGTGTGTGAGAGAGAGAGAGAAGCTGTGAGTGAGAGAGAGAGAGAAAGAGACGCTGTGATTGAGAGAGAGAGAGAGAGAGAAATAGAAGCTGTGAGTGAGAGAGAGAGAGAAAGAGAAGCTGTGATTGAGAGTGAGAGAGAAAGAGAAGCTGTGATTGAGAGAGAGAGAAAGAGAAGATGTGAGTGAGAGAGAGGGAGAGAGAGAAAGAGAAGATGTGAGTGTGAGAGAGAGAGAAAGAGAAGCAGTGAGTGTGACAGGGAGAGAGTAAAAGAGAAGCTGTGAGTGAGAGAGAGAGAGAAAGAGAAGATGTGAGTTAGAGAAAGAAAGAAAGAGAAGCAGTGAGAGAGAGAGAGAGAAAGAAAGAGAAGCTGTGAGTGAGAGAGAGAGAGAAGCTGTGAGTGTGTGAGAGAGAAACAGAAGCTGTGAGTGAGAGAGAGAGAGAAAGAGAAGCTGTGAGTGAGAGAGAGAGAAGCTGTGTGAGAGAGAGAGAGAAGCTGTGAGTGAGGGAGAGAGAAAGAGAAGCTGTGAGTGAGAGAGAGAGAGATAGAGAAGCTGTGAGTGAGAGAGAGAGAAGATGTGAGTGTGTGAGAGAGAAAGAGAAGCTGTGAGTGAGAGAGAGAGAATGAGAAGCTGAGAGAGAGAGAAAGAGAAGCTGTGAGAGAGAGAGAGAAAGAGAAGCTGTGAGTGAGAGAGAGAAAGAGAGTCTGTGTGAGAAAGAGAGAGAGAAAGAGAAACTGTGAGTGAGAGAAAGAGAAAGAGAAGCTGTGAGTGAGAGAGAGAGAGAAAGAGAAACTGTGTGTGTGTGAGAGAGAAACAGAAGCTGTGAGTGAGAGAGAGATAGAAAGAGAAGCTGTGAGTGAGAGAGAGAGAGAAGCTGTGTGTGAGAGAGAGAGAAGCTGTGAGTGAGGGAGAGAGAAAGAGAAGCTGTGAGTGAGAGAGAGAGAGGCTGTGAGTGTGTGTGAGAGAGAAAGAGAATCTGTGAGTGAGAGAGAGAGAAGCTGTGAGAGAGAGTGAGAAAGAGAAGGTGTGAGTGAGAAAAAGTGAGAGAGAAGCTGTGAGTGAGAGAGAGAGAGATAGAGAAGCTGTGAGTGAGAGAGAGAGAAGCTGTGAGTGAGAGAGAGAAAGAGAAGTTGTGAGTGAGAGAGAGAAGATGTGTGAGAGAGAGAGAGAAAGAGAAGCTGTGAGTGAGAGAGAGAGAAAGTACGAGAAGCTGTGAGTGAGGCAGAGAGAAAGAAAGAGAAGCTGTGAGTGAGAGAGAGAGGGAGAAAGATAAGATGTGTGTGTGAGAGAGAAAGAGAAGCTGTGAGTGAGAGAGAGAGAAAGAGACGCTGTGATTGAGAGAGAGAGAGAGAGAGAAATAGAAGCTGTGAGTGAGAGAGAGAGAAAGAGAAGCTGTGATTGAGAGTGAGTGAGAGAGAGAAAGAGCAGCTGTGAGTGAGAGAGAGAGAAAGAGAAGCTGTGAGTGAGAGAGAGGGAAAGAGAGAAAGAAAAGATGTGAGAGAGAGAGAGAAAGAGAAGCAGTGAGTGATAGAGAGAGAGAAAGAGAAGCTGTGAGTGAGACAGAGAGAGAGAAAGAGAAGCTGTGAGAGAGGGAGGGAGAAAGAGAAGCTGTGAGAGAGAGAGAGATAAGCTGTGAGTGTGTGTGAGAGAGAAAGAGAAGCTGTGAGTGTGAGAGAGAGAAAGAGAAGCTGTGTGTGAGAGAGAGAGGGAAAGAGAAGCTGTGTGAGAGAGAGAGAGAAAAAAGAAGCTGTGTGTGTGTGAGAGAGAGAAAGAGAAGCTATGAGTGAGATAGAGAGAGAAAGAGAAGCTGTTGGTGAGAGAGAGGGAAAGAGCTGTGAGTGAGAGTGAGAGAGCGAAGCTGTGTGTGTGTGAGAGAGAGAAGATGTGAGTGAGAGAGAAAGTGAAGCTGTGAGTGAGAGAGAGAGAGAGAAGATGTGAGTGAGATAGAGAGAGAAAGACAAGCTGTGAGTGAGAGAGAGAGAAAGAGAAGCTGTGAGTGAGAGAGAGGGAAAGAGAGAAAGAGAAGATGTGAGAGAGAGAGAGAGAAAGAGAAGCAGTGAGTGAGAGAGAGAGAGAAAGAAAGAGAAGCTGTGAGTGAGACAGAGAGAGAGAAAGAGAAGCTGTGAGAGAGAGAGGGAGGGAGAAAGAGAAGCTGTGAGAGAGAGAGAGATAAGCTGTGAGTGTGTGTGTGAGAGAAAGAGAAGCTGTGAGTGTGAGAGAGAGAAAGAGAAGCTGTGAGTGAGAGAGAGAGAAAGTAAGAGAAGCTGTGAGTGAGACAGAGAGAAAGAAAGAGAAGCTGTGAGTGAGAGAGAGTGGGAGAAAGATAAGATGTGAGAGAGAGAGAGAGAAAGAGAAGCTGTGAGTGAGAGAGAGAGAGAAAGAGACGCTGTGATTGAGAGAGAGAGAGAAATAGAAGCTGTGAGTGAGAGAGAGAGAGAAAGAGAAGCTGTGATTGAGAGTGAGAGAGAGAGAGAAAGAGAAGCTGTGATTGAGAGAGAGAAAGAGAAGATGTGAGTGAGAGAGAGGGAGAGAGAGAAAGAGAAGATGTGAGTGAGAGAGAGAGCAAAAGAATCTGTGTGTGTGAGAGAGAGAGAAAGAGAAGCTGTGAGTGAGAGAGAGAGAAAGAGAAGCTGTGAGTGAGAGAGAGGGAAAGAGAGAAAGAGAAGATGTGAGAGAGAGAGAGAGAAAGAGAAGCAGTGAGTGATAGAGAGAGAGAGAGAAAGAGAAGCTGTGAGTGAGACAGAGAGAGAGAAAGAGAAGCTGTGAGAGAGAGAGGGAGGGAGAAAGAGAAGCTGTGAGAGAGAGAGAGATAAGCTGTGAGTGTGTGTGAGAGAGAAAGAGAAGCTGTGAGTGAGAGAGAGAGAGAGAAAGAGAAATTAGAGTGAGAAAGAGAGAGAAAAAGAGAAGCTGTGAGTGGGAGAGAGAGAAAGAGAGTCTGTGAGTGAGAGAGAGAAGCTGTGAGTGAGAGATAGAGAGAGCCTCTATGAGAGAGAGAAAAAGAGAAGCTGTTAATGAGAGAGAGAGAGAAAGAGAAGCTGAGTGAGAGAGAGAGAAAGAGAAGCTGTGAGAGTGACAGAGAAAGAGAAGCTGTGAGTGAGAGAGAGAAAGAGAGTCTGTGTGAGAAACAGAGAGAGATACGGAAGCTGTGAGTGAGAGAGAGAGAGAGAAAGAGAAGCTGTGAGTGAGAGAGAGAGAAAGAGAAGCTGTGAGTGTGAGAGAGAGAAAGAGAAGCTGTGAGTGAGAGAGAGAATGAGAAGCTGAGAGAGAGAAAGAGAAGCTGTGAGAGAGACAGAGAAAGAGAAGCTGTGAGTGAGAGAGAGAAGCTGTGAGAGAGAGAGAGAGAAAGAGAAGCTGTGAGTGAGTGAGAGAGAGAAACTGAAGCTGTGAGTGAGAGAGAGAGAGAGAAAGAGAAGCTGTGAGTGAGAGAGAGAGAGAAAGAGAAGCTGTGAGTGTGTGAGAGAGAAAGAGAAGCTGTGAGTGAGAGAGAGAATGAGAAGCTGAGAGAGAGAAAGAGAAGCTGTGAGAGAGACAGAGAAAGAGAAGCTGTGAGTGAGAGAGAGAAAGAGAGTCTGTGTGAGAAAGAGAGAGAGAAAGAGAAACTGTGAGTGAGAGAAAGAGAAAGAGAAGCTGTGAGTGAGAGAGAGAGAAAGAGAAACTGTGTGTGTGTGTGAGAGAGAAACAGAAGCTGTGAGTGAGAGAGAGAAAGAGAATCTGTGAGTGAGAGAGAGAGAGAAGCTGTGAGAGAGAGAGAAGCTGTGAGTGAGGGAGGGAGAAAGAGAAGCTGTGAGTGAGAGAGAGAGAGGCTGTGAGTGTGTGTGTGAGAGAAAGAGAAGCTGTGAGTGAGAGAGAGAGAAGCTGTGAGAGAGAGAGAGAAAGAAAGAGAAATTAGAGTGAGAAAGAGAGAGAAAAAGAGAAGCTGTAATTGGGAGAGAGAGAAAGAGAGGCTGTGAGTGAGAGAGAGAAGCTGTGAGTGAGAGAGAGAGAGAGCCTCTGTGAGTGAGAGAGAGAGAAAGAGAAGCTGTTAATGAGAGAGAGAGAGAAAGAGAAGCTGTGAGTGAGAGAGAGAGAGAAAGAGAAGCTGTGAGTGAGAGAGAGAGAGAGAAAGAGAAATTAGAGTGAGAAAGAGAGAGAGAAAGAGAAGCTGTGAGTGGGAGAGACAGAAAGAGTGTCTGTGAGTGAGAGAGAGAGAAAGAGAAGCTGTGAGTGAGAGAGAGAGAGAAGCTGTGAGTGAGAGAGAAGGATAAGCCGTGAGAGAAAGGGAAGCTGTAAATGAGAGAGAGAGAGAAAGAGAAGATGTGTGTGAGAGAGAGAGAGAGAAACAGAAGCAGTGAGTGAGAGAGAAAGAAAAATAGAAGCTGTGAGTGAGAATGAGATAGAAAGAGAAGCTGTGAGAGAGTGAGAGAGAGAGAGAGAGAAAGAGAAGCTGTGAGAGAGAAAGAGAGAAGCTGTGAGTGAGAGAGTGAGAGAGAGAAAGAGAAGCTGTGAGTGAGTGAGAGAGAAAGAAAGAGAAGCTGTGAGTGAGAGAGAGAGAGAAGCTGTGAGTGAGTGAGAGAGAGAAAGAGAAGCAGTGAGTGAGAGAGAGAGAGAAAGAGAAGCTGTGAGTTAGAGAAAGAAAGAAAGAGAAGCAGTGAGTGAGAGAGAGAGAAAGAAAGAGAAGCTGTGAGTGAGAGAGAGAGAGAAGCTGTGAGTGAGTGAGAGAGAAAAAGAGAAGCTGTGTGTGAGAGAGAGAGGGAAAGAGAAGCTGTGAGTGAGAGAGAGAGAGAAAAAGAAGCTGTGTGTGTGACAGAGAGAGAAAGAGAAGCTATGAGTGAGATAGAGAGAGAAAGAGAAGCTGTTGGTGAGAGAGAGGGAAAGAGCTGTGAGTGAAAGTGAGAGAGCGAAGCTGTGTGTGTGATAGAGAGAAGATGTGAGTGAGAGAGAAAGTGAAGCTGTGAGTGAGAGAGAGAGAAAGAAGATGTGAGTGAGATAGAGAGAGAAAGAGAAGCTGTGAGTGAGAGAGAGAGAAAGAGAAGCTGTGAGTGAGAGAGAGGGAAAGAGAGAAAGAGAAGATGTGAGAGAGAGAGAGAGAAAGAGAAGCAGTGAGTGAGAGAGAGAGAGAAAGAGAAGCTGTGAGTGAGACAGAGAGAGATAGAGAAGCTGTGAGAGAGAGAGGGAGGGAGAAAGAGAAGCTGTGTGTGAGAGAGAGATAAGCTGTGAGTGTGTGTGAGAGAGAAAGAGAAGCTGTGAGTGTGAGAGAGAGAAAGAGAAGCTGTGAGTGAGAGAGAGAGAAAGTAAGAGAAGCTGTGAGTGAGACAGAGAGAAAGAAAGAGAAGCTGTGAGTGAGAGAGAGAGGTAGAAAGATAAGATGTGTGTGTGAGAGAGAGAGAGAGAAGCTGTGAGTGAGAGAGAGAGAGAAAGAGACGCTGTGATTGAGAGAGAGAGAGAGAGAGAAATAGAAGCTGTGAGTGAGAGAGAGAGAGAAAGAGAAGCTGTGATTGAGAGTGAGAGAGAAAGAGAAGCTGTGATTGAGAGAGAGAGAAAGAGAAGATGTGAGTGAGAGAGAGGGAGAGAGAGAAAGAGAAGATGTGAGTGTGAGAGAGAGAGAAAGAGAAGCAGTGAGTGTGACAGGGAGAGAGTAAAAGAGAAGCTGTGAGTGAGAGAGAGAGAGAAAGAGAAGATGTGAGTTAGAGAAAGAAAGAAAGAGAAGCAGTGAGAGAGAGAGAGAGAAAGAAAGAGAAGCTGTGAGTGAGAGAGAGAGAGAAGCTGTGAGTGAGTGAGAGAGAGAAAGAGAAGCTGTGTGTGTGTGAGAGAGAGAAAGAGAAGCTGAGTGAGAGAGAGAGAGCAAAAGAATCTGTGTGTGTGTGTGAGAGAGAAAGAGAAGCTGTGAGTGAGATAGAGAGAGAAAGAGAAGCTGTTGGTGAGAGAGAGGGAAAGAGCTGTGAGTGAGAGTGAGAGAGCGAAGCTGTGTGTGTGTGTATGTGTGTGAGAGAAGATGTGAGTGAGAGAGAAAGTGAAGCTGTGAGTGAGAGAGAGAGAGAAGAAGTGTGTGAGTGATAGAGAAAGAGAAGCTGTGAGTGAGAGAGAGAGAAAGAGAAGCTGTGAGTGAGAGAGAGGGAAAGAGAGAAAGAGACGATGTGAGTGAGAGAGAGAGAGAAAGAGAAGCAGTGAGTGAGAGAGAGAGAGAGAAAGAGAAGCTGTGAGTGAGACAGAGAGAGAGAAAGAGAAGCTGTGAGAGAGAGAGGGAGGGAGAAAGAGAAGCTGTGTGAGAGAGAGAGATAAGCTGTGAGTGTGTGTGAGAGAGAAAGAGAAGCTGTGAGTGAGAGAGAGAGAAAGAAAGAGAAATTAGAGTGAGAAAGAGAGAGAAAAAGAGAAGCTGTGAGTGGGAGAGAGAGAAAGAGAGTCTGTGAGTGAGAGAGAGAAGCTGTGAGTGAGAGAGAGAGCCTCTGTGAGTGAGAGAGAGAGAAAGAGAAGCTGTTAATGAGAGAGAGAGAAAGAGAAGCTGTGAGTGAGAGAGAGAGAAAGAGAAGTTGTGAGTGAGTGAGAGAGAGAAACGGAAGCTGTGAGTGAGAGAGAGAGAGAGAAAGAAAGAGAAGCTGTGAGAGAGAGAGAGAAAGAGAAGCTGTGAGTGTGAGAGAGAGAAATAGAATCTGTGAGTGAGAGAGAGAGAATGAGAAGCTGAGAGAGAGAGAAAGAGAAGCTGTGAGAGAGACAGAGAAAGAGAAGCTGTGAGTGAGAGAGAGAAAGAGAGTCTGTGTGAGAAAGAGAGAGAGAAAGAGAAACTGTGAGTGAGAGAAAGAGAAAGACAAGCTGTGAGTGTGAGAGAGAGAAAGAGAAACTGTGTGTGTGAGAGAGAGAGAAACAGAAGCTGTGAGTGAGAGAGAGAAAGAGAAGCTGTGAGTGAGAGAGAGAGAGAAGCTGTGAGAGAGAGAGAAGCTGTGAGTGAGGGAGAGAGAAAGAGAAGCTGTGAGTGAGAGAGAGAGAGGCTGTGAGTGTGTGTGTGAGAGAAAGAGAAGCTGTGAGTGAGAGAGAGAGAGAAGATGTGAGAGAGAGTGAGAAAGAGAAGGTGTGAGTGAGAAAAAGAGAGAGAGAAGCTGTGAGTGAGAGAGAGAGAGATAGAGAAGCTGTGGGTGAGAGAGAGAGAAGCTGTGAGTGTGTGAGAGAGAAAGAGAAGCTGTGAGTGAGAGAGAGAGAATGAGAAGCTGAGAGAGAGAGAGAAAGAGAAGCTGTGTGAGAGAGAGAGAAAGAGAAGCTGTGAGTGAGAGAGAGAAAGAGAGTCTGTGTGAGAAAGAGAGAGAGAAAGAGAAACTGTGAGTGAGAGAGAGAGAAAAAAAGAAGCAGTGTGTGTGTGTGAGAGAAAGAGAAGCTGTGAGTGAGATATAGAGAGAAAGAGAAGCTGTTAGTGAGAGAGAGGGAAAGAGAAGCTGTGAGTGAGAGTGAGGGAGAGAAGCTGTGTGTGTGTGAGAGAGAGAAGATATGAGTGTGAGAAAGAAAGAGAAGCTGTGAGTGAGACAGAGAGAGAAAGAGAAGCTGTGAGTGAGACAGAGAGGGAGAAAGAGAAGCTTTGTGTGTGTGAGAGAGAAAGAGAAGCTGTGAGTGAGAGTGAGTGAGATAGAGAGAATGAGAAGCTGTGAGTGAGAGAGAGAGAGAAAGAGAAGCTGTGAGTGAGAGAGAGAGAATGAGAAGCTGTGAGTGAGAGAGAGAAGCTGTGAGTGAGAGAGAGAGAGAAGATGTGAGTGAGAGAGAGAGAGAGAAAGAGAATCTGTGAGTGAGAGAGATAGAAAGTAAGAGAAGCTGTGAGTGAGACAGAGAGAGAAAGAGAAGCTGTGAGTGAGAGACAGAGGGAGAAAGATAAGCTGTGAGAGAGAGAGAAAGAGAAGCTGTGAGTGAGAGAGAGAGAGAAAGAGAAGCTGTGATTGAGCGTGAGAGAGAGAGATAAAGAGAAGCTGTGAGTGAGAGAGAGAGAAAGAGAAGCTGTGAGTGAGAGAGAGAGAAGCTGTGAGTGAGAGAGAAAAAGAGAAGCTGTGATTAAGAGTGAGAGAGAGAAAGAGAAGCTGTGAGTGGGAGAGAGAGAAAGAGAGTCTGTGAGTGAGAGAGAGAGAAAGAGAAGCTGTGAGTGAGTGAGAGAGAGAAAGGGAAGCTGTGAGTGAGAGAGAGAGAAAGAGAACCTGTCAGTGAGAGAGAGAGAGAAAGAAAGAGAAGCTGTGATTGAGAAGGCGAGGGAAAGAGAAGCTGTGAGTGAGTGAGCGAGAGAGAGAGAGAAAGAGAAGCTGTGAGAGAGAAAGAGAGAAGCTGTGAGTGAGAGAGTGAGAGAGAGAAAAGAAGCTGTTAGTGAGTGAGAGAGAGAGAAAGAGATGTGAGTGAGAGAGAGAGAAAGAAAGAGAATCTGTGAGTGAGAGAGAGAGAGAGAAGCTGAGAGTGAGAGAGAGAAATTGAAGCTGTGAGTGAGAGAGAGAGAGAAAGAGAAGCTGTGTGTGTGAGAGAGCAAGATAGTATGAGAAAGAGAGAGTGACAGAGAAGCTGTGAGAGAGAGAGAGAAGCTGTGAGTGAGAGAGTGAGAAAGAGAGTGAGAAAGAGAGAGTAAAAGAGAAGCTGTGAGTGAGAGAGAGAGAGAAGCTGTGACTGAGAGAGAGAAGCTGTGACTGAGAGAGAGAGAGAAAGAGAAGCTGTGAGTGAGAGAGAGAAAGAGAAGCTGTTAATGAGAGAGAGAGAGAAAGAGAAGCTGTGAGTGAGAGAGAGAGAAAGAGAAGCTGTGAGTGAGAGTGAGAGAGAGAAAGAGAAATTAGAGTGAGAAAGAGAGAGAGAAAGAGAAGCTGTGAGTGGGAGAGAGAGAAAGAGTGTCTGTGAGTGAGAGAGAGAGAAAGAGAAGCTGTGAGTGAGAGAGAGAGAGAAGCTGTGAGTGAGAGAGAAGGATAAGCCGTGAGAGAAAGGGAAGCTGTAAATGAGAGAGAGAGAGAGAAAGAGAAGATGTGTGTGAGAGAGAGAGAGAGAAAGAGAAGCAGTGAGTGAGAGAGAAAGAAAAAGAGAAGCTGTGAGTGAGAATGAGATAGAAAGAGAAGCTGTGAGTGAGTGAGAGAGAGAGAGAGAAAGTGAAGCTGTGAGTGAGAGAGAGAGAAGATGTGAGTGAGATAGAGAGAGAAAGAGAAGCTGTGAGTGAGAGAGAGAGAAAGAGAAGCTGTGAGTGAGAGAGAGGGAAAGACAGAAAGAGAAGATGTGAGAGAGAGAGAGAGAGAGAGAAAGAGAAGCAGTGAGTGAGAGAGAGAGAAAAAGAGAAGCTGTGAGTGAGAGAGAGAGAGAAGCTGTGAGTGAGTGAGAGAGAGAAAGAGAAGCAGTGAGTGAGAGAGGGAGAGAAAGAGAAGCTGTGAGTTAGAGAAAGAAAGAAAGAGAAGCAGTGAGTGAGAGAGAGAGAAAGAAAGAGAAGCTGTGAGTGAGACAGAGAGAGAAGCTGTGAGTGAGTGAGAGAGAAAAAGAGAAGCTGTGTGTGAGAGAGAGAGGGGGAAAGAGAAGCTGTGAGTGAGAGAGAGAGAGAAAAAAAGAAGCTGTGTGTGTGTGAGAGAGAGAAAGAGAAGCTATGAGTGAGATAGAGAGAGAAAGAGAAGCTGTTGGTGAGAGAGAGGGAAAGAGCTGTGAGTGAAAGTGAGAGAGCGAGGCTGTGTGTGTGTGATAGAGAGAAGATGTGAGTGAGAGAGAAAGTGAAGCTGTGAGTGAGAGAGAGAGAGAGAAGATGTGAGTGAGATAGAGAGAGAAAGAGAAGCTGTGAGTGAGAGAGAGAGAAAGAGAAGCTGTGAGTGAGAGAGAGGGAAAGAGAGAAAGAGAAGATGTGAGAGAGAGAGAGAGAAAGAGAAGCAGTGAGTAAGAGAGAGAGAGAGAGAGAAAGAGAAGCTGTGAGTGAGACAGAGAGAGAGATAGAGAAGATGTGAGAGAGAGAGGGAGGGAGAAAGAGAAGCTGTGAGAGAGAGAGAGATAAGCTGTGAGTGTGTGTGAGAGAGAAAGAGAAGCTGTGAGTGTGAGAGAGAGAAAGAGAAGCTGTGAGTGAGAGAGAGAGAAAGTAAGAGAAGCTGTGAGTGAGACAGAGAGAAAGAGAGAGAAGCTGTGAGTGAGAGAGAGAGGTAGAAAGATAAGATGTGAGAGAGAGAGAGAGAGAGAGAGAAGCTGTGAGTGAGAGAGAGAGAAAGAGACGCTGTGATTGAGAGAGAGAGAGAGAAATAGAAGCTGTGAGTGAGAGAGAGAGAGAAAGAGAAGCTGTGATTGAGAGTGAGAGAGAGAGAGAAAGAGAAGCTGTGATTGAGAGAGAGAGAAAGAGAAGATGTGAGTGAGAGAGAGGGAGAGAGAGAAAGAGAAGATGTGAGTGTGAGAGAGAGAGAAAGAGAAGCAGTGAGTGTGACAGGGAGAGAGTAAAAGAGAAGCTGTGAGTGAGAGAGAGAGAGAAAGAGAAGCTGTGAGTTAGAGAAAGAAAGAAAGAGAAGCAGTGAGTGAGAGAGAAAGAAAGAAAGAAAGAGAAGCTGTGAGTGAGAGAGAGAGAGAAGCTGTGAGTGAGAGAGAGAGAGAAAGAGAAGCTGTGTGTGTGTGAGAGAGAGAAAGAGAAGCTGTGAGTGAGAGAGTGAGAGCAAAAGAATCTGTGTGTGTGTGTGAGAGAGAAAGAGAAGCTGTGAGTGAGATAGAGAGAGAAAGAGAAGCTGTTGGTGAGAGAGAGGGAAAGAGCTGTGAGTGAGAGTGAGAGAGCGAAGCTGTGTGTGTGTGTGAGAGAGAAGATGTGAGTGAGAGAGAAAGTGAAGCTGTGAGTGAGAGAGAGAGAAGATGTGTGTGAGTGATAGAGAAAGAGAAGCTGTGAGTGAGAGAGAGAGAAAGAGAAGCTGTGAGTGAGAGAGAGGGAAAGAGAAAGAGAAGATGTGAGAGAGAGAGAGAGAAAGAGAAGCAGTGAGTGAGACAGAGAGAGAGAAAGAGAAGCTGTGAGAGAGAGAGGGAGGGAGAAAGAGAAGCTGTGAGAGAGAGAGAGATAAGCTGTGAGTGTGTGTGAGAGAGAAAGAGAAGCTGTGAGTGAGAGAGAGAGAAAGAAAGAGAAATTAGAGTGAGAAAGAGAGAGAAAAAGAGAAGCTGTGAGTGGGAGAGAGAGAAAGAGAGTCTGTGAGTGAGAGAGAGAAGCTGTGAGTGAGAGAGAGAGAGAGCCTCTGTGAGTGAGAGAGAGAAAAAGAGAAGCTGTTAATGAGAGAGAGAGAAAAAGAGAAGCTGTGAGTGAGAGAGAGAGAAAGAGAAGCTGTGAGTGAGTGAGAGAGAGAAACGGAAGCTGTGAGTGAGAGAGAGAGAGAGAAAGAGAAGCTGTGAGTGAGAGAGAGAGAGAAAGAGAAGCTGTGAGTGTGTGAGAGAGAAAGAGAAGCTGTGAGTGAGAGAGAGAGAATGAGAAGCTGAGAGAGAGAAAGAGAAGCTGTGAGAGAGACAGAGAAAGAGAAGCTGTGAGTGAGAGAGAGAAAGAGAGTCTGTGTGAGAAAGAGAGAGAGAAAGAGAAACTGTGAGTGAGAGAAAGAGAAAGAGAAGCTGTGAGTGAGAGAGAGAGAAAGAGAAACTGTGTGTGTGAGAGAGAGAGAAACAGAAGCTGTGAGTGAGAGAGAGAAAGAGAAGCTGTGAGTGAGAGAGAGAGAGAAGCTGTGAGAGAGAGAGAGAAGCTGTGAGTGAGGGAGAGAGAAAGAGAAGCTGTGAGTGAGAGAGAGAGAGGCTGTGAGTGTGAGTGTGAGAGAAAGAGAAGCTGTGAGTGAGAGAGAGAGAGAAGCTGTGAGAGAGAGAGAGAGAAAGAAAGAGAAATTAGAGTGAGAAAGAGAGAGAAAAAGAGAAGCTGTGAGTGGGAGAGAGAGAAAGAGAGTCTGTGAGTGAGAGAGAGAAGCTGTGAGTGAGAGAGAGAGAGAGCCTCTGTGAGTGAGAGAGAGAGAAAGAGAAGCTGTTAATGAGAGAGAGAGAGAAAGAGAAGCTGTGAGTGAGAGAGAGAGAAAGAGAAGCTGTGAGTGAGAGAGAGAGAGAGAAAGAGAAATTAGAGTGAGAAAGAGAGAGAGAAAGAGAAGCTGTGAGTGGGTGAGACAGAAAGAGTGTCTGTGAGTGAGAGAGAGAGAAAGAGTAGCTGTGAGTGAGAGAGAGAGAGAAGCTTTGAGTGAGAGAGAAGGATAAGCCGTGAGAGAAAGGGAAGCTGTAAATGAGAGAGAGAGAGAAAGAGAAGATGTGTGTGAGAGAGAGAGAGAGAAAGAGAAGCAGTGAGTGAGAGAGAAAGAAAAAGAGAAGCTGTGAGTGAGAATGAGATAGAAAGAGAAGCTGTGAGTGAGTGAGAGAGAGATAGAGAAAGAGAAGCTGTGAGAGAGAAAGAGAGAAGCTGTGAGTGAGAGTGAGAGAGAGAAAGAGAAGCTGTGAGTGAGTGAGAGAGAAAGAAAGAGAAGCTGTGAGTGAGAGAGAGAGAGAAGCTGTGAGTGAGTGAGAGAGAGAAAGAGAAGCAGTGAGTGAGAGAGAGAGAAAGAGAAGCTGTGAGTTAGAGAAAGAAAGAAAGAGAAGCAGTGAGTGAGAGAGAGAGAAAGAAAGAGAAGCTGTGAGTGAGAGAGAGAGAGAAGCTGTGAGTGAGTGAGAGAGAAAAAGAGAAGCTGTGTGAGAGAGAGAGAGGGAAAGAGAAGCTGTGAGTGAGAGAGAGAGAGAGAAAAAGAAGCTGTGTGTGTGAGAGAGAGAGAAAGAGAAGCTATGAGTGAGATAGAGAGAGAAAGAGAAGCTGTTGGTGAGAGAGAGGGAAAGAGCTGTGAGTGAAAGTGAGAGAGCGAAGCTGTGTGTGTGTGATAGAGAGAAGATGTGAGTGAGAGAGAAAGTGAAGCTATGAGTGAGAGAGAGAGAGAGAAGATGTGAGTGAGATAGAGAGAGAAAGAGAAGCTGTGAGTGAGAGAGAGAGAGAAGCTGTGAGTGAGAGAGAGGGAAAGAGAGAAAGAGAAGATGTGAGAGAGAGAGAGAAAGAGAAGCAGTGAGTGAGAGAGAGAGAGAGAAAGAGAAGCTGTGAGTGAGACAGAGAGAGAGAAAGAGAAGCTGTGAGAGAGAGAGGGAGGGAGAAAGAGAAGCTGTGAGTGAGAGAGAGAGAAAGAAAGAGAAATTAGAGTGAGAAAGAGAGAGAAAAAGAGAAGCTGTGAGTGGGAGAGAGAGAAAGAGAGTCTGTGAGTGAGAGAGAGAAGCTGTGAGTGAGAGATAGAGAGAGCCTCTATGAGTGAGAGAGAGAAAAAGAGAAGCTGTTAATGAGAGAGAGAGAGAAAGAGAAGCTGTGAGTGAGAGAGAGAGAAAGAGAAGCTGTGAGTGAGTGAGAGAGAGAAACGGAAGCTGTGAGTGAGAGAGAGAGAGAAAGAGAAGCTGTGAGTGAGAGAGAGAGAAAGAGAAGCTGTGAGTGTGAGAGAGAGAAAGAGAAGCTGTGAGTGAGAGAGAGAGAATGAGAAGCTGAGAGAGAGAAAGAGAAGCTGTGAGAGAGACAGAGAAAGAGAAGCTGTGAGTGAGAGAGAGAAAGAGAGTCTGTGTGAGAAAGAGAGAGAGAAAGAGAAGCTGTGAGTGAGAGAGAGAAAGAGAAACTGTGTGTGTGAGAGAGAGAGAAACAGAAGCTGTGAGTGAGAGAGAGAAAGAGAAGCTGTGAGTGAGAGAGAGAGAGAAGCTGTGAGAGAGAGAGAAGCTGTGAGTGAGGGAGAGAGAAAGAGAAGCTGTGAGTGAGAGAGAGGCTGTGAGTGTGTGTGTGAGAGAAAGAGAAGCTGTGAGTGAGAGAGAGAGAAGCTGTGAGAGAGAGAGAGAGAAAGAAAGAGAAATTAGAGTGAGAAAGAGAGAGAAAAAGAGAAGCTGTGAGTGGGAGAGAGAGAAAGAGAGTCTGTGAGTGAGAGAGAGAAGCTGTGAGTGAGAGAGAGAGAGAGCCTCTGTGAGTGAGAGAGAGAGAAAGAGAAGCTGTGAGTGAGGCAGAGAGAGAGAAAGAGAAGCTGTGAGAGAGAGAGGGAGGGAGAAAGAGAAGCTGTGAGAGAGAAAGATAAGCTGTGAGTGTGTGAGAGAGAGAAAGAGAAGCTGTGAGTGTGAGAGAGAGAAAGAGAAGCTGTGAGTGAGAGAGAGAGAAAGTAAGAGAAGCTGTGAGTGAGACAGAGAGAAAGAAAGAGAAGCTGTGAGTGAGAGAGAGGGAGAAAGATAAGATGTGAGAGAGAGAGAGAGAAAGAGAAGCTGTGAGTGAGAGAGAGAGAAAGAGAAGATCTGAGTGAGAGAGAGGGAGAGAGAGAAAGAGAAGATGTGAGTGAAAGAGAGAGAGAAAGAGAAGCAGTGAGTGTGACAGGGAGAGAGTAAAAGAGAAGCTGTGAGTGAGAGAGAGAGAGAAAGAGAAGCTGTGAGTTAGAGAAAGAAAGAAAGAGAAGCAGTGAGTGAGAGAGAGAGAAAGAAAGAAAGAGAAGTTGTGAGTGAGAGAGAGAGAAGCTGCGAGTGAGTGAGAGAGAGAAAGAGAAGCTGTGTGTGAGAGAGAGAGGGAAAGAGAAGCTGTGAGTGAGAGAGAGAGACAAAAAGAAGCTGTGTGTGTGTGAGAGAGAGAAAGAGAAGCTATGAGTGAGATAGAGAGAGAAAGAGAAGCTGTTGGTGAGAGAGAGGGAAAGAGCTGTGAGTGAGAGTGAGAGAGCGAAGCTGTGTGTGTGTGTGAGAGAGAAGATGTGAGTGAGAGAGAAAGTGAAGCTGTGAGTGAGAGAGAGAGAAGATGTGAGTGAGATAGAGAGAGAAAGAGAAGCTGTGAGTGAGAGAGAGAGAAAGAGAAGCTGTGAGTGAGAGAGAGGGAAAGACAGAAAGAGAAGATGTGAGAGAGAGAGAGAGAGAGAGAAAGAGAAGCAGTGAGTGAGAGAGAGAGAGAGAGAGAAAGAGAAGCTGTGAGTGAGACAGAGAGAGAGAAAGAGAAGCTGTGAGAGAGAGAGGGAGGGAGAAAGAGAAGCTGTGAGAGAGAGAGATAAGCTGTGAGTGTGTGAGAGAGAGAAAGAGAAGCTGTGAGTGTGTGAGAGAGAAAGAGAAGCTTTGAGTGAGAGAGAGAGAAAGTAAGAGAAGCTGTGAGTGAGACAGAGAGAAAGAAAGAGAAGCTGTGAGTGAGAGAGAGAGGGAGAAAGATAAGATGTGTGAGAGAGAGAGAGAAAGAGAAGCTGTGAGTGAGAGAGAGAGAGAAAGATACGCTGTGATTGAGAGAGAGAGAGAGAGAAAGAGAAGCTGTGAGTGAGAGAGAGAGAGAAAGAGAAGCTGTGATTGAGAGTGAGAGAGAGAGAAAGTGAAGCTGTGATTGAGAGAGAGAAAGAGAAGATGTGAGTGAGAGAGAGGGAGAGAGAGAAAGAGAAGTTGTGAGTGAGAGAGAGAGCAAAAGAATCTGTGTGTGTGTGAGAAAGAGAAAGAGAAGCTGTGAGTGAGAGAGAGAGAAAGAGAAGCTGTGAGTGAGAGAGGGGGAAAGAGAGAAAGAGAAGATGTGAGAGAGAGAGAGAGAAAGAGAAGCAGTGAGTGATAGAGAGAGAGAGAGAAAGAGAAGCTGTGTGAGAGAGAGAGATAAGCTGTGAGGGTGTGTGAGAGAGAAAGAGAAGCTGTGAGTGAGAGAGAGAGAAAGAAAGAGAAATTAGAGTGAGAAAGAGAGAGAAAAAGAGAAGCTGTGAGTGGGAGAGAGAGAAAGAGAGTCTGTGAGTGAGAGAGAGAAGCTGTGAGTGAGAGAGAGAGAGAGCCTCTGTGAGTGAGAGAGAGAAAAAGAGAAGCTGTTAATGAGAGAGAGAGAGAAAGAGAAGCTGTGAGTGAGAGAGAGAGAAAGAGAAGCTGTGAGTGAGTGAGAGAGAGAAACGGAAGCTGTGAGTGAGAAAGAGAGAGAGAAAGAGAAGCTGTGAGTGAGAGAGAGAGAAAGAGAAGCTGTGAGTGTGTGAGAGAGAAAGAGAAGCTGTGAGTGAGAGAGAGAGAATGAGAAGCTGAGAGAGAGAAAGAGAAGCTGTGAGAGAGACAGAGAAAGAGAAGCTGTGAGTGAGAGAGAGAAAGAGAGTCTGTGTGAGAAAGAGAGAGAGAAAGAGAAACTGTGAGTGAGAGAAAGAGAAAGAGAAGCTGTGAGTGAGAGAGAGAGAAAGAGAAACTGTGTGTGTGTGAGAGAGAGAAACAGAAGCTGTGAGTGAGAGAGAGAAAGAGAAGCTGTGAGTGAGAGAGAGAGAGAAGCTGTGTGAGAGAGAGAGAGAAGCTGTGAGTGAGGGAGAGAGAAAGAGAAGCTGTGAGTGAGAGAGAGAGAGGCTTTGAGTGTGTGTGTGAGAGAAAGAGAAGCTGTGAGTGAGAGAGAGAGAGAAGCTGTGAGAGAGAGAGAAAGAAAGAGAAATTAGAGTGAGAAAGAGAGAGAAAAAGAGAGGCTGTGAGTGGGAGAGAGAGAAAGAGAGTCTGTGAGTGAGAGAGAGAAGCTGTGAGTGAGAGAGAGAGAGAGCCTCTGTGAGTGAGAGAGAGAGAAAGAGAAGCTGTTAATGAGAGAGAGAGAGAAAGAGAAGCTGTGAGTGAGAGAGAGAGAAAGAGAAGCTGTGAGTGAGAGAGAGAGAGAAAGAGAAATTAGAGTGAGAAAGAGAGAGAGAAAGAGAAGCTGTGAGTGGGAGAGACAGAAAGAGTGTCTGTGAGTGAGAGAGAGAGAAAGAGAAGCTGTGAGTGAGAGAGAGAGAAGCTGTGAGTGAGAGAGAACGATAAGCCGTGAGAGAAAGGGAAGCTGTAAATGAGAGAGAGAGAGAAAGAGAAGATGTGTGTGTGAGAGAGAGAGAGAAAGAGAAGCAGTGAGTGAGAGAGAAAGAAAAAGAGAATCTGTGAGTGAGAATGAGATAGAAAGAGAAGCTGTGAGTGAGTGAGAGAGAGATAGAGAAAGAGAAGCTGTGAGAAAGAAAGAGAGAAGCTGTGAGTGAGAGTGAGAGAGAGAAAGAGAAGCTGTGAGTGAGTGAGAGAGAAAGAAAGAGAAGCTGTGAGTGAGAGAGAGAGAAGCTGTGAGTGAGTGAGAGAGAGAAAGAGAAGCAGTGAGTGAGAGAGAGAGAGAAAGAGAAGCTGTGAGTTAGAGAAAGAAAGAAAGAGAAGCAGTGAGTGAGAGAGAGAGAGAGAAAGAGAAGCTGTGAGTGAGAGAGAGAGAGAAGCTGTGAGTGAGTGAGAGAGAAAAAGAGAAGCTGTGTGTGAGAGAGAGAGGGAAAGAGAAGCTGTGAGTGAGAGAGAGAGAGAGAAAAAGAAGCTGTGTGTGTGTGAGAGAGAGAAAGAGAAGCTATGAGTGAGATAGAGAGAGAAAGAGAAGCTGTTGGTGAGAGAGAGGGAAAGAGCTGTGAGTGAAAGTGAGAGAGCGAAGCTGTGTGTGTGTGATAGAGAGAAGATGTGAGTGAGAGAGAAAGTGAAGCTGTGAGTGAGAGAGAGAGAGAGAAGATGTGAGTGAGATAGAGAGAGAAAGAGAAGCTGTGAGTGAGAGAGAGAGAGAAGCTGTGAGTGAGAGAGAGGGAAAGAGAGAAAGAGAAGATGTGTGAGAGAGAGAAAGAGAAGCAGTGAGTGAGAGAGAGAGAGAGAGAAAGTGAAGCTGTAAGTGAGACAGAGAGAGAGAAAGAGAAGCTGTGAGAGAGAGAGGGAGGGAGAAAGAGAAGCTGTGAGAGAGAGAGATAAGCTGTGAGTGTGTGTGAGAGAGAAAGAGAAGCTGTGAGTGAGAGAGAGAGAAAGAAAGAGAAATTAGAGTGAGAAAGAGAGAGAAAAAGAGAAGCTGTGAGTGGGAGAGAGAGAAAGAGAGTCTGTGAGTGAGAGAGAGAAGCTGTGAGTGAGAGATAGAGAGAGCCTCTATGAGTGAGAGAGAGAAAAAGAGAAGCTGTTAATGAGAGAGAGAGAGAAAGAGAAGCTGTGAGTGAGAGAGAGAGAAAGAGAAGCTGTGAGTGAGTGAGAGAGAGAAACGGAAGCTGTGAGTGAGAGAGAGAGAGAGAAAGAGAAGCTGTGAGTGAGAGAGAGAGAAAGAGAAGCTGTGAGTGTGAGAGAGAGAAAGAGAAGCTGTGAGTGAGAGAGAGAGAATGAGAAGCTGAGAGAGAGAAAGAGAAGCTGTGAGAGAGACAGAGAAAGAGAAGCTGTGAGTGAGAGAGAGAAAGAGAGTCTGTGTGAGAAAGAGAGAGAGAAAGAGAAACTGTGAGTGAGAGAAAGAGAAAGAGAAGCTGTGAGTGAGAGAGAGAGAAAGAGAAACTGTGTGTGTGTGAGAGAGAGAAAGAGAAACTGTGAGTGAGAGAGAGAAAGAGAAGCTGTGAGTGAGAGAGAGAGAGAAGCTGTGAGAGAGAGAGAAGCTGTGAGTGAGGGAGAGAGAAAGAGAAGCTGTGAGTGAGAGAGAGAGAGGCTGTGAGTGTGTGTGTGAGAGAAAGAGAAGCTGTGAGTGAGAGAGAGAGAGAAGCTGTGAGAGAGAGAGAGAGAAAGAAAGAGAAATTAGAGTGAGAAAGAGAGAGAAAAAGAGAAGCTGTGAGTGGGAGAGAGAGAAAGAGAGTCTGTGAGTGAGAGAGAGAAGCTGTGAGTGAGAGAGAGAGAGAGCCTCTGTGAGTGAGAGAGAGAGAAAGAGAAGCTGTTAATGAGAGAGAGAGAGAAAGAAAGAGAAGCTGTGAGTGAGAGAGAGAAAGAGAAGCTGTGAGTGAGAGAGAGAGAGAGAAAGAGAAATTAGAGTGAGAAAGAGAGAGAAAGAGAAGCTGTGAGGGGGAAAGACAGAAAGAGTGTCTGTGAGAGAGAGAGAGAGAAAGAGAAGCTGTGAGTGAGAGAGAGAGAGAAGCTGTGAGTGAGAGAGAAGGATAAGCCGTGAGAGAAAGGGAAGCTGTAAATGAGAGAGAGAGAGAAAGAGAAGATGTGTGAGAGAGAGAGAGAGAAAGAGAAGCAGTGAGTGAGAGAGAAAGAAAAAGAGAAGCTGTGAGTGAGAATGAGATAGAAAGAGAAGCTGAGAGTGAGTGAGAGAGAGATAGAGAAAGAGAAGCTGTGAGAGAGAAAGAGAGAAGCTGTGAGAGAGAGAGTGAGAGAGAGAAAGAGAAGCTGTGAGTGAGTGAGAGAGAAAGAAAGAGAAGCTGTGAGTGAGAGAGAGAGAAGCTGTGAGTGAGTGAGAGAGAGAAAGAGAAGCAGTGAGTGAGAGAGAGAGAGAAAGAGAAGCTGTGAGTTAGAGAAAGAAAGAAAGAGAAGCAGTGAGTGAGAGAGAGAGAAAGAAAGAGAAGCTGTGAGTGAGAGAGAGAGAGAAGCTGTGAGTGAGTGAGAGAGAAAAAGAGAAGCTGTGTGTGAGAGAGAGAGGGAAAGAGAAGCTGTGAGTGAGAGAGAGAGAGAAAAAGAAGCTGTGTGTGAGAGAGAGAGAGAAAGAGAAGCTATGAGTGAGATAGAGAGAGAAAGAGAAGCTGTTGGTGAGAGAGAGGGAAAGAGCTGTGAGTGAAAGTGAGAGAGCGAAGCTGTGTGTGTGTGATAGAGAGAAGATGTGAGTGAGAGAGAAAGTGAAGCTGTGAGTGAGAGAGAGAGAGAGAAGATGTGAGTGAGATAGAGAGAGAAAGAGAAGCTGTGAGTGAGAGAGAGAAAGAGAAGCTGTGAGTGAGAGAGAGGGAAAGAGAGAAAGAGAAGATGTGAGAGAGAGAGAGAGAAAGAGAAGCAGTGAGTGAGAGAGAGAGAGAGAGAGAAAGAGAAGCTGTGAGTGAGACAGAGAGAGAGATAGAGAAGCTGTGAGAGAGAGAGGGAGGGAGAAAGAGAAGCTGTGTGTGAGAGAGATAAGCTGTGAGTGTGTGTGAGAGAGAAAGAGAAGCTGTGAGTGTGAGAGAGAGAAAGAGAAGCTGTGAGTGAGAGAGAGAGAAAGTAAGAGAAGCTGTGAGTGAGACAGAGAGAAAGAAAGAGAAGCTGTGAGTGAGAGAGAGAGGTAGAAAGATAAGATGTGTGTGTGTGTGAGAGAGAGAGAGCAGCTGTGAGTGAGAGAGAGAGAGAAAGAGACGCTGTGATTGAGAGAGAGAGAGAGAGAGAAATAGAAGCTGTGAGTGAGAGAGAGAGAGAAAGAGAAGATGTGAGTGAGAGAGAGGGAGAGAGAGAAAGAGAAGATGTGAGTGTGAGAGAGAGAGAAAGAGAAGCAGTGAGTGTGACAGGGAGAGAGTAAAAGAGAAGCTGTGAGTGTGAGAGAGAGAGAAAGAGAAGCTGTGAGTTAGAGAAAGAAAGAAAGAGAAGCAGTGAGTGAGAGAGAGAGAAAGAAAGAGAAGCTGTGAGTGAGAGAGAGAGAGAAGCTGTGAGTGAGTGAGAGAGAGAAAGAGAAGCTGTGTGTGTGTGAGAGAGAGAAAGAGAAGCTGTGAGTGAGAGAGAGAGAGCAAAAGAATCTCTCTGTGTGTGTGAGAGAGAAAGAGAAGCTGTGAGTGAGATAGAGAGAGAAAGAGAAGCTGTTGGTGAGAGAGAGGGAAAGAGCTGTGAGTGAGAGTGAGAGAGTGAAGCTGTGTGTGTGTGAGAGAGAGAAGATGTGAGTGAGAGAGAAAGTGAAGCTGTGAGTGAGAGAGAGAGAGAGAAGATGTGTGTGAGTGATAGAGAAAGAGAAGCTGTGAGTGAGAGAGAGAGAAAGAGAAGCTGTGAGTGAGAGAGAGGGAAAGAGAGAAAGAGAAGATGTGAGTGAGAGAGAGAGAGAAAGAGAAGCAGTGAGTGAGAGAGAGAGAGAGAAAGAGAAGCTGTGAGTGAGACAGAGAGAGAGAAAGAGAAGCTGTGAGAGAGAGAGGGAGGGAGAAAGAGAAGCTGTGTGAGAGAGAGAGATAAGCTGTGAGTGTGTGTGAGAGAGAAAGAGAAGCTGTGAGTGAGAGAGAGAGAAAGAAAGAGAAATTAGAGTGAGAAAGAGAGAGAAAAAGAGAAGCTGTGAGTGGGAGAGAGAGAAAGAGAGTCTGTGAGTGAGAGAGAGAAGCTGTGAGTGAGAGAGAGAGAGAGCCTCTGTGAGTGAGAGAGAGAGAAAGAGAAGCTGTTAATGAGAGAGAGAGAGAGAAAGAGAAGCTGTGAGTGAGAGAGAGAGAAAGAGAAGCTGTGAGTGAGAGAGAGAGAGAAAGAGAAATTAGAGTGAGAAAGAGAGAGAGAAAGAGAAGCTGTGAGAGGGAGAGAGAGAAAGAGTGTCTGTGAGTGAGAGAGAGAGAAAGAGAAGCTGTGAGTGAGAGAGAGAGAAAAGCTGTGAGTGAGAGAGAAGGATAAGCCGTGAGAGAAAGGGAAGCTGTAAATGAGAGAGAGAGAGAGAAAGAGAAGATGTGTGAGAGAGAGAGAGAGAGAAAGAGAAGCAGTGAGTGAGAGAGAAAGAAAAAGAGAAGCTGTGAGTGAGAATGAGATAGAAAGAGAAGCTGTGAGTGAGTGAGAGAGAGATAGAGAAAGAGAAGCTGTGAGAGAGAAAGAGAGAAGCTGTGAGTGAGAGAGTGAGAGAGAGAGAGAAAGAGAAGCTGTGAGTGAGTGAGAGAGAAAGAAAGAGAAGCTGTGAGTGAGAGAGAGAGAGAAGCTGTGAGTGAGTGAGAGAGAGAAAGAGAAGCTGTTAATGAGAGAGTGAGAGAAAGAGAAGCTGTGAGTGAGAGAGAGAGAAAGAGAAGCTGTGAGTGAGAGTGAGAGAGAGAAAGAGAAATTAGAGTGAGAAAGAGAGAGAGAAAGAGAAGCTGAGAGTGGGAGAGAGAGAAAGAGTGTCTGTGAGTGAGAGAGAGAGAAAGAGAAGCTGTGAGTGAGGGAGAGAGAGAAGCTGTGAGTGAGAGAGAAGGATAAGCCGTGAGAGAAAGGGAAGCTGTAAATGAGAGAGAGAGAGAGAGAGAGAAGATGTGTGTGTGTGAGAGAGAGAAAGAGAAGCAGTGAGTGAGAGAGAAAGAAAAAGAGAAGCTGTGAGTGAGAATGAGATAGAAAGAGAAGCTGTGAGTGAGTGAGAGAGAGATAGAGAAAGAGAAGCTGTGAGAGAGAAAGAGAGAAGCTGTGAGTGAGAGAGTGAGATAGAGAAAGAGAAGCTGTGAGTGAGTGAGAGAGAAAGAAAGAGAAGCTGTGAGTGAGAGAGAGAGAAGCTGTGAGTGAGTGAGAGAGAGAAAAAGAAGCAGTGAGTGAGAGAGAGAGAGAAAGAGAAGCTGTGAGTTAGAGAAAGAAAGAAAGAGAAGCAGTGAGTGAGAGAGAGAGAAAGAAAGAGAAGCTGTGAGTGAGACAGAGAGAGAAGCTGTGAGTGAGTGAGAGAGAAAAAGAGAAGCTGTGTGTGAGAGAGAGAGGGGGAAAGAGAAGCTGTGAGTGAGAGAGAGAGAGAAAAAGAAGCTGTGTGTGTGAGAGAGAGAGAAAGAGAAGCTATGAGTGAGATAGAGAGAGATAGAGAAGCTGTTGGTGAGAGAGAGGGAAAGAGCTGTGTGTGAAAGTGAGAGAGCGAGGCTGTGTGTGTGTGATAGAGAGAAGATGTGAGTGAGAGAGAAAGTGAAGCTGTGAGTGAGAGAGAGAGAGAGAAGATGTGAGTGAGATAGAGAGAGAAAGAGAAGCTGTGAGTGAGAGAGAGAGAAAGAGAAGCTGTGAGTGAGAGAGAGGGAAAGAAAGAGAGAAAGAGAAGATGTGAGAGAGAGAGAGAGAAAGAGAAGCAGTGAGTAAGAGAGAGAGAGAGAGAGAAAGAGAAGCTGTGAGTGAGACAGAGAGAGAGATAGAGAAGCTGTGAGAGAGAGAGGGAGGGAGAAAGAGAAGCTGTGAGAGAGAGAGAGATAAGCTGTGAGTGTGTGTGAGAGAGAAAGAGAACCTGTGAGTGTGAGAGAGAGAAAGAGAAGCTGTGAGTGAGAGAGAGAGAAAGTAAGAGAAGCTGTGAGTGAGACAGAGAGAAAGAGAGAGAAGCTGTGAGTGAGACAGAGAGGTAGAAAGATATGATGTGTGTGTGTGAGAGAGAGAGAAGCTTGAGTGAGAGAGAGAGAAAGAGACGCTGTGATTGAGAGAGAGAGAGAGAAATAGAAGCTGTGAGTGAGAGAGAGAGAAAGAGAAGCTGTGAGTGAGAGAGAGGGAAAGAGAGAAAGAGAAGATGTGAGTGAGAGAGAGAGAGAAAGAGAAGCAGTGAGTGAGAGAGAGAGAGAGAGAGAGAGAGAAGCTGTGAGTGAGACAGAGAGAGAGAAAGAGAAGCTGTGAGAGAGAGAGGGAGGGAGAAAGTGAAGCTGTGTGAGAGAGAGAGATAAGCTGTGAGTCTGCGTGAGAGAGAAAGAGAAGCTGTGAGTGAGAGAGAGAGAAAGAAAGAGAAATTAGAGTGAGAAAGAGAGAGAAAAAGAGAAGCTGTGAGTGGGAGAGAGAGAAAGAGAGTCTGTGAGTGAGAGAGAGAAGCTGTGAGTGAGAGAGAGAGAGAGCCTCTGTGAGTGAGAGAGAGAGAAAGAGAAGCTGTTAATGAGAGAGAGAGAGAGAAAGAGAAGCTGTGAGTGAGAGAGAGAGAAAGAGAAGCAGTGAGTGAGAGAGAGAGAGAGAAAGAGAAATTAGAGTGAGAAAGAGAGAGAGAAAGAGAAGCTGTGAGAGGGAGAGAGAGAAAGAGTGTCTGTGAGTGAGAGAGAGAGAAAGAGAAGCTGTGAGTGAGAGAGAGAGAGAAGCTGTGAGTGAGAGAGAAGGATAAGCCGTGAGAGAAAGGGAAGCTGTAAATGAGAGAGAGAGAGAGAAAGAGAAGATGTGTGTGAGAGAGAGAGAGAGAAAGAGAAGCAGTGAGTGAGAGAGAAAGAAAAAGAGAAGCTGTGAGTGAGAATGAGATAGAAAGTGAAGCTGTGAGTGAGTGAGAGAGAGATAGAGAAAGAGAAGCTGTGAGAGAGAAAGAGAGAAGCTGTGAGTGAGAGAGTGAGAGAGAGAAAGAGAAGCTGTGAGTGAGTGAGAGAGAAAGAAAGAGAAGCTGTGAGTGAGAGAGAGAGAGAAGCTGTGAGTGAGTGAGAGAGAGAAAGAGAAGCAGTGAGTGAGAGAGAGAGAAAGAGAAGCTGTGAGTTAGAGAAAGAAAGAAAGAGAATTAGTGAGTGAGAGAGAGAAAGAAAGAGAAGCTGTGAGTGAGAGAGAGAGAGAAGCTGTGAGTGAGTGAGAGAGAGAAAGAGAAGCTGTGTGTGAGAGAGAGAGGGAAAGAGAAGCTGTGAGAGAGAGAGAGAAAAAGAAGCTGTGTGTGTGAGAGAGAGAAAGAGAAGCTATGAGTGACATAGAGAGAGAAAGAGAAGCTGTTGGTGAGAGAGAGGGAAAGAGCTGTGAGTGAAAGTGAGAGAGCGAAGCTGTGTGTGTGTGATAGAGAGAAGATGTGAGTGAGAGAGAAAGTGAAGCTGTGAGTGAGAGAGAGAGAGAGAGAAGATGTGAGTGAGATAGAGAGAGAAAGAGAAGCTGTGAGTGAGAGAGAGAGAAAGAGAAGCTGTGAGTGAGAGAGAGGGAAAGAGAGAAAGAGAAGATGTGAGAGAGAGAGAGAGAGAAAGAGAAGCAGTGAGTGAGAGAGAGAGAGAGAGAGAGAGAAGCTGTGAGTGAGACAGAGAGAGAGATAGAGAAGTTGTGAGAGAGAGAGGGAGGGAGAAAGAGAAGCTGTGTGTGAGAGAGAGATAAGCTGTGAGTGTGTGTGTGAGAGAAAGAGAAGCTGTGAGTGTGTGAGAGAGAAAGAGAAGCTGTGAGAGAGAGAGAGAGAAAGAAATAGAAGCTGTGAGTGAGAGAGAGAGAGAAAGAGAAGCTGTGACTGAGAGTGAGAGAGAGAGAGAAAGAGAAGCTGTGATTGAGAGAGAGAGAAAGAGAAGATGTGAGTGAGAGAGAGGGAGAGAGAGAAAGAGAAGATGTGAGTGTGTGAGAGAGAGAGAAAGAGAAGCAGTGAGTGTGACAGGGAGAGAGTAAAAGAGAAGCTGTGAGTGAGAGAGAGAGAGAAAGAGAAGCTGTGAGTTAGAGAAAGAAAGAAAGAGAAGCAGTGAGTGAGAGAGAGAGAAAGAAAGAGAAGCTGTGAGTGAGAGAGAGAGAGAAGCTGTGAGTGAGTGAGAGAGAGAAAGAGAAGCTGTGTGTGTGTGAGAGAGAGAAAGAGAAGCTGTGAGTGAGAGAGGGAGAGCAAAAGAATCTGTGTGTGTGAGAGAGAGAGAAAGAGAAGCTGTGAGTGAGATAGAGAGAGAAAGAGAAGCTGTTGGTGAGAGAGAGGGAAAGAGCTGTGAGTGAGAGTGAGAGAGCGAAGCTGTGTGTGTGTGTGTGTGTGAAAGAGAAGATGTGAGTGAGAGAGAAAGTGAAGCTGTGAGTGAGAGAGAGAGAGAAGAAGTGTGTGAGTGATAGAGAAAGAGAAGCTGTGAGTGAGAGAGAGAGAAAGAGAAGCTGTGAGTGAGAGAGAGGGAAAGAGAGAAAGAGAAGATGTGAGTGAGAGAGAGAGAGAAAGAGAAGCAGTGAGTGAGAGAGAGAGAGAAAGAGAAGCTGTGAGTGAGACAGAGAGAGAGAAAGAGAAGCTGTGAGAGAGAGAGGGAGGGAGAAAGAGAAGCTGTGTGTGAGAGAGAGATAAGCTGTGAGTGTGTGTGAGAGAGAAAGAGAAGCTGTGAGTGAGAGAGAGAGAAAGAAAGAGAAATTAGAGTGAGAAAGAGAGAGAAAAAGAGAAGCTGTGAGTGGGAGAGAGAGAAAGAGAGTCTGTGAGTGAGAGAGAGAAGCTGTGAGTGAGAGTGAGAGCCTCTGTGAGTGAGAGAGAGAGAAAGAGAAGCTGTTAATGAGAGAGAGAGAAAGAGAAGCTGTGAGTGAGAGAGAGAGAAAGAGAAGCTGTGAGTGAGTGAGAGAGAGAAACGGAAGCTGTGAGTGAGAGAGAGAGAGAGAAAGAGAAGCTGTGAGAGAGAGAGAGAGAAAGAGAAGCTGTGAGTGTGAGAGAGAGAAAGAGAATCTGTGAGTGAGAGAGAGAGAATGAGAAGCTGAGAGAAAGAGAAAGAGAAGCTGTGAGAGAGACAGAGAAAGAGAAGCTGTGAGTGAGAGAGAGAAACAGAGTCTGTGTGAGAAAGAGAGAGAGAAAGAGAAACTGTGAGTGAGAGAAAGAGAAAGACAAGCTGTGAGTGAGAGAGAGAGAAAGAGAAACTGTGTGTGAGAGAGAGAGAGAAACAGAAGCTGTGAGTGAGAGAGAGAAAGAGAAGCTGTGAGTGAGAGAGAGAGAGAAGCTGTGAGAGAGAGAGAGAGAAGCTGTGAGTGAGGGAGAGAGAAAGAGAAGCTGTGAGTGAGAGAGAGAGAGGCTGTGAGTGTGTGTGTGAGAGAAAGAGAAGCTGTGAGTGAGAGAGAGAGAGAGAAGATGTGAGAGAGAGTGAGAAAGAGAAGGTGTGAGTGAGAAAAAGAGAGAGAGAAGCTGTGAGTGAGAGAGAGAGAGATAGAGAAGCTGTGAGTGAGAGAGAGAGAAGCTGTGAGTGTGTGAGAGAGAAAGAGAAGCTGTGAGTGAGAGAGAGAGAATGAGAAGCTGAGAGAGAGAGAGAAAGAGAAGCTGTGAGTGAGAGAGAGAGAGAAAGAGAAGCTGTGAGTGAGAGAGAGAAAGAGAGTCTGTGTGAGAAAGAGAGAGAGAAAGAGAAACTGTGAGTGAGAGAGAGAGAAAAAAAGAAGCTGTGTGTGTGTGAGAGAGAAAGAGAAGCTGTGAGTGAGATAGAGAGAGAAAGAGAAGCTGTTAGTGAGAGAGAGGGAAAGAGAAGCTGTGAGTGAGAGTGAGGGAGAGAAGCTGTGTGTGTGAGAGAGAGAGAAGATATGAGTGTGAGAAAGAAAGAGAAGCTGTGAGTGAGACAGAGAGAGAAAGAGAAGCTGTGAGTGAGACAGAGAGGGAGAAAGAGAAGCTTTGTGTGTGTGAGAGAGAAAGAGAAGCTGTGAGTGAGAGTGAGTGAGATAGAGAGAATGAGAAGCTGTGAGTGAGAGAGAGAGAGAAAGAGAAGCTGTGAGTGAGAGAGAGAGAATGAGAAGCTGTGAGTGAGAGAGAGAAGCTGTGAGTGAGTGAGAGAGAGAGAGAAGATGTGAGTGAGAGAGAGAGAGAAAGAGAATCTGTGAGTGAGAGAGATAGAAAGTAAGAGAAGCTGTGAGTGAGACAGAGAGAGAAAGAGAAGCTGTGAGTGAGAGACAGAGGGAGAAAGATAAGCTGTGAGAGAGAGAGAGAAAGAGAAGCTGTGAGTGAGAGAGAGAGAGAAAGAGAAGCTGTGATTGAGCGTGAGAGAGAGAGATAAAGAGAAGCTGTGAGTGAGAGAGAGAGAAAGAGAAGCTGTGAGTGAGAGAGAGAAGCTGTGAGTGAGAGAGAGAAAGAGAAGCTGTGATTAAGAGTGAGAGAGAGAAAGAGAAGCTGTGAGTGGGAGAGAGAGAAAGAGAGTCTGTGAGTGAGAGAGAGAGAAAGAGAAGCTGTGAGTGAGTGAGAGAGAGAAAGGGAAGCTGTGAGTGAGAGAGAGAGAAAGAGAACCTGTCAGTGAGAGAGAGAGAGAAAGAAAGAGAAGCTGTGATTGAGAAGGCGAGGGAAAGAGAAGCTGTGAGTGAGTGAGCGAGAGAGAGAGAGAAAGAGAAGCTGTGAGAGAGAAAGAGAGAAGCTGTGAGTGAGAGAGTGAGAGAGAGAAAAGAAGCTGTTAGTGAGTGAGAGAGAGAGAGAAAGAGATGTGAGTGAGAGAGAGAGAAAGAAAGAGAATCTGTGAGTGAGAGAGAGAGAGAGAAGCTGAGAGTGAGAGAGAGAAATTGAAGCTGTGAGTGAGTGAGAGAGAGAAAGAGAAGCTGTGTGTGTGAGAGAGCAAGATAGTATGAGAAAGAGAGAGTGAAAGAGAAGCTGTGTGAGAGAGAGAGAAGCTGTGAGTGAGAGAGTGAGAAAGAGAGTGAGGAAGAGAGAGTAAAAGAGAAGCTGTGAGTGAGAGAGAGAGAGAAGCTGTGACTGAGAGAGAGAAGCTGTGACTGAGAGAGAGAGAGAAAGAGAAGCTGTGAGTGAGAGAGAGAAAGAGAAGCTGTTAATGAGAGAGAGAGAGAAAGAGAAGCTGTGAGTGAGAGAGAGAGAAAGAGAAGCTGTGAGTGAGAGTGAGAGAGAGAAAGAGAAATTAGAGTGAGAAAGAGAGAGAGAAAGAGAAGCTGTGAGTGGGAGAGAGAGAAAGAGTGTCTGTGAGTGAGAGAGAGAGAAAGAGAAGCTGTGAGTGAGAGAGAGAGAGAAGCTCTGAGTGAGAGAGAAGGATAAGCCATGAGAGAAAGGGAAGCTGTAAATGAGAGAGAGAGAAAGAGAAGATGTGTGTGAGAGAGAGAGAGAGAAAGAGAAGCAGTGAGTGAGAGAGGAAGAAA
Source organism: Bradypodion pumilum (assembly GCA_035047305.1). Classification (NCBI taxonomy): domain Eukaryota; kingdom Metazoa; phylum Chordata; class Lepidosauria; order Squamata; family Chamaeleonidae; genus Bradypodion; species Bradypodion pumilum. The sequence continues at coordinate 266,705,789 of JAWDJD010000001.1, read as the reverse complement.
AAGAGAAGCTGTGAGTGAGAATGAGATAGAAAGAGAAGCTGTGAGTGAGTGAGAGAGAGATAGAGAAAGAGAAGCTGTGAGAGAGAAAGAGAGAAGCTGTGAGTGAGAGAGTGAGATAGAGAAAGAGAAGCTGTGAGTGAGTGAGAGAGAAAGAAAGAGAAGCTGTGAGTGAGAGAGAGAGAGAAGCTGTGAGTGAGTGAGAGAGAGAAAGAGAAGCAGTGAGTGAGAGAGGGAGAGAAAGAGAAGCTGTGAGTTAGAGAGAGAGAAGCTGTGAGTGTGTGTGAGAGAGAAAGAGAAGCTGTGAGTGTGAGAGAGAGAAAGAGAAGCTGTGAGTGAGAGAGAGAGAAAGTAAGAGAAGCTGTGAGTGAGACAGAGAGAAAGAGAGAGAAGCTGTGAGTGAGAGAGAGAGGTAGAAAGATAAGATGTGTGTGTGAGAGAGAGAGAGAAGCTGTGAGTGAGAGAGAGAGAAAGAGACGCTGTGATTGAGAGAGAGAGAAATAGAAGCTGTGAGTGAGAGAGAGAGAGAAAGAGAAGCTGTGATTGAGAGTGAGAGAGAGAGAGAAAGAGAAGCTGTGATTGAGAGAGAGAGAAAGAGAAGATGTGAGTGAGAGAGAGGGAGAGAGAGAAAGAGAAGATGTGAGTGTGAGAGAGAGAGAAAGAGAAGCAGTGAGTGTGACAGGGAGAGAGTAAAAGAGAAGCTGTGAGTGAGAGAGAGAGAGAAAGAGAAGCTGTGAGTTAGAGAAAGAAAGAAAGAGAAGCAGTGAGTGAGAGAGAAAGAAAGAAAGAAAGAGAAGCTGTGAGTGAGAGAGAGAGAGAAGCTGTGAGTGAGTGAGAGAGAGAAAGAGAAGCTGTGTGTGTGAGAGAGAGAGAAAGAGAAGCTGTGAGTGAGAGAGAGAGAAGCTGTGAGTGAGTGAGAGAGAGAAAGAGAAGCAGTGAGTGAGAGAGAGAGAAAGAGAAGCTGTGAGTTAGAGAAAGAAAGAAAGAGAAGCAGTGAGTGAGAGAGAGAGAAAGAAAGAGAAGCTGTGAGTGAGAGAGAGAGAGAAGCTGTGAGTGAGAGAGAGAGAAAAAGAGAAGCTGTGTGTGAGAGAGAGAGGGAAAGAGAAGCTGTGAGTGAGAGAGAGAGAGAAAAAGAAGCTGTGTGTGTGAGAGAGAGAGAAAGAGAAGCTATGAGTGAGATAGAGAGAGAAAGAGAAGCTGTTGGTGAGAGAGAGGGAAAGAGCTGTGAGTGAAAGTGAGAGAGCGAAGCTGTGTGTGTGTGATAGAGAGAAAATGTGAGTGAGAGAGAAAGTGAAGCTGTGAGTGAGAGAGAGAGAGAGAAGATGTGAGTGAGATAGAGAGAGAAAAAGAAGCTGTGAGTGAGAGAGAGAAAGAGAAGCTGTGAGTGAGAGAGAGGGAAAGAGAGAAAGAGAAGATGTGAGAGAGAGAGAGAGAAAGAGAAGCAGTGAGTGAGAGAGAGAGAGAGAGAAAGAGAAGCTGGGAGTGAGACAGAGAGAGAGATAGAGAAGCTGTGAGAGAGAGAGGGAGGGAGAAAGAGAAGCTGTGAGAGAGAGAGAGATAAGCTGTGAGTGTGTGTGAGAGAGAAAGAGAAGCTGTGAGTGTGAGAGAGAGAAAGAGAAGCTGTGAGTGAGAGAGAGAGAAAGTAAGAGAAGCTGTGAGTGAGACAGAGAGAAAGAAAGAGAAGCTGTGAGTGAGAGAGAGAGGTAGAAAGATAAGATGTGTGTGTGTGTGAGAGAGAGAGAAGCTGTGAGTGAGAGAGAGAGAGAAAGAGACGCTGTGATTGAGAGAGAGAGAGAGAGAAATAGAAGCTGTGAGTGAGAGAGAGAGAAAGAGAAGCTGTGATTGAGAGTGAGAGAGAGAGAGAAAGAGAAGCTGTGATTGAGAGAGAGAGAAAGAGAAGATGTGAGTGAGAGAGAGGGAGAGAGAGAAAGAGAAGATGTGAGTGTGAGAGAGAGAGAAAGAGAAGCAGTGAGTGTGACAGGGAAAGAGTAAAAGAGAAGCTGTGAGTGAGAGAGAGAGAGAAAGAGAAGCTGTGAGTTAGAGAAAGAAAGAAAGAGAAGCAGTGAGTGAGAGAGAGAGAAAGAAAGAGAAGCTGTGAGTGAGAGAGAGAGAGAAGCTGTGAGTGAGTGAGAGAGAGAAAGAGAAGCTGTGTGTGTGTGAGAGAGAGAAAGAGAAGCTGTGAGTGAGAGAGAGAGCAAAAGAATCTGTGTGTGTGTGTGAGAGAGAAAGAGAAGCTGTGAGTGAGAGAGAGAGAGAAGCTGTGAGTGAGAGAGAGAGAGAAAAAGAAGCTGTGTTTGTGAGAGAGAGAGAAAGAGAAGCTATGAGTGAGATAGAGAGAGAAAGAGAAGCTGTTGGTGAGAGAGAGGGAAAGAGCTGTGAGTGAAAGTGAGAGAGCGAAGCTGTGTGTGTGTGATAGAGAGAAGATGTGAGTGAGAGAGAAAGTGAAGCTGTGAGTGAGAGAGAGAGAGAGAGAAGATGTGAGTGAGATAGAGAGAGAAAGAGAAGCAGTGAGTGAGAGAGAAAGAAAAAGAGAAGCTGTGAGTGAGAATGAGATAGAAAGAGAAGCTGTGAGTGAGTGAGAGAGAGATAGAGAAAGAGAAGCTGTGAGAGAGAAAGAGAGAAGCTGTGAGTGAGAGAGTGAGATAGAGAAAGAGAAGCTGTGAGTGAGTGAGAGAGAAAGAAAGAGAAGCTGTGAGTGAGAGAGAGAGAAGCTGTGAGTGAGTGAGAGAGAGAAAGAGAAGCAGTGAGTGAGAGAGAGGGAGAAAGAGAAGCTGTGAGTTAGAGAAAGAAAGAAAGAGAAGCAGTGAGTGAGAGAGAGAGAAAGAAAGAGAAGCTGTGAGTGAGACAGAGAGAGAAGCTGTGAGTGAGTGAGAGAGAAAAAGAGAAGCTGTGTGTGAGAGAGAGAGGGGGAAAGAGAAGCTGTGAGTGAGAGAGAGAGAGAGAGAAAGAAGCTGTGTGTGTGTGAGAGAGAGAAAGAGAAGCTATGAGTGAGATAGAGAGAGAAAGAGAAGCTGTTGGTGAGAGAGAGGGAAAGAGCTGTGAGTGAAAGTGAGAGAGCGAGGCTGTGTGTGTGTGATAGAGAGAAGATGTGAGTGAGAGAGAAAGTGAAGCTGTGAGTGAGAGAGAGAGAGAAGATGTGAGTGAGATAGAGAGAGAAAGAGAAGCTGTGAGTGAGAGAGAGAGAAAGAGAAGCTGTGAGTGAGAGAGAGGGAAAGAGAGAAAGAGAAGATGTGAGAGAGAGAGAGAGAAAGAGAAGCAGTGAGTAAGAGAGAGAGAGAGAGAGAAAGAGAAGCTGTGAGTGAGACAGAGAGAGAGATAGAGAAGCTGTGAGAGAGAGAGGGAGGGAGAAAGAGAAGCTGTGAGAGAGAGAGAGATAACCTGTGAGTGTGTGTGAGAGAGAAAGAGAAGCTGTGAGTGTGTGAGAGAGAAAGAGAAGCTGTGAGTGAGAGAGAGAGAAAGTAAGAGAAGCTGTGAGTGAGACAGAGAGAAAGAGAGAGAAGCTGTGAGTGAGAGAGAGAGGTAGAAAGATAAGATGTGTGAGAGAGAGAGAGAGAGAAGCTTGAGTGAGAGAGAGAGAAAGAGACGCTGTGATTGAGAGAGAGAGAGAGAAATAGAAGCTGTGAGTGAGAGAGAGAGAAAGAGAAGCTGTGAGTGAGAGAGAGGGAAAGAGAGAAAGAGAAGATGTGAGTGAGAGAGAGAGAGAAAGAGAAGCAGTGAGTGAGAGAGAGAGAGAGAGAAAGAGAAGCTGTGAGTGAGACAGAGAGAGAGAAAGAGAAGCTGTGAGAGAGAGAGGGAGGGAGAAAGAGAAGCTGTGAGAGAGAGAGAGATAAGCTGTGAGTGTGTGTGAGAGAGAAAGAGAAGCTGTGAGTGAGAGAGAGAGAAAGAAAGAGAAATTAGAGTGAGAAAGAGAGAGAAAAAGAGAAGCTGTGAGTGGGAGAGAGAGAAAGAGAGTCTGTGAGTGAGAGAGAGAAGCTGTGAGTGAGAGAGAGAGAGAGCCTCTGTGAGTGAGAGAGAGAGAAAGAGAAGCTGTTAATGAGAGAGAGAGAGAGAAAGAGAAGCTGTGAGTGAGAGAGAGAGAAAGAGAAGCTGTGAGTGAGAGAGAGAGAGAGAAAGAGAAATTAGAGTGAGAAAGAGAGAGAGAAAGAGAAGCTGTGAGAGGGAGAGAGAGAAAAAGTGTCTGTGAGTGAGAGAGAGAGAAAGAGAAGCTGTGAGTGAGAGAGAGAGAGAAGCTGTGAGTGAGAGAGAAGGATAAGCCGTGAGAGAAAGGGAAGCTGTAAATGAGAGAGAGAGAGAGAAAGAGAAGATGTGTGTGTGAGAGAGAGAGAGAAAGAGAAGCAGTGAGTGAGAGAGAAAGAAAAAGAGGAGCTGTGAGTGAGAATGAGATAGAAAGTGAAGCTGTGAGTGAGTGAGAGAGAGAGAGAGAAAGAGAAGCTGTGAGAGAGAAAGAGAGAAGCTGTGAGTGAGAGAGTGAGAGAGAGAAAGAGAAGCTGTGAGTGAGTGAGAGAGAAAGAAAGAGAAGCTGTGAGTGAGAGAGAGAGAGAAGCTGTGAGTGAGTGAGAGAGAGAAAGAGAAGCAGTGAGTGAGAGAGAGAGAGAAAGAGAAGCTGTGAGTTAGAGAAAGAAAGAAAGAGAATTAGTGAGTGAGTGAGAGAAAGAAAGAGAAGCTGTGAGTGAGAGAGAGAGAGAAGCTGTGAGTGAGAGAGAGAGAGAAAAAGAAGCTGTGTGTGTGAGAGAGAGAGAAAGAGAAGCTATGAGTGAGATAGAGAGAGAAAGAGAAGCTGTTGGTGAGAGAGAGGGAAAGAGCTGTGAGTGAAAGTGAGAGAGCGAAGCTGTGTGTGTGTGATAGAGAGAAGATGTGAGTGAGAGAGAAAGTGAAGCTGTGAGTGAGAGAGAGAGAGAGAGAAGATGTGAGTGAGATAGAGAGAGAAAGAGAAGCTGTGAGTGAGAGAGAGAGAAAGAGAAGCTGTGAGTGAGAGAGAGGGAAAGAGAGAAAGAGAAGATGTGAGAGAGAGAGAGAGAAAGAGAAGCAGTGAGTGAGAGAGAGAGAGAGAGAGAAGCTGTGAGTGAGACAGAGAGAGAGATAGAGAAGTTGTGAGAGAGAGAGGGAGGGAGAAAGAGAAGCTGTGTGAGAGAGAGAGATAAGCTGTGAGTGTGTGTGTGAGAGAAAGAGAAGCTGTGAGTGTGTGAGAGAGAAAGAGAAGCTGTGAGAGAGAGAGAGAAAGAAATAGAAGCTGTGAGTGAGAGAGAGAGAGAAAGAGAAGCTGTGATTGAGAGTGAGAGAGAAAGAGAAAGAGAAGCTGTGATTGAGAGAGAGAGAAAGAGAAGATGTGAGTGAGAGAGAGGGAGAGAGAGAAAGAGAAGATGTGAGTGTGAGAGAGAGAGAGAAAGAGAAGCAGTGAGTGTGACAGGGAGAGAGTAAAAGAGAAGCTGTGAGTGAGAGAGAGAGAGAAAGAGAAGCTGTGAGTTAGAGAAAGAAAGAAAGAGAAGCAGTGAGTGAGAGAGAGAGAAAGAAAGAGAAGCTGTGAGTGAGAGAGAGAGAGAAGCTGTGAGTGAGTGAGAGAGAGAAAGAGAAGCTGTGTGTGTGAGAGAGAGAGAAAGAGAAGCTGTGAGTGAGAGAGAGAGAGCAAAAGAATCTGTGTGTGTGTGAGAGAGAGAAAGAGAAGCTGTGAGTGAGATAGAGAGAGAAAGAGAAGCTGTTGGTGAGAGAGAGGGAAAGAGCTGTGAGTGAGAGTGAGAGAGCGAAGCTGTGTGTGTGTGTGTGTGTGTGAGAGAGAAGATGTGAGTGAGAGAGAAAGTGAAGCTGTGAGTGAGAGAGAGAGAGAGAAGAAGTGTGTGAGTGATAGAGAAAGAGAAGCTGTGAGTGAGAGAGAGAGAAAGAGAAGCTGTGAGTGAGAGAGAGGGAAAGAGAGAAAGAGAAGATGTGAGTGAGAGAGAGAGAGAAAGAGAAGCAGTGAGTGAGAGAGAGAGAGAGAAAGAGAAGCTGTGAGTGAGACAGAGAGAGAGAAAGAGAAGCTGTGAGAGAGAGAGGGAGGGAGAAAGAGAAGCTGTGTGAGAGAGAGAGATAAGCTGTGAGTGTGTGTGAGAGAGAAAGAGAAGCTGTGAGTGAGAGAGAGAGAAAGAAAGAGAAATTAGAGTGAGAAAGAGAGAGAAAAAGAGAAGCTGTGAGTGGGAGAGAGAGAAAGAGAGTCTGTGAGTGAGAGAGAGAAGCTGTGAGTGAGAGAGAGAGCCTCTGTGAGTGAGAGAGAGAGAAAGAGAAGCTGTTAATGAGAGAGAGAGAAAGAGAAGCTGTGAGTGAGAGAGAGAGAAAGAGAAGCTGTGAGTGAGTGAGAGAGAGAAACGGAAGCTGTGAGTGAGAGAGAGAGAGAGAAAGAGAAGCTGTGAGAGAGAGAGAGAGAAAGAGAAGCTGTGAGTGTGAGAGAGAGAAAGAGAATCTGTGAGTGAGAGGGAGAGAATGAGAAGCTGAGAGAGAGAGAAAGAGAAGCTGTGAGAGAGACAGAGAAAGAGAAGCTGTGAGTGAGAGAGAGAAAGAGAGTCTGTGTGAGAAAGAGAGAGAGAAAGAGAAACTGTGAGTGAGAGAAAGAGAAAGACAAGCTGTGAGTGAGAGAGAGAAAGAGAAACTGTGTGTGTGAGAGAGAGAGAAACAGAAGCTGTGAGTGAGAGAGAGAGAGAAGCTGTGAGAGAGAGAGAGAGAAGCTGTGAGTGAGGGAGAGAGAAAGAGAAGCTGTGAGTGAGAGAGAGAGAGGCTGTGAGTGTGTGTGTGAGAGAAAGAGAAGCTGTGAGTGAGAGAGAGAGAGAGAAGATGTGAGAGAGAGTGAGAAAGAGAAGGTGTGAGTGAGAAAAAGAGAGAGAGAAGCTGTGAGTGAGAGAGAGAGAGATAGAGAAGCTGTGAGTGAGAGAGAGAGAAGCTGTGAGTGTGTGAGAGAGAAAGAGAAGCTGTGAGTGAGAGAGAGAGAATGAGAAGCTGAGAGAGAGAGAGAAAGAGAAGCTGTGTGTGAGAGAGAGAAAGAGAAGCTGTGAGTGAGAGAGAGAAAGAGAGTCTGTGTGAGAAAGAGAGAGAGAAAGAGAAACTGTGAGTGAGAGAGAGAGAAAAAAAGAAGCTGTGTGTGTGAGAGAGAGAAAGAGAAGCTGTGAGTGAGATAGAGAGAGAAAGAGAAGCTGTTAGTGAGAGAGAGGGAAAGAGAAGCTGTGAGTGAGAGTGAGGGAGAGAAGCTGTGTGTGTGTGTGAGAGAGAAGATATGAGTGTGAGAAAGAAAGAGAAGCTGTGAGTGAGACAGAGAGAGAAAGAGAAGCTGTGAGTGAGACAGAGAGGGAGAAAGAGAAGCTTTGTGTGTGTGAGAGAGAAAGAGAAGCTGTGAGTGAGAGTGAGTGAGATAGAGAGAATGAGAAGCTGTGAGTGAGAGAGAGAGAGAAAGAGAAGCTGTGAGTGAGAGAGAGAGAGAATGAGAAGCTGTGAGTGAGAGAGAGAAGCTGTGAGTGAGTGAGAGAGAGAGAGAAGATGTGAGTGAGAGAGAGAGAGAGAAAGAGAATCTGTGAGTGAGAGAGATAGAAAGTAAGAGAAGCTGTGAGTGAGACAGAGAGAGAAAGAGAAGCTGTGAGGGAGAGACAGAGGGAGAAAGATAAGCTGTGAGAGAGAGAGAGAAAGAGAAGCTGTGAGTGAGAGAGAGAGAGAAAGAGAAGCTGTGATTGAGCGTGAGAGAGAGAGATAAAGAGAAGCTGTGAGTGAGAGAGAGAGAAAGAGAAGCTGTGAGTGAGAGAGAGAGAAGCTGTGAGTGAGAGAGAGAAAGAGAAGCTGTGATTAAGAGTGAGAGAGAGAAAGAGAAGCTGTGAGTGGGAGAGAGAGAAAGAGAGTCTGTGAGTGAGAGAGAGAGAAAGAGAAGCTGTGAGTGAGTGAGAGAGAGAAAGGGAAGCTGTGAGTGAGAGAGAGAGAAAGAGAACCTGTCAGTGAGAGAGAGAGAGAAAGAAAGAGGAGCTGTGATTGAGAAGGCGAGGGAAAGAGAAGCTGTGAGTGAGTGAGCGAGAGAGAGAGAGAAAGAGAAGCTGTGAGAGAGAAAGAGAGAAGCTGTGAGTGAGAGAGTGAGGGAGAGAAAAGAAGCTGTTAGTGAGAGAGAGAGAGAAAGAGATGTGAGTGAGAGAGAGGAAGAAAGAGAATCTGTGAGTGAGAGAGAGAGAGAGAAGCTGAGAGTGAGAGAGAGAAATTGAAGCTGTGAGTGAGAGAGAGAGAGAAAGAGAAGCTGTGTGTGTGAGAAAGCAAGATAGTATGAGAAAGAGAGAGTGAAAGAGAAGCTGTGAGAGAGAGAGAGAAGCTGTGAGTGAGAGAGTGAGAAAGAGAGAGTAAAAGAGAAGCTGTGAGTGAGAGAGAGAGAGAAGCTGTGACTGAGAGAGAGAAGCTGTGACTGAGAGAGAGAGAGAAAGAGAAGCTGTGAGTGAGAGAGAGAAAGAGAAGCTGTTAATGAGAGAGAGAGAGAAAGAGAAGCTGTGAGTGAGAGAGAGAGAAAGAGAAGCTGTGAGTGAGAGTGAGAGAGAGAAAGAGAAGCTGTGAGTGGGAGAGAGAGAAAGAGTGTCTGTGAGTGAGAGAGAGAGAAAGAGAAGCTGTGAGTGAGAGAGAGAGAGAAGCTGTGAGTGAGAGAGTGAGGGAGAGAAAAGAAGCTGTTAGTGAGTGAGAGAGAGAGAAAGAGATGTGAGTGAGAGAGAGAAAGAAAGAGAATCTGTGAGTGAGAGAGAGAGAGAGAAGCTGAGAGTGAGAGAGAGAAATTGAAGCTGTGAGTGAGAGAGAGAGAGAAAGAGAAGCTGTGTGTGTGAGAAAGCAAGATAGTATGAGAAAGAGAGAGTGAAAGAGAAGCTGTGAGAGAGAGAGAGAAGCTGTGAGTGAGAGAGTGAGAAAGAGAGAGTAAAAGAGAAGCTGTGAGTGAGAGAGAGAGAGAAGCTGTGACTGAGAGAGAGAAGCTGTGACTGAGAGAGAGAGAGAAAGAGAAGCTGTGAGTGAGAGAGAGAAAGAGAAGCTGTTAATGAGAGAGAGAGAGAAAGAGAAGCTGTGAGTGAGAGAGAGAGAAAGAGAAGCTGTGAGTGAGAGTGAGAGAGAGAAAGAGAAATTAGAGTGAGAAAGAGAGAGAGAAAGAGAAGCTGTGAGTGGGAGAGAGAGAAAGAGTGTCTGTGAGTGAGAGAGAGAGAAAGAGAAGCTGTGAGTGAGAGAGAGAGAGAAGCTGTGAGTGAGAGAGAAGGATAAGCCGTGAGAGAAAGGGAAGCTGTAAATGAGAGAGAGAGAGAGAGAAAGAGAAGATGTGTGTGAGAGAGAGAGAGAGAAAGAAAAGCAGTGAGTGAGAGAGAAAGAAAAAGAGAAGCTGTGAGTGAGAATGAGATAGAAAGAGAAGCTGTGAGTGAGTGAGAGAGAGATAGAGAAAGAGAAGCTGTGAGAGAGAAAGAGAGAAGCTTGAGTGAGAGAGTGAGATAGAGAAAGAGAAGCTGTGAGTGAGTGAGAGAGAAAGAAAGAGAAGCTGTGAGTGAGAGAGAGAGAGAAGCTGTGAGTGAGTGAGAGAGAGAAAGAGAAGCAGTGAGTGAGAGAGGGAGAGAAAGAGAAGCTGTGAGTTAGAGAAAGAAAGAAAGAGAAGCAGTGAGTGAGAGAGAGAGAAAGAAAGAGAAGCTGTGAGTGAGACAGAGAGAGAAGCTGTGAGTGAGTGAGAGAGAAAAAGAGAAGCTGTGTGTGAGAGAGAGAGGGGGAAAGAGAAGCTGTGAGTGAGAGAGAGAGAGAAAAAGAAGCTGTGTGTGTGTGAGAGAGAGAATGAGAAGCTATGAGTGAGATAGAGAGAGAAAGAGAAGCTGTTGGTGAGAGAGAGGGAAAGAGCTGTGAGTGAAAGTGAGAGAGCGAGGCTGTGTGTGTGTGATAGAGAAAAGATGTGAGTGAGATAGAGAGAGAAAGAGAAGCTGTGAGTGAGAGAGAGAGAAAGAGAAGCTGTGAGTGAGAGAGAGGGAAAGAGAGAAAGAGAAGATGTGAGAGAGAGAGAGAGAAAGAGAAGCAGTGAGTAAGAGAGAGAGAGAGAGAAAGAGAAGCTGTGAGTGAGACAGAGAGAGAGATAGAGAAGCTGTGAGAGAGAGAGGGAGGGAGAAAGAGAAGCTGTGAGAGAGAGAGAGATAAGCTGTGAGTGTGTGTGAGAGAGAAAGAGAAGCTGTGAGTGTGAGAGAGAGAAAGAGAAGCTGTGAGTGAGAGAGAGAGAAAGTAAGAGAAGCTGTGAGTGAGACAGACAGAAAGAGAGAGAAGCTGTGAGTGAGAGAGAGAGGTAGAAAGATAAGATGTGTGTGTGAGAGAGAGAGAGAAGCTGTGAGTGAGAGAGAGAGAAAGAGACGCTGTGATTGAGAGAGAGAGAGAGAAATAGAAGCTGTGAGTGAGAGAGAGAGAGAAAGAGAAGCTGTGATTGAGAGTGAGAGAGAGAGAGAAAGAGAAGCTGTGATTGAGAGAGAGAGAAAGAGAAGATGTGAGTGAGAGAGAGGGAGAGAGAGAAAGAGAAGATGTGAGTGTGAGAGAGAGAGAAAGAGAAGCAGTGAGTGTGACAGGGAGAGAGTAAAAGAGAAGCTGTGAGTGAGAGAGAGAGAGAAAGAGAAGCTGTGAGTTAGAGAAAGAAAGAAAGAGAAGCTGTGAGTGAGAGAGAAAGAAAGAAAGAAAGAGAAGCTGTGAGTGAGAGAGAGAGAGAAGCTGTGAGTGAGTGAGAGAGAGAAAGAGAAGCTGTGTGTGTGTGAGAGAGAGAGAAAGAGAAGCTGTGAGTGAGAGAGTGAGAGCAAAAGAATCTGTGTGTGTGAGAGAGACAGAAAGAGAAGCTGTGAGTGAGATAGAGAGAGAAAGAGAAGCTGTTGGTGAGAGAGAGGGAAAGAGCTGTGAGTGAGAGTGAGAGAGCGAAGCTGTGTGTGTGTGTGAGAGAGAAGATGTGAGTGAGAGAGAAAGTGAAGCTGTGAGTGAGAGAGAGAGAAGATGTGTGTGAGTGATAGAGAAAGAGAAGCTGTGAGTGAGAGAGAGAGAAAGAGAAGCTGTGAGTGAGAGAGAGGGAAAGAGAGAAAGAGAAGATGTGAGTGAGAGAGAGAGAGAAAGAGAAGCAGTGAGTGAGAGAGAGAGAGAGAAAGAGAAGCTGTGAGTGAGACAGAGAGAGAGAAAGAGAAGCTGTGAGAGAGAGAGGGAGGGAGAAAGAGAAGCTGTGAGAGAGAGAGAGATAAGCTGTGAGTGTGTGTGAGAGAGAAAGAGAAGCTGTGAGTGAGAGAGAGAGAAAGACAGAGAAATTAGAGTGAGAAAGAGAGAGAAAAAGAGAAGCTGTGAGTGGGAGAGAGAAAGAGAGTCTGTGAGTGAGAGAGAGCCTCTGTGAGTGAGAGAGAGAGAGCCTCTGTGAGTGAGAGAGAGAGAAAGAGTAGCTGTTAATGAGAGAGAGAGAGAGAGAGAAGCTGTGAGTGAGAGAGAGAGAAAGAGAAGCTGTGAGTGAGAGAGAGAGAGAGAAAGAGAAATTAGAGTGAGAAAGAGAGAGAGAAAGAAAAGCTGTGAGAGGGAGAGAGAGAAAGAGTGTCTGTGAGTGAGAGAGAGAGAAAGAGAAGCTGTGAGTGAGAGAGAGAGAGAAGCTGTGAGTGAGAGAGAAGGATAAGCCGTGAGAGAAAGGGAAGCTGTAAATGAGAGAGAGAGAGAGAAAGAGAAGATGTGTGTGAGAGAGAGAGAGAGAAAGAGAAGCAGTGAGTGAGAGAGAAAGAAAAAGAGAAGCTGTGAGTGAGAATGAGATAGAAAGTGAAGCTGTGAGTGAGTGAGAGAGAGATAGAGAAAGAGAAGCTGTGAGAGAGAAAGAGAGAAGCTGTGAGCGAGAGAGTGAGAGAGAGAAAGAGAAGCTGTGAGTGAGTGAGGGAGAAAGAAAGAGAAGCTGTGAGTGAGAGAGAGAGAGAAGCTGTGAGTGAGTGAGAGAAAGAAAGAGAAGCAGTGAGTGAGAGAGAGAGAGAAAGAGAAGCTGTGAGTTAGAGAAAGAAAGAAAGAGAAGCAGTGAGTGAGAGAGAGAAAGAAAGAGAAGCTGTGAGTGAGAGAGAGAGAGAAGCTGTGAGTGAGTGAGAGAGAGAAAGAGAAGCTGTGTGTGAGAGAGAGAGGGAAAGAGAAGCTGTGAGAGAGAGAGAGAGAGAAAAAGAAGCTGTGTGTGTGTGAGAGAGAGAAAGAGAAGCTATGAGTGAGATAGAGAGAGAAAGAGAAGCTGTTGGTGAGAGAGAGGGAAAGAGCTGTGAGTGAAAGTGAGAGAGCGAAGCTGTGTGTGTGTGATAGAGAGAAGATGTGAGTGAGAGAGAGAGAGAGAAGATGTGAGTGAGATAGAGAGAGAAAGAGAAGCTGTGAGTGAGAGAGAGAGAAAGAGAAGCTGTGAGTGAGAGAGAGGGAAAGAGAGAAAGAGAAGATGTGAGAGAGAGAGAGAGAGAAAGAGAAGCAGTGAGTAAGAGAGAGAGAGAGAGAGAAAGAGAAGCTGTGAGTGAGACAGAGAGAGAGATAGAGAAGCTGTGAGAGAGAGAGGGAGGGAGAAAGAGAAGCTGTGAGAGAGAGAGAGATAAGCTGTGAGTGTGTGTGAGAGAGAAAGAGAAGCTGTGAGTGTGAGAGAGAGAAAGAGAAGCTGTGAGTGAGAGAGAGAGAAAGTAAGAGAAGCTGTGAGTGAGACAGAGAGAAAGAGAGAGAAGCTGTGAGTGAGAGAGAGAGGTAGAAAGATAAGATGTGAGAGAGAGAGAGAGAGAAGCTGTGAGTGAGAGAGAGAGAAAGAGATGCTGTGATTGAGAGAGAGAGAGAGAGAAATAGAAGCTGTGAGTGAGAGAGAGAGAGAAAGAGAAGCTGTGATTGAGAGTGAGAGAGAGAGAGAAAGAGAAGCTGTGATTGAGAGAGAGAGAAAGAGAAGATGTGAGTGAGAGAGAGGGAGAGAGAGAAAGAGAAGATGTGAGTGTGAGAGAGAGAGAAAGAGAAGCAGTGAGTGTGACAGGGAGAGAGTAAAAGAGAAGCTGTGAGTGAGAGAGAGAGAGAAAGAGAAGCTGTGAGTTAGAGAAAGAAAGAAAGAGAAGCTGTGAGTGAGAGAGAAAGAAAGAAAGAAAGAAAGAGAAGCTGTGAGTGAGAGAGAGAGAGAAGCTGTGAGTGAGTGAGAGAGAGAAAGAGAAGCTGTGTGTGTGTGAGAGAGAGAGAAAGAGAAGCTGTGAGTGAGAGAGTGAGAGCAAAAGAATCTGTGTGTGTGTGTGAGAGAGAGAAAGAGAAGCTGTGAGTGAGATAGAGAGAGAAAGAGAAGCTGTTGGTGAGAGAGAGGGAAAGAGCTGTGAGTGAGAGTGAGAGAGCGAAGCTGTGTGTGTGTGTGAGAGAGAAGATGTGAGTGAGAGAGAAAGTGAAGCTGTGAGTGAGAGAGAGAGAAGATGTGTGTGAGTGATAGAGAAAGAGAAGCTGTGAGTGAGAGAGAGAGAAAGAGAAGCTGTGAGTGAGAGAGAGGGAAAGAGAGAAAGAGAAGATGTGAGTGAGAGAGAGAGAGAAAGAGAAGCAGTGAGTGAGAGAGAGAGAGAGAAAGAGAAGCTGTGAGTGAGACAGAGAGAGAGAAAGAGAAGCTGTGAGAGAGAGAGGGAGGGAGAAAGAGAAGCTGTGAGAGAGAGAGAGATAAGCTGTGAGTGTGTGTGAGAGAGAAAGAGAAGCTGTGAGTGAGAGAGAGAGAAAGAAAGAGAAATTAGAGTGAGAAAGAGAGAGAAAAAGAGAAGCTGTGAGTGGGAGAGAGAGAAAGAGAGTCTGTGAGTGAGAGAGAGAAGCTGTGAGTGAGAGAGAGAGAGAGCCTCTGTGAGTGAGAGAGAGAGAAAGAGAAGCTGTTAATGAGAGAGAGAGAGAGAGAGAGAAGCTGTGAGTGAGAGAGAGAGAAAGAGAAGCTGTGAGTGAGAGAGAGAGAGAGAAAGAGAAATTAGAGTGAGAAAGAGAGAGAGAAAGAGAAGCTGTGAGAGGGAGAGAGAGAAAGAGTGTCTGTGAGTGAGAGAGAGAGAAAGAAAGAGAAGCTGTGAGTGAGAGAGAGAGAGAAGCTGTGAGTGAGAGAGAAGGATAAGCCGTGAGAGAAAGGGAAGCTGTAAATGAGAGAGAGAGAGAGAAAGAGAAGATGTGTGTGTGAGAGAGAGAGAGAAAGAGAAGCAGTGAGTGAGAGAGAAAGAAAAAGAGAAGCTGTGAGTGAGAATGAGATAGAAAGTGAAGCTGTGAGTGAGTGAGAGAGAGATAGAGAAAGAGAAGCTGTGAGAGAGAAAGAGAGAAGCTGTGAGCGAGAGAGTGAGAGAGAGAAAGAGAAGCTGTGAGTGAGTGAGAGAGAAAGAAAGAGAAGCTGTGAGTGAGAGAGAGAGAAGCTGTGAGTGAGTGAGAGAGAGAAAGAGAAGCAGTGAGTGAGAGAGAGAGAGAAAGAGAAGCTGTGAGTTAGAGAAAGAAAGAAAGAGAAGCAGTGAGTGAGAGAGAGAAAGAAAGAGAAGCTGTGAGTGAGAGAGAGAGAGAAGCTGTGAGTGAGTGAGAGAGAGAAAGAGAAGCTGTGTGTGAGAGAGAGAGGGAAAGAGAAGCTGTGAGAGAGAGAGAGAGAGAGAGAAAGAAGCTGTGTGTGTGAGAGAGAGAGAAAGAGAAGCTATGAGTGAGATAGAGAGAGAAAGAGAAGCTGTTGGTGAGAGAGAGGGAAAGAGCTGTGAGTGAAAGTGAGAGAGCGAAGCTGTGTGTGTGTGATAGAGAGAAGATGTGAGTGAGAGAGAAAGTGAAGCTGTGAGTGAGAGAGAGAGAGAAGCTGTGAGTGAGTGAGAGAGAGAAAGAGAAGCTGTGTGTGAGAGAGAGAGGGAAAGAGAAGCTGTGAGAGAGAGAGAGAGAGAGAAAAAGAAGCTGTGTGTGTGAGAGAGAGAGAAAGAGAAGCTATGAGTGAGATAGAGAGAGAAAGAGAAGCTGTTGGTGAGAGAGAGGGAAAGAGCTGTGAGTGAAAGTGAGAGAGCGAAGCTGTGTGTGTGTGATAGAGAGAAGATGTGAGTGAGAGAGAAAGTGAAGCTGTGAGTGAGAGAGAGAGAGAGAAGATGTGAGTGAGATAGAGAGAGAAAGAGAAGCTGTGAGTGAGAGAGAGAGAAAGAGAAGCTGTGAGTGAGAGAGAGGGAAAGAGAGAAAGAGAAGATGTGAGAGAGAGAGAGAGAAAGAGAAGCAGTGAGTGAGAGAGAGAGAGAGAAAGAGAAGCTGTGAGTGAGACAGAGAGAGAGATAGAGAAGCTGTGAGAGAGAGAGGGAGGGAGAAAGAGAAGCTGTGTGTGAGAGAGAGATAAGCTGTGAGTGTGTGTGTGAGAGAAAGAGAAGCTGTGAGTGTGTGAGAGAGAAAGAGAAGCTGTGAGTGAGAGAGAGAGAGAGAAATAGCTGTGAGTGAGAGAGAGAGAGAAAGAGAAGCTGTGATTGAGAGTGAGAGAGAGAGAGAAAGAGAAGCTGTGATTGAGAGAGAGAGAAAGAGAAGATGTGAGTGAGAGAGAGGGAGAGAGAGAAAGAGAAGATGTGAGTGTGAGAGAGAGAGAAAGAGAAGCAGTGAGTGTGACAGGGAGAGAGTAAAAGAGAAGCTGTGAGTGAGAGAGAGAGAGAAAGAGAAGCTGTGAGTTAGAGAAAGAAAGAAAGAGAAGCAGTGAGTGAGAGAGAGAGAAAGAAAGAGAAGCTGTGAGTGAGAGAGAGAGAGAGAAGCTGTGAGTGAGTGAGAGAGAGAAAGAGAAGCTGTGAGTGAGAGAGAGAGAGCAAAAGAATCTGTGTGTGTGTGTGAGAGAGAAAGAGAAGCTGTGAGTGAGATAGAGAGAGAAAGAGAAGCTGTTGGTGAGAGAGAGGGAAAGAGCTGTGAGTGAGAGTGAGAGAGCGAAGCTGTGTGTGTGTGTGTGTGAGAGAAGATGTGAGTGAGAGAGAAAGTGAAGCTGTGAGTGAGAGAGAGAGAGAGAAGATGTGTGTGAGTGATAGAGAAAGAGAAGCTGTGAGTGAGAGAGAGAGAAAGAGAAGCTGTGAGTGAGAGAGAGGGAAAGAGAGAAAGAGAAGATGTGAGTGAGAGAGAGAGAGAAAGAGATGCAGTGAGTGAGAGAGAGAGAGAGAGAAAGAGAAGCTGTGAGTGAGACAGAGAGAGAGAAAGAGAAGCTGTGAGAGAGAGAGGGAGGGAGAAAGAGAAGCTGTGAGAGAGAGAGAGATAAGCTGTGAGTGTGTGTGAGAGAGAAAGAGAAGCTGTGAGTGAGAGAGAGAGAAAGAAAGAGAAATTAGAGTGAGAAAGAGAGAGAAAAAGAGAAGCTGTGAGTGGGAGAGAGAGAAAGAGAGTGGGTGGGAGAGAGAGAGAGAGAAGCTGTGAGTGAGGGAGAGAGAGCCTCTGTGAGTGAGAGAGAGAGAAAGAGAAGCTGTTAATGAGAGAGAGAGAGAAAGAGAAGCTGTGAGTGAGAGAGAGAGAAAGAGAAGCTGTGAGTGAGTGAGAGAGAGAAACGGAAGCTGTGAGTGAGAGAGAGAGAGAGAAAGAGAAGCTGTGAGTGAGAGAGAGAGAAAGAGAAGCTGTGAGTGTGAGAGAGAGAAAGAGAAGCTGTGAGTGAGAGAGA
Source organism: Bradypodion pumilum (assembly GCA_035047305.1). Lineage (NCBI taxonomy): Eukaryota > Metazoa > Chordata > Lepidosauria > Squamata > Chamaeleonidae > Bradypodion > Bradypodion pumilum. The sequence goes on along the minus strand of JAWDJD010000001.1, from coordinate 266,689,249 downwards.
GAGAATGAGAAGCTGTGAGTGAGAGAGAGAGAATGAGAAGCTGAGAGAGAGAGAAAGAGAAGCTGTGAGAGAGACAGAGAAAGAGAAGCTGTGAGTGAGAGAGAGAAAGAGAGTCTGTGTGAGAAAGAGAGAGAGAAAGAGAAACTGTGAGTGAGAGAAAGAGAAAGACAAGCTGTGAGTGAGAGAGAGAGAAAGAGAAACTGTGTGTGTGAGAGAGAGAGAAACAGAAGCTGTGAGTGAGAGAGAGAAAGAGAAGCTGTGAGTGAGAGAGAGAGAGAAGCTGTGAGAGAGAGAGAGAGAAGCTGTGAGTGAGGGAGAGAGAAAGATAAGCTGTGAGTGAGAGAGAGAGAGGCTGTGAGTGTGTGTGTGAGAGAAAGAGAAGCTGTGAGTGAGAGAGAGAGAGAAGCTGTGAGAGAGAGTGAGAAAGAGAAGGTGTGAGTGAGAAAAAGAGAGAGAGAAGCTGTGAGTGAGAGAGAGAGAGATAGAGAAGCTGTGAGTGAGAGAGAGAGAAGCTGTGAGTGTGTGAGAGAGAAAGAGAAGCTGTGAGTGAGAGAGAGAGAATGAGAAGCTGAGAGAGAGAGAGAAAGAGAAGCTGTGAGAGAGAGAGAGAGAAAGAGAAGCTGTGAGTGAGAGAGAGAAAGAGAAGCAGTGAGTGAGAGAGAGAGAGAAAGAGAAGCTGTGAGTTAGAGAAAGAAAGAAAGAGAAGCAGTGAGTGAGAGAGAGAAAGAAAGAGAAGCTGTGAGTGAGAGAGAGAGAGAAGCTGTGAGTGAGTGAGAGAGAGAAAGAGAAGCTGTGTGTGAGAGAGAGAGGGAAAGAGAAGCTGTGAGAGAGAGAGAGAGAGAGAGAAAGAAGCTGTGTGTGTGAGAGAGAGAGAAAGAGAAGCTATGAGTGAGATAGAGAGAGAAAGAGAAGCTGTTGGTGAGAGAGAGGGAAAGAGCTGTGAGTGAAAGTGAGAGAGCGAAGCTGTGTGTGTGTGATAGAGAGAAGATGTGAGTGAGAGAGAAAGTGAAGCTGTGAGTGAGAGAGAGAGAGAAGCTGTGAGTGAGTGAGAGAGAGAAAGAGAAGCTGTGTGTGAGAGAGAGAGGGAAAGAGAAGCTGTGAGAGAGAGAGAGAGAGAGAGAAAGAAGCTGTGTGTGTGAGAGAGAGAGAAAGAGAAGCTATGAGTGAGATAGAGAGAGAAAGAGAAGCTGTTGGTGAGAGAGAGGGAAAGAGCTGTGAGTGAAAGTGAGAGAGCGAAGCTGTGTGTGTGTGATAGAGAGAAGATGTGAGTGAGAGAGAAAGTGAAGCTGTGAGTGAGAGAGAGAGAGAGAAGATGTGAGTGAGATAGAGAGAGAAAGAGAAGCTGTGAGTGAGAGAGAGAGAAAGAGAAGCTGTGAGTGAGAGAGAGGGAAAGAGAGAAAGAGAAGATGTGAGAGAGAGAGAGAGAAAGAGAAGCAGTGAGTGAGAGAGAGAGAGAGAAAGAGAAGCTGTGAGTGAGACAGAGAGAGAGATAGAGAAGCTGTGAGAGAGAGAGGGAGGGAGAAAGAGAAGCTGTGTGTGAGAGAGAGATAAGCTGTGAGTGTGTGTGTGAGAGAAAGAGAAGCTGTGAGTGTGTGAGAGAGAAAGAGAAGCTGTGAGTGAGAGAGAGAGAGAGAAATAGCTGTGAGTGAGAGAGAGAGAGAAAGAGAAGCTGTGATTGAGAGTGAGAGAGAGAGAGAAAGAGAAGCTGTGATTGAGAGAGAGAGAAAGAGAAGATGTGAGTGAGAGAGAGGGAGAGAGAGAAAGAGAAGATGTGAGTGTGAGAGAGAGAGAAAGAGAAGCAGTGAGTGTGACAGGGAGAGAGTAAAAGAGAAGCTGTGAGTGAGAGAGAGAGAGAAAGAGAAGCTGTGAGTTAGAGAAAGAAAGAAAGAGAAGCAGTGAGTGAGAGAGAGAGAAAGAAAGAGAAGCTGTGAGTGAGAGAGAGAGAGAGAAGCTGTGAGTGAGTGAGAGAGAGAAAGAGAAGCTGTGAGTGAGAGAGAGAGAGCAAAAGAATCTGTGTGTGTGTGTGAGAGAGAAAGAGAAGCTGTGAGTGAGATAGAGAGAGAAAGAGAAGCTGTTGGTGAGAGAGAGGGAAAGAGCTGTGAGTGAGAGTGAGAGAGCGAAGCTGTGTGTGTGTGTGTGTGAGAGAAGATGTGAGTGAGAGAGAAAGTGAAGCTGTGAGTGAGAGAGAGAGAGAGAAGATGTGTGTGAGTGATAGAGAAAGAGAAGCTGTGAGTGAGAGAGAGAGAAAGAGAAGCTGTGAGTGAGAGAGAGGGAAAGAGAGAAAGAGAAGATGTGAGTGAGAGAGAGAGAGAAAGAGATGCAGTGAGTGAGAGAGAGAGAGAGAGAAAGAGAAGCTGTGAGTGAGACAGAGAGAGAGAAAGAGAAGCTGTGAGAGAGAGAGGGAGGGAGAAAGAGAAGCTGTGAGAGAGAGAGAGATAAGCTGTGAGTGTGTGTGAGAGAGAAAGAGAAGCTGTGAGTGAGAGAGAGAGAAAGAAAGAGAAATTAGAGTGAGAAAGAGAGAGAAAAAGAGAAGCTGTGAGTGGGAGAGAGAGAAAGAGAGTGGGTGGGAGAGAGAGAGAGAGAAGCTGTGAGTGAGGGAGAGAGAGCCTCTGTGAGTGAGAGAGAGAGAAAGAGAAGCTGTTAATGAGAGAGAGAGAGAAAGAGAAGCTGTGAGTGAGAGAGAGAGAAAGAGAAGCTGTGAGTGAGTGAGAGAGAGAAACGGAAGCTGTGAGTGAGAGAGAGAGAGAGAAAGAGAAGCTGTGAGTGAGAGAGAGAGAAAGAGAAGCTGTGAGTGTGAGAGAGAGAAAGAGAAGCTGTGAGTGAGAGAGAGAGAATGAGAAGCTGTGAGTGAGAGAGAGAGAATGAGAAGCTGAGAGAGAGAGAAAGAGAAGCTGTGAGAGAGACAGAGAAAGAGAAGCTGTGAGTGAGAGAGAGAAAGAGAGTCTGTGTGAGAAAGAGAGAGAGAAAGAGAAACTGTGAGTGAGAGAAAGAGAAAGACAAGCTGTGAGTGAGAGAGAGAGAAAGAGAAACTGTGTGTGTGAGAGAGAGAGAAACAGAAGCTGTGAGTGAGAGAGAGAAAGAGAAGCTGTGAGTGAGAGAGAGAGAGAAGCTGTGAGAGAGAGAGAGAGAAGCTGTGAGTGAGGGAGAGAGAAAGAGAAGCTGTGAGTGAGAGAGAGAGAGGCTGTGAGTGTGTGTGTGAGAGAAAGAGAAGCTGTGAGTGAGAGAGAGAGAGAAGCTGTGAGAGAGAGTGAGAAAGAGAAGGTGTGAGTGAGAAAAAGAGAGAGAGAAGCTGTGAGTGAGAGAGAGAGAGATAGAGAAGCTGTGAGTGAGAGAGAGAGAAGCTGTGAGTGTGTGAGAGAGAAAGAGAAGCTGTGAGTGAGAGAGAGAGAATGAGAAGCTGAGAGAGAGAGAGAAAGAGAAGCTGTGAGAGAGAGAGAGAGAAAGAGAAGCTGTGAGTGAGAGAGAGAAAGAGAGTCTGTGTGAGAAAGAGAGAGAGAAAGAGAAACTGTGAGTGAGAGAGAGAGAAAAAAAGAAGCTGTGTGTGTGTGAGAGAGAAAGAGAAGCTGTGAGTGAGATAGAGAGAGAAAGAGAAGCTGTTAGTGAGAGAGAGGGAAAGAGAAGCTGTGAGTGAGAGTGAGGGAGAGAAGCTGTGTGTGTGTGTGAGAGAGAAGATATGAGTGTGAGAAAGAAAGAGAAGCTGTGAGTGAGACAGAGAGAGAAAGAGAAGCTGTGAGTGAGAGAGAGAGGGAGAAAGAGAAGCTTTGTGTGTGTGAGAGAGAAAGAGAAGCTGTGAGTGAGAGTGAGTGAGATAGAAAGAATGAGAAGCTATGAGTGAGAGAGAGAAAGAGAAGCTGTGAGTGAGAGAGAGAGAGAATGAGAAGCTGTGAGTGAGAGAGAGAAGCTGTGAGTGAGTGAGAGAGAGAGAGAAGATGTGAGTGAGAGAGAGAGAGAAAGAGAATCTGTGAGTGAGAGAGATAGAAAGTAAGAGAAGCTGTGAGTGAGACAGAGAGAGAAAGAGAAGCTGTGAGTGAGAGGCAGAGGGAGAAAGATAAGCTGTGAGAGAGAGAGAAAGAGAAGCTGTGAGTGAGAGAGAGAGAGAAAGAGAAGCTGTGATTGAGAGTGAGAGAGAGAGATAAAGAGAAGCTGTGAGTGAGAGAGAGAGAGAAAGGGAAGCTGTGAGTGAGAGAGAGAGAAAGAGAACCTGTCAGTGAGAGAGAGAGAGAAAGAAAGAGAAGCTGTGATTGAGAAGGAGAGGGAAAGAGAAGCTGTGAGTGAGTGAGCGAGAGAGAGAGAGAAAGAGAAGCTGTGAGAGAGAAAGAGAGAAGCTGTGAGTGAGAGAGTGAGAGAGAAAAGAAGCTGTTAGTGAGTGAGAGAGAGAGAAAGAGATGTGAGTGAGAGAGAGAGAAAGAAAGAGAAGCTGTGAGTGAGAGAGAGAGAGAGAGAAGCTGAGAGTGAGAGAGAGAAATTGAAGCTGTGAGTGAGAGAGAGAGAAAGAGAAGCTGTGTGTGTGAGAGAGAAAGATAGTATGAGAAAGAGAGAGTGAAAGAGAAGCTGTGAGAGAGAGAGAGAGAAGCTGTGAGTGAGAGAGGGAGAAAGAGAGTGAGAAAGAGAGAGTAAAAGACAAGCTGTGAGTGAGAGAGAGAGAGAAGCTGTGACTGAGATAGAGAAGCTGTGACTGAGAGAGAGAGAGAAAGAGAAGCTGTGAGAGAGAGAGAGAAAGAGAAGCTGTGAGTGACAGAGAGAGAGAAAGCAAAGCTGTGAGTGAGAGAGAGAGAGAAGCTGTGAGTGAGTGAGTGAGAGAGAGAAGCTGTGAGTGAGAGTGAGAAAGAGAGTGAGAAAGAGAGAGTAAAAGAGAAGCTGTGAGTGAGAGAAAGAGAAGCTGTGAGTGAGAGAGAAACAGAAGCTGAGAGTGAGAGAGAGAGAAGCTGTGAGTGGGAGAGAGAGAAAGAGTGTCTGTGAGTGAGAGAGAGAGAAAGAGAAGCTGTGAGTGAGAGAGAGAGAGAAGCTGTGAGTGAGAGAGAAGGATAAGCCATGAGAGAAAGGGAAGCTGTGAATGAGAGAGAGAGAGAGAGAGAAGATGTGTGTGTGAGAGAGAGAGAAAGAGAAGCAGTGAGTGAGAGAGAAAGAAAAAGATTAGTGTGAGTGAGAATGAGATAGAAAGAGAAGCTGTGAGTGAGTGAGAGAGAGATAGAGAAAGAGAAGCAGTGAGAGAGAAAGAGAGAAGCTGTGAGTGAGAGAGTGAGAGAGAGAAAGAGAAGCTGTGAGTGAGTGAGAGAGAGAAGCTGTGTGTGAGTGAGAGAGAGAGAAAGAGAAGCTGTGAGTGAGAGAGAGAGAGAAAGAGAAGCTGTGAGTGAGAGAGAGAAAGATAAGCTGTGAGTGAGAGAGAGAGAAAGAGAAGCTGAGTGAGTGAGAGAGAGCAAGGGAACCTGTGAGTGACAGAGAGAGAGATAGAAAGAGAAGCTGTGAGTGAGAGAGAGAGAAAGAGAAGCTGAGAGTGAGAGAGAGAGAGAAAGAGAAGCTGTGAGTGAGAAGGAGACGGAAAGAGAAGCTGTGAGTGAGTGAGTGAGAGAGAGAGAGAAAAAGACAAGCTGAGAGAGAAAGAGAGAAGCTGTGAGTGAGAGAGAGAGAAAGAGAAGCTGTGAGTGAGAGAGAGAGAATGAGAAGCTGTGAGTGAGTGAGAGAGAGAGAGAAATTAGAGTGAGAAAGAGAGAGAGAAAGAGAAGCTGTGAGTGGGAGAGAGAGAGAAAGAGAAGCTGTGTGTGAGTGAGAGAGAGAGAAGCTGTGAGTGAGAGAGAGGAAGGGAAATTGTGAGTGAGAGAGAGAGAGAGAGAAGCTGTGAGTGAGAGAGAGAAAGAGAAGCTGTAAGTGAGAGAGAAAGAGAAAGAGAAGCTGTGAGTGAGAAGGAGAGAAGCTGTGAGTGTGAGAGTGAGAGAGAGAAAGAGAAGCTGTGAGTGAGAATGAGAGAGAGAGAGAAAGAGAAGCTGTGAGTGAGAGAGAGAGAAGCTGTGAGTGAGAGAGAGAGAGAAGCTGTGAGTGAGAGAGAGAGAGAGAGAAGCTGTGAGTGAGTGAGAGAGAAGGAAAGAGAAGCTTTGAGTGAGTGAGAGAGAGAAAGGGAAGCTGTGAGTGAGAGAGAGAGAAAGAGAAACTGTGTGTGTGTGAGAGAGAGAAACAGAAGCTGTGAGTGAGAGAGAGAGAAAGAGAAACTGTGTGTGTGTGAGAGAGAGAAACAGAAGCTGTGAGTGAGAGAGAGAGAGAAAGAGAAGCTGTGAGTGAGAGAGAGAGAAAGAGAAACTGTGTGTGTGTGTGAGAGAGAAACAGAAGCTGTGAGTGAGAGACAGAAAGAGAAGCTGTGAGTGAGAGAGAGAGAGGAGCTGTGAGAGAGAGAGAGAAGCTGTGAGTGAGAGAGAGAGAGAAGCTGTGAGTGAGAGAGAGAGAGAGAAGCTGTGAGTGAGAGAGAGAGAGAGAAGCTGTGAGTGAGTGAGAGAGAAGGAAAGAGAAGCTTTGAGTGAGTGAGAGAGAGAAAGGGAAGCTGTGAGTGAGAGAGAGAGATATAGAGAAAGAGATGCTGTGAGTGAGAGAGAGAGAAAGAGAAGCTGTGAGTGAGAGAGAGAGAAAGAGAAGCTATGAGAGAGAAAGAGAAAGAGAAAGAGTGAAAAAGAGAGAGAGAAAGAGAAGCTGTGAGTGGGAGAGAGAGAGTGTGTCTGTGAGTGAGAGAGAGAGAAAGAGAAGCTGTGAGAGAGAAAGAGAAAGAGAAAGAGTGAAAAAGAGAGAGAGAAAGAGAAGCTGTGAGTGGGAGAGAGAGAGTGTGTCTGTGAGTGAGAGAGAGAGAGAGAAAGAGAAGCTGTGAGTGAGAGAGAGAGAGAACCTTTTTGTGAGAGAGAGAGGAGAAGCTGTGAGTGAGTGAGAGAGAGAAAGGGAAGGTGTGATTGAGAGTGAGAGAGAGAGATAAAGAGTAGCTGTGAGTGAGAGAGAGAGAAAGAGAAGCTGTGAGTGAGAGAGAGAGAAGCTGTGAGTGAGAGAGAGAAAGAGAAGCTGTGATTAAGAGTGAGAGAGAGAAAGAGAAGCTGTGAGTGGGAGAGAGAGAAAGAGAGTCTGTGAGTGAGAGAGAGAGAAAGAGAAGCTGTGAGTGAGTGAGAGAGAGAAAGGGAAGCTGTGAGTGAGAGAGAGAGAAAGAGAACCTGTCAGTGAGAGAGAGAGAGAAAGAAAGAGAAGCTGTGATTGAGAAGGAGAGGGAAAGAGAAGGTGTGAGTGAGTGAGCGAGAGAGAGAGAGAAAGAGAAGCTGTGAGAGAGAAAGAGAGAAGCTGTGAGTGAGAGAGTGAGAGAGAGAAAAGAAGCTGTTAGTGAGTGAGAGAAAGAGAAAGAGATGTGAGTGAGAGAGAGAGAAAGAAAGAGAAGCTGTGAGTGAGAGAGAGAGAGAGAGAAGCTGAGAGTGTGAGAGAGAAATTGAAGCTGTGAGTGAGAGAGAGAGAGAAAGAGAAGCTGTGTGTGAGAGAGAGAAAGATAGTATGAGAAAGAGAGAGTGAAAGAGAAGCTGTGAGAGAGAGAGAGAGAAGCTGTGAGTGAGAGAGTGAGAAAGAGAGTGAGAAAGAGAGAGTAAAAGAGAAGCTGTGAGTGGGAGAGAGAGAAAGAGTGTCTGTGAGTGAGAAAGAGAGAAAGAGAAGCTGTGAGTGAGAGAGAGAGAGAAGCTGTGAGTGAGAGAGAAGGATAAGCCGTGAGAGAAAGGGAAGCTGTGAATGAGAGAGAGAGCGATAAAGAGAAGATGTGTGTGAGAGAGAGAGAGAGAAAGAGAAGCAGTGAGTGAGAGAGAAAGAAAAAGAGAAGCTGTGAGTGAGAATGAGATAGAAAGAGAAGCTGTGAGTGAGTGAGAGAGAGATAGAGAAAGAGAAGCTGTGAGAGAGAAAGAGAGAAGCTGTGAGTGAGAGAGTGAGAGAGAGAAAGAGAAGCTGTGAGTGAGTGAGAGAGAGAGAAGCTGTGTGTGAGTGAGAGAGAGAGAAAGTGAAGCTGTGAGTGAGAGAGAGAGAGAAAGAGAAGCTGTGAGTGAGAGAGAGAAAGATAAGCTGTGCGTGAGAGAGAGAGAAAGAGAAGCTGAGTGAGTGAGAGAGAGCAAGGGAACCTGTGAGTGACAGAGAGAGAGATAGAAAGAGAAGCTGTGAGTGAGAGAGAGAGAAAGAGAAGCTGAGAGTGAGAGAGAGAGAGAAAGATAAGCTGTGAGTGAGAAGGAGAGGGAAAGAGAAGCTGTGAGTGAGTGAGTGAGTGAGAGAGAGAAAAAGACAAGCTGAGAGAGAAAGAGAGAAGCTGTGAGTGAGAGAGAGAGAAAGAGAAGCTGTGTGAGAGAGAGAGAACGAGAAGCTGTGAGTGAGTGAGTGAGAGAGAGAAATTAGAGTGAGAAAGAGAGAGAGAAAGAGAAGCTGTGAGTGGGAGAGAGAGAGAAAGAGAAGCTGTGTGTGAGTGAGAGAGAGAGAAGCTGTGAGTGAGAGAGAGGAAGGGAAACTGTGAGTGAGAGAGAGAGAGAGAAGCTGTGAGTGAGAGAGAGAAAGAGAAGCTGTAAGTGAGAGAGAGAGAGAAAGAGAAGCTGTGAGTGAGAAGGAGAGAAGCTGTGAGTGTGAGAGTGAGAGAGAGAAAGAGAAGCTGTGAGTGAGAGTGAGAGTGAGAGAGAGAGAGAAAGAGAAGCTGTGAGTGAGAGAGAGAGAGAAGCTGTGAGTGAGAGAGAGAGAGAGAAGCTGTGAGTGAGAGAGAGAGAGAAGCTGTGAGTGAGTGAGAGAGAAGGAAAGAGAAGCTTTGAGTGAGTGAGTGAGAGAAAGGGAAGCTGTGAGTGAGAGAGAGAGAAAGAGAAACTGTGTGTGTGAGAGAGAGAGAAACAGAAGCTGTGAGTGAGAGAGAGAGAAAGAGAGACTGTGTGTGTGTGTGAGAGAGAAACAGAAGCTGTGAGTGAGAGAGAGAGAGAAAGAGAAGCTGTGAGTGAGAGAGAGAGAAAGAGAAACTGTGTGTGTGTGTGAGAGAGAAACAGAAGCTGTGAGTGAGAGAGAGAAAGAGAAGCTGTGAGTGAGAGAGAGAGAGAAGCTGTGAGGGAGAGAGAGAGAAGCTGTGAGTGAGTGAGAGAGAGAAGCTGTGAGTGAGAGAGAGAGAGAAGCTGTGAGTGAGAGAGAGAGAGAGAAGCTGTGAGTGAGTGAGAGAGAAGGAAAGAGAAGCTTTGAGTGAGTGAGAGAGAGAAAGGGAAGCTGTGAGTGAGAGAGAGATATATAGAGAAAGAGATGCTGTGAGTGAGAGAGAGAGAAAGTGAAGCTGTGAGTGAGAGAGAAAGAGAAGCTGTGAGTTAGAGAGAAACAGAAGCTGAGAGTGAGTGAGAGAGAGAAAGAGAATGTGTGAGTGAGAGAGAGAGAAAGAGAAGCTGTGAGTGAGAGAGAGAGAAAGAGAAGCTGTGAGAGAGAAAGAGAAAGAGAAAGAGTGAAAAAGAGAGAGAGAAAGAGAAGCTGTGAGTGGGAGAGAGAGAGAGTGTGTCTGTGAGTGAGAGAGAGAGAGAGAAAGAGAAGCTGTGTGTGTGAGAGAGAGGGAAAGAGAAGCTGTGAGTGAGAGAGAGAGAGAGAAAAAGAAGCTGTGTGTGTGAGAGAGAGAGAAAGAGAAGCTGTGAGTGAGATAGAGAGAGAAAGAAAAGCTGTTAGTGAGAGAGAGGGAAAGAGAAGCTGTGAGTGAGAGTGAGAGAGAGAAGCTGTGTGTGTGCGAAAGAGAGAAGATATGAGTGAGAGAGAGAAAGTTAAGCTGTGAGTGAGAGAGAGAGAGAAAGAGAAGCTGTGAGTGAGAGAGAGAGAAAGAAAGAGAAGCTGTGAGGAAGACAGAGAGAAAGAGCTGTGAGTGAGTGAGAGAGGGAGAAAGATAAGCTGTGTATGTGAGAGAGAGAAAGAGAAGCTGTGAGTGAGAGTGAGTGAGGGAGAGAGAATGAGGAGCTGTGTGTGAGAGAGAGAGAGAGAAAGAGAAGTTGTGAGTGAGAGAGAGAGAGAAAGAGAAGCTGTGAGTGAGAGAGAGAGAAAGAGAAACTGTGTGTGTGAGAGAGAGAAACAGAAGCTGTGAGTGAGAGAGAGAAAGAGAAGCTGTGAGTGTGAGAGAGAGAGAAGCTGTGAGAGAGAGAGAGAGAAGCTGTGAGTGAGGGAGAGAGAAAGAGAAACTGTGAGTGAGAGAGAGAGAGGATGTGAGTGTGTGTGAGAGAGAAAGAGAAGCTGTGAGTGAGAGAGAGAGAGAGAAGCTGTGAGAGAGAGTGAGAAAGAGATTGTGTGAGTGAGAAAAAGAGAGAGAGAAGCTGTGAGTGAGAGAGAGAGAGATAGAGAAGCTGTGAGTGAGAGAGAGAGAAGCTGTGAGTGTGTGTGAGAGAAAGAGAAGCTGTGAGTGAGAGAGAGAGAATGAGAAGCTGAGAGAGAGAGAGAAAGAGAAGCTGTAAGAGAGAGAGAGAAAGAGAAGCTGTGAGTGAGAGAGAGAAAGAGAGTCTGTGTGAGAAAGAGAGAGAGAAAGAGAAACTGTGAGTGAGAGAAAGAGAAAGAGAAGCTGTGAGTGAGAGAGAGAGAAAGAGAAACTGTGTGTGTGTGAGAGAGAGAAACAGAAGCTGTGAGTGAGAGAGAGAGAAAGAGAAGCTGTGAGTGAGAGAGAGAGAGAAGCTGTGAGAGAGAGAAGCTGTGAGTGAGGGAGAGAGAAAGAGAAGCTGTGAGTGAGAGAGAGAGGCTGTGAGTGTGTGTGTGAGAGAAAGAGAAGCTGTGAGTGAGAGAGAGAGAGAGAAGCTGTGAGAGACAGTGAGAAAGAGAAGGTGTGAGTGAGAAAAAGAGAGAGAGAAGCTGTGAGTGAGAGAGAGAGTGATAGAGAAGCTGTGAGTGAGAGAGAGAGAAGCTGTGAGTGAGAGAGAGAAAGAGAAGTTGTGAGTGAGAGAGAGAGAGAAGATGTGAGTGAGAGAGAGAGAGAAAGAGAAGCTGTGAGTGAGAGAGAGAGAAAGTAAGAGAAGCTGTGAGTGAGACAGAGAGAAAGAAAGAGAAGCTGTGAGTGAGAGAGAGAGGGAGAAAGATAAGATGTGAGAGAGAGAGAGAAAGAGAAGCTGTGAGTGAGAGAGAGAGAGAAAGAGACGCTGTGATTGAGAGAGAGAGAGAGAGAGAAATAGAAGCTGTGAGTGAGAGAGAGAGAAAGAGAAGCTGTGATTGAGAGTGAGAGAGAGAGAGAAAGAGAAGCTGTGAGTGAGAGAGAGAGAAAGAGAAGATGTGAGTGAGAGAGAGGGAGAGAGAGAAAGAGAAGATGTGAGTGAGAGAGAGAGAGAAAGAGAAGCAGTGAGTGTGACAGGGAGAGAGTAAAAGAGAAGCTGTGAGTGAGAGAGAGAGAGAAAGAGAAGCTGTGAGTGAGTGAGAGAGAAGGAAAGAGAAGCTTTGAGTGAGTGAGAGAGAGAAAGGGAAGCTGTGAGTGAGAGAGAGAGAAAGAGAAACTGTGTGTGTGAGAGAGAGAGAAACAGAAGCTGTGAGTGAGAGAGAGAGAAAGAGAAACTGTGTGTGTGTGAGAGAGAGAAACAGAAGCTGTGAGTGAGAGAGAGAGAGAAAGAGAAGCTGTGAGTGAGAGAGAGAGAAAGAGAAACTGTGTGTGTGTGAGAGAGAGAAACAGAAGCTGTGAGTGAGAGAGAGAAAGAGAAGCTGTGAGTGAGAGAGAGAGAGAAGCTGTGAGAGAGAGAGAGAGAAGCTGTGAGTGAGTGAGAGAGAGAAGCTGTGAGTGAGAGAGAGAGAGAAGCTGTGAGTGAGAGAGAGAGAGAGAAGCTGTGAGTGAGTGAGAGAGAAGGAAAGAGAAGTTTTGAGTGAGTGAGTGAGAGAAAGGGAAGCTGTGAGTGAGAGAGAGATATATAGAGAAAGAGATGCTGTGAGTGAGAGAGAGAGAAAGAGAAGCTATGAGTGAGAGAGAAAGAGAAGCTGTGAGTGAGAGAGAAACAGAAGCTGAGAGTGAGTGAGAGAGAGAAAGAGAATGTGTGAGTGAGAGAGAGAGAAAGAGAAGCTGTGAGTGAGAGAGAGATAAAGAGAAGCTGTGAGAGAGAAAGAGAAAGAGTGAAAAAGAGAGAGAGAAAGAGAAGCTGTGAGTGGGAGAGAGAGAGAGTGTGTCTGTGAGTGAGAGAGAGAGAGAAAGAGAAGCTGTGACTGATAGAGAGAGAGAACCTGTTTGTGAGAGAGAGAGGAGAAGCTGTGAGTGAGTGAGAGAGAGAAAGGGAAGCTGTGAGTGAGTGAGAGAGAGAAAGAGAAGCTGTGTGTGTGAGAGAGAGGGAAAGAGAAGCTGTGAGTGAGAGAGAGAGAGAGAAAAAGAAGCTGTGTGTGTGTGTGAGAGAGAAAGAGAAGCTGTGAGTGAGATAGAGAGAGAAAGAAAAGCTGTTAGTGAGAGAGAGGGAAAGAGAAGCTGTGAGTGAGAGTGAAAGAGAGAAGCTGGGTGTGCGAAAGAGAGAAGATATGAGTGAGAGAGAGAAAGTTAAGCTGTGAGTGAGAGAGAGAGAGAAAGAGAAGCTGTGAGTGAGAGAGAGAGAAAGAAAGAGAAGCTGTGAGGAAGACAGAGAGAGAAAGAGCTGTGAGTGACTGAGAGAGGGAGAAAGATAAGCTGTGTATGTGAGAGAGAGAAAGAGAAGCTGTGAGTGAGAGTGAGTGAGAGAGAGAGAATGAGGAGCTGTGTGAGAGAGAGAGAGAGAGAAAGAGAAGTTGTGAGTGAGAGAGAGAGAGAGAGAAGCTGTGAGTGAGAGAGAGAGAAAGAGAAACTGTGTGTGTGTGTGAGAGAGAAACAGAAGCTGTGAGTGAGAGAGAGAAAGAGAAGCTGTGAGTGTGAGAGAGAGAGAAGCTGTGAGAGAGAGAGAGAGAAGCTGTGAGTGAGGGAGAGAGAAAGAGAAACTGTGAGTGGGAGAGAGAGAGGCTGTGAGTGTGTGTGTGAGAGAAAGAGAAGCTGTGAGTGAGAGAGAGAGAGAGAAGCTGTGAGAGAGAGAGAGAGATAGAGAAGCTGTGAGTGAGAGAGAGAGAAGCTGTGAGTGTGTGTGAGAGAAAGAGAAGCTGTGAGTGAGAGAGAGAGAATGAGAAGCTGAGAGAGAGAGAGAAAGAGAAGCTGTGAGAGAGAGAGAGAAAGAGAAGCTGTGAGTGAGAGAGAGAAAGAGAGTCTGTGTGAGAAAGAGAGAGAGAAAGAGAAACTGTGAGTGAGAGAAAGAGAAAGAGAAGCTGTGAGTGAGAGAGAGAGAAAGAGAAACTGTGTGTGTGTGAGAGAGAGAAACAGAAGCTGTGAGTGAGAGAGAGAGAAAGAGAAGCTGTGAGTGAGAGAGAGAGAGAAGCTGTGAGAGAGAGAGAGAAGCTGTGAGTGAGGGAGAGAGAAAGAGAAGCTGTGAGTGAGAGAGAGAGGCTGTGAGTGTGTGTGAGAGAGAAAGAGAAGCTGTGAGTGAGAGAGAGAGAGAAGCTGTGAGAGACAGTGAGAAAGAGAAGGTGTGAGTGAGAAAAAGAGAGAGAGAAGCTGTGAGTGAGAGAGAGAGTGAGAGAGAAGCTGTGAGTGAGAGAGAGAAGCTGTGAGTGAGAGAGAGAAAGAGAAGTTGTGAGTGAGAGAGAGAGAAGATGTGAGTGAGAGAGAGAGAGAAAGAGAAGCTGTGAGTGAGACAGAGATAAAGAAAGAGAAGCTGTGAGTGAGAGAGAGAGGGAGAAAGATAAGATGTGAGAGAGAGAGAGAAAGAGAAGCTGTGAGTGAGAGAGAGAGAGAAAGAGACGCTGTGATTGAGAGAGAGAGAGAGAGAGAAATAGAAGCTGTGAGTGAGAGAGAGAGTGATAGAGAAGCTGTGAGTGAGAGAGAGAGAAGCTGTGAGTGAGAGAGAGAAAGAGAAGTTGTGAGTGAGAGAGAGAGAGAAGATGTGAGAGAGAGAGAGAGAGAAAGAGAAGCTGTGAGTGAGAGAGAGAGAAAGTAAGAGAACCTGTGAGTGAGACAGAGAGAAAGAAAGAGAAGCTGTGATTGAGAGAGAGAGAGAGAAATAGAAGCTGTGAGTGAGAGAGAGAGAAAGAGACGCTGTGATTGAGAGAGAGAGAGAGAGAGAAATAGAAGCTGTGAGTGAGAGAGAAAGAGAATCTGTGATTGAGAGTGTGAGAGAGAGAGAAAGAGAAGCTGTGAGTGAGAGAGAGAGAAAGAGAAGCTGTGAGTGAGAGAGAGGGAGAGAGAGAAAGAGAAGATGTGAGTGAGAGAGAGAGAGAAAGAGAAGCAGTGAGTGTGACAGGGAGAGAGTAAAAGAGAAGCTGTGAGTGAGAGAGAGAGAAAGAGAAGCTGTGAGTTAGAGAAAGAAAGAAAGAGAAGCAGTGAGTGAGAGAGAGAGAAAGAAAGAGAAGCTGTGAGTGAGAGAGAGAGAGAAGCTGTGAGTGAGTGAGAGAGAGAAAGAGAAGCTGTGTGTGAGAGAGAGAGGGAAAGAGAAGCTGTGAGTGAGAGAGAGAGAGAAAAAAAGAAGCTGTGTGTGTGAGAGTGAGAGAAAGAGAAGCTATGAGTGAGATAGAGAGAGAAAGAGAAGCTGTTGGTGAGAGAGAGGGAAAGAGCTGTGAGTGAGAGTGAGAGAGCGAAGCTGTGTGTGTGTGAGAGAGAGAAGATGTGAGTGAGAGAGAAAGTGAAGCTGTGAGTGAGAGAGAGAGAAGATGTGAGTGAGATAGAGAGAGAAAGAGAAGCTGTGAGTGAGAGAGAGAGAAAGAGAAGCTGTGAGTGAGAGAGAGGGAAAGAGAGAAAGAGAAGATGTGAGAGAGAGAGAGAAAGAGAAGCAGTGAGTGAGAGAGAGAGAGAGAAAGAGCTGTGAGTGAGACAGAGAGAGAAAGAGAAGCTGTGAGAGAGAGAGGGAGGGAGAAAGAGAAGCTGTGAGAGAGAGAGAGATAAGCTGTGAGTGTGTGTGAGAGAGAAAGAGAAGCTGTGAGTGTGAGAGAGAGAAAGAGAAGCTGTGAGTGAGAGAGAGAGAAAGTAAGAGAAGCTGTGAGTGAGACAGAGAGAAAGAAAGAGAAGCTGTGAGTGAGAGAGAGAGGGAGAAAGATAAGATGTGAGAGAGAGAGAGAGAGAGATGCTGTGAGTGAGAGAGAGAGAGAAAGAGACACTGTGATTGAGAGAGAGAGAGAGAAATAGAAGCTGTGAGTGAGAGAGAGAGAGAAAGAGAAGCTGTGATTGAGAGTGAGAGAGAGAGAAAGAGAAGCTGTGATTGAGAGAGAGAAAGAGAAGATGTGAGTGAGAGAGAGGGAGAGAGAGAAAGAGAAGATGTGAGTGAGAGAGAGAGAGCAAAAGAATCTGTGTGTGTGTGAGAGAGAGAAAGAGAAGCTGTGAGTGAGAGAGAGAGAAAGAGAAGCTGTGAGTGAGAGAGAGGGAAAGAGAGAAAGAGAAGATGTGAGTGAGAGAGAGAGAAAGAGAAGCAGTGAGTGATAGAGAGAGAGAGAGAGAGAGAAGCTGTGAGTGAGAAAGAGAGAGAGAAAGAGAAGCTGTGTGAGAGAGAGGGAGGGAGAAAGAGAAGCTGTGAGAGAGAGAGATAAGCTGTGAGTCTGTGTGAGAGAGAAAGAGAAGCTGTGAGTGAGAGAGAGAGAAAGAAAGAGAAATTAGAGTGAGAAAGAGAGAGAAAAAGAGAAGCTGTGAGTGGGAGAGAGAGAAAGAGAGTCTGTGAGTGAGAGAGAGAAGCTGTGAGTGAGAGAGAGAGAGAGCCTCTGTGAGTGAGAGAGAGAAAAAGAGAAGCTGTTAATGAGAGAGAGAGAGAAAGAGAAGCTGTGAGTGAGAGAGAGAGAAAGAGAAGCTGTGAGTGAGTGAGAGAGAGAAACGGAAGCTGTGAGTGAGAGAGAGAGAGAGAAAGAGAAGCTGTGAGTGAGAGAGAGAGAAAGAGAAGCTGTGAGTGTGAGAGAGAGAAAGAGAAGCTGTGAGTGAGAGAGAGAGAATGAGAAGCTGAGAGAGAGAAAGAGAAGCTGTGAGAGAGAGAGAGAAGCTGTGAGTGAGGGAGAGAGAAAGAGAAGCTGTGAGTGAGAGAGAGAGGCTGTGAGTGTGTGTGAGAGAGAAAGAGAAGCTGTGAGTGAGAGAGAGAGAGAAGCTGTGAGAGACAGTGAGAAAGAGAAGGTGTGAGTGAGAAAAAGAGAGAGAGAAGCTGTGAGTGAGAGAGAGAGTGATAGAGAAGCTGTGAGTGAGAGAGAGAGAAGCTGTGAGTGAGAGAGAGAAAGAGAAGTTGTGAGTGAGAGAGAGAGAGAAGATGTGAGTGAGAGAGAGAGAGAAAGAGAAGCTGTGAGTGAGAGAGAGAGAAAGAGAAAGTAAGAGAAGCTGTGAGTGAGACAGAGAGAAAGAAAGAGAAGCTGTGAGTGAGAGAGAGACGGAGAAAGATAAGATGTGAGAGAGAGAGAGAAAGAGAAGCTGTGAGTGAGTGAGAGAGAGAAAGAGACGCTGTGATTGAGAGAGAGAGAGAGAGAGAAATAGAAGCTGTGAGTGAGAGAGAGAGAAAGAGAAGCTGTGAGTGAGAGTGAGAGAGAGAGAAAAAGAGAAGCTGTGAGTGAGAGAGAGAGAAAGAGAAGATGTGAGTGAGAGAGAGGGAGAGAGAGAAAGAGAAGATGTGAGTGAGAGAGAGAGAGAAAGAGAAGCAGTGAGTGTGACAGGGAGAGAGTAAAAGAGAAGCTGTGAGTGAGAGAGAGAGAAAGAGAAGCTGTGAGTTAGAGAAAGAAAGAAAGAGAAGCAGTGAGTGAGAGAGAGAGAAAGAAAGAGAAGCTGTGAGTGAGAGAGAGAGAGAAGATGTGAGTGAGTAAGAGAGAGAAAGAGAAGCTGTGTGTGAGAGAGAGAGGGAAAGAGAAGCTGTGAGTGAGAGAGAGGGAAAGAGCTGTGAGTGAGAGTGAGAGAGCGAAGCTGTGTGTGTGTGAGAGAGAGAAGATGTGAGTGAGAGAGAAAGTGAAGCTGTGAGTGAGAGAGAGAGAGAGAAGATGTGAGTGAGATAGAGAGAGAAAGAGAAGCTGTGAGTGAGAGAGAGAGAAAGAGAAGCTGTGAGTGAGAGAGAGGGAAAGAGAGAAAGAGAAGATGTGAGAGAGAGAGAGAAAGAGAAGCAGTGAGTGAGAGAGAGAGAGAGAAAGAGCTGTGAGTGAGACAGAGAGAGAAAGAGAAGCTGTGAGAGAGAGAGGGAGGGAGAAAGAGAAGCTGTGAGAGAGAGAGAGAGAAAGTAAGAGAAGCTATGAGTGAGACAGAGAGAAAGAAAGAGAAGCTGTGAGTGAGAGAGAGAGGGAGAAAGATAAGATGTGTGAGAGAGAGAGAGAGAGAGAAGCTGTGAGTGAGAGAGAGAGAGAAAGAGACGCTGTGAGTGTGTGAGAGAGAAAGAGAAGCTGTGAGTGAGAGAGAGAGAAAGTAAGAGAAGCTATGAGTGAGACAGAGAGAAAGAAAGAGAAGCTGTGAGTGAGAGAGAGAGGGAGAAAGATAAGATGTGTGAGAGAGAGAGAGAGAGAAGCTGTGAGTGAGAGAGAGAGAGAAAGAGACGCTGTGATTGAGAGAGAGAGAGAGAAATAGAAGCTGTGAGTGAGAGAGAGAGAGAAAGAGAAGCTGTGATTGAGAGTGAGAGAGAGAGAGAAAGAGAAGCTGTGATTGAGAGAGAGAAAGAGAAGATGTGAGTGAGAGAGAGGGAGAGAGAGAAAGAGAAGATGTGAGTGAGAGAGAGAGAGAGCAAAAGAATCTGTGTGTGTGTGAGAGAGAGAAAGAGAAGCTGTGAGTGAGAGAGAGAGAAAGAGAAGCTGTGAGTGAGAGAGAGGGAAAGAGAGAAAGAGAAGATGTGAGAGAGAGAGAGAGAAAGAGAAGCAGTGAGTGATAGAGAGAGAGAGAGAAAGAGAAGCTGTGAGTGAGACAGAGAGAAAGAAAGAGAAGCTGTGAGTGAGAGAGAGAGGGAGAAAGATAAGATGTGTGAGTGAGAGAGAGAAGCTGTGAGTGAGAGAGAGAGAGAAAGAGACGCTGTGATTGAGAGAGAGAGAGAGAGAGAAATAGAAGCTGTGAGTGAGAGAGAGAGTGATAGAGAAGCTGTGAGTGAGAGAGAGAGAAGCTGTGAGTGAGAGAGAGAAAGAGAAGTTGTGAGTGAGAGAGAGAGAGAAGATGTGAGTGAGAGAGAGAGAGAAAGAGAAGCTTTGAGTGAGAGAGAGAGAAAGTAAGAGAACCTGTGAGTGAGACAGAGAGAAAGAAAGAGAAGCTGTGAGTGAGAGAGAGAGGGAGAAAGATAAGATGTGTGTATGAGAGAGAGAAGCTGTGAGTGAGAGAGAGAGAAAGAGACGCTGTGATTGAGAGAGAGAGAGAAATAGAAGCTGTGAGTGAGAGAGAGAGAAAGAGACGCTGTGATTGAGAGAGAGAGAGAGAGAGAAATAGAAGCTGTGAGTGAGAGAGAAAGAGAATCTGTGATTGAGAGTGAGAGAGAGAGAGAAAGAGAAGCTGTGAGTGAGAGAGAAAGAAAGAGAAGATGTGAGTGAGAGAGAGGGAGAGAGAGAAATAGAAGATGTGAGTGAGAGAGAGAGAGAAAGAGAAGCAGTGAGTGTGACAGGGAGAGAGTAAAAGAGAAGCTGTGAGTGAGAGAGAGAGAGAAAGAGAAGCTGTGAGTTAGAGAAAGAAAGAAAGAGAAGCAGTGAGTGAGAGAGAGAGAAAGAAAGAGAAGCTGTGAGTGAGAGAGAGAGAGAAGCTGTGAGTGAGTGAGAGAGAGAAAGAGAAGCTGTGTGTGAGAGAGAGGGAAAGAGAAGCTGTGAGTGAGAGAGAGAGAGAAAAAAAGAAGCTGTGTGTGTGAGAGAGAGAGAAAGAGAAGCTATGAGTGAGATAGAGAGAGAAAGAGAAGCTGTTGGTGAGAGAGAGGGAAAGAGCTGTGAGTGAGAGTGAGAGAGCGAAGCTGTGTGTGTGTGAGAGAGAGAAGATGTGAGTGAGAGAGAAAGTGAAGCTGTGAGTGAGAGAGAGAGAAGATGTGAGTGAGATAGAGAGAGAAAGAGAAGCTGTGAGTGAGAGAGAGAGAAAGAGAAGCTGTGAGTGAGAGAGAGGGAAAGAGAGAAAGAGAAGATGTGAGAGAGAGAGAGAAAGAGAAGCAGTGAGTGAGAGAGAGAGAGAGAAAGAGCTGTGAGTGAGACAGAGAGAGAAAGAGAAGCTGTGAGAGAGAGAGGGAGGGAGAAAGAGAAGCTGTGAGAGAGAGAGAGATAAGCTGTGAGTGTGTGTGTGAGAGAAAGAGAAGCTGTGAGTGTGAGAGAGAGAAAGAGAAGCTGTGAGTGAGAGAGAGAGAAAGTAAGAGAAGCTGTGAGTGAGACAGAGAGAAAGAAAGAGAAGCTGTGAGTGAGAGAGAGAGGGAGAAAGATAAGATGTGAGAGAGAGAGAGAGAGATGCTGTGAGTGAGAGAGAGAGAGAAAGAGACACTGTGATTGAGAGAGAGAGAGAGAAATAGAAGCTGTGAGTGAGAGAGAGAGAGAAAGAGAAGCTGTGATTGAGAGTGAGAGAGAGAGAGAGAGAGAAGCTGTGATTGAGAGAGAGAAAGAGAAGATGTGAGTGAGAGAGAGGGAGAGAGAGAAAGAGAAGATGTGAGTGAGAGAGAGAGAGCAAAAGAATCTGTGTGTGTGTGTGAGAGAGAAAGAGAAGCTGTGAGTGAGAGAGAGAGAAAGAGAAGCTGTGAGTGAGAGAGAGGGAAAGAGAGAAAGAGAAGATGTGAGAGAGAGAGAGAAAGAGAAGCAGTGAGTGATAGAGAGAGAGGAGAAAGAGAAGCTGTGAGTGAGACAGAGAGAGAGAAAGAGAAGCTGTGAGAGAGAGAGGGAGGGAGAAAGAGAAGCTGTGAGAGAGAGAGATAAGCTGTGAGTCTGTGTGAGAGAGAAAGAGAAGCTGTGAGTGAGAGAGAGAGAAAGAAAGAGAAATAAGAGTGAGAAAGAGAGAGAAAAAGAGAAGCTGTGAGTGGGAGAGAGAGAAAGAGAGTCTGTGAGTGAGAGAGAGAAGCTGTGAGTGAGAGAGAGAGAGAGCCTCTGTGAGTGAGAGAGAGAAAAAAAGAAGCTGTTAATGAGAGAGAGAAAAAAAGAAGCTGTTAATGAGAGAGAGAAAGAGAAGCTGTGAGTGAGAGAGAGAGAAAGAGAAGCTGTGAGTGAGTGAGAGAGAGAAACGGAAGCTGTGAGTGAGAGAGAGAGAGAGAAAGAGAAGCTGTGAGTGAGAGAGAGAGAAAGAGAAGCTGTGAGTGTGAGAGAGAGAAAGAGAAGCTGTGAGTGAGAGAGAGAGAATGAGAAGCTGAGAGAGAGAAAGAGAAGCTGTGAGAGAGACAGAGAAAGAGAAGCTGTGAGTGAGAGAGAGAAAGAGAGTCTGTGTGAGAAAGGGAGAGAGAAAGAGAAACTGTGAGTGAGAGAAAGAGAAAGAGAAGCTGTGAGTGAGAGAGAGAGAAAGAGAAACTGTGTGTGTGTGAGAGAGAGAAACAGAAGCTGTGAGTGAGAGAGAGAAAGAGAAGCTGTGAGTGAGAGAGAGAGAGAAGCTGTGAGAGAGAGAGAGAAGCTGTGAGTGAGGGAGAGAGAAAGAGAAGCTGTGAGTGAGAGAGAGAGGCTGTGAGTGTGTGTGTGAGAGAAAGAGAAGTTGTGAGTGAGAGAGAGAGAAGCTGTGAGAGAGAGTGAGAAAGAGAAGGTGTGAGTGAGAAAAAGAGAGAGAGAAGCTGTGAGTGAGAGAGAGAGAGAAGCTGTGAGTGAGAGAGAGAGAAGATGTGAGTGTGTGAGAGAGAAAGAGAAGCTGTGAGTGAGAGAGAGAGAATGAGAAGCTGAGAGAGAGAGAAAGAGAAGCTGTGAGAGAGAGAGAGAAAGAGAAGCTGTGAGTGAGAGAGAGAAAGAGAGTCTGTGTGAGAAAGAGAGAGAGAAAGAGAAACTGTGAGTGAGAGAAGGAGAAAGAGAAGCTGTGAGTGAGAGAGAGAGAGAAAGAGAAACTGTGTGTGTGTGAGAGAGAAACAGAAGCTGTGAGTGAGAGAGAGAGAGAAAGAGAAGCTGTGAGTGAGAGAGAGAGAGAAGCTGTGTGTGAGAGAGAGAGAAGCTGTGAGTGAGGGAGAGAGAAAGAGAAGCTGTGAGTGAGAGAGACAGAGGCTGTGAGTGTGTGTGAGAGAGAAAGAGAAGCTGTGAGTTGGAGAGAGAGAAGCTGTGAGAGAGAGTGAGAAAGAGAAGGTGTGAGTGAGAAAAAGTGAGAGAGAAGCTGTGAGTGAGAGAGAGAGAGATAGAGAAGCTGTGAGTGAGAGAGAGAGAAGCTGTGAGTGAGAGAGAGAAAGAGAAGGTGTGAGTGAGAGAGAGAGAAGATGTGAGAGAGAGAGAAAGAGAAGCTGTGAGTGAGAGAGAGAGAAAGTAAGAGAAGCTGTGAGTGAGACAGAGAGAAAGAAAGAGAAGCTGTGAGTGAGAGAGAGAGGGAGAAAGATAAGATGTGTGTGAGAGAGAGAAAGAGAAGCTGTGAGTGAGAGAGAGAGAAAGAGATGCTGTGATTGAGAGAGAGAGAGAGAGAGAAGCTGTGAGTGAGAGAGAAAGGGAAGTTGTGAGTGAGAGAGAGAGAAAGAGAAGCTGTGAGTGAGAGAGAGAGTGAAAGAGAAGCTGTGAGTTAGAGAGAGAAAAAGAGAAGCTGTGAGTGACAGAGAGAGGTAAGGAGAAGCTGAGAGAGAGAGAGAGTGAATCTGTGAGTGAGAGAGAGAGAGAAAGAGAATATCTGTGTGTGTGTGAGAGAAAGAGAAGCTGTGAGTGAGAGAGTGAGAGAGAGAGAGAAGCTGTGAGTGAGAGAGAGAGAGAAAGAGAAGTTGTGAGTGAGAGAGATAAAGAGAAGCTGTGAGTGAGAGGGCGAGAAAGAGAAGCTGTGAGTGAGAGAGAAAGCGAAGCTGTGAGTGAGAGAGATAGAGAGAAAGAGAAGCTGTGAGTGAGAGGGAGAGAGAGAAAGAGAAGATGTGTGTGTGTGAGAGAGAGAGAAGCAGTGAGTGAGAGAGAGAGAGAGAGAAGCTGTCAGTGAGACAGAGAGAGAAAGAGAAGGTGTGAGAGAGAGAGAGGGAGAAAGAGAAGCTGTGAGAGAGAGAGAGAGAGAAGCTGTGAGTGAGAGAGAGAAAGAAAGAGAAATTAGAGTGACAAAGAGAGAGAGAAAGAGAAGCTGTGGGTGGGAGAGAGAGAAAGAGAGTCTGTGAGTGAGAGAGAGAGAGAGAGAAGCTGTGAGTGAGTGAGAGAGAGCCGCTGTGAGTGAGAGAGAGAGAAAGAGAAGCTGTGAATGAGAGAGAGAGAAAGAGAAGCTATGAGAGAGAAAGAGAGAAGCTGTGAGTGAGAGAGAGAGAAAGAGAAGCTGTTAGTAAGAGTGAGAGAGAGAGAGAAAGAGAAGCTGTGAGTGAGAGAGAGAAAGATAAGCTGTGAGTGAGAGAGAGAGAGAGATTGAAGCTGTGAGGAAGAGAGAGAAAGCGAAGTTGTGAGTGAGAGGGAGAGAGAGAGAGAAAGAGAAGCTGTGAGTGACACACAGAGAGAGAAGCTGTGAGTTAGAGAGAGAGAGAAAGAGAAGCTGTGAGTGACAGAGAGAGAGAGAAAGAGAAGCTGTGTGTGTGTGAGAGAGAGAAAGATAGTCTGAGAAAGAGAGAGTGAAAGAGAAGCTGAGAGTGAGAGAGAGAGAGAGAAAAAGAGAAGCTGTGTGTGTGTGAGAGAGAAAGAAGCTGTGAGTGAGAGTGAGAGAGAGAAAGAGAAGCTGTGAGTGAGAGAGTGAGAGAGAGAAAGAGAAGCTGTTAGTGAGAGTGAGAGAGAGAGAGAAAGAGAAGCTGTGAGTGAGAGAGAGATTGAAAGAGAAGCTGTGAGTGAGAGAGAGAGAGAAAGAGAAGCTGTGAGTGAGAGAGAGAAAGGGAAGTTGTGAGTGAGAGAGAGAGAAAGAGAAGCTGTGAGTGAGAGAGAGAGTGAAAGAGAAGCTGTGAGTTAGAGAGAGAGAGAAAGAGAAGCTGTAAGTGACAGAGAGAGGGAAGGAGAAGCTGAGAGAGAGAGAGAGAAATTGAATCTGTCAGTGAGAGAGAGAGAAAGAGAATATGTGTGTGTGTGAGAGAGAGACAGATAGTCTGAGAAAGAGAGAGTGAAAGAGAAGCTGTGAGTGAGAGAGAGAGAGGTAGAAAGAGAAGCTGTGTGTGTGAGAGAGAAAGAGAAGCTGTGAGTGAGAGTGAGAGAGAAAGAAAGAGAAGCTGTGAGTGAGAGAGAGAGAAAGAGAAGCTTTGAGTGAGAGAGAGAGAGAGAATGAGAAGCTGTGAGTGAGAGAGAGAGGAGCTGTGAGTGAGAGAGAGAGAAAGAGAAGCTGTGAGTGAGTGAGAGAGAGAAGAGATGTGAGTGAGAGAGAGAGAGAAAGAGAAGCTGTGAGTGAGAGAGAGAGTGAAAGAGAAGCTGTGAGTTAGAGAGAGAGAAAGAGAAGCTGTGAGTGACAGAGAGAGGGAAGGAGAAGCTGAGAGAGAGAGAGAGAGAGAAAGTGAATCTGTGAGTGAAAGAGAGAGAGAGAAAGAGAATATCTGTGTGTGTGAGAGAGAAAAAGATAGTCTGAGAAAGAGAGAGTGAAAGAGAAGCTGTGAGTGAGAGAGAGAGAGGGAGAAAGAGAAGCTGTGTGTGTGAGAGAGAGAAAGAGAAGCTGTGAGTGAGAGTGAGAGAGAAAGAAAGAAAAGCTGTGAGTGAGAGAGAGAGAAAGAGAAGCTTTGAGTGTGAGAGAGAGAGAGCTGCTGTGAGTGAGAGAGAGAAAGAGAAGCTGTGAGTGAGAGAGAGAGAAAGAGAAGTTGTGAGTGAGAGAGATAAAGAGAATCTGTGAGTGAGAGGGCGAGAAAGAGAAGCTGTGAGTGAGAGAGAAAGCGAAGCTGTGAGTGAGAGAGATCGAGAGAAAGAGAAGCTGTGAGTGAGAGAGAGAAAGAGAAGCTGTGAGTGAGAGGGAGAGAGAGAAAGAGAAGATGTGTGTGTGTGTGAGAGAGAGAAGCTGTGAGTGAGTGAGAGAGAGAGAAGCTGTCAGTGAGACAGAGAGAGAAAGAGAAGGTGTGAGAGAGAGAGAGGGAGAAAGAGAAGCTGTGAGAGAGAGAGTGAGAGAAGCTGTGAGTGAGAGAGAGAAAGAAAGAGAAATTAGAGTGACAAAGAGAGAGAGAAAGAGAAGCTGTGGAAGGGAGAGAGAGAAAGAGAGTCTGTGAGTGAGAGAGAGAGAGAGAGAAGCTGTGAGTGAGTGAGAGAGAGCTGCTGTGAGTGAGAGAGAGAGAAAGAGAAGCTGTGAATGAGAGAGAGAGAAAGAGAAGCTGTGAGAGAGAAAGAGAGAAGCTGTGAGTGAGAGAGTGAGAGAGGGAAAGAAAAGCTGTTAGTGAGAGTGAGAGAGAGAAAGAAAGAGAAGCTGTGAGTGAGAGAGAGAGAAAGAGAAGCTGTGAGTGAGAGAGAGAGAAAGAGAAGCTATGAGAGAGAAAGAGAGAAGCTGTGAGTGAGAGAGAGAGAAAGAGAAGCTGTTAGTGAGAGTGAGAGAGAGAGAGAGAAAGAGAAGCTGTGAGTGAGAGAGAGAAAGAGAAGCTGTGAGTGAGAGAGAGAGAGAGAGAGAAGCTGTGAGGAAGAGAGAGAAAGCGAAGTTGTGAGTGAGAGGGAGAGAGAGAAAGAGAAGCTGTGAGTGACACACAGAGAGAGAAGCTGTGAGTTAGAGAGAGAGAGAAAGAGAAGCTGTGAGTGACAGAGAGAGAGAAAGAGAAGCTGTGTGTGTGTGTGAGAGAGAAAGATAGTCTGAGAAAGAGAGAGTGAAAGAGAAGCTGTGAGTGAGAGAGAGAGAGGGAAAAGAGAAGCTGTGTGTGTGAGAGAGAGAAAGAGAAGCTGTGAGTGAGAGTGAGAGAGAGAAAGAGAAGCTGTGAGTGAGAGTGAGAGAGAGAAAGAGAAGCTGTTAGTGAGAGTGAGAGAAAGAGAAAGAGAAGCTGTGAGTGAGAGAGAGATTGAAAGAGAAGCTGTGAGTGAGAGAGAGAGAAAGGGAAGTTGTGAGTGAGAGAGAGAGAAAGAGAAGCTGTGAGTGAGAGAGAGAGTGAAAGAGAAGCTGTGAGTTAGAGAGAGAGAGAAAGAGAAGCTGTAAGTGACAGAGAGAGGGAAGGAGAAGCTGAGAGACAGAGAGAAATTGAATCTGTCAGTGAGAGAGAGAGAGAAAGAGAATATGTGTGTGTGTGTGAGAGAGACAGATAGTCTGAGAAAGAGAGAGTGAAAGAGAAGCTGTGAGTGAGAGAGAGAGAGGTAGAAAGAGAAACTGTGTGTGTGAGAGAGAAAGAGAAGCTGTGAGTGAGAGTGAGAGAGAGAGAAAGAGAAGCTGTGAGTGAGAGAGAAAGAGAAGCTTTGAGTGAGAGAGAGAGAGAGAATGAGAAGCTGTGAGTGAGAGAGAGAGGAGCTGTGAGTGAGAGAGAGAAAGAGAAGCTGTGAGTGAGTGAGAGAGAGAAGAGATGTGAGTGAGAGAGAGAGAGAATGAGAAGCTGTGAATGAGAGAGAGAGAGAGAAAGAGAAGCTGTGAGTGAGAGAGAGAATGAGAATGAGAAGCTGTGAGTGTGAGAGAGAGAAGCTGTGAGAGAGAGAGAGAAGCTGTGAGAGAGAGAGAGAAGATGTGTGTGTGTGAGAGAGAGAGCTGCTGTGAGTGAGAGAGAGAGAAAGTGAAGCTGTGAATGAGAGAGAGAGAAAAACTGTGAGTGAGAGAGAGAGAATGAGAAGCTGGGAGTGAGAGAGAGAGAAAGTAAGAGAAGCTGTGCGTGAGACAGAGAAGGGGAAAAAGAAGCTGTGTGTGAGAGAGAGAGGGAGAAAGAGAAGCTGTTAGAGAGAGAGAGAAAGAGATGCTGTGAGTGTGTGTGAGAGAGAAAGGAAGCTGTGAGTGAGAGAGAGAAAGAAAGAGAAATTAGAGTGAGAAAGAGAGAGAGAAAAAGAAGCTGTGAGTGGTAGAGAGAGAAAAAGAGTCTGTGAGTGAGAGAGAGAGAAGCTGTGAGTGAGAGAGAGAGAGAGCTGCTGTGAGTGAGAGAGAGAGAAAGAGAAGCTGTGAATGAGAGAGAGAAAAACTGTGAGTGAGAGAGAGAGAAAGAGAAGCTGTGAGTGAGTGAGAGAGAGAAAGGGAAGTTGTGAGTGAGAGAGAGAGAAAGAGAAGCTGTGAGTGAGAGAGAGTGAAAGAGAAGCTGTGAGTGAGAGAGAGAGAGAAAGAGAAGCTGTGAGTGAGAAGGAGAGGGAAAGAGAAGTTGTGAGTGAGTGAGAGAAAGAGAAGCTGTGAGTGAGAGGGAGAGAGAGAAAGAGAAGGTGTGAGTGACAGAGAGAGAGAAAGAGAAGATGTGTGTGTGTGTGAGAGAGAAAGATAGTCTGAGAAAGAGAGAGTGAAAGAGAAGCTGTGAGTGAGAGAGAGAGAGGGAGAAAGAGAAGCTGTGTGAGATAGAGAGAGAAAGAGAAGCTGTGAGTGAGAGTGAGAGAGAGAGAGAAGCTGTGAGTGAGAGAGAGAAAGAGAAGCTGTGAGTGAGAGGGAGAGAGAGAAAGAGAAGCTGTGAGTGAGACAGAGAGAGAAAGAGAAGCTGTGTGTGAGAGATAGAGGGACAAAGAGAAGCTTGAGAGAGAGAGAGAGAGAAAGAGAAGCTGTGAGTGTGTGAGAGAGAGAAAGAGAAGCTGTGAGTGAGAAGGAGAGGCAAAGAGAAGCTGTGAGTGAGTGAGAGAGAGAGAAAGAGAAGCTATGAGAGAGAAAGAGAGAAGCTGTGAGTGAGAGAGAGTGAGAGAAAGAGAAGCTGTTAGTGAGAGTGAGAGAGAGAGAGAAAGATAAGCTGTGAGTGAGAGAGAGAGAAAGCGAAGCTGTGAGTGAGAGAGATCGAGAGAAAGAGAAGCTGTGAGTGAGAGAGAGAAAGAGAAGCTGTGAGTGAGAGGGAGAGAGAGAAAGAGAAGATGTGTGTGTGTGTGAGAGAGAGAAGCAGTGAGTGAGAGAGAGAGAAGCTGTCAGTGAGACAGAGAGAGAAAGAGAAGGTGTGAGAGAGAGAGAGGGAGAAAGAGAAGCTGTGAGAGAGAGAGAGAGAGAGAAGCTGTGAGTGAGAGAGAGAAAGAAAGAGAAATTAGAGTGGCAAAGAGAGAGAGAAAGAGAAGCTGTGGGTGGGAGAGAGAGAAAGAGAGTCTGTGAGAGAGAGAGAGAGAGAGAGAAGCTGTGAGTGAGAGAGAGAGGGAGAAAGATAAGATGTGTGAGAGAGAGAGAGAGAGAAGCTGTGAGTGAGAGAGAGAGAGAAAGAGACGCTGTGATTGAGAGAGAGAGAGAGAAATAGAAGCTGTGAGTGAGAGAGAGAGAGAAAGAGAAGCTGTGATTGAGAGTGAGAGAGAGAGAGAAAGAGAAGCTGTGATTGAGAGAGAGAAAGAGAAGATGTGAGTGAGAGAGAGGGAGAGAGAGAAAGAGAAGATGTGAGTGAGAGAGAGAGAGAGCCAAAGAATCTGTGTGTGTGTGAGAGAGAGAAAGAGAAGCTGTGAGTGAGAGAGAGAGAAAGAGAAGCTGTGAGTGAGAGAGAGGGAAAGAGAGAAAGAGAAGATGTGAGAGAGAGAGAGAGAAAGAGAAGCAGTGAGTGATAGAGAGAGAGAGAGAAAGAGAAGCTGTGAGTGAGACAGAGAGAAAGAAAGAGAAGCTGTGAGTGAGAGAGAGAGGGAGAAAGATAAGATGTGTGAGTGAGAGAGAGAAGCTGTGAGTGAGAGAGAGAGAGAAAGAGACGCTGTGATTGAGAGAGAGAGAGAGAGAGAAATAGAAGCTGTGAGTGAGAGAGAGAGTGATAGAGAAGCTGTGAGTGAGAGAGAGAGAAGCTGTGAGTGAGAGAGAGAAAGAGAAGTTGTGAGTGAGAGAGAGAGAGAAGATGTGAGTGAGAGAGAGAGAGAAAGAGAAGCTGTGAGTGAGAGAGAGAGAAAGTAAGAGAACCTGTGAGTGAGACAGAGAGAAAGAAAGAGAAGCTGTGAGTGAGAGAGAGAGGGAGAAAGATAAGATGTGTGTATGAGAGAGAGAAGCTGTGAGTGAGAGAGAGAGAAAGAGACGCTGTGATTGAGAGAGAGAGAGAAATAGAAGCTGTGAGTGAGAGAGAGAGAAAGAGACGCTGTGATTGAGAGAGAGAGAGAGAGAGAAATAGAAGCTGTGAGTGAGAGAGAAAGAGAATCTGTGATTGAGAGTGAGAGAGAGAGAGAAAGAGAAGCTGTGAGTGAGAGAGAGAGAAAGAGAAGATGTGAGTGAGAGAGAGGGAGAGAGAGAAATAGAAGATGTGAGTGAGAGAGAGAGAGAAAGAGAAGCAGTGAGTGTGACAGGGAGAGAGTAAAAGAGAAGCTGTGAGTGAGAGAGAGAGAGAAAGAGAAGCTGTGAGTTAGAGAAAGAAAGAAAGAGAAGCAGTGAGTGAGAGAGAGAGAAAGAAAGAGAAGCTGTGAGTGAGAGAGAGAGAGAAGCTGTGAGTGAGTGAGAGAGAGAAAGAGAAGCTGTGTGTGAGAGAGAGGGAAAGAGAAGCTGTGAGTGAGAGAGAGAGAGAAAAAAAGAAGCTGTGTGTGTGAGAGAGAGAGAAAGAGAAGCTATGAGTGAGATAGAGAGAGAAAGAGAAGCTGTTGGTGAGAGAGAGGGAAAGAGCTGTGAGTGAGAGTGAGAGAGCGAAGCTGTGTGTGTGTGAGAGAGAGAAGATGTGAGTGAGAGAGAAAGTGAAGCTGTGAGTGAGAGAGAGAGAAGATGTGAGTGAGATAGAGAGAGAAAGAGAAGCTGTGAGTGAGAGAGAGAGAAAGAGAAGCTGTGAGTGAGAGAGAGGGAAAGAGAGAAAGAGAAGATGTGAGAGAGAGAGAGAAAGAGAAGCAGTGAGTGAGAGAGAGAGAGAGAAAGAGCTGTGAGTGAGACAGAGAGAGAAAGAGAAGCTGTGAGAGAGAGAGGGAGGGAGAAAGAGAAGCTGTGAGAGAGAGAGAGATAAGCTGTGAGTGTGTGTGTGAGAGAAAGAGAAGCTGTGAGTGTGAGAGAGAGAAAGAGAAGCTGTGAGTGAGAGAGAGAGAAAGTAAGAGAAGCTGTGAGTGAGACAGAGAGAAAGAAAGAGAAGCTGTGAGTGAGAGAGAGAGGGAGAAAGATAAGATGTGAGAGAGAGAGAGAGAGATGCTGTGAGTGAGAGAGAGAGAGAAAGAGACACTGTGATTGAGAGAGAGAGAGAGAAATAGAAGCTGTGAGTGAGAGAGAGAGAGAAAGAGAAGCTGTGATTGAGAGTGAGAGAGAGAGAGAAAGAGAAGCTGTGATTGAGAGAGAGAAAGAGAAGATGTGAGTGAGAGAGAGGGAGAGAGAGAAAGAGAAGATGTGAGTGAGAGAGAGAGAGCAAAAGAATCTGTGTGTGTGTGTGAGAGAGAAAGAGAAGCTGTGAGTGAGAGAGAGAGAAAGAGAAGCTGTGAGTGAGAGAGAGGGAAAGAGAGAAAGAGAAGATGTGAGAGAGAGAGAGAAAGAGAAGCAGTGAGTGATAGAGAGAGAGGAGAAAGAGAAGCTGTGAGTGAGACAGAGAGAGAGAAAGAGAAGCTGTGAGAGAGAGAGGGAGGGAGAAAGAGAAGCTGTGAGAGAGAGAGATAAGCTGTGAGTCTGTGTGAGAGAGAAAGAGAAGCTGTGAGTGAGAGAGAGAGAAAGAAAGAGAAATAAGAGTGAGAAAGAGAGAGAAAAAGAGAAGCTGTGAGTGGGAGAGAGAGAAAGAGAGTCTGTGAGTGAGAGAGAGAAGCTGTGAGTGAGAGAGAGAGAGAGCCTCTGTGAGTGAGAGAGAGAAAAAAAGAAGCTGTTAATGAGAGAGAGAAAAAAAGAAGCTGTTAATGAGAGAGAGAAAGAGAAGCTGTGAGTGAGAGAGAGAGAAAGAGAAGCTGTGAGTGAGTGAGAGAGAGAAACGGAAGCTGTGAGTGAGAGAGAGAGAGAGAAAGAGAAGCTGTGAGTGAGAGAGAGAGAAAGAGAAGCTGTGAGTGTGAGAGAGAGAAAGAGAAGCTGTGAGTGAGAGAGAGAGAATGAGAAGCTGAGAGAGAGAAAGAGAAGCTGTGAGAGAGACAGAGAAAGAGAAGCTGTGAGTGAGAGAGAGAAAGAGAGTCTGTGTGAGAAAGAGAGAGAGAAAGAGAAACTGTGAGTGAGAGAAAGAGAAAGAGAAGCTGTGAGTGAGAGAGAGAGAAAGAGAAACTGTGTGTGTGTGAGAGAGAGAAACAGAAGCTGTGAGTGAGAGAGAGAAAGAGAAGCTGTGAGTGAGAGAGAGAGAGAAGCTGTGAGAGAGAGAGAGAAGCTGTGAGTGAGGGAGAGAGAAAGAGAAGCTGTGAGTGAGAGAGAGAGGCTGTGAGTGTGTGTGTGAGAGAAAGAGAAGCTGTGAGTGAGAGAGAGAGAAGCTGTGAGAGAGAGTGAGAAAGAGAAGGTGTGAGTGAGAAAAAGAGAGAGAGAAGCTGTGAGTGAGAGAGAGAGAGAAGCTGTGAGTGAGAGAGAGAGAAGATGTGAGTGTGTGAGAGAGAAAGAGAAGCTGTGAGTGAGAGAGAGAGAATGAGAAGCTGAGAGAGAGAGAAAGAGAAGCTGTGAGAGAGAGAGAGAAAGAGAAGCTGTGAGTGAGAGAGAGAAAGAGAGTCTGTGTGAGAAAGAGAGAGAGAAAGAGAAACTGTGAGTGAGAGAAGGAGAAAGAGAAGCTGTGAGTGAGAGAGAGAGAGAAAGAGAAACTGTGTGTGTGTGAGAGAGAAACAGAAGCTGTGAGTGAGAGAGAGAGAGAAAGAGAAGCTGTGAGTGAGAGAGAGAGAGAAGCTGTGTGTGAGAGAGAGAGAAGCTGTGAGTGAGGGAGAGAGAAAGAGAAGCTGTGAGTGAGAGAGAGAGAGGCTGTGAGTGTGTGTGAGAGAGAAAGAGAAGCTGTGAGTTGGAGAGAGAGAAGCTGTGAGAGAGAGTGAGAAAGAGAAGGTGTGAGTGAGAAAAAGTGAGAGAGAAGCTGTGAGTGAGAGAGAGAGAGATAGAGAAGCTGTGAGTGAGAGAGAGAGAAGCTGTGAGTGAGAGAGAGAAAGAGAAGGTGTGAGTGAGAGAGAGAGAAGATGTGAGAGAGAGAGAAAGAGAAGCTGTGAGTGAGAGAGAGAGAAAGTAAGAGAAGCTGTGAGTGAGACAGAGAGAAAGAAAGAGAAGCTGTGAGTGAGAGAGAGAGGGAGAAAGATAAGATGTGTGTGAGAGAGAGAAAGAGAAGCTGTGAGTGAGAGAGAGAGAAAGAGATGCTGTGATTGAGAGAGAGAGAGAGAGAGAAGCTGTGAGTGAGAGAGAAAGGGAAGTTGTGAGTGAGAGAGAGAGAAAGAGAAGCTGTGAGTGAGAGAGAGAGTGAAAGAGAAGCTGTGAGTTAGAGAGAGAAAAAGAGAAGCTGTGAGTGACAGAGAGAGGTAAGGAGAAGCTGAGAGAGAGAGAGAGTGAATCTGTGAGTGAGAGAGAGAGAGAAAGAGAATATCTGTGTGTGTGTGAGAGAAAGAGAAGCTGTGAGTGAGAGAGTGAGAGAGAGAGAGAGAAGCTGTGAGTGAGAGAGAGAGAGAAAGAGAAGTTGTGAGTGAGAGAGATAAAGAGAAGCTGTGAGTGAGAGGGCGAGAAAGAGAAGCTGTGAGTGAGAGAGAAAGCGAAGCTGTGAGTGAGAGAGATAGAGAGAAAGAGAAGCTGTGAGTGAGAGGGAGAGAGAGAAAGAGAAGATGTGTGTGTGTGAGAGAGAGAGAAGCAGTGAGTGAGAGAGAGAGAGAGAGAAGCTGTCAGTGAGACAGAGAGAGAAAGAGAAGGTGTGAGAGAGAGAGAGGGAGAAAGAGAAGCTGTGAGAGAGAGAGAGAGAGAAGCTGTGAGTGAGAGAGAGAAAGAAAGAGAAATTAGAGTGACAAAGAGAGAGAGAAAGAGAAGCTGTGGGTGGGAGAGAGAGAAAGAGAGTCTGTGAGTGAGAGAGAGAGAGAGAGAAGCTGTGAGTGAGTGAGAGAGAGCCGCTGTGAGTGAGAGAGAGAGAAAGAGAAGCTGTGAATGAGAGAGAGAGAAAGAGAAGCTATGAGAGAGAAAGAGAGAAGCTGTGAGTGAGAGAGAGAGAAAGAGAAGCTGTTAGTAAGAGTGAGAGAGAGAGAGAAAGAGAAGCTGTGAGTGAGAGAGAGAAAGATAAGCTGTGAGTGAGAGAGAGAGAGAGATTGAAGCTGTGAGGAAGAGAGAGAAAGCGAAGTTGTGAGTGAGAGGGAGAGAGAGAGAGAAAGAGAAGCTGTGAGTGACACACAGAGAGAGAAGCTGTGAGTTAGAGAGAGAGAGAAAGAGAAGCTGTGAGTGACAGAGAGAGAGAGAAAGAGAAGCTGTGTGTGTGTGAGAGAGAGAAAGATAGTCTGAGAAAGAGAGAGTGAAAGAGAAGCTGAGAGTGAGAGAGAGAGAGAGAAAAAGAGAAGCTGTGTGTGTGTGAGAGAGAAAGAAGCTGTGAGTGAGAGTGAGAGAGAGAAAGAGAAGCTGTGAGTGAGAGAGTGAGAGAGAGAAAGAGAAGCTGTTAGTGAGAGTGAGAGAGAGAGAGAAAGAGAAGCTGTGAGTGAGAGAGAGATTGAAAGAGAAGCTGTGAGTGAGAGAGAGAGAGAAAGAGAAGCTGTGAGTGAGAGAGAGAAAGGGAAGTTGTGAGTGAGAGAGAGAGAAAGAGAAGCTGTGAGTGAGAGAGAGAGTGAAAGAGAAGCTGTGAGTTAGAGAGAGAGAGAAAGAGAAGCTGTAAGTGACAGAGAGAGGGAAGGAGAAGCTGAGAGAGAGAGAGAGAAATTGAATCTGTCAGTGAGAGAGAGAGAAAGAGAATATGTGTGTGTGTGAGAGAGAGACAGATAGTCTGAGAAAGAGAGAGTGAAAGAGAAGCTGTGAGTGAGAGAGAGAGAGGTAGAAAGAGAAGCTGTGTGTGTGAGAGAGAAAGAGAAGCTGTGAGTGAGAGTGAGAGAGAAAGAAAGAGAAGCTGTGAGTGAGAGAGAGAGAAAGAGAAGCTTTGAGTGAGAGAGAGAGAGAGAATGAGAAGCTGTGAGTGAGAGAGAGAGGAGCTGTGAGTGAGAGAGAGAGAAAGAGAAGCTGTGAGTGAGTGAGAGAGAGAAGAGATGTGAGTGAGAGAGAGAGAGAAAGAGAAGCTGTGAGTGAGAGAGAGAGTGAAAGAGAAGCTGTGAGTTAGAGAGAGAGAAAGAGAAGCTGTGAGTGACAGAGAGAGGGAAGGAGAAGCTGAGAGAGAGAGAGAGAGAGAAAGTGAATCTGTGAGTGAAAGAGAGAGAGAGAAAGAGAATATCTGTGTGTGTGAGAGAGAAAAAGATAGTCTGAGAAAGAGAGAGTGAAAGAGAAGCTGTGAGTGAGAGAGAGAGAGGGAGAAAGAGAAGCTGTGTGTGTGAGAGAGAGAAAGAGAAGCTGTGAGTGAGAGTGAGAGAGAAAGAAAGAAAAGCTGTGAGTGAGAGAGAGAGAAAGAGAAGCTTTGAGTGTGAGAGAGAGAGAGCTGCTGTGAGTGAGAGAGAGAAAGAGAAGCTGTGAGTGAGAGAGAGAGAAAGAGAAGTTGTGAGTGAGAGAGATAAAGAGAATCTGTGAGTGAGAGGGCGAGAAAGAGAAGCTGTGAGTGAGAGAGAAAGCGAAGCTGTGAGTGAGAGAGATCGAGAGAAAGAGAAGCTGTGAGTGAGAGAGAGAAAGAGAAGCTGTGAGTGAGAGGGAGAGAGAGAAAGAGAAGATGTGTGTGTGTGTGAGAGAGAGAAGCTGTGAGTGAGTGAGAGAGAGAGAAGCTGTCAGTGAGACAGAGAGAGAAAGAGAAGGTGTGAGAGAGAGAGAGGGAGAAAGAGAAGCTGTGAGAGAGAGAGTGAGAGAAGCTGTGAGTGAGAGAGAGAAAGAAAGAGAAATTAGAGTGACAAAGAGAGAGAGAAAGAGAAGCTGTGGAAGGGAGAGAGAGAAAGAGAGTCTGTGAGTGAGAGAGAGAGAGAGAGAAGCTGTGAGTGAGTGAGAGAGAGCTGCTGTGAGTGAG
Source organism: Bradypodion pumilum (assembly GCA_035047305.1). NCBI lineage: Eukaryota > Metazoa > Chordata > Lepidosauria > Squamata > Chamaeleonidae > Bradypodion > Bradypodion pumilum. The sequence goes on along the minus strand of JAWDJD010000001.1, from coordinate 266,655,410 downwards.
AGAGAGAGAAAGAGAAGCTGTGAATGAGAGAGAGAGAAAGAGAAGCTGTGAGAGAGAAAGAGAGAAGCTGTGAGTGAGAGAGTGAGAGAGGGAAAGAAAAGCTGTTAGTGAGAGTGAGAGAGAGAAAGAAAGAGAAGCTGTGAGTGAGAGAGAGAGAAAGAGAAGCTGTGAGTGAGAGAGAGAGAAAGAGAAGCTATGAGAGAGAAAGAGAGAAGCTGTGAGTGAGAGAGAGAGAAAGAGAAGCTGTTAGTGAGAGTGAGAGAGAGAGAGAGAAAGAGAAGCTGTGAGTGAGAGAGAGAAAGAGAAGCTGTGAGTGAGAGAGAGAGAGAGAGAGAAGCTGTGAGGAAGAGAGAGAAAGCGAAGTTGTGAGTGAGAGGGAGAGAGAGAAAGAGAAGCTGTGAGTGACACACAGAGAGAGAAGCTGTGAGTTAGAGAGAGAGAGAAAGAGAAGCTGTGAGTGACAGAGAGAGAGAAAGAGAAGCTGTGTGTGTGTGTGAGAGAGAAAGATAGTCTGAGAAAGAGAGAGTGAAAGAGAAGCTGTGAGTGAGAGAGAGAGAGGGAAAAGAGAAGCTGTGTGTGAGAGAGAGAGAAAGAGAAGCTGTGAGTGAGAGTGAGAGAGAGAAAGAGAAGCTGTGAGTGAGAGTGAGAGAGAGAAAGAGAAGCTGTTAGTGAGAGTGAGAGAAAGAGAAAGAGAAGCTGTGAGTGAGAGAGAGATTGAAAGAGAAGCTGTGAGTGAGAGAGAGAGAAAGGGAAGTTGTGAGTGAGAGAGAGAGAAAGAGAAGCTGTGAGTGAGAGAGAGAGTGAAAGAGAAGCTGTGAGTTAGAGAGAGAGAGAAAGAGAAGCTGTAAGTGACAGAGAGAGGGAAGGAGAAGCTGAGAGACAGAGAGAAATTGAATCTGTCAGTGAGAGAGAGAGAGAAAGAGAATATGTGTGTGTGTGTGAGAGAGACAGATAGTCTGAGAAAGAGAGAGTGAAAGAGAAGCTGTGAGTGAGAGAGAGAGAGGTAGAAAGAGAAACTGTGTGTGTGAGAGAGAAAGAGAAGCTGTGAGTGAGAGTGAGAGAGAGAGAAAGAGAAGCTGTGAGTGAGAGAGAAAGAGAAGCTTTGAGTGAGAGAGAGAGAGAGAATGAGAAGCTGTGAGTGAGAGAGAGAGGAGCTGTGAGTGAGAGAGAGAAAGAGAAGCTGTGAGTGAGTGAGAGAGAGAAGAGATGTGAGTGAGAGAGAGAGAGAATGAGAAGCTGTGAATGAGAGAGAGAGAGAGAAAGAGAAGCTGTGAGTGAGAGAGAGAATGAGAATGAGAAGCTGTGAGTGTGAGAGAGAGAAGCTGTGAGAGAGAGAGAGAAGCTGTGAGAGAGAGAGAGAAGATGTGTGTGTGTGAGAGAGAGAGCTGCTGTGAGTGAGAGAGAGAGAAAGTGAAGCTGTGAATGAGAGAGAGAGAAAAACTGTGAGTGAGAGAGAGAGAATGAGAAGCTGGGAGTGAGAGAGAGAGAAAGTAAGAGAAGCTGTGCGTGAGACAGAGAAGGGGAAAAAGAAGCTGTGTGTGAGAGAGAGAGGGAGAAAGAGAAGCTGTTAGAGAGAGAGAGAAAGAGATGCTGTGAGTGTGTGTGAGAGAGAAAGGAAGCTGTGAGTGAGAGAGAGAAAGAAAGAGAAATTAGAGTGAGAAAGAGAGAGAGAAAAAGAAGCTGTGAGTGGTAGAGAGAGAAAAAGAGTCTGTGAGTGAGAGAGAGAGAAGCTGTGAGTGAGAGAGAGAGAGAGCTGCTGTGAGTGAGAGAGAGAGAAAGAGAAGCTGTGAATGAGAGAGAGAAAAACTGTGAGTGAGAGAGAGAGAAAGAGAAGCTGTGAGTGAGTGAGAGAGAGAAAGGGAAGTTGTGAGTGAGAGAGAGAGAAAGAGAAGCTGTGAGTGAGAGAGAGTGAAAGAGAAGCTGTGAGTGAGAGAGAGAGAGAAAGAGAAGCTGTGAGTGAGAAGGAGAGGGAAAGAGAAGTTGTGAGTGAGTGAGAGAAAGAGAAGCTGTGAGTGAGAGGGAGAGAGAGAAAGAGAAGGTGTGAGTGACAGAGAGAGAGAAAGAGAAGATGTGTGTGTGTGTGAGAGAGAAAGATAGTCTGAGAAAGAGAGAGTGAAAGAGAAGCTGTGAGTGAGAGAGAGAGAGGGAGAAAGAGAAGCTGTGTGAGATAGAGAGAGAAAGAGAAGCTGTGAGTGAGAGTGAGAGAGAGAGAGAAGCTGTGAGTGAGAGAGAGAAAGAGAAGCTGTGAGTGAGAGGGAGAGAGAGAAAGAGAAGCTGTGAGTGAGACAGAGAGAGAAAGAGAAGCTGTGTGTGAGAGATAGAGGGACAAAGAGAAGCTTGAGAGAGAGAGAGAGAAAGAGAAGCTGTGAGTGTGTGAGAGAGAGAAAGAGAAGCTGTGAGTGAGAAGGAGAGGCAAAGAGAAGCTGTGAGTGAGTGAGAGAGAGAGAAAGAGAAGCTATGAGAGAGAAAGAGAGAAGCTGTGAGTGAGAGAGAGTGAGAGAAAGAGAAGCTGTTAGTGAGAGTGAGAGAGAGAGAGAAAGATAAGCTGTGAGTGAGAGAGAGAGAAAGCGAAGCTGTGAGTGAGAGAGATCGAGAGAAAGAGAAGCTGTGAGTGAGAGAGAGAAAGAGAAGCTGTGAGTGAGAGGGAGAGAGAGAAAGAGAAGATGTGTGTGTGTGTGAGAGAGAGAAGCAGTGAGTGAGAGAGAGAGAAGCTGTCAGTGAGACAGAGAGAGAAAGAGAAGGTGTGAGAGAGAGAGAGGGAGAAAGAGAAGCTGTGAGAGAGAGAGAGAGAGAGAAGCTGTGAGTGAGAGAGAGAAAGAAAGAGAAATTAGAGTGGCAAAGAGAGAGAGAAAGAGAAGCTGTGGGTGGGAGAGAGAGAAAGAGAGTCTGTGAGAGAGAGAGAGAGAGAGAGAAGCTGTGAGTGAGTGAGAGAGAGCTGCTGTGAGTGAGAGAGAGAGAAAGAGAAGCTGTGAATGAGAGAGAGAGAAAGAGAAGCTGTGAGAGAGAAAGAGAGAAGCTGTGAGTGAGAGAGTGAGAGAGGGAAAGAAAAGCTGTTAGTGAGAGTGAGAGAGAGAAAGAAAGAGAAGCTGTGAGTGAGAGAGAGAGAAAGAGAAGCTGTGAGTGAGAGAGAGAGAGAAAGAGAAGCTATGAGAGAGAAAGAGAGAAGCTGTGAGTGAGAGAGAGAGAAAGAGAAGCTGTTAGTAAGAGTGAGAGAGAGAGAGAAAGAGAAGCTGTGAGTGAGAGAGAGAAAGAGAAGCTGTGAGTGAGAGAGAGAGAGAGAGAGAAGCTGTGAGGAAGAGAGAGAAAGCGAAGTTGTGAGTGAGAGGGAGAGAGAGAAAGAGAAGCTGTGAGTAACACACAGAGAGAGAAGCTTTGAGTTAGAGAGAGAGAGAAAGAGAAGCTGTGAGTGACAGAGAGAGAGAAAGAGAAGCTGTGTGTGTGTGTGAGAGAGAGAAAGATAGTCTGAGAAAGAGAGAGTGAAAGAGAAGCTGTGAGTGAGAGAGAGAGAGAAAAAGAGAAGCTGTGTGTGAGAGAGAGAGAAAGAGAAGCTGTGAGTGAGAGTGAGAGAGAGAAAGAGAAGCTGTGAGTGAGAGAGTGAGAGAGAGAAAGAGAAGCTGTTAGTGAGAGTGAGAGAGAGAGAGAAAGAGAAGCTGTGAGTGAGAGAGAGATTGAAAGAGAAGCTGTGAGTGAGAGAGAGAGAGAAAGAGAAGCTGTGAGTGAGAGAGAGAAAGGGAAGTTGTGAGTGAGAGAGAGAGAAAGAGAAGCTGTGAGTGAGAGAGAGAGTGAAAGAGAAGCTGTGAGTTAGAGAGAGAGAAAGAGAAGCTGTAAGTGACAGAGAGAGGGAAGGAGAAGCTGAGAGAGAGAGAGAAATTGAATCTGTAAGTGAGAGAGAGAGAAAGAGAATATGTGTGTGTGTGAGAGAGAGACAGATAGTCTGAGAAAGAGAGAGTGAAAGAGAAGCTGTGAGTGAGAGAGAGAGAGGTAGAAAGAGAAGCTGTGTGTGTGAGAGAGAAAGAGAAGCTGTGAGTGAGAGTGAGAGAGAAAGAAAGAGAAGCTGTGAGTGAGAGAGAGAGAAAGAGAAGCTTTGAGTGAGAGAGAGAGAGAGAATGAGAAGCTGTGAGTGAGAGAGAGAGGAGCTGTGAGTGAGAGAGAGAAAGAGAAGCTGTGAGTGAGTGAGAGAGAGAAGAGATGTGAGTGAGAGAGAGAGAGCAAGAGAAGCTGTGAGTGAGAGAGAGAGTGAAAGAGAAGCTGTGAGTTAGAGAGAGAGAAAGAGAAGCTGTGAGTGACAGAGAGAGGGAAGGAGAAGCTGAGAGAGAAAGAGAGAGTGAAAGAGAAGCTGTGAGTGAGAGAGAGAGGGAGAAAGAGAAGCTGTGTGTGTGAGAGAGAGAAAGAGAACCTGTGAGTGAGAGTGAGAGAGAAAGAAAGAAAAGCTGTGAGTGAGAGAGAGAGAAATAGAAGCTTTGAGTGAGAGAGAGAGAGAGAGCTGGTGTGAGTGAGAGAGAGAAGGAGAAGCTGTGAGTGAGAGAGAGAGAAAGAGAAGTTGTGAGTGAGAGAGATAAAGAGAATCTGTGAGTGAGAGGGCGAGAAAGAGAAGCTGTGAGTGAGAGAGAAAGCGAAGCTGTGAGTGAGAGAGATCGAGAGAAAGAGAAGCTGTGAGTGAGAGAGAGAAAGAGAAGCTGTGAGTGAGAGGGAGAGAGAGAAAGAGAAGATGTGTGTGTGTGAGAGAGAGAGAAGCAGTGAGTGAGAGAGAGAGTGAGAGAAGCTGTCAGTGAGACAGAGAGAGAAAGAGAAGGTGAGAGAGAGAGAGAGGGAGAAAGAGAAGCTGTGAGAGAGAGAGAGTGAGAGAAGCTGTGAGTGAGAGAGAGAAAGAAAGAGAAATTAGAGTGACAAAGAGAGAGAGAAAGAGAAGCTGTGGGTGGGAGAGAGAGAAAGAGAGTCTGTGAGTGAGAGAGAGTGAGAGAGAAGCTGTGAGTGAGTGAGAGAGAGCCGCTGTGAGTGAGAGAGAGAGAAAGAGAAGCTGTGAATGAGAGAGAGAGAAAGAGAAGCTGTGAGAGAGAAAGAGAGAAGCTGTGAGTGAGAGAGTGAGAGAGGGAAAGAAAAGCTGTTAGTGAGAATGAGAGAGAGAAAGAAAGAGAAGCTGTGAGTGAGAGAGAGAGAAAGAGAAGCTGTGAGTGAGAGAGAGAGAGAAAGAGAAGCTATGAGAGAGAAAGAGAGAAGCTGTGAGTGAGAGAGAGAGAAAGAGAAGCTGTTAGTGAGAGTGAGAGAGAGAGAGAAAGAGAAGCTGTGAGTGAGAGAGAGAAAGAGAAGCTGTGAGTGAGAGAGAGAGAGAAGCTGTGAGGAAGAGAGAGAAAGCGAAGTTGTGAGTGAGAGGGAGAGAGAGAAAGAGAAGCTGTGAGTGACACACAGAGAGAGAAGCTGTGAGTTAGAGAGAGAGAGAAAGAGAAGCTGTGAGTGACAGAGAGAGAGAAAGAGAAGCTGTGTGTGTGTGAGAGAGAGAGAAAGATAGTCTGAGAAAGAGAGGGTGAAAGAGAAGCTGTGAGTGAGAGAGAGAGAGGGAAAAAGAGAAGCTGTGTGTGTGAGAGAGAGAAAGAGAAGCTGTGAGTGAGAGTGAGAGAGAGAAAGAGAAGCTGTGAGTGAGAGAGTGAGAGAGAGAAAGAGAAGCTGTTAGTGAGAGTGAGAGAGAGAGAGAGAGAGAAAGAGAAGCTGTGAGTGAGAGAGAGATTGAAAGAGAAGCTGTGAGTGAGAGAGAGAGAGAAAGAGAAGCTGTGAGTGAGAGAGTGAAAGGGAAGTTGTGAGTGAGAGAGAGAGAAAGAGAAGCTGTGAGTGAGAGAGAGAGTGAAAGAGAAGCTGTGAGTTAGAGAGAGAGAGAAAGAGAAGCTGTAAGTGACAGAGACAGGGAAGGAGAAGCTGAGAGAGAGAGAGAGAAATTGAATCTGTCAGTGAGAGAGAGAGAGAAAGAGAATATGTGTGTGTGTGAGAGAGAGACAGATAGTCTGAGAAAGAGAGAGTGAAAGAGAAGCTTTGAGTGAGAGAGAGAGAGGTAGAAAGAGAAGCTGTGTGTGTGAGAGAGAAAGAGAAGCTGTGAGTGAGAGTGAGAGAGAAAGAAAGAGAAGCTGTGAGTGAGAGAGAGAGAGAATGAGAAGCTGTGAGTGAGAGAGAGAGGAGCTGTGAGTGAGAGAGAGAAAGAGAAGCTGTGAGTGAGTGAGAGAGAGAAGAGATGTGAGTGAGAGAGAGAGAATGAGAAGCTGTGAATGAGAGAGAGAGAGAATGTAAGATAAGCTGTGAGTGAGACAGAGAGAGAGAAAGAGATGCTGTGAGTGAGAGAGAGAGGGAGAAAGATAAGCTGTGAGAGAGAGAGAGAGAGAGAGAAGCTGTGATTGTGTGTGAGAGAGAAAGAGAAGCTGTGAGTGAGTGAGAGAGAGAAAGAGATTAGAGTGAGAAAGAGAGAGGGAAAGAGAAGCTGTGAGTGGGAGAGAGAGAAAGAGAAGCTGTGAGAGAGAAAGAGAGAAGCTGTGAGTGAGAGAGTGAGAGAGAGAAAGAAAAGCTGTGAGTGAGAGAGAGAGAGAGAAAGAGAAGATGTGTGCTTCTGAGAGAGAGAGAGAGAAGCAGTGAGTGAGAGAGAGAGAGAGAGAAGCTGTCAGTGAGACAGAGAGAGAGAAAGAGAAGCTGTGTGAGAGAGAGAGAGAAAGAGAAGCTGTGAGTGTGTGTGAGAGAGAAAGAGAAGCTGTGAGTGAGAGAGAGAGAGAAAGAGATTAGAGTGAGAAAGAGAGAGGGAAGGAGAAGCTGTGAGTGGGAGAGAGAGAAAGAGAAGCTGTGAGAGAGAAAAAGAGAAGCTGTGAGTGAGAGAGTGAGAGAGAGAAAGAAAAGCTGTTAGTGAGAGTGAGAGAGAAAGAAAGAGAAGCTGTGAGTGAGAGAGAGAGAAAGAGAAGCTGTGAGTGAGTGAGAGAGAAAGAGAAGTTGTGAGTGAGAGAGATAAAGAGTAGCTGTGTGAGAGGGAGAGAAAGAGAAGCTGTGAGTGAGAGAGAAAGCGAAGCTGTGAGTGAGAGAGATCGAGAGAAAGAGAAGCTGTGAGTGAGAGAGAGAAAGAGAAGCTGTGAGTGAGAGGGAGAGAGAGAAAGAGAAGATGTGTGTGTGTGTGTGAGAGAGAGAAGCAGTGAGTGAGAGAGAGAGAGAGATGCTGTCAGTGAGACAGAGAGAGAAAGAGAAGGTGTGAGAGAGAGAGAGGGAGAAAGAGAAGCTGTGAGAGAGAGAGAGAGAAAGAGAAGCTGTGAGTGTGTCTGAGAGAGAAAGAGAAGCTGTGAGTGAGAGAGAGAAAGAAAGAAAAATTAGAGTGACAAAGAGGGAGAGAAAGAGAAGCTGTGAGTGAGAGAGAAAGCGAAGCTGTGAGTGAGAGAGATCGAGAGAAAGAGAAGCTGTGAGTGAGAGAGAGAAAGAGAAGCTGTGAGTGAGAGGGAGAGAGAGAAAGAGAAGATGTGTGTGTGTGAGAGAGAGAGTGAAGCAGTGAGTGAGAGAGAGAGAGTCTGTGAGTGAGTGAGAGAGAGAGAAGCTGTGAGTGAGTGAGAGAGAGAGCCACTGTGAGTGAGAGAGAGAGAAAGAGAAGCTGTGAATGAGAGAGAGAGAAAGAGAAGCTGTGAGAGAGAAAGAGAGAAGCTGTGAGTGAGAGAGTGAGAGAGAAAGAAAAGCTGTTAGTGAGAGAGAGAAAGAGAAGCTGTGAGTGAGAGGGAGAGAGAGAAAGAGAAGCTGTGAGTGACACAGAGAGAGAGAAGCTGTGAGTTAGAGAGAGAGAGAAAGAGAAGCTGTGAGTGAGAGAGAGAAAGAGAAGCTGTGAGTGAGAGGGATAGAGAGAAAGAGAAGCTGTGAGTGACACAGAGAGAGAGAAGCTGTGAGTTAGAGAGAGAGAAAGAGAAGCTGTGAGTGACAGAGAGAGAAAGAGAAGCTGTGTGTGTGTGAGAGAGAGAAAGACTGAGAAAGAGAGAGTGAAAGAGAAGCTGTGAGTGAGAGAGAGAGTGAGAAAGAGAAGCTGTGAGTGAGAGAGAGAGAGAAAGAGAAGCTGTGAGTGAGAGTGAGAGACAGAAAGAGAAGCTGTGAGTGAGAGAGTGAGAGAGAGAGAAAGAGAAGCTGTTAGTGAGAGTGAGAGAGAGAGAGAAAGAGAAGCTGTGAGTGAGAGAGAGAGAGAGAAAGAGAAGCTGTGAGTGAGAGGGAGAGAGAAAGAGAAGCTGTGATTGACACACAGAGAGAGAAGCTGTGAGAGAGAGAGAGAAAGAGAAGCTGTGAGTCACAGAGAGAGGGAAGGAGAAGCTGAGAGAGAGAGAGAAAGTGAATCTGTGAGTGAGAGAGAGAGAGAAAGAGAATATGTGTGTGTGTGAGAGAGAGAAAGATAGTCTGAGAAAGAGAGAGTGAAAGAGAAGCTGTGAGTGAGAGAGAGAGAGGGAGAAAGAGAAGCTGTGAGAGAGAGAGAGAGAAAGAGAAGCTGTGAGTGAGAGTGAGAGAGAGAGAAAGAAAGAGAAGCTGTGAGTGAGAGAGAGAGAAAGAGAAGCTTTGAGTGAGTGAGAGAGAGAGAATGAGAAGCTGTGAGTGAGAGAGAGAGGAGCTGTGAGTGAGAGAGAGAAAGAGAAGCTGTGAGTGAGAGAGAGAAGGTGAGTGAGAGAGAGAGAATGAGAAGCTGTGAGTGAGAGAGAGATAGAGTAAGAGACGCTGTGAGTGAGACAGAGAGAGAGAAAGAGAAGCTGTGAGTGAGAGAGAGAGAGGGAGAAAGATAAGCTGTGTGTGTGAGAGAGAGAAAGAGACGCTGTGATTGAGAGTGAGAGAGAGAAAGAGAAGCTGTGAGTGAGAGAGAGAAAGAGAAGCTGTGAGTGAGAGAGAGAGAGAACCGCTGTGAGTGAGAGAGAGAGAAAGAGAAGCTGTGAATGAGAGAGAGAGAAAGAGAAGCTGTGAGAGAGAAAGAGAGAAGCTGTGAGTGAGAGAGTGAGAGAGAGAAAGAAAAGCTGTTAGTGAGAGTGAGAGTGAGAAAGAAAGAGAAGCTGTGAGTGAGAGAGAGAGAAAGAGAAGCTGTGAGTGAGAGAGAGAGAAAGAGAGAAAGAGAAGTTGTGAGTGAGAGAGATAAAGAGAAGCTGTGAGTGAGAGGGAGAGAAAGAGAAGCTGTGAGTGAGAGAGAGAAAGCGAAGCTGTGAGTGAGAGAGAGAGAGAGAAAGAGAAGCTGTGAGTGAGAGAGAGAGAGAAAGAGAAGCTGTGAGTGAGAGGGAGAAAGAGAAAGAGAAGATGTGTGTGTGTGAGAGAGAGAGAGAAGCAGTGAGTGAGAGAAAGAGAGAGAGAGAGAAGCTGTCAGTGAGACAGAGAGAGAGAAAGAGAAGCTGTGAGAGAGAGAGAGGGAGAAAGAGAAGCTGTGTGAGAGAGAGAAAGAGAAGCTGTGAGTGTGTGTGTGAGAGAAAGAGAAGCTGTGAGAGAGAGAAAGAAAGAGAAATCAGAGTGAGAAAGAGAGAGAGAAAGGGAAGCTTTGAGTGGGAGAGAGAGAAAGAGAGTCTGTGAGTGAGAGAGAGAGACGCTGTGAGTGAGTGAGAGAGAGAGCCGCTGTGAGTGAGAGAGAGAGAAAGAGAAGCTGTGAATGAGAGAGAGAGAAAGCGAAGCTGTGAGAGAGAAAGAGAGAAGCTGTGAGTGAGAGAGTGAGAGAGAGAAAGAAAAGCTGTTAGGGAGAGTGAGAGAGAGAAAGAAAGAGCTGTGAGTGAGAGAGAGAGAAAGAGAAGCTGTGAGTGAGAGAGAGAGAGAAAGAGAAGCTGTGAGTGAGAGAGAGAAAGAGAAGCTGTAGGTGAGAGGGAGAGAGAGAAAGAGAAGCTGTGAGAGAGAGAAAGCGAAGCTGTGAGTCAGAGGGAGAGAGAGAAAGAGAAGCTGTGAGTGACACACAGAGAGAGAAGCTGTGAGTTAGAGAGAGAGAGAAAGAGAAGCTGTGAGTGACAGAGAGAGAGAAAGAGAAGCTGTGTGTGAGAGAGAAAGTTTGAGAAAGAGAGAGTGAAAGAGATGCTGTGAGTGAGAGAGAGAGGGAGAAAGAGAAGCAGTGAGTGAGAGAGAGATTGAAAGAGAAGCTGTGAGTGAGAGGGAGAGAGAAAGATAAGCTGTGAGTGAGAGAGAGAAAGAGAAGCTGTGAGTGAGAGGGAGAGAGAGAAAGAGAAGCTATGAGAGAGAAAGAGAGAAGCTGTGAGTGAGAGAGTGAGAGAGAGAAAGAAAGAGAAGCTGTTAGTTAGAGTGTGAGAGAGAGAGAATGGGAAGCTGTGAGGGAGAGAGAGAAAGCGAAGCTGTGAGTGAGAGGGAGAGAGAGAAAGAGAAGCTGTGAGTGACAGAGAGAGAGAAAGAGAAGCTGAGAGTGAGACAGAGAGAGAGAAAGAGAAGCTGTGAGTGAGAGAGAGAGAAAGAGAAGCTGTGTGTGTGAGAGAGAGATTAAGAGAGAGTGAAAGAGAAGCTGTGTGTGAGAGAGAGAGAGGGAGAAAGAGAAGCTGTTAGTGAGAGTGAGGGAGAAAGAGAAGCTGTGAGTGAGAGAGAGATTGAAAGAGAAGCTGTGAGTGAGAGAGAGAGAGAGAAAGAGAAGCAGTGAGTGAGAGAGAGAAAGAGAAGCTGAGTGAGAGGGAGAGAGAAAAAGAAGCTGTGAGTGACACAGAGAGAGAGAAGCTGTGAGTTAGAGTGAGAGAGAAAGAGAAGCTGTGAGTGACAGAGAGAGGGAAGGAGAAGCTGAGAGAGAGAGAGAGAAAGTGAATCTGTGAGTGAGAGAGAGAGAGAAAGAGAATATGTGTGTGTGCGAGAGAGAGAAAGATAGTCTGAGAAAGAGAGATTGAAAGAGAAGCTGTGAGTGAGAGAGAGAGAAGGAGAAAGAGAAGCTGTGAGAGAGAGAAAGAGAAGCTGTGAGTGAGAGAGAGAGAAAGAAAGAGAAGCTGTGAGTGAGAGAGAGAGAAAGAGAAGCTTTGAGTGAGAGAGAGAGAGAGAATGAGAAGCTGTGAGTGAGAGAGAGGAGCTGTGAGTGAGAGAGAGAAAGAGAAGCTGTGAGTGAGAGAGAGAGAGAAGATGTGAGTGAGAGAGAGAGAATGAGAAGCTGTGAGTGAGAGAGAGAGAAAGTAAGAGAAGCTGTGAGTGCGAGAGAGAGAAAGAGAAGCTGTGAGTGAGAGAGAGAGAGGGAGAAAGATAAGCTGTGTGTGTGTGAGAGAGAGAGAGAAGCTGTGATTGAGAGTGAGAGAGAGAGAGAAATAGAAGCTGTGAGTGAGTGAGAGAGAAAGATAAGCTGTGAGTGAGAGAGAGAAAGAAAAGCTGTGAGTGAGAGAGAGAGAGAAAGAGAAGATGTGTGTATGTGAGAGAGAGAGAAGCAGTGAGAGAGAGAGAGAAGCTGTCAGTGAGACAGAGAGAGAGAAAGAGAAGCTGTGAGAGAGAGAGAGAGAAAGAGAAGCTGTGAGTGAGAGAGAGAGAGAGAAAGAGAAGCTGTGAGTGAGAGAGAGAAAGCTGTGAGTGAGAGGGAGAGAGAGGAAGAGAAGCTGTGTGTGAGAGAGAGAAAGCGAAGCTGTGAGTGAGAGAGAGAGAGAAAGAGAAGCTGTGAGAGAGAGAGAGAAAGAGAAGCTGTGAGTGAGAGGGAGAGAGAGAAAGAGAAGATGTGTGTGTGTGTGAGAGAGAGAGAAGCAGTGAGTGAGAGAAAGAGAGAGAGAGAAGCTGTAGGTGAGACAGAGAGAGAGAAATAGAAGCTGTGAGAGAGAGAGGGAGAAAGAGAAGCTGTGAGAGAGAGAGAGAAAGAGAAGCTGTGAGTGTGTGTGAGAGAGAAAGAGAAGCTGTGAGTGAGAGAGAGAAAGAAAGTGAAATTAGAGTGAGAAAGAGAGAGAGAAAGAGAAGCTGTGAGTGGGAGAGAGAGAAAGAGAGTGTGTGTGTGTGAGAGAGAGAAGCTGTGAGTGAGAGAGAGAGAGCCGCTGTGAGTGTGAGAGGGAGAAAGAGAAGCTGTGAATGAGAGATAGAGAAAGAGAAGCTGTGAGTGAGAGAGAGAAAGAGAAGCTATGAGTGAGAGGGAGAGAGAGAAAGAGAAGCTGTGAGTGAGAGAGAGAAAGCGAAGCTGTGAGTGAGAGGGAGAGAGAGAAAGAGAAGCTGTGAGTGACACAGAGAGAGAGAAGCTGTGAGTTAGAGAGAGAGAAAAAGAGAAGCTGTGAGTGACAGAGAGAGAGAAAGAGAAGCTGTGTGTGTGTGAGAGAGAGAAAGATAGTCTGAGAAAGAGAGAGTGAAAGAGAAGCTGTGAGTGAGAGAGAGAGGGAGAAAGAGAAGCTGTGTGTGAGAGAGAGAGAGAGCCGGTGTGAGTGAGAGAGAGAAAGAGAAGCTGTGAGAGAGAGAGAGAGGGAGAAGCTGTGAGAGAGAGTGAGAGAGAGAGAGAAAGAGAAGCTGTGAGTTAGAGAGAGAGAGAAAGAGAAGCTGTGAGTGACAGAGAGAGAGAAAGAGAAGCTGTGTGTGAGAGAGACAGAAAGATAGTCTGAGAAAGAGAGAGTGAAAGAGAAGCTGTGAGTGAGAGAGAGGGAGAAAGAGAGAGTGAAAGAGAAGCTGTGAGTGTGAGAGAGAGAGGGAGAAAGAGAAGCTGTGAGTGACACACAGAGAGAGAAGCTGTGAGTGATAGAGAGAGAGAAAGAGAAGCTGTGAGTGACAGAGAGAGAGGAAGAGAAGCTGAGAGTGAGACAGAGAGAGAGAAAGAGAAGCTGTGAGTGAGAGAGAGAGAGAAAGAGATGCTGTGTGTGTGTGTGAGAGAGAAAGAGAGAGTGAAAGAGAAGCTGTGAGTGTGAGAGAGAGAGGGAGAAAGAGAAGCTGTGTGTGAGAGAGAGAGAAAGAGAAGCTGTGAGTGAGAGTGAGAGAGAGAGAGAAAGAGAAGCTGTGAGTGACAGAGAGAGAGAAAGAAAAGCTGTGAGTGAGAGAGAGAGAGCCGCAGTGAGTGAGAGAGAGAAAGAGAAGCTGTGAGTGAGAGAGAGAGGGAGAAGCTGTGTGAGAGAGAGAGAGAGAGAGAGAAAGAGAAGCTGTGAGTTAGGGAGAGAGAGAAAGAGAAGCTGTGAGTGACAGAGAGAGAGAAAGAGAAGCTGTGTGTGTGAGAGAGACAGAAAGATAGTCTGAGAAAGAGAGAGTGAAAGAGAAGCTGTGAGTGAGAGAGAGAGAGGGAGAAAGAGAAGCTGTGTGTGTGAGAGAGAGAAAGAGAAGCTGTGAGTGAGAGTGAGAGAGAGAAAGAGAAGCTGTGAGTGAGAGAGAGAGAGAAAGAGAAGCTGTTAGTGAGAGTGAGAGAAAGAAAGAGAAGCTGTGAGTGAGAGAGAGATTGAAAGAGAAGCTGTGAGTGAGAGAGAGAGAAAGAGAAGCTGAGAGTGAGAGAGAGAGAAAGTAAGAGAAGCTGTGAGTGAGACAGAGAGAGAGAAAGAGAAGATGTGTGTGTGTGTGAGAGAGAGAAGCAGAGTGAGTGAGAGAGAAAGAGAAGCTGTGAGTGAGACAGAGAGAGAGAAAGAGAAGCTGTGAGTGAGAAGGTGAGTGAGAGAGAGAGATAGAGAAGCTGTGAGTGAGAGAGAGAAAGAGAAGCTGTAAGTGAGAGAGAGAGAAAGAGAAGCTGTGAGTAAGAAGGAGAGGGAAGGAGAAGAAGTGAGTGAGTGAGAGAGAGAGAAAGAGAAGTTGTTAGTGAGAGTGAGAGAGAGAGAAAAAGAGAAGCTGTGAGTGAGAGAGAGATTGAAAGAAAAGCTGTGTGAGAGAGAGAGAGAAAGAGAAGCTGTGAGTGAGAGAGAGAAAGAGAAGCTGTGAGTGAGAGAGAGAGAAAGAGAAGCTGTGAGTGACAGAGAGAGAAAGAGAAGCTGAGAGTGAGAGAGAGAGGGAAAGTGAAGCTGTGAGTGAGAGAGAGAGAGAAAGAGAAGCTGTGAGTGAGAGCGAGAGAGAAAGAGAAGCTGTGAGTGAGAAGGAGAGGGAAAGAGAAGCTGTGAGTGAGAGAGTGAGAAAGAGAAAAAGAAGCTGTTAGTGAGAGTGAGAGAGAGAGAGAAAGAGAAGCTGTGAGTGAGAGAGAGAGAAAGAGTAGCTGTGAGTGAGAGAGAGAGAAAGAGAAGCTATGAGTGAGAGAGAGAAGCAGTGAGTAAGAGAGAGAAAGAAAAGCTGTGAGTGAGAGAGAGAGAGAGAAAGAGAAGATATGAGTGAGGGAGAGAGAGAGAAGCAGTGAGTGAGAGAGAGAGAAAAAGTGAAGCTGTGAGTGAGAGAGAGAGAACGAGAAGCTGTGTGTGTGTGAGAGAGAGAAAGATAGTCTGAGAAAGAGAGAGTGAAAGAGAAGCTGTGAGTGACACAGAGACAGGGAGAAAGAGAAGCTGTGTGTGTGTGAGAGAGAAAGAGAAGCTGTGAGTGAGAGTGAGAGAGAGAGAAAGAGAAGCTGTGAGTGAGAGAGAGAGAAAGAGAAGCTGTGAGAGAGAGAGAGAAAGCGAAGCTGTGAGTGAGAGAGAGAGAGAGAATGAGAAGCTGTGAGTGAGAGAGAGAGAAGCTGTGAGAGAGAGAGAGAGAGAAAGCGAAGCTGTGAGTGAGAGAGAGAGAGAATGAGAAGCTGTGAGTGAGAGAGAGAGAAGCTGTGAGAGAGAGAGAGAGAAGATGTGAGTGAGAGAGAGATAGAATGCGATGCTGTGAGTGAGAGAGAGAGAAAGTAAGAGAAGCTGTGAGTGAGAAAGAGAGAGAAAGAGAAGTTGTGAGTGAGAGAAAGAGAGGGAGAAAGATAAGCTGTGAGAGAGAGAGAGAGAAAGAGAAGCTGTGTGTGTGAGAGAGAGAAAGAGAAGCTGTGATTGAGAGTGAGAGAGAGAGAAAGAGAAGCTGTGAGTGAGAGAGAGAGAAAGAGAAGCTATGAGTGAGAGAGAGAGAAGCAGTGAGTAAGAGAGGGAAAGAAAAGCTGTGAGTGAGAGAGAGAGAGAGAAAGAGAAGATATGAGTGAGGGAGAGAGAGAGAAAGAGAAGCTGTGAGTGTGTGAGAGAGAGAGAGTGAAGCTGTGAGTGAGAGAGTGAGAAAGAGAGTGAGAAAGAGAGAGTAAAAGAGAAGCTGTGAGTGAGAGAGAGAGAATCTGTGAGTGAGAGAGAGAGAAGCTGTGAGTGAGAGAGAGAGAGAAACAGAAGCTGTGAGTGAGAGAGAGACAGAAGCTGAGAGTGAGTGAGAGAGAGAAAGAGAATGTGTGAGTGAGAGAGACAGAAAGAGAAGCTGTGAGTGAGTGAGAGGGAAAGAGAAGCTGTGAGTGAGAGAGAGAAAGAGAAATTAGAGTGAAAAAGAGAGAGAGAAAGAGAAGCTGTGAGTGGGAGAGAGAGAGTGTGTCTGTGAGTGAGAGAGAGAGAGAGAAAGAGAAGCTGTGAGTGAGAGAGAGAGAGAAATAGAAGATGTGAGTGAGTGAGAGAGAGAAAGAGAAGCTGTGTGTGTGAGAGAGAGAAAGAAGCTGTGAGTGAGAGAGAGAGGAGAACCTGTGAGTGAGTGAGAGAGAGAAAGAGAAGCTGTGAGTGAGTGAGAGAGAGAAAGAGAAGCTGTGAGTGAGAGAGAGACAGAAGCTGAGAGTGAGTGAGAGAGAGAAAGAGAATGTGTGAGTGAGAGAGAGAGAAAGAGAAGCTGTGAGTGAGCGAGAGGGAAAGAGAAGCTGTGAGTGAGAGAGAGAAAGAGAAATTAGAGTGAAAAAGAGAGAGAGAAAGAGAAGCTGTGAGTGGGAGAGAGAGAGTGTGTCTGTGAGTGAGAGAGAGAGAGAGAGAGAAAGAGAAGCTGTGAGTGAGAGAGAGAGAGAAAGAGAAGCTGTGAGTGAGTGAGAGAGAGAAAGAGAAGCTGTGTGTGTGTGAGAGAGAAAGATCCTGTGAGTGAGAGAGAGAGGAGAACCTGTGAGTGAGTGAGAGAGAGAAAGAGAAGCTGTGAGTGAGTGAGAGAGAGAAAGAGAAGCTGTGTGTGTGAGAGAGAGAGAGAAGCTGTGAGTGAGAGAGAGAGGGAGAAAGAGAAGCTTTGTGTGTGTGAGAGAGAAAGAGAAGCTGTGAGTGAGAGTGAGTGAGATAGAGAGAATGAGAAGCTGTGAGTGAGAGAGAGAGAAAGAGAAGCTGTGAGTGAGTGAGAGAGAGAGAATGAGAAGCTGTGAGTGAGAGAGAGAGAAGCTGTGAGTGAGAGAGAGAGAGAGATGTGAGTGAGAGAGAGAGAGAAAGAGAATCTGTGAGTGAGAGAGAGAGAAAGTAAGAGAAGCTGTGAGTGAGACAGAGAGAGAAAGAGAAGCTGTGAGTGAGAGACAGAGGGAGAAACATAAGGTGTGAGAGAGAGAGAGAAAGAGAAGCTGTGAGTGAGAGAGAGAGAGAAAGAGAAGCTGTGATTGAGAGTGAGAGAGAGAGATAAAGAGAAGCAGTGAGTGAGAGAGAGAGAAAGAGAAGCTGTGAGTGTGTGAGAGAGAAGCTGTGAGTGAGATAGAGAAAGAGAAGCTGTGATTAAGAGTGAGAGAGAGAAAGAGAAGCTGTGAGTGGAAGAGAGAGAAAGAGAGTCTGTGAGTGAGAGAGAGAGAGAGAGAAGCTGTGAGTGAGTGAGAGAGAGAAAGGGAAGCTGTGAGTGAGAGAGAGAGAAAGAGTACCTGTCAGTGAGAGAGAGAGAGAAAGAGAAGCTGTGAGAGAGAAAGAGAGAAGCTGTGAGTGAGAGAGTGAGAGAGAGAAAAGAAGCTGTTAGTGAGTGAGAGAGAGAGAGAGAGAAAGAGTTGTGAGTGAGAGAGAGAGAGAGAAAGAGAAGCTGTGAGTGAGAGAGAGAGAGAAAGAGAAGCTGTGAGTGAGAGAGAGAAAGAGAAGCTGTGAGTGAGAGGAAGACAGAGAAAGAGAAGCTGAGAGTGACACAGAGAGAGAAGCTGTGAGTTAGAGAGAGAGAGAGAAAGAAAGAGAAGCTGTGAGTGACAGAGAGAGAGAAAGAGAAGTTGAGAGTGAGAGAGAGAAATTGAAGCTGTGAGTGAGAGAGAGAGAGAGAAAGAGAAGCTGTGTGTGTGAGAGAGAAAGAGAGTATGAGAAAGAGAGAGTGAAAGAGAAGCTGTGAGTGAGTGAGAGAGAGAAGCTGTGAGTGAGAGAGTGAGAAAGAGAGTGAGAAAGAGAGAGTAAAAGAGAATCTGTGAGTGAGAGAGAGAGAGAATCTGTGAGTGAGAGAGAGAGAAGCTGTGAGAGAGAGAGAGAAAGAGAAGCTGTGAATGAGAGAGAGAGAGAGAAAGAGAAATTAGAGTGAGAAAGAGAGAGAGAAAGAGAAGCTGTGAGTGGGAGAGAGAGAAAGAGTGTCTGTGAGTGAGAGAGAGAGAAAGAGAAGCTGTGAGTGAGAGTGTGAGAGAGAAGCTGTGAGTGAGAGAGAGAGAAGGATAAGCCGTGAGTGAGTGAGAGAGAGAAAGAGAAGATGTGAGTGAGAGAGAGAGAGAAAGAGAAGCAGTGAGTGAGAGAGAAAGAAAAAGACTAGCTGTGAGTGAGAATGAGATAGAAAGAGAAGCTGTGAGTGAGTGAGTGAGAGAGAGAGAATGAGAAGCTGTGAGAGAGAAAGAGAGCTGTGAGTGAGAGAGTGAGAGAAAGAGAAGCTGTGAGTGAGAGAGAGAGAGAAGCTGTGAGTGAGACAGAGAGAGAGAAAGAGAAGCTGTGAGAGAGAGAGGGAGGGAGAAAGAGAAGCTGTGTGTGAGAGAGAGAGATAAGCTGTGAGTGTGTGTGAGAGAGAAAGAGAAGCTGTGAGTGAGAGAGAGAGAAAGAAAGAGAAATTAGAGTGAGAAAGAGAGAGATAAACAGAAGCTGTGAGTGGGAGAGAGAGAAAGAGAGTCTGTGAGTGAGAGAGAGATAAGCTGTGACTGAGAGAGAGAGAGCCTCTGTGAGTGAGAGAGAGAGAGAGAAAGAGAAGCTGTGAGTGTGAGAGAGAGAAAGAGAAGCTGTGAGTGTGAGAGAGAGAAAGAGAAGCTGTGAGTGAGAGAGAGAGAATGAGAAGCTGAGAGAGAGAGAGAAAGAGAAGCTGTGAGAGAGAGAGAGAAAGAGAAGCTGTGAGTGAGAGAGAGAAAGAGTCTTTGTGAGAAAGAGAGAGAGAAAGAGAAACTGTGAGTGAGAGAAAGAGAAAGAGAAGCTGTGAGTGAGAGAGAGAGAGAGAGAGAAAGAGAAACTGTGTGTGAGAGAGAGAGAAACAGAAGCTGTGAGTGAGAGAGAGAGAGAAAGAGAAGCTGTGAGTGAGTGAGAGAGAGAAGCTGTGAGTGAGGGAGAGAGAAAGAGAAGCTGTGAGTGAAAGAGAGAGAGGCTGTGAGTGTGTGTGAGAGAGAAAGAGAAGCTGTGAGTGAGAGAGAGAGAGAAGCTGTGAGAGAGTGAGAAAGAGAAGATGTGAGAGAGAGGAGGGAGAGAAAGAGAAGATGTGAGTGAGAGAGAGAGAGAAAGAGAAGCAGTGAGTGTGACAGGGAGAGAGTAAAAGAGAAGCTGTGAGTGAGAGAGAGAGAGAGAGAGAGAAGCTGTGAGTTAGAGAAAGAAAGAAAGAGAGGCAGTGAGTGAGAGAGAGAGAAAGACAGAGAAGCGGTGAGTGAGAGAGAGAGAGAAGCTGTGAGTGAGTGAGAGAGAGAAGCTGTGAGTGAGTGAGAGAGAGAAAGAGAAGCTGTGTGTGTGTGTGAGAGAGAAAGAGAAGCTGTGAGTGAGCGAGAGAGAGAGAAAAAGAAGCTGTGTGTGTGTGTGAGAGAGAAAGAGAAGCTGTGAGTGAGAGAGAGAAAGAGAAGCTGTGAGTGAGAGGGAGAGAGAGAAAGAGAAGCTGAGACTGACACAGAGAGTTGAAGCTGTGAGTTAGAGAGAGAGAGAAAGAGAAGCTGTGTGTGTGTGTGTGAGAGAAGCTGTGAGTGAGAGAGTGAGAAAGAGAGAGTAAAAGAGAAGCTTTGAGTGGGAGAGAGAGAGAAGCTGTGAGTGAGAGAGAGAAGCTGTGAGTGAGAGAGTGAGAAAGCGAGTGAGAAAGAGAGAGTAAAAGATAAGCTGTGAGTGAGAGAGAGAGAGAGAAGCTGTGAATGAGAGAGAGAAAGCAAACCTGTGAGTGAGAGAGAGAGAGAAATAAAGAGAAGCTGTGAGTGAGAGAGAGAGAGAGAAAGAGAAGCTGTGAGTGAGAGAAAGAGAGAAAGAGAAGCTGAGAGTGAGAGAGAGAGAAAGATAGTCTGAGAATGGGAGAGTGAAAGAGAAGCTGTGAGTGAGAGAGAGAGAGAGTGAAGCTGTGAGTGAGAGAGTGAGAAAGAGAGTGAGAAAGAGAGAGTAAAAGAGAAGCTGTGAGTGAGAGAGAGAGAATCTGTAAGTGAGAGAGAGAGAAGCTGTGAGTGTGAGAGAGAGAGAAACAGAAGCTGTGAGTGAGAGAGAAACAGAAGCTGAGAGTGAGTAAGAGAGAGAGAAAGAGAATGTGTGAGTGAGAGAGAGAGAAAGAGAAGCTGTGAGTGAGAGAGAGAAAGAGAAGCTGTGAGTGAGAGAGAGAAAGAGAAATTAGAGTGAAAAAGAGAGAGAGAAAGAGAAGCTGTGAGTGGGAGAGAGAGTGTGTGTCTGTGAGAGAGAGAGAGAGAGAAAGAGAAGCTGTGAGTGAGAGAGAGAGATCCTGTGAGTGAGAGAGAGAGGAGAACCTGTGAGTGAGTGAGAGAGAAAGGGAAGCTGTGAGTGAGAGAGAGAGAGAAAGAGAAGCTGTGTGTGAGAGAGAGAGAGAAAGAGAAGCTGTGAGTGAGAGAGAGAGAGAGAAAAAGAAGCTATGTGTGTGAGAGAGAAAGAGAAGCTGTGAGTGAGATAGAGAGAGAAAGAGAAGCTGTTAGTGAGAGAGAGGGAAAGAGAAGCTGTGGGTGAGAGTGAGAGAGAGAAGCTGTGTGTGTGAGAGAGAGAAGATATGAGTGAGAGAGAGAAAGTGAAGCTGTGAGTGAGAAGAGAGAGAGAAGCTGTGAGTGAGAGAGAGAGAAAGAAAGAGAAGCTGTGAGTGAGAGTGTGAGAGAGAGAAAGAGAAGCTGTGAGTGAGAGAGAGAGAGGGAGAAAGAGAAGCTGTGTGTGTGTGAGAGAGAAAGAGAAGCTGTGAGTGAGAGTGAGTGAGAGATAGAGAATGAGAAGCTGTGAGTGTGAGAGAGAGAGAAAGAGAAGCTGTGAGTGAGAGAGAGAGAGAATGAGAAGCTGTGAGTGAGAGAGAGATGCTGTGAGTGAGTGAGAGAGAGAGAAGATGTGATTGATAGAGAGAGAGAAAGAGAAGCTGTTAGTGAGAGAGAGAGAGAAAGTAAGAGAAGCTGTGAGTGAGACAGAGAGAGAAAGAGAAGCTGAGTGTGAGAGAGAGAGGGAGAAAGATAAGCTGTGAGAGAGAGAGAGAAAGAGAAGCTGTGAGTGAGAGAGAGAGAAAGAGAAGCTGTGATTGAGAGTGAGAGAGAGAGATAAAGAGAAGCTGTGAGTGAGAGAGAGAGAAAGAGAAGCTGTGAGTGAGAGAGAGAGAAGCTGTGAGTGAGAGAGAGAAAGAGAAGCTGTGACTGAGAGTGAGAGAGAGAAAGAGAATCTGTGAGTGGGAGAGAGAGAAAGAGAGTCTGTGAGTGAGAGAGAGAGAAAGAGAACCTGTCAGTGAGAGAGAGAGAGAAAGAGAAGCTATGAGTGAGAAGGAGAGCGAAAGAGAAGCTGTGAGTGAGTGAGAGAGAGAGAAAGAGAAATTAGTGTGAGAAAGAGAGAAGCTGTGAGTGAGAGAGTGAGAGAGAGAAAGAGAAGCTGTTAGTGAGTGAGAGAGAGAGAGAGAAAGAGAAGTTGTGAGTGAGAGAGAGAGAAAGAGAAGCTGTGAGTGAGGGAGAGAAAGAGAGAAAGAGAAGCTGTGAGTGAGAGAGAGAAAGAGAAGCTGTGAGTGAGATGGAGAGAGAGAAAGAGAAGCTGAGAGTGACACAGAGAGAGAAGCTGTGAGTTAGAGAGAGAGAGAGAGAAAGAGAAGCTGTGAGTGAGAGAGAGAGATCCTGTGAGTGAGAGAGAGAGGAGAACCTGTGAGTGAGTGAGAGAGAGAAAGGGAAGCTGTGAGTGAGAGAGAGAGAAAGAGAAGCTGTGTGTGTGTGTGAGAGAGAAAGAGAAGCTGTGAGTGAGAGAGAGAGAGAGAAAAAGAAGCTGTGTGTGTGAGAGAGAAAGAGAAGCTGTGAGTGAGATAGAGAGAGAAAGAGAAGCTGTTAGTGAGAGAGAGGGAAAGAGAAGCTGTGAGTGAGAGTGAGAGAGAGAAGCTGTGTGTGTGAGAGAGAGAAGATATGAGTGAGAGAGAGAAAGTGAAGCTGTGAGTGAGAGAGAGAGAGAAGATGTGAGTGAGAGAGAGAGAGAAAGAGAAGCTGTGAGTGAGAGAGAGAGAAAGAAAGAGAAGCTGTGAGTGAGAGTGAGAGAGAGAGAAAGAGAAGCTGTGAGTGAGAGAGAGAGGGAGAAAGAGAAGCTGTGTTTGTGTGAGAGAGAAAGAGAAGCTGTGAGTGAGAGTGAGTGAGAGAGAGAGAATGAGAAGCTGTGAGTGAGTGAGAGAGAAAGAGAAGCTGTGAGTGAGAGAGAGAGAGAATGAGAAGCTGTGAGTGAGAGAGGGATGCTGTGAGTGAGTGAGAGAGAGAGAAGCTGTGAGTGTGAGATAGACAGAAGATGTGAGTGAGAGAGAGAGAGAAAGAGAAGCTGTTAGTGAGAGAGAGAGAGAAAGTAAGAGAAGCTGTGAGTGAGAGAGAGAGAGAAAGAGAAGCTGTGAGTGAGAGAGAGAGAAAGAGAAGCTGTGAGTGAGAGAGAGAAGCTGTGAGTGAGAGTGAGAAAGAGAAGCTGTGATTGAGAGTGAGAGAGAGAAAGAGAAGTTGTGAGTGGGAGAGAGAGAAAGAGAGTCTGTGAGTGAGAGAGAGAGAGAAAGAGAACCTGTCAGTGAGAGAGAGAGAGAAAGAGAAGCTATGAGTGAGAAGGAGAGGGAAAGAGAAGCTGTGAGTGAGTGAGAGAGAGAGAGAGAGAGAAAGAGAAATTAGTGTGAGAAAGAGAGAAGCTGTGAGTGAGAGAGTGAGAGAGAGAAAGAGAAGCTGTTAGTGAGTGAGAGAGAGAGAGAGAAAGAGAAGTTGTGAGTGAGAGAGAGAGAAAGAGAAGCTGTGAGTGAGGGAGAGAAGAGAGAGAGAAGCTGTGAGTGAGAGAGAGAAAGAGAAGCTGTGAGTGAGATGGAGAGAGAGAAAGAGAAGCTGAGAGTGACACAGAGAGAGAAGCTGTGAGTTAGAGAGAGAGAGAGAAAGAGAAGCTGTGAGTGACGGATAGAGAGAAAGAGAAGCTGAGAGTGAGAGACAGAGAGAAATTGAAGCTGTGAGTGAGAGAGTGAGAGAGAAAGAGAAGCTGTGTGTGTGAGAGAGAAAGATAGTCTGAGAAAGAGAGAGTGAAAGAGAAGATGTGAGTGAGAGAGAGAGAGAAGCTGTGAGTGAGAGAGAGAGAAAAAAAGAAGCTGTGTGTGTGTGAGAGAGAAAGAGAAGCTGTGAGTGAGATAGAGAGAGAAAGAGAAGCTGTTAGAGAGACAGAGGGAAAGAGAAGCTGTGTGTGTGAGAGAGAAAGATAGTCTGAGAAAGAGAGAGTGAAAGAGAAGCTGTGAGTGAGAGAGAGAGAGAGAAAGAGAAATTAGAGTGAGAAAGAGAGAGAGAAACAGAAGCTGTGAGTGGGAGAGAGAGAAACAGTGTCTGTGAGTGAGAGAGAGAAAAAGAGAAGCTGTGAGTGAGAGTGAGAGAGAGAAGCTGTGAGTGAGAGAGAGAGAAGGATAAGCCGTGAGTGAGTGAGTGAGAGAGAGAAAGGGAAGCTGTGAATGAGAGAGAGAGAGAGAGAAAGAGAAGATGTGAGTGAGAGAGAGAGAGAAAGAGAAGCAGTGAGTGAGAGAGAAAGAAAAAGACTAGCTGTGAGTGAGAATGAGATAGAAAGAGAAGCTGTGAGTGAGTGAGTGAGAGAGAGAGAATGAGAAGCTGTGAGAGAGAAAGAGAGCTGTGAGTGAGAGAGTGAGAGAAAGAGAAGCTGTGAGTGAGAGAGAGAGAGAAGCTGTGAGTGAGACAGAGAGAGAGAAAGAGAAGCTGTGAGAGAGAGAGGGAGGGAGAAAGAGAAGCTGTGTGTGAGAGAGAGAGATAAGCTGTGAGTGTGTGTGAGAGAGAAAGAGAAGCTGTGAGTGAGAGAGAGAGAAAGAAAGAGAAATTAGAGTGAGAAAGAGAGAGATAAACAGAAGCTGTGAGTGGGAGAGAGAGAAAGAGAGTCTGTGAGTGAGAGAGAGATAAGCTGTGACTGAGAGAGAGAGAGAGCCTCTGTGAGTGAGAGAGAGAGAGAGAAAGAGAAGCTGTGAGTGTGAGAGAGAGAAAGAGAAGCTGTGAGTGTGAGAGAGAGAAAGAGAAGCTGTGAGTGAGAGAGAGAGAATGAGAAGCTGAGAGAGAGAGAAAGATTAGCTGTGAGAGAGAGAGAGAAAGAGAAGCTGTGAGTGAGAGAGAGAAAGAGTCTTTGTGAGAAAGAGAGAGAGAAAGAGAAACTGTGAGTGAGAGAAAGAGAAAGAGAAGCTGTGAGTGAGAGAGAGAGAGAAAGAGAAACTGTGTGTGTGAGAGAGAGAGAAACAGAAGCTGTGAGTGAGAGAGAGAGAGAAAGAGAAGCTGTGAGTGAGAGAGAGAGAGAAGCTGTGAGAGAGAGAGAGAAGCTGTGAGTGAGGGAGAGAGAAAGAGAAGCTGTGAGTGAGAGAGAGAGGCTGTGAGTGTGTGTGAGAGAGAAAGAGAAGCTGTGAGTGAGAGAGAGAGAGAAGCTGTGAGAGAGAGTGAGAAAGAGAAGATGTGAGAGAGAGGAGGGAGAGAAAGAGAAGATGTGAGTGAGAGAGAGAGAGAAAGAGAAGCAGTGAGTGTGACAGGGAGAGAGTAAAAGAGAAGCTGTGAGTGAGAGAGAGAGAGAGAGAAAGAGAAGCTGTGAGTTAGAGAAAGAAAGAAAGAGAGGCAGTGAGTGAGAGAGAGAGAAAGAAAGAGAAGCGGTGAGTGAGAGAGAGAGAGAAGCTGTGAGTGAGTGAGAGAGAGAAAGAGAAGCTGTGTGTGTGTGAGAGAGAAAGAGAAGCTGTGAGTGAGAGAGAGAGAAAAAAAGAAGCTGTGTGTGTGTGAGAGAGAGAAAGAGAAGCTGTGAGTGAGAGAGAGAAAGAGAAGCTGTGAGTGAGAGGGAGAGAGAGAAAGAGAAGCTGAGACTGACACAGAGAGTTGAAGCTGTGAGTTAGAGAGAGAGAGAAAGAGAAGCTGTGTGTGTGTGTGTGAGAGAAGCTGTGAGTGAGAGAGTGAGAAAGAGAGAGTAAAAGAGAAGCTTTGAGTGGGAGAGAGAGAGAAGCTGTGAGTGAGAGAGAGAGAAGCTGTGAGTGAGAGAGTGAGAAAGCGAGTGAGAAAGAGAGAGTAAAAGATAAGCTGTGAGTGAGAGAGAGAGAGAGAAGCTGTGAATGAGAGAGAGAAAGCAAACCTGTGAGTGAGAGAGAGAGAGAAATAAAGAGAAGCTGTGAGTGAGAGAGAGAGAGAAAGAGAAGCTGTGAGTGAGAGAAAGAGAGAAAGAGAAGCTGAAAGTGAGAGAGAGAGAAAGATAGTCTGAGAATGGGAGAGTGAAAGAGAAGCTGTGAGTGAGAGAGAGAGAGAGTGAAGCTGTGAGTGAGAGAGTGAGAAAGAGAGTGAGAAAGAGAGAGTAAAAGAGAAGCTGTGAGTGAGAGAGAGAGAATCTGTAAGTGAGAGAGAGAGAAGCTGTGAGTGAGAGAGAGAGAGAAACAGAAGCTGTGAGTGAGAGAGAAACAGAAGCTGAGAGTGAGTAAGAGAGAGAGAAAGAGAATGTGTGAGTGAGAGAGAGAAAAAGAGAAGCTGTGAGTGAGAGAGAGAGAAAGAGAAGCTGTGAGTGAGAGAGAGAAAGAGAAATTAGAGTGAAAAAGAGAGAGAGAAAGAGAAGCTGTGAGTGGGAGAGAGAGAGTGTGTCTGTGAGTGAGAGAGAGAGAGAAAGAGAAGCTGTGAGTGAGAGAGAGAGATCCTGTGAGTGAGAGAGAGAGGAGAACCTGTGAGTGAGTGAGAGAGAGAAAGGGAAGCTGTGAGTGAGAGAGAGAGAGAAAGAGAAGCTGTGTGTGTGAGAGAGAGAGAAAGAGAAGCTGTGAGTGAGAGAGAGAGAGAGAAAAAGAAGCTGTGTGTGTGAGAGAGAAAGAGAAGCTGTGAGTGAGATAGAGAGAGAAAGAGAAGCTGTTAGTGAGAGAGAGGGAAAGAGAAGCTGTGGGTGAGAGTGAGAGAGAGAAGCTGTGTGTGTGAGAGAGAGAAGATATGAGTGAGAGAGAGAAAGTGAAGCTGTGAGTGAGAGAGAGAGAGAAGCTGTGAGTGAGAGAGAGAGAAAGAAAGAGAAGCTGTGAGTGAGAGTGAGAGAGAGAGAAAGAGAAGCTGTGAGTGAGAGAGAGAGAGGGAGAAAGAGAAGCTGTGTGTGTGTGAGAGAGAAAGAGAAGCTGTGAGTGAGAGTGAGTGAGAGATAGAGAATGAGAAGCTGTGAGTGTGTGAGAGAGAGAGAGAGAAGCTGTGAGTGAGAGAGAGAGAATGAGAAGCTGTGAGTGAGAGAGAGATGCTGTGAGTGAGTGAGAGAGAGAGAAGATGTGATTGATAGAGAGAGAGAAAGAGAAGCTGTTAGTGAGAGAGAGAGAGAAAGTAAGAGAAGCTGTGAGTGAGACAGAGAGAGAAAGAGAAGCTGAGTGTGAGAGAGAGAGGGAGAAAGATAAGCTGTGAGAGAGAGAGAAAGAGAAGCTGTGAGTGAGAGAGAGAGAAAGAGAAGCTGTGATTGAGAGTGAGAGAGAGAGATAAAGAGAAGCTGTGAGTGAGAGAGAGAGAAAGAGAAGCTGTGAGTGAGAGAGAGAGAAGCTGTGAGTGAGAGAGAGAAAGAGAAGCTGTGATTGAGAGTGAGAGAGAGAAAGAGAAGCTGTGAGTGGTAGAGAGAGAAAGAGAGTCTGTGAGTGAGAGAGAGAGAAAGAGAACCTGTCAGTGAGAGAGAGAGAGAAAGAGAAGCTATGAGTGAGAAGGAGAGGGAAAGAGAAGCTGTGAGTGAGTGAGAGAGAGAGAGAGAGAAATTAGTGTGAGAAAGAGAGAAGCTGTGAGTGAGAGAGTGAGAGAGAGAAAGAGAAGCTGTTAGTGAGTGAGAGAGAGAGAGAAAGAGAAGTTGTGAGTGAGAGAGAGAGAAAGAGAAGCTGTGAGTGAGGGAGAGAAAGAGAGAAAGAGAAGCTGTGAGTGAGAGAGAGAAAGAGAAGCTGTGAGTGAGAGAGAGAGAAAGAGAAGCTGTGAGTGAGGGAGAGAAAGAGAGAAAGAGAAGCTGTGAGTGAGAGAGAGAAAGAGAAGCTGTGAGTGAGATGGAGAGAGAGAAAGAGAAGCTGAGAGTGACACAGAGAGAGAAGCTGTGAGTTAGAGAGAGAGAGAAAGAGAAGCTGTGAGTGAGAGAGAGAGATCCTGTGAGTGAGAGAGAGAGGAGAACCTGTGAGTGAGTGAGAGAGAGAAAGGGAAGCTGTGAGTGAGAGAGAGAGAAAGAGAAGCTGTGTGTGTGTGAGAGAGAGAAAGAGAAGCTGTGAGTGAGAGAGAGAGAGAGAAAAAGAAGCTGTGTGTGTGAGAGAGAAAGAGAAGCTGTGAGTGAGATAGAGAGAGAAAGAGAAGCTGTTAGTGAGAGAGAGGGAAAGAGAAGCTGTGAGTGAGAGTGAGAGAGAGAAGCTGTGTGTGTGTGAGAGAGAAGATATGAGTGAGAGAGGGAAAGTGAAGCTGAGAGTGACACAGAGAGAGAAGCTGTGAGTTAGAGAGAGAGAGAGAAAGAGAAGCTGTGAGTGACGGATAGAGAGAAAGAGAAGCTGAGAGTGAGAGAGAGAGAGAAATTGAAGCTGTGAGTGAGAGAGTGAGAGAGAAAGAGAAGCTGTGTGTGTGAGAGAGAAAGATAGTCTGAGAAAGAGAGAGTGAAAGAGAAGATGTGAGTGAGAGAGAGAGAGAAGCTGTGAGTGAGAGAGTGAGAAAGAGAGTGAGAAAGAGAGAGTAAAAGAGAAGCTATGAGTGAGTGAGAGAGAGAGAAGCTGTGACTGAGAGAGAGAGAAGCTGTGAGTGAGAGAGAGAGAAAAAAAGAAGCTGTGTGTGTGTGAGAGAGAAAGAGAAGCTGTGAGTGAGATAGAGAGAGAAAGAGAAGCTGTTAGAGAGACAGAGGGAAAGAGAAGCTGTGATTGAGAGTGAGGGAGAGAAGCTGTGTGTGTGAGAGAGAGAGAATATATGACTGAGAGAAAGAAATAGAAGCTGTGAGTGAGACAGAGAGAGAGAAAGAGAAGCTGTGAGTGAGAGAGAGAGGGAGAAAGAGAAGCTTTGTGTGTGTGAGAGAGAAAGAGAAACTGTGAGTGAGAGTGCGTGAGATAGAGAGAATGAGAAGCTGTGAGTGAGAGAGAGAGAGAAAGAGAAGCTGTGAGTGAGAGAGAGAGAGAATGAGAAGCTGTGAGTGAGAGAGAGAGAAGCTGTGAGTGAGAGAGAGAGAGAGAGAAGATGTGAGTGAGAGAGAGAGAGAAAGAGAATCTGTGAGTGAGAGAGAGAGAAAGTAAGAGAAGCTGTGAGTGAGACAGAGAGAGAAATAGAAGCTGTGAGTGAGAGACAGAGGGAGAAAGAGAAGCTGTGATTGAGAGTAAGAGAGAGAGATAAAAAGAAGCTGTGAGTGAGTGAGAGAGAAAGAGAAGCTGTGAGTGAGAGAGAGAGAAGCTGTGAGTGAGTGAGAGAAAGAGAAGCTGTGATTAAGAGTGAGAGAGAGAAAGAGAAGCTGTGAGTGGGAGAGAGAGAAAGAGAGTCTGTGAGAGAGAGAGAAAGAGAAGCTGTGAGTGAGTGAGAGAGAGAAAGGATAGTTGTGAGTGAGAGAGAGAGAAAGAGAACCTGTCAGTGAGAGAGAGAGAGAAAGAGAAGCTGTGAGTGAGAAAGAGAGGGAAAGAGAAGCTGTGAGTGAGTGAGCGAGAGAGAAAGAGAAGCTGTGAGAGAGAAAGAGAGAAGCTGTGAGTGAGAGAGTGAGAGAAAGAAAAGAAGCTGTTAGTGAGTGAGAGAGAGAGAGAGAAAGAGTTGTGAGTGAGAGAGAGAGAAAGAGAAGCTGTGAGTGAGAGAGAGAGAGAAAGAGAAGCTGTGAGTGAGAGAGAGAAAGAGAAGCTGTGAGTGAGAGGGAGACAGAGAAAGAGAAGCTGAGAGTGACACAGAGAGAGAAGCTGTGAGTTAGAGAGAGAGAGAAAGAGAAGCTGTGAGTGACAGAGAGAGAGAAAGAGAAGCTGAGAGTGAGAGAGAGAGAGAAATTGAAGCTGTGAGTGAGAGAGTGAGAGAGAAAGAGAAGCTGTGTGTGTGAGAGAGAAAGATAGTCTGAGAAAGAGAGAGTGAAAGAGAAGCTGTGAGTGAGTGAGAGAGAGAAGCTGTGAGTGAGAGAGTGAGAAAGAGAGTGAGAAAGAGAGAGTAAAAGAGAAGCTATGAGTGAGTGAGAGAGAGAGAAGCTGTGACTGAGAGAGAGAGAAGATGTGAGTGAGAGAGGAGAGAAAGAGAAGCTGTGAGTGAGAGAGAGAGACAAAGAGAAGCTGTGAGTGAGAGAGAAACAGAAGCTGAGAGTGAGTGAGAGAGAGAAAGAGAAGCTGTGAGTGAAAGAGAGAGAAAGAGAAGCTGTGAATTAGAGAGAGAGAAAGAGAGAAATTAGAGTGAGAAAGATAGAGAGAAAGAGAAGCTGTGAGTGGGAGAGAGAGAAAGAGAGTGTGAGTGAGAGAGAGAGAAAGAGAAGCTGTGAGTGAGAGAGAGAGAGAGAAGCTGTGAGTGAGAGAGAGAGAGAGAACCTGTGAGTAAGAGAGAGAGGAGAATCTGTGAGTGAGTGAGAGAGAGAAAGGGAAGCTGTGAGTGAGTGAGAGAGAGAAAGAGAAGCTGTGTGTGTGTGAGAGAGAGAAAGAGAAGCTGTGAGTGAGAGAGAAAGAAAAAAAGAAGCTGTGTGTGTGTGAGAGAGAAAGAGAAGCTGTGAGTGAGAGTGCGTGAGATAGAGAGAATGAGAAGCTGTGAGTGAGAGAGAGAGAGAGAGAGAACCTGTGAGTAAGAGAGAGAGGAGAATCTGTGAGTGAGTGAGAGAGAGAAAGGGAAGCTGTGAGTGAGTGAGAGAGAAAGAAAGAGAGAAGCTGTGAGTGAGAGAGTGAGAGAAAGAGAAGCTGTGAGTGAGAAAGAGAGAGAAAGGATAGTTGTGAGTGAGAGAGAGAGAAAGAGAACCTGTCAGTGAGAGAGAGAGAGAAAGAGAAGCTGTGAGTGAGAAAGAGAGGGAAAGAGAAGCTGTGAGTGAGTGAGCGAGAGAGAAAGAGAAGCTGTGAGAGAGAAAGAGAGAAGCTGTGAGTGAGAGAGTGAGAGAAAGAAAAGAAGCTGTTAGTGAGTGAGAGAGAGAGAGAGAAAGAGTTGTGAGTGAGAGAGAGAGAAAGAGAAGCTGTGAGTGAGAGAGAGAGAAAGAGAAGCTGTGAGTGAGAGAGAGAAAGAGAAGCTGTGAGTGAGAGGGAGACAGAGAAAGAGAAGCTGAGAGTGACACAGAGAGAGAAGCTGTGAGTTAGAGAGAGAGAGAAAGAGAAGCTGTGAGTGACAGAGAGAGAGAAAGAGAAGCTGAGAGTGAGAGAGAGAGAGAAATTGAAGCTGTGAGTGAGAGAGTGAGAGAGAAAGAGAAGCTGTGTGTGAGAGAGAGAAAGATAGTCTGAGAAAGAGAGAGTGAAAGAGAAGCTGTGAGTGAGTGAGAGAGAGAAGCTGTGAGTGAGAGAGTGAGAAAGAGAGTGAGAAAGAGAGAGTAAAAGAGAAGCTATGAGTGAGTGAGAGAGAGAGAAGCTGTGACTGAGAGAGAGAGAAGATGTGAGTGAGAGAGGAGAGAAAGGGAAGCTGTGAGTGAGAGAGAGAGACAAAGAGAAGCTGTGAGTGAGAGAGAAACAGAAGCTGAGAGTGAGTGAGAGAGAGAAAGAGAAGCTGTGAGTGAAAGAGAGAGAAAGAGAAGCTGTGAATTAGAGAGAGAGAAAGAGAGAAATTAGAGTGAGAAAGATAGAGAGAAAGAGAAGCTGTGAGTGGGAGAGAGAGAAAGAGAGTGTGAGTGAGAGAGAGAGAAAGAGAAGCTGTGAGTGAGAGAGAGAGAGAGAAGCTGTGAGTGAGAGAGAGAGAGAGAACCTGTGAGTAAGAGAGAGAGGAGAATCTGTGAGTGAGTGAGAGAGAGAAAGGGAAGCTGTGAGTGAGTGAGAGAGAGAAAGAGAAGCTGTGTGTGTGTGAGAGAGAGAAAGAGAAGCTGTGAGTGAGAGAGAAAGAAAAAAAGAAGCTGTGTGTGTGTGAGAGAGAAAGAGAAGCTGTGAGTGAGAGTGCGTGAGATAGAGAGAATGAGAAGCTGTGAGTGAGAGAGAGAGAGAGAGAACCTGTGAGTAAGAGAGAGAGGAGAATCTGTGAGTGAGTGAGAGAGAGAAAGGGAAGCTGTGAGTGAGTGAGAGAAAGAAAGAGAGAAGCTGTGAGTGAGAGAGTGAGAGAGAGAAAAGAAGCTGTTAGTGAGTGAGAGAGAGAGAGAGAAAGAGTTGTGAGTGAGAGAGAGAGAAAGAGAAGCTTTGAGTGAGAGAGAGAGAAAGAGAAGCTGTGAGTGAGAGAGAGAAAGAGAAGCTGTGAGTGAGAGGGAGACAGAGAAAGAGAAGCTGAGAGTGACACAGAGAGAGAAGCTGTGAGTTAGAGAGAGAGAGAGAAAGAGAAGCTGTGAGTGACAGAGAGAGAAAGAGAAGCTGAGAGTGAGAGAGAGAGAGAAATTGAAGCTGTGAGTGAGAGAGTGAGAGAGAAAGAGAAGCTGTGTGTGTGAGAGAGAAAGATAGTCTGAGAAAGAGAGAGTGAAAGAGAAGCTGTGAGTGAGAGAGAGAGAAGCTGTGAGTGAGAGAGTGAGAAAGAGAGTGAGAAAGAGAGAGTAAAAGAGAAGCTATGAGTGAGTGAGAGAGAGAGAAGCTGAGACTGAGAGAGAGAGAAGCTGTGAGTGAGAGAGAGAGAGAAAGAGATGCTTTGAGAGAGAGAGAGAGACAAAGAGCAGCTGTGAGTGAGAGAGAAACAGAAGCTGAGAGTGAGTGAGAGAGAGAAAGAGAAGCT
The DNA here is from genome assembly GCA_035047305.1 of Bradypodion pumilum. NCBI lineage: Eukaryota > Metazoa > Chordata > Lepidosauria > Squamata > Chamaeleonidae > Bradypodion > Bradypodion pumilum. The sequence goes on along the minus strand of JAWDJD010000001.1, from coordinate 266,624,398 downwards.
GTGAGTGAAAGAGAGAGAAAGAGAAGCTGTGAGTTAGAGAGAGAGAAAGAGAGAAAATAGAGTGAGAAAGAGAGAGAGAAAGAGAAGCTGTGAGTGGGAGAGAGAGAAAGAGTGTCTGTGAGTGAGAGAGAGAGAAAGAGAAGCTGTGAGTGAGAGAGAGAGAGAAGCTGTGAGTGTGAGAGAGAGAGAGAACCTGTGAGTAAGAGAGAGAGGAGAAGCTGTGAGTGAGTGAGAGAGAGAAAGGGAAGCTGTGAGTGAGTGAGAGAGAGAAAGAGAAGCTGTGTGTGTGTGAGAGAGAGAAAGAGAAGCTGTGAGTGAGAGAGAGAGAGAGAGAGAGAAAGAGTTGTGAGTGAGAGAGAGAGAAAGAGAAGCTTTGAGTGAGAGAGAGAGAAAGAGAAGCTGTGAGTGAGAGAGAGAAAGAGAAGCTGTGAGTGAGAGGGAGACAGAGAAAGAGAAGCTGAGAGTGACACAGAGAGAGAAGCTGTGAGTTAGAGAGAGAGAGAGAAAGAGAAGCTGTGAGTGACAGAGAGAGAAAGAGAAGCTGAGAGTGAGAGAGAGAGAGAAATTGAAGCTGTGAGTGAGAGAGTGAGAGAGAAAGAGAAGCTGTGTGTGTGAGAGAGAAAGATAGTCTGAGAAAGAGAGAGTGAAAGAGAAGCTGTGAGTGAGAGAGAGAGAAGCTGTGAGTGAGAGAGTGAGAAAGAGAGTGAGAAAGAGAGAGTAAAAGAGAAGCTATGAGTGAGTGAGAGAGAGAGAAGCTGAGACTGAGAGAGAGAGAAGCTGTGAGTGAGAGAGAGAGAGAAAGAGATGCTTTGAGAGAGAGAGAGAGACAAAGAGCAGCTGTGAGTGAGAGAGAAACAGAAGCTGAGAGTGAGTGAGAGAGAGAAAGAGAAGCTGTGAGTGAAAGAGAGAGAAAGAGAAGCTGTGAGTTAGAGAGAGAGAAAGAGAGAAAATAGAGTGAGAAAGAGAGAGAGAAAGAGAAGCTGTGAGTGGGAGAGAGAGAAAGAGTGTCTGTGAGTGAGAGAGAGAGAAAGAGAAGCTGTGAGTGAGAGAGAGAGAGAAGCTGTGAGTGTGAGAGAGAGAGAGAACCTGTGAGTAAGAGAGAGAGGAGAAGCTGTGAGTGAGTGAGAGAGAGAAAGGGAAGCTGTGAGTGAGTGAGAGAGAGAAAGAGAAGCTGTGTGTGTGTGAGAGAGAGAAAGAGAAGCTGTGAGTGAGAGAGAGAGAAAAAAGAAGCTGTGTGTGAGAGAGAGAGAAAGAGAAGCTGTGAGTGAGATAGAGAGAGAAAGAGAAGCTGTTAGTGAGAGAGAGGGAAAGAGAAGCTGTGAGTGAGAGTGAGGGAGAGAATCTGTGTGTGTGTGAGAGAGAGAAGATATGAGTGAGAGAAAGAAAGAGAAGCTGTGAGTGAGACAGAGAGAGGGAGAAAGAGAAGCTTTGTGTGTGTGAGAGAGAAAGAGAAGCTGTGAGTGAGAGTGAGTGAGAAAGAGAGAATGGGAAGCTGTGAGTGAGAGAGAGAGAGAAAGAGAAGCTGTGAGTGAGAGAGAGAGAATGAGAAGCTGTGAGTGAGAGAGAGAAGCTGTGAGTGAGAGAGAGAGAGAGAAGATGTGAGTGAGAGAGAGAGAAAGAGAATCTGTGAGTGAGAGAGATAGAAAGTAAGAGAAGCTGTGAGTGAGACAGTGAGAGAAAGACAAGCTGTGAGTGAGAGACAGAGGGAGAAAGATAAGCTGTGAGAGAGAGAGAAAAAGAGAAGCTGTGAGTGAGAGAGAGAGAGAAAGAGAAGCTGTGATTGAGAGTGAGAGAGAGAGATAAAGAAAAGCTATGAGTGAGAGAGAGAAAAAGAGAAGCTGTGAGTGAGAGAGAGAGAAGCTGTGAGTGAGAGAGAGAAAGAGAAGCTGTGATTAAGAGTGTGAGAGAGAAAGAGAAGCTGTGAGTGGGAGAGAGAGAAAGAGTGTCTGTGAGTGAGAGAGAGAGAAAGAGAAGCTGTGAGTGAGTGAGAGAGAGAAAGGGAAGCTGTGAGTGAGTGAGAGAGAAAGAGAACCTGTCAGTGAGAGAGAGAGAGAAAGAAAGAGAACCTGTGAGTGAGAAGGAGAGGGAAAGAGAAGCTGTGAGTGAGTGAGCGAGAGAGAGAGAGAAAGAGAAGCTGTGAGAGAGAAAGAGAGAAGCTGTGAGTGAGAGAGTGAGAGAGAGAAAAGAAGCTGTTAGTGAGTGTGAGAGAGAGAGAGAAAGAGTTGTGAGTGAGACAGAGAGAAAGAAAGAGAAGCTGTGAGTGAGAGAGAGAGAGAAAGAGAAGCTGAGAGTGAGAGAGAGAAATTGAAGCTGTGAGTGAGAGAGAGAGAGAAAGAGAAGCTGTGTGTGTGAGAGAGAAAGATAGTATGAGAAAGAGAGAGTGAAAGAGAAGCTGTGAGAGAGAGAGAGAGAGAAGCTGTGAGTGAGAGAGTGAGAAAGAGAGTGAGAAAGAGAGAGTAAAAGAGAAGCTGTGAGTGAGAGAGAGAGAGAGAAGCTGTGACTGAGAGAGAGAAGCTGTGAGTGAGAGAGAGAGAGAAAGAGAAGCTGTGAGTGAGAGAGAGAGAGAAAGAGAAGCTGTGAGTGACAGAGAGAGAGAAAGCAAAGCTGTGAGTGAGAGAGAGAGAGAGAAAGAGAAGCTGTGAGTGAGAGAGAGAGAAGCTGTGAGTGAGTGAGAGGGAGAAGCTGTGAGTGAGAGTGAGAAAGAGAGTGAGAAAGAGAGAGTAAAAGAGAAGCTGTGAGTGAGAGAGAGAGAGAATCTGTGAGTGAGAGAGAGAGAAGCTGTGAGATAGAGAGAGAGAAAGAGAAGCTGTGAGTGAGAGAGAAACAGAAGCTGAGAGTGAGAGAGAGAGAAGCTGTGAGTGAGAGAGAGAGAGAAAGAGAAATTAGAGTGAGAAAGAGAGAGAGAAAGAGAAGCTGTGAGTGGGAGAGAGAGAAAGAGTGTCTGTGAGTGAGAGAGAGAGAAAGAGAAGCTGTGAGTGAGAGAGAAGGATAAGCCGTGAGAGAAAGGGAAGCTGTGAATGAGAGAGAGAGAGAGAGAAAGAAAAGATGTGTGAGAGAGAGAGAGAGAGAAAAAGAAGCAGTGAGTGAGAGAGAAAGAAAAAGAGAAGCTGTGAGTGAGAATGAGATAGAAAGAGAAGCTGTGAGTGAGTGAGAGAGAGATAGAGAAAGAGAAGCTGTGAGAGAGAAAGAGAGAAGCTGTGAATGAGAGAGTGAGAGAGAAAGAGAAGCTGTGAGTGAGTGAGAGAGAGAGAAGCTGTGTGTGAGCGAGAGAGAGAGAAAGAGAAGCTGTGAGTGAGAGAGAGAAAGAGAAGCTGTGAGTGAGAGAGAGAGAGAGAAAGAGAAGCTGAGAGTGACACAGAGAGAGAAGCTGTGAGTTAGAGAGAGAGAGAGAAAGAGAAGCTGTGAGTCACGGAGAGAGAGAAAGAGAAGCTGAGAGTGAGAGAGAGAGAGAAACTGAAGCTGTGAGTGAGAGAGGGAGAGAAAGAGAAGCTGTGTGTGTGAGAGAGAAAGATAGTCTGAGAAAGAGAGAGTGAAAGAGAAGCTGTGAGTGAGAGAGAGAGAAGCTGTGAGTGAGAGAGTGAGAAAGAGAGTGAGAAAGAGAGAGTAAAAGAGAAGCTATGAGTGAGAGAGAGAGAAGCTGTGACTGAGAGAGAGAGAAGCTGTGAGTGAGAGAGAGAGAAAAAAAGAAGCTGTGTGTGTGTGAGAGAGAAAGAGAAGCTGTGAGTGAGATAGAGAGAGAAAGAGAAGTTGTTAGAGAGACAGAGGGAAAGAGAAGCTGTGATTGAGAGTGAGGGAGAGAAGCTGTGTGTGTGTGAGAGAGAGAATATATGAGTGAGAGAAAGAAAGAGAAGCTGTGAGTGAGACAGAGAGAGAGAAAGAGAAGCTGTGAGTGAGAGAGAGAGAGAGAAAGAGAAGCTGTGAGTGAGAGAGAGAGAGAATGAGAAGCTGTGAGTGAGAGAGAGAGAAGCTGTGAGTGAGAGAGAGAGAGAGAGAGAGAAGATGTGAGTGAGAGAGAGAGAAAGAGAATCTGTGAGTGAGAGAGAGAGAAAGTAAGAGAAGCTGTGAGTGAGACAGAGAGAGAAATAGAAGCTGTGAGTGAGAGAGAGAGAAGCTGTGAGTGAGAGAGAGAAAGAGAAGCTGTGATTAAGAGTGAGAGAGAGAAAGAGAAGCTGTGAGTGGGAGAGAAAGAGAGTCTGTGAGAGAGAGAGAAAGAGAAGCTGTGAGTGAGAGAGAGAGAGAAAGAGAAGCTGTGAGTGAGAAGGAGAGGGAAAGAGAAGCTGTGAGTGAGTGAGTGAGAGAGAGAGAAAGAGAAGCTGTGAGAGAGAAAGAGAGAAGCTGTGAGTGAGAGAGTGAGAGAAAGAAAAGAAGCTGTTAGTGAGTGAGAGAGAGAGAGAGAAAGAGTTGTGAGTGAGAGAGAGAGAAAGAGAAGCTGTGAGTGAGAGAGAGAGAGAAAGAGAAGCTGTGAGTGAGAGAGAGAAAGAGAAGCTGTGAGTGAGAGGGAGACAGAGAAAGAGAAGCTGAGAGTGACACAGAGAGAGAAGCTGTGAGTTAGAGAGAGAGAGAGAAAGAGAAGCTGTGAGTGACAGAGAGAGAGAAAGAGAAGCTGAGAGTGAGAGAGAGAGAAGTTGAAGCTGTGAGTGAGAGAGTGAGAGAGAAAGAGAAGCTGTGTGTGTGTGAGAGAAAGATAGTCTGAGAAAGAGAGAGTGAAAGAGAAGCTGTGAGTGAGATAGAGAGATACTGTGAGTGAGAGAGTGAGAAAGAGAGTGAGAAAGAGATAAAAGAGAAGCTATGAGTGAGTGAGAGAGAGAGAAGCTGTGACTGAGAGAGAGAGAAGCTGTGAGTGAGAGAGAGAGAAAGAGAAGCTGTGAGTGAGAGAGAGAGACAAAGAGAAGCTGTGAGTGAGAGAGAAACAGAAGCTGAGAGTGAGTGAGAGAGAGAAAGAGAAGCTGTGAGTGAAAGAGAGAGAAAGAGAGAAATTAGAGTGAGAAAGAGAGAGAGAAAGAGAAGCTGTGAGTGGGAGAGAGAGAAAGAGTGTCTGTGAGTGAGAGAGAGAGAAAGAGAAGCTGTGAGTGAGAGAGAGAGAGAAGCTGTGAGTGAGAGAGAGAGAGAACCTGTGAGTAAGAGAGAGAGGAGAATCTGTGAGTGAGTGAGAGAGAGAAAGGGAAGCTGTGAGTGAGTGAGAGAGAGAAAGAGAAGCTGTGTGTGAGAAAGAGAGAGAAAGAGAAGCTGTGAGTGAGAGAGAGAGAAAAAAAGAAGCTGTGTGTGTGTGTGAGAGAAAAAGAAGCTGTGAGTGAGAGTGCGTGAGATAGAGAGAATGAGAACCTGTGAGTGAGAGAGAGAGAGAAAGAGAAGCTGTGAGTGAGAGAAAGAGAGAATGAGAAGCTGTGAGTGAGAGAGAGAGAAGCTGTGAGTGAGACAGAGAGAGAAATAGAAGCTGTGAGTGAGAGACAGAGGGAGAAAGATAAGCTGTGAGAGAGAGAGAGAGAAAGAGAAGCTGTGAGTGAGAGAGAGAGAAAGAGAAGCTGTGATTGAGAGTGAGAGAGAGAGATAAAGAGAAGCTGTGAGTGAGAGAGAGAGAAAGAGAAGCTGTGAGTGAGAGAGAGAGAAGCTGTGAGTGAGAGAGAGAAAGAGAAGCTGTGATTAAGAGTGAGAGAGAGAGAGAAGCTGTGAGTGGGAGAGAGAGAAAGAGAGTCTGTGAGAGAGAGAGAAAGAGAAGCTGTGAGTGAGTGAGAGAGAGAAAGGGAAGTTGTGAGTGAGAGAGAGAGAAAGAGAACCTGTCAGTGAGAGAGAGAGAGAAAGAGAAGCTGTGAGTGAGAAGGAGAGGGAAAGAGAAGCTGTGAGTGAGTGAGCGAGAGAGAGAGAAAGAGAAGCTGTGAGAGAGAAAGAGAGAAGCTGTGAGTGAGAGAGTGAGAGAGAGAAAAGAAGCTGTTAGTGAGTGAGAGAGAGAGAGAAAGAGTTGTGAGTGAGAGAGAGAGAAAGAGAAGCTGTGAGTGAGAGAGAGAGAGAAAGAGAAGCGGTGAGTGAGAGAGAGAAAGAGAAGCTGTGAGTGAGAGGGAGAAAGAGAAAGAGAAGCAGAGAGTGACACAGAGAGAGAAGCTGTGAGTTAGAGAGAGAGAAAGAGAAGCTGTGAGTGACAGAGAGAGAGAAAGAGAAGCTGAGAGTGAGAGAGAGAGAGAAATTGAAGCTGTGAGTGAGAGAGTGAGAGAGAAAGAGAAGCTGTGTGTGTGAGAGAGAAAGATAGTCTGAGAAAGAGAGAGTGAAAGAGAAGCTGTGAGTGAGAGAGAGAGAGAAGCTGTGAGTGAGAGAGTGAGAAAGAGAGTGAGAAAGAGAGAATAAAAGTGAAGCTATGAGTGAGTGAGAGAGAGAAAAGCTGTGACTGAGAGAGAGAGAAGCTGTGAGTGAGAGAGAGAAAGAGAAGCTGTGAGTGAGAGAGAGAGACAAAGAGAAGCTGTGAGTGAGAGAGAAACAGAAGCTGAGAGTGAGTGAGAGAGAGAAAGAGAAGCTGTGAGTGAAAGAGAGAGAAAGAGAAGCTGTGAGTTAGAGAGAGAGAAAGAGAGAAATTAGAGTGAGAAAGAGAGAGAGAGAAGCTGTGAGTGGGAGAGAGAGAAAGAGTGTCTGTGAGTGAGAGAGAGAGAAAGAGAAGCTGTGAGTGAGAGAGAGAGAGAGAAGCTGAGAGTGAGAGAGAGAGAGAGAACCTGTGAGTAAGAGAGAGAGGAGAAGCTGTGAGTGAGTGAGAGAGAGAAAGGGAAGCTGTGAGTGAGTGAGAGAGAGAAAGAGAAGCTGTGTGTGTGTGAGAGAGAAAGAGAAGCTGTGAGTGAGAGAGAGAGAAAAAAGAAGCTGTGTGTGTGTGAGAGAGAAAGAGAAGCTGTGAGTGAGATAGAGAGAGAAAGAGAAGCTGTTAGTGAGAGAGAGGGAAAGAGAAGCTGTGAGTGAGAGTGAGGGAGAGAATCTTTGTGTGTGTGTGAGAGAGAAGATATGAGTGAGAGAAAGAAAGAGAAGCTGTGAGTGAGACAGAGAGAGGGAGAAAGAGAAGCTTTGTGTGTGTGAGAGAGAAAGAAAAGCTGTGAGTGAGAGTGAGTGAGATAGAGAGAATGAGAAGCTGTGAGTGAGAGAGAGAGAGAAAGAGAAGCTGTGAGTGAGAGAGAGAGAATGAGAAGCTGTGAGTGAGAGAGAGAAGCTGTGAGTGAGAGAGAGAGAGAGAAGATGTGAGTGAGAGAGAGAGAGAGAAAGAGAATCTGTGAGTGAGAGAGATAGAAAGTAAAAGAAGCTGTGAGTGAGACAGAGAGAGAAAGAGAAGCTGTGAGTGAGACAGAGGGAGAAAGATAAGCTGTGAGAGAGAGAGAAAAAGAGAAGCTGTGAGTGAGAGAGAGAGAGAAAGAGAAGCTGTGAGTGAGAGAGAGAGAAAGAGAAGCTGTGAGTGTGAGAGAGAGAAGCTGTGAGTGAGAGAGAGAAAGAGAAGCTGTGATTAAGAGTGAGAGAGAGAAAGAGAAGCTGTGAGTGGGAGAGAGAGAAAGAGAGTCTGTGAGTGAGAGAGAGAGAAAGAGAAGCTGTGAGTGAGTGAGAGAGAGAAATGGAAGCTGTGAGTGAGTGAGAGAGAAAGAGAACCTGTCAGTGAGAGAGAGAGAGAAAGAAAGAGAAGCTGTGAGTGAGAAGGAGAGGGAAAGAGAAGCTGTGAGTGAGTGAGCGAGAGAGAGAGAGAAATAGAAGCTGTGAGAGAGAATGAGAGAAGCTGTGAGTGAGAGAGTGAGAGAGAGAAAAGAAGCTGTTAGTGAGTGAGAGAGAGAGAGAGAGTTGTGAGTGAGACAGAGAGAAAGAAAGAGAAGCTGTGAGTGAGAGAGAGAGAGAGAGAAAAAGAGAATCTGAGAGTGAGAGAGAGAAATTGAAGCTGTGAGTGAGAGAGAGAGAGAAAGAGAAGCTGTGTGTGTGAGAGAGAAAGATAGTATGAGAAAGAGAGAGTGAAAGAGAAGCTGTGTGTGTGAGAGAGAGAGAAGCTGTGAGTGAGAGAGTGAGAAAGAGAGTGAGAAAGAGAGAGTAAAAGAGAAGCTGTGAGTGAGAGAGAGAGAGAAGCTGTGACTGAGAGAGAGAAGCTGTGACTGAGAGAGAGAGAGAAAGAGAAGCTGTGAGTGAGAGAGAGAGAAAGAGAAGCTGTGAGTGACAGAGAGAGAGAAAGCAAAGCTGTGAGAGAGAGAGAGAGAAAGAGAAGTTGTGAGTGAGAGAGAGAGAAGCTGTGAGTGAGTGAGAGAGAGAAGCTGTGAGTGAGAGTGAGAAAGAGAGTGAGAAAGAGAGAGTAAAAGAGAAGCTGTGAGTGAGAGAGAGAGAGAATCTGTGAGTGAGAGAGAGACAAGCTGTGAGAGAGAGAGAGAGAAAGAGAAGCTGTGAGTGAGAGAGAAACAGAAGCTGAGAGTGAGAGAGAGAGAAGCTGTGAGTGAGAGAGAGAGAGAGAAAGAGAAATTAGAGTGAGAAAGAGAGAGAGAAAGAGAAGCTGTGAGTGGGAGAGAGAGAAAGAGTGTCTGTGAGTGAGAGAGAGAGAAAGAGAAGCTGTGAGTGAGAGAGAGAGAGAAGCTGTGAGTGAGAGAGAAGGATAAGCCATGAGAGAAAGGGAAGCTGTGAATGAGAGAGAGAGAGAGAAAGAAAGAGAAGATGTGTGAGAGAGAGAGAGAGAGAAAGAGAAGCAGTGAGTGAGAGAGAAAGAAAAAGAGAAGCTGTGAGTGAGAATGAGATAGAAAGAGAAGCTGTGAGTGAGTGAGAGAGAGATAGAGAAAGAGGAGCTGTGAGAGAGAAAGAGAGAAGCTGTGAGTGAGAGAGTGAGAGAGAAAGAGAAGCTGTGAGTGAGTGAGAGAGAGAGAAGCTGTGTGTGAGCGAGAGAGGGAGAGAAAGAGAAGCTGTGAGTGAGAGAGAGAAAGAGAAGCTGTGAGTGAGAGAGAGAAAGATAAGCTGTGAGTGAGAGAGAGAGAAAAAGAAGCTGAGTGAGTGAGAGAGAGCAAGGGAACCTGTGAGTGACAGAGAGAGAGAGAGAGAGAAGCTGTGAGTGAGAAGGAGAGGGAAAGAGAAGCTGTGAGTGAGTGAGTGAGAGAGAGAGAGAAAAAGACAAGCTGAGAGAGAAAGAGAGAAGCTGTGAGTGAGTGAGAGAGAAAGAGAAGCTGTGAGTGAGAGAGAGAGAGAAGGAGAAGCTGTGAGAGAGAGAGAAATTAGAGTGAGAAAGAGAGAGAGAAAGAGAAGCTGTGAGTGGGAGAGAGAGAGAAAGAGAAGCTGTGTGTGAGACAGAGAGAGAGAAGCTGTGAGTGAGAGAGAGGAAGGGAAACTGTGAGTGAGAGAGAGAGAGAGAGAAGCTGTGAGTGAGACAGAGAGAGAGAAAGAGAAGCTGTGAGAGAGAGAGGGAGGGAGAAAGAAAAGCTGTGTGTGAGAGAGAGAGATAAGCTGTGAGTGTGTGTGAGAGAGAAAGAGAAGCTGTGAGTGAGAGAGAGAGAAAGAAAGAGAAATTAGAGTGAGAAAGAGAGAGATAAAGAGAAGCTGTGAGTGGGAGAGAGAGAAAGAGAGTCTGTGAGTGAGAGAGAGAGAAGCTGTGAGTGAGTGAGAGAGAGAGAGCCTCTGTGAGTGAGAGAGAGAGAAAGAGAAGCTGTTAATGAGAGAGAGAGAAAGAGAAGCTGTGAGAGAGAGAAAGAGAAGCTGTGAGTGAGTGAGAGAGAGAAACGGAAGCTGTGAGTGAGAGAGAGAGAGAAAGAGAAGCTGTGAGTGAGAGAGAGAGAAAGAGAAGCTGTGAGTGTGAGAGAGAGAAAGAGAAGCTGTGAGTGAGAGAGAGAGAGAATGAGAAGCTGAGAGAGAGAGAGAAAGAGAAGCTGTGAGAGAGAGAGAAAGAGAAGCTGTGAGTGAGAGAGAGAAAGAGAAGATGTGAGTGAGAGAGAGGGAGAGAGAGAAAGAGAAGATGTGAGTGAGAGAGAGAGAGAAAGAGAAGCAGTGAGTGTGACAGGGAGAGAGTAAAAGAGAAGCTGTGAGTGAGAGAGAGAGAGAAAGAGAAGCTGTGAGTTAGAGAAAGAAAGAAAGCGAAGCAGTGAGTGAGAGAGAGAGAGAGAAAGAGAAACTGTGAGTGAGAGGAAGAGAAAGAGAAGCTGTGAGTGAGAGAGAGAGAGAAAGAGAAACTGTGTGTGTGAGAGAGAGAGAAACAGAAGCTGTGAGTGAGAGAGAGAGAAAGAGAAGCTGTGAGTGAGAGAGAGAGAGAAGCTGTGAGAGAGAGAGAGAAGCTGTGAGTGAGGGAGAGAGAAAGAGAAGCTGTGAGTGAGAGAGAGAGAGGCTGTGAGTGTGTGTGAGAGAGAAAGAGAAGATGTGAGTGAGAGAGAGAGAGAGAAGCTGTGAGAGAGAGTGAGAAAGAGAAGATGTGAGTGAGAGAGAGGGAGAGAGAGAAAGAGAAGATGTGAGTGAGTGAGAGAGAGAAAGAGAAGCTGTGTGTGTGAGAGAGAAAGATAGTCTGAGAAAGAGAGAGTGAAAGAGAAGCTGTGAGTGAGAGAGAGAGAGAAGCTGTGAGTGAGAGAGTGAGAAAGAGAGTGAGAAAGAGAGAGTAAAAGAGAAGCTATGAGTGAGTGAGAGAGAGAGAAGCTGTGACTGAGAGAGAGAGAAGCTGTGAGTGAGAGAGAGAGAAAGAGAAGCTGTGAGTGAGAGAGAGAGACAAAGAGAAGCTGTGAGTGAGAGAGAAACAGAAGCTGAGAGTGAGTGAGAGAGAGAAAGAGAGAAATTAGAGTGAGAAAGAGAGAGAGAAAGAGAAGCTGTGAGTGGGAGAGAGAGAAAGAGTGTCTGTGAGTGAGAGAGAGAGAAAGAGAAGCTGTGAGTGAGAGAGAGAGAGAGAGAGAAGCTGTGAGTGAGAGAGAGAGAGAGAACCTGTGAGTAAGAGAGAGAGAATCTGTGAGTGAGTGAGAGAGAGAAAGGGAAGCTGTGAGTGAGTGAGAGAGAGAAAGAGAAGCTGTGTGTGAGAGAGAGAGAGAAAGAGAAGCTGTGAGTGAGAGAGAGAGAAAAAAAGAAGCTGTGTGTGTGTGTGAGAGAAAGAGAAGCTGTGAGTGAGAGTGCGTGAGATAGAGAGAATGAGAAGCTGTGAGTGAGAGAGAGAGAGAAAGAGAAGCTGTGAGTGAGAGAAAGAGAGAATGAGAAGCTGTGAGTGAGAGAGAGAGAAGCTGTGAGTGAGACAGAGAGAAATAGAAGCTGTGAGTGAGAGACAGAGGGAGAAAGATAAGCTGTGAGAGAGAGAGAGAGAGAGAGAAGCTGTGAGTGAGAGAGAGAGAAAGAGAAGCTGTGATTGAGAGTGAGAGAGAGAGATAAAGAGAAGCTGTGAGTGAGAGAGAGAGAAAGAGAAGCTGTGAGTGAGAGAGAGAGAAGCTGTGAGTGAGAGAGAGAAAGAGAAGCTGTGATTAAGAGTGAGAGAGAGAGAGAAGCTGTGAGAGGGAGAGAGAGAAAGAGAGTCTGTGAGAGAGAGAGAGAAAGAGAAGCTGTGAGTGAGTGAGAGAGAGAAAGGGAAGTTGTGAGTGAGAGAGAGAGAAAGAGAACCTGTCAGTGAGAGAGAGAGAGAGAAAGAGAAGCTGTGAGTGAGAGAGAGAGAAAGAGAAGATGTGAGTGAGAGAAAGAGAGAAGCTGTGAGTGAGAGAGTGAGAGAGAGAAAAGAAGCTGTTAGTGAGTGAGAGAGAGAGAGAAAGAGTTGTGAGTGAGAGAGAGAGAAAGAGAAGCTGTGAGTGAGAGAGAGAGAGAAAGAGAAGCTGTGAGTGAGAGAGAGAAAGAGAAGCTGTGAGTGAGAGGGAGAAAGAGAAAGAGAAGCAGAGAGTGACACAGAGAGAGAAGCTGTGAGTTAGAGAGAGAGAGAGAAAGAGAAGCTGTGAGTGACAGAGAGAGAGAAAGAGAAGCTGAGAGTGAGAGAGAGAGAAATTGAAGCTGTGAGTGAGAGAGTGAGAGAGAAAGAGAAGCTGTGTGTGAGAGAGAGAAAGATAGTCTGAGAAAGAGAGAGTGAAAGAGAAGCTGTGAGTGAGAGAGAGAGAGAAGCTGTGAGTGAGAGAGTGAGAAAGAGAGTGAGAAAGAGAGAGTAAAAGTGAAGCTATGAGTGAGTGAGAGAGAATGAGAAGCTGTGAGTGAGAGAGAGAAGCTGTGAGTGAGAGAGAGAGAGAGAAGATGTGAGTGAGAGAGAGAGAGAGAGAGAAAGAGAATCTGTGAGTGAGAGAGATAGAAAGTAAAAAAGCTGTGAGTGAGACAGAGATAGAAAGAGAAGCTGTGAGTGAGAGACAGAGGGAGAAAGATAAGCTGTGAGAGAGAGAGAAAAAGAGAAGCTGTGAGTGAGAGAGAGAGAGAAAGAGAAGCTGTGAGTGAGAGAGAGAGAAAGAGAAGCTGTGAGTGAGAGAGAGAGAAAGAGAAGCTGTGAGTGAGAGAGAGAGAGAGAAGCTGTGAGTGAGAGAGAGAGAGAGAACCTGTGAGTAAGAGAGAGAGGAGAAGCTGTGAGTGAGTGAGAGAGAGAAAGGGAAGCTGTGAGTGAGTGAGAGAGAGAAAGAGAAGCTGTGTGTGTGTGAGAGAGAGAAAGAGAAGCTGTGAGTGAGAGAGAGAGAAAAAAGAAGCTGTGTGTGTGTGAGAGAGAAAGAGAAGCTGTGAGTGAGATAGAGAGAGAAAGAGAAGCTGTTAGTGAGAGAGAGGGAAAGAGAAGCTGTGAGTGAGAGTGAGGGAGAGAATCTTTGTGTGTGTGTGAGAGAGAAGATATGAGTGAGAGAAAGAAAGAGAAGCTGTGAGTGAGACAGAGAGAGGGAGAAAGAGAAGCTTTGTGTGTGTGAGAGAGAAAGAGAAGCTGTGAGTGAGAGTGAGTGAGATAGGGAGAATGAGAAGCTGTGAGTGAGAGAGAGAGAGAAAGAGAAGCTGTGAGTGAGAGAGAGAGAATGAGAAGCTGTGAGTGAGAGAGAGAAGCTGTGAGTGAGAGAGAGAGAGAGAGAAGATGTGAGTGAGAGAGAGAGAGAGAAAGAGAATCTGTGAGTGAGAGAGATAGAAAGTAAAAGAAGCTGTGAGTGAGACAGAGAGAGAAAGAGAAGCTGTGAGTGAGAGACAGAGGGAGAAAGATAAGCTGTGAGAGAGAGAGAAAAAGAGAAGCTGTGAGTGAGTGAGAGAGAGAAAGAGAAGCTGTGAGTGAGAGAGAGAGAAAGAGAAGCTGTGAGTGAGAGAGAGAGAAGCTGTGAGTGAGAGAGAGAAAGAGAAGCTGTGATTAAGAGTGAGAGAGAGAAAGAGAAGCTGTGAGTGGGAGAGAGAGAAAGAGAGTCTGTGAGTGAGAGAGAGAGAAAGAGAAGCTGTGAGTGAGTGAGAGAGAGAAAGGGAAGCTGTGAGTGAGTGAGAGAGAAAGAGAACCTGTCAGTGAGAGAGAGAGAGAAAGAAAGAGAAGCTGTGAGTGAGAAGGAGAGGGAAAGAGAAGCTGTGAGTGAGTGAGCGAGAGAGAGAGAGAAAGAGAAGCTGTGAGAGAGAAAGAGAGAAGCTGTGAGTGAGAGAGTGAGAGAGAGAAAAGAAGCTGTTAGTGAGTGAGAGAGAGAGAGAGAAAGAGTTGTGAGTGAAACAGAGAGAAAGAAAGAGAAGCTGTGAGTGAGAGAGAGAGAGAGAGAAAGAGAAGCTGAGAGTGAGAGAGAGAAATTGAAGCTGTGAGTGAGAGAGAGAGAGAAAGAGAAGCTGTGTGTGTGAGAGAGAAAGATAGTATGAGAAAGAGAGAGTGAAAGAGAAGCTGTGAGAGAGAGAGAGAGAAGCTGTGAGTGAGAGAGTGAGAAAGAGAGTGAGAAAGAGAGAGTAAAAGAGAAGCTGTGAGTGAGAGAGAGAGAGAAGCTGTGACTGAGAGAGAGAAGCTGTGACTGAGAGAGAGAGAGAAAGAGAAGCTGTGAGTGAGAGAGAGAGAAAGAGAAGCTGTGAGTGACAGAGAGAGAGAAAGCAAAGCTGTGAGTGAGAGAGAGAGAGAAAGAGAAGCTGTGAGTGAGAGAGAGAGAAGCTGTGAGTGAGTGAGAGAGAGAAGCTGTGAGTGAGAGTGAGAAAGAGAGTGAGAAAGAGAGAGTAAAAGAGAAGCTGTGAGTGAGAGAGAGAGAGAATCTGTGAGTGAGAGAGAGAGAAGCTGTGAGAGAGAGAGAGAGAGAGAAAGAGAAGCTGTGAGTGAGAGAGAAACAGAAGCTGAGAGTGAGAGAGAGAGAGAAGCTGTGAGTGAGAGAGAGAGAGAGAAAGAGAAATTAGAGTGAGAAAGAGAGAGAGAAAGAGAAGCTGTGAGTGGGAGAGAGAGAAAGAGTGTCTGTGAGTGAGAGAGAGAGAAAGAGAAGCTGTGAGTGAGAGAGAGAGAGAAGCTGTGAGTGAGAGAGAAGGATAAGCCGTGAGAGAAAGGGAAGCTGTGAATGAGAGAGAGAGAGAGAGAAAGAAAGAGAAGATGTGTGTGAGAGAGAGAGAGAGAGAGAGAAGCAGTGAGTGAGAGAGAAAGAAAAAGAGAAGCTGTGAGTGAGAATGAGATAGAAAGAGAAGCTGTGAGTGAGTGAGAGAGAGATAGAGAAAGAGAAGCTGTGAGAGAGAAAGAGAGAAGCTGTGAATGAGAGAGTGAGAGAGAAAGAGAAGCTGTGAGTGAGTGAGAGAGAGAGAAGCTGTGTGTGAGCGAGAGAGAGAGAAAGAGAAGCTGTGAGTGAGAGAGAGAAAGAGAAGCTGTGAGTGAGAGAGAGAAAGATAAGCTGTGAGTGAGAGAGAGAGAAAGAGAAGCTGAGTGAGTGAGAGAGAGCAAGGGAACCTGTGAGTGACAGAGAGAGAGATGGAAAGAGAAGCTGTGAGTGAGAGAGAGAGAAAGAGAAGCTGAGAGTGAGAGAGAGAGAGAAAGAGAAGCTGTGAGTGAGAAGGAGAGGGAAAGAGAAGCTGTGAGTGAGTGAGTGAGAGAGAGAGAGAAAAAGACAAGCTGAGAGAGAAAGAGAGAAGCTGTGAGTGAGTGAGAGAGAAAGAGAAGCAGTGAGTGAGAGAGAGAGAGAGAAGGAGAAGCTGTGTGAGAGAGAGAGAAATTAGAGTGAGAAAGAGAGAGAGAAAGAGAAGCTGTGAGTGGGAGAGAGAGAGAAAGAGAAGCTGTGTGTGAGTGAGAGAGAGAGAAGCTGTGAGTGAGAGAGAGGAAGGGAAACTGTGAGTGAGAGAGAGAGAGAGAGAAGCTGTGAGTGAGACAGAGAGAGAGAAAGAGAAGCTGTGAGAGAGAGAGGGAGGGAGAAAGAAAAGCTGTGTGTGAGAGAGAGAGATAAGCTGTGAGTGTGTGAGAGAGAGAAAGAGAAGCTGTGAGTGAGAGAGAGAGAAAGAAAGAGAAATTAGAGTGAGAAAGAGAGAGATAAAGAGAAGCTGTGAGTGGGAGAGAGAGAAAGAGAGTCTGTGAGTGAGAGAGAGAGAAGCTGTAAGTGAGAGAGAGAGAGAGCCTCTGTGAGTGAGAGAGAGAGAAAGAGAAGCTGTTAATGAGAGAGAGAGAGAAAGAGAAGCTGTGAGAGAGAGAAAGAGAAGCTGTGAGTGAGTGAGAGAGAGAAACGGAAGCTGTGAGTGAGAGAGAGAGAGAAAGAGAAGCTGTGAGTGAGAGAGAGAAAGAGAAGCTGTGAGTGTGTGAGAGAGAAAGAGAAGCTGTGAGTGAGAGAGAGAGAGAATGAGAAGCTGAGAGAGAGAGAGAAAGAGAAGCTGTGTGAGAGAGAGAAAGAGAAGCTGTGAGTGAGAGAGAGAAAGAGAAGATGTGAGTGAGAGAGAGGGAGAGAGAGAAAGAGAAGATGTGAGTGAGAGAGAGAGAGAAAGAGAAGCAGTGAGTGTGTGTGAGAGAGAAACAGAAGCTGTGAGTGAGAGAGAGAGAGAAAGAGAAGCTGTGAGTGAGAGAGAGAGAGAGAAGCTGTGAGAGAGAGAGAGAAGCTGTGAGTGAGGGAGAGAGAAAGAGAAGCTGTGAGTGAGAGAGAGAGAGGCTGTGAGTGTGTGTGAGAGAGAAAGAGAAGCTGTGAGTGAAAGAGAGAGAGAGAGAAGCTGTGAGAGAGAGTGAGAAAGAGAAGATGTGAGTGAGAGAGAGGGAGAGAGAGAAAGAGAAGATGTGAGTGAGAGAGAGAGACAAAGAGAAGATGTGAGTGAGAGAGAAACAGAAGCTGAGAGTGAGTGAGAGAGAGAAAGAGAAGCTGTGAGTGAAAGAGAGAGAAAGAGAAGCTGTGAGTTAGAGAGAGAGAAAGAGAGAAATTAGAGTGAGAAAGAGAGAGAGAGAGAAGCTGTGAGTGGGAGAGAGAGAAAGAGTGTGTGAGTGAGAGAGAGAGAAAGAGAAGCTGTGAGTGAGAGAGAGAGAGAGAAGCTGTGAGTGAGAGAGAGAGAGAACCTGTGAGTAAGAGAGAGAGGAGAAGCTGTGAGTGAGTGAGAGAGAGAAAGGGAAGCTGTGAATGAGTGAGAGAGAGATAGAGAAGCTGTGTGTGTGTGTGAGAGAGAAAGAGAAGCTGTGAGTGAGAGAGAGAGAAAAAAGAAGCTGTGTGTGTGAGAGAGAGAAAGAGAAGCTGTGAGTGAGATAGAGAGTGAAAGAGAAGCTGTTAGTGAGAGAGAGGGAAAGAGAAGCTGTGAGTGAGAGTGAGGGAGAGAATCTTTGTGTGTGTGTGAGAGAGAAGATATGAGTGAGAGAAAGAAAGAGAAGCTGTGAGTGAGACAGAGAGAGGGAGAAAGAGAAGCTTTGTGTGTGTGAGAGAGAAAGAGAAGCTGTGAGTGAGAGTGAGTGAGATAGAGAGAATGAGAATGTGAGTGAGAGAGAGAGAGAAAGAGAAGCTGTGAGTGAGAGAGAGAGAATGAGAAGCTGTGAGTGAGAGAGAGAAGCTGTGAGTGAGAGAGAGAGAGAGAGAAGATGTGAGTGAGAGAGAGAGAGAAAGAGAATCTGTGAGTGAGAGAGATAGAAAGTAAAAGAAGCTGTGAGTGAGACAGAGAGAGAAAGAGAAGCTGTGAGTGAGAGACAGAGGGAGAAAGATAAGCTGTGAGAGAGAGAGAAAAAGAGAAGCTGTGAGTGAGTGAGAGAGAGAAAGAGAAGCTGTGAGTGAGAGAGAGAGAAAGAGAAGCTGTGAGTGAGAGAGAGAGAAGCTGTGAGTGAGAGAGAGAAAGAGAAGCTGTGATTAAGAGTGAGAGAGAGAAAGAGAAGCTGTGAGTGGGAGAGAGAGAAAGAGAGTCTGTGAGTGAGAGAGAGAGAAAGAGAAGCTGTGAGTGAGTGAGAGAGAGAAGCTGTGAGTGAGAGAGTGAGAAAGAGAGTGAGAAAGAGAGAGTAAAAGAGAAGCTGTGAGTGAGTGAGAGAGAGAGAAGCTGTGACTGAGTGAGAGAAGCTGTGACTGAGAGAGAGAGAGAAAGAGAAGCTGTGAGTGAGAGAGAGAGAAAGAGAAGCTGTGAGTGACAGAGAGAGAGAAAGCAAAGCTGTGAGTGAGAGAGAGAGAGAGAAAGAGAAGCTGTGAGTGAGAGAGAGAGAAGCTGTGAGTGAGTGAGAGAGAGAAGCTGTGAGTGAGAGTGAGAAAGAGAGTGAGAAAGAGAGAGTAAAAGAGAAGCTGTGAGTGAGAGAGAGAGAGAATCTGTGAGTGAGAGAGAGAGAAGCTGTGAGAGAGAGAGAAAGAAAGAGAAGCTGTGAGTGAGAGAGAAACAGAAGCTGAGAGTGAGAGAGAGAGAGAAGCTGTGAGTGAGAGAGAGAAAGAGAAATTAGAGTGAGAAAGAGAGAGAGAAAGAGAAGCTGTGAGTGGGAGAGAGAGAAAGAGTGTCTGTGAGTGAGAGAGAGAGAAAGAGAAGCTGCGAGTGAGAGAGAGAGAGAAGCTGTGAGTGAGAGAGAAGGATAAGCCGTGAGAGAAAGGGAAGCTGTGAATGAGAGAGAGAGAGAGAAAGAAAGAGAAGATGTGTGAGAGAGAGAGAGAGAGAGAGAAGCAGTGAGTGAGAGAGAAAGAAAAAGAGAAGCTGTGAGTGAGAATGAGATAGAAAGAGAAGCTGTGAGTGAGTGAGAGAGAGATAGAGAAAGAGAAGCTGTGAGAGAGAAAGAGAGAAGCTGTGAGTGAGAGAGTGAGAGAGAAAGAGAAGCTGTGAGTGAGTGAGAGAGAGAGAAGCTGTGTGTGAGCGAGAGAGAGAGAAAGAGAAGCTGTGAGTGAGAGAGAGAAAGAGAAGCTGTGAGTGAGAGAGAGAAAGATAAGCTGTGAGTGAGAGAGAGAGAAAGAGAAGCTGAGTGAGTGAGAGAGAGCAAGGGAACCTGTGAGTGACAGAGAGAGAGATGGAAAGAGAAGCTGTGAGTGAGAGAGAGAGAAAGAGAAGCTGAGAGTGAGAGAGAGAGAGAAAGAGAAGCTGTGAGTGAGAAGGAGAGGGAAAGAGAAGCTGTGAGTGAGTGAGTGAGAGAGAGAGAGAAAAAGACAAGCTGAGAGAGAAAGAGAGAAGCTGTGAGTGAGTGAGAGAGAAAGAGAAGCTGTGAGTGGGAGAGAGAGAGAAAGAGAAGCTGTGTGTGAGTGAGAGAGAGAGAAGCTGTGAGTGAGAGAGAGGAAGGGAAACTGTGAGTGAGAGAGAGAGAGAGAAGCTGTGAGTGAGACAGAGAGAGAGAAAGAGAAGCTGAGAGAGAGAGAGGGAGGGAGAAAGAAAAGCTGTGTGTGTGAGAGAGAGATAAGCTGTGAGTGTGTGTGAGAGAGAAAGAGAAGCTGTGAGTGAGAGAGAGAGAAAGAAAGAGAAATTAGAGTGAGAAAGAGAGAGATAAAGAGAAGCTGTGAGTGGGAGAGAGAGAAAGAGAGTCTGTGAGTGAGAGAGAGAGAAGCTGTGAGTGAGAGAGAGAGAGAGCCTCTGTGAGTGAGAGAGAGAGATAGAGAAGCTGTTAATGAGAGAGAGAGAGAAAGAGAAGCTGTGAGAGAGAGAAAGAGAAGCTGTGAGTGAGTGAGAGAGAGAAACGGAAGCTGTGAGTGAGAGAGAGAGAGAAAGAGAAGCTGTGAGTGAGAGAGAGAAAGAGAAGCTGTGAGTGTGAGAGAGAGAAAGAGAAGCTGTGAGTGAGAGAGAGAGAGAATGAGAAGCTGAGAGAGAGAGAGAAAGAGAAGCTGTGAGAGAGAGAGAAAGAGAAGCTGTGAGTGAGAGAGAGAAAGAGAAGATATGAGTGAGAGAGAGGGAGAGAGAGAAAGAGAAGATGTGAGTGAGAGAGAGAGAAAGAGAAGCAGTGAGTGTGACAGGGAGAGAGTAAAAGAGAAGCTGTGAGTGAGAGAGAGAGAGAAAGAGAAGCTGTGAGTTAGAGAAAGAAAGAAAGCGAAGCAGTGAGTGAGAGAGAGAGAGAGAGAGAAAGAGAAACTGTGAGTGAGAGGAAGAGAAAGAGAAGCTGTGAGTGAGAGAGAGAGAGAAAGAGAAACTGTGTGTGTGTGAGAGAGAGAAACAGAAGCTGTGAGTGAGAGAGAGAGAGAAAGAGAAGCTGTGAGTGAGAGAGAGAGAGAAGCTGTGAGAGAGAGAGAGAAGCTGTGAGTGAGGGAGAGAGAAAGAGAAGCTGTGAGTGAGAGAGAGAAAGAGAAGATGTGAGTGAGAGAGAGGGAGAGAGAGAAAGTGAAGATGTGAGTGAGAGAGAGAGAGAAAGAGAAGCAGTGAGTGTGTGTGAGAGAGAAACAGAAGCTGTGAGTGAGAGAGAGAGAGAAAGAGAAGCTGTGAGTGAGAGAGAGAGAGAGAAGCTGTGAGAGAGAGAGAGAAGCTGTGAGTGAGGGAGAGAGAAAGAGAAGCTGTGAGTGAGAGAGAGAGAGGCTGTGAGTGTGTGTGAGAGAGAAAGAGAAGCTGTGAGTGAAAGAGAGAGAGAGAGAAGCTGTGAGAGAGAGTGAGAAAGAGAAGATGTGAGTGAGAGAGAGGGAGAGAGAGAAAGAGAAGATGTGAGTGAGAGAGAGAGACAAAGAGAAGCTGTGAGTGAGAGAGAAACAGAAGCTGAGAGTGAGTGAGAGAGAGAAAGAGAAGCTGTGAGTGAAAGAGAGAGAAAGAGAAGCTGTGAGTTAGAGAGAGAGAAAGAGAGAAATTAGAGTGAGAAAGAGAGAGAGAGAGAGAAGCTGTGAGTGGGAGAGAGAGAAAGAGTGTGTGAGTGAGAGAGAGAGAAAGAGAAGCTGTGAGTGAGAGAGAGAGAGAGAAGCTGTGAGTGAGAGAGAGAGAGAACCTGTGAGTAAGAGAGAGAGGAGAAGCTGTGAGTGAGTGAGAGAGAGAAAGGGAAGCTGTGAATGAGTGAGAGAGAGATAGAGAAGCTGTGTGTGTGTGTGAGAGAGAAAGAGAAGCTGTGAGTGAGAGAGAGAGATAAAAGAAGCTGTGTGTGTGTGAGAGAGAAAGAGAAGCTGTGAGTGAGATAGAGAGTGAAAGAGAAGCTGTTAGTGAGAGAGAGGGAAAGAGAAGCTGTGAGTGAGAGTGAGGGAGAGAATCTTTGTGTGTGTGTGAGAGAGAAGATATGAGTGAGAGAAAGAAAGAGAAGCTGTGAGTGAGACAGAGAGAGGGAGAAAGAGAAGCTTTGTGTGTGTGAGAGAGAAAGAGAAGCTGTGAGTGAGAGTGAGTGAGATAGAGAGAATGAGAATGTGAGTGAGAGAGAGAGAGAAAGAGAAGCTGTGAGTGAGAGAGAGAGAATGAGAAGCTGTGAGTGAGAGAGAGAAGCTGTGAGTGAGAGAGAGAGAGAGAGAAGATGTGAGTGAGAGAGAGAGAGAGAAAGAGAATCTGTGAGTGAGAGAGATAGAAAGTAAAAGAAGCTGTGAGTGAGACAGAGAGAGAAAGAGAAGCTGTGAGTGAGAGACAGAGGGAGAAAGATAAGCTGTGAGAGAGAGAGAAAAAGAGAAGCTGTGAGTGAGTGAGAGAGAGAAAGAGAAGCTGTGAGTGAGAGAGAGAGAAAGAGAAGCTGTGAGTGAGAGAGAGAGAAGCTGTGAGTGAGAGAGAGAAAGAGAAGCTGTGATTAAGAGTGAGAGAGAGAAAGAGAAGCTGTGAGTGGGAGAGAGAGAAAGAGAGTCTGTGAGTGAGAGAGAGAGAAAGAGAAGCTGTGAGTGAGTGAGAGAGAGAAGCTGTGAGTGAGAGAGTGAGAAAGAGAGTGAGAAAGAGAGAGTAAAAGAGAAGCTGTGAGTGAGAGAGAGAGAGAGAAGCTGTGACTGAGAGAGAGAAGCTGTGACTGAGAGAGAGAGAGAAAGAGAAGCTGTGAGTGAGAGAGAGAGAAAGAGAAGCTGTGAGTGACAGAGAGAGAGAAAGCAAAGCTGTGAGTGAGAGAGAGAGAGAGAAAGAGAAGCTGTGAGTAAGAGAGAGAGAAGCTGTGAGTGAGTGAGAGAGAGAAGCTGTGAGTGAGAGTGAGAAAGAGAGTGAGAAAGAGAGAGTAAAAGAGAAGCTGTGAGTGAGAGAGAGAGAGAATCTGTGAGTGAGAGAGAGAGAAGCTGTGAGAGAGAGAGAAAGAAAGAGAAGCTGTGAGTGAGAGAGAAACAGAAGCTGAGAGTGAGAGAGAGAGAGAAGCTGTGAGTGAGAGAGAGAAAGAGAAATTAGAGTGAGAAAGAGAGAGAGAAAGAGAAGCTGTGAGTGGGAGAGAGAGAAAGAGTGTCTGTGAGTGAGAGAGAGAGAAAGAGAAGCTGCGAGTGAGAGAGAGAGAGAAGCTGTGAGTGAGAGAGAAGGATAAGCCGTGAGAGAAAGGGAAGCTGTGAATGAGAGAGAGAGAGAGAGAAAGAAAGAGAAGATGTGTGTGTGAGAGAGAGAGAGAGAGAAGCAGTGAGTGAGAGAGAAAGAAAAAGAGAAGCTGTGAGTGAGAATGAGATAGAAAGAGAAGCTGTGAGTGAGTGAGAGAGAGATAGAGAAAGAGAAGCTGTGAGAGAGAAAGAGAGAAGCTGTGAGTGAGAGAGTGAGAGAGAAAGAGAAGCTGTGAGTGAGTGAGAGAGAGAGAAGCTGTGTGTGAGCGAGAGAGAGAGAAAGAGAAGCTGTGAGTGAGAGAGAGAAAGAGAAGCTGTGAGTGAGAGAGAGAAAGATAAGCTGTGAGTGAGAGAGAGGAGAAAGAGAAGCTGAGTGAGTGAGAGAGAGCAAGGGAACCTGTGAGTGACAGAGAGAGAGATGGAAAGAGAAGCTGTGAGTGAGAGAGAGAGAAAGAGAAGCTGAGAGTGAGAGAGAGAGAGAAAGAGAAGCTGTGAGTGAGAAGGAGAGGGAAAGAGAAGCTGTGAGTGAGTGAGTGAGAGAGAGAGAGAAAAAGACAAGCTGAGAGAGAAAGAGAGAAGCTGTGAGTGAGTGAGAGAGAAAGAGAAGCTGTGAGTGGGAGAGAGAGAGAAAGAGAAGCTGTGTGTGAGTGAGAGAGAGAGAAGCTGTGAGTGAGAGAGAGGAAGGGAAACTGTGAGTGAGAGAGAGAGAGAGAAGCTGTGAGTGAGACAGAGAGAGAGAAAGAGAAGCTGTGAGAGAGAGAGGGAGGGAGAAAGAAAAGCTGTGTGTGAGAGAGAGATAAGCTGTGAGTGTGTGAGAGAGAGAAAGAGAAGCTGTGAGTGAGAGAGAGAGAAAGAAAGAGAAATTAGAGTGAAAAAGAGAGAGATAAAGAGAAGCTGTGAGTGGGAGAGAGAGAAAGAGAGTCTGTGAGTGAGAGAGAGAGAAGCTGTGAGTGAGAGAGAGAGAGAGCCTCTGTGAGTGAGAGAGAGAGATAGAGAAGCTGTTAATGAGAGAGAGAGAGAAAGAGAAGCTGTGAGAGAGAGAAAGAGAAGCTGTGAGTGAGTGAGAGAGAGAAACGGAAGCTGTGAGTGAGAGAGAGAGAGAAAGAGAAGCTGTGAGTGAGAGAGAGAAAGAGAAGCTGTGAGTGTGAGAGAGAGAAAGAGAAGCTGTGAGTGAGAGAGAGAGAGAATGAGAAGCTGAGAGAGAGAGAGAAAGAGAAGCTGTGAGAGAGAGAGAAAGAGAAGCTGTGAGTGAGAGAGAGAAAGAGAAGATGTGAGTGAGAGAGAGGGAGAGAGAGAAAGAGAAGATGTGAGTGAGAGAGAGAGAAAGAGAAGCAGTGAGTGTGACAGGGAGAGAGTAAAAGAGAAGCTGTGAGTGAGAGAGAGAGAGAAAGAGAAGCTGTGAGTTAGAGAAAGAAAGAAAGCGAAGCAGTGAGTGAGAGAGAGAGAGAGAAAGAGAAACTGTGAGTGAGAGGAAGAGAAAGAGAAGCTGTGAGTGAGAGAGAGAGAGAAAGAGAAACTGTGTGTGTGTGAGAGAGAGAAACAGAAGCTGTGAGTGAGAGAGAGAGAGAAAGAGAAGCTGTGAGTGAGAGAGAGAGAGAAGCTGTGAGAGAGAGAGAGAAGCTGTGAGTGAGGGAGAGAGAAAGAGAAGCTGTGAGTGAGAGAGAGAGAGGCTGTGAGTGTGTGTGAGAGAGAAAGAGAAGCTGTGAGTGAGAGAGAGAGAGAGAGAAGCTGTGAGAGAGAGTGAGAAAGAGAAGATGTGAGTGAGAGAGAGGGAGAGAGAGAAAGAGAAGATGTGAGTGAGAGAGAGAGAGAAAGAGAAGCAGTGAGTGTGACAGGGAGAGAGTAAAAGAGAAGCTGTGAGTGAGAGAGAGAGAGAAAGAGAAGCTGTGAGTTAGAGAAAGAAAGAAAGCGAAGCAGTGAGTGAGAGAGAGAGAGAGAAAGAGAAGCAGTGAGTGAGAGAGAGAGAGAAGATGTGAGTGAGTGAGAGAGAGAAAGAGAAGCTGTGTGTGATAGAGAGAGAGAAAGAGAAGCTGTGAGTGAGATAGAGAGAGAAAGAGAAGCTGTTGGTGAGAGAGAGGGAAAGAGCTGTGAGTGAGAGTGAGAGAGCGAAGCTGTGTGTGTGTGAGAGAGAGAAGATGTGAGTGAGAGAGAAAATAAAGCTGTGAGTGAGTGAGATAGAGAGAGAAAGATGTGAGTGAGATAGAGAGAGAAAAAGAAGCTGTGAGTGAGTGAGAGAGAGAGAAGCTGTGTGTGAGCGAGAGAGAGAGAAAGAGAAGCTGTGAGTGAGAGAGAGAAAGAGAAGCTGTGAGTGAGAGAGAGAAAGATAAGCTGTGAGTGAGAGAGAGAGAAAGAGAAGCTGAGTGAGTGAGAGAGAGCAAGGGAACCTGTGAGTGACAGAGAGAGAGATGGAAAGAGAAGCTGTGAGTGAGAGAGAGAGAAAGAGAAGCTGATAGTGAGAGAGAGAGAGAAAGAGAAGCTGTGAGTGAGAAGGAGAGGGAAAGAGAAGCTGTGAGTGAGTGAGTGAGAGAGAGAGAGAAAAAGACAAGCTGAGAGAGAAAGAGAGAAGCTGTGAGTGAGTGAGAGAGAAAGAGAAGCTGTGAGTGGGAGAGAGAGAGAAAGAGAAGCTGTGTGTGAGTGAGAGAGAGAGAAGCTGTGAGTGAGAGAGAGGAAGGGAAACTGTGAGTGAGAGAGAGAGAGAGAGAAGCTGTGAGTGAGACAGAGAGAGAGAAAGAGAAGCGGTGAGAGAGAGAGGGAGGGAGAAAGAAAAGCTGTGTGTGTGAGAGAGAGATAAGCTGTGAGTGTGTGTGAGAGAGAAAGAGAAGCTGTGAGTGAGAGAGAGAGAAAGAAAGAGAAATTAGAGTGAGAAAGAGAGAGATAAAGAGAAGCTGTGAGTGGGAGAGAGAGAAAGAGAGTCTGTGAGTGAGAGAGAGAGAAGCTGTGAGTGAGTGAGAGAGAGAGCCTCTGTGAGTGAGAGAGAGAGATAGAGAAGCTGTTAATGAGAGAGAGAGAGAAAGAGAAGCTGTGAGAGAGAGAAAGAGAAGCTGTGAGTGAGTGAGAGAGAGAAACGGAAGCTGTGAGTGAGAGAGAGAGAGAAAGAGAAGCTGTGAGTGAGAGAGAGAAAGAGAAGCTGTGAGTGTGAGAGAGAGAAAGAGAAGCTGTGAGTGAGAGAGAGAGAGAATGAGAAGCTGAGAGAGAGAGAGAAAGAGAAGCTGTGAGAGAGAGAGAAAGAGAAGCTGTGAGTGAGAGAGAGAAAGAGAAGATGTGAGTGAGAGAGAGGGAGAGAGAGAAAGAGAAGATGTGAGTGAGAGAGAGAGAAAGAGAAGCAGTGAGTGTGACAGGGAGAGAGTAAAAGAGAAGCTGTGAGTGAGAGAGAGAGAGAAAGAGAAGCTGTGAGTTAGAGAAAGAAAGAAAGTGAAGCAGTGAGTGAGAGAGAGAGAGAGAAAGAGAAACTGTGTGTGTGTGAGAGAGAGAAACAGAAGCTGTGAGTGAGAGAGAGAGAGAAAGAGAAGCTGTGAGTGAGAGAGAGAGAGAAGCTGTGAGAGAGAGAGAGAAGCTGTGAGTGAGGGAGAGAGAAAGAGAAGCTGTGAGTGAGAGAGAGAGAGGCTGTGAGTGTGTGAGAGAGAGAAAGAGAAGCTGTGAGTGAGAGAGAGAGAGAGAGAAGCTGTGAGAGAGAGTGAGAAAGAGAAGATGTGAGTGAGAGAGAGGGAGAGAGAGAAAGAGAAGATGTGAGTGAGAGAGAGAGAGAAAGAGAAGCAGTGAGTGTGACAGGGAGAGAGTAAAAGAGAAGCTGGGAGTGAGAGAGAGAGAGAAAGAGAAGCTGTGAGTTAGAGAAAGAAAGAAAGCGAAGCAGTGAGTGAGAGAGAGAGAGAGAAAGAGAAGCAGTGAGTGAGAGAGAGAGAGAAGATGTGAGTGAGTGAGAGAGAGAAAGAGAAGCTGTGTGTGATAGAGAGAGAGAAAGAGAAGCTGTGAGTGAGATAGATAGAGAAAGAGAAGCTGTTGGTGAGAGAGAGGGAAAGAGCTGTGAGTGAGAGTGAGAGAGCGAAGCTGTGTGTGTGTGAGAGAGAGAAGATGTGAGTGAGAGAGAAAATAAAGCTGTGAGTGAGAGAGAGAGAGAGAAGATGTGAGTGAGATAGAGAGAGAAAGAGAAGCTGTGAGAGAGAGAGAGAGAGAGAGAAGCTGTGAGTGAGAGAGAGGGAAAGAGAGAAAGAGAAGATGTGAGTGAGGGAGAGAGAGAAAGAGAAGCAGTGAGTGAGAGAGAGAGAGAGAGAAAGAGAAGCTGTGAGTGAGACAGAGAGAGAGAAAGAGAAGCTATGAGAGAGAGAGGGAGGGAGAAAGAGAAGCTGTGAGAGAGAGAGAGAAAGAGAAGCTGTGAGTGAGTGAGAGGGAGAGAGAGAAAGAGAAGCTGTTAGTGAGAGTGAGAGAGAGAGAGAAAGAAAAGCTGTGAGTGAGAGAGAAAGAGAAGCTGTGAGTGAGAGAGAGAGAGAGAGAAGCTGTGAGTGAGTGAGAGAGAGAAATGGAAGCTGTAAGTGAGAGAGAGAGAGAAAGAGAAGCTGTGAGTGAGAGAGAGAGAAAGAGAAGCTGTGAGTGTGTGAGAGAGAAAGAGAAGCTGTGAGTGTGTGTGAGAGAAAGAGAAGCTGTGAGTGAGAAGGAGTGGGAAAGAGAAGCTGTGTGAGTGAGAGAGAGAGAGAGAGAAAAAGAGAAGCTGTTAGTGAGAGTGAGAGAGAGAGAAAAAAAGAAAAGCTGTGAGTGAGAGAGAAAGAGAAGCTGTGAGTGAGTGAGAGAGAGAGAAAGAGAAGCTGTGAGGGAGAGAGAGAAAGAGAAGCTGTGAGTGACACACAGAGAGAGAAGCTGTGAGTTAGAGAGAGAGAGAAAGAGAAGCTATGAGTGACAGAGAGAGAAAGAGAAGCTGAGAGTGAGAGAGAGAGAGAAAGTGAAGCTGTGAGTGAGATTGAGAGAGAAAGAGAAGCTGTGTGTGTGTGAGAGAGAGAAAGATAGTCTGAGAAAGAGAGAGTGAAAGAGAAGCTGTGAGTGAGAGAGAGAGAGGGAGAAAGAAAAGCTGTGTGAGAGAGAGAGAGAAAGAGAAGCTGTGAGTGAGAGTGAGAGAGAGAGAGAGAGAAAGAGAAGCTGTGAGTGAGAGAGAGAGAGAGAATGAGAAGCTGTGAGTGAGAGAGAGAGAAGCTGTGAGTGAGAGAGAGAAAGGGAAGCTGTGAGTGAGAGAGAGAGAGAAGATTTGAGTGAGAGAGAGAGAGAGAAAGAGAAGCTGTGAGTGAGAGAGAGAGAAAGAAAGAGAAGCTGTGAGTGAGAGAGAGAGAGAAGCTGTGAGTGAGTGAGAGAGAAAGAGAAGCTGTGTGTGTGAGAGAGAGAAAGAGAAGCTGTGAGTGAGAGAGAGAGAAAAAGAAGCTGTGTGTTTGTGTGAGAGAGAGAAAGAGAAGCTGTGAGTGAGATAGAGAGAGAAAGAGAAGCTGTTAGTGAGAGAGAGGGAAAGAGAAGCTGTGAGTGAGAGTGAGAGAGTGAAGCTGTGTGTGTGTGAGAGAGAAGATGTGAGTGAGAGAGAGAGAGAAAGAGAAGCTGTGAGTGAGAGAGAGAGAAAGAGAAGCTGTGAGTGAGAGAGAGAGAGGGAGAAAGAGAAGCTGTGTGATAGAGAGAGAAAAAGAGAAGCTGTGTGTGTGTGAGAGAGACAAAGATAGTCTGAGAAAGAGAGAGTGAAAGAGAAGCTGTGAGAGTGAGAGAAAGAGAAGCTGTTGGTGAGAGTGAGAGAGAGAGAGAAAGAGAAGCTGTGAGTGAGAGAGTTAGAAAGAGAATCTGTGAGTGAGAGAGAGAGAGAGAAAGAGAAGCTGTGAGTGAGAGAGAGAAAGAGAAGCTGTGAGTGAGAGGGAGAAAGAGAAGCTGTGAGTGAGAGGGAGAGAGAGAAAGAGAAGCTGAGACTGACACAGAGAGTTGAAGCTGTGAGTTAGAGAGAGAGAGAAAGAGATGCTGTGAGTGAGAGAGAGAGAGAAAGAGAAGCTGTGTCTCTGTGTGAGAGAGAAAGATAGTCTGAGAAAGAGAGTGTGAAAGAGAAGCTGTGTGTGAGAGAGAGAGAAGCTGTGAGTGAGAGAGTGAGAAAGAGAGAGTAAAAGAGAAGCTGTGAGTGAGAGAGAGAAGCTGTGAGTGA
Source organism: Bradypodion pumilum (assembly GCA_035047305.1). Taxonomy (NCBI): domain Eukaryota; kingdom Metazoa; phylum Chordata; class Lepidosauria; order Squamata; family Chamaeleonidae; genus Bradypodion; species Bradypodion pumilum. The sequence continues at coordinate 266,596,669 of JAWDJD010000001.1, read as the reverse complement.
GAGAGAGAGAAGATGTGAGTGAGAGAGTGAGAGAAAGAGAAGCTGAGAGTGAGAGAGAGAGAAAGATAATCTGAGAACGGGAGAGTGAAAGAGAAGTTGTGAGTGAGAGAGAGAGAGAAACAGAAGCTGTGAGTGAGAGAGAAACAGAAGCTGAGTGTGAGTGAAGGAGAGAAAGAGAATGTGTGAGTGAGAGAGAGAGAAAGAGAAGCTGTGAGTGAGAGAGAGAGAAAGAAAAATTAGAGTGAAAAAGAGAGAGAGAAAGAGAAACTGTGAGTGGGAGAGAGAGAGTGTGTGTGAGTGAGAGAGACAGAGAGAGAAACAGAAGCTGTGAGTGAGAGAGAGAGAGATCCTGTGAGTGAGAGAGAGAGGAGAACCTGTGAGTGAGTGAGAGAGAGAAAGAGAAGCTGTGTGTGTGTGACAGAGAGAAAGAGAAGCTGTGAGTGAGAGAGAGAGAAAAAGAAGCTGTGTGTGTGAGAGAGAAAGAGAATCTGTGAGTGAGATAGAGAGAGAAAGAGAAGCTGTTAGTGAGAGAGAGGGAAAGAGAAGCTTGAGTGAGAGTGAGAGAGAGAAGCTGTGTGTGTGTGACAGAGAGAAAGAGAAGCTGTGAGTGAGAGAGAGAGAAAAAGAAGCTGTGTGTGTGTGAGAGAAAGAGAATCTGTGAGTGAGATAGAGAGAGAAAGAGAAGCTGTTAGTGAGAGAGAGGGAAAGAGAAGCTTGAGTGAGAGTGAGAGAGAGAAGCTGTGTGTGTGTGAGAGAGAGAAGATATGAGTGAGAGAGAGAAAGTGAAGCTGTGAGTGAGAGAGAGAGAGAAGATGTGAGTGAGAGAGAGAGAGAAAGAGAAGCTGTGAGTGAGAGAGAAAGTAAGAGAAGCTGTGAGTGAGACAGAGAGAGAAAGAGAAGCTGTGAGTGAGAGAGAGAAGGAGAAAGATAAGCTGTGTGAGAGAGAGAGAAAGAGAAGCTGTGAGTGAGAGAGAGAGAAATAGAAGCTGTGATTGAGAGTGAGAGAGAGAGAGAAAGAGAAGCTGTGAGTGAGAGAGAGAGAAGCTGTGAGTGAGAGAGAGAAAGAGAAGCTGTGATTGAGAGTGAGAGAGAGAAAGAGAAGCTGTGAGTGGGAGAGAGAGAAAGAGAGTCTGTGAGTGAGAGAGAGAGAAAGAGAAGCTGTGAGTGAGTGAGAGAGAGAAAGGGAAGCTGTGAGTGAGAGAGAGAGAAAGAGAACCTGTCAGTGAGAGAGAGAGAGAAAGAGAAGCTGTGAGTGAGAAGGAGAGGGAAAGAGAAGCTGTGAGTGAGTGAGAGAGAGAGAGAGAAATTAGTGCGAGAAAGAGAGAAGCTATGAGTGAGAGAGTGAGAGAGAAAGAGAAGCTGTTAGTGAGTGAGAGAGAGAGAGAAAGAGAAGTTGTGAGTGAGAGAGAGAGAAAGAGAAGCTGTGAGTGAGAGAGAGAAAGAGAGAAAGAGAAGCTGTGAGTGAGAGAGAGAGAGAAAGAAAGAGAAGCTGTGAGTGAGAAGGAGAGGGAAAGAGAAGCTGTGAGTGAGTGAGCGAGAGAGAGAGAGAAAGAGAAGCTGTGAGAGAGAAAGAGAGAAGCTGTGAGTGAGAGAGTGAGAGAGAGAAAAGAAGCTGTTAGTGAGTGAGAGAGAGAGAGAGAAAGAGTTGTGAGTGAGACAGAGAGAAAGAAAGAGAAGCTGTGAGTGAGAGAGAGAGAGAGAGAGAGAGAAGCTGAGAGTGAGAGAGAGAAATTGAAGCTGTGAGTGAGAGAGAGAGAGAGAGAGAAGCTGTGTGTGTGAGAGAGAAAGATAGTATGAGAAAGAGAGAGTGAGAGAAGCTGTGAGAGAGAGAGAGAGAGAAGCTGTGAGTGAGAGAGTGAGAAAGAGAGTGAGAAAGAGAGAGTAAAAGAGAAGCTGTGAGTGAGAGAGAGAGAGAGAGAAGCTGTGACTGAGAGAGAGAAGCTGTGACTGAGAGAGAGAGAAAGAGAAGCTGTGAGTGAGAGAGAGAGAAAGAGAAGCTGTGACTGACAGAGAGAGAGAAAGCAAAGCTGTGAGTGAGAGAGAGAGAGAGAAAGAGAAGCTGTGAGTGAGAGAGAGAAGCTGTGAGTGAGTGAGAGAGAGAAGCTGTGAGTGAGAGTGAGAAAGAGAGTGAGAAAGAGAGAGTAAAAGAGAAGCTGTGAGTGAGAGAGAGAGAGAATCTGTGAGTGAGAGAGAGAGAAGCTGTGAGAGAGAGAGAAAGAAAGAGAAGCTGTGAGTGAGAGAGAAACAGAAGCTGAGAGTGAGAGAGAGAGAAGCTGTGAGTGAGAGAGAGAGAGAGAAAGAGAAATTAGTGAGAAAGAGAGAGAGAAAGAGAAGCTGTGAGTGGGAGAGAGAGAAAGAGTGTCTGTGAGTGAGAGAGTGAGAAAGAGAAGCTGTGAGTGAGAGAGAGAGAGAAGCTGTGAGTGAGAGAGAAGGATAAGCCGTGAGAGAAAGGGAAGCTGTGAATGATAGAGAGAGAGAGAAAGAAAGAGAAGATGTGTGTGAGAGAGAGAGAGAGAGAGAGAAGCAGTGAGTGAGAGAGAAAGAAAAAGAGAAGCTGTGAGTGAAAATGAGATAGAAAGAGAAGCTGTGAGTGAGTGAGAGAGAGATAGAGAAAGAGAAGCTGTGAGAGAGAAAGAGAGAAGCTGTGAGTGAGAGAGTGAGAGAGAAAGAGAAGCTGTGAGTGAGAGAGAGAAAGAGAAGCTGTGAGTGAGAGAGAGAAAGATAAGCTGTGAGTGAGAGAGAGAGAAAGAGAAGCTGAGTGAGTGAGAGAGAGCAAGAGAACCTGTGAGTGACAGAGAGAGAGTTGGAAAGAGAAGCTGTGAGTGAGAGAGAGAGAAAGAGAAGCTGAGAGTCAGAGAGAGAGAGAAAGAGAAGCTGTGAGTGAGAAGGAGAGGGAAAGAGAAGCTGTGAGTGAGTGAGTGAGAGAGAGAGAGAAAAAGACAAGCTGAGAGAGAAAGAGAGAAGCTGTGAGTGAGTGAGAGAGAAAGAGAAGCTGTTAGTGAGAGAGAGAGTGAAGGAGAAGCTGTGTGTGAGAGAGAGAAATTAGAGTGAGAAAGAGAGAGAGAAAGAGAAGCTGTGAGTGGGAGAGAGAGAGAAAGAGAAGCTGTGTGTGAGTGAGAGAGAGAGAAGCTGTGAGTGAGAGAGAGGAAGGGAAACTGTGAGTGAGAGAGAGAGAGAGAGAAGCTGTGAGTGAGACAGAGAGAGAGAAAGAGAAGCTGTGAGAGAGAGAGGGAGGGAGAAAGAAAAGCTGTGTGTGAGAGAGAGAGATAAGCTGTGAGTGTGTGAGAGAGAGAAAGAGAAGCTGTGAGTGAGAGAGAGAGAAAGAAAGAGAAATTAGAGTGAGAAAGAGAGAGATAAAGAGAAGCTGTGAGTGGGAGAGAGAGAAAGAGAGTCTGTGAGTGAGAGAGAGAGAAGCTGTGAGTGAGAGAGAGAGAGAGCCTCTGTGAGTGAGAGAGAGAGAAAGAGAAGCTGTTAATGAGAGAGAGAGAGAAAGAGAAGCTGTGAGAGAGAGAAAGAGAAGCTGTGAGTGAGTGAGAGAGAGAAACGGAAGCTGTGAGTGAGAGAGAGAGAGAAAGAGAAGCTGTGAGTGAGAGAGAGAAAGAGAAGCTGTGAGTGTGAGAGAGAGAAAGAGAAACTGTGAGTGAGAGAGAGAGAGAATGAGAAGCTGAGAGAGAGAGAGAAAGAGAAGCTGTGAGAGAGAGAGAAAGAGAAGCTGTGAGTGAGAGAGAGAAAGAGAAGATGTGAGTGAGAGAGAGGGAGAGAGAGAAAGAGAAGATGTGAGTGAGAGAGAGAGAGAAAGAGAAGCAGTGAGTGTGACAGGGAGAGAGTAAAAGAGAAGCTGTGAGTGAGAGAGAGAGAGAAAGAGAAGCTGTGAGTTAGAGAGAGAAGCTGTGAGTGAGTGAGAGAGAGAAGCTGTGAGTGAGAGTGAGAAAGAGAGTGAGAAAGAGAGAGTAAAAGAGAAGCTGTGAGTGAGAGAGAGAGAGAATCTGTGAGTGAGAGAGAGAGAAGCTGTGAGAGAGAGAGAAAGAAAGAGAAGCTGTGAGTGAGAGAGAAACAGAAGCTGAGAGTGAGAGAGAGAGAGAAGCTGTGAGTGAGAGAGAGAGAGAGAAAGAGAAATTAGTGAGAAAGAGAGAGAGAAAGAGAAGCTGTGAGTGGGAGAGAGAGAAAGAGTGTCTGTGAGTGAGAGAGTGAGAAAGAGAAGCTGTGAGTGAGAGAGAGAGAGAAGCTGTGAGTGAGAGAGAAGGATAAGCCGTGAGAGAAAGGGAAGCTGTGAATGATAGAGAGAGAGAGAAAGAAAGAGAAGATGTGTGTGAGAGAGAGAGAGAGAGAGAGAAGCAGTGAGTGAGAGAGAAAGAAAAAGAGAAGCTGTGAGTGAAAATGAGATAGAAAGAGAAGCTGTGAGTGAGTGAGAGAGAGATAGAGAAAGAGAAGCTGTGAGAGAGAAAGAGAGAAGCTGTGAGTGAGAGAGTGAGAGAGAAAGAGAAGCTGTGAGTGAGTGAGAGAGCGAGAAGCTCTGTGTGAGCGAGAGAGAGAGAAAGAGAAGCTGTGAGTGAGAGAGAGAAAGAGAAGCTGTGAGTGAGAGAGAGAAAGATAAGCTGTGAGTGAGAGAGAGAGAAAGAGAAGCTGAGTGAGTGAGAGAGAGCAAGAGAACCTGTGAGTGACAGAGAGAGAGTTGGAAAGAGAAGCTGTGAGTGAGAGAGAGAGAAAGAGAAGCTGAGAGTCAGAGAGAGAGAGAAAGAGAAGCTGTGAGTGAGAAGGAGAGGGAAAGAGAAGCTGTGAGTGAGTGAGTGAGAGAGAGAGAGAAAAAGACAAGCTGAGAGAGAAAGAGAGAAGCTGTGAGTGAGTGAGAGAGAAAGAGAAGCTGTTAGTGAGAGAGAGAGTGAAGGAGAAGCTGTGTGTGAGAGAGAGAAATTAGAGTGAGAAAGAGAGAGAGAAAGAGAAGCTGTGAGTGGGAGAGAGAGAGAAAGAGAAGCTGTGTGTGAGTGAGAGAGAGAGAAGCTGTGAGTGAGAGAGAGGAAGGGAAACTGTGAGTGAGAGAGAGAGAGAGAGAAGCTGTGAGTGAGACAGAGAGAGAGAAAGAGAAGCTGTGAGAGAGAGAGGGAGGGAGAAAGAAAAGCTGTGTGTGAGAGAGAGAGATAAGCTGTGAGTGTGTGAGAGAGAGAAAGAGAAGCTGTGAGTGAGAGAGAGAGAAAGAAAGAGAAATTAGAGTGAGAAAGAGAGAGATAAAGAGAAGCTGTGAGTGGGAGAGAGAGAAAGAGAGTCTGTGAGTGAGAGAGAGAGAAGCTGTGAGTGAGAGAGAGAGAGAGCCTCTGTGAGTGAGAGAGAGAGAAAGAGAAGCTGTTAATGAGAGAGAGAGAGAAAGAGAAGCTGTGAGAGAGAGAAAGAGAAGCTGTGAGTGAGTGAGAGAGAGAAACGGAAGCTGTGAGTGAGAGAGAGAGAGAAAGAGAAGCTGTGAGTGAGAGAGAGAAAGAGAAGCTGTGAGTGTGAGAGAGAGAAAGAGAAACTGTGAGTGAGAGAGAGAGAGAATGAGAAGCTGAGAGAGAGAGAGAAAGAGAAGCTGTGAGAGAGAGAGAAAGAGAAGCTGTGAGTGAGAGAGAGAAAGAGAAGATGTGAGTGAGAGAGAGGGAGAGAGAGAAAGAGAAGATGTGAGTGAGAGAGAGAGAGAAAGAGAAGCAGTGAGTGTGACAGGGAGAGAGTAAAAGAGAAGCTGTGAGTGAGAGAGAGAGAGAAAGAGAAGCTGTGAGTTAGAGAAAGAAAGAAAGCGAAGCAGTGAGTGAGAGAGAGAGAGAGAGAAAGAGAAACTTTGAGTGAGAGGAAGAGAAAGAGAAGCTGTGAGTGAGAGAGAGAGAGAAAGAGAAACTGTGTGTGTGTGTGAGAGAGAAACAGAAGCTGTGAGTGAGAGAGAGAGAGAAAGAGAAGCTGTGAGTGAGAGAGAGAGAGAAGCTGTGAGAGAGAGAGAGAAGCTGTGAGTGAGGGAGAGAGAAAGAGAAGCTGTGAGTGAGAGAGAGAGAGGCTGTGAGTGTGTGTGTGAGAGAAAGAGAAGCTGTGAGTGAGAGAGAGAGAGAGAAGCTGTGAGAGAGAGTGAGAAAGAGAAGATGTGAGTGAGAGAGAGGGAGAGAGAGAAAGAGAAGATGTGAGTGAGAGAGAGAGAGAAAGAGAAGCAGTGAGTGTGACAGGGAGAGAGTAAAAGAGAAGCTGTGAGTGAGAGAGAGAGAGAAAGAGAAGCTGTGTGTTAGAGAAAGAAAGAAAGCGAATCAGTGAGTGAGAGAGAGAGAGAAAGAGAAGCAGTGAGTGAGAGAGAGAGAGAAGATGTGAGTGAGTGAGAGAGAGAAAGAGAAGCTGTGTGTGATAGAGAGAGAGAAAGAGAAGCTGTGAGTGAGATAGAGAGAGAAAGAGAAGCTGTTGGTGAGAGAGAGGGAAAGAGCTGTGAGTGAGAGTGAGAGAGCGAAGCTGTGTGTGTGTGTGAGAGAGAAGATGTGAGTGAGAGAGAAAATAAAGCTGTGAGTGAGAGAGAGAGAGAAGATGTGAGTGAGATAGAGAGAGAAAGAGAAGCTGTGAGTGAGAGAGAGAGAAAGAGAAGCTGTGAGTGAGAGAGAGGGAAAGAGAGAAAGAGAAGATGTGAGTGAGGGAGAGAGAGAAAGAGAAGCAGTGAGTGAGAGAGAGAGAGAGAGAAAGAGAAGCTGTGAGTGAGACAGAGAGAGAGAAAGAGAAGCTATGAGAGAGAGAGGGAGGGAGAAAGAGAAGCTGTGAGAGAGAGAGAGAAAGAGAAGCTGTGAGTGAGAGGGAGAGAGAGAAAGAGAAGCTGTGAGTGAGAAGGTGTGGGAAAGAGAAGCTGTGAGTGAGTGAGAGAGAGAGAGAGAAAGAGAAGCTGTTAGTGAGAGTGAGAGAGAGAGAGAGAGAAAAGCTGTGAGTGAGAGAGAAAGAGAAGCTGTGAGAGAGAGAGAGAGAGAGAGAAGCTGTGAGTGAGTGAGAGAGAGAAATGGAAGCTGTGAGTGAGAGAGAGAGAGAAAGAGAAGCTGTGAGTGAGAGAGAGAGAAAGAGAAGCTGTGAGTGTGTGAGAGAGAAAGAGAAGTTGTGAGTGTGTGTGAGAGAAAGAGAAGCTGTGAGTGAGAAGGAGTGGGAAAGAGAAGCTGTGAGTGAGTGAGAGAGAGAGAGAGAGAAAGAGAAGCTGTTAGTGAGAGTGAGAGAGAGAGAAAGAAAGAAAAGCTGTGAGTGAGAGAGAAAGAGAAGCTGTGAGTGAGTGAGAGAGAGAGAAAGAGAAGCTGTGAGGGAGAGAGAGAAAGAGAAGCTGTGAGTGACACACAGAGAGAGAAGCTGTGAGTTAGAGAGAGAGAGAAAGAGAAGCTATGAGTGACAGAGAGAGAAAGAGAAGCTGAGAGTGAGTGAGAGAGAGAAAGTGAAGCTGTGAGTGAGATTGAGAGAGAAAGAGAAGCTGTGTGTGTGAGAGAGAGAGAAAGATAGTCTTAGAAAGAGAGAGTGAAAGAGAAGCTGTGAGTGAGAGAGAGAGAGGGAGAAAGAAAAGCTGTGTGTGTGAGAGAGAGAAAGAGAAGCTGTGAGTGAGAGTGAGAGAGAGAGAGAAAGAGAAGCTGTGAGTGAGTGAGAGAGAGAGAATGAGAAGCTGTGAGTGAGAGAGAGAGAAGCTGTGAGTGAGAGAGAGAAAGGGAAGCTGTGAGTGAGTGAGAGAGAGAAGATTTGAGTGAGAGAGAGAGAGAGAAAGAGAAGCTGTGAGTGAGAGAGAGAGAAAGAAAGAGAAGCTGTGAGTGAGAGAGAGAGAAGCTGTGAGTGAGTGAGAGAGAGAAAGAGAAGCTGTGTGTGTGTGAGAGAGAAAGAGAAGCTGTGAGTGAGAGAGAGAGAAAAAGAAGCTGTGTGTTTGTGAGAGAGAGAGAAAGAGAAGCTGTGAGTGAGATAGAGAGAGAAAGAGAAGCTGTTAGTGAGAGAGAGGGAAACAGAAGCTGTGAGTGAGAGTGAGAGAGTGAAGTTGTGTGTGTGTGAGAGAGAAGATGTGAGTGAGAGAGAGAGAGAAAGAGAAGCTGTGAGTGAGAGAGAGAGAGAAAGAGAAGCTGTGAGTGAGAGAGAGAGAGGGAGAAAGAGAAGCTGTGTGATAGAGAGAGAAAAAGAGAAGCTGTGTGTGTGTGAGAGAGACAAAGATAGTCTGAGAAAGAGAGAGTGAAAGAGAAGCTGTGAGAGTGAGAGAAAGAGAAGCTGTTGGTGAGAGTGAGAGAGAGAGAGAAAGAGAAGCTGTGAGTGAGAGAGTTAGAAAGAGAATCTGTGAGTGAGAGAGAGAGAGAGAAAGAGAAGCTGTGAGTGAGAGAGAGAAAGAGAAGCTGTGAGTGAGAGGGAGAGAGAAAAAGAGAAGCTGAGACTGACACAGAGAGTTGCTGTGAGTTAGAGAGAGAGAGAAAGAGATGCTGTGACAGAGAGAGAGAAAGAGAAGCTGAGAGTGTGTGAGAGAGAGAAAGTGAAGCTGTGAGTGAGAGAGAGAGAGAAAGAGAAGCTGTGTCTGTGTGTGAGAGAGAAAGATAGTCTGAGAAAGAGTGTGAAAGAGAAGCTGTGTGTGTGAGAGAGAGAAGCTGTGAGTGAGAGAGTGAGAAAGAGAGAGTAAAAGAGAAGCTGTGAGTGAGAGAGAGAAGCTGTGAGTGAGAGAGAGAGAAGATGTGAGTGAGAGAGTGAGAGAAAGAGAAGCTGAGAGTGAGAGAGAGAGAAAGATAATCTGAGAACGGGAGAGTGAAAGAGAAGTTGTGAGTGAGAGAGAGAGAGAAACAGAAGCTGTGAGTGAGAGAGAAACAGAAGCTGAGTGTGAGTGAAGGAGAGAAAGAGAATGTGTGAGTGAGAGAGAGAGAAAGAGAAGCTGTGAGTGAGAGAGAGAGAAAGAGAAAATAGAGTGAAAAAGAGAGAGAGAAAGAGAAACTGTGAGTGGGAGAGAGAGAGTGTGTGTGTGAGTGAGAGAGACAGAGAGAGAAAGAGAAGCTGTGAGTGAGAGAGAGAGAGATCCTGTGAGTGAGAGAGAGAGGAGAACCTGTGAGTGAGTGAGAGAGAGAAAGGGAAGCTGTGAGTGAGTGAGAGAGAGAAAGAGAAGCTGTGTGTGTGTGACAGAGAGAAAGAGAAGCTGTGAGTGAGAGAGAGAGAAAAAGAAGCTGTGTGTGTGTGAGAGAAAGAGAATCTGTGAGTGAGATAGAGAGAGAAAGAGAAGCTGTTAGTGAGAGAGAGGGAAAGAGAAGCTGTGAGTGAGAGTGAGAGAGAGAAGCTGTGTGTGTGTGAGAGAGAGAAGATATGAGTGAGAGAGAGAAAGTGAAGCTGTGAGTGAGAGAGAGAGAGAGAAGATGTGAGTGAGAGAGAGAGAGAAAGAGAAGCTGTGAGTGAGAGAGAGAGAAAGTAAGAGAAGCTGTGAGTGAGACAGAGAGAGAAAGAGAAGCTGTGAGTGAGAGAGAGAAGGAGAAAGATAAGCTGTGAGAGAGAGAGAGAAAGAGAAGCTGTGAGTGAGAGAGAGAGAAATAGAAGCTGTGATTGAGAGTGAGAGAGAGAGAGAAAGAGAAGCTGTGAGTGAGAGAGAGAGAAGCTGTGAGTGAGAGAGAGAAAAAGAAGCTGTGATTGAGAGTGAGAGAGAGAAAGAGAAGCTGTGAGTGGGAGAGAGAGAAAGAGAGTCTGTGAGTGAGAGAGAGAGAAAGAGAAGCTGTGAGTGAGTGAGAGAGAGAAAGGGAAGCTGTGAGTGAGAGAGAGAGAAAGAGAACCTGTCAGTGAGAGAGAGAGAGAAAGAGAAGCTGTGAGTGAGAAGGAGAGGGAAAGAGAAGCTGTGAGTGAGTGAGAGAGAGAGAGAGAGAAATTAGTGCGAGAAAGAGAGAAGCTGTGAGTGAGAGAGTGAGAGAGAGAAAGAGAAGCTGTTAGTGAGTGAGAGAGAGAGAGAAAGAGAAGTTGTGAGTGAGAGAGAGAGAAAGAGAAGCTTTGAGTGAGAGAGAGAAAGAGAGAAAGAGAAGCTGTGAGTGAGAGAGAGAAAGAGAAGCTGTGAGTGAGATGGAGAGAGAGAAAGAGAAGCTGAGAGTCAGAGAGAGAGAGAAAGAGAAGCTGTGAGTGAGAAGGAGAGGGAAAGAGAAGCTGTGAGTGAGTGAGTGAGAGAGAGAGAGAAAAAGACAAGCTGAGAGAGAAAGAGAGAAGCTGTGAGTGAGTGAGAGAGAAAGAGAAGCTGTTAGTGAGAGAGAGAGTGAAGGAGAAGCTGTGTGTGAGAGAGAGAAATTAGAGTGAGAAAGAGAGAGAGAAAGAGAAGCTGTGAGTGGGAGAGAGAGAGAAAGAGAAGCTGTGTGTGAGTGAGAGAGAGAGAAGCTGTGAGTGAGAGAGAGGAAGGGAAACTGTGAGTGAGAGAGAGAGAGAGAGAAGCTGTGAGTGAGACAGAGAGAGAGAAAGAGAAGCTGTGAGAGAGAGAGGGAGGGAGAAAGAAAAGCTGTGTGAGAGAGAGAGAGATAAGCTGTGAGTGTGTGAGAGAGAGAAAGAGAAGCTGTGAGTGAGAGAGAGAGAAAGAAAGAGAAATTAGAGTGAGAAAGAGAGAGATAAAGAGAAGCTGTGAGTGGGAGAGAGAGAAAGAGAGTCTGTGAGTGAGAGAGAGAGAAGCTGTGAGTGAGAGAGAGAGAGAGCCTCTGTGAGTGAGAGAGAGAGAAAGAGAAGCTGTTAATGAGAGAGAGAGAGAAAGAGAAGCTGTGAGAGAGAGAAAGAGAAGCTGTGAGTGAGTGAGAGAGAGAAACGGAAGCTGTGAGTGAGAGAGAGAGAGAAAGAGAAGCTGTGAGTGAGAGAGAGAAAGAGAAGCTGTGAGTGTGAGAGAGAGAAAGAGAAACTGTGAGTGAGAGAGAGAGAGAATGAGAAGCTGAGAGAGAGAGAGAAAGAGAAGCTGTGAGAGAGAGAGAAAGAGAAGCTGTGAGTGAGAGAGAGAAAGAGAAGATGTGAGTGAGAGAGAGGGAGAGAGAGAAAGAGAAGATGTGAGTGAGAGAGAGAGAGAAAGAGAAGCAGTGAGTGTGACAGGGAGAGAGTAAAAGAGAAGCTGTGAGTGAGAGAGAGAGAGAAAGAGAAGCTGTGAGTTAGAGAAAGAAAGAAAGCGAAGCAGTGAGTGAGAGAGAGAGAGAGAGAAAGAGAAACTTTGAGTGAGAGGAAGAGAAAGAGAAGCTGTGAGTGAGAGAGAGAGAGAAAGAGAAACTGTGTGTGTGTGTGAGAGAGAAACAGAAGCTGTGAGTGAGAGAGAGAGAGAAAGAGAAGCTGTGAGTGAGAGAGAGAGAGAAGCTGTGAGAGAGAGAGAGAAGCTGTGAGTGAGGGAGAGAGAAAGAGAAGCTGTGAGTGAGAGAGAGAGAGGCTGTGAGTGTGTGTGAGAGAGAAAGAGAAGCTGTGAGTGAGAGAGAGAGAGAGAGAAGCTGTGAGAGAGAGTGAGAAAGAGAAGATGTGAGTGAGAGAGAGGGAGAGAGAGAAAGAGAAGATGTGAGTGAGAGAGAGAGAGAAAGAGAAGCAGTGAGTGTGACAGGGAGAGAGTAAAAGAGAAGCTGTGAGTGAGAGAGAGAGAGAAAGAGAAGCTGTGTGTTAGAGAAAGAAAGAAAGCGAATCAGTGAGTGAGAGAGAGAGAGAAAGAGAAGCAGTGAGTGAGAGAGAGAGAGAAGATGTGAGTGAGTGAGAGAGAGAAAGAGAAGCTGTGTGTGATAGAGAGAGAGAAAGAGAAGCTGTGAGTGAGATAGAGAGAGAAAGAGAAGCTGTTGGTGAGAGAGAGGGAAAGAGCTGTGAGTGAGAGTGAGAGAGCGAAGCTGTGTGTGTGTGTGAGAGAGAAGATGTGAGTGAGAGAGAAAATAAAGCTGTGAGTGAGAGAGAGAGAGAAGATGTGAGTGAGATAGAGAGAGAAAGAGAAGATGTGAGTGAGAGAGAGAGAAAGAGAAGCTGTGAGTGAGAGAGAGGGAAAGAGAGAAAGAGAAGATGTGAGTGAGGGAGAGAGAGAAAGAGAAGCAGTGAGTGAGAGAGAGAGAGAGAGAAAGAGAAGCTGTGAGTGAGACAGAGAGAGAGAAAGAGAAGCTATGAGAGAGAGAGGGAGGGAGAAAGAGAAGCTGTGAGAGAGAGAGAGAAAGAGAAGCTGTGAGTGAGAGGGAGAGAGAGAAAGAGAAGCTGTGAGTGAGAAGGTGTGGGAAAGAGAAGCTGTGAGTGAGTGAGAGAGAGAGAGAGAAAGAGAAGCTGTTAGTGAGAGTGAGAGAGAGAGAGAGAGAAAAGCTGTGAGTGAGAGAGAAAGAGAAGCTGTGAGTGAGAGAGAGAGAGAGAGAAGCTGTGAGTGAGTGAGAGAGAGAAATGGAAGCTGTGAGTGAGAGAGAGAGAGAAAGAGAAGCTGTGAGTGAGAGAGAGAGAAAGAGAAGCTGTGAGTGTGTGAGAGAGAAAGAGAAGTTGTGAGTGTGTGTGAGAGAAAGAGAAGCTGTGAGTGAGAAGGAGTGGGAAAGAGAAGCTGTGAGTGAGTGAGAGAGAGAGAGAGAGAGAAAGAGAAGCTGTTAGTGAGAGTGAGAGAGAGAGAAAGAAAGAAAAGCTGTGAGTGAGAGAGAAAGAGAAGCTGTGAGTGAGTGAGAGAGAGAGAAAGAGAAGCTGTGAGGGAGAGAGAGAAAGAGAAGCTGTGAGTGACACACAGAGAGAGAAGCTGTGAGTTAGAGAGAGAGAGAAAGAGAAGCTATGAGTGACAGAGAGAGAAAGAGAAGCTGAGAGTGAGTGAGAGAGAGAAAGTGAAGCTGTGAGTGAGATTGAGAGAGAAAGAGAAGCTGTGTGTGTGAGAGAGAGAGAAAGATAGTCTTAGAAAGAGAGAGTGAAAGAGAAGCTGTGAGTGAGAGAGAGAGAGGGAGAAAGAAAAGCTGTGTGTGAGAGAGAGAGAAAGAGAAGCTGTGAGTGAGAGTGAGAGAGAGAGAGAAAGAGAAGCTGTGAGTGAGTGAGAGAGAGAGAATGAGAAGCTGTGAGTGAGAGAGAGAGAAGCTGTGAGTGAGGGAGAGAAAGGGAAGCTGTGAGTGAGTGAGAGAGAGAAGATTTGAGTGAGAGAGAGAGAGAGAAAGAGAAGCTGTGAGTGAGAGAGAGAGAAAGAAAGAGAAGCTGTGAGTGAGAGAGAGAGAAGCTGTGAGTGAGTGAGAGAGAGAAAGAGAAGCTGTGTGTGTGTGAGAGAGAAAGAGAAGCTGTGAGTGAGAGAGAGAGAAAAAGAAGCTGTGTGTTTGTGAGAGAGAGAGAAAGAGAAGCTGTGAGTGAGATAGAGAGAGAAAGAGAAGCTGTTAGTGAGAGAGAGGGAAACAGAAGCTGTGAGTGAGAGTGAGAGAGTGAAGCTGTGTGTGTGTGAGAGAGAAGATGTGAGTGAGAGAGAGAGAGAAAGAGAAGCTGTGAGTGAGAGAGAGAGAGAAAGAGAAGCTGTGAGTGAGAGAGAGAGAGGGAGAAAGAGAAGCTGTGTGATAGAGAGAGAAAAAGAGAAGCTGTGTGTGTGTGAGAGAGACAAAGATAGTCTGAGAAAGAGAGAGTGAAAGAGAAGCTGTGAGAGTGAGAGAAAGAGAAGCTGTTGGTGAGAGTGAGAGAGAGAGAGAAAGAGAAGCTGTGAGTGAGAGAGTTAGAAAGAGAATCTGTGAGTGAGAGAGAGAGAGAGAAAGAGAAGCTGTGAGTGAGAGAGAGAAAGAGAAGCTGTGAGTGAGAGGGAGAGAGAAAAAGAGAAGCTGAGACTGACACAGAGAGTTGAAGCTGTGAGTTAGAGAGAGAGAGAAAGAGATGCTGTGACAGAGAGAGAGAAAGAGAAGCTGAGAGTGTGTGAGAGAGAGAAAGTGAAGCTGTGAGTGAGAGAGAGAGAGAAAGAGAAGCTGTGTCTGTGTGTGAGAGAGAAAGATAGTCTGAGAAAGAGTGTGAAAGAGAAGCTGTGTGTGTGAGAGAGAGAAGCTGTGAGTGAGAGAGTGAGAAAGAGAGAGTAAAAGAGAAGCTGTGAGTGAGAGAGAGAAGCTGTGAGTGAGAGAGAGAGAAGATGTGAGTGAGAGAGTGAGAGAAAGAGAAGCTGAGAGTGAGAGAGAGAGAAAGATAATCTGAGAACGGGAGAGTGAAAGAGAAGTTGTGAGTGAGAGAGAGAGAGAAACAGAAGCTGTGAGTGAGAGAGAAACAGAAGCTGAGTGTGAGTGAAGGAGAGAAAGAGAATGTGTGAGTGAGAGAGAGAGAAAGAGAAGCTGTGAGTGAGAGAGAGAGAAAGAGAAAATAGAGTGAAAAAGAGAGAGAGAAAGAGAAACTGTGAGTGGGAGAGAGAGAGTGTGTGTGTGAGTGAGAGAGACAGAGAGAGAAAGAGAAGCTGTGAGTGAGAGAGAGAGAGATCCTGTGAGTGAGAGAGAGAGGAGAACCTGTGAGTGAGTGAGAGAGAGAAAGGGAAGCTGTGAGTGAGTGAGAGAGAGAAAGAGAAGCTGTGTGTGTGTGACAGAGAGAAAGAGAAGCTGTGAGTGAGAGAGAGAGAAAAAGAAGCTGTGTGTGTGTGAGAGAAAGAGAATCTGTGAGTGAGATAGAGAGAGAAAGAGAAGCTGTTAGTGAGAGAGAGGGAAAGAGAAGCTGTGTGAGAGTGAGAGAGAGAAGCTGTGTGTGTGTGAGAGAGAGAAGATATGAGTGAGAGAGAGAAAGTGAAGCTGTGAGTGAGAGAGAGAGAGAAGATGTGAGTGAGAGAGAGAGAGAAAGAGAAGCTGTGAGTGAGAGAGAGAGAAAGTAAGAGAAGCTGTGAGTGAGACAGAGAGAGAAAGAGAAGCTGTGAGTGAGAGAGAGAAGGAGAAAGATAAGCTGTGAGAGAGAGAGAGAAAGAGAAGCTGTGAGTGAGAGAGAGAGAAATAGAAGCTGTGATTGAGAGTGAGAGAGAGAGAGAAAGAGAAGCTGTGAGTGAGAGAGAGAGAAGCTGTGAGTGAGAGAGAGAAAAAGAAGCTGTGATTGAGAGTGAGAGAGAGAAAGAGAAGCTGTGAGTGGGAGAGAGAGAAAGAGAGTCTGTGAGTGAGAGAGAGAGAAAGAGAAGCTGTGAGTGAGTGAGAGAGAGAAAGGGAAGCTGTGAGTGAGAGAGAGAGAAAGAGAACCTGTCAGTGAGAGAGAGAGAGAAAGAGAAGCTGTGAGTGAGAAGGAGAGGGAAAGAGAAGCTGTGAGTGAGTGAGAGAGAGAGAAATTAGTGCGAGAAAGAGAGAAGCTGTGAGTGAGAGAGTGAGAGAGAGAAAGAGAAGCTGTTAGTGAGTGAGAGAGAGAGAGAAAGAGAAGTTGTGAGTGAGAGAGAGAGAAAGAGAAGCTTTGAGTGAGAGAGAGAAAGAGAGAAAGAGAAGCTGTGAGTGAGAGAGAGAAAGAGAAGCTGTGAGTGAGATGGAGAGAGAGAAAGAGAAGCTGAGAGTGAGAGAGAGAGAGAAATTGAAGCTGTGAGTGAGAGAGAGAGAGAAAGAGAAGCTGTGTGTGTGAGAGAGAAAGATAGTCTGAGAAAGAGAGAGTGAAAGAGAAGCTGTGAGTGAGAGAGAGAGAAGCTGTGAGTGAGAGAGTGAGAAAGAGAGTGAGAAAGAGAGAGTAAAAGAGAAGCTATGAGTGAGAGAGAGAGAGAGAGAAGCTGTGACTGAGAGAGAGAGAAGCTGTGAGTGAGAGAGAGAGAGAAAGAGAAGCTGTGAGTGAGAGAGAGAGAAAGAGAAGCTGTGAGTGACAGAGAGAGAGAAAGCAAAGCTGTGAGTGAGAGAGAGAGAGAGAAAGAGAAGCTGTGAGTGAGAGAGAGAGAGAGAAGCTGTGAGTGAGTGAGAGAGAGAGAGAAGCTGTGAGTGAGAGAGTGAGAAAGAGAGTGAGAAAGAGAGAGTAAAAGAGAAGCTGTGAGTGACAGAGAGAGAGAATCTGTGAGTGAGAGAGAGAGAAGCTGTGAGAGAGAGAAAGAGAAAGAGAAGCTGTGAGTGAGAGAGAAACAGAAGCTGAGAGTGAGTGAGAGAGAGAAAGAGAAGCTGTGAGTGAAAGAGAGAGAAAGAGAAGCTGTGAGTTAGAGAGAGAGAGAGAAATTAGAGTGAGAAAGAGAGAGAGAAAGAGAAGCTGTGAGTGGGAGAGAGAGAAAGAGTGTCTGTGAGTGAGAGAGAGAGAAAGAGAAGCTGTGAGTGAGAGAGAGAGAGAGAAGCTGTGAGTGAGAGAGAGAGAGAACCTGTGAGTGAGAGAGAGAGGAGAAGCTGTGAGTGAGTGAGAGAGAGAAAGAGAAGCTGTGAGTGAGAGAGAGAGAGAGAAAGAGAAGCTGTGAGTGAGAGAGAGAAAGAGAAGCTGTGAGTGAGAGAGAGAGAGAAAAAGAAGCTGTGTGTGAGATAGAGAGAGAAAGAGAAGCTGTTAGTGAGAGAGAGGGAAAGAGAAGCTGTGAGTGAGAGTGAGAGTGAGAGAGAGAAGCTGTGTGTGTGTGTGAGAGAGAAGATATGAGTGAGAGAGAGAAAGTGAAGCTGTGAGTGAGAGAGAGAGAAGATGTGAGTGAGAGAGAGAGAAAGAGAAGCTGTGAGTGAGAGAGAGAGAAAGTAAGAGAAGCTGTGAGTGAGACAGAGAGAGAAAGAGAAGCTGTGAGTGAGAGAGAGAGGGAGAAAGATAAGCTGTGAGAGAGAGAGAGAAAGAGAAGCTGTGAGTGAGAGAGAGAAATAGAAGCTGTGATTGAGAGTGAGAGAGAGAGAGAAAGAGAAGCTGTGAGTGAGAGAGAGAGAAGCTGTGAGTGAGAGAGAGAAAGAGAAGCTGTGATTGAGAGTGAGAGAGAGAAAGAGAAGCTGTGAGTGGGAGAGAGAGAAAGAGAGTCTGTGAGTGAGAGAGAGAGAAAGAGAAGCTGTGAGTGAGTGAGAGAGAGAAAGGGAAGCTGTGAGTGAGAGAGAGAGAAAGAGAACCTGTCAGTGAGAGAGAGAGAGAAAGAGAAGCTGTGAGTGAGAAGGAGAGGGAAAGAGAAGCTGTGAGTGAGTGAGAGAGACAGAGAGAAATTAGTGCGAGAAAGAGAGAAGCTGTGAGTGAGAGAGTGAGAGAGAGAAAGAGAAGCTGTTAGTGAGTGAGAGAGAGAGAGAGAAAGAGAAGTTGTGAGTGAGAGAGAGAGAAAGAGAAGCTGTGAGTGAGAGAGAGAAAGAGAGAAAGAGAAGCTGTGTGAGAGAGAGAGAAAGAGAAGCTGTGAGTGAGATGGAGAGAGAGAAAGAGAAGCTGAGAGTGAGAGAGAGAGAGAAATTGAAGCTGTGAGTGAGAGAGAGAGAGAAAGAGAAGCTGTGTGTGTGAGAGAGAAAGATAGTCTGAGAAAGAGAGAGTGAAAGAGAAGCTGTGACTGAGAGAGAGAGAAGCTGTGAGTGAGAGAGTGAGAAAGAGAGTGAGAAAGAGAGAGTAAAAGAGAAGCTATGAGTGAGAGAGAGAGAGAGAGAAGCTGTGACTGAGAGAGAGAGAAGCTGTGAGTGAGAGAGAGAGAGAAAGAGAAGCTGTGAGTGGGAGAGAGAGAAAGAGTGTCTGTGAGTGTGTGAGAGAGAAAGAGAAGCTGTGAGTGAGAGAGAGAGAGAGAAGCTGTGAGTGAGAGAGAGAGAGAACCTGTGAGTGAGAGAGAGAGGAGAAGCTGTGAGTGAGTGAGAGAGAGAAAGGGAAGCTGTGAGTGAGTGAGAGAGAGAAAGAGAAGCTGTGTGTGTGTGTGAGAGAGAAAGAGAAGCTGTGAGTGAGAGAGAGAGAGAAAAAGAAGCTGTGTGTGTGTGAGAGAGAAAGAGAAGCTATGAGTGAGATAGAGAGAGAAAGAGAAGCTGTTAGTGAGAGAGAGGGAAAGAGAAGCTGTGAGTGAGAGTGAGGGAGAGAAGCTGTGTGTGTGTGAGAGAGAGAAGATATGAGTGAGAGAAAGAAAGTGAAGCTGTGAGTGAGACAGAGATAGAGAAAGAGAAGCTGTGAGTGAGAGAGAGAGGGAGAAAGAGAAGCTTTGTGTGTGTGAGAGAGAAAGAGAAGCTGTGAGTGAGAGTGTGTGAGATAGAGAGAATGAGAAGCTGTGAGTGAGAGAGAGAGAGAAAGAGAAGCTGTGAGTGAGAGAGAGAGAGAATGAGAAGCTGTGAGTGAGAGAGAGAGAAGCTGTGAGTGAGAGAGAGAGAGAAGATGTGAGTGAGAGAGAGAGAGAAAGAGAATCTGTGAGTGAGAGAGAGAGAAAGTAAGAGAAGCTGTGAGTGAGACAGAGAGAGAAAGAGAAGCTGTGAGTGAGAGACAGAGGGAGAAAGATAAGCTGTGAGAGAGAGAGAGAAAGAGAAGCTGTGAGTGAGAGAGAGAGAGAAAGAGAAGCTGTGATTGAGAGTGAGAGAGAGAGATAAAGAGAAGCTGTGAGTGAGTGAGAGAGAAAGAGAAGCTGTGAGTGTGAGAGAGAGAAGCTGTGAGTGAGAGAGAGAAAGAGAAGCAGTGATTAAGAGTGAGAGAGAGAAAGAGAAGCTGTGAGTGGGAGAGAGAGAAAGAGAGTCTGTGAGTGAGAGAGAGAGAAAGAGAAGCTGTGAGTGTGTGTGAGAGAGAAAGGGAAGCTGTGAGTGAGAGAGAGAGAAAGAGAACCTGTCAGTGAGAGAGAGAAAGAAAGAGAAGCTGTGAGTGAGAGAGAGAGAGAGAGAAAGAGACGTTGTGAGTGAGTGAGAGAGAGAGAGAATGAGAAGCTGTGAGTGAGAGAGAGAGAAGCTGTGAGTGAGAGAGAGAAAGGGAAGCTGTGAGTGAGAGAGAGAGAGAGAAGATTTGAGTGTGAGAGAGAGAGAGAGAGAAGCTGTGAGTGAGAGAGAGAGAAAGAAAGAGAAGCTGTGAGTGAGAGAGAGAGAGAAGCTGTGAGTGAGTGAGAGAGAGAAAGAGAAGCTGTGTGTGAGAGAGAGAGAGAAAGAGAAGCTGTGAGTGAGAGAGAGAGAAAAAGAAGCTGTGTGTTTGTGAGAGAGAGAGAAAGAGAAGCTGTGAGTGAGATGGAGAGAGAAAGAGAAGCTGTTAGTGAGAGAGAGGGAAAGAGAAGCTGTGAGTGAGAGTGAGAGAGTGAAGCTGTGTGTGTGTGTGAGAGAAGATGTGAGTGAGAGAGAGAGAGAAAGAGAAGCTGTGAGTGAGAGAGAGAGAGAAAGAGAAGCTGTGAGTGAGAGAGAGAGAGTGAGAAAGAGAAGCTGTGTGATAGAGAGAGAGAAAGAGAAGCTGTGTGTGTGTGAGAGAGAGAAAGATAGTCTGAGAAAGAGAGAGTGAAAGAGAAGCTGTGAGAGTGAGAGAGAGAAAGAAAAGCTGTTGGTGAGAGTGAGAGAGAGAGAGAAAGAGAAGCTGTGAGTGAGAGAGTTAGAAAGAGAATCTGTGATTGAGAGAGAGAGAGAGAGAAAGAGAAGCTGTGAGTGAGAGAGAGAAAGAGAAGCTGTGAGAGTGAGAGAGAGAAAGAGAAGCTGTTGGTGAGAGTGAGAGAGAGAGAGAGAGAAAGAGAAGCTGTGAGTGAGAGAGTTAGAAAGAGAATCTGTGAGTGAGAGAGAGAGAGAGAAAGAGAAGCTGTGAGTGAGAGAGAGAAAGAGAAGCTGTGAGTGAGAGGGAGAGAGAGAAAGAGAAGCTGAGACTGACACAGAGAGATGAAGCTGTGAGTTAGAGAGAGAGAGAAAGAGAAGCTGTGAGTTAGAGAGAGAGAGAAAGAGAAGCTGTGAGTGACAGAGAGATAGAAAGAGAAGCTGAGAGTGTGTGAGAGAGAGAAAGTGAAGCTGTGAGTGAGAGAGAGAAAGAGAAGCTGTGTCTGTGTGTGAGAGAGAAAGATAGTCTGAGAAAGAGAGTGTGAAAGAGAAGCTGTGTGTGAGAGAGAGAGAAGCTGTGAGTGAGAGAGTGAGAAAGAGAAAGTAAAAGAGAAGCTGTGACTGAGGGAGAGAAGCTGTGAGTGAGAGAGAGAGATGTGAGTGAGAGAGTGAGAAAGCGAGTGAGAAAGAGAGAGTAAAAGAGAAGCTGTGAGTGAGAGAGACAGAAATAAAGAGAAGCTGTGAGTGAGAGAGAGAGAGAAAGAGAAGCTGAGAGTGAGAGAGAGAGAAAGATAATCTGAGAACGGGAGAGTGAGAAAGAGAGTGAGAAAGAGAGAGTAAAAGAGAAGCTGTGAGTGAGAGAGAGAGAATCTGTGAGTGAGAGAGAGAAGCTGTGAGTGAGAGAGAGAGAGAAACAGAAGCTGTGAGTGAGAGAGAAACAGAAGCTGAGAGTGAGTGAGAGAGAGAAAGAGAATATGTGAGTGAGAGAGAGAGAAAGAGAAGCTGTGAGTGAGAGAGAGAGAAAGAGAAATTAGAGTGAAAAAAAGAGAGAGAAAGAGAAACTGTGAGTGGGAGAGAGAGAGTGTGTGTGAGTGAGAGAGACAGAGAGAGAAAGAGAAGCTGTGAGTGAGAGAGAGAGAGAAATTAGAGTGAGAAAGAGAGAGAGAAAGAGAAGCTGTGAGTGGGAGAGAGAGAAAGAGTGTCTGTGAGTGAGAGAGAGAGAAAGAGAAGCTGTGAGTGAAAGAGAGAGAAAGAGAAGCTGTGAGTTAGAGAGAGAGAAATTAGAGTGAGAAAGAGAGAGAGAAAGAGAAGCTGTGAGTGGGAGAGAGAGAAAGAGTGTCTGTGAGTGAGAGAGAGAGAAAGAGAAGCTGTGAGTGAGAGAGAGAGAGAAGCTGTGAGTGAGAGAGAGAGAGAAAGAGAAGCTGTGAGTGAGAGAGAGAGAGAAAGCAAAGCTGTGAGTGAGAGAGAGAGAGAAAGAGAAGCTGTGAGTGAGAGAGAGAGAGAGAAGCTGTGAGTGAGTGAGTGAGTGAGAGTGAGAGAAGCTATGAGAGAGAGAGAGAGAAAGAGAAGCTGTGAGTGAGAGAGAAACAGAAGCTGAGAGTGAGTGAGAGAGAGAAAGAGAAGCTGTGAGTGAAAGAGAGAGAAAGAGAAGCTGTGAGTTAGAGAGAGAGAGAAAATAGAGTGAGAAAGAGAGAGAGAAAGAGAAGCTGTGAGTGGGAGAGAGAGAAAGAGTGTCTGTGAGTGAGAGAGAGAGAAAGAGAAGCTGTGAGTGAGAGAGAGAGAAGCTGTGAGTGAGAGAGAGAGAGAACCTGTGAGTGAGAGAGAGAGGAGAAGCTGTGAGTGAGTGAGAGAGAGAAAGGGAAGCTGTGAGTGAGAGAGAGAGAGAGAAAGAAGCTGTCTGTGTGAGAGAGAGAAAGAGAAGCTGTGAGTGAGATAGAGAGAGAAAGAGAAGCTGTTAGTGAGAGAGAGGGAAAGAGAAGCTGTGAGTGAGAGTGAGGGAGAGAAGCTGTGTGTGTGTGAGAGAGAGAAAGAGAAGCTGTGAGTGAGAGAGAGAGAGAGAAAGAAGCTGTGTGTGTGAGAGAGAGAAAGAGAAGCTGTGAGTGAGATAGAGAGAGAAAGAGAAGCTGTTAGTGAGAGAGAGGGAAAGAGAAGCTGTGAGTGAGAGTGAGGGAGAGAAGCTGTGTGTGTGAGAGAGAGAAGATATGAGTGAGAGAAAGAAAGAGAATCTGTGAGTGAGACAGAGAGAGAGAAAGAGAAGCTGTGAGTGAGAGAGAGAGGGAGAAAGAGAAGCTTTGTGTGTGTGAGAGAGAAAGAGAAGCTGTGAGTGAGAGTGCGTGAGATAGAGAGAATGAGAAGCTGTGAGTGAGAGAGAGAGAGAAAGAGAAGCTGTGAGTGAGAGAGAGAATGAGAAGCTGTGAGTGAGAGAGAGAGAAGCTGTGAGTGAGAGAGAGAGAGAGAGTAGATGTGAGTGAGAGAGAGAGAGAAAAAGAATCTGTGAGTGAGAGAGAGAGAAAGTAAGAGAAACTGTGAGTGAGACAGAGAGAGAGATAAAGAGAAGCTGTGAGTGAGTGAGAGAGAAAGAGAAGCTGTGAGTGAGAGAGAGAGAAGCTGTGAGAGAGAGAGAAAGAGAAGCAGTGATTAAGAGTGAGAGAGAGAAAGAGAAGCTGTGAGTGGGAGAGAGAGAAAGAGAGTCTGTGAGTGAGAGAGAGAGAAAGAGAAGCTGTGAGTGAGTGAGAGAGAGAAAGGGAAGCTGTGAGTGAGAGAGAGAGAAAGAGAACCTGTCAGTGACAGAGAGAGAGAAAGAGAAGCTGTGAGTGAGAAGGAGAGGGAAAGAGAAGCTGTGAGTGAGTGAGCGAGAGAGAGAGAAAGAGAAGCTGTGAGAGAGAAAGAGAGAAGCTGTGAGTGAGAGAGTGAGAGAGAGAAAAGAAGCTGTTAGTGAGTGAGTGAGAGAGAGAGAAAGAGTTGTGAGTGAGAGAGAGAGAAAGAGAAGCTGTGATTGAGAGAGAGTGAGAAACAGAAGCTGTGAGTGAGAGAGAGAAAGAGAAGCTGTGAGAGGGAGACAGAGAAAGAGAAGCTGAGAGTGACACAGGGAGAGAAGCTGTGAGTTAGAGAGAGAGAGAGAAAGAGAAGCTGTGTGTGACAGAGAGAGAGAAAGAGAAGCTGAGAGTGAGAGAGAGAGAAATTGAAGCTGTGAGTGAGACAGAGAGAGAAAGAGAAGCTGAGTGTGTGAGAGAGAAAGAAGCTGTGAGTGAGAGAGTGAGAAAGAGAGTGAGAAAGAGAGAGTAAAAGAGAAGCTATGAGTGAGAGAGAGAGAGAAGCTGTGACTGAGAGAGAGAGAAGCTGTGAGTGAGAGAGAAAGAGAAAGAGAAGCTGTGAGTGAGAGAGAGAGAAAGATAATCTGAGAACGGGAGAGTGAAAGAGAAGCTGTGAGTGAGAGAGAGAGAGTGAAGCTGTGTGTGTGTGAGAGAGAAGATGTGAGTGAGAGAATAAGTGAAGCTGGGAGTGAGTGAGAGAGAGAAGATGTGAGTGAGAGAGAGAGAGAAAGAGAAGCTGTGAGTGAGAGAGAGAGAGAGAAAGAGAAGCTGTGAGTGAGAGAGAGAGGGAGAAAGAGAAGCTGTGTGATAGAGAGAGAGAAAGAGAAGCTGTGTGTGTGGGTGTGAGAGAAAGATAGTCTGAGAAAGAGAGAGTGAAAGAGAAGCTGTGAGAGTGAGAGAAAGAGAAGCTGTTGGTGAGAGTGAGAGAGAGAGAAAGAGAAGCTGTGAGTGAGAGAGTTAGAAAGAGAATCTGTGAGTGAGAGAGAGAGAGAAAGAGAAGCTGTGAGTGAGAGAGAGAAAGAGAAGCTGTGAGTGAGAGGGAGAGAGAGAAAGAGAAGCTGAGACTGACACAGAGAGTTGAAGCTGTGAGTTAGAGAGAGAGAGAAAGAGAAGCTGTGAGTGACAGAGAGAGAGAAAGAGAAGCTGAGAGTGTGTGAGAGAGAGAAAGTGAAGCTGTGAGTGAGAGAGAGAGAGAAAGAGAAGCTGTGTGTGTGTGAGAGAGAAAGATAGTCTGAGAAAGAGAGTGTGAAAGAGAAGCTGTGTGTGAGAGAGAGAGAAGCTGTGAGTGAGAGAGTGAGAAAGAGAGAGTAAAAGAGAAGCTGTGAGTGAGAGAGAGAAGCTGTGAGTGAGAGAGAGAGAAGCTGTGAGTGAGAGAGTGAGAAAGCGAGTGAGAAAGAGAGAGTAAACGAGAAGCTGTGAGTGAGAGAGAGAGAGAAGCTGTGAGTGAGAGAGAGAGAAAGCAAAGCTGTGAGTGAGAGAGAGAGAGAAATAAAGAGAAGCTGTGAGTGAGAGAGAGAGAGAAAGAGAAGCTGAGAGTGAGAGAGAGAGAAAGATAAGCTGAGAACGGGAGAGTGAAAGAGAAGCTGTGAGTGAGAGAGAGAGAGAGTGAAGCTGAGTGAGAGAGTGAGAAAGAGAGTGAGAAAGAGAGAGTAAAAGAGAAGCTGTGAGTGATAGAGAGAGAATCTGTGAGTGAGAGAGAGAGAAACAGAAGCTGTGTGTGAGAGAGAAACAGAAGCTGAGAGTGAGTGAGAGAGAGAAAGAGAATGTGTGAGTGAGAGAGAGAGAAAGAGAAGCTGTGAGTGTGAGAGAGAGAAAGAGAAGCTGTGAGTGAGAGAGAGAAAGAGAAATTAGAGTGAAAAAGAGAGAGAGAAAGAGAAGCTGTGAGTGGGAGAGAGAGAGTGTGTGTGTGAGTGAGAGAGAGAGAGACAAAGAGAAGCTGTGAGTGAGAGAGAGAGAGAACCTGTGAGTGAGAGAGAGAGGAGAACCTGTGAGTGAGTGAGAGAGAGAAAGGGAAGCTGTGAGTGAGTGAGAGAGAGAAAAAGAAGCTGTGTGTGTGAGAGAGAAAGAGAAGCTGTGAGTGAGATAGAGAGAGAAAGAGAAGCTGTTAGTGAGAGAGAGGGAAAGAGAAGCTGAGAGTGAGAGTGAGAGAGAGAAGCTGTGTGTGTGTGAGAGAGAAAAGATATGAGTGAGAGAGAGAAAGTGAAGCTGTGAGTGAGAGAGAGAGAGAAAAGATGTGAGTGAGAGAGAGAGAGAAAGAGAAGCTGTGAGTGAGAGAGAGAGAAAGAAAGAGAAGCTGTGAGTGAGACAGAGACAGAGAAAGAGAAGCTGTGAGAGAGAGAGTGAGGGAGAAAGAGAAGCTGTGTGTGTGAGAGAGAGAAAGAGAAGCTGTGAGTGAGAGTGAGTGAGAGAGAGAGAATGAGAAGGTGTGAGTGAGAGAGAGAGAGAAAGAGAAGCTGTGAGTGAGAGAGAGAGAGAATGAGAAGCTGTGAGTGAGAGAGAGATGCTGTGAGTGAGTGAGAGAGAGAGAAGCTGTGAGTGAGAGAGAGAGAGAAGATGTGAGTGAGAGAGAGAGAGAAAGAGAAGCTGTGAGTGAGAGAGAGAAAGTAAGAGAAGCTGTGAGTGAGACAGAGAGAGAAAGAGAAGCTGTGAGTGAGAGAGAGAGGGAGAAAGATAAGCTGTGAGAGAGAGAGAGAGAGAAAGAGAAGCTGTGAGAGAGAGAGAGAGAAAGAGAAGCTGTGAGTGAGAGAGAGAGTAATAGAAGCTGTGATTGAGAGTGAGAGAGAGAGAGAAAGAGAAGCTGTGAGTGAGAGAGAGAGAAGCTGTGAGAGAGAGAGAAAGAGAAGCTGTGATTGAGAGTGAGAGAGAGAAAGAGAAGCTGTGAGTGGGAGAGAGAGAAAGAGAGTCTGTGAGTGAGAGAGAGAGAAAGAGAAGCTGTGAGTGAGTGAGCGAGAGAAAGGGAAGCTGTGACTGAGAGAGAGAGAAAGAGAACCTGTCAGTGAGAGAGAGAGAGAAAGAGAAGCTGTGAGTGAGAGAGAGAGAGAAAGAGAAGCTGAGAGTGAGAGAGAGAGAAAGATAAGCTGAGAACGGGAGAGTGAAAGAGAAGCTGTGAGTGAGAGAGAGAGAGTGAAGCTGAGTGAGAGAGTGAGAAAGAGAGTGAGAAAGAGAGAGTAAAAGAGAAGCTGTGAGTGATAGAGAGAGAATCTGTGAGTGAGAGAGAGAGAAACAGAAGCTGTGTGAGAGAGAGAAACAGAAGCTGAGAGTGAGTGAGAGAGAGAAAGAGAATGTGTGAGTGAGAGAGAGAGAAAGAGAAGCTGTGAGTGTGAGAGAGAGAAAGAGAAGCTGTGAGTGAGAGAGAGAAAGAGAAATTAGAGTGAAAAAGAGAGAGAGAAAGAGAAGCTGTGAGTGGGAGAGAGAGAGTGTGTGTGTGAGTGAGAGAGAGAGAGACAAAGAGAAGCTGTGAGTGAGAGAGAGAGAGAACCTGTGAGTGAGAGAGAGAGGAGAACCTGTGAGTGAGTGAGAGAGAGAAAGGGAAGCTGTGAGTGAGTGAGAGAGAGAAAGAGAAGCTGTGTGTGTGTGAGAGAGAGAAAGAGAAGCTGTGAGTGAGAGAGAGAGAGAAAAAGAAGCTGTGTGTTTGAGAGAGAAAGAGAAGCTGTGAGTGAGATAGAGAGAGAAAGAAGCTGTTAGTGAGAGAGAGGGAAAGAGAAGCTGAGAGTGAGAGTGAGAGAGAGAAGCTGTGTGTGTGTGAGAGAGAGAAGATATGAGTGAGAGAGAGAAAGTGAAGCTGTGAGTGAGAGAGAGAGAGAAAAGATGTGAGAGAGAGAGAGAGAAAGAGAAGCTGTGAGTGAGAGAGAGAGAAAGAAAGAGAAGCTGTGAGTGAGACAGAGAGAGAGAAAGAGAAGCTGTGAGAGAGAGAGTGAGGGAGAAAGAGAAGCTGTGTGTGTGTGAGAGAGAAAGAGAAGCTGTGAGTGAGAGTGAGTGAGAGAGAGAATGAGAAGGTGTGAGTGAGAGAGAGAGAGAAAGAGAAGCTGTGAGAGAGAGAGAGAGAGAATGAGAAGCTGTGAGTGAGAGAGAGATGCTGTGAGTGAGTGAGAGAGAGAGAAGCTGTGAGTGAGAGAGAGAGAAGATGTGAGTGAGAGAGAGAGAGAAAGAGAAGCTGTGAGTGAGAGAGAGAGAAAGTAAGAGAAGCTGTGAGTGAGACAGAGAGAGAAAGAGAAGCTGTGAGTGAGAGAGAGAGGGAGAAAGATAAGCTGTGAGAGAGAGAGAGAGAAAGAGAAGCTGTGAGAGAGAGAGAGAAAGAGAAGCTGTGAGTGAGAGAGAGAGAAGCTGTGAGTGAGAGAGAGAAAGAGAAGCTGTGATTGAGAGTGAGAGAGAGAAAGAGAAGCTGTGAGTGGGAGAGAGATAAAGAGAGTCTGTGAGTGAGAGAGAGAGAAAGAGAAGCTGTGAGAGAGTGAGCGAGAGAAAGGGAAGCTGTGACTGAGAGAGAGAGAAAGAGAACCTGTCAGTGAGAGAGAGAGAGAAAGAGAAGCTGTGAGTGAGAAGGAGATGGAAAGAGAAGCTGAGTGAGTGAGAGAGAGAGAGAGACAGAGAAATTAGTGTGAGAAAGAGAGAAGCTATGAGTGAGAGAGTGAGAGAGAGAAAGAGAAGCTGTTAGTGAGTGAGAGAGAGAGAGAAAAAGAGAAGTTTTGAGTGAGAGAGAGAGAAAGAGAAGCTGTGAGTGAGAGAGAGAAAGAGAGAAAGAGAAGCTGTGAGTGAGAGAGAGAAAGAGAAGCTGTGAGTGAGATGGAGAGAGAGAAAGAGAAGCTGAGAGTGACACAGAGAGAGAAGCTGTGAGTTAGAGAGAGAGAGAGAAAGAGAAGCTGTGAGTGACAGAGAGAGAGAAAGAGAAGCTGAGAGTGAGAGAGAGAGAAATTGAAGCTGTGAGTGAGAGAGAGAGAGAAAGAGAAGCTGTGTGTGTGAGAGAGAAAGATAGTCTGAGAAAGAGAGAGTGAAAGAGAAGCTGTGAGTGAGAGAGAGAGAAGCTGTGAGTGAGAGAGTGAGAAAGAGAGTGAGAAAGAGAGAGTAAAAGAGAAGCTATGAGTGAGTGAGAGAGAGAGAAGCTGTGACTGAGAGAGAGAGAAGCTGTGAGTGAGAGAGAGAGAAAAAAGAAGCTGTGTGTGTGAGAGAGAGAAAGAGAAGCTGTGAGTGAGATATAGAGAGAAAGAGAAGCTGTTAGTGAGACAGAGGGAAAGAGAAGCTGTGAGTGAGAGTGAGGGAGAGAAGCTGTGTGTGTGTGAGAGAGAGAAGATATGAGTGAGAGAAAGAAAGAGAAGCTGTGAGTGAGAGAGAGGGAGAAAGAGAAGGTTTGTGTGTGAGAGAGAGAAAGAGAAGCTGTGAGTGAGAGTGCGTGAGATAGAGAGAATGAGAAGCTGTGAGTGAGAGAGAGAGAGAAAGAGAAGCTGTGAGTGAGAGAGAGAGAATGGGAAGCTGTGAGTGAGAGAGAGAAGCTGTGTGAGAGAGAGAGAGAGAAGATGTGAGTGAGAGAGAGAGAGAAAGAGTATCTGTGAGTGAGAGAGAGAGAAAGTAAGAGAAGCTGTGAATGAGACAGAGAGAGAAATAGAAGCTGTGAGTGAGAGACAGAGGGAGAAAGATAAGTTGTGAGAGAGAGAGAGAGAAAGAGAAGCTGTGAGTGAGAGAGAGAGAGAAAGAGAAGCTGTGATTGAGAGTGAGAGAGAGAGATAAAGAGAAGCTGTGAGTGAGTGAGAGAGAAAGAGAAGCTGTGAGTGAGAGAGAGAGAAGCTGTGAGTGAGAGAGAGAAAGAGAAGCTGTGATTAAGAGTGAGAGAGAGAAAGAGAAGCTGTGAGTGGGAGGAGAGAGAAAGAGAGTCTGTGAGAGAGAGAGAGAGAGAAGCTGTGAGTGAGTGAGAGAGAGAAAGGGAAGTTGTGAGTGAGAGAGAGAGAAAGAGAACCTGTCAGTGAGAGAGAGAGAGAAAGAGAAGCTGTGAGTGAGAAGGAGAGGGAAAGAGAAGCTGTGAGTGAGTGAGCGAGAGAGAAAGAGAAGCTGTGAGAGAGAAAGAGAGAAGCTGTGAGTGAGAGAGTGAGAGAGAGAAAAGAAGCTGTTAGTGAGTGAGAGAGAGAGAAAAATTTGTGAGTGAGAGAGAGAGAGAAAGAGAAGCTGTGAGTGAGAGAGAGAGAGAAAGAGAAGCTGTGAGTGAGAGAGAGAAAGAGAAGCTGTGAGTGAGAGGGAGACAGAGAAAGAGAAGCTGAGAGTGACACAGAGAGAGAAGCTGTGAGTTAGAGAGAGAGAGAAAGAGAAGCTGTGAGTGACAGAGAGAGAGAAAGAGAAGCTGAGAGTGAGAGAGAGAGAAATTGAAGCTGTGAGTGAGAGAGTGAGAGAGAAAGAGAAGCTGTGTGTGAGAGAGAGAAAGATAGTCTGAGAAAGAGAGAGTGAAAGAGAAGCTGTGAGTGAGTGAGAGAGAGAAGCTGTGAGTGAGAGAGAGAGAAAGAGAAGCTGTGAGTGAGAGAGAGACAAAGATAAGCTGTGAGTGAGAGAGAAACAGAAGCTGAGAGTGAGTGAGAGAGAGAAAGAGAAGCTGTGAGTGAAAGAGAGAGAAAGAGAAGCTGTGCGTTAGAGAGAGAGAAAGAGAGAAATTAGAGTGAGAAAGAGAGAGAGAAAGAGAAGCTGTGAGTGGGAGAGAGAGAAAGCGTGTCTGTGAGTGAGAGAGAGAGAGAAGCTGTGAGTGAGAGAGAGAGAGAAGCTGTGAGTGAGAGAGAGAGAGAGAACCTGTGAGTAAGAGAGAGAGGAGAAGCTGTGAGTGAGTGAGAGAGAGAAAGGGAAGCTGTGAGTGAGTGAGAGAGAGAAAGAGAAGCTGCGTGTGTGTGTGAGAGAGAGAGAAGCTGTGAGTGAGATAGAGAGAAAAAGAAGCTGTGTGTGTGAGAGAGAGAAAGAGAAGCTGTGAGTGAGATAGAGAGAGAAAGAGAAGCTGTTAGTGAGAGAGAGGGAAAGAGAAGCTGTGAGTGAGAGTGAGGGAGAGAAGCTGTGTGTGTGTGTGAGAGAGGATATGAGTGAGAGAAAGAAAGAGAAGCTGTGAGTGAGACAGAGAGAGAGAAAGAGAAGCTGTGAGTGAGAGAGAGAGGGAGAAAGAGATGCTTTGTGTGTGTGAGAGAGAAAGAGAAGCTGTGAGTGAGACTGAGTGAGATAGAGAGAATGAGAAGCTGTGAGTGAGAGAGAGAAGCTGTGTGTGTGTGTGAGAGAGAGAGAGAGAAGATGTGAGTGAGAGAGAGAGAGAGAAAGAGAATCTGTGAGTGAGAGGGATAGAAAGTAAGAGAAGCTGTGAGTGAGAGACAGAGGGAGAAAGATAAGCTGTGAGAGAGAGAGAGAAAGAGAAGCTGAGAGTGAGAGAGAGAGAGAAAGAGAAGCTGTGATTGAGAGAGAGAGAGAGATATAAAGAGAAGCTGTGAGTGAGAGAGAGAGAAGCTGTGAGTGAGAGAGAGAGAAGCTGTGAGTGAGAGAGAGAAAGAGAAGCTGTGATTAAGAGTGAGAGAGAGAAAGAGAAGCTGTGAGTGGGAGAGAGAGAAAGAGAGTCTGTGAGTGAGAGAGAGAGAAAGAGAAGCTGTGAGTGAGTGAGAGAGAGAAAGGGAAGCTGTGAGTGAGAGAGAGAGAAAGAGAACCTGTCAGTGAGAGAGAGAGAGAAAGAAAGAGAAGCTGTGAGTGAGAAGGAGAGGGAAAGAGAAGCTGTGAGTGAGTGAGCGAGAGAGAGAGAGAAAGAGAAGCTGTGAGCGAGAAAGAGAGAAGCTGTGAGTGAGTGAGAGAGAGAGAGAAAGAGATGTGAGTAAGAGAGAGAGAAAGAAAGAGAAGCTGTGAGTGAGAGAGAGAGAGAGAAAGAGAAGCTGAGAGTGAGAGAGAAAAATTGAAGCTGTGAGTGAGAGAGAGAGAGAAAGAGAAGCTGCGTGTGAGAGAGATAGATAGTATGAGAAAGAGAGAGTGAAAGAGAAGCTGTGAGAGTGAGAGAGAGAGAAGCTGTGAGTGAGAGAGTGAGAAAGAGAGTGAGAAAGAGAGAGTAAAAGAGAAGCTGTGAGTGAGAGAGAGAGAGAAGCTGTGACTGAGAGAGAGAAGCTGTGACTGAGAGAGAGAGAAAGAGAAGCTGTGAGTGAGAGGGAGAGAGAAAGAGAAGCTGTGAGTGACAGAGAGAAAGCAAAGCTGTGAGTGAGAGAGAGAGAGAGAAAGAGAAGCTGTGAGTGAGAGAGAGAGAGAAGCTGTGAGTGAGTGAGTGAGAGAGAGAAGCTGTGAGTGAGAGTCAGAAAGAGAGTGAGAAAGAGAGAGTAAAAGAGAAGCTGTGAGTGAGAGAGAGAGAGAATCTGTGAGTGAGAGAGAGAGAAGCTGTGTGTGAGAGAGAGAAAGAGAAGCTGTGAGTGAGAGAGAAACAGAAGCTGAGAGTGAGAGAGAGAGAAGCTGTGAGTGAGAGAGAGAGAGAAAGAGAAATTAGAGTGAGAAAGAGAGAGAGAAAGAGAAGCTGTGAGTGGGAGAGAGAGAAAGAGTGTCTGTGAGTGAGAGAGAGAGAAAGAGAAGCTGTGAGTGTGAGAGAGAGAGAAGCTGTGAGTGAGAGAGAAGGATAAGCCGTGAGAGAAAGGGAAGCTGTAAATGAGAGAGAGAGAGAGAGAGAAGATGTGTGTGAGAGAGAGAGAGAAAGAGAAGCAGTGAGTGAGAGAGAAAGAAAAAGAGAAGCTGTGTGTGAGAATGAGATAGAAAGAGAAGCTGTGAGTGAGTGAGAGAGAGATAGAGAAAGAGAAGCTGTGAGAGAGAAAGAGAGAAGCTGTGAGTGAGAGAGTGAGAGAGAGAAAGATAAGCTGTGAGTGAGTGAGTGAGAGAGAAGCTGTGTGTGAGCGAGAGAGAGAGAAAGAGAAGCTGTGAGTGAGAGAGAGAGAAAGAGAAGCTGTGAGTGAGAGAGAGAAAGATAAGCTGTGAGTGAGAGAGAGAGAAAGAGAAGCTGAGTGAGTGAGAGAGAGCAAGGGAACCTGTGAGTGACAGAGAGAGAGATAGAAAGAGAAGCTGTGAGTGAGAGAGAGAGAAAGAGAAGCTGAGAGTGAGAGAGAGAGAGAAAGAGAAGCTGTGAGTGAGAAGGAGAGGGAAAGAGAAGCTGTGAGTGAGTGAGTGAGAGAGAGAGAGAAAAAGACAAGCTGAGAGAGAAAGAGAGAAGCTGTGAGTGAGTGAGAGAGAAAGAGAAGCTGTGAGTGAGAGAGAGAGAGAGAACGAGAAGCTGTGAGTGAGTGAGAGAGAGAGAGAAATTAGAGTGAGAAAGAGAGAGAGAAAGAGAAGCTGTGAGTGGGAGAGAGAGAGAAAGAAGCTGTGTGTGAGTGAGAGAGAGAGAAGCTGTGAGTGAGAGAGAGGAAGGGAAACTGTGAGTGAGAAAGAGAGAGAAGCTGTGAGTGAGAGAGAGAAAGAGAAGCTGTAAGTGAGAGAGAGAGAGAAAGAGAAGCTGTGAGAGAGAAGGAGAGAAGCTGTGAGTGTGAGAGTGAGAGAGAGAAAGAGAAGCTGTGAGTGAGAGTGAGAGAGAGAGAGAAAGAGAAGCTGTGAGTGAGAGAGAGAGAGAGAAGCTGTGAGTGAGAGAGAGAGAGAAGCTGTGAGTGAATGAGAGAAGCTGTGACTGAGAGAGAGAGAAAGAGAAGCTGTGAGTGAGAGAGAGAGAGAAAGAGAAGCTGTGAGTGACAGAGAGAAAGCAAAGCTGTGAGTGAGAGAGAGAGAGAGAAAGAAAAGCTGTGAGTGAGAGAGAGAGAGAAGCTGTGAGTGAGTGAGTGAGAGAGAGAAGCTGTGAGTGAGAGTCAGAAAGAGAGTGAGAAAGAGAGAGTAAAAGAGAAGCTGTGAGTGAGAGAGAGAGAGAATCTGTGAGTGAGAGAGAGAGAAGCTGTGAGAGAGAGAGAGAAAGAGAAGCTGTGAGTGAGAGAGAAACAGAAGCTGAGAGTGAGAGAGAGAGAAGCTGTGAGTGAGAGAGAGAGAGAAAGAGAAATTAGAGTGAGAAAAAGAGAGAGAAAGAGAAGCTGTGAGTGGGAGAGAGAGAAAGAGTGTCTGTGAGTGAGAGAGAGAGAAAGAGAAGCTGTGAGTGTGAGAGAGAGAGAAGCTGTGAGTGAGAGAGAAGGATAAGCCGTGAGAGAAAGGGAAGCTGTAAATGAGAGAGAGAGAGAGAGAGAAGATGTGTGAGAGAGAGAGAGAGAGAAAGAGAAGCAGTGAGTGAGAGAGAAAGAAAAAGAGAAGCTGTGAGTGAGAATGAGATAGAAAGAGAAGCTGTGAGTGAGTGAGAGAGAGAAAGAGAAGCTGTGAGAGAGAAAGAGAGAAGCTGTGAGTGAGAGAGTGAGAGAGAGAAAGATAAGCTGTGAGTGAGTGAGTGAGAGAGAAGCTGTGTGTGAGCGAGAGAGAGAGAAAGAGAAGCTGTGAGTGAGAGAGAGAGAAAGAGAAGCTGTGAGTGAGAGAGAGAAAGATAAGCTGTGAGTGAGAGAGAGAGAAAGAGAAGCTGAGTGAGTGAGAGAGAGCAAGGGAACCTGTGAGTGACAGAGAGAGAGATAGAAAGAGAAGCTGTGAGTGAGAGAGAGAGAAAGAGAAGCTGAGAGTGAGAGAGAGAGAGAAAGAGAAGCTGTGAGTGAGAAGGAGAGGGAAAGAGAAGCTGTGAGTGAGTGAGTGAGAGAGAGAGAGAAAAAGACAAGCTGAGAGAGAAAGAGAGAAGCTGTGAGTGAGTGAGAGAGAAAGAGAAGCTGTGAGTGAGAGAGAGAGAGAGAACGAGAAGCTGTGAGTGAGTGAGAGAGAGAGAGAGAAATTAGAGTGAGAAAGAGAGAGAGAAAGAGAAGCTGTGAGTGGGAGAGAGAGAGAAAGAAGCTGTGTGTGAGTGAGAGAGAGAGAAGCTGTGAGTGAGAGAGAGGAAGGGAAACTGTGAGTGAGAGAGAGAGAGAAGCTGTGAGTGAGAGAGAGAAAGAGAAGCTGTAAGTGAGAGAGAGAGAAAGAGAAGCTGTGAGAGAGAAGGGGAGAAGCTGTGAGTGAGAGAGAGAGAGAAGCTGTGAGTGAGTGAGAGAGAGAGAAGCTGTGAGTGAGTGAGAGAGAAAGAAAGAGAAGCTTTGAGTGAGTGAAAGAGAGAAAGGGAAGCTGTGAGTGAGAGAGAGAGAGATAGAGAAAGAGTCGCTGTGAGTTAGAGAGAGAAAGAGAAGCTGTGAGTGAGAGAGAAACAGAAGCTGAGAGTGAGTGAGAGAGAGAAAGAGAATGTGTGAGTGAGAGAGAGAGAAAGAGAAGCTGTGAGTGAGAGAGAGAGAAAGAGAAGCTGTGAGAGAGAAAGAGAAAGAGAAAGAGTGAAAAAGAGAGAGAGAAAGAGAAGCTATGAGTGGGAGAGAGAGAGAGTGTGTCTGTGAGTGAGAGAGAGAGAGAGAAAGAGATCCTGTGAGTGAGAGAGAGAGAGAACCTGTGAGTGAGAGAGAGAGGAGAAGCTGTGAGTGAGTGAGAGAGAGAAAGGGAAGCTGTGAGTGAGTGAGAGAGAGAAAGAGAAGCTGTGTGTGTGAGAGAGAGGGAAAGAGAAGCTGTGAGTGAGAGAGAGAGAGAGAAAAAGAAGCTGTGTGTGTGTGAGAGAGAGAAAGAGAAGCTGTGAGTGAGATAGAGAGAGAAAGAGAAGCTGTTAGTGAGAGAGAGGGAAAGAGAAGCTGTGAGTGAGAGTGAGAGAGAGAAGCTGTGTGTGTGCGAAAGAGAGAAGATATGAGTGAGAGAGAGAAAGTTAAGCTGTGAGTGAGAGAGAGAGAGAAAGAGAAGCTGTGAGTGAGAGAGAGAGAAAGAAAGAGAAGCTGTGAGGAAGACAGAGAGAGAAAGAGCTGTGAGTGAGAGAGAGGGAGAAAGATAAGCTGTGTATGTGAGAGAGAGAAAGAGAAGCTGTGAGTGAGAGTGAGTGAGAGAGAGAGAATGAGAAGCTGTGTGTGTGTGAGAGAGAGAGAAAGAGAAGTTGTGAGTGAGAGAGAGAGAATGAGAAGCTGTAAGTGAGAGAGAGAGATGCTGTGAGAGAGAGAGAGAGAAGCTGTGAGTGAGAGAGAGAAAAGATGTGAGTGAGAGAGAGAGAAAGAGTAGCTGTGAGTGAGAGAGAGAGAAAGTAAGAGAAGCTGTGAGTGAGACAGAGAGAGAAAGAGCTGTGAGTGAGAGAGAGAGGGAGAAAGAAAAGCTGTGTGTGTGAGAGAGAGAAGCTGTGAGTGACAGAGAGAGAGAAAGAGAAGCTGTGATTGAGAGTGAGAGAGAGAGAGAAAGAGAAGCTGTGAGTGAGAGAGAAGCTGTGAGTGAGAGAGAGAAAGAGAAGCTGTGATTGAGAGTGAGAGAGAAAAAGAGAAGCTGTGAGTGGGAGAGAGAGAAGGAGAGTCTGTGTGAGAGAGAGAGAAAGAGAAGCTGTGAGTGAGTGAGAGAGAGAAAGAGAAGCTGTGAGTGAGAGACAGAGAAAGAGAACCTGTCAGTGAGAGAGAGAGAGAAAGAGAAGCTATGAGTGAGAAGGAGAGGGAAAGAGAAGCTGTGAGTGAGTGAGAGAGAGAGAGAAAGAGAAGCTGTGAGGGAGAAAGAGAGAAGCTGTGAGTGAGAGAGTGAGAGAGAGAAAGAGAAGCTGTTAGTGAGTGAGAGAGAGAGAAAGAGAAGTTGTGAGTGAGATAGAGAGAAAGAGAAGCTGTGAGTGAGAGAGAGAGAGAAAGAGAAGCTGTGAGTGAGAGAGAGAAAGAGAAGGTGTGAGTGAGAGGGAGAGAGAGAAAGAGAAGCTGAGAGTGACACACAGAGAGAAGCTGTGAGTTAGAGAGAGAAAGAAGCTGTGAGTGAGATAGAGAGAGAAAGAGAAGCTGTTGGTGAGAGAGAGGGAAAGAGCTGTGAGTGAGAGTGAGAGAGCGAAGCTGTGTGTGTGTGTGAGAGAGAAGATGTGAGTGAGAGAGAAAGTGAAGCTGTGAGTGAGAGAGAGAGAGAGAGAAGATGTGTGTGAGTGATAGAGAAAGAGAAGCTGTGAGTGAGAGAGAGGGAAAGAGAGAAAGAGAAGATGTGAGTGAGAGAGAGAGAGAAAGAGAAGCTGTGAGTGAGACAGAAAGAGAGAAAGAGAAGCTGTGAGAGAGAGAGGGAGGGAGAAAGAGAAGCTGTGAGAGAGAGAGATAAGCTGTGAGTGTGTGTGAGAGAGAAAGAGAAGCTGTGAGTGAGAGAGAGAGAAAGAAAGAGAAATTAGAGTGAGAAAGAGAGAGAAAAAGAGAAGCTGTGAGTGGGAGAGAGAGAAAGAGAGTCTGTGAGTGAGAGAGAGAAGCTGTGAGTGAGAGAGAGAGAGAGCCTCTGTGAGTGAGAGAGAGAGAAAGAGAAGCTGTTAATGAGAGAGAGAGAGAGAAAGAGAAGCTGTGAGTGAGAGAGAGAGAAAGAGAAGCTGTGAGTGAGAGAGAGAGAAAGAGAAATTAGAGTGAGAAAGAGAGAGAGAAAGAGAAGCTGTGAGTGGGAGAGACAGAAAGAGTGTCTGTGAGTGAGAGAGAGAGAAAGAGAAGCTGTGAGTGAGAGAGAGAGAGAAGCTGTGAGTGAGAGAGAAGGATAAGCCGTGAGAGAAAGGGAAGCTGTAAATGAGAGAGAGAGAGAAAGAGAAGATGTGTGTGAGAGAGAGAGAGAAAGAGAAGCAGTGAGTGAGAGAGAAAGAAAAAGAGAAGCTGTGAGTGAGAATGAGATAGAAAGAGAAGCTGTGAGTGAGTGAGAGAGAGAGAGAAAGAGAAGCTGTGAGTGAGTGAGAGAGAAAGAAAGAGAAGCTGTGAGTGAGAGAGAGAGAAGCTGTGAGTGAGTGAGAGAGAGAAAGAGAAGCAGTGAGTGAGAGAGAGAGAGAAAGAGAAGCTGTGAGATAGAGAAAGAAAGAAAGAGAAGCAGTGAGTGAGAGTGAGAAAGAAAGAGAAGCTCTGAGTGAGAGAGAGAGAGAAGCTGTGAGTGAGTGAGAGAGAAAAAGAGAAGCTGTGTGTGAGAGAGAGAGGGAAAGAGAAGCTGTGAGTGAGAGAGAGAGAGAGAAAAAGAAGCTGTGTGTGTGTGAGAGAGAGAAAGAGAAGCTATGAGTGAGATAGAGAGAGAAAGAGAAGCTGTTGGTGAGAGAGAGGGAAAGAGCTGTGAATGAAAGTGAGAGAGCGAAGCTGTGTGTGTGTGATAGAGAGAAGATGTGAGTGAGAGAGAAAGTGAAGCTGTGAGTGAGAGAGAGAGAGAGAAGATGTGAGTGAGATAGAGAGAGAAAGAGAAGCTGTGAGTGAGAGAGAGAGAAAGAGAAGCTGTGAGTGAGAGAGAGGGAAAGAGAGAAAGAGAAGATGTGAAAGAGAGAGAGAGAAAGAGAAGCAGTGAGTGAGAGAGAGAGAGAGAGAGAAAGAGAAGCTGTGAGTGAGACAGAGAGAGAGATAGAGAAGCTGTGAGAGAGAGAGGGAGGGAGAAAGAGAAGCTGTGAGAGAGAGAGAGATAAGCTGTGAGTGTGTGTGAGAGAGAAAGAGAAGCTGTGAGTGTGAGAGAGAGAAAGAGAAGCTGTGAGTGAGAGAGAGAGAAAGTAAGAGAAGCTGTGAGTGAGACAGAGAGAAAGAAAGAGAAGCTGTGAGTGAGAGAGAGAGGTAGAAAGATAAGATGTGTGTGTGTGAGAGAGAGAGAGAAGCTGTGAGTGAGAGAGAGAGAGAAAGAGACGCTGTGATTGAGAGAGAGAGAGAGAGAGAAATAGAAGCTGTGAGTGAGAGAGAGAGAGAAAGAGAAGCTGTGATTGAGAGTGAGAGAGAGAGAGAAAGAGAAGCTGTGATTGAGAGAGAGAGAAAGAGAAGATGTGAGTGAGAGAGAGGGAGAGAGAGAAAGAGAAGATGTGAGTGTGAGAGAGAGAGAAAGAGAAGCAGTGAGTGTGACAGGGAGAGAGTAAAAGCGAAGCTGTGAGTGAGAGAGAGAGAGAAAGAGAAGCTGTGAGTTAGAGAAAGAAAGAAAGAGAAGCAGTGAGTGAGAGAGAGAGAAAGAAAGAGAAGCTGTGAGTGAGAGAGAGAGAGAAGCTGTGAGTGAGTGAGAGAGAGAAAGAGAAGCTGTGAGTGAGAGAGAGAGAGCAAAAGAATCTGTGTGTGTGAGAGAGAAAGAGAAGCTGTGAGTGAGATAGAGAGAGAAAGAGAAGCTGTTGGTGAGAGAGAGGGAAAGAGCTGTGAGTGAGAGTGAGAGAGCAAAGCTGTGTGTGTGTGAGAGAGAATAGATGTGAGTGAGAGAGAAAGTGAAGCTGTGAGTGAGTGAGAGAGAGAGAGAAGATGTGTGTGAGTGATAGAGAAAGAGAAGCTGTGAGTGAGAGAGAGAGAGAAAGAGAAGCAGTGAGTGAGAGAGAGAGAGAGAAAGAGAAGCTGTGAGTGAGACAGAGAGAGAGAAAGAGAAGCTGTGAGAGAGAGAGGGAGGGAGAAAGAGAAGCTGTGAGAGAGAGAGAGATAAGCTGTGAGTGTGTGTGAGAGAGAAAGAGAAGCTGTGAGTGAGAGAGAGAGAAAGAAAGAGAAATTAGAGTGAGAAAGAGAGAGAAAAAGAGAAGCTGTGAGTGGGAGAGAGAGAAAGAGAGTCTGTGAGTGAGAGAGAGAAGCTGTGAGTGAGAGAGAGAGAGAGCCTCTGTGAGTGAGAGAGAGAGAAAGAGAAGCTGTTAATGAGAGAGAGAGAGAAAGAGAAGCTGTGAGTGAGAGAGAGAGAAAGAGAAGCTGTGAGTGAGAGAGAGAGAGAAAGAGAAATTAGAGTGAGAAAGAGAGAGAGAAAGAGAAGCTGTGAGAGGGAGAGAGAGAAAGAGTGTCTGTGAGTGAGAGAGAGAGAAAGAGAAGCTGTGAGTGAGAGAGAGAGAGAAGCTGTGAGTGAGAGAGAAGGATAAGCCGTGAGAGAAAGGGAAGCTGTAAATGAGAGAGAGAGAGAAAGAGAAGATGTGTGTGAGAGAGAGAGAGAGAAAGAGAAGCAGTGAGTGAGAGAGAAAGAAAAAGAGAAGCTGTGAGTGAGAATGAGATAGAAAGAGAAGCTGTGAGTGAGTGAGAGAGAGATAGAGAAAGAGAAGCTGTGAGAGAGAAAGGGAGAAGCTGTGAGTGAGAGAGTGAGAGAGAGAGAGAAAGAGAAGCTGTGAGTGAGTGAGAGAGAAAGAAAGAGAAGCTGTGAGTGAGAGAGAGAGAGAAGCTGTGAGTGAGTGAGAGAGAGAAAGAGAAGCTGTTAATGAGAGAGAGAGAAAGAGAAGCTGTGAGTGAGAGAGAGAGAAAGAGAAGCTGTGAGTGAGAGAGAGAGAGAAGCTGTGAGTGAGTGAGAGAGAGAAAGAGAAGCAGTGAGTGAGAGAGAGAGAGAAAGAGAAGCTGTGAGTTAGAGAAAGAAAGAAAGAGAAGCAGTGAGTGAGAGAGAGAGAAAGAAAGAGAAGCTGTGAGTGAGAGAGAGAGAAGCTGTGAGTGAGTGAGAGAGAAAAAGAGAAGCTGTGTGTGAGAGAGAGAGGGAAAGAGAAGCTGTGAGTGAGAGAGAGAGAGAAAAAGAAGCTGTGTGTGTGTGAGAGAGAGAAAGAGAAGCTATGAGTGAGATAGAGAGAGAAAGAGAAGCTGTTGGTGAGAGAGAGGGAAAGAGCTGTGAGTGAAAGTGAGAGAGCGAGGCTGTGTGTGTGTGATAGAGAGAAGATGTGAGTGAGAGAGAAAGTGAAGCTGTGAGTGAGAGAGAGAGAGAGAAGATGTGAGTGAGAGAGAGAGAGAGAAGATGTGAGTGAGATAGAGAGAGAAAGAGAAGCTGTGAGTGAGAGAGAGAGAAAGAGAGAAAGAGAAGATGTGAGAGAGAGAGAGAGAAAGAGAAGCTGTGAGTGAGACAGAGAGAGAGATAGAGAAGCTGTGAGAGAGAGAGGGAGGGAGAAAGAGAAGCTGTGAGAGAGAGAGATAAGCTGTGAGTGTGTGTGAGAGAGAAAGAGAAGCTGTGAGTGTGAGAGAGAGAAAGAGAAGCTGTGAGTGAGAGAGAGAGAAAGTAAGAGAAGCTGTGAGTGAGACTGAGAGAAAGGAAGAGAAGCTGTGAGTGAGAGAGAGAGGTAGAAAGATAAGATGTGTGTGTGTGAGAGAGAGAGAGAGAAGCTGTGAGTGAGAGAGAGAGAAAGAGACGCTGTGATTGAGAGAGAGAGAGAGAGAAATAGAAGCTGTGAGTGAGAGAGAGAGAAAGAGAAGCTGTGATTGAGAGTGAGAGAGAGAGAGAAAAAGAGAAGCTGTGATTGAGAGAGAGAGAGAAAGAGAAGATGTGAGTGAGAGAGAGGGAGAGAGAGAGAGAAAGAGAAGATGTGAGTGTGTGAGAGAGAGAAAGAGAAGCAGTGAGTGTGACAGGGAGAGAGTAAAAGAGAAGTTGTGAGTGAGAGAGAGAGAGAAAGAGAAGCTGTGAGTTAGAGAAAGAAAGAAAGAGAAGCAGTGAGTGAGAGAGAGAGAAAGAAAGAGAAGCTGTGAGTGAGAGAGAGAGAGAAGCTGTGAGTGAGTGAGAGAGAGAAAGAGAAGCTGTGAGTGAGAGAGAGAGAGCAAAAGAATCTGTGTGTGTGTGAGAGAGAAAGAGAAGCTGTGAGTGAGATAGAGAGAGAAAGAGAAGCTGTTGGTGAGAGAGAGGGAAAGAGCTGTGAGTGAGAGTGAGAGAGCAAAGCTGTGTGTGTGTGAGAGAGAATAGATGTGAGTGAGAGAGAAAGTGAAGCTGTGAGTGAGAGAGAGAGAGAGAAGATGTGTGTGAGTGATAGAGAAAGAGAAGCTGTGAGTGAGAGAGAGAGAGAAAGAGAAGCAGTGAGTGAGAGAGAGAGAGAGAAAGAGAAGCTGTGAGTGAGACAGAGAGAGAGAAAGAGAAGCTGTGAGAGAGAGAGGGAGGGAGAAAGAGAAGCTGTGTGAGAGAGAGAGATAAGCTGTGAGTGTGTGTGAGAGAGAAAGAGAAGCTGTGAGTGAGAGAGAGAGGAAGAAAGAGAAATTAGAGTGAGAAAGAGAGAGAAAAAGAGAAGCTGTGAGTGGGAGAGAGAGAAAGAGAGTCTGTGAGTGAGAGAGAGAAGCTGTGAGTGAGAGAGAGAGAGCCTCTGTGAGTGAGAGAGAGAGAAAGAGAAGCTGTTAATGAGAGAGAGAGAGAAAGAGAAGCTGTGAGTGAGAGAGAGAAAGAGAAGCTGTGAGTGAGAGAGAGAGAGAGAAAGAGAAATTAGAGTGAGAAAGAGAGAGAGAAAGAGAAGCTGTGAGAGGGAGAGAGAGAAAGAGTGTCTGTGAGTGAGAGAGAGAGAAAGAGAAGCTGTGAGTGAGAGAGAAGGATAAGCCGTGAGAGAAAGGGAAGCTGTAAATGAGAGAGAGAGAGAGAAAGAGAAGATGTGTGAGAGAGAGAGAGAGAGAAAGAGAAGCAGTGAGTGAGAGAGAAAGAAAAAGAGAAGCTGTGAGTGAGAATGAGATAGAAAGAGAAGCTGTGAGTGAGTGAGAGAGAGATAGAGAAAGAGAAGCTGTGAGAGAGAAAGGGAGAAGCTGTGAGTGAGAGAGTGAGAGAGAGAGAGAAAGAGAAGCTGTGAGTGAGTGAGAGAGAAAGAAAGAGAAGCTGTGAGTGAGAGAGAGAGAGAGAAGCTGTGAGTGAGTGAGAGAGAGAAAGAGAAGCTGTTAATGAGAGAGAGAGAAAGAGAAGCTGTGAGTGAGAGAGAGAGAAAGAGAAGCTGTGAGTGAGAGAGAGAGAGAAGCTGTGAGTGAGTGAGAGAGAGAAAGAGAAGCAGTGAGTGAGAGAGAGAGAGAAAGAGAAGCTGTGAGTGAGACAGAGAGAGAGATAGAGAAGCTGTGAGAGAGAGAGGGAGGGAGAAAGAGAAGCTGTGAGAGAGAGAGATAAGCTGTGAGTGTGTGTGAGAGAGAAAGAGAAGCTGTGAGTGTGTGAGAGAGAAAGAGAAGCTGTGAGTGAGAGAGAGAGAAAGTAAGAGAAGCTGTGAGTGAGACAGAGAGAAAGAAGGAGAAGCTGTGAGTGAGAGAGAGAGGTAGAAAGATAAGATGTGTGTGTGTGTGTGAGAGAGAGAGAAGCTGTGAGTGAGAGAGAGAGAGAAAGAGACGCTGTGATTGAGAGAGAGAGAGAGAGAAATAGAAGCTGTGAGTGAGAGAGAGAGAGAAAGAGAAGCTGTGATTGAGAGTGAGAGAGAGAGAAAAAGAGAAGCTGTGATTGAGAGAGAGAGAGAAAGAGAAGATGTGAGTGAGAGAGAGGGAGA
Source organism: Bradypodion pumilum (assembly GCA_035047305.1). Classification (NCBI taxonomy): domain Eukaryota; kingdom Metazoa; phylum Chordata; class Lepidosauria; order Squamata; family Chamaeleonidae; genus Bradypodion; species Bradypodion pumilum. The sequence continues at coordinate 266,555,567 of JAWDJD010000001.1, read as the reverse complement.
GAGAGAGAGAAAGAGAAGATGTGAGTGTGTGAGAGAGAAAGAGAAGCAGTGAGTGTGACAGGGAGAGAGTAAAAGAGAAGTTGTGAGTGAGAGAGAGAGAGAAAGAGAAGCTGTGAGTTAGAGAAAGAAAGAAAGAGAAGCAGTGAGTGAGAGAGAGAGAAAGAAAGAGAAGCTGTGAGTGAGAGAGAGAGAAGCTGTGAGTGAGTGAGAGAGAGAAAGAGAAGCTGTGTGTGTGTGAGAGAGAGAAAGAGAAGCTGTGAGTGAGAGAGAGAGCAAAAGAATCTGTGTGTGTGTGTGAGACAGAAAGAGAAGCTGTGAGTGAGATAGAGAGAGAAAGAGAAGCTGTTGGTGAGAGAGAGGGAAAGAGCTGTGAGTGAGAGTGAGAGAGCGAAGCTGTGTGTGTGTGAGAGAGAGAAGATGTGAGTGAGAGAGAAAGTGAAGCTGTGAGTGAGAGAGAGAGAGAAGATGTGTGTGAGTGATAGAGAAAGAGAAGCTGTGAGTGAGAGAGAGAGAAAGAGAAGCTGTTGGTGAGAGAGAGGGAAAGAGCTGTGAGTGAAAGTGAGAGAGCGAAGCTGTGTGTGTGTGATAGAGAGAAGATGTGAGTGAGAGAGAAAGTGAAGCTGTGAGTGAGAGAGAGAGAGAAGATGTGAGTGAGATAGAGAGAGAAAGAGAAGCTGTGAGTGAGAGAGAGAGAAAGAGAAGCTGTGAGTGAGAGAGAGGGAAAGAGAGAAAGAGAAGATGTGAGAGAGAGAGAGAGAGAAAGAGAAGCAGTGAGTGAGAGAGTGAGAGAGAGAAGGAGAAGCTGTGAGTGAGACAAAGAGAGAGATAGAGAAGCTGTGAGAGAGAGAGAGGGAGGGAGAAAGAGAAGCTGTGAGAGAGAGAGAGATAAGCTGTGAGTGTGTGTGTGAGAGAAAGAGAAGCTGTGAGTGTGAGAGAGAGAAAGAGAAGCTGTGAGTGAGAGAGAGAAAAAGTAAGAGAAGCTGTGAGTGAGACAGAGAGAAAGAAAGAGAAGCTGTGAGTGAGAGAGAGAGGTAGAAAGATAAGATGTGTGTGTGTGTGAGAGAGAGAGAAGCTGTGAGTGAGAGAGAGAGAGAAAGAGATGCTGTGATTGAGAGAGAGAGAGAGAGAGAGAAATAGAAGCTGTGAGTGAGAGAGAGAGAGAAAGAGAAGCTGTGATTGAGAGTGAGAGAGAGAGAGAAAGAGAAGCTGTGATTGAGAGAGAGAGAAAGAGAAGATGTGAGTGAGAGAGAGGGAGAGAGAGAAAGAGAAGATGTGAGTGTGTGAGAGAGAGAAAGAGAAGCAGTGAGTGTGACAGGGAGAGAGTAAAAGAGAAGCTGTGAGTGAGAGAGGGAGAGAAAGAGAAGCTGTGAGTTAGAGAAAGAAAGAAAGAGAAGCAGTGAGTGAGAGAGAGAGAAAGAAAGAGAAGCTGTGAGTGAGAGAGAGAGAGAAGCTGTGAGTGAGTGAGAGAGAGAAAGAGAAGCTGTGTGTGTGTGTGAGAGAGAAAGAGAAGCTGTGAGTGAGAGAGAGAGCAAAAGAATCTGTGTGTGTGTGTGAGAGAGAAAGAGAAGCTGTGAGTGAGATAGAGAGAGAAAGAGAAGCTGTTGGTGAGAGAGAGGGAAAGAGCTGTGAGTGAGAGTGAGAGAGCGAAGCTGTGTGTGTGTGAGAGAGAGAAGATGTGAGTGAGAGAGAAAGTGAAGCTGTGAGTGAGAGAGAGAGAGAGAAGATGTGTGTGAGTGATAGAGAAAGAGAAGCTGTGAGTGAGAGAGAGAGAAAGAGAAGCTGTGAGTGGAGAGAGGGAAAGAGAGAAAGAGAAGATGTGAGTGAGAGAGAGAGAGAAAGAGAAGCAGTGAGTGAGAGAGAGAGAGAGAAAGAGAAGCTGTGAGTGAGACAGAGATAAGCTGTGAGTGTGTGTGTGAGAGAAAGAGAAGCTGTGAGTGAGAGAGAGAGAAAGAAAGAGAAATTAGAGTGAGAAAGAGAGAGAAAAAGAGAAGCTGTGAGTGGGAGAGAGAGAAAGAGAGTCTGTGAGTGAGAGAGAGAAGCTGTGAGTGAGAGAGAGAGAGAGAGCCTCAGTGAGTGAGAGAGAGAGAAAGAGAAGCTGTTAATGAGAGAGAGAGAGAAAGAGAAGCTGTGAGTGAGAGAAAGAGAAAGAGAAGCTGTGAGTGAGAGAGAGAGAGAGAAAGAGAAATTAGAGTGAGAAAGAGAGAGAGAAAGAGAAGCTGTGAGAGGGAGAGAGAGAAAGAGTGTCTGTGAGTGAGAGAGAGAGAAAGAGAAGCTGTGAGTGAGAGAGAGAGAGAAGCTGTGAGTGAGAGAGAAGGATAAGCCGTGAGAGAAAGGGAAGCTGTAAATGAGAGAGAGAGAGAGAAAGAGAAGATGTGTGAGAGAGAGAGAGAGAGAAAGAGAAGCAGTGAGTGAGAGAGAAAGAAAAAGAGAAGCTGTGAGTGAGAATGAGATAGAAAGAGAAGCTGTGAGTGAGTGAGAGAGAGATAGAGAAAGAGAAGCTGTGAGAGAGAAAGAGAGAAGCTGTGAGTGAGAGAGTGAGAGAGAGAGAGAAAGAGAAGCTGTGAGTGAGTGAGAGAGAAAGAAAGAGAAGCTGTGAGTGAGAGAGAGAGAGAAGCTGTGAGTGAGTGAGAGAGAGAAAGAGAAGCTGTTAATGAGAGAGAGAGAGAAAGAGAAGCTGTGAGTGAGAGAGAGAGAAAGAGAAGCTGTGAGTGTGTGTGAGAGAGAGAAAGAGAAATTAGAGTGAGAAAGTGAGAGAGAAAGAGAAGCTGTGAGTGGGAGAGAGAGAAAGAGTGTCTGTGAGTGAGAGAGAGAGAAAGAGAAGCTGTGAGTGAGAGAGAGAGAAGCTGTGAGTGAGAGAGAAGGATAAGCCGTGAGAGAAAGGGAAGCTGTAAATGAGAGAGAGAGAGAAAGAGAAGATGTGTGTGAGAGAGAGAGAGAGAAAGAGAAGCAGTGAGTGAGAGAGAAAGAAAAAGAGAAGCTGTGAGTGAGAATGAGATAGAAAGAGAAGCTGTGAGTGAGTGAGAGAGAGAGAGAGAAAGAGAAGCTGTGTGAGAGAAAGAGAGAAGCTGTGAGTGAGAGAGAGAAAGAGAAGCTGTGAGTGAGTGAGAGAGAAAGAAAGAGAAGCTGTGAGTGAGAGAGAGAGAGAAGCTGTGAGTGAGTGAGAGAGAGAAAGAGAAGCAGTGAGTGAGAGAGAGAGAGAAAGAGAAGCTGTGAGTTAGAGAAAGAAAGAAAGAGAAGCAGTGAGTGAGAGAGAGAGAAAGAAAGAGAAGCTGTGAGTGAGAGAGAGAGAGAAGCTGTGAGTGAGTGAGAGAGAAAAAGAGAAGCTGTGTGTGAGAGAGAGAGGGAAAGAGAAGCTGTGAGTGAGAGAGAGAGAGAGAAAAAGAAGCTGTGTGTGTGTGAGAGAGAGAAAGAGAAGCTATGAGTGAGATAGAGAGAGAAAGAGAAGCTGTTGGTGAGAGAGAGGGAAAGAGCTGTGAGTGAAAGTGAGAGAGCGAGGCTGTGTGTGTGTGATAGAGAGAAGATGTGAGTGAGAGAGAAAGTGAAGCTGTGAGTGAGAGAGAGAGAGAAGATGTGAGTGAGATAGAGAGAGAAAGAGAAGCTGTGAGTGAGAGAGAGAGAAAGAGAGAAAGAGAAGATGTGAGAGAGAGAGAGAGAAAGAGAAGCAGTGAGTGAGAGAGAGAGAGAGAGAAAGAGAAGCTGTGAGTGAGACAGAGAGAGAGATAGAGAAGCTGTGAGAGAGAGAGGGAGGGAGAAAGAGAAGCTGTGAGAGAGAGAGATAAGCTGTGAGTGTGTGTGAGAGAGAAAGAGAAGCTGTGAGTGTGAGAGAGAGAAAGAGAAGCTGTGAGTGAGAGAGAGAGAAAGTAAGAGAAGCTGTGAGTGAGACAGAGAGAAAGAAAGAGAAGCTGTGAGTGAGAAGGAGAGGTAGAAAGATAAGATGTGTGTGTGAGAGAGAGAGAGAGAAGCTGTGAGTGATAGAGAGAGAGAAAGAGATGCTGTGATTGAGAGAGAGAGAGAGAAATAGAAGCTGTGAGTGAGAGAGAGAGAAAGAGAAGCTGTGATTGAGAGTGAGAGAGAGAGAGAAAGAGAAGCTGTGATTGAGAGAGAGAGAAAGAGAAGATGTGAGTGAGAGAGAGGGAGAGAGAGAAAGAGAAGATGTGAGTGTGTGAGAGAGAGAAAGAGAAGCAGTTAGTGTGACAGGGAGAGAGTAAAAGAGAAGCTGTGAGTGAGAGAGAGAGAGAGAAAGAGAAGCTGTGAGTTAGAGAAAGAAAGAAAGAGAAGCAGTGAGTGAGAGAGAGAGAAAGAAAGAGAAGCTGTGAGTGAGAGAGAGAGAGAGAAGCTGTGAGTGAGTGAGAGAGAGAAAGAGAAGCTGTGTGTGTGTCAGAGAGAGAAAGAGAAGCTGTGAGTGAGAGAGAGAGAGCAAAAGAATCTGTGTGTGTGAGAGAGAGAGAAAGAGAAGCTGTGAGTGAGATAGAGAGAGAAAGAGAAGCTTTTGGTGAGAGAGAGGGAAAGAGCTGTGAGTGAGAGTGAGAGTGAGAGAGCGAAGCTGTGTGTGTGTGAGAGAGAGAAGATGTGAGTGAGAGAGAAAGTGAAGCTGTGAGTGAGAGAGAGAGAGAGAAGATGTGTGTGAGTGATAGAGAAAGAGAAGCTGTGAGTGAGAGAGAGAGAAAGAGAAGCTGTGAGTGAGAGAGAGGGAAAGAGAGAAAGAGAAGATGTGAGTGAGAGAGAGAGAGAAAGAGAAGCAGTGAGTGAGAGAGAGAGAGAGAAAGAGAAGCTGTGAGTGAGACAGAGAGAAAGAGAAGCTGTGAGAGAGAGAGGGAGGGAGAAAGAGAAGCTGTGAGAGAGAGAGATAAGCTGTGAGTGTGTGTGTGAGAGAAAGAGAACCTGTGAGTGAGAGAGAGAGAAAGAAAGAGAAATTAGAGTGAGAAAGAGAGAGAAAAAGAGAAGCTGTGAGTGGGAGAGAGAGAAAGAGAGTCTGTGAGAGAGCCTCTGTGAGTGAGAGAGAGAGAGCCTCTGTGAGTGAGAGAGAGAGAAAGAGAAGCTGTTAATGAGAGAGAGAGAGAAAGAGAAGCTGTGAGTGAGAGAGAGAGAAAGAGAAGCTGTGAGTGAGAGAGAGAGAGAGAAAGAGAAATTAGAGTGAGAAAGAGAGAGAGAAAGAGAAGCTGTGAGAGGGAGAGAGAGAAAGAGTGTCTGTGAGTGAGAGAGAGAGAAAGAGAAGCTGTGAGTGAGAGAGAGAGAGAAGCTGTGAGTGAGAGAGAAGGATAAGCCGTGAGAGAAAGGGAAGCTGTAAATGAGAGAGAGAGAGAGAAAGAGAAGATGTGTGTGAGAGAGAGAGAGAGAAAGAGAAGCAGTGAGTGAGAGAGAAAGAAAAAGAGAAGCTGTGAGTGAGAATGAGATAGAAAGAGAAGCTGTGAGTGAGTGAGAGAGAGATAGAGAAAGAGAAGCTGTGAGAGAGAAAGAGAGAAGCTGTGAGTGAGAGAGTGAGAGAGAGAGAGAAAGAGAAGCTGTGAGTGAGTGAGAGAGAAAGAAAGAGAAGCTGTGAGTGAGAGAGAGAGAGAAGCTGTGAGTGTGAGAGAGAGAAAGAGAAGCAGTAAGTGCGAAAGAGAGAGAAAGAGAAGCTGTGAGTTAGAGAAAGAAAGAAAGAGAAGCAGTGAGTGAGAGTGAGAGAAAGAAAGAGAAGCTGTGAGTGAGAGAGAGAGAAGCTGTGAGTGAGTGAGAGAGAGAAAGAGAAGCTGTGTGTGTGAGAGAGAGAAAGAGTGTCTGTGAGTGAGAGAGAGAGAGAGAGAAAGAGAAATTAGAGTGAGAAAGAGAGAGAGAAAGAGAAGCTGTGAGAGGGAGAGAGAGAAAGAGTGTCTGTGAGTGAGAGAGAGAGAAAGAGAAGCTGTGAGTGAGAGAGAGAGAGAAGCTGTGAGTGAGAGAGAAGGATAAGCCGTGAGAGAAAGGGAAGCTGTAAATGATAGAGAGAGAGAGAAAGAGAAGATGTGTGTGAGAGAGAGAGAGAGAAAGAGAAGCAGTGAGTGAGAGAGAAAGAAAAAGAGAAGCTGTGAGTGAGAATGAGATAGAAAGAGAAGCTGTGAGTGAGTGAGAGAGAGATAGAGAAAGAGAAGCTGTGAGAGAGAAAGGGAGAAGCTGTGAGTGAGAGAGTGAGAGAGAGAGAGAAAGAGAAGCTGTGAGTGAGTGAGAGAGAAAGAAAGAGAAGCTGTGAGTGAGAGAGAGAGAGAGAAGCTGTGAGTGAGTGAGAGAGAGAAAGAGAAGCTGTTAATGAGAGAGAGAGAAAGAGAAGCTGTGAGTGAGAGAGAGAGAAAGAGAAGCTGTGAGTGAGAGAGAGAGAGAAGCTGTGAGTGAGTGAGAGAGAGAAAGAGAAGCAGTGAAAGAGAGAGAGAGAGAAAGAGAAGCTGTGAGTTAGAGAAAGAAAGAAAGAGAAGCAGTGAGTGAGAGAGAGAGAAAGAAAGAGAAGCTGTGAGTGAGAGAGAGAGAAGCTGTGAGTGAGTGAGAGAGAAAAAGAGAAGCTGTGTGTGAGAGAGAGAGGGAAAGAGAAGCTGTGAGTGAGAGAGAGAGAGAGAAAAAGAAGCTGTGTGTGTGTGAGAGAGAGAAAGAGAAGCTATGAGTGAGATAGAGAGAGAAAGAGAAGCTGTTGGTGAGAGAGAGGGAAAGAGCTGTGAGTGAAAGTGAGAGAGCGAGGCTGTGTGTGTGTGATAGAGAGAAGATGTGAGTGAGAGAGAAAGTGAAGCTGTGAGTGAGAGAGAGAGAGAGAAGATGTGAGTGAGATAGAGAGAGAAAGAGAAGCTGTGAGTGAGAAAGAGAGAAAGAGAAGCTGTGAGTGAGAGAGAGGGAAAGAGAGAAAGAGAAGATGTGTGAGAGAGAGAGAGAAAGAGAAGCAGTGAGTGAGAGAGAGAGAAAGAGAAGCTGTGAGTGAGACAGAGAGAGAGATAGAGAAGCTGTGAGAGAGAGAGGGAGGGAGAAAGAGAAGCTGTGAGAGAGAGAGATAAGCTGTGAGTGTGTGTGAGAGAGAAAGAGAAGCTGTGAGTGTGTGAGAGAGAAAGAGAAGCTGTGAGTGAGAGAGAGAGAAAGTAAGAGAAGCTGTGAGTGAGACAGAGAGAAAGAAGGAGAAGCTGTGAGTGAGAGAGAGAGGTAGAAAGATAAGATGTGTGTGTGTGTGAGAGAGAGAGAAGCTGTGAGTGAGAGAGAGAGAGAAAGAGACGCTGTGATTGAGAGAGAGAGAGAGAGAAATAGAAGCTGTGAGTGAGAGAGAGAGAGAAAGAGAAGCTGTGATTGAGAGTGAGAGAGAGAGAAAAAGAGAAGCTGTGATTGAGAGAGAGAGAGAAAGAGAAGATGTGAGTGAGAGAGAGGGAGAGAGAGAGAGAAAGAGAAGATGTGAGTGTGTGAGAGAGAAAGAGAAGCAGTGAGTGTGACAGGGAGAGAGTAAAAGAGAAGTTGTGAGTGAGAGAGAGAGAGAAAGAGAAGCTGTGAGTTAGAGAAAGAAAGAAAGAGAAGCAGTGAGTGAGAGAGAGAGAAAGAAAGAGAAGCTGTGAGTGAGAGAGAGAGAAGCTGTGAGTGAGTGAGAGAGAGAAAGAGAAGCTGTGTGTGTGTGAGAGAGAGAAAGAGAAGCTGTGAGTGAGAGAGAGAGCAAAAGAATCTGTGTGTGTGTGTGAGACAGAAAGAGAAGCTGTGAGTGAGATAGAGAGAGAAAGAGAAGCTGTTGGTGAGAGAGAGGGAAAGAGCTGTGAGTGAGAGTGAGAGAGCGAAGCTGTGTGTGTGTGAGAGAGAGAAGATGTGAGTGAGAGAGAAAGTGAAGCTGTGAGTGAGAGAGAGAGAGAAGATGTGTGTGAGTGATAGAGAAAGAGAAGCTGTGAGTGAGAGAGAGAGAAAGAGAAGCTGTTGGTGAGAGAGAGGGAAAGAGCTGTGAGTGAAAGTGAGAGAGCGAAGCTGTGTGTGTGTGATAGAGAGAAGATGTGAGTGAGAGAGAAAGTGAAGCTGTGAGTGAGAGAGAGAGAGAAGATGTGAGTGAGATAGAGAGAGAAAGAGAAGCTGTGAGTGAGAGAGAGAGAAAGAGAAGCTGTGAGTGAGAGAGAGGGAAAGAGAGAAAGAGAAGATGTGAGAGAGAGAGAGAGAAAGAGAAGCAGTGAGTGAGAGAGTGAGAGAGAGAAAGAGAAGCTGTGAGTGAGACAGAGAGAGAGATAGAGAAGCTGTGAGAGAGAGAGAGGGAGGGAGAAAGAGAAGCTGTGAGAGAGAGAGAGATAAGCTGTGAGTGTGTGTGTGAGAGAAAGAGAAGCTGTGAGTGTGAGAGAGAGAAAGAGAAGCTGTGAGTGAGAGAGAGAAAAAGTAAGAGAAGCTGTGAGTGAGACAGAGAGAAAGAAAGAGAAGCTGTGAGTGAGAGAGAGAGGTAGAAAGATAAGATGTGTGTGTGTGTGAGAGAGAGAGAAGCTGTGAGTGAGAGAGAGAGAGAAAGAGATGCTGTGATTGAGAGAGAGAGAGAGAGAGAGAAATAGAAGCTGTGAGTGAGAGAGAGAGAGAAAGAGAAGCTGTGATTGAGAGTGAGAGAGAGAGAGAAAGAGAAGCTGTGATTGAGAGAGAGAGAAAGAGAAGATGTGAGTGAGAGAGAGGGAGAGAGAGATAGAGAAGATGTGAGTGTGTGAGAGAGAGAAAGAGAAGCAGTGAGTGTGACAGGGAGAGAGTAAAAGAGAAGCTGTGAGTGAGAGAGGGAGAGAAAGAGAAGCTGTGAGTTAGAGAAAGAAAGAAAGAGAAGCAGTGAGTGAGAGAGAGAGAAAGAAAGAGAAGCTGTGAGTGAGAGAGAGAGAGAAGCTGTGAGTGAGTGAGAGAGAGAAAGAGAAGCTGTGTGTGTGTGTGAGAGAGAAAGAGAAGCTGTGAGTGAGAGAGAGAGCAAAAGAATCTGTGTGTGTGTGTGAGAGAGAAAGAGAAGCTGTGAGTGAGAAAGAGAGAGAAAGAGAAGCTGTTGGTGAGAGAGAGGGAAAGAGCTGTGAGTGAGAGTGAGAGAGCGAAGCTGTGTGTGTGTGAGAGAGAGAAGATGTGAGTGAGAGAGAAAGTGAAGCTGTGAGTGAGAGAGAGAGAGAGAAGATGTGTGTGAGTGATAGAGAAAGAGAAGCTGTGAGTGAGAGAGAGAGAAAGAGAAGCTGTGAGTGGAGAGAGGGAAAGAGAGAAAGAGAAGATGTGAGTGAGAGAGAGAGAGAAAGAGAAGCAGTGAGTGAGAGAGAGAGAGAGAAAGAGAAGCTGTGAGTGAGACAGAGAGAGAGAAAGAGAAGCTGTGAGAGAGAGAGAGGGAGGGAGAAAGAGAAGCTGTGAGAGAGAGAGAGATAAGCTGTGAGTGTGTGTGTGAGAGAAAGAGAAGCTGTGAGTGAGAGAGAGAGAAAGAAAGAGAAATTAGAGTGAGAAAGAGAGAGAAAAAGAGAAGCTGTGAGTGGGAGAGAGAGAAAGAGAGTCTGTGAGTGAGAGAGAGAAGCTGTGAGTGAGAGAGAGAGAGAGAGCCTCAGTGAGTGAGAGAGAGAGAAAGAGAAGCTGTTAATGAGAGAGAGAGAGAAAGAGAAGCTGTGAGTGAGAGAGAGAGAAAGAGAAGCTGTGAGTGAGAGAGAGAGAGAGAAAGAGAAATTAGAGTGAGAAAGAGAGAGAGAAAGAGAAGCTGTGAGAGGGAGAGAGAGAAAGAGTGTCTGTGAGTGAGAGAGAGAGAAAGAGAAGCTGTGAGTGAGAGAGAGAGAGAAGCTGTGAGTGAGAGAGAAGGATAAGCCGTGAGAGAAAGGGAAGCTGTAAATGAGAGAGAGAGAGAGAAAGAGAAGATGTGTGAGAGAGAGAGAGAGAGAAAGAGAAGCAGTGAGTGAGAGAGAAAGAAAAAGAGAAGCTGTGAGTGAGAATGAGATAGAAAGAGAAGCTGTGAGTGAGTGAGAGAGAGATAGAGAAAGAGAAGCTGTGAGAGAGAAAGAGAGAAGCTGTGAGTGAGAGAGTGAGAGAGAGAGAGAAAGAGAAGCTGTGAGTGAGTGAGAGAGAAAGAAAGAGAAGCTGTGAGTGAGAGAGAGAGAGAAGCTGTGAGTGAGTGAGAGAGAGAAAGAGAAGCTGTTAATGAGAGAGAGAGAGAAAGAGAAGCTGTGAGTGAGAGAGAGAGAAAGAGAAGCTGTGAGTGTGTGTGAGAGAGAGAAAGAGAAATTAGAGTGAGAAAGTGAGAGAGAAAGAGAAGCTGTGAGTGGGAGAGAGAGAAAGAGTGTCTGTGAGTGAGAGAGAGAGAAAGAGAAGCTGTGAGTGAGAGAGAGAGAAGCTGTGAGTGAGAGAGAAGGATAAGCCGTGAGAGAAAGGGAAGCTGTAAATGAGAGAGAGAGAGAAAGAGAAGATGTGTGTGAGAGAGAGAGAGAGAAAGAGAAGCAGTGAGTGAGAGAGAAAGAAAAAGAGAAGCTGTGAGTGAGAATGAGATAGAAAGAGAAGCTGTGAGTGAGTGAGAGAGAGAGAGAGAAAGAGAAGCTGTGTGAGAGAAAGAGAGAAGCTGTGAGTGAGAGAGAGAAAGAGAAGCTGTGAGTGAGTGAGAGAGAAAGAAAGAGAAGCTGTGAGTGAGAGAGAGAGAGAAGCTGTGAGTGAGTGAGAGAGAGAAAGAGAAGCAGTGAGTGAGAGAGAGAGAGAAAGAGAAGCTGTGAGTTAGAGAAAGAAAGAAAGAGAAGCAGTGAGTGAGAGAGAGAGAAAGAAAGAGAAGCTGTGAGTGAGAGAGAGAGAAGCTGTGAGTGAGTGAGAGAGAAAAAGAGAAGCTGTGTGTGAGAGAGAGAGGGAAAGAGAAGCTGTGAGTGAGAGAGAGAGAGAGAAAAAGAAGCTGTGTGTGTGTGAGAGAGAGAAAGAGAAGCTATGAGTGAGATAGAGAGAGAAAGAGAAGCTGTTGGTGAGAGAGAGGGAAAGAGCTGTGAGTGAAAGTGAGAGAGCGAGGCTGTGTGTGTGTGATAGAGAGAAGATGTGAGTGAGAGAGAAAGTGAAGCTGTGAGTGAGAGAGAGAGAGAAGATGTGAGTGAGATAGAGAGAGAAAGAGAAGCTGTGAGTGAGAGAGAGAGAAAGAGAGAAAGAGAAGATGTGAGAGAGAGAGAGAGAAAGAGAAGCAGTGAGTGAGAGAGAGAGAGAGAGAAAGAGAAGCTGTGAGTGAGACAGAGAGAGAGATAGAGAAGCTGTGAGAGAGAGAGGGAGGGAGAAAGAGAAGCTGTGAGAGAGAGAGATAAGCTGTGAGTGTGTGTGAGAGAGAAAGAGAAGCTGTGAGTGTGAGAGAGAGAAAGAGAAGCTGTGAGTGAGAGAGAGAGAAAGTAAGAGAAGCTGTGAGTGAGACAGAGAGAAAGAAAGAGAAGCTGTGAGTGAGAGAGAGAGAGAAGATGTGTGTGAGTGATAGAGAAAGAGAAGCTGTGAGTGAGAGAGAGAGAAAGAGAAGCTGTTGGTGAGAGAGAGGGAAAGAGCTGTGAGTGAAAGTGAGAGAGCGAAGCTGTGTGTGTGTGATAGAGAGAAGATGTGAGTGAGAGAGAAAGTGAAGCTGTGAGTGAGAGAGAGAGAGAAGATGTGAGTGAGATAGAGAGAGAAAGAGAAGCTGTGAGTGAGAGAGAGAGAAAGAGAAGCTGTGAGTGAGAGAGAGGGAAAGAGAGAAAGAGAAGATGTGAGAGAGAGAGAGAGAAAGAGAAGCAGTGAGTGAGAGAGTGAGAGAGAGAAAGAGAAGCTGTGAGTGAGACAGAGAGAGAGATAGAGAAGCTGTGAGAGAGAGAGAGGGAGGGAGAAAGAGAAGCTGTGAGAGAGAGAGAGATAAGCTGTGAGTGTGTGTGTGAGAGAAAGAGAAGCTGTGAGTGTGAGAGAGAGAAAGAGAAGCTGTGAGTGAGAGAGAGAAAAAGTAAGAGAAGCTGTGAGTGAGACAGAGAGAAAGAAAGAGAAGCTGTGAGTGAGAGAGAGAGGTAGAAAGATAAGATGTGTGTGTGTGTGAGAGAGAGAGAAGCTGTGAGTGAGAGAGAGAGAGAAAGAGATGCTGTGATTGAGAGAGAGAGAGAGAGAGAGAAATAGAAGCTGTGAGTGAGAGAGAGAGAGAAAGAGAAGCTGTGATTGAGAGTGAGAGAGAGAGAGAAAGAGAAGCTGTGATTGAGAGAGAGAGAAAGAGAAGATGTGAGTGAGAGAGAGGGAGAGAGAGATAGAGAAGATGTGAGTGTGTGAGAGAGAGAAAGAGAAGCAGTGAGTGTGACAGGGAGAGAGTAAAAGAGAAGCTGTGAGTGAGAGAGGGAGAGAAAGAGAAGCTGTGAGTTAGAGAAAGAAAGAAAGAGAAGCAGTGAGTGAGAGAGAGAGAAAGAAAGAGAAGCTGTGAGTGAGAGAGAGAGAGAAGCTGTGAGTGAGTGAGAGAGAGAAAGAGAAGCTGTGTGTGTGTGTGAGAGAGAAAGAGAAGCTGTGAGTGAGAGAGAGAGCAAAAGAATCTGTGTGTGTGTGTGAGAGAGAAAGAGAAGCTGTGAGTGAGAAAGAGAGAGAAAGAGAAGCTGTTGGTGAGAGAGAGGGAAAGAGCTGTGAGTGAGAGTGAGAGAGCGAAGCTGTGTGTGTGTGAGAGAGAGAAGATGTGAGTGAGAGAGAAAGTGAAGCTGTGAGTGAGAGAGAGAGAGAGAAGATGTGTGTGAGTGATAGAGAAAGAGAAGCTGTGAGTGAGAGAGAGAGAAAGAGAAGCTGTGAGTGGAGAGAGGGAAAGAGAGAAAGAGAAGATGTGAGTGAGAGAGAGAGAGAAAGAGAAGCAGTGAGTGAGAGAGAGAGAGAGAAAGAGAAGCTGTGAGTGAGACAGAGAGAGAGAAAGAGAAGCTGTGAGAGAGAGAGAGGGAGGGAGAAAGAGAAGCTGTGAGAGAGAGAGAGATAAGCTGTGAGTGTGTGTGTGAGAGAAAGAGAAGCTGTGAGTGAGAGAGAGAGAAAGAAAGAGAAATTAGAGTGAGAAAGAGAGAGAAAAAGAGAAGCTGTGAGTGGGAGAGAGAGAAAGAGAGTCTGTGAGTGAGAGAGAGAAGCTGTGAGTGAGAGAGAGAGAGAGAGCCTCAGTGAGTGAGAGAGAGAGAAAGAGAAGCTGTTAATGAGAGAGAGAGAGAAAGAGAAGCTGTGAGTGAGAGAGAGAGAAAGAGAAGCTGTGAGTGAGAGAGAGAGAGAGAAAGAGAAATTAGAGTGAGAAAGAGAGAGAGAAAGAGAAGCTGTGAGAGGGAGAGAGAGAAAGAGTGTCTGTGAGTGAGAGAGAGAGAAAGAGAAGCTGTGAGTGAGAGAGAGAGAGAAGCTGTGAGTGAGAGAGAAGGATAAGCCGTGAGAGAAAGGGAAGCTGTAAATGAGAGAGAGAGAGAGAAAGAGAAGATGTGTGAGAGAGAGAGAGAGAGAAAGAGAAGCAGTGAGTGAGAGAGAAAGAAAAAGAGAAGCTGTGAGTGAGAATGAGATAGAAAGAGAAGCTGTGAGTGAGTGAGAGAGAGATAGAGAAAGAGAAGCTGTGAGAGAGAAAGAGAGAAGCTGTGAGTGAGAGAGTGAGAGAGAGAGAGAAAGAGAAGCTGTGAGTGAGTGAGAGAGAAAGAAAGAGAAGCTGTGAGTGAGAGAGAGAGAGAAGCTGTGAGTGAGTGAGAGAGAGAAAGAGAAGCTGTTAATGAGAGAGAGAGAGAAAGAGAAGCTGTGAGTGAGAGAGAGAGAAAGAGAAGCTGTGAGTGTGTGTGAGAGAGAGAAAGAGAAATTAGAGTGAGAAAGTGAGAGAGAAAGAGAAGCTGTGAGTGGGAGAGAGAGAAAGAGTGTCTGTGAGTGAGAGAGAGAGAAAGAGAAGCTGTGAGTGAGAGAGAGAGAAGCTGTGAGTGAGAGAGAAGGATAAGCCGTGAGAGAAAGGGAAGCTGTAAATGAGAGAGAGAGAGAAAGAGAAGATGTGTGTGAGAGAGAGAGAGAGAAAGAGAAGCAGTGAGTGAGAGAGAAAGAAAAAGAGAAGCTGTGAGTGAGAATGAGATAGAAAGAGAAGCTGTGAGTGAGTGAGAGAGAGAGAGAGAAAGAGAAGCTGTGTGAGAGAAAGAGAGAAGCTGTGAGTGAGAGAGAGAAAGAGAAGCTGTGAGTGAGTGAGAGAGAAAGAAAGAGAAGCTGTGAGTGAGAGAGAGAGAGAAGCTGTGAGTGAGTGAGAGAGAGAAAGAGAAGCAGTGAGTGAGAGAGAGAGAGAAAGAGAAGCTGTGAGTTAGAGAAAGAAAGAAAGAGAAGCAGTGAGTGAGAGAGAGAGAAAGAAAGAGAAGCTGTGAGTGAGAGAGAGAGAAGCTGTGAGTGAGTGAGAGAGAAAAAGAGAAGCTGTGTGTGAGAGAGAGAGGGAAAGAGAAGCTGTGAGTGAGAGAGAGAGAGAGAAAAAGAAGCTGTGTGTGTGTGAGAGAGAGAAAGAGAAGCTATGAGTGAGATAGAGAGAGAAAGAGAAGCTGTTGGTGAGAGAGAGGGAAAGAGCTGTGAGTGAAAGTGAGAGAGCGAGGCTGTGTGTGTGTGATAGAGAGAAGATGTGAGTGAGAGAGAAAGTGAAGCTGTGAGTGAGAGAGAGAGAGAAGATGTGAGTGAGATAGAGAGAGAAAGAGAAGCTGTGAGTGAGAGAGAGAGAAAGAGAGAAAGAGAAGATGTGAGAGAGAGAGAGAGAAAGAGAAGCAGTGAGTGAGAGAGAGAGAGAGAGAAAGAGAAGCTGTGAGTGAGACAGAGAGAGAGATAGAGAAGCTGTGAGAGAGAGAGGGAGGGAGAAAGAGAAGCTGTGAGAGAGAGAGATAAGCTGTGAGTGTGTGTGAGAGAGAAAGAGAAGCTGTGAGTGTGAGAGAGAGAAAGAGAAGCTGTGAGTGAGAGAGAGAGAAAGTAAGAGAAGCTGTGAGTGAGACAGAGAGAAAGAAAGAGAAGCTGTGAGTGAGAAGGAGAGGTAGAAAGATAAGATGTGTGTGTGTGAGAGAGAGAGAGAAGCTGTGAGTGATAGAGAGAGAGAAAGAGATGCTGTGATTGAGAGAGAGAGAGAGAAATAGAAGCTGTGAGTGAGAGAGAGAGAAAGAGAAGCTGTGATTGAGAGTGAGAGAGAGAGAGAAAGAGAAGCTGTGATTGAGAGAGAGAGAAAGAGAAGATGTGAGTGAGAGAGAGGGAGAGAGAGAAAGAGAAGATGTGAGTGTGTGAGAGAGAGAAAGAGAAGCAGTTAGTGTGACAGGGAGAGAGTAAAAGAGAAGCTGTGAGTGAGAGAGAGAGAGAGAAAGAGAAGCTGTGAGTTAGAGAAAGAAAGAAAGAGAAGCAGTGAGTGAGAGAGAGAGAAAGAAAGAGAAGCTGTGAGTGAGAGAGAGAGAGAGAAGCTGTGAGTGAGTGAGAGAGAGAAAGAGAAGCTGTGTGTGTGTCAGAGAGAGAAAGAGAAGCTGTGAGTGAGAGAGAGAGAGCAAAAGAATCTGTGTGTGTGAGAGAGAGAGAAAGAGAAGCTGTGAGTGAGATAGAGAGAGAAAGAGAAGCTTTTGGTGAGAGAGAGGGAAAGAGCTGTGAGTGAGAGTGAGAGTGAGAGAGCGAAGCTGTGTGTGTGTGAGAGAGAGAAGATGTGAGTGAGAGAGAAAGTGAAGCTGTGAGTGAGAGAGAGAGAGAGAAGATGTGTGTGAGTGATAGAGAAAGAGAAGCTGTGAGTGAGAGAGAGAGAAAGAGAAGCTGTGAGTGAGAGAGAGGGAAAGAGAGAAAGAGAAGATGTGAGTGAGAGAGAGAGAGAAAGAGAAGCAGTGAGTGAGAGAGAGAGAGAGAAAGAGAAGCTGTGAGTGAGACAGAGAGAAAGAGAAGCTGTGAGAGAGAGAGGGAGGGAGAAAGAGAAGCTGTGAGAGAGAGAGATAAGCTGTGAGTGTGTGTGTGAGAGAAAGAGAACCTGTGAGTGAGAGAGAGAGAAAGAAAGAGAAATTAGAGTGAGAAAGAGAGAGAAAAAGAGAAGCTGTGAGTGGGAGAGAGAGAAAGAGAGTCTGTGAGTGAGAGAGCCTCTGTGAGTGAGAGAGAGAGAGCCTCTGTGAGTGAGAGAGAGAGAAAGAGAAGTTGTTAATGAGAGAGAGAGAGAAAGAGAAGCTGTGAGTGAGAGAGAGAGAAAGAGAAGCTGTGAGTGAGAGAGAGAGAGAGAAAGAGAAATTAGAGTGAGAAAGAGAGAGAGAAAGAGAAGCTGTGAGAGGGAGAGAGAGAAAGAGTGTCTGTGAGTGAGAGAGAGAGAAAGAGAAGCTGTGAGTGAGAGAGAGAGAGAAGCTGTGAGTGAGAGAGAAGGATAAGCCGTGAGAGAAAGGGAAGCTGTAAATGAGAGAGAGAGAGAGAAAGAGAAGATGTGTGTGAGAGAGAGAGAGAGAAAGAGAAGCAGTGAGTGAGAGAGAAAGAAAAAGAGAAGCTGTGAGTGAGAATGAGATAGAAAGAGAAGCTGTGAGTGAGTGAGAGAGAGATAGAGAAAGAGAAGCTGTGAGAGAGAAAGAGAGAAGCTGTGAGTGAGAGAGTGAGAGAGAGAGAAAGAGAAGCTGTGAGTGAGTGAGAGAGAAAGAAAGAGAAGCTGTGAGTGAGAGAGAGAGAGAAGCTGTGAGTGTGAGAGAGAGAAAGAGAAGCAGTAAGTGCGAAAGAGAGAGAAAGAGAAGCTGTGAGTTAGAGAAAGAAAGAAAGAGAAGCAGTGAGTGAGAGTGAGAGAAAGAAAGAGAAGCTGTGAGTGAGAGAGAGAGAAGCTGTGAGTGAGTGAGAGAGAGAAAGAGAAGCTGTGTGTGTGAGAGAGAGAAAGAGTGTCTGTGAGTGAGAGAGAGAGAGAGAGAAAGAGAAATTAGAGTGAGAAAGAGAGAGAGAAAGAGAAGCTGTGAGAGGGAGAGAGAGAAAGAGTGTCTGTGAGTGAGAGAGAGAGAAAGAGAAGCTGTGAGTGAGAGAGAGAGAGAAGCTGTGAGTGAGAGAGAAGGATAAGCCGTGAGAGAAAGGGAAGCTGTAAATGATAGAGAGAGAGAGAAAGAGAAGATGTGTGTGAGAGAGAGAGAGAGAAAGAGAAGCAGTGAGTGAGAGAGAAAGAAAAAGAGAAGCTGTGAGTGAGAATGAGATAGAAAGAGAAGCTGTGAGTGAGTGAGAGAGAGATAGAGAAAGAGAAGCTGTGAGAGAGAAACAGAGAAGCTGTGAGTGAGAGAGTGAGAGAGAGAGAGAAAGAGAAGCTGTGAGTGAGTGAGAGAGAAAGAAAGAGAAGCTGTGAGTGAGAGAGAGAGAAGCTGTGAGTGAGTGAGTGAGAGAGAGAAAGAGAAGCAGTGAGTGAGAGAGAGAGAGAAAGAGAAGCTGTGAGTTAGAGAAAGAAAGAAAGAGAAGCAGTGAGTGAGAGAGAGAGAAAGAAAGAGAAGCTGTGAGTGAGAGAGAGAGAAGCTGTGAGTGAGTGAGAGAGAGAAAGAGAAGCTGTGTGTGAGAGAGAGAGGGAAAGAGAAGCTGTGAGTGAGAGAGAGAGAGAAAAAGAAGCTGTGTGTGTGTGAGAGAGAGAAAGAGAAGCTATGAGTGAGATAGAGAGAGAAAGAGAAGCTGTTGGTGAGAGAGAGGGAAAGAGCTGTGAGTGAAAGTGAGAGAGCGAAGCTGTGTGTGTGTGATAGAGAGAAGATGTGAGTGAGAGAGAAAGTGAAGCTGTGAGTGAGAGAGAGAGAAGATGTGAGTGAGATAGAGAGAGAAAGAGAAGCTGTGAGTGAGAGAGAGAGAAAGAGAAGCTGTGAGTGAGAGAGAGGGAAAGAGAGAAAGAGAAGATGTGAGAGAGAGAGAGAGAGAAGCAGTGAGTGAGAGAGAGAGAGAGAGAGAAGCTGTGAGTGAGACAGAGAGAGAGATAGAGAAGCTGTGAGAGAGAGAGGGAGGGAGAAAGAGAAGCTGTGAGAGAGAGAGAGATAAGCTGTGAGTGTGTGTGAGAGAGAAAGAGAAGCTGTGAGTGTGAGAGAGAGAAAGAGAAGCTGTGAGTGAGAGAGAGAGAAAGTAAGAGAAGCTGTGAGTGAGACAGAGAGAAAGAGAGAGAAGCTGTGAGTGAGAGAGAGAGGTAGAAAGATAAGATGTGTGTGTGTGTGTGAGAGAGAGAGAGAAGCTGTGAGTGAGAGAGAGAGAGAAAGAGATGCTGTGATTGAGAGAGAGAGAGAGAGAAATAGAAGCTGTGAGTGAGAAAGAGAGAGAAAGAGAAGCTGTGATTGAGAGTGAGAGAGAGAGAGAAAGAGAAGCTGTGATTGAGAGAGAGAGAGAGAAGATGTGAGTGAGAGAGAGGGAGAGAGAGAGAGAGAAGCTGTAAGTGAGTGAGAGAGAGAAAGAGAAGCAGTGAGTGAGAGAGAGAGAGAAAGAGAAGCTGTGAGTTAGAGAAAGAAAGAAAGAGAAGCAGTGAGTGAGAGAGAGAGAAAGAAAGAAAGAGAAGCTGTGAGTGAGAGAGAGAGAAGCTGTGAGTGAGTGAGAGAGAGAAAGAGAAGCTGTGTGTGAGAGAGAGGGGGAAAGAGAAGCTGTGAGTGAGAGAGAGAGAGAAAAAGAAGCTGTGTGTGTGTGAGAGAGAGAAAGAGAAGCTATGAGTGAGATAGAGAGAGAAAGAGAAGCTGTTGGTGAGAGAGAGGGAAAGAGCTGTGAGTGAAAGTGAGAGAGCGAAGCTGTGTGTGTGTGATAGAGAGAAGATGTGAGTGAGAGAGAAAGTGAAGCTGTGAGTGAGAGAGAGAGAGAAGATGTGAGTGAGATAGAGAGAGAAAGAGAAGCTGTGAGTGAGAGAGAGAGAAAGAGAAGCTGTGAGTGAGAGAGAGGGAAAGAGAGAAAGAGAAGATGTGTGAGAGAGAGAGAGAAGCAGTGAGTGAGAGAGAGAGAGAGAGAAAGAGAAGCTGTGAGTGAGACAGAGAGAGAGATAGAGAAGCTGTGAGAGAGAGAGGGAGGGAGAAAGAGAAGTTGTGAGAGAGAGAGAGATAAGCTGTGAGTGTGTGTGAGAGAGAAAGAGAAGCTGTGAGTGTGTGAGAGAGAAAGAGAAGCTGTGAGTGAGAGAGAGAAAGTAAGAGAAGCTGTGAGTGAGACAGAGAGAAAGAGAGAGAAGCTGTGAGTGAGAGAGAGAGGTAGAAAGATAAGATGTGTGTGTGTGAGAGAGAGAGAGAAGCTGTGAGTGAGAGAGAGAGAGAAAGAGATGCTGTGATTGAGAGAGAGAGAGAGAGAGAGAAATAGAAGCTGTGAGTGAGAAAGAGAGAGAAAGAGAAGCTGTGATTGAGAGTGAGAGAGAGAGAGAAAGAGAAGCTGTGATTGAGAGAGAGAGAAAGAGAAGATGTGAGTGAGAGAGAGGGAGAGAGAGAAAGAGAAGATGTGAGTGTGTGAGAGAGAGAAAGAGAAGCAGTGAGTGTGACAGGGAGAGAGTAAAAGAGAAGCTGTGAGTGAGAGAGAGAGAGAAAGAGAAGCTGTGAGTTAGAGAAAGAAAGAAAGAGAAGCAGTGAGTGAGAGAGAGAGAAAGAAAGAGAAGCTGTGAGAGAGAGAGGGAGGGAGAAAGAGAAGTTGTGTGAGAGAGAGAGATAAGCTGTGAGTGTGTGTGAGAGAGAAAGAGAAGCTGTGAGTGTGAGAGAGAGAAAGAGAAGCTGTGAGTGAGAGAGAGAGAAAGTAAGAGAAGCTGTGAGTGAGACAGAGAGAAAGAAAGAGAAGCTGTGAGTGAGAGAGAGAGGTAGAAAGATAAGATGTGTGTGTGAGAGAGAGAGAGAGAAGCTGTGAGTGAGAGAGAGAGAGAAAGAGACGCTGTGATTGAGAGAGAGAGAGAGAAATAGAAGCTGTGAGTGAGAGAGAGAGAAAGAGAAGCTGTGATTGAGAGTGAGAGAGAGAGAGAAAGAGAAGCTGTGATTGAGAGAGAGAGAAAGAGAAGATGTGAGTGAGAGAGAGGGAGAGAGAGAAAGAGAAGATGTGAGTGTGTGAGAGAGAGAAAGAGAAGCAGTGAGTGTGACAGGGAGAGAGTAAAAGAGAAGCTGTGAGTGAGAGAGAGAGAGAGAAAGAGAAGCTGTGAGTTAGAGAAAGAAAGAAAGAGAAGCAGTGAGTGAGAGAGAGAGAGAGAAAGAGAAGCTGTGAGTGAGAGAGAGAGAGAAGCTGTGAGTGAGTGAGAGAGAGAAAGAGAAGCTGTGTGTGTGTGAGAGAGAGAAAGAGAAGCTGTGAGTGAGAGAGAGAGAGCAAAAGAATCTGTGTGTGTGTGAGAGAGAGAAAGAGAAGCTGTGAGTGAGATAGAGAGAGAAAGAGAAACTTTTGGTGAGAGAGAGGGAAAGAGCTGTGAGTGAGAGTGAGAGTGAGAGAGCGAAGCTGTGTGTGTGTGAGAGAGAGAAGATGTGAGTGAGAGAGAAAGTGAAGCTGTGAGTGAGAGAGAGAGAGAGAAGATGTGTGTGAGTGATAGAGAAAGAGAAGCTGTGAGTGAGAGAGAGAGAAAGAGAAGCTGTGAGTGAGAGAGAGGGAAAGAGAGAAAGAGAAGATGTGAGTGAGAGAGAGAGAGAAAGAGAAGCAGTGAGTGAGAGAGAGAGAGAGAAAGAGAAGCTGTGAGTGAGACAGAGAGAAAGAGAAGCTGTGAGAGAGAGAGGGAGGGAGAAAGAGAAGCTGTGAGAGAGAGAGATAAGCTGTGAGTGTGTGTGTGAGAGAAAGAGAAGCTGTGAGTGAGAGAGAGAGAAAGAAAGAGAAATTAGAGTGAGAAAGAGAGAGAAAAAGAGAAGCTGTGAGTGGGAGAGAGAGAAAGAGAGTCTGTGAGTGAGAGAGCCTCTGTGAGTGAGAGAGAGAGAGCCTCTGTGAGTGAGAGAGAGAGAAAGAGAAGCTGTTAATGAGAGAGAGAGAGAAAGAGAAGCTGTGAGTGAGAGAGAGAGAAAGAGAAGCTGTGAGTGAGAGAGAGAGAGAGAAAGAGAAATTAGAGTGAGAAAGAGAGAGAGAAAGAGAAGCTGTGAGAGGGAGAGAGAGAAAGAGTGTCTGTGAGTGAGAGAGAGAGAAAGAGAAGCTGTGAGTGAGAGAGAGAGAGAAGCTGTGAGTGAGAGAGAAGGATAAGCCGTGAGAGAAAGGGAAGCTGTAAATGAGAGAGAGAGAGAGAAAGAGAAGATGTGTGTGTGAGAGAGAGAGAGAAAGAGAAGCAGTGAGTGAGAGAGAAAGAAAAAGAGAAGCTGTGAGTGAGAATGAGATAGAAAGAGAAGCTGTGAGTGAGTGAGAGAGAGATAGAGAAAGAGAAGCTGTGAGAGAGAAAGAGAGAAGCTGTGAGTGAGAGAGTGAGAGAGAGAGAGAAAGAGAAGCTGTGAGTGAGTGAGAGAGAAAGAAAGAGAAGCTGTGAGTGAGAGAGAGAGAGAAGCTGTGAGTGTGTGAGAGAGAAAGAGAAGCAGTAAGTGCAAGAGAGAGAGAAAGAGAAGCTGTGAGTTAGAGAAAGAAAGAAAGAGAAGCAGTGAGTGAGAGAGAGAGAAAGAAAGAGAAGCTGTGAGTGAGAGAGAGAGAAGCTGTGAGTGAGTGAGAGAGAGAAAGAGAAGCTGTGTGTGAGAGAGAGAGAAAGAGTGTCTGTGAGTGAGAGAGAGAGAGAGAAAGAGAAATTAGAGTGAGAAAGAGAGAGAGAAAGAGAAGCTGTGAGAGGGAGAGAGAGAAAGAGTGTCTGTGAGTGAGAGAGAGAGAAAGAGAAGCTGTGAGTGAGAGAGAGAGAGAAGCTGTGAGTGAGAGAGAAGGATAAGCCGTGAGAGAAAGGGAAGCTGTAAATGATAGAGAGAGAGAGAAAGAGAAGATGTGTGTGTGAGAGAGAGAGAGAAAGAGAAGCAGTGAGTGAGAGAGAAAGAAAAAGAGAAGCTGTGAGTGAGAATGAGATAGAAAGAGAAGCTGTGAGTGAGTGAGAGAGAGATAGAGAAAGAGAAGCTGTGAGAGAGAAACAGAGAAGCTGTGAGTGAGAGAGTGAGAGAGAGAGAGAAAGAGAAGCTGTGAGTGAGTGAGAGAGAAAGAAAGAGAAGCTGTGAGTGAGAGAGAGAGAAGCTGTGAGTGAGTGAGAGAGAGAAAGAGAAGCAGTGAGTGAGAGAGAGAGAGAAAGAGAAGCTGTGAGTTAGAGAAAGAAAGAAAGAGAAGTAGTGAGTGAGAGAGAGAGAAAGAAAGAGAAGCTGTGAGTGAGAGAGAGAGAAGCTGTGAGTGAGAGAGAGAGAAAGTAAGAGAAGCTGTGAGTGAGACAGAGAGGGAAAGAGAAGCTGTGAGTGAGAGAGAGAGAGAAAAAGAAGCTGTGTGTGTGTGAGAGAGAGAAAGAGAAGCTATGAGTGAGATAGAGAGAGAAAGAGAAGCTGTTGGTGAGAGAGAGGGAAAGAGCTGTGAGTGAAAGTGAGAGAGCGAAGCTGTGTGTGTGTGATAGAGAGAAGATGTGAGTGAGAGAGAAAGTGAAGCTGTGAGTGAGAGAGAGAGAGAGAAGATGTGAGTGAGATAGAGAGAAAGAGAAGCTGTGAGTGAGAGAGAGAGAAAGAGAAGCTGTGAGTGAGAGAGAGGGAAAGAGAGAAAGAGAAGATGTGAGAGAGAGAGAGAGAGAAGCAGTGAGTGAGAGGGAGAGAGAGAGAGAAGCTGTGAGTGAGACAGAGAGAGAGATAGAGAAGCTGTGAGAGAGAGAGGGAGGGAGAAAGAGAAGCTGTGAGAGAGAGAGAGATAAGCTGTGAGTGTGTGTGAGAGAGAAAGAGAAGCTGTGAGTGTGAGAGAGAGAAAGAGAAGCTGTGAGTGAGAGAGAGAGAAAGTAAGAGAAGCTGTGAGTGAGACAGAGAGAAAGAGAGAGAAGCTGTGAGTGAGAGAGAGAGGTAGAAAGATAAGATGTGTGTGTGTGAGAGAGAGAGAGAGAAGCTGTGAGTGAGAGAGAGAGAGAAAGAGATGCTGTGATTGAGAGAGAGAGAGAGAAATAGAAGCTGTGAGTGAGAAAGAGAGAGAAAGAGAACCTGTGATTGAGAGTGAGAGAGAGAGAGAAAGAGAAGCTGTGATTGAGAGAGAGAGAAAGAGAAGATGTGAGTGAGAGAGAGGGAGAGAGAGAAAGAGAAGATGTGAGTGTGTGAGAGAGAGAAAGAGAAGCAGTGAGTGTGACAGGGAGAGAGTAAAAGAGAAGCTGTGAGTGAGAGAGAGAGAGAGAAAGAGAAGCTGTGAGTTAGAGAAAGAAAGAAAGAGAAGCAGTGAGTGAGAGAGAGAGAAAGAAAGAGAAGCTGTGAGTGAGAGAGAGAGAGAAGCTGTGAGTGAGTGAGAGAGAGAAAGAGAAGCTGTGTGTGTGAGAGAGAGAGAAAGAGAAGCTGTGAGTGAGAGAGAGCAAAAGAATCTGTGTGTGTGTGTGAGAGAGAAAGAGAAGCTGTGAGTGAGATAGAGAGAGAAAGAGAAGCTTTTGGTGAGAGAGAGGGAAAGAGCTGTGAGTGAGAGTGAGAGTGAGAGAGCGAAGCTGTGTGTGTGTGAGAGAGAGAAGATGTGAGTGAGAGAGAAAGTGAAGCTGTGAGTGAGAGAGAGAGAGAGAAGATGTGTGTGAGTGATAGAGAAAGAGAAGCTGTGAGTGAGAGAGAGAGAAAGAGAAGCTGTGAGTGAGAGAGAGGGAAAGAGAGAAAGAGAAGATGTGAGTGAGAGAGAGAGAGAAAGAGAAGCAGTGAGTGAGAGAGAGAGAGAGAAAGAGAAGCTGTGAGTGAGACAGAGAGAAAGAGAAACTGTGAGAGAGAGAGGGAGGGAGAAAGAGAAGCTGTGAGAGAGAGAGATAAGCTGTGAGTGTGTGTGTGAGAGAAAGAGAAGCTGTGAGTGAGAGAGAGAGAAAGAAAGAGAAATTAGAGTGAGAAAGAGAGAGAAAAAGAGAAGCTGTGAGTGGGAGAGAGAGAAAGAGAGTCTGTGAGTGAGAGAGCCTCTGTGAGTGAGAGAGAGAGAGCCTCTGTGAGTGAGAGAGAGAGAAAGAGAAGCTGTTAATGAGAGAGAGAGAGAAAGAGAAGCTGTGAGTGAGAGAGAGAGAAAGAGAAGCTGTGAGTGAGAGAGAGAGAGAAAGAGAAATTAGAGTGAGAAAGAGAGAGAGAAAGAGAAGCTGTGAGAGGGAGAGAGAGAAAGAGTGTCTGTGAGTGAGAGAGAGAGAAAGAGAAGCTGTGAGTGAGAGAGAGAGAGAAGCTGTGAGTGAGAGAGAAGGATAAGCCGTGAGAGAAAGGGAAGCTGTAAATGAGAGAGAGAGAGAGAAAGAGAAGCTGTGTGTGTGTGAGAGAGAGAGAAAGAGAAGCAGTGAGTGAGAGAGAAAGAAAAAGAGAAGCTGTGAGTGAGAATGAGATAGAAAGAGAAGCTGTGAGTGAGTGAGAGAGAGATAGAGAAAGAGAAGCTGTGAGAGAGAAAGAGAGAAGCTGTGAGTGAGAGAGTGAGAGAGAGAGAGAAAGAGAAGCTGTGAGTGAGTGAGAGAGAAAGAAAGAGAAGCTGTGAGTGAGAGAGAGAGAGAAGCTGTGAGTGTGTGAGAGAGAAAGAGAAGCAGTATGTGCAAGAGAGAGAGAAAGAGAAGCTGTGAGTTAGAGAAAGAAAGAAAGAGAAGCAGTGAGTGAGAGAGAGAGAAAGAAAGAGAAGCTGTGAGTGAGAGAGAGAGAAGCTGTGAGTGAGTGAGAGAGAGAAAGAGAAGCTGTGAGTGAGAGAGAGAGAGAGAAGATGTGTGTGAGTGATAGAGAAAGAGAAGCTGTGAGTGAGAGAGAGAGAAAGAGAAGCTGTGAGTGAGAGAGAGGGAAAGAGAGAAAGAGAAGATGTGAGTGAGAGAGAGAGAGAAAGAGAAGCAGTGAGTGAGAGAGAGAGAGAGAAAGAGAAGCTGTGAGTGAGACAGAGAGAAAGAGAAGCTGTGAGAGAGAGAGGGAGGGAGAAAGAGAAGCTGTGAGAGAGAGAGATAAGCTGTGAGTGTGTGTGTGAGAGAAAGAGAAGCTGTGAGTGAGAGAGAGAGAAAGAAAGAGAAATTAGAGTGAGAAAGAGAGAGAAAAAGAGAAGCTGTGAGTGGGAGAGAGAGAAAGAGAGTCTGTGAGTGAGAGAGCCTCTGTGAGTGAGAGAGAGAGAGCCTCTGTGAGTGAGAGAGAGAGAAAGAGAAGCTGTTAATGAGAGAGAGAGAGAAAGAGAAGCTGTGAGTGAGAGAGAGAGAAAGAGAAGCTGTGAGTGAGAGAGAGAGAGAGAAAGAGAAATTAGAGTGAGAAAGAGAGAGAGAAAGAGAAGCTGTGAGAGGGAGAGAGAGAAAGAGTGTCTGTGAGTGAGAGAGAGAGAAAGAGAAGCTGTGAGTGAGAGAGAGAGAGAAGCTGTGAGTGAGAGAGAAGGATAAGCCGTGAGAGAAAGGGAAGCTGTAAATGAGAGAGAGAGAGAGAAAGAGAAGATGTGTGTGTGAGAGAGAGAGAGAAAGAGAAGCAGTGAGTGAGAGAGAAAGAAAAAGAGAAGCTGTGAGTGAGAATGAGATAGAAAGAGAAGCTGTGAGTGAGTGAGAGAGAGATAGAGAAAGAGAAGCTGTGAGAGAGAAAGAGAGAAGCTGTGAGTGAGAGAGTGAGAGAGAGAGAGAAAGAGAAGCTGTGAGTGAGTGAGAGAGAAAGAAAGAGAAGCTGTGAGTGAGAGAGAGAGAGAAGCTGTGAGTGTGTGAGAGAGAAAGAGAAGCAGTAAGTGCAAGAGAGAGAGAAAGAGAAGCTGTGAGTTAGAGAAAGAAAGAAAGAGAAGCAGTGAGTGAGAGAGAGAGAAAGAAAGAGAAGCTGTGAGTGAGAGAGAGAGAAGCTGTGAGTGAGTGAGAGAGAGAAAGAGAAGCTGTGTGTGAGAGAGAGAGAAAGAGTGTCTGTGAGTGAGAGAGAGAGAGAGAAAGAGAAATTAGAGTGAGAAAGAGAGAGAGAAAGAGAAGCTGTGAGAGGGAGAGAGAGAAAGAGTGTCTGTGAGTGAGAGAGAGAGAAAGAGAAGCTGTGAGTGAGAGAGAGAGAGAAGCTGTGAGTGAGAGAGAAGGATAAGCCGTGAGAGAAAGGGAAGCTGTAAATGATAGAGAGAGAGAGAAAGAGAAGATGTGTGTGTGAGAGAGAGAGAGAAAGAGAAGCAGTGAGTGAGAGAGAAAGAAAAAGAGAAGCTGTGAGTGAGAATGAGATAGAAAGAGAAGCTGTGAGTGAGTGAGAGAGAGATAGAGAAAGAGAAGCTGTGAGAGAGAAACAGAGAAGCTGTGAGTGAGAGAGTGAGAGAGAGAGAGAAAGAGAAGCTGTGAGTGAGTGAGAGAGAAAGAAAGAGAAGCTGTGAGTGAGAGAGAGAGAAGCTGTGAGTGAGTGAGAGAGAGAAAGAGAAGCAGTGAGTGAGAGAGAGAGAGAAAGAGAAGCTGTGAGTTAGAGAAAGAAAGAAAGAGAAGTAGTGAGTGAGAGAGAGAGAAAGAAAGAGAAGCTGTGAGTGAGAGAGAGAGAAGCTGTGAGTGAGAGAGAGAGAAAGTAAGAGAAGCTGTGAGTGAGACAGAGAGGGAAAGAGAAGCTGTGAGTGAGAGAGAGAGAGAAAAAGAAGCTGTGTGTGTGTGAGAGAGAGAAAGAGAAGCTATGAGTGAGATAGAGAGAGAAAGAGAAGCTGTTGGTGAGAGAGAGGGAAAGAGCTGTGAGTGAAAGTGAGAGAGCGAAGCTGTGTGTGTGTGATAGAGAGAAGATGTGAGTGAGAGAGAAAGTGAAGCTGTGAGTGAGAGAGAGAGAGAGAAGATGTGAGTGAGATAGAGAGAAAGAGAAGCTGTGAGTGAGAGAGAGAGAAAGAGAAGCTGTGAGTGAGAGAGAGGGAAAGAGAGAAAGAGAAGATGTGAGAGAGAGAGAGAGAGAAGCAGTGAGTGAGAGGGAGAGAGAGAGAGAAGCTGTGAGTGAGACAGAGAGAGAGAGAGAGAAGCTGTGAGAGAGAGAGGGAGGGAGAAAGAGAAGCTGTGAGAGAGAGAGAGATAAGCTGTGAGTGTGTGTGAGAGAGAAAGAGAAGCTGTGAGTGTGAGAGAGAGAAAGAGAAGCTGTGAGTGAGAGAGAGAGAAAGTAAGAGAAGCTGTGAGTGAGACAGAGAGAAAGAGAGAGAAGCTGTGAGTGAGAGAGAGAGGTAGAAAGATAAGATGTGTGTGTGTGAGAGAGAGAGAGAGAAGCTGTGAGTGAGAGAGAGAGAGAAAGAGATGCTGTGATTGAGAGAGAGAGAGAGAAATAGAAGCTGTGAGTGAGAAAGAGAGAGAAAGAGAACCTGTGATTGAGAGTGAGAGAGAGAGAGAAAGAGAAGCTGTGATTGAGAGAGAGAGAAAGAGAAGATGTGAGTGAGAGAGAGGGAGAGAGAGAAAGAGAAGATGTGAGTGTGTGAGAGAGAGAAAGAGAAGCAGTGAGTGTGACAGGGAGAGAGTAAAAGAGAAGCTGTGAGTGAGAGAGAGAGAGAGAAAGAGAAGCTGTGAGTTAGAGAAAGAAAGAAAGAGAAGCAGTGAGTGAGAGAGAGAGAAAGAAAGAGAAGCTGTGAGTGAGAGAGAGAGAGAAGCTGTGAGTGAGTGAGAGAGAGAAAGAGAAGCTGTGTGTGTGAGAGAGAGAGAAAGAGAAGCTGTGAGTGAGAGAGAGCAAAAGAATCTGTGTGTGTGTGTGAGAGAGAAAGAGAAGCTGTGAGTGAGATAGAGAGAGAAAGAGAAGCTTTTGGTGAGAGAGAGGGAAAGAGCTGTGAGTGAGAGTGAGAGTGAGAGAGCGAAGCTGTGTGTGTGTGAGAGAGAGAAGATGTGAGTGAGAGAGAAAGTGAAGCTGTGAGTGAGAGAGAGAGAGAGAAGATGTGTGTGAGTGATAGAGAAAGAGAAGCTGTGAGTGAGAGAGAGAGAAAGAGAAGCTGTGAGTGAGAGAGAGGGAAAGAGAGAAAGAGAAGATGTGAGTGAGAGAGAGAGAAAGAGAAGCAGTGAGTGAGAGAGAGAGAGAGAAAGAGAAGCTGTGAGTGAGACAGAGAGAAAGAGAAACTGTGAGAGAGAGAGGGAGGGAGAAAGAGAAGCTGTGAGAGAGAGAGATAAGCTGTGAGTGTGTGTGTGAGAGAAAGAGAAGCTGTGAGTGAGAGAGAGAGAAAGAAAGAGAAATTAGAGTGAGAAAGAGAGAGAAAAAGAGAAGCTGTGAGTGGGAGAGAGAGAAAGAGAGTCTGTGAGTGAGAGAGCCACTGTGAGTGAGAGAGAGAGAGCCTCTGTGAGTGAGAGAGAGAGAAAGAGAAGCTGTTAATGAGAGAGAGAGAGAAAGAGAAGCTGTGAGTGAGAGAGAGAGAAAGAGAAGCTGTGAGTGAGAGAGAGAGAGAAAGAGAAATTAGAGTGAGAAAGAGAGAGAGAAAGAGAAGCTGTGAGAGGGAGAGAGAGAAAGAGTGTCTGTGAGTGAGAGAGAGAGAAAGAGAAGCTGTGAGTGAGAGAGAGAGAGAAGCTGTGAGTGAGAGAGAAGGATAAGCCGTGAGAGAAAGGGAAGCTGTAAATGAGAGAGAGAGAGAGAAAGAGAAGCTGTGTGTGTGTGAGAGAGAGAGAAAGAGAAGCAGTGAGTGAGAGAGAAAGAAAAAGAGAAGCTGTGAGTGAGAATGAGATAGAAAGAGAAGCTGTGAGTGAGTGAGAGAGAGATAGAGAAAGAGAAGCTGTGAGAGAGAAAGAGAGAAGCTGTGAGTGAGAGAGTGAGAGAGAGAGAGAAAGAGAAGCTGTGAGTGAGTGAGAGAGAAAGAAAGAGAAGCTGTGAGTGAGAGAGAGAGAGAAGCTGTGAGTGTGTGAGAGAGAAAGAGAAGCAGTATGTGCAAGAGAGAGAGAAAGAGAAGCTGTGAGTTAGAGAAAGAAAGAAAGAGAAGCAGTGAGTGAGAGAGAGAGAAAGAAAGAGAAGCTGTGAGTGAGAGAGAGAGAAGCTGTGAGTGAGTGAGAGAGAGAAAGAGAAGCTGTGTGTGTGAGAGAGAGAAAGAGTGTCTGTGAGTGAGAGAGAGAGAGAGAAAGAGAAATTAGAGTGAGAAAGAGAGAGAGAAAGAGAAGCTGTGAGAGGGAGAGAGAGAAAGAGTGTCTGTGAGTGAGAGAGAGAGAAAGAGAAGCTGTGAGTGAGAGAGAGAGAGAAGCTGTGAGTGAGAGAGAAGGATAAGCCGTGAGAGAAAGGGAAGCTGTAAATGATAGAGAGAGAGAGAAAGAGAAGATGTGTGTGTGAGAGAGAGAGAGAAAGAGAAGCAGTGAGTGAGAGAGAAAGAAAAAGAGAAGCTGTGAGTGAGAATGAGATAGAAAGAGAAGCTGTGAGTGAGTGAGAGAGAGATAGAGAAAGAGAAGCTGTGAGAGAGAAACAGAGAAGCTGTGAGTGAGAGAGTGAGAGAGAGAGAGAAAGAGAAGCTGTGAGTGAGTGAGAGAGAAAGAAAGAGAAGCTGTGAGTGAGAGAGAGAGAAGCTGTGAGTGAGTGAGAGAGAGAAAGAGAAGCAGTGAGTGAGAGAGAGAGAGAAAGAGAAGCTGTGAGTTAGAGAAAGAAAGAAAGAGAAGCAGTGAGTGAGAGAGAGAGAAAGAAAGAGAAGCTGTGAGTGAGAGAGAGAGAAGCTGTGAGTGAGTGAGAGAGAGAAAGAGAAGCTGTGTGTGAGAGAGAAAGGGAAAGAGAAGCTGTGAGTGAGAGAGAGAGAGAAAAAGAAGCTGTGTGTGTGTGAGAGAGAAAGAGAAGCTATGAGTGAGATAGAGAGAGAAAGAGAAGCTGTTGGTGAGAGAGAGGGAAAGAGCTGTGAGTGAAAGTGAGAGAGCGAAGCTGTGTGTGTGTGATAGAGAGAAGATGTGAGTGAGAGAGAAAGTGAAGCTGTGAGTGAGAGAGAGAGAGAGAAGATGTGAGTGAGATAGAGAGAGAAAGAGAAGCTGTGAGTGAGAGAGAGAGAAAGAGAAGCTGTGAGTGAGAGAGAGGGAAAGAGAGAAAGAGAAGATGTGAGAGAGAGAGAGAGAGAAGCAGTGAGTGAGAGAGAGAGAGAGAGAGAAGCTGTGAGTGAGACAGAGAGAGAGATAGAGAAGCTGTGAGAGAGAGAGGGAGGGAGAAAGAGAAGCTGTGAGAGAGAGAGAGATAAGCTGTGAGTGTGTGTGAGAGAGAAAGAGAAGCTGTGAGTGTGAGAGAGAGAAAGAGAAGCTGTGAGTGAGAGAGAGAGAAAGTAAGAGAAGCTGTGAGTGAGACAGAGAGAAAGAGAGAGAAGCTGTGAGTGAGAGAGAGAGGTAGAAAGATAAGATGTGTGTGTGTGAGAGAGAGAGAGAAGCTGTGAGTGAGAAAGAGAGAGAAAGAGAAGCTGTGATTGAGAGTGAGAGAGAGAGAGAAAGAGAAGCTGTGACTGAGAGAGAGAGAAAGAGAAGATGTGAGTGAGAGAGAGGGAGAGAGAGAGAGAGAAGCTGTGAGTGAGTGAGAGAGAGAAAGAGAAGCAGTGAGTGAGAGAGAGAGAGAAAGAGAAGCTGTGAGTTAGAGAAAGAAAGAAAGAGAAGCAGTGAGTGAGAGAGAGAGAAAGAAAGAGAAGCTGTGAGTGAGAGAGAGAGAAGCTGTGAGTGAGTGAGAGAGAGAAAGAGAAGCTGTGTGTGAGAGAGAGAGGGAAAGAGAAGCTGTGAGTGAGAGAGAGAGAGAAAAAGAAGCTGTGTGTGTGTGAGAGAGAGAAAGAGAAGCTATGAGTGAGATAGAGAGAGAAAGAGAAGCTGTTGGTGAGAGAGAGGGAAAGAGCTGTGAGTGAAAGTGAGAGAGCGAAGCTGTGTGTGTGTGATAGAGAGAAGATGTGAGTGAGAGAGAAAGTGAAGCTGTGAGTGAGAGAGAGAGAGAGAAGATGTGAGTGAGATAGAGAGAGAAAGAGAAGCTGTGAGTGAGAGAGAGAGAAAGAGAAGCTGTGAGTGAGAGAGAGGGAAAGAGAGAAAGAGAAGATGTGAGAGAGAGAGAGAGAAGCAGTGAGTGAGAGAGAGAGAGAGAGAGAAAGAGAAGCTGTGAGTGAGACAGAGAGAGAGATAGAGAAGCTGTGAGAGAGAGAGGGAGGGAGAAAGAGAAGTTGTGAGAGAGAGAGATAAGCTGTGAGTGTGTGTGAGAGAGAAAGAGAAGCTGTGAGTGTGAGAGAGAGAAAGAGAAGCTGTGAGTGAGAGAGAGAGAAAGTAAGAGAAGCTGTGAGTGAGACAGAGAGAAAGAGAGAGAAGCTGTGAGTGAGAGAGAGAGGTAGAAAGATAAGATGTGTGTGTGTGAGATAGAGAGAGAAGCTGTGAGTGAGAGAGAGAGAGAAAGAGATGCTGTGATTGAGAGAGAGAGAGAGAAATAGAAGCTGTGAGTGAGAAAGAGAGAGAAAGAGAAGCTGTGATTGAGAGTGAGAGAGAGAGAGAAAGAGAAGCTGTGATTGAGAGAGAGAGAAAGAGAAGATGTGAGTGAGAGAGAGGGAGAGAGAGAAAGAGAAGATGTGAGTGTGTGAGAGAGAGAAAGAGAAGCAGTGAGTGTGACAGGGAGAGAGTAAAAGAGAAGCTGTGAGTGAGAGAGAGAGAGAAAGAGAAGCTGTGAGTTAGAGAAAGAAAGAAAGAGAAGCAGTGAGTGAGAGAGAGAGAAAGAAAGAGAAGCTGTGAGTGAGAGAGAGAGAGAAGCTGTGAGTGAGTGAGAGAGAGAAAGAGAAGCTGTGTGTGTGTGAGAGAGAGAAAGAGAAGCTGTGAGTGAGAGAGAGAGAGCAAAAGAATCTGTGTGTGTGTGAGAAAGAAAGAGAAGCTGTGAGTGAGATAGAGAGAGAAAGAGAAGCTGTTGGTGAGAGAGAGGGAAAGAGCTGTGAGTGAGAGTGAGAGAGCGAAGCTGTGTGTGTGTGAGAGAGAGAAGATGTGAGTGAGAGAGAAAGTGAAGCTGTGAGTGAGAGAGAGAGAGAGAAGATGTGTGTGAGTGATAGAGAAAGAGAAGCTGTGAGTGAGAGAGAGAGAAAGAGAAGCTGTGAGTGAGAGAGAGGGAAAGAGAGAAAGAGAAGATGTGAGTGAGAGAGAGAGAGAAAGAGAAGCAGTGAGTGAGAGAGAGAGAGAGAAAGAGAAGCTGTGAGTGAGACAGAGAGAAAGAGAAGCTGTGAGAGAGAGAGGGAGGGAGAAAGAGAAGCTGTGTGAGAGAGAGAGAGATAAACTGTGAGTGTGTGTGAGAGAGAAAGAGAAGCTGTGAGTGAGAGAGAGAGAAAGAAAGAGAAATTAGAGTGAGAAAGAGAGAGAAAAAGAGAAGCTGTGAGTGGGAGAG
Source organism: Bradypodion pumilum (assembly GCA_035047305.1). Taxonomy (NCBI): domain Eukaryota; kingdom Metazoa; phylum Chordata; class Lepidosauria; order Squamata; family Chamaeleonidae; genus Bradypodion; species Bradypodion pumilum. Next base: position 266,523,588 of record JAWDJD010000001.1, on the reverse strand, counting down.
AGAGAAAGAGAGTCTGTGAGTGAGAGAGAGAAGCTGTGAGTGAGAGAGAGAGAGCCTCTGTGAGTGAGAGAGAGAGAAAGAGAAGCTGTTAATGAGAGAGAGAGAGAAAGAGAAGCTGTGAGTGAGAGAGAGAGAAAGAGAAGCTGTGAGTGAGAGAGAGAGAGAGAAAGAGAAATTAGAGTGAGAAAGAGAGAGAGAAAGAGAAGCTGTGAGAGGGAGAGAGAGAAAGAGTGTCTGTGAGTGAGAGAGAGAGAAAGAGAAGCTGTGAGTGAGAGAGAGAGAGAAGCTGTGAGTGAGAGAGAAGGATAAGCCGTGAGAGAAAGGGAAGCTGTAAATGAGAGAGAGAGAGAGAAAGAGAAGATGTGTGTGTGAGAGAGAGAGAGAAAGAGAAGCAGTGAGTGAGAGAGAAAGAAAAAGAGAAGCTGTGAGTGAGAATGAGATAGAAAGAGAAGCTGTGAGTGAGTGAGAGAGAGATAGAGAAAGAGAAGCTGTGAGAGAGAAAGAGAGAAGCTGTGAGTGAGAGAGTGAGAGAGAGAGAGAAAAAGAAGCTGTGAGTGAGTGAGAGAGAAAGAAAGAGAAGCTGTGAGTGAGAGAGAGAGAAGCTGTGAGTGAGTGAGAGAGAGAAAGAGAAGCAGTGAGTGAGAGAGAGAGAGAAAGAGAAGCTGTGAGTTAGAGAAAGAAAGAAAGAGAAGCAGTGAGTGAGAGAGAGAGAAAGAAAGAGAAGCTGTGAGTGTGAGAGAGAGAAGCTGTGAGTGAGTGAGAGAGAGAAAGAGAAGCTGTGTGTGTGAGAGAGAGAAAGAGTGTCTGTGAGTGAGAGAGAGAGAGAGAAAAAGAAGCTGTGTGTGTGAGAGAGAGAGAAAGAGAAGCTATGAGTGAGATAGAGAGAGAAAGAGAAGCTGTTGGTGAGAGAGAGGGAAAGAGCTGTGAGTGAAAGTGAGAGAGCGAAGCTGTGTGTGTGTGATAGAGAGAAGATGTGAGTGAGAGAGAAAGTGAAGCTGTGAGTGAGAGAGAGAGAGAAGATGTGAGTGAGATAGAGAGAGAAAGAGAAGCTGTGAGTGAGAGAGAGAGAGAAAGAAAGAGAAGCTGTGAGTGAGAGAGAGGGAAAGAGAGAAAGAGAAGATGTGAGAGAGAGAGAGAGAGAGAGAAGCAGTGAGTGAGAGAGAGAGAGAGAGAGAGAGAGAAGCTGTGAGTGAGACAGAGAGAGAGATAGAGAAGCTGTGAGAGAGAGAGGGAGGGAGAAAGAGAAGCTGTGAGAGAGAGAGAGAGATAAGCTGTGAGTGTGTGTGAGAGAGAAAGAGAAGCTGTGAGTGTGTGAGAGAGAAAGAGAAGCTGTGAGTGAGAGAGAGAGAAAGTAAGAGAAGCTGTGAGTGAGACAGAGAGAACGAGAGAGAAGCTGTTAGTGAGAGAGAGAGGTAGAAAGATAAGATGTGTGTGTGTGTGAGAGAGAGAGAAGCTGTGAGTGAGAGAGAGAGAGAAAGAGACGCTGTGATTGAGAGAGAGAGAGAGAGAAATAGAAGCTGTGAGTGAGAAAGAGAGAGAAAGAGAAGATGTGATTGAGAGTGAGAGAGAGAGAGAGAAAGAGAAGCTGTGATTGAGAGAGAGAGAAAGAGAAGATTGAGTGAGAGAGAGGGAGAGAGAGAAAGAGAAGATGTGAGTGTGTGAGAGAGAGAAAGAGAAGCAGTGAGTGTGACAGGGAGAGAGTAAAAGAGAAGCTGTGAGTGAGAGAGAGAGAGAAAGAGAAGCTGTGAGTTAGAGAAAGAAAGAAAGAGAAGCAGTGAGTGAGAGAGAGAGAAAGAAAGAGAAGCTGTGAGTGAGAGAGAGAGAAGCTGTGAGTGAGTGAGAGAGAGAAAGAGAAGCTGTGTGTGTGAGAGAGAGAGAAAGAGAAGCTGTGAGTGAGAGAGAGAGAGCAAAAGAATCTGTGTGTGTGAGAGAGAGAGAGAAAGAGAAGCTGTGAGTGAGATAGAGAGAGAAAGAGAAGCTGTGAGTGAGATAGAGAGAGAAAGAGAAGCTGTTGGTGAGAGAGAGGGAAAGAGCTGTGAGTGAGAGTGAGAGAGGGAAGCTGTGTGTGTGTGTGAGAGAGAAGATGTGAGTGAGAGAGAAAGTGAAGCTGTGAGTGAGAGAGAGAGAAGATGTGTGTGAGTGATAGAGAAAGAGAAGCTGTGAGTGAGAGAGAGAGAAAGAGAAGCTGTGAGTGAGAGAGAGGGAAAGAGAGAAAGAGAAGATGTGAGTGAGAGAGAGAGAGAAAGAGAAGCAGTGAGTGAGAGAGAGAGAGAGAGAAAGAGAAGCTGTGAGTGAGACAGAGAGAGAAGCTGTGAGAGAGAGAGGGAGAGAGAAAGAGAAGCTGTGAGAGAGAGAGAGATAAGCTGTGAGTGTGTGTGTGAGAGAAAGAGAAGCTGTGAGTGAGAGAGAGAGAGCCTCTGTGAGTGAGAGAGAGAGAAAGAGAAGCTTTTAATGAGAGAGAGAGAGAAAGAGAAGCTGTGAGTGAGAGAGAGAGAAAGAGAAGCTGTGAGTGAGAGAGAGAGAGAAAGAGAAATTAGAGTGAGAAAGAGAGAGAGAAAGAGAAGCTGTGAGAGGGAGAGAGAGAAAGAGTGTCTGTGAGTGAGAGAGAGAGAAAGAGAAGCTGTGAGTGAGAGAGAGAGAGAAGCTGTGAGTGAGAGAGAAAGATAAGCCGTGAGAGAAAGGGAAGCTGTAAATGAGAGAGAGAGAGAGAAAGAGAAGATGTGTGTGTGAGAGAGAGAGAGAAAGAGAACCAGTGAGTGAGAGAGAAAGAAAAAGAAAAGCTGTGAGTGAGAATGAGATAGAAAGAGAAGCTGTGAGTGAGTGAGAGAGAGATAGAGAAAGAGAAGCTGTGAGAGAGAAAGAGAGAAGCTGTGAGTGAGAGAGTGAGAGAGAGAAAGAGAAGCTGTGAGTGAGTGAGAGAGAAAGAAAGAGAAGCTGTGAGTGAGAGAGAGAGAGAAGCTGTGAGTGAGTGAGAGAGAGAAAGAGAAGCAGTGAGTGAGAGAGAGAGAGAAAGAGAAGCTGTGAGAGAAAGAAAGAAAGAGAAGCAGTGAGTGAGAGAGAGAAAGAAAGAGAAGCTGTGAGTGAGAGGGAGAGAAGCTGTGAGTGAGTGAGAGAGAGAAAGAGAAGCTGTGTGTGAGAGAGAGAGGGAAAGAGAAGCTGTGAGAGAGAGAGAGAGAGAAAAAGAAGCTGTGTGTGTGTGTGAGAGAGAAAGAGAAGCTATGAGTGAGATAGAGAGAGAAAGAGAAGCTGTTGGTGAGAGAGAGGGAAAGAGCTGTGAGTGAAAGTGAGAGAGCGAAGCTGTGTGTGTGTGATAGAGAGAAGATGTGAGTGAGAGAGAAAGTGAAGCTGTGAGTGAGAGAGAGAGAGAGAAGATGTGAGTGGGATAGAGAGAGAAAGAGAAGCTGTGAGTGAGAGAGAGAGAAAGAGAAGCTGTGAGTGAGAGAGAGGGAAAGAGAGAAAGAGAAGATGTGTGAGAGAGAGAGAGAGAAAGAGAAGCAGTGAGTGAGAGAGAGAGAGAGAGAAAGAGAAGCTGTGAGTGAGACAGAGAGAGAGATAGAGAAGCTGTGAGAGAGAGAGGGAGGGAGAAAGAGAAGCTGTGTGTGTGAGAGAGATAAGCTGTGAGTGTGTGTGAGAGAAAGAGAAGCTGTGAGTGTGAGAGAGAGAAGGAGAAGCTGTGAGTGAGAGACAGAGAAAGTAAGAGAAGCTGTGAGTGAGACAGAGAGAAAGAAAGAGAAGCTGTGAGTGAGAGAGAGAGGTAGAAAGATAAGATGTGTGTGAGAGAGAGAGAGAAAGAGAGAAGCTGTGAGTGAGAGAGAGAGAGAAAGAGACGCTGTGATTGAGAGAGAGAGAGAGAGAGATAGAAGCTGTGAGTGAGAGAGAGAGAGAAAGAGAAGCTGTGATTGAGAGTGAGAGAGAGAGAGAAAGAGAAGCTGTGATTGAGAGAGAGAGAAAGAGAAGATGTGAGTGAGAGAGAGGGAGAGAGAGAAAGAGAAGCTGTGAGTGAGAGAGAGAGAGAAAGAGAAGCAGTGAGTGTGACAGGGAGAGAGTAAAAGAGAAGCTGTGAGTGAGAGAGAGAGAGAAAGAGAAGCTGTGAGTTAGAGAAAGAAAGAAAGAGAAGCAGTGAGTGAGAGAGAGAAAGAAAGAGAAGCTGTGAGTGAGTGAGAGAGAGAAGCTGTGAGTGAGTGAGAGAGAGAAAGAGAAGCTGTGTGTGTGAGAGAGAGAGAAAGAGAAGCTGTGAGTGAGAGAGAGAGAGCAAAAGAATCTGTGTGTGTGAGAGAGAGAGAGAAAGAGAAGCTGTGAGTGAGATAGAGAGAGAAAGAGAAGCTGTGAGTCAGTGAGAGAGAGAAACGGAAGCTGTGAGTGAGAGAGAGAGAGAAAGAGACGCTGTGAGTGAGAGAGAGAGAAAGAGAAGCTGTGAGTGTGAGAGAGAGAAAGAGAAGCTGTGAGTGAGAGAGAGAGAATGAGAAGCTGAGAGAGAGAGAAAGAGAAGCTGTGAGAGAGACAGAGAAAGAGAAGCTGTGAGTGAGAGAGAGAGAGAAAGAGAGGCAGTGAGTGTGACAGGGAGAGAGTAAAAGAGAAGCTGTGAGTGAGAGAGAGAGAGAAAGAGAAGCTGTGAGTTAGAGAAAGAAAGAAGGAGAAGCAGTGAGTGAGAGAGAGAGAAAGAAAGAGAAGCTGTGAGTGAGAGAGAGAGAGAAGCTGTGAGTGAGTGAGAGAGAGAAAGAGAAGCTGTGTGTGTGTGTGAGAGAGAAAGAGAAGCTGTGAGTGAGAGAGAGAGAGCAAAAGAATCTGTGTGTGTGTGAGAGAGAGAAAGAGAAGCTGTGAGTGAGATAGAGAGAGAAAGAGAAGCTGTTGGTGAGAGAGAGGGAAAGAGCTGTGAGTGAGAGTGAGAGAGCGAAGCTGTGTGTGTGTGTGTGTGTGAGAGAGAAGATGTGAGTGAGAGAGAAAGTGAAGCTGTGAGTGAGAGAGAGAGAGAGAGAAGAAGTGTGTGAGTGATAGAGAAAGAGAAGCTGTGAGTGAGAGAGAGAGAAAGAGAAGCTGTGAGTGAGAGAGAGGGAAAGAGAGAAAGAGAAGATGTGAGTGAGAGAGAGAGAGAAAGAGAAGCAGTGAGTGAGAGAGAGAGAGAGAAAGAGAAGCTGTGAGTGAGAAAGAGAGAGAGAAAGAGAAGCTGTGAGAGAGAGAGGGTGGGAGAAAGAGAAGCTGTGTGAGAGAGAGAGATAAGCTGTGAGTGTGTGTGAGAGAGAAAGAGAAGCTGTGAGTGAGAGAGAGAGAAAGAAAGAGAAATTAGAGTGAGAAAGAGAGAGAAAAAGAGAAGCTGTGAGTGGGAGAGAGAGAAAGAGAGTCTGTGAGTGAGAGAGAGAAGCTGTGAGTGAGAGAGAGAGCCTCTGTGAGTGAGAGAGAGAGAAAGAGAAGCTGTTAATGAGAGAGAGAGAAAGAGAAGCTGTGAGTGAGAGAGAGAGAAAGAGAAGCTGTGAGTGAGTGAGAGAGAGAAACGGAAGCTGTGAGTGAGAGAGAGAGAGAAAGAGAAGCTGTGAGTGAGAGAGAGAGAAAGAGAAGCTGTGAGTGTGAGAGAGAGAAAGAGAAGCTGTGAGTGAGAGAGAGAGAGAATGAGAAGCTGAGAGAGAGAGAAAGAGAAGCTGTGAGAGAGACAGAGAAAGAGAAGCTGTGAGTGAGAGAGAGAAAGAGAGTCTGTGTGAGAAAGAGAGAGAGAAAGAGAAACTGTGAGTGAGAGAAAGAGAAAGAGAAGCTGTGAGTGAGAGAGAGAGAAAGAGAAACTGTGTGTGTGTGTGAGAGAGAAACAGAAGCTGTGAGTGAGAGAGAGAAAGAGAAGCTGTGAGTGAGAGAGAGAGAGAAGCTGTGAGAGAGAGAGAGAAGCTGTGAGTGAGGGAGAGAGAAAGAGAAGCTGTGAGTGAGAGAGAGAGAGGCTGTGAGTGTGTGTGTGAGAGAAAGAGAAGCTGTGAGTGAGAGAGAGAGAGAAGCTGTGAGAGAGAGTGAGAAAGAGAAGGTGTGAGTGAGAAAAAGAGAGAGAGAAGCTGTGAGTGAGAGAGAGAGATAGAGAAGCTGTGAGTGAGAGATAGAGAAGCTGTGAGTGTGTGAGAGAGAAAGAGAAGCTGTGAGTGAGAGAGAGAGAATGAGAAGCTGAGAGAGAGAGAGAAAGAGAAGCTGTGTGAGAGAGAGAGAAAGAGAAGCTGTGAGTGAGAGAGAGAAAGAGAGTCTGTGTGAGAAAGAGAGAGAGAAAGAGAAACTGTGAGTGAGAGAGAGAGAAAAAAGGAAGCTGTGTGTGTGTGAGAGAGAAAGAGAAGCTGTGAGTGAGATAGAGAGAGAAAGAGAAGCTGTTAGTGAGAGAGAGGGAAAGAGAAGCTGTGAGTGAGAGTGAGGGAGAGAAGCTGTGTGTGTGAGAGAGAGAGAAGATATGAGTGTGAGAAAGAAAGAGAAGCTGTGAGTGAGACAGAGAGAGAGAAAGAGAAGCTGTGAGTGAGAGAGAGAGGGAGAAAGAGAAGCTTTGTGTGTGTGAGAGAGAAAGAGAAGCTGTGAGTGAGAGTGAGTGAGATAGAGAGAATGAGAAGCTCTGAGTGAGAGAGAGAGAGAAAGAGAAGCTGTGAGTGAGAGAGAGAGAGAATGAGAAGCTGTGAGTGAGAGAGAGAAGCTGTGAGTGAGAGAGAGAGAGAGAGAAGATGTGAGTGAGAGAGAGAGAGAGAAAGAGAATCTGTGAGTGAGAGAGATAGAAAGTAAGAGAAGCTGTGAGTGAGACAGAGAGAGAAAGAGAAGCTGTGAGTGAGAGACAGAGGGAGAAAGATAAGCTGTGAGAGAGAGAGAGAAAGAGAAGCTGTGAGTGTGAGAGAGAGAGAAAGAGAAGCTGTGATTGAGAGTGAGAGAGAGAGATAAAGAGAAGCTGTGAGTGAGAGAGAGAGAAAGAGAAGCTGTGTGTGAGAGAGAGAGAAGCTGTGAGTGAGAGAGAGAAAGAGAAGCTGTGATTAAGAGTGAGAGAGAGAAAGAGAAGCTGTGAGTGGGAGAGAGAGAAAGAGAGTCTGTGAGTGAGAGACAGAGAAACAGAAGCTGTGAGTGAGTGAGAGAGAGAAAGGGAAGCTGTGAGTGAGAGAGAGAGAAAGAGAACCTGTCAGTGAGAGAGAGAGAGAAAGAAAGAGAAGCTGTGATTGAGAAGGAGAGGGAAAGAGAAGCTGTGAGTGAGTGAGCGAGAGAGAGAGAGAGAGAAAGAGAAGCTGTGAGAGAGAAAGAGAGAAGCTGTGAGTGAGAGAGTGAGAGAGAGAAAAGAAGCTGTTAGTGAGTGAGAGAGAGAGAAAGAGATGTGAGTGAGAGAGAGAGAAAGAAAGAGAAGCTGTGAGTGAGAGAGAGAGAGAGAGAGAAGCTGAGAGTGAGAGAGAGAAATTGAAGCTGTGAGTGAGAGAGAGAGAAAGAGAAGCTGTGTGTGTGAGAGAGAAAGATAGAATGAGAAAGAGAGAGTGAAAGAGAAGCTGTGAGAGAGAGAGAGAAGCTGTGAGTGAGAGAGTGAGAAAGAGAGTGAGAAAGAGAGAGTAAAAGAGAAGCTGTGAGTGAGAGAGAGAGAAGCTGTGACTGAGAGAGAGAAGCTGTGACTGAGAGAGAGAGAGAAAGAGAAGCTGTGAGTGAGAGAGAGAGAGAAAGAGAAGCTGTGAGTGACAGAGAGAGAGAAAGCAAAGCTGTGAGTGAGAGAGAGAGAGAAGCTGTGAGTGAGTGAGTGAGAGAGAGAAGCTGTGAGTGAGAGTGAGAAAGAGAGTGAGAAAGAGAGAGTAAAAGAGAAGCTGTGAGTGAGAGAAAGAGAAGCTGTGAGTGAGAGAGAAACAGAAGCTGAGAGTGAGAGAGAGAGAAGCTGTGAGTGAGAGAGAGAGAGAGAAATAGAAATTAGAGTGAGAAAGAGAGAGAGAAAGAGAAGCTGTGAGTGGGAGAGAGAGAGAAAGAGAAGCTGTGTGTGAGTGAGAGAGAGAGAAGCTGTGAGTGAGAGAGAGGAAGGGAAACTGTGAGTGAGAGAGAGAGAGAGAAGCTGTGAGTGAGAGAGAGAAAGAGAAGCTGTAAGTGAGAGAGAGAGAGAAAGAGAAGCTGTGAGTGAGAAGGAGAGAAGCTGTGAGTGTGAGAGTGAGAGAGAGAAAGAGAAGCTGTGAGTGAGAGTGAGAGAGAGAGAGAAAGAGAACCTGTGAGTGAGAGAGAGAGAGAAGCTGTGAGTGAGAGAGAGAGAGAGAAGCTGTGAGTGAGAGAGAGAGAGAGAGAAGCTGTGAGTGAGTGAGAGAGAAGGAAAGAGAAGCTTTGAGTGAGTGAGAGAGAGAAAGGGAAGCTGTGAGTGAGAGAGAGAGAAAGAGAAACTGTGTGTGTGAGAGAGAGAGAAACAGAAGCTGTGAGTGAGAGAGAGAGAAAGAGAAACTGTGTGTGTGTGTGAGAGAGAAACAGAAGCTGTGAGTGAGAGAGAGAGAGAAAGAGAAGCTGTGAGTGAGAGAGAGAGAAAGAGAAACTGTGTGTGTGTGTGAGAGAGAAACAGAAGCTGTGAGTGAGAGAGAGAAAGAGAAGCTGTGAGTGAGAGAGAGAGAGGAGCTGTGAGAGAGAGAGAGAGAGAAGCTGTGAGTGAGAGAGAGAGAAGCTGTGAGTGAGAGAGAGAGAGAGAAGCTGTGAGTGAGAGAGAGAGAGAGAAGCTGTGAGTGTGAGAGAGAAGGAAAGAGAAGCTTTGAGTGAGTGAGAGAGAGAAAGGGAAGCTGTGAGTGAGAGAGAGAGATATAGAGAAAGAGATGCTGTGTGTGTGAGAGAGAGAGAGAAGCTGTGAGTGAGAGAGAGAGAAAGAGACGCTGTGATTGAGAGAGAGAGAGAGAGAAATAGAAGCTGTGAGTGAGAGAGAGAGAGAAAGAGAAGCTGTGATTGAGAGTGAGAGAGAGAGAGAAAGAGAAGCTGTGATTGAGAGAGAGAGAAAGAGAAGATGTGAGTGAGAGAGAGGGAGAGAGAGAAAGAGAAGATGTGAGTGTGAGAGAGAGAGAAAGAGAAGCAGTGAGTGTGACAGGGAGAGAGTAAAAGAGAAGCTGTGAGTGAGAGAGAGAGAGAAAGAGAAGCTGTGAGTTAGAGAAAGAAAGAAAGAGAAGCAGTGAGTGAGAGAGAAAGAAAGAAAGAAAGAGAAGCTGTGAGTGAGAGAGAGAGAGAAGCTGTGAGTGAGTGAGAGAGAGAAAGAGAAGCTGTGTGTGTGAGAGAGAGAGAAAGAGAAGCTGTGAGTGAGAGAGAGAGAGCAAAAGAATCTGTGTGTGTGTGAGAGAGAGAAAGAGAAGCTGTGAGTGAGATAGAGAGAGAAAGAGAAGCTGTGAGTGAGAGAGAGGGAAAGAGAGAAAGAGAAGATGTGAGTGAGAGAGAGAGAGAAAGAGAAGCAGTGAGTGAGAGAGAGAAAGAGAGAAAGAGAAGCTGTGAGTGAGACAGAGAGAGAGAAAGAGAAGCTGTGAGAGAGAGAGGGAGGGAGAAAGAGAAGCTGTGAGAGAGAGAGAGATAAGCTGTGAGTGTGTGTGAGAGAGAAAGAGAAGCTGTGAGTGAGAGAGAGAGAAAGAAAGAGAAATTAGAGTGAGAAAGAGAGAGAAAAAGAGAAGCTGTGAGTGGGAGAGAGAGAAAGAGAGTCTGTGAGTGAGAGAGAGAAGCTGTGAGTGAGAGAGAGAGAGAGCCTCTGTGAGTGAGAGAGAGAGAAAGAGAAGCTGTTAATGAGAGAGAGAGAGAAAGAGAAGCTGTGAGTGAGAGAGAGAAAGAGAAGCTGTGAGTGAGAGAGAGAGAGAGAGAAAGAGAAATTAGAGTGAGAAAGAGAGAGAGAAAGAGAAGCTGTGAGAGGGAGAGACAGAAAGAGTGTCTGTGAGTGAGAGAGAGAGAAAGAGAAGCTGTGAGTGAGAGAGAGAGAGAGAAGATGTGTGTGAGTGATAGAGAAAGAGAAGCTGTGAGTGAGAGAGAGAGAAAGAGAAGCTGTGAGTGAGAGAGAGGGAAAGAGAGAAAGAGAAGATGTGAGTGAGAGAGAGAGAGAAAGAGAAGAAGTGAGTGAGAGAGAGAGAGAGAAAGAGAAGCTGTGAGTGAGACAGAGAGAGAGAAAGAGAAGCTGTGAGAGAGGGAGGGAGGGAGAAAGAGAAGCTGTGAGAGAGAGAGAGATAAGCTGTGAGTGTGTGTGAGAGAGAAAGAGAAGCTGTGAGTGAGAGAGAGAGAAAGAAAGAGAAATTAGAGTGAGAAAGAGAGAGAAAAAGAGAAGCTGTGAGTGGGAGAGAGAGAAAGAGAGTCTGTGAGTGAGAGAGAGAAGCTGTGAGTGAGAGAGAGAGAGCCTCTGTGAGTGAGAGAGAGAGAAAGAGAAGCTGTTAATGAGAGAGAGAGAAAGAGAAGCTGTGAGTGAGAGAGAGAGAAAGAGAAGCTGTGAGTGAGAGAGAGAGAGAGAAAGAGAAATTAGAGTGAGAAAGAGAGAGAGAAAGAGAAGCTGTGAGAGGGAGAGAGAGAAAGAGTGTCTGTGAGTGAGAGAGAGAGAAAGAGAAGCTGTGAGTGAGAGAGAGAGAGAAGCTGTGAGTGAGAGAGAAGGATAAGCCGTGAGAGAAAGGGAAGCTGTAAATGAGAGAGAGAGAGAGAGAAGATGTGTGTGAGAGAGAGAGAGAGAGAAAGAGAAGCAGTGAGTGAGAGAGAAAGAAAAAGTGAAGCTGTGAGTAAGAATGAGATAGAAAGAGAAGCTGTGAGTGAGTGAGAGAGAGATAGAGAAAGAGAAGCTGTGAGAGAGAAAGAGAGAAGCTGTGAGTGAGAGAGTGAGAGGGAGAGAGAAAGAGAAGCTGTGAGTGAGTGAGAGAGAGAGAAAGAGAAGCTGTGAGTGAGAGAGAGAGAAGCTGTGAGTGAGTGAGAGAGAAAAAGAGAAGCTGTTAATGAGAGAGAGAGAGAAAGAGAAGCTGTGAGTGAGAGAGAGAGAAAGAGAAGCTGTGAGTGAGAGAGAGAGAGAGAAAGAGAAATTAGAGTGAGAAAGAGAGAGAGAAAGAGAAGCTGTGAGTGGGAGAGAGAGAAAGAGTGTCTGTGAGTGAGAGAGAGAGAAAGAGAAGCTGTGAGTGAGAGAGAGAGAGAAGCTGTGAGTGAGAGAGAAGGATAAGCCGTGAGAGAAAGAGTGTCTGTGAGTGAGAGAGAGAGAAAGAGAAGCTGTAAATGAGAGAGAGAGAGAGAAAGAGAAGATGTGTGTGAGAGAGAGAGAGAGAAAGAGAAGCAGTGAGTGAGAGAGAAAGAAAAAGAGAAGCTGTGAGTGAGAATGAGATAGAAAGAGAAGCTGTGAGTGAGTGAGAGAGAGATAGAGAAAGAGAAGCTGTGAGAGAGAAAGAGAGAAGCTGTGAGTGAGAGAGTGAGAGAGAGAAAGAGAAGCTGTGAGTGAGTGAGAGAGAAAGAAAGAGAAGCTGTGAGTGAGAGAGAGAGAAGCTGTGAGTGAGTGAGAGAGAGAAAGAGAAGCAGTGAGTGAGAGAGAGAAAGAGAAGCTGTGAGTTAGAGAAAGAAAGAAAGAGAAGCAGTGAGTGAGAGAGAGAGAAAGAAAGAAAGAGAAGCTGTGAGTGAGAGAGAGAGAAGCTGTGAGTGAGTGAGAGAGAAAAAGAGAAGCTGTGTGAGAGAGAGAGGGGGGGAAAGAGAAGCTGTGAGTGAGAGAGAGAGAGAGAAAAAGAAGCTGTGTGTGTGTGAGAGAGAGAAAGAGAAGCTATGAGTGAGATAGAGAGAGAAAGAGAAGCTGTTGGTGAGAGAGAGGGAAAGAGCTGTGAGTGAAAGTGAGAGAGCGAGGCTGTGTGTGTGTGATAGAGAGAAGATGTGAGTGAGATAGAGAGAGAAAGAGAAGCTGTGAGTGAGAGAGAGAGAAAGAGAAGCTGTGAGTGAGAGAGAGGGAAAGAGAGAAAGAGAAGATGTGAGAGAGAGAGAGAGAAAGAGAAGCAGTGAGTGAGAGAGAGAGAGAGAGAAAGAGAAGCTGTGAGTGAGACAGAGAGAGAGATAGACAAGCTGTGAGAGAGAGGGAGGGAGAAAGAGAAGCTGTGAGAGAGAGAGAGATAAGCTGTGAGTGTGTGTGAGAGAGAAAGAGAAGCTGTGAGTGTGTGAGAGAGAAAGAGAAGCTGTGAGTGAGAGAGAGAGAAAGTAAGAGAAGCTGTGAGTGAGACAGAGAGAAAGAGAGAGAAGCTGTGAGTGAGAGAGAGAGGTAGAAAGATAAGATGTGTGTGTGAGAGAGAGAGAGAAGCTGTGAGTGAGAGAGAGAGAAAGAGACGCTGTGATTGAGAGAGAGAGAGAGAGAAATAGAAGCTGTGAGTGAGAGAGAGAGAGAAAGAGAAGCTGTGATTGAGAGTGAGAGAGAGAGAGAAAGAGAAGCTGTGATTGAGAGAGAGAGAAAGAGAAGATGTGAGTGAGAGAGAGGGAGAGAGAGAAAGAGAAGATGTGAGTGTGAGAGAGAGAGAAAGAGAAGCAGTGAGTGTGACAGGGAGAGAGTAAAAGAGAAGCTGTGAGTGAGAGAGAGAGAGAAAGAGAAGCTGTGAGTTAGAGAAAGAAAGAAAGAGAAGCAGTGAGTGAGAGAGAAAGAAAGAAAGAAAGAGAAGCTGTGAGTGAGAGAGAGAGAAGCTGTGAGTGAGTGAGAGAGAGAAAGAGAAGCTGTGTGTGTGAGAGAGAGAGAAAGAGAAGCTGTGAGTGAGAGAGAGAAGCTGTGAGTGAGAGAGAGAGAGCCTCTGTGAGTGAGAGAGAGAGAAAGAGAAGCTGTTAATGAGAGAGAGAGAGAAAGAGAAGCTGTGAGTGAGAGAGAGAGAAAGAGAAGCTGTGAGTGAGAGAGAGAGAGAGAAAGAGAAATTAGAGTGAGAAAGAGAGAGAGAAAGAGAAGCTGTGAGAGGGAGAGAGAGAAAGAGTGTCTGTGAGTGAGAGAGAGAGAAAGAGAAGCTGTGAGTGAGAGAGAGAGAGAAGCTGTGAGTGAGAGAGAAGGATAAGCCGTGAGAGAAAGGGAAGTTGTAAATGAGAGAGAGAGAGAGAGAGAAGATGTGTGTGTGTGAGAGAGAGAGAAAGAGAAGCAGTGAGTGAGAGAGAAAGAAAAAGAGAAGCTGTGAGTAAGAATGAGATAGAAAGAGCAGCTGTGAGTGAGTGAGAGAGAGATAGAGAAAGAGAAGCTGTGAGAGAGAAAGAGAGAAGCTGTGAGTGAGAGAGTGAGAGGGAGAGAGAAAGAGAAGCTGTGAGTGAGTGAGAGAGAAAGAAAGAGAAGCTGTGAGTGAGAGAGAGAGAAGCTGTGAGTGAGTGAGAGAGAGAAAGAGAAGCTGTTAATGAGAGAGAGAGAGAAAGAGAAGCTGTGAGTGAGAGAGAGAGAAAGAGAAGCTGTGAGTGAGAGAGAGAGAGAGAGAAAGAGAAATTAGAGTGAGAAAGAGAGAGAGAAAGAGAAGCTGTGAGTGGGAGAGAGAGAAAGAGTGTCTGTGAGTGAGAGAGAGAGAAAGAGAAGCTGTGAGTGAGAGAGAGAGAGAAGCTGTGAGTGAGAGAGAAGGATAAGCCGTGAGAGAAAGGGAAGCTGTAAATGAGAGAGAGAGAGAAAGAGAAGATGTGTGTGAGAGAGAGAGAGAGAAAGAGAAGCAGTGAGTGAGAGAGAAAGAAAAAGAGAAGCTGTGAGTGAGAATGAGATAGAAAGAGAAGCTGTGAGTGAGTGAGAGAGAGATAGAGAAAGAGAAGCTGTGAGAGAGAAAGAGAGAAGCTGTGAGTGAGAGAGTGAGAGAGAGAGAGAGAAGCTGTGAGTGAGTGAGAGAGAAAGAAAGAGAAGCTGTGAGTGAGAGAGAGAGAAGCTGTGAGTGAGTGAGAGAGAGAAAGAGAAGCAGTGAGTGAGAGAGAGAAAGAGAAGCTGTGAGTTAGAGAAAGAAAGAAAGAGAAGCAGTGAGTGAGAGAGAGAGAAAGAAAGAAAGAGAAGCTGTGAGTGAGAGAGAGAGAAGCTGTGAGTGAGTGAGAGAGAAAAAGAGAAGCTGTGTGAGAGAGAGAGAGGGGGAAAGAGAAGCTGTGAGTGAGAGAGTGAGAGAGAGAGAGAGAAGCTGTGAGTGAGTGAGAGAGAAAGAAAGAGAAGCTGTGAGTGAGAGAGAGAGAAGATGTGAGTGAGATAGAGAGAGAAAGAGAAGCTGTGAGTGAGAGAGAGAGAAAGAGAAGCTGTGAGTGAGAGAGAGGGAAAGAGAGAAAGAGAAGATGTGAGAGAGAGAGAGAGAAAGAGAAGCAGTGAGTGAGAGAGAGAGAGAGAGAAAGAGAAGCTGTGAGTGAGACAGAGAGAGAGATAGAGAAGCTGTGAGAGAGAGGGAGGGAGAAAGAGAAGCTGTGAGAGAGAGAGAGATAGGCTGTGAGTGTGTGTGAGAGAGAAAGAGAAGCTGTGAGTGTGTGAGAGAGAAAGAGAAGCTGTGAGTGAGAGAGAGAGAAAGTAAGAGAAGCTGTGAGTGAGACAGAGAGAAAGAGAGAGAAGCTGTGAGTGAGAGAGAGAGGTAGAAAGATAAGATGTGTGTGAGAGAGAGAGAGAGAAGCTGTGAGTGAGAGAGAGAGAAAGAGACGCTGTGATTGAGAGAGAGAGAGAGAGAAATAGAAGCTGTGAGTGAGAGAGAGAGAGAAAGAGAAGCTGTGATTGAGAGTGAGAGAGAGAGAAAGAGAAGCTGTGATTGAGAGAGAGAGAAAGAGAAGATGTGAGTGAGAGAGAGGGAGAGAGAGAAAGAGAAGATGTGAGTGTGAGAGAGAGAGAAAGAGAAGCAGTGAGTGTGACAGGGAGAGAGTAAAAGAGAAGCTGTGAGTGAGAGAGAGAGAGAAAGAGAAGCTGTGAGTTAGAGAAAGAAAGAAAGAGAAGCAGTGAGTGAGAGAGAGAGAAAGAAAGAGAAGCTGTGAGTGAGAGAGAGAGAGAAGCTGTGAGTGAGTGAGAGAGAGAAAGAGAAGCTGTGTGTGTGAGAGAGAGAGAAAGAGAAGCTGTGAGTGAGAGAGAGAGAGCAAAAGAATCTGTGTGTGTGTGTGTGAGAGAAAGAGAAGCTGTGAGTGAGATAGAGAGAGAAAGAGAAGCAGTTGGTTAGAGAGAGGGAAAGAGCTGTGAGTGAGAGTGAGAGAGCGAAGCTGTGTGTGTGTGAGAGAGAGAAGATGTGAGTGAGAGAGAAAGTGAAGCTGTGAGTGAGAGAGAGAGAAGATGTGTGTGAGTGATAGAGAAAGAGAAGCTGTGAGTGAGAGAGAGAGAAAGAGAAGCTGTGAGTGAGAGAGAGGGAAAGAGAGAAAGAGAAGATGTGAGTGAGAGAGAGAGAAAGAGAAGCAGTGAGTGAGAGAGAGAGAGAGAGAAAGAGAAGCTGTGAGTGAGACAGAGAGAGAGAAAGAGAAGCTGTGAGAGAGAGAGGGAGGGAGAAAGAGAAGCTGTGAGAGAGAGAGATAAGCTGTGAGTGTGTGTGAGAGAGAAAGAGAAGCTGTGAGTGAGAGAGAGAGAAAGAAAGAGAAATTAGAGTGAGAAAGAGAGAGAAAAAGAGAAGCTGTGAGTGGGAGAGAGAGAAAGAGAGTCTGTGAGTGAGAGAGAGAAGCTGTGAGTGAGAGAGAGAGAGAGCCTCTGTGAGTGAGAGAGAGAGAAAGAGAAGCTGTTAATGAGAGAGAGAGAGAGAAAGAGAAGCTGTGAGTGAGAGAGAGAGAGAAAGAGAAGCTGTGAGTGAGAGAGAGAGAGAGAAAGAGAAATTAGAGTGAGAAAGAGAGAGAGAAAGAGAAGCTGTGAGAGGGAGAGAGAGAAAGAGTGTCTGTGAGTGAGAGAGAGAGAAAGAGAAGCTGTGAGTGAGAGAGAGAGAGAAGCTGTGAGTGAGAGAGAAGGATAAGCCATGAGAGAAAGGGAAGCTGTAAATGAGAGAGAGAGAGAGAAAGAGAAGATGTGTGTGAGAGAGAGAGAGAGAAAGAGAAGCAGTGAGTGAGAGAGAAAGAAAAAGAGAAGCTGTGAGTGAGAATGAGATAGAAAGAGAAGCTGTGAGTGAGTGAGAGAGAGATAGACAAAGAGAAGCTGTGAGAGAGAAAGAGAGAAGCTGTGAGTGAGAGAGTGAGAGAGAGAAAGAGAAGCTGTGAGTGAGTGAGAGAGAAAGAAAGAGAAGCTGTGAGTGAGAGAGAGAGAAGCTGTGAGTGAGTGAGAGAGAGAAAGAGAAGCAGTGAGTGAGAGAGAGAGAGAAAGAGAAGCTGTGAGTTAGAGAAAGAAAGAAAGAGAAGCAGTGAGTGAGAGAGAGAAAGAAAGAGAAGCTGTGAGTGAGAGAGAGAGAGAAGCTGTGAGTGAGTGAGAGAGAGAAAGAGAAGCTGTGTGTGAGAGAGAGAGGGAAAGAGAAGCTGTGAGAGAGAGAGAGAAAAAGAAGCTGTGTGTGTGTGAGAGAGAGAAAGAGAAGCTATGAGTGAGATAGAGAGAGAAAGAGAAGCTGTTGGTGAGAGAGAGGGAAAGAGCTGTGAGTGAAAGTGAGAGAGCGAAGCTGTGTGTGTGTGATAGAGAGAAGATGTGAGTGAGAGAAAAAGTGAAGCTGTGAGTGAGATAGAGAGAGAGAAGATGTGAGTGAGATAGAGAGAGAAAGAGAAGCAGTGAGTGAGAGAGAGAGAGAGAGAAAGAGAAGCTGTGAGTGAGACAGAGAGAGAGAAAGAGAAGCTGTGAGAGAGAGAGGGAGGGAGAAAGAGAAGCTGTGAGAGAGAGAGATAAGCTGTGAGTGTGTGTGAGAGAGAAAGAGAAGCTGTGAGTGAGAGAGAGAGAAAGAAAGAGAAATTAGAGTGAGAAAGAGAGAGAAAAAGAGAAGCTGTGAGTGGGAGAGAGAGAAAGAGAGTCTGTGAGTGAGAGAGAGAAGCTGTGAGTGAGAGAGAGAGAGAGCCTCTGTGAGTGAGAGAGAGAGAAAGAGAAGCTGTTAATGAGAGAGAGAGAGAGAAAGAGAAGCTGTGAGTGAGAGAGAGAGAAAGAGAAGCTGTGAGTGAGAGAGAGAGAGAGAAAGAGAAATTAGAGTGAGAAAGAGAGAGAGAAAGAGAAGCTGTGAGAGGGAGAGAGAGAAAGAGTGTCTGTGAGTGAGAGAGTGAGAAAGAGAAGCTATGAGTGAGAGAGAGAGAGAAGCTGTGAGTGAGTGAGAGAGAAAGAAAGAGAAGCTGTGAGTGAGAGAGAGAGAAGCTGTGAGTGAGTGAGGGAGAGAAAGAGAAGCAGTGAGTGAGAGAGAGAGAGAAAGAGAAGCTGTGAGTTAGAGAAAGAAAGAAAGAGAAGCAGTGAGTGAGAGAGAGAAAGAAAGAGAAGCTGTGAGTGAGAGAGAGAGAGAAGCTGTGAGTGAGTGAGAGAGAGAAAGAGAAGCTGTGTGTGAGAGAGAGAGGGAAAGAGAAGCTGTGAGAGAGAGAGAGAAAAAGAAGCTGTGTGTGTGAGAGAGAGAGAAAGAGAAGCTATGAGTGAGATAGAGAGAGAAAGAGAAGCTGTTGGTGAGAGAGAGGGAAAGAGCTGTGAGTGAAAGTGAGAGAGCGAAGCTGTGTGTGTGTGATAGAGAGAAGATGTGAGTGAGAGAAAAAGTGAAGCTGTGAGTGAGAGAGAGAGAGAGAAGATGTGAGTGAGATAGAGAGGGAAAGAGAAGCTGTGAGTGAGAGAGAGAGAAAGAGAAGCTGTGAGTGAGAGAGAGGGAAAGAGAGAAAGAGAAGATGTGAGAGAGAGAGAGAGAAAGAGAAGCAGTGAGTGAGAGAGAGAGAGAGAGAGAAGCTGTGAGTGAGACAGAGAGAGAGATAGAGAAGCTGTGAGAGAGAGAGGGAGGGAGAAAGAGAAGCTGTGTGAGAGAGAGAGATAAGCTGTGAGTGTGTGTGTGAGAGAAAGAGAAGCTGTGAGTGTGAGTGAGAGAAAGAGAAGCTGTGAGTGAGAGAGAGAGAAAGTAAGGGAAGCTGTGAGTGAGACAGAGAGAAAGAAAGAGAAGCTGTGAGTGAGAGAGAGAGGTAGAAAGATAAGATGTGTGTGTGAGAGAGAGAAGCTGTGAGTGAGAGAGAGAGAGAAAGAGACGCTGTGATTGAGAGAGAGAGAAATAGAAGCTGTGAGTGAGAGAGAGAGAGAAAGAGAAGCTGTGATTGAGAGTGAGAGAGAGAGAGAAAGAGAAGCTGTGATTGAGAGAGAGAGAAAGAGAAGATGTGAGTGAGAGAGAGGGAGAGAGAAAGAGAAGATGTGAGTGTGTGAGAGAGAGAAAGAGAAGCAGTGAGTGTGACAGGGAGAGAGTAAAAGAGAAGCTGTGAGTGAGAGAGAGAGAGAAAGAGAAGCTGTGAGTTAGAGAAAGAAAGAAAGAGAAGCAGTGAGTGAGAGAGAGAAAGAAAGAGAAGCTGTGAGTGAGAGAGAGAGAAGCTGTGAGTGAGTGAGAGAGAGAAAGAGAAGCTGTGTGTGTGAGAGAGAGAGAAAGAGAATCTGTGAGTGAGAGAGAGAGAGAGCAAAGGAATCTGTGTGTGTGTGTGAGAGAGAAAGAGAAGCTGTGAGTGAGATAGAGAGAGAAAGAGAAGCTGTTGGTGAGAGAGAGGGAAAGAGCTGTGAGTGAGAGTGAGAGAGCGAAGCTGTGTGTGTGTGAGAGAGAGAAGATATGAGTGTGAGAAAGAAAGAGAAGCTGTGAGTGAGACAGAGAGAGAGAAAGAGAAGCTGTGAGTGAGAGAGAGAGGGAGAAAGAGAAGCTTTGTGTGTGTGAGAGAGAAAGAGAAGCTGTGAGTGAGAGTGAGAGAGAGAGAGAAAGAGAAGCTGTGAGTGAGAGAGAGAGAGAAAGAGAAGCTGTGAGTGAGAGAGAGAAAGCGAAGCTGTGAGTGAGACAGAGAGAGAATGAGAAGCTGTGAGTGAGACAGAGAGAGAGAAAGAGAAGCTGTGAGAGAGAGAGAGGGAGGGAGAAAGAGAAGCTGTGAGAGAGAGAGATAAGCTGTGAGTGTGTGTGAGAGAGAAAGAGAAGCTGTGAGTGAGAGAGAGAGAAAGAAAGAGAAATTAGAGTGAGAAAGAGAGAGAAAAAGAGAAGCTGTGAGTGGGAGAGAGAGAAAGAGAGTCTGTGAGTGAGAGAGAGAAGCTGTGAGTGAGAGAGAGAGAGAGCCTCTGTGAGTGAGAGAGAGAGAAAGAGAAGCTGTTAATGAGAGAGAGAGAGAAAGAGAAGCTGTGAGTGAGAGAGAGAGAAAGAGAAGCTGTGAGTGAGTGAGAGAGAGAAACGGAAGCTGTGAGTGAGAGAGAGAGAGAGAGAAAGAGAAGCTGTGAGTGAGAGAGAGAGAAAGAGAAGCTGTGAGTGTGTGAGAGAGAAAGAGAAGCTGTGAGTGAGAGAGAGAGAATGAGAAGCTGAGAGAGAGAAAAAGAGAAGCTGTGAGAGAGACAGAGAAAGAGAAGCTGTGAGTGAGAGAGAGAAAGAGAGTCTGTGTGAGAAAGAGAGAGAGAAAGAGAAACTGTGAGTGAGAGAAAGAGAAAGAGAAGCTGTGAGTGAGTGAGAGAGAGAGAAACTGTGTGTGTGAGAGAGAGAGAAACAGAAGCTGTGAGTGAGAGAGAGAAAGAGAAGCTGTGAGTGAGAGAGAGAGAAGCTGTGTGAGAGAGAGAGAGAAGCTGTGAGTGAGGGAGAGAGAAAGAGAAGCTGTGAGTGAGAGAGAGAGAGGCTGTGAGTGTGTGTGTGAGAGAAAGAGAAGCTGTGAGTGAGAGAGAGATAGAGAAGCTGTGAGAGAGAGTGAGAAAGAGAAGGTGTGAGTGAGAAAAAGAGAGAGAGAAGCTGTGAGAGAGAGAGAGAGAGATAGAGAAGCTGTGAGTGAGAGAGAGAGAAGCTGTGAGTGTGTGAGAGAAAGAGAAGCTGTGAGTGAGAGAGAGAGAATGAGAAGCTGAGAGAGAGAGAGAAAGAGAAGCTGTGAGAGAGAGAGAGAAAGAGAAGCTGTGAGTGAGAGAGAGAAAGAGAGTCTGTGTGAGAAAGAGAGAGAGAAAGAGAAGCTGTGAGTGAGAGAGAGAGGGAGAAAGAGAAGCTTTGTGTGTGTGAGAGAGAAAGAGAAGCTGTGAGTGAGAGTGAGTGAGATAGAGAGAATGAGAAGCTCTGAGTGAGAGAGAGAGAGAAAGAGAAGCTGTGAGTGAGAGAGAGAGAGAATGAGAAGCTGTGAGTGAGAGAGAGAAGCTGTGAGTGAGTGAGAGAGAGAGAGAAGATATGAGTGAGAGAGAGAGAGAGAAAGAGAATCTGTGAGTGAGAGAGATAGAAAGTAAGAGAAGCTGTGAGTGAGACAGAGAGAGAAAGAGAAGCTGTGAGTGAGAGACAGAGGGAGAAAGATAAGCTGTGAGAGAGAGAGAGAGAAACAGAAGCTGTGAGTGAGAGAGAGAGAAAGAGAAGCTGTGATTGAGAGTGAGAGAGAGAGAGATAAAGAGAAGCTGTGAGTGAGAGAGAGAGAAAGAGAAGCTGTGAGTGAGAGAGAGAGAAGCTGTGAGTGAGAGAGAGAAAGAGAAGCTGTGATTAAGAGTGAGAGAGAGAGAGAAGCTGTGAGTGGGAGAGAGAGAAAGAGAGTCTGTGAGTGAGAGAGAGAGAAAGAGAAGCTGTGAGTGAGTGAGAGAGAGAAAGGGAAGCTGTGAGTGAGAGAGAGAGAAAGAGAACCTGTCAGTGAGAGAGAGAGAGAAAGAAAGAGAAGCTGTGATTGAGAAGGAGAGGGAAAGAGAAGCTGTGAGTGAGTGAGCGAGAGAGAGAGAGAAAGAGAAGCTGTGTGAGAGAAAGAGAAGCTGTGAGTGAGAGAGAGAAAAGAAGCTGTTAGTGAGTGAGTGAGAGAGAAAGAGATGTGAGTGAGAGAGAGAAAGAAAGAGAAGCTGTGAGTGAGAGAGAGAGGGAGAGAAGCTGAGAGTGAGAGAGAGAAATTGAAGCTGTGAGAGAGAGAGAGAGAGAAAGAGAAGCTGTGTGTGTGAGAGAGAAAGATAGTATGAGAAAGAGAGAGTGAAAGAGAAGCTGTGAGTGAGAGAGTGAGAAAGAGAGTGAGAAAGAGAGAGTAAAAGAGAAGCTGTGAGTGAGAGAGAGAGAGAAGCTGTGACTGAGAGAGAGAAGCTGTGACTGAGAGAGAGAGAGAAAGAGAAGCTGTGAGTGAGAGAGAGAGAGAAAGAAAAGCTGTGAGTGACAGAGAGAGAGAAAGCAAAGCTGTGAGTGAGAGAGAGAGAGAAGCTGTGAGTGAGTGAGTGAGAGAGAGAAGCTGTGAGTGAGAGTGAGAAAGAGAGTGAGAAAGAGAGAGTAAAAGAGAAGCTGTGAGTGAGAGAAAGAGAAGCTGTGAGTGAGAGAGAAACAGAAGCTGAGAGTGAGAGAGAGAGAAGCTGTGAGTGAGAGAGAGAGAGAGAGAGAAATTAGAGTGAGAAAGAGAGAGAGAGAAAAAGACAAGCTGAGAGAGAAAGAGAGAAGCTGTGAGCGAGAGAGAGAGAAAGAGAAGCTGTGAGTGAGAGAGAGAGAACGAGAAGCTGTGAGTGTGTGTGTGTGAGAGAGAAATTAGAGTGAGAAAGAGAGAGAGAAAGAGAAGCTGTGAGTGGGAGAGAGAGAGAAAGAGAAGCTGTGTGTGAGTGAGAGAGAGAGAAGCTGTGAGTGAGAGAGAGGAAGGGAAACTGTGAGTGAGAGAGAGAGAAAGAGAAACTGTGTGTGTGTGAGAGAGAGAAACAGAAGCTGTGAGTGAGAGAGATAGAAAGAGAAACTGTGTGTGTGTGAGAGAGAGAAACAGAAGCTGTGAGTGAGAGAGAGAGAGAAAGAGAAGCTGTGAGTGAGAGAGAGAGAAAGAGAAACTGTGTGTGTGTGAGAGAGAGAAACAGAAGCTGTGAGTGAGAGAGAGAAGCTGTGAGTGAGAGAGAGAGAGAAGCTGTGAGTGAGAGAGAGAGAGAGAGAAGCTGTGAGTGAGTGAGAAAGAAGGAAAGAGAAGCTTTGAGTGAGTGAGAGAGAGAAAGGGAAGCTGTGAGTGAGAGAGAGAGATATAGAGAAAGAGATGCTGTGAGTGAGAGAGAGAGAAAGAGAAAGAGTGAAAGAGAGAGAGAGAAAGAGAAGCTGTGAGTGGGAGAGAGAGAGAGTGTGTCTGTGAGAGAGAGAGAGAGAAAGAGAAGCTGTGAGTGAGAGAGAGAGAGAACATGTTTGTGTGAGAGAGAGGAGAAGCTGTGAGTGAGTGAGAGAGAGAAAGGGAAGCTGTGATTGAGAGTGAGAGAGAGAGATAAAGAGAAGCTGTGAGTGAGAGAGAGAGAAAGAGAAGCTGTGAGTGAGAGAGAGAGAAGCTGTGAGTGAGAGAGAGAAAGAGAAGCTGTGATTAAGAGTGAGAGAGAGAAAGAGAAGCTGTGAGTGGGAGAGAGAGAAAGAGAGTCTGTGAGTGAGAGAGAGAGAAAGAGAAGCTGTCAGTGAGTGTGAGAGAGAAAGGGAAGCTGTGAGTGAGAGAGAGAGAAAGAGAACCTGTCAGTGAGAGAGAGAGAGAAAGAAAGAGAAGCTGTGATTGAGAAGGAGAGGGAAAGAGAAGCTGTGAGTGAGTGAGCGAGAGAGAGAGAGAGAAAGAGAAGCTGTGAGAGAGAAAGAGAGAAGCTGTGAGTGAGAGAGTGAGAGAGAGAAAAGAAGCTGTTAGTGAGTGAGAGAGAGAGAAAGAGATGTGAGTGAGAGAGAGAGAAAGAAAGAGAAGCTGTGAGTGAGAGAGAGAGAGAGAGAGAAGCTGAGAGTGAGAGAGAGAAATTGAAGCTGTGAGTGAGAGAGAGAGAGAAAGAGAAGCTGTGTGTGTGAGAGAGAAAGATAGTATGAGAAAGAGAGAGTGAAAGAGAAGCTGTGAGAGAGAGAGAGAGAAGCTGTGAGTGAGAGAGTGAGAAAGAGAGTGAGAAAGAGAGAGTAAAAGAGAAGCTGTGAGTGAGAGAGAGAGAGAAGCTGTGACTGAGAGAGAGAAGCTGTGACTGAGAGAGAGAGAGAGAAAGAGAAGCTGTGAGTGAGAGAGAGAGAGAAAGAGAAGCTGTGAGTGACAGAGAGAGAGAAAGCAAAGCTGTGAGTGAGAGAGAGAGAGAAGCTGTGAGTGAGTGAGTGAGAGAGAGAAGCTGTGAGTGAGAGTGAGAAAGAGAGTGAGAAAGAGAGAGTAAAAGAGAAGCTGTGAGTGAGAGAAAGAGAAGCTGTGAGTGAGAGAGAAACAGAAGCTGAGAGTGAGAGAGAGAGAAGCTGTGAGTGAGAGAGAGAGAGAGAGAGAAATTAGAGTGAGAAAGAGAGAGAGAAAGAGAAGCTGTGAGTGGGAGAGAGAGAAAGAGTGTCTGTGAGTGGGAGAGAGAGAAAGAGTGTCTGTGAGTGAGAGAGAGAGAAAGAGAAGCTGTGAGTGAGAGAGAGAGAAGCTGTGAGTGAGAGAGAAGGATAAGCCATGAGAGAAAGGGAAGCTGTGAATGAGAGAGAGAGAGAGAGAGATGTGTGTGAGAGAGAGAGAGAGAAAGAGAAGCAGTGAGTGAGAGAGAAAGAAAAAGATTAGCTGTGAGTGAGAATGAGATAGAAAGAGAAGCTGTGAGTGAGTGAGAGAGAGATAGAGAAAGAGAAGCTGTTAGAGAGAAAGAGAGAAGCTGTGAGTGAGAGAGTGAGAGAGAGAAAGAGAAGCTGTGAGTGAGTGAGAGAGAGAAGCTGTGTGTGAGTGAGAGAGAGAGAAAGAGAAGCTGTGAGTGAGAGAGAGAGAAAGAGAAGCTGTGAGTGAGAGAGAAAGATAAGCTGTGAGTGAGAGAGAGAGAAAGAGAAGCTGAGTGAGTGAGAGAGAGCAAGGGAACCTGTGAGTGACAGAGAGAGAGATAGAAAGAGAAGCTGTGATTGAGAGAGAGAAAGAGAAGCTGAGAGTGAGAGAGAGAGAGAAAGAGAAGCTGTGAGTGAGAAGGAGAGGGAAAGAGAAGCTGTGAGTGAGTGAGTGAGAGAGAGAGAGAAAAAGACAAGCTGAGAGAGAAAGAGAGAAGCTGTGAGCGAGAGAGAGAGAAAGAGAAGCTGTGAGTGAGAGAGAGAGAACGAGAAGCTGTGAGTGTGTGTGTGTGAGAGAGAAATTAGAGTGAGAAAGAGAGAGAGAAGGAGAAGCTGTGAGTGGGAGAGAGAGAGAAAGAGAAGCTGTGTGTGAGTGAGAGAGAGAGAAGCTGTGAGTGAGAGAGAGGAAGGGAAACTGTGAGTGAGAGAGAGAGAAAGAGAAACTGTGTGTGTGTGAGAGAGAGAAACAGAAGCTGTGAGTGAGAGAGATAGAAAGAGAAACTGTGTGTGTGTGAGAGAGAGAAACAGAAGCTGTGAGTGAGAGAGAGAGAGAAAGAGAAGCTGTGAGTGAGAGAGAGAGAAAGAGAAACTGTGTGTGTGTGAGAGAGAGAAACAGAAGCTGTGAGTGAGAGAGAGAAGCTGTGAGTGAGAGAGAGAGAGAAGCTGTGAGTGAGAGAGAGAGAGAGAGAAGCTGTGAGTGAGTGAGAAAGAAGGAAAGAGAAGCTTTGAGTGAGTGAGAGAGAGAAAGGGAAGCTGTGAGTGAGAGAGAGAGATATAGAGAAAGAGATGCTGTGAGTGAGAGAGAGAGAAAGAGAAGCTGTGAGTGAGAGAGAAAGAGAAGCTGTGAGTGAGAGAGAAACAGAAGCTGAGAGTGAGTGAGAGAGAGAAAGAGAATGTGTGAGTGAGAGAGAGAGAAAGAGAAGCTGTGAGTGAGAGAGAGAGAAAGAGAAGCTGTGAGAGAGAAAGAGAAAGAGAAAGAGTGAAAGAGAGAGAGAGAAAGAGAAGCTGTGAGTGGGAGAGAGAGAGAGTGTGTCTGTGAGAGAGAGAGAGAGAGAAAGAGAAGCTGTGAGTGAGAGAGAGAGAGAACCTGTTTGTGTGAGAGAGAGGAGAAGCTGTGAGTGAGTGAGAGAGAGAAAGGGAAGCTGTGATTGAGAGTGAGAGAGAGAGATAAAGAGAAGCTGTGAGTGAGAGAGAGAGAAAGAGAAGCTGTGAGTGAGAGAGAGAGAAGCTGTGAGTGAGAGAGAGAAAGAGAAGCTGTGATTAAGAGTGAGAGAGAGAAAGAGAAGCTGTGAGTGGGAGAGAGAGAAAGAGAGTCTGTGAGTGAGAGAGAGAGAAAGAGAAGCTGTCAGTGAGTGTGAGAGAGAAAGGGAAGCTGTGAGTGAGAGAGAGAGAAAGAGAACCTGTCAGTGAGAGAGAGAGAGAAAGAAAGAGAAGCTGTGATTGAGAAGGAGAGGGAAAGAGAAGCTGTGAGTGAGTGAGCGAGAGAGAGAGAGAGAAAGAGAAGCTGTGAGAGAGAAAGAGAGAAGCTGTGAGTGAGAGAGTGAGAGAGAGAAAAGAAGCTGTTAGTGAGTGAGAGAGAGAGAAAGAGATGTGAGTGAGAGAGAGAGAAAGAAAGAGAAGCTGTGAGTGAGAGAGAGAGAGAGAGAGAAGCTGAGAGTGAGAGAGAGAAATTGAAGCTGTGAGTGAGAGAGAGAGAGAAAGAGAAGCTGTGTGTGTGAGAGAGAAAGATAGTATGAGAAAGAGAGAGTGAAAGAGAAGCTGTGAGAGAGAGAGAGAGAAGCTGTGAGTGAGAGAGTGAGAAAGAGAGTGAGAAAGAGAGAGTAAAAGAGAAGCTGTGAGTGAGAGAGAGAGAGAAGCTGTGACTGAGAGAGAGAAGCTGTGACTGAGAGAGAGAGAGAGAAAGAGAAGCTGTGAGTGAGAGAGAGAGAGAAAGAGAAGCTGTGAGTGACAGAGAGAGAGAAAGCAAAGCTGTGAGTGAGAGAGAGAGAGAAGCTGTGAGTGAGTGAGTGAGAGAGAGAAGCTGTGAGTGAGAGTGAGAAAGAGAGTGAGAAAGAGAGAGTAAAAGAGAAGCTGTGAGTGAGAGAAAGAGAAGCTGTGAGTGAGAGAGAAACAGAAGCTGAGAGTGAGAGAGAGAGAAGCTGTGAGTGAGAGAGAGAGAGAGAGAGAAATTAGAGTGAGAAAGAGAGAGAGAAAGAGAAGCTGTGAGTGGGAGAGAGAGAAAGAGTGTCTGTGAGTGGGAGAGAGAGAAAGAGTGTCTGTGAGTGAGAGAGAGAGAAAGAGAAGCTGTGAGTGAGAGAGAGAGAAGCTGTGAGTGAGAGAGAAGGATAAGCCATGAGAGAAAGGGAAGCTGTGAATGAGAGAGAGAGAGAGAGAGATGTGTGTGAGAGAGAGAGAGAGAAAGAGAAGCAGTGAGTGAGAGAGAAAGAAAAAGATTAGCTGTGAGTGAGAATGAGATAGAAAGAGAAGCTGTGAGTGAGTGAGAGAGAGATAGAGAAAGAGAAGCTGTTAGAGAGAAAGAGAGAAGCTGTGAGTGAGAGAGTGAGAGAGAGAAAGAGAAGCTGTGAGTGAGTGAGAGAGAGAAGCTGTGTGTGAGTGAGTGAGAGAGAAAGATAAGCTGTGAGTGAGAGAGAGAGAAAGAGAAGCTGAGTGAGTGAGAGAGAGCAAGGGAACCTGTGAGTGACAGAGAGAGAGATAGAAAGAGAAGCTGTGATTGAGAGAGAGAAAGAGAAGCTGAGAGTGAGAGAGAGAGAGAAAGAGAAGCTGTGAGTGAGAAGGAGAGGGAAAGAGAAGCTGTGAGTGAGTGAGTGAGAGAGAGAGAGAAAAAGACAAGCTGAGAGAGAAAGAGAGAAGCTGTGAGCGAGAGAGAGAGAAAGAGAAGCTGTGAGTGAGAGAGAGAGAACGAGAAGCTGTGAGTGTGTGTGTGTGAGAGAGAAATTAGAGTGAGAAAGAGAGAGAGAAAGAGAAGCTGTGAGTGGGAGAGAGAGAGAAAGAGAAGCTGTGTGTGAGTGAGAGAGAGAGAAGCTGTGAGTGAGAGAGAGGAAGGGAAACTGTGAGTGAGAGAGAGAGAAAGAGAAACTGTGTGTGTGTGAGAGAGAGAAACAGAAGCTGTGAGTGAGAGAGATAGAAAGAGAAACTGTGTGTGTGTGAGAGAGAGAAACAGAAGCTGTGAGTGAGAGAGAGAGAGAAAGAGAAGCTGTGAGTGAGAGAGAGAGAAAGAGAAACTGTGTGTGTGTGAGAGAGAGAAACAGAAGCTGTGAGTGAGAGAGAGAAGCTGTGAGTGAGAGAGAGAGAGAAGCTGTGAGTGAGAGAGAGAGAGAGAGAAGCTGTGAGTGAGTGAGAAAGAAGGAAAGAGAAGCTTTGAGTGAGTGAGAGAGAGAAAGGGAAGCTGTGAGTGAGAGAGAGAGATATAGAGAAAGAGATGCTGTGAGTGAGAGAGAGAGAAAGAGAAGCTGTGAGTGAGAGAGAAAGAGAAGCTGTGAGTGAGAGAGAAACAGAAGCTGAGAGTGAGTGAGAGAGAGAAAGAGAATGTGTGAGTGAGAGAGAGAGAAAGAGAAGCTGTGAGTGAGAGAGAGAGAAAGAGAAGCTGTGAGAGAGAAAGAGAAAGAGAAAGAGTGAAAGAGAGAGAGAGAAAGAGAAGCTGTGAGTGGGAGAGAGAGAGAGTGTGTCTGTGAGAGAGAGAGAGAGAGAAAGAGAAGCTGTGAGTGAGAGAGAGAGAGAACCTGTTTGTGTGAGAGAGAGGAGAAGCTGTGAGTGAGTGAGAGAGAGAAAGGGAAGCTGTGATTGAGAGTGAGAGAGAGAGATAAAGAGAAGCTGTGAGTGAGAGAGAGAGAAAGAGAAGCTGTGAGTGAGAGAGAGAGAAGCTGTGAGTGAGAGAGAGAAAGAGAAGCTGTGATTAAGAGTGAGAGAGAGAAAGAGAAGCTGTGAGTGGGAGAGAGAGAAAGAGAGTCTGTGAGTGAGAGAGAGAGAAAGAGAAGCTGTCAGTGAGTGTGAGAGAGAAAGGGAAGCTGTGAGTGAGAGAGAGAGAAAGAGAACCTGTCAGTGAGAGAGAGAGAGAAAGAAAGAGAAGCTGTGATTGAGAAGGAGAGGGAAAGAGAAGCTGTGAGTGAGTGAGCAAGAGAGAGAGAGTGAAAGAGAAGCTGTGAGAGAGAAAGAGAGAAGCTGTGAGTGAGAGAGTGAGAGAGAGAAAAGAAGCTGTTAGTGAGTGAGAGAGAGAGAAAGAGATGTGAGTGAGAGAGAGAGAAAGAAAGAGAAGCTGTGAGTGAGAGAGAGAGAGAGAGAAGCTGAGAGTGAGAGAGAGAAATTGAAGCTGTGAGTGAGAGAGAGAGAGAAAGAGAAGCTGTGTGTGTGAGAGAGAAAGATAGTATGAGAAAGAGAGAGTGAAAGAGAAGCTGTGAGAGAGAGAGAGAGAAGCTGTGAGTGAGAGAGTGAGAAAGAGAGTGAGAAAGAGAGAGTAAAAGAGAAGCTGTGAGTGAGAGAGAGAGAGAAGCTGTGACTGAGAGAGAGAAGCTGTGACTGAGAGAGAGAGAGAGAAAGAGAAGCTGTGAGTGAGAGAGAGAGAGAAAGAGAAGCTGTGAGTGACAGAGAGAGAGAAAGCAAAGCTGTGAGATAGAGAGAGAGAGAAGCTGTGAGTGAGTGAGAGAGAGAGAGAAGCTGTGAGTGAGAGTGAGAAAGAGAGTGAGAAAGAGAGAGTAAAAGAGAAGCTGTGAGTGAGAGAAAGAGAAGCTGTGAGTGAGAGAGAAACAGAAGCTGAGAGTGTGAGAGAGAGAAGCTGTGAGTGAGAGAGAGAGAGAAAGAGAAATTAGAGTGAGAAAGAGAGAGAGAAAGAGAAGCTGTGAGTGGGAGAGAGAGAAAGAGTGTCTGTGAGTGAGAGAGAGAGAAAGAGAAGCTGTGAGTGAGAGAGAGAGAAGCTGTGAGTGAGAGAGAAGGATAAGCCGTGAGAGAAAGGGAAGCTGTGAATGAGAGAGAGAGAGAGAAAGAAAGAGAAGATGTGTGTGTGTGAGAGAGAGAGAAAGAGAAGCAGTGAGTGAGAGAGAAAGAAAAAGAGAAGCTGTGAGTGAGAATGAGATAGAAAGAGAAGCTGTGAGTGAGTGAGAGAGAGATAGAGAAAGAGAAGCTGTGAGAGAGAAAGAGAGAAGCTGTGAGTGAGAGAGTGAGAGAGAGAAAGAGAAGCTGTGAGTGAGCGAGAGAGAGAGAAGCTGTGTGTGAGTGAGAGAGAGAGAAAGAGAAGCTGTGAGTGAGAGAGAGAGAGAAAGAGAAGCTGTGAGTGAGAGAGAGAAAGATAAGCTGTGAGTGAGAGAGAGAGAAAGAGAAGCTGAGTGAGTGAGAGAGAGCAAGGGAACCTGTGAGTGACAGAGAGAGAGATAGAAAGAGAAGCTGTGAGTGAGAGAGAGAGAAAGAGAAGCTGAGAGAGAGAGAGAGAGAGAAAGAGAAGCTGTGAGTGAGAAGGAGAGGGAAAGAGAAGCTGTGAGTGAGTGAGTGAGAGAGAGAGAGAAAAAGACAAGCTGAGAGAGAAAGAGAGAAGCTGTGAGTGAGTGAGAGAAAGAGAAGCTGTGAGTGAGAGAGAGAGAGAAGCTGTGTGTGAGAGAGAGAGAAGCTGTGAGTGAGAGAGGGAGAAGCTGTGAGTGAGAGAGAGAGAGGGAGAAGCTGTGAGTGAGAGAGAGAGAGAGAGAAGCTGTGAGTGAATGAGAGAGAAGGAAAGAGAAGCTTTGAGTGAGTGAGAGAGAGAAAGGGAAGCTGTGAGTGATAGAGATATAGAGAAAGAGATGCTGTGAGTGAGAGAGAGAGAAAGAGAAGCTGTGAGTGAGAGAGAAAGAGAAGCTGTGAGTGAGAGAGAAACAGAAGCTGAGAGTGAGTGAGAGAGAGAAAGAGAATGTGTGAGTGAGAGAGAGAGAAAGAGAAGCTGTGAGTGAGAGAGAGAGAAAGAGAAGCTGTGAGAGAGAAAGAGAAAGAGAAAGAGTGAAAAAGAGAGAGAGAAAGAGAAGCTGTGAGTGGGAGAGAGAGAGTGTGTCTGTGAGTGAGAGAGAGAGAGAGAAAGAGAAGCTGTGAGTGAGAGAGAGAGAGAACCTGTTTGTGAGAGAGAGAGGAGAAGCTGTGAGTGAGTGAGAGAGAGAAAGGGAAGCTGTGATTGAGAGTGAGAGAGAGAGATAAAGAGAAGCTGTGAGTGAGAGAGAGAGAAAGAGAAGCTGTGAGTGTGAGAGAGAGAAGCTGTGAGTGAGAGAGAGAAACAGAAGCTGTGATTAAGAGTGAGAGAGAGAAAGAGAAGCTGTGAGTGGGAGAGAGAGAAAGAGAGTCTGTGAGTGAGAGAGAGAGAAAGAGAAGCTGTGAGTGAGTGAGAGAGAGAAAGGGAAGCTGTGAGTGAGAGAGAGAGAAAGAGAACCTGTCAGTGAGAGAGAGAGAGAAAGAAAGAGAAGCTGTGATTGAGAAGGAGAGGGAAAGAGAAGCTGTGAGTGAGTGAGCGAGAGAGAGAGAGAAAGAGAAGCTGTGAGAGAGAAAGAGAGAAGCTGTGAGTGAGAGAGTGAGAGAGAGAAAAGAAGCTGTTAGTGATTGAGAGAGAGAGAAAGAGATGTGAGTGAGAGAGAGAGAAAGAAAGAGAAGCTGTGAGTGAGAGAGAGAGAGAGAGAGAAGCTGAGAGTGAGAGAGAGAAATTGAAGCTGTGAGAGAGAGAGAGAGAAAGAGAACGCTGTGTGTGTGAGAGAGAAAGATAGTATGAGAAAGAGAGAGTGAAAGAGAAGCTGTGTGAGAGAGAGAGAGAAGCTGTGACTGAGAGAGAGAAGCTGTGACTGAGAGAGAGAGAGAAAGAGAAGCTGTGAGTGAGAGAGAGAGAGAGAAAGAGAAGCTGTGAGTGACAGAGAGAGAGAAAGCAAAGCTGTGAGTGAGAGAGAGAGAAGCTGTGAGTGAGTGAGTGAGAGAGAGAAGCTGTGAGTGAGAGTGAGAAAGAGAGTGAGAAAGAGAGAGTTAAAGAGTAGCTGTGAGTGAGAGAAAGAGAAGCTGTGAGTGAGAGAGAAACAGAAGCTGAGAGTGAGAGAGAGAGAAGCTGTGAGTGAGAGAGAGAGAGAAAGAGAAATTAGAGTGAGAAAGAGAGAGAGAAAGAGAAGCTGTGAGTGGGAGAGAGAGAAAGAGTGTCTGTGAGTGAGAGAGAGAGAAAGAGAAGCTGTGAGTGAGAGAGAGAGAGAAGCTGTGAGTGAGAGAGAAGGCTAGGCCATGAGAGAAAGGGAAGCTGTCAATGAGAGAGAGAGCGATAAAGAGAAGATGTGTGTGTGAGAGAGAGAGAGAAAGAGAAGCAGTGAGTGAGAGAGAAATAAAAAGAGAAGCTGTGAGTGAGAATGAGATAGAAAGAGAAGCTGTGAGTGAGTGGGAGAGAGATAGAGAAAGAGAAGCTGTGAGAGAGAAAGAGAGAAGCTGTGAGTGAGAGAGTGAGAGAGAGAAAGAGAAGCTGTGAGTGAGTGAGAGAGAGAGAAGCTGTGTGTGAGTGAGAGAGAGAGAAAGTGAAGCTGTGAGTGAGAGAGAGAGAGAAAGAGAAGCTGTGAGTGAGAGAGAGAAAGATAAGCTGTGAGTGAGAGAGAGAAAGAGAAGCTGAGTGAGTGAGAGAGAGCAAGGGAACCTGTGAGTGACAGAGAGAGAGATAGAAAGAGAAGCTGTGAGTGAGAGAGAGAGAAAGAGAAGCTGAGAGTGAGAGAGAGAGAGAAAGAGAAGCTGTGAGTGAGAAGGAGAGGGAAAGAGAAGCTGTGAGTGAGTGAGTGAGAGAGAGAGAGAAAAAGACAAGCTGAGAGAGAAAGAGAGAAGCTGTGAGTGAGAGAGAGAGAAAGAGAAGCTGTGAGTGAGTGAGAGAGAGAGAGAGAAATTAGAGTGAGAAAGAGAGAGAGAAAGAGAAGCTGTGAGTGGGAGAGAGAGAGAGAAAGAGAAGCTGTTTGTGAGTGAGAGAGAGAGAAGCTGTGAGTGAGAGAGAGGAAGGGAAACTGTGAGTGAGAGAGAGAGAGAGAAGCTGTGAGTGAGAGAGAGAAAGAGAAGCTGTAAGTGAGAGAGAGAGAGAAAGAGAAGCTGTGAGTGAGAAGGAGAGAAGCTGTGAGTGTGAGAGTGAGAGAGAGAAAGAGAAGCTGTGAGTGAGAGTGAGAGAGAGAGAGAAAGAGAAGCTGTGAGTGAGTGAGAGAGAGAAGCTGTGAGTGAGAGAGAGAGAGAGAGAAGCTGTGAGTGAGAGAGAGAGAGAAAGGGAAGCTGTGAGTGAGAGAGAGAGAAAGAGAAACTGTGTGTGTGTGAGAGAGAGAAACAGAAGCTGTGAGTGAGAGAGAGAGAAAGAGAAACTGTGTGTGTGAGAGAGAGAGAAACAGAAGCTGTGAGTGAGAGAGAGAGAGAAAGAGAAGCTGTGAGTGAGAGAGAGAGAAAGAGAAACTGTGTGTGTGTGTGAGAGAGAAACAGAAGCTGTGAGTGAGAGAGAGAAAGAGAAGCTGTGAGTGAGAGAGGGAGAGAAGCTGTGAGAGAGAGAGAGAGAAGCTGTGAGTGAGTGAGAGAGAGAAGCTGTGAGTGAGAGACAGAGAGAAGCTGTGAGTGAGAGAGAGAGAGAGAAGCTGTGAGTGAGTGAGAGAGAAGGAAAGAGAAGCTTTGAGTGAGTGAGAGAGAGAAAGGGAAGCTGTGAGTGTGAGAGAGAGATATAGAGAAAGAGATGCTGTGAGAGAGAGAGAAAGAGAATGTGAGTGAGAGAGAAAGAGAAGCTGTGAGTGAGAGAGAAACAGAAGCTGAGAGTGAGTGAGAGAGAGAAAGAGAATGTGTGAGTGAGAGAGAGAGAAAGAGAAGCTGTGAGTGAGAGAGAGAGAATGAGAAGCTGAGAGAGAGAAAGAGAAGCTGTGAGAGAGACAGAGAAAGAGAAGCTGTGAGTGAGAGAGAGAAAGAGAGTCTGTGTGAGAAAGAGAGAGAGAAAGAGAAACTGTGAGTGAGAGAAAGAGAAAGAGAAGCTGTGAGTGAGAGAGAGAGAAAGAGAAACTGTGTGTGTGTGTGAGAGAGAAACAGAAGCTGTGAGTGAGAGAGAGAAAGAGAAGCTGTGAGTGAGAGTGAGAGAGAAGCTGTGTGAGAGAGAGAAGCTGTGAGTGAGGGAGAGAGAAAGAGAAGCTGTGAGTGAGAGAGAGAGGTTGTGAGTGTGTGTGTGAGAAAAAGAGAAGCTGTGAGTGAGAAAGAGAAGGTGTGAGTGAGAAAAAGAGAGAGAGAAGCTATGAGTGAGAGAGAGAGAGAGAGAAGCTGTGAGTGAGAGAGAGAGAAGATGTGAGTGTGTGAGAGAGAAAGAGAAGCTGTGAGTGAGAGAGAGAGAATGAGAAGCTGAGAGAGAGAGAAAGAGAAGCTGTGAGAGAGAGAGAGAAAGAGAAGCTGTGAGTGAGAGAGAGAAAGAGAGTCTGTGTGAGAAAGAGAGAGAGAAAGAGAAACTGTGAGTGAGAGAAAGAGAAAGAGAAGCTGTGAGTGAGAGAGAGAGAAAGAGAAACTGTGTGTGTGTGAGAGAGAAACAGAAGCTGTGAGTGAGAGAGAGAGAGAAAGAGAAGCTGTGAGTGAGAGAGAGAGAGAATCTGTGTGAGAGAGAGAAGCTGTGAGTGAGGGAGAGAGAAAGAGAAGCTGTGAGTGAGAGAGAGAGAGGCTGTGAGTGTGTGTGAGAGAGAAAGAGAAGCTGTGAGTGAGAGAGAGAAGCTGTGAGAGAGAGTGAGAAAGAGAAGGTGTGAGAGAGAAAAAGTGAGAGAGAAGCTGTGAGTGAGAGAGAGAGAGATAGAGAAGCTGTGAGTGTGAGAGAGAAAAGCTGTGTGAGAGAGAAAGAGAAGGTGTGAGTGAGAGAGAGAGAGAAGATGTGTGAGAGAGAGAGAAAGAGAAGCTGTGAGTGAGACAGAGAGAAAGTAAGAGAAGCTGTGAGTGAGACAGAGAGAAAGAAAGAGAAGCTGTGAGTGAGAGAGAGAGGGAGAAAGATAAGATGTGTGTGTGAGAGAGAAAGAGAAGCTGTGAGTGAGAGAGAGAGAAAGAGACGCTGTGATTGAGAGAGAGAGAGAGAGAAATAGAAGCTGTGAGTGAGAGAGAGAGAAAGAGAAGCTGTGATTGAGAGTGAGAGAGAGAGAGAAAGAGAAGCTGTGAGTGAGAGAGAGAGAGAGAAGCAGTGAGTGATAGAGACAGAGAGAGAAAGAGAAGCTGTGAGTGAGACAGAGAGAGAGAAAGAGAAGCTGTGAGAAAGAGGGAGGGAGAAAGAGAAGCTGTGTGAGAGAGAGAGAGATAAGCTGTGAGTGTGTGAGAGAGAGAAAGAGAAGCTGAGAGAGAGAGAGAGAGAAAGAAAGAGAAATTAGAGTGAGAAAGAGAGAGAAAAAGAGAAGCTGTGAGTGGGAGAGAGAGAAAGAGAGTCTGTGAGTGAGAGAGAGAAGCTGTGAGTGAGAGAGAGAGAGAGCCTCTGTGAGTGAGAGAGAGAAAAAGAGAAGCTGTTAATGAGAGAGAGAGAGAAAGAGAAGCTGTGAGTGAGAGAGAGAGAAAGAGAAGCTGTGAGTGAGTGAGAGAGAGAAACGGAAGCTGTGAGTGAGAGAGAGAGAAAGAGAAGCTGTGAGTGAGAGAGAGAGAAAGAGAAGCTGTGAGTGTGAGAGAGAGAATGAGAAGCTGAGAGTGAGAGAGAGAGAATGAGAAGCTGAGAGAGAAAGAGAAGCTGTGAGAGAGACAGAGAAAGAGAAGCTGTGAGTGAGAGAGAGAAAGAGAGTCTGTTTGAGAAAGAGAGAGAGAAAGAGAAACTGTGAGTGAGAGAAAGAGAAAGAGAAGCTGTGAGTGAGAGAGAGAGAAAGAGAAACTGTGTGTGTGAGAGAGAGAAACAGAAGCTGTGAGTGAGAGAGAGAAAGAGAAGCTGTGAGTGAGAGAGAGAGAGAAGCTGTGAGAGAGAGAGAGAGAAGCTGTGAGTGAGGGAGAGAGAAAGAGAAGCTGTGAGTGAGAGAGAGAGGCTATGAGTGTGTGTGTGAGAGAAAGAGAAGCTGTGAGTGAGAGAGAGAGAGAAGCTGAGAGAGAGAGTGAGAAAGAGAAGGTGTGAGTGAGAAAAAGAGAGAGAGAAGCTGTGAGTGAGAGAGAGAGAGATAGAGAAGCTGTGAGTGAGAGAGAGAGATGTGAGTGTGTGAGAGAGAAAGAGAAGCTGTGAGTGAGAGAGAGAGAATGAGAAGCTGAGAGAGAGAGAGAAAGAGAAGCTGTGAGAGAGTGAGAGAAAGAGAAGCTGTGAGTGAGAGAGAGAAAGAGAGTCTTTGTGAGAAAGAGAGAGAGAAAGAGAAACTGTGAGTGAGAGAAAGAGAAAGAGAAGCTGTGAGTGAGAGAGAGAGAGAAAGAGAAACTGTGTGTGTGTGAGAGAAACAGAAGCTGTGAGTGAGAGAGAGAGAAAGAGAAGCTGTGAGTGAGAGAGAGAGAGATGCTGTGTGAGAGAGAGAGAGAAGCTGTGAGTGAGGGAGAGAGAAAGAGAAGCTGTGAGTGAGAGAGAGAGAGGCTGTGAGTGTGTGTGAGAGAGAAAGAGAAGCTGTGAGTGAGAGAGAGAGAAGCTGTGAGAGAGAGTGAGAAAGAGGTGTGAGTGAGAAAAAGTGAGAGAGAAACTGTGAGTGAGAGAGAGAGAGATAGAGAAGCTGTGAGTGAGAGAGAGAGAAGCTGTGAGTGAGAGAGAGAAAGAGAGGGTGTGAGTGAGAGAGAGAGAAGATGTGAGAGAGAGAGAGAGAGAGAAGCTGTGAGTGAGAGAGAGAGAAAGTAGGAGAAGCTGTGAGTGAGACAGAGAGAAAGAAAGAGAAGCTGTGAGTGAGAGAGAGAGGGAGAAAGATAAGATGTGTGTGAGAGAGAGAAAGAGAAGCTGTGAGTGAGAGAGAGAGAAAGAGACGCTGTGATTGAGAGAGAGAGAGAGAGAAATAGAAGCTGTGAGTGAGAGAGAGAGAAAGAGAAGCTGTGATTGAGAGTGAGAGAGAGAGAGAAAGAGAAGCTGTGAGTGAGAGAGAGAGAAAGAGAAGATCTGAGTGAGAGAGAGGGAGAGAGAGAAAGAGAAGATGTGAGTGAAAGAGAGAGAGAAAGAGAAGCAGTGAGTGTGACAGGGAGAGAGTAAAAGAGAAGCTGTGAGTGAGAGAGAGAGATAAAGAGAAGCTGTGAGTTAGAGAAAGAAAGAAAGAGAAGCAGTGAGTGAGAGAGAGAGAAAGAAAGAAAGAGAAGCTGTGAGTGAGAGAGAGAGAAGCTGTGAGTGAGTGAGAGAGAGAAAGAGAAGCTGTGTGTGAGAGAGAGAGGGAAAGAGAAGCTGTGAGTGAGAGAGAGAGACAAAAAGAAGCTGTGTGTGTGTGAGAGAGAGAAAGAGGAGCTATGAGTGAGATAGAGAGAGAAAGAGAAGCTGTTGGTGAGAGAGAGGGAAAGAGCTGTGAGTGAGAGTGAGAGAGCGAAGCTGTGTGTGTGTGAGAGAGAGAAGATGTGAGTGAGAGAGAAAGTGAAGCTGTGAGTGAGAGAGAGAGAAGATGTGAGTGAGATAGAGAGAGAAAGAGAAGCTGTGAGTGAGAGAGAGAGAAAGAGAAGCTGTGAGTGAGAGAGAGGGAAAGAAAGAGAAGATGTGAGAGAGAGAGAGAGAAAGAGAAGCAGTGAGTGAGACAGAGAGAGAGAAAGAGAAGCTGTGAGAGAGAGAGGGAGGGAGAAAGAGAAGCTGTAAGAGAGAGAGAGATAAGCTGTGAGTGTGTGTGTGAGAGAAAGAGAAGCTGTGAGTGAGAGAGAGAGAAAGAAAGAGAAATTAGAGTGAGAAAGAGAGAGAAAAAGAGAAGCTGTGAGTGGGAGAGAGAGAAAGAGAGTCTGTGAGTGAGAGAGAGAAGCTGTGAGTGAGAGAGAGAGAGAGCCTCTGTGAGTGAGAGAGAGAAAAAGAGAAGCTGTTAATGAGAGAGAGAGAAAAAGAGAAGCTGTGAGTGAGAGAGAGAGAAAGAGAAGCTGTGAGTGAGTGAGAGAGAGAAACGGAAGCTGTGAGTGAGAGAGAGAGAGAGAAAGAGAAGCTGTGAGTGAGAGAGAGAGAGAAAGAGAAGCTGTGAGTGTGTGAGAGAGAAAGAGAAGCTGTGAGTGAGAGAGAGAGAATGAGAAGCTGAGAGAGAGAAAGAGAAGCTGTGAGAGAGACAGAGAAAGAGAAGCTGTGAGTGAGAGAGAGAAAGAGAGTCTGTGTGAGAAAGAGAGAGAGAAAGAGAAACTGTGAGTGAGAGAAAGAGAAAGAGAAGCTGTGAGTGAGAGAGAGAGAAAGAGAAACTGTGTGTGTGAGAGAGAGAGAAACAGAAGCTGTGAGTGAGAGAGAGAAAGAGAAGCTGTGAGTGAGAGAGAGAGAGAGAAGCTGTGAGAGAGAGAGAGAGAAGCTGTGAGTGATGGAGAGAGAAAGAGAAGCTGTGAGTGAGAGAGAGAGAGGCTGTGAGTGTGAGTGTGAGAGAAAGAGAAGCTGTGAGTGAGAGAGAGAGAGAAGCTGTGAGAGAGAGAGAGAGAAAGAAAGAGAAATTAGAGTGAGAAAGAGAGAGAAAAAGAGAAGCTGTGAGTGGGAGAGAGAGAAAGAGAGTCTGTGAGTGAGAGAGAGAAGCTGTGAGTGAGAGAGAGAGAGAGCCTCTGTGAGTGAGAGAGAGAGAAAGAGAAGCTGTTAATGAGAGAGAGAGAGAAAGAGAAGCTGTGAGTGAGAGAGAGAGAAAGAGAAGCTGTGAGTGAGAGAGAGAGAGAGAAAGAGAAATTAGAGTGAGAAAGAGAGAGAGAAAGAGAAGCTGTGAGTGGGAGAGACAGAAAGAGTGTCTGTGAGTGAGAGAGAGAGAAAGAGAAGCTGTGAGTGAGAGAGAGAGAGAAGCTGTGAGTGAGAGAGAAGGATAAGCCGTGAGAGAAAGGGAAGCTGTAAATGAGAGAGAGAGAGAAAGAGAAGATGTGTGTGAGAGAGAGAGAGAGAAAGAGAAGCAGTGAGTGAGAGAGAAAGAAAAAGAGAAGCTGTGAGTGAGAATGAGATAGAAAGAGAAGCTGTGAGTGAGTGAGAGAGAGAGAGAGAAAGAGAAGCTGTGAGAGAGAAAGAGAGAAGCTGTGAGTGAGAGTGAGAGAGAGAAAGAGAAGCTGTGAGTGAGTGAGAGAGAAAGAAAGAGAAGCTGTGAGTGAGAGAGAGAGAAGCTGTGAGTGAGTGAGAGAGAGAAAGAGAAGCAGTGAGTGAGAGAGAGAGAGAAAGAGAAGCTGTGAGTTAGAGAAAGAAAGAAAGAGAAGCAGTGAGTGAGAGAGAGAGAAAGAAAGAGAAGCTGTGAGTGAGAGAGAGAGAGAAGCTGTGAGTGAGTGAGAGAGAAAAAGAGAAGCTGTGTGTGAGAGAGAGAGGGAAAGAGAAGCTGTGAGTGAGAGAAAGAGAGAGAAAAAGAAGCTGTGTGTGTGAGAGAGAGAGAAAGAGAAGCTATGAGTGAGATAGAGAGAGAAAGAGAAGCTGTTGGTGAGAGAGAGGGAAAGAGCTGTGAGTGAAAGTGAGAGAGCGAAGCTGTGTGTGTGTGATAGAGAGAAGATGTGAGTGAGAGAGAAAGTGAAGCTGTGAGTGAGAGAGAGAGAGAGAAGATGTGAGTGAGATAGAGAGAGAAAGAGAAGCTGTGAGTGAGAGAGAGAGAGAAGCTGTGAGTGAGAGAGAGGGAAAGAGAGAAAGAGAAGATGTGAGAGAGAGAGAGAGAAAGAGAAGCAGTGAGTGAGAGAGAGAGAGAGAGAAAGAGAAGCTGTGAGTGAGACAGAGAGAGAGAAAGAGAAGCTGTGAGAGAGAGAGGGAGGGAGAAAGAGAAGCTGTGAGAGAGAGAGAGATAAGCTGTGAGTGTGTGTGAGAGAGAAAGAGAAGCTGTGAGTGAGAGAGAGAGAAAGAAAGAGAAATTAGAGTGAGAAAGAGAGAGGAAAAGAGAAGCTGTGAGTGGGAGAGAGAGAAAGAGAGTCTGTGAGTGAGAGAGAGAAGCTGTGAGTGAGAGATAGAGAGAGCCTCTATGAGTGAGAGAGAGAAAAAGAGAAGCTGTTAATGAGAGAGAGAGAGAAAGAGAAGCTGTGAGTGAGAGAGAGAGAAAGAGAAGCTGTGAGTGAGTGAGAGAGAGAAACGGAAGCTGTGAGTGAGAGAGAGAGAGAGAGAGAGAAGCTGTGAGTGAGAGAGAGAGAAAGAGAAGCTGTGAGTGTGAGAGAGAGAAAGAGAAGCTGTGAGTGAGAGAGAGAGAATGAGAAGCTGAGAGAGAGAAAGAGAAGCTGTGAGAGAGAAAGAGAAAGAGAAGCTGTGAGTGAGAGAGAGAAAGAGAGTCTGTGTGAGAAAGAGAGAGAGAAAGAGAAGCTGTGAGTGAGAGAGAGAGAAAGAGAAACTGTGTGTGAGAGAGAGAGAGAAACAGAAGCTGTGAGTGAGAGAGAGAAAGAGAAGCTGTGAGTGAGAGAGAGAGAGAATCTGTGAGAGAGAGAGAAGCTGTGAGTGAGGGAGAGAGAAAGAGAAGCTGTGAGTGAGAGAGAGAGGCTGTGAGTGTGTGTGTGAGAGAAAGAGAAGCTGTGAGTGAGAGAGAGAGAAGCTGTGAGAGAGAGAGAGAGAAAGAAAGAGAAATTAGAGTGAGAAAGAGAGAGAAAAAGAGAAGCTGTGAGTGGGAGAGAGAGAAAGAGAGTCTGTGAGTGAGAGAGAGAAGCTGTGAGTGAGAGAGAGAGAGAGCCTCTGTGAGTGAGAGAGAGAGAAAGAGAAGCTGTGAGTGAGACAGAGAGAGAGAAAGAGAAGCTGTGAGAGAGAGAGGGAGGGAGAAAGAGAAGCTGTGAGAGAGAGAGATAAGCTGTGAGTGTGTGAGAGAGAGAAAGAGAAGCTGTGAGTGTGTGAGAGAGAAAGAGAAGCTGTGAGTGAGAGAGAGAGAAAGTAAGAGAAGCTGTGAGTGAGACAGAGAGAAAGAAAGAGAAGCTGTGAGTGAGAGAGAGAGGGAGAAAGATAAGATGTGAGAGAGAGAGAGAAAGAGAAGCTGTGAGTGAGAGAGAGAGAAAGAGAAGATCTGAGTGAGAGAGAGGGAGAGAGAGAAAGAGAAGATGTGAGTGAAAGAGAGAGAGAAAGAGAAGCAGTGAGTGTGACAGGGAGAGAGTAAAAGAGAAGCTGTGAGTGAGAGAGAGAGAGAAAGAGAAGCTGTGAGTTAGAGAAAGAAAGAAAGAGAAGCAGTGAGTGAGAGAGAGAGAAAGAAAGAAAGAGAAGCTGTGAGTGAGTGAGAGAGAAGCTGTGAGTGAGTGAGAGAGAGAAAGAGAAGCTGTGTGTGAGAGAGAGAGGGAAAGAGAAGCTGTGAGTGAGAGAGAGAGACAAAAAGAAGCTATGTGTGTGTGTGAGAGAGAAAGAGAAGCTATGAGTGAGATAGAGAGAGAAAGAGAAGCTGTTGGTGAGAGAGAGGGAAAGAGCTGTGAGTGAGAGTGAGAGAGCGAAGCTGTGTGTGTGTGAGAGAGAGAAGATGTGAGTGAGAGAGAAAGTGAAGCTGTGAGTGAGAGAGAGAGAAGATGTGAGTGAGATAGAGAGAGAAAGAGAAGCTGTGAGTGAGAGAGAGAGAAAGAGAAGCTGTGAGTGAGAGAGAGGGAAAGACAGAAAGAGAAGATGTGAGAGAGAGAGAGAGAAAGAGAAGCAGTGAGTGAGAGAGAGAGAGAGAGAAAGAGAAGCTGTGAGTGAGACAGAGAGAGAGAAAGAGAAGCTGTGAGAGAGAGAGGGAGGGAGAAAGAGAAGCTGTGAGAGAGAGAGATAAGCTGTGAGTGTGTGAGAGAGAGAAAGAGAAGCTGTGAGTGTGAGAGAGAGAAAGAGAAGCTGTGAGTGAGAGAGAAAGTAAGAGAAGCTGTGAGTGAGACAGAGAGAAAGAAAGAGAAGCTGTGAGTGAGAGAGAGAGGGAGAAAGATAAGATGTGAGAGAGAGAGAGAGAAAGAGAAGCTGTGAGTGAGAGAGAGAGAAAGAGAAGATCTGAGTGAGAGAGAGGGAGAGAGAGAAAGAGAAGATGTGAGTGAAAGAGAGAGAGAAAGAGAAGCAGTGAGTGTGACAGGGAGAGAGTAAAAGAGAAGCTGTGAGTGAGAGAGAAAGAGAAAGAGAAGCTGTGAGTTAGAGAAAGAAAGAAAGAGAAGCAGTGAGTGAGAGAGAGAGAAAGAAAGAAAGAGAAGCTGTGAGTGAGAGAGAGAGAAGCTGTGAGTGAGTGAGAGAGAGAAAGAGAAGCTGTGTGTGAGAGAGAGAGGGAAAGAGAAGCTGTGAGTGAGAGAGAGAGACAAAAAGAAGCTGTGTGTGTGTGAGAGAGAGAAAGAGAAGCTATGAGTGAGATAGAGCGAGAAAGAGAAGCTGTTGGAGAGAGAGAGGGAAAAAGCTGTGAGTGAGAGTGAGAGAGCGAAGCTGTGTGTGTGTGATAGAGAGAAGATGTGAGTGAGAGAGAAAGTGAAGCTGTGAGTGAGAGAGAGAGAAAGAGAAGCTGTGAGTGAGAGAGAGGGAAAGACAGAAAGAGAAGATGTGAGAGAGAGAGAGAGAAAGAGAAGCAGTGAGTGAGAGAGAGAGAGAGAGAAAGAGAAGCTGTGAGTGAGACAGAGAGAGAGAAAGAGAAGCTGTGAGAGAGAGAGGGAGGGAGAAAGAGAAGCTGTGAGAGAGAGAGATAAGCTGTGAGTGTGTGTGAGAGAGAAAGAGAAGCTGTGAGTGTGTGAGAGAGAAAGAGAAGCTTTGAGTGAGAGAGAGAGAAAGTAAGAGAAGCTGTGAGTGAGACAGAGAGAAAGAAAGAGAAGCTGTGAGTGAGAGAGAGAGGGAGAAAGATAAGATGTGAGAGAGAGAGAGAGAAAGAGAAGCTGTGAGTGAGAGAGAGAGAGAAAGAGAAGCTGTGATTGAGAGTGAGAGAGAGAGAGAAAGTGAAGCTGTGATTGAGAGAGAGAAAGAGAAGATGTGAGTGAGAGAGAGGGAGAGAGAGAAAGAGAAGATGTGAGTGAGAGAGAGAGCAAAAGAATCTGTGTGTGTG
Organism: Bradypodion pumilum; assembly: GCA_035047305.1. Taxonomy (NCBI): domain Eukaryota; kingdom Metazoa; phylum Chordata; class Lepidosauria; order Squamata; family Chamaeleonidae; genus Bradypodion; species Bradypodion pumilum. The sequence continues at coordinate 266,482,094 of JAWDJD010000001.1, read as the reverse complement.
TGAGAAAGAGAAAGAGAAGCTGTGAGTGAGAGAGAGAGAAAGAGAAGCTGTGAGTGAGAGAGAGGGAAAGAGAGAAAAAGAAGATGTGAGAGAGAGAGAGAGAAAGAGAAGCAGTGAATGATAGAGAGAGAGAGAGAAAGAGAAGCTGTGAGTGAGACAGAGAGAGAGAAAGAGAAGCTGTGAGAGAGAGAGGGAGGGAGAAAGAGAAGCTGTGAGAGAGAGAGAGATAAGCTGTGAGTGTGTGTGAGAGAGAAAGAGAAGCTGTGAGTGAGAGAGAGAGAAAGAAAGAGAAATTAGAGTGAGAAAGAGAGAGAAAAAGAGAAGCTGTGAGTGGGAGAGAGAGAAAGAGAGTCGGTGAGTGAGAGAGAGAAGCTGTGAGTGAGAGAGAGAGAGAGCCTCTGTGAGTGAGAGAGAGAAAAAGAGAAGCTGTTAATGAGAGAGAGAGAGAAAGAGAAGCTGTGAGTGAGAGAGAGAGAAAGAGAAGCTGTGAGTGAGTGAGAGAGAGAAACGGAAGCTGTGAGTGAGAGAGAGAGAGAGAAAGAGAAGCTGTGAGTGAGAGAGAGAGAAAGAGAAGCTGTGAGTGTGTGAGAGAGAAAGAGAAGCTGTGAGTGAGAGAGAGAGAATGAGAAGCTGAGAGAGAGAAAGAGAAGCTGTGAGAGAGACAGAGAAAGAGAAGCTGTGAGTGAGAGAGAGAAAGAGAGTCTGTGTGAGAAAGAGAGAGAGAAAGAGAAACTGTGAGTGAGAGAAAGAGAAAGAGAAGCTGTGAGTGAGAGAGAGAGAAAGAGAAACTGTGTGTGTGTGTGAGAGAGAAACAGAAGCTGTGAGTGAGAGAGAGAAAGAGAAGCTGTGAGTGAGAGAGAGAGAGAAGCTGTGTGTGAGAGAGAGAGAAGCTGTGAGTGAGGGAGAGAGAAAGAGAAGCTGTGAGTGAGAGAGAGAGAGGCTGTGAGTGTGTGTGTGAGAGAAAGAGAAGCTGTGAGTGAGAGAGAGAGAGAAGCTGTGAGAGAGAGAGAGAGAAAGAAAGAGAAATTAGAGTGAGAAAGAGAGAGAAAAAGAGAAGCTGTGAGTGGGAGAGAGAGAAAGAGAGTCTGTGAGTGAGAGAGAGAAGCTGTGAGTGAGAGAGAGAGAGAGCCTCTGTGAGTGAGAGAGAGAGAAAGAGAAGCTGTTAATGAGAGAGAGAGAGAAAGAGAAGCTGTGAGTGAGAGAGAGAGAAAGAGAAGCTGTGAGTGAGAGAGAGAGAAAGAGAAATTAGAGTGAGAAAGAGAGAGAGAAAGAGAAGCTGTGAGTGGGAGAGACAGAAAGAGTGTCTGTGAGTGAGAGAGAGAGAAAGAGAAGCTGTGAGTGAGAGAGAGAGAAGCTGTGAGTGAGAGAGAACGATAAGCCGTGAGAGAAAGGGAAGCTGTAAATGAGAGAGAGAGAGAAAGAGAAGATGTGTGTGTGTGAGAGAGAGAGAAAGAGAAGCAGTGAGTGAGAGAGAAAGAAAAAGAGAAGCTGTGAGTGAGAATGAGATAGAAAGAGAAGCTGTGAGTGAGTGAGAGAGAGATAGAGAAAGAGAAGCTGTGAGAAAGAAAGAGAGAAGCTGTGAGTGAGAGTGAGAGAGAGAAAGAGAAGCTGTGAGTGAGTGAGAGAGAAAGAAAGAGAAGCTGTGAGTGAGAGAGAGAGAAGCTGTGAGTGAGTGAGAGAGAGAAAGAGAAGCAGTGAGTGAGAGAGAGAGAAAGAGAAGCTGTGAGTTAGAGAAAGAAAGAAAGAGAAGCAGTGAGTGAGAGAGAGAGAGAAAGAGAAGCTGTGAGTGAGAGAGAGAGAGAAGCTGTGAGTGAGTGAGAGAGAAAAAGAGAAGCTGTGTGTGAGAGAGAGAGGGAAAGAGAAGCTGTGAGTGAGAGAGAGAGAGAGAGAAAGAAGCTGTGTGTGTGAGAGAGAGAGAAAGAGAAGCTATGAGTGAGATAGAGAGAGAAAGAGAAGCTGTTGGTGAGAGAGAGGGAAAGAGCTGTGAGTGAAAGTGAGAGAGCGAAGCTGTGTGTGTGTGATAGAGAGAAGATGTGAGTGAGAGAGAAAGTGAAGCTGTGAGTGAGAGAGAGAGAGAGAGAGAGAGAAGATGTGAGTGAGATAGAGAGAGAAAGAGAAGCTGTGAGTGAGAGAGAGAGAAGCTGTGAGTGAGAGAGAGGGAAAGAGAGAAAGAGAAGATGTGAGAGAGAGAGAGAAAGAGAAGCAGTGAGTGAGAGAGAGAGAGAGAGAAAGAGAAGCTGTGAGTGAGACAGAGAGAGAGAAAGAGAAGCTGTGAGAGAGAGAGGGAGGGAGAAAGAGAAGCTGTGAGAGAGAGAGATAAGCTGTGAGTGTGTGTGAGAGAGAAAGAGAAGCTGTGAGTGAGAGAGAGAGAAAGAAAGAGAAATTAGAGTGAGAAAGAGAGAGAAAAAGAGAAGCTGTGAGTGGGAGAGAGAGAAAGAGAGTCTGTGAGTGAGAGAGAGAAGCTGTGAGTGAGAGATAGAGAGAGCCTCTATGAGTGAGAGAGAGAAAAAGAGAAGCTGTTAATGAGAGAGAGAGAGAAAGAGAAGCTGTGAGTGAGAGAGAGAGAAAGAGAAGCTGTGAGTGAGTGAGAGAGGGAAACGGAATCTGTGAGTGAGAGAGAGAGAGAGAAAGAGAAGCTGTGAGTGAGAGAGAGAGAAAGAGAAGCTGTGAGTGTGAGAGAGAGAAAGAGAAGCTGTGAGTGAGAGAGAGAGAATGAGAAGCTGAGAGAGAGAAAGAGAAGCTGTGAGAGAGACAGAGAAAGAGAAGCTGTGAGTGAGAGAGAGAAAGAGAGTCTGTGTGAGAAAGAGAGAGAGAAAGAGAAACTGTGAGTGAGAGAAAGAGAAAGAGAAGCTGTGAGTGAGAGAGAGAGAAAGAGAAACTGTGTGTGTGTGAGAGAGAGAAACAGAAGCTGTGAGTGAGAGAGAGAAAGAGAAGCTGTGAGTCAGAGAGAGAGAGAAGCTGTGAGAGAGAGAGAAGCTGTGAGTGAGGGAGAGAGAAAGAGAAGCTGTGAGTGAGAGAGAGAGAGGCTGTGAGTGTGTGTGTGAGAGAAAGAGAAGCTGTGAGTGAGAGAGAGAGAGAAGCTGTGAGAGAGAGAGAGAAAGAAAGAGAAATTAGAGTGAGAAAGAGAGAGACAAAGAGAAGCTGTGAGTGGGAGAGAGAGAAAGAGAGTCTGTGAGTGAGAGAGAGAAGCTGTGAGTGAGAGAGAGAGAGCCTCTGTGAGTGAGAGAGAGAGAAAGAGAAGCTGTTAATGAGAGAGAGAGAAAGAGAAGCTGTGAGTGAGAGAGAGAAAGAGAAGCTGTGAGTGAGTGAGAGAGAGAGAGAAAGAGAAATTAGAGTGAGAAAGAGAGAGAGAAAGAGAAGCTGTGAGGGGGAGAGACAGAAAGAGTGTCTGTGAGTGAGAGAGAGAGAAAGAGAAGCTGTGAGTGAGAGAGAGAGAGAAGCTGTGAGTGAGAGAGAAGGATAAGCCGTGAGAGAAAGGGAAGCTGTAAATGAGAGAGAGAGAGAAAGAGAAGATGTGTGAGAGAGAGAGAGAGAGAAAGAGAAGCAGTGAGTGAGAGAGAAAGAAAAAGAGAAGCTGTGAGTGAGAATGAGATAGAAAGAGAAGCTGTGAGTGAGTGAGAGAGAGATAGAGAAAGAGAAGCTGTGAGAGAGAAAGAGAGAAGCTGTGAGTGAGAGAGTGAGAGAGAGAAAGAGAAGCTGTGAGTGAGTGAGAGAGAAAGAAAGAGAAGCTGTGAGTGAGAGAGAGAGAGAAGCTGTGAGTGAGTGAGAGAGAGAAAGAGAAGCAGTGAGTGAGAGAGAGAGAGAAAGAGAAGCTGTGAGTTAGAGAAAGAAAGAAAGAGAAGCAGTGAGTGAGAGAGAGAGAAAGAAAGAGAAGCTGTGAGTGAGAGAGAGAGAGAAGCTGTGAGTGAGTGAGAGAGAAAAAGAGAAGCTGTGTGTGAGAGAGAGAGGGAAAGAGAAGCTGTGAGTGAGAGAGAGAGAGAGAGAAAGAAGCTTTGTGTGTGAGAGAGAGAGAAAGAGAAGCTATGAGTGAGATAGAGAGAGAAAGAGAAGCTGTTGGTGAGAGAGAGGGAAAGAGCTGTGAGTGAAAGTGAGAGAGCGAAGCTGTGTGTGTGTGATAGAGAGAAGATGTGAGTGAGAGAGAAAGTGAAGCTGTGAGTGAGAGAGAGAGAGAGAAGATGTGAGTGAGATAGAGAGAGAAAGAGAAGCTGTGAGTGAGAGAGAGAGAGATAGAGAAGCTGTGAGAGAGAGAGGGAGGGAGAAAGAGAAGCTGTGAGAGAGAGAGAGATAAGCTGTGAGTGTGTGTGAGAGAGAAAGAGAAGCTGTGAGTGTGAGAGAGAGAAAGAGAAGATGTGAGTGAGAGAGAGGGAGAGAGAGAAAGAGAAGATGTGAGAGAGAGAGAGAGAAAGAGAAGCAGTGAGTGAGAGAGAGAGAGAGAGAAAGAGAAGCTGTGAGTGAGACAGAGAGAGAGATAGAGAAGCTGTGAGAGAGAGAGGGAGGGAGAAAGAGAAGCTGTGAGAGAGAGAGATAAGCTGTGAGTGTGTGTGAGAGAGAAAGAGAAGCTGTGAGTGTGAGAGAGAGAAAGAGAAGCTGTGAGTGAGAGAGAGAGAAAGTAAGAGAAGCTGTGAGTGAGACAGAGAGAAAGAAAGAGAAGCTGTGAGTGAGAGAGAGAGGTAGAAAGATAAGATGTGTGTGTGTGTGAGAGAGAGAGAGAAGCTGTGAGTGAGAGAGAGAGAGAAAGAGACGCTGTGATTGAGAGAGAGAGAGAGAGAAATAGAAGCTGTGAGTGAGAGAGAGAGAGAAAGAGAAGCTGTGATTGAGAGTGAGAGAGAGAGAGAAAGAGAAGCTGTGATTGAGAGAGAGAGAAAGAGAAGATGTGAGTGAGAGAGAGGGAGAGAGAGAAAGAGAAGATGTGAGTGTGAGAGAGAGAGAAAGAGAAGCAGTGAGTGTGACAGGGAGAGAGTAAAAGAGAAGCTGTGAGTGAGTGAGAGAGAGAAAGAGAAGCTGTGAGTTAGAGAAAGAAAGAAAGAGAAGCAGTGAGTGAGAGAGAGAGAAAGAAAGAGAAGCTGTGAGTGAGTGAGAGAGAGAAGCTGTGAGTGAGAGAGAGAGAGCAAAAGAATCTGTGTGTGTGTGTGAGAGAGAAAGAGAAGCTGTGAGTGAGATAGAGAGAGAAAGAGAAGCTGTTGGTGAGAGAGAGGGAAGGAGCTGTGAGTGAGAGTGAGAGAGCGAAGCTGTGTGTGTGTGAGAGAGAGAAGATGTGAGTGAGAGAGAAAGTGAAGCTGTGAGTGAGAGAGAGAGAGAGAAGATGTGTGTGAGTGATAGAGAAAGAGAAGCTGTGAGTGAGAGAGAGAGAAAGAGAAGCTGTGAGTGAGAGAGAGGGAAAGAGAGAAAGAGAAGATGTGAGTGAGAGAGAGAGAGAAAGAGAAGCAGTGAGTGAGAGAGAGAGAGAGAAAGAGAAGCTGTGAGTGAGACAGAGAGAGAGAAAGAGAAGCTGTGAGAGAGAGAGGGAGGGAGAAAGAGAAGCTGTGAGAGAGAGAGAGATAAGCTGTGAGTGTGTGTGAGAGAGAAAGAGAAGCTGTGAGTGAGAGAGAGAGAAAGAAAGAGAAATTAGAGTGAGAAAGAGAGAGAAAAAGAGAAGCTGTGAGTGGGAGAGAGAGAAAGAGAGTCTGTGAGTGAGAGAGAGAAGCTGTGAGTGAGAGAGAGAGAGAGCGTCTGTGAGTGAGAGAGAGAGAAAGAGAAGCTGTTAATGAGAGAGAGAGAGAAAGAGAAGCTGTGAGTGAGAGAGAGAGAAAGAGAAGCTGTGAGTGAGAGAGAGAGAGAGAAAGAGAAATTAGAGTGAGAAAGAGAGAGAGAAAGAGAAGCTGTGAGAGGGAGAGAGAGAAAGAGTGTCTGTGAGTGAGAGAGAGAGAAAGAGAAGCTGTGAGTGAGAGAGAGAGAAAAGCTGTGAGTGAGAGAGAAGGATAAGCCGTGAGAGAAAGGGAAGCTGTAAATGAGAGAGAGAGAGAGAAAGAGAAGATGTGTGTGAGAGAGAGAGAGAGAAAGAGAAGCAGTGAGTGAGAGAGAAAGAAAAAGAGAAGCTGTGAGTGAGAATGAGATAGAAAGAGAAGCTGTGAGTGAGTGAGAGAGAGATAGAGAAAGAGAACCTGTGAGAGAGAAAGAGAGAAGCTGTGAGTGAGAGAGTGAGAGAGAGAGAGAAAGAGAAGCTGTGAGTGAGTGAGAGAGAAAGAAAGAGAAGCTGTGAGTGAGAGAGAGAGAGAAGCTGTGAGTGAGTGAGAGAGAGAAAGAGAAGCTGTTAATGAGAGAGTGAGAGAAAGAGAAGCTGTGAGTGAGAGAGAGAGAAAGAGAAGCTGTGAGTGAGAGAGAGAAAGAGAAATTAGAGTGAGAAAGAGAGAGAGAAAGAGAAGCTGTGAGTGGGAGAGAGAGAAAGAGTGTCTGTGAGTGAGAGAGAGAGAAAGAGAAGCTGTGAGTGAGAGAGAGAGAGAAGCTGTGAGTGAGAGAGAAGGATAAGCCGTGAGAGAAAGGGAAGCTGTAAATGAGAGAGAGAGAGAGAGAGAGAAGATGTGTGTGAGAGAGAGAGAGAGAAAGAGAAGCAGTGAGTGAGAGAGAAAGAAAAAGAGAAGCTGTGAGTGAGAATGAGATAGAAAGAGAAGCTGTGAGTGAGTGAGAGAGAGATAGAGAAAGAGAAGCTGTGAGAGAGAAAGAGAGAAGCTGTGAGTGAGAGAGTGAGATAGAGAAAGAGAAGCTGTGAGTGAGTGAGAGAGAAAGAAAGAGAAGCTGTGAGTGAGAGAGAGAGAAGCTGTGAGTGAGTGAGAGAGAGAAAGAGAAGCAGTGAGTGAGAGAGAGAGAGAAAGAGAAGCTGTGAGTTAGAGAAAGAAAGAAAGAGAAGCAGTGAGTGAGAGAGAGAGAAAGAAAGAGAAGCTGTGAGTGAGACAGAGAGAGAAGCTGTGAGTGAGTGAGAGAGAAAAAGAGAAGCTGTGTGTGAGAGAGAGAGGGGGAAAGAGAAGCTGTGAGTGAGAGAGAGAGAGAGAAAAAGAAGCTGTGTGTGTGTGAGAGAGAGAAAGAGAAGCTATGAGTGAGATAGAGAGAGAAAGAGAAGCTGTTGGTGAGAGAGAGGGAAAGAGCTGTGAGTGAAAGTGAGAGAGCGAGGCTGTGTGTGTGTGATAGAGAGAAGATGTGAGTGAGAAAGAAAGTGAAGCTGTGAGTGAGAGAGAGAGAGAGAAGATGTGAGTGAGATAGAGAGAGAAAGAGAAGCTGTGACTGAGAGAGAGAGAAAGAGAAGCTGTGAGTGAGAGAGAGGGAAAGAGAGAAAGAGAAGATGTGAGAGAGAGAGAGAAAGAGAAGCAGTGAGTAAGAGAGAGAGAGAGAGAGAAAGAGAAGCTGTGAGTGAGACAGAGAGAGAGATAGAGAAGCTGTGAGAGAGAGAGGGAGGGAGAAAGAGAAGCTGTGAGAGAGAGAGAGATAAGCTGTGAGTGTGTGTGAGAGAGAAAGAGAAGCTGTGAGTGTGAGAGAGAGAAAGAGAAGCTGTGAGTGAGAGAGAGAGAAAGTAAGAGAAGCTGTGAGTGAGACAGAGAGAAAGAGAGAGAAGCTGTGAGTGAGAGAGAGGTAGAAAGATAAGATGTGTGAGAGAGAGAGAGAGAGAGAAGCTTGAGTGAGAGAGAGAGAAAGAGACGCTGTGATTGAGAGAGAGAGAGAAATAGAAGCTGTGAGTGAGAGAGAGAGAAAGAGAAGCTGTGAGTGAGAGAGAGGGAAAGAGAGAAAGAGAAGCTGTGAGTGAGAGAGAGGGAAAGAGAGAAAGAGAAGATGTGAGTGAGAGAGAGAGAGAAAGAGAAGCAGTGAGTGAGAGAGAGAGAGAGAGAAAGAGAAGCTGTGAGTGAGACAGAGAGAGAGAAAGAGATGCTGTGAGAGAGAGAGGGAGGGAGAAAGAGAAGCTGTGAGAGAGAGAGAGATAAGCTGTGAGTGTGTGTGAGAGAGAAAGAGAAGCTGTGAGTGAGAGAGAGAGAAAGAAAGAGAAATTAGAGTGAGAAAGAGAGAGAAAAAGAGAAGCTGTGAGTGGGAGAGAGAGAAAGAGAGTCTGTGAGTGAGAGAGAGAAGCTGTGAGTGAGAGAGAGAGAGCCTCTGTGAGTGAGAGAGAGAGAAAGAGAAGCTGTTAATGAGAGAGAGAGAGAAAGAGAAGCTGTGAGTGAGAGAGAGAGAAAGAGAAGCTGTGAGTGAGAGAGAGAGAGAAAGAGAAATTAGAGTGAGAAAGAGAGAGAGAAAGAGAAGCTGTGAGAGGGAGAGAGAGAAAGAGTGTCTGTGAGTGAGAGAGAGAGAAAGAGAAGCTGTGAGTGAGAGAGAGAGAGAAGCTGTGAGTGAGAGAGAAGGATAAGCCGTGAGAGAAAGGGAAGCTGTAAATGAGAGAGAGAGAGAGAAAGAGAAGATGTGTGTGAGAGAGAGAGAGAGAAAGAGAAGCAGTGAGTGAGAGAGAAAGAAAAAGAGAAGCTGTGAGTGAGAATGAGATAGAAAGTGAAGCTGTGAGTGAGTGAGAGAGAGATAGAGAAAGAGAAGCTGTGAGAGAAAAAGAGAGAAGCTGTGAGTGAGAGAGTGAGAGAGAGAAAGAGAAGCTGTGAGTGAGTGAGAGAGAAAGAAAGAGAAGCTGTGAGTGAGAGAGAGAGAGAAGCTGTGAGTGAGTGAGAGAGAGAAAGAGAAGAAGTGAGTGAGAGAGAGAGAGAAAGAGAAGCTGTGAGTTAGAGAAAGAAAGAAAGAGAATTAGTGAGTGAGAGAGAGAAAGAAAGAGAAGCTGTGAGTGAGAGAGAGAGAGAAGCTGTGAGTGAGTGAGAGAGAGAAAGAGAAGCTGTGTGTGTGTGTGAGAGAGAAAGAGAAGCTATGAGTGAGATAGAGAGAGAAAGAGAAGCTGTTGGTGAGAGAGAGGGAAAGAGCTGTGAGTGAAAGTGAGAGAGCGAAGCTGTGTGTGTGTGATAGAGAGAAGATGTGAGTGAGAGAGAAAGTGAAGCTGTGAGTGAGAGAGAGAGAGAGAAGATGTGAGTGAGATAGAGAGAGAAAGAGAAGCTGTGAGTGAGAGAGAGAGAGAAAGAGAAGCTGTGAGTGAGAGAGAGGGAAAGAGAGAAAGAGAAGATGTGAGAGAGAGAGAGAGAGAAAGAGAAGCAGTGAGTGTGAGAGAGAGAGAGAGAGAGAAGCTGTGAGTGAGACAGAGAGAGAGATAGAGAAGTTGTGAGAGAGAGAGGGAGGGAGAAAGAGAAGCTGTGTGAGAGAGAGAGATAAGCTGTGAGTGTGTGTGTGAGAGAAAGAGAAGCTGTGAGTGTGTGTGAGAGAAAGAGAAGCTGTGTGAGAGAGAGAGAAAGAAATAGAAGCTGTGAGTGAGAGAGAGAGAGAAAGAGAAGCTGTGATTGAGAGTGAGAGAGAGAGAGAAAGAGAAGCTGTGATTGAGAGAGAGAGAAAGAGAAGATGTGAGTGAGAGAGAGGGAGAGAGAGAAAGAGAAGATGTGAGTGTGAGAGAGAGAGAGAAAGAGAAGCAGTGAGTGTGACAGGGAGAGAGTAAAAGAGAAGCTGTGAGTGAGAGAGAGAGAGAAAGAGAAGCTGTGAGTTAGAGAAAGAAAGAAAGAGAAGCAGTGAGTGAGAGAGAGAGAAAGAAAGAGAAGCTGTGAGTGAGAGAGAGAGAGAAGCTGTGAGTGAGTGAGTGAGAGAAAGAGAAGCTGTGTGTGTGTGAGAGAGAGAAAGAGAAGCTGTGAGTGACAGAGAGAGAGCAAAAGTATCTGTGTGTGTGAGAGAGAGAGAAAGAGAAGCTGTGAGTGAGATAGAGAGAGAAAGAGAAGCTGTTGGTGAGAGAGAGGGAAAGAGCTGTGAGTGAGAGTGAGAGAGCGAAGCTGTGTGTGTGTGTGTGTGAGAGAGAGAAGATGTGAGTGAGAGAGAAAGTGAAGCTGTGAGTGAGAGAGAGAGAGAGAGAGAAGAAGTGTGTGAGTGATAGAGAAAGAGAAGCTGTGAGTGAGAGAGAGGGAAAGAGAGAAAGAGAAGATGTGAGTGAGAGAGAGAGAGAAAGAGAAGCAGTGAGTGAGAGAGAGAGAGAGAAAGAGAAGCTGTGAGTGAGACAGAGAGAGAGAAAGAGAAGCTGTGAGAGAGAGAGGGAGGGAGAAAGAGAAGCTGTGTGAGAGAGAGAGATAAGCTGTGAGTGTGTGTGAGAGAGAAAGAGAAGCTGTGAGTGAGAGAGAGAGAAAGAAAGAGAAATTAGAGTGAGAAAGAGAGAGAAAAAGAGAAGCTGTGAGTGGGAGAGAGAGAAAGAGAGTCTGTGAGTGAGAGAGAGAAGCTGTGAGTGAGAGAGAGAGCCTCTGTGAGTGAGAGAGAGAGAAAGAGAAGCTGTTAATGAGAGAGAGAGAAAGAGAAGCTGTGAGTGAGAGAGAGAGAAAGAGAAGCTGTGAGTGAGTGAGAGAGAGAAACGGAAGCTGTGAGTGAGAGAGAGAAAGAGAAGCTGTGAGAGAGAGAGAGAGAAAGAGAAGCTGTGAGTGTGTGTGAGAGAAAGAGAATCTGTGAGTGAGAGAGAGAGAATGAGAAGCTGAGAGAGAGAGAAAGAGAAGCTGTGAGAGAGACAGAGAAAGAGAAGCTGTGAGTGAGAGAGAGAAAGAGAGTCTGTGTGAGAAAGAGAGAGAGAAAGAGAAACTGTGAGTGAGAGAAAGAGAAAGACAAGCTGTGAGTGAGAGAGAGAGAAAGAGAAACTGTGTGTGTGTGAGAGAGAGAAACAGAAGCTGTGAGTGAGAGAGAGAAACAGAAGCTGTGAGTGAGAGAGAGAGAGAAGCTGTGAGAGAGAGAGAGAAGCTGTGAGTGAGGGAGAGAGAAAGAGAAGCTGTGAGTGAGAGAGAGAGAGGCTGTGAGTGTGTGTGTGAGAGAAAGAGAAGCTGTGAGTGAGAGAGAGAGAGAGAAGATGTGAGAGAGAGTGAGAAAGAGAAGGTGTGAGTGAGAAAAAGAGAGAGAGAAGCTGTGAGTGAGAGAGAGAGAGATAGAGAAGCTGTGAGTGAGAGAGAGAGAAGCTGTGAGTGTGTGAGAGAGAAAGAGAAGCTGTGAGTGAGAGAGAGAGAATGAGAAGCTGAGAGAGAGAGAGAAAGAGAAGCTGTGAGAGAGAGAGAAAGAGAAGCTGTGAGTGAGAGAGAGAAAGAGAGTCTGTGTGAGAAAGAGAGAGAGAAAGAGAAACTGTGAGTGAGAGAGAGAGAAAAAAAGAAGCTGTGTGTGTGTGAGAGAAAGAGAAGCTGTGAGTGAGATAGAGAGAGAAAGAGAAGCTGTTAGTGAGAGAGAGGGAAAGAGAAGCTGTGAGTGAGAGTGAGGGAGAGAAGCTGTGTGTGTGTGTGAGAGAGAAGATATGAGTGTGAGAAAGAAAGAGAAGCTGTGAGTGAGACAGAGAGAGAAAGAGAAGCTGTGAGTGAGACAGAGAGGGAGAAAGAGAAGCTTTGTGTGTGTGAGAGAGAAAGAGAAGCTGTGAGTGAGAGTGAGTGAGATAGAGAGAATGAGAAGCTGTGAGTGAGAGAGAGAGAGAAAGAGAAGCTGTGAGTGAGAGAGAGAGAGAATGAGAAGCTGTGAGTGAGAGAGAGAAGCTGTGAGTGAGTGAGAGAGAGAGAGAAGATGTGAGTGAGAGAGAGAGAGAGAAAGAGAATCTGTGAGTGAGAGAGATAGAAAGTAAGAGAAGCTGTGAGTGAGACAGAGAGAGAAAGAGAAGCTGTGAGTGAGAGACAGAGGGAGAAAGATAAGCTGTGAGAGAGAGAGAGAAAGAGAAGCTGTGAGTGAGAGAGAGAGAGAAAGAGAAGCTGTGATTGAGCGTGAGAGAGAGAGATAAAGAGAAGCTGTGAGTGAGAGAGAGAGAAAGAGAAGCTGTGAGTGAGAGAGAGAGAAGCTGTGAGTGAGAGAGAGAAAGAGAAGCTGTGATTAAGAGTGAGAGAGAGAAAGAGAAGCTGTGAGTGGGAGAGAGAGAAAGAGAGTCTGTGAGTGAGAGAGAGAGAAAGAGAAGCTGTGAGTGAGTGAGAGAGAGAAAGGGAAGCTGTGAGTGAGAGAGAGAGAAAGAGAACCTGTCAGTGAGAGAGAGAGAGAAAGAAAGAGAAGCTGTGATTGAGAAGGCGAGGGAAAGAGAAGCTGTGAGTGAGTGAGAGAGAGAGAGAGAGAAAGAGAAGCTGTGAGAGAGAAAGAGAGAAGCTGTGAGTGAGAGAGTGAGAGAGAGAAAAGAAGCTGTTAGTGAGTGAGAGAGAGAGAAAGAGATGTGAGTGAGAGAGAGAGAAAGAAAGAGAATCTGTGAGTGAGAGAGAGAGAGAGAAGCTGAGAGTGAGAGAGAGAAATTGAAGCTGTGAGTGAGAGAGAGAGAGAAAGAGAAACTGTGTGTGTGAGAGAGCAAGATAGTATGAGAAAGAGAGAGTGAAAGAGAAGCTGTGAGAGAGAGAGAGAAGCTGTGAGTGAGAGAGTGAGAAAGAGAAGCTGTGAGTGAGAGAGAGAGAAGCTGTGAGTGAGAGAGTGAGAGAAGCTGTGACTGAGAGAGAGAAGCTGTGACTGAGAGAGAGAGAGAGAAAGAGAAGCTGTGAGTGAGAGAGAGAAAGAGAAGCTGTTAATGAGAGAGAGAGAGAAAGAGAAGCTGTGAGTGAGAGAGAGAGAAAGAGAAGCTGTGAGTGAGAGTGAGAGAGAGAAAGAGAAATTAGAGTGAGAAAGAGAGAGAGAAAGAGAAGCTGTGAGTGGGAGAGAGAGAAAGAGTGTCTGTGAGTGAGAGAGAGAGAAAGAGAAGCTGTGAGTGAGAGAGAGAGAGAAGCTGTGAGTGAGAGAGAAGGATAAGCCGTGAGAGAAAGGGAAGCTGTAAATGAGAGAGAGAGAGAAAGAGAAGATGTGTGAGAGAGAGAGAGAGAGAGAAAGAGAAGCAATGAGTGAGAGAGAAAGAAAAAGAGAAGCTGTGAGTGAGAATGAGATAGAAAGAGAAGCTGTGAGTGAGTGAGAGAGAAAGAGAAGCTGTGAGAGAGAAAGAGAGAAGCTGTGAGTGAGAGAGTGAGATAGAGAAAGAGAAGCTGTGAGTGAGTGAGAGAGAAAGAAAGAGAAGCTATGAGTGAGAGAGAGAGAGAAGCTGTGAGTGAGTGAGAGAGAGAAAGAGAAGCAGTGAGTGAGAGAGGGAGAGAAAGAGAAGCTGTGAGTTAGAGAAAGAAAGAAAGAGAAGCAGTGAGTGAGAGAGAGAGAAAGAAAGAGAAGCTGTGAGTGAGACAGAGAGAGAAGCTGTGAGTGAGTGAGAGAGAAAAAGAGAAGCTGTGTGTGAGAGAGAGAGGGGGAAAGAGAAGCTGTGAGTGAGAGAGAGAGAGAAAAAGAAGCTGTGTGTGTGAGAGAGAGAGAAAGAGAAGCTATGAGTGAGATAGAGAGAGAAAGAGAAGCTGTTGGTGAGAGAGAGGGAAAGAGCTGTGAGTGAAAGTGAGAGAGCGAGGCTGTGTGTGTGTGATAGAGAGAAGATGTGAGTGAGAGAGAAAGTGAAGCTGTGAGTGAGAGAGAGAGAGAGAAGATGTGAGTGAGATAGAGAGAGAAAGAGAAGCTGAGTGAGAGAGAGAGAAAGAGAAGCTGTGAGTGAGAGAGAGGGAAAGAGAGAAAGAGAAGATGTGAGAGAGAGAGAGAGAAAGCGAAGCAGTGAGTAAGAGAGAGAGAGAGAGAGAAAGAGAAGCTGTGAGTGAGACAGAGAGAGAGATAGAGAAGCTGTGAGAGAGAGAGGGAGGGAGAAAGAGAAGCTGTGAGAGAGAGAGATAAGCTGTGAGTGTGTGTGAGAGAGAAAGAGAAGCTGTGAGTGTGAGAGAGAGAAAGAGAAGCTGTGAGTGAGAGAGAGAGAAAGTAAGAGAAGCTGTGAGTGAGACAGAGAGAAAGAGAGAGAAGCTGTGAGTGAGAGAGAGAGGTAGAAAGATAAGATGTGAGAGAGAGAGAGAGAAGCTGTGAGTGAGAGAGAGAGAAAGAGACGCTGTGATTGAGAGAGAGAGAGAGAAATAGAAGCTGTGAGTGAGAGAGAGAGAGAAAGAGAAGCTGTGATTGAGAGTGAGAGAGAGAGAGAAAGAGAAGCTGTGATTGAGAGAGAGAGAAAGAGAAGATGTGAGTGAGAGAGAGGGAGAGAGAGAAAGAGAAGATGTGAGTGTGAGAGAGAGAGAAAGAGAAGCAGTGAGTGTGACAGGGAGAGAGTAAAAGAGAAGCTGTGAGTGAGAGAGAGAGAGAAAGAGAAGCTGTGAGTTAGAGAAAGAAAGAAAGAGAAGCAGTGAGTGAGAGAGAAAGAAAGAAAGAAAGAGAAGCTGTGAGTGAGAGAGAGAGAGAAGCTGTGAGTGAGTGAGAGAGAGAAAGAGTAGCTGTGTGTGTGTGAGAGAGAGAAAGAGAAGCTGTGAGTGAGAGAGTGAGAGCAAAAGAATCTGTGTGTGTGTGTGAGAGAGAAAGAGAAGCTGTGAGTGAGATAGAGAGAGAAAGAGAAGCTGTTGGTGAGAGAGAGGGAAAGAGCTGTGAGTGAGAGTGAGAGAGCGAAGCTGTGTGTGTGTGTGAGAGAGAAGATGTGAGTGAGAGAGAAAGTGAAGCTGTGAGTGAGAGAGAGAGAAGATGTGTGTGAGTGATAGAGAAAGAGAAGCTGTGAGTGAGAGAGAGAGAAAGAGAAGCTGTGAGTGAGAGAGAGGGAAAGAGAGAAAGAGAAGATGTGAGTGAGAGAGAGAGAGAAAGAGAAGCAGTGAGTGAGAGAGAGAGAGAGAGAAAGAGAAGCTGTGAGTGAGACAGAGAGAGAGAAAGAGAAGCTGTGAGAGAGAGAGGGAGGGAGAAAGAGAAGCTGTGAGAGAGAGAGAGATAAGCTGTGAGTGTGTGTGAGAGAGAAAGAGAAGCTGTGAGTGAGAGAGAGAGAAAGAAAGAGAAATTAGAGTGAGAAAGAGAGAGAAAAAGAGAAGCTGTGAGTGGGAGAGAGAGAAAGAGAGTCTGTGAGTGAGAGAGAGAAGCTGTGAGTGAGAGAGAGAGAGAGCCTCTGTGAGTGAGAGAGAGAGAAAGAGAAGCTGTTAATGAGAGAGAGAGAGAGAGAGAGAAGCTGTGAGTGAGAGAGAGGGAAAGAGCTGTGAGTGAAAGTGAGAGAGCGAAGCTGTGTGTGTGTGATAGAGAGAAGATGTGAGTGAGAGAGAAAGTGAAGCTGTGAGTGAGAGAGAGAGAGAGAGAAGATGTGAGTGAGAGAGGGAGGGAGAAAGAGAAGCTGTGTGTGAGAGAGAGATAAGCTGTGAGTGTGTGTGTGAGAGAAAGAGAAGCTGTGAGTGTGTGAGAGAGAAAGAGAAGCTGTGAGTGAGAGAGAGAGAGAGAAATAGAAGCTGTGAGTGAGAGAGAGAGAGAAAGAGAAGCTGTGATTGAGAGTGAGAGAGAGAGAGAAAGAGAAGCTGTGATTGAGAGAGAGAGAAAGAGAAGATGTGAGTGAGAGAGAGGGAGAGAGAGAAAGAGAAGATGTGAGTGTGAGAGAGAGAGAAAGAGAAGCAGTGAGTGTGACAGGGAGAGAGTAAAAGAGAAGCTGTGAGTGAGAGAGAGAGAGAAAGAGAAGCTGTGAGTTAGAGAAAGAAAGAAAGAGAAGCAGTGAGTGAGAGAGAGAGAAAGAAAGAGAAGCTTTGAGTGAGAGAGAGAGAGAGAAGCTGTGAGTGAGTGAGAGAGAGAAAGAGAAGCTGTGTGTGAGAGAGAGAGAAAGAGAAGCTGTGAGTGAGAGAGAGACAGCAAAAGAATCTATGTGTGTGAGAGAGAGAAAGAGAAGCTGTGAGTGAGATAGAGAGAGAAAGAGAAGCTGTTGGTGAGAGAGAGGGAAAGAGCTGTGAGTGAGAGTGAGAGAGCGAAGCTGTGTGTGTGTGTGTGAGAGAAGATGTGAGTGAGAGAGAAAGTGAAGCTGTGAGTGAGAGAGAGAGAGAGAAGATGTGTGTGAGTGATAGAGAAAGAGAAGCTGTGAGTGAGAGAGAGAGAAAGAGAAGCTGTGAGTGAGAGAGAGGGAAAGAGAGAAAGAGAAGATGTGAGTGAGAGAGAGAGAGAAAGAGAAGCAGTGATTGAGAGAGAGAGAGAGAAATAGAAGCTGTGAGTGAGAGAGAGAGAGAGAGAAAGAGAAGCTGTGATTGAGAGTGAGAGAGAGAGAGAAAGAGAAGCTGTGATTGAGAGAGAGAGAAAGAGAAGATGTGAGTGAGAGAGAGGGAGAGAGAGAAAGAGAAGATGTGAGTGTGAGAGAGAGAGAAAGAGAAGCAGTGAGTGTGACAGGGAGAGAGTAAAAGAGAAGCTGTGAGTGAGAGAGAGAGAGAAAGAGAAGCTGTGAGTTAGAGAAAGAAAGAAAGAGAAGCAGTGAGTGAGAGAGAAAGAAAGAAAGAAAGAGAAGCTGTGAGTGAGAGAGAGAGAGAAGCTGTGAGTGAGTGAGAGAGAGAAAGAGAAGCTGTGTGTGTGTGAGAGAGAGAAAGAGAAGCTGTGAGTGAGAGAGTGAGAGCAAAAGAATCTGTGTGTGTGTGAGAGAGAGAAAGAGAAGCTGTGAGTGAGATAGAGAGAGAAAGAGAAGCTGTTGGTGAGAGAGAGGGAAAGAGCTGTGAGTGAGAGTGAGAGAGCGAAGCTGTGTGTGTGTGTGAGAGAGAAGATGTGAGTGAGAGAGAAAGTGAAGCTGTGAGTGAGAGAGAGAGAAGATGTGTGTGAGTGATAGAGAAAGAGAAGCTGTGAGTGAGAGAGAGAGAAAGAGAAGCTGTGAGTGAGAGAGAGGGAAAGAGAGAAAGAGAAGATGTGAGTGAGAGAGAGAGAGAAAGAGAAGCAGTGAGTGAGAGAGAGAGAGAGAGAAAGAGAAGCTGTGAGTGAGACAGAGAGAGAGAAAGAGAAGCTGTGAGAGAGAGAGGGAGGGAGAAAGAGAAGCTGTGAGAGAGAGAGATAAGCTGTGAGTGTGTGTGAGAGAGAAAGAGAAGCTGTGAGTGAGAGAGAGAGAAAGAAAGAGAAATTAGAGTGAGAAAGAGAGAGAAAAAGAGAAGCTGTGAGTGGGAGAGAGAGAAAGAGAGTCTGTGAGTGAGAGAGAGAAGCTGTGAGTGAGAGAGAGAGAGAGCCTCTGTGAGTGAGAGAGAGAGAAAGAGAAGCTGTTAATGAGAGAGAGAGAGAAGCTGTGAGTGAGAGAGAGGGAAAGAGCTGTGAGTGAAAGTGAGAGAGCGAAGCTGTGTGTGTGTGATAGAGAGAAGATGTGAGTGAGAGAGAAAGTGAAGCTATGAGTGAGAGAGAGAGAGAGAGAAGATGTGAGTGAGAGAGGGAGGGAGAAAGAGAAGCTGTGTGTGAGAGAGAGATAAGCTGTGAGTGTGTGTGTGAGAGAAAGAGAAGCTGTGAGTGTGTGAGAGAGAAAGAGAAGCTGTGAGTGAGAGAGAGAGAGAGAAATAGAAGCTGTGAGTGAGAGAGAGAGAGAAAGAGAAGCTGTGATTGAGAGTGAGAGAGAGAGAGAAAGAGAAGCTGTGATTGAGAGAGAGAGAAAGAGAAGATGTGAGTGAGAGAGAGGGAGAGAGAGAAAGAGAAGATGTGAGTGTGAG
The DNA here is from genome assembly GCA_035047305.1 of Bradypodion pumilum. NCBI lineage: Eukaryota > Metazoa > Chordata > Lepidosauria > Squamata > Chamaeleonidae > Bradypodion > Bradypodion pumilum. Next base: position 266,464,602 of record JAWDJD010000001.1, on the reverse strand, counting down.
AGAGAGAGAAAGAGAAGCAGTGAGTGTGACAGGGAGAGAGTAAAAGAGAAGCTGTGAGTGAGAGAGAGAGAGAAAGAGAAGCTGTGAGTTAGAGAAAGAAAGAAAGAGAAGCAGTGAGTGAGAGAGAGAGAAAGAAAGAGAAGCTGTGAGTGAGAGAGAGAGAGAGAAGCTGTGAGTGAGTGAGAGAGAGAAAGAGAAGCTGTGTGTGAGAGAGAGAGAAAGAGAAGCTGTGAGTGAGAGAGAGAGAGCAAAAGAATCTGTGTGTGTGAGAGAGAGAAAGAGAAGCTGTGAGTGAGATAGAGAGAGAAAGAGAAGCTGTTGGTGAGAGAGAGGGAAAGAGCTGTGAGTGAGAGTGAGAGAGCGAAGCTGTGTGTGTGTGTGAGAGAAGATGTGAGTGAGAGAGAAAGTGAAGCTGTGAGTGAGAGAGAGAGAGAGAAGATGTGTGTGAGTGATAGAGAAAGAGAAGCTGTGAGTGAGAGAGAGAGAAAGAGAAGCTGTGAGTGAGAGAGAGGGAGAGAGAGAAAGAGAAGATGTGAGTGAGAGAGAGAGAGAAAGAGAAGCAGTGAGTGAGAGAGAGAGAGAGAGAGAGAGAATCTGTGAGTGAGACAGAGAGAGAGAAAGAGAAGCTGTGAGAGAGAGAGGGAGGGAGAAAGAGAAGCTGTGAGAGAGAGAGAGATAAGCTGTGAGTGTGTGTGAGAGAGAAAGAGAAGCTGTGAGTGAGAGAGAGAGAAAGAAAGAGAAATTAGAGTGAGAAAGAGAGAGAAAAAGAGAAGCTGTGAGTGGGAGAGAGAGAAAGAGAGTGGGTGGGAGAGGGAGAGAGAAGCTGTGAGTGAGAGAGAGAGAGCCTCTGTGAGTGAGAGAGAGAGAAAGAGAAGCTGTTAATGAGAGAGAGAGAGAAAGAGAAGCTGTGAGTGAGAGAGAGAGAACGAGAAGCTGTGAGTGAGTGAGAGAGAGAAACGGAAGCTGTGAGTGAGAGAGAGAGAGAGAAAGAGAAGCTGTGAGTGAGAGAGAGAGAAAGAGAAGCTGTGAGTGTGAGAGAGAGAAAGAGAAGCTGTGAGTGAGAGAGAGAGAATGAGAAGCTGAGAGAGAGAGAAAGAGAAGCTGTGAGAGAGACAGAGAAAGAGAAGCTGTGAGTGAGAGAGAGAAAGAGAGTCTGTGTGAGAAAGAGAGAGAGAAAGAGAAACTGTGAGTGAGAGAGAGAGAAACAGAAGCTGTGAGTGAGAGAGAGAAAGAGAAGCTGTGAGTGAGAGAGAGAGAGAAGCTGTGAGAGAGAGAGAGAAGCTGTGAGTGAGGGAGAGAGAAAGAGAAGCTGTGAGTGAGAGAGAGAGAGGCTGTGAGTGTGTGTGTGAGAGAAAGAGAAGCTGTGAGTGAGAGAGAGAGAGAAGCTGTGAGAGAGAGTGAGAAAGAGAAGGTGTGAGTGAGAAAAAGAGAGAGAGAAGCTGTGAGTGAGAGAGAGAGATAGAGAAGCTGTGAGTGAGAGAGAGAGAAGCTGTGAGTGTGTGAGAGAGAAAGAGAAGCTGTGAGTGAGAGAGAGAGAATGAGAAGCTGAGAGAGAGAGAGAAAGAGAAGCTGTGAGAGAGAGAGAAATAGAAGCTGTGAGTGAGAGAGAGAAAGAGAGTCTGTGTGAGAAAGAGAGAGAGAAAGAGAAACTGTGAGTGAGAGAGAGAGAAAAAAAGAAGCTGTGTGTGTGTGTGAGAGAAAGAGAAGCTGTGAGTGAGATAGAGATAGAAAGAGAAGCTGTTAGTGAGAGAGAGGGAAAGAGAAGCTGTGAGTGAGAGTGAGGGAGAGAAGCTGTGTGTGTGTGTGAGAGAGAAGATATGAGTGTGAGAAAGAAAGAGAAGCTGTGAGTGAGACAGAGAGAGAAAGAGAAGCTGTGAGTGAGAGAGAGAGGGAGAAAGAGAAGCTTTGTGTGTGTGAGAGAGAAAGAGAAGCTGTGAGTGAGAGTGAGTGAGATAGAAAGAATGAGAAGCTGTGAGTGAGAGAGAGAAAGAGAAGCTGTGAGTGAGAGAGAGAGAGAATGAGAAGCTGTGAGTGAGAGAGAGGCTGTGAGTGAGTGAGAGAGAGAGAGAAGATGTGAGTGAGAGAGAGAGAGAGAAAGAGAATCTGTGAGTGAGAGAGATAGAAAGTAAGAGAAGCTGTGAGTGAGACAGAGAGAGAAAGAGAAGCTGTGAGTGAGAGACAGAGGGAGAAAGATAAGCTGTGAGAGAGAGAGAAAAAGAGAAGCTGTGAGTGAGAGAGAGAGAAAGAGAAGCTGTGATTGAGAGTGAGAGAGAGAGATAAAGAGAAGCTGTGAGTGAGAGAGAGAGAAAGAGAAGCTGTGAGTGAGAGAGAGAGAAGCTGTGAGTGAGAGAGAGAAAGAGAAGCTGTGATTAAGAGTGAGAGAGAGAAAGAGAAGCTGTGAGTGGGAGAGAGAGAAAGAGAGTCTGTGAGTGAGAGAGAGAGAAAGAGAAGCTGTGAGTGAGTGAGAGAGAGAAAGGGAAGCTGTGAGTGAGAGAGAGAGAAAGAGAACCTGTCAGTGAGAGAGAGAGAGAAAGAAAGAGAAGCTGTGATTGAGAAGGAGAGGGAAAGAGAAGCTGTGAGTGAGTGAGCGAGAGAGAGAGAGAAAGAGAAGCTGTGAGAGAGAAAGAGAGAAGCTGTGAGTGAGAGAGTGAGAGAGAGAAAAGAAGCTGTTAGTGAGTGAGAGAGAGAGAAAGAGATGTGAGTGAGAGAGAGAGAAAGAAAGAGAAGCTGTGAGTGAGAGAGAGAGAGAGAAGCTGAGAGTGAGAGAGAGAAATTGAAGCTGTGAGTGAGAGAGAGAGAGAAAGAGAAGCTGTGTGTGTGAGAGAGAAAGATAGTATGAGAAAGAGAGAGTGAAAGAGAAGCTGTGAGAGAGAGAGAGAGAAGCTGTGAGTGAGAGAGTGAGAAAGAGAGTGAGAAAGAGAGAGTAAAAGAGAAGCTGTGAGTGAGAGAGAGAGAGAAGCTGTGACTGAGAGAGAGAAGCTGTGACTGAGAGAGAGAGAGAAAGAGAAGCTGTGAGAGAGAGAGAGAGAAAGAGAAGCTGTGAGTGACAGAGAGAGAGAAAGCAAAGCTGTGAGTGAGAGAGAGAGAGAAGCTGTGAGTGAGAGTGAGAAAGAGAGTGAGAAAGAGAGAGTAAAAGAGAAGCTGTGAGTGAGAGAAAGAGAAGCTGTGAGTGAGAGAGAAACAGAAGCTGAGAGTGAGAGAGAGAGAAGCTGTGAGTGAGAGAGAGAGAGAAAGAGAAATTAGAGTGAGAAAGAGAGAGAGAAAGAGAAGCTGTGAGTGGGAGAGAGAGAAAGAGTGTCTGTGAGTGAGAGAGAGAAAAAGAGAAGCTGTGAGTGAGAGAGAGAGAGAAGCTGTGAGTGAGAGAGAAGGATAAGCCGTGAGAGAAAGGGAAGCTGTGAATGAGAGAGAGAGAGAGAGAGAAGATGTGTGTGTGTGAGAGAGAGAAAGAGAAGCAGTGAGTGAGAGAGAAAGAAAAAGATTAGCTGTGAGTGAGAATGAGATAGAAAGAGAAGCTGTGAGTGAGTGAGAGAGAGATAGAGAAAGAGAAGCAGTGAGAGAGAAAGAGAGAAGCTGTGAGTGAGAGAGTGAGAGAGAGAAAGAGAAGCTGTGAGTGAGTGAGAGAGAGAGAAGCTGTGTGTGAGTGAGAGAGAGAGAAAGAGAAGCTGTGAGTGAGAGAGAGAGAGAAAGAGAAGCTGTGAGTGAGAGAGAGAAAGATAAGCTGTGAGTGAGAGAGAGAGAAAGAGAAGCTGAGTGAGTGAGAGAGAGCAAGGGAACCTGTGAGTGACAGAGAGAGAGATAGATAGAGAAGCTGTGAGTGAGAGAGAGAGAAAGAGAAGCTGAGAGTGAGAGAGAGAGAGAAAGAGAAGCTGTGAGTGAGAAGGAGAGGGAAAGAGAAGCTGTGAGTGAGTGAGAGAGAGAGAGAGAGAAAAAGACAAGGTGAGAGAGAAAGAGAGAAGCTGTGAGTGAGAGAGAGAGAAAGAGAAGCTGTGAGTGAGAGAGAGAGAGAATGAGAAGCTGTGAGTGAGTGAGAGAGAGAGAGAAATTAGAGTGAGAAAGAGAGAGAGAAAGAGAAGCTGTGAGTGGGAGAGAGAGAGAAAGAGAAGCTGTGTGTGAGTGAGAGAGAGAGAAGCTGTGAGTGAGAGAGAGGAAGGGAAACTGTGAGTGAGAGAGAGAGAGAAGCTGTGAGTGAGAGAGAGAAAGAGAAGCTGTAAGTGAGAGAGAAAGAGAAAGAGAAGCTGTGAGTGAGAAGGAGAGAAGCTGTGAGTGTGAGAGTGAGAGAGAGAAAGAGAAGCTGTGAGTGAGAATGAGAGAGAGAGAGAAAGAGAAGCTGTGAGTGAGAGAGAGAGAAGCTGTGAGTGAGAGAGAGAGAGAAGCTGTGAGTGAGAGAGAGAGAGAGAAGCTGTGAGTGAGTGAGAGAGAAGGAAAGAGAAGCTTTGAGTGAGTGAGAGAGAGAAAGGGAAGCTGTGAGTGAGAGAGAGAGAAAGAGAAACTGTGTGTGTGTGAGAGAGAAACAGAAGCTGTGAGTGAGAGAGAGAGAAAGAGAAACTGTGTGTGTGTGAGAGAGAGAAACAGAAGCTGTGAGTGAGAGAGAGAGAGAAAGAGAAGCTGTGAGTGAGAGAGAGAGAAAGAGAAACTGTGTGTGTGTGTGAGAGAGAAACAGAAGCTGTGAGTGAGAGAGAGAAAGAGAAGCTGTGAGTGAGAGAGAGAGAGGAGCTGTGAGAGAGAGAGAGAGAAGCTGTGAGTGAGAGAGAGAGAGAAGCTGTGAGTGAGAGAGAGAGAGAAGCTGTGAGTGAGAGAGAGAGAAGCTGTGAGTGAGTGAGAGAGAAGGAAAGAGAAGCTTTGAGTGAGTGAGAGAGAGAAAGGGAAGCTGTGAGTGAGAGAGAGAGATATATAGAGAAAGAGATGCTGTGAGTGAGAGAGAGAGAAAGAGAAGCTGTGAGTGAGAGAGAAAGAGAAGCTGTGAGTGAGAGAGAAACAGAAGCTGAGAGTGAGAGAGAGAGAGAAAGAGAATGTGTGAGTGAGAGAGAGAGAAAGAGAAGCTGTGAGTGAGTGAGAGAGAAAGAGAAGCTGTGAGAGAGAAAGAGAAAGAGAAAGAGTGAAAAAGAGAGAGAGAAAGAGATGCTGTGAGTGGGAGAGAGAGAGTGTGTCTGTGAGTGAGAGAGAGAGAGAGAAAGAGAAGCTGTGAGTGAGAGAGAGAGAGAACCTGTTTGTGAGAGAGAGAGGAGAAGCTGTGAGTGAGTGAGAGAGAGAAAGGGAAGCTGTGATTGAGAGTGAGAGAGAGAGATAAAGAGTAGCTGTGAGTGAGAGAGAGAGAAAGAGAAGCTGTGAGTGAGAGAGAGAGAAGCTGTGAGTGAGAGAGAGAAAGAGAAGCTGTGATTAAGAGTGAGAGAGAGAAAGAGAAGCTGTGAGTGGGAGAGAGAGAAAGAGAGTCTGTGAGTGAGAGAGAGAGAAAGAGAAGCTGTGAGTGAGAGAGAGAAAGGGAAGCTGTGAGTGAGAGAGAGAGAAAGAGAACCTGTCAGTGAGAGAGAGAGAGAAAGAAAGAGAAGCTGTGATTGAGAAGGAGAGGGAAAGAGAAGGTGTGAGTGAGTGAGCGAGAGAGAGAAAAGAAGCTGTTAGTGAGTGAGAGAGAGAGAAAGAGATGTGAGTGAGAGAGAGAGAAAGAAAGAGAAGCTGTGAGTGAGAGAGAGAGAGAGAGAAGCTGAGAGTGAGAGAGAGAAATTGAAGGTGTGAGTGAGAGAGAGAGAGAAAGAGAAGCTGTGTGTGTGAGAGAGAAAGATAGTATGAGAAAGAGAGAGTGAAAGAGAAGCTGTGAGAGAGAGAGAGAGAAGCTGTGAGTGAGAGAGTGAGAAAGAGAGTGAGAAAGAGAGAGTAAAAGAGAAGCTGTGAGTGAGAGAGAGAGAGAAGCTGTGACTGAGAGAGAGAAGCTGTGACTGAGAGAGAGAGAAAGAGAAGCTGTGAGTGAGAGAGAGAGAGAAAGAGAAGCTGTGAGTGACAGAGAGAGAGAAAGCAAAGCTGTGAGTGAGAGAGAGAGAGAAGCTGTGAGTGAGTGAGTGAGAGAGAGAAGCTGTGAGTGAGAGTGAGAAAGAGAGAGTAAAAGAAAAGCTGTGAGTGAGAGAAAGAGAAGCTGTGAGTGAGAGAGAAACAGAAGCTGAGAGTGAGAGAGAGAGAAGCTGTGAGTGAGAGAGAGAGAGAGAAAGAGAAATTAGAGTGAGAAAGAGAGAGAGAAAGAGAAGCTGTGAGTGGGAGAGAGAGAAAGAGTGTCTGTGAGTGAGAAAGAGAGAAAGAGAAGCTGTGAGTGAGAGAGAGAGAGAAGCTGTGAGTGAGAGAGAAGGATAAGCCGTGAGAGAAAGGGAAGCTGTGAATGAGAGAGAGAGCGATAAAGAGAAGATGTGTGTGAGAGAGAGAGAGAGAAAGAGAAGCAGTGAGTGAGAGAGAAAGAAAAAGAGAAGCTGTGAGTGAGAATGAGATAGAAAGAGAAGCTGTGAGTGAGTGAGAGAGAGATAGAGAAAGAGAAGCTGTGAGAGAGAAAGAGAGAAGCTGTGAGTGAGAGAGTGAGAGAGAGAAAGAGAAGCTGTGAGTGAGTGAGAGAGAGAGAAGCTGTGTGTGAGTGAGAGAGAGAGAAAGTGAAGCTGTGAGTGAGAGAGAGAGAGAAAGAGAAGCTGTGAGTGAGAGAGAGAAAGATAAGCTGTGAGTGAGAGAGAGAGAAAGAGAAGCTGAGTGAGTGAGAGAGAGCAAGGGAACCTGTGAGTGACAGAGAGAGAGAGATAGAAAGAGAAGCTGTGAGTGAGAGAGAGAGAAAGAGAAGCTGAGAGTGAGAGAGAGAGAGAAAGATAAGCTGTGAGTGAGAAGGAGAGGGAAAGAGAAGCTGTGAGTGAGTGAGTGAGTGAGAGAGAGAAAAAGACAAGCTGAGAGAGAAAGAGAGAAGCTGTGAGTGAGAGAGCGAGAAAGAGAAGCTGTGTGAGAGAGAGAGAACGAGAAGCTGTGAGTGAGTGAGAGAGAGAGAGAAATTAGAGTGAGAAAGAGAGAGAGAAAGAGAAGCTGTGAGTGGGAGAGAGAGAGAAAGAGAAGCTGTGTGTGAGTGAGAGAGAGAGAAGCTGTGAGTGAGAGAGAGGAAGGGAAACTGTGAGTGAGAGAGAGAGAGAGAGAAGCTGTGAGTGAGAGAGAGAAAGAGAAGCTGTAAGTGAGAGAGAGAGAGAAAGAGAAGCTGTGAGTGAGAAGGAGAGAAGCTGTGAGTGTGAGAGTGAGAGAGAGAAAGAGAAGCTGTGAGTGAGAGTGAGAGAGAGAGAGAAAGAGAAGCTGTGAGTGAGAGAGAGAGAGAAGCTGTGAGTGAGAGAGAGAGAAGCTGTGAGTGAGAGAGAGAGAGAAGCTGTGAGTGAGTGAGAGAGAAGGAAAGAGAAGCTTTGAGTGAGTGAGTGAGAGAAAGGGAAGCTGTGAGTGAGAGAGAGAGAAAGAGAAACTGTGTGTGTGAGAGAGAGAGAAACAGAAGCTGTGAGTGAGAGAGAGAGAAAGAGAGACTGTGTGTGTGTGAGAGAGAGAAACAGAAGCTGTGAGTGAGAGAGAGAGAGAAAGAGAAGCTGTGAGTGAGAGAGAGAGAAAGAGAAACTGTGTGTGTGTGTGAGAGAGAAACAGAAGCTGTGAGTGAGAGAGAGAAAGAGAAGCTGTGAGTGAGAGAGAGAGAGAAGCTGTGAGAGAGAGAGAGAGAAGCTGTGAGTGAGTGAGAGAGAGAAGCTGTGAGTGAGAGAGAGAGAGAAGCTGTGAGTGAGAGAGAGAGAGAGAAGCTGTGAGTGAGTGAGAGAGAAGGAAAGAGAAGCTTTGAGTGAGTGAGAGAGAGAAAGGGAAGCTGTGAGTGAGAGAGAAAGAGAAGCTGTGAGTGAGAGAGAAACAGAAGCTGAGAGTGAGTGAGAGAGAGAAAGAGAATGTGTGAGTGAGAGAGAGAGAAAGAGAAGCTGTGAGTGAGAGAGAGAGAAAGAGAAGCTGTGAGAGAGAAAGAGAAAGAGAAAGAGTGAAAAAGAGAGAGAGAAAGAGAAGCTGTGAGTGGGAGAGAGAGAGAGTGTGTCTGTGAGTGAGAGAGAGAGAGAGAAAGAGAAGCTGTGTGTGTGAGAGAGAGGGAAAGAGAAGCTGTGAGTGAGAGAGAGAGAGAGAAAAAGAAGCTGTGTGTGTGAGAGAGAGAGAAAGAGAAGCTGTGAGTGAGATAGAGAGAGAAAGAAAAGCTGTTAGTGAGAGAGAGGGAAAGAGAAGCTGTGAGTGAGAGTGAGAGAGAGAAGCTGTGTGTGTGCGAAAGAGAGAAGATATGAGTGAGAGAGAGAAAGTTAAGCTGTGAGTGAGAGAGAGAGAGAAAGAGAAGCTGTGAGTGAGAGAGAGAGAAAGAAAGAGAAGCTGTGAGGAAGACAGAGAGAAAGAGCTGTGAGTGAGTGAGAGAGGGAGAAAGATAAGCTGTGTATGTGAGAGAGAGAAAGAGAAGCTGTGAGTGAGAGTGAGTGAGAGAGAGAGAATGAGGAGCTGTGTGTGAGAGAGAGAGAGAGAAAGAGAAGTTGTGAGTGAGAGAGAGAGAGAAAGAGAAGCTGTGAGTGAGAGAGAGAGAAAGAGAAACTGTGTGTGTGAGAGAGAGAGAAACAGAAGCTGTGAGTGAAAGAGAGAAAGAGAAGCTGTGAGTGTGAGAGAGAGAGAGAAGCTGTGAGTGAGGGAGAGAGAAAGAGAAGTTGTGAGTGAGAGAGAGAGAGAGAAGCTGTGAGAGAGAGTGAGAAAGAGATTGTGTGAGTGAGAAAAAGAGAGAGAGAAGCTGTGAGTGAGAGAGAGAGAGATAGAGAAGCTGTGAGTGAGAGAGAGAGAAGCTGTGAGTGTGTGTGAGAGAAAGAGAAGCTGTGAGTGAGAGAGAGAGAATGAGAAGCTGAGAGAGAGAGAGAAAGAGAAGCTGTAAGAGAGAGAGAGAAAGAGAAGCTGTGAGTGAGAGAGAGAAAGAGAGTCTGTGTGAGAAAGAGAGAGAGAAAGAGAAACTGTGAGTGAGAGAAAGAGAAAGAGAAGCTGCGAGTGAGAGAGAGAGAAAGAGAAACTGTGTGTGTGTGAGAGAGAGAAACAGAAGCTGTGAGTGAGAGAGAGAGAAAGAGAAGCTGTGAGTGAGAGAGAGAGAGAAGCTGTGAGAGAGAGAGAAGCTGTGAGTGAGGGAGAGAGAAAGAGAAGCTGTGTGTGAGTGAGAGAGAGAGAAGCTGTGAGTGAGAGAGAGGAAGGGAAACTGTGAGTGAGAGAGAGAGAGAGAGAAGCTGTGAGTGAGAGAGAGAAAGAGAAGCTGTAAGTGAGAGAGAGAGAGAAAGAGAAGCTGTGAGTGAGAAGGAGAGAAGCTGTGAGTGTGAGAGTGAGAGAGAGAAAGAGAAGCTGTGAGTGAGAGTGAGAGAGAGAGAGAAAGAGAAGCTGTGAGTGAGAGAGAGAGAGAAGCTGTGAGTGAGAGAGAGAGAAGCTGTGAGTGAGAGAGAGAGAGAAGCTGTGAGTGAGTGAGAGAGAAGGAAAGAGAAGCTTTGAGTGAGTGAGTGAGAGAAAGGGAAGCTGTGAGTGAGAGAGAGAGAAAGAGAAACTGTGTGTGTGAGAGAGAGAGAAACAGAAGCTGTGAGTGAGAGAGAGAGAAAGAGAGACTGTGTGTGTGTGAGAGAGAGAAACAGAAGCTGTGAGTGAGAGAGAGAGAGAAAGAGAAGCTGTGAGTGAGAGAGAGAGAAAGAGAAACTGTGTGTGTGTGTGAGAGAGAAACAGAAGCTGTGAGTGAGAGAGAGAAAGAGAAGCTGTGAGTGAGAGAGAGAGAGAAGCTGTGAGAGAGAGAGAGAGAAGCTGTGAGTGAGTGAGAGAGAGAAGCTGTGAGTGAGAGAGAGAGAGAAGCTGTGAGTGAGAGAGAGAGAGAGAAGCTGTGAGTGAGTGAGAGAGAAGGAAAGAGAAGCTTTGAGTGAGTGAGAGAGAGAAAGGGAAGCTGTGAGTGAGAGAGAAAGAGAAGCTGTGAGTGAGAGAGAAACAGAAGCTGAGAGTGAGTGAGAGAGAGAAAGAGAATGTGTGAGTGAGAGAGAGAGAAAGAGAAGCTGTGAGTGAGAGAGAGAGAAAGAGAAGCTGTGAGAGAGAAAGAGAAAGAGAAAGAGTGAAAAAGAGAGAGAGAAAGAGAAGCTGTGAGTGGGAGAGAGAGAGAGTGTGTCTGTGAGTGAGAGAGAGAGAGAGAAAGAGAAGCTGTGTGTGTGAGAGAGAGGGAAAGAGAAGCTGTGAGTGAGAGAGAGAGAGAGAAAAAGAAGCTGTGTGTGTGAGAGAGAGAGAAAGAGAAGCTGTGAGTGAGATAGAGAGAGAAAGAAAAGCTGTTAGTGAGAGAGAGGGAAAGAGAAGCTGTGAGTGAGAGTGAGAGAGAGAAGCTGTGTGTGTGCGAAAGAGAGAAGATATGAGTGAGAGAGAGAAAGTTAAGCTGTGAGTGAGAGAGAGAGAGAAAGAGAAGCTGTGAGTGAGAGAGAGAGAAAGAAAGAGAAGCTGTGAGGAAGACAGAGAGAAAGAGCTGTGAGTGAGTGAGAGAGGGAGAAAGATAAGCTGTGTATGTGAGAGAGAGAAAGAGAAGCTGTGAGTGAGAGTGAGTGAGAGAGAGAGAATGAGGAGCTGTGTGTGAGAGAGAGAGAGAGAAAGAGAAGTTGTGAGTGAGAGAGAGAGAGAAAGAGAAGCTGTGAGTGAGAGAGAGAGAAAGAGAAACTGTGTGTGTGAGAGAGAGAGAAACAGAAGCTGTGAGTGAGAGAGAGAAAGAGAAGCTGTGAGTGTGAGAGAGAGAGAGAAGCTGTGAGTGAGGGAGAGAGAAAGAGAAGCTGTGAGTGAGAGAGAGAGAGAGAAGCTGTGAGAGAGAGTGAGAAAGAGATTGTGTGAGTGAGAAAAAGAGAGAGAGAAGCTGTGAGTGAGAGAGAGAGAGATAGAGAAGCTGTGAGTGAGAGAGAGAGAAGCTGTGAGTGTGTGTGAGAGAAAGAGAAGCTGTGAGTGAGAGAGAGAGAATGAGAAGCTGAGAGAGAGAGAGAAAGAGAAGCTGTAAGAGAGAGAGAGAAAGAGAAGCTGTGAGTGAGAGAGAGAAAGAGAGTCTGTGTGAGAAAGAGAGAGAGAAAGAGAAACTGTGAGTGAGAGAAAGAGAAAGAGAAGCTGCGAGTGAGAGAGAGAGAAAGAGAAACTGTGTGTGTGTGAGAGAGAGAAACAGAAGCTGTGAGTGAGAGAGAGAGAAAGAGAAGCTGTGAGTGAGAGAGAGAGAGAAGCTGTGAGAGAGAGAGAAGCTGTGAGTGAGGGAGAGAGAAAGAGAAGCTGTGAGTGAGAGAGAGAGGCTGTGAGTGTGTGTGTGAGAGAAAGAGAAGCTGTGAGTGAGAGAGAGAGAGAGAAGCTGTGAGAGACAGTGAGAAAGAGAAGGTGTGAGTGAGAAAAAGAGAGAGAGAAGCTGTGAGTGAGAGAGAGAGTGATAGAGAAGCTGTGAGTGAGAGAGAGAGAAGCTGTGAGTGAGAGAGAGAAAGAGAAGTTGTGAGTGAGAGAGAGAGAGAAGATGTGAGTGAGAGAGAGAGAGAAAGAGAAGCTGTGAGTGAGAGAGAGAGAAAGTAAGAGAAGCTGTGAGTGAGACAGAGAGAAAGAAAGAGAAGCTGTGAGTGAGAGAGAGAGGGAGAAAGATAAGATGTGTGTGTGAGAGAGAAAGAGAAGCTGTGAGTGAGAGAGAGAGAGAAAGAGACGCTGTGATTGAGAGAGAGAGAGAGAAATAGAAGCTGTGAGTGAGAGAGAGAGAAAGAGAATCTGTGATTGAGAGTGAGAGAGAGAGAGAAAGAGAAGCTGTGAGTGAGAGAGAGAGAAAGAGAAGATGTGAGTGAGAGAGAGGGAGAGAGAGAAAGAGAAGATGTGAGTGAGAGAGAGAGAGAAAGAGAAGCAGTGAGTGTGACAGGGAGAGAGTAAAAGAGAAGCTGTGAGTGAGAGAGAGAGAGAAAGAGAAGCTGTGAGTGAGTGAGAGAGAAGGAAAGAGAAGCTTTGAGTGAGTGAGAGAGAGAAAGGGAAGCTGTGAGTGAGAGAGAGAGAAAGAGAAACTGTGTGTGTGAGAGAGAGAGAAACAGAAGCTGTGAGTGAGAGAGAGAAAGAGAAACTGTGTGTGTGTGAGAGAGAGAAACAGAAGCTGTGAGTGAGAGAGAGAGAGAAAGAGAAGCTGTGAGTGAGAGAGAGAGAAAGAGAAACTGTGTGTGTGTGTGAGAGAGAAACAGAAGCTGTGAGTGAGAGAGAGAAAGAGAAGCTGTGAGTGAGAGAGAGAGAAGCTGTGAGAGAGAGAGAGAGAAGCTGTGAGTGAGTGAGAGAGAGAAGCTGTGAGTGAGAGAGAGAGAGAAGCTGTGAGTGAGAGAGAGAGAGAGAAGCTGTGAGTGAGTGAGAGAGAAGGAAAGAGAAGTTTTGAGTGAGTGAGAGAGAGAAAGGGAAGCTGTGAGTGAGAGAGAGATATATAGAGAAAGAGATGCTGTGAGTGAGAGAGAGAGAAAGAGAAGCTGTGAGTGAGAGAGAAAGAGAAGCTGTGAGTGAGAGAGAAACAGAAGCTGAGAGTGAGTGAGAGAGAGAAAGAGAATGTGTGAGTGAGAGAGAGAGAAAGAGAAGCTGTGAGTGAGAGAGAGAGAAAGAGAAGCTGTGAGAGAGAAAGAGAAAGAGTGAAAAAGAGAGAGAGAAAGAGAAGCTGTGAGTGGGAGAGAGAGAGAGTGTGTCTGTGAGTGAGAGAGAGAGAGAGAAAGAGAAGCTGTGACTGATAGAGAGAGAGAACCTGTTTGTGAGAGAGAGAGGAGAAGCTGTGAGTGAGTGAGAGAGAGAAAGAAAGGGAAGCTGTGAGTGAGTGAGAGAGAGAAAGAGAAGCTGTGTGTGTGAGAGAGAGGGAAAGAGAAGCTGTGAGTGAGAGAGAGAGAGAGAAAAAGAAGCTGTGTGTGTGTGTGAGAGAGAAAGAGAAGCTGTGAGTGAGATAGAGAGAGAAAGAAAAGCTGTTAGTGAGAGAGAGGGAAAGAGAAGCTGTGAGTGAGAGTGAAAGAGAGAAGCTGTGTGTGTGCGAAAGAGAGAAGATATGAGTGAGAGAGAGAAAGTTAAGCTGTGAGTGAGAGAGAGAGAGAAAGAGAAGCTGTGAGTGAGAGAGAAAGAAAGAAAGAGAAGCTGTGAGGAAGACAGAGAGAGAAAGAGCTGTGAGTGAGAGAGAGAGGGAGAAAGATAAGCTGTGTATGTGAGAGAGAGAAAGAGAAGCTGTGAGTGAGAGTGAGTGAGAGAGAGAGAATGAGGAGCTGTGTGAGAGAGAGAGAGAGAGAAAGAGAAGTTGTGAGTGAGAGAGAGAGAGAGAGAGAAGCTGTGAGTGAGAGAGAGAGAAAGAGAAACTTTGTGTGTGTGTGAGAGAGAAACAGAAGCTGTGAGTGAGAGGTGAGAAAGAGAAGCTGTGAGTGTGAGAGAGAGAGAAGCTGTGAGAGAGAGAGAGAGAAGCTGTGAGTGAGGGAGAGAGAAAGAGAAACTGTGAGTGGGAGAGAGAGAGGCTGTGAGTGTGTGTGTGAGAGAAAGAGAAGCTGTGAGTGAGAGAGAGAGAGAGAAGCTGTGAGAGAGAGTGAGAAAGAGAAGGTGTGAGTGAGAAAAAGAGAGAGAGAAGCTGTGAGTGAGAGAGAGAGAGATAGAGAAGCTGTGAGTGAGAGAGAGAGAAGCTGTGAGTGTGTGTGAGAGAAAGAGAAGCTGTGAGTGAGAGAGAGAGAATGAGAAGCTGAGAGAGAGAGAGAAAGAGAAGCTGTGAGAGAGAGAGAGAAAGAGAAGCTGTGAGTGAGAGAGAGAAAGAGAGTCTGTGTGAGAAAGAGAGAGAGAAAGAGAAACTGTGAGTGAGAGAAAGAGAAAGAGAAGCTGTGAGTGAGAGAGAGAGAAAGAGAAACTGTGTGTGTGAGAGAGAGAGAAACAGAAGCTGTGAGTGAGAGAGAGAGAAAGAGAAGCTGTGAGTGAGAGAGAGAGAGAAGCTGTGTGAGAGAGAGAGAAGCTGTGAGTGAGGGAGAGAGAAAGAGAAGCTGTGAGTGAGAGAGAGAGGCTGTGAGTGTGTGTGAGAGAGAAAGAGAAGCTGTGAGTGAGAGAGAGAGAGAAGCTGTGAGAGACAGTGAGAAAGAGAAGGTGTGAGTGAGAAAAAGAGAGAGAGAAGATGTGAGTGAGAGAGAGAGAGAAAGAGAAGCTGTGAGTGAGAGAGAGAGAAAGTAAGAGAAGCTGTGAGTGAGACAGAGAGAAAGAAAGAGAAGCTGTGAGTGAGAGAGAGAGGGAGAAAGATAAGATGTGAGAGAGAGAGAGAAAGAGAAGCTGTGAGTGAGAGAGAGAGAGAAAGAGACGCTGTGATTGAGAGAGAGAGAGAGAGAAATAGAAGCTGTGAGTGAGAGAGAGAGTGATAGAGAAGCTGTGAGTGAGAGAGAGAGAAGCTGTGAGTGAGAGAGAGAAAGAGAAGTTGTGAGTGAGAGAGAGAGAGAAGATGTGAGTGAGAGAGAGAGAGAAAGAGAAGCTGTGAGTGAGAGAGAGAGAAAGTAAGAGAAGCTGTGAGTGAGACATAGAGAAAGAAAGAGAAGCTGTGAGTGAGAGAGAGAGGGAGAAAGATAAGATGTGAGAGAGAGAGAGAAAGAGAAGCTGTGAGTGAGAGAGAGAAAGAGACGCTGTGATTGAGAGAGAGAGAGAGAGAAATAGAAGCTGTGAGTGAGAGAGAAAGAGAATCTGTGATTGAGAGTGAGAGAGAGAGAGAGAAAGAGAAGCTGTGAGTGAGAGAGAGAGAAAGAGAAGATGTGAGTGAGAGAGAGGGAGAGAGAGAAAGAGAAGATGTGAGTGAGAGAGAGAGAGAAAGAGAAGCAGTGAGTGTGACAGGGAGAGAGTAAAAGAGAAGCTGTGAGTGAGAGAGAGAGAGAAAGAGTAGCTGTGAGTTAGAGAAAGAAAGAAAGAGAAGCAGTGAGTGAGAGAGACAGAAAGAAAGAGAAGCTGTGAGTGAGAGAGAGAGAGAAGCTGTGAGTGAGTGAGAGAGAGAAAGAGAAGCTGTGTGTGAGAGAGAGAGGGAAAGAGAAGCTGTGAGTGAGAGAGAGAGAAAAAAAGAAGCTGTGTGTGTGTGAGAGAGAGAAAGAGAAGCTATGAGTGAGATAGAGAGAGAAAGAGAAGCTGTTGGTGAGAGAGAGGGAAAGAGCTGTGAGTGAGAGTGAGAGAGCGAAGCTGTGTGTGTGTGTGTGAGAGAAGATGTGAGTGAGAGAGAAAGTGAAGCTGTGAGTGAGAGAGAGAGAAAATGTGAGTGAGATAGAGAGAGAAAGAGAAGCTGTGAGTGAGAGAGAGAGAAAGAGAAGCTGTGAGTGAGAGAGAGAGGGAGAAAGATAAGATGTGTGAGAGAGAGAGAGAGATGCTGTGAGTGAGAGAGAGAGAGAAAGAGACACTGTGATTGAGAGAGAGAGAGAGAAATAGAAGCTGTGAGTGAGAGAGAGAGAGAAAGAGAAGCTGTGATTGAGAGTGAGAGAGAGAGAGAAAGAGAAGCTGTGATTGAGAGAGAGAAAGAGAAGATGTGAGTGAGAGAGAGGGAGAGAGAGAAAGAGAAGATGTGAGTGAGAGAGAGAGAGCAAAAGAATCTGTGTGTGTGTGAGAGAGAGAAAGAGAAGCTGTGAGTGAGAGAGAGAGAAAGAGAAGCTGTGAGTGAGAGAGAGGGAAAGAGAGAAAGAGAAGATGTGAGAGAGAGAGAGAGAAAGAGAATCAGTGAGTGATAGAGAGAGAGAGAGAAAGAGAAGCTGTGAGTGAGACAGAGAGAGAGAAAGAGAAGCTGTGAGAGAGAGAGGGAGGGAGAAAGAGAAGCTGTGAGAGAGAGAGATAAGCTGTGAGTCTGTGTGAGAGAGAAAGAGAAGCTGTGAGTGAGAGAGAGAGAAAGAAAGAGAAATTAGAGTGAGAAAGAGAGAGAAAAAGAGAAGCTGTGAGTGGGAGAGAGAGAAAGAGAGTCTGTGAGTGAGAGAGAGAAGCTGTGAGTGAGAGAGAGAGAGAGCCTCTGTGAGTGAGAGAGAGAAAAAGAGAAGCTGTTAATGAGAGAGAGAGAGAAAGAGAAGCTGTGAGTGAGAGAGAGAGAAAGAGAAGCTGTGAGTGAGTGAGAGAGAGAAACGGAAGCTGTGAGTGAGAGAGAGAGAGAAAGAGAAGCTGTGAGTGAGAGAGAGAGAAAGAGAAGCTGTGAGTGTGAGAGAGAGAAAGAGAAGCTGTGAGTGAGATAGAGAGAATGAGAAGCTGAGAGAGAGAAAGAGAAGCTGTGAGAGAGAGAGAGAAGCTGTGAGTGAGGGAGAGAGAAAGAGAAGCTGTGAGTGAGAGAGAGAGGCTGTGAGTGTGTGTGAGAGAGAAAGAGAAGCTGTGAGTGAGAGAGAGAGAGAAGCTGTGAGAGACAGTGAGAAAGAGAAGGTGTGAGTGAGAAAAAGAGAGAGAGAAGCTGTGAGTGAGAGAGAGAGTGATAGAGAAGCTGTGAGTGTGAGAGAGAGAAGCTGTGAGTGAGAGAGAGAAAGAGAAGTTGTGAGTGAGAGAGAGAGAGAAGATGTGAGTGAGAGAGAGAGAGAAAGAGAAGCTGTGAGTGAGAGAGAGAGAAAGTAAGAGAAGCTGTGAGTGAGACAGAGAGAAAGAAAGAGAAGCTGTGAGTGAGAGAGAGAGGGAGAAAGATAAGATGTGAGAGAGAGAGAGAAAGAGAAGCTGTGAGTGAGAGAGAAAGAAAGAGACGCTGTGATTGAGAGAGAGAGAGAGAAAAATAGAAGCTGTGAGTGAGAGAGAGAGAAAGAGAAGCTGTGATTGAGAGTGAGAGAGAGAGAGAAAGAGAAGCTGTGAGTGAGAGAGAGAGAAAGAGAAGATGTGAGTGAGAGAGAGGGAGAGAGAGAAAGAGAAGATGTGAGTGAGAGAGAGAGAGAAAGAGAAGCAGTGAGTGTGACAGGGAGAGAGTAAAAGAGAGGCTGTGAGTGAGAGAGAGAGAGAAAGAGAAGCTGTGAGTTAGAGAAAGAAAGAAAGAGAAGCAGTGAGTGAGAGAGAGAGAAAGAAAGAGAAGCTGTGAGTGAGAGAGAGAGAGAAGCTGTGAGTGAGTGAGAGAGAGAAAGAGAAGCTGTGTGTGAGAGAGAGAGGGAAAGAGAAGCTGTGAGTGAGAGAGAGAGAGAAAAAGAAGCTGTGTGTGTGTGAGAGAGAGAAAGAGAAGCTATGAGTGAGATAGAGAGAGAAAGAGAAGCTGTTGGTGAGAGAGAGGGAAAGAGCTGTGAGTGAGAGTGAGAGAGCGAAGCTGTGTGTGTGTGAGAGAGAGAAGATGTGAGTGAGAGAGAAAGTGAAGCTGTGAGTGAGAGAGAGAGAGAGAAGATGTGAGTGAGATAGAGAGAGAAAGAGAAGCTGTGAGTGAGAGAGAGAGAAAGAAAGAGAAGCTGTGAGTGAGAGAGAGGGAAAGAGAGAAAGAGAAGATGTGAGAGAGAGAGAGAAAGAGAAGCAGTGAGTGAGAGAGAGAGAGAGAGCTGTGAGTGAGACAGAGAGAGAAAGAGAAGCTGTGAGAGAGAGAGGGAGGGAGAAAGAGAAGCTGTGAGAGAGAGAGAGATAAGCTGTGAGTGTGTGTGAGAGAGAAAGAGAAGCTGTGAGTGTGTGAGAGAGAAAGAGAAGCTGTGAGTGAGAGAGAGAGAAAGTAAGAGAAGCTGTGAGTGAGACAGAGAGAAAGAAAGAGAAGCTGTGAGTGAGAGAGAGAGGGAGAAAGATAAGATGTGAGAGAGAGAGAGAGAGAAGCTGTGAGTGAGAGAGAGAGAGAGAAAGAGACGCTGTGATTGAGCGAGAGAGAGAAATAGAAGCTGTGAGTGAGAGAGAGAGAGAAAGAGAAGCTGTGATTGAGAGTGAGAGAGAGAGAGAAAGAGAAGCTGTGATTGAGAGAGAGAAAGAGAAGATGTGAGTGAGAGAGAGGGAGAGAGAGAAAGAGAAGATGTGAGTGAGAGAGAGAGAGCAAAAGAATCTGTGTGTGTGTGAGAGAGAGAAAGAGAAGCTGTGAGTGAGAGAGAGAGAAAGAGAAGCTGTGAGTGAGAGAGAGGGAAAGAGAGAAAGAGAAGATGTGAGAGAGAGAGAGAGAAAGAGAAGCAGTGAGTGACAGAGAGAGAGAGAAAGAGAAGCTGTGAGTGAGACTGAGAGAGAGAAAGAGAAGCTGTGAGAGAGACAGGGAGGGAGAAAGAGAAGCTGTGTGAGAGAGAGATAAGCTGTGAGTCTGTGTGAGAGAGAAAGAGAAGCTGTGAGTGAGAGAGAGAGAGAAAGAAAGAGAAATTAGAGTGAGAAAGAGAGAGAAAAAGAGAAGCTGTGAGTGGGAGAGAGAGAAAGAGAGTCTGTGAGTGAGAGAGAGAAGCTGTGAGTGAGAGAGAGAGAGCCTCTGTGAGTGAGAGAGAGAAAAAAAAGAAGCTGTTAATGAGAGAGAGAAAGAGAAGCTGTGAGTGAGAGAGAGAGAAAGAGAAGCTGTGAGTGAGTGAGAGAGAGAGAAAGAGAAGCTGTGAGTGTGAGAGAGAGAAAGAGAAGCTGTGAGTGAGAGAGAGAGAATGAGAAGCTGAGAGAGAGAAAGAGAAGCTGTGAGAGAGACAGAGAAAGAGAAGCTGTGAGTGAGAGAGAGAAAGAGAGTCTGTGTGAGAAAGAGAGAGAGAAAGAGAAACTGTGAGTGAGAGAAAGAGAAAGAGAAGCTGTGAGTGAGAGAGAGAGAAAGAGAAACTGTGTGTGTGAGAGAGAGAGAAACAGAAGCTGTGAGTGAGAGAGAGAAAGAGAAGCTGTGAGTGAGAGAGAGAGAGAAGCTGTGAGAGAGAGAGAGAAGCTGTGAGTGAGGGAGAGAGAAAGAGAAGCTGTGAGTGAGAGAGAGAGGCTGTGAGTGTGTGTGTGAGAGAAAGAGAAGCTGTGAGTGAGAGAGAGAGAAGCTGTGAGAGAGAGTGAGAAAGAGAAGGTGTGAGTGAGAAAAAGAGAGAGAGAAGCTGTGAGTGAGAGAGAGAGAGAAGCTGTGAGTGAGAGAGAGAGAAGATGTGAGTGTGTGAGAGAGAAAGAGAAGCTGTGAGTGAGAGAGAGAGAATGAGAAGCTGAGAGAGAGAGAAAGAGAAGCTGTGAGAGAGAGAGAGAAAGAGAAGCTGTGAGTGAGAGAGAGAAAGAGAGTCTGTGTGAGAAAGAGAGAGAGAAAGAGAAACTGTGAGTGAGAGAAGGAGAAAGAGAAGCTGTGAGTGAGAGAGAGAGAGAAGCTGTGTGTGAGAGAGAGAGAAGCTGTGAGTGAGGGAGAGAGAAAGAGAAGCTGTGAGTGAGAGAGAGAGAGGCTGTGAGTGTGTGTGAGAGAGAAAGAGAAGCTGTGAGTTGGAGAGAGAGAAGCTGTGAGAGAGAGTGAGAAAGAGAAGGTGTGAGTGAGAAAAAGTGAGAGAGAAGCTGTGAGTGAGAGAGAGAGAGATAGAGAAGCTGTGAGTGAGAGAGAGAGAAGCTGTGAGTGAGAGAGAGAAAGAGAAGGTGTGAGTGAGAGAGAGAGAAGATGTGAGAGAGAGAGAGAGAAAGAGAAGATGTGAGTGAGAGAGAGAGAAAGTAAGAGAAGCTGTGAGTGAGACAGAGAGAAAGAAAGAGAAGCTGTGAGTGAGAGAGAGAGGGAGAAAGATAAGATGTGTGTGAGAGAGAGAAAGAGAAGCTGTGAGTGAGAGAGAGAGAAAGAGATGCTGTGATTGAGAGAGAGAGAGAAATAGAAGCTGTGAGTGAGAGAGAGAGAAAGAGAAGCTGTGATTGAGAGTGAGAGAGAGAGAGAAAGAGAAGCTGTGAGTGAGAGAGAGAGAAAGTGAAGCTGTGAGTGAGAGAGAGGGAAAGAGAGAAAGAGAAGATGTGAGAGAGAGAGAGAGAGAAGCAGTGAGTGATAGAGAGAGAGAGAGAAAGAGAAGCTGTGAGTGAGACAGAGAGAGAGAAAGAGAAGCTGTGAGAGAGGGAGGGAGAAAGAGAAGCTGTGAGAGAAAGAGAGATAAGCTGTGAGTGTGTGAGAGAGAGAAAGAGAAGCTGTGAGTGAGTGAGAGAGAGAGAGAAAGAGAAGCTGTGTGTGAGTGAGAGAGGGAAAGAGAAGCTGTGAGTGAGAGAGAGAAAGAAAAAAGAAGCTGTGTGTGTGAGAGAGAGAGAAAGAGAATCTATGAGTGAGATAGAGAGAGAAAGAGAAGCTGTTGGTGAGAGAGAGGGAAAGAGCTGTGAGTGAGAGTGAGAGAGCGAAGCTGTGTGTGTGTGAGAGAGAGAAGATGTGAGTGAGAGAGAAAGTGAAGCTGTGAGTGAGAGAGAGAGAGAGAAGATGTGAGTGAGATAGAGAGAGAAAGAGAAGCTGCGAGTGAGAGACAGAGAAAGAGAAGCTGTGAGTGAGAGAGAGGGAAAGAGAGAAAGAGAAGATGTGAGAGAGAGAGAGAGAAAGAGAAGCAGTGAGTGAGAGAGAGAGAGAGAAAGAGAAGCTGTGAGTGAGACAGAGAGAGAGAAAGAGAAGCTGTGAGAGAGAGAGGGAGGGAGAAAAAGAAGCTGTGTGAGAGAGAGAGAGATAAGCTGTGAGTGTGTGTGAGAGAGAAAGAGAAGCTGTGAGTGTGAGAGAGAGAAAGAGAAGCTGTGAGTGAGAGAGAGAGAAAGTAAGAGAAGCTGTGAGTGAGACAGAGAGAAAGAAAGAGAAGCTGTGAGTGAGAGAGAGAGGGAGAAAGATAAGATGTGAGAGAGAGAGAGAGAGAAAGAGAAGCTGTGAGTGAGAGAGAGAGAGAAAGAGACGCTGTGATTGAGAGAGAGAGAGAGAAATAGAAGCTGTGAGTGAGAGAGAGAGAGAAAGAGAAGCTGTGATTGAGAGTGAGAGAGAGAGAGAAAGAGAAGCTGTGATTGAGAGAGAGAAAGAGAAGATGTGAGTGAGAGAGAGGGAGAGAGAGAAAGAGAAGATGTGAGTGAGAGAGAGAGCAAAAGAATCTGTGTGTGTGAGAGAGAGAAAGAGAAGCTGTGAGTGAGAGAGAGAAAGAGAAGCTGTGAGTGAGAGAGAGGGAAAGAGAGAAAGAGAAGATGTAAGAGAGAGAGAGAGAAAGAGAAGCAGTGAGTGATAGAGAGAGAGAGAAAGAGAAGCTGTGAGTGAGACAGAGAGAGAGAAAGAGAAGCTGTGAGAGAGAGAGGGAGGGAGAAAGAGAAGCTGTGAGAGAGAGAGATAAGCTGTGAGTGTGTGTGAGAGAGAAAGAGAAGCTGTGAGTGAGAGAGAGAGAAAGAAAGAGAAATTAGAGTGAGAAAGAGAGAGAAAAAGAGAAGCTGTGAGTGGGAGAGAGAGAAAGAGAGTCTGTGAGTGAGAGAGAGAAGCTGTGAGTGAGAGATAGAGAGAGCCTCTATGAGTGAGAGAGAGAAAAAGAGAAGCTGTTAATGAGAGAGAGAGAGAAAGAGAAGCTGTGAGTGAGAGAGAGAGAAAGAGAAGCTGTGAGTGAGTGAGAGAGAGAGAAACGGAAGCTCTGAGTGAGAGAGAGAGAGAGAAAGAGAAGCTGTGAGTGAGAGAGAGAGAGAAAGAGAAGCTGTGAGTGTGAGAGAGAGAAAGAGAAGCTGTGAGTGAGAGAGAGAGAATGAGAAGCTGAGAGAGAGAAAGAGAAGCTGTGAGAGAGACAGAGAAAGAGAAGCTGTGAGTGAGAGAGAGAAAGAGAGTGTGTGAGAAAGAGAGAGAGAAAGAGAAACTGTGAGTGAGAGAAAGAGAAAGAGAAGCTGAGAGTGAGAGAGAGAGAGAAAGAGAAACTGTGTGTGTGAGAGAGAGAGAAACAGAAGCTGTGAGTGAGAGAGAGAAAGAGAAGCTGTGAGTGAGAGAGAGAGAGAAGCTGTGTGAGAGAGAGAAGCTGTGAGTGAGGGAGAGAGAAAGAGAAGCTGTGAGTGAGAGAGAGAGAGGCTGTGAGTGTGTGTGTGAGAGAAAGAGAAGCTGTGAGTGAGAGAGAGAGAGAAGCTGTGAGAGAGAGTGAGAAAGAGAAGGTGTGAGTGAGAAAAAGAGAGAGAGAAGCTGTGAGTGAGAGAGAGAGAGAGAAGCTGTGAGTGAGAGAGAGAGAAGATGTGAGTGTGTGAGAGAGAAAGAGAAGCTGTGAGTGAGAGAGAGAATGAGAAGCTGAGAGAGAGAGAAAGAGAAGCTGTGAGAGAGAGAGAGAAAGAGAAGCTGTGAGTGAGAGAGAGAAAGAGAGTCTGTGTGAGAAAGAGAGAGAGAAAGAGAAACTGTGAGTGAGAGAGAGAGAAAGAGAAGCTGTGAGAGAGAGAGAGAAAGAGAAACTGTGTGTGTGTGTGAGAGAAACAGAAGCTGTGAGTGAGAGAGAGAGAGAAAGAGAATCTGTGAGTGAGAGAGAGAGAGAATCTGTGTGAGAGAGAGAGAAGCTGTGAGTGAGGGAGAGAGAAAGAGAAGTTGTGAGTGAGAGAGAGAGAGGCTGTGAGTGTGTTTGAGAGAGAAAGAGAAGCTGTGAGTGAGAGAGAGAGAAGCTGTGAGAGACAGTGAGAAAGAGAAGGTGTGAGTGAGAAAAAGAGAGAGAGAAGCTGTGAGTGAGAGAGAGAGTGATAGAGAAGCTGTGAGTGAGAGAGAGAGAAGCTGTGAGTGAGAGAGAGAAAGAGAAGTTGTGAGTGAGAGAGAGAGAGAAGATGTGAGTGAGAGAGAGAGAGAAAGAGAAGCTGTGAGTGAGAGAGAGAGAAAGTAAGAGAAGCTGTGAGTGAGACAGAGAGAAAGAAAGAGAAGCTGTGAGTGAGAGAGAGTGGGAGAAAGATAAGATGTGTGAGAGAGAGAGAAAGAGAAGCTGTGAGTGAGAGAGAGAGAGAAAGAGACGCTGTGATTGACAGAGAGAGAGAGAAATAGAAGCTGTGAGTGAGAGAGAGAGAAAGAGAAGCTGTGATTGAGAGTGAGAGAGAGAGAGAAAGAGAAGCTGTGAGTGAGAGAGAGAGAAAGAGATGATGTGAGTGAGAGAGAGGGAGAGAGAGAAAGAGAAGATGTGAGTGAGAGAGAGAGAGAAAGAGAAGCAGTGAGTGTGACAGGGAGAGAGTAAAAGAGAAGCTGTGAGTGAGAGAGAGAGAGAAAGAGAAGCTGTGAGTTAGAGAAAGAAAGAAAGAGAAGCAGTGAGTGAGAGAGAGAGAAAGAAAGAGAAGCTGTGAGTGAGAGAGAAGCTGTGAGTGAGTGAGAGAGAGAAAGAGAAGCTGTGTGTGAGAGAGAGAGGGAAAGAGAAGCTGTGAGTGAGAGAGAGAGAGAAAAAAAGAAGCTGTGTGTGTGTGAGAGAGAGAGAAAGAGAAGCTATGAGTGAGATAGAGAGAGAAAGAGAAGCTGTTGGTGAGAGAGAGGGAAAGAGCTGTGAGTGAGAGTGAGAAAGCGAAGCTGTGTGTGTGTGAGAGAGAGAAGATGTGAGTGAGAGAGAAAGTGAAGCTGTGAGTGAGAGAGAGAGAGAGAAGATGTGAGTGAGATAGAGAGAGAAAGAGAAGCTGTGAGTGAGAGAGAGAGAAAGAGAAGCTGTGAGTGAGAGAGAGGGAAAGAGAGAAAGAGAAGATGTGAGAGAGAGAGAGAAAGAGAAGCAGTGAGTGAGAGAGAGAGAGAAAGAGCTGTGAGTGAGACAGAGAGAGAAAGAGAAGCTGTGAGAGAGAGAGGGAGGGAGAAAGAGAAGCTGTGAGAGAGAGAGAGATAAGCTGTGAGTGTGTGTGAGAGAGAAAGAGAAGCTGTGAGTGTGAGAGAGAGAAAGAGAAGCTGTGAGTGAGAGAGAGAGAAAGTAAGAGAAGCTGTGAGTGAGACAGAGAGAAAGAAAGAGAAGCTGTGAGTGAGAGAGAGAGGGAGAAAGATAAGATGTGAGAGAGAGAGAGAGAGAAGCTGTGAGTGAGAGACAGAGAGAAAGAGACGCTGTGATTGAGAGAGAGAGAGAGAAATAGAAGCTGTGAGTGAGAGAGAGAGAGAAAGAGAAGCTGTGATTGAGAGTGAGAGAGAGAGAGAAAGAGAAGCTGTGATTGAGAGAGAGAAAGAGAAGATGTGAGTGAGAGAGAGGGAGAGAGAGAAAGAGAAGATGTGAGTGAGAGAGAGAGAGCAAAAGAATCTGTGTGTGTGAGAGAGAGAGAAAGAGAAGCTGTGAGTGAGAGAGAGGGAAAGAGAGAAAGAGAAGATGTGTGTGTGAGAGAGAGAAAGAGAAGCAGTGAGTGATAGAGAGAGAGAGAAAGAGAAGCTGTGAGTGAGACAGAGAGAGAGAAAGAGAAGCTGTGAGAGAGAGAGGGAGGGAGAAAGAGAAGCTGTGAGAGAGAGAGAGATAAGCTGTGAGTCTGTGTGAGAGAGAAAGAGAAGCTGTGAGTGAGAGAGAGAGAAAGAAAGAGAAATTAGAGTGAGAAAGAGAGAGAAAAAGAGAAGCTGTGAGTGGGAGAGAGAGAAAGAGAGTCTGTGAGTGAGAGAGAGAAGCTGTGAGTGAGAGAGAGAGAGCCTCTGTGAGTGAGAGAGAAAAAGAGAAGCTGTTAATGAGAGAGAGAGAGAAAGAGAAGCTGTGAGTGAGAGAGAGAGAAAGAGAAGCTGTGAGTGAGTGAGAGAGAGAAACGGAAGCTGTGAGTGAGAGAGAGAGAGAGAAAGAGAAGCTGTGAGTGAGAGAGAGAGAAAGAGAAACTGTGAGTGTGAGAGAGAGAGAGAGAAGCTGTGAGTGAGAGAGAGAGAATGAGAAGCTGAGAGAGAGAAAGAGAAGCTGTGAGAGAGACAGAGAAAGAGAAGCTGTGAGTGAGAGAGAGAAAGAGAGTCTGTGTGGGAAAGAGAGAGAGAAAGAGAAACTGTGAGTGAGAGAAAGAGAAAGAGAAGCTGTGAGTGAGAGAGAGAGAAAGAGAAACTGTGTGTGTGTGTGAGAGAGAAACAGAAGCTGTGAGTGAGAGAGAGAAAGAGAAGCTGTGAGTGAGAGAGAGAGAGAAGCTGTGAGAGAGAGAGAGAAGCTGTGAGTGAGGGAGAGAGAAAGAGAAGCTGTGAGTGAGAGAGAGAGAGGCTGTGAGTGTGTGTGAGAGAGAAAGTGAAGCTGTGAGTGAGAGAGAGAGAAGCTGTGAGAGAGAGTGAGAAAGAGAAGGTGTGAGTGAGAAAAAGAGAGAGAGAAGCTGTGAGTGAGAGAGAGAGAGAGAGAAGCTGTGAGTGAGAGAGAGAGAAGATGTGAGTGTGTGAGAGAGAAAGAGAAGCTGTGAGTGAGAGAGAATGAGAAGCTGAGAGAGAGAAAGAGAAGCTGTGAGAGAGAGAGAGAGAAAGAGAAGCTGTGAGTGAGAGAGAGAAAGAGAGTCTGTGTGAGAAAGAGAGAGAGAAAGAGAAACTGTGAGTGAGAGAAGGAGAAAGAGAAGCTGTGAGTGAGAGAGAGAGAGAAAGAGAAACTGTGTGTGTGTGTGAGAGAAACAGAAGCTGTGAGTGAGAGAGAGAGAGAAAGAGAAGCTGTGAGTGAGAGAGAGAGAGAAGCTGTGTGTGTGAGAGAGAGAAGCTGTGAGTGAGGGAGAGAGAAAGAGAAGCTGTGAGTGAGAGAGAGAGAGGCTGTGAGTGTGTGTGAGAGAGAAAGAGAAGCTGTGAGTTGGAGAGAGAGAGAAGCTGTGAGAGAGAGTGAGAAAGAGAAGGTGTGAGTGAGAAAAAGTGAGAGAGAAGCTGTGAGTGAGAGAGAGAGAGATAGAGAAGCTGTGAGTGAGAGAGAGAGAAGCTGTGAGTGAGAGAGAGAAAGAGAAGGTGTGAGTGAGAGAGTGAGAAGATGTGAGAGAGAGAGAGAGAAAGAGAAGCTGTGAGTGAGAGAGAGAGAAAGTAAGAGAAGCTGTGAGTGAGACAGAGAGAAAGAAAGAGAAGCTGTGAGTGAGAGAGAGAGGGAGAAAGATAAGATGTGTGTGAGAGAGAGAAAGAGAAGCTGTGAGTGAGAGAGAGAGAAAGAGACGCTGTGATTGAGAGAGAGAGAGAGAAATAGAAGCTGTGAGTGAGAGAGAGAGAAAGAGAAGCTGTGATTGAGAGTGAGAGAGAGAGAGAAAGAGAAGCTGTGAGTGAGAGAGAGAGAAAGAGAAGCTGTGAGTGAGAGAGAGGGAAAGAGAGAAAGAGAAGATGTGAGAGAGAGAGAGAGAGAAGCAGTGAGTGATAGAGAGAGAGAGAGAAAGAGAAGCTGTGAGTGAGACAGAGAGAGAGAAAGAGAAGCTGTGAGAGAGGGAGGGAGAAAGAGAAGCTGTGAGAGAAAGAGAGATAAGCTGTGAGTGTGTGAGAGAGAGAAAGAGAAGCTGTGAGTGAGTGAGAGAGAGAGAGAAAGAGAAGCTGTGTGTGAGAGAGAGAGGGAAAGAGAAGCTGTGAGTGAGAGAGAGAGAAAAAAAAGAAGCTGTGTGTGTGTGAGAGAGAGAAAGAGAAGCTATGAGTGAGATAGAGAGAGAAAGAGAAGCTGTTGGTGAGAGAGAGGGAAAGAGCTGTGAGTGAGAGTGAGAGAGCGAAGCTGTGTGTGTGTGAGAGAGAGAAGATGTGAGTGAGAGAGAAAGTGAAGCTGTGAGTGAGAGAGAGAGAGAGAAGATGTGAGTGAGATAGAGAGAGAAAGAGAAGCTGCGAGTGAGAGAGAGAGAAAGAGAAGCTGTGAGTGAGAGAGAGGGAAAGAGAGAAAGAGAAGATGTGAGAGAGAGAGAGAGAAAGAGAAGCAGTGAGTGAGAGAGAGAGAGAGAAAGAGAAGCTGTGAGTGAGACAGAGAGAGAGAAAGAGAAGCTGTGAGAGAGAGAGGGAGGGAGAAAGAGAAGCTGTGAGAGAGAGAGAGATAAGCTGTGAGTGTGTGTGAGAGAGAAAGAGAAGCTGTGAGTGTGAGAGAGAGAAAGAGAAGCTGTGAGTGAGAGAGAGAGAAAGTAAGAGAAGCTGTGAGTGAGACAGAGAGAAAGAAAGAGAAGCTGTGAGTGAGAGAGAGAGGGAGAAAGATAAGATGTGAGAGAGAGAGAGAGAAAGAGAAGCTGTGAGTGAGAGAGAGAGAGAAAGAGACGCTGTGATTGAGAGAGAGAGAGAAATAGAAGCTGTGAGTGAGAGAGAGAGAGAAAGAGAAGCTGTGATTGAGAGTGAGAGAGAGAGAGAAAGAGAAGCTGTGATTGAGAGAGAGAAAGAGAAGATGTGAGTGAGAGAGAGGGAGAGAGAGAAAGAGAAGATGTGAGTGAGAGAGAGAGAAAGTAAGAGAAGCTGTGAGTGAGACAGAGAGAAAGAAAGAGAAGCTGTGAGTGAGAGAGAGAGGGAGAAAGATAAGATGTGAGAGAGAGAGAGAGAAAGAGAAGCTGTGAGTGAGAGAGAGAGAAGCTGTGAGAGAGAGTGAGAAAGAGAAGGTGTGAGTGAGAAAAAGTGAGAGAGAAGCTGTGAGTGAGAGAGAGAGAGATAGAGAAGCTGTGAGTGAGAGAGAGAGAAGCTGTGTGAGAGAGAGAAAGAGAAGGTGTGAGTGAGAGAGAGAGAAGATGTGAGAGAGAGAGAGAAAGAGAAGCTGTGAGTGAGAGAGAGAGAAAGTAAGAGAAGCTGTGAGTGAGACAGAGAGAAAGAAAGAGAAGCTGTGAGTGAGAGAGAGAGGGAGAAAGATAAGATGTGTGTGTGAGAGAGAAAGAGAAGCTGTGAGTGAGACAGAGAGAAAGAGACGCTGTGATTGAGAGAGAGAGAGAGAGAGAGAAATAGAAGCTGTGAGTGAGAGAGAGAGAAAGAGAAGCTGTGATTGAGAGTGAGAGAGAGAGAGAAAGAGAAGCTGTGAGTGAGAGAGAGAGAAAGAGAAGCTGTGAGTGAGAGAGAGGGAAAGAGAGAAAGAGAAGATGTGAGAGAGAGAGAGAGAAAGAGAAGCAGTGAGTGATAGATAGAGAGAGAGAGAGAAAGAGAAGCTGTGAGTGAGACAGAGAGAGAGAAAGAGAAGCTGTGAGAGAGAGAGAGATAAGCTGTGAGTGTGTGTGAGAGAGAAAGAGAAGCTGTGAGTGAGAGAGAGAGAGAGAAAGAGAAATTAGAGTGAGAAAGAGAGAGAAAAAGAGAAGCTGTGAGTGGGAGAGAGAGAAAGAGAGTCTGTGAGTGAGAGAGAGAAGCTGTGAGTGAGAGAGAGAGAGAGTCTCTGTGAGTGAGAGAGAGAAAAAGAGAAGCTGTTAATGAGAGAGAGAGAGAAAGAGAAGCTGTGAGTGAGAGAGAGAGAAAGAGAAGATCTGAGTGAGAGAGAGGGAGAGAGAGAAAGAGAAGATGTGAGTGAAAGAGAGAGAGAAAGAGAAGCAGTGAGTGTGACAGGGAGAGAGTAAAAGAGAAGCTGTGAGTGAGAGAGAGAGAGAAAGAGACGCTGTGAGTTAGAGAAAGAAAGAAAGAGAAGCAGTGAGTGAGAGAGAGAGAAAGAAAGAGAAGCTGTGAGTGAGAGAGAGAGAGAAGCTGTGAGTGAGTGAGAGAGAGAAAGAGAAGCTGTGTGAGAGAGAGAGGGAAAGAGAAGCTGTGAGTGAGAGAGAGAGACAAAAAGAAGCTGTGTGTGTGAGAGAGAGAAAGAGAAGCTATGAGTGAGATAGAAAGAGAAAGAGAAGCTGTTGGTGAGAGAGAGGGAAAGAGCTGTGAGTGAGAGTGAGAGAGCGAAGCTGTGTGTGTGAGAGAGAGAGAAGATGTGAGTGAGAGAGAAAGTGAAGCTGTGAGTGAGAGAGAGAGAAGATGTGAGTGAGATAGAGAGAGAAAGAGAAGCTGTGAGTGAGAGAGAGAGAAAGAAAAGCTGTGAGTGAGAGAGAGGGAAAGAGAGAAAGAGAAGATGTGAGAGAGAGAGAGAGAAAGAGAAGCAGTGAGTGAGAGAGAGAGAGAGAGAAAGAGAAATTAGAGTGAGAAAGAGAGAGAAAAAGAGAAGCTGTGAGTGGGAGAGAGAGAAAGAGAGTCTGTGAGTGAGAGAGAGAAGCTGTGAGTGAGAGAGAGAGAGAGTCTCTGTGAGTGAGAGAGAGAAAAAGAGAAGCTGTTAATGAGAGAGAGAGAGAAAGAGAAGCTGTGAGTGAGAGAGAGAGAAAGAGAAGATCTGAGTGAGAGAGAGGGAGAGAGAAAAAGAGAAGATGTGAGTGAAAGAGAGAGAGAAAGAGAAGCAGTGAGTGTGACAGGGAGAGAGTAAAAGAGAAGCTGTGAGTGAGAGAGAGAGAAAGAGAAGCTGTGAGTTAGAGAAAGAAAGAAAGAGAAGCAGTGAGTGAGAGAGAGAGAAAGAAAGAGAAGCTGTGAGTGAGAGAGAGAGAGAAGCTGTGAGTGAGTGAGAGAGAGAAAGAGAAGCTGTGTGAGAGAGAGAGGGAAAGAGAAGCTGTGAGTGAGAGAGAGAGACAAAAAGAAGCTGTGTGTGTGAGAGAGAGAGAAAGAGAAGCTATGAGTGAGATAGAAAGAGAAAGAGAAGCTGTTGGTGAGAGAGAGGGAAAGAGCTGTGAGTGAGAGTGAGAGAGCGAAGCTGTGTGTGTGTGAGAGAGAGAAGATGTGAGTGAGAGAGAAAGTGAAGCTGTGAGTGAGAGAGAGAGAAGATGTGAGTGAGATAGAGAGAGAAAGAGAAGCTGTGAGTGAGAGAGAGAGAAAGAAAAGCTGTGAGTGAGAGAGAGGGAAAGAGAGAAAGAGAAGATGTGAGAGAGAGAAAGAGAAGCAGTGAGTGAGAGAGAGAGAGAGAGAGAAAGAGAAGCTGTGAGTGAGACAGAGAGAGAAAGAGAAGCTGTGAGAGAGAGAGGGAGGGAGAAAGAGAAGCTGTGAGAGAGAGAGATAAGCTGTGAGTGTGTGAGAGAGAGAAAGAGAAGCTGTGAGTGTGAGAGAGAGAAAGAGAAGCTGTGAGTGAGAGAGAGAGAAAGTAAGAGAAGCTGTGAGTGAGACAGAGAGAAAGAAAGAGAAGCTGTGAGTGAGAGAGAAAGGGAGAAAGATAAGATGTGAGAGAGAGAGAGAGAAAGAGAAGCTGTGAGTGAGAGAGAGAGAGAAAGAGACGCTGTGATTGAGAGAGAGAGAGAGAAATAGAAGCTGTGAGTGAGAGACAGAGAGAAAGAGAAGCTGTGATTGAGAGTGAGAGAGAGAGAGAAAGAGAAGCTGTGATTGAGAGAGAGAAAGAGAAGATGTGAGTGAGAGAGAGGGAGAGAGAGAAAGAGAAGATGTGAGAGAGAGAGAGAGAAAGAGAAGCAGTGAGTGATAGAGAGAGAGAGAGAAAGAGAAGCTGTGAGTGAGACAGAGAGAGAGAAAGAGAAGCTGAGAGAGAGAGAGGGAGGGAGAAAGAGAAGCTGTGAGAGAGAGAGAGAGATAAGCTGTGAGTGTGTGTGAGAGAGAAAGAGAAGCTGTGAGTGAGAGAGAGAGAAAGAAAGAGAAATTAGAGTGAGAAAGAGAGAGAAAAAGAGAAGCTGTGAGTGGGAGAGAGAGAAAGAGAGTCTGTGAGTGAGAGAGAGAAGCTGTGAGTGAGAGAGAGAGAGCCTCTGTGAGTGAGAGAGAGAAAAAGAGAAGCTGTTAATGAGAGAGAGAGAGAAAGAGAAGCTGTGAGTGAGAGAGAGAGAAAGAGAAGCTGTGAGTGAGTGAGAGAGAGAAACGGAAGCTGTGAGTGAGAGAGAGAGAGAAAGAGAAGCTGTGAGTGAGAGAGAGAGAAAGAGAAGCTGTGAGTGTGTGAGAGAGAAAGAGAAGCTGTGAGTGAGAGAGAGAGAATGAGAAGCTGAGAGAGAGAAAGAGAAGCTGTGAGAGAGACAGAGAAAGAGAAGCTGTGAGTGAGAGAGAGAAAGAGAGTCTGTGTGAGAAAGAGAGAGAGAAAGAGAAACTGTGAGTGAGAGAAAGAGAAAGAGAAGCTGTGAGTGAGAGAGAGAGAAAGAGAAACTGTGTGTGTGAGAGAGAGAGAAACAGAAGCTGTGAGTGAGAGAGAGAAAGAGAAGCTGTGAGTGAGAGAGAGAGAGAAGCTGTGAGAGAGAGAGAGAAGCTGTGAGTGAGGGAGAGAGAAAGAGAAGCTGTGAGTGAGAGAGAGAGAGGCTGTGAGTGTGTGTGTGAGAGAAAGAGAAGCTGTGAGTGAGAGAGAGAGAGAAGCTGTGAGAGAGAGTGAGAAAGAGAAGGTGTGAGTGAGAAAAAAAGAGAGAGAAACTGTGAGTGAGAGAGAGAGAGATAGAGAAGCTGTGAGTGAGAGAGAGAGAAGCTGTGAGTGTGTGAGAGAAAGAGAAGCTGTGAGTGAGAGAGAGAGAATGAGAAGCTGAGAGAGAGAGAGAGAAGCTGTGAGAGAGAGAGAAAGAGAAGCTGTGAGTGAGAGAGAGAAAGAGAGTCTGTGTGAGAAAGAGAGAGAGAAAGAGAAACTGTGAGTGAGAGAAAGAGAAGCTGTGAGTGAGAGAGAGAGAGAGAAAGAGAAACTGTGTGTGTGTGAGAGAGAAACAGAAGCTGTGAGTGAGAGAGAGAGAGAGAAAGCGAAGCTGTGAGTGAGAGAGAGAGAAGCTGTGTGTGAGAGAGAGAGAAGATGTGAGTGAGGGAGAGAGAAACAGAAGCTGTGAGTGAGAGAGAGAGAGGCTGTGAGTGTGTGTGAGAGAGAAAGAGATGCTGTTAGTGAGAGAGAGAAAAGCTGTGAGAGAGAGTGAGAAAGAGAAGGTGTGAGTGAGAAAAAGAGAGAGAGAAGCTGTGAGAGAGAGAGAGAGAGAGAAGCTGTGAGTGAGAGAGAGAGAAGCTGTGAGTGAGAGAGAGAAAGAGAAGGTGTGAGTGAGAGAGAGAGATGTGAGAGAGAGAGAGAGAAAGAGAAGGTGTGAGTGAGAGAGAGAGAAAGAAAGAGAAGCTGTCAGTGAGACAGAGAGAAAGAAAGAGAAGCTGTGAGTGAGAGAGAGAGGGAGAAAGATAAGATGTGTGAGAGAGAGAGAAAGAGAAGCTGTGAGTGAGAGAGAGAGAAAGAGATGCTGTGATTGAGAGAGAGAGAGAGAGAGAAATAGAAGCTGTGAGTGAGAGAGAGAGAAAGAGAAGCTGTGATTGAGAGTGAGAGAGAGAGAGAAAGAGAAGCTGTGAGTGAGAGAGAGAGAAAGAGAGGATGTGAGTGAGAGAGAGGAAGAGAGAGAAAGAGATGTGAGTGAGAGAGAGAGAGAGAAAGAGAAGCAGTGAGTGTGACAGGGAGAGAGTAAAAGAGAAGCTGTGAGTGAGAGAGAGAGAGAAAGAGAAGCTGTGAGTTAGAGAAAGAAAGAAAGAGAAGCAGTGAGTGAGAGAGAGAGAGAAAGAAAAGAAGCTGTGAGTGAGAGAGAGAGAGAAGCTGTGAGTGAGTGAGAGAGAGAAAGAGAAGCTGTGTGTGAGAGAGAGAGGGAAAGAGAAGCTGTGAGAGAGAGAGAGGAAAAGAATCTGTGTGTGTGAGAGAGAGAGAAAGAGAAGCTATGAGTGAGATAGAGAGAGAAAGAGAAGCTGTTGGTGAGAGAGAGGGAAAGAGCTGTGAGTGAGAGTGAGAGAGCGAAGCTGTGTGTGTGTGTGAGAGAGAAGATGTGAGTGAGAGAGAAAGTGAAGCTGTGAGTGAGAGAGAGAGAGAGAAGATGTGAATGAGATAGAGAGAGAAAGAGAAGCTGTGAGTGAGAGAGAGAGAAAGAGAAGCTGTGAGTGAGAGAGAGGGAAAGAGAGAAAGAGAAGATGTGAGTGAGAGAGAGAGAGAAAGAGAAGCTGTGAGTGAGACAGAGAGAGAGAAAGAGAAGCGGTGAGAGAGAGAGGGAGGGAGAAAGAGAAGCTGTGTGTGAGAGAGAGATAAGCTGTGAGTGTGTGTGAGAGAGAAAGAGAAGCTGTTAATGAGAGAGAGAGAGAAAGAAGCTGTGAGAGAGAGAGAGAGAAAGAGAAACTGTGTGTGTGAGAGAGAGAAACAGAAGCTGTGAGTGAGAGAGAGAGAGAAAGCGAAGCTGTGAGTGAGAGAGAGAGAAGCTGTGTGTGAGAGAGAGAGAAGATGTGAGTGAGGGAGAGAGAAACAGAAGCTGTGAGTGAGAGAGAGAGAGGCTGTGAGTGTGTGTGAGAGAGAAAGAGATGCTGTTAGTGAGAGAGAGAAAAGCTGTGAGAGAGAGTGAGAAAGAGAAGGTGTGAGTGAGAAAAAGAGAGAGAGAAGCTGTGAGTGAGAGAGAGAGAGAGAGAAGCTGTGAGTGAGAGAGAGAGAAGCTGTGAGTGAGAGAGAGAAAGAGAAGGTGTGAGTGAGAGAGAGAGATGTGAGAGAGAGAGAGAAAGAGAAGGTGTGAGTGAGAGAGAGAGAAAGAAAGAGAAGCTGTCAGTGAGACAGAGAGAAAGAAAGAGAAGCTGTGAGTGAGAGAGAGAGGGAGAAAGATAAGATGTGTGTGAGAGAGAGAAAGAGAAGCTGTGAGTGAGAGAGAGAGAAAGAGATGCTGTGATTGAGAGAGAGAGAGAGAGAGAAATAGAAGCTGTGAGTGAGAGAGAGAGAAAGAGAAGCTGTGATTGAGAGTGAGAGAGAGAGAGAAAGAGAAGCTGTGAGTGAGAGAGAGAGAAAGAGAAGATGTGAGTGAGAGAGAGGAAGAGAGAGAAAGAGATGAGAGTGAGAGAGAGAGAGAAAGAGAAGCAGTGAGTGTGACAGGGAGAGAGTAAAAGAGAAGCTGTGAGTGAGAGAGAGAGAGAAAGAGAAGCTGTGAGTTAGAGAAAGAAAGAAAGAGAAGCAGTGAGTGAGAGAGAGAGAGAAAGAAAAGAAGCTGTGAGTGAGAGAGAGAGAGAAGCTGTGAGTGAGTGAGAGAGAGAAAGAGAAGCTGTGTGTGAGAGAGAGAGGGAAAGAGAAGCTGTGAGAGAGAGAGAGGAAAAGAATCTGTGTGTGTGAGAGAGAGAGAAAGAGAAGCTATGAGTGAGATAGAGAGAGAAAGAGAAGCTGTTGGTGAGAGAGAGGGAAAGAGCTGTGAGTGAGAGTGAGAGAGCGAAGCTGTGTGTGTGTGTGAGAGAGAAGATGTGAGTGAGAGAGAAAGTGAAGCTGTGAGTGAGAGAGAGAGAGAGAAGATGTGAATGAGATAGAGAGAGAAAGAGAAGCTGTGAGTGAGAGAGAGAGAAAGAGAAGCTGTGAGTGAGAGAGAGGGAAAGAGAGAAAGAGAAGATGTGAGTGAGAGAGAGAGAGAAAGAGAAGCAGTGTGTGAGAGAGAGAGAGAAAGAGAAGCTGTGAGTGAGACAGAGAGAGAGAAAGAGAAGCGGTGAGAGAGAGAGGGAGGGAGAAAGAGAAGCTGTGTGAGAGAGAGAGATAAGCTGTGAGTGTGTGTGAGAGAGAAAGAGAAGCTGTTAATGAGAGAGAGAGAGAAAGAAGCTGTGAGTGAGAGAGAGAGAAAGAGAAGCTGTGAGTGAGTGTGAGAGAGAAACGGAAGCTGTGAGTGAGAGAGAGAGAGATAAAGAGAAGCTGTGAGTGAGAGAGAGAGAAAGAGAAGCTGTGAGTGTGTGAGAGAGAAAGAGAAGCTGTGAGTGAGAAGGAGTGGGCAAGAGAAGCTGTGAGTGAGTGAGAGAGAGAGAGAGAAAGAGAAGCTGTTAGTGAGAGTGAGAGAGAGAGAGAAAGAAAAGCTGTGAGTGAGAGAGAAAGAGAAGCTGTGAGTGAGAGAGAGAGAGAGAGAAAGAGAAGCTGTGAGTGAGAGAGAGAAAGAGAAGCTGTGAGTGAGAGGGAGAGAGAGAAAGAGAAGCTGTGAGTGACAGAGAGAGAAAGAGAAGCTGAGAGTGAGAGAGAGAGAGAAAGTGAAGCTGTGAGTGAGATTGAGAGAGAAAGAGAAGCTGTGTGTGTGTGTGAGAGAGAAAGATAGTCTGAGAAAGAGAGAGTGAAAGAGAAGCTGTGAGTGAGAGAGAGAGAGGGAGAAAGAAAAGCTGTGTGAGAGAGAGAGAGAAAGAGAAGCTGTGAGTGAGAGTGAGAGAGATAGAGAAAGAGAAGCTGTGAGTGAGAGAGAGAGAGAAGCTATGAGTGAGAGAGAGAAAGAGAAGCTGTGAGTGAGTGAGAGAGAGAGAGGATTTGAGTGAGAGAGAGAGAAAGAGAAGCTGTGAGTGAGAGAGAGAGAAAGAAAGAGAAGCTGTGAGTGAGAGAGAGAGAGAGAAGCTGTGAGTGAGTGAGAGAGAGAAAGAGAAGCTGTGTGTGAGAGAGAGAGAAAGAAAAGCTGTGAGTGAGTGAGAGAGAGAAAGAAAAGCTGTGTGTGTGTGTGAGAGAGAAAGAGAAGCTGTGAGTGAGGTAGAGAGAGAAAGAGAAGATGTTAGTGAGAGAGAGGGAAAGAGAAGCTGTGAGTGAGAGTGAGAGAGTGAAGCTGTGTGTGTGAGAGAGAGAGAAGATGTGAGTGAGAGAAAAAGTGAAGCTGGGAGTGAGTGAGAGAGAGAGAAGATGTGAGAGAGAGAGAGAGAGAAAGAGAAGCTGTGAGTGAGAGAGAGTGAGAGAGAAAGAGAAGCTGTGAGTGAGAGAGAGAGAGGGAGAAAGAGAAGCTGTGTGATAGAGAGAGAGAAAGAGAAGCTGTGAGTGAGAGTGAGAGAGAGAGAGTGAAAGAGCAGCTGTGAGTGAGAGAGAGAGAGAAAGAGAAGGTGTGATTGAGAGAGAGAGAGAGAATGCGAAGCTGTGAGTGAGAGAGAGAAGCTGTGAGAGAGAGACAAAGAGATGCTGTGAGGGAGAGAGAGAGAGAGAAAGAAGATGTGAGTGACAGAGAGAGGGAAAGAGAAGCTGTGAGTGAGAGAGAGAGAAAGAGAAAGTAAGAGAAGCTGTGAGTGAGACAGAGAGAGAGAAAGAGAAGCTGTGAGAGAGAGAGGGAGAAAGATAAGCTGTGTGAGAGAGAGAGAGTAAGAGAAGCTTGAGTGAGAGAGAGAGAAAGAGAAGCTGCGATTGAGAGTGAGAGAGAGAGAGAAAGAGAAGCTGTGAGAGTGAGAGAGAAAGAGAAGCTGTGAGTGAGAGAGGGAGAGAGAGAAAGAGAAGATCTGAGTGAGAGAGAGAGAGAAAGAGAAGCTGTGAGTGAGAGAGAGAGAGAGAAAGAGAAGCTGTGTGTGAGAGAGAGAGAGAAGCTGAGAGTGATAGAGAGTGATAGAGAGGGAGAGAAAGAGAGGCTTTGAGTGAGAGAGAGAAAGAGTAGCTGTGAGAGAGACAGAAAGAGAAGCTGTGCGTGAGAGAGAGAGAGAAAAAGAGAAGCTGTGTGTGAGAGAGAGAAAGAGAAGCTGTGAGTGAGAGAGAGACAAAGAAATGCTGTGAGTGAGAGAGAGAGAAAGATAAGCTGTGAGTGAGAGAGATAGAGAAAGAGAAGCTGTGTGTGTGAGAGAGAGAGAAGGAGAAGATGTGAGTGAGAGAGTGAGAGGAAGAGAAGTTGTGAGTGAGATAGAGAAAGAGAAGCTGTGAGTGAGAGAGAGAGAGAGAAGCTGTGAGCGAGAGAGAGAGAGAAGCTGTGAGTGACAGAGAAAGAGAAGCTGTGAGTGAGAGAGAGTGAGAGAAAAAAAGCTGTGATTGTTAGAGAGAGAGAGAAAGAAGAAGGTATGATTGAGAGAGAGAGGAAAAAAGAAACTGTGGGTGAGAGAGAGGGAGAAAGAGAAGCTGTGACTGTGAGAGTGAGAGAGAGAAAGAGAAGCTGTGAGTGAGAGTGAGAGAGAAAGAGCTGTGAGTGAGAGAGAGAGAGAGAAAGAGAAGCTGTGAGTGAGAGAGAGAAAGAGAGAGAAAGAGAAGCTGTGTGTGTGTGAGAGAGTGAGAGAGAGAAAGAGAAGCTGTGTGAGAGAGAGAGAGATAGAATGAGATGCTGTGAGTGAGTGAGAGAGAGAAGCTGTGAGAGAGATATATATATATAGAATGAGAAGCTGTGAGTGAGAGAGACTGAGAGAGAAAGAGAAGCTGTGAGTGAGAGAGACAGAGAGAGAAAGAGAATCTGTGACTGAGAGAGAGAGAAAAAAAACAGGAGCTGTGAGTGAGACAGAGAGAGGGAGAAATAGAAGCTTTGAGTGAGAGAGAGAGAGAGAGAAAGAGAAGCTGTGAGTGAGAGAGAGAAAGAGAAGCTGTGAGTGAGAGAGAGAGAGAGAGAAAGAGAAGCTGTGAGTGAGAGAGAGAGAGAGAAATAGAAGCTGTGAGTGAGAGAGAGAGTGAGAAAGAGAAGGTGTGATTGAGAGAGAGAGAAGCTGTGATTGTGTGTGAGAGAGAAAGAGAAGCTGTGAGTGAAAGAGAGAGAGAAAAAGAAGCTGTGAGTGAGAGAGAGAGAGAAAGAGAGTGTGAGTGAGAGAGAGTGAGACAGAGAAAGTGAAGCTGTGAGTGAGAGGGAAAGAGAGTCTGTGAGTGAGAGAGAGGAAAAAGAGAAGCTGTGAGAGAGAGAGAGAGAAGGTGTGAGTGAGAGATAGAGAGAAAAAGAAAGAGAATCTGTGAGTGAGAGAGAGACAGAAAAAAAGAAGCTGTGAGAGAGAGAGAGAGAGAAAGAGAACCTGTGATTATAAGAGAGAGAGAGAAGCTGTGAGCGAGAGATAGAGAGAAGCTGATTGACAGAGAAAGAGAAGCTGTGAGTGAGAGAGACAGAGAGAGAGAAGCTGTGACAGAGAGAGAGAAAGAGAAGCTGTGAGTGAGAGAGACTGAGAGAGAAAGAGAGTGTGAGTGAGAGAGAGAGGGAGAGAGAAAGAGAAGCTGTGAGTGAGAGAGAAAGAGAAAGAGAGTCTGTGAGTGAGAGAGAGGAGAAAGAGAAGCTGTGAGTGAGAGAGAGACAAAGAGAAGCTGTGAGTGTGTGAGAGAGAGAAAGACAAACTGTGAGTGAGAGAGAGAAAGAGAAGCTGTGAGTGAGAGAAAAAAGAAGATGTGACTAAGAGAGAGAGAGAAAGAGAAGCTGTGAGTGAGAGAGAGAGAAAGAGAAGCTGTGAGTGAGAGAAAAAAAGAAGATGTGACTGAGAGAGAGAGAAAGAGAAGCTGTGAGTGAGAGAGAGAGAGAAGCTGTGAGTGACAGAGAGAGAAGCTGTGAGTGACAGAGAAAGAGAAGCTGTGAGTGACAGAGAGTTAGAGAAAAAAGAAGCTGTGAGTGAGAGAGAGAGAGAAAGAGAAGCTGTGATTGAGAGAGAGAGAGATAAAGAAGTTGAGAGTGAGTGAGAGAGAGAGAGAAGCTATGAGCGAGAGAGAGAGAGAAGCTGTGAGTGACAGAGAAAGAGAAGCTGTGAGTGAGAGAGAGTGAGAGAAAAAAGAAGCTGTGTTTTAGAGAGAGAGAGAGAAAGAAGAAGCTATGATTGCGAGAGAGAGGAAAAAAAGAAACTGTGAGTGAGAGAGAGAGGAAGAGAAGCTGTGAGTGTGAAAGTGAGAGAGAGAAAGAGAATGCTGTGAGTGAGAGAGAGAGAGAAAGAGCAGTGAGAGAGAGAGAGAGAGAGAAAGAGAAGCTGTGAGTGAGAGAGAGAAAGATAGAGAAAGAGAAGCTGTGTGTGTGTGAGAGAGAGAGAAAGAGAAGCTGTGAGTGAGAGAGAGTGAGATAGAATGAGAAGCTGTGAGTGAGAGAGAGAGAAGCTATGAGAGAGAGAGGGAAAGAGAAGCTGTGAGTGAGAGAGACTGAGAGAGAAAGAGAAGCTGTGAGTGAGAGAGACAGAGAGAGAAAGAGAGGCTGTGAGTGAGAGAGACAGAGAGAGAAAGAGAAGCTGTGAGTGAGAGAGAGAGAAAAAAACAGAACCTGTGAGTGAGACAGAGAGAGAGAGAAATAGAAGCTTTGAGTGAGAGAGAGAGAGAGAAAGAGAAGCTGTGAGTGAGAGAAAAAAAGAAGATGTGACTGAGAGAGAGAGAAAGAGAAGCTGTGAGTGAGAGAGAGAGAAGCTGTGAGTGACAGAGAGAGAAGCTGTGAGTGACAGAGAAAGAGAAGCTGTGAGTGACAGAGAGTTAGAGAAAAAAGAAGCTGTGAGTGAGAGAGAGAGAGAAAGAGAAGCTGTGATTGAGAGAGAGAGAGATAAAGAAGTTGAGAGTGAGTGAGAGAGAGAGAGAAGCTATGAGCGAGAGAGAGAGAGAAGCTGTGAGTGACAGAGAAAGAGAAGCTGTGAGTGAGAGAGAGTGAGAGAAAAAAGAAGCTGTGTTTTAGAGAGAGAGAGAGAAAGAAGAAGCTATGATTGCGAGAGAGAGGAAAAAAAGAAACTGTGAGTGAGAGAGAGAGGAAGAGAAGCTGTGAGTGTGAAAGTGAGAGAGAGAAAGAGAATGCTGTGAGTGAGAGAGAGAGAGAAAGAGCAGTGAGAGAGAGAGAGAGAGAAAGAGAAGCTGTGAGTGAGAGAGAGAAAGATAGAGAAAGAGAAGCTGTGTGTGTGTGAGAGAGAGAGAAAGAGAAGCTGTGAGTGAGAGAGAGTGAGATAGAATGAGAAGCTGTGAGTGAGAGAGAGAGAAGCTATGAGAGAGAGAGGGAAAGAGAAGCTGTGAGTGAGAGAGACAGAGAGAGAAAGAGAGGCTGTGAGTGAGAGAGACAGAGAGAGAAAGAGAAGCTGTGAGTGAGAGAGAGAGAAAAAAACAGAACCTGTGAGTGAGACAGAGAGAGAGAGAAATAGAAGCTTTGAGTGAGAGAGAGAGAGAGAAAGAGAAGCTGTGTGTGTGAGAGAGAGTGAGAGAAAAATGAATCTGTGAGTGAGAGAGAGAGAGAAAGAGAAGCTGTGATTGAGAGAGAGAAAAAAGAAGGTGTGTGTGTGAGAGAGAAAGAGAAGCTGTGAGTGACAGAGAGAGAAAGAAACTGTGAGTGAGAGAGAGAGAGAACTAGAAGCTGTGAGTGAGAGAGAGAGTGAGAAAGAGAAGGTGTGATTGAGAGAGAGAGAGAGAAGCTGTGATTGTGTGTGAGAGAGAAAGAGAAGCTGTGAGTGAAAGAGAGAGAGAAAAAGAAGCTGTGAGTGAGTGAGAGAGAGAAAGAAAGAGAGTTTGAGTGAGAGAGAGAGACAGAGAAAGTGAAGCTGTGAGTGAGAGAGAAAGAGAGTCTGAGTGAGAGAGGAAAAAGCGAAGCTGTGAGTGAGAGAGAGTGAGAGAAAAAAGAAGCTGTGATTGAGAGAGAGAGAGAGAGAAAGAAGAAGCTATGATTGAGAGAGAGAGGAAAAAAGAAACTGTGAGTGAGAGAGAGAGGGAGAAAGAGAAGCTGTGAGTGTGAGATTGAGTGAGAGAAAGAGAAGCTGTGAGTGAGAGAGAGAGAGAAAGAGCAGAGAGAGAGAGAGAGAGAAGCTGTGAGTGAAAGAGAGAAAGAGAAGCTGTGGGTGTGAGAGAGACAGAGAGAAAAAGGAGCTATGAGAGAGAGAGAAAGAGAAAGAGAAGCTGTGAGTGAGAGAGACTGAGAGAGAAAGAGAAGCTGTGAGTGAGGGAGAGAGAGAGAGAAAGAGAAGCTGTGAGTGAGAGAGACAGATAGAGAAAGAGAAGCTGTGAGTGAGTGAGAGAGAAAAAACAGAAGCTGTGAGTGAGACAGAGAGAGAAATAGAAGCTTTGAGTGAGAGAGAGAGGGAGAAAGAGAAGCTGTGAGTGTGAGAGTGAGAGAGAGAAAGAGAAGCTGTGAGTGAGAGAGAGAGAAAGAGCAGAGAGAGAGAGAGAAGCTGTGAGTGAGAGAAAGAGAAGCTGTGTGCGTGAGAGAGAGAGAGAGAAAAAGGAGCTATGAGAGAGAGAGAAAGAGAACGAGAAGCTGTGAGTGAGAGAGACTGAGAGAGAAAAAGAAGCTGTGAGTGAGAGAGAGAGAGAAAGAGAAGCTGTGAGTGAGAGAGACAGAGAGAGAAAGAGAAGCTGTGAGTGAGTGAGAGAGAAAAAACAGAAGCTGTGAGTGAGACAGAGAGAGAAATAGAAGCTTTGAGTGAGAGAGAGAGAGAGAAAGAGAAGCTGTGAGTGAGAGAGAGAGAGAAAGAGAAGCTGTGAGTGAGAGAGAGAGAGAGAAGCTGTGATTGAGAGAGAGAGAAAAGAAGCTGTGAGTGAGAGAGTGAGAAAGAAAGAGAAGCTGTGAGTGAGAGAGAGAGAAAAAGAAAGAGAACCTGTGAGTAAGAGAGACATAGAAAAAAAGAAGCTGTGAGTGAGTGTGAGAGAGAAAGAGAACCTGTGATAGTAAGAGAGAGAGAGAAGCTGTGAGCGAGAGATAGAGAGAAGCTGTGAGTGATAGAGAAAGAGAAGCTGTGAGTGAGAGAGGGAGAGAGGGAAAGAGAAGCTGTGATTGAGAGAGAGAGAGAAGCTGTGAGAGACAGAGAGATAAAGAAGCTCTGAGAGAGAGAGAAAGAAAAGCTGTGAGTGAGAGAGAGAGAGAATCTGTGAGTAAGAGAGAGAGAGAAAGAGAAGATGTGAGTGAGAGAGAGAGAGAAAGAGATGTGAGTGAGAGAGAGAGAGAAAGAGAAGCTATGAGTGACAGAGAGAGAAAGAGAAGCTGTGTGAGAGAGACTGAGAGAGAAACAGAGTGTGATTGAGAGAGAGAGAGAGAAATAGAAGCTGTGAGTGAGAGAGAGAGAGAAAGAGAAGCTGTGATTGAGAGTGAGAGAGAGAGAGAAAGAGAAGCTGTGATTGAGAGAGAGAAAGAGAAGATGTGAGTGAGAGAGAGGGAGAGAGAGAAAGAGAAGATGTGAGTGAGAGAGAGAGAGCAAAAGAATCTGTGTGTGTGAGAGAGAGAGAAAGAGAAGCTGTGAGTGAGAGAGAGGGAAAGAGAGAAAGAGAAGATGTGTGTGTGAGAGAGAGAAAGAGAAGCAGTGAGTGATAGAGAGAGAGAGAAAGAGAAGCTGTGAGTGAGACAGAGAGAGAGAAAGAGAAGCTGTGAGAGAGAGAGGGAGGGAGAAAGAGAAGCTGTGAGAGAGAGAGAGATAAGCTGTGAGTCTGTGTGAGAGAGAAAGAGAAGCTGTGAGTGAGAGAGAGAGAAAGAAAGAGAAATTAGAGTGAGAAAGAGAGAGAAAAAGAGAAGCTGTGAGTGGGAGAGAGAGAAAGAGAGTCTGTGAGTGAGAGAGAGAAGCTGTGAGTGAGAGAGAGAGAGCCTCTGTGAGTGAGAGAGAAAAAGAGAAGCTGTTAATGAGAGAGAGAGAGAAAGAGAAGCTGTGAGTGAGAGAGAGAGAAAGAGAAGCTGTGAGTGAGTGAGAGAGAGAAACGGAAGCTGTGAGTGAGAGAGAGAGAGAGAAAGAGAAGCTGTGAGTGAGAGAGAGAGAAAGAGAAACTGTGAGTGTGAGAGAGAGAGAGAGAAGCTGTGAGTGAGAGAGAGAGAATGAGAAGCTGAGAGAGAGAAAGAGAAGCTGTGAGAGAGACAGAGAAAGAGAAGCTGTGAGTGAGAGAGAGAAAGAGAGTCTGTGTGGGAAAGAGAGAGAGAAAGAGAAACTGTGAGTGAGAGAAAGAGAAAGAGAAGCTGTGAGTGAGAGAGAGAGAAAGAGAAACTGTGTGTGTGTGTGAGAGAGAAACAGAAGCTGTGAGTGAGAGAGAGAAAGAGAAGCTGTGAGTGAGAGAGAGAGAGAAGCTGTGAGAGAGAGAGAGAAGCTGTGAGTGAGGGAGAGAGAAAGAGAAGCTGTGAGTGAGAGAGAGAGAGGCTGTGAGTGTGTGTGAGAGAGAAAGTGAAGCTGTGAGTGAGAGAGAGAGAAGCTGTGAGAGAGAGTGAGAAAGAGAAGGTGTGAGTGAGAAAAAGAGAGAGAGAAGCTGTGAGTGAGAGAGAGAGAGAGAGAAGCTGTGAGTGAGAGAGAGAAAAGATGTGAGTGTGTGAGAGAGAAAGAGAAGCTGTGAGTGAGAGAGAATGAGAAGCTGAGAGAGAGAAAGAGAAGCTGTGAGAGAGAGAGAGAGAAAGAGAAGCTGTGAGTGAGAGAGAGAAAGAGAGTCTGTGTGAGAAAGAGAGAGAGAAAGAGAAACTGTGAGTGAGAGAAGGAGAAAGAGAAGCTGTGAGTGAGAGAGAGAGAGAAAGAGAAACTGTGTGTGTGTGTGAGAGAAACAGAAGCTGTGAGTGAGAGAGAGAGAGAAAGAGAAGCTGTGAGTGAGAGAGAGAGAGAAGCTGTGTGTGTGAGAGAGAGAAGCTGTGAGTGAGGGAGAGAGAAAGAGAAGCTGTGAGTGAGAGAGAGAGAGGCTGTGAGTGTGTGTGAGAGAGAAAGAGAAGCTGTGAGTTGGAGAGAGAGAAGCTGTGAGAGAGAGTGAGAAAGAGAAGGTGTGAGTGAGAAAAAGTGAGAGAGAAGCTGTGAGTGAGAGAGAGAGAGATAGAGAAGCTGTGAGTGAGAGAGAGAGAAGCTGTGAGTGAGAGAGAGAAAGAGAAGGTGTGAGTGAGAGAGTGAGAAGATGTGAGAGAGAGAGAGAGAAAGAGAAGCTGTGAGTGAGAGAGAGAGAAAGTAAGAGAAGCTGTGAGTGAGACAGAGAGAAAGAAAGAGAAGCTGTGAGTGAGAGAGAGAGGGAGAAAGATAAGATGTGTGTGAGAGAGAGAAAGAGAAGCTGTGAGTGAGAGAGAGAGAAAGAGACGCTGTGATTGAGAGAGAGAGAGAGAAATAGAAGCTGTGAGTGAGAGAGAGAGAAAGAGAAGCTGTGATTGAGAGTGAGAGAGAGAGAGAAAGAGAAGCTGTGAGTGAGAGAGAGAGAAAGAGAAGCTGTGAGTGAGAGAGAGGGAAAGAGAGAAAGAGAAGATGTGAGAGAGAGAGAGAGAGAAGCAGTGAGTGATAGAGAGAGAGAGAGAAAGAGAAGCTGTGAGTGAGACAGAGAGAGAGAAAGAGAAGCTGTGAGAGAGGGAGGGAGAAAGAGAAGCTGTGAGAGAAAGAGAGATAAGCTGTGAGTGTGTGAGAGAGAGAAAGAGAAGCTGTGAGTGAGTGAGAGAGAGAGAGAAAGAGAAGCTGTGTGTGAGAGAGAGAGGGAAAGAGAAGCTGTGAGTGAGAGAGAGAGAAAAAAAAGAAGCTGTGTGTGTGTGAGAGAGAGAAAGAGAAGCTATGAGTGAGATAGAGAGAGAAAGAGAAGCTGTTGGTGAGAGAGAGGGAAAGAGCTGTGAGTGAGAGTGAGAGAGCGAAGCTGTGTGTGTGTGAGAGAGAGAAGATGTGAGTGAGAGAGAAAGTGAAGCTGTGAGTGAGAGAGAGAGAGAGAAGATGTGAGTGAGATAGAGAGAGAAAGAGAAGCTGCGAGTGAGAGAGAGAGAAAGAGAAGCTGTGAGTGAGAGAGAGGGAAAGAGAGAAAGAGAAGATGTGAGAGAGAGAGAGAGAAAGAGAAGCAGTGAGTGAGAGAGAGAGAGAGAAAGAGAAGCTGTGAGTGAGACAGAGAGAGAGAAAGAGAAGCTGTGAGAGAGAGAGGGAGGGAGAAAGAGAAGCTGTGAGAGAGAGAGAGATAAGCTGTGAGTGTGTGTGAGAGAGAAAGAGAAGCTGTGAGTGTGAGAGAGAGAAAGAGAAGCTGTGAGTGAGAGAGAGAGAAAGTAAGAGAAGCTGTGAGTGAGACAGAGAGAAAGAAAGAGAAGCTGTGAG
The DNA here is from genome assembly GCA_035047305.1 of Bradypodion pumilum. NCBI lineage: Eukaryota > Metazoa > Chordata > Lepidosauria > Squamata > Chamaeleonidae > Bradypodion > Bradypodion pumilum. The sequence continues at coordinate 266,420,519 of JAWDJD010000001.1, read as the reverse complement.
TGAGAGAGAGAGGGAGAAAGATAAGATGTGAGAGAGAGAGAGAGAAAGAGAAGCTGTGAGTGAGAGAGAGAGAGAAAGAGACGCTGTGATTGAGAGAGAGAGAGAAATAGAAGCTGTGAGTGAGAGAGAGAGAGAAAGAGAAGCTGTGATTGAGAGTGAGAGAGAGAGAGAAAGAGAAGCTGTGATTGAGAGAGAGAAAGAGAAGATGTGAGTGAGAGAGAGGGAGAGAGAGAAAGAGAAGATGTGAGTGAGAGAGAGAGAAAGTAAGAGAAGCTGTGAGTGAGACAGAGAGAAAGAAAGAGAAGCTGTGAGTGAGAGAGAGAGGGAGAAAGATAAGATGTGAGAGAGAGAGAGAGAAAGAGAAGCTGTGAGTGAGAGAGAGAGAAGCTGTGAGAGAGAGTGAGAAAGAGAAGGTGTGAGTGAGAAAAAGTGAGAGAGAAGCTGTGAGTGAGAGAGAGAGAGATAGAGAAGCTGTGAGTGAGAGAGAGAGAAGCTGTGTGAGAGAGAGAAAGAGAAGGTGTGAGTGAGAGAGAGAGAAGATGTGAGAGAGAGAGAGAAAGAGAAGCTGTGAGTGAGAGAGAGAGAAAGTAAGAGAAGCTGTGAGTGAGACAGAGAGAAAGAAAGAGAAGCTGTGAGTGAGAGAGAGAGGGAGAAAGATAAGATGTGTGTGTGAGAGAGAAAGAGAAGCTGTGAGTGAGACAGAGAGAAAGAGACGCTGTGATTGAGAGAGAGAGAGAGAGAGAGAAATAGAAGCTGTGAGTGAGAGAGAGAGAAAGAGAAGCTGTGATTGAGAGTGAGAGAGAGAGAGAAAGAGAAGCTGTGAGTGAGAGAGAGAGAAAGAGAAGCTGTGAGTGAGAGAGAGGGAAAGAGAGAAAGAGAAGATGTGAGAGAGAGAGAGAGAAAGAGAAGCAGTGAGTGATAGAGAGAGAGAGAGAAAGAGAAGCTGTGAGTGAGACAGAGAGAGAGAAAGAGAAGCTGTGAGAGAGAGAGAGATAAGCTGTGAGTGTGTGTGAGAGAGAAAGAGAAGCTGTGAGTGAGAGAGAGAGAGAGAAAGAGAAATTAGAGTGAGAAAGAGAGAGAAAAAGAGAAGCTGTGAGTGGGAGAGAGAGAAAGAGAGTCTGTGAGTGAGAGAGAGAAGCTGTGAGTGAGAGAGAGAGAGAGTCTCTGTGAGTGAGAGAGAGAAAAAGAGAAGCTGTTAATGAGAGAGAGAGAGAAAGAGAAGCTGTGAGTGAGAGAGAGAGAAAGAGAAGATCTGAGTGAGAGAGAGGGAGAGAGAGAAAGAGAAGATGTGAGTGAAAGAGAGAGAGAAAGAGAAGCAGTGAGTGTGACAGGGAGAGAGTAAAAGAGAAGCTGTGAGTGAGAGAGAGAGAGAAAGAGACACTGTGAGTTAGAGAAAGAAAGAAAGAGAAGCAGTGAGTGAGAGAGAGAGAAAGAAAGAGAAGCTGTGAGTGAGAGAGAGAGAGAAGCTGTGAGTGAGTGAGAGAGAGAAAGAGAAGCTGTGTGAGAGAGAGAGGGAAAGAGAAGCTGTGAGTGAGAGAGAGAGACAAAAAGAAGCTGTGTGTGTGAGAGAGAGAAAGAGAAGCTATGAGTGAGATAGAAAGAGAAAGAGAAGCTGTTGGTGAGAGAGAGGGAAAGAGCTGTGAGTGAGAGTGAGAGAGCGAAGCTGTGTGTGTGAGAGAGAGAGAAGATGTGAGTGAGAGAGAAAGTGAAGCTGTGAGTGAGAGAGAGAGAAGATGTGAGTGAGATAGAGAGAGAAAGAGAAGCTGTGAGTGAGAGAGAGAGAAAGAAAAGCTGTGAGTGAGAGAGAGGGAAAGAGAGAAAGAGAAGATGTGAGAGAGAGAGAGAGAAAGAGAAGCAGTGAGTGAGAGAGAGAGAGAGAGAGAAAGAGAAATTAGAGTGAGAAAGAGAGAGAAAAAGAGAAGCTGTGAGTGGGAGAGAGAGAAAGAGAGTCTGTGAGTGAGAGAGAGAAGCTGTGAGTGAGAGAGAGAGAGAGTCTCTGTGAGTGAGAGAGAGAAAAAGAGAAGCTGTTAATGAGAGAGAGAGAGAAAGAGAAGCTGTGAGTGAGAGAGAGAGAAAGAGAAGATCTGAGTGAGAGAGAGGGAGAGAGAAAAAGAGAAGATGTGAGTGAAAGAGAGAGAGAAAGAGAAGCAGTGAGTGTGACAGGGAGAGAGTAAAAGAGAAGCTGTGAGTGAGAGAGAGAGAAAGAGAAGCTGTGAGTTAGAGAAAGAAAGAAAGAGAAGCAGTGAGTGAGAGAGAGAGAAAGAAAGAGAAGCTGTGAGTGAGAGAGAGAGAGAAGCTGTGAGTGAGTGAGAGAGAGAAAGAGAAGCTGTGTGAGAGAGAGAGGGAAAGAGAAGCTGTGAGTGAGAGAGAGAGACAAAAAGAAGCTGTGTGTGTGAGAGAGAGAGAAAGAGAAGCTATGAGTGAGATAGAAAGAGAAAGAGAAGCTGTTGGTGAGAGAGAGGGAAAGAGCTGTGAGTGAGAGTGAGAGAGCGAAGCTGTGTGTGTGTGTGAGAGAGAAGATGTGAGTGAGAGAGAAAGTGAAGCTGTGAGTGAGAGAGAGAGAAGATGTGAGTGAGATAGAGAGAGAAAGAGAAGCTGTGAGTGAGAGAGAGAGAAAGAAAAGCTGTGAGTGAGAGAGAGGGAAAGAGAGAAAGAGAAGATGTGAGAGAGAGAAAGAGAAGCAGTGAGTGAGAGAGAGAGAGAGAGAGAAAGAGAAGCTGTGAGTGAGACAGAGAGAGAAAGAGAAGCTGTGAGAGAGAGAGGGAGGGAGAAAGAGAAGCTGTGAGAGAGAGAGATAAGCTGTGAGTGTGTGAGAGAGAGAAAGAGAAGCTGTGAGTGTGAGAGAGAGAAAGAGAAGCTGTGAGTGAGAGAGAGAGAAAGTAAGAGAAGCTGTGAGTGAGACAGAGAGAAAGAAAGAGAAGCTGTGAGTGAGAGAGAAAGGGAGAAAGATAAGATGTGAGAGAGAGAGAGAGAAAGAGAAGCTGTGAGTGAGAGAGAGAGAGAAAGAGACGCTGTGATTGAGAGAGAGAGAGAGAGAAATAGAAGCTGTGAGTGAGAGACAGAGAGAAAGAGAAGCTGTGATTGAGAGTGAGAGAGAGAGAGAAAGAGAAGCTGTGATTGAGAGAGAGAAAGAGAAGATGTGAGTGAGAGAGGGAGAGAGAGAAAGAGAAGATGTGAGAGAGAGAGAGAGAAAGAGAAGCAGTGAGTGATAGAGAGAGAGAGAAAGAGAAGCTGTGAGTGAGACAGAGAGAGAGAAAGAGAAGCTGAGAGAGAGAGAGGGAGGGAGAAAGAGAAGCTGTGAGAGAGAGAGAGAGATAAGCTGTGAGTGTGTGTGAGAGAGAAAGAGAAGCTGTGAGTGAGAGAGAGAGAAAGAAAGAGAAATTAGAGTGAGAAAGAGAGAGAAAAAGAGAAGCTGTGAGTGGGAGAGAGAGAAAGAGAGTCTGTGAGTGAGAGAGAGAAGCTGTGAGTGAGAGAGAGAGAGCCTCTGTGAGTGAGAGAGAGAAAAAGAGAAGCTGTTAATGAGAGAGAGAGAGAAAGAGAAGCTGTGAGTGAGAGAGAGAGAAAGAGAAGCTGTGAGTGAGTGAGAGAGAGAAACGGAAGCTGTGAGTGAGAGAGAGAGAGAAAGAGAAGCTGTGAGTGAGAGAGAGAGAAAGAGAAGCTGTGAGTGTGTGAGAGAGAAAGAGAAGCTGTGAGTGAGAGAGAGAGAATGAGAAGCTGAGAGAGAGAAAGAGAAGCTGTGAGAGAGACAGAGAAAGAGAAGCTGTGAGTGAGAGAGAGAAAGAGAGTCTGTGTGAGAAAGAGAGAGAGAAAGAGAAACTGTGAGTGAGAGAAAGAGAAAGAGAAGCTGTGAGTGAGAGAGAGAGAAAGAGAAACTGTGTGTGTGAGAGAGAGAGAAACAGAAGCTGTGAGTGAGAGAGAGAAAGAGAAGCTGTGAGTGAGAGAGAGAGAGAAGCTGTGAGAGAGAGAGAGAAGCTGTGAGTGAGGGAGAGAGAAAGAGAAGCTGTGAGTGAGAGAGAGAGAGGCTGTGAGTGTGTGTGTGAGAGAAAGAGAAGCTGTGAGTGAGAGAGAGAGAGAAGCTGTGAGAGAGAGTGAGAAAGAGAAGGTGTGAGTGAGAAAAAAAGAGAGAGAAACTGTGAGTGAGAGAGAGAGAGATAGAGAAGCTGTGAGTGAGAGAGAGAGAAGCTGTGAGTGTGTGAGAGAAAGAGAAGCTGTGAGTGAGAGAGAGAGAATGAGAAGCTGAGAGAGAGAGAGAGAGAAGCTGTGAGAGAGAGAGAAAGAGAAGCTGTGAGTGAGAGAGAGAAAGAGAGTCTGTGTGAGAAAGAGAGAGAGAAAGAGAAACTGTGAGTGAGAGAAAGAGAAGCTGTGAGTGAGAGAGAGAGAGAGAAAGAGAAACTGTGTGTGTGTGAGAGAGAAACAGAAGCTGTGAGTGAGAGAGAGAGAGAGAAAGCGAAGCTGTGAGTGAGAGAGAGAGAAGCTGTGTGTGAGAGAGAGAGAAGATGTGAGTGAGGGAGAGAGAAACAGAAGCTGTGAGTGAGAGAGAGAGAGGCTGTGAGTGTGTGTGAGAGAGAAAGAGATGCTGTTAGTGAGAGAGAGAAAAGCTGTGAGAGAGAGTGAGAAAGAGAAGGTGTGAATGAGAAAAAGAGAGAAGCTGTGAGTGAGAGAGAGAGAGAGAAGCTGTGAGTGAGAGAGAGAGAAGCTGTGAGTGAGAGAGAGAAAGAGAAGGTGTGAGTGAGAGAGAGAGATGTGAGAGAGAGAGAGAGAAAGAGAAGGTGTGAGTGAGAGAGAGAGAAAGAAAGAGAAGCTGTCAGTGAGACAGAGAGAAAGAAAGAGAAGCTGTGAGTGAGAGAGAGAGGGAGAAAGATAAGATGTGTGTGAGAGAGAGAAAGAGAAGCTGTGAGTGAGAGAGAGAGAAAGAGATGCTGTGATTGAGAGAGAGAGAGAGAGAGAAATAGAAGCTGTGAGAGAGAGAGAGAGAAAGAGAAGCTGTGATTGAGAGTGAGAGAGAGAGAGAAAGAGAAGCTGTGAGTGAGAGAGAGAGAAAGAGAGGATGTGAGTGAGAGAGAGGAAGAGAGAGAAAGAGATGTGAGTGAGAGAGAGAGAGAGAAAGAGAAGCAGTGAGTGTGACAGGGAGAGAGTAAAAGAGAAGCTGTGAGTGAGAGAGAGAGAGAAAGAGAAGCTGTGAGTTAGAGAAAGAAAGAAAGAGAAGCAGTGAGTGAGAGAGAGAGAGAAAGAAAAGAAGCTGTGAGTGAGAGAGAGAGAGAAGCTGTGAGTGAGTGAGAGAGAGAAAGAGAAGCTGTGTGTGAGAGAGAGAGGGAAAGAGAAGCTGTGAGAGAGAGAGAGGAAAAGAATCTGTGTGTGTGTGAGAGAGAGAAAGAGAAGCTATGAGTGAGATAGAGAGAGAAAGAGAAGCTGTTGGTGAGAGAGAGGGAAAGAGCTGTGAGTGAGAGTGAGAGAGCGAAGCTGTGTGTGTGTGTGAGAGAGAAGATGTGAGTGAGAGAGAAAGTGAAGCTGTGAGTGAGAGAGAGAGAGAGAAGATGTGAATGAGATAGAGAGAGAAAGAGAAGCTGTGAGTGAGAGAGAGAGAAAGAGAAGCTGTGAGTGAGAGAGAGGGAAAGAGAGAAAGAGAAGATGTGAGTGAGAGAGAGAGAGAAAGAGAAGCTGTGAGTGAGACAGAGAGAGAGAAAGAGAAGCGGTGAGAGAGAGAGGGAGGGAGAAAGAGAAGCTGTGTGAGAGAGAGAGATAAGCTGTGAGTGTGTGTGAGAGAGAAAGAGAAGCTGTTAATGAGAGAGAGAGAGAAAGAAGCTGTGAGAGAGAGAGAGAGAAAGAGAAACTGTGTGTGTGAGAGAGAGAAACAGAAGCTGTGAGTGAGAGAGAGAGAGAAAGCGAAGCTGTGAGTGAGAGAGAGAGAAGCTGTGTGTGAGAGAGAGAGAAGATGTGAGTGAGGGAGAGAGAAACAGAAGCTGTGAGTGAGAGAGAGAGAGGCTGTGAGTGTGTGTGAGAGAGAAAGAGATGCTGTTAGTGAGAGAGAGAAAAGCTGTGAGAGAGAGTGAGAAAGAGAAGGTGTGAGTGAGAAAAAGAGAGAGAGAAGCTGTGAGTGAGAGAGAGAGAGAGAAGCTGTGAGTGAGAGAGAGAGAAGCTGTGAGTGAGAGAGAGAAAGAGAAGGTGTGAGTGAGAGAGAGAGATGTGAGAGAGAGAGAGAGAAAGAGAAGGTGTGAGTGAGAGAGAGAGAAAGAAAGAGAAGCTGTCAGTGAGACAGAGAGAAAGAAAGAGAAGCTGTGAGTGAGAGAGAGAGGGAGAAAGATAAGATGTGTGTGAGAGAGAGAAAGAGAAGCTGTGAGTGAGAGAGAGAGAAAGAGATGCTGTGATTGAGAGAGAGAGAGAGAGAAATAGAAGCTGTGAGTGAGAGAGAGAGAAAGAGAAGCTGTGATTGAGAGTGAGAGAGAGAGAGAAAGAGAAGCTGTGAGTGAGAGAGAGAGAAAGAGAAGATGTGAGTGAGAGAGAGGAAGAGAGAGAAAGAGATGAGAGTGAGAGAGAGAGAGAAAGAGAAGCAGTGAGTGTGACAGGGAGAGAGTAAAAGAGAAGCTGTGAGTGAGAGAGAGAGAGAAAGAGAAGCTGTGAGTTAGAGAAAGAAAGAAAGAGAAGCAGTGAGTGAGAGAGAGAGAGAAAGAAAAGAAGCTGTGAGTGAGAGAGAGAGAGAAGCTGTGAGTGAGTGAGAGAGAGAAAGAGAAGCTGTGTGTGAGAGAGAGAGGGAAAGAGAAGCTGTGAGAGAGAGAGAGGAAAAGAATCTGTGTGTGAGAGAGAGAGAGAAAGAGAAGCTATGAGTGAGATAGAGAGAGAAAGAGAAGCTGTTGGTGAGAGAGAGGGAAAGAGCTGTGAGTGAGAGTGAGAGAGCGAAGCTGTGTGTGTGTGTGAGAGAGAAGATGTGAGTGAGAGAGAAAGTGAAGCTGTGAGTGAGAGAGAGAGAGAGAAGATGTGAATGAGATAGAGAGAGAAAGAGAAGCTGTGAGTGAGAGAGAGAGAAAGAGAAGCTGTGAGTGAGAGAGAGGGAAAGAGAGAAAGAGAAGATGTGAGTGAGAGAGAGAGAGAAAGAGAAGCTGTGAGTGAGACAGAGAGAGAGAAAGAGAAGCGGTGAGAGAGAGAGGGAGGGAGAAAGAGAAGCTGTGTGAGAGAGAGAGATAAGCTGTGAGTGTGTGTGAGAGAGAAAGAGAAGCTGTTAATGAGAGAGAGAGAGAAAGAAGCTGTGAGAGAGAGAGAGAGAAAGAGAAACTGTGTGTGTGAGAGAGAGAAACAGAAGCTGTGAGTGAGAGAGAGAGAGAAAGCGAAGCTGTGAGTGAGAGAGAGAGAAGCTGTGTGTGAGAGAGAGAGAAGATGTGAGTGAGGGAGAGAGAAACAGAAGCTGTGAGTGAGAGAGAGAGAGGCTGTGAGTGTGTGTGAGAGAGAAAGAGATGCTGTTAGTGAGAGAGAGAAAAGCTGTGAGAGAGAGTGAGAAAGAGAAGGTGTGAGTGAGAAAAAGAGAGAGAGAAGCTGTGAGTGAGAGAGAGAGAGAGAGAAGCTGTGAGTGAGAGAGAGAGAAGCTGTGAGTGAGAGAGAGAAAGAGAAGGTGTGAGTGAGAGAGAGAGATGTGAGAGAGAGAGAGAGAAAGAGAAGGTGTGAGTGAGAGAGAGAGAAAGAAAGAGAAGCTGTCAGTGAGACAGAGAGAAAGAAAGAGAAGCTGTGAGTGAGAGAGAGAGGGAGAAAGATAAGATGTGTGTGAGAGAGAGAAAGAGAAGCTGTGAGTGAGAGAGAGAGAAAGAGATGCTGTGATTGAGAGAGAGAGAGAGAGAGAAATAGAAGCTGTGAGTGAGAGAGAGAGAAAGAGAAGCTGTGATTGAGAGTGAGAGAGAGAGAGAAAGAGAAGCTGTGAGTGAGAGAGAGAGAAAGAGAAGATGTGAGTGAGAGAGAGGAAGAGAGAGAAAGAGATGAGAGTGAGAGAGAGAGAGAAAGAGAAGCAGTGAGTGTGACAGGGAGAGAGTAAAAGAGAAGCTGTGAGTGAGAGAGAGAGAGAAAGAGAAGCTGTGAGTTAGAGAAAGAAAGAAAGAGAAGCAGTGAGTGAGAGAGAGAGAGAAAGAAAAGAAGCTGTGAGTGAGAGAGAGAGAGAAGCTGTGAGTGAGTGAGAGAGAGAAAGAGAAGCTGTGTGTGAGAGAGAGAGGGAAAGAGAAGCTGTGAGAGAGAGAGAGGAAAAGAATCTGTGTGTGTGAGAGAGAGAGAAAGAGAAGCTATGAGTGAGATAGAGAGAGAAAGAGAAGCTGTTGGTGAGAGAGAGGGAAAGAGCTGTGAGTGAGAGTGAGAGAGCGAAGCTGTGTGTGTGTGTGAGAGAGAAGATGTGAGTGAGAGAGAAAGTGAAGCTGTGAGTGAGAGAGAGAGAGAGAAGATGTGAATGAGATAGAGAGAGAAAGAGAAGCTGTGAGTGAGAGAGAGAGAAAGAGAAGCTGTGAGTGAGAGAGAGGGAAAGAGAGAAAGAGAAGATGTGAGTGAGAGAGAGAGAGAAAGAGAAGCAGTGTGTGAGAGAGAGAGAGAAAGAGAAGCTGTGAGTGAGACAGAGAGAGAGAAAGAGAAGCGGTGAGAGAGAGAGGGAGGGAGAAAGAGAAGCTGTGTGAGAGAGAGAGATAAGCTGTGAGTGTGTGTGAGAGAGAAAGAGAAGCTGTTAATGAGAGAGAGAGAGAAAGAAGCTGTGAGTGAGAGAGAGAGAAAGAGAAGCTGTGAGTGAGTGTGAGAGAGAAACGGAAGCTGTGAGTGAGAGAGAGAGAGATAAAGAGAAGCTGTGAGTGAGAGAGAGAGAAAGAGAAGCTGTGAGTGTGTGAGAGAGAAAGAGAAGCTGTGAGTGAGAAGGAGTGGGCAAGAGAAGCTGTGAGTGAGTGAGAGAGAGAGAGAGAAAGAGAAGCTGTTAGTGAGAGTGAGAGAGAGAGAGAAAGAAAAGCTGTGAGTGAGAGAGAAAGAGAAGCTGTGAGTGAGAGAGAGAGAGAGAGAAAGAGAAGCTGTGAGTGAGAGAGAGAAAGAGAAGCTGTGAGTGAGAGGGAGAGAGAGAAAGAGAAGCTGTGAGTGACAGAGAGAGAAAGAGAAGCTGAGAGTGAGAGAGAGAGAGAAAGTGAAGCTGTGAGTGAGATTGAGAGAGAAAGAGAAGCTGTGTGTGTGTGTGAGAGAGAAAGATAGTCTGAGAAAGAGAGAGTGAAAGAGAAGCTGTGAGTGAGAGAGAGAGAGGGAGAAAGAAAAGCTGTGTGAGAGAGAGAGAGAAAGAGAAGCTGTGAGTGAGAGTGAGAGAGATAGAGAAAGAGAAGCTGTGAGTGAGAGAGAGAGAGAAGCTATGAGTGAGAGAGAGAAAGAGAAGCTGTGAGTGAGTGAGAGAGAGAGAGGATTTGAGTGAGAGAGAGAGAAAGAGAAGCTGTGAGTGAGAGAGAGAGAAAGAAAGAGAAGCTGTGAGTGAGAGAGAGAGAGAGAGAAGCTGTGAGTGAGTGAGAGAGAGAAAGAGAAGCTGTGTGTGTGAGAGAGAGAAAGAAAAGCTGTGAGTGAGTGAGAGAGAGAAAGAAAAGCTGTGTGTGTGTGAGAGAGAGAAAGAGAAGCTGTGAGTGAGGTAGAGAGAGAAAGAGAAGATGTTAGTGAGAGAGAGGGAAAGAGAAGCTGTGAGTGAGAGTGAGAGAGTGAAGCTGTGTGTGTGAGAGAGAGAGAAGATGTGAGTGAGAGAAAAAGTGAAGCTGGGAGTGAGTGAGAGAGAGAGAAGATGTGAGAGAGAGAGAGAGAGAAAGAGAAGCTGTGAGTGAGAGAGAGAGAGAGAGAAAGAGAAGCTGTGAGTGAGAGAGAGAGAGGGAGAAAGAGAAGCTGTGTGATAGAGAGAGAGAAAGAGAAGCTGTGAGTGAGAGTGAGAGAGAGAGAGTGAAAGAGCAGCTGTGAGTGAGAGAGAGAGAGAAAGAGAAGGTGTGATTGAGAGAGAGAGAGAGAATGCGAAGCTGTGAGTGAGAGAGAGAAGCTGTGAGAGAGAGACAAAGAGATGCTGTGAGGGAGAGAGAGAGAGAGAAAGAAGATGTGAGTGACAGAGAGAGGGAAAGAGAAGCTGTGAGTGAGAGAGAGAGAAAGAGAAAGTAAGAGAAGCTGTGAGTGAGACAGAGAGAGAGAAAGAGAAGCTGTGAGAGAGAGAGGGAGAAAGATAAGCTGTGTGAGAGAGAGAGAGTAAGAGAAGCTTGAGTGAGAGAGAGAGAAAGAGAAGCTGCGATTGAGAGTGAGAGAGAGAGAGAAAGAGAAGCTGTGAGAGTGAGAGAGAAAGAGAAGCTGTGAGTGAGAGAGGGAGAGAGAGAAAGAGAAGATCTGAGTGAGAGAGAGAGAGAAAGAGAAGCTGTGAGTGAGAGAGAGAGAGAGAGAAAGAGAAGCTGTGTGTGAGAGAGAGAGAGAAGCTGAGAGTGATAGAGAGTGATAGAGAGGGAGAGAAAGAGAGGCTTTGAGTGAGAGAGAGAAAGAGTAGCTGTGAGAGAGACAGAAAGAGAAGCTGTGCGTGAGAGAGAGAGAGAAAAAGAGAAGCTGTGTGTGAGAGAGAGAAAGAGAAGCTGTGAGTGAGAGAGAGACAAAGAAATGCTGTGAGTGAGAGAGAGAGAGAAAGATAAGCTGTGAGTGAGAGAGATAGAGAAAGAGAAGCTGTGTGTGTGAGAGAGAGAGAAGGAGAAGATGTGAGTGAGAGAGTGAGAGGAAGAGAAGTTGTGAGTGAGATAGAGAAAGAGAAGCTGTGAGTGAGAGAGAGAGAGAGAAGCTGTGAGCGAGAGAGAGAGAGAAGCTGTGAGTGACAGAGAAAGAGAAGCTGTGAGTGAGAGAGAGTGAGAGAAAAAAAGCTGTGATTGAGAGAGAGAGAGAGAAAGAAGAAGGTATGATTGAGAGAGAGAGGAAAAAAGAAACTGTGGGTGAGAGAGAGGGAGAAAGAGAAGCTGTGACTGTGAGAGTGAGAGAGAGAAAGAGAAGCTGTGAGTGAGAGTGAGAGAGAAAGAGCTGTGAGTGAGAGAGAGAGAGAGAAAGAGAAGCTGTGAGTGAGAGAGAGAAAGAGAGAGAAAGAGAAGCTGTGTGTGTGTGAGAGAGTGAGAGAGAGAAAGAGAAGCTGTGAGAGAGAGAGAGAGATAGAATGAGATGCTGTGAGTGAGTGAGAGAGAGAAGCTGTGAGAGAGAGATATATATATAGAATGAGAAGCTGTGAGTGAGAGAGACTGAGAGAGAAAGAGAAGCTGTGAGTGAGAGAGACAGAGAGAGAAAGAGAATCTGTGACTGAGAGAGAGAGAAAAAAAACAGGAGCTGTGAGTGAGACAGAGAGAGGGAGAAATAGAAGCTTTGAGTGAGAGAGAGAGAGAGAGAAAGAGAAGCTGTGAGTGAGAGAGAGAAAGAGAAGCTGTGAGTGAGAGAGAGAGAGAGAGAAAGAGAAGCTGTGAGTGAGAGAGAGAGAGAGAAATAGAAGCTGTGAGTGAGAGAGAGAGTGAGAAAGAGAAGGTGTGATTGAGAGAGAGAGAAGCTGTGATTGTGTGTGAGAGAGAAAGAGAAGCTGTGAGTGAAAGAGAGAGAGAAAAAGAAGCTGTGAGTGAGAGAGAGAGAGAAAGAGAGTGTGAGTGAGAGAGAGTGAGACAGAGAAAGTGAAGCTGTGAGTGAGAGGGAAAGAGAGTCTGTGAGTGAGAGAGAGGAAAAAGAGAAGCTGTGAGAGAGAGAGAGAGAGAAGGTGTGAGTGAGAGATAGAGAGAAAAAGAAAGAGAATCTGTGAGTGAGAGAGAGACAGAAAAAAAGAAGCTGTGAGAGAGAGAGAGAGAGAAAGAGAACCTGTGATTATAAGAGAGAGAGAGAAGCTGTGAGCGAGAGATAGAGAGAAGCTGATTGACAGAGAAAGAGAAGCTGTGAGTGAGAGAGACAGAGAGAGAGAAGCTGTGACAGAGAGAGAGAAAGAGAAGCTGTGAGTGAGAGAGACTGAGAGAGAAAGAGAGTGTGAGTGAGAGAGAGAGGGAGAGAGAAAGAGAAGCTGTGAGTGAGAGAGAAAGAGAAAGAGAGTCTGTGAGTGAGAGAGAGGAGAAAGAGAAGCTGTGAGTGAGAGAGAGACAAAGAGAAGCTGTGAGTGTGTGAGAGAGAGAAAGACAAACTGTGAGTGAGAGAGAGAAAGAGAAGCTGTGAGTGAGAGAAAAAAGAAGATGTGACTAAGAGAGAGAGAGAAAGAGAAGCTGTGAGTGAGAGAGAGAGAAAGAGAAGCTGTGAGTGAGAGAAAAAAAGAAGATGTGACTGAGAGAGAGAGAAAGAGAAGCTGTGAGTGAGAGAGAGAGAGAAGCTGTGAGTGACAGAGAGAGAAGCTGTGAGTGACAGAGAAAGAGAAGCTGTGAGTGACAGAGAGTTAGAGAAAAAAGAAGCTGTGAGTGAGAGAGAGAGAGAAAGAGAAGCTGTGATTGAGAGAGAGAGAGATAAAGAAGTTGAGAGTGAGTGAGAGAGAGAGAGAAGCTATGAGCGAGAGAGAGAGAGAAGCTGTGAGTGACAGAGAAAGAGAAGCTGTGAGTGAGAGAGAGTGAGAGAAAAAAGAAGCTGTGTTTTAGAGAGAGAGAGAGAAAGAAGAAGCTATGATTGCGAGAGAGAGGAAAAAAAGAAACTGTGAGTGAGAGAGAGAGGAAGAGAAGCTGTGAGTGTGAAAGTGAGAGAGAGAAAGAGAATGCTGTGAGTGAGAGAGAGAGAGAAAGAGCAGTGAGAGAGAGAGAGAGAGAGAAAGAGAAGCTGTGAGTGAGAGAGAGAAAGATAGAGAAAGAGAAGCTGTGTGTGTGTGAGAGAGAGAGAAAGAGAAGCTGTGAGTGAGAGAGAGTGAGATAGAATGAGAAGCTGTGAGTGAGAGAGAGAGAAGCTATGAGAGAGAGAGGGAAAGAGAAGCTGTGAGTGAGAGAGACTGAGAGAGAAAGAGAAGCTGTGAGTGAGAGAGACAGAGAGAGAAAGAGAGGCTGTGAGTGAGAGAGACAGAGAGAGAAAGAGAAGCTGTGAGTGAGAGAGAGAGAAAAAAACAGAACCTGTGAGTGAGACAGAGAGAGAGAGAAATAGAAGCTTTGAGTGAGAGAGAGAGAGAGAAAGAGAAGCTGTGAGTGAGAGAAAAAAAGAAGATGTGACTGAGAGAGAGAGAAAGAGAAGCTGTGAGTGAGAGAGAGAGAAGCTGTGAGTGACAGAGAGAGAAGCTGTGAGTGACAGAGAAAGAGAAGCTGTGAGTGACAGAGAGTTAGAGAAAAAAGAAGCTGTGAGTGAGAGAGAGAGAGAAAGAGAAGCTGTGATTGAGAGAGAGAGAGATAAAGAAGTTGAGAGTGAGTGAGAGAGAGAGAGAAGCTATGAGCGAGAGAGAGAGAGAAGCTGTGAGTGACAGAGAAAGAGAAGCTGTGAGTGAGAGAGAGTGAGAGAAAAAAGAAGCTGTGTTTTAGAGAGAGAGAGAGAAAGAAGAAGCTATGATTGCGAGAGAGAGGAAAAAAAGAAACTGTGAGTGAGAGAGAGAGGAAGAGAAGCTGTGAGTGTGAAAGTGAGAGAGAGAAAGAGAATGCTGTGAGTGAGAGAGAGAGAGAAAGAGCAGTGAGAGAGAGAGAGAGAGAGAAAGAGAAGCTGTGAGTGAGAGAGAGAAAGATAGAGAAAGAGAAGCTGTGTGTGTGTGAGAGAGAGAGAAAGAGAAGCTGTGAGTGAGAGAGAGTGAGATAGAATGAGAAGCTGTGAGTGAGAGAGAGAGAAGCTATGAGAGAGAGAGGGAAAGAGAAGCTGTGAGTGAGAGAGACTGAGAGAGAAAGAGAAGCTGTGAGTGAGAGAGACAGAGAGAGAAAGAGAGGCTGTGAGTGAGAGAGACAGAGAGAGAAAGAGAAGCTGTGAGTGAGAGAGAGAGAAAAAAACAGAACCTGTGAGTGAGACAGAGAGAGAGAGAAATAGAAGCTTTGAGTGAGAGAGAGAGAGAGAAAGAGAAGCTGTGTGTGTGAGAGAGAGTGAGAGAAAAATGAATCTGTGAGTGAGAGAGAGAGAGAAAGAGAAGCTGTGATTGAGAGAGAGAAAAAAGAAGGTGTGTGTGTGAGAGAGAAAGAGAAGCTGTGAGTGACAGAGAGAGAAAGAAACTGTGAGTGAGAGAGAGAGAGAACTAGAAGCTGTGAGTGAGAGAGAGAGTGAGAAAGAGAAGGTGTGATTGAGAGAGAGAGAGAGAAGCTGTGATTGTGTGTGAGAGAGAAAGAGAAGCTGTGAGTGAAAGAGAGAGAGAAAAAGAAGCTGTGAGTGAGTGAGAGAGAGAAAGAAAGAGAGTTTGAGTGAGAGAGAGAGACAGAGAAAGTGAAGCTGTGAGTGAGAGAGAAAGAGAGTCTGAGTGAGAGAGGAAAAAGCGAAGCTGTGAGTGAGAGAGAGTGAGAGAAAAAAGAAGCTGTGATTGAGAGAGAGAGAGAGAGAAAGAAGAAGCTATGATTGAGAGAGAGAGGAAAAAAGAAACTGTGAGTGAGAGAGAGAGGGAGAAAGAGAAGCTGTGAGTGTGAGATTGAGTGAGAGAAAGAGAAGCTGTGAGTGAGAGAGAGAGAGAAAGAGCAGAGAGAGAGAGAGAGAGAAGCTGTGAGTGAAAGAGAGAAAGAGAAGCTGTGGGTGTGAGAGAGACAGAGAGAAAAAGGAGCTATGAGAGAGAGAGAAAGAGAAAGAGAAGCTGTGAGTGAGAGAGACTGAGAGAGAAAGAGAAGCTGTGAGTGAGGGAGAGAGAGAGAGAAAGAGAAGCTGTGAGTGAGAGAGACAGAGAGAGAAAGAGAAGCTGTGAGTGAGTGAGAGAGAAAAAACAGAAGCTGTGAGTGAGACAGAGAGAGAAATAGAAGCTTTGAGTGAGAGAGAGAGGGAGAAAGAGAAGCTGTGAGTGTGAGAGTGAGAGAGAGAAAGAGAAGCTGTGAGTGAGAGAGAGAGAAAGAGCAGAGAGAGAGAGAGAAGCTGTGAGTGAGAGAAAGAGAAGCTGTGTGCGTGAGAGAGAGAGAGAGAAAAAGGAGCTATGAGAGAGAGAGAAAGAGAACGAGAAGCTGTGAGTGAGAGAGACTGAGAGAGAAAAAGAAGCTGTGAGTGAGAGAGAGAGAGAAAGAGAAGCTGTGAGTGAGAGAGACAGAGAGAGAAAGAGAAGCTGTGAGTGAGTGAGAGAGAAAAAACAGAAGCTGTGAGTGAGACAGAGAGAGAAATAGAAGCTTTGAGTGAGAGAGAGAGAGAGAGAGAAAGAGAAGCTGTGAGTGAGAGAGAGAGAGAAAGAGAAGCTGTGAGTGAGAGAGAGAGAGAGAAGCTGTGATTGAGAGAGAGAGAAAAGAAGCTGTGAGTGAGAGAGTGAGAAAGAAAGAGAAGCTGTGAGTGAGAGAGAGAGAAAAAGAAAGAGAACCTGTGAGTAAGAGAGACATAGAAAAAAAGAAGCTGTGAGTGAGTGTGAGAGAGAAAGAGAACCTGTGATAGTAAGAGAGAGAGAGAAGCTGTGAGCGAGAGATAGAGAGAAGCTGTGAGTGATAGAGAAAGAGAAGCTGTGAGTGAGAGAGGGAGAGAGGGAAAGAGAAGCTGTGATTGAGAGAGAGAGAGAAGCTGTGAGAGACAGAGAGATAAAGAAGCTCTGAGAGAGAGAGAAAGAAAAGCTGTGAGTGAGAGAGAGAGAGAATCTGTGAGTAAGAGAGAGAGAGAAAGAGAAGATGTGAGTGAGAGAGAGAGAGAAAGAGATGTGAGTGAGAGAGAGAGAGAAAGAGAAGCTATGAGTGACAGAGAGAGAAAGAGAAGCTGTGTGAGAGAGACTGAGAGAGAAACAGAGTGTGAGTGAGAGAGAGAGAGAGAAAGACAAGCTGTGAGTGAGAGAGAAAGAGAGTCTGTGAGTGAGAGAGGAGAAAGAGAAGCTGTGAGTGAGAGAGAGAAAGAGAGGCTGTGAGTGAGAGAGAGAGAGAAAGAGAAGCTGTGAGTGAGAGAGAGAAAGAGAAGCTGTGAGTGAGAGAGAGAGAGAAAAAGAATTAGATGTGTGTGTGAGAGAGAAAGAGAAGCTGTGAGTGAGAGAGAGAGAGAAGCTGTGAGCGAGAGAGAGAGAGAAGCTGTGAGTGACAGAGAAAGAGATGCTGTGAGTGAGAGAGAGTGGGAGAAAAAAGAAGCTGTGAGTGAGAGAGAGAGAGAGAAGCTGTGATTGAGAGAGAGAGAGAAAGAAGCTGTGAGTGAGTGAGAGAGAGAGAAGCTGTGAACGAGAGAGAGAGAGAACCTGTGAGTGACAGAGAAAGAGAAGCTGTGAGTGAGAGAGAGTGAGAGAAAAAAGAAGCTGTGATTGAGAGAGAGAGAAAAACAGAAGCTGTGAGTGAGACAGAGAGAGAGAAATAGAAGCTTTGAGTGAGAGAGAGAGAGAGAGAGAAAGAGAAGCTGTGTGTGTGAGAGAGAGTGAGAGAAATAAGAATCTGTGAGTGAGAGAGAGACAGAAAGAGAAGCTGTGATTGAGAGAGATAAAAAGAAGGTGAGAGAGAGAAGAGAAAGAGAAGCTGTGAGTGACAGAGAGAGAAAGAAACTGTGAGTGAGAGAGACAGGGAGAAAGAGAAGCTGTGAGTGAGAGAGTGAGAGAGAGAAAGAGAAGCTGTGAGTGTGAGAGAGAAATAGAAGCTGTGAGTGAGAGAGAGAGTGAGAAAGAGAAGGTGTGAGTGAGAGAGAGAGAGAAGCTGTGAGTGTCTGTGAGAGAGTCAGCGAATCTGTGAGTGAGAGATAGAAAGAGAAGCTGTGAGTGAGAGAGAGAGAGAAAGAGAGTGTGAATGAGAGAGAGACAGAGAAAGTGAAGCTGTGAGTGAGAGAGAAAGAGAGTCTGTGAGTGAGAGAGAGGAAAAAGAGAAGCTGTGAGTGAGAGAGAGAGAGAGAAAGAGAAGCTGTGATTGAGAGAGAGAGAAAATAAGGTGTGAGTGAGTGAGAGAGAGAAAGAGAAGCTGTGAGTGACAGAGAGAGAAAGAAACTGTGAGTGAGAGAGAGGGAGAAAGAGAAGCTGTGAGTCAGTGAGTGAGAGAGAGAAAGAGAGGCTGTGAGTGAGAGAGAGAAATAGAAGCTGTGAGTGAGAGAGAGAGTGAGAAAGAGAAGGTGTGAATGAGAGAGAGAGAAAGAGAAGCTGTGAGTGAGAGAGAGAGAGTGTGTGAGTGAGAGAGAGAGAGAAAGCGAAGCCGTGAGTGAGAGAGAGTGAGAGAAAAAAGAAGCTGTGATTGAGAGAGAGAGAGAGAGAGAGAAAGAAAGAAGAAGCTATGATTGAGAGAGAGAGGAAAAAAGAAACTGTGAGTGAGAGAGAGAGGGAGAAAGAGAAGCTGTGAGTGTGAGAGTGAGAGAGAGAAAGAGAAGCTGTGAGTGAGAGAGAGAGAGAAAGAGCAGAGAGAGAGAGAGAAGCTGTGAGTGAGAGAGAGAAAGAGAAGCTGTGTGTGTGTGAGAGAGAGAGAGAAAAAGGAGCTATGAGAGAGAGAGAGAAAGAGAAAGAGAAGCTGTGAGTGAGAGAGACTGAGAGAGAAAGAGAAGCTGTGAGTGAGAGAGAGAGAGAGAGAAAGAGAAGGTGTGAGTGACAGAGACAGCGAGAGAAAGAGAAGCTGTGAGTGAGAGAAAAAAACAGAAGCTGTGAGTGAGACAGAGAGAGAAATAGAAGCTTTGAGTGAGAGAGAGAGAGAGAAGCTGTGAGTGAGAGAGAGAGAGAAAGAGAAGCTGTGAGTGAGAGAGCGAGAGAAGCTGTGATTGAGAGAGAGAGAAAAGAAACTGTGAGTGAGAGAGAGAGGGAGAAAGAGAAGCTGTTAGTGAGAGAGTGAGAGAGAGAAAGAGAAGCTGTGAGTGAGAGAGAGAGAGAGAAAAAGAAAGAGAACCTGTGAGTGAGTGAGAGATAGAAAAAATGAAGCTGTGAGTGAGTGAGAGAGAGAAAGAGAACCTGTGATAGTGAGAGAGAGAGAGAAGCTGTGAGCGAGAGATAGACAGAAGCTGTGTGATAGAGAAAGAGAAGCTGTGAGTGAGAGAGAGAGAGAGGGAAAGAGAAGCTGTGATTGAGAGAGAGAGAGAGAAGCTGTGAGAGACAGAGAGATAAAGAAGCTCTGAGAGAGAGAGAAAGAGAAGCTGTGAGTGAGAGAGAGAGAGAATCTGTGAGTGTGTGTGAGAGAAAGAGAAGATGTGAGTGAGAGAGAGAAAGAGAAGCTATGAGTGACAGAGAGACAAAGAGAAGCTGTGAGAGAGAGAGAGAAAGAGAAGCTGTGTGAGAGAGACTGAGAGAGAAAGAGAGTGTGAGTGAGAGAGAGAGAGAGAAAGACAAGCTGTGAGTGAGAGAGAAAGAGAGTCTGTGAGTGAGAGAGGAGAAAGAGAAGCTGTGAGTGAGAGGGAGAAAGAGAGGCTGTGAGTGAGAGAGAGAGAGAAAGAGAAGCAGTGAGTGAGAGAGAGAAAGAGAAGCTGTGAGTGAGAGAAAAAAGAATTAGATGTGAGTGAGAGAGAGAGAAAGAGAAGCTGTGAGTGAGAGAGAGAGAGAAGCTGTGAGCGAGAGAGAGAGAGAAGCTGTGAGTGACAGAGAAAGAGATGCTGTGAGTGAGAGAGAGTGAGAGAAAAAAGAAGCTGTGAGTGAGAGAGAGAGAGAGAGAAGCTGTGATTGAGAGGGAGAGAGAGAACCTGTGAGTGACAGAGAAAGAGAAGCTGTCAGTGAGAGAGTGAGAGAAAAAAGAAGCTGTGATTGAGAGAGAGAGAGAGAAAGAAGAAGCTGTGAGTGAGAGAGACAGAGAGAGAAAGTGAAGCTGTGAGTGAGAGAGAGAGAGAAAAACAGAAGCTGTGAGTGAGACAGAGAGAGAGAAATAGAAGCTTTGAGTGAGAGAGAGAGAGAGAGAAAGAGAAGCTGTGTGTGAGAGAGAGAATGAGAGAAAAAAGAATCTGTGAGTGAGAGAGAGACAGAAAGAGAAGCTGTGATTGAGAGAGAGAAAAAGGAAGGTGAGATAGAGAGTGAGAAAGAGAAGCTGTGAGTGACAGAGAGAGAAAGAAACTGTGAGTGAGAGAGAGAGGGAGAAAGAGAAGCTGTGAGTGAGAGAGTGTGAGAGAGAAAGAGAAGCTGTGAGTGTGAGAGAGAAATAGAAGCTGTGAGTGAGAGAGAGAGAGTGAGAAAGAGAAGCTGTGAGTGAGAGAGAGAGAGAGAAGCTGTGAGTGTCTGTGAGAGAGTCAGCGAATCTGTGAGTGAGAGAGAGAAAGAGAAGCTGTGAGTGAGAGAGAGAGAGAAAGAGAGTGTGAATGAGAGAGAGAGAGGGAAAGTGAAGCTGTGAGTGAGAGAGAAAGAGAGTGTGAGTGAGAGAGAGGAAAAAGAGAAGCTGTGAGTGAGAGAGAGAGGGAGAAAGAAGCTGTGAGTGAGAGAGTGAGAGAGAGAAAGAGAAGCTGTGAGTGAGAGAGAGAGAGAACTAGAAGCTGTGAGTGAGAGAGAGAGTGAGAAAGAGAAGGTGTGATTGAGAGAGAGAGAGAGAGAAGCTGTGATTGTGTGTGTGAGAGAAAGAGAAGCTGTGAGTGAGAGAGAGAGAGAAAGAAAGAGAGTTTGAGTGAGAGAGAGAGGGACAGAGAAAGTGAAGCTGTGAGTGAGAGAGAAAGAGTCTGTGAGTGAGAGAGAGGAAAAAGAGAAGCTGTGAGTGAGAGAGAGAGAGAGAAAGAGAGGCTGTGATTGAGAGAGAGAGAAAAGAAGGTGTGAGTGAGTGAGAGAGAGAAAGAGAAGCTGTGAGTGACAGAGAGAGAAAGAAATTGTGAGTGAGAGAGAGGGAGAAAGAGAAGCTGTGAGTGAGAGAGTGAGAGAGAGAAAGAGAAGCTGTGAGTGAGAGAGATAAATAGAAGCTGTGAGTGAGAGAGAGAGTGAGAAAGAGAAGGTGTGAATGAGAGAGAGAGAAAGAGAAGCTGTGAGTGAGAGAGAGAGAGTGTGTGAGTGAGAGAGAGAGAGAGAAAGCGAAGCTGTGAGTGAGAGAGAGTGAGAGAAAAAAGAAGCTGTGATTGAGAGAGAGAGAGAGAGAAAGAAGAAGCTATGATTGAGAGAGAGAGGAAAAAAGAAACTGTGAGTGAGAGAGAGAGGGAGAAAGAGAAGCTGTGAGTGTGAGAGTGAGTGAGAGAAAGAGAAGCTGTGAGTGAGAGAGAGAGAGAAAGAGCAGAGAGAGAGAGAGAAGCTGTGAGTGAGAGAGAGAAAGAGAAGCTGTGTGTGAGAGAGAGAGAGAGAAAAAGGAGCTATGAGAGAGAGAGAGAAAGAGAAAGAGAAGCTGTGAGTGAGAGAGACTGAGAGAGAAAGAGAAGCTGTGAGTGAGAGAGAGAGAGAGAAAGAGAAGCTGTGAGTGAGAGAGACAGAGAGAGAAAGAGAAGCTGTGAGTGAGTGAGAGAGAAAAAAACAGAAGCTGTGAGTGAGACAGAGAGAGAAATAGAAGCTTTGAGTGAGAGAGAGAGGGAGAAAGAGAAGCTGTGAGTGTGAGAGTGAGAGAGAGAAAGAGAAGCTGTGAGTGAGAGAGAGAGAGAAAGAGCAGAGAGAGAGAGAAGCTGTGAGTGAGAGAGAGAAAGAGAAGCTGTGTGTGTGAGAGAGAGAGAGAAAAAGGAGCTATGAGAGAAAGAGAAAGAGAAGCTGTGAGTGAGAGAGACTGAGAGAGAAAAAGAAGCTGTGAGTGAGAGAGAGAGAGAGAGAAAGAGAAGCTGTGAGTGAGAGAGACAGAGAGAGAAAGAGAAGCTGTGAGTGAGTGAGAGAGAAAAAAACAGAAGCTGTGAGTGAGACAGAGAGAGAAATAGAAGCTTTGAGTGAGAGAGAGAGAGAGAAAGAGAAGCTGTGAGTGAGAGAGAGAGAGAAAGAGAAGCTGTGAGTGAGAGAGAGAGAGAGAAGCTGTGATTGAGACAGAGAGAAAAGAAGCTGTGAGTGAGAGAGTGAGAAAGAAAGAGAAGCTGTGAGTGACAGAGAGAGAAAGAAACTGTGAGTGAGAGAGGGAGAAAGAGAATCTGTTAGTGAGAGAGTGAGAGAGAGAAAGAGAAGCTGTGAGTGAGAGAGAGAGAAAAAGAAAGAGAACCTGTGAGTGAGAGAGAGATAGAAAAAAAGAAGCTGTGAGTGAGTGAGAGAGAGAAAGAGAACCTGTGATAGTAAGAGAGAGAGAGAAGCTGTGAGCGAGAGATAGAGAGAAGCTGTGAGTGATAGAGAAAGAGAAGCTGTGAGTGAGAGAGAGAGAGAGGGAAAGAGAAGCTGTGAGAGACAGAGAGATAAAGAAGCTCTGAGAGAGAGAGAATCTGTGAGTAAGAGAGAGAGAGAGAGAAGATGTGAGTGAGAGAGAGAGAGAAAGAGAAGATGTGAGTGAGAGAGAGAAAGAGAAGCTATGAGTGACAGAGAGAGAAACAGAAGCTGTGAGAGAGAGAGAGAAAGAGAAGCTGTGTGAGAGAGACTGAGAGAGAAACAGAGTGTGAGTGAGAGAGAGAGAGAGAGAAAGACAAGCTGTGAGTGAGAGAGAAAGAGAGTCTGTGAGTGAGAGAGGAGAAAGAGAAGCTGTGAGTGAGAGAGAGAAAGAGAGGCTGTGAGTGAGAGAGAGAGAAAGAAGCTGTGAGTGAGAGAGAGAAAGAGAAGCTGTGAGTGAGAGAGAGAGAGAAAAAGAATTAGATGTGTGTGAGAGAGAGAAAGAGAAGCTGTGAGTGAGAGAGAGAGAGAGAAGCTGTGAGCGAGAGAGAGAGAAGCTGTGAGTGACAGAGAGAGAAAGAAACTGTGAGTGAGAGAGAGAGGAAGAGAAGCTGTTAGTGAGAGAGTGAGAGAGAGAAAGAGAAGCTGTGAGTGAGAGAGAGAGAAAAAGAAAGAGAACCTGTGAGTGAGAGAGAGATAGAAAAAAAGAAGCTGTGAGTGAGTGAGAGAGAGAAAGAGAACCTGTGATAGTAAGAGAGAGAGAGAAGCTGTGAGCGAGAGATAGAGAGAAGCTGTGAGTGATAGAGAAAGAGAAGCTGTGAGTGAGAGAGAGAGAGAGGGAAAGAGAAGCTGTGATTGAGAGAGAGAGTGAGAAGCTGTGAGAGACAGAGAGATAAAGAAGCTCTGAGAGAGAGAGAATCTATGAGTAAGAGAGAGAGAGAGAGAGAGAAGATGTGAGTGAGAGAGAGAGAGAAAGAGAAGATGTGAGTGAGAGAGAGAAAGAGAAGCTATGAGTGACAGAGAGAGAAAAGGAAGCTGTGAGAGAGAGAGAGAAAGAGAAACTGTGTGAGAGAGAGTGAGAGAGAAACAGAGTGTGAGTGAGAGAGAGAGAAAAAACAGAAGCTGTGAGTGAGACAGAGAGAGAAATAGAAGCTTTGAGTGAGAGAGAGAGAAATAGAAGCTGTGAGTGAGAGAGAGAGAGAGTGAGAAAGAGAAGGTGTGAATGAGGGAGAGAGAAAGAGAAGCTGTGAGTGAGAGAGAGAGTGTGTGAGTGAGAGAGAGAGAGAAAGCGAAGCTGTGAGTGAGAGAGAGTGAGAGAAAAAGAAGCTGTGATTGAGAGAGAGAGAAAAGAAGGTGTGAGTGAGTGAGAGAGAGAAAGAGAAGCTGTGAGTGACAGAGAGAGAAAGAAACTATGAGTGAGAGAGAGGGAGAAAGAGAAGCTGTGAGTGAGAGAGTGAGAGAGAGAAAGAGAAGCTGTGAGTGAGAGAGAGAAATAGAAGCTGTGAGTGAGAGAGAGAGAGTGAGAAAGAGAAGGTGTGAATGAGAGAGAGAGAAAGAGAAGCTGTGAGTGAGAGAGAGAGTGTGTGAGTGAGAGAGAGAGAGAGAAAGGAGCTATGAGAGAGAGAGAGAAAGAGAAAGAGAAACTGTGAGTGAGAGAGAGAGAGAGAAAGAGAAGCTGTGAGTGAGAGAGACAGAGAGAGAGAGAGAAGCTGTGAGTGAGTGAGAGAGAAAAAAACAGAAGCTGTGAGTGAGACAGAGAGAGAAATAGAAGCTTTGAGTGAGAGAGAGAGAGAAAGAGAAGCTGTGAGTGAGAGAGAGAGAGAGAAAGAGAAGCTGTGAGTGAGAGAGAGAGAGAAGCTGTGATTGAGAGAGAGAGAAAAGAAGCTGTGAGTGAGAGAGTGAGAAAGAAAGAGAAGCTGTGAGTGACAGAGAGAGAAAGAAACTGTGAGTGAGAGAGAGAGGGAGAAAGAGAAGCTGTTAGTGAGAGAGAGAGAGAAAGAGAAAGAGAAGCTGTGTGTGTGAGAGAGAGTGAGAGAAAAAAGAATCTGTGAGTGAGAGAGAGACAGAAAGAGAAGCTGTGATTGAGAGAGAGAAAAAGAAGGTGAGAGAGAGAGAGAGGAAGAGAAGCTGTGAGTGACAGAGAGAGAAAGAAACTGTGAGTGAGAGAGAGAGGGAGAAAGAGAAGCTGTGAGTGAGAGAGTGAGAGAGAGAAAGAGAAGCTGTGAGTGTGAGAGAGAAATAGAAGCTGTGAGTGAGAGAGAGAGAGTGAGAAAGAGAAGGTGTGAGTGAGAGAGAGAGAGAGAAGCTGTGAGTGTCTGTGAGAGAGTCAGCGAATCTGTGAGTGAGAGAGAGAAAGAGAAGCTGTGAGTGAGAGAGAGAGAGAAAGAGAGTGTGAATGAGAGAGAGACAGAGAAAGTGAAGCTGTGAGTGAGAGAGAAAGAGAGTCTGTGAGTGAGAGAGAGGAAAAAGAGAAGCTGTGAGTGAGAGAGAGAGAGAGAAAGAGAAGCTGTGAGTGAGAGAGAGAGAGAACGAGAAGCTGTGAGTGAGAGAGAGAAAGAGAAGCTGTGAGTGAGAGAGAGAAAAAGAATTAGATGTGTGTGTGAGAGAGAAAGAGAAGCTGTGAGTGAAAGAGAGAGAAGCTGTGAGTGAGAGAGAAAGAGATGCTGTGAGTGAGAGAGAGTGAGAGAAAAAAGAAGCTGTGAGTGAGAGAGAGAGAGAGAGAGAGAAGCTGTGATTGAGAGAGAGAGAGAAAGAAGCTGTGAGTGAGTGAGAGAGAGAGAGAAGCTGTGAACGAGAGAGAGAGAACCTGTGAGTGACAGAGAAAGAGAAGCTGTGAGTGAGAGAGAGTGAGAGAAAAAAGAAGCTGTGATTGAGAGAAAGAAGAAGCTGTGAGTGAGAGAGACAGAGAAAGAGAAGCTGTGAGTGAGAGAGAGAGAAAAACAGAAGCTGTGAGTGAGACAGAGAGAGAGAAATAGAAGCTTTGAGTGAGAGAGAGAGAGAGAGAAAGAGAAGCTGTGTGTGTGAGAGAGAGTGAGAGAAAAAAGAATCTGTGAGTGAGAGAGATACAGAAAGAGAAGCTGTGATTGAGAGAGAGAAAAAGAAGGTGAGAGAGAGAGAGAGAAAGAGAAGCTGTGAGTGACAGAGAGAGAAAGAAACTGTGAGTGAGAGAGAGAGGGAGAAAGAGAAGCTGTGAGTGAGAGAGTGAGAGAGAGAAAGAGAAGCTGTGAGTGTGAGAGAGAAATAGAAGCTGTGAGTGAGAAAGAGTGAGAAAGAGAAGGTGTGAGTGAGAGAGAGAGAGAAGCTGTGAGTGTCTGTGAGAGAGTCAGCGAATCTGTGAGTGAGAGAGAGAAAGAGAAGCTGTGAGTGAGAGAGAGAGAGAAACAGAGTGTGAGTGAGAGAGAGAGAGAGAAAGACAAGCTGTGAGTGAGAGAGAAAGAGAGTCTGTGAGTGAGCGAGGAGAAAGAGAAGCTGTGAGTGAGAGAGAGAAAGAGAGGCTGTGAGTGAGAGAGAGAGAGAGAGAAAGAGAAGCTGTGAGTGAGAGAGAGAAAGAGAAGCTGTGAGTGAGTGAGAGAGAGAAAAAGAATTAGATGTGTGTGAGAGAGAGAAAGAGAAGCTGTGAGTGAGAGAGAGAGAGAGAAGCTGTGAACGAGAGACAGAGAGAGAAGCTGTGAGTGACAGAGAAAGAGATGCTGTGAGTGAGAGAGAGTGAGAGAAAAAAGAAGCTGTGAGTGAGAGAGAGAGAGAGAGAGAGGCTGTGATTGATTGAGAGAGAGAAATAAGCTGTGAGTGAGTGAGAGAGAGAGAGAAGCTGTGAACGAGAGAGAGAGAACCTGTGAGTGACAGAGAAAGAGAAGCTGTGAGTGAGAGAGAGTGAGAGAAAAAAGAAGCTGTGATTGAGAGAGAGAGAGAGAAAGAAGAAGCTGTGAGTGAGAGAGACAGAGAGAGAAAGAGAAGCTGTGAGTGAGAGAGAGAGAAAAACAGAAGCTGTGAGTGAGACAGAGAGAGAGAAATAGAAGCTTTGAGTGAGAGAGAGAGAGAGAGAGAGAGAGAGAAGCTGTGTGTGTGAGAGAGAGTGAGAGAAAAAAGAATCTGTGAGTGAGAGAGAGACAGAAAGAGAAGCTGTGATTGAGAGAGAGAAAAAGAAGGTGAGAGAGAGAGAAAGAGAAGCTGTGAGTGACAGAGAGAGAAAGAAACTGTGAGTGAGAGAGAGAGGGAGAAAGAGAAGATGTGACTGAGAGAGTGAGAGAGAGAAAGAGAAGCTGTGAGTGTGAGAGAGAAATAGAAGCTGTGAGTGAGAGAGAGAGAGTGAGAAAGAGAAGGTGTGAGTGAGAAAGAGAGAGAGAAGCTATGAGTGTCTGTGAGAGAGTCAGCGAATCTGTGAGTGAGAGAG
The DNA here is from genome assembly GCA_035047305.1 of Bradypodion pumilum. Lineage (NCBI taxonomy): Eukaryota > Metazoa > Chordata > Lepidosauria > Squamata > Chamaeleonidae > Bradypodion > Bradypodion pumilum. The sequence continues at coordinate 266,395,041 of JAWDJD010000001.1, read as the reverse complement.
AGAAAGAGAAGCTGTGAGTGTGAGAGAGAGAGAAAGAGAGTGTGAATGAGAGAGAGACAGAGAAGGTGATGCTGTGAGTGAGAGAGAAAGAGAGTCTGTGAGTGAGAGAGAGGAAAAAGAGAAGCTGTGAGTGAGAGAGAGAGAGAGAAAGAGAAGCTGTGATTGAGAGAGAGAGAAAAGAAGGTGTGAGTGAGTGAGAGAGAGAAATAGAAGCTGTGAGTGACAGAGAGAGAAAGAAACTGTGAGTGAGAGAGAGGGAGAAAGAGAAGCTGTGAGTGAGAGAGTGAGAGAGAGAAAGAGAAGCTGTGAGTGAGAGAGAGAAATAGAAGCTGTGAGTGAGAGAGAGAGTGAGAAAGAGAAGGTGTGAATGAGAGAGAGAGAAAGAGAAGCTGTGAGTGAGAGAGAGAGTGTGTGAGTGAGAGAGAGAGAGAGAGAAAGGAGCTATGAGAGAGAGAGAGAAAGAGAAAGAGAAGCTGTGAGTGAGAGAGAGAGAGAGAAAGAGAAGCTGTGAGTGAGAGAGACAGAGAGAGAAATAGAAGCTTTGAGTGAGAGAGAGAGAGAGAAAGAGAAGCTGTGAGTGAGAGAGAAAGAGAAGCTGTGAGTGAGAGAGAGAGAGAGAGAAAGAGAAGCTGTGAGTGAGAGAGAGAAAGAGAAGCTGTGAGTGAGAGGGAGAGAGAGAAAGAGAAGCTGTGAGTGACAGAGAGAGAAAGAGAAGCTGAGAGTGAGTGAGAGAGAGAAAGTGAAGCTGTGAGTGAGATTGAGAGAGAAAGAGAAGCTGTGTGTGTGTGAGAGAGAGAAAGATAGTCTGAGAAAGAGAGAGTGAAAGAGAAGCTGTGAGTGAGAGAGAGAGAGGGAGAAAGAAAAGCTGTGTGAGAGAGAGAGAGAAAGAGAAGCTGTGAGTGAGAGTGAGAGAGATAGAGAAAGAGAAGCTGTGATTGAGAGAGAGAGAAGCTATGAGTGAGAGAGAGAAAGAGAAGCTGTGAGTGAGTGAGAGAGAGAGAGGATTTGAGTGAGAGAGAGAGAGAAAGAGAAGCTGTGAGTGAGAGAGAGAGAAAGAAAGAGAAGCTGTGAGTGAGAGAGAGAGAGAAGCTGTGAGTGAGTGAGAGAGAGAAAGAGAAGCTGTGTGTGAGAGAGAGAGAAAGAGAAGCTGTGAGTGAGTGAGAGAGAGAAAGAAAAGCTGTGTGTGTGTGAGAGAGAGAAAGAGAAGCTGTGAGTGAGGTAGAGAGAGAAAGAGAAGATGTTAGTGAGAGAGAGGGAAAGAGAAGCTGTGAGTGAGAGTGAGAGAGTGAAGCTGTGTGAGAGAGAGAGAGAGAAGATGTGAGTGAGAGAAAAAGTGAAGCTGGGAGTGAGTGAGAGAGAGAGAAGATGTGAGTGAGAGAGAGAGAGAAAGAGAAGCTGTGAGTGAGAGAGAGAGAGAGAGAAAGAGAAGCTGTGAGTGAGAGAGAGAGAGGGAGAAAGAGAAGCTGTGTGATAGAGAGAGAGAAAGAGAAGCTGTGAGTGAGAGTGAGAGAGAGAGAGTGAAAGAGCAGCTGTGAGTGAGAGAGAGAAAGAGAAGGTGTGATTGAGAGAGAGAGAGAGAATGCGAAGCTGTGAGTGAGAGAGAGAAGCTGTGAGAGAGAGACAAAGAGAAGCTGTGAGTGAGAGAGAGAGAGAGAAAGAAGATGTGAGTGACAGAGAGAGGGAAAGAGAAGCTGTGAGTGAGAGAGAGAGAGAGAGAAAGTAAGAGAAGCTGTGAGTGACACACAGAGAGAGAAAGAGAAGCTGTGAGAGAGAGAGGGAGAAAGATAAGCTGTGTGAGAGAGAGAGAGTAAGAGAAGCTTGAGTGAGAGAGAGAGAAAGAGAAGCTGCGATTGAGAGTGAGAGAGAGAGAGAAAGAGAAGCTGTGAGAGTGAGAGAGGAAAAAGAGAAGCTGTGAGTGAGAGAGAGAGAGAGAAAGAGAAGCTGTGATTGAGAGAGAGAGAAAAGAAGGTGTGAGTGAGTGAGAGAGAGAAAGAGAAGCTGTGAGTGACAGAGAGAGAAAGAAATTGTGAGTGAGAGAGAGGGAGAAAGAGAAGCTGTGAGTGAGAGAGTGAGAGAGAGAAAGAGAAGCTGTGAGTGAGAGAGATAAATAGAAGCTGTGAGTGAGAGAGAGAGTGAGAAAGAGAAGGTGTGAATGAGAGAGAGAGAAAGAGAAGCTGTGAGTGAGAGAGAGAGAGTGTGTGAGTGAGAGAGAGAGAGAGAAAGCGAAGCTGTGAGTGAGAGAGAGTGAGAGAAAAAAGAAGCTGTGATTGAGAGAGAGAGAGAGAGAAAGAAGAAGCTATGATTGAGAGAGAGAGGAAAAAAGAAACTGTGAGTGAGAGAGAGAGGGAGAAAGAGAAGCTGTGAGTGTGAGAGTGAGTGAGAGAAAGAGAAGCTGTGAGTGAGAGAGAGAGAGAAAGAGCAGAGAGAGAGAGAGAAGCTGTGAGTGAGAGAGAGAAAGAGAAGCTGTGTGTGAGAGAGAGAGAGAGAAAAAGGAGCTATGAGAGAGAGAGAGAAAGAGAAAGAGAAGCTGTGAGTGAGAGAGACTGAGAGAGAAAGAGAAGCTGTGAGTGAGAGAGAGAGAGAGAAAGAGAAGCTGTGAGTGAGAGAGACAGAGAGAGAAAGAGAAGCTGTGAGTGAGTGAGAGAGAAAAAAACAGAAGCTGTGAGTGAGACAGAGAGAGAAATAGAAGCTTTGAGTGAGAGAGAGAGGGAGAAAGAGAAGCTGTGAGTGTGAGAGTGAGAGAGAGAAAGAGAAGCTGTGAGTGAGAGAGAGAGAGAAAGAGCAGAGAGAGAGAGAAGCTGTGAGTGAGAGAGAGAAAGAGAAGCTGTGTGTGTGAGAGAGAGAGAGAAAAAGGAGCTATGAGAGAAAGAGAAAGAGAAGCTGTGAGTGAGAGAGACTGAGAGAGAAAAAGAAGCTGTGAGTGAGAGAGAGAGAGAGAGAAAGAGAAGCTGTGAGTGAGAGAGACAGAGAGAGAGAGAGAAGCTGTGAGTGAGTGAGAGAGAAAAAAACAGAAGCTGTGAGTGAGACAGAGAGAGAAATAGAAGCTTTGAGTGAGAGAGAGAGAGAAAGAGAAGCTGTGAGTGAGAGAGAGAGAGAGAAAGAGAAGCTGTGAGTGAGAGAGAGAGAGAAGCTGTGATTGAGAGAGAGAGAAAAGAAGCTGTGAGTGAGAGAGTGAGAAAGAAAGAGAAGCTGTGAGTGACAGAGAGAGAAAGAAACTGTGAGTGAGAGAGAGAGGGAGAAAGAGAAGCTGTTAGTGAGAGAGAGAGAGAAAGAGAAAGAGAAGCTGTGTGTGTGAGAGAGAGTGAGAGAAAAAAGAATCTGTGAGTGAGAGAGAGACAGAAAGAGAAGCTGTGATTGAGAGAGAGAAAAAGAAGGTGAGAGAGAGAGAGAGGAAGAGAAGCTGTGAGTGACAGAGAGAGAAAGAAACTGTGAGTGAGAGAGAGAGGGAGAAAGAGAAGCTGTGAGTGAGAGAGTGAGAGAGAGAAAGAGAAGCTGTGAGTGTGAGAGAGAAATAGAAGCTGTGAGTGAGAGAGAGAGAGTGAGAAAGAGAAGGTGTGAGTGAGAGAGAGAGAGAGAAGCTGTGAGTGTCTGTGAGAGAGTCAGCGAATCTGTGAGTGAGAGAGAGAAAGAGAAGCTGTGAGTGAGAGAGAGAGAGAAAGAGAGTGTGAATGAGAGAGAGACAGAGAAAGTGAAGCTGTGAGTGAGAGAGAAAGAGAGTCTGTGAGTGAGAGAGAGGAAAAAGAGAAGCTGTGAGTGAGAGAGAGAGAGAGAAAGAGAAGCTGTGAGTGAGAGAGAGAAAGAGAGTCTGTGAGTGAGAGAGAGAGAGAACGAGAAGCTGTGAGTGAGAGAGAGAAAGAGAAGCTGTGAGTGAGAGAGAGAAAAAGAATTAGATGTGTGTGTGAGAGAGAAAGAGAAGCTGTGAGTGAAAGAGAGAGAAGCTGTGAGTGAGAGAGAAAGAGATGCTGTGAGTGAGAGAGAGTGAGAGAAAAAAGAAGCTGTGAGTGAGAGAGAGAGAGAGAGAGAGAAGCTGTGATTGAGAGAGAGAGAGAAAGAAGCTGTGAGTGAGTGAGAGAGAGAGAGAAGCTGTGAACGAGAGAGAGAGAACCTGTGAGTGACAGAGAAAGAGAAGCTGTGAGTGAGAGAGAGTGAGAGAAAAAAGAAGCTGTGATTGAGAGAAAGAAGAAGCTGTGAGTGAGAGAGACAGAGAAAGAGAAGCTGTGAGTGAGAGAGAGAGAAAAACAGAAGCTGTGAGTGAGACAGAGAGAGAGAAATAGAAGCTTTGAGTGAGAGAGAGAGAGAGAGAAAGAGAAGCTGTGTGTGTGAGAGAGAGTGAGAGAAAAAAGAATCTGTGAGTGAGAGAGATACAGAAAGAGAAGCTGTGATTGAGAGAGAGAAAAAGAAGGTGAGAGAGAGAGAGAGAAAGAGAAGCTGTGAGTGACAGAGAGAGAAAGAAACTGTGAGTGAGAGAGAGAGGGAGAAAGAGAAGCTGTGAGTGAGAGAGTGAGAGAGAGAAAGAGAAGCTGTGAGTGTGAGAGAGAAATAGAAGCTGTGAGTGAGAAAGAGTGAGAAAGAGAAGGTGTGAGTGAGAGAGAGAGAGAAGCTGTGAGTGTCTGTGAGAGAGTCAGCGAATCTGTGAGTGAGAGAGAGAAAGAGAAGCTGTGAGTGAGAGAGAGAGAGAAACAGAGTGTGAGTGAGAGAGAGAGAGAGAAAGACAAGCTGTGAGTGAGAGAGAAAGAGAGTCTGTGAGTGAGCGAGGAGAAAGAGAAGCTGTGAGTGAGAGAGAGAAAGAGAGGCTGTGAGTGAGAGAGAGAGAGAGAGAAAGAGAAGCTGTGAGTGAGAGAGAGAAAGAGAAGCTGTGAGTGAGTGAGAGAGAGAAAAAGAATTAGATGTGTGTGTGAGAGAGAAAGAGAAGCTGTGAGTGAGAGAGAGAGAGAGAAGCTGTGAACGAGAGACAGAGAGAGAAGCTGTGAGTGACAGAGAAAGAGATGCTGTGAGTGAGAGAGAGTGAGAGAAAAAAGAAGCTGTGAGTGAGTGAGAGAGAGAGAGAGAGGCTGTGATTGATTGAGAGAGAGAAATAAGCTGTGAGTGAGTGAGAGAGAGAGAGAAGCTGTGAACGAGAGAGAGAGAACCTGTGAGTGACAGAGAAAGAGAAGCTGTGAGTGAGAGAGAGTGAGAGAAAAAAGAAGCTGTGATTGAGAGAGAGAGAGAGAAAGAAGAAGCTGTGAGTGAGAGAGACAGAGAGAGAAAGAGAAGCTGTGAGTGAGAGAGAGAGAAAAACAGAAGCTGTGAGTGAGACAGAGAGAGAGAAATAGAAGCTTTGAGTGAGAGAGAGAGAGAGAGAGAGAGAGAGAAGCTGTGTGTGTGAGAGAGAGTGAGAGAAAAAAGAATCTGTGAGTGAGAGAGAGACAGAAAGAGAAGCTGTGATTGAGAGAGAGAAAAAGAAGGTGAGAGAGAGAGAAAGAGAAGCTGTGAGTGACAGAGAGAGAAAGAAACTGTGAGTGAGAGAGAGAGGGAGAAAGAGAAGATGTGACTGAGAGAGTGAGAGAGAGAAAGAGAAGCTGTGAGTGTGAGAGAGAAATAGAAGCTGTGAGTGAGAGAGAGAGAGTGAGAAAGAGAAGGTGTGAGTGAGAAAGAGAGAGAGAAGCTATGAGTGTCTGTGAGAGAGTCAGCGAATCTGTGAGTGAGAGAGAGAAAGAGAAGCTGTGAGTGTGTGAGAGAGAGAAAGAGAGTGTGAATGAGAGAGAGACAGAGAAGGTGATGCTGTGAGTGAGAGAGAAAGAGAGTCTGTGAGTGAGAGAGAGGAAAAAGAGAAGCTGTGAGTGAGAGAGAGAGAGAGAAAGAGAAGCTGTGATTGAGAGAGAGAGAAAAGAAGGTGTGAGTGAGTGAGAGAGAGAAATAGAAGCTGTGAGTGACAGAGAGAGAAAGAAACTGTGAGTGAGAGAGAGGGAGAAAGAGAAGCTGTGAGTGAGAGAGTGAGAGAGAGAAAGAGAAGCTGTGAGTGAGAGAGAGAAATAGAAGCTGTGAGTGAGAGAGAGAGTGAGAAAGAGAAGGTGTGAATGAGAGAGAGAGAAAGAGAAGCTGTGAGTGAGAGAGAGAGTGTGTGAGTGAGAGAGAGAGAGAGAGAAAGGAGCTATGAGAGAGAGAGAGAAAGAGAAAGAGAAGCTGTGAGTGAGAGAGAGAGAGAGAAAGAGAAGCTGTGAGTGAGAGAGACAGAGAGAGAAATAGAAGCTTTGAGTGAGAGAGAGAGAGAGAAAGAGAAGCTGTGAGTGAGAGAGAAAGAGAAGCTGTGAGTGAGAGAGAGAGAGAGAGAAAGAGAAGCTGTGAGTGAGAGAGAGAAAGAGAAGCTGTGAGTGAGAGGGAGAGAGAGAAAGAGAAGCTGTGAGTGACAGAGAGAGAAAGAGAAGCTGAGAGTGAGTGAGAGAGAGAAAGTGAAGCTGTGAGTGAGATTGAGAGAGAAAGAGAAGCTGTGTGTGTGTGAGAGAGAGAAAGATAGTCTGAGAAAGAGAGAGTGAAAGAGAAGCTGTGAGTGAGAGAGAGAGAGGGAGAAAGAAAAGCTGTGTGAGAGAGAGAGAGAAAGAGAAGCTGTGAGTGAGAGTGAGAGAGATAGAGAAAGAGAAGCTGTGATTGAGAGAGAGAGAAGCTATGAGTGAGAGAGAGAAAGAGAAGCTGTGAGTGAGTGAGAGAGAGAGAGGATTTGAGTGAGAGAGAGAGAGAAAGAGAAGCTGTGAGTGAGAGAGAGAGAAAGAAAGAGAAGCTGTGAGTGAGAGAGAGAGAGAAGCTGTGAGTGAGTGAGAGAGAGAAAGAGAAGCTGTGTGTGAGAGAGAGAGAAAGAGAAGCTGTGAGTGAGTGAGAGAGAGAAAGAAAAGCTGTGTGTGTGTGAGAGAGAGAAAGAGAAGCTGTGAGTGAGGTAGAGAGAGAAAGAGAAGATGTTAGTGAGAGAGAGGGAAAGAGAAGCTGTGAGTGAGAGTGAGAGAGTGAAGCTGTGTGAGAGAGAGAGAGAGAAGATGTGAGTGAGAGAAAAAGTGAAGCTGGGAGTGAGTGAGAGAGAGAGAAGATGTGAGTGAGAGAGAGAGAGAAAGAGAAGCTGTGAGTGAGAGAGAGAGAGAGAGAAAGAGAAGCTGTGAGTGAGAGAGAGAGAGGGAGAAAGAGAAGCTGTGTGATAGAGAGAGAGAAAGAGAAGCTGTGAGTGAGAGTGAGAGAGAGAGAGTGAAAGAGCAGCTGTGAGTGAGAGAGAGAAAGAGAAGGTGTGATTGAGAGAGAGAGAGAGAATGCGAAGCTGTGAGTGAGAGAGAGAAGCTGTGAGAGAGAGACAAAGAGAAGCTGTGAGTGAGAGAGAGAGAGAGAAAGAAGATGTGAGTGACAGAGAGAGGGAAAGAGAAGCTGTGAGTGAGAGAGAGAGAGAGAGAAAGTAAGAGAAGCTGTGAGTGACACACAGAGAGAGAAAGAGAAGCTGTGAGAGAGAGAGGGAGAAAGATAAGCTGTGTGAGAGAGAGAGAGTAAGAGAAGCTTGAGTGAGAGAGAGAGAAAGAGAAGCTGCGATTGAGAGTGAGAGAGAGAGAGAAAGAGAAGCTGTGAGAGTGAGAGAGAAAGAGAAGCTGTGAGTGAGAGGGAGAGAGAGAAAGAGAAGATCTGAGTGAGAGAGAGAGAGAAAGAGAAGCTGTGAGTGAGAGAGAGAGAGAGAAAGAGAAGCTGTGTGTGTGTGTGAGAGAGAAGCTGAGAGTGATAGAGAGGGAGAGAAAGAGAGGCTTTGAGTGAGAGAGAGAAAGAGTAGCTGTGAGAGAGACAGAAAGAGAAGCTGTGCGTGAGAGAGAGAGAAAAAGAGAAGCTGTGTGTGAGAGAGAGAAAGAGAAGCTGTGAGTGAGAGAGAGACAAAGAAATGCTGTGAGTGAGAGAGAGAGAGAAAGATAAGCTGTGAGTGAGAGAGATAGAGAAAGAGAAGCTGTGTGTGTGAGAGAGAGAGAGAAAGAGAAGATGTGAGTGAGAGAGTGAGAGGAAGAGAAGTTGTGAGTGAGATAGAGAAAGAGAAGCTGTGAGTGAGAGAGAGAGAGAGAAGCTGTGAGCGAGAGAGAGAGAGAGAAGCTGTGAGTGACAGAGAAAGAGAAGATGTGAGTGAGAGAGAGTGAGAGAAAAAAAGCTGTGATTGAGAGAGAGAGAGAGAGAAAGAAGAAGGTATGATTGAGAGAGAGAGGAAAAAAGAAACTGTGAGTGAGAGAGAGGGAGAAAGAGAAGCTGTGACTGTGAGAGTGAGAGAGAGAAAGAGAAGCTGTGAGTGAGAGTGAGAGAGAAAGAGCTGTGAGTGAGAGAGAGAGAGAAAGAGAAGCTGTGAGTGAGAGAGAGAAAGAGAGAGAAAGAGAAGCTGTGTGTGTGAGAGAGAGTGAGAGAGAGAAATAGAAGCTGTGAGAGAGAGAGATAGAATGAGATGCTGTGAGTGAGTGAGAGAGAGAAGCTGTGAGAGAGATATATATATATAGAATGAGAAGCTGTGAGTGAGAGAGAGAGAGAAACAGAGTGTGAGTGAGAGAGAGAGAGAGAGAAAGACAAGCTGTGAGTGAGAGAGAAAGAGAGTCTGTGAGTGAGAGAGGAGAAAGAGAAGCTGTGAGTGAGAGAGAGAAAGAGAGGCTGTGAGTGAGAGAGAGAGAGAAAGAGAAGCTGTGAGTGAGAGAGAGAAAGAGAAGCTGTGAGTGAGTGAGAGAGAGAAAAAGAATTAGATGTGTGTGAGAGAGAGAAAGAGAAGCTGTGAGTGAGAGAGAGAGAGAGAAGCTGTGAGCGAGAGAGAGAGAGAAGCTGTGAGTGACAGAGAAAGAGATGCTGTGAGTGAGAGAGAGTGAGAGAAAAAAGAAGCTGTGAGTGAGAGAGAGAGAGAGAGAGAGGCTGTGATTGAGAGAGAGAGAGAAATAAGCTGTGAGTGAGTGAGAGAGAGAGAGAAGCTGTGAACGAGAGAGAGAGAACCTGTGAGTGACAGAGAAAGAGAAGCTGTGAGTGAGAGAGAGTGAGAGAAAAAAGAAGCTGTGATTGAGAGAGAGAGAGAGAAAGAAGAAGCTGTGAGTGAGAGAGACAGAGAGAGAAAGAGAAGCTGTGAGTGAGAGAGAGAGAAAAACAGAAGCTGTGAGTGAGACAGAGAGAGAGAAATAGAAGCTTTGAGTGAGAGAGAGAGAGAGAGAGAGAAAGAGAAGCTGTGTGTGAGAGAGAGAGTGAGAGAAAAAAGAATCTGTGAGTGAGAGAGAGACAGAAAGAGAAGCTGTGATTGAGAGAGAGAAAAAGAAGGTGAGAGAGAGAGAGAGAAAGAGAAGCTGTGAGTGACAGAGAGAGAAAGAAACTGTGAGTGAGAGAGAGAGGGAGAAAGAGAAGATGTGACTGAGAGAGTGAGAGAGAGAAAGAGAAGCTGTGAGTGTGAGAGAGAAATAGAAGCTGTGAGTGAGAGAGAGAGAGTGAGAAAGAGAAGGTGTGAGTGAGAGAGAGAGAGAGAAGCTATGAGTGTCTGTGAGAGAGTCAGCGAATCTGTGAGTGAGAGAGAGAAAGAGAAGCTGTGAGTGAGAGAGAGAGAAAGAGAGTGTGAATGAGAGAGAGACAGAGAAGGTGAAGCTGTGAGTGAGAGAGAAAGAGAGTCTGTGAGTGAGAGAGAGGAAAAAGAGAAGCTGTGAGTGAGAGAGAGAGAGAGAAAGAGAAGCTGTGATTGAGAGAGAGAGAAAAGAAGGTGTGAGTGAGTGAGAGAGAGAAATAGAAGCTGTGAGTGACAGAGAGAGAAAGAGAAGCTGTGAGTGAGAGAGAGAAAGAGAAGCTGTGAGTGAGAGGGAGAGAGAGAAAGAGAAGCTGTGAGTGACAGAGAAAGAGAAGCTGAGAGTGAGTGAGAGAGAGAAAGTGAAGCTGTGAGTGAGATTGAGAGAGAAAGAGAAGCTGTGTGTGTGTGAGAGAGAGAAAGATAGTCTGAGAAAGAGAGAGTGAAAGAGAAGCTGTGAGTGAGAGAGAGAGAGGGAGAAAGAAAAGCTGTGTGAGAGAGAGAGAGAAAGAGAAGCTGTGAGTGAGAGTGAGAGAGATAGAGAAAGAGAAGCTGTGATTGAGAGAGAGAGAGAAGCTATGAGTGAGAGAGAGAAAGAGAAGCTGTGAGTGAGTGAGAGAGAGAGGATTTGAGTGAGAGAGAGAGAGAAAGAGAAGCTGTGAGTGAGAGAGAGAGAAAGAAAGAGAAGCTGTGAGTGAGAGAGAGAGAGAGAGAAGCTGTGAGTGAGTGAGAGAGAGAAAGAGAAGCTGTGTGTGAGAGAGAGAGAAAGAGAAGCTGTGAGTGAGTGAGAGAGAGAAAGAAAAGCTGTGTGTGTGAGAGAGAGAGAAAGAGAAGCTGTGAGTGAGGTAGAGAGAGAAAGAGAAGATGTTAGTGAGAGAGAGGGAAAGAGAAGCTGTGAGTGAGAGTGAGAGAGTGAAGCTGTGTGTGTGAGAGAGAGAGAAGATGTGAGTGAGAGAAAAAGTGAAGCTGGGAGTGAGTGAGAGAGAGAGAAGATGTGAGTGAGAGAGAGAGAGAAAGAGAAGCTGTGAGTGAGAGAGAGAGAGAAAGAGAAGCTGTGAGTGAGAGAGAGAGAGGGAGAAAGAGAAGCTGTGTGATAGAGAGAGAGAAAGAGAAGCTGTGAGTGAGAGTGAGAGAGAGAGAGTGAAAGAGCAGCTGTGAGTGAGAGAGAGAAAGAGAAGGTGTGATTGAGAGAGAGAGAGAGAATGCGAAGCTGTGAGTGAGAGAGAGAAGCTGTGAGAGAGAGACAAAGAGAAGCTGTGAGTGAGAGAGAGAGAGAGAAAGAAGATGTGAGTGACAGAGAGAGGGAAAGAGAAGCTGTGAGTGAGAGAGAGAGAGAAAGTAAGAGAAGCTGTGAGTGACACAGAGAGAGAGAAAGAGAAGCTGTGAGAGAGAGAGGGAGAAAGATAAGCTGTGTGAGAGAGAGAGAGTAAGAGAAGCTTGAGTGAGAGAGAGAAAAAGAGAAGCTGCAATTGAGAGTGAGAGAGAGAGAGGGAGAGAAGCTGTGAGAGTGAGAGAGAAAGAGAAGCTGTGAGTGAGAGAGAGGGAGAGAGAGAAAGAGAAGATCTGAGTGAGAGAGAGAGAGAAAGAGAAGCTGTGAGTGAGAGAGAGAGAGAAAGAGAAGCTGTGTGTGTGTGAGAGAGAGAAGCTGAGAGTGATAGAGAGGGAGAGAAAGAGAGGCTTTGAGTGAGAGAGAGAAAGAGTAGCTGTGAGAGAGACAGAAAGAGAAGCTGTGCGTGAGAGAGAGAGAAAAAGAGAAGCTGTGTGTGAGAGAGAGAAAGAGAAGCTGTGAGTGAGAGAGAGACAAAGAAATGCTGTGAGTGAGAGAGAGAGAGAGAGAAAGATAAGCTGTGAGTGAGAGAGATAGAGAAAGAGAAGCTGTGTGTGTGAGAGAGAGAGAGAAAGAGAAGATGTGAGTGAGAGAGTGAGAGGAAGAGAAGTTGTGAGTGAGATAGAGAAAGAGAAGCTGTGAGTGAGAGAGAGAGAGAGAGAAGCTGTGAGCGAGAGAGAGAGAGAATCTGTGAGTGACAGAGAAAGAGAAGCTGTGAGTGAGAGAGAGTGAGAGAAAAAAAAGCTGTGATTGAGAGAGAGAGAGAGAAAGAAGAAGGTATGATTGAGAGAGAGAGGAAAAAAGAAACTGTGGGTGAGAGAGATGGAGAAAGAGAAGCTGTGACTGTGAGAGTGAGAGAGAGAAAGAGAAGCTGTGAGTGAGAGTGAGAGAGAAAGAGCTGTGAGTGAGAGAGAGAGAGAAAGAGAAGCTGTGAGTGAGAGAGAGAAAGAGAGAGAAAGAGAAGCTGTGTGTGTGAGAGAGAGTGAGAGAGAGAAAGAGAAGCTGTGAGAGAGAGAGATAGAATGAGATGCTGTGAGTGAGTGAGAGAGAGAAGCTGTGAGAGAGATATATATATATAGAATGAGAAGCTGTGAGTGAGAGAGAGAGAGAAACAGAGTGTGAGTGAGAGAGAGAGAGAGAGAGAAAGACAAGCTGTGAGTGAGAGAGAAAGAGAGTCTGTGAGTGAGAGAGGAGAAAGAGAAGCTGTGAGTGAGAGAGAGAAAGAGAGGCTGTGAGTGAGAGAGAGAGAGAAAGAGAAGCTGTGAGTGAGAGAGAGAAAGAGAAGCTGTGAGTGAGTGAGAGAGAGAAAAAGAATTAGATGTGTGTGAGAGAGAGAAAGAGAAGCTGTGAGTGAGAGAGAGAGAGAGAAGCTGTGAGCGAGAGAGAGAGAAGCTGTGAGTGACAGAGAAAGAGATGCTGTGAGTGAGAGAGAGTGAGAGAAAAAAGAAGCTGTGAGTGAGAGAGAGAGAGAGAGAGAGAGGCTGTGATTGAGAGAGAGAGAGAAATAAGCTGTGAGTGAGTGAGAGAGAGAGAGAAGCTGTGAACGAGAGAGAGAGAACCTGTGAGTGACAGAGAAAGAGAAGCTGTGAGTGAGAGAGAGTGAGAGAAAAAAGAAGCTGTGATTGAGAGAGAGAGAGAGAAAGAAGAAGCTGTGAGTGAGAGAGACAGAGAGAGAAAGAGAAGCTGTGAGTGAGAGAGAGAGAAAAACAGAAGCTGTGAGTGAGACAGAGAGAGAGAAATAGAAGCTTTGAGTGAGAGAGAGAGAGAGAGAGAGAAAGAGAAGCTGTGTGTGAGAGAGAGAGTGAGAGAAAAAAGAATCTGTGAGTGAGAGAGAGACAGAAAGAGAAGCTGTGATTGAGAGAGAGAAAAAGAAGGTGAGAGAGAGAGAGAGAAAGAGAAGCTGTGAGTGACAGAGAGAGAAAGAAACTGTGAGTGAGAGAGAGAGGGAGAAAGAGAAGATGTGACTGAGAGAGTGAGAGAGAGAAAGAGAAGCTGTGAGTGTGAGAGAGAAATAGAAGCTGTGAGTGAGAGAGAGAGAGTGAGAAAGAGAAGGTGTGAGTGAGAGAGAGAGAGAGAAGCTATGAGTGTCTGTGAGAGAGTCAGCGAATCTGTGAGTGAGAGAGAGAAAGAGAAGCTGTGAGTGAGAGAGAGAGAAAGAGAGTGTGAATGAGAGAGAGACAGAGAAGGTGAAGCTGTGAGTGAGAGAGAAAGAGAGTCTGTGAGTGAGAGAGAGGAAAAAGAGAAGCTGTGAGTGAGAGAGAGAGAGAGAAAGAGAAGCTGTGATTGAGAGAGAGAGAAAAGAAGGTGTGAGTGAGTGAGAGAGAGAAATAGAAGCTGTGAGTGACAGAGAGAGAAAGAGAAGCTGTGAGTGAGAGAGAGAAAGAGAAGCTGTGAGTGAGAGGGAGAGAGAGAAAGAGAAGCTGTGAGTGACAGAGAAAGAGAAGCTGAGAGTGAGTGAGAGAGAGAAAGTGAAGCTGTGAGTGAGATTGAGAGAGAAAGAGAAGCTGTGTGTGTGTGAGAGAGAGAAAGATAGTCTGAGAAAGAGAGAGTGAAAGAGAAGCTGTGAGTGAGAGAGAGAGAGGGAGAAAGAAAAGCTGTGTGAGAGAGAGAGAGAAAGAGAAGCTGTGAGTGAGAGTGAGAGAGATAGAGAAAGAGAAGCTGTGATTGAGAGAGAGAGAGAAGCTATGAGTGAGAGAGAGAAAGAGAAGCTGTGAGTGAGTGAGAGAGAGAGGATTTGAGTGAGAGAGAGAGAGAAAGAGAAGCTGTGAGTGAGAGAGAGAGAAAGAAAGAGAAGCTGTGAGTGAGAGAGAGAGAGAGAGAAGCTGTGAGTGAGTGAGAGAGAGAAAGAGAAGCTGTGTGTGAGAGAGAGAGAAAGAGAAGCTGTGAGTGAGTGAGAGAGAGAAAGAAAAGCTGTGTGTGTGAGAGAGAGAGAAAGAGAAGCTGTGAGTGAGGTAGAGAGAGAAAGAGAAGATGTTAGTGAGAGAGAGGGAAAGAGAAGCTGTGAGTGAGAGTGAGAGAGTGAAGCTGTGTGTGTGAGAGAGAGAGAAGATGTGAGTGAGAGAAAAAGTGAAGCTGGGAGTGAGTGAGAGAGAGAGAAGATGTGAGTGAGAGAGAGAGAGAAAGAGAAGCTGTGAGTGAGAGAGAGAGAGAAAGAGAAGCTGTGAGTGAGAGAGAGAGAGGGAGAAAGAGAAGCTGTGTGATAGAGAGAGAGAAAGAGAAGCTGTGAGTGAGAGTGAGAGAGAGAGAGTGAAAGAGCAGCTGTGAGTGAGAGAGAGAAAGAGAAGGTGTGATTGAGAGAGAGAGAGAGAATGCGAAGCTGTGAGTGAGAGAGAGAAGCTGTGAGAGAGAGACAAAGAGAAGCTGTGAGTGAGAGAGAGAGAGAGAAAGAAGATGTGAGTGACAGAGAGAGGGAAAGAGAAGCTGTGAGTGAGAGAGAGAGAGAAAGTAAGAGAAGCTGTGAGTGACACAGAGAGAGAGAAAGAGAAGCTGTGAGAGAGAGAGGGAGAAAGATAAGCTGTGTGAGAGAGAGAGAGTAAGAGAAGCTTGAGTGAGAGAGAGAAAAAGAGAAGCTGCAATTGAGAGTGAGAGAGAGAGAGGGAGAGAAGCTGTGAGAGTGAGAGAGAAAGAGAAGCTGTGAGTGAGAGAGAGGGAGAGAGAGAAAGAGAAGATCTGAGTGAGAGAGAGAGAGAAAGAGAAGCTGTGAGTGAGAGAGAGAGAGAAAGAGAAGCTGTGTGTGTGTGAGAGAGAGAAGCTGAGAGTGATAGAGAGGGAGAGAAAGAGAGGCTTTGAGTGAGAGAGAGAAAGAGTAGCTGTGAGAGAGACAGAAAGAGAAGCTGTGCGTGAGAGAGAGAGAAAAAGAGAAGCTGTGTGTGAGAGAGAGAAAGAGAAGCTGTGAGTGAGAGAGAGACAAAGAAATGCTGTGAGTGAGAGAGAGAGAGAGAGAAAGATAAGCTGTGAGTGAGAGAGATAGAGAAAGAGAAGCTGTGTGTGTGAGAGAGAGAGAGAAAGAGAAGATGTGAGTGAGAGAGTGAGAGGAAGAGAAGTTGTGAGTGAGATAGAGAAAGAGAAGCTGTGAGTGAGAGAGAGAGAGAGAGAAGCTGTGAGCGAGAGAGAGAGAGAATCTGTGAGTGACAGAGAAAGAGAAGCTGTGAGTGAGAGAGAGTGAGAGAAAAAAAAGCTGTGATTGAGAGAGAGAGAGAGAAAGAAGAAGGTATGATTGAGAGAGAGAGGAAAAAAGAAACTGTGGGTGAGAGAGATGGAGAAAGAGAAGCTGTGACTGTGAGAGTGAGAGAGAGAAAGAGAAGCTGTGAGTGAGAGTGAGAGAGAAAGAGCTGTGAGTGAGAGAGAGAGAGAAAGAGAAGCTGTGAGTGAGAGAGAGAAAGAGAGAGAAAGAGAAGCTGTGTGTGTGAGAGAGAGTGAGAGAGAGAAAGAGAAGCTGTGAGAGAGAGAGATAGAATGAGATGCTGTGAGTGAGTGAGAGAGAGAAGCTGTGAGAGAGATATATATATATAGAATGAGAAGCTGTGAGTGAGAGAGAGAGAGAAACAGAGTGTGAGTGAGAGAGAGAGAGAGAGAGAAAGACAAGCTGTGAGTGAGAGAGAAAGAGAGTCTGTGAGTGAGAGAGGAGAAAGAGAAGCTGTGAGTGAGAGAGAGAAAGAGAGGCTGTGAGTGAGAGAGAGAGAGAAAGAGAAGCTGTGAGTGAGAGAGAGAAAGAGAAGCTGTGAGTGAGTGAGAGAGAGAAAAAGAATTAGATGTGTGTGAGAGAGAGAAAGAGAAGCTGTGAGTGAGAGAGAGAGAGAGAAGCTGTGAGCGAGAGAGAGAGAAGCTGTGAGTGACAGAGAAAGAGATGCTGTGAGTGAGAGAGAGTGAGAGAAAAAAGAAGCTGTGAGTGAGAGAGAGAGAGAGAGGCTGTGATTGAGAGAGAGAGAGAAATAAGCTGTGAGTGAGTGAGAGAGAGAGAGAAGCTGTGAACGAGAGAGAGAGAACCTGTGAGTGACAGAGAAATAGAAGCTGTGAGTGAGAGAGAGTGAGAGAAAAAAGAAGCTGTGATTGAGAGAGAGAGAGAAAGAAGAAGCTGTGAGTGAGAGAGACAGAGAGAGAAAGAGAAGCTGTGAGTGAGAGAGAGAGAAAAACAGAAGCTGTGAGTGAGACAGAGAGAGAGAAATAGAAGCTTTGAGTGAGAGAGAGAGAGAGAGAGAGAGAAAGAGAAGCTGTGTGTGTGAGAGAGAGTGAGAGAAAAAAGAATCTGTGAGTGAGAGAGAGACAGAAAGAGAAGCTGTGATTGAGAGAGAGAAAAAGAAGGTGAGAGAGAGAGAGAGAAAGAGAAGCTGTGAGTGACAGAGAGAGAAAGAAACTGTGAGTGAGAGAGAGAGGGAGAAAGAGAAGATGTGACTGAGAGAGTGAGAGAGAGAAAGAGAAGCTGTGAGTGTGAGAGAGAAATAGAAGCTGTGAGTGAGAGAGAGAGAGTGAGAAAGAGAAGGTGTGAGTGAGAGAGAGAGAGAGAAGCTATGAGTGTCTGTGAGAGAGTCAGCGAATCTGTGAGTGAGAGAGAGAAAGAGAAGCTGTGAGTGAGAGAGAGAGAAAGAGAGTGTGAATGAGAGAGAGACAGAGAAGGTGAAGCTGTGAGTGAGAGAGAAAGAGAGTCTGTGAGTGAGAGAGAGGAAAAAGAGAAGCTGTGAGTGAGAGAGAGAGAGAAAGAGAAGCTGTGATTGAGAGAGAGAGAAAAGAAGGTGTGAGTGAGTGAGAGAGAGAAATAGAAGCTGTGAGTGACAGAGAGAGAAAGAAACTGTGAGTGAGAGAGAGGGAGAAAGAGAAGCTGTGAGTGAGAGAGTGAGAGAGAGAAAGAGAAGCTGTGAGTGAGAGAGAGAAATAGAAGCTGTGAGTGAGAGAGAGAGTGAGAAAGAGAAGGTGTGAATGAGAGAGAGAGAAAGAGAAGCTGTGAGTGAGAGAGAGAGTGTGTGAGTGAGAGAGAGAGAGAGAGAAAGGAGCTATGAGAGAGAGAGAGAAAGAGAAAGAGAAGCTGTGAGTGAGAGAGAGAGAGAGAAAGAGAAGCTGTGAGTGAGAGAGACAGAGAGAGAAAGAGAAGCTCTGAGTGAGTGAGAGAGAAAAAAACAGAAGCTGTGAGTGAGACAGAGAGAGAAATAGAAGTTTGAGTGAGAGAGAGAGAGAGAAAGAGAAGCTGTGAGTGAGAGAGAAAGAGAAGCTGTGAGTGAGAGAGAGAGAGAGAGAAAGAGAAGCTGTGAGTGAGAGAGAGAAAGAGAAGCTGTGAGTGAGAGGGAGAGAGAGAAAGAGAAGCTGTGAGTGACAGAGAGAGAAAGAGAAGCTGAGAGTGAGTGAGAGAGAGAAAGTGAAGCTGTGAGTGAGATTGAGAGAGAAAGAGAAGCTGTGTGTGTGTGAGAGAGAGAAAGATAGTCTGAGAAAGAGAGAGTGAAAGAGAAGCTGTGAGTGAGAGAGAGAGGGAGAAAGAAAAGCTGTGTGAGAGAGAGAGAGAAAGAGAAGCTGTGAGTGAGAGTGAGAGAGATAGAGAAAGAGAAGCTGTGAGTGAGAGAGAGAGAAGCTATGAGTGAGAGAGAGAAAGAGAAGCTATGAGTGAGTGAGAGAGAGAGAGGATTTGAGTGAGAGAGAGAGAGAAAGAGAAGCTGTGAGTGAGAGAGAGAGAAAGAAAGAGAAGCTGTGAGTGAGAGAGAGAGAGAGAGAGAGAAGCTGTGAGTGAGTGAGAGAGAGAAAGAGAAGCTGTGTGTGAGAGAGAGAGAAAGAGAAGCTGTGAGTGAGTGAGAGAGAGAAAGAAAAGCTGTGTGTGTGAGAGAGAGAGAATAAGAGAAGCTGTGAGTGAGGTAGAGAGAGAAAGAGAAGATGTTAGTGAGAGAGAGGGAAAGAGAAGCTGTGAGTGAGAGTGAGAGAGTGAAGCTGTGTGTGTGTGAGAGAGAGAAGATGTGAGTGAGAGAAAAAGTGAAGCTGGGAGTGAGTGAGAGAGAGAGAAGATGTGAGTGAGAGAGAGAGAGAAAGAGAAGCTGTGAGTGAGAGAGAGAGAGAGAAAGAGAAGCTGTGAGTGAGAGAGAGAGAGGGAGAAAGAGAAGCTGTGTGATAGAGAGAGAGAAAGAGAAGCTGTGAGTGAGAGTGAGAGAGAGAGTGAAAGAGCAGCTGTGAGTGAGAGAGAGAGAAAGAGAAGGTGTGATTGAGAGAGAGAAAGAATGCGAAGCTGTGAGTGAGAGAGAGAAGCTGTGAGAGAGAGACAAAGAGAAGCTGTGAGTGAGAGAGAGAGAGAGAAAAAAAGCTGTGATTGAGAGAGAGAGAGAGAAAGAAGAAGGTATGATTGAGAGAGAGAGGAAAAAAGAAACTGTGGGTGAGAGAGAGGGAGAAAGAGAAGCTGTGACTGTGAGAGTGAGAGAGAGAAAGAGAAGCTGTGAGTGAGAGTGAGAGAGAAAGAGCTGTGAGTGAGAGAGAGAGAGAAAGAGAAGCTGTGAGTGAGAGAGAGAAAGAGAGAGAAAGAGAAGCTGTGTGTGTGAGAGAGAGTGAGAGAGAGAAAGAGAAGCTGTGAGAGAGAGAGATAGAATGAGATGCTGTGAGTGAGTGAGAGAGAGAAGCTGTGAGAGAGAGAGATATATATAGAATGAGAAGCTGTGAGTGAGAGAGACTGAGAGAGAAAGAGAAGCTGTGAGTGAGAGAGACAGAGAGAGAAAGAGAAGCTGTGAGTGAGAGAGAGAGAGAAATAGAAGCTGTGAGTGAGAGAGAGAGTGAGAAAGAGAAGGTGTGATTGAGAGAGAGAGGAGCTGTGATTGTGTGTGAGAGAGAAAGAGAAGCTGTGAGTGAAAGAGAGAGAGAAAAAGAAGCTGTGAGTGAGAGAGAGAGAGAAAGAGAGTGTGAGTGAGAGAGAGTGAGACAGAGAAAGTGAAGCTGTGAGTGAGAGAGAAAGAGAGTCTGTGAGTGAGAGAGAGGAAAAAGAGAAGCTGTGAGAGAGAGAGAGAGAGAAGGTGTGAGTGAGAGATAGAGAGAAAAAGAAAGAGAATCTGTGAGTGAGAGAGAGACAGAAAAAAAGAAGCTGTGAGAGAGAGAGAGAGAGAAAGAGAACCTGTGATTGTAAGAGAGAGAGAGAAGCTGTGAGCGAGAGATAGAGAGAAGCTGTGATTGACAGAGAAAGAGAAGCTGTGAGTGAGAGAGACAGAGAGAGAGAAGCTGTGACAGAGAGAGAGAAAGAGAAGCTGTGAGTGAGAGAGACTGAGAGAGAAAGAGAGTGTGAGTGAGAGAGAGAGGGAGAGAGAAAGAGAAGCTGTGAGTGAGAGAGAAAGAGAGTCTGTGAGTGAGAGAGAGGAGAAAGAGAAGCTGTGAGTGAGAGAGAGACAAAGAGAAGCTGTGAGTGTGAGAGAGAGAGAAAGACAAACTGTGAGTGAGAGTGAGAAAGAGAAGCTGTGAGTGAGAGAAAAAATAAGGTGACTAAGAGAGAGAGAGAAAGAGAAGCTGTGAGTGAGAGAGAGAGAAAGAGAAGCTGTGAGTGAGAGAAAAAAAGAAGATGTGACTGAGAGAGAGAGAGAAAGAGAAGCTGTGAGTGTGAGAGAGAGAGAAGCTGTGAGTGACAGAGAGAGAAGCTGTGAGTGACAGAGAAAGAGAAGCTGTGAGTGACAGAGAGTTAGAGAAAAAAGAAGCTGTGAGTGTGTGAGAGAGAGAAAGAGAAGCTGTGATTGAGAGAGAGAGAGATAAAGAAGTTGAGAGTGAGTGAGAGAGAGAGAAGCTATGAGCGAGAGAGAGAGAGAAGCTGTGAGTGACAGAGAAAGAGAAGCTGTGAGTGAGATAGAGTGAGAGAAAAAAGAAGCTGTGTTTTAGAGAGAGAGAGAGAAAGAAGAAGCTATGATTGCGAGAGAGAGGAAAAAAAGAAACTGTGAGTGAGAGAGAGAGGAAGAGAAGCTGTGAGTGTGAAAGTGAGAGAGAGAAAGAGAAGCTGTGAGTGAGAGAGAGAGAGAAAGAGCAGTGAGAGAGAGAGAGAGAAAGAGAAGCTGTGAGTGAGAGAGAGAAAGAGAGAGAAAGAGAAGCTGTGTGTGTGTGTGAGAGAGAAAGAGAAGCTGTGAGTGAGAGAGAGAGATAGAATGAGAAGCTGTGAGTGAGAGAGAGAGAGAAGCTATGAGAGAGAGAAGGAAAGAGAAGCTGTGAGTGAGAGAGACTGAGAGAGAAAGAGAAGCTGTGAGTGAGAGAGACAGAGAGAGAAAGAGAAGCTGTGAGTGAGAGAGACAGAGAGAGAAAGAGAAGCTGTGAGTGAGAGAGAGAGAAAAAAACAGAACTTGTGAGTGAGACACAGAGAGAGAGAAATAGAAGCTTTCAGTGAGAGAGAGAGAGAGAGAAAGAGAAGCTGTGTGTGTGAGAGAGAGTGAGAGAAAAAAGAATCTGTGAGTGAGAGAGAGAGAGAAAGAGAAGCTGTGATTGAGAGAGAGAAAAAAGAAGGTGTGTGTGTGAGAGAGAAAGAGAAGCTGTGAGTGACAGAGAGAGAAAGAAACTGTGAGTGAGAGAGAGAGAGAACTGGAAGCTGTGAGTGAGAGAGAGAGTGAGAAAGAGAAGGTGTGATTGAGAGAGAGAGAGAGAAGCTGTGATTGTGTGTGAGAGAGAAAGAGAAGCTGTGAGTGAAAGAGAGAGAGAAAAAGAAGCTGTGAGTGAGTGAGAGAGAGAAAGAAAGTGAGTTTGAGTGAGAGAGAGAGACAGAGAAAGTGAAGCTGTGAGTGAGAGAGAAAGAGAGTCTGTGAGTGAGAGAGAGGAAAAAGCGAAGCTGTGAGTGAGAGAGAGTGAGAGAAAAAAGAAGCTGTGATTGAGAGAGAGAGAGAGAGAAAGAAGAAGCTATGATTGAGAGAGAGAGGAAAAAAGAAACTGTGAGTGAGAGAGAGAGGGAGAAAGAGAAGCTGTGAGTGTGAGATTGAGTGAGAGAAAGAGAAACTGTAAGTGAGAGAGAGAGAGAAAGAGCAGAGAGAGAGAGAGAGAGAAGCTGTGAGTGAAAGAGAGAAAGAGAAGCTGTGGGTGTGAGAGAGAGAAAAAGGAGCTATGAGAGAGAGAGAAAGAGAAAGAGAAGCTGTGAGTGAGAGAGACTGAGAGAGAAAGAGAAGCTGTGAGTGAGGGAGAGAGAGATAGAAAGAGAAGCTGTGAGTGAGAGAGACAGAGAGAGAAAGAGAAGCTGTGAGTGAGTGAGAGAGAAAAAACAGAAGCTGTGAGTGAGACAGAGAGAGAAATAGAAGCTTTGAGTGAGAGAGAGAGGGAGAAAGAGAAGCTGTGAGTGTGAGAGTGAGAGAGAGAAAGAGAAGCTGTGAGTGAGAGAGAGAGAGAAAGAGCAGAGAGAGAGAGAGAAGCTGTGAGTGAGAGAGAGAAAGAGAAGCTGTGTGCGTGAGAGAGAGAGAGAGAAAAAGGAGCTATGAGAGAGAGAGAAAGAGAAAGAGAAGCTGTGAGTGAGAGAGACTGAGAGAGAAAAAGAAGCTGTGAGTGAGAGAGAGAGAGAGAGAAAGAGAAGCTGTGAGTGAGAGAGACAGAGAGAGAAAGAGAAGCTGTGAGTGAGTGAGAGAGAAAAAACAGAAGCTGTGAGTGAGACAGAGAGAGAAATAGAAGCTTTGAGTGAGAGAGAGAGAGAGAAAGAGAAGCTGTGAGTGAGAGAGAGAGAGAAAGAGAAGCTGTGAGTGAGTGAGAGAGAGAGAGAAGCTGTGATTGAGAGAGAGAGAGAAAGAAGAAGCTATGATTGAGAGAGAGAGGAAAAAAAGAAACTGAGAGTGAGAGAGAGAGGGAGAAAGAGAGGCTGTGAGTGTGAGAGTGAGAGGGAGAAAGAGAACCTGTGATAGTAAGAGAGAGAGAGAAGCTGTGAGCGAGAGATAGAGAGAAGCTGTGAGTGATAGAGATAGAGAAGCTGTGAGTGAGAGAGAGAGAGAGGGAAAGAGAAGCTGTGATTGAGAGAGAGAGAGAAGCTGTGAGAGACAGAGAGATAAAGAAGCTCTGAGAGAGAGAGAAAGAAAAGCTGTGAGTGAGAGAGAGAGAGAATCTGTGAGTAAGAGAGAGAGAGAAAGAGAAGATGTGAGTGAGAGAGAGAGAAAGAGAAGATGTGAGTGAGAGAGAGAGAAAGAGAAGCTATGAGTGACAGAGAGAGAAAAAGAAGCTGTGTGAGAGAGAGAGAAAGAGAAGCTGTGTGAGAGAGACTGAGAGAGAAACAGAGTGTGAGTGAGAGAGAGAGAGAAAGACAAGCTGTGAGTGAGAGAGAAAGAGAGTCTGTGAGTGAGAGAGGAGAAAGAGAAGCTGTGAGTGAGAGAGAGAAAGAGAGGCTGTGAGTGAGAGAGAGAAAGAGAAGCTGTGTGTGTGTGTGAGAGAGAGAAAAAGGAGCTATGAGAGAGAGAGAAAGAGAAAGAGAAGCTGTGAGTGAGAGAGACTGAGAGAGAAAGAGAAGCTGTGAGTGAGTGAGAGAGAGAGAGAGAAAGAGAAGCTGTGAGTGAGAGAGACAGAGAGAGAAAGAGAAGCTGTGAGTGAGTGAGAGAGAAAAAAACAGAAGCTGTGAGTGAGACAGAGAGAGAAATAGAAGCTTTGAGTGAGAGAGAGAGAGAGAGAAAGAGAAGCTGTGAGTGAGAGAGAGAGAGAAAGAGAAGCTGTGAGTGAGTGAGAGAGAGAGAGAAGCTGTGATTGAGAGAGAGAGAAAAGAAGCTGTGAGTGAGAGAGAGAGAGAGAAAGAGAAGCTGTGAGTGACAGAGAGGGAAAGAAACTGTGAGTGAGAGAGAGAGAGGGAGAAAGAGAAGCTGTGAGTGAGAGAGTGAGAGAGAGAAAGAGAAGCTGTGAGTGAGAGAGAGAAATAAAAGCTGTGAGTGAGAGAGAGAGTGAGAAAGAGAAGGTGTGAGTGAGAGAGAGAGAAAGAGAAGCTGCGAGTGAGAGACAGAGTGTGTGAGTGAGGGAGAGAGGAAGAGAAGGTGTGAGTGAGAGAGAGTGAGAGAAACAAGAAGCTGTGATTGAGAGAGAGAGAGAAAGAAGAAGCTATGATTGAGAGAGAGAGGAAAAAAGAAACTGAGAGTGAGAGAGAGAGGGAGAAAGAGAGGCTGTGAGTGTGAGAGTGAGAGAGAGAAAGAGAAGCTGTGAGTGAGAGAGAGGGAGAAAGAGCAGTGAGAGAGAGAGAGAGAAGCTGTGAGTGAGAGAGAGAAAGAGAAGCTGTGTGAGAGAGAGAGAGAGAGGGAAAGAGAAGCTGTGATTGAGAGAGAGAGAGAAGCTGTGAGAGACAGAGAGATAAAGAAGCTCTGAGAGAGAGAGAAAGAAAAGCTGTGAGAGAGAGAGAGAATCTGTGAGTAAGAGAGAGAGAGAAAGAGAAGATGTGAGTGAGAGAGAGAGAAAGAGAAGATGTGAGTGAGAGAGAGAGAGAAAGAGAAGCTATGAGTGACAGAGAGAGAAAGAGAAGCTGTGAGAGAGAGAGAGAAAGAGAAGCTGTGTGAGAGAGACTGAGAGAGAAACAGAGTGTGAGTGAGAGAGAGAGAGAGAGAAAGACAAGCTGTGAGTGAGAGAGAAAGAGAGTCTGTGAGTGAGAGAGGAGAAAGAGAAGCTGTGAGTGAGAGAGAGAAAGAGAGGCTGTGAGTGAGAGAGAGAGAGAGAAAGAGAAGCTGTGAGTGAGAGAGAGAAAGAGAAGCTGTGAGTGAGAGAGAGAGAAAAAGAATTAGATGTGTGTGTGAGAGAGAAAGAGAAGCTGTGAGTGAGAGTGTTATGTATGCATGTTCATTATACTGTAAAGGCAAGAATGTAACCACTCCAGATACAAACGATATCAGCTGTAAAGGAACGCGAGCAGACAGCCCATAGAGGGCAGCTGCGAGCGTTCAGTCTCACATGGTTCACATTGCTCAATCACGGACAGCCGCGGGAAAACCTTCCCCGCATTCAGCAGCAGGAAAGGAGGCGTGCCTGGGCGAGGCCACGCCGGTAGCAGCCAATGAGCTACCGTGCTACAAGATTCAAACGTAGAGAGCTACTGTATATATTGAGATGTATCACCGCCATTACCTCATGCTTCACTGGAACCTCATGCAATAAACCTGTGTTAAACCAACCCTTCGGTTGTCCGGTTGTCTTTGGTCCCATACACTAAATTGGCGACGAAGGTGGGATATGGCTGCCCACGGGACCAAGACATGCGCCGGCTACGAGATCAGGAAGCCGGGAGACTTGGAGCTGTTTGAGATAGACTTCAACGCAGCGCTGGTGGAGCTCGAAGTCTCAGATGAGGCCAAAAAGAGGGCCATTTTCGTCCGCATGCTCGGACACGAGACCAAGAGGACCTTGGTGGACCTGATCGCGCCGAGGAAGGTGAGCGACCTCAAAGCTACAGAGCTCCTGGCGGCGCTGCGCGCCCATCTCCGGCCAGCAATAGCGATGTTCCCCGCTCGGAGCGCGTTCTGGAGGCGAGTCCAGGCACCCGGGGAATCGGTCGATGAGTTCGCCGTGGCCCTGCGGTTGGCCGCCGGCCCATGCAAGTGGGAGCTCCCCGACGTCACCCTCCGGGACTGCCTGCTCTGCGGTCTGAGGGACACAGAGACTCAGCGCGCGCTGATGAAAAGGGAGCCGCCGCCCACGTGGCAACAAGTCCTCGACACGGCACAGGCCGCGGAGGCCACGACTGCCGGGGTGCACGAGCTTCAGGACTGGCGCCCGAAGCCCGCCAAGGCAGAGAGCTCGGTGCGCGCGGCCCGGCGAGTTTCGAACTCGTCTGCAGAGAGCAGCGACGACGAGGACGTCCGGAGGGTCCAGAGAGAGGGCCGGCGCTGCGACGGCTGCGGCGGCGCCCACGCCCGCGCCAAATGCCCATTCCGCAAGGCCGAGTGCCACAACTGCGGCCGGCGCGGGCACATCGCCAAGGTCTGCCGGAAACGGCGCGAGGCCACCAGGAGTTCTCCAGACCGCTCGGCGAGGCAGGACCGCACCACGAGGCAGGACCGCGCCACGAGGCCAAAGGAAGGCACCCGGACCACGCGGACGCGGGACGGAGTAGGGCGCATCTCCGACGACAGCGAGGACGACGCTCCGGTTTGCAGCGTTTCCACGGAGCACCCCCGTTACTTCGTTGAGGTAGTAATACAAGGGGCCCCTGTTAGAATGGAGGTGGACTCGGGTTCTTCATACTCTATTATTTCCCAGGGGGAGTTCATGAAAATCGCCCCCCGCGTGCGGCCCAAGCTCAAAGCGTTGAGGGCCACACTGAAGGACGTGCAAGGGAACCGCATCCCAGTGTTGGGGGTTGGGAAGTTCCAGGTCCAGTTCAAAAAGCACACCACAACGCTTCCCCTAGTCGTCCTCAAGGGAGGTAAATGCAGCCTCCTCGGGACTCAATGGTTCCATCCCCTGGGGTTGTTCATTGGGGGGGTGCACGCCGTGGGAGCACACGCCGCCGGGACTGATCCAATACAGAGCGTGTGCGACGCGCACCCCGAGGTTTTTAAAAAGGGGCTCGGAAAATTCAAGGGCCCCCCAGTGACTTTCGACCTGGACCCTGGAGTACGTCCAATCAGACTTAAACCGCGCAGAGTGCCTTTCGCACTAAAGGACAAAATAGAGGCGGAGTTGGACAAATTGGTGGGCCAGGGGATTCTTGTTCCTGTTGATTCTGCGGAGTGGGAAACTCCAATTGTAACAGCGCTCAAGGCCAACGGGGAGGTCCGCATATGCGCTGATTACAAGTGCACCATCAATAAGGCGATCCGCCCTAATGCGTATCCGGTGCCGGTAGTCAGCCACTTGTTGGCCAGGTTACACGGGGGGAGGTGTTTCGCTAAACTCGACCTGGCCCAAGCCTACCAGCAACTCCCGGTGACCCCCGCCGCAGCTGCTGCGCAGACCATAGTCACCCACAAAGGGGCGTTCCAGGTATCGCGCCTCCAATTCGGCGTGAATTCGGCGCCCGGGATCTTCCAGTCACTTGTGGAACGCCTCCTGAAGGGGTTAGAGGGGGTGTTACCCTACTTTGATGACGTATTGATTACAGGGGGGAGCCGGGCCGAATTAGCAACAAGGTTGGGAAAGGTCCTGACAATATTCGAAAAGGCGGGGTTGCGGTTGCGGAAAGACAAATGCGTCTTCTTCGCTACAGAGGTTGAGTTCCTAGGGTTCCGTGTCACTCCCGAGGGAATAAGGCCAGCCCAATCCAAGGTAGCCGCCATCAAGAAGGCCCCTCGCCCCACCTCCAAGCCCGAGTTGCAGTCGTTCCTCGGACTGCTCAACTTCTACCACTCCTTCCTCCCGCGGAAGGCAGCCGTGGCAGAACCGCTACACAAATTGTTAAAAAAGGACGAGGCATGGAAGTGGGGCGACGACCAGGAGAAGGCTTTCAATGGCCTGAAGCGACTCCTGGCATCAGATGCTGTACTGACCCACTTCAATCCCAAACGCCCAGTGGTCCTGATATGCGATGCATCCCCGGTGGGGGTGGGGGCGGTGTTATGCCACGTGCTGGAGAACGGTAGGGAGGCCCCGATAGCCTTCTACTCTAGGTCCTTGTCCCAAGCGGAGAGAAACTATGCTCAGACAGACAGGGAAGCACTAGTAATTATTGCGGGGACCAAGAAATTTCATGATTTTGTGTACGGCCGCCCCTTCACCATAGTGACTAACCATAAGCCTTTGCTAGGCATTTTCACCGCAGATAAGCCCACACCCCAAATCCTGTCCCCGAGAATGCTCAGGTGGGCCATTTTTCTCAACGCGTATCAGCACGCGTTGGTATACCGGCCCGGGAAGGAGATCAGCCATGCCGACGCCCTGTCGAGGTCCCCCATTCCCCGGGATTGCTGCCACGTGGGCGAAGTAGAGAGGGACCACCAGGTCTTAATGATAGAGGTTCTAGACTCCCCTCCAGTAGTACCGGCCGACATCGCCAAAGCGACAGGCAAGGACAAAACGCTGGCCACAGTTTGCTCCTGGGTACAGAAAGGGTGGCCCGTGTCTTCCCCAGCAGCGGAATTCGACACATTTTTCAAAAAGAAACTAGAGTTGTCCCTAGAGAGGGGTTGCCTTTTGTGGGGACAGCGGGTAGTGATCCCCACGTCTCTCCGGCCGAGGGTGCTTAAACTGCTGCACGTCAGCCACCCGGGGATCATCCGCTTTAAGGCGCTAGCCCGCAGTTACTTCTGGTGGCCCCAGCTAGACGCCGACATCGAACACATGGTCGGCACTTGCGAAGCGTGCCAAAGCTCAAGGCCAGAAGAGGCTCGCTCGCCACCTAGGGAGTGGGACGCAGCAAGGGGGCCCTGGTTCCGGGTACACGTAGACTTTGCTGGCCCGTTCAGGGGAACGCTTTTCCTCCTCGTGGTGGACGCGTTCTCCAAGTGGGTGGAGGTCATTCCAGTCTCGAGCACCTCCTTGGCCACAACAATTAAACAGTTAAGGAGGGTCTTTTCCACGTTCGGTTTACCCGACACCCTCGTCAGCGATAACGCTAGCTGTTTCACGTCCGCCGAGTTCGGGGCATTCATGGAGCGCAACGCCATTCGGCACGTCACCTCTGTCCCCTTTCACCCGGCCACCAACGGCCAAGTAGAGCGCCTCGTGCGCACCACGAAAGACGCGCTGCTGCGCATGGGCCCCGGAGACCTCGACCTGAAATTGTGCCAATTCCTGCTAAGATACAGGGTCACCCCATTAGCGTCAGGGTACTCCCCCGCAGAGCTGTTGATGCGCAGGAAGCTGGCCACGGGAATCTCCAAGCTAGACCCCACGAGAGTAGAGGTCAAAGGGCGGAACATAGGGGTGGAACCCACAAAGAGTTTCAGCGTAGGCGCCCCGGTGCATTGCAGGAACTACGCCAGCGCGGGGCCAGCCTGGGTGCCGGGCACCGTAATAGAACAAACTGGCCCCGTCTCATACCGCGTAGAGACCAGTACAGGCTTCCTGTGGAGGCGACGCGTGGACCAACTCAGGCGCAGGGTCCCCGGAGAGCAGGACGGAGACGAGAATAGCATCGAATCAGCGTTAGGGTACTCCCCCACCCGCTTAGCCCAAGGGGGAGGAAAAGGGGAGCATGGGTCCCCACCAAGGGGGGAGGAAAGGGAATCGATCCACAGAAATCTTTTGCGGGAGTCCCCGACAGAAAGGAAGAGCCCTAACCACACACATACCCCGCGGGAGTTTCCCCGAAACACAGATGCCCATAGAAGTTTAGACGTTGATTTACAGTACCAGGGGGAGTTAGCGGAGTGGTCCCCCACCCATCCTAGCGAAAAGAGGGGTTTCAGTTCAGCCCCTGGTACTTCCAGTCCCAGTAGCCCCTGTGAGTTAGAATGCAATATAGCGCCAATTTCCCGGAGACCGACACCCCCAAGACGGGAGGCATCAGCGAGTCCGCCCACCACAGTCTCAAGGTCCCCCGAGCAGGGATCAGAAGGTAGCCGAACCACAAGGGCGACCTCATCGGTTCCGCGGTTCACAATAGGAGGGTCCCCGGGGTCCGAGAGCAACAGGCAGGGGTTCACCTCCCAACTATTCATTCCTTTCCCATCCCCGGGCACGAGGCAGGCACGGACGCCCCACAGAGCCACTAACGAATCCCCGTTTCCCGTTGCAGGACAAGCACCCGCGGAGTCAGGGATCACAGGCTCTCCAGTACTAGGTCAGACGCAAGCACGTCCCAAGCGCACGTGCGGCAAGCCACAATGGTTGTGGGACTTCATCCCATCCTAGGGGGGAGGGATGTTATGTATGCATGTTCATTATACTGTAAAGGCAAGAATGTAACCACTCCAGATACAAACGATATCAGCTGTAAAGGAACGCGAGCAGACAGCCCATAGAGGACAGCTGCGAGCGTTCAGTCTCACATGGTTCACATTGCTCAATCACGGACAGCCGCGGGAAAACCTTCCCCGCATTCAGCAGCAGGAAAGGAGGCGTGCCTGGGCGAGGCCACGCCGGTAGCAGCCAATGAGCTACCGTGCTACAAGATTCAAATGTAGAGAGCTACTGTATATATTGAGATGTATCACCGCCATTACCTCATGCTTCACTGGAACCTCATGCAATAAACCTGTGTTAAACCAACCCTTCGGTTGTCCGGTTGTCTTTGGTCCCATACACTAAAGAGAGAGAGAGAAGCTGTGAGCGAGAGAGAGAGAGAAGCTGTGAGTGACAGAGAAAGAGATGCTGTGAGTGAGAGAGAGTGAGAGAAAAAAGAAGCTGTGAGTGAGAGAGAGAGAGAGAGAGAAGCTGTGATTGAGAGAGAGAGAGAAAGAAGCTGTGAGTGAGTGAGAGAGAGAGAGAAGCTGTGAACGAGAGAGAGAGAGAGAACCTGTGAGTGACAGAGAAAGAGAAGCTGTGAGTGAGAGAGAGTGAGAGAAAAAAGAAGCTGTGATTGAGAGAGAGAGAGAAAGAAGAAGCTGTGAGTGAGAGAGACAGATAGAGAAAGAGAAGCTGTGAGTGAGACAGAGAGAGAGAAATAGAAGCTTTGAGTGTGTGTGTGAGAGAGAAAGAGAAGCTGTGTGTGTGAGAGAGAGTGAGAGAAAAAAGAATCTGTGAGTGAGAGAGAGACAGAAAGAGAAGCTGTGATTGAGAGAGATAAAAAGAAGGTGAGAGAGAGAAGAGAAAGAGAAGCTGTGAGTGACAGAGAGAGAAAGAAACTGTGAGTGAGAGAGACAGGGAGAAAGAGAAGCTGTGAGTGAGAGAGTGAGAGAGAGAAAGAGAAGCTGTGAGTGTGAGAGAGAAATAGAAGCTGTGAGTGAGAGAGAGAGTGAGAAAGAAAAGGTGTGAGTGAGAGAGAGAGAGAAGCTGTGAGTGTCTGTGAGAGAGTCAGCGAATCTGTGAGTGAGAGATAGAAAGAGAAGCTGTGAGTGAGAGAGAGAGAGAAAGAGAGTGTGAATGAGAGAGAGGCAGAGAAAGTGAAGCTGTGAGTGAGAGAGAAAGAGAGTCTGTGAGTGAGAGAGAGGAAAAAGAGAAGCTGTGAGTGAGAGAGAGAGAGAGAAAGAGAAGCTGTGATTGAGAGAGAGAGAAAAGAAGGTGTGAGTGAGTGAGAGAGAGAAAGAGAAGCTGTGAGTAACAGAGAGAGAAAGAAACTGTGAGTGAGAGAGAGGAGAAAGAGAAGCTGTGAGTGAGAGAGTGAGAGAGAGAGAGAAAGAGAGGCTGTGAGTGAGAGAGAGAAATAGAAGCTGTGAGTGAGAGAGAGAGTGAGAAAGAGAAGGTGTGAATGAGAGAGAGAGAAAGAGAAGCTGTGAGTGAGAGAGAGAGAGTGTGTGAGTGAGAAAGAGAGAGAAAGCGAAGCTGTGAGTGAGAGAGTGAGAGAAAAAAGAAGCTGTGATTGAGAGAGAGAGAGAGAGAAAGAAGAAGCTATGATTGAGAGAGAGAGGAAAAAAGAAACTGTGAGTGAGAGAGAGAGGGAGAAAGAGAAGCTGTGAGTGTGAGAGTGAGAGAGAGAAAGAGAAGCTGTGAGTGAGAGAGTGAGAGAGAGAGAGAAAGAGAGGCTGTGAGTGAGAGAGAGAAATAGAAGCTGTGAGTGAGAGAGAGAGTGAGAAAGAGAAGGTGTGAATGAGAGAGAGAGAAAGAGAAGCTGTGAGTGAGAGAGAGAGAGTGTGTGAGTGAGAAAGAGAGAGAAAGCGAAGCTGTGAGTGAGAGAGTGAGAGAAAAAAGAAGCTGTGATTGAGAGAGAGAGAGAGAGAAAGAAGAAGCTATGATTGAGAGAGAGAGGAAAAAAGAAACTGTGAGTGAGAGAGAGAGGGAGAAAGAGAAGCTGTGAGTGTGAGAGTGAGAGAGAGAAAGAGAAGCTGTGAGTGAGAGAGAGAGAAAGAGCAGAGAGAGAGAGAGAAGCTGTGAGTGAGAGAGAGAAAGAGAAGCTGTGTGTGTGTGAGAGAGAGAGAGAAAAAGGAGCTATGAGAGAGAGAGAGAAAGAGAAAGAGAAGCTGTGAGTGAGAGAGACTGAGAGAGAAAGAGAAGCTGTGAGTGAGAGAGAGAGAGAAAGAGAAGGTGTGAGTGAGAGAGACAGAGAGAGAAAGAGAAGCTGTGAGTGAGAGAAAAAAACAGAAGCTGTGAGTGAGACAGAGAGAGAAATAGCTTTGAGTGAGAGAGAGAGAGAGAAGCTGTGAGTGAGAGAGAGAGAGAAAGAGAAGCTGTGAGTGAGAGAGAGAGAGAGAAGCTGTGATTGAGAGTGAGAAAAAAGAAGCTGTGAGTGAGAGAGAGAGGGAGAAAGAGAAGCTGTTAGTGAGAGAGTGAGAGAGAGAAAGAGAAGCTGTGAGTGAGAGAGAGAGAGAAAAAGAAAGAGAACCTGTGAGTGAGAGAGAGATAGAAAAAAAGAAGCTGTGAGTGAGTGAGAGAGAGAAAGAGAACCTGTGATAGTAAGAGAGAGAGAGAAGCTGTGAGTGAGAGATAGACAGAAGCTGTGAGTGATAGAGAAAGAGAAGCTGTGAGTGAGAGAGAGAGAGAGGGAAAGAGAAGCTGTGATTGAGAGAGAGAGAGAAGCTGTGAGAGACAGAGAGATAAAGAAGCTCTGAGAGAGAGAGAAAGAGAAGCTGTGAGTGAGAGAGAGAGAGAATCTGTGAGTGTGTGAGAGAGAAAGAGAAGATGTGAGTGAGAGAGAGAGAGAAAGAGAAGATGTGAGTGAGAGAGAGAGAGAAAGAGAAGCTATGAGTGACAGAGAGACAAAGAGAAGCTGTGAGAGAGAGAGAGAAAGAGAAGCTGTGTGAGAGAGACTGAGAGAGAAAGAGAGTGTGAGTGAGAGAGAGAGAGAGAGAAAGACAAGCTGTGAGTGAGAGAGAAAGAGAGTCTGTGATTGAGAGACGAGAAAGAGAAGCTGTGAGTGAGAGAGAGAAAGAGAGGCTGTGAGTGAGAGAGAGAAAGAGAAGCTGTGAGTGAGAGAGAGAAAGAGAAGCTGTGAGTGAGAGAGAAAAAAAGAATTAGATGTGAGTGAGAGAGAGAGAAAGAGAAGCTGTGAGTGAGAGAGAGAGAGAAGCTGTGAGCGAGAGAGAGAGAAGCTGTGAGTGACAGAGAAAGAGATACTGTGAGTGAGAGAGAGTGAGAGAAAAAAGAAGCTGTGAGTGAGAGAGAGAGAGAGAGAAGCTGTGATTGAGAGAGAGAGAGAACCTGTGAGTGACAGAGAAAGAGAAGCTGTGAGTGAGAGAGTGAGAGAAAAAAGAAGCTGTGATTGAGAGAGAGAGAGAGAAAGAAGAAGCTGTGAGTGAGAGAGACAGAGAGAAAGAAGCTGTGAGTGAGAGAGAGAGAGAAAAACAGAAGCTGTGAGTGAGACAGAGAGAGAGAAATAGAAGCTTTGAGTGAGAGAGAGAGAGAGAGAGAAGCTGTGTGTGAGAGAGAGAATGAGAGAAAAAAGAATCTGTGAGTGAGAGAGAGACAGAAAGAGAAGTTGTGATTGAGAGAGAGAAAAAAGAAGGTGAGATAGAGAGTGAGAAAGAGAAGCTGTGAGTGACAGAGAGAGAAAGAAACTGTGAGTGAGAGAGAGAGGGAGAAAGAGAAGCTGTGAGTGAGAGAGTGAGAGAGAGAAAGAGAAGCTGTGAGTGTGAGAGAGAAATAGAAGCTGTGAGTGAGAGAGAGAGAGAGTGAGAAAGAGAAGCTGTGAGTGAGAGAGAGAGAGAAGCTGTGAGTGTCTGTGAGAGAGTCAGCGAATCTGTGAGTGAGAGAGAGAAAGAGAAGCTGTGAGTGAGAGAGATAGAGAAAGAGAGTGTGAATGAGAGAGAGAGAGAAAGTGAAGCTGTGAGTGAGAGAGAAAGAGAGTGTGAGTGAGAGAGAGGAAAAAGAGAAGCTGTGAGTGAGAGAGAGAGGGAGAAAGAGAAGCTGTGAGTGAGAGAGTGAGAGAGAGAAAGAGAAGCTGTGAGTGAGAGAGAGAGAGAACTAGAAGCTGTGAGTGAGAGAGAGAGTGAGAAAGAGAAGGTGTGATTGAGAGAGAGAGAGAGAGAA
Organism: Bradypodion pumilum; assembly: GCA_035047305.1. Lineage (NCBI taxonomy): Eukaryota > Metazoa > Chordata > Lepidosauria > Squamata > Chamaeleonidae > Bradypodion > Bradypodion pumilum. The sequence goes on along the minus strand of JAWDJD010000001.1, from coordinate 266,362,363 downwards.
GCTGTGATTGTGTGTGAGAGAGAAAGAGAAGCTGTGAGTGAGAGAGAGAGAGAAAGAAAGAGAGTTTGAGTGAGAGAGAGAGAGACAGAGAAAGTGAAGCTGTGAGTGAGAGAGAAAGAGAGTCTGTGAGTGAGAGAGAGGAAAAAGAGAAGCTGTGAGTGAGAGAGAGAGAGAAAGAGAGGCTGTGATTGAGAGAGAGAGAAAAGAAGCTGTGAGTGAGTGAGAGAGAGAAAGAGAAGCTGTGAGTGACAGAGAGAGAAAGAAATTGTGAGTGAGAGAGAGGGAGAAAGAGAAGCTGTGAGTGAGAGAGTGAGAGAGATAAATAGAAGCTGTGAGTGAGAGAGAGAGTGAGAAAGAGAAGGTGTGAATGAGAGAGAGAGAAAGAGAAGCTGTGAGTGAGAGAGAGAGAGAGTGTGTGAGTGAGAGAGAGAGAGAGAAAGCGAAGCTGTGAGTGAGAGAGAGTGAGAGAAAAAAGAAGCTGTGATTGAGAGAGAGAGAGAGAGAGAAAGAAGAAGCTATGATTGAGAGAGAGAGGAAAAAAGAAACTGTGAGTGAGAGAGAGAGGGAGAAAGAGAAGCTGTGAGTGTGAGAGTGAGTGAGAGAAAGAGAAGCTGTGAGTGAGAGAGAGGGAGAAAGAGAAGCTGTGAGTGAGAGAGTGAGAGAGAGAAAGAGAAGCTGTGAGTGAGAGAGATAAATAGAAGCTGTGAGTGAGAGAGAGAGTGAGAAAGAGAAGGTGTGAATGAGAGAGAGAGAAAGAGAAGCTGTGAGTGAGAGAGAGAGAGAGTGTGTGAGTGAGAGAGAGAGAGAGAAAGCGAAGCTGTGAGTGAGAGAGAGTGAGAGAAAAAAGAAGCTGTGATTGAGAGAGAGAGAGAGAGAGAAAGAAGAAGCTATGATTGAGAGAGAGAGGAAAAAAGAAACTGTGAGTGAGAGAGAGAGGGAGAAAGAGAAGCTGTGAGTGTGAGAGTGAGTGAGAGAAAGAGAAGCTGTGAGTGAGAGAGAGAGAGAAAGAGAAGCTGTGAGTGAGAGAGACAGAGAGAGAAAGAGAAGCTGTGAGTGAGTGAGAGAGAAAAAAACAGAAGCTGTGAGTGAGACAGAGAGAGAAATAGAAGCTTTGAGTGAGAGAGAGAGGGAGAAAGAGAAGCTGTGAGTGAGAGAGAGAAAGAGAAGCTGTGTGTGTGAGAGAGAGAGAGAAAAAGGAGCTATGAGAGAGAGAGAGAAAGAGAAAGAGAAGCTGTGAGTGAGAGAGACTGGGAGAGAAAGAGAAGCTGTGAGTGAGAGAGAGAGAGAAAGAGAAGCTGTGAGTGAGAGAGACAGAGAGAGAAAGAGAAGCTGTGAGTGAGTGAGAGAGAAAAAACAGAAGCTGTGAGTGAGACAGAGAGAGAAATAGAAGCTGAGAGAGAGAGAGAGGGAGAAAGAGAAGCTGTGAGTGTGAGAGTGAGAGAGAGAAAGAGAAGCTGTGAGTGAGAGAGAGAGAGAAAGAGCAGAGAGAGAGAGAGAAGCTGTGAGTGAGAGAGAGAAAGAGAAGCTGTGTGTGTGAGAGAGAGAGTGAAAAAGGAGCTATGAGAGAGAGAGAAAGAGAAAGAGAAGCTGTGAGTGAGAGAGACTGAGAGAGAAAAAGAAGCTGTGAGTGAGAGAGAGAGAGAGAAAGAGAAGCTGTGAGTGAGAGAGACAGAGAGAGAAAGAGAAGCTGTGAGTGAGTGAGAGAGAAAAAAACAGAAGCTGTGAGTGAGACAGAGAGAGAAATAGAAGCTTTGAGTGAGAGAGAGAGAGAGAAAGAGAAGCTGTGAGTGAGAGAGAGAGAGAAAGAGAAGCTGTGAGTGAGAGAGAGAGAGAGAAGCTGTGATTGAGACAGAGAGAAAAGAAGCTGTGAGTGAGAGAGTGAGAAAGAAAGAGAAGCTGTGAGTGACAGAGAGAGAAAGAAACTGTGAGTGAGAGAGAGAGGGAGAAAGAGAAGCTGTTAGTGAGAGAGTGAGAGAGAGAATGAGAAGCTGTGAGTGAGAGAGAGAGAAAAAGAAAGAGAACCTGTGAGTGAGAGAGAGATAGAAAAAAAGAAGCTGTGAGTGAGTGAGAGAGAGAAAGAGAACCTGTGATAGTAAGAGAGAGAGAAGCTGTGAGCGAGAGATAGAGAGAAGCTGTGAGTGATAGAGAAAGAGAAGCTGTGAGTGAGAGAGAGAGAGAGGGAAAGAGAAGCTGTGATTGAGAGAGAGAGAGAGAAGCTGTGAGAGACAGAGAGATAAAGAAGCTCTGAGAGAGAGAGAATCTGTGAGTAAGTGAGAGACAGAGAGAGAGAAATAGAAGCTTTGAGTGAGAGAGAGAGAAGGAGAGAGAAAGAGAAGCTGTGTGTGTGAGATAGAGTGAGAGAAAAAAGAATCTGTGAGTGAGAGAGAGACAGAAAGAGAAGCTGTGATTGAGAGAGAGAAAAAAGAAGGTGAGAGAGAGAGAAAGAGAAGTTGTGAGTGACACAGAGAGAAAGAAACTGTGAGTGAGAGAGAGAGGGAGAAAGAGAAGATGTGAGTGAGAGAGTGAGAGAGAGAAAGAGAAGCTGTGAGTGTGAGAGAAAGAGAGTCTGTGAGTGAGAAAGAGGAAAAAGAGAAGCTGTGAGTGAGAGAGAGAGAGAGAAAGAGAAGCTGTGATTGAGAGAGAGAGAAAAGAAGGTGTGAGTGAGTGAGAGAGAGAAAGAGAAGCTGTGAGTGACAGAGAGAGAAAGAAACTGTGAGTGAGAGAGAGGGAGAAAGAGAAGCTGTGAGTGAAAGAGTGAGAGAGAGAAAAAGAAGCTGTGAGTGAGAGAGAGAAAGAGAAGCTGTGAGTGAGAGAGAGAGAGTGAGAAAGAGAAGGTGTGAATGAGAGAGAGAGAAAGAGAAGCTGTGAGTGAGAGAGAGTGTGTGTGAGTGAGAGAGAGAGAGAGAGAGAAAGCGAAGCTGTGAGTGAGAGAGAGTGAGAGAAAAAAGAAGCTGTGATTGAGAGAGAGAGAGAGAGAAAGAAGAAGCTATGATTGAGAGAGAGAGGAAAAAAGAAACTGTGAGTGAGAGAGAGAGGGAGAAAGAGAAGCTGTGAGTGTGAGAGTGAGAGAGAGAAAGAGAAGCTGTGAGTGAGAGAGTGAGAGAAAGAGCACAGAGAGAGAGAAAGAGAAGCTGTGTGTGTGAGAGACAGAGAGAGAAAAAGGAGCTATGAGAGAGAGAGAGAAAGAGAAAGAAAAGCTGTGAGTGAGAGAGAGAGAGAGAAAGAGAAGCTGTGAGTGACAGAGACAGAGAGAGAAAGAGAAGCTGTGAGTGAGTGAGAGAGAAAAAAACAGAAGCTGTGAGTGAGACAGAGAGAGAAATAGAAGCTTTGAGTGAGAGAGAGAGAGAGAAAGAGAAGCTGTGAGTGAGAGAGAGAGAGAGAAGCTGTGATTGAGAGAGAGAGAAAAGAAGCTGTGAGTGAGAGAGTGAGGAAGAAAGAGAAGCTGTGAGTGACAGAGAGAGAAAGAAACTGTGAGTGAGAGAGAGAGGGAGAAAGAGAAGCTGTTAGTGAGAGAGAGAGAGAAAGAGAAGCTGTGAGTGAGAGAGAGAGAAAAAGAAAGAGAACCTGTGAGTGAGAGAGAGATAGAAAAAAAGAAGCTGTGAGTGAGTGAGAGAGAGAAAGAGAACCTGTGATAGTAAGAGAGAGAGAGAAGCTGTGAGCGAGAGATAGAGAGAAGCTGTGAGTGATAGAGAAAGAGAAGCTGTGAGTGAGAGAGAGAGAGAGAGAGGGAAAGAGAAGCTCTGATTGAGAGAGAGAGAGAAGCTGTGACAGACAGAGAGATAAAGAAGCTCTGAGAGAGAGAGAAAGAGAAGCTGTGAGAGAGAGAGAATCTGTGAGTGAGAGAGAGAGAGAAAGAGAAGATGTGAGTGAGAGAGAGAGAGAAAGAGAAGATGTGAGTGAGAGAGAGAGAGAAAGAGAATCTATGAGTGACAGAGAGACAAAGAGAATCTGTGAGAGAGAGAGAGAAATAGAAGCTGTGTGAGAGAGACTGAGAGAGAAAGAGAGTGTGAGTGAGAGAGAGAGAGAGAGAAAGACAAGCTATGAGTGAGAGAGAAAGAGAGTCTGTGAGTGAGAGAGGAGAAAGAGAAGCTGTGAGTGAGAGAGAGAGAAAGAGAGGCTGTGAGTGAGAGAGAGAGAGAAAGAGAAGCTGTGAGTGAGAGAGAGAAAGAGAAGCTGTGAGTGAGTGAGAGAGAGAAAAACAGAAGCTGTGAGTGAGACAGAGAGAGAGAAATAGAAGCTTTGAGTGAGAGAGAGAGAAGGAGAGATAAAGAGAAGCTGTGTGTGTGAGAGAGAGTGAGAGAAAAAAGAATCTGTGAGTGAGAGAGAGACAGAAATAGAAGCTGTGATTGAGAGAGAGAAAAAAGAAGGTGAGAGAGAGAGAGAGAAAGAGAAGCTGTGAGTGACAGAGAGAGAAAGAAACTGTGAGTGAGAGAGAGAGGGAGAAAGAGAAGCTGTGAGTGAGAGAGTGAGAGAGAGAAAGAGAAGCTGTGAGTGTGAGAGAGAAATAGAAGCTGTGAGTGAGAGAGAGTGAGTGAGAAAGAGAAGGTGTGAGTGAGAGAGAGAGAGAGAAGCTGTGAGTGTCTGTGAGAGAGTCAGCGAATCTGTGAGTGAGAGAGAAAAAGAGAAGCTGTGAATGAGAGAGAGAGAGAAAGAGAGTGTGAATGAGAGAGAGAGAGAGAAAGTGAAGCTGTGAGTGAGAGAGAAAGAGAGTGTGAGTGAGAGAGAGGAAAAAGAGAAGCTGTGAGTGAGAGAGAGAGGGAGAAAGAGAAGCTGTGAGTGAGAGAGTGAGAGAGAGAAAGAGAAGCTGTGAGTGAGAGAGAGAGGGAGAATGAGAAGGTGTGATTGAGAGAGAGAGAGAGAGAAGTTGTGATTGTGTGTGAGAGAGAAAGAGAAGCTGTGAGTGAAAGAGAGAGAGAAAAAGAAGCTGTGAGTGAGAGAGAGAGAGAAAGAGAGTTTGAGTGAGAGAGAGAGACAGAGAAAGTGAAGCTGTGAGTGAGAGAGAAAGAGAGAAAGAGAAGCTGTGATTGAGAGAGAGAGAAAAGAAGGTGTGAGTGAGTGAGAGAGAGAAAGAGAAGCTGTGAGTGACAGAGAGAGAAAGAAACTGTGAGTGAGAGAGAGGGAGAAAGAGAAGCTGTGAGTGAGAGAGTGAGAGAGAGAAATAGAAGCTGTGAGTGAGAGAGAGAAATAGAAGCTGTGAGTGAGAGAGAGAGAGTGAGAAAGAGAAGTTGTGAATGAGAGAGAGAAAGAGAAGCTGTGAGTGAGAGAGAGAGAGTGTGTGAGTGAGAGAGAGAGAGAGAAAGTGAAGCTGTGAGTGAGAGAGAGTGAGAGAAAAAAGAAGCTGTGATTGAGAGAGAGAGAGAGAGAAAGAAGAAGCTATGATTGAGAGAGAGAGAGGAAAAAGAAACTGTGAGTGAGAGAGGGAGGGAGAAAGAGAAGCTGTGAGTGTGAGAGTGAGAGAGAGAAAGAGAAGCTGTGAGTGAGAGAAAGAGAAGCTGTGTGTGTGAGAGAGATAGAAAAAAAGGAGCTATGAGAGAGAGAGAAAGAGAAAGAGAAGCTGTGAGTGAGAGAGACTGAGAGAGAAAGAGAAGCTGTGAGTGAGTGAGAGAGAGAGAGAGAAAGAGAAGCTGTGAGTGAGAGAGACAGAGAGAGAAAGAGAAGCTGTGAGTGAGTGAGAGAGAAAAAAACAGAAGCTGTGAGTGAGACAGAGAGAGAAATAGAAGCTTTGAGTGAGAGAGAGAGAGAGAAAGAGAAGCTGTGAGTGAGAGAGAGAGAGAAAGAGAAGCTGTGAGTGAGTGAGAGAGAGAGAGAAGCTGTGATTGAGAGAGAGAGAAAAGAAGCTGTGAGTGAGAGAGTGAGAAAGAAAGAGAAGCTGTGAGTGACAGAGAGAGAAAGAAACTGTGAGTGAGAGAGAGAGGGAGAAAGAGAAGCTGTTAGTGAGAGAGTGAGAGAGAGAAAGAGAAGCTGTGAGTGAGAGAGAGAGAGAAAAAGAAAGAGAACCTGTGAGTGAGAGAGAGATAGAAAAAAAGAAGCTGTGAGTGAGTGAGAGAGAGAAAGAGAACCTGTGATAGTAAGAGAGAGAGAAGCTGTGAGCGAGAGATAGAGAGAAGCTGTGAGTGATAGAGAAAGAGAAGGTGTGAGTGAGAGAGAGAGAGAGGGAAAGAGAAGCTGTGATTGAGAGAGAGAGAGAAGCTGTGAGAGACAGAGAGATAAAGAAGCTCTGAGAGAGAGAGAAAGAGAAGCTGTGAGTGAGAGAGAGAGAATCTGTGAGTGAGAGAGAGAGAGAGAGAAGATGTGAGTGAGAGAGAGAGAGAGAGAAAGAGAAGATGTGAGTGAGAGAGAGAGAGAAAGAGAAGCTATGAGTGACAGAGAGACAAAGAGAAGCTGTGAGAGAGAGAGAGAAAGAGAAGCTGTGTGAGAGAGACTGAGAGAGAAAGAGAGTGTGAGTGAGAGAGAGAGAGAGAAAGACAAGCTGTGAGTGAGAGAGAAAGAGAGTCTGTGAGTGAGAGAGGAGAAAGAGAAGCTGTGAGTGAGAGAGAGAGGGAGAAAGAGAAGCTGTGTGAGAGAGTGAGAGAGAGAAAGAGAAGCTGTGAGTGAGAGAGAGAGAGAACTAGAAGCTGTGAGTGAGAGAGAGAGTGAGAAAGAGAAGGTGTGATTGAGAGAGAGAGAGAAGCTGTGATTGTGTGTGAGAGAGAAAGAGAAGCTGTGAGTGAAAGAGAGAGAGAAAAAGAAGCTGTGAGTGAGAGAGAGAGAGAAAGAGAGTGTGAGTGAGAGAGAGAGAGACAGAGAAAGTGAAGGTGTGAGTGAGAGAGAAAGAGAGTCTGTGAGTGAGAGAGAGGAAAAAGAGAAGCTGTGAGTGAGAGAGAGAGAGTGAGAAAGAGAAGCTGTGATTGAGAGAGAGAGAAAAGAAGGTGTGAGTGAGAGAGAGAGAGAAAGAGAAGCTGTGAGTGACAGAGAGGGAAAGAAACTGTGAGTGAGAGAGAGAGGGAGAAAGAGAAGCTGTGAGTGAGAGAGTGAGAGAGAGAAAGAGAAGCTGTGATTGAGAGAGAGAGAGAGAAAGAAGAAGCTATGATTGAGAGAGAGAGAGGAAAAAGAAACTGTGAGTGAGAGAGGTAGGGAGAAAGAGAAGCTGTGAGTGTGAGAGTGAGAGAGAGAAAGAGAAGCTGTGAGTGAGAGAGAGAAAGAGAAGCTGTGTGTGTGAGAGAGAGAGAAAAAAGGAGCTATGAGAGAGAGAGAAAGAGAAAGAGAAGCTGTGAGTGAGAGACTGAGAGAGAAAGAGAAGCTGTGAGTGAGTGAGAGAGAGAGAGAGAAAGAGAAGCTGTGAGTGAGAGAGACAGAGAGAGAAAGAGAAGCTGTGAGTGAGTGAGAGAGAAAAAAACAGAAGCTGTGAGTGAGACAGAGAGAGAAATAGAAGCTTTGAGTGAGAGAGAGAGAGAGAGAAAGAGAAGCTGTGAGTGAGAGAGAGAGAAAGAGAAGCTGTGAGTGAGTGAGAGAGAGAGAGAAGCTGTGATTGAGAGAGAGAGAAAAGAAGCTGTGAGTGAGAGAGTGAGAAAGAAAGAGAAGCTGTGAGTGACAGAGAGAGAAAGAAACTGTGAGTGAGAGAGAGAGGGAGAAAGAGAAGCTGTTAGTGAGAGAGTGAGAGAGAGAAAGAGAAGCTGTGAGTGAGAGAGAGAGAGAAAAAGAAAGAGAACCTGTGAGTGAGAGAGAGATAGAAAAAAGAAGCTGTGAGTGAGTGAGAGAGATAAAGAGAACCTGTGATAGTAAGAGAGAGAGAGAAGCTGTGAGCGAGAGATAGAGAGAAGCTGTGAGTGATAGAGAAAGAGAAGGTGTGAGTGAGAGAGAGAGAGAGGGAAAGAGAAGCTGTGATTGAGAGAGAGAGAGAGAAGCTGTGAGAGACAGAGAGATAAAGAAGCTCTGAGAGAGAGAGAAAGAGAAGCTGTGAGAGAGAGAGAGAGAATCTGTGAGTGAGAGAGAGAGAGAAAGAGAAGATGTGAGTGAGAGAGAGAGAGAGAGAGAAAGAGAAGATGTGAGTGAGAGAGAGAAAGAGAAGCTATGAGTGACAGAGAGACAAAGAGAAGCTGTGAGAGAGAGAGAGAAAGAGAAGCTGTGTGAGAGAGACTGAGAGAGAAAGAGAGTGTGAGTGAGAGAGAGAGAGAGAGAAAGACAAGCTGTGAGTGAGAGAGAAAGAGAGTCTGTGAGTGAGAGAGGAGAAAGAGAAGCTGTGAGTGAGAGAGAGAGGGAGAAAGAGAAGCTGTGTGAGAGAGTGAGAGAGAGAAAGAGAAGCTGTGAGTAAGAGAGAGAACTAGAAGCTGTGAGTGAGAGAGAGAGTGAGAAAGAGAAGGTGTGATTGAGAGAGAGAGAGAAGCTGTGATTGTGTGTGAGAGAGAAAGAGAAGCTGTGAGTGAAAGAGAGAGAGAAAAAGAAGCTGTGAGTGAGAGAGAGAGAGAAAGAGAGTGTGAGTGAGAGAGAGAGAGACAGAGAAAGTGAAGGTGTGAGTGAGAGAGAAAGAGAGTCTGTGAGTGAGAGAGAGGAAAAAGAGAAGCTGTGAGTGAGAGAGAGAGAGTGAGAAAGAGAAGCTGTGATTGAGAGAGAGAGAAAAGAAGGTGTGAGTGAGAGAGAGAGAGAGAAAGAGAAGCTGTGAGTGACAGAGAGGGAAAGAAACTGTGAGTGAGAGAGAGAGGGAGAAAGAGAAGCTGTGAGTGAGAGAGTGAGAGAGAGAAAGAGAAGCTGTGAGTGAGAGAGAGAAATAAAAGCTGTGAGTGAGAAAGAGAGTGAGAAAGAGAAGGTGTGAGTGAGAGAGAGAGAAAGAGAAGCTGCGAGTGAGAGAGAGAGTGTGTGAGTGAGGGAGAGAGGAAGAGAAGGTGTGAGTGAGAGAGAGTGAGAGAAAAAAGAAGCTGTGATTGAGAGAGAGAGAGAAAGAAGAAGCTATGATTGAGAGAGAGAGGGAAAAAAGAAACTGAGAGTGAGAGAGAGAGGGAGAAAGAGAGGCTGTGAGTGTGAGAGTGAGAGAGAGAAAGAGAAGCTGTGAGTGAGAGAGAGGGAGAAAGAGCAGTGAGAGAGAGAGAGAGAAGCTGTGAGTGAGAGAGAGAAAGAGAAGCTGTGTGTGTGTGTGTGAGAGAGAGAGAAGCTATGAGAGAGAGAGAGAAAGAGAAAGAGAAGCTGTGAGTGAGAGAGACTGAGAGAGAAAGAGAAGCTGTGAGTGAGAGAGAGAGAGAGAGAGAGAAAGAGAAGCTGTGAGTGAGAGAGACAGAGAGAGAAAGAGAAGCTGTGAGTGAGTGAGAGAGAAAAAAACAGAAGCTGTGAGTGAGACAGAGAGAGAAATTGAAGCTTTGAGTGAGAGAGAGAGAGAAGCTGTGAGTGAGCGAGAGAGAGAAAGAGAAGCTGTGAGTGAGAGAGAGAGAGAAGCTGTGATTGAGAGAGAGAGAAAAGAAGCTGTGAGTGAGAGAGTGAGAAAGAAAGAGAAGCTGTGAGTGACAGAGAGAGAAAGAAACTGTGAGTGAGAGAGAGAGGGAGAAAGAGAAGCTGTTAGTGAGAGAGTGAGAGAGAGAAAGAGAAGCTGTGAGTGAGAGAGAGAGAGAAAAAGAAAGAGAACCTATGAGTGAGAGAGAGAGAGAAAAAAAGAAGCTGTGAGTGAGTGAGAGAGAGAAAGAGAACCTGTGATAGTAAGAGAGAGAGAGAAGCTGTGAGTGAGAGATAGAGAGAAGCTGTGAGTGATAGAGAAAGAGAAGCTGTGAGTGAGAGAGAGAGAGAGGGGGAAAGAGAAGCTGTGATTGAGAGAGAGAGAGAGAGAGAGAAGCTGTGAGAGACAGAGAGATAAAGAAGCTCTGAGAGAGAGAAAAAGAGAAGCTGTGAGTGAGAGAGAGAGAGAATCTGTGAGTGAGAGAGAGAGAAAGAGAAGATGTGAGTGAGAGAGAGAGAGAAAGAGAAGATGTGATTGAGAGAGATAAAAAGAAGGTGAGAGAGAGAAGAGAAAGAGAAGCTGTGAGTGACAGAGAGAGAAAGAAACTGTGAGTGAGAGAGACAGGGAGAAAGAGAAGCTGTGAGTGAGAGAGTGAGAGAGAGAAAGAGAAGCTGTGAGTGTGAGAGAGAAATAGAAGCTGTGAGTGAGAGAGAGAGTGAGAAAGAGAAGGTGTGAGTGAGAGAGAGAGAGAAGCTGTGAGTGTCTGTGAGAGAGTCAGCGAATCTGTGAGTGAGAGATAGAAAGAGAAGCTGTGAGTGAGAGAGAGAGAGAAAGAGAGTGTGAATGAGAGAGAGACAGAGAAAGTGAAGCTGTGAGTGAGAGAGAAAGATAGTCTGTGAGTGAGAGAGAGGAAAAAGAGAAGCTGTGAGTGAGAGAGAGAGAGAGAGAAAGAGAAGCTGTGATTGAGAGAGAGAGAAAAGAAGGTGTGAGTGAGTGAGAGAGAGAAAGAGAAGCTGTGAGTAACAGAGAGAGAAAGAAACTGTGAGTGAGAGAGAGGAGAAAGAGATGCTGTGAGTGAGAGAGTGAGAGAGAGAAAGAGAGGCTGTGAGTGAGAGAGAGAAATAGAAGCTGTGAGAGAGAGAGAGTGAGAAAGAGAAGGTGTGAATGAGAGAGAGAGAAAGAGAAGCTGTGAGTGAGAGAGAGAGAGTGTGTGAGTGAGAGAGAGAGAGAAAGCGAAGCTGTGAGTGAGAGAGAGTGAGAGAAAAAAGAAGCTGTGATTGAGAGAGAGAGAGAGAGAGAAAGAAGAAGCTATGATTGAGAGAGAGAGGAAAAATGAAACTGTGAGTGAGAGAGAGAGGGAGAAAGAGAAGCTGTGAGTGTGAGAGTGAGAGAGAGAAAGAGAAGCTGTGAGTGAGAGAGAGAGAAAGAGCAGAGAGAGAGAGAGAAGCTGTGTGTGTGAGAGAGAAAGAGAAGCTGTGTGTGTGAGAGAGAGAGAGAGAAAAAGGAGCTATGAGAGAGAGAGAGAAAGAGAAAGAGAAGCTGTGGGTGAGAGAGACTGAGAGAGAAAGAGAAGCTGTGAGTGAGAGAGAGAGAGAAAGAGAAGCTGTGAGTGAGAGAGAGAGAGAAGATTTGACTGAGACAGAGAGATAAAGAAGCTCTGAGAGAGAGAGAAAGAGAAGCTGTGAGTGAGAGAGAGAGAGAATCTGTGAGTGAGAGAGAGAGAGAAAGAGAAGCTGTGTGAGAGAGGCTGTGTGAGAGAGAGAGAGAGAAAGAGAAGCTTTGAGTGACAGAGAGAAAGAGAAGCTGTGAGCGAGAGAGGAGAAAGAGAAGCTGTGAGTGAGAGAGAGAAAGAGAGGCTGTGAGTGAGAGAGAGTGTAAAAAAGAAGCTGTGAGTGAGAGAGTGAGAGAGAGAAAGAGAAGCTGTGAGTGAGAGAGAGAGAGGGAGAGAAAGAGAAGCTGTGAGTGACAGAGAGAAAGAGAAGCTGTGAGCGAGAGAGAGAGAAGCTGTGAGTGACAAAGAAAGAGATGCTGTGAGTGAGAGAGAGTGAGAGAAAAAAGAAGCTGTGAGTGAGAGAGAGAGAGAGAGAGAAGCTGTGATTGAGAGAGAGAGAGAGATAAAAGAAGCTGTGATTGAGAGAGAGAAAGAAGAAGCTATGATTGAGAGAGAAAGGAAAAAAGAAACTGTGAGTGAGAGAGAGAGGGAGAAAGAGAAGCTGTGAGTGTGAGAGTGAGAGACAGAAAGAGAAGCTGTGAGTGAGAGAGAGAGAGAAAGAGAAGCTGTGAGTGAGAGAGACAGAGAGAGAAAGAGAAGCTGTGAGTGAGAGGGAAAGAGAGAGAAAGAGAAGCTCTAAGTGAGAGAGAGAGAGAGAGAGAGAGAAAGACAGAGAAGTTGTGTGTGTGTGTGAGAGAGAGAGAAGCTGAGAGTGAGAGAGAGGGAGAGAAAGAGATGCTTTGAGTGAGAGAGAGAGAAAGAGTAGCTGTGAGTGAGAGAGAGAAAGAGAAGCTGTGTGTGAGAGAGAGAGAGAAAGAGAAGCTGTGTGAGAGAGAGAGAAAAAGAGAAGCTGTGAGTGAGAGAGAGAAAAAGAGAAGCTGTGTGTGTGAGAGAGAGAAAGAGAAGCTGTGAGTGAGAGAGAGACAAAGAAATGCTGTGAGTGAGTGAGAGAGAGAAGCTGTGAGTGAGAGAGACTGAGAGAGAAAGAGAGTGTGAGTGACAGAGAAATACAAGCTGTGAGTGAGAGAGAAAGAGAGTCTGTGAGTGAGAGAGAGTTAAAGAGAATTTGTGAGTGAGAGAGAGAGAGAAAGAGAAGCTGTGAGTGACAGAGAAAGAGAAGCTGTGAGTGAGAGAGAGTGAGAGAAAAAAGAAGCTGTGATTGAGAGAGAGAGCAAGAAGAAGGTATCATTGAGAGAGAGAGGGAAAAAAGAAACTGTGAGTGAGAGAGAGGGAGAAAGAGAAGCTGTGACTGTGAGCGTGAGAGAGAGAAAGAGAAGCTGTGAGTGAGAGAGAGAGAAAGAGCTGTGAGTGAGAGAGAGAGAGAGAAAGAGAAAGAGAAGCTGTGAGTGAGAGAGAGAAAGAGAGAGAAAGAGAAGCTGTGTGTGTGTGTGTGTGAGAGAGAGAAAGTGAAGCTGTGAGTGAGAGAGAGAGAGATAGAATGAGAAGCTGTGAGTGAGTGTGAGAGAGAGAAGCTGTGTGAGAGAGAGAGAAATATAGAATGAGAAGCTGTGAGTGAAAGAGACTGATAGAGAAAGAGAAGCTCTGAGTGAGAGAGACAGAGAAAAGAGAAGCTGTGACTGAGAGAGAGAGAGAAAGAGAAGCTGCAAGTGAGAGAGAGAGATAAAGAGAAGCTGTGAGTGAGAGAGAGAGAAAGAGAAGCTGTGAGTGAGTGAGACGGAGAGAGAAATAGAAGCTGTGAGTGAGAGAGACAGAGAGAGAAAGAGAAGATGTGAGTGAGTGAGAGAGAGAGAGAGAGAACCTATGAGTGAGAGAGAGAGAGAAGATGTGACTGAGACAGAGAGATAAAGAAGCTCTGAGAGAGAGAGAAAGAGAAGCTGTGAGTGAGAGAGAGAGAGAATCTGTGAGTGAGAGAGAGAGAGAAAGAGAAGCTGTGTGAGAGACGCTGTGAGTGAGAGAGAGAGAGAAAGAGAAGCTTTGAGTGACAGAGAGAAAGAGAAGCTGTGAGTGAGAGAGGAGAAAGGGAAGCTGTGAGTGAGAGAGAGAAAGAGAGGCTGTGAGTGAGAGAGAGAGAGAAAGAGAAGCTGTGAGTGACAGAGAGAAAGAGAAGCTGTGAGCGAGAGAGAGAGAAGCTGTGAGTGACAGAGAAAGAGATGCTGTGAGTGAGAGAGAGTGAGAGAAAAAAGAAGCTGTGAGTGAGAGAGAGATAAAGAGAAGCTGTGAGTGAGAGAGAAAGAGAGAGAAAGAGAAGCTGTGAGTAAGAGAGAGATAGAGATAAAGTGAAGCTGTGAGTGAGAGAGAAAGAGAGAAGCTGTTACTGAGAGAGGGAAAAAGAGAAGCTGTGAGTGAGAGAGAGAGTAAAAAAGAAGCTGTGAGTGAGAGAGAGAGAAAGAGAAGCTGTGAGGGAGAGAGAGAGAGGGAGAGAAAGAGAAGCAGTGAGTGACAGAGAGAGTGAAAGAAGCTGTGAGTGAGAGAGAGAGGGAGGAAGAGAAGCTGTGAGAGAGAGAGAGAAAGAGAAAGAGAAGCTGTGAGTGAGAGAGAGAAAGAGAAGCTGTGTGAGAGATAGAGGGAGAAAAACAGAAGCTGAGTGAGACAGAGAGAGAGAGAGAAACAGAAGCTTTTAGTGTGTGAGAGAGAGAAAGAGAAGCTGTGAGTGAGAGAGAGAGAAAGAGAAGCTGTGAGTGAGAGAGAAAGAGAAGTTGTGAGTGAGAGAGAGAGATAAAGAGAAGCTGTGAGTGAGAGAGAGAGAGAAGATGTGACTGAGAGAGAGAGAGAAAGAGAAGCTGTGAGTGAGAGAGAGAGTAAAAAAGAAGCTGTGAGTAAGAGAGAGAGAGAAAGAGAAGCTGTGAGTGAGAGAGAGAGACGGAGAGAAAGAGAAGCTGTGAGTGAGAGAGAGAAAGAGAGAAGCAGTGACTGAGAGAGGGAAAAAGAGAAGCTGTGAGTGAGAGAGAGTGTAAAAAAGAAGCTGTGAGTGAGAGAGTGAGAGAGAGAAAGAGAAGCTGTGAGTGAGAGAGAGAGAGGGAGAGAAAGAGAAGCTGTGAGTGACAGAGAGAGTGAAAGATGCTGTGAGTGAGAGAGAGAGGGAGAAAGAGAAGCTGTGTGTGTGAGAGAGACAGAGAAAGAGAAGCTGCGAGTGAAAGAGAGAGTGACAGAAGCTGGAAGTGAGAGAGAGAGGGAGAAAGAGAAGCTGTGAGTGAGAGAGAGATAGAAAGAGAAGCTGCAAGTGAGAGAGAGAGATAAAGAGAAGCTGTGAGTGAGAGAGAGAGAAAGAGAAGCTGTGAGTGAGTGAGACGGAGAGAGAAATAGAAGCTGTGAGTGAGAGAGACAGAGAGAGAAAGAGAAGATGTGAGTGAGAGAGAGAGAGAGAGAGAAAGAGAACCTATGAGTGAGAGAGAGAGAGAAGATGTGACTGAGACAGAGAGATAAAGAAGCTCTGAGAGAGAGAGAAAGAGAAGCTGTGAGTGAGAGAGAGAGAGAATCTGTGAGTGAGAGAGAGAGAGAAAGAGAAGCTGTGTGAGAGAGGCTGTGAGTGAGAGAGAGAGAGAAAGAGAAGCTTTGAGTGACAGAGAGAAAGAGAAGCTGTGAGCGAGAGAGGAGAAAGAGAAGCTGTGAGTGAGAGAGAGAAAGAGAGGCTGTGAGTGAGAGAGAGAGAGAAAGAGAAGCTGTGAGTGACAGAGAGAAAGAGAAGCTGTGAGCGAGAGAGAGAGAAGCTGTGAGTGACAGAGAAAGAGATGCTGTGAGTGAGAGAGAGAGAAAAAAGAAGCTGTGAGTGAGAGAGAGAGAGAGAAGCTGTGATTTTGAGAGAGAGAGAGATAAAAGAAGCTGTGATTGAGAGAGAGAAAGAAGAAGCTATGATTGAGAGAGAAAGGAAAAAAGAAACTGTGAGTGAGAGAGAGAGGGAGAAAGAGAAGCTGTGAGTGTGAGAGTGAGAGACAGAAAGAGAAGCTGTGAGTGAGAGAGAGAGAGAAAGAGAAGCTGTGAGTGAGAGAGACAGAGAGAGAAAGAGAAGCTGTGAGTGAGAGGGAAAGAGAGAGAAAGAGAAGCTCTGAGTGAGAGAGAGAGAGAGAAAGAAAGAAAGAGAAGTTGTGTGTGTGTGTGAGAGAGAGAGAAGCTGAGAGTGAGAGAGAGGGAGAGAAAGAGAGGCTTTGAGTGAGTGAGAGAGAAAGAGTAGCTGTGAGTGAGAGAGAGAAAGAGAAGCTGTGTGTGTGAGAGAGAGAAAGAGAAGCTGTGTGAGAGAGAGAGAAAAAGAGAAGCTGTGAGTGAGAGAGAGAAAAAGAGAAGCTGTGTGAGAGAGAGAGAGAAAGAGAAGCTGTGAGTGAGAGAGAGACAAAGAAATGCTGTGAGTGAGTGAGAGAGAGAAGCTGTGAGTGAGAGAGACTGAGAGAGAAAGAGAGTGTGAGTGACAGAGAGAGAAATACAAGCTGTGAGTGAGAGAGAAAGAGAGACTGTGAGTGAGAGAGAGTTAAAGAGAATCTGTGAGTGAGAGAGAGAGAGAAAGAGAAGCTGTGAGTGAGAGAGAGAAAGAGAAGCTGTGAGTGAGAGAGAGAGAGAGAAGCTGTGAGCAAGAGAGAGAGAGAAGCTGTGAGTGACAGAGAAAGAGAAGCTGTGAGTGAGAGAGAGTGAGAGAAAAAAGAAGCTGTGATTGAGAGAGAGAGCAAGAAGAAGGTATGATTGAGAGAGAGAGGGAAAAAAGAAACTGTGAGTGAGAGAGGGAGAAAGAGAAGCTGTGACTGTGAGCGTGAGCGTGAGAGAGAGAAAGAGAAGCTGTGAGTGAGAGAGAGAAAGAGCTGTGAGTGAGAGAGAGAGAGAAAGAGAAGCTGTGAGTGAGAGAGAGAAAGAGAGAGAAAGAGAAGCTGTGTGTGTGAGAGAGAGAGAGAGAGAAAGTGAAGCTGTGAGTGAGAGAGAGAGAGATAGAATGAGAAGCTGTGAGTGAGTGAGAGAGAGAGAGAAGCTGTGTGTGAGAGAGAGAAATATAGAATGAGAAGCTGTGAGTGAGAGAGACTGATAGAGAAAGAGAAGCTCTGAGTGAGAGAGACAGAGAGAGAAAGAGAAGCTGTGACTGAGAGAGAGAGAAAAAAACAGAAGCTGTGAGTGAGACAGAGAGAGGGAGAAATAGAAGCTTTGAGTGAGAGAGAGAGAGAGAGAAGCTGTGAGTGAGAGAGAGAGAAAGAGAAGCTGTGAGTGAGAGAGAGAGAGAGAAAGAGAAGCTGTGAGTAAGAGAGAGATAGAGATAAAGCGAAGCTGTGAGTGAGAGAGAAAGAGAGAAGCTGTGACTGAGAGAGGGAAAAAGAGAAGCTGTGAGTGAGAGAGAGAGTAAAAAAGAAGCTGTGAGTGAGAGAGAGAGAGAGAAAGAGAAGCTGTGAGGGAGAGAGAGAGAGGGAGAGAAAGAGAAGCAGTGAGTGACAGAGAGACTGAAAGAAGCTGTGAGTGAGAGAGAGAGGGAGGAAGAGAAGCTGTGAGAGAGAGAAAGAGAAAGAGAAGCTGTGAGTGAGAGAGAGAAAGAGAAGCTGTGTGAGAGATAGAGGGAGAAAAACAGAAGCTGAGTGAGACAGAGAGAGAGAGAAACAGAAGCTTTTAGTGTGTGAGAGAGAGAAAGAGAAGCTGTGAGTGAGAGAGAGAGAAAGAGACGCTGTGAGTGAGAGGAAAAGAGAAAGAGAAGCTGTGAGTGAGAGAGAGAGATAAAGAGAAGCTGTGAGTGAGTGAGAGAGAGAAGATGTGACTGAGAGAGAGAGAGAAAGAGAAGCTGTGAGTGAGAGAGAGAGTAAAAAAGAAGCTGTGAGTGAGAGAGAGAGAGAAAGAGAAGCTGTGAGTGAGTGAGAGAGAGAGACGGAGAGAAAGAGAAGCTGTGAGTGAGAGAGAGAAAGAGAGAAGCAGTGACTGAGAGAGGGAAAAAGAGAAGCTGTGAGTGAGAGAGAGAGTAAAAAAGAAGCTGTGAGTGAGAGAGTGAGAGAGAGAAAGAGTAGCTGTGAGTGAGAGAGAGAGAGGGAGAGAAAGAGAAGCTGTGAGTGACAGAGAGAGTGAAAGACGCTGTGAGTGAGAGAGAGAGGGAGAAAGAGAAGCTGTGTGTGTGAGAGAGAGACAGAGAAAGAGAAGCTGCAAGTGAAAGAGAGAGTGACAGAAGCTGGAAGTGAGAGAGAGAGGGAGAAAGAGAAGCTGTGAGTGAGAGAGAGAGAGAGAGAGAAAGAGAAGCTGCAAGTGAGAGAGAGAGATAAAGAGAAGCTGTGAGTGAGAGAGAGAGAAAGAGAAGCTGTGAGTGAGTGAGACGGAGAGAGAAATAGAAGCTGTGAGTGAGAGAGACAGAGAGAGAAAGAGAAGCTGTGAGTGAGAGAGAGAGAGAGAGAGAAAGAGAAGCTGTGAGTGAGAGAGAGAGAGAAGCTGTGTGAGAGAGAGAGAAAGAGAAGCTGTGAGTGAGAGAGAGAGAAAGAGAAGCTGTGAGTGAGAGAGAGAAATATAAGCTGTGAGTGAGAGAGAGAGAAAGAGAAGCTGTGAGTGAGTGAGACGGAGAGAGAAATAGAAGCTGTGAGGGAGAGAGACAGAGAGAGAAAGAGAAGCTGTGAGTGAGAGAGACAGAGAGAGAAAGAGAAGCTGTGAGTGAGTGGGAAAGAGAGAGAAAGAGAAGCTGTGAGTGAGAGACAGAGAGAGAGAGAAGTTGTGTGTGCGTGAGAGAGAGAGAAGCTGAGAGTGAGAGAGAGGGAGAGAAAGAGAGGCTTTGAGTGAGAGAGAGAGAAAGAGTAGCTGTGAGTGAGAGAGAGAAAGAGAAGCTGTGCGTGAGAGAGAGAGAAAAAGAGAAGCTATGTGAGAGAGAGAGAAAAAGAGAAGCTGTGAGTGAGACAGAGAAAAAGAGAAGCTGTGAGTGAGAGAGACAGAGAGAGAAAGAGAAGCTGTGAGTGGGAGGGAAAGAGAGAGAGAGAGAAGCTCTGAGTGAGAGAGAGAGAGAAAGAAAGAAAGAGAAGTTGTGTGTGTGTGTGAGAGAGAGAGAAGCTGAGAGTGAGAGAGAGGGAGAGAAAGAGAGGCTTTGAGTGAGAGAGAGAGAAAGAGTAGCTGTGAGTGAGAGAGAGAAAGAGAAGCTGTGTGTGAGAGAGAGAGAGAAAGAGAAACTGTGTGAGAGAGAGAAAAAAAGAGAAGCTGTGAGTGAGAGAGAGAAAAAGAGAAGCTGTGTGAGAGAGAGAGAGAAAGAGAAGCTGTGAGTGAGAGAGAGACAAAGAAATGCTGTGAGTGAGTGAGAGAGAGAAGCTGTGAGTGAGAGAGTCTGAGAGAGAAAGAGAGTGTGAGTGAGAGAGAGAGAAATACAAGCTGTGAGTGAGAGAGAAAGAGAGTCTGTGAGTGAGAGAGAGTTAAAGAGAATCTGTGAGTGAGAGAGAGAGAGAAAGAGAGGCTGTGAGTGAGAGAGAGAAAGAGAAGCTGTGAGTGAGAGAGAGAGAAGCTGTGAGCGAGAGAGAGAGAGAAGCTGTGAGTGACAGAGAAAGAGAAGCTGTGAGTGAGAGAGAGTGAGAGAAAAAAGAAGCTGTGATTGAGAGAGAGAGCAAGAAGAAGGTATGATTGAGAGAGAGAGGGAAAAAAGAAACTGTGAGTGAGAGAGAGGGAGAAAGAGAAGCTGTGACTGTGAGCATGAGAGAGAGAAAGAGAAGCTGTGAGTGAGAGAGAGAGAGAAAGAGCTGTGAGTGAGAGAGAGAGAGAAAGAGAAGCTGTGAGTGAGAGAGAGAAAGAGAGAGAAATAGAAGCTGTGTGTGTGTGTGAGAGAGAGAGAGAGAAAGTGAAGCTGTGAGTGAGAGAGAGAGATAGAATGAGAAGCTGTGAGTGAGTGAGAAGCTGTGTGAGAGAGAGAGATATAGAATGAGAAGCTGTGAGTGAGAGAGACTGAGAGAGAAAGAGAAGCTCTGAGTGAGAGGGACAGAGAGAGAAAGAGAAGCTGTAACTGAGAGAGAGAGAGAGAGATAAAAACAGAAGCTGTGAGTGAGACAGAGAGACGGAGAAATAGAAGCTTTGAGTGAGAGAGAGAGAGAGAAAGAGAAGCTGTGAGCGAGAGAGAGGGAGAAAGAGAAGCTGTGAGTGAGAGAGAGAGAGAAAGAAAGAGAAGCTGTGAGTAAGAGAGAGAGAGATAAAGCGAAGCTGTGAGTGAGAGAGAAAGAGAGAAGCTGTGACTGAGAGAGGGAAAAAGAGAAGCTGTGAGTGAGAGAGAGAGTAAAAAAGAAACTGTGAGTGAGAGAGAGAGAGAAAGAGAAGCTGTGATTGAGAGAGAGAGGGAGAGAAAGAGAAGCAGTGAGTGACAGAGAGAGAGTGGAAGAAGCTGTGAGTGAGAGAGAGAGGGAGGAAGAGAAGCTGTGAGAGAGAGAGAGAGAGAGAAGCTGCGAGTGAGAGAGAGAGAGAGAAGCTGTGTGAGAGATAGAGTGAGAAAAACAGAAGCTGAGTGAGACAGAGAGAGAGAGAGAAAGAGAAGCTTTTAGTGTGTGTGAGAGAGAAAGATAAGCTGTGAGTGAGAGAGAGAGAGAAAGAGACGCTGTGAGTGAGAGAGAGAGAGAAAGTGAAGCTGTGAGTGAGAGAGAAAAATATAAGCTGTGAGTGAGAGAGAGAGAAAGAGAAGCTGTGAGTGAGTGAGACTGAGAGATAAATAGAAGCTGTGAGTGAGAGAGACAGAGAGAGAAAGAGAAGCTGTGAGTGAGTGGAAAAGAGAGAGAAAGAGAAGCTGTGAGTGAGAGAGAGAGAGAAAGAGAAGCTGTGTGTGTGTCTGTGTGAGAGAAGCTGAGAGTGAGAAAGAGGGAGAGAAAGAGAGGCTTTGAGTGAGAGAGAGAAAGAGTAGCTGTGAGAGAGAGAGAAAGAGAAGCTGTGCGTGAGAGAGAGAAAGAGAGAAGCTGTGTGAGAGAGAGAGAGAAAGAGAAGCTTGAGTGAGAGAGAGACAAAGAAATGTTGTGAGTGAGAGAGAGAGAAAGATAAGCTGTGAGAGAGAGAGAGAGAGAGAGAAGCTGTGTGTGTGAGAGAGAGAGAAGGAGAAGATGTGAGTGAGAGAGTGAGAGGAAGAGAAGTTGTGAGTGAGATGGAGAAAGAGAAGCTGTGAGAGAGAGAGAGAAGCTGTGAGCGAGAGAGAGAGAGAAGTTGTGAGTGACAGAGAAAGAGAAGCTGTGAGTGAGAGAGAGTGAGAGAAAAAAGAAGCTGTGATTGAGAGAGAGAGAGAGAGAAAGAAGAAGGGATGATTGAGAGAGAGAGGAAAAAAAGAAACTGTGAGTGAGAGAGAGGGAGAAAGAGAAGCTGTGACTGTGAGAGTGAGAGAGAGAAAGAGAAGCTGTGAGTGAGAGAGAGAGAGAAAGAGCTGTGAGTGAGAGAGAGAGAGAGAAAGAGAAGCTGTGAGTGAGAGAGAGAAAGAGAGAGAAAGAGAATCTGTGTGTGTGAGAGAGAGTGAATGAAGCTGTGAGTGAGAGAGAGAGGGAGAAAGAGAAGCTGTGAGAGAGAGAGAGACAGAGAAAGAGAAGCTGTGAGTGAAAGAGAGAGTGACAGAAGCTGGAAGTGAGAGAGAGGGGGAGAAAGAGAAGCTGTGAGTGAGAGAGAGAGAGAAAGAAAAGCTGTGAGTGAGAGAGAGAGAGAAAGAGAAGCTGTGAGTGAGAGAGAGAGAAAGAGAAGCTGTGAGTGAGAGAGAGAGAAAGAGAAGCTGTGAGTGAGAGAGAGAAATATAAGCTGTGAGTGAGAGAGAGAGAAAGAGAAGCTGTGAGTGAGTGAGACAGAGAGAGAAATAGAAGTTGTGAGTGAGAGAGACAGAGAGAGAAAGAGAAGCTGTGATTGAGAGAGGCAGAGAGAGAAAGAGAAGCTGTGAGTGAGTGGGAAAGAGAGAGAAAGAGAAGCTGTGAGTGAGAGAGAGAGAAAGAGAAGCTGTGAGTGAGAGAGAGAGAATGAGAAGCTGTGAGTGAGAAAGAGAAATATAAGCTGTGAGTGAGAGAGAGAGAAAGAGAAGCTGTGAGTGAGTGAGACTGAGAGAGAAATAGAAGTTGTGAGTGAGAGAGACAGAGAGAGAAAGAGAAGCTGTGAGTGAGAGAGACAGAGAGAGAAAGAGAAGCTGTGAGTGAGTGGGAAAGAGAGAGAAAGAGAAGCTGTGAGTGAGAGAGAGAGAAAGAGAAGCTGTGTGTGTGTGTGAGAGAGAGAGAAGCTGAGAGTGAGAGAGAGGGAGAGAAAGAGAGGCTTTGAGTGAGAGAGAGAAAGAGTAGCTGTGAGAAAGAGAGAAAGAGAAGCTGTGCGTGAGAGAGAGAGAAAAAGAGAAGCTGTGTGTGTGAGAGAGAGAAAGAGAAGCTGTGAGTGAGAGAGAGACAAAGAAATGCT
This sequence comes from Bradypodion pumilum, assembly GCA_035047305.1. Classification (NCBI taxonomy): domain Eukaryota; kingdom Metazoa; phylum Chordata; class Lepidosauria; order Squamata; family Chamaeleonidae; genus Bradypodion; species Bradypodion pumilum. The sequence continues at coordinate 266,340,995 of JAWDJD010000001.1, read as the reverse complement.
GTGAGTGAGAGAGAGAGAGAAAGATAAGCTGTGAGTGAGAGAGAGAGAGAAAGAGAAGCTGTGTGTGTGTGAGAGAGAGAAGGAGAAGATGTGAGTGAGAGAGTGAGAGGAAGAGAAGTTGTGAGTGAGATAGAGAAAGAGAAGCTCTGAGTGAGAGAGGGAGAGAGAAGCTGTGAGCGAGCGAGAGAGAGAAGCTGTGAGTGACAGAGAAAGATAAGCTGTGAGTGAGAGAGAGTGAGAGAAAAAAGAAGCTGTGATTGAGAGAGAGAGAGAGAAAGAAGAAGGTATGATTGAGAGAGAGAGGGAAAAAAGAAACTGTGAGTAAGAGAGAGGGGGAAAGAGAAGCTGTGACTGTGAGAGTGAGGTAGAGAAAGAGAAGCTGTGAGTGAGAGAGAAAGAGCTGTGTAGTGAGAGAGAGAGAGAGAAAGAGAAGCTGTGAGTGAGAGAGAGAAAGAGAGTGAAAGAGAATCTGTGTGTGAGAGAGAGAGAGAGAAAGAGAAGCTGTGAGTGAGAGATAGAGATAGAATGAGAAGCTGTGAGTGAGTGAGAGAGAAGCTGTGTGAGAGAGAGATATATATAGAATGAGAAGCTGTGAGTGAGTGAGACTGAGAGAGAAAGAGAAGCTGTGAGTGAGAGAGACAGAGAGAGAAAGAGAAGCTGTGACTGAGAGAGAGAGAAAAAAACAGAAGCTGTGAGTGAGACAGAGAGAGGGAGAAATAGAAGCTTTGAGTGAGAGAGAGAGAGAGAGAGAAGCTGTGAGTGAGAGAGAGAGAGAGAGAAAGAGAAGCTGTGGGTGTGTGAGAGAGAGAGATAAAGCGATGCTGTGAGTGAGAGAGAAAGAGAGAAGCTGTGACTGAGAGAGGGAAAAAGAGAAGCTGTGAGTGAGAGAGAGAGAGAGAAAGAGAAGCTATGAGTGAGAGAGAGAGAGAAAGAGAAGCTGTGAGTGAGAGAGAGAGAGAGAGAAAGAGAAGCTGTGGGTGTGAGAGAGAGAGATAAAGCGATGCTGTGAGTGAGAGAGAAAGAGAGAAGCTGTGACTGAGAGAGGGAAAAGAGAAGCTGTGAGTGAGAGAGAGAGAGAGAAAGAGAAGCAGTGAGTGACAGAGAGAGTGAAAGAAGCTGTGAGTGAGAGAGAGAGGGAGAAAGAGAAGCTGTGAGAGAGAGAGAAAGAGAAAGAGAAGCTGTGAGTGAGAGAGAGAAAGAGAAGCTGTGAGTGAGAGATAGAGGGAGAAAATCAGAAGCTGAGTGAGACAGAGAGAGAGAGAAAGAGAAGCTTTGAGTGAGAGAGAGAGAGAAAGAGAAGCTGTGAGTGAGAGAGAGAGAAAGAGAAGCTGTGAGTGAGAGAGAGAGAGAGAAAGAGAAGCTGTGAGTGAGAGAGAGAGACGGAGAGAAAGAGAAGCTGTGAGTGAGAGAGAGAAAGAGAGAAGCTGTGACTGAGAGAGGGAAAAAGAGAAGCTGTGAGTGAGAGAGAGAGTAAAAAAGAAGCTGTGAGTGAGAGAGAGAGAAAGAGAAGCTGTGAGTGACAGAGAGAGAGGGAGAGAAAGAGAAGCTGTGAGTGACAGAGAGAGTGAAAGAAGCTGTGAGTGAGAGAGAGTGGGAGAAAGAGAAGCTGTGAGAGAGAGAGAGAGAGACAGAGAAAGAGAAGCTGTGAGTGAGAGAGAGAGTGACAGAAGCTGGAAGTGAGAGAGAGGGGGAGAAAGAGAAGCTGTGAGTGAGAGTGAGAGAGAAAGAGAAGCTGCGAGTGAGAGAGAGAGAAAGAGAAGCTGTGAGTGAGTGAGAGAGAGAGAAAGAGAAGCTGTGAGTGAGAGAGAGAGAAAGAGAAGCTGTGAGTGAGAGAGACAGAGAGAGAAGCTGTGAGTGAGAGAGACAGAGAGAGAAAGAGAAGCTGTGAGTGAGTGGGAAAGAGAGAGAAAGAGAAGCTGTGAGTGAGAGAGAGAGAGAGAAAGAGAAGCTGTGTGTGTGTGTGAGAGAGAAAAGCTGAGAGGGAGAGAGAGGGAGAGAAAGAGAGGCTTTGAGTGAGAGAGAGAGAAAGAGTAGCTGTGAGTGAGAGAGAGAAAGAGAAGGTGTGCGTGAGAGAGAGAGAAAAAGAGAAGCTGTGTGAGAGAGAGAGAGAAAGAGAAGCTGTGAGTGAGAGAGAGACAAAAAAATGCTGTGAGTGAGAGAGAGAGAGAAAGAGAAGCTGTGAGTGAGGGAGAGAGAGAAAGAGAAGCTGTGTGTGTGAGAGAGAGACAGAAGGAGAAGATGTGAGTGAGAGAGTGAGAGGAAGAGTAGTTGTGAGTGAGATAGAGAAAGAGAAGCTGTGAGTGAGAGAGAGGGAGAAAGTGAAGTTGTGAGAGAGAGAGAGAGAAAGAGAAGCTGTGAGTGAGAGAGAGAGAGAAAGAGAAGCTGTGTGTGTGTGTGAGAGAGAGAGAGAAAGAGACACTGTGAGTGAGAGAGAGAAAGAGAAGATGTGAGTGTGAGAGAGAGAGAGATGCTGTGAGTGTGAGAGAGAGAGAGAGAGTCTGTGAGTGAGAGAGAGCATTTTCTCCTTGCTTTCATCCAGTCATTGTTTACAGTAGTGTTGCAAAGATGTTGCAAGGGCTGACGGAGAGGGCCACCTGGTCCAGGAATGGCCCGCAGAGGTTCGGAGTGACTGGCCACAAGGAAGGCATGTGAGACGAAATATGTGGTGAAGTCCAGTCCCAACCTAAGTCGGGTGGCATATTTATTGCCTTACGTCGGTGTCTCCGTGCCTAGAGGAACACATGACCCCATCAAAGAAGGCTAATGCAAACGTGTCATTTCTGGTGGTCAAGATAATACATGTATCCGGGCATTGCCTCATAGATTAATGGACAACCCGCAGCTGACTAAGATCTAGGTTTGGCGAGACCCATTGTTCTCAACCTATCGCGGAGCGCAGACATCCTGCCTCCGGAAAACTAACTTACTTAGCCATTGACTCATCTTGTTTGCCCACCCTAATCTTCGGCCAGAAGAAGAAGGGTGAGGTTTATCCTGTGGTCAGCAACTTTTTACCTTTGTCCTATTCCCTCTACAATCCTCCAGCCAAGGTCTTATGTATTGTTCCAATCATTAATCTAGCCCTGCTCCCAATTTCTTCTCCATCAAGGCCCGTGGTGGTCCTCAGCCGTGTGTGTAAGCGAGCGAACCTATCAGGAAAAGTTATGGCCAATTTATGAATGCAGGCATCTCCAGATGGAGTTGTTGCCCTTTAGGAAAGAACTAAAAACCTGGCTGGCGGGCCAAGTTTGGGGTGCAGGTAGAGGGGTGGTTTCCGTTGGGTGATTGATAAAGAGGAGTATGCCTTCCCCCACGGTTCCATCGGTATCTGCACCCCTTTTTAGGTGGTGGGTTTTTAATTCTGTATGTTTTTATCTGTTTTTATCTGTTTTATCTATGATTGTGAACCAGCCTGAGTCGGCTTTGGTTGAGTGGGCAGTATAGAAATTTAATAAGATAAAATAAATAAATAAATAAATACCATATTCCCCCTTGTTTTACTGTTTAAATCCGTCTGGCTGAGAGCTTGGTAGATATAGGGCATAATTTGTCTAGGTGTGAGAGTCTCTCGTCGTCTCCGCCATGAGGTACACATGGAGAAAAGTGAAGGGATGCAATGTGCGAAACAGCAAAGCGTAATCCCCACTACCACAATGCCAGCAATAGCTTTAAATGTTGCTTGTAACTACCTCCATGGCAACCATGACGAGAGGTCGTTCCACCACCCCCAGTTGGCATCCTGTCGGACATGTTGCACGATGGTGTCAAGTTTGGTGACCTGACTCTGGATCTTGTGTGAATTATCAGTGAGGTTAAAACAGCACATATTGCGGACTGATTCACAGCCCACATGGTGAAAGAGCAACAAATAATCAATTGCTGCTCGGCTATCCAAAACTGCATGTCTCAATTCAGCCTGCTCTCGGTTAAGCATGGCAATGGCTGATGATGTGTGCTTAATGGCCCTAGCTAGTGCGCACGCCAGCTGGCTGATTGTACGTACATTTCCCACCACCAAACGGGGCACCCCTATAATGCTGACCGCTAAAGAGATGTACTCTGCCTTGCTAAGCAATCTTATGTCACTGTCGCATGTCTCATCTAGCCGGGCCACCCTTGTGGGCTGTGCTGGCCTTGGGGTGACCGGGTTTGGGGTGATCATTTCCCTTTCGGGGAGTACTAGTGAGAAGCGACTCACACAACAGTATGAGTCAGATATATGAGCTGGAATGTAGTTCCAAGTCTGTTGGTTGCAAGTAAAAAACCATCCTGTGGGCAAAATGACATTAGCATACACATAACTGATAGACTCTGGTCGGTTACATTTCCAAGTCTGTTTCCCGGGGCTCAGGCAACGGTGACGTGGCCCTTTGGCTGTGGCGTAGCCGGTCATCCTGGCACAGGGCGTGCTTGGCCTAATGGCTGCCCAAGGTATGTAAAGGGTAACTGCATCGGCGGGCAAAGTCTTTGTTACCTGAGTCCCCCAGTTTGCGTAAGTCACGTATGTGATTCGATGGTGGTGCCCAAATAAGCGCACCCATTCCATATCCTCAGCCTGATCTCCTGGTGCATGGCAGACTGGGATAATGCATGTACTCAATAAAGAAGAAGTGTCCATGGTCTGCTTTAAGCCGAAGTTCGACTGGTTGACAAGTCCGGCCAGTCTCTCCCAGATGTTGTACTGGAGCCTGGCAGTAAGTTCCCCATCAGGCGCTAAGTTCCCACCAGTGGCTTGAACCCCCCCCCCCCCATAAGCAGGGAAAGGATCAAGACTATCGTTAGGGAATTGTAAGTGATCTGAGCCAAGACCACAGCTACCATGTTGTGCGGAGTGGGCTCAGCATGGTTCTCTTGCAAAATGGTCATGGCATCACCACACAGGGTTTTGATCATTCCCCATGTCACTCTCGGCTCCTCCGTCCTGGGTCATTGTGGTTGGTGTTGCATACCCCGCCTCCATCCCATCATCAGGTCTATCTCATCCATCTCTGGCAATGGGTTCGGGGCAGCCTGGTTCCATGCCATGCGGTTCGAAATACGGCTTCACACAGTGGTCCAGAATCCAAATGATACGTGTAGGAGACATGATCACTGCATTCCCTCTCCCCCAGGTCACCAGGGGTGCCGAACCCTTCCAAGAGGGATCTGGCGGGACCCTGAATTTAACCATGGGATGTGGGAGAGCTTCCCGGCTTCGAAAATGCTTCTCCTGTGGAGTGCAGTCAGCAAAAATATTTAAGTGATTGTATGTGAATAATACTTTGTGTAGGAGTTGCTTTGCCTGTCCTTGACTCTTAGGGGGGACTATTTCCTCCCTTTCTGTTTGTTTTTCAATGTAGGACTTTAATGTCAATTTCACCCAATCGACAATAGCTTGTCCTTGGGGATTGTATGGAATGCCAAATGTGTGCTTTATGTCCCAGGTGGCTAGGAATGTGGCTAGCTGTCTGGAACTATAAGCTGGTGCGTTATCTGTCTTCAAGAGACCTGGTTTGCCCATGGTCACGAAGCAAGACAATAGGTGTTGCTCTATATGGGTCGCAGTTTCCCCCTTCTGGGCCGTGGCCCAGATGAACTGCGAGAATGTATCAATGGAGACGTGCATATACTGTCATCTCCCAAATTGTGTAACGTGTGTAACGTCCATTTGCTAAATTTGGTTAGCTTCTGTCCCTCATGGGTTTATCCCCCATGAGGGGCCGCCCGGCGCTCCTGCATATTGCGGGCAAGAATGCATGATGCCTTGTGCTTGTGACAATGGCAGGTTAAACTGCCAAGCTAGAGCTTTGGCATTCTGATGAAAGAATGCATGGTTCTGGATGAGGGTCGTAAAGACTCCCGAGACTAATATTTGATGCGCTTCTTTAACCGCTGAGTCAGCCCTGCTGTTGCCTTCTGAAATGGGACCAGGTAGATTCTGGTGACTCCTAATATGAGCAACATACAAGGCTTCCCTGCAATGTTGCAAATGGAATTGCATGGTCAGGAATAAGCTTAACAAATTCCTGTCTATGGCCGGAGTGATGTAAGCTCCTGGCAAGTAGTGAATCAAGTTCCGGATGTACTGGCTGTCCGTAACTATATTCAATGGCTCCTGATCAAAAGTTCTTTTTTTTGGGGGGGGAGAAATCTTTTAATAGTTTATTAATATAATATTTTTATTTATTTCAAAAAAAGCAAAAAAAATACAACTAACAAACATACAGAAAGGAAAAAAACAATAACAATACAATACAATATTACATCAAACTCATAGAAAATAGCACTTGATAGTAATTAAACTAGTTATTTACAATAAAATCCACAATATCAAATACCCACATTATAGGTTATTACTATAACCATAACAATCATAAAAGTTTTCAGTGCTACAACTGTTTTTTATTTCTTTACAAATTACACAACACCCAGTGAATATTTACAATGCCCGGAGAGTTTGGTATCTATATCATCTCCAAAAACCACTTTGAGATGGTACAGGTCCAAAACTGTCCCTTGCCATAAGAGAATGATCCACAAACGGCTTCCAAATACTCCAAAACCTATTTTCTTTTAATTTATCCCTTTTTACTTTTATCTCCCATGTCAGTTTGTCATTCAATGCTAAACTCCACATTTCCTTATACCACTCTCCAGTCTCTATAAATACATCATTTTTCCAATTTCTGGCAATACATTGTCTACCTGTAGTTAACATAATTTCCAATAATTCTTTTTCCTCCTTATTTAAACCCATACCTTCCACATTTGTTAATAGAATGGTACCTGACACCAACTTAATTCTTTTACCCATTATTTCCCCAATCTCTCCTTCTATTCTTCTCCAAAATTCATTTATTTTTTTGCAACTCCACCACATATGTTCATAAGATCCAACTGTTTCTTTGCATCTCCAACATAAATTATCCCTTTTATTATCCATCTGGTGAAGCCTCAGTGGTGTCAAGTACCATTGCCACAGCATTTTAAAATTATGTTCCTTAATTCTTACTGACATTGTTCTCATTATCCTCTTTTTCCATTTATTTCTCCATTCAACATCTCCTATTTTTATATTCAAATTTTGTTCCCACTTCCGTTTCAAATCTTCCTGTGGATCTTTACCCTTATTCAGTATAATATAAAGTTTGCTTACTAGACCCTTAATGTTCTTTTCCCCTTTTCTGATCTTTAATACCAATTCTTCAAATTCGGTCTTTGTTCTATCCATCCCTACTTCTCTTCTATATTTATTCCAATTCTCAACCTTCAATTTCTGAAACCAGTCCAATTTTAACTTTTCAAATATTTTTTTTCCTCTTGGTTTCATCATCACAGACTTTTAACCAATCCTTCAATAGAGACATTTCATTTTTATCCAATATTTCCTTTTTTTTCCTTATCTATTTTTATCGGAAACCACACCATATCAGTCAATTCCAAAATTGGAGAGAGATTTGGGACCATATCCTTCTTTACTCTTTTCCACACCTCCATGAGCCCTCTCATCATAGTATTACTTGTCTTTATCAATTTATCCTTTATTCCCAAGAATATCATTTTGCCAATATTCCTGTATTCTTTCATCTCCAATTCCTCCCAAATTGCCTTTTCTCTTGCCAAGATCTTCACGACATTCTTAATTTGGAATGCTCGATAGTATGCTAACAAATTTGGCATACCCAAACCCCCTTCTTTCTGAGATAAGTACCAGAGCTTCTTTGGAAGTCTAGATTTTTTGCCTCCATTACAAAAATTATTGAGCATCTTTTGAAACTCATTGATTTCCTTCTCCTTCAAATGGATCGCAAGTGCGTGAAATAAAAAAATAATCTTTGGCAGCAATATCATTTTGCAAATTGCAATCCTCCCAAACCATGACAATTTCAACTTTTGAAACTCTTGTAATTTGTTCTTAAATTCTACTTTCAAACTGTCATAATTCAATCTTTTAAGTTCTTCCAATTTGTTTGAAATAGTTATCCCCAAATATTTCAACTTTTCTTTAATTTGTATATTAAATGTCCCCACTATCTTTCCCATCTCCTTTACCCCCATATTACACAGCATCAATTCTGATTTATCCCAATTTATCGTCAATCCAGTTATAGCCTCAAATTCCTGTAGTTGGTCTTTAATCCTATCCATTACCACCTCTGGATGTTTCACCATTAACAACGTATCGTCTGCATACATACTCACTTTATTACCCAATATCCCTTCTATGTTTGGATCATCCCTTATACTTTTAGCTAATATTTCCATTGCCATAATAAACAGGATAGGAGATAGTGGACAGCCCTGCCTGGTACCTGCCTCAAGCTTTACTTCATCTGTAACCTCCTCGTTTACTCTGATCCTAGCACTCCCTTTTTGGTATAATAGATCAATTACCCTTCTAAATCTATCCCCAAATCCATAATTTCTAACTATTTCCTTAATTGAAGACCATTGTAGTGCATCAAATGCCTTAAAAATGTCTAATGATAATAAACCCACCTTTTCCTTTGTTTGATTAACATTGTCAATTAGATCTAATACTCTTCTAGTCAAGTCAGCCATGTGCCTACCTTTTAAAAAACCAACTTGATCAAAATTTATATATTCCCCCATAAAACTGTTTAAATGGTTAGCCAATATTGCTGTGAAGATCTTGGCATCCTGATTTATAAGAGAAATTGGTCTGTATGATTCCACCTTTTCCATATTCTTTCCCGGTTTTGGCAGCAGAACGATTATGGTACTATACCATGAAGTCGGGATTTGTCCTCCATCTAAAATATAATTGTATAGCTTCACTAACTTTGGGACCACAACATCTTTAAATTCTTTATAAAATTCTGTCGATAATCCATCGTCACCCGGGGCTTTCCCCATCTTCAACTCACTAATTACCTCCTTTACCTCTTTATCAGTAACCCTTTCCTCCATTTTTTCTCGATGTTCCTGCTTTATTCCATTCCCTAACTGTCTTTCCAAGATTAAGCCTCTCCACATCTACCTCCTTTTTTGCATATAATGCTTGATAAAATTCCTTCACAATTTTACATTTATCCTTATTCTTATTACACCTTAACCCTTGTTTATTAACCAACACCCCGATTTCTCTTTTTTCCCTTTTAGCCTTAGCTGCTCTTGCTAGTAATCTTGAATTTTTATTACTAAATTCAAAATATTCTCTATTTAAATAAATCAAATCTCTTTTAACTTTGTCAATATCCTTACCCATTAACTCTGCCTTAAGTCTTTGCAATTTAGCAAAAGTTTTTTTATCTTTACTTTTTGAATGGTCATCCTGTAACTGCTTTATTTCTTTTTCTTTTTCTATCTGATCTACCTTATAACTTTTATATTTAATACTCGGCAACTTTATACTTTCCCCTCTGAGAACCGACTTCATGGTATCCCAAACAACGTTAAAATTAACTTCATTATTGTCGTTCCACTGCCAACTTTCTTTCCACCTTTCCATGATTTGCTCTTTACATTTTTGGTCTTTAAATAGGTTAGGATCATACCTCCAACTTCTTCCTCTTCTAATATCTTTTTGTAGTTTCAGTTCCAAAAGTACTTTGGCATGGTCTGATTCCTTAAAGATCCCAATTTCCATTCCCTCAATATTTTAAATCAAATTTTCTGTAAGAAAAACGTAATCTATTCTCGAGTAGGTCCCATGGACATGTGAAAAAAAAGAATATGCTCTTTCCGAGCCCTTGATCTCTCTCCAAGAGTCCTTCAAACCCAACTCAACCATCCATTTATCTAAAACCTTCCCTTTCAAGCCAATTCCACATCTTGCTAAGTTTGTACAGTCTAAATCTGACCTTATCAAATTAAAATCTCCAGCCACAATAGTTTTTGCGACATTTTCTAGCTCCACTACTTTACGAACCTTTTCTAAGAAATCCACTTGATGATCGTTTGGAGCATATATATTTACCAACATAATTTCCTCGTCTTCTATTTTTCCTCTTACAATCAAATATCTACCCTCTTGATCAGCAACACTAATTTTTTAGAAATCATAATTGCCACTCCTCTCGCTTTTGAAGTACCAAACGCCATCTCATAGTGTTGAATCCATCCCAAAAAGAGTTTGTTCGTGTCTTTTGACTTCTGGTGTGTTTCCTGTAAGAACACTATATTGGGTCTATCTTTCTTCAATGCCAATTCCAACCTCCGCCTCTTAAGAACAGAGCCTGTACCCTTCACATTCCAGGTTAATATTTTAATATTTCCCATAATCTATTTCCTTTCTAACTTCTAAACTCTCCATTGGGCGTGCCATCACCAACCCCTTCCCCCAAAAACACACAGATCTACATTAAACACACACTATCGCTCTCCCCACTTTCTTCAAAAAAAGGACGCCTTCGACAACCAAAGAGGAGAGAGGGGGGACATGCAAGATGTGCCTACCAACCAGTGCTACGCGCTACTCACCCTTCTATATTGCTTAAATAATATATTTTTTATTGATATATTTCTCATTACTCCTTACTTGCCTCCTCCTCCACCATGATCAACGACAGCTCCTCCTCTTCCTTTCCCTGCGGTGTTCCACCTGTGGCACCACCAGCCTCTGCCCTCTCATACTCCCTCCCTAGAGCACCCGATTCCAACAGTTCTTTCTTAAAATTTATCCACTCTTCTGGACCTGTTTTTACCAACTCCAACAAACTCAAATACTCCAATGGATCGGTCCCTTCATCAATTACTTGCATTCTTTTCTCATAAAAAAAGCGCAATTGCTGTGGAAATCTCCAGTTATACCTTATATTTTTACTCATCAACAATTTGGTTACAGGTCTCATCTTATATCTCCACGTTCTTTCTTTCAATGAGATATCATTATATACTTCTACGTCAGAACCATCAAATTTCAGGGCATCGGGCCCAGCTTGTTTCAAAAAAGCCATTACTCTAACCTTATCACCCCAGTTTGCAATTTTTACCAAAACATTTCTTTGAACCACTTTCCCTCTTCTTGGGCCCACCCTGAATGCACTTACAATATCTTCCTGTACAAATTCCTTTCCCATATTCAAACCATTTAACCACTGAACCACTCTTTCTCTTAGCTGGTCCGGTGTCCGTTCAACCACCTGACGGATCACAATGTTCTGCTTTCTCATCATATCTTCCACAGCATCAATCCTTTTCTCATGTTCTTCCAATTTCAGCTTATTCTCCCGCACCGTCTCCTGAGTCCCTTTTATTTCCTTTTTTATAACATTTACCTCACTTTGAACCAATTTCACATTTCCTTCTATTTTTTGCAAACTTAAGTCCACTTTTTTTGAGAAATCTGCAACAGATGATACCACCTTATCTTGTTTTTTCATCATTTCATTTCTGTCTTTCACCCTTGATTCCTCATTCTTCTCCAATTTCTGGAACAATTTTCCAATTTCCACCATAATTTGGGTTTGATCATAAGGCTCAGGTGGCGGTGATGAAGACTGAGGGACCTCTTCCATTGGTGCTTTTTCTTTCCTCTTAGACTTCACAACTGGTTCTTCCTCTTTTGCTTTCCCTCTTGTACCTTTATCCATGATGACACCCAATCAAAGAGTCCAGCGTTGCAGAACGTTGCAAAATCGTAGTCAATCCAAACAAGCTTGTATCACTGCAACCACTAGTGCCACCTATCCAAGCAAGTCAGACGAAGCTTTTAGGGAGGAAGAAATCCAGCGAAATCCAGCGAAAAATTAATTACTGTAATCCACAGAAAAAACAGGAACCGGAGTGTACTCCAAACAAAAAGAAAAAAAGAATAATCCACATCCAACCCATTTCCCCAAAGCAGGCAGTCCAAATATTCACCCTCCAAACCACAAAAGTAAAAGCTCCAAGGAAATGGTCACCCAGATTTTTTCATTTGAGTCAAAGACACAAGGGAGGGGGGTGAGAAGAAAAAAAGCCCAAAATCCAAGCAACGCGAGAAAAAAAAACAGGAGGAGCAATATATCCAAAGAAGAAAAAAAATGTTATTTATAATCCACACGGTGAGGGAATAAAAAGCAAGTTAATCCTTCTCTTAAGGCGAACGAATCAAAGCGCCCTTTTCCAGCGGGTACGTTAACTTCAGGAGGAAACCCCCCTTCTTCCTCTGTGTGTCGGCAGACTTTCCCCTCACTCCTCAGGTTCGAAACGCACTGAAACCCTCAAAAACTAGAGCTCAGACAAAAACATCTTTAACCGCTTTACTGTCGCCAAAACACGCCGCGGTTCTCCTGGAACTCAGGGAGACCATAAACCAAAACACAGTCACTTTCGATTTCCAGGGCCGCCGCCATTAACGGGTCAACAGCCCGATTTTATCCATTTCCACTTCCACTTCCAAGTCCGAGCTCTTCTAAGCAAAATCCCCAGTTAGCTTTAACTTTTCCAAGTAGACTTTCATGAACTTATGTAAAATTGTTTTCTTGCCGATTTTACTGCCGCCTCGAATCTCCACCGTCTCGCTGGTCCCGTTCTCGGCTCCTCAGCAGGGAAAGCTGCGGCTTCCGTCGCAAGCCTCACCTACCGAGAAAACCTCCCAAACTTCGACTGCCCGACTTCAAAACTTTCCAAAAAGGCAGGCAGGAGTCTTATCGACAAAAAATCCCACTTTAAAATTTCCCCACTTTACTCGTTCACATTAATTACCACTTTGGTAAGCGCGAGCGCCCAGATCAAGATGTTACTCGTCGGCCATCTTAGCCAAGCCCCCCATCAAAAGTTCTTAAGGTGAGGTTCACTGCTGCCAATTCCACTCTCTGAGCTGATTTCTGCGGAAATGTCAGTAGCGTTCTCCAAGCCTGCTCTTCATACTAAGTGAGAACCCCATATATTTTCCCCCATCTGTGAATACTGTCTTGGCCCCCTGAAGTGGAGTCAGAGACAGCATGTTTTGGAATTCAACTGTCTCAGTCTGAAGTGAGACAAGTCTGGGATCCCTTGGCAAATGATATGCCAAGTTGCCTTTAAAACCTTCTAATGCAATCGGAAGGGTATCTCCGAGCTGCATTAGCTGGCGTGTCTGTTCCTTATTAAAGGGCATGACTATCTTGGCTAAATCATGTCCTGAAATGTCCCTAGCTCTAAGCCTTCCCTTGTGGATGACTGTGGCTACCAGTTCTTGCAGAGGAACGATGTTCCTGGAAGTGGTATGTGGTAAATATACCCATTCCATGATGTTCACCCCCCGGCTGGAGTCTGTGCCTAGAGCTCCAGTGAACATGATGCCTGTTCTAATGATGTGCAGGTTTAGCATGGGGGTGAATGACCCCCCACCAATCCGGTCCACCCAGCAGTGGCTGAGGATGTGATTGACTTCCTGGAGAGTTTGTTTTGCCTCTCTCAGGATTTGAATTCAATCTTCCGGCTGTTTTCCTAGCGTTAGCAGCAAAAAAAGCAGCTTTAAAAGATCGGTGCTAATTCTAAAATATGGTCTTGCCCAATTAATGTTACCTAGAATTTGTTGGAGTTCCACTAATGTTACGGAGTCTTTGAGGTTGATTTTAGGTAAAATCAGTGCTGCAAAAGAATGGAGTAACTGATGTTCCAAGTACGATTAGGGTTCGGTTCTCTGAACTTTTTCTGGGGCAATTATCAAGCCTTTGTCCCCCAATGAGTTTTGGAGGTCACAAAATATGTCCCCGCCCAATTTGGGCGCTGTGATCAATATGTCATCCATGAAATGGCAAACCAAGACTTTGGGGTGCAGGTTCTGGAACTTTTCCAATGCCTCGTGGACATAGATTTGGCACAAGGTGGGCAAGATGAGCATTCCTTGTGGCAAAAATTTCCACGCATAACGTTGGGTTGGTTCCCTGTGATTGGTGACTGGTACAGTAAAAGCGAACCTTTCCCTGTCCCTAGGATCTAAAGGGATGGTGTAAAAACAGTCCTTTAAGTCTACAATTAGGATCTCCCACCCTTCGGGGATCATATTGGGATTGGGTATCCCACATTGAAGCGGATCCATGGGCTGAATGCATTTATTGATTTCTCTCAAATCATGCAGACATCGCCACTTTCCGGACTTCTTTTAATGACAAAAATCGGTGAATTCCAGGGACTGGTAGATGGTTCTATGTGTCCCGCTTCTAGCTGCTCTTTAACGAGCTGTTATAAAGCCTCTAACTTTTCCCCAACTATGGGCCATTGTTCCACCCACACCGGCTCATCTGTGAGCCATTTGAGCAGTAGGGCCATTACCCAAAAGTTAGGGTCGCACGATAATGTTGTAGAATGTCCCTCCCCCAGAGGTTGACAGGCACATTCAAAATGTGTGGTCGGATGACCGTTGTGCTGTCAGCCCCCGGGATGGAGACTTCCACCCAGTCTCGGCTTCTGTAAGCTTCCTGAACTCCTCCTACTCCTCACACATCTGCAACTGACTCAATGGCCCACTCTGGGGGCCACAATTTCTGGCTGATCATGGTGATGTCAGCTCCAGTGTCGAGAAGCCCGTCAAAATGTCTTTTGTTTAAAAATACCTTAAAGACTGGTCCCTGCTTCCACTCTATGTTCTTTTACACTGTCACTATGATCTGGTATCCTTCTACTGCCCCTTCCTCTCTCAGGTGGTTTGCTGACCCGAATCCTGAGCTTCCTCTGCTCACTTCCTTGCCTCTACCTGGCAGATGACATGGAACCATGATCAGTTGCGCTATTGAATCACCTTTGCTGACTGTTTGGGGTAGGTGTGTCCACAGCTGGAGTTTGAGTATGCCTATGTAATCGGAGTTTATGACTCCTGGGACCATGAAGATCCCTTTTTCCCTGCATTGCTATGAGGCAGGACCAATCCTATGGTGTCTGGGGGCAGAGGACCCTTGTACTGGGAATTGACTTGGTAGACTAAGCCTGGCAGGTTGCATGTAATGTCCTCCTGGCATTCCAAGTCTAGCCCTGCACTGCCCTTGTTCCCTGCCCGTGCCTCGGAGCTGCTGGGAGTGATGCTGGGTGAAATTAATGGGAGGTCCACTCTGGAGCTTCCAGAGTGGCTGTTGCCTCTATTTGAACCAGGGCTAGAGACATGCCCATGTTCCAGTTTCCCAAATTGGGATACTGGTTGGCCCAATGGAAGCCGCTGTGGCATCTGGGACACTGGGTAGATGGTACCGCTGGGTGGCCCAATGGCTGGCCACCCCCTTGTGGGTTTTTTCTGACCTGCACTCTTTGGCAAAGTGCCCAACCTTGCCACACTGGTGGCAAGCTCCCTTGGTCCTTTTGGGTTTGTTCCCCCCTTGCACTGCCTCTGCTAACAGCCCCATTTTGTAGGAGTCTGTTCCAACATCAGCACAAGCCCTGATCATGTTGGTAAGCATCAGATCAGGTAGGTGACTCATAGCCTGCAAGATTTTGTGGCAATTGAGATTGCCGTTGTCTTTGGTCAACTTCATCATGAGCTCTTCTTGGGCATCTTGGTTATCTATCTGCCTACTGATGGCTTCCTCTAATCTGTTAATGAAATCCATGTAGGGCTCTTGTGCTCCCTACTTGATGGCTGTGTAGTTCTTAGCGCCCTTGCCAGTGGCTGGCTCCTTGAGATATGCCGTAAAGGCAACTTCAGATGCTAGCTGGAGTGTGGCTGCTGGCAGAACGGACTGCACCTGGATGGTTTCAAATTGGCCGGAGCCAAAAAGTTGCTCGGGTATAACTGCGTCTCCCATCCGGGCAGCCCTTGCCTGCGCTTCCAGCCAAAACTAACTGTTCCATAAGAGGTACTGGCTAGGGTTCAGCATCATCCGCATCATGGCCTTCCAGTCATGAGGGATGAGCATGGTGGATTCTACCAACTGCTGGAACATGCCCCTTGTGAATCTGCTTTGGAGCCCTGTATCTGTGATGGTTTTTCAGATTTCAGAAAGCAATTTATATGGGATAGGCATGTATACTGCCACCTGATCGCCCGTGAGGGCATCCGTCTCTAAGCGGACTGGACATAGCTGTTGGAGCTCGGCCAATTCTTCAGCCAGGATTTCCCCTTTGTGTGTTTTCACCTCTACCATGCACTGAAAGGGACTTTTGGCGACCTGGGAAGCGCCAGCGCTTCCTAGGCTGTCTCCCACTCCCACGGCATCTGCAGCTGCCACGGAAGAGGAGTACCCCATCCCCTCATGCTTAAACTGAATGGTCAGATAGAGACTCGCTGAGGCAGGAGGTTCCTCGTACGCTGGGGGTCTCTCGATCTCTATCCAGGCTGGACTAACTGCGGAAATGATCTGTCTACACTTGCTCCATGTCCCTATGATTTTAGCGGGTGCTCGGGGCTCCGTCTTAAGGCAGTCCCCTACTCTATCCCAAGTCTCTGGGTCCAGCATGCCTGCTTCTGGGTAGGACAAACAATGCTCCCTCAGATACATCATGAGTTCCGCTAGGCTTTGGCTATGAATGCTAATATGATGTAGCCTGGCCAGGTGCTTGAGCTCATCCCTATGATGAATCTTGCTGGATGAATCTTGCCCCTCTAAGCAAGCCCCCACATTACATTTTTACATTACATTTTACATTACAGCGTGCCTTAGGCAATAAGTCGGGTGATGTGGGTGCACAAGACGTGGCCTCAGGTCTGGGTAGGATTGTGGTCTTGGCTACTGTGGGCTTTCTTCAGCCTCTGCCGATGGGATCAGGGCTCACAGCTCACCCCGATGTGGAACGTGTCCGTTCCAATGATGCTTTGGGTTGCTGCCGAGCTTGCGGTTAGCGCTGCCTTCCTTGCTGTGAGAGATTGCGGTCTCGGCTGGAGACAGCGCTGGCCTCTGCTGATCGAGCTGATTTCTGATCGGGCTAACGTCCCGATCGGAGCTTCTCTGCAGCCTCCGGGGAGAGTCACGTCGGAGTGTGGCCCTAGGAGTAGGACCATGCTGTGGCCCCTTAGGATCACATCGAGGTCACCAGATGTTGCAATGGTGTTGCAAGGGCCGACAGAGAGGGCCACCTGGTCCGGAAATGGCCCACCGAGGTTCGGAGTGACTGGATGCAAGGAAGGTATGTGAGATGAAATGTGCGGTGAATTCCAGTCCCGACCTAAGTCGGGTGGCATATTTATTGCCCTACCTTGAGGTCTCCTTGCCTAAAGGAACACGTGACCCCGTCACAGAAGGCTAATGCAAACATTGCATTTCTGGTGGTCAAGATAATACCTGTATCCGGGCATTGCCTCATAGATTAATGGACAACCCACAGCTGACTAAGATCTAGGTTTGGCGAGACTCATTGTTCTCAACCTATCGCGGAGCGCAGACATCCTGCCTCCGGGAAACTAACTTACTTAGTCCTTGACTCATCTTGTTTGCCCACCCTAATCTTCGACCAGAAGAAGAAGAGTGAGGTTTATCCTATGGTTAGCAACTTTTTACTTTTGTCCTATTTCCTCCGCAATCCCCCAGTCAAGGTCTTATGTATTGTTCCAATCATTAATCTAGCCCGCTCCTAATTTCTTCTCCATTAAGGCCCGTGATGGTCCTCAGCCATGTGTGTAAGCAAGTGAACCCATCGGGAAAAGTTATGGCCAATTTATGAATGCGGGAATACTACACAGTAGCTTGTACAAAATGGATGATCGGCCGCATGGCTGCAGATTAACACTGTGCCGCATGATGGGACATGTTAAGATTTAAACCTGCACTTCATAAAGTTTTCAAAAGTTAAAAACTTGTTGTATGGTTTGTCCCCTAAAATCAGGGTTGTTTGACATATTTTTGTAATGTATTTAGGCTTTAGAGAATGATTTCTTAAAGTTCTGTCAGTTTCCTATCTGTTTCCTTGACTTTGCCCTGAAGTCTGTGCTGTTACAGTTCAATGTATCTCTATGGAAATGATGTTGTACGAGGCATCGCGGCAAGGATTTGGACGTCGTATGAGGCATTGTGGCTAGGATTTTGCATGCCTCATACAACGTCCAAATCAGTATAAAGTCCAAACTTGTGGAACCAAGTTTGGACATTGTATGAGGTATCACTTATGAATAATATTAAATCATCTAAACTCTGCAATTGAATCTCTTTAAATTCCAGAAGAAGTAGGCTTTAGGCTTGGCAAAAGGTGCATGCACTGCTCAAATCTTAAATTTAACCCAATATATAGAAGATGGTTTTTAAAACACTAAACTCTTTAGACTAGCATTTGTTGACTTTGCAATGGCGTATAATACTGTCCACCATAATTATTTGCTCAGAAAGCATTACTTTTTAAAAAAATATTTTTATTAAATTTTATAAATAAGACCATACAATACATATATCCAAACTTAGCATTACATACAAACTGTACTTTCATACAGACATAAGCATACGATCGCCCCTCTACTCTCACCTGTGCTAACCCCACACATCACCTTGTGCTGTACATAATGGGAGTTTGCAATCCCTTCCTTTTAGTTTATGGTTCCCAGAACTTTCGTGATTCCGGGCTAGGTTTTACACCTTCTTCACTTGTTATAGCATATAGGTGAAACTCAAAAAATTAGAATATAGTGCAAACGTTCATTCATTTCACTTAAAAGGTGAAACAAATATATGAGATAGACTCACTAAATGCAAAGCGAGAGATGTCATGCCTTAATTAATTATAATTGTGATGATCATGGCATACAGTGTACATGAGAATTTGTGATGATTAGCGGGTACATGAGATTGGGGTTTTGGGGTTTGGGGTTTTTCATAATCTGTAAACCATAAGCATCAATATTATAACAAAGTAAGGCTTGAACTATCTCGTTTTGCATGTAATGAGTCTATTTCATATATTTGTTTCACCTTTTAAGTTGCATTACTGAACTGAATGAATATTTGCACAATATTCTCATCTTCTGAGTTTCACCTGGATGTCACAAATGGGTTCCATATATCCCAAATATATTATTTTTAATTAACCCTTTTTAAAGTTTGTATTCAATTGTTAATTTATTGTTGAGTGCCAGTTGCCAAACTTCCCCATACCATCTTTCTTTCTTAAACTTAAACTTATTTTTCCATTCTCTGGCAATTATAAGCCTTGACACTGATAACAATATGAGTAGTACAGTAATTCCTTTTTATTTTTGTCTAAATTAATATCCTCTACTTCCCCCAATAACGCTGTTTTTGCATTTATCTTCATTGTAGCTCCCATGATTTTCTCTATTTCCCTCTCTACAGATTTCCATAATTTATCAGTGTAGTTGCAGTGCCACCACATGTGTAAATAAGACCCTTCCTCTATTTCACATCTCCAGCAAATCCTTGTTTTATTTTTATTTATCTGATGTAGTCTCCACGGGGTCATATACCATCTCTACATAAGTTTAAAATTTAGTTCTCTTTTTTTGATAGAGAGGGATTTAACTATTTGGTTCCATTTACTTTTCCAGATTTTGTCATCTAATTTAACTCTTAGGTCATTTTCCCATGCTTGTCTCTTTGTTCAAATCATGATATATCTTGCTGAATACAGGTGAAACTCGGAAAATTAGAATATCATGCAAATGTTCAATCAGTTCAGTAATGCAACTTAAAAGGCAAAACAAATATGAGATAGACTCATTGCATGCAAAGCAAGATAGTTTAAGCCTTACTTTGTTATAATATTGATGCTTATGGCTTACAGTTTATGAAAACCCCAACCCCCCAATCCAGTGCTGGGCATCAGCCGGTCTGCCCCAGTCCGAGCGGACCGGTAGTAGACCTGGCTGGCCATGCCCCTGCCACCGCTCCATGCCTCTTGCCTAATTCTAGCAGCAGCAGCAACTTTCGAGATGCCTGGAGCTAGTCCTCCAGGAAGAGAACTTCCTGCAGGATGTCTGTCTGGGCATTGTGAGAGGTGTTCAGGTAACATGGCACAAGCAGGGCAACTCTTGCAATGCCCAGAGTCAGACATCCTGTAGAAAGTTCTCTTCCTCCAGGACTAGGTCCAGGCATCACGAAAGTTGTGCTGCTGCTGCTGCTAAAAAGAGGCAAGGGGAGCGGCGGCGGGGCAGGCGTCCGAGCTGCTCTGGGTGGTGTGACATTAGCTCCCCATCCCTTTCCCCTAGGCGTGCACATGCTGCCACCTCCACCACCACCCGAGCAGCACCGGCGCCTATTAAGGAGGCAGCTGCTGCCGCTCTGGAGGAGATTGGAGAAGGAAGAGCCATCGTCGCTCTCCTGGGAGGAAGTGGGCGGGATCAGGAAGCAGGTGCTGTGCTGGACTCGCTGGAGGACTAGAGGAAGAGGGAAAGCCAAAGCCGTCGTGTGAGCAACTTTCCTCCCCCCCCCCCCCCCCGTGGGAGGAAGGAGCAGCCCGATGTGGCGCCTTCTGGGTAAGTGTGTCTTTTTGTTTTGTTTCCTTCCCCCCATGTGTGTGTGTGTGTGGGGGGGAGCAGAGGCTAAAGGGATTTCCCAGGGGAGGGGGTGGTGGACATGGAATGATGGCTGTGAAGCTCCCTAAACAGCAGTGAGCATTTTTGTGTTTTTGTTTTGTTTACCTCCTGATCTGCTTGCAGAGAATAAAACTTTAGAGTTGGTGCCATTTTATTCTGTGCAAGCATATCAGAGAGTAAACAAAAAAATGTTGTGTCACCTTAAAGAATCACTACTGCTTCGAGGTAGACTGCAGCTGGCCCAGGGCGCTCCACGATGAAACAGAGATGACCACTGAATCCTAGAGTTGGATACGACTGGCTTATAAGCAAGGGATACCTTGCTCGAAAGCCAGTCGTATCCCATGCTAGGGTTCAGGTTGCTCATCTCCATTTCAAAGCTGAAGAGCCAGCGCTGTCTGCTTCTACAGATGTTTCCATGGTCATGTGGCAGGCATGGCTAGACACCGGAGTGCACGAAACGCTGTTTACCTTCCCTATTTATCCACTTGCAATTTCTTGCTTTCAAACTGCTAGGTTGGCTAGGTTGGACAGAGACGGGAGCTGACTCTAACATCCAGCACTTGGGTCTCCAACTGCTGACCTGCCACCTTCCAGTCAGAGCCTTAGCCACTTGAGCTCAGTAGTTAAGAAGCTTGCCTTGTTAGCTGGAAGGCCGACATGACTATTTGAGCTCCCGTCTCTGTCCCAGCTCCTGGCAACCGCAAGTTGATAAATAGGTACCACTTCGGTGGGAAAGGTAACAACATTCTGGTGTCTAGTCATGACTGCCACATGTCCACAGAAAATCTACAAACAGACAGTGTTGAATCTTTGGCTATAAATAGATGAGCACTGAACCCTATAGTCAGACATGACTGGCAGCTTTGGATCTAACAATAGGTAAAGGTAAAGACCTCTCCTAATACTACATAATATTTCTTCAGATATTGTTGTTTGTCTCTTATTTGGCCCCTGAGCATTAACCCTTTTGTCCCACTGCTCCGTTTGTGCTATCTGGAACCAATTTAGTCTTAATTTCTCCTATATATTCTTCCTTATTAGAGCATCCCTGTCGTTCTCTATCCATTCTTTTACCAAGAAAGATCTTTAATCTCTTTGAATTTTGCTGACGGACATTCTGTCAGATCTGTAAATTATATCACTGGGGAGATGTCCGGATCTACCTTTATGTTTCTCCATATTTTATACAAGTCATCCAGTGTTTTAGTATTAATTTTTATTTTTGGCGTTTGTTTCCTTAAAAATAATTCTCCTTTAAATCTATTGAATTTGAGCCTATCCAGTTCTTCAGTTCTATTGTGTATGCAACTTTAATTATTGTTGTAATGTTGTGATCCTCCATTTTGTCTTCTTCTTGGTACTGAACTATCACGGTACTTGCGTTCCTGCCCTTTCTAACAAGACACACAAAATCTTCACTCAGGTTCGGTAACCTCACATCCACCCCACTCCTCTCCTAACCAATCATATTGTTTCCCACCCAAATGTATCCATTGTACAATGTACATAAAGAGCTGTTGCTCCATTGCTGTTCATGTTCGGTTTGCTTACAATAAAGTTGTGTTTGGCCCTTTTATGCTGGCTGCTTCTCTTCAATTTCTGAACATCAAATTGGCAACAAGGATGGGATAATGGCTTCCCACAAGTCTTCTATTTATCCCTTCGATGTTGCCACGGTGGAGAGATGGAACCTTTACAAACAGTTCCGCCATGCCATGGCAGCTGAGGGCATTGTAGACGAGGATCAGAAGAGGTCCTGCTTCCTATCGAAGTGCAGCCTGGCCACTCTGGAACTCGCCATCCACCTGGTGCTGCTCTGGAACATTGATGCGGTTCCCCTCGTGGACATTTTTGCGGCTCTCCAGGACCACTTCCAGCCTAAGGTGTCCATCTTCCCGGCCCAGATGGCATTCCACAGTCAAGACCAACGTCCCGGGGAATCCGTCGCAGACTACACCACCATGCTTAGGTTGGCTGCTGCCCCATGCCAGTGGGACAACTTGGAAGAGCCGCTCTGTGACCGCCAGCTCACTTGCCTGAGGGACGAGGAGACACAACGCCGGCTCATGACCTGGGATGTCCTGATGTTCAAGTCAGTCCTGCGAGAGGTGTTGGCGTCCGAGGCGCCTATCGCCTCTGGAGGGTCAGAGTCCGCCATGCAGGCCCACCACTGTTTGTTGCCCCGCTCCTCTGCATCTTCTGCATCACCGGCATCTACGTCCACGTCGGGGTCCAGGTCCAGTGACGAGGAAGGCGAGGTCCGGAAGGTCCAGAAAAAGAAGGCGGACAAGCATTCCGTTGAGAGGGCCCAGCGGAGGTGCAACAGCTGCGGAGGAAGGCATGCCAAAAGTGTCTGTTTAAAAACGCCAAATGTCACCACTGTGGAAAGAGGGGCCACATCGCTAAAGTCTGCCAGCAGCGCCAGAAGCAGTCTCCGGACCAGTTCGACTGACTGAGGTGAAAGGGAGCATCCATTTCGAAGATTTCTGCTGTGGAGCTGCTCGTCAGCCGTGTCTCCAGTGTGTCCCATTGCTTCTTCGTGGAGGTCCAGCTGCAAGGCGTTCCGGTAAGTATGGAGGTGGATTTGGGTACATCCTATTCCATCTTGGCCCAGAAGGAGTTCCTACAAATCCCCCCTAGTTCACGCCCAAAGTTGCAGGCCATCAAGACGTCCCTCCGGGATGTGCAGGGTTGCCAGATCCCAGTTCTGGGGGTGGGGGATTTTGCAGTTAAGTTCAAGAACATTGCAACGAGACTACCTCTTGTAGTGGTCAAACAGGGCACAAACTGTTTACTTGGGGTGCAATGGTTTGAACCACTAGGCATTAGACTGTCTGGAATCAACGCTGTCCACTCTAACCCAGTGCAGGATGTTTGTAACACTCACCCGGCTGTCTTCAGAAAGGGATTTCAAAACTATGTAGAACCCCCGTTTCTTTCGACCTTGACCTGGCCGTGTGGCTGATTCGCCTCAAGCCTCGCTGTGTGATGTTTGCACTAATGGACAAGATCAAGGCTGAGCTGGACAAGCTCATGGGTCAGGGTATATTGGTTCCCGTGGACTCTTCAGAATGGGAGACGCCAATAGTGACTGATATAGAACTCTAACAGGGAGGTCAGGATTTGCACTGATTATAAATGTACGATTAACAAAGCCATCAGGCCTAATGCATATCCGGTGCCGGTAGTGAGCCACTTATTGGCTGCTTTACAAGGGGGGTAAATGCTTCACCAAGTTGGATTTGGCGCAAGCCTATCAGCAGCTTTCAGTTATCCCCACTGCTGCTGAGGCTCAGATAATCATTACGTACAAAGGAGCCTTTAAAATGACTCGCCTACAGTTTGGGTTGAATGCAGCCCCCGGCATTTTTCAATTGCTGGTTGAACATCTGTTAAAGGGTCTCCCTGGGGTCCTCCCCTACTTTGATGACATGCTAATCATCGTGGGGAGTGAATCTGAGCTTGCAAAAAGGTTGGACCAGGTATTGCAGGTTTTTGAGAATGCTAGGTTATGTCTTAGAAAAGACAAATGTGTTTTCCATGCAAGGGAAGTGGAGTTCCTGGGGTTTAAGGTAACTCCTAAGGGAATTAAGCCCTCCAATTCTAAGGTTGCTGCTGTATGTGATGCCCCACAACCAACCGCCAAGCCTGAGTTGCAATCATTCCTGGGCCTGCTTAACTTTTATCACTCCTTCCTGCCAAGGAAGCCATCAGTAGCAGAGCCGCTGCATCACTTACTTTAAAAAGATGCAGTTTGGCAGTGGGGGCAAAGTCAGGAACAAGCCTTCCATGAGTTAAAAGAGCTTCTGTCTTCCAAAGCAGTCTTAACTCACTTCGATCCTAAGAAACCTGTGGTCCTTGTGTGTGATGCTTCACCAGTAGGAGTGGTGGCTGTCCTATGTCACTCTCTTGAAAATGGGAAGGAAGCCCCGATTGCATTCTATTCAAGATCCCTATCCAAAGCTGAACGTAACTATGCCCAGACTGACAGGGAAGCTCTGGCCATAGTTGCTGGGATGAAGAAGTTCCACAACTTCTTGTATGGCAGGGAATTCACTATCGTAACTGACTATACACCATTGTTAGGGATTTTTGTTACTACAAATCCCACTCCACAGATATTGTCCCCCTGCATGTTACGTTGGACTATTTTCCTGAATGCCTATCAGTTTACCCAGATTCACCGCCCAGGGAAGGACATCAGCCACACTGATGCTCTTTCAATGGCTCCCTTGCCAGGCCTGGGGGAACCCAACTGTGAGGTCGAGCAAGACCATCAGGTGCTGATGATCAAATCTCTCGATTCACCCCCATTGTGCCTTCAGACATAGCCAAGGTGTCCGCAAAAGACAGACTTCTGTCACAGGTGATTTCTTGGGTCAGGAAAGGGTGGTCAACAATGCCTCCTGCTGAGAAGTTCAAAGCATTCTTTAGGAAGCGGTTCGAGCTTTTGCTTGAAAGAGGTTGCTTACTGTGGAGCCAAAGGGTGGTCATTCCTGCGGTATTATGCTCCAAGGTACTCAGGCTACTTCACATTGACCACCCAGGAATTGTATGCTCCAAGGCTTTGGGTTGGAGCTATTTTTGGTGGTCCCAGGTAGACCAAGACATTGAACAATTGGTGGCCAACTGCCAAAGTTGCCAGTGTTCTCAACCTGAAGAGTACCAACTTCTCTCCTGGGAATGGGACACTGCCCACGGACCCTGGTTGCAAATACACATTGATTTCACTGGTCCATTCCGAGGTACACTCTTTTTATTGGTGGTCGACTCATTTTTGAAATGGTTGGAGGTTATTCCTATGCCCAGTACCTCCTCAGCTGCAAACATTAAACAGATTCGGAATCTGTTCAGTTGTTTCAGACTGCCGGGCGTGCTTGTGTCCGACAATGGCACAACTTTCACCTCATCCGAATTCCAGACATTCCTTGAGAGGAATGCTATTTTGCATGTAATGTCTGCCCTGTTCCACCCTGCCAACAATGGTCAGGTGGAACATCAGGTCTGCACTACAAAACAGGCTCTTCACCGCATGGGTTAGGGGGACTTTGACTTGCAGCTTTGCCAATTCCTCCTTTGCTATCGGACAACCCCCTTGGCCTCAGGGCTATCTCCAGCTGAGCTTTTAATGTGTAGGAGACTGGTCTCTCTGTTCGACCGGTTGGATCCTTCCAGTGTGGAGGATAGGGGTGTTAATGTGGAAATTTCACACAAAAAGGTATTCTCAGCTGGAGATCCGGTGCATTGTCAGAACTATGTGGCTGCAGGACCAGCATGGGTTCCAGGGATTGTGGTGGAACAAACGGGACCAGTGTCCGACCAGGTCAAAACAGGAACTGGTTTGCTATGGCGGTGCCACGCCGACCAGATCAGACATAGGGTTATGGAGTTTCAAGAGGTACAAGGTGATACTCCTCAGGGCAATTCCATGTTAGGGTCCTCCCCCACCCACTTATCCCAAGGGGGAGATGAGGAAGGCGGCTTGGCAATCAGCCGTAGTCCCCAGCTTTCTAATTCGAGCCAGCCATCATTTCTTTGGAGGCCGTCAGGTTATGATTTGGTTTCCCCCCTCCCTGGTTCCAGTTCAGAGTCGGGACAGTATTCCCAAAATGCTAATAGCTTTAACAGAAACCTCAGTGCCAGGTATCATTGAATGGAACCAAGTCTCCCTAGGTCTACAGAACCCAGTCAAGTGTCAGTCTGGTCCAAAAGGGTCTGTGGCCCCCACAATGGTTAAGGAACTTCATCCCATCTTAGGGGGAGGGATGTTGTGTATGTAACTTTAATTATTGTTGTAACGTTGTGTAATTGTTGTTATGGGATTGGGGTGATCCTCCATTTTGCCAATTATACCTGACTCCTTTTTCTCTTAATAAGTTTGTCACATGTTTAATCTTGGCCCTCCAGAGTCTCTCTTCCTTTGAAATGTCATGATAAACTTCTATTTGAGCACCATCCTTCTTAAGTACGTTCATCCCAGCCCTTCTTATGTGTGACATTATTCTCAATTTAACTTCGAAATTTGAGAATTTCACTACCATATGTCTATTATTTGCTCTTATCTTCTTCTGACCTATTCTGTAGACACCCGTAATATCTATAGGGGTTACTCCTTTTCCTAGTTTCAACTCATTTAACCATATATTAATTCTGGTTTTAAGATCAGCTGGACTTTGCTCCAGAAAATTCTTCACTATTATATTATCTTGCTGCCCAACTGCCTGAATTTCTAGCTTAATACTCTTTTCATTATATTTTTCTTTAATATCTTTGATATCATCCTCCATTGATTTTATTCTTGTTTATACTCGAGCAAAATTTGCATTTACTGCTTTCGTAAAATTTGCAAGCATATCTCTTAATTCATGTTGTCCTTTCATTATATCACTTTTATCTTGTTTTCTTGTCTCATTGCTATGTTAAAAGAGCATTTCCATCTTATCCATTCTTCGTTCTATTTTATTAAGTGTGTCTGTCATGGGTTTTATCTTCTTTCTCCATCTGTGACTTTTTCTTGCTAGTTTGTGGGGTTTCTTTATCGTTATTTGAGCTTTTCATTTCCTCCTCTAGCCTAGTTCACTGCTTATAACTACAGTCAGATGATTTCTCCCTAGGCTCCCGTTTCCAGACGGCTCTTGGATCCCTGGGATGGTGCTAACTCATTCAATATTATTTTGGTAAATACTTATATCAATCCCCTATGGATCATACTAAGTTCCCTCCTTGCCCCTTCGGATCTTCTGCTTTTTAAAAAATGCTTTAATGGAAGAAACACCCCTATTTAACAAAGGTTATTTCCCTATTCTTTGATCCTTTCATTGAATTAATTTCTTTCAGTATGATCTAACCAATGTTTAATACTCTATCACTGTTATTCACCTTCCTTCTGTTAATCCCTTAGGCCACCCCTAAGCATTTAATCACCCTCAAATCTTCATATAAAGTTGTTACTTTTAGATCACAAAATCACTTGAATAAAAGGTAGAGTCCTTCCTTTGGTAAGTCTTTTCTGGGTTACAAAATTTTAAGACAACTTAACAGATATGCTTGCAACTTATCATAATTTGGGGCTAACCTCCTCAAAAATCTTCTGAGCATCAGCCTCGGTTGTAGCGCTCACCTCTCCCATTGGTCGATCACTGGCCCTCGGCGCTTGCAGCAATAGCAGCGCTCACAATGTTTGGGTTAGAACAGCTGAGAACAACCAAATGCCAGACCAGTCCCGATGAATCTTCACCACCCCTTCACCACTGCCCTCTCCCAACTCCGGTATTTAACACTCGGCTCTCAAACCTCTCATCTGGTGTCCGGCATTCTACTGCCTTGGTCTCTCTCTCCTCTGTCAATTTGTTCTCATTTGTTCTCATTCCTCCCCCTTTGGTTCTTGCGCTCTTGGCCCTGATGCCCAATGATCAGCCACTGGCGGTGTTTGCCCCAATTCTCAGAGCCCAGAGCTTGCCCACCTCAGCATTGCTCTCTTTTCAGGCATCCACTCACTCACTCACAATCCTCGACACTTGGCACCCCGTTCTCGACCTCGGCCTCTATTTGGCATGAACCCACACAGTGTCCTCCCCAAGTTCATTCTCGCTCCTCTCAATCTTCTCGTTTGCCTTGCTCGCCTTGCCTCTTGCCCTTTTGCTTCACAGTTTACAGCCTCACCGCCTCCATATGCTCCCAGCATGCAACATATGGCTGAATGAGGTACCAATGCATGGTTTCCAATGTTTGGCACCCAGAGCTCGGCACCTGGTGCTTGGCATTCAACCACAGGCATTCAACTCAGGCATTCATTGTTCAGTACAGGTGTTCAACCACAGGTGTTCGGCATTCAGTGTTCAGCGTTCTTTCATCTTGCACTCCACCTTTCTCTTATGTCTCATGTCTCTTTCCCCTTTCCTCTTTTATTCATCGCCCGGTCACTCCTTGTTAGCCTCTTTCTTATTTTCTCTATCTTTTTCTCTATTTTTGCTATCTCTTTATCTCTTTATCTTTATCTATTTGTCTATCTACCCAACATTGACCACCCTTTTTTGCAGGTCTGACCGGAGCTCAAATGCCTGCGTCCACTCACCATCTTGACCTTTTTTCTAAAGATAACAGACTAGTGGAAATGATTGCTGTCCTACTTCAAAACCAAAGATTCTTGGTTGAATTTAGAAGGAAGCACGGTCCCTGGAGAAATTAAAGCAATGGTTTCCCACAAGGTCATATACTCCATGGGTTTTATCTGTGTTGATGATCTTGCCTTGGCAATCCAGAGAGAAAATTTTAAGTCCATCGAACACTAGGTTTTGTTCTATTATAAAAACAAGCAGATAAAACAAAATCTTTAAAAACAAAGGTTGGCGCCTTCCACTTAAAGAACAGAGAATCAGAGAGGAAGCTCAGAGTTAGCTGTGTAGTCAAGGTTATGGAACATTGTCCAACCCAAATGTTTTTGGGTGTCTCTCTAGATCAGAGGTGTCCAAACTTTTTGGGCTGCATGCCGGTCATGTGGTTCCTCCCACCAGAAGCAGAAGTAAAATGTCCATGTACGTAACATACCTGTGCAGGTGCATAATGCTGCCATAAATGACCCGTGGCTGTAGTGAACACATTTATGACAGCTGCGGGTCATTTACGGAAGTGTTATGTGCATGCACGGGTACATTATGTGCATGCACATTTTACTTTTTCTTCCAGGAGTGGCTCAGGCGTCATGGACTGGATTAATTGGTACTGCAGTGAAGGGCGGAGCTAGTCTGCAGGCACCCCTGCTCTAGATCAAATCCTGCGACCTTTACCCAAACACCCAACAGAAATTTGCCACCAGAAATAACATAATTAGGAGACTGGCTGGGTCAGACTGAGGTGAACACTCACAAAGAATAAGAACAACAGCTTTTCCCCTTTGCTGCTTTACAGGAGCATATGTTAGTGCCATATGGTATAAATCAGCACATGCCAAACAAGTGGATGTAACTCTTAATGAAATATGCAAGCTTGTTACTGGTTGCAAGAAGCCCACCCCACAAGTCTATTACTGTATTTGGCAGACATTGCCCCTTCAGGAAGTATGCCAAATAGCAAAGTAAGGCAATACAACCTCAAAACCCACCCACTTCATGGGAACCAACCCCCTAGGTGACTGCTAAAATTGAAGAAAGGTTTCCTGCACACCTCTCGAGCTCTAAATGTTACACCAGAAGAGTCTAGTCTATACCCCAACAAAGAGCAAAAACAGCACATAGACTTAAAGGAGCACTTCTCTGTCTCATCATAGAAAAATGGATGAATGCTGAAGAGCGTCTATCACCAGATGAAGATTCTGGCTGGACTATCTCGAAGTCACTTAATAGACTTTGGGGCTATTGCAGTGGCCTACTGGTTAAGATGCTGAACTTGATGACTGGAAGTTCATCAAGACCTGAGTGCTGCATGATGGAGTGAGCTCCCATCTCTGTCCCAGCTCCTGCCAATTTAGCAGTATGAGAGCAAGAAATTGCAAGTAGATAAATAGGTACCACTTTGGTGGGAAGGTAAATAGCGTTCTGTGCACTCCAGTGTCTAGTCATGTCTGCCAGTTGTCCACAGAAAGATTAGCAGACGCAGACAGCGCTGGCTCTTTGGCTATAAACAGAGATGAGCACTGAACCCTAGATTTGGATATGACTGGCTTTCGAGCAAGCGTGACCTTTGCCTTTAGCTAGGAGGATCAATGAACAGCCTCACTGCAGCATTTTGGATTGACTGGCTTTTTTGAACACTTTTGAAAGACAATCCTGAAGAAAGTGGTTTGCAACATGATGCAGGATGTGATACCACCATGGCCAGATGACGTACCAGATGATGTAGCAGATGATGCAGCCTGACTGACAGCTCCCTTTTCCCCAGCGTTGTTTCGAAAGCAGCTCTTGAAACAACGATGGGAAGAAAGGGAGGCAAAAGTCAGGCAACACTTCGTCCGGGAACGTGCATTTCCCAAATGAAGTGCAGCCTGAATGACAGCTCCCTTTTCCCCATCATTGTTTCGAAAGCAGCTCTCGGAACAACAATGGGAAAAAAGGGAGATTACAGTCAGGCAACAGTTCATCCACGAATGTGCATTCCCAGATGAAGTGCAGCCTGACTGTTAGCTCCCTTTTCCCCATCACTGTTTCGAAAGCAGCTCTCGAAACAGCTATGGGGAAAAGGGGAGCTGACAGTCAGGCTGCTGTTTGTCCAGGAATGCGCGTAGTGTGGCCTGACTGTTGTCTCCCCTGGCACCGGCCTTGCTGCGGCTTCGGAAGGGTTGCAGGAAGGAGGGGGGCCCCTTCATTTCCTCATGGCCCCAGGGAAGAAGGCCGGCGCTGGCGTCGTCATGGCTTCGGCGGGGTTGCGGAGAGGAGGGGGTGCCCCTCTTTTCTTCATGGCCCCATGGACGAAGGCTGGCACTGCGGCTTTGTTGGGGTAGCAGGGAAAAGGTGCGCACGATGGCTGTTTGTTTTTTGTCGGGCACACCAGCTGCCCTGCCTCCTCTGCGCTCGCGCCCTTCAGCCTGAATGGCTGAGGGGTGGTGTGGCATGGAGGACGCTGGGCCTTGTAGGGGTTTTTTTGGTCTACGTTTGTGGGGCGAACGCCCCATTCTCTGTTTCCGGACCCTTGCGGGGTTGTGAGTTACATCAAAAGGTAAGTGTGGCCAGCTCGGTACAGGATGGTTGGGCTGGGTGTAGGCGCTAATGCCTCACACTCACCAGTCTACCCCCTTCTTATAGGTAAAGATTGTTGTCCATCCTGAACAAATATTCGCCCACCCACATCTAGAATCCTGGCTACTGCCCTGGGTGGAAGCTAGGCTCTGCAGGCTTATGCTCTGAGTTCAGGATCTCCAGGCTCAAGCAGGTTTTCTGCAGGTTTGTCTTTAGTAGAGAGCTCATCTGATGAAGTCATGGTGATGATTTAACAATTACTGTGGATTTTTCATATTATTATAATTAATAACATGAAATACTGCATTATTTTTCTACCAACATATTTTAGTTTTGAATGCCTGAGACAGTACGAAATGTAATGGTTAAAGTGGTAGAAGATGAACAGGCAGATTGACAGGTACACAGTAAGAGCCTCCTCAAAGATTGTGGTATTTTTGAATCACATTCAGGCTATCCTGGTAATGGCAACCTTGTGTTGCCGGCTAATCTTTCTCACACTAGGTCAGGCAAAAGAAAATGTAGAATTAACTCATAAAAGGTGCCTTGATTTGACAGTTTTACGTCTAGCCTAGACATGGAAGAAGAAGGGGGAGATTGACAAGCCTTTAGTGTTTAAACAAAAGACCCAAAACACGAAAGAGGCTCTCTTTCATGTAATTTGTGTTCTTTCAGAAGAAAGAATATTTTAAACATGAATGGTTCACATTTATGAAAAAGGGGTACATTAATTTTTTTTCTTTCATGTTCTCTTTCATGTCACTTTTTGGTGCCCTAGTTTTGTCTATATCAAGTTACCTGAGAACGTTTTTGTCTAAAAATGTTGTAAGGACTGTTTTTAAAGGGTGCTGGCAGCCAGTCAAAATGTTTCGGAGTGGAGTGGGAGGGAACAGGAAATTTGAATGTGTAGAAGTCTCTCTCTTTTTGTTTCAAGAAAACAACAACAACAGAAAGAGGAAGCAATTGACACAAAGGCAAAAAATAAAATCAATAATAATAATTTTGTGTTCAGAGATTACTCTGGGTTGAAAGGATTTTTGCTGGAGAAACTCCACTCAGGGAATGCCTGAAAGAGGCTCCTTTCATGACTCCAAGTGCTGCTCTTGGGTATCAAAACCTGACCTTCCAATCTCTAAGCTCAGCATTTTAACCACTAAGCCACCAGGGGCAAGCCACGGGGGGGGGGGGGCTCCTTCAATTCATAACCATTACAATATTGGAAGATTTCTCTCTCCCACATGCTTGATGCATTTTCTTCTTTTCTTTAAATTCAACAGGTTTGTTCTTTGTGGGCAATGTTACTGTAGATTGAGCTCCTTATGCTCTCCATTGGTAAATTTCTGCCCCGCTCACAAATCATATACCAAAGCACTGCCTTCACATTTTGCTTTCTTTCTCCAGTTCCATAAAGGTTAGAAACTTAGTTTTGCACAAAGAAAGTGTGGAATTCAGGCCAGAGCATAATGCCTGGTGGCATCTCTAAAAATACCTGGGGTTTCCAGCTAAATTAATATTATGGCATCCTACATGTAACTACCCTCCTCAAGGATTGTTGCTTTGCCATGGCAAGGGTACTTGCATGGTTCGATGAGGCTATGGGCTATGCTGCATAGGGCCTCCCAAGATGGACAGGCCATAGTGGAGAACTCAGACTAAACACGATCAACTGGGGAAGGAACGGGCAACCCACTCCAGTGTTCTTGTCAAGAAAATCCCATGAGCAGTATCAAAAGGCTAAATGATATGATGTTGGAAGATAAGCCCTTCAGGTCAGAAGGTGTCTAATATGCTACTTGGGAAGAGTAAAGTGGCTGGGTCAAAGCCAAAATGATGCTCAGCTGAGGATGCATCTGATGGTGAAAGGAAAGTCTGATGTTGTAAAGAACAATATTGCAAAGGAACCTGGAATGTAAGGTCTATGAATCAAGGCAAACTAGACATGGTCAAAAATTAGATGGAAAGACTGAGCATTGATATCTTGGACATCAGTGAACTAAAGTAGATAGGGATGGGCGAATTTAATTCGGGACATTATTTATTTATTCACATTTATACCCCACCCTTTTTGGTACAAGCACCACTCAGGGCGGCTTACTATATATAAGGTAAAGGTAAAGGTTTCCCTTACTTGAAAGCCAGTCGTATCTGACTCTAGGGTTCAGTGCTCATCTCTGTTTCAAAGCCAAAGAGCCTACGTCTGCAGATATTTCTATGGTCATGTGGCAGGTATGACTAGACACTGGAGTGCACGGAACGCTGTTTACCTTCCCACCGAAGTGGCCCCTATTTATCTACCTGCAATTTCTTGCTTTCAAACTGCTATTATATATTGTAAGCTGCCCTGAGTGGTATATATATTATACATTATATCTACTACTGTGGGCAAGAATCCCTTAGAAAAAAATGGGGTGGCCTTTATAGTCAATAAAAGAGTGAGAAAAGCAGTAATGGGATACAATCTTAAAAACAACAGAATAATCTCACACCAAATTCAAGGCAAACCATTCAACATCATAGTAACCACTGATGCAGAATAGGCCAAAGTCTGCCAGTTCTATGAAGAACTACAACACCTTCTAAAACTGATACAAAAAAGGGAGATGACCTTATCACCATAGGAGATTGAAATGTCAAAGGAAGAATTCAAAAGGTAAGTGGAATAACAGGCAAGTTTGGCCTTGGAGTACAAAATGAAACAGGGCAAAGGCTAATAGAGTTTTACCAAGATAATGCATTGGTCATAAGAACATAAGAACATAAGAACAGCCTTGCTGGAACAGGCCACAGCCCATCCAGTCCAGCATTCTGTCTCACACAGTGGCTCACCATTTCCTTCAGGGTATTCCCAAGGAGATGCCTTCACCTGCTTAGGATTCCCTGGAAATGGCATTGAGAGATATCCTGCCTATCTCTCCAACCCGGAGGTTGTCCTTAGGTAGCCATAATTATAGCCATTGATACACTTGTCCTCCATGAACTTGTCTAATCCTTTCTTAAAGCTGTCAAGTCTGACAGCTGTCACCACTTCTTCTGGCAGGGAGTTCCATAGACCAGTAATCCTCTGGGTGAAAAAGTACTTTCTCTTATTTGTTTGAGAACTAGTACCCAAAAGTTTCATGGAGTGTCCCCTAGTTCTAGTGTTGTGCGATAGGGAAAACAGTTTTTCCTTATCTACTTTGTCCACACCGTGCATGATTTTATAAACTTCAATCAGGTCACCTCTTAGACGCCGTCGTTCAAGAGTGAAAAGGCCCAACCGTTGCAGCCTCAGATGGTAAGGAAGGTGTTCCAGTCCCCTAATCATCCTGGTTGCCCTCCTCTGCACTTTCTCCAACTCCATAATATCCTTCTGGAGGTATGGCGACCAGAACTGTACACAATATTCCAGATGGGGCCTCACCATAGATTTATAAAGAGGCAAAATGACACTTGCTGACTTATTTTCTATACCCTTCCTAATGATCCCTAACATTGAGTTTGCTTTTTTCACTGCTGAGGCACACTGGGTTGACATCTTCATTGAGCTGTCCACCAGGACACCAAGGTCCCTTTCCTGGTTTGTCGCAGAGAGTTCAGACCCCATCAGTTTATAAATGTAATTGGGGTTTTTTGCCCCAACATGCATCACTCTGCACTTACTGATGTTGAAGCTCATTTGCCACTGTTTTGCCCACTCCCCCAGTGTCAAGAGATCCCTCTGGAGCTCTTCACAATCTCTCTCAGTTTTCAC
Source organism: Bradypodion pumilum (assembly GCA_035047305.1). Classification (NCBI taxonomy): domain Eukaryota; kingdom Metazoa; phylum Chordata; class Lepidosauria; order Squamata; family Chamaeleonidae; genus Bradypodion; species Bradypodion pumilum. The sequence goes on along the minus strand of JAWDJD010000001.1, from coordinate 266,306,281 downwards.
TACCCTGTATAATTTAGTGTCGTCAGCAAATTTGGCTACCTTGCTTTTTACTCCTACCTCTAGATCATTTATGAAGAGGTTGAAAAGCAGGGGTCCCAGTACTGAACCTTGGGGGACCCCACTCTTTACTTCCCTCCACTTGGAGAAGTGTCCATTTAGTGCTACCCTCTGTTTCCTGTCCCTTAGCCAGTTGCTGATCCAGGACAAGACCTGTCCCTTTATTCCATGACTGGTAAGTTTATTCAAGAGCCTTTGGTGTGGGACCTTGTCAAAAGCCTTCTGAAAGTCCAGATAAACAATGTCAACTGGATCCCCCTTATCCACATGCTTGTTGACACTCTCAAAAAATTCCAACAGATTAGTGAGGCATGATTTGCCCTTGTAAAAGCCATGTTGGCTCTCCTTTAGCAGCGCCTTCTCTTCTATGTACCTATTAATTCTATCTTTTAGGATGGTTTCCATCACTTTACCTGGGACACATGTCAAACTGACAGGTCGGTAATTTCCTGGATCACCCCTGGATCCTTTTTTGAAAATTGGTGTTACATTCGCTACCTTCCAGTCATCAGGCACAAAGCCTGATTTGAGGGAAATATTATATATTTTGGCTAGGAGATCAGCAATTTCGTCTTTAAGTTCCCTGAGAACTCGTGGATGGATGCCATCTGGTCCTGGTGATTTGTTAGTGTTTAGCTTAACAAGACATGCAAGGACCTCCTCCCTGGTTATTTCTATCTTGCTTAATTCTTCGCTTTCCCTCCCTACGAAGATAGGCTCTGTTTTGGGCATGTGGTCTCTGTCTTCTTCAGTGAATACTGAAGCAAAGAATTCATTGAGTCTCTCTGCAATCTCTGTTTCCTCTTTAATAACCCCTTGCCTTCCATTGTCATCTAATGGTCCAATGGCCTTCCTAGTTGGGTTCTTACTTCTAATGTACTTAAAGAAGTCCTTGTTATTTCTCTGAGTATTTTTAGCTATACGCTCCTCAAAGTCTTGCTTTGCTTTCCTGATTGTTGCCTTGCATTTGTTCTGCCAGAATTTATGTTTCTGCCTGCTGTCCTCATTCGGACAAGCCTTCCATCTTCTAAATGAGCTTTTCTTGCTCTTGATCACTTCCCGAACAGCTCCTGTAAGCCACATCGGAGTCCTCTTGGACCTGGCAGTGCCCTTTTTCCTTTTGGGTATGCATTCCAATTGGGCCTCTGTTATTGTTTTTGTAAACAACCTCCATGCCTCTTGGAGTGTTTGGACTCTCTCAATTTTCCCTTTCAGTTTCTTTTTTACTAGTTTCCTCATCTTTGGGAAATTTCCTTTTTGAAAATTTAAGGTCTCTGTTTTAGATTTTATCAATAACTTGCAGTCTATGATCAAGTTAAACATAATTGAGTTGTGGTCACTGTTCCCTATTGGATCAGCCACATTAACATCTTGCACCAGATCCTGAGTATTACTCAGGATCAAGTCAAGGATTCTTGTACCTCTAGTTGGGTCTTCAACCATCTGTCCCAGGGAACAATCATTTAGCATATCTAGGAACTTTATCTCTTTATCATGTGCTGAACAACAGTTTACCCAGTCTATGTGAGGGTAATTGAAGTCCCCCATTATAACCAGGCTTCCCTTCCTGGATGCCTCCTTTACAACATTCTCCAACTGCCAGTCTCCCTCAAGAGTTTGGGTCGGAGGCCGATAGTATATGCCTACTGTTAGACCATCCTTGTGGCCTGGTACTCTTACCCACAGAGCTTCTAATGGTGACTCTAAATCACCTAGATATTCCAATTCATACGATTTTATCACTTCTTTGACATACAAGGCTACACCACCTCCTGTTTGCCCCTTCCTATCCTTCCTGTACAGTTTGTAGCCTGGGATAACTGTATCCCATTGGTTATCATCCGTCCACCAGGTTTCAGTGATACCAATAATATCAATATTCTTATCTATTGCTAAGTATTCCAGCTCCCCTATTTTGTTCCGGAGGCTTCTGGCATTTGTATACAAGCATTTATATATGCTTTCCTGATACAGTCTTTTGAATCCAGTTGCATTGTTAGACTGCCTCTTGCATCCTTCTGCTAGAGTGCTGGTGACTAGCTCCTTGCTCTGCTCAGTAATTTTTGCATCCTCCTCACTACTCAAGTACACACTTTCCCGAACCGGATGCTGCCCAGCTCCTGTCGGCTTTCCCCCAGTTATCAGTTTAAAAGCTGCTCTGCAGCCTTTTTGATGTTGAGTGCCAGCAATCTGGTCCCATCATGGTTTAAATGCAACCCATCCCTCCTGAACAGATTTGGCTTGTCCCAAAATGTTCTCCAGTTCCTGACAAATCTGAAGCCCTCCTCTCGACACCACCGCCTCATCCACGCATTGAGGCTTCTGAGCTCTGCCTGCCTGGTAGGTCCTGCGCGAGGGACAGGCAGCACTTCTGAAAATGCTATCTTGGAAGTCCGGGACTTCAATCTTCTTCCTAACAACCTAAATTTGGCTTCCAGGACAGACCGCTTGGCCTTCCCAACATCATTGGTACCAACGTGTACCATGACAACTGGCTCGTTCCCAGTTCTCTCTAACAATCTATCTAGATTTCTTGTGATGTCTGCAACTTTTGCACCTGGCAGGCAAGTCACCATACGGTTATCATGTGCATCACAAATCCATTTCTCTGTATTTCTAATTATTGAATCGCCTAGTACAAGGAGCCTCTCTCCTGCAATCTGTTCATCTACATGCACCTCATCAACCATATTAAGGGAGAGAACCTCAGTTTGTTCCTGTTGTTCATCTTCCTGGATCTCATCAAGTATGATGAAGGAGAGATCATCAGGTGGAACCAGTTGTTCCTCTGTGTGTTCCTCATCAGGTGTGATAAGGGAAAGAGCCTCAAATTTATTCTGTAATTTCAGACTCTCAGAGTGATCCCCTACTCTCCTCCTCCTTTGAGTAACATTCCTCCAACCATCTCCCTCCTGAGTTAGTGAAGGGCCTTCTCCTTCAGAACTGTGCCCTGTCTCTTCTTTGTCCAGCATAGTCTGCTCCGCTCTGTCCAAGAACAGCTCAAGCTCCTTAATTTGTTGGTGGTTAGATATGCGGGCCTCTAGCTGCTGGACCTTCTCTTCTAGTAGTGCAACCAGCTTGCACTTGCTGCAAGTGTAGTTCTCCATATGCTTTGGCAAGAACACAAACATGGCACAAGAATTGCAGGTAACTACAGCTGTTCCCTCAGAATCCATTTTAACAAGTGCAGTATTCTGGGCCTCAAAAATGTACACGTTTACTACCTTTCTACCTAGTAAGACTATATTCTTCCTTTGTTACTAGTTTGCAATTAGTAGAGGCCTCTAAAGCAGCTCTACTCCAACTGCAAAACTTGCCAGTGCTCACTTCCTTTGTTTGGCTCTCCTCAGCAGCAGCTCTGCTTAAGAGCACATGCAGAGTCAAAAGGGCTAACCCTGAAAGAGCTCAGAGCTTTTAAAGGCTAGTGTCGCTCCGCCCCTATGAGTCACAGTTCAGGAAAGGGCCTGGTGTGGCTCTGCCCCCCTGCTTCTGGAAGCTTCAAACTGCTTCCTCTGTTTGAACAGAGGTGGCTCTCAGCAGTTTAAATTATCAATTTAAATTAGTAGAGGCCTCTAAAGCAGCTCTACTCCAACTGCAAAACTTACCAGTGCTCACTTCCTTTGTTTGGCTCTCCTCAGCAGCAGCTCTGCTTAAGAGCACATGCAGAGTCAAAAGGGCTGACCCTGAAAGAGCTCAGAGCTTTTAAAGGCTAGTGTGGCTCCGCCCCTATGAGTCACAGTTCAGGAAAGGGCCTGGTGTGGCTCTGCCCCCCTGCTTCTGGAAGCTTCAAACTGCTTCCTCTGTTTGAACAGAGGTGGCTCTCAGCAGTTTAAATTATCAATTTAAATTAGTAGAGGCCTCTAAAGCAGCTCTACTCCAACTGCAAAACTTACCAGTGCTCACTTCCTTTGTTTGGCTCTCCTCAGCAGCAGCTCTGCTTAAGAGCACATGCAGAGTCAAAAGGGGATAACATACACTCTCTTCCAACAACGTAAGAGGCAACTCTATACATGGACATTGTCAGGGAATCCTCAAAGGAAGTTATTTTTTCATTTAAGTTACTCTGTTTGTACTAGGTAACATTGTAGTTTGATTTATGTCACTTTGGATCTGACTATCATAACTTCAGCCAGAGCAGAAGTAAAGACATTTTGCAAACCAATGACACAGACACACTTCACAGATTGCCAGGTCATTAGCAAGACAAAGCCTGCCAAAGTATTCAAGGAAGAATACTTGAATGTTAATCACATGAGAATGCCATCTTCAAGACATCTCAGGAGATAGGGAAGATGGGAAAGATCAGATAAGACACCTGAAATTCTTAACTAGCAAGATCTCATGCCAAAGCAAGGCACATCATACCTCTGGGGCGTTGACCTTTCTTGAAACCGACCTTAAAAATTGCTTCAATCTCTTCTTCTTTAATTGGGCCAGAGTCCAAAGCAAAGGTTTGTAACCATTTAACCACTTCAATTTTTAATTTTTCTTTATCCATGTCGGGGAAAAATTAATCCTGATGTTTTTCTTTTTCGATTGATCCTGTAGCTTCACCAGTTGCTTAAATCTTTTGTCCATAGTATTTTCATGCCTTACTGCAATCTCCACCAAGTCCTTAACCTCTGACTCCAAAGTATTGGTTCTCATGTTTAGTCCAGAAATTGATTTTTTCCAGAGATTGCACTTCCTCTCTGACCACCTCTTTAACAAACTGTTTAATTTCCTTTTTATCTTCAGTAGATTTTGTAGTTATAAAGTCTTTTAATTCCAACAGAGTCAGATCTCCACTCGGTTTTTCCTTAGAGGGTAGTCTTGCATCTATATTTTCAGATTCTTCTTTGTTTATTGGGCTGTCTTTAATCCACCACCGCTGCAGTAACTCTTGTAAAAAAAAAAGTGTCTTACTGTTTTCTCTCTTCCAGTACCTGATATTGTTTGCTCAGCAACTTGCAGCTATCAATAGTCCATAAATATTTTTCCACCAGCTACTAAGAGACTGCAGTTTTATTTTAGTTTACAACCACAAAGCTTTATCTTATCACAAAAAGCACCTGGCTTCCTGCCAGCTCTGTCGGCTTAGCCCAATATGGTGGTTCCTCCCTCTGAAATTAGGACGGCAACAAAAATAAACAGCTGTAGTGGATAAACTGTAAACTGTAAACTGTAAACTTTTCCAAACCAATCTTGTATGAAGCCTTTTCCTCCAAAAATTGTATCAGAGGCAAAGAGGTGAAAAAAGAAAGTCCTCACAGCAACAAAAGGGAGATGGCAGGTCTATTGCTTTAAAAAGCCTTGCAGCCTTGCAGCCAAAGGCCCTCTGCTTCTTAGCACTTTTCTCTCCAGTATTTTTCAACCAAAGATTTATCAGCAAATAGTTTTTCAACAGGACCTTCAACACCTCCCACGGTACCTTATCATCCAAAGGACTGCAGTAGCTGTCTTTTGGCAAATTCCATGGTACTTTTAACCCAAATAAGACCTTTTTTCTTTGTCTGGAGAAGGAGACAGCAGAAATCACTCCAACCAACTACCTTAGGCTCCTCCTGTATCAGGTTATAAAAAGATCAAATAATGGACTATTTAAGGAAGCATGGTGACTCTGCATTAAAGATAGGAGAAGTAAAAGTACAAGCATATCATGATTTAAGTAATGAGACTATTCAATGGAGAAGACAGATGAAGCCGATAACTGAAATTTTGTTTAATTGCAATATAAGATATCAATGGGGTTTCCCTATCTTCTTAAAGATATTTCATGATGGGAAGGTGGTTAGAGCAGAGGAACCAAAGGGAGCAATGAGGCAACTTGAATTACTTAAAATTATAGCGATGGGAGACCCAAACTGGGAAAAACTGGAAAAAAATCTCTATGGAGAAGGTTCAGAAGGATCAAATGGGAAAGAGGAGTATCAAGCAAAGGGGAGAGACCATTCAAAGGAGAAACAAAGGGAGAAACCTTTGGGTTATGGAAGTGGAGGGGAAATAAGAGAAGAAAAGGATGCAGAATTGTCTGGTGCAAAGACAAAGCCAAAAGCCAAAAAGTAAAAATAATATATAAATATAAATAGGCACTGGCAAGAAAGTGTTAACAATTTAGGAATATGAATACAAATAGTATAGGGACCAAAAGAATTAAAATAGAGGAAAAATACGAGAAGGAGATGGTGAATAGTGAAAGGAGGAATTAAGAATAGAAGAGATAGGCTCTCCCTCCTCCCCCATTCCCTAAATGGGAGCGGCCAGGCAATATTTTGCCTGGCAGGGGGGGGGGATGAGATTTTTGAGTGTTGCGTGTTGGTGCGTGGAGGGTTATATGTTATATGTTATTGAAAACAAAGCAAGGCACATCAAATGAATCCCATGCATTCATGTGGGAGGGGGAAAATACTTTGAGCACCCCAGAAAAGTATGAAAATGGACTCCAAGATTTGGTCTGCAACAGTCTTTCCCAATGCCAGGGGAATTCTGTCCAATTTGATTCAGCTATGGCTTAGACATTGTAAGCTTAGCTAGATGGGGGTGAAGTAGCCCATCTTTTATTTTATTTCCTTTAAATGTATTATCTTTATCAATTACTTATGTGTTTAGCTTTTATTTTGTCTGTCTATTTTGCTACAATAAAGAATGCTGCTGGTTTGAAGCTGTAGAATCGTCATCTCTCTTGGATTAGGGAGTGAGGTAGCAAGAAAGGAGATAAGGGTGAGAAAAAAGACTTTATTCTCAAAGGCTTTATTCTCCTAAGGGGATGTTTCATAGAGCGAAGGGGAAGACTTCCGTTTTTTCGACCAGAGGGAGAAGACCAGTTTTGGCCGGTTTCATCCTGGAGGTAACCTACACCCCACCACAAAGGACAATCCTTGGCCAACCCATCTCCTTGGTTTTATCTAGAAGGGGTGGCAGCACATAACGGGACAATATTTGATTTGCCATCATATTGCTACCTGATACCTGTTACTCCCAGGGTCGCCATCTTATCAATCAGTTTAGAGCTGGGCAACAGAGGATGTGTAGCCAGCTAGCCACCTGGCACACCCAGCAAACCTCTATTGCCACGCACGCCACCTTCGTGACCCATAGCCTCTGGTTGGGTCTCGAAAAAGAAGCCTGTTCGTGCCTACGCCGCCTCTGACAGACATCACCAGATGGCCAACACCAAAATCAAATTGATTACCTACTCTGCAATCAAAGATGGAGAAGCTCTATACAGTCAGCGAAAACGAGACTGGGAGCATACAATGACTCAGATCATGAGCTACTAATTGCCAAATTCAGGTTTAGAATGAAGAAAGTAGAGAAAACAATTAGACTACTCAGGTATGATCCAGATAGCATCCCTCATGAATATACAGTGGAAGTGAAAAATAGATTTAAGAGATTAGACTTGACAGACAGAGTGCCTGAAGAATTATGGACCTAGATTCATAACATCATATAGGAGGCAGCATCATACAGGAGGCAGCAATTAGAACCATCCCAAAGAAAAAGAAATACAAGAAAGCAAAGTGGTTGTCTGATGAAACTCTACAAATAACTGAAGAAAGAAGGAAGGCGAAAAGCAAAGGTGTCAACTGAATGTAGTATTCCAGAGAAGAGCAAAGAGAGATAAGGAGGCCTTCTTAAATGAACAGTGCAAAAATAATAGAGGAAAACAACAGAAGGGGAAGTACTAGAGATCTCTTCAAAAATATGGGGAAATTAAGGGAATGTATCAAGCAAAAATGGTCAAGATAAAGGACAAAAATGGTGGGTCAAAAAGCAACAGTTAGGACTGGATACAGGAAAACCAATTTGTTTAGAATAGAAAAGGGAATACGACAAGGCTGTATAGTGCATACCTGTCCACCACGGCTCCAGACAATCCGGGTCCTGCACAGATCGGTTCTGCACAGGTCACTTTTTACGCATGCGTAAAAGCCTTCTATGCATGAATAAAAGCGACTTGCGCAGAACCGTTCTGCGCAGCTCGCTTCTACGCATGCGTAGAAGGCTTTTATGCATACGTAGAAGGCTTCTACGATCCCCTTCTGCACAGAAGCCTTCTACGAATGCGTAGAAGGGTTCTACGCATGCATAAAAGCCTTCTACGCATGCATAGAAGTGAGCTGCTCAGAAGGGATGCGCAGTAATGCCTTTCCCCCTGCTGCCAAATTCCGGGGTTTCGGCAGCTCCAGGTGGGAAATGGCGAAAATCGGAGCCGAAAAATGGGAAATCCCGGTCAATCCGGGAAGGTTGACAGGTATGGTATAGTGTCACCCTGATTATTTAATTTATATGCAGAGCACATCATGCATAATGCAGGGCTGGATGAAGCACAAGCTAGAATTAAGATTGCTGGGAGAAATATCAACAACCTGAAATATGCAGAGCCCTGTGATTAGGGTGAAAGAGGAGAGTGCAGAAGATGGCTTGAAACTTAACATCATTGCCTGGCAAATAGAAGGGGAAGAAAAGGAAGTAGTGACAGACTTTACCTTCTTGGGATCTAAGATTACTACAGATGGTGACTGCAGCCATGAAATAAAAACACACTTACTTCTTGGGAGGCAAGCTATGGCAAACCTAGCATAATAAAAAGTAGAAGTGGAAGAAAAAAATACCGTCTGAGGCAGAAGATCAAAAATTTTCCTTTAGTAAGTTTCTTAATAGTTTGTATATCTTGAGTAAATCATAAAGTTTGTACAAAAATCAACATAAATCTTTATAGTTTATCTTTAGTAGAACTCCAAAATGTGATTACTTTCATCAGTCATTCATATAAATCTTTATAGTTTCCCTTTTGTAGAACACAAAAATATGATTACTTTTATCAGTCATTCAATATTATGTACAATAGCAACATCCAGCTGTATGGAAAAACTTAATCGTATATGCATCAATATCAATATCAAAGCTGTTCCGGTTATTTTCCAGCTTTTCAAAGAATCTTCTTCAGAATATCTAAGAATTAATGATTTAATTAATTCTTCCACTTCTACAACCATTTGGCCATTCTTCTATTTTTGCTAATAAAAAGTAGAGACATCACCCTGCCAACAAAAGTTTGCATAGTCAAAGCAGTTGTCTTCCCAGTAGTAATGTATGGTTGTGAGAGCTGGACCATAAGGAAGGCGGAGTGCAGAATGGAGTGCCATTGAACTGTGGTGCTGGAGAAGACTCTGGAAAGTCCTCTGGACTGCAAGGAGAGCAAAAGTCCACCCTAAAGGAAATCAACCCTGACTGTTCCTTGGAATGACAAATACTGAAGCTGAAGCTCAAGTACTTTGGCCACCAAATGAGAAGAGAGGACTCACTGGAGAAGGCCCTGATGCTAGGAAACATCGATAGCAAAAGGAGTAGAGGGTGGCAGAGGGTGAGATGGCTAGATGGCATTGTGGATGTAGTGGGCGTAGGTCTGGGTGGACTACGGAGGATGGCAGATGACAGAAGAGCTTGGTGTGCTGTGCTCCATGGGGTCGCAAAGAGTCAGACTAGACTGTGCAACTGAACAACAAGTAACAACCTGTACATTCAAATAGGTTAAATCCATGATCTCCCTTTCCACAGGCTAGGAGCACTGCTCTGTCTCACCAGAGAAAAATATTATCATTTAAATAGAATCAGAAACTTTATTAGTTCAGTAAATCTTACTATAGATCATAAAAGAAGATGAATATCACATAAAAATAATGGAACAAACAAGTGAAACAAATAGTATGGGAACAGACTTTGAAAAAGTATTTTAGAAATAGTTAAATTATTTAAACTATAGACATGCACAACCTTTCCCCAGTGATATTCCAATTTAAATTATAGTTTAATCAAGAAAAAGATCAATGTTATAGCATAACTACAGAAAGATGACTTGAATGAACAATTGATTCAGGCACCCTCTTTTATTTCTGTGGTACATTGACAAGAAGCTTTGCACTTTTCTTTTAGAAGTGACTTGCATCCCCACTTTTTTGTTAATTCCGAGCAGTTTTTATGTTTGTCTGGATACTTGCATGGATTGGCTAAAATGAAACAAAACAGAACACCAGTGTTAACCTACATTGAGAAAAGAGTAACATATACACTAAACTACATCTATACCAATAAAGCAAAGAAGTATGTTTGATAGTCTTCAATGCGCTCCCCCCCATGCCACCCTCCTCCCTGAAATTTTGCCCAGACCTACCTTCTGGGTGGAGAAGGTCAACTATGGAGGTCCAGAGTCCGTGGGTGGGGCGCCAGCCCCACAGACAAGCAAAATTCCACAGAACTACCACCCCAGCGGCTACTGCAACTCCCAGCGGCCACTGCAAGGCAGAGCAGCCAATCACTGAAGCCAGGCTGAGAGAGGGAGAGGCGGGGCAAACGCAAAGCACCTGGCACAGGAATGGCTGCCACCCATCTGGAAGACCTGGCCAAAGAGGCAAGGCCACCGGAGGTGGCCGTTGCACCCTGGTGCACAGGGCTACGTGCATGATGTGCACTGGGATGCCAGGACTGCCCAGAGGACCACGACCCATCGACCTCCAGGCCAGGTACCATCAACCTCTGCCAGGGCCTCCCCCCTCCTTGGGGTGAAGCCTGGGCAAAAATGCTAGTAGCTCATAAAACAGCTTGGTTTAGTTTGGCAAAATATGTCTACCCAGCCCCTCCCCCCTTTTCATCAGCATGGGTGGCATGAAAGCAGCATTTTTCTAACTGAACTGATTTTTTTTTTTTAGTAAACTGTAATATTCATGCTTTATTGTAATTAGCTTTAAAATTAAGATCTGCATATTCAGTTGACATAGCAGATCACAGAAATTTATTGTTGCATTCACTTAGTGGTTAAGACATAAGATTTGATTACTGGAAGGTTGGCAGGTCAGCAGTTGGAGACCCGCGAGTGCTGCATGACAGAGTGAGCTCCTGTCTGTGTCTCAGCTCCTGCCAACCTAGCAGTTCGAAAGCAAGAAATTGCAAATAGATTAATAGGTACCACTTCAGTGGGAAGGTAACAGTGATCTGTACACTCTGGTGTCTAGTCAAGCCTGCCACATGTCCACGGAAATGTCTGCAGATGCAGATAGTGCTGGCTCTATGGCTATAAATGCAGATGAGCCCCAAATCCTAGAGTTGGATATGGCTGGGTTTCGAGTAAGGGTGACCTTTACATATTTAAAGTGGCTCTTTAAACTCTTTTTCTTCTTGGCCAGAATCCTATTGGCTAGTTATGTCAGACTAAGTTGCAATGTATCACTTGTCATACACTGAATCATATGGTTGTTTCGTGAAGAGGTATACTAGTGGTAATTTACAGCTGCAATGTGTGCCACTGCGTAAATGCAGTGGTGGGCATCAGCAGGTTCTCACCAGTTCACCAGAACCGGTAGCAGAAATTCTGGCTGGCCCCACCCATCCAAGTTTTGAAATAAAGTAGTCCTAATTTGGGTGCAACAAAGGGCTTTCCCCCTGGCCACGCCTGCATACCATGCCCACAGTGTGGTAGTAATTTTTTTGGACCTACCACTGCGTATATGTTGTAGTAACTAATCAACAGGATTCTAGTGATTAGTAGTTGTATTGTTGTTGACGATGAGGACAATAGAGTGCTGACAAGTAGAGTCTACACTTGAAAGTTCTCAATATTTCATAGTGCTAATATTGGAAAGTTTGGAAGAAGCAGCAATGCTTTTTACATGGATATGTTGGCTGAATAATATCCCTCCACATATAAATATATTTTTGTCTTTTGGCAGTTTATTGTCTTCCAACTTACTGCACAGTCCTTTGTCACAGGCGTTTGGACAATCTCCACATGGTTTTCCTACTTTATAGGGGGTCTTCATCAGGTCATAACGGTTCCCTCTAAATGTCAAATAGAAATACATATCATGGAATCATATGTATACATACACCCAGGGCTGTTCATCAAATGATGAGAACGATCAATGGAGAGATGTATTCTTTACAAGGCCCCAGAGGCCCACTCTTTCTTACCACTTAGAAAATACTGACAGATGAAGAAGAATTCTTACAATTGAACCTTATTGTAACAATATGTCCAGCTGCACTCAGGAAAAACAGGGTTAGATGGGTGGCAGGTTTCTGTCTACTCCTAAAGAGTGAAGCTGACCACTGCTTCTGTAGGCTCCAGGAAAGTCTCACTTGTAAAGCAAAAGCTTATTATGTCCAAGATGGAGCAGAAAGAAACAATTTTCCCAGTAGGAAAGCCATTACTGAAAGGAACAGCCTCACTATTGCTGTATACAGTACTTGTAATGTCCTTCTGTTTTGCTCTTGGATTAATTTAGTGATCCAAAAATGGTATCACCTTCTTCTTCTACATTTATCCATGTTACAGTACTTCTCAGTACTATGTATGGATGTGAAGAAAACTGGCTGGCAACAAAGTGATTCACTAGAAATGTTGAAGGAGAGCTTTATGGATACCATAGACTGCCAGAAAGACAAATAAATGGGTGCTAGATCAAGTAAAGCCTGAACTTTCTCCAGAAGTAGGAATGACTAAACAGAAGCAATGATGCTTTGAGAAGAGAAGACTTTCTGTTAAACAACAACAACAATACTTGGAAAAGTGAAAGGCAGGAGAAAAAGATGAAGGTTGAATGTGAGGTGGATTGAGGCGACAAAGGAAGTCATGGACTTGAATTTCCACAGTAGAAGAAGGGTTATTAGTAACATTCATTTATAGGTCCCCATAACCCAAAAGCAACTTGTTAATTCAACAACAGATGTTCTTGTGTAATATGTGGAAACAATATTTTTGCCAAGAAACAGTACATTTTTGAATGAATACATACGCGGGGCAGTACTGGCAAACATAGAAGTTCTTGTAGTATAGATGATTACAGCTGGCGAAACCACAACCTGTTTGATATGATGTAGACCAAACCACCTGCAGATACGTACAAAAATATGAATGTGGTTGCATTCTAATTGCTTACTGTGGACAACCTGAAGCTAAATTGTTATTTTGTCTCACAAGCTCCCCCACATCCTGTGTCAATAGGGCAGACTTTTCTAATACTCAGATATTTTGTTTTCCCTCATATCATCTGTGACCCTATCTATATTTATAAAACAGAGGTGTGGGTTTGTATGTCTCTAAAGGAACCCACACCCCTGGACCAGTGTTGCTGAAACTCATCACATACATATCTTGGGCATGCGAGATCAGCACTGTGGCAGTCGCAAAATCAATTTGGGGGTTTATGCCCCCCCCCCAATGTGGGATGCAAAGGGAACACCCCTAACAGGAGAAAACGTGATGGACCAGCAGTACTGCACAAGTGCACCACAGCCTTCATTTCAGACCAGGCTGGAGGGGGCGTCCGTGAGCTCCATGGCTGGGGAGAGAATGAAGAACTGGCAGGCCTGCTCTGCTGCCGGGCTGAGGTATGGGGAGAAAGTGGGAAGGAAAGGAGGGTGAGGGCGGGGGGAGTCCTCAGGTGAACAGCCCCAGTGAGGTGGGAGGAGAAAGAAATAGAAGAGCTGTTCCTGCCTTCGGTGAAATGGGGAGGGGGAAAAGGGAGGGCAGTTAGAGGAACATTTATGAATCTCTTCCTACTGCTAAGAGATGTTACAGTAGAATGAACTGTCCACTGCTTATCTCTCAGTCCTTGAAGATTTTGAAACCAAGATAGGATAGCTATTTGCCAGGGGTGTTTTAGCTCTGCATTGCCTGCTTTATCAGGCAGCTGGATTTGACTGACCTTGAGTTCTTTTCCACTTCTTCATTTCTCTGATTCTGCAATTTACAGTATATGTTTAAATGTACCATGGGTTGGGCCATTAGAATTCCATTTAACAGTGCAGCAATGATGGCAGAGGCAGTGATGAAGAAAGCATAACTACAAGGCAGGACATGCCGACAGAACTATATGTCCTTTTAAAGAAAAAACCCAAGCAAGGCCAGGTAATCTGCTAGTACTCAACATAAACAACAAAGAGACCTGTGGCACTTCAAAGATGACTATGTCAATTACAGTATGAGTCCTTGAAAACCAGCTTCATATTCCTTTACCTTTGTATGGGGTAAGTGTTTAAATGATGGCTGAAGGCTGTACCTTCCCCTCTTTTTCTGATGGAACAAACAGCCAGACAGCATTCCTTTTTAACAAAACCAAAATCAGTGATGGGCTGGCAATCCCATAAATATGAACTCCCTCCACACTTCAGGATTGGTACTATTCCAAATTCTGCTCATGGAACATTTTCTCTTTGCAATGTGTGCTGTTTCTTCTCAGTAAAAGGCAAAGGTCTCCATTGCTTGAAGGCTAGTTATATCTGACTCTAGGGTTCGGTGCTCATCTCTGTTTACAGCCAAAGAGCCAGTGCTGTTTGAATCTGTATTTTCAGATGTTTCTGTAGTCATGTGGCAGGCATGATTACACACCAGAGCACATAGAATGCTGTTACCTTTCCTGCCAAAGTGGTACCTATTTATCTACATCCAATTTCTTGCTTTGAGCTGCTAGGTTGGCAGGAGACAGATGACAGGAGCTCACTCCACTTGGGTCTCGAACTGCTGACCTGGTGACCTTCTTATGGTCAAGCTCAGCAACTTAACCACTGAGCCACTTTAGTGTAAGGGACCAAAGACAACACAACAGCCGAAGGGTTGGCTTAACACAGGTTTATTGCATGATGATCCGGGGGAACATGTGGTAATGGGGGATGGGTAGCTCAATATATACAGCTGGCTATACATTTGAATGTGGCTCGTTGACAGACTATTGGTTGCTGCCTGCGTGACGTCGTAGGAGGTCACGCCCTTCTTGACCAGGTGAGGAAGTCGTGGGGAATCTTCCCGCGCTGCTGAACCAGGTGGCTATGATCCATTAGAGCTGGGCGCTCGCTACTGTCCTCTGGTGGTCACTAGCTCGCGTCCCCTTATTAGGCTTACATTGATACAGGTGATGGTTATAATGTTGCACACAGAAAGGTTACATTGATAACACATGGCAAAGGTACATTGTTAAAGGCACAGCTTTACAGAACACAACATCCCTCCCCCCTAGGATGAGACGAAGTCTCTCAGCCAAGATGGCTTGTTGCATGTGCGTTTGGGCCGTGAAGAGGGCTGCCCCCCCCCGGGGGCGTTATTGCTTCTTTGTTCCCTGGTCCCTTGTCCTGAAATGGGAGAGGGAGACTCGTTAGTGGCTTGCCGCTGTCTGGCGGTTTTAGGGGAAGGGAAAAACTCCATTGTGGGGAGACCGGGGGCCATTGGGGCTAACGAAAAACCCCTCTTCTCGCTTGGACGGGTGGGGGACCACTCCGAAACCCCCCCGGTCCTGGAAATCAAAATCTAACTTGGTAGGGGTACCCGCATTTGTGGGGACTTTCCGCGAGATATGTATGGGGTCGGGTTCCTCCTCCTCGGAAAGATCCCCCAGGGTATCTATGAGGACATCCTCCTCCCCCCTTGGTGGGGGCCCACGGTCCCCTTCTCCTCCCCCTTGGGCTGAACGGGTGGGGGAGAACCCTAACGCTGACTTATTTCCTGCCTGATTAGTGCCCTGCTCATCGGAGACTCTGCGTCGGAGCTGGTCCGCGTGCCGCCTCCACAGGAGCCCTGTGCTGGTTTCCACGCGGTACGACACGGGGCCGGTTTGCTCTACAACTACGCCCGGAACCCAGGCTGGGCCCGTGCTGGCGTAATTCCTGCAATGCACGGGGGCGCCTACACTGAAACTCTTCGTAGCCTCTAGCCCAATGTTCCTCCCTTTGTCCTCTACCCTTGTGGGGTCTAACCTAGTAAGGATGGTGGTCAGTTTCCTGCGCATTAAGAGCTCTGCGGGGGAGTATCCTGAAGCCAACGGGGTCACCCTGTACCCTAGCAGAAACTGACACACTTGTAGGTTCAAATCCCCTGGGCCCATGCGCCGCAATGCGTCCTTCGTGGTGCGGACGAGGCGCTCTACTTGGCCGTTGGTGGCGGGTGAAACGGGGCGGAGGTGATATGCCGAACGGCGTTAATCTCCATGAATGCCTTAAACTCGGAGGACGTGAAACAACTAGCGTTGTCGCTAATTAACGTGTCGGGTATGCCAAACGTGGAAAAGAGCCTCCGCAAGTGTCTAATGGTCTGGGCCGAGGAGGTGCTCGTGACTGGAATAACCTCCAACCATTTGGAGAAAGCGTCCACTACAAGGAGGAACAGGGTGCCTCTGAACGGGCCCGCGAAATCAATGTGCACCCGGGACCACGGCCCCTTAGCCGCGTCCCATTCCCTGTGGGGAAGGCGGGCCTCCTCCGGTCTGGAGCACTGGCAACTTTCACAAGTGCCGACCATGTGCTCAATGTCGGCGTCTAGCTGGGGCCACCAGAAGTAACTCCGGGCCAGCGCCTTGGATCGCACGATGCCGGGGTGGCTGACGTGAAGCAGTTTGAGCACCCGCGGCCAAAGGGAAGTGGGAATCACCACCCGCTGCCCCCACAAGAGACACCCCCTCTCTAGGGACAGTTCTAGCTTTTTTCTGAAAAATGGAGCGAACTCCTCCGCTGGGGAGGATGCGGGCCACCCTTTCTGTAGCCAGGAGCTTACTGTCACTAACGTTTTGTCTTTCTCTGTCGCTTTGGCAATGTCGGCGGGCACTACGGGGGGCGAATCCAGCACCTCTATCATGAGAACCTGATGGTCCCGCTCCCCCATGCTCACCTGGCTGGGCGTTAGGGGAAGGGGAGACCTAGATAGGGCGTCCACATGGCTGATCTCTTTCCCGGGCCGGTAGACCAACGCGTGCTGATACACGTTGAGAAAAATGGCCCACCTGAGCATCCTTGGGGACAGGATTTGAGGGGTGGGCTTATCCGCGGTAAAAATGCCTAGCAGGGGTTTGTGGTCCGTCACGATGGTGAAGGGGCGGCCATACAGAAAATCGTGAAATTTTTTCGTCCCCGAGACTATCGCTAATGCCTCCCTGTCCGTCTGTGCGTAGTTTCTCTCTGTTTGGGACAGGGACCTGGAGTAAAATGCTATCGGGGCCTCCCTTCCGTTCTCTAGCACGTGGCACAGCACTGCCCCCACCCCCACTGGAGATGCATCACAGATCAGAATTACTGGGCGTTTGGGGTCGAAGTGGGTCAGTATGGCGTCGGACGCCAGGAGGCTTTTCAGCTCACTAAATGCCCTTTCTTGGTCATCGCCCCACTTCCATGCCTGGTCTTTCTTAAGCAGCCTGTGTAGCGGTTCAGCCACCGCTGCCTTCCGGGGAAGGAAGGAGTGGTAAAAGTTGAGCAGCCCTAGGAACGACTGCAACTCGGGCTTGGAGGTGGGGCGGGGGGCTTTCTTGATGGCTGCCACCTTAGACTTGGATGGTTTTATCCCCTCAGGAGTCACACAAAACCCTAGGAATTCAACCTCGGTTGCGAAGAAGACGCATTTGTCCTTTCGCAACCTCAGCCCCGCCTTTTCGAATATCGTCAGGACCTTCCCCAACCTCTTGGCCAATTCAGCCCGACTCCCCCCTGTTATTAACACGTCATCAAAATAAGGCAACACCCCCTCCAGTCCCTTCAGGAGGCGTTCCACGAGTGACTGGAAAATTCCTGGCGCCGAATTCACGCCGAATTGGAGGCGCGTCACCTGGAACGCCCCCTTGTGGGTGACTATGGTCTGCGCAGCAGCTGCAGCAGGGGACACCGTAAGCTGCTGGTAGGCCTGTGCTAAGTCGAGCTTAGCGAAACATTTCCCCCCGTGTAACCTGGCCAGCAGATGGCTGACTACCGGCACCGGATATGCATTCGGGCGGATCGCCTTGTTGATGGTGCACTTGTAGTCGGCGCATATGCGGACCTCCCCATTGGCTTTTAGAGCAGTTACAATTGGAGTTTCCCACTCCGCAGAATCTACAGGCACAAGAATCCCCTGACCCACCAATTTGTCCAGTTCCGCCTCTATCTTGTCCTTGAGTGCGAACGGCACCCGGCGTGGTTTTAGGCGAACAGGGCGGACCTCCGAGTCCAGGTCGAAAGTCACTGGGGGCCCCTTGAACTTCCCCAGTCCCTTTTTGAAGACTTCGGGGTGCGCCCCGCACACCTCCTGAATTGGATCAGTCCCAACAGCGTGCATTCCCACGGCATGCACCCCCCCAATGAACAACCCCAGGGGCTGGAACCATTGAGTCCCTAGGAGGCTGCAGTTTCCTCCCTTGAGCACGACCAGGGGAAGGGACGCGGCGTGTTCCTTGAATTTGACCTGAAATTCTCCAACCCCCAACACTGGAATGCTGTTCCCTTGCACGTCCCGTAGCGTGGCCCTCAATGCTTTGAGCTTGGGCCACTTTTGGGGGGCAATTCCGAAAAACTCCCTCTGGGAAATGATTGAATATGAGGACCCCGAGTCAATTTCCATCCTAATGGGCACCCCTTGGACCAGTACCTCAACAAAATAGCGGGGGTGTCCCGTAGACACGCTGAACACTGGGGCGTCATCCTCGCTGCCGTCGGCGATGCGGCCCACGCCGTCCTGCTTCCGCGTGGCCTGGGCGCCGTCTTTGGGTCTCGCTGGGCGGTCTCGTCCCGCGGAACGGTCTGGGGAGCTCCTCCGGGACTCGCGCTTCTTCCTGCACACCTTGGCGATGTGCCCGCGGCGGCCGCAGTTGTGGCACTCGGCCTTCCGGAAGGGGCATTTCACGCGGTCGTGGGCCGCGCCACAGCCGTCGCAACGCCGGCTCTCCTTCCAGACCCTCTGTACGTCCTCGTCATCGCTGCTCTCTGTAGACGACCTCGAAGTTCGCCGGGCCGCATGTACCGGAGCCTCTGATTTGCTCGACTTTGGCTGCCAGTCCTGGAGTTCTTGGACCCCGGCCTTCGTAGCTTCTGCGGCCTGGGCCGCTCTGACGACCTCCTGCAACGTGGGGGGCGGCTCTTGGTTCATTAATGTGCGCTGGGTCTCGGCGTCGTTCAGGCCGCACAGCACACAGTCTCGGAGGGTGATTTCGACGTTCTCCCATTTGCACGGGCCGGCCGCTAGCCGCAGGGCCGCCACGAACGCGGCGACCGTCTCCCCGGGCGCTTGGACTCGCCTCCAAAATGCACTCCGGGCGGGAAACATCGCCGTGGCGGGCCGGACGTGCTCACGCAGCAACTGCATGAGTTCCTTGGCCTTGAATTCGCTCACCCTCCTTGGTGCAATCAGGTCCACCAAGGTCCTTTTTGTTTCTTGTCCGAGCATTCTGGTGAAGATGGCCCTTTTCTTCGCCTCTTCCGTGACTTCGGACTCGATCAGTGCAACCTGGAAGTCCATCTCGAAGATCTCCCAGTCGCCCGGTTTCCTGATTTCGAAACTGGTGCATGTCTTGGTCCCGTGGGCTGCCATCCCACCTTCGTCGCCAATTTAGTGTAAGGGACCAAAGACGACACAACAGCTGAAGGGTTGGCTTAACACAGGTTTATTGCATGATGATCCGGGGGAACATGTGGTAATGGCGGATGGGTAGCTCAATATATACAGCTGGCTATACATTTGAATGTGGCTCGTTGACAGACTATTGGTTGCTGCCTGCGTGACGTCGTAGGAGGTCACGCCCTTCTTGACCAGGTGAGGAAGTCGCGGGGAATCTTCCCGCACTGCTGAACCAGGTGGCTATGATCCATTAGAGCTGGACGCTCGCTACTGTCCTCTGGTGGTCACTAGCTCGCGTCCCCTTATTAGGCTTACATTGATACAGGTGATGGTTATAATGTTGCACACAGAAAGGTTACATTGATAACACATGGCAAAGGTACATTGTTAAAGGCACAGCTTTACAGAACACAACAGCCACCAAGGTTCCTTTTCTCCTTCTAAGTACACAGAGGTAAATACAAAGCTGGTTTCCACTGACATCCCAATAGGACTCTTCTGGAGAACAGGGATGCTGATGGGCTGAGAGATAGGTGTTTATCAATGTTGCCAGTGTTGTACTGTGGCTGATTCTGAATGGTTCTTGCAAACTGGTAGCGGAAATTCCAGGCCATGCCTACTAGGCTGGCCACACCCACCACTCAGCCTCCCCCTCCCAGCGCCGCCGGAAACACGTCCCATTCGCCTCGCCCAGGCATGCTTTCATCTCCGCACTTCCCTCACGCCTTTGGCCCTGGGCGAGGCAAATCGGATGCGATTCTGGTGGTGCTGGAAGGGGGAGGCCAGCACCAGGACATCAACCTGCCCCGCTCAACTCCCAGCAGCGCCGCTGGCAACGCTTCCCATGCGCTTAGCCCAGGGTCAATGGTGTGCTTGGCGGCACTGGGAGAGGGAGGTGGGCAACAGCTCACCAACCTGCACTGCTCACCTCCCAGCAGCACCGCCGGTGAAAGCCAAGAGTAGGTTTCTTTTCTTTCTTCCCCCTTTTTTCATGGGTTTTTAGTCCACACCCACAGATAGCCACGCCCACCGAGTGGGTAGTAATTTTTTTACGTGCATCACTGAATGCTGCTGCTCACTCACTGTTCATCTGTATGTTGTGTATGTTGGAGATATGCCATTATGCCATGCATACCTGTTAAGTTTCGGGAAATTTCTGTCAAACAAGGG
The DNA here is from genome assembly GCA_035047305.1 of Bradypodion pumilum. Taxonomy (NCBI): domain Eukaryota; kingdom Metazoa; phylum Chordata; class Lepidosauria; order Squamata; family Chamaeleonidae; genus Bradypodion; species Bradypodion pumilum. The sequence continues at coordinate 266,285,733 of JAWDJD010000001.1, read as the reverse complement.
AAATTTCCCAGCCAAAACGGGAAACTGGACATCTATGCTTATCCTGTGCTGGCTTCCAGTCTAACTCCAGTCTAATTGCAGTCTAACTAACATGGGATGATGGCGGGAAAGAGAATAAAATACGGGGGTTTGACAGAAATTTCCCGAAACTTGACAGGTATGATGCCATGTGTGGGCCATGAGTAGATGTCAGGTGCACAGACTCAGATTTTTGGCTCTTGCCATTGTTTCTGGGATTCCTGTTGTTCTTTAGTTGTTCTTATCTCTTTTGATAGTGCAGGTTTTTCCTTTCTTTCCCAATGAAGAGGCTCATTAGATCTAGGTTCATTTTCCCATTTGGCCATTACATTCACCAATAGCACTGGGTCAGTCAAACACTTGGAGCCTAACCTACTTCACAATTGTTGTGAGCCTAAAGCAGGAAGGAGGATACCCATGTATGCCACACTAAACTCTCTAGGGTAAAGGTGGGGTTGAAATGTGGCAAATAAATAATAACCAAAAAACCCAATCACAATTTAAATTCAGTGGTAGCTCTGTCAACAAAGCCTCGGTGTATCTCCTGTCTATTGTGAGTATGCGATCATCTGCCCGTCCACTGTAACCTTGGCTTGCTAGCTTGCTCCTTCCAAAGAAATATCGCTACATGTCCAGCATGTACAAAATAGTTATCAACAATAGGCCCATAAGAGGTGGTACATTGACATTCAGTGGTTAGCATTATACCTGAGTGTAATGGCCAATTGCATGGTCTTCTGATGTTGCTCCAAAATTGTACCGGAAGAATTCTACTTCGTCATACCATAACTGAATGGCACTAGACCAGGAATAAGGTTTACTTGACATAAATATATTTTCGCCACATCTTGTGCCTTCTGTAAATGGTGTAAAGAGGATTATTAACAAACAAACAAAAGCTTGACAGTCTGGCTACCTCAGCAGCTGAATATAATTATTTCAGGAAAAGAAGAGTTTGCATTGGCTGCATCCTTGTCTCTGTTTCAGAGTACCCATTGGCCATTGTTGACTTACCCAGAATGCTACTATCTCCCCTGGAAACAAATCTTACCACTGTGCAACCTGTGCTCCTCTGCTGCCAGAGGGAAGGAAAGAAGCACCACATATAACCCCGATGACATTCAGTGGCAACATAAGGAGGAGGAAAGCTGTAACAGTGGTTACTTCTTGCCACACTTGCTAGTCTACATATCCCAGCAATTCTTTCAACAGCTATATGAATAATGCCAAGTCTTTTCTTACTTACTTATTGTTCTGCTCTCTGTTGAGCTATGTTTGAAAGTGCATTGATTTGCCCAGCTTTGTGCATTTGCCGCAATCCCTGCATCCCATTCCTACATGTCAGGTGACAAAATATATGCGTGAATTGTAAGATAGCAGGATTGTGTTAAGATCAACTTTACTTGGAGGAAGGTTAAATGTTGTACATTTTAATTAATCAAAACGAGGATCCAAAACAAGAATTTTAAAATTAAAAAATATTGATAAGTTCCAGAATTGTCTTATCCAGGTAGTAGGAGCAGATGGGTTGTGCTTATTGCACAGGTTAAAGATATAGTTTAGTAATATAAATTATTTGAGAGTGAGTTTATTTAGCAATGTTTCCATTATTTTAAATTTTTTAAATAATGAAGTGGGTGACTCTATTAATTGACTGACAGTTTCTTGAAAATTACATTAATGTTTGGATATGATCCGCTTTTAACAGAACTGACAAAGTAAGCGAATAGTGTCTGTGAATTGTTCTATAGGAAATTCATTATCATAAGAGGCATATTTGTTTCAGTTATTGGTGATACAGCTTGCCATACTTTGACAAGATTTTTAAGTGTTGCTTAATTTATTAAAATGTTATACTTCTCATCTAGCACAATGGCTACTTCTGGATTATTTACATAGGTTAAAAACATATATACCAATCAACTAATTATAGAAATAAGACTAATCATTACAAACAACAACAATAAGCAACAACAATTAGTACATATTGCTGCTGGAATGAGGGACATGATGGCACTTCTGTGAGGAATAGGATAGCACTTCACTGGGTGGAACTTATATGGAGACAGCTGAATCTTTCATCATCCATCCATCGGCCCTTGATTTTCCTGCTGTCCATTTTACCTTCACAGAAGTGACACTTAAGGGGAGAAGAGGGGAACTTCCACCCACATTCAGCCCATGAGCAGTTCCAGTCTAACATCTTTTTTTGGGGGGGGGGGTTGATTCCCTCCCTCTTCTCAAGCCTTCTTCATCTCCAGTATTTCCAAAATAAGAAGACCTTCCCATTTGTGTATTCTTTCAATCTAGACCAAAGCATGAATAGGATTATTTTCTCTACACATGAGAAGTATCACTGAATCATACTAGATCCACCAAGTATGTGCAGCTGAGAGTGCTTACCCCAAGAGAGGCCCACAAATTTTCAGCAAGAAATCAGATTTTCTCAGTGGTAGCACTGAATAACATTCATCGTGAAGCCCGCAAGGCTCTTGCCTTCCTTCAATTTAGAAAGCAAATAAAAACTTTGCTTTTTTAGAAAATTTTCAATTTTTCGGGCTTAATTTAATGAATTTTCTACTTGTCTTGTAGTTAGTTACTTCTTTTGAGCATGTTATCTAAATGCTCTTAATTGTATAAACTACCCAGAATAGCTCTTGTGCTAGATGGACAGTATAGAAATCAATCAAGCAATCCATTAGTTCATGCTACAGAATGTCAGGGGGCTTGGCCCATCCAATCATCCAGTTTGTAATATTTTCAGGTTTAAAAACAATATGATGAGTAAGCCAAAGATAATTTCATTCTGCAGAATCTCTAGAAATTTTCTGACAAGTACATTAATAGGTTTCCTTTGTGAGTGCCCACCATTTGTTTGGGACTACTTCTTAAGTTACAAACTCTTTAGCACTGAGACTGTCAACAAATGACAAAATAACTTTACATCTGGTAAGACTGCATTATGTGGCCAGTGCTTTATGGTATGTTGAGCAGAGTGATAGAGATTGTTCCAAGATTATCCAGAAGGTGGTAGAGTAGAAGTCTGAATTTGAGACTCTCCAGGTTTAATTGTACATGTCATTAAGTTAATTAGGAGTATTTACAGCTATTGATCATGGCTGAAACATGGTACTGTCTCACCTGCCTATCTTCATGCTAATTATTCATCACCTTAATTCCTTGACCATCTTTGTGTTCTGCAACAACTAATGAAAATGAGTTGTCCTGTATTTTTGCTCCTAAAAATGAAGGCAGTAATTCTTCAAAATGCTGGCACTAACAGGCCTCTGTGCATTTCTTTTAAATTTTCAGGATGCAAATCTTACCATCATCAACATGTTGCTGGCAGGTGGCTCCACTGCTCTGCGTAATTCATTGTGCTTCCGGACAATTTCCTTTTGATGGTCAATGGTGGTCATCGAAGCAGCATCCTGACTAGAGGCCTGCAGATAGAGACATTGTTCCACCTTAACATTTCATTACTCGATAAGATGATTGTGCTGACCATCTTTTGTAGACATTAAAAAGAAGATATCAAATGATAGATAATTGTGCTGACCATCTTTTGTAGACATTAAAAAGAAGATATCAAATGATAGATAATATAAGCTTACAGGCAAAATTAACTTAGGGAAGAAATTCTTATCTACTTTAAATCCCTCCAATACTTTTCTGAGTCTATCAGGTTGGGAGCTCTCATTTGGATGTTTTATTACTATTAGGATGTTTTGTATAAACACAGGTTTTTAGACCATTGTGTGTGCTAAGGAGCAACATGCTGCATCCAAATTATGGGGACCCTTATGTTTTCAATTTATGTAAGATACTTAAAGGGTGGTTTTACTAGTGAGTCTCCATGGCTGGGTGGGAATTTGAACACAGCTCTCTTGAGTCATGCATACCGGTTCCTATTGGGGACCACACCACAAGTACAGTAATACCTCATACAAAGTCCGCTTCGTATAACATTGAATTCATACAACATCGCCTAATTTCTTGAAAAAAATTACATCATACAAAGTCGCTTGACTTTGTATGAGGCATTGGGGTTTTTTCCCAGGGCACATTGTGCCTGGGCAGTATAAAAGGCAGGATACGCGCATACATTGCTCTTGTGGGTTTTGCAAGAGACGAAGAGTGTTTAGGAGTGGTTTTGAGCATGATTTTGGATTTTTTTGAATTTTTTCATCAGAATTTTTAGAAGCATCCCTGGGATTTTTGCAGGATTCTTCAGGTTCTTGGACAATCAGGGTTGTTTGACATGTTTTTGTAATGTATTTAGCCTTTAGACAATGATTTCTTATAGTTCTGTCAGTTTCCTTGACTTTGCCCTGAAATCTGTGCTGTTACAGTACAATGTATCTCTATGGAAACGACGTTGTACGAGACATCGCGGCAAGGATTTGGATGTTGTATGAGGCATCGCGGCTAGGATTTTGCATGCCTCATACAAAGTCCAAATCCGTAAAAAGTCCAAACTTGTGGAACCAAGTTTGGACGTTGTATGAGGTATCACTGTACCTCACTATGGTTAGTAACTCATATAGGTTAGTCAAAGCTTGAGAAAGTTACTTTTAGAGTACAACTTCCCAGATGACCAACTAGTATGATCCCTTGCCATGCTAGGTGGTGGTGGGGATATAAGGAACAGTAGTTTAAAACAATGTTGTTGGGTTTTTTTGCTAAGATATGGGAAAACAGTCTGTGAATTTCCTGTTCTATACAAACTGACACATGTCTTACCTTAACCCCAGATTGCTGCAACAACACAGCCAGGCATATATACAAACTGAGCAGGATCATTACTGAAAGTCAAAGAAAAATAGATCTTGTTACCTAAGGCTACAATAAATCTCCATCATTCAAAATTTGGCAAGAGCTTGGAAGTTACTCAGAACTTTTGGAGTACTGAGAAATGTAACCAGTGGTTATCATTAATCACTATCACTTTACACTATTTTTTTTGGCAACTATTTAAAATTACTTTTAGGTATAGATTCAAATTTTCTAATAACTTTCAAACTTGCAAAAGGGATTAGATGCAGTTTTAGAGATGTTTTGATATGAATCTTTTTGGCTTTATGCATTTTTCTTATCCATTCTATGTGACAAGTTTCTTTGATTTCCCCTATTTTATTTTTGTAAATATTTACATGGTACAGTGGCAGAATTGGTGACTAGAAGAAACCAAGGAATGTGTCCCAGTATTTTTCTGGCCCAACAACAGAATGCATTTTATTAGCCTGCAACATGAGGAATTATTGGAAGAAACAGAGCAGTTATAATAGCATTAAAAAGCTGGCTGGAACATGATCATTTTAAAACAAAGTGTTCCATGCTCTGCATCTAACCTTGTGGGATTTCTTTTCACATACATAATGCAATGAGGTTGAAAGTTTCCACAACACTCATTTACAGAAATCCAGTAGTAACTCACAACTAGAGTAGGCCCATTGAATCAATGACATTTAAAGAACCCTCAGTTCTTTATACCCAACTCAATCCTGACTTTCAGCCATTGTCTCACAATAGGGACAATGTCCATTAAAGCTGGTGTCTGAAGAATGGATTTATTAATAATTGCTTTCCAGTGGGAAAATACAGTTGGATATTTTAACGTAGAAATCAAGGTGCTGGTAGTTATTTCATAAGTCCCCTGTGGTAATGTTCCTTTGTCTATTCATTCAGGTTATTTGCAGATGAGGCTTAACTGTCTGGGAGTGGTGGCTGTGTTTTCTATATTGTGGGATTTGACTTGGCATTGCTACTGCATGCTGGCAGCTGGCAATCTTCATGTACTCTTATGCTTATTTAGCCAGGAGTAAGTTGAAGGTTTGAATTTCCCTGGATTGTTTTCCTGGTCTGATAATTACCAAAATGATCAACATTTCTGCAATCGACTCCTTATTAAACTCTAGAAGTAACTAGTTACAATAACATAGTTTATGTGCACCTGTAGCACACATCTTTCTGCATCACTTGAAGCAATCACATTGCCTTTACTGATGATGTGAATGGATGTGCTGTTAAAAAAAGTAGAAGCCCCACTGGTTGAGGAAAAATTATGGGTTGAGGGGTGAAAGTCTAGGCTGATTTACATTGGCTTTTACATCATGCGAATTATATAAACAAATGCAAATCACATTGGAAGGCGAATTCCCTTTTTGTATAGTTCAGAAAAAGACAGATACAGTCAACCCTCACATAACAATGCGTTTGGATAGCATCATTTTCACTTAACAATGCATGGTTATGCACCATGTGTTCACCCGCATAACAACGTTTTTAGTGGTGTTGTGCAGGCAACAATGCTAAAATAACCGTCATTATCCGGACAATGACGCTAAAAATGTCGTTATACGGAAAACTCCATAGAAACCTACATAACAACAAAAATCGCTTAGCAACGCTACTTGGGGAACCAAGTAACATCATTATGAGAGGGTCTACTGTACTGTAATCCCTTTAGCAGAGGTCCCTCAAACTTATACCCAGTGTTAATAGCATGCAAAATTGATATTTTCCAACAAATCAGACTTTTCCAATCCTATTGTATTTCCCACAAGTATCAAGTAGTCTCATTGACTAACAGAACAAGTGGTGAGTGTTTTTGTGTCAGAGATTATTCTGGGTTGAAAGGATTTTTGTAGGGGATGCCCAAATGCGGCTTCTTTCATGTCCCCTATTGTGCAGCTCTCAGGGAATTGAACCCTGTCATTTTAGTCTCCAAGCACAGTGCTTGTACCCACTGAGCCCCCAGGGAGCTACAGAACATGTGGTTACCTTTTTCTGGTGCAATGTACAACGACTTCTAGTTATTTGTTAAAGCTATGTATAAACTGTATTTTCAGTCATATAAAAGGAACTTGGAGAGTAAACATTCACATTCTATGCCATTCTTTTTATGAGCCTCGAGTTGCAATGAAAGGCTTATGTTTAATCTTCTATATTTTTGTAAGCCTTTTCAATGAGCACAAATCAGAAATGGCAACTTTGGAGAACCAAAGAGTATATTTTGATGGCATGGTGGTAAAGAACCCCCCCCCCCCCCGGTGTGTTACTAGTATGATTTTCAGGAAATTATTCTTCCATACAGAACAATAATAGTGGAAAGGTAAGACTATGTAGTGAGCAGTGCAAAGTGTTCCTTTTAGAAAATATCATTCTAGGTTGCACTCCTTAGACTGACAGGTGGCATATAACAGAATTCTCTGTATGCTTATTTAGTAGGAAAACAAAGTGAATTCATTGTGACTTATTTCTTGATATGAGTAGGTAAGGGAGATAGTTGCCTAAAGCCTTTTGGTAGGAATGGGGAAAAGATATTTCCATCTCCTTCCATCAGCATTAGCACAGGTAGCCAACAGACAGTAGGAAATGACAGGTATTGCCCTGAGCTATAAAGAAAGAAAGACTAAAAATCAGCAATAACAACAATAGCTGGCTGGGATAGCTGTAAAAATAAACAATATGCACCAAGCAATATAATAGGTTATATTTTAGATGATATCTCTATCATTAGGAAGACAATTTAGGAGCAACTATTAAAAAAGTAGGATGCAATGGGACACAATGGGAGTAGAGCAGAGCGGGCTGCAGAGGATATTGGAGATTAGGGGTGCCTGGTGTGCGATGGTCCATGGGGTCACAAAGGGTCGGACTCAACTATGCGACTGAATAACAACAAATTAAAACATATCTGATGGGGTTTTTTTAACCATCATTCCATTCTTAAGTCACAGGTCAAACTCTCATTTGGTCTTGCATGTGCTTCTTATCCTAAACTTTCAGTTTTTTCAGAAACCTCTTCCCTTAAAGGCCATAAAACACTTGTAATTAATTTATACATCCTTGCACAAATTCAAAGAATTTCTAGAGTTTAAGTGTTAAAACTATAGGGACACAATTTTCTGATGTTGCCTAGTTATGACATTCTCCATGAGAAAGAATATTTTAAACAATTTATCAAAAGATATTTGAGTCTTACCTTTCTTTTTCCAGGAAGGTGAGAAGGATTTTCTACTCTTTGAGTGGATTTCTTTGCTTCACTGAAGCGTCTTATATGTGTGCACACACACAAGCACACCTCAGATCAGGTGCTTCCTACTTTGCAAGGTGAGCCACTCAGGGGCTCCCTAGAATAGTACGATGTGAATTTCGTGTCATAGTCTTCTGTGAACATAAATTCTATCTCCTGATATTTTCTTGACTCTTCCCTCTAAAATAGGGATGCCATAATTCCCTCCCACAAAAACAGGACAGAAGTAAAGGTTTCCCTTGCTCAAAAGCCAGTCATATCCGACTCTAGGGTTCAGTGCTCATCTCTGTTTCAAAGCAAAAGAGCCAGAGCTGTCTGCTTCTGCAGGCGTTTCCATGGTCATGTGGCAGGCATGTTTACCTTCCCACCGAGGTGGTCCCTATATTTATCGACAGTACTTGCAATTTCTTTCTTTCGAACTGCTAGGTTGGCAGGTGCTGGGACAAAGATGGGAGCTCGGCTTTTCTGCCCTGTTTCAGTAATGAAACCCATATTACATCCTCGTGCCTAATGTCTCTTCCTTTGCCTCTCTAAAAAGGACTCTCTGGGGGGACCCCTGCCATAGAAACTGTAGAGCAGCCTCAACCCCATCACCCAGTTTCTTTGGAAGGGGTTCCCCCCCACCAATCCCAAATCGCTCAACCAACTCCCCTCCTTGCCATCATACGCCTCACCTAGTCCCCATGCCTCCCACTTCACCTTTCTCATCCCTGGCGATAGGCTCCATCATCATCATCATCATCATTGACTGCCGGCAAATGTGGACTCAGTCAATCCATCAGAGGCAGGAGAAATGACGACAGGGAGGGAGGAGTAGCGCTTCCTATTGACGTCTCACCACCACCACTTTCTCCCGCTTGCTGGAAGCTGATATAGTAAAGGTAAAGGTTTCCCTTGCTCGAAAGCCAGTCATATCTGACTCTAGGGTTCAGTGCTCATCTCTGTTTCAAAGCTGAAGAGCCAACGCTGTCTGCTTCTGCAGACATTTCCATGGTCATGTGGACTGTAGCTGCTACTACACAGACACCACCTGCTGGTGCTTCAATAGAAGTTCAGTTCTAAGGTAAGAAAAAGGCATGATTTCCCCCTTCAAACCAAACTTGTTTTGAAAACAGGAATTTTCAATGTTTTTTATGGGACCGGGCGGGACAGTTATAACCCATGAAATTCCCGGTTTTCAATGATGTATGACAATTCTACTCTAAAAACAATATCTTATCTGTTACTATCTGTTACGGATTTGTTCAGGGCTTAATCTCGGCGTGGATGGGGAGGGGCAGGGGTGGAGGGGCAGGAGCACAGTCTTGCCGTACGATCTGGAGTCAGTTTGATCCTGTTGTCCCTGATGAAGTGGACAGGCTCCTTGCAGCTGTGCGTGCCACTACATGACCTTTGGCCCCTGTCCCATCTGGTTGGTGAAAGCCTCCAAGGCGGTGACAGGAGGCTGGGTCGGGGCAATAATACATGCATCATTATGGGGTGGGTGGGTGGGTGGGGTGTTTCCTGCACCACTAAAACATGCTTTGGTGCACCCACTCCTGAAGAAAACATCCCTTGACCCAGCTGTCCTTACCAACTAAAGGCCGTTTTCCAACCTTCTCTTTTTGGGTAAGGTATTGGAGAAGGCGGTGGCTCGCCAGCTGCAGTGTCCTGGAGGAAGCGATTATTTGGACCGCTTTCAATCAGGATTCAGGCCCAGATATGGTACTGAGATGGCATTTGTTGCACTGATGGATGATCTCTGGTGGGAGCGGGATGGGGGTCATCCATCCGTCCTTGCTCTTCATGACCTCTCAGCGGCTTTCAATACCGTCGACCATGGTATCCTTCTGGAATGGCTCAAAGGAATGGGGATCCAGGGCACTGTGTTGTCCTGGTTTTCCTCTTTTCTGGAGGGCTGTACCCAGTTGGTGTGGTTGGAGAGTGAGAGGTCCAGCCCTAGGCTCCTCAAATATGGGGTGCCTCAGGGTTCGGTGCTCTCTTGTCTCTTATTTAACATCTACATGAAGCCGCTGGGTGAGATCATTCGTTCCCATGGGGTGCAGTACCATCAGTATGCGGATAACACTCAGTTGTACATCTCAGCCCATGGGGACCCCAGTGATGCCGTTGAAATCCTATTATTGTAATGCACTCTACATGGGGCTGCCCTTGATGACCATTCGGAGGCTGCAGCTGGTCCAGAATGCGGCAGCCTGGGTGGTGATGGGATGTGGGCGATATGCCCATGCCTCACCGCTACTTCAGGAGCTGCACTGGTTACCAGTTTGTCTCCGGGTGCAATTCAAGGTGCTGGTTTAAAGCTCTATATGGCAGTGGGCCAGGATACCTTAGAGACCGCATCGTCCCAAGAGTGTCTGCTTGTCCAACCAGAGCGGACCGGAGGGGCTCTCTGATGGTGCCATCAACTAGGGGTGCACATCTATCCAGCACCCGAAAGAGGGCCTTCTCCGTGTCCGCACCAACTCTCTGGAACCTCCTGCCAACAGATCTAAGACTTCAAAGAGAATTGCTGCCCTTCAGGAAAGGATTGAAGACCTGGCTGGCAGGGCAGGTGTGGGGCCCGAATGGTAACACGGTCCCCACCTACTGGCTTATGTAAACAATTAAGAACTCTCTCTTCTTCTTCTTTTTATAGTGGGTGGGATGGGTGGTTGGGATATGGGTCTTTTAAAGTGGGTGGGATGTGGGTCTTTTAAAGTGTTTTTATGTGTTTTTAGAACTTGTTGTAATACCGCCCTGAGTCGGGTTCTGCCTGAGTGGGCGGCATATATAAATATGACTATTAAATTAAATTAAATTAAAATTTGGATGCCCGGAGGCCATTGGGGTCTGGATGGGGGCCAACGGGCTTTGGCTGAATGCCAGCAAGACAGAGTGGCTATGGATAAGGGATCCCACGCAACCCCGGGAGCTGCCACCTTTGGTTCTGGGTGGGGCTGTTTTGCCCCAAACAGACCCAGTGCGCAACCTGGGGGTCCTTCTGGACTCACAGCTACTGCTAGAAGAACAGGTAGCGGCCGTGGCCAGGAGGGCTTTCGCCCAACTTGGGGTGATTCGCCAGTTGCACCTGCTCCTGGACTGGGACTCCTTGCTCATGGTCACTTATACTCTGGTCACCTCCCGACTGGACTACTGTAATGCGCTCTACATGGGGCTGCCCTTGACGACTATTCAGAGGCTGCAGCTGGTCCAGAACGCAGCTGCCCAGGTGATGATGGGGTGCGGGCATCATGCCGATGCCTCGCCACTGCTTCGGGAGTTTCACTGGTTACCAGTTTGCCTCTGGGTGCAATTCAAGGTGCTGGTTTTGACCTTTAAAGCCCTATATGGTAGTGGGCCAGGATACCTAAGAAACTACGTCACCCCAAGAGTGTCTGGCCTTCCAACCAGAGCAGACCGGAGGGGCTTGCTAGCTGTGCCATCAACTAGAGGAGCACATCTATATAGTAATCAGAAGAGGGCCTTCTCCGTGTCCGCACCAGCCCTCTGGAACCTCCTGCCAACAGACCTAAGACTTCAAACAGAATTGCTGCCCTTCAGGAAAGGTTTGAAGACCTGGGTGGCAGGGCAGGTGTGGGGCCCTAATGTATTATAATGTATAATGTATTATTTTGTCCTACAACTGGTGCCCAATCCCACATTGTCAACCTACACATGATCACCACCAGCTTTAGTATCTTTGGTAGGCTCTTGTTTCATTTCCTAATCCAAAGACTTGAGAGGAGGTGCCCCCGTTGTTTTTCTGAATCAGCAGAGGTGATTAAGAATTAGGTATGAAAATGATAATTTTGGAAAGCAAAAGCATTTGCTTGGGAATTTGCCATTCAAATTTATGCCTACCGTGTTAGACCAATAGATGTAACTAATAGATTTCTTCTTCCATGTCTAGGCCAAATGTGAAACTGCCAAAACGAAGGCATATTTTGGCAAGTTCATTCTGCAGTTCCTTTCGTCTGACCTAGTGTGAGAAAGATTAGCTGGCACAAGGTAGTTGTTGCCCGGGTATGCCTGATTGTGTTTCAAAAATACCACAATCTTTGAGGAGGCTCTGACTCTGTACTCCACTAATAGAATTAGGGCCACTACATTTCACTGTCATAGGAATAAAGACATTTTCAGTCTGGCTTAGAAACAAAACTTTATTAGTTTACAGAAATAAGGAAATTCATTGAAATATTGATTTTTTAAAATTGGAAACAATTACAGGGAAATCATATTTAAAAACAAAGCATGAAACAATTTGCAAAAATAACTATTCTACACTGCATTGAACTGGGCTATTAACTCGCCAGCACTGGTTAACTCAATGCTGTACCATTGGCTCAGTGCTATAATGTTCATTCTAATGTGGAGAGTAACTCACATGAGCAACTGTTTTTAGAATCTTACTGAATTTCTGTAGTACATTTACATGACGCCTGGCAGTCTTTCATTAGAGGAATGTCACATCCATAATCTGTCTTCAAGGCTGGACAATTGCTGTATTTTTCTGTATGCTTACATGGATTTGCTAAAAATGAGAAGAAAAATGGTATATTAGTTATGTTGCATGAAAACAAAACATGACCAAAGCAACTCCAAAGAAGAGGTCATGACAACAGAACAAAGGCCCCCTATGTCCATTATCATCTCTTCCACAGTAGCAAAACTTTCAACCTCTAACACTGCCTCACCTCTACTGGGTCCATGCCTAGGCCATACCCGTCAAGCACAGCTCCTAAAAATACGGGAAATGCTCCGGCTTGGGTGCGCATGCACCACAACAACTCATCTGTGCATGCACAGAACCCCTCTGCACATGCACAGAGCCCATTTGCGATGGGCACGTGTGCGCAGTAACACGTGTGCAGTGTGCGTTGAAATACAGGATGCTGGCGGGAAACGGGAGGAACGAGCGGAGAAATAGGGGAAATCCTGGCCAATCTGGGATACTTGACAGGTATGGCCTAGGCAGGGGAAGGGAGGGGGAAGGTGGAGGGCAGCCAGGGACCTCCTTCCTTCCTGCCCTCCCCTTGCTTGAGCCCCCGCCACCATCACCTGTCCCTCAGGACCAGGCCTTAGCCCACCAAGCCACCTCCTCACAACAACAGCTGCTGCTGTTCCCGCTGTTCCCGCACTTCCTCTTAGTTGTATTTATGGCAGCTTTGAAAACAAAAGGATTTTCATTTTTGATCTGTGACAGGGACCACCACTTTCCTTGAATTAAAACTCTTGAGTTTATGTTTCCTTGAATTTACATTGGGATACTAGGCAGCCCTATAAATGAGGAAAGAATCAATCGAAGGCAGAATATTTGGAAACCAAAAAAACAACAACACATAGTAATACTTCATGCCAGGAGCTGCTCATGGACCAGGACAAGTAGAGACTAGTTGGATATTGGCACAAGCCTGTCAAAGCACACACAATTTTATTGGTGTACAGAATTTAATTATTTATTCTCGTTTGTATTGTGCCTTTCTTCCAATGCAAGCACCTAAAGCAACTTTCAAAATACAGTGATACCTCATATAATGTCCAAACTTGGTTCCACAAGTTTGGACTTTATACGGATTTGGACTTTGTATGAGGCATGCAAAATCCTTGCCGCGATGCCGAGTACAACGTCCAAATCCTTGTTGCGATGCCTCACACAATGTCGTTTCCATAGAGATACATTGTACTGTAACAGCACAGACTTCAAGGCAAAGTCAAGGAAACAGACAGGAAACTGACAGAACTTTAAGAAATCATTGCCTAAATGCTAAACGCATTACAAAAACATGTCAAACAATCCTGATTGTCCAAGAACCTGAAGAATGCTGCAAAAATCCCAGGAATGCTTCTAAAAATTCTGATGAAAAAATCCAAAAAAAATCCAAAGTCATGCTCAAAACCACTCCTAAACACTCTTCACCTCTTGCAAAACCCACAAGAGCAATGCATGCACGTGTCCTGCCTTTTATACTGCTCAGGCACAATGTGCCCTGGGAAAAAAACCCCAATGCCTCATACAAAGTCAAGCGACTTTGTAAGAGGTAACTTTTTTCAAGGAATTAGGCGATGTTGTATGAATTCAATGTTGTACGAAGCGGACTTTGTATGAGGTATTACTGTATATATTTTTAAAAAGATCTGGCTAAAAATATGTCATATATCACTCTAAAAGTCAAACCTTGCAGAGCTCGCCTGGCAACCGGCCGGAGGAGGAGGTGGGGAGGAAAGAACTGGCCACACCTGGGGCTCACCTTTCTGCGGCCCCAAAAGTGGCTCCCCGCCTCCAGCCAACACCACCAATGCCAGGGCTCGGAGACCTTGCGGAGCTTGCCTGGTAGCTGGCCAGAGGAGGAGGTGGGGAGGAAAGAACTAGCTGCACCTGGGGCTCACCTTTCTGCAGCCCCAAAAGCGGTTCCCCGCCTCCAGCCGACACCAGACCTTGAGCCTCTCCCAGGGCCTATTCCATCAGACCCGGGATGGGAGGCTGCTGTGCCCGGCGCCCCTCCCTCTGGCCCCGCTAGGCGGGGAGCTCAAAAGATGTTGGAGCTGCCACCGCCTCAACTGCAGCTGGATTTTCCGAGCCTCTTTTTCTATGACCGGTTAGATTGTTTTTGATATGTCCTGTGGCTACACTGTTTTGTTGATATGTTTATTGATATGTTTTTTGGCTATGTCCTTTTGATATATTGATTGTTGATATTTTGACTTGTTGTACTGATATATTGTATTATTGTGGAATTTATTGTAATTGTATTGTAAGTGTATTAATTCTTTATTTTTTGCATCATTACACTGTTACATTGTACTTATATCAACTTGTTAGCCGTTTTGAGTCGGCCTGTGCCAAGTAGAGCGGGATACAAATCCCAATAATAATAATAATAATAATAATAATAATAATAATAATAATAATAATAATAATAATAATAATAATAATAATAATAATAATAATAATAATAATAATAATAATAATAATAATAATAATAATAATAATAATAATAATAATAATCTCTGAATTGTAACACAGTTTTGAAGTATATCATTGAAAATGAGCATAAATGGTGAGCCACTGTGTGAGACAGAATGCTGGACTGGATGGGCTGTGGCTTGTTCCAGAAAGGCTGTTCTTATGTTCTTATGATAGTGACACCCATTAAAAGTCCTTCCTCAGTGATCATTTCAATTCTCAAAACTATGTGAAAATAAAGGTCTTTGGGTTTTTGTCTCCCAAGAATTCATATTTCTCAAACTTATTGTACAATCCATTGTCACAGGCAGCTGGACAATCTCCACATGGTTGTTCTTCTTTATAGGAAGTAGCCATCTGGTTTACATTGTTTCCTCTGGAAGGTTAAATGGAGATATAGTACATTACATGCAACGATACTACATATAGACATTTAGGGCTGTACACCAAAGGGTGGGAATAGTTAGTGCAGAGAAGGCCTCACTAAAATGCTCCTGTTGCTCAGTCTTCCATACCATTTAGAAAATACAGAGATGAAGAGCAACTCCAAAAATCAGCTTTTTGCCAAACTAATTGAGAGCACTGGGACCCATCTTAGTTGTGCAGTTGGATGTATGAACAGGCAGGTGACAGAGATGTACTAGTCAATTAGCCATGGCAAGCTTCCTAGTCAATTAGCCATGGCAAGCTACTCAAACTTTGTATAAAGGATTCTGACCAGTGGTGGGCTCCACAAACTTTTACTGCCTCACTGTGGGCGTGGTATGGTGGGTGAGGCCAGGGGGGAAGCCCTGTATTGCACCTGAATAAGGACTACTTTAATTCAAAACTTGGATGGGTGGGGCCAGCCAGAATTTCTGCTACCAGTTCTGGCAAACTGTTGCGAACCTGCTGATGCCCACCACTGATTCTGGCCACTGAATTGTTCATATAGTCAGAGCTTATACACCTCTATAGTTACTTTTCCAGTGGTTGCTAACTGAATGGAAAAGACTTTTTGCATTTCTCTGACATGTACTGTTGCATGGATGTAGCTTTCAACCCCAGGGAACATGCCTTGGAGAAATAACCATACTATCCTAAAGCTGAGAGATGTGTGTGTATGTTTCTCTCATTTACCAGATTTTATACACAATTTACTAAGTTCATGTCAATTGAATATATAAATTTGTCAGGTTTTATTTCTTCTTTTGCACTGTCCCTTGGCAATAAATGTAATGTTTTGAAAATAATGTTTAGCGGTCAACCCTATGAAAAAAGTCTTGGATAACAGCTCTATAATGTTCATGGGCCATGAATGAACCCAAAGTGCAGTTATTTTCTGAACAAAATACTGACAGACATAAAGATACTTCCACAACCTCTGATGAGGGCAAGAGGCACGAGCCCAGCTCACTTGCTAGGAGTTGTACCACACCAACTGCAGAGACACAAATGAAAATGGACATTTATTTATTTATTTATTGCATTCCTATACCTCCCATCTGAGTGTTATCCCACTCTGGGCGGTGCACAAGCAGAAAACATGGACATGATTAAAGCGCATAAGAAAGACAACATTCAGGCAACATAAGGAATATTACTATACCATTCTGGTTCAGATATAGGAGATGGATCTGTATACATAACTGCTAACCAGTGATGCACTGAAGCAGGTTCTGTCCTGGTTGGGAGAACCGGTAGCGGAAATTCCCCCAGGCCATGCCCACCTGGTTGGCCACACCCAGCTCCATACCCCACTGCGTTGGCCATGCCCACAGATTTGGCCCTGCCCACAGAGGTGGTAGTAAAAAATTTGGAGTGCATCACTGCTGCAAACCACTTCTGTCAGTTCAGGGAATCAACTCTTTGCAGAATATGCATGACTGGCAGAATTTTGGGGCTAAACTGTGGGGGAAATATTTTTGTACACAGCCTCTCATCCATTCTGCCAGGGTACCTTGCATGAGTCTTCTACTGAGGGCTTCTCAACTAGCTAGCTTGTTGAAATGCAGTATTGCACAGAAGTGGCTCACTTTAGGAAATGGGGGACTGACTCCATTTTGAGGAGACTCTGAACAGAAGTCTTTGAATGACAGCATATGACAAAAGGTAGTCAAAGGCAAGTGGTTTCTGTTACAGACAGAAACATAAGAAGTGGTAGAAGAGCCATGACTTAAGGAGGTTGCATAGGGATTCTTGAGCTACTGTGCAAAATTAGACAAGTAACAAAGTATTTAAAAAATCTGGAAAGCTTGCCATATTTTTGTCAAGAAAATAATAATACAATTTTGATTTGCTTAGGGTTTTTTTGTACCTGTGTGTAAAGACCAATCTTTGCATTTTTTGAAGAACCATACCGGAAGTTGTTTACGTTATTGTACCAGTTTTGAATAACATCAGACCATGGGACAGATATACTTGACATGAAGACATTTTCATCACATGGGACACCATCTGGAATTAGAAAAAAAATATTATAAAAAGAAATGTGAATGTTTGGATACCTCTGCCGTTAAGGACAGTAACACCATGGAGTTGAATATTTGAGTGGAGGGGAAGGAAACGAAGTAGTGGGGGCAGGAATGAAGTGCTCCTTGGCCATGGAAACTCACCAGTGAATTGGTGAAAGCTGGCAGTAATGTTACTATAGTGATTCTCTCTCTTCGTCTGTTACATTTTGAAGGTTATGCTGTGTCCTCCATGAAGATATAAAACACCCTACAAAGATACTGGGGACTTCATCATTCACTCAGCATTTGAAGGCAGGACATATAGATGATAAACTTCAGCAAGCAGCTGGTACAATTTAAATGACCCAACCACTTACAGTTTCTTTCAATTTCAGACTGAAATGCAATAAATCAATAAGAGACTGGAGTGGCTCTCTAAAGGTAACATTCGTCATAGAGGTTCACCTCTCCAGTATGAGAAAGAGGGCCTTCTCGGTATCCGCTCCAGCCCTTTGGAGCCTCCTGACAATGGACCTTTGTCTTCAGCCAGAGCTACTGGGCAGCTGATAGAGGAACAGACGCCCCCTGCTGACTGATATAAACATGCTAATTGCATTCCAGGTTTTTAGGTTTTATCTGTCTATTTGCTGCGAAGATTGTATTATAGGTTTTATGATATGTTTTATGTAAGATTTATAATGGTATGTTGGATATTTTTAAATGTAAGGTGAAGTGCAATTGCATTGTGAGCTGCTCGGAGTCGCTTTGGTGATTGGGTGGCCATCATACCTGTCAAGTTTTGGATTTGGAAATAAGGGAAATTTCCTGGCAAATAAGGGATACTTGACAGCTATGCTTATCCTGTGCTGCCCTCCAATGGCGGCAATAGGGCATTGCAGTCTAATTAATAAGGGATGACAGTGGGAAAGAGGGTAAAATAAGGGGTATTCCTGGCCAATAAGGGATACTTGACAACTATGGCGGCCATACAAATTCAAATGAATGAATTAATTAATTAATTAACAACATCAACAACCCTTGTTTTTGGATTCTGTTGACAAAGGACAAGATTGGCCACAAGCAGCAAATATGTTTTCATTCCTGCATCAGAGAAATCTGCATTTCTACTTAAAGTAAATGATAAGAACATCCAAAATACCCATACTGCTAATATTAAAAGATTTCCTTTTAATATTTTGGACAGCTTATTACCATTTTCAGCATGTTGCTGGCAGATGGCTGCACTGCTCTCCTCAGGCTGTTGTGCTTGTCAACAATCTCCTTCTGCTGATTGACATTGCTGGTCATCAAAGCATCAAGATCTGAGGCCTTCAAGTTAACAAA
Organism: Bradypodion pumilum; assembly: GCA_035047305.1. Lineage (NCBI taxonomy): Eukaryota > Metazoa > Chordata > Lepidosauria > Squamata > Chamaeleonidae > Bradypodion > Bradypodion pumilum. The sequence continues at coordinate 266,266,955 of JAWDJD010000001.1, read as the reverse complement.
GAGACTTGTGGGCAGTATTGCAAGATTTTTATATAATTAAAGGGAGGAGAAGAAAGAGGGGATAATAGGATTTAAGTAATGATCTGGAACCTCTATTCTCAGATTGAATCATTCTTCTAACAAGTCCCTTTTTGTACAAACACAAACATATCTTACCTGGATGATGGACTGGTGAAGCAAGATGGCAAGAAGGCACATGCAGGAGCTGAGTGGAGCCATTATTGAAAGACAAAGAGAGAAGGAAAATAGGTCTTGCCTATGATTCCTTGCAACTGTGCTTTGAAATAGTTGGGTTTTTCTAACTGATTTATGAGGGAAAGACGTCACTAACTACAATTTCAGTGATTTGTTTGGTTCTTATGTATCGATTCTGAAATGTTGATTGTTTATTGCTTTTGTTGATCTCCTCTACTCTAACAGTCTTACCTGTTTATTGTCTCTCTTGCAGAGTTTTATATCTTAAGCAGAAACAGAAAATTAATAATTATATATATATTCTGTATCGCTGCTATTTAGACAGAAAGCAATATTTCCTTTACTACCTCAGTTCCAGTTAAAATAAGTAAGCAGGCTTTCTTACAAAATAGGGCAAATACCAAAAGAAACACACACACACACACACACACACACACACAAATAATAATAATAATGATAATGATAATGATAATGATAATGATAAACAACAACAACAACAACAACAACAAGAACAACAACAACAATAATAATGAGGCAGTTGCCTCAGGGGGCAAAATGAACGAACAAATGAGCAAATGAATGAATGAATGAATTTCTTATGGTCAGCAACCAGCATTGGTGGCAAATTGCAAGAGTTGCAATTTGCAGTGTTGTACTCAATCGGAAGATGACAGAGGAGCCTGGTGTGTGGTCGCCCATGGGGTCGCAAAGGGCTGGACTTGAATGTCCAGTGTAGTGGATAGAAAGGACAGACTAGGACTCAGGATGGGTAAGGTCACCTCTGCTCAAAAGCCAGCCTTATCTGACTCTAGGGTTTGGTACTCATCTCTGTTTATAGCCAAAAAGCCAGCACTGTCTGCATCTGCCAATGTTTCCATGGACATGTGGCAGGCATGACTGCACACCAGAATGTGCAGAATGCTGTTTAAAGGTAAAGGTAAAGGTTTCCCTTGCTCGAAAGCCAGTCATATCTGACTCTAGGGTGCTGTGCTCATCTCTGTTTCATAGCCAAAGAGACGCCGCTGTCTGCTTCTGCAGACATTTCTGTGGTAATGTGGCAGGCATGACTAGACACTTAGGTTCAAATTCCTTTTTGACCATGGAAACCTATTAGTGGGAGTGGAAGTGATAAAACCACTCCTTAAATCTTCATATACTTTGAAAGTGCTCTTAGGGTTGTGATTTTGTAATAGATAACACATACTACAACAAGAAGAACCTAGTGTTGCTGCTCTTTAACTTTCTCCTCTTATTTTCTATTTCCTTCACACGCTCTACTTTCCTCTTACACTGTTTCTCTCCCACACAGTTCCCTCCTTTCTTTGACATATTGGGCTTCTGTGATTTGCCATTGCTTGCTCTTTCCCTCTTATCCTGTCATGGCTTCTTTCCCTCCCTTTCACCACCTTTTAGCTCAGTCACACACAGCCTTCATTTTTCAGAGCCAGTTTGGTTTGCAAGGGAAGGGAGATGGTGGCATTTTCCAAGCCTAGGTGGTAAGCTCTACTTTTCCTCAGGTCTGCTGCCTTTGGCTTAAGCCTGCCCTTCCCAAAATGCATGTCCTCTTGGTCACTCATCTGTACCTCTAAGGCAGAGATGTGGGTCTTGTGTCCGGGAAAGGCTCCCGCGCCCCTGACACTATCCCCATCACAGCATTATAAAACTAAAATTTAATCTTTAAAATGTTTGGATATGTTGACACAATTTAACATTTGAAAAGAGCCAGCACACTAATTAAAATCTATTAATTTAAGACACTTAATATCTGAAAGTCTGACTGAATAAAAAGATCTTTGGCTGCTTCATCTGCTTCCTTGGTTGTCTGAACCTAGTCTGCTCAAACTAGATCTTGTCTGTTGGACTAACCTTGTCCCCCTGTTGTGTTCTAACAGTGTAACCTTCCACATGTGATATCAATGTATCTGAACCAATGTAACCTTGCCTATAAGTAACAATGTAACCTTCAGCTGTATCACTACAAACCCTGTAATAGGACGCGAGCTAATGACCACCAGCTGGCAGCAGCGAGCGTCCAAGCTCTCTTGGTTCAAACCCATCAAAGACCGCAGCGCGGGAAGTTTCCCGCCGCTACCTACACCTGGACAAGAAGGGCGTGACCCGCCATGACGTCACGCGGGCCAGTAGCCAATGGGCTATCGTGGAGCCACATTCAAATACGTTACTACCATATATATAGAGCTGTTCGTCCGCCATTACCTCATGTTCCCTCTGTCCACCATGCAATAAACCTGAGTTAACCCAGCCTTTGGCTGTGCCTTGTGTCTTGACTCTCATACACCAAATTGGCGACGAAGGTGGGATTATGGATCCCCAGGGAGCCAGGACACAGAGCGGGTTCAACATTACCAAACTGCAAGACTGGGAGCTTTTTGAGATGGACTTCCAGGCGGCACTGGTGGAACTCAAAGTCAAAGAAGACGACGAGGAAAGGAAGAGGGCCATCCTCACCCGCATGCTTGGGATGGAAACCAAGCGGACGCTGGTGGGCATTCTTGCACCGAAGAAGATGAGTGATTTCAAAGCCGGTGACATCATGAAACTGCTGCGTGAGCGTTTCCGACCCTCGAGGGCAATGTTTCCCGCTCGGAGCGCGTTTTGGAGGCGAGTCCAAGCGCCGGACGAGTCGGTAGAAGCCTTCGTAACGGCTATGAGGGTAGCCGCCACCCCCTGCAGATGGGACCACTTCCTAGAGATGGCCCTCAGGGACGGAGTGCTGTGTGGCCTGAAGGACAAGGAAGTGCAGCGCAGCCTGATGAACAAGGAGCCACCACCCACACTGGAAGAGGTTGTAGAGGCCGCGGAAGCCGCGGAATCCACGAATGCTGGAGTAGATGAGATGCACAAGTGGCGTGAGTGGCGTCCGAGGGCCGGCAAAGCGGAAAACTCGTTGCACGGAAAGTCCGGTCAGTCGGTGCATGCAACCCGACCGACCTCGAAGTCGTCTTCAGAAAGCAGCGACGGCGAGGAGGTCCAGAAGGTCCGGAGAGGAGGGCGCCGCTGCGATGGTTGCGGAGCGGCCCATGAGCGCGTGAGGTGCCCATTCAGAAAAGCCGAGTGTTTCAACTGCGGCCGTCGGGGGCACATCGCCAAGGCGTGCAGGAAATGGAAAGAGGGCCGGAGACAGTCGCAAGACCGTTCGGCCAGACCGGACCGTCCAGCAAGGTCCAAAGATGGCGCCCGGACCACGAGGAAGCAGGACGGCGTGGGCCGCATCTCGGACGACAGCGAGGGCGACGCTCCTGTGTTCAGCGTATCTGCGGGACAGGCCCATTACTTCATTGAGGTACTAGTACAAGGGACCCCTATTAGGATGGAAATTGACTCGGGGTCCTCCTATTCTATAATTCCCCAGAGAGAGTTCTTGAGAATCGACCCCCACATGCGGCCCAAGCTCAAAGCGTTGAGGGCCACACTACGGGACGTACAGGGGAACAGCATTCCAGTGTTGGGGGTCGGGACATTCCGGGTTCGGTTTAAGAGACATTCTGCGGAACTTCCCCTAGTGGTGCTCAAAGGGGGAAGTTGTAGCCTCCTCGGAACGCAGTGGTTTCAGCCCTTAGGTCTGTTCATAGGGGGGGTGCATGCCGTAGGCGAGGACCCAATACAAGCGGTGTGTGACGCGCACCCCGCCGTTTTTAAAAGTGGACTGGGAAAGTTCAAGGGACCCCCTGTAGCCTTCGACTTAGCCCCGGAGGTCCGCCCAATAAGACTCAAACCGCGCAGGGTACCGTTCGCGCTAAAGGACAAAATAGAGGCGGAACTGGACAAACTGGTGGGTCAGGGGATTCTTGTTCCTGTGGATTCCGCGGAGTGGGAGACTCCAATTGTAATAGCACTGAAGGCTAACGGGGAGGTGCGCATTTGCGCTGATTATAAGTGTACCATTAATAAGGCAATCCGCCCTAATGCATACCCGGTGCCAGTGGTCAGCCACCTTCTGGCCAGGCTGAATGGGGGAAAGTGTTTCGCTAAGCTCGATTTAGCACAGGCCTACCAGCAACTCCCGGTAACCCCCGCCACAGCGGCGGCACAAACAATAGTCACACATAAGGGGGCGTTCCAGGTGTCGCGGTTACAGTTCGGCGTGAACTCGGCACCTGGCATTTTTCAGTCGCTAGTGGAACGCCTCCTGAAGGGGCTGGAGGGGGTGTTGCCATATTTTGATGACGTGTTGATAACGGGGGGGAGTAAGGCCGAGCTGGCTCACAGATTGGATAAGGTCCTGACCGTGTTCGAGAAAGCGGGGCTGCGACTGAGAAAAGACAAATGTGTATTTTTCGAAACAGAGGTTGAGTTTTTAGGGTTCCGTGTCACGCCCGAGGGAATTAGGCCGTCCAAATCTAAGGTAGCCGCCATCAAGAAAGCTCCTCGCCCCACTTCCAAAACCGAGCTACAGTCGTTTCTGGGGCTTCTCAATTTCTACCATACCTTCCTTCCACGGAAGGCGTCTGTTGCCGAGCCGCTCCATCGGTTACTTTAAAAAGAGGAAAAATGGCTGTGGGGTGACGAGCAAGAGAGAGCGTTCACAGAGTTAAAGCAACTCCTCACATCCGAGGCAATCCTGACTCATTTTGACCCCAAACGGCCAATAGTTTTAGTCTGCGATGCATCCCCGGTGGGGGTGGGGGCGGTGCTTTGCCACGTGTTGAACGACGGAAGGGAGGCCCCGATAGCGTTTTATTCAAGGTCCCTGTCCCAAGCAGAGCGGAATTACGCACAGACCGATAGGGAGGCACTAGCGATAGTAGCGGGGACCAAAAAATTTCACGATTTTCTGTATGGTCGCCCGTTCAAGATCGTTACTGATCACAAGCCCCTGTTAGGAATATTCACTGCAAATAAGCCCACGCCACAGATCCTGTCCCCGAGGATGCTGCGGTGGGCTATTTTTCTTAACGCATATCAACATGAGTTAGAATACCGGCCAGGGAAGGAGATCAGCCATGCAGACGCGCTCTCACGGTCGCCGTTACCCTTGTCGGACGACCAGAAGGCAGGGATAGGAAGAGACCGCCAGGTATTGCTAATAGAGGTCTTAGAGTCACCCCCAATAGTACCGGCCGACATTGCCAGGGCGACCGGAAAGGATAGAACACTAGAGAAAGTATGCTCGTGGGTGCAGAAGGGGTGGCCGGCGTCATCCCCAGGCACGGAATTCGACACATTCTTCCGAAAGCGAGTAGAGTTGTCATTAGAGAGGGGGTGCCTTTTGTGGGGCCAACGGGTGGTGGTTCCTACGTCCCTGCGGCCGAAGGTGCTAAAGCTGTTGCACGTCAGCCACCCGGGAATCGTCCGTTCCAAGGCGTTGGCCCGGAGTTACTTCTGGTGGCCCCAGCTGGACGCCGACATAGAGCATATGGTTGGCACTTGTGAGGCATGTCAGTGCTCCCGACCGGAGGTAGCCCGCCTCCCGCATAGGGAATGGGACGCAGCAAGGGGACCGTGGTCCAGGGTGCACGTAGATTTTGCTGGCCCGTTCCGAGGGACCATGTTTCTCCTGGTGGTAGATGCATACTCAAAGTGGCTGGAGGTCATTCCGGTAAAGAGCACATCCTCCGCCACTACCATTCGCCAGCTAAGGAGGGTCTTTTCCACGTTCGGTTTACCCGACACTCTGGTCAGCGATAACGCTAGTTGCTTCACGTCCGCTGAGTTCGCAGCATTCATGGAGGCAAATGCAATTCGGCATGTCACATCCGCGCCGTTTCACCCGGCCACGAATGGCCAAGTGGAACGGTTGGTGCGCACAACAAAAGATGCGCTGCGGCGCATGGGCTCGGGAGATCTAAATCACCAAGTTTGTCAATTTCTGTTAGCGTACAGAGTGACCCCCTTAGCGTCTGGATACTCGCCGGCTGAGCTGCTGATGCGGAGGAAACTGACCACGCTTTTGTCCAGGTTAGACCCGTCGAGGGTCGAGGACAAAGGGAAGAACATAGGTTTAGCGGTCTCGAAAGGTTTCGGCGTAGGCGATCCTGTACACTGCAGGAACTATGCCAACGCAGGCCCAGCCTGGGTGCCAGGGACGATAATAGAACAGACGGGACCAGTGTCATATCGGGTGGAAACTAGCACCGGTCTCCTCTGGAGGAGGCACGCTGACCAACTGAGGCACCGAGTGAGTGAGGGGCCGATCAGTGGGGCTCAGCAACAGGATTCAGCGATAGGGTTCTCCCCCACCCGTTTAGCCCAAGGGGGAGACAGAGAGGGACACCAGTCCGAAGCCAGGGGGGAAAGCAGTGATCCCGACTCATATCCTTTTGATACACCAGTTCTATCCGAGCCCGGGGGGAGGGAAGAGGAGTGTGCGGCCGCCGCCGCCGCTTCCCCCGAATCCGATTTTGATTTTGATTTTGCTAGCTGGGGGGGGGGGGTTTTGGAGTGTTCCCCCACCCATCCAAGCGAGAAGAGGGGTTTTTCGTTAGCCCCTAGTGCCCCCGGTTCGTCCCAAACAAAGCACACACCTTCCAACAAAGCCGCAGAGCCGCGGCAAACCACTAACAAGTCATCCTCTCCCATTACAGGGCAGGAAGCCAGGGAGCAAGGAGGAGGGAGCGAAGCCGGGGCAGGGCAGCCCGCGCCGAGACCCCAGCGTGTTCGAAATTAGCCATCTTGGCTGAGAGACTTCGTCTCATCCTAGGGGGGAGGAGTGTTGTGTTCTAACAGTGTAACCTTCCACATGTGATATCAATGTATCTGAACCAATGTAACCTTGCCTATAAGTAACAATGTAACCTTCAGCTGTATCACTACAAACCCTGTAATAGGACGCGAGCTAATGACCACCAGCTGGCAGCAGCGAGCGTCCAAGCTCTCTTGGTTCAAACCCATCAAAGACCGCAGCGCGGGAAGTTTCCCGCCGCTACCTACACCTGGACAAGAAGGGCGTGACCCGCCATGACGTCACGCGGGCCAGTAGCCAATGGGCTATCGTGGAGCCACATTCAAATACGTTACTACCATATATATAGAGCTGTTCGTCCGCCATTACCTCATGTTCCCTCTGTCCACCATGCAATAAACCTGAGTTAACCCAGCCTTTGGCTGTGCCTTGTGTCTTGACTCTCATACACCAAACCCCCTGTCTGCTCCTGCCTTTGATCTTGGATTTGAACATGGATAAGGTTCACCATTTGAGCCTTAGTGTGGTTGTCGTGGGTTTTGGTGCCTGCGCTGCTAACCAGCCATCGATGCCCCGGAAGTATGTTTTGGGTTGATGCAAGCTTTTTGTATACTTGGCATTTAAATCGCTGCTGCAGTTCACAGGTAAATGTTTAATTTTCCCATGAAGGTGTGTTTCAAGTCTCCACACATCTTGCACAACATCCCTTCTTACTTACCATTTTCTGTCACCACCCTCTTACCCACTCCTTTCTTAGGTATTGAAATCTTTCCTTTTTAAAATGTTTACCAAGTGAAATAGAACTGAACTGATGCCACAAGGTAAGCATTTGAATCAGTGCTGTATCAGTTTAGCACCTAACTAGGGGAAAATGTGTGTGTGTGTGTGTGTGTGTGTAAATGCAGTTTGCAAATTATATTGCAGTTGTGGTCTTTGACAAAAGCAGAACAATAGAATTCAACTGGAAATGCTTCTAAAACACATTGCTGGTTGACCCCGCCCCCATATAACCATGTCCAAAAATTGTAACTATAGAAGATTAGCACTGTTGGGTAGGTAATGATACAAATGTAAAAAAGAACATTGAGAAACATAACACAGCCAGAAGGATAGTTACATGTCTAGTCAATCCTTCAGAATCAATGAATCAGTGAAACTTGATTATTCATCTGCCTGCAAGATGCACTAAGCAGCTGCAATGGTTGTCTGTCAGGAGGACAGACAAAATCAAAAAGGAACCTCAAAAAGAAAAATGTTTTTCATGAAATAGGTAGAAATTTTGCATTACATTTGCATATGCTAAATTAGACTAATATATGGCAAATTTTATAATAATTATTCATTATTGCTATAATTTAAGTCAAAGTACACAGTGGCTCACCACCATATTGCACAAGACTGTGACAATATCAACCTGGGAGGTAAGACTGAGATGAAGACAAGATATTAATCAAATAAATAATGCAATATGCTTAGTAATTTTCTGAAATAACCTGTGGTTTTTATTATCTGCAGCTCAGCGAATACGAATATATATTTATAGGAAGAAAATTAGCAAAAGTCTCTGTTGTCTTGGTAGGCATCAATTTCAAAGGAATTGTATGAATCATGAACCAGAAACCTGAGTCATTATTAAGGAACAGGTAATTTGATTGAGTGAATGTGGTATCAAAATGGAACTTGATGCAAAAATAACAGCTGGGCAACTCCATTACTAGCATATTCTTTGGGAACTTAAGACTGGAAGTACTGATTGACTTTTGAACAGCATGAGAATTAAGTATACCAATCTCCCGTGCAGCCCAAAATGTGTGTTATTCTAGGTCAACCTGCAACCTCAATTCTTATAGCAAATTTAGTAAAGACATCTGAATGCAATTTGGAATTGACAACTATGCAGCAATTGCTGTTAAGGCAGGCAAAATTGTCAAAGGTGATGGATTTGAGTTAGATAATGTGAGATATATAAGATCAATAATATCAGAAGAGGGATACAAGTACTTGCTGAGTGGGAGCAATATAATAAAAGCAATTAACACCTGGGTAGTGCCTGTTATATGATATTCAGCTGGAATAATTGATTGGACCTGAATGGAATTAGATAGCATAGACCAAAAAACAAGGAAGCTAATGGCTATGTATCATGCCCTGCACCCAAAAAATGACAATGATTTTTGGAAAACAGTGAAGAAGAAAGCTGAATACAGAAAGGAAAGGGCTAAAAGTTGAGCTGCCAACTGGAAAAACAAGCCTATGCATGGTCAATACTTGAAAAACATAGAAAGAAAGGCTGACCAAAAGCTGACATGGGGATGGCTAAGAGCAGGTATTTTGAAGATGGAAATTGAAGGGTTTATCTTTGCAGGAACAAGTTTTGCCAACAAATTGCATGAAGACTAAAATACAGCATGTATCCAACAAGAGCAAATTCAGGTTTTGTAATGAAAAGGATGAAACAGTAGAGCATCTGATCAGTGGTTGCAGCAAAATTTCACAGACTGATTATTTGCAACAGTGGAAACAAGGGCCAAACGGTGTAAATCCCAAGAACAAAAAACCGTTTACAGTGTATATCACAGTCAACAAACGATGTAGTGAACATAGCTTTTAATGCGCAAGTAGACTCGAAACCTTTTCCGGATTAAATTTGCTTTTCCAAGCTTCCTCAGGAATCTAGGCACATAAAATATATATAATGACCATACAATCTATACACACAGCTCATACATTATTTACATATATACATTAATGAACCTGAAGGAAATGCGTTTGAGGGAAAATTACCTGCTTGCTATATTGTTGTTTCTTGTATCAAAATATATTTTCTTTCATGCCACCGAGCCTAAAAGTTAAATTCTGTAGTGCTGTTTGATGTCAAAGAACCATCTAGCTAACATCTTTATTTATAATACTGATACCTAACATCAGGTGTATCAGATGAAGAACCATATTGAAATCTACATTACTGTTTAAAGGAAACACGACAGATCCAAATCCACATTGAGACCAAATGGTTGAATGGTATTGAAACAGTGAATAAAATGTGCTTCTCTACGTCGTAATTTTTGTTCTATATTAATCACTTCATAGCGGGTGGATCTTACAAACTTCAAATCTCTATCACTGTGTTGTTTTTCCAAAAAATGACTAACCATAGGTGCCGTGATGTCCCCTTTCCTGATCCTAGATCTATGTTCCCCACCCTAGTTTTAATCTCCCGACTGGTGCACCCCACATAACTTAATCCACAAATACACATAATAATATATACACAGGATTTCGTTTGACAGGTGGTAAGTTCACTTAATTTCAACTTGTAAGCTCGCCCAGAAACCGTGATTTCTTTGGTTTCCCAAACAAGATTGCAGTGCACACAGTGTCCACATTTAAAGTGCCCCACAGCAATGGGGTGAATGGATCGAGAACATAGGTCTGATCTAGTTACAATTTGACAGATTGAGCGTGTCTTCCTGAAACCTATCAAAGGCAGTTGTTCACAGCCTGGAATATGTCTTACAATGTGCCAATTACGATAGATGATAGATTTGATTTGAGTCACTAGAGGCAAGTATTCAAAGGAGCAAGTTAATCTACGTCCCTCCTGTCTGTGTTTAACGGTCAACAAACTCTGCCTGGTAACTCTGGATGCCCTCTCATAACAATGTTCAATGATCTGTGGTGGGTACCCTTTTTGTTTCAAACATGATCGAATCTCGTTGGAGGTGTGCTCAAAATCAGCTGGACAAGAGGAGTTTCTTTTCGCTCTTAAAAATAACCCGTAGGGTAAGTTATTCCGGAGGTAGTGCAGATGGTAAGAGCTGTAGTGCAGGTATGCGTTCCTATCAGTCGGTTTATGGTAAAGCCTGACACGAATATTGCGTGAGTTATCCAGATACACAGCTACATCTAAGAAGGGCAAAGATAATGCATCACTGCTGTGGGAAAACTGAAGGTGCCTATTAACCCCATTAATCCATGCCACAAACTCTGATATACAACTTAAATCACTGAATACAAAAAATAGGTCATCAATAAACCTCCTTTAAAAAATGATTTTGCATGCAAAAGGATTCAAATCACAAAAAATAAAAGTCTTTTCAGAATGTGACATCTAAAGGTTCGCCAAACTGGGTGCGGTCGCGCTCCCCACAGTGATCCCAGAGACTTGTAAATAAAAAAATCTGATCCAAATCTAAAGTAATTGTGTTCCAAAATAATATCCAATATGTCTAATAAAAATGAGTGGGGGGATGATTGTCGGACCTAGAGTCTAAGGCTATTTGAGAGATGTTCTGTACCTCATCGAGGGGAATGTGTGTGTATAATGCCTTAACATCTAGCGTGACGAAACCCCCACCAGGTGTGACATGAATCCCTTCCACCTGTGTGATGAAGTCAGTGGTATCCTTAATGTAAGATAAGGTTTAGCATGAAAAAGTATGAATGAATGTATCCAAAAACTTAGCTAGCGGCTTGAACGCTGAATTTACAGATGAAATAATAGGTCTCACTGGGAGTAACCCATCAGCAGCTCGTGGTTTATGTATTTGAAGTTCACCATTCTTGAAACTGTAAGATCCACCCACTATGAAGTGATTAATATAGAACAAAAATTACGACGTAGAGAAGCACATTTTATTTACTGTTTCAATACCATTCAACCATTTGGTCTCAATGTGGACTTGGATCTGTCATGTTTCCTTTAAATAGTAATGTAGATTTCAATATGTGGTTCTTCATCTGATACACCTGCTGTTAGGTATCAGTATTATAAATAAAGATGTTAGCTAGATGGTTCTTTGACGTTGAAGAGCACTACAGAATTTAACTTTGAGGCTCGGTGGCGCGAAAGAAAATATATTTTGATACAAGAAGCAACAATATAGCAAGCAGGTAATTTTCCCTCAAACACATTTCCTTCAGGTTCATTAATGTATATATGATTATTTGCAACACCATGATAGGGTTACAAAAATTATTAATTGGAAGCTTTGCCAGAAGTTTAGATGTGAATGCAGTAAAAATTATTGGGAACATTGGGTAGAGAAAGTTTTAAAAATGAGCAAGTGGGACTTTAAAATTCAAACAGATAGACATCTTACTCACAATACACCTGATATAACTGTTGTGGAAAAGACAAAGACATGGTTTATTGTCATTGCTATAAGAGAAGATGCACGAATTGAGGACAAACAACTGAAGATATTTGGAGATTTTGGGTTTATTGGCTTTGAACATTATAAATTAAAAAGAAAACTTTACTAGGAACTGCCAATATACAGTACTTATATGTTACCTAAACCATTCTTAGGCTCTTAGTTAGGTCTTGAACTGTTGATTTTGTGCCAGTCTTTGACTGTGAATCTAATAATGCTAATGCTAATTCTAATGCTGATGTTGATGCTAATGTGAATACTAGTCATCATCATCATAATCTCTGTAGTTGCTGCCTCAGCATCGCTTCAATTATAAGATACTTAAAGTAGTATGCATAAGATAAAGTGATGTTCTCTTACCTGTTAGACATACACCATGATGCTCTCCAGTTAAACAAAGTTATGAAGGAAAGGCAAGGTTTAAAACAAGTAATTTTCTTTAAAGTATATATATTCATAACAAAGAATATTTAAAATTGTTTTTGAAAAATACATAATTGTTACCTTTATAATCTTCAAGGTTCAGTTCAAAAGACTCTGAATGTAACTGGTATTGTTCTTCCACTGAAGTGACACTGTATATTTATAATTAGACACATGTAAATATTTATACACATATGCACACATCCCAGTTACTCCTTTCTTTACATGGTGAGTCAGATCCGGATTTATAACTTATGATGGGGAAGGATGCAGGGTTTGAATCAGAATGTGTTGATTTCTTCAGTATGATATCTGCATTGCCACCCAACGCACCCAATGCAAGCGCGGCGCCAAAATCGCCGCCGCGCCCTTTGCGGGCCCCCCCCCCACAGGACAGAGAATCCGGGTAGTTAGCGGCGTGGCCAGCTCCCTTATAAAAGGGGTGGCCACGAGGCAGCCGAGCTGCCATTTTACCTCAGCGACGGAGCGGAGAAGTTTTTTCCCCCGTCGCTCTGTCGGACCCCTGTGGCTCAGGGGATTAAGATCCTGAACTCGCTGCCTGGAGGGTCGGAGTTTGATTCCTGAGCACTGCAAACGCTCTCGTGCTCCGGCTTTCCAGTCAGTGGGTGCTGAGCCCTGGATAGGGATCGTGTTGCTCTATACTCCTTGAATGGCTGGTGAGTGTAAAAATAAAGCGACGGTGAGGAGGAGTTTTTTTTTTTTTCCGTCGCTTTATTCCCTTCTGCCGCTTTGCAAGAGGCTTGAGTTGCCAGCCTTTGTTCGAGGCTTCCTTTCGGCTTTCCAGCCTATTGCCTTCAGAGCGCGGGGGAGCAGAGAAGTTTGCTCCGTCGCTCACTGATTTTTCCAACTTAGGGGTGCCCAAACTTTAAGTAGGACTGCAGTGTATCCAGTGCTACAGAAGCTGACTGGGTTGTTTAAGGTCAGTGTTTCAATTTCTGCGCATGCAGGACAGGATGAGCTCCCGTGCCGTGCCGTTTTCAACCCCAGGCCGGCCCTGCGGGGGATGCGGCCCTTGGCCCACGGCGGCCCGCCAGGGGCCGGGACAATTGGGGGGAGGGCCTGGTGCTGCCTCACAGCATGTTTTTGCCAATTAGGGGCTGGAATTTTGGGGCATGGCTTATTCGGGCACAGGCTCTGAATTCAGGGCCTCTGGCACACTTCCCGTCGGGCCGTCCGGCCCGCCTGGCCCACCTACTGGGGGTTTACTGTGGCTGGGGGTGCCTGGTTGGCACGTTTGGCTGTACTGGAGGCATCCTTAGCAATCCAGTGGGTGGGGGGTCCTTTTCCGATCTACCGGGCCCTCCTGTCCGCCGGCTACTTCCACCGCTGTCACTCTGTAACAGGCGGCCGGCTGGGTCGGGCTTATGGAGACAGTCCAGCCTGTGCCTGCCGCTGCCTCGCAGCTCCCTGTTTGTCCGGTACAGCGATTGGAATGCGTTGGAGGTCGTCCTAGAGCTCGATTTCGGTCGCGAGCTCCGACGCCCACGGTGTGCCGGAACCCCCAGTGGGGGCGGCTCACGGGGGTGCAACTAGTGAGTATGGGGTCAAGTTGAATACGCCCACATCTCAGTCCACTTTCAGCGGGGTGGTTCAGTGCTCTTCGCCTTGCCAATTAGAGGCTAGTGGGGCATCACTTGTCATTCTATCCCAGTGCCCTTGGTTGCATTATGGCACGACCCTGGGGGTGGGGATTTCTGCCCCGGGGCAGTATGTGGCACTGCATGGGCTATCCAGGTCCCGCTGCGCATGCCTGGTCTACATTTTGTACCGACAACGGCCTTCCCGATGATTGGCTAGCCACCACGCACGTCGTGGTTGGCTTATGGAAAAAAAAAAAGAATTCCGTACAAGAGTGCCCCTACACCCGGAGATGAAGTGGGATGAGCCCTGTCAGAAGCTGTGGCTTCGGTACATGACCCCACGCGCACTGCGCCTAGGGAGATGTATCATTGTGGAATTGCGGTCCAGCGAGCTGCTCCAGCGCAGGCACCCCGCCAAGTGGCGGGGCAGGGGGTTACAGCCCGCCTGCTGTGCTGGACCTTCTCGGACAATGGCTCCTGCAATGGGAAGAATTGCAAATACAGACAGGAGTGTCCCACCTGTGTTGGCCCCCACGCGGCCTCTGCCTGTCCCAGGCCTAGAGGGATGCGGGGCAGAGGGTGGGGCAGACAGGGGGCTGGCAAGACTGCCGCAGATGGATCTAGTCCACCGAAGGGCTCCCTCCCCAATTAAGGTGGACGTGTTGGAGAGTTGGCTCACATTGTACCCGAAGGGAGAGGATGCGGGTTATCTCCTTCAGGGTTCTAGGCAGGGGTTCCGGATCCCTTTCATGGGTAATAGGTCCCCTCAGGATGCCCCCAGTCTTTTATCCCTTAGGGGGAGGGAGGAGGTGGCTGCTGCCAGCTTTCACAAGAGGGTCTATGCGGGCAGGGTCGTTGGACCTGTCCCTGCACCCCCGTCCTGGGGAGCATATTATTTCAATGATGCCATGCCTTTTGGCTAGTCCATGGGGGCTCGGTATTCGAGCGTTTCACCACTTTCCTAGAGTGGGCTTTTGTCCGCAGGTCAGGGTCCCGGTCTGTAGCCCATTCCCTGGATGGTTTTATTCGGGGCTGAACGGGGCTGGGACACGTATACACGTCTCCTCAACACATTTCAGACGCTAATGGAGGAACTTGGTGTCCCTTTAGCGCCCGAAAAGACCGAGGGCCCATCTCCACAGCTAGTATTCCTGGGGTGGAGAGTTACACGGTAGCGCAGGATTCTAGGTTGCAGCGGGATAAGGTGTCAAGGCTAGTGGCCCTTGTCTTGGTCTTGCTGGCCGAGCGCGTGGCATCACTGAGGGAACTTCTGGTGCTACATGGTCACCCCAGCTTTGCTGGCAGGGTCGTCGCACCGGGCAGGGCATTTGCTCTGCGCTGGTGCGACGCCATGGCGGGATTATCCAGGCCCCACCACAGGCTCAGATTTACCCGGGGTATCGGGGCAGACGTGCTTGTCTGGCCATAGGTCCAGAGGTAGTTCAACGGGGTGTCATTTTGGGGTCTGATCTCCTGGCTCCCCCTTGCTTTCAGATGCAGTCCGATACCTTAGGATTCCTGGGTTTATGGATGTACTTCCATTGGAAGTGGGCCTATGGTGGGTGGCCACCATCCTGGGCAGGCAAGGGTCGCCTGCAGGGTCTCACGTATCTGGAATGTTTACCTACCCTGGGTGCTTTGATGCTATGGGGCAAGGAGTGGGCCAACTCGGTTGTGCAATTTCGGCATGGCAACGCGGCTGTTGTCCGCATCGTCACTCCACAGATTTCCAAATCGCCCGGGGTCATGGAGCTGGTTTGTGTTATGCAACCTGCGCCTCAACGTTCCCTTCAGGGCCAGGCATGTCCCAAGGGTTGATAATGATATTACTGCTGCTTTGTCCTACCTGCAGATCTCCCGGTTCCATGCCTCGGCCCCCGGATGCGGAGGAATTTCCCTCGCCACTCCCGGACGAGAGATGGAATGTTGGCAAGTAGAGGTGAACCGGGCGATTAGCCTGTCAATAGCGCCATGCATAGTAAGGCGTATCACCACGCATTTAGTTCCTTCAGAGTATTATGTACCCGATTTCGATTGCCAGGAACCTGGCCGAGCCCAGTAACCCATGTTCTGCGGTTCATGGTTTACCTGTATGCCCAGGGCCTTGCACCACGCACCATAGCATCTCAGCTGTCGGGTTGGCTTTATGGCCAAAGTGGGAGGTTGTGTGACAGCACCAATGACTTCCGGGTGAGACATGTTTGGAGGGGTGGGTGCGCGTGCGCGGGCGTTTCCCGGGCGACCGCCACCCCATTTACCCAGGGGTTTTTTACCCAAGTGGCCCGGGGCTGGCCTGGCCTCTGTTTTGATAAATGAGGCAGCCCATTTCATGCGGCTACTACGGTGGCCTTTTTGGAGGCGCTCCGCATCAGCGAGCTTGAGATGCTGAATAAGGCGGATGCAAGATTTTACCAGGGTTTTACCCAATTGGCCCGGGGCTGGCCTGGCCTCAGTTTTGATAAATGAGGCAGCCCACTTCATGCGGCTACAACGGTGGCCTTTTTGGAGCCCTCCGCATCGGCGAGCTTGAGATGCTGAGTAAGGCGGATGCAAGATTTCCCCAGGGTTTTCACCCAATTGGCCCGGGGCTGGCCTGGCCTCTGTTTTGGAAATGAGGCAGCCCACTTCATGCGGCTACAACGGTGGCCTTTTTGGAGCGCTCCGCGTCAGCGAACTCGTGATGCTGTCTAAGGCGGATGCAAGTGGTAGGGCACTGGAACTCGAAGATGTCTACGTAGCCAAAGACTGGGCCCAGTTGAGGATACGCTCCTCTAAAACAGATCAGCATGGCGTAGGCAGTGGTGTAAGACTGCTACGTTGTTCTTTGGCAGACATCTGTCCGGTTGGTGCCCTACAGGAATTCCTGGCACTGCGTGGCATGCACCACGGCCCGTTTTTCTGTCACCAAGATGGGTCTCCCCTTACTAAATTTCAGTTTTGGAAGGTGACAGCCAGAGCCCTCACCAGGGTGGGCCTACCAGGTGCCCGTTATGGCACACATTCGTTCCGGATTGGTGCAGCCTCTACAGCAGCTGCTTTTGGGTACTCTGGGGCTGACATACGCAGCATGGGGAGGTGGGGCTCGCAATGTTTTCAGTTTTATGTGCGCCCACTCCTGCCATGAGTACCAATCCAGTCACCTTACCGCCTTTTTTCTCAATTTTCTTACAGACCCTGGGTGTCGTATTACGCCGGTGACAGTATGGCTGGTGGGCCACAGCTATGTGCGCAGGGCAGCGCGTTACGCTGCGGCGACAGAGTGGACCCCGACTGGGACTGGGTGACCACGCCAGTCTCGCAGGGCATGGTAAGCCTGGGATGTTATGGCGGGACCTGCGGCCTTTCCTTTTTTCTGGCCTGGGTGCTGACCCGCCTGACATTCTAATCATACGCCTGGGGGGCAATGATTTGGGCCAGGTCACCGGCTTGTCGCTCAAGCATGCGATTTGCGAGGAACTCGCCTACTTGCATTATGTCTGGCCTGCCACAACCCTGGTTTGGTCGGACATTTATTTATTTATTTATTTATTAATCACATTTGTATATGCCGCCCACTCAGGCAGAACCCGACTCAGGGCGGCATTACAACACACTAAAAATACATAAAAAACATTACAAAATCTTATAAAACCACCCAATAAGACCCACATCCCCCCCCTTTTTTTTAAAAACCCGTATCCCACTCACCCAACCCACCCACCGCACAAGAAGGATGAAGAGAAAGTTCTTATAAAAACCAGCCGGCGGGGACCACAGTCCCGTTCGGGCCCCACACCTGCCCTGCCAGCCAGGTCTTCAGTCCTTTCCTGAAGGGCAGCAGTTCTCTTTGAAGTCTTAGTTCCGCTGGTAGGAGGTTCCAGAGGGTTGGTGCGGACACGGAGAAGGCCCTCCTTCGGGTGCTAGATAAATGTGCACCCCTCGTTGATGGCACCATTAGAGAGCCTCTCCGGTCCGCTCTGGTTGGACGGGCAGTCACTCTTGGGACGATGCGGTCTCTAAGGTATCCTGGCCCCCTGCCATATAGGGCTTTAAAGGTCAAAACCAGCACCTTAAATTGCACCCGGAGACAAACTGGTAACCAGTGCAGCTCCCGAAGCAGCGGTGAGGCATGGGCATATCGCCCACACCCCATCACCACCCGGGCCGCCGCATTCTGGACCAGCTGCAGCCTCCGAATGGTCGTCAAGGGCAGCCCCATGTAGAGCGCATTGCAATAATCTAGTCGGGAAGTAACCAGAGCATGAGTGACCATAAGCAAGGAGTCCCGGTCCAGGAGCGTGCGCAATTGGCGAATCACCCGAAGTTGGGCAAAGGCCCCCCTGGCCACAGCCGCCACTTGTTCTTCTAGCAGCAGCCGTGAGTCCAGAAGGACCCCCAAGTTGCGCACTGGGTCTGTCTGGGGCAAAACAGCCCCATCCAATACCAAAGATGGTAGCTCCTTGGATAACATGGGGCCCCTTATCCACAGCCACTCTGTCTTGCTGGGATTCAGCCGAAGCCCATTGGCCCCCATCCAGACCCCAACGGCTTCCAGGCATCCGGATAGGACTTCAACAGCATCACTGGGGTCCCCACGGGCCGAGATGTACAACTGAGTATCATCCGCGTACTGATGGTACCGCACCCCGTGGGAACGAATGATCTCACCCAGCGGCTTCATGTAGATGTTAAATAAGAGAGGAGAGAGCACAGATCCCTGCGGCACCCCGTACTTGAGAAGCCTAGGGCTGGACCTCTCACTCTCTAACCACACCGACTGGGTACGGCCCTCCAGAAAAGAGGAAAACCAGGACAACACAGTGCCCTGGATCCCCAATCCTTTGAGCCGTTCCAGCAGGATACCGTGGTCGACGGTATCGAAGGCCGCTGAGAGGTCAAGAAGAGCAAGGACGGATGGATAACCCCCGTCCCGCTCCCGCCAGAGATCATCCATCAGTGCGACCAATGCCGTCTCCGTTCCATATCCGGGCCTGAACCCCGATTGAAAAGGGTCTAGATAATCCGCTTCCTCCAGGACACCCTGCAGCTGGCGCGCCACCGCCTTCTCCAAAACCTTACCCAAAAAGGGCAGGTTGGAGACCGGCCTGTAGTTGTTAAGGACAGCTGGGTCGAGGGACGTTTTCTTCAGGAGGGGGCGCACCAAGGCATGTTTTAACTGTGCCGGAAATACCCCCTCCCGTAACGAAGCATTTATTATCCCCCCGACCCAGCCCCCTGTTACCCCCCTGGATGCTTTCACTAACCAGGTGGGACAGGGGTCCAGAGGACATGTAGTGGCACGAACATCTGCAAGGAGCCTGTCCACTTCATCAGGGACAACAGGCTCAAACCGATCCCAGATCGTACAGCAAGACTGTGCTCCGGCACCCCCCCGACCCTCCCCATCCACGCCAGGATTCAATCCTGAACGAATCCGATCGATTTTCTCCACCAGATGGTCAGCAAAGTCCTCAGCCGAACCCTGCCAACCGGGCGCCGATCCCCCTCTACCGAGGAGCGACCTGGTCACCCTGAACAGGGCGGCTGGGCGATTATCAGCGGAGGCAATAAGGGTGGTGAAGTATTGCCGCCTCACCACCCCCATCGCCACTAGGTAGGCCCTAATAGCGGCTCTAGCTAGTGTCCAATCGGAGTCATCCTGGGTCTTCACCCAGCGGCGCTCTAGGCGTCTCTTTGCCCGTTTGAGTTCCCGTAGTTCCTCTGTGAACCACGGAGATGACCTAACCCCACGGGCGCGGAGAGGCCGCAGTGGCGCGATTTCATCCAAGGCAGCTATTGTCGACCTATTCCACAAGTCGACGAGTGCCTCGGGTGAATCGTGTAGCCGATCCAGAGGAACATCCCCCAGTTCCC
Source organism: Bradypodion pumilum (assembly GCA_035047305.1). Taxonomy (NCBI): domain Eukaryota; kingdom Metazoa; phylum Chordata; class Lepidosauria; order Squamata; family Chamaeleonidae; genus Bradypodion; species Bradypodion pumilum. Next base: position 266,247,084 of record JAWDJD010000001.1, on the reverse strand, counting down.
TCTGGAAACCATCTGGATCCATTAGTTGCCGAGGGCGGACCATTTTAATAGGCCCTGCCTCCCTACGATGAAGTGTCGCCCCCAGGAAGTCAAGAGTCACCAGGTAGTGATCCGACCATGGCACAGGTGCGATGGCTAAATCCTGTAATCTCAGGTCACTCTGCCACTGCTCCGACAGAAAAACTAAGTCTGGCATGTGGCCGCTGCCCCTGGTCGGGCCCCGAACTACCTGAGTCAGGCCCATGGCTGCCATGGAAGCCATGAACTCCCTTGCCACCTCAGAAGCCACCCCCAACGATGGCAAATTGAAGTCCCCCAGAACCATAAGTCTCGGGAACTCCAACGCCAGCATCGAGGCGGCCTCGAGGAGCTCAGGCAGGGCGTCCCTTACCCTGCAAGGGGGCAGGTACAGGAGCAAGATCCCCAACTGACCCTTGGGGCCCAGCCGTAGAAGCAGGGCCTCACAACCAGACACTTGTGGAGCAGTGGCCCTAGCAACTTCCAAAGACTCCCTGGCAACAATGGCGACACCACCGCCCCTCCCCTCACCTCTAGGCTGGTGCCAAATACCGAACCCAGCTGGACACATGTCCGAAAGAGGTACTCCATCCTCAGGTGTCAGCCAGGTTTCGGTGATGCATGCCAAGTCGGCCCGCCCATCCTGGATGGTATCTTGAATCAGGGGGGCCTTATTACAAACCGACCTGGCATTCACCAGCAGCAGCCTAAGGGCGGGGTCACTCCGGATCTGCTGCTCAGGACCCAGAGATGCACCTGCAGGGCTGGAATGAGGGACCGCACTTAAACATCGGGCCCGCATTCCCCGGGTGCGGCCCGCCCCACGGTACCCGCCATACCGGCCCATGCCCGTCACTACACCTATAATACTCTCCGGAACCTCCCCAGACGGAATGCTGCCCCTTCTTCCTGGCTGGCAAGGCCAACACTCTCTCTTCCCTCCCCCTCCGCCATCCCCCCCCCCCGATACCAACACCGAGCATAATTTCCGGGCCTCCGGCGGCGCCTCTCCTTTAAACCCCCCAACAGGCAGGTTCCAAAGGGAGGCAGGACACACCTGCCACCCATTCCCGGGCCGAATAGCGTGGGCCCCCGGGTAGAGGCAGCGCCTCTTTATCTCCCCGCCGATGAAGGGGGCGGGGAGAGCGCAGCGGCGGCGGCGGCGTTGGCGGCGGCGTCTTTCTTCGGGGCCTCCCGGGCCACGGGAGGCCCCCCTCATCTCCCCGCCGATGGTGGGGGCGGGGAGAGCGCGGCGGCGTCGGCGGCGTTGGCGGCGGCGTCTTTCCTCGGGGCCTCCCGGGCCACGGGAGGCTCCCCTTATCTCCCCGCCGGTGGTGGGGGCGGGGAGAGCGCGGCGGCGTCGGCGGCGTTGTCTTTCTTCGGGGGCCCCCGGGCCACGGGAGGCCCCCCTCATCTCCCCGCCGATGGTGGGGGCGGGGAGAGCGCGGCGGCGTCGGCAGCGTTGGCGGCGGCGTCTTTCCTCGGGGCCTCCCGGGCCACGGGAGGCCCCCCTTATCTCCCCGCCGGTGGTGTGGGCGGGGAGAGCGCGGCGGCGTCGGCGGCGTTGGCGGCGGCGTCTTTCCTCGGGGCCTCCCGGGCCACGGGAGGCCCCCCTTATCTCCCCGCCGGTGGTGTGGGCGGGGAGAGCGCGGCGGCGTCGGCGGCGTTGGCGGCGGCGTCTTTCCTCGGGGCCTCCCGGGCCACGGGAGGCCCCCCTTATCTCCCCGCCGGTGGTGTGGGCGGGGAGAGCGCGGCGGCGTCGGCGGCATTGGCGGCGGCGTCTTTCCTCGGGGCCTCCCGGGCCACGGGAGGCCCCCCTTATCTCCCCGCCGGTGGTGTGGGCGGGGAGAGCGCGGCGGCGTCGGCGGCGTTGGCGGCGGCGTCTTTCCTCGGGGCCTCCCGGGCCACGGGAGGCCCCCCTTATCTCCCCGCCGGTGGTGTGGGCGGGGAGAGCGCGGCGGCGTCGGCGGCGTTGGCGGCGGCGTCTTTCCTCGGGGCCTCCCGGGCCACGGGAGGCCCCCCTTATCTCCCCGCCGGTGGTGTGGGCGGGGAGAGCGCGGCGGCGTCGGCGGCGTTGGCGGCGGCGTCTTTCCTCGGGGCCTCCCGGGCCACGGGAGGCCCCCCTTATCTCCCCGCCGGTGGTGTGGGCGGGGAGAGCGCGGCGGCGTCGGCGGCGTTGGCGGCGGCGTCTTTCCTCGGGGCCTCCCGGGCCACGGGAGGCCCCCCTTATCTCCCCGCCGGTGGTGTGGGCGGGGAGAGCGCGGCGGCGTCGGCGGCATTGGCGGCGGCGTCTTTCCTCGGGGCCTCCCGGGCCACGGGAGGCCCCCCTTATCTCCCCGCCGGTGGTGTGGGCGGGGAGAGCGCGGCGGCGTCGGCGGCGTTGGCGGCGGCGTCTTTCCTCGGGGCCTCCCGGGCCACGGGAGGCCCCCCTTATCTCCCCGCCGGTGGTGTGGGCGGGGAGAGCGCGGCGGCGTCGGCGGCGTTGGCGGCGGCGTCTTTCCTCGGGGCCTCCCGGGCCACGGGAGGCCCCCCTTATCTCCCCGCCGGTGGTGTGGGCGGGGAGAGCGCGGCGGCGTCGGCGGCGTTGGCGGCGGCGTCTTTCCTCGGGGCCTCCCGGGCCACGGGAGGCCCCCCTTATCTCCCCGCCGGTGGTGTGGGCGGGGAGAGCGCGGCGGCGTCGGCGGCGTTGGCGGCGGCGTCTTTCCTCGGGGCCTCCCGGGCCACGGGAGGCCCCCCTTATCTCCCCGCCGGTGGTGTGGGCGGGGAGAGCGCGGCGGCGTCGGCGGCGTTGGCGGCGGCGTCTTTCCTCGGGGCCTCCCGGGCCACGGGAGGCCCCCCTTATCTCCCCGCCGGTGGTGTGGGCGGGGAGAGCGCGGCGGCGTCGGCGGCATTGGCGGCGGCGTCTTTCCTCGGGGCCTCCCGGGCCACGGGAGGCCCCCCTTATCTCCCCGCCGGTGGTGTGGGCGGGGAGAGCGCGGCGGCGTCGGCGGCGTTGGCGGCGGCGTCTTTCCTCGGGGCCTCCCGGGCCACGGGAGGCCCCCCTTATCTCCCCGCCGGTGGTGTGGGCGGGGAGAGCGCGGCGGCGTCGGCGGCGTTGGCGGCGGCGTCTTTCCTCGGGGCCTCCCGGGCCACGGGAGGCCCCCCTTATCTCCCCGCCGGTGGTGTGGGCGGGGAGAGCGCGGCGGCGGACATTGTCCCGTGCCATTCTTACAGAGGGGGCGTTAACCTCCTGGCCCTTGACCGCGCTAGGTGCGCGGTCAATAAGGCGGTGGCGCGTTTTCTTACCACCAGGGCTTGGGGACGGGTCAGTCATCACCCCGATATTAGTCTACAAAATTATGACTTGTACGCAGGGGATGGGGTCCATCTGTCGCGAGGAGGTATGGACCTCCTGTTGGGCGATTGGCGAGCAGGCCTGTTGACCGAGCTGACGGTCTGGGGGGGGCGTCAGGTCTTCTTTGAAGCCCCTCCGTGTGGCGGGTAGCACTGGTAAGGTAAACAGTATGACCCACAAGTATCCGGCAGGTTCGCAATTGACTGGACAACACTAGACAGGAATAAATTAGTTAAACGTTGTCCGGTCAACGACGAACCAGGCGATGGGGTGATGACGATTGCTAACCAGCATGCATCACCCCTGTGATTTCACGGATACGCGTCAGAGGGTGGGGTCATGAGTTAGTTATTGACTACGGTCAATAATTTGTTTGTTGTCAACAAACAAATTGATACAAATCGATACATTGTAACCAATTGCCGTTGGCAATTTTGGGGTGGTACCTTACCAGTGTTACTTCGGCCTGCTTGCCTTAGGAATTATGATTGGTCGTTTTACCAATACAAATTTATAATTCGGACTAGGGCATTGAATCAATAAATGTGGCCCTATGCTGTTATCTACTTTCAATGTTGTCTGTGTCCGTTATTGGGGGGGTGCGCCTGCAATGCAAGCGCGGCGCCAAAATCGCCGCCGCGCCCTTTGCGGGCCCCCCCCCCCACAGGACAGAGAATCCGGGTAGTTAGGGGCGTGGCCAGCTCCCTTATAAAAGGGGTGGCCACGAGGCAGCCGAGCTGCCATTTTACCTCAGCGACGGAGCGGAGAAGTTTTTTCCCCTCCACCCCCTCCCTAGTTAACAGTGTGATATTATGGTCGCTTCGGGGCCGGGTGGGAATTTTTGGTTGGGACCCATATTGGCTCCGGGTCCTGGCTTTTTTGCCCATCCCACACTGTTGCTATGGTTTGATATAGGGGTCTTTCTGTGTTCCTACTGTTGACTTTGGTCACATTGGCGGGTAGCACTGGTAAGGTAAACAGTATGACCCACAAGTATCCGGCAGGTTCGCAATTGACTGGACAACACTAGACAGGAATAAATTAGTTAAACGTTGTCCGGTCAACGACGAACCAGGCGATGGGGTGATGACGATTGCTAACCAGCATGCATCACCCCTGTGATTTCACGGATACGCGTCAGAGGGTGGGGTCATGAGTTAGTTATTGACTACGGTCAATAATTTGTTTGTTGTCAACAAACAAATTGATACAAATCGATACATTGTAACCAATTGCCGTTGGCAATTTTGGGGTGGTACCTTACCAGTGTTACTTCGGCCTGCTTGCCTTAGGAATTATGATTGGTCGTTTTACCAATACAAATTTATAATTCGGACTAGGGCATTGAATCAATAAATGTGGCCCTATGCTGTTATCCACTTTCAATGTTGTCTGTGTCCGTTATTGGGGGGGTGCGCCTGCAAGGAGCTAGTCAACTACCATTTGTTGGTCAAAACATGAGCCATTTTATTTGTAAACAGAACAATACAATATTAACATGACCTGCAATGGGGCATCCTAGTGGGTAAATGGTATTAACTTATGGGTATATCTACCCATATCCAGATTATTGATTATGACCCTGTATAGAGTGACCACATCTCACTTCATACCTCTTAGTTCACAATTTCTTTCAGGCTAACAACCCTGCTCCATTGTAATTGAGGGTTCCTTTGCCCGACAATAGACGCCTTCAGTGCCTATGTCCTTCTGCTATGGGCAGGAACCCCCCTTTACGTATGATCCATCAAACATAATTTTGATTACTGTTTACCCCACTACTGCCCCATTGGTTTACATTGCTTACCTCTGGCTCCCCCTCGTAAGTATGGAGAGGGTGAAAAACATCATCCCAAGGGCCAATCAGTGATGATGAAAAAGTTCCCTCTCAGTCCCAAAGCGACCACAACGGTCATACTTAGAAAAAAGGGAGGGGCTTTTGCCAAGTTACAAAGCAGAAGAGAGAGGGTGAGTCGGGAAGGAGTCACACTTTTATAGCAGGTGGCTCCTCCCCACTTCTTGGTGGTTGTCGACTTGGGGGTGGATCGGTGGCAAAACGCATGCACCTGTTAAGTCACGTGACACAGCCATTATTGTATAGAGTAAGAATGTGAGCCACCACAAAAGAAAGAGAAAATAATCAGTGAGTTATATCAGGTTTCAGAGTCAGGTTACTGAATCATCACCACATTGATTTAAAGGCTACTTTTGGCTCCCTCTTTTCCCCTTGATAATGACTGATACCCTGTTGTACAGTTACACAAATGCCTTTACTTGTAGATGCAAATTTATCATAAGCTAAGAAACCATTGTAAGCATTATCTGTTACATAATGAGTTGCACACTCCGTGTGCAACAGACAATGTCCATAGAGATATATTAATTTTAAGAAAAATTAGCTCAGGTGCATGTGTGCATATTTTCATGAATATTTACATATTATTGATACAGATGTTGCCATATCAATGGAAGAGGAACACCAGTTACATCCCAAAAAATTAGTAGTAGGATCATGGTGCTCTGGTCAAGAATGACTGTAGCCCCCCCCCCTTCCCTAATTACACTGATACAGATGTTAGCAAAACAATTGAAATGTTAAAGTAAAGAAGTTTAAAACTGAACTGAATAGCAGTTTCAGTCCCAACATGATAACACAGATTCCCCTGAATCTACTTTGATTCCAAAGTCATATCAAAAATAGACCAAGGCACGTCCTTGGTAACTCATAGATATAGAGTTGCAAAAAATTCAATTCTGCTTTCTACAAATGATGCCCAGATAAAACTTCTGTGTGAAGGATTTGTAGTATTACAACACCATTTCTTGTATCCTCACTTTGTCTAGATGAATATAAACATTGAACATTAAAATTTTTAAAAAGATTTATCAATACTTTGAAATCGCTAACAAAACATCTCTTAGGTGAGCGGTGGTTCTTAAAATCTTTACCATGAATCCCTGTCCTACCTATTGTCAATTAACTGAAAATAATAATCAAAAAGTGGTACAGTAATGCTGTCAAGTTAAATACAGCTATGGTAGAAAGGCAGGGAACAATCAAGTACAGGTAATACTAAAAAAAGAACATTTAAAGTTATTTTTGAAATACAGTATATGTAATTTTTACTGTATAATACAAAGATCAGAAAAAGCCACAGTGTGGGTGAATGTCAGTATTAGGATCATCAAACTCCTGTCAAGATTCATTGATGCTTATCCTATTCCGCCCTCCCCCCTTCCTTGAACTGCAGGCCTTTGGCAGAAGTCCCACTTCTATGGCAAAACCTATTGAGGAGGATTGTGGGTGCTGTGCTCCAAGTCTAAGATCTTGTGAGGTCATCTATAGGCAGAAGTTTTAAAGGTAAAGATCTCCCATGCTCAAAAGCCAGTCGTGTCCAATTCTAGGGAGTGGTGCCCATCTCTGTTTACAGCCAAAGAGCCAGCAGTGTCTGTGTCTACAGACATTTCCATGGTCATTTGGCAGGCACTACTAAACGCTGTAGCAGACGGAACGCTGTTACCTTTTTATCTACTTGCAATTTCTTGCTTTTGAACTGCTTGGTTGGCAGGACCTGTTACAGACATAATAGGAACTAACTCCATTTGGTCACTATGGCATTCTGAAGCACTGCTGGAATGAGTATATCCATGATACATGTGACAGTTGTGCAATATTTATTTATTTATTTATTTATTTATTCAATTTATATGCCACCGTCCTTGCCTCAGCAACCCAAGGCAACTTACATCAAATAAAAAAAACTTATACAATTAAAAACACACTGATAAAAAATTAAAATCTGTAAAAAAACAAAACCATAACCCCTTAATTAAAACCCCACAGGGCTAAATGAGCCAGCAAGACTGAGATGTGCTGCCAGATGCATCCTATGCCTGCTGGCAGAGCCAGGTTTTCAGAGCCTTCCTGAAGGGATACAGTTCTGCATGGAGATGCAGCTCTGGTGAAAGAAGGCTCCAAAGAGTCGGGGCCGACACTGAGAAGGCTCTCCTCCTGGTCCTGGTAAGATGTGCGTCCCTGGCTGATGGGACCACCAGTGAGCCCCTACGGTCTGCCTTCGTAGGACGGGTTGAACACCTTGGGATGATGTGGTCTCTTAGATATCCTGGCCCACTGCCATGTAGGGCTTTGAAGGTCAAAACTAGCACATTGAATTGCACCCGGAAGCATACTGGCAGCCAGTGCAGCTTCTGTAGCAGTGGCAAGGCACGGGCTTAGCGCCCACATCCCATCACCACCCAGGCAGCCACATTCTGGACCAGCTGCACCTTCCAGATGGTTATCAAGAGCAGCCCCATGTAGAGCGCATTACAGTAGTCCAATCTGGAGGTGGGAGCCGCCGGAGCCGCCGCCGGAGCCGCCGCAGCTGCCTTCGCTCTCCGGGCCCGCCCACCCGGAGAGCAGAAAAGGACGGCGCCGACGCCGGCCCCTCGAGGAGCTCCCTGTCTCGCCCGGGAGCCCACGCCATCGGCCCCGGGAGTGGGGACAGAAGCAGCAGGACTTGGTGGCCGCCTCCGGTCTCCCCTGCGGATGGGGCGGAGAGACCTCTGCAGCATCGGACACCACTTGAAAAGCCATGGAGGCGGCAGGACCTTCATCACTGCCACTTTTTACTTTTGGACTTGTTGGGGCCGGAGAGAGATGTGTGAGATGTTATTGCATTACTGAGATGTTACTGTGTTACTGTATTCTATTATATTGTGTACTATATTTTTCCTGTATTGTATCATTGTTTGATATGTTGTGAGCCGCCCTGAGTCGGCGTATGCTGAGTGGGCGGCATACAAATCAAATAAATGAAATGAATGAATGAAATGAGGTGACCAGAGCATGGGTGACTGTAAGCAAGGAGTCCCGGTCCAGGAATGGGCGTAATTGGTGAATGACATGGAGTTGTGCAAAAGCCCTCCTGGCCATGACCGCCACCTGCTCTTCGAGCACAATACTTGTAGCAAGTCAATATGCATATAGATGCTTGGTGTGGTCTGAAAGCATTGTTTCCTCAGAAGCTGAGAATTATACGTGGAAAGATTTGCTTTAAGAATAAGTTGCACATGGTGATTTTGATGGCTTGCAGTTCTAATATACATTTTCTGATGTGAAAGAATATTGATCAGGTCTTGGTACTGGGGACAAAAGTAGGCAGATCTCAAAGACATACCTGTCAAGTACCCTGTAAAGGCCGGGATTACCCCGTATTTTTGTGCCACTTTTCTTTGTTTCCTGTCCGGAGCCGCCGCTACCCCGTAATTTGCCTACAGGGGGAAAAGTAGTTACTGTGCATCCCTTCTGCGCAGGTCCTTTCTATGCATGCTTAGAACCCTTCTACGCATGTGTAGAAGCCTTCTATGCATGCGTAGAACCCTGTGTAGAAGCGACCTGCACAGAAATGTTCTGTGCAGGTCCCGTATTGTCCGGAGCCGTGCTTGACAGGTATGCTCAAAGATCCTTGAGGTTACTTTAAGAATGCCATTTAAAAGACTGATGAATTGATTGCAATCAGTATTTTAAATGTTATTAAGAGCAGATCTTACAAAGGATTTCTTATACCTGAATAAAAGAGATTTTTCTTAAAATTGGTGTTTTGCATCTTTGTTTGACTAGGAAAACCTGGAAAGGAGGAGAGGAATCAATACTCAGAGACTGCGGATTCCGCATGCACAATTGGCATAATACAGCCCCTGGCAGAGGTTACACCGGATGAGGAAGACCCCTGGTCACTGGCCCTTGCCAGCATGGAAATTGGGGAGCCGATTAATAATCATAGGGTTGATTCACCCACATCTGACCTGACCGACAGTTCTGTTGAGGGAAGCGAGATCGCTAACTTCTGTTAGCGATTAGGCAATTACTGACTCACAGAAGAGCCTAAGCTCTAGTGCAAATAGTGGCCATGTTTATCCTGGTGTAAGCCCCGAACAATGGATTTCCCCTGTCAGTGTTTGCCCCAGTTAATTAACTTCCCCAAGAGAGATTTCCCATTAACCCGGGTAAATGGGTGATATGATTTTCTGTCAGATGACGATTCTATCACACGCTGCCTTGAATTCCTATATATGATGATGTTTTTCCCTCAATAAACCACTGGTCTTCGCTCCATCTTGTCTCGTGTCGTTCCTTGACCAGTCTCCTCCGGGACCCTAAGGGCCGCTTCACGGCCCCAAACCAACATCTGGTGACCCCGAGACGTGATCTTACCTGAGAGTAAGCGATCAACGCGGTCCGGTTCTATGCCAGAACCGTGTCCGATCATCACGGAGGACAGCGCGGCAGGCCGGTCGGAAAGCCAGCCGATCGGGAAGTCAGCTCCGCGACGAGGCATTTCAGAGAGGCATCCTACAGCTTGCTCCGGCTTTCGCGGCGGCTTGCAGCACGGAAAAACGCGTTCCGCTCAGGGTCGGCTGTGAACCCCTGACAGCGCAGAGGCCACCGAGGGCCCGTGGCGGCAGTCCATGCTCCGAGCTATACCCAGAGATTCGTCATGCAAAACCTATTGCCTGAACTACAGATGCGTCGAATCGTCCCGAGAAGGAGACTTCAAAGGACCCCCGCAGGTAATATGCGGACTTGTCCTCAGCGGCAACGTCCGTCCGCTAGTCAAAGAATTCATGAGGATGAATTCAAAATCCTGGCCAGGGTATATCAGATAAGCTTTCACAGTGGAGAACTAGCGCGGCTTTTGTTGTTCTTGAGGGAACACTGCCTGCTTTACCCAGAAGCAGGTACGTTATCCCTTCAGCTCTGGGATCAGATAGGAGTCTGCATTCAGCAACCCCCGAAAGCTCCAGAGGGCATAATTCGCACATGGAGCAAATGTAGGAAACTTTTAGCAGAGGTAGATCCAGTCCGGGTAGAGGCTAAAGAACCCCCAGCGTCAGCAGAGCCATCGGCGCCCACGGCGCTCTATCCGTCATTTCAGTTTAAGCAGAATAGTGTAGGGAGCTTTCCCTCGGTGACAGCTGCAGACGTCACCGGTGGAATGCACGGAATGGGGAGCGCTGGCGCTTCTCTGACAGCTACAGGTTCCCGAACTAAGAGTGCCCTTCAGCGCACGATTGAGGAAGAGATCAGGAAGGGGGAATTGCCAGCAGAAGAGCTAGCTGAGCATAGTCAGATTTGTCCAATTCGCTTGGAGATGGATGCCCTCACAGGGCAGCAGCAGGTAATTCATTCACCAGTCCCGTATAAGCTCCTTATGGCTATACGGAAGGCCATTTCAGAGACAGGACTACAGAGTCGCTTCACTAGGGGCACGCTTCAGCAAGTGTGCAAGAACACCATGTTCATCCCGCACGACTGGAAAGCCGTCATGCGGATGATGCTCAACCCCAGCCAGTATTTGTTATGGGACAGCGAGTATCGCCTTGAGGCTCAGGCAAGGGCTGCCAGGATGGGAGGGGCAATAATTCCTGACCAGTTATATGGTTCAGGTGCCTTCGAATCCATCGATGCGCAGACCGCCCTGCCGCTCGCCACCCTCCAGATGTCAGCTGAGGCGGCCTTCAGGGCTTTCCTCAAAGTCCCAGCAACTGGCAAAGCGGCCAAAAATTACACCGCAGTCAAACAGGGCGCCCAGGAGTCCTACATGGACTTTATCAATCACTTAGAGGAAGCGATCAGTAGGCAGATCGATAACGAGCAAGCCCAACAAGAGCTCATGATGAAATTGGCTAAAGACAACGCCAATCTCGACTGCCATAAGATCTTGCAGTCACTGGGTAATCGTCCCGACTTGACTCTCACGGACATGATTAGAGCTTGCGCCGACGTCGGCACAGACTCTTACAAAATGGGTCTGCTGGCAGCAGCGGTGCAAGGGGGTAGGAGACCCAAGGACAAGAACAAAGGGGCATGTCACAATTGTGGCAAGGTCGGTCACTTCGCTAGGGAGTGCCGATCCAAGAGCGGCGGACAACATTCCGGCCGTTCCAAGGCTCCAACCACTCCATGTCCGAAGTGTAATAAAGGCTTCCATTGGTCCAGATTCTGTCTGAATTCGGGAAACCGGAACGCGGGCACGTCTCTGGCCCCGGTCCAAACAGAGACTTCCCTCGCTCTGGGCGAGCCAGAGCTGGATTAGATTCCAATCGCATTCCAGGCATTGCGAAGGCGCAGGCCAGCCCCAAGGGTAATACAGGGCTAGAATTGACTTGCCAGGCGGACGTCACATGCGACTTGCCAGGCACAGTCTATCTGGTGGATTCCCAGTACATGGGACCCTTGCCCAAGGGCTTCATAGGCTTATTTTTGCCCCGCAGTGTAGCAGGAGCACGCAGAATTCTTGTAATTCCGGGAGTCATTGACTCCAATTTTTCGGGTGTTCTCCAAGTTCAACTCTGGACGCACCTACCCCAAACCATTCACAAGGGAGACACGTTAGCGCAACTGATTATGGTTCCTTGTCTCTCGCCAGCAGATAGCCAGGGAAGGCTCAGGGACAGCGCAGGGTCCGGGTCAGAAGACCGCTCCAGCGCAAGTGAGGCAGTACAAGGATACCAGGTCCTAGCGACAGTGGAGACCAACATAGAGTGGAAACAGCGGCCAGTGATTGAGGTATTTTTGAATAAAAAATCATTCTCAGGGCTGCTAGATACCGGAGCTGACGTCAGCGTGGTCAGCCAAAGCCAGTGGCCGCGCGAGTGGGCCATTGAGCCGGTCTCCGATGTGTGGGGGGTAGGCGGCATCCAAGAAGCGTTTAGAAGCCGGGAGTGGGTGGAAGTCACGATCCCTAAGGCCGATGGCACAGCGGTCATTCGGCCGCACATTCTGGACGTGCACATCAACCTTTGGGGGCGAGACATTTTACAGCAATACGGTGCCACTCTTACCTTCGCCACTTAAATGGCTTACCAACACGCCAGTCTGGGTGGAACAATGGCCGGTAGTGGGGGAAAAATTAGTCGCCCTAAAGCAACTGGTTAAAGAACAGCTAGACGCAGGACACATAGAGCAGTCCACTAGTCCTTGGAATTCGCCCATTTTTGTCATCAAGAAGAAGTCGGGGAAGTGGCGACTCCTCCACGATCTCAGAGAGATCAATAAATGTATACAGCCAATGGGTCCGCTTCAATGCGGCATCCCAAATCCAAATATGATTCCCGAGGGTTGGGAGATCCTGGTCGTAGACCTAAAGGATTGCTTTTACACCATTCCCTTAGACCCCAGGGACCGGGAAAGGTTCGCCTTTACGGTGTCGGTTGTGAACCACAGCGAGCCCACGCAGCGTTACGCGTGGAAATATTTGCCACAGGGGATGCTCAATTCGCCCACCCTGTGCCAAATTTATGTTCACAACGCACTGGCAAAGTTTTGAAACCTTCACCCCACAGCTTTAGTATGCCATTTCATGGATGACATCTTGGTCGCAGCACCGCAACTCGGCAGCGAAATGTTTACAGACCTCCAGGCCAGCCTGGGGGAGAAAGGGTTACTCATTGCCCCAGAGAAAGTGCAGAGAACCGAGCCCTTCTCATACTTGGGTCATCGGCTTCTCTGTTCCTTCGCAGCACCAGTTTTGCCCCAGGTCAACTTACAAGACTCAGTCACCTTGGTAGAATTACAGCAAGTTTTGGGTAACATTAATTGGGCCAGACCATTTATCAGATTGGATACGGATCTTTTGAAACCGCTCTTCTCGCTGCTAACGCTAGGCAAGCAGCCGGCAGACCGGATACAAATTCCTCGAGAAGCACGCTTGGCTCTCGAGAAAGTCAACCAAATTCTCAGCCAAAGGTGGGTGGACAGGATTGCTCAGAGGCCATATGCCCCGATCCTGAACTTGTACATCGTTCGGGCCGGATCCATGTTCACCGGAGCCCTAGGAGTGGACTCCGAGAGAGGAGCGAGTATCGTGGAATGGGTGTATTTACCGAACACCTCTTCCCGAAACATCGTTCCCCCCCAAGAGTTGGTCTCCGCGGTGATCTACCGCGGAAGGCTGGGGGCTAGGGACATCTCAGGGCATGACTTAGCAAAGATCGTGGTCCCATTCACCAAGGAGCAAGTTCAGCAGCTGATGCAGCTTGGTGACTCACTTCCAATTGCCTTGGAGGGATTCACCGGATGCTTGGCATACCACTTGCCAAAGGACCCCAGACTCGTCTCGCTTCAAACGCAGACAGTCAGCTTGTACGAATTGCTTTCGCTGGTTCCACTTCAGGGGGCCAGAACTGTTTTTACTGATGGGGGTCGCACATATGGTGTATTAACTTGGCAGGAGGGCCAGGCTTGGTGCACGCTGCTAACTCTTCCACAGAAGTCCGCGCAGCGGGCAGAGTTGGCAGCGGTGAACCTTGCTTTGTGCACCTTCGCCAAAGAGCGCCTCAACATCATTACTGACAGTCAGTACGTTAGGAATTTGCTTCACAGTCTACCGGGAGCATACATCACTCCCGCGATAGACAAAAATTTGCTGAGTTTGTTCCTCACAGCTCAATTTCACATGCGAAACTGCATGGAAGTGCTTTATATCGCCCACATCCGAAGTCACCAGGACCTCCCGGGTCCGATTTCCATGGGCAATATCAGAGCGGATGCGGCCACAAAGGAAATTCAGCAACGATCGGTATTAGGTGTTTTCACTACTCCAATTCAGAGTCATGCATTCTTTCATCAGAATGCCAAAGCGCTCGCCAGACAGTTTAACCTGCCACTCTCTCAAGCCCAAGGCATAGTTCGCTCTTGCCAGCATTGTGCAGGGGCACCGGGGGGGGCCCTCGTGGGGGTTCAACCCACGAGGGACAGAGGCTAACCAGGTGTGGCAAATGGATGTCACACATGTCCCGCAGTTTGGCAGATGGCAGTACATGCATGTTTGCATTGATACCTTTTCGCAATTCGTTTGGGCGACAGCGCAAAAAGGGGAGACTGCTTCCCACGTGGAGCAGCACCTCCTTGCCTGCTTTGCGGCAATGGGCAAACCTCGGCACGTGAAAACCGATAACGCCCCGTCCTACAGCTCTAGGCAGCTGGCCGACTTCATGGCCACCTGGGATATCAAGCATACCTTTGGCATTCCTTACAATCCGCAGGGGCAAGCGATTGTGGAACGAGTCAATCGGACACTCAAGTCCTACATTGACAAACAAACAGAAAGGGGGGAGCCACCAGCCCTCCCCAAGTCACAGGGTCAGGCACAGCATTGTCTGAACAAGGTGTTGTTCACTTACAATCACCTTAATGTTTTTTCTGATTGCACACCGCAGGAGAAACACTTCCGCCGCTCGGAAGCTCTCCCGTGGCCACTGGTTCGTTACCGAGTGCCACCGGACCCTTCCTGGAGGGGCCCGGTGCCACTCGTAATCTGGGGAAGAGGGTATGCTGCAGTTATGTCTCCTACAGGTGTCATCTGGATTCCAGCCCGGTGCGTTAAGCCTCACTTGGAGCCACATGGCGGGGACCCAGACCAACCCGATCCCAATCCCAGAGATGGAGGACCTCACCCTGACCAAGGAGACCCAGCGGAGGAAGCGGCGACAGCAGCTGGCAGCACCGAAGGTCACCTGGGGGATGGTCAAGACCCTTTGTAGTGAGACCAAGGACCTCGTCCAACGCGAGGGCGGGGAACCCACACCAGAGAACATCGTGTCTGCCGTCTTTGCCCTGATCACCGCCAACTCCGTGGCAGTCACCATCATCCTGACCCTCTCCCTACTTGCGGGGGGAGGCGTTCAGGCAGCCTCGCTAAAGGCCAGCGATCTGATACCAGGCGGAGATCTCTCTGCCTGGATACACTACAATCTATGGGAAAGGTTGGCGGGTCTCGTCAACCAGTCCGATTTTTGCCTGAAGCAGGACACTGGTTCTGCCTCAATCCTGAGCATCTGCCTCATCCCAGTGTGCCACACTCCAGACGCGCATACTAGGGATGGCGACTGGCTGGTGAGGCGGATTTTCGGTCCATTTCTCCCAACAAGCTTCACAGCGTACGCTCGCTGGGGAATGCAGCTGACTATGACTTTGCCGGCTGATGCAGCCACTCTCCACACCCCTCGAGTGGCGGTCAGCCCGAACTCTACTTGTGGTCGAATGACCGGCTGCGGAGCAGCCGGCCGGACTCGGCGCCGCTGCCTTGACGCTGGCCGCGGCAACTGGACTTGCAATAACCCAGAGACACTTGGTTCAATGTATGCTCATGTTACCCTACCTTCAGGTTGGTTCTTTACATGCAATCAGTACACTTGGAACTACATTCCCGCAAATGTATCAGATTCCATATGTTGTATCAGTCGCTTGACATTGTTACTCCCCACTAGGGATATGATTGTTCCAAGCACAAATGTCTCCGCACCCATACGGCGCACTCGTGCCACCCAGTTAGACAGCTCATGTGATAGCAACATTAGGGTCCTGAGTCCAGCTGAGTACGTCTCGCTGGCAGTCAGCATACTTGGCGTGCCAGGCTTAGCCGTCGGCAACGCTCGGAGAATTGGTCAATTGGCCTGCGGATTAGCAAAGGCCATTAACCATACCTCCTCAGCGATAGCGCTGCTCAACCAGGAGCAGGCAGAACTTCGCCATGCCATCCTAGATAATCGAGCAGCTATCGACTACCTTCTGTTGTTACATCATTTGGGTTGCGAGTCTGTCCATGGCATGTGTTGCTTTAATCTCACAGACAATACCCGTAAAGTACAGAGCCAGCTCACGGACCTCCACACCCTAGTCAAGAACATCAAGGAGGATTCTTCATGGGGGTGGTGGGATTCAATCAATCAATCAATCAATCAATTTAATTTGTACCCCGCCCAACTCAGCACTAAGCCGACTCAGAGCGGCTTCACAACATATCATAGAAAATTACACAGTTTCAAAATTACAAAATACAATTCAAAAAAGAAAAGAAAAAATACAGCATACACTTAAACAAAGTTCATACGCAGCTGCCCCACTTCCCCGGGCCAATGAAATGGGTCCCGGGGCAGGCAACGCGGCGGCGGTAGCGGCAAGTCCGGCGTCTGCTCCTTTTCAACCCCTCCCGGCTCAAGTACGGGAGGGGCGTGGGCGACGCAGCTGCCCCGCATCCCCGGGCCGATGAAGTGGGTCCCGGGGCAGGCAACGCGGCGGCTGTAGCGGAAAGTCCGGCGTCTGCTCCTTTTCAACCCCTCCTGGCTCAAGCACGGGAGGGGCGTGGGCGACGCAGCTGCCCCGCATCCCCGGGCCGATGAAGTGGGTCCCGGGGCAGGCAACGCGGCGGCGGTAGCGGCAAGTCCGGCGTCTGCTCCTTTTCAACCCCTCCTGGCTCAAGCACGGGAGGGGCGTGGGGGAGGGGCGTGGGCGATTCGTTGTGGTCGTGGCTCCCATGGGGGTGGCTTCAGACAACGCTCAAAGTGATTGCAGGAGTGATTATACTGAGCATAGCAGGATGTTGTTTCGTGCAATGTATCCCCTCGCTGCTGTCAAGATGTCCCCCATGGAGGGAACCCCGACACGTCATTCCCACACACCAGCTGATGCCCCTCCTATGCAGAGCCGTCTGTCAGGTCCAAAAATAACAGAGAAAGGGGGGATGTGGATTCCGCATGCACAATTGGCATAATACAGCCCCTGGCAGAGGTTACACCGGATGAGGAAGACCCCTGGTCACTGGCCCTTGCCAGTATGGAAATTGGGGAGCCGATTAATAATCATAGGGTTGATTCACCCACATCTGACCTGACCGACAGTTCTGCTGAGGGAAGCGAGATCGCTAACTTCTGTTAGCGATTAGGCAATTACTGACTCACAGAAGAGCCTAAGCTCTAGTGCAAATAGTGACCATGTTTACCCTGGTGTAAGCCCCGAACAATGGATTTCCCCTGTCAGTGTTTGCCCCAGTTAATTAACTTCCCCAAGAGAGATTTCCCATTAACCCGGGTAAATGGGTGATATGATTTTCTGTCAGATGACGATTCTATCACACGCTGCCTTGAATTCCTATATATGATGATGTTTTCCCCTCAATAAACCACTGGTCTTCGCTCCATCTTGTCTCGTGTCGTTCCTTGACCAGTCTCCTCCGGGACCCTAAGGGCCGCTTCACGGCCCCAATCCAACAAGAGACCAACAGCAATTTAACTTACAGTGTGAAAGTTAAAATAGAATCAGGAACAAATGTCCAAGAAGCTTTTTTTCATGGGTGTAGGAAACAGTCCCTCCCAAAAATGTTTGTGCTTTATTTTATCAATAATGCTTGACTTTAAAGAGTTTAACTTTTTGTGGGGAAACTTAAAATTCTGATCAAGCCAAATGTCCAAAAGGTTTTTATGCCTCTAGGAAACAGATACAGAAATATTGAAATTTGTTTAGCAGTTGCTCTAGGGAGCGCCTACTACGTGTGCACAGAAAATGAAATATTGATTTGCCCCTCCCACCATCCCACCCATTAAAACAATATACCCATGGATTAAACAAACAGATGAAAGAATAGATTCCAGAAAACCACGAAAGAAGAAACATTTTGTGACAAAAAAACTGCATCATTTCTCTGCAGGGTGTTCTTCTTCTGAGGCCAAGAAATCAGAACTACTGTATGTCAAATGTAAGTATCGATATCTTTTGTTGTATGCTTCCTGTGGTTTCTGTGTCCAAAGCCCTGATGTTTAAGTTCTTCTTTCTCTTTGTAGAGAATATTAATTAGAACTGTTGCTTGGGTAGTAAATTCTAAGGAAACTGAGAATCTTCCCAACACTATGTTTCAAGGCATTTGATTGATGTATTGTTTGAAATCAATTCTATACTGCCCATCTGGGAGGTGTTCCCACTCTAGGGTAACTTAAACATACTGTATAACAATAACCAATGTGCAGACAATGCAGCCTTTCAAAAACATGGCCACGTGGGTGTGTGGTGGAGTGGTGGTGAAGAGCTAGGCATCCTCTTGGTGGAAGACATGATGGAGGGTCCAGTAACTAACTTGATGTTAGTTTGACAATGTGCTGGGCACTGCCTCATCATCTCAGGACAAAAATATTATACTTTGATAAGGACAGTAATAATATACATAATGAGCA
Organism: Bradypodion pumilum; assembly: GCA_035047305.1. Taxonomy (NCBI): domain Eukaryota; kingdom Metazoa; phylum Chordata; class Lepidosauria; order Squamata; family Chamaeleonidae; genus Bradypodion; species Bradypodion pumilum. Next base: position 266,228,723 of record JAWDJD010000001.1, on the reverse strand, counting down.
GAAAGCTAGTCAGTTCTTGATTTCAGCTTATCATTGCAAAAATGCATGGTACATGTTGTTGATCCCTGGTATTATGTAGCAGAGGGACCCAGCTTTCCAACAATACTGTTGTTGTTGTTGTTGTTGTTGTTGTTGTTGTTGTTGTTGTTCAGTTGCACAGTCGATTCTGACTCTTTGTGACCCCATGGACCATTGCCCTCCAGGCACCTCTATCCTCTACCATCCTCCTCATCCCGCCCAGCCCTGTGCCTACTGCGTCCATGATGCCATCTAGCCATCTCATCCTTGGCCTTCCCCTTCTTCTTTTGCCCTCCACCTTTCCCAGCATCAAGGGCTTCTCAAGTGCATCCTCCCTTCTCATTTGCTGTCCAAAGTACTTCATCTTCATCTTTGTTATTTGTCCTTCTAAGGAGCAGTTAGGGCTAATCTCTTCTAATATTGACCTATTTGTTCTCCTCACTGTCCAGGGGACTCTGAAAACTCTCCTCCAACACCACATCTCAAAGGCATCTATTCTTCTGCACTCAGCCTTTCTAATGGTCCAGCTCTCACAACCATACATTACCACCGGGAACACCATTGCTTTGACTATGCAGACTTTTGTTTGCAGTGAGATGTCTCTACTTTTAACTATGTTCCCCAGGTTTCTCATGGCTTGTCTCCCAAGAATCAGTCTCCTTTTTATTTCATGACTGCAATCCCCATCTGCAGTTATCTTTGCTCCTAGGAAAGTAAAATCTGTCACTGGTTCTACTTCTTCCCCATCTATTTTCCAGGGACTGATAGGGCCTGTTGCCATTATCTTGGTTTTCTTGATATTGAGTCTCAAAACAGCTTTTGCACTCTCCTCTTTCAACCTAATCAGGAGCTTCTTTAGGTCTTCCTCATTTTCTGCCATTAAGATGGTATCATCTGCATATTTCAAATTGTTGACGTTAACAATACAGATAGCAGTCACAATAGTCGGGGATGGCATGGAGTTCCTTCTGTGGATCCATAGGGTCAGGCAGGAATGGATGACCTATTGACATAATCTTCCTCTGTGTATTCTTTTTATTTCTTAATTTTATTATAAAGATAAATGGGCATTATAGAAAAAAGAACAATAAGACAATAAACAACCAAATAAACAACAAAACACTATACAATATACGAAAATACCATGTGCTCCCTTCACCCAGCAGAACAATATTTATGATTATTTATGATTATTTCATTTTCTTTATTCTATCATCTCTATAATTTATCCCTCTTTCCAAAAATTGTTCTTGGCCTGGCTTCTTTCCTTTTCCTTTTGTCAATACATAGTCAAGAAACTCTCCCTAAACTCCCTTAAAATTTGATTTCTTTAAAATTCCTTTTTTTACTTTTAATTTTAGTGTTAATTTATCATTTATTGCCATATTCCATATTTCATTGTACCATTCTTCTAATTCTATTTTACTATCTATTTCCATTTCCTAGCTATGCTTAATCTCAATACCAAATTACAAATCGTATCTTTCTTTTCTCTGTGTGTTCTTTTTAAACATGCTTAAAGACTTAAGATTTCATGCACTTAAGGGCCTTGCAGTTCATGACATATCAATAACTTCTCATATTTTACAAGAAAGGATCTAGATACAAAACATTTTTGTATTTTTCTTTTTGTGATTCAGTTTCCATATTTTTGAAGCTTTGGCCTGCAATGTAAGTCTACTTTTCTTATTTTAAGCATTTGTGCCCATAGTTCTTCATGACGGCAAGATGATGTTAAGACTTTTTGGATGTCTCACACCTTTAGGTTTCTTTGTACTCATGAAACATAGAAGCATTGTAAAGTAACAAAGCTTGTAGAAATAGACAAGCTGCCTTGAATTACTGCAATTACTTTGATACCCAGATGAATTTACATTGGAAACAATTGTCTGATTTCATTCTAGAGTTAACTCTTTAGGGTCATAAATCTCAGCTGTGATGAAGACAGGCTTCTGAGCTTCCTCTGGAGGTCTATAACTTTTGCAGGGCTCATAGGACAATGACTAAGCAACAGAAATCTGACCTTGACAATTTCACTTCCTCTCGGAAAGAATGATGGCTGTGAAATAGGGGTGAAAGAATTAAGATATTAAGATAATATTAATTCTGTTTTAAAAGTAAAAAATTATTTTCTTAGTACTCTGTAAAGTTAAACAGATCAGATTGACCTATCATATAGAACTGATGACAAGGCTAAAGTAAACAGAAGGCTTTATGTCCACAAGCACAGCACAGTTTGTACAGCTGACAGGGAACCGTAAATAATATTTGTGTGACATGACATGATGTGACATGAGACATGTTCCTTATATGACATGATCTAAATAACAGTTACGTAATGTTCTAACCTGAACTTGATGAAATGTCAGAAGATTAATTAATAATTTTGGCTTATCCCATAGTGATGTAATGTGTAGAAATTTCCAAATTTTATGCTATAAAAAGATGGCTCTGAAAATGTATTTTCATTCAGGGAAAATTAGCTTGGTAAAGCTTTCCTGAATCTGTTTGGCCAAATATTAACAAATAAAACTCCTAAATCTGTCTTAGCGTGTGGAATGCGACTTTGTCTAGTTCAGAATTCCATAACATTTTTGCCGACTCTGCCGGGACTGACTTGACAAATAGCAGGTGCCATTGTCACTCTAGACGGCTGTTCCTGATGGGATAAAATGATGCCTCTCCAGGGATAACCTAAAATGCCAGCATAGTAGACCTTTGATCTACTCTAGGAAATCAGTGAAAAGGTGACGAGTAACTGTCAGAAGAAACAGACCAGTCAAGGATCCGGAAGGCTAAGACAGACGGAGAACTCTAGGAGGTGGACTTGCAAAAGCCTGCAGGCAAGTATAAAATTGTATGAAACTGTATTAAACTGTATAAGTATACATATGTGTGCCCACTCATTTGAGGAGTGGAAGTGGAGCCTGATCACCTTCAAGGGGACAGAACGGCGATTCCTAAGTCCTTAATGAACCACGGGCGGTAACCCAGTGTTCCTGGGAAAATCAGGGTGGCGAACCTGATTTTTGTGTGTGTAAAATTTATATTGTGTGGGTGGTTAAACCATCGTGTTCTCCTGATGGTAACCCTTGAATTTTTTCGGGTGCCCCAGGCCAGTGGTAGTGTTTTAGTTTGAATGGGTGGTGGTAGTAGCGTTCCAAGAATGCCACTACGGTGTTTCCTTGAGAACTTTGAGATATTTACACCAGAGAGACATGAACCCCCTTTAACAAAATTTGAGTTAAGAAAGTTTTGTGAATATGAATGGCCCAGTTTCCAAGTAAGGTGGCCTCCAGAAGGCTCCTTAGATGTGGGTCTTATAAATAGAATGTTTCGAAGAGTAACACAGAATAAACAATTATCCCTATATATCAGCATGACAAGCTATAATACAGAAAGCCGTGCCCCCCCCTTGGCTATGGAAATGCCAGGCTGAATATGTAAAAGCATATTTAATGAAGGAAAAGAAATCCAAAGATATGAAATCTAAATTAGGTTGGAAAGTGGTCAGAACACCCAATACCCCAGAAATAGAATAGCAGACAGAAGAAAGATTGAAAATTTTAAACAGAAATGAAAAAGATGAAATTCTGTTTCAAAGACCTCCACCTTATGTCATGCCAAAATCGCCACAAGATGGCCAAGTTCCACATATTTATCCAGACCTTGCATTAGCAAATGCAGGAAGCAGTCACTCTGCAGGAAGATTTCAGACCCCAGACAGAAGTGAGACTTCCCCAAACACAGAAAAACTAAGAAAAGTAACTGAGATCTTGAAAGATGTAATTGAACAGGGAGAAGAAAAATTCAAAAGGTACAGCCAATCTTCTCCCTATAACAATGAAGCTGGAAGGGAGCCATCTCCGAACACCCCAATGGTACACGTCATGCCAACGATGAAAAAAAGAAAGGAGATAGTGGCCCCACTGAGGGAAATGATAACCAGCCATATGAGGGAAGATGATGAACAAGTAAATCAGTCAATCTTCCAATATGTACCATTTACCACAACCGACCTGTTAAATTGGAAACAGCATTATGGACCTTTTAGTACCAAGCCGAATGAGGTGATTGAACTAATTGGAACCATAGTCCAGACACATAACCCCAAATGGAGTGATATGCAGCAAATAATAAATACGCTCCTTTAATATGGAGGATAAGCAAAAATTGAAACTGGCAAAAGACAGGATCCTTCATAGAAATTTCCCAGACACAAATCAGACTATAGTGCGTATGGTGGCAGCTGCTGAACAAAACCCATATTGGGATCCTAATGATTCAACACACAGGACAAGTCTTCAACAGTACAGATATTTGATTTTGGAAAGCTTAAAGGAAGCAGCAAAAGGTCCTGTCAATTTTAGCAAACCTGCTAATATAATTCAAGAGAAAGAAGAATCCCCTGAAAGTTTCTTAGCCAGGTTAATTGAGGCTTATAAAGTGAACACAGGGATTAATATGGAAGATCCTGAAAACCACCAGATGTTGAATGAAAGATTCATTACACAGAGTGCACCGGATATAAAGAAAAAGTTACAAAAGCTGGAAGGAGCATTGGGAAAGAACACAAGCGAACTGGTGCAAATTGCGAGGAAGGTCTACTTTAATAGGGAGCAGGAGAAAGAGAAGAAGGAGAATATGAGAGAATATAAAAGAGCTGAGATGGTCGCCCTTGCTTTGGGAAGAGGCAACAAATCAGTGTGCTTACTGCAAGCAAGAGGGCCATTGGCAGAGGAATTGCCCCAAGAGAGGAATGAGATGATTGAAGAAACCAGAGGAATTTGGGAAATCCCAGAAAACAAACAAACAGCTGAGCACTTGATAGCTAACCCCAAGATTTTGAATCCCTAGTTGGCCCCAAGGCTACTAGATTTGTCCCAACCTTTTCAGGCAGTATGTGAAAGTACGCAGAAATAAAAGTGTAAATGTCAAAGACCAGTTGCCTAACTCCAGAGGAACTTGAAGGCCTGGGCAAGAAGTTTATTTTTTTTCTGCAGACATACAGGTACATACTGGCCATGCCCTCCAGATGATTTGGAAAATAAGGGACATTTATGGGTTAGTAATCAAAGACTCACAGTTGGGAAAAGGGAGCAGAAGAAGCAAAGCGAAAAACAGCTATGTTTAAACAGCCAAACAAACACAGGAGTTGTATTTGATTAAAGAATTTGAGGACTTGAAAATACAAAACATCTGAAGTACACAAAAATAAAATGAAAGGCCAGTAAGAGAAGACTTACTCAAAGGCAGGGAGGCTTAGTGGAATCATCCTCGTTCATTTAATCCACAGTTAGGAAGAGGTTGAGAAAGCAAGTGGGATTGTTGAAAGCATTGTGGAATTGTATAAAAAGTAAATCAATACGTCCAGGGTTTTTTAGCCAATAACAATGCATGATATGAGAACTCCCTTCTGTACAAAGTATCCTATTTTCTCATTTGAATTTCTGGCCCACTAGAAGGAAATTATTAACTCAGTCACTGCAGTAGAAATCAATATGTGAATCAGTGCAGGTGGCTTGCCCTCCCCATCTCCACGGCAACACATGGCTCTACCCCAGGAGACTGATTATAGTTAAACATTGATAAGATGGATCATTGAACTATATACTGTCGATAGTATCTTTTTCCTTGCAGTTTAAGACCCTGGAAAGATTGGAATGCATAGATTTTGCTTAAATAATCAACGCAAGAGAGAAGACGGCAGCTTGGCGTTAGGCACAGACCAGAAGCTGTCAAAACGCCCAGCCGAAGCTTGAGGAATCGGCAATCAACATGATAGAAATGTTTATGTGAAAAAGTTATTAAACTTTAATAATTTTCAAGAAATCAGGAGGGAATGAAATAGAGGTGAAAGAATTAAGATATTAAGATAATATTAATTCTGTTTTAAAAGTAAAAATTATTTTCTCAGTACTCTGTAAAGTTAAACAGATCAGATTGACCTATCATATAGAACTGATGACGAGGCTAAAGTAAACAGAAGTCTTTATGTCCACAAGCTCAGCACAGTTTGTGCAGCTGACAGGGAACCATAAATAATATTTGTGTGACATGACATGATGTGACATGAGACATGTTCCTTATATGACATGATCTAAATAACAGTTACGTAATGTTCTAACCTGAACTTGATGAAATGTCAGAAGATTAATTAATAATTTTGGCTTATCCCATAGTGATGTAATGTGTAGAAATTTCCAAATTTTATGCTATATAAAGATGGCTCTGAAAATGTATATTCATTCAGGGAAAATTAGCTTGGTAAAGCTTTCCTGAATTCGTTTGACCAAATATTAACAAATAAAACTCCTAAATCTGTCTTAGCGTGTGGAATGCGACTTTGTCTAGTTCAGAATTCCATAAAAGCTGAGTGGTATTCAAAAATGACGAGAGGAAACCCACTCATGAAAATACAATGAAGGTCAAAAACTAATGTTGCACTCTTATAAAATTTAATGTATTTTCAAAAATAAATACCTCCTGGTTTACAGGAGGTATTTGTGCATGTTTGTTTGTTTATTGTTTACACTTATATCACACCATTCATGGGGGGGAAATCATCCATACTCAGGGCGGCTAACATCATAAAACCAGCCATACACAATCAAGAATTATTAAAAATTACACAGAATAAAACTCAGAATAAAACTATCATCAAACATTACGATAGCCAGAAGGTACCGCAATCCAGGACCCTGAAAATGCAAAAAGGAGCCGGGTAGCATTTCTAACAACCAGAAATAGGCAGAACATTCCCAAAGGCCTTCTCAAAGAGCAGTGTTTTAGTTGTTTTTTAAGGACTGCAGGGCTGGAGCCTGGTGCAGCTCAGCTGGAATGGTGTTCCATAGCATTGGTGCCACCACCGAGAAGGCCCTTCTCCTCTTCACGGCCTTTCTAGCCAGTCTTGAGGTCAGCACCTGAAGCTGCATTGACAGAGAAAGGTTGTCTTGTATTTCAGTACTTTCATGTGTGAGAAGGAATTTATGGAAGTATTTTTTTAGCAAAACTATTGTATTCCAGCCAAAACATTTCACATTTTGTATAGAGAATTTTGCCTTTGGCACAAAATGCAAGCTTTCATATAAAAACAAGGTTTGTATGGTGTGGATTATTATTATTTTTTGCACAAAATTGAAAGGTTTCTCTCACACACAGAAAATTGACTCTGTTGCCAAGCTGACTTGGACTTTTGGTAGACCTTTCCAGGGTTTTCTAGGTAGAGAATACATGGGTGCGTTTTACTTCTGCTTCTGAGAATGGCAAGGGCAGTGTGGGCCAGATGAATTGACATCAAGGGCTGGATCTGGCCTCTGGACCATAGTTTGGGCACTCCTTCTCTAATTACTAGAGATTAGAAAACACTAAGTACATCCTATAAGGCTGAAATCTGCTGATCCGTGCCTCACAAATTTGGGATACAGAGGCATTAGGCCTATTCAAATACTATTGATCTGGTTCCTGGCAGTGAATGTAGATAGGAAGGATGAGCCCCCTACCTTCTCCCTCATTATTCACACAAAGTGTGACCTGTCTGTAGAGAAGGATCTTTTTTATGTGCAGACTCCACATGTGAGCATGAATCCTGAAACAATGGGGGTGTTGCTTGTAATGATCCTCTTATTCACAAGTAGCACTGCGTTCTCCTCATGATGAGATCACGCCTGATACTGCCTGCTCTCTGGCCCAACAGTCCAGGCTTTTCCTAAAAGCTTGCCTTCTCACTCCTGACTTGAGATTAGTGTAGATGTTGTAGAACGCCAAGTGAACAGATATTTTAAAAGTACAGTATATTGAAATCAAACTACTGTACAGGTAAGTTATAAAATAAAGTCCAGCAAAAGTTTAGGAAGCAAATCAAAATAAAGAAAAGGGAAAGCCCATTGGCCTCCCTTCCTGCTTAGGCTCCTAAGGTAAAGGTTTCCCCTGCTCGAAAGCCAGTCGTATCTGACTCTAGGTTGCAGTGTTCATCTCTGTTTCAAAGCCAAAGAGCCAGCACTCTCTGCTTTTGCAGACATTTCTGTGGTCATGTGGCAGGCATGACTAGACACCGGAGCGCACGGAACGCTCCGGTGTGGTCCCTATTTATCTACTTGCAATGTCTTGCTTTCGAACTGCTAGGTTGGCAGGAGCTGGGACAAAGATGGGAGCTCATTCCATCCTGCAGTACTCAGGAATCGAACTGCTGACCTTCTGCCTCCCAGTAAGCATCTTAGCCACTTGAGAGCCACTAGCAATCATTTCCTTTGCAAGAAAAGGGTGTGTGTGAAATGTTGGCAAACTACAAAGTCCAGTGGCTAGGGGACTAGATTATCAGTCCAGAATGATGACATTGCAACACAAGAAGCAGCACATTCAATTCAATTCAATTTATTCAATTCAATTTAATTTATACCCCAGTCCTTGCTTAGCCTTCTACATGATTGCAATTCAGATCCAAGAGAGCTTCCCAGCCCCCACCTTCCTGGCTTTTATCTCCACCCTCTGAGTCTGCCTCATTGCCATTCCCCTAAAGGAATCCAATCAATAATCTTACATCATGACATATCCATCACACATTAGGTTTCAGCTCTTCCAACCCATGAGGCTAAAATGTTTACACATACTGATCTCTTTGGTATGTAGGTCTCTCACATGTTGAAATCTCCATCATGGATGAGACTAAAGCACAGGGTATAAATTATACCATGACATTGCTCATCTCCTCCTCAGACATGAAGAAAGCAACAATAGTCATTCCTCTCAAAGCATATTAATAATAAGGTAGTTGTTGACTGAATGAAAGCCAACATAGTGCAGTATATAAAGTGTCAGACGAGGAGTCAGGCAGCTCAGGTGCAAATCCCAATTTAGCCATGGAAACTGAGTAGAAAGTGGCAGCAATAAACCATGCTTGATCTTCTGAATTGTCCCTTCTATGCTGACATTAGACAAATACGCATAGCTCCTCTTCTTTGCCAAATGAGATTTGAGCCTAGAGAAAATCAGGTTCAATTTCTCTTGAATAGCGTTGCTGCTTTGTCAGCCATACGACTTTCTAAATTCCTATTATTGGCACTCAAACGTCACAAGATTCAAACTGACAGTATTGACTCGGACCTATTAACACAGAGTATGTATATCCTGAAGGTAAAGATTGTTAGGCTTAAATGTTAGTTTAAATTTCCTTGTGTTATTTTGTGCTAACTGACGGTTGAATAAAGATATGTATGTATGTAAACCATGCTTGAACATCTCACATACCTTGAAACCCTTATTAGCATCAGCATACTTTGGAAACAAATTAATAGCATATAATAATAACAAGGAGAAGAAGAGCTTGGAAAAGAATGGAAAGGGGGTTGTAACCAGCCAGAACTCATCCCTTCATAGTCACAAATTGAGGAATCAAGGAATAATAATAAATGACAAAGCAGCAGTTCTGAGGAAAAGAAGATAAGCAAGACTGCAGTCTTGGCTTTACACCATACTGCTTAGCCCAGGGATGCTCAAACTTTTGGGGGTGTGGGCTGGTCACATGGTTCAGGAGGTTGGTCACTATGGTCCGTGGGCCAGATGCAGCCCCCAACGCCAGTTCATCCGGCCCCCAAAACCCTCATTGCTCCCCTGGCTTAGCCCAACCTCTGTCCTCCATGGTTTGAGAGAGAGGGGGGAGTGTTGGCTGTATCAGCTAGCACAATCCCCCTAGCCCTCTGTCAGCTCCCTTGACCTCTCATATTTTCAATTCAATTTACTGACCAGAATCTAGTTGGAAACTTAGGCCAGTGTTAATTTCATTGCGGTAAACTTCAGTGGCAAATTGCAAGAAATTAAGCAGTCAGCTTAATCATCTGCTGTCATATGCCAAGCATATGACTAGTATAGGACAGGAAGGAAGTGCAGTGACTGTTTAACCATTGAAATTTATGCAAATGACATTATTTCAGCCGGGATAACTAATAGAATTGTACCCACTGTATTTCATTGCTACAGGAAAAAACAACAACACATTTTCTATCTGCTCAGAAACAAAACTTTATTAGTTTACTAAAAGTGGCTACAGATCACAGATATCACGAAAATTCATACAAGTATTGATTTAATTTTTTTTGGAAAGAATTACAAAGAAGAAACATTTAAAAACAATGAATTAAACAATTTGCTAGTCCAATTTTTTGATCCGCTTGCTGACTATATTTGCCCAGTGATAATGAGATCTATATAATATAGTACTGGATCAGTGCTATAATTTTCAGTCAAATGTGAAAACGTGAGTAACTCACATGAGAACTGTTTCTGGAGTCTTACATTATTTCTGTGGTACATTTACAAGATGCCTCACAGTCTTTCATTAGAGGAATGTCACATCCATATTCTGTCTTCATGGCTGGACAATTGCTGTATTCATTTTTATACTTGCATGGATTTGCTAAAAAAAATGAGAAGAAAATTCTATATTAGTTATGTTGCATGAAAACAAAACATGACCAAAGCTTCTCCAAAGAAGAGGTTGTGGCATCAGATCAAAGACCCAGCATGTCCATCATCCTCTCTTCCACAGTAGCAAAACTTGCAACCAGGGCATATAAGAAGCAGTTCTGGTGTTTTTAAGGGAATCCTTCCCAGTCCCCACCCGTGATTTTCTGAAATATTAGCACACTTTACATATTAATCATGTAATTATGCATTTTGCTGATTGACACACAGTGTCTAATTGGCACACAGTGACTGAAATTCAGTACTAAACCATAACTAGAGAAGGCCTTCTGAATCATTGGAGATTTAGGGAGTCAACCAGTGATGCACTGCAAAAAATTTTACTACCTACTCTGTGGGCTGGCCAAATCTGTGGGCAGGGTCAAATTTGTGGGCATGGCCAAACATCCTGCATTATGGGCTATGGAGGTGGGCATGGCCAACCAAGTGGGCATGGCCTGGGGAAATTTCTGCTACCAGTTCTGTAGAACCTGCTGCAGTGCATCACTGGAGTCAACCCCTTTCTACGTTCCATTTGATTCAATGGGCCAACTGAAGCTGAGGCTCAACTACTGGATTTCTGACAATATTTATCAATATGCAGGATATGATTTACTATGTACTTATTTTATATTCTGCCTTTCTTCCAATACAGGCAAGGCAAACCAAGGCAGCTTAAAGATTTTTTTAAAAGTTGATATGGTTAATGCTAGTTAAAACAATCACTGTGTTAAAATGCTATGAACAATTTACAAGCAGGTCATTAGAAATGTAAACCCTTCTCAGCAACTTGTTAACTTCTCAAAAGTCCTTATGATGATAACAGTTTTTGTTTGTTTTGAGCTCCTGATGTTCATCTTTCTCAAACTTACTGCACAATCCATTGTCACAAGCAGCTGGACAATCTCCACATGGTTGTCCTGATTTATAGGGGGTGTTCATCTGGCTTACAATATTCCCTCTGAAATGTTAAAGAGAAATATATAACATACAGTGAGCACAATATACAGGCATCTAGGGATGCATGACAAAGGCTGAGAATTAGCTGTGGATAGATTATTTCATTAAAATGCATCATGTGCCTATTCTTTCATACCACTCAGAAAATGTAAGAGATGAAGGGCAATTCCTACAACCAACCATTTATGTCCATACTGGGATGAGAAAGAAGAGGAGCACAGAAGGTTCGATGAATGGCTGTTGGCTTCCTGATTCAGAGGGGGTGTTATGATTACCAGCCACATGACTTCACATGTTTGTTACTTAAGGGACATAAAACATTTCTATTGGAAGAGATGTTTTCCTTGGTCCCCTGACTCAGGTGGTTTTTACTTTCTCTTAGCAAGCCTTCCCCTGTTGCACCAGTGTTGGTTCTTCTTAATTTCTTTTAGCAGCAGCTGGCACATGTACTTTGAAAATAAGTCACCAAGTGTCATTTTGCCTCTTTATAAATCTATGGTGAGGCCCCATCTGGAATATTGTGTACAGTTTTGGTCGCCATACCTCCAGAAGGATATTATGGAGATGGAAAAAGTGCAGAGGAGGGCAACCAGAATGATTAGGGGACAGGAACACCTTTCTTACCATCTGAGGCTGCAATGGTTGGACCTTTTCACTCTTGAACGATGGCGTCTAAGAGGTGATCTGATTGAAGTTTATAAAATCATGCACGGTGTGGACAAAGTAGATAAGGAAAAACTGTTTTCCCTATTACACAACACTAGAACTAGGGGACACTCCATGAAACGTTTGGGTACTAGTTCTCAAACAAATAAGAGAAAGTACTTTTTCACCCAGAGGATTACTGGTCTATGGAACTCCCTGCCAGAAGAAGTGGTGACAGCTGTCAGTCTTGACAGCTTTAAGAAAGGATTAGACAAGTTCATGGAAGACAAGAGTATCAATGGCTATAATTATGGATACCTAAGGACAACCTCTGAGTTGGAGAGATAGGCAGGATATCTCTCAATGCCATTTCCAGGGAATCCTAAGCAGGTGAAGGAATCTGCTTGAGAATACCCTGAAGCAAATGGTGAGCCACTGTGTGAGACAGAATGCTGGACTGGATGGGCTCCTGTGGCCTGTTCCACCAAGGCTGTTCTTATGTTCTTATGAGCAAGAATTGAGCTTACAGGTTGAGCAGGTTTGGAGCTTGCTGAAAATACTTCTGTGGAGGGGGGGCTTGTTAAGAAGATCTCAAAGAATCTATTGCTAAATAGGCAAGAGGCCTTAGTTGTATTCTCTGTAGCTGGAAGTAAGGTAAAGGTAAAGGTTTCCCTTGCTCAAAAGCCAGTCGTATCCAACTCTAGGGTGCAGCACTCATCTCTGTTTCAAAGCCGAAGAGCAAGCGTTGTCTGCTTCTGCAGACATTTCTGTGGTCATGTGGCAGGCATGACTAGACACCAGAGTGCACAGAATGCTGTTACCTTCCCACTGAAGTGGTCCCTATTTATCTACTTGCAATGTCTTGCTTTCGAACTGCTAGGTTGGCAGGAGCTGGGACAAAGACGGGAGCTCATTCCGTCCTGCAGTACTCGGGAATCTAACTGCTGACCTTCTGCCTCCCAGTCAGCAGCCAATTGAGCCACTGCAGTCCCCTGTAGCTGGAAGTGGATGGGGGTTAATCATTATCACCATTTGGTTATAACTTTCACTCTCCCAATTCTTTGCCCTGCAGATGGGCTAAATTCTTTTACAAGTTGAGGCCAACTTTTGGGAAGTACAGTAAAACCCCTACTTACGCAAAAAGTCAGTTCCATAGGCTTTTGCTTAAGTTGTTTTTTTTATGTAACTTGAAGCAAACCCATAGGAAAAATGTAATTTTATGTAAATTGAAGCAAACCCATAGGGAAATGAATTTTTACATAACTCGAAGCAAACCCATAGGAAAAATGAATTTTTATGTAACATGAAGCAAACCCATAGGAAATCGTGTTATGTAAATTTATGTAAATTGGGACATTTATGTAAATTGGGACATGATTTTAGCACAAAATCATTATGTAAGTCGAATTTTATGTAACTCGGGGCATTTGTAAGTCAGGGTTTTACTTTATTACATTCTGTTGAAATTATTGCCACATTGTATTTCAGGTTCTAGTTGATTTCTCAGTGCTACTGTGAGTGCAAAATGTGATCTGCCACATGTCCTTGTGTATTCTCCAAGTAAATGATCTTGGTGGTGTTTCCTTAGTTATCTATCCCACTTGTGAGTGTCAGACAAGAAACTCATTGGGATTGTATTATAGTTTAAGTACGCCATGAGAAATTATAATAATGGGTGAAGCAGCAATGTGCTGGAATGGGGTGGTGGTGGATCTAACCCTAGGAAGATCTTTACAGAATTCCAAAAGTGTTTTCAACATGTATGTACAATATTTCAGTTCTTGCTTAGTTTAGGAAAACAATATATAGGCACACAACATTGCTGGTTGTGTAATGAAAAAATTGAAAGCCATTGCGGAAAGAAGCAACTTCAAAGTTGTAGCACAGTATTTGCTTTTCCCATCAGAAAAGCAGTTTGAAATAAATATTGCATTATATTGTTCATATATAGTTCCAATTACCTTCCTGGTACTGGGTGAAAAGACTTCTGCATTTGTTTGGCATGTAAAGTTATACCTTCCAGCCCCTGGAACAAAGCTAAAGCTTTGACGCATAATATATTTGTATATATGTACTGTACTGATCTTGCTATGGAGCAAATTTTAAATGTAATGCATTATATTCATATTGATTAAAAGATAAATGTGATAAATATTTCAGATTTGCTTCTCTTCCCCACCCCCTGCAGTGCTCCTCTAGCAATAAGGATGTTACTATCAGCACTATGAAAAAGTGCTTGCGTAGGAACTCTGTAATGCTTGCATGTTACAACTGATGACATAGACATGCCAAAAAGCAGTAAATTTCTGAACAAATACGTACGCAGGACAATACCAACAGACATAAAAATACTTGTACACTGCCTGATTAGGGCAAGAGGCAAGAGCACATCCCATTTGGTTGGAGTTATACCACACCACCTGCAAAGATACAAATGAACATGGGCATGATTAAAATGCATAACAAAGACAACATTCAGGCAACATAGGATACACATCTGTATAAATGGTGCAGAATAACTTTCTAATTCAGAAAATTATAGAACACGAAGGACTGCAGACATCTTTGATATAATATGGCAGAATAACATCAACCCCCCACCCTGCTGCCCTTGGTCCTTTCTGCCAGAGGACATCAGTGTATCGCTGTAGTAAAGCTGAGTTTACAGCTTGTACATTTGCTGAAACAGATATAGCACTGAGGATGCATCACTTTTGACTGCAGTCTATATAAGTGTAGTGCCCCCTTCAGAAGAGGTCAACACATTCCCTGTAGAGAAGATCTGAATAACAGTGTAGAACAACAGATAATTTATTGGTGATTAGAAATAAGAAAGAGACGTTGTAGAACTGTAATGGTTCAAAGAGGTTGTATTGGTATGTTCCAGTTAGTGTATCTAGTTCAGACAAGTATTGGGTACAAATCTCTTCTGCCTGCACAGATGTTACTTTTTTATTCTCCCTTGGGGTTTAGCGTCACGACGTTCACACCTGGACGTGGTTCTGCAGCTCATCCATCACTCTAATACTGTTTACAGACTAGAAGTCTACAGCGAGCTTTTACACCATTGCACATAGGGGCTGCTCAGGATATGGGCATAGTTAATAGGGAGATTTTGTTATCAGATTTTGTTGTTACCATACCTTAGTCGTGTGTAGGACTCTGAAGACGGGTGGGCGATTACTTGTATGTCGTGAGTTTGGTCGTTAGCAACTTGCTTCTTGTTTCTGTGTAACCATTTTACTTATTTTCACATGTGATATATTACACATTTTTGCATGTTATTATATAGTCTACTATCTTTGCCGTAACAGTATATATCAGTCAAATTTAGATTATTGTATTTGTTGCTCTTGGGTGTGTTTCCTTCCCACATTGTATATTTACACCCCAGCCGCTTTCTTCTTCTAGTATAACTAGTTCAGACAAGTATTGGGTACAAATCTTTTCAAGAAAGCTAGCTATCCTTTTGTAAAGAAAAAGGTACAATTTTGCTTCACAATTTTTATTGTACCTGTGTGTAAAGACCAATCTTTGCATTTGCTGTTGTTGCTCCAGAACCATAATTAAAGTTTTTTCCTTCATCATACCATTTCTGAATAACATAGGGCCAAGAGACTAGGATACTTGACATGAAGCTATTTTCACCACAGCTTATGCCATCTGGAATTAGAAAGAGAAATACTGTAAATCAAATGTGAATGTCTAGATAATTTGTGGGTATGGTACCTTCATATTTTTTGGACTTCATCTCTAAGCATTCATCAGAATTTCCCCCAGCCTGGATTCTAGGAACTGTGGCAAAAAATATCAAGTAAAAATTTGAAAAATCTATGTCCTCAGAGGACTTTTGAGTTTTTCACACATGGAGCATGAAGCCCCAGTGAAAGACATATTCCTGTGGAGAAACAATAGGAAAGAGTGGATAAGTTTCATGGGAGCTGCATGAGATTTGTACAAAATCCAATTGGCAGGAAGACTACAATTTCCCTAATACCTTGCAGCTCCAATGGAGTTTAGCTACTCCAAACCATTTTTCCCCATCACAGGAATGTAATAGCTCCTGATGTAGACTTCATTCTCCATGCATAAGAAATTAAAAACTCATTTGAATAGTTTGTTGTTGTTGTTGTTTTTGGCAGCATCTTCACGAATATATGGATCAAGCCAGGCAATCTGCTGCACTTGATAAAATGAAGCCCTGGATACAGCAGAGACCAGTTGGTCCACAGTAAGAGCCAATTACAGGAGGACACCAAGATTTTGAACTATAATTGAACAAAATCTTGGTGTCGTCCTGGAATTGGCTCTTACTATGGACCAACTGGTCTCTATTGTGTCCAGGGCTTCATTTTAACAACTGCAGCAGATTGCTTGGCTTGACCCCATATTTGAATGCAAGATTCCTTACTACACCAGTCTACACATTGGCAATCTCAATAATGCTCTCTACGTGGGGCTATCATTGAAACTGGTACAGAAATTCCAATGGGTAAAAAATGTGTCGGCCAAAATTACTACTTGAAATTACAAATATGATAGTATATCTCAGGTTCTGGCCCATCTGCATTGGTTACCCCTTATGTTCCATGCCAAATTCAACATTTTGCTACTTATGTACAAAACCCTACTTATGTAAAGAGCCCTTGCTACCTGACAGAAACCACTCTTCTATAGAGCTTCTACCTGGAGTAGAAGATCCTCTCAAGATTTCTTGTTAAGGGTGACTATCCCAAGAGAAGCAAAGAGGAGTGACACCAGAAAAAGAGCTTTCATTGTGCTGGCCCCATTATTCTGGAACAATCGCCACATCAAGATCCTTTCCTCAGTTTTTCTGAAAACATCTGAAAGCCTTTCTTATAGAGAGGCCTTCGCTGACATTCCCGCAGCAGGAATGTCCCAACTAAGAATTTTTCTCTTCTTTTTTCTATTTTGTTGTATTATTTATGATTTTTTTTACTTTTAAAAGTCTATCTGTATCTGTGACCAATTGATGCTGGTGCTTTGTTGAGTTTGTATTTTTTTGCTATTTTTAATCATTGATTTTTTTTTAATATTGATGTTTGCATAATATTATTTTTTAAATCTCTTTGAGTAGTACTTGCACTATCAGGCAGTATATAAATGTAAAAATGAATGGATGAATGAATGAATGAATGAATGGAAACATCAACATTGCATGAAATATAAGGCAGATTTACCTTAAAATGGAATGTTTCGATGTTTATAAAGTATACTTGAATTTATACTTTTGAACATCATTTGTGTACTTACTTACTGTTCTGCTTGCAGCTGAACTTTGAGTTGGCGAACATTGGTTTACCCAATTTTGTGCTTTGCTTCGTATATCAGAGTTCCATTCCTAAATATTCAGAGAGAAATATGGAAATACAGTAATACCACATACAAAGTCCGCTTCATACAACATCAGATTCATATAACATCGCCTAATTCCTTGAAAAAAGTTGCTTCATACAAAGTCATGCAACTTCTATAGAGCTTCTACCTGGAGTAGAAGATCCTCTCAAGATTTCCTGTTAAAGGTGACTATCCCATGCAACTTTGTATGAGGCATTTGGGGCTTTTCCCAGGTTGCATTGTGCCTGGGCAGTATAAAAGGCAGGACACATGCGTGCATTGCTCTTGTGGGTTTTGCATGAGGCGAAGAGTGTTTAGGAGTGGTTTTGAGCACGATTTTGGATTTCTTTGATTTTTTTCATCAGAATTTTTAGAAGCATTCCTGGAATTTTTGCAGCATTCTTCAGGTTCTTGGACAATCGGGGTTGTTTGACATGTTTTTGTAATGTTTTTAGCCTTTAGACAATGATTTCTTAAAGTTCTGTCAGTTTCCTGTCTATTTCCTTGACTTTGCCCTGAAGTCTGTGCTGTTACAGTACAATGTATCTCTATGGAAATGACGTTGTACGAGGCATCGCGGCAAGGATTTGGACATTGTATGAGATATCGTGGCTAGGATTTTGCTTGCCTCATACGAAGTCCAAATCCGTATAAAGTCCAAACTTGTGGAACCAAGTTTGGACATTGTATGAGGTATCACTGTATATTATATTTCGAGATGGAGAAACTGTAAACAGATTAATTCATGTTGGATTCCTATCAATTACATTTTAAGTACAATGCTTAGTTTGGTTTTCAGTTTATCCCCTTCAATAATAATACAGTAATTTCATGTCAGAAATTATTCTGGGTAGAAAGGATTTTTGCTGGAGAAACTCTGCTTAGGGGATGTCTCAGTGAGGCTCCTTTCAGGTCTTTTCCTACCAAAGTGGTTCCTATTTATCTACTTGCAATTTCTTGCTTTCAAACTGCTAGATTGGCAGGAGCTGGGACAGAGACGGGCGGCCGGGCGCTCAAACCATCATGCAGTACCTGGGTCTTGAACTGCCGATTTGTCGGCCTTCTAGCTAACAAGGTGAGATTCTTAACCACTGAGCCACTGCAGCCCCTTATCTCTCTTCAATATAGGTACTGGAATGTATAAAGAACATAGTAAGATATGTATAAAATACATGTGAATATATTTGTGGCAATTATGAATGTTACAGATTAATCATAAGACCATATTATATCATTTCATTAAATACTGTAGTGGTTAAATAAATCACAGCAGAAATAAGCTGATCCCTAATAGAATCTTTTGCAATTTATTTATTTATTTATTAAATTTAAATACTACCCTTTTAATGATAAACCATTGCAAAAATAAAAAATAAATAAATCTCACTCTCCAACACAACCGCCCAGAAAGTTTAAAATACAATACTGTATATATCTTCCTTAACTCACCCAGCTCTGTGCCCATTGCATCTACAATACCATCTCATTTTCTGCCGCCCCCTTCTTCTTTTGCCCTCCACTTTTCCCAGCATCAAGGCTTCCTCAAGTGAATGCTCTCTTTTCATTGATGTCCAAAGTACTTTAGCTTCATCTTTACTATTTAGCCTTCTAAGGAGCAGTCAGGGTTGATTTCTTCTAAGATCGACCTATTTGATCTCCTCACTGTCCAGAGGACTCTCAAAACTCTCCTCCAACACCACATTTCAAAGGCATCTATTCTTCTGCACTCAGCTTTCCTTATAGTCCAGCTCTCACAACCATACATCACCTCCGGGAATGCCATTGCTTTGATTATGCGAATTCAAATTTAGAACCGTTTGTATGTCGGTGTTCCACTGTACATCTATATACAGTAGTACCAAAAGGTAAGACAATAGCTACCAGTAACAATGGAAGAATAGATTGTAGTCAGGTTCTGAGGAAGCTTCAGGGCTCCATCTTCTGGTTGAAAGCCAGGAGAACAGCTTTGGTAGCTGCAGGATTAGACTCACAATTTACTCTAGCTACCTCATTTGCTCCACTGCAAATCCCACCTCACGCCTCAATATGGCACAGCGGTGATGCTGGCCATCAGACAGCTATAGTGGTGGGGGTGTATTCCCCTGGCAGGTTCAACCATGCCACAAAGATATCAGCTAATGGTCCAGAACAGTCCAGAACTGCTAAGTGGGGTTGGGTACTTGGGCAATGCACCTAGCCAGTGAATTGCCCTATTGTGGCCAACTTCAACATGAGCCCAGCCAGCTGTGTTGTATTAAAAATGGCTAAAGGGACATCCAAAACACAGTCCTCAGTCCCCCGCGCACCATTGGACCCTGCTACGGTAGTGGTAGGATCTCCCAATGGCGATAGGCTGCTAAAATCTTGAAGACTATGCTTTGCTCTGCCACGTCAACCTGACGTGTAAGACACGGATCAACCAAGTAACCAGGTAACCGCATACGCTCCCCCTGGTAACCCTGGAAAAAGAGCTGTATAAGAACTGGCTTTTCCTCCAGAACAGGGGTGCCCAAACCTTTTTTCACCATGGGCCTGACTATGCCCCCAGAACAGCTGGGGACTTGGGGAAAGTGTTCTGCAAAATGAGACCCCTACTCCTTCTTCTGCCTTTCAGGGTTCACTAGAACCAAGTCTCAGGAAAGCTCTGAGCCCCCACACCATTAACTTTCCAGAGTTAATTTCTAAGAAAATTTTAGAAATGTTTTAAACAAACAAAACTGAGAAATAAACTATATTAATGATATGGTAGAAATAGGTGTTGTGTTACTACTCTTGACCTTTATTTAAATTCCTGAATGGTTTATGAAGGTTTGTTTAGCAGTACATTTATTTTTTGTGTCCCTCGGGTTGATTTGGGGGTAAACACAATTAAGTATTGACATTGGCAAGGCAGCTAGTTTAATATGACAAAGGAAACATTTAGAAATGGCCATATCTTAGTCAAAATGGTAACATAAGCCTGTGTGAATGTGTATTATTGTTGAAAAGAAGAGTAAAAAAGAAGCTGCATTGGTCTTGTATAAAAGCTGAAAAAGTGAGGGCAATTCTTTTATTAGATCAGTAAAATACAGTAAAACCCCTACTTAAAAAAAAGTCCATTCTGTAGGCTTTTGCTTAAATTAAATTGTTTTGTAACTTGAAGCAAACCCATAGGAAACTGTGTAAATTGGGACATGGTTTTAGCACAAAATCATTATGTAAGTTGAATTTTATGTAACTCGAGGCATTTGTAAGTCGGGGTTTTACTGTATAAAAATAGGCTAAATTTGGGTCCTGTGTTACTTGGAAAGTTGTCTGTTTCTGATATGTTAGTAGTATGATAGAGGTATTATCAGGTCCTGTTTTTTATGTGTTCATGGTAAACAACATGGATGGCAAATAGGCTTCTGCTACAGGTTGATTTACTGATACAGAAAACAATGTGTTTACACTTCAAACTAGTGAAATAAAAGTCCAAAATGCCCATACTAACAATAGGCCCATATATAATTCCTTTTAATTTCTTAGAATGTCTCTCACCATCCTCAGCATGTTGCTGGCAGATGGATCCACTGCTCTTCTCAGACTGTTGTGTTTGTCAACAAGTGCTTGCTGCTGATCAGTATTAGTAGTCATGAAGTCATTGAGATCGGTGGCCTTCAGGTAAACAATAAGATTTATATGATTATACAATTATGAGTACCCATTTATACAGAACTAACAATATCAAATATGAAATAATGCTTGCTGCTAAAATGTACTTATAAGACTGAATTTAGATGTTCCAGACCATGTCTAGAGACTAGAAACCTCAGCTTGGGGGAGCTACTGAAGAGAAGTAGATCTATAACACTTTTGAATACTAAGATGAAATGCTGAGGAATTTTGCAGGTGAGGTGTGAAGGTGGTTCTCCTTTCTCTGGCAAGATTTCCTTGAAATGTATTCATATAAGTGGGCTTAGTGAAATGGATCACAACCCAGAATAAGCAAAATGGATGGAAGGCCCAGATGTACACTTTGAATCAGCCTTCGGATACAACTAATACAAACCTAGAAGTGTCTTACCTGAATGTTAGGATATAGCAGCATGGTAACCAGACCTATGTACAAACTGAAGATGGTCATTGCTGAAAAGCTAGGGAAAAATAAAAGCAGGTCTGTCTTATTACTACTAATTACTATATCATGTCATTTTTAAAACATTTGAAATAGTTGACATTTTTCCATCTCGTATGTGTAGCTTTGGTTGGCTGTGGGTGCTATGCACCTTTTGGGGCACTGTTTGTTGCACTGACTCAAATAGTAGAGCATTGGACTGGACCTGGAAGCATGCAGTATCTCTGGTCATCTAGTAGTAAAATAACCTTCTGCTGCTTTTAATTGTGCTAACAAAAGAACTGTGGTTTGAGTAGCAAGTATTTGTTATCTGATATCAATTTCATCGGTGGTGCAGTGGTTAAACTGCTATACTGCAGCCAGAACATAGTGAGTTTGATCCTGACCAGGACTCAAGGTTGACTCAGGTCAGTAAAATGAACCTTGTGAACCTTCCAGAGAGTGCTCTAAGCACTATGGGGTGGTATATAAGTGTAGCATATACAATATACTTGAGTTTAAGCTGAGTTTTTTAGCCTAAAAATTTGTCCCGAAAAGGGGGCTCGGCTTATACTCGGGTCAATGACTATGAGGGTCCCAGAACCATGCTAGATTGAGATGCACCAACAATTTAATTAATTTTACCATATTTTCATGTATTTTGATTATAGAAAATCACTAGCAGCTGCTGCATTTCCCACCCTTGTCATATACTCGGGTCAATCTATTTTCCTATGTTTTCAGGTCAAAATTAGGTAACATGGCTTATATTCTGGTTGGTTTATACTCAAGTATAATTGCTATTCTTATTCTTGTGCCATATCCAATTTTGAATATTGGTAGTCATCATGGCGATCAGCCATGAAGGGTGTCCTATGAATATAATGCAGTGTGCATATTTTCGATCCACTTATTTGCATAAGAATAGATACATGAGAAAAGATACATTCCGCTCCTGCAACAAGCCCATTGGCTAACAGAATGTGCACATTTTTGATCCACTTATTTGCATAAGAATAGATACATGAGAAAAGATACATTCCGCTCCTGTCAGAAAACACAGTTAACATACGTAACATTCTCCCCCTCCTAGGTAAAAACAAAACCCTTTAACCAGGATGGCAGTCTAGTTTCCCTTCTGGGTCAGACGCTTGGCTGAGCCAGCTCAGGAGCTCATAGGATGGGCAACCCAACTGGAGTGAGGGATTGACTAGAGGGGGAGGATTGTAAACCCGAATTAAAGCCCCGTTTGTCAATGGAGGAGCAGGGGATTGCTCAAAACCAAAATCTAATTCTGTGGATGAATAAGACAACTCAGGGTCCCTTCTGTGTGTACTAAGAGTGGAGGGCGACTGCAAACAAAATTGGTCATCATCAATAAAGGAATCCAGAGTGCTAGGCTGGGACAGTGTAGGGGTACACCTGGCCGGAATAGGGGAGTATTCCACAAATTCCCCTTGAAATCAGTTTCTAGAAGACACTTCTGGGTCAATGTTGGCTGGCTGTTAACTATTACCTCTGCCCCCTGGGTTTAAATGGGTGGGGGCCAACCCTAGTGTTGAGTGTCTGTATTCATCTTGTGGGTCCAGTACTCTGGGTCTCAATTGATCTGTGTGCCTCCTCCAGATAAGACCAGTGCCTGTTTCGATGCTGTAAGAAACAGGACCAGTCTGATCGATCACAACCCCGGGCACCCACGTAGGACCACCAGCTGCATAATTGTGGCAATGTACAGGGTCTCCGGACGAGAAACCTTTCTGGTGTTGGATTGCTATATTTGTGCCTTTGTCCTCTACCCTAGAGGGATCCAATCTGTCCAGCAAGGATGACAGTTTCCTTCGCTGGAGCAATTCAGCAGGGGACAGCCCTGAGGCAAGGGGGGTGAGCCTATATGTGAAAAGAAACTGGCATAACTGGAGCTCCAAATCCCCTTCACCCATACGCCAAAGTGCATCTTCAGTTGTGTGCACCTGCCGCTCCATCTGGCCATTGGTGGCTGGATGGAATGGGGGGCAGTGATGTGCCTAATTGCATTCCTTTCCATGAAAGATTGGAATTCTGCAGATGTGAATGTGTATATGTTGTCAGACACCAGCACATCTGGAAGTCCAAATGCTGCAAACATCCTTCTTAGGTGCATTATTGTGGTGGCTGAAGTGGTATTAGGCACCCTAATCACTTCCAGCCAGAGAATGAATCCACAACCAACAAAAATAGGGCACCCCTAAATGGACCTGCAAAATCTATGTGCAACCTGGACTACAGGCCCCGAGCAGAATCCCATTCCCGAGAGGGAAGGTGGGATTGCTCTGGGCAAGAGGATTGACAACTGGCACAAGTGCCGACCATTTGTTCTATGTCTTGGTCCAGTTGAGGCCACCAAAAGTAGCTATGGGCAAGGGCTTTGGAACGGACAATTCCCAGGTGACTTGTGTGAAGTAGATGTAAAACCTTTTTCCTGAGAGTGACAGGAATGACCACCCACTGGCCCCATAGAAGGCAACCTCGTTCCACTGACAGTTCCAAACACTTGCGGTGGAATGTTCTAAATTCTTCGGCTAGAGGAGAGACAGGCCAGCCTTTTTGTACCCAAGACATTACTTTAGTCAATGTTACATCCTTAGCCATAACCTTGGTTATATCTGAGGGGACAACTGGGGGCGAGTCAAAAGCCTCAATCATTAGGACCTAGTGGTCGCTTTCGATCTTGCAATTGGCTTCCCCAACCCCTGGCAGTGGAGAACGTGACAGGGCATCAGCGTGGCTGATGTTCTTGCCGGACCTGTGCACCAAAGTATAATCGTATGCATTTAGAAAAATTGCCCAATGCAACATCCTTGGGGACAGAATTTGAGGCGTGGGTTTCCCATTCACAAAGATTCCAAGGAGGGGCTTGTGGTCAGTTACAATGGTAAAAGGTCTTCTGTAAAGGTAATCGTGGAATTTCTTAGTGCTAGCCACGATTGCCAACGCCTCCCTGTCTGTCTGAGCGTAATTTTTCTCAGGCTTTGAGAGTGAACGGGAATAGAATGCTACAGGGGCTTCCCTCCCTTCACTTAGTACATGGCATAACACAGCTCCCACCCCCACAGGGGATGCATCACACACAAGTACAATTTCCTTGTTAGGATCAAAATGAGTTAATACAGCATCTGAAGATAGTAGCCTTTTAAGTTCTAGGAACACTTTCTCCTGGCAATGACACAAGTGCCAAACAGTAACTTTCTTAAGAAGCCGATGTAATGGTTCAGCAACTGAGGCTTTGCGATGGAGAAAAGCATGATAGAAGTTTAACAATCCTAGAAATGATTGCAATTTGGCTTTACATTTTGGCCTGGGTGTATTTCGCACGGCAGCCACCTTGGAGTCAGAGGGCATGATACCTTGGGGTGTAATTTGGTACCCCAGGAACTCCACTTCCTGTGCCAAAAACACACATTTGTCTCTTCTGAGACGTAGACCAGCCCTCTCGAAACATGCAAGGACTCAATCGAGCCTGGCCGCTATTTCGACTGTGTCCTTAGCAGTGATCAGGACATCGTCAAAATATGGCAGGACACCGGGCAAACCTTTTAAAATATGTTCTACAAGAGATTGAAATATTCCGGGGGCCGCATTCACCCCAAATTGTAGTCTAGTTACCTTAAATGCTCCCCCCCCCCTATGCGTTACTATGGTCTGGGTTATGGCAGCAGCAGGAGACACAGTCAATTATTGGTAAGCCTAGGCAAGGTCAAGTTTTGCGAAGCAATTTCCTCCATGCAAGGAGGCAAGAAGGTGGCTTACCACAGGCACAAGATATGTGTTCGGGAGAATAGCTTTATTGATGGTACACTTGTAGTCTGCGCATATCCTGACCTCCCCGTTACTTTTCAAAGCAGTCACTATTGGTATCTCCCACTCTGCGGAGTCCACTGGCACTAGGATGCCCTGCCCCACCAGTTTGTCCAGCTCGGCTTCTATCTTCTCCTTTAAAGCAAAGGGTACCCGGCATGGCTTCATCCGGATGGGCTGGACGGTTGGGTCAAGCTCAAAGTCCTCAGGGGGTCCTTTGCACACTCAGGATGTGCAGCACAAACATCCTGGATTGGGTCAGTGTCTATTGCGTGAATGCCAGAAAGCCGGATTCCCAGGGGCCTAAACCATTGGGTCCCAATAAGACAGTTAGTGCCCTGCTTAACTACAACCAATGGCAAGGAGGTGTGAATGCTTTTGAATTTGACCAAGAAATTTCCCACCCCCAGGACTGGAATCTGGCAACCTTGCACATCCCGGAGGGAAGTTTTAAAAGATTGGAGCTTGGGCCTAAAGGCAGGGGGAATTCTCAAAAACTCCTGCTGTGGGATTATGGAAAAGGTAGTACCTGAATCCACCTCCATCTTGAAGGGGATGTCCTGCATGCTCAGGTCTGTGAAGAAATGCTCGCTGACAATGCCCACTTGGCACGGCTCAGGCACTGGTGACAATTTGGCAATGGACGTTTTGTGGTGATGACTCTTCTTGGACTCAAGTGCTGGAGTTCTTTGCTTTCGCTGTCGGCATACTTTAGCTATGTGCCCTTGTTGCCCATAGTTGTGGCATTCTGGAGTGTGGAAGGGGCACTTCCTGCAGTCATGCCGGGCTCCACAGCCATCACACTTGCAAAGGAATTTCTTCTCCCGATCGTCACGGTGCTCTCAGTGCTTTCGTTGGACCGCTCGGACTTTTCCCTCTGAGTCGCTGGACTCCGATGAAGAGGTGGAGCCAGGCATTGCAGAGGAGGATGAAGATGAATTTTGCTGAGCTTGCACAGCTGAGTCGGTGGCACTGGTGGTGGAGTGGCGATGCCGGAAAACCTTGATGCCGGACCGTGCGGCCTCAGACGCTACCACCTCTTCTAGGACAGCCTTGAAAGTTAGCGTCTTCCTGATCATGAGGTGACATTGAGCATCTTCATCCCTCATGCTGGCCAGCAGACGGTCCTGGAGTGCTTCTTCGATGTTGTTCCACTTGCACGGGGCGGCAGCAATGTGCAGAGCGGCGGTGTAGTCTGCAATGGACTCCCCAGGTCGCTGCTCCCTTCTGTGGAAGGCCACACTGGCTGGGTAGATTGAGACCTCTGGCTGCAGTTGTTTCCTCAGTGCAGACATGATTTCTGTGAGTGGCACCACACCCATGTCACTTGGGAGAACGAAGTGGGTTGCTAGCTCAAGCATCTCAGAACCGCACTGAGCGAGGAAACAGGAGTGTTTATGGTCTTCATCGGTGATCTTCTGTGAGGCCATTGCATGGCGGAATTGGCATTCGTAAGTTGCCCATTTCTCTGGACACACTTGGTCAAATGGGCCGATGTTGCTGCCATGTGGGGACGCCATCCCACCTTCGTCGCCAGTTTCGTGTTCAGGGAATGAAGAAGCAGACAAGTGAAGTAGTGAAATTCAACTCTTTATCAGTGGGGTTTGAACACAGTTTGGATGGGGCAAAACTCAGACTTATATACACTATAAACAGTAACAGTAACAATAATACAACAAGCCATTGGCTAACAGAGTGTGCACATTTTTGATCCACTTATTTGCATAAGAATAGATACATGAGAAAAGATACATTCCGCTCCTGTCAGAAAACACAGTTAACATACATAACACCTTCAGTGCCTACTTTAATCCCATAACCAACAAGATGTGTTGATCCCATTGTCAGTTCATGCTAATTATAATTCTTATCCCTTTCTTTCCCTGACCTCAGATACTTCACCTGTTCCACAATAATTCCAGTGTGAAATAGAGCATGGGAAATCTAGTCTTGTGCCTTTTTGCCAGGTGGGCTTGAAACTGCAGATCCAAAAAGATTTGGAGGTGTGTTCTAAAGCCACACCACTTCTACAATAGCTTGACATGACTAAACCATTGTACTTCCAGTTAGTCTAGGATCTGTGTAGCAATGTTTGCTGAAGGAACAGCACTTTATGAAGAATCTGCATCAGAGTGAATGTGCAATATATTAATTCTTCCTTAATTGAAAGATGAGAATAAAATGAAACAAAACCTCATGGAAGAATAAAAGATGCCCCACACTGAGGGAACCAAATATTGAGAGGAGGAGAAGAGTATTAGGGGAAAAAAATAGAAAATATCAAGTGGCCAGAGGTATGGGAAACTGGAACGGGAGTGGAGTAGATATAGCAGGCATGGGATTCAAATTGGCATTCAAAGAGAAATGAACATTTTGGTGGAAAGGGAAAGCAAAATATACTTAGAAAAGAAGAACCCATGACTATGTAATTGCAGAATTATGGTCTATCAAACTGGTGGTTGTGGTGGGAAATAGCCAAGAAATAAAAATTTAAATGCTCTGAGTTTGTAGGGGCACTGGGGCATTCTGCTGATACTCAGTACTAATTGACAAGTAGGGGAAACTTGTAAAGGTAAGGTAAAGGTTTCCTTTGCTCAAAAGCCAGTCATATTTGACTCTAGGGTTCAGTGCTCATCTCTGTTTCAAAGCCAAAGTGCCAACGCTGTCTGCTTCTGCAGACTTTTCCGTGGTCATGTGGCAGGCGCATGGAATGCTGTTTACCTTTCCACCAAAGTGGTCCCTATTTATCTACTTGCAATTTCTTGCTTTCGAACTGCTAGGTTGGCAGGAGCTGGGACCAAGACGGGAGCTCATTCCATCCTGCAGTACTCGGGAATCGAACTGCTGACCTCCTATCTTCCAGTGAGTGTCTTAGCCACTTGAGACACTGCAGTCATTGCATGGAGCTTGTACCATTCTGCAATTAACTAGAGGGCATTTGGTCTGGTAAACAAGAGTTTTAAAATGGAAATTCTACTTAGTATTAAAGGAAGATAGACAGTGGATGCCTACAGATACACCTGACATAGCTATGACAAGGGGGAGGACTCAAAATGCCATCAAAAGTGTGGAGAAAGCAATAGAAATGGATCCCATCAATGCAAAGTTTCAACAATGAAACTGCATTTGATTCAAAATGACATAGTGAGAGCTTGCGACTACAGGAGCCCTCCCACCTGAAACATATATATTCTCACCTCATTAGTACTGTGTTATTTATTTGACACATTGTTTTTGTATGCAATAAGAAGACAAAAAAGGATGACAACTACGATGATGATGATGATAAGGGTTGTACTAACTGTTTGACTTTGTCCCTGTGGTTTTTGTTTCCATTTTTCCAGCCCAACATCTTTGTCTTGTAAAATTTTTTAAATGTAATGCTTGGTACAGGCAGGAAGGCAATGAATTTGAAATCTTCCTTAACTTTCCCCATGTTGTACTTCAGTATTTCTCCTTCCTCTCCTTTCAGGAACAAATGCAATGGAGCTCTCTGTGAGGGCATGAGGGAGAATCCTAGATCTGAGGTCTTTCACCATTGAAGGAGAGATGAAATCATTCCAATGGTCTCTTGCATGCCAGTGACCACACAGTGAATTCATTCTACAGATGCATTATTTGTAGTCCAGCAACATGACTTTGAGAGTGTCTCATATTTTTAACATAAAGCATTTATGCACGTTTACAGTTACATAGGAGAGACAGTGTGGACAGAGTTTCAGACTAGAGTTCAGGAGACCTACCGGTAAGCTTCAAATAGCCACTTGGCTGTGGAAAGTCTCTGGGGTGTGACAATAAAAAAATTTCTTGAGCCTCTTATGTACTGCTATAATTCTGTGAGTCTGGTCTAAAGTTGGAGCCAACTTGATAGTGCACAACAACAATAAGAAGAGACGTTTATATTGAATTCCTTTCCATTCTGGAAAGGTTACGAGAATAGGTAAGGTAAGGTAAAGGTCACCCTTGTTCAAAAGCCAGTCATATCTGATTCTAGGGTTCAGTGCTCATCTCTGCCAGTGCTATCTGCATCTGTAGACATTTCTGTGGACATGTGGCAGGCATGACTTTCCTGCTAAGGTGGTATCTACTTATCTACTTGCAATTTCTTGCCTCCAAACTGCTAGGTTGGTAGGAGCTGAGACAGAGACGTGAGCTCACTCCATCATTCAGCACTTGGGTCTTGAACCGCAGACCTGCCAACCTTCCAGTCATCACGTTCAGCGTCTTAACCACCTGAGCGACAACAGTCCCTTTCTTCCCTAGTTTTACTTAACAAATTTTTTAGCCTTTTCTCAACAAATCAATAGGGTCACAAGTCTTTTTTTTAGCATTATGGCTGAAAGTATGTAGGCTACAAATGTGCTGCTGATAGAGAGGCTGAGGCAAGTTCCACTCCCATGTTCCCACCTCACCTGCATATCATTCAGGCAATAGTGTATTCTGTGTGGAGATCTGCATCAATGCTGTTAAGTACATTCACAGGACTTCCTTACAGCTCTAACAAAGAAGGACTGCTGATAGTGGCAACACTATAAGCCATAGCTGTCAAGTTTTGGATTTGAAAATAGGGGAAATTTCCTGGACAAAATGGGAAATTTGACAGCTATGCTTATCCTGTGCAGTCCTCCAGTGGCTGCATAAGGGCATTGCAGTCTAACTGATATGTGACGCTGCCAGGAAAGAGGGTAAAATACGGGAGGTTCCGGGCCAATACGGCACACTTGACAGCTATGCTATAAGCAGAGTTAGCTCAATGCAGGTAGAAAAGCTGCAAACCTTTACACTCAACTTATGGTGGTGATATGTGGAATGGGTCATATCTGTGTGTTCATGTCCCAACGACCTTTGGAGCCCTAAACTCTTAATGTTGAAAAAGAGTTTTAATGCTGCAGCTCACATGCTTCGGATATCTTCTCATCTAGCTCACTATCACATATCCTATAATACATATCCTATAATACATCTATTTAATATACAACATATGTAACAAGAACAAAGCCAGAATTAGTCATGTAGTTGCTGTTACTCATTGATAGGTCTCTTTCACAATGAGCTACCTAAAGGGATGTTCTTAAAATTAACTGACACTGCCCATTTTGTTAGGTATTTGGCTTCTAAGGTACATGATGCTTTCCAGCTAATCAAAATTGATAGTTCAAATAAATAAACAAACATAAACAAAATTCTATTCATAACAAAGAATATTGAAAATTATATTTCAAATACCCCGTATTTTCCGGCGTATAAGACGACTGGGTGTATAAGATAACTGGGCGTATAAGACGAACCCCAATTTTTCCAGTTAAAATATAGAGTTTGGAATATACTTGCCGTATAAGACTACCTCTCTTCCAATGCACACCAAATAAAAATTAACCCACACTCAACCCAAAGACGCGCAGCCCTCCGAGTTGAATGGGCAGGTTCTGGTGGAGAGCCAATCCACACTCACGTTCTCCTCCTCGAGGTACAGGAAGATGTGTGCAGCTTGCTTCCCCTTGCTTCAAACTCCCCGCACAGAGCAGGGACTCGGCCGCGGCACCCCCCACCATATGCACCGGACATATGAAGCAAGGGGAAACAAGCTGCAGTTAAGTACCTGCCCTATAAGACGACCCCTGACTTTGGCACAGATTTTTCGGGGTTAAAAAGTAGTCTTATACACCAGAAAATACAGTATATGTAATTCTTACCTTTAAAATTCAGAGAAGATTGGAAGAATTCACTTTTCCTCTGAATGGATTTCCTTTGGATATAAAGGGTGTTCTTTCAATGATGTGAAACTATATATCTGTATCTATAGCTCTCTAAATATGAATATTTACACATTTATGCATGCACACACCCTAGTTACTTTTTTCTTTGTAAAGGTGAGTCACACACATATTTATAACCTGTCATGGGAAAGAACATAGAGTTTGAGTCAAAGTGCATTGGTTTGTTCAGTACATTTGACTTTATGATATTTGTCCAGCCTTGCCATAGTTCAACTTTTTTCTTACCCTGTCCAAAAATGCCTGTCCTGGTGGCCTTTGACATAGCCATGGAGGCAAAGCAGAAACATGGGGGCTGTGTTATCATGGATCAGCAGATCTATGTTGGAACTAAAACTGCCACGCAATCCTCAAAACTGACTTTTCTTAAGATTATTGTCCTTAGTGCCATTCAGTCCAGCTTGAAATGTCTCAGACTTCTCGTGTTAAAATTTCAATTGCTTTGTTAACCTTTCATCCTCCTAGATGTGTATGACAACCATCATATCCAGAAATGCAAAGCATACTGTGTCAACTCCAAAGATGATATTTCCTTATTATTCTAAACTCAGCAGACAGTGGGAGGTATCCATGTTATCCCTCTGAGTGTTTTTTCACAGCATGTTCTGTGGTAATGCACAGTATACTTCATGTTCCCAGTCTGATACACCGATTCACACTGTCTAGGAAACAACAGTTTTTGCTCCAAATGGGAAGCTGAAGAGTCACATCTGGAGTGCCTTTAAAAGAGTGTATTAATGTATCAGAATAGTTACAGTCCTTAGGTTCAGCAGTTACAGACTACGAGAGCTACTCTATACAGAAGCATGCATCAGAAGAATGGAAACCTCAGCTTTAGTCACTTTTCAGTTGCATTCTTGCACACCAGAGAATTTGGGAACAAATGTTTATGTTTATTGGATTTATACCCCGCTCTACTCTGGCACAAGGCTGACTCAGAGCGGCTACAACAAATTAATATGCATACAAATTACAACAATATAATGATACACATAATCACAGATACCAAATAAATAATCAGAAAAATCCACAATAGTACAAAGTATCAGCACAACATCAAAGTATCAGCAATCAATAGTTACAATACAAATTACAAGGTGTGAAAAACCACCAAAATACACAATATCAAAGACATTTTAAGAATCCCTTGGATCACATTGGATTACTCTGAAACATTTCAGGTGTGTGTGTGAGTGTGTGTGCACGCGTGTGCTGAGATAAGGTGAAAAGCTGCTCTAGTGCTAATCTCGTTTTTTAAAATCAGGAGGCACTCTGAGGCATGTTCTCCCAGTCCTGAACATCATTCCCGAACTGCCTCTATGTCACCAAAGAGCACCTACAGTACAACCACATCCCCATCATTACAAGAAGGAATCAAAATTGACCACTTTGGAGGCAGTTTAATCAAATTGTTATGGCATTAAAAAGTAGAAGCCCCCAGCAGCAGAGAAAAAAAAGATGGGTTGGGAGCAAAAAGCATTGGAAGATTTGAACCAGCCTTTGCTGTATGTGATCAGTAAAAAAAAATCAACGTTACTTATTTTCTCTTCTTCTTCTGCCATATCCAAATCTAAATATTGGTGATCACATCTCCTGAGAATATAATGCAGTGGCCTTTCCTCTGACTTCTGCATCACACCCGTACCACTGATCCAGTTCCATGAGGACTCAGACACTGGTAAAAGTGGATAACGGCATTGGGCCACATTTATTGATTCATGCCCTAGTCTGAATTATAAATTTCTATTGGTATTCCACCAATTATAATTCTTAAGGCAAGCAGGCCGAAGTAACACTGGTAAGGTTCCACCCAAAATTGCCAACGGCAATTGGTTACAATGTATCCATTTGTATCAATTTGTTTGTTAACAACAAACAAATTGTTGACCGTAGTCAATAATCAAACTACTGACCCCACCCTCTGACGCGTATCCGTAAAATAACGGGGTGATGCCTGCTGCCTAGCTCGTGCCATCACACCATTGCCTGGTTCATCGTTGACTGGACAACGTTAACCAACTTGTGCCTGTCTAGTGTTGTCCAGTCAATTGCGAACCTGCCGGATACCTGTGGGTCATAAATGTTTACCTTACCAGTGCTACCTGCCACACGGGGAGGCTTCAACAAAGGCTCACCGCCCCCCCCCGACCGTCAGCTCGGTCAACAGGCCTGCTCGCCAATCTCCCAACAAGAGGTCCATACCTCCCGGCGACAGATGGACCCCATCCCCTGTGTAAAGCTCATAATTTTGTAGACTGATGGTGGGGTGTTGAATGACACGCCCCCAACCCTTGTCCAGAAAGAACCGGGCAATAACCCTGTTCACCAAGCGCCGAGCCCGATCAAGGGCCTGGAGGTTAAACCCTCCCCTTTAAGCGTGCCGCGGTATCATGTCCGACCAAATTAGGGTTGTGGCAGGCCACACATAATGCAAGTAGGCCAGGTCACCGCAAATCGCATGCTTCAGCGATAGGCCCGTGACCTGTCCCAAATCATTACCCCCGAGGTGTATAATAAGGACATCAGGCGGGTCAGCATCCCTGATGGAGAAAAGGAATGGCAACAGTTCCCGCCATAACATTCCACGCTTAACCGTACCACCTGAGACTTTCGGATGCACCCAGTCCCAGTCGGGGTCCCCACTCTGTCGCCGCAGCAAACAGCGCTGCCCTGTGCACATAGCTGTGGCCCACCAGCCATACTGTCACCGGTGTAAGACGACACCCAGGGTCTGTCAAGGAAAAAAGGAAACAGGGTAGTGACTTAACTGGTACTCACTGTTGCAGAGGGCGAACATACAACTGAAAACATCGTGATCCCCACCTTCCCATGTTGCATATCTCAGCCCCAGAGTACCCAAACGCCGCTGCGGTGGAAGCCGCCCCTATCCGGAATGAATGGGTGCCGTAACGAGCCCCAGGGAGGCCAACACTGGCTAGTGCCTTACCGGTCACCTTCCAAAATTGAAATTTAGTAAGGGGAGACCCATCTTGGTGACAGAAAAACGGGCCAGGGTGCATACCACGTAGTGCAAGGAACTCCTGTAGGGCACCAACCGGACAGATGTCTGCCAAGGAACATCGTAGCAGTCTTACACCACTTCCTACACCGTGCTGATCAACCTTAGAGGAGCGTATCTTCAGCTGAGCCCAATCAGAAGAAACATGGACATCTTCGAGTTCCAGTGCCCTACGACTCGCATCCGCCTTAGACAGTAGCACCAGCTCACTGATGCGGAGCGCCCCAAAAAAAGGCCACCGTAGTAGCCACGTGAAACAGGGTTGCCTCATACCTGTCGAAACACAGGTCATGCCAACCCTGTGCAAGGTGGGTAAGTACCCCTGGAGAAATAGGGTGGCGGTCGTCCAGGCTGCGCCCACGTTCCCGCACCCACCCTTCCAAAACATGTCGTATGCGAAAATCACTTGTGCTGTCAGCAAAACCACCCACCTTGGCCATGAATGCCAGCGCTGACAGCCTGAATGCTATGGTGCGGGGGGCTAAGCCCTGGGCATGTAAGTAAACCATAAATTGGAGGATGTGAGCTACTGGGATGGGCCAACTTTCAGGCAGCCGTGATTGGGCACAAAAGGCCC
Organism: Bradypodion pumilum; assembly: GCA_035047305.1. Taxonomy (NCBI): domain Eukaryota; kingdom Metazoa; phylum Chordata; class Lepidosauria; order Squamata; family Chamaeleonidae; genus Bradypodion; species Bradypodion pumilum. The sequence goes on along the minus strand of JAWDJD010000001.1, from coordinate 266,194,005 downwards.
TGAATGAACTAAATGCATGGTTATACGCCTTACGCGTGTGGGGGGCGAGCGACATGCCGATCGCCCGGTTCACCTCTCCTTGCCAAGCGTCCATATCTCGTCCGGGAGCGGCGAGGGAAATTCCTCTGCGTCCGGGGCCAAGGCACGGAACCGGGGGATCTGCAGGCGGGACAAAGCATCAGCAATATCATTATTAATACCTGGAACATGCCTGGCCCTAAAAAGCACATTGAGGCGTAGGCTGCGCAACACAAACTGGCGAACCAGTTCCATGACCCTGGGAGATTTAGACGTCTGTGAGTTGACAATGTGGACAACTGCCGCATTGTCACACCAGAAATAGACGACCGAATTGGCCCACTCCTCACCCCATAGCATCAAAGCTCCCAGAATGGGGAAAAATTCCAGGTACGTGAGATCGCGCAAACGATCCGAACCCCACCAGGCTGCCGGCCATCTGCCGTAGGCCCACTTCCCTTCGAAGTAAATCCCATAACCCAGGGAACCTGATGCATCCGACTGAACCTGAAAACGAGGGGAAACCAAAAGGTCGGACCTCCAAAAGGACACCCCGTTGAATTCCCTCAGGAACTGAAGCCAGATGAGCATATCAGCCCTCATGCCCTTGTTCAGTCGGACCCTGTGGTGGGGCCTGGCCAAGCCAGTCATGGCGTCGCACAAGCGTCGAGCAAACACTCTGCCAGGTGCGGCGACCCTGCAAGCAAAATTGAGGTGACCATGTAACACCTGGAGCTCCCGAAGGGACACCTTGCGTTTTGCCAGCAAGTCCAAAATGAGTGCAACGATCCGGGAAACCTTATCAACAGGTAACCTGGATGCTTGCACAACTGTGTCAATCTCAACCCCCAGGAATGTGAGCTTGGTTGAAGGGCCCTCGGTCTTTTCGGGCGCTAAAGGGACACCGAGTTCCTTCATTAGCGTCTGAAATGTATGTAGGAGACGCGTGCACGTGTCCCAGCCCCGTTCACCCCCGAATAAGAAATCGTCGAGGTAGTGGGCTACAGACCGGGACCCTGACCTGCGAATAAAGGCCCATTGCAGGAAAGTGCTGAAGCGCTCAAATGCCGAGCATGAAATGGAGCAGCCAAAAGGCATGGCTTTGTCGAAATAAAATTCACCCCGGAACTTGAAACCCAGCAACTCAAAGTCGCCCGGGTGCACTGGCAGGAGACGGAACGCGGACTTAATGTCGCACTTAGCCAGTAGTGCACCCGGGCCACATGAGCACACCATGCGCAGGGCCTGGTCAAAAGATGTATACCTAACCGGGCATGGGCATATCGCCCACATCCCATCACCACCCGGGCTGCTGCATTCTGGACCAGCTGCAGCCTCCGAATGGTCGTCAAGGGCAGCCCCATGTAGAGCGCATTACAATAATCTAGTCGGGAAGTGACCAGAGCATGGGTGACCATAAGCAAGGAGCCCCAGTCCAGGAGCGTGCGCAACTGGCGAATCACCCAAAGTTGGGCAAAAGCCCTCCTGGCCACAGCCGCTACTTGTTCTTCTAGCAGCAGCCGCGAGTCCAGAAGGACCCCCAAGTTGCGCACTGGGTCTGTCTGGGGCAAAACAGCCCCATCCAGTACCAAAGATGGTAACTCCCTGGATAACACGGGGCCCCTTATCCACAGCCACTCTGTCTTGCTGGGATTCAGCCGAAGCCCATTGGCCCCCATCCAGACCCCAATGGCCTCCAGGCATCCGGATAGGATTTCAACAGCATCACTGGGGTCCCCACGGGCCGAGATGTACAACTGAGTGTCATCCGCGTGATGGTACCGCACCCCGTGGGAACGAATGATCTCACCCAGTGGCTTCATGTAGATGTTAAATAGGAGAGGAGAGAGCACCGAGCCCTGAGGCACCCCATACTTGAGGAGCTTAGGGCTGGACCTCTCACTCTCTAACCACACCGACTGGGTACGGCCCTCCAGAAAAGAGGAAAACCAGGACAACACAGTGCCCTCGATCCCCAATCCTTTGAGCCGTTCCAGAAGGATACCGTGGCCGACGGTATCGAAGGCCGCTGAGAGGTCAAGAAGAGCAAGGACGGATGGATAACCCCCGTCCCGCTCCCGCCAGAGATCATCCATCAGTGCGACCAATGCCGTCTCCGTACCATACCCGGGCCTGAATCCTGATTGAAAGGGGTCTAGATAATCCGCTTCCTCCAGGACACTCTGCAGCTGGCGCGCCACGCCTTCTCCAAAACCTTACCCAGAAAGGGCAGGTTGGAAACCGGCCTGTAGTTGTTAAGGACAGCTGGGTCAAGGGATATTTTCTTCAGGAGGGGGCGCACCAAAGCATGTTTTAGCGGTGCAGGAAATACCCCCTCCCGTAATGATGCATTTATTATCGCCCCAACCCAGCCACCTGTCACCACCTTGGAGGCTTTCACCAACCAGGTGGGACAGGGGTCCAAAGGACATGTAGTGGCACGCACAGCTGCAAGGACCATTGGCCGAGAAACTCCAACACAGCAGGCGGGCTGGAACCCCCTGCCCCGCCACCTGGCGGGGTGCCTGGGCCGGAGTAGCTCGCTGGACTGCATGTCCACAATTGTACCTCTCCCCTGGCGCCGGGCGCGTGGGGGTCATATACAGAAGCCACAGCTTCTGGCAGGGCTCATCCCACCTCATCTCTGGATGTAGGGGCACTCTCATGCGGAATTCCTCGTCGTAAGCCAACCACGACGGGCCAGGGAAATCAACCATCGCCCGGTATATGTTGTCCAAATACTGGACCATCGGAATTGCAAGGTCGGGCCGGGCCCTGAGGTACACCGCCATGTATATAAGGTATGCGGGTAACCAGTTGGCCCACGTACGTGGCGGCTTATGTCGACGAGACTGCTCCTTGTCCTTCTCGTCCTGCCCCTCCCTCTCCTCTTTGGTGGGTTCTCTATTCAAGAGGGAGAAAATGTCCACATACTCCCCCCACCAGATCTTTTCCTTGGTAGCCTGGGCCAAATGATCCCCAAGGGGTAAAGAATAACCTGCTGTCGGCAAGGCCGACACCGGAACATTGACCGTGCCGGGCACCATGAAAGGAGCCTGGACCAGCCCCGCCACCCCCAATACGTTCCCTGCAGGACAGGGTGCCCCGCCCCAAGAGGGGCCTTGGAGTGTTGGAGCTGTTCCCGGATGGACCGGAGGCGGCTGACCAGCCGCCCCAGCCAGGCGAGGCCACGGCCACTGCAAACCTCCCCCCGTAGTGGGTTGTGGTGTGGGTGCACTAGCTTGGACCGTATACTCACAAGTTGCACCCCCATGGGCCGCCCCCACCGGGGGTTCCGGCCCACTGCGGGCGTCGGAGCTCGCGACCGCAACCGAGCTCGTAGACGGGGCCTGACCACTACCTGCTGGCGGCATCTGCTGAGTGGGGAGCTGTGAGGCTGCGGCAGTCGCCGACCTACTTGCCTCAGGCAGCTCAACCCTTTCGGCCGCCTGCCGAGGACCGGCAGACGCTGAGTTGACCTGTAAACCAAAGGGTGCCCCTGATGGATTAACTATCCCCAAAGATGCCTCCAGGGCCGCTACGCGGGCCAGTAGGGCATCAACGTTTACATAGCCCCCAACGCTGATGGGGGGCAAAGGGCCGGCCGGCCCACCGGTCGCTGGCACCGGGCCAGGTCTCTGGACCCCAGGGCCCGAATACGGCCATGCCCCGACCACTGGCCCTGGAGGGGCCAGGGGCATGCCCTGCCAGGGAAGGGAACCCAGCCAACCCCCTTGGTTCAAGCCCACCGCTGGAAGCTGCATGCCAAGGCCCGAAGGCCCAGCCTGGCTATGCGCCAGGCCCAGGCCGGTGGCTGCTAATTGCGGGCCGGGGGCCGCAGCCCCTGCAGGGCCGGTCTGAGGCTGCCCAGCCTCGGGCCAGGGAGCAATCGACCCCATCCCGCCGGTCCCGGTGGGCGCCCCCGGAAAGGGGGCCTGTTGAGGGGCGCAGTCGCGGTCCTCCGACCCGGCTGGCGCCTCCTTGAAGTGCGAACCGCGTTCGCCATCACCTTCTTTTTGGAAGGCATTGCTGCAGTTCGCTGGGAAGCCGAAGAAAAGAAGCGCAGAAGAAACCGCTGCTCGAAAGAGGCTTCCTGGCTAAAGGGAAGAGCGATGGAGCGATTGGGGAAAAACTTCTCCTCTCCGTCGCTTCGCAAAATGGCAGCACGGCTGCCTCGTGGCCACCCCTTTTAAAGGGTGCTGGCCACACCCCCTAACTACCCGGATGTCCAAGTCCGGTGGGGGGGGGCGCAAAGAGCGCGGCGGCCATTTTGGCGCCGCACTTGCATTCTTTTTAAATGGGCTATAAGGCTGAAGCTCTCCCTCTATCTTTGGTAGAAGAGGGACAATCTAGCCTATGGCCTTTGGGAAATCAATCCAGGACTATAGGACTGCAGCTTTGCAAGCCTAGTGTTAAACGTTTGGAGTTGTGGTTGTTTCAGAGAATTCCTTGTTCAGCCACGTGTGAGACAGAAAATGCAAAATAAACTGGATCTCTATTTCTGAGTATTTGGTACTCCTCTCACCAACAATGCAACTTACACGGAGCATTTGTGGTTTGTGGAATCGAGCCGTTTGATAAGGTGTCTGTTGTGCAACTGATTGTTGAATAATGAGCAGTGCAACAAATGCCTTGCCAAACGGTCCAACTGTTTGCAGAAAAGTTAGTCTGTCAGCATACTTGAAATGATCTTCCTGCCTCTCCCCTTTAGCATTTTCATAACCAGGCAATTCTTTGACAGTGCAACAGGCAAAATCCTATTAAGTAACTTTGTACCGGTGTAAACTAGATTGAAAGGACTGTGGTTGCTTAGTGGTTGAGATGCTGAACTTGATGACTGGAAGGTTGGCAGGTCAGCAGTTTGAAATCTGAGTGCTGCACATCAGAGTGAGTTCCTGTCTCTGACCCTAGTAGTTTTAAAGCAAGAAATTGCAAGCAGATAAATAGGTACCACTTTCGTGAGAAGGTAACAGTGCTCCATGTGCTTTGGTTGCGCCTGCCACATGACCATGGAAACCTTTGCAGATGCAGGCAGTGCTGGCTCTTTGGCTGTAAACTGAGATAGTCAGACACAACTGGCTTTAAAGCAAGGGCAATCTTTGCCTTTAAACTAGATTGGGGCATTGAAAATAATTAATTGAAAGCAATTGGAAGCTTTCTATCCCCCTCCTTTAAGGTGAGCAGTGCTCTGTCATCCAGGGACTTTGTGTATAATGGTTTTTTTTTTACAGTGATGTGATATTTTGTATTTTTTTGTTATTATATTGTAATTAGTGATTGTTTTTGTATTGAATTTACCTCTGTATTATTGTATGATTATTGTAATATTGTATTGACATGTTGTTGCCGCCTTGAGTCAGCCTTGGCCGAGAAAGGCGGGGTATAAATTAAAATTGATGATGATGAAGGTCCCAAGGCATGCTTGGCTTCCTTTTCCCTGGGGAAAGCTTTTGGGAGCTTTGGAACGTATAGCAGTATGACTTCAAATGTCAAAAATCATTGTTGGATTAGTGCCACACTGATGGAAATCAAGTGGTGATTTAAATATATATATTTTTTAAAAAACCTTCTCATTCTGAAGCTTTCAAAGGCTGTCCTAGGTCAAAAGGGAACTGTAGCAAGCCTTGGTAGCCAAAACAGAGGTATAGGAATAAATTCAATTTAAATCAGTTATTCCGGGCGCCATAATTTGGATTACACTAACAGAACTGCACTGACAGGATATTTCCCAGTGGGTAAGGTAAAGGTTTCCCTTGCTCGAAAGCCAGTTGTATCCAACTCTAGGGTGCAGTGCTCATCTCTGTTTCCAAGCCGAAGAGCCGTTATCTGCTTCTGCAGACGTTTCCGTGGTCATGTGGCAGGCATGACTATACACCGGAGCGCACGGAACCAGTGGGTGTTAATATCTTTATTCCAAAAGTGGATTCATTGACTCTCGATAATCTGTTTCTTATTGTTTCAATGGGAGATGCCCGGGGAGGCTTTTGCCCTGAAGGTGACATATATAATCTTTCAAATAAAGTGAATAAATACATCTCTAAATCCTACCCATATTTGCAGGGAAACATCAAGCAGGAGGTAGTAAAAATCCAAACCTGGCCTGGTTTCCATGGTGCTGAGAGTTGGTTTTTTGCTGTTGGTAAAAACACTATTTTTCCAGGATAAAACTTCCCCTTGGCACACTATTAAAATCCATGTGCTTTGAAATAAGTGTACAGACTTTAATGTAAAATAGTAGTAGTTCCTTCTCATACTGCAAGGCAGCCTTCTCTGCCACTACAGCATATTGGGCAATGAGGGTCTTCACTGCTTTTTTGGCAATAAAGTTTAACTGGTCCAGGATGCTAACTTGAGGCCAAACCCTCTCCTTTCTCATTTGGGCTTGGGATGAGCAATGGTGGATTTCTTTAATGTAAATGTCTTTATTTATTTTTTATCCAGGACTACTGAATCCAGTTAGCAGTAATTCTTTAATTTTTTTTTCTTAAGGAACATATGTGTAGAAGTTTTGACCTCACAGAAATACATAAAACTAATTCCCTAAAATTGCGTCAGAAGACTGGACAAGTGGCCAGTTTTTCAAGAAAGACTGAAAATTCGAATTCAAAAAATTAAAGGAGAATTTAGCTTGTCATTTGTTTCTGGTAAACTGTTAGATACTAACCTTAAAGATATTTTCCCCCAAACCATATAAAAGAATCCATGCTAATTCACCTGTGGTAGGTGAATTAAGATGGATTCTGAAAAGAACCTGTACGGTTCTTTGAAAATTGCATCTACCAGGGAGATAATATGATCTTATAGGCCTAGGGCAGTGATGGTGAACCTTTTAGGTACTGAGTGCTCAAACTGCAACCCAAAACCCACTTATTTATTGCAAAGTGCTAACACAGCAACAAGGGAGGAAGGAAATGCTCCCATTGGTCTGCTGGGCAGAAGGGTGGTGTGAACTCTGTGCTGGAGGGTGGGAGGAAGCACTCCCATTGGGCTTCTAGGCAGAGGGGTGGAGCAAACTATGTGCTAGGGTGACTGCATGGGTGCCCACAGAGAGGGCTCTGAGTGCCACCTCTGGCACGCGTGCCATAGGTTCGCCATCACTGGCCTAGGGCTTCCATAAGCCTTTTAAAAACAAGCCACAGAAATAAAACAATGTCTCCAAGTTGAGACTCCAGAGCAAATTCTGCCACCATGGTGTAAGAGGAGAAACAAGAAGAAAGACTGAGTAGGAATAAATGGGGCATTTCTGACAGGGGAGGAACATTAAGATGCGGGCTGGATGCGGCCTGCAGCACCATTTCATGTGCCCCCCTCCACCACATCAGGAAGTGTCATGTGGTGGAAGAAGGGCAAAATGGCTGTCCAGCCCCCGAAGCTGTCTGAGGGAACATGACCCGGCTGCTGGCTTTATAAAGGTTGAGAACTCCTGCTATAGACTGGTTTGTATGTGCTACTTCAGCAGCAGGTGAGCAATGGAAATTATGGTACATATAAAATACCCTGAGCACCAGCTCTGGCAGGGTTTGGTTTGGGCTCCCGAGACAATCTGTTTTACACACAATGCCACTAAAGATAAGAACTTCCTTTGTGAGGAAGTCATGAGCCAGAACTTGCCCTTGCCAAAGAAGACTTTAGCTGTTCAGCAGCTTGTGACATTTGCCACCATTTCACAATCCCTAAGTGTAATATAACTGTTCCTGTCCTTAAGGAACATTTCCCTAAGCAAACACCAGAAGAAAGTTGTGTTTATCTTTTCTCTTTTCCTTTTGTAGTAATTTTGAGCTTAAACTCTGGAGTAATTTTTTAAAATTAAATTTCACTTTTCTTGCGACCTAAATACTATTTTAGGAAAGGAGGCATCTGGGTTTCCTGGAAACTTATCCTTGTCTTATTTATCCAAAGACAGGTATGTTGGGGTTCATATTGATGTAGGTTTCATTGCTGCCTTTTTTTGGCTGACAAGTTGATTGCTTTTTATTTCTTTTGAGAAATGAAGGAGGATAGCCAATAAAATGCACCCTTTGGTTACAAGCGATTGTTAAGTGACATTTAAATTTGGATAACATATGGCTCATTAATTGAGCTTATCAAATTCAGTGTTTCATTGGATACACATTGTAAATATTTATAGTGCAAATATTGCAAGTCATGTACACATCTGAAAGGGTGGTGGCTGTTTTTATTTTATACTAGCATATTTTGCCCGGCAGTGCCGGGCTTTTAAAAATTGTGTTTGATAGTAAAGGGTTTCGGTTTTTTTCTTGAACCAATGGTGCTGGGCTGTTTTAAATGGTGTTGTAAGGTTTTTTGATTTTGTGACTTTGAGGCGCTGCGTCTGCCTGCGGCAGACTTGCACTCCCAGTGGTTTTTTTTTGTGGTTCTTTTTTTTTTTTGCGTGCTGGCTTCCTCAGTGCCGGGCTCTTTAAATTGGTTTTTGAACATTTTTGTTTTATGTTTATGCAAATTTTATTTTATTTTATTTTACTTTAATTTAATATTATTTAGTTTAAAATTTTATTTTGGTTATTAAAATGTTTATTTTTATGCATTTTTATTTTTTGTTTTGGTTTTTTGGAGTGAAAAGTGATTTCTGGTTTTTTTGGTAATTTTTGAGATTAGTGTGTTTATTTTTGAATGTTTTTATAACTTATTTGATTAATTTTGGAATTAATCTTATTAGTTTTAATATTTTTGAATGTTTTTTCTCTTTTGGCCTCTGGGTGGGGGTGTTGAGCTTTTCTGCCTCTCTACAATTGTCCTCTTCTGTCCTCTGGGTGTCACTTCTGGTAAGTTTTCTCTTTCTTTTCTCATTTGAGTTCCGGTCCTCATAGATGGAAGACGACTTTTGGTAAGTTCTCTGGGGGTTTTTTTGGGGTGGGGGTGGGGGTGGGATTTTTTGGGGGTGGGTGTCTGTGTGTTTTTTCTTGTTTCTTTTTGGCTGTTTTGTGTTTCATTTTTGGATTTGTGTGTGTTTTTGAATGTTTTTGGTTGGTGTTTTTGTGTTTATTTTTTCAGGGGTGGGTGGCTTTCTTTCCTGCGGGCCATGCCGGCTGGCCCGTGGGAAGGAAGGGCAATGGCGGGGAGGCTTTCTTTCCCACAGGCCATGCTGGCTGGCCCGTGGGAAGGAAGGGCAATGGCGGGGGGGGGGTTTGCTTTCTTTTCCACGGGCCATGCTGGCTGGCCCATGGGAAGGAAGGGCAGCGGCAGTGGGGAGTTTCCTTTTTTCCCCCGCGGGCCATACTGGCTGGCCCGTGGGGAAGAAGGGCAGTTGTGTGTGGGGGGTGTTACTTGTATTTTTCGCATGCCGGCTGGCCCTTCGAACGGAAGGGCAGCGGCGGCGGGGTTCTTTTTTCCCCCACGGGCCATGCTGGCTGGCCCATGGGGAAGAAGGGCAGTTGCGGTGTGCGTTTTTTAAAAACTTTTATTTTTCGCGCGCTGGCCGCCTCAGCGTTCTGTGCGCTAATGGCACGCAGGACACTAGGGCTTGTAGTTTTGGCTGCGCGTGTTTGCGGCTTTTTTTGATTGGCCGCTGTGCGTTTCCGAACGTTCCTTTTGCCACGCCGCTCAGCCTGATTGGCTCTGGCGTGGTGCAGTGCCAGGAACATTGGGAATTGAAGTTCCCTTTTTTTGTTTGCGACTGGGGGACTCCTGCCCCCGGGTCGAAAATTTCAACCCGGCAGTTACCTGCGAACTGGCTTCGGGCGAGTGAACGGAGGCCCATTACGGGCTAGTGGGGCCTGGTGCAACATCCTTTGTCACATTCCAATGGTTAACGCACCATTTTATAGGTATAGATTGGTATCATCTATGATGATGAGATATTTCCATGTTTAAGTTTCCAACTGAATCAAAAGTAGAAATCCTACATGTGAAGAATTCCTCTGTTAGGAGCAACTGTGAATGCACAAAACATGCAAGCTGTTGAGCTCTATAGAAATTCTTCTTCTTCTTCTTCAGCCAAATCCGAATCTTGGTGATCATCATGGAAATAAGCCATGGAGACTGACCTGAGAAGATAATGCAGTGGCTTTTCATCTGCCTTCCAAATCGCAGTGTGACACCCATAACAGTTCTGCAAGTCATTTTCTCATCCTGAGCCCTTTTGGCACACAAGGTCCTCATCGACTCCAGGCCAGGATGGATGAAGCTACCGCCCTCCGTCAAGATGGATTCAAGTGGGATTTAATCCACTTGGGGACCATCACCTTTCCCTGTGGGTTTTGGCACCCAAGCCATTAGTCCTCGGGGTTGTCATATTAGTTAATCGCTGCCTGATACTTGGCATTGAGCCACTGGTAGTAAGGTCTACTCTATTACCATAGCAGGATAACCTGGCTAGTCAGCTGGCTAGATGGTGAAAAATTGGGGAGTGGGTGGAGAAGACATGGCTGTCACAATGCATGGGCAAATATTTCAAGCCTTGATGAACTACAATGTAATGATTCTCCAGATTGAAAAATTAAGGTTTTGGGGTCAGGAAGACAGGCACACATATTGTATCCAAGCCTTTAGTGATGTCAACTTAAAGGAATGTAGACAATTCTTCAGGAAAAGGCTTAAAGGTCCCTTCAAGAAGAAATGGAAACAATAGGTAGTCCCGAAATGGAAAAATGTCAACCTTATGCTTTTTTATAAAATTATTGTGGTGCTTTGCTGCAGTGACTGTGTTTCCTTGTGAGCCTTATTTCTCAACCAGACCATAATCTAGCACCCCTGGCTAATCCTTTCAGATGGTCAAGATACCAGCAAACAGCCTACTGGGATACTGTTGGAAGGTATTCAAAGATGCTTTACTTCTAATCACTTTGAACTTCTTCTTTCATGTCCAGACCAAACTTTAAACTGCGAAAACAAAACCACCTTCATTAGTACATGATCACTTTGAAATGATAAAGGCAGGATGCAGGTGATTTCTTGGTGAGATTTCCTGCTGTAGCCAACTCCTTGCCTGGGAGATTGTTGTTGTTCAGTCGCACAGTCGATTCCGACCCTTTGCGACCCCATGGACCATTTTCCTCCAGGCACCTCTATCCTCCACCATTCTCCTCAGCCCACCAAGCTCTGTGCCCATTGTGTCCACAATAGCATCTATCCATCTCATCTTTGGACACCCCCTTCTTCTCTTTCCCTCCACCTTTCCCAGCATCAAGGCCTTCTCAAGTGAGTCCTCCCTTCTCATTTGATGTCCAAAGTACTTTAGCTTCATCTTCACTATTTGTCCCTCCAATGAACAGTCAGGATTGATTTCTTCCAGTATTGACCTATTTGTTCTCTTTGCTGTCCAAGGGACTCTCAGGACTCTCCTCCAACACCACATCTCAAAGGCATCTCTTCTTCTGCGCTCAGCCTTCCTAATGGTCCAGCTCTCACACCCATACATTACCACTGGGAATACCATTGCTTTGACTATGCGAATTTTTGTTTTCAAGGTGATGTCTCTGCTTTTCACTATATTCCCCAGGTTTCTCATCGCTTTTCTCCCCATAATCAGTCGTCTTTTTATTTCATGGCTACAGTCGCCATCTGCAGTGATCTTAGATCCCAGGAAAGTAAAATCTATCACTGCTTCTACTTCTTCCCCATCTATTTTCCAGGGACTGATCGGACCTGTTGCCATTATCTTGGTTTTCTTGATATTGAGTCTCAAGCCAGCTTTTGCACTCTCCTCCTTCAATCCAATCAAGAGGTTCTTTAGGTCTTCCTCACTTTCTGCCATTAGGGTTGTATCGTCTGCATATCTCAAATTTTTGATGTTTCTCCTAGCAATTTTGATCCCATATTGTGATTCCTCCATCCCTGCATTGCACATTATGTGCTCTGTGTATAGATTGAATAAGCAGGGTGATAAAATGCAGCCTTGTCTTACTCCTTTTCCTATTCCAAACCAATTCATCATTCCGCATCCTGTCCTAACTGTTGCTTCTTGACTCATGTACAGATTTCTCATGAGGCATATGAGGTGTTCTGGTATTCCCATCTCTTTAATTACTTGCCACATTTTGTTGTGGTCCACTCAGTCAAAAGCCTTGGTGTAGTCAATAAAACAAAAGTAGACTTGTTTCTGGTATTCTTTTGTTTTTCCATGATCCAACATATGTTGGCAATGTGGTCTCTAGTCCCCCTGCCTCTTCTGAAACTGGCCTGCACCTCTGGTAGTTCTCTCTCCACATGTTGTTGAAGTCTATCCTGTATTATCTTGAGCATCACCTTGCTGGCATGTGGGATGAGGTAATTGTTCAGTAATTTGAGCATTCTTTGGCATTGCCTTTTTGGGGGATTGGAACATACACTGATCTTTTCCAATCCTGTGGCCACTGTTTTGTTTTCCAAATTTGCTGGCATATTGAATGCAGTAGTTTGATTCCATCATCTTTTAGGGCTTTGAAAAATTCAACTGGGATGCCATCATTTCCACTAGCTTTATTGTTTGCAGTGCTTTTTAGGGCCTTTCTGACTTCACTCTCCAGAATGTCTGGTTCAAGTTCAAATTTCTCATTATTGTTATTATCAGGAGTGTTGAGGTCCTTTTTTTAGAGTTCCTCTATGTACTCTTACCATCTTTTTTTGATCTCTTCTGCTTCAGCTAACTCTTTTCCATCTTTGTCCATTATCATGTTCATTTTTGCTTTAAATGTTCCCTTGATTTCCCCAATTTTTTAAAAAAAGGTCTCTAGTCCTGCCTCTTTTGTTGTTTTCCTCCATTTCTTTGCACTGTTCATTCAGGTATTTTTCCTTATCTCTCCTTGCTTTTCTTTGCAATTCTGTATTCAGGTGGTTGTATTTTTTCCTTTCTCCTTGGACTTTTGCATTCCTTCTTTCCTCTGCTATTTTAAGAGCCTCATCAGGCAACCACTTTGCTTTCTTACACTTCTTTTCTTTTGGTATGGTTTCTCTTGCTGCCTCCTGCATGATGTCCCGCGTCTCTGTCCATAATTCTTCTGGTACTCTGTCTACCAGGTACAGGACATTAAATCTGTTCACGACCTCCACCGTGTATTCTTTAGGGATGTTGTGTAGGTCATATCTGTCTGGTCTAATTGTTTTCCCTATTTTCTTTAGTCTAAGCCTGAATTTTGTGATTAGTAGGTTGTGATCTGAGCCACAATCTGCTCCAGGTCTTGTTTTTGCTGACTGAATGGAGGTTCTCCATCTTTGACAGCAGAGTATGTAATCAATCTGATTTCAATGCTGGCCATCTGGTGATGTCCTTGTGTAAAATCGCCTCTTGTGTTGCTGGAAGAGGGTGTTTGCTATGACTAGTGCATTCTCTTGGCAGAACTTTATCAATCTTTGCCCTGCTTCATTCTGTGTTCCCAGACCGAACTTGCCTGTTATTCCATTTACTTTTTGATTTCCTACTTTGGCATTCCAATCTCCTAAGATAATGTGGACATCATTTCTTGGTGTCTGTTCTATGAGGTGTTGTAGGTCATCATAGAACTGGTCAACTGTGGCTTCATCTGCACTAGTGGTTGGTGCATAGACTTGGATTACTGTGATATTGAAAGGTTTGCCTTGGATTCTGACTGACATCATTCTATCATTTTTGATGTTGTATCCCATTACTGCTTTCCTCACTCTTTTGTTAACAATTATGGCTACTCCATTTTTTTCTGTGGTTTTCTTGCCCACAGTAGTAGATATGATGGTTTCCAGAGCTGAATTCACCCATCTCTGTCCATTTTAATTCACTGATGCCCAGGATGTCAATGCTTATTCTTTCCATCTCGTTTTTAACTACTTACAGTTTTCCTTGATTCATAGACCTCACATTCCATGTCCCTATGCAGTATTGTTCCCTGCAACACTGTATTTCTCCTCCCCCTTTTGTATCCTTCCCCCTTTTCAGATCTGCTGTGCTGAGCATCCCCTTGTTTTGCCTTTTGTTTTGGTCCATAGGGTTCTCTTGGCAAACTTTGTGGCGTGCCTTGCTGGTCTCTACGCCAATCTGCCTGGGAGATAGCACAATCAAAAAGACATTGAGCATGACTATCTACAGTCTGGTAGACTTCATTGAATGGGATTGTTTAGAGGTATTATTTCTGTGATATCTTGGTAGACTCCTTGGATACTCATCTTCTTATGAGTATCTTTTTAAAACATGCAATGTAGATTACATTTTTTTCAACTATTTACTAACAAACAACTTCATTTATTATTTTGAACATCACATCATGAGAACAGTTGCTAAGCAAAACCAGTGGGGCCTTGATTTTCTGTTTTGTTGGTTTAAACATCCCTATTTTTAGGGCTGTGCTCTCCTTTGCTTCCCTTCCAAACAGAAGCACAGTATTCACCAGCATCTATGTGCAGTATATGCACATATACAAAGGCATTAACTGAGGTAAGGCTTTATGGGGAAGTTGTTTAGACCTTGTCACCTTCATACTGAAGGTGCTGGATGTGTTCCTGCAGACATTTCTGATGAATTGGATGTGTGTGTGTGTGTGTGTGTGTGTGTGTGTGTGTGTGTGTGTGTGTGTGTGTGTGTGTGTGTGTGTGTGTGTGTGTGTGTGTGTGTGTGTGTGTGTGTGAACATGGAGCAATTTGCTAGCAAACCTAAGTATTTCCATTATGCAAATATAAGTGCATTCTGTCCCTTACCTTCTCAATATGTTGATGACTATCTCAAGGCCCGAGGACATGGTACCTTGCTTAAAGATATGGTACTTCACTTAAAGAGCATAATGCATTCCACGGGATTGTCTTTAAGCAAGTTTGTTCTTTAAGCGAAACACCATTGTAAGTGACCAATTGTGACTTCTGGCAGGGGGGAGGGATTGTGAACCCCAATTAAGTTGTTAAGTGAGTTTTTGTTTGGTTTTAGTTGTTAAACGAGGCAACCATTCAGAGAAAATTCTGCTCTTTAAGCGAGTTAGTCTCTAAGTGAGGTGCTCATTATGCAAGGTTTTACTGTATATGTGAGAGGTTCAATGTTTTACTCTTATCAATGCACAGGGCTGGATTTCGGGAACTCCTTGACTACAAAAATGTTGCCTATATGTGGTTGGGGTGATTTATCCCACATCATTTTATATTGAAAATTCTGTATAGAACTTTCAGACTGTACAATTTACTCTCTCTTGCATAAATTCAGGTTCATACCAGATTAGCTATACATTGTCTATCAGATCCGGAACAAGCAGTAGAAAGCAGAAGAAAGAAACCAGGTAATCAGTCTTACCCCAAAGCATGCAGATGTGCCAGAGAAAAAAAAATCTAAGAAGTTCCATTACCGGGCATGTTTAAATGTCATAAAGTGCCCTGATGAAATATTGTACCTTAAGTAAAAAACTTAAATTATACAATTGCCTAAACATATTCTTTGGACGTTCCTTGAGGCTTTTGTCATTTGTCAGGACAAAAGGCTATTAAATCTGGAAGCAACTCAGCAATTTTTAAAATAATAATAATAATGAAAACAAATCATTTGCTTTTTATGAGCTTAAAAGGATAACGAGATCAGCCTGAAATACATCCACACCCTGTTCTCAGTTTGTTCATTTTTGCTCTCTTGTGTGTTGTAGTTGCTGACATTCCTAGTGCCAAAATTTGCCTTTTAAAGCACCCCCAAAAAGATTCAAGATCTGAGGCGCTTTGGAGCTTTTAAGTTGCCTGGTGACTGGCGGCAACTGCAGTGTTTGATCCTGATGCGTCCCTGTGATAGTAAGAAGAAGGATCAAAAGTAAATGAGCTTTAAGTCTGGCACTTTAAAAAAATGCATTTAGTGAGCTGCCTTTCAGGGCAACTGTCCTCATAATGTGATGTTCAAAATAATAAATGGAGTTTTTGTTGAGGATTTTAGGAATGGTTTTACTGAAATGACCACAGACACCAGAATATGTTTAGAGGCTTTATTGATTACACATCTCCTCTCTCACAGTGTCCTCAGGGAGGATGCCATTAGACTGGATAGCCTCATGGTGAGGTGAACCTTATTTTATAACCTTCTTTCAGGGAGGAGGGGTTAGGGTGAAGGGTCAGAGGGAAGGATGAGGTCGGAGTTCAGGGGGTAATGGTGCATTGTGGTCATTGGTGATGAAGGGCAGTGAGGCATTATTTATCTGACAAAATCCCCTTCTAATGCCTCATTGCATCTTCATCTACAGTTTTCAATTCTTCTCTCTCGATGATAAGTCCCATCTTGTTTGCAAGATATTGATGTTGGTCCGATGGGAGAGGTTTGGTTAAAATATCTGCAATTTGTCTCTCGGTGTCACAGTAAGTCATTTTAATGAAGCCTTTTTCGCACATTTGCCTTACATTGCAATACTTGATATCAACGTGCCTGGATCTGCGCCCTACCGCGTATGCTTTTGAGATTTCAATTGCGGCCTTATTATCTTCATGTATAGGAATGGGGAGAGTGGGTTCATCCCAAATTTCGGATATTAATTTATTGAACGATATCAAATCATTTGCTGCATCGGATAGGCAAGCATATTCTGCTTCTGCTGTGGAAGTGGATACTGATTTTTGTTTCCCCGTGCACCAATATATGGGACTGCCGTTTAAAAAAATCACGTAGCCGGATGTGCTTTTCCTCTCTTCAATGTCTCCGGCCCAATCTGCATCTGCGTAGCATGATAGGGTGGGTCTCTCAGTTATTGAGGGGACAATTGACAGTATGGCGCCCTTGGTTTTCTTCAGGTACCTTAATAGTCTCTTAACTGCATTCCAGTGGTATGTCTTTGGGTTGTTCTGATGTCTCGATAAAAGGTTCACTGCTAGATTTATGTCCGGTCTGGACCAATTGGCCAGGTAGAGTAGTGACCCTATGGTGGATCTGTACAATGTGTTATCTCCAAAAATTTCATTGCAACTATACGTGTTCCTTAAAAAATCAGTTTGCATTGGTGTGTCCGAAGGGGTGGCATCAGCCATGTTGCATTTCTCCAACAGTTCAGTTATCTTGTCTTCTTGCGAAAGGGAAAAACCACCAGTTACTTCGGATATTTTGACTCCCAAGTAATTGTTTACCTTCCCTAGTAACTTCAGAGTGAATTTTTCTCGTAGATTTTGTACAAAGTAGTCACATTTGGCCTTACTTTTCCCTATGTACAGAATGTCATCAACGTAAACCAGTATTTTTTCTATATCCCCTTCATTTCTCTTGACAAAAACGCATCTGTCGGCTTGGGTGTGTGAGAAACCCATCTGTTCCAATGCATTAGACAAGCACTCATACCACATTTTGCCAGATTGTTTTAATCCATAAAGACTCTTGTTTAGCAGCCAGGTCCCACCTTCTCTCATCTCAATTCCTTGGGGTGCTCTGACGTATATTTTCTTATCTAAGGCCGCGTGCAGATAGGCTGTTTGCACGTCGAACTGGTATACGTACTCTTTTCGGATTGAAGCTAAGGCTAGTGCAGCCTTCACACTTTCGGCCCTCACGGTCGGCGAATACGTGTCGGTGTAGTCATCTGGGAATCTCTGTGCAAAACCCTGTGCCACGAGCCTGGCCTTGTAAAGGATTTCGTTGTTTTCAAGGGTCTTGACCCTGAAAACCCATCTTGTGCCTATGGTTTTCTGTCCTTCTGGTGGTTCCATCGGAGTGTATACATTGAGCTCCTTGAGGCTGTCCAATTTCTTTTTCATCGCTTGCTCCCATTTTATTTGTTCTTCAATTGGTAACTTTTTCACGTCGGCGTAGTTGTCGGGTATGCCAGTCGAATCGCCTATGGACATCACGTAGTCTTCCAGGCGCTTGGGGGTTTGGCCTTTTGTAGCTATGTTTGACCTCCTGTTTGATGCTTTGGTGGTCTCTCTTGTTCCTTGACGTTCACTTGTGCCGTCATTTGTGTTGTTTTCTTCAATCTTACATTCTCCAGGAAGACTTGGTGTATCTTGAGTACGCCTGTCAGTTACTACCTCATTTGAGTGTAACTTCATCCAGTTTGCATTTTCATGGAACGCGGCTGATCTGGAGATGGTTACCTTGTGATACTCATCTATGAATCTGTATGCCTTTGAACCTGGTTCATAACCAACAAATCTCAGCCTCTTCGATACCTTGTCCCCCTTTCTCCTTAGTTGTTTTGGTATGTGGACATCGGCCATTACCCCGAAAATATGGAGGTGGGAGAGACTAGGCTTGCGCTTGTACAGCATTTCGTATGGGGTCTTCTCTACTACAGTCGACCAAATCCTGTTGAGGGTGTAATTTGAATACATTAATGCTTCACCCCAATAAGAGAACTTTAGTCCAGCATCTTCGAGTACACATCTCATCATGGTCTGTAGTACCCCATTCCTGCGTTCAGCTATTCCATTTTGAAAAGCCGAAAAAGGTGCGGTGGTGGAGTGCATCATGCCTCGGGAAGTGATCCATTCCTTGAATTCCCTTGAGAGGAATTCAGAACCCCTGTCTGTCATTATTTGTTTTATTTGTGAGTTGTGTTGCGTTTGCACTCTCTTGCAGAATTCCTTGAACTTTGTAAAGGTTTCACCTTTGTCTCTGAGCGTGTAAACAAATCCATATCTGCTGTAGTCATCAACGATGGTCAGAAAGAATTTCTTTTTGTTTATAGAGGTGGGGAGTGGCCCCACTAGGTCCATGTGTAGGAGTTGAAAAGCCTGAGATGTGCTTCTCTTCGACGTTTTTGGTCTTGGCATTTCCTTGGACTTTGAGCTTAGGCACACAGAGCACTCCAGGTATTTGTCACAGTTTTTCACCTTCAGACCTTCTGCATGTTCTTGCATTTTTTTGACGGTGGAGAAACTGGTGTGTCCTAATCTTCTGTGTAGCAGGTGAGCGCAATCGTCGTGCATGAGTTTCCCTATGGAAATGACAGTGGTGCTGTGGGGAGTTGTTGCTTTAGTATACTCGATGTCTGAATTTTCTTCCCCCTGTAGTTTTGCAACACTTGCTTCGGCGTGACTTTCGGAGATATTATGTCTATTGTTTTCCCCTTCTATTTCCTCTGTTTCTGTTTTGCATGTACTAGCGTGATCCTTTTTATCACCCTCTCCAGTGGGCACGTAGTAGGGCAGACCGCCCACGATGATCACTTCCCCGACGTTTCCTTGTTTGTTGGTGATGGATACTCTACCTTTCTTAAAAAGCAATTCCGTGGCGGTGTCTTCACATAGCTTGAATGCGGCCAGTATGTTATATGGAATTTCTGGGATGAATAAGACTCCATTGATTTTCCCCAAACCTGGGATGTTTATGTCTCCTTTTCCCATTACGTGAGCTTCCTTTTGATTTGCAACCTTTATTCGGAAGGATGTTTTTTGTGAATGAGTCAAATAGGTCTTTGTTGCATGAAGTGTGTATGGTTGCCCCTGAGTCTATTAGCCAATATTTTTTGTTATCCAGGGCGCCAGTGGGGTATACCCTGTCTTCTGTGTTGTTTATGGAGTTGAATTCATGCTTCTGGTATTTGTGTTCCCTTCCGGGGCTGGGCGACCTATTCCGCCTGTGTTCATATTTGTATCTTGCGTTGTTTTCAGGTGTGTATTTTTCCCTTTGCGTGTGGTCTTCCTTTCCTTTTATTTTGGGGCAGTTCCGTTTGATGTGGTCCCTTGAACCACAGAAGAAACAGCCTTGTTGCTGGTTGGTTGGCTCCGTGAACTTCACCATTCTACCTGGTTTGGTGTCTCTGTGTATGATTGATCTGTCCCTCCTCATGTTATCATGCGCTATGAGTTTTCCTGCCAATGTGTCCAGTGGCATGTTTTCACAGTCTATTGCGTCAAGCTGATCCAAGAAATTATTCCAGCTGGGTCCAGGGAGTTGAGTATTATGCTGATCATGCTTTCCTCAGTGATTGCTTCACCACGCTGTAACAGCTGGGATCTCATGGAGTTTAATCTCAGGAGGTGCTCACCCATAGGGGTGCCAGGTTTTAATCTCACAGAGTGGAGTTCCCTGGAGATTCGGCTGGTGGTGCTTCTGTTGCTGCTGTGGAACAAGGCATTCAATTTGTTCCATATATCAAAAACTGTCAGTTCATGGGGTATGCTTGGGAAAATGGCTGGCTCAATGGAGCTTAGGAGTAGGTGGAAGGCTTTATGGTGTTTGCGGTCTGTTTCAATGGACCACAGTTCTTCAGGAGGGTCTAGGATAAAGTACAGTGCATCATGACCCATCAGCAGAATTTGAAATTGTTGTGCCCACTCTGGCAGATTTTTCCCAGTAACACTTAATTTTGGGAAGTCATTGGGAAGGTTGGTTTGCTGGTTGGAGTTATTCTTGGATTCAGTCTGTTGTTCTAGGTGTCCCTTTTGGTACTGAAAAGGGCAGAAAGGCATAGGTATGCAAGCAGCCGCCTTTGGGTTTCCCATTGGTCCTTTTTGTCTGTAGGTTGCTTTTGGAGTTGACTGCGCATGCGCGGCCCAACGTGCGTGCGTGAGGGTTATTTTGCTCAGTTCTTCATTGGGAAAGTACCTCTGCTCTCCTGGTCTAGGGTCCGAGTGGCTGGGTAGAAGGTGGTGGCTAACGGATGCTCCTTGGGGCTTAGAAAGTGGTGGCAGTGTTCTCTCTTGGTATGGTGGGGGGGTGCCCACGCTCCGGGGTTCATTTTCGGAAGCCTTTGGGGGTGAGTAAGTTGGTGTGCAGTAAGGTAGTACTGGGTTGTTTGGAATGCCTCTGTCTTCCGATGGGGGCCATGGGGGTGTCTGTCCCTGGCTGGATCTATGGCTCATATGTTGAGGGCTGCTGCGCTGTGGGGTTCTTTGTGGGGGGTTGTTTTCATGTGGAGAGTTTATGCGTGGAGGGCCGAGGACAGCTGAAAGTATTTCTATGGCTTTTGAAACTTCTGCTTCTGGGTAGGGTCCCCTATGATCTCTGTTATATTTCTCTTGTCTGGCTTTATACAGTTCCCAGAGATCATTTCTTATTTCCTCCACTTCATTTTCTTCGCTATTGCTGGGTTCCCCTTCTGTGCTCTGTTGCCGCGAGGGGAAGGGGGTCTGCCCCCTGGAATTTCCCCTCCCTCCCGGCTAGGCTGTTTTGGAGTCCGGCAGCAATTGCCATTGATTGCTTGGATTCCATTGTTGTACCGTCGCTTCCCCTCTTGGGGTGGCTTACCGTAGTTCCTCTTTGGATCTCCGTTTCAATCTGGTCATCTCTGAGCAGGCTCTCTCCCCCATCCTCTCCTTCGCTTTGAGTTAGGTGGGCGCTGATTTGCGTGTGTTGTTGGAGAGAAAGCTCTCGGATGCTTTCTTCCACTTCGGCAAGTTTTATTCGAATTTCCTCAGCCATTCTCTGGACCAGATCGCCCCCTCCTGTTGCTTCGTCCAGCTCTCCTTGGGGGCTGGTCTCTTGGGGTCGATTCTTTTTTGACCTCTTTATTCTGGGCATTTTGTATTTTTGTACGTTTTGTGGTTCATTCAGCAAACCATCCTCTTGCTACCATTTGTTGAGGATTTTAGGAATGGTTTTACTGAAATGACCACAGACGCCAGAATATGTTTAGAGGCTTTATTGATTACACATCTCCTCTCTCACAGTGTCCTCAGGGAGGACGCCATTAGACTGGATAGCCTCATGGTGAGGTGAACCTTATTTTATAACCTTCTTTCAGGGAGGAGGGGTTAGGGTGAAGGGTCAGAGGGAAGGATGAGGTCAGAGTTCAGGGGGTAATGGTGCATTGTGGTCATTGGTGACGAAGGGCAGTGAGGCATTATTTATCTGACAGTTTTTCCTTTGTCATTGCCCCCCTCCCAATTCAACAATACATTAGGTAAGCTACATTGCATGTTGTAAAAAGGTAGAACCTGGTTACACTTATGTGTAGAAAAAAAAGAGAAGCCAGACTCTTGCTGTCAAAAATTCAAGGGCTCCCCTGAAGCAGACAGAGAAAGCTAGAGGGAATCCTAGTTGAATCAAAGGAAGGAAAGGCTGCTGGTTGCCAGTCCTTATTCATCTTTCATTACTCGCCTTCATGTCAGTAGTTCATTCCAAGCATGTTTGCAAACAAAATGGTAACCAATGGAAATTAAACTACATGATGGCAGTTGGAGTGTGAAACAAGGAAAGCTTCCAAACACTGCTGAAAGACAGCCTCAGAGTGAACCTGTTATAGTAGATCTTAGCCAAGTGAAGAGGATGGTGGTTCATGGGCTGAGCGCAGCATTTCAGGATGGGGCACTCCCCTGTTCTGGTAATGATCTCTCTATGCCCAGTGTCATCTTTTGCAAAAACTAGAAGAACTGGCTTCCCAGCTTAAGAATCATCCAACACACATCTACACTAATGTAAGCCGTGGGAAGTTCAGTGAAAACTCTCAAATATGTAATATCACAGAGGTAGGTAGACAGAATGGGCAAATGCTCCAGGAGGAATAATTCACCTTTGCAGGAGACCACAACTTCCTCATACTAAAGGTAAAGGTAAAGGTTTCCCTTGGTCAAAAGCCAGTCGTATCAGATTCTAGGGTTCAGTGCTCATCTCTGTTTCAAAGCCGAAGAGCCAGCGCTGTCTACTTCTGCAGACGTTTCTGTGGTCATGTTGCAGGCATGACTAGACACTGGAGCACACAGAACGCTGCTACCTTCCCATCAAAGTGGTTCCTATTTATCTACTTGCAATTTCTTGCTTTCGAACTGCTAGGTTGGCAGGAGCTGGGACAAAGACGAGAGCTCATTCTGTCCTGCAGTACTCTGGAATCAAACTGCTGACCTTCCACCTCCCAGCCAGCATCTTAGCCACTTGAGCCGCTGCAGTCTCTCACACTAAAACACCATAAAATATGAATTTTTCAAAATTAGAAGCAAATGACTGGCTCCCCCCCCCCCTTCCACTTGCCCTCTCTATTCCTGCCAATTGTATGTGTTTCGACATTTCTTGTGGCCAGCACAGCTGCTCTAGAGATAGAAACCAGGTCTCCAGTCGTGCCAAATTTATCCCTCTTATAACGAACAAGTTATTATATGCTGCTATATATGTTGCATGTTATACATTGTTATATTATACCATCTTCACAGAAACTACTTCAGTAGAATTCTCATCCACTGCATAGGCTACCACACAGAACAAAGCATGAACTCGCATGATTGTCAATAGATACTGAAGGTTAAGCTCATTAGCAAATGTTTAATGCCAGGTGTTTATCTTGCATTCTCCTACTAACCATTTGCAATTCAACAGGGCAAAATTTCACAACTCATCCAAATTACAGCATGAGATTGTTATGTTCTGAATGGTTTGTGACAAGTACCCCTTTAACGGATTGTATCAGACAATTGTATCTATTGTAAGCAATCATTGACTCATTGTAACAAGCTGTTAAAAACAATGCTGCTCCTGCAGTAGCAGCGTTAGCCACAGGACACTCATTCACCTGAATACCTGAAGGGCAGGAAACTACTGCCGCACTGCATCTGGAGAAGATGGGCGTGACGTCTCACGATGTCATGCGGACAGTAACCAATGAACTATCACCCGGGCTATTCAAAATGTACTATAAATAAGGCTGTTTGGTCCACCTGTAACTCATGTTCACCTTGACTACAATGCAATAAAGTCGGTTTTAGCCCTTACTGTGGCTCCTGCTTGTCTTCTGTGCAAGACACCAAATTGGCGAAGAGGATGGGATGGCGTCCCGAAAAGTGAACATCGCGCCCTTCGACATCACGAAGCCAGAGAAATGGGAACTCTACGAGCAGGAGTTCCTCTATGCTATGGACCTCGAAGGCATCGAGGAGGAAGCCCAGCGCCGGGCATTCCTACTGGCCCAGTGCGGCTTGGAGACTTTGGAACTGGCCACCAACCTCCTGACACCAAGACCGCTCTGGGCCATGCCCCTGGAGAAGATCCTCACCGAGTTGAGGAAGCACATTCGCCCGAAAGTGTCCATGTTCCCAGCAAGGTTGGCGTTCCAGCAACGGTGCCAGTGGGCCGGTGAGTCCGTGGCAGACTTTGTGGCAGCCCTGCGGGTGGCTGCCATGCCTTGCTGGTGGGGAGCTTCCCTGAGCGAGGCGTTGAGAGACAGGCTCCTGCTAGGCCTGCGAGATGAGGGGGCCAGGAAAAAACTACTGGCCAAAGATGAGAGCATCTTGTTCGAGCATGTCCTGCGCATCGCCAAGCCGCCGAGTCAGTGCAACAAGGTGAACGGGTGTGCCGGGCCAGGACCGCCGCGGTTGGGGGCCCCCCGCCGGCGGTCCCAGTCCACAGCTGCTCCTCCCATGGAGAGCGAGGGGCCTCCGAGTCTACCACGTCCACCTCCGACTTCAGCGAGGATGAGGACGTGCAACAGGTGCAGAGGAGACCGGAGAGGCGAGACCGCGCCAGAGAGGACCGCCGCTGCGACGGATGCGGGGCATCCCACGACCAGAGCCAATGCCCATTCCGGAAGGTGGAGTGCCACAACTGCTGGCGGCGCGGGCACATCGCAAGGGTCTGCAGGCGTCGTCGGGACGATGCCAAGGGCCAGGCGGAACAGCCCCAATGCAAGGCAGATGGGGTCGGACACATCTTCGACGACGAGTCCCAGGAGCACTGCGCAGCTCGACGGGTTCCTGAAAACCGTGAACAGGCGGTCCACAGCGTGCAGTTGCGGCGGCCCTGGTTTTTTGTTGAGGTACTGGTACAGGGGGTCCCAATAAGGATGGAGATCGACTCGGGGTCGTCGTACTCCATCGTCTCCCACAGGGAATTTCTGCGTATTCCCCCAAAGTCACGCCCCAAGCTGAAGGCCCTTAAGACTAATTTGCGGGACGTTCAGGGCAAAAGTATACCAGTGTTGGGGGTGGGAGAGTTCAAGGTTCAGTTTAAAAGGCGCTCTGCGCAGTTGCCCCTAGTAGTTCTAAAGGAAGGGTCCTGCTGTCTCCTGGGTACACAGTGGTTCGGGCCCCTAGGAGTTTTCATTGGAGGCATACACGCCGTGCAGGCCGACCCAATCACGGAGGTGTGTAACGTACACCCTGCCATTTTTGAGAAGGGGCTAGGGAAGTTCAAAGGGCCCCCAGTTTCTTTCGAATTGGACCCCGACATTCGACCCATCAGGATGAAGCCCAGAGAAGTGCCTTTCGCACTTAAGGACAAAATAGAGACTGAACTGGACAAATTGGTGGGTCAGGGGATTCTGGTGCCGGTGGACTCCGCCGAGTGGGAAACCCCCATTGTCACAGCACTGAAGGCTAACGGGGAGGTCAGAATCTGCGCTGACTACAAGTGCACGATTAACAAGGCAATTTGCCCAAATGCGTATCCAGTACCGGTGGTAAGCCACCTGCTTGCAACCCTGCATGGGGGAAGGTGTTTCGCCAAACTAGACTTGTCCCAGACATATCAACAATTGTCGGTAACCCCAGCTACAGCCGCCGCTCAGACAATTGTTACCCACAAGGGAGCTTTTAAAGTGACACGCCTCCAATTCGGCATAAATTCGGCTCCGGGGATCTTTCAGTCCCTTGTAGAAAGATTGTTAAAAGGGCTCCCAGGTGTTTTCCCTTACTTTGATGACATTCTGATAACAGTGGGAGGGGAGCAGGAATTGGCCAAGAGGTTAGATCAGGTACTAACATTGTTTGAGAAAGCGGGGCTCAGGCTGAGAAAGGATAAAAGCGTATTTTTCGCGGAAGAGGTAGAGTTTTTGGGTTTTCGAATAACCCCTGAGGGCATTAAACCAGCTGAGTCCAAGGTAGCAGCAGTGAAAGATGCTCCTCGTCCCACCACCAAGCCCGAATTGCAGTCCTTCCTAGGATTCCTAAATTTCTATCACTCTTTCCTCCCGGGAAAGGCGTCCATTGCGGAACCATTACATAGACTACTCAAAAAGGATGCGGCTTGGCGGTGGGGGGGACAGTCAGGAATGGGCATTCCGGGGGCTCAAACAGCTTCTATCTTCCGAGGCTGTGTTGACCCACTTCAACCCAAAGAAACCCATTGTGCTGGTTTGCGATGCCTCACCAGTGGGGGTGGGGGCAGTCCTCTGCCACATGCTAGAGAGCGGGCGAGAAGCCCCAGTGGCATACTATTCGAGATCCCTGTCGAAGGCAGAGCGCAACTACTCGCAAACTGACAGGGAGGCCCGAGCGATCGTTGCAGGAACCAGGAAGTTCCACGACTTTCTCTATGGCAGGCCATTCAAAGTCATGACCGACCACAAGTCCCTCTTAGGAATCTTCACTACAGATAAGCCAACCCCACAGATCTTGTCCCCAAGGATGCTGCGATGGGCGATTTTCCTCAACACGTACCACGTACGCGCTGACCTACCGCCCTGGCAAGAAGATTAGTCATGCCGATGCCCTTTCCAGGTCACCCCTCCCACAGGCAGGGGATTCCGAGTGCGAGGTAGAACAGGACCACCAGGTGCTCCTGATTGAAGCCCTAGAGTCACCCCCAATCCTGCCAGCTGAGATTGCCAAGGCTACGGCGAAAGACAAGTCATTGACCCTAGTCAGTTCATGGGTACAGAAAGGCTGGCCGGCAAGCTCCCCTACGGAGGAATTCAGGATTTACAGTAGGCGGAGAGACGAGCTCTCCCTAGAAAGGGGCTGTTTACTCTGGGGGCAGCAGGTAGTAATCCCTGAAGTTCTGAGGTCCCGGGTGCTCAAGATGCTGCATATCAGCCACCCGGGAATCGTGCGCACCAAGGCGCTAGCTAGGAGTTACGTCTGGTGGCCCAAACTGGACACAGATATAGAACACATGGTAGGCACTTGCAAGAGCTGCCAGAGCACCCACCCCAAGGAGTCCCGACTTCCGCACAGAGAATGGGACATGGCCCGGGGTCCATGGTCACGTTTACACATGGATTTTGCGGGTCCTTTCAGAGGTACCCTTTTCCTCATAATAGTGGACTCCTACTCCAAGTGGTTGGAGGTAATTCCAATGGCCAGTACATCGTCAGCTGCAACGATTAAGCAATTACGCAAGGTATTCAGCTGTTTCGGTTTACCTGACGTTCTTGTGAGCGACAACGCCACAACCTTCACGCCAGCGGAGTTCCAGGGTTTCATAGAGATTAATAAAATTCGCCACATTACTGCAGCCCCGTTTCACCCTGCTACAAATGGTCACGCGGAACGCCTGGTGCGAACAACAAAGGACGCACTGCGTAGGATGGGCCCCGGGGAATTGAACCTGCAGCTCTGCCAATTCCTGTTAAGGTACCAAGTAACCCCCCTAGCGTCAAGGCTCTCGCCCGCCGAGCTTCTCATGCAGAGGAAACCCACCACGATTCTCTCAAGGTTAGACCCAACCAGGGTGGAGGACATGGGTAGAAACATAGAAACGGGGGGCACCAAGAGTTTTGAGATCGGCCAGCCAGTACATTGCCAAAACTACGCGGCTGGCGGCCCAACTTGGGTACCAGGAATAGTGGTCGGACAGACGGGGCCAGTCTCCTACAATGTCGAGACAGGCACAGGGCTCCTCTGGAGGAGGCACGCCGACCAACTCAGAGGCAGAGTAGTGGGAAGGCAAGACGTGAGTGACCAAAGGGAGCAGTCAGCGTTAGGGTTCTCCCCCACCCGCTTATCCCAAGGGGGAGACACAGGCCACAGGGGGGAGGCAAATGATACAAACCCGCATTCTTTGGACACGCTGGGTAACAAGGACAATTTAGAAGAGAGAGATTTTGAGGAATTGTTAGATTTTGAGTTAGGGGACCGGGGGGATTTTTTGGAGTGGTCCCCCACCCATCCAAGTGAGGAGCGGGGTTTTTCTTTAGTCCCTGGAGCCCCCGGTCTCACATCCCTGGAGTTTACTCCCACACATAGACCTCCCCAATCCCCAGCTCACGACTCGCAGCCAACTGCTAACGAGTCACGTTCCTCCAATGCAGGAACTCCGGCCCGGAGTGCGGCCACACCTCGCCCAAAGCGAAAGTGCGGAAAGCCTCAATGGCTAAAGGACTTCGTCCTCACCTAGGGGGGAGGGATGTTATGTACTGAATGGTTTGTGACAAGTACCCCTTTAATGGATTGTATCAGGCAATTGTATCTATTGTAAGCAATCATTGACTCGTTGTAACAAGCTGTTAAAAACAATGCTGCTCCTGCAGTAGCAGCGTTAGCCACAGGACACTCATTCACCTGAATACCTGAAGGGCAGGAAACTACTGCCGCACTGCATCTGGAGAAGATGGGCGTGACGTCTCATGACGTCATGCGGACAGTAACCAATGAACTATCACCCGGGCTATTCAAAATGTACTATAAATAAGGCTGTTTGGTCCACCTGTAACTCATGTTCACTTTGACTACAATGCAATAAAGTCGGTTTTAGCCCTTACTGCGGCTCCTGCTTGTCTTCTGTGCAAGACACCAAAGAGATCTTCTGCTATTACCAGTTTTAAAAAACCCATATTGATTTGTATACTTACCTGTTATGCTAATCAATCACTCTGTATCTCTGTACCTGATGTGTATAAATTGATGCAATGAAATCTCACTACTATGTCTGATGAAGTGGACTTGATCCACAAAATCTCACATTAAAATACAGCAGAGAAGTAAGTAAGGTGGTGGTGGTGGTGGTTGTCTTTAGCTTAACATACATAGAAGTTTTTAAATAAGGTTAGGAAAAGGCTGCTGTTTTTAGCCAAAGAGCCAGCACTGTCTGTGTCTGCAATGTTTCCATGGACATATGGCAGGCATCACTAGACACCGGAGTGCATGTAATGCTGTTTACCTTCCTACTGAAGTGGTACCTATTTATCTCCTTGTAGTTTCTTTCTTTCGAACTGCTAGGTTGGCAGGTTGGTAGGAGCTGGGACAGAGATGGAAATTCACTCCATCATGCAGTACTTGGGTCTTGAATTGTTGGTCTGTTGACCTTCCAGTTGTCAAGTTCAGTGTCTGAACCACTGAGCTACCGCAGTCCCCCAAATAAGGTTAGAACATTTTTATAAAAAGTGCTTTAACCTCATTTCAAAGCAGGTTTGAATCTCTCTGAAGTAGCACACTCCTTAGGAACTATCTGAAACAGGCACACAACCTAAGTAGCTGTAGTAATAAGGCCTTAGAATCTCTGGCTGTAAGCCTAAAGGAGAATGCAAGATAAACACCTGGCTTTAAACATTTGCTAATGAGTTTAACCTTCAGCGTCTATTGACAATCAGTTATAACAGTTAGCCCAAAACACATACTAGCATGGCTACATTTAATTTTTTTTTATTTATGGACTCTAAGTCACTTTATTTATTTTTCTAATTTGCATTGCTGCCCAACTCCAAAGACTCTGGGCAGCTCACAGAAAATAAAACCAATGGCAATTTTAAAAAAGCAAGAAAAACCCATTAAAAACTACTGACAAAAGTTTTAAAAAGATAAAAAGCTTAAAAGAGAGAGAGTGTGTTCTACTAAATTAGCCAGTAGGCCGGGGTTACTATGTCACTGGTGCTCCACACCTGCCCTGCCAGCCAGGTTTTTAACCCTTTCTTGAAGGGCAGCAACTCTTTTTGGTGACGCAGCTCAATTGGCAAGAGGTTCCATAGGGCCAGAGCAGATACTGAGAAGGCCCTCTTTCTGGTCCTAGAGAGATGTGCCCCTCTAGCAGATGCCACAATGAGAGAGCCTCTCTGGTCTGCTCTGATGCGATGGTCAGATGTTATTGGGGTGATGCGGTCCCTTAAGTATGCCGGCCCACTACCATATAGGGCTTTAAAGGTAATTACCAGCACCTTGAATTGCACCCAGTGCAGCCCCTGAAGCAGTGGCGAGGCACAGGCATAATGCCCACACACCATCACACACCCCCCCCCCCCCGAGCATCAACTTTCACTAAAGGCACAGCCACTCTGCCCACAGGGCCATTGCCCATTGTTGCCCATCCAGAAAAAATATTCACCCACCCACATCTAGAATCCTGGCTATGGCCCTGTCTGCCCACCATCCTATCCCACAAAATTTCAGATGGCTGAAGTACAACCTCTAGTTCCTTGGATGCTGTTTAATCCTGGTTATTGTCACAGGAGTTCCCTTAAGTTCAAGTCCTCGAAGGAAGGTGGGGAAAGCAAACGTCCAGCTAGGGTGTGCCATTTGCATGGAGTGCCTGAATAGATGAGAAGCAGGATGTGGGTTCTGGGACCTCTCCCAGCCTAGCCTCTCCCCAGCAGGCCTTTTCTTACAAGCTTTTCTTATCCTGTGGTTGCAGAGCAATAGAAGTCATTGCAGGAGAGGGAAGAGCTCAAGTTCTCAGCATTTTTGCAGGCCAGCCAAGTCGGATGAGAAGATGAGAACACCTTGCACAGTTCCAGGTTTAAATCCCCAGGGCCCATATGCCATAGGGGGCTTTACCCCATCGGGGGTGATCCAGAACCCCAGAAACTCTACCTCATTTGCGTAGAATACACACTTGTCCCTTCTCAGGCGTAACCCAGCCCTTTCGAACTCAGTCAGGACCCGGTCTAACCTCTGGGCTAGCTCTGACTCATCCCCAGCTGTAATCAATACATCGTCGAAGTATGGCAACACCCCTGGGCATCCCTTAAGTAGGAGTTCCACAAGCGCCTGAAATATACCGGGAGCTGAGTTCACGCCGAACTGGAGGTGTGTCACCTTAAACGCACCCTTGTGTGTAACTATCGTCTGGGCAGCTGCGGCCGCAGGTGTGACTGTTAACTGCTGGTACGCCTGTGCTAGGTCCAGCTTTGCAAAATACCTCCCCCATGTAACTTGGCCAGCAAGTGGCTAACTACCGGCACCAGGTAGGCATTGGGGCAGATTGCCTTATTGATAGTACACTTGTAATCAGCACAAATCCTAACCTTCCCCGTTAGATTTCATGGCAGTTACAATCGGTGTCTCCCACTCTGCAGAATCCACCGGAACCAAAATCCCCTGACCCACCAGTTTGTCCAATTCTGCCTCTATTTTGTCCTTTAGTGCGAAGGGCACTCTGCGCGGCTTGAGGCGCACAGGGTGGATGGAAGGGTCCATATCAAAGTCCACAGGTGGCCCCTTGTACTCCACAAGTCCTTTCCTGAAGACTGCCGGGTGTGCGTTGCACACGTCTTTGAAGGGGTCGCCTCGGATGGCGTTGATTCCAGTCAATGCAATTCCCAGCGGTTCAAACCATTGGGTCTCCAGGAGACAACTGGACCCCCCCTTCAGGACCACTAAGGGTAACTTCCTAGTGAAGTTCTTGAACCGGACGGTGAAATCCCCCACCCCCAGGACTGGGATGTAATTTCCCTGAACATCCCACAGGTTTGTTTTGAGGGCTCAAAGTTTGGGGTGGTTCCTAGGGGGTATTCACAGAAACTCAGTCTGCGAGACAATGGAGTAGGCAGTCCCTGAGTTCACCTCCATCTTCATCTGGACCCCCTGCAACAGTACCTTACAAAAGAAGCAGGTGCACCGGTCCGACACACGTCTCACCACTGTGTCTCCTGCATGCACCTTCTGCATCTTCCCAATGCCCTCGTCCTTCTGGCAGCTGGTCCGGTCAGGGTCTCGGCATCTGCGTTGTCTGCACACGTTCGCAATGTGGCCCAAACGCCCGCAGTTGTGGCACTCTGCCTTCTTGAAGGGGCACCGCTTCTGGTCTTGTGTGGCCCCGCACCCCTCGCAGCGTCTGCTTGCTTCAGCGGTGTCTCTCCTCTCAGAAGTTCTTTTCCTCACCTTCTGGACCTCGGGTTCGCTTTCACTCTCGCTGAGGTTGGATGAGGACATGGCAGCGGCTGCCGCGGCTCTCGGTTCTTGCTCCCTGCAAGATGAACAGCTGTGGGCCTGCACAGCAGATGACGGGTTTCCTGAGGCTGCAGTTCTCGCCCGGCATGCCCGCATTCAGTCCTTTACCACCTCTGCAGCCTGGGCAGCCCGCAGGACCTGCTCAAATGTGATGTCCTCGTCCCAGGCCAACAGTTTCTGCTGGGCCTCCTCATCCCGCATGCCGAGTAGGAGGCGGTCTCCTAGCGCCTCAGCCAGGAAGGTTCCCCACTAGCAAGGGATGGCTGCCAGTCTCAGCATGGCGACATACTCCGCCACACTTTCTCCAGGCCATTGGTCACACCGGTGGAAGGCCAGTCATGCCGGGAACACGGACACCTTCGGGCGGAAATGTGGCCGCAGCACAGCGAGGATTTCGCTGACGGGTACCAACCTTAGGGCCCTTGGCATTAGAAGGTTCCTTGCCAGTTCCAGGGTTGGCAATCCGCACTGAGCCAGTAGACAGGCTCGTCTTTGCACTTCACCCTCGATGTTCTCTGCATCCATGGCAAACAGGAACTGCTCCTTGTAGAGGTCCCATGACTCAGGCTTAGAGGTGTTGAACGAAGCAAGGGTAACTCTGTGGGAAGCCATTATCCCACCTTCATTGCCAATTTGATGTAGGTAGATTGATTGCAGATGGAGCCAGCAGGCAGGCCAAACACTTCTTTATTGCAGCATGGTCAATCTGTACATAACCAAATGGTGGAGATGCAGTTCCTTATATACCAAACATTGCATTTGAATTTCCCCCCCCCCCCCAAAGGCACTCATTGGTTGCGGTAGCAGTGACATCATTAGGGACAAACTGCGTACCATCCTAAGGTTCTCCTAACCTAACTAAGTTTAATTGCATACCTTCCTAAGGATCACCTATAGCGGGGAGGTTTCCTGCGCTAGTTGCTGATTGGGTGATTGGGGTCGCATGGGCTGAGCTTCCTCAGCTGCGCTATGGCTGGCAGCTGAGTTGCGTGTGGTGACAGATGAGTTACTTGCATACACAACACACACACTGCTTCCTTGCTTGCCAGCCTGGAGGAGCTGCATGGCGTGACTGAAGGAGGGGTCCAGGTTGTCCTTCTTTCTCACACTCAGCCAAAGCAGCCCCTAACGGCGGTTCATAGCAGGGTGGATATTGTAAGGCTTACAACATCCACCCTGCTGTGGAGTGCCAGTAGGGACACACCAAGCCAATCAGAAGAGACAAGGATTGAGGTGGCAGTGGTGGCGGTGGCGGAAGCAGTGACTGGAGCGAGGGTGTGGGCCACATGAAATGGTGCCACAGGCCAGGTATGGCCAATGGGGCATAGGTTGAGATCCCCTGGCCAATAGCTATAAAAATAGGCTTTTGATCTGGGTGAAAAAAAAAAACAAGTTATATATAATTGTTCTTAATGAAGGGAATTGTTGCACAATACTGTTTAGATGACAGATGAGTCAGGAGTTCTTATCTAGAAGATCAAAGAATAATGATTTTGTGAAATGAAATGGAGATAATGAGTTTTGTTTCTCCACCAGAGTTTCAGGAATAAAGCTCTGGCTAATGGAAGGAATTTTACTTCAGTTCCATTAAGATATGACTGCAAAGAAAGTTAGTGGCACTTTCAAGTACCCACAAAATATAAAGCCTCTTTCTTCCTCAATCTTTTATGCCATCATCAACATGCCCTTTCCCACCCCTTTTGCCAACATTCAAATCCCTTTATTTTTTTTAAAAAAAAGTTTAACAAGTGAAATAGTGCTGAACTGACAAGACATGGTAAACATTTGAACTAATGCTGTATCACTTTAGAGCTATAGATACAGTACTGAAATAGAAGGATTTTTTTTAAATATACCTTGGAGTCATTATTCAGTGAGGAGTCAGTACATTGGTAGACATCTCTGAAATTCCACACATGCAAATGGTCTTGAGAAATCAAGTCCATTTGCATGTGGGTTTTTTAGCCATTTGGATATCATGTCACTTGCTGGCTTGATGGATCATGACATGTGCCCTCTGTGAGAGGATGGAGTATAACCTGTGGTTTTTTATGCTTTGCTCTTTGACCTCTTCTAAAATGGTGATTTCAAATGTGAACCTCATGGGCTACCTTGTGGTGGAGAGGAAATGGAACCTATTGTGTGATTGTTGTGTATGGAATGTAACTGCTGCATTATACCTTTAAGATGAATGTAACTACTTCAGGAAAAGAATGTATCCTTTAACAATCTGTAATAGAACACTATGTATCTCAGCTGTATGAGAATGTGAGCTTGCTACCAGAGAGGGAAGCAACGAGCATTCAGCTCACATGGTACAAATTCCCCAACCATCTCCAGCTGCGGGAAACATTCCCGCCACGACACACCTGGACAAGAAGGGCGTGACTCCGGATGATGTCACACCGACAGTAGCCAATAGGCTACCGTGTAGCCACATTCAAAATGTATAGTCACCATATAAAAGGAGCTGTATCACCACCATTACCTCGTGTTCGTACTGTATGCCATGCAATAAAGATGTGTTAAGCCTTGTATGGCTGCTTCTATTGTCTTGATTCCCTGAACACCAAATTGGTGACGAGGATGGGATATGGCTTCCCATGGGATCAAGAGACCACCGAGTTTCGACATCAAGCATCTGGAGCAATGGGAATTGTTTGAGATGCACTTTCGGAGCGCGCTGGCGGTTGCCAACATCACAGATGAGGGGAAGAAACATGTCCACCTCATCACAATGCTCGGGTACCCGGCCATGAAGCTCCTGGTGAACCTAATGGCACCGAGAAAGGTAGAGGAGGTCCCGGTAAAGCAACTCCTGGCAGCGTTGTGGGGGCATTTTCAGCCAACTGTCTCCATCTTCACGGCCTGAGCTGCATTCTGGAGAAGGGCACAGAACCCGGGAGAATACGTGGCAGACTATGCGGCGGTCCTCCGCCTGGCTGCAGGTCCATGTGATTGGGAAAACTTAGAGATTGCCCTCAGGGACTGCATGCTTTGCGGTCTGTGGGATGAAGAGACCCAATGGAAGCTCATGAACCGGGGCCACGAGCTGACTCTCCAAGAGGTACTGAAACAAGCGCAGGCGGCTGAAGCAACGAGGGCCGGGGTTAAACTGTTCAGGGCAAAGCTTCCTCCACTTGAAGGTGCAACTGCCCCAGTACAGGTGGCCTGGCGGAATCCACACACCCCAATTTCACCCCCTCTTCCGCGGAAATCTCAACATGCTCCAGCGAGATGAAGACGTCCAAAAGGTCCAGAAGGGGATGGCCGAGATGCGGAGCAAGGGAAGCCCCTGCTGCGACGGCTGCAGAGCGTCCAACGACCAAAGTAGATGCCCGTTCCGGAAAGCCGAATGCCACAACTGCGGACGATGGGGCCACATCACCAAGGTATGCAGGCGACGGTGAGGGGAGAACAAGGGTCCGGCAGAATGTCCACCTAGGAGATCAGACGGAGTTGGCAGGGTCTCCGACGACAGTGACTCGGAAGTGCACCTCGTGTATTGACGGGTCTTTGACAACGACAACACAGCCGTTCACAGCGTGTCCTTGGGGCATCCCCATTTTTTTTGATGAGGTACTGTTGCAAGGGGTCCCAGTTAGGATGGAGATAGACCCGGGGTCATCCTACTCCATTATCTCCCAGAGGGAGTTCCTGTGCATTCCCCCCAATGCGTGACCAAAACTTAAAGCCCTAAAGACTCATTTGCAGGATGTTCAGGGCTGTGGGATCCCAGTGTTGGGGGTGGGGGAATTCAAGGTCCAATTCAAACAATACACGGAGAAGCTGCCCCTAGTAGTTCTTAAAGAGGGGGCATGCTATCTCCTGGGAAGACAGTGGTTCAAGCCCCTGGGAATTGCAATAGCAGGCATCCATGCCGTCGGGGCCGACCCAATCCAAGACGTGTGCAATGCACACCTGGCAGTATTCAAGAAGTGGCTTAGAAAGTTCAAGGGTCCCCCAGTTTCGTTCGACCTGGACCCAGAAACCCAAGGAGGGTCCCATTCGCCCTCAAGGACAAGTTGGAGACATTACTGGACAAACTGGTGGGCCAGGGGATTTTGGTTCCAGTGGACTCTGCGGAGTGGGAAACCCCTATTGTGACTGTGTTAAAGCCTAATGGAGAGGTTAGAATTTGTGCAGATTATAAGTGTACAATTAACAAGGCAATCTGCCCAAATGCATACCTGGTGCCGGTAGTTAGCCACTTGCTAGCCACATTACACGGGGGAAAGTGTTTCACTAAATTGGATTTGGCGCAGGCGTACCAGCAGCTGACTGTAACTCCAGCTGCCGCCGCTGCGCAAACGATTGTAACCCACAAGGGGGCTTTTAAGGTCACGCGCCTGCAGTTCGGCATAAATTCGGCCCCCGGGGTCTTCCAGTCCCTCGTGGAGCATCTGCTTAAGGGGCTCCCAAGAGTTCTCCCATACTTTGATGATGTATTGATAACAGGGGGGAGTGTGTCGGAACTGGCTAAGAGACTGGACAAAGTTCTGACAATGTTCGAGAAAGGGGGGCTGAGACTGAAGAGGGACAAATGTGTGTTTCTTGCAAGGGAGGTGGAGTTCCTGGGATTCAAAATAACCCCTGATGGTGTAAAGCCCTCTGAGTCGAAGGTTGCGGCCATCCAAAATGCCCCTTGCCCCACCGCAAAACCGGAGTTTATTTATTTATTTTATTTATTTATTTATTTATTCAATTTATATCCCGCCCACTCAACACAAGGCCGACTCCGGGCGGCTAACAACATAAACGTAACCCCAGGGCAACCCAAGGAGTTTACAAATGTAAATACAATATTCACAAATACAATAATAAATACAACATTTCAAATATATAATCACAATCCTAAAAACAGTTAAAACAGTAAAAACAAATTAAGACTACCCACCCCCTAAAAAGCAGGGGCTGCAGGATCGAAAGGCACCATGGGGAAGAGTTCCTCTACACCAACCACCCCATGGTGTTTACCCTTCCACCTGCACCCCACACTTGACCCGCCAGCCAGGTTTCAAGTTGCAGTCATTTCTAGGCCTCCTGAACTTCTACCATTCCTTCTTGCCAAGGAAGGCATCCGTTGCGGAGCCACTACATAGGCTTCTCAAGAAAGATGTGGTTTGGCAGTGGGGAGACAGTCAGGAGAAGGCTTTTAAAGAGTTAAAGCAGTTGTTATCCTCAGACACGGTCCTGACCCATTTCGATCCAAGGAAGCCGTAGTTTTGGTCTGTGACACCTCACCAGTGGGGGTGGGGGCGGTGTTGTGCCACGTGTTGGGAAACGGGCGGGAAGCCCCGGTGGCATATTACTCCAGATCACTTTCAAAGGCGGAGCAAAACTATGTGCAAACAGACAGGGAGGCCCTCGCCATAGTCGCAGGGACAAAGAAATTCCATGACTTCCTGTATGGTCGGCCATTCACTATTGTGACCGACCACAAGCCACTGCTGGGCATTTTCACCACAGGCAAGCCCATGCCACAGATTCTGTCCCCCAGATTGCTCCGTTGGGCCATTTTTCTCAATGCCTACCAGTACATGTTGGCCCACCGCTCGGGCAAAGACATTAGCCATGCGGAAGCCCTTTCCAGGTCGCCCCTGCCCCAAATAGGAGACCCTGAGTGCGAGGTGGAGAGAGATCATCAGGTGCTCCTGATTGAAGCCCTAGACTCGCCCCCGATAGTACCCGAAGACCTCGTCAAATCCACAGTGAAGGATAAGACCCTGTCCCTAGTTAGCTCCTGGGTACAGAAAGGGTGGCCATCGATTCCCCCCACAGAGGAATTCATGGCATATTCCAGAAAGAGGGTTGAACTCTCCACAGAGAGGGGCTGCCTCCTTTGGGGTCAGCAGGTGGTCATTCCTGAGGCATTGAGGTCGAAAGTGCTCAAGCTACTGCACATCAGCCACCCAGGGATTGTACGCTCTAAAGGTCTGGCCAGAAGCTATTTCTGGTGGTCCCAAATGGACGCTGACATAGAGCACATGGTCGGCACTTGCGAGAGTTGCCAAAGTTCTCGACCCGAAGAGTCCCGACTTCCGCACAGAGAATGGGACACAGCCCAAGGACCGTGGTCTCGGGTGCATGTAGATTTTGCCAGTCCTTTCAGGGGCTCCCTTTTCCTATTAATAGTTGATGCATACTCCAAATGGTTGGAGGTTATTCTGATTTCCAGCACCTCATCAGCCGCAACTGTAAAGCAGTTGCGCAAGGTGTTCAGCTGTTTTGGCCTGCTGGACATGCTTGTGAGTGACAACACCAGTACCTTCACGTCTGTGGAATTTCAGGCATTCATTGAGAGGAATGCCATTCGGCACATTACCTCCACCCCCTTTCATCCCGCAACAAACAGCCAGGTAGAATGCCAGGTGCAGACCACAAAAGACGTCCTATGGCATATGGGCCCCGGGGATTTAAACCTGCAACTGTGCCAGTTTCTGCTATGCTACAGGTCGACCCCTTTGGCATCAGGACTCTCGCCTGCTGAGCTCCTCATGCGCAGGAAGCCGGTAACACTTCTTAACCGGCTGGATCCAACCAGGGTGGAGGACAAAGGGAGGAACATAGAAATGGGAAACACCAAAAATTTTGAGATAGGAGAGCCCGTACATTGCAGGAATTACGTGGCCGCAGGGCCGACTTGGGTCCCGGGAGTAGTCATTGAGCAGGCGGGGCCAGTTTTGTACTGTGTAGAAACCAGCACGGGCCTACTCTGGAGAAGGCATGCCGACCAACTCAGGCGACGGGTTACCGACAGGCAGGGCTCAGACACTCAGCCACAGAATTCAACTTTAGGGTCCTCCCCCACCCGTTTATCCCAAGGAGGAGACACAGGGTACCCCTCGGGTACAAATGCAGATCCTCGGTCCTCACCTGGGGGGGGAGGAGGATACTTTGGAAGAAAGGAATGAGTTTGAGAGCGTGGAAGAGTTTGATTTTGATTTTCAAAACCGGGGTTTTTTCGCTGAGTGGTCCTCCACCCGTCCGAGCAAGAAGAAGGGTTTTGATTTAATCCCAGGTGCCCCCAGTTTCTCAGGGCTGGAATTCACCCCCAGTTCCACACATTCCCAGCCAGGGGCTGCGCAACCACAACCGCACACCCCCATTTCCCCACACTCCCAGCCAGGGGCTGCGCAACCGCGGCAAGCTGCTAATGAGTCTAACTCTCCCATTGCAGGGCAAGAGCCAAGCGAACAGAGAAGCGCTAGTGCCCCCAAACCAAGCCCAGCAGCCGCACACCCCAAGCGCACATGCGGAGAACCATATTGGATGAAGGACTTCGTCTCATCCTAGGGGGGAGGGGTGTTGTGTATGGAATGTAACTGCTGCATTATACCTTTAAGATGAATGTAACTACTTCAGGAAAAGAATGTATCCTTTAACAATCTGTAACAGAACACAATGTATCTCAGCTGTATGAGAATGCGAGCTTGCTACCAGAGAGGGAAGCAACGAGCATTCAGCTCACATTGTACAAATTCCCCACCCATCTCCAGCCGCGGGAAACATTCCCGCCATGACACACCTGGACAAGAAGGGCATGACTCCAGATGATGTCACACCAACAGTAGCCAATAGGCTACCATGTAGCCACATTCAAAATGTATAGTCACCGTATAAAAGGAGCTGTATCACCGCCATTACCTCGTGTTCGTACTGTATGCCATGCAATAAAGATGTATTAAGCCTTGTATGGGTGCTTCTATTGTCTTGATTCCCTGAACACTAAAGTGATTGACATGTCTTGCTGTAACATCATTGGTTGGAGTCCCTGAGAAGGAGGGCCAAAGGGGAGGAGCTCTAACTCACACAAAGGGCGGGTGGGAGGCCCATCCCTTAAAGAAGCAGTTTGCTGTATTTCTTTGATTTGATTTGCTTTTTCAGGACTGTATCTTTGGTGTTCAGAAATTTGAGATGGCAAGCATTGAAAGTGAAATACAGCTCTTTATTTGGAGGGTCTGAACACAACTTGGATGGGGGGAAAAAAACATGGACTTTTATACACACACAGAAAGATACATTTACAGCAGGAACAATGCTGATTGTTTAATTAACCTATGTACAGTTCTTAATCCCTTCATTTGCATGAAATGGATACATAGCATGCCTGTCAAACTTCAAACTGCGCGCTCTCCGAAATATCGTGATACTTCGCAATTTGCCAAGATCTCGTGGCTGTCAAAGAGCGACACTGTTTGACAGCTGTTTGCGCAGGAACTCGGCGGTTTGAATATTTGACATGTTGGTAAAACACAGTTAACATACATAACAGTATCCTGATTTGCTATGCTTACAATATATTTCTAAAATGCCTGAAGAGACTATGGAGTGATTTCCTGGCTCAATGCTACCTTATCTGATGCCTGGGTGTCCAGCCAGGGGGCTGCAACTCAGAAGGACAATGGGGCCTG
Source organism: Bradypodion pumilum (assembly GCA_035047305.1). NCBI lineage: Eukaryota > Metazoa > Chordata > Lepidosauria > Squamata > Chamaeleonidae > Bradypodion > Bradypodion pumilum. The sequence continues at coordinate 266,153,983 of JAWDJD010000001.1, read as the reverse complement.
CCAGAGAGGAAGGCTTCCTATCATCATACCCTCCACTTTCACCTTGCCCAAGGGATCCAATGGAGGGTACTTTGTTAAGTTTTAGTATCAGCCTAACATGGTTGAGAAGGGATGGGCAACACTGCCTAGTTAGACCACTAAAATACCTTTTTAAAAAATGTATTGCAGTTGTAGTCTTTACAAATGTGAACAAAAGGTAGGAAAAGGAATAGGGTTCATTTATGACACCTGGATACATTAATCAATGATTTGAAAGGAGTGATATAGAGATCACACAAACCAAAAGCAAGACAGAATAATGTGACTGAAAATGCTACAAAAACACATGACCTGCTGGCCAAATGAAATATACTACACACTCATGTCAAACATGGGATCTACTCATAATTAACATCAATACAGAATAAATACTGAAAGGAACAGCAAGAAACAGTGAACTAAGCACTTCTTTAGTTTTAGTTTGGTGCATAAAATTTAAGAAGGTCTTGTGGAACGTTTAAAATTCTCGTTTATTGTCTAGAAGATTTTAGCTCTATGCTGTCCTTAGATATCCAGATAGGCTTAATGTGTGAGAAGGGTTAGTTTCTATCATGCGCCTGCATAGTCAGGGACTCTTTTGCCCACCCTACAAATTTCAAAGGAAGGGATGGCAGTGAAGCGGCCTATGGTTAGGGATGGTTTCAGGGGGAGGAGCTTAGGCGACCATTTGATGGGTGCGCCATTCCTGCTTAGGAATCCTTTGAGAGAGGATGTATTTTCTTCTCTCTTGGAGGCTCTTTTTGGATTGTTGGTTATGTCTCAGAAGAGGGGTGCCGCTACGGTTGGTGGGGAGGATTCTGTTCCTCCTAAGAAAGGGTGGGGTGGAGGGCTCAGATTCCTCAGACAATGATCTGACACCTGACTTTGGGCCTTATGTTGCCCAGCTTCAGGCCTTGGAGGCTGAGGAGGGCATCCCTCCTTCTCTGCTACTCTTTTCTTCGCTCAGGTCTGGTCGATTGAGATTGGGTCAGGCTGACCAGGTGAAAGCGTTTATGGAGGAGTTAAGTTCAAGGCTGTCAATGTTGGAGTCATGGACGACCTCATCCCAGGTTCAGCTTGCCACCCCGCAGTCTGAGGCAAGCGGACCAACAGTGGAGGGGGCGGCAGTTCTGGCTGGGCCCAGCCAGGATGCAGTGGAGGCTTTCACCGATGAGGCCAGCGGTGCAACAGAGGAGACCTCGGCTGGGGGGGGCACTGACATCCTCCAGTTCCTCTGGTCTTGCAGAAGCACTCCACAATGGGGCCCCTTTCTGGGGCTGCCTCCACAGACCAGGAGTGAGTCCGCTGTTGGTGGGGGGTGGGGGTGGGGGTGGGGGGTGGTTCGCACAGCAGGTGTTTCTCCTACAGGCAATAATCAGTGGCCCTAGACAAACATTGTAGGATGCCTCCAACAAGGCTTTAACATGGGACGATGTGGCCATGTCTGTCACCCAGCTATTCTTATTTATCAGGTGCTCCAATACGGATCAGCTGGGTTCAGGACAGTGTCTTATGCTCTTCACTTGTTCCATCTTGGAGTTATGCCCTGTTCTTGCTGTGTGGCATTTGATGTTGCTCAGGGGTAGTGGTGGGGGTGTATTTTTAGGCATGCATCAGGTGACCCGCTCACAAAACTCCAGTTCTGGGTCATCACTTCAAGGGCCATGGAGAGGGCTAACATCAAGGGATTTAACATCTACATGAAGCCGCTGGGGGAGATCATTCGTTCCCATGGGGTGCAGTACCATCTGTACACGGATGACACTCAGTTGTACATCTCGGCCCGTGGGGACCCCAGCGATGCTGTCAAAGTCCTATCTGGATGTCTGAGGGCCATGGGGGTCTGGATGGGGGCCAATGGGTTACAACTGAATCCTAGCAAGACTGAGTGGCTATGGGTTCAGGATCCTATGCCATTCCGGGAGCTGCCATCCTTGGTCTTGGATGGGGCTATTTTGCCCCAGACAGACCCAGTGCACAACTTGGGGGTCCTCCTGGACTCACGGCTGCTTCTAGAAGAGCAGGTGGCAGTGGTGGCCAGGAGGTCCTTTGCACAACTTTGTGTAATACGCCAGTTGCGCCCGCTTCTGGATAGGAACTCCTTGCTTACGGTCACACATGTCCTGGTCACCTCCAGACTAGACTATTGCAATGCGCTCTACATGAGGCTACCTTGATGACCATTCAGAGGCTGCAGCTGGTCCAGAATGCAGCAGCCTGGGTGGTGATGGGGTGTGGACGTTATGCCCATGCCTCACCCCTGCTCCGGGAGCTGCACTGGTTACCTGTTTGCCTCCGAGTGCAATTCAAGGTGCTGGTTATGACCTTTAAAGCCCTATATGGTAGTGGGCCGGGATACCTAAGAGTCCGCATCGCCCTGAGGACATCTGTCCGTCCAACCAGAGCAGACCGGAGGGGCTCCCTAATTGTTCCATCAGCCAGGGGCCCCCACCTCTCTGGCACAAGAAAAAGGGCCTTTTCTGTGTTTGCTCTGGCCCTTTGGAACCTCCTAACAGTAGAACTACGCCTGCAGATGGAGTTGCTGCCCTTCAGGAAAGGACTTAAGACCTGGCTGGCAGGGCTGGTGTGGAGCCCTGAAGGCAATGTGGCTCCTGCTCATTGGCTCTTATCATGAAATGTATCTTCTTTCTGCCTCTTGGGGTGGGTGGGATTTTTTTATGTGGGTTAGGGGTTTAATCTGTTTTTATGTGGGTTTTTTAAAGTATGTGAGCCACCCTGAGTCGGGTTCCCCCTGAGTGGACAGTGAACAAATTGAAATATTAAATTAAATATTAAATATTAAGGGATGGAAGTTTGCATCATACTCTTTCCATATCAGTGCAGCTTCCATGATCATGGTGCTTGGGTATGAGCCAGTCACCATCAAGCAGGCCAGCATGATTAGCCTGAAGTTTTCTTCATCATTTCAGAAATGTTACCCACAAGGAAGATTATCTCCACTCCAATGGGAGGCTTGGAATGGTCTAGGCTGTAATTAGTCTTCAAAAAAACAGAAAGTCATTTATTCATGTTCAACAATAGGATTTCAGTAGCCCTTCCAAAACCCTTCCGCGATATGTGTGGCTTTTCAAATAAATTTTCATCAGGGATCTATGATACACTATATAAAAGAAACTTCATGAGATATTATAAACAACCATTATGCGTAAAATTAATATTGAGTCACGTTAATGAAACACCCTTAATAATATTCAATAAAAGAAAACACCTGTATGTTTAAATAAAGTTTTTTTACGCATTCTTAGCCTAAACAGCATTTACTCTTCTGTGCTGGTGAACGTTAAACAATGTTTCAAATAAAGCTAATCATATACTCTACAGTCTACATGCAACACTCCAGCTAATTATCATAAAGAAATGATCTTCTTAAAGGAAACAAGAAAGCTCTAATTCCATGTTGAGCCCTCGGTGGTGGACAGTGTCGAACCTATGAATGAAGAACGCTTTGCGTTACAATAATCTATTTTCAAAATTAACCCTCGTATATGGGACAGGATGGATTGTCTCTAAAACTTTTACGTATAATGGTTGTTTATCTTGTGAAGTTTCTTTATATATTGTATCATAGATCCCTGATGAAAACTTATTTGAAAAGCCACACATATCGTGGAAGGGCTTTGGATTACCGTACATTTATTGGATTATCGCACTATTATTTGGACTTCTGCAATCCTATTGTTGAAGATGAATAAATGATTTTCTGTTTTTTGAAGACCATTTTCGGAATGGTTGTTATCTCAGTATTCATTGGATCACCGTTCAGCCCATTTCTTGGTTTTACTAGGCTGTAAGTAAACAGCAGAATGGCAGAGGTTGTCCTTGAAGTTGGGGGTAAGTTTCTTTCCTAGCCAGGTACCCAGAGAGGCAAGAGAGATTTGTTCAGGACTGATGCGGAGACCCTATCCTCAAAAGTTAAGGACATTTTCATCAGGGATTTGTGCAGGGGCTTGTTGGAGTGTCTGTAGGGTAGGGGACCTCAGTCAGGTCACCTTTCCCTCCGGCCATGGCGGGTAGTGCTGGGGGGCTGGGTGAGTCCGGGGAGGATCTGATGCTCCCAGCTTAGTGGTAGTTGGAGAGCTGGGAGGGGCTTTACATCTGGCCCAGGTCTTGCAGCTGTTGTCCAGGTCTCATCAGCTGGAGCGGCCATCTGGTGATTGGATGGTTTGGACTCACCTGGAGTTTCTTATTTCCAAGTTGGGGTTCCCTGCTGCCCGCACCACTGCAGCCCCTGCTAGGCTTTCTGGATACTTTGTTACTTTGCTGTTTTGATATTTACTGTTGTTTATAATAAAGATGGCCCTAGTTTAGACCACTTTGCTGTTGTCTGTCTGTTTATTTGGATGGGTGGGCAATGGACAGTGTAAAGCCATAGCTCTGAACAGGGAAGACACACCAGTCCATGAAGTTTCTCAATGCAAGGTAGAAAATGGAGAAACTGAGCTCCTGGTTTTCACTGAAGGGCTTCACAGATTGACAAATCTTCCTTCTTCAGACTTGTTAATTCGCATGGGCAACGTGATGGTGGAAAGGGCAAGGAATACTCATGCTTCCTCTTCATGCATTTTGCCCATCTAGATATCAGGCTAATGAACAGAACTACTGCCTCCAGTATTTTAATGCAATTTTCTAACCTGTCCAAAGTAAGCACAATTATCTTTTACGAAAGCATTCTCTATCTTCCTTAAACTATGGTAATTCAATTTTGACTTTCCACCCTACATTATAAAAAAAAATCCCTGTTGTTAGCATAGCAAAGCTAAGGAAGGCTCTGTTATGACGAAATATTCCTTTTGCCTGCTTTGTGTATTTTTCACCTTTGCATAAAAATGCCAGAGGCACTTTAGCTTTTGCCTCCATTCTCCAAATTTATTATTAATCTCTTTAGACCATACCTGTCAACCATCCCGATTTGGCTGGGAAAATCCCGAAATTTGACGTCGATTGACATCATAAACTGCCCCACGCTGCCAAAACCCCGTAATTTGGCAGTGGCAGAAAACGCTTTCCACACATGCGCGGAAGCACTACGCCGCTTGCGCAGCCCCTACTTTTACCCTGACTTACATAGGCCTCGTGTTACATAAAACTCGACTTACATAATGATTTTGTGCTAAAACTGTGTCCCGGTTTACACTATTTCCCTATGGGTTTGCTTCAATTTACATAAAAAAACATTTTTTCCTATGGGTTTGCTTTGAGTTACATAAAAAACTGATTTAAGCAAAAGCCTACGGAACGGACTTTTATCGCAAGTAGAGGTTTTACTGTATAACACTAACAAAAGAAATCTGATTAAAGGTTAAGTCAATGAAACAGTTGTTTCTTTAACGGATGGAGCTGGACATTTCTGTAATGAAATCTCTCACAAATGTTTTTAAGACAAATATGCCATTCACTAACACACTCAAAGGTGATTGTTTGGGGGCAACAAATCAAATGCTAATATTTATAAATCCTTGTCCTTTCTTTTCATCTTCTTTTCAACTTCACCTGGAGTAATTTCACGGAGGTAGCTGCATCAGTCTCTTGCAGAGAAACAATGAAAGCATTGTGTTGCATGTATAAACAGGCTGTTCTCCCTAAGCAGTTGCTCAACATTTCTTGTACTCATGATACTGGTACTGCATACCAGTGTCCACACAATGCAGGGCTGAAGCCAGTGTCAAAATGATACAAAACACACACACAGAGAGAAAACAAACAAACAAAACAAACAAACAAAACCACACACCTTGCTTTCTCATTTTGGAATTGCAGAGTTTGAAGGAATCCTAGCAATCATCAAGTCCAGCATTTATCAAGGAGGTACACTGAGAGATCAAACTCCCAAGCTCTGGCTCTACAGCAGATACCTAAACCAGTGATCTATCCATAATTAGGTGATGAAGCATTATTGTTCTGTTTTGCACAATATATTCAAATGAACCTTAGAAATATATTGTTATGAACTCTTGTACAAATTTAGTAGAAGGTGTGCTTCAGCCGGTCAGCCTCCTCATCTCCATTGCCTTAGTGCTATTTGTGTTTTAGTTTTTTGGGATGTTTACTTCCTTTGGGAAGCCACTGTGAAATAGAATCACAGGTAAAAACATGAAGGTCTGAGAATAGCAGCTGGATAAAATATGTGAGTGGAGGTGAGTAGAAAGAGAAAAAGTGTAGGGTGGTTGTGAAGACAAAAGGGGAAGGACAATCAGTGTTGGGACGGAGATGTCAGGGTGCAATTCCAGATGTGCATGGGCAGGTGGTACTGGGAAGATCCATTGCATCCCAGCACTCCAGCAACAAGTACCTTCCATGCTTGAATTTACAAATATCTGAATGATTTATCCAAATCTGCAGCAGAAGCAAAAATAACTAAAACAATATTAACAAAATAACAAAAAAAAAGAAGCTAGCAAACCTCTCCCCTAAATAATCATGGACATCAGCACCATGTACAATCTCTAAGACTAATGTTTAAAAATGAATATAATGCCTGATTAACACAGATCCATAGAATCAATGAGACTTTTAATTAAGCCACACTTAGCTTTATTGTGAGTAACAATTGGATTTAGCCCTAACAGATTTATTAGAGCGTAATGTTTTGTGGACTAAGTCCACCACCTAAGTTACATAGGACTGTATCCCAGGGCTAGTCCCAGCTAGGAGTAGACCCACTGAAGCAATTACTGAGTAGTGAATCAACACATATGGAAATCCCATTGAGCTAAAGGGTTTATTCTGGTTGGAATTAGCAATAGCATATGGACCATTTTGTATAATCTTAGAGGAACTGTGTATATGGTGGATGGAATCTGAATAAATTGGATGCAGAAGGTAACATCTGTCACAATTCACACTGGTGATAAGCAAACCTGTCAGTGTTGACACAGTCATCCTGGCAATAAATTAGGCAAATAATATAATTGCTACAATATGCATCCATTACCTATCATTAAGCTCAGCAGTTTTGTTTACTCTTGAGCTGTAAGACAATACATTCTGTTTTCAAATGGACATCTGTGTTTTGATACAGTCATCAGAATAAGAATATCTTTCAGATCTAATAGCAGAACACTGAAGCATATTTTCTCTACTGGGACACTACGTCTGAAGCCCCGAAGAGCCCCAGCCGATCAATGTGTGAACAATACCAAGTGATGTTAGGAATGGAGAATCTCTGATCTCATTTATTGGATTTCTATACATCTAACCCGTCAATCACTCTGGGCAGTTAACAAAATAATAAAGAAATAAACGATAAAACAAATCCATATGAAAGATGCCCAAATTAAAACTAAACTAAACTAATAAGCAAAACCAAAACAAACCTAAAGTTAAATCAACCCCTTGATGGCAGCTGTCACGAGAGATAATTTTGGCGGCAGCCAGTATCAGGTGCAGTGGTGTTCAGCACCTGCTTCAACTTCCATACCATCTTCAAAGGCATAATGTTATGGAATGCCTCCTTAAATAGTTTGGTTTTTACAAATCTGCAGAAGACAAGCCATGTTGGGAACTGATGAATATAATTGGGTAAGCTATTCCATAGTGTTGGGGCCACAATGAAGAAGAATTGAGCTCTTGAGCTAGACTTCCAAACTTTCCTTGGGGTGGGCTGGCTCAGCCCACCAGCCTGGGAGAGGTGGTTTGTCCAGGCATTATTCATCAAGGAGAGGCATTATAGCAAACATTGAGGTTCTAAACTGTGCAGGGCTTTGTATGTTATCACCAAGATCTTGAATCATGCACAGATACCTAAAGGTAAGTGGAACAGATGAACCAGGTTTGGAGAAAATGTGATCAGATCTCCACAACTCTGATACCAACCATGCACCCATGTTCTGCACCTGCTGTAGCATCCTTATAATCTTTAAATGTAGTCCTCCATAGAGTGCATTGGAGTAATTGATTCTTAAGATTATCTATGCTTGAACCAGTGTTAAGAGAGATTTCATATCCAGGAATGGATGTTGCTGAGCAATCTACCTAAAATGAAAAATGACAGACTTGGCCAAGACAGATATTTGATTCTCCAAAGCAAGAGCTGGGTCCAAGATCATGCCCAGATCCCAAACCTGGTCCTTCTGGGACAGATCGACCTCATCCAGACAAAGCCTGAAACCACCCAACCAAGAAGGGGTCCCTCCAAACAACAAGGTCTCTGTCTTGTCTGGATTCAACTTCAATCTGTTAGCCCTTGTCCAGTCCATTGTCATGGTTAGGCAGTGATATGGGACCTCTGCTGTTGATGAAAAATAGATATAGAACTAGCAGAGGTTGCCCGGTGTTGCCGGGCTGTTTTAAATTGTGTTGTAAGGTTGTTGTTGTTTTTTGGTAATGTATGTAAAAAAAAAGGTTAGTCTGTAATTGTTTTATTTATTTATTTATTTTTAATAATAATTTTTTATTGAATATAAAAAGAGAAACATTACAAAAGAGAAGAAAATACAGAAAAGAGAACACATGGTTTAAAAGGAAAAAAACATATTCAATTTTTATCTAATCCAATTACATTAAACATAACATAAACACTAATAATCACCCTGTGTATTTACAAGTTATAAGAGCCTGCGGGATATTACCTTTTTTACCATTTCCATATATATATATATATATATATATATATATATATATATATATATATATATATATATATATATATATATATATATATATATATATATATATATATATATATATATATATATATATATATATATATATATATATATATATATATATATATATATATATATATAAAATCTGGTACAAGGCTATCGCTCTGATCTCCATTCAATGAGTATTCCACAAAAGGTTGCCAAATTTTCCAAAATCTATTTTCTTTGATTTTTCCCTTATATTAATTTATCTCCCATGTCAATTTGTCATTCAATGCAAGATCCCACATCTCTTTATACCATTCCTCTACTTTTAGAACTCTATCAAGTTTCCAGCTCCTTGCTATACACATTCTAGCTGATATCAGCATAATAGCTATTAGTTCCTTATTGTCTTCATTTACTTTCAAATTCTCCACATCTGTTAACAACACATATTTAAATTCAATTCACATTCTACCCCCATAATATCATATATTTCCTTCTCATTTTTCCACAATACTCTTTTACCACTTTACAATTCCACCACATATGTTCATATGTCCCTAAAGAGTTTTTACATCTCCAACACATTTTACTTTTAGCATTGTCCATTTGAAATAATCTTTCAGGAGTCAAATACCACTTCCATAACATTTTATAATTGTGCTCTTTCATTCTTACCGACATAGTTCTCATATATCTTTTTTTCCACTTATCTTTCCAATTTTTTTCCTGAATTTTTATGTTCAAATCCTGTTCCCAGCATGACTTCAAAGTTTCTTGTGAATTACCTTCATTATTTAAAATTTTATAAATCCTGCTTACTATACCCTTTAATCCCATATCTCCTTTTCGTATTTTTAACAACAGTTGCTCAAATTCTGTTTTATCCCTCTCTAAACTAATTTCTTCCTTGTATTTATCAAGCCATCTGTCCAACATTACCTTCTGAAGCCAGTTCAGATTCAGCTGTGAATAAATTACTGCTTTATTCTCACTATCTTTACAGGCACGAACCCAGTCCTTCAACAAAGAAACATTTTTCCTTTCCAGTACCATCTTTAAACTATTATCTAATTGTATCGGAAAACTTTTAATATCATCTAATTCTATTATAGGAGATAGTTCTGGACTCAATTTCTTTTTAACCTTGTTCCAAACATCCAACATTGTTTTCATCATTCTATTTTTAACACTGATTTTCCCTTTCTTGTCGCCTAGAAATACCCCTTTACCCATTTTTAACTCCTTCATCTCTATTTCTTCCCAGACAACATTCTCCCTTGCTAAAAGTTTTATAATATTCTTAATTTGGAAAGCTCTATAATAATTCATTAAATTAGATATTCCCAATCCTCCTTCTTTCTGAGATAAGTACCAAAAAATCTTAGCAATTCTAGGCTTTTTTCCTGCATTACAATAATTATTTATTATGTTTTGGAAATCTTTAATTTCCTTATCAAACAACCTAATCGGCAACACATCAAATAAAAAAAATATTTTTGGCAACAACATCATTTTAGTTAACACTATCCTACCAAACCATGACAATTTGATTTTTTTTATACAATTCTATTTTCTCTTTAATTTCTTTTTTCTGTTTATCATAATTTAATCGCTTAAGGTCCTCAATTTTATTTGAGATACTTATTCCTAAATATCTCAGACATTCTTTAACTTGAATTTTAAATTTAGCCTTAATTCTCTCTTGTTCCTCCTTCTCAGCATTACAGGCTATCATTTCTGATTTATCCCAATTAATTCTCAGACCTGTTATCTCTTCAAAATCTTTTAGATGTCCTTGTATTTTTTCCAATGCCTTTCTAGGATGCTTCATTATTATCAAAGTATCATCTGCATACAAACTTATTTTATTTCCAGCCATCCCTTCAATGCCTTTATCCCCTCTTATAATATTTGCTAACAACTCCATTGCCATTATAAACAATACTGGGGATAATGGGCAACCCTGTCTTGTACCTGCTTCTAATCTTATCTCTCCTGTATTTTCATCATTGACCCTGACTTTTGCAAATCCAGATTGATATAGCTGGTCTATCATGTTACAAAATCTATCTCCAAATCCATAACATCGAATTATCTCTTTAATTGTAACCCATTGCAAAGAATCAAAAGCCTTAAATATATCTAATGACAATAATCCAACTTTCTCTTTTGTATGCCCTGCTATGTCAATCAAGTCCAGAATCCTCCTAATCAAATCAGACATATGACGTCCTTTTAAAAATCCTGCTTGATCCTCCTTTATATAATTGCCCATGAACCCATTTAATCTTTTTGCAATTATTGCTGTAAATATCTTAGCATCTTGATTTATCAGAGAAATAGGCCTATAAGATTCCACTTTTTCAACATCCTTTCCAGGCTTTGGCAGCAAAACAATTATAGTTCTGTTCCATGATGTCGGTATCTTTCCCCCATCTAAGATATAATTAAACAATTTCACTAATCTTGGAACTACACTATCTTTAAATTCCTTTTAAAAATCCGCTGTCAGTCCATCCTCACCCGGGATTTACCTAGCTTCAGGTTGGCTATTGTATCTTTTACCTCTTTTTCCATTATTTGCTCCTCCATTCTATTTTTATGTTCCGATTCTATTTTTATTTGCACATGTTTTTCTAACTGTTCTCTCAACTTTTCTATATTGATATCTCTTTTAGTATACAAACTCTGATAGAAATATTTTACAATCTCAATCTTATCATTAGCCTTATTACATCTCACCCCTAATTTATTTATCAAAATTCCAATCTCTCTTTTCGTCCTCTTTTCTTTAGCAGCTCTTGCCAATAATTTAGAATTCCTATTACTATATTCAAAATACTCTCTCTTCAAATATAATAGATCTTTTTTTACCTTCTGCATATCTTTTCCTATCAACTCTGACTTTAACCTTTGAATTTTATCAAATGCTTTTTTACTATTGGTCTTTATATGTTCCTCTTGCAAATGCTTACTCTCGTTCTCTATCTCAGACTGTTTGTCTCTACGTTGTTTATTTTTATAACTAGCCAACCTAATGCATTCCCCTCTAAATACTGACTTCATGGTATCCCAAACCACATTATAGCTAACCTCTCCATTATCATTCCAGGCCCAACTTTCATTCCAATTTTCAATTATCTTTTTTTACTCTTTTGATCATAAAATAATTTTTCATCATATCTCCAATTCCTCCTATCCTATTTTTCACCATCAAATCTCAATTCCATCCAGAGTTTTGCATGATCAGATTCCTTAAAGATCCTGATTTCTACATCATCTACATTATTAATCAAATTTTCTGTGGCCAGGATATAGTCAATTCTGGAGTATGTATTATGCACCTGTGAAAAATAAGTATAAACCCTCTCTTGTCCCTTAATTTCCCTCCAAACATCTTTTAATCCCAAACACTTCATCCATTTATCTAATATCTTCATTTTGACTGGTCTTCCAGCTCTAGCTACATTAGTACAATCCTCCGGAGCCCTTATCAAATTAAAATCTCCTGCCACAATCATATTAACTAATCTCTCTTTTTCCAATATACCCAATACTTTATTTAAAAATTCTTCTTGATGATCATTCGGGGCATATATATTTACCAATATTATCTCTTCATCCTTTATTTTCCCTATAACTATTAAATATCTGCCATCTGGATCGGAAATACTCTTTAACATCTCAAAGCCAAGTCTCTTCAAAATCAAGACTGCCACCCCCTTGCTTTAGAGGTTCCATAGGACTTTTCATATATCTGCATCCAACCCAAATAAATCTTATTTGTATCCTCTGTTTTTTGATGTGTTTCCTGGAGAAAGACTATGTCCGGCCTATCTTTCCTTAAAGCAAATTCCAGCCTCCTCCTCTTCATTTGGCTGCCTGTACCTTTCACATTCCACGTCAATACTTTAAAAATCCTCATAAATTATCTAACATCCTTGCATTTTGACCACCACAGACTCTTTTTTGTGTAATCACCTTCACCATACATATAACTACATTTTTAAAAAAAAACAATCAAAAAACATTTAACATTCAAAATCGCCCTCCCCACTCTTCTTACCAAAAAGTGGCCCTTATTCTTTAAAGGGGGAAGGGGGGAGACATGTAAGATGTGCATTCTAATTAAAGCTTTACCGCCGACTCTCCTCTTCAAAATCTAATCTAATTAAAGCCCCTCATCTTTCCCTTACCCGTCAAATCCCCCTCTCTAGTACCCTGCCTCACCCTGGCACCTCCGCCACCTGTCCCTCCTCCTCCTCCTCTGCTCCTCCTGTGGCCCCCTTCTCTTGTTCGGTCCCTGACTCTCTTTGTGTACCCCCCGCTTCGAACAGGGCCTTCCTCAAGGCTCGCCACTCTCGAGATGCTGTTTTAACCAATCCAATCTGGCACAGATAATCTAATGAGTCCATTTCAATATCTATTGTATGCATTTTTTTTTCATAAAAGAATCTGAGCTGTTGAGGAAACTTCCAATGATAAACAATTTCACGTTCTCTTAATAATTGTGTCACAGGTTTCATCTTACAGCACCATACCCGTCCTTCAACAGATATGTCGTTATAAACCTCAACAACACAACCATCAATTTTTAAAATGCCAGACCCAGCTTGTTTTATAAACGCCATCACCTTCAACTTATCCGCCCAATTTGCAAATTTAATCAACACATTCCTTTGGACTTTTTCCCCCTTCCTTGGGCCCAATCTAAAAACACTTGCAATATCTTCATTTACAAAAATTTTCCCCATGTTCAAATTATTCAACCAATCCACTATTCTTTCTTTTAGTTTATCTGGCGTTTTCTCCGACAAATTTCTCATCACCATGTTCTGTTTTCTCATCACCTCTTCCACCAGATCCAATTTCTTCCCAAAACCCTCCACTTTCAGTTTAACCTCTTTATGTTCCTCATGAAGCCCTTTCATATCATTCTGCATTAATTTCATATCTTTTTGCACCAGATTGAGAACTTTATCCACTTTCTGACTATTAGCTTCCGCTTTTATAGAAAAATCAGTAAATATACCAACAAGTTTCTTATGGCTACCCATTAACTCCTCCTTATCTTTCACTCTCACATCCCTCATTTCTCTGAATCCTTTCGTATTCATTTCATCCATCTTATCCATCTTAAACAACTTCCCCAGCTCTACCAAAATTTGGGTTTGGTCCATTGCTCCCATCTGCTCTACTGCTGCTGCTGCTGCAGATGATAAAGATGCATCAGCACATGGCGCTTTCTTGTCCTCTTTTCTTGCATCAGTCTTTTTTGGTCTTACAGTCTCATCTTCTTTTCTCTTCTCCATTTTGGTTATAAAATCTTCAAAGCACCCAGAGCCAAAACACTTTTATACCCAACAAGCACTTCACCCCGATTTTTTTCCAGCTTGCTTTAGTATTTCCCCCCCCCAAGCAACCAAACCCCACTCCAACTGAAGAAAGAGAAAAGAAAAAAAGAAGAAGAAAAGCTCTTCAAATCACTCAGAGCTGTACTGTTATATCCAAGGAGGAAGACCAACTACTTTATATCCACAATATCCAAAGGAAGTGGGGAAAAAAGCAGAGCCACAGGGTAACTTATCCAAACTCCAAGCGTTAACGGGCAGGGGAAAAAAAAGATGAGAAGCAGCTACATTTCCTTCACTCCAAAAAACCCAACTGCATCCCCACACAGATGAAAGAAGAAATATTTATACATCCAGCCACATTGGCGGCTCCTGAACCCGGCCTCTCCTCCGATCTCCCAGGCACACCAGCCTTCCAAATGGTCTCTTCCTTATTCCATCTCAGCTCTGCTGAAATCTCCACCTTCCCTCTCTCCGACCTCCATTTCCAGCCTCAATTCCAGCATTCCAGCCATTCCACCACCGCTTCCCCTCTCCACTCCTCTCCTCTCAGCTGTCCTCAAAACTTTTAACTTTCATTTCTGTTCTTCCTCACCGCCATTACTCCTTCCCGGCTTTGCCCTCCATTACCAGGCTTATCCCTCCTCCTTCCCTCCACACTTACTGTGCCCTCTCAATTGTCCAGCTCCAAGACCCTGTTCACCGCTGCCAGCGTCCTCTTTAACTTTATTTTTCCTTTTCTCTCTCTTAAAGTTCCAAAGCTCCGAAGCCCATTTCACTTTAAATCGCCAGAAGCCTCTCCGACCCGAGCCGCGAGCTCAGCACAGCCGATTCTGCGCTTCCCTCGTCGCCTGCTCCTCGAACTCCGTCTCCGGCGAAAATAAACTCACTTCAAAAGACTCCCAGGCTCCAGAAATAAACTCTCTAGCAAGCCAGTTCCAGTTTGTTATTTTTGTTATTTTTGCCACTTTAAAGTCCCATTCTCGGCACGAGCAAAGCAATGTATGTGTTAACCAGGCACCATTTTAGCCACGCCCCCTATTTTTTTATTTATGCACATTTTTTGTTGTCATTTATTAAATAATTGTATTGTTTTGATACTGTAAAGTAATAATAACTTGTAATTTGTATTTTTCTAATGTATTTTTGAATATTGGTTTTAACATATATGTTATTTTTAGTTACACAATTTTTTTAAAAAAAAGAATAAATATATTAACATTTATAATTTAACCATAAACATTTTTAAATCAACATTTTTGTGCTATAATATTTAAATTATTTATAACTTTAACTATATACATTTTTTAAAAAAAATTCTGTTGATGGGTTGTTTGTTGTTTTCATAATCTGGAAAAAATAAAATTTATATTCAAATATATATAGAAATTTTTTGTTTAGCCTTCTTTTGTTAATTTACTTACCTTTACATACTTTAGATTCACATCTGTGTTTTATTTTGATTTTCTGTAAAAAATTAGAAAATTAATTTAGTATAGTTTTGTTAATGAAGGTACAGTTTTTTTTGGAATATCAAATTTTTAAATAAATATTATTGATTATAATGATTTGCAGAATTTTTTTACATAATTATTACTTACCTTTAAAACTGTTATTTGGTGCTTGTTTTCTGTTGCTGATTTAAATCTGTCATTTCTGTAAAAAAGACAAAATACATTGTATTATTTTGTAAAATTAATTGATAAGTGTGATCTAAGGATTGATTCATTTACCTGTTGATTTTTGATCCTGATTATTTTTAATAGTAATGAAGTGATTAAGCATTAGCAGCACTAATGGTATGTTGATGTTGGTTGGGCGGGTTGAGCATGAATAAAAGTTGTCTCTGGATAATGAGATCGATGGGAATAATTGTTGAATGATTGTTTTTTTTGTGTGTGTTCTTCTGATTTATTGTTCCTGATGTCTTCTACTTCTTTAGTTTCTGGAACTGTGTATAGATTTTCTGTCTTGAAAGTTCTGTGAGTAATTGTTTCATTTTCTGGTATTTGTTTGTTATTGATTTTTTTCAATTATTTCTTCAAGTTCCTTATTATCATTTTTAAGTGTTTGCTGTGGTATTATTTCTTTTCTTGTTACAATTGGGATTTCTTTCCATGGCAATATTTCTTTTCTTCTTACATTTGGGATTTCTTTCAATGGTAATTGTTGTATTTCACTGTCATCTCCTTGTTTGTTTTTTGAAATTGTGCATTGTTTTTCATTTATTATTGTTCTTTTATCTTGCCGTTTTATTTCTCTAATTTTGTTCTTATTAATTTTTTCTATTATTTGTTCAATTTCCTTATTAAGGTTTTCACATATGTTGTCCTTATCATTTTTAAGTGTTTGCTGTGGTTTAATTTCTTTTTTTCTTACAATTGGGATTTCTTTGCATTTCAATTCTTGTATTTTGCTGTCATCTTTTTGTTTGTTTTTTGAAATTGTGCATTGTTGTTCATTTATTATTTTTCTTTCATTTTGGTGTTCTATTTCTCTAAATCTTTCTTATTAATTTTTTCAATTATTTCTTCAAGTTGCTTATTTCTAATTTCAGATATATTGTTTTGGTTTTCATTTTTTACTCTTTCATTTGATTGTATTTGTTTTTCAATTAATGATTGTAATTGTTGTTTTTTGTTTTGCATTTTAAATTGCATATTATGTTGATTTTCTAAATTTTGTTCTGTTTCTTGCATTTTTAGTATAGGTTGTTTCATTTCTTCTTCTTTTTCTTCTTCTTCTGAATTTGGTACTTCGTTATATATTACTCTGAATTCCTCAGTTTAAAGAATGGTATATTCATTTACTTTTGTAAAATATTTATTTTCTAAATTATAATTTACATCAATTTTCTCCAGATTTTGTTTTGTTAAAAGGTTACCTTGGTCTGTATTATGAATTCTGTGCAGTGTTCTGATGGCAAATTTGTTATCTTTCGTTTCATTTTTTGGGTTTCTTTCTCCTGGTCTAGTTTCAGTTTGTTTGTCCCTTATTCTGTATCCTCATCCACATAGCGTCCGTTTTATTGGTTGCATTTTTGAATTTTATTTAGTTTGTTTTGGAATATTAATAATTTTTTTTCTTTATAAGTCTGGTTGACGTCTTTACCGCCACTTTCTAATGCTCCCCTCAGGGTTTCTGGATCTTTCGTCCCCTATTTATATTAGGTTGGTGTTTTTTTTTAAGATTTCGTTCTCGCATGAGTTTGCAAGCATAAGTTTTTTGGGTTTATTTAGTCTATTTGCATAGAAGTCATTGGCTTGCTGTTAGCACATTGCGTAGGTGTGGCTTTAGTTTCGTTTTCCCTTTTTCGAGGATTTACAGCATGTACTTTGTTTACAGAAGAATATGCGCCTGAAGCTGGAAAATGTGTTGTTGGAATGTTTGGTATAAGGGTGAATGTTCTATAAACGACTATTGGTGGAAACTTTGTTCGTAGTTTGGTAAGCTTGAATGTTTCTTGCAATTAACTGTTCTGTTTTTGAGTAATGTAATTACAGTGATCTTAAAGAACGTTAATGGATGGTTCTTTATTTACTTAAAATTTACGTTTTTATGCTGATTACTTTTCAGAATTCATGTGTTACGTATTATTTTGATTTTTGCAGCACTTGTTGATGAACAATATTTTTAGTTTGATTGCTTGTTGCAAATATGAATAAATTATCTGCTGAAACCACTCTAGAACACGCAACATATAATTGTCCGTGAGAAAAACATGGCATTGAAAGATTTAATTTAATTTAATAGTCATATTTATATATGCCACCCACTCAGGCAGAACCCGACTCAGGGCGGCATTACAACAAGTTCTAAAAACACATAAAAACACATTAAAAGACCCATAACCCAACACTTAAAAAAATCCATATCCCACCCACCCATCTCACCCACTATGGAAAAGAAGAGAGAGTTCTAAATTGTTTACATAAGCCAGCAGGCGGGGACCGTGTTCCCATTAGGGCCCCACACCTGCCCCGCCAGCCAGGTCTTCAATCCTCTCCTGAAGGACAGCAATTCTCTTTGAAGTCTTAGATCTGTTGGCAGGAGGTTCCAGAGAGTTGGTGCTGACACGGAGAAGGCCCTCCTTCGGGTGCTGGAAAGATGTGCACCCCTAGTTGATGGCACTATTAGAGAGTCCCTCCGGTCCGCTCTGGTTGAAGGGCAAACACTCTTGGGACAATGCGGACTCTAAGATGAACTCCACAATGTTGCAGTGTCTGACCTTGTGGTTTATTTATGGTAATTGCGAATGCTAGTCGTACAGGGAATTGTAGTCTTTTAAATGGTATAGTTTGATCAGTTCGGATCAATGGAATACGTGGAATGCAAACAGATTCCCCTGCTCCTTTTCCTGTAGCTTCTATTACATTTGGCATGAGGTTTTTTACACACAGTCTAGTGCCATTACATAACATTGGAGGGTTTAAATTTCTTAGTAAAATAATTGGTGCTCCTTCTTTCAGAAGTAGTTGGTGAGAAGGTATTCCTGGTAGACCTAGTGAGTTCAAAAATTCAGTGGGAAAATTAACAGCATCATCTTTGTCTACTACTGTATCAATAGATTTGTATACAGTAGGTTGGTTTGGTAACATGTCAAAAATTTATTGATTTATAATGTTAACATCATCGTTCCTTGCTGCTAAGATAGCTCTTTCTTTAAGCCATTCATGATGTTGATAATTGTTATTAATGTCTGAGTATACTGAATTTATAAGTTTAAATGCAGATGTTACCATGGTGCAGAAATATTCTGGAAATTCAATGTTATTTTCTTCATTGTTTGGTACTTTTCTATCCCCTATTTGTAGAAGAAAGTTAGTAAAGAGTTGAGTGTTTGCAATTTGTCTTACTCCCATGTTTTCTGTTAAGGTAATGGTTTGAACATTTCCCCATAAATATGATTGGTTGATACACGCATTGATTTGATCTGCAGGTGTAGATTTTGGTATTACTGGTAGTGTTTGTCTGAAATCCCCACAAAGAAATAGTAGAAGTCCACCCATTATTTTTTCATTTTCTCTTATGTCTTTAAGATTTATGTGTAAGGCTTCAATAGATTTTTTATGTGCCATTGTACATTCATCCCAGACAATAATTTTTGCTTCTTTTAGTACTTTTGCACGGGCACTACCTTTTGTTATATTACATGTTGGGGCTTCCTGTTTAGCTATGTCAAGTGGTATTTGGAGTGCAGAATGAGCACTTCTTCCACCTTCCATTAATATTGCTGCTATTCCTGATGATGCTATGGCTAATGCAACATTTCCTTGTGAACGTATTTCTGCTAGAATTAAGTTTGTGAGGAAAGTTTTTCCCATTCCTCCAGAAGCTTGTAGAAAAATTATTCTTCCATCTTCTGTTGTTTGTTGTGTCATTATTTTGTTATAGGCAGATTTCTATTCATCATTAAGCAGTGGTTTGTTTTGATTTATGTATTCTTTTAATCTTTCAATGTCATAGTTTGTTTCCCTTATATAATCTGCATTTAATGCATCTCCTTGATTGCGTGTTAGTGCTGGTAGGCCAAGAGCTTCCAGAGTTTTATTAGTCATGCGTATGCATTTCTCTTCAATTTCAATTAATGCCATGTTGTATATGTCTGCTCCATACTCAATGTTTAATGTGGGATGTTCTTTTCTGGCTTTCATTAGCATATTTTCACTTAGTGGGTTTTTAAATATTTCCCACAAATTTAATGGTTTTGATGGACTACATGAAGTGAGTATTATTGCTAGTAAAGTTCTCATTTGGTGTGGCATAGAAATCATTGCTGCTTCTTGCAAAGTTGTTTCCCAATTTTGATCAGTTTCTAATAAACCCATGTGCTGACAAACTTCTCTGTATGTTTCCATCAGTTTTCCATCCACTGTTTTGAGTTCTTGAAAAGATGTTGGTCCAGGTATTGTATGGAGCAGCATTCTCAGATAGAAACATTCTGTATTATTTGGACGCACAGTGCACAGTGTATATTCTGCCTATTCCATCACTTTCAAAAATGTCATGTTCAGGAACATAAGTGCCAGTTTTTCTGTGGCAGAATTGTTTCTTAGTTTTATTCTAGGTGTAATATTTTGCCACATCATGATATAGTATGGTTTTTGCAAATTCATCTTTCTAGCACAGTTTTAAAACTGCAGTTAATATTGTTTCTTGAGGATTATCGGCAATAGTTGTTGCTGTTTCAGGAGTAAAATATACTCTTTGGCCATTTTCAAGGTGTACACTTAGATGCCGTACTGTTGGATGTCTATCATGTATGTGGGAGCCTAGAATTTGCCAAAAAAACCTCATTAGTGCTAATGTACCTTCCACATTGATACTGTAAAATCTCATCGTTGCTGTTTCTAATATCATAAATGGCCATGTCACTGCCTTTATTTATATATTTGCACACATACTTTATTGATTTAACTATTACAATATTCAACATTAATGTGTGCTTTGAATATTTTTTATAGTAGAGGACAGTATGGCACTATCCAGGTGTTGTCTATTACTATTTCTCCTTGTGTTTTCATTTTTAATTTAGTTGTGTTGCCTCCATCCTCTAGAGAATGCGATCTATATTTTGGGTATCCATCTTCTGAAGTTTGTGTTTCTTTCAGTAATGCTCTGGGGTATCTTTTGGTGGAGATTTTTTCTTTCATCCATGGTGCTTGTTGGTTAAGAAGACCACAGCGACCATGAATCATGTTTTTCTTAACAATGGCATGTAGTTCAATGTCTTTGTGTTCGTTTGGTATTTCAGCAGATATTATTTTATCAATATCAGTGGGATGTATTTTGCTTTTTAGCCAAATCAAGTTGTGAGAATGTGGGAGCCCACATTTCTGCCATTCAATCATGTACATCCAGCAATTACATTCACCAAACATCTGATTTTTTGTGATAAGATTAATTAATTGTGTTTATTTTTGTCTAAACACTCTTTCAATTAAGTCATGTCTGTCATTAGATGTTTCATCATTTCTGAGGTGATTTTTTTATCTCAGGCCATGTTGGGTTACATGTAAATGTTATAATAAGTCTGGTCTTCCATGTTTCCTAACATAGGTCATAGTATCCTGAGTATATTCATGCATATGCCTTGGGTTTCCGGTATATATTGCTGGCAGGATGAGCAGTGTTCAAACGTTTGTTAGGTTTCCATCTTGTGCCACAGCATCCTTTAAATGTATGTATTGTTCTGCTCTGAGTGATTTTTGGTTTATTCTAATGTAAAGTAGTCTTTCACTCTCTATTTTTGAATAATATCCACAACGAACTGATTTAACAATTTTCTGCAGTGGATTATGTGGTTTTGTTCTTCATTTCTAACTATTAGAATGTAGGAGTAGTAGTCCATGGCTGAATTTTTTTCTCAGTTTCCTTTCCAGTTTTTGGATCAATGCATTTCAAATTAAAATGATATCTGTACTCACCATATGGGAAAAGTATGGGATACTGAAGAACATCACAGGAGTGATGTGTGTCTGATATACGTTGCAGTTTTTTGTCATGTCGTTTAAGTATTATATCTCTTGGATGGAAAGTTTCTCCAGAAATGAGTTCTGTGACTTCATTTGTCTCTGGTGCATTGTATCACCGTATATGTTCTCCTGTTGGAGTTTTGTCTGCAGCTATGATAATTTGGTATTCATTTGTTGGCATGTTTTGCATTGCATTTTGGAAAGTGCAGATGAGATTATTGTGTTGATGTAACATTCTTTGTATTCTGAAGTACAATATTTTGTTTTGTTCCTTCACTGTATGTACATCGTTGTGCTGTTTCTTTTTCCTCATCTCCCATGAAATAAATTTGCAAGAACTTTGGTTGTTCTTCTAGTTTTGTTTGCTTGTTCTTTGTCCTATATTTACATTTTTTGTGACATTGTGATTTTCAATTCTAATAAATCACTAATATATTGAAATATGATATTATTATTAATTCAGTATTAAAACAATTGTCATATATTGTCGTTATTTCAGCTTGTAAATGGTTTATTACGTTGGCAAAGAGGAAATAATGCACTTTTCTGTATGTAGTTATTGTTTATGTATGTGGTTTTTTCCCCCTTATCTGTACTGTGGTTAAAATATTTATGTCCAACATTTCTATGTTAAGTCATTAGTTTCTTTCTTGAGGCAAATATTTCTAGTGAAAGGAGTTTTACTATGAGAATCAAAAAAAATTCTTCAAGTCGTGCTCCCTAATTGACTTCCAGCGCTATTGTGCATAATTCTGACAGCTATTTGTCCCTTAAACTGTGTGTGGTTTTCAAAATTTTTCAAGAGCTATAAGATACACTTTTATTTTTTGTCAAATACGTGTAGCATATGCAGTAGAATAAGTTTGCAAAGGTTTTTCTTTTTTTAGTTTAAGTGCTCAAAGAGTAAATGGAGTGTGCTACATAAATATCTTTAGGTGCAATTGTACAGAACCTTGATGGTTATTTCTCCTCAAAACTGTCTCCTAAACTGTGTGTGGTTTTCAATCTTGTTGAAGAGCTGTAAGATGCACTTTTATTTTTTGTCAAATATGTGTAGCATATGCAGTAGAATAAGTTTGCAAAGGTTTTTCTTTTTTAGTTTAAGTGCTCAATGAGTAAATGGAGTGTGCTCTGTAATTATCTTTAGGCACAATTGTACAGAACCTTGACGGTTATTTCTCCTCAAAACTGTCCCCTAAACTGTGTGGTGTTTGAGATGCGGCTCCTTTTATTGGATGTTTTTTCGAGCTTTCCCCAATGTTTGACGCGTTCGCACCGCTCAACTTGATTGGCTGCATTGCTGTAAACGTGTAGTATGCTGGGATTTGTAGTGCAATTTGTTCTGTGAGAATTCAGTTGGCGCCTTCGTTTCTATTTTTACTTTTTAATTATTTTACATATACTTTGTGTATGTATTACATGAGTTATTTTGCAGATACCTAGTAGTTATTTATCATATTTTCATAGAGTAAAATGTTTAAAATGGTACGGCAATACTTTGAATTTTTTAAACGGTTTACGCTTGCGCCGTTCAGATAGATTGACTGACATGCTATAGGCACATAGGATGCTGGGATATGAAGTTTAATTTGTGCTGTTACCGTTGGTGCATTGAATTTTTTTTCTGTAGCTTGTTTTGGATTGGCGGTGGTGCAACTCACAATGTTCTATTTGGTCACACTTCTCAACCGAATTGGCTGCGGCTCGGCGCAGCACACAGGATGTTGGGTAGTGTAGTTCTTTTTCTTTGTTTGCATTCGTGGGGCTCTTGCCCCACTGGTGCGTTTCTCAAACATTTGTTGACCTCCGGACCGGGTTTGGGCAAGTGCAGGAGGCTCGGTATGAGCTAGTGTGGCCGGGTGCGGGAGCCTTTGTCACATTCCAATGGTTAATGCTTGGATTTATAGGTATAGATTTTCTGTCATCCTCATATTGGTGACACCTCTTTGGGGATCCCCTTATCATGGAACACATTTTATACTGTTCTCTTAATAAAGGTAAAGGCCACCCTTGCTCGAAAGCCAGTAGTATCCGATTCTAGGGTGTGGGGCTCATCTCTGTTTATAGACAAAATCTGCAGACATTTCCATGTTCATGTGGTAGGCATGACTAGACACCAGAGTGCACAAAACACTGTTTCCCTTCCCATCGAAGTGGTACCTATTTATCTACTTGTGATTTCTTGCTTTCAAACTGCTAGGTTGGCAGGAGATGGGACAGAGATGGGTTCTCACTTTGTCATGCAGCACTAGGGTCTGAAACTGCTGACCAACTGATCTTCCAGTTGTCAGGTTTTGTGTCTTAACCACTTAGATACCACAGACCCTCCACCTTACTTAGGCATTGCTATTCTATCCTTGGTTATACCTTTAGCCCTATCCATTGCTGGAGTGTGCCAAGATTTCTCTAAGCAGGATTTTGGTCTGCCAGACAGAAGAGTTTTTAGTTTGTAAACTTAGTGGATTGTGGTTTAATGAGGTCAAGTAGCTTTTTATGTTCCATAATGTCCCACCTTCTTTTTGCCTGGGATTTTCAAGGTTTCTTGTCTTCAAATCCAACAATCCCAGAATGGGATTGAACCATGCAATGTAAATAAATGTTGTTGACTCAGATTAAATCATATGTCCCATCCATTATACCTATTTATAATCTATATAACTAAAATCAAGGTCCAGTGCTGTATGTTCCTTATACAAATACACACCTATGCACTGATTGTGCTGAAACTCGACACACATGTACCTTGGGCTGAAGAGATGGTCACAGCGGGGGTGACAAGCCCCATGGGGAGGGGTTACGTCCCCTAAATCAATCTGCAAAGGGGACACCCCCCACCGACAGGAGAAAAAGCAAGGGAAAAAAGCCAACCGGGGGGGGGGATTGTGATGTCATCACCACAGCTCAACCAATTTCCAGCTGACCAGATCTGGGGCTCCGTGACATCACAGGGCTCCCTAATACAAAGTGACACCCCTGCACCGATTGCTCTGGAAACTGCATGCACGCCTACCTTCAATGTCTGGGGTGGCTGGCATGGGTAACCGGCAGCCCACCTTGGGGTCCTTGCCCCCCCAAAAGGGGCTTTAATGCCCACCCCTTGGCCAGCAGAAATAACCAGTGGAGGTGACTGCACATGCGTGAGAATCCACGCATGCACCTAACCCTGCCTGGTGTTCCAGGCTGTGGTGCATGCATGAAATTCCACGCATGTGCCAAAGTCTGCCCGGCATTCCAGGTGGCGCATGGCCTAGCCGCCGGTACAGATGGTGGCAATTACAGCCATTACGGCTGCCCTGCCCTAGTGACTGCTGTTGGCAGGCAGCCACCGCGGCATGGCTCCTCTGCACTCCTGAGGCTCGCCTCGGGGGGAAGGGAGAACCCACACCCGGGGGGTGGGCGGAGGACAGGACTGGGCTCCCACCTTCCACAGGCCTCCCCCCAAATGGGTCCTCTGCCCACCTGCCCAAATGGAGCCTCCCTTCTGCCTGACGCAACCCATGGGAGGACGGAGGAGATGGGCTGTGATGACTACCCACTGACTGTAGTCGCTGGGGAGGCCGGCGGCGGTGGCCAGAGTCAGACTGAGACAACACCTCACAGCGGAGCTGAGAGAGTGGCCATGATGACAGCAGACAAAAAGGTAAAGCAGATGGGGGGGGGGTTTGGCCCGAGTCTCTCCTTGGCCCAGGTAGGGTTCCCTCGGGCAACACTGGATCCTCTGCTAGTGGTTCTCTACAACTGTAGCTGTCACTAGGTGACATTGCTTCTATTATAAATACAACCAATGTCTCCTTGAGTTCCAGATTTTCTCTTCTTCTATACTTGTGCAGGATCAGACAAAGGTAAAATGTGTCCTGCTTGCTTCATTACATCAGATTAAACTACCATGTATATTAATCCTGGTTAACAGCATTGGTCATAGTCTTATGTTTGTTTTCCAGTGTTCATATTGTCTCCCAATCCTGGTTTCCCCCAGAGAATTTCATTTACAACTTCCACCAGCCTCCGTCAGCATAGCCAATGGTCAGGATGAAGGGATTTACATTTCCAAATATTTGGAGGGACTCAAATAAGAGACGGCTGTAAAAAGGAAGAGAAATAGGCATATGAGATACTGTATGAGGGAATCTACAGATGTCTGAGGGACTCTGGTGGCTTAGTGGTTAAGATGCTAGAACTTGACAACTTGAAGGTCAGCAGGTCAGCAGTTTGAGACCCAAGTACTGCACAATGGAGTGAGCTCCCATCACTTGTCCCAGCTCCTGCCAACCTAGCAGTTCAAAAGCAAGAAAGTGCAAGTAGATAAATAGGCACCACTTCGGTGGGAAGGTAACAGTGTTCCGTGTGCTCCAGTGTAAAGTTTTTGTTATTTATAATTTATTTAGTTTGTTTATTCTTTTTGTTTAATTTCTTATTGTATAGATTTTAAAAATGTGTTGTTAGCAGCCTAGAAATGAAATGAATGAATGGTCATGCCTGCAACATGTCAATGTAAACATTTGCAGAAGCAGACAGCACTGGCTCTTTGGATATAACCAGAGATGAGCACTGCACCTTAGTGTCAGATACAACTGGCTTTGGAGTAAGGGTGACCTTTACCTTTACTATGGATGTCTGAGATTCAGGGATTTGGTGGGTAAATGTGTACGTATGCTTCTTTCAGTCTATTTAGATGTGCTTTCAAAACAGGGAAGTTGTACCTATCGGGATAGGACAGTGTTGCATAGAATTATTAAAACAGCGGAGAGTATTATTGGTTGTTCACTCTCCACCTTAGTACAAATTTACACCCTTAGGTGCTACAGAAAAGCATTAGATATTTCAGGAGACCCATCGCATCCTGGTCATCGCTTCTTTGAGCTTCTGCCATCGGGACAGAGATATAGAACAATGAAGGCGAGAACGAGCCATCTGAAGAACAGTTTCTCTCTAGAGCAACCTTGGCCTTAAATGGAAACTCTGGACTCTGAAGTCATCTTCAGGGTATCAATGGTTATAATTATGAATACTTAAGGACAACCTCCGGGTTGGAGAGATAGGTAGGATATCTCTCAATGCCATTTCCAGGGAATCCTAAGCAGGTGAAGGCATCTCCTTGGGAATACCCTGAAGGAAATGGTGAGCCACTGTGTGAGACAGAATGCTGGACTGGATGGGCTGTGGCCTGTTCCAGCAAGGCTGTTCTTATGTTCTTATTTTATTTTTTATATTGTACTGTATTGTACTGTTTTAATTAGAGTTTTGCAGCTGTTTTAAATTATGTGGAGTGCCAAATCTGAGTTGACATAGTAACAAAGAAATTTCGTTGCTCCTGCAAGGGGACAATGACAATAAAGATTTATTCTATTCTATTTATTCTATATTTATTTAAACTGTGTTCCTGAGTATACTGTGTTCCTGAGTTCCTAAGACAACTCAATTGCCAGAAACCCCATGTATCATGATGGACAAATACAAACTGAAGATAAAAGTGGTTGTTCGAGGATTAAATTTGCTCATGAAGTCTGGTAGAACTGGGATTTTACAATAGTGAAAATGTATCCTTTTCTTTGTTGTTAGTAAGCCAGCATGAGTTTCAATTACCGTGACCATATGACCGTGACCATGAAATTAAACAAACACAAAGCCAGGAAGAAGATCCTCTTTTGGCATGAAAAGGTGATCACACCAAAATATATAGAACTGCTCAGCCGGTTTGGTAGATTATTCCTGCCTGCTCTTTTTCTGCGATCGTCAGTCTGCTGTTAGTGGACCCTAACAAGGTAATCTCATGAAAATTCCCTTGGCTAAACTTATACCCACCATCAAAAGGTATAATTGCTTTATCTGGAGAGTGTCTGCCTCAGTGACTCTTGGAAGGACATATTTTTTCTTCTCCATAGTAGAGATAAATGTTAGAAGTCATAGCAAATTATACGATATAGAAAAAGGCATTTGAACTAATTCTTCATGTTAAAAGGACATGTTAGTGAAGGTTGGTGAGATAGGAATATCCATGCTCATTCAAATAATAAGAAAGGTGAAATCCATGCATGTTAAGAGTGACATTCTCCAATTTTGCTTAGTCAACATGTCAGTGATGCTCATGCAAAGACAAGAATAATTTTGAATTATTAGTTATACCAATCCTTTTGATATCTGAAAAAAGCTGAGGCTAAATAACTCAGCAAGGCTGTTAAATTTTATTGTCAGTTCTTAAAAATTGTAAATATTGGATGGAAAACTCCTAGATTCTTGTTGCAGTAATTTTAGATAAAATTATAGAAAAGCTATAATTGGTGCTGCTGGATCGGTGCTCCAGTCTGGGATAGCAAGTGGTCACCCATCCATTGGGCAAGAAAATAAATTACTAAAGTAGATGGTGACTTTTATGCTTGCTAAATCAGCAGTTCAAAGTCAATTTTAAATACAGTAATACCATGGATAACACTGAAACTAGGTTCCACGAGTCTTAGTGTTATCCGATTTTTAATGTTATGCAATACATGCATCACACAATGTTAAAATCCTATGAGATGAATCACATAACATAAAAACTCCATAGAGATACATTGTAACTGGCACAGGATTCAGCAAACGTTAAGCGATACATCCCATAAGATTTCAAAGTTATGCGATGCAATTCCCCCCCCCCCCAATTGCTTAAGGTTATGCGGTTTTAGCGTTATCTGGTGCAAACATTATCCAAGGTATTACTGTATCTAGTATGCTTTCTAACCTGTGACTGTGGTGGCTTAGTGGATAAGATGTTGAACCTGATGCCTGGAAGGTTGGCAGGTCAGCGTTTGGTGCCCATGTCCATTTATAGCCAAAGAGCTATAGCCATAGCACTGTCTATGTCTGCAGATGTGTCCGTGGTCATGTGACAGCCATGACTAGACATCAGCTTGCACAGAATGTTGTTACCTTCCCACTGAAGTGGTACCTATTTGTCTACTTGCAATTCCTTGCTTTCAAATTCCTAGGTAGGCAGGAGCTGGGACAGACAACAGGAAAACTCACTCTGTCAAGCAGCACTCAGGTTTTGAACTGCTGACCCTCTAGTTGTCAAGTTTAGTGTCTTAACCACTAATCCACTGCTCCTCTTAGCTTGAAGCACACATCCCATTTATTATACTATTGCATTATGTCCAACATGAAAAGCAGTTATACCTAGGGTTTGGAATTCACTCCTTTGAGAAGTCAGGTTGTCCCTTTCCTACTTGTCCTTCTGTCATCAGGTAAAGGCTTTTTTCCCCAGGCAGGGTTTTAAACAACAAGTGGGGAATCTTTGTAAATATTTTAAATGTAAAGAAAGAAAGAAAAAAAGATGGTCCAGAAGTGTCTTTTTACATTTAAAGGGCCTCTTTGGTGGACTGAAGTTCTGTTTTATAAGTCAGCTAGGTTGTTGTGTGCGGGTCAAGTAAAATTAATTCCCAAGACATTTTTCTATTTGCAGAATAGCTTAAACATTGTCCTTTGTTACATACTGAATGAGAATTCCTCCAGAGCTTACCTATAGTACCGCCTCTTGTGCGTAACTGTTTTTAAGATAGTAACTGCTCCTGGTCAGAGTTCTGTGGATTCAAACTAATATTTATAAATGTCAAAGAAAGGATAACTGGAAACCTTGTAACAACACTGATGCTCTCATAAGGAAATGAAATAATCTGTTTGTTTGTTTTTCCAGCAATGTCTCTCCTTCTGGTTCTTTTAGCCTTGGCTGTTGGCCTGCACCAATGTGTTGGGAATGAGGTATGATCTTTGAATATAAACTGAAAAGATCTTTTAGAAAAACCCAAGAACAACACTCAATACCCTCAACAAACCAGAGCTTCATTGTTATACCATCAGGGTAGTAGCTTAGGTTGATGATTACCAAATAAAATTGAAGATTAAAATATACTCATTCTTGTCACTGATTCTGCCAACTGAAAGTAAACATCTATATGTCTATGCTGTGAATAATGAAATATTGTACTACAGGGATCTACACATTTTGATAGCAGCAATATAGGCCCCAATAACATGGTGCCTAATAACATGGCAGCAGGTCAGCAGTTCGATACCCGGGTACTGCACGGCGGAATAAGCTCCCATCTCTGTCCCAGCTCCTGCCAACCTAGCAGTTCGAATGCAAGAAATTGCAAGTAGATAAACAGGGACCACTTCAGTGGGAAGGTAAACAGCATTCTGTGCATTCCGGTGTCTAGGCATGCCTGCCACATGTCCATGAAAACGTCTGCAGATGCAGACAGTGTTGGCTCTGCATCAAAGATGAGCACTGAACCCTAGAGTTGGATACAACTGGCTTTTGAGCAAGGGTGACCTTTACCTTTACCTTAACATGGTGTCACTGGGGTGGGGATGGGGAAATTAATTAATAGCACACTGAACCCTGTGCACCCTCTATATTCTGTGGACATCTGTATGTCAGTACCATGTCAAAAACTTCCAGCTATGAGGTCTTCTTCTTCCATGTCTAGGCCAGACATGAAACTGCAAAATGATGGCATCTTTGGGTGAGTTCATTCTGCAGTTCCTTTTGCCTGACCCAGTGTGAGAAAGATTAGCCTGCAACACAAGGTGGCCGTCACCAGGGTACACCAGATTGTGGTTCAAAAATACCACAGTCTTCAAGGAGGCCCTTTCTGTGTATGTGACAATAAGGTTACCTTGTCTTAACATTGCACCAACAAAGCCATGATTTACTTGTCTTTGTGTTTCTTGCATACCCCCAAAATTTGCTCTGGAGAGTTGAGGGATTTTCCAAAATTGATTTGGGCAGGCACAGGGCATTGAGGGTGAGGAGGGAATGGAATGTCCTCTTGCAACATTGAGTATCACCTACAAGGTATTTCAGAATAGCACTTTCAGAGGCAAATACCAGCTGAGTTGGAGGAGGATTGTCAGAAGGAAACAGAGTGAAGGAGAAAAAAAGGGTTACCCACATTCATATTTGTGGCTGGGAGTGTTGTTTCAAAACATGAGTATGGCCAATTGTAATTCCACTTTTAAAAATATGCAACTATTATAATGTGTTTGACCCTGGCATGCCCACCAATACTGGGGTAAATCAGTTTGAACATACTGAGAGTCTACCAGCTGTTTTTAGTTGATGTAAATAACCTGGTCTGCTTGTGGTATGCCATGAAAATTATACACATGTTTTGAAATCATGATGCCCTTGTTTCAAAACATGTACAAAAAGGAAGGAAGGAAGGAGGGAGGGAGGGAGGGAGAGAAGGGAGAGAAGAAAGAAAGAACAATAGAAATATAGAAAGAAAGAAAGAAGTCTTGGTTATTAAAAAGATCAAAAATCAAATTTGTACTCAGCATCACTTTGTAAGCCTTGATTATATTTATGATGAGGTGTTTGGGTATAGGGGCTGTCAATCCAAGGTAGGCAAATCTCTTTTTTATGCTCTAAAACTGAGCAATGCGCTAATGATAACAGAATTGAGAACACAGTGCAGAAAGAACAGAGAAGGCCAAGCAGCCAGAATTTGAAATAATGGATTAACACTGTGAGAAGGAGATACATTTTTGATGAATATTTATACTTAGCTGATACCTCTTGCATCTCCTCTAGCTAGATGGTTGCATGGAACACTGAGGGAACACATCACAGAACACAATGGGAACTGAGACAACTATTTTATTGCTGTGACGATCAAGGCAAAGGCTACGTGACAATGTTGAATGCAGAGTCTGGAAAAGTTATTTTTCTGGACTACATCTCAAGCATTCTACCATTCATCTTGGGTCTCGCCATGTTAGGTGGGGAATTCTGTGATTTGTAGTCCAAAAAGAAATATTTCTGAGATCAATCATTCCTCAAAATTCTGGCCCAGATTTCAGGTTCTCTTCAAGGCATGGAAACATTTCCTTTGTTAAGGGATTTCTTCCCTAAGATAAAGGGTAAAGTCACCCTTGCTTGAAAGCCAGTCATGTCCGACTCTATGGTTCAGTATTCATCTCTGTTTATAACCAAAGAGCCAGTGCTGCAGATGTTTCCATGGACATGTGGCAAGCATGCCTAGACACAGAATGCTGTTTATCTTTGCCACGAAGTGATATCTATTTATCTACTTGCAAACTCTTGCTTTCAAACTGCTAGGTTGGCAGGAACTGGGACAGAGACAGAAGCTCACTCCGTCATTCAGCACTTGGGTCTGAACTGCTGACCTGTTGACCTTCCACTCGTCATGTTCAGCGTCTTAACCACCTGAACCACCGCAGTCCCTTTCTTCCCTAGTTTTGCTTTAAAAAAGTTTTTTTAAAGCTCTTCTTCCAAGAATTAATCCAGCTGATCAGCACAGGAACAAAAGAATTTCTTAGGGGTCAGATAATTTTCCAGTGGGTAATCTGCCCCTAATTATATTTAATGCACTCTTTTCAAAATATATTTTGTTCTTATCCAAAGGAAAAAATATGTTATGTCCCTTTTATGGCAGAAAAATGATAAAGCTTTTGCTGCATTATCAACTGATCTGCTAACAGTACAAGAGGAAATCGTGGATAGGCACAATGACCTCAGGAGACAGGTGGACCCAAGTGGTTCCAACATACTGAAGATGGTAAGAATTTGAACAATATATTGTCTGAGCTTCCAGGTTCCTTGGTTCTCAGACTTTCTCCTCATACTTTATTTTCTTTACTTTCTTATTTCCTAGAACAAACTAAAACAGTTGCAATATCCAACACTACAAGCAGCTTGCCTTTAGTTGGCACCACACTCCTTCCCCCCATTGTCAATTCCTCAACACAATCCCGCAATAGAGGAGGAGTCACAGCATAAGGCAGGTTATCAACCTTTTCAAGCCAAGGGCCAGGTCACACTCCCTCAGATAGCTTTGGGGGCCGGACAGCCATTTTGCCCTGCCTGCCACACATGGCACTTCTGGGTGTGTTGGAGGCGGTGAGGGGCCACATGAAATGGTGTCATGGGCCACCTTAATGGAAGACCCTGTGATGACGTCCTCCACTAGCAAAACACAATAATAATCAACTTTAAAACAATATGGGGGAAATTTAATTTAATTTTATTATTCAACTTGTATGCCATCCCACTCGCAAAGGGACTCTGGGCAGCTAACAAAGAAACAAAATATCACAATTACAATTACATGGTATCAAAAAACATTTCAGAAACATTTCAAAAAAATCACAATTAGAATTACAAAATATCGAATTATCACAATACAAAAACACTTCCATAATAACTGGGATAAATAAACAATACAAAACATAGAATCCAATGATGGCAGCAGTGGTGATGGTATTGTAGCCACCCAAGCTGCCCAGCTGCTGCTGCTTCCCTCCTGGTTGGCTGGCTGGTGGAGCAGGCACTGGCGGTGGCGGTTTTGTAGCCGCCAGTGCCACACAGCTGCTGTTCTTCCCTCCAGGCTGGCTGGCCAAGGGAGTGTCCCGTGATGGCGGTGGCGGTGGCCTTGTAGCCATCCAAGCTGCACAGCTGCTGCTGGTTCCCTCCAGGCAACAGTCCTATCTGAAGAAGAACCATTTAAATAAATACATTAGTTGTGACTATGAAAGCTCATGCATTTCAATAGGTTTGCTAAAGCCTGGAGTTGGACAAATGTTGGGTTTTCCCCTCTTTGGCATCATCATGATGAAATGCTTAAAACCTGTAGCATGCACTCTTTTGCTGTAATCCTTCTATCAGCTCTACAAAACAGGTCAAATGTTTCCTTCACATTTGAGCTATAATTCTGAGTTTAAGAGACCTAAGGCTGTCTAAAAAGTTGATTGTTGAAGTGATAGTCAAATCCAAGATGTCAGAAATTATTCTAGGTTGAAAGGATTTTTGCGGAAGAAATTCCGCTCTGGAAATACCCAAACAAGACTCCTTTCTAGTCCTCAATAGCTGGGACAGAGATGAGTGCTCAATCCATCATGCAGTACCTGGGTCTTGAACTGCTGACTTGCCAGCCTTCCAGCTAACAAGGTGAGCTTCTTAACCACTGAGCCATTGCAGCCCCTGGTGCAATCTATGTCATGAAAATAAAGCTAGGTCAGAGTCTAACAGTCAGCATCCTTCTCATGATGACAGCCTCAGTTGTCCCTGCAGAAAACCTCTCCTCCTTTAGAATGGGCAGCCTGTGTTCTCAAGAGACATTTTGGTCTCTGTGCAATTATTCAGGGACCAAATTGCTGTTTTGCCCATTATCACCTTTCTTTCATGAACATTTTCCCCATTTCATGAGTTATCTATCAGCACCAGAGCTAAGGGCATTATTATTATTATTATTATTATTATTATTATTATTATTATTATTATTATTATTATTATTATTATTATTATTATTATTATTATTATTATTATTATTATTATTATTATTATTATTATTATTATTATTATTATTATTATTAACCTTGCTGTAAATCTGTTATTAACACATTCATGGAGCTTTGGAGATCATATACAAAAGTGAAACTGATATGTAACATTAAGATGCATGCAATCAGTTGGTGATAAAGGATCCTGCCTGATCACTTTGAAAAGGGTCATCATCTCCTTTACAGTGATGTATCTGTGCATATAAGGATCATTCCTGCCCAGCTCCAAAAGACAGTAGCCATGCTACTTGGTCAAATAGGTCTGGCATAGACATGGAGCATGTTCCTATGGCAGAGATTCTCAACCTGCAGCCCATGGCGTCATTTCATGTGGCCCCTTACCACACCAGGAAGTGCCATGTGGTGGAGGAATGGCAAAATGGCCGCCCAGCCCCTGAAGCTGTCTGAGGGAGCATGACCCAGCCCATGGCTTAAAAGGTTGAGAACTCCTGTCCTACAGGTTTGTGATATCCTGTATATAATTGAATTGTTGGAAAATAGCTCGCACTGGACCACAGACTCTTTCTCTATCTGATTGCATCTTTACTCTTCAGTTTATAGGCAATTTTTTGAGAGGGAGAGTATTTTCCTCATAAATCATGCATTATAAGAGAAATTTCCACAGTTTTGGCCATGCTGGGCTATAATCAATTGCAGCAAAACAAAAAAAAAGCCTCATGGCACATTAAAGACAAACATATGGATTTTTGTTTTTTTTTTTTTTGTGGACCATAGCTCACTACTAAGGCTATCCTTCATGCATCTAAAGAAATGGACTACAACCATGGATGCTTGTGCCAAAGAAAACCTGCTAATCTTTGCGGTGTAAGAAGACTTTGTTTTTTTTTGTTGTTGTTGTTGTTGCATTAATACTTGGTGAGTCTTAAGGGCCAGATAAAACCATCTCATGGACAATATACAGTCTGCAGCTGGTCATCCCTTATTTACACCAAATCATCCATACCTTACTTGTAGACTATTGCACATAAATGCATGAATACTTGCAGCTGATCAGATTTCTTTTGTTTCTTTTAAGATGTGGAATGAGACAGCTGCATCTAATGCCAAAAGTTGGGCTGATGAGTGCTTATATGAGCATAGCCCTGAGAGTCGCAGAACAATTGAAGGTAAGTTAAATGAGAAAAATGGCCATTCTTTCCATTATGCTTCATCTCTACTGTAAAGTAAAACAGCACCCGCAGTCTAATATCCTGTGAGTGTCATTGCTTTCTATGATCCTGAACAAAAACAACAAGCCATGTATACGCTAGGATGTTCAGCACACTACTCAGATGGTGTACTCTTTATCACCCAAGAAAGGACGTGTACATCCTGAGCTGCTGGTTCCTGGGAAATGGGAGATACAACAACAGCAATCCAGCATTATAATATTAAATTACCACAGTATACCCCTTAAACATATGGTTTTGGTTTAAACAGGAAAACCCTGAATCCTCCTGTTAAAATAATGGTGCCAGAACACTGATGTACCATGGGCACAGACATGTGAACCTCAATAATTTCTGTATGGGCCAGATAGTCAGACTTTGAAACTACTGTACTTCCGTAGGAGCATCAGATGATACTAAAAAATGATAATTCACAAATGAGAACCAATACATGCTGTTGAAAAAGCCATAGCACAGGGATGATATTGTCCAGGATGACAATGTCTGTACAGCAACAATTGAACCTATGGCTTAAGTTAGGCTGTCTTTAGGCTGAAACTGCGGGTTTCATACAGGGCCGTAGCAAGAATTCTAGATTATTATTATTATTATTATTATTATTATTATTATTATTATTATTATTATTATTATTATTATTATTATTATTATTATTATTATTATTATTATTATTATTATTATTATTATTATTATTATTTGGGGGGAGGGTGCGAGAATTTTTTTTCAGGCAGGGCAAAAAAAAAATCGGGATGGGCAACAATGTCACACTCACATATATAACGTTGGCACCACAGGGTGGGGTGGGTGGGCTGATAGCTCAGGAGGGTTCCCCCCCTTGCCCTCTGGCTACGGCCCTAGATTCATACAGGTGAAATTCAGAAAATTACAGTATCGTGCAAATGTTCATTCAGTTCAGTAATGCAACTTAAAAGGTGAAACAAATATATGAGATAGACCTATTACATGCAAAGCAAGATAGTTCAAGGCTTACTTTGTTATAATATTGATGTTTATGGTTTACAGCTTATGAAAACCCCAACCACCCAATCTCATGTTACCCCATAATCATCACATCCTCTCATGTACATTGTATGCCATGATCATCACAATTTATAACAAATTAAGGCATGACATCTCTCGCTTTGCATGTAGTGAGTCTATCTCATATATATTTTTCACCTTTTAAGTGAAATTAATGAACATTTGCACAGTATTCTAATTTTCTGATTTTCACCTGTATGTGCATGAGATGTATAGTATACCTCTGGATAAGCCGCCACAACAACAACAAAACATCCCTTAACAAAGTTGCAGTTCTATCAATAAGCAACTTCAAAAGTACAGAAAGGATAAAAATTGCAAAGCATTAAGGCAACAAATTAAAAGAATATGGAAGCTAGATTAGATTATCCTTCTAGTAATATAAGTATGTCATTTCAACTGCAACTTTTAGGATTTGACTCTTAATATTTAGGCTTTGACCCTCTGGCCCATCCAGCACTAGTAATGCTGAGAAATAAGTAGTATAGTGATGATGACTTGCCATCAAGTGATTTCTGACTTTTTGGCCACCCTCCTGGGTTTCCCAGGTATAAAGTACAGTGAAAAGGGGCTTTATCAGCCATTCCTTTGGCTCGCATTCAGGAGCCATCATGCTTTCCCAAGGCTGGGGATGCAGCTCCCTCAAGCACTGCCAGTACAGGTCATCGCAGCTGCCACCTCCTGTGAGAAGAGCAAGAAGGGCTTTTACTAATGGCCCTCTATCCAGACTCTCCAGTCCATTGAGCTATATTGTTTATGTTTGTTTATGTTTATGTTTATGTTTATTGTAGTTATACCCCACCCTATTTAGCACAAGGCCGACTCAGGGCGGCATTACAACATATTAAGTACAAATACAATATAACCAGTACAAAAATACAATAGGAGAAAAAATACAATATCAGGATATAATATCATAAATGCAATAAGAATGTACAATACAATTACAGTAACAGTTTACAAATTACAAATCAGAAATAGCTCAATGATCCAAGGGGGGGGGGGCAGAGCCCAAGGCTCAACGGCCTTAAACGGGCCTTAACAAGGTCTGAGCTCAATGACCATGTCGGAGACCAGCTCCATGTCCACAGCAGTATTGACAGAGCGAAACAACAAGGTGGTACTGCAAGCCTGTGTTGGATCAAGAAAGAAAGAAACCCCCACGGCAAATGCTGAACCGGGGAAGAGGGCTCAGGTGAGGTGAAGGTGGCGCCCGACTTTAAGTCCTTGCCGCACTGGGAGCCCAGGTGTTCTTGCTCTCCTGCAGCAAATGCTGGACTGGGGAAGAGGGCTCAGGTGAGGTGGTGCCAGCACCCGGCTTTAAGTCCTCACCACGCTGGGAGCCCAGGTGTTCTCACTCCCCCGTGGCAAATGCCAGACCAGGGAAGAGGGCTCAGGCGAGGTGGTGCCAGCACCTGGCTTTAAGTCCTCACCATGCTGTGAGCCCAGGTGTTCTTGCTCCCCCACGGCAAATGCCGGACCGGGGAAGAGGGCTCAGGTGTGGCGACGATGATGCCCGGCTTTAAGTCCTTGCCACGCCAAGAGCCCAGGTGTTCTCACTCCCCTGCGAATGGAAAATACCTGTACTTACTACACTTGACATTAAAGTACATCTTTTAAAAAAATCACACCTTGAGGCAGAAGGAGAGGCAAGGTGATGTCATTACCATGTCAGACTAGGATGGAGAGAACAAAGCCACCAATGGTCTGAAGCTCACACCTAACTGCTCATAAGATAACCTGCTTCTGCACATGTGTGGAAGGGGTAAAACCCTTCCACGCATGCACGGAAGCGCTATGCTGCTTGCATAGGGGCTGCGCAAGCGACATAGCACTTCCACACATGCATGGAAAGCATTCCCCCCGCTGCCAAATTACGGGGTTTTGGCAGCGCGGAGCGGGTTATGACATCAATCGACATCAAATTATGGGGTTTCCCCGGCCAAATCGGGATGGTTGACAGGTACGATACAGTTACTTCTTAGAGCTGGCAAATGTAACTTAGCCAGCAGAATGCCACGTAGGCAATGTATCCTGTCATGAGGTCTCACACAGGATGTGCAAGGGAGACTTCCTTGTAATCCAATAAATACAGCCCTCCCGAGCCATCGAGATCGGCTGGCTTTCCTTCAGCACTCCTGCCTCCCGTGCCTTCCTTCGCCTTCAGCACCCTGTACTCAGAGAGCCATTACAACAGTATGAATCACTTGATAGATTATCAGCTGAAAGTTAGATTATAAATAAACAGAACCAGAGCATGTTTAAGAAATTTCAAATGTGAATGATGTGAAGTACTTCTGGAGCAATTATTTGGAACTTACCCTCTCTCTTTTTCAGGTGACATGATATGTGGTGAAAATCTCTATTATGCAACTGTCCCTCAACCATGGCGAGTAGCATTCCAATCATGGTTTGATGAACATCATGAATTCATCTATGGAGTGGGGCCAAAGTCTGAAGATGCAGATATTGGACACTATACTCAGGTATGTGGAAGAGGTAGAATACAGCAAGCTATAGTTTAGAGCTTGCTACTTTTGAAAAGCACTTATGTACTGAGTGAATGCACAAAAGGGGAGGGAATGGGAATTGATTTGCATTCCCTCCCTTTTCAACTGCCACACACTCAGCTGAATCTGCTCCAAACCTGCTTGTACACCTATGACCTGTACATAATGCTTTACTTTTGATAGATAGATAGATAGATCTTTATTGTCATTGTCCCCTTGCGGGAACAATGAAATTTCTCAGTTGTTATATATCAACTCAAAAAAAGACATACACCCATAATTTAAAACAATTGCAGAAACACTAATTAAAACAGTACAATACAATATAAAAATTTAAAATAAGATAAGATGACTTCAGAGTCCAGAGTTTCCATTTAAGGGCAAAATTGTTCTAGAGAAGAAACTGTTCTTGAGATGGCTCATTTTTGCTTTCATTCTTCTATATCTCCATCCCGATGGCAGAAGCTCGAAGAAGTGGTGACCAGGATGCGATGGGTCTCATAATATATCTAATGCTTTTCTGTGGCACCTGATGGTATAAATTTGTTCTAAAGTGGAGAGCGGACAGCCAATAATACTC
Source organism: Bradypodion pumilum (assembly GCA_035047305.1). Taxonomy (NCBI): domain Eukaryota; kingdom Metazoa; phylum Chordata; class Lepidosauria; order Squamata; family Chamaeleonidae; genus Bradypodion; species Bradypodion pumilum. Next base: position 266,114,870 of record JAWDJD010000001.1, on the reverse strand, counting down.
TCCGCTGTTTTAATAATTCTGTGCAACATTATCATATCCTGATGAGTACTACTCCCATACCACACACATAAGCCATAAGTGAGCACGCTCTCAATAGCGCAGTGATAGAAGGCAAGCAGCAGCCTTTGTGGAAAATGGTTTTTCCTTAAAGTTCTCAAAAAATACAGTCTCTGCTGCATCTTCTTCACCAGCCCCCTTGTGTTGGCACCCAATGACAGAGTCTCCTGTATGTCAATGCCCAGAAATCTGAACGTCGCTACCCTCTCCACACAGATTCCGTCAATCAAAAGTGGCTGGACATCGGTTCTCTGCCTCCTAAAATCCACCACAAGCTCCTTTGTTTTCTTTATGTTGAGGAGCAGATTATTGATTCTACACCACTTTATCAACTGCTCCACTTCATCTCTATAGGCCGTCTCACCCTCCTTATCAGAGATGAGCCTGATCACCATCATGTTATCTGCAAATTTGACAATCCTATTGCTAGGGTGGACAGAGACACAATCAAATGCATAGAGAATATAAAGGAGCGGGCTGAGCACACATCCCTGTGGTGTTCCCATATTAGTACTAAGCATATTAGAGGTATAAGGGCCCAACTGGACCCTCTGGGAACGTTCTGACAGAAAATCCAATATCCACCCACAACAGTGACGGTGGAAACCCCAGATCGCTCCACTTAGATATCAACGTCATGGTAGGATGGTGTTAAAGGCTGAGCTGAAATCCACAAAGAGCAATCTGGCATAGCTCCCCCCCCCCCCCCCGCTGCTCCAAATGTGCAAGAACAGTATGAAGGGTAATCACCACAGCATTCTCTGTTGATCTTTTCATTTTATAGGCAAATTGGAATGTATCCAGTCCCTCTGGTAGGCAAGCAATAATATAAAGGAGCGGGCTGAGCACACATCCCTGTGGTGTTCCCATATTACCAGCTTTTCAAAACACTTCATGATTACAGGTGTGAGTGCCACTGGATGAAAATCATTCAAATTTTCCGGGTTGGATTTTTTCAGTATCGGAACAATAATACAAGACTTTAAGCAGGACAGAACAATAGCCTGAGATAAGGATTGATTTAATATCCCAGTAAAAACTCCTGCTAGTTGATCTGCATGGTCTTTCAATACCCTTCCAGCTACTCCGTCCGGCCCTGTGGCCTTCCGTGGGTTAATTCTCTTCAACAGGGCAAGTGTGCGAAATGGTGTATCCAATGGAGAGTGTTAAACCATTTCACAGTTTAACACTCTCCATTTAATTCCCTTCAACACCTTCCTCATCTCTCCTTCTTCCACACTGAATACTACATTCCTTTGTACTGATGGTAGTGATGGTGGCGAAGCCTCCGAAGATATCACTGCTGATGTTGCTTCAAAGCAGGCAAAAAGACATTCAACTCCTCTGCCAGGGATGCCCTTCCCTCACCTGTCAGGGAGCCTTTAGGTTTACACCCAGTCAATTCCTGTACACCTCGCCACACCTGCCTGGTGTCATTACTCTGTAAATGATTCCCCAGTCACTGTCTATATGCCTCCTTGGCCACACCGATGCCTCTCTTTAGATCCGCTCTGGCTATACTATACAGTAACCTATCTCCATTTCTAAAAGCAGCATTCCTTGCCTTTAGCAACCCCTGGACCTCCCTTGTCATCCAGGGCTTCCTGTTTGGATAGATCTTTATCCAGCGCTTTTGTGTTACATTGTCAGTGCAGAACCTGATATATTCCAACACTAACTCCGTATGAGTCTCTACATCCTGTTGGTCAAATACCCCCAATCTGTGTCATAAAAGCAATCCTTTAGCTGTTGAGACGCTTCTGCCGGCCATATCATGATATTCTTCTTTATTATTGGGGTCCATTTCCTCAATGGGATGTATGCAGGAGTCAAGAGCAGGGACACATGATCAGATTGGCCCAAGTGCACCAACGGCTCAGCTCTGTATGCCTGTTTGACATTTGTGTACAACCTGTCCAAAGTCATTTCTCCCCTGGTTGCACACTTTATATGCTGATAGAATTTAGGTAGGACCACTTTCAAATCCACCTGGTTGAAGTCCCCACATACAGTGAATGCAGCCTCAGGATATTTGCATTGTTGTCTACTAATGACATCATGCAAAAGATCCAATGCTTTGTTGATATTCGGGGGATATATAGGTCTGCGTTTAAGCATCATAAATTCCACAATTGGAGAATAGTGACTGGCTATCACAACGGGATTTGTGCACCAGCAGCTATTCACATATGCACAAAACCCCCTCCTCTTCTTTTACCAGAGTCCTCTGTCCTATCGTGATGAAGCACTGTGTAGCCTGTCAGTTCTATAGCCAAGTCCGGAATAAGTGGGGTCAACCAAGTCTCTGTAAGCAGCGGAAGTCAGCATTCACTCACAGTTCTCTCAGTTGCTATCCACAGCTTCCACTCTTCCAGTTTATTCACCAAAGATCTCACATTCGCATAAAAATGCTGGGAAGCGGTAATTTGTTAATTTATGCTGCTGTGTCTTTAACCTTAATCGCCTTCCTCCCCTGCAACCTCTTTTCTGTTTACGATCTCTCCTATGCCTCTTTCCTCCTCGGCTGTTAGAAGTCAAAATATCTTCATTACAGACACAGAGACACTCACATTTATGCAGCACTCCCTCTGCAGCCGAATAGATAACAAATCCTGTCAGCTGTAAATAATTCTATATTGGCAAGGCATAAAAGCCAAATTCTGAGTTGAAGAGCAACCAGCCACTGCGTCTGCATGTGCCGCCATCTTGGTCAAGACTATGTCTCAATACTAGGTATTTCAATGTATCAGATCATCTTAGAAGAGCCTATATCAGTGATGACAAACCTTGGCACTCCATGTGTTCTGGAACTTCAATTCCCAGAAGCCCTGGTCAGCAGGAGTACTGAGTTGGGCTTCTGGTGATTGAAGTCCAAGAACACCTGGCGTGCCAAGGTTTGCCATCACTGGCCTATATAGATACAATTTATACAAAAGCTGAAGATACAGGCAGTAGCCTGAGTTCTGTAATAGGAATGATATCTTCTGAAGGCTTCTGAAGTGCAAGCGTGGTAGCTTTTGTACTACTACATTATAATAATTAATAATTATTGGCTGTTAAGTCAAGTGTGACTTATGACAAACCTTTTAAGGCAAGAAATGAAGCTGCTTTGCACAACGTCTCAGGGCTGGCTACTTCCCAAACACTTTGAAGATGCAGCATTATACATGGAAAACCATGTATACTGCACAACAGGGAGGATGACAGCCCTTTGATCTCCCATCCCTTTTGCCTGGAGAACTTCCCTTGCAAAACATCTCTGGATGTTAGAGGTGGTTCTTACTCTTACTCTTACTCTTACTCTTACTCTTACTCTTACTCTTACTCTTACTCTTACTCTTACTCTTACTCTTACTCTTACTCTTACTCTTACTCTTACTCTTACTCTTACTCTTACTACAAGCCCCAGTGTCCTCCATGCCGTGGCCCCTCAGCCAATCAGGCTGAGGGACGTGAGTGTGGAGGAGGCCAGGAAAGCCAGCGTGCGTGCTAAAAAAACCACTGCCACGCCAAAGTGGTGGCTGCAAAACACTTCCCTCCAGGAGACACTTTGTCTCCCGGAGGGAAACCATCCCCACCATCCCTGCGAGCGAGACCAGTGCCAGCCTTACAGCAGCTTTGGCAGGTTGCAGGAAGCTGGGGGAACCCTTCATCTTCCCATGGCCCCGGTGAGCGAGGCCAGCGCCAGCCTCGCAGCAGCTTCGGCAGGGTTGCGGGAAGGAGGGGAGCCCTTCAACTTCCTGCAGCCCCACCAAGCGGGTAAAAGAGAGAGAAGGAGAAAGCACACGCGAGAAATAGAGGGGGGAGAGAGAGAGGGAGGGGGAAGAAAGAGAAAGAGGGGAAGAGAAAGAGAGACGGAGAAAGTGCACACCTTCCCCGCCAGGCGACGGCCAATGCCGGCGCCCCATTTGGTCCTTGCCTGACAGAGGAAAGGAGCCCCCTTCCCCTCCAGGCAAGGGCCGTGCATGTCCCACTCTCTCTCTCTGTCTCTGCTTCTCTGTCTCTCACACACACACATATCCCTGCCTTGCCAGGCAGTTATTATCTGTGTGTTGGTCATTCAGGTGGTTTTTTGGGGGGATGCACCCACTACCCAAAACCACCCCAACGACTCACTCACAGATAATAACTGTCCGGCAGGGCTGGGCAAAAAAAGCTAGTACAATATAAAACAAGATACAATTAGCATACACTAGAGAACAAGATACAATTAGCAGAATACAATTAGCATACAATAATAAAAGTTACCTAAGTCAAAACATCTCAAAACAAGTATTCGACTGCAAGAGTCCAGGCTTCAGATTCCAAAGTCTAGGCTGGGTGGGGGGGGGCATGTCCGGCCCTGCACCACAGTGGCCAAGTCTATGGCCAAGTCTGCAGCGCCAGGGAGCAAAGGGGGCATGAGACTCCACCACACCAGGGCCCCTGCCACCGACCCCTTTGTGGCCAAGCCCCCATTCTGCAGCTCCGAACTCCCACTCTGCCACGGCTCAACCGATGATGGGCTCGCCACACCTGACGCTGACCTGGCTGCAGCTGGGGTGGAGATGGAGGTGCCGCTGCTGCCACAATCGCTGGACGTCTTGCAAGGTCAGGTGGGAAAAGGGCTGGAGGTCTGGCAGGGCAGTGGCCAGAGTACTCTCTTGCTGCCTGCCATCCCCTTCCATGGCTGCAGGGCTTTTCAACCTCCAGCCAGGTGGGAAAAGAGCCAGAAGTCTCGCAGGGTGGTGGCCAGAGTCCTTCTCTGTCAACACTGCTTTTCCAGAAAGAAAGGATGAGACTGCGACCACTAGCAACTGTGTTCTTGCAAATTATTATTATTGTTATTGTTATTTTGAAAGAAAAGCTTGAACAGTCTCTTTGTGTTCTTGAGGGGACAATCATAGCCATTGTCTAAGGAGTTTCAGTATCTTAAGATACATAAGTAAACAAAAATTTGGCCACTATAGGGCACAATGGGGCATTTTAAAACCTAGAAAGCCCTCCTCCTTTAGTTAAACCCCATTTTCAGTGATTGCAGTGTAATGAGGGCAGAAAAAGTCTAGAAGGGCAGTAGCCATAGTGGAAATGACACTCTTGGTAGTTCTTTCATAAATGATATACTGAGGAAGGCAATGGTAAATGGTTTTTCTAGGTATTTTGAGTAAAGTAAAGGTAAAGGTTTCCCTTGCTTGAAAGCCATTCGTATCCAACCCCAGGGTTCAGTGCTCATCTCTGTTTCAAAGCCGAAGAGCCAGTGCTGTCTGCTTCTGCAGATGTTTCTTGTACACTGGAGTGTACGGAACGCTGTTTACCTTCCCACTGAAGTGGTTCCTATTTATCTACTTGCAATTTCTTGCTTTCGAACTGCTAGGTTAGCAGGAGCTGGGACAAAGATGGGGGCTCATTCCGTCCTGCACTACTCGGGAACCGAACTGCTGATGAAGGCACCATTTGGTGAGTTCATTCTGCAGTTCCTTTCGCTTGACCTAGTGTGAGAAAGATTAGCTGGCAACACAAGGTTGCTGTTACCAGGGTATGACCGATTGTGGTTAAAAAAACCACAGTCTTTGAGGAGGCTCTTTTTGTGTACTCCAAAAAAGAATAAAGATACTTAACCTTAATGCATCAGGACTTTTAAAAAGAAAATGGCCAAGTAAATTACTGAGTTTCCACGACAACTGGAGGGCTACATGTTGGAGTAGATCACTCTCTTTGTAACACACATACAGAATAGAACTGTCTTTCCTGGATATTTTAACTGTGGGTAATTTATTCATTTTCTTATTTACAGTTGGTTTGGGCTACTTCCCCCATCCTTGGTTGTGCATCTGCTAAGTGTCCAGATGAAATGTACCCTTATTACTACGTCTGCCAATACTGTCCTGCGTATGTACAGCAAATATTTATTATTATTATTATTATTATTATTATTATTATTATTATTATTATTATTATTATTATTATTATTATTATTATTATTATTATTATTATTATTATTATTATTATTATTATTATTATTATTATTATTATTATTATTAGTTTACAATTCCTAGTTTTATTTTTGGGGAGCTTTATTTTCCTTATCAATGTGCCTTGAATCATTTTTTAAATGTTTCAAATTATGTTTTCAAATTACTGCATTATAGCACAAAATACAAAGCATAGTACATTTTGCACCAATATACATGGAAACTAGGTTCATTTACAATATACCATATTTTTTGGACCATAAGACACACTTCCCCCCCCCCCCGGAAAAAAAAGTGAGGGTGCATCTTATAGTCCAAATGCTGTTCAGCAAGGCTGTTTGTTGTTGTTGTTCAGTCGCACAGTCGATTCCGACCCTTTGCGACCTCATGGACCATTTTCCTCCAGGCACCTCTGTCCTCTACCATCCTCCTCCACTCTCCTCCAACACCACATATCAAAGGCATCTCTTCTTCTGCGCTCAGCCTTCCAAATGGTCCAGCTCTCACACCCATACATTACTACTGGGAATACCATTGCTTTGACTATGCGAATTTTTGTTTTCAAGGTGATGTCTCTGCTTTTCACTATATTCCCCAGATTTCTCATAGCTTGTCTCCCAAGAATCAGTTGTCTTTTTATTTCATGGCTACAGTCGCCATCTGCAGTGATCTTAGATCCCAGGAAAGTAAAATCTGTCACTGCTTCTACTTCTTCCCCATCTATTTTCCAAGGACTGATTGGACCTGTTGCCATTTCTTGGTTTTCAAGCCAGCTTTTGCACTCTCCTTCTTCAATTCAATCAAGAGATTCTTTAGGTCTTCCTCACTTTCTGCCATTTGGGTGGTATCCACTGCATATCTCAAATTGTTGATGTTTCTCCCAGCAATTTTGATCCCATATTGTGATTCCTCCATCCATGCATTGCTCATTATGTGCTCTGTGTATAGATTGAATAAGCAGGGTGATAAAATGCAGCCTTGTCATACTCCTTTTCCTATTCCAAACCACTCCGTCATTCCATACTCTGCCCTAACTGCTGCTTCTTGGTTCATGTACAGATTTCTCATGAGGCATATGAGTGTTTTGGTATTCCCATCTCTTTAATTAAGTAAAGGTAAAGGTTTCCCTTGCTCGAAAGCCAGTCGTATCCGACTCTAGGGTGCAGTGCTCATCTCTGTTTCTAAGCCGAAGAGCCAGCGCTGTCTGCTTCTGCAGACGTTTCCATGGTCATGTGGCAGGCATGACTAGACACCGGAGCGCACGGAACGCCGTTACCTTCCCACCGAAGTGGTCCCTATTTATCTACTTGCAATTTCTTGCTTTCGAACTGCTAGGTTGGCAGGAGCTGGGATGAAGACGGGAGCTCATTTCCGTCCTGCAGTACTCGGGAATCGAACTGCTTTTTAATTACTTGCCACATTTTGTTGTGGTCCACTCAGTCAAAAGCCTTGGTGTAGTCAATAAAACTAAAGTATACTTGTTTCTGGTATTCCTTTGCTTTCTCCATGATCCAACGTATATTGCCAATGTGGTCTCTTGTCCCCCTACCTCTTCTGAACCCAGCCTGCACCTCTGGTAGTTCTCTCTCCACATGTTGCTGAAGTCTATCCTGTATTATCTTGATCATCACCTTGCTGGCATGTGGGATGAGCGCAATTGTTCGATAATTTGAGCGTTCTTTGGCATTGCCTTTTTTTTTTTGATTGGAACGTACACTGATCTTTTCCAATCCTGTGGCCACTGTTTTGTTTTCCAAATTTGCTGGCATATTGAATGCAGTAGTTTGATTCCATCATCTTTTAGGGCTTTAAAAAATTCAACTGGTATACCATCATTTCCACTAGCTTTGTTGTTTGCAGTGCTTTTTAGGGTCTTTCTGACTTCACTCTCCAGAATGTCTGGTTCAAGTTCAAATTTCTCATTATTGTTATTATCAGGAGTGTTGAGGTCCTTTTTGTAGAGTTCCTCTGTGTACTCTTGTCATCTTTTTTTGATCTCTTCTGCATCAGCTAACCCCTTTCCCTCTTTGTCCCTTATCATGGTCATTTTTGCTTTAAATGTTCCTTTGATTTCCCCAATTTTTTTGAAAAGATCTCAAGTCCTGCCTCTTTTGTTGCTTTCCTCCATTTCTTTGCACTGTTCATTCAGATAGTTTTCCTTATCTCTCCTTGCTTTTCTTTGATATTCTGTATTCAGGTGATTGTATTTTTTTCTTTCTTCTTGGACTTTTGCATTCCTTCTTTCCTCTGCTATTTTAAGTCCCTCATCAGACAACCACTTTGCTTTCTTGCACTTTTCTTTTGGTATGGTTTCTCTTGCTGCCTCCTGCATGATGTCCCGCATCTCAGTCCATAATTCTAATGGTACTCTGTCTATCAGGTACAGGTCATTAAATTTGTTCATGTATTCTTTAGGGATGTTGTATAGTTCATATCTGTCTGGTCTAATTGTTTTCCCCATTTTCTTTAGTCTTCTTTCTTTTTTAAAAAATATATCAAATAACAGTGTACATAAAACAAATAAACTATTTTGAAACAAGATATCACATAACAAACAAACAAAAATAAAAAGCAATACAAAACATAATAAACTTGATACAAATACAACTAAATTAAATATACAGACATATACAGAATAATGAAATCTAATCAACCTATTAACTTAATCTCTATTTCAAATCTATGTATAATATCTACTCTTATCACTATCCTTATTACTTAAGTATAATTTCTTACACTGTATATGAAAACATTACATTCACCCAGTGATATTTACAATGCTTACGGAGAATGACTTTACTTTATATTGCTGTTTTACATTTTATTTATTTATTTATTTATTTATTTATTTATTTATTTATTTATTTATTTATTTATTTATTTATTTATTTATTTATAGTTCAAATTTCTATGCCCAATCAGGTGAACCCGACTCAGGGTGGCTCACAACAGGATTAAAACATACATATTAAAAACAATTAAAACCCCAACATACCCACCCACCTATTAAAAACTAACCACATTAAAAAAAGATGGGGAGGCTTCATTTTATAAGCCAAAAAAAGAATGGTATTCAGGCACCAGAATACAACCTTGTTTCTTAATTAGTACATACTCAATAAAATATTTCCAAATTTCATGAAATTTGTTTTCTTTTACTATTCCTTTTCTTGTGTTTAATTCCCATGTTAACTTGTCATTCACTGCTAATATCCACATTTCTTTATACCAAATCCTCTGTGCTAATTATTATTTAACTTCCAATTTTTAGCAATGCATTGCCTTGCTACAGTTAACATGATTAATATTAAATCTTTTCTATATTTGTCCAAATTCAAATTGTCAACCTCAGATAAAATAGCCATACTTGCATCCAGTTTGAAATCAATATCTAAAACTGCATTAATTTCCCTATTAATTTTTGTCCAAAAGGACTTCAATTTTTTACATTCCCACCACATATGTAAGTATAACCCTGGAGTATCAATATATCTCCAACAGTACTTTGACTTTGTGCTATCCATCTGATGTAATCTAATTGGTGTTAAATACCATCTCCAAATTAATTTGTAGTTGTGCTCTTTAACTTTAACCGATAGGGTATGCATAATTATGTTTTTCCATTTACTTTTCCAACCTACATTACTAATTTTAATGTTCAAATCTTGTTCCCAAATTAACTTTAATGTATCCTGTGGTTTTTCATCGTTACTTAGTATCTTATATACTTTACTGACTATTCCTTTAATTTGTGCTTGGTTTGTCCTTAAGCTGTGTACCAATTCTTCAAACGGTGTTCTATTTCTGTCAATACTTGCCTCTTCTAGTTGTTTTTTATTCCATTTATTCACTTGAGCAACTTGCAGCCAGTTTAAGTTCATTGCCTAAATAAGTCCGCTTTTTTAACTTCATCATTGCAAACCTTCAACCAGTTTTTTAATCTCAACACATTATTTCTATTAATTACACCTACTAGGTTATTATCTAATCTCAATGGAAATGTTTTTATATCACTTAACTCAATTATTGGTGACTTTAGTCTAAGCCTGAATTTTGCAATAAGTAGGTTGTGATCTGAACCACAGTCTGCTCCAGGTCTCATTTTTGCTGACTGTATGGAGGTTCTCCATCTTTGGCTACAGAGTATGTAATCAATCTGGTTTCGATGTTGACCATCTGGTGATGTCCATGTGTAAAGTCGCCTTTTGTGTTGCTGGAAGAGGGTGTTTGCTATGACTAGTACATTCTCTTGGCAGAACTCTATCAATTTTTGCCCTGCTTCATTCTGTGTTCCAAGACCAAACTTGCCTGTTATTCCATTTAATTTTTGATTTCCTACTTTGGCATTCAAATTTGCTAAGGGACATCATTTCTTGGTGTCTGTTCTATGAGGTGTCAGTGGTTCAAGTATTTCTCTGGAATCTAATACATCATGAATTACTTGTCTAGCTATGTCAGTGGGGATTTTAGTATACAGAGCTTCTACATCCATAGTTAAAATGATTGCACCCGGAGGTAGATGTACGCCTTCAAGTTCGGACACAAACTGGGTTGAGTCCTTTATATATGATAGAGTAATTTTAGTGAAACTGTTTACATGAGAGTCTAAATATTTAGATAAAGGTTCCAGTAATTCATCGCCTGTAGAGAGCAGTGCTTCTCTGGTAGAGGAGCTGAATACCTTCACCCAATTTGAGGTGACACCAGCAGTGGATACAGCAGTGTTGCCAGAGTCATCGTCATTACTCCCCTTAGGGAATGTTGCCAGGGTGGAAGAGGGAGAAGTGAGGTGAATATTAAAAGGGATAAATGCGAGCAAGTCTATGGGTCCTGATGGAGTGGCTGGTAGGGCACTGAGAGACTGCTCAGAACAGCTGACAGAAACTTTTATGAAGATTTTTAATCGGTCTTTGGCCCAAGCCACTATCCCACCTTGTCTGAAATCCTCTACTATTATACCTCTGCCTAAAAAGCCTAACATAAATAGTCTGAATGACTTCCGCCCTATGGCGCTTACACCTGTCATAATGAAATGCTTTGAAAAGTTGGGGCGGAACCGTATTATGGCTTGTTTACCAGTTGGACCTGACCCTTGTCAATTTGCATATAAGAGAAAGAGATCCACAGAGGATGCTGTGGCTACGGCCCTACATGCTGTTCTGACCCATTTGGAGAAACAAGGGACTTATGCGAGACTGTTATTTGTAGATTTTAGTTCTGCATTTAATACTATTCTTCCGCATAGACTGGTGCCCAAATTATTAGATCTGGGGCTTCCACCATGCTTATGCAGGTGGATACTAGATTTTCTATCAGATCATTCCCAACGGGTCAGGATGGGCTCTCATGTCTCTGCAGATCTCAGTATAAGTACAGGGACGCTGCAGGGGTGTGTGTTGAGCCCGCTTCTGTACATGCTTTACACATATGATTGTGTTCCCAGTTACCCCAGCAATAAGATCATCAAGTTTGCAGACGACACAACGGTGGTGGGTCTGATTACTGCTGGGGAGGGGGAGTCGGCTTACAGGAAGGAGGTTGAGATGCTGACGGAGTGGTGTGGGGAAAACAATTTATTCCTCAATGTAAAAACGACAAAAGAGATCATTGTGAACTTTAGAAAATGCAAATTGAACATCCAGCCACTTTTTATTGAAGGTAATTGTGTGGAACAGGTCTCGGTGTTTCAATTTCTGGGAATGGAGCTGAGGGATGATCTAACATGGGGAGCAAACACCAAAGATCTGATCAAGAGAGCACAGCAAAGGTTATACTTCTTGAGAATCCTCAGGAAGAACAATCTTTCAAAAGATCTGCTGTTGGCATTCTACCACTGTACCATAAAGAGTGTGTTAACCTATGGTCTGTGTGTATGGTTTGGGAGTTGTACAGCTAGGGCAAGAACAATGCTGTCCAGGGTCATAAAGACTGCGGAGTGGATAATCGGGCATACTCTTCCCACTCTAGATCAAATCTATGCCACCAGGTGTTATAAGAAAGCTGTAGAGATTGTGCAAGATAGTACGCACCCCGGAAATGATCTCTTTCAACTTCTGCCTTCTAGAAGAAGGTATAGGGTCATAAAGACCAGGACCAGCCGCTTGAGAAATAGTTTCTACCCAAAAGCGGTTCTGGCTTTGAATGCAATGCAGTCTATGAGGGAGCTTCTGTATATAGTTTTTAGAGTTTTAGAGTTTTTAGAGTTTTAGAGCTTTTTAGGGGTTAAATGTGTATATGTGGGGTGGGAGTATGTTGATAATTTTGTATAGTTCTATTTTGTTTAGGTTTTGTTGGGTTGTTAAGTGTTTTTTTCTCCCAATCTCGTTGTTCTGTGCAGGACAATGACAATAAAGATTTATCTATCTATTGCGTGATATTATGGGTCTGCCTGGCTGGGTGCTCCTATGGGTTTGCTTTTATGAATTTTTGGAATAAGATGAAACAATGGTATTCTAGGATACTCATTCTGTAAGTATTTAAATGTGTTTTCTGAAATTTATCCAAGAGAAAAACCCTCAAACAGAACTGTTCTGACAATGTTTGAGACCCTGTTGGTAGGGTCCTGTAAAAGCTTTCTGTAAAACATGGTATTAGTAAGCTGTCTGTTAGCTTCTGCTAGATATTCTGACATATCCATTACAACTATACCTCCTCATTTGCAGCTTTAATAATGATCGATTGATCATTGGCTAAATCTGAGAGAATCTGATAGTCTGTCTTAGAGATATTTTTTTCTAATTCTACACTCCTGCTGTTCTATCTGTTGTATTTCCTTAAGTACCAACCGGCTAAACACCTCAATAGCTAGGTCAGTGACCAGAGGTGTAAAAGTAGATTTAGGTTTAAACATACTTACAGTTGTCGATTCCATTCCTTTAAAAAATACCTTAAGCTTAAGTAGCCATAAAAGTTTGAAAAACTCAACACGGGTATTGAAGGAGTGGTGCGCAGGAGTAGGTACAAAATATCTTGGTAGGAAATGCATTTCTCCAAATCAAAAAACAAATGCAAATTCTGCTTAAAAGCCCTTCCTTTTCTCCTATCAGACCTATAATTTTACTGCTTAGCATTGGGCAAAATTATTCATCCCTGGAGGTAAGGGATTGCACCCCACTGCCCAGCAAATAAAGAGGCAAGACACAGCAAGTGGGTTTAACATTTGGGCCACAACTTTATTAAATGTTTAATCCCCTAACCAGCAGTGGGGTCTAAGATGGTGCAAATCAAACCTGGGTCCACAGTACGTGGACCATCCAAACCCCTCTCCAGTCTGGACTAGGTGAGCCTCAAGCCCAGGGGTAACCAAACTTTTCCCACCAGAGGCCTGACCACTCCTCCTCAGTTAGCTGTGTAGGCCAGTCATGTGGATCTTCCCTGCGTCAGCTAATGAAATCGCACCATGTTTCTGGGTGTTTTTCTTTCCTCCAATGTTTCCCTTAGAGGAGAAAGCAGTTTCTCTGACACCACCAGCATCTCAGGGGCGTCTTGCTCCTTCCCCCCGTCCTGGCAAGGTGGGGGTGAAGTCGGAGCACCTGTGGGCAGCCCCTCCCGTGGCTCCTTCCCCAGTCCGGCATTGGCCTCGGGGAAGTCGAGCACACCTGGGACTCCCGGTGTGAGGACTAAAAAACTACCGCCACCATGTCTCGCTCTCCTCCTTCCTGGTCTGGCATTGGCCGCGGGGAAGTCGAGCACACTGTATTTTGGGGTTATTATATTGTAATTAGTCATTGATTGTTTTAGTTATGTATAATATTTTAGTGTATGGGACCAAAGACAACCGGACAACTGAAGGGTTGGTTTAACTCAGGTTTATTGCATGAGGTTCCAGTGAAGCATGAGGTAATGGCGGTGATACATCTCAATATATACAGTAGCTCTCTACATTTGAATCTTGTAGCACGGTAGCTGATTGGCCGCTACCGGCGTGGCCTCGCCCAGGCACGCCTCCTTTCCTGCTGCTGAATGCGGGGAAGGTTTTCCCGCGGCTGTCCGTGATTGAGCAATGTGAACCATGTGAGACTGAACGCTCGCAGCTGCCCTCTATGGGCTGTCTGCTCACGTTCCTTTACAGCTGATATCGTTTGTATCTGGAGTGGTTACATTCTTGCCTTTACAGTATAATGAACATGCATACATACATACATAACATCCCTCCCCCCTAGGATGGGACGAAGTCCCGCAACCATTGTGGCTTGCCGCACGTGCGCTTGGGACGCGCTTGCGTCTGACCTAGTACTGGAGAGCCTGTGATCCCTGACTCCGCGGGTGCTTGTCCTGCAACGGGAAATGGGGATTCGTTAGTGGCTCTGTGGGGCGTCCGTGCCTGCCTCGCGCCCGGGGATGGGAAGGGAATGAATAGTTGGGAGGTGAACCCCTGCCTGTTGCTCTCGGACCCCGGGGACCCTCCTATTGTGAACCGCGGAACCGATGAGGTCGCCCTTGTGGTTCGGCTACCTTCTGATCCCTGCTCGGGGGACCTTGAGACTGTGGTGGGCGGACTCGCTGATGCCTCCCGTCTTGGGGGTGTCGGTCTCCGGGAAAATGGCACTATATTGCATTCTACCTCACAGGGGCTACTGGGACTGGAGGTACCAGGGGCTGAACTGAAACCCCTCTTTTCGCTAGGACGGGTGGGGGACCACTCCGCTAACTCCCCCTGGTACTGTAAATCAACGTCTAAACTTCTATGGGCTTCTGTGTTTCGGGGAAACTCCCGCGGGGTATGTGTGTGGTCGGGGCTCTTCCTTTCTGTCGGGGACTCCCGCAAAAGATTTCTGTGGATCGATTCCCTTTCCTCCCCCCTTGGTGGGGACCCATGCTCCCCTTTTCCTCCCCCTTGGGCTAAGCGGGTGGGGGAGTACCCTAACGCTGATTCGGTGCTATTCTCGTCTCCGTCCTGCTCTCCGGGGACCCTGCGCCTGAGTTGGTCCACGTGTCGCCTCCACAGGAAGCCTGTACTGGTCTCTACGCGGTATGAGACGGGGCCGGTTTGTTCTACTACGGTGCCCGGCACCCAGGCTGGCCCCGCGCTGGCGTAGTTCCTGCAATGCACCGGGGCGCCTACGCTGAAACTCTTTGTGGGTTCCACCCCTATGTTCCGCCCTTTGTCCTCTACTCTCGTGGGGTCTAGCTTGGAGATTCCCGTGGCCAGCTTCCTGCGCATCAACAGCTCTGCGGGGGAGTACCCTGACGCTAATGGGGTGACCCTGTATCTTAGCAGGAATTGGCACAATTTCAGGTCGAGGTCTCCGGGGCCCATGCGCAGCAGCGCGTCTTTTGTGGTGCGCACGAGGCGCTCTACTTGGCCGTTGGTGGCCGGGTGAAAGGGGGCAGAGGTGACGTGCCGAATGGCGTTACGCTCCATG
This sequence comes from Bradypodion pumilum, assembly GCA_035047305.1. Classification (NCBI taxonomy): domain Eukaryota; kingdom Metazoa; phylum Chordata; class Lepidosauria; order Squamata; family Chamaeleonidae; genus Bradypodion; species Bradypodion pumilum. Next base: position 266,099,497 of record JAWDJD010000001.1, on the reverse strand, counting down.
AATGCCCCGAACTCGGCGGACGTGAAACAGCTAGCGTTATCGCTGATGAGGGTGTCGGGTAAACCGAACGTGGAAAAGACCCTCCTTAACTGTTTAATTGTTGTGGCCGAGGAGGTGCTCGAGACCGGAATGACCTCCAACCACTTGGAGAACGCGTCCACCACGAGGAGGAAAAGCGTTCCCCTGAACGGGCCAGCAAAGTCTACGTGTACTCGGGACCAGGGCCCCCTTGCTGCGTCCCACTCCCTAGGTGGCGAGCGAGCCTCTTCTGGCCTTGAGCTTTGGCACGCTTCGCAAGTGCCGACCATGTGTTCGATGTCGGCGTCTAGCTGGGGCCACCAGAAGTAACTGCGGGCTAGCGCCTTAGAGCGGACGATCCCCGGGTGGCTGACGTGCAGCAGTTTAAGCACCCTCGGCCGGAGAGACGTGGGGATCACTACCCGCTGTCCCCACAAAAGGCAACCCCTCTCTAGGGACAACTCTAGTTTCTTTTTGAAAAATGTGTCAAATTCTGCTGCTGGGGAAGACACGGGCCACCCTTTCTGTACCCAGGAGCAAACTGTGGCCAGCGTTTTGTCCTTGCCTGTCGCTTTGGCGATGTCGGCCGGTACTACTGGAGGGGAGTCTAGAACCTCTATCATTAAGACCTGGTGGTCCCTCTCTACTTCGCCCACGTGGCAGCCATCCCGGGGAATGGGGGACCTCGACAGGGCGTCGGCATGGCTGATCTCCTTCCCGGGCCGGTATACCAACGCGTGCTGATACGCGTTGAGAAAAATGGCCCACCTGAGCATTCTTGGGGACAGGATTTGGGGTGTGGGCTTATCTGCGGTGAAAATGCCTAACAAAGGCTTATGGTCAGTCACTATGGTGAAGGGGCGGCCGTACACAAAATCATGAAATTTCTTGGTCCCCGCAATTATTGCTAGTGCTTCCCTGTCTGTCTGAGCATAGTTTCTCTCTGCTTGGGACAAGGACCTAGAGTAGAAAGCTATCGGGGCCTCCCTACCGTTCTCCAACACGTGGCATAACACCGCCCCCACCCCCACCGGGGATGCATCGCATATCAGGACCACTGGGCGTTTGGGATTGAAGTGGGTCAGTACAGCATCTGATGCCAGGAGTCGCTTCAGGTCATTGAAAGCCTTCTCCTGGTCGTCGCCCCACTTCCATGCCTCGTCCCTTTTTAACAATTTGTGTAGCGGTTCTGCCACGGCTGCCTTCCGCGGGAGGAAGGAGTGGTAGAAGTTGAGCAGTCCGAGGAACGACTGCAACTCGGGCTTGGAGGTGGGGCGAGGGGCCTTCTTGATGGCGGCTACCTTGGATTGGGCTGGCCTTATTCCCTCGGGAGTGACGCGGAACCCTAGGAACTCAACCTCTGTAGCGAAGAAGACGCATTTGTCTTTCCGCAACCGCAACCCCGCCTTTTCGAATATTGTCAGGACCTTTCCCAACCTTGTTGCTAATTCGGCCCGGCTCCCCCCTGTAATCAATACGTCATCAAAGTAGGGTAACACCCCCTCTAACCCCTTCAGGAGGCGTTCCACAAGTGACTGGAAGATCCCGGGCGCCGAATTCACGCCGAATTGGAGGCACGATACCTGGAACGCCCCTTTGTGGGTGACTATGGTCTGCGCAGCAGCTGCGGCGGGGGTCACTGGGAGTTGCTGGTAGGCTTGGGCCATGTCGAGTTTAGCGAAACACCTCCCCCCGTGTAACCTGGCCAACAAGTGGCTGACTACCGGCACCGGATACGCATTAGGGCGGATCGCCTTATTGATGGTGCACTTGTAATCAGCGCATATGCGGACCTCCCCGTTGGCCTTGAGCGCTGTTACAATTGGAGTTTCCCACTCCGCAGAATCAACAGGAACAAGAATCCCCTGGCCCACCAATTTGTCCAACTCCGCCTCTATTTTGTCCTTTAGTGCGAAAGGCACTCTGCGTGGTTTAAGTCTGATTGGACGTACTCCAGGGTCCAGGTCGAAAGTCACTGGGGGGCCCTTGAATTTTCCGAGCCCCTTTTTAAAAACCTCGGGGTGCGCGTCGCAAACGCTCTGTATTGGATCAGTCCCGGCGGCGTGTGCTCCCACGGCATGCACCCCCCCAATGAACAACCCCAGGGGCTGGAACCATTGAGTCCCGAGGAGGCTGCATTTACCTCCCTTGAGGACGACTAGGGGCAGCATTGCAATGTGCTTTTTGAACTGGACCTGGAACTTCCCAACCCCCAACACTGGGATGCGGTTCCCTTGCACGTCCTTCAACGTGGCCCTCAACGCTTTGAGCTTGGGCCGCACGCGGGGGGCGATTTTCATGAACTCCCCCTGGGAAATAATAGAGTATGAAGAACCCGAGTCCACCTCCATTCTAACAGGGGCCCCTTGTATTACTACCTCAACGAAGTAACGGGGGTGCTCCGTGGAAACGCTGCAAACCGGCGCGTCATCCTCGCTGTCGTCGGAGATGCGCCCTACTCCGTCCCGCGTCCTCGTGGTCCGGGTGCCGTCCTTTGGCCTCGTGGTGCGGTCCTGCCTCGTGGTGCGGTCCTGCCTCGCCGAGCGGTCTGGAGAACTCCTGGTGGCCTCGCGCCGTTTCCGGCAGACCTTGGCGATGTGCCCGCGCCGGCCGCAGTTGTGGCACTCGGCCTTGCGGAATGGGCATTTGGCGCGGGCGTGGGCGGCGCCGCAGCCGTCGCAGCGCCGGCCCTCTCTCTGGACCCTCCGGACGTCCTCGTCGTTGCTGCTCTCCGCAGACGAGTTCGAATCTCGCCGGGCCGCGCGCACCGAGCTCTCTGCCTTGGCGGGCTTCGGGCGCCAGTCCTGAAGCTCATGCACCCCGGCAGTCGTGGCCTCCGCGGCCTGTGCCGTGTCGAGGACTTGTTGCCACGTGGGCGGCGGCTCCCTTTTCATCAGCGCGCGCTGAGTCTCTGTGTCCCTCAGACCGCAGAGCAGGCAGTCCCGGAGGGTGACGTCGGGGAGCTCCCACTTGCATGGGCCGGCGGCCAACCGCAGGGCCGCGGCGAACTCATCGACCGATTCCCCGGGCGCCTGGACTCGCCTCCAGAACGCGCTCCGAGCGGGGAACATCGCTATTGCTGGCCGGAGATGGGCGCGCAGCGCCGCCAGGAGCTCTGTAGCTTTGAGGTCGCTCACCTTCCTCGGCGCGATCAGGTCCACCAAGGTCCTCTTGGTCTCGTGTCCGAGCATGCGGACAAAAATGGCCCTCTTTTTGGCCTCATCTGAGACTTCGAGCTCCACCAGCGCTGCGTTGAAGTCTATCTCAAACAGCTCCAAGTCTCCCGGCTTCCTGATCTCGTAGCCGGCGCATGTCTTGGTCCCGTGGGCAGCCATATCCCACCTTCGTCGCCAATTTAGTGTATGGGACCAAAGACAACCGGACAACCGAAGGGTTGGTTTAACACAGGTTTATTGCATGAGGTTCCAGTGAAGCATGAGGTAATGGCGGTGATACATCTCAATATATACAGTAGCTCTCTACATTTGAATCTTGTAGCACGGTAGCTGATTGGCCGCTACTGGCGTGGCCTCGCCCAGGCACGCCTCCTTTCCTGCTGCTGAATGCGGGGAAGGTTTTCCCGCGGCTGTCCGTGATTGAGCAATGTGAACCATGTGAGACTGAACGCTCGCAGCTGCCCTCTATGGGCTGTCTGCTCGCGTTCCTTTACAGCTGATATCGTTTGTATCTGGAGTGGTTACATTCTTGCCTTTACAGTATAATGAACATGCATACATACATACATAACAAATATTTTGTTATTGTGATTATATTATGTTATTATTGTGATTGTCTATTGTATATTGTATTTTTAATATGTTGTAATGCCGCCCAGAGTCAGCCGTGTGCTGAGTGGGGTGGGGTATAAATTATTTTTTTAAATTATTATTATTATTATTATTATTATTATTATTATTATTATTATTATTATTATTATTATTATTATTATTATTATTATTATTATTATTATTATTATTATTATTATTATTATTATTATTATTATTATTATTATTATTATTCACACCCTTTTAATTTTTCCAGTGTGTTTTTGCCATGTTTCAGCACAAAAACATGCTGATTTCTGGCAACATCAGAACACTTCCAGCGTCCACGACAATCTGGCCTGTAGGCCGTAGTTTGGGCATGCTTGCTCTAGCCCTTGGGCCATGTTGTGCATCAACATCCTTGACCTGCCTGGTTCACTTGGGGAGGCATCCTTTGAGCCATCTCCATTCTGATTACAATGAATCAAGTTTGGACATATGGCCAAAGCTGTCTCCATGTACCTGAATCCCAAGATTTATGATTTTTTTAAAATCATGTCAGAAGCACACAAAGATGCTTTCTGGGTTGAAAAGATTTCTGCTGGAGGACACCCAAATGAGGCTCTTTTATGTCCTCAAGATCTTTTCCCACTGAAGTGGTCCCTATTTATCTACTTGCAATTTCTTGCTTTGAACTGCTAGGTTGGCAGGGGCTGGGACAGAGACAGACACACATTCCATCATGTAGCACTGGAGTCTTGAACTGCTAACTTGCTGAGCTTCCAGCTAACAAGATGAGCTTCTTAACCACTGAGCTACTGCAGTCCCAATGATTTATGGTACCCATCCAGAGAACTCAATGGTTAAATGATACCCTGTGGGACTCACTGCTACCACTCTCTCCCTGCATTAACCACCAAATTGTGACCTATTTTACACTACACCTCCCTTGACCTGCCCATCCAGCTCTGTTAGAATCAGAATGGGATAGGCAAAAATTGCCCTGTCTCCTTTTCGAAATATGCCAATCCCAAGCCCAAAATTCCTATCTGCCTCCCCCTAAGGTCACTCTTGCCTTTGTAGCCACTTTGGGTTATCTGGCCAGTGGGCACACCATCAACTCCCCCCCCCTTCCATGTTGAGGCCAGATGCAGAAACTAGAGGGACTCATGGACATAGGTTAAAATGCTAAATATAATTATCATCATTATTATTATTCCATGTCTAGGCAAGACTTGAAACTGTTAAAATGAAGGCACCTTTTGGTGAATTCATTCTGCAGTTCCTTTTGTCTGACCTAGTGTAAGAAAGATTAGCTGGCAATGCAAGGTTGCCATTATCAGGGTATGCCTGATCTTAGAGGAGTCTCTTTCAATGATATCAAAGGAGAGGCCAGCTTTGGGGCCCCATCCCTAAAGCCAATGTGCAGTGATAAGTGACATCAATGAGTTCTCTCACCTCTTCCTCACCAAAGTAGGGGAATTGTTGTATTCAAGTGTTATTTATCAAAACTGCTATTAGTGCCGTAAAGGTGCCAATTTCAAACTACCGTCAAAACAGCTGATTCGTCAGTACAAACTTCACGCTTCCCAAGAAGCCCGCCGAAATGTGCCAACCTGTGTAACTGTCATTCTTACTGTATATAACCTTGTACATGTTCCCCAGTACTGTATCTCTGAGCTGAATAATAAATCACTTGTGTTTGACCCAATCCTGTTAATCAGAATACTTCTTAAGCGCTGGACCCAACATTGGTGATGAAGGTGGGATCCCAATGGCTGCTGCTGTTCCTGCTTCATTCAGGCCATTCGACACCTCCAGATCAGTCTCATGGCCTATGTACGAGGTCCATTTTGAAAAATACGTGATCTCACAGAAAATAGCAGATGACGGGTTGCAGAAGGCTATGTTCCTGGTTCACTGCGGGCTGACCACGCTCAAGCTGATCACAGACTTGCTTCTGCCCAGGGTGCTGAAGGATACCCTTCTGAGAGACATTTTGACCGTCCTCCGGGACCATTTCAGGCCCAAAACTTCAATTTTCCCGGCTAGAGTGGCCTTCTACAGGAGAGACCAGAAGGCCGGGGAATCGGTCACAGAGTATGTGGCTGCTCTCTGCCACGTCACAGTTCCCTGCAAATGGGAAAACCTCGACATTGCTCTTTGCGACCGGCTCCTTGTAGGCCTCAGGGACGAGGCCACACAACGTCGCCTTATGAAGAGGGACACTCAAACTTTGCCTAAGTTCTTAAGGAGGCTCAGGCAGCTGAAGTTGCCACCGCCATGGTCCAATTTCTCCAAGCCACGTCCGCAGCACTGGTCCAGAGGGGTTTGGCTGCCCAGCAACAGCGCACGTCCAGCCCGTTAGCATCCTCAGACAGCCCTGAGGAGGGGGATGACATCACTAATGTACATCATAAAAGTTTCAACTGGTCCAAGGGCACTGTTGCACCATGCCAGGGTTGTGGGAACAGACACCTCCACAATCAATGCCCCTTCAAATCTGCTGAATGTCACTGTTGTGGGAAGAAGGGGCACATTGCCAGAGTGTGCCACCAGGGTGCCGAGGTGCCTTCCAGGGACAAAGTTCATTGAGGAAAGGAGCATCTCATTTCCAAGGTCTTCACCAGTCACGGCTCCAGTTCCAGAGTTCATGTGGTTTCTGACAAATTCATTGTTGATGTTCGCCTGCAAGGTTGTCCATTCCAGATGGAAATCGACTCAGGATCATCCTTTTAAATTATCACACAGAAGGAATTTCTCTGGCTTCCCCCAGATGACCACCCAAGGTTGCAGGCTCTTAAGGTCAAGTTAAGTGATGTGCAGGGTGGCCACATCCCTGTACTTGGCGTCGGCACTTTTCATGTGTGTTTCAAGTCCCTGTTGGCCAGATTGCTCCTTGTCATGGTCAAGGTGGGTAAGAACAATCTTTTGAGTACACAATAGTTTGGGCCCCTGGGTATTGCTTTTTTAGGGATTGGAAAGGTTGAGGCTGATCCCATTCAGTCAACTTGTGATCGTTACCCAGATATATTTCGCCCGGGACTGGGTACAGTCAAGGGGGCCCCTGTTCACTTCAAACTTGACTCATCTGTTTGGCCCATCAGGCTGAAGACCTGCCAGGTGCCTTTTGCGCTCAAGGACCGTATCGAGGCCAAACTTGACAAACTGATTGTGCAAGAGATCTTGGAGCCGGTGGACTCAGCTCCATGGGAAACTCCTATCGTCACTGCTATAAAGTCCAATGGAGACATCCGCATCTCTGTGGATTACAAATGTACTATTAATAAAGCTGTTGTAATATTCCATGGGAGTGAAGGTGCTGAACTCAAGGAAGTTGCGAGAGACAAGGCTATGATGAAAAAGGCCAGCCCCGATACCCCGGGGTGGTCTGTATTTATTGACTACATTTGGGAGTTAGCATGCACAGCCTGCGTGACACCCCCGTGACAGAAAGTACTACATGGCACTTGGCTGATTGGGTTACACTTACCAGCCCACGTGCCCAGGTTGCCCATGGGCAGACTCTAGCAGTGGATTGCGGTGAGACTCACTGTTCTCATGTTATCTAACTCCTAGAAGACTCTGCGTATCTATGCATGGCTCTTTTGGTCTAACTGCGGTTGGTGTCTGCTCAGCCCTTTTACATGGACGTGAGCCATGACACTTGCTCTACTGCTTTTAGTGCCCTCAGCCAAGGAAACATGGAGTCACTATTGCTCCCTATTACTAATTTGCCCATACCCAATTGCCTTTCCGGTTGAGCCAGGATGGTCTCGGAATCGTTTGCAAATCTCAACAAACCCTTTGGGAAAGGTAGCTGTCCAATTAGTGACCTGGGCAACCCACAATTCCTTTTTCTTTGTTTTCTAAAGTGACTTGGCTGAGAACCTGACAGACATAGAGCATGAGCTGTCGAGGTGTGATGATATTTTGATGTCTCCTTCCTGAGTGGCACATGGATAGGAATGAGGGGATGCATTGCACAAAGCAGCATAGCATGACTCCCACTACCACAACAACAGCGGTGACTTTAAGCGTTGTTTGTAGCCAGTTCCATGGCACCCAGGACCAGCGTCCATTCCACCACCCCCAACTGGTGTCCTGTTGAATGTGTGTGACTATTTTGTCCAAGTCAGTGATTTGGCTTTGGATCCTGTGGGAATTATCTGTGAGATTGAAGCAACACATATTATGAACTGTTTCGCATCCTAAGTGATGGAGAAGAAGCAAATAATCAATAGCTGCTCGATTATCCAATACTGCATGTCTAATTTCTATTTGCTCTTGATTAAGTAAAGCTATAGCTGTAGAAGTGTGATTGAGACCTTTGGCCAGGGCACATGCCAACTGACCAACCTTACGTGCATTACCTGCTGCAAGTCCAGGTACTCCTACAAGGCTTACCGCTAAGGCGACATACTCTGATTTGCTGAGTAACCTTATATTGCTATCACAAATTTTATCGAGCTTGACTACTTGTGTGATCCGTGCTGGCTGTGGTACGGCTCGATGTGGTGTAAGCATTTTCCTTTTTGGGAGAACCAGTGTTAAACGACTTATACAACAGAATGAATCTGATACATGAGCTGGGATGTAGTTCCATGTGCATTGGTTACAAGTGAAGAACCACCCTGTGGGCAAAATGACATGACTGTACATAAAACTGATAATGTCTGGGTGATTACATCTCCAAGTCTCTTTGCCTGGGTCAAGGCAGTGGTGATGCTGGCTCTCGACTGAGGTGCAGCCTGTCATTCTGGCACAAGATGTATTTGGGCTGATGGCCACTCGGGGTGTAACAAGAGTGATTGCATCAGCGGGCAAAGTTTTTGTTATATGAGTCCCCCAATTTATGTAAGTTGCATATGTGATGCGGCGATAGCATCCAAGTACATGTTTAGGCACCCACTCAATGTCTCGGGTCTGCTCTCCTGGAGCATGGCAGACCGGAACAAGGCAAGTGCTCAACAATGAAGCAGGGTTCATGGTCTGCTTTATGCAAAAGCCACATTCTGGTGGAAGAATGCATAAACTAACTTCTGTTCTGCTTCCTTTGCAGCCGCATCTACTCTACTGTTACCCTCAGAGAGGGGGCCAGGCAGCTCCTGGTGGCTCCTAATGTGGGCGACGTAAAGCCTTTCCCTGCGGTTGCGCAAATGGAACTGCATGGTCAAAAACAGACTTAACAAGTTTTTGTCTATCGCAGGAGTGATGTAGGTTCCTGGTAGACTGTGAATCAAATTCCTTACATACTGACTATCAGTAATGATGTTCAGTGGCTGCTGGGCAAATGTTCTTAAGGCTAGATTCGCTGCTGTCAGCTCTGCTCTTTGTGCTGACTTTTGTGGAAGTGACAATAGCGTTCTCCAAGCCTGCCCCTCAAGCCATGCAAGAATGCCGTAATCGCTCCCTGAAGTGGGATCAGGGACAACATTCCCTGCAATTCGACTGTCCGCGTCTGTAGCGAGACAAGTCTGGGATCTTTTGGCAGATGGTACGCTAAATTCCCTGTAAAACCTTCCAATGCAATCGGGAGAGAGTCTCCTAACTGCATGAGTCTTTCTATCTGGCCTTTGGTAAATGGCACCACTATCTTAGCTAGATCGTGTCCAGAAATATCTCTTGCTCTCAGCCTCCCTCTGTAGATTACTGTCACTACCAGCTCTTGGGGAGGGATTACATTGTGGGAAGAGGTGTTTGGCAGATACATCCATTCCACTATTTTCACACACACCCTTCGGAATCTACTCCTAGCACTCCAGTGAAAATGGTCCCAGTTCTGACTATGTACAGATTCAGGACATGAGCATCTGGTCCTTCGCTGATTCTATCTACCCATCTGTGGCTGAGAACACGGTTTACCTCCTGAAGAATTGCCTTCGCCACTCGCGGAATGCATATGTGATCAGCTGGCTGCTTTCCTTGTGTAAGCAGCGAAAAGAGCGGTTTTAAAAGCTCCGTGTCTAATCGGAAATAGGGTCTGGCCCAATTAATGTTTCCTAGAACTTGCTGTAGTTCCACTAACGTAATGAAATCCCTGATATGGACCCTAGGCAGCACTGGTGCTGCATAGGATCTGAGAAGCCGATGATCCAAATACAAATAGGGTTCGGTTCTCTGAATTTTTTCTGGGGCAATGATCAATCTCTTTTCCCACAGAGTGCTCTGGAGGTCACAAAATGTGTCACTGCTCAATTTTGGCGCTGAGATCAAAATGTCATCCATGAAATGACAGACTAAGACTTTGGGGTTCAGGTTCCAGAACTTTTCCAGTGCATCGGGGTCATAAATTTGGCACAGAGTGGGCGAGTTAAGCATGCCATGTGGCAAAAATTTCCACGCAAACCTTTGGATTGGTTCCCTATGGTTGACAACTGCCACCATAAAGGCAAACCTTTCCCTGTCCCTGGGATCTAAAGGGATGGTGTAAAAACAATCTTTCAAGTCTACGACTAGGATTTCTCACCCTTTGGGGATCATGTTTGGGTTGGTAATGCCGCACTGAAGTGGTCTCGTGGGCTGAATGCATTTGTTGATCTCTCTAAGATCATGAAGAAGCCTCAATTTACCAGACTTTTTCTTAATGACGAATATCGGTGAATTCCAGGAACTGGTGGATTGCTCTATGTGTCCCGCTTCAAGCTGCTCTTTAACAAGCTGCTTTAAGGCTATTAATTTCTCTCCAATTATCTGCCATTGGTTTATCAATACCAACTCATCGGTTAACCATTTGAGTGGTAGGGCCATTACCCAAACGATAGGTACTGTAGATACTGCTGTATCTGTAGATACTGCTGTATTCTACTGCTGTAGAATATCCCTACCCCAGAGATTGATAGGCACATTCAAAATGTGGGGTTGGATGACCGCTGTGCCTTCTGCGTCTGGAATAGTGACCTCCACCCAGTCATGGCTCCTGTAAGCTTCTTGAACTCCTCCCACACCCCACACATCTAAAACTGGTTCAATGGCCCACTCTGGGGGCCACAATTTCTGGCTGATTACACTAACATCTGCTCCAGTGTCAAGCAGTCTGTCAAAAGGTATTTTATTCAAAAATACCTTAATGACTGGTCGCTGTTTCCACTCTATGCTCTGCTCCACTGTCACTATGATCTGGAATCCTTCCACTGCCCCTTCCTCTCTTGGGCGGTTTGTGGACCCGAATCCTGTGTCTCCTCTGATAACCTCCTTGCCCCCACCTGGCAGATGATAAGGAACCATGATCAATTGTGCTACTGAATCTCCTTTGCTAATTGTTTGGGGTAACTGCGTCCAAAGCTGGATCTTAATGATTCCAGTGTAATCGGAGTTGATGACTCCCGGGATCACAAAGATTCCCTTTTTCCCAGCACTGCTCCGAGGCAAGACTATTCCCACAATCTTACGGGGCATGGGTCCCTGATACTGGGAGTTGACCAGAAAGACCGTGACTGGCAGGTTGCAAGTGACTTCCTCCTGGCACACTAAATCTAGTCCTGCGCTGCCCTTGGTTTCTGCCTGTGCCTTGGAAATGCTGGGTGCCAGACTGGATGTGGCTACTAGGATCCCTGCCCTGGGGCTGCCAGGGCAGGTGCTGTCCCTATTTGGACTGGGGCCAGGGATACGCCCGTGGTCCAGTTTCCTGAGTTCCGGCATTGATTAGCCCAATGGAAGCCATTGTGGCACCTCGGGCACTGGGTGGTTGGCGTGGCCGGGCGGCCAGATGACCGGCCACCCCCTTCCTCTCAGGTTGTTTCAACGTGCACCCTTTAGCATAATGTCCCATCTTGCCACAGTGGAAGCAAGCTCCCTTGCACCGCCGCTGCCAACAGACCCATTTTATAGGAGTCCGTGCCAACGTCAGAGCAAGCTCTGATCATATCGGCTGTCTTTTGCCAGCCTCTTTATCAGGTCTTCTTGTGCGTCTGAATTGTCTACTGTCTGCTAATTGCTTCCTCTAGCCTATTGATCAAATCCATGTAGGGCTCTTGTGCTCCTTGTTTGATGGCGGTGTAGTTCCTAGTTCCCTTGCCAGAAGCGGGAACCTTGAGGAATGCAGTTGCCATGAAGGGGGGGGGGTGTCCCTTAAGCCCCCATGTTAAAACTGGATGGTCGGACAGAGACGTGTTTTGGCTGATGGTCCTATGTACTCTGGTGTATTGGTCTCTGGCTGGGCTGGACTGGCGGCTGAAATGATCTGTCTACACTTGCTCCAAGTTGCAATGATGTCAGCAGGAGCTCGAGGCTCCTGTTGAAGGCAGTTTCCTACTTTATGCCAAACCTCAGGATTTAATGTACCTGCTTCTGGGTAGAACAAGCAATACTCTCCTAGGTACCTCACGAGATCTGTCAGATGATATCGGTCTACCCTAATCTGATATTGCCTGGCCAGGGCTCCAAGCTCATCCCTATGAGCCTTTTGTCTGATGAAGAGATTTAGCTTCCCCAAGCTAGCCCCCATGCTACCTGGCGGGGAGATTCCCAGGATGTTGTACACAATTTATGAGTCGATGCTTCCGCGGGATGAGTTTGGGTAGCATGACGGGGCAGATGAGGCATTGGATGATGTCCCTCTGGACTGGTTGGTGGATCAGGATCGCAGCAATGGCTGGCCGCTGGTCTCCTGTTATGACTTCGGTCGTTCTGGATCTTGGCTTTCCCCGGCTTTGGAATGCATCCGTTCCTTTGTGTGAGGTCAGACGGCATGCGAGCGCGCTGCCTCCCTTGAGACTGTACTGAGTTCCGATCGCAGATGCTTTCCAATCAGAACTGCTCCACTACTCCCGAGTAATCATGTTGGGGTCACCATATGTTGTAATGGTCCATGGGAGTCGAGGTGCTGAACTCAAGGAAGGTGTGAGAGACGAGGCTATGATTAAAAAGGCCAGCCCCGATACCCTGGGGTGGTCTGTATTTGTTGACTACATTTGGGAGTTAGTGTTCTGTCTCCCCCGCTCACTCCCTTTTCCCTGTCGGGAAAAAACTCACTGTAAGGGATATCCGAAGAGTAGTCTAAGTCCAGTCCAAAGTTCTAATTCCAGAGTTTCCAAAGAGTAGTCCAAAACCTGTCCAAAGTTCTATTTCCAGAGTTTCCAAACAGTAGTCAAGGTGCCACGGTACCAAGTAAGAGCAGGGAAGCTAAACTTTGTCCATCACAGAACCGCACCCGGCGTCCTGGTGTGGGGCCGAGAGGGGAGAAGGCGAGGGCCGGATAAACCCTTGGGCCAGATTTTTGTCCAGGAGGTCCCGCAGGGTGGCCAATTCAGGTCCCAACATAGGGTACAAGCACCCCGCCAGCAGTGGTGCATCGGGCTTGAGGTCCACAGGGCAGTCGTAGGGCTGGTGCGGGGGCAAACGGTCCGCCTCGCATTCGCTGAACACGTCAGCAAAGTCAGACAGCTTGGGGGCAAGGAGACTGTAGGGAAGGAGACCGCCTGGCCGGCGCAGGTGTGGCGGATGTGGTCGATGCACTGCAGGGCTGGAAAGGTGATGGCATTTCATGACCACGTCACCTGAGGGTCGTGGGTCTAGAGCCAGGCCATGCCTAGGACCAAAGGGAAATGAAGGTCTGCAGTGATGTAAAACTGGATGGCCTCCTCATGTGCCCCAATGGCCAGGCACAAAGGTTGGGTGGCTGTCTTGATGTGCCCCAACACAAGTTCCTGCCCATTGATGGTTTCTACCCGCAATGGCGGGTCAACCGGGGCCAGAGGAATCCCAAAGTGGGCAACAAAAGCCCGGTCCATAAGGTTTGTCGTAGGTTCCGAGTCCACTAGTGCATGTGCCTGAACCTTCTCGGCCTGGCCGGAAACAAGGATCCAGGTGTCCAATACCAGGTGCCGGGGAGGGTCCGAATCCGTATCGGTGGACTCTGTTGGGGATGTGATGTGCGCCCTGCCGAGGGTTTCCCCTAGGCTGGGCTAACCCCATTTCCAGATGGGTTGTGCCGGAAACTGGGGCCGGACATGGGAGCCCCACCCCCTTCTGAGGACAGGAGGCAGCAAAGTGTCCGGGCTCCCCACAGTACAAACACAGACCACCTTGGTGGCAGTGCGCCCAGTCCTGGGCCATCAGGCGGGGCTGGGCCACCCCAAGCTCCATCGGCTCCTCAGCTGTCACCACGAAACACGGGGTGGGCTGAGGTATCACAGGTGCAGACCATGAGGTCCCGGGCATGGCCGACAGCTCTCGGGCAGCGCGCTGAGTTTGTCGATGCTGAAGACGTGCGTCAATGCGGAGACACTGAACTACCAGAGCATCTAGGGTGAGGGGAACCTCCACCCGGACCAACTCATCCTGAAGTTCCTCAGACAGCCTGTCCTGGAAAACGTCTATCTTTGCCGCCTCATTCCACACTGAGTCCTGGCACAAAAGCCGAAACTCCGCGATATATTCCTGTAGGGGGTGCTTCCCTTGCTGGAGGTCCTTGAGGTGCCTGGCTGATGTCTGTGTCCGGATGGGATCCTCAAACATGTGGCCCAGAAAGTGCTGGAAACCCTGGTAGTCCGCCAGCAGTGGGCTGTCCTGGGTCAGCAGCGGTTTGGCCCACCGGGCAGCCAGGCCGGACAGGAGGCTAATCACAAACCCCACCTTGGCCCGGTCATCGGTGAAGTCCTCAGGCCGGGCGGTCATAAACAGTTGCCATTGTCCCAGAATCGCTGGAAACATCGCTGGTTGGCCAGCAAACTTGTCAGGCATGGCCACTGGGAATTTTCAATGGGGAGGAGGGGCTGCAGGGGCAGCCAGCACGGCGACCTGGGCTGCCAGGTGTGCCACTTGCTGCTGAAGCTGTTGGTTCACCACCCGCAGCTGTTGCAGCTCCTTCATTACGCCAGCAATATTGCCTGTTTGGGGGTGACGGACAAGATGTCCTGTCTCCCCCACTCACTCCCTTTTCCCTGTCGGGAAAACATTCACTGTAAGGGATATCCGAAGAGTAGTCTAAGTCAGGTCCAAAGTTCTAATTCCAGAGTTTCTAAAGAGTAGTCCAAAACCGGTCCAAAGTTCTATTTTCAGAGTTTCCAAAGAGTAGTCAAGATACCACGGTACCAAGCAAGAGCAGGGAAGCTAAACTTTGTCTGTCACAGAGCCACATCCGGCGTCCTGGTTCCTTATATGCCTCCATGGGTGTGGCCAGATGCTTCCTGATTACCTGTGGCCCCTCCTTCCTCTCAGCCTCTGTAGACAATGCTTTGCCCTGCTTCGATGCCTAGCGTCCAGTCACGCCTCATCCCCAGAGCTGTCTGAACACGAAGACTGCTGTTGGAGGACATCCTCGTTGCCATCCTGCTGCTGCAGTTCCAAGAGAGGCTGAGGCAGTGCTGGGGGGGGGGGATCCCTGAGGAAGAGGGTCCTGTCAGCTCCTCCCCTTCATCCTCAGAGTCGTCATCCCCAAGGTGGGCCGGTTCGGGGGCCAGAGGTGGGCCGGGGCCAGAGTCACAACAGTTAGCATGCACAGCTTGCGTGAGACCCCTGTGACAGAAAGTAATATGTGGCACTTGGCTGATTGGGTTACACTTACCAGCCCACATGCCCAGGTTGCCCATGGGCAGACTCTATCAGCAGATTGCGATGAGACTCACTGTTATCTAACTCCTAGAAGATTCTGCGTATCTATGCATGGCTATTTGGTCTAACTGTGGTTGGTGTCTGCTCAGCCCTTTTACACGGACATGAGCTAGATACCATATGCTGTTTGCGAGACCTTGGGCTACTCTCCCCATGACACTTGCTCTACTGCTTTCAGTGCCTTCAGCCAAGGAAACATGGAGTCACTATTGCTCCCTATTACTAATTTGCCTGTACCCAATCGCCTTTCCGGTCGAGCCAGGATGGTCTCAGGATCATTTGCAAATCCCGACAAACCCATTGGGGAAAGGTAGCTGTCCAATTAGCAGCCTGGGCAACCCACATAAAGTGATATGCCCAAATTCTTACCCTGTGCCAGTTGTGAGTCACCTACTGGCTACACTTAATGGAGGACACTGTTTTGCCAAACTGGACTTGCCACAGCCATACCAGCAGTTGCCTGTCACTCCTGAATCTGCTTTATGTCAGACTATTACCACACACAAGGGTGCGTTTAAGGTTAAACGATTGCAATTTGGTGTCAATGCGGCACCTGGTATATTCCAGGGGTTACTGGAAAAATTGCTCAAAAGTATCCCAGGTGTTCTGCCATATTTTGATGACATATTGATTGCTGGGAAGGACAGGGGGGACCTTGCCGAGAAGTTGGGCAAAGTACTTGAACGTTTCCAAAATGCTGGTCTTAGAGTTAAGAAAGAGAAATGCTATTTTTTTGCTAATGAAGTAGATTTCCTGGGTTTCAAGGTTATCCCAAAAGGTGTTAAGCCCTCTGACTCTAAGGTGAAAGCGGTTTGGGATGCTCCGCATCCGAATTCAAAAAGTGAATTGCAAGCATTTCTGGGGCTTCTGAACTTTTACCATGCATTTCTACCTCAAAAGGCCACCGTGGCTGCCCCACTACACCAACTGCTTAGGAAAAAGGTGGTGTGGCATTGGGGTCCTCCACAGGGCAAGGCATTTCGGGAAGTTAAGAGACTCTTTATTTTGGACACCGTCCTCACACATTTTGACCCAAGTAAACTGGTCATTCTTGTCTGTGATGCTTCCCCTGTAGGGGTTGGGGGCATGCTCTGCCATGACCTGGGGGAGGGAAAGAGGCGCCGATCATCTACTACTCAAGATCTCTGATGGATACTGAAAAATGATATGCCCAGATCGACAGGGAGGCTGTAGCTATTATTGCAGGTACCAAAAATTTCATGAATTTATTTACGGGTGGCCCTTTATGATTGTCACAGATCACAAGCCACTACTGGGCACCTTTGTGCCTGACAAGCCTACCCTCCAGATATTATCTCCTAGAATGCTTTGTTGGGCAATGTTCCTTCAAGCTTATCAGTATACTCTACAGCATCGGCCGGGTGCCAGTATCTCCAATGTGGATGCCCTATCTAGATCCCCTGTGGAGACATTGGGCAAGATTTGTTCGGACGACCAGTTCCTCATGTTAGAGGTTTTAGATTCCCCGCCTGTGTCCACCAAGGACATTGTTTATGCTACTAGAAAGGATTTCCTTTTAATGAAGGTTGTTTCATGGGTTCAGAAAGGGTGGCCGTTGCCACCGGTCTCTGAAGAATTCAAGGTTTATTATACAAAATGTAATGAGCTGTCATTGGAAAGGGGATGTTTGGTGTGGGGAGACAGAGTGGTAATCCCACCTGCACTATGGGGTAAGGTTTTACGCACATTACACATTAGTCATCCAGGCATTGTCTGCTCTAAGGTGCTTGCCAGGAGTTATTTGTGGTGGCCTAGGCTTGACTTAGATATCAAGGCTTGGGTGGGCCGCTGTAGAGAGTGCCAGTCCTCCAGGCCAGAGGAAACCCACCAGCCTACCAGGAAGTGGTACACTGCAAAGGGCCGCTGGTCGCGAGTCCACAGCAGCTTCACTGGCCCATTCAGGGGTGCCACCTTCCTGCTTATTGTTGATTCATACTCTAAATGGTTAGAGGTAATGCCCGTATCAGGCACTTTGTCAGTTGCCACAATTCGTAAATTAAGAAGGTTTTTTTGTACTTTTGGGTTGCCCGACATTGTTGTCTCCGATAACGCGTCATCTTTCATGTTGGTGGAATTCCAGGATTTCCTTAGCCACAACGGTGTAAGGCATATCACTGCTGCCCCTTTTCACCCCACCACCAATGGGCAAGTAGAGATAATGGCTTGCTCCGTAATGGAAGCACTGAAGTGTATGGGCACAGGGAATTTAGAATTGCAGCTCTGCCAGTATCTGCTAGGTCTCAACATAGATGTTAGTAATACTAAGAATTTCCAGGTTGGGCAAGCTGTCCACTGCCACAACTATGTGCTGGGTTACCCTTGGTTGGGAGGTGATGTTTTAGAGCAAACTGTGCCAGTGTCATACAAAGTCCTTATGGACAACGGCTTAATTTGGAGGAGACACACAGATCAGATGTGTCCCCAGGTTTTGGGGAACAATGCCACTACAGAAATAGAGGCTCTCCAGCCTCTAGAGCCAGATCTTTCATTAATTGGAAACGATCACCCAAATTTCAATCTGGAGGAAGAGTTGTTCACTCAGCCACTCCCAAGCGAATTTGTACAGGGACCACCTTCCCCGGGAAACGTCCCAGAACTGACCACTGCCAAGTCCACAGTAGAGATAGTCCCTTGCTCTACGGGTACAGCTGCAGAAGCAATTCCAGTGCTTGGAGAACTCAAATCAAATCAAATCAAATCTTTATTATTACAGCCAAAGGCCAGACAGATTGTATAAATCTTTCGCCTTGGAGAACTCCCTCAAAGACTTAGCATGCCTAGGCAGTCCAGCGAGTCAGCCTGCAGTCCCAGAGCTCCTGGACGACCAGTGACCCCTTCTCTAAGTCCTGAGAATTTTGGGTGCCCTAAAAGGACCTGTGGTCCATCAAACCGATTGGGAGAGTGGGTTCCTTGCTGAGGGGAGGAATGTTGTGTCCAAGCATTATTTATCAAAACCGCTATTAGCACCGTAAAGTCTACGGTGGAATAGTGCACCTTTTGCAAAGGCGCCAATTTCAAACTACCATCAAAATAGCTGATTCATCAGTACAAACTTCTCGCTTACCTGGAAGCCCACCGAAATGTATCAACCTGTGTAACTGCCATTCTCAGTGTATATAAGCTGGCCACCTTGTACATGTTCCCTTCTCCGGTATCTCTGAGCTGAATAATAAATCATTTGTGGTTGACCCAATCCTGTTGGTCAGAATACTTCTTACGTGCCGGACCCAACAGGAATGTTCCCCTTCCACCCAAACCACTAAGCAGTGGGATTATTAAGATAGCAGTATGGAGCCTAGACTGAATGAAGTTAGCAAGGACAATATAACATACTGTGATACCTGTGATACCTGAGATGGGAAATCCCTACTCATTCAATGGGCAACTTATTGCACTAAGCAACAGGATTTTGGTCACTGAGTTTTGTGGTAGTACATCCCTTGTTTAGAATAATAATAATTTCACATAACATCTGAAACAATCCTTAAAACATTACGTGTTAAAGATTAGATTAGATTTTTGAGTTTTTAAGGCTATGTTGTATATGTTTGCATTTCTTTATTGTAGATGTTGATATATGTGACCATCATTTCATTTTGCACACTTTAATTTCTATTGGCCCTTCAGCAAAGACTCCTCATAGCAATGTCATGTCCAGTGCTTCTAACCATTTCTGATTGAGGGGAAATATAGAGGCACAGAGATAAGAGCAGTAGAAAGGCAGCAATGTAAAGGAGATAGAGAAAGAGAGAGATGAGAGGGAGAAAGGGATAAAAGCATTTGGCATTGGTTGTTGTTGTCGGCTTGATGAGGGACAAAAGGGAAGGAAAAGAACACAGCTTGGAAAAGTGGTTGTGTAGAATGAACATGTTCGCATCACATCATTAAAGAAAATTGATTAATTAATATATTAAAATGTTAAAACAAGTTGGTGGGAGCAAGTCTTGTTGTTTTTTAAACAAATTCTTGAAATAACTAGTCATGCACTAAAGTAAAAGAATAAGTCACAAACAAGTTGTTCAATGATTAAATTATTAATTTTAAAATGTGAACAAATTTAGATTAATGAATAATAACCTATGACTTATTACCAGGCTATGGAAAGAATGGAGGGAATCGCCTTCCCTGGATATGGCAGGAAGGTGAAAAATTCTCTCTACCGAGTGAGTGCTTTGGAGAGGAGGTGGAGGTTATATGGCTTCTGTTCCATTTTGTACTCAGAGACTCACAACTTCATGGTGTTGTTCTGTGTCAAAAACCCACCCACATATTTGAAGAATAAATAAGGAATCATGTTTGTAATATTTTTTTATGTTATTTTAATATTTCAGAGGAAACATAATAGGAGAGTCTTATTATAAGCCTTACAATGAAGGAGAGCCATGCGGGGAATGTATGAATTCCTGTGATAAAGGACTATGCAGTAAGTGTGGAAAGTTGTATTTCATTTACTTTTGATGTGATGTGCATTTTTTTCCCAGTTAGTGGGTAATATCCAGTGGTGGGCTCCCCCCCTCCAAAATTACTACCACACTATGGCTGTGGTACGGTGGGCGTGGTCAGGGGGAAAGCCTTGCATTGCGCCTGAATTAGGACTACTTTGTTTCAAAACTTGGGTGGGGGCAGCCAGTGCCGACCCGAGGCAAGTTTTAGGATGGAGCAAGATCCAACTATGGCGTCCCCTTGGTCACCCCTAATATATGGGGTTAAATTAAGTTACTTGGCAAAACTTTACACATGCTTTACCACTGCAGCGCCCCCTGGGAGTGGGTGCCTGGAGTGGCTGCTCCCTTCGCCTTATGGTAGGGTGCGGCCAGCCCGCTGGGGGTGAAGAGGCTTCTGGGCCACGCCACCAGCCGGAGCCCTGCCCGCCCCCCTCGTCCTAGGATTTGAAAGGCGAGGGGGACGCCGGGCAGAACACCGCCACCACACACCTGGCCCCGCTGGGGGCGAAGCGGCTTCCAGGCCATGCCACGCCACTGGTCGGAGCCCTGGGCCCCACCTTCCCTTGCCCTAGGACTTTGAAAGGTGAGGGGGATGCCAGGTGGAAGACCGCTGCCACACACCTGGCCCCGCTGGGGGCGAAGAGGCTTCCTAGCCACGCCACCGGCCGGAGCCATGGGCCCCGCCCCCCCTCACCCTAGGATTTGAAAGGCGAGGGGGACGCCAGGCAGAACACCGCCGCCGCACACCTGGCCCCGCTGGGGGCAAAGAGGCTTCCTGGCCATACCACCGGCCGGAGCCCTGGGCCCTGCCCCCCCTCGCCCTAGGATTTGAAAGGCAAGGGGGATGCCATGTGGAACACTGCCGCCGCACACCTGGCCCCACTGGGGGCAAAGAGGCTTTCTGGCCACGCCACCGGCCTGAGCCCTGGGCCCCACCCTCTCCCCTCGAGGGACTCTGTAGGCATGGGAATTTGTGGGTGGTTTAGCTGATTTGTATTTATTGCCTTTTTGTATTGTAGTTGGTGTAATACCATGTACTGTTATGTAATTTTGCATTGTTGTTTTGCTTGTAAAACTGTATTTTGCTTTGTATTAGTGCTATATTGTATTTCTGTACGTTATGCATTGTGAACCGCTTTGGGTTGTCTGCTGGATGAGGAAAGCTGTATATAAGAATAAATTTCAATTTCAATTTCTGCTACCGGTTCTGGCGAACTGGTGTGGACCTGCTGATGCCCACCACTGGTAATATCTGAGTAGATACAGTAGGCAGAGTTAGTTTAGGATAACCAGTGCTGCATGGACCAGCAGGGGAACAGCTGTACCTCAATGGCAGAGCAGCTAAGGGACCATCTAGATAGGGGAAGTTTGAGTGATCTGGTTTGTGCTTGAAAGACTCTTCAGTGCAAACTAGATTATCTTCAGTGGCTGTTCCATTCACACAGGAAACATTTCTTCTCCTGTGAGAAGGATGCAGTCAGCACTTCAGAGTGTTCCAATTATGTTCTCAACCATTTGTCAGAGCTGCTTCGATTTGGGTTCCGGCATTAAACAGGGGGTTAGACTCAATGGCCTCATAGGCCTCTTCCAACTTAGTTATTCTAAGAGTCTATGAATTTCTACCCCTTTTAATAACTGTTGCGCCCTTCTTCATCTTTTGTTATCCACCGGCCATAGTGACTCCACTGTCTTTTTTTAAAAAAACAGGGTTTCCTCCCAATAAGTCAGCATTGCCTAGATACAATTCAAGTACCAAAGGGCACCTCTAATGTATCTAGAATTGAGCTGGGTCAGATAGGGAAATGCTAAACAAAGTTAGAGAAAGCAAAAAAGAAGGGGTTTCTCTGTCATCCCTTTGAACATCACCACTCACTGAACGTCACCACTCACTGCATACAATTGTAACAGAGAACACCACCCACAATGCTATTTTGCAGCAAATCAATATTTATTTATTTATTTATTTATCCATCCATCCATTCATCCATCCATTTCCTTGTTATACCACACATTTGGTATATTTCCCACTCTGCATTGATTAGCAAATTGTGTCACTATGCCTACTACCATGCACCAAGACAGACTCTTGGGAAACATTAGACTCCTGATTCGTTAGTAAGAACATTAGGTACTCTGAAAACTATATTTCAGAGGGCTCTTTGAACCTGGGACTCTATTGAAGTGCTAAAGGCCCTCATCTCCCCCTTTGAATGTGTTGTACTTTTATACAGTTTTGATTGGTAGTCCTCAGAAACTAAGGTGTTTCTAATGAAGTCACAAAAATTAACTTCAAATTCTGAGTTTATCAATGGCAAACTTGATTGCTTCTGGGCATCAATTATGCTTCAAAGGAATCAGAAAGAGATGGTGACAGATCTCTTTTGATCATTACCTGTTTCCAAGTATTAGTGTGGGACCTCAAGAAACTCTAGGTAGCACCCCCCCCCAAAAAAAAGGTATTTTGAGAGATTAAGTCTAACTACAGCAATAACCCAACAGTGGTAACTATTTATCTGTTAACTAATTGTATATCCTCCTCCTAGTTGCCACTTTGGCCACCTCCTCCTCCTCCTTCCATATCCAAATCTGAATATTGGCTATCCTCATGGCTATCAGCCATGAAAACTGTTCTGAGAATATAATGCAGTGACCCTTCATCTGCCTTCCACATCTCTGTACCATGGATCCAGTTCCATGAGTCACTTTCTGGTCCTGAGCACTTTTGGGACACAAAGTCCTCCTTGACCCCAGGCCAGTAGCTGCTCCCCTACATCCAGATGGATTCAAGTGGGATTTAATCCACTTGAGGACCATCACTCTTCCCTGTGGACTTTGGCACCCAAGGCTGTTAGTCCTCAAGGTTGTCAGGTTAGTTAACTACTGCTTGACACTCGGCGTTGAGTCACTGGCAGTAGGGTTTACCCTATTACCATAGCAGGATAATCTGGCCACCTTTAGAATGAAAAAATAATAATGGAGGATAGATCTATTGATGGCTATTCATCATAATGGATATTCAATTTCTCAGTACTGGAGAAGTTATGACCCTATCACTGAAATCTTGCTTCTTTTTATGCAGTAAGCAGGCAGATGGCGGAACATTCACTTGCTTCCAGCTGGCAATTGAAGAGTTGCTGCTGGCTTGGCATACTGTCAAGATTCCTGGAGGAATCCAGCTGGAAGCAAGTAAATTTTACACCATTTGCTTTCTGCCTATATAAAGAGCAACAGGATTTCTGCTGCTATATTAGTTGGTGAGGAGTACAAAAGAAACGATATCACTCCAGTCATGCCCCAGTGGGGAACATTCAACTGATTAGTGTGAATGGAATGCTTGGCTATTTTAGTGTCTTGCATGGAAGACAAAGAAGGAGCCGCAGTTAGGGCTAAAACACAGGTTTATTTCATGATGGTCAGGATGAATATGTGGTAATGGCGGAGGTACAGCTCATTTTATACTGCAGTAATACATTTGAAAAGGGTTGCACGGTAGCTCATTGGCTGCTACCGGCGTGACGTCATTCTGAGTCATGCCCATCTTCTCCAGGTGATCCTTGCGCGGGAAGGTTCCTGCGGCTGCCAGTGATTGGGGGAATTTGAACCATGTGAGCTGAACGCTCGCAGCTGCCCTCTATGGGTAGCTAGCTCGCGTTCCTTTAACAGCTGGGTTACATTGTAATCATTGTCAGGTTACATTCATATATTCTTAAAGTAATACTGTTACATACACAACAGCTATGTAGACCTTTTGTCTGGTCCAACAAGGCTTATCTTGTGCCATAATGTTCTTAGGTCTGTTGGCTTGACAGTGTTTCTGCTAAACATTTGCATATCTTTCATTTCAGCCAATTTTTGCCCACATGATGATAAATACAAAAACTGTAAAGCATTAAAGCAAAACTACACATGCAGTCATCCAGAAGTTGGAAACTTTTGTCCTGCAAGCTGTCACTGTACAGATAAAATATATTAACATCTAAAATTTTCCCAAAGATCTTGTGAGTTCAGTGGAAGAGGAAGAAGACAGCTTAAAGATTAAGTGAATGAAAATTGCATTTTATCAAATAAATATGTAACTTTAGCTACAAAGTATAATAGACTTTCTGTAATGCTTGCTGCCATTTTAAAATATATTTCCTCTTTTTCTTAGAGAACTAAGAGACTGTAATAGCCTCTTCATTATCAGTTTAAAAATGTTGACTTAATATATCTATGAATAATTGTAAAAAATTATTTGGGCTTCTTCAGTGATTTTTATTTGGCAAAGAAAAAACCATCTGAAATGTTGGAATACAGGTATATGTGATATTCTGTATAAAACCATGACCTTGGCAATATCATTGATTTCCATAATGGTTATTTCTTTCTTTCTTAGCAATAGCAATTACACTTCTATACTGCCCCCATAGCACTTAAAGCACTCTCTAGGCAGTTCACAAGGTAATTGCCATTTTGCCCCCAACATGCTGGGTACTCATATTACCAGCCTGAGAAAGATGAAAGGCTGAATCAACCTTGACCCCATCAGGATCAAACTTTAAACATGAGCAGTTTGGGCTGTACTGCAGCTTAACCACAGTGCCATGAGGGCTGTTAATATCTTAATATACACATACAGTATCTATACAGTTTCTCAGCAATTGCTTTCAAATCAATTTACTTAGGGTTATTGTAGTGACCTACCCCAGTGGACAGGGTTGCCATGCAGCGATGCTACACAGGGCTAGTTTTGGCAACAGTCTTTCCAAAGAGGATCTGAAGTGCAAGGTCTAAAAAGAAAGCCAAGGTCTGTTTACTGGTTTATTTCAGAGCAAGCGTCTAGTCCAAGGGATGTCCAAGGGTTAGTAGAGAGGTTATTTTAGTGTATGGGACCAAAGACGACCGGACACCCGAAGGGTTGGTTTAACACAGGTTTATTACATGAGGTTCCAGTGAAGCATGAGGTAATGGCGGTGATACATCTCAATATATACAGTAGCCTTCTACATTTGAATCTTGTAGCACGGTAGCTCATTGGCTGCTACCGGCGTGGCCTCGCCCAGGCACGCCTCCTTTCCTGCTGCTGTTTGCGGGGAAGGTTTTCCCGCGGCTGTCCGTGATTGCGCAATGTGAACCATGTGAGAGTGAACGCTCGCAGCTGCCCTCTATGGGCTGTCTGCTCGCGTTCCTTTACAGCTGATATCGTTTGTATCTGGAGTGGTTACAATCTTGCCTTTACAGTATAATGAACATGCATACATACATACATAACAGTTATGGTCATGGCAGTCAATTATGAGAGGTATCAGGAACACACGGTCATCAAGCAGGGTGTCAACTTTTACACAGAGAAATTGTACCGATGCCTAGCCAGTGCAACAGACGTGCTTAAGAGGCCTCCCAGCTAAGGACTGTCAGCTGGGAGCCTTCACTGGAAGTGAGCCCTGGCCCTTTTATGACACAGTTGCAATTCCTTTTGGCACTGTTCTCTGGCTGAGGGATGATTGCTCTTGGAGTCAGGCTCCTGGTCTGACTGGTCATCCATCAGGGGAGGCAGATTTGGGCCAGGAGCAGGCTGAGGTTCCTGATCCAAGACATCTTCAGATTCAGATGTGGGCTGGGGAGGTAGAACTGGGCTGAGAACAGGCTGTGCCTCCTGATCTAGGTAATCCTTGGAGTCTGACGAGGGCTGGATCATGACAATTATGTACATACTTGTTCTGATTTGCTCCCTCCCCCATGCCATTTTGTAATACAGTATTGGGGTTTAAACTAAAGCAGAGAAATGCATAGGTGATTGTGGCTGGTTCTCGACAATTTCCCCTATATTAGTGATGGCCAAACTTGGCACTCCAGGTATTCTTGGACTGCAATTACCAGAAGCACAAGTCACCACTCCTGCTGATAATGGCTATGGGGAACTGAAGTCCAAGAAGACCTGGAGTGCCAAGGTTGACCATCACTGCCCTATACCATTTTACTCGCTTTTAAGCCTCCTCTTTCCTTTTTTTTAACTCATCAGGCAAAATACACAGATATCTACATCGTTTCATGGGAAAATAGAGAAAGATTTTGTGTTCAGATCTGCCTTATAGGGTTGGAGACAGAAATAACACTTTCCCCATGTTATTTGTCTGATTTAAATACTCACGAGCTTCTGTCAGCTGTGCTGCTATGATAAAGAGATACCTAAGAGACTGTGTCTCCCCAAAAACATCTGTCCATACAACCAGAGCGGATCGGAGGGGCTCTCTAATTGTACCATCAGCTAGAGGGGCTCGTCTCTCTAGCACAAGACGGAGGGCCTTTTCCATGTCCACACCGGCCCTATGGAACCTCCTGCCAATAGAGTTACAGCTGCAGACAGAATTGCTGCCCTTTAGGAAAGAACTTAAAACCTGGCTGGCAGGGTAAGTGTGGGGCACTGATGGAGGAGTGACCCCCACCTGCTGACTTGTTTAAAAAAATCATCTGGATCTCCACTCTTTTTATGGATGGGGTCGGGGTTTTTTTTAATGGGGATGGTTTTTCAAATGATTTTATTGTGATATTTTTGTATCCTCTGGCTGATGGAATGATTAGAGAGCCCCTCCGGTCTGCTCTGGTTGGACGGACAGACATCCTCAGGGCAATGTGGTCTCTTAGGTAACCCGGCCCACTACCATATAGGGCTTTAAAGGTCAAAACCAGCACCTTGAATTGCACCTGGAGACAAACTGGCAATCAGCGCAGCTCCCGGAGCAGTGGTGAAGCATGGGCATAACACCCACACCCCATCACCACCCGGACTGCCGCATTCTGGACCAGCTGTAGTCTCCGAATGGTCGTCAAGGGCAGCCCCATGTAGAGTGCATTGAAATAATCTAGTCTGGAGGTGACCAGAGCATGAGTGACCATGAGCAAGGAGTCCCGGTCCAGGACCGGGCGCAACTGGCAAATCACCCAATGCTGGGCGAAAGCCCTCCTGGTCACAGCCACCACCTGTTCATCTAGCAGTAGCCGCAAATCCAGGAGGACCCCCAAGTTGCGCACCAGGTCTGTCTGGGGCAAAATAGCCCAATTGTTCTCCTCGCTGTCCAGGGGACTCTCAAAACTCTCCTCCAATGCTATATCTCAAAGGCATCTATTCTTCTACGCTTAGCTTTCCTAACTCGTCCAGCTCTCACAACCATACATTATCACTGGGAATACCATTGCTTTGACTATGTGAATTTTTGTTTGCAATGTAATGTCTCTACTTTTCACTATGTTCCCCAGGTTTCTCATAGCTTATCTCCCAAGAATCAGTCACCTTTTTATTTCATGGCTGCAATCTCTATCTGCAGTTACCTTTGATCCTAGGAAAGTAAAGTCTGTCACTGCTTCTACTTCTTCCCCATCTATTCTCCAGGGACTGATGGGGCCTGTTGCCATTATCTTGGTTTTCTTGATATTGAGTCTCAATCCAGCTTTTGCACTCTCTTCCTTCAACCTAATCAGGAGCTTCTTTAGGTCTTCCTCACTTTCTGCCATTAGGGTGATATCATCTTCTTATCCCAAATTGTTGATGTTTCTCCCAGTCATTTTGATCCCAACTTGTGATTCGTTCATCCCTGTGTTGCACATTATGTGCTCTGTATATAAGTTGAATAAGCAAGGTGATAAAATGCAGCCTTGTCTTACTCCTTTTCCTATTCCAAACCACTCCGTCATTCCATAGTCTGTCCTAACTGTTGCTTCTTGACTCTTGTACAGATTTCTCATGAGGCATATAAGGTGTTCTGGTATTCTCATCTCTTTAATTACTTGCCACATTTTGTTGTGGTCCACACAGTCAAAGGCCTTGGTGTAGTCAATAAAGCAGAAGTAGACTTGTTTCTGATATCCCCTTGTTTTTCCATAATCCAACGTATGTTGCCAATGTGGTCTCTAGTCCCCCTGCCTCTTCTGAAACCTGCCTGTACTTCAGATAATTCTCTCTCCATGTGCTGCTGAAGTCTGTCCTTGAGCATCACCTTGCTAGCATGTGGGATGAGCACAATTGTTTGATAATTTGAACATTCTTTGGCATTACTCTTTTTTGGGATTGGAACGTATACTGATATTTTCCAATCCTGTGGCCACTGTTTTGTTTTCCAAATCTGCTGACATATAGAATGCAATAATTTGATTCCATCATCTTTTAGGGCTTTGAAAAATTCACCTGGGATACTTTAGCGTCTTGCACGGAAGACAAAGAAGGAGCCGCAGTGGGGGCTAAAACACAGGTTTATTCCATTGTGGTCAAGATGAACATGAGGTAATGGCGGAGGTACAGCTCATTATATACTGCAGTACATACATTTGAATATCGTTGCACGGTAGCTTATTGGCTACTACCGGCGTGACGTCATTCTGAGTCACGCCCATCTTCTCCAGGTGATCCTCGCGTGGGAAAGGTTCCCGCGGTTGCCGGTGATTTGGGGAATGTGAACCATGTGAGCTGAACGCTCGCAGCTGCCCTCTATAGGCAGCTTACTCGCGTTCCTTAACAGCTGGGTTGCATTGTAATCATTGTCAGGTTACATTCATACATTCTTAAAGTAATACTGTTACATACACAACACTCCTCCCCCCTAGGATACCATCATCTTCGCTGGCTTTGTTGTTTTGCAGTGCTTTTTAGGGCCTTTCTGACCTCATTCTCTAGGATGCCTGGCTCAAGTTCAATGTTCTCACCATTGTGATTATCAGGGGTGTTGAGGTCCTTTTTGTACAGTTCCTCTGTGTACTCTTTCCACCTTTTCTTAATTTCTTCTGCATCAGCTAACTCCTTGCCGTCTTTGTCCCTTATCGTGGTCATTTTTGCTTTGAAAGATCCCTTAATTTCCCCAATTTTTTTGAAGAGGTCTCTAGTCCTGCCTTTTGTGTTGTTTTCCTCTATTTCTTTGCACTGTTCATTTAGGAATGTTTCTTTATCTCTTCTTGCTTTTCTTTGAAATTCTGTATTCAAGTGATTGTATTTTTTCCTTTCTCCTTTGCCCTTTGCATTCCTTCTTTCCTCTGCTATTTTAAGAGCCTCATCAGACAATCCTTTTGCCTTCTTATGCTTCTTATGCTTCTTTTCTTTTGGTATGGTTTTACTTGCTGCCTCCTTTATGATGTCCCTCATCTCTGTCCATCATTGCTAATGTATTTGCAGGGAATGCTGTTATTTTCCCCACCAAAATGGTACCTATTCATATACAGTACTTGCAATTTCAAACTGCAAGATTGGCAGGAACTTGGGCAGACGACAGGAGTGCACTCTGTTACACAGCACTCAGTTCTTGAACTGCTGACTTGCTGACCTTCCAGTCATCAAGCTCAGGATCTTAACCACTAAGCTACCATAGCCCCTACATAAGACCACACAGAGCAATTTTAATATGTTGGATGGGATCCTACTGGTGTTTGTGGAAGGCCATGAGTACCTCACTACAGATAACTGCAGCCAATTTATGAGGTGCTGGTGAATCAACTAATGTCAGTCCTCACCTATCCAAGTGAAAGTGCTTAGTACTCCTAGCCATCCAAGCTGTTTCCACACTGGAGGCAGAATCACACAGGTATCTCTTATCAGGATTACCTGATGAGATGAAATCCCAGTTAAGAGGCAAACCATATCTTTATTTTAGGTCATGAACAAGCAACCCCACCTTAAAAAAAATCTCCCCAGACATCTCAGTTCTTTTAATGTTTGTTCCTTACTTATGTCTACAATTTCAGTTTCGATTGTATGCTTTCAGGGTGTGTGTAAGCTCACAATTTATATCAATGCCTGCAGTATCCAGATGTTTTCTGCCAAAAAGTAAATACTTTTATTTTATCCGGTTTCAATATTCTAAGTTTACAATGGCCTGGGAAAGAATCTTATTTCTTCCAGGAGAAGGTTGTAACTTGGGTTATGGAGGGATCTGGGTAAATTTTGAAATCTAGGCACTCACCACAATGGTCCTTCTAGTTGGCAGTGGTTTTCCATAGTCTAAAACAGGGGTTCCCAACCTTTTCAAGCCAGGGGTCCGGTCACACTCTCTCAATCAGCTTTGATGGTTAGACAGCCATTTTGCCCTGCCTGCATGATGGGGTGTGTGTGTGTGTGCCATTTTGTACCAACAGCTTCAAATGGGTAACCATTTTGTTTCTCGAATGCCCTTGGAGAGGAAATGTCATCACTGGCCAGATCCAGCCCATGGGCCTTAGGTTGGGAACCCCTAGTCTAAAAGATTGGAAACTACTGCCCTAAGGAAAGTCCAAAGCTTTGTTGATCTACTGATATTACAGCAATTTTCATTCCACCAATAACAGCCTCCAGATATTTCACAATTTAACAGGGGTGGGCTATAACAAAGCTGAATTACTGGCAAAATCCATTTTGCATCCTGAGGCCAAGAGCTGTGAGGATGGCAGTTGTGCTCTGAAAAAAATTGGGATTCAATGACATTGTATTTGCTAATTTTTAAAAAAATCTCACAATTTTGCTACAAAAGCCTTGGCTCCACAATACTGCTGTTTATTTTATGGATAGTATTTTGACTCAGTGTAACAACTTTGTACTGGTTTTGACATTTTTGAAGGATTAAAAAGTGTCTAGAGATGTCCATGATAATGCAGATGTGACATCTAGTGGCAAACCTAATATCTGCATGGAATCTGTGTTGAACTATGAAAATTCAGGCCTCTGTACAGCTTTAGCTGAGCCTGGAAATATTCTTTTCTTTTGCTTTGTTTTTGTACATCACCTTCCAGAAATGTCTCTTTTCCAAGTTCTGGAAATAAGCTTTTGCAATTAATATGGCAAGAACAATCGGAAATGTTTTTTTTATTTTATTTATGTATTTAAAATATTTATATCCCGCTTCCCTCACTTGAGACCCGAAGCGGCTAAACAACACAAATTAAAACAGCAGTAAAAACAACTTAACAATCCCCTTTAAAACCATTTAAAACCAACTAAAAATCCTCCCCTCCCAGTACTGTTTAAAAAGGATCAGGACAAAACCCAAGATGGGCTAAATGAGCTAGCGGGACTGGGATGTTGATGCATCCGTACCCCATGGCCGCTGGCATAGCCATGTTTTCAGTTGTTTTCTAAAGGGGAGCAGCTCCATCTGGAGGTGTAGTTCGAGTGGCAAGAGGTTCCAAAGGGCAGGGGCTGACACAGAGAAGGCCCTCCTCCTGGTCCCTGCCAGGGGTGGGCTTCTTTTGCTGAAGGGACCATAACCGAGCCCCTCCGGTCTGCCCTCGTAGGACGGGTATAACACCTTGGGGTGATGCGGTCTCTAAGATAACCTGGACCACTGCCATGAAGGGCTTTAAAGGTCAAAACCAGCACCTTGAATTGCCCCCAGAGGCACACTGGCAACCAGTGCAGCTCCCAGAGAAGTGGTGAGGCATGAGCATAATGCCCCTGCATTGCTTAAGAGGCATAAAAAGTCTAATAATTCTGTCACAAGTCATTACAGTTTTTTTAAAAAGAACATTGAAAAGCAAACTGCCTTTTGAATAAGATGCTTCTGAGAATAAAAATTATACCTGAGAGAAAGAAAGTGGGGAATGTGGCCCTCTGCAATGGCAACACAGGCAGCACAGAAACTCCAGGTAGATGTTGATGACAATCCTCTACTATTACCCCCATCTTGTCTGCCATAGAAGATAACAAAAAGAAGAAGAAGGAAACCACCGCTGCCCTCACTCTCCATTTACTATCATCACTGAATGTTCTTTTGTTGTTGTGTGTCATCAAGTTGCTTCCAACTTACAGTGTCTCCATTTGAGTTTCCAAGATATGTCAGAGCACTGGTTTACCATTGGCACTCCCCAGTGGGTTCCCATGGCTGCAAGTAAATTTGAACTCAGATCCCCTGAGTATTAATCTGACACTGTATTCACATTAGGCTTACTTACATCCTGACATACAAGTGTTCAGAAACCATAACATAAAGGTGGATGGGTTGATAGAAGACTGAGTTTAAAGTCCAAGTTTTGATAATGAGATTAAAATCCAAACTCATTTTTATGGAGCACTGAATTTAAAATCATAGTAGGATTTCTATTTTCTCCCTAATTGAAACAAGAATCAGCCTAGTTAGAAACATACCTGTCAACCATCCCGATTTGGCCGGGAAAACCCCGTAATTTGACGTCGATTGACATCATAACCCACCCCGCGCTGCCAAAACCCCGTATTTTGGCAGTGGGGGAAAACGCTTTCCACGCATGCACGGAAGCGCTACGCCGCTTGCGTAGGCAAGTGGCATAGCACTTCCACGAATGCGTGGAAAGCGACCTGCACACAAACGATCTGCGCAGGTCCTGTTTTTCCAGAGCCGCGGGTTGACAGGTATGGTTAGAAACCATTAAGATAAATGATGAGGTGCCATCTAGTGGACTCATTCAGTCACTTAAATCAGGGGTTCTCAATGTTTTTCTGCCATGGGCCGGACCACTCACCCTCAGATAGTTGAGTGGGCCAGACACATGAACCCCACCATAAATGCTACTGAAAAATGTGTCTATGGCTATTGTAAACATGTTTATAACAGCTGTGGGTGCATTTATGGCACATTTTTGGCTGCTTCCCCACTTCCACTGCCGTGAGTGAGTGTGGCACGTTTTCAGCTGTTTTTGCTGCTTCTGCCGCTTCTAGCAGTGGCAGCAGCAGGAGCAAGGGCAGCAGGCCACATGAAATGGCACCATGGGCTGGGTCTATGGGCCCTAGGTTGCGAACCCCATACTTAAATGATCACTAGTCAACCTGAAAGCATGCATACCATACTTCAACCTCTCAGGGCTTTATCCTAAAATACTGAGGTACAGAATTAAAAATGCATGTGACGTGAACAAGAACAAGGGAAATTTGGGAAACAATTGAAGATACGGTGAAGTGGTATAATATAGTAACTAAATCTACCAGTTTGGGAGGAAGAGTCTCTAAGGATAACAGACAACTTTTGAGTAGACTCATCAGTGTGAGCTATATATACTTCAATATACAATTCATGCCGCAGTTCACTCATGCATTTCCTGCATCGGCAGTACATTAAGCTGGCATGTCCATGGAGGATGTATCCTAAGGTGACCACAGGTGCCTGAATCTGTGGAAAGTAGTGAACTTTATCTACTACATTACATCTAGTGGCCAGTTCTTGTAATTAAACCTTGTTTTATGTACTATTTTCAAGACACTCTTAACTGAAACCATGGATACTAATTCCATGGATATGGCAAACATACCATACTAACATAATTAGACTGGCCCACCTCACAAAATAATTGTAATTATTATAGTTTATGATGGTTTGGGGGAGGGGGAGAAAATAAAAGGTAAACTGGATGGAAGAAAAGTATGGTTGAGATACTGGCTAGCAGAAACCACAGCCACTATCAGTAGGTCAGTCTATGTAGTCGTGTTTCATTGTATAATGGACTACACTAGAGGGAGAGAAAAGAATGAGAAGAGTCACAGATCCAATCAGGCAACTCTGCCTATGCTCTAGTTCAGACGTTCTCAACCCCCAGCCCCCAGGCCTAATCTGGCCTGTGCATATCATTAATCCAGCCCATGGTGAGAACCCAGGCACCTCTAGGCACGCCCCCACTCACCCCATGCCCCCAGAAGTCATGTTGCATCAGTTACCATGGCAGCAGCACTGATTGTGCCATTTCTGCAGCTTTGTCCACAGCCTCCATCACTTCCCAGGGTGGAAGAAGGCTGTTTGGAGCAATTTCGCTCCATTTGTATGTTTTTCTGATGCTTTCCCACTTTGCTACGGCACCTCGAACGCACTGCCAGGTGACTTCCTGTGCCAGGCAGAGCTTGCGTCATTGCCTTGGTTCCTAGCATGGAACCGGGAAGTCACTCAGCAGCACATTCAAGCAGCTGTAGTGAAGTGGGGAAGCATGTGGATGGAGGGAAATTGCTCCAAACAGCCTTCTGCTTGGTGGAGAATGTGGACAAAGCCACGAAAGCAATGCAATTGCCACCACTGCCACACACCCATGATGATGAGGTCTAGGGAGCAGGCACACCTCCGGTCCCTGGTGGGAAGTTTTGGGGGCAGGTCTGGCCCCTCGCGGGAAAACATTGTGAAAGCCTGCTCTAGCGCAGTGTTTCCCAACCTTTGGTTTTAGATTTCAATTCCCAGAAGCCTAAGTCAAAAGCAAAAATGAACATGATAAGGGACAAAGACGGAAAGGAGCTAGCTGATGCAGAAGAGATTAAGAAAAGATGGAAAGAGTACACAGAGGAACTCTACAAAAAGGAACTCAACACTCCTGATAGTCACAATGATGAAGAAATTGAACCTGAGCCAGACATCCTGGAGAGTGAAGTCAGAAAGGCCCTAAAGAGCACTGCAAACAACAAAGCTAGTGGAGATGATGGTATCCCAGTTGAATTTTTCAAAGCTCTAAAAGATGATGGCATCAAATTACTGCATTCAATATGCCAGCAGATTTGGAAAACAAAACAGTGGCCACAGGACTGGAAAAGATCAGTATATGTTCCAATCCCAAAAAAGGGCAATGCCAAAGAATGTTCAAACTATCGAACAATTGCGCTCATCCCACACGCCAGCAAGGTGATGCTCAAGATAATACAGGATAGACTTCAGCAGCATGTGGAAAGAGAATTACCAGAGGTGCAGGCTGGTTTCAGAAGAGGCAGGGGGACTAGAGACCACATTGCCAACATACGTTGGATCATGGAGAAAACAAAGGAATACCAGAAACAAGTTTATTTTTGCTTTATTGACTACACTAAGGCATTTGATTGTGTGGATCACAACAAGATGTGGCAAGTGATTAAAGAGATGGGAATACCAGAACACCTCATATGCCTCCTGAGAAATCTGTACATGAACCAAGAAGCAACAGTTAGGACAGAACACGGAATGACCGAGTGGTTTGGAATAGGAAAAGGAGTAAGACAAGGCTGCATTCTGTCACCCTGCTTATTCAACTTATACACAGAGCACATAATGCGCAATGCAGGGATGGAGGAATCACAATATGGGATCAAAATTGCTGGGAGAAACATCAACAATCTGAGATATGCAGACGACACCACCCTAATGGCAGAAAGTGAGGAAGACCTAAAGAATCTCTTGATCGGTTTGAAGGAAGAGAGTGCAAAAGCTGGCTTGAGACTCAATATCAAGAAAACCAAGATAATGGCAACAGGCCCGATCAGTTCCTGGAAAATAGACGGGGAAGAAGTAGAAGCAGTGACAGATTTTACTTTCTTAGGATCTAAGATCACTGCAGATGGAGATTGCAGCCATGAAATAAAGAGGCGGCTGATTCTAGGGAGACAAGCCATGAGAAACCTGGGGAACATAGTGAAAAGCAGAGACATCACCTTGAAAACAAAAATTAGAATAGTCAAAGCAATGGTATTCCCAGTGGTAATGTACGGATGTGAGAGCTGGACAATTAGGAAAGCTGAACGCAGAAGAATAGATGCCTTTGAAATGTGGTGTTGGAGGAGAGTTTTGAGGGTACCTTGGACAGCGAGGAGAACAAATAGGTCAATCTTAGAAGAAATCAACACTGACTGCTCATTGGAAGGTCAAATAGTAAAGATGAGGCTAAAGTACTTTGGGCATCAAATGAGAAGGGAGGATTCACTTGAGAAGGCCGTGATGTTGGGAAAGGTGGAGGGCAAAAGAAGAAGGGGGAGGCCAAGGATGAGATGGATAGATGGTATTGTAGACACAATGGGCACGGAACTGGGAGGACTGAGGGGGATGGTGGAGGACAGAGGCGCCTGGAGAACGATGGTCCATAGGGTCGCAAAGGGTCGGAATCGACTGTGCGACTGAACAACAACAAGTCAATTTCCCAAAGTACTGATCAGCCAATGTACTGACTTAGGCTTCTGGGAATTGAGTCCCCCTGTGGGTCCTGTGCCCCACATTGGGAGCCACTGCTCTAGTGCTATGCTATGATGGCTGTAGATATCATGGCATTCTGTTGCCAACTCAGCCACTCTCATTGTCTGCTTAGGCTCCCAGGAAGACAGGAAGCAATGTAAAAAAAAAAAAACCCAGAATAAACATTTTAAAAGGCATGGATAGGTGAAGAAGGTGTGGCAGCCCTGATGTTTTGGACTATTCATCCAGCCTAGTCCTTGCTGAATTTTGGGAGACAGGTACAAGGTATTCACACTACAGTACACTACTCATACAGAAAAATATTCAAATTCCGATAGTGTATGTTTCTTCCTTCCTTTCCTCCTCAACACTTTTTTTGGACATTAAGTCTCCCTGTCTTGTGTGGGGCAAATAAATCAAATCTTTTACTTTATTTGCCCCATATAAGACATAGAGACTGAATGTCCAAAAAAGTCTCTACTTGTAAATTAGATTAAAGTTTGTAGTTTATTAGCCCAATGTAAATAAGGGACAAGGAAGACCTGTGAAAAGTATAAAATATTTCTCTGGGTCATAGTGGAATTATCCTTTTGATATAAATGCGAGCTTTGAAGATCATAGGCTTTTGATTTTTCCCTGGAGGTTTATAAAGCTATGTAGGACTTTTCTGGAGAAGTTCAGGCATAGGTTTTATTGGTCTGACACTTTTCTTTCTTGAATAATGTAGTGTTTTATTTTTGAAGCATCTAACTTCATGTGAAACTCTATGAATATTACCATGCCAATGCAAATCCTTTGGAAGACTGCAATAATTGGGAATGCTAGACCAATCTTCTTTCAAAGGACAGTTTTGCATACTCTTATCTTCTGCTTCCTGCTGATATTTACCCAGTACTGACTCATCCTGTCACAACATGATTGTTATAGGTCCTTAGGATGTATGATTATTTTCTTACCTCTTCAGAAATAACTTTGAGGCTCTTTTTGCTATTCTGGGCAACTGCCTTTAACTTTTCCGTTTGGTTTCACATGACTGCTAGGACCTTTCCTCCAGTCTGCAATCTCAATCTCTTCTTCTATGAAGATATTTAACTGAAATATATAATGATATAACAGTGTAAAACTTTATATATCATATTATGATGAACTATTACACTACATATAGCCAGTCTATATTAGCTACTGTTGTTCTCAATCAATGCAATGTTCACTATCCAACAGACTTCTTTTCTCATCTCTCACTGTCTCTGATTTTATTTTAACAACCTGACTCTGAGTTGAGCATGTTTCTGTGCAATACAGCTGCCCCTGTTTAATCCCATTTCCATACCTGTCAAGTTTTGGGAAATTCCTGTCAAATAAGGGACATTTCCCAGCCAAACCAGGGAACAGGACAGCTATGCTTATCCTGTGCTAGCCTCCAGTCTAACTCCAGTCTAATTGCAATCTAACTAATATGGGATGAAGGTGGAAAAGAGTGTAAAATACGGGGATTTAACAGAAATTTCCCAAAACTTGACAGGTATACATTTCATCTGTCATAGCTCCATCCTATGGCATTGTGGAATCTCAAGTTTGGCGTGGGACTTCAGAGTTCTGTGCTGCAGTTCAAGAATGGGCACTAGATCTCTCTGGGAAATTTTTTTGAGTCCTTAAAGGTAAAGGCGTTAGGAATTAGGTCATTGCTTAACTTGTTGGGAAAGATAATATATAAACAAACATAGCATGTTTGTTGTAAAATTTATTATGTTGCTTTAAGAGTATTGAGTTGATGATGCATCATTCAACTAGTGAAAGTTGCATAATTACTGTATTATCTCACTGGTTCATTCTGTCAGTAATGTGGTTAAAAGGGAGACTGCAACCACAGTTAACTCTCTCACTAATCTCGCTCTCTGTTTGCTATTCACTGTGTGATGTGAATAGGAGGTTGGTTTTGGGTTCCTTCCTGTTCTGCAACCTGTCTTGGAATGATGTTTTCATGACTGACGAAGACTGGTAAGAAGAAAATATTATTTTACTTTAACCCTTAAACAACGTTGTGACAATCTGCTATTACTGTGTATGACTTGGAAGGAATTTGGACTCTGATTCTGCTGCAAATAAAACAGTTTGTACAATGCAGTGTATCTGTCTGGTTACTGTGTTATTCCTTGTACTCTCAAACTTCAGCTGACACACCCTTGCAACACTAGGTTTTACTCTATATTCAGTAGTGTGCTGTTCCCGGTGTGCCCTAGAATGGGCGTACCAGTAGCAAAAATCCCCCTGGCCATGCCCACTTCCCTACTTGGGAGCTCAGTCTCCGCTGCCTCAGTCTCCACCACCTCAGTCTCTGCCTCCACTGCTGCCGCTTCAATCTCCGCCGCTTCAGTCTCTGCCACCACCACTCCTGCTGCCTCAGTCTCCTCCACCTCGGTCTCCGCCACCTCGGCCTCTGCTCATGTCGCCGCCGCCGCCACCACCTCTGTCTCTGCCACCTCTGTCTCTGCCACCACCGCCGTCTCAATCTCTGCTGCCTCAATTTCCACCACCACCTCCTACCTGGCCACGCCCACAGTTAGCCATGCCCACAGTTAGCCACACCCACAGTGTGGTAGCAATTTTTTTTGGAGCCAACCACTGTCTATATCTCAACATTGGTTATGGGCCCAGGGTTTTGAGAGATATTTTTGTCTACACAGACAGTAAACTTGTACAGAAAGCTGTTTTGTTCTTCCTTGTCCAAGTGAAGATGGCTATGGGACAGTCAATGAGTATATCCCTGATTACCCGGCTGGATGGAACAAATTCTGTATCCTGCTTGACAAAGTGCAGTTAACTCTTGCATAAGGAAGGACTGTGGGCTGTAGTTCATAATCCATCAGATGTAACAGCATGGGATCCAGCAGATAATAATCATGGTAAAGGTAAAGGTCTCTCTTGCTTGAAAGCCAATGTCTGATTCTAGGGGGTGGTGTTCATCTCTGTTTACAGCCAAAGAGCCAATGCTGTCTGCATCTGCAGAAGTTTCCATGGTCATGAGGCTGGCATGACTAGATGCTGGAGTGCAGGGAACACTGTTACATTTCCCACCAAAGAGGTAACTATTTATCTACTTGCAATTTTTTGCTTTCAAACTGCTAGGTTGACAGGAGCTCTTGTCTGCTAAGCTCAAAATGTGATATCTTGTCACTTTTAAAAAATGTGGCTATTCTGATGCTTTCCCACAAAAAGCAGTTGAGAAGGTGGGTGAGTATTCATCCGGTTTCTTCTACAGTGAAGACTGACCACAGGAATTCATCTGGGTTCTCTGCCATCTCCGTATCAGGTTTAAGCAGGACTTTATCTCTTTAGGTAAAGGTAAAGGTAAAAGTAAAGGTTTCCCTTGCTCAAAAGCCAGTCATATCTGACTCTAGGGTTCAGTGCTCATCTCTGTTTCAAAGCCAAAGAGCCAGCACTGTCTGCTTCTGCAGACGTTTCCGTGGTCATGTGGCAGGCATGACTAGACACAGGAGCACACGGAACACTGTTTACCTTCCTACCAAAGTGGGCCCTATTTATCTACTTGCAATTTCTTGCTTTTGAACTGCTAGGTTGGCAGGAGCTGGGTCAAAGACGAGAGCTCATTCCATCCTGCAGTACTCGAGAATCGAACAGCTGACCTCCAGCCTTCCAGTCAGGGTCTTAGCCACTTGTGCCACTGCAGTTCTCTTTATCATCTAGGGATCTTTAGTGTATGAGAAACAAGACACGGGAACAGCCGTAGCACTGGCTTAACACATCTTTATTGCATGGTGGTCTAGGGGAACATGAGGTAATGGCGGACGAACAGCTCAATATATACGGTGGTTATACATTTGAATGTGGCTCCACGATAGCCCATTGGCTACTGCTGTCGTGATGTCATTCCAGGTCATGCCCTTCATGTCCAGGTGAGGTAGTGGCGGGAATCTTCCCGCGCTGTAGTTCTTTGGGGATTGGAACCTTGTGAGCTTGGGCGCTCGCTATTGCCACCAGGTGGACATTAGCTCGCGACCTAATTACACGGAATACATTGATACAGTTGGTGGTTGTTTTAATGCAGGGAACTCAGAACACAACATCCCTCCCCCCTAGAATGAGACGAAGTCTCTCAACCAAGATGGCTTATTGCAAATGCGCCTTGGGCGAGACGCTGCCTGGCTTGTCCCGGGAGTGCTACTGCTTCTCTGTCCGCTGGTTCCTTGTCCTGCAACGGGAGAGGGAAACTCGTTAGTGACTGGCCGCGGCTCCGCGGCTCTTGGGGAAGGTACGGAAAAACCGGGGGCACTGGGGACTAACGAAAAACCCCGCTTCTCGCTTGGATGGGTGGGGGACCACTCCTGAAAACCCCCCCGGTTTTGTAAATGAAAATCAGAATTATCACCTGGGGTGCCATTTGAAAGATTCCGCAGGATATCTATGCCCTGGGAACCATTAGAAGGATTCCGCAGGATATCTATGGGGACAGAATCCCTCTCCTCCCCCCTAGGTGGGGACCATTGGCCCCCCTCACCTCCCCCTTGGGTTGAACGGGTGGGGGAGAACCCTAACGCTGAGTCCTTGTCCTCGCCGGCCGCGCCCTGGTGCTCCTGAACCCTGCGACGGAGTTGGTCTGCGTGTCGTCTCTATAGCAGACCCGTGACGGTCTCTACGCAATATGACACGGGACCCGTCCTTCCAACGACGACGCCCGGGACCCAGGCCGGCCCCGCGCTGGCGTAATTTCTGCAATGCACCGGGGCACCGACTTCGAAACTTTTCGTGTCCGCTAACCCCATATTCCTCCCTGTGTCCTCCACCCTAGTGGGGTCTAGCCTGGTCAGGATCGTGGTCAGCTTCCTACGCATTAAGAGTTCTGCAGGCGAGTACCCAGAAGCTAGGGGGGTGACCCAGTAACCTAGCAGGAATTGGCACACTTGTAGGTTGAGATCCCCAGGACCCATGCACCTCAGCGCGTCTTTGGTTGTGCGCACGAGGCGCTCGACCTGGCCGTTTGTTGCCGGATGGAAGGGGGCGGAGGTGATGTGCCTAATGGCGTTGATCTCGGTGAATGCCCTGAACTCTGCAGACGTGAAACAACTAGCGTTATCGCTAATTAGGGTGTCGGGTATGCCGAACGTGCTAAAAACCCTGCGCAAATGCTTCACGGTCGTTGCCGAGGAGGTGCTCGTGACTGGGATGACCTCCAACCACTTGGAGTAGGCGTCTACAATGAGGAGAAAAAGTGTCCCTCTAAATGGGCCCGCAAAATCAACGTGCACCCAGGACCACGGCCCCTTCGCCGCGTCCCATTCCCTGTGCGGCAGGCGCGCCTCCTCTGGCTGGGAGCATTGGCAGCTCTCGCAAGTGCCTACCATGTGCTCGATGTCGGCGTCTAATTGGGGCCACCAGAAATAGCTCCTGGCCAGAGCCTTAGAGCGGACAATTCCAGGGTGGCTGACGTGCAGCAGTTTGAGCACCCTCGGCCTCAGGGATTCGGGGACCACCACCCGCTGACCCCACAGAAGGCACCCTCTTTCTATGGACAACTCCAGCCTCTTCCTGAAAAACGGGGCAAACTCAGCCACCGGGGAGGACGCTGGCCACCCTTTTTTGCACCCAGGAGCTGACTAGAGCTAGCGTTTTGTCCTTCCCGGTCGCCTTGGCGATGTCTGCGGGTACAATGGGAGGCGAATCTAAGACCTCTATCAGGAGTACTTGGCGGTCTTTTTCTTCCTCGCCCACGGTGCTACTAGTGAGGGGAAGGGGAGACCTCGACAGGGCGTCCGCGTGGCTTATTTCCTTCCCAGGGCGGTACACCAACGCGTGCTGATACGCGTTTAAGAAGATGGCCCACCGTAACATCCTAGGGGACAGGATCTGGGGTGTGGGCTTGTCCGCAGTGAAAATGCCTAGCAGGGGCTTGTGGTCGGTAACTATGGTGAAGGGGCGGCCGTAGAGGAAATCGTGGAACTTCTTAGTTCCCGCTATTATCGCTAGCGCCTCCCTGTCTGTTTGGGCATAGTTTCGCTCAGCCTGAGACAGGGATCTGGAGTAAAATGCTACCGGGGCCTCCCTCCCATTTTCTAGCACGTGGCACAGCACCGCCCCCACCCCTACTGGGGATGCATCACATATCAGAACCACCGGCTTCTTGGGGTCAAAATGGGTGAGGATGGCATCAGATGCTAGGAGTTGCTTCAGTTCAATGAACGCCCTCTCTTGGCTCTCGCCCCCTTCCACACCTCGTCCTTCTTGAGTAGCTTATGCAGCGGCTCCGCTACCGAAGCCTTCCGAGGCAGGAAGGAGTGGTAGAAATTTAAGAGCCCTAGGAACGACTGCAATTCGGGCTTGGAGGTGGGGTGAGGGGCACCTTGAATTGCGGCTACCTTTGATTTGGAGGGCTTAATTCCCGCAGGGGTTACCCGGAAACCCAAGAACTCAACCTCTTTTGCGAAGAAGATGCATTTGTCTTTCCGCAACCTCAACCCCGCCTTTTCAAACACCGCCAGTACCTTGTCTAGCCTTTCAGCCAACTCCTCCTCGCTCCCCCCCCGTTATCAATACGTCATCAAAGTATGGCAAGACCCCCTCCAGTCCTTTTAAGAGGCGTTCCACAAGCGACTGGAAAATACCGGGCGCCGAGTTCACGCCGAACTGTAAGCGCGTCACCTGGAACGCCCCCTTATGCGTGCCTATTGTTTGCGCAGCAGCTGCTGCAGGGGTTACTGAGAGTTGCTGATAGGCCTGCGCCAGGTCAAGTTTTGCAAAACACTTTCCCCCATGTAATCTGGCCAACAGATGGCACCGGATACGCATTTGGGCGGATCGCCTTATTAATGGTGCACTTATAGTCAGCACATATGCGGACCTCCCCATTGGCCTTCAGTGCAGTTACAATCGGAGTCTCCCACTCCGCGGAATCAACAGGAACAAGAATCCCCTGGTCCACCAGTTTGTCCAGTTCCGCCTCTATTTTGTCCTTTAGTGCGAAAGGCACTCTGCGTGGTTTGAGTCTTATTGGGCGGACCTCCGGATCCAGGTCGAATGCTACTGGGGGTCCCTTGAATTTTCCAAGTCCTTTCTTGAACACTTCGGGGTGCGCGTCACACACCTCCTGTATTGGGTCAGTCCCAACGGCATGCACCCCCCCAATGAACAAACCCAGGGGCTTAAACCATTGAGTCCCGAGGAGGCTGCAACTTCCCCCCTTGAGAACAACCAGGGGCAGTTCTGCGGCGTGCTGCTTATACTGGACCTTGAAGTTTCCAACCCCCAACACCGGAATGCTATTACCTTGTACGTCCCGCAGCGTGGACCTCAACGCTTTGAGCTTAGGGCGCACGTGGGGGGAAATTCCCAAGAACTCCCGCTGTGACATGATTGAATAGGAGGAACCCGAGTCTATCTCCATCCTAACAGGGGCCCTTGCACCAGTACCTCAACAAAGTAACGGGGGTGTCCCAAGGACACGCTGTACACTGGGGCGTCGTCGCCGCTGTCGTCAGAGATGCGGCCCACGCCGTCCTGCTTCCTCGCGGGCCGGGCGCCCTCCTTGGTCCTCGGCGAGCGGTCTGGCGAGCTTTTCCGGTCCCTGCGCCGTCGTCTGCAGACCTTGGCGATGTGCCCCCGGCGGCCGCAGTTGTGGCACTCGGCCTTCCGGAACGGGCACTTGACGCGGTCGTGGGCCGCTCCACATCCATCGCAACGGCGGCCTTCCTTCCGCACCTTCCGGACATCCTCGTCGTCGCTGCTCTCCGTAGAAGATTTCGGCATCCGCCTGGCTGCCTGCACCGACCCCGCTGCCTTGGCGGCCTGTGGGGGCCTTTCTCTGAACCCCTTGACTCCGGCCCTCATGGCTTCCGCGGCCTGCGCCGCCTTCACAACCTCGCACAGCGTCGGGGGTGGCTCCTGGTTCATTAGCTTTCGCTGAACCTCCTTATCCCACAGGCCGCACAGCATGCGGTCCCTGAGGGCGATTTCCAGGTTTTCCCACTTGCATGGGCCGGCGGCCAACCGCAGGGCCGCTGCAAAGGCGGCGATGGACTCACCGGGCGCTTGGACTCTTTTCCAGAACGCGTCTCGAGCCGAGAACATCGAAACCGAGGGCTGGAAATGGTCCCGCATCGCCTTCAGGAGCTGCTTGACCGTCAGTTCGCTCACCTTCTTCGGTGATACTAGGTCCACCAACACTCTCTTGGCGGCATTTCCTAGCATCCGG
The DNA here is from genome assembly GCA_035047305.1 of Bradypodion pumilum. Taxonomy (NCBI): domain Eukaryota; kingdom Metazoa; phylum Chordata; class Lepidosauria; order Squamata; family Chamaeleonidae; genus Bradypodion; species Bradypodion pumilum. The sequence continues at coordinate 266,055,642 of JAWDJD010000001.1, read as the reverse complement.
GTGAGGATGGCCCTCTATTTTCCCTCGTCCGTGATGTCGGACACCACCAGCGCATCTTGGAAGTCCATTTCAAAGAGCTCCCAATCTTCCGGCTTGTTGATGTCGAAACCGGCATGACCAGCGTGTGTCTTGATCTCATGGGAATCCATGATCCCACCTTCGTCGCCAATTTAGTATATGAGAAACAAGACACGGGAACAGCCGTAGCACTGGCTTAACACATCTTTATTGCATGGTGGTCTAGGGAAACATGAGGTAATGGCGGACGAACAGCTCAATATATACGGTGGTTATACATTTGAATGTGGCTCCACGATAGCCCATTGGCTACTGCTGGCGTGACGTCATTCCAGGTCACGCCCTTCTTGTCCAGGTGAGGTAGTGGCGGGAATCTTTCCGCGCTGTAGTTCTTTGGGGATTGGAACATTGTGAGCTTGGGCGCTCGCTATTGCCACCAGGTGGACATTAGCTCGCGACCTAATTACACGGAATACATTGATACAGTTGGTGGTTGTTTTAATGCATAGAACTCAGAACACAACAGGATCCAACCACTGCTCTTACTACAGCTTTCTTGCTTCTGATGTATTTAAACATGAGCAGCAGGAGAGCATCTCATGTGTTGCTACTGCTGCCATTGTCACCATCATAAGTGTACACAGTTAACCAGATGTTTGGACCAAACCTTTGGGCCCCTCTGCTTGAGTCCTAGCCCTGTAACTAAGAATCAATTAGGTATCCCCTGATAATTTAGCTGATGCCTATGCTTATTTGTGTATTTATTTATTTATAAATTATGATTATGATTATGATTATGATTATGATTATTATTATTATTAGTAGTAGTAGTAGTAGTAGTAGTAGTAGTAGTAGTAGTAGTAGTAGTAGTAGTAGTAGTAGTAGTAGTAGTAGTAGTAGTAGTAGTAGTAGTACGGCCGATGGCCAGTTACAAGCAATACAGAAAATCCAACAGATACTGTCTAATAAGGCATCCACAATATCTCGATTTCCGTCAAGATCTGATACATTTCTGAAACTGGGATTACATACCAGTCCCAAATTAACCCCATCAACTAAATAAAAAATTTGAAATATTAGCCATCTTAAATATAATAAAATAATCCAATATAAAACTATTTGATACTTAAAAGCAGTTATATGAGCTAATTAGCAGGAACCTTTTATCTATGTGCACATCAGTCAAGATAGCATTGAATCACTAGAATAGACTTTCTATCTTCCTATAAACTTTTAGTCTCACACAAAAATGACTTCACCTTGCTTCATAAATTATATTTATTTATAAATAAATATTTGCATATCATTCAGAGAGTGCTCCAAGTGCTATAGGGTGGTATAGAAATGTAATTGCTATTGCTATAGTGCTGCTTTCTGCTACTGCTCTAATGTGATTCTATCAATGTCAATTGCACTCTGATGTTTTTTCAACACTTTTGGGAATGCTCCCAGTGCTCCTATCACTACTGGTATCAATGTTCCTCTCATCTCCCAGAGATGCTGTACTTCAGGTCTCAGATCCTGATATCTCATGAGCTTTTCAATTCTCCCCCCTTCTCTGGGCACCACTTGGGATTGCCACATCAATCAGTTTAACTAAATTTTTCTTAACAATAGCAATGTCTGGAGTGTTGTGTTTGAGCTTCTTATCAGTTTGGATCTTAAAGTCCCACAAGATCTTATCATCATTCTCAACCACTTTTTCAGGTTTGTGATCCCACAAATACCTCAGAGATGGTATTGCACAGATTCCAATGTAACGTTGCTGAGAATCGGTTGTGGCATCCATTGCAACCAGTCTGTGTGATCTTACTGTATCCACTGATAATGTGGTCTACTGTTTCATCCATTTCTTTACAGAGCCTTCTTTTCCTGTCAGTTCCATTGTTTTCAGTTTTTGCTTTAATTTGGTTGATTCATTGTTGTTGATCTTCCTCTTCCTCCTCCTCCTTGAATCAATAGGAATTTATTGTACTTAATGTACTGTACACTTTATTCTTTCAAGCTGAAGGGTTGTTCTATGAGAATGAGGGACCTGGACATCATAAACTCTGTTAAGTATATCTTCTTTTTCTTCTGCCATATCGAATCTGAATATTGGTGATCTTCAAGACAATCAGCCATGAAGACTGTCCTGAGAATATAATGCAGTGGCTTTACACATCACAGCATACCTGTACCATTGATCGAATTCTGAAAGTCACTTTCTGGTCCTGAGACCTTTTGGCACACAAAGACTTCATCAGCCCCAGGCCAGTATTGATGAAGCTGCTGCCCTCCATCAAGATGGATTCAAGTGGGATATAATCCACTTGGAAACCATCACCCTTCCCTGTGGACTTTGGCACCCAAGCCATTTGTCTTCAGGGTTGTCAGGTTAGTCAACCACTGCCTGACACTCGGCATAGAGTTGCTGGCAATATGTCTACTCTATTAGCAGGACAACCTGGTCAGACTGATATTAAGTGTATAGTGTCTTGAACGCTCGACCGGGTGCTGGCTTACAGGAGGCATGTACCGATCCTTTAGGCTGCAATAATTTCCTTTATCTGCACACTCCCAGTGCAGCCTAAGGTTGCCTCACTGTACCACGCCACAATCGGCTTCAAAGAACTCCACCTGCCGCTTACAGGGAGTATGCGGTTATTTAGCTTATTGGTAGCTCTGTTGATGTTACTCACAAAGAGTTTTATTTTCCATTGGTATCTGAAAAAGAACAGAGACAGACAAAGACAAAGTACATAGCAATATTTAGTTAGTAGGGTTCCCTTTGATCGGAGGGGCGCATCTCAGGTATGTGCCATGCCCCGATGGGAAGTTTTTGAGTCTGGCCTGGGGAGACAGACGCGTCTGCCTTCTACCCAAGGAGACCGAAGAACAGAGGGAAAGGGCTCTGCTTATATGCACAAAAGGAGCAGATTTCCCTCCCACCTTTGCATTCTTTGGGATGACCTAATCCGCAGGTGTTAGTGCCACTGGGTTCTGTGATTGGAAGGAGAGAGTCATCTCCCTCGTGGTGTAGTCACCTGACCTAATTGTCAATCAGTACTTCGTGGGGCTGCACCTGCAGTAGCTGTCAGTCATTTCCCATGGGAACACAGCTGTGCAGGACTCATCCCAAAGGAATGTGTGTGAAAAAGCTCTAGTAGCTTCAGATAAGGTTACCATGGATATGCAAAGATCATGACATATAGCAATGGTGAAATCTTACTGTCATTGTGGAATCTTCCCATGTCCACTTTTTGTACTGTGGGTTTTGAAGCAAACTGGTTTAGAGAATTTAGTATGAATCAGTGTTCAGGTTTTACTTGTAAATTATCATTTAATTTACCACCTTGAATTACCACCATCTCTTATGAAGACATACCATTAGTTTGCTTTATACAGGTGTTTTGCATGTTTAGGTTTACATAAATCAATATTTAATGCACATCTAAGACAACTGTGTTTGTGTTGGCTTGGTTGCATATGCTCACACTCAATCACAGAAGCCCCACCTTTAAAATTCCATTTCTCCCTAGCTGATGCTCCCCTATTGTTTTCCTTATTCCATAAAGACAAAATGCATGATTTTCATCCCCTAGAGATGGAGCTTAATAAATCAAGCAGTACATTACAGCTTCATGTCAAGTTATTACCTTCATGGTGGAATTAAATTAGCAAAGCAAATAATGTCATCTAATTGTGGGAGATGCTAATTACCCACTCTGCCTGTAAAATAAGGCATGAATGATGTGTGATGTCTCATACAGAGAAAGTCATGAATAATTGGAAATGCAACACTTAAATAATGTCTCAAACTGCTTAGGCAGAAGGAAATGAAGAACTGGCAGGGAGGAAGAAGCAGATGCTGTTTGGACAGAACCAGTTTTATGGAAAGTTGCAAGCTACTTTCTCAAAGTGAGATGAAATAAAGGGGACAGGAAATTGCAAAGATTGTTCATACAGTAATACTGCATACAAAGTCCGCTTCATGCAACATCGGATTCATACAACATCGCCTAATTCCTTGAAAAAAGTTGCCTCATACAAAGTTGTGTGACGTTGTATGAGGCGTTGGGGTTTTCCCAGGTTGCATTGTGCCTGGGCAGTGTAAAAGGCAGGACATATGTGTGCATTGCTCTTGTGGGTTTTGCATGAGGCAAAGAGTGTTTAGGAATGGTTTTGAGCGAGATTTTGGAATTTTTTTTATTTTTTTTCGTCAGAATTTTTAGAAGCATTCCTGGGATTTTTGCAGCATTCTTCAGGTTCTTGGACAATCAGGGTTGTTTGACAAGTTTTTGTAATGTTTTTAGCCTGTAGACAATGATTTCTTAAAGTTCTGTCAGTTTCCTGTCTGGTTCCTTGACTTTGCCCTGAAGTCTGTGCTGTTACAGTACAATGCATCTCTATGGAAATGCCATGTATGAGGCATTGCAGCAAGGATTTGGATGATGTATGAGGCATCGCGGCTAGGATTTTGCATGCCTCATACAAAGTCCAAATCCGTATAAAGTCCAAACTTGTGGAACCAAATTTGGACGTTGTATGAGGTATCACTGTATTCTGATTAGCATACTAAGAGATGGGCAGTGATGCAGTGAGCACAGAAGTGCAGTGATACCTCACAAAAGTTCTCAATGTGACACATCCAAAGAAAGTCCAAAAAGGCACACTGTGCTGATCTATATCTATATAGGGGCACATGTCCCCAAATAAGACAAGGTCACCAGCCCAAAGATTTTTTATTTCTGGCACAAGGAGAAACTCTTACCAGGATCCTAGTGTTCATATCTCCCAGCATAAAGCCAACCCATTAAATCTCAGTGGCCAATTGCCATTAGTTAAGAAGACAACACAAGACAGTTGCCTTACTTGGTATATGATGAGGAACATAAGCCTTTGATTTTGGAATACTATTATCTTTTATTGTCTGGCTGGACATCACACTATGGTAATGAAGTAGACTGTACAGCCAGCGACTCAATGCCAAGTGTTGGGCTGCAGTAAATAAGCTGACTCCCTAAAGGGGGCAACGGCTACGGGCAGATGAGCCCTTTAGGTGGGGTGATGACCTCTTCAGTGGAGGAAATGCCACTGGAAACCATCATATTGGGCCCAATGGCAACATGAGCAGAGGAGGAATCACGTCAATATTCTGATTCCCAATGGTCGTGGAGGTGGAAGAGGCCATGCCAGATGGACTGGCTGTGAAGGTGCACCTTGTCAATATCCTCAAGGATGCTGTAGTCCATTGCAGTCCAAATGTCAAATCCTGCATGTTTCATTTCATATGTGCAGCAGGAGATGGCTCTGTAATCACAGTGTGTGAGTCACTTCATGGCAAGCTGGGATCCCCTTTAAACAAATTCACGCCAATGGCATTTCCCCTGAAAATGATTTTCAGGGGAAAATGTATACTCGGACATGAGTAGCAGCTGACCATGACTTTTATCTTTATTGAAATCTCTTAGCACCTGTCACGAACCTACTTATATGGCGGAGCTTGGGTTGTGTAGGTTGCCATAGATTTATTGCAAAGTTACTCATTGCCACATATTTTATGGAGGGGATTCATTTGGTGACTTTAAAAGGTTGAGAACTCCTGGTGTAGAGGAACCTGCCTTGACTGTCTACTTCATGTCTTGTGCATGCATGTGCCTTCTCTTCATTGCTGCCGCCACCACTCGATCATTCTCTATATTTAAAATTACTTGTGGACTTATGAGAGCCTAGATGGCACAAGAGGGCTGTTCTTTAATTTTCTGGCACCTGAGATAAGAAAAATTAGGTTATTGGGCTCAGAGAGTGGTAGAGAGACAGAGAGGGCTGACACTGCTGTTCTTAGACAAAGGAGCTGTCTTCATCATGGCTGATGGCAATGATAGAGTGTGTGTATGTGTGTGTGTGCGTGCATGTGTGTGCATGTGCGTGCGTGCATGTGTGCATGCATACATGTGAGTGCGTGTGTGCGTGTGTGTGCGTGTGTGTGTGCGTGTGTGATAAATGAGTGAGCAAGGGAGAGACAGAATCTAGAATTCTCTACAATTCTTTGCACTCTCTTACTTTAATACATGTGCACTCTTCCATGAATGTTGTCTGGGGAAGAGGAGTATAAATACAGGGAAAACTAATAATTCAGACCCAGTGGTAAAGTGGCAGGGAGTTCTAGCATTAATCTCATCTATAAGATTTTTTTCTAAAATAGGGGACCATTGAAGGAATGGAAAGAAGACAAGGGGATATTTCCCTGGTCCTAAACACCACATGCTCAATGCCTACATCACCAAAACACAAGTTAGATACATGCCACCATCTTGACCAGAATAATTGCATGGGAAAAGGCCTGTTTTAATTTTTCCAGCTTGAAAAAGTAGAAGTCTTCCAGTGGCTGGGGGGTGGGTGGGTGGTGGTGGTGGGGAGAGCGAGCCATGTTGGGATCAAAAAGGGCCAAACATTCAAGCCAGCTTTTGTGCCACGTCGACACTAAAAAATTAAAATAAATTCATCTACAGTGAAACCTCGGGTTAAGAATGCCTCGACTCACGTAATTTTTGTGATACAAATGGAAATCCATTGAAAATAATGCCTCATATCTCAAAGTGCAGTTTCCCATAGCAATGCATTGAAAAACAATTAATCTGTTCCGGATGTTATGGAATTCTGAACTAGACAAAATTGCATTCCACAAGCTAAGACAGATTTAGGAGTTTTATTAATATTAATATGTGTTAATATTTGGCCAAAAAGATTCAGGAAATGCTTTACCAAGCTAATATTCCCTGAATGAATATACATTTTCAGAGCCATCCTTTTATAGCATAAAATTTGGAAATTTCTACACATTACATCACTATGGGTAAAGCCAAAATTATTAATTAATCTTCTGACATTTCATTAAGTTCAGGTTAGATCATTCTGTAACTGTTATTTAGATCATGTCATATAAGGAACATGTCTCATGTCACATCATGTCACAAATATTATTTACAGTTCCCTGTCAGCTGTACAAACTGTGCTGAGCTTGTGGACACAAAAGGCTTCTATTTACTTAGCCTCATCATCAGTTCTGTATGATAGGTCAATCTGATCTGTTTAACTTTACAGAGTACTGAGAAAATAATTTTTACTTTTAAAACAGAATTAACATTATCTTAATATCTTAATTCTTTCACCCCTATTCCACGGAGGTCAGAGAAAAGGTTTTCAATGCATTCCTATGTGTAATCACGCTTTGAGATTCTATTTTTTTGTAATACGAAACATCCTGAGGAACTCATTAATTTTGTAACTTGAGGTTCCACTATATTTTATAAGAGATGCAAATCCTGTAATACTTGATGATATATTCAGGTTCTGAGTTAGGTATCTGGCTTTGCATTTCAGAAGAGCCAGCCTGTGTGACTTTAGGCAAACTGCACAATCTCAGGATGACCCCAGAAGAAGGGAATGGTAAAATACTTTGTAGCACTTTCTGCTTAGGATACCCTGAAAAGAATCACCATGTATCAGAATTTACTTGCTGTCACACTACTGCTGCTGCTGCTGCTGCTGCTGCTGCGTCATCGTGGTGGCAATTTTGGTGTACATTTTGTTTTATAGACATTTGATTTCTCTGAAATGTAAAAGAAGGGGTATTTCTACTGTATCACACTGCCCTACTGAAACATGAATAGCATGCCACTTTAGTTAAGTCATAAACACCTAAGCTCTGTTAGAAACAAGCCTTCACTGTTATGTGCTGTTAGAATTTTTTCAACTGTCCTCTCAGGGTCTTCACAGTACAGATATGTGAGATATTCAAGGAACGGTTTGCTATTGCCACTTCCCACCTGAGCTTCCATGGCCTAGCAGAGGCATGGTTTCTAGACAGGAGAAGTGGACTCCTCCAAAATTAGCAGAAGTAAATTCCCCAAAGAATTGTCAAATAAAGGTACTGGCATTATCTACTGCTAATTTTTTTTGGAAGATTTGTTTAAAAGGGCAATTTGCAAAAAGTTTATCCAGCTACAAAGAACTACCATGTGTTATGTTATGGGTCCCTCTGTGCCTTGCTCCTGACATATTGTAGTAATATGTTGAGACAGCTGTCACCATGTAGCCATATTAAAATAAAACAATGTAAAAGGAATGGCACATTGGTACATTGTTCATTTTAAAAATCCTAGTGCTGAGGAAATTTAGCAGTCTGTCTTTTTTAAAAAAAACTTTATGGAATTAGTTTTGAAATGGATTGCTGCATTTCCACTCCAGCATCTATGCAGCCAAAAGACCACCTGCTGTGAAATAAGGATGTATAGACCAGATCTTATTATGGGAATAGCCATACGTTTACTGCTTATTGTTTCTAAGTTTCAATTTTAGTAATTCTAAATTACTGAGTTAGCTTAGATTTATGGAGATTGAGGGATCATTTATAATGGCATTTTTTCCAGAAGGAGATATTATCCAAACCAATTTCCTTATAGTGATGCAATTGCACTAACATAGTTACGGTTTTGTCAGTATCTTCCATTATACACTTTGGCTTTTAAGGCCTTATAATTTGGCCATAAAAATTCATTCTGTGTTGAAACATAGAATGTTAAGGTCTGAACTGAAGAATTAAATGTTTTCATTTTTAAAAAATCCTTACATACAAACACACACAAATCCCTGACAATTTTCATATTTTACAATTATTTTAAAATTATATTTTAAATGATATTTATGGATGACACAGAAAAAGCCTCCTGGAAGATTGTGCAGGCAAAAGGAACTGGAGAATGAACTCACCAAAAGGTGTCTTCATTTTGGCAGTTTCACATTTGGTCTAGACATGGAAGAAGAAGAATGATCTATATATAAAAGAGAGGTGTAGCGTTGTATGTCCGGTATAGAAATCCACACCCCTGGACCGAACCCCCCGAAACTTGGCACACACCTACCATGGGTGTGTAGGCCCCAGACTGTCAGGGAATTGAACACCATGGGGGGGCCTGCACCCCACAAAATCAAAACAAACAAACAAAAGGACTACATGTCCCAGTGGCCCCCATGGCACGCCACAGCCAATCGGGGAGGACTGCATGAGTGCGCAAGAGGTGGGGCTATGACCATGCACCCGCTAAACCAACGGCCACCACACACACAAAACATGGCCGAGGGGTGATCCTGCACCCCTGGCCAGGGAACATAAGACTGAGGTGGGCGGGCTGCCACCATTGCCCTGGACCCCCTGTGCCCGGCGTGGGGGCCCAATGTGCCATGGCCGCCAGGGCTGCCCTGGTATCCGGCAACTGGGATTATGCCCCCCAGAAGAGGAGGCCGCAGGTGAGCCACCACAGCTGCCGAAGGAGTCGACAGGACATAATAAGCAAGTCACTGAAAGAGAAAGAGGAAGAAAATTGATTGAGAAGTTAATGTTTTCCTGATTGTGCTCCCCTGCAAGAGATATACAGTAGAGGTAAGTAAAGGTCACTCTTGCTCGAAAGCCAGTCATATCAGACTCTAGAGTTCAGTGCTCATCTCTGCTTATAGCCAAAGAGCCACTGCTGTCTGCATCTGCCACCCTTTTTGGGAGTTAATGCATATTACAGTAGTCATATACAGCCATTCTGCCTTGGAGCCAATGATATTCTCCGTGAACTTTTTAAATCCTTTTTTAAGCCCCTCAAGGTCAATGGCTCTCTAGGCAAACATTTGTGCATCAATATCACTTCTCTCATTACTAACTTTTTTCGAAGCTAAAGAGCTGCAAACATTTTAATTTTCTCACACTGGTGTCAGCCTCATTCCTAGCTTGTTTGCTCATTTGTGCATAGTAAAGGTAAAGGTCACCAATAAATAAACACTTCAGTTTCAGGATTTAGTTCTGTTGACAATAATGCTCCATTCTTTGTTATGCTTTCATTGATGGGAAAGAACATTTTTATTGATCTTGGCCATTGACATGGCCAGCAGAGGTCTATGTATTTAATTCTCACATTTTTAACTGTGATCTTAGCTTATTTATTTTTAATGTTATGCTTTAAGATTGTGTTTTTATACTAGGCACCTCAAAAGCCTTATCTGGTGTAAACCTACGATATAAAGTAAGCTGACAAAAGGCGTGTCTTCTTCTTCCTCCTCCTCCTCTTCTTCCTCTTCTTTTCTTCTTTCTTTTCCTCTTCCTCCTCCTCCTCCTCCTCCTCTTCTTCTTATTATTATTGTAAATTACCATTTTTATGGCACAAGTTTTGTGGACTAAAGGAATGAACTGTAGTGTGTAAAAATGTTAAGACATAATATAACTTGCAAATCTCCAAGATACTATGAAACTCTTCTTTCTCTCTCTGTATCAAAGTTATAACTGGCTCTTCATACACCAGAGTTAGTCAGAAATGAACAGAGTGCAATCTGAGTTCCATATATTTCAGGTTTTTCTGGAAAATGTACTCATGTCTTGCCAGTTCTGAATTACCTCACAAAAAAAACGCTTGAAGCAAATGAAAACAACAACAACAAACTAATAAACCAACAAAATACACATGTGAAGCAAAATAAAATCAAACCAATGTAAAACAATTAATTCATTATTAATATCAATGAACATACTGATGAAAGAAGAGAAGGCAGAGCTTTGTTTTGCAAAATGGCCTGCTTTGCCAAAATTCTCTTTGAAAGCTTTTTAAAAAAGAAAATGATAGGTAGCGTCTTTCCTAATAAAACTGGGAATAGTTTTGCTCTCAGAACACAGTCTGAACGCAGCTGTGCTCTGTGCTGTTCTTTGCCCAGCCTCAAGCCATGCATAGTTCGCTGGCAATATGTTAGCTCTTCCCTCCGCTTTCTTTTTATGGCGTTCTAAATAATTGCTGTCTTCCCCCAAGTCTCATTCTTCTTTTGACTAAGCAGGCTTGTTACGGAGGCCATTCACACAGCCAGCCTGAGCCAGAGCCAGGGACTGCCACTCTTCTACTTAGGCCATGCCAGCTAAAAGAACACTCCATTTTACCAGCCAGTAAAGGATACTGCCAGAGACCTGGCGGCAGCAGGGGGGGGGATGACCTTTCCTTTTTAGTGGCACAGGAAAGGCATTGTATACCAGTCTCCTCCGCATAAAAATGACTTCTTTACTGAAGGAAAGTATGGGATATTTTGAGCCATTGCATGCCATGATATTTGGGGGAGGGGGGCAGCAAAAGAAGAGTATGATTCATGGCCACCATCAGAAATTTCTTGGCCCCATACTGAGCAATCCTATTCCCCCCAGTAATGTCACAGTTATGGTCACCGGCGGCAGGGCCCCTGTCAGCTCCGGGCCTTATATGGCAGTACTGGTAGTACTGGTGTGATTTATCTACAGATTACAACAATGTGTGAGGCACTTGACTCCCTCATTTTTCTGTGGAAATGCTTTTCATTTCTTTCTTCAAGTTGATTGGCAAATCACCCACCACCACCCCAATACACTTCATTTAATCATACAATATTTGAGTGTAGAGGAATTTACTGCGGAAAAGTCTGAAGACACAGTTATGGTGGGCTGGAAGAATTAGATCAGTAAAAAGCCTCACTGAAGAGGTGAAACTAGCAGTGTATGACAAAAAATGGGATATTTCACAGAGTTGGAATAGGTTGAGAGTAACTGAGATGGATGAGGAGTTTAAAGAACTTTAACTTCTCCCTTAACTATTAGTTGTCTGCTCTTTTTTCCATTTTAACCTTTTTGATCTACCGGTTTGTTGCCCTCCCCCCAAAAAAAAATCCACCCACACCCCCTTCCCCTTCAATATCCCAGTGTACTAATGGCCTCTGTCTGATTGGAAAGGTCCTGAGAATGGACCATTTTATCGTGATTTGTGTCTTTTTTAGACACTGAGAGTATTATCTGTAGAAACAACTTATACAGCTCAGTTGAACTGCCATGTCTTCTCCCATGGTGTATGGTGGAGCTATTGAACATTCCCTTATAGATCCTTGCTCTCTTTCCTAATGTTTCCAAATGTTTGTTGGCAATGACTAAGATAAATGTAAATGTTCCCATGTTCTGTGTGAAAAGTGTTTCCCCCCATAATTTTGGCATGTTAAAATACATACAACAAGGTTGATTTATTGATGACTATAAAGACTGTATGTAAGAAACCCTTATTTAAAAAACAACAGAAAAACAAAAAAAACCACCAACACACAGACACACAACCTTAAAATGGGAAAACAGATAGTCTTATTTACCAGGGAAGAACACAGCCCATCATCATCATCATCATCATCATCATCATCATCATCATCATCATCATCATCATCATCATCATCATCATCATCATCATCATCATCATCATCATTTTTGGATCACATCAATAGCCCATCTAGTATTGCATTGTTTCTAATCATCTGATACAGGGGGTATCCAACCAGGATATGATATAATAGCTGTACTTGTGTCATTTGCTTCTAGTGCCTAGCCACAGTGGTGTCCTGCAATTAATAATGGAGAATCATTTGAATTTACATCAGCATTATCCACTCCTAGACGGTCTTCCTTTTTGCCCTACAGAATATCACCATATCCTGTAATTGTTCCTGGTATAACACAAGTGGTGTAACTTTTGGACCCAAATTGCTATGAATTAAGAAGTCAATACTTTATAGAAATTATTTGCTGTCTATTGAGTTGCTCAACTCACTGGGCAATAGATAAATCTTTATTGTCATTGTCCTGCACAGAACAACGAGATTGGGGATGGTGTCTGTCTTGATTTCACAAGTTGCAACAATTTACTGCTCACTAGTCAGCCCTACCAATTGGCAGAGTGAGTCTTATACCTCAGGTAGCAGATTTGGGTGCCATGAAAGGGCAGCAAATGGGTCTTACACATGTTTAAATGGTTAGGCTATTCTAAAGAGGTTAAATGATAACTTATTCATTTACCACTGTATATTTACTGCAGTGGCTCAAGTGGCTAAGATACTGACTGGAAGGCAACAGTTCGATTCCCGAATCCTGCAGGTCAAAATGAGAAAGAGCTCAAAAGCAGGAAATTGCAAGTAGATAAATAGGGACCACTTTGGTGGGAAGGTAAACAGCACTCCATGCACTCCGGTGTCTAGTCATGCCTGCCACATGACCACAGAAACTTCTGCAGAAGCAGAAAGCGCTGGCTCTTTGGCTTTGAAACAGAGATGAGCACTGAACCCTGGAGTCAGATACGACTGGCTTTCGAGCAAGGGAAACGTTTACCATTACCTATTTACTGAGAAAAAGGGGAGATTTTCTACCTTAGGTTGCAAAATAACTTGGCCTGTTTTGGGCACTAGACAAGGGTGTGGGTGGATGGGTGGGTGGAGCACTTGCTGTTCTGCCTCAGGTAACAAAATATCTTGGATCACATCTCTTGGGTGCTCTTGAGGCATGCAATACATTTTTGCTAACCAAAATTCCATCATATGATATTTTTCTTCTTCTTCTCTTCACACAGACAGACTTTTATTAATGGTTAGTATAGCTGGTGTTTTTTATATCTCTTTAAGCTACTTCCAACTAATCTGGGGTGATGTTATGATAGAAAAATGAGTCCATCAATATTATAATTGGTGCTAACCTATCATTTGTTCCCTTTCCCCCTCCCTTCTTCATTTAGCTACAGCGAGGAGCTCATCCTTCTCCTCTTCCACTCTGCTTTAACTCCCAAATGGTGTCAATTATCCACAAATCTCACAGGACCTGTACCATCAGAATAACAATTCATTAACCTTCACTTTCCTCTAATGATTAGCACATCCCCACATCATGTCCCTAATGTGGGAGACGGCATGTCAGAAACTCAACCAAACTTTTTAATTATGCAAATAATACAATACCCGGAGATAATTATTTTTCTGGAGATCCACAGCTGCAGAGTTTCTGCTCTCCTAGTTTCCATATCCCGTCCTTTTTCTTTATATTGTCTAAACACTGTCAAGGAGAATGAAGGTTTTTCTACATTGTTCCAGGTAGGAGATCCCTAAGGAAACTAAGTACATAGGTGGACTGCTGGTTTGAGAATGGCTATCAGTTTTTCTTTCCTTTTCTTTTTCCAAGGAGGATAAGGAGCATTAAGATTTAGTACTGAGGTCCAAGACTCTATCTATAAATGAAATGACCAGCAAATGTGTACAGGTAGCCATTTTAACAAATACTCTAGAATTGTCATTCCATTGCATGAGGTAGACACTATCCTCAGCTCAACTAGAGAGTAAAATATCTTTCAGAAATGGGTCCTTTCTAATGCTAGATGCATGGAAGTCCCTATATAACTAATCATATTTTATTTCATTCAGATTATCTTCTTATTGCTGCTAGTTTGGGGATTTAGATTTAGATTTAGATTTTTAATTTGTACCCCACCCTTCTCAGCTTGTAGGCCGACTCAGGGCAGCTTCCAACATAATTAAATATACAATATAACAAAACCAAAGTATAACAAACATATCATATAGTTAAATGCAAATAAATACAATTCAAATAGAAAGCAGCATATTAACAAAATACCAGAAAACGCTAAGAAACAATAACAAAGTAACATCACAGTCACTATTAATATAAATGCAATATTACACAGTAGCATTGTCAAAATATCCCACCCAACAAAATTCAAATAACATATGCAAGTACACATACAAGTACAGTTAAAGTAATGGGGAGAAAATTGTATCCCACCCGCAGGTGATGTTAAATACATATGCATCAGAACTCAGCATCACTTGTTGAATGTTAAGTGTGAAAGAAAGCAGAAGAGAACCATTGAGCAGGATTGTGTACTGTAGCCCAAGTATCTCCCAGACCTCATTTTCAGGTAGGAGAAATTCAAACCTAGAACTAGTCATGAGTACACAAAAAAATCAGTGAAACACAAACATTACCTATGAGAATGGCTTCTGTAGCAGAATTGCCAGGTTGGCTCCATCCCATTCATTCTATAATATATTATAGTGGGGGGAAATATCTGAGACCGACAATGAGCCTTTGTGATGTTAACAGAGGCAAAACATACCAAGGTTGGGAGAGGAGAATCATTTCCCAAGGTTTAAGCCACTATTGCCTTGTGGCTTGGTACCCTAAGCCCCATATTGGTACCTGGAAAAGACAGGACTATGAGGAACAAGTTTTGAACAGGGTTGGTTTAGTGTATGGGACCAAAGACACCAGGACAGCCGAAGAGCTGGCTTAACACAACTTTATTACATGCTGGTCAGAGGGAACATGAGGTAATGGCGGACGAACAGCTCAATATATACAGTGGCTATACATTTGAATGTGGCTCCTTGATAGCCTATTGGCTACAGGCTGCGTGACGTCATTGCAGGTCACGCCCTTCTTGTCCAGGTGAAGGTAGTGGCGGGAATCTTCCCGCGCTGTTGTTCTAGGTGAGTCTTGGACCAATGAGCTTGGACGCTCGCTATTGCCATCTAGTGGTCACTAGCTCGCGTCCTATTAAGGTTACAGTGATTCAGCTGGAGGTTACAATGTTACACATAGAAGAGGTTACATTGGATACACATGGATAGGTACATTGTTTAAAGGCACAGGCTTTAGGACACAACACCCCTACCCCCTAGGATGAGACGAAGTCTCTTAGCCAAGATGGTTTATTGCACTCGCGTTTTGGCCGCGATGTGGGTTGGCCCACCCGGGGGCCGCTCCCGCTTCCTTGTTCCCTGGACCCTTGTCCTGTAATGGGAGGGGGAGACTTGTTAGCGGCTTGCTGCGGTTTTGCAGTTTTAGGAGAAAGGGTAGATTCCGTTGTGGTTGAACCAGGGGCACCAGGGGCTAACGTAAAACCCGTCTTCTCGCTTGGATGGGTGGGGGACCACTCCGAAAACCCCCCCGGTTCTGAAAATCAAAATCAAACTCTGTTGGGGGATCCCGCGGGGTATCTACGAGGACAAATTCCTTCTCCTCCCCCCTTGGTGGGGACCCTGGACCCCCTCTCCTCCCCCTTGGGCTAAACGGGTGGGGGAGAACCCTAACGCTGAATTTGTATCCGTTTTCTCGGCGCCCTGATTTCCTGGGACCCGGCTCCGGAGCTGGTCCACGTGCCGCCACCAAAGTAGACCTGTGTTGGTCTCCACGCGGTACGAAACGGGACCGGTTTGTTCCACGACCACCCCCGGCACCCAGGCTGGCCCCGCGCTGGCATAGTTCCTGCAATGTACCGGGGCACCCACACCGAAACTCTTGGTGGCTTCTAACCCTATGTTCCTCCCCTTATCCTCAACTCTCGTGGGATCTAGTCTAGTGAGTATGGTGGTCAGCTTCCTGCGCATTAAAAGCTCCACAGGGGAGTAGCCTGACGCTAGCGGGGTCACCCTGTACCCTAGCAGAAACTGACACACTTGCAGGTTGAGGTCCCCGGGGCCCATGCGCCGCAGCGCGTCCTTCGTGGTGCGTACGAGGCGCTCCACTTGGCCATTGGTGGCCGGGTGGAAAGGGGTGGAGGTGATGTGCCAGATGGCGTTAATCTCTGTGAATGCCCTGAACTCAGCGGATGTAAAACAACTAGCGTTATCGCTAATTAGGGTGTCGGGTATGCCGAACGTGGAAAAAATTCTCCGCAAATGCTTAATTGTCGTGGCCGAGGAGGTGCTCGTGACTGGGATGACCTCCAACCACTTGCTCGATGTCGGCGTCTAACTGGGGCCACCAAAAGTAGCTTCGGGCCAGCGCTTTGGAGCGCACGATTCCGGGGTGGCTGACGTGCAGCAGTTTAAGCACCCGCGGTCGAAGGGATGTAGGGACCACCACCCGCTGCCCCCACAAGAGGCACCCCCTCTCTAGGGACAGTTCCAGGTTCTTCCTAAAAAATGGGGCGAATTCCTCGGCTGGGGAGGACGCCGGCCACCCTTTCTGTACCCAGGAGCAAACTGCCGCCAACGTCTTGTCCTTTCTTGTCGCTGTAGCAATGTCGGCGGGCACTACGGGGGGCGAATCCAGCACCTCTATCATGAGAACCTGATGGTCCCGCTCCCCCTTGCTCACCTGGCTGGGCGTCAGGGGGAGGGGGGACCTTGATAGAGCGTCCGCATGGCTGATCTCTTTCCCGGGCCGGTACACCAACGCGTGCTGGTAGGCGTTGAGAAAAATGGCCCACCTAAGCATTCTCGGGGACAGGATCTGTGGCGTGGGCTTATCTGTGGTAAAAATGCCTAGTAGGGGATTGTGGTCAGTCACGATGGTGAAGGGGCGGCCATACAGAAAATCATGAAATTTTTTGGCCCCCGCAACTATCGCCAGCGCCTCCCTGTCTGTTTGGGCGTAGTTTCTCTCCACTTGGGACAGGGACCTGGAGTAGAACGCTATTGTGGCCTCCCTCCCGTTTTCCAACACATGGCATAACACTGCCCCCACCCCCACCGGGGATGCATCACAGATCAGTACCACCGGCCGTTTGGGGTCGAAATGGGTCAGAATGGCGTCAGACGCCAGGAGTTGTTTCAGTTCGGTGAATGCCCTCTCCTGGTCATGGCCCCACATCCATGCCGCATCTTTCTTGAGCAACTTGTGAAGCGGCTCAGCCACCGCAGCCTTCCATGGAAGGAAGGAGTGGTAGAAATTTAAGAGCCCTAGGAACGACTGCAACTCGGGCTTGGATGTGGGGCGAGGGGCTTTCTTGATGGCGGCAACCTTGGATTTGGACGGTTTGATCCCCTCGGGTGTTACTCGGAACCCTAAGAACTCAACCTCCTTCGCGAAGAAGATGCATTTGTCTTTTCGCAACCTCAACCCCGCCCGTTCGAACGCCGCCAGGACCTTGTTTAGCCTTTTAGCCAACTCAACCTCACTCCCCCCCGTTATCAATACGTCATCAAAATATGGTAAAACGCCGTCCAGCCCTTTGAGGAGGCGTTCCACGAGCGACTGGAAAATTCCAGGCGCCGAGTTCACGCCGAATTGGAGGCGCGTCACCTGGAACGCCCCCTTATGCGTGGTTATGGTCTGTGCAGCAGCTGCGGCAGGGGTTACCATGAGTTGCTGATAGGCCTGTGCCAGGTCGAGCTTAGCGAAACACTTTCCCCCATGTAACCTGGCTAGCAAATGGCTGACCACCGGCACCGGGTACGCATTAGGGCAGATTGCCTTATTAATGGTGCACTTATAATCGGCGCAAATGCGAACCTCCCCATTGGGCTTCAATGCTGTGACAATTGGAGTTTCCCACTCCGCGGAATCAACAGGAACAAGAATCCCCTGGCCCACTAATTTGTCCAGTTCCACCTCTATTTTGTCCTTGAATGCAAAAGGCACCCTGCGCGGTTTAAGTCTGATTGGGCGGACCTCCGGGTCCAGGTCGAACGTTACTGGGGGTCCATTGAATTTCCCAAGTCCCTTCTTGAAGACTTCGGGGTGCGCGTCGCACACCTCCTGTATCGGGTCAGACCCAACGGCGTGCACCGCCCCAATGAACAGACCCAGGGGCTGAAACCATTGAGTCCCAAGGAGGCTGCAATTACCTCCCTTAAGAACGACTAGGGGGAGTTCCGCGGCATGCCGCTTGTACTGAACCTGGAAATTCCCAACCCCCAACACCGGGATACTGTTCCCTTGCACGTCCCGAAGCGTGGACCTCAACGCTTTGAGCTTGGGCCGTACGCGGGGGGCAATTCTCAAAAACTCCCTCTGGGAAATAATGGAGTAAGAGGAGCCAGAGTCAATCTCCATCCTAACAGGGGCCCCTTGCACCAGTACCTCAACAAAGTAACGGGGGTGTCCCAAGGACACGCTGAAAACCGGGGCGTCGTCGTCACTGTCGTCGGAGATGCGGCCCACGCCGTCCTGCTTCCTCGTGGGCCGGGCGCCATCCTTTAATCTTGTCGAGCGGTCTGGCCTCGTTGGGCGGTCGGGCGAGCTCCTCCGGTCCCTCGCTGGGCGGTCGGGCGAGCTCCTCCGGTCCTTGCGTCGTTGTCTGCAGACTTTGGCTATGTGCCCGCATTGCCCGCAGTTGTGGCACTCGGCCTTTCTGAATGGGCACCTGGCACGGTCGTGAGCCGCCCCGCAGCCGTCGCAACGCCGGCCCTCCTTTTGGACCTTCCGGACGTCCTCGTCGTCGCTGCTCTCGGCGGACGATTTCGAAGTTCGCCGGGCTGCGTGCACCGAACTCTCTGCTTTGTCGGCCTTTGGCCACCAGTCCTGGAGCTCTTGCACCCCTGCCTTCGTGGCTTCTGCGGCCTGTGCCGCTTTCAGGACCTCCTGCAACGTGGGGGGCGGCTCCTGATTCATTAGCGTGCGCTGAATCTCGGTGTCCTTCAGGCCGCATAGCACGCAGTCCCTGAGGGTGACTTCCAAATTCTCCCATTTGCACGGGCTGGCAGCCAGGCGCAGGGCCGCTACGAAAGCGGCGACCGACTCATCAGGCGCTTGGACTCGCCTCCAAAACGCGCTCCGAGCGGGAAACATCGCTACCGAGGGCCGGAAATGGTCTCTCAGCACCGTCAGGAGCTCTTTTGCCTTGAATTCAGCCGCCTTTCTGGGTGCGATGAGGTCAATCAGTACTCTCTTTCCGTCGTGCCCGAGCATTCTGGTGAAGATGGCTCTCTTCTTTGCCTCGTCCATCACCTCGAACTCCACCAGCGCACCTTGGAAGTCCATTTCGAAGAGTTCCCAATCTTGCGGTTTCTTGATGTCGAAACCGGCGCATGTCTTGGTCCCGTGGGCAGCCATGATCCCACCTTCGTCGCCAATTTAGTGTATGGGACCAAAGACACCAGGACAGCCAAAGAGCTGGCTTAACACAACTTTATTACATGCTGGTCAGAGGGAACATGAGGTAATGGCGGACGAACAGCTCAATATATACAGTGGCTATACATTTGAATGTGGCTCCTTGATAGCCTATTGGCTACAGGCTGCGTGACGTCATTGCAGGTCACGCCCTTCTTGTCCAGGTGAAGGTAGTGGTGGGAATCTTCCCGCGCTGTTGTTCTAGGTGAGTCTTGGACCAATGAGCTTGGACGCTCGCTATTGCCATCTAGTGGTCACTAGCTCGCGTCCTATTAAGGTTACAGTGATTCAGCTGGAGGTTACAATGTTACACATAGAAGAGGTTACATTGGATACACATGGATAGGTACATTGTTTAAAGGCACAGGCTTTAGGACACAGTTGGTGGATATTTTTGCTTGGGCCCAACCATGTACAAGCAACTGCATGCTGAGCCACTGAGCCCTGGCAAGAGCTGAGAAGCATAGGGACACATGCCCAAGCTTTAAAGTCACCTCATACAGAAAAATAAATTTCTTTTTCCATGGCCACTGGCCTTGAGGTTGACATGACTGCCTGGAGGCCTATAGAAGTATCGCAAAGCCCTGAACCAGTGCCTGGCAGCTGGCAACTCTGACTATCTGTCTCCTCTCTGTTCAAGACTCCAAAGTGCAGTATGGCTTCCCTGCTGTGCTGCAAAATGGAAACCAAACTGATTTATTTTCAATTTCAGGACCTACCCCAGTTCCCTGAGACCAGTTCAGAACAATGTAACTACTGCCTCCCCCCCCCCCCCCGCCGCATTCAAGGGGTATTGCAGGAAGGTGAGTGGGGTGTCAGAGAGCTATAGGAGTAAGGAGGGACATGTTTGGCTCTTGATTTGAAAAAAAGATTTATTTTCTGTTTCACTAACATTTGTTCATTTACAGTTTTCAACTTGTGGATCCTCCTGGACTCATGACTGCTGCTCGAAGAGCAGGTGGCATTCATGGCCAAGATGGCTTTTGCACAACTTTGTGTAATTTGCCACTTGCGCCCACTCCTGGATCAGGACTCCTTGCTCATGGTCACACACGCTCTGGTCACCTCGAGACTAGATTATTGTAATGTGCTTTACATGGGTCTGCCCTTGATGACCATTCGGAGGCTGCAGCTGGTCCAGAATGTGGCAGCCTGAGTGGTGATGGGGTGCAGGCATTATGCTTGTGCCTCACCACTGCTCTGGGAGCTGCACTGGTTACCAGTTTGTCTCCAGGTGCAATTCAAAGTGCTGGTAATGACCTTTAAAGCCCTACATGGTAGTGGGCCAGGATACCTAAGAGACTGTGTCTCCCCAAAAACATCTGTCCATACAACCAGAGCGGATAGGAGGGGCTCTCTAATTGTACCATCAGCTAGAGGGGCTCGTCTTTCTAGCACAAGAAGGAGGGCCTTTTCCATGTCCACACCGGCCCTATGGAACCTCCTGCCAATAGAGTTACAGCTGCAGACAGAACTGCTGCCCTTTAGGAAAGAACTTAAAACCTGGCTGGCAGGGTAAGTGTGGGGCACTGATGGAGGAGTGACCCCCACCTGCTGGCTTGTTTTAAAAAATAATCTGGATCTCCCCTCTTTTTATGGATGGGGTCGGTGTTTTTTTTTAATGGTGATGGTTTTCCAAATGATTTTATTGTGATATTTTTGTATCTGTTTTTATGTTTTTTATCTGTCGGCCATCTGGAGTCACCTCGGCGAGGGGGCGGCGATACAAATGTGAAAAATTAAATTAATTAAACTAAATTCTTCTGCTTTCTTTCTACCCATTTCCTGTATTTCTACCTGCTTTGCATCTCCCCAGTGAGTAAAAACATCTCCAAGGTATAGGTGGGGAAAGTATGGTCTCATGAACCCATTCCCAGTTTGATCTGGAGATGCACCCACTGGGCTATTTCTTATGCACCTCATTCTTTTCTGTTTTCAAGTGGTAGGGTTTGATAAAGAATCTGGGGTAAGACATGGCGTTGCTTGGATGAAGGTTGGACCTCAGCTTGTGAAGGAGCTCTAAAACTGTTTGAACAATTTGAAAGATTGTAGAGTAATACAAAATTTGAAATGGTAATTCTGTGTGGCCTTTAAAAATGAAACATAATTTAGGGTTTCAACATTTGTTTATCGGATTGTGGCTTATATTCTGGAGAAACTGAGAAAATGTGACTTGAAGAATGGGAGGACCAAAGGTCCTCTAGAACAGTGGTAGTGAACCTATGGCACACATGCCAGAGGTGGCACTCGGATCCCTTTCTGTGGGCACCTCTGCAGTCACCCCAGCACAGAGTTTGCCCTGCCCCTGTGCCCAGCAGCCTAATGGGAGCACTTCCTCCCCCCAGCACAGAATTCACTGCCCAGCAGCCAAATGAGAGTGTTTCCTTCCTCCGCTGTTGCTGTGTTGGCACTTTGCAACAAATAAGTGGGTTTTGGGTTGCAGTTTGGGCACTCAGTCTCTAAAAGGTTTGCCATCACTGCTCTAGAAGCATCAGCAATAGCTGGAGCATAGGGGAGGTGGCTGAGTCCCACCCCTTCCAGTGTCTGCTAGAGACTGAAGAACTGCCTCAGGTTGGAAGATTTATTGCAGCCGGGTGTCTAAACCACTGAGCTATTTAGCAGTTTTTTAAATCTTGTATCTGGCCAAAGTGAAATGGGGCTAGATAATTATTTCTAATTACAGTTATACCAATAAGGAAAAGTATCTATAAATATATATATATTTACGTTTAAGATTACATTACCTATTTTTCTTGAAATAGATATTCTCATCCGTTTTGCACTTAAGTCCAAAGTGGAAAAGAAAAGTGAATATGAAGAATTGTGTACTCTAAAACATAAAATGAAAATAAAGAAACACTCAAAACCTTTTTATAGAGACTTCAGACTCTTATAGACATCTGTGCACATGGTAGCAGCCCTGATAACAAGGTACAGTACTTACAATACTTACTACTAGCTTGTTGTGTATAAGAAAGTATGCCTTTAAACAATGTAACAAAATAACTACCAGCTGTAACTCTGTAACCTCCTGTATTAGGACGCGAGCTAATGTCCACCAGATGGCAATAGCGAGCGTCCAGCTCACATGGTTCCAATTCCACAAATACCTACAGCGCGGGAAGATTCCCGCCACCACTCACCTGGACAAGAAGGGCGTGACCAGAAATGACGTCATGCAGACAGTAGCCAATGGGCTACCGAGGAGCCACATTCAAATGTATAGCCTCTGTATATATTGAGCTGTTCGTCCACCATTACCACATGTTCCCCCGGACCACCATGCAATAAAGATGTGTTAAGCCAATCCTTCGGCTGTTCCTGTGTCTTGGTTCTCATACACTAAATAGCTATAAGAATCATCCATGTTGTCTGGCATAGCCAATTTTGTTGTTGTTTAACTGTCTTACTAGACTGACCTTCAAAACTCAAAGTTTGGGCAAACAACTTGATTTATGGGTGTCTACAGGTTTGCAACATGATTTTTATATAAGTGCTAAGCTAACTCTGCTTAATTGATTTTTCCATGCTGTACAGTGAGAAATGGTATTTTTATAGCTCTTGCATAATTCACAACACTGATTCCTAAGGCAATAAATGGGCAATAAATAAACATGCCATTATTGCTGCAGCAGAGGTCAGAAAGACAAACTGGCCAGAAGTTCACAGTGGTTGGGGCACTTGCCTCTTTGCAGACCTTGGTAGTTGGAGAATATTAGGCTTCTGAAATATCATTATGGGGTGGTGATGGTCGGGGTGGTGGAGGAGGAGAACTGCTAGGAAGTTTCCCGCAAGAAAAAAAAAAGAGAAAGTGTTAATTTTTAAGCAAGTTTGACAAAGATTGAGTTTCATATGACAAATACTGTCAGTGAGACAGGGTTCTGTCAGTGGAAGAAGTTTAAACATTAACAATTTCTGTCAGGCTGTTGACACAACCACGGCAGACATTTCCCCAGATGCTGAGATGACTGCTGGCATTTGTCAACAATCCTGTCACAGTGACAGCAATAAGACCCTGTCTGGAAATGTGACAGTTTTGGCTTTGTGTTCCCCTGGGCATTGGCCCAGGTGTTCAGAGAAAGTGTGGGGAAAACCCACTTTTTTGCATTGTCATTCGAACGTGGGGGGAATTAAAAACACAGCAAGAAAATGAGCTGTCACTCCAATTCCCATGATGCTTTTCTGCTTAGCATAACTGTACTCTGTGGCCCAGGGTCCACTGGTCCATACTCTGACAGATAATTAAGAAAGCAGCAGCTTTTTGAGACGGCTCTTCTTCATCATTTGCATTTTAGCCAGAGGCGACCAGTTATAAAAAAAACATGATGGAAAGATGGTAAGAAGGCAATTAGATGGATAGATGGCTGACTGACAGCTCTCTGGTATTGCTATTCTAGAATCCACTGTACACAGCCTGGCAGTTTTCTGCAGGAACTAACTTTTGCACTCTTTTTAAAGCCAATAAATGTAGGTCTATATATAGAATGATATTTGTCATACAGACAACTTTTCTTTTTACATTTTCTCTGTCCCCCACCCCTCATAAACAAAAATCACTTCTCTCAAAGGTTACATTCAATATGGTTTTCCTGATTTAATCATCTCTTTAACATAATGATATTTGGCTCCCTCTGTTCTTTGTAGGTTATGTGATGGTTCTCTGGTTGCGTTGATTTTAGAAAAGGAGAAAGAATCTAGGCCTGGAATCTGGTTAAAGAGACACGGTAAAGCTTAGCCAAGGGAAAGTTCTCTTATAATTGCTGCTGGTGTTTTCAGCACATCATTCTGTCTCTGAAAACCTGGATAAAACAGTCATCCACTTTAAGAAAAGAAATTGCACCCTGAATTCACCCCCTCCCCAAACACATGTGGTTACTTCCTACTGAGTTATTTATTAGGCAAAAAATAACTTCATGCTAAGTTATTTATTAGCTTATCACCCAGCTATCACTTTGGTTTGTTTTTCAGCAGATCTAATTATTTGAAACATTTTGTAAATATTGTTCCCTCCCTATATTCTGTGTCGGAACTTAGTTGTTGTTTGCTGTATACGTTTGTTATGATAACAATGCTAACTGCATGTCTGAACGTGTCTATTTGATGCTAAAAGACATTGTGCGTTACTCCTGTGGGGGAATAATATCTCAAAACAGTTCCAGAAACATCACTGATTTTGCCATGAAAAATACACAAGTTTTGAATTCCCCCCTTTATGTTAGTGGTCTAGTTGTTGTTATTGTTGCTATTGTTATTGTTATTAATACCGCCTTCCTTAGTTCAAGAAATGGTATCATCTTAAATATATCTATGGCAAGGAGTTTAGAGAAATGACATCTTTTTATTTGATTTTTAAAATTTATTTTAAAACATGCCACTTGCGTGTCATCAGTAGTGCGCAAGTTGGCATAGCATGTTGTGAAACCTCAAAACAATCATCAACACAAAACAGTATAAATAAAAGAACATACTGTTGCAGAGAAACGTATCAGTGGTTAAATCCACCAGTGCACAGCCAGAATCCAAAAGTGAATCAAGCAAACAGGTAGTCTGACAAAGCTGAACAGGATACAAACTATGTAACAAAGGTCCAGGTATCTTCCCCTGAACATTTAGAAGATGGAAAAGATTGCAGTTTGTTAAACATAATGTATACTTGCATTTGAGACTAAAGCAGACCCATATTGATGAACTCCAGTGACAATAGTTACATGAATTCCACAAAGGTGCTTAGAGAATTTGAAAGTCTGTTACCAGTTTAGTTGCAAATTAGAATTCAGTGCTGAAATTTCTACTTTGAACGCTCAAAGGAAATCTTTAAAAGAGGATTGGATGCCTGCATTCTAAAAATCCCTTCCTTTATGGTCTCCATTAACATAGTATCTTACAACATTGCTCTGAGAGAAGGCCATACTAACACCTCAGCTGGTAGGAATATGGAATTTCACTTGTGTGCAATAATTTGATATTTCCCTATAGAAAGGGGGCAAAGAAGTTTAATCATAGTAGTAGATGGTGGGAATCTGGTTTTTCTTATTTGTGGTACAAGTAGTAATGCAAACTTAAACTTCCATGGGAATTTTTTGGAATAGTAGCCATGTTAGTCTGTGTTTCAAGCATATCCGAGATTAAACAAAACAAAAATGCTGTGGCAATTTAAAGGGTAACTGCTGTATTTTAATGTTAGCTTTCATGGCTCAGGTCCACTCCCATGTCTGATGAAGTGGACCTGATCCATGAAAGCTAACATTAAAATACAGCAGTTAGTCTTTAAAGTGCCACAACATTTTTATTTTGTTTCCATGGGAATGTATCATTAACAAAATAGCTGGTAAATGACAGTCCTTTTTGAGGTATCTATTTAATCATTTCCATAGGCATATCAATCACTGCACTTTATGCTGCGACTAACTTGAAACAAGACACTTTCTACTTGTTCACAGTTCCAGAGCTTACTCATAAGAGTGGAGGCTTGCTTCTCACATGTAGCCTATATATGCCACAAGACCTCACATTTTCTAGAGTTCTTGCTTCTGTGTAGAGGCTACGTATGAATAGCAATAATCCTCTCTGACTCAGAGGTGAAACCACAAGCACCGTGATGATGTGGGGCTATAGCTTTAGGAACACCTCTAACTGTCATCAGAAAGCTCCTCACTCATTATTTCTCTCAAGGAGATTAGAAACCTTTAAGCACTTTTAGGATACAGTTTATTGACCAGCTCCAAATCCACTAACAGTAGCACTGTCTTCCTCACAGTTTACCATCTGGTCTATAGGAATGCCATAGCAACTGTGTCAAAAGCAGTGCTATAACAAAGTTACACTATATCAGCAGAATTCCCCTCATCTCTCAAAACTTATAACTATGAGGACTGGGGGACAAAGGAGAAATAAGATTGGCATGACACTACAATTACAATTACTCTTTGCAAGTGTAGAGTTCTTCACCGATTAAATGTTTGATAATATGTCGTAGAACTTTTCCAGTATTGATGACGAGGCAATCTCTCTCTCTCCCCAACCCCCTTTTGAAGATGGGAATCATATGTATCAGTTTCTAATTGCTGCAGATCTCTCCTGTATTCCAAAATTATTAACAGAGGCTGGAAGATTACATTTTAAACATTCTGTAGTAGTTCTGGATGCAGTTCATCTGCTCTTGTTGTTGTGCCATATCTGATTCCAAATGTTGGCTATCATCATGGTGATCTAGGAAACAATTTAATGCAGTGGCCTTCCATTTGCTTTCCACATTGCTGCATGACCCCTGTACCACTGATCCAGTTCTGCAAGTCACTTTCTGGTCCTGAGACCTTTTGGCACACAAAGTCCTCATCAGCCCCAGGCCAGTATTGATGAAGCTGCTGCCCTCCATCCAGATGGATTTAAGTGGGATTTAATCCACTTGGGGACCATCACCTTTCCCTGTGGACTTCACCATTCAAGGCTGTTAGTCCTCAGGGTTGTCAGGTTAGTTGACCACTGCCTGATGATCAGAATTGAGTCACCGGCAGCATGGTCTACTCTATTATCATAGCAGGATAACCTGGCCAGACTTTTCACCTGCTCTTGAAGATAGTAAAGGAAAAGGTTTCCCTTGCTCGAAAGCCAGTCGTATCCGACTCTAGGGTTCAGTGCTCATCTGTGTTTCAAAGCTGAAGAGCCAGCGCTGTCTGCTTCTGCAGATGTTTCTGTGGTCATGTGGCAGGCATGACTAGACACCAGAGTGCATTGAATGCTGTTACCTTCCCACCAAAGAGGTCCCTATTTATCTACTTGCAATTTCTTGCTTTCGAACTGCTAGGTTGGCAGGAGCTGGGACAAAGACGGGAGCTCATTCCATCCTGCAGTACTCGGGAATCAAACTGGTGACCTTCTGCCTCCAAGTCAGCGTCTTAGCCACTTGAGTCACTGCAGCCCCAATGTATATTCATTTTATGTACATTAGGTCTTCCTGAGGTTGAGTTTTCTCAGTATCAGTTGCTGATGATAGGGGGTAAATTGGTGTATCTCCTGATCTGCTAAATACCCAGGGTAATGTAGCAGGTAAAATGATGGAAAAGGATTTAGGAGGCCTGGGATGGAATCCTTGTTCAGCCATGGAAACTCACTGTGGGTGAGAAACTGGTAAAAACACTCCTTAAAAACCTCAATAGCTGGAAAGCTCTAATAGAGTGGTTCTAAGTTGGTTATGACCTGAGCAAGTGGAGGCAATGTTAGAGGTATTGTTAATTCCCTACCACTGATTAAACTGGAGAATTTCAGCATAATTTGTGCTGGATTTGGATTAGAAGATTGAATCCCTTGTATTGTAAATGTGCCCTATTCCAGTAAACATTTATTCTTATACATTTGGCAGAGTACTCACTTCATCCAGTGTTTGCTGTTGAAAATGATGTGTGAGAATGATTTGACTATCTTATTATGGATAGATCACCACCTCTTAATATTGTTTTCAAGGTTTACTGGTATAGAGCTTGATGAAGGTTAAGGAGGACTTCCCACTTACTAGAATTGATCACCCTGTTGAAACCCCAATTAAGTTGTTGAAAGAAGGGATGATCAGGTGAAAGCTTTCTCATTGGTGGGTCCCTCACTATGGAACCATATGTCTGTTGAAATTCAACAGGTTTCTGCTCTTCAGGTTTTTAAGAAATCCTTGAAAACTTTCCTATTCAGAGAGACTTTTTCAGATACTCTTCCCTAATTAGAGGACTATATGTTAGATTTTTGAGTTTCCCCTGATTATCTTCTGTTTAATATCCATTATTATCTGTTTATTGGTTTGGAGATTAAGCCACCAGTTGGATAGTGTACTATGATTATATTTTGTTGTATTGTTTTAATCCATATGTATATATTGACAATTACTCAGAGTGCCTACACTAAGTCGAGTTGTATAAAAATGTTGAGAATAAATGTATTCTGGTCTCCAGGATGGTGGGGTGGATAGGGCTTTTATAGACCACCTGAGGTTTGTAAAACATGCATCTGTTAAAATCATTTGCACCTAATCTGATTTGAACTCCACAATGAATACAAATTTTTGGTAAGCATGTGAATGAGACTGGAAGGGTAGTTGTGGCTTATGGGGCATGATTTTCTGTCCTTATCTGTTTTCTGATCCACACAGCTGGTCAATTCATGGTAAAGACCCAGCTAGAAGGACCTCCTATGTGCAACATGTAGTTTACATTTCTTGCAATGATAAAAGTTGAGTGTAAACTTCCCTCTTGCAAATGTTCAGTGGTGGATTTTTTCCTGTGGTCCTGGCAGTTAAAGAAGATATCTATGATAGCCAAATCGGATGTACCTTTTTCTGAATAAAAACAGTCAATTCTGTTTGACATGTATCTCAGTGTACCATTATGCAGAAAACAAGTTCTTCATTTTAATGAACTGTTCCTGACACAAGAGTAAAAGCTGTTAAGAAAAAGTAATACTGGTGTTTCCTCTTCCAATGACACGCAGTCCCTCTAATATGTGTATTATTTTTTTCAGTAGGAGTATATAGGGTTCTTTTCTCTACAACTAATTAATTATTTCAAACTTTATTTCATTTAACATTTGATCCAGTATGAGATATATGTTGCTTTCAATTCATCATGCAAATACAATCCTAATTCAGGCACCAGGAAACAAAACTGGAAGAGTCTCCTACATGAAATCAATGTTCTAGCCTAGCCCTTTAAAACTAAGAATAATATTATGGCATAAAAAGTAGAGGAACCAATAAGACACAGACAAATAGAGCCAAAATTGATGCAGTATCACCTGGGGAAATGAATTGGGGAAGGACATTCAGGAGGCTTCCAAAGTGAATGCCGTCTGTTGGACTGAGAAAGGTGGCATTTTGAGCAGGCTTAAATTTCATAATTAAAGCTCAGGGGAGATCTGCAGAATGGGAGCTGTAATAATCAAGTCTAAAAGACCCAACAGAGGAAAATGTCTCATTATGAAGAAATTCCACAGGCTAACAATATTAAAATGATTTATTCCCTCTCTCTCCTCTCCTGCCATTTGGAATCTCGTAATGTGATTATGACAGCTAGACTGAATATTGATTGATACATGGCATTCTCATAGTTAACTGAATCAATTCAATTTATATATAAAAAATCTCTAGCATATTAATGTGGGATATTGTGCTTCTGTATTCAAGGTTCTCCTGCCAACCTATCAGTTCAAAAGCAAGAAATTGCAAGTAGATAAATAGGGACCACTTGGTGGGAAGCTAAACAGCGCTCTGTGCACCCTGGTGTCTAGTCATGCCTGCCACATGTCCATGAAAACATCTGCAGATACAGACAGCACTGGCTCTTTGACTATAAACAGAGATGAGCACTGAACCCTAGATTTGGATATGACTG
Source organism: Bradypodion pumilum (assembly GCA_035047305.1). NCBI lineage: Eukaryota > Metazoa > Chordata > Lepidosauria > Squamata > Chamaeleonidae > Bradypodion > Bradypodion pumilum. The sequence continues at coordinate 266,025,561 of JAWDJD010000001.1, read as the reverse complement.
ACTCTCGAGGAAGGGCAACCTTTACTGTTATTCAAGATTCAAAGTGCCAGGAAACAGCCCATTATTGCTGCACAATATCATGTCCTTGTTGCCAGCAGGAAAAAGGATTTCAAGCTTTACAAAGAGCAAACTGAATGTTAGCAACACCAATGGCAGCAGTCAAGATGGCTTACAAGATTCCTTCTTGTGTTCACTACCATTCATACTTGTAGAAAATTAGCTGTGACAATTGCTTTGTATTTTGGTAGGAGTGGTTAGCTAATAATAAAATGGAACCAGCTTCTGGGATTTTCCCTTTCCTTGCTTGGTATATCTATGTAAATGAACTATTCCGCCACATAGTGAATAAAACAGTGAGACTAAGTGTGCTTTGGGAAGGAACATGAGGTACTGGACAACACTTCTTTTGTTCAGGACTTTTCTTACAAGGTTGGTCACGTTCTCTTTTGTAAACAATACAAAGGCTTGAATGATGGGTATGACTGATGCAGTGTTGGTGTTTGATACATGGAACTGCCACTGCTTATATAGCCAGTTGCCATGTGCTAATGAAGTCCCATCAACTTGGCTAGCAAAAGCAAGAACAACATAAGGTTCAGACCCCATACAAAATGAGGGGGGGGGCAGATAAGGAGGGGAAGGAAAGTATCAATGAGTGCCAAATGTGATGAAATGACAGGCAGTTCATAACCTTTCTTCAAAGGATGGTACTCCAACCAATCCCTTTCATAGTTTGTAGTTAATTCTCCTGAGCTGGGGCAGAACCAGAACCTAGACAGCCACCTACCTACAACCAAAGGGATTCTACTCTGGGATTCTTCCTTGATAATAGTACATGTGTCACAAGGGACTCTTGAGCAAAAGCCCTAAAGACTAGGAAATTCAAGGCTGAAAGAATCCCTTGAGTTGAAGGTGTTGGAGGTGATTGGTCTAAAACAGGCTTTCTCAATGTTTTTGGGTCACAGGCCTGATCACTCCCCCTCAGACTGCTGAGCAGGCTGGTCACATGGTTCTGTGCAAGTTCTTGTGTGTATTCTCACACATTTTTGGCAAGTTCTTGTGCATTTTCAGGCATTTTTGCTTAGTTTTTGCACATTTTCACCAAGTTCCTGCATGAAAACACATGTTTTGCTGCATTTTCTGTGCATTTTCTGTGCTTCTGCCACTTGTGGTAGCAGCAGGAACAAGGGCAGAGGGTCATGTGAAATGGCTCAGCAGGCTGTATCCGGCCTGTGGGCTGTAGGTTGAGACTGCCTGGTCTAAAAGGATGAAATGAGAGAAGCATAATAAAATGATAACTCATTCAGAGATACAAGGATGGATTTGATCAGAACAGCTAGATGAACTTTACTATGGTCAGTGAATACAGTAAAACCCCTACTTATGCAAAATGTCCATTCCATAGGCTTTTGCTTAAATCATTTTTTATGTAACTTGAAGCAAACCCATAGGAAAAATTATTTTTTATGTAACTCAAAGCAAACCCATAGGAAAAATGAAATTTTTATGTAAATTGAAGCAAACTGATAAGGAAATGAATTTTTACGTAACTCGAAGCAAACCCATAGGAAAAAGAATCTTTATGTAACTCAAAGCAAACCCATAGGAAATCATGTTACGTAAATTTATGTAAATCTGGACATTTATGTAAATCAGGACATGGCTTTAGCAGAAAATCATTATGTAAGTCGAATTTTATGTAACTCGGGGCATTTGTAAGTCAGGGTTTTACTGTATAACAATTCTTAACAATACAATAAGACAATTGCAAATCATACATGTGTAACAGGGAGAGGCAATAGGTCCTGAAAAGCCTCTCTGAAGAGTTTGGCCTTAAAGACCTTCCTAAATTCTTGGAGAGAGGGAGTCAGCCAAACATGTGGAGGTAGGACATTCCAGGCTGCAGGGGCCACCACTGAGAAGGCCCAGTTCCTTGTCAACATCTTCTGGGCCTCCCTCAGGTTGGGCGCCCAGAGCCCAGATGCCTAGGATAACCAAGTGGTTTGGGCTGCATTTGTCTGGAGAAGAACTCCATCCAGTACCAAGGTTCTAAGCCATGAAGAGCTCTATATGTTAGAAATATAGCACAGTGGGGAATTGAATTGCTTACACCTGGCTCTACATCCAGATACCTTAACCAATGAGATTACCCAGCCAGTCAGCGAATATGCACAACCAGTGGGAGGTATGCTGTGTTGGAGTTGTTTAACATATGCATGTCAACAAACTTGTGCAGTTACTTGTCAGCTTTTCAGTTTGGATCTTCAGAAGATCTGAAATGGAAACTAGTGGCAGATCATTGCTGCCAGATGGTTGTTTTACATGTAGCAGAGTTAAGAGAAATGGGACTTTATGAATCATAGTGCTACACAGCAGGTTTTATGGAGATCCAAAGAGTGCTTTGGATCTTTTAGACTACAGTTCTATGAACCTAGCTGACACTAAACTCAAAGCTGAGCTCAAAGCACATACTGTGGATTAAGTACGTATAGGATTTCAGTTAGGCTTGCATTTACTAGCAAGTAAGCCCCACTGAATGCCTAGGCGTTTCCTTCTGAACAGGCATGCACAGTCTTTCATTCCATATGAAATATTACAAACAACTATTGGTTATGTTTAAAAAGATGTTAAGCTGCCTTCAGCTTCTTCAGAGTAACAATAAAATATTTTAAATAAAATAAATACAGAGAAATAAATAAACAACTAAAGCTAATGAGACATGGGAATTGGTTAAAACTGAAAGCAGCATTCAAATAGATTGAGAAACATTGGCTTCAGTCTTGTTGTGCAATTACACGAGCAATGTCACTTTTGCAAGTGTTAAGAAATGCTCATAGACTATCTGCTGCAAACTGAGATTTCTTAATTTATGCCAATTTGCTGCTAAAAGTTATGCTGTTTGCTGAACTGTGCAACAGGATTCCAGACATTGTATAAAACATGGATTGAAGTATTTGGGAACCAGTTGGCTGGATAACTCAGTAAGCTGGCTTTGTGAGTGCACAGCCAGGCTTCAGGGATTCAGGGTCCCAGTGTGTTTCATGGGAGAAGAGACAGCCTATATAGCCATGGGCAAGCTTCGCACTCCCAGAGCACTTCCATAATGCTAGTGGAATGGCAAACTATATTTGTGTACTCTATACCCAGAAAAACCTGGAAAGAATTACCATAAATTGGAATCAAATGAATAGCACTCAGTTACTATCTTGGAATTATTTCAAAATCAGATAGTATTACTGATTTCTGCATCATAAATAGAGAATAAATTTCCCCCTTTGTTTACATCCATGTATTGTTCTGATCAGCTTTGTGGCTAAGTGGAGGGGGTGATATTCATTAAATATCGTGATCCTGTTTTCTCCCCTAGTCCCTACTACTGCTAAAAGCAGCCAGTAACAGTTCTTTTCAATGTGCCTATTGCTTGTTAAAGCTACAAGCACTTTGTTGTTTGCTTTTTAACTAGAAGAGGAAGTAGTAGCTTGGGTGCTTTTTGGACATCTTGTTATATCCTATTCCTAAATCTGTCAAACATGGCATGACAACTGGGATGTTGTAGAATACTCACCTTCAGATGAAGATCAACAACTTCCACATGGAAAAGTCACTGATTTTTTAAGCATTCTACATTTTCAGATGCAGCTGGGTTGTATAGGGCACATTACTGCAAAACCAGGGTGTTATTCATTCAGTCAGTTATATCTGTATGTTTTCTGGTAGTAGTGAAGTGTTTTACTGACAGAACAGCTGCTGCATTTGTCTAAGTGTTCCTCCACTGAAAGGTTCCAGAGGAGATTAAAAATCTCAATATGCTACTGTTGTTTGAAATTCTGTATACCTTGGTAAACATTCTGAAAGGAGAAATAGCTGTTGAGGTTAAAAACTGGCTGTTTTTAATAATAATAATAATAATAATAATAATAATAATAATAATAATAATAATAATAATAATAATAATAATAATAATAATAATAATAATAATAATAATAATAATAATAATAATAATAATAATAATAATAATAATAATAATAATAATAATAATAATAATAATAATCTTTTTCACCCATATTTCCATTCCTGTATGTAGAGCACCCTGATGATAGGAGGATCCAATTTCAGTGTACTGTTCCCCACCACCACCACAAAGGCGTGGTGGCGGCAGAAGAAAGAGACCAACCAGTAGACAGACAGACTTCTTTTAAAGCTGAGGAAAGTGGGGAAGGTTACGTGAATGGATATTTGAAGTTGCAGTGTTATCATACCTGTCAAGCATGGCTCCGGACAATACAGGACCTGCGCAGAACCCTTTGCAAGGTCCCTTCTGCGCATGCATAGAAGCCTTCTGTGCATGCGTAGAAGCCTTCTATGCAAGCACAGAAGGGACCTGCGCAGAAGGGTTCTGTGCATGCGTAGAAGGGTTCTACGCATGCATAGAAGGGTTCTGCGCATGCGTAGAAGGGCTCTGCACATACATAGAAGGGTTCTGTGCAGAGGGGGATGCACAGTAACTACTTTCCCCCTGCTGTCAAATTATGGGATGGCGGTGGCTCCGGGCGGGAAAGTAGGAAAAGCGGCGCTGAATTACAGGAAATCCCGGCCAATACAGGATACTTGACAGGTATGAGTGTTATATAGCATTGTGTCATCAAAGTTGATGGCAATAAATACACAGGAAGATACTCTTCTGCTGTTGTTATTATTCCTAAACTTGGCATCCAGTGTGGAATGGCCTAAGGGTGTGTGCTCCATAAAACAATGCCAGAATAATGCACCAATAATAGTCAGGAGGTGAGCATGTGAATAAGAAGCGGCAAAGAGAATAACCCAGATAGAAGCAGATGACAAGAGGACTAAGGGAATGCTCACAGAGTCAGGTCACCACCAGTGCACTGAGTAGCATTGCTTCCAAATGAAGGCTAATGGAACATTGGGCAAAACATCAATACAACATTTTCCGTAGCAGTTTGATACACATTTTTCCTTACTGATTTAACAGTGTTAAGAAAAATGACAACTCAATTGCAGATAATCAGAAGTCTCACAATGAATGGTGCAATATGTCATTTTGGATGATAATCAAGGAAATGAATCTAATTTCAGCTTTCAGTAGCTGGAATAGGCCTATATAACCCTCATTGGGATTCCTTCAGCATCTCACATTGTCAGTAGCACATCTTACCTCTAATATAGTACCTACTCTTATTAGAGTCTGGAACCCTGGCTACACCATGGTTTTAATTGTTTGGCTGCCTTCAGAGTATCTCTCACCATCCCTGAGGTAGCTTCTATCATTTCTCTTCCTTTTAGTGGTAAGTAAAAAACAAACATATTCATAGTTATTGACAGCTTTTGATTTTTCCTGACTCTTTTGGTGTTTTATATTGCTGTGCTATTTTTTTTATTGCCAAGCCAATAATTCATTGCATTGAGAGTTGGTTAGATTGAAGTGGTTTTGTTTTTTTGCATCTTTATCATCTCAGACTTGGTAGGCAGCAGTAGGGAACATAGCTTTACTCCTTCTAAGATCCTCACCATGGTATCTCATTCCCATGGAAGCCTCTGAATCAAACATTTGGAAACTAATTAAACCTTTCTGTTTAGGAAAGTATTTGCACTAGAAAAGGATAGTTGATGCTGCTTAATACCAGTTTGTTTCATTATTGGCTGGCTCAGTTCTGAAAAATTATTGTCTTGCTTTAGAAGCTGCCATGCAGAAAAAGAGATGGAATGGAAACCATACAGATACTTACATGTACCTCTAAACCAGGGATTTTCAACCTGCAGCCCATGGGCTGGATGTGGCCCATGGTGCCATTTCATGTGGTCCCCCACCACTTCCACCACACCAGGAAGTGCCATGTGGTGGAGGAAGGGCAAAATGGCCATCCAGCCCACAAAACTGTCTGAAGGAGCGTGACCTGGTCCCCAGCTTTAAAAGGTTGAGAACTCCTGCTCTAAACCATAAGCTCCATGAAAATTACATTGCCTATTTACATTGGTTCCCAGTCTCATACTGGTCACAGGTTATTACTGAAACCAGGTGCCCAGGAAGAGAAATATCCCCATTCATTTTTTAGCAGCAATAACTTTCAAAGCAGGCTCAAGTGGTTAAGATGATGAATACAATGACTCGAAGGTCGGAGTTCGATTTTCAAGTACTGCATGGCGGATTGAGCTCCCATCTCTGTCCCAGCTCCAGCCAACCTAGCAGTTCGAGAGCAAGAAAATGCAAGTAGATAAATAGGTACCACTTTGGTGGGAAGGTAAACAGTGTTCCGTGCACTCCGGTGACTAGTGATGGCTGCCACATGACCATGGAAACAGATGCAGACAGCGCTGGCTCTTTGACTGCAAACAGAGAAGAGCACTGAACCTTACAGTTGGATATGAGTGGCTTTTGAGCAAGGGCAACCTTTACTCTTATCATTACTAACTAATGGTACAATTAGCAGAACAAGATCTAGAGCTAACCTTCAAGTCTAGATGAAACTCAATGCTGACATTTCTCATTCACTTATGATGAAACTGGGCATAGAAACTTAGGTCTAAAATTCAAGAAAGCACACCAAGAATTTCACACACACCCCTTTTCAACCTCAGCAGTTGGATGCTTTCTGGACTCTGGAGGGATGCCTGGAGGCGGTCATTGAATGGATGGAGGATAATAAGCTGAATCTGAATCTGGATAAGACAGAGGTTATGCTGGCTGGGGATAACTGGTTTCAGGTTGTGAGAATCTCCCTCACTCTGGTGTGTGTGTGTGTGTGTGTGTGTGTGTGTGTGTGTGTTTTCTTTTCAGACCCAGGTCTGTCTATGGAGCATTAAATATCATCTGTGGTCAAGTCTGCTTTTTATTATTTGTGGTGCATTGTCCAGTCTCTCCCACTCCTGGACAGGAAATCATCATCAACAACATCATAGTTTTATTTGTACCCCCACTTCCCTCAACCCAAGGGTGACTCAAAGCAGAAAAAACAACAATGACAATGAAAGCGTGGCGGCAAAATGGCCACCGCGCTCTTTGCAGGCCCCCGCCACCCGGACTCAGACATCCGGGTGAGTTAGGGGGCGTGGCCACTCCTTTATAAAAGGGGTGGCCACGAGGCAGCCGAGCTGCCATTTTAGAATGCGACGGGGCGGAGAAGTTTTCTCTGTCACATTTTTTGCTCAGAGTTTTGCCCTTCGTACCTTGGCTTAGAGTGGAGTTTCTTTGCTCTTCGCTACTGCGGTACTCAGGGCTCAGCATCCATTCCCTGGCCAGGGATCCTTCAGGAGGCAGTTTCTTCAGGAGACATGGCTCCCAAGCGCAGGGCTCCGGTGGTCAAGCCGCGGCTGAGGGGAAGGGCTTTCCCTACCCCTTCATCGAATGGGGGGCAGCCATCGGGTCGGAGGACTCGGGCTGCGCCCCCGCAGCAGGGCAGCGGGATGGATTTGCCCACCACTGCCAGTGGGGCTGATCAGGCTCCTGCCTGTCAGCCTGGCACAAGCTTCCAGGCTGGGCTGGCACAGGCTCGCCCCTCGGGGATCCCTGCCAATGGAGGGCCTTTCCCCGGCTCGGGACAGGGTGGCTCATGTGGATCTGGCATGGGTTTCCGCCCCACCATTCCTCCAGCCCCCCACGGGCCAGAGTTTTGGGCATGGCCCTACTCGGGCCCTGGATCCCCATTCGGGTTTCCAATCCAGCAATTGACCAGCGGGCCGTCCGGCCCATCCGGCCCACCTTATACCGGGGGTTCGGAGACTGTGGATGCACTTATCGCACACATTGCAGTGCTAGAGGCATCACTGGGCATCGCCCAACCACCTTCCGATGGGGGTTTAGCCGCCGCTTCCATTCCGGCCCCTTCGTCGATCCCGGCAGACATGTCGGCCATCACTCTCCAGTGGGCCGTCAACAGGGTTGAGCTGCTCGAGGCCATCAGGCCAGCCAAGGCTGGCGCCTCGCAGCTCCCCGCACACCCGGACTTGCCGGTGGGGAGCAGTCAGGTGTGGTCCCAGAGCTAGATGCCTGTCGCGGGCTCCGACGCCCGCCGTGGGACGGAGCCCCCAGTGGGGGCGGCTCACGTGGGTGCGACTAGTGAGTATCCAGTTCAATTTAGTGCACCACCGACACTGTCCAGTCACACTGGGGGGGGATGCAGTGGCCATGGCCACGGCAGGTTACTATGGGTGGGCAGTTGCTTCCTCACTGCCCTGTTAACTCCTGGTTGCCAAATGGCCCCTCGGTTAGGGCAGGGGTATCTGCCCCTGGGGGTATGCCAAGCGTTGCAGGGGCTGTTCAGGGCCCATTGCGCATACCCTTCATCCAAAATGTGCCAACAGCAGCTCTGCCGACGGCTGGTTATTCCTTGCCCCTGGGTGATCATGTATCACAGGCCATGAGGGATAAGATTTGGCGAGGGGAGTACGTTGATATTTTCTCCCTCTTGAATCGTGAGCCCACCAAGGAGGAGAGGGAGGGACAGGATGACAGGGACAAGGAATTGTCCCATCGTCGTAAGCCACCGTGTACCTGGGCCAATTGGTTGCCGGCATACCTGATATATATGGCGGTGTACCTGAGGGCCCGGCCCGATTTGGCCATTCCGATGGTGCAATACCTCGACAATATTTACAGGGCGATGGTGGATTTTCCTGGCCCGTCGTGGTTGGCTTACGATGAGGAATTTAGGATGAGGGTGGCCCTACATCCTGAGATGAGATGGGATGAGCCCTGCCAGCAATTGTGGCTCTTGTATATGACTCCCACGCGTCCGGCGCCTGGTGATAGGTACCATTGCGGCCATGCCGTGCAGCGGGCGGCTGCGACGCAGGTTCCCTGCCAGCCAGCGGGGCAGGGGGTTCCAGCCCGCCTGCTGTGTTGGAGCTTCTCAGCTAGCGGCGTGTGCAACAAGCGTCAGTGTCATTTCCGACACGAGTGTCCCTCTTGCTCTGGCCCTCATGCCGCCTCCGTGTGCCTGCGGGCTGGTGGGTCACGAGGTAGAGGTAGGGGTGGGCAGGGGGCAGTCAGGGCTCCCTCTGATGGGGCTGGCCAAGCAAAAGGCCCCCTCCCCAATTAATATCCACAGGCTGGAACGATGGCTTTCCACTTATCCTAGACGGGATGATGCGAGGTACCTGCTAGAAGGTTTCCAGTTTGGCTTTCGTATTCCATTTAGGGGTGTCCGGGGATCGCAGGATGCCCCGAACTTACTTTCTCTGCAGAGTAAAGAGGAGGTCGCTGCATAAAGCATAGCTAAGGAGGTGAAGGCTATGAGAGTTGCGGGGCCCTTTACTGAACCACCATTCCCTAACTTGAAGGTCTCCCCTCTGGGGCTAGTGCCTAAAAAGACCCCAGGTGAATTTCGCTTAATTCACCATCTATCTTACCCTGTGGGTTCTTCGGTCAATGATGCTATTCCTGATGACCTTTGCTCAGTTAGGTACACGTTGTTTGATCAGGCCCTACAGATGGTAAGCTCCTGTGGTCCCGGGGCGCTCCTGGCAAAGTGTGATATTAAATCAGCATTCCGATTACTGCCAGTACACCCTGAGGACTTTGAGCTGTTGGGTTTTCGTTTCCGAGGAAAGTTCTACGTAGATAAGGCCATGCCTTTTGGCTGTTCTATTTCATGTTCGGCATTCGAACGATTCAGCACTTTCCTCCAATGGGCCTTTGTTCGCAGGTCAGGGTCCCGGTCTGTAGCCCATTACCTCGATGACTTTTTGTTCGGGGGTGAACGGGGCTCAGACACGTGTACGCGTCTCCTTACTACATTTCAGGCGCTTATGTGGGAACTGGGTGTCCCCTTAGTGCCTGAAAAGACTGAGGGCCCAGCCACCAAGCTCACCTTTTTAGGCATCAAAATTGACACTGTCGCACAGGCATCCAGGTTACCCATGGACAAGGTGACTCAGATCTCCGCGGCGATTCTGGCACTGATTGCCAAGCGTAAAGTGTCCCTTCGTGAGCTACAGGTCCTTCACGGCCACCTCAACTTTGCCTGCAGGGTGGTGACACCGGGCAGAGCTTTTGCCAGGCGTCTGTGTGATGCCATGGCTGGCCTATTAAAATGCCACCACAGGGTCCAGCTGACAAGGGGTATATGGGCAGACCTTTCGGTTTGGCTCACATTCCTCCGGGATTTTAACGGGGTCTCTTTTTGGAGGTCAGACCTTATGGTCTGCCCTAAATTTCAAGTACAGTCAGATGTCTCCGGCTCTCTGGGTTATGGGATATATTTTGAGGGGCGGTGGGCATACGGCCGATGGCCTCATGCATGGCAGGGCACGGATCGCCTCTGTGATCTTACTTTTCTGGAATTTTTTCCTATTTTGGGAGCACTAATGCTATGGGGCGACAAGTGGGCCAACTCAGTGGTCCATTTTTGGTGTGACAATGCTGCAGTGGTGCACATTGTTAATGCCCAGATGTCCAAATCCCCTAGGGTCATAGCATTGGTTTGTCAATTTGTTTTGAGAAGCCTACGCCTCAATGTGCTGTTCAAGGCTAGACATGTACCAGGCATTAATAATGATATTGCTGATGCTTTATCCCACCTGCAGATCTCCCGGTTCCGTGCCTTGGCTCCGGAAGCAGAGGAATTCCCCTCGCCACTCCCGGCTGAGATTTGGACATTTGGCAAGGAGAGGTGAACCGGGCGATTGGCATGTCCTTGGCACCCCGCACGCGTAAGGCGTATCAACATGCTTTCATACAATTTAGAACCTTTTGTGGGCAACTACGGTTACCCGAAGTGTGGCCAATACCAGTAGACCAGATTTTACAATACATGGTTTATCTTCACGGTCAGGGGTTGCCCCCCCCCCTGGTACTATAGCCTCTAGGCTTTCGGCACTGGCATTTATGGCCAAGGTGCGGGGCTTTGCCGACTGCGTGAATGATTTCCGCATACGTCATGTTTTGGAGGGGTGGACACGTGAATGTGGCCACCGCCCAGACACACGTCACCCGATTTCACCAGAGGTTCTTACTCACCTTGCACGAGGCTGGCATAGCTTATGCTATGATAGGTATGAGGTGGCTCTTTTTCACGCAGCTACCACTGTAGCTTTCTTTGGAGCGCTCCACATCAGTGAGTTGGTACCATTGTCTAAGGCGGATGCGTCTAGTAGGGCACTGGAACTCAACGATATCTATGTTACACATGAGTGGGCTCAGTTGAGGATACGGTCCTCAAAGGTTGATCAGCACGGCGTAGGCAGTGGAGTCAGACTGCTACAATGTTCCATTGAAGACATCTGTCCAGTTGGTGCCCTACATGGGTTTTGGCAGTGCGTGGTATGCACCCTGGCCCGTTTTTCTGCCACCAGGATGGGTCTCCCCTTACTAAATTCCAGTTTTGGAAGGTGACCAGTATGGCACTTCACAGTGTGGGCCTCCCTGGGGCTCGTTACGGCACCCATTCATTCAGGATAGGCGCCGTGTCCACTGCGGCTGCGTTTGGGTACTCTGAGGCCGATATACGCTGGATGGGCAGATGGGGATCCATGCACTTTGCATTGTACGTACACCCCCTCCATGCATGAGTACCAGTTATGTCATTATTATTCTTTCATCTTTTACAGACCCTGTGTGTCCCCGCACACCAGTGGCAGTATGGCTGGTGGGCCACAGTTACGTGCACTGGGCAGTGCAGTATGCTGCGGCGACAGAGTGGGGACCCCATCTCTGGCTATGTGCAGCCGCACGTATGCGATGGTATGGTAAGCGCGGTATGAGATGGCGGGAACTGTTGCCATTCCTGTTTTCCATCAGGGCTGCTGGGCCGCCTGATGTCCTTGTTCTGCACCTCGGTGGCAATGACCTCGCCCAGGTCACTGGCCTTTCTTTAAAATTCACGATTTGCAGTGACCTAGCCTATTTACATTATGTATGGCCATCCATGCGGCTGCTGTGGTCGGACATTGTGCCGCGACATACTTACATGGGAGGCATTGACCTCCGTGCCCTTGACCGCGCTCGCCGGTCGGTAAACAGGGCTGTTGCCCGGTTCCTAGCAGACAAGGGCTTATTGACAGCCATCCGGCACCCTAGGATAGGCTTGCAGGATTATGATCTCTATGCAGGAGATGGGGTCCACTTGTCGGCCAGAGGTATGAACCTCTTTCTTGAGGATATGCAAGCAGGCCTGGTGACCGAGCTGCTGGTCTGGGGGGGGGGGGGCGGTGAGTCATCATGGACGCCTCCCCGTGTGGCGGGTAGCACTGGTAAGAAAAAGATTTATGACCCATAGGTATCCGGCAGGTTCGCTATTGACTGGCCAACACGTAGACAGGTACAGGGGAAATAGGTTTGGCCGGTCAAGGGCGAACCAGGCAAGGGGTGATGGCAGGAGCTTCACAGCCTGCATCACCTTGATAATTAACGGATACACATCATAGGGTGGGGTCAGTAGATAGTTTATTGACTCTGGTCAACAATTTGTTTGTGTCAACAAACAAATTGATACAAATAGTTACATGTAGCCAATTGCCATTGGCATTTTGGGAGGAACCTTACCAGTGTTACTGCGGCCAGCTTACCTTAAAGAATTACAATTGGATGATTACACCAATTGAAAGTTATAATTTGGACTAGGGCATTATTCAATAAAAGTGGCCCGATGCCTTTATCCATATACCGGTGTCTGAGTCTTTCTTTGGGGGGTGCACATGCAATGAAAGCGCTGCACCAAAATGGCCGCCGCGCTTTTTGCAGCCCCCCACCCCACCCGGACTCTGACATCCGGGTGAGTTTGGAGGCGTGGCCACTCCTTTATAAAAGGGGTGGCCACGAGGCAGCCGAGCTGCCATTTTAGAACGCGACGGGGCAGAGAAGTTTTTCCCTCCTCCCTCTCCCTAGTGAACAGTGTGATTTTTTGGTCGCTTTGGGGCCGGGTGGGAATTTTTGGCTGGAACCTACAATTGGCTCTTTGGTTCTTGCCTTTTCACCCATCCCACACTGTTGCTAGTGTTTGAGAAAAGGGGTAAGTTGACTTTGGTCACTTTTGGCGGGTAGCACTGGTAAGGTAAAGATTTATGACCCATAGGTATCCGGCAGGTTCGCTATTGACTGGCCAACACGTAGACAGGTACAGGGGAAATAGGTTTGGCCGGTCAAGGGCGAACCAGGCAAGGGGTGATGGCAGGAGCTTCACAGCCTGCATCACCTTGATAATTAACGGATACACGTCATAGGGTGGGGTCAGTAGATAGTTTATTGACTCCGGTCAACAATTTGTTTGTGTCAACAAACAAATTGATACAAATAGTTACATGTAGCCAATTGCCATTGGCATTTTGGGAGGAACCTTACCAGTGTTACTGCGGCCTGCTTGCCTTAAAGAATTACAATTGGATGATTACACCAATTGAAAGTTATAATTCAGACTAGGGCATTATTCAATAAAAGTGGCCCGATGCCTTTATCCATATACCAGAGTCTGAGTCTTTCTTTGGGGGGTGCGCATGCAAAGCAATACAGAACAATACAATAATGCAAGGTTGATAAATCATAAAAAATCAATAATTCATATCTGCTTCCTTAAATATACAACAAATACAGTAAAAATACATCAATACAAAATGATCCATATCAAAAACACAGGAGAAATAAGAGAACAACATCAAACCCCTCTCTATAGTCCAGCCGCAGGTCTACCATCAAACCGACAGCACCTAACTCCTATTCTGCTGTTGCAGTGGCGGGGCAGCATCTCTGGTGTCCTTTAGACTCCCCGTCTGGGGAGGGGCTCTGGCCACAGTTTCATCCCATCCCGAGGCCATTGACGTGAGCCCTGGGAGAGGCTCGCAAGTCCTCCAGCTGCGCCGGCAGCGGGGCAGCATCTCCGGCGTTCTTTATACTCCCTGCCCAGGCGGGCCAAGGGGAGAGGCTCAGCTGGGCTCCTCTTCCCTCCCCTGACTGGCCAGGCCAGAGGAGGGGGCCAAAGATGGCGTGGGCATCTCTGGTGCACTCTGATGCGCTGGTACTCTGGTGCATCTCTGGTGCACTGACTATGCTTTCCTACACACTGATAATCTCTAAGACAAATTGCCATAATGTTCTTTTAGGTGGGGATGCTTTTGATGCAGGGTAAAAAATGCAGCAGATGTACTGCTGACTGATATTGGTTCTTTTGACCTTCTCTCCCTGGTATTAGCTAGGTTGCATTGGTTGCCCAATGCATTCTGTGCCTGGTTTAAGGTGCTGATGTTAAAATATAAAGCCCTTGATGGTTTAGGCCCACCCTATCTTATACCTGTCAACCATCCCGATTTGGCCGGGATTACCCCGTAATTCAGCGCCGATTTGCGCCATTTCCCGACCCGCGCTGCCAAAACCCCGTAATTTGGCATTGGGGAAAAGGAGGCACTGTGCAGCCCATCTGCGCAGGTTGCGTTGCAGGCATGCGTGGAAAGGCTCTACACTTCTGTAGCTCCCTTCCACACATGCACAGAAGGCTACGCCACCTGCGTAGAAGGCTACGCAAGTGGTGTAGCCCTCCACGCGCATGCGTACAACGCGTCCTGTGCAGATCCGGTTTGTGCAGGTCCCGGATTTGTCGGAGTGGTTGACAGGTATGCCCTATCTGCAAGATGCTTCTTGTTAGGAAATGGGACTCAGAGCACACAAGTTCTTAAATTACTTATTGTCACACTTGAAGAAGTTAAAAAGACTGTGACCAGAGCAAGATTTTTCTCAGCTGTGGATCCTTCATTATGGAATAAGTTGCCAGTGTAAATCATATCTACTTCTATTTTAACTGCATTTCACAAACAACTAAACATGTTCTTATTTTATCAAGCTTTCCCCTCATTAGTAAATTTATATCACATCTGCAGTATCCCTTTTATGAGTTTAGTGAGATGTAAAGAGAATCATGAATCATTGGTAGGGTTTGCTGATTTATTGGGATTCCATCTTGGTAGGACACAACCTTTATGGGATTGTGATAATTGTGCTGAATTTTTTGATTATTTGTATATTGAATTTTGTAATGCATATTGATTCTGTGCTGTGCTACTTTGTTAGTTGGAATTTTTGTGGTATATTTTAGGACGCTGTTGTTTATAGACTAGTCTTTTTGCATTGATTATATATTTAATTCTGCAGTTGTTGATTTGTAATTGTATACTATTGTGTTTTGTGTGTTTATATTGTTTTTTCTTGTTATATTGTATTTAATTTACTTGTAAGCTGCCCTGAGTTGGCCCTGGCTAAGTAGGGCGGGATATAAATCGAATAAATGAATGAATGAATGAATGAATGGTAGGTATTATACTTTGTTTATAAAATTCTATTTATGGTATGGTTGGTTTTTTTTCCTTCGCTCTTGGTATATTCAATGTTTGTGAGGCACCCAGAGTAGTGCTTGTGCCAATTTGATAGGATACAGTTAAATAAATAAATAAAATAACATAAATGAAATTGCTGCCCTTTAGGAAAGAACTTAAAACCTGGCTGGCATGGCAGGTGTGGGGGACTGATGGAGGTGTAACCCCCGCTTGCTGGCTTGTATAAAACATAATTAAGATCCTCCATCTTTTACAGATGGAGTGGGTGGGATTTTAATGGGGATGGTTTTAAATGATTTTATTGTGGCTTGTTTGTGGTCTCCCCATGGCCCAATGGCATGGAACGGCCCGCACAGAGGCCACTTCGGGGGAACGCTCCTTGAGCCGTGGGCTCTGCGGGCAGAGAAATTAAGGGGGGTGGATAAATTATAGGGTTTGATTCACCCAATTCCTTGACCTGAACAACGGCTCTGCTGAGAGAGCAAATCTCTAACCTCTGTTACGTATTAGGCAATTACTCACTCTGAGTTAAGCTTAATCTCTGGTGCAAATAGAAGCCATATTTACCCTAGCCTAAGCCTCAGACAATGGTCAGTGTTTGTCTTAGTTAATTAACTTCCCCAAGAGAGGTTCTCAATTAACCCGGGTAAATGGGTGATGTAATTTTCTGCCATATGACCATTCTACCATGCGCAGCCTTGAACATAATATATACTGATGATTTTCCCTCAATAAATCACTGGTCTTCGCTCCATCTTGCCTCGTGTCATTCCTTTGACCAGTCTCCTCCGGGACCTCAAGGGCCGCTTTACGGCCCCAATTCTTACATCTGGTGACCCCGAGACGTGATCTACTCGAGAATAAGCGACCCCCGAGCGGTCTACTCGTGAGTAAGCGATCAGCACAGCCAGGTTCTGCGCCAGAACCTTGTCCAATCATCCCGGAGGACAGAGCAGCAGCCCCAGTCGGAAAGCCATCTGATTGGGAAGACAGCTACGTGGTGAGGCATTACAGAGAGGCATCCTACAGCTTGCTCCCGACTTTCGCGGCGGCTTGCAGGTTACGGAAAAATGCGTTCCGCAGGGACAGCTGTGAGCCCCTGACAGCGCAGTGGCCACCGAGGGCCCGTGGCCGCAGTCCACGCTCCGAGCTCTACCCAGAAAGCGACGTCGCCAGAACCTGTTGCCTGCCAAAGACGCGTCGACTCGTCCCGAGGAGGAATCTTCCGAGGACCCAATCGCAGGTAATATGGGGACCTGTCCTCAGCGACAGCGTCCATCCACTAGCCAAAGAACTCGTGAGAAAGAGTTCAAGATCCTGGCCAGGATATTTAATTTGCGTTTTCACAGCAGGGAGCTAGCGAGACTTTTGGTGTACCTAGGGGAACACTGCCTGCTTTACCCAGAAGTAGGTACGTTAACCCTCGAGCTCTGGGATCAGATAGGAGACTGCATTCAGCAACCCCCGAAAGCTCCAGAGGGCATAATTCGCACATGGAGCAAATGTAGGAAGCTCTCAGCAGAGGTAGACCCAGTCCGGATAGAGACCCAGAAAACCCCAGCGCAGTCAGAACCATCAGCCCCAAGAAGTCTCTATTCGTCATTTCAGCTTAAGCAGGGCAGTGTAGGGAGCATTCCCTCAGTGGCAGCTGCAGACGTCACTGAAGGAATTCATGGCATGAGAGGCCCTGGCGCTTCTCTGATAGTTAAAAGTTCCCTGCAAAGAAAGAAATCCATTCAGCGCAGGGGTGAGGAAGATCCATTCACGGGGAAATTGCCAGTGGCACAATTAGCTAGCGCCCAACTGCTGTGCTCAGCCTATCTGAAGGCAGACACACGTTCAGGCAGGGCTGCTCAGCGCCCACTGCTCACGGAAATCTGCACGGCCCCTGGCCACGCAGGGCTCCAGAGCAGACCCATTACCACACTCAGGCGCAGAGCAGTGCCAAAACCCCAAGGCGCCTGCTTCCAGTGTGGTAAAATGAGACA
This sequence comes from Bradypodion pumilum, assembly GCA_035047305.1. Taxonomy (NCBI): domain Eukaryota; kingdom Metazoa; phylum Chordata; class Lepidosauria; order Squamata; family Chamaeleonidae; genus Bradypodion; species Bradypodion pumilum. The sequence goes on along the minus strand of JAWDJD010000001.1, from coordinate 266,008,300 downwards.
CCTTAGAAGAGAAAGCCAATCTAGACCAGGCAGATCTTCAAAAGATTGTCTTCATACCAAATGGCCACGCTGGCATGCATCTGGCCCAGGCTAGAAAGGAGGCAGCCATCGCCCTGGCTATGCCAGAGGAACCATCCCAGCAACAGTACCCCGAGTTCCCCCAGGGCACAGGCAGAAGCTGCTGGTCTCACCTTGGGAGTAGCCCAGAGAAACTTGCCCCTAAGTAGAAGCACCCAGATGGTTGTAAAATAGCCAGCTGTGTATTAGTCATCTCCTCATGTGTAGGATAGAACACTGCAGATCAGGGGAGGAATGTGCGAATGCGTAAATAAATGTGTGTATGTGTGGTGCACCACTGAATGTATGTCTGCAAGAACTGTGTATGATTGCAAAAGCCTTGTCTCTATGACCACAGTATGACTGGAAAAGTGTTCCTTGTGTGTAACTGCGTGGTAATGTCACTGTGAAATATGTGTTAAACAATTTGCACTCTGCTCATGGGCAGGAACTATTTAAAGTTTGAGAAAGCATGATGAATGAAGCCCCTTGCCTTGCCTGCTTAGCATCTTAAGCAGGAGAGGAGAGGGGGGAATCCTAACCTGCAATAGGGCGGGGTGGTTCCCCCTTCCTCCCTTGAGACTTTTCTTTGTCAAAGGATTAAGCCACTCTTGGAAACCGGTTCTGCAACTCTTACAGATTTTTTTCTTTTCAGAAGCGCGATCTGAAAACAAAAATCACTTCTATGAGTTTTCCTCACTGTATCATAAGCTATGGGGCCCCTCCCTACGTCTGTGTTCCTCAAACCCCCATCTCTGTGTTTAAGGTTTTTTGAATGTCTCTTAGCGTCTGGAAGTCGTATCTCACTAGGAGTGAGAGAATTGCATTGTCTTCATGTGTGTATTGTGTTATCATCTTGTAACCTCGGTTCTCAACCTTTTAAAGTCAGGGACCAAAGTTCCGGGGCCTCAGGCAACTCTGGGGGTCCGGACAGTCATCCTGCCCTTCCTTCGCCGCACAGCCCTTCTTGGCTTGGTGGGGGTAGGGGCAGAGCAACGTGGGCTGCCTCCGGCCCACTCGCCCACATCTGGCCGCAGGTTGAGAATCGTTCTAACTCTCCTTCATTCTCTTAGGAAAGATACTGTTCTGGTATTTTGACTTTAATCTGTGCAAAGTAACTCACTCATTGTACCCCTTTCACAGGAAAAAGCACGCAAACATTCTTGCGCTCTGTATACTCAGAAAATACTTACCTTTTTATAGGAACAAAATTCCTCTCCAGGCCTTAACTATATTTGGTTCCTTTCACAGGCTCCAGAGTTACCTGACCTAATCTGATTTCGTTATGATAAGAGTTGTTGCATTCCCATTGTGCTAACTTCTGACTTGTCTTTCCTCCTTCCCTCCTTTCGCCAGTGGAACTCCCTGCTGGAAATGTTTAACTTGTGTGTCTTTTCATTTTTTTGTGTGTTATTTCCTTACAGCTGGCACGTCATAGTTGGCTTGTCTTTCATAAGTCTCAGGTCATTTTAAGTATGGCACCTGGCCCGGCAGCACCCTCTCTAGTGTGCAGACACATTTTGCAAACTCCAGAGCACAGAGGAAGGATTAGTCCCTGAGCTCCCGAGCATGTGCAGAGTGCCACCCATTAGCCAGGACTGCCTAGGCCCATTTTAAGAGTGCAGTCAGGTCACACCCTTCAATCAGATACAGGCATTTTTAGGCCACCCCTTCCCTTTTTGCTGCTAGTCTAAGCGCAGGCAAAAGGCTAGCCACCATCTGGCACTCTTCTAAATGTGTGCACGCACGCCATGGGCGGATGTGCGCAGGGGGGCCTTCTTGAGAAATTTACCCAAGGGAAGCCTGGCGCTTCATGCGCCAAGGTTTGCCATAAGACCCCAGACTCGTCTCGCTTCAAACGCAGACAGTCACCTTGTGTGAATTTATGTCACTGGTTCCTCTTCAGGGGGCTAGGACAGTTTTCACTTATGGGGGTCGCACATATTAGGTTCTTACTTGGCAAGAGGACCAAGCTTGGCGCACGCTCCTGACTCTTCCGCAAGCGGGCAGAGTTGGCAGCCGTGAACCTCGCTTTGCGCACCTTTGCCAAAGAACGCTTAAACAGAATTGCTGACAGCCAGTTTCCTAGGAATTTGCTTCACAGTCTACCGGGAGCACACATCACTCCCGCGTTAGACAAAAATTTGCTAAGTTTGTTCCTCACAACTCCAATTCAGAGTCATGCATTCCCTCTTCAGAATGCCAAAGCGCTCGCAAGGCAGTTCAACCTGCCACTTTCCCAAGCCCAAGGCCTAGTCCGTTCCTGTCTGCATCGTGCAGGGACACCGGGGGGGGGGCCCTCGTGGGGGGTCAACCCATGAGGGACAGAGGCCATCCAGGTGTGACAAAGGGACGTCACACATCCCCACATTTTGGCAAATGGCAGTACATGCACGTTTGCATTAATACAAAAAAACAGAAAGCGGGGGAAACCACGTCCCACAGTTGCACAGCAATTGCTATCCTATAAGTGCAAAAACTAACTAACTCTTTCAGAATTTTTATCTCCCAAACAAGTCTCTTCCCCATGCAGGTCCCAGAGGCCAGAGTCAGACCCGGATGATTGCAAAGAGCGGCACCAGTCACTGTCCTGGATGTCATCAGCTGTCCGTCTTCCTTTACCCAGTGCTACTTCTGAGGACCATGCTTTTCCCCAAAACAAGACTTTTCCAAGCTCAAGTTACACATGAAACCCCACCAAGAAGAGAAGCCTCATCCTTCGAAAAGCTGCTGAATGTCTTTTATTGCTATTATTATCTGTAGTTGCTATTATTCATACATGCCTTGTACAATGCTCCAGTTGGGATTTGCAAGGGACACTTGAATTTCTGTATGTTGTTAATAACGGCCAGCTTCCACCAAAGGAAGCCAGACCGGCCCATGTTTTGCACCGGCCCATTGCTTGGAAAGTTTGAGCACCCGGTAGCCGATAATCCCCAGCCTATCTTCACACCTCCCCATAGGTGTTAGAAAAGACATTTGCACAATGCCAGAAGCTGCAGAGATAGCTTAGAATCAACCCAGGTCACAGTATCAATGACACATCTCATTATCTTGCCTTGCTACAGAAAGCAGTCTGAATTCAGACCCACAGCTCTGAAAAACCAGGCTGTAGTCAGTATATTCAGCGTGTCAGGCTTAGCCATAGGCAACGCTCGGAGAATTGGTCAATTGGCTTGCGGATTAGCAAAAGCCATCAACCACACCTCCTCAGCAATAGCGCTGCTCACCCAGGAGCAGGCAGAGCTTCGCCATGCCATACTGGATAATCAAGCAGCTATCGATTATCCCCTATTGCTACATCATATGGGCTGCAAGTCTGTCCACAGCATGTGTTGCTTAAATCTCACAGACAATACCCACAAGATACAGAGCCAGCTCATGGACCTCCACACCCTAGTTAAGAACATCAAGGAGGATTCTTCATGGGGGTGGTAGGACTCCTTGTGGTCGTGGTTCCCATGGGGACGGCTTCAGATGACACTCAAAGTGATTGTGGGGGTGGTAATACTGGGCACAACAGTGTGTTGTTTCGTGCAATGTATTTTCTCACTGCTATCGAGATGTCCCCCATGGAGGGAACCCCGAAGCGTCACTCCCGCTCATCAGCTGGCACCCCTCTTGCGCAGAGTCGTCGGTCAGGTCCTTAAATAAAAAAGAAAGGGGAAATGTGGTCTCCCCATGCCCCAATGGCATGGAACGGCCCGCGCAGAGGCCACTTCGGGGGAACGCTCCTTGAGCCGTGGGCTCTGCGGGCAGAGAAATTAAGGGGGGTGGATAAATTATAGGGTTTGATTCACCCAATTCCTTGACCTGAACAACGGCTCTGCTGAGAGAGCAAATCTCTAACCTCTGTTACGTATTAGGCAATTACTCACTCTGAGTTAAGCTTAATCTCTGGTGCAAATAGAAGCCATATTTACCCTAGCCTAAGCCTCAGACAATGGTCAGTGTTTGTCTTAGTTAATTAACTTCCCCAAGAGAGGTTCTCAATTAACCCGGGTAAATGGGTGATGTAATTTTCTGCCATATGACCATTCTACCATGCGCAGCCTTGAACATAATATATACTGATGATTTTCCCTCAATAAATCACTGGTCTTCGCTCCATCTTGCCTCGTGTCATTCCTTTGACCAGTCTCCTCCGGGACCTCAAGGGCCGCTTTACGGCCCCAATTCCTACACTTGTTGTATATGTTTTTATTTGTGAGCCGCCTGGAGTTGCTTCGACGAGGAAGTGGCGATACAAATGTGAACAATAAAATAAATAAAAATAAATAAACAGTGAGTCAGCACTTAGTAAACTTTTGATGATTAAACACATTTACAGTTCTTTGCTTCTCTTTGTGAACCTATCTACTACAAAGTGAGAAAAGAGAGCTATAATGAAAAATAAACACAATCAGTTCATTATCAGGAAGAGCAAAGAATTTAGTATTTTCTGCTTTTATTTAAGATGGGGTGGAAATTGATACCTGAAATTTGGGGTCACCCCATTGCAGGGGTGTGCTTACCTGGAAATACCTGAAAGCTAAAATTTGGGATACCTGAAAAGGAAAATATTGTGGTATCTTTCAATTTACTTTATTTTAATATCCTCTGGCTGAAATGAAAACAAGACCACAAGGCAAAGGACTGTGGGGAAAATAAGCAGATTTATTGCACAGTGCACCAAAGATAGCTATGTGAGAAACCTCCCACAGGGCTATCATTCGAAGGCAAAAGATCAGCCCCATTCACATTGAACTGGGAATATTTATACATACAGGATATCAAGAAGGAAGGGGTGGATTACAAATACAGGAAATAGTTAAACAATGTTACACCAATAAAACCCAATGTCCACATATCACTACACAAAGAAGGTTAAATGTTTACACATCATCACACAATGCTGAGGCTTAAGTATTTCAAACAGTTCATGGATGGGGTCACCCAAGGGGAGGCAAATGTTTGCAAAAGCCACCAATGTGGCAAGCTTCAGGATTTAACAGCTAATGCCTAGGGGTGCTCCAAAGTTTGTGATGTTGATAAAATATAGACAACAATTCTCCTTATCAAAAGAAGTTAGTACAGAGAAGATAGGATCATCATGGAGCTTGATTGTCCAGGACACTTTTTTTTCAGCCAAATGGCTAGGTGACATATTTGGGGCTGATGCTAGGCCCATTCAAAGCCCATCAAGGTGATCTGGTTTATCTGTGACCTGTACGCACCTTCCTTCTAAACTGGAGAGAAAACTTAAAGGTTTTAATTAATATGCAAATATGTGTCCAACTGTGACACAGCAGTCACTGCTAAGCACACCCTATATCTAGCTATCTATGGCAGAAAACACCATCTTTCTAGCTACCTCAGGACCCCAGATATGCAATTTTATATACATTGTTTCTACCAGAATTGCCTCAGTTGGCCTCCCCAGATGACTTTCCCTTGCTTAATTGGATAATAACAGGTTCCGTTATAGATTTTGCAACTATGTATCACCCTTAGCTTGTAAACTGGCAGAAGTGGATACATTTTATTTCCTTTGATTGAATCTTAGGCTGATATGGCAACTTCCATGTGAAATTGACGGTGGGGCAAACTCGCTCCTTCTTCCTGAGCTTGGGTTCCAAAAGGTTGGTCACTTTTTGATAGACTCACTGCCCGTTGATTCCTATGAGAGTAGTCCACTTGTCGCTCAAGGGGCCACCAGTTGGGGGCCCACCAGAGTTGGATCCGATTTTGGTTCCAGTGGGTTGGCTGTCCTCTGATGAAAGAACCAGTCCCTATGGTAGTAGCACGGGGCTCGGTGCAGAGCCAGCCTAGCACTTGGTGGACAGATGGTGACCCAAACATTTGTTAGACTGCCCTGCTGTGCTTTGTGCAACTAATACGTGCATGTGTGGTGCTTATGCAACTTGTCATGAATGGGCAGGGGCGAGCAATGGTTACTGCAGGAAGGCCTTTATTTTCAGCTATCAAAATGGATGGATACAGATGACCATAAAATGACCAAGCCATCTTAACCGAAGAAATTTAATGCTTGGTGAGAACTTGCTGTTATCTAATTTTCTATGCTCAAAAGTCATAGGCTGATTTGCAGGGGATCTGTTTCAGTAAATTGTCACATGATGACAGAGCAGCCTATTTTGTATCCCATTCATAAAATCAGAAATAATACATGTTGCCTCATATGCTTAGTTCGAATGGGCTGGATAAATTTTCACATTATATACTCTCTCCTTCAGAATCCAAAGTAGCACAGTGCCAGGATAATTAACCACCATTTGAGTTGTGAATTGTGTCTTTTTGAGATTATTATAAATATTTCTTCATTACCTCAAAGTTGTTTTAGGCTCCTTGACTGTATTAGGTTGTTCTAGAAAGTTTTTCTCTGACATTGTAGATATTATGAAAACCAGTCCTTGATTTTTAAATCTCCTGCCTCATCTTGTTGGTCTCTTTGTGGTGTTAAGGTTGAAACTCGATAGCCCCATATTAGTAGAAATTCTGCTGCGCTCACTGGGACTCAATTTTCCATAGAAACTTGGGAGATTGCATTGCAAATGTTTGTTAGATACATGTTATTAACTTGGACCTGGCTTATAGTGACTCCAATAGGCTTTCCAGGTAAGTGAGATATTTAAGGAGTAGTTTTATCAGTTCCAGACTCCCAGTAAGCTTCCATCACCGAACAAGGATTCAAATTCAGGGCTCCTGAATCCTAATCTGTCAAGCTACCCATTTTACCATGTTGGGTATGCATTGTAAATAAGATAAAGGTAAAGGTCTTCCTTGATCAAAAGCCATTTGTATTTTACTCTAGGGTTAAGTGCTCATCTCTGTTTATATCTAGAGAGCCAGTGCTGTCTGCACTTGCAGTCATTTCCATGGACATGTGGCAGGCATGCCTAATCACGGAATGCTGTTTACTGAAGTGGTACCTATTTATCTACATGCAATTTCTTGCTTTTGACCTGCTAGGTTGCCAGGAGCTGGGACAGAGGGGAGCTCACTCCATCGTGCAGCAGTCAGGTCTTGAACTGCTGACCTGCCAACCTTCCAGTCATCGAGTTCAGCATCTTAACCACTAAGCCACTGCAGTCCATTGCCAAACAGCTTCAAATCCACCCATTTTACCATGTTGGGTATGCATTGTGAATAGGGGACAGTAAAATCAGGAACAGTCCACAATTGTTTTATGTGGTATTGTGTTACCTCTAGGGAAAAGGAATATCATATTATCAGTGGTGGGATTCAGCAGGTTCACCCCAGTTCACCAGAACCGGTAGCAGAAATTCCGGCTGGCCCCACCCATCCAAATTTTGAAATAAAATAGTCCTAATTTGGGTGCAACACAGGGCTTTCCCCCTGGCCACACCCACCATACCATACCCACAGAGTAGGTAGTAAAAAAATTGAATCCCACCACTGCATATCATGTCTTGTAGTTGATCAGTCTACAAACTTAAAATAATTGCAGAGACCTACAATTTTTTGTAACATAAACACTGCTGGGGATAGTTAATTACTGCAGCTGTTAGAAATGTCTTAATAAATATGTTTTATTTATTTGAGAAGTAGGAGTTCTCCAATATTTTTTATTAAACCCTTTTTAAAAAGCTGACTGGAGAGTATTGCTCCTCTTGAAAGAATTTCCCTGCCCACCTCCAGCCCTTGCCTCCTGCAAGTTGTTCATTCAGCAACAGGTGGGCTTCAGCATTAGAGAATCTATCAATTAATATTGCATTTGGCCAGTTGACCAGCTAACTAACCATAGTTAATGATGCTGTTGACTTCTATCTGCTCATAATATATCTAATTCATAACATCAGTACTTTAGGGAGAGCACGGTACACTTGGATTGGATTCCTTGCTTAGGCAGTAATAACAGGAGCTGATATTTATTTGACAGGAAGACAGAGATAAATCATTAACTTAAAGTTATTCAGGATGGCATATGAGTAAGTATTTCCCATCATCCATTTCATCATGGCTGTTACAGGATTCTACAAAACCGCATATGAGAACTGAGTTAGTTGAATTCAGTTGAGTTTCTCCCTATCTCTTAGGGTAAGGGCCAAAGGCCAAGCAATGCTCATTCAGATTCAATATACAGTACATATTTGCTCTTCTCTTTCCTTCAAGCTAGTTTGTGCTTTATATGATACAGCTGTCACATTTAATAGTAGAAGGTATACTGAACAGTACATCAAGTTCCTTTCAAAAAATAAAAATAAAAGCAAGAACACTAGGTGGCAATATTGTTACAATTTAAAGAAACAGCACCCCCCCCCTCCCCTCATTGCACTCATATTCTGTGGTGGATGATAACATTTGAAATTAGAACTAAAATCTTTTAGGTGGCCCAGATATTGAAGGAAACGCCATCATGTTATGAGTGCCTAATCTGAAGACATTTAGGAAAGTTAAGCATTTATACAAATGAAAAACCTTACTATTCTATTCATACAAAAGCATGTACTGTGATGCCAAACAATATGACTATACCATTAAATTATCATTTTTTTCTGCTATAATTTCCTTTCCCCTTCCGTTCCTTTCTTTCAATTAAATGTATAATGACATAAAGATAAGTAATAAAAAACAAACCAAAAATAATTAAGCTAACGAAAGCTAACAGTAAAAATATAGCACTTAGTCTTTAAAGTGCTGTAGTGTCCCCCCACCCCAATATGCCTGAACCACAGACTAACACGGCTACTATTCCAAAAAATACATAAATAATAATCCTATATAATTTGTGGCATTCATGGCCACAGCTTTTCCCATGGTTTTATGAGAAATTTTCACCACTTGTAATTTTTACTTCAAACATAGAATCCACTATACATTAAATACAATTTGAGTTTTAATTACTTATTCTTTCTAATGAGCCAGAGATAGCAGTACAAATAAACTTACAATCCTTACTCTTCTCCTTGTTCTTTTCTAGAACCACCGAATCATTGAGTTGGAAGGGGTCTTTTAGGCTATCAAATCCAATCCCCTGTTCAATGCAGGAATCCTACTAATCTCCTGCATGGCTTTTCCTTTCCTCTCCTTTCCTACAAAGGGCCGATCTCCTGAAAATGTTGCCATCCACACAGGTGTATTTCTAAATCAAGTCTAATTCAACAGTTTTGCTTCTAGTTTCTAGATACAGTAAAACCCGACTTACAAATGCCACGAGTTACATAAAATTCAACTTACATAATGATTTTGTGCTAAAACCATGTCCTGATTTACACAATCTCCTATGGGTTTGCTTTGAGTTACATAAAGATTCTTTTCCCTATGGGTTTGCTTCGAGTTACGTAAAAAATCATTTCCCTATGGGTTTGCTTCAATTTACATAAAAAAATCATATTTTTATGGGTTTGCTTCAAGTTCTGTAAAAAAATATTTTTTCCCTATAGGTTTGTTTCAAGTTCCAAGAGAGAGAGAGAGAGAGAGTCAATCATAGCTTGATTTATGGTTCCCCTTTCCACGTTTTCTAGGTAAAGAATACACAGGCATGTTTTACCATTCCCTTCTTCTCTGGGCACCCTGGGACTGTTAAGCTTGCACAAGACAATACGTGCTGGCTCTTCTCCCAAGAGGCCACTGGGGAATCAAACTCCCAACCTTTGGCTGCATAGCTAGATAGCTAAACTTCTGAGCTATTCCCAGCATGTACCATCAAGTCAATTCTGAGTTGTAGTGATCCTTTCCAGGATTTCCCAAGTAAAGATTAGACAGAAGTGGTTTACCATTCTTCTGGGAGCACCCTGGGACTGTGAAGCTTGCAAATGATTACACAGGCTGGCTCATTTCCCAGGAAGCCAGTGTGGAATCAAAAGCTCAACCTCAGATCCCTAGCCTTCAGTAAAGGTAAAGGTTTCCCTTGCTTGAAAGCCAGTCGTATCCAACTCTAGGGCTCAGTGCTCATCTCTGTTTCCAAGCTGAAGAGCCAGTGCTGTCTGCTCCTGCAGGCACCTTTAGGCCATAGTAAAATTGTTTGAGAATAAAGTATCCACCTCAGATTGTATAAACTGAAATTAATTATCTATCTTTAAATTAGGGGGAAATAAATGAGTTGAAATACAGTGGTACCTCAGATTAAAAATTTAAGGCATTCTCCAAGATGTTTCATATTGCAAAATAATAATCATCATAAATCGAAACAAGGTTTATAGCATGCATGGGGCGGTGCTATAAACCTCCCAGGCGCAATGCATCCTGGGGAAACTTGCTTCATATTGTGAAAGAAATTAATACATCGTGACATTATTTTCAGGATTTTCATTCATAAACCGAAAATTACATTAACTGAGGCATTTGTAAACCAAGGTACCACTGTATACTGAAACATTTTCCTGTCACTTTCTCTAAATATGGGTTAAAAATTAAATTCCAACATTTTTGTATACAGGCTTTTCTTCATGGAACTTTATACTGTTCATTTGTGATGTCAACACATTGCTTAGACCTTTCGATGTTTTGAGGTAAACTTCTACCAAATAATCTGCTCTCAGTGCGAGAATGTTGTTGTAATCTAAAAGCAAGTTTATTTGCTTCTCATCATTCATCTATTTGTTTTTCCCATCTCTGAGAAAATTTCCTAAGCAAAGCTTCAACAGTTTGATTCCCCAGTAGCCTCTTGGGAGAAGAGCCAGCACATATTTTCTTGGGCAAGCTTCACAGTCCCAGGCTGTTTTTGTTTAGCAGCATCTAAACATATCATTTTTATAGTATAGCCTGAATGGGCCTGTTTTAGCTGTTGTAGCACACTTGTTTAAGATGTAGAGGAGAGGCTTGTTGAATGGGAGAAACAGCTAAAACTACAGGAAGAAAGAATTTTAAATAAAAAATATCTTGAGAGTTCATCACAAGCCCTAACATTATACCAACAACAACAGCCAAATCAAGAAGTGATTGCTGGGAAAAGCAGTGAGTACCACAGTGTAGGATGTTGTCACATTACAAAAATAAGTAGGATTTAACAGACTCCTTTGTCAGCTTCAATACATGGAATATGGAATGTCCTCTGCTTCAAGAGCAATATACGCTGGTCCAGATGCATGGTATGGACAAAATCAAGTAGAAGAAATTATATAGAGAAAAATGTAAAATTCTGCATTTCGTGACACTTTTATAAAAACTTAGACATATTAGAACATGTCCAGAGGAGGGCAATGCAGGAGCCTAGAAATTAATTTTTATGAGAGAGATTTATTTGTTTGTTTGAGTTATGTCCTAACTGTCCCCCAAAACTGGATCTTAAGATAGCTAACACTAATGCAGAAAAAGACAAAACACAAAAAGTATGCATATGAAAGAAATTGTAATTCAACAATCAATAAACTAATCTGTTCAGTGTATGCTATAGGTTAGTAATGGTGAACCTTGGCACTCCAGGTATTCTTGAACTTCAGTTCCCAGAAGCCCTGATCAGCAGGAGTGCTGACATGGGCTTCTGGTAATTGAAGTCCAAGATCACCTGGAGTGCCAAGGTTCATCATTACTGCTCTAGGTTAAAGACATTTAATGTTGGCCAAAGATCCACAAAGCCAAGAACTTGGAAGCTAAGGCTTATGTCTCATCAGATACTAGCTGAGTGCCTGGCTTTACCTGGGGTTCCCTGTCCATGGGGTCTGGCGTATTCCTGTGCCTACCTGGCCAAGGCATATCACTCTCCCTCACCCTCTCTTTCATCCGGTGATTGTCCTGTGGCTGGCAGGCATCACACACACACACACACACACAGACATTCACACACACACACACATACACGTCTCTCTCTCTCTTTCACACACACACACACACACACACACACACACACACACACACACACACACACACACACACACACACACACACACACACACACACACACGGGGTGAGATCTCTCCTCCCATCTCTCTCTGGCTCCCGTTGACTTTCCTTTGTCTGTCAGGCAGGCAGGCTCCAGAGAGTGCGGAGGGGAAGGGATGGGTTACTTATATTTGTCAGCCTTTTTTCAGCTTCCTCCTCCTCCTCCTCCTGACATGCAGGCAGGCAGGCAGGCTCTAGAGAGGATGTCTGCCCTCTGCCCCTGGTGCCGCCATGTTGCCTGCTGGATGGTGGGTGTCCTCTGACTCCCATGCTCCCTCGCTGACTCACTCCGGGCATGAGCTACCTCTCTCTTTTTGTTGGATGTGCATGCGGCCATCTATCCCCCGCTACTTTGCGCATGCGCAACGTATCTGCATGTGACCACCTCCCCCTGCTCTGTGTGTGCACAGTTATTTTGTCTGGATTTGTGGGGCGCAGGCCCCACCCTTGGGCTTGGGACCCTCACAGTGCTGACCAGGGTGTGAAAGGTACGTGTATGCCAAGTATCACAGGATTTGCTCCAGGGGTGTGGAAATGTATTCTGCATACGTACGGACACACCTTTGCTTTTTAGGTATAGATTTCATATTGATACAAGGAATGTTGTGTTACAAGCCATATTCGTTTGCAATATATCCTCCATGTGTCCATAGTTCACCTTGCTTTTCCAGATCCAAATCTAGATGTGTAAAAGGGAATGTCTAAGATCAGAAAAGATGTTTTAACTGGGGTTTCATTGCCTTATGGGATGTGCACAGTGAAAATTTTCATATTTCTTTCATTTCAGTGTGTGTGTACATGTATCTCTTTTGGTTTTGGCTCTTATATTTTTTACATATTGGTTCTTTCATTTTACCCAAAGGGAAAAGATTCTTTTAGGTCATTCATTTAGTGTTTCCCCTTTCATGTTTTCAAGAGCAGAAATAATCCAACAAGGTCCAGAGAGAAGGAAAGATTCCCCAAAGAAAGCAGGGAGTAATAAAACCAAAAAATAATCCAAGGAATGCATACTGACACAGCCTGCCTGGCAGCATTTAAAATAATCCAAAGAAATGAGAGAGATGCCCCCCAAATCAAGAGGTGAAAAAAGACAAAAAAAAGGGGGGGAAGAAAGGTCCCAAAACAGGGACTCAGGCATGCAGACAAGCAGCAAAAGCAATCCAAAATAGGGGGCATCAGGAGCTCAGCACACAGTAATACCATCACAGAAAATGATTGAACCAAACAGCACTTATCATTGGAATCCAGGCTCTGTTGCTAACAGGGCTGTAGCCAGGATTCTAGATTTTTTTGGGGGGAGGCATGATTTTCCCCCCAGGATGGGCAACAATGTCACACACACATATAAACCGTTGGCATCCCGGGGTGGGGTGGGGGCAGACTGTTAACTCAGGATGGTTTTTGCCCCACCTTGCCCCTCCTCTGGCCCTGATTGCTAATCTGAAATTCTGATAGGCCCCTGACAGTAACCCTTGTGACAACATTGGGCAAATGTTTTCTAAGGCCCTTTGACCAGATGAACTCATTTCCAAAAAAGACATTGCCTTTTCCTCATTTGAAACATCCTCTGAGTTGGGCTGTATTCGGTGGGTTTATGTGGTGCACACAATTGATTGATTGAAGTTTTATTTCTATACCACCTTTCTTACCCAGCGGGCAACTCAAGGCGGTTCACAGCAATAATATGCAATGTACAAAGGAAGCAGGTTTGGGGCCTTGCATTTAGAAAACCAACCCAGTGTTTTCCCCACTCTTGATAGCTTTCTCCATCCTGCATTCTTACTGCTTTATAATCTAATGAAAGCGCGGCGCCAAAATGGCCACTGCGCTCTTTGCAGCCCCCCCCCACCTGGACTCAGACATCCGGGTGAGTTAGGGGGCGTGGCCACCCCTCTATAAAAGGGGTGGCCACGAGGCAGCTGAGCTGCCATTTTAAAAATAGCGACGGAGAGGAGAAGTTTTCTCCGTCGCTGTTCCTTGACTCTTCGGCTCTTTAGCCCTTGGTCTTTCCCGGCTGGGAAGGAAGGAGTTGCACAGAGCCTTTGGCTTGCTGGCTGCTCTGTGCTTTTTGGCGTAAGGTTGATCCCTGGAAAGGGATCCTGCTCTTTCTACAGATATGCCTCCCAAACAGAAGGTCCCGGCGACGAAACCGCGGCCAACGGGGAGGACTTTTGCGGGCCCTGCGCAGTGCGGGGGGCAGCCCTCAGGTCGGAGGACCAGGGCTGTGCCCACGTGGCAGGGCACTACCCAGCTTTGCCCACCGATACCGGTGGGGCGATGCAGGCTGGTGCTTGGCCCTTGGCTGGCCGGCCTCTGGCCGGCCCTTCAGGGGCTTCGGCCCTCGGCCCGCAGTTGCCGGCCATGGGTCAGGTCAGCGGGGGAGGGCCTGGTGCGGGTGCACAGCACGTTCCCCCTCCGGCCCCTCATGGGCCGGAGTTTTGGGCATGGCCCTATTCAGGCCCAGGATCTCACTTTGGGGTTCCTGGTCATATGCCTGGTGGGCCGTCCGGCCCACCAGGCCCACTTTATACTGGGGGATCTGTGGCAGTGGATCCCCCACTGGGGGCCCTTCTCTCTCTGCTGGGGGCCCTTCGTGTTCCCCGGCTACCTCGACGGCTGCCACACTGCAACAAGCGGCCAGCCGGGTTGAGCTGCTTGAGATGCTCCGGCATGTGCCTGCCGGTGTCTCGCAGCTCCCTGTTCGTCCAGAGCTACAGCAGGAGAGTGGTCAGGTGTGGCCCCAGAGCTCGATTCCGGTTGCGAGCTCCGACGCCCGCCGTGGGCCGGAACCCCCAGTGGGGGCGGCTCACGGGGGTGCACCTAGTGAGTATCAGGTTCAAATTAATGCACCCACATCACAGTCCACTTCCAGTGGTGGGGTTCAGTGGCCATGGCCTCGTCAAGTCGAGGCGAGTGGGCATCAGTTGCCAGCCTATCCCAGTGCCCCTTGGTTCCATACTGGCACAACATTGGGGGTGGGGGTTTCTGCCCCCGGGGCAGTGCCGGGCATCGCAGGGGCTGTCCATGTTCCGCTGCGTATGCCCCATGTACCTAATGTGCCGGTGACGGCCTTGCCGACGGCTGGTTATTCATTGCCCCTTGGTGATCATTTGTCCCAGGTCACGAGGGAAAAGATTTGGCGGGGGGAGTACAGTTGATGCGAGCGGGCATCAGTTACCATCTTATCCCAGTATCCCATGGTGCTAAATGGTCCCTCGTTAAGGGCGGGGGTGTCCGCACCCGGGGCAGTGCCGAGCATCGCAGGGGCTGTCCGGGTCCTGCTGCGTGTGCCCTTGATACAGAACGTGCCATTGATGGCTTTGCCGACGGCTGGTTATTCCTTGCCCCTGGGTGATCATTTGCCACAGGTCACGAGGGGTAAGGTCTGGAGGGGGATATGTGGATATTCTCCATATTGAACTGTGAGCCCACTGAGGAGGAGAGAGAAGGACAGGACGACAGAGACAAAGAGCTGTCCCATCATCGTAAGCCACCGCGCACCTGGGGCCAACTGGTGGTTGGCATACCTTATATATATGGTGGTATGCCGCAGGGCCCGGCCTGATTGGGCCATCCCGATGGTTCCATCTATTGCTAATATTACAGGGCGATGGTTGATTTGATGGGCCCATCGCAGTTGGCTTACGACAAGGAATGTGGATGGGGGTGGCCCTACACCCTGAGAGGAGGTTGGATGAGCCCTGTCAGCACTTGTGCTTGTGTACATGACTCCCACGTGACTGGCGCCATGGTGGTCATGCTGTGCAGTGGGCTGCTCAGACACAGGCTCCACGCTAACTGGTCGGGCAGGGGGTTCCAGACCACCTGCCGTGTTCTACCTGCTCATCTGGCGACGGGTGTACTAAGCACCAGTGTCGTTACCGACTTGGTGTCCCCTTTTGTGCTGGCCCTTACGCCGCCTCTGCGTGCCCGTGGGTTGGTGGGTTACGGGGCAGAGGTAGGGGTGCACAGGGGGTGATCAGAGCTCCATCTGAAAGAACTAGCCTTGTCAAAGCCCCCCTCCCCAATTAGTGTACTCAGGCGGGAGCGATGGCACTCAGCTCATCCAAGAAGGGATGATGCGGGGTACCTGCTGGAGGGTTTTCAATGGGGCTTTTGTATTCCATTCGGGGGTGTTAGGGGTCCCAGGATGCTACTAATCTGGTTACCTTGAAAGGTTACGAAGAGGTTGCTCCACTGTGCACAGCTATGGGAGTTGGGGCTATGAGAGTAGCGGGTCCCTTCTTGGAACCACCTTTCCTAAGTTGAACGTCTCCCATATGAGGCTAGTACCGAGGTAGAACCAGGGTGAATGTCATTTAATCCTCCATTTAGCTCACCCTGTGGGTTATCCGGTTGGGGATGCCATTCCTGATGACCTTGTTCAGTCAGGTACTCATAGTTGGTTCAGCCCGTATGGGTAGCTCGCTCATGCAGTCCCGGTGCTTTCCTGGCACAGTGTGATATGCACTCAGCTTTCAGATTACTGCCAGTGCACCCAATGGATTTAGACCTATTGGGTTTTTAGGTTCCAAGGTGAATTTTACTTAGATAAGTCCAACCCCTTCTGACTAAGTTAATTCATGTTCAGCATTCGAACGATTTGGGACTTTCATTCAGTGGGCCTTTGCTCGCAGGTCAGGGTCTCGGTCTCTAGCCCATTACCTCGACGACTTTTGGTCCGGGGGTGCACAGGGCTCGGACACGTGCACGTGTCTCCTCACTACATTTCAGACACTCAGTTGGGAACTGGGTGTCCCCTTGGCGCCTGAAAAGACCGAGGGCCCAGCTACTAAGCTCACATTTCCAAATCAACTCTGTCGCACAGGCATCCGGGTTACCCATGAATAAGGTGGCTCGGATCTCCGCGGCAATTTTGGCATTGATTGCCAAACATAAAGTGTTCCCTTGTGACTTGCCGTTACTTCATGGACACTTTAATTTTGCCTGCAGGGTGGTTCCACCCAGCAGAGCATTGGCCAGGCGCCTGTGTGACACCATGGCTGGCCTGTTAAAACGTCAACACAGGGTCCGGCTGATCAGGGGCATACAGGTGGACCTTCCGGTCTGGCTCAAATTACTCCTGGGTTTTAATGGGGTCTCTTCCTGGAGATCTGACCTGATGGTCTGCCCTGGATTTCAAGTACGGTCGGATGCCTCCGGCTCCCTGACTTTTGGGGGTTTACTCTGAGGGTAGGTGGACTTACGGCCAATGGCAGCACCCATGGCTTGGCACTGATCGCCTCCGCGATCTTACCTTCCTTGAGTTTCTTACCATTTTGGGGAGCACTGATGCTATGGGGCAATGACTGGGCCTACTCAGTGGTCCATTTTCCGTGTGATAATGCGGCAGTGGTGCACATTGTCAACACCCAGACATGCAAATCCCCCAGGGTCATGACATTAGTTTGTCTATTCTTTTTGAGAAGCCTAGGCCTAAATGTGCTGTTCTGGGCCAGACATGTTCCAGGTATTAATAACGACATTGCTGCTGCTTTATCCGCCTGCAGATCCCCCGGTTCCGTGCCTTACTCCGGAAGCAGATGAATTCCACTCGCCACTCCCGGCCGATATTTGGACGTTTGGTGAGGAGAGGTGAACCGGGCATGTCATTGGCACCTCACACGCGTATGGCGTATCACTATGCGTTCTGCGTCGTGTTTTGGAGGGGTGGACACGGGAACATGTCCGCCACCCTGACACGTGTCACCTCAGTTCCCAGAGTTTCTGACCCACCTTGCATGAGGCTGGCATTACTTATGTTCGGATAGGTGTGAAGTGGCTCTTGGTCACGCAGCTACCATGGTAGCCTTTTTGGAGCGCTCCGCATCAGTGAGTGGGTGCCAGAGTTGGTACCATCTGTGTAAGGCGGATGTGTCTCGTAGGGCACTGGAACTCGACGATGTCTCTGTCACACATGAGTGGGCTCAAGTGGGGATACGGTCCTCACAGGTTATTCAGCACGGCATAGGCAGTGGAGTCAGACTGCTACGAGGTTTTATTGGAGACATCTGTCCGGTTGGTGCCCTACATGAATTTTCGACAGTGCCTGCTGCGCGCCCCAGCCTGTTTTTCTGCCACCAGGATAGGTCTACCCTTGCCGGAGTAATGTTACTGAGGGTGACCGGTGCCGCGCTTCGCGGTGTGGGGGCCCGTTTTGGCACCCATTTATTTAGGATAGGCGTCGCGTTGATCGCGGCTACGTTTGGAGTACTTGGAGGCGGACATGCGTGTACGCGCAATTTCTTATATGTGTGTGCCCTCACTGTACGAGTACCTAGTTATGTCCTTAACCTCTTCTCCTCTTTTACAGATCCTGTGTGTCTCTACACACCGGTGGCAGTGGGGCTGGTGGGCCGCAGCTATGTATACTGGGCAGCAGTATATGCTGCGGCGACAGAGAGTGGACCCCGACTTGGGCTGTGTGCATCCGCACGAATGCGATGGTATGGTATGCGCGGCACAAGGGGGCGGGAACTGTTGCCATTCCTGATGTCCGTCGGGGATGCTGGACTGCCCGATGTTCTTAATAGGCACCTCGGCAGCAACGATCTTATACGGATCACTGCTGTTACTAAACTGTCGAGGGGCTGTGACCTGGCATTTTATATCACGTATGGCTTACACACGGTCGCTATGGTCTAACATCGTGCCGAGACACCAATTTAGGGGAGACGTGGATCTCCGTGGTTTGGACTGTTCCGGCAGTCAGTGGACAGGGCTGTTGCTCAGTCCCTTGCTGAGCATGGCTGGGAGACAGCCATTGGACACCTGAGGATAGGCTTACAAAAATTTTGCCGCTAGGCAGGGGAAGGGGTCCACCTGTTGGCTGGAGGTATGTACCTCGTTCTGGGTGTGGTGCAAGCAGGCCTGGCGACCGAGCTGACGGTCTGGGGGGGGGGGTGGTGAGTCATCATGGACGCCTCCCCGTGTGGCGGGTAGCACTGGTAAGGTAAATATTTATGACCCATAGGTATCCGGCAGGTTCGCAATTGACTGGCCAACACTTAGACAGGTACAGGTGTAATAACATTGACCGGGCAACGATGAACCAGGCAAGGGGTGATGGCAGGAGCTTTTCAGCATGCATCACCCCATGATTTGACGGATACATGTCAGAGGGTGGGGTCAGTAGATAGTTTATTGACTATGGTCAACAATTTGTTTGTGTCAACAAACAAATTGATACAAATGGATACATTGTAGCCAATTGCCATTGGCAATTTTGGGAGGAACCTTACCAGTGTTACTGCGGCCTGCTTGCCTTAAGAATTATAATTGGATGAGTACCAATTGAAAGTTATAATTCGGACTAGGGCATTATTCAATAAAAGTGGCCCAATGCCTTTATCCATATACCGGTGTCTGAGTCTTTCTTTGGGGGGTGCGCCTGCAAAGTGGAATAGTTAAATTCATCAAAGTGAACTTAAATGTCCCAACTCTCTCAAGAAAAATGAAAACAAAGAGCTGGCTATCAAAAGGAAGTCATGGTGCCCATGAGAATAGTAGTGGCCTGCATGTTTTATACTACAGGTATCTGTCCTGACACCTCTTCCTCATAATCAGCAGAAACCCATTTCCACATTACAAAAGTACTTCATGTAAGAATTCCTTTACATGGTTATGCATTGGTCACATTTCATAAATGACTTTCTATTTGCTGATTCATTCCTTTTCTCTTTCTCCTAACTTGCATTTGTCTCCAAGGTTCAGAGTGTAAGACTGTACAAATCTGCTCAGGAAAAGGCTCTGGTCAGTTTAATACCATTTACTATTACATTAATATATGTTTGAAGCCTAAATAGGCTTCAGGTTATGCACAGCCTTGACTTTAACCTTCTTTCATTATCTCTACCCCTTATTCTCAATTATAGCCTTTTTGCCATGCTGTTCCTGATTTAATACTCTTATCTCCATTGAGCATTGCCAAGGTTCTTCCATCTTCTTTCCCTACCTACCATTCCATTAGAGTTGTCATGAATTGTAATAGCCAGATGTGGTGCCCACTTGTACTGCTTAACCCTCAGTCCTCGGACTCTGCTTTATCTCCCAACTCCTTTCAACTTTTATATGTTTTAAGCTGTCTTTGGGAGAAAATAACTGGAATAAAATACCTATAATAAGAACTGTTCATCAGGGATTGAGGAGTTTGTAGCACTCCTAACATGGATGAACTGCTTACTCCTATGATTCCTGATCCTGAGTCAAGAGCAGATGGGAACAACATCTGGAAGGCCAAATATTCCCTACCCCATCTATACATCTGTAGGACTGGACCATGTGCTTTGTAGTATCTAGTTTGAACTGAATGAAGTGTAATAATAGCAACCTGTCTTGCCAAACTCTTTAACGATCCCCCACCCCTGAATTAGTGATGTTGGAAATTCTCAGATTTCCTGTGCGTAAAAAAACATTCTTCCCTTCCCATACTTGCCCAATGGTACAGAAAATACCTGACCTGGGAGCGTGTCCAATATGGCAAAGTTGTAACATTGTTTCTTCTTTACTCTCGCTTTCAGAAAGGTGGATTATTGTGAGTTTTTTGCCTAAATGGGATTTTTAAAAAAAGCAAAATACATGCAAAAACCCGGATTTTATAGTGGGGACTGGAGAATGATGGGCAAGCAAGGCAGGCGGCTTAGTGCTGAGCTGAGCAGCGCCATGCCGAACCTGGGCCCTGAAAAATGAAAGTGAAAGTATGAGCGTTTGTGCTGTGCTGCGCTGTACTGTGTTTGAAATGCTAAGTCTGTTCCAAATCGCTGAAGATGAGTGTGGCAGACCTGATCAAGCGCCAGAGTCCTGGATCGGTGGGTGAGTGGGCCAGAATTGAATTTGATGGAGATTGGTAGAGCTGTGTGGTGGGTGAATGGATCAGACTGGCCGGGACGGTGCATGGAGATTGGGAAGCCAGCTGTCCTTTTTTTGGAATAAATTGTAAATAACAAATATTGGATTTCTTGATGGCAGTGGAGTTGAGTGTGGGACTATGCTGGACTGTTGGAGTGGAGATGGAATAAGGGGAGATGACAGGAGTTGAGATGGAGGAGAATAGAAGGCAATGGACGGGAAGTAATGGTGGTGGTGGAGGAAGGAGTTTGAAGAGAAATGAAATTTAGAGTGTAGAGGAGACGGAGGTTACCAAAGTGGCCTTTTCTTTTTAATCTCAAAAGTGGGATCCCCTTTGAAATGGACGGAGAGGTTGGTGAATGGAAGGTGACAGAATGGAAGGTGAAAGAAAGTTCAAGGAAGTAGAGAGGGTTTGAAGAGGGCGACGGTGTGTGTGTGCATGGTGGAGGAGAAAGAGGAAGGGCACCGACTGAAGATCCAATTGTGGAACACAAAGTGTTGTTGCTTTTTGCTTTTCTTTCTCTCAGGGATTCTTCAAGAGAAATACATTTTGGAAAATTGACTGGCATATAGAATAATAACTGTTTGGATAATTGATTGAATACATGATTGGAAATAGACTTAATTTGACTGCTAATCAGTTGACTGTTTGGGATTAATTTGGAGTTGAAATTAGATTTTATTATAGTCTATTTGTTTATAAATTGGTCAGATGAATTAAGGGAAGATAAAATAGACAATTAATTTGATTGTAGATCAGTTGACTGATTGGGATTAATTTGAAGTTGAAATTTGATTATCAATTAATTAACTATTTAAAGATATATGAATTGTTCCTAATGAGTTGAAGGAGAAAGCAAACGAACCAAATAAAAGACCCAGCCTAGACTAGGTGCACAAGATTGATAATATTAAAGGAGATAAGATTAAATGTGGAAAAAAAGGAGAAATCTTTGAGGAAGCAGAGGAATTGTTTATGTTAAGAATAGAGGAAAATAAAAGGAGAGAGCGGCAGCAGCAACAACAGCTACAGCAACAGCAACAGTCACAGCAAGAGAAACAGCAACAACAAGGGAAAATGTAGGAGGAGGAAAAGAGCACCGAGGAAGAACTAAGAACACAAGGAGCCATTAAGAAACAGAAGGAGAAGGAGAAAGAGAAGGAGAAGGAAACTTTATCAGAGCAGGGCAGAGCATTGACACCTAGGATGAAGGAACTAAGAGATAATATTGAGACAAGATTTGACAAGATCGAAGAATACTTATAGACCAGATTTCAAATAATGGAGGATCAAAGGGTTAAAGATAATCAAAATTTTATGAATTTTCAGCAGGAAAGTTTCATGAAGGTTCAACAAGATGTTAAAGAAACTGTTACAAGTTTGTTAAAGTCCACAAAAGAAGAGATATGTAAAATTGTAAAAGAGGTGACAGAGTTGAAACAAGATATGAATACAACCGTAAAAGAAGTTTGGGAGATTAAATGTGAAATTCAGAATGTAAAATAACAGGAGAAAGGAAAGGAAACAAGGTTGGTTGACCATGAAAAAAGATTGTCATATATGGAGGAGACAAAACGTGGTCCTGAAAGATGTTCCTGAAAAAATACCAGGTCAGTTGAAACAGAGATTATTGACCTGGTTGAATGACTTAAAAATGGGGAGAGATAGAAATGTGTTGATTAAGTTTATAAACCTGGGTGTAAAGCAGAGTGTGATTGCGCATATTAAAAAAACAGGTGCAAGCACTCTAAAAATGGAAGGGCAAGTTTAGTGTTCAAGGAATGAAGAAGCAGACGAATGAAGTAGTGAAATTCAGCTCTTTATTAGTGGGGTTTGAACACAGTTTGGATGGGGCAAAACTCAGACTTATATACACTATAAACAGTAACAGCAACAATAGTACAACAAGCCCATTAGCTAACAGAGTGTGCACATTTTTCGATCCACTTATTTGCATAAGAATAGATACATGAGAAAAGATACATTCCGCTCCTGTCAGAAAACACAGTTAACATACATAACATTATTCCCCCCCTAGGTAAAAACAAAATCCTTCAACCAGGATGGCGGTCTAGTTTCCCTTCTGGGTCAGGCGCTTGGCTGAGCCAGCTCAGGGGCTCATAGGATGGGCAACCCAACTGGAGTGAGGGATTGGCTAGAGGGGGAGGATTATAAACCCAAATTAAAGCCCTGTTTGTCAGATAGAGGAGCAGGGGATCGCTCAAAACACAAATCTAATTCTGTGGATGAATAAGACAACCCAGGGTCCCTCCTCTGTTTACTAAGAGTAGAGGGCGACTCCAAACAAAATTGGTCATCATCAATAAAGGAATCCAGAATGCTAGGCTGGGACAGTGTAGGGCTACACATGGCCAGAGTAGAGGATCACTCCACAATTTCCCCTTGAACTCAGTCCCTAGAACACACCTCTGGGTCTAAGTTAGGTTGCTGCTGACTATTACCTCTTCCCCCTGGGTTTAAAAGGGTGGGGGCCAACCCTAACATTGAGTGTCTGTATTCATCCTGTGGGTCCAGTATTCTGGGTCTCAATTGTTACGCGTTCCTCCTCCAGATCAGACCAGTGGCTTCTGTAAGCCACTGGTCTGTAAGAAACAGGACCAGTCTGTTCGATCACAAACCCAGGTACCCATGTAGGACCACCAGCTGCATAATTGCGGCAATGTATAGGGTCTCCCGAAGAAAAACCCTTCTGGTGTTGGATTGCTATATTTGTGCCTTTGTCCTCCACCCTAGAGGGATCCAATCTGTCCAGCAAGAATGACAGTTTCTTTCGCTGGAGCAATTCAGCAAGGGACAGCAGTGAGGCAAGGGGGGTTGAACCTATACATGAAAAGAAACTGGCATAACTGGAGCTCTAAATCCCTTTCATCCATATGCTGAAGTGCATCCTTGGTTGTGCACACCTGCCGCTCCATCTGGCCATTGGTGGCTGGATGGAATGGGGCGGCAGTGATGTGCCTAATTGCATTCCTTTCCATGAAGGATTGGGATTCTGCAGATGTGAATGTGGATGCGTTGTTGGACACCAGCACATCTGGAAATCCAAATGCTGCTAACAACCTTCTCAGGTGCATTATCATGGTGGCTGAAGTGGTATTAGGCACTCTAATCACTTCCAGCCACTTAGAGAATGAGTCTACAACCAACAAAAATAGGGCACCCCTAAATGGACCTGCAAAATCTATGTGCAACCTGGACCACGGGCCCCTAGCAGAATCCCAATCCCGAGAGGAAAGGTGGGATTGCTCTGGGCAAGAGGATTGACAGCTGGCACAAGTGCCGACCACCTGCTCTATGTCTTGGTCCAGTTGAGGCCACCAAAAGTAGCTACGGGCAAGGGCTTTGGAACGTACAATTCCCGGATGACTTGTGTGAAATAAATGTAAAACCTTTTTCCTGAGAGTGACAGGAATGACCACCTGCTGGCCCCATAGAAGGCAACCTCGTTCCACTGATAATTCCAAATGCTTGCAGTGGAATGTTCTGAATTCCTCATCTAGAGGAGAGACAGGCAAGTCTTTTTGTACCCAAGACATTACTTTAGTCAATGTTACATCCTTGGCTGTAGCTTTGGCTATATCTGAGGGGATGACTGGGGGCGAGTCGAATACCTCAATCATGAGGACCTGGTGGTCGCTTTTGATCTCGCAATCGGCTTCCCCAAACCCTGGCAGTAGAGAACGTGACAGGGCATCAGCGTGGCTGATGTCCTTGCCGGGCCTGTGCACCAAAGAAAAATTGTATGCATTTAGGAAAATTGCCCAACACAACATTCTTGGGGACAGAATTTGGGGACACAAAGATTCCAAGGAGGGGCTTGTGGTCAGTTACGATGGTAAAAGGTCTTCCGTAAAGGTAATCGTGGAATTTCTTAGTGCTAGCCACGATTGCCAATGCCTCCCTGTCTGTCTGAGTGTAATTTTTCTCAGGCTTTGACTGTGAACGGGAATAGAATGCTATGGGGGCTTCCCTCCCATCACTTAGTACATGACATAACATAGCTCCCACCCCCACAGGGGATGCATCACACACAAGTACAACTTCTTTGTTAGGATGAAAATGAGTTTAATACAGCATCCGAAGATAGCAGCCTTTTAAGTTCTAGGAACGCTTTCTCCTGGCAATGGCCCCAGTGCCAAATAGTATCTTTCTTAAGAAGCCAATGTAATGGTTCAGCAACTGAGGCTTTGTGATGGAGAAAAGTTTGATAGAAGTTTAACAATCCTAGAAATGATTGAAATTCGACTTTACATTTCAGCCTGGGTGCATTCTGCATGGCCATCACCTTATAGTCAGAGGGCATGATACCTTGGGATGTAATGCGGTACCCCAGGAACTCTACTTCCCATGCCAAAAAACACACACTTGTCTCTTCTGAGACATAGACCAGCCCTCTCGAAACATGAGAGGACTTGATTAGGCCTGGCCGCTAGTTTGACGGTGTCCTTCGCGGTGATCAGGAAATGGTCAAAATATGGCAGGACACCAGGCAACCCTTTCAAAATATATTCTACAAGAGATTGAAATATTCTGGGGCCGCATTCACCCCAAATTGTAGTCTAGTTACCTTAAATGTCCCCCTATGCATTACTATGGTCTGGGTTATGGCGGCAGCAGGAGACACAGTTAATTGTTGGTAAGCCTGGGCAAGGTAAAGTTTTGTTAAGCAATTTCCTCCAAGCAAAGAGGCAAGAAGGTGGCTTGCCACAGGCACAGAATATGCATTCGGGTGAATAGCTTTATTGATGGTACACTTGTAGTCAGCGCATATCCTGACCACCCCGTTACTTTTCAAAACAGTCACAATTGGTGTCTCTCACTCTGCGGAGTCCACCGGCATTAGGATGACCTGCCCCACCAGTTTGTCCAGCTCGGCTTCTATCTTCTCCTTTAAAGCAAAGGGTACCTGGCGTGGCTTCATCCGGATGGGCTGGATGGTTGGGTCAAGCTCAAAGTCAACAGGGGGTCCTTTGTATAAACCTAAACCCTTTTTGAATACCTCAGGATGTGCAGCACAAACGTCCCAGATTGGGTCAGAGTCTATTGCGTGGATGCCAGAAAGCCGGATTCCCAGGGGCCTAAACCATTGGGTCCCAATAAGACAGTTAGTGCCCAGCTTAACTACAACCAATGGCAAGGAGGTGTGAATGTTTTTGAATTTAATCAAGAAATTACCCATCCCCAGGACTGGAATCTGGCAACCTTGAACATCCCGGGGGGAAGTTTTAAAGGATTTAAGCTTGGGCCGAGAGGCAGGGGGAATTCTCAAAAACTCCTGCTGTGGGATTCTGGAAAAGGTAGTACCTGAATCCACCTCAATCTTGACAGGGACGTCCTGCAAGCTCAAGTCTGTGAAGAAATGCTCGCTGATGATGCTCACTTGGCACGGCTCAGGCTCGGGTGACACTTTGGTGATGGATGTGTTGTGGTGATGACTCTTCTTGGGCACAGGCGCTGGAGGTCTTTGCTTTCGCTGTTGGCATACCTTAGCAATGTGCCCTCTTCACCTGCAGTTGTGGCACTTCTTGCAGTCATGCTGGGCCCTGCAGCCATGACGCTTGTGAAGGAATTTCTTCTCCTGATCGTCACGGTGCTCTCAGTGCTTTCGTCGGACTACTCGGACTTTTCCCTCTGCGTTGCTGGACTCCGATGAAAGAGGTGAAAACAGGCAATGCTGAGGAGGATGAAGGTGAACTTTGCTGAACTTACACAGCTGATCGGTGGCACTGGTGGTGGAGTGGCGATGCCGGAAAAGCTTTACCCTGGACCAAGCAGCCTCAGATGCTACTGCCTCTTCTAGGACATCCATGAAGGTTAGTGTCTTTCTGATCATGAGGTGACATTGAGCATCTTCGTCCCTCATGCCGGCCAGCAGATGGTCCCGGAGTGCTTCTTCAATGTTGTCCCACTTGCATTGGGCGGCAGCAATGCGCAGCGCGGCGGCGTAGTCTGCAATGGATTCACCGGGTCGCTGCTCTCTTCTGTGGAAGGCCACCCTGGCCGGGAAGATCGAGAGCTCTGGCTGCAGGTGCCTCCTCAGTGTGGACATGATTTCTGCAAGTGGCACCATATCCACCTCCCTTGGGAGGACGAGGTGGGTTGCCAGCTCAAGCGTCTCAGAACTGCACTGAGCGAGGAAACAGGAGCGCTTCTGGTTTCCGTCAGTGATCTTCTGCGAGGCCATTGCATGGCGGAACTGGCATTCGTATGTTGCCCATTTCTCTGGATGCGCTGGGTCAAATGGGCTGATGTTGTGCCATGTGGGGACGGCATCCCACCTTCGTCGCCAGTTTAGTGTTCAAGGAATGAAGAAGCAGATGAATGAAGTGGTGAAATTCAGCTCTTTATTAGTGGGGTTTGAACACAGTTTGGATGGGGCAAAACTCGAACTTATATACACTCTAAAAAGTAACAGTAACAATAATACAACAAGCCCATTGGCTAACAGAGTGTGCACATTTTCTGATCCACTTATTTGCATAAGAATAGATACATGAGAAAAGATACATTCCGCTCCTGTCAGAAAACATAGTTAACATACATAACAGCAAGACATAGAGGTCTATAATGATCTGGCAGTAGAAGAGTGTATTTGGAGGGCCCAAATGAAGGCAGTAACAAAAAAAAATTGTGTGAGAAGGGAATTCTGTACAATTGGAGATTCTCAAAACAATTGAGATTTTCAAATTTGGGCAGATCCTTTCTCATCAAGAAGAATTCACATGTTTTGGACACTTTGGCTGAAGCTAAAATTATCGAAAATGGAACACAGAAGTGGATGGACCTCAAAAAACCTCTGATTCCAGTGGGAGTTAATGGAGTACAAGCTAGGGATGATATGGATCAAGGTGCTAAGTGTGGGCGTCTGGGGAAGGCAACTGAAAAGGTAAATTTGGTGGGAGGTCCTGAAGAATGTATTAATGCATCGTAAGAATAATTTGCACATCTTTGAATTTCGGAGGCAACTTCTTCGTGTGAGGAGGTAAGGGGGGTAGGGAGAATCCTTTTTATTGTTTATGGGGTAGATGGGTTGTATATTTTGCATCATCAGAAAATTGGGGTTAAAATAGATACATTTATCAATGTAAGCATTATGCTATATAAGATAATATATAAAAGTATAAGTAGTATTTTCTTAATGGAGAATGGATGAATTTAAAATTAAGATACTTTGAACTGATGAGCAAATGTAGGTTTTGTATTGTATTTTGTATTATCTTGTTTTTCATCAGAAAAAGGAGGACTGAATATATAAATTTTTGGAAGTATATAAGCAACTATTATATTATATAGGATAATATATAATATTATCTATTTGACATCTGCCCCTCCCCCGGGACTCTAGCCCTTGGCCCCTCAGGGCCTGGGATGGTAGTCAAAAGTGTCGTTGGGGAGAGGGGGTGGCTTTGACATCTGCCACACCCCCTCCTCCCTCGGGACTCTAGCCCTTGGCATCTCAAGGCCCCCCACCCCCACCCCGACTCTAGTAATATATTATTAGTAGTAAACCACCTCGGGTCGCCCCTTAGGGTGAGGAAGGCCGTATATAAATATAACAATAAATAAATAAATATATAAGTTTAAGTAGTATTTTATTTGATGTATTGTGAATGAATATTTTAAAAAAGGAGTCAATTTGAACTGATGAGCAAATTTGGGCCTTGTATTGTATTGTACTATTTTGTATTTTTATTTTTGCTTTGTATTTTGTATTCTGTATCGCTATTGTGATTTGAGTTTTCTGTTGTGTGATTTCCTTTTGTTTTGTTTGAAAATTAATTTAAAAAATTAAAAAGAAAAGAAAATACCTGACCTTTCCCCAAATTGAAATGTTTTCAAATTCCTGTTGTCCTTCTGTCTAAGTTCTTGCTAGGTCACATTGCTTCCTCTTCTGATACCTCCATGTTCCAGCCTGCATTTTAAGTAACTTTTTCACATAACCTGCAGCTTCTTTTTTGTTACTTGCCTCAGCATTATCACATATTGCCAATTCTCCTTACCCTACTTTTTGTGCCCTACAGGCAAGGGAATTATCCACACAAGGATGGAGCAACATGGGAATTATGCAACTATTGTTTGAATGCATGAAATTGCTTTTATAGATTTGCTCGTGCAGTTGAATAAATATTCCTATAATGTGAATGCATTAATTCATAAGAGGCAGACATTTCAAGAGATGTCTCCAAAAGTCAATGCACACATTCTTTAAAAAGTGCTGGGATCAAGCAACTGCAGAAGATTAATAATACTAGAACCCTGGTCATTGGTATTTTACCCATCTTTCATTTATAGTCTAAAATGATCCTACACTCTTCATTGAATAACTCATGGAAGGAGATATCTGGGCTGATATATTTTATGAGAAAGTCAGCTTCGTGGTAATGAAGATCTCTACCTATATAAGGGTAAAGGTTGTTCAGATAGGTGACTTCCACATTATCTTACCAATAGGGTTTTACCCTGTAATATTTCTTGAACAGACTCCTAGCCTTTAAGTCAAACCAGTTAACTTGTTTATACAGTAATACCTCATACAAAGTCCGCTTCATAGAAACATCGGATTCATACAACATCGCCTAATTCCTTGAAAAAAGTTACCTCATACAAAGTCGCACGACTTTGTATGAAACATTGGGTTTTTCCCAGGTTGCATTGTGCCTGGGCAGTATAAAAGGCAGGACACATGCGTGCATTGCTCTTGTGGGTTTTGCATGAGGCGAAGAGTGTTTAGGAGTGGTTTTGAGCGCAATTTTGGATTTTTTTGAATTTTTTCATCAGAATTTTTAGAAGCATTCCTGGAATTTTTGCAGCATTCTTCAGGTTCTTGGACAATCAGGGTTGTTTGACAAGTTTTTGTAATGTATTTTAGCCTTTAGACAATGATTTATTAAAGTTCTGTTAGTTTCCTGTCTGTTTCCTTGACTTTGCCCTGAAGTTTGTGCTGTTACAGTACAATGTATCTCTATGGAAACAACGTTGTACGAGGCATCACGGCAAGGATTTGGACCTTGTATGAGGCATCGCGGCTAGGATTTTGCATGTCTCATACAAAGTCCAAGTCCGTATAAAGTCCAAACTTGTGGAACCAAGTTTGGACGTTATATGAGGTATCACTGTATTCTGATGTCACCAAGCTATGTTTTTTCACTGAATCTTGAATATCAAAATAGTTTTGTAACACGTCCAGATCACAACTTTCTGAACCCTTAGGATCCTCTTGGAGATCTGCTGGAAACTCGCCACCTGCATTTTCATGGCTCCTCCTGCAACTCCTCCTGAGGCAGCTGGGAAAGGAAGGAGAAAAGGGTGGGATTGGAAACACATGGCCAGCAGATTGAATTTCCGGCCTACCTGAGTTTCCTAGCTCCTCTCACAAATACCAAAGCAAAGCAAAGCAATCACACTTATATACCACCCCATAGTGCTTAGTGCACTCTCTGGGCAGTTCACAAGTTAATTAGCATTTTGCATCCAACGTGCTGGGTACTCATTTTACTGTCCTCGGAAGGATGGAAATCAACACAGTGAAAGAGTTTTTATGCTCAGTTATCGACCCAAATAGGGATTGCAGCCAAGAAATCAGAAGAAGACTGATACTTGGGAAAGTAGCAATGAAGGAATTAGAAAAGATAATCAAATGTAGGTATCAGGGATGTAGGGGGCGGAACATGCCTCACAAAGGCTTTGTTGGGCTCCCAGAATTTTTCTTGGGGACACCTGGCAGGGCGGACCTTAGATCCTGCAACCTGCTTGCCTCTATGAGCATGCCTCCCCCTAGCCCGATTCACTGGGGACAGGGACAGAGTAGCCTTCTGCATATGACAGGTAATATAAATCACTTGGCAGAAGCTAGACTTCTTAGAGTTGCTACTCTTCCCCTCCCTTTCTGAGACAGAGCTATCCCTCTCACCTCGTTCCGTCTGGCTGGAAGCGATGAGGACACATCAGAATCACTTCAGCTCTGCTGGGCTTCCTTCTTTTTGTTTACAAAGGCAGGCAACACACAGCTTGGCTTTTGAAGATTTATTGAAAGAATACAATATGGGATACAAACCTTAAAATAATCTACACTATAGAACACAATCTAGTAAAACAAATAAACGAAATAAAACATCTTACTTGCTCCCTAGCAGGTTACAAGCTTCTTGAGTTTAGGGGCAGTTCAGCCCCCCATGGCCCAGCATTAGATCCGAAGAGTCATTTTGGAGAGCCAACTGACAAGGGCTCTCGCTGCAATCAAGATCATGGTGATAAGAGACAAGGGTTCCCCCTTGTCTCAGGAGTGGCTTCCGAATGAACAAATTGAGTCCTTTTTATAGAGAAAAGGGGCTCTAGAACGTGGTGATCTCATGAGAAAGTACATTTGTTTCCCATGAGAAGGAGTGAGATCTTCAAGGACCTTCGCAGGTGCAGGTGCCATCTGCTCTGCATATGGCCCCCACCTTTGCTTTCTCTGGGAATGTTCTATTCTAACAGGTGTTCAGGCAATCAGTTTGATTGACAGGAGTGGAGACATTTCTCCCTCATGGTGTGTCAGCTGACCTAGCTGTCACTCAGTCCCTCGTGGGGCTGCAGGTGTCCCTGGAATAAGTCCAAGGCTGGACACTCATTTTCCCCTCCTCCCTTAGGAGAGAGTTCTAATCTTATCTATGCATCATTTGTCATGTCAGGCTATCAGCTTGGCATTTCAATGTGCTCTGCAATGAAATTTGGCTTTCTAAAGCTAAGAAATTGTAAAATGTATCTTAACACTTCATGAATCAAATGTCACTTTAAAATTAAGACAAGGTCGCATGTGAAAACCATGACAGTAGGGATGTTTTACTGGAGCCCAAGATCCAGATTATTCACACTGTTATGTTCTTGATCACCA
This sequence comes from Bradypodion pumilum, assembly GCA_035047305.1. Lineage (NCBI taxonomy): Eukaryota > Metazoa > Chordata > Lepidosauria > Squamata > Chamaeleonidae > Bradypodion > Bradypodion pumilum. The sequence continues at coordinate 265,976,660 of JAWDJD010000001.1, read as the reverse complement.
TATGTGGATGTGGAAGGTAGACATGATCATCCTTTTTCCAGGAATTAGACATTTCCAATTTCCTCCTGAAGAACTTCAAAGCTTCTTCGGGGTCTCTTTTGTCAAGCAGATTAGAATGTCATGTTGGGGACAGGAGGAGTCATCTATACCTATAAATCCAAGGGTTAACCATTGGAATGTGACAAAGGCTCCCACACCCATCTACACTATCCTGTACCGAGCCTCCTTCACTCGCCCAAACCCGGTACGGAGGTAACTGAGGGTTGAAAAATGTGCCAGTGGGGCAAGAGCCCCACGAACGTGAACAAAGGGAAACAACTTCAATTCCCAATGTTCTTTGCGCCATGCCACAGCCAATCAGGCTGAGAGGTGTGAGCAAAAAGAACGTTGGGAAATGCATCACGGCCAGTTGAAATCGAGCTGCAGGAAAAAAAACGCTGCACAAACGCAAACCACAAATGCAAAACTACAAGTCCCAGCGTCCTGCGCGCCGTGAGTGCAGAACGCTGAGAAAGCTGGCTTGCGGAAAATAAACTTACAAAATGCAACGGGAGCGCAAGTCCCCAGCAGACAGACTCTGCACCTCACAGCCAGACACCCGCCGTCCTTCTTTCCCAGAGCAACAGGGAGAAGAGGGACTCCCTTTCCTCCACACTATCCCACCAAAGACATGGGGAGACCACCACCAGCCTCAAGTAAAGTTGAGCCGGGGTGGAAAACCCCCCCAAAAACAGGCAGCAGTTCATCAGGGGAAGCACCCGCCCTGGCGGATGACTGGCTGATGCCTTTGTACTTCCGATTACAAAAGCAGCAGCCAGCAATCCGGAAGGAAGAGCCCCACCCCTTACGGATCGCTGCCTGCCAATCTCTGGTTAGGTAAACCAGGAGAAAAAGGAGACAGAGAGGATAGAACCATCGTTAGGCAGAGAAAACGCTTCTCTGCCTCCTCCTTCTCCCCCAACCTACCTAACAAACTTTCCCAGGAGAAGAACGGGCTGACTGCCTCCTCCTTCTTTCCCCCATTGCTGCATCAAAACCAAAATTCAAAGCAGCAATGGGGAAAAGAGAAACCCTCAGACAGCCCATTCTTCAAGCTAAAGTAACCACCAAAAACAAACACCAAAATTATTAAAAAATAATAAAACAAAAATAAATCAATAATTAAAAAACATTAATAAACAAAAAATAAACCACAAAATACACAAACAAAAACATCCACAATAACACAAAACCACATACAAAACACCTAACTACAACACGAAAAAACACACAAATTACACAAACAACTAATTACACAAATAAACAACAACGAAATAAGAAAAATTAAACAAAACCAGACATAACCAAAACAATTAAACAAACCTAAAACTCAACCAAAACAAAAAAGAACAAACAGAAACACCTCCCTGCCCACCACCACAAAAGCAAAACAAAGAAAAACCCCAGAAGAAAGAAAACCAGACAACTCACCAGCACGTCCTCCCTCCATGATGACCGGAACAGAAATAAAGAAACAAAGAGACTACTTACCGGAAGAAGCCCCACCCAGAGGCCAGGAGAGAAAAAAACAGTGAAACTAAAACAAAACCACTAGCAGCCCCACCTGCAGGGCAGAATAGTAAAAACAACTCAAAAAGACACAACAGCCCAACCTAGAGGCCACAAGACTAAAAACAAGTCAAAAACATAACAATAAATCACAATTTTACACAAATCACAAACATATGTCAAAAATAAAATAAAATAAAAAGATTTATAACATCCTGTGTTGAGTTTTAACTGAAATAAAAATCCAAAACATCTAAACACAGTTTAAAAACATTGAATGTAAAAAACATGTACTTTCATATTTTAAAAATATTACCTACGGTAAAACTATTAACAAAAAAACCCCCACAAACTAAAACATTATTTGGTTAAATAAAACAATTTGAAACAATTATATATAATAGCCCGGCAACACCGGGCAAACTATGCTAGTATTTTTCTAAAATCACCACTGATTAATTCTCTGCCACCACCGCCCTTGCCCCCTGGTGGGGTGAAGAGGCCCACTGGTCACAAGCACCTGGACTACTTCATCTGCCGGTGTTCCTGCCCCATCCTCACCCGGATCAGACTTGGAAGGGTTTGTTTTGTGGGGCTTTATTGTATTATTGTATGTGGTCTTGGGATAGGGTATTGACTGTGTATATTGTGTAGATTATTGTGTATCGTGACATTGCTTCTAAGGAGAAGAGCCAGTTTGTGTAACCTTGGGCAAGCTGCAAGGTCAAAGAATATCCCCAGAAGAAGGGAATGGTAAGCGAATTGTGAATATTTGCTCCCTAGAAAACTCTGGAAAGGTCAACACAAGTCAGTGTTGACTTGATGACATGCAATTATTATTATTATTATTATTATTATTGAAATTAAATAGGTGTCATTGTGGTATGTACTGGAGGAGATGGTGTGAATTAAGTCTTAATGCAACATGCTTGATATTCATATTGTCATAAACTCAGTCACTTAGCGAGTGAATAGTTTTCTCTATGAAGTGCTCAAGTTTTCCCCAAAGTAGTTCCTTTCAGGCACACTTGTCTTGTCATCTGCTTCTTCGAAACACATGCATTTAGCCTATTATGATCTTGACAAGTGATAAATATATGGCTTGAAGAACCAGCTGTTTCCTTTTTAGAAAAGGCACGTTTCATACTGGAATGTATGTACAAAAACCCCTAGCTGCATTTCTTTCCTCATACCATAAAGTTCTGATTCGGAGGCATCGGATGAAATATAGATCACTGAATCATCTGGTCTTGATCTGACTTTTAGCCATGTGATAACTGGAGCTCACTGTGAGAGGTTTTGACAGCAGAGCAAAGCAGAGGTGAATAATGTGGCAGGCAAGATCAGAAGAAGCAGAAGAGACAGGTAAGAGACCAGGGAGTAATCATAAAGCTGGTGTTATTTCCTAGAGTCTATCAGCCTGGAAGGGTAAACTATATGGAAAAAACATTCAAAAAGAATTATCTTATTTTTCTCATTTCTTAATAAAATTTAAAAGAAGATTTTAAATTAAAATTGTTGGAATGGTATACATTTTAAGCTGCTAAACAACTAGTGTACAAGTCATGTGCTGGCAACCTTGGCTAGTCCAGGGGTCAGTTGCCCAAAAGAGCTGCTGTGGAACACAGACAGCCTCCTGGCATGTGTGCATTTACATACATACATGCACACGTGTGCATATGCATGCACACACTGACCCAATTTTTTTTCTTAAGTAGCCAGTAGTCATGTTTCTTTTTCAATAGCTCATTATTTCGAGGCCTGTTCTATTGTACTTATTTTTGCAGAAGAGTTGCTTGCTGTGGAGTGTTTTATACGGACAGCAGTGGGGAAGGCACTGAGGTCTGATATAAGGCAAAAATATTTAACAGAAAGTTAGGGGTGACTGTGGGATAGTTTTCAATTAGCAGTGCCTCTTCCCATAGATAATATGTGAAGCTGTGTTTGGACTTGTTTCTTTAAATGAGAACTGTTGATAAAATAACAGGAATGGCCTAAATGTGTATTTAGCCCATTCCTGTTATTTTGGTGACAGTTCTCATTTAAAAAAGCATTGTTTCTATTATGAAAGTCACAACACTTGTGTGACAAGTATCACAACACCAGTGTGTTCAGTATCCCAAAGCCAGTGCAGTTCACTCCTCTCCTGTATCAGTGGGAGATAGTCCATTCCTCCTCCAGGCCAAGGTCCAGGCTGCAGTGTCAGCAACAGCAGGCGACTTCAGTGGTGTGTCCAAACACCAGGGATGGAGGGCAACAGAGATAGTGCCAGTGGCAACAGAGTACAATGGATCAGAGTGTCCACATCAACAGAGTCCAAATACACCAGCTCTCCCTACGCCTCAAAAGATGCTGGCTTGCAGGGCTCGCTAAATAGCTGAAAGTTGCTGAGTCAGAATGCTAGTGGAAGCACCTGTAACTCAGCAGGTAGTCGCCCTTAAAGGGACAATGCGCTCCGGCACAATACACAGAAAGTACTACTTTAGAAAGTACTACTGTGTTGGAATGGCTACCAGTTGTAGGAGTGGGTGGCCGCAAGGAAGACATGTGAGACAATCGTGCGGTGAAGCCATCAGCCAAGGCTTTACGATTCACCCCCCCCCAAACTAACTAACTAGCCCGCACCCCAATTGCCTTTCTTGCCAAGCCCGGTTGATCCCCGGATCTGTTGAAAGGGAAAGGTTTGGCCAATTATTCCCGTGGGCAACCCACATTCCCCCTTCCTTTATTATTTAAATCAGCCTGGCTGAGGGCACGGCAGATGTAAGGCATGATCTGCTTGGGCGTCTCTGCCATGAGGTACACATTGACAAGAGTGAAGGAATGCACTGCGCAAAGCAGCAAAGCATAATTCCCACTACCACAACGCCAGCGATAGCTTTAAGCGCTGTCTGCAACCAACCCCATGGCCAAAGTTTATCCCACCAACCCCAGTTGGTGTTTTCCTTGATGTGTTTAACTATGGTGGCGGCATATATAAATATGACTATTAAATTAAATTAAATTAAAATTAAATTATGGTGTCAAGTTTGGTGATTTGACTCTGGACTTTGCGAGATTTGTTCGTGAGGTTAAGACAACACATGTCCTGGACAGATTCACAACCCAAATGGTGTAAGAGCAGCAAGTAGTCAATTGCTGTGTGATTGTCTAAAACCGCATGTCTCAGTTCAGCCTGCTCTTGGTTTAACGTGGCAAAGGCTGATGAAGTGTGATTGATGGCTTTCGCTAGCGCACACACCAGCTGGCTGACCCTGCATGCATTGCTTACTGCCAGTTCGGGCACCCCTATAATACTGACTGCTAGGGACACATACTCTGCCTTGCTGAGCACGGTGATATCACTGTCACATGTTTTATCTAGCTGGACCGCTCGTATGGGCCATGCCGGCCTTGGGGTGACTGTGTTTGGGTGACCATCTCCCTCTGAGGGAGGACCAAGGTTAAGCGACTCACACAGCAGTATGAGTCAGACACATTAGCAGGTATGTACTTCCAAGTCTATTGGTTACAAGTGAAAAACCATCCTGTAGGCAAAATAATATGAGCATACAAATAACTGATTGTCTCTGGTTGGGCACATTTCCAAGTCTCTTTCCCGGGGCTCAGGCAACGGTGGTGCGGGCCCTTGGCTGTGGAGCAGCCGGTCATCTTGGCACAGGGCGTGCTTGGGCTGATGGCCACCCGAGGTGTGTAAAGGATGACTGCATCAGCGGGAAAGGTCTTTGTTACCTGAGTCCCCCAGTTCGCGTAAGTCGCGTATGTGATTCGGTGGTGGTACCCGAATGCGTGCACCCATTCAGTGTCCCCAGCCTGCTCTCCCGGCATGCAGGTTACCGGGATCAGGCATGTACTTAATAAAGAAGCAGTGTCCGTGGTTTGTTGCAAGCAAAAGTCTGATTGGTTGACAAGTCTGGCTAGTTTCTCCCAAATGTTGTACTGGAGTCTGGCGGTTAAGTCTTCACCAGATGTCAAGTCCCCATAAGAAGCTTGAACCCCTCCCCCTATCAACAAGGAAAGGATCAAGATGACCATCAGGGAATTGTAGGTGTTTTGAGCTAGCACTGCGGCCACCATGTTTTGCGGGGTTGGCTCAGTGTTTTGCTCCCTCAGGATGGACAAGGCATCATCACACAAGGTCTTGACCATCCCCCAGGTCACACTATGGTCTGGTCTTGGCCGCGGTAGTCTGCTCCATCTGGGCCCTCTCATCAGGCTCACTCCCTCCATCTCGGGCAGGGGGTCCAGGATCTCTCGGTTCCATGCCATGCTGCTCGAAATGCGGTTTCACACAATGGCTGGGAATCCAGACGGGTCCTGTGGGGGACATAATCAATACATACCCTCCCCCCCATGTTATCAGGGGCACCGGACCTCTCCAGGAGGGGTCTGGTGGCACCCTGAAGCGAACCATGGGTCGCGGGAGGATTACCTGTTGTCGGAAATGCTTCTCCTGCTGGGTGCAGTCAGCAAAGATATTTTTTTTTTGTTAATAAATTTTTTATTGATTTATTTTTTTTAAAAAAATACAAACATATATAATATGACATAACAAAAATACATAAGCTTCGTAAAAAATAATCGCATAAATGATAATTGCGTTATTGTCTGTTATAATACACATACCATTTAAAAAACACATTAAAAATTAACACAGCGCCAATAACCAATTCATAAAACCTTCCCACAGTACTATAACTTGTTTGCAACTATCAACTTTTAATTTTCAACTACACATCACCCAGTGTTTATTTACAATGCCCCGGAGAGTTCGGACTCAATGTTATCTCCAAAAACTACTCTGAGATGGTACAGGTCTGCTATATTCCATACCCATAAGGGAGTGATCAACAAAGGGCTTCCAGATATTCCAAAATCTATTTGCCTTCAGTTTATCTCTTTTTACTTTTATCTCCCATGTCAATTTATCATTCAATGCTAGATTCCACATTTCCTTATACCACTCCCCGAATTGTATAGTAACATCATTTTTCCAATTGCTAGCAATACATTGTCTACCCGTGGTTAACATAATTTCTAATAACTCTTTTTCCTCCTTATTTAAACACATACCCTCCACATCCGTTAACATAATGGTACCTGACACCAGTTTGATTTTCTTACCCATTATTTCCCCTGCCTCGTTTTCTATTCTTTTCCAAAAATCATTTATCATTTTACAGTTCCACCACATATGTTCGTAGGTTCCAACAGTCTCTTTACATCTCCAACATAAATTATCCCTTTTATTATCAATCTGATGTAACCTCCGTGGTGTCAAGTACCATTGCCACAGCATTTTATAATTATGTTCCTTAATTCTTACTGACATAGTTCTCATTATCCTCTTTTTCCACTTATTTCTCCATTCATCATTGCCTAGCTTTATATTCAAATCCTGTTCCCACTTCAACTTCAAATCTCCCTGTGGATCACTCCCCTTATTTATTAAAACATAGAGTTTGCTTAGTAGATCCTTAATGCTCTTATCTCCTTTTCGAATTTTCAAAACCAATTCTTCAAAATCCGTCATTTCCCTATCTATACATAATTCTCTTCCGTATTTTTTGTTCCAATTATTAACCTTCAGTTTCTGAAACCAGTCCAATTTTAACTGCACAAACAATTGTTCTTTCTTGGTTTCATCTCCACAACTTCTTAACCATTCTTTCACCAGAGAAACTTCATTTTTATCCAATATTTCCTTTATTTTTTTATCTATTTTTATCGGAAAACACACCATATCTTCCAGTTCCAAAATTGGAGAGGCACCCGGAGCCAAATCCTTCTTTAATTTTTTCCACACATTCATGAGTCCCCTCATCATAATATTACTAGAAACTGTCGTTTTAACTTTATCCCCTAAAAAGATCATTTTACCAATTTTCCTATAATCATTCATCTCAATCTCCTCCCAAATTGCTTTTCCCCTCGCCAAAATCTTCACAACATTCTTAATTTGAAATGCCCGGTAATACGCTAACAAATTTGGCATTCCCAAACCCCCTTCTTTCTGAGGCAGGTACCAGAATTTCTTTGGCAATCTATATTTTTTACCCCCGTTACAAAAATTATTAAACATTTTTTGAAACTCACTAATCTCCTTTTCCTTCAATTGGATTGCAAGTGCATCAAATAAAAAATTAATCCTCGGCAACAACATCGTTTTGCACATTGCAATTCTCCCAAACCATGACAACTTCAACTTTTGAAAACTCTGTATTTTAATCTTAAATTCTGCCTTCAGGCTGTTGTAGTTTAATCTTTTGAGTTCTTCCACTTTATTTGAAATAATTATCCCCAAATATTTCAAATTATCTTTAATTTGTATTATAGATAGCCCCTCCATCCTTTCCTTCTTCTCTTCCCCCATATTACACAACATCATTTCCGATTTGTCCCAATTTATCATCAACCCTGTTATAGCCTCAAAATCCTCGATTTGTGCTTTAATCCTATCCATTGCCCCCTCCGGATGCTTCACCATTAATAATGTATCATCTGCATACATACATACTTACTTTATTACCCATTATCCCTTCTATACTTAAATCCTCCCTTATATTTTTAGCCAAGATTTCCATTGCCATGATGAACAAGATAGGGGACAAGGGACAACCCTGTCTAGTACCAGCCTCCAGCTTTACCTCATCTGTAACCTCATCATTAACTCTAATCCTAGCAAACCCTTTCTGATATAACAAATCAATTACCCTTCTAAATCTATCCCCAAATCCATAGCCATTAACTATTTCCTTGATCAAAGACCATTGTAGCGAATCAAATGCCTTAAAAATATCTAAAGATATTAACCCCACCTTTTCCTTCGTTTGATTAACGTTGTCAATTAGATCTAACACCCTCCTAGTCAAAACAGCCATGTGCCTTCCTTTTAAAAAACCTACTTGATCAACATTTATATATTCTCCCATAAATTTATTTAAGCGATTAGCCAATATTGCTGTGAAGATTTTGGCATCTTGATTTATAAGAGAGATTGGTCTATAGGATTCCACTTTTCCCAAATTTTTCCCCACTTTTGGCAGCAGAACGATAATAGTGCTATACCACGAAGTCGGTATTTGTCCACCATCTAAAATGTAATTATATAGCTTTACCAACTTTGGCACCACAACATCTTTGAATTCCTTATAAAACTCGGACGAGAGTCCATCATCTCCCGGAGCTTTCCCCAGCTTCAGACCGCTGATTACTTCCTTCACCTCTTTCTCTGAAACTTGTTCTTCCATTTTGTCCCAATGATCCTGCTTTATTCCACTCCCTAATTGCCTTTCCAAAATCCCTTTAAGCTTCTCCACATCTATCTCTTTTTTGCATATAATGCTTGATAAAAATCCTTCACAATTTTGCATTTATCACTAGCTTTATTACACCTTATTCCTTGTTTGTTGACCAAAACCTCAATTTCCCTTTTTTCCTTTTTAACTTTGGCTGCTCTTGCTAGTAATCTTGAATTCTTATTGAAAAATTCAAAATACTCTCTTTTTAGATATATCAGATCTCTTTTTACTTTTTCTATATCCTTACCCAATAACTCTGCCTTCAATCTTTGTAATTTAGCAAATATTTTTTATCCTTGTTTTTTGAATGTTCTTCCTGTAGTTGTTTTATTTCCTTTTCTTTTTCCTCCTGTGCTGCCTTATACAATCTGTATTTGTTACTTGCTAACTTTATACTTTCCCCTCTAAACACCGACTTCATGGCATCCCAAACCACATTAAAATTTACCTCCCCATTATCGTTGCACTGCCAAATTTCCATCCAACTTCCCATAATTTGATCTTTACATTTTTGGTCTTTGAATAGATTGGGATCATATCTCCAACTTCTTCCTCTCCTACTATCCTTTCATATCCTCAGTTCCAAAAACACTTTAGCATGATCTGATTCCTTAAAAATTCCTACTTCAATACCCCCGATACTTTTAACCAAATTTTCCGTTAAAATACGTAATCTATTCTGGAATAGGACCCATGAACATGTGAAAAATAAGAATATACCCTTTCCGACCTCTTAACCTCTCTCCAAGAATCCTTCAGCCCCAGCGCAACCATCCAGTTATCGAGAACATTCCCTTTCATACCTGCTCCACACCTTGCTAAATTTGTACAATCTAAATTTGACCTAATCAAATTAAAATCTCCAGCCACAATCATCTTTACCACTTTTTCTAAAACCACAATTTTACGAACTTTTTCTAAAAATTCCACTTGATGTTCATTTGGAGCATAAATATTCACCAAAAGTATTTCCTCATCATCAATTTTCCCTCTCACTATCAAATACCTGCCCTCCTGATCCACAATACTTTTTGTTATCTCAAATCCTAATCTCTTAGACATCAAAGTTGCGACTCCTCTCGCTTTTGAAGTGCCAAACGCCATTTCATAGTGTTGCATCCACCCCAAAGAAATCTTATTTGTATCCTTTGACTTTTGATGCGTTTCCTGTAAGAACACTATATCGGGTCTATCCTTCTTCAATGCCAACTGTAAGCTCCGCCTCTTAAGAACGGAACCTGTACCTTTTACATTCCAGGTTAATACCTTAATACTACTCATAATCTGTTACCATTTCACCTTCTCTAATTTCCAAACTCTCCATTAGGCGTGCTACCACCAACCCCCTACCCTCAAAAAGAAAAAATATACAAAAAACACACAATATCACTCTCCCCACTTTTTCCAGAAAAAAAGCCGCCTTCGATATCCAAAGAGGGGAGAGGGGGAACATGGAAGATGTGCGTAGGAGTTAATGCATCGTGCCACCACATCTTTCCACAATCTTAGATATAAAGAATTGTTGCATCAACACTTATTGCTCACTGTTCCTTACTTGCCTCCTCCTCCACCATGATCAATGACAACTCCTCCTCCTCTCTCCCCTGCTGTGCCCCACCCGTAGCACCACCAGCATCCGCCCCCTCATAATCTCTTCTTATGGCCCCTGAATCCAGCAAATCTTTTCTAAGAGTTAGCCACTTCTCCGAACCCGCTTTAACCAAATCAAGCAGACACAAATACTCCAATGGGTCGGTCCTCTCATCAATAACTTGCATTTTTTTTCAAAAAAAAAAAAAACGCAATTGCTGTGGAAATATCCAATTGTACCTTGCACCTTTAGTCATCAACAGTTTGGTTACCGGTTTCATCTTATACCTCCAAGCTCTTTCCTTAATCAATTTTCAGGGCGCCAGAACCTGCTTGTTTAAAAAAAGCCATTACTCTAAGTTTGTCACCCCAATTTGCAAATTTAACCAAAACATTTCTTTGGACCACTTTCCCTCTTCTTGAGCCCACCCTGTATGCACTCACAATGTCTTCCTGTACAAATTCCTTTCCCATACTTAAATTGTTTAACCACTGGACCACCCTCTCTCTTAAGAGGTCTGGCATCCGTTCAACCACGTGACATATAACAATATTCTGTTTTCTCATCATATCTTCCATAGCATCAATCCTTTTTTCCTGTTCCTCCATTTTAACTTTATTCTCCCTCACCCCCTCCTGAGTCCCCTTTATTTGATTTCTCATAACCTCCACCTCATTTTGAACCAACTTCACATTTCCTTCTATTTTTTGCAAATTTAATTCTACTTTTTTGTTAAATCCATAACAGATGCTACCACCTTATCTTGCTTTTTCAACATTTCATTTCTGTCTTTCACTCTTCCATCTTTTCCATCTTCTGAAACAATTTACCATTTTCCACCATAATTTGGGTTTGATCATAAGGTTCAGGTGGTGGTGATGACGACGGGGGGACCTCTTCCGTTGGTAGTTTTTCCTTTCTCTTTGATTTCACCACAGGCTCCTCCTCCTTTGCTTTTCCTCTTGTGCCCTTATCCATGATAACGTCCACTGAAAGGTCTAATGCTGCAATGCACTATATAGTTATTAAACACTCCAATTGAGCCTGGTCCAATGCAGCCAAAGCTGCCAGCAATCCTTTGAATATAGTATAACCTAGTTAATGGAGAAGAGCCAGCACATCAATTGTTGTAATCCACAAGAAGCAGGAAGCAGGAACCAAACAACCAGTAAGTATTTGTAATCCAACGGAGCCAACCACCAAAATCAGCCACTAAACATGCCCAGTATTTTCAGGGAGCAAATGCCCCAATATATCCACTTGTATCAGCTCAGCAGGGGAGAGAAAGAGAAAGGAGAAAAATTCCCAAGAAAAAATTAAAAGCTATAATCCACACAGTGAAGGAGTAAAAAAGAAAAAAGTAAATCCACTCTTAGGGCAAACGAAACAAAAGCCCTTTTCCCAGCGGCTGTGACGGCTTCAGGCTTTAAGGGGGAAGCCCCTCCTCCTTCTTCTTCCCCAACTCGGCAAACTTTTTTTAAAAAAGAACCACTCTTCTTTACTTCAGCCTCGGCTTCAAAATGCTGAGAAGACTAGCGCCCCAAAACCAAACACTTTTCTTCAATAGCCACTTCCACACACCTCAAATCAATCTGCAGCTCCCCTGCATCTCTCAAAAGCCATTGTCCAAAAAGCAAACTCCACTTTCGATTTCCAGGATCGCCGCCATTATCTCCTAGTACAACACTCCTCTATTCTCTTCTGCCGACTCTTGCCACCTCCAATCACTTCAGGGCAAAACAATCCGCTGCCACCTCAAGCTCCCATCAATATATATATCAGTTGTTTAACTCACTTTCTTGCTGGTACCACTTTTATCGGTTCACCACCGTCTCGCCGGTCCCATTCTCAGCTCCTCGGTCAGGAGAAACCGTGGCTTCCTTCGCTTCCTCTCCCGCCGAGGATACCTCCCGAACTTCGACCGCCCTGCAACAGCTTTTCCCACCAGGCAAGAAGGAGACTTATCGCCACCAAAATACCTCAGTAATTTGCCTCGTTAATTCCTTATTCTCTTCAATTACCACATTGATAAGCGCGAGCGCATAAATCAAGATGTTACTCGCCGGCCATCTTAGCCATGCCCCCCCCCCCCAGCAAAGATGTTAAGGTGGTTATAAGTGAATAAAACTTTGTGCAGGCATTGCTGTGCCTGACCCTGGCTTTTCTCCTCCCTTTATGTTTGTTTTTTGATGTAGGACTTTCACCCATTTGACAATGGCTTGTCCCTGGGGATTGTATGGAATGCCAAATGTGAGCTTTACATCCCAAGTTGCTAGGAATGTTGCTAGCTGTTTGGAACTATAAGCTGGTGCGTTATCAGTCTTCAAGTGGCTTGGTTTGCCCATGGCCACGAAGCATGTCAAGAGATGTTTCTCTACATGAGTTGCAGCTTCTTCTTTCTGGGCCGTGGCCCAGGCATATACTGCCATCTCCCAAACTGTGTGATCAGTGTGACATCCATCTGCCAAGTATGGTTAGGTCCCGTCCCTCATGGGTTAACCCCCACGAGGGCCCCCCCAATGCTCCTGCGCATTGCAGGCAGGAGCGCATGATTCCTTGTGCTTGCGACAATGGCAGGTTAAACTACCGTGCTAGCGCTTTGGCATTTTAATAGAAAAATGCATGGCTTTGGATTGGGGTCGTAAAAATGCCCCAGACTAATTTCTGGTGAGTTTCCTTAGCGGCCGCATCAGCCCTGCTGTTGCCCTCTGAAATGGGACCAGGTAATTCCTGGTGGCTCCTAATGCACTTCTCTGTGATGCCGCAGGTGAAACTGCATGGTCAAACATAGGCTCAACAAATTCTTGTCTATGGCGGGAGTAATGCCAGCTCCCGGTAGACTGTGCATCAAATTTCTAACATACTGACTATCTGTGATGATGTTTAATGGCTCCCTGGCAAACGTTTTCAAAGCAAGGTTCACTGCTGCCAGCTCCGCTCTCTGTGCTGATTTCTGCAGAAGTGTCAGCAGCGTTTTCCAAGCCTTTTCTTCATCCCATTGGTGAATACTGTCTTGGCTCCCCGGATGGGAGTCAAGGACAGCATCTCCTGCAACCTGATTGTCTGAGTCTGAAGTGAGACTAGTCTGGGGTCCTTAGGCAAATGGTATGCCAGGCTCCCCGTGAACCCTTCTAATGCAATGGGTAGGGTGTCTCCCAGCTGCATTAGTTGCTGCATCTGCTCTTTGTTGAATGGCATGACTATCTTGGCCAGGTCGTGTCCTGAAATGTCCCTTGCTCTCAGCCTCCCCTTATGAATTACTGTGGCTACCAATTTCTGCAGAGGAACGATGTTCCTGGAGAAGGTGTTCGGTAGATACACCCATTCCATGATCCCCCCCCCCCCGCTCGAATCTATACCTAGCGCTCCTATGAACATGGTCTCTGTTCTAATGACGTACAGATTTAGCATGGGGACGTGTGGCCCCTCGCTAATCCTGTCTACCCATTGGTGGCTGAGAATGCTGTTTACTGCCTGTAGCATTTGCTTAGCCTCGCGCAGAATGTGTATCTGGTCGGCTGGCTGCTTTCCTTGGGTTAGCAGTGCGAAAATTGGTTTTAAGAGGTTTTAAGAGGTCTGTGTCTATTTTAAAATATGGCCTTGCCCAATTAATGTTCCCTAAAATTTGCTGGAGTTCTACTAGCATGACTGTGTCCTTGATATTGATCTTAGGCAGGACTGGCACTGCAAAAGATCGGAGCAGCCGGTGCCCTAGGTAAGAATAGTGCTCAGCTCTCTAAACTTTCTCAGGGGCTATGACTAATCCTTTTTCCTCCAGTGTGCTCTGGAGGTCTTGAAATACATCGCTGTCTAATTTGGGTGCTGCGGTCAGTATGTCATCCATGAAATGGCAAACTAAGACTTTAGGGTGAAGGTTCTGGAACCTCTCCAAGGCCTCCTGGACATAGATTTCGCACAGGGTTGGCAAATTGAGCATTCCCTGTGTCAAAAATTTCCACGCGAACCTTCGAGTTGGCTCCTTATGGTTAGTGACTAGCACTGTAAATGCAAACCTTTCCCTGTCCCTAGGGTCTAAAGGGATGGTGTAAAAACAGTCCTTTAAGTCTACGATCAGGATCTCCCACCCTTCGGGGATCATGTTGGGATTGGGGGTACCGCCCTGAAGCGGTCCCATGGGCTGAATGCACTTATTGATTTCCCTTAAATCGGGAAGAAGTTGCCACTTTCCGGACTTCTTTTTTATGACAAAAATCGGTGAATTCCAGGGACTGGTGGATGGTTCTATGTGTCCCGCATCTAGCTGCTCTTTAACGAGCTGCTTTAAAGCCTCTAACTCTTCACAAACTATCGGCCATTGTTCCACCCATACCAGCTCATCGGTTAACCATTTGAGCGGCAGGGCCATTACCCGGAAGGTAGGGTGGCGTGATACTGTTGTAGAATGTCTCTCCCCAGAGGTTGAAGGGGACATTTAGGATGTGTGGGCATATTACTGCTGTGCCATCTGCCACATTTAATTAATTTAATTTAATTTTCATGCTTATATACTGCCCACTCAGGTGCAACCCGACTCAGGGCGGTTTACATGGCAGATAATAGATACATAATAATACAATAACACAATAATAATACAGTAACACATCTCCAAAGGCACAGTTACAAAACACAAACCATAAAATATACAATTCCATTACAGCAAAAGAAAACAAACAATATTAGAAATACAAGATCCATAAAACACAGTATAACAGCAATAGCAACAATGTGATCAATATAATCAAAGGATATAATTTCAAAAAAACCAAAAAAATACAGAAATGCAATAAATACATAAGCAGCAATAGTAATACAATAATTAATCAAAAAATACAGTTAAAGAGATCAATACAAAATACATACATAGGCCAGAGGGACACAAAAGGAAAGTCCTCAATTTCAACTGCACAGCAGTCGCAAGTAGCCCAAGAACCCCCAGAACAGTGTAAGAGTTCCACGGCAGGCGGGAATCCCTCCTTGCACCGGCGGTGATGGTGTCCTTTTCACCCCTCCGACCAGGCATGGTCTGGAGGGGACGACGGGCACAGGTGGCCCCAATCCCCTGGAGCGATGTTGGAGCTCCGGGGTGGGTGGGAATCCCTCCTCGCACCGGCGGCGTCGGCGTCCTTTTCACCCCTCAGACCAGGCATGGTCCAGAGGGGGCGGCGGGCGCAGGTGGCCCCAATCCCCCGGAGCGATGTTGGAGCTCCGGGGTGGGTGGGAATCCCTCCTCGCACCGGCGTTGTCAGCGTCCTTTTCAGCCCTCCGACCAGGCATGGTCTGGAGGGGGCGGCGGGTGCAGGTGGCCCCAATCCCCTGGAGCAATGTTGGAGCTCCGGGGTGGGCGGGAATCCCTCCCAATCTCAGCTCCTGAAGGCTTCCTGAACTCCTCCTACCCCCCCCCCCACATCTGAGACTGCCTCGATTGCCCACTCATCGGGCCATAATTTCTTACTAATTACTGTGACATCTGCTCCCGTGTCCAACAGACCATCAAAAGGCCTTTTATTCAAAAATACCTTAATGACAGGTTGCTGTTTCCACTCTATCTTCTGTTCCACTGTCACTATGATCTGGTATCCTTCTATTGCCCCTTCCTCTCTCTAGTGGTCTGTTGACCTGAATCCTGACTTTCTTCTGATCACTTCCTTGCCCCCACCTGGCAGATGATACGGAACCATGATCAATTGTGCTACTGTTGCTGATTGTCTGGGGTAGGTGTGTCCATAACTGGACTTTGATGATGCCGGTGTAATCGGAGTCTACGAAGATCCCTTTCTTCCCTGCACTGCTTCGAGGCAAGACTAACACTACTATTTGGACTGGGGCTAGAGACACGCCCACGGCCCGGTTTCCCGAATTCGGGCAGAGACGACCCCAATGAAAGCTGTTGTGGCATATTGGGCACTGGGTGGATGGTGTGGCTGGGCAGCCCACAGAAGGGCCACCTCCCCCTTTGCGGGGCTGCTTTGACCTGCACTCTCTAGCAAAATGTTCCATCTTGCCACACTGGTAGCAAGCTCCCTTGGGCTGGTTCCCCCCTTGCACGGCCGCTGCTATCAGCCCCATTTTATAGGAGTCTGTTCCAACATCCGCGCAAGCCCTGATCATATCGGTGAGCATCAAATCAGTTCTGTGACCCATTGCCTGCAAAATTTTGTGGCAGTTGAGGTTGCCATTGTCTTTGCCAGCTTCATCATAAGCTCCTCTTGGGCCTCCAGGTTGTCTATCTGTATGCTAATCGCTTCCTCTAGCCGGTTAATGAAATCCATGTAGTATTCCTGCACTTCCTGTTTGATGGTAGTATAATTCTTAGCGCCCTTGCCAGTGGAGAGTACCTTGAGGTATGCCTTGAAGGTGACCTCAGAAGCCAGCTGGAGCATGGCTGCTGGCAGGATGGACTGCGGCTGGATGGTATCGAACTGTCCTGAGCCATATAGCTGCTCGGGGATTACTGCTCCTCTCATCCTGGCAGCCCTAGCCTGAGCTTCTAGCCGGTACTCGCTGTCCCACAATAGGTACTGGCTGGGGTTCAGCATCATCCTCATTGTGACCTTCCTATCATGAGGGATGAGCATGGTGGATTACCACAGCTGCTGGAGCATGCCCCTTGTGAATCTGCTTTGGAGCCCTGTATCTGTGATTGCTTTGCGGATCTCCGCAAGCAGCTTGTATGGAATAGGCGTGTATACCACCAGCTGATCACCCATGATGGCATCCATCTCTAGGTGGACTGGGCACAGCATCTGAAGCTCGGCCAGTTCTGTGGCCGGCAATTCCCCCTTGCACAACTCTTCCTCTACCATTAGCTGGAAGGTACTCTTATAATTAAGGTCTGGGCTGGCAAAAACCATTGTTCCTGCCCTATCTCGGAGCCTTATGTGTATTGACTCTGGGTGCCTAGCTTGTCCGCTATCTGGTGTGTCTTATTTGCCCATCTTAATCTGCAGCCAGAAGCGGAGGATTGTGTGTTTCCACTAGAGTCATCATCTTGGTTTTTACCCCGTTTTTATTGTAGCCATCAGCCAAGGCTTTATGATTCACCCCCAAACTAACTAACTAGCCCACACTCCAATTGCCTTTCCTGCCAAGCCCGGTTGATCCCCGGATCTGTTGAAGGCCGAGCAAACCCCTGGGGAAAGGTTTGGCCAATTATTCCCACGGGCAACCCACACTACTGTACTACAATGCCCATTGTTCTGACAAACCTAACTTGCCACATCTCTGTTGGCCTTCCTCTGGGCAACAAAGATATTTAAACTTAGACAGGACTTTGGCTCATAAACTGACATGGTTTCAGCTGGTTGCTTTTGCTGACCTTTTACTGGCATTGTTCTTATCTTTTTAATTATGCCATATTGCTGCTTTGTTACATTTTACTGTATTTGTTTCCAGCTAGCCAAGTTAGTGAGTTGTAGCAAAACTAACAGGGATCCTTGTGACACTCAGTATTTACTTCCCAAAACCTGCCGCTTTTAATTCCCAAGCATGTTGATATACATTGCCCCACCATCTTCTCTGAGCCCATTAGCCATGGGATAAGATGTCAATGGGAAAGAAAACTGGGACTACACCAACTGATGTATTGTTTTATAGTAAGAAATCCACACGTCCCAAGAGAATAAACAAGTTGCACTAAACCAGTGGTTCTCAACATTTTAAAGTTGCAGGCTGGACCACGTCCCCTCAGACAGTTGAGTGGGCTGAACTGGTGGTTTTCCCTACCATAAACGCTGCCATAAAATGTGTCTGTCGTAAATGTTTATGGCTGTTGTAAATGTGTCTGCTCCCACTTGCAGTGGTGACAGTGATGCGAGCCACATAAAATGTGGCCATGGGCCCGGGCTGGTCCACGGGCCATAGGTTGAGAACTCTTGCACTAAACAGTAAAGACAGAGAATGAAGTAAACAACATGGTCAATAGAATGTTCTTGTTTTTTGCATGAGGTAGGTCAGTATTAAAACTTTTGAGGAATCTTCTGTCAACTAACATTTCATTGGAATACCAAGTACTATGACCAGTTTAATAAAGCTATGTTGTGATTAAACACCAGAGTAAAGAATTTGGTTTGCCAGTGAAGAGGCCTTCATGCTTCTGTGCATGAGCAGTAGTTAATCATCTACCATTTCATTCATTTATGAACTACCTCAAAGAACAAGGTGGAGAGTTGCATTGAAGCTTTAAAGGAGCTGCTGCTAGATGCTGTTAGGTGATCGTTGAATTCTTTTGGGTCCATTATGAAGCACCTAAATGACAAAAACTGCTTCCAGGCAATTTAAAGCCATGCTACTTAAAAAGTGTGTGTTTGTTACCATGTTGTGTGTGTGTTTCCTGCTACAGTTTAACTGAGCATCTATGTGTATTCCACTTACAGAATTGCTCTCTCCTGCTGCTGAGTATTTGTGTCTCTACTGATTATGTGATTAACTCTGTGTAGTTTAATAACAGAGTAGGCACTGGTGTTACTCATGAACAATTAAAAATGCTTTAACTGATTTTGTTTCTGGGAGCTATCACTTTGCCTCTTTATGGCTGAATGCATACATAAGTAATTCAGTCCCATATACAAAATTGCACCTATGGAGATGATGATATGAAAATTTCTGAAGTTCTCTTAGGACCGAGAACATCTTATCTCCTGGCAATTTCTGTTTGTTCCATGATCCTTACCATCATTAAGTGTCAAAAAAGTTTTTGCTCAATCAGCAGATCATTGCAATATTAAAAACAGTATTAATAAAATGTTGAAACAAAATAATCACATAATTTTAATGTCAGACTATTGTCATTAAGTAGTGAACTGTCATCAATGCATGAGTGGGGAAGATGTCATCATTTTTCTCCAGTTACCATTACCTAACATCTGTCTGAGTGCCAGGGTGGTGTAGCCGGGAGAGTGTCAGATTAGAACACATGGAATCTGGATGTGGAAACTCACTGAGGGGTTTGCAGAATTAAACCATATCTTGGACATAAACCATAATAGTCAGAAGTGAACAAAATTGGTCAGAAGTGACTGGAAGATGCATAACAACAAGAAGATCCAATTACCTAGTGATATGTGGTGGCAAAACCATGTGGCAGGCTATAGATTTAAGCTAAGAGGAGATCTTTTCTCAGCAATCGTATAGATGTTCTCAACAAACCACCTTCTTTCATTTCATATGGCTAATGATGGCAGTTGAGCAACCTCTCTGCAGTAGGAAATGTAGGACAGGTTCAGAAGTCTTCCAATGTATCACTCTTAGCTATTCCCTCTTACAAAATTATATACTGACCCTAGATCAGTGATGGCCAACCTTGGCACCCCAAATGTTCTTGAACTTCAATTCCTAGAAGCGTTGATCAGCAGATGTGTTGACTTGGGCTTCTGGGAATTTAAATCCAAGTACACCTGGAGTACCAAGGTTGGACATCACTGCCCTAAATCTTGTTGTACAACTTTACTCCACACAAGACTAATGACATAATTAGCAATAACCTTTGATAGTTATTTATGAAATTCTGATTCCTTTATCTTCTCGATTCCAGATTTTGAGGCTCCCCAGAGAGTCCTTTTTTGTCCTGGGGAAGCTAATGGAATTCCCAGGAATGGTGTAAAGATGGCTTTAATGTCTGAAATTTGTCACTGGTGTTCCTAGTACCAAGTGCGGGGCTGGCAGTGGTAATTTCCAGATATTAACCCATCCCATTATCAAGCTCTCAAAAGCTTCCTCGGGGCAAAATAAAAAGTATCCCCAGTGAGTGTCCAAAACAGAAGCTGAGGAACTGAACACTTTTAATTAGTAATAAGAGGTTGTGGCTGATGCAGCATAACTTTATGCTACTGTATCTCAGCCACTAAATTGTGAAAAGCCTTTATTCCAATAGTTATGAAATTGTGTTCTCAGCCCATAACTCACAGAAGAAAACAAAACATGCATATTTCATGGTGGCATGAAAAAACCAACCCTATCCTTTCAAGACTTTAAGAAATGTGGTCAGTTAAATACTGTGGTAACCCCACATTACTGGGGATGAATGGACTGCTGAAATTGTGGTTGGGTCTATTTCTTACAATGCCCACAAAGCCTTCCAAACATGATAAGAAACTCTTCAACTTTCATTATGTCTGACGAAGTGGATTTAAAATACAGCAGTTAGTCTTTCAAGTGCCACAATGTTTTTGGACTTTTTGTTTTGTTTACTCTCTGATAAACCTTCATTATGTTTCCAAAGGTATTTTATGATGTTTATAAACAATTATGTTGAAAATCACATTGACAACTGATTTGAGTTGGGAAATGACCTAAAAGTAATTTGTGTGTGAGAGTGAGTGAGTTGAGTGAGTGAGTGGAATCAACCTTTCAATATTTCTAGAATCAACCTTTCAAGATTCAGACAGAAAATTCTGATCTGGGTTGGTTGCAATACTTTTGGTTCTGAAACTTGGACTTCCTCATATGCCAACTGTTCAAACATTTACGAATCTATATGTCTTTCCTTTCCTAGGTTCTATTAAGCAACAAGATTGCATAGCTGGAAATGAATTAGAGTTAATTGTGTTAAATGGGAAGACTATACATCCCATGTGCCAGTGGGTAAAAATGTAAAATTGAATATTTTTGGGGTTTTATTTCTAAAGAAATAGTGTGTAATGAATCAAAATGGAGCCTTTGCTTTAGTGAGTTAAAGTAGTTATTGAGTTCTTTGTTCCCTGAGCAGGAGGTGAAGGAAGCCTGGGAAATGGCCTTCAAGCCAGGTGACTATTAGTTTACTTTGGGAAATAGTAAAAATGGGCTGAAACTGTGAGAATGGAATTAGGAATGATGGACACTGTATGCTGTGATTTTATTGGTTGATATCCAGGAAGAGGTGGAATGAAAGATGAAAATATGTCCACACTGGCTGGGGGCTTGTGGCAAGTGTCGCCTATAAAAATATTATCCAGTACTATCAACCCAAAGCTTCTTGGGGGTTTCATACAGTTCTGCTAGCTGAGACCTTTAACTGGAGCTTTTGGGGTGTGAGTAAGCTCTTTGAGTACAAAGAGCACATACTTTCTCTAAGCTGTAGTCACCTTTAAGTAAAAAACAAAAAACAAAACTATCCACAGAACTCTTTGGATTTACCTTTTAAAATAATATACTAAGAAGATTATGTACTAAGAAGACGATGTCTGGCCGGACATCCTGCTATGGTAATGGAGTAGACTGTACAACTGGTGACTCAATGCCAAGTGTTGGGGAGCAGTAAATAACCTGATTCCCTAAAGGGTCCAATGGCTACAGGTGGATGTACCCCTTTAGGTGGGGTGATGGCCCCCTCAGTGGAGGCAATGCCACTGGAAACCATCATATTGGGCCCAAAGGCAAAATGAGTGGAGGAGGAACCATTCTGATTTCCAATGTTCATGGAGGCAGAAGAAGCCATGCCAGATGGAATGGCTGTGAAGGCGCACCTTGTCAATATCCTCAAGGCTGTGGCAGTCCATTGCAGTCCTGATGTCAAATCCTGCATGTCTCATTTCAGCCGTGCCACAGGAGATGGCTCTGTGATCGTGGTGTGTGGGTCACTTCATGGCAAGCTGTGATCCACCTTAAACAAATTCAAAATGACATTTTTCCTGTTTGCCATTCTTCTTTCATCCATCAACTGTGAAAATGATTTTCAGGGAAAAAAATGTATGCACAGACATGAGTAGCAGCCAACGATGATGACTAAGAAGATTTAAGTGAGCTTGAGTGGTTTTCAGATGTCAGCATGAACTCCAGAATTTACATAGGCAAATACAGAAAGAAAGCATTGGAATTCAGCTACCAAAGGCCTTCTATTTATGATAGAGGATATGAATGACCACTGGTGAAACAAGAAGGTACACAAGCAGCAATATTTCACACATCTTCCTTCTTCCTGCACATGACAGGGGTGGGCAACACAAATGTGGCTGGAATGTAACTGCCAATAGCCATAGATTGCATAGCCAGTTGAACTGAAAGATGTTGGGAGTCACAGTTTAATTTAATTTAATTTAATTTAATTGTCACATTTATATACCGCTCACTTGGCCAAAGCCAAATCAGGGCGGTTCACAATAAAAATTAAAAAAACACATGTTAAAAACAGTTAAACCTAGCCACCCCCTAAAAACAAGGGGTGCAGGATCTAAAGGCACCATGGGGAGGAGTTCTTCTACACCAACCACCCAATGGAGGTTACCCTTCCACCTGCACCCCACACTTGACCCGCCAGCCAGGTTTTAAGTTCTTTCCTGAAAGGCAGCAATTCCGTCCGGAGACGTAGCTCTGTTGGCAGGAGGTTCCAGAGGGCCGGTGCAGACACAGAGAAGGCTCTCCTCCTTGTGCCAGAGAGGCAAGCCCCCCTGACTGATGGCACAATTAGAGAGCCCCTCCGGTCTGCTCTGGTTGGACGGACAGACGTCCTCAGGGTGATGCGGTCTCTTAGGTAACCCGGCCCACTACCTTATAGGGCTTTAAAGGTCAAAACCAGCACCTTGAATTGCACCCGGACACAAACTGGCAACTAGTGCAGCTCCCGGAGCAGTGGCAAAGCACGGGCATAACGCCCACACCCCATCACCACCCGGGCTGCCGCATTCTGTACCAGCTGTAGCCTCCGAATGGTTGTCAAGGGCAGCCCCATGTAGAGCGCATTGCAATAATCTAGTCTGGAGGTGACCAGAGCGTGAGTGACCATGAGCAAGAAGTCCTGGTCCAGGAGTGGGTGCAACTGGAGAATCACCCGAAGTTGGGTGAAAGCCCTCCTGGTCACAGCCGCCACCTGTTCTTCTAGCAGTAGCCGCGAATCCAGGAGGACCCCCAAGTTGTGCACCGGGTCTGTCTGGGGCAAAATAGCCCCATCCAGAACCAAAGATGGTAGCTCCCGGGTTAATGCAGGACCCCTTATCCATAGCCACTCAGTCTTGCTGGGATTCAGTTGTAGCCCGTTAGCCCCCATCCAGACCCCAACAGCTTCCAGGCACCTGGAAAGGACTTTGACGGCATCACTGGGGTCCCCATGGGCCGAGATGTACAACTGAGTGTCATCCGCGTACTGATGGTACCGCACCCCATGGGAACGAATGATCTCACCCAGCAGCTTCATGTAGATGTTAAATAGGAGAGGAGAGAGCACCGAGCCCTGAGGCACCCCCCATTTGAGGGGCCTAGGACTGGACCTCTCACTCTCCAACCACAATGACTGGGTCTGACCCCTCAGAAATGAGGAAAACCAGGACCACACAGTGCCCTGGATTCCCAATCTTCGGAGCCGTTCCAGAAGGATACCGTGGTCAACGGTATCGAAAGCCACTGAGAGGTCAAGAAGAGCAAGGACGGATGGGTGACCACTGTCCCGCTCCCGCCAGAGATCATCCAGCAGTGCGACCAATGCCGTCCCGGTACCATATCCAGGCCTGAATCCTGACTGAAAGGGGTCCAGGTAATCCGCTTCATCCAGTACCCCCTGCAGCCGACGCGCCACTGCCTTCTCCAACACCTTCCCTAAAAAGGGGAGGTTGGAGACAGGCCTATAGTTGTTTAGGACAGCTGGGTCGAGGCAAGGTTTCTTCAGGAGGGGGCGCACCAAGGCATGTTTTAAAGGTGCAGGAAACACCCCCTCCCGCAATGATGCATTGATCATAGCCCCAACCCAGCCACCTGTCACCGCCTTGGAGGCTTTCACCAATCAGGTGGGACAGGGGTCCAATGGGCAGGTAGTGGCGCGCACAGCTGCAAGGAGCCTGTCCACTTCATCAGGGGCAACTGGATCAAACTGGTCCCAGATGGTATGGCAAGACTGTGCTCCAGCTCCCTCCGGACTCTCCCCATCCACGCCAGTTCAGGAACATCTGGAGGGCCACGCTTTTCCTATTTGTGATGTTCATCATTGCCATGGTAGCACATTTCAGGATTCAGGCCAAAGCTTGCCCAACACATTTTGCTGCCTGGGGCAGAATACTAAATATTACCCAATACTATTACACATGCCGAGTCAAAGTACATAGGATCTAAGGTTACTGACATTATTTTGGCACGTGGAGTTGCTCATACTCAGATTAGACATACAATAGTAATTCCTGACTAAAAAATTTCACCCCACTTCATAGCACCCAGAATTAGTTGCCTGGCATAGCAATCTTACCCTGCTTCATCATAGGACTCATCCTGGCACTAATGCCACATGGGGTAGAAGGGAAACTAATGTTGTCCTGGAATTCTGCACTACTTCATGCTTATCTTGCTCCAAAGGCTTTGCTCTGGAGCAGCTTCCAACTGTGATGATGCTGTTGTCAGAAACTCTTCTCTTCAGGTGGTTTCATTTTGATAGTTTCACGTCTGGCCTAGACACAGAAGAGGGAGAGGACTGATTAGATTTTAAAATGTTATTTGGTAACTTTGTTGTGTATTTATTCTGCTAAATATATATAGGTTGTTGTTGTTGGTTTTTTTGGGGGAAACTATTTTGATTATTTTTATGGGACGTTCATGCTGGGGTATGACGTTATGACCATGCTATTGTGTCATTGGCTGTGTCAGTGGTGGTGTGGTTGGTTGGGCACAGTTTGAAACATTTCTTTTGCATTGTTGTTGTTTGCTCTGGCGAATGGGTGTCTGTGTGATACACAGCAAGTACCTGGTTGGCTGGCTGGCTGCTTCCTTGTTTTACCTAGGCCCAGAGGGCCTCTGTTTTGCTGGGTTGGTGGCACTTAATCATGTTGCTTTTTATAATGTAACAATGTAAAATCATACTTTAGTGTATGAGAGTCAAGACACAGGAAACAACCAAGGGCTGGGTTAACTCAGGTTTATTGCATGGTGGACAGAGGGAACATGAGGTAATGGCGGACGAACAGCTCTATATATATGGTAGTAACATATTTGAATGTGGCTCCACGATAGCCCATTGGCTACTGCCCGCGTGACGTCATGGCGGGTCACGCCCTTCTTGTCCAGGTGTAGGTAGCGGCGGGAAACTTCCCGCGCTGCGGCCTTTGATGGGTTTGAACCAAGAGAGCTTGGACGCTCGCTGCTGCCAGCTGGTGGTCATTAGCTCGCGTCCTATTACAGGGTTTATAGTGATACAGCTGAAGGTTACATTGTTACTCATAGGCAAGGTTACATTGGTTCAGATACATTGATATCACATGTGGGAGGTTACACTGTTAGAACACAACACTCCTCCCCCCTAGGATGAGACGAAGTCTCTCAGCCAAGATGGCTTATTTCGAACACGCTGGGGTCTCGGCGCGGGCTGCCCTGCCCCGGCTTCGCTCCCTCCTCCTTGCTCCCCGGCTTCCTGCCCTGTAATGGGAGAGGATGACTTGTTAGTGGTTTGCCGCGGCTCTGCGGCTTTGTTGGAAGGTGTGTGCTTTGTTTGGGACGAACCGGGGGCACTGGGGGCTAACGAAAAACCCCTCTTCTCGCTTGGATGGGTGGGGGAACACTCCAAAAAAACCCCCCGGCTAGCAAACTCAAAATCAAAATCGAATTCGGGGGAAGCGGCAGCGGCGGCCGCACACTCCTTTTCCCTCTCCCCGGGCTCGGATAGAGCTGGTGTATCAAAAGGATATGAGTCGGGATCACTGCTTTCCCCCCTGGCTTTGGACTGGTGTCCTTCTTTGTCTCCCCCTTGGGCTAAACGGGTGGGGGAGAACCCTATCGCTGAATCTTGTTGCCGAGCCCCACTGATCGGCCCCTCACTCACTCGGTGCCTCAGTTGGTCAGCGTGCCTCCTCCAGAGGAGACCGGTGCTAGTTTCCACCCGATACGACACTGGTCCCGTCTGTTCTATTATTGTCCCTGGCACCCAGACTGGGCCTGCGTTGGCATAGTTCCTGCAGTGTACAGGATCGCCTACGCCGAAACCTTTCGAGACCGCTAAACCTATGTTCTTCCCTTTGTCCTCGACCCTCGACGGGTCCAACCTGGACAAGATCGTGGTCAGTTTCCTCCGCATCAGCAGCTCAGCCGGCGAGTATCCAGACGCTAAGGGGGTCACTCTGTACGCTAACAGAAATTGACAGACTTGGTGATTTAGATCTCCCGAGCCCATGCGCCGCAGCGCATCTTTTGTTGTGCGCACCAACCGTTCCACTTGGCCATTCGTGGCCGGGTGAAACGGCGCGGATGTGACGTGCCGAATTGCATTTGCCTCCATGAATGCCGCGAACTCAGCGGACGTGAAACAGCTAGCGTTATCGCTGACCAGAGTGTCGGGTAAACCGAACATGGAAAAGACCCTCCTTAGCTGGCGAATGGTAGTGGCGGAGGATGTGCTCTTTACCGGAATGACCTCCAGCCACTTTGAGTATGCATCCACTACCAGGAGAAACATGGTCCCTCGGAACAGGCCAGCAAAATCTACGTGCACCCTGGACCACGGTCCCCTTGCTGCGTCCCATTCCCTATGCGGGAGACGGGCTACCTCCGGTCGGGAGCACTGACATGCCTCACAAGTGCCAACCATATGCTCTATGTCGGCGTCCAGCTGGGGCCACCAGAAGTAACTCCGGGCCAACGCCTTGGAACGGACGATTCCCGGGTGGCTGACGTGCAGCAGCTTCAGCACCTTCGGTCGCAGGGACGTAGGAACCACCACCCGTTGGCCCCACAAAAGGCACCCCCTTTCTAGTGACAACTCTATTCGCTTTCGAAAAAATGGGTCGAATTCCGTGCTTGGGGATGACGCCGGCCACCCCTTCTGCACCCACGAGCATACTTTCTCCAGTGTTCTATCCTTTCCGGTCGCCCTGGCAATGTCGGCCGGTACTATTGGGGGTGAATCTAAGACCTCTATTAGCAATACCTAGCGGTCTCTTCCTACCCCTGCCTTCTGGTCGTCCGACAAGGGTAACGGCGACCGTGAGAGCGCGTCTGCATGGCTGATCTCCTTCCCTGGCCGGTATTCTAACTCATGTTGATATGCGTTAAGAAAAATAGCCCACCGCAGCATCCTCGGGGACAGGATCTGTGGCGTGGGCTTATTTGCAGTGAAGATTCCTAACAGGGGCTTGTGATCAGTAACGATCTTGAACGGGCGACCATACAGAAAATCGTGAAATTTTTTGGTTCCCGCTACTATCGCTAGTGCCTCCCTGTCGGTCTGTGCGTAATTCCGCTCTGCTTGGGACAGGGACCTTGAATAAAACGCTATCGGGGCCTCCCTTCCGTCGTTCAACACGTGGCAAATCACCGCCCCCACCCCCACCGGGGATGCGTCGCAGACTAAAACTACTGGCCGTTTGGGATCGAAATGAGTCAGGATTGCCTCGGATGTTAGGAGTTGCTTTAACTCTGTGAACGCTCTCTCTTGCTCGTCACCCCACAGCCATTTTTCCTCTTTTTTAAGTAACCGATGGAGCGGCTCGGCAACAGACGCCTTCCGTGGAAGGAAGGTATGGTAGAAATTGAGAAGCCCCAGAAACGACTGTAGCTCGGTTTTGGAAGTGGGGCGAGGAGCTTTCTTGATGGCGGCTACCTTAGATTTGGACGGCCTAATTCCCTCGGGCGTGACACGGAACCCTAAAAACTCAACCTCTGTTTCGAAAAATACACATTTGTCTTTTCTCAGTCGCAGCCCCGCTTTCTCGAACACAGTCAGAACTTTATCCAATCTGTGAGCCAGCTCGGCCTTACTTCCCCCCGTTATCAACACGTCATCAAAATATGGCAACACCCCCTCCAGCCCCTTAAGGAGGCGTTCCACGAGCGACTGAAAAAGGCCAGGTGCCGAGTTCACGCCGAACTGTAACCGCGACACCTGGAACGCCCCCTTATGTGTAACTATTGTTTGTGCCGCCGCTGTGGCGGGGGTTACCGGGAGTTGCTGGTAGGCCTGTGCTAAATCGAGCTTAGCGAAACACTTTCCCCCATTCAGCCTGGCCAGAAGGTGGCTGACCACTGGCACCGGGTATGCATTAGGGCGGATTGCCTTATTAATTGTACACTCATAATCAGCGCAAATGCGCACCTCCCCGTTAGCCTTCAGTGCTGTTACAATTGGAGTCTCCCACTCCGCGGAATCCACAGGAACAAGAATCCCCTGACCCACCAGTTTGTCCAGTTCCGCCTCTATTTTGTCCTTTAGCGCGAACGGTACCCTGCGCGGTTTGAGTCTTATCGGGCGGACCTCCGGGTCTAGGTCGAAGGCTACAGGGGGTCCCTTGAACTTTCCCAGTCCACTTTTAAAAACGGCGGGGTGTGCGTCACACACCGCTTGTATTGGATCCTCGCCTACGGCATGCACCCCCCCTATGAACAGACCTAAAGGCTGAAACCACTGCGTTCCGAGGAGGCTACAACTTCCCCCTTTGAGCACCACTAGGGGAAGTTCCGCAGAATGTCTCTTAAAACGAACCCGGAATGTCCCGACCCCCAACACTGGAATGCTGTTCCTCTGTACGTCCCGTAGTGTGGCCCTCAACGCTTTAAGCTTGGGCCGCATGTGGGGGTCGATTCTCAAGAACTCTCTCTGGGGAATTATAGAATAGGAGGACCCCGAGTCAATTTCCATCCTAATAGGGGTCCCTTGTACTAGTACCTCAACGAAGTAATGGGCCTGTCCCGCAGACACGCTGAACACAGGAGCGTCGCCCTCGCTGTCGTCCGAGATGCGGCCCACGCCGTCCTGCTTCCTCGTGGTCCGGGCGCCATCTTTGGACCTCGCTGGACGGTCCGGTCTGGCCGAACGGTCTTGTGACTGTCTCCGGCCCTCTTTCCATTTCCTGCACGCCTTGGCGATGTGCCCCCGACGGCCGCAGTTGAAACACTCGGTTTTTCTGAATGGGCACCTCACGCGCTCATGGGCCGCTCCGCAACCATCGCAGCGGCGCCCTCCTCTTCGGACCTTCTGGACCTCCTCGCCGTCGCTGCTTTCCGAAGACGACTTCGAGGTCGGTCGGGTTGCATGCACCGACTGACCGGACTTTCCGTGCAACGAGTTTTCCGCTTTGCCGGCCCTCGGACGCCACTCACGCCACTTGTGCATCTCATCTACTCCAGCATTCGTGGATTCCGCGGCTTCCGCGGCCTCTACAACCTCTTCCAGTGTTGGTGGTGGCTCCTTGTTCATCAGGCTGTGCTGCACTTCCTTGTCCTTCAGGCCACACAGAGCTCCGTCCCTGAGGGCCATCTCTAGGAAGTGGTCCCATCTGCAGGGGGCGGCGGCTACCCTCATAGCCGTTACGAAGGCTTCTACCGACTCGTCCGGCGCTTGGACTCGCCTCCAAAACGCGCTCCGAGCGGGAAACATTGCCCTCGAGGGTCGGAAACGCTCACGCAGCAGTTTCATGATGTCACCGGCTTTGAAATCACTCATTTTCTTCGGTGCAAGAATGCCCACCAGCGTCCGCTTGGTCTCCATCCCAAGCATGCGGGTGAGGATGGCCCTCTTCCTTTCCTCGTCGTCTTCTTTGACTTTGAGTTCCACCAGTGCCGCCTGGAAGTCCATCTCAAAAAGCTCCCAGTCTTGCGGTTTGGTAATGTTGAACCCGCTCTGTGCCCTGGCTCCATGGGGATCCATTATCCCACCTTCGTCGCCAGTTTAGTGTATGAGAGTCAAGACACAGGAAACAACCAAGGGCTGGGTTAACTCAGGTTTATTGCATGGTGGACAGAGGGAACATGAGGTAATGGCGGACGAACAGCTCTATATATATGGTAGTAACGTATTTGAATGTGGCTCCACGATAGCCCATTGGCTACTGCCCGCGTGACGTCATGGCGGGTCACGCCCTTCTTGTCCAGGTGTAGGTAGCGGCGGGAAACTTCCCGCGCTGCGGCCTTTGATGGGTTTGAACCAAGAGAGCTTGGACGCTCGCTGCTGCCAGCTGGTGGTCATTAGCTCGCGTCCTATTACAGGGTTTATAGTGATACAGCTGAAGGTTACATTGTTACTCATAGGCAAGGTTACATTGGTTCAGATACATTGATATCACATGTGGGAGGTTACACTGTTAGAACACAACACATACCTATACACTTTTGCTGATTTCCCCCTTCCTCTTAGGTCAGGGATTCTCAGCCTGAGGCCTGTGAGCCAGGTGCAGTCCATGGTATCACCTCCACAACACCAGGTAGTGCCATCCGGCCCCCGAAGATGTCTGAGGGAGCATGTCCCAGCCCCAGGCTTTAAAAGGTTGAGAACCCCGGTCTTAGGTTCTCTCTCTTTTTTTTTACAGTAGATTGATTGTCTGTTGCCTTGCCTCTGCTTTTTTGGCAGAGGCAAGGCACAGAAACACAAAATGAACAACCCAGAAGGGGTGTCTTTTTTCCTGAAACATAAAAAATATAAAAACAAAGTAAGACAAGCTGCCCCATCTGGAAGAACTCAAAATGCAAGAAACACAATGATTCTTGCTGTGTATGTTTCTACTTTCTGCTAGTAGCCCTTGTAAAATCGGGATAATGTTCTTAGCAAATTGTAACCATTCTGTCATTGGGGTGGGGGTGGGGAGTAGTAGGATATGGCCAGTTTTCTATGGTTAACAAAATAGCTAAATGGACAGAACTCTTAACCCAGACATCTCATCCATATTATTACTGAACTCAACACACACTGAATATATTCTATGTCCGTTGATATTCTCAGAACATATTGAGAGGTATACAGAACAGGAATGTGTTTTTTCCATATGCAAATCATTAGCAGTTGGAGAGTTCAATGAAGATTAATTTGATCCTTTAGTCTAAATCAGCGAAGGGCAAAAAGCACCTGTGGGGAAGCCATTTTGTCATTCCTTGGCCATCTCCCACCCCAAAAAACTTCCCAAAAAGAAAAAAAGAGTCTTTCTTATTCAGCTCCTGGAAGTTTTGGGGTGTAATGATTTCACAATAAAATAGGATTCTGACTCTGGTAATCCTCCCCAATCCTGATAACAATGAAAATGAAACATTGGCTGAACTCCTGTTGGATATCATAGTAAATTATACAGTACTAGAGTAGGTCTATTAACCAGTAGGGATTTGGTGCATCTCCCCCTCCCTAAGTTACACTGATTCAATGGGCCTACTCTAGTTGCAATGTATTATACTAATCAATTAGAATTTCAGGCAGTGTATGACAGCACATTTCTCCCCTCACCACCCCCCACCCCCAATATCTTTCTCATTTTCAGTGTTGATGAGGCTTTGGTGAGGCCTGGGGGATGGATAATTGCCCTTCACCAGATTTCCAAAGTCATCCATTTTGTCTAGCATTTTGTTGTTGAGTTTTCTTACAGCAGAGGTGTGCCATGACTATCATATTAAAAAACAAACAAGCAGGTAAATCTCTATGTAACACCCCTTTCACTTTTGTCCAGCATGTGGCTGTCCAGATGCTAAAAAAATGCCTCACCCATGTAGAGTGTTCCTCAGAGACCTAGGCCAGGGGTGCCCAAACTTTTCAGTCCGTGGGCCAGTCACGTGGTTCAGGGAGCCGGTCATAATGGTCTGCCCCCATCTGGCTCCTGACACCAATTAATCCATCCCACGAAGCTCTTGTTGCTCCCAGAAACAGAAGTAAAACACGCCACATGACTGGCCCATGGCCTGAATAGTTTGGGTGCCATTTTAATTCCACTTCCAGGAGCAATGAGGGCTTTGCAGACTGGAAGAATTGGTGTTGGGGGCTGGATCCGGCCCCCAGACCATAGTTTGGGGCCCTACACCTAGGCCTTCTCTTTTCATCAACTGACATAGGTTGGTAAGTACATGGGTTACCAGTGTGGCATTTGGCTGAGTGGGTCACAAGGTTTGTGCTAAGCAGCTCAAAGAAAGCAAGTTAGTTTCTTTGACGGAAACAAAGTAACTTTAAACACTTATTCTTCACAAAGTGAAGCATATTATTTCGAGCCAGCAGCTCCATAGCCCATGGTTCCCCCAGCTTTCATTAAAACATTTAGCGTACGCCTGTCCCTTTCAGAATCATAAATTCTGCTAGCATTACACGCCAAACTGATTTAAAGCAGTTACTCAATCAAAAGGAAGCAATGACTTTAGATTTTAGTGCTCTGTAATGTTCTGAAAGAAGCGGCAATCTTCTTTGATGGACAAACTCTGACTCCCCACCCCTCTTTGGATTTGGATCATCAGGTTTTTCTCCTATTATGAAGAACATCATCAACTGCTTTTTTAAAAATGTGCTCATCGATGGGTTCAGGCATAATTTATTTGAAATCTCTGGAATTACTTTTCCATTTGCATTAGACTAGGGGTGCAACCCTAATGTACTAGCATGGATGGAGCTCTTTGTTCAAGTAAGTAGAGTTACATGTGATGCCAGAATACCTGTAGTACTGGAGTCTGGGTGGCTATGCCTCATTCAGTGAAGATGCCAGTCCGGAGAATGCACTGTCATGCTTTATAAGCATCATCTTTGGCTCCCTCCCCTGGCCCTGCCGGTCAGGGGAGGTGGGAGCTCAGCCCAGCTGTGCCTTGTCCTGCCACGGAGCTATGAAAACTGCCACCATCAAGCTCCGGGAGCCACCACATCATCTTCAGCTCCATTCCCTGGCACCACCGGTCAGGGTAGGTGGAAGCTCAGCCCAGCTGTGCCTCATTCCCATGGCGGGGCCACTAATGCTGCCACGGCTGGAGTCGCCGGGACAGTGTTGCCTCAGCTGGGTCGAGACTGGCTCTTCTCTGGCTCCGTCATGGATGTTTGAGCCATGGGGCTCTGCCATGGACGTTTGAGCCATGGGGCTCCGTCATGGACATTTGAGCCATGGAGCTCCGACATGGATGTTTGAGCCATGGGGCTCTGCTGTGGACATTGGGTAGCCGAGGGTACTGTGCAATTAATTTTGTTATTACCGTATTTAAATAGTGTTTATTGTATAACTGATATTTGTCTCATAAATTGTGTAAGATGAAAACCATACATCATTGGTACTTCCTGTCATTTTTTTCCTTATCTGTAACTGTACTGTATTATGAATTGTATTGTGTATTGTATTCCTATATTGTACACTGCCTTGAATCGCACGTGGTCAAATAAATAAATAAATAAATAAATATTCTGAGATATGTTCATACACACGCACCTTATCAGAACAATATGAAATAAAATAAAAAATTCCTGTAAAAATGTAACTCATCTTTTAAAGCAGATTTACTTTTCAAAGTCTGAGTGATTAAACTGTTGGATCGGGGCCGCAGGGCGGCCGTTGGGTCCCGGAGGAGACTGGTCAAGCAATGAGACACAAAACAAGATGGAGCAAAAACCAGTAGTTTAATGAGGGAAAATCATGGGTATTTATCATGTGCAGGCTGTGTGTAAAAGACTGTGATCTGACAGACTCCAAATACCACGTACACACGAGTTAATGGGGAAACTCTTCAGGGAAGTTAATTAACTAAATCAAACACTGACAGGGGGACACTATTGTTCCAAACTATCTTGGGGTAAACATGTGGCTGATATTGGTTTTAGGGCTTAGAGTGATCCGCAGATGTGCGATTACCTATTACATGACTAGTGAGTTAGTCATTCAGCTTCCTATGGTCCAAGCTGCTTGTCAGGTCAGCTATGGGTGAATTAAACCCTATCTAATATTCCGCTCCCCCAATTTCTGTCCCCTCGGAACCAAGGCTCAAAGGAGCATTCTCCCAAACCGTGGTTCTGTCAGGGACAGTATGCCAATTGTGTCCACGGATAGCACATTAAACATTCTTCTTCTAAAATGTAAAACTTTGGGAATGACAACCGGGCTTTCTGTGGGTGTTTGAAGCTACATTAATAGGACATCTTCTATGACTTAGTTCAGGCTATGGAAAGCAAGGATTGGTCCATTTTTAGTGACACTTACAAGTCATTGAGATCCATGGATCAACTGATTTCAAATGGAAGTCTTGTGCCTGAGTCTAGAACCAATCAGGAGAATATAGGAGTTCACCATGCTGATGACTGCTTAAAACAAGAAACACTCTGTGTAGCAGAGCTGGGCAAGAGAGACAGTGGTTAAGATGCTGAGGTGGAGGCTGAAGGTTTTGATACCCAAGAGCTGCACTTGAGGACATGATAGCATACCTGTCAACCATCCGGGATTGGCTGGGATTTCATGTTTTTCGGCACCAATTTGCGCCATTTCCCGCCCTGCGCTGCCAAAACCCCTGAATTTGGCAGCGGGGGAAAGGAGGTACTGTGCTTGCGTAGCCCCATTCTACGCATGTGTAGAAGGCTACGCCACTTGCATAGGAGGCTATGCAAGCGGCATAGCCCCGTTCTATGCATGCGTAGAAGGTGACCTGCGCAGAACCATTTGCGCAGGTCCCGTATTTTCCGGAGCTGCGGTTGAAAGGTATGCATGATAGGAACCTCATTTGGGCATCCCCTGAGTGGAGGTTCTCCAACAAAAATCCTTTCAACCTGGAGTAATCTCTGAGATTAAATTATTTTGTTGTTGTTCAGTCACACAGTAGAGTCTGACCCTTTGTGACCCCATGGACCATCACACTCCAGGCTCCTCTGTCCTCTGCCATTCTCCACAGCCCACATGGGTCTAAGCCAATTGCATCAACCATGCCATCTAGCCACTTCATCCTCTGCTGCCCCTTCTCCTTTTGCCTTCAATCTTTCCCAGCATCAGGGCCTTGGCAAGTAAGTCCTCTCTTCTTAATTGGTGGCCAAAGTACTTGAGCTTCAGCTTCAGTATTTGTACTTCCAAGGAGCAGTCAGGGTTGATTTCCTTCAGGATGTATTGACTTGATCTCCTCACAATCCAGGGGACCCTCAAGAGTCTTCTCCAGCACCACAGTACAAAGGTGTCTATTCTTCTGTGCTCAGCCTTCCTAATGGTCCAGCTCTGTTATCAGCCAAAGAATAAGAGACAGAGAGTCACTTCACCAGAAATATCCCATTTGAAAAAAGTTATTTACCTCTCTAACATGGTACCATGTGTGCCCAGTAAAGAAGATGACTCAGATGGCTGGTAAGAACAAACTGCAAACAATTTTTACCAATGTTGCCTGTGTATTTATTCAGTGGGGGAATTGAATGATGGGCCACCACGTATTTCCCCAAAGTGTTCCACACAGTTAGTACACATCCAGTGTTGTGTTCTGTAAAGCTGTGCCTTTAACAATGTACCATTGCCATGTGTTATCAATGTATCCTTTCTGTGTGCAACATTATAACCTTCAGCTGTATCAATGTAAACCTGATAAGGGGACGCGAGCTAGTGACCACCAGATGGCAGTAGCGAGCGTCCAGCTCTCATGGCTCAGATTCAGCTGGTTCAGCAGCGCGGGAAGATTCCCCGCCACCTCTTCACCTGGTCAAGAAGGGCGTGACCTCCACGACGTCACGCGGGCAGCAACCAATAGTCTGTCGACGAGCCACTTTCAAATGTATAGCCAGCTGTATATATTGAGCTCCCCATCCGCCATTACCACATGTTCCTCCGGATCATCATGCAATAAACCTGTGTTAAGCCAACCCTTCGG
Source organism: Bradypodion pumilum (assembly GCA_035047305.1). Taxonomy (NCBI): domain Eukaryota; kingdom Metazoa; phylum Chordata; class Lepidosauria; order Squamata; family Chamaeleonidae; genus Bradypodion; species Bradypodion pumilum. The sequence continues at coordinate 265,940,798 of JAWDJD010000001.1, read as the reverse complement.
CTGTTTCATTGTCTTTGGTCCCTTACACTAAATCCAGTTAAACTAACATCTATGAACCAGAATTGACCTCTTTAGGGACACAGAATTTTGGGTACATTGGGGAGGTGCACTCCTGTTCCTCCTAGTCACCCATTAGTCCCATGGGCTGCCATAAAAAGCCAAACGTAATGGGCCTTTCATCTTTCCTCTGTGGAACTGACTTGCAAAGGTACTTGCTGACAGACAGCATAACCAACAGGCTCAATGTGAAGATAATGCGAGGAACTTGGAATTCCATTTCATTCTATTATTTTTTGCTGGGAAGCCTTCCTTTTTTCCCCTTTTGCAGAGTTCTACTCTACTCACTGACACATACTTGATCCCAAATAAGATGGTTAATAGTGAAATCCTGCCACGTTTACTCAGAAATAAGTTCCACTGAGTTCAATAGATCTACTGTCAGGTAAGTGTATATAGAATGGTGACAGGAAGAAACTGCCAAGTTCAATTTTGTCCAAGGCTTTCATTTTTTTCTTGTTTATTCGAAAGCAGATTGCGAGGAGGCTGCCCGCGGACAGAAGCAGCCGCAAGACTCCCCAACCGGGGGAGGGAGGAAGACCAGGCAGGCGGCGGGAGAGGTCGCGATCCTCCACAGCCGCCGCCACGAGGAGGCTGCCCGCGGACAGAAGCAGCCGCAAGACCTCCCCAACCGGGGGAGGGAGGAAGACCAGGCAGGCGGCGGGAGAGGTCGCGATCCTCCACAGCCACCGCCACGAGGAGGCTGCCCGCGGACAGAAGCAGCCGCAAGACTCCCCAACCGGGGGAGGGAGGAAGACCAGGCAGGCGGCGGGAGAGGTCGCGATCCTCCACAGCCGCCGCCACGAGGAGGCTGCCCGCGGACAGAAGCAGCCGCAAGACCTCCCCAGCCGGGGGAGGGAGGAAGACCAGGCAGGCGGCGGGAGAGGTCGCGATCCTCCACAGCCGCCGCCACGAGGAGGCTGCCCGCGGACAGAAGCAGCCGCAAGACCTCCCCAGCCGGGGGAGGGAGGAAGACCAGGCAGGCGGCAGGAAAGGTCACCATCCACCACTGCAGACAGAGGCAGGGGAAGAGGAACAGCTGAGACACGGGGAAAACATCCACTGCCCGCCACTGCGATGCCCCTGGAGCAAGGGACCCAGAGACAACAACCCCACCTGGGGAGTGAGGACACAAGGATAAGTAACTGATGTGAAAAATGTAGCTGAATTAATATAGCGACTGACATAGAGACTTCATACTGACTTAATATAGCAATTAACATAGAGACTGTGTTTTAGAGTGTGATAATATGCATGATAATATGTTGTTTAAACTGTTTTAAAAACTGTGATAAAATGTATGAGGAGAGAAAAATGGCGCAGACACCGGCAACCACGCCATAAATCTTGCCAAGAGAACCCTATGGACCAAAACAAAAGGCAAAACAAAAGGGCAGGCTAGGTGATACAGGATGCTTAACACCTCAGAGGGGAGAAAGGGGAGGGACAGGAAGGAGGGAGGAGGAATGCAATGTTGTAAGGAGCAATACTGCATAGGGACATGGAATGTGAGATCAATGAACCAAGGTAAACTAGAAGTGGTAAAAAATGAGATGGAAAGAATAAACATTGACATCTTGGGAATCAGTGAGCTCAAATGGACAGGGATGGGCGAATTCAGCTCTGGAAACCATCACATCTACTACTGTGGACAAGAAAACCTTAGAAGACATGGAGTAGCCATAATTGTCAATAAAAGAGTGAGAAGAGCAGTAATGGGATACAACCTCAAAAATGACAGAATGATGTCAGTAAGAATTCAGGGCAAACCCTTCAATGTTACTGTGATCCAAATATACGCACCAACCACGGGTGCAGATGAAGCCACAGTGGACCAGTTCTATGAGGACTTACAACACCTCATAGAACAAACACCAAGAAATGATGTTCAAATTATTCTAGGAGACTGGAATGCCAAAGTAGGAAATAAAAAAGTGGAGGGAATAACAGGCAAATTTGGCCTTGGAACACAGAATGAAGCAGGGCAAAGATTGATAGAGTTCTGCCAAGAGAACGCACTGGTCATAGCAAACACCCTCTTCCAGCAACACAAGAGGCGACTTTACACATGGACATCACCAGATGGCCAACACCGAAACCAGATTGACTACATACTCTGCAGCCAAAGATGGAGAACATCCATACAGTCAGCAAAAACAAGACCTGGAGCAGATTGTGGCTCAGATCACAACCTACTGATTGCAAAATTCAGGCTTAGACTAAAGAAAGTAGGGAAAGCAAAGAGACCAGACAGATATCATCTAGACAGCATCCCTAAAGAATATACGGTGGAGGTGATGAACAGATTCAATGGCTTAGACTCAATAGATAGAGTGCCATAAGAATTATGGACAGAGATAAGGGACATCATGCAGGAAGCAGCAAAGAAAACCATACCAAAAGAAAAGAAGAGTAAGAAAGCAAAGTGGTTGTCTGATGAGGCTCTTAAAATAGCAGAGGAAAGAAGGAACACAAAAGTCAAAGGAGAAAGGAAAAAATACAATCATTTGAACACAGAATTTCAAAGAAAAGCAAGGAGAGATAAGGAAAACTATCTAAAAGAACAGTGCAAAGAAATGGAAGAAAACAACAAAAGAGGCAGAACCAGAGATCTTTTCAAAAAAATCCGGGAAATCAAGGGAACATTTAAAGCAAAAATGACCATGATAAGGGACAAAGACGGAAAGGAGCTAGCTGATGCAGAAGAGATTAAGAAAAGATGGAAAGAGTACACAGAGGAACTCTACAAAAAGGAACTCAACACTCCTGATAGTCACAATGATGGAGAAATTGAACCTGAGCCAGACATCCTGGAGAGTGAAGTCAGAAAGGCCCTAAAGAGCACTGCAAACAACAAAGCTAGTGGAGATGATGGTATCCCAGTTGAATTTTTCAAAGCTCTAAAAGATGATGGCATCAAATTACTGCATTCAATATGCCAGCAGATTTGGAAAACAAAACAGTGGCCACAGGACTGGAAAAGATCAGTATATGTTCCAATCCCAAAAAAGGGCAATGCCAAAGAATGTTCAAATTATCGAACAATTGCGCTCATCCCACACGCTAGCAAGGTGATGCTCAAGATAATACAGGATAGACTTCAGCAGCATGTGGAAAGAGAATTACCAGAGGTGCAGGCTGGTTTCAGAAGAGGCAGGGGGACTAGAGACCACATTGCCAACATACGTTGGATCATGGAGAAAACAAAGGAATACCAGAAACAAGTTTACTTTTGCTTTATTGACTACACTAAGGCATTTGATTGTGTGGATCACAACAAGATGTGGCAAGTGATTAAAGAGATGGGAATACCAGAGCACCTCATATGCCTCCTGAGAAATCTGTACATGAACCAAGAAGCAACAGTTAGGACAGAACACGGAATGACAGAGTGGTTTGGAATAGGAAAAGGAGTAAGACAAGGCTGCATTCTGTCACCCTGCTTATTCAACTTATACACAGAGCACATAATGCGCAATGCAGGGATGGAGGAATCACAATATGGGATCAAAATTGCTGGGAGAAACATCAACAATCTGAGATATGCAGACGACACCACCCTAATGGCAGAAAATGAGGAAGACCTAAAGAATCTCTTGATCGGTTTGAAGGAAGAGAGTGCAAAAGCTGGCTTGAGACTCAATATCAAGAAAACCAAGATAATGGCAACAGGCCCGATCAGTTCCTGGAAAATAGACGGGGAAGAAGTAGAAGCAGTGACAGATTTTACTTTCTTAGGATCTAAGATCACTGCAGATGGGGAGTGCAGCCATGAAATAAAGAGGCGGCTGATTCTAGGGAGACAAGCCATGAGAAACCTGGGGAACATAGTGAAAAGCAGAGACATCACCTTGAAAACAAAAATTAGAATAGTCAAAGCAATGGTATTCCCAGTGGTAATGTACGGATGTGAGAGCTGGACAATTAGGAAAGCTGAACGCAGAAGAATAGATGCCTTTGAAATGTGGTGTTGGAGGAGAGTTTTGAGGGTACCTTGGACAGCGAGGAGAACAAATAGGTCAATCTTAGAAGAAATCAACACTGACTGCTCATTGGAAGGTCAAATAGTAAAGATGAGGCTAAAGTACTTTGGGCATCAAATGAGAAGGGAGGATTCACTTGAGAAGGCCGTGATGTTGGGAAAGGTGGAGGGCAAAAGAAGAAGGGGGAGGCCAAGGATGAGATGGATAGATGGTATTATAGACACAACGGGCACAGAACTGGGAGGACTGAGGGGGATGGTGGAGGACAGGGGTGCCTGGAGAAAGATGGTCCATAGGGTCGCAAAGGGTCGGAATCGACTGTGCGACTGAACAACAACAACAAAACATTTTTCTTCACGCTTTCTTTTCAAGTGTACCTATCTTTCTGGGTTATTTTTCAGTGGCTATCTGTTTGAGTGCATTCCTTGAAACAAACACATTTTCAAATACTGTACTGTATCTGTCTATTATGTGCCCACTTCCCACCTCCTAAATATAAGTGCTTCTTCAGACTTTAGAAAATAGAGTGGATTTTGGCATCTTAACTCCATTCTAGTTCATCTTTAGGGTAAAAAGGTGCAAATTTGGTGTGTTCTCATTATGTGATCGAAACCCATTTTTCATCCACCTTAACATAAGATTGAAACCCAAGTGCAATATTAAGAAAATGGGATTATAGCATTCTTGAATTAAGCCACATGCCCTCTGTGTCATCTAAGAACACCTGTTACTGCCTTATGTTAGTCTGATCTGTGTAAGTGTAATTGAGCTCCATTCAAAGTATTATCTTAGTTTATTATGTTATCTGAATAAAATTTTGGTATGCCATTGAATGAGTTTGTTGTATTTTCTATAGATACACTGACCAGTCTTTCTCTCTCACTCTTTTTCTTCTTTCACTTCCTGTTTCCAGTCATCACTTTGCTGTACCCACACCCCAATAATGACATGGACACTTGGTTTGGATTGAAAATTGGGCCACTTTTATTGAAAATTCAAAGTAGACCTACCTTAACAACGGTTAAGGATCAAACGGGACGAAATAGCACTGGTAAGGGACAAATCCAATTAGAACCCTAATTGGGTAGATAGTGGATTTCCTACAGGGGAATCACCTACAAGTGTTGTGGAACTCAGCCTGGCTTTTGAGCATTTTCATCCATCTTCTCAATATGCTTTGAATAGTTTCTATGATATAATAAAGATATGTATCAATGGGTGAGTGGAAACAGGGAGATTAAATCAGAGTGAACTGGCTGGATAGCTCAGTGAAGTTAGGAATCTGGCCACAGCATCAGAGGCTGGTAGTCTGTGTCTCCTGGTGAAAAGAGCCAGCCTCTGTAGCTTTGGGAAAGCTGCACAGTCCTACAGTACATGCAGAAGAAAGAAATGGCTAATTACTTCTGAAAAAAATTGGGGTTGACTTAATGGCACTTCACCACCAGTGTATGTAAAGAGATTACAACAGAAATTCATTAAAGTGGAATTCTTCGACAATTTGTCAGAGGTAGTGCTTACCATCAGTAGAAGTTGTTGCTTGGCTTCTTTATTTATGCCTAAGATTTTTCTGTTGTGCTGCTGCTTTAGCCTGGTTACCATTTTGTATCTCCCACAATAGGATTGTTTTCAGGCATTGTGTTTGTGAAGTGGTGTAGGGGAGAGGCACCTACCATGCCAAAAAAAGAAAAATGGTTGAAAAAATCCTACAAAGTGTACTTTTATTTCTTTTATTTCCCCTGTTCAGTTCCATATTTCTCTATCACACAACAGTCTCCCTGGCTGTTGTGTTTCTAAATCTTAAAAGGCCCTGTTACAGGAATTAAACGAAAATGGATGTCCTTCCCTAGGAAGACTGGTGTCTGCTAATGAATAACTGCATAATGATAGACAGGACATTAAAATACGTTTCTCAGCCTCATAAAACTGAACTTCACTCATGATTTTTTTTCTTGAAAGAATCTTTCCCTCTGAACATTTATTTGGAAGAGACTGAATCAGAATGGTCACAAACATGGTAATGTATGTTGATGTAACATAGCTAAGTAGGAATTGTGGTTTCAGGGAAATATGGACAAATTGGCAGAGAATGTAGATTTGCATACCAAAGAGAATAGGCTGAGAGAAAAAGAGAGGGAGAAGACTGGGAAGAAGGCATGCGCGGCAGCCGTTTAGCTGCTGCGTGCTTAGCTGGCCCACACCGAGGCCCCTATAAAAGGGGCGGCAGCAGCAGTGCTTACCGGCATTTCCCCCATGATCAGGCTGGGCCAGGGTGCGTTTTGCGCTCCTCCTGCCCAGCTGAAGCGGAGATCGGGTAGGTTGGCTAAGGCAGCCTTCAGTGGCCCGATATCTGATCTCCTCATCCATTCCGTTGGAGTGGAGGACCAGCTGGTAAGGGGGAATACCAGCTGGTATGGGTTGCCGGGCTAAGGCTGCCTTCAGTTGCCTGAGCTTAATCTCCCCATTACATTGCTAGAGCAGAGGACCAGCTGGTACGGAGGAGGACCAGCTGGTGCGGGGGAGGACCAGCTGGTGCTTGGGAACAAGCCAGGCTAGTGAATAGCAGTGTGGCGTGCAATCGAGACAGAAAGGAATCTTCCTGTCTCGACCATTTGCACCCAATTGGTCGGGAAACGGACCAACTGGTACAGGCTAGGGCTAATGCTTGCCCGACTTAGGATACCATTCTGGGTCCATTTACAGAACATTAAATGGGCACATTTTATTATTAGTCAGCCATAAGTTTTAATTTGGTGACATAACTACTGGGTGGGTTAATAATTAGACAAACATAGGTCCATTTGGTGGCACACTGCGTAAGGTAGCCCACCATTTCTTGCATAAGCAACGTCCTGCATCAATTTTATAGAACTAACCAGCACCATTTGGCACCTTAGCGCCCTGCCCATTTGGCAGCAATGGTTTGTCTGCTCATCAGGACAGCTACCGTTGCCATTTGGTGCCCTGAATACATAAAGTTCGGTTTCACTTACCAGTGATAACTTTCGTTCTTCGAGTATATAGTTTGTGAATACACACTATTGGGTTATGCGCCTGTGCAGAACACTGATCGGAGGCTTAAAAAGCTATTGGTCAAAAGTTTTGGCAGTAAGACCGCCCACCGTACCGCCCACCCTGAGGCGCCAGTCCGCCATTTTACCTCAGTTCCATACTTAAGCCAAGCACAGGATAAATCAATTGATCTCATCCGTGCAGCTCAAGAGGGGAGGCAGGGTGGGTAGTGTGTATTCACAAACTATATACTCAAAGAACGAAAGTTATCACTGGTAAGTGAAACCGAACTTTCTCCTTCGTATAGTTTGTGAATCCCCACTATTGGGAGATTAGCAAGCTCACACTCACTTGGTCGGTGGGCAGTCGGATGAGATGATCCCACGATGAGTATGATGGTCAGGTAGAGTGAACTGTCAAGGGCGATGAGCCCGGAGCCCCCTGGCGAGGACGACACAACCAAGTCTGGCGTCCGCAGTGGCTCTGGTGTCCACCTTGTAATGTTGGACAAATGTAGAAGGTCTGGACCAGGTGGCAGCCTTACATATGTCCTCAAGCGGTGTGCCCTCCAAAAAGGCAGTGGATGTGGCAACCGCTCTCGTAGAATGCGCCCTGACATGCGGCGGAGGTGGCAGTGAGGCCGACTCGTAGGCCAGGTAGATGGTAGACATGAACCATTTGGAGAACCTCTGGGCAGAGATGGGTTCACACTTGGACTTTCCTCCATAAGCCACAAATAGACGCTGTGACTTCCTGAACTCCCTTGTTCTGCTGGTGTAAAACAATAAAGCTCGTTTCACATCCAGCGTGTGCCAAGTCTTTTCTTGGACGTTGGTGGGGTTCTGGAAGAAGGTTGGCAGCGAGATAGTCTGTGCCATATGAAACTGGGAGACTACCTTAGGAAGGAAGGTGATATCCGTGTGGAGCACCACGTGGTCATTGAAAAACTGAAGAAACGGTGCGTCTGCCCGCAGAGCAACCAGTTCACCAGCTCGTCGAGCAGACGTGATAGCCACCAGAAATGCCGTCTTCCACGTGAGGAGACGAACATCCGCGGTAGCCATAGGCTCGAAAGGAGTCCTGGTGAGCGCGTTGAGAACGGCAGACAAGGACCATTGTGCTGTTGGAGTCCTGACTGGCAGGAAGGCGTTCCGCAATCCCTTGAGGAAACGCTTTACCGTATGGTCGCGAAAGGCACCAGAAGCAGGCGAACCAGCTGGAGAGTGAGCCACCACCACTGCGAGATGGACCCGGATGTAGGTAATTCTAAGGCCAGACTCTGCCAAATGGAGGAGGTAGGCCATGATGTCGTGTAGTCCCACCTGTGGAGGGTACGTCTGCTGGGATGCCAGGAAAGCACAAAAGCGTCTGTATTTGGAAGCATAAGACTTCCTTGTGGAAGGACACCGTGCTAGCTCCAAGATCCTGAACAGTCTGGGGTTATCCTCCATGCGGTGAGGTGGAGGCTGGGTAGGTCAGAATGGTGGAGCTGGCCATGCTCCATTTGGAGAAGCGTTGGCGATTCCGGCAGCGTGCGATACTGTGACGACATGTGTAACAGTAGCGGAAACCAGGGCTGGCGAGGCCATGCTGGAGCCATGAGAATTGCGTTGGTCCAGTGTTGGTACATCTTGGTGAGGACCTTCTGAACCAGGGGAAACGGGGGAAAGGTGTAGAGGTAGTCCTGATCCCACCGTTTCATGAAGGCATTGCCCTCGGAGTTCAGTCCGATGCCTGCCCTGGAACAGTACCTGTGGCATTTCCTGTTGGACTCCGACGCAAAGAGGTTGATGCTCGGAGTCCTCCAGGCCCCACAAAGGGACCGAAATACCTCGTCGTCCAGCTCCCATTCGTGGGTCGTCGAGGTGAGATGGCTGAGGTGGTCGGCCAAAACATTCAGCTTGCCCTGAATGTGCACTCCAATCGGAAAGATGTGTCTTTCCAGGCACCACTCCCAGAGTTGCACCGCAAGGTAAAGTAGGATGGTGGACCTTGTCCCTCCCTGCTTTTTCAGGTATGCCACCGCTGTGGTATTGTCCGAGGCCACTTGAACCACATTGTCGGTGAGTAGGGCCTCGAAGGAACGTAGGGCCTTCCAAATGGCCAGCAGCTCCAAATAGTTGATATGGTGCACCATCTCGTGAGGCGACCAAACGTTGTTGACCGTTAGAGTCCCGCAGGCAGCCCCCCAGCCGAGGTTGCTTGCGTCGGTCAAAACCTGCAACGAAGGTTGTGGGGGGTAAAAACTCTTCCCCGTGGCCACATTGAGCGGCATCGTCCACCACAGTAGTTGGTCCATCAGTTCTGGAGACGGAGTCAGCTGTTTGGACTGGCTCTCCCTGAGCGAGTCAAATTCGTGGAGGAGCCATGACTGCAGGGACCGGAACTTTAACTTGGTGTGAGGAATTAATGCCGTCGTTGAGGCCATGAGGCCTAGAAGTCTCTGTGCCTTTTTCGCCCTGATAAATGGTTTGTTCCTGAATTCGCTTACCCCTTGTGTAATGTCCAGTAAGCGTTTCTGGGGGGCAAAGGCTCTGGTCACTAGCGAGTCGAGTTCCGCTCCAATGTACTCGACGTGCTGAGAAGGAATCAACTTTGATTTGGCGAAGTTGATTCTGAGGCCAAGACTCTCCATGAGGTGAACCGTGAACTGCGTGTCCCGAATGGACGACGAGCTGGTGGGGGAGACAATCAGCCAGTCATCAATGTATGGGACGACCCTGATCCCCCTCTGATGGAGGAAGGCAGCCACCGGAGCCATGCACTTGGTGAAGACTCTCGGTGCCTTAGCCAGACCGAATGGTAGGCACCGGTACTGGTACACAGAGTTCCCGTTTTGGAACTGGAGGAACCGTCTGTGCTCCTCGAGGATGCTGATATGGAAGTAAGCGCCCTTGAGGTCTATCACTATGAGCCAGTCCCCTTTGTTGATGAGGGGGAGGATGGTCTGTAGCTTCCTGGTGTGTGTGTGTGTGTGTGTGTGAGAGAGAGAGAACTTCCTGGTGTGGATGCACCTGTTCAGGCGGTGCAGGTCCAGAATTGGGCGAAGTCCTCCATCCTTCTTCTGAACCACGAGTACCTCGAGTAGAAACCATTGTCCCAATCGGTCGGTGTTACCCGCTTGATGGCTCCCTTGGACAGAAGAGTTGATATTTCTTCCTCCAAATGGGGGGACGAGGTGGTGAAACGGTGTCTTCCTACCCGAGGCACTCACACGAACTCGATGGCGTAACCAGCGGACAAGATCTTTAAGACCCACCAGTCGTCCATGATGCCTGACCACACCTGGAGGACGTTCCGGAAGGGGAGGTATGGGAGGTGGAGCAAGAGAGACTTGGCCTTCATAGTTTCAAACCCGGGACTTGGATTTTGCGTCGGACCACTTGCCTTGTCCGTAAGGTTGGTAGCGAGGCTTGTGTTGGCGCCTCTGTTTGTAGAAACTGGGCCTGGGCTGGTCAGTTGAGCCGCCCTGTTGCTGTGGGTTCCCCTGATATCGATGCGTAAAGGGTTGGAATCGCAGTTTGGTAGGCTGAGCCGGTGTGGTGAGCCCCAGGAACTTAGCCATCGAATTCGTATGCCGCAGTTCGTTAAGCACCTTATCGGTGTCTTGTCCAAACAGGCCTTGCCCATCAAATGGAAACTCTTCGATGAGCTTCTTCATGGCGTCATCGAGAGAGGTGCCCCTGAGCCAAGCATGGCGACGGAGCAGAATGGCAGAAGATATGTCCTTGGCCGCGTAATCGTTAATGTGCCTGGCCGTCCGCATCTGCTGTTCTGCCAGAAAGTCCCCTTCTGCAGCCAGCGAGTCGAATCCTTTCTGGGCATCGGCAGGCAGTTTAGCAGCAAGGATCTTCACTTGCTCCCAGAGGTGGGACTGATAGAGGCCCATGGCTGCTGAGTAATTAGCGGCTCGCAGGAAGAGGGAACCGGTGGTGTAAAACTTACGGCCCACCGCGTCCAGTTTCTTCCCTTCCGGAGTCGAAGGTACCGGAAAACCGCCGATGGCCATTTTATGCTGGAAGGCCTTGACCACCAACGAGTTTGGCAAAGGGTGCGCCTGGAGAAACTCAACGTTCTCGTCCAAGACCCTATACATTCCATCGAGTCTGGACGAAACAGAGTGTGACGACACCGGCTTCTTCCATGTTGCCTTCGCTGACGTCAACATGGAAGGAAGCATGGTGATGTGGACCGGTCGAATCGCCTTTTTGTCCAGTTTGGAGGTCATTTGGTCCTCGCCCTCCAGTGGCGGTTGGTCCACCTTCAGATTAAGAGCGATCCCCAAATGAGTGAGCATTGCCGTGAGGGAGCGTTGATCCTCACCACGCGGTGGGTCAATCGCGCTGATAGCCTGGTCTGGCGTCTTGTCAGCATCGATGTCTCCCTCGTCCTCCTCCGAAGACGTGCTGGAATCATCAGAGGACGAGGGAGGAATCCTGGTATCCACGTCGGGACCGCGCCAGTACGGCCTGGGCGGGTCGATGGGCTGGGAGCTCACCGCATCGACATCTGGACCACATCAAGACGATATGGGTGGGCCAGTGGAGCAAACGCTTGACCCTTGAGAGGTCGGCGGAGCGACAACAGGACCAACATCCCTGGGGCTTGCGGTGGTCAGCACCAGAGCCGCAGAGGCCGCAGGCATGAAGGCCTTGAACTGTTGGGCGAATGATTTCGCCATTGCCTCAAACATCCCTTTGAAGAATTCCACCTGGGACGCATCCACCACCGATGGTTGGGACGAAATGGTGGCTGGCGAAACGGTGGTCGGAATGATCGGAGACGAAACGGTGGCCGGAATGGTGGTTGCCGGTTCGTCTATTGTTGGAGTCCTAGGCCTCGGGGAGACAGAAGCCTGCCTCGTGGGTGGACAGCCCCTCTCACGAGGCAGAGAAGAGAGTACCTGCAGTGGGCGAGCTGGAGCCCCAGCCCTGCGACCTTTTGCAGGAGATCCCAAAGAGGACCGTCCGCCCCACATCGAGGATCCGGGTGAAGGACATCTCGCAACCGAAAAGGGAGGCGAGGGCCCCGGAGAGATAGGAGGGCGAGGTGTAGGTGGGAGTGATCGCCTTTCCTCCGACCTATGTTTCTTCTTCTTCTCCCCATTTTTTTCCTTCTTTTTCTTCTTTCTGATGGAGAGGGTGGAAGAAGAAGGAAGTAGCGGCAGAGACCGAGAGGGCTGAGAGGCACTAGCGGACGTGGAAGCAGCCGCGGCGGGAGCCAAAGCGAGCTCCATAAGGTGCGCTTTCAACCGGTTGCTCCGGTTCTGAACTGCAAGTCATGTAAAGTTCTTACAGTTTGCGCAGGATTGGCTCTGGTGTGATTCCCCCAGGCAAAAAAGACAGAGGCTATGCCCATCAGAGGCAGGGAACTTCTTGAGGCAAGCAGAACACTGCTTGAAGGCTGTAGCCATCAAAAAATTCTTCTGGCGGTAGGTTCAAGAAGGCGAGCACCCCGAAGGGCAGGCCAGCCGCCACCCCCTTGAGGGGGGAAACGGTGACCGGAGTGAGTAGGTAACTGAGTCCACCAGAAGGAAGAAACAGCACCAGGGTGGCAATCCTTCCCAAAGGACAAGATTGCCGAAAATATTGTTAAAGTTCGTCAAAGACTTTCCCTCAGAAAGACGAAAAAATTGAGGAAGCTCTCAATGATCGTCCTGCTGCTAAGGTGGAAAGAAGAGAACTGAGGTAAAATGGTGGACTGGCACCTCAGGGTGGGCGGTACGGTGGGTGGTCTTACCACCAAAACTTTTGACCAATAGCTTTTTAAGCCTCCGATCAGTGTTTTGCGCAGGCACATAACCCAATAGTGTGTATTCACAAACTATATGAAGGAGAACATATGATTTGGTGCCACTGATATTAACCAGTTAGGTAGCCTCCATGTCCATTTGGTGACAACGGTACAGGCTTGTTCAATAGTCTGCAGTCCATCAACACCATTTGGTGATCACAGTACATGCTGTTTGACCAATAGCCCAGCCAGCAATAACATTTGGTGGACACAGTAAGCCTAATTGCCCCGTTTTATGGCCATCAGCACCATTTGGTGGCAACAGCAAAGGTAATTACCATTAAGGGCAGCTATTATGGCGCCCAAAAGAAAGAAAGCCGCTTGCATTAAGGAGACCAGGAAGGGCTCCAGGAAGGCTACTCGAGCTACTTTCAGCACACGTTCACAGCCAACAGCAACATCAGAATCTGCCCCAACATCTGAATGGAGAAAGTTCGGTTTCACTTACCAGTGATAACTTTCGTTCTTCGAGTATATAGTTTGTGAATACACACTCATGGGTTATGTGCCTGCACAGAACAGCCGATCGGAGGCTTGAAAAGCTATTGGTCAAAAGTTTTGGCGGTAAGACCGCCCACCGTACTGCCCACCCTGAGACGCCCGCGCGCCATTTTACCTCAGTTCCATACTTAAGCCAAGCACAGGATAAACCAATTGATCTCATCCGTGCAGCTCAAGAGGGGAGGCAGGGTGGGTAGTGTGTATTCACAAACTATATACTCGAAGAACGAAAGTTATCACTGGTAAGTGAAACCGAACTTTCTCCTTCGTATAGTTTGTGAATCCACACTCATGGGAGATTAGCAAGCTCACACTTACTTGGTCGGTGGGCAGTCGGATGAGATGATCCCACGATGAAGATGATGTCGGTCAGGCCGGGTGAACTGTCAAGGGCGATGGGCCCGGAGCCCCCGAGTGAGGACGACACGGCCAAGCCTGGCGTCCGCAGTGGCTCTGGTGTCCACCCTGTAGTGCTGGACAAATGTAGAAGGTCTGGACCAGGTGGCAGCCTTACAGATGTCCTCAAGCGGTGTGCCCTCCAGAAAGGCCGTGGATGTTGCAACCGCTCTGGTAGAGTGCGCCCTGACATGTGGTGGAGGGGGCAGCGATGCCGACTCGTAGGCCAAGTAGATGGTAGAGGTGATCCATTTGGAGAACCGCTGCGCAGAGATGGGTTCACCCTTGGACTTGCCCCCATACGCCACGAAAAGGCGTTGCGACTTCCTGAACTCCCTTGTCCTGCTGGTGTAAAACAATAAAGCCCGTTTGACATCCAGCGTCTGCCAAGTCCTTTCTTGGGCGTTAGCGGGGTTCTGGAAGAATGTTGGCAAGGAGATAGTCTGTGCCATATGAAACTGGGAGACCACCTTGGGGAGGAAGGTGATGTCCGGTTGGAGTACCACACGGTCATTGAAGAACTGGAGAAAGGGTGCATCTGCCCGCAGGGCGACCAGCTCACCAGCTCGCCGAGCGGACGTGATGGCCACAAGAAAAGCCGTCTTCCATGTGAGGAGACGAGCATCCGCGGTAGCCATGGGCTCGAAAGGAGTCCTGGTGAGCGCGTTAAGGATGGTAGAGAGTGACAATTGGGCCGTCGGAGTCCTGACCGGCGGGAAGGCGTTCCGCAATCCCTTGAGGAAGCGTTTCACCGTTTGGTCACGGAAGGCGCTAGAGGCGGGCGAGCCAGCTGGAGAGTGAGCCACCACCGCTGCGAGGTGTACTCGGATGGAGGCGATGCTGAGGCCAGACTCCGCCAGATGGAGGAGGTAGGTCAAGACGTCCTGCAGCTCCACCTGCGAGAGGGGGGGTCTGCTGAGATGCCAGGAAAGCACAAAAGCGTCTGTATTTGGATGTGTAGGACTTCCTTGTGGAAGGGTGCCTGGCTAGTTCCAGGATCCTGGACAGTCTGGGGTTATCCTCCACGCGGTGAGGTGGAGGCTGGGCAGGCCCGAGTGGTGGAGCTGGCCCTGCTCCATTTGGAGGAGCGTCGGTGACTCCGGTAGCGTGCAATATTGAGATGACATGCGCAACAGCAGCGGAAACCATGGTTGGCGAGGCCATGCTGGGGCCACTAGGATGGCTCTGGTCCTGTGCTGGAGCATTCTGGTGAGGACCTTCTGGACCAGGGGAAACGGAGGAAAAGCGTAGAAATAGTCCTGATCCCACCGTTTCATGAAGGCATCGCCCTCGGAGTTCACACCGATGCCCGCCCTGGAACAGTACCTGTGGCATTTCGTGTTGGACTCCGATGCGAAGAGGTCGATGTTCGGAGTCCCCCAGGCCTCGCAAAGCGACTGGAACACCTCGTCGTTCAGTTCCCATTCGTGGGTCGTCGAGGTGAGGCGGCTGAGATGGTCGGCCAGGACATTCAGCTTGCCCTGAATGTGCACTCCAATCGGGAAAATGTGCCTCTCTAGGCACCACTCCCAGAGTTGCACGGCGAGGTAAAGAAGGGTGGTGGACCGTGTTCCTCCCTGCTTGTTCAGATACGCCACAGACGTGGTGTTGTCCGACGCCACTTGGACTGCCTTGCCCATGAGCATGGTCTCGATGGAACGGAAGGCCTTCCAGATGGCCAGTAGCTCCAAATAGTTGATATGGTGCACTATCTCCTGAGGCGACCAAGGGTTGTTGACTGTGAGAGTCCCGCAGGCAGCCCCCCAGCCGAGGTTGCTTGCGTCGGTCAATATTTGCAACGAGGGTTGCGGGGGGTAAAAACTCTTCCCCGTTGTCACGTTGAGTGGTGTCGTCCACCACACCAGCTGGTCCCTCAGCTCCGGGGACGGAGTTAGCCGTTTGGACTGACTCTCCCGGAGCGCATCGAATTCGTGCAGAAGCCACGACTGCAGGGACCGGAACTTTAACTTGGCGTGAGGGACCACAGCCGTCGTTGAGGCCATAAGGCCTAGCAGTCTTTGAGCCTTTTTTGCCCGGATGCACGGTTTGGTGCGTAGGTCGTTCACTCCCTGCGCGATGTCCTGCAAGCGCTTCTGTGGTGCAAAGGCTCTGGTGGCAAGTGAGTCGAGTATCGCTCCGATGTACTCGACGCGTTGAGAGGGGATCAACTTCGATTTGGTGAAGTTGATCCTGAGGCCGAGACTCTCCATGAGGTGGACCGTGAACTGCGTGTCCCGAATGGCCGACGAGCTGGTGGGGGATACAATCAACCAGTCGTCGATGTATGGGAAGACCCTGATTCCCCGCTGGTGAAGGAAGGTGGCCACCGGAGCCATGCATTTGGTGAAGACTCGCGGTGCCGTGGCCAGACCGAACGGTAGACATCAGTACTGGTAAACCAAATCGCTGATGCGGAATCGAAGGAACCTTCGGTGCTCCTCGAGGATGGAAACATGGAAGTAAGCGTCCTTGAGGTCTATGACTGTGAACCAGTCCCCTTTGTTGATGAGGGGAAGGACGGTCTGCAGGGTCACCATCCGGAACTTCCTGGTGTGGATGCATTTGTTGAGGCGACGCAGGTCCAGAATCGGGCGAAGTCCTCCGTCCTTCTTCTGGACCACGAAGTACCTCGAGTAGAAGCCGTTGACCCAATCGGGCGGGGCCACCCGCTCGATGGCTCCCTTGGACAGAAGAGTTGATATTTCTTCCTCCAAATGGGGGGACGAGGTGGTGAAACAATGTCTTCCTACCCGAGGCACCCGCACGAACTCGATGGCGTAGCCAGAGGACAAGATCTTTAAGACCCACCGGTCGTCCGTGATGCCTGACCATACCTGGAGGAAGTTCTGGAGGGGGAGGTATGGGAGATGGAGCGCGAGAGACTCGGCTGTCGCAGCTTCAAACACGTGACTTGGACTTAGCGTCCAAATGCTTGCCATGCCCATAGGGCTGGTAGCGTGGCTTGTGCTGGCGTCATTGCTTGTAAGAGCCAGACCTGGGCTGCTCCACGGGGCCACCCTGTTGTTGCGGGTTTCCCTGGTAGCGCCGCGTGAAGGGCTGGAACCTCGGCCTGGCAGGCGGAGCCGGCGTGGTAAGCCCCAGAAACTTGGCGGTGGAGTTGGTCTGCCGCATTTCATTGAGGACCTTGTCCGTGTCCTGCCCAAAAAGGCCTTGCCCGTCGAAAGGAAACTCCTCGATGAGCTTCTTCATAGCATCATCGAGGGAGGTGCCCCTAAGCCAGGCGTGGCGACGAAGCAGGATCGCAGACGACATGTCCTTCACCGCATAGTCATTTATATGCCTGGTGGTTCGCATTTGTTGCTCCGCCAGGAAATCGCCCTCGGATGCCAGCGCGTCGATCCGTTTCTGGGCGTCGGCAGGTAACGTCGCCGTTTTGGCCTTCACTCGCTCCCAGAGGTGAGACTGGTACAGGCCCATGGCAGCCGAGTAGTTTGCGGCGCGGAGGAAGAGGGAACCGGTGGCGTAGAATTTGTGGCCCACCGTGTCCAGCTTCTTCCCTTCCGGGGTCGAAGGCACCGGGAACCCGCTGGTGGCCGTCCTGTGTTGGAAAGCCTTGACCACCAGGGAATTCGGCAGGGGGTGCGCCTGCAGGAACTCGACGTTCTCGTCCAGGAGTCTATACATGCCGTCGAGCCTGGACGAAACGGAGTGTGCTGACACCGGCTTCCTCCACGTTGCCTTCACCGACGTCAGCATGGATGGAAGCATGGTGATATGGACCGGCCGTACCGCACATCTGTCCAGTTTCGCGGTCATTTGGTCCTCACCTTCCAGTGGTGGCTGGTCCACCTTCAGGTTCAACGCGGTCCCCAGGTGCGTCAGCATGGCCGTGAGCGAGCGTTGATCCTCACCACGTGGTGGGTCAACCGCGCCGATGGCCTGGTCCGGCGTCCGTTCGGCGTCGACGTCTCCCTCGTCCTCCTCCGAAGAGGCGCTGGAGTCATCGGAGGACGAGGGAGGAACTCTTGCATCCACGTCGGGACCGCGCCAGTATGGCCTGGGCGGGCCGGCGGTATGGGAGTCCACCGCTTCAACGTCTGGACCAACCCGCGACGATGTGGGTGGGCCAGCGGAGCGGACCCTCGACCCTCGCGAGGTCGGAAGGGCCACAGCAGGGCCAGCATCCCTGGGGCTTGCGGTGGTCGGTACCGGAGCCGCAGAGGCCGCAGGCATGGAGGTCTTAAACTGGTTGGCAAAAGTCTGAGCCATGACCTCAAACATCCCCTTCAGGAACTCCATCTGGGATGGGTCCCCCACTGTCGGGAGCGACGAAACGGGGGCCGACGAAACGGTGGCTGGCAGAGTCGGCGACGAAACGGTGGCCGGTAGAATCGGCGACGAAATGGTGGCCGGCATGGTGATTGCCGCGTCGTCGAGCGTCGGAGTCCTGGGTCTTGGGGAGACGGAGGCCTGCCTCATAGGCGAGTGGGCCCTCCCACAAGGCGGTGATGGGAGTACCTGAAGTGGGCGAGCTGGAGCCCCAGCCCTGCGTCCTTTTTCAGGCGATCCCGAGGAGGACCGTCCTCCCCAGATGGAAGACCCAGGAGATGGACATCTCGCGACCGAGTATGGTGGCGAGGGTCCCGGGGACACAGGGGTGTGCGGAGTAGGCGGGAGCGATCGCCTCTTCTCCGACCCGCTCTTCTTTTTCTTCTCTCCGTTCTTGTCCCTCTTCTTCTTCTTCTTGATGGTAGCGGAAGAAGAGGCCGAAGGCGGAGGAGGCTGAGAGACGCTAGCCGAGGTAGAAGCAGCCGCGACGGGGGCCAGAGAGAGTTCCATCAGGTGAGCTTTGAGCCGGTAGCTCCGGTTTTGCACGGCCAGACGAGTGAATTTCTTGCAGTGAGGGCAAGACTGGCTCTGATGAGACTCTCCGAGGCAGAAAAGGCAGAGGCTAGGCCCGTCGGAAGCCGGAAACTTTTTCAGGCAAGCCGAGCACTGTTTGAAGGCCGCGGCCATCAAAGAAAAAATTCTTCCAACATAAGTTTCTGGAACGCGGTTACCCCGAAGGGCTGGCCAGCCGCCACCCCCTTGAGGGGGGAAACGGTGACCGAAGCGAGTAGGTAACTGAGTCCACCAGAAGGAAGAAACAGCACCAGGGTGGCGATCCTGCCCGAAGGACAAGATCACCGAGAAAAATTGTTGAAATTTGCCAAAAGACTTTCCCTCAGAAGGGCGAAAAAATTGAGGAAGCTCTCAACGATCGTCCTGCTGCTACGGCGGAAAGAAGAGAACTGAGGTAAAATGGTGTGCGGGCGCCGCAGGGTGGGCGGTACGGTGGGCGGTCTTACCGCCAAAACTTTTGACCAATAGCTTTTCAAGCCTCCGATCGGCCGTTCTGCGCAGGCGCATAACCCATGAGTGTGGATTCACAAACTATACGAAGGAGAACTCAGTTAGGGCCAAGGTCAACAACTATAACTCAAAGGAAGGGCACCTCAATTGGCAGGGCACAGCAACACAATACAGCTAGAGAGGGTTTAGATACTTCTCTGCCCAATTTGCATAACGCACAAGCTGACCAGGCACCAAACCCATTGTGTAGCACCTTCCCTATAGGCACTGTACCCCTTGAGGACTGCTTTGCAGCATTGGAACGTGCCATGGGCATGTCTACACTAACAGTAATACCAGGGTCAGCAAACATGCCATTTGAAGAAGCTGACTTAACACAACCTGCTTCTTCGTTGGATTGGAGGCTGGCTCGCCTTGAGGCAGTTCTTGCAAATAGCATTGGAGGGGCCAGCGCAAGCCACATTCAGTCGCAGTCTGGTGCGGCTGCAGTGCCTCATGACGCGCCAGGAGCGGAACGAGTTGTCAATGCTGTAGGTATGGAGTCTTCGGTGGGTGCTGCAGGGAAGACCAGTGGATGGGTAACCATACCAAGGTTGCCTAATGTAACTCAACCGGTGACTCCTATTTGGCCCTGGCCAACACAGCCGGTCCCTACACCTTCGTTACAGTAGCCAATTAATGGGACTACACAACAAAGGGTTTGGGGGGCATCAACAGCCCATCAAACGTTTTCGCTTACCAAACAGTACCGGCTTCAGCTTTTCCTACTGCGGGCATCTCACTGCCCCTGGGTGACCATCTGCTGAATGCCACTAGAGAAAAGATATGGCACAGGGAATATGTGTATTTGTTTAGTTTGTTGAACAGGGAACAAACTCGAGAAGAAAAGGAGAAGGAGGATGACACGGACAAGGAGTTGTCCCGCCGTCGCAAGCCTCCTCGTATTTGGGCCAATTGGCTGCCGGCCTATTTGATATATGCAGCTGTGTCAATCCGGGCTTGTCCCGAATTGGCACTTCCCCTAATTTAGTATCTTGACATAATCTATCGGGCTTATATGGATTTTCCGGGTCAGGCGTGGCTTGCGTATGACAAAGAATTTCGTATGCAGGCGGCGCTACACCCGAAAATGCGTTGGGATGAGCCCAACCAACTGCTTTGGTTATTACATATGACCCCATCCTGGCCAGCTACAGGGGACAGATATCACTGTGGTCATGCCATGCAATGGCATGGCACGGCACAATCACCCCGCCAAGCGGCGGGGCAGGGGGTTCCAGCCTGCCTGTTGTGTTGGAATTTTTTGTCTGTGGCCGGCTGTAACCATAAGCAGTGCAAATACAAGCATGAATGTACGATTTGTTTGGGGCTGCATTCGGCCACAGTCTGTCCTAAAACGGGAGGGGCAAGGTGGAAGGGGCGAGGTCAGCAGGGGGCAGGACACACGAGCACAAATTCAGGGCTGTCTTCAAAAGGCACCTAGCCCAATCAAAACTAAGGTGCTTGAATGGTGGCTGCGTGCCTACCCAAAAAGGGAGGATGCGGAGTATCTTTTACAGGGATTTCTTGTGGGGTTTCACATACCTTTTGTGGGTGTGAGAGCACCGCAGGATTCTCCTAATTTGCTATCGTTAAGAGGAAAGGAGGATTTAGCCAAACAAAAAATATTCAAAGAAATAAAGAAGGGGCAGGTTGCGCGACCGTTTGCAAGACCACCTTTTACTAACTTGAAGGTTTCACCCCTGGGACTGGTACCCAAAAAGGTCCCGGGTGACTTTCGGTTAATACACCATTTATCATATCTGGCAGGAGGGTCAGTTAATGACGCCATACCGGACAAACTGTGTTTGGTACGGTATGCATCATTTGACCAGGCAGTTCGGATGGTTTGGGCGTGTGGTCAGGGAGCACGTATGGCTAAGTGTGACATTAAACCTGCATTTCGTCTGCTGCCTGTCCACCCGGACGACTTTGAACTTTTAGGTTTTCGGTTTCAAGGACAATACTTTGTGGACAAGGCCATGCCTTTTGGGTGTTCGGTATCATGCTCGGCTTTTGAGCGTTTCAGTACATTCCTACATTGGGCTTTTGAACACCACACAGGAGTGCACAGGGTGGTACACTACCTGGATGATTTCTTATTTGGGGCTGCCATGGGTTCTGGAGCGTGTGCACACATGCTTGCAACGTTTCAGAACCTGATGGCTGAATTAGGGGTACCGTTAGCACCGGAAAAGACTGAGGGGCCTGCAACTAAATTAGTATTCCTGGGAATTGAGATTGATACAGTGGCTCAAACATCTAGGTTTCCAATGGAGAAGGTAACACCCATTTCGGATGCTATTCGGGCCATCTTAAATAAGCGCAAGGTTATACTGCGCGAACTGCAAGTTCTACATGGGTATCTCAATTTTGCATGCAGGGTTGTTACTCCTGGCAGGGCCTTCACTAGGCGCTTATGTGGGGGGGGGGGGTGGAATTTGCTATTGTCATGGTTTCCATGGGGATGGCTTCAAACAATGCTCAAGGTGATTGTCGGTGTTGCAATTTTGGGGATAGCGGTTTGCTGCTTTGCACAATGTATTCCCTCATTGCTGTCAATGTGTTCCCCATGGAGAAAACCTCAGAATCTCGTCACTCCATGTCAGCTCATGCCACTCCTACGGCGAGCGGTCTGTCAGGTCCAATCAAACAAATAAAAGGGGAATATGGTTTCCGTGCACGTAATTGGCATACTGTCC
The DNA here is from genome assembly GCA_035047305.1 of Bradypodion pumilum. Lineage (NCBI taxonomy): Eukaryota > Metazoa > Chordata > Lepidosauria > Squamata > Chamaeleonidae > Bradypodion > Bradypodion pumilum. The sequence continues at coordinate 265,919,005 of JAWDJD010000001.1, read as the reverse complement.
CTGACAGAACCACAGCTCGGGGGAACACTCCTTGGAGCCTGGTTCCAAAGGGACAGAAATTAGGGAGCAGATTAATAATCATAGTTTAATTCACCGATTGCTGATCTGGCAGGCAGTTCGGACAGTAGAGGGCAAAAGATCACCGGGTGATGAACTCGATAAGCATGTAATGGGTAATCTTGTATCTGCAGAGACTCTGAGTCCAAGAGTCAATTTAGGGACATGTTTACTCCCAATAGCAGTAGACAATGCATGTCCCCCGGTAGTAAATTAGATAGATAAGGAACTTCCCCCCGGTGAAGTCACCCCTGATGAGTAATTTGTGTAATCTCAAAGTGCAGACTTGCAGTTTTCCTGTAACGGCCACACGCAACCTATGCACGTGGTCGAGCTAGGCAGGGTATAAAGATTAGAGCCTTCTGATCAATAAATGCTGGTCTACTCCATCTTGCCTCATGTGTCTTTACTTGACCAGTCTCCTCTGGGACCTTCCAGCCCGTATCGGGCCCCGATCCAACAGAGTCAGGTTCTGAGATTTTCCCTTGCTTGGTGTCTCTTTGTGAAAGGCAGTGAGCACAAAAGGGAATCCTGTATACCAGTGGTTCCCAAAGTGGGCCCTATGCCCCACAGGGGACTTCAATTCCCAGAAGCCTAAGTCAGTATATTGGCTGATCAGTGCTTTGAGGAATTGACTTAGGCTTCTGGGAAATGGAGTCCAAGAACCAAAGTTTGGGAAACACTGCTACCATCGTGACTGTTGACATTTGTGTCATCATCATTTAGGCTGCCATTTGCTATGCCAAGTTTACCTTCCTTTTTCCTGCTGGCAATCTAGGCATGATATTATGAAGCAATATAATTTCCCCCCAAGAATTTTGAAACAGAGGTCAAGAAGCACAATATTCCACATTCATAAACCAGAGAGCTTTTGTAGAACTGAATTTTTCCTTCCCACTGAAGTGGTCCCTATTTCTACTTAGGAAGTGACTAAAGAGAACTGGTCAGACTCTGTTTGTCAAACATTCTATCCTCCAGGAATTTTAAGTCAAACATATATACAGTAATACCTCATACAAAGTCTGCTTTGTACAACATCAAATTCATACAACATCACCTAATTTCTTGAAAAAAGTTACCTCATACAAAGTCGCTTGACTTTGTATGAGGCATTGGGTTTTTCCCAGGTTGCATTGTGCCTGGGCAGTATAAAAGGCAGGACATGTGTGCATTGCTCTTGTGGGTTTTGCATGAGGCAAAAAGTGTTTAGGAGTGGGTTTGAGCATGATTTTGGATTTTTTTTCCATCAGAATTTTTAGAAGCATTCCTGGAATTTTTGCAGCATTCTTCAGGTTCTTCGACAATCAGGGTTGTTTGACATGTTTTTGTAATGTATTTAGCCTTTAGACAATGATTTCTTAAAGTTCTGTCAGTTTCCTGTCTGTTTCCTTGACTTTGCCCTGAAGTCTGTGCTGTTACAGTACAATGTATCTCTATGGAAATGACGTTGTACGAGGCATCACAGCAAAGATTTGGACGTTGTATGAGGCATCACAGCTAGGATTTTGCATGCCTCATACAAAGTCCAAATCCGTATAAAGTCCAAACTTGTGGAACCAAGTTTGGATGTTGTATGAGGTATCACTGTATACTTCTTGTCTCTCAGTGCAGGATTTTAGGCAGCTCACAACATGAATTAAAATAGATTCAGTTATAAAAATTTTATGTCAGAAATTATTCTGGATTGAAAGGATTTTTGCAGAAGAAACTCTGCTCAGGGAACGCCCAAATGAGGCTCCTTTCATGTCCCCAAGTGCTAGGACAGAAATGGGCACTCAATCCATCATGCAGTACCAGGGTCTCAAACTGCCCACTTGCCAGCCTTCCAGCTAACAAGGCAAGCTTCTTAACCACTGAGACAGTGCAGCCCCATAGATTCAGTTAAGAAAACAATATATTATAATATTTTTTAAAATAAAAGTAAATGTTATTGGTTAAAAACTAATTCCAAGTAAAAATAATGTTAAAAACAATTTAGAAGTTCAGCAAGGAAAAAAGACAAAGAATAGCACAATAGCCATACTTAAAAGAACTTTCCTCAATAGTGAGTTATTGGCTAAAGGCCTTTCTAAGCATAAAGATATTTGCTTGCCAGTCAGAGACCTGTGGTCAGCCTAGCCTCCTTTGGGAGGGAGTTTTAAAGCCTGTGAACATCTAACAAGAAGGCCCTTTTCCTTGACTTCACAAAATATGCCTGTGAGGAGAGCAGGATCCAGATAAAAGGCTTCCTCTTAAGAACTCAAGAGTCAAGGCCTGGACAAACTCATATGAAGAGATATTCTGTATCAGATGTTTTGGATCCAGCTCATATAAGAGCTTATACATCACGACTAGCACATTGAATTATGTATTGAAATGAATTAGTAGCTAATGAAATGGCTTCAACAACCAATACCTGTTCTCTTCACAATCATATCTGGTCAGTGGTTTGGCTGAAGCATCTTGAAGTTTCTGAATATTGGTTAAATAAATAAATGTTGTGTCAAAAATTATTCTGGGTTAAAAGGATTTTTGCTAGAGAAGCTCCAACTCAAGGGATGCCCGAATGAGGCTCCCTTTATGTTCCCAAGATCTGTCATGCAGCACTCTGGTATCGAACCCTGACCTTCCAGTCTCCAAACTCAGCATCTTAACCACTAAGCCACCATAGTGCTGGTTAAAGTCAGCATTAGAGTAATCCAAGATAACTCATGTGTCACTCTGGCTAGTTTTGAAATTTCAATGGATATGGCTGGCACATTAGCTTTAATTGTACAAGCATGTTCCTGGCCACTGAAAAACCTTGGTGTTCCACCTTAGAATTGAATCCAGGAGTATAACCAGGCTGCAAACGTAAGTTTTCAGAGGGAATGTGGGATCCCACTGAGCAGAAGTTGAATATCTCTACCCAATGGCATACCTCACTGGTTTACCAGAGAAACCTCACTACTCCATTATCCACTTACCAATTACACTACTCCATTAAACACTTACCAATTACTCGACTGTTTTTATGAATCAACAAAGACACACATGTATTTATCTCCCTCAAGATCAAGAAATTGAAATGTATCTGTTGACATGGAATAAGCTGCGATCAAAAGTCAATGGACTTGTAGAGCAATGTCCAAGTTAGAGCACAAAAATGAATGATTTTGTCTCTAACATGTCATGCAAATTCTTCATAGTGATCTGGCCAATTCTGTTCAGGTACAGGCAAAGTAAAATTGTTTCTTTGCTACCAACTCTACTACAGGATGGTTCTAGCCTGTATCTGGATGGGTCTTCTCTGAGTTTTCTGACATTGCTGTTTTATTCTCCATCTCTCATGTTTAACCAGTGCCATTTCCTTAATAAACCAGGACCCTATACTGGTTCAACTCTGTAGAAGAAAGGCTATCCAGTGATTGCATCCATCCCAATGACAATTTCACCACTGTTGACGCCAACCAAGGTTTTGAGAGGATTGCCTGCCAAGATGACAGGAATGTCCTGCCAGGAATAGGGAATGTGTCCTCCTCCAGAAGTCATTTAAGTGCTGCTCTCATCATCCTGCTTCCCTGGCAATATGGCTAGGGGCTGATGGAATATAAAATCCAATAGCAACTGGAGGTCTTCACATACTCCATCCTTGGCTTAGATCACACAATATGTGCTGCCCTGCCCTTTTCATATCTGTAGTATGTTTCCATTTCATGGCTTTTCTTTTATTTTTCCTCCTCATGGTGTGACAATGTAGGTTGTGAATTCTACATCTCATATAGTGCCACAGGGTGGGGTGGGGAGTCTAGTGAATGCTATAAGTGCTTCATTATACAAGAACCTGCTGGTATGGGAGCAATTATACATGACAAGGGGAAAAAGGGGGCTGCATTTGTTTAAATCAAAAAATACAAGGGGACAAGGGTAGCCAGACCTTTCCTTTACCCTTATTACTTGTTTCAGTTTTGTTGCTGGTGTTTTTATGCTGTCTGTTTAATAGGGAAGGCAGCTGACAACTGAATTAGCACTCTTTTCATAGTATGCCACTGGCTCATGACAATAGCCTAAGGGATAAGATATAGATAACTGAGAGGTTTTCTCACTGTTGTGATATATTTTTTCATATGGTTAATAAGCCAATTGAAATGACATTCTGTCACAGCGGTGTTATTCAGTGAGTTTGTGATTCCCCTCGTGCTGTTGCTTACCACTAGGAGGAGATGCCTTGTTTTGTTGCTTTCCTTCTTCTTTCCAGAAGAGTGTTTTTTATTTTACTTTTTACTTTTTATTCTTTTAAATGAACACGACAACTTGCAAACTAGACGTGTCCTTTGGTGTTACTACAGATTAACTCTTGTTTATTATGGCTAATGCGAAGAGCTTCTGGCTGATTTGCTTTGGCTACATTTTGCATTTTAAAAGACTAATGATGATACTTAGAAGAAGCCCAACAGCGACTTCTGCAAATGAAACCTCATATACCATGGCAACGGTGATGGGATGATCAGGCAACAAAACTACGGCAACCCATACTTCAAACTGAATATACAGTAAAAACTTGCATAAAGAGCACCTCACTTAGAGACTAACTTGCTTAAAGAGCAGAATTTTCTCTGAATGGTCACCTCGCTTAACAACGAAAACCAAACAAAAACCCACTTAGCGACTAAATCGGGGTTTGAACCCCCCACCAGAAGTCACAATTGGTCACTTACAATGGTGTTCCACTTAAAGAGCAATCCCATGGAATGCATTATGCTCTTTAAGCGAGGTACCACTGTACTTTAAATGTGGACCAATTTGTATGATCACTCTGTACGTGGATGACTGCTTCCTAGTAGATCACACTTTGTCTGCTTTTGGCTCACAGTTAAAGAGGATTCACTTGAACACTGGAACAGGTTAAAGCTGTGGGAGATGTGTGCTTTTTATATGCTCAGATGCAACATTCTCTATTTTCAGCATGTCATATATTCTCCACGCTTTCGTAAACAAGCTCATAAAGATTTTCATGTTAAATGTGGTACCTGGCTCATAGCACAACTCCTGAAAGGATTATACATATTTCACATATAGACACATGTATGACCAGGCAAAACTTTTTGTTATTCATTAAGCAAGCATTTCAAGAGATTAAAATATTAGTTAATGCTTCAAAAGCCCAACATTAGAGGAAGGTAGTAATCAATAAATAGATAAACAAGAAACGTCTATGTTAATCAAAGTAATTTTAATTCTGTACCACATAATGAAACAATATAAAAATCCCTGAGATACTTGCAAATTTCAGAGAAAAATGTAAACAAGTAAAAGTTACAGTAAGTTAAAATAAGGGAGCTGTATTTTTATTAAGCTGTGATGATCACAAATAATAATTTGATGAGGAAATATTTAAAAATGTACAAGACAACACTAAGATTTGATCTTTATATTTGAAATTTCATCTTTAAATGGAATGTTTGAAGTGGTAGCTATGTTATTATGTGCAAACATATCAGATAGTAAATAAAACAAATAAAATAATAATAATCCCCCAAAACATTGTGGCACCTTAAAGATTAACTACTATATTTTACAGTTAGCTTTTGTGGATCAAGTCCACATCATTAGACCAAATGGGCTTAATCTTGAAAGCTATCAGTAAAATATAGTAGTTAATCTTTAAATGACTTACAAATGTGACTCCAATTTATTTTTCTGAATCGTGTCATAATACAGAATTAAATTATAGTAAAACCCAGGGTTATGACTGCCTTGGTTTAAGTTTGCTGCGGTTTACAACAGAAAATCCTATGCAAATGCCATCCCGGTTTACAAAATTTTAATGTCTTTTTTTTTGGTTTACAATGATCAATTCAGGACCATTTTTTATTTTTCAGTGCATCCCTATGGATGTTTTGGTTTACAATTTTTCAGGTTACAATGGAGGCTGTTGGAACAGACCTCCTTCGTAACCTGAGGTTTTACTGCAATCTAATTCAGTCTGAACTGAGCTGGAGTCAATCCACTTTTGGTTTGGACCCCAATCCAATTTGTAATCTGAAAATTTGGATCTCCAGCCCTCCTAATGGCTTGCCTAGGAAAACAAAAACAGGTACAGTGGTACCTTGCTTAAAGAGCATAATGCGTTCCATGTGATTGCTCTTTAAGTGAGTTTGCTCTTTAAGCGAGACACCATTCTAAGTGACCAATTGTGACTTCTGGTGGGGGGGATTGTGAACCCCAATTTAGTTGTTAAGCAAGTTTTCGGTTGGTTTTAGTTGTTAAGTGAGGCAACCATTCAGAGAAAATTCTGCTCTTTAAGCGAGTTCGTCTCTAAGTGAGGTGTTCTTTATGCGAGATTTTACTGTATAATTTTATGTTGTTCTATAGATGTACATGGAATTTGAAGACTTGATATATGAGAAAGAGAGGTTTAACCCTGTCAAACCTCAGGCAGCTCATTTCAGTGTTTGCGTACTAAGGTTGCTTCTTTCAAAGAATAAAATAATTCTTAAAACATGTACAATCAGCTGAGAGCTCCATTTTGCCCATTTGTGTTGCTTCTCCTTTCTCACTGTCCTCAGGCACAGGGAGGCAGCTTCCTAGAGCATATAGAAAATCCCTAAGATTTACAATTAAAGAACTGCAGCAAGGAAGAATGATTAAAATACTGTAACACAAATTAGAAGGATGGTTAAAGCACTTCACATAAAGACTGGGCACTGGGCAGGCAACTGTAGTTAGCAGAGATGGGCAGGAGACAGACTAAGAGGCAGGCAGGTAAAATGAAAACAGTTTCCCAAGACAGACACACACTAAGTGCCTTCAAAGTCAACAGTTAGAGGTGCTTAGAGCCCTGAAAAACTATCTAACAATAAGGGTGAATACATTGATGTGCTATGGAAATGACGCTGTTTAAAAAAAAGAAAGAAACAATTTGGTAGCCAGCAGAGGGAGCAGAAACACTAGCTGAGAACTCAAATGTATCCTGTAAACCTCTGGTGCATGCGATGCCATTCATTTGAGCTGGCTTTCCTGCTTGATTGTTTATTCATTTGGAATTAACCTAGTTTGTGCTGGGGTGGTAAATCTGTGTGTGGGCTATGGCCCTTCATGTTGCAAGTAGTGGGTTACATTACTGAATGTTTCTCCATTAAAACCATGCACATGCACGCATGCACACACACAATTCAGGGATTCTCAACAAGCAGCCCATGGGCTGGTTGCAGCCCGTGACACCATTTCATGTAACCCCCACTGCCTCCACCACACCAGGAAGTGCCATGTGGTGGAGGAAGGGCAAAATGGCTGTCCAGCCCCCTAAGCTGTCTGAGGGAGTGTGACCCGGCCCCTGGCTTAAAAGGGTTGAGAACCCCTGCTCTAGCTCTTTGACCAGACATCTAGTCTTCCACGTTTCCCCCCTTTTTTAAGTATGGAAGAATTATATTCCCACCAAATACCCCACCTGCTGCCTGAAGTAGCACAGCACAGATTTCCAGAGAGAAGTCAGCATTCTTCAAAATCATTAACCTATCCTGAACTGCTTTTAAATTGTTTGGCTATTCAGGGAACATTAATTTAAATAGGCTCAATTTTCTTTCAGTGGAATCATCATGTCCAATTCAGGAGGCAATTGTCCTCAAACTGAGTTTTGCTTGCTCTCTGTGATATCAGCACATAAGGATAACTGTCTATAAAGCATGGGGCCACTTATGTATTCCCTGATTTATTGGGATCGTTTCCTGAAAATGGAAGAAACATTAATCAAGAGAAAGTGGTGATGATGTAGACAGAGCAGAAGGCAAGGAAAATAATGGCAAGAGGCGAACAAAAAAGGTGACCAATTCTCAATAAGAAAGGATTTAGAAAATGAAGAAAACTGCCTTCCGTAGTATATTTTTGAACACGAACGAACGAACGAACGAACGAACGAACGAACGAACGAACGAACGAACAAACGAACGAACGAACGAACGAACGAACGAACGAACGAACGAACGAACGAACGAACGAACGAACGAACGAACGAACGAACGAACGAACGAACGAACGAACGAACGAACGAACGAACGAACGAACGAACGAACGAACGAACGAACAAACAAACAAACAAACAAACAAACAAACAAACAAACAAACGAACAAACGAACGAAAGTTAGTTAGTTAGTTAGTTAGTTAGTTAGTTAGTTAGTTAGTTAGTTAGTTAGTTAGTTAGTTAGTTAGTTAGTTATGCATTCAACTATTGATGGAAATGGTATTTGGAGCCCTATTTTTAAATGAAAACACACACACCCTAACCTGGAAATGGGATAAAACATATCTTGGCCTGAAAATTTTCCATTTTGATTTTGTGTGTGTGTGTGTGTGTGAGAGAGAGAGAGAGAGAAGGGGGGGTAAGCACAGAATCTTCTGAACATGTGAAACAATTGCATGTGACAACAAACATATATTTGGAAAACATGCACATACATGCTTTAGTCCAGGGGTGGCCAAATTACAGCTCATGGGCCGGATCTGGTCCACAGCACCAAATAATCCGGCACATGGTACCTTCATCACTATTGGAAGTGGACGTGTCCTGTGCATGCACAAACATCCCCATGCATGTGCGAACACTGCCATAAATATACCCATAGCTGTCATAAATGCATTTACAACAGCTATGGATGCATTTTACTGCAGTGTTTGCACATGCATGGACACGTTTTACTTCTGCTTCCGGTGGGAGGAACCACATGACCATCCCAATCAGCAGTTTGAGGGGCGTGGTCAGGCTCATGGCACAAAAAGTTTGGCCACCCCTGCATTAGTCAGTTGAATTGATACTTATTGGGAATAAATGCACATGAAAATATGCCCAGATGTCTGTGTAGGAATCAAAAAAAGGAACATGATGAGAAATTGTATGAGAATGCTAGGGAGATTGAATGCTAGGGAGATTTCATGAGAATGCTAGGGAGATGAAAATAGAACAATAAGCTTTGCATGTAGCTACATTCAGCACCAATTGCAAAGGAGAACAACCTGGGAAGCCTATTACTATGTGGTGGGTTGCTCATTGTAAAAAGCAGAAACAGCTTTTCTGTAGCAATAGTTTAAAGTAGAGTAAAATGTAAAAGATAAAGACTGAAGCTATACAATAGTGAGAATTCAGAGATCAAGGGGCAATTACTAGGAATCAGTTTTAAATGTGCCAGTCACAGATTGCTGGCAGGAAGATCTTTATCAGTTTTGGAAAACTAGAGCTCTAGCTGTATGAGTGCTCAATAACTGTGATGTTATCGCTAGAGGAAGTCCTGCTTCAAACACCCACACAATGAGCCTCACCCAAGTGTGGGAATCACTCACTGAAACAGATCTATTCATTTGTTCCTTCAAAACATTTTACCCCACCTTTCTCCTAGAAGAGGCATTCTCAACCCTTTTAAGCCGGGGGCCGGGCCACACTCCTTCAGACAGCTTCGGGGACCGGTTGGCCATTTTACCTTTCTCCACCATATGGCACTTCCTGGTGTGGTGGAGACAGTGGGGGTCTCACATGAAATGGTACTGTGGGCCGCATCCGGCCCATGGGCCACAGGTTGAGAATCCCTGTCTTAGAAAGAGGGAGTTTATAGTATTTAAATATTAATAGTACAAAGGCTATTAAAAACTCACAAATACCAGCAGTTCTAGAAACACATTAAGAACAATATAAATACAACATCCCCCCCATGCTCCCCCTCTTTAGACACCCAGTCACTAAAGGGAAGTCTGCCTAAAGAGGATGTACTTTACAAGCTTGCCAAAAACAAAGACTTCCATAGGAGCATCTGGGTACAGCGACAGACAAAAGGCAGAGAAACTCGAAAAGGAGATACTGAGTATGCAAATTTGCATATTGGTTACATTTTATTTATTTATTTATTTATTTATTTAGTCGTATTTATATATGCCGCCCACTCAGGCAGAACCCGACTCAGGGCAGCATTACAACAAATTCTAAAAACATATAAAAACACTTTAAAAACCCCTTATCCCACCCATCCATCCCACCCACTCTAAAAAAGGAAGAGAGAGTTCTTAATTCTTTACGTAAGCCAGCAGGCGGGGACCGTGATCCCATTCGGGCCCCACACCTGCCCTGCCAGCCAGGTCTTCAATCCTTTCCTGAAGGGCAGCAATTCTCTTTGAAGTCTTAGATCTGTTGGCAGGAGGTTCCAGAGAGTTGGTGCGGCCACGGAGAAGGCCCTCCTTCGGGTGCTAGACAGATGTGCACCCCTAACTGATGGCACCATTAGAGAGCCCCTCCGGTCCACTCTAGTTGGACGGGCAGACACTCTTGGGACAATGCGGTCTCTAAGGTATCCTGGCCCACTGCCATATAGGGCTTTAAAGGTCAAAACCAGCACCTTGAATTGCACCCGGAGACAAACTGGTAACCAGTGCAGCTCCCGAAGTAGCGGTGAGGCATGGGCATATCGCCCACATCCCATCACCACCCGGGCTGCCGCATTCTGGACCAGCTGCAGCCTCCGAATGGTCATCAAGGGCAGCCCCATGTAGAGCGCATTACAATAATCTAGTCGGGAAGTAACCAGAGCATGGGTTACCATAAGCAAGGAGCCCCGGTCCAGGAGCGTGCGCAATTGGCGAATCACCCGAAATTGGGCAAAAGCCCTCCTGGCCACAGCCGCCACTTGTTCTTCCAGCAGCAGCCGTGAATCCAGAAGGACCCCCAAGTTGCGCACTGGGTCTGTCTGGGGCAAAACCGCCCCATCCAGTACCAAAGGTGGTAACTCCCTGGATAACACGGGGCCCCTTATCCACAGCCACTCTGTCTTGCTGGGATTCAGCCGAAGCCCATTGGCCCCCATCCAGACCCCAATGGCCTCCAGGCATCCGGATAGGATTTCAACAGCATCACTGGGGTCCCCACGGGCCGAGATATACAACTGGGTGTCATCCGCGTACTGAACCCCAAAACTCCAGAAGATTTTCCGGTATTTTAACATTGACGCTAGATAGCATGGAAAAAAATAGAACCCTGAGAGGCTCCACAAGCCAATGGCCAGGACATTGAACAGGACTCCTCTAGCATCGCCTTTTGAGTTCTCCCCTCCAGGGGGAGAATAATACAGTGGTACCTCATACAACGATTTTAACCCATTCCATGGGGCTTGTTGTTGTACAAAACAATTGCTATACGACGCATGCATCATATAGCAATTTCCCCTAGTTGATGCATCATACAACAATTTTTTTTGCTTAGTGGTTTTTCCCATTGAAAATGTGTTGTATGGTTTTTTTCCATAGGGTAAATTGTTATGCTAGACACCATTGCCTCCAAAAAACCTAATTGTTATGCGATTTTGTTGCTCTATGGGGTGATTGTTGTATGAGGTTCCACTGTACCTCCAAATCCCATTCGAGAGAGATGGCCCAGAAGATGGCATTGAAGGCCACTGTCAAATCCAGTAAAGCAACAGTGATACGCTCCCCCTGTCCAGTATCTGATGTAGCTCACCCAGAAAGGTGGCCCAAGCCATTTCTGTCCTATGAAGCCAGATTTAAACAGATCTAAATAATCCATATCACCCAGGAGCCCCTGGAGCTGTGAAGCCACAACCTGCACAAATACCTTGCCTTAGAGTAGAACAATAGAGACTGACCAATAATGAACAAATAACTTTAATTAGTATAACATGTTGAGACGTACCATGTGATAAAGCTTTCAAAGAAATCTACCAGTTCAGCATACAGGCATGTGTGGTAGAGGGACAAACATTGTTCACCACCATGCAAAGCAGTCTTTGATTGTGAATCTATTCTGTCATATAGGACATTTTAAGCCTTTCCTTCTTGAAGTGCTGGTGTTTTACAGGCAGGGACTCACCAGTAGCCTCAGAGGAAATACACAGCCCGCACAGGAAGACCCAGATGGGTTTTATCACATGTTTTCCTGAAGATGCACATGATTCTCTTGAACCATGTTGGCAGGTACTGAAATCCTTCTAGCTTTTGTACAGCAAATGTCCAGTTTGTGTTATATGCTGAGATGATATGATAATTTCTCCCAGAAATATGAATTAATGTAAAGGCTGCCCTAATGTAACTCTGTAACATAACCTTAATCTTTTTAGTTGCAAAGAAGAATTAAAATGGCAGAGTCATCCTTGTTCACAATGTTTATCAATTGCCCCTTAGGGAGATTGTGTATTTTATGCACACACACATATTGTTGCATTGGTACTTGACACTCAATATGTTGTATGTTCCCAAACAACTCCAGTTTGCATGTCACAAATTATTAATCAAAGCAGCACCAAGTGCACAGCAAGTTATGCATGCTTTAGTTGCCCCAGCTTTATTTTACAATCTATGTATTTATTTATTTGAAGCTTTTGCACATCCAATTTCTACAGTTTACTTAAAAAGCAAAGAAACAGAATACTGTTTCCTCTATTCACAGTGCTGGAGGGTGGCCTTGGTTACTTTCTTCCATATTACTAGTAAGTGGTCCTGGTCCTAGTAAGTGAAGAGGGCAAGGAATGAAAATGAGGCTTTGAAAAATTATTTAATGTAATTACTATATACATTGCAGGCGCACCCCCCAAAAAAGGACTCAGACACCGGTATATGTGGATAACGGCATTGGGCCACATTTATTGATTCATGCCCTAGTCCGAATTATAAATTTCCATTGGTACTCAGCCAATTATAATTCTTAAGGCAAGCAGGCCGCAGTAACACTGGTAAGGTTCCTCCCAAAATTGCCAATGGCAATTGGCTACAATGTATCCATTTGTATCAATTTGTTTGTTTACAACAAACAAATTGTTGACCGTAGTCAATAAACTATCTACTGACCCCACCCTCTGACGTGTATCCGTAAAATCACGGGGTGATGCATGCTGAAGAGCTCCTGCCATCACCCCATTGCCTGGTTCGTCGTTGACCGGTCAACGTTAAAAAACTTGTGCCTATCTAGTGTTGGCCAGTCAATTGCGAACCTGCCGGATACCTGTGGGTCATAAATATTTACCTTACCAGTGCTACCTGCCCATGTGACCAAAGTCAATAGCAAAGCCCCTGTATCAAACCATAGCAACAGTGTGGGATGGGCAAAAAAGCCAGAACCAGGAAGCCAATTGTAGGTTCCAGCCAAAAATTCCCACCCGGCCCCGAAGCGACCAAAATATCACACTGTTCACTAGGGAGGGGGTGGAGGGAAAAACTTCTCCTCTCCATCGCTTTTCCAAAATGGCAGCTCGGCTGCCTCGTGGCCACCCCTTTTATAGAGGGGTGGCCACGCCCCCTAACTCACCCGGATGTCTGAGTCCGGGTGGGGGGCCCCCCGCAAAGAGCGTGGCGGCCATTTTGGCGCCGCACTTTCATTGCAGGCGCACCCCCCAAAAAGGGACTCAGACACCGGTATATGTGGATAACGGCATTGGGCCACATTTATTGATTCATGCCCTAGTCCGAATTATAAATTTCCATTGGTACTCAGCCAATTATAATTCTTAAGGCAAGCAGGCCGCAGTAACACTGGTAAGGTTCCTCCCAAAATTGCCAATGGCAATTGGCTACAATGTATCCATTTGTATCAATTTGTTTGTTTACAACAAACAAATTGTTGACCGTAGTCAATAAACTATCTACTGACCCCACCCTCTGACGTGTTTCCGTAAAATCACGGGGTGATGCATGCTGAAGAGCTCCTGCCATCACCCCATTGTCTGGTTCGTCATTGACCGGTCAACGTTAACAAACTTGTACCTATCTAGTGTTGGCCAGTCAATTGCGAACCTGCCGGATACCTGTGGGTCATAAATATTTACCTTACCAGTGCTACCCACCACACGGGGAGGCTTAATAAAGACTCACTGCCCCCCCCCCCAGACCGTCAGCTTGGTCAACAGGCCTGCTTGCAAATCTTCCAAAAAGAGGTTCATACCTCTGGGCGACAGATGGACCCCATCCCCTGTGTAAAGATCATAATTTTGGAGACTAATGGTGGGGTGTCGGATGACCCACCCCAAACCCTTGTCAGCAAAGAACCGGGCCACTGCCCTGTTCACCGAGCGACGAGCGCGGTCAAGGGCCTGGAGGTTAATACCCCCCCTGTAAGCGTGACGCAGTATGATGTCCGACCATAGAAGCGTTGTGGCAGGCCACACATAATGCAAATAAGCTAGGTCACTGCAGATCGTATGTTTTAAAGAAAGGTCAGTGACCTGGCCCAAGTCATTGCCCCCAAGGTGCAGCACCAGGACATCAGGCGGTTCAACATCCCTGATGGAGAAAAGGAATGGCAACAGTTCCCGCCATAACATTCCCGCCATAACATTCCGCGCTTACCATACCACCTGATACATGCGGATGCACGTAGTCCAAGCTGGGGTCCCCACTCTGTCGCCGCAGCGTACTGCGCTGCCCAGTGCACATAGCTGTGGCCCACCAGCCATACTGCCAGCGTGCGGGGACACACAGGGTCTGTAAGATAAAAACAAGACAGGACAGTGACTTATCTGGTACTCATACTTGAAGAGGGCGAACATATAATTCAAAACACTTCGATCCCCACCTCCCCATATGGCAGATATCAGACTCAGAGTACCCAAATGCAGCCGCAGTAGAAGCAGCTCCTATTCTAAAAGAATGGGTGCCGTAACGAGCCCCGGGGAGGCCAACACTGGACAGTGCCTTACCGGTCACCTTCCAAAATTGAAATTTAGTAAGGGGAGACCCATCTTGGTGGCAGAAAAACGGGCCAGGGTGTGTACCACGCATTGCAAGGAACTCTTGTAGGGCACCAACCGGACAGATGTCTGCAATGGAACATCGTAGCAGTCTAACACCACTGCCTACACCGTGCTGATCAACCTTTGAGGAACATATCCTCAACTGAGCCCACTCATTGGAGACATAGACATCTTCGAGTTCCAGTGCCCTACGAGCCGCATCCGCCTTAGACAGTAGCACCAGCTCACTGATGCGGAGCGCTCCAAAAAAGGCCACCGTGGTAGCCGCATGAAACAGAGCTGTCTCATACCTGTCAAAACACAGGTCATGCCAGCCTCGTGCAAGGTGGGTAAGAACCCCTGGAGAAATAGGGTGGTGATTGTCCGGGCGGCGTCCACGTTCCCGTGTCCACCCCTCCAAAACATGTCGTATACGGAAATCATTCGTGTTGTCAGCAGAGCCCCTCACTTTGGCCATGAATGCCAGTGCTGACAGCGTGGATGCTATGGTGCGGGGAGCTAGGCCCTGACTGTGTAGGTAGACCATAAATTGGAGAACGTGTGTAACTGGAATGGGCCACACCTCGGGCAACCGGAGTTGTGCACAAAAATTCTTAAATTGACTGAATGCATGGTGATACGCCTTACGCGTGCGGGGCGCCAGCGACATGCCGATCGCCCGGTTCACCTCTCCTTGCCAAACGTCCAAATCTCGTCCGGGAGCGGCGAGGGGAATTCCTCTGCGTCCGGAGCCAAGGCGCGGAACCGGGGGATCTGCAGGCGGGATAAAGCATCAGCAATATCGTTATTAATACCTGGTACATGTCTGGCCCTGAAGAGCACATTGAGGCGTAGGCTGCGCAACACAAACTGGCGAACTAACTCCATGACCTTGGGTGATTTAGATGTCTGGGAATTGACAATGTGCACTACCGCAGCATTGTTACACCAGATATGAACCACTGAATTGGCCCACTCCTCACCCCATAGAATCAAAGCTCCCAGTATCGGGAAGAACTCAAGGAATGTAAGATCGCGTAGACGATCCGTGCCCCTCCAGGCTGGAGGCCATCGGCCGTAGGCCCACCTCCCCTCAAAGTAAATCCCATAGCCCAGGGACACCGAGGCATCCGACTGAACCTGGAACCTAGGGGAAACCAAAAGGTCAGATCTCCAAAATGACACCCCGTTGAAGTCCCTCAGGAACTTAAGCCAAACCAACATGTCAGCCCTCATGCCCTTGTTCAGTCAGACCCTATGATAGCGCCTGGATAGGCCAGTCATGGCGTCGCATAAGCGTCGAGCAAAACTCTGCCAGGCGTGACCACCCTGCAGGCGAAGTTAAGGTGACCATGGAGAACCTGGAGCTCATGAAGTGACACCTTGCATTTGGCCAGTAAGGCCAAAATCAATGCAGTGATCCGGGTAACCTTATCCATGGGTAACCTGGATGCCTGCGAGACCGTGTCAATTTCAATACCCAGAAATGTGAGCTTAGTTGTTGGGCCCTCGGTCTTTTCGGGCGCTAAAGGGACACCGAGTTCCTGCATTAGCGTCTGAAATGTATTGAGGAGACGCGTACACGTGTCCCAGCCCCGTTCACCCCCGAACAAGAAATCATCGAGGTAGTGGACTACAGACCGGGACCCAGACCTGCGAACAAAGGCCCACTGAAGGAAAGTGCTAAAACATTCAAATGTTGAACAGGAAATAGAGCAGCCAAAAGGCATGGCTTTATCAACATAAAATTTTCCTTGGAATCTAAAACCCAATAACTCAAAGTCACCCGGGTGCACAGGCAACAAACGGAATGCCGACTTAATGTCACATTTTGCCAGAAGTGCACCCGGGCCACAAGAGCGCACCATGCGCAGGGCCTGGTCAAATGATGTATACCTGAACGAACAAAGGTCATCAGGAATGGCATCATTGACCGAATGGCCCGCCGGGTATGACAGATGGTGAATTAAACGAAACTCCCCAGGGGTCTGTTTTGGCACCAACCCTAAAGTGGAAACCTTCAGATTGGGAAAGGGTGGCATAGGAAAGGGGCCAGCAACCCTACCTGCATTAACCTCCTTAGCAATACTTAGGGCAGCCACCTCCTCCCTACCCTTCAGGGAAAGTAAATTAGGGGCATCTTGGGGGCACCGCTCCCCTTTGAATGGGATGCGAAAGCCCCGCTGGAAACCCTCGAGGAGGTACCTAGCATCCTCCCTCCTCGGGTAAGTCGAGAGCCACCGCTCCAACATAGCTACGTTAACCGGGGAGGGGGCCTTTTCAGTGACCAGCTCCATCAGCGGCAGGTCTGCCCGCTCCCTGTCCACCTCTACCTCTGCCCCGTGACCCACCGGCTCGCAGACACGCAGCGGCGGCGTGGGGGCCAGCACAAGAGGGACACTCATGTTTGTATCAGCACTGTTTTCTATTGCATACACCATTGGCCGAGAAACTCCAACACAGCAAGCGGGCTGGAACCCCCTGTCCCGCCAGCTGGCGGGGAGCCTGTGTTGGAGCAGCTCGCTGGACCGCATGGCCACAATGGTACCTCTCCCCAGGCGCCGGGCGCGTGGGTGTCATGTATAAAAGCCACAATTTCTGACATGGCTCATCCCACCTCATCTCCGGGTGTAAGGGCACTCTCATTCTAAATTCCTCATCGTAAGCCAACCACGATGGGCCAGGAAAATCCACCCTTGCCCTGTAAATATTGTCCAAATATTGGACCATAGGAATGGCCAGGTCAGGCCGAGCCCTGAGATACACCGCCATATAGATGAGATACGCGGGTAACCAGTTGGCCCAGGTGTGTGGTGGCTTGCGACGGCGAGACAGCTCTTTGTCCTTCTCATCCTGCCCCTCTTTCTCTTCCTTGGTGGGTTCCCTGTTCAACAGAGAGAAAATATCGACATACTCCCCCTGCCAAATCTTTTCCCTTGTGGCCTGGGCCAAATGATCCCTGAGGGGCAAGGAATACCCAGCTGTCGGCAATGCTGTCACCGGCACAGTATTGACACGGGGTATCAGGAGAGGAGCCTGGACCGTCCCTGCGACACCCGGTGCAGCCCCGGGGGCGGAAACCCCCCCACCCAATGTTATGCCAGTATGGGACCAAGCTGCACCCGGGTAAGCCAGGAACTGATGCCCACCCGCCCCAACATTACGAGGCCATGGCCACTGAAACCTATCCCCGGAAGTGGAGTGTGATGTGGGCACATTAGCTTGAACCTGATACTCACTGGGTGCACCCCCATGAGCCGCCCCCACTGGGGGTTCCGGCCCACGGCGGGTGTCGGAGCTCGCGACCGAAATCGAGCTCTGAGGACACATCCGACCACTACCTGTCTGCAGTTCCTGATGTACGGGGAGCTGCGAGACCGCGGCAGGCACAGGCCTGCGCGCCTCAAGCAACTCAACCCGACTGGCCGCCTGCTGGAGAGTGGCGGCTGTCGTGGTAGCAGGCTGGCAAAAGGGGGCCCCAGATGGCAGTGAAGGCCCCCCCTAGGGTTATTGGTGATCCCTAGGGATGCCTCTAGTGCCGCTATGCGGGCCAGTAATGCATTCACCGTCGCAGATCCCCCTGCATAAAGGGGGCCAGGTGGGCCGGACGGCCCACTGGGCAATGGTCCAGGGCCCCTGACTTGAGAGCCAGGCCCCAAATAGGGCCATGCCCAAAACTCCGGCCCATGAGGGGCCGGGGGTAAGCCCTGCTGTGCAACCGCACCAGGCCCTCCCCCATGCTCAAAGCCCATGGCCGGTAATTGCGGGCCGGGGGCCGAAGCCCCAACCGCACCAGGCCCTCCCCCATGCTCAAAGCCCATGGCCGGCAATTGCGGGCTGGGGGCCGGAGCCCCTGTAGGGCCAGTCTGAGGCTGGAGAGCTGCGGGCCATGGCCTAAGCTGCCCCATCCCACCGGTCCCGGTGGGTGCCTCCGGTAAGGAGACCTGTTGGGGGGTCGCAGTCGCGGTCCTCCGACCCGACTGCTGCCTCCTGTTTGGGCGAGCCTGAGTCGCCATAGCCTTCTTCTTAGGAGGCATAAAGAAAGCACGATCCCTTTCCAGGGATCAGAAACCCGATGGCTGGGAAGCCGAAGATTAAGAAGCAAAGATCCCGCTAAGGCTCTGCAGCCAAGAACGGCTTCTCTAAAAGAGACGAAGAGCGACGGAGAAAACTTCTCCTCTCCGTCGCTTTTCCAAAATGGCAGCTCGGCTGCCTCGTGGCCACCCCTTTTATAGAGGGGTGGCCACGCCCCCTAACTCACCCGGATGTCTGAGTCCGAGTGGGGGGGGGCGCAAAGAGTGTGGCGGCCATTTTGGCGCCGCACTTTCATTTGCTCTTATTACAAACAGACTGCTGGTACAGTTTCTAATTAAAATTTTCTTTCTACTAGATATCTTCCATTGGCTTTCGTTAAATTCTATGTCTGTCTGTCTATATAAGAACATAAGAACATAAGAACAGCCTTGCTGGAACAGGCCACAGCCCATCCAGTCCAGCATTCTGTCTCACACAGTGGCTCACCATTTCCTTCAGGGTATTTCCAAGGAGATGCCTTCACCTGCTTAGGATTCCCTGGAAATGGCATTGAGAGATATCCTGCCTATCTCTCCAACCCCGAGGTTGTCCTTGTATCCATAATTACAGCCATTGATACCCTTGTCCTCCATGAACTTGTCTAATCCTTTCTTAAAGCTGTCAAGACTGACAGCTGTCACCACTTCTTCTGGCCGGGAGTTCCATAGACCAGTAATCCTCTGGGCGAAAAAGTACTTTCTCTTATTTGTTTGAGAATTAGTACCCAAAAGTTTCATCGAGTGTCCCCTAGTTCTAGTGTTGTGCGATAGGGAATACAGTTTTTCCTTATCTACTTTGTCTACTTTATCTATCTATCTATCTATCTATCTATCTATCTATCTATCTATCTATCTATCTATCTATCTATCTATCTATCTATCTATCTGTCTGTCTGTCTGTCTGTCTGTCTGTCTGTCTATCTATCTATCTACTGACTGATCTACTGACCGACCGTCATTCCATCCATCGTTCCGTCCGTCCATCCATCTGCTGGAGTAATATGGAAATGCCCGGCCTGGATACTAAAGCAGATCCAGGATTTTGTCATCCACATTCCTTTGAGATGGGACCACTACACACCTAGGAATTCTCTGTCCCTTCTTACTATAGCCAAATGTGGCTAGACCTCAATGAGAACTAACAGTATGGAAGATCAATGCTTTTATATGCACTCATCCCTCACAGATACAAGGAACCTAGGATGGGCACCAAAGCTAAAGGGGCTGTGAAAACTGAGCTGGGCTTTAGAGTTAGATTGATCAAAGGGAGCTGTCCAAGGTCCCATTGATCCAGTTCTGCTCTACCAGATTTGTCATCTCAATAAAGGCTGCCTTTGCTCGAAAGTTGACTCTATGGTTCAGTGCTCACCTCTGTTTACAGCCAAAGAGCCAGCACTGTCTGCATCTGCAGATGTTTCCATGGACATGTGGCAGGCATGCCTCGACACCGGAGTGCACAGAACACTGTTTACCTTCCCACCAAAGTGATACCTCTTTATCTACTTGTAATTTCTTGCTTTCGAACTGCTAGGTTGGCAGGAGCTTTGACAGAAATGGGAGCACATTCCATCGTGGAGCACTTGGGTCTCAAAATGTTGACCCATTGACCTTCCAGTCAAGTTCAGTGTCTTAACCACTTGAGCCATTGCAGTCCCTCTTGTAGAGGCTAAATTGCCACTATTTGGTCTGCCTATGGCTGGATGTTAGAAAGGAGAGACGGCTGGGGTGTTATAGCAATGAGTGGGAAGCCACACTCCCAGTAATCCAGTGGTAAAATTCAACGTGATTTAATAAAGGAATGATTCTCATATATGTCCTATGTTGAGGTGAAGGCAAAAGATCCGTATTGGTGAGTCACAGTGCGCAACGAATATATATACACATCAATATACTGAAACTAATAATAATAATAGTGTTTTGCACAAAGGAATACTCAAACCAATAGCACCATAAATAAACCTCAACATACATACATCACGTGCTAGGACCCCCGTGACACTCCTATATATAAAAATAAAGTCTGATCAAATCAAGATATTGATGACGTAACCATGTCGAGATACAATCTCTAAGAGTCCGTGGTCAGACAAATTTCGTTTGGCTGCAAAGCTGGTGTCGAAGGTAGTCGAATATGATTGTAAGCGAGGGTTCCTAGATGACGAGCATCAGACGCGATGGTAAGTCAGCTGGCGTAGACAAACAACAACGATGCCCTTCCGGTATATGGACATTTCGAATTTCTTCCTCAAGTGTCTACAACAATATGAAATCACTAATTCGTAACACAATATTCCAAAAATGCCTGAAAAATCACTGGATCTAACAAAAGCATCTATGTACCCAAATGCAACTATGATACAAAAGACATACCTGTATGAAAATAACCTGCGCGTATCGCACCTCTGCTAGTGTTTCTCTCCTAGTGTGCACGCGTTAACTTTTTGCTATCAGCAGGTCTACATATACGTATCACATCAAGAGAGATGAGGGACAAGTGATTGCATTTACCCATTGATTGTACTTAATTGAGTTACAGCTCACTCCATACCTTAAAGCAACCTAGTTCCTTCCAAAGCCAAAGAGTATACCTATTTAAAGGAACGCCGAAAGATCCCATTCTGTATTGAGCCCATGTGGGGCAAGGGTGTTAAAACGGTGAATATAATATGCCTCTTTTTGAAGCAAAAAGCGATCTACATTAATTTTCTGGTATCGACTTTGTCGGAATGTTTCTAATACCACTACCTTTATATCCTTCACTGTGTGTTTTTCTTGAAGGAAATGGTTAACGAGTGGAGCATTAGTGATCTTGTTTTTAATCCGAGATACATGCTCGCTCAGGCGTACCTTTAGTGGTCGCCTAGACTGCCCCACATATGCCAACTGACAGGTACAGACCAGCATGTACACGATTTCTTTTGAATTGCAATTAGTGTGACTTCTAAGATCAAGAGTGAAATCGCTGCTCGGAATGTTTACTGTGTTAGTGGTCCACATGTGGCCACAATACTTACAATGGCCACAGGAGTGGTGACCACAGATAATTGGCCGGTCAGCCTCATTGGTATTAATAAGGTCGGTTCGTGAAATAAAGTTAGCTATAGTTTTAGTTCGTCTGAATCCAATGGTGGGTTTGTATTGGCAGCCTGGCACAGAGTCTAACACGTGCCAGTGCCTCAAAATCGCCTGTTTGATATGATGGGCCATAGGGGTGTAATCCACCGACCAAAATAATCCCGGTCGTGTCTTAGATCTGTCGATATTATAGTTTAGTAAAGAGCTCCTGTCTCGCGCTTTAGTCCTGTGTCGAGCGGCTTTAATAACATCATTGGGATAACCTCTACTCTGTAGGATATTGGTAATTTTGTCTTCAGCTGCCAAATAGTCATGGGTTCGAGATGAGTTCCTTTTTGCCCTAACTAATAAACTGTAAGGAATGTTAGCTTTAAGGTGATGAGGGTGGAAGGATGTGTATTGCAGATAAGCGAACCTGTCAGTTGGTTTATGGTAAAGTTTCATCTTTAAGCGGTTATTATCGATAAAAATAGTTAGATCCAGAAACGGGATAGAAAAGGCATCTATGGTGTGTGTAAATTTGAGATGTTGATGTTGCATATTAATCCAGGTACAGAAGTTATCAATAACTGTATGATCTTTAAATATAAAGAAAAGGTCATCTATGTACCTCTTGTAGCACAGAATATTGGAAAAAAATGGATTAACACGTGGATCTAAAATAAAAGTCCTATCAAAATGGCACATGAAGATGTTGGCCACGGAGGGCGCAAAATTCGAACCCATGGCCACTCCCTGAGTTTGTAGAAAAAAAGAATGTTCGAATCGAAAAAAATTATTCTCAAAACATATGTCCAATAAATCTAATAAAAACGTCGATGAAGGATGGTTATCAACTCGACTGTCCAGATGATGGGCGATGAGTGTGCGTACTTCCTCAAGTGGGATGTTTGTATAGAGAGATGTAACGTCTAATGTGATGAGTACTGCATCATGTGGGACTGGAAATTCTTCCATCATCTGGATAAAGTGTGTTGAATCTTGGACATAAGATGGAGAGCGGGTTGCGAATGTTCTTATGTGATGGTCTAAGAATTTGGCCACTGGCTCTAATAAGGAGTTGTTGGCCGAAATAATAGGTCTACATGGAATGATGGGGTCATCACCTGATAGTTTATGTATCTTTGGCAAAAGGTAAAAAATAGGAACTCTAGGGAATTTGTTAAGCAGGCAACGGTAAGTCTTATCATTGATCTCTTCCATAGCTAGACCACCCTGTAATATTACTGTAATAATATTGGTGACGTGTGCAGTGGGATTGTGTTCTAGCCTACGATAACAATTGGTGTTCGATAACTGACTATGAGCCGCTGCTAAGTAATCGTTCTTATTAAGGAGAACAACCCCTCCTCCTTTATCGGCTGGTTTAATCACGATGCTAGGGTCATCCCCCAGGTTTTTTAATAGCAAGATGTCGTTTCGAGAGAGGTTAAATTTTCTATTGAACTTAGATTCCGCGGATGTAATATCGCGGATTACCAGCCTTTCGAATACCTTAATGAAAGGATTATCTATATTCGGAGTGAATGTAGACGGAGGAGTAAACACTCTCGGAACACGTGTGGGATCTGTGTCCTCCTTGAAGAATGCCCGTAATTTAAGTAACCTGATTAATTTAAAGATGTCGATCTTTGTCTTGAAGGGGGAGTAGTGGGGAGTGGGGACGAAACCTAAGCCTAAGTTAAGTAACTGCAATTCCCTTACCGTGAGCGATCGATTTGACAAATTGAAGACGAGCGAGGGAGTCATGTCTTTCTTGTTCTTTTTTGGGGTCTCCGTCCTAAAAAACTTTCCTGTCTGTTGGTTTTGCATGTGCCGGCCATCGTTGAGCTACTTTTATATCTATTTGCCCGAAAGTTATATGGGTCTCTACGTCTTTCATCTGCCGAGGATTCTGGTCCTTCTGAGTCAGTTGTCTCGAAGTCTGTAGTTTCGACTGGTTCTTTCCAGGATACTTGTTTCTGTTTACTCCGTTTGTCAAATATCCATCTGTATACGCGTTCATTTTGGTAGTCACTGCGGTCTCTTTGCAGTTTCTTATTTTTGAACGCAACTATCTCTTCCTTAAAGGTACCCAATTTATTTTCTAACTCTCCTAAGATGGAGTGAGAGTCCCCTGAGGTGGTCGTGGACAATACTGTTTTTAAAGTATCAATATCCTTATCTAAGGTACCCATTTCCTGGTGGCATTGGTCGATGATCAATAATATTAAATCAAATGAGCATCGATCTAGGATCGATGTCCATTTCTCCAAGAATTCCTTCTTGTTAGCGAACAGGGTCGGACCTTTGGGTATGCGTAAACCTCTGGGAAGAATAGACGCTTTATAATACTCTGACAAAAAAGAGGAGTGCAAGTCGATGCGTATCCGTTTCTTTTCAAGATACTCAAGTTTGTTAATATATTCATTGTGAGTATTGGTCTCTAAATTCAGTGGAGTCGCTCTGTTTAAAATCCTGTCCCTCTCAGCGGACGAAAAGGAGAAGCCTTTGTCCGTCATACCGTAATCTAAACTGATAGAAAGGAGAGACGGCTGGGGTGTTATAGCAATGAGTGGGAAGCCACACTCCCAGTAATCCAGTGGTAAAATTCAACGTGATTTAATAAAGGAATGATTCTCATATATGTCCTATGTTGAGGTGAAGGCAAAAGATCCGTATTGGTGAGTCACAGTGCGCAACGAATATATATACACATCAATATACTGAAACTAATAATAATAATAGTGTTTTGCACAAAGGAATACTCAAACCAATAGCACCATAAATAAACCTCAACATACATACATCTACAAACTCAGGGAGTGGCCATGGGTTCGAATTTTGCGCCCTCCGTGGCCAACATCTTCATGTGCCATTTTGATAGGACTTTTATTTTAGATCCACGTGTTAATCCATTTTTTTCCAATATTCTGTGCTACAAGAGGTACATAGATGACCTTTTCTTTATATTTAAAGATCATACAGTTATTGATAACTTCTGTACCTGGATTAATATGCAACATCAACATCTCAAATTTACACACACCATAGATGCCTTTTCTATCCCGTTTCTGGATCTAACTATTTTTATCGATAATAACCGCTTAAAGATGAAACTTTACCATAAACCAACTGACAGGTTCGCTTATCTGCAATACACATCCTTCCACCCTCATCACCTTAAAGCTAACATTCCTTACAGTTTATTAGTTAGGGCAAAAAGGAACTCATCTCGAACCCATGACTATTTGGCAGCTGAAGACAAAATTACCAATATCCTACAGAGTAGAGGTTATCCCAATGATGTTATTAAAGCCGCTCGACACAGGACTAAAGCGCGAGACAGGAGCTCTTTACTAAACTATAATATCGACAGATCTAAGACACGACCGGGATTATTTTGGTCGGTGGATTACACCCCTATGGCCCATCATATCAAACAGGCGATTTTGAGGCACTGGCACGTGTTAGACTCTGTGCCAGGCTGCCAATACAAACCCACCATTGGATTCAGACGAACTAAAACTATAGCTAACTTTATTTCACGAACCAACCTTATTAATACCAATGAGGCTGACCGGCCAATTATCTGTGGTCACCACTCCTGTGGCCATTGTAAGTATTGTGGCCACATGTGGACCACTAACACAGTAAACATTCCGAGCAGCGATTTCACTCTTGATCTTAGAAGTCACACTAATTGCAATTCAAAAGAAATCGTGTACATGCTGGTCTGTACCTGTCAGTTGGCATATGTGGGGCAGTCTAGGCGACCACTAAAGGTACGCCTGAGCGAGCATGTATCTCGGATTAAAAACAAGATCACTAATGCTCCACTCGTTAACCATTTCCTTCAAGAAAAACACACAGTGAAGGATATAAAGGTAGTGGTATTAGAAACATTCCGACAAAGTCGATACCAGAAAATTAATGTAGATCGCTTTTTGCTTCAAAAAGAGGCATATTATATTCACCGTTTTAACACCCTTGCCCCACATGGGCTCAATACAGAATGGGATCTTTCGGCGTTCCTTTAAATAGGTATACTCTTTGGCTTTGGAAGGAACTAGGTTGCTTTAAGGTATGGAGTGAGCTGTAACTCAATTAAGTACAATCAATGGGTAAATGCAATCACTTGTCCCTCATCTCTCTTGATGTGATACGTATATGTAGACCTGCTGATAGCAAAAAGTTAACGCGTGCACACTAGGAGAGAAACACTAGCAGAGGTGCGATACGCGCAGGTTATTTTCATACAGGTATGTCTTTTGTATCATAGTTGCATTTGGGTACATAGATGCTTTTGTTAGATCCAGTGATTTTTCAGGCATTTTTGGAATATTGTGTTACGAATTAGTGATTTCATATTGTTGTAGACACTTGAGGAAGAAATTCGAAATGTCCATATACCGGAAGGGCATCGTTGTTGTTTGTCTACGCCAGCTGACTTACCATCGCGTCTGATGCTCGTCATCTAGGAACCCTCGCTTACAATCATATTCGACTACCTTCGACACCAGCTTTGCAGCCAAACGAAATTTGTCTGACCACGGACTCTTAGAGATTGTATCTCGACATGGTTACGTCATCAATATCTTGATTTGATCAGACTTTATTTTTATATATAGGAGTGTCACGGGGGTCCTAGCACGTGATGTATGTATGTTGAGGTTTATTTATGGTGCTATTGGTTTGAGTATTCCTTTGTGCAAAACACTATTATTATTATTAGTTTCAGTATATTGATGTGTATATATATTCGTTGCGCACTGTGACTCACCAATACGGATCTTTTGCCTTCACCTCAACATAGGACATATATGAGAATCATTCCTTTATTAAATCACGTTGAATTTTACCACTGGATTACTGGGAGTGTGGCTTCCCACTTATGGCTGGATGTTGGCAAGAGGAAATGCTGTTGATGTGGCCTAGCCCTTTTTAATTCTATTTTGTTTTTAGATGTGTTAATTTTAGCTTTGTATGTTATTATATGCTGGTGGTGCATCTGACACGAATAAAGAATCTCATATCAATTGTGCATATGTTTGACTGAGTTTTGACTGAGGAGCCAATGTGTATACTGCAGGATGGAATGAGTTGCTGTCTTTGTCCCAGCTTCTGCCAACCTCACAGTTCGAAAGCAAGACATTGCAAGTACGTAGATAAATAGGGACCACTTTGGTGGGAAGGTAACAGCGTTCTGTGTGCTCCGGTGTCTAGTCATGCCTGCCACATGACCATGGAAACGTCTATAGAAGTAGACAGCACTGGCTCTTCAGCTTTGAAACAGAGAATAGCACTGTATTCTAGAGTCAGATACGATTGGCTTTCGAGCAAGGGAAAACTTTACCTTACCTTACCAAGAATATATGTATTTATTTTAGACATGTTGCTGCATAATGTTGGAACCACGCTGTTCCAAACAGGCTTCCTTCCTTTTTCTTTTCACTTGATCCTTTGAAATCAGTGGTGGGCATTACCAGGTTCGCACCAGTTTGCCAGAACCGGTAGCAGAAATTCTGGCTGGCCCCACCCATCCAAGTTTTGAAATAAAGTAGTCCTAATTTGGGTGCAATGCAGGGCTTTCCCCCTGGCCATGCTCACCATACCACGCCCACAGAGTAGGTAGTAAAAAAAAATGAATCCCACCACTGTTTGAAATCCCAGATAAACTGTAATCATGTACATGTCTGCTCAGAAGTAAGCCCCAATTAATTCACTGCAGTTTACTCTGAGGCAAATATTTATTGGGTGTCAGCCTAAACAGATTAATAGTAAATCTAATAGAACAGATTGTTTGTGGCTGAGCTCTTTTTGGAATCAAAATAATAGCCTAATTATTGAAAATGGTTTGGGCAGTAACTCTCTCCATTAAAAGAGAGCATCCCTTCACATTAATTTCTTAGGATTTTGCGCTTTTTTGTGTTTTGAAAGTCATGGGCCAAAGCTTTATTTCATAAGACTGGGGAGATCTTTAGTCAGAAATAGTCCCACAATGCTAGAATTATTCTCTATTTCCATTTTTGTGTTAGTTTGTACTTGTAGGTTCAGGGTAGCTTTCTAAGTTTTAGACATTGTTAAAATTTTAAAGGGGGAGGGGGGGAATTATTGAATAGCAAAGGCAATGTCATGATTGTGGAGCTCCTGTTCCTTTCTGTGGAATTGGGTCAGGAGAAATTCCTTACAAAAATTCTCACAAAAAATGTAAGGGGAAAATGGATGTACCTATTCTTCCTTTTACTATTGTGTAGGCTAGTTGCAATGCCCTCAAATTCAGTGGAATGTCACGAGTATAAGAAACGAGACTAAGTGAATTCCTTTATCGATTGCAGTGTGCGGCTTTCGTCTGCCTCCTTTTCCTCTGCTTATCCCTTCTTCAGACATGCTCTTTGTTTGTATTTTTTTCCTTCCCTTGCCCCTCTGCATGTCTTTTTATTTTCATCTTCTTTGAAGTGATAAATCCTGCAGGTGACCAAACTTTCATCCATAATCTGCAGCATTCAAATTAAAAGGAGTGGGTTATAGATTGTAGGATTTTCTACACACCCTGGCTAAATCCCACCAGAGTCCCTTATGAACTAATAAATCCCGGAGCAGAGAGTGAAGCCAAATTGATCCAATCAATGTTGCCACATGCAATCATGTTGTATTCATTGCTGGTCAAGAAATAAGTGGAAGCACAGGTCTCTTTCCCCACCCATCTGCCCCCGTCTTAATACACATGCTAGTTAAATCTACAGTACTTGTCTAGATGTGACGTTTGGTAAATTCAATCCAAAACACAGCTTTCTAGCTTTCTTTAATCACTGAGAATGCTTTGATTTTTTTCCTACATTTGTTTTGTATATGGATCACACGGCTGATTTGTTTGTTTATGAAACTGCTGAAGCTACCAAGAAAAGCCGCCTGAACTGTGTGGACATTTTAACATCGGGACAACATCACTACAAATTAAACCACTAGGTAATATTCAAATTGACTTTGAATTAGCACAATTGGAATGACCAATGCAGGGATGCCAAAACTATTTGTGCCAGGGGCCTGACCATGCCCCAGAACAGCTGAGCAGACCAGACCACATCCCTAGAATAGGGCATGTTTGCGCATGTGAGGCCATATTTACTTCCTTATTCAGCGTGGATACTTCTGCACATGCATGAAAGTGGCTGTATTTACTTCCTGGTTCAGTGCAGACACTTCTGCGCATGCACGAAAGCGACCATATTTACATCTTGGTTTGGCATGAACACTTCAGTGCATGCATGAGCATGTCTGCACCTAACCAGGAAGTAAATACAGATGCTTCTGTGCATGCGCGAGGACATCCTCACTGAACCAGGAAGTAAATATGGCTATGAAGGCACAAACACACACATGTGCAGAAGCATCCATATTCACTTGCTGGTCTGGCAAGGGCATTGCAGGCCTGATGGAATGGTTTCGGGGGCTGTATCTGGCCCACAGGCTGTAGTTTGGGCACCCCTGGCTAGTGTGTGAACCACCACCACCACCCCATTCCCTGATGAAGGTTACTGAAATTTGCATTGCTTTGACCTGGCCAGAAAGGGGGCTTGTGGTCTCTCCAAGGAGCCATTTGGAACTAGCAATAAGCAGAGATCTGGTGTCCTGTGCCTGTTAAATGGGGGAGGGATATTAAATAGACTGCTACTTCACATTTATTTTTAAGAGCAGAGCCTGGCAGACACCACTATGCTACGTACATTTGGACTTTCATTGATGATTTCCCTAACTTTACATGCCTGAAGAAGTGATCTTGAATCATGAAAGTTCGCATTGATTTTTTTTTATTTAGTGATGCAAAAAAGGTATCACCTTCTCCTTCTACATTTATTTTGTATATGGATCACACAGCTGATTTGTTTGTTTTTGTTCCCCCTCCCCATCTTAAAATAATAGGGCTTGGGCATGCTGTGCATACCTGTCAACCATCCCGATTTGGCCGGGATTACCCCGTAATTTGACGTCGCTTGACGTCATAACCCGCCCCACGCTGCCAAAACCCCGTAATTTGGCAGTGGGGGAAAATGCTTTCCACGCATGCGTGGAAGCACTACGCTGCTTGCGCATCCCCTACGCAAGTGGCGTAGCGCTTCCGCGCATGCGTGGAAGGGGTAAAACCCTTCCACGCATGCGCGGAAGCGCTGCGCCGCTTGCGTAGGGGCTGTGCAAGCAGCATAGCACTTCTACGCATGCGTGGAAAGCGACCTGCACAGGTCCCATTTTTCCGGAGCCGTGGGTTGACAGGTATGATGCTGTAGCTTAAACATCACATTTTTGGCACTGCATCGATTCAGATCTAAGTTGCAGTAAGAATAAATATGGACCTCTTTCATAGCAAACTCAGTTCTAACTGTAAAGGAGATAGATAGCATGGAAATAAGTCCATTTTTTTCCCTTCTGCAACATTAAACGAAAAGGTTAAGCTCCCACTGACAGGAAAGATGTATTTGCAAGTGATTAGTTATATTTCTATCATTGTGCTTGTCTGTGTTCTTCTTTTGATGTTTAAACAAAGCTCTTGAACACACTGGGTTGTAGTCTCTGATGTTGATTTATAGGTAGGAATGAATCCCAAACATGGGGTAGTGAGAAGGCCTTAATAAAGCAAAATAAAAAAAAAGCAGAGGCTGCCTTCCTGCTGGTTAGTATGTGACTAAAGCTGCAGAGTCTGGGGCTCAATCTGTCAAGAGCAGGTGTGGAATTGGGGAGTCCTTCAGGAACAAAGAGCAGAACTGTTCACCAAAGGAATTTTGCAGTTGCATGTAAGGAAAATGTCACAGCTCATATCTTGTTTCCTTTTTAAAAATGCACATGTATTATAATAAATAACTAATTTAGAAATCATGATGCTTTAGCTGGTGAAACAGCAAACCAGCAATAGCCTCAGTGGTATCTACTCAGAAAGTAAGTTCCATGTCAGTGGGACTGAATCGCTCTTGGAGATTTCTTGAAATTTCTTATGGAATTCAGAATCATGTAGCAGTGGCTCAAGTGGCTACGACGCTGACTGGGAGGTGGCAGGTCAGCCGTTTGATACCTGAATATTGCAGGACAGAATGAGCTCCCGTATTTGTCCCAGCTCCTGCCAACTTAGCAGTTCGAAAGCAAGAAATTTAAGCAGATAAATAGGGACCACTTCGGTGGGAAGGTAAACAGCATTCTGTGTGCTCCGATGTCTAGTTGGATATGACTGGCTTTCAAGCAAGGGTGACCTTTACCAGAAATCAGTGCAGATTAACATTTTGAACACATACGGTTGATGGCGCTTTGCACTAATAGTTGTTGTTACGTGCTGTCAAACTGTCTCCAATCAATGGCGGCCTTATGAAAAAGACATCTCCAAAATGTCCTGTCCTAAACTGCTTTGCTCAGTTTTTGAAAACTCAAGCTTGTGGTTCCTTTAGGGAGTCAATCCACCTCCCTTTTGGGCTTTCTCTTTTCCTGCTGCCTTCTACCTTTTCCAGCTTTATTGTCTTTTCCAGAGAATCTTACTCTCTCATGGTGTTACCCAGTGATGTGCTGCAATTTTTTTTGCTACACCCACTCTGGGCCTGGCTAACTCTGTGGGTGTGGCTACCTCTGTGGGCCATGCCCATTTGGGCAGCCATACCATGGCCTGCAGTAGGGAGGTGGGCGTGGCCAGCCAAGTGGGCATGGCCCATACCTGTCAACCATCCCGATTTGGCCGGGATTACCCCGTAATTTGACGTCGAGTGACGTCATAACCTGCCCCGCGCTGCCAAAACCCTGTAATTTGGCAGCGGGGGGACGCTTTCCACGCATGCACAGAAGCGCTACGCCACTTGCGTAGGGGCTGCGCAAGTGGCATAGCGCTTGCACGCATGCGTGGAAAGCGACCTGTGCACAAGCGATCTGCGCAGGTCCCGTTTTTCCGGAGCCACGGGTTGACAGGTATGGCATGGCCTGGGGAAATTTTCGCTACCGGTGCCCGCACACCTGTGGACACCGGGAGCAGCACATCACTGGTTACCAAATAAAGCCTCAGCTTCATCATTTTTGCCTCCAGAGACAGTTCAGGCTTGATTTGCTCTAAGACCAACTTGTTTGTTTTTCAGGATATCCACAGAGCTATTCTCTAGCACCATATTTAAAATGAATCATTTCCCCCCTGTCAGCTTTATTTACTGTCCAGCTTTCACATCCAATCATGGTGATCAAAGACACAATAGTATGAATGGTCTTGGTCTCCAGTGAAACATGCACACACTTGATGATCTTTTCTAATTCCTTCATTGCTGCCCTTTTGAGTCCCAGTCTTTTTCTGATTTCTTGGCTGAAGTCCCCTTTTGGATTGATGACTGGACCAAAGTATATACATTCTTTCACAATTTCAAATGCTTCACTATCAAAGCTAAACTTGTGTATTTCTTGTATAGTCATTATTTTTTATTTCATAATGTTCAACTGCAGTCCTGCTTTGGCATTTTCTTCTTTCACTTCTCTTAAAGTCATTTCAACCGATTACTACTTTCTGATGATAATAATAATAATAATAATAATAATAATAATAATAATAATAATAATAATAATAATAATAATAATAATAATAATAATAATAATAATAATAATAATAATAATAATAATAATAATAATAATAATTTCATGTTAGAAATTATTCCGGGTTGAAAGGATTTTTGCTGGAAAAATTCCACTCAGTGGATGCCCAAATGAGGCTTTCTGCTGGTAAAACGATTTTATCTGCTAATCTTGAATTATTGGTGTTTCTTTCACCAATTTTCATTCCTCCTTTCAGTGTGATATGTTTTGCATACACATTGAAAAAATAAGGAGATAACATACACCTTTGTGTGACACCTTTGCCTATAGGAAACCATTCTGCCTCACCATTGTCTGTCATAATGGCAACTTCTTATCTACTGTAAAGGTTATGTATCAGGACAATCAAGCGCTCATCCATTTCCCCCCCAGAACAACCTATACTGTCCTATAGCATCTCATGATCTACAGAGTCAAAGGCTTTGTTGTCTATAAATAGTCTTCTTCTGGATACAAATGCAGATAATTACAATGTGATCTTGGGTTCCTGTACTTTTTCAGAATACAATGGGTAGCGCATTTGCGCCAGCCGTGGCGAATCTGTATATGATTAAATTCGAAACCTCATGTGTGTTCAATAGTGACATCAATCCCTTCCATCACAATATGATGATTTATAAAAGATTTATTGACGATTTGTTTTTCGTATTTGATGACATAAATGTTATCCCTAATTTTATTAAGTGGATTAATACATTAGATAGCAACTTAAGCTTTTCCGGGCATTATGATGCTGTGGTGGTACCTTTTCTTGATATCTCTGTGTATATTCATAACAACAGTTTGCATATGCGCCTCTTTAGAAAACCCACAGACAGGAACGCCTATCTAGATTATCGTTCCTTCCACCCAGGCCACCTAAAAAGGAATATACCTTTTAGTCTTCTAGCCAGGGCCAAACGGAACTCCATCAGTGAGGGTGACTTTATAAAATCAGCGGCCACGATTAAAAAATTCTTAGAAAAAAAAGGGTATCCCAACCATATAATTAACAATCAATTTCAGCGCGTCTGTAACACCCCTAGGGAAGCTTTTTTGACTCCCAAAAACAGGGAACAATCTCACTTTGCAGGCGCACCCCCCCAATAACGGACACAGACAACATTGAAAGTGGATAACAGCATAGGGCCACATTTATTGATTCAATGCCCTAGTCCGAATTATAAATTTGCATTGGTAAAACGACCAATCGTAATTCCTAAGGCAAGCAGGCCGAAGTAACACTGGTAAGGTACCACCCCAAAATCGCCAACGGCAATTGGTTACAATGTATCAATTTGTATCAATTTGTTTGTTGACAACAAACAAATTGTTGACCGTAGTCAATAACTAACTTATGACCCCACCCTCTGACGCGTATCCGTGAAATCACAGGGGTGATGCATGCTGGTTAGCAATCGTCATCACCCCATCGCCTGGTTCGTCGTTGACCGGACAACGTTTAACTAATTTATTCCTGTCTAGTGTTGTCCAGTCAATTGCGAACCTGCCGGATACTTGTGGGTCATACTGTTTACCTTACCAGTACTACCCGCCAATGTGACCAAAGTCAACAGTAGGAACACAGAAAGCCCCCTATATCAAACCATAGCAACAGTGTGGGATGGGCAAAAAAGCCAGGACCCGGAGCCAATATGGGTCCCAACCAAAAATTCCCACCCGGCCCCGAAGCGACCATAATATCACACTGTTAACTAGGGAGGGGGTGGAGGGGAAAAAACTTCTCCGCTCCGTCGCTGAGGTAAAATGGCAGCTTGGCTGCCTCGTGGCCACCCCTTTTATAAGGGAGCTGGCCACGCCCCTAACTACCCGGATTCTCTGTCCTGTGGGGGGGGGCCGCAAAGGGCGCGGCGGCCATTTTGGCGCCGCGCTTGCATTGCAGGCGCACCCCCCCAATAACGGACACAGACAACATTGAAAGTGGATAACAGCATAGGGCCACATTTATTGATTCAATGCCCTAGTCCGAATTATAAATTTGCATTGGTAAAACGACCAATCGTAATTCCTAAGGCAAGCAGGCCGAAGTAACACTGGTAAGGTACCACCCCAAAATTGCCAACGGCAATTGGTTACAATGTATCAATTTGTATCAATTTGTTTGTTGACAACAAACAAATTGTTGACCGTAGTCAATAACTAACTTATGACCCCACCCTCTGACGCGTATCCGTGAAATCACAGGGGTGATGCATGCTGGTTAGCAATCGTCATCACCCCATCGCCTGGTTCGTCGTTGACCGGACAACGTTTAACTAATTTATTCCTGTCTAGTGTTGTCCAGTCAATTGCGAACCTGCTGGATACTTGTGGGTCATACTGTTTACCTTACCAGTGCTACCCGCCACACGGAGGGGCTTCAAAGAAGACCTGACGCCCCCCCCAGACCGTCAGCTCGGTCAACAGGCCTGCTCGCCAATCACCCAACAGGAGGTCCATACCTCCTCGCGACAGATGGACCCCATCCCCTGCGTACAAGTCATAATTTTGTAGACTAATATCGGGGTGATGACTAACCCGGCCCCAAGCCCTGTTGGCAAGAAACCGCGCCATTGCCTTATTGACCGCGCGCCTAGCCGGTGACCTGGCCCAAATCATTGCCCCCCAGGTGGATGATTAGAATGTCAGGCGGGTCAGCACCCAGGCCAGAAAAAAGGAAAGGCCGCAGCTCCCGCCATAACATCCCAGGCTTACCAAGCCATGCGAGACTGGCGTGGTCACCCAGTCCCAGTCGGGGTCCCCATTCTGTCGCCGCAGCGTAACGCGCTGCCCTGTGCACATAGCTGTGGCCCACCAGCCATACTGTCACCGGTGTAATACGACACCCAGGGTCTGTAAGAAAATTGAGAAAAAAGGCGGTAAGGTGACTGGATTGGTACTCATGGCGGGAGTGGGCGCACATAAAACTGAAAACATTGCGAGCCCCACCTCCCCATGCTGCGTATGTCAGCCCCAGAGTACCCAAAAGCAGCTGCTGTAGAGGCTGCACCAATCCGGAACGAATGTGTGCCATAACGGGCACCTGGTAGGCCCACCCTGGTGAGGGCTCTGGCTGTCACCTTCCAAAACTGAAATTTAGTAAGGGGAGACCCATCTTGGTGACAGAAAAACGGGCCGTGGTGCATGCCACGCAGTGCCAGGAATTCATGTAGGGCACCAACCGGACAGATGTCTGCCAAAGAACAACGTAGCAGTCTTACACCACTGCCTACGCCATGCTGATCTGTTTTAGAGGAGCGTATCCTCAACTGGGCCCAGTCTTTGGCTACGTAGACATCTTCGAGTTCCAGTGCCCTACCACTTGCATCCGCCTTAGACAGCATCACGAGTTCGCTGACGCGGAGCGCTCCAAAAAATGCCACCGTTGTGGCTGCGTGAAAAAGGGCTGCCTCATAATGATCAAAACAGAGGCCTGGCCAGCCCCGGGCCAACTGGGTAAGAACCCCTGGGGAAATAGGGTGCCGGTCATCCGGGCAACGCCCGCGCTCGCGCACCCACCCCTCCAAAACATGTCGCACACGGGAGTCAGAGGTGGTATCCACATGACCTCCCACTTTGGCCATAAAAGCCAACGCCGAGAGCTTGGATGCTATGGTGCGAGGTGCAAGGCCCTGTGCATGCAGGTGAACCATGAACCGCAGAACATGGTCCACCGGGATAGGCCAGGTCTCTGGCAAGAGAAATTGAGTAGCAAATGCCCTGTAAGAATTGAATGCTTGTTGATACGCCTTACGCGTGCGTGGCGCTAGTGACAGGCAAATCGCCCGGTTCACCTCTCCTTGCCAATAGTCCACATCTCGTCCGGGAGTGGCGAGGGAAATTCCTCCGCATCCGGGGCCAAGGCGCGGAACCGGGAGATCTGCAGGCGGGACAAAGCGTCAGCAATATCATTATTAATCCCTGGGACATGCCTGGCCCTGAACAAAACGTTGAGGCGCAGGCAGCGCAGCACAAAATGGCGCACTAGGTCCATGACCCTGGGCGATTTGGAAGTCTGTGCATTGACAATGTGGACAACAGCAGCATTGTCACACCAGAAATGCACCACCGAATTAGCCCACTGTTTGCCCCATAGCATCAAAGCCCCCAGAATGGGGGAAAATTCCAGGTATGTGAGATCCCGCAGGCGACCTGTGCCTGCCCATGCCGGTGGCCACCCACCACAGGCCCACTTCCCATTGAAGTACATCCCATAACCCAGGGATCCTGAGGCATCAGACTGGATCTGGAAATTGGGGGACGCCAGGAGGTCAGACCTCCAAAATGAGACCCCATTAAACTCCCTCAGGAATTGCAACCAGACGAACATGTCTGCCCTGATACCCCGGGTGAGCCTAACTCTGTGGTGGGGCCTGTATAACCCTGCCATGGCGTCGCATAAGCGCCGGGCAAAAGCCCTGCCCGGTGCGACCACCCTGCAAGCAAAATTAAGGTGCCCATGTAGCACCTGAAGTTCTCTCAGTGATGCCTTACGCTTGGCCAGCAATTCCGAGATAAGGGCCACGATCCTGGACACCTTATCACCCGGCAACCTAGAAGCCTGCACTACTGTGTCAATCTCAACCCCCAGGAATACTAGCTTGGTCGATGGCCCCTCGGTCTTTTCGGGCGCTAAAGGGACACCAAGTTCCTCCATTAGCGTCTGAAATGTGTTGAGGAGACGTGCGCACGTGTCCCAGCCCCGTTCACCCCCGAATAAAAAGTCATCCAGGTAATGGGCTACAGACCGGGACCCTGACCTGCGGGCGAAAGCCCACTCTAGGAAGGTACTAAAACGCTCGAAAGCCGAGCATGATATGGAGCAGCCAAAAGGCATGGCCTTATCAAAATAATATTCCCCCTTAAATTTAAAACCCAGCAACTCAAAGTCGCCCGGATGCACTGGCAAGAGGCGAAAAGCTGACTTAATGTCACACTTGGCCAGCAGGGCACCCGGGCCACACGAGCGCACCATGCGCAACGCATGGTCAAACGATGTATACCTGACTGAACAAAGGTCATCAGGGATAGCATCATTGACCGATCGGCCGGCTGGGTAGGACAAATGATGAATAAGGCGAAACTCACCTAGGGACTTTTGGGGACCAAACCCAGTGGCGAGACCTTAAGATTGGGAAACGGGGGTACGGGGAAAGGTCCAGCGACCCTGCCCGCGACTAATTCCTTTTGAATGCTGGCCGCAGCCACCTCCTCCCTTCCTCTAAGGGATAAAAGGTTGGGAGCATCCTGAGGGGACCTATCACCCACAAAAGGGATACGAAATCCCAGCTTAAAACCTTGAAGAATATACTCCCTGTCCTCCCGCTTCGGGTACGATGCGAGCCAGCGCTCCAGCATGTCCACCTTAATTGGGGAGGGAGCCTTTTGGAGAACTAGCTCCATCCGTGGCAGCCTTGCCAGCCCACTGTCCACCCCTCCCTCTGCCTCGCGCCCCCCCAGGCTTGGGGCAAACAGAGGCTGCGTGGGGGCCAGAGCATGTGGGACACTCATGCTTATACCTGCAGTTCTTTCGATTGCAGGAACCAATTGACGAGAAAGTCCAGCACAGCAGGCGGGCTGGAACCCCCTGCCCCGCCGCCTGGCGGGTAACCTGCGCTGGAGCCGCTCGCAGGACCGCATGTCCGCAATGGTATCTATCCCCCGGGGCAGGGCGTGTGGGTGTCATATACAAAAGCCAAAGCCTCTGGCACGGCTCATCCCATCTCATCTCGGGGTGAAGGGGAATCCTCATACGGAATTCCTCGTCATATGCTAGCCATGAGGGGCCCGGGAAATCGACCATCGCCCTATATATGTTGTCCAAATATTGGACCATGGGAATAGCTAAATCCGGCCGCGCCCTCAAATATACCGCCATGATATTAAATAAGCGGGGAGCCAGTTGGCCCAGGTACGCGGCGGCTTACGGCGGCGTGCCTGCTCCTTGTCCTTCTCATCCTGACCCTCCCTTTCCTCCTTGGTGGGCTCTCTGTTCAGGAGTGAGAAGATATCTACGTACTCCCCTCGCCATATCTTTTCCCTAGTAGCCTGTGCCAGGTGATCACCCAATGGCAAGGAATACCCTGCCGTCGGCAAGGCCGAAAAAGGGACAGCCGGCCTGGTAAAAGGGGTCTGAACTAATCCAGCCACCCCCAGAACATTCCCTGTAGTGTAGGGACCAATGCCCACCCCAGTGCCCAAGGTGGTAGTCGTCGTCGCCGGGTGGGTCGCCGACAGCGTGGCCCCCGCACCACCCGCGCGAGGCCAAGGCCATTGAAAGGCCCCCCTAGATTGGGAATGTGTGTGGATGTACTCGCTTGCACCGTATACTCACACGCTGCACCCCCGTGGGCCGCCCCCACCGGGGGTTCCGGCCCACTGGGGGCGTCGGAGCTCACGACCGACGTAGAGCTCATCACCGGGGCTTGACCCGCACCTGGTTGCTGGCTGGGGAGCTGCGAGGCAGTGGCCGAAACCGCGCCACACGCCTGCAGCAGCTCGACCCTCCCCGCCGGCTGTTGTCCTCCAGCCGACAGCGTCTCAAAAGGAACCCCGAAAGGGGCGCCCGCCTGACTGGCCCGCGCCAACGACGCCTCCAGGGCCGCAATGCGGGCCAGCAAGGTGTCCACGTTGACCATGGGCAAAGGGCCGGCCGGCCCGCCTGGCCCAGGCATGGGTACAGGTCCCTGTACCCCGGGACCCACATATGGCCATTGGCCAGCACCGAAGCCCGGCAGGGTTGGTGGAGAAACCTGCCAAGGCAGGGGGCCGCACCACCCCCCAAGGCTAGAGGGCCCCGGGAGAGGCTGCAGCCCAAGAGGAGTAGGCCCGACAGAGTGGGCAGGAGCAGGAGCGGTGTCCACCGCTCGTGGGCCGCGGGCCGGAACCCCTTCCACGCCCGCACTCTGATCGCCCACCCCGGGCCAAGGGGCAATAGACCCCATTCCGCCGGCCCCGGCCGGGGCTGGCAAAGGTGGCTGCTGAGGAGGCGGCACCACGGTCCTCCGACCTGGGTTGCGCCTCCTAACAACGCGAGCTGAACTCGAAGCTGCCTTCTTCTTCGAAGGCATCTCCACCGGAGCAAAAAGGGAAGCCGGAAAGGCAGAACCGCTACCAAAAGGCTTCCCGGTAAGCTAACGAGCGACGGAGACGCAGGGGAAAAAACTTCTCCGCTCCGTCGCTGAGGTAAAATGGCAGCTTGGCTGCCTCGTGGCCACCCCTTTTATAAGGGAGCTGGC
The DNA here is from genome assembly GCA_035047305.1 of Bradypodion pumilum. Classification (NCBI taxonomy): domain Eukaryota; kingdom Metazoa; phylum Chordata; class Lepidosauria; order Squamata; family Chamaeleonidae; genus Bradypodion; species Bradypodion pumilum. The sequence continues at coordinate 265,879,329 of JAWDJD010000001.1, read as the reverse complement.
CACGCCCCTAACTACCCGGATTCTCTGTCCTGTGGGGGGGGGCCGCAAAGGGCGCGGCGGCCATTTTGGCGCCGCGCTTGCATTATTCATTGTGCCTTTGAATATTCGCCTTTGGCATTTAAAATCAAGAATATTATTTCAAAATATTGGCACATCATTGTGGATATCCCAGGATGCTCCCAGAAGCCCTTCATAGGCTTCAAAAAGACACAGAACATCGGCAATATGGTGGTTCATGCAGACGCTCTGTGTGTTACTCCCTTGTCTATAATTCAAGGGCACTTTCAATGTGGGGGCTGTGCAGCATGTTGCTTCGCTATCGAAGCCAAAACCTTGAGGATTCCTGGGGAACAATATGAACATTTACTTATCAGGTGTACTAATTGCAACTCCCAGAATGTGGTGTATGCTATCATCTGCCCATGTGCTAAGTTTTATATTGGTTGCACTGGACGCCCCCTGAAGGTCCGGATCTTTGAGCATCGCTCTCGGATCTGGAGCCACTTACTCACTGCACCTCTTGTGTTGCATTTTCTCGACAACAATCATAGTGAAGATGATATTAAATTTATTGCCTTAGAAAAGATACTTCCCAACCTATATGATAAAATGGACATTAACAACAAATTATTACGGAGGGAAGCACATTTCATTCATTTATTCAATTCATTAGCACCATTTGGATTAAACTCTGATCAGCATCTCAGCTGTTTCTTATAATATTGTTAATTGTCGGCTTTGGTTACATCTTATATGTAATATCATATTTGTATCTTTAAGAACTTTCAGTGTTCTCTAGCATGATTGCACCTGGGTATGGTGGAGTAAGAATATAAGCAGTCATTTTGACTACCTTAAGTAACGTCTAGGGCGAATAAGACTCTACCATAAAAGCCTGAGGTGAATAAAATTAAGAATATTTACACTTCTTGAAAAAAACTATATCAGAGGTAAGCATATCCATTGATTGTAACACGCTGTACAATTTTGAGTGTAACATGCATGTAAATATGCATATATTATTAGTCTTTATATCAGTGTAAAATATTACTTATTGTATCATTTTAGAAAACCAGTGGAAGATTTCCGAAAAGCTGTAAACCGGAGAGCTTCGTTTTCTCTCAGCCAATGAGGCACTATTTTCCTGCAGTAAAGGACTTTTTGTTGGATGGATTTTTGTCTTTTTGTGCTTTTTCAGAATACAGCTTGGACATCAGGCATTTCTGCTCCATATAAGGTAAAAGCCTTTTTGAGAACACTTTAAGCCAGGGATTCCCAAACTAAGGCCTGCAGGCTGGATCCAGCCCATGGTGCCATTTCATGAGCCCCCCACCCCATCCAAAAGCATTTAAGAAACAAAATGGCCACCCCCTTTGAAGCTGTTAGGACAAAATGGCCTCCCCATCTTGCAGGCAGGGCAAAATGGCCACCCGGCCCTCAAAGCTGACTGAGAGAGCATGACCTCACCCCTGGCTTGAAAAGGCTGGGAACCCCCGCTTTAAGCATTCCCTTGCTTGCATGAGAAATTAGAGCAATGATCTTACTCCACTCCTTGGTATCTCCTTTCTTGGGGACTGAAATGTATATCAAACATTGCTGGTCTATGGACCATTGTTTGGTTTTCCATATTTGTTGACCTAGTGTTGTCAGGATTTTGATAGATTAAGTCTCTGTGGCTTGAATAGTCCTGTTGGTAGCCAATTGAACTCTGGTGATTTATTTCTTCCTAGTGCTTTTGGAGCAGCTTTCACTTCACTTTCTAGAACAGCAGGTTTTTCATAATAGGATTCCTCCTCAAAGATGCCTGTCATCCTTTTAGCTCTTCTTCAGTATGCTGTTTCCACCATCTGTTTATATTCTCCTGCTCCAATATTGTCTTTCCCTATTGATCTTTCAGCATTCTAATCTGAGTTTAAATTTCCTGTTGATTTCCTGGATCTTTTGGAAGGGACTGCACTGGCTCAAGTGGCTAAGATGCTGACTGGGAAGCAGAAGGTCAGCAGTTCGATTCCCGAGTACTGCAGGACAGAAATGAGCTCCCGTCTTCGTCCCAGCTCCTGCCAACCTAGCAGTTCGAAAGCAAGAAATTGCAAGTAGATAAATAGGGACCACTTCGGTGGGAAGATAACAGTGTTCCGTGTGCTCCGGTATCTAGTCATGCCTGCCTCATGACCATGGAAACGTCTGCAGAAGCTGACAGCGCTGGCTCTTCGGCTTAGCAACAGAGATGAGCACTGCACCCTAGAGTCGGATACGACTGGCTTTCGAGCAAGGGAAACCTTTACCTTTACCTTGGAAGAGATCTCTTGTTTTCTCCCTTTTTGTTGTTTTCCTCTGTTTCTTTACATTTGTTATTGTAATAGTTCTCTTTGTCTCTATGTGAAAGTCACTAAAAAATTGCATTCAGGGTTCTGACCTTATTTCTGTCCCCTTTTCCTTTTGCTTCTTGCCTGTCCTTCATAAATGTGTTTCCACCATCATCCATCTAGGTTCTTTTCTTTCAACTATAGAAATTGTCTCTTTGCATTCTTCCCTAATCATGCCTCTAGTTTCAATCTACAATTCTTCTGGTTCATGATCAATTGAGTTTAGCGATGTAAATCTGTTCCTTAAACAGACTTTAACTTCACCAGGGATATTATTTAAATTATATTTTGGCACTACGATTCCTTTAGTGTTCTTTTTCACTTTTACCCTAATGCTAGGTATTAACAGTTCATGATTAGTACTACAAACTTCTCCTGGCCTTGTTTTCACAGATACTACAGCTTCTCAAACTCTTGCTTCCAATTACATAGCTTTTTTGTATTGACCATTGAGTGATGTCCTTACACACAGCATTAATTATAGCTTCTAAGAAATCTGCTGAATGCATTTCTGATGATAGGCAGAAAGATCTGAAAGAACATAGAAATAGAGATTTCAGAGGTTTTGCTGCACAAATTGATTCCAAGCGTAGAAATGTAATTAAACCAAGATACACAGACACTGAAAGACACACATAAATACATTAAGTATCATGTCCTTGATAAGAAAAGGAATGGGCCTCTGTGCAACAAACAACAGAAGCAGAAACTAGCCGTTGCATTGAATTCCTAGAACTATAAAGACAACAGCTAATTTAGCTAATTGGATGGTCTTCACTTGGACAATAAAAAGATTTTAGGCCTATTCTTGTAAGGATTTTGACAGTCAGAGGCACCGAAAGCCCCAATTTGGTGACAACACCTAGGTCTGGCCAGCTTTAGTTCTATTCGAGTAACATTTCACGCATTGTACAGGTATCCTGCAGCATTTTGAGATATGATGAGAACATCAGTAGAAAGGATGCCTTGGAGCATAAAACTGTCTGGCAGGCATCCCAGAGCTCTCAATGGGCATCCCAAGGGAAACCACACTCATGCGCTACATTGCCCCAAATCAAAAAGCATGCAGAAGGGGCAGGGCTCAAGCCAAGAGTGTTGCAACCCAATTTCACAGCACGATGTTCCAGTTAAGCTTCTTCTTACTTTCAAATATTCCTAAGGACAAAGAAGGAGTGGGAAGAAATCAGATCCACCCCGTTAGGCACAGCACAAAAGGGTTTGGTCACTCTGAGCCAGAATTAATACTAGGTCACGGAGCCCTCAATTTCCTTCTCAACAGCCAAAATGTGTGTGTTGGGAAATCCAACGTCACCCACACAACCTGTGAAACCTTCCACAGAGGAGGTTTGAGAGGACACAAAAGCTGCAAAACTACAGCCAGGTGGGCCAGGGATTGGTCCTTTGAGAGGCTCCCTAGCCCACACAAGCAAAACCCAGGAAAATAAACTGCCAGCACTACATCATAGGCCTCGTAGTAGCTGCAGTATCATTCCTCTTACATATTAATCCCATACTCCAAGAACACAGGGCAGACATGGTCCTTTTTAAAATATATTTTAAGTACCCTCATTTTAACGTCTGTTTCTTTTTCTCCCCTTTTGCTGTACTACCCTGGTCCTGGACCACAATTTTAACCTCTTACTCCATTAACCCGGAGAAGACATGCTCTTTCCCATTTGTATTTAAATACAGTAAAGCCCCGCTTTACAGACAGCTCTCTTACCAGAAAACTCATTTCAGGAAAAGAAATCCATAGGAAATGACGGTCTGCTTCAAGGGGAAAAAATCAGTATACAAAACCTTTTTGGGTGTGTGTGTGTTCTGACACTTCCAACGGTGGTGGGAGGGCATTTGGAGCATTTCTGCTCTGTTTTTGAAATTTTTCATCAGGTTTTGGCACCTCCAGAAGCATTCCCAGCAACCAGGGAGTGCCAAAATTCCCCCGTCCCTCATCAGCTGTTCCGCGGGTACTTTCCCTACAATTACCAGGGCTGGCCACTAGATGGTGATGTCGGAAATGTGCTGAATATGCATTGCAAACAGATGGCAAAAAACGTTTGAAATAGTGACTGTTTTATCTCAAAAATGGTATGGAATAAAGTGTATCCGGCTCGGTAAAGAGTTGATGTAGTTTATTCTTCTTCACAAACATTGTTCATAATTCTTGATAACCAAAATAATTCCATTTTTATAATACTTGATAATGAAAATAATTCCTCTATGGGTAAGAATAAACGATACACTGAAACAGCTATGATTTTCTCTTGATAACAAAATTGATTCCTCTATGGGTAAGTATGAATGATTCACTAATACAGCTATAATTTTCAAAGTCGATACCAGTTATTTCGACTTTTCGAATAACTTTTTCTTCTTCAGGAAATCTGCACACAAACATAATTGTACATAAACATAATAATTAGCATGACAAAGTAATAGAGAGAACTGTTACACATGAATACGTGTTAAATATATATCTCTGCTATGCATCTAATATGTAGCTACAATACTATATGAAGAAAGGCAAAAGCTTACCAATGTGTAAAAAGGTTTCTCAACGTCGCGTCCTTGCCTCTGCTCATTCTATTAGGTGCATATGGACGTTGATAATGAATGTGAAGCAGCTGCCTTTATCCTAGTGAAAAGTAGCTCACGTGTAACCAATTGTTGTAAGCTCCCGAAACCACCTACTGTAGCCGCAAAAACTTATGTCCTAGAGTGTTGCCTATAGAAATGCTGCAAGATCGGGCTCCTGATTTAGTCCTTTTGGATACATGGTATCAAAGAGGTGAATAAAAAATGCTTCATGCTGTCTTAATCTTTTGTTAATATCGCACCTCTCAAATAGCCTTAGTCTAACCATTTCTAACGCTACAAAACGGAAATCCCTGTCTGAGTAGCGTTTTTCCATATAGTGAGATACTAATAAGAACATAAGAACATAAGAACAGCCTTGCTGGAACAGGCCACAGCCCATCCAGTCCAGCATTCTGTCTCACACAGAGGCTCACCATTTCCTTCAGGGTATTCCCAAGGAGATGCCTTCACCTGCTTAGGATTCCCTGGAAATGGCATTGAGAGATATCCTGCCTATCTCTCCAACCCCAAGGTTGTCCTTAAGTATCCATAATTATAGCCATTGATACCCTTGTCCTCCATGAACTTGTCTAATCCTTTCCTAAAGCTGTCAAGATTGACAGCTGTCACCACTTCTTCTGGCAGGGAGTTCCATAGACCAGTAATCCTCTGGGTGAAAAAGTACTTTCTCTTATTTGTTTGAGAACTAGTACCCAAAAGTTTCATCGAGTGTCCCCTAGTTCTAGTGTTGTGCGATAGGGAAAACAGTTTTTCCTTATCTACTTTGTCCACACTGTGCATGATTTTATAAACTTCAATCAGGTCACCTCTTAGACGCCGTCGTTCAAGAGTGAAGAGGCCCAACCGTTGCAGCCTCAGATGGTAAGGAAGGTGTTCCAGGTCCCCTAATCATTCTGGTTGCCCTCCTCTGCACTTTTTCCAGCTCCATAATATCCTTCTGGAGGTATGGCGACCAGAACTGTACACAGTATTCCAGATGGGGCCTCACCATAGATTTATAAAGAGGCAAAATGACACTTGCTGACTTATTTTCTATACCCTCCCTAATAATCTCTAACATTGAGTTTGCTTTTTTCACTGCTGAGGCACACTGGGTTGACACCTTCATTGAGTTGTCCACCAGGACACCAAGGTCCCTTTCCTGGTTTGTCGCAGAGAGTTCAGACCCCAACAGTTTATAAATGTAATTGGGGTTTTTTGCCCCCAACATGCATCACTCTGCACTTACTAATGTTGAAGCTCATTTGCCACTGTTTTGCCTACTCTCCCAGTGTCAAGAGATTCCTCTAGAGCTCCTCACAATCTCTTACAGTTTTCACTACCCTGTATAATTTAGTGTCATCAGCAAATTTGGCTACCTTGCTTTTTACTCCTACCTCTAGATCATTTATGAAAAGGTTGAAAAGCAGGGGTCCCAGTACTGAACCTTGGGGGACCCCACTCTTTACTTCCCTCCACTTGGAGAAGTGTCCATTTAGTGCTACCCTCTGTTTCCTGTCCCTTAGCCAGTTGCTGATCCAGGACAAGACCTGTCCCTTTATTCCATGACTGGTAAGTTTATTCAAGAGCCTTTGGTGTGGGACCTTGTCAAAAGCCTTCTGAAAGTCCAGATAAACAATGTCAACTGGATCCCCCTTATCCACAAGCTTGTTGACACTCTCAAAAAATTCCAACAGATTAGTGAGGCATGATTTGCCCTTGCAAAAGCCATGTTGGCTCTCCTTTAGCAGCGCCTTCTCTTCTATGTGCCTATTAATTCTATCTTTTAGGATGGTTTCCATCACTTTACCTGGGACACATGTCAAACTGACAGGTTGGTAATTTCCTGGATCACCCCTGGATCCTTTTTTGAAAATTGGTGTTACATTCGCTACCTTCCAGTCATCAGGCACAAAGCCTGATTTGAGGGAAAGATTATATATTTTGGCTAGGAGATCAGCAATTTCATCTTTAAGTTCCCTGAGAACTCGTGGATGGATGCCATCTGGTCCTGGTGATTTGTTAGTGTTTAGTTTAACAAGACATGCAAGGACCTCCTCCCTGGTTATTTCTAACTGGCTTAATTCTTTGGTTTCCCTCCCTACGAAGATAGGCTCTGTTTTGGGCATGTGGTCTCTGTCTTCTTCAGTGAATACTGAAGAAAAGAATTCATTGAGTCTCTCTGCAATCTCTGTTTCCTCTTTAATAAACCCTTGCCTTCCATTGTCATCTAATGGTCCAATGGCCTTCCTAGTTGGGTTCTTACTTCTAATGTACTTTAAAAAGTCTTTGTAATTTCTCTGAGTATTTTTAGCTATACGCTCCTCAAAGTCTTGCTTTGCTTTCCTGATTGTTGCCTTGCATTTGTTCTGCCAGAATTTATGTTTCTGCCTGCTGTCCTCATTTGGACAAGCCTTCCATCTTCTAAATGAGCTTTTCTTGCTTTTGATCACTTCCCGAACAGCTCCTGTAAGCCACATCGGAGTCCTCTTGGACCTGGCAGTGCCCTTTTTCCTTTTGGGTATATATTCCAATTGGGCCTCTGTTATTGTTTTTGTAAACAGCCTCCATGCCTCTTGGAGTGTTTGGACTCTCTCAATTTTCCTTTTCAGCTTCTTTTTTACTAGTTTCCTCATCTTTGGGAAATTTCCTTTTTGAAAATTTAAGGTCTCTGTGTTAGATTTTATCAGTGACTTGCGGTCTATGATCAAGTTAAACATAATTGAGTTGTGGCCACTGTTCCCTATTGGATCAGTCACATTAACATCTTGCACCAGATCCTGAGTATTACTCAGGATCAAGTCAAGGATTCTTGTACCTCTAGTTGGGTCTTCAACCATCTGTCCCAGGGAACAATCATTTAGCATATCTAGGAACTTTATCTCTTTATCATGTGCTGAACAACAGTTCACCCAGTCTGTGTGAGGGTAATTGAAGTCCCCCATTATAACCAGGCTTCCCTTCTTGGATGCCTCCTTTACAACATTCTCCAACTGCCAGTCTCCCTCAAGAGTTTGGGTCGAAGGCCGATAGTATATGCCTACTGTTAGACCATCCTTGTGGCCTGGTACTCTTACCCACAGAGCTTCTAATGGTGACTCCAAATCACCTAGATATTCCAATTCATACGATTTTATCACTTCTTTGACATACAAGGCTACACCACCTCCCGTTTGCCCCTTCCTATCCTTCCTGTACAGTTTGTAGCCTGGGATAACTGTATCCCATTGGTTTCAGTGATACCAATAATATCAATATTCTTATCTATTGCTAAGTATTCCAGCTCCCCTATTTTGTTCCGGAGGCTTCTGGCATTTGTATACAAGCATTTATATATGCTTTCCTGATACAGTCTTTTGAGTCCAGTTGCATTGTTAGACTGCCTCTTGCATCCTTCTGCTAGAGTGCTGGTGACTAGCTCCTTGCTCTGCTCAGTAATTTTTGCATCCTCCTTACTACTCAAGTACACACTTTCCCGAACCGGATGCTGCCCAGCTCCTGTCGGCTTTCCCCCAGTTATCAGTTTAAAAGCTGCTCTGCAGCCTTTTTGATGTTGAGTGCCAGCAATCTGGTCCCATCATGGTTCAAATGCAACCCATCCCTCCTGAACAGATTTGGCTTGTCCCAAAATGTTCTCCAGTTCCTGACAAATCTGAAGCCCTCCTCTCGACACCACTGCCTCATCCACGCATTGAAGCTTCTGAGCTCTGCCTGCCTGGTAGGTCCTGCGCGAGGGACAGGCAGCACTTCTGAAAATGCTACCTTGGAAGTCCGGGACTTCAATCTTCTTCCTAACAACCTAAATTTGGCTTCCAGGACAGATCGCTTGGCCTTCCCAACATCATTGGTACCAACGTGTGCCATGACAACTGGCTCGTTCCCAGTTCTCTCTAACAATCTATCTAGATTTCTTGTGATGTCTGCAACTTTTGCACCTGGCAGGCAAGTCACCATACGGTTATCATGTGCATCACAAATCCATTTCTCTGTATTTCTAATTATTGAATCGCCTAGTACAAGGAGCCTCTCTCCTGCAATCTGGTCATCTACATGCACCTCATCAACCATATTAAGGGAGGGAACCTCAGTTTGTTCCTGTTGTTTATCTTCCTGGATCTCATCAAGTGTGATGAAGGAGAGATCATCAGGTGGAACCAGTTGTTCCTCTGTGTGTTCCTCATCAGGTGTGATGAGGGAAAGAGCCTCAAATTTATTCTGTAATTTCAGACTCTCAGAGTGATCCCCTACTCTCCTCCTTCTTTGAGTCACATTCCTCCAAACATCTCCCTCCTGAGTTAGTGAAGGGCCTTCTCCCTCAGAACTGTGCCCTGTCTCTTCTTTGTCCAGCATAGTCTGCTCTGCTCTGTCCAAGAACAGCTCAAGCTCCTTAATTTGTTGATGGCTAGATATGCGGGCCTCTAGCTGCTGGACCTTCTCTTCTAGTAGTGCAACCAGCTTGCACTTGCCGCAAGTGTAGTTCTCCATATACTTTGGCAAGAACACAAACATGGCACAAGTATTGCAGGTAACTACAGCTGTTCCCTCAGAATCCATTTTAACAAGTGCAGTATTCTGGGCCTCAGAAATGTACACATTTACTACCTTTCTACCTAGTAAGACTATATTCTTCCTTTGTTGCTAGTTTGCAATCTCGCACGCCGTTAGGTGCGCGGGCCTCTAAAGCAGCTCTACTCCAACTGCAAAACTTACCAGTGCTCACTTCCTTTGTTTGGCTCTCCTCAGCAGCAGCTCTGCTTAAGAGCACATGCAGAGTCAAAAGGGTGCATCTGTCATCTGGTGTCTGATTTTGGACCTGTGTTCCGAAATCCGCTGCCTCAATGGCCGACTGGTAAGTCCCACATAACGCATCTGGCAGGGGCATTCCCACATATAAATCACGCATCTGCTGGCACAACTGGTGAGGGATCTCAAGGTGAAAGTTAATTGCTTCTTTGGAATATAAATGTCTCTAGTTTCCCAGCAAAACTGACACACTATACATGCATGACACTTGTAGTGTCCTGTTGGAAACATTTTATCATTAATAATGGTCCTGGCAGTATGGTCTGAACGTACGAGAATATTACTAATAGATTTGGACCTTCTGAAGCCAATCACCGGTTTCTCGTTACACCCGGGGAGGTGACTGACCAAATGCCAGTGTTTATAAATGATGTTCTTTATTTGATTGGCTGCTGGTGAAAACTCAAAAGAGCACCTGATAAAATTACCCCCTCCCAGTTGTTTCCTTTCTAGCAACTGCTTTCTGGGTGTGTCCCTTACTTTCTGAAGAGCTGTGTTAACCACGTGCGCGGGGTAGCCTCTATTTTTAAGTTTTTTCTGGATCACCAGGGCGGATTTATTGAAGTCCGCGGACTCCATGGAATTTCTCTTGGCACGGACAAAAAGGCCAAATGGAATGTTGTTTCTAACAAAGGCTGGATGCTAAGAAGAGTATTCTAAGTACGGGTTCCTATCCGTTGGTTTCCTATATAGCCTAACCGCTATTCTTCTAGACTCAGAAATGTAAACCTCGACATCCAAAAATGGAATGGAGGCGGTATCAAAGTGAGGAGTGAACCGCAAATTACTGTCAATGGAGTTAATCCATTGTACAAATTCAGTAACAATGTCCTGAGAATCGAGAATGAAAAATAGGTCTTCTATGAATCTGCCATAGTGGATAATGTGCGACAGAAAAGGATTGGAGGCGTGATTATACATGTGTTGGCTTTCAAAATTGTTCAAATACATATTAGCCACTGAGGGGGCCAGGGGGCTCCCCATGGCGATGCCCTTAATCTGCATGTAATAGGACTTTTCAAATCTAAAATAGTTATGTTCGAATATTATGTACAATAAATCCATTAAGAAAGAACGATAGTCCAGGACAAGTTAGACACCAGAGATTTGCTGCTCCCCCCAACCCATTTCTTAAGAGCTTTTAATAATTTTTAAGCTTAAGAGTTTTGTGATTTATTACTATGCGACGTTTTATGCTTGAATCTTGTAACGTTTATTGTGAGCCACCTGGAGTTGCTCCGGCAAGGGGGCAGCAATATAAATTCAAGAAATAAATAAATAAAACTGTATGCCAATAAGGCTTCCCATATTTGTGCCTGAGCACAAATATTTTGGGGAAAGGAATATAATGCATATTTCTCCTGGAAGCTAAACTCTGTTACAGCTATGTTCCCTAAAAATACAGATCTGAATTCACTAGCAGAACTTTTGTGTACGTATAAAGATGCATACATGTATCTCACATAAGTCTGTACATTATCAGTTCAACATATTTTAGTTGTCATAAATTGGTGGTGAAGGTTGCATGCTCATTCAGTTTCTGCTTCAAATTGTTACTCTGTAGAAATACTAGAAAGCATTGATCACCAAACCAAGGGGAGTAGTGGTGTGGGCATGCTTATCCAGAGGAATGTGGAAAAAATCCTACGGAGTGCACAAGATTTTCATAAAGGAATTTTTAAAAAAATCAATCTGAAAAGATTTTTATTATAGATGTCATTAATAGAGTTTGGGATTTAGTTAGGAAAACCTGCTTTCTAAATTTAGAAATGTTTTATCAAGTTCTTTTGGGTGGTGGTGTTTTAAATTATGAATCTTTTTATCAAACAGAGATGTAGGGAAGTGTGAAGATCTCTCAAAAATTAAAAGAAGAAAGGTTTGGAAGTCACTGCTGCAAAATTTTTTTTATATATACTCATCAATATTGCTAGAAATAATATAAACATGGCACCAAAGTGAATAGGAAGCTGTTATAGGGCAGATTGTAAATTTGTGGGAGTTCTTTGCTCCCCTCAACTTTTTTCAGCTTTCACCGCTTGTTGCAATGGCTCCCAGGTGTTGGAGTGACTGGCCGCAAGGAAGACATGCGAGACAATCGTGCGGTGAAGTCCAGCCCCGACCTGGGTCGGGTGGCACGTATTTATTACCCTGCCTTGGGATGATGCGCGCCTAAGATGTGCATGACCCCCTAATACAGAAGGCTTGCATATGTGACCTCCTCCGGTGGTCGAGCTGCCACGTCAGCTCTTGGAAGTTACCCTGGGGTTGCTGAGGGTTGCTGAGCATCTAAGGGTTGCTTGAACATAATTACCTTGGGCTGGCAAAACCCATTGTTCCTGCCCTAATCTCGGAGTCTATGTGTATTGACTCCGGGTGCCTAATTCTTCTGCTGTCTGGCGCGACTTATTTGCCTAACCTAATCCGCAGCCAGAAGCGGAGGATTGTGTATTTCCATTAGAGTCATCATCTTTGACTTTTGCCCTATTTCTATTGTAGCCATTAGCCAAGGCTTTATGAATTGCCCCCCAAACTAACTAACTAGCCTGTACCCCAATTGCCTTTCCAGCAAAGTCCGGTTGGTCCCCGGATCTGTCAAAGGCCGGGTGAACCCCTTGGGAAAGGTTTGGCCAATTATTCACAGGGCAACCCACAACCGCTAAGACCAGTGCAGTGATGATTTGCTCCATCTGCTATTGGGGAACTGACATTAATGTTTCTCAGCCCATAGGTGGGTAGTACAGAGAAAGAGCCTCCTTGAAGATTGTGGTATTTTTGAACCACAATTGGGTGTACCCTGGTAACAGCAACCTTGTGTTGCTGGCTAATCTTTCTCATACTAGATCAGGGGAAAGGAACTGCATAATGAACTCACCCGAAAGTGCCTTCATTTTGGTAGTTTCACATCTGGCCTAGATGTGGAAAAAGAAGAAGCCCATGGGGGAAAAAATTCTACAGCAAAGCAAGCTGCTAACTGTTTTCTGTGAGGCAGTTACAATCATTCTTTAACTTCATTCTTTTCAGAAAGTGAGTTACTTATGGTGTTTTCTCTTCATGGAAAAACAACCCAAATATCTGTTTTTCCTTTAGGAGGGCCTGGCTGTAAAATAGTTACTCATTTTATGAAATCCCTACAATGAAAGCGCGGCGTGAAAATGGCCACCGTGCTCTTTGCGGGGGGCCCCCCGGACTCGGACATCCGGGTAGTTAGGGGGCGTGGCCACTCCTCTATAAAAGGGGTGGCCATGAGGCAGCGGAGCAGCCATTTTAGAACGCGATGGAGCGGAGAAGTTTGCTCCGTCGCTCCCTCCTCTTTTTGCCTCTTTTCAAGAGGCTTGATTTCGCTAGCCTCTATTCGAGGCTTCGTTTTATTCTCGCCTCTGTGCTAGAGGCTCGATTGGCTTTTAGAAGCGACAGGGCAGAGAAATTTGCTCCGTCGCTTCCTCCCCTGTTAGCCTCTGTTCGAGGCTTCTTTTTACTTTGCTTGCCTCTTTGCAAGAGGCTTGATTTCGCTCCGGACTGCAGTGGCTCAGGTGGCTAAGAGGCTGACTGAGAGGCTGAAAGTCAGTGGTTCGATTCCGAGCACTGCAGAATGGGATGCTTCAATGTGGTGGGCTCAGCCCACCCCTTTATTTTGCGGGAGTTCCACCGGGCCGGAGGGCTCGGATGGCAACCCTACAGGTCCCACGAGCCCAGGCTAGGGGCTCATGCGGGGGATGGCACAGGCCTGCCCTGCTGGGGTTCTTACCCCCGCTGCTTATTGGCCCGGATTGGGCGTAGCGACCCACTTCAGCACGGTGTGGGTTTCCGCCCCGCCGTAATTCCGGCCCCTCACGGGCCGTATTGATAGGCATGCCCCTATTATGGCTGGGGATTACCATGGGTTACCCCGTATCAATTACCCGGTGGGGCCATCCGGCCCATCCTGCCCACCTCATCTTGGTGGGTTAGATGTTGCGGATGCTCCCTTGTCTCCAATTCGGCAATGGAGGCATCAATGGTCATTATTCTGCCACCTCGGATGGTGGGTGCGCCAACTTGGCGGTTCCGGCCCACGTGCCAGCCATGGCTGCACAGTGGGCCACCAACAGGGTTGATCTACCGGAGGCCTTCAGGCCAGCGTAGGCTGGCACCTCACGGCACCCCATCTGGCCCGGGACGCACGGGAACACGGAGCGAGAGGGACATCGCGAACTCTGATGCCCGCCACGGGCCGGAACCCCCAGTGGGGGCGGCTCGTGGGGGTGCACCGAGTGAGTATCCTGGTCAAGTTAGCACACCTCTGACACTAGATTGTCACGCTGGGGTGTGTGTGTAGTGGCCATAGTCGCAGCAGGACAATTACACTCTGGTTCTTAATGGGGTTACCGCCCCTATGCTTTTATTTGCTTCCCCTGGGCCCGTAGGGCCGGTTATGTGTTTATCCACTACAATCAGTGCCAATGGTGGTTCTGCTGTCGGCCGGTTGCTCTATGCCCCTGGGTGCCCACTTGTACTGGGCTATTAGCTAGGCACTGTGGTTTGGGGAATATATTCACGTTTTCTCCCTCCTGCATTGTGAACACACTGATTAGGGAATTAGGGGTAGGACGACAGGGTCAAGGAGTTGCCCCGTCGCCGCACCCTGCCCCCCCCCTATGGGGCCTATTGGTTGCCGGCCTATTGGGCATCCATGGCAGGATGTATGAGGGCCCGTCCTCATTTGGCCATTCCAATGGTACAGTGCTGGGACAATGATGGCAGGGCCGTGGTTATTTTCCCTGGCCCGTCATGGTTAGCATATGTCAAGACCTTAGGCTTAGGGTGTCCACTTCCCCTATGAGGCCAGCGATGACCCCTGTTAGCGAGTGTGATTACTGTATGTGACTCTTATGCAGCAACGCTTATGCTGTGTGTGGAGAGTCCACTTTCGGGCAACCACCTGTACCTTGATCTGGAGCTCCCAGATTGAGTTAGCTGCTACTACCTTCAACGGGGGACATGTTTTGCAGGGTGCTGGCTCTAGATCATGGGTTGCGCGATCAGGAGTGGGCTCTGGTGAGGCTTCGCTACTCAAGGGCCGATCAGCCGGGAGAGGCTACTAGCCTGGCGCTGCCATATGTCTGGTCGCTCCCCCACAGGTGTTTGTGGCAGCCCTTGGTTCGCGTCCCGGCCTGTAGTCTGTCACCAAGCCGGGTGTACCCTGACTGAACTGGAATTAGTACCCATTCCTCCTGGTTGGGCGCCGCATCAGCTGCGGCTCCGTTTGGGTGCCCAGAGCCCGACATATGTTGCAGGGGCAGGTGTGGATTTGCACAATTTCCTCTGTCCATTCGTCCCTGCACTGAATGAGTGCCTTGTCTTCCCTCTATTCTCCCTCCTTATTTTACAGACACAGTGTGTTCCCGCACACTGGTGGTAGTGTGGCTGGTGGGCCACAACTCTGTGCACTGGGGCGGCGCAGTATGCCGCTTCGTTAGAATGGGGACCCCATCTTGGACGATGCATAACCGCGCGTATGCAGTGGTATGGGTGCATGGCATAGAGGTGGCAGAAACTGTTGACATTCCTGATGTCCATTGGGGATGCTGGGCCGCCACATGTTTTAATGCTGCACTTTGGAGGCGGTGATCTTACCAGGATTGCTGGCCCGGACTTAAAGACTTCCGAGTGCAGTGACCTGGCGTTTCTTTGCCATTTATGGCAGTCTACACGATTGCTATGGTCATATATCATGCCGATGCAATATCATGGGCGACACTTTGTCCCAGCGTTTGGACCGTGCCCGACGGTCAGTGAACAGGGCTGCTGCCTGGTTCTTTATCTAGAATGGCCCGGGGACAGCCATTTGTAGTCTGGGGATAGGGTTACAAGAATTTGGCCTGTATTCTGGAGATAGGGTTCACCGGTCAACAAATCGAGGCACCTCTCTTTTGAATGACGTGCAAAAGGGCCAGGATGAGCGGCCCCTGCTGCAAGGTGGCAATGTTGCCAAGTGGAAGGTGCCTCTACGAGAGTCACATGTGATGCAGGGCCACATCAACTTCGCCTGCAGAGTGGTAATACCAGGCAGTGCTTTCGCCTAGTGTCTGGGTCACGCTATGGTGGGTCTCGTTAAACGAAGCCGCGGGGTACAGCTGATTAGGGGTTTACGAGCGGACCTGTTGGTTTGGCTCACATTACTGCAGGACTTCCATGCTGTTGCATCGGGAGGTCTGAGCTTCTGGTCAGCCCCAGTTACAAGTACAGTCGGATGCCTCCGGCTCCCCGGGTGGGGGGATTTAATTAAGGACAGGGGTCTATGGTCATTGGCCCCAGGGATGTCAGGGCACGGATCGCTTACGCAATCTTATGTTTCTAACATATCTTCTAAATTCTGGGTACCCTTTATGCTCTGGGGAACAGGCGGCCGGATTCTGTGCTTCACTTTTGGTGTGGTAATGCTGCGGTGGTGCACATTGTCTAAATCACCTGAGTCATGGCCTCAGCTTGCATATTGTTCTAGGGTTCATGCGCTTTAAGGCATTTCTTTGGGCTAAACGTGTGCCAGTCATTTATAACAATATTGCTTATGCTTTCCCCCACCTGCAGATCGCCCAGTTCCGCGGCTGGGCTCCGGACGCTTGTGAGCTACCCTCTCCACTCCTGGCTGTGATATGGTCATTTGGCAAGGAGACGTGAACCGGGCGAATTGCATGTATTGGTAACTCGCACGCTCACTGCGCAATCGGCATCCAATCCTTCACTTTAGAGCCTTTTTGTTGTTAAAGGCAATTGCCCAAAATGCGGCCGACATTGGTCGACTGGGTTTTAGATTGTATAGTCTGCCCTATGATCTGGGGTTGGCTCCACGCACCATAGCCACCAGGCTTTGAGCATTGATACTCATGGCCAAAGCACGGGGATTTCCTGATTATGCGAGGGTCTTCTGAATAAGCCATGTATTAGGGGGTGGACACATGTACGTGGCTGCCGCCTGACACACGTCGCCCTATTCTCACAGATATTCTGACCCACCTTGCACGTGTTTGACATAGACTATATTGCAGTAGGTAGGAGGAGTCTCTTTTCATGCAGCTACCGATGTAGCCTTTTTCTGGAGCTCGACGGCTCAGCGAGCTGGTCCCATGGTCAAAGGGGGACGTGTTTTGTAGCGCACTGGAACTCAAAGATGTCTATATCAAATAAGAGTGGGCTCAGTTGGGGATTCGTCCCTCGAAGGCCGATTAGCATGCAGTGGGTAGTGGTGTATACTGCCATGACGTACATTGGCTGACATCGTTCCGGTTGGTGCCCTACATGTGATTGGCAGTGCCTGCTGCGCACCCTAGCCTGTTTTTCTGCCACCAGGATGGGTCTACCCTTACCAAATTTAAGTTCTGAAGGGTGACCGGTACCACGCTTCACAGTGTGGGGCCAGTTATGGCACCCATTTATTTAGGATAGGCGTCGCATTAACCATGGCTGCATTTGGGGTACTTGGAGGCGGATATAGTTGGGCACATGGGGGTGTGCGCGTATTTTTTCTATATGTACGTCCCCTCACTGTATGAGTACCTAGTTATGTCCTTAACCCCTTCTCCTCTTTTACAGATCCTGTGTGTCTCCGCACACCGGTGGCAGTGGGGCTGGTGGGCCACAGCTATGTGCACTGGGCAGCAGTATATGCTGCGGCGACAGAGTGTGGACCCCAGCTCGGGCTGTGTGCATCCGCACGTATGCGGTGGTATGTATGCGCGGCATGAAAGGGCGGGAACTGTTGCCTTTCCTGATGTCCATCAGGGATGCTGGACCGCCTGATGTTCTTATGCTGCACCTCGGCGGCAATGATCTCACACGGATCACTGACCTTTCCTTAAACTGTCGAGGTGCAGTGACCTGGCGTTTTATATCATTTATGGCTTACACACAGTCGCTATGGTCCCGGCGGTCAGTGGACAGTGCTGTTCCCCGGCTCCTTGCTGAGAATGGCTTGGGGACGGTCTGGGGGGGGGGTGAGTCATCATGGACGCCTCCCCGTGTGGCGGGTAGCACTGGTAAGGTAAACATTTATGACCCATAGGTATCCGGTAGGTTCACAATTGACTGGTCAACACGTAGACAGGTACAGGGGAAAGAGGTTTGGCCGGTCAATGGCGAACCAGGCAAGGGGTGATGGCAGGAGCTTCACAGCCTGCATCACCTTGATATTTAACGGATACACGTCATAGGGTGGGGTCAGTAGTTTATTGACTCCGGTCAACAATTTGTTTGTGTCAACAAACAAATTGATACAAATAGTTACATGTAGCCAATTGCCATTGGCATTTTGGGAGGAACCTTACCAGTGTTACTGCGGCCTGCTTGCCTTAAAGAATTACAATTGGATGATTACACCAATTGAAAGTTATAATTCGGACTAGGGCATTATTCAATAAAAGTGGCCCGATGCCTTTATCCATATACTGGTGTCTGAGTCTTTCTTTGGGGGGTGCGCCTGCAAAAGCAAATGGGCTCTTGCCTTCCTCAAGAGGTTACTGTGAAAGTGCAAGCGCGGTGCCAAAATGGCCGCCGCGCTCTTTGCGGGTCCCCCCACCTGGACGCAGGCATCCGGGTTAGTTAGGGGGCGTGGCCACCCCTCCATAAAAGGGGTGGCCATGAGGCAGCCTGGCTGCCATTTTGAGAAGCGATGGAGCAGAGAAGTTTTTCCCCTCCACCCCCTCCCTAGTGGACAGCGTGATTTTATGGTCGCTTCGGGGCCGGGTGGGAATTTTTGCTTGAACCTACATGGGCCCCTTTGGTTCTTGGCTTTTTTGCCCATCCCACACTGTCGCTAGTGTTTGAGATACGGGGTAAGTTGACTTTGGTCACTTTCGGCGGATAGCACTTTGGCGATGGAGTGGAGATGTTTGCTCCGACGTTTCCCTCTTTGCCTTGCCTCTTTTTTAAGAGGCTCGCTCTTACTAATTGAATTGGAGGCTTTTCTCTTCCTTCGAACAGCACCTGCTGGGCCATGGCGCCCAAGCGCAAGGCTCAGGTGGCCTCTCGGTTGCGTCAGAGGGGGGGCTCGGCCCACCCCCTCCACTTCTTTGGGGGTGCCACCTGGCCGGAGGGCTCGGACAGCACCCCCACAGGGGGGTGGTGCGGTTTTCGTACCCACTGCCACCAATGAGCCCAGTCCATGGACTCGGGCGGGGGTGGCACAGGCCTGCTCTCCTGAGGTTCTTACCCCCGCTGCTCCTTTACCCGGCTCTGGGCATAGTGGCCCACTCGGGCACGGTGCAGGTTTCTGCCTCACCGTCCTTCCGGCCCCTCATGGACCGGATTACTGGGCTTGGCCCTATTCTGGCCAGGGATTGCCACAGTGGTTTATCTCTCAGCAATTGCCCTGTGGGCCGTCTGGCCCATTTGGCCCACCTTATTCTGGTGGGTCGGAGACTGTGGATGCTCTCCTTGCCCGCATTTCAGTGCTGGAGGCTTCAATGGGCATTGCTCCACCACCTTCGGATGGTAGGCTTGCCAATTCTCCGGTTCCGGCCCACACGCCGGCCACGGTTGCGCAGCGGGCCACCAATAGGGTTGAGGTGCTAGAGGCCATCAGGCCAGCCCAAGCTGGCACCTCGCAGCTCCCCATCGGGCCGGCACAACAAGGCTTTTCATTGGCTACCGGCCCTACCTGGCAGGGGC
The DNA here is from genome assembly GCA_035047305.1 of Bradypodion pumilum. Lineage (NCBI taxonomy): Eukaryota > Metazoa > Chordata > Lepidosauria > Squamata > Chamaeleonidae > Bradypodion > Bradypodion pumilum. The sequence goes on along the minus strand of JAWDJD010000001.1, from coordinate 265,859,941 downwards.
GAATCGGGAGGCAGAGCTCGATACCTGTCACGAGCTCCGATGCCCACCGCGGGCAGGAACCCCCAGTGGGGGCGGCCCAGGGGGGTGCACCGAGTGAGTATCCTGGTCAAGTCAGTACACCAGTGACACTAGCCAATACTGCTGGGGGGGTACAGTGGCCATGGCCGCAACAAGTGACTGTGGGAGGACGGTTTAACCGCACTGTCCGGTTACTTCCTGGTTGCCCAATTATCCCCCCGGTTATCGCAGGGGTGACCACCCCTGCGGGTACACCTACTTTCCCAGGGGTTCTAAAGGGCCCACTGCGGGCACCCACAATTCAATCCGTGTCGACGGCGGCCCTGCCAACGGGCGGTTACTCCTTGCCCCTGGGTGACCATTTGTCCCAGGCTACAAGGGAAAAGATTTGGTGTCGGGAATACATGGACATTTTAACCCTCCTGAACTGTGAACCTATGAAGGAGGAGAGGGAGGGGCAGGACGACAGGGACAAGGAGTTGGCCCGTCGTCGTAAGCCACCTCGCACTTGGGCTAATTGGTTACCGGCCTATCTGATCTATATGGCAGTATACCTTAGGGCCCATCCTGATCTGGCCATTCCAATGGTCCAGTACCTGGACAATATTTACCGGGCTGTGGTTGATTTCCCTGGACCGTCATAGTTGGCCTATGACGAAGAATTTAGGATGAGGATGGGCCTTCATCCTGAGATGAGGTGGGACGAGCCCTGCCAGCAGTTGTGGCTGCTGTATATGACCCCCACGCGACCGGCGCCTGGTGACCGGTAACATTGTGGCCATGCCATACAGCGGGCTGCCACGACACAGACTCCCCGCCAGCCGGCGGGGCAGGGGGTTCCAGCCTGCCTGCTGTGTTGGATTTTCTCAGCCAACGGAGTGTGCAACAAGTGCCAGTGTCGATATAGGCATGAGTACCCTTCTTGTTCCGTCCCTCATGCCGCATCCGCGTGCCCGCGTGCCGGTGGGTCTAGGGGCAGAGGAAGGGGTGGACAGGGGGCGGCCAGAGTTCCCTCTGACGTTGCTACCCATTCAAAAGGCCCCCTCCCCAATTAATGTCCCGGTGCTTGAACGATGGCTGCGCGCTTATCCTAGACAGGATGATGCGAGATACCTACTTGGGGGCTTTCAGTTTGGCTTCCGCATACCCTTTAAAGGGGTTCACGGGCCTCAGGACACCCTGAACCTACTGTCCCTCAGGGGTAATGAGGACATTGCTGCGGAGCAGATAGCCAAGGAGATTAAGGCACAGAGGGTGGCGGGGCCGTTTGACGACCCCCCCCCCATATCCTAACTTGAAGGTATCCCCTCTAGCTTTAGTCCCGAAGAAGTCCCCGGGTCTAATTCACCACCTTTCTTACCCTGCGGGCTCCTCGGTCAATGACGCTATGCCGATGACCTCTGCTCTGTCAGGTATACGTCCTTTGACCAGGCCTTACAAATGGTATGCTCGTGTGGTCCTGGGGTGCAATTGGCAAAGTGTGATATCAAATCGGCATTCTGATTATTGCCAGTGCACCTGGATGACTTCGAGCTGTTAGGTTTTTGTTTTCGGGGCAAGTTTTATGTGGACAAGGCCATGCCTTTCGGCCTTTGAACGATTTAGCACCTTCCTCCACTGGGCTCTTGTTTGTAGGTCATGGTCCAGATCGGTAGCCCACTACCTCAACGATTTGTTGTTCGGGGGTGGACAGGCTACAGGCACGTGTGCCCGTCTGCTCGCCACATTTCAGGCCCTTATGAGTGAACTGGGCATCCCCCTAGCACCTGAAAAGACCGAGGGCCCAGCCACCACTCTTACCTTTTTAGGTATTGAAATCGACACCATGGCTCAGACGTCCAGGTTGCCTATAGAAAAGGTGACTCGGATCTCTGCCGCGATTTTGGCAATGCTTGACAAGCGTAAGGTGTCCCTCCGAGAGTTACAGGTGCTTCACGGTCACCTCAACTTCGCCTGTAGAGCATTTGCCAGGCGTCTGTGTGACGCCATGGTGAGCCTTTCAAAACGACACCATAGGGTACGGCTGACCAAGGGTTTACGGGCAGACCTGGCGGTTTGGCTCACATTCCTGCAGGACTTTAATGGCGTCTCCTTTTGGAGATCGGAGCTTATGGTCAGCCCTCAATTTCAAGTACAGTCGGATGCCTCCGGCTCCCTGGGTTATGGAATTTACTTTGAGGGACGGTGGACCTATGGTCAATGGCCTCAAACATGGCAAGGCACGGATCGCTTACGCAATCTTACGTTTCTGGAGTTCTTTCCCATTTTAGGGGACCTAATGCTCTGGGGGGATAGGTGGGCTAATTCGGTAGTTCACATTTGGTGTGACAATGCTGCAGTGGTGCACATTGTCAACGCCCAAACATCTAAATCCCCCAGAGTCATGGCCTTAGTTCGCCAATTTGTTTTGAGGTCCTTACGCCTTAATGTGCTCTTCAGGGCCAGACATGTGCCAGGCATTAATAATGATATTGCTGACACTTTATCCCGCCTGCAGATGTCCCGGTTCCGTGCCTTGGCTCCAGATGCAGAGGAACTTCCCTCTCCACTCCCAGCCGAGATTTGGACATTTGGCGAGGAGAGGTGAACCGGGCGATCGGCATGTTTTTTGCACCTCGCACGTGTAAGGCGTATCTGCATGCACTCCTCCAATTTAGGACTTTTTGTGTGCAAAGGCACTTGCCCGAAATGTGGCCGATACCGGTCAACCAGATTTTACAGTATATGGTGCACCTTCATGACCAGGGGTTGGCCCCACACACCATAGCCGCCAGGCTTTCTGCCTTGGCATTCATGGCCAAGGCACGGGGCTTCGCTGACTGCGTGAATGACTTCTGCATACACCACGTGAACGTGGCCGCTGCCCGGACACATGTCACCCTGTTTCCCCAGGTGTTCTGACCCACCTTGCCCGAGGTTGGCATAGACTGTTTTACGATAGGTATGAGGAGGCTCTTTTTCATGCCGTAGCTTCCTTTTGAGCCCTCCGAATCAGCGAGCTGGTCCCATTGTCAAAGGGAGACGTGTCTCGTAGGGTGCTGGAAGTTGACGATGTCTTTATCAACCAGGAGTGGGCTCAGTTGAGGATTCGCTCCTCAAAGGCCGATCAGCATGGAGTAGGCAGTGGTGTTAGACTGCTACGTTGCACATTTGCTGACATCTGTCCGGTTGGTGCCCTACATGCATTTTTGGCAGTGCGTGGCACGCACCCTGGCCCGTTTTTCTGCCACCAGGATGGGTCTCCCCTTACCGAATTTCAGTTTTGGAGGGTGACCGGTATGGCACTTCATAGTGTCGGCCTCCCAGGGGCTCGTTACGGCACTCATTCATTCAGGATAGGCGCCGCTTCAACTGCGGCTGCATTTGGGTACTCTGAGGCTAATATATGTCGGATGGGTAGGTGGGGGTTCATGCATTTTTCATTATATGTACGTCCCCTCACTGTATGAGTACCATTTATGTCCTTACTTCCCTTTTCTTCTTTTACAGACCCTGTGTGTCTACGCACACTGGTGGCAGTATGGCTGGTGGGCCACAGTTACATGCACTGGGCGGCAGAATATGCTGCGGCGACAGAGTGGGGACCCCATCTCGGGCTGCGTGCAGCTGCACGTATGCGTTGGTTTGGTATGTGTGGCATGAGATGGTGGGAACTGTTGCCATTCCTGATGTCCATCAGGGATGCTGGACCGCCTGCTGTCCTGATTCTGCACCTCGGCGGCAATGATCTTGCACAGATCACTGGCCTTTCCTTAAAAATGTCGGTGTGCAGCGACCTGGCGTTTTGACATCATTTATGGCTGTACACACGGTTGCTATGGTCTAACGTCGTGCCGAGACAGTGTTATACAGGAGGCATGGACCTCCGTGGTTTGGACCGTGCCCTGCGGTCAGTGAACAGGGCTGTTGCCTGGTTCCTTGTTGAGAATGGCTTGGGGACAGCCATTCGACATGCGGGGATAGGCTTGCAAAATTTTGACCTGTATGCAGGAAATGGGGTCCACCTGTCGGCCAGAGGTATGGACCTCTTTCTGGAGGATGTGCAAGCAGGCCTGGTGACCGAGCTGACGGTCTGGGGGGCGGGCGGTGAGTCATCACGGACGCCTCCCCATGTGGCGGGTAGCACTGGGTAAGGTAAAGATTTATGACCCATAGCTATCCGGCAGGTTTGCAATTGACTGGCCAACACGTAGATAGGTACAGGGGAAACAGGATTGGCCGGTCAAGGGTGAACCATAAAAGGGGTGATGTCAGGAGCTTCACAGCCTGCATCACCTTGATATTTGAATGGATACACGTCATAGGGTTGGGTCAGTAGATAGTATATTGACTCCGGTCAACAATTTGTTTGTGTAAACAAACAAATTGATACAAATTGATACATGTAGCCAATTTCCATTGGCATTTAGTGTGGAACCTTACCAGTGCTACTGCGACCTGCTTGCCTTAAAGAATTACAATTGGATGATACAACAATTGAAAGTGATAATTCGGACTAGGGCATTATTCAATAAAAGTGGCCCGATGCCTTTAATCCAATACCGGTGTCTGAGTCTTTATTTGGGTGGGTACGCCTGCAATGCAAGCGTGGCGCCAAAATGGCCACCACGCTCTTTGTGGGGGCCCCCCACCCAGACGCAGACATCCGGGTTAGCTAGGGGACGTGGCCACCCCTCCATAGAAGGGGTGGCCATGAGGCAGCCTGGCTGCCATTTTGAGAAGCGACGGAGCAGAGAGGTTTTTCCCCTCCACCCCCTCCCTAGTGGACAGCGTGATTTTATGGTCGCTTCGGGGCTGGGTGGGAATTTTTGCTTGAACCTACATGGGCCCCTTTGGTTCTTGGCTTTTTTGCCCATCCCACACTGTCGCTAGTGTTTGAGATACGGGGTAAGTTGACTTTGGTCACTTTCGGCGGATAGCACTGGGTAAGGTAAAGATTTATGACCCATAGGTATCCGGCATGTTTGCAATTGACTGGCCAACACGTAGATAGGTACAGGGGAAACAGGATTGGCCGGTCACGGGCGAACCATGAAAGGGGTGATGTCAGGAGCTTCACAGCCTGCATCACCTTGATATTTGAATGGATACACGTCATAGGGTGGGGTCAGTAGATAGTATATTGACTCCGGTCAACAATTTGTTTATGTAAACAAACAAATAGATACATGTAGCCAATTTCCATTGGCATTTAGGGTGGAACCTTACCAGTGCTACTGCGGCCTGCTTGCCTTAAAGAATTACAATTGGATGATACACCAATTGAAAGTGATAATTCAGACTAGGGCATTATTCAATAAAAGTGGCCCAATGCCTTTAATCCAATACCGGTGTCTGAGTCTTTATTTGGGTGGGTGCGCCTGCAATATATTTCTGCAAAGAAACAGAAGAATCATTTCCACACTGCAACCATGTGATTTCTAAGCTTGTAATCATGCATACCCCATTAACTTGGAAAGGTCAAATATCAAGAAGGATCTCCACTCCCTAAACAAGGAATGCTTCCAAGTAAGTAGACGCCTTAAGGCTTTCATATTTTAGTGCTCATTTGCTTCCCTGTCATCTAACTCAAATATGTTTCCATGACAGAGTAGCAAGGGGGATGATCACAGTCTGGATGGACACTGTGGCTAGCAGAGCAGATGCCGACAAGTGCATCAAGATTCTCTTGCCATTTTATTTCAACCTCCAAATTTCCAAAAAATAAAAATAAAAAATTACCTTGCCATTTTATTTCAACCTCCAAATCTCCAAATAATAAAAAAATACCTCTTTGGAATTTGAGTATATGAAATTTGAGTGCTGGTACCATAGAGATGAAACCAGAGCTATGAGAACTCCACACAGTGTGACAGAACATTCTTGGATCATACCACTTCAAATGTTTATTGGTGGCCTGTCTGTCTCTGGACCCATAAATGTCCATATTAGACATCTCTTTTATCCTAGGTGAGGTTGTAGGAATGAATTAACCCAAGTGGAAGTTCTCAAAGGATGTTAATTAGAGTTTGAATATTTGTCAAAGGAAACATCAGAATGGTATGGCACAATTTTTTAAAAGGAATATCTGAAGAATGCCCTTAGACATGTAGTCTTCAATGTTTGAAGGTTAAAAAACAGGTAAACATTTTGCTACTCATTTCCATGCTTGGCTATCTGAAATGGATAAGTCTAGATAAAATTTCTGTTATATACATTCCAATGTGAACTGTTTGTCTTTGTATGTCTTTGAGTTTTAGCTTGTCCAGTCATTGGTCTTTGTCCACAAGCTGGTTGCTCCTTAGTATAGTTTCTGCCTTGTTGCTGTCTTTATTAGTTGGCATTAGCAAATTGGTAACTGTTTATTTGTATTCATAGACCTGAAATTTCATATTTGATATAAGTGTATTTGCTGCTTGCCTAGAATACTTGAATTTGGATGTAGATGCATAGTTTATTGGTGGCCTGTCTGTCTCTGGACCCATAAATGTCCATATTAGACATCTCTTTTATCCTAGGTGAGGTTGTAGGAATGAATTAACCCAAGTGGAAGTTCTCAAAGGATGTTAATTAGAGTTTGAATATTTGTCAAAGGAAACAAATAATTGTATTTGATTTGCAAATATGTAAAGGAGCTTGCATTTCAGCTCTAGGGTAAATTTATCAAAGAACTTAAGAGATTCCCTGGTGGTAAATTTTCTTTTAAAAACAGATAACTGAAGCTATGCCCATTTATGAAACCTCATAGAAAGACTTACGATTATTATTTCACATTAGTGTCAGTTGGAATTCAGCAAAATATCTGTGTTGCCAATGTAGTTTCTGGAGAGGCATCTTCCTCCAAAAAACAAGAAAAGAACTATTTGGTTGTGTAGCCAACTTTCAACAGCATCCCAATGTTCAAGAAGATATTAAATGTCTGTGGAAAGCTAAACTGACTAGACAGAAAAGTGTTTACAATAATAGAGCTGGCCATATTTCTAAATTCTCTGCCACTTCTGTGCTTTGTCTTTGCCACCTAATGCCAGGTCAACAAGCCTGATGAATAGTGCAGAAGAACTGAGAAGTTTGTGGGATTTTAGCTAGTCCTAATAAAGGTCTCACTCTCTATCTCGTGCATTTGTGTTATTTTTTCAGGCCTAACACACTCTACCTCTGGTACTGTAACTTATATGATTAGAAGAAGTTTAGAAGTTTATTTGTATACCACTTTTCTCAACCCTGTGGGTGACTCAAAGCGGTTCACAACAAACTAAATACATAATAATACAATATGCAAAATGAATACAGTAATACAATATATAGAATCCAATACATACAATTGCAAATTACAAATAGCATGCCAATACAAAATAAACATCCAATAATTCAACATACATAACAGAGCAAAAAGGCTCAATGTACTCAGTGTCGGTGGCATCCCCGGCAGCAGCAGAGTCCTTATGGCCACAAAGTGCCAGCACAGGTGCTTCCACTCCCCCTGCCAGACTGGGGGGAAGGAGCTCCTCGCCTCTGTGGTGGAAGTGGCAACTGCAGCAGTCCAATTGGCCTGAAGAGTGGCTGCAGCTGTGGAGGCAGTGGCAGTGTTTTTCACGCCTCAGACCCGGTGCCTTTTCCCCTCCTGAACCGGGAAGGGGCTGGTTCCCAAGAACAGCTGCAGCTGTGGGGGCAGCAGCGGTGTTCTTACGAGAACAGGCACCCAGCGTCTCCAGGTCTCCCATCCTGGGCCAGTGGTGTCAGCCTGGTGGTGAGGGCTTGGTGGTGTGGGCCCAGTGGCATGGGCCCGGTGGGGTTCCTCATGGTGACGATTCTGGCATTCTTTTAACTCCTTGGCTAGGCAGGGCCAGGGAGGGTGATGGCGGTCTTTGCCTCAGTTGCACTGGGTCTCCCATCCCATGCCGGTGGCATGGGCCCGGTGGAGCTCCTCACGGTGATGACTCTAGCATCCTTTTAACTCCTTGGCCAGGCGGGGCCAGGGAGGACAATGCTGGTCTTTTCCTCAGTTGCCCTGGGACTCCTATCCCATGCTGGTGGCATGGGCCAGGGATGGGAGACCAAAATAATAACCAAAATAATATGAAAGCACACATACTGGGATACTCTTTGTACATGGATTCCCAACCTGTGGATGACAAGCCCAAGGGAGTTGCAAAGTGTTTTCTGGATGGTCACTGTAGTTAGGTTACACTGAGGTAGACTCTAAGCTCAAGCAGAAAGCTTCACCCCAAAGCCTGGCACAATAGAGCTGACAGCTGCATAATTGCTGAACACTCAAAGGATACATCAATGGCTTTCATTCAACAGATGCTGATGATGCTGTCACCACTTTCTTGCTTACACAGGTGTGTGCAAAAGTGGTGGGAGGGTGGGTCTTACGTCTTTCTCACACTAGGTCAGGTGAAAGGAACTGCTGAATGAACTCACTTAAAGGTGCCTTCATTTTGGCAGTTTCACGTCTAGCCTGGTAATGGAAGAAGGTCACCCGGCTATTCTAAAAGTGGGTAATGACTCAAAAAGGGTTGAGAAATACTTTCTTGGTATATATGCCAGGTTTCATGGGCCTCGATTCCTAGTCTTGGTTTAAAGGTGGAGATAAAAAAGAGATGAGAAATGCAGATATGCATTTTCCTTTTTTTAAAAAAAAGTTAATTACGACAGTGATGGTGACAACCACAACAGTAATGCCACTAAAATTGTATTCTGGTAGACTGTTTACATTATATCCCATGGAAGTAATTAAATCCCATGAGAGTAAACCAGAATGCAGGAAGCATATCAGTGTGTGAGATTGAACTGCAAGTATGCACAGTCCCCAGATTCTGCGTAACAGCTGTTCCTCGCTTCAGATATATTTTGCTACAGAATGATGTTGATGATGATGCTAAGGAATAAGTGTGATCTTAAAGCTGTTCTCCACTTCATCTTTCTCTGTGCCTCTTTTTCCTCCCCCTTTACCATTTATTAAACTAGTTTGGCAGGAACTTAGAAGTGAAAAAAGGAAGAGCTGTTTAGAGGAGAGGGGTGGGAGAGCGGGAAGCAGGATAGTAATGAGAAATCAGGATGCCTTACCAAGCAGCCAAAGTCATTTTATGATGAGTTTTCCCCTCCAGCAACCATATGGAACCCAAACAAGCACATTTCTCTGAAAACTTGCTTTCTTTGCTATTCTGCACTGCAATACATCTGTAATACCATCATAAAACAGCTGAGGATGAAGGGCTTATTCTGATAGACTGCTCAACCCTCTTAAAGTATGGATATGAATATATCCGCAAATCTCACACTTGAAGCATTTTAATGCAAACTTGCCATTTTTGCATGGAATTGAAATGGTTCACCTAAATAATTTATATTCACATTTTTTTTTGCTTTCTCTGTATGTATGTTGTGTAAAATGTGCATGTGTCTGTGTGTGTATGGGGGTGGTGGATTTGTAAAATAGCAGCCAGTCGAGGGATACATTTTTACCAGAAGATAATCACATCCCATGGGTGTTTGGGCACTCAGCTTAGGCTCCCCATTCTCTACTCATTGCTTTGCCCCAGAGGTGTGATCTTCTTCCTGATCATAATTTTTTATGGCATCTTAGTGGTTAGTAATTTGAATTACATACACTTTTACTTGCAATATCTCCAACTTTCTCTACACTGTCTTATTTCATTCTTTTGCTCACAATGGGAAGAGGGGAGGGCTGTGTTTTCCAAAAATATAAGGCTATTGTGGTGATATTGATTGGGCTGAGAGAAGCAGCAGTACAAACGAATGCTACTCTCCAGAGGAATATGCTCCAAAGATCCATACCTTCATTGACATTTTGTAGAATGTCTAGACTTGCTAATCCACTGTGAAAAATGCAGGCTTTATATTAGTGAAAGGAAAGGTTGAAGAGCCGGACATGGAGTGGAAATGGTCCTTGTTCCCATGGAAAGGTACTCCCAGGTACCACACTTTACATTATTTAATCAGGGCCATGTTGGGTGTATACTCCTGTGTGCATTTCAGAATAGGATGCTGCAATTAGCCCCACAATAGAAGAGGATTGGGAGACTGCAGTGGATCAAGTGGCTAAGATGCTGACTGGAAGGCAGGAGGTCAGCAGTTCAATTCCTGAGTACTGCAGGATGCAGGGCTGGCATCAGAAATTTCTGGGCCCGGTATGCCCCCCTCCCACATTTTGGCCACACCTCTGTGGTTTTCTGCGCATGCATGGTTTGTTTGCGTATGCGCACATCAGTGGTTTCCCAGCGCCACTGGGCCCCTGTCATCTCCAGGCCTGGGACGGAGGTCCTGATGGTCCCCCCTGATGGTGGCCCTGGCATGACAGAATGAGCTCCCGTCTCTGTCCCAGCTCCTGCCAGCCTAGCAGTTCGAAAGCAAGAAATTGCAAGTAGACAAATAGGGACTACTTCAGTGGAAAGGTAAACAGTGTTCCATGCGCTCTGGTGTCTAGTCATGCCTGCTCAATGCAGAAATCAAAATCAAAGCAGATTGGACAGATGGTTATTTTATTTTCTCTTTAATACTCTCAGCATCGGAGTGCTCACCACCTGCTGAAGTAATTGGTTCCATTATCATACTGCTCTAACAGTTAATATTTTTTTCCTGATATTCAGCCTATATCTGGTTTCCTGTAATTTGAAACTGTTATTATGTAGATGTGATAACCCTTAGGCAGGTGTAATTTACTCAGCAGGATTTTGATTAACATTTAAGCTGGGCGGACTGAGGAGGATGGGGAGGACAGAGGTGCCTGGAGGATGATGGTCTATAGGGTCACAAAGGGTAGGAAATGACTATGCGACTGAACAACAACAAGTGATAAGTTCTATGGAACCTCCTACCACCAGAACTGTGCCTCCAGGTGAGTTGTCCCCCTTCAGGAAGGCGTTAAAAACATGGATCTGCCAGCAGGTGTGGGGTGCATCTGGCACCATGGCCCAGCCTTGCTGGCTCAAATTTGTTATTTCTATGTTTTGTGTTGCATATGTATTAATTCTGGGAAGATTTTTCAGATACTGCCTGCTTTGACATCCTGAGAAAGAGCCCCAGAACCAGATGCTGAACCTTGGCAATCTCATTTTTAACAAATAGTATAAGTGATATCTTGTCTGTCCCCAATTTGGGATACAATGCTTCATGATGAATGTGGTTCGTGTGGGCAGCCATCTTTTTTAGTCACCTTATCTTTAAAGGCGTACCTGTGCCCACTCAAAATTTAATAGATTTAATGGTGGAATTATCCCAGTCACCCAAATGCATTCAAGTTGGAAGACTAGAGTCTAGGCCAGGGGTTGGCAACCTATTAAAGCCAGTTGTTGGGTCATGCTCCCTCAGACAGTTGGTGGTCCCGCCACCATTTATGGCTGCCGTAAATGCATCTGTGATTGTCATTAATGTATTTACAACAGCCATAAATAAGTCCACAGCTGATTCCAGCAGCAGTAGCAGCAGCAGCTGGAGCGAAGGCAGGGGCCGGATTATTTGGTGCCATGGGCCATCCTTGGTCTAGGCAGTGTTTCCCAACCTTTGGTTTTTGGACTTCAATTCCCAGAAGCCAATGTACTGACTTACACTTCTGGAATTAAATTCCCCCATGGTGTGTGTGCCCCATGTTGGCAACCACTGGTCTAGGGGAAATAACCATTGTCTCACATTTCCATGAATCACTGGGATACCATTGTAAAGAACCACTATCTGTCTGTCTGGGCATTTGGTTCTTGGAATGTATTCCTTCAATTCCACAATTCCACTAGTTTTACAAAATGAAGTCCACCAAACATGTAGAGAGTACAAACCATTCCCTGCAGTCACATTATCCTTTAGGCCGCAAGGCAAGAAACCTCCCACCACCATCATTTTTGCAATGGTAGCAGATTATGGCATTACCAAGTGTCATGCTAAGAACAGCCTCCCCAACTTTTATCACTAAGAATGTCCTGTGTTGAGAGGGTGACCAATGGAGAAAGACTGAACAAATAAAGAGAAATAAAATGCAGAATACTAGGACACTTCCATTGTGTAATGAAAAACCAAAACTGCAGATTGTTACAGCTGATAATTCAAGGTTAAAAATACTTGAAAAACATGCCAGAGGCAAAAGTGGGCTGAAGGACCTAAAAGACCAGTTTGGATGAAGCACAGCATCACTGTTATGAGCTGAAGAGCCCAAAGTCAGAATGGCCCTGATATTGTCCAAACCCTGATAAGAGAGGAACAAAAGGGCTTGTTTCTTATTGGATAGTACAGTTAGGCCATAGTGAGTCTGTTTTGAGCTAAAGATGAGTAGACGAAGCTGTGTTAATAAACCAGACAATTTTTGCTACATTTGTGACAAATATACCCCATGTGATCAACGCAAGAACCTAACCAAGAGGGTGAGATTTGTTAACTTGAAATCCTGTGTCCTAGGCAGACTCAGACCTCAGATTTGGATTCAGCACATTTAATTCAGTATAAGACACATGGATTAGACAAAGTAGCAGACAATATTTATTTTTCTTGTGATTCAGTGTAATTAGAGGACTCCTATGCAATACTTTTCAAGAGTAGTTGAGTGCTCATGATAATTTTGGTAATTATTCCTACATATATAGTGTAGCCAGGTTATCCTTCTATAATAGAATAGTAGACCCTACTGTCAGTGACTCAACGTTGATCATCAGGCAGCAGTTAACTAACCTGACAACCCTGAGGACTAATGACCTTAGGTGCCAAAGTCCACAGGAAAGGGTGATGGCCCCCAAATGGGTTAAATCCTACTTGAATCCATCTTGATGGGGGGGGGCAGCAGCTTCATCAATACTGGCCTGGGTCAGAGGAGGAATTTGCATGCCAAAAGGGCTCAGGACCAGAAAGTGACTCATGGAAATGGATCAGTGGTACAATGGTCACACTGTGATACAGAAGGCAGAGGAAAGGCCACCACATTATATTCTCAGGATAGTCTTCTTGGCTTATCACCATGAGGATCACCAATGTTCAGATTCAAATATGACAGAAGAAGATTTCTGCATATGGAATGGCATAGGAAGCTGACTTAAGCAATTATTAAACTATCTCACATCCAGTTTTCCTATGATATATAATTTATTTCTTTTCCTATTTTCATCAAACAAATAACTGAGCCTTAGTTTTCAGCCATCTGTATATTTCAGCATCTCATATGTTTGCATGGATCCTGCAAAGCCTGCATAGATTTTCTTACCAATTCAGAACAATATAAAGAATATCACAGAGACAAACCAGCCAGGCATCATGACATCTAAGTTTTTCAAATCCTCTTCTAAAGGTAAAGGTAAAGGTTTCCCTTGCTCGAAAGCCAGTCATATAGGACTCTAGGGTTCAGTGCTCATCTCTGTTTCAAAGCCGAAGAGCCAGTGCTGTCTGCTTCTGCAGACATTTCCATTGTCATTTCTGCTCAATATGATTCTATGAGTCTATGTGATCATTGGGAGGGGTTCATTGCTGATAATGCAACTCCCCCGATGGCTTAGTGATTAAGACACTGAGCTGGAGACTGGAAGGTTGTGTCTCAATACTTGAGAACTGCACTTGGGGACATGAAAGTAGCCTCCTGATGATGATGATGATGATGATGATGATGATGATGATGATGATGATGATGATGATGATGATGATGATGATGATGATGATGATGATGATGATTGATAATTAAAGAGTTCCTGCTTTGATGGAAAGGGTGACTTTATTTGCCTGTAACTTTTCCACATCATCTCATTGGTCATGTTTCTTTTTTGCTTTCTTTCACTGTTAGTCTCATACACACACTGAGCCACCCAATATAATGAATATGTGTCAAGGTCTCAGCAGATGACTTTGAGAGCCTGTAACTAGAAAGAGTGTGCCCTCGAGTGGTGAAAAGGATGTAATTGTGGAAACACATTAAAAGGTGCCACTTCAGTGCTACTCTTCCAGCTGTGGAATGCAAACAATTGTGTATCTTAATTCTGGAGACACAAAATATAAAAGAAATAGTGCTGCTAGGGAGAAAATGATGTAAGAACAGGAAAGACACATTTTCCTGAGTTATGCTGGGGTGTTGAGACATAGAAACAAAAAGGAACATAAAGGCGGCAGGGTGGGGGGCAAGCAGGCTCATATTCATGTGCAAATTAGTGTTACTAATTTGTTACTTACTAACCTGCTAAACATTAAGTATGGTATGTGGTAGAAGCAAATGTTGGCTGTCATATGTAGGCCAGCTAGAATGTGTAGCTAAACTAGCTCCATCGTTTGCACCAGAGAAAGAAGGTGGAAGAAAAATATATAGTACAAGACTGTTGGCTTAAATTATTAAACTCTAGGCCTCTGAGGCTGAAGGACTTATATAAAAAGTCTCAGTTGGTAACGGGATATTGTGGATCATTTTGACAGTGAGAATAGTGTAAGTGTGCAAAACGGGAAATATATTACAAGGTGTAACATATGCTTCATTTTTGCTCGGGTGCTTAAACTGTGTAGCAACTGGAGACCATAGTCTCCTCTGTTGACATTATCTATGGAAATGCAGTTGCCCACGGCTGTTAGAATGAGGGGTTGGTACTTATCCAGAAATTTGCCACTTTATGATTACATCTTAATGGATTATTTGTTGAGTGGATTAAACCTATGCTTGCTGGGAGAGGATGAGAAGATTGTGAACATTGTGTGTGTACATGTGAGAGAGGGAGGGATGGTGGGAAAAGAAAACATTATGTTCAGTAATAATGAAGACAGGCACTGCTATGATGTGTACTAGCCTATGGGAAGAGGGCAAACCAGAATGTTAATCTTTGGTGAATGAAATATTTCCGAGAGACTAGATGCATCACATTTCTTGATTGAACTAAATGTTGTAGCATGTACTGTATTATTAGTCAGAAGCATAGTGACAGATTATTTTCTATTCTGGAGTGAATTCTGACAGGGTGAATTCTATCATTTCCCTTCTGTCCCTAAATTCCGAAAAGAAGGCTACCAACTGCAGCAAGTTTGTCCCCATTTGCCCCATTTCACAGAGGCCTTGTGCCGCAAAAATGAAGTTAAAGGATTACATTCACTGGTAATGTGTTAAGCGGGACTGAAAATGGAAATAACATAGAAACCGTTTATGAAATTAATGGGACAATGAAGTTCTCAAAAGGGTATTAATTAGCACTCTTGAGGGTACACAAGAGCAAAACCAAATTAGAAGATGGGATCAGGACACGAAAGAAGAAGAAGCACTCATGTACCACTTTACTGGTACAATACTTCACACTTTAGCTAATTAAGCCACCTGTGAGCACAAATGGATTGCTTGAGAGGGATGAGACAAATTATTCTGAATTTCAAAAACACCAAAGAGAAAGAGATGAGAAAACTCTAGTGCTCAAATCCATTTTTAAATTTAGGTGACAGGAAAGGAGTGACTAAATGGTTTTAGAACAAATGGTCTATAAAGGAGGACAATTAATTTGGGAGATGACGCATGGTTGATGCCAAGAAGTTCTGGCATTTTGGAATATATAGCACGAATCTTCCCTCAAAAAACTCCCAGCATTCTGAAAATGTTTATTAAATGAAAATACAGGCTGATGTTAAAGTATAGCAAACACCAGGTTGTTTGTGTAGGCATTAGCCCCAAACTGAAACCAATACCAACTGATTCATTTCAGTGGTTGTAGGAATATGTGGTGGAAATGGCTCCTATAGAGAGTGGCATATAAGTGTAATTGCTATTGCTAAAGAATAAAAAGCAAGGATTAGATTCTAATCAAGGCAGCTCATGTGAAGAATTTTTTCTTTCGTGTCCTGATCAAGCCCTGGACTGCCCAAACGAAGCCACTTTCTTTGCTCTGTCTTTGGCCAAACCTAAGTCCTCATCAGTGCATGTTTCTGGCAGTAATCGGCAGCCTAGTAAATGAGACGGACTCTGTATCACTCCACATTCACACAGGGTGTTGTTGTCCACCAGCAGCCCCCACTTGAAGATGTTGGTCTTGCATTTAGGGACTCAAAACTACAGCCTATTCAGGGTCTTCAAAGTGACGTAGGGGAAGTTGAGTTCCTCAGCTATATACTCCTTTAATGTTGTTCCTTGTCCAGTGAACTTTTTCCTCCATCTTCTAAGTTGGGTTTGCTCTTGTATACCCTCAAGAATGCTTGTTCTTGTCATAAAGCTCTTCCTGGGTTTGAGCCGGTTTACTTGAGGCTCATATCCATTCAGAGAACGTTGCGGGTCATTCTCTTGCTTAGTTCTCTCAGCATCCGCTGCTACTTCTCTCCTGATCTTCGGTGGAGCGATACCAACCAGAGGGACTATTTTCTCAATTGGTGTAGGTTTGGGGCATTCTGTCACTATACCTATACCATTATATGTGAAGAACTGAGAAATATGGTTGAGGCAGGATATTCTGTTCTGTAGTTTTCCCTTTTCTTGTACCATCCAACTGAGTTAATAATTCTAATATTTCTAGCCAATGTACATGTTGCCACAAACACTCAGGGGTTATAGAAGATGCAGTCTATTGCATGGGGTGGGAGTGGTGTGTGTGTAGAGACACAAGGTAGAGGAAGCTGCTCTGCTGGAAGAGGGAAAGAGCTAGGCATCAGAAACACATTGAATGCTGAAAGGCAATTGTGTTACTCCATTCAAGAGCTAGACATTTCATACTTGTTTGGTTAGAAAATAGGTATGCAAACATTAGATAATATTTACTAAATGCAGCACAAATAGTAGACAGAGTGTTCTACATAGAGTTGCCCTTGAAAGGTATTGAGAAACTATGTTTCATGCCAAATATAAAGGCTAGACTTTTCTTAGGATGTGACATTTGTAGAACAGATTATGTTGGTCTTGGAATCACCATATTGGCTCCTAGGTTGTTTTGGAGGTGCAGATTATGAAAATGCAATTCCTTTGCCAAAATTTGCAATCTAGGACTGAATCCAGAGTGTTTTGTGAGATTCTGCGGGAATCAGAAGGGCCAGTGATCACCTACAAAGTGGAGCAACACTCCAAAGATCCTTTTGTCTTCCATCTGGCATTCATGAAAGCTTTTAACCAAAGACTTGAATGGAGGAAAAGATTGAATTTCTGGCTTTGAAAGGGAGGTGAATGACAGCCCAAGATCTTTTGTAGCACCAGGAATGGTTCCATCTGTGATCATAGATTTAAGCAGATCCTTTAGAATCACTTTAATGTATTAGAGTGCAGGGAAAGGAGAAATACTTGCATCATCATTGCTAGCCACAATGTGAGTTCTAGAATTTTATCCTCCCTTCCCCTTTCTGATCTATTTTAGAAAGTTTAGTATTAGGATTGAGGGTCTGTGTGAATGTGGATGAATGACTGCATTCCCTAGTATGGATTGTGTTTGATTAGGCCAGAATTCGTGTGCTAGTAATCTCACTTTACAAGTCACAGCTGCTGTCGTGACAGATTCAAAAACACTTGTAAATAATCATGGAATTAAATAATTTAATAAATGTGCCATAGTATCTTGTGTTGTTCTATCTGTAAGAGCAAATAGTGAGAAATAGTTGGGGTAGAGCTGATCTGAGTGTTTGAAAGCCCAGTTCTCCCAATGAAAGTTTTGTGAATATCTGGCCTTATAGAACTATAAAAAACAGAGCCCTGTATCTATCTAGTGTCATCTATCCAGTGATGGGTAGTGCACTAATCGGTGATCCCTCTTCATTACTTTCTCCAAATGAACAGTGATACATCTGAAGAAGAGAGGTTCCTGTTCTCAGGTAAAGTCATCATTAGATGTAAAAAACATGTTTAATTAGCTGGATCAGATCAAGTCTGTATAGGACTTAGGAATTGTTTGGGTGAGAGTTGCTTAATAACATATCAATCATTCTATGTTCATCAGGGAACCATAACTGTTCCAGCCTGATAATAAGAGTATATGTACCTCTAATTTCTTGTTCTTATATGCCATCAAGACACTTCGAGCTTATGGCAACAGTATGAATTAATGATCTTTAAAGTTCTTACTGTATCTCTAACAACCCCACACAGCTCTTTCAAACTCAAGGCTTCTTTTATTGAGTCAATCTATCTCATATTTGGTCTTTGTCTTTTCTTGCTGCCTTTAACTTTCCCCATCCTAGTTGTATTTTCCTGTGAGTCTTTTCTCTCTCACAATATATCCAAAGATCCTTAGGTCATTTATGTTTCCAGACAGAGTTGAAGGTTTGATTTGATGTAGCACCCTCTTATATGTCTTTCTACATATTTGTACATACATGTTCATACAGGATAGGTGGCAATTTTATTTCAGTATGCTTTTTTAGAGGGATTTATTGAAACGTACCATTTCTCATATTTGGGATGAAACAATAACTGAGTGTTAAAAAGAAAGCAAATGTGGAAGAAACCAAAACTGACAGATAACATGCATTTAGGCCCAGGGCATTCTGTGTCAAACTCTGAAAGGCTGGGTTTTAATCCTTGTGTAGTCAACCATGTAAATTCTGAATTAAGATTGCAACCTCTCTCTTTCTCCCCCCCCCCCGAAAATGCCCTCATGTGTAAGAGCTACAGGCAGGTACAACATGACCCTCTCCATGAAGGAAACAGGAGTATCTATTGGGGTGACTTGTGCAAAATAGAGAGAACATTTGTTTCAGTTCCATTGCGATAGATTTAGCAAAATTAACAAATGGCATATTTCACACAGAAATAAATTGATGTTCAAAAATTGTAAAGGCAGAGGGGAGTCAACCTGATTGGCTTCCCCACTCCTAGTGGTTTCTTCCCATACTCACAAGCTAAGGTTTTAAGGCTCATACCGAACTAGTACATTGGGCATACACTAAAGGACAGAATGAGAAAAGGCATCCTAAGTATGATATATTTTCCCCAGCTATTCTGCATTATTCCAGGAAAGAAATGAATGTAAAATCAATCCCTGTGCCCTGTTGCACTTTATGTTTTGATGTGCAAACCTGAAGAGCAGTGTAAACTAGTAGCGAGAGAAGAATGAACTGACCCTCTCTAGTCTACATGATGCTAGAGCTTCTCTCACTATGACCAGGTGGTTTACCATTTCTAAGTAGCTCTTTATGGAAGCCCTTTTAATTGTGGGTCCAGGTGCCACTCTTTTTTGTGTTTGTGGCCAAAACATTGCAAACTGTACCGGCTACTTCACCTGCCCTTTCTTCTTCTTCTTCTTCTTCTTCACAACCTTTGGCTGCCATTTCCATTCCAGCTGGCATGCTGGAGTGGAGTGCCATCTGTATAAAAGGTGCTAATATTTTTGAAAACCCAAGCTTGTGCCCACAGTGGTGGCACAAGGAGTTCAGATGGTGCTCGGCTTCTCATTAGCATTCTGCTGGTGTCCTTGCATGTTCCCTGCCCTCTCCAAAGGTCAGCTTGAGGTCTGTGCTACATCGTAATGGACAACCGCAGCTCACAATCCACTCTCGCCACAGCACAGGCACTTAGTCCCTGTACATCAAGGCATTCTCACCCCCACCCCTGCCTTGCAAATGACTCTGAGGAACTAGGCTGGTAGCTGATATATTTTTTTTTTGGTGGGAGGAGGGACAAAAAAAAGCACTCAAATTTTTTTTTTGAACTGGGCTCCCAGAGAGCACTCAGGGCTGCCACGCAGAGCACGACGCCTACCTGCTCAACTGCAGGGAAACAAGCTTCTGAAGGCTTTAATGGGATTTTGCCCGAGGCTGTTTTATTAAGATGTCGGCTTTTTCTGCTGCCTCTGCAGCTGACACCATTCACAGTCAGCTGCCCCCCTCCTCTCTCAACAATGCACCAAATTACTCGCTTCATTTAGTGCTCATGGCTTTGTGCAGGCAAATGGGGGGGGGGGGAGCTCCAGTTGACCAGATGAGTCTTGGGGAGGGGAGGTCGAAAGCTATGGTGCTGCTTGATTGGTGTGTGTGTGTATGGAATAGGAGTTTCAAGGGGAGAAAGGGGAAAATCAATACCACTGGGGCTTCCTTTCACTCTATTAGAAAGAATCATATTTTGCATTAAGAGAGCCAATTTGGGAGGCACATTTCCATTCCTGATTTGCATCAGGGCTTTCAAAGCTCTTTGCAAATTATCCGCTGCCTTATCGTCTCTGTCGGTGACAGGTTGGCGGGAAGGTTGACGCTGTTTTTGGATTAAATAAACAAACCAGTTACAAGTTTTAATGAATATTAGCTGGCTATAAAGTGGCCCCATCCCCACATAAGGGAGGAAGGAGGAGATAATTAGGAGTCGTGTGTTTCAATGGCAAGAGTAAAATGAGAGATGGCATAGCAGTAGAAACTGGTCCATGTGATGCCTCTTTCTCTCTTGTACTGCATGACTGGTACTGGCAGGGAGAGGAGCTCCTTTATAGCTTGCACAAGGCAGGGATTTTGGGATTTTTTTTTTGTCTGGCAGGGCACTTCACAAGGGCTGGGAGAAACTTATTTGTGATTTTTCTTGTAAATTCTTCAGGTTCTCCCCGCGCCCAAAGCTTAAGGCGATGTGAGATCAAGAAAATAATAGATGAGGGGAGGCTGAACAGCTTTCATATCAAGAGCTTCTCATATATTTCCATATATAGCCCATTCACAATGTTGAAGATGGGAACGGAGAACAGCACACATATGAAGAGCAATATGAAAGATTACAACATTTACAGTACAGGAAGAAAAGGACTGGAAGTAAGAGACCAACTCTGTTAAGATGTTCATGTATAATATGTGTGATTGAGAGGAGCAGCAAAGATGCTTTTTTGTTGTTGCACAAATTACAAGAGCTATGAGGTTGGCCAGTGAAGTGAGATCTGAGCAGTGACAGCAAGTAAAGTATAAGATAAATCCAAATACTTCTTTTTCTTTCCCTCTTTTACCACTTCAGGTGTCGAGGGAGATACAAGGTTTTTGTTCTTGTATTTCTAGTTATAATATGTCTTTGATGTTATCTCTCCATATTGTTGGTGTCA
Organism: Bradypodion pumilum; assembly: GCA_035047305.1. Taxonomy (NCBI): domain Eukaryota; kingdom Metazoa; phylum Chordata; class Lepidosauria; order Squamata; family Chamaeleonidae; genus Bradypodion; species Bradypodion pumilum. The sequence goes on along the minus strand of JAWDJD010000001.1, from coordinate 265,839,011 downwards.
TAGATGTTTGATGGCTGTCACAGCCTAGCAAAATCTAATTGTATCTATCTTTCTTTTTGTGTGTGTGTGACTAGTGTTATGGAGAGACACAATCAAACTTACTTTTACCTGTCTGGCCCCACCTAAAGAATATACAGATGGGGCCAAATTTCAGAGCCTGGTGTACAAAAGATTCCACAGGAACAAAATGGAAAAGTATGAACATTCTCATTTGTCTCTTCTCAGGGTCTTAAGAAGGTCCTGATATATATCCAAATAGTGGGGGGAATATTTTTGTAGTGGGGACTTTGGGAGCTGTGCTGGTTACCAGTTTGCCTCCGGGTGCAATTCAAGGTGCTGGTTATGACCTTTAAAGCCCTACATGGTAGTGGGTCAGGATACCTAAGAGACCACATAATTCCCAAGAACATGCTACTTGTTATCTCAGCATTTTCCCTCTCAGGTAATGATAGGTGTCTGCTGATTGAGAAATGTTGCTCTGGTCCACACATTTTGGTAGGGGAGTGGTGGTCTTAGACACAGAGTTGATTTGTGTGTGTGTTTGTGGGGTGTCACTTTGGGAAGAGGATGCAACTTATTTAGAAGCAAGAGTCTTAAATTCCTGTATGGAAGGGGAGATCTTGCCTTTACCCCTCCCCTATTATATTATTTTCTGTTTATTTTTTAAACATATGCAAGTGCGGCGCCAAAATGGCCGCTGCGCTCTTTGCGGGGGCCCCCACCCAGAAGCAGTCATCCGGGCTAGTTAGGGGGCATGGCCACCCCTCTATAAAAGGGGTGGCCACGAGGCAGCCGCGCTGCCATTTTGCGAGAAGCGACAGAGCGGAGATGTTCGCTCCGCTGCTTCTTTCCCTCAGCTTCGCCTGATTCATCGGAGGATATCCTTTAGAATTTGCGGGGATATCGCTCCGACGCTGCTTCCTGCTTGGGTGGCTATGGCACCTAAGCGTAAGGTCCAAGCGGCCGCCAGGCCGCGACCTAGGGGGAGGGCTCGGCCTACCCCCTCGACCTCCTTGGGGCAGCCACCGGGCCGGAGGGCTTGGGCGGACGCCCCACAGGGGGGTGGCAGGGTCAGCATACCCACTGCCACCAATGAGGGTGACCAGGCCTCTGCCTACCCTCCCATTTGGAGGACTCGGGCGGGGGCTGCACAGGCCGGCTCCCCTGGGGTTTCTACCCCTATTCCACCTTTGCCCAGTTTGGGGCACAGTGGCCCACCCGGGCGCGGTGCGGGATTGCGCCCCACCGTTCTACCGGCCCCTCATGGGGCGGATTATTGGGCATGGCCCTATTCTGGCCAGGGATTGCCACATGGGTTGATCCGGCCCACCTTATCCTGGTGGTTCTGACACTGTGGATGCTCTCCTTGCCCGCATATCGGCACTCGAGGCATCAATGGGCATTCCTCCACACCTTCGGATGGTGGGCTTGCCAGCTCTGCAGTTCCGGCCCACATGCTGGCCACGGCCGCGCAGCAGGCCGCCAACAGGGTTGAGCTGCTGGAGGCTATCAGGCCAGTGCAAGCCGGTGCCTCGCAGCTCCCCATCAGGCCATTACAACAAGGCTTTCCACCGGGGATTGGTCCTGCTTGGCAGGGGCGCATTGGGACCCAGAGCTTGATGGCCATTGCGAGCTCCGACGCCCACCGCGGGCTGGAACCCCCAGTGGGGGTGGCCCATGGGAGTGCACCGAGTGAGTATCCTGGTCAAGTTAGTACACCGGTGACATTAGCTAATGCTGGGGGGGTACAGTGGCCGCAGCAAGTTACTGCGGGAGGGCAGTTTAATTCACAATGTCCTGTTACTTCCTGGGTGCCCAATTATCCCCCGGTTATTGCAGGAGTGGCTGCCCCTACAAGTACGCCCAACTTCTCGGGGGTCCTACAGGGCCCAGTACGGGTACCCCAATTCAATCCATGCCAACGGCGGCCTTGCCGACGGCAGGTTACTCCCTACCCTTGGGTGACCATTTATCCCAGGCTACTAGGGAGAAGATATGGTGTGGCGAATACATTGACATTTTCACCCTCCTGAACCATGAACCCACTAAGGAGGAGAGGGAGGGGCAGGATGACAGGGACAAAGAGTTGTCCCGTTGTCATAAGCCACCTCGCACTTGGGCTAATTGGTTACCGGCCTATCTAATTTATATGGCAGTATACCTAAGGGCCCGTCCTGATTTGGCCATCCCAATGGTCCAGTACCTGGACAATATTTACTGGGCCCTGGTTGATTTCCCTGGCCCGTCATGGTTGGCCTATGATGAAGAATCTAGGATGAGGGCGGCCCTTCACCCTGAGATGAGGTGGGACGAGCCCTGCCAGCAGTTGTGGCTGCTGTACATGACCCCCACGCAGCCAGCGCCTGGTGACCGGTACCACTGTGGCCATGCCGTACAGCGGGCGGCTACTACACAGACTCCCCGCCAGCCAGCGGGGCAGGGGGTTCCAGCCCACCTGGTGTGTTGGAGTTTCTCCGCCAACGGAGTGTGCAACAAGCGCCAATGTAGATACAGGCACGAGTGCCCTTCTTGTTCCGGCCCCCATGCCGCCTCTGCGTGCCTGCGGGCCAGTGGGTCATGAGGCAGAGGAAGGGGTTTTCAGGGGCCGGCCAGAGCTCCCTCTGACGGTGCTATCCATTCAAAAGGCCCCCTCCCCAATTAATGTCCTGGTGCTCGAACGATGGCTGCGCGCTTATCCTAGACGGGATGATGTGATATACCTACTTGAGGGCTTTCAGTATGGCTTCCACATACCCTTTCAAGCTGTTTGTGGGCCTCAGAACACCCCGAACCTAATGTCTCTCAGGGGTAATGAGAACATTGCTGCGGAGCAGATAGCCAAGGAGGTTAAGGCACAGAGGGTGGTGGGGCCATTTGACGACCCCCCATATTCTAACTTGAAGATGTCCCCTCTAGGTTTAGTCCCTAAGAAGTCCCCGGGTGAATTCTGTTTGATTCACCACCTTTCTTACCCTGCGGGTTCATCGGTCAACGACCTTTGCTCTGTCCAGTATACATCCTTTAACAGGCCTTACAGATGGTACGCTCGTGTGGTCCTGGGGCGCTATTGGCAAAGTGTGATATCAAATCGATATTCCGATTGTTGCCAGTGCACCCAGATGACTTCGAGCTGTTAGGTTTTTTGTTTTCGGGGCAAGTTTTATGTGGACAAGGCCATGCCTTTTGGCTGTTCAATTTCCTGTTCTGCCTTCGAACAATTTAGCACCTTCCTCCACTGGGCTTTTGTTTGTAGGTCGGGGTCCCGGTCTGTAGCACACTACCTCGAAGATTTTTTGTTCGAGGGTGGACATGACACCTGCACGTGTGCACGCCTGCTCACCATGTTTCAGGTGCTTATGCGGGAACTGGGCATCAGCTTAGCACTGGAAAAGACAGAGGGCCCAGCCACCACCCTTACATTTTTAGGTATTCAAATCGACACTGTCGCTCAGACATCCAGGTTGCCTATGGAAAAGGTGACTAGGATCTCTGATGCGATTTTAGCAATGCTTGCCAAGCGTAAGGTGTCTCTCCGGGAGTTGCAGGTGCTCCACGGCCACCTCAACTTCGCCTGTAGGGTAGTGACACCAGGTAGAGCCTTTGCCAGGCGTCTGTGTGATGCTATGGTGGGCCTTTCTAAACGACACCACAGGGTACGGCTGACTAGAGGTTTACGAGCGGACCTTTTGGTTTGGCTCACATTCCTATAGGACTTTAATGGTGTCTCCTTTTGGAGATCTGAGCTTATGGTCAGCCCTCATTTCCAAGTACAGTCAGATGCCTCTGGCTCCCTGGGTTATGGGATTTATTTTGAAGGACAGTGGGCCTATGGTCAATGGCCTCAGTCATGGCAGGGCACGGATCATTTATGCTATCTTACGTTCCTGGAGTTTTTTCCATTTTGGGGGGCCCTTATGCTCTGGGGGGGACAGGTGGGCTAATTCGGTAGTTCACTTTTGGTGTGACAATGCTGCGGTGGTGCACATTGTCAACGCCCGAATGTCTAAATCCCCCAGAGTCATGGCCTTAGTTCGCCAATTTGTTCTTAGGTCCTTGCGCCTTAATGTGCTCTTCAGGGGCAGACATGTGCCAGGCATTAATAACGATATTGCTGACGCTTTATCCTTCCTGCAGATCTCCCGGTTCTGTGCCTTGGCTCCAGACGCAGAGGAACTTCCCTCTCCACTCCCGGCCGAGATTTGGACATTTGGCGAGGAGAGGTGAACCGGGTGATCGGCATGTCTTTGGCACCTCGCACGCGTAAGGCGTATATACATGCACTCCTCCAATTTAGGACCTTTTGCGGACAAAGGCACTTGCCTGAAACGTGGCTGATACTGGTTGACCAGATTTTACAGTATATGGTGCACCTTCATGATCAGGGGTTGGCCCTACGCACTATCGCCACCAGGCTATCTGCCTTGGCATTTATGGCCAAGGCACGGGGCTTTACTGACTGCGTGAATGACTTCCGCATACACCACATATTGGAAGGGTGGACACGTGAGCATGGCCACTGCCCGGACACACGTCACCCTGTTTCACCAGGTGTTCTGACCCACCTTGCATGAGGTTGGCATAGATTGTGTTACGATAGGTATGAGGAGGCTCTTTTTCATGCAGCTACCACCGTAGCTTTCTTTGGAGCTCTCCGAATCAGTGAGCTGGTCCCATTGTCAAAGGGGGACTTGTCTCGTAGGCCACTGGAACTTGACGATGTCTCTATCAACCAGGAGTGGGCTCAGTTGAGGATTCGTTCCTCAAAGGCCGATCAGCATGGAGTAGGCAGTGGTGTTAGACTGCTACGATGTACATTTGCTGACATCTGTCCATTTGGTGCCCTACATGCATTTTTGGCAGTGTGTGGCATGCGCTCTGGCCCGTTTTTCTGCCACCAGGATGATTCTCCCCTTACTGAATTTCAGTTTTGGAGGGTGACCGGTATGGCACTTCACAGTTTCGGCCTCCCTGGGGCTCATTATGGCACCCATTCATTCAGGATAGGCGCCGCTTCAACTGCGGCTGCGTTCGGGTACTCTCAGGCTGATATATGTCAGATGGGTAGGTGGGGGTCCGTGCATTTTTCCTTATATGTACGTCCCCTCACTGTATGAGTACCAGTTATGTCCTTAATTCCTTCTCCTTCTTTTACAGACCGTGTGTGTCTACACACACCGGTGGCAGTGTGGCTGGTGGGCCACAGTTGCGTGCACTGGGTGGCACAGTATGCTGCAGCAACGGAGTGAGGACCCCATCTCGGGCTGCGTGCATCCGCACGCATGCGGTGGTATGGTATGCACGGCATGAGATGGCGGGAACTGTTGCCATTCCTGATGTCCATCAGGGATGCTAGACCGCCTGATGTCCTGATTCTGCACCTCGGTGGCAATGATCTAGCACAGATCACTGGCCTTTCATTAAAAATGTCGGTGTGCAGTGACCTGGCGTTTTTACATCATCTATGGCCGTACACACGGTTGCTATGGTCTGACATCGTGCCGAGACAGTGTTATAGAGGAGGCTTGGACCTCCGTGATCTGGACTGTGCCCGGTGGTCAGTGAACAGGGCTGTTGCCCGGTTTCTTGGTGAGAATGGCTTGGGGACAGCCATTCGACACCCGGGGATAGGGTTGCAGGATTTTGACCTGTATGCAGGAGATGGGGTCCACCTGTCGGCCAGAGGTATGAACCTCTTTCTGGAGGATGTGCAAGCGGGCCTGGTGACCGAGCTGACGGTCTGTGGGGGCGGTGAGTCATCACGGACACCTCTCCGTGTGGCGGGTAGCACTGGTAAGGTAAAGATTTATGACCCATAGGTATCCGGCTGGTTCACAATTGACTGGCCAACACGTAGATAGGTACAGGGGAAACAGGATTGGCTGGTCAAGGGTGAACCATGAATGGGTGATGTCAGGAGCTTCATAGCCTGCATCACCTTGATATTTGAACGGATACACGTCATAGGGTGGGGTCAGTAGATCGTATATTGACTCCGGTCAATAATTTGTTTGTGTCAACAAACAAATTGAAAAAAATTGATACATGTAGCCAATTTCCATTGGCATTTTGGGTGGAACCTTACCAGTGCTACTGCGGCCTGCTTGCCTTAAAGAATTACAATTGGATGATACACCAATTGAAAGTGATAATTCGGACTAGAGCGTTATTCAATAAAAGTGGCCCAATGCCTTTAATCCAATACCAGTGTCTGAGTCTTTATTGGGTGGATGCGCCTGCAAAGACTTTTTATATCAGTCTTCTTCTTGTTTAAACCTAAAACACTTGTGGGGAAAAGCCCAAAGTGGTTATAAAATTATTCAAAAACACTTGCTGTAAAAAAAAATGGGAATAAAATGGTTGTTTTCACATTGTCTCCTGCAAATTTTAATTAATTTAATTTAGTTTTTCAACTTGTTCACCGCAATGGAGTATCTCAGCCTTCTAATAGATAGTACCTGATTTGATCAAAATCATTTTTCCGGTGCATGTTTATGATACTCAGATGAGCTTATCCTGCACATTAGTAAAATATTAGAGGCAGCAGAAGCAGTGATTAAAATGTTGGGCTAGGTCCGCAGCACTCAGACCCTTGATAAAATAAAAAAGTTTATAGGGTAGCAACACTGGCCTTGGGCTGTAATAAAGAATTTGATTGATTGATTTTTGGGTAGCATTAGGCCAGTCTCTGGACAAAATCCTCTTGCATAGCTGTAATGTTTGGAGACAAACTGCCCCAAGTTAAGAAATTGATGTAAAAATTAACAGTTAAATACCAAACCATACAAGTCTGTATGCAACTAATAATGTCTGTGGAGAGTTCTTAATTTTGGATGTGAATTTGGGCCCCTATCATTTAGTCTAAAGTCAGCTTACATGGTTGTTTGTAAGAAGATAATGTAGAGACCAGGAAATAAAGATGTACAGTACTGTATTATGTTATCTTGAAGGGGCTGAGTTGGGAATAAAACCAGGTAATGAAAGATTCCAAAAACCTGGGATGAATTAAGAACATTTCAGAATTGTTCCTTGGTTTGCCTTCATTTTTATTGACATTCTAGCACATTGTGTACCGCCTGGCTTCTTCAGTCCTCCTGCAGAGGACTGAATACTGAATGTTTTCCATTGCTTCACTAAATCACAGCTGAATTCTGAAGCTTAAGGAACAGCTAAAGATAGCAGTTTTGTACCTCAGTTACTAAACAATATCATATTTAGCTGAGGGAAAAGTCCCATTAAATGAGTACTTACTTGTGAACAGATATACATAGATTTCCATACACTATCAACATATCATTTTGTCATTAGTCCTTTGCAATTATAAGTACAACAGCTACTTCTGTGGTGGCTTAGTGGTTAAGATGCTGAGCTTCGAGACTGGAAGGTTGGGGTTTGATACCCGAGTGCTGCACAACAAATCTGGGGGTCATGAAAGGAGCCTCATTCGGGTGTCCCCTGAGTGGAGTATCTCCAGCAAAAATCCTTTCAACTCAGAATAATTTCTGACATGAAATTTATTTATTTATTTATAGTACAAGCTAATCTAGGGAAGGCTTTGTTTTATTTGCAAAGCCTGGCTTTCTCACACAGCAAACTATATACTCCACAATACCTTATTTTCTCCATAATGTTGTAGTCAAAAGAGAAGTAGGAGGTGTTTTAAAAGTCACACGTGTTCCATCATACAAGTTTATGGCACCAATATATACTCCTAAGCATGATAGGGCTGTAATTATAGATGAAGTTAGAGAAATAAATTAAAATTAAATTAAATAATACTCCTCTCCTCCATCATATTTAAGAATATTTGGGGAAGGAATAGAAATTGATTGTGGCTTCTCTGCAGCAATACGGGATTAACACATGTACCCACCTAACCTTACTATAATTGTTGACCAGTGGGGATGGCTTTCTAGCGGTAGGTTAGGGTGATGCACTAACCACCCAAAGAAGGCACACAGATAGATTACCAACCCACACTGTGCCCTTTGGGTGGTGCTTCAATTTGACTCTTCTCTGTTTCTGTGACAGTACTTGTGCACATCTGGTTCCCTGTTCAGAATTCTATTCCCAGAAATGAGAAAACTGAAAGGTCTGAAAGGCTGGGGATGGGGCCAGTCTACATAGTACCATCAATTTTGGCAATGTGGTAGAATATCTCTATAAAAACAAAGCCCACAGGGACATTTCTGCAAAGCAACCAGTGGTTACAATGTTTTGAGAGTCCCCTGGATGGCAAGGAGAACAAATAGGTCAATATTAGAAGAAATCAACCCTGACTGCTCCTTAGAAGTTCAAATAGTAAAGATGAAGCTGAAGTACTTTGGACATCGAATGAGAAGAGAGGATTCACTTGAGAAAGCCTTGATGCTGGGAAAAGTGGAGGGCAAAAGAAGAAGGGGGAAGCCAAAGATGAGATGGCTAGATGGTATTGTAGACACAATGGGCCTGGAGGACAATGGTCCATAGGGTCGCAAAGGGTCGGAATCAACTGTGCGACTGAACAACAACAACAAAACTAGCCTAAATAAGCAATAAAGAAATGAAAATGAGAATTTTGAAACAAAACACAACAATTTTGACTTCACCATGCAACTACACAAAATAGTTGACTGAAGAGACTACATGAAGACATCGAGTGATCTCAGTCTGAGTCCTCCTTACCAGCTCAGTAAGAATGTCCATGAGAAGTCTTGGGCAAGGTTCAGTTGTCACTCTCTTTCCCCTTTGGCACCAGTTCTGGGATAACATGTATTATCTTTGACTTTCCCTTTCTTCTTTTTAGTCCCACAAATTGTTGGACTGAACATGAAGAATCCATGAGGAGGCAATGTTCTGCTATGTAATTGACCAGTGACTATCTGTTTCACCGAATAGTCACCATCAAACCATACAAATACCCCTAATTTAGCCCATTTTTATACATTTTCCTAAAGAGAGTATATATTCCTCCTGTATATACTCTTTTGCAGGACAGTTGGGGGGGGGAATGTTAATTTGCAAAGCAAAATCAATCATACTTGTATAGCGCCCCATACCACTTAGTACACTCTCTGGGTGGTTTGCAAGTTAATTTTCATTTTGCCCCCAACATGCTTGGTACTCATTTTACTTACCTCAGAAGGATGGAAGGTTGAGTCAACCTTGAGCCCTGGTCAGGATCGAACTCACAAACGTTTGGTTGCAGGGCAGCAGTTTAACCACTGTACCACCAGAGCTCCTAATGTGTATCTACATAGCTGCATGATTAACCACCACATTATAGTATCTTAAAGCCTCTATCCCGGTACAACACTGTAGGTGTACTGATGTTTACCAAACTTATTTTTTTTAAAAAAACCAACAACCTGAAATAGAAACATATTTCTCTAACTTCATCTATAATTACAGCCCTATTGTGCTTAGGAGTATATATTGGTGCCATAAACTTGTATGATGGAGCATATGTAACTATTAAAACACCTCCTACTTCTCTTTAGACTACAACATTGTGCATTGTAGATGACTTGATTTTGTTTAAAATACAGGAGGTAACAGTGTTGTTTTAAATTGATGCAACCATAAAGAAGCCATTGTGTATTGGCAGGGGGGGGGGGACTATAATAGAAGTGTTTTGAATATGCATGGATATCCAGGTGATTATGTCTGGTCGGACATACCACTACGGTAATGGAGTAGACCGTACAGCCAGCAACTCAATGCCGAGTATTGGGCAGCAATAAATAACCTGACTCCCTAAAGGGGCCAATGGCTAAAGGCAGATGAGGCCCTTTAGGTGGGGTGGTGGTCCCCTCAATGGAGGAAATGCCACTGGAAACCATCATATTGGGCCCAACGGCAAAATGAGCAGAGGAGGAACTATGATTCCCAACAGTCATGGAGGCAGAAGAGGCCATGCCAGATGGACTAGCTGTGGACTAGCTGTTAATAAGAGATAAATCTTTATTGTCATTGTCCTGCACAGAACAACGAGATTGGGGGGAAAAAAACACTTAACAACCCAACAAAACCTAAACAAAATACAACTATACAAAATTATCAACATACTCCCGCCCCACATATACACATTTAACCCCTAAAAGCTCTAAAACTCTAAAAACTCTAAAACTCTAAAAACTCTAAAACTCTAAAAACTATATACAGAAGCTCCCTCATAGACTGCATTGCACTGTATTCAAAGCCAGAACCGCTTTTGGGTAGAAACTATTTCTCAAGCGGCTGGTCCTAGTCTTTATGACCCTATACCTTCTTCTAGAAGGCAGAAGCTGAAAGAGATCATTTCCGGGTTGCGTACTATCTTGTGCAATCTCTACAGCTTTCTTATAACACCTGGTGGCATAGATTTGATCTAGAGTGGGAAGAGTATGCCCGATTAGCCGCTCCGCAGTCTTTATGACCCTGGACAGCATTGTTCTTTCCCTAGCTGTACAACTCCCAAACCATACACACAGACCATAGGTTAACACACTCTCTATGGTACAGTGGTAGAATGCCAACAGCAGGTCCTTTAAAAGATTGTTCTTCTTCCTGAGGATTCTCAAGAAGTATAACCTCTGCTGTGCTCTCTTCATCAGATCTTTGGTGTTTGCTCCCCATGTTAGATCATCCCTCAGCTCCATTCCCCGAAATTGAAACACCGAGACCTGTTCCACACAATTCCCTTCAATAATAAGTGGCTGGATGTTCAATTTGCATTTTCTAAAGTCCACAATGATCTCTTTTGTCCTTTTTACATTGAGGAATAAATTGTTTTCCCTACGGAAATGAGCTCCCGTCTTCATCCCAGCTCCTGCCAACCTAGCAGTTCGAAAGCAAGAAATTGCAAGTAGATAAATAGGGACCACTTCGGTGGGAAGGTAACAGCATTCCGTGCGCTCCGGTGTCTAGTCATGCCTGCCACATGACCACGGAAACGTCTGCAGGAGCAGACAGCGCTGGCTCTTCGGCCTAGAAACAGAGATGAGCACTGCCCCCTAGAGTCGGATACGACTGGCTTTCGAGCAAGGGAAACCTTTACCTTTACCTACACCACTCTGTAAGCATCTTAACCTCCTTCCTGTAAGCCAACTCCCCCTCCTCAGCAGTAATCAGACCCACCACCGTTGTGTCGTCTGCAAACTTGATGATCTTATTGCTGGGATAACTGGGAACACAATCATATGTGTAAAGCATGTACAGAAGCGGGCTCAGCACACAACCCTGCGGCGTCCCCGTACTTATACTGAGATCTGCAGAGACATGAGAGCCCATCCTGACCCGTTGGGAATGATCTGATAGAAAATCTAGTATCCACCTGCATAAGCATGGCGGAAGCCTTAGATCTATTAATTTGGGCACCAGTCTATGCAGAAGAATAGTATTAAAAGCAGAACTGAAATCTACAAATAACAGTCTCGCATAAGTCCCTTGTTTCTCCAAATGGGTCAGAACATCATGTAGGGCCGTAGCCACAGCATCCTCCGTGGATCTCTTTCTCTTATATGCAAATTGACAAGGGTCAAGTCCAACTGGTAAACAAGCCATAATACGGTTCCGCACCAACTTTTCAAAGCATTTCATTATGACAGGTGTAAGCGCCATAGGTCGGAAGTCATTCAGACTATGTTAGGCTTTTTAGGCAGAGGTATAATAGTAGAGGATTTCAGACAAGGTGGGACAATGGCTTGGGCCAAAGACTGATTAAAAATCTTCATAAAAGTTTCTGCCAGCTGTTCTGAGCAGTCTCATTTCATATGTGCCACAGGAGATGGCTCTGTGATTATAGTGTGTGGGTCACTTGCTTCATGGCAAGCTGGGATCCACCTTAAACAAATTCATGACAATGGCATTTTTCCTGCTTCAGGAAAATTTCATTCTCAGATGCGAGTTGCAGGTGATTATGATCCAGGTGATGAGTTGAATGTATGTCATTCTATATCCTCTTTTGCAAACACACAGAAACTCACATATGTTCATAAGAGCCTTTTACAGTTGTATGGCAAACACCAAGCAGATCTTACATGCATGGTACTCCAACAATATGGATGAACAAAACACTTTCCCCCACCCTGACAAAATATCCTGCAGAAGAAGAGAAATCTTAGTGAGGATACAAAGCTACTAACACATAGATTGCTAGACTATGGAAGCAGACAAGGCTATTAATTCCTATTAATTTCAGACATTTGTTCTTGGTTGCTTAGAATATTCTGTAACTAATTTGTCATAGTTCTGAAAGGCCCTTGGAGGACACTCACACCTGGATGATAAATCATAGGCTATTTGAGGCTATGCCTGAACCTGATGAATATGGATGTGAAGAATTCTCACAACATTACTAATTCTCTGCAAAACAGGTTGTCTCAGCACACCAAAACTGCCTGCTGGGAAACTGCTGAACCCCACAAAATCTCTTACCTCCTGAAAAAGAACAAGGCATATACTTCCATTTTCCCCTGTTGATGTTTCTATCACTTGCTCAAAATGTCTCAGTGTAAACTGATGCCTCTTCCTTTTATGAATCAAAGACAAAAGGAATTGCAAGTTCAAAAAGATTGTCTTATTGATAGAAAAGATGCAAACAACCCATCTGGGGCTGCTAGTCTTAAAAAGCTGTGTAACAAAGCAAGAGTTATAATAGTTTCACCCAATTTATGCTATTTGTGCCAAAATTGTTCTTGCGATTGAGAGAACTCTTTTTGATACCTGCAATAAAAATATCTTGCCCTCCCATAGGCAAGATACAAATCTATCTGCTCTCTTGCTCACAGCATGAGACCAAGGCAACTAAGAATATAAATCCAAGGCAACTAAGAATATAAATCCTTAGGGCTGCAAGCCTGGGACCTGTAATTATCAGACAGTATAGTACTGTAAGGATCTTCTGACCAGTCCTACTACAGTGTTAGGAGTTCACAACTACTTCTTTCGTTGAATTGCCTTGTAGTAGAGCATCAATTCAAGCTGCATCTTTCAGTTTCCCCTCCTTGTACATATTCTACATGTGGGACAGACTTCAGATCTTTTCCTGTTATGTTCTGTAAAGCTGTGCCTTTAACAATGTACCTCTGCCATGTGTTATCAATGTAACCTTTCTGTGTGCAACATTATAACCATCAGCTGTATCAATGTAAACCTAATAAGGGGACGCGGGCTAGTGACCACCAGAGGGCAGTAGCGAGCGTCCAGCTCTCATGGATCATATTCACCTGGTTCAGCAGCGCGGGAAGATTCCCCGCCACCTCTTCACCTGGTCAAGAAGGGCGTGACCTCCTACGACGTCACGCAGGCAGCAACCAATAGTCTGTCGACGAGCCACATTCAAATGTATAGCCAGCTGTATATATTGAGCTAACCATCCGCCATTACCACATGTTCCTCCGGATCATCATGCAATAAACCTGTGTTAAGCCAACCCTTCGGCTGTTTCATTGTCTTTGGTCCCTTACACTAAATTGGCGACGAAGGTGGGATATGGCAGCCCACGGGACCAAGACATGCGCCGGTTTCGAAATCAGGAAACCGGGCGACTGGGAGATCTTCGAGATGGACTTCCAGGCCGCACTGATCGAGTCCGAAGTCACGGAAGAGGCGAAGAAAAGGGCCATCTTCACCAGGATGCTCGGACAAGAAACAAAAAGGACCTTGGTGGACCTGATTGCACCGAGGAGGGTGAGCGAATTCAAGGCCAAGGAACTCATGCAGATGCTGCGTGAGCACGTCCGGCCCGCCACGGCGATGTTTCCCGCTCGGAGTGCGTTTTGGAGGCGAGTCCAAGCGCCCGGGGAGACGGTCGCCGCATTCGTGGCGGCCCTGCGGCTGGCAGCCGGCCCGTGCAAATGGGAGAATGCCGAAATCACCCTCTGGGACTGTGTGCTGTGCGGCCTGAACGACGCCGAGACCCAGCGCACATTAATGAACCAAGAGCCGCCTCCCACGTTGCAGGAGGTTGTCAGAGCGGCCCAGGCCGCAGAAGCTACAAAGGCCGGGGTCCAAGAACTCCAGGACTGGCGGCCAAAGTCGAGCAAGGCAGAGGCTCCGGTACAGGCGGCCCGGCGAACTTCGAGGTCGTCCGCAGAGAGCAGCGACGACGAGGACGTCCGGAGGGTCCGGAAGGAGAACCGGCAATGCGACGGCTGTGGAGCGGCCCACGACCGCGTAAAGTGCCCCTTCCGGAAGGCCGAGTGCCACAACTGCGGCTGCCGCGGGCACATCGCCAAGGTGTGCAGGAAGAAGCGCGAGACCCGGAGGAGCTCCGCAGACCGCTCCGCGGGACAAGACGGCCCAACGAGACCCAAGGACGGCGCCCAGGCCACGCGGAAGCAGGACAGCGTGGGCCGCATCTCCGACGGCAGCGAGGACGACGCCCCAGTGTTCAGCGTGTCTACAGGACACCCCCGCTACTTTGTGGAGGTACTAGTCCAAGGGGTTCCCATTAGGATGGAAATTGACTCGGGGTCCTCATATTCAATCATTTCCCAGAGGGAGTTCTTGGGAATTGCCCCCCACAAGCGACCCAAGCTCAAAGCATTGAGGTCCACACTACGGGACGTGCAAGGGAACAGTATTCCAGTGTTGGGGGTTGGAGAATTTCAGGTCAAATTCAAGGAGCACGCCGCGTCCCTTCCCCTAGTCGTGCTCAAAGGAGGAGATTGCAGCCTCCTCGGGACTCAATGGTTCCAGCCCCTGGGGTTGTTTATTGGGGGGGTGCACGCCGTTGGGATGCACGCCGTTGGGACTGATCCAATTCAGGAGGTGTGCGAGGCGCACCCCGAAGTTTTCAAAAAAGGACTGGGGAAATTCAAGGGGCCCCCAGTGACTTTCGACCTGGACCCGGAGGTCCGCCCAATTCGCCTTAAACCACGCAGGGTGCCGTTCGCACTTAAGGACAAGATAGAGGCGGAACTGGACAAGTTGGTGGGCCAGGGGATCCTTGTGCCTGTAGATTCTGCGGAGTGGGAAACTCCAATTGTAACCGCACTAAAGGCAAATGGGGAGGTCCGCATATGCGCCGACTACAAGTGCACCATCAACAAGGCGATCCGCCCGAATGCATATCCGGTGCCGGTAGTCAGCCATCTGCTGGCCAGGTTACACGGGGGGAAGTGTTTCGCTAAGCTCGACTTAGCACAGGCCTACCAGCAGCTTACGGTGTCCCCTGCCGCAGCTGCTGCGCAGACCATAGTCACCCATAAGGGGGCGTTCCAGGTGACGCGCCTCCAATTCGGCGTGAATTCGGCGCCAGGAATCTTCCAGTCACTCGTGGAACGCCTCCTGAAGGGACTGGAGGGGGTGTTGCCTTATTTTGATGACGTGTTAATAACGGGGGGGAGTCGGGCTGAACTGGCCAAGAGGTTGGGGAAGGTCCTGACGATATTCGAAAAGGCGGGGCTGAGGTTGAGTTCCTAGGGTTTTGTGTGACTCCTGAGGGAATAAAACCATCCAAGTCCAAGGTGGCAGCCATTAAGAAAGCCCCCCGCCCCACCTCCAAGCCCGAGTTGCAGTCGTTCCTAGGGCTGCTCAACTTTTACCACTCCTTCCTCCCCCGAAAGGCAGCGGTGGCTGAGCCGCTACACAAACTGCTAAAGAAGGACCAGGCATGGAAGTGGGGCGATGACCAAGAAAGGGCATTTAGCGAGCTAAAAAGCCTCCTGGCGTCCGACGCCATACTGACCCACTTCAACCCCAAACGCCCAGTAGTTCTGACCTGTGATGCATCTCCAGTGGGGGTGGGGGCGGTGCTGTGCCACGTGTTGGAAAACGGAAGGGAGGCCCCGATAGCATTTTACTCCAGGTCCCTGTCCCAAGCGGAGAGAAACTACGCACAGACAGACAGGGAGGCACTAGCAATAGTCGCGGGGACGAAAAAATTTCACGATTTTCTGTATGGCCACCCCTTCACCATTGTAACAGACCACAAGCCCCTGCTAGGCATCTTTACCGCAGATAAGCCCACCCCACAGATCCTGTCTCCAAGGATGCTCAGGTGGGCCATTTTTCTCAACGCGTATCAGCACGCGTTGGTCTACCGGCCCGGGAAGGAGATCAGCCATGCGGACGCTCTATCTAGGTCTCCCCTCCCCCTAACGTCCAGCCAGGTGAGCAAGGGAGAGCGGGACCATCAGGTTCTCATGATAGAGGTACTGGATTCGCCCCCCGTAGTGCCCGCCGACATTGCCAAAGCGACAGAGAAGGACAAGACGTTAGCGGCAGTTAGCTCCTGGGTGCAGAAAGGGTGGCCGGCGTCCTCCCCAGCGGAGGAGTTCGCTCCATTTTTCAGAAAAAAGCTAGAACTGTCCCTAGAGAGGGGTGCCTCTTGTGGGGGCAGCGGGTGGTGATCCCCACTTCCCTTCGGCCGCGGGTGCTCAAACTGCTGCACGTCAGCCACCCCGGGATCGTGCGATCCAAGGCGCTGGCCTGGAGTTACTTCTGGTGGCCCCAGCTGGACGCCGACATCGAGCACATGGTTGGCACTTGTGATAGTTGCCAATGCTCCAGACCAGAGGAGGCCCGCCTTCCCCACAGGGAATGGGACGCGGCTAAGGGGCCGTGGTCCCGGGTGCACGTTGATTTCGCGGGCCCGTTCAGAGGCACCCTGTTCCTTATTGTAGTGGACGCCTTCTCCAAATGGTTGGAGGTTATTCCAGTCACGAGCACCTCCTCGGCCCAGACCATTAGGCATTTGCGGAGGCTCTTTTCCACGTTCGGCATACCCGACACGTTAATTAGCGACAACGCTAGTTGTTTCACGTCCTCCGAGTTTAGGGCATTCATGGAAATCAACGCCGTTCAGCATATCACCTCCGCCCCATTTCACCCAGCCACCAATGGCCAAGTAGAGCGCCTCGTCCGCACCACGAAGGACACGTTGCGGCGCATGGGCCCCGGGGATCTGAACCTACAAGTCTGCCAGTTTCTGCTAGGGTACAGGGTGACCCCTTTGGTGTCAGGATACTCCCCCGCAGAGCTCTTAATGCATAGGAAACTGACCACCATCCTTACTAGGCTAGACCCCACGAGGGTAGAGGACAAAGGAAGGAACATCGGGCTAGAGGCCACAAAGAGTTTCAGTATAGGCGCCCCCGTGCACTGCAGGAATTACGCCAGCACGGGCCCAGCCTGGGTGCCGGGCGTAGTCGTGGAACAAACCGGCCCCGTGTCGTACCGCGTGGAAACCAATACGGGACTCTTGTGGAGGCGGCACGTGGACCAGCTCCGACGCAGGGTCCCCGACGAGCAGGGCGCAGACCGAGCAGGGACAAAGTCAGCGTTAGGGTTCTCCCCCACCCGTTTAGCCCAAGGGGGAGGGAAGGGGGACCGCGGCCCCCCACCAAGGGGGGAGGAGGATGTCCTCATAGATATCCTGGGGGATCTTTCTGAGGAGGAGGAACCCGACCCCATACATATCTCGCGGAAGGTTCCCACAAATGCGGGTACCCCCACCAAGTTAGATTTTGATTTTCAGAACCGGGGGGGTTTCGGAGTGGTCCCCCACCCGTCCAAGTGAGAAGAGGGGTTTTTCGTTAGCCCCGACGGCCCCCGGTCTTCCCACAATGGAGTTTTTCCCTTCCCCTAAGGCCGCCAGACAGCGGCAAACCACTAACGAGTCTCCCTCTCCCATTTCAGGACAAGGGTCCAGGGAACAAAGAAGCAATAACGCCCCTGGGGGGGGCAGCCCTCGTCACGGCACAAACGCACATGCAACAAGCCATCTTGGCTGAGAGACTTCGTCTCATCCTTGGGGGGAGGGATGTTATGTTCTGTAAAGCTGTGCCTTTAACAATGTACCTCTGCCATGTGTTATCAATGTAACCTTTCTGTGTGCAACATTATAACCATCAGCTGTATCAATGTAAACCTAATAAGGGGACGTGAGCTAGTGACCACCAGAGGGCAGTAGCAAGCGTCCAGCTCTCATGGATCATATTCACCTGGTTCAGCAGCGCGGGAAGATTCCCCGCCACCTCTTCACCTGGTCAAGAAGGGCGTGACCTCCTACGACGTCACGCAGGCAGCAACCAATAGTCTGTCGACGAGCCACATTCAAATGTATAGCCAGCTGTATATATTGAGCTAACCATCCGCCATTACCACATGTTCCTCAGGATCATCATGCAATAAACCTGTGTTAAGCCAACCCTTCGGCTGTTTCATTGTCTTTGGTCCCTTACACTAAATTTCCTCACATTCCTTACTGGATTTTTACAAAGCATGACTAAATCTTGCTTCTTCCCACAATCAGTTGATCTATCACCTGCTGTTGTTCAGTCACATAGTCAAGTCCAACCCTTTGAGACCTCATGGACCACTGCACACCAGGCACCCCTATCCTCCACCTTCCTCTGCAGCCCACTCAGCTCTACGCCCATTGCATCAACAATGCCATCTAGCCATCTCATCCTTTGTCACCTCTTTTTCCTTTTGCCTTCTATCTTTCCCAGGATCAAGGCCTTCTCGAATGATTCCTCTCTTCCCATTTGGTGTCCAAAGTACTTTAGCTTCATCTTCAATATTTATCCTCCCAAGGAGCAGTCAGGGTTCATTTCCTTCAGGATTGACTTATTTGATCTCTTTGCTGTCCAAGGGACTCTTAAAATTCTCCTCCAGCACCACATTTCAAAAGTGTCTATTCTTCTGCGCTCAGCCTTCCTTATGGTCCAGCTCTCACAACCATACATTACTACTGGAAATACCATTGCTTTGACTATGCAGACTATCACCTGCTACAGCCAGATATTATGTATTCTTCTCTCATGTGTTCATAGCATGTATCTTTATAAGCCTCACATACACCATGTGCTGGTTCGCATGCATATTATGACTGTTATCTTCTTTTCATTTAAAAGGAAAGATTTCCCTTTAGGTGTCTAAAATTAATGAGATGAAACACCTTGCGTATGTTGTAACAGTTGCACTGAGTTTTGTTTAGCATTTTGATTATAAAATAGGGAAATGGAACATTAATTTTGTTTTGAGGAAAAGATTTCTAAACACTCTGTTTATTAAGCTGTTACTGCAGAGAGATTTTGAAGCATATGCTACATTTATAATTGACTTATTAAAACTTATAAGTAGTAAATGACTGCACTGCTACCCACAGGCTATAAAACCATGAAAATATATAACAACATGAAACCAGTTAAATTCAGAAATGGGGAATGCTGTTTCTTTAGCACTGTTCTTCATTGGTGTAACTCTTAATCTATAGTATTTTCCAGTGTTCAGCTTGCCAGCAAAGGGATGCTGTTACAGGTCATTTAAGAAACACACAGTGGAAGAACTTTGTAAGCTGTCTAGACCAGGGGTTCTCAACCTTTTCAAGTCGAAGGCTGGGTCATGCTCTCTCAGACAGCTTCAGGGGCCGGACAGCCATTTTGATCTGCCTGCAAAATGGGGGTGGCCTGTACATTAAAAAGAACTCACACATGGCACTTCCAGGTGTGGCGGAGGCAGGTGGGGGCCACATGAAATAGTGCCGAGGGCCACATCCAGCCCACAGGCCATAGGTTGAGAACCCCTGGTCTAGACAATCCCCATGGGCTGCCACAGGGGTTGTTAATCAGCCAATAAACTTTTTAAAATTTAGTTAAATGCTTGAATTCAACCTTTTAACCCTGAGATTTTGGGCTTAGCCATTTATCCAGAATGAAAAATCTGGAAACCAGATTTTGGAAGGAGTTTTCCTTTGGATCACAACTGCAAATGCTGGCAAGGGAATTTTTGGAACTGTAGTCCAAGAAAGAAACTTTTCCCATGCTATACTCAAGTGTATAGAATCTTAAGACTTATGAATTTTTCCTTGTGATTTTTCATTGCGATATTAGAAAAATTACTAGGTATGATAAGTACAGCTGGAAGATTAACTGGCTAAAGCTGGAGTAGACTGATCAGCAATAACTTACACCAGTCTATGAAAACACATATCAATTGACCAGTTGAATGTGTTTACTTTTTTAGTTGAAAATTTTGAAATGGTAGCCATGTTAGTGTGTGTTTCAAGCATATCAGAGAGTAAACAAAACAAAAAGACAATTGTGGCACTTTATTTGTTATTTAATTTTTATTGATGTTAATAAAAATAAAGTGAAAAACAACAACACATACAACAACCAAATAACATATATTATTTCTCCTGACCCATTATCCCACCCCTGTGCTATACAAAGTGAATTTACTCTTTTACTTTTCCCATAATTTGCATGCCTCCTGGCATGGCTTAACTCCATCCTAATTTGTCAGTCCATGTGTTACAAAGGGTTTCCATATTTCCCAGAATGTATTCTTTGTAATCATTCCTTTCTTTATCTTCAATTCTATTGTTAACTTGCCATTTAAAACTAACTGCCAGACATTTCTATACATCTATCCTCACTTATCGTAAACTTATTTTTCCATTCACTGGCAATTAATTGCCTTGCCACGAACAACAGTAGGACCAACAATTATTTCTTGTTGCTATCCACCTTGATATCATCAACCTGCCCTAACAATACAATGTTTGGATTTAGTCTAATTGTGGACTCCATAATTTTTCCTAACTCCCCTTCAATCAATCAATCAATCAATCAATCAATCAATCAATCAATCAATCAATCAATCAATCAATCAATCAATCAATCAATCAATCAATCAATCAATCAATCAATCTTTATTACGGGCAGAGGCCAGTTACAATAGAGGCATTGGGTCAAACAGATGATGTCAAATGCAGCCTCCTCAGAACATTCATTGGGATCATAGTCAAAGGTACATAAGAACATAAGAACATAAGAACAGCCTTGCTGGAACAGGCCACAGCCCATCCAGTCCAGCATTCTGTCTCACACAGTGGCTCACCATTTCCTTCAGGGTATTCCCAAGGAGATGCCTTCACCTGCTTAGGATTCCCTGGAAATGGCATTGAGAGATATCCTGCCTATCTCTCCAACCCGGAGGTTGTCCTTAGGTAGCCATAATTATAGCCATTGATAGCCTTGTCCTCCATGAACTTGTCTAATCCTTTCTTAAAGGTAATAAAAACAAAATATGCAAAATATGCAAAACAGTTTCAAGGATAAAATAATTGGGGCTAATAGAAGACTTTAGAAATTATAGACAATGTTGACATTATTATAAAATGCATAATAAAATGAAAATCAGTTGGTTTTTAAAATAACAATTGATACAGCATTTACAGGAGCTTATAACACCAGGGTTAAAAATAGATTATAATTACAAGAGTAGAATAAAATCATTCTTGAAGGATTTTGTCCTGTCGCTGGAGCGTTACACACTCTGGATCTATGTACCAAAGTGGTCCGCCAGGCAAATCTGGCTGTGGCAGCTGTCAAGTAATTAGATTTATCAGACAGCATATCTCTGAACATACAGTTGTTTCTCAGCTCCAACTGGGGGAGTGCAGCAAAGAGATCGCGTCTGAGACTGTCGTAAAATGGACATTCTAAGAGCACATGCTCAGACGTCTCTATCCTCCTAGTCTGACATAGACAGACACGATCCTGTACAGGATTTTTTTTTGAAAAGTCCCTCCCTAAAGGCTGAGGGGAGCATATTATAGTGGAGACGGGTAAAGGATCTCCTGTGTTCACAATTAATCAGAGTGGATAGGTAAGGTAAGGGCCTAATGTTGTTAGGAAAAGGCAATTTGAACAGGGGGCTAATTAGTTTGTTTGAGTCTTGTTGATGATGGATATCCAATATCCTTTGCTTAATTACCTCATTGGCATGGATATGACCCAAAGAAATAGCAAGATGCTTGGAGAGGCCATAAGAGGCCAATTTTCCTTCTATTAATTTCCAGAATTTAGTTGCATATTCACAGCCCCACCACATATGTAAGTATGTCCCAAGCTCTTTATCACATCTCCAGCATTTGTTAGACATGCCCCTAATAATTTGGTGTAGCTGTACTGGGGTCATATACCATTTCTACATAATTTTACAATTATGTTCTTTTTCCTTAATAGAAAGTGATTTAATTAATCGCTGTTTCCACTTTCCTTTCCACACGTTCTCATCAATAAGGATACCCAGTTCTTTCTCCCATATTTTCATTTGTTGTGGTTCCTCGTTTTTGTTTAAGATATGATATATTTTACTGACTAAACCTCTGCTTGTGATTAACCCTTTCCTTAATTTATATATTAAATCCTCCAATGGCATTAGTGATCTTTCCAAATGCCTTCTGCTTCTTATTTTCTTGTCCCACCTTTCCATTTGCAACCCTTGATATCAATTCAACCCATATAATTATATATAATTTCGGTTCTGTTGGTCCTTACACTTTGCTAAACATTCCTTTAATAGTAAGACTTTATTCTGTAATAAACTACACTTCAGTTCTTTAGTTGATTTTAGTGGGTAGTCCGCCATATCAAGTAATTCCAAAATAGGCAATTCATCTGGAACCACTTTTGGTTTAAACACTTTCCAAAATTGATATAATTCCTTCAATGTTTTATTTTTAATTTTAACCTTGGACTTTTTATCTGCCAAAATAATCCTCCTTTGAATTTTTTAAATTCTGTCCAGTCCATTTCTTCACACCCCATGTGGCACTTTAAAGCTAACTGCTATATTATATCATCTGCTTTCGTGGATCAAGTCCACTTCATCAGACATAGGAGTGAGACTTTATAGCATCAGTTTATACACAACTGTTACAGAGGTACAGAGTGGTTGGTTAGCATAACAGATAAGTATACAAATCAATATGGCTTTTGCTATGAGCATATTATATCACCTTCACAGAAACTGCTTCAGTAGAATTCTCATCCACACTATAAATTTGCAGTGCACCAAGCAGGCTGTCTAGATTTTAATCATAGGGCAAAGGGGGCTGTTATATTGGCATGGATTGGAAGGAGAGGGTAGTTTTCTATTTTTATCCGTAATGACAGTGATCTTCTTAGTGGAGGTGGCAGAATATCGATCAAGACAGGGAGCCAGTGGATGTTTGTGGGTCGAATACAACCTGTGATGATACACACTGCCTGATTCAGCTGTGTGTCTATTACTCCTGTGTGTGCATTATTAAGCCAAGATGAACAGTAATATTCAGTGGCAGAATATGATATTGCTAAGGTGGTGGATCTAAGAACCTGAGCAATGGTGCCCCAAGAAGTACCTACTAGCTTCTGTAAGATGTTGTTTCTGGTTTTGATCTTTGCTGCCACATTGGAGAGGTTGCTCTTGTAGGTCATAGACCTATCTAGGGAGACTCCCAGGTACTTTGGGTTACTACAGTATTGTAGATGTTCTCCTCTGAATTATACAGCTGGTTTATACCCCACGTTTCTGTTCCACAAATGAAAAGTTGACATAGTAGTTTTCTAATGGTTTGGTCTGAGATTATTCTGACGGAAGTAAATGTCCAAGATCTTTAAGTCAGATGAAAGCACTGACTCAGTCCCCGTGAAGCTAGGGTGTTGGGCAACCAAATGCTATATCATCTGCATTGATGACTTTCCTAGATTTAGTATTCAGGAGGTCATGTGTGTACAAGTTAAATAGTAAAGGAGCCAACACAAAACCCTGGGGAAGACCACCGTTTATCATGAATACTCTACTCTTAGTGTCTTCTGAAAATATCTGGAAGTGTTTGAATAATGTAATAAGTTGTAGACAAGGGATGATACTGATAAATTTGAGGAGGAGTTTGTCTCACCACACACAGTCATAGATAGCTGTTAACTCTAGGAAGACACCTGTGCTCACCATCTTATTATCGAAGTCGCTTTCAATATAGGTGACTAATGCAAGAACCTGTTCATCACAACCTCTTCCAGGTCTAAACCCTGCTTGTTCAATTGGGATATGCTGGTTGATTGCCTGAGATATTCTGTTGTATATGAGACTTTCAAGGAGCTTCATAGGTACGCTGAGGAGTGAGATAGGTCTCTATCTCTCCACTTTTGCTGGATCCTTGCTTGGCTTTAGCACTGCTATGTTTTCTTAAAAAGTGGAGGTAGACTGCCTGTCTCTAATATGTTTGAGAAGAAGTTAGTAAGCAAGCCATTAAATAGCTGCTGGGTTACGATGAGTAAGGAACTCTGGGTATATGCCATCAGCGCATGCTGCCTTTCCAGGTTTTGACCCTAGCATGGTCAGCTTGGTTTCTTGTGTTTCAAATGAGGAAAAGAATTCGGTAGATCGATGAGATGTACATTTATTTTCCTTCAGGATGTGTTTTACCTTATCTTTCCACTGTATTTCAGTCATTGTATCCTGCACAATAATTACAATGCTGCCAAAAGGTAATTCTTAAATCTTTACCTATAAAATGGTGGATGGGCCATGCATGTCTGGCATTCATGGCCACACCCATCCCTACTATCCTGTACGAGCCAGCCACAGTTTCCTTTTGACCCTGCGAGCATCACCACAAGGGTCCGAAAACTGAGTGTGGGGCAAACACCCCACAAACACGAACAAAAAAAATCTATGAGTCCCAGTGTCCTCTGCGCCGTGCCACCCTTCAGCCAATTAGGCTGAAGGATGCAAATACAGAGGAGGTGGGGCAGCCAGCACGCATGTAAAAAAACGGCCAACGCGTGATTGCCTTGGAAATGAACCACTTCCCTCCAGGAGATGAAAGCCAAGAATGGCACACCATTCTCGGCCTTCATCTCCCGGAGGGAAGCCATCCCCGCGGCCCCAGGAATAAAGGCCAGCGCCGGCCTCGCTGTGGCTTCAGTGGGGAGGAGGGGGAGTCCCTCTTCTCCCCATGTGGCTTTGACAGGGTAGCGGGGAAATGAACCACTTCCCTCTGGGAGACGAAGGCCGAGAATGGCGCTCCATTCCATCCTTTTCCTCCCGGAGGGAAGCAATCATCTTCCATGGGGGGTTGTCTTCTCTCTTGGTTGGTGGAGGCTGAAGGGGGGTTGTCTTCTCTCTTGGTTGGTGGAGGCTGAAGACCTCAGCCCTTGCCAAACAAGAGAGAAGTGAACCACTTCCCTCCAGGAGAAAGCATCAGGCAGGGATCTGCCAGGATAGGCTCCATTGCAATTCTCCTTCTGCTGTTTCAAAAACAGCCCTTGAAACAACGGAGGGAGAATGTCAAGGGCGAAAGACAGGAATCCATCAGGGGAGGAACCAACCCTGATGAATCCCTGCCTCTTGCCCTGCAATTTCCCCTCCGTTGTTTCGAGGGCTGTTTTTGAAACAGCAGAAGGAAAATGTCAAGGGCGAGAGGCAGGAACCCGTCAGGGTTGGCTCCTCCCCTGACAAATTCCTGTCTCTCGCCCTTGACATTCTCCCTCCATTGTTTTGAGGGCTGTTTTCGAAACAACAGAAGGAGAATTGCAATGGAGAGAGACAGAAATCCATCAGGGGAGGAGCCTACTCTGGGGGATCCTTGCCTGTTACCCTTGCCATCTCTTTCGCACCCAAAAATAATCCCAACATATAAAAAAGTGCCCAAAACCTGCCTGGCAAGGCCAGGCAAAAATGCTAGTTAACTTATAAATGTAAAAACTAATTTAAATAAATATTTACCTCTCTGACTGGATCATTTATTTGAATCTGGGGAACTACTCTTAACGTGTTAGAAAAATTGTTATCACTTATTTGGGTGCCTCACAGATCCATAGCACATCCATCGAAACTTTGGCCAAAATCCTTTTGCTGACATCACATCATTCAAAAAATATTCATAATAAGATATGGAAGGGACATGATTTTTTTTAAAGAAAATGCCTTTGTATTAATCTTTGCAAAACTAGAGCTTAATTTATTTTTGAAAATCTTAGTGAGCTCCACAATGAAATAATAAAAATTATTCTAAAATATTTTTGTTATACATATACTAGAAGATGTGTTTAATTTCTTGATAAGCAGTAAGGGTTAATCATAAATAACTGTGTCCATAAGATGATTTCTAAAATTTCTCCTGATAACCTCCTTCAATTCTTTTCTTTGATCCTGTGTTGAACCATTTGCACTATTTTAAAATTATCCAACAGAGAATCTGTATTATGCACAATTCTCATCCGGATCTACTGACAAGAGGAACTATTGAGAAATATTCTAAGACTAACAAAGAAAGGAAAGACTACAAGTATTAGCAATTTCATCCATCCTTTGTAGGCTTGGTTTAGAATGGACAAGTCTAGAGGCAGGTTTGTAAAGAGAAAGGTTTCAATTTTAAAAAAAGAAGTCCCAAAGACATCAAATGTTTTTTTAATTGGAATTGGAAACATTCCAAGTTTGAATTGCAAAATAAGCTTTGATTTATAGTAGTTCATGTTGGGCTCATGTTGAGTCTGCCAAAAATCCACTCTAGATCACAGCTTTTTTTGAAATAAGCACAGATCTAATCTGATGTAGGTATTTCAAAACTCCCACTGCTTTAGTTATAACATCATCTGTTACTGAATGATTTATAAATCATCCCTCTACAGGCAAATTTCTACAAGACGAATGGTGATACATTTTAACCTCGGGACACAAGGACATGCTTAACTTCTGTATTACCATTAATGCAGGCCCTCCACTGTGAGCTGAATTCATCTAATAACAAGCAAGGCTAAACTACATATTACCCATAGCTTTGTATAGATCTCATCTGTTTTAGTAGTAGACAGCAGCCAGAGTAGCCTTCAATCTAGGGCAGAGGGAGCCTGAGCTTAGATAGGTGAATACATGATTTAGCCTAACTGTTTCTCTGCTGACCAATTTAATTCTCTTGATTTACCTCCTCTAAATTTGCTTTGGTCACAACAGCAGAATAGAATCTGTGTCTTTTCCATTTCTGACAGCTGCTTTGAATTAAAAATGTATTCGTGAAAGTCATATAATGACTAGTTTACAGTTGCATAACTAGTCTGGCATAGCAGCAATGATATCACTGTCAGCAGCAGATTGTCACTAGGCCCTATAAATTCCACCTCCTGCCAACCTAGCAGTTCGAAAGCAAGAAATTGCAAGTAGATAAATAGGGACCACTTCGCTGGGAAGGTAACAATGCTCTGTGTGCTCCGGTGTCTAGTCATGCCTGCCACATGGCCATGGAAACATCTGCAGAAGCAGACAGCGCTGGCTCTTCAGCTTTGAAAAAGAGATGAGCACTGCACCATAGAGTCGGATACGACTGGCTTTTGAGCAAGGGAAACCTTTATCTTTATTATAAATTCCACACAATGAGATGACCTTGTGTATAATTCCATATCAAAGCGGGGACTCTTTAATTCAAGGGTTCCCACCTTTTCAAGCTGGGGGCCGCATCATGCTCTCTCAGTCAGCTTTGAGGATGGCCATTTTGCCCTGTCTGCACGATGGGAGTGGCCATTTTGTCCCAACAGCTTCAAAGGCGTAGGCATTTTGTTTCTCAAATGTCCTTGGAGGGTTGGGGGTGGGTCACATGAAAAGGTGCCATGGGACGGATCCTGCCCACAGGCCTTAGGTTGGGAACCCCTGCTTTAATTACAGTAAAACCTCGCATAAAGAGTGCCTCGCTTAGAGACTAACTCACTTAAATAGCATAATTTTCTCTGAATGTTCGCCTCTCTTAACAACTAAAAACAACCAAAAACTCACTTAAAAACTAAATCAGGGTACTCAAACCCCACCCCACCCTGAAGTCATAATTGGTCACTTACAATGGCAGCAGCAGCACTTTTTCCAAGTGTTTCGCTTAAAGAGCAACTTGCTTAAAGAGTAATCCTGTGGAATACATTATGCTCTTTAAGCGAGGTACCACTGTAGTTGCAATTTACAACCAGTGACATCATTCCTGCTGCACTATCATAATTTCACAACAGAATTTTGATCACTATTCTATATAAAGTGTATTTTGTTTCCAGGTTTTCGTTGGGGGAGGGGAGGACTGAGGATGAAAGAATATGGACTTTGAGCTTCTGACCTACAGGTGATGAAGAAACGTATCTACATCTGAATCCAGGCCAGTCTTCTGTTCAATCTTTATATGAGTGGATTTCCAACTACAGCTGTCTGTCTGATTATGTGATGATGTGTTATGTGTCCCCATGTCCTCCACATGAAGAATACATCAAAAGACCCCATTGCTGTGGACTTAAAGGCAAGATCTATGGTTATAAATCAACAGACCATTATTTAATGAACTAGCAATTTAACATAACTCTTTCCTCTAACTACTGGAGTTTTGTCTTGAAAACAGGGGAGTGGTTACTTCACTCTCCCTTGAATTTACTGTATCCTATTGGTGTCCATGTCTCTGGATGGCTGTCACATCTGCCTCCAAATCATGGAGGTGTTCAAACTGTTGCAGTCTTCTCCACTGCCACAACTATGTTGGTGTGGGAGCTACAGAGTAGGATAAGCAGGTGATTAGTTGTGCCTCCTTTGTGATGGCCCCACAAGGCCAACTAAAGAAGGACGGTTGAAGGGCTTCTATGATAGGTTCTGTTTAAGGGCTTTCTTGCACCAGTGCCCAAGTCTTCCCATCTTCATCTTCTTTCACTCCCCCCCCCACTTTCCGCCACCAATTTACCCTCAACCTTTGTCTGCTGTCCAGTTAGACACTGGGATCCCTCTCTCTCCTTGCTCACTGCCTTGATATCTTCATTGTACCCTTCCTCGTCTTCAACCATTGCAAGTTCCCATGCTTCTTCTAATCTAACCCCAACCCCCCCTCTCTCTGTGCCATCAAATCAGTTGGGACTTTTGGTGACTCTTTCATGGATTTTCTAGGTAGAGAGTACACAAAAGTGTTTTACCACTCCCTTCTTTGGGGTGGGTGGGAGGTGGGGCATCCTGGGACTGTATAGCTTGCCCAAGGCTACTCACAGGCTGCCTGCACTCACAGGAAGCAATGCAAAATCGAACTACCAACCTCTGGTTCTGCATCCAGATGCCTAACCCATTAAGCCTCCACAAATATTCTACAGCCCTAGGCCTTCCATACAAGTGTTCTTATATTCACCTTTGGGTCACCAATATCCATCAGTGACCCTGGAGGCTCTGTTTCCACTACTGGGAGTCCAGTGGTGGGCTCCAAAAAATTTTTACTACCACACTGTGGGTGTGGCCTACTATGGCCTCTATGGTAGGCATGACTAGCTCACCCACCCAGCCATGTGACTGGGTGGGTGATCTAGTCATGCCTGCCCAGTGGTGGGATTCAAATTTTTTACTACCTACTCTGTGGGAGTGGTATGGTGGGTGTGGCCAGCAAGAAAGCCCTGCATTGCACCCAAATTAGGACTACTTTATTTCAAAACATGGATGGGTGGGGCCAGCCAGAATTTCTGCTACCGGTTCTGGCAAACTGGGGCAAACCTGCTGATGTCCACTACTGTGGCAGTCTCATTGTATCTTCCAGGGATAAGGGGGACCTGGACAAACACATTTGAGCAAACATACAGTATATCTAAGTGCAATCAAGCACCTCATTAGATTGATGCAAGGGTACTCAAGGAGCTCCATGTACAGAATGCTATTTGGAATAGTGAACAGAAAACTGGTCAAACTCTGGAGAAGAAATAAATGGGTTTCTGGAATTTTGATTTATATATTTACTGGATATTCATACAGTATATGAAATGGGTGCATACAGAACAGATTTTCAAGTTGGCTGACTTCAGGTCATTTAAATGCTAGTATTTAATAATGCACACTATTAAATATTTCAATAAGTGATCAAACTTATTCAAACTTATACTTGTTTGTGTAATTAATAATCAATCCACCCACACCCTGACTCACACATTTGGACCAATATGGTAAATATAAGGGATCACTCTTCCCCTGTTCAGTACTTGCTTCTCCAGTAGTAAAACAAGAAGAAAATTAATTGTGACTGTTGATTTTGTTTCAGGCAGAACTGCCCTCAGTCATACTTGACTGTTGCCATACAGTATCCATACAGTTGCTTTTGAAGACTGATTGGAATCTTTGGCTCCTAAAGAATGCAGCAGTTATTGGGAGCATGTTGGGCTGATGGTCGAGAACATAACATAAGCAGAACTGTGCTGGAACAGACCAAAGCTTCATCTAATTCTGTATTCTGTTACCTCAATGGCCAAACGGCCACCTATGGGAAATCCCAAGCAAGACATAAAAAACAACACCTTCCCACTTGTGCTCCTTAACAACCTACACAGAAGCATGCCACCTCTGGCATTGGGAGCAATATATATACTGTACCTGTATATATCAGTTGTGGCTAGTAGCTGTTGGTAGAGTCATACTTCACCTTTGCTAAATCAGCAGGAAGGCCTCATGCAACCAGGGAGGCCAATGTGGGAAAGGAATTCTGTGCCCCCACAATCAGTGTTCTCACAGAAGCAGAATGGTCAACAGGGTGGTATCAGAGGAACGAAGTGCAGTAGATGTGAGGTCCCTTTGAAAAGGCCAGACCTAAAGGACAGCCTGCATTTCAAGACTCTCTAACTGGAAGCAGCTAGATTCCAGGGAGAATAGTTAAATAAACGTATCTTTCCCAATTTAGCCAATACTAATGTCTAGCAATTTTTTCTAGTCTTCCTTTTCCATCTTACTACAGAGTAAAGCTTACAACAATTTGTATCCCAAACAATGCTACAGGCTTCCAACTTCTGAGTGATAAGATATTCTAGGATCAATATACTGCAGGCTGTGTTTTCTTTGAATAACAAGATGCTGGAGATTTACTGTATAATACCTTCTTCCTCTTTGCTTCATTAACAAATAGGCTGGTGGAGTTAATAGAAGAAAGTGAGTGTACCAGCAACAGGTAGCAGATCACCAGAAAGCTGTGGGACTAACTCAAGGCCAAACCCACAACTTCAGCTAATGCCAGCTTAAAGCCTTTAGTTGTCTCTTACTGCCTCTGCTGGTGTCTGTCAGTTCATCCAAACAAGAAGAGTCTGGCACCCCCATACCTTAGCAGGGACACCACTTTCCTAAAGCTTTGATTAGCGTCTTATTTGTAAAGATGGCCAGATTAGAACCTAAGCTCTGCTAGGAAAGATTGCCAGGTTTAAAGATAATGATTGTGGTGCTGTGGTTACAGAAGGCTGCTCTGCTTCTGTTGTGTTCTGTAAAGCAGTGCCTTTAACAATGTACCTTTGCCATGTGTTATCAATGTAACCTTTCTGTGTGCAACATTATAACCATCACCTGTATCAATGTAAGCCTAATAAGGGGACGCGAGCTAGTGACCACCAGAGGGCAGTAGCGAGCATCCAGCTCTAATGGATCATAGCCACCTGGTTCAGCAGTGCGGGAAGATTCCCCGCGACTTCCTCACCTGGTCAAGAAGGGCGTGACCTCCTACGACGTCACGTAGGCAGCAACCAATAGTCTGTCAACGAGCCACATTCAAATGTATAGCCAGCTGTATATATTGAGCTACCCATCCGCCATTACCACATGTTCCCCAGGATCATCATGCAATAAACCTGTGTTAAGCCAACCCTTCGGCTGTTTCATTGTCTTTGGTCCCTTACACTAAAGCTTCTTTGAGTCTCTAGGGATGATGATCAATCTCAGGGCAAGCAGTTCTGGCAAAGGTACAAATTCAATATTTCTTTGAAATTTTAAAACAGAAAGGGATAGGGGATTTAGAATACCCATTTTAATAAGCCATCATTGCTCATGTTAATTATAGTGAAAGATCAGTCCTGTATGGTATTATTTTGTTAATATTTTTCTCTAAATTGTTCTGAGATAAAATATACATTTACCTGATATCTCTGACAACTGGAAACTATTTTGTTGTTTACATCAAGTATTGCAATGTTTTAAAATTTCTGCCAAATCAGACTTCCCTTTTGTATCCTTGCACACTGAGAACAAGATTCATTTCACAGAGTCACTGTCAGGTTCTGTGCAGAAGTCTGCTGGGTTAACTTTTAGGAAGCATTTGGATGAGGATTTTGGGGGGCAGGTCCCCAGGTCCACATTTGTTGCGGGCTGTCTCATGGAAAACAGCTTGCCCAAAAGTTGCCCTTTAAATACTGGGAAGTCATCTGCTTACTGATTGCAAGGAGACCTTGTAGAGCAGGGGTGCCCAAGCAGGGGTGGGCAGAGGTGCCCAAGCAGGGGTGGGCCAGATCCTGCCCCTGACACCAATTCATCTGGCCTGTGCCACCCTTGTCGCTCCTAGAAGTGGAAGTAAAATGTATTCCACTTCTGGGAGAGCCTAGAGCCACGTGGGCTGGATTAATTGGTATTGGGGAGTGGATCTGGATTACAGGTTGTAGTTTGGGCACTCCTGGTTTAAGCAGAGAAAATGGCTGCCTAAAATCTATCTCATTCTGTTGCAAAACAGATGGCAAGGAACATTTTACTTCCAATTCCAGTGGGAGGAACCATGTGACCGGCGCGCTGAACCACATGACCGGCCCGGCCCGCTGAACCACTTGGCCTGAAAAGTTTGGGCACCCCTGTTGTAGAGGAATGCAGTTTATCTGAAATGTTTTGTTACAGTATATTTGTTTTGATGTCCTGTGAGGCTCTATTCCGACATTTTGAGGATGTAGCACCCAATTGCATCTTTGGAATTTCTAGATCTCTAAATACATGATTGATGACCAGGTTATAGGTAAGTAGAGCTGCTGACCTGTGGAGAAACCTAGAAGGGATCTCTTTCAATCTGACAAGGGAGAAATTGAAACCATGGAACATGTTCTTGGCATCTGCCCTTTTTATAGAGACATCAGGAACAAGTTCATATTTCAAATGCCACTTTGGTTCTTGAAGGTTAAAAAATAGTGAAAAAGAAAAAGTCGTGTCCACACTGATTGGCTCCTCTCTAGCAGCTTTGTATTTTCTGTGACTCATGCCCACTCTGGTGGAATTGGTGGCCTTAGGATCCCTTGCCAATAACTCCATTGCCTCTAGGCAGCTGGTGAGATTGCTTTTTTATTGTATTGGGTGCTTTCTGCAGCAGTTCCCCATCACCATCCTTTTGCTTACCAGGGGGGACTGGGTTTCCCACAATAGTCCCTTGGATACACTCAGTTCGGTATCTGCCTCAGTTCCTGTCACTGATGTCTGTGGAAACCTGGCAATAAAGAAGCCCAGTCTGGGTACAGGTTTGGAGCCTTTCAGTGTGGGTGAGCACTGGCTGTCCTCCTGCTCTTTGGTCACCTTCCTCTTCCTTTTGTGGTACTATTTCTGTTGACAGCACTTCAGCTGAGAAGGGATGAATGCCAGGCATCTTGGATACTGGATTTGAGCTGGAGGGACTGGAGTGTCCTCTTGGGATAGAATAATGGCCTTCTCTCTTCCCTGGCCTCTGGCCTTAGCCACTGGGAAACTCTTTGCTGTCCCTTGCTGTGCTCCCAAGCTAGCACTCCAATTATGCAGAGTATGGGTTGCAGAAACTCTGCTACTGATCCCCGGGATCGCCTCCTCCTCTTCAGATGACGCCTCACTATTACAGCCCCTGGACATCCTGAATTTTACACCCTTGCTTGTTCAATGCCACCAACAGGCCCTCTTCCTGTTCTGATTTCCCATCTCCCAACTCCCCATCAACACCTGGGCTTCCCTTGTTCCATCTTTCACAGAGCTCAGAGTGGGTGTTCCACCATTGCTCTTGGGGTGGTGTGGGTGAAGGGCAGATGGCCCAATAGGGATGCTGACAATAACCTCCTCACATTGCCAAAAAGGGCAAAGTTATGACTATATCACAGACTTGAACCTTGCCAGGGTTTGAGAGGCTGGTTACGATCAGTAGGCTGTTAGATTGTCCATTACACTGCAAACTCCCTCAACAGCCTTTTGTCACCTCTCCTTCCAGAACCTGGATCGCCATGCTCCCACCTGTCTGACACAGGGAGTATGTGGTTATTTAGT
Source organism: Bradypodion pumilum (assembly GCA_035047305.1). Taxonomy (NCBI): domain Eukaryota; kingdom Metazoa; phylum Chordata; class Lepidosauria; order Squamata; family Chamaeleonidae; genus Bradypodion; species Bradypodion pumilum. The sequence goes on along the minus strand of JAWDJD010000001.1, from coordinate 265,805,273 downwards.
TGGTAGCGTGTAAAGCAGAGAGCAATAGTACCTGGATATGCCTGAGAAGTAGACTCCAACTCAGTAGATAGTAAAACTCACAAAGCTTTAATTTCCAAGAAGCAATTTCATAGAAGCAAACCATAATATAATACCTGTGAAAAGAAAAGAGTTCATAGAGACAGAAGTCTCAGAATTCCAAGAAGGAATAATTTCCAAGATAGAATCCAATCCAGTTCATTCCATTCCATGCCCTGTTGGGCTCATCCTGCCATAGGTAGTTGTTCCCCTTAGGGATTGAGTTCAGCTCACAATAGCCTGGTAGTTCCGGGTTAGAGAACCAATTTGGGGTCTGAAAAGGCACTCCTTAAATAGGAAAAAGAGTGGCTCCTGCCACCCCCAGGAATGCATTACCTACTGGCATTGCCGAATGAGAAACCCCCTAGATTAAGTAATGTGTTTACGTCTGGGAAATTCCTAGACTGCAGGTGTTCTTTCCCCTCCTCATGGAATGCATGAGATCATGGGAACACGCCTGACCACCTAATGTATGTTAGGAATGAACTAGGTGTTTCTGATGTCATGTCTGGCTGTGAAACACCTGTGACTGACTTAAGATCTGTGGAATCTGAGATATGAGTAAACAAAAGAAAGAATGCAGCTGCTTAGTAATGAGCTGTCAACCTAAGATCATGACAATGACATCAGCCACTTACTTGACATTTGAGTCAACAGTTGAAACCAACCCTGAATCTTCGTGTGTCAAATCCATATATTTGGGAAGAAACTTGTAAACTTGACAGCAGTGTAACAAAGTATTTTAGGAGTCCAAGGATACACAACTAAATATATGTCTTAAAACTATATCCAGATTGTTAATTGGTTTTTTGATATTGGATTGACTAGGACCTTTGATCTCTCAGTTCTGGCCACTGTCCAACAGCAGAACTGGCATATTTCAGAGTCAGCCATTCTGACATCTTTTTTAGCTCCAAGGGTGAAAGGATGGGCTTCTGTCTGAAATCTAATGAATGGCACCTTGTGTTCAATGTCTGTCAGGAATATGACTTCTTCTTACACATTGTTTGAGTTTCTTGATGACCCCTGTAATCCAATCCTAGGCTGTAATCTGGATGTTTCTCAATGTAACATTTTTAAACAGAAGTGCCATCTAAAAATTTATTTTTAAAAGACTGCAGCTTTTTCTTCCCCTGCAAATCGTAGAATGTTCATTAATTAATATTATTATGCCTGCAAAAATCAGATTAGCCCAAGGGCAATCTGAAGCTCCATGCATTGTGTGTGTATGAGCTGCTCCTGAGGATGCCAACAACATCACATTTCAGTACCAAGAGATGAATCTTTCTCCTGGTAGGTGGTGGTTGGAGGGAGCTTGAACTTTCCATGCCTTGTGGGGGACTTGAACATTGATTATTCTCTTTGAGGCCCTTTCCTCCCTTTTGCTAGAACTAGGAGCAGCTGTCACAGAAACACAGAGGCCATCAGCCCCTGCTAACGGTGACTGCTGTTGAAATCCTGTGTTGTGGAGTACAGAGAGCAGCACAGTTGTGTATGTTTGGGGCAGTGGAGGAGAAAATCAGCATAGCAAGTGTGGTTTCAAGTTAGAAGGATCCTTTGAGTTAATCTGCTTTGACTACCTGTAGTCTGCTTGACAATGGCGTGGTCCTGCAACTGTATGCCCCCTGTATGGTGGCTGCTGAAATTCCAGCAACAAGTTAGCTATTTGTTTATTATTGGCTCAGAATGAGGTGCAGTCATGGGGACAACTAGAGTGGCTATCTGCTACCTAGAGGGCTAGTGGAAAGGAGGGAAGAAAAGCCCTATTAGGCAGCAACGTGCACTCTTTTGGAGCAAAATAGTTGTAATACCAATACGATGCTCCAGAATACATTATTTGTTTATTAATGCTATTGGCTAAGAAGGTACTGGAAAATATGCATGTTATGTATACAGCACAGTGCCTAAAGCTGCTTCTTCAGTAGCTCTTGAACACAGGGATAAGAAATACAGTTTCTCTCAAGCTTCCTAACTTATTCTTAGGGTAGGCAAACTTTTTTTTTTTTGCCAAAGATCAAAATGTGTATTTCAAAAACACAGACATACTTCCCCTCCCCTTCCTACTACAGCTCTGAATGGGTGTGAAAAGGCCTGTTCCAGGAGATTTCACTTTCCTCCAGAGTAGATCATTACGGCTCACTGAAGGATGCAGGAGGGAGTGTGTGCTGTCAATCCTGGCGGAAAAGGTAGGATCCTTCAAGAGTCACCATATGATTCCATCCTTTCTCTTGTGTCACATAATGATAATAATTGCAAGGGAAATACAGCACTAACTAGTTGCTCATATGAGATGAGAGGGATGCAGGAATCTTCCTTAGTTTTAGGACCCAATTTTGCTCCAATCTGTAGCATGGGACCCACATTTACATGTTTTTTCTCACCAGCAAATATCCATCTTTCACTCTCTCTCTTTCACCTGTTCTTTACCATCTGTATTTCTTTGCTACTAGTTTTTTTTGACCCAGTCACTCCTTCTCCTTCTCTTTCATTATTTTTGAATTTTACAAAAAACAACAACTAATGGGCAATACCTGGCAACATCATACATCAAAGGGAAGGCATTACAGTGGAACCTCATACAACAATTGCCCTGAAATCACAAAGGAATTAGGTTTTGGGGGGTAAATGGCATCCCGCATAACAATTTTTCCTGTGGAAAAAAATCATACAACAAATTTTCAATGGGAAAAACCACTTAGCAAAAAAAAATCATTGTATGATGCATCCCATAAGGAAAATCGCTATATGATGCATATATCGTATAGCAATTGTTTCGTACAACAACAAGCCCCATGGAACAGATTAAAGTCATTGTATGAGGTACCACTGTATCCCTGAAATTCTAGATCAGCACGGTGACCTTGTTATTTTGATTAACATTTGAATTAGGCACAAAGAAGAATGCAAATTATTGTGCAGGAAGTATCAAATGCCACTGCGGTGACAAACTAATTTTTCATTTGAAATCTGGCTAAATTATGAAGATGAGTACAAGATTAATTCTGATTTTAATATAGAATGCACAGTGGCCAAAATTCTCTTGGATAAGCCTACATGGCATAGTCAAAAATGATATCATTTGCAGCAGCATGACCTAGAATCCAAGCAAGGACTGTGGTCAGCAGCCACCAGTGAAAGGCCCTGGTTTGGATTCCGAGTGACATCCTTTCACCTACTCTGTCTAAATTTATATGGAAGAAGAAGTTGCATCTTGTCTCAGTACTAGTCATACGGCATCTCCCCTTCCCCTCACCTGAAGATGGCAGGATGCTTTAGGTGGCGCAGGGCAGGCTGACAGCATGTACAGTTTTATCTATTCCCTGTTTCCCTCAGTGTCTGTTCTGTGAGGCTGTTGCTTCAGTTTACGCTTAGTATGGCCGTGTCACATGATTTAACAGGCGAATGTGTTTTGCCAACCATCCCCCTGGCTCTGGGTGGGCAACCACCCCATGGACCATTGGTGTTGCGGGGAGGAGTGAAGGCACAATAAAGGTGCAGCTCCTTCTTGCCTCCCCCTCGCTCTTCTTCTTCTGCACAGAAGCGCAAAAGCGCCCTGCCCTCCCTCCCTCCCTTTACTTAAGAATGGCAATTGTGGTTGCTTCGGGACCAAGAGGGAATTTTTTCATTACCACAAATTGGCATCTGTGGTAATGTTTTTTGCCCTCTCCATATATACATGGGGGAGTTAGAGGTACTGTGTGTAAACCTGAATGCGGGTGGTAGTGTGGTAACTGGTGGTCAAAATTGTGCCCAATTGAGGTGAGGTAATGGGGGTTACTTTGTAGAACAGAATGACAGCAGCGTGGGAGGCGTCTACTGTCCAGCAAAGGAACCCTCAATTAAAAAGGGAACAGGCTGGCTAGCCTGATGTAAATTTGTGACATAAGAGGTATGGAGTGAGTCATCATCACTCCATACAGGGTAGATACATGGGTAGTTATACCCATAGTTAAATGCCATTAAACCCACTATGATGCCCCATTGCAAGTTGTGTTAAGATTGTATTATGGTATTATGATGTTAATTAATAAAGTGGCCCATGATTTTCCCAAATAAATGGTTGCCCACTTGCTCATTCAGGGGGGATTGGGTGGCAAAGCCTGGCCCTCATGACTAACACAGAACATGTAATCTGGGAAATGGTATCTGGAGCCTGAGAGATAGGTCACAAATTTGTTAAGTGTGTATGTTAAAAAGCTGTTAAAAACCAAACCAAGGTTTGTAAGCTTGGTTTCCAATGCAAAAGTAAGTTACTCGTTTGATTTCCACATCTAAGACACTATAGCTGGAGTGGATGGTCATGCCTTTAGAAATGAATTTAAGTTTCAGTTTGCCTGGGCTTAGTTTTATGTGTTTGAAAGGGTAACAGTATGATAAGTGAAACCCTTTAATGCTGGGGGGTTAGAATTCAGAGTTTACACAAATGACGGAAAGTGTTCAAATGTGCTTTCAAGTTGGTGTCAATTTCCTTTTTGAAGCTGTTTTCATTTTGCCTATCCCGCCCACACCCTATTTGCATTTGTTTTAACATTAATGAAGAAATTCTCCTTTTAAGTTTATGAGTGGTAGAACATTATATGAGCTGTTACAGAAGACACAATAGCCTTATGCTAAGGAATTTTATTACATAGTGAGAAGTGTGTCATTTATACCCTGCTGGGATTTGATGACCCTATGAGTTCTCTAGTTAGCATGACTAGGTTTCCAAAGCTTAAAACACAATTGTATACGTGCGTGCTGATCTTCATATCTCAACCACCATCTGACTTCTAACCCAAACTTGGAAATATTACTTTTTGGGACCATAGTTTCCAGAATTCCCCAGCCAGAATGGCTTTAGGTAAAGGTTAAGGTTGTCCTTGCTCGAAAGCCAGTTGTATCTGACACTAAGGTTTAGTGCTTATCTCTGTTTACACCCAAAGAGCCAGCACCTGTCTGTGTCTGTAGACCGTTCTATGGACATATGGCAAGCATGACTAGACACCAGAGCACACAGAACACTGTTTACCTCCCCACCAAAGTGGTACTTATTTATCTACTTGCAATTTATTGCTTTTGAACTGCTTGGTTGGCAGAAGATGGGAGTTTATTCCATCATGCTGTACTGTACTCAGGTCTCGAACTGCTGACCTGCTGCCTTCCAGCCAGCATCTTAACCACTTGAGCCACCAAAATACATGGCCTTACAGGATTACCAATTTCTACTTGGATCTTAATTTATGAACTACTTGTCCTGGCAGTTTAACATGTGAAAGGCATCACTCAGTGTTGAAATCATTATACCATGACCTTGTCTTTAGGCAGCATTTCACTGCTCTCAGTAGAACTCCGCTTCATCATGTTGTGAGGCAAAGTGCCTCTGAAGGATTTGAAAGAACAACTGATGGATCTTTTTGACTAGGTGTGTGAATGAGCTATTTGATAATTTGCTAAATGAGGATCAATTGATTGAAACATTACAATAACAGGTCACCCTTGTTCGAAAGCCAGTCGTATCCTACTTTAGGGTTCAGTGCTAATCTCTGTTTATAGCCAAAGAGACAGCGTTGTCTGTGTCTGCAGTCATTTCTGTTAACATGTGGCAGGCACGACTAAACAGTGGAGTCATGGAACACTGTTTTTCTTCCCACCAAAGTGGTACATATTTACTACTTGCAATTTCTTGATTTCGAACTGCTAGGTTAACAGAAGCCGGGACAGAGATGGGAGCTCACTTCATCATGCAGCACTCAGGTCTCAAACTGCTGTCCTGCCGACCTTCCAGTCACCAAGTCTAGCGTCTTAACCACTAAGCCACTACAGTCCCTTCTTACAATAATAACCCATGGTCATTTGATTTGCTACTTTTGGTACCTTATACATTAGCTGAAGAAGCAACTGGAAAGCAGTAAAACATGTAGAAAGTCTGTGACAATCATTATGAAAATGTTGAACAATGGATGGGATGGATGGGAATGCATTTTGGAATGTATCAAGCTAACATGTACTGCAGAGATCTGACGGGAAGAAGTTGGAGACAAATCTCTTTCAGCTTTTTCCATCTGGATTCTCTGTGAAGCAGCAGCAGAGTTATGGCGGTGGTAGGAAGGGACCGTGGCTGCTTAGTGGTTAAGATGCCTGGAAGGACTGCAGGTCAGCAGTTGATGACTGGAAGGTCTACAGGTCAGCAGTTTGAGACCCGAGTACTGCATGACAGATTTGAGCACCCGTCTCTGTCCCAGCTCCTGCCAACCTAGCAGTTTGTAAGCAAGAAATTGCAAGTAGATAAATAGGGACCACTTCAGTAGGAATGTAAACAGCATTCCATGCACTCCGGTGTTGAGGCATGCCTGCCACATGTCCATGGAAATGGCTGCAGACGTGATCAGCACTGGCTCTTTGTTCATATGAGCACTGAACCCTGGAGTCAGATACCACTGGCTTTTGAGCAAGGTCAAACTTTACCTTTAGGAAAGTATATTTGCAATGGTCTCTTGTGATTCAGTCCCTTTAACTAAGTGTCCTATCAAACAGTCTTCTGGTCTTGAAAGTGTGTACTTGAAAAGAAAAACACAGCACTGAGTAAGGATCCTGCTGCTTAGCAGTCTCTGTTTTGGGGCAGTTTAGGCTCAAGTGGCTTAGACGCTGACTGGGAGGCAGAAGGTCAGCAGTTCAATCCCCCGAGTACTGCAGGACAGAATGAACTCCCGTCTTTGTCCCAGCTCCTGCCAACCTACCAGTTCAAAAGCAAGACATTTGAAGTAGATAAATAGGGACCACTTCGGTGGGAAGGTAAACAGCATTCCATGCACTCCAGTATCTAGTCATGCCTGCCACATGACCACGGACACGTCTGCAGGAGCAGACAGCGCTGGCTCTTCGGCTTTGAAACAGAGATGAGCACTGAACCCTAGAGTTGGATATGACTGGCTTTCGAGCAAGGGAAACCTTTACCTTTAGGTGGTCTCAAGGGTGGTTCTGGAGTTTTATTGGCCTATTAAAGTAGGGGAGACTTCAAAGTCCATGCAGAGACCACTGTAACAGGAGTGGTTCTGGACTTCATGTTCTCCCCAATGACTGGAGTCTTTCTACAGAGATTTTTTGGTCTCATGCATGTTGTATGGCACACTCTGTACCACTTTTTGCTGGGTGGGATGATGACAATTTTAGTGTGGATGATCTCTCTAGTCTCATCATCAGAGATAGATCAATTCCTTGTGGAGTTTAGAATCACTAATCCAGAACCTCTGCAAGAGTGGGAGGGGCAGGTAAGATGGTCTGCTCCAGGAGTTTGATGGATCCAGATGATTTCCAGATTATTATTGGACAATTTCTGTTACATTGGCAGATGATACTGCATAAACCCTAGTTAATCTCTAGAATGAGATGATGTACAGGGTGGTGGACACAATTATTTTTAAGCATTCCTTCTCATGATATATTTTGTAACAGGCTGCACTTTATCCTATCTCTTGGGTGTTGTGTTCTGTAAAGCAGTGCCTTTAACAATGTACCTTTTCCATGTGTTATCAATGTAACCTTTCTGTGTGCAACATTATAACCATCACCTGTATCAATGTAAGCCTAATAAGGGGACGCGAGCTAGTGACCACCAGAGGGCAGTAGCGAGCGTCCAGCTCTAATGGATCATCAGCCACCTGGTTCAGCAGCGCGGGAAGATTCCCCGCGACTTCCTCACCTGGTCAAGAAGGGCGTGACCTCCTACGACGTCACGCAGGCAGCAACCAATAGTCTGTCAACGAGCCACATTCAAATGTATAGCCAGCTGTATATATTGAGCTACCCATCCGCCATTACCACATGTTCCTCCGGATCATCATGCAATAAACCTGTGTTAAGCCAACCCTTCGGCTGTTTCATTGTCTTTGGTCCCTTACACTAAATTGGCGACGAAGGTGGGATGGCAGCCCACGGGACCAAGACATGCGCCGGTTTCGAAATCAGGAAACCGGGCGACTGGGAGATCTTCGAGATGGACTTCCAGGCCGCACTGATCGAGTCCGAAGTCACGGAAGAGGCGAAGAAAAGGGCCATCTTCACCAGAATGCTCGGACAAGAAACAAAAAGGACCTTGGTGGACCTGATTGCACCGAGGAGGGTGAGCGAATTCAAAGCCAAGGAACTCATGCAGTTGCTGCGTGAGCACGTCCGGCCCGCCACGGCGATGTTTCCCACTCGGAGTGCGTTTTGGAGGCGAGTCCAAGCGCCCGGGGAGACGGTCGCCGCGTTCGTGGCGGCCCTGCGGCTGGCGGCCGGCCCGTGCAAATGGGAAAACGTTGAAATCACCCTCCGAGACTGTGTGCTGTGCGGCCTGAACGACGCCGAAACCCAGCGCACATTAATGAACCAAGAGCCGCCTCCCACGCTGCAGGAGGTCGTCAGAGCGGCCCAGGCCGCAGAAGCTACGAAGGCCGGGGTCCAAGAACTCCAGGACTGGCGGCCAAAGTCGAGCAAAGCAGAGGCTCCGGTACAGGCGGCACGGCGAACTTCGAGGTCGTCTACAGAGAGCAGCGACGACGAGGACGTACAGAGGGTCCGGAAGGAGAGCCGACGATGCGACGGCTGTGGCGCGGCCCACGACCACGTGAAATGCCCCTTCCGGAAGGCCGAGTGCCACAACTGCGGCCGCCGCGGGCACATCGCCAAGGTGTGCAGGAAGAAGCGCGAGTCCCGGAGGAGCTCCCCAGACCGTTCTGCGGGACGAGACCGCCCAGCGAGACCCAAAGACGGCGCCCAGGCCACGTGGAAGCAGGACGGCGTGGGCCGCATCGCCGACGGCAGCGAGGACGACGCCCCAGTGTTCAGCGTGTCTACGGGACACCCCCGCTACTTTGTTGAGGTACTAGTCCAAGGGGTGCCCATTAGGATGGAAATTGACTCGGGGTCCTCATATTCAATCATTTCCCAGAGGGAGTTTTTTGGAATTGCCCCCCAAAAGCGGCCCAAGCTCAAAGCGTTGAGGGCCACACTACGGGACGTGCAAGGGAACAGTATTCCAGTGTTGGGGGTTGGAGAATTTCAGGTCAAATTCAAGGAGCACGCCGCGTCCCTTCCCCTGGTCGTGCTCAAGGGAGGAAATTGCAGCCTCCTCGGGACTCAATGGTTCCAGCCCCTTGGTTTGTTCATTGGGGGGGTGCATGCCGTGGGGATGCACGCTGTTGGGACTGACCCAATTCAGGAGGTGTGCGAGGCGCACCCCGAAGTCTTCAAAATGGGACTGGGGAAATTCAAGGGGCCCCCAGTGACTTTCGACCTGGACCCGGAGGTCCGCCCTGTTCGCCTAAAACCACGCCGGGTGCCGTTCGCACTCAAGGACAAGATAGAGGCGGAACTGGACAAATTGGTGGGTCAGGGGATTCTTGTGCCTGTAGATTCTGCGGAGTGGGAAACTCCAATTGTAACTGCTCTTAAGTCCAATGGGGAGGTCCGCATATGCGCCGACTACAAGTGCACCATCAACAAGGCGATCCGCCCGAATGCATATCCGGTGCCGGTAGTCAGCCATCTGCTGGCCAGGTTACACGGGGGGAAATGTTTCGCTAAGCTCGACTTAGCACAGGCCTACCAGCAGCTCACGGTGTCTCCTGCCGCAGCTGCTGTGCAGACCATAGTCACCCATAAGGGGGCGTTCCAGGTGACGCGCCTCCAATTCGGCGTGAACTCGGCGCCAGGAATTTTCCAGTCACTCGTGGAACGCCTCCTGAAGGGTCTGGAGGGGGTGTTGCCTTATTTTGATGACGTGTTAATAACAGGGGGGAGTCGGGCGGAATTGGCCAAGAGGTTGGGGAAGGTCCTGACTATATTCGAAAAGGCGGGGCTGAGGTTGCGAAAGGACAAATGCGTCTTCTTCGCAACCGAGGTTGAATTCCTAGGGTTTTGTGTGACTCCTGAGGGGATAAAACCATCCAAGTCTAAGGTGGCAGCCATCAAGAAAGCCCCCCGCCCCACCTCCAAGCCCGAGTTGCAGTCGTTCCTAGGGCTGCTCAACTTTTACCACTCCTTCCTTCCCCGGAAGGCAGCGGTGGCTGAACCGCTACACAAGCTGCTAAAGAAAGAGCAGGCATGGAAGTGGGGCGATGACCAAGAGAGGGCATTTAGTGAGCTGAAAAGCCTCCTGGCGTCCGACGCCATACTGACCCACTTCGACTCCAAACGCCCAGTAGTTCTGATCTGTGATGCATCTCCAGTGGGGGTGGGAGCGGTGCTGTGCCACGTGCTGGAGAACGGAAGGGAGGCCCCGATAGCATTTTACTCCAGGTCCCTGTCCCAAACAGAGAGAAACTACGCACAGACGGACAGGGAGGCCTTAGCGATAGTCTCGGGGACGAAAAAATTTCACGATTTTCTGTAGGGCCGCCCCTTCACCATCGTGACGGACCACAAACCCCTGCTAGGCATTTTTACCGCGGATAAGCCCACCCCTCAAATCCTGTCCCCAAGGATGCTCAGGTGGGCCATTTTTCTCAATGCGTATCAGCACGTGTTGGTCTACCGGCCCGGGAAAGAGATCAGCCATGCGGACGCCCTATCTAGGTCTCCCCTCCCCCTAACGCCCAGCCAGGTGAGCATGGGGGAGCGGGACCATCAGGTTCTCATGATAGAGGTGCTGGATTCGCCCCCCGTAGTGCCCGCCGACATTGCCAAAGCGACAGAGAAGGACAGAACGTTAGCGACAGTCAGCTCCTGGCTGCAGAAGGGATGGCCCGCGTCCTCCCCAGCGGAGGAGTTCGCCCCATTTTTCAGAAAAAAGCTAGAACTGTCCCTAGAGAGGGGGTGTCTCTTGTGGGGGCAGCGGGTGGTGATTCCCACTTCCCTTCGGCCGCGGGTGCTCAAACTGCTGCACGTCAGCCACCCCGGCATCGTGCGATCCAAGGCGCTGGCCCGGAGTTACTTCTGGTGGCCCCAGCTAGACGCCGACATCGAGCACATGGTCGGCACTTGTGAAAGTTGCCAATGCTCCAGACCAGAGGAGGCCCGCCTTCCCCACAGGGAATGGGACGCGGCTAAGGGGCCGTGGTCCCGGGTGCACGTAGATTTCGCGGGCCCATTCAGAGGCACCCTGTTCCTCCTTGTAGTGGACGCTTTCTCCAAATGGTTGGAGGTTATCCCAGTCACGAGCACCTCCTCGGCCCAGACCATTAGGCATTTGCGGAGGCTCTTTTCCACGTTCGGCATACCCGACACGTTAATTAGCGACAACGCTAGTTGTTTTACGTCCTCCGAGTTTAAGGCATTCATGGAGATTAACGCCGTTCGGCATATTACCTCCGCCCCGTTTCACCCGGCCACCAACGGCCAAGTAGAGCGCCTCGTCCGCACCACGAAGGACGCGTTGCGGCGCATGGGCCCAGGGGATTTGAACCTACAAGTGTGTCAGTTTCTGCTAGGGTACAGGGTGACCCCGTTGGCGTCAGGATACTCCCCCGCAGAGCTCTTAATGCGCAGGAAGCTGACCACCATCCTTACTAGGCTAGACCCCACGAGGGTAGAGGACAAAGGAAGGAACATCGGGCTGGAAGTTACAAAGAGTTTCAGCATAGGCGCCCCCGTGCATTGCAGGAATTACGCCAGCACAGGCCCAGCCTGGGTGCCGGGCGTAGTCGTGGAACAAACCGGCCCCGTGTCGTACCGCGTGGAAACCAGCACAGGGCTCCTATGGAGGCGGCACACAGACCAGCTCCGACGCAGGGTCTCCGATGAGCAGGACACGGTTCACGCAGGAAATAAGTCAGCGTTAGGGTTCTCCCCCACCCGTTTAGCCCAAGGGGGAGGAGAAGGGGACCGTGGGCCCCCACCAAGGGGGGAGGAGGATATCCTCGTAGATACCCTGGGGGATCTTTCCGAGGAGGAGGAACCCGACCCCATACATATCTCGCGGAAAGTCCCCACAAATGCGGGTACCCCTACCAACTTAGATTTTGATTTTCAGAACCGGGGGGGGGGGTTTCAGAGTGGTCCCCCACCCGTCCAAGCGAGAAGAGGGGTTTTTCGTTAGCCCCGATGGCCCCCGGTCTGCCCACAATGGAGTTTTTCCCTTCCCCTAAGACCGCCAGACAGCGGCAAGCCACTAACAAGTCTCCCTCTCCCGTTTCAGGACAAGGGACCAGGGAACAAAGAAGCAATAACGCCCCCGGGGGGGGCAGCCCTCTTCACGGCCCAAACGCACATGCAACAAGCCATCTTGGCTGAGAGACTTCGTCTCATCCTAGGGGGGAGGGATGTTGTGTTCTGTAAAGCAGTGCCTTTAACAATGTACCTTTTCCATGTGTTATCAATGTAACCTTTCTGTGTGCAACATTATAACCATCACCTGTATCAATGTAAGCCTAATAAGGGGACGCGAGCTAGTGACCACCAGAGGGCAGTAGCGAGCGTCCAGCTCTAATGGATCATCAGCCACCTGGTTCAGCAGCGCGGGAAGATTCCCCGCGACTTCCTCACCTGGTCAAGAAGGGCGTGACCTCCTACGACGTCACGCAGGCAGCAACCAATAGTCTGTCAACGAGCCACATTCAAATGTATAGCCAGCTGTATATATTGAGCTACCCATCCGCCATTACCACATGTTCCTCCGGATCATCATGCAATAAACCTGTGTTAAGCCAACCCTTCGGCTGTTTCATTGTCTTTGGTCCCTTACACTAAATTGGGAGAGACTAGCTTTCATTAACTTGCCTAACAATCTTATAGTAAAGGTAGCGGCTGCACTTGCTCAAAAGCCAGTCATATCTGAATCTAAGGCTTGGTGCTCATCTTCATTTATAGCCAAAGAGCCAGCGCTACACAAGAAATCACCATTGACATTAATAATTGCAAAGTGAGTTTTGTGACTCAATATGCAACTGATGACATCAACAGTGATTTCATAACTTGGGGAAATTTGCCTCCAACTGTTACACTATTTACATAACTTAGCAAGAGTATTTTGGTTGTTGCTATATTCTAGAATGAAAAACAACAACAGCAGCCTGGTAATTTTTTTAATAATATAAAATTATAAAACAGATTAGTCCACATTCTTATCACTCTGCAGAGTTCCAAAAAGCAAAACATAATCTGAAGATCTGGGCCTGAAAAGAGAGACACAGTTTTTCTCTTCCTCTCCTCTCCTCCTCCTGTTAGCATTATTGTCAGGGACCAGATGAACTTGGGAGGCTAACCATGATGGCAAAGATGCTTGTTCTCTGGAAGGTGATTGAAGTGGCATCTGAGTCATGACTAATTTATTCAGAATTCAGAATTTAGTGATTTTTCTCTCTCTTTTGGTCACCACAAATAATAATTTAAACCTCTGTGGTGCCAGAGGCAAATTATACTTTGTTGATCAGGTCAGTTCATTTCAATTTTTAATTTTTAATGGCTCGTTTAATGTGGTTGTCTTGGCTTTAAAAAAAATCATGTAACGTAGGCTTTTTGGGGCCAATGCTTCTTACCTTATAAGACTTGGCTAAAAGAGTAGGGGGGAAAAAAAGGCAATACATCATCCACTAACTAGTGTACAAAAAGAGGATTCACAGGACACTTACCAAAAAGTAGACACAGATGAATAAGTCTATGTAGATCAGCATTCTTATCCCATTGACACTACTCCCCACTTCTGGTGTGACCTTAGAAGTCCTGTTAGGATCCCTAATATCAGACAAAAGTCCCACTTTTACCCACAATGTTCTGGCAGGCCCCTCAGTGTCACAAACCACTAGCAGTTGCTGTAGCACTAATTTTAAGAACTGATTTTATTCTCTTTCTTTTAACTTTGAATGGATATGTTTTTAAATAATATATTTAACTACCGTTTAAGCATTTTTAAAAAAATACCTCTCGTTTTACTGTGCTGGTTGTAGACCATAATAAAGTGATCAATTGATTAATGATGATAATAATAATTTCATGACAGAAATTGTTCTGGGTTGAAAGGATTTTTGCTACCCTTCTCAGAGAATGCCCAAATGAGGCTCCTTTCATGTCCCCAAGAGCTGGGACAGAGACGGGCGCTCAATTCGTCATGCAGTACCCAGGAGAGATTGATATATTTGATGTATCATCTCAACAACTTATCAAGCATTGCCTTAGAAGTGGATATGGCACTTTTGTGGCCATTGAATAGCAGATGCTTGCTTTCTCAGTGGCTACTCTTAAACTCTGGAAATCCCCACTGAGGGACACTATGCTTGTTCTTGTCTTTTCTTGTCCTTCTGCCAGCAGGCAAAGGCCTTTTTATTCAGACCTGCCTTTAGCAGCTGCTCCCAGTTGTTATGGAAGGGTGCGTGTTCTATGTTTTTATTTGTAGTTTTATTCACCTTTCGCCGATAAGAGTGGTATAAATCTGAGTGTATATACCTGTATGGACAGTGGGTGGGTGGACAGATGGATGAAGGCAAACCATGCCAGTCATGTTGTGATCTGATAATAATTGACCATGTTGTCACCGTGATAATAGTAACACACACTATAAAGCTTATGTCCCAGCCAGCCTCTCTGGAAAGCCAACGGGAAAGTTTACTTCTATGTCACTTTGAATTAGGAGCTGCCATCACCTTTTCTTCCTTCATCCATATACCCAACCATCAGGAGATTTCTATTGCAGAGCCTGGCACCTTCCCAGGATATGGGAAATACAATAAATAACAACAGCAACAACAGCAACAAAGTCTGCGAACCTAGTGGCTTGCTTTCTCCCTTCTTAACTGGGGAACTCTCTTGCATGTGAATGAGGCAAATGACTGGTGGAAGGCTGGGTTATTTCTAAACTTTGATACATCTTAAAGAGAATAGTTCTAACACATTCAAAACAAAAAGTTGCTGCAAGAAGGGAAAATCACAGACTCATCTCTGGGCTCCATCTGAAAAGCCTGACCCCTGCAAACACAAATAGCAAACATCAGTACCACTCCAGATGGCTTAACTAATAGGCACACGTAGCACTTGTAGCAGAGAGACCTCCCTCAACCAGTCTTGACAATGGATTTGGTTTCCATCCTCATTGCTATTGCAGCAGAAGCGGCCACAGCCTGAAATGAACAGCTGCCAAGGCACATCCTATGCAGGTTCAAGTGCTCCAAGACGCAACTGGTCATGGTTGGGCCTTAAACAGGTAAGGTTGAAGCCATTTCCTGCCTCCCCCTCCTTGCATACACACCAGCCAGCTGGCTGTGAGGGAAGCTGCCCTTGAGGCCACATGCATTGTACATGATCCACATTGCTACCGAAATTCAACAACCATCCATCTAGCACAGGGATTTTCAACCTGCGGCCCATGGGCTGGATGCGGCCTGTGGCACCATTTCATGTGGCCACCCACTGCCTCCACCATACCAGGAAGTGCCATGTGATGGAGGAAGGACAAAATGGCCATCCAGCCCCCGAAGCTGTCTGAGGCTTAAAAAGTTTGAGAACTCCTGATCCAACAGCAACAAACCAAAGAGGCCTGTGTTGGGGTAGAGTTAGCCTTCCAAGGCTAGTTAACCCATCCCAAACATCAGCAGGGCAGTAACCCTTTGCATAATTTGCCTGCCCTGCCTTCCCATTACTGGAGAACGGGAATGCTCCCCTTCCTTTCCAGCTAAATAGCAGAAGGAATCTAGAGTTGGTCTTGTGCTAGGATCAATTCTCTCCCATGGCCAGCCGAAAAGAGAGGAAGAACCAAAATGCTAAGAGAGGTCTCTTACTAGAAATGTAAAGACTCCTCAGTGCCTCTGATTGGCTGATAAACATGGATGTTGCTGCATAATGACATGGGTGAAGCCACTGTTGCAATGGACACAAACACACTCATGGAGAAAAGAAACTACTATTGTACAATACCATTGTGGAGGTTGGAGGTTTGGTGTAGGGTTGCCATATGTCCTGGAAAACCAGGATTGTCCTGGTTTCAAGGTTGGAAAAATTGTACTGGCTGGCTTAACAAAAATCTTGTTAAAGTCCCAGTTTTTCGAACTCTCACCATCAAACAAGGATGGCTTGGGATGTGTCTGGTTTGCCTCTCCTCTCCTCTCCTCTCTTTCTGAGCCTTCCACTCCCACCAGCGTGGCTCTCACAATAAAGTATAGCTTCAGAGCCGGAGAGGAAAAAGCAGGAAGGTGACTTGAAGAAGCCCCGTGGGGACTTTGCAGGGCTTTACACGAGGTTAACGAAGTGTCCTTCTGATGGTGTGGGAGTAAGGAAAGGTGGCTAGCATGGAGCGCCCTTACACCCCGCTGGCCCCAAAAATCTTGACAGGCATGCCAAAAAAAGGAACCTGTGCATGCTTTGCATACCAACCTGAAAATGCCAGCTCTCAGGTAGGGCTGCTTGTTTTGGGTTGCATGAACTTGCAAAGCTGATGAGCAGATTCGACAGCTAAGATGAAAGGCAAGAGGCAGGCTTGAAGGACGTTTTTGCATGGGCTTCCTTATGCTTGGCTCGCTTACAAAAACTGTCCCGACCACCTCCTAACCTTGGTAACACACATGTTAAAGCTGACCGGTTCCTTAAAGTAGCTTGTGCTTCTGCACAATATTGCATGGAAGATAGCAACTTCTTTCTGAGATTGCTTTTCATGTTGGAATGGATTTCTTTTTTTAAAAAAAGTAAAGAGACTAATAAAAAACAAAGAATAACTACAATAATGTATATTATCAGCTGCAGTGACTTCATGATTAAGATACAGTACTGAACTTGACATTGATATATTCAATATGAAATTGTTTTATAGCTCTCATTATACTATGGTTTTTTTAAAGGCTATTTTGTAGATAACTGTTAGATCTGACCCTTACAAGCACGATTCCAGGACAACGATGAACAAACAGCAGCAGGCTTTATTATAACAGTCAGTAGAGATTAGCTTACAAGTTGTTCCGGATCCCAAGATGGCTATACAATCCTAATGGAGTGAGTCCCTCCAGACTCTTACCCAGCAATGGGCAATAAACTAGCTACTGAGAATTGTAGCATAAAGGAGGGATCCAGGCTTAGCACTACCGAGGCTACCTGTGTGGTGTAGGAAGTATAGATCCAGTCCGGCTCCACCCTTGTTTATCCGTGGGGCATATATAGTGTCTCCCCCGCGGTGGCTATTGGATACAAGGTAGCGACCTGCTGGACAAATGTAACTAACCAATCAGTGTAGGGGATAAAAGAAGATAACCAATGGAGAGCAGAATCCAAAACTGTAACCAATGATAGGGCTTGGATTAGCATAACTAGTGCGCCCCTTTGCAGGGGTTTTCACTCCACTTTATGCTTCTAATTAGGATGGTGGGAAACCACCATTTTCCTATTGCAAGAGTGCTCCCTGGGCTACTTGCAATAGTGTCTCAATACACAACATAAGTGTAGTGTTGGAGTCCTTATATATAAAGTCTGGTCATATATACCACTATGGTAATGGAGTAGACTGTACAGACAGCAACTCAACACTGAGTGTTGGGTGGAAGTAAATAACCTGACTCTCTAAAGAGGCCAATGGCTACTGGCAGTTGTTGGGTGATGGCACCCTCAGTGGAGGAAATGCCACTAAAAACCATCATATTGAACCCAGTAACAAAATAAGTGGAAGAGAATCCATTTCACTATTCTGATTTCCAACGGTCGTGGAAGCGGAAGAGGACATGCCACATACTGGCTGTGAAGGCACACTTTGTTAACAGTGACCACAATTCAATTATGATAGGGCTTGGATTAGCATAACTAGCTCACCCTTTTGCAGGGGATTTCGCACCACTTAAGGCTTCTAATTAGGATGGTGGGAAACAGCCATTTTCCTATTGCAAGAGTGCTCCCTGGGCTACTTGCAATAGTGCCTCAATACACAACAATAACCCATCCATTTTTGTCAAGTACTGTATACTTCTGTCCCGGTTTTGTGGGAGAGAATTATGGCAACTCTAGTTTGGTGGGATTTCATCATCAACAAATAAAGGAAACTGACTTTTTGAACTGTGCTGCCCTTAGTTCTCTCAATAATGGCATTGACATTATTATTCATTTGTGTGATGTAGTGGGATATGGAGAAGACACATTACATCCCAAAGTGAGTTTGTCTACATCAAGAGATGGGCTCAGATGCCCTAATGAGGCTCCTTTCCAGTTCCCCATCATGCAGCTCTCAGGTATTGAACCCATCTTACCAGTCTCCAAGCCTAGTGCCTTAACCACTAAGCCACTGGAGGAGCTGCTAATTGATGGGCTATGTGCAGCCCTTGGAGACTTCCAGCAGTCCAGCCAGCATGTCCAATGGCCAAGGATTACAGGGATAACAAAATCTATCTGGAAGACAACATGCTGCCCACATCTGATTTAGAGTATGCAAATTTAAACACAGCTAGTTTCTACCAGATATTAACATCTGAAAATGCTAGATTTTTTAATTCCTATGCGTGCTCAGAATTTCATTTCCATGTATTAAACAGAGCTAATACCGTTACTAACTTCCATCTGCCTTCCATAACTCTGAATAGCTACCCATGTTTAGTGTAAGGGACCAAAGACAATGAAACAGCCGAAAGGTTGGCTTAACACAGGTTTATTGCATGATGATCCGGAGGAACATGTGGTAATGGCGGATGGGTAGCTCAATATATACAGCTGGCTATACATTTGAAAGTGGCTCGTCGACAGGCTATTGGTTGTTGCCTGCGTGACGTCGTAGATGGTCACGCCCTTCTCGTCCAGGTGAAGAGGTGGCGGGAATCTTCCCGCGCTGCTGATCCAGGTGAATCTGAGCCATGAGAGCTGGACGCTCGCTATTGCCATCTAGTGCTCACTAGCTCGCGTCCCTTATCAGGTTTACATTGATACAGCTGAAGGTTATACTGTTGCACACAGAAAGGTTACATTGTTACCACATGGCTAGGTTCATTGTTAAAGGCACAGATTTACAGAACACAACATCCCTCCCCCCTAGGATGAGACAAAGTCTCTCAGCCAAGATGGCTTATTGCACGTGCGTTTGGGCCGTGATGAGGGCTGACCCCCCCGGGGGCGCTACTGCTTCTTTGTTCCCCGGTCCCTTGTCCTGTAATGGGAGAGGGAGACTCGTTAGTGGCTTGCCGCGGTTTGGCGGCCTTAGGGGAAGGGAAAAACTCCATTGTGGGCAGACCGGGGGCGATCGGGGCTAACGAAAAACCCATCTTCTCGCTTGGACGGGTGGGGGACCACTCGGAAAAACTCCCCCGGTTCTGAAAATCCAATTCTAACTCAGTTGGGGTATCCGCATTTGTGGGGGAATTCCGCGAGATATGTATGGGGTCGGGTTCCTCCTCCTCAGAAAAATCCCCCAGGATATCTACGAGAACATCCCCCCTTTCCTCCTCCCCCTTGGTGGGGGCCCGCGGTCCCCTTTTCCTCCCCCTTGGGCTGAACGGGTGGGGGAGAACCCTAATGCTGATTTTTTCTCTGTTTGGTCTGCGCCCTGCTCATCGGGGACCCTGCGTCGGAGCTGGTCCGCGTGCCGCCTCCACAGTAGCCCTGTGCTAGTTTCCACGCGGTACGACACGGGGCCGGTTAGCTCCACAACTACGCCCGGTACCCAGGCTGGGCCCGTGCTGGCGTAATTCCTGCAATGCACGGGGGTGCCTACACTGAAACTCTTTGTGGCCTCTAGCCCAATGTTCCTTCCCTTGTCCTCTACCCTCGTGGGGTCTAGCCTAGTAAGGATGGTGGTCAGTTTCCTACGCATTAAGAGCTCTGCGGGGGAGTATCCTGACGCCAACGGGGTCACCCTGTACCCTAGCAGAAACTGACACACTTGTAGGTTCAGGTCCCCGGGGCCCATGCGCTGCAACGCGTCCTTCGTGGTGCGGACGAGGCGCTCTACTTGACCATTGGTGGCTGGGTGAAACGGGGCGGAGGTGATATGCCGAACGGCGTTAATCTCCATGAATGCCCTAAACTCGGAGGATGTGAAACAACTAGCGTTGTCGCTAATTAATGTGTCGGGTATGCCGAACGTGGAAAAGAGCCTCCGCAAATGCTTAATGGTCTGGGCCGAGGAGGTGCTCGTGACTGGGATAACCTCCAACCACTTGGAGAAGGCGTCCACGACAAGAAGAAACAGGGTGCCTCTGAACGGGCCCGCGAAATCAATGTGCACCCAGGACCACGGCCCCTTGGCCGTGTCCCATTCCCTGTGGGGAAGGCGGGCCTCCTCTGGTCTGGAGCATTGGCAACTTTCACAAGTGCCGACCATGTGCTCGATGTCGGCGTCCAACTGGGGCCACCAGAAGTAACTCCGGGCTAGCGCCTTGGAACGCACGATGCCGGGGTGGCTGACGTGCAGCAGTTTGAGCACCCGCGGCCGAAGGGAACTGGGAATCACCACCCGCTGCCCCCACAAGTGGCACCCCCCTTCTCTAGGGACAGCTCTAACTTTTTCCTGAAAAATGGGGCGAACTCCTCCGCTGGGGAGGATGCCGGCCACCCTTTCTGCACCCAGGAGCTAACTGCCGCTAACGTCTTGTCCTACTCTGTCGCTTTGGCAATGTCGGCGGGCATTACGGGGGGTGAATCCAGCACCTCTATCATAAGAACCTGATGGTCTCGCTCCCCCTTGCTCACCTGGCTGGGCGTCAGGGGGAGGGGAGACCTTGATAGAGCGTCCGCATGGCTGATCTCCTTCCCGGGCCGGTAGACCAACGCGTGCTGGTACGCGTTGAGAAAAATAGCCCACCTAAGCATCCTCGGGGACAGGATCTGTGGTGTGGGCTTATCTGCGGTAAAAATGCCTAGCAGGGGCTTGTGGTCCGTTACAATGGTGAAGGGGCGGCCATACAGAAAATCGTGAAATTTTTTCATCCCCGCAACTATCGCTAGTGCCTCCCTGTCTGTCTGTGCGTAATTCCTCTCCGTTTGGGACAGGGACCTGGAGTAAAACGCTATCGGGGCCTCCCTTCCGTCTTCCAGCACGTGGCACAGCACCGCCCCCACCCCCACCGGGAATGCATCACAGGTCAGGACTACCGGGCGTTTGGGGTTGAAATGGGTCAGTATGGCATCGGACGCTAGGAGACTTTTTAGTTCACTAAATGCCCTTTCTTGGTCAATGCCCCACTTCCATGTCTGGTCTTTTTTTAGCAGTTTGTGTAGCGTTTCAGCCACTGCTGCCTTCCGGGGGAGGAAGGAGTGGTAAAAGTTGAGCAGCCCTAGGAACGACTGCAGCTCGGGCTTGGAGGTGGGGCGGGGGGCTTTCTTAATGGCGGCCACCTTGGATTTGGATGGTTTTATCCCCTCAGGAGTCACACAAAACCCTAGGAACTCAACCTCGGTCGCGAAGAAGACGCATTTGTCCTTTCGCAGTCTCAACCCCGCTTTTTCGAATGTTGTCAGGACCTTCCCCAACCTCTTGGCCAGTTCGACCCGACTCCCCCCCCCCCGTTATTAACACGTCATCAAAATAAGGCAACACCCCCTCTAGCCCCTTCAGGAGGCGTTCCACGAGTGACTGGAAAATTCCAGGCGCCGAATTTACGACGAACTGAAGGCGCGTCACCTGGAACGCCCCCTTATGGGTGACTATGGTCTGCGCAGCAGCTGTGGCAGGGGACACCGTAAGCTGCTGGTAGGTCTGTGCTAAGTCGAGCTTAGCGAAACATTTTCCCCCGTGTAACCTGGCCAGCAGATGGCTGACTACCGGCACCGGATACGCATTCGGGCGGATCGCCTTGTTGATGGTGCACTTGTAATCGGTGCATATGCGGACCTCCCCATTGGCCTTTAGTGCGGTTACAATTGGAGTTTCCCACTCCGCAGAATCAACAGGCACAAGGATTCCCTGGCCCACCAATTTGTCCAGTTCCGCCTCTATCTTGTCCTTGAGTGCGAACGGCACCCGGCGTGGTTTGAGTCGAATTGGGCGGACCTCCGGGTCCAGGTCGAATGTCACTGGGGGCCCCTTGAATTTCCCCAGTCCCTTTTTGAAAACTTCAGGGTGCGCCTCGCACACCTCCTGAATCGGGTCAGTCCCAACGGCGTGCATCCCAACGGCGTGCACCCCCCCAATAAACAAACCCAGGGGCTGAAACCATTGAGTCCCGAGGAGGCTGCAATCTCTCCCTTTAAGCACGACTAGAGGGAGAGACGCGGCGTGCTTCTTGAATTTAACCTGAAATTCTCCAACCCCCAACACTGGAATGCTGTTCCCTTGCACGTCCCGTAGTGTGGACCTCAACGCTTTGAGCTTGGGTCGCCTGTGGGGGGCAATTCTCAAAAACTCCCTCTGGGAAATAATTGAATATGAGGACCCCGAGTCAATTTCCATTCTAATGGGAACCCCTTGAACTAGTACCTCAACAAAGTAGCAGGGGTGTCCTACGGACACGCTGAATACTGGGGCGTCGTCCTCGCTGCCGTCGGAGATGCGGCCCACGCCGTCCTGCTTCCGCGTGGCCTGAGCACCGTCCTTGGGTCTCGTTGAGCGGTCTTGTCCCGTGGAACGGTCTGCCGAGCTTCTCCGGGTCTCGCACCTCTTCCTGCACACCTTGGCGATGTGCCCGCGGCGGCCGCAGTTGTGACACTCGGCCTTCCGAAATGGGCATTTTACGCGGTCGTGGGCCGCTCCACAGCCGTCGCACCGCCGGCTCTCTTTCCGGACCCTCCGGACGTCTTCGTCGTCGCTGCTCTCCGCGGACGACCTCGAAGCTCGCTGGGCTGCATGCACCAGAGTCTCTGCCTTGCTCGACCTCGGCCGCCAGTCCTGGAGTTCTTGTACCCCAGCCTTTGTAGCTTCCGCGGCCTGTGCCACTCTGATGACCTCCTGCAACGTGGGAGGCGGCTCTTGGTTCATTAACGTGCGCTGGGTTTCGGCGTCGTTCAGGCCGCACAGCACACAGTCCCGGAGGGTGATTTCGACATTCTCCCATTTGCACGGGCCGGCCGCCAGCCGCAGGGCCGCCGCGAATGCGGCGACCGTCTCCCCAGGCGCTTGGACTCGCCTCCAGAACGTACTCCGAGCGGGAAACATCGCCGTGGCGGGCCGGACGTGCTCACGCAGCATCTGCATGAGTTCCTTGGCCTTGAATTCGCTCACCCTCCTCGGTGCGATCAGGTCCACCAAGGTCCTTTTGGTTTCTTGTCCGAGCATCCTGGTGAAGATGGCCCTTTTCTTTGCCTCTTCCGTGACTTCGGACTCAATCAGTGCTGCCTGGAAGTCCATTTTGAAGATCTCCCAGTCGCCCGGTTTCCTGATTTCGAAACCGGCGCATGTCTTGGTCCCGTGGGCTGCCATCATCCCACCTTCGTCGCCAATTTAGTGTAAGGGACCAAAGACAATGAAACAGCCGAAAGGTTGGCTTAACACAGGTTTACTGCATGATGATCCGGAGGAACATGTGGTAATGGCGGATGGGTAGCTCAATATATACAGCTGACTATACATTTGAAAGTGGCTCGTCGACAGGCTATTGGTTGCTGCCTGCGTGACGTCATAGACGGTCACACCCTTCTTGTCCAGGTGAAGAGGTGGCGGGAATCTTCCCGCGCTGCTGATCCAGGTGAATCTGAGCCATGAGAGCTGGACGCTCGCTATTGCCATCTAGTGGTCACTAGCTCGCGTCCCTTATCAGGTTTACATTGATACAGCTGAAGGTTATACTGTTGCACACAGAAAGGTTACATTGTTACCACATGGCTAGGTTCATTGTTAAAGGCACAGCTTTACAGAACACAACACCATGATTACTAGAAGCAGTACAATTATGTCCTAAAATTAATTACTCACATTTAAATGATCAAACAGAGCTCCTGTGCTGTTGTATAATCAGTAAATACTGGATTTACAACATAAAATGGCACATCACGTCATGCGGAGAGAGTGTTTTGTATCTGTCCTTTTGAAATACGAGATACAAATAGAGTGGGAACGAATGTTTCCAAATCATTAGGAATTTGTTCTATTTCCTCCCCCGGTGATTTGCAAAGAATAGAAACTGATCCTGAAGGCCCCCCGGCCCCCCCAAATCAGGCTGTGAAAATGTGCAATATTGTCTCAGTTTTTCCTTACTGATTAGAAAGTGATACATTTTGGAGTTTGCTACAATACATTATAAATTTTTTAAAAAAATATGTGAACCTTTTAAAAATGTGTATAGAAGAATGTACATTTGGAAGATATACATATACACACTTCAGATGTGTGAATGGAAAAATCCATTCCATTCCAGACAATGCATTTTTTCTTCAAAATGGTAAATTTGGAAAGTGCCCGTAAAACAGCAATCACACTTATATACCACCCTATAGTGCTTAGTGTACTCTCTGGACAGTTCACAAGGTAATTAGCATTTTGCCCTCAGCATACTAGGTACTCATTTTACCAACCTGGGAAGAATGGAAGGCTGAGTCAAACTTGATCCCTGTCAGGATCAAACTCACAATGTTTTGGCTGCATTACAGCAGTTTAACCACTGCACCATGAGGGTTGGAAGCCAAAAAGTACATGTTTTGAAAAAATAATGGAAACAAAACTAAATAAATGAATGGAGGTAGTTTCACAATGGAATTTGGGAGTGGGAAAAGAGTGAGGCTAGTGGTGGAGATGATGGGGAGAGAACATGACCCAGTTTGGTAGGTTCATTCATCCACACCTTTGCTAAGGTTGCCTCACCTCCTACTACAGGAGGTCTCCAAACGCTCTGGAGTAGATTTGGTGAGTAAGAAGAGGGGACATCTAAGGGAAAGGGAATATTTCCACCAACGGATGCTTTCTGTCACCACAGGAAATCCTCCTTTGATACACATTACTTTGGAATAGCATAGGGGTGAGATGGCTTAGTATTTAGGACACTGAGCTTGATGACTGAAAGTTCAGAAGATCAGCAGTTTCAGACCCAAGTGCTGCACCACAGAGTGAGTGGCCATCATCTGTCCCAGTTCTTACCAACCTAGCAGTTCGAAAGCAAGAAATTATAGGTAGATAAAAAGGCACTGCTTCAGCGGGAAAGGTTCCGTGCAGCTTCGGTGTCTAGTAATGACTGCCACATGACCATGGAAACATGCAGATGCAGAAAGTGCTGGCTTTTTGACTGCAAGTGGGGATGAGCACTGCCCACTAGAGTCAGACATGACTGGTTTTGAAGCAAGGGATACCTTTGCCTTTACTTTGGAATAAAATTATCTCATCATCTATGCTCGCCTTTTTTGATCTAGTAGCTTGAAGATTGGTCGTAGAATTAAGGAGTGGAATCACAGCATTATCTTGGAATACCCTTTTTGGGAAAATCTGGAAAGTTGCTAAATACTGGTTCATTTTGAAAAGCATACCAGGTATAGTAGCCCGACTAAAAATTAGTAGAATACATTTGAACCCCGGCAGAATTGGAAGCCAGATTATTTTACGTATATCTAGCTGGCTACTTTGACATCTCAAAATCTGGGTTAAGGAAAGTTTGACTGCTGACTCAGAGGACCAACGACCGTAGTTGTTATTTGTCATTGCAATTTGGAGGGCAACCTGGTTTGTTTGCAATATACGAGAAAACTTGGTAGACGCTGTGCTGGCAAATCGGCCTTCTACCACCGGCCCACAGGAACCTCCGTTTAGGATTTGATTATATTCAGGGCAGTACTGGGATTTATTGCTTGCTGATTTATTGGCTTCCTTAAGGTTCTCACCACATATTGTTGGATAGTTTTCAGGGAATCGTTTTATCTGCTCTAGTTTGCTTTCTATTATCTTCAAAGATTTAAAAATGGTTGCAACCATCTGGTAAGTTAAAATACATTGCTCTGCTATAAAATTACTCCTTATATTCACCAGCGTTGAGTTATCGTCACCAACCCTCATATCCTTTGCTTCCGGCTTCTTTCCCATGTTGTTGACATTTTCCATATCACCTGGAGGGAGGGAGGGGCAGGTCCTTGATTGCTGAGCTTTGCACAACTCAAGAGTTCAGTGTCCACCTGGCCTCTGGATAAGTTCTTCCACTTCATTAAGCTTTTCCTCAGCCACTGTATTGGAGACTGAAGCTAAAACCTCAAACTTGTTGGAGGTTGGAAAGTCAGCACACAGATTTTCTCTCTCCTCCCTTGCAAGAAAAATATCTAACTTCATTTGCTTATCAGTCTCAATTTGCTTGGGAGAGTTCACAGCAGTACCAGCCTGTCTTTTCCTTTTCCTCTGCCTGTGGTGTTGAGGAGATAAGGTTTCATTTTTCTTTCTTTTCGTCATTTGACCTTGTAAAACTACTAGCAGGTACTGTAATGGTGGAAGCACTGATAAAACTGCTACAAACAGGACAGTGAACTAAAATAAAATAGGATAAACTTGCTCACAGACCCAACTGCTGACAGGTGGCAGGGTTCAGCAAAAAGACTGATAGAATTGTTGTTCTAAAAGATTATTCTAAAAACTTCATTATGATAATACTCTGACCCATTCCGAAAAATCATCTAAGTAGAATTAACTGGCTGCAAAAACTGTAGTTTAAAATAAATGAGATAAAAGGACAAGGATATGAGAGAAGAGGAAATCTCAGCCTCACCTCTCCATGCTGGAACCAAATGTTGTATGGATCCCCTCTGTATTTTGACTCAAACATAAATCCGCTTGAGGTCATGAAATCAAAGTTTCTTAGGACAATTTTACAGTCCCCTTGCAGTATTTCCAACACGGCTTTGAGATTAGAAACTGAAATGTATACAGTGAGAGCGAGACTGTTAGTAAATGTGGCTAATTATTGGATAAGAATTCTGTTTGCCCCATCTGGCTTACTCAAACTAGTGATGTCCGACCCTTGGATGCCACCATGGATTAGCTCTCTTGAAAGGACACTAACCACTTATGGCATTTCAAAACCTTATGTTCTTTCCTTAGGATCTATTCATGCTAGAGAGTTAATAAAACAAAGAATTCTCGATATACATCGCCAAAATGATTTAAGTAAACTAGTTTCCCCATTGTTTGATAGATCAACTTTAAATGTTGCTAAGCCCTTAGCATGCTTGTCTTTAATAAGAAATCCTGATCATAGACGTTCCTTCACACTTATTCGGTATAACATGCTTCCCTCCTCCTACAGGGAGGATTTCTTTAAGAAAGGCCCAGCACTCAAGCGTTTATGCCCATGTCAGTTAGATACAATAGAAACCTCTGAGCATATTCTGCTAGAGTGTCCCCTATATAATAAACCCAGGAGAGACCTTTTTAGTGTTTTCCTGAACTTGAAGTCTAACAATAAAGTCAGGACACTGAATATTCTTTTATCGGGTGAAGGGCAAGATGATAGTGGTCGCTAGATTCGCATGGTATTATGTAACTTGTATTCGTAAAGGCAAGATAAAATCAAAGGAATAAGGAAAATGCTTCCAGATTACAACTTGACTGTCATAGAATATGTCTGCAGGACATAGAAATAACAACCCTTGAAATTCTGGTTGTATGTTGCTATTGTATAAATAATCTGGTGTTCATGATTTTGTGATAGTTTTATTAGGTTGCCTCACTTGTGTCTAGCAGCTTGATTTTGTGATATTGTAACACTGGCCTTGGGCTGTAATAAAGAATTTGTTGTTGTTGTTGAATTATCTCATTTTTCAGGAGGTTCACATTTCTCTCCCAGTTTCTTATGTGTGTGTGTGTTTGTATCCGTCTGTCTGTCTGTCTGTGTTTGTGTGAGTTTTAAAGAAGAAGGAGCTTCTATGTTCTTCTGTTGTCAGGACCATTCACAGAATATGCCGTTGTTAATAGACAGTAAACTACCTGACAAAGAATACAATGGCATTTAAGCATCAAGACCTCCCACAGGAGACATGTATACCTTCAAGAGATGGAAGGGGAGGGAGAGAATGCATAATGGCATACCAAGCAGGATGTCACTTACACTCCATCGGCCACAATTGTCAGGGTTCACTTCCATTAAGGTTTGTGTCAGTTCATAAACTGAACATGTGGGGTTGTGTGAAGCATTCTACCACTGCTGACTGCCTGGGGCTAGCCCACAGAACCAATCTTGTCTTTGGTTTTTCCCAGAAAACCTTGCTGAGAATTAATGGCATATGTTGGCCAGCCTAACCATTTGAGGCAAGTTATTACAAATGGCCTTTTACCAACCGCTTAACATTTGTGTGTGTTGGAGAAACAGAGATGGAGGAAACACAGGGCAAGGGGAGATGAAGAAAGAGAGAGAGAAACATTTTTCTAACACAAAAGCAACCTTTGTAGGTGAATACATGGTGGGAATGAGGAGAAATGGCTTACTGGCTGCAGTTTAAAAGCAGTTTTATGAATTTACAAAAAACAACCAACCAACCAATGGATTATTATTGTTTTAAAAACCCAAAAATGTCAATTTTAAACTTATATTTTGAATAGTTCTTCCAAACATAATTTTAAAAACCCACTTCAGCATCTTTTTTTTTACCTTCCTGTAGCAAATATTACCATCATTTAATTAAATAATTATATGCTATCATATTAGTTCTAGAATTTTACTAAGGATGTGCAATAGCACCAAAATTCAGATTGGGAATTCATAATTTTTAAAATTGGGGATTTCTGGATATCCGAACTCTATTACTGTCAATGTGAACACCCTCAAAAAAAAAAAAAACTTTGCAAATCCAATATTAACCAAAAGACGTAAACACACTTTGCCCTCAACATAATACAGTATAGCAGCTGCAATGTTAGGACTAGAACACATCCATCAAGCCAAATAAGCCATGAAACTTTGGGATTACTTGCCTAATGGTGATTGTCTCTGTGCTAAGAATCTACGTTGCATTCTCAACATTTCAGTGGATAGAGATCACTTGACCCAATGACAAAGCCAAGAAAGTGGCTTCATTTTGGCAGTCCAGGGTTTGCTCAGGACACGAAAAAAGAAGAAGACTCGACCCATAATGCACTACTCTTCTCTGCCCAGAGAAGCTGCTACACCAATGGAAGTTCCCAGGGTCAAATCATGAAGTGCCCTTTGCTGCTTCAGCAACTCTTTCAAGAAGATAGAAAGTGGAGTTCCATTGAGTTGCTACATCTTGGACTAGCTCGTACAGTGACAATCCCAAAATTTCTTGCCTATGCTGCTACAGTTCACTACCTTAGACACTGTCGTGAAAGTGTCATGCCCGCTTTCTGGCTCACTCCATTCTATTATGCATGTGTCTTCCATGCCCTATAAAGCATCTGAAACATTTAGGTTGTATTCATGGGCCTTATGCCACGCCCTCTTCATCCTCACAAACTACAATGCAATAAACAGTGTCCTGTCAGGGAGAGATAGGCATGTTTTGCAACCTGAATGGTCTAGATGAGGAGTTCTCAACCTTTTAAAGCTGGGGCCAGGTTGCACTCCCTTAGACAGCTTTGCGTGCCGGACAGCCATTTTGCCCTTCCTCCACCACATGGCACTTCCTGGTGTGGTGGAGGTGGTGGTGGGCCACATTAAATGGTGTCACAGGCCACATCTGGCCCATGCATCACAGATTGAGAATCCCTGCTCTAGCTGAAATTTGTACCAGTTGCCTGAGACCCCAATATAAATCCGATGCCACCCTGTGGCAAAGAGTAATTCAGAATGGCAATTGGTAATGGGGTGCTAGTTCTCTCAGAAACCCACAAGAACTAGTGTTTTCCACTAGAGGGAATGCCTGGTCTACCGGGACTATTATTTCCTCTAGGTGACAATAAATCTTGGTATTTTTATGTTTGCAGAATGTCTTTCCTGCCCACTTCTCCAAATATCTTCAGGGACCTATTTTCATTTGTTGTCTGCAGTTACTTGGTGCCAGAGTTTCTTTGGAATGTAAGTTTCCTTTCTCAAGAAATCACAACAGGATGACTGAGAAATAGAATTCACTTTCACTTCTTTGACAAGCAAGCAGAAACTTTGCCTCTCGGTTTCCACTCTATAGGAGTATATGGGGCTCAGATTTCCTCGGATTCCATACATGGTCCATTAGCCACTCATGGCCCAGAAGGTCTCAAATGGTCTATTTTCCAGGACACACAGTGGGAATTCACAGTCTTGGCTCCTTATTCTTTAGCAAGGCACTTCAACCCACTGAGCCGTAGTACCTAACCTTCACTGAAGGAGTTTTTTTTAATTTATTGGACTCATAGCAGTACAGTTTAAAAAAAAAACAACACTACTTGTTTTCACCACTATCATGATATTATTCTACAGTATATATCTGGATTCTAATAATTAAAACCCAAGTTTGACAGCTGTCCTGCAGAACAGTCCTACCATCACATTTGTAGTGAAATAGGAGTGAAAGAATTAAGATATTAATTCGAATATTAATTCTGGTTTAAAAGTAAAAATAATTTTCTCAGCTACTCTGTAAAGTTAAACAGATCAGATTGACCTAATCAATATAGAACATGATGACGAGGCTAAAGTAAACAGAAGGCCTTGTGTCCACAAGCCCAGCACAGTTTGTACAGCTGACAGGGATTTCTCTTAGACTCAAGAAACCATAATGCTGAATAATATTTGTGTGACATGACATGACCAAATATTCTGAATGTTCTAACCTTAACTGGACGACAATGTCAAAAGATTAATTAATAATTTTGGCATATCCCATAGTGATGAAATGTGTAGAAATTTCCTAATTTTATGCTATAAAAAGATGGCTCTGAAAATGTATTGTCATTCAGTGATTATTGGCTTGTTAAAGCGTCCCTGAATCTGTTTGGCCAAATAATAATAAATCTCTTATCTGTCTTAGCTGGAATGTGGGTTTGTCTCATTTTCATTCCATAACATTTTGGCGAACTCTGCCAGGGACTGTCTTGACAAAAAGTAGGCGCCATTGTCGCTCCAGATGGCTGTTCCTGATGGGATAAAATGATGCCTCTCCAGGGATAACCTAAATGCCGGCATAGTAGACCTTTTGATCTACTCTGGGAAATCAGTGAAGAGGCGGCGAGTAACTATCAGAGAAACAGACCAGTCAAAGGATCCAGAAGGCTAAGACAGATGGAGAACTCTCCAGGAGCTGGAGCTGGATTTTCAAAGCCTGCAGGCAAGTATAAAATTGTATGAAACTGTGTGAAGTATACTTGTGTGTGCCCACTCATTTGAGGAGTGGAAGTGGAGCTTAATTACCTCCAAGAGGACGGGACGGCGATTCCTGAGTCCTTAATGAACCACAGGCGGTAACCCGGTGTTCCTGGAAAAATCAGGGTGGCGAACCTGATTTTTGTGTGTGTAAAATTTATATTGTGTGGGTGGTTAAACCATCGCATTCCCTGATGTTAGCCCTTGATTTTTCAGGTACCCCAGGCCGGTGGTAGTGTTTAGTTTAGAATGGGTGGTGGTAGTAGCATTCCAAGAATGCCACTACGGTTTTTCCTTGAGAACTTTGAGGTATTTACACCAGAGACACATGAACCCCCTTTAACAAAATTTGAGTTAAGAAAGTTTTGTGAATATGAATGGCCCAGTTTCCAAGTAGGGTGGCCTCTGGAAGGCTCCTTAGATTTGGGTCTTATAAATAGAGTATTTCAAAGGATAGCGCAGAATAAACATTGGGGTCAGTATTCCTGCATATCCACATGGCAAGCTGTAGTTGCAGAAAGCCGTGAACCCCCCCCCCCCCCGGCTAAGGAAATGCCAGGCTGGATGTGTAAAAGCATATTTAATGAAGGAAAAGAAGTCCAAAGATAAGAAATCTAAATTAGGAAGGAAAGTGGTCAAAATGCCCAATACCCCAAAAGTAGAGTGGCAGACAGAAGAAAAATTGAAAATTTTAAGCAGAAATGAAGAAGATGAAATTCTGTTTCAAAGACCTCCACCTTGTGTCATGCCAAAATCAGCGCCACAAGATGGCCAAGTTCCATGCATTTATCCAGACTTTGCATTAGCAAGCACAGGAAGATTTCAAACCCTTGATAGAAACATGGTTTTTTCAACCACAGAAAAACCAAAAGGGTAACTGAAATCTTGAAAGATGTAATTGAAGAGGGAGAAATAAAATTCAAAAGGTACAGTCAACCTTCTCGCTATAACAATAAAATGGGTAGAGAACCTCCTCCAAACACAGCAGCAACAGCATATTTCTCACCGATAACCAAAGGAAGAAAGGAGGTCATTGCCCCATTAAGAGAAAATGGTAACCAGCCATATGAGGGAAGATGATGAACCAGTAACTTAGTCAATCTTCCAATATGTGCCATTTACCACAACAGACTTGTTAAATTGGAAACAGCATTATGGACCTTTTAGTACCAAGCCGAATGAGGTGATTGAACTAATTGAGACAATAGTCCAAACACATGACCCTACATGGAGTGATATGCGGCAAATAATAAATATGCTCCTTAATATGAAAGAAAAGGAAAAATTCAAACTGGCAAAAGACAAAATACTCTGTAGAAATTTCCCAGACGCAGATCAGACTGTAGTGCGTATGGCAGCAGCCGCTGAACAAAATCCAAATTGGGATCCTAATGATCCAACACACAGGACAAGTCTTCAACAGTACAGATATTTGATTTTGGAAAGCTTAAAGGAAGCAGCAAAAGGTCCTGTCAATTTTAGCAAACCTGCTAATATAATTTAAGAGAAACAAGAATCCCCTGAAAGTTTCTTGGCCAGATTAATAGAGGCATATAAAGTAAATACAGGAATAAATATGGAAGATCCTGAAAACCGCCAGATGTTAAATGAGAGATTCATTATTCAGAGTGCACCAGATATAAGAAAGAAATTACAAAAGCTGGAAGGAGCATTGGGAAAGAACACAAGTGAGCTGGTGCAAATAGTGAGGAAGGTCTACCTTGCTTTGGGAAGAGGCAAAGGAACACTTGATTACAATCAGTGTGCTTACTGCAAGCAAGAGGGCCACTGGCAGAGGAATTGTCCCAAGAGAGGAATGGGAAAAATACACCCGTTTGGCAGAGGAAGTTATGGAGAGAGACAAGAAGAACATGATGAATTGGCTGAGATGGAATGGGATGACTGAAGAAACCAGAGGAATTTGGGAAATCCCAGAAAAAGAAAAAAAAGAAAAAACAAAAACAAAAAAAACAGCTGAGCACTTGATAGCTAACCCCAAGAACAGGAACAAATAAAAGGGGGGTGCTAGAAGACCAGGGATTCTATTGATTTTGAATCCCTAGCTTTGCTCTATTAGCAAAGCCTCTTTAAGTCTCCACAAGAGGAGCTGAAACCGATCATTTTGAGTGGAGTGATCAGCAACAAGAAGCTTTTGAAAAGTTAAAAAGAAGCACTTATGTCAGCCCCAAGCTTTAAGGGTACTAGATTTGTCCCAACTTTTCAGGCAGTATGTGAAAGTATGCAGAAGTAAAAGTGTAGATGTCAGAGGCCAGTTGCCTAACTCCAAAGGAACTAGATGGCCCTGCACAAGAAGAAAGTTTACTTTTTCTGCAGACGTACAAGTAAATACTGGCCATGCCCTCCAGATGATTTGGAAAATAAGGGACATTTATGGATTAGTAATCAAAGACTGATCAAAGCTGCCGAGAATGCCTAATTCCCTTGCAATTAATCAGAAAACAGAAGACACAGTGGCAAAAGGAACAGAAGGGCAGAAGCAAAGCAAAGAACAGCTATGTTAAAATAAGCCAAAACAAATACAGGAGTTGTATTTGATTAAAGAATTTGAGGACTTAAAAGTACAACACAACCGTACTTACACGAAAATAAAAGAAAAAGCCAGTAAGGAAATACTTACTTAAAAGTAGTAAGGCTTAGTGGAACCATCCTTGTTCATTTAATCCACAGTTAGGGGAAAAGGTTGAGAAAGCAAGTGGGATTGTTGAAAGCATGTAATTACGGAATTGTATGAAAGTAAATCAGAAAGTCCAGGTTTTAGCCAATGACAATGTATGATATGAAAACTCCCCTCTGTACAAAGTAATGTATTTTCACCATTTGAATTTCTGTCTAAACACATAGAGATGGCCAGATCTGGCCCACATAGAAGGGGAACGGAAGTTAGGAAATTATTAACTCAGTCACTGCAGTATAAATCAATACGTGAATCAAGGTACAGCAAGTTTGGTCTATCATTAAACATTGAAAAGATGAATCATTGAAACCAAAATGAAAAGAACTGTATACTGTTGGTAGTATTTTTTTCTCTTGCAGTTAAAAACCCTGGAAGGATTAAAATGCATAGATTTTACTTAAATAGACATTGCAAGAAAGAAGATGGCAACTTGGTGTGAGGCACAAACTGGGAGCTGCCTAAAATGCCCAGTTGAAACTTGAGGAATCTGCAATCAACATGATAGAAATGTTTATTTATTGCAATAAAGTGTGAAAAGTTATTAAAAATAATAATTTTCAAGAAATCAGGAGGGAATGAAATAGGAGTGAAAGAATTAAGATATTAATTCTAATATTAATTCTGGTTTAAAAGTTGTTGTGTACTGAATGTAGTGTGTTGAATGTATTTGTAACCACATGAATGGGTACAGGTAACACTGTAACCTTCTGTATGAGGACGCGAGCTAGTGGCCACCGGGGGCAATAGCGAGCACCCAGCTCACATGGTTCACATTACTCAAATGCCTTCAGCCGCGCGGGAAAGATTCCCGCGCTCACCTCACCTGGACAAGAAGGGCGTGACCAAGGATGACGTCACTTGGACAGCAGCCAATGCCTGTCGAAGAGCCAGATTCAATTAGATAGCCACCGTATAAAAAGAGCTGTTTGTCCGCCATTACCACATGTTCGTACTGTACACTATGCAATAAAGATGTGTTAGGCTAGCTTACAGCCGTTTCCATTGTCTTGATTCCCAAACACCAAATTGGCGACGAAGGTGGGATCATGGATTCCCACGGGGACAAGACAATATCACAGAAGCCAGTTTTCGACGTGACCCATCCCGAGCGATTGGACTGGTTTGAAATGCATTTCAAGAGTACGGTGGCGTATGCGGGCATCACCGACGCTGGGAAGAAGAAGGGTCTTCTCATCACGATGCTCGGGTTCCACGCCGTGCAAGCACTGATGGATCTGGTGGCACCACGAGAGGTGGACCAGGTTTCGGTGACGGAAATTCTGGGGGTTCTGCGGAATCATTTCAAGCCCAAAGTATCCTTCTTCTCTGCCAGGGCCATTTTCGCGAGGAGGGACCAAAAGCCGGGTGAGTCAATATCCGAGTATGCAGCGGCCCTCCGCGTTTTGGCGACCCCATGCGAATGGCGGGAAATTCTAGACGTGGCCCTAAGGGATAGGATGCTCTGCGGGATGAGAGACGGGGAGACCCAGAGGAAACTCATGAACCGAGGCCACGACCTCACTTTTAAAGAGGTACTACAAGAGGCTCTAGCAGCTGAATCCACGTGGGCCGGGTACAAGCTTCTCAAGGCAAAGCCCCCACCAGTCGAGGCAGCTGCATCCGCCGTCCAGGCGGCCTGGAGGGCGACCCCTGCCCCACGCTCGCCCACATCTTCAGAGGCTTCTGCCACCCCAGACTCCAGCGAAGATGAGGGGGTCCGGAAGGTCAGGAAAGGGCTGAGCGAGAAGAAGGGGAAGGGGGAGGGGCGCTGCGATGGATGCGGAGCGTCCCACGAGAGGAGCAAATGTCCATTCCGGAAAGCTGAGTGCCACAACTGTGGGCGGAAGGGCCACATCGCCAGGGTCTGCAAGCAACGCCGGAAAGAGAGTAAGCGCGCCTCGAGCAGCCGGGATGGCGTCGGCAGAGTCGGTGATGGCGGCGACGACCCAGAGGGGAACCACGTGTGCCTGCGAGTGCACGCGGAAGACGACGTGGCCGTCCACAGCGTGCCTCTAGGGCAACCACGTTTTTATGCTGAGGTACTGTTGCAAGGGGTCCCTGTTAAGATGGAGATAGACTCGGGGTCTGTTTACTCCCTCATTTCCCATAAGGAATTTTTGCGGATTCCCCCCAAGGAGCGACCCAAACTCAAGGAGATGGGGGCGAACTTAAAAGATGTGCAGGGAAATGCGATTCCAGTATTGGGGATTGGGGACTTTGAGACACGGTACAAGGGACTCCGAAGGAAACTCCCCCTGGTAGTTCTAAAAAATGGGGGGTGTAATCTCTTGGGGACACAATGGTTCAAACCCCTGGACATCTTCATAGGCGGCGTCCATGCCATCGGGGGGAATGAGATTCAGGCAGTGTGCAACGCACACGCAGAGGTATTCAAGAAGGGACTCGGAAAGTACAAGGGGCCCCCAGTTTCCTTCGACCTGGACCCGGAGGTCTGCCC
Source organism: Bradypodion pumilum (assembly GCA_035047305.1). NCBI lineage: Eukaryota > Metazoa > Chordata > Lepidosauria > Squamata > Chamaeleonidae > Bradypodion > Bradypodion pumilum. The sequence continues at coordinate 265,769,086 of JAWDJD010000001.1, read as the reverse complement.
AATGAGACTAAAACCACGTCGGGTTCCATTCGCCCTCAAGGACAAAATTGAGGCGGAACTGGACAAATTAGTGGGGCAAGGGATTTTAGTGCCGGTGGACTCTGCAGAGTGGGAGACTCCTATTGTTACAGTATTGAAAGCAAATGGGGAAGTGCGAATTTGCGCTGACTACAAGTGTACAATTAACAAGGCGATCCGCCCTAATGCCTATCCGGTGCCGGTAGTTAGCCATCTACTGGCCACTTTACATGGGGGAAATGTTTTTGCTAAACTAGATCTGGCGCAGGCGTACCAGCAGCTTCCAGTAACCCCAGCCACAGCTGCTGCACAGACCATTGTAACTCACAAGGGGGCATTCAAGGTGACGCGCCTACAGTTTGGCGTGAACTCGGCGCCGGGGTTGTTTCAGTCTCTTGTGGAACGTTTGTTAAAGAAATTACCGGGGGTCTTGCCATTTTTCGATGATATATTGATATCTGGGGAGAGCGAAGCAGAACTGGCCCAGAGACTAGATAAGGTCCTCACAGCCTTCGAATCTGCGGGGTTGAGGTTGCGGAGGGACAAATGTGTGTTTCTGGCCAGGGAGGTGGAGTTTCTGGGGTTCCGCATAACTTCTGAGGGGGTGAAACCCGCTGAGTCCAAAGTCTCAGCCATTCGAAACGCTCCTCGCCCCACCGCGAAACCGGAGCTGCAGTCTTTCCTGGGGCTGCTGAATTTTTACCATTCCTTCCTGCCCAGGAAAGCGACGATTGCAGAGCCCCTGCATGGGCTGCTGAAGAAGGATGCGGTTTGGCGGTGGGGGGAGAAGCAGGAGCGGGCTTTCAGGGAACTCAAGCAACTCCTCTCCTCGGAGGCTATTCTAACCCATTTCGACCCAAAGAAGCCGGTAGTCTTGGTCTGCGACGCCTCACCAGTGGGGGTGGGGGCGGTCCTGTGCCACGTGCTAGAGGGGGGGCGAGAAGCCCCAGTTGCATTCTACTCGAGATCATTGTCCAAGGCAGAACGAAATTACGCCCAAACAGATAGGGAGGCTCTTGCCATTGTTGCGGGCACAAAGAAGTTCCATGATTTTCTGTATGGTCGCCCATTCACCATTGTCACCGATCACAAGCCGCTGTTGGGTATCTTCACCTCAGACAAGCCCACGCCACAGATCCTCTCCCCCAGGATGCTTAGGTGGGCGATTTTTCTGAATGCATACAGGGGGGCGTTAGAGTACCGTCCCGGGAAAGAGATAAGCCACGCGGACGCCCTTTCAAGGTCTCCTCTGCCCCACCTGGGGGACCCAAAGTGTGAGGTAGAACAGGATAGCCAAGTCCTCCTCATTGAAGCCCTAGATGCACCCCCCATTTTGCCCAAGGAAATTGCTGCCGAAACGGCCAAGGATAAAACGTTAGCCCTTGTGAGATCCTGGGTACAGAAGGGGTGGCCCGCAGCTTCCCCCGCAGACGAGTTTGCGGCATTTTTCAGGAAGAGGGTTGAGTTGTCCGCAGAAAGGGGGTGTCTGTTGTGGGGGGAGAGGGTGGTGGTCCCACAGGCATTAAGAGCAAGGGTGCTACGGCTTTTACATGTCAGCCACCCAGGGATTGTGCGCTCTAAGGCGCTGGCCAGAAGCTACTTCTGGTGGCCTCAGCTAGATGCAGACATTGAACACATGGTGAACACCTGCGAAAGTTGCCAGAGCTCTCGGCCTGAGGAGTCCCGCCTTCCACACAGAGAATGGGACACAGCTAGGGGACCGTGGTCCCGCCTCCACATAGACTTCGCAGGGCCATTCAGGGGTTCATTTTTTCTACTTGTGGTGGACGCATACTCCAAGTGGTTGGAGGTAATTCCAATGCGCAACACCTCATCAGCGGGGACTATAAAACAGCTGCGCAAACTGATATGCACGTTCGGGATACCTGACGTCATAATTAGTGACAATGCGAGTTGTTTCACGTCAGCCGAGTTCCAGGCGTTCTTAGAGTCCAACGCCATTCGGCACATTACCTCAGCCCCATTTCACCCTGCAACAAATGGCCAGGCGGAACGTCTGGTGCGCACAATGAAGGAAGGGCTGCGGCGCATGGGTCCCGGGGATCTGGACCGGCAGCTCTGCCAGTTTCTGTTGGCATATCGAGTGACGCCATTGGCGTCGGGATACTCTCCCGCGGAACTCCTCATGAAGAGGAAGTTACACTCATTATTAACTAGATTGGATCCCACCCGGGTCGAGGATAGAGGAAGAAATATTGAGCACAGCCCCACCAAAAATTTCCAGATAGGAGAGCCTGTTCATTGCAGAAACTACGCCACCACTGGGCCAGCATGGGTGCCGGGGGTAGTCATTAATCAAACAGGACCAGTCTCATTCTGTGTCGAGACCAACATGGGTCTCCTCTGGAGAAGGCATGCTGACCAACTTAGGCACCGAGTGATTGGGGGGCCGGACAGAGGGGATCATCAGCAACGCTCAGCGTTAGGGTTTTCCTCCACCCGTTTAGACCAAGGGGGAGAAAACGTAGGGCAACAGTCCCAAACAGGGGGGGGGGGAAGCTTAGGGTCAAACTCATATCCTTTTCATACGCCAGCTCTATCCAGTCCCTTGAAAGAGAGGAATGAGTTTGCCCCTGTAGTTCTACCCAGCCCCTCGAAGGAGGGAAATGAGTTTGCCACTGTTGCCCCTGAATTAGATTTTGAGTTATCAAACCGGGGGGGGGGGGGTTCGGAGTGTTCCCCCACCCATCCAAGCGAAGAGCGGGGTTTTTCTTTAGCCCCTAGTGCCCCCGGTTTGTCCACATCCACGTCGGGAACCCTTCCTCCCCCTTCTCCTGGCCATCCCAAGGCGGCAAGCCCGCGGCGAGTCACTAACGAATCATCCTCTCCAATTGCAGGACAAGAACCGGGAGGACACAGACGAGGGGGCATGGCCGAGTCAAGCATAACGGCCGCACGGCCAAAACGCACATGCAGGAAACCAGTTTGGTTAAGGGACTTTGTCCCATCTTAGGGGGGAGGGATGTTGTGTACTGAATGTAGTGTGTTGAATGTATTTGTAACCACATGAATGGGTACAGGTAACACTGTAACCTTCTGTATGAGGACGCGAGCTAGTGGCCACCGGGGGCAATAGCGAGCGCCCAGCTCACATGGTTCACATTACTCAAATGCCTTCAGCCGCGCGGGAAAGATTCCCGCGCTCACCTCACCTGGACAAGAAGGGCGTGACCAAGGATGACGTCACTTGGACAGCAGCCAATGCCTGTCGAAGAGCCAGATTCAATTAGATAGCCACCGTATAAAAAGAGCTGTTTGTCCACCATTACCACATGTTCGTACTTTACTCTATGCAATAAAGATGTGTTAGGCTAGCTTACAGCCGTTTCCATTGTCTTGATTTCCAAACACCAAAAAAGTAAAAATCATTTTCTCAGCTACTCTGTAAAGTTAAACAGATCAGATTGACCTAATCAATATAGAACATGATCATGAGGCTAAAGTAAACAGAAGGCCTTGTGTCCACAAGCCCAGCACAGTTTCTACAGCTGACAGGGATTTCTCTTAGACTCAAGAAACCATAATGCTGAATAATATTTGTGTGACATGACATGAACAAATATTCTGAATGTTCTAACCTGAACTGCACTACAATGTCAAAAGATTAATTAATAATTTTGGCTTATCCCATAGTGATGAAATGTGTAGAAATTTTCTAATTTTATGCTATAAAAAGATGGCTCTGAAAATGTATTGTCATTCAGGGATTATTGGCTTGTTAAAGCATTCCTGAATCTGTTTGGCCAAATTATAATAAATCTCTTATCTGTCTTAGCTGGAATGTGGGTTTGTCTCGTTTTCATTCCACAACAGTAGAACAATGCATAGGGTGGCAATCCACTCTGGTCCAGTCATTCCCAAGGAAAGTCTCAAATCTTTGAAAGGATGGGCAGAAACTCTTTTTAAAATGGGTAAAGAAGTTTCTGTTTAGGAGAGACTTCACTCCAGTATAGCTGAATGTGCACACCCTCATCCTCAACACCCAAAGGCTCTAATAAATAAGTATATCTTGACTTGGTGCTTCTTCGGTGTCTAGGCCAGATGTGAAACTGCCAAAATGAAGCCACCTTTTGGTGAGTTCATTCTGCAGTTCCTTTCGCCTGACCTAGTGTGAGAAAAAAACAGCTGGCAACACAAGGTTTCCCATTACCAGGGTATGCCTGATTATGCTTCAAAAATACCACAATTTTTGAGGAGACTCTTTCCCTCCAATTTCTCATCTTTTTGGAGCAGTAATAAATACTTAAAGTGAATGGGGTGATTTGTCATTTTCTCAAAATATCTAAAAGCAGGAAAACATACTTGGAAAAAATGCTTGCACTTCCTTTTAAATAGATTTGACCACCCCATTACCAAAGTTGATTAGAAAGATGACTGCTGTTTCCCTTGGCTATGATAAACTACCAAGGAAAGATCATAGCAACTGCTTCTGCCTGAGTTAGCTCTATAACAGTGCTATTTTGAAAGAATAAATAGTGGCAGATTGCCCCGTAGAGATTACTTCATCTTACTCTGCATCACATAGAGACTCCCAGGTGTGAAGGCACTCAGTCATCTACAGGGGAAGAGGAGCAAACAAGAAGTACAAATGGCATTGTTGCAAATGAAGCAACTTGATTAAAACTGAAAGGACATCTAGTTGCTCATGGACGGAGATGTGAAAAGAAGGTTCAATATGAGAAGTATGACTCAAGGAAAGTGTGAAGTAGGGAAGATAGGAAACTGAATGTTTGACATGGTATGAACAAACTGAACTGGAAAATGACATTTTTAGATGAAGAATTACAAAATGTTGTACTCTGGAAACAACAAACTTGGAAGAAATAGTGCAGCTCTAACGTTATACAAGAGGTAGTACAAGCAATTAGAGATGATAATACAGCATTTGACTGCTTGAAATCCTATGTTTAGCATGCTAAGTTGCACCTAGAGTAATTCTGTTGAATCAGTGGGGATTTTGTGACAACTCCTCTGTAATTTCCATGGATTCAATGAGCTTACTCTACTTGCAGCTTGTTACACTAAGTAACAGGAATTTGGCTACTGAATAATGTCAATCTCCCCCCCCCCCCTCTGGGAATAGTAGCTGACTTAGTCTAGGTTTCTAGTATATCAGAAAATAAACAAAACAAAAAATCAAAAACATTGTGGCACTTTAAAGACTAACAGTTGTATTTTAACGTTAGCTTTAGTAGATCAAGTCTAGTTTGTCAGACATAGGAGTGAGACTTCATGGCATCAATTTATACACATCAGGTACAAAGGTAAGTATAACATATCAATATGGCTTCTTACAACTGCTAATAGCAGAAGAATAATGTCAGACTTCATGAGAGGCCTGTTGACATAATAGTAATTCACATCTATGCTTCAACTACAGATGCTGAAAAAGAAGAAACTTTTAACGCAAATGTATAGGAGAAAAGTGACCACATCAAAACAGGATGTGTTGATAATCATGTGTGACAGGAATATAAAAATGGGAAATAAATCAGAAGAAAAATCATTGGTGATTTTGGCATGAGAATCAGAAAGGAAGCAGCAGACTGATGCTTAGAATTCTGTAAAGCCAGTTTTTAATATTTTTTTCGGGAAAAGCTTAGTCCAAGCAAAACAAATATGGTTGTACATATGTACATCACTAAATGAACAATCCAGAAGTCAAATAAATAATATACACAAAACTTTACATAAAGAGCACCTCGTTTAGAGACTAACTAACTTAAAGAGCAGAAATTTCTCTGAATGGTTGCCTTACTTAACAACTAAAACCAATCAAAAATTTGCTTACCAACTAAATCAGGGTTCACAATCCCCCCCCACCAGAAGTCACAATTGGTCACTTACAATGGTGTTTCACTTAAAGAGCAAACTCGCTTAAAGAGCAATCCGATGGAACACATTATGCTCTTTAAGTGAGGTACCACTGTAATGAGAAGCAGGAAAAAAGACAAAGAATGTATGTGGTACAGACCATGTGCTATAGATTTTTGGTTAAAAAAATATCTCTAGGAATTTGGTTATTTTTAGTTGGTGAAGCATAAGGCAAGAAAACAACAACAACAATTACTATCTTTAATTACATTCTGAAGAATAACAGGAGTAAAAAGGAGTAAATGCAGGCTCCAGTCTTCAATCCAAGCAGTCCTGCTGCTTGGAGAATGGTCTGAGTAAAAAAGGAAACTATCAAAACAATAGAAGAATAAACAAACAGGAAGAGAGGGAAAGGACTTCTCTCAAATATCAGAGGTTAAGAAAGAATGTCCAATTATGTTAGTGGCAAAGATCAATCATATTAGGTTGTAAAACCTACCTCCCACTAATACTCAGTGTTGATACATGTGATACTGCTACAATCCCAACACTGTAAACCATTATTATTAACAATACAATAAAGGAGCCTTATTCGGGCATCTCCTGAGCGGATTTTCTCCAGCATAAATCCTTTCAACCCAAAGTAATTTCTGACAGAAAATAATTATTATAACATTTCAATAAAGCTGAAGAAGAATATTAGAACAATCACAATGGTAAAATATAATTTAAATGACATTCCTGAAGGATTTAAAGGCTATTTAAAGAACATTTTTTGTAATCTCAGTTGGTCATGAAACAGAGTTTAAAAAGTCTATTTCTGTTGTCCACTATCCCCCAAAATGAAAAAAAAAAGCTGCAAGGAATGGCTAACGAAACTCTTAAAGATGTTAACTACAGATGAGGAACAAAAGGAAAAGGAAACAGAAAGTGGTTCAGAATCTTAAAGGCAAATTTCAGTGGCTTGCGCACAGGGACAAAGGGAACTATTGAAATAGTCAGTTCAAAGAAATAGAACAATAAAAAAGAAAAGTAGAACATCTGTTCTATAAGAACCTAGAAATCAAAGGGAAATATCAATTTAAATTAGGGGTGTGAAAAGATCAATAAAGTAAAATGTTATCATATTAGGATAACACAAAGAGAAAAAAACAACATAATAAAAACTTTTTTAAAAAGATGAAAGTATGATGAGATTCCTTCAAAGAAAAAATAATTTCATGAAGAACTAGGCACATTTAGAAAGTGAAGCAAAACCTGTGATAAAATGGAATAAATAACCATGTATAGACAGGATACCAGCTGGCGAACAACAACACATGGTGTGAATGTGGAGAGACACAGTCTGGCCCATTTGCTGGTCTGCCGATTGCTGCCAGAGACATGCACCAATGAGGACTTGCATTTGGGCAATGACAAAGTGAAGAAAGTGGCTTCATTTTGGCAGTCCAGGGTTTGATTAGGACATGAAAGAAGAAGAATATCATGATAAAGATCTGAGTCTATTAAGATTGCTCACACCCCTCTAATCCCCCCCACACACACACACAGAAACCAACAGACATGGAAAACAAAAGAATAGCCCACACACTTGAAACATTCAATAGCCGTTCCATTCTTGAAGAAACATACAGATTGTAATAACTGTGGAACCATTGCAAGGATTTCCCATGCAAGCAAAGTGATACTCTTTTCGTAGATGGAGTGAGAAATGTAGAAGGGACCAGATGCTGCAAATATATGTTGGCCACAGAGAGCTACCAGAGGTGCAGGCTGGGTTCAGAAGAGGCAGGGGGACTAGAGACCACATTGCCAAGATATGTTGGATCATGGAGAAAACAAAGGAATATCAGAAACAAGTCTACTTCTGTTTCATTGACTACACCAAGGCCTTTGACTGTGTGGACCACAACAAAATGTGGCAAGTAATTAAAGAGATTGGAAAACCAGTACACCTTATATGCCTCATGAGAAATCTGTACAAGAAGCAACAGTTAGGACAGGCAACGGAATGACGGAGTGGTTTGCAATAGGAAAAGGAGTAAGACAAGACTGCACTTTATTACCCTGATTATTCAACTTATACGCAGAGCACATAATGCACAACGCAGAGATGGAGGAATCATGAAGGAATCAGGGCCACTGGGGGCCGGAGGAGGACTGATCAAGTAACGACACGAGGCAAACGGAGCGAGATCAGATCAGTACTTTATTGAGAAAAGGCAACATCATTTATAGGGAAAAAAGTGCAACGGTGGCAGAACCGTCATCTGACAGGAAAGTTACCTCACCCACGTACCCGGGTTAATGGGGAACACCTCAAAGGGAAGTTGATTAACTGGGGCAAACATGGACTTAGGAGTCCCATTGTCCAGGGATTAGGCAGGGGCAAACATAGCCCTTATTTGCACCGGGCATAACCTTGGGTAAGAGATGAGTCATTACTCTAATGGGTAACTGGGGTCAGCGAGATGAGCTCCTCGCAGAATCGCTGGTCAGGCAATAAGCAGCCGGATTAATCCCTACCATTAATCTCCCCCCTTGCTCGCCGACAAAGGCCAGAGGCCAGGAGTCTGCTCACTGGTTTAACCTCTGCCAGAGGCCACCGATGCCCAACCGGACATGCGGAATCCTCATCTCCCCTTTCTGTTTAATTTAAGAGCCTGGCCGGCGATCCCGCGCAAAAGCGGCATCAGCTGTTGGGCGTGAATGACGTCACGGAGTTCCTCTTTGGGGCGGCACTTAGAGATCAGCGAGGGAATGCACTGAGCAAGGCAACAAACCGTGATGCCTAGTATGGCTATCCCCACCACTACCTTAAGCACCGTTTGCAGCCACCCCCAGGGAATCCACGACCACATCCAATTCCACAGGGAACTCCACCAAGCTCCCCACGCGGAGCCTTCTGTAATGCCTGCAACTATGGTGTGGAGGTTCGTGATCTGGCTTTGGATCTTACGGGAGTTATCAGTAAGATTGAAACAACACATTCCATGAAAAGATTCGCAACCCAGGTGGTGCAGCAAGAGGAGGTAGTCGATAGCCGCTCGATTGTCAAGAACAGCATGGCGAAGTTCCGCCTGCTCCTGATTGAGGAGCGCTATCGCTGTGGAGGTATGGTTAATGGCTTTGGCCAAGCCGCAAGCCAAGCGGCCAATCCTCCATGCGTTGCCGACGGCCAAGCCTGGCACGCCGACAAGGCTGACTGCTAGAGATACATACTCAGCGGGACTCATTACCCTAAAGCTGCTGTCACAAGAGCTGTCTAACTGGGTTGTGCGCGTGTGTCGTATGAGTGGGGAAATATCAACATTTGGCACATTTGTGTCATTTACACTTGGGGCAATCATGTCCTTGGTAGGAAGTAACAGTGTCAAACGACTGATACAACACATTGAGTCCGACAGGTTCGCAGGGATATAGTTCCATATGTACTGGTTGCAGGTGAAGAACCACCCTGAGGGTAGGGTGACATGAGCGTACAGTGAAATGAGTGTCTCTGGTTTATTACAAGTCCAGTTGCCGCTGCCGGGGTCAAGGCAGCGGCGCCGAGTCTGACCGCCTGAGGTGCAGCCGGTTATTCGGGTACAAGCAGCGTCCGGGCTGATCGCCACTCGAGGGGTATGAAGAGTGGCGGCGTCAGCCGGCAAGGTTGACGCAAGTCACAATCCCCCCCAGCGTGCATATGCTGAGAAGGTGGTAGGAGTGTGTGGGCCAAAGAACGCCTTCAACAACCAGTCGCCATCCTTGGTGTGCGCGTCCAGAGTGTGGCACACGGGGATGAGACAGGTGCTGAGGATAGATGCAGAACCAATGTCCTGCTGTAGGCAAAAATCGGACTGGTTGACGAGACCCGCCAACCTTTCCCACAAGTTGTACCGCATCCGTGCTGAGAGGTCTTCACCAGGCGGCAAGCCGTTGGCCTGAAGTGAAGCGGCCTGAACGCCTCCCCCCAAAAGCAGGAGGAGGGCCAGGATGATGGTGTAGACCACAGAATTGATGTGAATCTGGGCAAAGACAGCTGCAACGAAGTTCTCCGGCGTCGGCTCCTTCCCCTCGCGTTGGAGGGCGTCCCGGGCCTCACAGCAAAGGGTCTTGACCATCCCCCAGGTGATCCTCTGTGCCGGGGTCCGCAGCCGCTGCGTCTCCCGGTGGGTCTCCTCGACCAGAGTGAGGTCCTCCATCTCCGGGATCGGACTCGGGTCGGTCTGGGTCCACGCCATGAGGTTCCAAGTGAGGCTTGACGCACCAGGCTGGAATCCAAACGACACCTGTAGGAGACATAACTGCAGCATACCCTCTTCCCCAGGTTATGAGCGGCACCGGGCCCCTCCAAGAAGGGTCTGGTGGCACTCGGTACCGGACCATAGGTCGCGGGAGAGCTTCCGAACGGCGGAAGTGCCTCTCCTGCGGCGTGCAATCCGAAAAAACATTAAGGTGATTGTAAGTGAACAATACCTTGTTGAGACACATCTGTGCCTCTCCCTGTGACTTGGGGAGGGCTGGTGGCTCCCCCCTTTCTGTTTGTTTGTCAATATAGGACTTTAGCGTCCGATTGACCCGCTCTACAATCGCTTGCCCTTGCGGACTGTAGGGAATTCCAAAAGTATGCTTGATGTCCCATGTTGCCATGAAGGCGGCTAACTGCCTAGAGCTGTAAGATGGCACGTTGTCTGTTTTCACGTGCTGTGGTTTGCCCATGGCAGCTATGCAGGAAAGGAGGTGCTGCTCCACCTGGGTCGCAGTTTCCCCCTTCTGCGCCGTAGCCCAGACGAACTGTGAAAAGGTGTCTATGCAGACATGCATGTATTGCCACCTCCCAAATTGTGGCACATGCGTGACATCCATCTGCCACACCTGATTAGCCTCTGTCCCTCGTGGGTTGACCCCCCACGAGGGCCCCCCCGGTGCCCCTGCACAATGCTGGCAAGAGCGAACTATGCCTTGGGCTTGAGAAAGTGGCAGATTGAACTGTCTGGTGAGTGCCTTGGCGTTTTGGTGAAAAAAGGCATGACTTTGGATTGGAGTAGTAAAAACTCCCAAAACTGAACGCTGCTGAATTTCCTTTGCGGCCGTGTCCGCTCTGCTATTGCCCGCGGAAATCGGACCCGGTAGGTCTTGGTGACTTTGAATGTGGGCGATATAGAGCGGCTCCGTGCGGTTTCGCAGGTGAAATTGAGCGGTGAGAAACAGACTAAGCAAATTTTTGTCTATCGCGGGAGTGATGTAAGCCCCCGGTAGACTGTGAAGCAAATTCCTTACATACAGACTGTCAGTAATGATATTTAACCGTTCTTTGGCGAAGGTGCGCAAGGCAAGGTTCACGGCCGCCAACTCCGCCCGCTGAGCGGACTTCTGTGGAAGGGTTAACAGCGTGTGCCAAGCTTCGCCCTCCTGCCAGGTCGGAACACCATAGGTGCGACCGCCATCAGAGAAAACTGTTCTGGCCCCCTGAAGCGGGACCAGCGAGAGCAATTCGAACAAGCTGACTGTTCCTGTTTGCAGTGAGACGAGTCTGGGGTCTTTGGGCAAATGATATGCTAAACTGCCGGTGAAACCTTCCAAAGCTATCGGGAGCGAGTCACCCAGCTGCATCAGCTGATGAATTTGTTCCTTGGTAAACGGAACCACAATTTTGGCCAAATCATTTCCTGAAATGTCCCTAGCTCTCAGCCTGCCGCGGTAGATCACCGCGGAAACCAGCTCTTGGGGCGGAACGATGTTCCGTGAAGATGTATTAGGCAAGTAGACCCATTCCACAATTTTCGCTCCCTTCTCTGAGTCTACTCCTAGCGCCCCAGTGAACATGGATCCTGACCGTACGATGTACAAATTCAGGATCGGGGCATATGGCCCCTGGGCGATCCTATCCACCCACCTCTGGCTGAGAACCTGGTTCACTTTTTCGAGTGCCAAGCGCGCGTCTCGAGAGATTTTTATCCGGTCTGCCGGCTGCTTACCTAAAGTTAGCAGCGAGAAGAGCGGTTTTAGAAGATCCGTATCCAATCGGAAATACGGTCTGGCCCAATTAATGTTTCCTAAGATCTGCTGTAATTCTACGAGGGTGACCGAGTCCTGTAGGTTTATCTGAGGCAAAACTGGCGCTGCAAAGGAGCGGAGAAGCCGATGACCCAAGTATGAGAAGGGCTCGGACTTCTGCACCTTTTCCGGGGCAATGAGTAGACCTTTGTCCCCCAGGCTGGCCTGGAGGTCTGAAAACATTTCGCTGCCAAGCTGCGGCAACGCTACTAAAATATCATCCATGAAGTGACAAACAATAGCTTGTGGGTAAAGGCCTCGAAACTTTGCCAGTGCGCCGTGAACATATATTTGACACAGGGTGGGCGAATTGAGCATGCCCTGTGGCAAAAATTTCCACGCGTAACGGAGCGTGGGCTCACTGTGGTTCACGACCGGCACCGTAAAGGCAAACCTCTCCCGGTCCCTGGGGTCTAAGGGGATTGTATAAAAGCAATCCTTGAGATCTACGACTAGAATCTCCCACCCCTCGGGAATCATATTAGGATTAGGGATGCCGCATTGGAGCGGACCCATCGGCTGAATACATCTATTGATCTCCCTGAGATCGTGGAGGAGTCGCCACTTCCCCGACTTCTTCTTAATCACAAAAATTGGCGAGTTCCAAGGACTCGTGGACTGTTCTATATGTCCTGCGTCTAGCTGTTCTTTCACTAGCTGCTTGAGAGCAACTAATTTCTCTCCCACTACCGGCCATTGTTCTACCCAGACCGGAGTATCGGTGAGCCATTTAAGTGGCAACGCCATTACCCGAAGGTAAGGGTGGCACCGTACTGCTGGAGAATGTCTCGCCCCCAAAGATTGACGTGCACGTCAAGAATGTGCGGCCGAATTACCGCTGTGCCCTCAGCCTTTGGGATTGTGACTTCCACCCAGTCTCGGCTCCTAAACGCTTCCTGAACTCCACCTACCACCCACACATCGGAGACCAGCTCAATGGCCCACTCCCTAGGCCACTGGCTCCTGCTTATCACCGACACATCCGCTCCGGTATCGAGTAACCCTGAGAACACTCTTTTGTTCAAAAATACCTCGATAACGGGGCGCTGTTTCCACTCAATGTTGGTCTCCACTGTCGCTAAGACCTGGTATCCTTGCACTGCCTCACTTGCGCTGTCACTGAGCCTTCCCTGGCTGCCTGCTGACGAGTGACAAGGAACCATGATCAGTTGTGCTAAGGTGTCTCCCTTGTGAATGGTTTGGGGCAGGTGTGTCCAAAGCTGAACCTGGAGAACGCCTGAAAGATTTGAGTCAATGACTCCTGGAATTATGAAAATTCTGCGTGCTCCAGCTACACTACGGGGCAAAACTAAGCCTAAAAAGCCTCTGGGCAGGGGTCCCATGTACTGGGAATCGACCAGATAGACTGTGCCTGGCAGGTCGCATGTAACGTCCGCCTGGCAAGTCAAGTCTAGCCCTGTACTACCCTTGGGGCTGGCCTGTGCCCTCGCAGTGCCTGGAATGTGCCTAGAATCTAGTCTAGTTCTGGGGAGTTCTGGATCTGGGTGAAGGAAGCCTCTGTTTGGACTGGGGCCAGAGACGTGCCCGGATTCCGGTTTCCCGAACTCGGACAAAACCTGGCCCAATGATAACCTTTCTTGCACTTCGGACAGAGGGTATTCGGAGCCTTGGAATGGCCGGACTTTTGTCTGCCTCCCTTGGATCGGCACTCCCTAGCGAAGTGGCCGACCTTGCCACAAGTGTGACATGCCCCTTTGGTCTTTCCATTAGGATGAGATCTTCTACCCCCTTGCACGGCTGCCACTAGCAGACCCATTTTATAGGAATCTGTGCCAACGTCAGCACATGCTCGGATCATGTCCGTTAAGGTCAAGTCAGGACGATTGCCTAGTGACTGCAAAACCTTACGGCAGTCCAAGTTGGCATTGTCCTTGGCTAGCTTAATCATGAGCTCTTGCTGGGCTTGCTCATTATCAATCTGCCTGGTGATTGCTTCTTCCAAGCGATTGATGAAGTCCATGTAGGGCTCCTGGGCTCCCTGCTTAATGGAGGTGTAATTTTTAGCCGCTTTGCCAGACGCTGGGACCTTGAAGTAGGCCCTAAAGGCTGCCTCGGCCGACATCTGTAGGGTGGCTAGAGGCAGGTTGATCTGAGCGTTGATTGACTCAAAGGCACCTGAACCATATAGCTGTTCAGCAATTACCGCGCCTCCCATCCTGGCGGCTCTGGCCTGAGCCTCGAGCCGATACTCGCTGTCCCAGATCATGTACTGGCTAGGGGTTAGCATCATCCTCATGACGGCTTTCCAGTCATGGGGAATCCACATGGTGGTCTCGCACGCCTGCTGAAGCGTGCCCCTGGTAAAACGGCTTTGGAGCCCTGTCTCTGAGATTGCTTTCTGCAAAGCCATGAGAAGCTTGTACGGGACTGGGGAATGGACGATTTGTTGAGCGCCTGTGAGCGCGTCCATCTCCATTCGGATTGGGCATATCTGTCTAAGCTCAGCTAGTTCTTCCGCTGACAATTCCCCCTTTTTGAGTTCTATCTCTGCTGTGCGCTGAAGGGCACTCTTCACGACTAGGGAGCTTGGAGCTGTCAGAGAAGCGCCTGCGCTTCTCATTCCTTGCATTCCTTCGGTGACGTCTGCAGCTGTCACCGTGGGAATGCTCCCTGCGCTACTATGCTGATAGCTGATTGACGGATAGAGTGCCGTGGGCGCAGTCGGCTCGACTGGCCTGCCTGATGACTTTTCTAACGGGGGTTCATTGGCCTCTATCCGGACTGGCTCGATCTGTTCTAAGAGCTTCCTACACTTCCTCCAAGTACGAACTATCCCTCCTGGAGCTTTGGGGGGCTGCTGAATGCAGTCTCCTATCTGATCCCAGAGCTGCAGGGTTAACGTACCTACTTCTGGGTAAAGTAGGCAGTGTTCCCTGAGGTACGCCAAAAGTCTCGCTAGTTCCCTGCTGTGAAATCGTAACTGAAATACCCTGGCCAGGATTCTGAACTCTTGCTCCCGAGTTCTTTGGCTAGCGGACGGACTTGGTCTATGAGAACAAGTCCCCATATTACCTGCGATGGTCCTCTGGAGTTTCCTCCTCGGGACGAAGATCGACGCGTCTTTGCAGGCAACAGGTTCGGGCGTCGGGTGTCTGGGGTAGACCTCGGAGCGTGGACCTTCTGCCACGGGCCCTCGGCGGCCTCTGCGCTGTCAGGGGCTCACAGCCTGCCCTGAGCGGAACACGTTTTTCCCTTTGCGCAAGCCTCCCCGAAAGCTGGGAGCAAGCTGTAGGAATGCCTCTTTGGAATGCCTCGCCGCTGGCCGTCTCTCTGTCCGGCTGGCTGCCGACCAGAGCGCCGCGCTGTCCTCCAAGCTGACAGGTCGCGGTTCAAGCGCAGAACCGGACCGCATGGATCGTTACTCGCGAGTAGACCTCTCCAGGGTCCCTTTACTCACGAGTAAATCACGTCGGGGTCACCAGATGAAGGAATCAGGGCCACTGGGGGCCGGAGGAGGACTGATCAAGTAACGACACGAGGCAAACGGAGCGAGATCAGATCAGTACTTTATTGAGAAAAGGCAACATCATTTATAGGGAAAAAAGCGCAACGGTGGCAGAACCGTCATCTGACAGGAAAGTTACCTCACCCACGTACCCGGGTTAATGGGGAACACCTCAAAGGGAAGTTGATTAACTGGGGCAAACATGGACTTAGGAGTCCCATTGTCCAGGGATTAGGCAGGGGCAAACATAGCCCTTATTTGCACCGGGTATAACCTTGGGTAAGAGATGAGTCATTACTCTAATGGGTAACTGGGGTCAGCGAGATGAGCTCCTCGCAGAATCGCTGGTCAGGCAATAAGCGGCCGGATTAATCCCTACCATTAATCTCCCCCCTTGCTCGCCGACAAAGGCCAGAGGCCAGGAGTCTGCTCACTGGTTTAACCTCTGCCAGAGGCCACCGATGCCCAACCGGGCACGCGGAATCCTCAGGAATCACAAGTTGGGATCAGAATTGCTGGGAGAAACATCAACAACTTGAGATACGCAGATGATACTACCCTAATGGCAGAAAGTGAGGAAGACCTAAAGAAGCTTCTGCTTAGATTGAAAGAAGAGAGTGCAAAAGCTGGTTTGAGACTCAATATCACGAAAACCAAGATAATGGCAACAGGCCCTGGAAAATAGATGGGGAAGAAGTAGAAGCAGTGACAGATTTTACTTTCCTAGGATCTAAATTCACTGCAGATGGGGATTGCAGTCATGAAATAAAAAGGCGACTGATTCTTGGTAGACAAGCTATGAGAAACCTGGGGAAAATAGTGAAAAGTAGAGACATCACCCACATAGTCAAAGCAATGGTATTCCCGGTGTTAATGTATGGTTGTGAGAGCTGGACCATAAGGAAAGCTGAGCGCAGAAGAATAGAAGCCTTTGAAATATGGTGTTGGAGGTGTGTTTTGAGAGTATCCTGGACAGCGAGGAGAACAAATAGGTCAATTTTAGAAAAAATCTACCTTGACTGCTCATTAGAAGGTCAAATAGTAAAGATGAAGTTGAAGTATTTTGGACATCAAATGAGAAGGGAGGAGTCACTTGAGAAGGCCTTGATGCTGGGAAAGGTGGAGGGCAAAAGAAGAAGGGTATGGTCAAAGATGAGATGGCTGGATGGTATTGTGAACACAATGGGCACAGGGCTGGGCGGGCTGAGGAGGATGGTGGAGGATAGAGGTACCTGGAGTGCAATGGTCCATGGGGTCACAAAGAGTCAGAGCTGACTGTGTGACTGAACAACAACAAAACATAACAGAAGTCTAAACTCCAACTGCAAGCTAAAATGGCTAAACTGAGGCTATTATACTTTGGACATACATTAGAAGACAACTGTCACTGCAAAAGAGCAATATGCTAAGAAATGTAGAAGGCAGTAAATATAGAGAATCATCTAATACAGTGTTTCACAAACTTTAGTTTTTGGACTTCAATTCCCAGAACCCTAAGTCAATTCCCCAAAGTACTGACAGGCTTCTGGGAATTGAAGTCTCCCTGCGGGGTGTGGGCCCCATTTTGGGAACCACTAATCTAATATGAAATGGCTTGACTCATTGAGGTACTATGGCCTTTAATTTGCAAGACCTGATCAAGGCTATTAATGCTAGGACCTTTCAGAAGCCATGAATGTGTTGTGTTGTTAAAAGTCAGAACAACATTATTACATGTAACAGTGACATTTTCAAGCATTAGAAAGTCCCCTGTCATAATTAACATTATTGGTATGTTTCAATGCTGGTCACCATCTCTGACATCACAGATTTTATAGAGGGAGTCATCAAGAGTTAATATCCTAAGGCCTATTCCTTGAGCAAAGAACAAAGGCTTCTTTAGGAAAATCATACTAAATTGTGTAATCTTTAGTATATGATTAATGACCAAAGAGAAGATTTACATGGTGTTGACTCAGTATTCTCTCTTTTCTCTCCACAGAGAGCGCTGTTCGGTGGTCGTTATACTAAACTTGGTCAATTCCCAGCTCAGCCAGATACTTGCTTGGTGGCATTGGGCAAATGCCTTCCTGTTAGTTCTAGGTCTTTTTCTGTGTCTATCAAGTGTTAACAATGTTTTCTTGCTATTCAGACTTTGTTGTGAGAGGGTGGATAGAAGAGAACAGTTCCTGAAAAAGAATGGTTGATGCAGATTTACTAATTCTATTTGAGGTCACTTTCATGGCAGCCACAATAGATACACTTTGCCTTATTTAAAAGCCCTTTTATCGAGCTCAGGTCATCTTGCTAGTTAGAATATTTCAAAATGAAATATTCCTCATAGTAAATCAATATTCAACACTTATTTTTACAGGAATAAATAAATAATTGCAGCCATTGTTTTGATAATAGGATGTATGGTAAGTACCATACCGTACTTACAAACAACAGATCCGCTATAACAACTATCACAAAAAGTATACAGCTTCCTGCTGCTACAGAACATATCTACTGTAATAAACTACTTCACTATAGCATTTGGGTGAACTAATGTTTGAAGGCAAATTGGAGTGAGGCGAGAATCACAGAGAAGTTTCTATACTCAGAGGACTCTATAGATAAGTAGTATTGAAACCATCACTTTCCCCTCCTGCCAAAAAATAAATCAATATCTTCTCATTACACCTCTTCTGCACCCTGAATCATCATCTATCAGAAAAGGTCCTTACCCAGACAAAATGCTGCCACTGTCCCTGTCAGTAGGCAACACTTTCAAGTATTTTTCTTAATTTTGTTTTCTGACTTGATGTTGTGTCCTAAAAGCCTGTACCTTTAAACAATGTACATATCCATGTGTATCCAATGTAGCCTTTTCTATGTGTAACATTGTAACCTCCAGCTGAATCACTGTAACCTTAATAGGACGCGAGCTAGTGACCACTAGATGGCAATAGCGAGCGTCCAAGCTCATTGGTCCAAGACTCACCTAGAACAACAGCGCGGGAAGATTCCCACCACTACCTTCACCTGGACAAGAAGGGCGTGACCTGCAATGATGTCACACCGCCTGTAGCCAATAGGCTATCAAGGAGCCACATTCAAATGTATAGCGACTGTATATATTGAGCTGTTCGTCCGCCATTACCTCATGTTCCCTCTGACCAGCATGTAATAAAGTTGTGTTAAGCCAGCTCTTCGGCTGTCCTGGTGTCTTTGGTCCCATACAGTAAATTGGCGACAAAGGTGGGATAATGGCTGCCCACGGGACCAAGACATACGCCGGTTTCGACATCAAGAAACCGCAAGATTGGGAACTCTTCGAAATGGACTTCCAAGGTGCGCTGGTGGAGTTCGAGGTGACGGACGAGGCAAAGAAGAGAGCCATCCTCACCAGAATGCTCGGGCACGACGGAAAGAGAGTACTGATTGACCTCATCGCACCCAAAAAGGCGGCTGAATTCAAGGCAAAAGAGCTCCTGACGGTGCTGAGAGACCATTTCTGGCCCTCGATAGCGATGTTTCCCGCTCGGAGCGCGTTTTGGAGGCGAGTCCAAGCGCCTGATGAGTCGGTCGCCGCTTTCGTAGCGGCCCTGCGCCTGGCTGCCGGCCCGTGCAAATGGGAGAATTTGGAAGTCACCCTCAGGGACTGCGTGCTATGCGGCCTGAAGGACGCCGAGATTCAGCGCACACTAATGAATCAGGAACCGCCCCCCACGTTGCAGGAGGTCCTGAAAGCGGCACAGGCCGCGGAAGCCACGAAGGCAGGGGTGCAAGAGCTCCAGGACTGGCGGCCGAAGGCCGACAAAGCAGAGAGTTCGGTGCACGCAGCCCGGCGAACTTCGAAATCGTCCGCCGAAAGCAGCGACGACGAGGACGTCCGGAGGGTCCGAAAGGAGGGCCGGCGTTGCGACGGCTGCGGGGCGGCTCACGACCGTGCCAGGTGTCCATTCCGAAAGGCCGAGTGCCACAACTGCGGGCGACGCAGGCACATAGCCAAAGTCTGCAGACAACGACGAAAGGACCGGAGGAGCTCGCCCGACCGCCCAGCGAGGGACCGGAGGAGCTCGCCCGACCGCCCATCGAGGCCAGACCGCTCGACGAGACTAAAGGATGGCGTCCGGCCCACGTGGAAGCAGGACGGCGTGGGCCGCATCTCCGACGACAGCGACGATGACGCCCCGGTTTTCAGCGTGTCCATGGGACACCCCCGTTACTTTGTTGAGGTACTGGTGCAAGGGGCCCCTGTTAGGATGGAGATTGACTCTGGCTCCTCTTACTCCATTATTTCCCAGAGGGAGTTTTTGAGAATTGCCCCTCGCGTACGGCCCAAGCTCAAAGTGTTGAGGTCCACGCTTCGGGACGTGCAAGGGAACAGTATCCCGGTGTTGGGGGTTGGGAATTTCCAGGTTCAGTACAAGCGGCACGCCGCGGAACTCCCCCTAGTCGTTCTTAAGGGAGGTAATTGCAGCCTCCTCGGGACTCAATGGTTTCAGCCCCTGGGTCTGTTCATTGGGGGGGTGCACACCGTTGCGTCTGACCCGATACAGGAGGTGTGCGACGCGCACCCCGAAGTCTTCAAGAAGGGACTTGGGAAATTCATTGGACCCCCAGTAACGTTCGACCTGGACCCGGAGGTCCGCCCAATCAGACTTAAACCGTGCAGGGTGCCTTTTGCACTCAAGGACAAAATAGAGGCGGAACTGGACAAATTAGTGGGCCAGGGGATTCTTGTTCCTGTTGATTCCGCGGAGTGGGAAACTCCAATTGTCACAGCATTGAAGGCCAATGGGGAGGTTCGCATTTGCACCGATTATAAGTGCACCATTAATAAGGCAATCCACCCTAATGCCTACCCGGTGCCGGTGGTCAGCCATTTGCTAGCCAGGTTACATGGGGGAAAGTGTTTCGCTAAGCTCGACCTGGCACAGGCCTATCAGCAACTCATGGTAACCCTTGCCGCAGCTGCTGCACAGACCATAATCACGCATAAGGGGGCGTTCCAGGTGACGCGCCTCCAATTTGGCGTGAACTCGGCGCCTGGAATTTTCCAGTCGCTCGTGGAATGCCTCCTCAAAGGGCTGGACGGCGTTTTACCATATTTTGATGACGTATTGATAACGGGGGAGTGAGGTTGAGTTGCCTAAAAGGCTAAACAAGGTCCTGGCGGCATTCGAACGGGCGGGGTTGAGGTTGCGAAAAGACAAATGTGTCTTCTTCGCGAAGGAGGTTGAGTTCTTAGGGTTCCGAGTAACACCCGAGGGGATCAAACCGTCCAAATCCAAGGTTGCCACCATCAAGAAAGCCCCTCGCCCCACATCCAAGCCCGAGTTGCAGTCGTTCCTAGGGCTCTTAAATTTCTACCACTCCTTCCTTCCACGGAAGGCTGCGGTGGCTGAGCCGCTTCACAAGTTGCTCAAGAAAGATGCGGCATGGATGTGGGGCGATGACCAGGAGAGGGCATTCACGGAACTGAAACAACTCCTGGCGTCTGATGCCATTCTGACCCATTTCGACCCCAAACGGCCGGTGGTACTGATCTGTGATGCATCCCCGGTGGGGGTGGGGGCAGTGTTATGCCACGTGTTGGAAAACGGGAGGGAGGCCTCAATAGCGTTCTACTCCAGGTCCCTGTCCCAAGCAGAGAGAAACTACGCCCAAACAGACCGGGAGGCACTGGCGATAGTTGCAGGGACCAAAAAATTTCACGATTTTCTGTATGGCCGCCCCTTCACCATCGTGACTGACCACAATCCCCTACTAGGCATTTTTACCGCAAATAAGCCCACGCCACAGATCCTGTCCCCGAGAATGCTTAGGTGGGCCATTTTTCTCAACGCCTACCAGCACGCGTTGGTGTACCGGCCCGGGAAAGAGATCAGCCATGCGGACGCCCTATCGAGGTCCCCCCTCCCCCTGACGCCCAGCCAGGTGAGCAAGGGGGAGCGGGACCATCAGGTTCTCATGATAGAGGTGCTGGATTCGCCCCCCGTAGTGCCCGCCGACATTGCCACAGCGACAAGAAAGGACAAGACGTTGGCGGCGATTTGCTCCTGGTTACAGAAAGGGTGGCCGGCGTCTTCCCCAGCAGAGGAATTCGCCCCATTTTTTAGGAAGAAGCTGGAACTGTCCCTAGAGAGGGGGTGCCTCTTGTGGGGGCAGCGGGTGGTGGTCCCTACATCCCTTCGACCGCGGGTGCTTAAACTGCTGCACGTCAGCCACCCCGGAATCGTGCGCTCCAAAGCGCTGGCCCGAAGCTACTTTTGGTGGCCCCAGTTAGACGCCGACATCGAGCACATGGTCGGCACTTGTGAGAGTTGCCAATGCTCCAGACCAGAGGAGGCCCGTCTTCCCCACAGGGAGTGGGACGCGGCTAAGGGGCCGTGGTCCCGGATACACATAGACTTCGCGGGCCCGTTCCGAGGAACCCTGTTTCTCCTTGTTGTGGACGCCTTCTCCAAGTGGTTGGAGGTCATCCCAGTCACGAGCACCTCCTCGGCCGCGACAATTAAGCATTTGCGGAGAATTTTTTCCACGTTCGGCATACCCGACACCCTAATTAGCGATAACGCTAGTTGCTTCACGTCCGCTGAGTTCAGGGCATTCACTGAGATTAATGCCATCCGGCACATCACCTCCGCCCCTTTCCACCCGGCCACCAATGGCCAAGTGGAGCGCCTCGTACGCACCACGAAGGACGCGCTGCGGCGCATGGGCCCTGGGGACCTCAACGTGCAAGTGTGTCAGTTTCTGCTAGGGTACAGGGTGACCCCGCTAGCGTCAGGCTACTCCCCTGCGGAGCTTTTAATGCGCAGGAAGCTGACCACCATACTCACTAGACTAGATCCCACGAGAGTTGAGG
Source organism: Bradypodion pumilum (assembly GCA_035047305.1). Classification (NCBI taxonomy): domain Eukaryota; kingdom Metazoa; phylum Chordata; class Lepidosauria; order Squamata; family Chamaeleonidae; genus Bradypodion; species Bradypodion pumilum. The sequence continues at coordinate 265,746,890 of JAWDJD010000001.1, read as the reverse complement.
ACAAGGGGAGGAACATAGGATTAGAAGCCACCAAGAGTTTCGGCGTGGGTGCCCCGGTACATTGCAGGAACTACGCCAGCGCGGGGCCAGCCTGGGTGCCGGGGATGGTCGTGGAACAAACCGGTCCCGTTTCGTCCCGCGTGGAGACCAACACAGGTCTACTTTGGCGGCGGCACGTGGACCAGCTCCGGAGCCGGGTCCCAGGAAATCAGGGCGCCGAAAAAACGGATATAAATTCAGTGTTAGGGTTCTCCCCCACCCGTTTAGCCCAAGGGGGAGGAGAGGGGGGTCCAGAGTCCCCACCAAGGGGGGAGGAGAAGGAATTTGTCCTCGTAGATATCCCGCGGGATCCCCCAACAGAGTTTGATTTTGATTTTCAGAACCGGGGGGTTTTTTCGGAGTGGTCCCCCACCCATCCAAGCGAGAAGAGGGGTTTTACGTTAGCCCCTGGTGCCCCCGGTTCAACCACAACGGAATCTACCCTTTCCCCTAAAACTGCAAAACCGCAGCAAGCCGCTAATAAGTCTCCCTCTCCCATTACAGGACAAGGGTCCAGGGAACAAGGAAGTGGGAGCGGCCCCCGGGTGGGCCAACCCACATCGCGGCCCAAACGCGAGTGCAATAAACCATCTTGGCTAAGAGACTTCGTCTCATCCTAGGGGGGAGGGGTGTTGTGTCCTAAAAGCCTGTACCTTTAAACAATGTACCTATCCATGTGTATCCAATGTAGCCTTTTCTATGTGTAACATTGTAACCTCCAGCTGAATCACTGTAACCTTAATAGGACGCGAGCTAGTGACCACTAGATGGCAATAGCGAGCGTCCAAGCTCATTGGTCCAAGACTCACCTAGAACAACAGCGCGGGAAGATTCCCGCCACTACCTTCACCTGGACAAGAAGGGCGTGACCTGCAATGACGTCACGCCGCCTGTAGCCAATAGGCTATCAAGGAGCCACATTCAAATGTATAGCGACTGTATATATTGAGCTGTTCGTCCGCCATTACCTCATGTTCCCTCTGACCAGCATGTAATAAAGTTGTGTTAAGCCAGCTCTTCGGCTGTCCTGGTGTCTCTGGTCCCATACACTAAACTTGAAATACAGTATTTGGATGTCTTAACATTGGATTTCTTTAAATTAAGCCTCTCTGGATTCCAAAGTGTGACCGAGTTGAGGTTTCAACAGAAACTGGAGTTGCTCACAGCTTTGCAGGCGCACCCCCCAAAGAAAGACTCAGACACCGGTATATGGATAAAGGCATTGGGCCACTTTTATTGAATAATGCCCTAGTCCGAATTATAACTTTCAATTGGTACTCATCCAATTATAATTCTTAAGGCAAGCAGGCCGCAGTAACACTGGTAAGGTTCCTCCCAAAATTGCCAATGGCAATTGGCTACAATGTATCCATTTGTATCCATTTGTTTGTTGAGACAAACAAATTGTTGACCGTAGTCAATAAACTATCTACTGACCCCACCCTCTGATGTGTATCCATCAAATCACGGGGTGATGCATGCTGAAAAGCTCCTGCCATCACCCCTTGCCTGGTTCGTCGTTGACCGATCAACGTTATTACACCTGTACCTGTCTAAGTGTTGGCCAGTCAATTGCAAACCTGCCGGATACCTATGGGTCATAAATATTTACCTTACCAGTGCTACCCGCCACACGGGGAGGCGTCCATGATGACTCACCACCCCCCCAAGACCGTCAGCTCGGTCGCCAGGCCTGCTTGCACCACACCCAGATGAGGTACATACCTCCAGCCGACAGGTGGACCCCTTCCCCTGCCTACCGGCAAATTTTTGTAAGCCTATCCTCAGGTGTCCAATGGCTGTCTCCCAGCCATGCTCGAGCAAGGGACTGAGCAACAGCCCTGTCCACTAACTGCCGGAACAGTCCGAACCACGGAGATCCACGTCTCCCCTAAATTGGTGTCTCGGCACGATGTTAGACCATAGCGACCGTGTGTAAGCCACACATGATATAAAACGCCAGGTCGCAGCCCCTCGACAGTTTAGTAGCAGCAGTGATCCGTATAAGATCGTTGCCGCCGAGGTGCCTATTAAGAACATCGGGCGGTCCAGCATCCCCTACGGACGTCAGGAATGACAACAGTTCCCGCCCCCTTGTGCCGCGTATACCATACCATCGCATACGTGCGGATGCACACAGCCCAAGTCGGGGTCCACTCCCTGTCGCCGCAGCATATACTGCTGCCCAGTGTACATAGCTGCGGCCCACCAGCCCCACTGCCACTGGTGTGTAGAGACACACAGGATCTGTAAAAGAGGAGAAGAGGTTAAGGACATAACTAGGTACTCGTACAGTGAGGGCACGTACATATAAGAAATTGCGCGTACACGCATGTCCGCCTCCGAGTACTCCAAACGTAGCCGCGATCAATGCGACGCCTATCCTAAATAAATGGGTGCCAAAACGGGCCCCCACACCACGAAGCGCGGCACCGGTCACCCTTAGTAACATTACTTCGGCAAGGGTAGACCTATCCTGGTGGCAGAAAAACAGGCTGGGGCGCGCAGCAGGCACTGTCGAAAATGCATGTAGGGCACCAACCGGACAGATGTCTCCAATAAAACTTCGTAGCAGTCTGACTCCACTGCCTACGCCGTGCTGAACAACCTGTGACGACCGTATCCCCACTTGAGCCCACTCATGTGTGACAGAGACATCGTCGAGTTCCAGTGCCCTACGAGACACATCCGCCTTACACAGATGGTACCAACTCTGGCACCCACTCTCTGATGCGGAGCGCTCCAAAGAAGGCCACCGTGGTAGCCGCATGAAAAAGAGCTGCCTCATACCTGTCAAAACATAGGTTAGGCCAGCCTCGTGCAAGGTGTGTGAGCACCCCTGGGGAAATTGGGTGCCGAGTGTCCGGGCGGCGGCCATGTTCCCGTGTCCACCCCTCCAAAACATGCCGTATGCGAAAATCGTTCATGCTGTCAGCAAAACCCCCCACCTTGGCAATAAATGCCAATGCTGACAGCCCTGATGCTATAGTGCGGGGAGCGAGGCCCTGACTGTGTAAATGAACCATGAATTGTAAAACCTGTTCCACTGAAATGGGCCACACCTCTGGCAACTGAAGTTGCACACGGAAGCTATTAAATTGAACGAAAGCATGATGATACGCCTTATGCGTGCGGGGCGCCAAGGACATGCCAATCGCCCGGTTCACCTCTCCTCACCAAATGTGCAAATCTTGGCCGGAAGTGGCGAGGGGAATTCCTCTGCGTCCGGAGCCAAGGCGCAGAACCGGGGGATCTGCAGGCGGGATAAAGCATCAGCAATATCATTATCAATGCCTGGTACATGTCTGGCCCTGAAAAGCACGTTGAGGCGTAGGCTACGTAACACGAATTGGCGAACTAAAGCCATCACCCTGGGTGATTTAGATGTCTGAGCATTGACAATGTGCACTACTGCAGCATTGTCACACCAAAAATGGACCACTGAGTCGGCCCACTCCTTGCCCCACAGCATCAAAGCTCCCAGGATTGGAAAAAACTCAAGGAATGTAAGATCGCGGAGGCGATCTGTGCCCCGCCATTCTGGAGGCCATTGGCCATAAGCCCACCTCCCCTGGAAGTAAATCCCATATCCCAGGGAGCCGGAGGCATCCGACTGCACTTGAAACCTAGGTGAAACTAAAAGGTCGGACCTCCAAAAAGATACCCCGTTGAAGTCCCGCAGGAATAAGAGCCAAACCAAAAGATCAGCCCGCATGCCCGTGGTTAGTCGGACCCTATGATGGTGCCTTGTCAGGCCAGACATGGCATCGCACAGGCGCCAAGCAAATGCCCTGCCAGGCGTAACCACCCTGCAGGCAAAGTTAAGATGGCCATGCAGTACCTGAAGCTCCCTAAGTGACACCTTACGTTTGGCCAGCAAGGCCAAAATCATCGCAGAGATCCGGGTAACCTTGTCAATGGGTAACCGGGATGCCTGTGCGACCGTGTCAATTTCGATACCCAGAAATGTGAGGGTAGTGGATGGGCCCTCAGTCTTTTCGGGTGCTAAAGGGACACCCAGTGCCTGCATTAGCGTCTGAAATGTGGTGAGGAGACGCGTGCACGTGTCCAAGCCCCGTTCACCCCCGAACAAAAAGTCATTGAGGTAATGGGCTACAGACCGAGACCTGGACCTGCGAACAAAGGCCCACTGAAGGAAGGTGCTAAAACGTTCAAATGCTGAACAGGATATAGAGCAGCCAAAAGGCATGGCCTTATCTACATAAAACTTCCCTTGGAATCTAAAACCCAATAGCTCAAAGTCCTCAGGGTGCACTGGCAACAATCGGAATGCCGATTTGATGTCACATTTTGCCAGGAGGGCACCCGGACCACAAGAGCGCACCATCCGTAGGGCTTGGTCAAAGGACGTATACCTGACCGAACAAAGGTCATCAGGGATAGCATCATTGACAGAATAACCCACCGGGTATGATAAATGGTGGATTAAATGAAATTCCCCCGGGGCTTTCTTGGGTACCAACCCCAGAGGGGAGACCTTCAGGTTGGGAAAGGGTGGCACAGAAAAGGGGCCTGCCACCCTCTTGGCCCCAACCTCCTTAGCAATACTCAGGGCAGCCACCTCCTCTCTACCTTTCAGGGACAGTAAATTGGGTGCATCTTGGGGTCCCCACACTCCTGTGAATGGGATTCGAAAGCCCCACTGGAAACCCTCAAGGAGGTACTTTGCATCCTCTCTCCGTGGATAAGTTGAGAGCCATCGCTCCAACATATACACATTAACTGGGGAGGGGGCCTTTTGCCTGGCTAGCTCCCTCAGCAGCCGCTCTGCCCGCTCCCAGTCCACCTCTACCTCTGCCCCGTGACCCGCCGGCTCGTGGACACGCGGCGGCGGCGTGGGGGCCAGCGCAAGAGGGACACTCATGTTTGTATCAGCACTGCCGCTTATTGCACACACTGCTGGCTGAGAAGCTCCAACACAGCAAGCGGGCTGGAACCCCTGCCCCGCCAGCTGGCGGGAAGCCTGCGTTGGAGCAGCTCGCTGAATGGCATGGCCACAATGGTACCTATCCCCAGGCGCCGGACGCGTGGGGGTCATGTACAATAGCCACAATTTCTGACAGGGCTCATCCCATCTCATCTCCGGGTGCAATGGCACCCTCATTCTGAATTCCTCATCGTAAGCCAACCACGATGGGCCAGGAAAATCCACCATCGCCCTGTAAATATTGTCCAAATATTGGACCATAGGAATGGCCAGGTCTGGCCGGGCCCTGAGGTACACCGCCATATAAATAAGATATGCGGGCAACCAGTTGGCCCAGGTGCATGGTGGCTTACGATGGCGGGACAGCTCTTTGTCTTTGTCATCCTGTCCCTCTCTCTCCTCCTTAGTGGGCTCACGGTTCAATAGGGAGAATATATCCACGTACTCCCCCCGCCAAATCTTTTCCCTCGTGACCTGGGACAAATGATCACCAAGGGGCAACGAATAACCAGCTGTCGGCAAAGCCGTCACCGGCACATTAGGTACCCAGGGCATCCGCAGTGGAACCTGGACAGTCCCTGTGATGCCCGGCACTGGCCCGGGGGGTGGAAACCCCCACCCCCAATGTTGCACCAGTATGGAACCAAGGGGCACTGGGATAAGGTGGCAACTGATGCCCACTCGCCTCGACATTATGAGGCCATGGCCACTGAACCCCACCATTGGAAGTGGACTGTGGTGTGGGTGCATTAACTTGAACCTGATACTCACTAGTTGCACCCCCGTGAGCCGCCCCCACTGGGGGTTCCGGCCCACGGCGGGCGTCGGAGCTCGCGATCGGAATCGAGCTCTGGGGCCGCACCTGACCACTCTCCTGCTGTAGCTCTGGACGAACAGGGAGCTGTGAGACACCGGCCGGGGTAGGCCGGAGCGTCTCCAGCAGCTCAACCCGGCTAGCCGCTTGCTGCAGTGTGGCAACCATTGAGGTAGGCAGAGGACCCAAAGGTGCCCCCGCAGCAAATGAATGGCCACCAGGCACGGGGTTATGTGCCATCCCTAAGGATGCCTCGAGCACAGCTAAACATGTTAGCAATGCATCGACTGCCACAGATCCCCCAGTATAAAGTGGGCCGGGTGGGCCGGACGGCCCACCAGGCATTGGACCAGGAACCCCGGTATGAGAGCCCGGGCCCGAATAGGGCCATGCCCAAAACTCCAGCCCATGAGGGGCCGGAGGTGGAACGTGCTGTGCCCCAGCACCGGACCCACCCCCGCTGCCCGGGCCCATGGCCGGTATCTGCGGGCCGAGGGCTGAAGCCCCAGAAGGGCCAGCCGAAGGCTGACTGGCCGAGGGCCAAGCAGCCTGCATCGCCCCACCGGTATCGGTGGGGGTAGAGCCTTGGCGCGTGGGTGCAGCCCTGGTCCTCCGACCCGAGGGCTGGCCCCCACGTTGCACAGGGCCAAAAGTCCTCCCCGTGGGCCGCGGCTTCGTCGCCGAGGCCCTCCGTTTGGGAGGCATATCGGAAGGAGCAGGATCCCTTTCCAGGGATCGAAGAGCACAAAAAGGCACAGAGGAGCCAGCAAGCCAAGGCTCCGTGCGAAATCCTTCCTTCCCAGCCGGGAAGGACCAAGGGGAAAACAAACAGCGACGGAGAAAACTTCTCCTCTCCGTCGCTAATTTAAACTGGCAGCTCGGCTGCCTCGTGGCCACCCCTTTTATAGAGGGGTGGCCACGCCCCCTAACTCACCCGGATGTCTGAGTCCGGGGGGGGGGGCCGCAAAGAGCGCGGTGGCCATTTTGGTGCCGCACTTTCATTCTTGCCACTTACCGCATCAGTGGTTACTAACTTATCTCTCCCCCCTTATTAATACTCCGCCTTTCTCTTCATTCTAATTTAATTGTGCTTGATCATTGCTATTGCTTCTTCTTCTTCCATATCTAGGCCAGACATTAAACTGCCAGATGGAAGCCACCTTTGGTGAATTCATTCTATAATTCCTTTGCCTGACATAGTGTGAGAAAGATTAGCCAGTACAATAAGGTTGCCATTTCCTGTGGTACACCTGATTGTGGTTCAAAAATACCACAATCTTCAAGGAGGCTCTTTCTGTGTACCACAGAAACAAGCTGTCCTCTAAGGACAGAATCATGTAGAGCTAGGTTGACTTTAGGCTTTCTTTGGAGTATGCAAACCAAGACACCGGACACAGCCTCGGGCTGGGTTAACTCAGGTTTATTGCATCGTGGACAGAGGGAACATGAGGTAATGGCGGATCGATAGCTCTTTATATACAGCAGTAACACATTTGAACGTGGTGCCATGGTAGCCCATTGGCTACTGTCTGCGTGACGTCATTTCGGGTCACGCCCTTCTTGTCCAGGTGTAGGTGGTGGCGGGAAAACTTCCCGCGCTGTTGCCTTTGATGAGTTTGGACCAAGAGAGCTTGGACGCTCGCTGCTGCCAGCTGGTGGTCATTAGCTCGCGTCCTATTACAGGGTTTATATGATACAGCTGAAGGTTACATTGTTGCTATAGGTAAGGTTACATTGGCTCAGATACATTGTAATCCGTGTGTACAATAAAACCAACAGAACACAACACCCCTCCCCCCTAGGACGAGACAAAGTCTCGAGCCCACACTTAAACACACTCCCCCCCCTTAGGAGACAAAGTCTCTCAGCCAAGATGGCTTATTTCGAACACGCTGGGGTCTCGATGCGGGCTGCCTCTCCCCGGGTTTGCTACCTTCTCTTTGTCCCCTGGTTTCCTGTCCTGTAATATGAGAGGGAGACTCGTTAGTGACTTTCCGCGGCTCCGCGGCGTTGTTGGGAGGTGTGCTCTTTCTTAGGGAGGAACCGGGGGCACTGGGGGCTAACGAAAAACCCCTCTTCTCGCTTGGACGGGTGGGGGAACACTCCTGAAAACCCCCCCGGCTCGCAAAATCAAACTCAAAATTACTATCGGGGGCAGCGGGCGCGAACTCCTCTCCCCCTTCCCCGACCCCTGATAGGACTGGCGTATCAAAAGGATATGAGTCGGGGCCGCTGCTATCAAAAGGATATGAGTCGGGGCCGCTGCTTCTGCTTCCTTCCCCCCTTGTTTGGGACTGTGGTCCATTGCTGTCTCCCCCTTGGGTTAAGCGGGTGGGGGAGAACCCTAACGCTGAATCCTGTTGCTGAGCTCCACTGACTGGCCCACTCACTCGGTGCCTCAGTTGGTCTGCGTGCCTCCTCCAGAGGAGGCCGGTGTTAGTCTCGACCCGGTACGATACTGGCCCCGTCTGTTCTACAACCTTCCCTGGTACCCAGGCCGGCCCTGCGCTGGAATAGTTCCTGCAGTGAACAGGGTCCCCGGCGGCGAAACCTTTCGAGACTGCCAACCCTATGTTTTTCCCTTTATCCTCGACCCTCGTCGGGTCTAGCCTGGACAGGATCATGGTCAATTTTCGCCGCATCAAGAGCTCCGCCGGCGAGTAGCCTGACGCTAAAGGGGTCACCCTATACGCTAAAAGGAACTGGCATACCTGGTGATTCAGGTCCCCCGGGCCCATGCGCCGCAGCGCGTCCTTTGTTGTACGCACTAGGCGTTCCACTTGGCCATTCGTGGCCGGGTGAAACGGTGCGGATGTGACATGCCGAATGGCGTTTGCCTCCATGAATGCTCCGAACTCAGCGGAGGTGAAACAACTAGCGTTATCGCTGACTAAAGTGTCGGGTAAACCGAACGTGGAAAAGACTCTCCTTAGCCGGCTAATTGTCGTGGCGGAGGACGTGCTCTTTACTGGGATAACCTCCAGCCACTTGGAGAACGCATCTACCACCAGGAGAAACATGGTTCCTCGGAACGGGCCAGCGAAATCCACGTGCACCCTGGACCACGGCCCCCTTGCCGTGTCCCACTCCCTATGCGGCAGACGGGCCGCCTCAGGTCGGGATTCCTGGCAAGCCTCGCAAGTGCCGACCATGTGCTCAATGTCCGCGTCCAGCTGTGGCCACCAGAAGTAACTCCGGGCTAGCGCCTTTGAACGAACTATGCCCGGGTGGCTGACGTGCAGCAGTTCGAGCACCCTCGTCCGCAGGGGCGCAGGGACCACCACCCGTTGGCCCCACAGAAGGCACCCCCTCTCTAGGGACAACTCAAGCTTTTTCCTAAAGAATGGGTCGAACTCTGTACTCGGGGACGAAGCCGGCCACCCCTTCTGCACCCATGCACTGACTTTCTCCAGCGTCCTGTCCTTGCCTGTCGCCCTAGCAATGTCGGCTGGTACTAGTGGGGGTGCGTCTAAAACCTCAATTAGCAACACCTGGCGGTCTCTTTCTGCTCTCGCCCTTTGGTCCGCCGACAAGGGCAGAGGGGATCTCGAGAGCGCATCAGCATGGCTGATCTCCTTTCCGGGCCTGTACTCCAACTCATGTTGGTACGCGTTGAGAAAAATAGCCCATCGCAGCATCCTCGGGGACAGGATCTGTGGCGTGGGCTTGCTTGCCGTGAAAATCCCTAACAGCGGCTTGTGATCGGTCACGATTTTGAACGGGCGGCCATACAAAAAATCGTGAAATTTTTTGGTCCCCGCTACTATTGCTAACGCTTCTCTGTCGGTTTGTGCGTAATTTCGCTCCGCTTGGGACAGGGACCTTGAGTAAAACGCTACCGGGGCCTCCCTTCCGTCCTCCAACACGTGGCAAAGCACCGCCCCCACCCCCACCGGGGATGCATCACAGACTAGGACCACTGGCCGTTTGGGGTCGAAGTGCGTCAGGATTGCCTCAGATGTTAGGAGTTGCTTTAGCTCCTTGAACGCCCTCTCGTGCTCGTCACCCCACATCCATGGCTCCTCCTTTTTAAGCAACCGATGGAGCGGTTCGGCCACGGACGCCTTCCGCGGGAGGAATGTATGGTAAAAATTGAGGAGCCCCAGGAAAGACTGCAGCTCGGTTTTGGATGTGGGGCGAGGGGCCTTTTTAATGGCTGCTACTTTGGATTTAGACGGCTTAATCCCCTCGGGTGTGATCCGGAAACCTAAAAACTCGACCTCGGTCTCGAAAAAAACACATTTGTCCTTCCTCAATCTCAGCCCCGCTTTCTCGAACACGGTCAGTACTTTGTCCAACCTTTTCGCCAGTTCAGCCTCACTCCCCCCTGTTATCAACACGTCATCAAAATAAGGCAACACCCCCTCCAGGCCCTTTAGGAGGCGTTCCACGAGCGATTGAAAAAGGCCGGGTGCCGAGTTCACGCCGAACTGTAACCGCGACACCTGGAACGCTCCCTTATGTGTAACTATCGTTTGTGCCGCGGCCGTGGCGGGGGTCACTGGAAGTTGCTGATAGGCTTGTGCCAAATCGAGTTTAGCGAAACACTTTCCCCCATTTAGTCTGGCCAAAAGGTGGCTGATCACCGGCACCGGGTATGCATTAGGGCGGATCGCCTTGTTAATTGTACACTTATAATCAGCGCAAATGCGCACCTCCCCGTTAGCCTTTAGAGCCGTTACAATTGGAGTTTCCCACTCCGCGGAGTCAACAGGAATAAGAATCCCCTGGCCCACCAGTTTGTCCAGTTCCGCCTCTATCTTGTCCTTGAGTGCAAACGGCACCCTGCGTGGTTTGAGTCTTATCGGGCGGACCTCCGGGTCTATGTCGAAAGCTACAGGGGGTCCCTTGAACCTTCCGAGTCCTTTCTTAAAAACGGCGGGATGCGCATCGCAAACCGCTTGTATTGGGTCCCCCCCCCACGGTATGCACCCCCCCTATGAACAAACCTAAGGGCTGAAACCACTGTGTCCCTAGGAGGCTACAGCTTCCCCCTTTGAGGACAACTAGGGGCAGTTCCGCGGAATGTCTCTTAAACTTGACCCGAAATTTCCCGACCCCCAACACCGGAATGCTGTTTCCCTGTACGTCCCGTAGTGTGGACCTCAACGCTTTAAGCTTGGGCCGCACGTGGGGGTCGATTTTCAGGAACTCTTTCTGGGGAATTATGGAATAGGAGGACCCCGAGTCAATTTCCATCCTAATAGGGGCCCCTTGTACTAATACCTCAACGAAGTAATGGGACTGTCCCGCGGACACGCTGAACACTGAGGCGTCGTCCTCGCTGCCGTCCGAGACGCGGCCCACGCCGTCCTGCTTCCTCGTGGTCTGGGCGCCATCTTTGGGCCTCGCTGGACGGTCCGGTCTGGCTGCGCGGTCTTGTGACTGCCTCCGGCCCTCTTTCCTCTTTCTGCACGCCTTGGCGATGTGCCCCCGACGGCCGCAGGTGTAACACTCGGCCTTCCTGAACGGGCACCTCGCGCGCTCGTGGGCCGCTCCGCAACCCTCGCAGCGTCGACCACCCTTCCGGACCTTCTGGACCTCCTCGCCGTCGCTGCCTTCCGTAGACGACTTTGAGGCCCGTCGAGTCGCGTGCACCGACTGTCCGGTCTTCCCGTGCACCGAATTTTCCGCCTTGCCGGCTCTGGGACGCCACTCACGCCACTGGTGCATCTCGTCCACTCCGGCATTCGTGGACTCTGCGGCTTCCGCGGCCTCTATGACCTCTGCCAGCGTGGGTGGCGGCTCCTTATTCATCAAGCTGCGCTGTACCTCCTTGTCTTTCAGGCCACACAACACGCCGTCCCTGAGGACCAACTCCAGGATATCGCCCCATTTACAGGGGGCGGCGGCTATCCTCATGGCGGCCACGAATGCCTCAACCGACTCATCCGGCGCTTGGACTCGCCTCCAAAACGCGCTCCGAGCGGGAAACATTGCCCTCGAGGGGCAGAACCGCTCTCGCAGCAGTTTCATGATGTCGCTCGCCTTAAAGTCGCTCACCTTCTTCGGAGCGATTATGCCCACCAGCGTCCGCTTGGTTTCCATCCCGAGCATTCTGGTGAGGATGGCCCTCTTTCTCTCCTCGTCTTCTCCTTTGACTCTGAGTTCCACCAGGGCTGCCTGGAAATCCATCTCAAGCAGCTCCCAGTCTTGCGGTTTGGTGATGTTGAAACCGCTCTGTGCCCTGGCTGTTCCGTGGGGATCCATTATCCCACCTTCGTCGCCAATTTGGAGTATGCAAACCAAGACACCGGACACAGCCTCGGGCTGGGTTAACTCAGGTTTATTGCATCGTGGACAGAGGGAACATGAGGTAATGGCGGATCGATAGCTCTTTATATACAGCAGTAACACATTTGAACGTGGTGCCATGGTAGCCCATTGGCTACTGTCTGCGTGACGTCATTTCGGGTCACGCCCTTCTTGTCCAGGTGTAGGTGGTGGCGGGAAAACTTCCCGCGCTGTTGCCTTTGATGAGTTTGGACCAAGAGAGCTTGGACGCTCGCTGCTGCCAGCTGGTGGTCATTAGCTCGCGTCCTATTACAGGGTTTATATGATACAGCTGAAGGTTACATTGTTGCTATAGGTAAGGTTACATTGGCTCAGATACATTGTAATCCGTGTGTACAATAAAACCAACAGAACACAACACTTTCTGAACAGAATTAGGCTGACTGAGGCTATGTTGTATCTAAACCCCTTCCATTTCAGAAAGGTAGGGACTTCAGCTGGTTAAAAGAAAAATAGCACAAGGAAAAAATAAAAATAGAAACCATAAGCCCTGCACATTCACTATAGAAACTGAGTTGTAGCTAGCAGCCTGCACAAGGGGTTAGGCTAGTGATGGCAAACCTTTTAGAGACTGAGTGCTCAAACTCAACAGGCTGTTGTCTGAGCCGCAGAGGGGTGGGGCAAACTCTGTGCTGGGGGAGGGAGGAAGCACTCCCATTGGGCTGCTGGGCAGAGGAGAGGTGAACTCTGTGATGGGGCAACAGTGTGAGTGCCCACAGAGAGAGGGCTCTGAGTCCTCTGGCACACATGCTATAGGCTTGCCACCACTGGATTAGGCCAGCCTAAGGGCACTTCTGCCAGCATGAGGGGCTTATGCCCTATCCAAACCCTTCTCAGTTGTTATTAACTTGAAGTTAGGATTTTGCTGTAAATCACAGAGATTTATACCCAAATTCTCCATCTGTCTTCCTTTATGTCTTCCTGCTGTTTGTTGTTGGGGGACGATTTCCAAGGAGAGGAACCAGGAGATGATCTTTGGAGGTGTGGTGCACCATCTATGGGATGACCTCCATAGAGAGTCTGAAATGGTGACAGCTGTAATGAGATTAGGTAAAATAAGACATCTGATTCAGGCAAGAGTTATCACAAAGGAAAAGAAATTGTGGGTGATTTACTTAATTTAAAAAACTGATGTAGAGTGGGTTGTACATATGGTTATTTGCTGCCCTGTCTCAGACTCAGGAAGAAGACTCAGGCTGGCCACATTTTATTGCCAAACATTTATTAAAATTTGTCACAGAATTTCGGCATGCCATGCCAATTGTCTTGATTATCCATTCTGGTGATTGTTATGGTTTTGCTTAAATGACTAATTACGGAGTGTTAACTATTTCCTGTTTTTCGTATATTCATTTTTATTACGCACCAGTCTAACACTATTGCCTGGCGGGAGGCACAGAAATGTTTAAAGCCAAATAAAATAATGTTTCTCAATGGGACTGGGTAGAAGCAGGGATAAATCTTCACCCTGTTCCTCTACTACAGCTCTTCCATCTTTCTGGAGCCTCTGGCAGTGACACTGCTTTAAATAGCTCACCACAGAGAGAGCACCCGTAGGTGCAGACAAGCATTTCATCAACATATTGTCACCAATAAAATGAATCTTAGTTGATCAGAGGTGGTTATTCTCTATGATAAACCCATTCATTGAGGGTATCTGAGTTTCCATATAAGCAAATAAAGGTTGTGAAGGGAAAAGAAACATGTCACCATAGATCAGGAGTTTTCAACCTTTTTAAGCTGGGGTCACTCTCCCACAGACAGCTTCAAGGGTAGGATGGCCATTTTGCCCTTCCTCCACCACATGGCACTTCCTGGTGTGGTGGAGTCAGTGGGGGACCACATGAAATGGTGCCGTGGGCCATATTTGGACCATGGGCCATAGGTTGAGAATCCCTGCCATAGAGAATGGCCCCCATGCATTACAGGAGGCATCATAAAAGAAGAGGCATTCTGTCTTGTAACTGAGAGAGAAGAATCGATGCATCTTCTGAAATGACACTGACCAGCCAGCACTCTTTACATGCCTAAGAGTATAATCATAAACATTATGTGCCATAATGTCACTTCTGATTTAGGCAACCATTTTCTGAAGTAGTTGACCATTCCCTTTTTCTGGGTTACTGTGGGACTGTGCTGCTTGCCCAGGACCACACAAGCTGGTTCTTTTCCAAGCAGTCACATTGGAGAATTGAACTCCCAACCTCTGGCTCTAGATTATCTAACTCATTGAACTATCCAGCCAGCTACCTATCAATACTAATTTTACCCATCAATCCAGGACCCTTTTTACTCTGACTGAAATCCTGTTGTATAGTATAATAAGGTGCATTAAAGTTAGACCCATTTTAATAAACAGGATTTATGGAGGAGCTGAAACACTAAATCCCCACTTATTTAGTGGTTTCACAGTACTGTGATTTTTTTTCATTTTCATTTCCCACCCCCATGCCACTTTTATTTGTATACCACATTTTCTCAGCCTGAAGGCGACTCAAAGCAGTTCAAACAAAGCAAAAAGCGATACAATGAATGTCAGCACAGAAAATAGACAAATACACATCAATAAAGAGTTCAGTAAAATAGCATAGTCCATACAAAAGGAACAAATAATGAATTCCATGAAAATCAATACAATTCAAATACAAAGCCTGGGCTTATGTCAAAATGGAGTCCAGACGAAGCACAAGGAACACTTCCCTGGGCCCATGAATGGCTCCAGGGAAAAACAAAAAGTCATTGGGTGCGGCGGCGGCGGCAGACACACCTGTCTCCCTTCCCCGGAGCATTGGCGTGGCTCCGGGGAAAGCCCGAGGATTCTCGGCATGGTGGCAGCAGCGGTGGTTTTTCACTCCCCTGGGCAGGCGTGGCTTGGAGGGGGCAGTGGTGGCAGTGGACGCACCTGGCTTCCATCCCCAGAACATTTGCATGGCTCTTGGGAGAGCCCGAGGGTCCTCAGTACGGCGGTGACTTTTCATCTGTTCGAGGAGGCGTGACTCGGAGGGGGCGGCTGCGGCAGTGGATGCACCTGGCTCCCATCCCTGGAGCATTGGCCCACATTGCCACATTAAGTTGTAGGATTTCTATTTTATACATTTTTTTAATCAAAAGAATTGAAACAAATTACTTAACCAGCTAATTTACCAGCCCAATTAATTTAAACAGGCCAAATAAGAAATTGCCTTTGGTTTTTCAGCTTAATGGTCATAATCTAGACTTTTACCTGAATTAAAATATGAATAGTGGTGATCTACCTCAAAGAACCACTATGAAGGTTGTGTGGCACTTTGTTGAGGTGCTTTTGTACCACAGTGAATAGAAAGTTTTTTAGTCCGTTTTTATCCAGATACAGGAAGCATAATGTTAGAAGCATCTCTTGCCTACATCGAAATTTTCATCCACAGAAAATTGGTCACTATTCTTTTTTAATATGAAGTAGGTGTGAGGTAATGCTACTTTAAGTAAAATGACAGGAGGCTGATTGTATGTGATCAGTGACACGCCTGACAGTAGCTCTCTGGAATATGGCCAACCTCTTCAGTTTACTTAAAATAGAAAGAAAAATGAAAATTAACTATTCAGTTTAGAAGCAGAGGTTGTTTTGATATGTAACTGTTGTTATAGATAAATGAAAATGCCGAACAGAAGCTGCAGTAGTGGTCCAAGGGAGATGATAGACAGTTCAGCACATTGCTTAAATAGCTGGGAGCAAAGCCAATTAAAGTGAAATTCTCTTGCTCTAAACACAACGTTAAAATCCATGTACTCAGACTAGAAAACTTAGGAGAGTTCATAGGAGTTCCATAATGTGGAATTTTCAATGTTGAACTTCTGAACGTTGCTAATCTCCCCTGAGACAGTCATGTAAACATGACATGCACAACTATGTGTTCTAAGCATTGGACGAAAACAGTAGGACCATAATAATCTATTTAATTCTGGAAAGAACAACAACAAAAAAAGAGGTTCAGCTCAATTATACAGAATTCTCATGACTTCACGTTCTTTAATAAGGAAATGTAGATGTAAAGATATTGAAAACTATGTAATTGTTCAATACTACTGGAGATAGATGAGAATTTCTAAACAGAATAAAGAAAAATGTCAAGATTAAGAAAAGGGATTGTGAAAGAAAGTGGCCAGAATTGAATTGTCTTATCTTATGAAGGACAATTGTGCAAGCGAGGGTATGATGCAGCATGACCTTGATCCATGCCTAAGCTAGATCCTTTTGGTCCAGTGGCAGGATTTCTACATTTGGAGGCCAGGCTACACCAGTTCTCTGGTAGATATAAAAACTTCGTTAAGGGAAATTGCTCTCATTAAAGTGACCATCTCTGGTGAGATCCAGCATACATCTTCACAGTCCAAAACTGTCTTATTATGAGGTTGTCTGTTGTACTCTTCTTTATCTGTTGGGTAATGGCAGATGATGTCCAGATGATAGAAGGATGGAAAGCAATTGGAGAAGACTTCTTGAGCAATTCCCCTTGTACATAGTTCTTTCCAGCACAATTTTGGCCAGGGAAACTCACCAATTTCTCTATCTTTGGTGATTTAGCTCCTGAAAATCTGGATTTGAATGGTTCTGTATTCAACCATGTTTGTGGCATCAAATTGCAGTGCAATATTAAGGTTAACAGCTCTCTTTCTTGACAATCTCCCCCTATTTAACAGCTACATCACAGGGAGGACAGATGAGTCACTGTTGCAGTAGATTTGGTTTTGGAGTCGATCTTGCTGAATTTCAAAAACTTTACAAGCAGGAAAGAGCAAAAAAAATTAAAAACAGTGTGGAAGAAAGAGAAGTTGATAGCTTTATTTGTCTCTACTATCAAAATGAGAATTTTGCTGTGGTCCTAGGTGGTAGTGGAACATTGATGGAAACTGGAAGTCAGTTGGTGAAAACGGGTGAACAATAATATACAAAAAACAATAACACTCTAAGGATCAGGAGAAGGAAAAGCAAATCTGCTCAAACTGAGCTACAAGATGTAGAAGTGCCACTGTGAGTTTTCTTTCACCTACTTTGATTCCTTGATACAATTGCTCCGGGATGCCTGGCAGTTGACTACAGTGTATAGCAGTTGGCTATACTGCACAGCATTTCAATGGTAGCTTCATTTTCTTTGTTTCATTGACGCAGCACTCCTTTTCTGTGCTGGACATGGAGAAGCTCTTGACACACCTTAGAACAGGGATTCTCAACCTGTGGCCCATGGTCAGATGTGGCCCATGGCACCATTTCATGTGGCCCACCACCACCTCCACCACACCAGGAAGTGCCATGTGGTGGAGGAAGGGTAAAATTGCTGTCTGGCCCCTGAAGCTTAAAAAGGGAGCATGACTTGGCCCCTGGCATAAAAAGATTGAGAACTCCTGCCTTAGAAGGAGGAATGGAAGAACTTCCTTGCTGCCTTTTGTATCTGTGAAGTACAATTGTTACAGACAAGAAGTCTTTATGTTAACTACAGCTGGATTGGAGGATAATTGCAGAAGCAGAAGGGTTATTTTGTTGCACAGGGTCCTCAGAATAAAACATACCAGATAAAAAGTTAGATTTGTTGGGTTTGTTCAATTGTTTTCTATTTTTGTGATAGAAGGTTAGATGGAAAATAGATGATCACAACTTCATTGATTACAGTGGATCCAGGCATCTACCAACAAAAAAGCTGGCCAATATTACCATCCATAGTTCAACAGTGGAGGTGGGACCCACAGGCATGACAGGACCCAAGGAACAAATGGAACACCTGTAGACACTCAGTGGACAGTCTGCTCAGGGCCGCCATCAGAAATTTCTGGGCCCCAGACTGAGCAATTCTATTGCCCCCCATGCACACATTTTGACCACACCCCTCTGTGGGTGTGCCCAAATCTGTGGGCGGTGCCAAATCTGAGCATTTGACTTGCTGGGATGGCCATGTGATCTAGTCATGTCTGCCACATGTCCATGAAAACCTCTGCAAACACAGACAGTGGATTTTGAATGTAAATGGAGATGAGCACTGCACCCTAGAGTTGGATACGACTGGATTTTGGGCAAGGGAGGCCCTTACCTTTACTAACCACAGCAAATCTGAATTTAATTTAATTTAATTTAATAGTCATATTTATATATGCCACCCACTCAGGCAGAACCCGACTCAGGGTGGCATTACAACAAATTCTAAAAACACATAAAAGCACTTTAAAAGACCCATATCCCACCCACTTTAAAAGACCCATATCCCACCCACCCATCCCACCCACTATAAAAAGAAGAAGAAGAGAGAGTTCTTAATGGTTTACATAAGCCAGCAGACAGGGACCGTGCTCCCATTCGGGCCCCACACCTGCCCTGCCAGCCAGGTCTTCAATCCTTTCCTGAAGGGCAGCAATTCTCTTTGAAGTCTTAGATCTGTTGGCAGGATACCAAAGAGGAATCTTCTGTTATTAGGTAAAGGTTGGCCTTGCTCAAAAGCCAGCCGTATCCAACTCTAGAGTTCAGTACTCATCCCTTTTTACAACCAAAGAGCCAGTGGACTTGATCCACAAAAGTTCACATTAAAATACAGCAGTTAGTACGTTGTCTTTTTGTTTTGTTTACTCTCTGATATGCTTGCACAAAATAAAACTTTTTAAATGGTAGTATGTATTTCAAGCATATCAGAGTAAATGAAACAAAAAAAATACCCTTAGCCTGCTCCATACCCCCCACAGAGAGACAGAGAGAGAGAGAGAGAGAGAGAGAACAAAGTAAAAATAAACAAAAAGACTTGCCTAGAAGGGGCAAGCGGCAGGGTGCCCGGCCACGTCAGGTGGCGTAGCTCAGTTTTCCTCCTCGCCCTGGGACCATGGGGAGTGGGGAAGTGGAGGCAGGAATGCCCAAGTGGCTGAAGCATCGTCGGGCTGCTGAGCACGGCGGCAGAAGCAGCCATTTCGGGCAGCTGAGCCCAGTCTTCCTCCTTGCCCTAGGACAATTGGGGGGGGAGTGGAGATAGGAATGCCCAAGTGGTGGTGGGGAGACTGCCCGTCTTCCTCCCCCCCTGAGCCCAGGCCAGCTGCATTGGCCGGTCACGGTTCCCTCTTCCTCTCCTCCCTGGGACCATGGAGGGAGGGGGGAGGACCAGTGGGGCAAGGCAGGCATGGCTGCAGCATGGCCCGGACTCAAACCCACCACCTCCACCTCTGGTTCCTCTGTCTGCCCACCCGATGCCAAAGCTCCTCTGCCACTCGCCTCCTCCACTGCTCCAGCTGCTGCTCTGCCTGCCGCTGCCCCGTCTCTGATGAGGCTGCCAAAGGCCTCTGGCACAAGTCTGTCACCACACCACTGCTGAGGCCACAGAGGGCCTCAGTCATGAGGTTGCCCATCTCTGCCTCTCTGCCTCTCTGCCACCATACCTCAGTAGGCCTTCGCTCTGCTGCCGACTGCATGGTGGCACAGAGGTGGAGGAGTAGGCCTCATGGCTGAGGCCCTCAGCGCATCAATGGCAGCGCAGTGGCGGCCTTGTGCCAGAGGCCCTCAGCAGCCTCATCAGAGATGGGGTGGCAGCAGGCAGAGCAATGTTGGAGCATGCACAGTGGTGCTGGGCCCACCTGCCGTGCACCGTGGTTTAAAAAAGTTTTTAAAAAGTAAAAAAAAAACACAAAGCTGAGCTATGGGCCGCCCACTGCCGGGGCCCCTGCTAGCTCTGGGCCTGGGACGGAAGTCCTGATGGTCCCCCCCTGATGGTGGCTCTTAATCTGCTACATGTGTTGAAGGCTAACATAACCAGCCCCCAACCCTAGCCAATCCTGCTCCCCTTCACCCCAAAACCCTACAAGAGGATTCACCCATATCTTGGGATTGGGCAGACAGTGTCATAAGAGATTCAGTGTAACAACCTGGGCTGCTTAAATACACCTGCCACTGGAGTAATCACCTCTCATCAAGGTAGCTCAGGATACAGATGTTACATTCTTCTTTGTTCTCTGGGTAGCAAACAGGACCTCAGGTGCATTTGGGGGAGGATCTCCTCCTCCTGTACATAGGAATTAAGGCTATCACCTAAAAGCTGGAGCATATATGATTTCCCCAACATGATTTCATCTCTCTTCCCATAGCTGTAATAATTGAGACTTCATGTCCAATAGTGTGTGTGTGTGTGTGCGCGCGCAAGTGTCCGTAAATTTCATTTAATAATTTTTATTATGATCAATTATGTATGTTACTGAAGTAAAAAATAAGATGGGCTAAAAAGTTGATAGAACTAAATAAACTATCATTGCAGATTAAGTTGTACTATAAAACATTTGACATTTAGAGGATTGAAAGAAAACTGTGTCCATGTATTGGAGCTAAAAGGGAATAAGAATGTAAGTATGGATCTCCGTATGTCATATCAGACAAAAGGACTGAGGTTAGGGAGTTAATTCCATGGCCAGATGGTTTCTTTCTGTAAAGAATTGTATCTTAAGGAGGGACAGGTAAAGGTAAATCAACTAGTATTAAAATTATCGACATATTTCTGATCCTTGGCTCTTCTCATTTTATGGATTAGCCCCTTGAACAGTACATGTGGAGCTCACATTCATCAAGCTACATAGATTTTCCTGTTTTCTTGTTTTCTTGCTTCTAGCACAGAGTAGAGCTTGCTTACTCAGATCAAGGTGAAAGTCAAAGGCCTGACTATTCTTATGCAGATCTATATTAGAAATTAACCAGAAACATGAATTCCCAATACTCAATACAAATTTTGCTGCAGACTGGTCTGAGGAAGTTTTCTGTGGCTTCTCTCTCTCTCTCTCTAAAATTAGTATTGCAAAATGAGTTATTCAAAGAAAAAAACATTTCTTACTTCTCTGCTACAATTTTTATTTTACTATCATTTTTCAAAAGAATCAAAGAATAACAAAGCAATTGTAATTGTTCTAAATAATTTTACCATATTTGTTTGTTTACAGTCATACGGTTCATCGAGAATCTGTCTGGTCAAATATGGTTATTCCTCCTACTGTATAGATGACCTTTCCCATGCCTGCATGAATGAGAGAGAATGAGTCCTACCTGTGATTTTTAGCAATGGATCCAAAAGAGGAAATGGTGGGAAGGATACGCAGACATATATGTGAAAAGGTCTGGGTCACTTATTCTGTGGTGGAAGCAAATGTTCTAAAGCCGCACTGTCTCCCAAACTATGTTGCACGGAACACTGGTGGACTTCAATTCCCAGAAGCCTACGTCAGTACATTGGCTGATCAGTGCTTTGGGGAAATTGACATAGGCTTCGGGAATTGGGGGGCATGGCCAAGATGGTGGCGGAGTAACATGGACTTTGCTTTGCTCGCACTGGAAAAGTGGTTTATTTTTTAAACTGGCGAAAAAGCTTTAAAAAGCTCAAAAATAAAGGTACCTGATCCTCCAGTTGTTGCTAATATTAAGCAGTGGTAACAAGCAGTCGGAGTCCGAAGATTGGGCAGCGAGAGAGACGCGGTTTAAGCTGCACCGATCGAGGCGCCTGAGGTCGGACGGGAGCTTGAAACATTTGCAAAATTTGAATTAAATATAAAAACCAGAGGCTCAGAGCAAAAAGAACGTGGCTGTGGTGGTGCTGGAGGATGAACGAGTGGATTAAGGTGGAGTTCGGTGGATTCAAAGTTTCAGTAAGTGCCGTGGCAGCTAGAATGGGAGGAAGAAGGAGGGGGGTTGAGTAATGGCGGCAGCGTTTTAGAAAATGAAACTCAAGCGGTGGTGATTACAGCAGAGAAGTCGGGGTTGTGAGAGAAAGAGACAGAGTTTGTGCGTTCTTTAGAGCTGTTTGGAGGACAAAGAGTGGAAATAACGGGTGGAAAGCTGAGGTTCAGACTCCAAAGGATTTAATAAAATTAAAGGTGAGTTCAAGTTTGGAGGTGGGGATGGTGAAGAAGGAAGGGGCCGTATTGTGAAGTCGCCATCACAGCCAGGATTACAAAACTGATCTTGCAGAGGTGGAATGTAAGCATTGTTTTGTTGGATTTGCCTGTTTGGCTTTGTTTCTAAATTTGGATAACTCTCCTTTCAGAATCTCTTTTTTATATATATACAGTCATTCTTCCACCCAAAACATTGCTACAGTGTGTCTCTTCTCCTCTCTTTCTGCTGTAACAGTTTTACATGCTGCGATACAAGTTTCAATATCTGTTCTCAGTGGGCTTTTGAAAGTATAATCAAACTTGGAGTGCTTTGGTTTTTTTGTGTGTGTTGTTTTGTTTTGGCTTGGAGCATAGAGGATTTGATTTCTACAATCAAGATTGGGCCGTGGAAAGTTTGTTTGTTTGTTTTTTCAGTATCATTGAATACAAAGATTGGCTCCTAACAATTGGATTATAAGTTTCTGAAAACTTTCTTTTTTTTGGATTTATTGGTGTTCCTGGATTCTTGATGGCTGTGGATTACAACAATTAAATTTTTGCAGAATTTTCAATCAAGCCAAAGGGATTACAATTATTATTGGTTATAATATTTGCAGCACTGGAACAGGTTCAAGCGGAGGGTTCTGCGAGAGTCAAGAGTATTGCAGCATTGAAGCTTCTAGTCGATGTTACTATGGATAAGGTTACAAGAGGAAAGGCAAAAGAGGAGGAGCCTGTGGTGAAACCTAAGAGGAAGGACAAAGTGCCAGTGGAGGAGGCTCTCCCATCATCATCATCATCATCACCTGAACCTTATAATCAGACCCAAATTATGGTTGAATTTGGTAAATTGTTTCAGAAATTTGAGAAGATGGAAGAAGCAAGAGTGAATGATAAAAATGAAATGTTGAAAAAACAGGATAAAATGGTTACAACTGTTGTGGATTTCTCCAAAAAAGTAGAATTAAGCTTGCAAAAAATAGAGGGAAATGTTAAGTTGATGCAAAATGAGGTGAAAACTATGAAAGGGGAAATAAAAGGGACACAGGAAGGCATGAGGGAGAATAAGATGAAAGTGGATGAGCATGAAAAAAGGATTGATGCTATGGAAGAATTGATGAGAAAACAGAATATTGTGATACATCATTTGATTGAAAGGATGCCAGACCAGCTAAGAGATAGAATTGTTCAGTGGTTAAATAATTTGAAAATGGGAAAGGATTTTGTGCAGGAGGATATTGTAAGTGCATATAGAGTGGGCCCGAGAAGAGGAAAAGTGGTTCAAATAAATGTTTTGGTTAAATTTGCAAATTGGGGAGATGAGCTTAGGGTAATGGCTTTTTAAAAACAAGCTGGTTCTGGTGCTCTGAAAATCGATGGCTCTGATGTGGAAGTATATAATGATATTTCTATCAGGGAACAAGCTTGGAGATATAAGATGAAACCGGTAACCAAATTGTTGATGAAAAAAGGTGTAAGATATAATTGGAGATTTTCACAACTGTTAAGATTCTTCTATGAGAAAAAATGCAGGTCATTGATGCAGGGACTGATCCATTGGAGTACTTGAGCTTGCTTGATCTGGTCAAGGCGGGTTCAGTTGAGTGGGTAGCTTTTAGAAAAGATTTGTTGGAATCAGGAGCCATAAGAAGAGACTATGAGGGTGTAGAGGTGGGTGGAGCCACAGGTGGATGGCAACAAGGAGAAGAAGAGGATGAGTTATCATTGATTGTGGTGGAGGAAGAGTTAAGTAAGGGGTAGAGAGTAAAAGGATAGTATGTAAGAATTTTTATATGATATAAGGTTTTTATAAATTGGTTTTATAATGGGGATGGTGCGCTAGAGCACTAATCACCATGCGCATCTTGCATGTCTCCCCCTCCCCTCTTTGGAGGACGAAGGCGGCTTTTTTTTAAAGAAAGTGGGGAAGTTGGCAATGTGTGTTTTTTGTTTGATGTCTTATTTTAATTGTGATGGGTTAGAGGTAGCACGCCTAATGGAGAGCTCAGAAGTGATAGAAGAGGATGTTTAATTAAAATATGAGAAGTATTAAAGTTTTAACATGGAATGTAAAAGGTACAGGATCTGTTCTTAAGAGGAGGAGGTTAGAATCGGTTTTGAGGAAGGACAGACCGGATATAGTCTTTCTACAGGAAACTCATCAAAAATCACAGGATACAAACAAAATTTTCTTAGGTTGGATGCAACATTATGAAAAGGCATTTGGCACATTAAAAGCAAGAGGAGTTGCAGTTCTGATTTCTACTAGATTGGGATTCGAGATAATAAAAAGTATCTCGGATCCAGAAGGCAGATATTTGATAGTGAAAGGGGAAATAGATGATGAGGAAATAACATTGGTGAATATTTATGCTCCAAATGAACATCAAGCTGAATTCTTAGAAAAAATTCGCAAAATTGTGGTAATAGAAAAATCGGCAAAGATAATAGTGGCGGGTGATTTTAATTTAGTAAGATCAAATTTGGATTGCACAAATATAACAAGGTGTGGAACAGGTATTAAAGGGAAGATTTTGGACAATTGGATGGTTGCATTAGGTTTGAAAGACTCTTGGAGAGAGATTAAGAGTCTAGAAAGGGCGTATTCTTATTTTTCACACATTCATTACTCCTACTCTAGAATAGATTATGTATTTGCAACTGAAAATATGGTTAAAAATATTGAGGAGATTGAAATTGGAATTTTTAAGGAATCAGATCATGCCAAAGTGGTTTTGGAATTGAGGCTACAGAACGATAGTAGAAGGAGGAGGAATTGGAGATACGATGCTAATCTATTTAAAGATCAAAAGTGTAAAGAACAAATTATAGAAAGTTGGATGGAAAGCTGGCAATGGAATGATAATGATGAGGTAAATTTTAATATGGTTGGGGATGCCATGAAGTCGGTTTTTAGAGGGGAAAGTATAAAGTTGGCAAGCAACAGATATAAAAAGTATAAGATAGCACAGGATAAAAGTGAAAAGGAATTAAAACAGTTACAGGAAGAGCATTCAAAAAAGAAAGACAAGAAATTTTTGGTAAATTACGAAGATTGAAGGCTGAATTGGTTGGTAAAGATATAGAAAAGGTAAAAAGAGATTTGATTTATTTAAATAGAGAGTATTTTGAATTTAGTAATAAAAACTCATTATTATTAGCAAAAGCCAAAAGGGAAAAAAGAGAAATTGGAGTTTTGGTCAATAATCAAGGGATAAGATGTAATAAGATTAGAAATAAATGTAAAATCGTAAAGGAATTTTATCAAGCCTTGTATGCAAAAAAAGAGATAGACGTGGAGAAGCTTAAAAAGCTTTT
Organism: Bradypodion pumilum; assembly: GCA_035047305.1. NCBI lineage: Eukaryota > Metazoa > Chordata > Lepidosauria > Squamata > Chamaeleonidae > Bradypodion > Bradypodion pumilum. The sequence goes on along the minus strand of JAWDJD010000001.1, from coordinate 265,721,625 downwards.
AGAGAGGCAAATAACGACTGGAATAAAACAGGAACATCGGGATAAAATGGAAGAACAAGTCTCGAAAAAGGAGGTAAAGGAGGTAATTGTGGGTTTGAAGTTGGGGAAAGCCCCGGGAGAGGATGGATTGCCGGCCGATTTTCACAAGGAATTTAAAGATGTCGTGGTACCAAAGTTAATAAAATTATATAATTATATATTGGATGGTGGACAAATTCCGACTTCATGTTATAGGACTATGATTGTTCTGTTGCCAAAATTGGGAAAGAATTTAGAGAAAGTGGAATCGTATAGACCAATCTCTCTTATAAATCAAGATACTAAAATCTTCACAGCAATATTGGCTAATCTTTTAAATAAGTTTATGGGTGATTATATAAATTTAGATCAAGTGGGATTTTTAAAAGGGAGGCATATGGCAGACTTGACTAGAAGAGTTTTAGATTTAATAGATAATGTGAACCAAATGAAAGAAAAAGTGGGATTAATATCTTTGGATATTTTTAAGGCATTTGACTCCCTACAATTGACCTCGATTAAGGAAATAATTAAAAGCTATGGATTTGGTGATAAATTTAGAAGAGTAATTGATTTATTATATCACAAAGAGATAGCTAGTGTTAGAGTAAATGATGAGGTCACAGATGAGGTAAAGTTAGAGGCGGGTACTAGACAGGGTTGTCCTTTGTCCCCTATATTGTTTATCATGGCAATGGAAATACTGGCAAAAAGTATAAGAGAGGATGTAAAAATAGAAGGGATAATGTGGAATAAAATAAGTATGTATGCAGATGAAACATTGATAATTGATAAACATCCTGAGAGGGTTATGGATAGGATTAGAATACAATTTAAGGATTTTGAGGATATTACGGGTTTGAAGATAAATTGGGATAAATTGGAAATGATGCTGTGTAATATGGGAGAAGGGGAGAGGAGGAAGATAAAGGGAGTGAGTAATATTCAAATTAAAGATAAACTGAAATATTTGGGGATAATTATATCAAATAGATTGTAAGAGTTTAAAAGATTGAATTACGATAGTTTGAAAATGGAAATTAAGATCAGAATAGAAAGTTTTCAAAAGTTGAAATTGTCATGGTTTGGGAGAATCGCACTTAGTAAAATGATGTTGTTACCTAGAATAATTTTTTTTTATTTGATGCATTGGCAATTCAATTGAAGGAGAAGGAAATTAATGAGTTTCAAAAGTTGTTTAATAATTTTTGTAATGGAGGTAAAAAGCCTAGATTACCCCAAAAAATTATGGTATCTACCTCAGAAAGAAGGTGGTTTAGGAATGCCGAATTTAGTGGCATATTACCGTGCTTTTTAATTAAGAATGTAGTGAAGATCTTGGCAAGAGAAAAAGTAATTTGGGAGGAGATTGAGATGAAAGATTATAGGAATATAGGTAAAATGATCTTTTTGGGAGGTAATGTTGGAAAGATAGCTACTAATAATACAATGATGAAGGGAGTTATGAATGTGTGGAAAAGATTAAAGAACGATTTGGCCCCAAATATCTCTCCAATCTTGGAATTAGCAGATATGGCTTGTTTTCCATTAAAATAGATAAAGAAATAAAGGGAATATTGGATAAAAATGAAGTTTCCTTGGTTACGGATCTGTAAAGATGAAGGAAGGAAGAAAAGGTTGTTTGAACAGTTGAAAATGAATTGGTTTCAGATATTGAAGGTTAATAATTGGAATGGTAAATATTTGAGAGAATTAGATATAGACAGAGAAAAGACAGAATTTGAAGAATTGGTTTTAAAAATTAGAAAAGGAGAAAGAAATATTAAGGGCCTAGTTAGCAAACTCTATGCTTCAATAAACAGGGAGGGTGATCCACAAGAGGATTTGAAATTGAAGTGGGAACAGGATTTGAATATAAAGATAGAAAAAGATGTATGGAGAAATAAGTGGAAAAAGAGGATAATGAGAACTATGTCAGTTAGAATTAAAGAGCATAATTATAAAATGTTATGGAGATGGTATCTGACACCAGTGAGGTTACATCAGATTGATAACAAAAAGGATAATTTATGTTGGAGATGTAAAGACACTATAGGAACTTATGAACATATGTGGTGGGGTTGTAAGGATTTTTGGAGAAGAATAGAAAAAGAGATCAGTGAAATATTGGGTAAGAAAATTAAACTGGCGTCAGGTACCATTATGCTAACAGATGTAGACGTTATGAATTTAAACAAGGAGGAAAATGAGTTACTAGAAATAATGTTAACAACGAATAGACAATGTATCGCTAGAAATTGGAAAAATGATGTAATTATACAGACTGAAGAATGGTACAAAGAAATGTGGAATTTAGCATTGAATGACAAACTAACATGGGAGAAAAAAGAAAAAAGGGATAAGTTGAAAGAGAATAGATTTTGGAATATTTGGAAGCCCTTTGTGGATCATTCATTTATGGGTCCAGAAAGAAGTAGACCTGTACTGGATCAAAGCAGTTTTTGGAAGTAAAATAATGAGACACTCTGAGCTTTCCAGGGCAATGTAAATAAACACAGGGTGTAATGTATGTGTAATTTGGATTTTGATAGTTGTATCTAAATCAAAATATTATTGAATTGTTCAATGGGAATGGATTTAGTGGTATTAATAAATAAAGAGTTTTGGGAAGAATTTTTGAAATAGGTTAGATGTTAACTACTAAATCATAATTAAATGTTAATTTTCTTTTTAAGGAATGTTTTACTGTAAAGATAGGTATAAAAATGTATTGGATCAATTATTGGATATATCAATTATTTTTTGTGTAATATATGTATTTTTATGATGTATTGTTTTGTATGTTTGTATATCTTTGAAAAAATGTAATATTTTTTTTTAAAAAAAATAGGCTTCAGGAATTGAAGTCCAAAAACCAAAGTTTGGGAAATGCAGCCCTAAGTGAACATTAAATAGCTAATTGAAGTAATCAGACAACAAACAAACAAACTATATGCTTCAACCATTGCATATCCAGACTCTGAAGTGTCTTTGGAAAGCTGGGGTCATTACAGCTGGTTCATTGACTTAGTTTTGGCATTTCCTGATGAAGTGAATGAAAGGCATTGCTCAGGACAAGACTAATGAGGAACAATGCACATTTGCAGGCTTTGGTGTTACAAATCTAATGCCTACTGAGGATCAGCCATGGGAGCAAGGAAGTTGTCCTGAAGTTACTGGAAAGCAGAAACAGATGATTTTGTAGGACCTCATGAATTTGCAACATGGCTCAGGTTTTCATTAGAATCAGTAGCAGCAAGAAACAAAGAAAAAAGTAAATTTTACTGCTCTGACTTCTTCTTTTGTATCCCGATCAAACCAGTGACTGCCAAAACGAAGCCACTTTCATGGCTTTGTCATTGGCCAAACTTAAGTCCTCATCGGTGCATGTTTCTGGCAGTAATTGGCAGACCAATAAATGAGCCAGATTCTGTATCTCTCCACATTCACAGATTGAACCAAAGGAACTGCTCTGACTAAAAATCATGATACATTGACTTGATGATCTTGGATATTAAGTAGTATCCAGATTTCAAGTATCCTGGGGATTCAGGAAGCTATTATAAAACAGATTGTTTGCATGTTTTGCACAAGTCAGAGCAGACAGTGTTCAGCAGAACAATGTGTGCAACATGGGTGTTGGTGGGAGTCAGCAGATTCTCAAGCTCACAGCTCAAGTGAGCATACATAGAATGCCAGTGTGGATCCATAGAGTCAAAATATAATATATGAAATATTTCTTATATATAATATATGTCTCAAGCAGTGGTGGGATTCAATTTTTTTTACTACCCACTCTGTGGGCATGGTATGGTGGGCATGGCCAGAGGGAAAGTCCTACATTGCACCCGAATTAGGACTACAGTACTTTATTTCAAAACTTGGATGGACGGGGCCAGCCAGAATTTCTGCTACCAGTTCTGGCGAACTGGTGTGAACCTGCTGAATCCCACCACTGGTCTCAAGTCTGTTGTATGGTGGAGCTCAAAAGAACTTTCCATACATGTAATTTTTTTTTGATACAGTCAATTTCTTGCAGAAGTTGCAAAATCTCGATGAATAGGGAACTTTATTATTATGAGCAGGAATTCTTATAATGGAAAAAGCTTATTTAGTCTTTTTGTTTGGAGCAAATAGAGATGCCTTGAGAAGAACAAGTAATCTTCACACAGAAAGAAAAAAAGGTCTTAGAAACATATTCTAAACTGGGAAGCATGGCTTTCAGTTGAGCAAACTGTGTTTTTAATTCAAACCAAAGCAATCTCTTCACAAAGTTCCAATCAATTTCTGTTCAAGTGTGAACTTTTCTAGCAAGAACATTTATATCTCCTTCCTCTGCCCCCCCTTGTTCCTCTTTGTTTTAGAAAAGTGCAGGATTTGCTTCAATGCTTTGGAATTCACATTCACAAATTGCATCCCCCTCCAAGCTGGAGCCATGACAGTATCTTGGCAAAATGAGAAGAGGGGATGAAGGGGAACAGTACATTTTAAAGTCATGTAACAAGTCCATTGCTAATGACAGGAAATATCATGTTTCTTGGCTATGCAAAACCACCAGGTGTCCAAGAATAGGAGGTAATAAAGTGGTGACAAACATGAGAAGAATTTGGAGAATGCAATGGCCAACCTCCATTACTGTCTTCTTGGAGAAGCATGTTCCAAAACCTGGGAGCAATCACTGAGAAGGCCCTTTCTTGCATTCTCTTTAAGCAAACTTGGGAAATCTATGGAATCAAGAGGTTTCCCCAGAAGGTCTTAAGAGCTGAAAAGGCTGATATGGGGTAATATGATCCTTCAAATAGCCTGGACCTAAACTGTACAGGGCTTTATAACCAGCACTTCAAATTGGCCTAGAAACAGCCTGACATCCAAGCTCAGGACTGAGTCCAGGAGAACACCCAAGCTGTAGACTTTATTTTTTCAGAGGGAATGTTACCCCACCCTCTACAAGCTGAAGCCCTGCCTTTTAACTAACCATAAGCACATCTGCCTTGCCTAGATTAAGTTTCAGTTTCTGAGCCCTCATCCAGTCCATGACTGAAAACAGACACTGGTCTATGCACAGAACAACTTTCTTGGAATCAGATGGAAAGGAGAGATAGAACTGGTTATCATCAGCATGCTGATGGCATCAAACCCCCCAAACTCCAGACAACATCTAATGGTTTCATGTGGCTGTTGATTAACAATGGGTGACAGAACTGAGCCCTAAAGGACATCACAAAGCAATGGCCAGGATATCGAATAGGATTCTCCCAGCACCTCCTTTTGAGTTTGGCTATCTAGAAAGGATTGGAATCAGTATAAAACAGTGCCTCCAAGACCTGTTCCAGAATGGTGCCCCAGAAGGATACCATGGTGAGGTGCAGCACAAACAACCAGGGCAAACTCCCCTGTGCAGTTTCCATTGTAAGTCATCCTCCAAGGTGACCAAAGACATCTATTCCATAGCCAGGGATAGAGCCAAACTGAAATGGATCTAGATCAGTGTTTGCCAACCTTTGGTTTTTGGACTTCAGGATGTTGTGGTGTTTCAGATCCAGATGTTCTTGGATGAAGCAGATTATCAAGATCAGTGGTTCCCAACATGGAGCCCACATCTCACTGGTGGACTTCAATTCCCAGAAGCCTGAGTCAATTCCCCAATGTACTGATCAGTCAATGTACTGGCATAGGCTTCTGGAAATTGAAGTCCACCAGTGAGGTGTGGGCTCCATGTTGGGAACCACTGATCTAGATAATCTGCTTCATCCAAGAACCTCTGGAGCTGAAACACCACAACATCCTGTAAGACCTCCACAGATCTATCAACTGAAAAATATCCACTATAACAGAACAAAATGGTGCTGAAGTTACATCCACAGGAGTGTATCAACTACAGCATCTAAGTCAGAGTGAATTTGAGTGAGTTTCTCGGCAAAGTGCAGTGCAAAATCTTCATGGGAGTTTGTTTAGTTGCTTCTGCTTCCCTGCTTCTCTTCGGCCGTCTTTCTTTCAATTTCCCCTCTCTTCTTTCTCAGCATTGTGGGAAGGGCCAGAGACTTTCCAGCTTAGTGCTCCATTCCTTTATTTTCAGTAAAAAAATGCTGAATTGAGCTGAGATAGCTCCTAATGAGGGTAGAAAAGCCCTCTTTCTGTTTTACTTACACACATACATACTCTGCTTTTGCCAAGTCAGTGCCAATTAATGAGCTGGAAACAGATTGCAGTTCAGAGGGCAGGGCACCAGCTTTGGAAAGTGGGGACACACAAATCCTAGTTACAGCTCAGCAAAGTGATCTGCAGGCTGACCTTCAAGTCAGTTGTCTGAAAGGTCAAGACTGCTGATCGCTTGCTGAGCAGTAACCAGGAGCTGCCTCTGCTTCTGCTCTCTTTTCCGTGTGGGCTTCTCGTCCCCATCACAATGCAGACATTTTCTGGGGCATCGACCACAAAGTGTGAACTCTGTGACATCCAGGTTATGGTGCACTTCTCAATAATGAAGTCAAATGTTTGAAACATTGCTCGTGATGCTTTGTTTCCTAATTGGGCAATATCTGAAAACCTGCCCACTGAAGTGTTCTCTGTACAGAAGATGGAGGGACCAATATCTGGAGTTCCATGTTAACTTTCCCCCAATTCTTCTTTATGTGACTTACTTCCTGACCTCCTCTTCTTGCACTTATGTTCTTTACTTTTCCACCATGTTGCCAGCCTCTTTCTGAATCTATCAGTATTCCAACATATCTCTTTTTCTTTTCACTGCTAAGTCATAATCCATCTGATTCACTCGAACCTCTGGAAAATTTAGCTTAGGAACACACACATCACTTTATGAACTGCATCTTTAATTCCCTTTGTCTTTCTTTCTCCCATTTCCTTCCCAACTACCTCCTCTTACCTCCTCTCTCCCTCTCTACTAGACACAAATTCATACCAAGTGCAATCCTTTCGAATGATCCTGATGTGTGATGATGCAAAAATTGATCCCTTTGCCATAAATCTGATTCCTCCCAAAAGCATCTCTCAGATAGCAGTTACACTTTTAATAAAACCTGAGGTAATGGTAAAGGTCTCCTTTGCTAAAAAGCCAGTCATATCTGACTCTAGGGACAGTGCTTGTATCCGTTTACAGCCAAAGAGTAAACGGATGCACTATCTGCATCTTCAGACATTTCTATCGTCATGTGGCAGGTATGGCTAGATGCCAAAGTACATGGTACATAGTTACCTTTCCTGCCGAAGTGGTACCTATTTACCTATATGTAATTTCTTGCTTTCAAACTGCTAGGTTGGCAGGAGCTGGGATAAAAGATGGAAGCTCACTCTGTCATGCATCACTCAGATCTTGAACTGCTGGTGTTCCAGGTGTCAAGCTCAGCATCTTAACCACTAAGCCAATGCAATCTCATGTCGAAGATATGACTAGATGCTGAAGTGCACAAAATGCTGTTACCTTTGTCGCTGTAGTGGTACCTATTTCTTCTTCTTGTTCTGCTGTATCTAAATATTTGTGATCCTCATGGCAATCAGCCATGAAGACTGTCCTGAGAATATAATACAGTGGCCTTTCATCTGCCTTCTGCATCGCAGCATGACACCCATATTACGGATCCAGTTCCACGAGTCACTTTCTGGTCCTGAGCCCTTTTGGCACACAAAGTCCTCATTGGCCCCAGGCCAGTATTGATGAAGTTGATTCCCTCCATCAAGATGGATTCAAGAAGGACTTGATCCACTTGGGGACCATCACCCTTCCCTGTGGACTTTGGCACCCAAACTGGTTAGTCCTCAGGGTGGTCAGGTTAGTTAACTGTTGCCTGACAATCAATGTTGAGTTGCTGGCAGTATGGTCTACTCTATTACCATAGCAGGATAACCTGGCCTATTTATCTACTTGCAATTTCTTGCTTTTGAACTGCTAGGTTGGCAGGATCTAGGACAGACAACAGGAGCTCACTCAATCGGCAGTACTCAGGTCTCGAACTATTGACCTGTCGATGTTCCAGTCATCAAGCTCATAACCACTAAGCCACCACAACTACATTGGTGCAAATGAAAGTCATGCTTTTTAAAAGCCTCTTCACTATGTAGAGTGCATATATATAGAGGAGACCATGTTCAGCCACAGTCTAGATCTATGGTTTCCCAACATGGCTCACATGCCCCACATGGGGGCAATTTGATTTTTAAAGGGGACAATTTGAGAATGAGTTATTAACAGTGAATGGCCTTTTAGGTTTCCTCCACATGAATAGGAGTTCACTTTTTGAATAATAAAAATTATATGTCATGGTCAGGCATCAGTATTTTAGAGGTGCTTAGATGGGGCATGGCCAAAAGAAGGTTGGGAACCACTGGTCTAGATGTTCCCACTACTAAATTAAAAGGTGGAACACAGACTAGAGAAGTTAATATACCTCTTTCGAGTTAGACTGAAACATAGATAAGGGAAGCGTGGCGGCAAGACTATGGCTGCCATGCTCTTTGCTGGCCCCGCCCCCATAGAGCCGGCCACTGGAGCTGGGAGAGGGGAGGAGCCGAGCTCCCCTTTAAAAGGGGCTGGCTCCACACAGCCTTGCCGGTATTTTGCAAGATCGGCTGGGCGAAGCGCGCGTTTGGCTTTGCTGCCCAGCCGATCCAAGCTTCCACAAGCAGCTGGGCCACATGCTATGGTGCCGTTCGGAAGGACGGTTGTGGTGATCTGTCACGGCTCTGCGGCGGGCTTGCCCCAGCCTTCGCTCGTTGGGCATGGCCCTCTTTGGAGCTGCACTGTTGCTGTGGCCCTTGGCCGCGCCCCCTGCAGCCTTACAGGGGCCTGATACTTGACCTTGCCATGGCGATCCGCTGCGGCTCTGTGGCGGGCTTGCCCGGCCTTCGCCAGCATGGCCTCACCTTTTTCCGGGCATTGGGCTCGGCCCTCTTGGGAGCTGCGCTTTTGCTGCGGTGCTTGGCCACGGACCCTGTGGCCTTCTAGGGGCCTGGTCCTTGGCCTCGCCCCCGCAGCCTTCACTCAGTTTCTTGAGTGGCGGCCACCAGCCCCATGGCTGCCCTGCTCCTTTTTTCGGGGGGGGGGGGTTGACTTTGTGACAGGGTGGGGCTGGGGGGCGGGCCTGCGGGGTTCCATGTGGGCCCCTCGCATGTGTTGGGCATCAGCTGGAGGCTGCAGTGGCTCAAGTAGCTAACATGCTGACTGGGTGGTGGACGGTCAGCAGTTCTACTCCCGAGTACTGCAGGATGGAATGAGCTCCTGTCTTTGTTCCAGCTCCTGCCAACCTAGCGGTTCGAGGGCAAGTAATTGCAAGTATGTAGATAGGGACCACTTTGATTGTAAGGTAGCAGTGTTCCATGCATTCTTGTATCTAGTCATGTCAGCCACATGACCACGGAAATGTCTGCAACAGCAGACAGCCCTGGCCTCTTTGACTTTGGGACAGGGATGGGCGCTGCACCCTAGAGTCGGATACGACTGGCTTTCAAGCAAGGGACAACCTTTATGCCCACGCCTGGTTTGATCCGCCGGCCCGAGCTGCCACCCTTGAGAGAGCTGGGGGCCTGGATACCACACTTGCTGCCCTCCAGCAGGCGAGCCACTCAGCCCATCGAGATGTTGGAGCACAGCTCCCCGACGCTGTGAGTGTATCTGGTGAGTATGTTTGTCAAATAAATTCACATCATGCCTTGCCCATACTCAATTATGCTATAGTATCTGTTAAGCTTCTCGTATCTTGCCAGCTCTTGGCACGAGTTCGGCCAGTTACTTGGGTTACCTACCTGCACTGTTCTGCCTCTGGTGGACATCACCATTGTGGTCATGCTGGGTGGTGACCTGGCCCACAACATTCCCCCCCCCCTATAAAAACAACAACAAGAAAAAACCACATTTCGGCTTTACTCTGGGCTGGAGTGGAGGCATCCACTCATTTCTAGGTCACCGAGTGGTCAATAAGCTGTGGCTAACTCCACCGGTATACATCCTATATACATGCATAGGTGGGGGGAGTCTGGGGGTGAGCGTAATTTATCATTAATGATGGCGTTTCTGAGCTTGACCAGTGCTTTGCTTTCGGGCAGCGTAGACAGTTTATATGGGACTCCCAATATCTGCATTATAGTTTGATTGGGTTACCTCGCCACGGGCGGGGCTGGCTGACGATGTCTGCCAATACAGTTGCGACCTGACGCGATTGCCCTGGCCCCTGTACCTTTCTGCATTAAAAAAAGGGGGGCACCAATGTATGCCCATAGTAAAATTTATTCACCACTTCCTCATTATTCGCGTAATTGTTTACAGGACAGGAACGGCCACAATACACATTCACAACCCTGGTCACTCTTTAGAAATCATGCCAAACTGGGCATACCAGTTGCTTTCAGAAGACTGAAGGCCTGGCCATGATGCTAATAATTTTTGGATTGCATTTAACTCATGGTGAGTCACCCTGCTTCACCTGGGGATATGTGGTCTGAACCCGGACATGAACTTGTCCAATTTAGCAGAATGTTGGGTTTAACCATGTTATCTCATGTTGCTTTGTTGATATTTCATCTCCTAGCAGGGCAATTATGCCTGGCTGGGCTTTCGCGGGGTTCTCGTGCGATGTTTTAGTAGGTTTACATGGACGTAACATAGAGTCTACTCAGTACTACTCTAGGGCCGATACGCAGGTATGGACAGCATTTCCGGCCTACTTGACGGGGATTGCCTTTTGGAGCCATGGACTGCACATCGCACCTATCTGTCAGGTCCACCACGTGCCAGTACCATCGAAGTATGGTGATTATTTCAATGGCCAATGGTGCTTTGGCAGTAGCCTGATATATTGCAGGGCACTGAATCTTTCAGGGGCTTTACCTTTCTTTAAAAAATTTGCCTTGAGCACTGTGGTCAGGCAAATGCATTGATACTGTGGTTCACCCATTGGGGTTACTGCTATTGTCATACAAACGGCCAATACCCAAATGTCTTTCCCACACACTCCCAGGGTCACGGTACTGGTACGTCAGTCTGGTATTGTTCTCCCTACTAATCAACGTTACTTCCTTGAGACTGGGCCCTTTCTGGCCATTGTCAACTATAATACTGCTGATTTCTCCAATTGAACATCTGTTGTCCTAGGGTCACTGGTAGGGCAGGGGCAGTATTGCCACTCTCCTTGTGGAGCAGGGCAATCCACCTAGTCATTAACTCAAATCAATGCTGCACTGCAGGCTTCAGCTTCTGGATACGCGGCCGACGACGTCAGTAGTACAAACCGGTGGGGATCTGTTGAGTGCATTCATATGTTTTTCTCTGTGTTACGTGTAACACTTTGCTGGCACTCTTTTTGTCTGTTCTTTTTCAGCTCCTGAGCCCCGGGGCCCACTATACAAGGGTGGCTCGTTGGCCACAGTTACAGTTTCGGGTCGCCCAGAGGCTTCTTCGGCTACCCGGCCCAGGCACATAGGGGATGCAGGCATAGCGCATCAGAGGTGGTATGAAATTCCCAGAATGGTGCCCCTGGACAGGGTCCTCTGCCTTTCGAATGAGGCGATTGTCCTGTTCCTTTTGTCCGAGGCATGGTCCTCCTTCTTTTTGGCCCAAGGCATTGGCCCTATTCCTCCCCAGGCATGCCCTTCTTCCTTCTGCATGAGGCATAGCGCCTCTACATTTTGCCCGAGGCATGGTCCTCTTCCTTTTAGCACCAGGCATGGCACCTCCTCGGAGTACCCAAGGCATGATCCTCTTCTGTTCGGCATGAGGCAGGGTGGCCCCTCAGTGGACCAGAGGCATGGTCCTCGTCCATTCGGCACAAGGCTGGGCACCTCATCAGTGTACCCGAGGCATGGTCCTCTTCCTTCGGCATGAGGCATGCACATCATCAGAGTACAAAGCAGGGTCTTCTGCCCGAGGCAGGGCTCCTCATTAGAGTACCCAAGGCATGGTCCTCTTCCTTTTGGCACGAGGCAGGGCGCCTCCCCAGAGTAACCAAGGCATGGTCCTCTTCCTTTCGGCATGAGGCTGGGCACCTCATTAGAGCACCCAAGGCATGGTCCTCTTCCTTTTGGCACGAGGTAGTGCGCCTCCTCAGTGTGCCTGAGGCATGGTCCTCTTCCTTTCAGCATGAGGCTGAGCGCCTCATTAGAGTACCCGAGGCATGGTCCTCTTCCTTTGGCATGAGCTGGGTGCCTCATCAGAGTACCTGAGGCATGGTCCTCTTCCTTTCGGCATGAGGCTGGGCGCCTCATTAGAGTACCCGAGGCATGGTCCTCTTCCTTTTGGCACGAGGCAGGGCACCTCCCCAGTGTAACTAACGCCTGGTCCTCTTCCTTTCAGCATGATGCTGGGTGCCTCATTACACTACCCGAGGCATATTCCTCTTCCTTTTGGCACGAGGCAGGGCACCTCCCCAGTGTAACCGAGGCATGGTCCTCCTCCTTTCGGCACGAGGCTGGGCGCCTCATTAGAGTACCCGAGGCATGGTCCTCTTCCTTTTGGCACGAGGTAGTGCACCTCCTCAGTGTGCCTGAGGCATGGTCCTCTTCATTTCGGCATGAGGCTGGGCACCTCATTAGAGTACCCGAGGCATGGTCCTCTTCCTTCGGCATGAGGCTCGGCGCCTCATCGGAGTACCTGAGGCATGGTCCTCTTACTTTCGGCACGAGGCTGGGTGCCTCATTAGAGTACCCGAGGCATTTAATTTAATTTAATTTAATAGTCATATTTATATATGCCACCCACTCAGGCAGAACCCGACTCAGGGCAGCATTACAACAAGTTCTAAAAACACATAAAAACACTTTAAAAGACCCATATCCCACCCACTTTAAAAGACCCATATCCCACCCACTTTAAAAGACCCATATCCCACCCACCCATCCCACCCACTATCAAAAGAAGAAGAGAGAGTTCTTAATTGTTTACATAAGCCAGCAGGCAGGGACCGTGTTCCCATTCGGGCCCCACACCTGCCCTGCCAGCCAGGTCTTCAATCCCTTCCTGAAGGGCAGCAACTCTCTTTGAAGTCTTAGATCTGTTGGCAGGAGGTTCCAGAGAGTTGGTGCGGACACGGAGAAGGCCCTCCTTCGGGTGCTGGACAGATGTGCACCCCTAGTTGATGGCACTATTAGAGAGCCCCTCCGGTCCGCTCTGGTTGGATGGGTAGACACTCTTGGGACGATGCATCATCCTCTTCCTTCAGCATGAGGCTGAGCACCTCATTAGAGTACCCAAGGCATGGTCCTCTTCCTTTTGGCACAAGGCAGGGCGCCTCCCCAGTGTAACCGAGGCATGGTCCTCTTCCTTTTGGCACGAGGCAGGGCGCCTCCCCAGTGTAACCGAGGCATGGTCCTCTTCCTTTCGGCACGAGGCTTGGCGTCTCCTCAGTGTGCCTGAGGCATGGTCCTCTTCCTTCGGCATGAGGCTGGGCGCCTCATTAGAGTTCCCGAGGCATGGTCCTCTTCCTTCGGCATGAGGCTGGGTGCCTCATCAGAGTACCTGAGGCATGGTCCTCTTCCTTCAGCACGAGGCTGGGCACCTCATTAGAGCACCCGAGGCATGGTCCTCTTCCTTTTGGCATGAGGCTGGGCGCCTCATCAGAGTACCTGAGGCATGGTCCTCTTCCTTTTGGCATGAGGCTGGGTGCCTCATCAGAGTACCTGAGGCATGGTCCTCTTCTTTCGGCATGAGGCTGCGCGCCTCATTATAGTACCCGAGGCATGGTCCTCTTCCTTTCGGCATGAGGCTGGGCGCCTCATTAGAGTACCCGAGGCATGGTCCTCTTCCTTTCGGTATGAAGCAGCACGCCTTCTCAGTGTACCCAAGGCATGGTCCTCTTCCATATACCCGAGGCATGGTCCTCCCCCTTTTTGGCAGGAGGCATTGGTCCTCTTCCTTTTGGCACGAGGCAGGGCGCCTCCCCAGTGTAACCGAGGCATGGTCCTCTTCCTTTCGGCACGAGGCTTGGCATCTCCTCAGTGTGCCTGAGGCATGGTCCTCTTCCTTCGGCATGAGGCTGGGCACCTCATTAGAGCACCCGAGGCATGGTCCTCTTCCTTTCGGCATGAGGCTGGGTGCCTAATCAGAGTACCTGAGGCATTGTCCTCTTCCTTTCGGCATGAGGCTGGGCACCTCATTAGAGTACCCGAGGCATGGTCCTCTTCCTTCCAGTATGAGGCAGCACGCCTTCTCAGTGTACCCGAGGCATGGTCCTCTTCCTTATACCCGAGGCATGGTCCTCCCCCTTTTTGGCAGGAGGCATTGGTCCTCTCCCTTTTGGCATGAGGCATCGGTCCTCTTCCCTTGGCATGAAGTTTTGGTCCTCTTTGTCTGGCCCGAGACATGGTCCTCTTCCTTTTGCCCGGGGTATGGCCCCCTTCCATTGCATGAGGCATTGGTCCTCTTCCCTGGCAGGAGGCATTAGTCCTCTTTAGCTTGCCCGAGGCATGGTCCTCTTCCTTTGGTCCGAGGCATGGTCCTCTTCCTTTCGGCATGAGGCATTGGTCCTCTTACCTTGGCACGAGGCATTGGTCCTCTTCATCTTGCCTGAGGCATGGTCCTCTTCCTTTCGGCATGAGGCTGCGCGCCTCATTAGAGTACCCGAGGCATGGTCCTCTTCCTTTCGGCATGAGGCAGTGCACCTCGTCATTGTACCCGAGGCATGGTCCTCCCCCTTTTTGGCAGGAGGCATTGGTCCTCTTCCTTTTGGCATGAGGCATTGTTCCTCTTCCCTGGCAGGAGGCATTGGCCCTGTTTAGCTTGCCCGAGGCATGGTCCTCTTCCTTTGGTCCGAGGCGTGATCCTCTTCCTTTCGGCATGAGGCATTGGTCCTCTTACCTTGGCACGAGTGATTGGTCCTCTTCATCTTGCCCGAGGCATGGTCCTCTTTCTTTGGCACGAGGCATTTGGCCCTCTTCCTTTATGTTGCCATGGCAATCGGGCCTGCTGACTGTGCTGGTGGTGGTGGTGTGGGGCACGGTGAGTCGCATAAACTCGTCCTCGTGTGGCGGGTGGCACTGGTAAGGAGAAAGGGGATTACTCCTAGGAATCCGGCAGGGACACAGTTGATTGGCCACCACATAGGACAAGGTACAGTGAAACTTGGGCTGGCCAATCAATGGTGGAGCACAAACAACGTGATGCTATGATCTATGCAGCCTGCAACACCTTGAAATTTACCGGATATACGTCAGATGCTGGAGTCAACAAGTAGCATCTGATCGGGGTAAACAATTTGTTCCATCGGTAAACAAATGGATACAATGTGGCCAAATATGATTGGCATAACAATTGGATACAATGTTGCCAAATATGATTGGCAAAATAAATGGATACAATGTTGCCAAATATGATTGGGAAATAAATAGATACAATGTTGCCAAATTATTATTGGCAATTAGGTTTACTCTTTACCAGCGCCATTGCGGCCCATTTGCCTCAACATAGTTTATGAATTAATAAAGTGGCCCAATTTAAATCCATCACAAGTGTCCGTCTCGTTTTTGGGGAGTGGGTCCAGCAAAGAGGAATGGTGAGTAATTTTGCTCCTAAAGAATGAGGTACAGAAAGGCCCAGTTAAATGTTTTACTCACTCTGAGAGTAAATGTGCTGCATTTGCATAAAAAATTTGGCATCCTCTGCTCAAAGATGGTTCTGTACACACATTGAAAAGAAGAATACTGTATTCTGCCCTGTTGAAACATCTCTACCTTTACCCAGTGCCAATCCCATGACATCCTACTTCTTTAAAAAGTTTGCAACATTTCATATCACCTCTTGTTCCTGAGTTTCTTTTACAACCAACTTCCCCTTTACCTATTTAGTTTAGTGTTTTGATTTTGTTCGGTCTAAGAAGTTGTGCCTAGTAAACATCTCCCAAAAC
Organism: Bradypodion pumilum; assembly: GCA_035047305.1. NCBI lineage: Eukaryota > Metazoa > Chordata > Lepidosauria > Squamata > Chamaeleonidae > Bradypodion > Bradypodion pumilum. Next base: position 265,705,768 of record JAWDJD010000001.1, on the reverse strand, counting down.
ACATTTACATAATTTAGAAAAACAAAACACCAACATGCTGACTAATGTCAGCCTTAAATAGACTCTCCCAGGATTTGCTAGACATATTCCCCAATGCTGTCCCCTCCGGCGAAAACCTAAGAATGTCAAGGCACTCCACTCTGTACTCTGCAGGTCAGTTGAGTAAGGCTGCAATTCTAGGCACAGTTTACTTGTGTTCTGTTTTCTTCACAGAACACAATAGATTGCCACATAAACTTCACAGAACACAATAGATTGTGATGTAAACTTTCAAAGGATGAGGCCATAAGATGCTCTGAAAATAAATGAGGAAGAAATGCCATCCAAATTATGGACCTTCCAGAAGGGTCCCTCTAAGACAGGGGTCGGCAACCTTTTAAAGTTGTGGACCGGGTCATGCTCCCTCAGACAGTTGAGGCATCCAGACTGTAAAAGCTGCCATATATGCATCTGCGGCTGCTGTAAACGCATCCACAGCTGCAATAAATGCATCTGTGGCTGCCGTAAATGTGTCCGTGGCTACTGTAAATGCATCCACAGCAACTGTAAACATATCCATGACCACTTCCAGAAGCAGCGGTGGTGGCAGTGGGAGCAAGGGTGGGGGCTGGATGATTTGGTGGCATGGGCCAGATTTGGCCTGTGGGTTGTAGGTTGCTGACCCCTGCTCTAAGAGAATCAACAGAGTTATGGTCCAATAGGCTGCCATAAAGTTGCATTAAGAAGCTTGCCCAATATAGAATGCAGGAGTGCCAACTTAGGATGGTGGTGGTTTGCCAGACTCCTACTGCAGTTCAGCTCTAGTAAAGGTTTCCCTTGCTCGAAAGCCAGACGTATCTGACTCTAGGGTTCAGTGCTCATCTCTGTTTCAAAGCCAAAGAGCCAGCACTGTCTGCTTCTGCAAACATTCCCGTGATCATGTGGCAGGCATGACTAGACAACTGCATTATATAGTGAAGACGCTGTGATATCCTGCATCCTCCAGGGCATTGTATAATACATTGGGTGTGTAGTGTGATTTTACTTGCAATTTCTTGCTTTCAAACTGCTAGGTTGGCAGGAGCTGGGACAAAGACGGGAGCTCATTCCTTTCTGCAGTACTCGGGAATCGAACTGCTGACCTTCAGCCTTCCAGTCAGTGCCTTAGCCACTTGAGCCACTACAGTGGCTCAGCTCTAGTTTGCTCTTATTCTGTGCACAGCGTGTAACTCTCTGTGTCCTTTATATCCAATATACAGCAGTCCCAGGCCTTGTAACCAATCAGTGTCAACAGTGATGGGTGGTTCTGCTCAGATCTGCATAAGGCAGCTTCTGTTTTCTGCAAAGTGCCCTCTTGGAGCCCCTATGCAAGTATTTTCATTGGTTACTCTAAAAACTTGGTGCTTCCTTCCCTTGCAGACTACTACTACTTCTACTTCTACTTCTACTTCTACTTCTACTACTACTACTACTACTTGTCCTGGGAACAATATAATGTTCCATTTGCCTTCTTCATCGCAGCACGACACCCATACCACTGATCCAGTTCTGCAAGTCACTTTCTGGTCCCAAGTCCTTTAGGCACACAAGGTCCTCCTCAGCTCCAGGCCAGTATTGATGAAGCTGCTGCCCTCCATCAAGATGGATTCAAGTGGGATTTAATCCACTTGGGGACCATCACCCTTCCCTGTGGACTTTGCCACGCAAGGCCGTTAGCCCTCGGGGTTTTCAGGTTAGTTAACTGCCACCTGATACTTGGTCTTGAATCGCTGGCAGTAGGGTCTACTCTATTACCATAGCAGGATAACTTGGCCAGACATGGTAAAGGATTTCACTGCCTAGAGTGAAAAACTACCCAGAAGGTATATGAAGGTGCTTACTTAATTGCCTCCTCTTCTACCTTGCAGTGTAGAGGATTCCACAAAGGATCTCCATTGGTATCTCTCCTTGGACAGCTCCGTGGCTCACCTCAGGTCACTACACTATCAACATGAAGGGCCTCCTTGATGTTATCAATCCACTTGATGTGGGGCCTGCCTTGGGGTCTTGCACCCTGCACTCAGGCCTCCCATGCCTGCGGCAGCATCCTGGTTTCAGCCATTCGGTTGATGTGGCCAAACCGGCGTAGCTGACTCTTCTCGATTGTACTCCTCAATGGTTGAATGTTCAGGTTCTGTCTGATGATCACATTTTGCACTGTGATCATAAATGAATGTAACAAATAAATAAAGCCTGAACTTGTCGCAGTTTTCTGTGTGATTTCTTTGGAAGTTTGACCATATGTTTCTGAGTGTATCTTGGTGGCTAGGATAATATGGGAAAGGTTCAAAAATAATGTTAACATTGTTTATCTTCTCTGGCCATTTCAATGTGGATCTTGTTTGTGTGTGTTTAAATTTATTTATTTAGTTCAATTTATATTGCTGCCCAATCGACAGGTGACTCCGGGCGGCTTACAACATTGTCCGATAAAAACATATAAAACCCTACTCACATAATTCAAACATTGTCATATTAAAACATTAAAAGCATTTAAAAGACCCACCCCACCCATAACCAAAGACAGAGAAGGGAGATCATACCCATTCAGACAAGCCAACAGGCAGGGGTCATTCTACCATCAATACCCCACACCTGCCCTGCCGGCCAAGTTTTGAAGTCTTTCCTAAAGGTCAGCAATTCCGTCTGTAGCCGTAACTCTATTGACAGTGCTACCATGGGTGGGTTTAAATAAGCAGGTCCATATGTATGACAACCACAACCTGTGTTTGGTCAGATAGCTTAAAACATCTGGATCCAGCCACTGTCTATCATATGATTCTGGTTTATATGCACTATTGCTATGATTCATGAGAGCAATTCTTCTTTCTGTGGGAAAATGTGTTATATCCCAAGTTGCACAGCTGTTAAAGAGCAGCTTTGCTCTGCTATTTTCTTTTGTGATTTTCCATTGTAACGTGCAACTTTCAAGTCTGATGTATTCGGCAGAAAAACCTTCCTCCTGACCTTCCTTTTTAAGCCAAAGTATGAGGCGATATCTGACCAATTAGGCTAGAGATGCAAGCCATATGTAAATCCACTACTTCTTCATCTTTCGATAGAAGCTAATGCCATTTCTCTTCATGTTTAAATGGCTCTTTAACCACTTAGATATTATGTGGATATCTAAAAGGGAGAAAGAGAGAAAGAAACTTTAAAAGGTGTTAACTTTATAATGTGGCATAAAAGAAAAGCTGTTTAATAAGCCACTGGTACTTCTTGGGAGGTTTTTGTTTTTTTGGTTTAGTTTTATACTTCTGAGATAAAAAGATAATGCAAAATATGTACAAAGTACCTTTTAGAAACTTCGGAAAAGGTCAAGGAGAAATGGGTGGATTTCAAAAGCTTAACTTTTCAAGGATTTCCTCTGATTTCTCTAAAACAAGATAGCCTCTTCCCCCTCTTAATAGTTCTTCAATGCTTTTTTGGTAGCCAAAATCTTTGTTCTTTTTTTTTAAGCAGCTTTGTAACAGAAGAACTAAAAATTAATTATGGTTATGGAACTTTTCACACAGAAGAGTTTAAAAAGCACAGACGTAAAGAAGGGAAAAAGATGAGGGCCCATTTATCTTATATTGACAGGACTAGCTTCAAAAGATGACCTTGAATCATAATCATCCTAATGAGCTCAAAATATTTCACTTTAACAAGTGAAACTATAATCAAATCAGTTTCTGAAAGCTCTACTAATGAGCATTTCCTTTGATGAAAACATGGTTAACTGTCTTAGTCTGCAGGAGGTGCACTGCTATAAGAGGCCAACACATGACAACTCATTAGCTGACCTGGGGAGAGACTAATTTGAATGCTTTTGATAAAAATTTCAAGGCCTTTTTTATAACTTAAATTACATTTTGTGCAGTTTTATAAACACTGTAATGTTCCGCCTAATTTGGGGGAAATGTTAGGAAGACTTCAAAGTCATGGAATGAAGTTTGTTTACAACTTTCAGGAGAGCTTTAATTTTTAGACTTGTGCCTCCGCCCCCCCGCCCCCCCATCCCAGCCTCACACCTTGTGGCAAGAAGAATCTTGCTTCTAACGCTCCTTGAATTCAGGTAATACTTTGCTTACTTAAGCATAAAATCTCTCCCTGCCTTTGCCTTCTTTCTTAAAACGTTACACCATTTCACATCGCAATATTTGAAACCGACTATTATTTGTTCCTTGTGTCAGTTATCATGAGGAGGGGGGGGGGAACAGGCTGGACTCATTATGAATTGCTGTAATTCATTCCATTTCTTTAAACGATCCAAATTAACTTAAATGAGTGCTGATTACACAGATCTGGTCTACTACTGTACCATTTCCCTCAAGGGTTTCTTCATTAGAAACAAGTTGGCTTCTATTCTGCCTGATTCTGGAAAGCCTTGTCTTACTCCAGCACTGCAGACTGGCTGTCAAAGCAATGGTGCTTTACTCTGAAGGATTCTTTGTTTGTTTTAAGTTTCAGTCACAGCCAGATCTTGCTTTTTTCCCAGGCATTTTCTTGTTTCATCTTAGAGTGAGAGTCCCCCCCCCCTCTACAGTCTTTTGAGGGGTGTTCTGCCCCCTCCTGTTCTGCTTCTGTGTTTGCGTCAGTGTCTCCTTCTCACCACTGGTATTCTGTAAGACGAACGTGCTTGCATGTGCACCTTGTAGCTGTTTAGTCTATTCCTTTTATGCGAAACAGTGGAAAAGGAGTAAGCATGACATCTTGTGCTTTTCTCTCTCTCTTTAAGCAGTGGCTGATGAGAAATTGCACCATGTTTGTGTAATGCTTCTCATCTTTTGCAAGCCATCAGTGTGATTTGAACTTGGGGGCCTCAACACCCAAGCACAGACTCCTAATATGTTAGCTGAAAAGATCGCACTGACAGCAGAACTAAGTTCTTTTGCTGAGCGAGATGCTCTGCTTACTTTTCAAATCTTACTCTGGGAGACGTTTCCTGGACCTGGGTTGCCTTTGGCTGAGATTCAGTATTATTACTCAGATTCCTCCAAAGAACCATGGGCTGTATGCTAATTCTTCTTCTTCTTCTTCTTCTTCTTCTTCTTCTTCTTCTTCTTCTTCTTCTTCTTCTTCTGTTGCTGCTGCTGCTGCTGCTGCTGCTGCTGCTGCTGCTGAATCTGAATATTGGCAATCATCATGGTGATCAGCCATGATGACTGTCCTGAGAATATAATGCAGTGGCCTTTCACCTGCCTTCCGTATCACAACATGACACCCGTACCACTGATCCAGTTCCGCGAGTCACTTTCTCATCCTGAGCCCTTTTGATACGCAAAGTCCTCATCAACCCCAGGCAAGTATTGATGATACTGCTGCCTTCCATCAAGGTGGATTCAAGTGGGATTTAATCCACTTGGGGACCATCACCCTTCCAAGTGGACTTCAGCACCCAAGGTCATTAGTCCTCAGGGTTGTCAGGTTAGTTAACTGCAGCCCGACACTCGGTGGCAATCTGGTCTACTCTTTACTATAGCAGGATAACCTGGCCAGAATGGAATATGTTAACAGGGGTGCAACTTCACCACCATTGCTTAGTTCAAAAAATTAATTTAATGTAATTTAATTTTCAGACTTCTATGCCACCCACTCAGGTGAACCAAACTCAGGGCGGCTTACATCAATTTTAAAAACATTTTTTAAAAAAACAATTATCCCATCCACCCATCCCAACCTGTACATAAAAAAAGAAGGAGAAAGAGAAAGGGGCTCCTTTGTGTGAGCCAGCAGGTGGGGGCCGAATTTCCATTTGGACCCCACACCTTCCCTGTCAGCCAGGTTTTCAAGCCTTTTCTAAAGGGCAGCAATTCTGTCTCTAGTCTCAACTCTATTGGCAGGAGGTTCCAGAGGGCTGGTGCAGACATGGAGAATGCCATCCTTAATGTGCTAGAGAGGTAACACATTTAATGTTTCCTTACCAACGGCATTTTTTCCTTCCTAGTTTGCCATGGCACTGGGTTGAGATGGGGGTGCAGCTTTAAGGGTAGAGATTTTGTGTGTTTGTTTCATAATGATATTTACTATGGTCAAAACCCAAATCACCTTGATGGCACATAATTATTAACTATGGCTGAAATTCCTGGTTTGTCAGATTTAGGCCCCGAATCTATGTTAGCATGAAGCTCATTGCAGGCGCACCCCCCCAATAACGGACACAGACAACATTGAAAGTGGATAACAGCATAGGGCCACATTTATTGATTCAATGCCCTAGTCCGAATTATAAATTTGCATTGGTAAAACGACCAATCGTAATTCCTAAGGCAAGCAGGCCGAAGTAACACTGGTAAGGTACCACCCCAAAATTGCCAACGGCAATTGGTTACAATGTATCAATTTGTATCAATTTGTTTGTTGACAACAAACAAATTGTTGACCGTAGTCAATAACTAACTTATGACCCCACCCTCTGACGCGTATCCGTGAAATCACAGGGGTGATGCATGCTGGTTAGCAATCGTCATCACCCCATCGCCTGGTTCGTCGTTGACCGGACAACGTTTAACTAATTTATTCCTGTCTAGTGTTGTCCAGTCAATTGCGAACCTGCCGGATACTTGTGGGTCATACTGTTTACCTTACCAGTGCTACCCGCCAATGTGACCAAAGTCAACAGCAGGAACACAGAAAGCCCCCTATATCAAACCATAGCAACAGTGTGGGATGGGCAAAAAAGCCAGGACCCGGAGCCAATATGGGTCCCAACCAAAAATTCCCACCCGGCCCCGAAGCGACCATAATATCACACTGTTAACTAGGGAGGGGGTGGAGGGGAAAAAACTTCTCCGCTCCGTCGCTGAGGTAAAATGGCAGCTTGGCTGCCTCGTGGCCACCCCTTTTATAAGGGAGCTGGCCACGCCCCTAACTACCCAGATTCTCTGTCCTGTGGGGGGGGCCGCAAAGGGCGCGGCGGCCATTTTGGCGCCGCGCTTGCATTGCAGGCGCACCCCCCCCCAATAACGGACACAGACAACATTGAAAGTGGATAACAGCATAGGGCCACATTTATTGATTCAATGCCCTAGTCCGAATTATAAATTTGCATTGGTAAAACGACCAATCGTAATTCCTAAGGCAAGCAGGCCGAAGTAACACTGGTAAGGTACCACCCCAAAATTGCCAACGGCAATTGGTTACAATGTATCAATTTGTATCAATTTGTTTGTTGACAACAAACAAATTGTTGACCGTAGTCAATAACTAACTTATGACCCCACCCTCTGACGCGTATCCGTGAAATCACAGGGGTGATGCATGCTGGTTAGCAATCGTCATCACCCCATCGCCTGGTTCGTCGTTGACCGGACAACGTTTAACTAATTTATTCCTGTCTAGTGTTGTCCAGTCAATTGCGAACCTGCCGGATACTTGTGGGTCATACTGTTTACCTTACCAGTGCTACCCGCCACACGGAGGGGCTTCAAAGAAGACCTGACGCCCCCCCCCCAGACCGTCAGCTCGGTCAACAGGCCTGCTCGCCAATCACCCAACAGGAGGTCCATACCTCCTCGCGACAGATGGACCCCGTCCCCTGCGTACAAGTCATAATTTTGTAGACTAATATCGGGGTGATGACTAACCCGCCCCCAAACCCTGTTGGCAAGAAACCGCGCCATTGCCTTATTGACCGCGCGCCTAGCGCGGTCAAGGGCCAGGAGGTTAACGCCCCCTCTGTAAGAATGGCGCGGGACAATGTCCGACCAAACCAGGGTTGTGGCAGGCCAGACATAATGCAAGTAGGCGAGGTCCTCGCAAATCGCATGCTTAAGCGATAAGCCGGTGACCTGGCCCAAATCATTGCCCCCCAGGTGGATGATTAGAATGTCAGGCGGGTCAGCACCCAGGCCAGAAAAAAGGAAAGGCCGCAGCTCCCGCCATAACATCCCAGGCCTACCATGCCATGCGAGACTGGCGTGGTCACCCAGTCCCAGTCGGGGTCCCCATCCTGTCGCCGCAGCGTAACGCGCTGCCCTGTGCACATTGCTGTGGCCCACCAGCCATACTGTCACCGGTGTAATACGACACCCAGGGTCTGTAAGAAAATTGAGAAAAAAGGCGGTAAGGTGACTGGATTGGTACTCATGGCGGGAGTGGGCGCACATAAAACTGAAAACATTGCGAGCCCCACCTTCCCATGCTGCGTATGTCAGCCCCAGAGTACCCAAAAGCAGCTGCTGTAGAGGCTGCACCAATCCGGAACGAATGTGTGCCATAACGGGCACCTGGTAGGCCCACCCTGGTGAGGGCTCTGGCTGTCACCTTCCAAAACTGAAATTTAGTAAGGGGAGACCCATCTTGGTGACAGAAAAACGGGCCGTGGTGCATGCCACGCAGTGCCAGGAATTCCTGTAGGGCACCAACCGGACAGATGTCTGCCAAAGAACAACGTAGCAGTCTTACACCACTGCCTACGCCATGCTGATCTGTTTTAGAGGAGCGTATCCTCAACTGGGCCCAGTCTTTGGCTACGTAGACATCTCCGAGTTCCAGTGCCCTACCACTTGCATCCGCCTTAGACAGCATCACGAGTTCGCTGACGCGGAGCGCTCCAAAAAATGCCACCGTTGTGGCTGCATGAAAAAGGGCTGCCTCATAATGATCAAAACAGAGGCCTGGCCAGCCCCGGGCCAACTGGGTAAGAACCCCTGGGGAAATAGGGTGCCGGTCATCCGGGCAACGCCCGCGCTCGCGCACCCACCCCTCCAAAACATGTCGCACACGGAAGTCAGAGGTGGTATCCACATGACCTCCCACTTTGGCCATAAAAGCCAACGCCGAGAGCTTGGATGCTATGGTGCGAGGTGCAAGGCCCTGTGCATGCAGGTGAACCATGAACCGCAGAACATGGTCCACCGGGATAGGCCAGGTCTCTGGCAAGAGAAATTGAGTAGCAAATGCCCTGTAAGAATTGAATGCTTGTTGATACGCCTTACGCGTGCGTGGCGCTAGTGACAGGCCAATCGCCCGGTTCACCTCTCCTTGCCAATAGTCCACATCTCGTCCGGGAGTGGCGAGGGAAATTCCTCCGCATCCGGGGCCAAGGCGCGGAACCGGGAGATCTGCAGGCGGGACAAAGCGTCAGCAATATCATTATTAATCCCTGGGACATGCCTGGCCCTGAACAAAACGTTGAGGCGCAGGCAGCGCAGCACAAAATGGCGCACTAGGTCCATGACCCTGGGCGATTTGGAAGTCTGTGCATTGACAATGTGGACAACAGCAGCATTGTCACACCAGAAATGCACCACCGAATTAGCCCACTGTTCGCCCCATAGCATCAAAGCCCCCAGAATGGGGAAAAATTCCAGGTATGTGAGATCCCGCAGGCGACCTGTGCCTGCCCATGCCGGTGGCCACCCACCACAGGCCCACTTCCCATTGAAGTACATCCCATAACCCAGGGATCCTGAGGCATCAGACTGGATCTGGAAATTGGGGGACGCCAGGAGGTCAGACCTCCAAAATGAGACCCCATTAAACTCCCTCAGGAATTGCAACCAGACGAACATGTCTGCCCTGAAACCCTGGGCGAGCCTAACTCTGTGGTGGGGCCTGGATAACCCTGCCATGGCGTCGCATAAGCGCCGGGCAAAAGCCCTGCCCGGTGCGACCACCCTGCAAGCAAAATTAAGGTGCCCATGTAGCACCTGAAGTTCTCTCAGTGATGCCTTACGCTTGGCCAGCAATTCCGAGATAAGGGCCACGATCCTGGACACCTTATCACCCGGCAACCTAGAAGCCTGCACTACTGTGTCAATCTCAACCCCCAGGAATACTAGCTTGGTCGATGGGCCCTCGGTCTTTTCGGGCGCTAAAGGGACACCAAGTTCCTCCATTAGCGTCTGAAATGTGTTGAGGAGACGTGCGCACGTGTCCCAGCCCCGTTCACTCCCGAATAAAAAGTCATCCAGGTAATGGGCTACAGACCGGGACCCTGACCTGCGGGCGAAAGCCCACTCTAGGAAGGTACTAAAACGCTCGAAAGCCGAGCATGATATGGAGCAGCCAAAAGGCATGGCCTTATCAAAATAATATTCCCCCTTAAATTTAAAACCCAGCAACTCAAAGTCGCCCGGATGCACTGGCAAGAGGCGAAAAGCTGACTTAATGTCACACTTGGCCAGCAGGGCACCCGGGCCACACGAGCGCACCATGCGCAACGCATGGTCAAACGATGTATACCTGACTGAACAAAGGTCATCAGGGATAGCATCATTGACCGATCGGCCGGCTGGGTAGGACAAATGATGAATAAGGCGAAACTCACCTAGGGACTTTTTGGGGACCAAACCCAGTGGCGAGACCTTAAGATTGGGAAACGGGGGTACGGGGAAAGGTCCAGCGACCCTGCCCGCGACTAACTCCTTTTGAATGCTGGCCGCAGCCACCTCCTCCCTTCCTCTAAGGGATAAAAGGTTGGGAGCATCCTGAGGGGACCTATCACCCACAAAAGGGATACGAAATCCCTGCTTAAAACCTTGAAGAATATACTCCCTGTCCTCCCCCTTCGGGTACGATGCGAGCCAGCGCTCCAGCATGTCCACCCTAATTGGGGAGGGAGCCTTTTGGAGAACTAGCTCCATCCGTGGCAGCCTTGCCAGCCCACTGTCCACCCTTCCCTCTGCCTCGCGCCCCCCCAGGCTTGGGGCAAACAGAGGCTGCGTGGGGGCCAGAGCATGTGGGACACTCATGCTTATACCTGCAGTTCTTTCGATTGCAGGAACCAATTGACGAGAAAGTCCAGCACAGCAGGCGGGCTGGAACCCCCTGCCCCGCCGCCTGGCGGGTAACCTGCGCTGGAGCCGCTCGCTGGACCGCATGTCCGCAATGGTATCTATCCCCCGGGGCAGGGCGTGTGGGTGTCATATACAAAAGCCAAAGCCTCTGGCACGGCTCATCCCATCTCATCTCGGGGTGAAGGGGAATCCTCATACGGAATTCCTCGTCATATGCTAGCCATGAGGGGCCCGGAAAATCGACCATCGCCCTATATATGTTGTCCAAATATTGGACCATGGGAATAGCTAAATCCGGCCGCGCCCTCAAATATACCGCCATGTATATTAAATAAGCAGGGAGCCAGTTGGCCCAGGTACGCGGCGGCTTACGGCGGCGTGCCTGCTCCTAGTCCTTCTCCTCCTGACCCTCCCTTTCCTCCTTGGTGGGCTCTCTGTTCAGGAGTGAGAAGATATCTACGTACTCCCCTCGCCATATCTTTTCCCTAGTAGCCTGTGCCAGGTGATCACCCAATGGCAAGGAATACCCTGCCGTCGGCAAGGCCGAAAAAGGGACAGCCGGCCTGGTAAAAGGGGTCTGAACTAATCCAGCCACCCCCAGAACATTCCCTGTAGTGTAGGGACCAATGCCCACCCCAGTGCCCAAGGTGGTAGTCGTCGTCGCCGGGTGGGTCGCCGACAGCGTGGCCCCCGCACCACCCACGCGAGGCCAAGGCCATTGAAAGGCCGCCCCTAGATTGGGAATGTGTGTGGATGTACTCGCTTGCACCGTATACTCACACGCTGCACCCCCGTGGGCCGCCCCCACCGGGGGTTCCGGCCCACTGGGGGCGTCGGAGCTCACGACCGACGTAGAGCTCATCACCGGGGCTTGACCCGCACCTGGTTGCTGGCTGGGGAGCTGCGAGGCAGTGGCCGAAACCGCGCCACACGCCTGCAGCAGCTCGACCCTCCCCGCCGGCTGTTGTCCTCCAGCCGACAGCGTCTCAAAAGGAACCCCGAAAGGGGCGCCCGCCTGACTGGCCCGCGCCAACGACGCCTCCAGGGCCGCAATGCAGGCCAGCAAGGTGTCCACGTTGACCATGGGCAAAGGGCCGGCCGGCCCGCCTGGCCCAGGCATGGGTACAGGTCCCTGTACCCCGGGACCCACATATGGCCATTGGCCAGCACCGAAGCCCGGCAGGGTTGGTGGAGAAACCTGCCAAGGCAGGGGGCCGCACCACCCCCCAAGGCTAGAGGGCCCCGGGAGAGGCTGCAGCCCAAGAGGAGTAGGCCCGACAGAGTGGGCAGGAGCAGGAGCGGTGTCCACCGCTCGTGGGCCGCGGGCCGGAACCCCTTCCGCGCCCGCCCTCTGATCGCCCACCCCGGGCCAAGGGGCAATAGACCCCATTCCGCCGGCCCCGGCCGGGGCTGGCAAAGGTGGCTGCTGAGGAGGCGGCACCGCGGTCCTCCGACCTGGGTTGCGCCTCCTAACAACGCGAGCTGAATTCGAAGCCGCCTTCTTCTTCGAAGGCATCTCCACCGGAGCAAAAAGGGAAGCCGGAAAGGCAGAACCGCTACCAAAAGGCTTCCCGGTAAGCTAATGAGCGACGGAGACGCAGGGGAAAAAACTTCTCCGCTCCGTCGCTGAGGTAAAATGGCAGCTTGGCTGCCTCGTGGCCACCCCTTTTATAAGGGAGCTGGCCACGCCCCTAACTACCCGGATTCTCTGTCCTGGGGGGGGGGCCCGCAAAGGGCGCGGCGGCCATTTTGGCGCCGCGCTTGCATTGTCTGACTTTTGAACATGATCAACCAAATTGGACACACAAGGTGGTTAGGATAAAATATGCCTGCCCCATTATAATATTTCATTTCTCTTCATTCCTCTTTAAATTTTTTCACAAATTTGTTTTGTTCCCACTTTCCCCAAGATCAAAGTTTATCACACCCACTGAGATGAATGTATTTGATATCATCTGATTCCTGTTGCTATCAGGAGACAGCATTAATATCTCAAGTATATTCACAAATCCCAGTAGTGGAGTATAATGTTGGATAAAGAAAGCAAACATCTTTTGTCACTTACCAATGGCTTATCTTTGTGTCGGGGTAGGACTTGCATGGTGAAAAGAAGAAAAAAAGCGGGGGCGGGGCGGGGGGGTGGACAATGAGATTCTTCTTTGTGTCTTCTGGGCCCAACAGCAAAATGAGTGGAGGAGGAACTCTGATTCCCAATGGTCATGGAGGTGGAAGAGGTCATGCCAGATGGATTGGCTATGAAGGTGCACCTTGTCCATATCCTCACAGCTGTGGCAGTCCATTGCAGTCTCAGTGTTAAATCCTGCACGTTTCATTTCATATGTGCTGCATGAGATAGCCCCATGATCATAGTATGTGGGTCACTTCATGGAAAGCTGGGATCCACCATAAACAAATTCACGCCCGTGGCATTTTTCCTCAAATAAAAGTTACAGCCACTGCTGCTGACTGAAATAGAGACTCTCAAACATGAATGGTTCATGCAAATGAAAGAGTCACAAAAGTTTCAGGCTCTTTTGGGAAACCTTCCCCTCCCCCACCCTTCATCTTCCAATTGCCTGGAGAAATTTGAATCCACAAAAATCATGCAGCCCCTGTCAACAGGCAATCAGTAGATCCAGGAAAAGATTGGATTTTGAATCTGTAAAAGCACTTGGATTGGTTGGAACTCAATGAGTGCTCTTTTGTTCAATTATTCTTGTGGGATTATTATGCACTAGATCTTTGTGCCCTCTATCTTTGATTGTGCTGCCTGCTTTTGTACCTCCATTTTAGATTATGTTAAACATACACCCCATCTTAAATGACTTTGGGGGATGGTTTCCCCCCACTATTTCCTTGGATTATTTCAATGGTTCCTGCTTAATGCTGCATGATGGATTTGAAGAAAGGAAGAAAAGGTGTAAGGAGGTAGAGGGGAAAGATGTCTCCCCATATTTTGGTGATTTTGGTTTGTAGGGACTTTGTATTTTTTATCATAATTTACTTGCTTGTTTTTCTAGTTTTGGTAAAGGAGGCTGTGGTTTTTTTAAAAAAAAATGCTGTCATTTCGGGGGGGCAAGTTGGATGTGTCAGATTTGGACCCCAGGTGAGAACAGCACCCCTTATTCATAAGGCACAGTAGACACTTGGCCTCTACTTTTGAAACCCCGATTATAGATTGTTCACCAAAAATCCAAAATCCTTGATTTTGGATTTTGTTCTAGTATCTCTGCATAAGCTATTTTCAGGTATTTTCAGATGTATACCCTTTTACAATGATTGAGAGGCAATGAACATGATAAAGTTCCCTTTTACCATTCATTGAACATGAGCGACTGTAAGTAATTATCTACTTCAAAACAAGATCTTATATGAATGACGAGACAGTGCTAAAGAGCACTTATTGCTTATGGTGGTTATAATTGTTGCTTAGAAGACTAAATATGAATAATAGAAAAACTTAGCACTTATGCATTGACTTGGACATCATACCTGTCAGGTTTCGGGAAATTTCTGTCAAACCCCCATATTTTATTCTCTTTTCCGCCGTCAGCCCGTATTAGTTAGACTGCAGTTAGACTGGAGGCCAGCACAGGATGAGCATAGATGTCCAGTTTCCCGTTTTGGCAGGGAAATTTCCCTTATTTGACATAAATTTCCCAAAACTTGACAGGTATGCTTGGACATATGAACCTACATAGTAGTTGTTAAATATGTAACTGAGTAACTTAACACTTCTATAACATTAGCAGACCCTCAGCACCCTTGAAATGAATAAGAACAAAAGAACAGCCTTGCTGGAACAGGCCACAGCCCATTCAGTCCAGCATTATGTCTCACACAGTGGCAGTGGCTCACCATTTGCTTCAGGGTATGGAGAGGTTATTGTATTTTGATATTGTTGTAGTGTTCTATATTGCAATATGAGTTTTGTATAACTGTGCTTTATTGTATTGTTCTATACTGTGATATGACTTTTGGCATTATTATGTTTATTGCTTATTATTATTATGTGAGATGTTATTGTACTCAATAATATTTTGTAGTATATCTTTATTGTCATATGGTGTTGTAATTGTAATTGTATTTTTGATATTTTGTAACAGTATCATATTTTTTGTTGGAAACCGCCTTGAGTCGCACTTGTGCTGAGTAAGGCGTTATACAAATTTAATAAATAAATAAATAAATAAATAAATAAATAAATAAATAAATAAATAAATAAATAAATAAATAAATAAATAAATAAACAAATAAATAAATAAATAAATAAATAAATATTCCCAAGCAGATGCCTTCACCTGCCTAGGATTCCCGGGAAATGGCATTGAGAGATATCCGGCCTATCTATCCAACCCGGAGGTTGTCCTTAGGTATCCATAATTATAGCCATTGATACCCTTGTCCTACATGAACTTGTCTAATCCTTTCTTAAAGCTGTCAAGACTGACAGCTGTCACCACTTCTTCTGGCAGGGAGTTCCATAGACCAGTGATCCTCTGGGTGAAAAAAGTACTTTCTCTTATTTGTTTGAGAACTAGTACCCAATAGTTTCATGGAGGGCCCCCTAGTTCTACTGTTGTGCGATAGGGAAAACAGTTTTTCCTTATCTACTTTGTCCACACCGTACATGATTTTATAAACTTCAATCAGGTCACTTCTTAGATGCCGTCTTTCAAGAGTGAAGAGGCCCAACCGTTGCAGCCTCAGATGGTAATGAAGGTGTTCCAGTCCCCTAATCATTTTGGTTGTCCTCCTCTGCACTTTTTCCAGCTCCATAATATCCTTCTGGAGTATGGTGACCAGGACTGTACACAGTATTCCAGATGGGGCCTCACCATAGATTTATAAAGAGGCAAAATGACACTTGCTGACTTATTTTCTATACCCTTCCTAATGATCCCTAGCATTGAGTTTGTTTTTTTCACTGCTGAGGCACACTGGGTTGACATCTTCATTGAGCTGTCCAACAGGACACAAAGGTCCCTTTCCTGGTCGCAGAGAGTTCAGACCCCATCAGTTTATAAATGTAATTGGGGTTTTTTGCCCCAACGTGCATCACTCTGCACTTACTAATGCTGAAGCTCATTTGCCACTGTTTTGCCCTCTGGAGCTCCTCACAATCTCTCACAGTTTTCACTACCCTGTATAATTTAGTGTTGTCAGCAAATTTGGCTACTTTGCTATTTATTCCTACTACTAGATGATTTATAAAGAGGTTGAAAAGCATGGGTCCCAGTACTGAACCTCAAGTCTGCTGTCTCAGATCCAGGAAGAGCTTCATGGCAAGAGCAACTATTCCTGAGGGTACACAAGAGCAAATCCATATTAGATGATGGAGGAAGGAGCTCGCTGGAGAAGGAACAACATTAAAGGAGAATATGGCTGACGATCTCAACCTTCCCTACATCACTTTGAGGACCCTGAATAGGCTGAGGGTTGGAGTCCCTGGATGCAAGACAAACATGTTCAAGTGGGAGCTGCTGGTGGACAACAATGAAAGCGCGGTGCCAAAATGGCCACCGCGCTCTTTGCGGGCCCCCCCACCCGGACTCAGACATCCGGGTAGCTAGGGGGCGTGGCCACCCCTCTATAAAAGGGGTGGCCACGAGGCAGCCGACCTGCCATTTTGTAAAAGCGACGGAGAGGAGAGGTTTTCTCCGTCGCTCTTCGTCTTTACTTGGGAAGCCGTTTTTTGGCTGCAGAACTCTTACCGCGATCTTTGCTTTTTACTCTTCGGCTTCCCAGCCAGCAGTTCTGATCCCTGGACAGGGATCGTGCTTCCTTATGCCTCCTAAGAAGAAGGCTATGGCGACTGCGGCTCGCCCGACTAGGATGCAGCAGTCGGGTCGGAGGACCGCGACTGCGCCCCCTCAGCAGGGCCCCTTAGCGGAGGCACCCACCGGGACCGGTGGGATGGGGCAGCTTAGGCCATGGCCCGCGGCTCTACAGCCTCAAACCGGCCCTACAGGGGCTCCGGCCCCCGGCCCGCAGTTGCCGGCCATGGGCTTTGAGCAAGGGGGAGGGCCGGGCACGGTTGGGACTTCGGTCCCCGGCCCGCAATTACCGGCCATGGGCTTTGAGCAGGGGGGAGGGCCTGGTGCGGTTGCACAGCAAAGCTTACCCCCGGCCCCTCATGGGCCGGAGTTTTGGGCATGGCCCTATTTGGGGCCGGGCTCTCAGGTCAGGGGCCCTGGACCATTGGGCCCTGGACCATTGCCCAGTGGGCCGTCCGGCCCACCTGGCCCCCTTTATGCAGGGGGATCTGCGACAGTGGATGCATTACTGGCCCGCGTAGCGGCGCTAGAGGCATCCCTAGGGATCACCAATAACCCCATTGGGGGGGCTTCATTGCCATCTGGGGCCCCCTTTTGCCAGCCTGCTACTACGACAGCCGCCAATCTCCAGCAGGCGGCCAGTCGGGTGAGTTGCTCGAGGCGCGCAGGCCTGTGCACGCCGTGGTCTCGCAGCTCCCCGTACATCAGGAACTGCAGACAGGTAGTGGTCGGATGTGTCCTCAGAGCTCGATTTCGGTCGCGAGCTCCGACGCCCGCCGTGGGCCGGAACCCCCAGTGGGGGCGGCTCACGGGGGTGCACCCAGTGAGTATCAGGTTCAAGCTAATGTGCCCACATCACACTCCACTTCTGGGGATAGGTTTCAGTGGCCATGGCCTCATAATGTCGGGGCGGGTGGGCATCAGTTCCCGGCTTACCCAGGTGCAGCTTGGTCCCATACTGGCATAACATGGGGCGGGGGGGGGGGGGGGGTTCTGCCCCCGGGGCTGCACCGGGTGTCGCAGGGACAGTCCAGGCTCCTCTCCTGATACCCCGTGTCAATACTGTGCCGGTGTCGGCATTGCCGGCGGCCGGGTATTCCTTGCCCCTCGGGGAGCATTTGGCCCAGGCCACAAGGGAAAAGATTTGGCGGGGGGAGTATGTCGATACATTTGTTCCAGGTCACGAGGGAAATGATTTGGTGGGGGGAGTACATGGATATATTCTCCCTATGAACCGAGATCCCAATAAGGATAGGTGGTGCGGACAGAAGGACAGAGACATGTGCGGTCTCGCCGTAGTAATCCATCACGCACTGGGGTGTCCACCCCCGGGACAGTGCTGAGCATCGCAGGGGCTGTCCGGGTCCTGCTGCGCAGGCCCTTTCTGCAGACTGTCCAGTCGAGGGCTTTGCCGATGGACGGCTATTACTTGCCCCCGGGTGTTATTGGCCGCAGGCCATGAGGGGTAAGGGCTGGAGGGGGACATGTGGATATTCTCCCTATTGAACTGCGAGCCCACTAGGAGGAGAGAGAGGGACAGGGCGACTGAGACAAAGAGATGTCCCATCGTCGTGAGCCACCGTGCACCTTGGGCCAACTGGTGGGCGGCATACCTTGTATGTATGGTGGTATGCCGCAGGGCTTGACCTGTTTGGGTCATCCTGGTGCTTCCATCCATCGCTAATATTTGCAGGACGATGGTTGATTAGATGGGCCCATGGCAGTTGGCTTACAGTGAGGCATGGGGATGAGGGTGGCTCTATACCCTGAGGGGAGGTGGGATGAGCCCTGTCAGCAAGTGTGCTCGTGTACATCACTCCCACGTGACTGGTGCCTGGTGATAGGTACCATGGTGGTCATGCTGAGCAGCGGGCTGCTCAGACATAGGCTACACGCTAACTGGTCGGGCAGGGGGTTCCAGCCCGCCTGCTGCGTTCGGCCTGCTCAGCTGACGATGCGTGTACTAAGCACCACGGTCATTACCGACTTCGTGTCCCCTTTTGCGCTGGCCCTCACGCCGCCTCCGCGTGCCCGCGGGTTGGTGGGTTACGGGGCAGAGGTAGGGGTGCACAGGGGCGATCAGAGCTCCGTCTGAAGCAACTAACCTTGTCATAAGCCCACCCCCCACCCCAATTAGTATAGTCAACCCGGAGAGATGGCACTCAGTTCATCCAGGAAGGGATTGGGCAGAATGCCTGCTGGAGGGTTTTCTACGGGGGCTTTTGTATTCATTCGGGGGTGTTGGGGGTCCCAGGATGCTACTAATCTAGTTCCCTTGCAGGGTAACGAAGAGGGGGCTCCACTGTACACAGCTAAGGGAGTTGGGGCTATGAGAGTAGCGGGGGCCCTTCTTGGAACCACCTTTCCTAAGTCGAATGTCTCCCCCATGAAGCTCATACTGAGCTAGAACTAGGGTGAATGTCATTTAATCCTCCATTCAGCTTACCCTGTGGGTTCTCCATTCAGGGATGCCATCCCTGATGACCTTGTCGGTCAGGTACTCGTAGTTGATTCGGCTACTATGGGTGGCACGCTCACGCAGTTCTGGTGCTGTTTTGGCACAGTGTGATATGCACTCGGCTTTCAGATTATTGCCAGTGCACCCAATGACTTAGACCTATTGGGTTTTTTAGGTTCCGAGGGGAATTTTACTTAGATAAGGCCAACCCCCTTCTGACTGAGTTAATTCATGTTCAGCACCCGACCGATCGGGGACTTCACTCAGGGGCCATTTGCTCACAGGTCGGGGTCTCGGTCTCTAGCCCATTACTTCGACGACTTTTGGTTCGGGGGTAAACGGGGCTTGGACACGTGCACGCGTCTCCTCATTACAATTCAGACGCTCAGGTGGGAACTGGGTGTCCCCTTGGCGCCTGAATAGACCGAGGTCCCATCTACTAAGCTCACATTTCTGAATCGACTCTGTCGCGCGGGCATCCGGGTTAACCATGAATACGGTGGCTTGGATCTCCGCGGCGAGTTTGGCATTGATTGCCAAACATAAAGTGTGCCATCGTGAGCTGCAGTTAATTCATGGCCACCTTAATTTTGTTCGGTCTGGCTCAAAATTACTCCTGGGTTTGGCGGGGTTTCTTCCTGGAGATCAGGCCTGATGGTCTGCCCTAGATGTCAAGTACGGTCGGATATCTCCGGCTCCCGGGCTTATGGGGGTTTACTCTGAGGGTGGGTGCACGGATCGCCTACGCGATCTTATCTTCCTTGTGTTTTTTCCCAATTTGGAGAGCACCGTTGCTATGGTGCAATGAGTGGGCCTACTCAGTGGTCCAATTTCAGTGTGACAATGAAGCAGTGGTGCACATTGTCAACACCCAGACATGCAAGTCCCCCAGGGTCACGACATTAGTTTGTCTATTCTTTTGAGAAGCCTACGCCTAAATGTGCCGTTCTAGGCCAAACATGTTTTAGGTATTTATAATAACATTACTGCTGCTTTCCACCACCTGGAGATCACCCGGTTCCGTGCCGTACTCCGGAAGCAGAGGGATTCCACTCGCCACTTTTGGCCGATGGCTGGACGTTTGGCGAGGAGAGGGGAACCGGACATGTCATTGGCACCTCGCACGCGTAAGGCGTATCACTATGCATTCAGGCGTCGTGTTTGGGAGGGGTGGACACACGTCACCCCTGTTCCCAGAGTTTCTGACCTACCTTGCACGAGGCTGGCGTTACTTATGTACAGATAGGTGTGAGGTGGCTCTTGGCCACGCAGCTACCACGGTAGCCTTTTTGGAGCGCTCCGCATCAGGGAGTGGGTGCCAGAGTTGGGGCCACCTGTATAAGGCGGACGTGTCTCGTAGGGCACTGGAACTCGAAGATGTCTCTGTCACACATGAGTGGGCTTGAGTGGGGACGCGATCCTCACGGGTTATTCAGCACGGTGTAGGCAGTGGTGTATACTGCTACGAAGTTTTTGAGACATCTGTCCGGTTGGTGCCCTACATGAATTTTCGACAGTGCCTGCTGCGCGCCCCAGCCTGTTTTCTGCCACCGGGATGGGTCTACCCTTACCATAGTAAAGTCCTGAGGGTGACCGGTGCCGCGTTTCACGGTGTGGGGCCCGTTTTGGCACCATTTACTTAAGATAGGCGTCGCGTTGATCGCGGCTACGTTTGAGGTACTCGGAGGTGGATATGCGTCTATGCGCAATTTCAGATATGTACGTCCCCTCACTGTACGAGTACCTAGTCATGTCCTTCACCTTTTTTCTCCTCTTTTACAGATCCCAGGGGTCTCAACACGCCAGTGGCAGGGGGCTGGTGGGCCGCAGCTATGTACATTGGGCAGCAGTATATGCTGCAGCGACAGAGAGTGGACCCCGGCTGGGCTGTGTGCATCCGCACGTATGCTATGGTATGGTATGCGCGGCACATGGGGGCGGGAACTGTGGCCATTCCTGCTGTCTGACAGGGATGCTGGACCGCCCAATGTTTTACAGGCACTTCGGCGGCAGCAATCTTATACGGATCACTGCTGTTACTAAACTGTCGAGGGGCTGTGACCTGGCATTTTGTATTACGTATGGCTTACATACGGTCGCTATGGTCTAACATCGTGCAGAGACACCAATTTAGGGGAGATGCGGATCTCCCTGGTTCGGACTGTTCTGGCCGTCAGTGGATGGGGCTGTGGCTCCGTCCCTTTCCGAGCATGGCTGTGAGACGGCCATTGGAGACCGGATGATAGGCTTACACAAAACTTTTGCTGGTAGGCAGGAGAAGGGGTCCACCTGTCAGCTCGAGGTATGTACCTCGTTCTGGGTGTGATGCAAGCAGGCCTGGCGACCGAGCTGACGGTCGGGGGGGGGCGGTGAGTCTTTATTAGCCTCCCCGTGTGGCGGGTAGCACTTGTAAGGTAAATATTTATGACCCACAGGTATCCGGCAGGTTCACAATTGACTGGCCAACACTAGATAGGTACAAGTTGGTTAACGTTGACCGGTCAACGACGAACCAGGCAATGGGGTGATGGCAGGAGCTCTTCAGCATGCATCACCCCGTGATTTGACGGATACACGTCAGAGGGTGGGGTCAGTAGATAGTTTATTGACTATGGTCAACAATTTGTTTGTTGTAAACAAACAAATGGATACAAATGGATACATTGTAGCCAATTGCCATTGGCAATTTTGGGAGGAACCTTGCCAGTGTTACTGCGCCCTGCTTGCCTTAAGAATTATAATTGGCTGAGTACCAATTGAAATTTATAATTCGGACTAGGGCATGAATCAATAAATGTGGCCCAATGCCGTTATCCACTTATACCGGTGTCTGAGTCCTTTTTTGGGGGTGCGCCTGCAATGAAAGTGTGGCGCCAAAATGCCGCCGTGCTCTTTGCAGGGGCCCCCCACCCGGGCTCAGACATCCGGGTAGTTAGGGGGCGTGGCCACCCCTCTATAAAAGGGGTGGCCACGAGGCAGCCGAACTGCCATTTTGGAAAAGCGACGGAGAGGAGAAGTTTTTCCCTCCTCCCCCTCCCTAGTGAACAGTGTGATATTTTGGTCGCTTCGGGGCCGGGTGGGAATTTTGGCTGGAACCTACAATTGGCTTACTGGTTCTGGCTTTTTTGCCCATCCCACACTGTTGCTATGGTTTGATACAGGAGCTTTGCTATTGACTTTGGTCACATGGGCGAGTAGCACTGGTAAGGTAAATATTTATGACCCACAGGTATCCGGCAGGTTCGCAATTGACTGGCCAACACTAGATAGGTACAAGTTGGTTAACGTTGACCGGTCAACGACGAACCAGGCAATGGGGTGATGGCAGGAGCTCTTCAGCATGCATCACCCCGTGATTTGACGGATACACATCAGAGGGTGGGGTCAGTAGATAGTTTATTGACTATGGTCAACAATTTGTTTGTTGTAAACAAACAAATGGATACAAATGGATACATTGTAGCCAATTGCCATTGGCAATTTTGGGAGGAACCTTACCAGTGTTACTGTGGCCTGCTTGCCTTAAGAATTATAATTGGCTGAGTACCAATTGAAATTTATAATTCGGACTAGGGCATGAATCAATAAATGTGGCCCAATGGCGTTATCCACTTATACCAGTGTCTGAGTCCTTTTTTGGGGGGTGCGCCTGCAATATACTTTGTCAATGTGGAGTGATACAGATTCTGGCTCATTTCCTGGACTGCCGACTGCTGCCAGAGGCATGCACCGACTGCTGCCAGAGGCATGGGTTTGGGCAACAACAAAGCAAAGAAAGTGGCTTCATTTTGGCAGTGCAGGATTTGATTCAGACATGAAAGAAGAAGCAGAACATAGAGTGGTTAAGTCTATATTAGCATAAGCATGTTTTAGGTAAAGCTGTCTTCTATTTTGATGAGGCATTCTCTCTGCCTTGGCCATGTGTAAATGGTCATCCTATTACCAATATAAACCTGAGATATAGTGCCATAATCTTACTTTCTCTTGCTGTTTCTCTCTTTACCTCTTTCACGTTCACTTTCCGATTCCCTTTTAAGAAGAGCCTTGAAAGATAATAAATAATTAGCGAACTTATCGAGAGGGGAATAACCTCAGGTTCAACTATCTTAAAAAATAGTTAAATAAAACATAAGGTGGTTTGGCACTTTCAGATTTCAAAAGCTACTTCCAGAGATGAAATTCAGTTCGCTTAGATATTAAAGTCTCAGTCCTCCAGTAATCGCCGGTGGGGTAATACAGAATGAGAGATGGTAGGAACTCCAGAATTACTCATGGACTGAGGATTTCATGATAAATCAGTTGAGTCCTACTAAAAAATGTAGAATGCCATCCTAAATATAGTCTCTCTTTCTGGAAGGAATGCGGTAGTTGGTATTCTTCCAGGAATCAAATCTTTTCTTCTGTGAAGTTATATCAAAAAACTAAATACAATCCTGAAATATGTGAGCACATAATTATGATTTTTGAAGATTTTTATCTCTCATCCACCTAGAACCTCATGGGTTGACAAATGGGGGGAAAGTGGCTAGGACTTCCACACATGTACATGCTTATACATGAGGCACACAGAAGGGATGCACATGCAGGAATGGATGTGGCCACAGAAGATATAAAACTGCCAACAGAAGATATAAAACTGCCAACAGAGGGACCTTTTCAAATAGCAATTGAGGGAATTTGCTGGAGACCACACTATTCTAACTTTACACTATTGTAATTTGTTTGAATTAAAGGAAACCAAATGGCTTCAAAGCATCTGAAAAGAGAATAAAAGCTTTTGAAATGTGGATCTACAAACGGCTGCTAAGGATAGCATGGGTTGACCATATGACTAATGAAGAAGTGTTGCACCAGATAGATAAAGAACAACAACTGTTTAAGACCATCAAGCAAAGAAAGCTCCAATACCTTGGCCACATCATGATGAACAACATAAAGCATAGAATTCTCCAATTTGCTCTGTAAGGAAAGATCCCTGGGAAGATTGGCCATGGAAATAGACAGACTTCATGGCTGAAGAACCTGAGAGACTGGTGAGGCATGTCCTCAGAAGAACTGTTCTGAGGAGTTAAGAACAGGAAGACTATTGCCATCATGATAGCCAATATCTGGAATGGATACGGCACCTGAAGGAGGAGGAGGAGGAGGAGGAGGAGGAGAAGGAAAAGAAGAAGAAGAAGAAGAAGAAGAAGAAGAAGAAGAAGAAGAAGAAGAAGAAGAAGAAGAAGAAGAAGAAGAAGAAGAAGAAGAAGAAATGGATTAGGTTAGCAATATGTTATTCTGGGAGGCCACTTTAGAGAAGAGAGTGGGAATGGGCCTGGTTTCCAACCACTGTCACTCCAGATGGCAAACTTCATAGGCAAAATACCTTAGAGATCACTCCTCTATAGGGGCTCCTGATACCTCTTGCCAGCCGTAGGAGTCAATCAGCCAATTTAAAGGACTAGAGTTAACCCAGGAACTTCCAGTCCTTGATGGCAATAGATTTGCTCCTGCTCAGACTACACAGGTTACTTAACTAGACAACTGATAGACCCACAGCTATTGACCTTTTGGTGGTAGAACAGTCACTATAAAGAGAATATTCTCTCCCTCACAGCTAACAAAGTGGCTGATTATATCACCAAATACCTTGGGATTTGTTCCCCTTATAAGAAGGGTGAATTTGAAGGGTTTTTTTCCCCACTGCTTGCATGACGCAAATGCTGAATCAAATATTTCTGGCACTTTTTCCTTGCAAAGCAGCTTCCCCCTGCCCCTGCTCGGGGGCTTCTATTATTTTCTTGCTGGAATGATTTAAAAAGGGCTTTTTCCCACTGGAATATGGGAGGGCCTGTGTCTGTAGAGGAAGAGCAGAAGGAGAAGTGCAACTCATAAAAAGGAGAAGAGGCACAAGAGAGGGAAAGCAATGGAAGAGAGAAGTGTGTGTGTTTGTGAGGGCAAAGGGAGAGGAAAAGAAGAGGAGGGAGATAAAAGAATCCATCACAGCACTTGAGGCCGGTGTTTACCTGCATGCATGTGTCTGAACAATCTCTTGCTTACCTGCATGTGTGTGTATTGGAAATGCCTCCACTAATCTTCATGTGAACTTCTGAAATTGCTCCTATTGAAACACTGATCATTAGAACTATGTTCCTTCTCATGTTCCTTTCCTTGCTGCTGGTTCTGGTCTATAGAAAAGGGAAATTGTGCCAAATTGTGTTACGATGTCCCACGGAAAGGGCTGCCTGGTGTGGAAATGGCCCACGGAGGTTCGGAATGACTGGCCGCAAGGAAAGGCACGTGAGACGAATGTGCGGTGAAAGTCCAGTCCCGATCTATGTCGGGTGGTGCATTTATTACCCTGCCTTGAGGGTTCTGTGCCTAAGGCGCACGTGACCTCATTACACAAGGCTTTTGCATACGTAGCATTTCTGGTGGTCAAGATAATACCTGTATCCGGACATCGCCTGGTGGTTAACGGACAACACGTGGTCTGGGCTGGTGAAACCCATTGTTCTTGCCCTATCTCGAAGCCCATATGGTCTTCGGGAAACTAAGTTCCTTAGCTGTTGACTCAGCGTGTTTGCCCAACCTAACCTTATCTTCGGCCAGAAGAGGAAGAGCGAGTTTTACCCTGGAGTCATCAACTTTTAGCTTTTGCCTGTCCTTCCCCCGCAACCTCCAGCCAAGGCTTTATGATTCATTCCAATTGATCTAGGCTGCACCCCAATTTCCTTTCCATCAAAGCCTGCGGTGGTCCTCAGCCATGTGCGTAGCGAGCGAACCCATCGGGAAAGGTTTTGGCCAATTTATGAACGTGGGCAAACCACAAAATTGCAATCCACTTCTTGTCCTCTCTGTTAATCATTCTTCTTTTAATTTCTTTCCTAATAAAAATGAGTTTAGTAGTAGCTCACCTGGTCACCTTATTACTAGATCACCTCTGCATGTACAAAAATAAAATTTGAATGAAATAAAAGCAACCAAGAAGAAATGAGATAATATAAGAGTGTATATTTCAAAACAAAGTGGCTTTACAAGAAACCGTAAAAGGACTGCCAGAGGCAGAATTACAAGAGGGAAGGAAAGAAGGTGGGTGTCTGTGGGCTTCAATGCATACCTATCAAGTATCTCGGATTGGCCAGAAAATCCCATATCCTCCCCTTTCCTGGTGCCATCCTGTATTTAGAACAGCATGGAAAGGGGTTACTGTGCATGCATGCATGCACGCACACATACGCACACGCAGAACCGTTCTGTGCATGCACAAACGTGTTCTGTGCATGTGCAAAGGGGTTCTGTGCATGCACAATGGAGTTTTTTCTGCACATGCACACCCAGGCTGGAGCAGTTCCCGTATTTTCCAGAGCAGCACTTGACGGGTATACTTCAATACTGATCACCTCAGCATCGAATGCAAATACTGAGCTTCTGAAATATCACCTTGCAAACAAAAGTCCACATAGTCAAAGCGATGGTATTTCCAGTAGTAATGTATGGCTGTGAGTGGTAGATCATAAGAAAAGCTGAGTGCAGAAGAATAGATGCCTTTGAGATGTGGTGTTGGAGGAGAGTTTCGAGGGTACTCTGGACAGCGAGGAGAACAAACAGGTTGATCTTACAAGAAATCAAGCCTGAGTGCTCCTTAGAAGGTTAAATAGTGAAGATGAAGCTAAAGTACTTTGGACATCAAATGAGAAGAGAGGATTCACTTGAGAAGGCCTTGATGCTGGAAAAGGTTGAGGGCAAAAGAAGAAGGGGGCAGCAGAAAATGAGATGGTTAGATGGTATTGTTGATGCAATGGGCACAGTGTTGGGCAGGTTGAGAGGGATGGTGGAGGATAGAGATACCTGGCGTGCAATGGTCCATGGGGTTGCAAAAGGTTGGAACCAACTGTGTGACTGAACAACAAGTGAAACATTCTTCCACTCCTGTGCAAACACTTTTTGATTTAGATTGTAATAATGGCTTGAAAGCCATGTCAAATCATTCCAACCATTCCAATGTAGTCAAGTTCAAAGCATGAACTTCTCCCAAGCAATCCTCTTTCCTAGAGGTTCTGCCTTCCAATTTTTTGCTTTCAAAAATCTTCCTGAGCAAATTGCCCTATATCTACTAGGCATATGCAGCAGGTCTCTGAACCCTGGGTGAATTTTATTTCAACCCTTTCACCATTATGACAAAATCAGAAAGTCTGTCAGTCCTTGGCAAGTGGGTTGTGTTAAATTCATTAAATAAGAAGTTGTGCAGGCTGTTTAGATTTGCCTTCTGTGAGTGGCCATAGAGCAAGCTACATGAGTCCAATAAAATTATTTTGAATGAACAAAAACATTGCTAAATTATAATTCCACAAAGTGACAGTTGTATAAAACTCTGATTATCTGCAATGATGTCACATTTTCAGATTTACAATAATAGATTTCCATTATATTCATGTTACTTGACAAAGGCAAAACATGCAGCATTTTGTGAAGAACATGTTAATGAGTTGGTTGACTCTTAACAAACAATCATTTCCAAAGAAGAAGAAAACAACAGAGGTCCAGATATTTAAGGAGTATCATTTCTTTACAAGCAGGCTTCATAACACTGGGCTATAATTAGCTTTCTATGAAGTTCTGTGGGTTTTATTGCCTTTCCCCAAAAGTATGCCTCCTTAAACAATGGACTGCTTGGGAATAAATGGCTGTTCCATATTTGACAACAAATAAACAGGGTGGGATGCTTAACAGCAAACAGCTTTCTTTAACAACTATTGAAAACCTATTAAGAGGATTACTTTTTAATTTGCACTTTGGTAAAGGAAAGCTTGTGATGGAAAGAAAAATTATTATCAGTCAAAGATGCCTGACCAGTGACAAGACAATGGTGATTAGTTTTGAGTAATATGTAAATTGGTGTAATTTACATAACAATCAAATTGCATACCCTTGACAGCCTAATGGCAGCATGTACACTATAAACAACAAAGGAGGACATAATGCCACTCCAGGGAGCCCCCAACATGTGCCCATAAGTTGGACAAAACAACAACAAACTCCTGTAGACATGAAGTAACATTTGTTGGGTTGGGGGGTTGGAGAGTACATATTCAGTTACATACAAGCTAGAACAAAAGAACAAAATAAAATCCCAGAACCTCTGTACAGTTATTGAACTATATATATTGCATCATTGCCATATTAACATACAGTGGAACCTCATACAACAATTGCCCCGGACAGCAATGAAATCACATAACAATTAGGTTTTTGGGGGAATGGCATCCAGCATAACAATTTTCCCTATGGAAAAAATTGTACAACAATTTTTCAATGGGAAAAACCACTTAGCAAAAAAAAAAAAAAACATTGTAAGATGTATCCCATAGGGGAAATCGCTATATGATGCATGACTCGTATAGCAATTGTTTCGTACAACAACGAGCCCTATGGAATGGATAAAAACCATTAAGAACATAAGAACATAAGAACATAAGAACAGCCTTGCTGGAACAGGCCACAGCCCATCCAGTCCAGCATTCTGTCTCACACAGTGGCTCACCATTTCCTTCAGGGTATTCCCAAGGAGATGCCTTCACCTGCTTAGGATTCCCTGGAAATGGCATTGAGAGATATCCTGCCTATCTCTCCAACCCGGAGGTTGTCCTTAGGTAGCCATAATTATAGCCATTGATAGCCTTGTCCTCCATGAACTTGTCTAATCCTTTCTTAAAGCTGTCAAGACTGACAGCTGTCACCACTTCTTCTGGCAGGGAGTTCCATAGACCAGTAATCCTCTGGGTGAAAAAGTACTTTCTCTTATTTGTTTGAGAACTAGTACCCAAAAGTTTCATGGAGTGTCCCCTAGTTCTAGTGTTGTGCGATAGGGAAAAGAGTTTTTCCTTATCCACTTTGTCCACACCGTGCATGATTTTATAAACTTCAATCAGGTCACCTCTTAGACGCCGTCGTTCAAGAGTGAAAAGGCCCAACCGTTGCAGCCTCAGATGGTAAGGAAGGTGTTCCAGTCCCCTAATCATTCTGGTTGCCCTCCTCTGAACTTTCTCCAACTCCATAATATCCTTCTGGAGGTATGGCGACCAGAACTGTACACAGTATTCCAGATGGGGCCTCACCATAGATTTATAAAGAGGCAAAATGACACTTGCTGACTTATTTTCTATACCCTTCCTAATGATCCCTAACATTGAGTTTGCTTTTTTCACTGCTGAGGCACACTGGGTTGACACCTTCATTGAGCTGTCCACCAGGACACCAAGGTCCCTTTCCTGGTTTGTCGCAGAGAGTTCAGACCCCATCAGTTTATAAATGTAATTGGGGTTTTTTGCCCCAACATGCATCACTCTGCACTTACTGATGTTGAAGCTCATTTGCCACTGTTTTGCCCACTCCCCCAGTGTCAAGAGATCCCTCTGGAGCTCTTCACAATCTCTCACAGTTTTCACTACCCTGTATAGTTTAGTATCGTCAGCAAATTTGGCTACCTTGCTTTTTACTCCTACCTCTAGATCATTTATGAAGAGGTTGAAAAGCAGGGGTCCCAGTACTGAACCTTGGGGGACCCCACTCTTTACTTCCCTCCACTTGGAGAAGTGTCCATTTAGTGCTACCCTCTGTTTTCTGTCCCTTAGCCAGTTGCTGATCCAGGACAAGACCTGTCCCTTTATTCCATGACTGGTAAGTTTATTCAAGAGCCTTTGGTGTGGGACCTTGTCAAAAGCCTTCTGAAAGTCCAGATAAACAATGTCAACTGGATCCCCCTTATCCACATGCTTGTTGACACTCTCAAAAAATTCCAACAGATTAGTGAGGCATGATTTGCCCTTGCAAAAGCCATGTTGGCTCTCCTTTAGCAGCGCCTCCTCTTCTATGTACCTATTAATTCTATCTTTTAGGATGGTTTCCATCACTTTACCTGGGACACATGTCAAACTGACAGGCCGGTAATTTCCTGGATCACCCCTGGATCCTTTTTTGAAAATTGGTGTTACATTCGCTACCTTCCAGTCATCAGGCACAAACCCTGATTTGAGGGAAATATTATATATTTTGGCTAGGAGATCAGCAATTTCATCTTTAAGTTCCCTGAGAACTCGTGGATGGATGCCATCTGGTCCTGGTGATTTGTTAGTGTTTAGTTTAACAAGACATGCAAGGACCTCCTCCCTGGTTATTTCTATCTTGCTTAATTCTTCGGTTTCCCTCCCTACGAAGATAGGTTCTGTTTTGGGCATGTGGTCTCTATCTTCTTCAGTGAATACTGAAGCAAAGAATTCATTGAGTCTCTCTGCAATCTCTGTTTCCTCTTTAATAACCCCTTGCCTTCCATTGTCATCTAATGGTCCAATGGCCTTCCTAGTTGGGTTCTTACTTCTAATGTACTTAAAGAAGTCTTTGTTATTCCTCTGAGTATTTTTAGCTATACGCTCCTCAAAGTCTTGCTTTGTATGAGGTACCACTGTATTTTGTTACGCATATTGTTAAGTCTCAGAGTTTCCCCTCAAAAGCCTCTGACTAATAGGAAATAGAGTGTTGCAGGCCAAATTTGTAACTAGGAGGCTTCCAAACAATAAAACTCCAAAAGAATTCATGGCAGAAGCTGTAAACTGGGGTTGTTAGACCATGACCCCCTTATTATTATGGCCTGGATCAAATAGGACTTTCCTGTACCAGTAGCAGTAGCTACTACTAATCCCTTAAAAAACCACAATGTGAACTTCCATCTCTGTCCCAGCTCCTGCCAACCTAGCAGTTTGGATGAAAGAAACTGCAAGTAGATTAATAGGTACCCCTTCAGTGAGAAGGGGATGCGGTGGCTCAGTGGTTAAGAAGCTCACCTTGTTAGCTGGAAGGCTGGCAATTTGGGAGTTTGAGACCCGAGTACTGCATGACAGATTGAGGGCTGTGTCCCAGCTCTTGGGGACATGAAAGGAGCCTCATTTGGGCATTCTCTGAGCAGAGTTTCTTCTGCAAAAATCCTTTCAACCCAGAATATCGTCGGGAGGCGTTGTGTGCACTTTGGTGTCTTGTCATGCCTGCCACATGATCATGGAAACATCTGCAGACACAGACAGTGCTGGCTCTTTGGCTGTAAATGGAGATGAGCACTGAACCCTAGAGTCGGATACAACTGGCTTTCGAGGAAGGGTGACTTTTACCTTTACCTAGATCAGTGATGGAGAACCTTGGTACTCCAGGTGTTCTTGGACTTCAATTCCCATAATTCCCAAACCACCCTGTGAATCCACATAAGTGGGCTTACTGCAAGTCATCTGGACCACGCTGCCCTTGCCGCTCCCAAAAGCAGAAGTAAAACGCATATGGGCGCATTTTACTTCCGCTTCTGGGAGCAACGAGGGCAGCGTGGGCCAGATGAATCACAGTAAACTCATTCGTGTGGATTCACAGGGTGCTTGAGCTTATGGGAATTGAAGTCCAAGAACATCTGGAGTGCCAAGGTTCACCATCACAGACCTAGATACTCTTTTGATTGGCTTTATATTTCAAGAAGATACGTATCGGGCTCTGGCTCCAGGGGCTGGGAGTTTAGTTCCTGTTGTGAATTAAGGCACATTTGCATGTAGCGAAGGCAGCGCCTTGCAAGAGGAAAATGGCAGTTTCCCACCATCCTAATTAAGAACTAAAGTTGGCGTGAAAACCCCATTCAGGGTGCGCTCATTATGCTAATCAGAGTCCTGTGATTGGTTAAAGTTTTGGATCCTGTTCTTCATTGGTTAGTACATATATATCATGCTATGATTGGTCAGTTGTGCTTGTCCGGCGGGTCGCTACTTTTTATCAAGGAGCAACCACTGGGGAGACACTATATAAGCCCCACGGGTAAACAAGGGTGGGGCCGGACTGGATCTATACTACTACCCATTCCATACAGGTAGCCACGATATGTTAAGCCTTGGTCTCCTCCACACGCTACCACTTCTAGCGTAGCTCAGCCCTTGCCTCTTCTACGGCAGACTCCGGAGGGACTGATTTCATGGGATTGTATAGCCATCTCTGTGTCTGGAACACATTGTAAGCATTGCCTGAAAAGGCTGTTAAATAAACTCTAGTTGTTGTTCTGTTCATTGTTGCCTCAACTATTGCTTATAAGGGCCGGATGCAACAGTTCCCCACTGTGCTTCCTGGGAGAAAGGGACACGCAGCGGCGTGCATGCGCTGCTGCGCGCTTTGCCGGCCCTGGCGCATCACAAGACGGCACGGAGCCGGAAGAGGGTGGGGGCCGGGCCTTCCCTTGAAAGGGAGAGGCCTGGACCACCCTCCGGCATTATTCAACTGGGCCAGGCAGCATTTGCCCACCCCCCCACCCTAGGTGACAGTGTGACTTTTGTGGTCGTTTTGGGGCCGGATGGGAATTTTTGCTTGAACCTCAATTGGCCTCTTGGTTCTTGACATTTTTGCCCTTCCCACACTGTCGCTGGTGATCAAGTTTTGGGGTGCCTTTTTGTTGCTTGGTGGCTAGCACTGGTAAGGAGGTACTGGATGACCCCTACGAGTCCGGCAGGTATGCACTTGGTTGGCCACAGGAAGGAAGAGATAGAGGGAAACTCAGATGGTCAACCAGGTGTGGACCAGGAACAAGGCGATGCCATGCTAGACACAGCGTGCAAAACCTTACAGTTCACCGGACATACATCAGAAGCAGAGGTTTGGTCATTTGCGCTTCTGTGGGGTCACTTATGATTGGTTATGACCGTTCCTCCTTACCAGTGCTATGGCGGCCCGCTTGCATTATTGAATTATCATTTAATAAAGTGGCCCAGTTTCAACGCCAGTGCAGTGTCCATCTCTTTATTGGGGAGTGGGTCTGGCAAAGGCAGCCTGTGCAGTCATGGGCAAGTTACACTCCCCAACGATGCCCCCAGAAGAAGAGAATGTTAAACTACTTCTGTGTATTCACTACCTATTAACCCTGGAAAGGTTCGCCATAAATCTGAATTGACTTGATAGCACACACAACTATTGTTATGTTAGATATTCCTTCAGCAGAAATGATGGTCTTACTCTGGAGGAAGCAACCTTTTAGGAAAGACAATAATGTTGGGAAAGGTGGAAGGCAGCATGAAAGGTTGAAAAGAGCAAATATGAGATGGATTGACTCAAGTTACAGACTTGACTTTGCAGAGTTGAGCAGGGCTGGTAAGGTTAGGAGATTTCTCATTCATAGGGTAGCCCAGGACCTGCGGTGGCTTAGTGGTTAAGATGCTGAACTTGACTGGAAGGTTGGCAGTTCAGCAGTTTGAAAACTGAGTGCTGCATGATGGAATGAGCTCCCGTCTTTGTCCCAGCTCCTGCCAACCTTGCAGTTCGAAAGCAAGATGTTGCAAGTAGATAAATATGTACTACTTCGGTGGGAAGGGAAACAGCATTCCATGTCTAGTCATGCTTACCACATGTCCACAGAAATGTCTGCAGACACAGACAATGCTGGAGATGGGCACTGGACCCTAGAGTTGGATACGACTTAGTTTTTAGCAAGGGCAACCTAGCCAAGTTCAGAGACAATTAGATGGCCTGTAATGATATTTCTGTAAGTTCTTACAAAAAAAAAGGACTAGATTAAATTCTCACCAATCTTCACAGGCCAAAGCACAGCAAATGTACAGTGATTTCTGCTCCAGAGATGCCAGGTTGTACCTGCCTACCATGTAGCTGCTAAAGATGAGGCACCTTCTAGAAAAAATGGGGTGAACTTAATTTAGATGGCTAGATGGTATTGTTGATGCAATAGGCACAGAGCTAGGTGGGTTGAGGACGATGGTGGAGGATATGGGTGCCTGGAGCGCGGTGGTCCATGGGGTCTGTTGTGTATTCAAATAAAAAGGCAAGTTGCTTCAGCAACACTATTTCAAAAGACAAAATGGTGGTTTCCCACCATCGGAATTAAGAGTAAGATTTGGCGCGTATTCTCCTATCCAGGGCGTGCTCATTCTGTTAATTAGAGTTTCATGATTGGGTACAAATTTGGATCCTGTTCCTGATTGGTTTAAACTGTTAGCTTCATGATATGATTGGTTAGTTAAGGGCAAACAATAGGTTGTTACATTGTATTCAAAATGACCTTCGCCAAGACAGTATATAAGAGCCATGGGTAAACAAGGGTGTGGCCAGGCCGGATCTATACTTCCCTATTCTGCTACAGGTGGCCATCGCAGGCTGGCCAGGGTCCTCTCCAGCAAGCACACACACGGGGTGTTGCTTAGTCGTTGCCAAGGGGCTGAGTTCGGGAGAGACCGATTACAGGGAACTTGTGTAGTCATCTACCATCTGGATACCTTTGTAGAATTGCCTGCACGTATTTACAATAAACCGTTGTTCTGTTAATCATTGCTGGACTATTCTTTACTAATAGGGCCAGACACGACAGGGTCGCAAAGGGTTGGTCTCGACTGTGCGACTGAACAAGAACAACAACTTAATTTAGCAATACAAACATAGCTGAATACATACTAAAGACCTCAAAACCCTTTGCCTGAATGGTAAATTCTGTTAATTTTGTTTTCCACTGCATCCAGTCATACAGAGAAGAATTTTGGGGAATTTTTTAGAATCAAAATTTTTCTGATCAGAATCTGTGTGCTAATAATCCTACAAGAGGTATAAGCATCTAGTGATTCACTGTTGGAGAGGTGCAGGCAACATCTGTCAGCCCTTACTCTGTACTTTTCACTATAGCTGCAGTGGAGGAGGCAAATTATGATCCTGCCAACAAGTCAAGATGATATGAAATCGTGTAACCTGTGCCAGGTCAGAACAGTCATGATTCATTAGCACCCCCAAGCCTTCCAATGGCTTCTGACACTTCTGTTATGTGTTACCTTGCCTGGATTGTCAGCTGGCAGCAGTGGTCAGGAAGGCTTTTCACCAGCACCATCTAGTGTGAAGACTGTGACACTAAGTTTTGATCTGGCAGTCATAATTCATAATTTTGTAAGTTGAAAACAAAACTCCACTGCTGAATATGCTATCTCTGTTGCATTGGAGGACCGTTCCTAAACTGCAGCTCTGAACATTCAGAAAACATTACTGAAATTCTAGCCAATATTAACAAACATTTCATTAATTCATAATTGACAGGTGGAGGCCACCAGAAGCCCATACACATGTTCGCCAGTGCTCACTCTGGCTTCTGGTATCTTTCTTAGTGCCTTGCCAGAGGGATGTATTAATCTGTTAACTCTCCAGCGACTTTGAGCCCCATGTGGGAAGCTGAGACTGATCTCCCACTGTGATTTTGAAAGGCAAGTTAACATCATGTGATGGCTGAGCTTGTCAGAAATATAAAGATGCTTAATAGATTATGTTACTGTGGTAAACCCATAGCCTGCAAAAAAAGAAACACAGGATGCCTTCCCTCTTCTAAATAATAACCTTCCTCTGCTCCATGCGTATAGCTGGCCTTCTCCTCCACCTTCTTCCATGTCTAGGCCAGATGTGAAACTGAAGTCACATTTTGATGAACCCATTCCTTAGCTCCTTTCACCTGACCTAGTGTGTGAAAGATTAGCTGGCTCATCAAGGATGTCATCACACGGGGGATGCCTGATTGTGGGCCAAAAATACCACAATCTGCGAGGAGGCTCTTTCTGTGTACCCCAATAGCCGGCCTGATACCCCTTTACTCGTAATGCTCACCTTGGTTTTATATATCTGAATCACTGAGGCATCCCATGTTGGTGGTAGTGCTGATCTTGTGTGATTTGAGATCATTTAAGATAGACAATGGACAATGACATGGGCCAAAAACAGCCAATGAAGCGGATTTTGTCTGGGGAAAGGCTCTAACACATCACGGGGACAATAATGTCTATATACTGTGAGGATACAGATGTTCTGTACAGTAGTCCAAGAATGCATTGTTTGTGATCCTTTATGGCCAATGATGCTCAACAGCCATTTTTTCATGGCTTGAGGAATGTTTGACAGCTCAAACTGGCATTTTTGGTTGTGTGTTTGTTTTTGTAACCCAAGGAATGCAGTAAAACCAAGAGATCCACGTAGATGATTGCCATTCTTGCAGTTTAAACTGGGCTGAGCATGCCTAGGTCTACAAGCAGGGGATGGCCAAGTGAAAAGCAGTGTTATAAATTGCCATCATTTATTCTACTCACTTGGGAAGCAGTTCAGCAGCCCATATATCTGGAAGCAACAGTGTGGGATTAGCCTTTAGGGGGATGTGTTGGATCATCTTTTTAAAAAAGGTATGCATGAATATTAGAAAATATACTTTATTCTACATCCATCTGCTCCAGTGCTGTCTGTGTTGACTGGCAGAGGTGCCACAGGGTTTCCCACAGGTATCTGGAAATGCTGGAATTAAAGTTTGTGTATAAAAAGCATGGGCTTTCCCACTCAGCCATGGCTTCTTCCTCTCAAGGGAGAAGAGATGCTCTCAACTGAAAGCTTTGTCCTACCATGTCTTTTCCTGGATTGTTTAGATAATCAAATAAAATATATTATTGCATTTATAATGCCAAAAATGAAGCCAGATATCCTTTTAAACACAGGCTCAGGTGTGAGCTATTACTTTTGGAGGATTCATAGAAGTGAAGATTTTCACTGAAATAATCAGGACTCAATATGTATTGTTTATGTGTTGTGCACCATTCTGGGTCTCTTTGAAGTGAAGAACAGCATAAAATGAAATAATAAATACATCCAGTTAGAGCTAAAAGGAACAAAACTAGAACATTGACTTGGTCCTAGAAATGAACAGGTGGGTGCTTTAGCTGTTTCCAGAAAAATAACATATGATTATGCCAATCCAAACTTCTCAGTGAAAAGTTGTGGCATTTTGCATTCACTGGAGCATTGAACCATTTCAAAGACAGTCCATCTGCAGAAGTCAAGCGAGCGATTACCGGCACATGAATAGCAGTGGTCAGGTATCTTTTCTTCAGTGGAAAGTACTGTCAGATTAGCAATCAAAGTGCCAGATGTATTTTGGTCCCCAGCAACCACCTGGGAATCATGTCAGACAAGCAACCTGCTCCTTAATGGGAGTTTGTGGATCCATCTGGAAAGCTATTAGCCCAGTGGGAATTTATACCCTGTTAATTTGAGTCCACATTCAACACTCTGGTCCACAGTCATCACTGTGGTTCTCACTATTACCTTAATGCATGCACCTACTAGGCCCCAAAAGGTGTATTACAGGATGGGATGGGTGGGGAAAGGAACCTTGGAAAAATCTCTATGGAACTGTCAGAGAGAACAATCTGTAACATTAGTCTTCCAGCATCACCTTCAAAAAGCTAAAGGAGCAAAAAAAATGTTTTACAACATTGTGCCCCTAATCCTGAAAGGTATGCAGGAAGGATACCAACTCTATGGTACAAAAAATGCAATAACCCAGTGTCTTTCCCCTTGGGGGGTTTGGGAGTAGGATTAGATTGGAATTAGGGGCATGCATAAGCACCCAAATTCTGATTAAGACTTTGGAATTACAGCCCTTCAGACAGTGATGAGATTTTTTTAAAAAAATCTTCCTACTATCTGGGCATAGCATGGTGTGTGTGGCCATGTGACTGGGTGAGCATGGCATGGTGGCAATGTGACTTGCTCCTCCTTCTTTTTTGAAATGATTTATCAAATGTGGGGGTATATAATTATTATTATCTCCATGCCGCCGCCTAAGTGCTTTGGATTTCTCTTACAGGGCCGAGGGGAGCCCTGTGAGAGGAGCCGAAGCAGAAACTGCCGAGGTGGCATGGTCCTTTAAGTTATGAGTTCTCAGTAGAGTACCCCAGCATGGGCCTGTGGCTACCATGCCTGGATTGCACAAAGATTTCACTGGAACATGTCTCAGATTTACTCATATCTGTCCCATATTGAACCAGAGGCTTCTCTGCCACCTCCTTCACACGGACACATATATCATGCACTGCTGTTCTTTTACAATGTCAGTGCTGAACAAAGTAGCTGGGTGACATATTTTGTTTGAAAGGCTCATCATAGCAGTTGGAGGCTGTTCCCTACTCTTCTCAGTATAAGTTGCTGCACTGGGTCCAGGCACCATTCCTGTAGCAATCCCCAAATACCTATTCCCTCTACCACATCTACCTGCAGACTCTCTCCAAAGAAGAGTACTAGTTTCTGCTACAGTAGAGCACAAACACTTCTATTGAAATTCACGCGCACACACAATCTATTAACATAATATATCTGTGTATGTATAACAAAATCTTATTCCCCTGCCTGATATACACCAAAGAGGCTCAAACCCAATATAGAATTTCCCTGTTGATTTATAATGTATTAATCTATGAACGTACTACTCTTAAATATTATTTCTAACTATATTAAGTAAACTGTATACAATGAAAAGACGAGAAGACAAAAGTCAGTTGAGGGTTCAGAAAAAGACACAGGGAAAACTGTTGCAGTGCAAGCTTGCACCAGATAATATCCTAATAACAAATCTTTGGGGATTGATAAACAGCTATGCCCATTTTTCAATTGGGAAGAATCAATGTGGGGAAAAATACCTTCTACTTTTTATGCATGTTTCTAGATTTCATCTCAGCCCCCAGCAACCCCAATCAGGAGAGGTGAATCAGTGAATTCTCTGCCCCTACTTTCCTTGGTGCCAGAATCTCTGAGAAAAGTAAATTAAATTCCTCAAGAAATCTCTCCAGGTAGAGAAATAGGTTTCTGTTATGTATGTATGTATGCATGTTCATTATACTGTAAAAGCAAGACTGTAACCACTCCAGATACAAACGATACCAGCTGTAAAAGAACGCGAGCAGACAGCCCATAGAGGGCAGCTGCGAGCGTTCAGCCTCACATGGTTCACATTGCTCAATCACGGACAGCCGCGGGAAAACCTTCCCCGCATTCAGCAGCAGAAGAAAGAGGCGTGCCTGGGCGAGGCCACGCCGGTAGCAGCCAATCAGCTACCGTGCTACAAGATTCAAATGTAGAGAGCTACTGTATATATTGAGATGTATCACCGCCATTACCTCATGCTTCACCGGAACACCATGCAATAAACCTGTGTTAAACCAACCCTTCGGTTGTTCCGTTGTCTTTGGTCCCATACACTAAATTGGCGACGAAGGTGGGATATGGCTGCCCACGGGACCAAGACATGCGCCGGCTACGAGATCAAGAAGCCGGGAGACTTGGAGCTGTTTGAGATAGACTTCAACGCAGCGCTGGTGGAGCTCGAAGTCTCAGATGAGGCCAAAAAGAGGGCCATTTTCGTCCGCATGCTCGGACACGAGACCAAGAGGACCTTGGTGGACCTGATTGTGCCGAGGAAGGTGAGCGCCCTCAAAGCTACAGAGCTCCTGGCGGCGTTGCGCGCCCATCTCCGGCCGGCAATAGCGATGTTCCCCGCTCGGAGCGCGTTCTGGAGGCGAGTCCAGGCACCCGGGGAATCGGTCGATGAGTTCGCCGCAGCCCTGCGGTTGGCCGCCGGCCCATGCAAGTGGGAGCTCCCCGAAATCACCCTCCGGGACTGCCTGCTCTGCGGTCTGAGGGACACAGAGACTCAGCGCGCGCTGATGAAAAGGGAGCCGCCTCCCTCGTGGCAACAAGTCCTCGACACGGCACAGGCCGCGGAGGCCACTACTGCCGGGGTGCACGAGCTTCAGGACTGGCGCCCGAAGACCGCCAAGGCAGAGAGCTCGGTGTGCGCGGCCCGGCGAGTTTCGAACTCGTCTGCGGAGAGCGGCGACGACGAGGACGTCCGGAGGGTCCAGAGAGAGGGCCGGCGCTGCGACGGCTGCGGCGCCGCCCACGCCCGCGCCAAATGCCCATTCCGCAAGGCCGAGTGCCACAGCTGCGGCCGGCGCGGGCACATCGCCAAGGTCTGCCGGAAACGGCGCGAGGCCACCAGGAGTTCTCCAGACCGCTCGGCGAGGCAGGACCGCACCACGAGGCAGGACCGCACCACGAGGCCAAAGGACGGCACCCGGACCACGAGGACGCGGGACGGAGTAGGGCGCATCTCCGACGACAGCGAGGACGACGCGCCGGTTTGCAGCGTTTCCACGGAGCACCCCCGTTACTTCGTCGAGGTAGTAATACAAGGGGCCCCTGTTAGAATGGAGGTGGACTCGGGTTCTTCATACTCCATTATTTCCCAGGGGGAGTTTATGAAAATCGCCCCCCGCATGCGGCCCAAGCTCAAGGCGTTGAGGGCCACACTGAAGGACGTGCAAGGGAACCGCATCCCAGTGTTGGGGGTTGGGAAGTTCCGGGTTCAGTTTAAAAAGCACACCGCAACCCTTCCCCTAGTCGTCCTCAAGGGAGGTAAATGCAGCCTCCTCGGGACTCAATGGTTCCAGCCCCTGGGATTGTTCATTGGGGGGTTCACGCCGTGAAAGCACACGCCGCCGGGACTGATCCAATACAGAGCGTGTGCGATGCGCACCCCGAGGTTTTTAAAAAGGGGCTCGGGAAATTCAAGGGCCCCCCAGTGACTTTCGACCTGGACCCTGAAGTACGTCCAATCAGACTTAAACCGCGCAGAGTGCCCTTCGCACTAAAGGACAAAATAGAGGCGGAGTTGGACAAGTTGGTGGGCCAGGGGATTCTTGTTCCTGTTGATTCTGCGGAGTGGGAAACTCCAATTGTAACAGCGCTCAAGGCCAACGGGGAGGTCCGCATATGCGCTGATTACAAGTGCACCATCAATAAGGCGATCCGCCCTAATGCGTATCCGGTGCCGGTAGTCAGCCACTTGTTGGCCAGGTTACACGGGGGGAGGTGTTTCGCTAAACTCGACCTGGCCCAAGCCTACCAGCAACTCCCAGTGACCCCCGCCGCAGCTGCTGCGCAGACCATAGTCACCCACAAAGGGGCGTTCCAGGTATCGCACCTCCAATTCGGCGTGAATTCGGCGCCCGGGATCTTCCAGTCACTTGTGGAACGCCTCCTGAAGGGGCTAGAGGGGGTGTTGCCCTATTTTGATGACGTATTGATTACAGGGGGGAGCCGGGCCGAGTTAGCAACAAGGTTGGGAAAGGTCCTGACTATATTCGAAAAGGCGGGGTTGCGGTTGCGAAAAGACAAATGCGTCTTCTTCGCTACAGAAGTTGAGTTCCTAGGGTTCCGTGTCACGCCCGAGGGAATAAGGCCAGCACAATCCAAGGTAGCCGCCATCAAGAAGGCCCCTCGCCCCACCTCCAAGCCCGAGTTGCAGTCGTTCCTCGGACTGCTCAATTTCTACCACTCCTTCCTCCCGCGGAAGGCAGCCGTGGCAGAACCGCTACACAAATTGTTAAAAAAGGACGAGGCATGGAAGTGGGGCGACGACCAGGAGAAGGCTTTCAATGACCTGAAGCGACTCCTGGCATCAGATGCCGTACTGACCCACTTCAATCCCAAACGCCCAGTGGTCCTGGTTTGCGATGCATCCCCGGTGGGGGTGGGGGCGGTGTTATGCCATGTGCTGGAGAACGGTAGGGAGGCCCCAATAGCGTTCTACTCTAGGTCTTTGTCCCAAGCGGAGAGAAACTATGCCCAGACAGACAGGGAAGCACTAGCAATAATTGCGGGGACCAAGAAATTTCATGATTTTGTGTACGGCCGCCCCTTCACCATAGTGACTGACCATAAGCCTTTGTTAGGCATCTTCACCGCAGATAAGCCCACACCCCAAATCCTGTCCCCGAGAATGCTCAGGTGGGCCATCTTTCTCAACGCGTATCAGCACGCGTTGGTATACCGGCCCGGGAAGGAGATCAGCCATGCGGACGCCCTGTCGAGGTCCCCCATTCCCCGGGATGGCTGCCACGTGGGCGGAGTAGAGAGGGACCACCAGGTCTTAATGATAGAGGTTCTAGACTCCCCTCCAGTAGTACCGGCCGACATCGCCAAAGCGACAGGCAAGGACAAAACGCTGGCCACAGTTTGCTCCTGGGTACAGAAAGGGTGGCCCGTGTCTTCCCCAGCAGCGGAATTCGACACATTTTTCAAAAAGAAACTAGAGTTGTCCCTAGAGAGGGGTTGCCTTTTGTGGGGACAGCGGGTAGTGATCCCCACGCCTCTCCGGCCGAGGGTGCTTAAACTGCTGCACGTCAGCCACCCGGGGATCGTCCGCTCAAAGGCGCTGGCCCGCAGTTACTTTTGGTGGCCCCAGCTAGACGCCGACATTGAACACATGGTCGGCACTTGCGAAGCGTGCCAAAGCTCAAGGCCAGAAGAGGCTCGCTTGCCACCTAGGGAGTGGGACACGGCTAGGGGGCCCTGGTCCCGGATACATGTAGACTTTGCTGGCCCGTTCAGGGGAACGCTTTTCCTCCTCGTGGTGGACGCGTTCTCCAAGTGGTTGGAGGTCATTCCAGTCTCGAGCACCTCCTCGGCCACAACAATTAAACAGTTAAGGAGGGTCTTTTCCACGTTCGGTTTACCCGACACCCTCGTCAGCGATAACGCTAGCTGTTTCACGTCCGCCGAGTTCGGGGCATTCATGGAGCGAAACGCCATTCGGCACGTCACCTCTGCCCCCTTTCACCCGGCCACCAACGGCCAAGTAGAGCGCCTCGTGCGCACCACGAAAGACGCACTGCTGCGCATGGGCCCCGGAGACCTCGACCTGAAATTGTGCCAATTCCTGCTTAGATACAGGGTCACCCCATTAGCATCAGGGTACTCCCCCGCAGAGCTGTTGATGCGCAGGAAGCTGGCCACGGGAATCTCCAAGCTAGACCCCACGAGAGTAGAGGACAAAGGGCGGAACATAGGGGTGGTATCCACAAAGAGTTTCAGCGTAGGCGCCCCGGTGCATTGCAGGAACTACGCCAGCGCGGGGCCGGCCTGGGTGCCGGGCACAGTAGTAGAACAAACCGGCCCCGTCTCATACCGCGTAGAGACCAGTACAGGCTTCCTGTGGAGGCGGCACGTGGACCAACTCAGGCGCAGGGTCCCCGGAGAGCGGGACGAAGACGAGAATAGTATCGAATCAGCGTTAGGGTACTCCCCCACCCGCTTAACCCAAGGGGGAGGAAAAGGGGAGCATGGGTCCCCACCAAGGGGGGAGGAAAGGGAATCGATCCACAGAAATCTTTTGCGGGAGTCCCCGAAAAAATGGAAGAGCCCCGACCACACACATACCCCGCGGGAGTTTCCCCGAAACACAGATGCCCATAGAAGCTTAGACGTTGATTTACAGTACCAGGGGGAGTTAGCGGAGTGGTCCCCCACCCGTCCTAGCGAAAAGAGGGGTTTCAGTTCAGCCCCTGGTACCTCCAGTCCCAGTAGCCCCTGTGAGTCAGAATGCGATATAGCGCCATTTCCCCGGAGACCGACACCCCCAAGACGGGAGGCGTCAGCGAGTCCGCCCACCACAGTCTCAAGGTCCCCCGAGCAGGAATCAGAAGGTAGCCGAACCACAAGGGCGACCTCATCGGTTCCGCGGTTCACAATAGGAGGGTCCCCGGGGTCAGAGAGCAACAGACAGGGGTTCACCTCCCAACTATTCATTCCTTTCCCATCCCCGGGCGCGAGGCAGGCACGAACGCCCCACAGAGCCACTAACGAATCCCCGTTTCCTGTTGCAGGACAAGCACCCGCGGAGTCAGGGATCACAGGCTCTCCAGTACTAGGTCAGACGCAAGCGCGTCCCAAGCGCACGTGCGGCAAGCCACAATGGTTGCGGGACTTCGTCCCATCCTAGGGGGGAGGGATGTTATGTATGTATGTATGCATGTTCATTATACTGTAAAAGCAAGACTGTAACCACTCCAGATACAAACGATACCAGCTGTAAAAGAACGCGAGCAGACAGCCCATAGAGGGCAGCTGCGAGCGTTCAGCCTCACATGGTTCACATTGCTCAATCACGGACAGCCGCGGGAAAACCTTCCCCGCATTCAGCAGCAGAAGAAAGAGGCGTGCCTGGGCGAGGCCACGCCGGTAGCAGCCAATCAGCTACCGTGCTACAAGATTCAAATGTAGAGAGCTACTGTATATATTGAGATGTATCACCGCCATTACCTCATGCTTCACCGGAACACCATGCAATAAACCTGTGTTAAACCAACCCTTCGGTTGTTCCGTTGTCTTTGGTCCCATACACTAAAGTTTCTATTTCACTTCTTTATCTAACAAACAGAAACATAGCCTTCTGCTTTCTACTCTGTAAATGAGATTCCAAGTACAGTATTAACAATTATTATTGCAGATATTTTGAACTATGCTTTTGCAAGGGCAAATCATGCCTCACTAATCTGCTGGAATTTTTTGAGAGTGTCAACAAGCATGTGGATAAGGGGGATCCAGTTGACATTGTTTATTTGGACTTTCAGAAGGCTTTTGACAAGGTCCCGCACCAAAGGCTCTTGATTAAACTTACCAGTCATGGAGTAAAGGGACAGGTCTTGTCCTGGATCAGGAACTGGCTGAGGGACAGGAAACAGAGGGTAGCACTAAATGGACACTACTCCAAGTGGAGGGAAGTAAAGAGTGGGGTCCCCCAAGGTTCAGTACTGGGACCGCAGCTTTTCAACCTCTTCATAAATGATCCAGAAGCAGGAATAAATAGCAAGGTAGCCACATTTGCTGACGACACTAAATTATACAGGATAGTGAACACTGTGAAAGATTGTGAGGAGCTCCAGAGGGATCTCTTGACACTGGGGGAGTGGGCAAAACAGTGGCAAATGAGCTTCAACACTAGTAAGTGCAGAGTGATGCACGTTGGGGCAAAAAACCCCAATTACATTTATAAACTGATGGGTTCTGAACTCTCTGCGACAAACCAGGAAAGGGACCTTGGTGTCCTGGTGGACAGCTCAATGAAGGTGTCAACCCAGTGTGCCTCAGCAGTGAAAAAAGCAAATTCAATGCTAGGGATCATTAGGAAGGGTATAGAAAATATGTCAGCAAGTGTCATTTTGCCTCTTTATAAATCTATGGTGAGGCCCCATCTGGAATACTGTGTACAGTT
Source organism: Bradypodion pumilum (assembly GCA_035047305.1). Classification (NCBI taxonomy): domain Eukaryota; kingdom Metazoa; phylum Chordata; class Lepidosauria; order Squamata; family Chamaeleonidae; genus Bradypodion; species Bradypodion pumilum. Next base: position 265,660,888 of record JAWDJD010000001.1, on the reverse strand, counting down.
CTGGTCGCCATACCTCCGGAAGGATATTATGGAGCTGGAAAAAGTGCAGAGGAGGGCAACCAGAATGATTAGGGGACTGGAACACCTTCCTTATCATCTGAGACTGCAGTGGTTGGGCCTCTTCACTCTTGAATGACGGCGTCTAAGAGGTGACCTGATTGAAGTTTATAAAATCATGCACGTTGCGGACAAAGTAGATAAGGAAAAACTGTTTTCCCTATCGCATAACACTAGAACTAGGGGGCACTCCATGAAACTTTTGGGTACTAGTTCTCAAACAAATAAGAGAAAGTACTTTTTCACCTAGAGGATCACTGGTCTATGGAACTCTCTGCCAGAAGAAGTGGTGACAGCTGTCAGTCTTGACAGCTTTAAGAAAGGATTAGACAAGTTCATAGAGGACAAGGGTATCAATGGCTATAATTATGGATACCTAAGGACAACCTCCGGGTTGGAGAGATAGGCCGGATATCTCTCAATGCCGTTTCCAGGGAATCCTAATCAGGTGAAGGCATCTGTTTGGGAATAATACCCTGAGGCAAATGGTGAGCCACTGTGTGAGACAGAATGCTGGACTGGATGGGCTGTGGCCTGTTCCAGCAAGGCTGTTCTTATGTTCTTATGTAACTATCAAATTTGGATCTGGATATATTTTGAACTATCTGAATATAGCATAATTCATTAAATTTGGCATATTTCCGACTTTGAATGTACATCCCTAGTAGAAAGGGATGGCAGAAAAGGGCATTTCTTTCATGAAATTTCATTTTAAAGCAGCAGGGTAGAGTAAAGGTAAAGGTTTCCCTTGCTCAAAAGCCAGTCGTATCCAACTCTAGGGTGCAGTGCTCATCTCTGTTTCAAAGCCGAAGAGCCAGCACTGCTTACTGATATGTCAGTAAGGAACAGAGAGTACTTTGAGCCATTTTTACTTAGTGGTAGGTCAAGTTGTAATTAGCAGTGCACCACTATGGCAAATTCCTAACGGTGCTATACCATGATGGAGCATTGCTCCCAGGACCACTGTTGGAGGAAAATGATAGCTGCTCACAATAGTCTTCCTCTCCACATCAGTATAAACAAAGAGTATAATCGAGTGTGGGGCCATGAAAACATTGGGACATCCCCAGGCTTTCCATTACATTTGTGAAGTCCAATTGCTAAAATCAGTGAGTTTCTCTTTTTTTAAATTAAATATACAATAAAAACAGAACAAACAACAACAAAACAAAATCTACAAACACAACAGCCAAATGTGGAACAAATCAGAACAATGTGTCTTGCACTTGCCCCTACAGGACCTTAGATGGAAATTATTTAAGTAATTTTATTATTTTTGCCATATTTCACATAACTCTGTTCATCTTCAAAAATACATTATATCTTGCACTGGCTTTATGCCTTTCCCTTTCAGTAGCACATAATTCAAAAACACTCCTCAAATGTCTTTATATCTATTTTCTTTTACCAAACAATTTTGAAAACCTTATTTTACGTCTCAATTTATTGTTATTTGCAATATCATAAATCTCCTTATACCATTTTCTCAAGTTGAAAATCAAAATTAACCCTTCAACTTTCAGTTATAATCAATCTTGCCACTATGACCAATATAAAAATCAATTCTGTGAGTTTCTGACTGGCCAAAGGCCATCTTCTGAAGTTTAATGAGGGATTTCATTACAGCAGGATGGTCAAAGCATCAAAAGAATCCCCTGTTAGTTTCAACAATTGAACATTAGGTACATACACAGCGAAAGTGGTCTCCATTGCATAGGGGGTTAGACTCGTTCAATCCATAGACTCATTGCACCTCAATTATTCTATAATTCCAAAGTTACCATTCTTGTGGACCATGGTTACTCCACCTCCATCCTTCCTCCCTTGCTGATGTCACACGGCAACCCATGTGGCAGGGTGAGAAGGACTACACAGACACAAGAAGATGCAAAAACTAGAAGGTCTTTTCCTGCCCCATTTATTTATTTATTTATGATTTTATAAATTTCTACCCTGCCTTCCTCATCCGTAGATGACCCAAGGCAGCTTGCATGGCAATTAAAATACATACAAGTTAAAAACGACAACATCCGCCCTTACCCCCCTAACCACTTAATAAAAAAGGTACACAAACAAATTTAAAAACAGATTTTAAAAAATTAAACCATACCAGAAGTCATATTAAAATATTGAAAGAGTAAAAAAAGGAAGGGGAAGGAACAGGGGACAGGGGAGAGATAAAAACAGAGAGGTGCAATCAAAACAGACAGGAGTGTTACAGCAGGCCATCAAACCAGCCAGCGGGATTGGGCCATTACGGCTGACATACCCCATACCACTGACACAGCCAAGTCTTAAGGGCCTTCCTGAAAGGGAGCAGCTCTGTTTAGAGGCGTAGTTCTGATGGTAAGAGGTTCCACAGGGCCGGGGCAAACACCGAAAAGGCTCTCTTCTGGTCCCCACCATATGTGCCTCTTTAGTGGGTGGGACCACCAAAGATCCTCTCTGGTCAACCCTTGTAGGATGGGCAGAATGCCTCAGGGCAACGCGGTCCCTTAGGTATCCTGTTCCACTGCCGTGCAGGGCTTTAAAGGTCAAGACCAGCACCTTGAATTACACCTGGAGGCACACTGGTAACCAGTGCAGCTCCCGGAGCAGAGGTGAGGCATGAGCATAGTGCCCACGACCCATCACCACCCGGGGAGCCACGTTCTGGACCAGATGCAGCCTCCGAATTGTTGTCAAGGGCAGCCCCATGTAGAGTGCATTACAGTAATCCAATCTGGTGGTGACCAGAGTGTGAGTGACCATGAACAAGGAGTCCCAGTCCAGGAGTGGATATAATTGGTAAATAACATGAAATTGTGCAAAGGCCCTCCTGGCCGCAACTGCCACCTGCTTTTCGAGCAGTAGCCGTGAGTCCAGGAGGACCCCCAAGTTACACACCAGATCTGTCTGGGGCAAAGAAGCCCCATCCAGAACCAAAGCTGGTAGCTCCCAGGATAACGCAGGACCTCGAACCCACAGCCACTCAGTCTTGCCGGGATTCAGCTGAAGCTATGATACCGTGTTGCTAAGGACTATGGGACTTCCTGTATACAAGGCTTCCACTTCATTACAGCATCCTACACCATTTGTTTTTAATTTTGTTCTTTGAAAAAAGATGAATAATTAATGTAACAAAAGTTTATTGTACTACTGACTTTTGCAGGCGCACCCCCCAATAAAGGACTCAGACACTGATAAAAGTGGATAACGGCATTGGGCCACATTTATTGATTCATGCCCTAGTCCGAATTATAAATTTCTATTGGTAATTGACCAATCATAATTCTTAAGGCAAGCAGGCCGAAGTAACACTGGTAAGGTACCACCCAAAATTGCCAACGGCAATTGCTACAATGTATCCATTTGTATCAATTTGTTTGTTGACAACAAACAAATTGTTGACCGTAGTCAATATCTAACTAATGACCCCACCCTCTGACGCGTATCCGTAAAATCATGTGGTGATGCATGCTGTCTAGCTATAGCCATCACCCCGTCGCCTAGTTCGTCGTTGACCGGACAACGTTTAACCAACTTATGCCTGTCTAGTGTTGTCCAGTCAATTGCGAACTTGCCGGATACCTGTGGTTCATAATGTTTACCTTACCAGTGCTACCCGCCACACGGAGGGGCTTCAAAGAAGGCTCGATGCCCCCCCCAGACCGTCAGCTCGGTCAACAGGCCTGCTCGCCAATCACCCAACAGTAGGTCCATACCTCCTCGCGACAGTTGGACCCCATCCCCTGCATACAAGTCATAACTTTGTAGGCTAATAGCGGGGTGACGACTGACCCTCCCCCAAGCCCTGTCGACAAGGAACCGCGCCACTGCCCTATTCACCATGCGTCTAGCGCGGTCAAGGGCCAGGAGGTCAACACCCCCTCTGTAGGAATGGCGCGGGACCATGTCCGACCAAACAAGGGTTGTGGCGGGCCAGACGTAATGCAGGTAGGCGAGGTCCTCGCAAATCGCATGCTTCAGCGATAAGCCGGTGACCTGGCCCAAATCATTGCCCCCCAGATGTATGATCAGAATGTCAGGCGGGTCAGCATTCTGGCCTGAAAAAAGGAAAGGCAGCAGCTCCCGCCATAACATCCCAGGCTTACCATGCCATGTGAGACTTGCGTATGCACCCAGTCCCAGTTGGGGTCCCCACTCTGTCGCCGCAGCGTAACGCGCTGCCCTGTGCACGTAGCTATGGCCCACCAGCCATACTGTCACCGGTGTAATACGACACCCCGGGTCTGTAAAGAAAAATGAGGAAAAGAAGGTAAGGTGACTGAATTGGTACTCACGGCGGAAGTGGGCGCACATAAAACTGAAAACACTGCGAACCCCACCTTCCCATGCTGCGTATGTCAGCCCCGGAGTACCCAAAAGCAGCTGCGGTTGAGGCCGCCCCTATACGGAATGAATGGGTGCCATAGCGGGCGCCTGGGAGGCCCACACTGGCCAGCACTTTGCCCGTCACCTTCCAAAATTGAAATTTAGTAAGGGGAGACCCATCTTGGTGACAGAAAAACGGGCCATGGTGCGTGCCACGCAGTGCCAGGAACTCCTGTAGGGCACCAACCGGACAGATGTCTGCCAAAGAACACCGTAGCAGTCGCACACCACTGCCTACGCCATGCTGATCCGTCTTAGAGGAGCGTATCCTCAACTGAGCCCAGTCTTTGGCAACACAGACATCCTCGAGTTCCAGTGCCCTACGACTTGCATCCGCCTTAGACAGCATCACAAGCTCGCTGATGCGGAGTGCTCCAAAAAATGCCACCGTTGTGGGTGCATGAAATAGGGCTGCCTCATATGTATCAAAACAGAGGCAAGGCCAGCCCCGGGCCAACTGGGTAAGGACCCCTGGGGAAATCGGGTGGCGGTCGTCCGGGCAACGGCCGCGCTCGCGCACCCACCCCTCCAAAACATGTCTCACACGGAAGTCAGAGGTGCTGTCCACATGACCCCCCACTTTGGCCATAAAAGCCAACGCTGAAAGCTTAGATGCTATGGTGCGAGGTGCAAGGCCCTGAGCATGCAGGTAAACCATGAACCGCAGAACATGGGTTACCGGGATCGGCCAGGTTCTTGGCAGTTGAAATTGGGTACAGAATGCCCTGAAAGAATTAATTGCGTGGTGATACGCCTTACGCGTGCGTGGCGCTAGCGACAGGCCAATCGCCCGGTTCACCTCTCCTTGCCAATGGTCCATATCTCCTCCGGGAGTGGCGAGGGAAATTCCTCCGCATCCGGGGCCAAGGCACGGAACCGGGAGATCTGTAGGCGGGACAAAGCGTCAGCAATATCATTATTAACCCCTGGGACATGCCTGGCCCTGAACAGGACGTTGAGGCGCAGGCTGCGCAACACAAACTGGCGCACTAGGTCCATAACCCTGGGCGATTTAGAAGTCTGTGCATTGACAATGTGGACCACAGCCGCATTGTCACACCAGAAATGCACGACTGAGTTGGCCCACTCCTCGCCCCATAGCATCAAAGCACCCAGGATAGGGAAAAACTCCAGATATGTGAGATCACGCAGGCGACCCGTGCCTGCCCAGGCCGGTGGCCACCCACCATAGGCCCACTTCCCATTGAAGTACATCCCATAACCGAGGGATCCCGAGGCATCAGACTGAATCTGAAATTGAGGGGAAGCCAGGAGGTCACACCTCCAAAATGAGACCCCATTGAACTCACTCAGGAACTGTAACCAGACAAGCATGTCCGCCCTGATACCCCGGGTAAGCCGAACCCTATGGTGAGGCCTGGATAATCCCGCCATGGCGTCGCACAAGCGCCGGGCAAAAGCCCTGCCCGGTGCGACCACCCTGCAAGCGAAATTGAGGTGACCATGAAGCACCTGCAGTTCTCTCAGTGATGCCTTGCGCTTGGCCAGCAAGTCCGAGATAAGGGCCACAATCCTTGACACCTTCTCCCCCGGTAACCTAGAAGCCTGCGCTATCGTGTCAATCTCCACCCCCAGGAAGACTAGCTGGGTAGATGGGCCCTCGGTCTTTTCGGGCGCTAAAGGGACACCGAGTTCCTCCATTAGCGTCTGAAATGTGTTGAGGAGACGTGTACACGTGTCCCAGCCCCGTTCACCCCCGAATAAAAAGTCATCCAGGTAATGGGCTACAGACCGGGACCCTGACCTGCGGACGAAAGCCCACTCTAGGAAGGTACTGAAACGCTCGAAAGCCGAGCATGATATGGAACAGCCAAAAGGCATGGCCTTATCAAAGTAATATTCGCCCCGAAATTTGAAACCCAGCAATTCAAAGTCGCCCGGGTGCACCGGCAAGAGGCGAAAAGCCGACTTAATGTCGCACTTAGCCAGCAGCGCACCCGGGCCACATGAGCGCACCATGCGCAGCGCGTGGTCAAAAGATGTATACCTGACTGAGCAAAGGTCATCAGGGATAGCATCGTTGACCGATCGGCCGGCTGGGTAGGACAAGTGATGGATAAGGCGAAACTCGCCTGGAGACTTTTTGGTAACCAAGCCCAGGGGCGATACCTTAAGGTTGGGGAACGGGGGTGCAGGGAAAGGGCCAGCGACCCTGCCCGCATCGACCTCCTTATTAATGCTGGCAGCAGCCACCTCCTCCCTCCCCCTGAGGGACAAAAGGTTGGGAGCATCCTGAGGGGACCTATCACCCATGAAAGGGATACGGAACCCCTGCCTAAAGCCCTGAAGGAGATAATCCGCATCCTCCCCTTTCGGGTACAATGTGAGCCAACGCTCCAACATGTCCACATTAATTGGGGAGGGAGCCTTTCGGTGAACCAGCTCCATCTGCGGCAGTCTTGCCAGCCCACTGTCCGCCCCTCCCTCTGCCCCACGTCCCTCCAGGCCTGGGACAGGCAGAGGCTGCATGGGGGCCCGCACAGGTGGGACACTCATGTCTGTACTTGCAATTCTTCTTATTGCAGGAACCATTAGACGAGAAAGTCCAGCACAGCAGGCGGGCTGGAACCCCCTGCCCCGCCACCTGGCGGGGAACCTGTGCTGGAGCCGCTCGCTGGACCGCATGTTCACAATGGTATCTTTCCCCTGGCGCGGGGCGCGTGGGTGTCATGTACAGAAGCCAAAGCCTCTGTCATGGCTCATCCCACCTCATCTCAGGGTGTAGGGGAATCCGCATACGGAATTCCTCGTCATAAGCCAACCACGACGGGCCCGGAAAGTCAACCATCGCCCGATAGATGTTGTCCAAATACTGGACCATCGGAATTGCCAAATCCGGCCGGGCCCTCAGGTACACCGCCATGTAGATGAGGTAAGCCGGCAGCCAGTTGGCCCACGTACGTGGTGGCTTGCGACGACGTGCCTGTTCCTTATCCTTCTCATCCTGCCCCTCCCTCTCTTCCTTGGTGGGCTCCCTATTTAGGAGTGAGAAGATATCTACATACTCCCCCCGCCATATTTTCTCTTTGGTGGCCTGTGCCAAGTGGTCGCCCAGTGGCAAGGAATACCCCGCTGTCGGCAAGGCCGAGACAGGCACCGCAGAAACTGCGGGCATCTGGAAAGGGGCTTGGACTAGCTCAGCCACCCCCAAAACATTCCCCACAGGGTAGGAAACACCCCCCACCCCGGGGCCCTGGGTGGTAGTTGTCGTCGCCGGGTGGGGCGTCAGTGGCTGTACCGCCGCACCACCCACGCGAGGCCAGGGCCATTGGAAAGCCCCCCCCATGTGGCCACGTGTGTAGGTGCACTAGTTTGGACCGCATACTCACATGCTGCACCCCCGCGGGCCGCCCCCACCGGGGGTTCCGGCCCACTGGGGGCGTCGGAGCTCACGACCGCCGTTGAGCTCGTCGCTGGGGCCTGACCCGCACTGGTCTGTTGGTTGGGGAGCTGCGAGGCAGTGGCCAAAGACGCGCCACGCGCCTCAAGCAGCTCGACCCGCCCCGTCGCCTGCCTCTGCCCAGCAGACGACGCTTCAAAATGAACCCCAAAGGGAGCCCCAGTGTGGCTGGCCCGAGCCAGGGAAGCCTCAAGGGCCGCAATGCGGGCCAGTAAGGCCTCCACACTGACAAGGGGCCAAGGGCTGGACGGCCCGCCTGCTACAGGCATGGGTACAGGCCCTTGTACTCCGGGGCCCGAATAAGGCCATGACCCCACACCCAGGCCCGGTAGGGCCGATGTAGGCACCTGCCAGGGAAGGGGACCACACCACCCCCCAAGGCTGGAAGGCCCCGGGGTGAGCTGCGCCCCTATAGAGGAAGGCCCAGTAGAATGGGAAGCATCAGGAGCGAAGTCCACCGCTTGCGGGCCGCGGGCCGCAGCCCTTGCTGGACCCATGCTTGGGTCCCCCGCCTCCGGCCAAGGGGAAATAGACCCCATCCCACCGATCCCGGTGGGTGCAGGCAAAGGCGGCAGCTGGGGAGGCGCAGCCGCGGTCCTCCGACCCGGATTGCGCCTCCGAACCGCTCGCGGCTGCCTTCTTCTTCGAAGGCATCTCAGTCCAACCTATGGGAAGCCGAAAGAAGAAAATCAGCAGCCAAAAGGCTTCCCAGTCAAGGCAAAAGCGATGGAGGTAAGAGGGAAAAACTTCTCCGCTCCGTCGCTTCGCAAAATGGCAGCTCGGCTGCCTCGTGGTCACCCCTTTTATAAGGGAGCTGGCCACGCCCCTAACTACCCGGATGCCTTCGTCCGGTGGGGGGGCCCCGCAAAGAGCGCGGTGGCCATTTTGGCGCCGCGCTTGCAATATAACTGCTCTGCTTTTAGTTCCTTTTCATTTGAGCTCTGCTGATTGCTCACATTTAAGAGAAGAAAGCAAAAGTTCTGGCAAAGGGACATACAGTTCATTTTTTTAAAAAAAGATCTCATTAGCAGAGTAAGAAGACTGTGTAATATCCACCTACATTTTAGTACAGTCTGTAGGTCAGACAATTTCTACATCAAGCCGGTTTATTTTAGTTTTTTAAAAATTTCAATTGAGAAAGAAGAAGCCTGAAGAGCTTTTATAACAGTTCATCCTCTAGTCACATCATTCAGTAACATGGGATTTAAGATGTCATAATGATGGAGAACAGTTGTTGTGTTCTGATGGTTTTACTGTACACATGGATTGAAATGTATCTGAGTCAATGTAACCTTGCCTATAGCAACAATGTAACCTTCAGCTGTATCATATAAGCCCTGTAATAGGACGCGAGCTAATGACCACCAGCTGGCAGCAGCGAGCGTCCAAGCTCTCTTGGTCCGAACTCATCAAAGGCAACAGCGCGGGAAGTTTTCCCGCCACTACCTACACCTGGACAAGAAGGGCGTGACCTGCAATGACGTCACGCAGACAGTAGCCAATGGGTTACCATGGCACCACGTTCAAATGTATTACTGCTGTATATAAAGAGCTATTGATCCGCCATTACCTCATGTTCCCTCTGTCCACGATGCAATAAACCTGAGTTAACCCAGCCCGAGGCTGTGTTCCGTGTCTTGGTTTGCATACACTAAATTGGCGACGAAGGTGGGATGATGGATCCCCACGGAACAGCCAGGGCACAGAGCGGTTTCAACATCACCAAACCGCAGGACTGGGAGCTGCTTGAGATGGACTTCCAGGCGGCACTGGTGGAACTCAGAGTCAAACAAGACGACGAGGAGAGGAAGAGGGCCATCCTCACCAGAATGCTCGGGATGGAAACCAAGCGGACGCTGGTGGGCATAATCGCTCCGAAGAAGGTGAGCGACTTTAAGGCGAGCGACATCATGAAGCTGCTGCGAGAGCGGTTCTGCCCCTCGAGGGCAATGTTTCCCGCTCGGAGCGCGTTTTGGAGGCGAGTCCAAGCGCCAGACGAGTCGGTTGAGGCATTCGTGGCCGCCATGAGGATAGCCGCCGCCCCCTGTAAATGGGGCGACATCCTGGAGATGATCCTCAGGGACGGCGTGTTATGTGGCCTGAAAGACAAGGAGGTGCAGCGCAGCTTGATGAATAAGGAGCCGCCACCCACGCTGGCCGAAGTCATAGAGGCCGCGGAAGCCGCAGAGTCCACGAATGCCGGAGTGGACGAGATGCATCAATGGCGTGAGTGGCGTCCTAAAGCCGGCAAGGCCGGACAGTCGGTGCACGCGACTCGGCGGGCCTCAAAGTCGTCTACGGAAGGCAGCGACGGCGAGGAGGTCCAGAAGGTCCGGAAGGGCGGTCGACGCTGCGAGGGTTGCGGAGCGGCCCACGAGCGCGCGAGATGCCCGTTCAGGAAGGCCGAGTGTTACACCTGCGGCCGTCGGGGGCACATCGCCAAGGCGTGCAGAAAGCGGAAGGAGGGCCGGAGGCAATCACAAGACCGCGCGGCCAGGCCGGACCGTCCAGCAAGGCCCAAAGATGGCGCCCAGACCACGAGGAAGCAGGACGGCGTGGGCCGCGTCTCGGACAGCAGCGAGGACGACGCCTCAGTGTGCAGCGTGTCCGCGGGACAGTCCCATTACTTCGTTGAGGTATTAGTACAAGGGGCCCCTATTAAGATGGAAATTGACTCGGGGTCCTCCTTTTCCATAATTCCCCAGAAAGAGTTCCTGAAAATCGACCCCCACGTGCGGCCAAAGCTTAAAGCGTTGAGGTCCACACTACGGGACGTACAGGGAAACAACATTCCGGTATTGGGGGTTGGGAAGTTTCGGGTCAATTTTAAGAGACATTCGGCGGAACTGCCCCTAGTTGTCCTGAAAGGGGGAAGCTGTAGCCTCCTGGGAACACAGTGGTTTCAGCCCTTAGGGTTGTTCATAGGGGGGGTGCATACCGTGGGGGGAGACCCAATACAAGCGGTTTGCGATGCGCATCCCGCCGTTTTTGAGAAAGGACTCGGAAAGTTCAAGGGACCCCCTGTAGCCTTCGACATAGACCCGGAGGTCCGCCCGATAAGACTCAAACCACGCAGAGTGCCGTTTGCACTCAAGGACAAGATAGAGGCGGAATTGGACAAACTGGTGGGCCAGGGGATTCTTATTCCTGTTGATTCCGCGGAGTGGGAAACTCCAATTGTAACGGCTTTAAAGGCTAACGGGGAGGTGCGCATTTGCGCAGATTATAAGTGTACAATTAACAAGGCGATCCGCCCTAATGCATACCCGGTGCCAGTGATAAGCCACCTTTTGGCCAGGCTAAATGGGGGAAAGTGTTTCGCCAAGCTCGATTTGGCACAAGCCTATCAGCAACTTCCTGTGACCCCCGCCACGGCCGCGGCACAAACGATAGTTACACATAAGGGAGCGTTCCAGGTGTCGCGGTTACAGTTCGGCGTGAACTCGGCACCCGGTCTTTTTCAATCGCTCGTGGAACGCCTCCTAAAGGGCCTGGAGGGGGTGTTGCCTTATTTTGATGACGTGTTGATAACAGGGGGAGTGAGGCTGAACTAGCGAAAAGGTTGGACAAGGTACTGACCGTGTTCGAGAAAGCGGGGCTGAGATTGAGGAAGGATAAATGTGTTTTTTTCGAAACAGAGGTCGAGTTTTTAGGGTTCCGAATCACACCCGAGGGGATTAAGCCGTCTAAATCCAAGGTAGCAGCCATTAAAAAGGCCCCTCGCCCCACATCCAAGACCGAGCTGCAATCTTTCCTGGGGCTCCTAAATTTTTACCATACATTCCTCCCGCGGAAGGCGTCCGTGGCCGAACCGCTCCATCGGTTGCTGAAAAAGGAGGAGCCGTGGATGTGGGGTGACGAGCACGAGAGGGCGTTCAAGGAGCTAAAGCAACTCCTAACATCGGAGGCAATCCTGACGCATTTCGACCCCAAACGGCCTGTGGTCCTAGTTTGTGATGCATCCCCGGTGGGGGTGGGGGCGGTGCTTTGCCACGTGTTAGAGGACGGAAGGGAGGCCCCGGTAGCGTTTTACTCAAGGTCCCTGTCCCAAGCGGAGCGAAATTACGCACAAACCGACAGGGAAGCATTAGCAATCGTATCGGGGACCAAAAAATTTCACGATTTTTTGTATGGCCGCCCGTTCAAAATCGTGACCGATCACAAACCGCTGTTAGGGATTTTCACGGCACACAAGCCAACGCCGCAGATCCTGTCCCCGAGAATGCTGCGATGGGCTATTTTCCTCAACGCGTACCAACATGAGTTGGAGTACAGGCCCGGAAAGGAGATCAGCCATGCTGATGCGCTTTCGAGATCCCCTCTGCCATTGTCGGACGCCCAAAAGGCGAGAGCGGAAAAGGACCGCCAGGTGTTGCTAATTGAGGTTTTAGACGCTCCCCCAATAGTGCCAGCCGACATTGCTAGGGCGACAGGCAAGGACAGGACACTGGCGAAGGTTTGCTCATGGGTGCAAAAGGGGTGGCCGGGTTCGTCCCCGAGTACGGAGTTCGACCCGTTCTTTAGGAAAAAGCTAGAGTTGTCCCTAGAGAGGGGGTGCCTTCTGTGGGGCCAACGGGTGGTGGTCCCTGCGCCCCTGCGGACGAGGGTGCTCGAACTGCTGCACGTCAGCCACCCGGGCATAGTTCGTTCAAAGGCGCTGGCCCGGAGTTACTTCTGGTGGCCGCAGCTGGACACGGATATTGAGCACATGGTTGGCACTTGCGAGGCTTGCCAGGGGTCCCGCCCTGAGGCGGCCCGTCTTCCACATAGGGAATGGGACACAGCACGGGGACCATGGTCCAGGGTGCACGTAGATTTCGCTGGCCCATTCCGAGGAACCATGTTTCTCCTAGTCGTGGATGCGTTCTCCAAGTGGCTGGAGGTTATCCCGGTAAAAAGCACGTCCTCCGCCACGACAATTAGCCGGCTACGGAGAGTCTTTTCCACGTTCGGTTTACCCGACACTTTAGTCAGCGATAACGCTAGTTGTTTCACCTCCGCTGAGTTCGGGGCATTCATGGAGACAAACGCCATTCGGCATATCACGTCCGCACCGTTTCACCCGGCCACGAATGGCCAAGTGGAACGGTTGGTGCGTACAACAAAGGAGGCGCTGCGGCGCATGGGCCCGGGGGACCTGAATCACCAAGTGTGCCAATTCCTCTTAGCGTATAGGGTGACCCCTTTGGCATCCGGCTACTCGCCGGCGGAGCTCTTGATGCGGCGAAAACTGACCACGCTCCTGTCCAGGCTAGACCCAACGAGAGTCGAGGATAAAGGAAAAAACGTGGGGTTGGCAGTCTCGAAAGGTTTCGCTGCCGGTGACCCTGTTCACTGCAGGAACTATTCCAGCGCAGGGCCAGCCTGGGTGCCAGGGACGGTTGTAGAACAGACGGGGCCAGTGTCGTACCGGGTCGAGACGAACACCGGCCTCCTCTGGAGGAGGCACGCAGATCAACTGAGGCGCAGAGTGATTGGGCCGGTCAGTGGAGCTCAGCAACAGGATTCAGCGTTAGGGTTCTCCCCCACCCGCTTAACCCAAGGGGGAGACAGCAGTGGACAACAGTCCCAAGCATGGGGGGAAGGAAGCAGAAGCAGCGGCCCCGACTCATATCCTTTTGATACGCCAGCTCTAGCAGGGGCCGGGGAAGGGGGAGAGGAGTTCGCGACCGCTGCCCCCGATAGTGATTTTGATTTTGATTTGGCGAGCCGGGGGGGTTTTCAGGAGTGTTCCCCCACCCATCCAAGCGAGAAGAGGGGTTTTTCGTTAGCCCCCAGTGCCCCCGGTTCCTCCCTAAGAAAGAGCACACCTCCCAACAGCGCCGCGGAGCCGCGGAAAGTCACTAACGAGTCTCCCTCTCATATTGCAGGACAGGAGACCAGGGGACAAAGAGAAGGTAGCAATCCCAGGGAGAGACAGCCCGCACCGAGACCCCAGCGTGTTCGAAATAAGCCATCTTGGCTGAGAGACTTTGTCTCATAAGGGGGGGGGGAGTGTGTTAAGGTGGGCTCGAGACTTTGTCTCGTCCTAGGGGGGAGGGATGTTGTGTTCTGATGGTTTTACTGTACACATGGATTGAAATGTATCTGAGTCAATGTAACCTTGCCTATAGCAACAATGTAACCTTCAGCTGTATCATATAAGCCCTGTAATAGGACGCGAGCTAATGACCACCAGCTGGCAGCAGCGAGCGTCCAAGCTCTCTTGGTCCGAACTCATCAAAGGCAACAGCGCGGGAAGTTTTCCCGCCACTACCTACACCTGGACAAGAAGGGCGTGACCTGCAATGACGTCACGCAGACAGTAGCCAATGGGTTACCATGGCACCACGTTCAAATGTATTACTGCTGTATATAAAGAGCTATTGATCCGCCATTACCTCATGTTCCCTCTGTCCACGATGCAATAAACCTGAGTTAACCCAGCCCGAGGCTGTGTTCCGTGTCTTGGTTTGCATACACTAAAACAGTCCACTTTGTTTCAACTTTATGTGACTGTGCTCATGGACATGAGAGATAGTAATAAAATCTCAAAGTGGCACCAATCAGAAATGATGTGTGTTGAAAAAGAGTACAACTAATGAGCATGAGAAAATGAAAGTACAGTATGTTAAAATTAGTTCATAACTTAATTTCAATACGTTTAAATAAAGTAACTAATTTTATGTGTGTGTGTTAAATGAAAAAATAACAATTTTGGAGGAAAAAGGGAAAGTAAAACTTTTCTGAGCTAATTGCTAGTATCTAATTAGAGAATGTAACCTTTGGAGGAATGGTGGCTGTTGAAACTCAATTTTATTTGCATACATTAATATGTACATGGCAATTACACCCCTAGAGAAAGTACAGCTTGTGCCCCAAAAGCCTAGTTTTAAATTTAGAACCAAGGAAGAAACTCTAAAACAACTTAAGTACATTCCACTGACACCATAGAACCACGAGACATTTTATGAAATGTTTGCAATGTTGATGTGGGACCCATCTGTCATCCCACCATCCACTAATATGATGTGCGATTCCCAGGCAAGCATATCTCCCAGGTCTAAAGAAATGTGGTGCAGCTGTAAATAGGTCTAAAGAAATGTGGTACAGTTGCAAATGTTTGATCTAATTTATAATGTGTATTTGTTAAATTTTATACGTTGGGTATCTGGGGGGGGGGTATTTTTGGTAATTTGAATGATTTGGTTACTTTGCTATATCTTTTACAATCAAAAACAAGATAAGCCAGAAATGACGTTTTTTGTGCATGAACACCCAGCTGCCCTATACATTCCTTTGGTCTTCTCTTTTCAGATCAGGGAAGGACTGGTCATTTATGCTAGGAAGCTGACCTTGCTCTGCCTGCATTCATATTTATTATCTGGTGGAGAAGAAGGAGCTCATAATTTCTGGCTAGTGACTGAATGCAGCTGGTACAGTGATACCTCATACAACGTCCAAACTTGGTTCCACAAGTTTGGACTTTATACGGATTTGGACTTTGTATGAGGCATGCAAAATCCTAGCCGCGATGCCTCATACAACATCCAAATCCTTGCCGCGATGCCTCGTACAACATCATTTCCATAGAGATACATTGTACTGTAACAGCACAGACTTCAGGGTAAAGTCAAGAAAACAGACAGGAAACTGACAGAACTTTAAGAAATTATTGTCTAAAGGCTAAATACATTACAAAAGCATGTCAAACAACCCTGATTGTCCAAGAACCTGAAGAATGCTGCAAAAATCCCAGGAATGCTTCTAAAAATTTTGACGAAAACATTTATAAAAAATCCAAAATCATGCTCAAAACCACTCCTAAACACTCTTTGCCTTGTGCAAAACCCACAAGAGCAATGCACACATGTGTCTTGCCTTTTATACTGCCCAGGCACAATGCAACCTGGGAAAAACCAGCGACTTTGTATGAGGCAAGTTTTTTCAAGGAATTAGGCGACGTTGTATGAATTCGATGTTGCATGAAGCAGACTTTGTATGAAGTATTACTGTATATTTCTCTTGGGAAAGTAACTTTTCTGCTAAATTGGCTAATGTTCTGACCTGCTGAACCACACACTGACAAAATAAACAAAGAATCACATTTTCATTAGTACATGTATAATTATCTGTATTCCATACTACACTTTTCAGCCCTTCTGACTAATACTGTTAAATTCAAACTACACAAAGACTGAGTTTTAGCAGCATGTCTACATAAAATTTCCCACTTATCCTTCATCTTAAACTGACAGGTTATGTCAGAGCGAGAGGGTCTATCACTTCAGTTGACTCCTCCTCTTCTGAGAAGACCATAGGTTCCCTGATTAGGTGGTCAAAAAGGGAATTCCTATTTTACCCCGTAGCACAGAAGCCAACCAATCTGCCTGAGGAGAAGGAGATCACTCTTTATATTCATGGGCAGATAACAGTGTTTCTGAGTTGAACATTGTGTATATTTGGAACTGTGTGTATTTTGGCTTCAACCTTTATGAGATTGGCCTTGCCCATTGATGCTTTGAGGCTTTTGGCCACTTTCCCATGAGGGACTGTTCTTTTCCACTGCATGAGGAATATTATATGTGGGTAAGGTGGGGAAAGTGGGTGGAGCTGGGAGAGGCTTGTTTCGAAAAGGAGAAGCAAGTGGCCCTGTAGATCAAAAGCATCGCACAAACATGATGGCCTCATGCAAAGGTTTCTTCTCAGCACCTGTTAGTCAAAGGAGGAGAAAAATTGAGTCTAAAGTCCTTTGCTGGATTGTTAACCATAATAATCAGACTGAGCAAAAATAAACCTTGTATGGCATTTTATTATGGAGGGTAGCAGCTTCATCAACACTGGCCTGGGGCTGATGAGGACTTTGCATGCCAAAAGGGCTTAGGACGAGAAAGTGACTCATGGAGCTAGATCAGTGGTACGGGTGTCACAGACTGTCACGGGTGCGATGTGGAAGGCAGATGAAAGGCTACTGGATTATATTCTCAGAACAGTCTTCATGGCTGATTGCCATGATTATCACCAATATTTGGAATCGGATATGGCTCAAGAAGAAGGCATTTTAAAGAATTACACATGCATTTTGGGGTGGCAGGGAGGGGATTGGAGATTACAACTCATGTCTTTGGTATGGTCATTTTCTTTTGCAACTGATAACTAAATCACAAAAAAAAATATTGTCTGCTACTTGGTCTAATCCATGTGTCCTATACTAAATCAAGTGCGCTGAATATAAATCTCAAGTCTGATTCTGCCTAGGAAATCAGGATCTTAAGTTAATTACACATATGGATGTGATTAGCTACATTATCTCACAGCTGTGCCTACTCATTTTTAGCTCAAAACAGACTCACTATGGCCTAGCTGTACTATCCAATAAGATGGTTTCACACTAGAGACAAGCCCTTAGTCCATCTTGCCTTATATAAGTACCTATTTCTGATGTGAGTTCACTAATATGCCCAGCCACTGCTGGAACATGCATGCTACCAGGGGATCTGATTCAGCTGAAGTTGCAGCAGGCATAGTGGTAGCTGAAACTGTTATAATGTTCCCATGTAAAAATATATTACCCAATTACCAACCATTTGAACAGCTATAGCATGCCTATAACTTAAAATATGTATGTAATAGGCAAATTATGAGTTCAGATTTGGAATCAGCAGACTCACTATCATGTAAATCACATGTGTTATTCCCAGTAGCAAAATCATTGTTGTTCAGTGAGTGGCCTGTATGTAAATAGAGAAGGGGTTGAGCCACATACCATACTCTGTAAAGTAGAGGTGTTTCATAAGTCACTGTCACTTTAAAGTTTTGAGGCACATGTTAGGATATTGTTTTACATCAGTTCCATCTCTGTTCAAAAAACCCAAAAAGTGTTTGGAGGAAAAGAAAAAGAGATCTGCACTTTTCTTTATTATTATTATTATTATTATTATTATTATTATTATTATTATTGTGACCCAAAAGCACAAAATTATGTTCACTTGCCCATAACTGTTTCCTTCTCAGGATATAGGCAAAAAAAAAAAAAAAACAGCAATTGCTTTTTGCAAAATTGGCCATAGTCATAATAAATTGCAGCAATAGAACAACCCAACTGCACAAATACACACACCCTGAAATCAGGCTACTGTTATTACCAGAACATTTTAGCTTCTCCTTAATACATTGAATGCTGCCATTAAAATAAAAAGTATAGCAGCATTTTAGCAATTGCTATACCTACAAGATTTCTTTATTACTTTGTCCACAGATGTTTGCCTTGGGTGACTAGCTGACAATATCTAAAACATAATTTCAGGTCTAGAAGAATTAAACACAGGTCTATTTTTATGAGACAGGGTAGATTGGAAATAATTTTTTCACCTTGTTCCGATGAAATTGGAAATTGAAAGGATGTGTGTCAGATGAGGGACAAGTGTTGTAGAGCCCATTTGAATTATGCTTCACACTCTACTTTACAGCCTAATGTTCAACTATATCCATTTTCCCCCTGACAGTATTTTGCCCATCAAAAACAAGTTATTGACACTTATAACTTGAGAATAAATCAGAGCTGGCAGTAAAAGCAAAGGTGGTGTTTTTTCCTGAGAAACTGGATGATGTGGGTCTAATAACATATTTGTTTTTCACCTTTAGGATATCACTTTAATACCATTCAGAAACAATGGCAGAAAATCATTCCAATTAAAGGTTCTTAAAATATAAGACATAAAGTACATTCAGGTGATCTCATTCTGTCATGTGTGTCAAAGGAGACGCCACAGAATGGAGCAGAAATAGCTTCAAATTTAGCTGTCTTAGCATATGTGTACAAGGAAATTGGATTTGCTTCGGTGGAGTCAATTAAGAAGGGCCCTCAACAAGCTAGGGTTGAAGTGCATTGACAGGGCACTGGGAAATGGGAATACCTCCAGTATTGATTGACATAGGCTTGAGTACAAATGGAGGAAAGTATTCTGGTTTCTGACACTCATTTCCCCCATAACTGAGAAATTACTGTAATACAGTATATGAAATGGTAATGGCTAAGACTGAAAAAGAGGAAGCAGAATTTGAATGGAATAACTTTTTTTGGATGTAGATCCTGGGCTGTCTGTGTACATGCACACATGCACACTCACTACTCTATACACATCTACACAGCTCAAAAGCCAGTCATATACGACTCTATGGTTCAATGCTCATCTCTGTTTATAGCCAAAGAGCCAGTGCTGCCTGTGTCTGCAGACATTTCCGTGGAGATGTGGCAGGCATGACTAAACCCCGGAGTTCATGGAACATTGTTTCCCTTCCCACCAAAGTGGTACCTATTTATCTACTTGCAAATTGTTGCTTTCAAACTGCAAGGTTGGCAGGGGCTGAGACAGAGACTGGAACTCACTCTGTCGTGCAGCACTCAGGTCTCGACCTGCCGACCTTCCAGCCATCAAGTTCAGCATCTTAACCACTACAAGTAGGGTTACTAAGAGGTAAATGGTATTGCAGCCTAAACACTAATCAGGGAAGGTATACAAAATGATAATACTGTACCAATTTTTATCTTTAGAAGTAAACTAGAATAACTGAATAAAATCTTCAGTTCTGTGTTTCAACTACTACTATCACTTAGAGTTAAGCTTTCTATAAATATTTATTTGCAGAGTAATGTCACTTTTTAAAATCAACTTTTCTGCAGCTATGCATTGTAGTTGAACATGAGTAAATAGAAGAAATGTGTTGAAACAAACATAGAACATCTCCAACAGACCTGCAAAGTAGGTTTTCCTTCCATATTGGCTAGGAGTGTGCAGGTGGCTTGTTAGAATATG
Organism: Bradypodion pumilum; assembly: GCA_035047305.1. Classification (NCBI taxonomy): domain Eukaryota; kingdom Metazoa; phylum Chordata; class Lepidosauria; order Squamata; family Chamaeleonidae; genus Bradypodion; species Bradypodion pumilum. The sequence continues at coordinate 265,641,241 of JAWDJD010000001.1, read as the reverse complement.
TTGTTGCTAATTTTGTTTCTATTTGAAAACATTTCCCCTGCCTTTTAGCACTTTATGTTGGTTTAAGAGGGCTTTTCATAAAGTTCTTGGTATTGAGATTTTGCGCAATTCAGTTTAATCCATGCTTCTTTGAGGCCAAAGCAGCACAAGAAGCAGATGATATCCCAGCTGTGCTATAGCAACATCCCCTGGCAGTAAAATATGTATGAAGACTTAGCAGAAAACAGTAATGAAACAGAAAAAGACTGTTCCATTTTAAGAAAATGAACAAAAAAAAGATAAGCTCAAAACAAATAGTGTGGAGTGTTGTTAATGCTCTATAATGTATTGCAGGGCTCAAGTAATGCTAAATGTATGCTATTGAAAACAGTGAACAAACAGAACCAAAAACATCTGATGGAAGGAATGCCTTATTGTATTCTCCTCTCCACCCAAATAAAAACTAACAAAGCAAAGAGCTGTGAGTAGTGCTCTTGAAATGGCTACCAGATGTAGGAGTAGTTGGCTGCAAGGAAGACACACGAGACAATCGTGTTGTGAAGTCCAGCCCCGATCTTGGTCGGGTGGTATGTATTTATTACCCTGCCTTGGGTGATGCGCACGTAGGATATGTGTGACCCCCTAATACAGAAGGCTTGCTTATGTGGCATTTTGTGGTGGTCAAGACAATACCTGCTCTTGGACATTGCCCTGTAGTTAATAGACAACCCACAACTAATTAAGGTCTGGGCTGGCGAAACCCATTGTTCCTGCCCTATCTCAGAGCCTATGTGTATTGTCTCCAGGTACCTAGCTTGTTCTGCTGTCTGGCGCGGCTTATTTGCCCAACTCAATCTGTAGCCAGCAGCGGAGGATTGTGTATTTCCATTGGAGTCATCATTTTTGGTTTTTGCCCTGTTTTTATCGTAGCCATCAGCCAAGGCTTTATGATTTGCCCCCCAAACTAACTAGCCAGCCCGCATCCCAATTGCCTTTCCTGCAAAGCTCGGTTGATCCCTGGATCTGTTGAAGGCCGGGTGAACCCCTAGGCAAAGGTTTGGCCAATTATACCTGTGGGCAACCCACATTCCCCCTTCCATTATTAGTTGAATCAGCCTGCCTGTGGGCACGGTAGCTATAAGGCATGATCTGCTTGGGTGTAATCATTTCCCGGGGTCTCCGCCATGAGGTACACATTGGCAAGAGTGAAGGAATGCACAAAGACATTTAGCTGCTTTTCCTGACACTGATCCTTGAAGTGGGGTTACATGTGGTGAAGCCATAAATTGTCCCAATTGTCCCTTGGTGTGGATTTTATTGTATAACTCAACATGTCCATTGGTAACTTGAAGAGTCTGTATTTGTGGCAGTCCAAGTTGGCATAATGGTAAAGCAAGGTTGTGTGTTTAACTGAGCATGATGTCCTTTGAAGTCCCAATTGGTGGATAACATTGAGTGTCTTGTATGTATTTGTGTGCAGTGCCTATGTGCGTGTGTCCCAAATCCTCCCCCCTTGGGGTAAAAGCATGCCAAAATCATCAAAAATGGATGGCTGGTGTCATCTTTGGCTGATGTCCGCACTTGCTGGGTTTTGGGTGTTGGCTGGGACCTGCTGGCATCACACCTCCTGGACGTCTAGGATTGTGGCCTGGTTCTGGCATCTAAGCCTGGTCTGGCTGGCCTCCAGAAATGGACCTGCAGAGGAGATAAAAGCTGGCTGTGGAAGCAGCCTTGGAAATCCTGGGAGAAGTCTGAGAGAGTTAGTTTTTGTATTGTAGGTAAATATTACCTTAGCTGAGGATCCGGGGGGGGGGGGTGGGGGTGTGGGGTCCTCCCCCTTCTTTTAACTGAAAGAAAAGACAGTGTAGGTTAATTCATTCCACAATTGCTTGACCTGGAATTGTAAAAAGTGCCATTTAGATGTAGAACTTCTTGATTCCTGCTAGGAAGGTCTGCCACAAAACAAAGATTGTTAGATCAAGAAAGAAGGGATTCTAGTGAAATCCTGCATGTCTCGAGGGAAAGCTGTGAATGTTGACAAAATCAGCAATTAGAATAGCAATTAACTTCTTATCAGTTAATAAAAATGTAACGCTCCCTTGCGTTCCTGTTTCTGTGGAAATAGATAGAAATCTTGTCAATGAAGAGTTAATTAGCTAAGGAGGCTGTGGAAAACAAGCTAAAAAGACAGTCTTAATGTGCAATGCTGTGGTGGAAAAAACATCAAAATGAAGCAACAAGTTAAAAATTTCATACAGTGTTACTCTAATGGCAAGAGCATGCAGCAAATGAAAAGGTCAAAGGTCAGAGGATGAAAAGTCAGAGGTTAACTTCTTATCAGTTAATAAAAATGTAATGCTCCCTTGAGTTCCTGTTTCTGTGTAAAGAGATAGCAATCTTGTCAATGAAGAGTTAATTAGCTAAGAAGGCTGTGGAAAAAACACTACACAATTCACAAAGAGGTTGGAACTTAGTTCCAGGCATGTTATGACTGCAGGAAAACAAATTGACTTTGAAATGTGGCGCTTAGGAGAGAAGTTTGCAAAAATCGAAGCGTTATTTATGTAATGTAAAGGGATTGGCATAGTTATAGCAGAGCTGTGGGAATAAATCCAAGTCGTTAGGCTTGTTCATAATGTAATGGGTTAGTGACATTTTACCTTGATCAAGATTCTATTTGACTTCAAGTGCCAGTGTCATACTTAATGCAAAATCTGCACCTGTGATTTTACCTGTCATTTTTAGATAGGGGCCCCATTTTGTGAAGACGAAGAGTATTTTTTTTCTTCCCCCACTTTTTTTGAGCACTCTTGCCGGGTGAGAAACTCAGAGACAATTTTTCAGGTTCACGAGGCCATAAAAATTGTCTCTTCCAGTGCAAGTCTCTTTAATGTAAATGAATCAATTTCTTCCCTATTTTTCACTCTCCAATTAGCTGTCTGCTTTGTAACAGCACTAAATGCTAAGCAGGCTTAAGAATGTGGAAGTTGCAGCTTAAATCTTTGAAGAGGCCAGCAACCAGAAAAAGAAACCTCCCTTGCACATTTAAAGGCAGGCTTGACTGAGAGGGAGGGGGGTCACTTTTGCCCCTTTTGTGGGCTAGAATTTCCCCCTCCTTCCTCCTCTTTCGTCCCTGATGCTTATGCTGCTAGGCAGGCAGTCAGGAAACAAAGAAGTTTTTGCCCACCACTCTTTCTCATACTCTCTTGAATGAATCAGGGCTGGGGCGACTTTCTTCCTCCCATTGAAAGCAACGTATCCAACCCATGAACAGAGTTAACTGTCACCTTCCTTATGACTTCTAGAACACAATACCTGGCATCTCACTTTTAATGTTGCAACATTATAACACAACCATGCAAACACATAACAACTCTCAAAAATTCTGCAGTCGCACTGGTGCTCCATTCATTCACACATCACACATTCAAGCCTTGGATATCCATATTCCTTCCTGGGGACGTTCCCCCTCCCCAGGTAAGCAATGCTTTGCTCTACACATGAGGAAATGGTTCCTCGCTGCCAGATTCTTTAGGCTGTTCTCAGGTGGCTTTTCACAACCACTCTGGGCTTTCTTGCTTAGAAATTAGTTTCCTTTCCAGTTCAGTTACCTTCCTGTCTGATCTAAACTTTAAGACTTGGCTTCTGGGGGTTCCTACCCAACTCCCTCTGCCCATCCTGTTTCTGCTTTCTACCTGAGTTCCCTAGAGAATCGGCTCTGGAGCCCTGTGTCTGTAGTGGCTTTGCGGGTCTCTGCAAGCAGCCTGCATGGGACGGGCATGTGGACGGTGGTCTGTTTGCCCAAAAGTGTGTCTGCCTCTAGGCAGACTGGACACAACAACTGAATTCCGGCCAGTTCTGCTGCCGACAATTCCCCCTGGCATAATTTTGCCTCTATCTTCTGTTGGGAAGGACTCCTGCCTGCCCGGGAAGTGCCTGCGCTTCCGGAGTCCTCTAAGCCCCCATGCTGGAATTGTATGGTCGGGCAGAGACGCGCTGGGGCTGATGGTTCTACATAAGCTGGGGGTTTCTTGGTCTCTACCCAGGCTGGACTTCCGGCTGCAATTATCTGCCTACATTTGCTCCAAGCCCCTATGATTTTAGTGGGCACTCAGGGTTCTTCTTTGAGGCATTTCTCTACTCTGTCCCAAATCTCTGGATCCATCGTGCCTGCTTCTGGGTAGAACAGACAGTGTTCCCCCAGATGCATCACGAGTTCTGTCAGGCAGCTCCTCTGTACCCTTATGCAAAATAGCCTGGCCAGGCCTTTGTGCTCCTCCACCTGAGCTCTTTGCCTGATGGATGAGTTTTGCCCTCCCATGCAAGCCCCCATTACTACCTGATTTGTTTCTGCAGGATGAGTCGGCGCGCCTTTTGAGGTAGTATGGCGGGGCGAGTGATGCACAGGACGATGACCCTCGGGTCTGGTCAGTGGATCGGGATCACGGCTATGGCTCTCTGCCACGGGCCTCTGCTGCTCTGCCTCTGCTGTTCAGGATCACGGCTCTCCCCCTGCTTTGGAACGCATCCATTTCTATGCATGGGGTCTGCTGTGCTTGTGGTCACGTTGGCTTCCGTGCTTCTGGATCTTCGTGGCCTCTGCTGGGGACTGCGTTGGCCTAGCCTTGGGATCACGTTAGGTTCCGATCAGGATAACGTTCCGATCAGAATCACGTCGGGGTCACCATTATGTTGCAATGGCTACCAGATGTAGGAGTGGCTGGCCGCAAGGAAGACACGCGAGACAATCATGCGGTGAAGTCCATCCCAGATCTTGGTCGGGTGCTACATATTTATTACCCTGCCTTGGGGTGATGCAACTAATTAAGGTCTGGGCTGGCGAAACCCATTGTTCCTGCCCTATCTTAGAGCCTATGTGAATTGTCTCCAGGTACCTAGCTTGTTCTGCTGTCTGGTGCGGCTTATTTGCCCAACTCAATCTGTAGCCAGCAGCAGAGGATTGTGTATTTCCATTGGAGTCATCATTTTTGTTTTTGCCCTGTTTCTATCGTAGCCATCAGCCAAGGCTTTATGATTTGCCCCCCAAACTAACTAGCCAGCCCACATCCCAATTGCCTTTCCTGCAAAGCTCGGTTGATTTCCGGTTCTGTTGAAGGCCGGGCGAACCCCTGGGGAAAGGTTTGGACACTTATTCCCACAGGCAACCCATATAGTGCTAAGAAGCAGAAGGGTGGGAACTGTCCAGTAGAAATATGCCTACAAGGAAACATAATCTAATAACAGACACTCACAAAGGGTGTTGGTCACACAGCACCAGAGTCCAGACAAAAGCAGAGTAAAACAGAACAAAAATGCAGTACAAAATGGTGGTGGTGAAAAACCCCAGGAAGTTATGTTTGTGTTTTGACTCTGTGGACACCAGTTTCAGCCTTGCCTTGTATGGATGGTGATAGTAAGCGGTCGGCTATATGAGAAAAACATGTAGGAAATACTATGGGTTGGACAAAGGCTGATTATTATTTTTCCCTGTTGACCACGTAATGCAATGGAAAATGCAAATAAACCAGGAATTCTGCAGCCTCAATTCATAGTTTTTCCTCCCCAGAGACCCTTCTACTTTTTGAAAATTGAAATCTTTCACTTCAGTTCAAAGCATGAGATTGCATAAAACACAGTCCATGCAAGCAAGCATGCACACACAGTATAGTGGTTTGAAACAACACCTTTCCCTTGCTTCCTGCCTCTTGAGGAAAGACAAAGAACCCTATGTTCAAATACACATACACACACACACAAGGAGCATAAGAACTCACCTCACTCCTCCAGAGCCTCTCCTATCCCAAGACACTTTTTTTAAAACAGGTGTCCCTTGGGTGGGCAAGGCCTGCTTATTCATTCATTCATTTTTAAATTCACAAATTCTATTGCTACCAGCCTAGGATATCAAAATGAGAAGGAAAGGCGTCTTAAGGCAGTTCCTTTGAACTTTGCAACATAGCGAGGCACTTCAAATCGAACTTCCATTAGAAAGTTTCCCTTTCTCTTCTGCTTTTGGTCTGCTTATATTAAACAGAACCAAATGCTCCGGTGCAACCTATTAATAAAATAATGTGAGCTACTTCACATTTCCATTTCTGTGTAGTCACACGTGAAGTGCCACTACCATGAGTGCAAGGAAAGTTGAACAAATGGTCAGCATCTGGGTAGCTATATAGGTCAAACAAACAAGCAAACAGCTGGCTGGATAGTTCCATGAATTAGGTCTCTGGCTGGGTAGCCAGAGGTTGTGACTGTGCTGTTGGGAAGAAGACCCTGACTGCATTGTCTTGAGCAAGCCGTGTAGTCCCAAAATGAACCCAGAAAAAGGGAACAGAGTAAATCATTTCTGTGTATTCTCTACCTAGAAAACCCTGGAAAGGGTTGCCATTAATCAGAACTGATTTGACAGCATGCAATTATTTTTTATTTGGGAATATGCAAGGGAAAATAACAAGAAATGACACACCTTCCAGAACCAGAACTGGGCTTACTAGACAATAGAGGGTTAGAAGTAACTATGAGTTAGATCAACAATAAGTAACAACAATAAAGATTCTTCTTGAGAAACTTCCTTTTAAGTGATAACTGAATGAATGGCCCCATGGCAGCATTCCAAGAATGAAGGGATGCTTCTTGATCATTGCCCCTGTTGTGTTCTGTAAAGCTGTGCCTTTAACAATGTACCTTTGCCATGTGTTAACAATGTAACCTTTCTGTGTGCAACATTATAACCATCAGCTGTATCAATGTAAACCTGATAAGGGGACGCGAGCTAGTGACCACTAGATGGCAATAGCGAGCGTCCAGCTCTCATGGCTCAGATTCACCTGGTTCAGCAGCGCGGGAAGATTCCCCGCCACCTCTTCACCTGGTCAAGAAGGGCGTGACCTTCCACGACGTCACGCAGGCAGCAACAATAGTCTGTCGACGAGCCACATTCAAATGTATAGCCAGCTGTATATATAGAGCTACTCATCCACCATTACCACATGTTCCTCCGGATCATCATGCAATAAACCTGTGTTAAGCCAACCCTTCGGCTGTTTCATTGTCTTTGGTCCCTTACACTAAATTGGCGACGAAGGTGGGATGATGGCAGCCCACGGGACCAAGACATGCGCCGGTTTCGAAATCAGGAAACCGGGCGACTGGGAGATCTTCGAGATGGACTTCCAGGCAGCACTGATTGTGTCCGAAGTCACGCAAGAGGCAAAGAAAAGGGCCATCTTCACCAGGATGCTCGGACAAGAAACCAAAAGGACCTTGGTGGACCTGATTGCACCGAGGAGGGTGAGCGAATTCAAGGCCAAGGAACTCATGCAGATGCTGCGTGAGCACGTCCGGCCCGCCACGGCGATGTTTCCCGCTCGGAGCGCGTTCTGGAGGCGAGTCCAAGCACCCGGGGAGACGGTCGCCGCATTCGTGGCGGCCCTGCGGCTGGCGGCCAGCCCGTGCAAATGGGAGAATGCCGAAATCACCCTCCGGGACTGTGTGCTGTGCGGCCTGAACGACGCCGAAACCCAGTGCACATTAATGAACCAAGATCCGCCTCCCACGTTGCAGGAGGTCGTCAGAGCGGCCCAGGCTGCAGAAGCTACAAAGGCCGGGGTCCAAGAACTCCAGGACTGGCGGCCGAAGTCGAGCAAGGCAGAGACTCCGGTACAGGCGGCCCGGCGAACGTCGAGGTCGTCCACAGAGAGCAGCGACGACGAGGACGTCCGGAGGGTCCGAAAGGAGAGCCGGCGGTGCGACGGCTGTGGAGCAGCCCACGACCGTGTAAAGTGCCCGTTCCGGAAGGCCGAGTGCCACAACTGCGGCCGCCACGGGCACATCGCCAAGGTGTGCAGGAAAAAGCGCGAGACCCGGAGGAGCTCCGCAGACCGTTCCGCGGGACAAGACCGCTCAACGAGACCCAAGGACGGCGCCCAGGCCACGCGGAAGCAGGACGGCGTGGGCCACATCTCCGACGGCAGCGAGGACGACGCCCCAGTGTTCAGCGTGTCTGCAGGACACCCCCGCTATTTTGTTGAGGTACTAGTCCAAGGGGTTCCCATTAGGATGGAAATTGACTCGGGGTCCTCATATTCAATCATTTCCCAGAGGGAGTTTTTGGGAATTGCCCCCCACAAGCGACCCAAGCTCAAAGCATTGAGGTCCACACTACGGGACGTGCAAGGGAACAGCATTCCAGTGTTGGGGGTTGGATAATTTCAGGTTAAATTCAAGAAGCACGCCGCGTCCCTTCCCCTAGTCGTGCTCAAAGGGGGAGATTGCAGCCTCCTCGGGACTCAATGGTTCCAGCCCCTGGGTTTGTTTATTGGGGGGTGCACGCCGTTGGGATGCACGCCGTTGGGACTGATCCAATTCTGGAGGTGTGCGAGGCGCACCCCGAAGTTTTCAAAAAAGGACTGGGGAAATTCAAGGGGCCCCCAGTGACATTCGACCTGGACCCGGAGGTCCGCCCAATTCGTCTTAAACCACGCCGGGTGCCGTTCGCACTTAAGGACAAGATAGAGGCGGAACTGGACAAATTGGTGGGCCAGGGAATCCTTGTGCCTGTTGATTCCGCGGAGTGGGAAACTCCAATTGTAACCGCACTAAAGGCCAATGGGGAGGTCCGCATATGCGCCGACTACAAGTGCACCATCAACAAGGCGATCCGCCCGAATGCGTATCCGGTGCCGGTAGTCAGCCATCTGCTGGCCAGGTTACACGGGGGAAAGTGTTTCGCTAAGCTCGACTTAGCACAGGCCTACCAGCAGCTTACGGTGTCCCCTGCCGCAGCTGCTGCGCAGACCATAGTCACCCATAAGGGGGCGTTCCAGGTGACGCGCCTCCAGTTCGGCGTGAATTCGGCGCCTGGAATTTTCCAGTCACTCGTGGAACGCCTCCTGAAGGGACTGGAGGGGGTGTTGCCTTATTTTGATGACGTGTTAATAACGGGGGGGAGTCGGGTTGAATTGGCCAAGAGGTTGGGGAAGGTCCTGACAATATTCGAAAAAGCGGGGCTGAGACTGCGAAAGGACAAATGTGTCTTCTTCGCAACCGAGGTTGAGTTCCTAGGGTTTTGTGTGACTCCTGAGGGAATAAAACCATCCAAGTCCAAGGTGGCAGCCATTAAGAAAGCCCCCCGCCCCACCTCCAAGCCCGAGCTGCAGTCGTTCAGCAGTGGCTGAACCGCTACACAAACTGCTAAAGAAAGACCAGGCATGGAAGTGGGGCGAGGACCAAGAAAGGGCATTTAGTGAGCTAAAAAGCCTCCTAGCGTCCGATGCCATACTGACCCACTTCAACCCCAAACGCCTGGTAGTTCTGACCTGTGATGCATCCCCGGTGGGGGTGGGGGCGGTGCTGTGCCACGTGTTGGAAAACGGAAGGGAGGCCCCGATAGCATTTTACTCCAGGTCCCTGTCCCAAGCGGAGAGAAACTACGCACAGACAGACAGGGAGGCACTAGCAATAGTCGCGGGGACGAAAAAATTTCACGATTTTCTGTATGGCCGCCCCTTCACCATTGTAACGGACCACAAGCCCCTGTTAGGCATCTTTACCGCAGATAAGCCCACCCCACAGATCCTGTCCCCGAGGATGCTCAGGTGGGCCATTTTTCTCAACGCGTATCAGCACGCGTTGGTCTACCGGCCCGGGAAAGAGATCAGCCATGCGGACGCTCTATCAAGGTCTCCCCTCCCCCTAACGCCCAGCCAGGTGAGCAAGGGGGAGTGGGACCATCAGGTTCTTATGATAGAGGTGCTGGATTCGCCCCCCGTAATGCCCGCCGACATTGCCAAAGCGACAGAGAAGGACAAGACGTTAGCGGCAGTTAGCTCCTGGGTGCAGAAAGGGTGGCCGGCGTCCTCCCCAGTGGAGGAGTTCGCTCCATTTTTCAGAAAAAAGCTAGAACTGTCCCTAGAGAGGGGGTGCCTCTTGTGGGGGCAGCGGGTGGTGATTCCCACTTCCCTTCGGCCGCGGGTGCTCAAACTGCTGCACATCAGCCACCCCGGCATCGTGCGATCCAAGGCGCTGGCCCGGAGTTACTTCTGGTGGCCCCAGCTGGACGCCGACATCGAGCACATGGTCGGCACTTGTGAAAGTTGCCAATGCTCCAGACCAGAGGAGGCCCGCCTTCCCCACAGGGAATGGGACGCGGCTAAGGGGCCATGGTCCCGGGTGCACGTTGATTTCGCGGGCCCGTTCAGAGGCACCCTGTTCCTTCTTGTAGTGGACGCCTTCTCCAAGTGGTTGGAGGTTATCCCAGTCACGAGCACCTCCTCGGCCCAGACCATTAGGCATTTGCGGAGGCTCTTTTCCACGTTCGGCATACCTGACACATTAATTAGCGACAACGCTAGTTGTTTCACGTCCTCCGAGTTTAGGGCATTCATGGAGATTAACGCCGTTCGGCATATCACCTCCGCCCCGTTTCACCCAGCCACCAATGGCCAAGTAGAGCGCCTCGTCCGCACCACGAAGGACGCGTTGCGGCGCATGGGCCCCGGGGATCTGAACCTACAAGTGTGTCAGTTTCTGCTAGGGTACAGGGTGACCCCGTTGGCGTCAGGATATTCCCCCGCAGAGCTCTTAATGCGTAGGAAGCTGACCACCATCCTTACTAGGCTAGACCCCACGAGGGTAGAGGACAAAGGAAGGAACATCGGGCTAGAGGCCACAAAGAGTTTCAGTGTAGGCGCCCCCGTGCATTGCAGGAATTACGCCAGCACGGGCCCAGCCTGGGTACCGGGCGTAGTTGTGGAGCAAACCGGCCCCGTGTCGTACCGCGTGGAAACCAGTACGGGGCTCCTGTGGAGACGGCACGCGGACCAGCTCCGACGCAGGGTCTCCGATGAGCAGGGCACAGACCAAACAGAGAAAAAATCAGCATTAGGGTTCTCCCCCACCCGTTCAGCCCAAGGGGGAGGAAAAGGGGACCGCGGGTCCCCACCAAGGGGGAGGAGGATGTTCTCGTAGATATCCTAGAGGATCTTTCTGAGGAGGAGGAGGAACCCGACCCCATTCATATCTCGCGGAATGTCCCCACAAATGCGGATACCCCTACTAAGTTAGATTTTGATTTTCAGAACCGGGGGGTTTTCGGAGTGGTCCCCCACCCATCCAAGCGAGAAGAGGGGTTTTTCGTTAGCCCCGACTGCCCCCGGTCTGCCCACAATGGAGTTTTTCCCTTCCCCTAAGGCCGCCAGACAGCGGCAAGCCACTAACAAGTCTCCCTCTCCCATTTCAGGACAAGGGACCAGGGAACAAAGAAGCAGTAGCGCCCCCGGGGGGGGGGGTCAGCCCTCTTCACAGCCCAAACGCACATGCAACAAGCCATCTTGGCTGAGAGACTTCGTCTCATCCTAGGGGGGAGGGATGTTGTGTTCTGTAAAGCTGTGCCTTTAACAATGTACCTTTGCCATGTGTTAACAATGTAACCTTTCTGTGTGCAACATTATAACCATCAGCTGTATCAATGTAAACCTGATAAGGGGACGTGAGCTAGTGACCACTAGATGGCAATAGCGAGCGTCCAGCTCTCATGGCTCAGATTCACCTGGTTCAGCAGCGCGGGAAGATTCCCCGCCACCTCTTCACCTGGTCAAGAAGGGCGTGACCTTCCACGACGTCACGCAGGCAGCAACCAATAGTCTGTCGACGAGCCACATTCAAATGTATAGCCAGCTGTATATATTGAGCTACTCATCCGCCATTACCACATGTTCCTCCGGATCATCATGCAATAAACCTGTGTTAAGCCAACCCTTCGGCTGTTTCATTGTCTTTGGTCCCTTACACTAAAGCCCCCAAAGGTGCCCTTAACCTGCCCTTAGGAAATACCATTAGGCCCTGGCCCCTACCAGCTTCTGAAGGGGAGAGGCCGAGTTGTTTGCTCAACTCGGGGTCAGCCTACAGGCATAATCACAACAACCGTTTGGGCACCTCCTGGTAGAAGCTGACGCAAGTAACTCCGTATCAGGACCACCACACATTTCCTCATTCTTCAACTCCTTATCAGCACCTGACCATCTGGGTTGCCCTCTCTGGCAGTTATTCAATGTGCATCCTCCAATATGTTACACCCTATTTCGAACCTGTTTTCCTGTCAGTTTTGTGACAACTGTGTGATTGCGCTAGGCACGTACGAGTTGAGGTTTCTCAGTAATAAAAGGGGCTGTCCGCGATCTCTCAGTGTCGCCTCACCCTGATGTCTTGAACTGTGTGTGTGAGTCTCATCCCTACAGATGGCGCCCGACCTGTCGGGCCAAATCCATAGACCCCAGCCCATACTTCACCCCTCATCCGGAGAAAGGACTACAGGTGTGCACCAACTTGTCCTTTGGGACCCCCTAGTCCTACAGGACCCCCTTCATGAGAATGGGTGCTCCTCCGATCCCCGCTCCACAAAAGGCACTTGTTAAAGAGCTAGAAAGGCAGGGAAACGGGTACCCCCAGCACAGATTAGGCACTTAGTGCAGTACATTGGAGGATATCATCTGTGGCACCCCAGAATTGGGATGCTCAAAGTAAAGGATCAGGTTAAGGTGGGAGTTATTTTATACAAAGAACCTAGAACACTGGCGGAGATCTTAATAGCAAGGATGCTCTTAAAAGGGCTGGCACTGAGGCGAACTGTGGTATGGCGACTATGTCAACACTCACAATACCCACAGTTAGTGCCACCCCCATACCATCACACACCCCTTCGGCGCTGCCCTCTGCCTCGGCTGCCACATTTAACAAGGGGAACTCAGAAAAAGAAGACCCAGATGGCTGGGGTAATATTTCCTGGGAATCCACCCTCCTAAGTGCCCCCAGGAGGGGCTGAGGTTGTGTTGAGTATCAAATCCAATTAAAATCATTAATTAATTGATCAATCAGGTGTCTAATAATCATTTGTGCCAGTTAGTATTTAAATGAAACTCTCAAAACCTGAAAAACCACAAATTAAATGGAGCTTTCAAGGATGAGAAATCCTCAGCAGCTACTTTATAAAAAGACAAACCCCTCCTGTCTGCCGCTTCTCTCTGGCTGGATGACAGATTTCCTTGGGGGGGGGGAATTAATACACCCTTCCTTCTGGAGTTAACTCCAGGAGAAAAAAAAAACAAGAGGGTGGCTGACCTGAAGCAGATAATTTCCCTCTTTGCCTCAATGGGCCAAAGCTCTCTCGCAATTCGATTGCATGAACTCCAGTCTACTTGCGTGTAAATTAATGGTGATTTAGGGAAAAGAGTAAGTTGTTGCAGGTTTGTCCCATGGTCTATGGAGACATGACAGGATTGCAGAGTTGGTTTACAAAAGGGGTGTTAGAAGGAATTGGGTAGGATTCAGTTGTTGTAATGGTTTCTTCTCCCCCAGAGAATCGGGGCCGCTGGGCACAAGGAAGGCACAAGAGACAGAAGTGTGGTGGAAAAGTCAGTCCTGATCAAGTCAGGTGATCTGTATTTATTGACTTGCATTCTTGATCACTTGCGCACAGATCGTGCATGACCCCTATTACAGAAAGCTTGCTTACGTAGCATGTTGCTGGCCAAGGTACATTTGCCAACCTAAGAAGTTGCTAAGAAAGTACTGCGTGCCTAGGTTCCCCATAGGCAGACTAATCAGCAGATGTAGTGAGACTTACTGTTCTCATCTTATCTCAGAGTCCTTGTAAACTCCAGGCTCCTACGCTTAACTGTTTGGTCTAGTTGCAGCTTAGTGTCTCCGTAGATATGAGTGAGATACAGTGAGCTGTTTACTAGGCATTGTGACATTTGGGTGACTTATGTCCCACTCCTTTCAGTGCTCTCAGCCAAGGCAATATGGAGCCTCTACTGCTAACTATTACTATTAGTGTTTACCCAATTTCCTTTCCTGCATAGCCAGGGTGGTCTCCAGCCCATGTTCTAGCCAGACAGACCAATCGGGAAAGGTTATAGCCAATTAATAACATGGCCCCTCCACATTCCCCCTTTTCTTACTTTCTAAGGCAACCTGGCTAAGAGCCTGACAGACGTAGGGCATCAGTTGTCTAGGTGTAATTGCTTCCTGGGGTCTCCGTCATAGGGTGCACATTGACAGGAGCAAGGGAATGCACTGCACAAAAGCAGTATAGCATAATTCCCACTACCATTACGCCAGCAGTAGCTTTGAGCGTGATTTGTAGCCAGCTCCATGGCACCCAGGACCAGAGCTCTTCCAACCACCCCCATCCTGAATCTTGACGAATATGTGTGACTATGTTATCCAGGGCGTTGATCCAATTCTGAACATGGTGGGAGTTGTCTGTGAGGTTGAACAACACATGTGGTGAACTGCTTCACATCCCAAATGTTGTAGAAGCAATAAGTAATCAATTGCTGCATGATTATCCAAAACTGCATGTCGAATTTCAGCTTGCTCTTGGTTGAATAAAGCAATAGCTGATGAAGTGTGATTGAAAGCTTTGGCTAGTGTGCATGCTAGCTGACCAATTCTATGTGCATTACCCACTGCAAGTCCGGGCACCCCTATAAGGCTAACAGCTAAAGATATATACTCTGCTTTACTGAGTAATCTGATGTTGCTGTACATGTTTAATCAAGCTGGACCGCTCAAACGAACCGGGCTGACCGTGGGGTGAATGTGTGTGGTGTAACCATTTCCCTTTTTGGGAGTACCAGTGTTAAAAGACTTATACAGCAATATGAATCTGATACATTGGCAGGTATATAGTTCCAAGTACGCTGGTCACAAGTGAAAAACCATCCTGTGGGCAAAATAACATGATCATACATTATACCAATAATGTCTGGGTGATTACATTTCCAAGTCTCTTTTCCAGGGCTAAGGCAACGGTGGTGTGGCCCCTCGACTGAGGAGCAGCCGGTCATCCTGGCACAAGATGTGTTTGGGCTGATTGCCACTCGGGATGTGACTAGAGTGACTGCATCAGCGGGCAAAGTCTTTGTTACCTGAGTCCCCCAGTTTATGTAAGTAGCATATGTTATGTGGTGATAGCGTCCAAGTACCTGTTTAGGCACCAATTCAATGTCTCCAGATTGCTTGCCTGGAGCATGGCAGACTGGAATAAGGCAAGTGCTCAAAAGCAAGGCAGGGTCCATGTTTTGTTTAAGGCAAAATTCAGATAGGTTGGCAAGTCTAGCAAGTATTTCCCAAATGTTGTACTGGAGCCTGGCATTTAAGTCCTCGCCAGGTGTCAAGTCCCCTGAAGAAGCCTGGACCCCTTCCCCCAAAAGCAAGGAAAGGATCAAGACAACCATCAGGGAATTGTAGGTGATTTGAGCTAACACTGCGGCCACCATGTTTTGCAGATTGGGCTCAGAGTGTTCCTCTATCAGGATGGACATGGCATGTGCTTCGGACTTAAATGATGTCCAAGCAGCTGTGTAGGTATTAAAGACCATGGCTTGCTTTCTGTTAGCAAGGCAATGTGATGAGTTGTGTCATTGATCTTTTACTGGGGGGGGATTAACTCCTTTCCCCCCTTCTGGTGGCAGAACTGGTTTTCCTAGGCTACTTCGCAAAGTGACCTCTTCTGGTAACTATGCAAATGCTTCTCTAACACAACAGAGGTGTGATTGACACTGAGATAATGAATTACAATAGCCAGGGGTTACTCTGGCTCCAGGAAGCTCATCCTTCAGTAGATGTGGCCCTGTTTGATTTTTCTCCCACCCGTGGCCAGGATACGTTCTCCTAGCAAAGGTAGCATCAAAAGGGGCAAATGTGTGAGTAATATGCAATCATGTGTACACGAATTCATATAACCCTTGAAAAGCCCACACGAACATGGTACAAAGGCATGGAAAAGGCATTGAAATACGAAAATAATAAAAGCAAATGGCAGTAAAACATAGACATTCATCTGTTTTCCTTGAGCTTCTGGGGTGAAACTCTATGAGATATTTATGAATTGTCCTTTTGGTGTGAATTTTAATTCAAAATGTCCATAGAAGGTGACAGTCCATTTTAGGCAAAATAATGTGTTCACTGAAAGCATTGTTCATGGAAGTAACATTGCGTGTCCTTATGTGTGTGTAAAATTTCCTTTCCCAAATCCACCCTCCTTGAGGTAAAAAGAAAGCATGCCAAAATCATTTTAGGAGTGGAAAAATTATGGATAGCTGATGACATCTTTAGCCAATTTCTGCTCCTGTTTCACTTGGAGTCTCGAGTTGGTGGTTCTGGCTGGGCTTCCAGGGATTGACCTGCATTAGAAAGAGAAAGACTAGCTGCAAACACAGCCTTGAGAAAGTTAGTTTTGCAATTATATGCAGGAGTAGCTGTAGATGCGGGGGGGCTACTCCCCCCTTTTCTTACTTTCTGAAAGGAAAGAGTATGGGTTATTCATTCCGCACTTGCTGGATCTTGCCTGGTATGCAAAACTTCCTGATCCCTGCTAAGGAGCAAAATGTTAGATGTCTTGAAAGCCATGAGTGTTGGGAAAATCAGTATTTATTGACTATCTGTTCTGTTTATGCAGTGCCTCTTTGGCGAACGTTCTTAAAGCAAGGTTCGCTTGCTGGCAGCTCAGCCTATCTGTGCTGATAGCAGCAATTTCCAAGCCTGTTCTTGTGTCAAGTGAGAAGTCTGTGTGTGTTTCTCTCATCAGTGAATGCTGCCTTGCTCCGAGGGCAGCATTCTCTGTAACTAGCTGAGGTGAGACCAGTCTGGGGTCCCTTGGCAAGCCTTGGAACGTGGTGTGCCGGGCGGTGTGCCAGGGTTCCCTTGGGTAAATTTCTTTTGAAGGAGCACATGACTTTTGGATTGGAGTCAGGAAGACGCCTGAGACTTATTTTTGGTGCGTTTCTTTAGGAACTGTATCAGTTCTACTGTTGCCCTTCAGGGCTAATGTGGGCTACATACACCTCCTCTCTGCAGTGTTGCCAATGAAACTACATCATTGCATTACTGTGGTGTAAGCCCTCATATGTCTCATGAGAAATCTGTACATGAGCCAAGAAGCAACAGTTAGGACAGAGTATGGAATGGTGGAGTGGTTTGGAATAGGAAAAGGAGTAAGACAAGGCTGCATTCTGTCACCCTTCTTATTCAACTTATACACAGAGCACATAATGCGCAATGCAGGGATGGAGGAATCACAATATGGGATCAAAATTGCTGGGAGAAACATCAACAATTCGAGATATGCAGATGATACCTCCCTAATGGCAGAAAGTGAGGAAGACCTAAATAAGCTCCCGATTAGGTTGAAAGGAGAGAGTGCAAAAGCTGGCCTGAGACTCAATATCAAGAAAACCAAGATCATGGCAACAGGCCATATCAGTCCCTGGAAAATAGATGGGGAAGAAGTAGAAGCAGTAACAGATTTTACTTTAAAAAGGCGACTGATTCTTGGGAGACAAGCTACAAAAAACCTTGGGCAACATAGTGAAAAGTAGAGAATCTCACTGTAAACAAAGGTCCACATAGAAAAAGCAATGGTATTTCCGGTGGTAATGTATGGCTGTGAGAGCTGGACCCTTAGAAAGGCTGAGCGAAGAAAAATAGATGCCTTTGAGATGTGGTGCTGGAGGAGAGTTTTGAGAGTCCCCTGGACAGCGAGGAGAACAAATAGGTCAATATTAGGAGAGATTAGCCCTGACCGCTCCTTAGAAGGACAAATAACAAAGATGAAGTTGAAGTTTTTGGGACATCAAATAAGAAGAGAGGATTCACTTGAGAAGGCCTTGATGCTGGGGAAGGTGGAGGACAGGGGTGCCTGGAGAGCGATGGTCCATGGGGTCGCAAAAAGTCGGAATTGACTGTGCGACTGAACAACAACAACGAAGCCCTTTATTGATTGGCACAATTATTTTGGCTAAATCGTGTCCTGAAATGTTGTGAATGACTGTGACTACCAACTCTTGCTGCAGAAGAAGGATTTGGTACAAATACCCATTCCACTATTCCCCTCCCCCAGCCCATGAGAGAGTTCAGCAAAAAAGGGTACCAGTTCTAATCATGTACAGGTTGGCTTACTCTCTGCAATGCTTGTTCAGCCTTATTTTGGCATGTGCCTTGGCTAACAGCAAAAAAGTGTGGCCTGGAGAGGCCTGTGTCTAATTAGAATTATGACCTTGTCTAATCAGTGTTCCCTAAAATTTG
The DNA here is from genome assembly GCA_035047305.1 of Bradypodion pumilum. Taxonomy (NCBI): domain Eukaryota; kingdom Metazoa; phylum Chordata; class Lepidosauria; order Squamata; family Chamaeleonidae; genus Bradypodion; species Bradypodion pumilum. The sequence goes on along the minus strand of JAWDJD010000001.1, from coordinate 265,623,175 downwards.
CTAGAGTTGTACTGGCTAGACTGAATCCTTAATGTTGATCTTGAGCAGCTCTGGCACTGCAAAAGATCGAGGCAGCTGAAATTCCAAAGAAGGTTCAGTGCTCTGCACTCTCTCAGCAACTAGGCTTAATCTTTTCCCTCCCTTTGTGCTCTGAAGGTTGCGAAATGTGTAATACTCGAAATAGTGAGGAGAAAAAAGGTTAGTGGCTAACTCTTATCACTCTTAGCAGATAATTAAAACCTCTTGGTGGGGTGCCTCTTCTGTGGAGAGATCCTATCAATGGAAGGATTAATTAGCCAAGGAAGCTGTGAAGAAAATACCATATCTTTTGGAACATAGTTCCAGGCATGTTGAGACTGCAAATATAATTTTCCATTAACACATGGCACTTTGGAGATAAATTTGTAAGAATTAAGGCATTAGTCATGTAGTAGTGCTGTGGGGAAAAAAATTCTCAAGTAGTGAGGTTTTGTTTAAAAATGCAAAGACTTATTGACCTTTTACCTAGATTTCATGTAAAACCTGAGCCTGTGATTTCATACTACATTCTTAGAAATGTTTAGACAGTAACTAGACAAAATTTACATGCATTAACCAGAAATGGGACATATGATATGAAGATTTTGGATGATACAGGGGCCCCATATTCCATGAAGATTTTTCCTCTTTGGAGAAGACACTGGCTGGGTGAAAAAAAAACTCAGAGGGAAAATCTTCCTACGGTTAGCGACGCCGTCAAAGATTGCCTCCCCCACTCCAGTGCAGGTTTCTGTGATGCCAATTTTCCTCATTTTGCATTTTCCAATCATGTCTGAGAGTGCGAAAGTTGCAGCTTAATCCTTGGAGGAAGGAAAAGCATCCCCTGCACACTTTAAAGACAGGTTTGGCTGAGAGGAAGGGGGGAAACTCTAGCCCAAGATAGGGACAGCAGTGACCCCCTCCTCCTTCTTCCTTTGCCCTGGGTGTTTAATCTCCTAGCAGACTGCCAGGCAAGGAAGTTTTGCCTGCTGGTCCTTTTCACACTTTCTCCAGCCTGTCCCTTGAATGGACCAGGGCTGGGGTAACTTTTTTCCCTATCAATGAAGGCAATTTATCCAACCCATGAACAGGTTTAACTGTCTAGCATGCAATACTTGGCATTTCATTACAAAATTAATTACGCAGGCACATATCATAGCAAGGAAATATTCTAAAACACACCCATTCCGGTGCACCGTTCATTCATTCACATGATTCATACTCACCTTAGATAAAACATTCCTTCCTGGGGACAATCCCCTCCCCAGTCTTGCAATGTTCCGTCCTGCTCATGAGGAAATGATTCCTTGCTGCTTAATCTAGGCGATTCTCAGGTGGCTTTTACAACCCTCTGGGCTTTTACTCTTAGGAGCGAGTTTCCTTTCTATTTCTGCGCTACTTCGAGACAAGACAAGTCAGTTTCTGCCTGTGCCTTGGGAATGCTTGGGGTAACTATTGTTGGGATTTTTCCTCTGGTACTGCTTGAATGGGGACAGCCTCCATTTGGACCTGGGCTGGAAGCGTGCCCACTGGCCAGTTTCCCGGACTCAGACACTGGCTCGCCCAGTGGAAGCCCTGATGGCAAAGTGGGCACTTGGTAGGCGGCTTATTTGGATGGCCCTTTGAAGAACTGCCTCTCCCTTCTTGGGGGGGGGGGCTCTCCCTTTGCTGCCTGGTTTTGACTGGTATTCTCTTTTAAGGTGTCCCATCTTCCCGCACTGATAGCAAGCGCCTTTGGGCTTTTGTGCTGCTCTGTTCTTGAGTTCCTTAATGGATCTGCCCTGGAGTCCTGTGTCGCCAATGGCTGTAGAGGTCTCCGGGAGCAGTCTGCATAAGGCGGGCATTTGGACAATAGTCTGTCTGCTCGAAAATGCGTCTGTCTCTAGGCAGGCTGAACACAGCAGCTGCGTTTTAGCTAATTGCACTGCTGGCAATTTCCCCTTGCATTGATCTTTTTCACTCCTCTGTTGAAAAGGACTTCTGGCTGCCCTTGAAGTACCTGGGCTTCCTAAGTCCTCCCAGCCCCCACGCTGGTTGATAATCAGGTAGAGCCATGCTGGGGCATAAACTGGCGGATTTTTGGTCTCTACTCAGACTGAACTAGCTGCTGAAATGATCTGTCTACATTTGCTCCAAGTCCCCATGATGTTAGTGGGTGCTTGGGTTTCCTGTTTAAGGCAGTTCTCTACTCTATCCCAAACATCTGGATTCATTGTGCCTGCTTCTGGGTAGAACAGGTTGCATTCCCCTAGATGCATCACCAGGTCTGTCAGACGGTGTCTGCTTACTCTGATCTACTGAAATTGCCTGGCCAGGGCTTCGAGCTCATCCCCGTGAGACTCTTGCCTGACGGTCAAGTTTTGCCTCCCCAAGGCTGCTCCCATTACTACCCAGTTTGGGGAAATTCCCTGGATGTCTCACACAACTTATGAGTCAATTCTTCCACGGGACAGGTCCAGGTAGTAGGCAGGGTGGGTGATGCACAGGACGATGTCCCTCAGATCTGGTCAGTGGATTGGGATCGCGGTGCTAGCTGTCGGCCACGGGTCTGCTTCTCTGCCTCAGTTGTCACAGGGTCACGGCTCTCCCTGGCTTTGAAACATGTCAGTTCCTATGCGTGGGGTCTGCCAGGCTTACATTTGCTTGCCTCCCTGTAGATGGTGTTGAATTCCAATCGGAGTTGCTTTCCGATCAGAATTGCTCCGTAGCATCTGAGAGGAATCTGTCTGTGACTCTCGAGTAGAGCCATGCTTTGACTCTCTAGTAAAAATCATGTCGGGGTCACCATATGTTGTAATGGTTTCTTCTCCCCCAGAGGATCGGGGCCACTGGGTGCAAGGAAGGCACAGGAGATGGAACTGTGGTGGAAAGGTCAGTCCCGATCAAGTCGGGTGATCTGTATTTATTGACTTGCATTCTTGATCACTTGCGCACAGATCGCGCATGACCCCTATTACAGAAAGCTTGCTTACATAGCATGTTGCTGGTCAAGGTACATTTGCCAGCCTAAGAAGTTGCTAAGAAAGTACTGTGTGCCTAGGTTCCCCATAGGCAGACTAATCAGCAGATGTAGCGAGACTTACTGTTCTCATCTTATCTCAGAGTCCTTGTAAACTCCAGGCTCCTACGCTTAACTGTTTGGTCTAGTTGCAGCTTAGTGTCTCCGCAGACGTGAGTAAGATAGTGTGAGCTGTTTACTAGGCATTGTGACATTTGGGTGACTTATGTCCCACTCCTTTCAGTGCTCTCAGCCAAGGCAATATGGAGTCTCTACTGCTAACTATTACTATTAGTGTTTACCCAATTTCCTTTCCTGCATAGCCAGGGTGGTCTCCGCCCGTGTTCTAGCCAGACAGACCAATCGGGAAAAGTTATAGCCAATTAATAACACGGCCCATCCACTCTCAGTTCCCACATAAATTGAAGCCCATGTTAGCTTGGAATGTAACTGAACTAGACTACATTGAAAGTACCTTGCCCAGGCTGTCAGTAAGGAAACACAAGCCTGAGAAACAGCACAATTGATTTTCAGCACTGAACTACACCAAACTCAAAATATTTAACCCAGGTGGCTAATCATAGCATTCTGAGAAATCAGAATTAAACTGACCTTTATAGGTCTGAAAAAGGCATGGAATCTGTGAAATATGAGTGCATGCATTGAATGTATGAATGACTGAGGGCCCTGAGTGTATGGAAATAAAAGGACTGTGTGTTTGTTAACGTTTAATAATGCTAGCGTTATATAGTGTGAGAAGGTATAGGAGGTTAAGGATATCTTGCATTTTACCTTGTCTAATATACACCAAGACAGGAATATTAAGTGAAGATCTTTATATTATAATCTGAAAACTATAGCAAGCCTTTAAAAGTGGGTTGGCCAAAAGCTGTAGAAGTGAAAAAAATAGCAGGAAATTTGAGTTTGTATAATTATAGGGAAAAGTCAGGAGATTCTGAAATTGCACATTTGCCCCACACTAAATCTCTCCACATGCACTCCTGGGCCGAGGGAGGAAAGATTCTCACAGTGCTGGCCCACTTTGCCATCAGGCAAATGTAAATTTTGAAATAAGGATGGTGGATTCTGGAATTGGGTGTTTGCCCACACAGGGTTTCTCCTCATGCCTTCCTGGGCTGAGGAAGGAAAAACCTTGCAGGAACCCTGCCTCAAGAAGAACAAAGGACAGCAGCCTGGCAATCTAATGCATAGCATGGCCAGTAGCCATTAGTGGCATAAAACTGAGTGCAATGCATCCAAGTAAACATGCAAATTGCATTCCAGAAGAAATTGAACTCAAGGAAATTGTTTTCTAACACAATTGATTGATAGGCCTCAGTGTAAAAACTGCAGGTTTTTCTAAAATAGCCACGAGGAGGTAAACACCCCCCCCCTTTTTTCCCCCTGCTTAACCAAGTCTGTTTTTAAAGTGCAGGTTGGTGACTCTGGTGGCTGGTGCTTACACAGACCAACGTGTAAATTCCTCATTCATGAATCAAGGCGGAAATTAAGGCACACTCTTAGTGTTTGCAAAAGATAAGGTCCTCTTTCTCCCATTTCTCAGTTCAGCCTGGTCAGTTGGCTGAGAGATGGAATAAAGAGACGCAATTGAGATCAATTACCGGCTTTATAGTAAGCCAGAGTGGGGGAAGAGTGTGGGGAAGAGAATTTCCCCCGTCTATCAACCCCCAAAGTATACTCTCAAGAATAACATCTAGGAAAGATAAAGTTAATTCCTTTAATGATTAACCAAGGGAGTGCTCAGCTGGGAGGAGGAATTTTGGAATCGTGAACCAAAATTGCCTTTGCTCTTCATTAAGAGCCTTTTTTACCCAGCCTGAATGCTGAATCAGAGGGGGGAAAGAACCCTGTCTGTCTTTAAAATTTTCTGAATGTGACTCAGTTGATTATAAAGTCATCATGCACATAAATTTTGATGTACAATGCCTGCAAAAGCGACAAAAGAGAAAAAGGGGCCCCTGTTTGAAATGACTTGTCTTGTAAATTGCTTTAAGATATAGGACATAAGCCAGATTGATTAGAGTTAAGGTTCTGAGTATTTTCCATGTATTTCATATGAGTCATGCAAGTCTATACTGTGGACATATGTTTTGTGTTAAGTGTGATACTTGCATTTATTTTAAATAGAGTTTTGAATAAGGTAAAAATGTAACCTGTTAAGATAACATATAGGCAATTAACCCATTATGTTATTGTTCTTATTGCTATGACAGTCTAATGACTTTGGTTAATTCTCACAACATTTTTCACCCTTTTCTATAGATACATAATTCAGCTAAAAGCAGCTGAGGTCATTTCTGGTATTGATAATCATGCCTTATACCTTTTCCCAGCATTGAGATTTTCTCAAGTGGATCCTCCCTTCTCATTTGGTGTTTGTAATATAATGCCTCTACTTTTATTTCTCATAGCTTACCGTCAAAGGGTTAATCCCTGGCTTAGATGGTGCCTGAGTAGCATGTATTTTGATCAGCTTGCACTTTGAATGGGGTATTAAATGTGAATTACTATCAAAATCGTGATTTAAACTCTCGGAAAGTGTAACTCGGAGCCTTGGATATAATCTTCAGTTGTTGTGAGTTGCATCGAAGTCAGAGTTCGAAGAATGGATGGTGAGTGAGGCGCAGCACAGGCTGTGCCAATCAAGCTGTTCGGGGTCAGGTGGGACTCTGGTGTTTTTCATTTAAAAAGAGAGGCTCCGAAGGAAAAAAGGTAACTAATTAAGTGTTGGTGGTGGAGGACGAGAATCCGTGGAGTGAGTTTGGCGGGTGTCTAAAGGAGGTTAAGCAAGTGTGGAAAGGAAATCGGAGGTGGTAGTTTGTGAAAGGGAAAGGAAGGGAAGAAGTAATGGTGGCGAGTGAAAATGGAATCAAAACTTAAAAGTTGGGAAGAAGTCCGGGAAGGTAATGGCTGGATAAGATCAGAGAATTGGAACAGGCTGAAGGAGAGAAAGTGAGAGGAAGAGAGTAGGAAGAGAGGACAAAGGAATAAGAAGGAAAAGGAAGGTAAGAAGAATGGAAAGCAGAAGCTGGTTTTTTGAAGTGCATGGGCAGAGGAGGAGTGAGGTGGGCTCTTGTCTGGAAACCGCCGCCGCAGTTTGGAATATTATGGATTTAATTGAGATTTTTTTCCTAATTTTTAGATCTGAGTAGTTTAATTTTTTGGTCTGAGACTGGTTTGTTGTTGTTGTTGTTGTTGTTGTTGTTGTTGTTCCTTCCTTTCTTTTTTTGGAATATCATTTCCTGGATTACAGTGTTGGAATATTTTTATTTTTTACTTTGCACTCTCTTCATCTCCTGTGGAAGTTCGCTTTGCTTTGGAAAACTTAACTGTGTTACTTCAGTTCTGTGCCTCTCTCTCTGAAGCTTATTATTTCAACTGGCTTCTTTTGGATGACTCTGGATCAACTGTGATTACAGAACTGGATGTTTTTTTCTTCTCCGTATAGGATTACAGTTACAACATTTGGATTATAATAATAAGAAGAATTGGATTACAACAACAACAGCAACAACAGCAACAACAACAACAACAACAACTGTTTTGGATGGGTCTTGATAAAACTGGTATATTAATAACAATAATAATTGGATGAATTTGACTGTACCTGAACATAAGTACCTTTTTTCTTTTGGATTACAAATTAAGAAGAAAGAAAAGAAGAATAGAGAGAAGATTAAGGAGAAGAAGAAAAGAAGTGTGATCTGGAGGAATGTGGTTTAAGAGACAATTGTTTTTCGGAACAAAAATAATTATACTGTCTTTATCTTAAAATTGTGGGGAAGGAATTATGGATAAGAAGAAGGATGACCAAGCAAAGAGGGATGATGGGGAAAAGGTGGGAGAAGATGATCCCGTGGTGAAACAAAAAAAAATAGAAGGGAAAAAAGACAAGGACAAGAAAGATGCCAGAGAAAGGGCAAACAGTTCACCAATACAATTTGATGAGGTGGTTATGATGACTGAATTTGGAAAATTGGGCAATAAATTGGAGAGGATGGAAGCACATTTGCAAAAAAGTGAGGAAACAAGAGATGAATCTCATAAAAAAACTTGTAACAATGTTTAACGAATTTTTTCAGAAAGCTAATACTAATTTTGCTAATTTGGAAAAAGCTATTGTATGCACTCAAGAAAATGTGAAATTGGTTAAAACAGAGGTAAAAGAAACTCAGAAAAAAACCAATATTAATTTAATGTTAAGATGGAAGTACAGGAGAGGAGTGTGGATATGATAGAAGAGGCCATGAGAAAGCAAAATTTGGTTATTAGAAAACTGTCAGAGAAAAAGCCAGATCAGTTGAAGATTCAAATTTTGGATTGGTTGAATAATCTCAATATGGGTAAAAATTTTGTGGCTGAAGATACAATTAATATATTTCAGTTGGGGTCAAAAAAGACGGGTAAGGGGGCGTGGCTAAGATGCTGGGCGAGCAGCACGGACTTTTGATCGGCTCGTGCCAGTAATGTGAATTAAAGTGGTTATTTACAAAGTGGCAAGGTAAAATAATCAGAAAAATGAAGTGCATGAGGCTCTGAAATTGAAGATTATTTTCTGGCACCTTCAGGAGACCGGAGGTCGGAGTCCGAGGATCAGGCGGGGGGAGAGGTGCGGCGCAAGCTGTACCACTCGATCCGCATTGTGGTTCGGACGGGATCTCCAAGATTTGTTTTTGGCTGAGACTTTACTTTTTTCCTTGTTGCTGTAATTTGAAGATTGTGGCTGAGGAGGTTGCCGAGGCAAGAGTCAGAACGGAGCAGACTTTGAAGTCACAGTAAGTGGTGAGAGCGTGGGAAAGTGAAGAAGAAGGAGGAGGAGGAGGGGGCTGGCTGAGTAATGGCGGCGGAGGCATGAAAACGAAACTTAGTAATTAAAAGCACAACACTGAGGGGAAGGGAAAGAGAGGAGCTGCGGAAGGCTTGGAGGAGGATGAAAGGAGTCTGTGGATGGAAAGTAAATTTGAAAGTTTGAGACAAGGATATAAATTTGTTTGAGAACATCCCTGGGTGAAGCCCCTGGTTGGAGGAGCAGAGGAATAGAGAAGAGTCCCGTTCCGTGCCTGAGGTTTCCGTTTGCGGATGGATTTTAAATGGAGACTGAGTTTTAAGAGAGAAGTCTGGGAACGGTGTTTGGACAGATTTTCACTTTAAGCTGCTCCTCCGGATAAACCTCCTGGCTCGCTACAAAGTATCTCTGTTTCTTTTTTCATTTTCCCTCTTCCCTCACTGAGTGTTTCCCCTCCTCCGCCTTGCAACAGGAGGCTGCCTTGCTACAAAGTTATGGAGGCAGCTCGATCTTTGTATATTATCTGGGAGCTCTGTCGGAGTGTTTCAACTTCAGTTGGATACTTATATTGATTTTTTTTCTTCTTCCCTGATTTGGATTTACTTCAATCAAGTCTTTGCATTTGGACTATAACTGCCTGTGGATTACAAATAACTATTCTGATCTCCCAGATTTTTTGAAACAAGGTAATAGAGAGGTAATAGAGAGTTGGACGGGCTTCCTGTGGATTACAATATTTTTTGTTTGGGCTGTTTTTGGTTCCTGCTCCTTTGTGGATTATAATAATTAATTTTTTTGCTGGACCTCTTTTTCTTTTCAAGCTTTAACAGAATTAATGGGACTGTTGTCAGCTTTGGCTGCATCGGATTAGGTTTAAACGGAGAGTGTAACGAACTTACAATACGTTGCAGCATTAAAGCTTTTTAGGGGTTGTCACCATGGATAAAGGTACAAGAGGAAAAGCAAAGGAGGAGGAGCCAGTGGTGAAATCTAAGAGGAAGGAAAAAGCACCAGCGGAAGAGGTCCCTCCGTCATCATCACCACCACCTGAAACCTATGATCATACTCAAATTATGGTGGAAATTGGCAAATTGTTTCAGAAGATGGAGAAAAATGAGGACTCAAGGGTGAAAGATAGAAATGAAATGATGAAAAAGCAGGATAAGGTGGTAACATCTGTTATGGATTTTACAAAAAAAGTGGAATTAAGTTTGCAAAAAATAGAAGGAAATGTGAAATTGGTTCAAAATGAGGTGAATACTATGAAAAAGGAAATAAAAGGGACTCAGGAGATGGTGAGGGAGAATAAGCTGAAAATGGATGAGCATGAGAAAAGGATTGATGCTGTGGAAGATATGATGAGAAAGCAGAATATTGTGATCCATCAGGTGGTTGAAAGGATGCCAGACCAGCTAAGAGAAAGAGTGGTTCAGTGGCTAAATAATTTGAGTATGGGAAAGGAATTTGTACAGGAGGGCATTGTAAGTGCATATAGGGTGGGTCTAAGAAGAGGGAAGGTGTCTCAAAGAAATGTTTTGGTAAAATTTGCACATTGGGGAGATAAACTTAGAGTAATGGCTTTCTTGAAACAAGCTGGTTCTGGCGCCCTAAAAATCGATGGTTCCGATGTGGAAGTATATAATGATATTTCAATGAAGGAAAGAATTTGGAGATATAAGATGAGACCGGTAACTAAACTGTTGATGAGTAAAGGTGTAAGGTACAATTGGAGATTCCCACAGCAATTGTGTTTCTTCTATGAGAAAAGAATACAGGTTATTGATGAGGGGATTGACCCATTAGAATATCTGAGTCTGCTGGAGCTTGTTAAAGCGGGTTCGGAAGAGTGGTTAACTCTCAGGAAAGATTTGTTGGAATCGGGGGCTATAAGAAGGGAGTATGAGGGGGCGGATGCTGGTGGTGCTACAGGTGGAACCCCGCAGGGAAGAGAAGAAGAGGAGTTGTCATTGATTGTGGTGGAGGAGGAGGCAAGTAAGGAGCATTGAGCAATAGATTAGGATTTTTTAAAAAAATAATATCACTTAAGTACTATATAAAGGTGGGTGGCACGAAGCACTAATCTGCATGTACATCTTCCATGTCCCCCCTCTCCCCTCTTTGGTCATTGAAGGCGTCTTTTTTTCTGGAGAAGGTGGGGAGAGAGATATTGTGTGTTTTGTGTATAATTTTGTGTTTTAGTGGTAATGGGTTGGTGGTGGCACGCCCAATGGAGAGTTTAGAAGTTAGAAGGGAAAATTGTAATAGACTATGGGAAATATTAAAGTATTAACCTGGAATGTAAAGGGTACAGGTTCTGTTCTTAAGAGGAGGAGGTTGGAATTGGCTTTGAAGAAGGATAGACCTGATATAGTGTTTTTACAAGAAGCGCACCAAAAGTCAAAGGATACAAACAAAATTTTCTTGGGATGGATACAACATTATGAGATGACATTTGGTACCTCAAAAGCAAGAGGAGTGTCAATTATGATTTGTAAAAGATTAGGATTTGAGACAATAAAAAGTGTTGCTGACCAGGAAGGTAGATACTTGCTCGTAAGAGGAAAAATAGACGAGGAGATAATGTTGGTGAACATTTATGCTCCAAACGAACGCCAAGCTGAATGTTTAGAAAAAGTCTGAAAAGTTGTGGAGCTAGAAAAAGTGGCAAAAATGATTGTGGCCGGAGACTTTAATTTGATATGGTCAAATTTAGACTGTACGAATTTACAGGTGTGGAACCGGATTGAAAGGGAAGGTTTTAGATAAATGGATGGGTGCGATGGGACTGAAAGATTCTTGGAGAGAGATCAAGGGTTCGGAAAGGACATACTCTTATTTTCCACACGTTCATGGGTCCTATTCTAGAATAGACTATGTTTTGTTAACGGAAAATATGATTAAAAATATTGAGGGAATGGAAATAGGGATTTTCAAGGAATCAGACCATGCTAAAGTACTTTTGGAGCTGAGATTACAAAAGGATAATCGGAGAGGAAGAAGTTGGAGGTATGATCCCAATTTATTCAAAGACTAAAAATGTAAAGAACAAATCATGGAAAGTTGGATGGAAAGCTGGCAGTGGAACGATAACGAAGAGGTAAGTTTTAATGTGGTTTGGGATGTGGTTCCAAAGTTAGTGAAGCTATATAACTACATTTTAGAAGGTGGACAAATTCCAACTTCATGGTATAGGACTATAATCGTTCTGCTGCCAAAATTGGGAAAGAATTTGGAAAAGGTGGAATCATACAGACCAATTTCTCTTATAAATCAGGATGCCAATATTTTCACAGCAATACTGGCTAATCGGTTAAATAGATTTATGGGGGAATATATAAATGTTGATCAAGTTGGTTTTTTAAAAGGAAGGCATATGGCTGATTTGACTAGGAGGGTGTTAGACTTAATTGACAATGTTAATCAGATGAAGGAAAAGGTGGGTTTATTATCTTTAGATATTTTTAAGGCATTTGATTTGCTACAATGGTCTTCGATTAAGGAAATAGTTAGAAATTATGGATTTGGGGATAGATTTAGAAGGGTAATTGACTTATTATATCAAAAAGGGAGTGCTAGGATTAGAGTAAATGAAGAGGTTACGGATGAGGTAAAGCTTGAGGCAGGCACTAGGCAGGGTTGTCCACTATCCCCTATTTTGTTTATTATGGCAATGGAAATTTTAGCTAAAAATATAAGGGAAGACTCAACTATGGAAGGGATATTGGGTAATAAAGTGAGCATGTATGCAGATGATACGTTGTTAATGGTGAAACATCCAGAGATGGTAATGGATAGGATTAAAGAGCAAATAGAGGAATTTGAGGTTATAACTGGATTGAGGATAAATTGGGATAAATCAGAAATGATGCTGTGTAATATGGGGGATGAGGAGAGGGAAAAGATGGCGGGGTTATCTAATATACAAATTAAAGAAAAGTTGAAATATTTGTGGATAACTATTTCAAACAGATTTGAAGAACTTAAAAGACTGAACTATGACAACTTGAAAGCAGAATTCAAGAACAAAATACAAAGTTTTCAGAAGTTGAAGTTGTCGTGGTTTGGGAGGATTGCAATTTGCAAAATGATGTTGTTGCCGAGGATTAATTTTCTATTTGATGCACTTGCAATCCAATTGAAGGAAAAGGAGATTAATGAGTTCCAAAAGATGTTTAATAATTTTTGTAATGGTGGCAAGAAATCCAGACTTTCAAAGAAACTCTGGTATCTGCCTCAGAAAGAAGGAGGTTTGGGAATGCCAAATTTGTTAGCGTACTATCGAGCATTTCAAATTAAGAACGTTGTGAAGATCTTGGCAAGAGAAAAAGTAATTTGGGAGGAAATAGAGATGAAAGATTATAAGAATATTGGTAAAATGATTTTTTTGGGAACTAAGGTTAAAATGATAAATACAAGCAAGACTTGATCCCAGATCTCTCTCCAATTTTGGAATTGGCTGATATGGTGTGTTTTCCAATAAAAATAGATAAAACAAAAAAGGAAATATTGGATAAAAACGAAGTTTTCCTGGTGAAGGAATGGTTAAGGGTTTGCGAAGATGAAACTAAGAAGAAAAAATATTTGAACAGTTAAAATTGGACTGGTTTCAGAAATTGAAGGTTGATAATTGGAATAAAAAATATAGAAGAGAACTAGGTATAGACAGAGAAAAGACCGAATTTGAAGAATTGGTTTTAAAGATTAGAAAAGGTGAGAAAAGTATCAAGGGTCTAGTAAGTAAACTTTATATTTTAACAAATAAGGGTAGTGATCCACAGGAAGATTTGAAATTGAAGTGGGAACAGGATTTGAATATAAAATTAGGAAATGATGAATGGAGAAATAAGTGGAAAAAGAGGATAATGAGAACAATGTCAGTAAGAATTAAGGAACATAACTATAAAATGTTGTGGCAATGGTACTTGACACCACTGAGGTTGCATCAGATTGATAATAAAAGGGATAATTTATGTTGGAGATGTAAAGAAACTGTTGGAACCTATGAACATATGTGGTGGAGTTGTAAACACATAAATGAATTCTGGAGAAGAATAGAAGGAGAGATAGGGGAAATAATGGGTAAGAAAATTAAGTTGGTGTCAGGTACCATTTTGCTAACAGACGTGGAAGGTATGTGTTTGAATAAGGTGGAAAAAGAGCTATTGGAAATAATGTTAACTACTGGCAGACAATGTATTGCTAGAAATTGGAAAAATGATGTAACAATACAGATGGGAGAGTGGTATAAGGAAATGTGGAATCTAGCATTGAATGACAAATTGACATGGGAGATAAAAGTAAAAAGGGATAAATTGAAGGAAAATAGATTTTGGAATATTTGGAAGCCGTTTGTAGATCACTCCCTTATGGGCAGGGATAGTTTTAGACTTGTACCATCTCAAAGTGGGTTTTGGAGATGATACAGACACTAAACTCTCTGGGGCAATGTAAATATTCACTGGGTGATTTGTAATTTGAAAAGAAAGAATTTGATGGTTGATAACAAATAACTGTAATATTGAAAGCTTTTATGAAGGTTATGGTTATAGTACTAACCTACAATGTGGATATCTAATTGTGTGTGTACCATGACAAATAATCAGTTTAACCACCATGTATGTGTTATTTTTCATGAGTTTTATGTAATATTGTTATGATGTATTGTTCTTTTTTTGTATGCTTGTTTTTTTCTTTTGAAAATAAATAAAAATTTATATTAAAAAAAAAAGATGGGTAAAGTCCAGAATGTCTTGGTTAAGTTCTCAAATGTTGGTGATAAATTGAAGGTGATGGCTCATATAAAACAAATGGGAACTGGTGTTCTAAAAATTGATGGAGAAGATGTGGAAGTTTATAATGATATTTCTATTGAGGAGTGAAATTGGAGATATAAAATGAAACCTGCAATGAAAATTGTTCGGGACCAAGGATTAACTATTATTGGAGGTATCCATTGCAGGTGAGGATTTTTTATGCAAAAAATGCATACAATTGAATGGACCCTCTGGAGTACTTTCGAATGATTGATTTAATTAGAGGAGGTACACAGGAATGGTCATCGTTGAGACAAGCATTGATGGAGACAGGGGCTATTGAGAGGACACAGAGTGAGGAAGAAACTGGAGGTGCAACAGAAGGGAAGAGTTTTGGGGAAATGAGTGTGGTCGAAGTAATGGAGTCTGATGAGGGATGAATATTTATAACTAATTAGTGATATGGAAAATTGGGTGAAACTAATATAGAGTGTGCTTGAGCATGTGGTGAATATTTAGGTCCATCTTCCATGTCCCCCCCCCTCTCTTTGGGAGTTTCTATTTTTTGCAGAGGCGGCTTTTTGGAAGAAAGGTAGAGGGGTGTAGAAGGATAGATTTTTAAATTTTTTTAGTTTTGATTGTAGTTTATTGTTTTATGAAGTTTGGGTTAACAGGTTTAGAATGTTTAGTTAAATGCACTGTCCATGAGGATCATGATAGAATTGAGAGATTTTATGAAAGAAAGTTTCCATGAAGGTTATTAATGTGAAAGGTACTGGCTCTCAAGTTAAACGCAAAAGATTGGAATCAGCTCTTAGAAAAGACCATCCAGATATAATCTTTTTGCAAGAAACACATCAAAAATTGGATGACACAAATAAATTGTTTTTAGGTTGGACACAGATTTATGAAAAAGCATATGGTACTTCAAAAGCAAGAGGGGTCGCAATATTAATTTTGACTAGATTAGGCTTTACTATGACAAAAAGTATTCCCAACTCAGAAGGTAGATTTCTGATTGTAAAAGGTATAATAGATGATGAAGAAATAACCCTTGTGAATATATATGCTCCAAATGAGCAACAAGATAAATTTTTAGATAAATTATATCGAATTTTGAAAAAAGAAAAGATGATAAAAATGGTAGTAGCGGGTGATTTCAATTTAATTAGGTCTAACATGGATTGTACTAATGTGGTAAGAGACAGAACAGGATCAAAAATGAAAATATTAGATAATTGGATCAAACTTTTAGGATTAAAGGATGCATGGAAAGAATTTAAAGGTTCAGAAAGAATTTATACATATTTTTTGCAAGTTCATAATTCATATTCTAGAATAGAATATTTTTTGTTACAGATAATATACTTAAGAATATAGAAGAAATAGATGTTGGAATTTTTAAAGAGTCAGATCACGCAAAATTTTTAATGCAATTGGGAGTTGGAATGACAGAAAGGAAGCAAAATAGTTGGAGGTATGATCCGAAAATGTTTAGTGATTCTAAAAATAAGGAAAATATAGAAATGATTTGGAATCAATTGCCAAATTTGGCAATGGAATGATACAGGTGAAGTGATGTACAATACAGTGTGGGATGCCATGAAGTTGGTTTTTAGAGGAGAATGTATTAAATTAAATAGTATAAGAAATAAACAATTAAAGGATAAATATGAGAAAATTGAAAAAGAAATTAAACAACTTCAGGAGGAACATATAAAAACAGGAAATAAAGAAATTCTCATAAATATACAGAGATTGAAAAAGGAGTTAATAGGTAAAGATATAGAAAAAGTTTAAAAAGCTTTGATATATTTAAAAAGAGAATATTTTGAATATAGTAATAAGAACTCAAAGTTATTAGCTAGAGCCATGAAAGAAAAGAGTATTAGAAGAGAAATTGGCATTTTGATAAACCAACAAGGAGTGAGGTGTAATAAAACAAAAGAGAAGGTGGAAATAATAAAAGGGTTTTATCAAGAGTTATACTCTGAGTAAAATATAAAAGTAGAATGGTTAAGGGAATATTTGGAAAATTAGAAGGGAATTAGAATCCATCCAGGTGAGGATAGATTTACTGTAGAATTTTATAAACAATTTAGAGAATTGGTAACTCTGAGACTTCTGAAGTTGTTTAATTATATATTAGATGGAGGACTATTACCAACTTCATGGTATAGATCAGTAATTGCTTTGATCCCTAAACTGGGAATAGATCCAGAGAAGATAGAATCATATAGGCCAATTTCATTGATAAATCAAGATGTTAAAATTTTTACCGCAATATTAGCAAATAGGTTAAATGAATTTATGAAGGAATATATGAACAAAGATCAAGCTGGGTTTTTGAAGGGTAGATATATGGCAGACCTGACAAGGAGAGTAGTGGATTTGGTGTATATAGCGGAGCAAAATAAGGAAAAGATTGGATTGTTATCCTTGGACATTTTTAAAGCTTTTGATTCTCTGCAGTGGATTACAATTAAAGAAAATATAAGAAACTTTGGGTTTGGTACGAAATTTATAAATTTAATTGATCAGTTATATCAGAAAGGTACAACTAGAGTAAAAGTTAATGTCTTTACAGAAGACATAAAATTAGAAGCTGGTACTAGACAAGGATGTCCACTATCACCGATACTATTTGTGATGGTCATGGAATTACTAGTGCCACTTATAAGAGAAGATCAAAAGATTCAGGGAATAGAAGGAATAAAAATTAGTTTATATGCAGATGATATGATGGTTATAATGAAAAATCCTGTGAAAACAATGGAGCGAATTCAGGTACATCTGAGGGAATTTGAGGAAATGACAGGATTAAAAGTGAACTGGATAAATCAGAGTTGATTTTTTGTAATGCAGGAGAAGAAGAGCAAAAAAAAGATAAAAGATACAATATATAAATCAAAAATAGTGAAATATTTAGGAATAAATATCACAAATAAAATTGAAGAACTTAAGAAATTGAATTATGATAAACAAAGAATGGAAATTAAAGAAAAAATAAAACAATACAGTAAGTTGAACCTGTCTTGGTTTGGTAAGGTTGCTTTATGTAAGATGAAGCTATTGCCCCAAAATAATTTTTTTGTTTGATGTTCTTCCAACTCAATTAAAGGAAAAAGATATAAAGAGTTTTCAGAGTATGTTAAACACCTTTTGTAATGGAGGGAAAAGACCAAGAATTACAAAAAGTTTATGGTATGTACCGCAAAAAGAAGGTGGTCTGGGTCTTCCAAATATTAAACATTATTATAGAGCATTTCAATTTAAAAAATATTGCAAAGATTATAGCAAAATCTAATGTTATCTGGGATGAGATAGAGATAAAAGAATTACAACAAAATGTTAACACAATTTTTTGGATAAGGAGATAAAGATAAAGACAAATAATCAATTGACAAAAGCAATGTTAGATGTTTGGAAAAATACTAAGGGGAAGCTTGCACCAGGAGTATCTCCGATAATGGACATGGAAGACATAAAAATGTTTCCTGTAAAAGTAGACAAAAGAATAAATGACATACTTTTGAGAAATGATGTGTTTCTGTTAAAAGATTGGATAAAAATATGTGACAAACTAGAACTAAGAGCTGAAGTGTTCAAACAGATGAAATTGAATTGGCTACAAGTAATCTTGGTAAATAAATGGGGGAAGAGATATAAAGATGAGCTTAGTTTACAGAGGGATAAAACAGAATTTGAAGAGATGATTTGTAAAATAAGAAAAGGAGAAATGGGGATAAAAGGACTAGTAAGCAAAATATATAAAATTTTAAATAAGGATGAAAACTCACAAAATGTTTTGAGAATGTTATGGGAGGAGGATTTAAATATAAAAATTCCTGAATTACATTGGAAAAATAAATGGAAGAGAAGAATTATGAAAAACCTTTCGATTAGATTAAAAGAACATAACTATAAAATATTATGGAGGTGGTACTTGACTCCAGTTAAAATACACCGAATGGATAATAGCAAAATGAGAAATTGTTGGAGATGTAAAAGCAATCTTAGAACATATGAGCACATGTGGTGGAGTTGTAAAGTAATAGATGCTTTTTGGAAATTAATTGAGAAAGAAATATCAGAGATTCTTAAAGTTGATTTTAAGCTGGAGTCCGGTATCGCCTTACTGACAGAATTGGATAATATAAATATGAATATAAACAAAAAAGAATAGTTATCCATAATGTTAATGGCTGCCAGATTATGTATTGCAAGAAAATGGAAAAGTGACCTAGTGTTGAAAATGGATGAATGGTACAAGGAAATGTGGGAAATTGCTTTGAATGATAAATTGACATGTGAACTGAATGTGAAGAAAGGTATTTTGAAAGAGAACAATTTTTGGGAAATATGGAGGCCATTTGTGGAATATGTCCTAATATGGGATAAAGAAGATAAACCAGTACCTCAGCATATGAGTTTCTGGAAGGATTAAATTAGAAATTTGATCCTCATGGCTTGTATATATCACTGGGTATCATTATTTTGTAATACAATAGAATGAACCTTATAAATCTTTTGGAATCTCAAATATATAATTAAAAATATAATCAAAAATAATGAAACATTGAAAAAAGTGGTTGATAAGTGATAGATAATTATGCAAAGATATAAGGTATGGGGTATAGTTTGTAAGAATGTATGATATATATAAGGTTCTAGAATTGATATTGTTTACAATGCTATTATAATAGAGTGTAAGTAATTCAATATATTAATTTATTTTGTATTATTATAATTTTGTTATTTTAAAATTAATATTTTTTAAAAAAAAGAACAAAGGGTTAATCCCTTTTTTTATTTCAGGATTGCAGTCTTTATCTACAGGGACTTTGGACCCAAGGGAGTGCTGTACTTTCCCTCCACCTATTCTCCAAGAACTGACAAGACCTGTTGTTCTTATCTTGGTTTTTGCTATTGAGTTTCAAGCCAGCTTTTGAACCTCTTCTTTACCCAGCCAGGAGATTTTTTTGGATGTTGTCCACCTTTTGCCATTGGGATGGTACTGTTTGTACTTTTTAGGTTATTGATGCGCGTACAGACTTCTCACGAGGCATGCAATGTGGATTCCGCGTGCCCAGTTGGCACGCATGGCCTCTGGCAGAGGTTAAGCCTAGCGAGCACGCTCCTGGCCCCTGGCCCTTGCCAGTAGAGAGAAATTAAGGGGGTGGATAAATGATAGGGTTTGATTCACCCAATTCCTTGACCTGAACAGTGGCTCTGCTGAGAGAGCAAATCTCTAACCTCTGTTACGTATTAGGCAATTACTCACTCTGAGTTAAGCTTAATCTCTGGTGCAAATAGAAGCCATATTTACCCTAGCCTAAGCCTCAGACAATGGTCAGTGTTTGTCTTAGTTAATTAACTGCCCCAAGAGAGGTTCTCAATTAACCCGGGTAAATGGGTGATGTAATTTTCTGTCAGATAACCATCCTACCATGCGCAGCCTTCTGCATAATATATACTGATGATTTTCCCTCAATAAATCACTGGTCTTCTCTCCATCTTGCCTCGTGTCGTTCCTTTGACCAGTCTCCTCCGGGATCCTAAGGGCCTCCTCATGGCCCCAATCCTACATCTGGTGACCCCGAGACGTGATCTACTCGAGAGTAAGCGACCCCTGAGCGGTCTACTCGTGAGTAAGCGATCAGCACAGCCAGGTTCTGCGCTTGAACCTTGTCCAATCATCCCGGAGGACAGAGCAGCAGCCCCAGTCGGAAAGCCATCCGATTGGGAAGACAGCTACATGGTGAGGCATTACAGAGAGGCTTCCTACAGCTTGCTCCCGACTTTCGCGGTGGCTTGCGCCAAAGGGAAAAACGCGTTCCGCTCAGGGCAGCTGTGAGCCCCTGACAGCGCAGTGGCCACCGAGGGCCCGTGGCTGCAGTCAACGCTCCGAGCTCTACCCAGAAGCGTCATCGCCAGAACCTATTGCCTGCCAAAGACGCGTCGACTCGTCCCGAGGAGGAATCTTCCGAGGACCCAATCGCAGGTAATATGGGGACCTGTCCTCAGCGTCAGCGTCCATCCGCTAGCCAAAGAACTCGTGAGGGAGAGTTCAGAATCCTGGCCAGGGTATTTAAGTTGCGTTTTCACAGCAGGGAGCTAGCGAGACTTTTGGTGTACCTAGGGGAACACTGCCTGCTTTACCCAGAAGTAGGTACGTTAACCCTTGAGCTCTGGGATCAGATAGGAGACTGCATTCAGCAACCCCCGAAAGCTCCAGAGAGCATAATTCGCACATGGAGCAAATGTAGGAAACTCTCAGCAGAGGTAGACCCAGTCCGGATAGAGACCCAGAAAACCCCAGTGCAGTCAGAACCATCAGCCCCAAGAAGTCTCTATCCGCCATTTCAGCTTAAGCAGGGCAGTGTAGGGAGCATTCCCTCAGTGACAGCTGCAGACGTCACTGAAGGAATTCATGGCATGAGAGGCCTTGGCGCTTCTCTGACAGTTAAAAGTTCCCTGCAAAGAAAGAACTCCATTCAGCGCAGGGGTGAGGAAGATCCATTCACGGGGAAATTGCCAGTGGCACAATTAGCTAGCGCCCAACTGCTGTGCTCAGCCTATCTGAAGGCAGACACACGTTCAGGCAGGGCTGCTCAGCGCCCACTGCTCACGGAAATCTGCACGGCCCCTGGCCACGCAGGGCTCCAGAGCAGACCCATTGCCACACTCAGGCGCAGAGCAGTGCCAAAACCCCAAGGCGCCTGCTTCCAGTGTGGTAAAATGAGACACCTTAGAAGAGAAAGCCAATCTAGACCAGGCAGATCTTCAAAAGATTGTCTTAATGCCAAATGGCCACCCTGGCATGCATTTGGCCCAGGCTAGAAAGGAGGCAGCCATCGCCCTGGCTATGCCAGAAGAACCATCCCAGCAACAGTACCCCAAGTTCCCCCAGCGCACAGGCAGAAGCTGCTGGTCTCACCTTGGGAGTAGCCCAGAGAAACTTGCCCCTAAGTAGAAGCACCCAGATGGTTGTAAAATAGCCAGCTGTGTATTAGCCATCTCCTCATGTGTAGTATAGAACGCTGCAGATCAGGGGAGGAATGTGCGAATGCGTAAATAAATGTGTGTATGTGTGGTGCACCACTGAATGTATGTCTGCAAGAACTGTGTATGATTGCAAAAGCCTTGTCTCTATGACCACAGTATGACTGGAAAAGTGTTCCTTGGGTGTAACTGCATGGTAATGTCACTGTGAAATATGTGTTAAACAATTTGCACTCTGCTCATGGGCAGGAACTATTTAAAGTTTGAGGAAGCATGATGAACAAAGCCCCTTGCCTTGCCTGCTTAGCAGCTTAAGCAGGAGAGGAGGGGGGGATCCTAACCTACAATAGGGCGGGGTGATTCCCCCTTCCTCCCTTGAGACTTTTCTTTGTCAAAGGATTAAGCCACTCTTGGAAACCGGTTCTGCAACTCTTACAGATTTTTCTTTTCAGAAGCGCGATCTGAAAAAAAAAATCACTTCTATGAGTTTTCCTCACTGTATCATAAGTGTTCCTGAAACCCCCATCTCTGTGTTTAAGGTTTTTTGAATGTCTCTTAGTGTCTGGAAGTCGTATCTCACTAGGAGTGAGAGAATTGCATTGTCTTCATGTGTGTATTGTGTTATCATCTTGTAACCTCGGTTCTCAACCTTTTAAAGTCAGGGGCCAAAGTTCCGGGGCCGCAGGCAGCTCTGGGGGTCCGGACAGTCATCCTGCCCTTCCTGCGCCACACAGCCCTTCTTGGCTTGGTGGGGGTAGTGGCAGGGCAACGTGGGCTCTGGCCCACTCGCCCACATCTGGCCGCAGGTTGAGAATCGTTCTAACTCTCCTTCATTCTCTTAGGAAAGATATTGCTCTGGTATTTTGACTTTAATCTGTGCAAAGTAACTCACTCATTGCACCCCTTTCACAGGAAAAAGCACGCAAACATTCTGGCGCTCTGTATATTCAGAAAATACTTACCCTTTTTGTAGGAACAAAATTCCTCTCCAGGCCTTAACCAATTTCTTTCTTTCTACAGCCTTAAATTGCTTCCTTTCACAGGCTCCAGAGTTACCTGACCTAATCTGATTTCGTTATGATAAGAGTTGTTGCATTCCCATTGTGCTAACTTCTGACTTGTCTTTCCTCCTTCCCTCCTTTCGCCAGTGGAACTCCCTGCTGGAAATGTTTAACTTGTGTGTCTTTTCATTTTTGTGTGTTATTTCCTTACAGCTGGCACGTCATAGTTGGCTTGTTTTTAATAAGTCTTAGTAGGTCATTTTAAGTATGGCACCTGGCCCACAGCACCCTCTCTAGTGTGCAGACACATTTTGCAAACTCCAGAGCACAGAGGAAGGATTAGTCCCTGAGCTCCCGAGCATGTGCAGAGTGCCACCCATTAGCCAGGACTGCCTAGGACCATTTTAAGAGTGCAGTCAGGTCACACCCTTCAATCAGATACAGGCATTTTTAGGCCACCCCTTCCCTTTTTGCTGCTAGTCTAAGCGCAGGCAAAAGGCTGAGCCACCATCTGGCACTCTTCTAAACGTGTGCACGCACGCCATGGGCGGATGTGCGCAGGGGGGCCTTCTTGAGAAATTTACCCAAGGGAAGCCTGGCGCTTCATGCGCCAAGGTTTGCCATAAGACCCCAGACTCGTCTCGCTTCAAATGCAGACAGTCACCTTGTGTGAATTTATGTCACTGGTTCCTCTTCAGGGGGCTAGGACAGTTTTCACTTATGGGGGTCGCACATATTAGGTTCTTACCTGGCAAGAGGACCAAGCTTGGCACATGCTCCTGACTCTTCCGCAAGCGGGCAGAGTTGGCAGCCGTGAACCTCGCCTTGCGCACCTTTGCCAAAGAACGCTTAAACAGAATTGCTGACAGCCAGTTTCCTAGGAATTTGCTTCACAGTCTACCGGGAGCATACATCACTCCCGCGATAGACAAAAATTTGCTAAGTTTGTTTCTCACTACTCCAATTCAGAATGCCAAGGCGCTCGCAAGGCAGTTCAACCTGCCACTTTCCCAAGCCCAAGGCCTAGTCCGTTCCTGTCTGCATTGTGCAGGGACACCGGGGGGGCCCTCGTGGGGGGTCAACCCACGAGGGACAGAGGCCATCCAGGTGTGACAAAGGGACGTCACACATCCCCACATTTTGGCAAATGGCAGTACCTGCACGTTTGCATTAATACAAACAAACAGAAAGGGGGGGAAACCACGTCCCATAGTTGCACAGCAATTGCTATCCTATAAGTGCAAAAACTAACTAACTCTTTCAGAATTTTTATCTCCCAAACAAGTCTCTTCCCCATGCAGGTCCCAGAGGCCAGAATCAGACCCGGACGATTGCAAAGAGCGGCACCAGTCACTGTCCTGGATGTCATCAGCTGTCCGTCTTCCTTTATGACTTACATCTCCAAAGACATTTCTATGAACATTTTGCACACTCAGTGCCACTTCTAAGGACTTTTCCAAACTCAAGGTGCACATGAAGCCCCACCAAGAAGGGAAGCCTCAAGAAGCAGCTGAATGTTTTTCATTGCTATTATTATCTGTAGTTGCTCTTTATTTATTCATGCCTTGTACAATGCTCCAGTTGGGATTTGCAAGGGACACTTGAATTTCTGTATGTTGTTAATAACGGCCAGCTCCCACCAAAGGAAGCCAGACCGGCCCATGTTTGCACCGGCCCATTGCTTGGAAAGATTGAGCACCCGGTAGCCAGTAATCCCCAGTTTATCTTCACACCTCCCCATAGGTGTTAGAAAAGACATTTGCACAATGCCAGAAGCTGCAGAGATAGCTTAGAATCAACCCAGGTCACAGTATCAATGACACATCTCATTATCTTGCCTTGCTACAGAAAGCAGTCTGAATTCAGACCCACAGCTCTGAAAAACCAGGCTGTAGTCAGTATATTCAGCGTGTCAGGCTTAGCCATAGGCAACGCTCGGAGAATTGGTCAATTGGCTTGCGGATTAGCAAAAGCCATCAACCACACCTCCTCAGCAATAGCGCTGCTCAACCAGGAGCAGGCAGAGCTTCACCATGCCATACTGGATAATCAAGCAGCTATCGATTATCCCCTATTGTTACATCATATGGGCTGCAAGTCTGTCCACAGCATGTGTTGCTTAAATCTCACAGACAATACCCACAAGATACAGAGCCAGCTCACAGACCTCCACACCCTAGTTAGGGACATCAAGGAGGATTCTTCATGGGGGTGGTAGGACTCCTTGTGGTCGTGGTTCCCATGGGGACGGCTTCAGACGACACTCAAAGTGATTGTGGGGGTGGTAATACTGGGCACAACAGTGTGTTGTTTCGTGCAATGTATTCCCTCACTGCTATCGAGATGTCCCCCATGGAGGGAACCCCGAAGCGTCATTCCCGCTCATCAGCTGGTACCCCTCTTGCGCAGAGTCGTCGGTCAGGTCCTTAAATAAAACAGAAAGGGGAGATGTGGATTCCGCGTGCCCAGTTGGCACGCATGGCCTCTGGCAGAGGTTAAACCTAGCGAGCACGCTCCTGGCCCCTGGCCCTTGCCAGTAGAGAGAAATTAAGGGGGGGGGGGTGGATAAATGATAGGGTTTGATTCACCCAATTCCTTGACCTGAACAGCGGCTCTGCTGAGAGAGCAAATCTCTAACCTCTGTTACGTATTAGGCAATTACTCACTCTGAGTTAAGCTTAATCTCTGGTGCAAATAGAAGCCATATTTACCCTAGCCTAAGCCTCAGACAATGGTCAGTGTTTGTCTTAGTTAATTAACTTCCCCAAGAGAGGTTCTCAATTAACCCGGGTAAATGGGTGATGTAATTTTCTGTCAGATAACCATCCTACCATGCGCAGCCTTCTGCATAATATATACTGATGATTTTCCCTCAATAAATCACTGGTCTTCTCTCCATCTTGCCTCGTGTCGTTCCTTTGACCAGTCTCCTCCGGGATCCTAAGGGCCTCCTCACGGCCCCAATCCTACAATGCAATATGTTTTTTTTGTTTCCATCTCCTTTGATCTGACATTCCTTTGTTTTCTCCATGATCTAATATGTGTTTGCAAGGTGGTCCCTTTTCCACCTGATTCCTTTGAATCCAGCCTGCACCCTGACAGGCCACTCCCTCAACAGGATTCAATTACAGTGATACTTGGTTCCACAAGTTTGGACTTTATACGGATTTGGACTTTGTATGAGGCATGCAAAATCCTAGCTACGATGCCTCATACAACGTCCAAATTCTTGCTGCGATGCCTCGTACAACATCATTTCCATAGAGATACATTGTAGTGTAACAGCACAGACTTCAGGGCAAAGTCAAGGAAACAGGAAACTGACAGAACTTTAAGAAATCATTGTCTAAAGGCTAAAAACATTACAAAAACATGTCAAACAACCCTGATTGTTCAAGAACCTGAAGAATGCTGCAAAAATCCCAGGAATGCTTCTAAAAATTCTGATGAAAAAATCCAAAAAAATCCAAAATCACGCTCAAAAACACTCCCAAACACTCTTTGCCTTATGCAAAACCCACAAGAGCAATGCACGCATGTGTCCTGTCTTTTATAATGCCCAAGCACAATGCAACCTGGGAAAAACTGAATGCCTCATACAAAGTCGCACGATTGTATGAGGCAACTTTTTCAAGGAATTAGGCGGTGTTGTATGAATCTGATGTTGTATGAAGCGGACTTTGTATGAGGTATTACTGTATATGACATTTGCTTTTTATGATAATCTAATGATTTTGTTTTTATTCACAGCATCTGCATGGCAAGTTCCATTTTTCATAATGCATACCTACACCCACCAAGGCTTCTTCCAGTTTCTGGTGAAAGGCAGCATCAAAGTTGATTAATTCATTTGTCCTATTCAAAGCCTTGGCCATCGTTTTTCTTTTTGCCTTGTCCTAGGCACAGGAGTTTCCCCCTTTCCAGGCATTCCAGCGCACTGAAAACAATGCCCACCTCAAGAGCCTTGCTCAAGAGCCATGGTACCCATTCTCCATTAAAGTTAAAAGGAAGGGGGAGATGGGTACGAGATTTTACCCATTGGATATTTTTCAAAACCTACCATCTACCAATTGAACATTTTTCAAAATTTCACGGCTCAACCTGGGCAAGGCCTGCCCCCCCCCCCCCAGCCAGGGAGCGGGATCACATTTTGCACTTTCTCCACAGATCCGCTGCATTGATTCCAGATCTGGCCCGCGCTTCCTTGGAGCATGCCCAGGACTGCCATATGCCAAGCAGCCACCTGATGCAGTACAGAGTTCTCATACAGCCTTTTCACGCATGATAGTTGCCCAACCTCTCATCTGTGTTCTATTGCTGATGTTTATGCACCCTTCTGCCAACACCAGCTACAGGGAAAGGACGATACACCTGAGAACTTTACAGCAGCCATTATAGTCCAGATCACCTATAATTCAATGCTCATTTTGCTCACCTTGGCATGCAGACTTTCCTTGGGGGAGGGGGTTATACATTCACCAGGAATCAACCTCAATATGTGGGTGCCACACTCATTATATGTTTGAGGTTCATGGCAAGGAAGCTGTTTTGTTTTATGAAAATCCTGTCACAGTCTCATCTTTCTCCTTTATGCCCACTTTGATCAACAAACCTTCAATTGTGGTTTCCCAGTTACAGTATCTTAATCAGCCCAATAGCCTGTTTGCCCAATCCCCCCACACCAGTTGAACGATGTTAGATGGAGATATATGAAATTCCACGCGTTTAGCAAGGGTATGTGTTATTGTTGCAGGAACAGGGGAACATGGAATCAGAAATGGGTGGATTGGTATAAAGCAATTGTATAGAGTTGGGAACTATTCTGGCTGCCCTGACAGATCTTGGCTGTGGGGAGGTGAGGAGTTTCACAGCACGATCGCTGTGGCTCATTGGCACGCCATAGTCATAAATCGTGGGTGATCATTCTCCTTACCTCATCTGTGTTTACGCCGTAACTTAGAGGCCCCAGCTTGGGCCTCTCACTCCAGGCCTTCTGGCCCTCTCCACTATGCCCAGGGATGGCATGCAGTCATTCAGCTAGCACGCAGCTTTCTGGCCAATTAGCAAAGTGAGCACGAGGCAGACATGCTGATATTTAGCCAATTAAGTAAACTTATGCTATCGTAGGTAACCAATAAGAATAGATTGCATACTCTTCTCTGGAATGTCTTTGTCTGTTATTCCTAATAAACTCCGACCGGGCGATCTTGCCCTGTTGCCTCTTCATGAATCAAGCCTCCGCTGTCTCCTTGATCCCAAAACACTACATCTGGTGACCCGCGTCGTGATTGCTGGATCCCAACTCCCCGACTCACCGGCTGGAATAGCCCCCTGGCGCGCCACAGCCTTTTTAGTCTCCCTCAGCTTTTGAGCTCCCAATTGTGAGTATGGGGGGAGAACTTTCTTCAGGGCAAAAGACCCATGCAAAAGAATTGCAGAGAATCATCAAGGAGAGCGGATGTCCAGACATCACGCTTAGTAGTCTAGAAGACTTCATTAAGGAAGTCAAATGCCAATGTCCTTGGTACCCAGAAATTGGATCACTCAAACGGAATGATTGGCAAAGAATTGGAACAATTTTATTGGAAGAACCGAGGGCAGCGGTTCATCATTTATTGATTTGGCACAGAGTTAATGAGGCAGTCAGGAAACTAGTACCAGCAGAGGCATCTCTGACCAATCCTCTGACTCATCCACCCGAGGACCCACCACCTCCTTATCCAAAAGTGCTGCCTGTTATTTTACCACCTACTGCACCATTGGTGCCGCCCGTCCCGAGCCTGGTTCTCCAGGCGCCGCCTGCCTACCCTGGCGCTGTGATGGGAAATGTTTGCTCCGCCATACATCGAGCCAAGAGCGATGGGGTTTTGTCCCTAGAGGAGGCAGAAGAGTGGCAAGGAGAGAGTCCTTCTGCTTTTCCCATTACGGTTGAGATGGGGGGTGCGTTAACATCTCAGCAGCAGGAGTTTTGTAAAGATCTCTCATATCATCTGAATAAGAATGGGCAAAGAGCAGAAACAAAAGAAGTGCAAGATTTTACTCCAAAGAATATTCTGTTGTCCCAGAGGCTTACTGTACCATTGCCACAGCTTTTGCCCCCAGCCAAGGGAGGGAGTCTGACTGCCCCTCCATCATATGAGAAACAACAGCATGAGCCCCCTGATGGAGATGGGGGTGGAAATGGAGATGGGACATTATATCCTGCCTTGCAGCAATCAAGCACTTTTAGCCCTACAAAAGACCTGTTCTCTGCTGCTTTAACTGCAGCTGTGCTGGATATGGAAACTGTTGCTGTATATCTAGTGAACAGAGAGGCTCTTGAAAATGGGACTGCTGCAATACTGCCTGCCAAGTCTAAAAAACAACTAGTGCCAGCTGATTGGGAACAAATGGTGGGGACCTCATCACAGATTGAAGCTATTAATGCATGCAAAGTGGCAGGAAGCAAGGAGTGTGATTCAAAGAGCAGCACAGGAGACCTCAGCTCACCCCTGAAGCAACCCTCATCACAAAAGCAGGAGAAGCTGAGTGGTAAATTTGATACGGATGGCCCAGAGGAGGAATGCAGAAAACCCAAGCCCAGAAAGGGGTCTTCTCACAAATACAAACTAACAGGTGCAGTTTGTCATCAAGTTGAGATTCAGATGCTGCAAATGAAAAAAGTCCAGAGGAAAAGGGGCGTGGATCCTTCCTCTATGGACAGCAGGCTTTTGCAAAAATACAAGGAGGGAGAAGACGTACGCCAGTTTTTGGCTGATTTTGAACTGCCCACCCCTCAAACAAAGAGATCCGAGTGGGCTGTTCCAAGTTTCAAGCATCAGGGTGGCCGGAGCATGAAGGAATGTGTGTTTGCCTGAAACGCTGAAGGGGGGCTGTCTAGTTGTCTTGTGAATTCAGTGAGAATTAATTTATGGCTTAATTTCAACCTTGCAATGCCAAGAACTGTGCTGGAGAGAAGATAGTGTTTAAGAAAGCTTCAATCAACATTTGGACTTTTAATTTGGACATTTTAATTGGACTAAAAAGTTTGTGTTGGACTCTAAAGTGAATTGGCTTTGTTTGCATTATAAAACCTGAAAACCTTTTTTAAGAAAAAAAATTGTCTACCTGCTCATGCTATGAGTGTGAAATGCTCTAATGATATTTCTACTGTATTTGATTTACCGTGCTATGCTGGTTTTAAGTTATTGAATGCCTCTTTCATTTACACCAGTGAGAGAAGAAGAAATGTAATGCCTTACTCATGTAATTGGGGAGTGAGAAATGCTTGCTAGAATGCTACAGAAACCTCCTTCACGTAAGGAAGAAAAGAAATGTTCATGTTTTGTTCATGCTTAAATGTTTTGCTTATTCTCTTGGGGAAAGACCTGTCTTTGCTTATGTTATATTTTGCCTTATGTAACTGCATATCTCAAGGTACCTCCA
The DNA here is from genome assembly GCA_035047305.1 of Bradypodion pumilum. Classification (NCBI taxonomy): domain Eukaryota; kingdom Metazoa; phylum Chordata; class Lepidosauria; order Squamata; family Chamaeleonidae; genus Bradypodion; species Bradypodion pumilum. The sequence goes on along the minus strand of JAWDJD010000001.1, from coordinate 265,594,168 downwards.
GAAGTACATGGAAGAGTTTTCAGTACCCTACACATGTAAATGGGTTTGTGATGCCCTGTCTCTCTATACTCCTATTGTAGCTGTTAGTAATGCTAGTAAATGTGCCAGGGTTGTGAACTGTACTCAACATAAGTCAAAGCCTCGCTGTTTCCAGCCCGGTTGCGGCCTTAATTGCGCCGGGAGAGAAACAGAGGACCTTCATTTTAACTTTCAGCATATTCTGTTGCCTTCTGGGTGGTTCTGGACCTGTGGGTCACGAACTTGGAACTATATTCCTGCTAACCTCTCTAAAACCACTTGTTGCCTTAGCCGTATGATTGTTGCTTTGCCCAACCGCACCACACTGGTCCGTCAGCGTCCCGCCCGCAAACGCATCGTCCAAGGTACTGCCGCTGAGGAGTTACCCTCTGATTGCGATAGCACTGTTAAGGTGCTTTCCCAGGCCGAGTACACATCTTTGGCCATCAGTCTTGTTGGCGTGCCTGGCCTGGCAGCCGGGAATGCAAGGCAGCTTGGAAAGCTTGCTTGTGCATTTGTGAAAGCCATTAATCACACTTCCCAAGCTATTAGCCTCCTGAACAGGGAGCAATTTCAGCTTCGCAACGCCATTTTAGATAACCGCGCCGCAATCGATTATTTGCTGATGCTGCATCATCAAGGTTGTGAGTCTGTGCATAATATGTGTTGCTTTAACTTATCTGATAATTCTAATAAGGTACAAAACCAATTGGATTCTTTAACCAAAATTGTTTCTGATATTAAGCAAAACCCTCTGCCTTCGTGGCGGAGCACTCTTTGGTCGTGGCTTCCCAACGGAGCTTGGGTACGGACCATCCTGCAGTATGGTTTAATTATTCTTGCCATTCTGATAACTGCCTGTTGCTTTATTCAATGCATACCTTCGTTGCTAGCCACCTGCCTGCAATGATTTCGCTTCCGGCCTCGTGCACGCAAGGACCAAATTTATTATGCTTATTAGCTTCTTAAAAACAGAAGGGGGAAGATGTGAGGAGTTTCACAGCACGATCGCTGTGGCTCATTGGCACGCCATGGTCATAAATTGTGGGTGATCATTCTCCTTACCTCATCTGTGTTTACGCCGTAACTTAGAGGCCCCAGCTTGGGCCTCTCACTCCAGGCCTTCTGGCCCTCCCCACTATGCCCAGGGATGGCACACAGTCATTCAGCTGTCTGTTATTCCTAATAAACTCCGACCGGGCGATCTTGCCCTGTTGCCTCTTCATGAATCAAGCCTCCGCTGTCTCCTTGATCCCAAAACACTACAGGGAGGATTTAATAGAGGTGGAGGAGCTTAGCCAACTAATTAAACAGCATAGAATTGCCTTGAATTATTGCTTGCTAAGCAGGGAGGTTTTTGCAGGGTGATCGGGAGGAAAGGATGTCAGTTAAAATTTCATGATCTCAATCGAACCATTGAGGATGAATTGGGTAGCCTTCAAAACATCCTGAATGACAACATACACACTGGTAATTTGTTATCATCTCTATGGGACATCCTGTGGTCTTGGCTGCCATTCTCACTATGGATCAGTAAATTGGTACAGTACTTAGTCATTGGTATAGCCATCTTAATCATTGGTTGCTGCTGCCTACAGTGTTTACCTTCTGTACTTTTGAGGTGCATACCTGCCCTCAAATCAAAAGTACCAAAGACCTCCTAGAGAGGAGCTGCCCCACTTGTAAAGGTACTACAGCAGTACGCCCCTAAATAAATGGAAAAGGGGAGATGAAGGCAAGCTTCTAAGTCTTTGCCCCCCGAAGTGCCCTTAACCTGCTCTTAGGAAATACCATTAGCACCTGCCCCCTGCCAGCTTCTGAAAGGGGGAGGCTGAGTTGTTTGCTCAACTCAGGGTCAGCCTACAGGCATGATCACAATACCCGTATGGGTGCCTCCCGGTAGAGGTTGATGCAAGTAACTCCTTATCAGGACCACCACACATTTCCCCATTCTTCAACTCCATATCAGCCCCTGACCATCTGGGTTGCCATCGCTGGCAGTTATTCAATATGCATCCTCAGATATCTTACACCCTATTTTGAACCTGTCTTCCTGTCTGTTTTGTGACAACTGTGCGACTGCGCTAGGCATGTACGAGTTGAGGTTTCTCAGTAATAAAAAGGGCTGTCTGCAATCTCTCAGTGTCGCCTCACCCCGATTCCTTGAACCGTGTTTGTGAGTCTCATCCTACATAAGAACCTCAGTGTTCAAGGCTATATATTTCAGACAGTACAAACCAAGAGACATATTTCTCATGTTACCTGATATCCATATAAGGGACATTATGCCCTGGCCAAAACTATGTTGCAGAGTTCTCAATTTCTGGTAAAAAAATTGCCTTTGATCAAGTCTATCTTTACTCATAGTTGCTTGAAATTTCAGACATTTGCATGCTTCTTTCTTTACGGCATGCTTTGCTAGGAACCAACCAAACAGATCAACAGCAACAAAACAATTGACACGAGCCATAAAGAGAGGGAAAGAATGCAGAGCAGAGAGAAGCAGGGCTCTCCTTGAATTCAGAGGCTGAAAAGGACTATAGATAGCCCAGCCTAGAAAGGTCCCTCCTATTCCCTCCATCTACAGGCAGCATGTGAGTTTATAAATAAAAGTCCAACAAACTATATAGTCCAGGTGCCTGGGATATTAGCATAGCACCATTCAAGATGCCAGTGATGGAAGGAAAAAGGTTTCCTTCTTTTCTTTAAGGCTATTGTCACAGTAGATAGATGGTTATAATCTGAGTCAGAGGGGGACTCCTGGATCAGGATGCTCATCTTGAATATAGTCAGACCTCTACATATGAATTTAATTCATTCCTCAAGGTTGGTTGTATCTCAAAAAATTATTATCTTGAACTTCCCATAGGAATGCATTGAATGCAGTTTCCCATAGGAATGCATTGAATTTCTTATCTCGAAAAAATCCTATTAAAAATTAATATCTTGAACCTGATTTTTTTCTGAGATATCTTGAGTTTTTCTTAAGTCATATCTCGAGGTCTGATTGTACCTGGAATAAAAGTGGACATGCTCAGATCTTTCACTGTATAACCTTGTATTTGAAAGTCTCATTGGATGAACAGCCATCTCTTCATACATCATTAAGAACAACTCCCACATCTAAAGAATGAAGTGTCCTTGAATAAGATGTGGTGACTCTGTGTTAATTCAGAAGCAAAGATATGATGGTTCTTCCCTTGAGTCTTCTGTTGGTCTCATATGGGAAAAATAAGATTGCTTTCACTTGCCTAAAGCAGTCCAAGGCATTCTCCTGCCTGAGACACAGGAGAAATTGGCACTCCTGTTTCACACATATAAGCCAACTGGATTGGCCATTAACTATTGCTACAACAATGTAGACAGGAAAGCTCTACCTGAGAGCAGCAGCCAAACACATGGGAGAGAAGACAAGATGCATGCCACACACAGTTCTGTTCTTCAGTATGTTGCTGTTGTCATGCATCCCACAGTATCAGCTATCATGTGACAACTGTCTCATTCTGTCTGATGGCAGGACTGGCATATGCATACAATCATGCTGAGAAAGAAATAAAGCCCACTGCCGCTGTCATTACAATGTTCAAAGAAACTGGTTCATCTTGAGAAATCTTTGCAGTTACAGAAATATCTATTGCTTGTTTGGTTTATCACTGGGCCTTCTGAGAGAAAAGTCAGACTTCATAGCCTTGGGCAAGCTGCACAGTCCCAGGACACTCGCAGAAGAAGGCTATAGTAAATCTTTTCTCCATCCTCTATACCAGTGTTTCCCAAGGCTCCATAGGGGGACTACAATTCACAGAAGTCTAAGTCAGTACATAGGGTGATCAGTGCTTTTGGGAACTGAAGTCCAAAAACCAAAGGTTGGGAAACACTGCTCTATACAGTGAAACCCCATATAATGATTTTAATTTCTTCTATGTATCTGTTCGCTATGCGATTTTGTCGTTGTACGATTTTTCCTGTGGACAATCATTTTTTTCGCTAAGCAGTTTTCCCATTGAAAATTTATTGTATGATTTTTTCCCTTAGGAAAAATTGTTATGTGGGGTGCGATTTTCTTTAAAAACCTATTTGTTATGCGATTGAGTCACTATAGGAGGCATTCAAGATACGAGGTTCCACTGTACTTTGAAAACACCAAGAATGGTCACTACACTCAGAACAGACTTGATGGCATGTAATTATTCGTTATTATGTGAGGAAAAAATATTGACATATGTACTCCTGACCTGTAATTCTTTCAGGATTGTTGAACCTCTGTTCTTGAGTGGAATGGTTCCTTGGTGTTCAGAGATAAAGTTTTAATGGATCTTTGGTGTAATATTTTCTACTCCTGAGATTCAATTTCCACCAAACCTTCTATATCTTCAACCTGCCATTGGACCTAGAAATCTAGAGACCTAATTTAAATTAATTTAAACTTACATTTTTGAGGCATCTCTCACATCTTTTAATCTTCTTTCACCTTCAGGTATGAATAAGCATGCTGGGTATTTGCCTATAAAATAGCACTGATCAAGACAAATTCAAATAATAATATTAATTTTTGATGGAAATCCAAATTACCTTTTTAAATATTCATTTGGATTATTTGAAAGAGGGGGAATTAATAGTTCACTTTCTTGGAAAGGACAAATTATGTTTGATCTAATAAAGGTGGGTCAGGTACCTTTGATCAAGGAACAGCAGCCTGTAAAATAGCACAGCCTTGCTGGTTTGTCCAGGTAATTTCAAGTAATTTAAATATTCTTTTAATTCAAAAGTCATACTTAATGGTACTGACTGAAAGTCCTCAATGGCTTGATAATATATTTGGGATATAGATTGGAAAAGAACTTTTAAATATGATTTTTTAGCACATATAATGCTTTGAAAACTTTCTTTCCTTTACAAATAAAAATGGCAGCATTTGACCCATATGATTTTAAATTTTACTGCTATTAAATGGAAGGACTTAAAAATTGTTCAGCGGAAGTCAGAAGAGCAGCTATCTGCCTTTCTGACACATTTCCCATGCACTCCACCCATATAGATTTCCACAATCTTAAGAAAATAAAAGAAGCAGCAAAAATGTGGTAGACCAGGAGCCCTTGTGCAGCAGTGGTTAAACTGCTCCCTGGAAGGTCAAATATTAAAGATGAAGCTAAAGTACTTTGGACATCAAATGAGAAGAGAGGATTCACTTGAGAAAGCCTTGATGCTGGGAAAAGTCAAGGGCAAAAGAAGAAGGTGGTGGCAGAGAATGAGATAGCTAGATGGTATTGCTGATGCAATATGCACAGAGCTGGGCGGGTTGAGGAGGATGGTGGAGGATAAGTGTGCCTGGTGTGCGATGCTCCATGGGGTTGCAAAGGGTCAGACTCAACTATGCGACTGAACAACAACAAAAACAACAACAAAGGCAAGACATGTTAAGTTAGATCCTGACGGGAATAAAGGATGACTCAGCTTTCTATCCTTCCAATGTCATACTGCTGACCCTCAATTTTAAGTTTTGTTTCAGTTATATTCAACTGAGGTTTCCCTCATTTTTTCTCTTTCCAGCTTTCCATCTCCTCTGATGTTTAGAAGATTTCTCAATTTCAATACACCCAAAAGCAAGCACCTGTCTCTTTTAAAAATATATATCCAAGTAACAGTAGAGCCAAGAGAAACCTATTGGCCAAAGCAAAGGCAAGACAAAGGGACAAATCAGAGGAAACAGGAAGGATGCTCAGCACATTAGATGGGCAGGAAAGGGGGAGGAGAAATACAGTGTTGTAAGGAACAATATTGCATAGGGACATGGAATGTAAGATCTATGAACCAAGGAAAGATGGAAGTGGTAAAAAAGGAAATGGAAAGAATAAGTATTGACATCTTGGGAATCAGTGAGCTAAAATGGACAGGTATGGGCAAATTCACGTCTGGAAACCATCATATCTACTACTGTGGACAAGAAAACCTCAGAAGAAATGGAGTGGCCATAATTGCAAATAAAAGAGTGAGAAAAGCAGTAATGCAATACAATCTCAAAAATGATAGAATGATGTCAGTCAGACTACAAGGCAAACCATTTAATATCACTGTAATCCAAATATATGCACCAACCACTAGTGCAGATGAAGCCGCAGTAGACCAGTTCTATAAGGACCTACAACTTCTTATAGAACAGACACCAAGAAACGACGTCCACATTATCTTAGGAGACTGGAATGCAAAAGTAGGAAATCAAAAAGTGGACGGAATAACAGGCAAGTTTGGTCTGGGAACACAAAACGAAGCAGGGCAAAGACCGATAGAGTTCTGCCAAGATAACACACTAGTCATAGCAAACACCCTTTTTCCAGCAACACAAGAGGAGACTCTACACATGGACATCACCAGATGGCCAACATCGAAACCAAATTGACTACATATTCTGCAGCCAAAGATGGAGAACCTCCATACAGTCAGCAAAAAAAAGACCTGGAGCGGACTGTGGCTCAAATCACAATCTACTGATCGCAAAATTCAAGCTCAGACTGAAGAAAATAGGGAAAACTAATAGGCTGGATAGATATGATCTAGACAAAATACCAAAGGAATACACGGTGGAGGTGAGGAACAGATTCAATGGTCTGGACCAGATAGACAGAGTACCAGAAGAATTATGGACAGAGATGAGTGACATTATGAAGGAGGCAGCAAGGAAAACTATACCAAAAGAAAAGAAGCGCAAAAAAGCAAAGTGGTTGTCGGATGAGGCTCTTAAAATAGCAGAGGAAAGAAGGAACAAAAAAGGCAAAGGAGAAAGGAAAAATACAATCACTTAAATAAAGAATTTCAAAGAAAAGCAAGGAGAGATAAGGAAAGTTACCTAAATGAACAGTGCAAAGAAATAGAGGAAAACAACACAAGAGGCAGGACTAGAGATCTCTTTTTAAAAATTGGGGAAGTCAAGGGAACGTTCAAAGCAAAAATGACCACGATAAAAGACAAAGATGGCAAGGAGTTAGCAGATGCAGAAGAGATAAAGAAAAGATGGAAAGAGTACACAGAGGAACTTTACAAAAAAAGACCTAAACACCCCGGATAATAACAATGAGGGGAAATTGAACTTGAACTAGACATCCTAGAGAGTGAAGTCAGAAAGGCCCTAAAAAGCACGGCAAATAACAAAGCTAGTGGAGATGATGGCATCCCAGTTGAATTCTTCAAAGCCCTAAAAGATGATGGAATTAAGCTACTACATTCAATATGCCAGCAGATTTGGAAAACAAAACAGTGGCCACAGGATTGGAAAAGATCAGTATACGTCCCAATCCCCAGAAAGGGCAATGCCAAAGAATGTTCAAATTATCGAACAATTGCGCTCATCCTACATGCTAGCAAAGTGATGTTCAAGATAATACAGAATAGACTGCAGCAGCATGTAGAAAGAGAACTACCAGAGGTGCAGGCTGGGTTCAGAAGAGGCAGGGGGACCAGAGTCCACATTGCCAACATATGTTGGATCATGGAGAAAACAAAGGAATACCAGAAACAAGCTTACTTCTGCTTCATTGACTACACCAAGGCCTTTGATTGTGTGGATCACAACAAAATGTGGCAAGTAATTAAAGAGATGGGAATACCAGAACACCTTATATGTCTCTGAGAAATCTGTACATGAGTCAAGAAGCAACAATTAGGACAGAGTATGGAATGACGGGGTGGTTTGGAATAGGAAAAGGAGTAAGACAAGGCTGCATTCTGTCACCCTGCTTATTCAACTTACGCACAGAGCACATAATGTGCAATGCAGGGATGGAGGAATCACAATATGGGATCAAAATTGCTGGGAGAAACATCAACAATTCGAGATATGCAGATGATACCTCCCTAATGGCAGAAAGTGAGGAAGACTTAAATAAGCTCCTGATGGGGTTGAAAGAAGAGAGTGCAAAAGCTGGCCTGAGACTCAGTATCAAGAAAACCAAGAGAATGAAAGTGTGGCGCCAAAATGGCCACCGCGCTCTTTGCGGGGGGCCCCCCACCCGGACTCAGACATCCGGGTGAGTTAGAGGGCGTGGCCACCCCTCTATAAAAGGGGTGGCCACGAGGCAGCCAAGCTGCCATTTTGGAAAAGCGACGGAGAGAAGTTTTTCCTTCCACCCCCTCCCTAGTGAACAGTGTGATATTTTGGTCGCTTCGGGGCCGGGTGGGAATTTTTGGTTGGAACCTACAATTGGCTTCCTGGTTCTGGCTTTTTCGCCCCATCCCACACTGTTGCTATGGTTTGATACAGGGGCTTTGCTATTCACTTTGGTCACATGGGCGGGTAGCACTGGTAAGGTAAATATTTATGACCCACAGGTATCCGGCAGGTTCGCAATTGACTGGCCAACACTAGAGAGGTACAAGTTTGTTAACGTTGACCGGTCAACGATGAACCAGGCAATGGGGTGATGGCAGGAGCTCTTCAGCATGCATCACCCCGTGATTTTACGGATACACGTCAGAGGGTGGGGTCAGTAGATAGTTTATTGACTACAGTCAACAATTTGTTTGTTGTAAACAGACAAATTGATACAAATGGATATATTGTAGCCAATTGCCATTGGCAATTTTGGGAGGAACCTTACCAGTGTTACTGCGGACTGCTTGCCTTAAGAATTATAATTGGCTGAGTACCAATTGAAATTTATAATTCGGACTAGGGCATGAATCAATAAATGTGGCCCAATGCCGTTATCCACATATACCGGTGTCTGAGTCCTTTTTTGGGGGGTGCGCCTGCAATGGCAACAGGCCATATCAGTCCCTGGAAAATAGATGGGGAAGAATTAGAAGCAGTAACAGATTTTACTTTCTTAGGATCCAAGATCTCTGCAGATGGAGATTGCAGCCATGAAATAAAAAGGCGACTGATTCTTGGGAGACAAGCCATGAAAAACCTGGGGATCATAGTGAAAAGTAGAGACATCTCACTGCAAACAAAGGTCCGCATAGCAAATGCGGACTAGAATATTTTGGGAGATTCATTCTGGTGTAACTGTAATTACATAAATTTGCGGCAGCAACATGCTAGTAATTAACAAGTGGTTTGTTACGTTCTTAGTCATGTTCTGAGTCAGGTAATTGGTACACAACCAGATACGGAAAAAACCCCAACTTGCTACGTGAGAGCAATTCAAGCCACAATGAACACCACTGCACTCATGGCAGCATGAATCTCCAGTGGCATTCAGGCCACAATTGTATAATCTGAAAATAATGGTAAATATTGAAATCATATAGCACCATAAAACTGATAAGGAGTAAGAGTTATCAAGCACACTAAAATGTATAATCTAATAAAAGCAATTTTTAAAAATCATAAATATAAAGAGTTAAAGCATTATTTAAAAATACTGTCAAATATTCTGTACAGCAGTCTAACAGAATCTCTATTTAAGAGAAAATAATAGAAAAGAAAGGAATTTAGTAACGAATGCTCAAGATGGTCCTCAGATGCTGAGGTAAGAATAGGAGCAATGTGATATAAGTGGACATGATTCTCTATGCAACTTGGCCCCAAACCATTTAGATCTTTAAAAGTCAATACCAGCACTTTAAACTGGACTGGGAAAGGCAAGCACAACTAGAATTTTAAAAAAGTACAATAGCTAGCATTTGTTCTAACCTCCTCACCCAACTAGTACTGACATTGCTGCATTTTGAGTCCTCTCTCAAGGCATTCTCATATGACAACTTCATCTGGTAACAGGTCACTAGTATATTAGTATCATTGGAAGCCAGCAGGAATGGAACTCTGCCCAACCTTTGTGATCACATAAACAAGAAGCACAAGGAACTCAATTTCATATTTAAAAGCCATTCTCCCTCAAATAGACTTACATAGACTTAGTACTTTCTCATAGTAAACAGCATATTGGGCAATGAGGCTACATAGGAATAATGTTTTACAGGTGGGTTTACTAGGGCCCCTCCCTCCTCCTTTCTCATCCAGGTTTAGGAAGGCAATGGTACAGTTGCTCCCCCAAGGAGAGAAGAACATATTTATGTTCCACCATTTCTCACCTCTGTTTCTTGCATGTTAGCTTGCTTTAATTTGTGCTTATAAGCTCAAGTCGCTAAGACGCTGACTGGGAAGCGGAAGGTCAGCAGTTTGATTCCCGAGTACTGCAGGATGGAAATGAACTCCCGTCTTCATCCCAGCTCCTGCCAACCTAGCAGTTCGAAAGCAAGAAATTGCAAGTAGATAAATAGGGACCACTTTGGTGGGAAGGTAACAGCGTTCCATGCGCTCCGGTGTCTAGTCATGCCTGCCACATGACCATGGAAACGTCTGCAGAAGCAGACAGCGCTGGCTCTTCGGCTTAGAAACAGAGATGAGCACTGCACCCTAGAGTCGGATACGACTGGCTTTCGAGCAAGGGAAACCTTTACCTTTACCTAAGGTAAATATGGGGAACAACCATGGGTTTCATTTACAAATCTGCTCTGACAGGCATCCTCAACATACAACCTGAGGGCTGGATCTGGCCCATGGCACCAAATCATCCAGCCCACACCCTGGCTCCAGCCGCTGCCTCTGCCCCAATCCTTGTCTCCTCCACTTGGTTTGGCATGTTCCTAACAGCATTTCATAGCAGGGTGGATGTTATAAGGATGTTGTAAAGCAAGTGGAGGAGACAAGGATTGAGGCAGCAGCAGAAGTGAAAATGGCCACAGGCATGTTTCCTTCACCATGCAATGCAGCTCCTCCAGGCCAGTAGCAGGGGAGTGGTGGTGGTGGGGGATGGGGGGGGTTGTGGGCGTGGTGGGCTTGGGGTTGTCACCACCACTGCCTTTGGCGGCAGAGGGGGACCATCAGTCCAGCCCCTTAACAGTCTGAGGAAGCATGACCTGGACCCCAGCTTTAAAAGGTTGAGGAACCCTGCCTTAAGCAGTCCCATTGCTGGCCAACTAATGTGCTATCAGTTTCTAATTATTTAGTTTGATGCTTGTTTATTTTCTACTAGCTGATTTGCCCGGCTTTGCCGGGGGCGTGTTGTATGTGTAGGTTTTCCAGGCCCTGATTCACCCCAACACACAGACTCTCTCTCTCTCTCTCTCTCTCTCTCTCTCTCTCTCTCTCTCTCTCACACACACACACACACACACACACACACACACACACACACACACACACACACACACACACACACACACACACACACACACACACACACACACACACACACCTTCAGGCACACACATCCACACACACACTAGTGACTGACCCAGAACTCACTGTCTCATGCATTTTCTTGCACACACACACAGACACACACTCTCGGACTCTCTCTGTCTCTCAGTCACAGCAGTGATGTACATTGAAAGTGTCTCGTTCCCGGGCTATAGAGGCTTACATGGAATGGGTTGTTCCATCCACATATGTTTTATAGATGTAAGTTTTCTCAGGAACTCCAGGACCTTTCCCTATCAGTCATTCATTCTCAACCAATCACAGTCCAACATGCAAATCAGCTCTCTCCAACAATCTATTTCCAGGCCTTGCTGTTAAACCAATCACAGTCCAACATGCAAATTAGTTCTTTCCAACATTCTATTTCCAGGCCTTGTTGTTAAACTGCTGTTTTTTTCTCCCAAGGCACCTTGGGAGTTGTAGTTCCAGTTCCTTTCCCCATTTTGTGGGGCGCAGGGCCCATCTCGGCCCCGGGACCCACATCTTGACCATCTCTCCTGCATCAGGTAAGTGTGTGCACAGTTTGGATGGGGACAGTTAAGGGGTGTGGAAGCCTTTCCAGGACCCACATGGGGACATTTCTCTTTTATAGGTATAGATATTGCCTTCCATAGAAATAATACAGTAATAATAGCACCAAGGGTGTTGTTATTTTCCCCTGTCTTGGTGCTATGTCATGGCAATTCATACCAGCAAAAAGGACGCATGGCGGCAAGCAATATGGCCACCGCGCACTTTGCCAGCCCCACCCATGAGAGCCGGGCACTTTGGCTGAGCAAGTGGGTGGAGCCGAGCTCCCCTTTAAAAGGGGAGGCTCCATGCGCCTTCACCGGCTTTTCAAACAAGATCATCTGGGCCAAGGGCACGTTTGGTTCCCTTTCCCCAGCCGATCTCTCTGGGCTCCGTCAGAGCAAATTTTGGCGGCAATCAGCGGCGGATTTACTCATTAGGGCATGGTGCCCTTGTTGGCCATGAGGGTCTCCACCTGAGCTGCCTTTTTGCCAGGCGTGGTGCAATGGAGGCCTTAGGCCCTTCGGCCTGACTAGGGCCTTGTGTGGGCCGCTTGCCTCTGGTGTGTGTGTGGGGGAGTACTCCCCCTCCACCGAACTCTGCGCCATGGCACTGAAGAAGAAGGCCTGCTCGGGTGGGCCTTTTTGGGCATGCCACACTGGGCCGCCAAGGTTGACACTGGCCCCCACAAGGTCTACGTCTGGCGCTAGGGCCCCAGCTCCTGGGCCTGAATCCGGACCTCCACCAAGTCGTAGGACTCAGATGAGGTCAGGACCCACAGCCCCCAATGGGGCCTCTGGGCAAAGCAGGGCCAGGTCTGAGCCTGCTCGGGCAGCGCCCGTCCCTGCTGCCACATCGGGGGCCTTCCCGGGCCCCTCTAGGGGGGCATGACAGCAAGCCTCGCAGGAGGCCTTGCATTTTGATACCGGGGCCCTTCTGGCCCGTATTGCGGCCTTGGAGCGGGCTGCAGACCTGGAACCCACATCACAAAGGCCTAACCAGGTGAACATGGACTTGCCCGGGTTCTCTGCACTACTCAATCAGAGAGTGCAACAACTGGAGGCCATGCAGCCCCCTTTGGTGCTCCAACCAACTAGGGCCACGCCGACCAGCCAGCCCACTTCCATCCAGGCAAATGGCTCCAGCATCGTGGACCCATCTGTAACTGGTCCAGTGGGCTCTAATTCGGCCGTGAGCTCTGACACTCCACACCAGCTGGAACCCCTGTTGGGGGCAGCTGGGGGGAGTGCATCTGGTGAGTATGGAGGTCAAGTTAGCTCACACTACACGAGTTCCTGGCCTTCAACCTCAGCGGCCCATTGGCCTTGGCCGCAGCAGTCGGCTACAGTCGCTCCACCGCACGTGGCCAGGTTTTCAACCCTGCAAGTTAGCCCTTGGAGGGTGCCATACCCACCGGTACCACCTGGGGTCCCACCAGCAGGACCCATTGTGCCGTATCCAATTTTGCCTTATGGTCTCCCGGTCAACACAGCCTATCATATGGTCCCTAGCTTGGCAATACCGACTGCTGGTGTCTCATTGCCACTTGGGGAATCACCTTTTGCCAGTGACCAGAGATAAGATCTGGTGCCATGAATACGTGGACTTATTTAGTCTTTTAAATAGGGAACCAACTAGGGAAGAGAAAAAGAGGGAGGACGACTGGGATAAGCAATTAGCCTGTCGTCGTAAACCTCCATGGACTTGGGCAAACTGGCTGCCGGCTTATTTGATTTACGCCACAGTGTCCATTAGGGCCCGCCCAGATCTGGAGATCCCGTTGATCCAATATCTGGACATTATATATAGGGCCTACGTAGATTTTCCGGGACAGTCATGGCTCGCTTATGATGAGGAGTTTTGTATGCGGGCCGCCTTCCACCCTGAAATGTGTTGGGATGAGCCCAACCAGCTGCTCTGGCTCCTTTACATGACGCCATCTCGCCCTGCCTCTGGCGATCATTACCATTGTGGCCGCGTCATACAGCGACCTGGTTCCACTCAGTCTCCCCGCCAGTCAAGCGGGGCAGGGGGTTCCAGCCCGCCTGCTGTGCTGGAATTTCTCATCCCCGGGGGGCTGTACACGGAAGCAGTGCAAATTTAAGCATGAGTGTTCCATCTGTGCTGGACCTCATTCGGCTACCACTTGCTTCTGATCCGGCGGGTCGTGAGGTAGAGGTCGTGGACAACAGGGCCTGGGTCATGCACCCTCAGACCCAGCAACAACTTCAAAAGGCCCCCTCCCCAATTCAAACTGAGGTCCTTCAGCGTTGGCTTCGCATCTACCCCAATGGGGCAGACACCGCCTACTTGTTAGCAGGGTTTTTGTTTGGCTTTTGCATTCCTTTCGTAGGTGCACGCGCACCACAGGATGCACCTAATTTACAATCATTGAGGGTTAGGGAGGATTTGGCAAGGGACAAGATTTTTAAGGCAGTGAGAGAAGGCCATGTTGCTGGCCCCTTTAGCGAGCCCCTTATCAGAATCTAAAGGTGTCCCCACTTAGCCTGGTACCCAAGAAGTCTTCAGGTTAATTTCGTCTTATACATCACCTGTCTTACCCGGATGACTCAACTGTCAACGATGCTATACCGGAGGAACTTTATTCCATCTGGTATACATCCATTGACCAAGCATTGCAGATGGTCCGTTCCTGTGGTAAGGGGGCACTGATAGCCAAGTGTGATATCAAATCCGCCTTCCGGCTCCTCCCTGTGCAACCAGATGACTTTGAGTTGCTAGGTTTTCGCTTTGAAGGGAAATATTTCGTGGATAAGGCTATGCCTTTTGGCTATTCAATATCTTTTTCAGCCTTTGAACATTTTAGTTCCTTCCTTCATTGGGCATTCGTTCACAGGTCCAGGGTTCAAAATGTGGCGCATTATCTGGACAATTGAGCTGGTGGCCAGGGGGGGCGGTGAGTCGTGGAAGACCTCCCCATGTGGCGGCTAGCACTGGTAAGGACAAAGTGGATGACTCCTAGGAATCCAGCAGGTATGCAGTTGATTGGTCATCTGAAGGACAAGGTAGAGGGAAAGTTGGGATGGCCAATCAAAGGTGGACCATGAACAAGGTGGACCATGAACAAGCAGCTCAAGACAGCCTACAAAACCTTTGAAAGTTCACCGGATCTACATCAGAAGCTGAGGTCATAAGTAGCTTCCTGACTGGGGTCAACAATTTGTTTAATTAAGTAAACAAATTGATACAATGTGGCTAATTTAGGAGTTGTAGTAGCAGCTAGTCCTTACCAGTGCTATTTCGGCCCGTTTGCCTTAACAGAGTTAAGAAAGCTATAAGTTAAATAAAGTGGACCAATTTTAAATCCATTACAAGTGTCCATCTCGTTATTGGGGAGTGGGTACGGCAAGGCTGGAACAGTCCCATGTTTGCCCTTACTGCCAGCAGTTCATTGGCTGAAAGGTTGGCAAGTCAGCAGTTCAAGACCCAAGTACTGCATGATGGAATGAGTACCCATCTCTGTCCCAGCTTCTGCCAACCTAGCAGTTTGGAAGCAAAAAATTGCAAGTAAATAAATAGGGACCACTTTGGTGGGAAAAAGATCTTGGGGACATGAAAGGAGCCTCAATTCAGGCATCCCCTGAGCAGAGTCCCTCTAGCAAAACTCCTTTCAACCCAGAAAGCACCTTTGTATGCTTCTGACATGATGCAAAAATTGGTCAGCAAGATATGATGGCAGAAAAAACTCCCACCTATGGTGGCTTCCATGGATAGATTTCATTTTCTTCCAGAAGACTTCCTTCCCTATTGCTGTAGAGAGGAGTACAGTGTCCAGTTGCACTTCCCAGGAGCTACAAAACTACACTCGTTTAAAAGAATAGGAGTCTTTCAGGGTGTTTTCTAAATCCATTGAATACAATAATTTCTTATCTGAAATTTTTATTATGCCTTTCTTTTATGAACATCAGCAGTATAATCTTATGGAATTACAAAAGTTTAAATTTTTGACTAGTTAATTAATATTGATTTTTGAACTTGTGTTATTTATTGCAAAGTGTTTTTAATATTTTTAGAATTATATTTGTTTTAAATTGAGCTACTGAATATATTCCTTCAATTTTAATGTTCAAGTAATTTGTAAATTGCAAGTTTTGAACTCTTAGTATTTTTATCACCATTAAAATGGCTACATAAAGGCAGATTTATGAAAATTTGATCAATGTATTATTTCAAATACAGTGGTATCTTGGTTAATGTAATTAATGCATTCTATGGGATGTTTCTTACAGAGAAAATTACTTTGACCAAATTTCCCATAGGAATGCATTGAATGCAGTTTCCCATAGGAATGCATTGAAAACCAAAAAAACATTAACCAAAATGCAGTTTCCCACAGGAATGGATTGTTAACCAATTAATCCATTCAAAAAAAAAATATGTAAACCAAGCCACTGTTTTCTATAGATTTACTTTTGTTATGCGATTTTCATATTAACTGAGCCATTTGTTAGCCGAGGTTCCACTGTAATACATTTGAGAGCTGTACATGTGGACATTCACAGATTGCTAATTCAGAAATCAAATAGACTATGTAACTGGAAGTAGAAGATGAAAAAGCTTTATTCTCTCTGCCAGAATAAGTCCAGAAGCAGATTGTGGTACTGATCATGAATAGCTAATATTCAACATTAGAATAAAGCTGAAAAAGAACACACAAGAACCACAGTGTCAAAATTTAAATAAAACAACATTCCTGATTAATGAAATGTTCATATAAAGAACAAATTTGCAATATTAAACTCAATTGACCATGAACCAGAAGAGCTATGGATTGAAACAGAGATTTTATTTGGGAAGAATGAAAAAATAAGAATTCTGGTAGTAACAAGGAAAGGAAAGGAAAGGTAAGGAAAAAACTAGATGGATGAAAGAAGAAACATTTAAAATTGCAAAAGAAAGGAGATCTCTTCCAGAAGATCCAAGGAATCAAAGGAAAATTTAAACCTAGGTTAGGAATGCAGAATATCCAGTAAGGAAACACACTATTTGACCAAAAGAATGTAAAGAGAAGGTGGAAAGAGTATAGAGAAGAGGCAAAAGGATGACAGACTCCTTTGAAGAAGAACCCTTTGATGAAAAACCTGAAGTTCTACAAAGTAAAGTGGAAGCTGGTCTGAAAGCATTGAGCAGAAATACATCAGATGGAGTAAATGAAATATTGAGAGAACTATTTCAGCCACAGGTACTGAATCATAAGTATCCTAACAAAAGTATGCCAACAACTATGGAAAACAAAACAATGGTCCACAGACTGGAAACGTTCAATATCAATTCCAATCTGCAAGAAAGGAGAGGCCAAGAAGTGCCGTAATTGTCCTGATGCATAATCTGTATTGTGGACAAGAAGCTACTATTAGGACAGAATATGGAGAGGAAGAATACTTTTCTATATGCAAAGGAGTTAGTCAAGGGGGCAATATGTCCCATCTTTTTAATCCTTATGCAGATCATATCACATGGAAAGTTGGACTAGGTTCAGATGAAGGAGGAGCGAAAATTTACAGAAGAATCATCAACAATTTAAGATATGCAGAAAGCAGCAATGGCTTGAAACAACTTTTAATGAAGTTCAAAGAAGAAAGTGCCAAAGTAGGAGTGCAGTTGAACAAGATGACAAAAACCATGACTATAGGAAAAATACACAACTTTAATGCTGACAGTGAAAATATTGAAATAGTGAAAGCTTTTGCATATCTTGCTCCAAACCAAATGGTGCCAAGAAATCAAAAGGAGACTTGGAAAAGCAGCAACGAAGGAATTAGAAAAGAACATCCATTGTATGGTATGTCACTGGGGACCAAAATCAAGATCATCCATATTCTTAAATTTCCAATTATCATGCAAATGATTTCTGGCCAGATTATCCTGCTATGGTAATAGACTATACTGCCAGCGACTCAATGCTGAATGTCAGTGGCAGTTAACTAATCTGACAACCCTGAGGACAAACGGCCTTGGGTGGTGAAGTCCACAGAGAAGGGTGATGGATTAAATGTTACTTGAATCCATCTTGATGTAGAGCAGCAGCTTCATTCATACTGGCCTGCTGCTGAGGAGGACTTTGCATGCCAAAAGGGCTTAGGACCAGAAAGTGACTTGCGGAACTGGATCAGTAGTATGGTGGTCATGCTGTGATGTGGAAGGCAGATGAAAGGCCACTGCATTATATTCTCAGGACAGTCTTCATGGCTGATTGCCATAAGGATCACCTATATTCATATTCAGATAAAGCAAAGAAGAAGATACACAGGTAAAAACTGGACAGTAAAGAAAGCTGATAGAGAAAAAATCAATTAGAAATAGGTTGCTGGAGAAGAGCTCTGCAGATGTGCTGGACTATCTGAAAAATGAACAAGTGGGTGCTAGAGCAAATCAAGCCAGAACTTTCTCTAGAGGCAAAAATGGTGAAGTTGACTACTTTGGGCACATCCTGAGAAGGCAAGACTCTTTGGAAAATACAGTAATGCTGGGAAAGGTTGAAGGTAGTAGGAAAAAAGGGTGCAGTACCATCAGTACGCGGATGACACTCAGTTGTACATTTTGGCCCGTGGTGATCCCAGTGATGCTATCAAAGTCCCGTCTGGGTGTCTGAAAGCTGTGGGGGTCTGGATGCCCCCCCGGCGCTGGCCATCCTGTGGCCTAGCCAGCGAGGCCAGGCCGCGGAAATGAAAGACACCCCCCGGGCCGCTGCCCTCCCTTTCTACGGGCCAGACATCAAGCCCGGCCTGCGGAAAAGAAAGACCTCCCCAGCCACTGCCTTCCCTTTCCATGGGCCCGGCATCGAGCCCGGCCTACAGAAAAGAAAGACCCCCCCTGGCCGCTGCCTTCCCTTTCCATGGGACAGGCATCAAGCCCAGCCTGTGGAAAAGAAAGAACCCCCTGGCTGCTGCCTTTCCTTTCCATGGGCCAGCCATCGAGCTTGGCCCACAGAAAAGAAAGACCCCCCAGCCACTGCCTTCCCTTTTCACGGGCCTGGCATTGAGCCCGGCCCGCGGAAAAAGAAAGACCCCATGGCCGCTGCCATCCCTTTCCACGGGCCTGGCATTGAGCCCGGCCCACGGAAAAAGAAAGACCCCACGGCCTTGGTGGCTGGCCTGTGGAAAGGGAAGGCAGCGGCCCACAGAAAAAAACCCACCCCAACGCCGCATGAAGCGGCGAGGGTATTTCCGTGGTCCAGCCCACAGAAATACCCCCACCCCAACACAAAACAACACACTCCAACAACAGTCAAAAATAATCAAAACCAAAATAAAAACAGAAAAAGTAAACACAAAACATCCAAAAACAAAATCCAAAAACAGTCAAAAATAATCAAAAGCAAAAATGAAAGACAGAAAAAGAAAACACAAAAACATCCAAAAACAGACAATAAAAACACACAACCCCCCCAAAACCCAAAACAACCCCCCCAAAAAAACAACAACAACAACCAGAGACCTTACCAGGAAAGTCTTCACTCCATGACGACCGGAACTAAACTGAGGAAAGAAAGCGATGACTTACCGGAAGAAGAAGCGACACCCAGAGGACAGTAGAGAAAAATTGTAGAGTACAAGAAAAGCTCACCAGCCACAAGAGTAAAAACATTCAAAAATATTCAAAATAATAAGATTAATTCCCAAATTACTAAAATAAGTTATCAAAACATTCAAAAATATTCACACTAATCACAAATAATTAAAAAAAGAAATAAGTTTTCACTCCAAAAAACAAAACAAAACATCTAAACTCAGTATAGAAACATTGATTTTTAAAAAACATATTCTTACACATTCCAAAAATTATTATCCAAGGTACAACTATTTAAAAAAATACAAATAGTAACACATTATTTGGTAAAATACAATAATTATAAAAAATATATCATCCTTTCCTCTTTTTAAAAACAAAAAACAAAAAAACAAAAATAAAAAAATCACAGTTTATAACAGCCTATGCATAAAAATAAAAATTTAAAAAACCACAATTAAAAACTAACCTCATTTGCAGAAACATAAAACAAAAACCTTCCAACACAATTTTAAACAGCCCGGCACCACCGGGCAAAATCTGCTAGTATAACATAAAATACATAATACACTAAAATGACTAAAATACATAATATGCAAACAACAAAGAAGAAAAAAGAAGCACAACCTATCCTAATACAATTTTTACAGCTATCTTTATATTTCATATGCGTTAAAAAACCCTTTAAAAATACGTTCGCTTAATTATGACATAGTAGTTATTCTCTAACCTATTCAAATACTCTACTTAAAAATCTTTATTCGTTAATACTACTAGATCATTTTCCCATTAAGCAAATTCATTACTATTTTGGATAAGAAGCACCAACAAAAAAGAAATTACACATAATTTACACCCAGTGTTAATTTACAATGCCCTGGAGAACTCGGAGTATCTCATTATTTTGCTTCCAAAAATTGCTTTGCTCAGGTACAGGTATGTTTCTTTCAGCACCCATAAGTGAGTGACCACAAAAGGCTTCCAAATATTCCAAAATCTATTCTCTTTCAAATTACCTTTTTTTTTCCTTTATCACCCAGGTTAATTTATCATTCAATGCTAAATTCCACATTTCCTTATACCATTCTTCAGTCTGTATAATTATATCATTTCCCCAATTTCTAGCAATACACTGTCTGCCCGGAAGCATTATTTCTAATAGTTCTTTCTCATTCTTGTTTAAATTAATACATTTCACATTTGTTAACATAGTGGTACTCGATCCCAGTTTGATTCTCTTGCCCATTATTTCACCAATCTCTTTTTCAATTCTTTTCCAAAAATCTTTTACCACAGTGCAACTCCACCACATGTGTTCATATGTTCCTATTGTATCTTTACATCTCCAACACAATTTATCCCTTTTATTATCAATTTGATGTAACCTCACTGGGGTCAGATACCACCTCCATAACATTTTATAATTGTGTTCCTTTATTCTAACCGACATAGTTCTCATTATCTTCTTTTTCCATTTCTTTCTCCATATATCTTTTCTATCTTTATATTCAAATCTTGCTCCCAACTTATTCTCAAATCCTCCTGTGGATCACCCTCCTTATTTAACAATGTATACAGTTTGCTAACTAAACCTTTAATATTTTTATCTCCCTTTCTAATTTTTAGGATCAAATTCTCAAATTCCATCTTTTCTCTTTCCAAATCATGTTCTCTCATATATTTGCTATTCCATTTATTAATCATCATTATTTGAAACCAATTTAACTTTAATTGTTCAAACAAATTTGTCCTTCTAACAATATCGCTACAGATCCATAACCAGTCTTTCAACAGGAAAATATCATTTTTATCCAATACTTCTTTTATTTCTTTATCTATCTTTATCGGGAAACTCACTATATCTGACAGTTCCAAAATCGGAGAGATATTTGGAGCCAAATCCTTCTTTACTTTTTTCCATACACTCATTAATCCTTTCATCATAGTATTTTTGATTACTACTTTTCCCACATTGCCTCCTAAAAAGACCATTTTACCTATATGTTTATAATCTTTCATCTCAATTTCCTCCCAAATTACTTTTTCCCTTACCAAGATCTTCACAACATTCTTAATTTGAAAAGTTCAATAATATACCACCAAATTCGGCATTCCTAATCCACCTTCTTTCTAAGGTAAATACCATAATTTTTGGGGTAATCTAGACTTTTTTCCACCATTACAAAAATCATTAATCAATTTTTGAAACGCCTTGATTTCCTTGTCTTTCAGATGAATTGCTAATGCATCAAATAAAAAGTTTATTCTAGGTAACAACATCATTTTACTAAGTGCAATTCTCCCAAACCATGACAGTTTCAGCTTTTGAAAACTTTGTATTCTAGATTTAATCTCTCAATCTTCAAACTGTCATAATTCAATCTTTTAAGATCTTCCAACCTGTTTGATATAATTATTCCCAAATATTTCAAGTTATCTTTAATTTGAATATTACCCGTTCCCTTTATCTTCTTCTGGTCCTCTTTCCCCATATTACACAGCAACATTTCCGATTTATCCCAATTTATCGTCAAACCAGTAATGTCCTCAAAATCCTTTAATTGTGCTCTAATTCAATTCATTACCTTCTCATGATATTTTGCAATTATCAGAGTATCATCAGCATACATACTTACTTTTATTTCCCAAAATCCCCTCTATTTTTCCATCCTCTCTTATAGCTTTTGCTAATATCTCCACTGCCATAATGAACAATATTGGGGATAACGGGCAACCCTGTCTCGTGCCAGCTTCTAATTTTATCTCATCAGTAACCTCGTCATTTACACTAACAGTGGCTGTTCCTTGCTGATATAATTGATCAATTATATTTCTAAAATTATCACCGAATCCATAGCATTTAATTATTTCCTTAATTGAAATCCATTGTAAAGAGTCAAATGCATTAAAAATATCAAAAGATATCAACCCCACTTTCTCTTTTGTTTGACTCACAATATCTATTAAATCTACAACTCTTCTGGTCAAATCTGCCATATGTCTCCCCTTCAAAAAAAAACACTTGATCTGCATTTATATAATTACCCATAAAATTATTCAAGCAATTGGCTAATATTGCTGTGAAGATCTTGGCATCTTGGTTTATCAATGAAATTGGTCTGTATGATTCCACTTTCTCCAGATTCTTTCCAGGTTTTGGCAAAAGTACAATTGTGGTCCTATACCATGAAGTCGGAATTTGCCCTCCGTCCAATATATAATTATATAGTTTTACCAACTTCAGTACCACTATATCCTTACATTCTTTATAAAAATCAGCAGGTAATCCATCTTCCCCAGGAGCTTTCCCCAACTTCAACCTCCTAATTACCTCTCTTACTTCCTTTTCTGTCACTTGTTCCTCCATTCTGTTTTTATGTTCCTGTTTTATTCCATTAATTATTTGTTTCTCTAATTGCCTTCTAATCTTTTCCACATCTATTTCTTTTCTTGCGTATAATGCTTGATAAAATACCTTGACTATTTTACATTTATCTTTAGACTTGTTACATCTTACCCTTTGTTTATTAAGCAAAACTCCAATTTCCCTTTTTTTCATCTTATCTTTTGCTGCTTTTGCTAATAGTTTTGAGTTTTTATTACTGTATTCAAAATACTCTCTATTTAAATAAATCAAATCTCTTTTCACCCTTTCTATATCTTTACCTACCAGTTCAGCCTTCACTCTTTGTAAATTAACAAGAAGCTTCTTATCCTTCAATCTTGAATGTTCCTCCTGCAGCTGCTTTATCTTTTTTTCAATTTTATCTTGTGAAAACTTATTTTTTTATCTATTACTTGCCAACTTAATACATTCCCCTCTAAAAACCGACTTCATGGTATCCCAGACCACATTGAAATTTACCTCACCATTACCATTCCATTGCCAATTTTCCTTCCAACTCTCTATAATTTGTTCTTTACACCTTTGGTTTTTAAATAGGTTAGTATCATATCTCCAACCCCTTCTTGGTCCACTTTCACTCTGTAATCTCATTTCCAACACCACCTTAGCATGGTCTGACTCCTTGAAAATTCCAACTTCAACCTCCTCTATGCTTTTAACCATGTTTTCAGTTACAAAAATATAGTCTATTCTTGAATATGAATTATGGACATGCGAAAAGTAGGAATATGCCCTTTCTAGCCCCTTTAATTCTCTCCAAGAATCTCTCAAATCTAAGGCAACCATCCAATTAGTTCAAAATCCTCCCTTTAATACCTATTCCACATCTTAATATGTTCGTACAATCCAAATTTGATCTTACTAAATTAAAATCACCAGCCACAATCATCTTTGTTATTTTTTCTTTTGCGATAATTTTGCACATTTTCTCTAAAAATTCAGCTTGATGTTCATTTGGGGCATATATATTCACCAAAATAATGTCCTCATCCTCTATTTTCCCTCTTACTATCAAATATCTGCCCTCCGGATCTGAAGTACTATTTGTTATCTCAAACCCCAATCTGGTTGAAATCAAAATTGCGACACCTCTTGCTTTTGATGTACCATATGCCTTTTCATAATGTTGCATCCATCCCAAATAGATTTTATTTGAATCTGATGATTTTTATTGTGTTTCCTGTAAAAAGACTATGTCCAGCCTGTCTTTCTTCAAAGCTGATTCTATCATCCTCCTCTTAATTAATGATCCTGTACCTTTTACATTCCACGTTAACACTTTAATAGCTCTCATAATTTACTTTGATCTCCTCCTCCCCCACTTCCGAGTTCTCCATTAGGCATGCAACCTGTTAACCCACAATAATTATAACAAAACTTAAAACAAAAAACACTCATTACCAATCTCCCCACTTTCTTCTTTACAAAAAAGAAATCACCTTTGTCTTCCAAAGAGGGGAGGGGGGGAACGTGTAAGATGTGCGTGATAGTTACCGCTCTAGCGCCTCTTCCCCATTTGAAAACAAAATTATATAATAAAAATCCTTAATTTCACTCCTTTCCACATTCACCTTCTAGCCTTTACTCAACCCTTCCTCCACCACAATCAATGATAATTCATCCTCTGCCCCATCTGTTTGCTCTCCACCAGCAGCACCACCCTCCTCTGCTCTGCCATACTCCCTTCTTATACCTCCCGACTCCAACAAATCTTTTCTTAATGCCACCCAATCATTTGAACCTGCATTGACCAGATCAGTTAAGCACCAATACTCCAATGCATCAGTCGCTTCATCAATTACATGCATTTTTCTATCATGAAAGTATCTTAACTGTTGTGGGAATTGCCAATTATACTTTATCCCTTTTTTCATCAAAAACTTTGTTACAGGTTTCAACTTATATCTCTATCCACATTCCTTAATAGAAATGTCATTATATACCTCCACATCGTTCCCATCAATTTTCAAAACACCAGAACCAGCCTGTTTTAAAAAGGCCATTACCTTCAACTTATCCCCCCAATTTGCAAATTTAACAAAACCATTTCTTTGGACAGCTTTTCCCTTTCTCGAACCCACTCTGTAAGCACTTGCTATATCCTCTTTAACAAAATCTTTTCCCATACTCAAATTGTTTAACCAATCAACAATGACATCCCTTAGGCGGTCCGGCATGTTTTCCATCATATGGCGAATCACAATATTCTCTTTTCTCATCAATTCTTCCATCACATCTATCTTTTTTTCATGCGCTCCCACTTTCATCTTAGTCTCCATCACCTCTTCCTGTATCTCTTTTATCTCCCCTTGCATCACTTTCACTTTGGTTTTGGATGGGGCTGTTTTCCCCCAGACAAACCCGGTGTACAACTTGGGGGTCCTCCTGGACTCACAGCTGCTGCTAGAAGAACAGGTGGCAGCCATGGCCAGGAGGGCTTTCGCACAGCTTCGATTAATTCACCAGTTGCGCCCATTCCTGGACAGGGACTCTCTGGTCATGGTCACTCATGCTCTGGTCACCTCCAGACTAGATGATTGTAATGCACTCTACATGGGCCTGCCCTTGGTGACCATTCGGAGGCTACAGCTGGTCCAGAATGCGGCGGCCCAGGTGGTGATGGGGTGTGGACGTTATGCCCATGCCTCACCACTGCTTCAGGAGCTGCACTGGTTACCAGTTTGCCTCTGGGTGCAATTCAAGGTGCTGGCTTTGACCATTAAAGCCCTACATGAAAGTGGGCCAGGCTACCTAAGAGACCACATCACCCTAAGGACGTCTGTCCATCCAACCAGGGCAGACCAGAGGGGCTCTCTTATTGTATCATCTGCTAGAGGGGCTCGCCTCTCTAGCACAAGGAGGAGGGCCTTCTCCGTGTCCACACCGGCACTCTGGAACCTCTTACCAACAGAGTTATGTCTCCAGATGGAATTGCTGCCTTTCAGAAAAGAACTTAAAACCTGGCTGGCAGGCCAAGTATGGGGTGCAGGTGGAGGGGTGACTTGCGTGGGGTGACTGGTATTGTGAAATTCCGCCCCCCCCTCGGTCCCTGCACCCTTTTTTTAGGGGAGGGTAGTTTTTAAGCAGTTTTTAATCATGTTTTATTATGATTGTGAACTGCCCTGAGTTGGCCTTGGCCAAGAGGGTGGTATAGAAATCAAATAAATAAATGAATGAATGAATGAATGAATAAAGAAATGAGACCAAATACAAGCTGAACCATCTCTCTAATGCTAGCGTGGCGCCAAAATGGCCGCCACGCTCTTTGCGCCCCCCCCCCACCGGACTTGGGCATCCGGGTAGTTAGGGGGGCGTGGCCAGCACCCTTTAAAAGGGGTGGCCATGAGGCAGCAGAGCTGCCATTTTGCGAAAGCGACGGAGAGGAGAAGTTTTCTCCGTCGCTCCCTCCACCCCCTTTTTCGCCTCTTTCCTACCTTCGTTTCAATAGGCTTGATTTTGCTAGCCTCTGCCTAGAGGTTTGATTCTTTTAGAAGCGACGGGGAGGAGGAATCTGCTCCGTCGCTTCCCCCTCTGTCAGCCTCTGTGCGAGGCTTCCTTTTACCTTGGCTTGCCTCTTTGCAAGAGGCTGGATTTCGCTCCTATTGGTTTCCTTTTTTGCCTGTAACCAGGCAGAACTGCTGGATAGCTCAGTGGTTTAGGAATCTGACTGCAAAGTCAGAGGCTGGGAGTTCGATTCCCCATGGTCTTTTCTTGCTCGGAGGGGGATCGTGGTGGCTCAAGTGGTTAAGACACGGAGTGTTAAGTGCTTGAGACGCTGACTGGGAAGTGGAAGGTCAGTGGTTTCACTTCCTGCGTACTGCAGGACAGAATGAGCTCCCGTTTTCAGCCCCAGGCCGGCCCTTCAGAGGATCCGGCCCTCGGCCCACGGGCCAGAACGATTGGGGTGAGGGCTTGGTGCTGGTTCACAGCACATTTTACCCCATTGGGGGCCAGAGTTTTGGGCATGGCCCGATTCTGGCCCAGGCTCTCAAATTAGGGCCTCCGGCCCATTACCTAGCGGGCCGTCCGACCCACCTATTTACTGTGTCTATCAGATAATGTTCCTGGTTGCTCTTGAGATTATCAACATGTGGCTCGTGGGCCAGATGTGGCCCACATGCCATTTTATGTGGTCTCCCACTGCCTCCACCCCGCTAGGAAGTGCCATGTGGTGGAGGAAGGGCAAAATTGCCATGCAACCCCCAAAGCTGTCTGAGGGTACACGACAGCTGGATCGAGCTTCCCGTGACACGCCGGCCTGTGCCCGCCGCTGTCTCGCAGCTCCCCGTTTGTCTGGAACTGCGGCTGGAGTGCGTTGGAGGTCGCCCCAGAGCTCGATTTCGGTCGCGAGCTCCGACACCCACAGTGGGCCGGAACCCCCAGTGGTGGCGGCTCACGGGGGTGCAACTCGTGAGTATACGGTTCAAGTTGAATGCACACACATCACAGTCCATTTCCAGCAGTGGGGGCTCAGTGCTCTTTGCCTCGCTTATTTGAGGCTGGGGGGCATCACTCGCCATCCTATCCCAGTGCCCCTTGGTTGCATTCTGGCACGAGGTTGGGGGTGGGGGTTTACGCTCCCGGGCCGGTACGTGGCGTCACAGGGGCTGTCTAGGTCCTGCTGTGTATGTTGGGCATTCATCAGGTACCGGCAATGGCATTGCCGACGACTGGTTATTCATGGCCCCCCAGTGATCACCTGCTCCAGATCATGAGGGAAAAGATCTGGTGGGGGGGAGTACCTCCCTATGAACTGAGATCCCAATAAGGATAGGAAGTACGGACAGGAGGATAGAGACATTGTGTGGTCCCGCCGTAGTGAGCCACCACGCACTGGGGTGTCCGTCCTCGGGACAGTGCTGAGCATCACGGGGGCTGTCTGGATCCTGCTGCGTAGGCCCTTTATGCAGAATGTGCAGTCCATGGCTTTGCCGATGGCTGGCTATTACTTGCCCCGGTTGATTATTGGCCGCCGGCCTTGAGGGGTAAGGGCTGGAGGGGGACATGTGGATATTCTCCCTTTTGAACTGCGAGCCCACTGGGGGGAGAGAGAAGGACAGGACGGCTGAGACAAAGAGATGTCCCATCGTTGTTAGCCACCTCGCACCTTGGGGCCAACTGGTTGTCGGCATACCTTGTACGTATTGTGGTATGCAGCAGGGCTTGGACTGTTCGGGCCATCCTGATGTCGATCGGATGGGCCCATGACGGTTGGCTCATGGTGAGGAAGGTGGACGAGGGTGGCTCTATATCATGAGGTGAGGTGGGATGAGTCCTGTCAGCAAGGGTGCTCGTGTACATCATTCCCACGGGACTGGTGCCTGGTGATTGCCACCATGGTGGTCATGCTGAGCAGCGGGCTGTGCAGACACTGGCTCCGCGCAAACTGGTCGAGTGGGGGGTTCCGGCCTGCCTACTGTGTCCGGCCTGCTCAGCTGACGATGGGTGTACTAAGCACCACGGTCATTACCGACTTAGTGCCCCCCTTTTTTGCGCTGGCCCTCACGCCGCCTCCGTGTGCCCGCAGGTTGGTGGGTTGCGGGGCAGAGGTGGGGGTCCGCAGGGGCGATCAGAGCTCCGTCTGAAGTGACTAACTTTGTCATAAGCCCCCCCCCCCCCGCCCCACTTATAGTCAGCCTGGAGGGATGTCACTCAGTTCATCCAAGACGGGATGGGGCGGGAGACCTGCTGGAGGGTTTTTCAATGGGGCTTTTGTATCCATTCAGGGATGTTGGGGGCCCCAGGATGCTACTAATCGGGTTCCCTTCCAGGGTAACGGGGAGGGGGCTCCATGGTCCTCAGTTACGAAAGTTGGGGGCCATGAGAGTAGCAGGGGCCCTTCTTGGAACCACCTTTCCTTAGTCGAAGGTATCCCCCATGAAGCTCATACTGAGCTAGAAAAAGGGTGAATGTAATATAATCCTTCATTCAGCTCACCCTGTGGGTGTTCCGTTCAGGGATGACCTTCCTGGTGACCGTGTTCGGTCAGGTACTCGTAGTTGCCTCGGCTACTATGGGTGGCGTGCTCACGCAATTCTGGTGCCGTTTTGGCACGGTGGGATATGCACTCGGCTTCCAGCCTTTTGCCAGTACACCCCTTGATTTAGACCTATCGGGTTTTTTAGGTTTGGGGGAATTTTAATTAGATAACGCCGATCCCTTTCTGAATGCGTTCATTCAGGTTCAGCACCCGACCGATGTGGGACTTTTACTCAGTGGGCATTGGCTCACAGGTTGGGGTCTCGGTCTCCAGCCCATTACCTCGACAACTTTTGGGTCCGGGGTTAAACGGGGCTTGGACACGTGTACGCGTCTCCTCATCACGATTCAGACACTCAGGTGGGAACTGGGTGTCCCCTTGGCGCCTGAATAGACCGAGGTCCCATGTTCTGGCATCACAATTTTACCTCGATGCTGTCACGCGGGCATCCAGGTTCACCGGTGATATGGTGGCTTGGATGTCCATGTGCGATTTTGGCATTGATTGCCAAACATCGAGTGTGCCCTTGGGGATTGTAGTTAATTCACTGCCCCCCCCTGATGGGTTTGCTCTGGCTCAAATTACTCCGGGGTTTGGATGGGTATCTTATGGGAGGTCAGACCTAGTGGTCTGCCTTAGGTATCTAGTACGGTCAGATACCTCCGGCTCCCGGGCTGATCGCCCTGCGATCTTACCTGCCTTGCGTTTTTTCCCATTTGGAGAGCACTGATGCTATGGTGCAAGGGGTGGGCCTACTCAGTGGTCCAATTTCGGTGTGACAATGCGGTAGTGGTGAACATTGTCGACACCCAGACATGCAAATCCCCCCAAGGTCATGACATTAGTCCGTCTACTCTCTGGAGAAGCCTACGCCTAATGTGCTGTTCTAGGCCAGACATGTTATGGGTATTTATAGTGACATTCTGCTGCTCTCCATTACCGCAGATCACCTGGTTCTGTGCCGTACTCTGGACGCAGAGGGATTCCACTTGCCACTTTTGGCTGAGGGTTGGACGTTTGGCAAGGAGAGGGGAACCGGACATGTCGTTGGCACCTCGCACGCGTAAGGCGTATCACTCTGCATTCAGGCATTGTGTTTGGGAGGGGTGGACACGGGAACGTGTCTGCCGCCCTTACGCGCGTCACCCCTGTTCCCAGAGTTTCTACCCACCTTGCACGAGGCTGGCATTGCTTATGTACAGATAGGTGTGAGGTGGCTCTTGGCCACGCAGCTACCACGGTAGCCGTTTTTGGAGCGCTCCGCATCAGTGAGTGGGTGCCAAAGTTGGTGCCAACAGTGTAAGGCGGATGTGTCTCGTAGAGCACTGGAACTCGAAGATGTCTCTGTCACACATGAGTGGGCTCGAGTGGGGATGCGGTCCTCATGGGTTATTCAGCACGGTGCAGGCAGTGGTGTATACTGCTACTAAGTTTTTGAGACATCTGTCCGGTTGGTGCCCTACCTGAATGTTCGACAGTGCCTGCTGCGCGCCCCAGCCTGTTTTCTGCCACCGGGTTGGGTCTACCCTTCCCTTAGTACAGTCCCTGAGGGTGACCGGTCCCGCGTTTCATGGTGTGGTGCCCGTTTTGGCACCATTTACTTAAGATAGGCGTCGCGTTGATCGCGGCTGCGTTTGGGGTACTCGGAGGTGGATAGGCGTCTACGCACAATTTCAAATATGTACGTCCCCTCACTGTTTGAGTACCTAGTTATGTCCTTCACCTTTTTCTCCTCTTTTACAGATCCTAGGGGTCTCAGCACACCGGTGGCAGGGGGTTGGTGGGCCGCAGCTATGTACACTGGGCGGCAGTATATGCTGCAGCGACAGAGAGTGGACCCCGGCTGGGCTGTGTGCATCCGCACGTCTGCTATGGTATGTGTGGCACATGGGGACGGGAACTGTGGCCATTCCTGCTGTCTGACAGGGATGCTGGACCGCCCGATGTTTTCAGGCGCCTCGGCGGCAGCGGTCTTATACGGATCACTACTGTTATTAAATTGTCGAGGGGCTGTGACCTGGCATTTTGTATCATGTATGGCTTACATATGGTCGTTATGGTCTAACATCGTGCCGAGACACCAATTTAGGGGAGACGCGGATCTCCCTAGTTCGGACTGTTCCGGCAGTCAGTGGACGGGGCTGTGGCTCCGGCCCGTGCTGAGCATGGCTGTGGGACGACCATTGGAGTCCGGATGATTGGCTTACAAACAAATTTTGCTGGTAGGCAGGAGAAGGGGTCCACCTGTCGGTCAGAGGTATGTACCTCGTTCTGGGTGTGATGCAAGCAGGCCTGGTGACTGAGCTGACAGTCTTGGGGGGGGGCGGTGAGTCATCATGATGCCTCCCCGTGTGGCGGGTAGCACTGGTAAGGTAAATATTTATGACCCACAGGTATCCGGCAGGTTCGCAATTGACTGGACAACACTAGATAGGCACAAGTTGGTTAATGTTGTCCGCTCAACGACAAACCTGGCAATGGGGTGATGGCACGAGCTAGGCAGCAGGCATCACCCCGTTATTTTACGGATACGCGTCAGAGGGTGGGGTCAGTAGTTAGTTTATTGACTACGGTCAACAATTTGTTTGTTGCCAACAAACAAATTGATACAAATGGATACATTGTAACCAATTGCCGTTGGCAATTTTGGGAGGTACCTTACCAGTGTTACTGCGGCCTGCTTGCCTTAAGAATTATAATTGGTTGTGTACCAATCGAAATTTATAATTCGGACTAGGGATGAATCAATAAATGTGGCCCAATGCCGTTATCCACTTTCACCAGTGTCTGAGTCCTTTTTTGGGGGGTGCGCCTGCAATGCAAGCGTGGCGCCAAAATGGCCGCCGCATTCTTTGCGCCCCCCCCCACCGGACTTGGGCATCCGGGTAGTTAGGGGGGCATGGCCAGCACCCTTTAAAAGGGGTGGCCACGAGGCAGCAGAGCTGCCATTTTGCGAAAGCGACGGAGAGGAGAAGTTTTTCCCTCCACCCCCTCCCTAGTTAACAGTGTGATATTTTGGTCGCTCCGGGGCCGGGTGGGAATTTTTGGCTGGAACCTACAATTGGCTCCTGGGTTCTGGCTTTTTTGCCCATCCCACACTGTTGCTATGGTTTGATACAGGGGTTTTATTGCTGTTGACTTTGGTCACATGGGCGGGTAGCACTGGTAAGGTAAATATTTATGACCCACAGGTATCCGGCAGGTTCGCAATTGACTGGACAACACTAGATAGGCACAAGTTGGTTAACGTTGTCCGGTCAACGACAAACCAGGCAATGGGGTGATGGCACGAGCTAGGCAGCAGGCATCACCCCGTTATTTTACGGATACGCGTCAGAGGGTGGGGTCAGTAGTTAGTTTATTGACTACGGTCAACAATTTGTTTGTTGCCAACAAACAAATTGATACAAATGGATACATTGTAACCAATTGCCGTTGGCAATTTTGGGAGGTACCTTACCAGTGTTACTGCGGCCTGCTTGCCTTAAGAATTATAATTGGTTGAGTACCAATCAAAATTTATAATTCGGACTAGGGCATGAATCAATAAATGTGGCCCAATGCCGTTATCCACTTTCACCAGTGTCTGAGTCCTTTTTTGGGGGGTGCACCTGCAAAGGAGACCACAGGCATGAGTTTACAAGAGCTGAGCAAGGCTGTTGAGAAGAGAACATTTTGGGGATCTCTCATTCATAAGGTTGGCATATGTCTGAGGCCACTTGATGCCACCTAACACTATTATTTCAAAAGTACTGGTAGTTGGCTCAGTAACTTAGGCTGTCTGTGGAGGCAGAGGTTGGAGTTTGATTCTGTGAGTGTCACAGAAGAGCCAGCCTGTGTAGCCTTCAGCATGTCACATCCTCCCCGGGTATACTCAGAAGAGAATGATAATGTACTTCAGGGTACTGTATACCTAGAAAACTGAAAAGGGACATCATGAGTAGGAACTGACTTGATGGCATATTTATTTAAATTATTATAAAAACCTCCATATAAAGCCTTAATCCTGCAGCCTGTGATGTTGCTACAGTGGTACTGTGTCTGGCCAGACATCCCACTACATTAATGGAGTAGAATGTACAACCAATGACTCAATGCTGAGGGTGGGCAGCAGCAACCTAATGGGACCAATGGCTATGGGTGGATGAGCCCCTTAATGTTGGGTGATGGTGCCCCTTGGTGGAGAAAATGCCAATGGAAACCATCATATTGGGCCCAACGGCAAAATGAGCAGAGGAGGAACCATTCTGATTCCCAACCATCATGGTGTTGGAAAAAGCTATGCCAGATAGACTGGCTGTGAAGATGCACTTTGTCAATATCCTCAAGGCTGTGGCAGTTCATTGCAATCCCAGTGACAAATCCTGCATGTCTCATTTCACTTGCTGCAGGAGATGGCTCTGTGATCATAGTCACTTCATGGCAAGCTGGGATCCACCTTAAACAAATTCACGGCAATGGCATTTTCCCTGTTTGTCATTTTTTTTCCATCCATCAACTGTGAAAAAAAATTCAGGAAAAAATGTATACTCTGACACGAGTAGCAGCTAACGAAGACTGTGTATAGCTAGGAAGTATGTCAAACAAAGAGAGCCTTCAGTAAATCGTGTCCTTGTAAGTGAATATGCCATGCCTCTATGCCAGGCCAAAGTGATTGCATGCACTGGCCCAAATAGGCAAAATTAATCGACATGAAATCGTTCTGTTACATGGTTGGGAAATGTTAATTCACCAAGAGCTCTGAGCTGCAGTCCAAAGGAATGTAGTTGCAATGTTATTATACACAAACTAGCACATACAAAATTTAGTCATGTTCACACCACAGTCACGCACATGCCAGTTTCATCTTTATTGCTGGAGCAAGAATCCTTTGTCATTTTTACCAGCATTCCTGACATTTGACTCACTACTTGGATGATGAGATTCTTCAGAGGACAGGAATAAATAACTGGTCTCTTTTAAGAACAAAGGCCGAAGTGAATATATTTAAAAGCTGCACTGTGTTTTGATGTTATTATAGCAATCAAAGTCATAAAATCATAGTACCCAAGCAATAAAGTACAGCATCAAAAGGAAAGCTGTCTGAAGGCAATGTGACAGCTCAACATTTCAGCCATATTTATAGATGAAATTTATTATATTACATATGTAAAAACACACAGCATCACACACAGCATATATATAATGAGTGAAAGTATTGTAAGATTACTCAGTATTTAAATGCCTGGTTTTGTTTTTACTTTTAAAAAAAGAAACAGTACAAAAATTAATAATGTTGGATTAGCTTGCTACATTGATGGCATGTTTCAGTTTAGTATCTACTCTACAATGCTGGCAGAAGAAAGGAGAACTAGAAAGACCAGCCCAGGGCAAAAGAGCAGATGAAGCTGGTCAGAATGATAACATTTGCATATTTATGGTGCGTACTTTTACTATAAAATGACATTTATTTTACATTATAATGGTAACATTTTAAAAAGATGGATTAAATTCAAGAAATCTCTCAGGGAAGAAAAGCAAAAAGTGAGTAGTGGAGAACAAGAAAGAACAGTTTCGTCATTGCATGTAGGGGAATGGGTTATTCTTTGTCTTGTTTTGACCAGGTGACAACTGTGGCAGGTAGATGATACAGTTCATCAATGGTTGCTTCACTTTAGGATCAATAGATAAAACAGGAGTTCCATTGGGAGAAAAAATGTAGTGATTTACACATGCATCATTATGTCTGAACAGCCTACTAAACCTGGTAGAAGTTCTTTCTGAATAAACACTCATTTCATGAGGTTAGACACCTGCGTGTCTTAATATATTCTGGGTGATTCCTAACTGACCCTATTCTGTAGCCTAGAAAAGATGTGTTTTTGGATAACAAATCCCTGAATTCTGGCATTTGTAATCCAAAAAGTGACATTTCCTATTGTTCCTTCCAACACAGTGGCTATAGACTAAATTAAAGAACTATTCCCATCTAGAGTTCATAATAATAATAATAATAATAATAATAATAATAATAATAATAATAATAATAATAATAATAATAATAATAATAATAATAATAATAATAATAATAATAATAATAATAATAATAATAATAATAATAATAATAATAATAATAATAATAATTTCATGTCAAAGATTACTTTGGGTTGAAAGGATTTTTGCTGGAGAATCTCCACTCAGGGGATGCTCAAATGAGGCTCCTTTCATGTTCCTGTGCAGCACTTGGGTATAAAAACTGACCTTCCAGCTCAGCTTCTTAACCACCAGGGGAGCTGCCTCTAGAGTGAATCAATGATTTATTGTTCAGTAATTGATTCAATTATTGTTCTTTAGTTTTAATTATTAATTGGATTTAGCCCTAAATATCTAGAAAAGGACATTCTGTATTGAAAATATGGAAGAAATATGACATGGGGATATAGTAAAACCCTGGATATCAACTGAATTTGATAACACTAAAATTGGATAATGATGTAAAGTTTTGAAAAAATTGTTGCACAGGATAACACCATTTTAGTGTTATCCGATGCATTGTGTTTGATCTCCTACCTTTTCACACTGTTTGGGGACAAAATCACCATTGTTGGATGCATGTTTCTGGCTCTCCGCCTCCCCTGCAGCCTCTGGGAGGCTGGGAAGACCATTTTTTGTGCTATTCCCACCTTCCTAGGACATCCCTCGGCCACACAAGAGCTGAAAAAGGTTGTGGCCATCATTTTGGTTTTTAAACAAAGGTCCTCCCACCCTCCCAGAGGCTGCAGGAGGGTGAGAGAGCTGGAAACATGAACCCAACAATGGTGATTTTTTTGTCCCCAAACAGCATGAAAAGGTAGGAGATCACGTTGTCCTTTTTGTGGGGGTGAGCAGCCGGGCTGTTTTTTAGTGTTATCCAATGCATGAATTGGAAAACGCTAAAAATTGGATAACGCTAAGACTTGTGGAACTAAGTTTTGGCATTATCTGTGGTATTACTGTACTTCCATTTGAATCCAACTGTATTAAGATGGTTTTGTTTTAAATAAACATTCAACTCTTCATTTAATTTTTAAAAAAGAGTTAATAACAAGTATTACTCACAAAAAGTAGCCTTTGCAAAATATCACCATTATCATCTGACAAAACCAGTTTTGGTTCATATAAAATTTTATCACAGTAAACCAATTAGTCATTTTTTCACCACAAATGTCCTTGTGAATGTGTTTGTTGTAGCAAATTAATATTACTGTTGTTCTGTAGTTGTAATAATAGTCTCATTCAGGCATCCTCTGAGCGGATCTCCTCCAGCAAAAATCCTTTCAACCCAGAATAATTTCTGACACAAAATTATTATTATGTAGTTTATATTTTCAAAAGGAGACAGGTGCTGAATCCAGTGCAAATCCACAGTTTCTGAGAAGCTTTGGCCTGCCCTGTTAAGGCAGAAATTCAATTTTTTGAGAAACCCCAGAACTGGTGAAGGATGAAGAAAATATGAATCTGAGGAGAAATTAGGGAATGACAATGACAAGAAGTCCTGCAACACACGGAAAATGGGCACAACTTTCAGGAGAGCATCACCTGTATTT
This sequence comes from Bradypodion pumilum, assembly GCA_035047305.1. Taxonomy (NCBI): domain Eukaryota; kingdom Metazoa; phylum Chordata; class Lepidosauria; order Squamata; family Chamaeleonidae; genus Bradypodion; species Bradypodion pumilum. The sequence continues at coordinate 265,557,962 of JAWDJD010000001.1, read as the reverse complement.
TTAGAACCCTTCTTTGTTACCAAGACAACTTAAAAACTGATTTTTTTCAAATGCTGAAGAAAATAAAGATAGAAGAATATGTCCATTTTAGTTTCTCTTGGTATCTCATTTCTCTAGTCATATAGGTTTTTCTCATTCTGTTTCCATATCAATTTATGATTTTTAAAATAAAGTCTGCACCAATTATTTGCATATTTTCATCAACTCTAGTATATTTCTGACCACTTCATAATATGCACATTTTTGTACACTTTTGAAGATGTGAGAACTGTGCTACAAAATGCTGACAATATCCCTTGTGTATTTGCACTTCTTATATTCCTATTCACACACTTATTTGGGATGTAAAAATTCTTCTTCACAGAAGAAAGTGAGTGGAACAGTTTATTTCTATTCAATTGTTTCCAAAAGTAATCCAACTCACGACTGCTCAGATATTTACTGCCACAGGCTGAAATTTGATTGCTCATGTGTTGTAATGCTCCATGGGAGTTGAGGTGCTGAACTCAAGGAAGGCACGCGAGACTGAAGTATGATGGTAAAAGCCAGCCCCGAATTCTCGGATAGACTGTATTTATTGACTACAATCGGGAGCTATCACGTATACCCCTCGTGCAACCCCCGTGACAGAAAGCTGCTACGTGGCACTTGGCCTGCGTGCCCAGGTTAGCCATAAGCATACTAATCAGCAGATTGTGGCGAGACTTATTGTTCCTGCCTTATCTCAAGCTAGAAGACTGTGTACCTATGCATAGCTATTTGGTCTAGCTGTGGTTAGTGTCTGCTCAGCCTTATACGCGGACGTGAACCAGACACTGTATGCTGTTTATGAGACCTTGGGTCTCTTACCTCCTGACACTTGTCCTACTGTTGTCAAAGGCCCCAGCCATGGAAAACATGGAGTCACTAATGCTCCCTACTGCTATAAGCCCGTACCCAATTTCCTTTCCGGTAAAGTCCGGTTGGTCTTTGAGGCGGTGTTCTTGCCGAATGAACCCATCGGGAAAGGTAGCTGTCCAATTAGTGACCCCGGCAAACCACACTCATGGTAGAACATGCAAGTAGGGTAGGCCCACTAAATTAGTGGAGATTTGTTGGGTCAGTTCCTGCATAGGTTCCACTGATTCAATGGGCCTTCTCTAGTTGTGACTTAGTCTGCTAAGCAACAGGATTTCAGCTACTGAATTTCACAAGCTTTCCTATTCAGGTAGTGTTGTGTCCAAACATTTAATTACATATATTGCTTAAAGTTGTGTTCACCATTAAGTCTTTGCTGTAATCACACCCTTTCTGTTCATATGTTTTCATTTTACCTCATTGGTTCGCACAGGTTTCCCGCGTTAAGTCCGGGCAAATATATCACTGTAACTGCCATTCTGTCTGTATATAAATTGCTACCTCATCCTGTTTTCCCTAGTCTGAATTGTTCCGAATTAGTCCGAACTGAGCTATAATAAATGACTTGTGGTTAACCCTCGATCTGCTGTCACGTTGCAATTAATGCTTGGACTCAACAAGTGGTAGATATAACGACTAATCCTAAGTGTCTTTCAGGCATGTGGAAGCATGCTTGTTTCAGACACATTTCATTGCACACAGAAAGAAAACCTGAAATTGCAATTTGCCTGCAGAAACTGTACAATCATAATACTGCTGTCCTGCATAAAGCAAAAGCAAAAACAAACTCTAATAATGTTTTGTCCATTACCTTAGTCTAAATCAGACACAAATCTCAAAAGCAGGACTTTATAACTTAAATTTCTAAAAATCCAATAAACTCACCAAGATGTAAAAGGATTCTTATTTGTGTTCCTTGCCTCACAATGAAATTCATTATGGGCAGCAGAATGTTAAGCCTATGAATGATGCTGAGAAATAAATACAAATCTACCAGGTGAGTACTGTTGGAGTAATTTGGCCCAAGGTGTTCATAGATTAATCTGGTTGTAATTCTCAGGGCAGTTTTAAAGCAAATACAGTACTGTACTTCAAAATGACAGATATAATGAGATGAACCCCTGATTATTGTTTGTGTGACTTCAATACTTCTTTGACTTTAAAAATCAGCACTACCTCTACACAACAAAATACTAGGCTGTTTGAGATGAAGCTCTGTTGCTATAAATGTAGAGTTGACTTAGTCTGCAATTAATTGACAATGAAGCATCGACAGCTTTTCACAATTAGTTCAGTCATTGTTTCAGAAAATTACTGGCAATTAAGAATCCTCACTCCTTTCTGGTGACAGTGAAGCCCAGATATCTATGACAGGTCATCAGTTTCAGAATAAAACATGGTCAGGAGCTAGCTAATATGAGGCTACAAAATGCTTATTTGAACAACCTGGTTTTTAAAATTAGCAATCTCACATTAAATTGAGTTTAATAAATAATTCATAAGGAACGAAAATCAAAACCAATTTGCTCTGGTTAGTGAAAGGCAGCAGTTTTAAGAGACATGGCACAACTATGTCATGTTTAAGAGACATGGCACAACCTCAACAAGAAATAAAAAGGGCAATGGGTGTCTGAGATACAATGCAGCACAGAGGAAGCTAAAAGCCCATTAAGCACAACTACAGGCTAATAGGTGCTTTTCTTAAATAAGACATTGCCTTTTGACTGGCTTCCCAGTTTATTAATAGCCTTAAAGCAGACTGAAATTGTGAGCCAAAAAATGCATTACTGATTGCATGTCATCATAGGTGCCAAGTATTTTTATACAGAAGAGTCCGAGGCAGAGGGACACTTTTGCCTCTGATAACATTAGCCTTACAAAAGACAAGCATGTATTTTAAAAAAATAATTAAAAAACAAAGTAATTTAAAAAACAAAGCTGACTGTTATGCAAATTATAGCAAGTGGGAAGTATTCTTGTTGTGATAATCATACACAATAAGCACTCAAGGAACTTGGTTTTTTAATGACTTCATTCCTTTCTCCTAACATAGGGATCCAATGTAGCTCACAAATAGTTAAAAACAAGCTCAGTTAAAAGCATACTATATCATGCATATTACAGAATAAACAAATCAAAAACAAAAACATTGTAGCACTTTAAAGACCAATTGCTGTCTTTTAATGTTAACTTTCATGGATCAAGTCCAATGTTCATCAGACATTTGTGGTATCAATTTATATACATCAGGTACAGAGCGATTGGTTAGCATAACAGGTAAGTATACAAATCAATATGGCTTTTTACAAATGGTAATAGCAGAAGATCTATGGCAGTTATTTGGATTAGTTGTCCTGAATTTTTGTCCTGTTGAAATCCAAACAGTAGGAGGATACAAGACAAAAACTTGGCATTAATATTTGGTAATAAGTTTAACCTTCAGCATCTATTGACAATTGTGTGAGTTCATCCTTTGTTCTGTGAGACAGCCTGTGTTGTGAATGAGAATTCTACTGTAAGGTTTATGTGAAGGTGGTATAATATAACAACATATAACATACAACATATAAAGCAGCATATAGCAACATATATCAAATTTGATAATGTCCCAGAAACCCTTGACTAATATTCAAACCTTCCTGCCTTTGGTCTACTACCCAGTATCAGTGATTCTGGCTGACTGCATCTTCACTAGAGATGGAGGTAGGATTCTTTCCTTAATCCTACTTGGATGTCTTTCTATTTCCTGGGTGTTCCTCATGCAAGTAATATATGACCCTGGCCCTGCTTATTTCCTGAAATCAGACAAGAATGGGTATGTCCAGGAGAACTGTGATTTTCTTGTCACCTGGTTGTAATTACAGCTATGACAAGAAAATGCAGAGGTTAGCCCTTCCTCACCAAACTCTTGTATATTCAACCCATTTCATTAACCAAGCCTTTTGTAGCTTCTTTCATATCCAAGCCCTCTTTACGTAATGGTCACCCTCGCTCGAAAGCCAGACATATCCGACGCTAGGCTTCAGTGCTCATCTCTGTTTATAGTCAAAGAACCAGCATTGTCTGCATGTGCTGATGTTTCCTGGACATGTTGCAGGCATACCTAGACACCAGAGTGCATGGAACACTGTTTACCTTTCCACCAAAGTGGTCCCTATTTATCTACTTGCAATTTCTTGCTTTCAAATTGCTAGATTGGCAGGAGCTGGGGCAGAAATGGGAGCTCACTCTGTCATGCAGCACTTGGGTATCTAACTCCGACCTTCCAGTCGTCAAGTTCAATGTCTTAACCACTTGAGCCACCACAGTCTCTTTAGCCCTCTTTAGCCCATTTATTAACCAAGCTGCATACAGTTTTTAATTCATTTCAGATCCAGCCTGCCTTTGTGAATCAAGATGTATTAGCACTTTTCACAGCCTACCCATATCTAGCTGCTTGACTCATTAAACTCTGATTAAAACTGTCTGGTAGCAGAACTGTAAATACAGTAAAACCTTGCATAAAGAGTGCCTCACTTAGAGACTAACTCACTTAAAGAGTAGAATTTTCTCTGAATGGTCATCCTCGCGTAACAACTAAAACCAACAAAAAACTCGCTTAACAACTAAATCAGGGTTTAGTTGTAAGTCACAATCGGTCACTTACAATTGCAGTGGCGGCACTTTCCCCAAGCGTTTTGCTTAAAGAGCAATCCTGTGAAACACATTATGCTCATTAAGCAAGGTACCACTGTACAAGAATCCCCACTCGCTTTCAGTTACCTGACTGGTTGTTGTTTTGTCATGATGTAATTAGCTATGGTTCCTTTAGAAAGCTGTACTATTCAGCTGTCTGTTAGATATTTTTTGGGGAGGTGGATGGGGGTGAGAAGATTGTAATTCTATTTTTATCTCTTTTTCATAACAACTTCCTGTACTGGATTCCAATCCATTCTAGGTAATATTCCAATGGACAGGAGCAGTTTGGGATGGAGCAAAATGATGGATGTTACCATAATTTATTCCTGGGGAATTCTAACAAGAATTATGGTGACTTCTATTTCTTAGATGGATTTACAGATGGGGGAGATACAGGTATCAAATTTATCTGCTCAAACAGTTTGCACAATAGCATAAGAACATATATTTGAGAATAAAGTGCTTTATTATATATGGCTATTGCATAATTTCTATTTAAATTGAGCAATTAGGGATCAGGACAGAGTGGACTTATGAAAGAACACATTCCAATGTGACACAAAAAATGAATAAATTGGTTCATCCATCTATAAACAGGAGGTAGGGGAACATAGGATTTATGCTTTTTCTCCCCATAGGAAGCAATGAAGAATAGTTGGAGATGTAAGATTTCCTTTCTGCTTCCTACTTTAAATGCATTTGACTTGCTAGCTCTGTAACTCTCCAATAAGATTAGCATTATCAATAAATCACCACCTTCACAGATGAAAAACAAGACAGAACGCTTTGTTGCTAAGGCACCTATAATGACAATAAGTGCTTCAGCAACAGTTAGAACTCTGCAGCAACAGATTGTGCCCTAAAGCGGTAAATATCCTGCACACAAGAGGTTATGCTGTCTATCTTGTGCACTATTTTAGGGGGGGGGATGGATAACTAATTAGATTTAAAAGTTTAGGCATTTCTGCTAATGTGTCTTTTAGGTGAGGAAACCAACAAGAAGTGGAAGGAGAAGGTTGACAGGATTAAGACAAAGCAACCAGCTGTCAGGGTAATCAGTCAGGATGGTATTGCATGAGCTATCTTTGACACAATCACCTGGGCATACCAGAGAGCAATCCTCAATCATGGTTTTAACCTCCTTATGACATATATGTTTGCATTTGTGCATCCTCCTTTTCTGGCTGATTAGCTTGCCAAAAGCACTCTCTTTTCTGGTGTCTTGGGGCTACTCGGCAGTAGGCTGCGTTCCAGGCCCCTTCCCATTTAACTTAATGAGAATGTTATAATTGACTTTAATAGCTGGGAGGTCGAGCCCTGGTAGTATGCTGCCTTCAAATGGCAGCTGTTTACCTCAGGGCCTGATCCACTGATGTGCATCTCTACTTTTATATGACAGGAACTTGGTCAGAAACTATATTGCTGTAAGGCTCAAGAAATGTTAAGAAGGTTATGTGGCTGTTCCATGCCAATTGTTTTAAGGCCAATGCTGCCCTAAACCAGAGGAATTCTGGCACAACTCTTTGAATGCCAGGTGAAGAAGTACAGGGTTTGTGTGGCAAGTGTTAGTCCTTTTCTTTAATAATAATAAAAAAATACTTTTTGCCAGAAGCAACCATTAACAATATTAGAGTGTTTATGACTGTCGTTCATTGTTGCAGTCTTAGGGAAGCTTGTTAAGTACAAGAAGTGCAACTTAATGCAAATGCATAACTGCTGCCAGATGTTTATATTCCTTCATGGGGCTACTTCTCTTAATTTTTAACTCAGACAATAAGCTTCTTCAGTAGTAGAGACAGTCAAAGCCCCCACTCATGGATGTTCCAGGCTGAAGACTTTCACTTTAGTGAAAACACACAGCAGATTATTAAAGTTTATTTTCATACTGCCAGAGGGCAGAAGTATGTGCAGTATTATCTGATCTGAATATCAAGATAACTTGGTGAGCCCATGACTGATGTGCCGGGTGGTGGTAGTTAGGGGTGGTGGGAATGTGACTAACTGTTGTATTTTAATGTTAACTTTCCTGGCTCATGTCCAATTTGTCAGACATAAGAGTAAGACTTCATGGCATCAGTTTGCAACTCAATAGGGTGAAATGTCACAGCAAGTTTGAATACCAATTAAGAATCCTGTTGTTATCTATTGTAAAAAGCTATGCTTATTTGTAAACATATCTGTTATGCTAGCCAACCATTGTGCATCTCTGTACCTGATGTGTATAAATTGATGCCATGAAGTCTCACTCTTTTGTCTGATGGAGTGGAAATAATCCATAAAAGCTAACATTAAAATACAGCAGTTAGTCTTTTTTCTTCTTCTTTTGTTTTGTTACTCTCCAATAAACTTGCACAGACTATTTTGTTTGCACTGGTGATTTAAACCTAGCCAAACTGCTCCTCCAGAGGGTAGAGTTAAACTATATCAGAACAGTTTAACTACCATAGTAAAGTACAGTATCAGCAAAATGAATGAAAGAACTGCCATGCTGGATTAAACCAAGGTGCAGTTACATCCTAGCCTTGGCCTCCAACACTGCTTATCTATGTGCTTTGGGAAGCTCACAAACTGAGTGTAATGGAGATTCCTTGCCTTTGCTCTCTGGTAGCTTAATTATTTGATAGATATAAACCAGTTATAATTTCTCATGTGTTTATTTATAGAGATGGGAACATGAGTTAGTTTCATTTCCTCTTGCATTCACTTTGGCTTTTTAAAAGAAAAATTATTTTCTTCTTTCTCACAGGATTGGTAAATTCTTCAAAAACAACATTCTCTTCCATCCATACAGTCCAAATTGAATAGGAACAGCTCATAGCTCCGAACATTACATGTCAAATGCAACTCATTCTGTCCCTCACTATTGTGTTCCAGCAAAAGTTTGTTACAGTTACCATTACCCTGACATGCATGACTGTTCCTCATTATTAGGGCTGAACTGACATAGAACTGGAGCCTGTTCTCAACCTTTAAAAGCTAGTGGCCAAGTCACACTCCCTCAGACAGCTTTCGGGGCTAGATGGCCATTTTCCCCTTCTTCCACCACATGACACTTCCTGGTGATGGTGGGCCACATGAAATGGTGCCACATGCTGTATCTGGCCTGTGGGCCACAGATTGAGAATCCCTGACATAAAGTAATGGGGGACTCTGAACATCAGAAGCAACATCATCAGAAAGTGAGACGAGGAGGAAGTGGCGAAAAGGGAGAATTAGGGTTAGAAAATAAGGAATGAAAAATTTGAAAGTATTAGCCTGGAATGTGAAAGGTACTGGTTGTCAGGTGAAAAGAAGAAGATTAGAAGCAGCTCTTAGGAAAGATAAACCGGATGTAATCTTTCTTCAGGAAACTCACCAAAAATCAGAGGAAACTAACAAATTATTCTTAGGGTGGACTCAATTTTATGAAAAATCATATGGTACGTCAAAGGCAAGAGGGGTAGCAATTAAGATATCAAGTAGAGTTGGATTTGAGATGGTAAAAAGTATTTCAGATATAGAAGGAAGATATTTAATAATAAAAGGGAAAATAGATGATGAGGAGATTACCTTGGTAAATTTGTACGTACCAAATGAAAATCAAAATACATTTTTAGATAAGGTGCATAATATATTGAATAAAGAAAGAATGATAAAAATGATTGTGGGTGGGGACTTCAATTTAATAAGATCAAATATAGATACTACAAATATAGCTAGAAGGGGGGAGGAGATAAAACACAAGTGCTGGATAAATGGATGAAAGGATTAGGGTTAAAAATACATGGCGGGAGCTTAAAGGATCAGAAAGGGTTTACACTTTTTTTCAGGTTTATAACACGTATTCTAGAATAGATTATATATTTGTAACTGACAATCTGATAGGGAATTTGGATGAAATTGAAGTTGGAATCTTCAGAGAGTTGGATCATGCAAAGGTATTGTTAGAAATGAGAATGGATGGTACAAAGATTAGGAGAAATTGGAGATATAACACTAAATTATTTAAAGATGAAAATGTAAAGAACAAATAGTTGAAAGATGGGAGCAAAATTGGAAATGGAATGATACAGGTGAGGTTCGATATAATGTGGTGTGGGATATGATGAAGGCAATATTCAGAGGGGGAAGTATTAAATTGGCTAGTCTTAAAAATAAACAATTAAAAGGTAAGCAGGAGGAAATCGAGAAAGAGATTAAACAGCTACAAGAAAAACATGCAATAAGTAAAGATAGGAAAGTTCATGAAAGAATGCAGGGGTTGAGGAAGGAGCTAATAGGAAAGGATATTGGAAAAGTGAGAAGAGATCTGGTTTATCTAAAAAGGGAATACTTTGAATATAGTAACAAAAATTCAAAATTATTGGCAAGAGCTGCTAAGGAAAAAGGAAATAAAAGGGAAATAGAGATTCTGGTAGACAAAAAGGGTATAAGGTATAATAAAACAATAGATAAATGTAAGGTCGTAAAAGAATTCTATCAGGAGTTATATTCAAGAAAAAATATAGACCTGGGAAAATTAAAAGATAAAATTGAAAGTCAGATTAAAAACAAAATCGATCAGGAACATAAACAAATAATGGAGGAGCCAATTACTGAAAAGGAGATAAAAGAAATAATAGGTAAATTGAGGATGGACAAATCACCAGGTGAAGATGGATTGCCAGCAGAATTTTATAAAGAGTTTAAAGATATAATTGTCCCAAAATTATTAAAATTGTATAATTGTATTTTGGATGGAGGTCAGATTCCACCCTCTTGGTATAGAACTATAATAGTATTATTGCCAAAACCTGGGAAAGATTTGGAAAAGGTAGAGTCATATAGGCCTATCTCTTTAATAAATCAGGATGCTAAGATTTTTACGGCGATATTGGCAAAAAGATTAAATAGCTTCATGGATAAATATATAAATAATGACTAGGTGGGATTTATTAAAGGTAGATACATGGCGGATTTAACAAGGCAAGCTATAGATTTAATAGACATTGCAGGTCAAACTAAAGAGAAGGTAGGATTGTTATCTTTGGATATTTTCAAGGCATTCGATTCTTTCCAATGGATAACAATTAATGAGTTAATTAAAGGCTATGGATTTGGATGTAGGTTTATAAAAACGATAGAACAATTGTATCAACAAGGGTGTGCCAATGTTAGGGTAAATGATGGCCTTACGGAAGAAGTAAGATTAGAAGCGGGAACAAGACAGGGATGCCCACTATCCCCAATATTATTTATAATGGCGATGGAAATATTAGCAAAAAGTATAAGGGAGGATAAAGAAATAGAAGGAATATTAGGAAATAAAGTTAGTTTATATGCTGACGATACTCTGATAATTATGAAACATCCGGGGAAGATGTTGGGAAAAATACAGAGGCATTCGGAGGAATTTGAACAAATAACTGGGTTGAGGATAAATTGGGATAAATCTGAAATGATATTGAATAATATAGACAAGGAAGAACAAGGGAGAATTAAAAATAGATTTAAACTACAGATTAAAAATAGTGTGAGATATTTGGGGATAAATATTTCAAGCAAAATAGAAGATTTAAGAAGATTAAATTATGATAAACAAAAAAAAAAGAACTCAAAGCAAAAAATTCACAATATAAAAATTTGAAGCTGTCTTGGTTCGGCAGGGTAGCATTGACTAAAATGATGTTATTACCAAAAATAAATTTTTTGTTTGAAACCCTACCAATCCAAATTACAGATAAAGAAATTAAGGAATTTCAACCTTTAATAAATAATTATTGTAATGAGGGAAGAAGAGCTAGAATACCAAAGAAAATGTGGTACCAGTCACAAAAAGATGGGGGTCTGGGAATACCGAACTTGAAAAATTATTATAATGCATTCCATATTAAAAATGTAGTTAAGATTTTAATGAAAGAGGTAGTTATTTGGGAGGAAATTGAAATGATGGAATTAAAGGAGTTGGGTAAAAGTGTGTTTTTAGGGAATGAAAAAGGAAAAATAATGGTTAAAAATAGAATGATGAGATTGATGTTGGGAGTTTGGAAGAAGGTTAAAATGAAACTATCCCCGTATATATCACCAATAATTGAGCTGGAAGATATTAAAAAATTCCCAATAAAAATTGATGATAGGATGAAGGAAATTTTATTAAAGGATGAGATTTTCCTGTTGAAAGATTGGATACGAGTTTGCAGAGATGACGTGAAAAGACAAGAGCTGTATGATCAAATGAAGTTAAATTGGTTACAGATTATGAGGATAAATAAATGGAATAATAGTTATGTGAGAGAGCAGAGTCTGGAAAGAACTAAAAGTGAATTTGAAGAGTTAATATGGAAAGTAAGAAAGTCGGAAATTGGAATTAAAGGTATGGTTAATAAAATATATAAAATAATAAATGTAGAAAGTAATTCACAAGAGATATTTAAAAATGCTTGGGAACAAGATTTGGAGATAAGCATAACTGAAAAAGAGTGGAAAAATAAATGGGAAAAAGAGGTATGAGATCCATGTCTGTCAGGGTTACAGAGCATAATTTTAAAATGTTGTGGAAATGGTACTTGACCCCATTGAAACTGTACGAGATAGATTAAAAAAAAATGTGTTGGAGATGTAAAAATACATTGGGCACATATGTACATATGTGGTATGAATGTAAAAAGGTTGAGAAATTTTGGGAGGAAATTGAGAAGGAGATGGTCAATATTATGGGAACATCTCTCAAGTTGGGGCCAAGTAACATCTTGTTGACGGACGTAGATAATATGAACTTAGATGATGATAAGAAAGAATTATTCACTATAATGCTTACTATGGGCAGAATGTGTATAGCAAAAAGTTGGAAGAACGACATAACATTAAAAGTAGATGATTGGTATAAGGAGATGTGGGATCTCGCATTGAATGAAAAATTAACATGGGCGTTGAATTTTTAAAAAGGAATAATTAAAGAGAATAGATTCTGGAGTACATGGAGACAGTTTGTGGATCATGCTTTGAAGGGAGAGGGGAAGAATAGACTGACACCAGACCAACTGAAGTTTTGGGCACAGTAGAAACCAATGGGAAATACCACATCCTCCCGGGCAATGTAAATACACGGGGTGAATGATATATAGAATGTAATATTGGAATAAATTGATAGGGATAGAAAAAGAAATATAACTGTTTTAGACAAATTGATTTGAATAGAAAATAAATAAAATAAGAAGTTACTGGTTACTAATGTTTAAGAGCAAAGTTGGGATATTTACCATTGTGATAATAAAACATTAAACAGACAGTAAGTTAAATGTTAAATTTCAAAGGTGTTATATTTAGATTTATATACATCTAATTTTATTGTTTAACGATTCTTTTTTGTGCTAATGTCAAATGTATCATTTATATTCTCGCCTATGTTGTTTTTTCTTTCTTCTTTCTGTATTTGTATGTTTTTTTCCTGAAAATCAATAAAAAAAATTTTTTTAAAAAGAAAGTGAGACGAGAAAACAAGGACGAGTATGTGGTGTACATTTCTTGCTTGTGTTGCCTTCTATCTATTTTTAATTCTCAATTTGAAAAAAAAAACTACCTGCCTCTTTTAAACGTTTGTCCTCCTACTAATCCAAGTTTCTCCTCCTGGTTCTCTTCTCTTTTAGGAGAGATATTTTATATGTTTCTTCCTCCTCCTCTTTCAACCCCCACCCACCAATTCCATTTCTAAAAATCTAAAACAAATCTGCCTCATTAATTACTTCTGCATCTGATGTTGCAGAAATGTTCTGGTGAGTCCTTCTTTTCCAGCTCCCATATAATGACCATTTTTTTTAAAAACTTGAGAAGTCTCCTTCTTTTTAGACATTTTTTCTTTTCAGTCAAAGCCCATATACAAGATCAAACATTTAATGATTTGTTTTAGCGGCCAGGGAAATAAATGTTACATTGTTTTAGTCTTTTTGCCAGATGATGGCATCTGATGATAAACCTTGGTGCTATTCACTTTTTATAGTCCAAAAGCCATGCTAAGTTATAGGGTATAACTTTTTGCTTGCTTAACTCTTTTGCAAAAAATAATGGCACCTCCAAAACATACTCATTACTGCTACAACTTCTAAAAAGTAGATGATTCTTGTACAATTCCTCTTGAGCTCCATTATGCCCTGAAATATTTTTGGATGTAACTAGTAAAATTGTCTCTACCTGGGATGCAATGATCTTGCCCTCAGTTCTTTGACTGTTTTTTACCCACACTAATAGATGTAGCATGAATGCATAATTCTACTTCCAATAAGCTGAAATTATTTGACTCTTCTTTCCATTTCATTTACCAAGGGACTCCCTACATAGATATCCAGTATTTACTCCTTTCACCAGGTTTCACTGTATTGAATTTACAATTAGATAGGTGGATTGTGACCTGGGAAAAGTAACCTTGATTCTGTTTTTCATGCATTCGCTTTTTCTACCTTAGGTTTAAACTTACAAAGTTATAAAGGTAAGAGAGGGGGAAGAAAGAAAGGTAAGAGGAAGGAAAAGAAAAGAAAACCTTTAAGATGCACTATGGGAACCAATCACATCTACCTGAAGAAAGTGAAAGAAAGTGAAAAGAATATAATGTCATTTTCTATTGAATCTCTAGGGCAGTAACAGTGAACCTTGGCCCTCCATGTGTTCTGGAACTTCAATTCCCAGAAGCCCTGATCGGCAGGAGTGCTTACTTGCGCTTCTGGGAGTTGAAGTCCAAGTACACCTGGAGTGCTAAGGTTCACCATCACTGCTCTAGGGTGTATTGATGCACCTGAGAGAAATGATCCTAAAACTGAAATATTAACCATACCCATGTTTTGTTTGGTATGACAGTGGGCTTTCCTCTCTAACATTAAATTAATGTATGTCGAAGAAATGTTTTTGCAAAAAATCCAGAATCTACACTTTCATTTAAAAAAAAAACATTGCCACTTATGTTAGCAAATATACTAACTTAATCAGTAGCTTAATGCCATGCATTACTGCCAAACTCCCTGGCAGAGTCCTCTTCAGAAGATGGATACAAGGATGATCTGCCCCATCAAGAGGAAGCCAGGAGACAGAAAACACCTTTGGACATATTTGGCAGTCCCATCTTTGGCTTGGCAGATAGAGGCAGAACATGACCCTTCAGGAGACAGTGGAGGTTTGGCAGATGAACAGGCTTAGGACCTAACAGAATGCCAAACAGTCCAGACAATAATAGGATACAGAAGATGAAATCAGTGTGTCTACATTCAACACAACCATATCAAGTCAAATCACACCAACCATTGGTGGATGCAGCTGGGGAATAGAGGTATTCATGGCAAGGAAAAATAAACAGAACCCTCTCATGCAGATCAAATGGTTGAAGGCAATGTCTGCACCCTGTGATGCACTGCAAATTTTTTTACTACCTACTCTGTGGGCTGGCCAAATCTGTGGGTGGGGCCAAATCTGTGGGCATGTCCAAACATCCTGCATTATGGGCTATGGAGGTGGGCATAGCCAACCAAGTGGGTGTGGCCTGGGGAAATTTCCGCTGCTGGTTCTGCAGAACCTGACAGAACCTGCTGCAATGCATCACTGTTTGTACCTGACCTACTCCTTGTGCTGATTCTTAGATTTTTAAAAAGACTTTTTACCCCTCATTAGATAGATCTCTTTCTAAGCCATGACTTGTTGGTACTCCATTTCTCTGCCTTGCTCAATATGGCATGATGGACCCAAGCATTTGTACCCTCTTCTGTCCCACCCAACCCTCATTCTCAGCTTTTTAGTGTGACTATGTTGCACAAATATTGCACACATGCAAACAATTTTACAATGAGCAGCAAGTGCTGGTGTCAGCTAGATGCAGATGGAGATGAGTGCCTGGGTTTTAAAATCATATTTAAAAATCATATTTTCTCCTCCTCAAGTGTTAATTGCACTTAGAGTTATCACCTTCCTTAAAGAGGCATAACATTTCCCAGAGTCTCCAGAAGTTGAAGATCCCGAGACCTGGCAACCCTAGCTGTGGTGGATGAGTGAATTGGTGTGTGCCTTCCTTCTTGTGGTAAATAGAAGAGATTTTGATCTTGGAATTTATGCAGTTAAGTTCTGTCACTGCAGCTTGACTGTCACCATTTGCCTTAAGCATATTTCGTGGTGGGAAGACAGGGCATTAATTAATTAATTTAAATATACATGCCTTACAGCAGTCCTCGCTCCCAGGCTCCAAATGAAGTTCCTTCCTTTAACTTAAAAATAAAATTCAAAATCCACTGCTAGGCAATAACTTTGTTCCACCAATCAGAACATCATAAATGGGTAGGAACTTTCAAGTTCTCCATAGTTGGATGGAAAAAAACTGTTTAAAGCTGAAACAAAACAAATGAAACAATATATGATGTCTTGTAGCTATGTTGTTACTTTGCATTATGCTCACTTTCAGGATGACGGTAACAGGTTGGATGAATGAAGATGTCAAATGCTGCAAGTATTAGCTCATATTAAGGATTATAGGACAAAGAAGGAATGACTGATTTCCATTTCTACAAAGCAAATAGCCAGTTACCATTGTAGTGTAACAGAATGGGAACCAATATTGTGACTAAATTTTGAGGGTCAAATTACATAGCAAGTTAAACATGTATCATGCAGCTTGAGATCCATCTCAGTCATGAGTATAGGTGGTGCATGGGGGAGATGTTATGCTTATTGTATTGGGGTATTGTAAAGGGAAACAAATAAAATCATTATCTTGAGAAAGATTATTCTTGCTTGTTAATGTATGATGTGAAGCACTGTTGAGTTACATCTGTCTTCCTAAGGGAGTGAGAAAGCTTGAATGGGGTGGACTCTTTATTGTGATTATGTTCTCCATGCATGTGAAATGGAGGGTCATTTTCTCTCCCCTTGTGAGTAGGCATAGTTGAAACTTTATTTTGGAGCAATGAATGAATGGTCTATTTGGTTGGAATAAAATAACTGTAGCTCAAACAAGCAGCAGATTTTGCCATACTCTATGCCAGATGCAGGAAAGAAAACAACAGCTGTTAGATACCATACTATTCTGAAAGATATTGCTAATGATAATTAGGTAGGGTGCATGTTGGGTTCAAAACCGAACATTGTCATTCTTACAACAGAATACTAGTTGCAAAATTATCAGTGCAATGATAATTAATATACTATTGGCAGCTGTTACTGCCAAGAAAATGGATGTGCACTAATAGAGATTCTAACATGGCTAGTATGAAGAAGAAGAAAAGGTAAGCTAACACATCCCTTAGAGTATTATGCCTGCAGTTCTTATGGATCATGCTGGCACAAAAGGTAGCAGTCTGCCCATTCAGATGTGCCATGCATGGACAGTTCTAAGAAAGGATGTGCATGGCAAAATGTTTTGCTCAGATTCTTCCACAGGGTCTCTCATTTTCATATTTTGGGGTATTGATGCTTTTATTTTACATGCAAAGGAAATAATCCTTTAGGTTTCCCGTTCATTCCCCCCCCCCCCATTGTCTTTTTGGGACTCCAAAAGCTCCAATGAACCCTTAAAAATGCTTAACCACAACAACAACAACAGAACAGGTAACATTATATGAGAAAGAAAATCACCATCAGACCTATGCAGACACTAGTTTATATTATAATATTTAAAGCAACAATATCAACCACTGGTGCTACACACTCAATACAACAGAGACCTTTCTGGGCATTGCAGCACAACAGGAAAAAATATTTCAAGGAACCAGGCAGCTACTCACCAAGGAAATAAACCATGATGCAAGAAGAACAAGAGAAAAATGGCTCAAGCTGTGCCTAGCCCTCAAAACAACTACCCAACAAGCCCAGGCTACACTGGCACTGTTACAGAGTTATCCCCTAGTCCAGGAGTTGGCAACTGGCCCTTGGCACCAAATCATCAGGCCCCCACCCTTGGTCCAACTGCTGCCACTGCTGCTGCCACTGGAAACAGATGTGAATGCATTTACAGCAGCTGCAGATGTGTTTATGGCTGCACAAATGTGTTTATGACAGCCACAAATATGTTTATAATGGGGGGGCGGGGACCACCACTTCAGCCCCCTCAATTGTCTAAAGTAGTGTGACCTGGCCACTGGCTTAAAAAGGTTCCTGGCCCCTTCCCTAGTCCAAACAGTCCCACAGAAGCACATAAATCAGGCCAAAAAGGGCCTATCCTTACATGTAGGCCAGATAGTGCCTTGCATAAAATTGATGAATATATATGCTTGCTGTTTAGCACTCAGCAGCATAACCTAACTTCATTTTGCATCTGAAGAAGTGGCCTACAGTCCACAAATACTTATGCCAAATATAGCCACCAAGTCTTTAAGGTTTCGTCGGACCGCTAAGACTTTTCCCTCTGCGTCGCTGGACTCCAATGAAGAGGTGGGACCAGGCGATGCTGAGGAGGATGAAGGTGAACTTTGTTGAGCTTGTACAGCTGAGTCGGTGGCACTGGTGGTGTAGTGGCGATGCCAGAAAAGCTTTATCCCGGACCGTGCGGCCTCAGACGCTACTGCATCTTCTAGGACATCCGTGAAGGTTAGTGTCTTTCTGATCATGAGGTGACATTGAGCATCTTCATCCCTCATGCTGGCCAGCAGATGGTCCTGGAGTGCTTCTTCAATGTTGTCCCACTTGCACGGGGTGGCAGCAATGTGCAGCGCGGCGGCATAGTCTGCAATGGATTCACCGGGTCGCTGCTCTCTTCTGTGGAAGGCCACCCTGGCCGGGAAGATCGAAACCTCTGGCTGCAGGTGCCTCCTCAGTGCAGACATGATTTCTGCGAGTGGCACCACATCCACGTCCCTTGGGAGAACGAGGTGGGTTGCCAGCTCAAGCATTTCAGAACCGCACTGAGCGAGGAAGCAGGAGCGCTTCTGGTCTTCGTAGGTGATCTTCTGCAAGGCCATTGTGTGGCGGAACTGGCATTCGTATGTTGCCCATTTTTCTGGATGCGCTGGGTCGAATGGGCCGATGTTGCTGCCGTGTTGGGACGCCATCCCATCCTCATCACCAGTTTAGTGTTCAAGGAATGAAGAAGCAGACGAATGAAGTAGTGAAATTCAGCTCTTTATTTGTGGAGTTTGAACACAGTTTGGATGGGGCAAAACTCGGACTTATATACCCTATAAACAGTAACAGTAACAATAATACAACAAGCCCATTGGCTAACAGAGTGTCCACATTTTTGATCCACTTATTTGCATAAGAATAGATACATGGGAAAAGATACATTCCGCTCCTGTCAGAAAACACAGTTAACATACATAACAGTTCACTAAGCCTCTTTGCTGCTATTTTCACTTGTCATTCATTGGTTAAAATCTACTAGTAAGTCACAATTTGAGTAAGCCCATTAAGTAAGCTTCAATGAGCCTGCTCACCTTACAACTTACTTCTGGATTTCACCTATTATATGGTTTTTAAGCAAGCTGGAATTTCTCTTCAACAGCTGCCAATCAGCCACATGTAGATAATACCATTGGTCTGGTAGGATAGGTCTAACAGTGGAACCTCTCTTAACAAACGGCTTGGTTAACACAAAAATTACATAACAAAAGGAAATCCATAGAAAATAGTAGCTCAGTTAACAATGTATTTTCCGGAATGGATTAATTGGTTTTCAATGCATTCCTATGGGAAACTGCATTTCAGTTAACACATTTTGGTTTTCAATGCATTCCTATGGGAAATTCACTTTACAAATTTTTCATACTACAAATGTCCCAGAGAACACATTATTAAGTGATGCAAAACTCTGTAAGCACTTAAGAAACAGTTCTGGGATCTGGACAGGTTAAGGATTTTGTTCCTTTTTTCAGTAGGAGACATTCCAGTATCACGTCACACATGACACCCTAAACCCAGGAGTTTCCAACCTCCATTTCCTCCATAGACATGGGCACCAATGTTGGGCAGAGGATGAACAGGGAACAGAGGTCTTCCTGGAGGAGAAGGAAAGTTTTGAAACATCAGTAGAGATTGCAGAGGAAGAGGTGACAGTATAAAAGGGGCACTGGGTAAAATGATGATAGAGGAGGAACAGGTGGAAGAGATTTGGGAAAAGACGGAAGAAGCAGGACTAGAGGAAGGGCGGCACGATGCTGCTGAGGAAATGTCCTGGGAAGGCTTCTGTAGCACTGCAGAGGAACTTGGGATGGACGTACATTTATATGAAGGCTCCCTGGCACGATCTCTGTGTCCAGCTATGGGTACCTGAGGAGGAGGCTGCCATTCAGGTGCAGGAGAGGAAGATAGTGATACCTCCTTATTGGGGAGAAGAGTAGAAGTGAGGGAACAGGCAGTAGTATCAAGAGTTGAGAGGAAAGCCAAGCTAGACTGGAAGTCCAGAGGAACCCCATTCAACTGACTTTTGTTCCAAGAACCTCTGTCCCTGGTCCAACCAAGACATTACCCTCCTTTCTCCATGGCTGAAAGATGTGTAGGGTTGGTGAGAAGAACCAGAATTAGATGGAGGACTATTGACGCTGGAAGAGTTGGTGGAGAACTCCTGCTACACACCTTTGAACATTTTAAAAGGTTTTTTCCCTTTGCTTTCTTTGTGAAGCATTGTCCTGCTCTATGCATTTTAATGTATTTAATGTTGCACTGCACGCTGCTTTGAAGGAGCGTTTTGAAGGTAAAGATGGGCTAAAATAATTTGAGAAATTAATTAATGAAGTAAATACACATAACAGCTCTATGGAATTCAAATAAAGTACAGCAGAAAGTGCTACTAATATGAGAAAGGTTTTCTAAAAACAAAAGAAAACAAGCCTACCTCACCCTCCTTGTTCCAAATGACTGAAAACAGGCATGGAAATGGTGACCTCCCCTAGTGGTATGGAGTTACTCATGAAAACACTCAGTCTTATGTAATATACCTCAGAAACCTCAGTCATCCCTGCATAGCCCTGCAAGCTTTGGTTTGTAAAGTTTCCAAAAACATCCAAGGAAATGATTCCAGAGTGGTTAAAAAAACAGGTTCTCTGGAAGCCACAAAGCCTTATTGGAGGTAGTTCTTCCCACTACTTAATGTTTTTTCCCCACTCTATTGTAGAGTGTCACACAGTTTGGCATCTCGGCTTACATCTCATCTGCTGCTCTTTTTCAATGGGATCTTTAATATAATGTGGTTTTAGAGAAAGAAGTAGGAAGTAAATCATCCAAAAGGAGCAGATGACAGAATACAAGTTTGTGTAAAATTTGCAAAAGCTTTTTTATATGCAAATTGAGAAATAACTTGGAGAAGTAATTAGCTTCACCCCCATGCAGGTATTTTTTCTCTTTCATTTTGTTATGTCTATTCTAATCTCACTACCTCCATCCATTTCATTCTTAGTGATTCTCTCCCTCTACCCTACTGTTCATTCAGGCTTCTGTCTGCTGACTCTGGTTCTTGGGTTTATGAGGTAGCAAGAACTATTCTTTCTTCATTCTTCTCCATACCATATATATGACAACATTTAAACACACAAAAACGTTATCACATACATCAACAAATCATACAATTTTACATCGACAAAACATTCTATCTGTGTTCTCCACCACCTATGGGACTTGTGCTTCCAATTTGTAATCATTTTTCTTCTATCGACAATGTTCTATATGTTTATGCCCATTTCCCAGAAAGTTGTATACTCCTATCTTGGTTTTGTTCATTTTGCTTTGATTAGTACATATTCTATAAATTATCCCCAAATCTCTTCAAATTCATTTTTTCTTTGTTAATCCTTTCTTAAACTTTAATTCACAAGTTAATCTATCATTCATTGCAATATTCCAAAGTTCCCTATACCAATCATCCAGCTCTATTTCACAATTTATTTTCCATTTTTTCACGATAAATAACCTCGTAGCTGTCATTTCTCTCTTATTTTTTGGTATATTAATACTTCCTAGATCCATTAGTAGTGCAATTCTAGGAATTCTCCATACTCTTTAAAGAGTTCAGGGCTTTGAATAAAGAAGCATCAAACATAGCTACACTGAGGCACTCTGGAAAAGTGAATGTCCCAGGCCTGACTAGCTTTCTTCAACTTGTTAGGGAAGTTTGCCACTTTGTGATTAAAATTTGTCTACAGTATTCAACAACATTTTCAATTAGCTCAAATTCATTAACCCGTTATTTTAAAAGTTAGTAATTCCAACTTGAATACCATTAGAAGCCTATTAGTACCCATGCCAAGACATTCTGCAGTCTGAGGTAAAGAATAACACAGCATCCTCCATTTCTCCACAGTCCCTATACAGAAACAAACAGGGCTGGCAGCTGTATCTTACTTTAGCAACTGCATACCTCTAAAGGCAGCAGGATAATTTAGGGATGTATAACCCCGGGGAGGGATAAAAGACTGACTGTGGCCCCAGAGACGCCGAGACGCTTTGCCACCAACCTCTGACCCAACATCGCCAGTGGGAGTCGAATTGGCAGCAGCTGTGGTGGTTGGGCAGTAGAGTTCTGCTCCTGCCCTCCCTCCTCTGGGTCCTGCTTCGCCCAGGGAGGGATAAAAGACTGACCATGGCCCCGAAGACACCAGGATGCTTTGCCGCCAAACCTCTGGCCCGACATCACCAGAGGGAGTCATATCGGCAGCAGCTGTGGCGGTTGGGTGGTGGAGTTCTGCTCCCCCCTCCTCTGGGGGAGTTTGCCTCTCACTTCAGAACTTTGGAGGTCTCCAGGTTGTTAGCTCTTTTACTTCTTTTTCGGACTACCCTGGGGTTGGGAGAGGAGTGTGAGGTATTGCCTCTTTGTAGTGCTTTCTTTTACTATATTTTGTAATGTTGTTTAGTATTCCTGCTGTTTTTACCTCTTATTATTGTCGTTCTAAACTTTCTGTTTTTAAAGGCTGTACCTTTTATTTTGTATGGACCACTTTGGGTCGCCCTTTGGGCTGAGGAAAGTGGGGTACAAAAATAAACATCATCATCATCATCATCATCATCATCATCATCATCATCATCATCATCATCATCATCATTATTATTATTATTATTATTATTATTATTATTATTATTATTATTATTATTATTATTATTATTATTATTATTATTATTATTATTATTATTATTATTATTATTATAACCAAAATGGAACAGAGACATATTATCACCTCCCTTAATCTGGACATTGTGTTTCTGTTGATAATGCACTAGTACTGATCCTGACTGTCAAGCATCACCCATTCTATAAGTAAGTATCTGACTTTTGTTGTCTATATGTACAATTACACATTTATACTAGCTGAAATTTATTATGTTTATTATAGCCCAGATCACCAATCTGTCATCTTGAATTCTCATTCTGTCTTGTTTGGTAATAGCTACCCTTTCTAGTTTTGTGTCATTCACAGATTTGATGAGCATCCCTGATATTTCTTCATCGAAGTCATATATAAAGATGATAAATAATACAGTTTCCAGGATGAACCCATGGCATTCCACATCTTTCCAGGATGAGAGGGAGCCACAAATAGACCTTACATTATCAGCAATACTGGCAAGAATATTATGGAAGGGAGTGAGGACCTTGCTCAAAGTTTTTCTTAAATCAAGACATATTGAATCCACAGCACTCTCCTGATCCACAAAGATTGAATCTCTCTCTTAAAAAAAAACCATGGAGAGATTAAATTATTTTTTTGTATCTAGTATCTGAGAAATCCATGCTAGCTCTGCAGGGGATAAAAAAACCTGCCTTTTTGTCTTTCTGACACAAACTTTTTTTGTGGCGGGGAGAGAACTGTGGGGCGACCGACATGGCTACAAGTCCCCGCCGCTGACGGAGCTGCCGGACTCATCCTACCCCAGCCCTCAGTGAGAGCAAGGGCAGGGAGAGAGAGACTGGTCCCAGCTGTTGGTGGAAGATGCAGAGTGCGATGTTTTCTCAGCTGAAGACATTGAGCCTAGGGCTCCATCATAGACGTTGAGCCCTGGGCTCCATCTGGGATGTTTGAGCCGGGCTGTATTTGATATTGTATTTGATAGTTGATATTATGTGATACTGTTTTGATATTTTTTGCATTTGATATTTTGTGATACTTTGTTACATTTTGTCTTTTCATTGTAAGCCACCCTGAGTGGCGCCAGCACCAATAGGGCAGGGTATAAATTAAATCATTCATTCATTCATTTTACACATCCTTTCTCTGTTCCCCTATTATGGCAAATGAAGGAGGAGATCTCCAAATTTAAGAATATTGCAATCACAATCATAATTACACCAGTGTAGTTCATAAGGTTGGTTAGCATTAGAATACTCAATAGATTTGTCATTTTCTCAAGGTCCATGGGCATTTAATATTTACATTATTCCTCAGCACAGATGCTTTTGGGATTTCACGCCTCTTACTGGGTCTCTCGCCTCATAGTTAGCGATGAATGGAGAATTGGTTGCTGCTTTCCAAATCCCAATGAGTGCTGCTTTTGAACAATTACCGGTTGTTCCTTCTGTTTGTGGGGAGAGAACTCTTCTTACCCTGCTTGCCCTTGGCTCAGTATCTAAAAGAAAAAAGGGGGGTCTTTTCTCCATCATTTTAGAATGACAATTGAGGAGTGTTCCATCAGAGCATTCCCACTACTTTTTAAGTTAAGATCTGCAAAGGGGAGGTATTTTTGGAATTTCGATAAAGCTAAGCAGGCTTTTTATCAGTCTACTATTTCAGTTCAAATGCACAATAAAGCCATTCACTGATGGGAAAACACTTGCAAATTGCTTGATAAAGGACAAAATAAATTTGTTACTTCACAAAAGTCTTTACTGGTATAGTTATTTATTCAAAAAATATTAAATCAAATGGTACTTTCTCTTCAGTATCAATGAAAAAATAGTAATAATCCTTAACTGTTTCAGGTAGGTTTCTTGAATTAATATATTGTAATATGAAAAATACAAATTACTTCTTCTCAAAGAGAATTCGATAATTCTCTTTTCACATTCTATCATCAGGAAATGAAGATGCCAAATTCTGTGAAAAATACAATAACATTCATTATAATATACTTTCTTACTCCCTTAAACAAATTTCCCCTGGATGCTACAATACGTTAGTTAAAACAGTCTTACCAGAAAAATCCATATGTTTATATCGCGTCTTTGCCTCTAAATGTTTATTCTTTATGGGCCATGATGTTAAGCTACCAGCTCAAACTATCTGGAATTTAAACTCTACAACATAACCTTGAGTCCGCACACCTGATAATGCTGACAGAAATCTTTCACCTGGCTGCATTAGCTTCTCCAAGTTACATCATACCTGTCAAGTTTCGGGAAATTTCTGTCAAACCCCTGTATTTTACACTCTTTCCCGCCATCATCCCAGATTAGTTAGACTGTAATTAGACTGGAGTTAGACTGGAGGCCAGCACAGGATAAGCATAGCTGTCCAGTTTCCTGTTTTGGCCAGGAAATTTCCCTTATTTGAGAGAAATTTCCTGAAACTTGACAGGAATGCATTACATAAAGCAAACATGACAGATTTTGCTCCGAATTCAAACCATTAGGATGCATCGTGTTTAAACAGTGAATGTAGTAAGCCTCCTTTTTAAAAAGTACAGTATTTTTGTCTGTTCTTTCAAACTGTTTAGTTTTAGCTAACTCTAGATCTACAAATCTGAGGTCTTCTGACTTGTGGCCTTTCTCTATGAAATGTTCGACTAAAGATGATTGTACAATGCCATTCTTGATAATAGAATTATGTTCATTTATATGAACTTTGATTTTTCATTCTGTTTTACCGACATAGCCCAGTAGACAAGGACACACACACAAATATACACATGCCGAACTATTACAATTACTCAATTGTTTAAGAACAAGAGGTTGTTTTTTTTAAAAACTTGGCAACATTACGGTTTTCATCTCCCAGGCTAATTTGCATGCACTACACCCATGGCACTTGAAGTGGCTGTAACTAATACTCCTGTTTGGTCTGTCTGTTATGAGGTCTGCTCTGGCAACTATATTATTAATACTTGGGTCTTCCTAAAACCTATCTCGGGGTACGTTTCACATCCTGGAATATCCAGAATGTGCCAGTACCTTTGTATAATTCTTTTTATATTGTATGTTAATGGAGAGTACTCAATCGACCATTGAATCTACCTTTTCACTACGGTTTGGTCTTTTTGGAAAAGTTGATGCCTCTCAATACTAATTGCTTTACTAAATGCCTGATCAATAGTGCTTTCTGGGTAACTTCTTCCTAATAAGTTCTCTTTGATAGTTTTAGCTGATTTTATAAAGTCCTGTTTTGTGTTGTTTCTCCTTGCTCTAGTAAATACCCCATAAGGCATATTCTCCTTTAAAAATCTTGGATGAAAAGAACTAAAGTGGAGATAGGTATTCCTGTCCGTATTTTTTCTAAAGTGACTCATGTTCAATCTGTTTCTCGGATCCTTAAATTCCAGATAGTTGGAGTTGGAGTTCGTAGCTTAATGTCATGGCCCAGAAAGAATAAACATTTAGAGACAAATACGCGATATAAAGATATGGATTTATCTGGTAAGACTGTTTTAACTAATGTATTGTGGCATCCAGGGGAAATATAATATGTTTAAGGGAGTGAGAAAGTATATTATAATGAATGTTATTGTATTTTTCACAGAATTTGGCATCTTCCTTTGCTCATGATAGAATGTGGAAAGAGATTTATCCAATTCTATTCGAGAAGAAATAATTTCTATTTTTCATATTATAATATATTAATTCAAGAAACTTACCTGAAACAGTTAAGGATTATTACTATTTTTCATTGATACTGAAGAGAAAGTACCATTTGATTTAATAATTTTTGAAGAAATAATCAGAACAGTAAAGACTTTTGTGAAGTACAGTGATACCTCATACAACGTCCAAACTTGGTTCCACAAGTTTGGACTTTATACGGATTTGGAGTTTGTATGAGGCATGCAAAATCCTAGCTGTGATGCCTCATACAATGTCCAAATCCTTGCCGTGATGCCTCGTACAATGGCGTTTCCATAGAGATACATTGTACTGTAACAGTACATTGTACTGTAACAGCACAGACTTCAGGGCAAAGTCAAGGAAACAGGAAATGGACAGAACTTTAAGAAATCATTGTCTAAAGGCTAAATACATTACAAAAACATGTCAAACAACCCTGATTTTAGAGGACAAACCAACCTGGGGAAAAACCCCAATGCCTCATACAAAGTCACAGCAACTTTGTATGAGGCAACTTTTTTCAAGGAATTAGGCAATGTTGCATGAATTCGATGTTGTACGAAGCGGACTTTGTATGAGGTATTACTGTAACAGATTTATTTTGTCCTTTATCAAGGAATTTGCAAGTGTTTTCCCATCAGTGAAAGGCTTTATTGTGCATTTGGTATTTTACCGTCCTACCCCAATAGTACAACATACTATTTCAGTTCAGGCACACAACCCAAGGCAGTTATTTAATACTTTTAAGAGCTTGTTGGCCGCAGGGTTGTCTGGCTGAACTTCAGTTGCTTCTTTATCTCCTTCAATTGATGCTGTAGCTGATTACCGAAACTGAGGACACACCCCCATCATCTATATCATCGGAATCAGTATTATTGGATCAAACACAATTAATGGTTGAGATGGGTAAATTGTTTAAGAGATTTGATAAGATGGAGGAGGCAAATGTGAAAGGTTTTCGGGAAATGAAGGAACTAAGAGGGAAAGATAAAAATGAAATTATGGTGAAACAAGATAAAATGTACACAATGTTTCAGGATTTTGCCCACAAAGTTGATTTTACTTTTCAAAAGTTGGAAACAAGTGTTAATTTGATGCAAAAGGGTGTGAAATTAATGCAGGCTGAAGTGAAGGGGATGCAAGAGGAAGATAAGGAAATCAAAATAAAGGTAGAAGGACAAGGGAAAAGGATAGACATGGTGGAAGAGATGATGAGGAAACAGAATATTGTGATAAGGAATTTACCGGAGAAAATGCCAGACCATTTGAAAGACAGAATAATCGATTGGCTGAATAATTTGAAAACAGGGAGAGATTATGTCAATGAAGACATTGCAAGTGTTTATAGATTGGGATCGAGAAGAGGGAGGAGTGTTCAAAGGAATGTCTTGGTTAAATTTGCAAATTGGGGCAATAAATTAAAGGTGATGGCTTTTTAAAAACAAGCTGGGTTTGGCGCTTTAAAAATTGACGGACATGATGTGGAAGTATATAACGATATTGCTGTGGATTAACGTGTTTGGCATTATAAAATGAAGCCTGTGACCAAGTTGTTGAATGCATGTGGGATAAAACACAATTGGAGATTCCCACAGCAATTAAGATATTTTTACGACAAAAAAATGCACACAATTGATGCTGAAACTGATGCACTGTATTATCTTAGTACAATTGAAATGATAGACTTGTCTTCAAGAGAGGGATTGGCAATAAGAAAGGATTTGTTGGAATCAGGAGGCATAAGAAGAGAATATGGAGGTCACGAGCAGGAGGGGGCAACAGGGGGGAGGGGTCAAAAACTGATAATGTGGCAAAGGAAGACTGAAGTATAAGGATGGAGGAATTTAAGGAGAGGCAGAGTGATGTTAGGGAGGTTCTGGGACTGTATGCATAAAAGTGTTAAAAAAGGAATTGTATTAATGAGAGTGCGCGTGGGCATTTTGAGGCTTGCATTTACATCTTCCACATTCCCCCCTCCTCTCTTTGGTTGGCAAAGGCGGCTTTTTCTTTATTTTTGTAGAGGAAAAGGGTGGGGAGGGTAGAGTAGAATGTCTATTGTGTTCGATTTAGTTTTAGTTATGGGAAGTGAGGTTGCACACTCATTGGAGAGATCAGAGATGACAGAAGATTGACAGAATAGAATTAGCTTTAAGAAAGGACAGGCCAGAGGTAGTCTTTTTGCAGGAGACTCATCAAAAATCTCAAGATGTGAATAAGATCTTTTTGAAAGGGATGCAATACTATGAAAAATCATTTGGTACCTCAAAGGCAAGGGGTGTGGCTACTTTAATTTTGACTAGGTTGGGCTTTGAGATGACATGTAGTATCTCCGACCCTGAGGGAAGATTCTTGATAGTAAAAGGGAAGATTGATGATGAGGAAATGGCTTTGTGAATATATACGCCACAAATGATCATCAAGAGGACTTTTTGGATAAAATGTATAAAATATTGGTAAAAGAAAAAACAACAAGAATGATAGTAGCTGGGGACTTTAATCTAATTAGGTCAAATTTAGATTGTACAAATATTTTAAGAAGTGGAAAAGGGGTTAAAAAACAAATTTTGGATAAATGGATGGAAGATATAGGATTGAAGGATACGTGGAGAGAGCTTAAGGGATCGGAAAGGGTTTATACTTATTTTTCGCATGTCCATAACTCATACTCATAGATTACATATTCGTAACAGAAAATATGATTGGAAAGGTAGACAAGGTAGAAGTGGGAATATTCAAAGAATCGGATAATGCGAAAGTGTTGTTAGAATTGGGGATAGAAAATATAAGAAAAACAAGGAGGAATTGGAGATACGATCCTAAATTATATAAAGACCATAAATGTAAGGAACAAATAACTGAGAATTGGAAGGAAAGTTGGGAATGGAATGATACGGAGGAGGTGAGTTTTAATGTGGTCTGGGATACCATGAAGTCAGTATTTAGAGGGGAGAGTATAAAGTTGGCTAGTTTTAGAAATAAGCAATTTAAAGTGGAACAAGATAAAATTGAGAAGGAGATAAAACAGCTTCAAACATACAAGGACCAAGGACAAGAAGGTTTTTGATAATATACAAAGATTGAAGACTGAATTGATAGGAAAGGATATAGAAAAAGTAAAACGAGATTTGGTATATTTAAAAAGATAATATTTTGAATTTAGCAATAAAAATTTGAAATTGCTAGCAAGGGCCGCAAAAGAAAAGAGAGAAAAAAGAGAAATTGGGACTTTGGTCAATAAGGATGGAATAAGATGCGATAAGATTGGAGATAAATGTAAAATTGTTAAAGATTTCTACCAGGCATTATATGCGAAAAAGAACATAGATATACCAAAATTGAAAAAACATTGGAGAAACAAATAAATAATAAGATAACGCAAGAACATAAGAACAGGATGGAAGAACGAATAACAGAAAATAAAATAAAAGAGGCCATAGCTAGCTTAAAAACAGATAAAGCACCTGGAGAGGACAGATTACCAGCTGAGTTTTACAAGGAGTTTAAAGATATAGTGGTTCCAAAATTGAATAAGTTATATAACTATATATTAGAAGGAGGGCAAATCCCAACTTCATGGTATAGGACTATAATTATTCTGTTGCCAAAGCCAGGAAAAGATTTAGAAAAAATTGAATCATACAGACCAATTTCATTAATAAACCAAGATGCCAAGATCTTCACAGCGATGTTAGCTAATAGGTTGAATAGTTTTATGGGCACTTATATAAATGAGGAAGAGGTGGGATTTTTGAAGGGTAGACATATGTCAGATTTGACAAGAAGAGTTTTAAATTTAATTAATAAAGTAGGACAAACAAAAGAGAAAGTCGGACTATTATCTTTTGATATCTTCAAGGCATTTGATTCTTTACAATGGGTAACAATTAACAAGATAATTAAATGTTATGGATTTGGTGATAAATTTAAGAAGATAATTGGATAATTATACCAGAAAGGGAAGGCAGTAGTAAGGGTAAATGATGTAGTTACAGAGGAGGTAAAGTTGAAGCAGGTACAAGGCAGGGTTGTCCTTTGTCTCCAATCTTATTTATCTTGGCAATGGAGATGTTGGCGAAGGAGGTAAGGAAAGACAAAGAGATAGAAGGGGTTCTAGGTAATAAGATAAGTTTATATGCCGATGATACTTTGATAACAGTTAAACACCCTGGAAAGGCATTGGATAGAATACAACTGCAGTTGAAAAATTTTGAGGATATAACGGGTTTCAGAATAAACTTGGATAAATCTGAAATGATACTGTGTAATATGGGTAAAGAAGAACAGAAAAGGATAAAGGAAAATTGTAATTTACAAATTAAGGATGATTTGAAATATTTGGGGATTAATCTTAACCTATAAATCCAAGGGTTAACCATTGGAACTGGCTATAGGTTGCTATGCCTCGCCCTACTTGCCTGCACTCACCCTTCGTGCACACGGCCGATCTGGGTACGCAGGTCAACGAAGGATTGAGAAAACTGGCAGTGGGGCAACAGCCCCACAAACGCAAAGAAAGGGAAACAACTTCACTTCCCAACATTCCTTGCGCCGCGCCGCGCCAGAGCCAGAGCCAATCAGGCTGAGAGGCTCTCGCACAGTGCAGCGTTCGGAAACGCGCCACAGCCAATCGAAAGAAAACCATTTTAAAAAAACGCAGCACAAACACAAAGCACCAACCCATAACTACAAGCCCCAGCGTCCTGCGCGCCATGAGCGCGCAGAACGCTGAGGAAAATGGCGCCCAAAAAATTAAAAAGAAAAACAACTCACCGCCTCACAGCCAAGCACACACCAGCCGGCTTTCTTTCCCTCACCCACAGCACCTGAAGGTCCCGACTGGAGTTTCCCCTTTAATATCAGTGGGTGGGGGTTGCGATCCCCCTCTCCGCTGGCTACCCTAGGGTTGGGAGGTTTGTGGGGACAAAAGGGGTATATTGCCTCAACACTTCTGGACCCAGAGGACCAGGCAGAGTGAATCGATTCCCCCCCTCCTTAAAACAACTCCGTCTTTTCTTCTCTTTAAAATGGAGTTGTTTTAAGGAGGGGGGAAAATCGATCCACTCTGCCTGGTCTCTTGGGTCCAGAAGTGTTGGGGCAATATACCTCTTTTGTCCCCACAAACCTCCCAACCCCAGGGGAGCCAGCGGAGAGGGGGGTCGCAACCCCCCACCCACTGATATTAAAGGGGAAAACCCGATCTACTTTCACAACTCCACACAAACAAAGCACCATAACACAATAAAGCCCCCTCCCTACCACCTAGCCCACCCTTCCTAACCCCCAACGACCACGCCCCCCTCCCCACCACCTAGCCCACCCTTCCTAACCCCCAATGACCATGCCCCCCTCCCCACCACCTAACCCACTCTTCCTAACCCCCAATGACCATGCCCCCTCCCCACCACCTAGCCCACCCTTCCTAACCCCCAACGACCATGCCCCCCTCCCCACCACCTAACCCACCCTTCCTAACCCCCAATGACCACATCCCTTCCCCACCACCAAATAAATAAATAATTTTTTTAAAATTACTAAAAACAGTCAAACACATCCAAAAATACACAAAAACAAAAACACAAAAAACAATACGAAGTAAACAAAGACACAATCAAAAACAAAACAAACAGACAAAAAATACAAATTCCAACCCCCCCGCCCACACACACACACACACACACACACACACACACACACACACACACACAAAAGAAAGAAAACAAGCAAACTTACCAAAAGATGTGCTACCTCCACCAGGACTGGAAAAGAAATGAATAAAGAAAGAGACTACTTACCAGAAGAAGCTCCACCCAGAGGCCAGGAGAGAAAAAAAGTCAAAATACAATAACCCCTACCAGCAGCACCTGCTGGCCACAATAGTAAAAACAATTCAAAAACACACAACAGCCCCAAACAAAAGGCCACAAGAGTAAAAACAAATCAAAAACATAACACAAATTCACAATTTTACACAAAAGGTCACACCAATAAAAACAAGTAAAAAAATTACACTAAACACACTTTAACACAAATCACAAACATATGTCAATAAAATACAATAGAAACTTTTAAAAATCCTGTGCTGAGTTATAACTCAAATTTAAACTCAAAACATCTAAACACATTTTAAAAACATTGAATGTAAAAAACATTTACTTTTACATTATTAAAATTATTACCTACGATACAACTAATTTAAAAAATTCAAAAAACTAAAACATTATTCGCTTACATAAAACAATTTGAAAAAATTATATCATACTTTCTTCTTTTATTAATCCTCAAAAAAACCCAAAAAAGCAGATCACAGTTAATAACAGCTAAGCCAAAAAAAGTTTACATAAATAAACATTTAAAAAATTAAAATTACAGACTAAGCAATTTTAAAAAAACATTAACACAATTTAACCTTCCAACACAATGTAAAACTATTGCAAAAATAAAATTGGTTCATTTTTTTATTAAAACACATGGGGGGGAAAGCCCGGCAATGCCGGGCAACCCTTGCTAGTATCTCGAATAAATTCGACCAATTTAAGAAATTGAATTACGTAAAGTTGAAAAAGGAAATTCAAGAAGGAATACAACAATTACAAAAATTGAAACTGTCATGGTTTGGAAGAATTGCAATATGTAAAATGATGTTGTTACCAAGAATTATTTTTTTATTTGATGCTCTTCCAATCCAATTGAATGATAAAGAAATTAAGGAGTTTCAAAAATTGAACAACAATTATTGTAATGGGGGGAAAAGGCCCCGATTGGTGAAATATTTTTTGGTATTTTTCCCAGAAGGAAGGGGGATTAGGAATGCCAAACTTGGTGGCATATTATCGAGCTTTCCAAATTAAAAATGTTGTTAAGATCCTGGCTAATTAAAAGGCAATTTGGGAAGAATTAGAAATGAAAGATTTTATTCATATTGGAAAAGTGGTCTTTTTAGAAGGTAGTATGAGTAAAGTAGTTACTAAAAATAGAATGATGAAGGCAACATTGGGGGTATGGTACCGGACATTTCCCCTATTATAGAGTTGGAGGATATAGAAAATTTTCCAATAAAAATTGATAAAAGGGTCAAAGAAGTACTTGATAAGAATGGGGTATTCCTGCTGAGAGACTGGATACGGGCCTCTAAAGACAGAGAGAGGAAAATAAATTTGTATGGACAATTGAAACTGAATTGTTTTCAGACTGGAATGATTAATAGTTGGAATAGTAAATATCTGAATGAAGTTGGATTAGAAAGAGATACGACTGAGTTTGAAGAACTGATTTGGAAAATAAGAAGGGGACAAAGTGGTATAAAGGGACTGGTTGGTAAAATATATAGAATGATAAATAAGGTAGGTAATCCACAAGAAGATTTAAGATTAAGCTGGGAACAAGATTTGAATATAAAAATAGAACAGAGTTGGAAAAATAAATAGAGGAAAAGAATTATGAGAACTATGTCGGTTAGAGTTAAGGAACATAACTATAAAATGCTGTGGAAATGGTATTTGACTCCAATGAGGTTACATCAGATAGATAAGAAAAAGATAAAATGTGTTGGCGTTGTAAGAAGGAAATGGGAACATATGAACACATGTGGTGGAGATGTACTGTGGTAAAAATTTTTTGGAAGAAAATTGAATACGAGATAACTGAAATTATGGGGGAGAAAATTAAATTGGGTGTTAGCATGATTATGTTGACAGAAGTGGAAAATATAAACTTGAGTCAGAATAAAAAGGAGTTATTGGAAATAATGTTGTCAACGGGAAGGCAGTGTATCGCTAGAAAATGGAAACATGAGGTAAATTTGAATATTGAGGAGTGGTATAAGGAAATGTGGGGCTTAGCATCGAATGATAAGTTGACATGCGAAATAAACTTTATAAAGGGAATTGTTAAAGAAAATAGATTCTGGAAGGTTTGGCAAGCTTTTGTGGATTACTTACTGAGGGGGAATGATTTGCAAAGACCTGTGCCTGATCACAAGATTTTCTGGGAAAAATCTCAATGAATATCTCTGAGCTCTCCAGTGTATTGTAAATAACACCGGGTGATTAGTATTTTATTTTTGCTTATTTTGGTGGGTTTTTTTGTCATGTCTTTATATTAAACATTATTGGAAAATGAGGCATAGAAACCATATCCTATTGGTTTGATTTGAAATAGTATATATGATAAACAATGTGGATACATTTGCTGATGTTCAATTTTACATATATATGTAAATTTATCTTTATATGAGTAATTTTCTTTATATTTGTAATTTTGATGTCTTTTTATTGTTTGTATTATTTTTGAAAATTTAATAAAAAATATTTAAATGAAAAGAACTAAAGTGGAGATAGGTATTCCTGTCCGTATTTTTTCTAAAGTGACTCATGTTCAATCTGTTTCTCGGATCCTTAAATTCCAGATAGTTGGAGTTGGAGTTGGTAGCTTAATGTCATGGCCCAGAAAGAATAAACATTTAGAGGCAAATGCGTGATATAAAGATATGGATTTATCTGGTAAGACTGTTTTAACTAATGTATTGTGGCATCCAGGGGAAGTATAATATGTTTAAGGGAGTAAGAAAGTATATTATAATGAATGTTATTGTATTTTTCACAGAATTTGGCATCTTCCTTTGCTGATGATAGAATGTGGAAAGAGATTTATCCAATTCTCTTCGAGAAGTAATTTCTATTTCTCATATTATAATATATTAATTCAAGAAACTTACCTGAAACAGTTAAGGATTATTACTATTTTTCATTGATACTGAAGAGAAAGTACCATTTGATTTAATAATTTTTGAAGAAATAATCAGAACAGTAAAGACTTTTGTGAAGTACAGTGATACCTCATACAACGTCCAAACTTGGTTCCACAAGTTTGGACTTTATACGGATTTGGAGTTTGTGTGAGGCATGCAAAATCCTAGCTGTGATGCCTCATACAACGTCCAAATCTTTGCTGTGATGCCTCGTACAACGTCGTTTCCACAGAGATACATTGTACTGTAACAGCAGAGACTTCAGGGCAAAGTCAAGGAAACAGACAGGAAACTGACAGAACTTTAAGAAATCATTGTCTAAAGGCTAAATACATTACAAAAACATGTGAAACAACCCTGATTTTAGGGGACAAACCAACCTGGGGAAAATCCCCAATGCCTCATACAAAGTCACAGCAACTTTGTATGAGGCAACTTTTTTCAAGGAATTAGGCAATGTTGTATGAATTTGATGTTGTACGAAGCGGACTTTGTATGAGGTATTACTGTAACAGATTTATTTTGTCCTTTATCAAGCAATTTGCAAGTGTTTTCCCATCAGTTAACGGCTTTATTGTGCATTTGGTATTTTACCGTCCTACCCCGATAGTACAACATACTATTTCAGTTCAGGCACACAACCCAAGGCAGTAATTTAATACTTTTAAGAGCTTGTTGGCCCCAGGGTTGTCTGGCTGAACTTCAGATGCTTCTTTATCTCCTTCAATTGATGCTGTAGCTGATTACTTTCTGTGTCTCTCTGTCTCTCTCTCAAAAAACTCAGAAAATTTGTTTGACTTTTTAAAAAAGCTGATTCTAATCTTCCTTGTTCCTTTCCCTCTCACACCCCAGAGGACCAATTTGAGTTTCTATGGGTGCCAGAGGAGCAGGTGTCTGCAATTCTATCAACTTCTCACCTAACTACTGCTCCTAGTAATACTGTTTCTTCCTTCCTTTATTTTACTGTAGGTTCTTCTCTCTTTCCTTTACTGAGCAGTTTGGTGCACTGTTCACTTTTTACTGGCAAATTTCTAGATTCCTATAAGTGTGCTTTTGTCTGTCCTTTGTTGGAAAAATCCCCCTTCCCTTCGTAATAATTATGGAAGTTTTTCTTCTTCTATTCTTGTCTACAGTTTTGGAGAGAGTAGCCCTTTCTCAACTGGCCCTTTATTTAGCCCATTAAAATGTCATTGATCCATTTCAATCTCAATTTCAGGTTGGACGGTCAAATGAGATGGCACTCTTTTGAATTCTGAATGATAGGTTGGTGGCCAAGTCTATATGTTGTTCCTGTGTGTTGGTGTTGTTTGACGATAGTAGCATTTGATATTCTTAACCACCAGATTCTTTTCACAAGACTGGCCTCATTGGGTTATTTAGAAATGATAGCTATGATAGCTCTTCATTTTCTTCCTATTTGTTAAATCATTAGTTTCTACATCATTCCTTTTCACTGTAAATGTTCCACGAGACTCAGTCTGCTTCCCCTGGGTGTTTTAATTTCTAATTTGGGTTTTCATTAACATATTTATGCAGATTATTCCTAAGTGCACCTGTTTTAGAGATGAAGTAAAAAAAAATACTTGACTGAATGTTGCCCTCTTGAGAAGGTGCTGTTGAACTTGACAGCTGGCTCAGTAGTACTTTACATGCTTTAGTTCCCTTCACCTGACCTAGTGTGAGAATGATTAGGCGGCAACACAAAGTTGCCATTACCTCTGTTAAGATTTGCATATTAATTTTATTTAAAGATATCTGGCCTTTGAAATTGCAACATTCATCTATGCTCATGGCAGCCCTCTCTGCCGGTGTCATATTGCTTTTTCGCATCACTCAGGAGCTTCCATCCACAATAATTTTCTTTCAGCCGGAAGCTTTTCCCCACTCTGGATGGAACATTTGCTAGATACCTTTTTACTGTGCCTTGCAAAAAGTAGCATGTTTTTAACTTCTGAGAACTCATTCAAGGAGACAGCATCCTTTTTGTACATGGTGTTCATTGGGAGTGCTGTGCATCCTGCATGCTTCGTTGGTAGCAGTTTAAGGCTGTCACGGTTCTCCTGGGACTTGTCCCATGTGGTTATAATTAATTTTTGATGTCTGCCTTCAGGGCAAAACACTTAAGGGGTTAACCAGCTTTCTCAAAAAGAATGAATAGTTAAATGCTAACATACGTTTATCAATACCTGGCAGAATCTGGATTTAAACTACAATTTTTCTGTCCACTCCTACATTTGTAACATTTGCAGCATATTTGTGGCAATATTCCATAGCCTCGCAATATGCAATGCATGTGTGGAAATTTAACCCCTAGCTTGGTTTGCTCCTGTAGATCAAATGAGAATATGCAAACAAAATAAAACAAAAATCTTCTCTGAAATAGCAAGATTTTTTGTTTCTGGCTTGACTTGCATTGATTTTGCACATTTTTATAACTGACATTTGTACATTTCTATCTGCCTTTTCTCTTAACAGAAGTCAGGATTGATTTGATGGCACATTATTATTAATGTTGTTCTCGTTGTTGTTACATCACATTATGGAATGTTTGTTTTGTCTTAAACAAGCTACTAATTCTTCCTACTTTGTGTTTGTGTGCTTTGCTTCACAAAGGAGAAAGACAGCTGCTGTTTGCCAAAATGCTTTATACAACATATGGGGGAAATGCAATGAAAAAACAGTACTTGTTCCATTCTTGTGTGGGAAGTGCAAAGTTGAAGGATCCATGACAGACTGTCTGTTGTACTAAGGTAGGTTCTTCTCTACTTAGAACAAGCTAATGACAATATTTCTTTGTATTTCAGTATATCTTCACCTCCAGATTCAATCATGGACACCTACAGTTTAAACAGCATGCCATAGATGAGCTGGTAGGGATATCTGTCCAAGACCTTTTAGCCAGGGTAGGTGAACCAAAGCTTCAGCTGTATTTACAACCATTTCATGTATTCCTACCTGGTGCATTAACACTGTCTCATAGTACTGTTTTTGTCCTTTGTATTAGACTTCTTTTTCCAATAAAAATAAGGATGATAGTATCACAAAGAAGGCATAAAAGAGAATGAGCTTGTGCAGCTCTATGGAAAATTTTGGTGTTATAGTAAGATAATTTCTCTTTCCACTTCAACCCCCCCTTCCCACAATTCAATAGGAAAGTATTGCTGATTGGAAAGAGGTAAGAAAATATGGAACCCAAATTATATAGTAATTTGCGCTCTACATGGGGCCGCC
Organism: Bradypodion pumilum; assembly: GCA_035047305.1. NCBI lineage: Eukaryota > Metazoa > Chordata > Lepidosauria > Squamata > Chamaeleonidae > Bradypodion > Bradypodion pumilum. Next base: position 265,520,751 of record JAWDJD010000001.1, on the reverse strand, counting down.
CTTGGTGACCATTCAGAGGCTGCAGCTGGTCCAGAATGTGGCTGCCCGGGTGGTGATGGCCTCACCGCTGCTTCAGGAGCTGCACTAGTTACCAGTGTGCCTCTGGGTGCAATCCAAGGTGCTGATTTTGACCTTTAAAGCCCTACATGGCAGTGGACCAGGATATTTAAGGGACCGCGTCACCCTGAGATATTCTGCCTGTCCTACAAGGGCAGATCGGAGTGGCTCAGTGGTGGTCCTGCCCATCAAAAAGGCTCATTTGGTGGGGACCAGAAGAAGAGCCTTTTTGATGTTTGCCCCGACTCTGTGGAACCTCTTACCATCAGAACTGTGCCTCCAGACAGAGCTGCTCCCCTTAAGACTTGGTTGTGCCAGCGGGTATGGGACCCGACAGCTGCAATGGCCCAGTCCTGCTTGCTGGTTTGAATAATGTCCTGTTGGATAGCACACCTGCACACCTGTCCGTTGTCTTATTCTTCCCCTGTCCCTCCCCCCTCCCTTTTTTACTTTTAAAACTTTTTAATTTTATTCATCATATTGTTTAATCTTTGCAATATATTTTTTTAAAATTGTTGCATACTTTTTTCTTAAGGGGTTAGGTGGGGATGGGTGGGTGTTGTTTTTTAAATTTGTATGTTTTTTAAGTATGATGTAAACCGCTTGATGAGGAAGGCAGGGTAGACATTTTGTAATATAAATAAAATAAATAGTAGAAAGCAGAAAAGAGTCTGTATATCTGTTTCTTAGCCCAGGGGTCAGCAAACTTGGCTCTCCAGATGTTCTTGGACTTCAAAACCATCAGCAGGTATATTGACTTGGGCTTCTGGTATTTGAAGTCTAAGAACACCCAGAGAGCAAAAATTGCTGACCCCTGTCTTAGCCCTTTGGCTAAGATTAAGTGTAGCATTAAGTGTAGTCTGTGTCTGTGTGAGAGAGAAATCTTTCCTCTCAGATGGTTGTTCTATCCAAACCCTTCTTCATTGTTTTGTGACATTATCACTACATTATCACCTTTAGGTAGGGTGATGGCCCCCTCAGTGGAGGAAATGCCCCTGGAAACCATCATATTGGGCCCAACGGCAAAATGAGTGGAGGACGAACCTGCATGTCTCATTTCATATGTGCCACAAGAAATGGCTCCCTTCATGGCAAGCTGGGATCCACCTTAAACAAATTCACGCCAATGGCATTCTCCCCGTTTTGAAAATGATTTCCTGGGAGGGCAGGGGAATGTATACTCGGATACGAGTAGCGAGCACAGATGTATCAGGCAGTCTGTTATTGCTAAAATTTCAAATTATCTTTTTCTTACCTTTCTTCCCTGTCTTACTTTTACATATTATGGATGATTTCAACTATGATCTCCATTAGCAATCATTGTTAACTCCCAACACTCCCTCTTTTTTATTTCAAAAGGTGAGAGGACATCTTTTGGAAGACATGCACAAAACATGTTTGTAGAGCTTTTGGTCTGATATAGCTTTTCTACTTCAGGTGGCTTAACCTGAAGCAAATTTGCTTCAATTGCATTGAGGTAGGCTTCAGCTAATTGTATTCATGGCTTTTTAAATTAGTGCTTTTTCCATTGTCATTAGCTTGCAGCAACTCCTAAAGTAAAGCAAAAGAAAGTATTTGCAGGTGCCTAGCAAGAGTTTTGCACAGGCCATTTACTTGCTCTCCTGAGCAACATTTTCTTTCAAGATTTATGCAACAATAGACCCATCAACATCAGCAGCATCTTCAAAACCTATTTTCCTCCATTCCAATCTGTTTAATATAAGTGCACAGGCAAAGGAATCCAAATGAATAAATAATGCCGCACGAGAATACCTCTCAGGCAATGTAAAAATGTCCTTTTCCTAAGCACCGTGAACTGTTACCCCTCTCTTATTTTATGCTGACTTGGCAAAAGGAACTGTAACTGCAATGGGCATGTTTCTTCATCTGGCAGGTATTGTGTTTCTTACAGCAAAAAGCCCGAGTGTGAGGGAAGGATGCCGCAACTCACAAGGTTTGCCCCTCTCTCAAACTGACCTCCACTCCCATATTGCCACTGGAGTGAGTGGAGATATTTACCCTTGTGGTTTTCCCCCGTTATGTGACATTGCATTGATTTTGAGTTATGGTAGCACAAAAATAGGATGGAGCCATTATTAGAACCTTTCTGCTTCTCAAAGTGCATATCTGGCTAGGTTATCTTGCTATGATCGTACAGTAAACCATACATACCGCCAGCAACTCAACACTGATCATAAGGCAGCAGTTAATTAACCTGACAACCCTGAAGACTAATAGCCTTGGTGCCAAAGTCCACAGGGAAGGGTGATGGTCCCCAAGTGGATTAAATCCCACTTGAATTCATCTTGATGGTCGACAGAAGCGTCATCAATACTGGCCTGAGGCTGATGAGGACATTGTGTGCCAAAAGGGCTCAGGACCAGAAAGGGACTCACGGAACTGGATCAGTGGTACATGGGTGTCATGCTGCGATGCAGAAGGCAAATGGAAGGCTACTGCATTATATTGTTCCCAAGGTCAATCTTCATGGCTGATGTTTGGAGTCAAATACGGCACTTAAATAAGATTATCTAATGAGATACAGCAACAACTACACCTAACTAACTAACAAACTAACTAAATTGGCCTTGAGAGACAGGGCAAGGCAGTGGCTAAGAATCTGAACTCTGAGCTTAGGAATCCTTTGTTACACTTATCAGTTCAGACTTGAACTTGCCAGGTGGCTCTAAGCAAGCTTGTATTCTCTCAATTTCTGTTCTTTCCTTGACAAGGATCTACAAATGAGTTCCCTTGTAACCTAATGGATGTGCACAGGCAGATTCTCTGTTCTCTTGAGCCTGAAGGCAGACAGTCTGCCTCGCTTCACAATTTCTTTGAAGGCACATGGCAAACCACAAGGAGCCCTGCTTCCTGAATGCCTCCAAAATTCATCTTGGGATCAGGTAAAACCCCCAGCCTTCTCCAAAGCCCCAAAGAGGGCATGCTTCTTAGATTGTACTAGGGAAGGCATGTGGCAAGTGCTTCTAAAATGCCTTCAAGGAGACTGGGGTTCTCCCTTTCCCACATTTTCCACCCCACACCCACACCCACACATGCACACTCTTCTATAGAATCAATGGGAAAGTGGAATCTTTGCTAAAACACTGACACTCTCCTTACTTCAGTGTTGCTTGGGTAGCCAGGATGAAATCTCATAGTGTTTGAATGTTAACAAAATTGCCCTGCTGTCAGACATTTGAGAATTATGGAGTATCTCCCCAAAACAACATTGAATCATGGATATATCTACAAAACAACTGGTTCTCTTGCTGCTCTCTGTGTGTCTCAGGATGACCAGAACACAAGCCTGTATCAACAGCTTCAAACCTGAAAGAAAGGCATGTGTTTAGCCTCTGAATTGTCCTCTAGCTTAACTAAAACTGAGGTCAGATAAGAACTAGTCCCTCAGGCTAGAGCAGCCTATTGAAGAAAACTCTCAAGTGCTATACAAAATTAAGAATAACAACAGTCATAATCACCACCAGCAGCTGTGAATTATCCTTTGCCCTTTGGACATTATGTTCTACATTTAAGAATGAAATTAAACCATAAGCACCTCCATTTCTTGAAGGGAATGGCTGTAAACCCATTTTGAATCTAGAAAAGCTTTGGATGATTTATTTATTTTTTTAAAAAAAATCATATCAGCTTTATTTTGACTGCACCAATATTCTTTTCCACACCTCAGTGGCGTTATCTTGAGCAGCCAGCACGGAATCCCATTTACATCTGAGAAAACACATTAACAAGAAAATGGGAGTCCAATGGTTTTGTGACCAAGCCAATGCAACATAGCTGAAGCTCACTTATTTCTTACAGTGGGACATGCTGTCAGGCAAGGCACATATACCATTGCAGGCACCCCCCCCCCCAAAGAAAGACTCAGACACCGGTATATGGGTAAAGGCATTGGGCCACTTTTATTGAATAATGCCCTAGTCCGAATTATAACTTTCAATTGGTACTCATCCAATTATAATTCTTAAAGCAAGCAGGCCGCAGTAACACTGGTAAGGTTCCTCCCAAAATTGCCAATGGCAATTGGCTACAATGTATCCATTTGTATCAATTTGTTTGTTGACACAAACAAATTGTTGACCGTAGTCAATAAACTATCTACTGACCCCACCCTCTGACGTGTATCCATCAAATCACGGGGTGATGCATGCTGAAAAGCTCCTGCCATCACCCCTTGCCTGGTTCGTCATTGACCGGTCAACGTTATTACACCTGTACCTGTCTAAGTGTTGGCCAGTCAATTGCGAACCTGCTGGATACCTATGGGTCATAAATATTTACCTTACCAGTGCTACCCGCCTAAGTGACCAAAGTCAAGAGCAAAAACCCCTATGTCAAACCTTAGCAACAGTGTGGGATGGGCAAAAAAGCCAGAACCCAAGGGCCAATTGTAGGTTCAGGCCAAAAATTCCCACCCGGCCCCGAAGCGACCAAAATATCACACTGTTCACTAGGGAGGGGGTGGAGGGAAAACTTCTCCTCTCCATCGCTATTTTTAAAATGGCAGCTCGGCTGCCTCGTGGCCACCCCTTTTATAGAGGGGTGGCCACGCCCCCTAACTCACCCGGATGTCTGAGTCCGGGTGGGTGGGGGCTGCAAAGAGTGCGGCGGCCATTTTGGCACCACGCTTTCATTGCAGGCGCACCCCCCAAAGACAGACTCAGACACCGGTATATGGATAAAGGCATTGGGCCACTTTTTTTGAATAATGCCCTAGTCCGAATTATAACTTTCAATTGGTACTCATCCAATTATAATTCTTAAGGCAAGCAGGCCGCAGTAACACTGGTAAGGTTCCTCCCAAAATTGCCAATGGCAATTGGCTACAATGTATCCATTTGTATCAATTTGTTTGTTGACACAAACAAATTGTTGACCGTAGTCAATAAACTATCTACTGACCCCACCCTCTGACATGTATCTGTCAAATCACGGGGTGATGCATGCTGAAAAGCTCCTGCCATCACCCCTTGCCTGGTTCGTCATTGACCGGTCAACGTTATTACACCTGTACCTGTCTAAGTGTTGGCCAGTCAATTGCGAACCTGCCGGATACCTATGGGTCATAAATATTTACCTTACCAGTGCTACCCACCACACGGGGAGGCATCCATGATGACTCATGCCCCCCCCCAAGACCGTCAGCTCGGTCACCAGGCCTGCTTGCACCACACTCAGAACGAGGTACATGCCTCCAGCCGACAGGTGGACCCCTTCCCCTGCCTACCGGCAAAATTTTTGTAAGCCTATCCTCAGGTGTCCAATGGCTGTCTCCCAGCCATGCTCAGCAAGGGACTGAGCAACAGCCCTGTCCACTGACTGCCGGAACAGTCCGAACCACGGAGATCCACGTCTCCCCTAAATTGGTGTCTCGGCACGATGTTAGACCATAGCGACCGTGTGTAAGCCATACGTGATATAAAACGCCAGGTCACAGCCCCTCGACAGTTTAGTAACAGCAGTGATCCGTATAAGATCGTTGCCGCCGAGGTGCCTATTAAGAACATCGGGCGGTCCAGCATCCCCGACGGACATCAGGAATGGCAACAGTTCCCGCCCCCTTGTGCCACGCATACCATACCATCGCATACGTGCGGATGCACACAGCCCAAGTCGGGGTCCACTCTCTGTCGCCGCAGCATATACTGCTGCCCAGTGTACATAGCTGCGGCCCACCAGCCCCACTGCCACCGGTCTGTAAAAGAGGAGAAGAGGTTAAGGACATAACTAGGTACTCGTACAGTGAGGGCACGTACATATAAGAAATTGCGCGTACACGCATGTCCGCCTCCGAGTACTCCAAACGTAGCCGCGATCAACGTGACGCCTATCCTAAATAAATGGGTGCCAAAACAGGCCCCCACACCGCGAAGCGCGGCACCGGTCACCCTCAGTAACATTACTCCGGCAAGGGTAGGCCTATCCTGGTGTCAGAAAAACAGGCTGGGGCGCGCAGCAGGCACTGTCGAAAATTCATGTAGGGCACCAACCAGACAGATGTCTCCAATAAAACCTCGTAGCAGTCTGACTCCACTGCCTACGCCGTGCTGAACAACCTGTGAGGACCGTATCCCCACTTGAGCCCACTCATGTGTGACAGAGACATCGTCGAGTTCCAGTGCCCTACGAGACACATCCGCCTTACACAGATGGTACCAACTCTGGCACCCACTCACTGATGCGGAGCGCTCCAAAAAGGCTACCGTGGTAGCTGCGTGACCAAGAGCCACTTCACACCTATCCGAACATAAGTAATGCCAGCCTCGTGCAAGGTGGGTCAGAAACTCTGGGAACTGAGGTGACGCGTGTCCGGTGGTGGACACGTTCCCGTGTCCACCCCTCCAAAACACGATGCATGAACGCATAGTGATACGCGTGCGAGGTGCCAATGACATGCCCGGTTCACCTCTCCTCGTCAAACGTCCAAATATCGGCCGGGAGTGGCAAGTGGAATTCATCTGCTTCCGGAGTAAGGCACGGAACCGGGGGATCTGCAGGCGGGATAAAGCAGCAGCAATGTCATTATTAATACCTGGAACATATCTGGCCCAGAACAGCACATTTAGGCGTAGGCTTCTCAAAAAGAATAGACAAACTAATGTCATGACCCTGGGGGATTTGCATGTCTGGGTGTTGACAATGTGCACCACTGCCGCATTATCACACGGAAAATGGACCACTGAGTAGGCCCACTCATCGCCCCATAGCAACAGTGCTCCCCAAAATGGGAAGAAAATCAAGGAAGGTAAGATCGCGGAGGCGATCCGTGCCAAGCCATGGGTGCTGCCATTGGCCGTAAGTCCACCTACCCTCAGAGTAAACCCCCATAAGTCAGGGAGCCAGAGGCATCCGACCGTACTTGAAATCTAGGGCAGACCATCAGGTCTGATCTCCAGGAAGAGACCCTGTTAAAACCCAGGAGTAATTTGAGCCAGACCAGAAGGTCCACCCGTATGCCCCTGATCAGCCGGACCCTGTGTTGACGTTTTAACAGGCCAGCCATGGCGTCACACAGGCGCCTGGCCAATGCTCTGCCGGGTGGAACCACCCTGCAGGCAAAATTAAGGTGTCCATGAAGATCCGAGCCACCTTATTCATGGGTAACCTGGATGCCCGTGCAACAGAGTCGATTTGGAAATGTGAGCTTAGTAGCTGGGCCTTCGGTCTTTTCAGGGGCCAAGGGGACACCCAGTTCCCACCTGAGTGTCTGAAATGTAGTGAGGAGACGCGTGCACGTGTCCGAGCCCCGTTCACCCCCGAACCAAAAGTCGTCGAGGTAATGGGCTAGAGACCGAGACCCCGACCTGCGAGCAAAGGCCCACTGAATGAAAGTCCCGAATCGTTCGAATGCTGAAGATGAATTAACTTAGTCAGAAGGGGTTGGACTTATCTAAGTAAAATTCACCTTGGAACCTAAAAACCCAATAGCTCTAAATCCATTGGGTGCACTGGCAGTAATCTGAAAGCCGAGTGCATATCACACTGTGCCAGGAAAGCACCAGGACTGCATGAGCGAGCCACCCATAGGGGCTGAACCAACTACGAGTACCTGACTGAACAAGGTCATCAGGAATGGCATCCCTAACCGGATAACCCACAGGGTGAGCTAAATGGAGGATTAAATGACATTCACCCTGGTTCTACCTCGGTACTAGCCTCATAGGGCTAGACGTTCAACTTAGGAAAGGTGGTTCCAAGAAGGGACCCACTACTCTCATAGCCCCAACTCCCATAGCTGTGCACAGTGGAGCAACCTCTTCGTTACCTTTCAAGGTAACCAGATTAGTAGCATCCTGGGACCCCTAACACCCCCGAATGGAATACAAAAGCCCCATTGAAAACCTTCCAGCAGGAACCCCACATCATCCCTTCTTGGATGAGCTGAGTGCCATCGCTCCAGCCTGAGTACACTAATTGGGGAGGGGGGGCTTTGACAAGGCTAGTTCTTTCAGACGGAGCTCTGATCGCCCCCTGTGCACCCCTACCTCTGCCCCGTAACCCACCAACCCGCGGGCACACGGAGGCGGCATAAGGGCCAGCGCAAAAGGGGACACCAAGTCGGTAACGACACTGGCGCTTAGTACACCCGTCGCCAGCTGAGCAGGTCGAACACGGCAGGCGGGCTGGAACCCCCTGCCCGACCAGTTAGCGTGGAGCCTGTGTCTGAGCAGCCCACTGCACAGCATGACCACCATGGTACCTATCACCAGGCGCCAGTCACGTGGGAGTCATGTACATGAGCACAAGTGCTGACAGGGCTCATCCAACCTCCTCTCAGGGTGTAGGGCCACCCTCATCCACATTCCTCGTCGTAAGCCAACTGCGATGGGCCCATCAAATCAACCATCGCCCTGTAATATTAGCAATAGATGGAACCATTGGGATGGCCCAACCAGGCCGGGCCCTGCGGCATACCACCATATATATATATAAGGTATGCCGACCACCAGTTGGCCCCAGGTGCGCGGTGGCTTACGACGATGGGACAGGTCCCTGTCTCTGTCGTCCTGTCCCTCTCTCTCCTCCTCAGTGGGCTCACCATTCAATATGGAGAATATCCACATATCCCCCTCCAGACCTTACCCCTCGTGACCTGCGGCAAATGATCACCCAGGGACAAGGAATAACCAGCCGTCGGCAAAGCCATCGACGGCATGTTCTGTATCAAGGGCATACGCAGCAGGACCTGGACAGCCCCCGCGATGCTCGGCACTGCCCCGGGGGCGGACACCCCCACCCTTAACGAGGGACCATTTAGCACCATGGGATACTGGGATAAGATGGTAACTGATGCCCGCTCACATCAACTGTACTCCTCCCGCCAAATCTTTTCCCTCGTGACCTGGGACAAATGATCACCAAGGGGCAATGAATAACCAGCCATCGGCAAGGCCGTCACCGGCACATTAGGTACACGGGGCATACGCAGCGGAACCTGGACAGCCCCTGCGATGCCCGGCACTGCCCCGGGGGCGGAAACCTCCACCCCCAATGTTGTGCCAGTATGGAACCAAGGGGCACTGGGATAGGCTGGCAACTGATGCCCACTCGCCTCGACTTGACGAGGCCATGGCCACTGAACCCCACCACTGGAAGTGGACTGTGATGTGGGTGCATTAACTTGAACCTGATACTCACTAGGTGCACCCCCGTGAGCCGCCCCCACTGGGGGTTCCGGCCCACGGCGGGCGTCGGAGCTTGTGACCGGAATCGAGCTCTGGGGCCACACCTGACCACTCTCCTGCTGTAGCTCTGGACGAACAGGGAGCTGCGAGACACTGGCAGGCACAGGCCGGAGTGTCTCAAGCAGCTCAACCCGGCTGGCCGCTTGTTGCAGTGTGGCAGCCGTTGAGGTAGCCGGTGAACACGAAGGGCCCCCAGCAGAGAGAGAAGGGCCCCCTGCCATGGGGTTGTGTGCAATCCCCAAGGATGCCTCAAGCACAGCTAAACACGTTAGCAACGCATCCACTGCCACAGATCCCCCAGTATAAAGTGGGCCGGGTGGGCCGGACGGCCCACCAGGCATATGACCAGGAACCCCAAAGTGAGATCCTGGGCCCGAATAGGGCCATGCCCAAAACTCCGGCCCATGAGGGGCCGGAGGGGGAATGTGCTGTGCACCCGCACCAGGCCCTCCCCCGCTGACCTGACCCATGGCCGGCAACTGCAGGCCGAGGGCCGAAGCCCCTGAAGGGCCGGCCGGAGGCTGGCTAGCCGAGGGCCAAGCACCAGCCTGCATCGCCCCACCGGTATCGGTGGGCAAAGCTGGGGTAGTGCCCTGCCGTGTGGGCGCAGCCCTGGTCCTCCGACCTGAGGGCTGCCCCCGCGCTGCGCAGTGGTCTGTAGAAAGAGCAGGATCCCTTTCCAGGGATCAACCTTACGCCAAAAAGCACAGCGCAGCCAGCAAGCCAAAGGCTCTGTGCAACTCCTTCCTTCCCAGCCGGGAAAGACCAAGGGCCAAAGAGCCAAAGAGTCAAGGAACAGCGACGGAGAAAACTTCTCCTCTCCGTTGCTATTTTTAAAATGGCAGCTCGGCTGCCTCGTGGCCACCCCTTTTATAGAGGGGTGGCAACGCCCCCTAACTCACCCGGATGTCTGAGTCCGGGGGGGGGCCTGCAAAGAGCGCGGCGGCCATTTTGGTGCCGCGCTTTCATATTTATTGTATGTTTATTCAAAGCAGCAGTCGCAGCAGATATGAAACCATTTAGCCACTGCACAACCAATAGTGTCCAAATGCAGCGCCCATTTTTTCTTTGCTTCTAATCAATAGCAGAAGTAATATACTTCACTCATAGAATTTACTATAATTAAAATTTGAGCAGTGAAGCACTGTACTCTGCCACGCTGGCATGCTTTGAGTCATCTGTCTCCAAATCAGCAGTTTGGATGTGTTTACCGATATTGTCACAGGAACCCTTCCCACTGGTGAGCTGTGGCACCCACATTAATTTTGCCACAGATTATATGACTTTTGGCTTTTTGGCTTTGAATGTTAAAGTAATGAGCTCTGCTCTCAGGAAATGTTGTGCTAACTATTGAAACAACACGAAAATGGAGAAGACTCAGGGGAAGGATTTGTGCTTCCCTGCCCAATAGTACACAAATATTTGTAGGTTTTTGTTGATGCTATAATAACAAGTTCATCAAAAAATATGCCAATTTATAGTAGCAATATAGGTCAATAATTTACACACAACATGATATTTACCTCATTTGAGAATGACAGAAATAAAGGTTTAAGCAAGATAAGTTGAAAATGAGCCTGCCATGATACAATTTTGACATGAACAAAACATCTAAGGGCAAAAATGTGCAACATCAATTCATCCAGATCAAGCTGGTTTTATCCAGCACAGGCAGCGAAAAGAAAATACAAGTTTGGCTATACATTTAACAGTGCTGAAAATTGAAAGAAACAAGCTTAGGCTGGGAAAATATTCAGTACTAACTGGTCCCCATTTTTTGGTTGGGTATGTTTCTGAGAATTAACTTTGTCTTAGAAACATTGTTTATATTTGTAGACATCTATCTGCTTTGAAACAATATCCCTGATGCTTAGCGCAAGAATATTTACACTGCAAGGGTGGAAAGAGAAATACATACCATGCTGAATTCAATGATCAGAAGATCACACTTTTTAAGCTATGAACTTCTCTTTTACAGATTTTTTTTAGAAATCTTATCAGTGCTTTGCATGATTAGATTAGTTTTCATTAGAAGCAGACTATTCCAGTGGTATTTTCTTGGCCATTTACTAGATCTTCCTCTGTGCACATGGTGGGGCATAAATTGCATGCACATAAATGCTAAATTGATTGGATTTCTCCTCATTCACAGAAAATTTGTCTAGTATCTAAGTAGTCCAATTTTACTTGATTATTCTTTGATCTTCCTACTTTTCTTCAAAGTATATCAAATAATTTCCAGATGTGTAGGTCAAGACTCACAGAGAACATTTACATGACATTTTAAACCTTGACTTGGACATTAATGCTTTGCCTACCATCAAATAGCCTTAAAAATCACAATTACTAGGTAAGCATATGTGGATTCCACAGTAAAATATTGTTCCAAAATGAATCACTTTCAACTTAACTTTTCTTCATGAAGTTTTCCCTGTAGTCTAAATTGGTAGGTTAATCATTTTGTTACATTTAGATATAAGGGGTGGTCCTCTTTAGGCACTGGGCAGTCTAAAGCAGCCCTCAATGTCCCAGAAGGTTGGAGACCACCAGTTTAGGCTAAAGGCTATTGATAGTTCTTGTTGGTCTTATGTAAGTCAGCCAAGGTAAATGTGATGGGACTGCCCATATGGACTCAGGCTAGAATCTGAAGAAATAGCAGTATACCAGACCATGACCTATCCTACCCCTGGCTATCATTAGAAGGCATATGATAAGCTAGTCAGAGACAAAATGAAATCCAGGAATCATAATTTTCTCCAAGTCTTGGGATGATTTGTCTTTCTCTCGGCCTTGGAATTAAATTTTGTGTTAGACTTACTGAAGATGTTCTTGGCTTTTCCCTCCACCCCTTTTTCTTGGGCATCCCCAAAGAAAAGATGAGCATAGAACAATTTTTTAAATAGATGGTTCAGCTTCTAGTAATTAAGCTTTCGTGAGAACTGAGAGAATATTTAATGCCCTGAAACTCCCTCTTAGACAGATCTGGAAATGTTACAATGGAATTACAAGAAGGCACTGTAGCAGATCTGGGGAAATCAACCTCTCTGGTAAGTTCAGACCAAAGAAGAAGAAGAACCACCCCTTTTCTTTATTATAATGGTATGGAAAAATCCAAAAACATGAAGGTCATCTTCTTTTTTTCCCCTTTCAAATTCACCCGCTCCCTGATCCCAACTCTTTGATTCCCGTCACATGCCTTTCCTCACAAATGAGCTTGAGAGAGCATTTTGGAGATGGAAAGCATTGCTGTCTGTAGCTACCCGGGTCAATTCAGTGTGGCAGCTGTGAACTGGTGACATAGACTTATATTGACACAAGCTCCTTTTTGCTGCAGAATCACAAAGCAAAAACACCCCGGGCTCTTCTGCCTTTTTCAATAAGACACAAAAATTGTCTTCCTTATATTAAGAAGAGATCTGTCATCCTGACGTGTACACTAAATGGTCCATTCTGACTGCCTGGTTGTGCGTCCAATCCTGGCCAGGATCTGGAAACATGTGTTAACATTCGGCATGTTTGGGGGGGGGGAGTTGGAAGGGCCTCAGGCTAGGCTCCCTGATGTCTGCTGGAGGGTAGTCAATAATCATTAGCTGTTCAAATGGTGGATGCCCAAACTAAACTGTATTTATTTATTTTTTTAAATCTTTACTTCAAGCCACAGGGAAAGGCATTTTTACAGAGCATGGCTTCCCTGAAGTCATAAAGCAATAATATAATATATGGTGCTGAAGGAAAGACATGGAAACAAAGGAGGCTGGTGGGTGGCTGGGTTGAAAAGGGTTTTTAACACCATGCCTTCCAAAAGAGTGATAGTAAGCGTTTACCAGTAATATACCACACAATGGTCTGTCACTTAAGATTTTCAGGGGGATGGTGAAGCGATATGATTTTTAATTGCTACTGTATTGTCACTACCCACTCAGTTAGACCTGTGGTTAGGAGGAAAGTTGAAGTAGACAACATGAGGTAAGCTCAATTGATTTTATCCCATTTCCTTGTACCCCAAGGAGGGGAAGAAAACTTATTCCAGGGTTGTTGTTGTTTTTTGGGGTGTGTGGAGAAGTAAAGCATGGTAAAATGATGATTTTTCCTGGTGTACATGGTGTTAGAGGGAGCAAAGGTGCCAAGGAAAATTATGTGGTGTTATTGCTATATGTACATAAATGCTATATGTACAGCAGTGTACCAAACAGAAGTCTGGTAGCTCAACTCTTTCAGCAGCCACTTTACTCGAGGACAGTGGTGGCCAACCTTGGTGCCCCAGGTGTTCTTAGACTTCAATTCTTAGAAGCCCCGATCAGCAAGAATACTTACTTGGGCATCTGGTAATTGGAGTCCAAGAACACCTGGGGTACCAAGGTTGGCCACCCCGGCTCTAGGACATCACACCAGGGTTCTAGATTCAGTTTTCAACTAGCCCAGTTGTTTTCCATGATGATCTCATTGCCCCACATGTTTGTCTTTAGTTGCCTTTGATAGTCTGTCTGAAGCTAAATGGTGTAAATTCTTTGTTAGAGTAAACTGGAACCGTTTGTCTTGGCAAATAAGATTGATTTAATAATTTCTGCAAGCTTCTCAAAAAGTATTTATAACACAAAGATCTGAACTCCTTTCGATAACAGGAAGTCACCCCCACATAACCTAACCCACAAGGTTAGGTTATGTGGGGTTAGGTTATGTGGGGGTGACTTCCCGCAAAATAAAAACTAGGGTGGGGGAACACAGATCTAAAATTCACAATAAGAACCTGTCTGCACTGCTTGTCAGCCACTTCATTGAAGCAAACCACAACGACCAAGATTTCAAATTTGTAGTACTTGAGAGTTATAAACAACAACCATTTCACTGCACTAACTTAGAAATTGCTTTAAGACAGAGGGAGAGTTATTTCAGCCATCAGTTCAACATCTTGTACCCATTTGGGCTCAAGCAAGAAATTGATTTTACTTGTTTCTTATAATTCCTGTCCTTAATCAGCTGTGTAAGTTCAGTATCCTTAAATACGAACTCTGACTAGTTTGGTTAACGTCCGTCGACACCATAAGAATAAACGGGTGAGGTCTAGGACGTGATATAATAAATAAATAACAACGAATTGGACTTTAATAAGACACTACAGGTAATATTGTAAACCTTTATTCCAAGATCGTGTATATATGTATATATCCTTGGATATATCTATTGGTAAATATTGTTAAATTGTTTATTTAGATCCCTGAGGAAATAACTGAAAATTCCTGTTATCGAAAGGAGTTCGGATCTTTGTGTTATAAAGACTTTTTGAGAAGCTTGCAGAAATTATTAAATCAATCTTATTTGCCAAGACAAACAGTTCCAGTTTACTCTAGTTTCCATGTTTGTCCCCTACATCTTTGCGTAAATTCTTTGTTAGTCACAACCAGCATAGACCCACTGAATCAACTGAATCTTGTGTAAATGTGCAACACTAAATTATTGGTTTAAGAAGTTCCCACTACTCACAACTGACTTTAGGCCAATATGAAGCAGTTCTGGGCATTGTTTCTCAGGCTAGCTATGTGGAGAATTTTGAAACAAACCAGAAATAACGTGTCATGTATAACATAGTTAACTGTAACTAGCTACTTTTGTTGTTTAATATAACTAATAGCTACAGCATTGCATTTTAGGTGTGAAAAGTAACTCCTACTGTGTGTTATTTAATAAATGAGTCATTAATTACTAATAACCTCTAGTTACATTTAAAAGTTACTTTTAAAAGGCCTGTTAAAGCATGTTTGGAACAGAGCCATTTTATTCTTTGCTAGTTAGTGTTAATCTAATTGGATTTTTTTTTAAAAAAAAGTCAGGGTCAAAAGGTATATTTCTATTTCTACTTTAGGAGATAACCATAAAAGTTGCAGAGAATGATAAGCTGTAATTGGTATAAGCAAAACATCACCTGCATATAAGAGAAATTAGTGATACAATGCATGTAGGATGAAAAGCTTGAAGCAGGTAGAACACCAGTATAGATAAACTTTTAAAACAAAAGAATCTACCTTTTGTGTTTTATAAATATGTCCAATGTGCATCAGAATTGACCATGAGGGGGAACAAAACAGTATTTTCCTATAAGAGAAAAATTATGAAAAACTGGTAAGGAAATTGCAGCATTGTTATTGCTTTCAACAGACTTTGAATCAGAGGGTTGGGCAGAGGAGACCCTCCAATTTTCTGTGCCCTTGGCAATGACTGGTTGCTGCTGCTTCAGGACTCATGGATCACTATGGGTAAAGGATGTAAGAGAGAAGCATACATTCTCACCCTACCTGGGCGTCCTCAATGTCAACACAGATGCCCAACCAAGTCTCGAATCATTGGGCCCATCCTGACTTCGCAGCAGTGTTGGTGGAAGATGTGGAACAATGACTGGCAGCAGAAGCTCCACTGAGAGTGGGACAAACTACTTGCACTCTGGGACCTTCATTAGCATCTGATTACTGGCCTTCCCTAAAGGGTGTTAGATGGCTTTGGCCAGTGTATCAGACTAGACCCCAGTCCTGGGCTGGAGACACTGGTGACCCAGTGAAGAGAACCAAGGCCCAGCAAAGAACTGAGAACAATAGGGGACTAGTGGAGATAACTGACATACACCCTGTAAGTTATCAGGACAGGAATTCAAGGTGCCCTACTGAATATTGTATCCTGCTCCCCTACTCTAAGAAAGACAAGTTTCAGAAGCAATAAAAGTCTGAAGTTCATGGAACAAACGCAGCAGTCACAGTAAAGTTGGCATACATTGCTGTGGCTAATTACAGGTAAATGATGAAATGCTGGGACTTGTCTTGGTTACATGCTAAGTCACATGCCTGATAGTGCAATCAAGATGTGTGAGAAATTACACAAAGTTTAACCAAACTATGCTAGGATCCTGACCCAAGGTGCTTACTGTAATGAATAACTTCTGCAGTCTGGCCAACAGTAATGTTAATTACAAGCTGATATGAAGTCATGAATAACACAAATAGTCCATTTTAAAGCATGTATTCCGAGCTCTGAGGAAGTCTCAAGGATATTGACTGCAACAGAGAAAGTGGAAGAGTCTTGTGTACCTTGGATACCTTGGAGTCGTTATTCAGCTAGAAGTATGCACACTGGTAGATGTCTCCACGGTGACATTCCACATATGCAAATAGCCCTGAGAAATCAAGTCTATGTGCATGTGGTTTTTTTAGCCATTTGGATATCACATCACCCATTGGCTAGGCAGACCATGACATGTGTCCTCCACTTTCACTTTGGACAAGCAATCCAATGGAGGACACTTTGGTGAGTTTTAGCCCCAGTCTAACATCATTGACAAGAGATGGACAACACTGCCTAGTTAGACCGCTCAAGCCCCTGCGCTCTCACCTAGCTTTGTGTGGCTCCGTGTTATTACTAGATGCTCTTTGGATAAGTCTAGATGTAAATTTGAAGGCACAGGTAATCAAAATTAAACAAGGAGAAGAACCCTCTCCCTACTGAAGTTTGGTCAGGAACCTGTGTGCAGGAGCCTGTAGAATGGGCCTTGCTTATAAGCTTCTCCTTCTGTGTCTTGGCCTTGGGTCATTTGAGGTGAAGTGAAATGAAACCTCAGGAAATCTCTGAGCTGAGATAGCCTTCCAATCTGAATGTTTCTGGTGATGAGCATGGGAAGAAAAAATAAAAAGGGTACTCATTTTATACACTGAAAGTCAGCGAAGTGCACTGAAGGGCCTTATCATACCCCAGGTCTTCCCTGTTTAATGAGTCCTCACTGCATCAGAGACCTTCATTCATTGGCTAATGAGTTCTTGAATCTCCCAAGGATGTTCCTGGAGTGCATGCTAAAAAATTCACACGCCATTCAGACGGCACCTGTGATAGTGATGGAAGATTTTAAAAACATACACCAGCACCTCAAAAGTCTTTGCCAATTCACAAAAGGGCTTGTGCTTCTAGGTTTCTGTGCTCCCACTTAATGTGCTATTTGGGTATCTATGGGTTTTGTTTCATTTCACTCTCCATAAATAAGAATGAGTATGAAGAATAAAAATGTGACAGCAAATGAATGGAAATTAAATAATTGTATTTATTTTAACACAGAGAGCAAGGCAATCAGATGTCCTTGCTTTATAGAAAGGTCATTTTAAAAAAAAGAAAAGACCATTGGAACTGTTATAAATGAAGAAGAATTCTATGTTTCCTCAATGGAGTATAGTTCAGAGATTGTACAGTGGAAAAAGTAAGCTAAAGCATCCAGCTCTGCAGTTCTGCAAATCCTGCTAAGGTTTTTAATAAACCATCTTGCTTTGAAAAGAGTAAAATCCTTCAGCTATTTTCCCTCATACTCCCTGTTCACCTCTCTCTTCCTGACCCCTCTTGTGCAGGACGTTTGTGTTAAATGCTATGGGGGGCTAATTATAACTAGGTAATTCTAACTCTTGGTTTTATTCTTACTGTTTTGTGGAGTTTTATAATAAACCTGGAACTATCCCCAAATGTGAGCACATTTATTATTTAGAAACAACTTCCTTGGATTTTAATTTCTTGTCTCCTACTCGTTGTGAAAAGATTTGCTGAGGTAATTAAAATATAAGTAGGTTTCAAACATGACTACTCCACACAACGTTGCCAGTGTATCCTTTAGGGAAAAAATAATAAGAACAACAGAAAACATTTTTAGAGACCTGTTAGTTAGCTGTGCTTCTGTGGTTTGGCTTGATTCTGGAATGGTGAATATTGATCTCATCTGAATGGGAAGGACATATGGAAGGATTTCTTTCCAGCCTTTCTGGTTACTTGCTATGTCTCCAGGTCATTAGGAAGCCAATACTGCATGAGATGCTGAAGAAACTGTTGTTTCTGTAAATAAATGTAATGCTTTGCAACTGTATGTTATTGTTGTTGGGATCGGGTTATCCTCCATTTTATGCTCCTCTCAGAACCAAACACTCATGAGACTTGAGCTCCTGCCTATTTTACATGCAAAGCGCAAAAGTTCCATAATCTCCGATCACCCCACGATCACCCCACGATCACCCCACTTCTCTCCCAACCAATCTAGTTGTTTCCCGCCCGAATGTATCTTTCCCAATATTGTATATAAGGTGCTGCTGTGCCATTGCTTTCCATGTTCAGTTCCCAAAATAAAGTTGTGTTTGGCCCCGTTATGTTGGCTGCTGCATATTGATTCCTGAACATCATAGAAACCATGCTGAAAATGGAGCAAGGGAGCCTAGGTACAGTCATATCTGTCATAGTATTCCTCTGCCCCTCATACACAGCCTAAAAGCAACACGAGAAGACAAAATAACTAGGGATGTGCATGACAATTCTTTGTATTTCTTTCATTTCAGATTCTTGCAGGGTGGTGCTCTTGCATTTGTGTATCCTTCATGCACCAGTCCTTTGATTTTACATGAAAGGGAAAACCTCATTTTTGTCACTAATTTTGTGTTTCCTCATTCATATTTTCTGGCACTCCAAAGCCCTAAAGATCCATTGAAAACTACTCCAAAAAGCAAAGGCAAAGCAACGGAAAATCAATCTACTGCAAAAATAGATTAATCTAGCAAAAAGCAAGCAACAGGATATGAAAAAAAATAATCATCAGAATTATGCAGGTATAGTACTTTAGAAAGAATGCCTCTGGCAGTGCTCTCCCAGTGCATACCACCGCCAGAAGCCACACAGAAAATGCTCCTCTAAGAAGCACCACCACCATCAGTCTCATACTCACTGCAAAACAACAACTCACTCATCCATCAATCAATTTTAAAAGTAGTACACACTCAAAAATTGGAAAAGAGAAAACAACAGTGTAGGTTCAGTGTCACTCACTCAGCACAATAGTGGTCCCCTGGGTCAGTGGAGCACAATTGGGGGGGGGGGAGAGAAAGCAGCCAGAAAGTCAGTGGCCATGTGGCACACAAAACACCCACTCACCAGAACAACCAACAGAAACAGAACACCAAGGTCAATAAAAAAAGAATGTCCAAAACTGTGCCCAACCAATGGCAACAATCACCTCCACAGACCAGTGGTATACTGGCACAGTCACAAAGATTATCCTGTGTCCTACCTCCCCACCCAGAAGCAGTTCCCCCAATCCCATCAAAATATATACTTTTTAACAAAATACACTGTAAATTAATCAAATAATATTATAAAAATCAGTCAAACAGGGAAAGCACCACCACATAGGTTAGAAACAGCAAAATAAAAAACACACAATTTATTCTTTCTTGTCAAGTTTTTTAGTCTAGCATGAAGCAGCAGGCAGGCCAGAGCCAGGCAGCAGACAAAATAATCTAAGAAATAAAATAACCTCTCCCAAAAGAAAAGGGAGAATCTCTACAAAAGCAATCAAGGACTGGAATCCAGAAAGAAGGGGAAAGTAAAGGTAAAGGTTTCCCTTGCTCAAAAGCCAGTCGTATCCGACTCTAGGGTTCAGTGCTCATCTCTTTTTCAAAGCCGAAGAGCCAATGCTGTCTCCTTCTGCAGATGTTTCCATGGTCATGTGGAAGGCATGACTAGCCACTGGAGCACATGGAACGCTGTTTACCTTCCCACTGAAGTGGTCCCTGCTTATCTACTTGCAATTTCTTGCTTTCAAACTGCTAGGTTGGCAGGAGCTGGGACAAAGCAGCAGTACTTGGGAATCAAACTGCTGACAGCATCCTGGGGGACAAGATTTGGGGTGTGGGTTTGCCCATGGTGAATATCCCCAATAACAGCTTGTGATCCGTTATGATCATGAATGGTCAGCCGTATAGGAAGTCGTGGAACTTCTTTGTCCCAGCGATTATGGCCAGGGCCTCCCTGTCTGTTTGCACGTAATTGCACTCTGCCTTGGAGAGGGACCTAGAGTAGAAGGCTACTGGGGCTTCCTGCCCTTTCCCGAGCACGTGGCACAGTACTGCACCCACCCCCACTGGTGACGCATCGCACACTAACACAACGGTTTTTTTGGGGTCGACGTGCGTGAGGATTGCCTCTGAGGAGAGGAGCTGTTTCAGTTCCTTGAACACCTTCTCCTGGCTGTCACCCCACCGCCAAACTGCGTCTTTCTTTAACAGCAGGTGTAATGGCTCCACTACGGACGTTTTCCCTGGCAGAAATGAATGGTAGAAATTAAGGAGTCCTAGGAAGGACTGTAATTCTGATTTTGCGGTGGGACGAGGGGCATTCCTAACAGCTGCAACCTTTGTATCTGAGGGCTTAACACCTTCTGGGGTTATCCTAAACCCAAGGAAAACTACCTCCCTTGCCTGAAACACACATTTGTCTCACCTCAGTCTCAACACCGCTTTCTCAAATACCGTCAGAACTCGATCCAATCTCTTGGCTAGCTCCGCCTCATTCCCTGCAGTTATTAATACGTCATCAAAATAGGTGAGGACCCCGGGAGCCCTTTGAGGAGGTGTTCCACAAGAGATTGGAATATCCCTGGGGCTGAATTTACACCGAACTGAAGTCGAGTTACCTTAAATGCACCTTTGTGCGTAACTATAGTTTGGGCAGCTGCAGTAGCCAGTGAGACTGTGAGCTGCTGGTAGGCCTGTGCCAAGTCTAGTTTGGTGAAACATTTACCCCCATGTAAAGTAGCGAGCAAATGGCTAACAACCGGCACCAGATACGCATTAGGGAGAATGGCCTTGTCAATGGTGCATTTGTAGTCCGCACAAATCCTGACCTCCCTGTTTGGCTTTAACACTGTAACAATTGGTGCTTCCCATTCCACAGAGTCCACTGGAACCAATATCCCCTGACCCACCAGTTTGTCCAATTCCGCCTCAATCTAGTCTTTGAGGGTGAATGGTACCCGGTGGGGCTTGAGCCGGATGGGTCGAACCTCGGGGTCCAGGTTGAATGAGACTGGGGGCCCCTTATACCTCCAGAGCCCCTTCTCAAAAACTGCCAGATGTGCATTGCACACATCTCGCACTGGGTCAGAGTCTATGGCGTAAATGCTGGACAGTCTGATGCCTAAAGGAGCAAACCACTGACTCCCCAGGAGGCAACTCGTCCCTCGTTTAAGGACCACGAGGGGTAGCTTCTCCCTGAAACCTTTGAACCTCACCTGGCAATCCCCCACCCCCAAAACCTGGATTTGGTTTCCCTGTACGTCCCGTAAGGTGGTTTTTAAAGTCTTAAGCTTTGGGCGCTCATTTGGGGGGATGCGCAAAAATTCTTTATGGGAAATGATGGAGTATGATGACCCTGAGTCCACCTCCATCCAAACAGGGACCCCCTGTAACAGTACCTCCACAAAGAAACGTTGGTGAGTTGACACACGACCCACAATGGCCTCGTCCTCACTGATCTGTCTGATGTCTCTGCTTCAGCGCGGTCGCTTGTTTGGCTCCTGGTCTCCTCCTTTCCGCCACCTGCAGACCCTGGCGATGTGGCCCCACCGTCTGCAGTGGTGGCACTCGGCTTTCCGGAATGGGCATTTCCTCCGGTTGTGGTTGCCCCTGCTTCCGTCGCACCATCAGTTTCCGTTGGCGGTGTCTCGCTTGTCGACCTGCCATCTCCAGACCTTTTGGACGTCTGGTTCCCCATCACTCTCGCTGCAGTCTGATGAGGACGTGGTGGTGGCTGCCGCGGCACCTGATTCTCGCCCTTTGTGTACCGAGCAGCTGTGGACCGGAGTCCCAGGGATTGAGGGCCCTGAAGTGAGGGTCTTGGCCCTGCATGACTGCACCCCATCTTTGACTGACTCAGCAGCCTGAGCAGCCCTCAGTACCTGCTCGAAGGTAATGTTCTCTTCTCAGGCCAGGAGCCTCCTCTGGGCCTCCTCATCTTGCAATCAGTGGTTTAGGTGTCTGGCTGCAAAGACAAAGATTGAGAGTTCAATTCTTCAGGTGTGTTTTGGCTGAAGAGCCAGCCTGTGCAGTTATGGCCAAACTTCACAGACCAAGGAGAAGGAAATGGTAAACCACTTCTGTGGTTCTAGTAGAAGGAAATAGCAAATCCCTTCTGCGCATTCTCTACCTGGAACACCCAGGAAAGGGTAATCATAAATCTGAATTGACTTGATAGCATTCAATAATAATTATTATAATATCACAGGTTTCCATATGCAGACATGCCTCTAGCTCTTCCATCATTCCTGTCTTTGTGTTTAGCAATTTAACAGCCCTCTGTTTTTAAATACCAGTTCTCTTGCCTTGTCTATAAATCCTAAATATAATCTGTTATTTAGCTCATTTCCAGTGTAAGTGCATCCTCGCCCTTTATCTAGTCATTAAATATGTATCATTCTACAGGAGTTTTTAATCACCACAGGGATCTATTCTATTTCCATGTGAATGACTTGTTCTTTTTTCTTCTGTGCATTAAAAAGGGGTGGGAAATTGTCTGTGTGTTTTTTATGCAGAAAGAGCAGTACATGGTTTAGGGGGCTGACTACATCCCACCCCCATCTCTCTTCAGTATTAGCTTCATTCTATTCTCATTCCAAACACACCAGGTCCAACCCAGTATTCCCCTTTCCCCCCAAACTTTTTCTTCAGAAGAAAACATTGTAATATTCATTTTTATGAACTCTTATGATCGAGTCCCTGGATCCTAAATGATAGAGTAGCATGCAAATGTGGCTTGATGTGGCGCATGATGTGAGAACATGGTGCTGGCTACATTACATTACACTCTAAGAAGAAGATGACAAGTCCTGATGTGTGTTTTCTCTCTATTAGATAGATTTGTCATTTGGTTATTTCCCTTTTTATTGTGGAGAAAAGCATGGGGAGGTCTGCCCAGTCTTACCTACGTCAGCATGAGCAGAGCACAGAGAAGTTACTTTCTTATGCTCTAGATCTCAGTTTCCCCTTGACAGTGTGGTCCAATGGGACAAAATAGTTGTTTTAGACACCATCTCCCAAACTGAATGCCATTTCCTTAACAAATGTTGGTGTCACAGTTAAGAGTTAGTACAGAGATCAAATAAGTTCAGTGTTCTAGCATCTGGGAAGCATTTTGCAACCCCACAAATGGGGATTTAATTTTGTTTAATTTCAGAATTACTTAATTCATCTTCTGTAGTTTGATTTAACATTGTTTGATGTGCCATTATTTAACCTTTTACTTTTTATGAACAATTAAAAATGAACTACAGAAACCGTTGCCTTCCTTCTCTTCAAATATCTGTTGGAGCTGAAGGCAATATCAGCTTGCCAAGAAAATAAAAGAAAAAATGATCTGTACCTTAAAGCTGCTGGAACACTAAATTTAGTAAATTGTTCCTGTTTAGTATAATTGAGTAAACACTATATATTTAGGACAGCTGTTAGCAATGGGTTACTGAAGTTAAGAAATAATGGGACCTACATGATACTTGGAGGACATTTGAAGAGCCCAAAGAAAGAAGAAGCCTAATGACCATCTGTCTGAATCTGATGAAGACTGGGAATTGTTCAGGAAAATGAATACTCAGGAATTCTGTATGGGCCTTCTGTGTGGAATGTGGACAGTTCACAGATGGTATGCTGCACAGAAGAGTTGTGCTCCTTCAGTGAAACATAACAAATTTATTTATTTATTTGATTTGGCTGCTCTGGGGCAGCTGACAAACTTAGTTAAAACAACCATAAAATAAAGACTAAAAATCAAGTTAAAATACATAGTAAAATCACAGCAAATTAAAATATAAACTACAGTTTAAGATATAAGATATCGAATGGTGACGTGTACTATGCTGGTCTTGGACTGTAATAAACGTTGATTGATTGGTAATAATTTGATATATCTGCTTTTGCAGGCGCACCCCCCAATAAAGGACTCAGACACTGATAAAAGTGGATAACGGCATTGGGCCACATTTATTGATTCATGCCCTAGTCCGAATTATAAATTTCTATTGGTAATTGACCAATCATAATTCTTAAGGCAAGCAGGCCGAAGTAACACTGGTAAGGTACCACCCAAAATTGCCAACGGCAATTGCTACAATGTATCTATTTGTATCAATTTGTTTGTTGACAACAAACAAATTGTTGACCGTAGTCAATATCTAACTAATGACCCCACCCTCTGACGCGTATCCGTAAAATCACGGGGTGATGCATGCTGTCTAGCTATAGCCATCACCCCGTCGCCTAGTTCGTCGTTGACCGGACAACGTTTAACCAACTTATGCCTGTCTAGTGTTGTCCAGTCAATTGCGAACTTGCCGGATACCTGTGGGTCATAATGTTTACCTTACCAGTGCTACCCGCCCATGTGACCAAAGTCAACAGCAGCAAGAGAAAAACCCCTATGTCAAACCATAGCAACAGTGTGGGATAGGTGAAAAAAACAGGACACGGAAGCCAATATGGGTCCCAGCCAAAAATTCCCACCCGGCCCCGAAGCGACCAAAATATCACACTGTTAACTAGGGAGGGGGTGGAGGGGAAAAACTTCTCCGCTCCGTCGCTTCGCAAAATGGCAGCTCGGCTGCCTCGTGGCCACCCCTTTTATAAGGGAGCTGGCCACGCCCCTAACTACCCGGATGCCTTCGTCCGGTGGGGGGGGGCCCGCAAAGAGCGCGGTGGCCATTTTGGCGCCGCGCTTGCATTGCAGGCGCACCCCCCAATAAAGGACTCAGACACTGATAAAAGTGGATAACGGCATTGGGCTACATTTATTGATTCATGCCCTAGTCCGAATTATAAATTTCTATTGGTAATTGACCAATCATAATTCTTAAGGCAAGCAGGCCGAAGTAACACTGGTAAGGTACCACCCAAAATTGCCAACGGCAATTGCTACAATGTGTCTATTTGTATCAATTTGTTTGTTGACAACAAACAAATTGTTGACCGTAGTCAATATCTAACTAATGACCCCACCCTCTGACGCGTATCCGTAAAATCACGGGGTGATGCATGCTGTCTAGCTATAGCCATCACCCCGTCACCTAGTTCGTCGTTGACCGGACAACGTTTAACCAACTTATGCCTGTCTAGTGTTGTCCAGTCAATTGCGAACTTGCCGGATACCTGTGGGTCATAATGTTTACCTTACCAGTGCTACCCGCCACACGGAGGGGCTTCAAAGAAGGCTCGACGCCCCCCCCCAAACCGTCAGCTTGGTCAACAGGCCTGCTCGCCAATCACCCAACAGGAGGTCCATACCTCCTCACGACAGATGGACCCCATCCCCTGCATACAGGTCATAATTTCGCAGACTAATGGCGGGGTGAGGGCTGACCCTCCCCCAAGCCCTGCTGACAATGAACCGGGCCACAGCCCTGTTCACCATGCGTCTAGCCCGGTCAAGGGCCGGGAGGTCGAACCCTCCCCTATACGTGTGCCTCGGCACCACATCCGACCAAACAATGGTGGTGGCGGGCCACACGTAATGCAAGTAGGCGAGGTCGCCGCAAATCGCATGCTTTAGCGATAAGCCGGTGACCTGGCCCAAATCATTGCCCCCAAGGTGTATGATGAGAATGTCAGGCGGGTCAGCATTCCGACCTGAAAAAAGGAATGGCAACGGCTCCCGCCATAACATCCCAGGCTTACCATACCATGTGAGACTTGCGTATGCACCCAGTCCCAGTCGGGGTCCCCACTCTGTCGCCGCAGCGTAACGCGCTGCCCTGTGCACGTAGCTATGGCCCACCAGCCATACTGTCACCGGTGTAATACGACACCCAGGGTCTGTCAAGGGAAAAAACGAGGGAGAGAAAAGATGTGGTGACCAGGCTGGTACTCACTGTGGGAGAGGGCGGACATAAAATTGAAAACACCGCGAACCCCACCTCCCCATGCGGCGTATTTCAGCCCCGGAGTACCCAAAAGCAGCAGCAGTGGAGGCCGCCCCTATTCTGAACGAATGGGTGCCGTAACGGGCCCCCGGGAGGCCTACACTGGCGAGCGCTTTGCCTGTCACCTTCCAAAACTGAAACTTAGTAAGGGGAGACCCATCTTGGTGACAGAAAAACGGGCCATGGTCCGTGCCACGCAGTGCAATAAACTCATGTAGGGCACCAACCGGACAGATGTCTGCCAAAGAACACCGTAGCAGTCTCACACCACTGCCTACGCCATGCTGATCCATCTTAGAGGAGCGTATCCTCAACTGAGCCCAGTCTTTGGCAACATAGACATCCTCGAGTTCCAGTGCCCTACGACTTGCATCCGCCTTAGACAGCATCACAAGCTCGCTGATGCGGAGTGCTCCAAAAAATGCCACCGTTGTGGCTGCATGAAATAGGGCTGCCTCATATCTATCAAAACAGAGGCCAGGCCAGCCCCGGGCCAGTTGGGTAAGAACCCCTGGGGAAATCGGGTGGCGGTCGTCCGGGCAATGCCCACGCTCCCGCCCCCACCCCTCCAAAAAATGTCTCACACGGAAGTCAGCGGTACTATCCACATGACCCCCCACCTTGGCCATAAAAGCCAATGCTGACAGCCTAGATGCTATGCTGCGAGGTGCAAGGCCCTGGGCATGCAGGTAAACCATGAACTGAAGTACATGGGTCACTGGGATTGGCCAGGTTTCTGGCAGCCGGGATTGGATACAGAAGGCTCTGAAAGAATTGAATGCATGGTGATACGCCTTACGCGTGCGTGGCGCCAGTGACAAGCCAATCGCCCGGTTCACCTCTCCTTGCCAATGGTCCATATCTCGTCCGGGAGTGGCGAGGGAAATTCCTCCACATCCGGGGCAAAGGCACGGAACCGGGAGATCTGCAGGCGGGACAAAGCGTCAGCGATATCATTATTGACCCCCGGGACATGCCTGGCCCTGAAGAGGACGTTGAGGCGCAGGCTGCGCAACACAAACTGGCGCACTAGGTCCATGACCCTGGGCGATTTGGAAGTCTGTGAGTTGACAATGTGGACAACGGCCGCATTGTCGCACCAGAAATGGACAACCGAGTTGGCCCACTCCTCGCCCCATAGCATCAAAGCCCCCAGGATAGGGAAAAATTCCTGATACGTGAGATCACGCAGGCGACCCATGCCTGCCCAGGCTGGTGGCCACCCACCATAGGCCCACTTCCCATTGAAGTACATCCCATAACCCAGGGACCCTGAAGCATCAGACTGTATCTGAAAGCGAGGGGAAGCCAGGAGGTCAGACCTCCAAAAGGATACTCCATTGAACTCCCTCAGGAACTGGAGCCAGATAAACATATCCGCCCTGATACCCCGGGTGAGTCTAACCCTATGGTGGGGCCTAGATAAGCCTGCCATGGCGTCACACAAGCGCCGAGCAAACGCCCTGCCCGGTGCGACCACCCTGCAAGCGAAATTGAGGTGACCATGTAGCACTTGCAGTTCCCGCAGGGACGCCTTGCGTTTAGCAAGCAAGTCCGAGATAAGGGCCACAATCCTTGACACCTTATCCCCCGGTAACCTAGAAGCCTGCGCTACCGTGTCAATCTCCACCCCCAGAAATACTAGCTGAGTAGATGGGCCCTCGGTCTTTTCGGGCGCTAAAGGGACACCGAGTTCCTCCATTAGCGTCTGAAATGTGTTGAGGAGACGTGTGCGCGTGTCCCAGCCCCGTTCACCCCCGAATAAAAAATCATCCAGGTAATGGGCTACAGACCGGGACCCTGACCTGCGGACAAAAGCCCACTGTAGGAACGTGCTAAAACGCTCGAAAGCCGAGCATGATATGGAACAGCCAAAAGGCATGGCCTTATCAAAGTAATATTCACCCCGGAACTTGAAACCCAGCAACTCAAAATCGCCCAGGTGCACTGGCAAGAGGCGAAACGCCGACTTAATGTCGCACTTGGCCAACAGCGCACCCGGGCCACATGAGCGCACCATGCGCAGCGCGTGGTCAAAAGATGTATACCTGACTGAGCAAAGGTCATCAGGGATAGCATCATTGACCGATCGGCCGGCTGGATAAGACAAATGATGAATCAGGCGAAACTCGCCCGGTGATTTTTTGGGGACCAAGCCCAAAGGTGACACCTTAAGATTGGGGAACGGGGGTGTAGGGAAAGGGCCAGCAACCCTGCCCATATCAACCTCCTTAGTAATGCTGGCAGCAGCTACCTCCTCCCGCCCCCTAAGGGACAAAGGGTTGGGGGCATCCTGGGGGAACCTGTCGCCCACAAAAGGGATACGGAACCCCCATCTAAAACCTTGAAGAAGGTAAACCGCATCCTCCTCCCTCGGGTACAATGCGAGCCAACGCTCCAACATGTCCACATTAATTGGGGAGGGGGCCTTTTGGTGAACCAGCTCCCTCCGCGGCAGTTTTGCCAGCCCCCTGTCCGCCCCTTCCTCTGCCCCGCATCCCCCCAGGCCTGGGACAGGCAGACCCGCATGGGGGCCAGCACAGGAGGGACACTCATGTCTGTACTTGCAATTCTTCCTGTTGCAGGAACCATTGGACGAGAAAGTCCAGCACAGCAGGCGGGCTGGAACCCCCTGCCCCGCCACCTGGCGGGGAGCCTGTGCTGGGGCCACTCGCTGGACCGCATGTCCACAATGGTATCTTTCCCCGGGCGCCGGGCACGTGGGAGTCATGTACTGCAGCCACAGCCGCTGGCAGGGCTCGTCCCACCTCATCTCTGGGTGCAGGGGAATCCGCATACGGAATTCCTCGTCGTAAGCCAACCACGACGGGCCCGAGAAGTCAACCATCGCCCGGTAAATGTTGTCCAAATACTGGACCATCGGAATCGCCAAATCAGGCCGGGCCCTGAGGTATACCGCCATGTAGATGAGGTAGGCCGGCAACCAGTTGGCCCACGTACGTGGTGGCTTGCGACGACGCGCTTGCTCCTTATCCTTCTCATCTTGCCCCTCCCTCTCCTCCTTGGTGGGCTCTCTGTTAAGGAGGGAGAAGATGTCCACATACTCCCCCCGCCAGATCTTCTCTCTGGTGGCCTGTGCCAAATGGTCCCCCAGTGGCAAAGTATACCCTGCCGTCGGCAAAGCCGACACAGGTACGGTGGACACTGCGGGCATCTGCGAAGGAGCCTGGACTAACCCGGTCACCCCTAGAAGATTCCCGACCGGGAAAGAAGGACCCCCTACCCTGGGGCCCAGGGTGATAGTTGAATTCACCGGGTGGGGCGTCGGCGACTGGACTGCCGCACCACCCGTGCGAGGCCAAGGCCATTGGAAAGCCCCCCCAACGTGGCCATGTGTGTTTGTGCACTATTTTGGACCGCATACTCACATGCTGCGCCCCCATGGGCCGCCCCCACCGGGGGTTCTGACCCACTGGGAGCGTCGGAGCTCACGACCGCCCTAGAGCTCGTCGACGGGGCCTGATCAGCACCGGCCTGTTGATTGGGGAGCTGCGGGGCAGTGGCCAAAGCCAGGCCACGCGCCTCAGGCAGCTCAACCCGTCCCACCGCCTGCCGCTGCCCAGCAGGCAATGGACCGACCAGCCCCCCAAAAGGGGCTCCAGGGTGACTAACCCGGGCCAGGGATGCCTCAAGGGCCGCAACGCGGGCCAGGAGGGCCTCCACGCTGACATAGCCACCTAAACCAAGGGGGGGTAAAGGGCCAGCCGGCCCACTAACCACCGGCGTCGGCGCAGGTCCCTGTACCCCGGGGCCAGCATAGGGCCACGATCCAAAGCCCGGGCCCTGTAGGGCCGGGGAAGAACCCTGCCATGTAAGGGGGCCACACCACCCCCCAAGGCTGGAAGCCCCCGCATTAAGCTGCGCCCCAACGGAGGAAGGCCCAGCAGAATGGGTGACGCCAGCAGCGGCGGCGGCCGCTTGCGGGCCGGGAGCCGCGGCCCCTACTGTGCCCGCACGCGGACACCCAGCCTCCGGCCAAGGGGGAATTAACCCCATCCCACCGGTCCCGGTGGGTTCGGGCAGAGGAGGCTGCTGGGGAGGCGCAGCCGCGGTCCTCCGACCCGGATTGCGCCTCCGCACGGAACAAGCCGCGTTCGCAGTCGCCTTCTTCTTTGAGGGCATTGCAGCTGGTCAATTGGAAGCCTAAAAGGAGAGAATCAGCAGCCAAGAGGCTCAGGTACAAGCGACGGAGGTAGGAGGGAAAAACTTCTCCGCTCCGTCGCTTCGCAAAATGGCAGCTCGGCTGCCTCGTGGCCACCCCTTTTATAAGGGAGCTGGCCACGCCCCTAACTACCCGGATGCCTTCGTCCGGTGGGGGGGGCCCGCAAAGAGCGCGGCGGCCATTTTGGTGCCGCGCTTGCATTTTTTAAAGGTGCAAACTATCACAAAACCATCAGCTGCTTTGTATGCACAAAATTGTGAAGTACAGGATACTTATAGAATCTTTAACTTGGGAAGTCTGCACACATGCTCCAAATACTGCTTTTTCATTTAAAACACTGAAGCAAGGATAGAAGGATCTAGCAATATCTTCTAACATGATGAGATGTAATCGTGTAGCAAATGAAACAATTGTGAATGGTATAGTATCCTTGAATTCTGCACTTGCCATAAACTAAGTCAACCATGTGATCCATGTACAAAACAGATGCAGAAGTAGAAGGTGATACCTTTTTTGGATCACTAAATAAAAAAATCATTGTGAACATTCATGATTCAAGGTCATTTCTTCAGGCATGCATTCAAATGTTCTCAGTAACAACCCTACATGTATAGATTGGCTGTGCATAAAGCTTATGTGTTGGCATCATCCCACACCTAAGGAACATCTTGCAATTTAAGCAAAACAGAAATTCAAAATTCAAATGGGCTTGCAGCGAAGCAAAGCAAAGCAATATGTTGCCCCATAGCACAGGGATTCTCAACCTGTGGCCCGTGGGCCAAATGTGGCCCACCACCACCTCCACCACACCAGGAAGTGCTATGTAGTGGAGGAAGAGCAAAATGGCTATCCGGCCCCCCAAAGCTGTCTGAGAGAGTGTGACCTGGGCCCCGGATTAAAAAGTTTGAGAACTCCTGCCATAACACTTAGTGCACTCTCTGGATGGTTCAAAAGTTAATTAGCATTCCACACCCCCAACATGCTGGGTACTCATATTACCGACCATGGAAGGCTGACTCAACTTTGAGCCCTGGTCAGGACTGAACTTACAGCCTTTTTGTTGCAGTACAGCAGTTTAACCACTGTGCCAACAGAGTTCCTAAAAGACTAAAGTGTAAAAAAGCTGAGGATCAAATGCAATCTTAGAGAGTCTGCAAATTGTTTAGTAACTTGTTAAATGAATACTTTGGAGATTGATGCTAAACAGAATTTTCCTCCCTTGATGCACACAAATTCTCAGGTAACTGTCCAAAATGCTCAATTTCCCCCTCATCAACACAAGGAGAATCTAGTTCCATGGTGTCCAATGTGGGGCACATGTCTCACAGCGGGGCAATTTGATTTTTAAGGCCCTGTAGAATACACATCCTGCCAACCTAGCAGTTCAAAAGCAAGAAATTGCAAGTTGATAAATAGGGACCACTTCAGTGGGAAGGTAAATAGCATTCTGTGTGCTCTAGTGTCAAGTCATTCATGGCACATGACCATGGAAACGTCTGCAGAAGCAGACAGTGCTGGCTCTTCGGCTTTGGAACAGAGATGAGCTCTGAACCCTTGAGTCAGATATCACTGGTGTTCAAGCAAGGGAAACCTTTACCTTTACTACAATACATAGCTGACTTTTCCACCCAAAACTGGCTTACCAGTTCTTTGGGGTGATTGACTTCACATGAAGTTTCAAAAGGCCTCAAATTGTGTATGCCTTCATTCCCTTCCCATCCAGATCTCAAATCTAGGCCATGGTGAATGGGGAAGCTTGGCTAGGACAGAGCAAGGATAAATATGAGTTTCATTTTGAAAAACAAAAGCAAAAACATGGAGCTTAACAAAGCAAATCTTGCAATCCAGCAAGCAGACCTTGAGATCAAGTAATCAATAAATCACTGAAGACCTAATCCAGGGCAGCCTTTGTAGGGTGATCTGATCTGAAGCCAAGATAATTGCAGTCAATCATATTTTTATCTTTTTCAAAAACCAAGACTGATGTTTCTGCAAAGCACATCAATGTAAATATATCAGTAATCAAGGTTGGTAAAGGAAAAAGAGGGATGTTAATTAGTTAATGACTTTTGTATTGATTCTATTTTTGTGCTCCTCTGTCTGTATTGGGGATATTGTATTAGACATTTTTATTGTATATCTTATTCTGTATTTTGCATTATTTATTGTATCTCTGTACCCTGTTGTAAACTGCTTCGAGTTGTCAAATGATAAGGAAAGCGGTATATAAATTTAAAAAAAATAAAAAATATATAAATAAAATTAGTCCTGTTAGTCCTATATAGGTGCAAATGCTGTGGCAGACTAAACCCCATTTGTCCTCATTACTCAGCACTTTGAAGCCTCCTATACTAGACTCTATTACTCAACCACACTGTGATGCTTATCCAGCTACATTTGCACTGACATTTTGAGATCTGTTTTGTTCACCACAGGGACAGCCACTTTTTCATACAAATGGCCAGAAGGCAGATACAGGTAATGTTGTCCTATTGCTAAAGCTACACTGCCATTGTTTGGCTGCTGCCTGGATGAGTAATTATTGGAACCAGTGGTGGTCAGGATGAGACCTTTGGCTACCACACATATTCCATCTCTGCTGCCTGGTAAGAAGGCTGTGAGAGAAAGCATAATGTTAACTGCACCCAGTTGGAGACAGTCAACTCCAGGATGCAGGTGTGCTGATTCTGATGGATAAGTGCCATTACCTCAGGCTGTCTACTTGCCAGTCTAGTGCTACACATTTTCATAGGAAGATACCCACTGTCTCTGTCACTGATGGTTGCTGATTGGCCCAGGAATGCCTCTTCCTCTTATTCACGGTGGTGGCATAAATATATATTTATTTGATAGATGTTTACTTCTTGCTTTAGTTATTTCTTTTTTTTGGGGGGGGAATACCACTTAGGATCACTTACAGCTTGCATACTCATTAGCAACCCACCTTGCTGACTATTACTTTCCAGAGCTCTGCATAAATTATTCTGAGTCTACATAATGGTTCGTAATAGACCGAAAGTGTATATAAAGGGATTCTTAAAGTGAGTTGTTTCTCCACGAACAGAGAAACTCTGTGTCTCTTCCTATCCTTTAGCATGGCTAGTACCCGAACAGCCCCATCTGGCTCCGTCATGCCCTGTGTTCTGAGGTAACTGTGGTCCTGTTTTCTCCCCTTTGGGTTCAGCCCTCCTTGTGATCTTTGTAATGTTTGGCAAAAGATAACAGATTAAGCTGAGTGCAGGGATAATGAAATATAAATTAGTAGGTTTGCCAGCCTTTATCCACAGCACTGTCAGGGCGCATTATCTGGTATATCTAGTTCAGAGCAGTCAGTTAAATTTCCCCTTATCAGAAAGTGAGTGTGAAGTGCGGTAATGTTGCTAAGTGCAGAACAAAAATCTCTCTTTTTTTGCATCCCATGACTGCTCCAGGCAACATTCTTGGAAACCTCTGACTACGAAGGAAAAGAAGACCCTGAGATATATACACTGTGACAAGCCAGGAGGCTAAACTCTACCAGTAAACCATCCTATGAGCAGCAGTCGCCTGTGGCTGTGACATTACCACACTTTGCTCAGCTTCAGAAAGGGAAATTTAACTGACGACTGCTATGAACTGAAGCCACAGCCTAAACCAGATAATACAGCCTGACAATACTGTCAGGCAAAAAAGGCTGTGTTCCCATTGATTTCATCGCATTAGAGACATATTACCCTGAGCTGTGTGTGTTTGAGGGTATATGTGAACACTGTGGGAATATCAAAGGGAAAGGCACACTGGTTGGAGCAGGAGCAGGGCTCTCAGAGAGAAATCCCCAAAGTGCCCTGACTGAATATATATATATATATATATATATATATATATATATATATATATATATATATATATATATATATATATATATATATATATATTACTTGGCAAAGCAAGGATGGGCAATGATATTGACTTTAATTATAGCTTAATCCTCAATCTGCATCAAATGTGTGTACCCTTCTGGGTTTATTTTAACAAGACATTGAGGGTTCTCTCTCTCTCTTTTTTTTAAAGGACAACTTATTTCATATCGTGCCGATGCTACTGAAACAACATTACAGGAGACATTGGTTTAATATGGATAAAAAGTGGATAAAGACTTGTCCTAAACTGGTTTTCTTTTTGTCTAGTTTCTTGGGCCCAAACTGCTGAAATGCTTGCTTACTTTTTTCTTTATTACATTGATTGTGTTCACATAACATCAATATGAGACTGTGGCATATAGAGAGGGTCAATTTACCATCCAGGTTTATTTGGCTCTTGTTTCTGTTTCATGGATGCTGCATCCTTGATAAACGTCTGCTCTTTTGTTTCTGATAATTAACTTCCTCATTTGGCACAGGATTCTTACAGCATACTGTAGTAAATTTCTCAGTTTTCAAGCAAGGATGTCCCCAGTTACAACTGGAATGACCAGTCCTTAATGCAATGTAGTGTTTTTATGGAAACAGGTGAGTGGGATAGGTTTATTTCATCTATTTCATCTACTGTATTTATCTAGGGCTATTGCTATTTGTTATTGTTATTTCAGCCAGTAGACTTTGTGCAGTATCCATATTGCTTGAAAAACAGCACCTTGGGAATTCTATTTTATAAGTATGATTATAGATTCTTAGAGTGAAGCACACTTTACCATCCTTGGAACAGAACAGCTGTGTGAAAAATAAAACCACATAGATTCCCATATATACTTGGGTATAAGCTGACCCGAATATAAGCTAAGGTACCTAATTTTGACCTGAAAACCCAGAAAAATAGATTGACCCAAGTATAAGCCAAGGGTAGGAAATGCAGCAGCTGCTAGTGAGTTTCTATAATCAAAATATAATACATGAAAAGATGGTAAAATTAATTCAATTGTTGACATATCTTAATCTGGAACGGTTCTGGGCCCCTCGTGGTCATTGACCCAAATATAAGCCGAGTCCCCTTTTGGGGGCTCATTTTTGGGGCTAAAAAGCTCAGCTTATACTCAAGTACCTTCTTTTCATGGATGCCTATGGAAGGTTATCATATGAGTGCCCAGTTTTATTAGAACTGGCGCATTGTCTCCAAGGTAAGGCTCAGCAAAATGCTACCCAAACCAAACACATTTAGATTCATTGCATATCTGATCCTTACTGACAAAAATATAGGTGCCTGTGTCTACACCGGTGTTTCCAAAACTATGTTCTGTAGAACACTGGTGGAATTCAATTCTCAGAAGCCTAAGTACATTGGCTGATCAGTGCTTTGTGGAATTGACTTAGGCTTCTGGGAACTGAAGTCCAAAACACAAAGTTTGGGAAACACTGGTCTACAGGACACCTTCTTGTGTACACTATCATTCACACTTGTCAAAAAACAGCCATGACAATTGCTTTGTGTTTTGGTGAGAAATGTTTAAGTGATAAAAAAAAGCAGCCAGGTTTCTCTACTTGAATGGCAGTATGTGAATGGTCTACACCAGACGTTTGCAATTTATGGCCCATGCCATCAGATAATCTCACCCCCAACCTTGCTCCAACTGCTCCCACTGCTACTGCCACCAGAATTGGCCACAGACTCATTTATGGCTGTGTAAACATGTTTAAGACAGTTGTAAATGAGTCTGTGGCCATCATAAACACATTTACTAGAGACATAAATGAGTCTGCTGCCATGGTAAACATGTTTATGACAGCCACGGATGCATTTTACATCACCAGTCTGGCCTACTCAGTTGTCTGAGGGACCGAGGTCCGGCCCATGGGTGAAAAACATTGGGAACCCCTGGTCTACACTATTCTTGTATGAGTAGAATTTTATCCTACATCTGAATGCAAATATGGGGTTAAATCTTACTATTAATCACTACCAGAGTAACACATTGAATCAATGGGACTTTGATAAATCAACATTTATGTAAATCTCATTGCCTTAATGGGGCTACTCTAGTTGGAACTCACAAGTGCATTTAGCTCTGAACTTTTACTATCCTTAATTACTCAAATCTATAATTCCTGTGAGGTTTGGCAAATAATTCATTCTCTTTTGCCTGTTTTAGTTTTCCTGAAAAGCAAATGATGTGATCAAAGAGTCAGTGGTAATAATACATTCAAAGGATCAAAGACAAACATCATGTTTGAGGGGGGAAATGAATAAAATTCAAAATTAATTTCCCCCCTCAAAATTAAGTATATCTACTGGTGCTTGTAATATCTTTAGCATTTCAGCAATACCATTCCAGCAATACATGTGGATCTGTAGTGGGCTGACATTTTGTCTGAAACGTCCTGCAACCACTTTCTGCTTAAATAAAGCATTAGACAGCACAATAATAAACAAAGGAATTCTCCTGATTTGCACAAAAACTTGTAAACTTTTGATGTCATTACTGACAACATCTTGACCTTGGACTTTTAATATGTTGACCTGGAGTCTGCTTTTCGAGTTATAATGTAGTTTTCTTTAGCTTGTCTGACATGACTGCATAGATTTACTACGTCGAACCACAATATGTGACATCATAATAATGTTGATGATTAGGGCCATTATTTTTGATTATGATGGTTGGGGTGATAATAAATTGACAATCTTGTTGATATCCACATAGGGAGGGGGAAGGAACCAAGAGGGAGATATGTTACAACTCTTGCTAGAATGCTGTATTTGCTGATATTTAGTGTTTGCTTGAAAAGTCAAGCTAAGCCTACTGAAGCCTAGCCAGAGATATGGGATTAAAAGCTCTGCACATACTTATACTGCCGTAGGAAAATGGGGAGGGAGAGTGCAATGGCTGGCATCCCCTAAACCTTCTTCTTGTTACTCCACTGAGCCAGTTTTTATTTGGAAATATCATTCAGCAAGAATGAAAGACTTGCAGTTGGGTTAAGCCTAGAGGGAGAAGAAAGCATCTCTTTAGTTTGAAAAGAAAATAAGGGATTTAGAGTTTGAACCAGTCTTAAAGATTATTTTGGGCTGCAATCAGCAATAGTGTAGTTGACTGGGGGAAGGATATTCCTGCAGTAATGCCATGGCAAGGAATAGCAAGGATTCTTTGGGTCTATCCCCCCCACAGACACCAACAATCTGCTTTCAATGAATTGTAGACTAACTTGAGTTGTTCTTGCACATGTTGTAGTTTGGTTTCCAAATCATTTTTGTAACACGTTGATAGATCACTATGTCCTTTTTACAATGCAAATCATTTTGTTCTTTTTTCATAAACTTATCCGCGAACTCCTCAGGGCTGGTGCACACTGTAATTTCTACAGCTACATATGTGCAGTTATGTTCAACCATGTGTTTGTCAGGGGACTACATGGTCACAGTATAAACCAGTACTTGAATTGTAGAATATTCCTCCTGCACCATTTAGTGGGGATCACTATTATTAACTGGAAAAGTAACTAAACAGTTACAGTTATACTATAAAAGAAGCAAAGGTATCCCTTCCTAATTTAAAATTGTAATGGAACTTTATGAATCATGTATTGCAGAAAAGAGCTAAATTGTTATATATGTAATTACAGTAGTTACTTCCAAATTCTGGTTCAAGGATGCATAGCTCCAGATTAACATTAATGGAGGAAAATGACAAACTATGTTCCAAAGAAAATTTATCTGATCTATTCACTGACCATCACCATCATGTATTCATCACTACTTCTGCTGTTGACTTGTCCAGGACACAGTCCTACTGCCAATGGGAAGCATTTCAACCAAGTTGCACAAGTAGTGGAGATGCATGGATCCCTTACATGAGGGATCTGATTCTGTGAAAGAGACATGGACTGCTGTGTTGGGTGGTGGGACGGGGTGGGATTAAATGGGATATTATGTGATCAGCTACTTTATTTCACCAGTCCATGTCACATATTGGCTGGAATTTTGTTGTGCAGCTACATGAGTGTAATGCAAAACTGAAGGGTTGGTGGTGGTGGTGTGAATCACAACAGGGTGGAAGTAAAGTTCTCTAAGCACTTCCTCATGCATGTTGTGCAATGGTCATTTTGTGAGCCACACAATTTATTGCATAAATGTGATTACAAATCATACAATCATGAACCCATTCAATCAATCTCAGAACTTCGGTGTGAACCATATTACCTACTGCAATGGCATGGTCAATTGCACAATGCTGACTTTATATTACACCAACTTGAACAGGATTTTAGGCATTATCAACAGTTTAAAAACAGTCTCAGGAAGAAATTACTTGGAATGGGGCCCTTCTGATGCTTCAACGTTTAAAATCAAACAGATCTAAAGCTTCTGGGTTTTAAAAAAAACCCTGGATAACAGTTTTATCTAGTTGATAGAAGATAATGGCAAAAGGCCCTATAAGTACCTGGAAAATAGATGGGGAAGAAGTAGAAGCAGTGACAGATTTTACTTTCTTAGGATCTAAGATCACTGCAGATGGAGACTGATACTGGGGAGACAAGCTATGAGAAACCTGGGGAACATAGTCAAAAGTAGAGACATCACCTTGCAAACAAAAGTTCGCATAGTCAAGGCAATGATATTCCCAGCGGTAATGTATGGGTGTGAGAGCTGGACCGTTAGGAAATCTGAGCATAGAAGAATAGATGCCTTTGAGATGTGGTGTTGAAGGAGAGTTTTGAGATTCCCCTGGACAGCAAGGAGAACAAATAGGTCAATATTAGAAGAAATAAACCCTGACTGCTCATTGGAAGGTCGGAATTGACTGTGCAACTGAACAACAATAAAAAAGAAGGTCATTTCAGTCTTGATATTCATGTGGTTTGGAGAATTCTCAACTATATTTCATAATTTTTTTAAAAAAATATTCTTCTAAAAAAGAATGCATTCACTATAATCTAATTTGTACAATGTAATACATTTATTTGTTAACATGCACATTCTTAATTCTATCTCAGGCTTTTTCTATAGCTTGATAATCATATCTTGTATCTCGTTTAAAAAAGAGTAGACCAGCATTTCAGCTGACTTTCCAAGATGCCTTCTTTATTTTTTGATTCAATACCAAAGACCGGTAAAGGGTGCCATGTTTTTTCAAAATTATCTTGTTTTATTTATCCCCTGTGTAATCTAATTTGATTGATCAATTTCTCCATCACTGCAATTGCCCAAATTCTGTTCAGGAATCTTTTTTAAAAAGGATCTTGAGCTTTTTTTCTAGCTTTGGACACATTTATTCCATGCTGCTGCTATTAGAATTGCCACCAATTCCTTCTGTATATTTTTATTTCTTCTAGTAAACAATGAAACACAGTAACAAGGTTTCACTTGAAATTATTTTTTGTTTGGTTGATTCTCTAACCAATTGATTACCTTGTACCAGAATGACTCTATCAAGTAATTCTGGCAATTTGAGCTAAATTTTGGTTGAGGTGATTATGTTCTTGGCTGAAATTGGTTAAGTGGACATCTCTTCTACCCAGGGTATTTCAGTAACAAAAGTGTTGAGGGCTGGCGGCAGCAGCGCGGGGTCTCTCCCCCTCCCCCTCCAACTCCATGGAGGAGGACACTGAGGCTGGTGGGCAGAGCATGCCGTCCCCTTTATGCCTGCTGCCAGCGCAGGTGTTCCATTCAGGGCTGGCGGCGGCAGCGCGGGGTCTCTTCTTCTCCCCCTCCCCCTCCCCCTCCCCCTCCCCCTCCAACTCCATGGAGGAGGACACTGAGGCTGGTGGGCACTGAGGCACGCTGGCCCCTTTATGCCTGCTGCCAGTGCAGGTGTTCTGTTCAGGGCTGGCGGCAGCACAAGGTCCCTCCTCCTCCCCCTCCAACTCCATGGAGGAGGACACTGAGGCTGATGGGCAGAGCACGCCGGCCCCTTCATGCCTGCCACCAGCACAGGTGTTCCATTCAGGGCTGGCCGCGGCAGCGCGGGGTCTCTTCTCCTCCCCCTCCAACTCCATGGAGGAGGACGCTAATTCAAGATTCTATCCAGGAGGGGTGGGCCGACCTGGCATGCATCACTGAAACCTGGCTGACACCTGAGGATGGAGTACCTCTTTCGGACATGTGTCCAGCCGGGTTCGGTATTTGGCACCAGCCTAGAGGTGAGGGGAGGGGCGGTGGTGTTGCCATTGTTGCCAGGGAGTCATTGGGAGTTGCTAGGGCCACTGCTCCACAAGTGTCTGGTTGTGAGGCCCTGCTTCTACGGTTGGGCCCTAAGGGTCAGTTGGGGATCTTACTCCTGTACCTGCCCCCTTGCAGGGTAAGGGATGCCCTGCCTGAGCTCCTCGAGGCCACCTCAATGTTGGCGTTGGAGTTCCCGAGGCTTATGGTTCTGGGGGACTTCAATTTGCCAACATTGGGGATGGCTTCTGAGGTGGCAAGGGAGTTCATGGCTTCCATGGCAGCCATGGGCCTGACTCAGGTAGTTCGGGGTCTGACCAGGGGCAGTGGTCACATGCCAGACTTAGTTTTCTTGTCGGAGCAGTGGCAGAGTGATCTGAGATTACAGGATTTAGTCATCTCACCTGTGACATGGTCAGATCACTATCTGGTGACTCTTGACTTTCTGGGGGCGATGCTTCATCGTAGGGAGGCAGGGCCTATTAAGATGGTCCACCCTCGGCGACTAATGGATCCAGATGGATTCCAGAGGGAACTGGGGGATGTTCCTCTGGATTGGCTACACAATTCACCCGAGGCACTTGTCGACCTGTGGAACAGGACGGCAACAGCAGCCTTGGATGAAATTGTGCTACTGCGGCCTCTCCGTGCCCGTGGAGTTAGATCATCCCCGTGGTTCACGAATGAACTGCGGGAACTCAAATGGGCAAAGAGACGCCTAGAGCGCCGCTGGGTGAAGACCCAGGATGACTCCGATTGGACACTAGCTAGAGTTGCTATTAGGGCCTACCTAGTGGCGATGGGGGTGGTGAGGCGGCAATACTTCACCACTCTTATTGCCTCCGCTGATAATCGCCAAGCCACCATGTTCCGGGTAACCAGGTCCCTCTTCGGTAGGGGGAGATCAGTGCCCGGTTGGCAGGGTTCGGTTGAGGACTTTGCTGACCATCTGGTGGAGAAAATCGATCAGATTCGTTCAGGGCTGAATCCCGGTGTGGATGAGGAGGGTCGGAGGGGCACCGGAGCACAGTCTTGCTGTACGATCTGGGATCGGTTTGATCCTGTTGTCCCTGATGAAGTGGACCGCTCCTTGCAGCTGTGTGTGCCACTACATGTCCTTTGGACCCCTGTCCCACCTGGTTGGTGAAAGCCTCCAAGGTTGTGACAGGTGGCTGGGTCGGGGCGATAATAAATGCATCATTACGGGAGGGGGTATTTCCTGCACCACTAAAACATGCTTTGGTGCGCCCCCTCCTGAAGAAAATATTCCTTGACCCTTAACAACTACAGGCCGGTTTCCAACCTGCCCTTTCTGGGTAAGGTTTTGGAGAAGGCGGTGGCATGCCAGCTGCAGAGTGTCCTGGAGGAAGCAAATTATCTAGACCCCTTTCAATCAGGATTCAGGCCCGGGTATGGTACGGAGACGGCATTGGTCGCACTGATGGATGATCTCTGGTGGGAGCGGGACGGGGGTTATCCATCCATCCTTGCTCTTCTTGACCTCTCAGCGACCTTCGATACTATCGACCATGGTATCCTTCTGGAACGGCTCAAAGGACTGGGGATCCAGGGCACCGTGTTGTCCTGGTTTTCCTCTTTTCTGGAGGGCCGTACCCAGTCGGTGTGGTTAGAGAGTGAGAGGTCCAGCCCTAGGCTCCTCAAGTATGGGGTGCCTCAGGGCTCGGTGCTCTCTCCTCTCCTATTTAACATCTACATGAAGCCACTGGGTGAGATCATTCGTTCCCACAGGGTGCGGTACCATCAGTACACGGATTACACCCAGTTGTACATCTGGGTCCGTGGGGACCCCAGTGATGCTGTTGAAATCCTATCCGGATGCCTGGAGGCCAGTGACTGTGGATAAGGGGCCCCGTGTTATCCAGGGAGCTACTATCTTCAGTACTGGATGGGGCTGTTTTGTCCCAGACAGACCCAGTGCACAACTTGGGGGTCCTTCTGGACTCACGGCTGCTGCTAGAAGAACAAGTAGCAGCTGTGGCCAGGAGGGCTTTTGCCCAACTTCGGGTGATTCGCCAGTTGCGCATGCTCCTGGGCCGGGGCTCCTTGCTTATGGTCACCCACGCTCTGGTCACTTCCCGACTAGATTATTGTAATGCGCTCTACATGGGGCTGACCTTGACGACCATTCAGAGGCTGCAGCTGGACCAGAATGTGGTAGCCTGAGTGGTGATGGGATGCGGACGATATGCCCGCACCTCACCGCTACTTCGGGAGCTGCACTGGTTACCAGTTTGTCTCCAGGTGCAATTCAAGGTGCTGGTTTTGACCTTTAAAGCCCTATATGGCAGTGGGCCAGGATACCTTAGAGACCGCATCATCCCAAGAGTGTCTGCCCGTCCAACCAGAGCGGACCGGAGGGGCTCTCTGATGGTGCCATCAACTAGGGGTGCACATCTATCCAACACCCGAAGGAGGGCCTTCTCCGTGTCTGCACCAACCCTCTGGAACCTCCTGCCAACAGATCTAAGACTTCAAAGAGATTTGCTGCCCTTCAGGAGAGGATTGAAGACCTGGCTGGCAGGGCAGGTGTGGGGCCCTAATGGGAACACGGTCCCCGCCTGCTGGCTTATGTAAACAATTAAGAACTCTCTCTTCTTCTTTTTATAGTGGGTGGGATGGGTGGGTGGGATATGGGTCTTTTAAAGTGGGTGGGATATGGGTCTTTTAAAGTGTTTTTATGTGTTTTTAGAACTTGTTGTAATGCCGCCCTGAGTCGGGTTCTGCCTGAGTGGGCAACATATATAAATATGACTATTAAATTAAATTAAAAATTAAAATTGAGGATTCAGGGACTACACACTTTCTAGTATCTATTGCGAGAAACCAAAATATTCAAACTAGCCTTGATGCTGGGAAAGATCGAGGGTCAAAGAAGAAGGGGGTGGCCAAAAATGAGATGGCTAGATGATATTGTAGAAACAATGGGCACAGAGCTGGGTGGGTTGAGGAGGATGGTGGAGGACAGAGGTGCCTGGCGGGCAATGGTCCATGGGGTCGCAAAAGGGTCGGAATTGACTGTGCGACTGAACAAAAAAAAAAAAAATTTGGAGCTAACGCAGTAACATTCACATACACTGGCCAGTATCGGGTTGAAGTGCTAGCTAACACAGGGTGTAAACTTGCTGCTTCAAAAGAAACAGAACCCACATATTTGTTGGATCTTCTCACAGTTGGATTTCTGGCAAAGGAAGCTATGAAGAGTTTTGTGTTATTTCAGAGTATGCCATACATGCTAGTGTCAGGGATAAGTGAAAAAGAATAGTTCATGGCTATCTGATATGCAGGATTAGTGTGAACCTTTAGCCTTGAATTATCCTCCTCTATTTCTTTAGACTACTTAGGATTGTTAAATCAGGAAAGGAAGATATAACAATAGTTGTCTGAATTACAGAAAACCAGAGTGTTTGGGAATAGATTTTTGGGGATTCTTTGGGTCACAATTGTTCTATTTTCACTGAGAATGTCAAGCATCCTTTATTTCAAGGTGCTCTCGAGATGACAGATTGTGTTCTACAAGTCTTGCTCAAAGATGAGACAGCTCAGGAAAGGACATGAGAGGTCATGAAATTGTCAGTTCATAGTTAATGCTTGGATAGCAGACTGAGTGTGCAGGTCGGACATTCACCATCTTCTCTATTATGAAAAAGATTCATTTTATTTCTTGTTACATTAAGACAGCTAAATCCAGTAGTTAGTCCCAACCAGAATAAGCTTGCATTACCAGTGGGACATCTATCTAAGTCTCATTGATTCATTCAGCATCTATATAAATCCCATTAATTCAGTGACTATACCCTACTTGAGACTAACAATTGGATTTAGCCCACAGGTATAATATAAATTAGTAAAGGCAAAAATCATGCAGACTTTTGCCCTTTTGATTCCATTTTTGGATGATGTATTTCCTTTCTAAATCTCTCTCAGTCTCCCTTTTGGCATGGCCACAGTTTGCTGATGGAGACATAGTAGAGTACTTATAACTTAAGAGACTGCATAAATCCCCCACCCATCTTGGCTTCACAAGAATTCCTGACCAAATAAGAGAAGCCAGAACCCTTAAGCTAATTATACGTTCTTAAGGTACCTGAAAAGAACTTTGTCACTCTTTCTCTAAAGAGAATGTTCTCTTCAAACCTCCCATGGCTTTCGCCTGTGACTACTGCAGGGATTCTCAACCTGCAGCCCACAGGCCAGATGTGGCCCTTGGCACAATTTCACATGGCCCCCTCCTCCTCTACCACACAAGGAAGTGCCATGTGGTGGAGGAATGGGAAAATGGTTGTCTGACCCCCAAAGCTGTCTGAGGGAGCATGACCTGGCCCTCTGCTTACAAATGTTGAGAACTCCTGGTCTACTGCAACTACTGAGAAGATAACCTTTGTAGAGACTACACACAGAGAGAATACATATTAGGCTCAGAAACAGGAGCATGAATGAATTAGAGCTCTTTCCAAAAAGTAAAATTGCAACTATATTTGGAAACTATGGAATTTTACTTGCTCTATTTATTTTACTATTTTTGTATAGGTTGCTCAATAACATACAGGTTACAGAAAATAAAAGAATACTATGTAGGATTAAAATATA
This sequence comes from Bradypodion pumilum, assembly GCA_035047305.1. Taxonomy (NCBI): domain Eukaryota; kingdom Metazoa; phylum Chordata; class Lepidosauria; order Squamata; family Chamaeleonidae; genus Bradypodion; species Bradypodion pumilum. Next base: position 265,475,897 of record JAWDJD010000001.1, on the reverse strand, counting down.
AAAATTCATTGCAGTGCTTTTTAAAAAAATCAGGAGAGGATTGTTTCTCAAAGAGATAGCAGTATTAATATGTTTCAACATGTATAACTAAAAAAGAAACAAACAATGCCTTGTGGCACTTTTAAGACTAATAGTTTTTATTTTAGCACATGCGTTTCATGGATTACAATCTACAAAAGCTTATACCTAGCCTTCAAAGAGACCAGGGCTTTTGAAGAGGATCTTAAAGTTTAGGTAAGTATGCTTGGAGGAGGATTTGATCTTTCACATAACCTGGTTCCAAGCTGTTCAGGGTGTTTTAGGTTAAAACTACAAGAAAGCGATATAATCCCTGGGTCCTGAAAGTAGACTAGGAATGAACACAACAGGCTAAGCATCAGCATAGTATGATAAAAATCCGTAACTCCCTACAGTTAACATTTTATTCCCCCCTCTCTCTTTTTTTAACCAGTTGCCATTTCTTGCCCATGTATAATATATTTCACTGGTCTGAATGGGAGGTTACCATAACATAGGAAACTGATCAAATTATTAATCCTATTGCAGAGACCGGAACAAACAAGTTACTGACAGAATAGTTTCCTATTATTATTAGTAGTATTATTATTATATCTGAAGGCAACAAGGACATAAGAATTATACATGCAAAAAATACATTTGCTTCTTCAATGTAATGAGCCCTCTTGTTGTTGTTATTATGTGTTTTCAAGCTAGAACTTTTTCTTCTTTCATGTCCTGATCAAACCCTGGACTGCCAAAATGAAGCCACTTTCTTCACTTTGTCATTGCCTAAACGCAAGTCCTCATCAGTGCATATTTCTGATAGCAATCGGCAGACCAGAAAATGAACCAGATTCTGTGTCTTTCCACATTCACACCATGTGTTGTTGTCTGCCAGCAGTCCCCACTTGAGCATGTTGGTCTTGCATTTAGGGACTCCAACCCTCATCCTATTCTGGGTCCTCCAGGTGATGTAGGGGAGATTGAGATATTCAGCTATATCCACCTTTAATGATGTTCCTTTCCAAGTGAGATTCTTTTTCCATCTTCCAATTTGGCTTTGCTCTTGTGTACCCTCAAGAATGTTTGTTCTTGCCATAAAGCTCTTCCTGGATCTGAGCCGGTGAACTTGAGGCTCATATCCGCTCAGAGGGTGTTGAGGGTCATTCTCTTGCTTAGCTCTCTCAGCATCTGCTGCTATTTCTCTCCTGATCTCAGGTGGAGCAATACCAACAAGAGGATATATTTTCTCAACTTAAGGCATCCTGTCACTATCCGCATGGCTTCATTAACAGTAATGTCAATTTCTTTTGCATGTGTGGATATGTTCCATACTGGACCAACATACTTTACTGCAGAGATGCTCAGGGCCAAAGCTGATGTGTGCAGTGTGGATGGTTGAGTTCCCCATTTATAGTTTGTGAGTTTCCTGATGATGTTGTTCCTTGTACCTACTTTGGCTTTGGTATTCAGGCAATGCTACTTAAAAGAGAGTGTCTGGTCATGCATCACACCAAGGTATTTTGGTATTTAATAGTGCTTTAACCAATTCCCTTGCCATGTAACATTCAACAAAACCATTGCCTCTTGGTTATGAAGGTGGAAAGCACATACTTGAGTCTTGCATGGATGATATATATTATACAGTGTTGGAGACAATACACATCCTAGGGGCAGACCATTTTTCTGTACCCTCCATCTGCTGTTCTTTTCATTCATTCATTGTCACATAGAATCTCCAATTCTGAAGAAAGCTGCCAATGACCCTAGTAAGCTTGTTATCCTTGGTAAGCTTATTTATTTTATGGAGCAGAATCCTATGATTGACAGTATCATATGCTGCAGTTAGGTCAATGAAAGCCAGACATGGACTGTTATAACAACTGCAAGCTCATGTTCAAGAATATTTAGTTCTCAAGTGGTATTCTCCTTTCAGAAAATGAGCCATATGCATTTGCTTATACCATTTTATTAGTTCAAATATTTTGGAATGTGTATGTGGCTGCCTATGTTGTGCCAGACAAGAACAGCAGATACTACAGTGTGAGCTGGGGTACTTTGAAGCAGTTTTTCTCAATGTGGTCTCCTTCATGTGTGTTATAAACTCCCAGCACACCCAATTAGTATGGCCGTGAAGAAGACTGCAGCCCAGAATTCAGAAGTTGAGCAAGGAAATCTGGATCTTCACCTGTCATCTATGAAACTCAGTGGAGATACAGAGCTCATTACTATGTCTCAGTTTAGCCTACTTAACCACTGAGAGGTTGCAAGGGTAACATGATGCTGGAATATATGCATATTTTCCTGAGCTCCCAGAGGAAAGACAAGGTAAAAAAAAATAATAATAATAAAAATAATTTAGAAAATACTTGAATCTCAAATGTTACTCTATCAAAAGGCAGGCATGTTTGTGGTAACTATTACAAGATAAAATCTACATAATGCAATTTTTATATTTCTTGAGACACATTTGGAGATCCTAAGAGAAAGCTGTTGTCTCTGAGTGGCAAGCAGGAAATATGGGAAAAGTAAATATTGCCCTTTCTTTCTCCTCAGGCTTACATAGAGTGATAAGGGCACTGCATATGTGGGAACCTTTGACAGCAATAACAGCATGTTATTTATTTATATGGATGGGGGGGGATTTCAGCATTATTTGCTTGTTTGCATTAAAATACACAATTTTTGCCAATTTATACAGTACATTTAATTCACATTTTATAGACTGTGGGATACGCGCACACAATTGGTATACTGGCCCTGACAGAACCCTGGTAAGGGGTGATCACATCGTTACCAGGGGTTCCTGAAGGGACAGAAATTGGGGGAGTGGAATATTAGATAGGGTTTAATTCATCACTAACTAATCTGACAAACTGCTCAGTCAACAGAGAGCTAATGACTAATGTGCTTGGTGCGTAATAGGCAATCTCGCGCCTGCGGAATACCTTTATCCCTAAAACCAATACCAGCCACATGTTTACCCCGGAAAAGATGGAACAATGTATTTCCCCTGCCGTTAATTAAGTTAGTTAATTAACTTCCCCTGTAGACTTCCCCAATTAACTTGTGTAAACATGGTGTGTGAATTCTGCCAGATCGCAATGCTTTTACATGCAGCCTGTACATGATAAATACTATTGATTTGCCTTCATTAAATCACTGGTCTTTGCTCCATCTTGCCTCGTGTCTCATTGCTTGACCAGTCTCCTCCGGGACCCAACAGCCGCTTCGCGGTGCCGATCCAGCTTGCGCAATCCGCTTCGCGGCCCAGATCCAACAATAGATGGAAACAACATAGGTTAAGCTGCACTTATGATGCAAGAATTCTTTTTATATTGTTTGAAAATATACAGTATATTTGGCTTACAGATAAAACTTCTTACTCTTTGAATAGCTTGTTTGTAATTCATATTGCGTAGATCAAATACTCATTCCTAGCGTTGCTAGCTACCTGGGAAATTCCCTGCTACCAGGTGCCTTCCATTTTTAAACTAGGTGGCAGGGGAATCATTTTAGAGCTCACTCATACATGTTTCTATTTAACTTGCAATAAATAAGCAATGTAAAGCCACACAAAAAGCTAACAACATATAAAAATGGAAGGCATGTCAACATAATTAAACTAGACTACAGATTATAATACAGGGGAGTCGAGAAGAACAAATAAACTTGATAGGCTAAATGCTTGTTTAAATAAAATGGATTTTACTTGGCAAGAGAGGGCCTGCCATCCACTTCATTGGAAATGCATGAGTCTTCTGTTTTAGTACAATAATATCGTTAATTGAGCAGGGCTTTTGATGGCAAGGGGACTGTGGTGGATTAGTGGTTAAGATGCTGAACTTGATGACTAGAAGGTTGGCAGGTCAGCAGTTCAAGATCTGAGTGCTGCATGACAGAGTGAGCTTCCATCTCTGTCCCAGTCCCTGCCAACCTAGCAGTTCAAAAGCAAGAAATTGCAAGTCGATAAATAAGTACCACTTCAGTGGAAAGGTAAACAGCATTCCATGCACTCCAGTGTTTAGTTATGGCTGTCACATATCCACAGAACGTCTGCAGCTGCAGATAGCACTGGCTCTTTGGCTATAAACAGAGATGAACACTGAACCCTAAAGTCGGATACGACTGGCTTTCGAGTAAGGGTGACCTTTACCTTTGATGACAAGATGCTTTTAAACTTTATTATGTGCTGTCAAGTCAGATCTGACTTATGGTGACCCTTTCCATAGTTTCCTTGGTAAAGAATATACAGAGGTGGCTTACTACTTCCTTCTTCTGTGGGAATCCTAGGACCATGCAATTTACCCAAGGTCACACAGTAACTTTTACTGGCCATTAATTTGTAGGGCTTTTCATAAGTCAGAAACAATATGCTTATTCATAAGAACACTATTGTTAGTTACTTTGTAGATACCTTTGAACCCAAATTTGTATTATTATTTTTTAGATTTTTAAATAGAATTTTTTAAAAAGTATTTTAAACTGTAACTTGTTTTCTTTTATGTTGTTTTCCGAATCTGTAGATTCTCTCTCTCTCTCTCTCTCTCTCTCTCTCTCTCTCTCTCTCTCTATATATATATATATATATATATATATATATATATATATATATATATATATATATATATATATATATATATATATATATATATATATATATATATATATATATATATATATATATATATATATATATATATATATATATATATATATAAGTTTCAGATAACTGTTACTTACCTTTAATACTGTTTTTTGTTGCTTGTTTCTGGTTTGTTGTTTGTTTCTTTTTTCATTGTTAAATTTGTGAAATCTGTAAAATAGAAAATACATTGTATTATTTTGTAAAATTAATGGAGAAGTGTGTTCTAAGGATTGTTTTATTTACCTGTTGTTTGTTGAGTCTGCTTATTTTTTATTTTGATTAAATGGTTTAGCATTAGAAGTGCTAATGGCAGGTTGAATTTGCTTGGTGGATTTAGCATCATTAGCAGATGTCTGTGAATTATGAGATCTATTGGTATATTTTGTAGTCTGAAATTTTGTAACTATCTCTGGAGATGTGTGTATTATTATTATTATTATTATTATTATTATTATTATTATTATTATTATTATTATTATTATTATTATTATTATTATTATTATTATTATTATTATTATTATTATTATTATTATTATTATTATTATTATTATTATTATTATTATTGTCCGCCATGTAAACCACCCTGAGTTGGGTTGTACCTGAGTGGGAGGTATATAAGCGCGAAATTTAATTTAAAAAATTAAAAATAAATTAAAAATATTTGGGGTGTGATGGTTTTCTATGTTGTCTTCTGGTTTTTTTTTTTGTTTTTTGTATCTTCTTGTTGATTTTCTTGAGTTGTGTATATTTTTTGGTTTGTCATAGTCCTGTTAGTAATTGTTTTATTTTCCTGAATTGTTTTGTTGTTTATTTTCTCAATTATTTCTTGTAATTGTTCATTTTGCTTATTAGTATTGTTGTCTTTATCATATTTTGTTATTGTTTCTGTCTTGGTTTCTTTTCTTTGGACAACTTGAATTTCTTGCAAGTTTATTTTTGGTATTTTTTGTCCTCTTCTTGTTTATATGCTGAAAATTGGCTTTCTTCTTCATTTATTATTGTTTTTCTGGTTTTGTTGTCTATTTCTGTATTTTGCTTCTTATTTCTTTTTTCAATTATTACTTCCATTTCCTTATTTTGTTTGTGATATTTCGTGTCCTCCATTTTTTTAAGTTCAGGTACAGGAATTATTGGTTTTGTTTCTATTGTGTTCTGTTTCCATGGTAATATTTCTTTTTTTGTTTGATTTTAGTTTTGTTTCAATGGCAATTGGTTGGTCTGTGGGTTATGTATTAGTATAAGTTTATTTAGCCTTTCTCTGTCTCTAATTTGGTTCTTTTAAATTTTTTCAATTATTTCTTCAAGTTCCTCATTGCGTTGTTCAGAGTTTTTGTTAATTTCTTTTTTATTTGTTTGTTGTAGTATCCTTTTCTTTTTTTTCTAACAATTGGTATGTCTGAATTTTTGCATTCTTCTATTTTTGGGTCATTAATTTGTTTGTTTGCTAAGGTGTTGTTTTTTGATTCATTTATGATTGTCCTGTAATTTTGTTTTTCATTTGTTGTTATTTGTTTTTGATTAATTTTATCAATTATTTCTTGAAGCTGTTTCTTCGACTGTTCTGATATGTTGTTATCTGTTTCATTTTTATATTTTTCATTTGAATTTTTTCTGTTGTCATGACTATTTGATTTTGTTGTTTGCTGTTTTGCATTTTATTTTCCATTTTTTCTTTTTAAATTGTATTCTGATTCATGTGTTTCTATTATTTGCTCTTCTTCTTCTTCCTCTTCTTCTTCTGATGAATATTGTTCTCTAAAAAGTACAGTATAATCTTCTGTTTCAAATTCCACGAAATTCCTAACTTTGGTCCAATTCAGGACCAAACCCAATTCAGGGTTTTCTTTATGTCTTTCTAGGTTTTGTTGTGGATTTATTTGGTAATTTTGTTTGGACATTGTGTTATTATTGAAAAGGTTACCTTGTTTTGTTGGTTCAATGAGTTTCCTCGTCCAAATGTATATTTTTTATTGTCCGTTATATTTGTTGGAATTATTTCGCCGGGTTTGTTTTCTTTTCTTTTTTCTTTTTTTTTTTGGTCCATTATTTTGCATCCTCTTCTGATAGGTGTTCTATTTAATTTTTTTTCTTAGCTTATTTGAGAAATTTAGTTTAAGTTTTTGGGTTTTGTTGCTAGTATGAATAAATTATCTGCTGAAACCACTCTAGAACACGCAACATATAATTGTCCGTGAGAGAAACATGGCTTTGAAAGATGAACTCCACAATGTTGCAGTGTCTGTCCTTGTAATTTATTTATGGTAATTGTGAATGCTAGTCATACTGGGAATTGTAGTCTTTTAAATGGTATAGTTTGATCAGTTGGGATCAATGGAATACATGGAATGCATTTGGCATGAGGTTTTTAACACAGAGCCTGGTGCCATTACATAGATTTGGCAGGTTTAAATTTCTAAGTAGAATAATTGGTGCTCCTTCTTTCAGAAAATAGTTGGTGAGAAGGGAAGAGCGGCAGCACAATATGGCTGCCGTGCTCTTTGCTGGCCCCCGCCCCGAGAAACAGACATCCGGGCCTCTGTGGGGCGGGGCCACCCCTAGCATAAAAGGGGTGGCCACAAGGCGGCTCGCCGCCATTTTAGAAAGATCAGCTGAGCTTTGGAGTTTGCTCTAGCCGATCTTTTACTTTTTTGCCGGCAACTTTACTTCCTCTGGGGCAGCGATGGCCCCAAAGAGGAAGACTCCCACTGCCCCGGCGTGGCAGACCCGGGGGCGGGCTTGCCCATTGCCCCCCTCCTCTGCCCGGCACCTCTCTTGGCTGGAGGGCCAGAGTGAGGGTGGGCCGGGTAGCAGATTCTGGGGCTTTGCCCTCTGATTATTTCCCCCAGGAGGGGCACTCAGAGGGGGTGATCCCACCCAGCACTGAGCCCCTGCCGAGTCGGAGGACCCATGTGGGAGCTGCATGGGCACCCTCCATGGCAGGATCCCTGCCACCTGCCTTCTCCAGCCGGGGGCCAGAGGGCCCTCATGGGGGCATGGGGCCTGCCCCTGGTCATGCACCCCATGGGCCAGACTACTTGTCTTGGCCCTATGTTGGCCCAGGGCCTGTACATGGTCCCATGCCACCCCCACTGTGGGGCAAGGACTGGGCCACCACTTCTGGCCCCCTAGGGTGCTCGGGCCTTCTCCTGGCTCCGATTTTCAGCCCCCTGGTGGGCCGGACCTGGCTGGCCCATGGGTTCTCTTGGCCCGCATTGCAGCGCTGGGCTCACCATGGGCATCGCCCCACTGCCGCCCGCCGGCTCGGAAAGGTTGCCCAGCGGCAGTGGTCCTTCATCTGTGGAGGCAGGGTGGCCTCTGGTGGCACGTCAGGCCCTCAGCAGGGTTGAGCTGCTAGAGGCCATTCGGCCCATGCCGTTTGGCCATTCATAGCTCCCCGCATGGCCTCCCAGTACAGACTTGCCTTCGATGGGCCCTCCAAGTTGGACTGGACCTCCGGCGGCACAGAGCTTGGCTTCGCTCGCGAGCTCTGACACCCCTCGTCGTCCGGAACCCCTGGTGGGGGCGGCTGGGGGGGCAGCGTGTGAGTATGGCGGTCACGCTAGAACACACTCCACTCAACCTAACATTAGTATGCGGGTACAGTGGCCCTGGCCTCAACAGGTCACGATGGCCCGGCCCACTTCCACTTTGCCGCTACCAGCCAATTGGGGGGGCTCCTTACCCACCGGCACTGCCTGGCGTTGTGCCTCCTGCTCACACCATGCCACATCCCTATTGGCCCAATGGCCCGCCGGCTACCTCGGCCTACCGCTCTGCACCAACCGCTGCCATGCCCACAGCCGGCTACTCCCTCTTCCTTGGTGACCATCTGTCACAGGCCACCAGGGATAAGATATGGCGGGGGGAGTATGTGGACATATTTAGTCTACTTAATCATGAGCCCACCAAGGAGGAGAAGGAGGGGCAGGATGATAGGGACAAGGAGTTGTCCCGTCGTGGCAAGTCGCCTCGTACATGGGCTAATTGGCTCCCCGCTTATCTCATTTATGTGGCAGTGTATCTGAGGGCTCGCCCTGACATGGTGATCCCGATGATACAGTATTTGGATACCATTTACCGGGCTTATGGAGACTTCCCCGGCCCGTCATGGCTAACCTATGACGAGGAATTTAGAATGAGGGCGGCCCTGCATCCCGAGATGGGATGAGCCTTGCCAGCTCTTATGGTTGCTCTATATGACCCCATCACGGCCAGCACCCGGGGACCGGTATCATTGTGGCCATGCGGTGCAGCGGCACGGCGCAGTCTCCCCGCCAGCCGGCGGGGTAGGGGATTCCAGCCCGCCTGCTGTGTTGGAGCTACTCGTCATCTGGCTTCTGCAACAGGCAGCAATGCAAGTTTAGACACGAGTGCCCTTCCTGTGCCAGACTGCACACTGCTTCCACATGCCAACGGGCAGTTGGGTCGCGCGACAGGGGCTGGGGACAACAGGGGCTGGCCAGAGGTGCCACTGATGCAATGGCACATCCAAAAGGCCCCCTCCCCAATTTGACTTAGGATCCTTGAAAGGTGGTTGCACGTCTATCCGAGGAAGGATGACGCCGTTTACTTGTTGGAGGGCTTTACGTTTGGCTTCTGCATCCCCTTTGCAACACGGTTCGGGGACATTGGTTCCACACCCGGGGATAGGGCTACAGGACTACGGCCTGTATCATAGAGATGGGTACACCTTTCAGTGAGAGGTATAGACCTCTTTTTGGAGGACTTGCAACCGGGCCTGGTGACCGAGTTGATGGTCAGGGGGGGGTGAGTCATCATGGATGCCTCCCCGTGTGGCGGGTAGCACTGGTAAAGTAAAGTAGATGACCCTTAGGTATCCGGCAGGTGCGCAGTTGATTGGCCAACCCAAGGACAAGGTACAGGGTAATTGGGGCTGGCCAGTCAAGGGCGAACCATGAATGGGGTGATGCTATGATCTAGACAGCCTGCATCACCTTGATATTTTACCGGATACACGTCAGATGCTGGAGTCAAAAGGTAGCATCCTGACTTGGGTCAACAATTTGTTTATATCCATAAACAAATTGATACAAATGGATACAAGATAGCCAACAGTGATTGGCAATTAAGGGTGGTCCTTAACAGTGCTACTGCGGCCTGCTTTCCTTAATGAGTTGCAAAAGTTGAAGTTAAATTTAAGTTAAAGTCATAATTTAAGATTAAGGCATAATCAATAAAGTGGCCCAAATTTTAAATCCAGCAATGGTGTCTGTGTATTTATTGGGAGACTGGGCCGGCAAGGCATTCCTGGTAGTTCTAGTGAGTTTAAAAACTCTGTTGGAAAATTTAAAGCATCATCTCTATCCACTACTGTATCAATAGATTTGTATACAGTTGGTTGGTCTTGTAACATGTCTAGTATTTCCTGATTTATAATGTTAACATCATCATTCCTTGCTGCTAAGATTGCTCTTTCTGTAAGCCATTCATGATGATGATAATTGTCGTTAATGTTTGTGTATATGGCATTTATAAGTTCAAATGCAGATGTTACCATGGTGCAGAAATATTCAGGAAATTCAATGTTAATTTCTTTATTTTTTGGTACTTTTCCATCACCTATTTTTAGAAGGAAGTTAGCAAACAGTTGAGTGTTTGTATTTTGTCTTACTCTCATGTTTTCTGTTAAGGTAATGATTTGAACATTTTTCAATAATAGGATTGGTTGATACATGCGTTGATTTGATCTGCAGGTGTAGAGTTTGGTATTACTGGGAGTGTTTGTCTGAAATCTCCACAAAGAAGTAGAAGTCCACCCATTATTCCTTTCATTTTCTCTAATGTCTTTTAGAGTCATGTGTAATGCTTCAATTGATTTTTTATGTGCCATTGTACATTCATCCCAGACAATAATTTTTGCTTCTTTAAGTACTTTTGCACGGGCACTACCTTTTGTTTGCACGGGCACTACCTTACAAATTTGATTTTCCTGTTTAGCTATGTCAAGTGGTATTTGGAGTGCAGAATGAGCAGTTCTTCCACCTTCCATTAATGTTGCTGCTATCCCTGAGGATGCTATGGCTAATGCAACATTTCCTTGTGAACATATTTCTGCTAGAATTAGGTTTGTGAGGAAGGTTTTTTCCATTCCTCTAGAAGCTAGTAGGAAAATTATTCCTCCATCTTCTGTTGTTAGTTGTGTCATTTTGTTGTCATAGGCAGATTTCTGTTCATCATTAAGCAGTGGTTTGCTTTGATTTATGTATTCTTTTAATCTTTCAATATCATAGTTTGTCTCCCTTATATAATCTGCATTTCATGCATCTCCTTCATTGTGTGTTGGTGCTAGTAGGCCAAGTGCTTCTAGTGTTTTATTTGCCATGCGTATGCATTGGTCTTCAATTTCTATTAAGGCCATGTTGTATATGTCTGCTCCATACACAATGTTTAAGGTGGGATTTTCTTTTCTGGCTTTGATTAGCTTATCCTCACTTAGTGGGTTTTTAAACATTTCCCACAAATGTATTGGGTTTGATGGACTACATGAAGTGAGTATTATTGCTAGTAAGGTTCTCATTTGGTGTGGCATAGAAAACATTGCTGCTTCTTCCAAAGCTGTTTCCCAATGTTGATCAGCTTCGAATAATCCCATGTGTTGACAAACGTCTCTGCATGTTTCCATGACTTTTCCATCCACAGTTTTGAGTTCTTGAAAAGATGTTGGTCCAGGTATTTTATGGAGCAGCATTCTTAGATAGAAGCATTCACTATTATTTGGATGCACAGTATATAGTCTTCCTATGGCATCACTTTCGTAAATGTCATGTTCAGGTACATAAGTGCCATTTTTTCTTGGGCAGAATTTTTTATTTCTTTTATTCCATGTATAATATGTTGCCACATCATGATATAGAATAGTTTTTGCTAATTGATCTTTCTGGCACAATTTTAAAAAGGCAGTTAAAGTTGTTTCCTGAGGATTTTCTGCGACACTTGTTGCTGATTCAGGAGTAAAATATACTCATTGGCCATTTTCAAGGTGTACACTTAGATGAAGGACTGTTGGATGTCTTTCATGTATGTGGAAGCCTAGAATACGCCAAAAACCCTCATTTGTACTAATGTACCTTCCACATTGGTACTGTATAATCTCATCATTTTTGTTCATTTTTCTAATATCATAAATGGCCATGTCGCTGCCTTTGTTTACATACTTGCACACATACTTTATTGATTTTACACTATTACAATATTCAACATTGTGTGCGTTGAATATTTTTGATAGTAATGGACAGTATGGCATTATCCAGGTGTTGTCAATTACTATTTCTCCTTGTCTTTTCATTTTTAATTTAGTTGTTTGCCCTCCATCCTCCACAGAACATTTTCTGTATTGTGGGTAGCCATCTTCTGAAGTTTGTGTTTCTTTTTGTAATGCTCTGGGGTATCTTTTGGTGCAGCTTTTATCTTTCATGCATGGTGCTTGTGGGTTAAGAAGACCACAGGGACCATGAACCATGATTTTCTTAACTATGGCATGTAGTTCCTTGTCTTCGTTTTCATTGGGTATTTCTGCAGATATTTTTTTATCAATTTCAGCGGATGTATATTGCTTTTTAGCCATGTTAAGTTGTGAGCATGTGGCAGCCCACATTTCTGCCATTCAATCGTATTCATCCAGCAATTACATTCACCAAATATTTGATTTTTTGTGATAAGATTAATTAATTGTGTTTGTTTTTGTCTAAACACTCTTGCAATTAAGTCATGTCTGTCATTAGATGTTTCATCATTTCTGAGGTGATTTTTTTTAATCTCAGGCCATGTTGGGTTACATGTGAATGTTATAAATAAGTCTGGTCTTCCATGTTTCCTAACATAGGTCATAGCATCCTGAGTATGTTCATGCATATGCCTTGGGCTTCCTGTATATGTTGCTGGTAGGATGAGCAGTTTTCCAACATTTGCAAGGTTTCCATCTTGTGCCACAGCATCTTTTAAATGTATGTATTGTTCTGCTCTGAGTGATTTTTGATTTGTTCTAATGTAAAGTAGTCTTTCACTCTCTATTTTTGCATACATATCCACAATGAATTGGTTTAACAATTTTCTGCAGTGGATTATGTGGTTTTGTTCTTCATTTCTAACCATTAAAATGTAGGAGTATTAGTCCATGACTGAATTTTTTTTGTCAGTTTCTTTCCCTGTTTTGGGATCAATGCATTTCAAATTAAAATGATAACCATCTTCACCATATGGGAAAACAATGGGATACTGAAGAGCATCATAGGAGCGATGTGTTTCTGATATATGTTGTAGTTTTTTGTCATGTCGTTTTAGTATAATATCTCTGGGATGGAAAGTGTCCCCTGAAATGAGTGCTGCAACTTCATTTGTTTCTGGAGCATTATATCTCCATATATGCTCTCCTGTTGGAGTTTTGTCTGCAGCTATGACAATTTGGTATTCATTGTTTGGCATGTTTTGCATTGCACTTTTGAAAGTGAGGATGAGATTATTGTGTTCATGTAACATTCTTTGTATTTTTAGCACAATATGTTGCTTTGTTCCTTCAATGTATGTACATCGTTGTGCTGTCTCTTTTTCCTCATCTCCCATGAAATAAATTTGCAGGAACTTTGGTTCTTCTTCTGGTAGTGGTAGTAGTGAACCAATATTGTGGTAAATCTGTCCTTGAATGGTGAATGTTGGATTGAATCCTTTGTGTTGTATAATGGCTGTGGCTCCAAATGAGGTCATTTGAAAACATGAATTGTATTTTCGAATATTCTTTTAAAAATGTTTAGAATCTGGTTTTACTCCACTTGTATAATCTATTAGTTCTTGTGATGGCACTTGTTGCTGAATTCTAATTTTACCATCTTTACAACATAGTGATTTGGTTTTAGTTTTAAATTTTCTGGCTTGGCAGAATTAACAAATTGTGTCTAGATTACCAATCTGTAAATTGGCATTTTCAGAATAATTATTTTCTGGATCATAGGAGAATGCAGCCATTTTTAATGTTAATTTCTTAGCTTTACTTCTCTGTTTTCGTATTGCTCTTGTCTTTTTATTTTGTTCTAATCTCATATTATGTCTCTTTGTAATTTCATTTGCCCTTTCATTACTGTCAAATTCTCTACGTTCTGTTAACATGGTCTCATGTTCCTGAGAAGATGTTTGTTCTGCATTTTCTGCATATTTCTTTCTGCATTTATTAAGTTTTTCTTCCCTTTCTTGTGTTGTTTCTTGTGTTTCTTGTATTTTTCTTTACAATCGTTCGCTTTTTCTTTGTCCTATATTTGCATGGTTTTTTGTGGTATTTTGTTGTTCTAATCTAGTGAAAGAAGTGTTACTATGAGATTTGAAAGGTTTTCCTTTATTTGGTTTAAGTGCTCCCAGAGAAAATGGAATGTGGTCCGTCTTTAGTTGCAATTGTAAAGAACCTTGATGGTTATTTCTCCTCAAATGGGTCCCCTAAACTATTTGTGGTTTTTTAATTTTGTTTTAGACCTGTAATATACACTTTTCATTGTTGTCAAATAATTGTAGTATATGCAGTAGAATAAGTCTCAAGCTGGCTTGAGACTCAATATCAAGAAAACCATGATAATGGCAACAGGCCCCATCAGTTCCTGGAAAATAGATGGGGAAGAAGTAGAAGCAGTGACAGATTTTACATTCTTAGGATCTAAGATCACTGCAGATGGGGATTGCAGCCATGAAATAAAAAGGCGACTGATTTTTGGGAGACAAGCTGTGATAAACCTGGGGAACATAGTGAAAAGCAGAGACATCACCTTGGAAACAAAAATTAGAATAGTCAAAGCAATGGTATTCCCAGTGGTAATGTACGGATGTGAGAGCTGGACAATTAGGAAAGCTGAACGCAGAAGAATAGATGCCTTTGAAATGTGGTGTTGGATGAGAGTTTTGAGGGTACCCTGGACAGCGAGGAGAACAAATAGGTCAATCTTAGAAGAAATCAACACTGACTGCTCATTGGAAGGTCAAATATTAAAGATGAGGCTAAAGTACTTTGGGCATCAAATGAGAAGGGAGGATTTACTTGAGAAGGCCGTGATGTTGGGAAAGGTGGAGGGCAAAAGAAGAAGGGGAAGGCCAAGGATGAGATGGATAGATGGTATTGTAGACACAATGGGCACAGAACTGGGAGGACTGAGGGGGATGGTGGAGGACAGAGGCGCCTGGAGAACGATGGTCCATAGGGTCGCAAAGGGTCGGAATCGACTGTGCGACTGAACAACAACAACAAGTTTTCGAAATTTGGTTTTTCTTTTTTAAGTTTAACTGGTCAAAGCTTAATTGGTTTTGGCTCTGTAACTATCTGTAGTCGCAATTGTACGTAACTGTGGCGGTTATTTCTCCTTTTAACTGTGTGGTGTTTGTGATGCACCTCCTTTTATTGGGTTTTTTTCTGCGCTTTTCCCAAGGTTTGACGTGTTTGCATCGCTGAACGTGATTGGCTGCTCTAAATGCTTGGTATTCTGGGATTTGTAGTGCAAACTGTTATCTGTGAATAATCCCCCTCGGGGTTTTTTCCACCCCGGCTCAACATTTCTTGATGCTGGTGGTGGTCTCGCCATGTCTTCGGCGGGATAGCGTGGAAGAGAGGGATTCCTTCTTCTCCCCATTGCTCCGGGAAAGAAGGATGGCGGGTGTCTCATGGTGGCTTTTTGGTTTGTGTGGCTGCAAGGTGCTGAGTCTGGCTACTGGGGACTTGCACTCCCATTGCTTTTTGGAGGTTTATTTTTTGCACACCGGCTTTCTCAGCGGTGAGTGCACTCATGGCATGCAGGATGCTGGGACGTGTAATTTTGTGTTTGTGTTTTGCATTTCTGCGGCATTTTTTTCTGCAGCTCGATTTTGATTGGCTGCGGTGCATTTCCTAACGTTCTTTTTGCTCGCGCCTCTCAGCCTGATTGGCTGTGGTGTGGCGCGAGGCAAGGAATGTTGGGAATTGAGGTTCTTTTTCTTTGTTTGAGTTTGTGGGTCTCCTGCCCCACTGGCACATTTCTAAAATATTTGTTGACCTCCGGACCCATTTCAGGCAAGTGCACAAATGCTCGGTATGGGCTAGCATGGCCAGGTATGGGATCCTTTGTCAAGTTCCAACAGTTAACACTCATATTTACAGGTAATGAAAGATAAAGGTAAAGGTTTCCTTTGCTCGAAAGCCAGACATATCCGACTCTAGGGTGCAGTGCTCATCTGTTTCCAAGCTGAAGAGTCAGCGCTGTCTGCTTCTGCAGACGTTTCCATGGTCATGTGGCAGGCATGACTAGACACGGAATGCTGTTACCTTCCCACCAAAGTGGTCCCTATTTATCTACTTGCAAATTCTTGCTTTCAAACTGCTAGGTTGGCAGGAGCTGGGACAAAGACGGGAGCTCATTCCGTCCTGATATAACCATACCATTTAAAAATCTATAGCCACGGGCAATGAAACAGTTCAGGATACCTTTCATTGTCATGCTCCTCTAATGTCTAAAACATCATATCTAGACCAGGTTTTCTCTCAGCCAACAGCTTGCTTCTATTCAATATTGCCTCCTTCTCAAATTTAAATTCAAGCAACCTCTTCACTTTAACGTTCTTGACTCAGAATAGGGCTGTAGCAGAAATTAGCTGAATGAGGTTGCTTTAATTGTCTTTTGTAGAGGCAATGCAAAAGCATTTCTTACTACATGGCTTATTACAAAAAGCATAGTTGCCACTGGATGGAAACTTCTGCCATTGCCCTGATTAAACTTATATGCAGAGGTGAATAAAATATAAAAGAGGTCTTGAGCACCATTTATTATTTATTGTCTTGTCCAATAAGTGTGATCATATTTTTAAGGATTACGGTATATTTTTAGACACCTTGTAAAGCACTCAAGCTTTTGCTTAGCGTACGAGGAATGTAAGGTTTAATAAGCCAGTTGATGGAGCATTAGTGACATCAAAGCACTGGGAAAAACTTCTTGTTTGCTTGCATTTCTTTCATCTGACTTAAATAAGCTGCAACTAACAGCACTAGGAGAGTAAAAGAGGAAAAAGCACATTGTAAACAGATGTAATTAATAAAGATACTATGAGATATTTTGAACACAAAATGTAAATGTTTGGGGAGCCAATAAATTCATCTTCTTGCAAATGAAGTGAATATTTATAGGCACCAAGCTGTTTCAAACCCAGTTTCATATTGTTGTTTTTGTTTGTAGCTTTTTAAAAATAAACATGAACTTATTATGTCTACAGACTGCAGCACTCTTGAATTGCTTTCAAGATGGGCAAGGGCCCCAAGGCAGTGGTACAGCCCTGATAACTGGGGATAGTTAGCAGTCTACTCTTGTTTTATACTGTAGAATTTTAGCTTTTCGAAAGCTTGCTTCCATCATCATCTAGACCAGGGGTTCCCAACCTATGGCCTGCAGGCCAGATCTGGCCCCCAACACCAATTCATCTAGCCCTCACTGCCCTCACCACTCCTGGAAGATGACGTAAAATGTGCCTGTGCATGCACAGAATGCTGCCATAAATGACCAGCGGCCTTCATAAATGTGTTTACGACAGTTGCGGGTCATTTACGGCAGTGTCCTGTGTATGTGTGGGTGCATTTTACTTCTGCTTCCAGGTGGGAGGAAACACGTGACCAGCCCATGGCCTAAAAAGGTTGGGAACCCCTGATCTAGACCAAATAATGCCATGTTTGGAAGGAAGGAGGGAGGGAGGAAGGGAAAGAAAGAAAGAAAGAAAAGGCGAGGAAGCAACCACACAAGAGGGTATCTTGTAGACCAGTTTTTCCCAACCTTTGGTTCTTGGACTTCAATTCCCAGAAGCCTAAATCAATTCCCCAAAGCACTGATCAGCCAATGTACTGACTTAGGCTTCTGGGAATTGAAGTCCACCAGTGTTCCATGGAACATAGTTTGGGAAATGCTGGTAGATCATGAGCTGCCCTGGAATCCACATTTGTGCCTCAGCTACAGTCTATCCTGACAACTGTATTTGCTTGGTCACTTGACAATAAATTAGTAACAATGGAGACCTATAGAAATCTGGACCTTAAGAAAGTTGTATCTTTGTGTCCTTACAAATTTCCCTGAAAGAAGATTACAGGCAAGATCTTTGACTTCTTATCTAAACATGTTCAGAATGTATTCTCTATTCCTTTCAAACAGAACACTTACCAAGACACTAGTATAAAACTGAGGTTGCACCACTTCATCTCCTTAAGGCCAGTTATTCAGGCAGATTTCCCCCATCCTTTTCCGTTGGCCTATAGAGATGTTTCAGCATCAATTTTGATCATATTCTCTTTCACACCCTCTATCGAAGGTACTAAAGAGGGAATTCACAGGAATTTGTAAGGTGCCATAAGCAATGTTCTCAGAAATGTAAAAGAAATGAATATGATAATAGCTTTCATACTTAGTTCTCCCTCCATGTGTTTCGTTCATTGGTGTTAAAAGACTTATCATGGCTGTTTAAGTGAGTCAAATAAGGATGTAATCAGAATTCGTCAGGTAAAGTTATACCCTCACTACATGCTAAAACCTCTTTTTGTGCCTGTCATAAGACTTCTTGTCTCTCTTGACCTCCTTTGATGAAAGTGTTCTGTCTTCTTTAAAACACATTTTCTGAAGATAGGATCCTTTGTGTGTGTGTGTGTGTGTGTGTGTGTGTGTGTGTGTGTGTGTGTGTGTGTGTGTGTCTAACATTATTAAGAGAGAAACCCCAACGCACTGGAGAGAATGGGGGACAAGCCTCTTTATCCTTCTTTTCTTTGGTTTGATCTGGTGTTAGAAAGGTTAGCTGGCAAGGTTGCCACCCAGGGTATGCCCAATTGTATTCACAATCTTTGTGGAGACTCTTTCCGGGAAAATATACCCTCTTGTTGGTATCACTCCACCTAAGATCAGGAGAGAAGTAGTAGTGGATGCCAAGAGAACTGAGCAAGAAAATGACCCTTGACATCCTCAGATCCAGGAATAGCTTTATTTATTTATTTATTTATTTTATTTTATTTTTCATGCTTATATACCGCCCACTCAGGTACAACCCAACTCAGGGCGGTTTACATAGCAGACAGTAAATACATAAAAGACACATGATAAAACAAAGTTAAAAGTTAAAAGTTAAAAAACCCACCCCTAAAAGGTGCGCACGAACCGAATGGACCTTGGGGGAAGGCACACTTCTCTATACCAACCACCCAATGGTACCCAAGAACAAACATTATTCAGGGTACACAAGAGCAAAACCAAACTAAAAGATGGAGGAAGGAGCTCACTGGACAAGGAACATAATTAAAGGAGAAAATAGCTGAGGAACTCAACTTCCCCTACATCACTTGGAGGACCCTGAATAGGCTGAGAGTCAGAGTGCCTAAATGTAAGGCCAACATGCTCAAGTGGGGCTGCTGGCAGGCAACAACACATGGTGTGAATGTGGAGAGATACAGAATCTGGCTCATTTACTGGTCTGCCGAGTACTGCCAGAAATATGCACCAATGACAACTTAAGTTTGACCAACGACATAGCCAAGAAAGTGGCTTCATTTTGGCAGTCGAGGGTTTGATCAGGACACAAAAGAAGAAGAATCCTTCTCTTCTCCCCCTAAAACAGTCTTCTACTCCATAACCTTACTTTGTGTAATAATATTGTCCATCCAGGTTGTCCATCCAGGTTGTTAATTGTAAAAATAGCCCATATAATTTCCTGATGTTTTCAAACATCAGTGAACCTTTGTATATTTGCAGTGGGAAGCTTATGTAATCCTGAAGATTTGTTGAAATGTCCTAAATCAGTAGGTCTCTGTGTCTGGTGTGCCAGATGTTTTGGATTTTCAGAAGCCCCAGTCGACATGGCCAACGAATAGGGATTCTAGCAACTGAATTCCAATATCTCTGGAAGGCCACTCTCCTGAAGCATGTAATCAGATGATGCAGCATCTAGGGTAGGACCACAGGGAGGGCTACCATTGCTTTGCATAGCAGAAGAGAGCAAAAAACCTAGTGAAACAGCCATAGGTTGGCTGTGTAGGAGCCTCACAAATCACATGTGGCAATTTCTTTGGTGACAGATTAATATTGTTAAACTATTCTGTGTCTGCCCAGCATACTTTATTCAGCAGTGACATCTAGAATAACAGTTAACAAACAGCTCGGTTAACATAAAAAAATCACATAACAAAAGGAAATCCATAGAAAATAGTGGCTTTGTTTACAAATCCCCCCCCCCCCCAGAATGGATTAATTGGTTTTTAATGCATTCCTATGGGAAACCGCATTTTGGTTAATGTATTTTGGTTTTCAATGCATTCTTATGGGAAATTGCATTCAATGCATTCCTATGGGAAATTCGGTTAAAGTAAACTTCGCTGTAAGAAACGTCCCGGAGAACACATCAATTACGTTAACCGAGGTTCCACTGTAATTCCAAATAAAGATTGTGGATGGAACATATGGAAGATGGTCCAATGGATCAAAATGGCAATGTCTTGTTCAGAACTTACCCAAATACAAAATGAAATACAAAAAACAAAAACAAATAGAATTTAAAATAGGAAAAGGTGATTTTTAAAGTCCATCTCTACTTCCAGCTCATCTTTACTGGATTAGATTCAGAGTTACAGGACTGATGGAATCACACTTTCTGTCTGTATAAAGGAGTCACTCCCCCCCCCCCCACTCCTTGTAAAATACTAGGCATAAGAACAGAAGATGCTCCTGGAGGGGGTGGGCATAAAGGGCTGAGAGGAAATGAAATCC
Source organism: Bradypodion pumilum (assembly GCA_035047305.1). Lineage (NCBI taxonomy): Eukaryota > Metazoa > Chordata > Lepidosauria > Squamata > Chamaeleonidae > Bradypodion > Bradypodion pumilum. The sequence goes on along the minus strand of JAWDJD010000001.1, from coordinate 265,455,506 downwards.
AGGTAGGGGCACCTTCTGCAAGTGGGCATTCTCTAACTTTGTGAGGCTGTACTATTACTATAGGGACTGTGGTGACTTAGTGGTTAAAATGCTGAACTTGACAACTGGAAGGTCAATAGGTCAGCAGTTTGAGATCCAAGTGCTGCACGACAGACTGAGCTCCCATCTCTGTCCCAGCTCCTGCCAACCTAACAGTTTGAAAGCTAGAAATTGCAAGTAGATAAATAGGTATCACTTCAGTGGGAAGGTAAAAACATTCCATGCACTCTTGCATCCAGTAATGCTTGCCCCATGCCCATGGAAATGTCTGCAGACACAGATAGCACTGGCTCTTTGGCTATAAATGGAGAGGATCACCACTCTCTAGAGTTGAACATGACTGGCTTTTGCACAAGAGCGATTTTTACGTTTACTATTGCTGTAAAGATCTATTAAGTGGATTTGCTTAGCTGTAAATACTTGTTTTACTGATAGGAAAAGTAAAGTTAGATAGATAAATGCAATGTCTGAGCTAAAAGGGTGGGTTACAGTCCTAATTTTTTGACACAATTGTTTTGCTTTGCTAAAGAGGCAGGTGGAGGCTGACAGTGCCCATGGGGTGAGCCACAGGCAGCAGAGCAGCGCACAGTGGCCTGGTGGAGGGTTGGCACCTGGAAAGCAGTGATGCACTCAAATTTTTTTACTACCCCCACCCTGGTCGTGGCTAACTCTGTGGGTTTGGCTAGCTCTGTGGGCCATGCCCACTTGGCCAGCCATACCATGGCCTGGGGTAGGGAGGTGGGTGTGGACAGCCAAGTGGGTGTAGCCTGGGGAAATTTCCACTACCAGTGCCCATGCACCTCTTATACCAAGAGGATGGCAGGGGCTCTGATGAGTTGCAACCTAGGAAAGAAGGGTCTGGAAACTAATCGTAGTACTAAAACTTGGAATCAGTGAAGCGGCATGGTGGGAGAGGTTTATCAGAACAGATTGCTGTTATCAGTTATTGTTTATCACTACAATTGAAGGTAGTGATTATGGACAACAGGGATGTCTTTGACAGCACTAGATAAACTCATGGAGCAGAATGCTATTGCTGGCTTCTGGTTTCAAGTGCCTATTTTTTATTTTCAGATTCAGAGGTGCTAAGAGACTTGACCATGATAAGGGACAAAGACGGAAAGGAGCTAACTGATGCAGAAGAAATTAAGAAAAGATGGAAAGAGTACACAGAGGAACTTTACAAAAAGGACCTCAACACTCCTGATAATCACAATGATGAAGAAATTGAACTTGAGCCAGACATCCTGGAGAGCGAAGTCATAAAGGCCCTAAAGAGCACTGCAAACAACAAAGCTAGTGGAGATGATGGTATCCCAGTTGAATTTTTCAAAGCGCTAAAAGATGATGGCGTCAAATTACTGCATTCAATATGCCAGCAGATTTGGAAAACAAAACAGTGGCCACAGGATTGGAAAAGATCAGTATACGTCCCGATCCCAAAAAAGGGCAATGCCAAAGAATGTTCAAATTATCGAACAATCGCGCTCATCCCACATGCCAGCAAGGTGATGCTCAAGATAATACAGGACAGACTTCAGCAGCATGTGGAGAGAGAATTACCAGAGGTGCAGGCTGGTTTCAGAAGAGGCAGGGGGACTAGAGACCACATCGCCAACATACGCTGGATCATGGAGAAAACAAAGGAATACCAGAAACAAGTTTACTTTTGTTTTATTGACTACACTAAGGCATTTGACTGTGTGGACCACAACAAGATGTGGCAAGTAATTAAAGAGATGGGAATACCAGAGCACGTCATATGCCTCCTGAGAAATCTGTACATGAACCAAGAAGCAACAGTTAGGACAGAACATGGAATAACAGAGTGGTTTGGAATAGGAAAAGGAGTAAGACAAGGCTGCATTTTGTCACCATGCTTATTCAACCTATACACAGAGCACATAATGCGCAGTGCAGGGATGGAGGAATCACAATATGGGATTAAAATCGCTGGGAGAAACATCAATAATCTGAGATATGCAGACGATACCACCCTAATGGCAGAAAGTGAGGAAGACCCAAAGAATCTCTTGATTGGGCTGAAGGAGGAGAGTGCAAAAGCTGGCTTGAGACTCAATATCAAGAAAACCAAGATAATGGCAACAGGCCCCATCAGTTCCTGGAAAATAGACGGGGAAGAAGTAGAAGCAGTGACAGATTTTACTTTCTTAGGATCAAAGATCACTGCAGATGGGGATTGCAGCCATGAAATAAAAAGGCGACTGATTCTTGGGAGACAAGCGATGAGAAGCATGGGGAACATAGTGAAAAGCAGAGACATTACATTGCAAACAAAAATTAGAATAGTCAAAGCAATGGTTTTCCCAGTAGTAATGTATGGATGTGAGAGCTGGACAATTAGGAAGGCTGAACGCAGAAGAATAGATGCCTTTGAAATGTGGTGCTGGAGGAGGGTTTTGAGAGTCCCCTGGACAGCGAGGAGAACAAATAGGTCAATCTTAGAAGAAATTAACCCTGACTGCTCATTGGAAGGTCAAATAGTAAAGATGAAGCTAAAATACTTTGGACATCAAATGAGAAGGGAGGATTCACTTGAGAAGGCATTGATGTTGGGAAAGGTGGAGGGCAAAAGAAGAAGGGGGAGGCCAAGGATGAGATGGCTAGATGGGATTGTAGACACAATGGGCACAGAGCTGGGAGGGTTGAGGGGGATGGTAGAGGACAGAGGCGCCTGGAGGAAAATGGTCCATGGGGTCGCAAAGGGTCGGAATCGACTGTGCGACTGAACAACAACAAGAGACTTGAGCCTTGCTTGATAGACATCGACTGTCTACTTTATCAACAGAATGAGGAGAAGGCTCTGCTTGTGTTCCGAAAACTTCCATGCATCTGTAACCAGTCCATTCACCTCTAGAATCTGTTATGGGATAGATGCAGCATATAATATCTAACAGCAATCTGTAACTTTATAATGGCCAAATGTTCCAAAATGGAAAGCTTTAAAATGTGTAGGAAGAATGTTAAGAAGATAATCTATAGTACGTCATTTGCTTCTCAATTCCTGAGCAAGGTGGTTACTTATAAATAACACAGAATTCATTTTAACATGTGAAGCACCTGGTTCCCTAAAACATCATTGCAGAATAATCAGAATGCTTTTACTATTTTTATGACTGCTGTTATCAACATCCATAAGCACAGAGACTGTTGTCAAAATGGGAATTGATATCTAATTGCTCTTCCAAGCCTACTTTGGTGGAGGGGGGGATTCTACAATCCTTCTGGAAGTGATTAAAAGTGTTAATAAAGAAATGAGTTGCACTGCATATTTATTGCTAATCATATCATGCAATGATGTGCATAAAATAATACGTGAATTGTTGTTTCTATAAATTTCATAAAGTGTTATTTTTCATTTGAATGCAGGCAGTTATCATTTATTATTTTTGGGTGGAGTGGTAGTAATCATCTGGAGAAATCAGATGATACCTTATATGTAATTAGGGTAAGTGAGATGCACAGATAACTGCAGCTTTCTGTAGCTGAATCTGAAAGTTCCTATCATGTCTCCAGCAACAGATAGAGCAAAACCCAGGAAGCCTCAAGCTAAGGAAGCTAACAAAGATGAAAATTAGATGAATATCTGTCCTGCTGTTTGTAGCATTTTTCTCTCTGTTTCTCTCAATAATTTTTCATCCATTACATGATGTTAACTCAAATTGTAATTAGATCTGATCTTTCGGCATCATTAGATCTGATCTTGTGGCATGAGTGAGTGTGTGTGTGTGTGTGTGTGTGTGTGTGTGTGTGTGTGTGTGTGTTGGAAAATGGTTTACTGCAGGGGTGCCCAAACTACTGGGGTGCTCAAACTTTTCAGGCCGTGGGCTGGTCATATGTTTCAGCGGGCCGGTGACATGATTCCTGTCACCAAAATGATACAAATAATACAAAAGGAAAGGCTGCAGAAAATCCCCTATTCATTCATTCATTCATGCATGCATGCATGCATGCATGCTTCACTATGTTGGCATTTGCAGCAGACATCCAGCATTAGGCCTAAAATATGGGGATAGGCAACCAGACAAACCAAAGCAAGACAAAATAATACAAAATGAAAGGCTGCAGAAAATCCCATACATATGGTGAAGCGGTGACCCTGGCTATCCAACAGCTATGGTGGTCAGGGTGTATTCCCCTGGCAGACTCAACCATGCCACAAAGGTGTTAGCTAGTGATCTGGAATGGTTCTCCATTCTGGAACTGCAGGTCAGCTAAGTGGGGTTGGGTACTCAAGCAATGCACCTGGCCAGTGCATTGCTCTAACATGGCCAACTTTGACATGAGCCCAGTCAGCTGTGTCATTGTATTTAAAATGCCTAAAGGAGCATTGAAAACACGAGCCTCAGTCCCCCGTGCACCATCGGACACTGCTACGGTAACGGTAGGACCTCCCGATAGTGAGAGGCCACTACAATCTTGTGAGGGATGATGCTTCGATCCACCATGTCAAACTAGATGTGTGACGTACGGCTCAACCAAGTAAGTAAGCATTGCTGGATGTCACCTTATGACATCCTGATGATGTGCAGGGTGAGGTTTGATGTGCAATCTGCAAGCCCAGTGTGAGCACTGAATGCGGTTTCAAGTGTAATAAAGGCTGTGATTCAAATAGTAGCATTCATTCCAGACCCTTCTGATTTAGCTTTCCAGCATAGCTGCACCCTCATTTGATCTTTTCTGTGGATTCTGAGAAGACAGCAAAGCATTTCTTGTGGTGCTACCATATGCCATCAAATTGTACTATGAGGAGCAGCTGCTTTGTGATCTTATGGCATCATCTACCCATTTTCATTCCTTTGGTGTATTATTTTTAAAGAACCCAGATAATAATGATTTGACAAAATTGGGTATTTCAACCAATGCTTTAGTGGCTAGTTTCAGAGAAAAAAATAGTAGGAAGAAATTGTGTATGGAACTCTGTATCTTTAAGAATATAACATAGTTGTTAGGAAGCAAATCAGCTGCCTTTAACATAGTTGTTAGGAAGCGATTCAGCTGCATCCAATGAACATCCTTTGCTTCCCTCTCATGAACTAGCAACAACCAATGCATACCCTTGCTTCCCCCTCATGAACGAGCAAAGGACCAATGAACACCTCTGGTGGGAAACCCAAATGTATTGTCCCTCAGTGTATAAAAGGAGCTGCACCTCCGCCATTGCCTTATGTTCAGATTGCATACCTTGCAATAAAGATGTGTTTGACCCCCCCGAATGCTGCCTACTGCGTATCAATCTTGGAACTTCAAATTGGCGACGAGGATGGGATAATGGCTTCCCACAGCATCACGCTACCTCCGTTCGACATCAAGAAGCCGGAGAAATGGGCCCTGTACAAGTGCCAGTTCGAGCATGCAATGGCCGCAGAGCGCATCGAAGACGAGGAACAAATGTGCTCCTGCCTCCTCGCCAAGATTGGCCTTCCCACACTAGAGCTGGTGATGCACATGATGATGCCCCGGAACATCAAGACGGTCCCACTCGCGAAGATACTGGAGGCGCTGCGGAACCACTTTCAACCAAAAGTGTCCATTTTCCTGGCCAGAGTCACGTTCCACAGGCGAGACCAGAATCTGTGGCAGATTATGCCACCACCCTCAGGCTAGCTGCTGCCCCCTGCCGGTGGGGCAACCTAGAGGAAGCCCTGAGGGACCGCCTGCTGTGTGGACTGTGGGACGAGGAAGTCCAGAGGAGACTGATGGCCCGGGAGCACCTATCCTTCCACTTTGTCTTGCGGGAGGCTCAGGTGGCCAAAGTAGCGAGGTCCGGGGTGCGAGCTTTCAAGGGGAAGCCTGCCGCACCCGGGGGTCCTGGGTCTGCGGTGCAGGCCGCCCAGCACTCATCCCGCCACTCTTCCAGCGCATCTTCCTCTCCAGAGGCCTCTGCATCATCGGGGTCCAGTTCCAGCTGTCATGAACCTTGAGTAACCATGGCAACCTTATCACTAAGAGCTACTGAAGCACTTGTAAACACATTCCGTTCTGATGGAATCAACACAGCTGCATTCCCTCAAAGGAATGTACACCTGCAGACCCCCTCAAGGGAGGATGACAAATAGGTCAGGTGGCAGAGTGACAACAGAGACATCTGACTACCCCACAAGGGAGAAGATGCCTCCCCCCTGTCAATCAAAACCCCGTGACTCTGAACACCTGCAGATTGAGTCATCCTAAGAATGCAAAGTTGGGAGGGAAATCTGCTCCTTTTTGTGTATAAAAGCAGAGCCCTTTCCCTGAGTTCTTCAGTCCTCTTGAGGAGAAGGCAGGGCTCTTTCTTCCCAAGCTGGACCAATAAATATCCCTTTGGGGCTTCCCCGATCAAAGAGAACCTTACTAACTCTGTATTACTATGTACTTTGTCTTTGTCTGTCTTTGTTCTTTTTCAGATGCTAATGGAAAATAAAACTCTTTGTGAGTAACATCAATGGAGTGGATGTCAATTTATCAGGCTATATCCTAGTGCTTTGTTCTATGTCCCCACATGCTACCAACATATTAAATCACCGCATACTCCCTGTAAGTGACAGGTGGAGTTCTTTGAAGCCAATTGGGAAGCGGTACAGTGAGGCGACCTTAGGCTGCACTGGGAGTGTGCGGATAAAGGAAATTATTGCAGCCTAAAGGATCGGTACATGCCTCTTGTAAGCCAGCGCCCAGTCGAGCATTCAAGACACCAGGGACGATGATGATGTCCAGAAGGTCCGGAGGAAGGCATCCCGGAAACACACCAGCGACAAGGTCCACCACCAATGCGACGGCTGTGGGGCGTCCCATGACCGGAAAAAGTGCCCCTTCCGGAAGGCCGAGTACCACAGCTGTGGACACCGAGGTCATATCACCAAGGTTTGCAGGTGATGGCAGAGAGAGGACCAGGAGCCAGCTGAACGCCCTCAATGGAAAGGAGACAACATCAGGAAAATCTCCACGGATGAGCTGACCGTGAGCCATGTGTCCAATGCACACCAATGCTTCTTTGTTGAGGTACTGTTACAGGGGGTCCCAGTTAGGATGGAGGTGGACTGAGGTTCATCCTACTCCATCGTGTCCCAGAAGGAATTTCTGCGCATTCCCCCCAATGTGTGCCAAAAACCTAAGGCCCTAAAGACTACTTTGCGGGACATTCAGGGCAACATGATTCCAGTGGGGGTGGGGGCAGTGCTGTGCCATGTGTTAGAAAACAGGCAGGAAGCCCTGGTTGCCTTTTACTTCAGGTCACTTTCTAAGGTAGAGCGCAACTACGTGCAAACAGATAGAGAGGCTCTTGCGATAGTCACTGGAACCAAGAAATTCCATGACTTACTTTACGGTTGGGAGTTCACCATTGTAACCGACCATAAGCCTCTGCTGGGCATCTTTACCACGAGCAAGCCCACACCCCAGATTCTGTCCCCAAGGATGCTTTGGTGGGCCATATTTCTAAATGCTTACCAGTACACACTGGTTGACCGCCCGGGCAAAGAGATTGGCCACGCTGATGCACTTTCCCAGTCTCCCCTCCCAGAGCTAGGGGAACCTGAATGCGAGGTGGAACAAGATCACCAGGTGCTGCTGATCGAATCCCTTGATTCACCACCCATACTACCCACAGATCTCGCCAAGGCTACGGCAAAGGACAAGGTTCTGTCCCTAGTAATCTCATGGGTAAAGAAGGGCTGGCCTACGACTCCGTCAGCTGAGGAATTCAAAGCATTTTTCCGGAAAAGGGTTGAACTTTCGATAGAGAGGAGTTGCCTCCTCTGGGGCCAATGGGTAGATATTCCTGAGGCACTGCAAGCAAAAGTGCTCACATTGCTGCACATCAGCCACCCAGGGATCGTGCGCTCAAAGGCATTGGCCAGGAGCTATTTCTGGTGGCCCCAGATAGACGCTGACATTGAACACATGGTGGGCACTTGCGAAAGTTGCCAGAGTCCTCAACCTGAGGAGTCCTGACTTCCTCACAGAGAATGGGACACAGCCTGTGGTCCATGGTCTCAGTTACACATCAACTTTGCTGGTCCATTTCGAGGCTCCCTGTTCCTCCTTGTGGTCAACTCTTTTTCAAAATGGTTGGAGGTCATCCCAATGTCCAATACCTCCTCTGCTGCAACCATTAAACACTTGCGGAAGCTGTTTAGTTGTTTTGGGCTACCCTATGTGCTTGTCTCCGACAACGCCAGTACTTTCACTTCCGCCGAATTCCAGGCATTCCTAGAGAGGAATGCAATTCGGCACATTACTTCAGCCCCTTTCCACCCCGCAATGAATGGCCAGGTTGAGCGCCAAGTGCGAACAACTAAGGAGGCACTTCGGTGAATGGGCCCCGGGGATTTAAATTTGCAATTGTGCCAATTTCTCATCTGCTACAGAGTAACTCCCCTGGCATCCAGGCTCTCACCTGCAGAGCTCCTCATGCACAGGAGACCAGTTTCCCTTTTTGATCGATTGGATCCGACCAGGGTGGAGGATAGGGGGAGGAATATAGAAATTGCACACACCAAGGTATTTGAGGTAGGGGACCCAGTGTATTGCAGAAACTATGTGGCCGCTGGCCTAACGTGGGTCCCAGGGGTTGTGATTGAACAGACTGGACCAGTGTCCTACCAGGTAGAGACAAGTACGGGTTTACTGTGGAGGCAGCACGCCGACCAACTAAGGCGTTGGGTCACAGATGTACAGGGAGAAGAAGGTATGGGAGAGTCAATGTTAGGGTTCTCCCCCACCCATTTATCCCAAGGGAGAGATATGGCAAACAGCCCACAAAGGGATCCTTAAATCAATTCCTTCCACACCAGTCAAGGGGGCCCAAATCCCCGTCTCTTTCACCCATGGCAGGAGGGCTCTGAGGTCCGCGAGAGCTCAGACCCCAAAATTGTAGTTTTTGAGTTGCAGGACTGGGGGGAGTTTTCAGAGTGTTCCCCCACTCATCCAAGTGAGGAGCAGGGTTTTGAGTTCACCCCAGTAGCCCCTCATCCTTTGGTTTTCGAGTCTTCTGTTATTCCTAGACAAAAGAGGCAAATTTCTGTTGAGTCGCCTGCCACTCCGAGTACTCGGCGGGACTTTTCGTTCAGGTATTCTTCTCCCCTTCCAGGTTTTGATTTCGAGCGATCCCCTGCTCCTTCTGAAACAAAATGGGGTTCTGATTTAGTTTGCCCTCCCAAGTTTCTCTTCTGAATCGGACCAAGCCTTCCGACATGCCGCTAACGAGTCTCGTTTTCCCGTTGCAGGACGAGAGTCTGTGGAACTCAGAAATGCTAGTTCTCCCAAGCCCGGCCAAGCGGCTGCATGGCCCAAACGCTCATGAGGACCACCACGATGGTTGAGGGACTTTGTCCCATCCTAGGAAGGAGGGATGTTGTGTATGGAACTCTGTATCTTTAAGAATATGACATAGTTGTTAGGAAGCGATTCAGCTGCCTTTAACATGGCAAGCACGGCAGCAAGCCTATGGCTGCCGTGCTCTTTGCTGGCCCCACCCCCATAGAGCCAGGCACTGCAGCCGGGTGAGGAGCGGAGCTGAGTTTCCCTTTAAAAGGGGCCGGCTCTGCACAGCCTTGCCGCCATTTCGTGAGATCGGCTGGGCGATGCGCCCATTTGGCTGCACTGCCCAACCGATCCAGGCTTCCTGAGCGGCGGGGCTGCGTGCTATGGCGCGGCTTGGGAGGATGGTTGTGGTGATCTGCCATGGCTTGGCGGCGGGCTTGCCCCATCCTCCGCCGGCATGGCCTCACTGCTGGGCGCACCCCTCTTTGGCACCACACTTTTCCCTGGCCCTCAGCACCGGCCGCCACGGCCTTCCTGGGGCCTGATCCTTGGCCTCACGGCGGCAATCAGCCATGGCCTTGCGGCGGGCTTGCCCAGCCTTCGCCAGTGCAGCCTCGCCTGTTGGCCACACCCCTCTTTGGCGCTGCGCTCTTTTCTGCGGCCCTCGGCTGTGGCTCCCACCCCCCACGGCCTTCGCTCATTTCATGAGCGGTGGCCACCGGCGCTGTGGCTGCCCCTGACTTTGGGACATGGGGGGGGTGGGGGGGCAGGCTTGCAGGGTTCCATGTGGGCCCTTCGCACGTGTTGGGCAGCAGCCAGAGGCTGTAGTGGCTCAAGTGCCTAACACGCTGACTGGGAGGTGGAGGGTCGGCAGTTCTATCCCCAAGTACTGCGGGACAGAATGAGCTCCTGTCTTTGTCCCACCTCCTGCCACCTAGCAGTTTGAAGGTGAGGGATTGCGGATAGATAAATGGGGACCACTCCGGTGCGGGGGTGGCAGTGTTCCATACATTTGGGGGTCTGGTCATGTCGGCCCGGCTCGAGCTGCTGTCCTTGAGAGGGCTGCGGGCCTGTACACCACGCTGACTGCCCTTCAGCAGGTGGGCCGCTCGGCCCATTGAGATGTCGGAACACGGCTCCCCGATGCAGTGGGTGCATCTGGTGAGTATGTTTGTCAAATAAATTCACATCATACATTTTGGGAACCACTGGGGGTGCTGTGGTTGAGTTGCTGTCTCGCAGCCGAGGGGATGTGAGTTTAATTCTGACCAAGGTTTACCCAGACTTCCATCCTTCCGGGGTTGGTAGAGTGAGTGCCCAACGTGTTGGGGGGCAAAAATGCTAATTAACTTTTCCATATTCGATTACACCATTTTATCTGTCAAGCTTCTCGTATTTTGCTATCCCTTGGACGAGTGGCATAGGCGGGGGGAGTCCAGGAGTGAGCATAATTTGTCATTGATGATGGAGTTTCTGAGCTCGACCAGTGCTTTGCTTTCGGGCAGCGTGGTTGGTTAGGTGGGGCTCCCAATATCTGCATTATAATTTGATTGGGTTACCTTGCCATTGGGGGGCCCTGGCTGACGATGTCTGCCAATACAGTGGCGAAATGACGCGGTTGTCCTGGCCCCTGTACCTTCTGCATTAAAAAAGGGGAGGGGCACCAATATATCCCCATAGTACAATTAATTGAACATTTCCTCGTTATTCGCGTAATTGTTTCCAGGACGGGAATGGCCTCAATACACGTTCGCAACCATGGTCACTCTTTAGAAATCAGGCCTAACTGGGCACACCGGTTGCTTTTGGAGGGTTGACAGCCCGGCCATGAAGCTAGTAATTTTTGGATGGCACTTGACTCAGGGTGAGTCACCCTGCTTCACCTGGGGGTATGTGGCCCGAACCCAGACGTTAACTTGTACATTTTGGCAGAGCATTGGGTTTGACCATGTTATCTCACGGTACTTTATTGATATTTTGTCTCATAGCTGGGCAATTGTCCCTGGCCGGGCTTTTGTGGGTTTCTCGTGTGATGTTTTAGTGGGTTTACATGGACGTACCTTAGAATCTACTCAGTACTACTCCAGGGCCGATATGCGGGTATGGACAGCATTTCTGGCCTACTTCACGGGGCTTGCCTTTTCGAGCCATGGATTGTACATCGCACCTCTCTGTCAGGTTCACCATGTGCCGGTACCATCGAGGTATGGCATTATTTCAATGGCCAATGGTGCTTTGGCTGTAGCGTGGTATGTTGCTGGGCACTGAATCTTTCAGGGGCTTTACCTTTAAGAATTTTGCCTTGCGCACTGCGGTTAGGCATATGCATCGTTACTGTGGTTCACCAATTGGGGTTATTGCTATTGTCATCCACATGGCCGATGCCCAAATGTCCCCCCCCCCCCAGGGTCACAGTACCGGTACGTCAGTCTCGTACCGTGCTTCTTACTAATTACTGTTACTTCTTTGGGACTGGACACTTTCTGGCCATTGTCGACTATATTACTGCTGATTTCTCCAGTTGAACATCTGCTGTCCTAGGGTCACCGGTGGGGCAGGGGCAGTATTGCCACTCTCCTTGTGGCGCGGGGCAATCCACCTAGTCATTAGCTCAGATCTATGCTGCACTGCAGGATGCGTCTTCTGGATATGCGGCCGACGACGGCAATAGTACAAGCCGGTGGGGATCTGCTGAGTGCATTCATATGTTTTTATCTATGTTTCGTGGAACATGTTGCTGGCACCATTCTGTCTGTTCTTTTTCAGCTCCTGAGCCTTGGGGCCCACTATGCAAGGGTGGCTCGTTGGCCACGGTTACAGTTTCGGGCTGCCCAGAGGCTTCTTCGGCTACCCGGCCCAGGCACATGGGGGATGCAGGCGTGGTGCAGCGGAGGTGGTATGGAATTCCCGGGATGGTGTCCCTGAACAGGGTTCTATGCCTTTCTAATGAGGCGATTGTCCTGTTCCTTTTGTCCAAGGCACGGTCCTCCTTAATTTGGCCTGAGGCATTGGCCCTATTACTCCCCAGGCGTGCCCTTCTTCCTTCTGCATGAGGCATGGCCCCTCTACATTTTGCCCGAGGCATGGTCCTCTTCCTTTTACCAACAGGCAGGGCACCTCCTCAGAGTATCCAAGGCATGATCCTCTTCCGTTTGGCATGAGGCAGCTGCCCCCTCAGTGTACACGAGGCATGGTCCTCTTCCTTCAGCAGGGGGCAGGTGCTTCATCAGAGTACCCGGGGCAGGGCACCTCTTCCTTCTGCCCCAGGCAGGGTCCTCTTCATTTTGGTACGAGGCAGGGTGCCTACCCAGTCTGACCAAGGTATGGTCCTCTTCCTTTGGGCATGAGGCTGCACACCTCATTAGAGTACCCGAGGCATGGTCCTCTTCCTTCTTGCATGAGGTTGCGCCCCTCATTTGAGTACCCAAAGCATGCTCCTCTTCCTTTCAGCACAGGGCTAGACGCCTTGTTAGAGTACCCGAGGCATGGTCCTCTTCCTTTTGGCACGAGGTAGTGCCCCTCCACAGTGTGCCGGAGGCATGGTCATCTTCCTTTCAGCATGAGGATGGGCGCCTCATTAGAGTACCTGAGGCATGGTCCTCTTCCTTCCAACATGAGGTTGTGCGCCTCATTTGAATACCCGAGGTATGGTTCTCTTCCTTTCAGCACAAGGCTGGGCGCCTTGTTAGCGTACCCAAGGCATGTTCCTCTTCCTTGTGGCATGAGGTAGTGTGCCCGAGGTATGGTCCTATTCCTTCTGGCATGACGTTGCGCGCCTCATTTGAGTACCTGAGGCATGGTTGTCTTCCTTTCGGCACAAGGCTGGGCACCTTGTTAGAGTACCAGAGGCATGGTCCTCCTCCTTTTGGCATGAGGTAGTGCGCCTCCTCAGTGTGCCTGAGGTATGGTGCTATTCCTTTCTGTGTGAGGCTGTGCGCCTCATTAGAGTACCCGAGGCATGGTCCTCTTCCTTTTGGCACGAGGTAGTGCGCCTCCTCAGTGTGCCCGGGGCATGGTCCTCTTCCTTTCGGCATGAGGCTGTGCACCTCATTAGAGTACCTGAGGCATGGTCCTCTTCCTTTTGGCATGAGGTAGTGCGCCTCCTCAGTGTGCCCGGGGCATGGTCTTCTTCCTTTCGGCATGAGGCTGTGCACCTCATCAGAGTACCTGAGGCATGGCCCCCTTCCTTTTGGCACAAGGTAGTGCACCTCCTCAGTGTGCTGGGGCATGGTCTTCTTCCTTTCGGCATGAGGCTGTGCACCTTATTAGAGTACCCAAGGCATGGTCCTCTTCCTTTTGGCACAAGGTAGTGCGCCCGAGGCATGGTCTTCTTCCTTTCGGCATCAGGCTGGGCGGCTCATTAGAGTACCCGAGCCATGGTCCTCTTCCTTTTGGCACAAGGTAATGCCCCTTCTCAGTGTACCTGGGGCATGGTCCCCTTCCTGCGGCACGAGGCTAGGCACCTCATGGGAGTACCTGAGGCATGGTCCTCTTCCTTTGGTAATGAGGCTGGGCTCCTCATGGGAGTGCCCGAGGCATGGTTCTCTTACTGTGGCATGTGGTGGGGCACCTCATGGGAGTACCTGAGGCATTGTCCTCTTCCTGTGGCATGAGGCTGGGCACCTCATAGGAGTACCTGAGGCATGGTCCTCTTCCTGTGGCATGAGGCTGGGCACCTCATGGGAGTACCTGAGGCATTGTCCTCTTCCTGTGGCATGAGGCTGGGCACCTCATGGGGGTACCTGAAGCATTGTCTTCTTCCCTCGTTCATGAGACACTTGGCACTTTTCCTTTCTGCTGCCATGGCAAGCGGGCCTGCTGACCATGCTGGCAGTCAGGGGGGGGCACGGTGAGTCGTGTAAACTCCTTTCCGTGTAGCGGGTGGCATTGGTAAGGAGAAAGGGGACTACCCCTAGGAATCCGGCAGGGACACAGTTGATTGGCCACCAGATAGGACAAGGTACAGTGAGACCTGGGCTGGGCAATCAAAGGTGGACCACAAAAAAGGTGATGCTATGATCTATGCAGCCTGCAACACCTTGAAATTTGCCGGATATACGTCAGATGCTGGAGTCAACAAGTAGCATCTGATCGGGGAAAACAATTTGTTTCATTGGTAAACAAATGGATACAATATGGCCAAATATGATTGGCATAACAATTGGATACAATGTTGCCAAATATGATTGGCAAAATAAATGGATACAATGTTGTCAAATATGATTGGCAAACAAATGGATACAATGTTGCCAAATTATGATTGGCAATTAGGTTTACTCTTTACCAGTGCCATTGCGGCCCGTTTTGCTGCAACACAGTTTATGATTAATAAAGTGGCCCAATTTAAATCCATCGCAAGTGTCCGTCTCGTTATTGGGGAGTGGGTCCAGCAAAGTTGTTAGGAAGTGATTCAGCTGCCTTTAACATAGTTGTTAGGAAGCGATTCAGCTGCAACCAATGAACATCCTTTGCTTCCCTCTCATGAACTAGCAACAACCAATGAATACCCTTGCTTCCCTCTCATGAACACACAAAGGACCAATGAACACCCCTGGCAGGAAACTCAAATGTATTGCCCCTCAGTGTATAAAAGGAGCTGCGCCTCTTTAGTGTTTGGGAATCAAGACAATGGAAACGACTGTAAGCTAGCCTAGCACATCTTTATTGCATGGAGTACAGTCCGAACATGTGGTAATGGCGGACAAACAGCTCCTTTTATGCGGTGGCTATACAATTGAATATGGCTCTCTGACAGGCATTGGCTACTGTCCAAGTGACGTCATCCTTGGTCACGCCTTTCTTGTCCAGGTGAGGTGAACGCGGGAATCTTTCCCGCGCAGCTGAAGGCATTTGAGGAATGTGTACCATATGAGCTGGGCGCTCGCTACTGCCCCCGGTGGCCACTAGCTCGCGTCCTCATACAGAAGGTTACAGTGTTACAATTAGAGATTGTTACATCCACTCATTCGTGTGGTTACAATTACATTCAATACACAACATCCCTCCCCCCTAAGATGGGACAAAGTCCCTCAACCAAGCTGGTTTCCCGCATGTGCGTTTTGGGCGTGCGGCCGTTATGCTTGACTCGGCCGTGCCCCCTCGTCTGTGTCCTCCTGGCTCTTGTCCTGCAATTGGAGAGGATGACTCGTTAGTGACTCACTGCGGACTTGCAGCTTTGGTATGGGCAGGAGAAGGGGGAGGAAGGGTTTCTGATGCGGATGTGGGGAAACCGGGGGCACTAGGGGCTGAAGAAAAACCCTGCTCTTTGCTTGGATGGGTGGGGGAACACTCCGACCCCCCCCCCAGTTTGGTAACTCAAAATCTAATTCAGGGGCAACAGGAGCAAACTCATTCCCCTCTTTCAAAGGACTGGGTAGAACTACAGGGGCAAACTCATTCCTCTCTTTCAAAGGACTGGGTGGTAGAACTGGTGTATCAAAAGGATACGGATTTGAGCCTGTGCTTCCCCCCCTTGTTTGGGACTGTTGCCCTTCGTTTTCTCCCCCTTGGGATAAGTGGGTGGAGGAGAACCCTAACGTTGCGTTTTGCTGCTGGACCCCTCTGTCCGGCCCCCCAATCACTCGATGCCTTAGTTGGTCAGCATGCCTTCTCCAGAGGAGGCTTGTGGTCGGTTACAATGGTGAATGGGCGACCATACAAAAAATCATGGAACTTCTTTGTGCCTGCCACAATAGCAAGGGCCTCCCTATCTGTTTGGGCATAATTTCGTTCTGCCTTGGACAATGATCTCGAATAGAAGGCAACTGGGGCTTCTCGCCCGCCCTCTAACACGTGGCACAGGACCGCCCCCACCCCCACTGGTGAGGCATCGCAGACCAAGACTACCGGCTTCTTTGGGTCAAAATGGGTTAGAATAGCCTCTGAGGAGAGGAGCTGCTTGAGTTCCCTGAAAGCCCGCTCCTGATTCTCCCCCCACCGCCAAACCGCATCCTTCTTCAGCAGCCTATTTATTTATTTTATTTTATTTATCATTCACATTTGTAACTGCCGCCCACTCAGGCAGAACCCGACTCAGGGCGGCATTACAGCAGCTCAAGAAAATACATAAAAACATTATAAAAACCTTATAAAACCCACCCAATAAAAAAACCCACCCAATAAGAAAAAACCGACATCCACCCCCATTTAAAACCCATATCCCACTAACCCGTCCCACCTACCACACAGAGGGAAAGAAAGAGAGTCTTATAAAAGCCAGCCGGCGGGGGCCATAGTCCCGTTCGGGCCCCACACCTGCCCTGCCAGCCAGGTCTTCACTCCTTTCCTGAAGGGCAGCAATTCACTTTGAAGTCTTAGATCTGTTGGTAGGAGGTTCCAGAGAGTTGGTGCGGACACGGAGAAGGCCCTCCTTCGGGTGCCAGTCAAATGTGCACCCCTCGTTGATGGCACCACCAGAGAGCCTCTCCGGTCCGCTCTGGTTGGACGGGCAGTCACTCTTGGGACGATGCGGTCTCTAAGGTATCCTGGCCCCCTGCCATATAGGGCTTTAAAGGTCAAAACCAGCACCTTAAATTGCACCCGGAGACAAACTGGTAACCAGTGCAGCTCCCGAAGCAGCGGTGAGGCATGGGCATATCGCCCACACCCCATCACCACCCGGGCCGCTGCATTCTGGACCAGCTGCAGCCTCCGAATGGTCGTCAAGGGCAGCCCCATGTAGAGCGCATTACAATAATCTAGTCGGGAAGTAACCAGAGCATGAGTGACCATAAGCAAGGAGCCCCGGTCCAGGAGCGTGCGCAGTTGGCGAATCACCCAAAGTTGGGCAAAAGCCCCCCTGGCCACGGCTGCCACTTGTTCTATGCCTATGCAGGGGCTCTGCAATCGATGCTTTCCTGGGCAGGAAGGAATGGTAAAAATTCAGCAGCCCCAGGAAGGACTGTAGCTCCGGTTTCGCGGTGGGGCGAGGGGCGTTTTGGATGGCTGAGACTTTGGACTCAGCGGGTTTCACCCCCCAGGGGTTATACGGAACCCCAGAAACTCAACCTCCCTGGCCAGAAACACACATTTGTCCCTCTGCAGCCTCAACCCCACAGATTCGAAGACTGTAAGGACCTTATCTAGTCTCTGGGCCAGTTCTGATTCGCTCTCCCCAGATATCAATATGTCATCGAAAAATGGCAAGACCCCCGGTAACTTCTTTAACAAACGTTCCACAAGGGACTGAAATATTCCTGGCGCCGAGTTCACCCCAAACTGTAGGCGCGTTACCTTGAATGCCCCCTTGTGAGTTACAATGGTATGCGCAGCAGCTGTGGCTGGGGTTACTGGAAGCTGCTGGTACGCCTGCGCCAGATCTAGTTTGGCGAAAAACTTTCCCCCATGTAAAGTAGATAGCAGATGGCTAACTACCGGCACCGGATAGGCATTAGGGCAGATCGCCTTGTTAATTGTACACTTGTAGTCAGCGCAAATCCGCACCTCCCCATTTGCTTTCAACACTGTAACAATAGGAGTCTCCCACTCTGCAGAGTCCACAGGCACTAAAATCCCCTGCTCCACCAGTTTGTCCAGTTCCGCCTCAATTTTGTCCTTTAGGGCGAATGGAACCCGACGTGGCTTGAGTCTAATTGGGCGGACCTCCGGGTCTAGGTCGAAAGAAACTGGGGGCCCCTTGTACTTCCCGAGCCCCTTCTTGAATACCTCAGAGTGTGCGTCGCACACTGCCTGGATCTCATTCCCCCCGATGGCATGGACACCGCCTATGAAGATGTCCAGGGGTTTGAACCACTGTGTTCCCAGGAGATTACACCCCCCCTCCCTTAGAACTACTAGAGGGAGTTTCCTTCAGAGTCCCTTATACTGTATCTCGAAGTCCCCGATTCCCAGCACTGGAATCCCATTTCCCTGCACGTCTCTTAAGTTCGCCCTCATCTCTTTGAGTTTGGGTCGCTCCTTGGGGGGAATGTGCAAAAACTCCTTATGGGAAATGAGAGAGTATACAGACCCCGAGTCTATTTCCATCTTAACAGGAACCCCTTGCAACAGTACCTCAGCATAAAAATGTGGTTGCCCTAGAGGCACGCTGTGGACGGCCAAGTCGTCTTCCGCATGTACTCCTCGGTACACGTGGTCCCCCTCTGGGTCGCCGCCGCCATCGTAGACTCTGCTGACGCCATCCCGTCTCCTCGTGGAGCGCTTGCTCTCGTCCCGGCGTTGCTTGCAGACCCTGGTGATGTGGCCCTTCCATCCACAGTTGTGTCACTCAGCCTTCCTGAATGGGCACTTGCTCCTCTCATGGGACGCCCTGCATCCATTGCAGCGCCGACCCCCTTTCCCTTTCTTCTCGCTCAGCCCCTTTCTTACCTTCCGGACCCCCTCATCTTCACTGGAGCCTGGGGTGGCAGAAGCCTCTGAGGATGTGGGCGAGCGCGGGACAGGGGCCCCCCTCCAAGACGCCTGGACTGCGGATGCAGCTGCCTCTACTGGTGGAGGCTTTGCCTTGAGAAGCTTGTACCCGGCCCTCGTGGACTCAGCAGCTAGGGCCTCTTGTAGTACCTCTTTAAAGGTGAGGTTGTGGCCTCGGGTCATGAGGTTCCTTTGAGTTTCCCCATCTCTCATCCCGCAGAGCATCCTGTCCCTCAGGGCCACGTCTAGAATCTCCCGCCATTCGCATGGGGTTGCCAACAAACGGAGGGCCACTGCATACTCGGATACTGACTCACCCGGCTTTTGGTCCCTCCTCGTGAAGGCAGCCCTGGCAGAGAAGAAGGATACCTTGGGCTTGAAGTGGTTTCTCAGAGTCACCAGTATTTCGGTTACCGAAACCTGTTCCACCTCTCGTGGTGCCACCAGGTCCATCAGCACTTGCACTGCATGGAAACCGAGCATCGTGATGAGAAGACCTCTCTTCTTTCCTGCGTCGGTGATGCCGGCATACGCTACCGTACTCTTGAAATGCATTTCAAACCAGTCCCATCGCTCAGGATGGGTCACGTCGAAGACTGGTTGCTGTGAAGTTGTCTTGTCCCCGTGGGAATCCATGATCCCACCTTCATCGCCAATTTAGTGTTTGGGAATCAAGACAATGGAAACGGCTGTAAGCTAGCCTAGCACATCTTTATTGCATGGAGTACAGTACGAACATGTGGTAATGGTGGACAAACAGCTCCTTTTATGCGGTGGCTATACAATTGAATATGGCTCTCCAACAGGCATTGGCTACTGTCCAAGTGACGTCATCCTTGGTCATGCCTTTCTTGTCCAGGTGAGGTGAGCGCGGGAATCTTTCCCGCGCAGCTGAAGGCATTTGAGGAATGTGTACCATATGAGCTGGGCACTCGCTACTGCCCCCGGTGGCCACTAGCTCGCGTCCTCATACAGAAGGTTACAGTGTTACAATTAGAGATTGTTACATCCACTCATTCATGTGGTTACAATTACATTCAATACACAACAGCCTCCCCCATTGCCTCATGTTCAGATTGCATATCTTGCAATAAAGATGTGTTTGGCCCCCTGAATGCTGCCTACTGCGTATCAATCTTGGAACATCAAAGAAGAATTCTAGATTCTTTTGCATGATGAGCCTGTCTTAGAAAATACAGTTGTTGATGGTTCAAACAATACATAATGACAGATAAAACTGATATAATCAGCAGTGTCAAGGAATAAAGCTTGGTGTGTGTTGTGTATTTAATAAAAATGTATTCGCCATTTTGGTTTCTTCCTCAGTTAAAAGTAACGCGAGATTAAGAGTTTGCACCCTTTGAGAAGCATGAATTTTATCTAGTCCAGGATCACCTCATTCTCTCCTAAGTACTATTAACCAATCCAGTTAATTCCCGCTTAAGTATATAAGTTGCTGTGGCGCAGTTGAAATTGTGTTTGTATTACCAAATAAAGTTATATGTTTGGCCCGTTATGCTGGCTGCTGCTTGTTATTTTAAGAACACTAAAGTGTGTAAATTCCAAATGGATTTACCATCTCGGAAGTTTCAACTTATTGTTCTCAGGTAATAATTTGATCACAACATGGGGATTTAACTTTTAGGGAATTAACTGTGGTCATGTACAGTATATAAATGTTAATGGAAAATTGACCCCATCCAATGAAATGTATGAACATACAAATAGGTACATGTATATGTATGTGCACCCGCATGCACATGCACACACACATGCACGCATGCGCACACACAGTCTCATACTCACAGTGTAGAGGATTGTGTTTCATTGCTATTCATTAGGGCACATTTCAACTACTGTAGCGAACTGATTAATTACAAAGCAAAACAGTGTTAAAGGTGACCACTGTGTAAGCACAGGGCTATGTCTATCTGCATTGACACCAAATAGAATGAAATCTGCTCTTATAAAATGATGCACACAAAATAGTGCCAGTTCTTTAAACATTTCCATACTGTGAGGCTGTTATTGCTGCAAATAGATTAAAGTCAGGTTTAAAGGTATACCTTTAAATAACTACAAATAACTGTTTTACGTGAGTTGCCTGGGGTACATCAGTAGCCCCCTAAATGATCAAAAGCAATAGCTTCAGGCAAGGTCTAAAACCACCTGCTTATACAAAAGATTTGTATGAAGCAGCCTGATCTTCTACATTTACATTGATCTCACTTTAAACACAGCCATGGAATTGGTATCCAAATTGCGTAAAAATAATATTTTCTTTCCCTTATGGATAGAAGAGGAGAAAATTCTACGCTCATATACAATTTATTTTCTCTGCTCTCTTTGCAGCACCATCTTAGATTTGCTCTAACTTCTCTTCTTCATTTCTGACTGATTTCTCCAACACCTGGGGACCCAGTTTGGTACAAAGAGGCTTGAGGTACCAGGAGGACATTAGATGCAGTGATCATGTTTTTATGCAGCAGGATTTCATTTCAAGGATGTAGGTCCCTGAAACATCTGAAGTCCTGCCAATCAATTCACAATTCACTAGACACAAGACACAAGTGTGTGTGTGTGGGGGGGGGGGAAGACCCTTGAGCTAAGATAAAGTGGTGGCATGGTGGTTCTCTGCTTTCCCTCATGATATGGGGTGGTTTTTTGCTGTTCCCAAACAAATTGCCGTAATTCTCTCAGTCATCTACTGGTGGTTCCATCATGCAATTGCCAAAACAGTTGACAGGGATGGTGACACATCTTTTGATTGCTTCATCTCCATTTAATGTTCTCCAGTATTGGCATTGCCATTGCTTTCAGGCAAGAGAGGTTTAGAATGCTGGTCATCCTACATGAAGGAAACCAAGAAGTGCCACTACACCATTTAGCCAGGCGCCCTCAGAGTTTCCATGCCCACCAGGCGGAACATTTCATATCAAAAGCTGACAAATATATTATCTCTCTGTAACCCCAACTGTGCACATTTACCCTTCTCATCACACTCAAAGATATAGCGTTCTTGTTCCTATGACTTGTCATTTTTACTTCTTTGTCCTGTCTATCAGGCAGCATCAAAATTTTAGCTACTGCCAACTATCATTTGGTACTATCCCTCATGTGCCTTTCTTTCTGTTGGAAGGAATTCAGGGTGCCTATAAACACAGCCTTTTCCCCCCACAAAAGGCATCTGATTTGTTCCCCAAATTTTCCAGTCAACCATTGCTATACAGATGACATAAGATTTGAATGATATAATAGCAGCGAAAAGTAATGAATGGTAGCAGTGGAAACAGTGACAAGAACTGAGCCTTTCAGAGACAGAATGTTCCCCATGCAAGGCAGGCTTTATTTTAAAAAAGTCCCTTGTGCTGGGGATGGAGTTTACTGCTCTGGCATTTTCAGATCATTTCTAAAGTTGCAGGCAGTCAAAAGCTTTCAATTATTATGTGTTTTAATCAATGGTGGGCTCCAAAAAAAATACTACCACACTGTGGGCGTGGTATGGTGGGCATGGCCAGGGGGAAAGCCCTGTGTTGCACCCGAATTAGGACTACTTTATTTCAAAACTTGGATGGGCGGGGCCGGCCAGAATTTCTGCTACTGGTTCTGGTGAACTGGTGCGAACCTGCTGGTGCCCACCACTGGTTTTAATTGAAGTGCACTTTGCCTCCCTGTTCCCAAGGGAGGGGGCAGTGCTATTGTTAGGAAGTTGTCCAATGGCAAAACTCAAATATAAAAAAGACATCAAAAGAACCACAAGGGATGAGCAGTGTTAGGGTCCAGGAAGTCTCCATCTGTCCTCTTCTTATCATCTCTCTCTTTGTGTATTTTATGAATTCTAGTGATACTTTTTCTGCCTTTCTCCAAAACAGCACTTCTCCACAATGCAAAAAAAGAGGAAGATTCCTGCCTCACCCTCACCCTTCTCTGATCTTTATGGACAGAGGTACTGGTAACTCACTGGTAACTTGGAAGATAAAAGGAATCTTGGGAAGGATTTTTAAAAAACATATAGTAATAGATGGTCCAAATTGACTTCCCAAATAGCTTTATCTGTATAACATGTGCTGGGGAACTTGATGGCAATCTTGGCACTCCAGGTGTTCTTGGACTTCAATTCCCAGAAGCCCAAGTCAGAACTACTGCTGATCAGGGCTTCTGGGAATTGAAATTCAAGAACAGCTGGAATGCTAAGGTTCAGCATCACTGGCTGGAGAGATATGAGCATCCAGAGGCTGAGCATTTCCATCTGTTCTTCCCTAACTGACCACCATAGAGTGGTATGATATCAAAACTCAGTTACAGATCTCGTAGTCCTCTCCATAATTACAGCTTTGGAGTTACTATTTGTTGACTTACGTGCTTGTTGTCTTTCTTTCTTAGGGTGAGTATCTCAGTCTCTTTCTTATTTATGGCTAGCATATGGTAGAATAGAAACATGGGGAAATAATTCTTACTTCTATCAATGGGGCAGGACTTTTATCTTGAGTAAGGAGTAAGAAATAGATGGGGAAGAAGTAGAAGCAGTGACAGATGTTACTTTCTTAGGATCAAAGATCACTGCAGATGGAAATTGCAGCCATGAAATAAAAAGGCGACTGATTCTTGGGAGGCAACCTATGAGAAACCTGGGGAACATCGTGAAAAGTAGAGACATCACCTTGAAAACCAAAATTAGCATATTCAAAGCAATGGTATTCCCAGGGGTAATGTATGATTGTGAGAGCTGGACCATTAGGAAAGCTGAGCGCAGAAGAATAGATCCACAGTGGTGGTCATCAGCAGGTTCACACCAGTTCGCTAGTACCGGTAGCAGAAATTCTGGCTGGCCCCGCCCATCCAAGTTTTGAAATAAAGTAGTTCTAATTTAGGTGCAACACAGGGCTTTTCCCCTGGCCATGCCCACCATACCACGGCCACAGTGTGGTAATATTTTTTTTTTAGCCCACCACTGAATAGATACCTTTGAAATGTGTTGAAGGAGAGTTTTGAGAGTACTCTGGACAGCGAGGAGAACAAATAGATCAATCTTAGAAGAAATCAACTCTGACTTCACCTTAGAAGGTCAAATAGTAAAGATGAAGCTTAAGTACTTTTGACATCAAATGAGAAGAGAGGACTCACTTGAAAAAGCCTTGATGAGGGGAAAAGTTGAGGGCAAAAGAAGAAGGGGGCAGCCAAAATGAGATGCCTGGATGGTTTTGTACACACAGTGAACACAGAGCTGGCCGGGTTGTTGAGGATGGTGGAGGACAGAGGTGCCTAGAGGGTGGTGGTCCATGGGGTCGCAAAGGTTCAGAATCGACTGTGTGACTGAACAACAACAAAAGGAGTAAGAGCATACCAACAGCCATCACACTGACCATAGTCCAGCATTCTGACCCCATATTTGCCAACCAGAAACCTAAACCAAACTCACCATTGTGCAGTGGTGGGATTCAATTTTTTTTTACTACCTACTCTGTGGGTGTGGTATGGTGGGTGTGGCCAGGGAGAAAGCCCTGCGTTGCACCCAAATTAGGACTACTTTATTTCAAAACTTGGATAGGTGGGGCCAGCCAGAATTTCTGCTACCGGCTCTGGCAAACTGGTGCGAGCCTGCTGAATCTCACCACTGCCATTATGCCATGATTAGAATAACACCTGGTAACTGGAAGTAAATGATATATGCTGGCTGTTGCTTAACATTCTAAGTCACAGGTAGAGCAGGTCCATTGAATTTGTAGGGATTTGGTGAGTAAGTTTGCCCTTGCTCGAAAGCCAGTCATATCCGACTCTAGGGTTCAGTGCTCATCTCTGTTTACAGCCAAAGAGCCAGCGCGGTCTGCATCCACAGATGTTTCCATGGACATGTGGCAGGCATGCCTCAACACTGGAGTGCACGGAACGCTGTTTACTCCTCAGTAATTTCCAGCTGTGACTTACGGTACTAAGCTAAGCAACAGGATTTCAGCCACTAGGTCTGATAACAAGAGGCAGTAAACATAGCTGTTATGCCTAAGAGCAATTGTACAATTTAGTTCCACCAAATGCTATAGATGTTTTCTCTCCCACTTCAGAATAATTGCCCCATCTCATCCATCACTTGGCATCTCAGAGCATCCTTTTACCTGCAAAAGTGACATTGCAGGGTTGTAAGAGAGGGAGTCAGAAAAATCTAATGGCAAAAGTTGACTTGCACTCATGTCTTTCTGACCAACCTATAAGATGAGCCCAGCATGTAACCTTGTCCTGAGCAAATCTAGTATTTCTAGCATCACCCCTTTCCTAATGAGATCTGTAGAAGGGATGCACAGCCTGGGCTCACTAATTGTTTGTTGTGTGTGTGTGTGTGTGGGGGGGGGGGTGTTGCATATCGAGAAGTTAGTGTTTTGCTTGAGGCTTGAGCATCCCTAACAAGGGGACAACATCCCATCCATCTAGGCAACTCTGCATATACAGTAGTACCTCATACAATGATTTTAATCCATTCCACGGGGCTCGTTGTTGCACGAAACAATTACTATACGATGCATGCATCGTATAGCAATTTTCTCTATGGGATGCACCGTACAACAAGTTTTTTTGCTGAGTGGTTTTTCCCATTGAAAAATTGTTGCATGATTTTTTTCCATAAAGAAAATTGTCATGTGGGATGCCATTTCCCCCAAAAACCTAATTGTTATGAGATTTCATTGCTATATGGGGCAATTGTTGTATGAGGTTCCACTGTAGTGTATAATGGGCAAAGGTAAAGGTCACCTTTGCTCAAAAGCCAGTCATATCTGACTATAGGGTTCGGTGTTCATCTCCGTTTACAGCCAAAGAGCCAGTGCTCTCTGTGTCTGCAGACATGTGGCAGACATGCCTAGACACCAGCATGCATAGAATGCTGTTTACCTTCCTACTGATGTGGTACCTATTTATCTACTTGCAATTTCTTGCTTTCAAACTGCTAGTTTGGCAGGGGCTGGGTCAGAGATGGGAACTCACTCCATCATGCAGCACTCTGGTCTTGAACTGCTGAACTACCAACCTTCCAGTCATCAGGTTCAGTGTCTTGACCACTAAGGCACCGCAGTCCCGTTCTATACAGTGTATAAGATATGGTATAATGGCTGTTTCTTTTTCTCCCTGTTTTCTCCTTCCTCCAACCCCATCCACACATACCTGCTAAAAATAAAGCCTTTCAGCTCACTAAGAGCATAAAACACAACTCCAGGACAAATCCTGGAGGATAGACCTGAAACAGAAATTGATCATTTTCTCTTCTCCCCTGTGACCACGTGCACAATAGAAACCTTTTAAAATAACCTTTTTGTCAAAGAAATTTACCCTTTTGGGGTATGTGTGTGTGACATTTTTGTGTTCCTTATTTATTCCTCATATGTTACTTCTATTGCAAAAAAAGTTCTAACTTTTGAAATACACAGAAGTTATTTCTTTTAAAATGATACGAAGTTCCCACAATTATGTACATTGCTCATAGCCTCAGAAAAAAAATATTTACAATATCTAGGGAAGGGGTGGGTGGGGAAGCAAAGCCAACCTCAGGGTCTAAACACTTCTTTAAAGATGTCGTTTTTCTCTCCAAGGTGCGAATCCAAAGTCAATAAAAGACCTTTCTTTGAGACTAAAATGCAAAAAGTCAAAACAGTTTCCGCCCCCTCCCCTATTTCATTCTAGAGAGCTTTTCGTTGTGTTTGCCTATTGACCCTTATTTCAATGTCTTTTGTTCCTCTATAAGCTGTCAGCATTGAGGCAATACAGTAATGAAAAGAACATTGCTGGAAGCATAATGCCCATGAGCTTTTTCAGGAGAGAAAAAACATTAAATGACAGTATTCATAAAAATATACATAAGATTTGTCTTCAGGACAGGGCAGTCTAAGAATTACCTGGTTACAACCTTGTTGCCAGGAGCCTTATAATAAGCTACTTCCTAACTTATTCCTAAGACTGTGGTGGCTTAGTGGTTAAGATGCTGAACTCAATGACTGGAAGGTCGGCAAGTCGGCAATTTGAGACCTGAGTACTGTATGACAGAGTGAGCTCCCATCTCTGTCCTAGCTCCTGCCAACTAGCCCAATCACCATAGGTCCAAAATGGGGGGGGAGGGGTACCTTGCAAAAATTCCCAAGTTAATGCAACTTTTGGATGTTGTGTATGGGTACCCAGTTGAGCTACACTCAATTTATCCAACAAAATTTCCTTGTGGAACCTGGGGGGGGGCTGCAAAATTTTAGCACTCTTCTCAGTTTTTCGATTATATCTTCTAAACCATGTGTTTTATGTGTACTACATGTAATTAGAAAGTTGTAGAGCATTAAGTTTCCTTCAATTATCATTGGTCAAACTTATTTTTAACCCCATAGGTACTGAGATACAGGGCTTTGAAAAAGTGCTAAATTTCTTAAATTTGTAAAAAAAAACTGCTAAATAAGCTGGTTTTTGTTATGTATCTTCCATTTTGCAACATATTTAATGGAATTTTGGATTCTACTTCAATTTCCAAACATTCAACTACATCCCCCTTCCCCCTCTTCCCCTTCCCACTACCCCCTCCTCTGTAGGATGTTCATACTTACAGTGTACATCTAAGGTTCAAAGAGCATGAAAACCGAGTTAGTCTTTCAGTTTGGAAATTTTGACCCCCCACCCCACCCCCCACAATGATGTGGCTTTATCCTGAGTTACCTTTATAAGATGTTCTTTAGCTTAATAAAGACTAAAAAAACACAGGTATTTCTTATGAAATTATTAGTATTTATGTACAGTAAAATGTAATAAAAATGGGAAGCAATATGTATGTACATAAAGTAAAACAGGAAGCATTGAGAAACATACATTTAATATGTTTGGCTTTTTGCACCATACTGAGCTTCCTCTTCTTCTCCTTCTTCATCCATATCCAGCACTGCATCCATCATGCTCTGCTCTTCACAGTCCCCCACTTCTTCCTCCTGGAGGTCAGGCTCGGGGGAATTTTCACAACCGTTCCCCACGCGGTTCTTGCAAAGGGTGGAGCATTGCAGTCTTGCTTTCTTGCAGCTGCAACCTGCAGTGCTGCACCCTTTCTTGCATTTACAGGAGAATATATTCAAGATGCTGTCAGGGGTTGTGTTTTGAGTGGCTCTGATGGGAACAACACCTTCCCTTGTCAGTGACCACCCCCAAACTGATGGTATGATGTCGTCATTACCTAGCCACATCTGGATTTGGAGGCACGTGTGAAAAATATGGTGGGTGGCAGCATCTTTGGTAGGAGGGAGTCTGGGCAACTGGAATGTGGGTTGGGCCACCGACTTGGTAAACAGTTGGTACCGGAGGTTGTTCAATGTGTCGGTCTCCATGTTCCTCTCATACAGCGTAACCAAAAACTTCTCCCCTGCCTTGGAAATCTGGGAGGGGGTGGCTTCCGCGTCTTTAAAAGCAGCAGCCAAAAAGTGTAGGGAACTGTTCTCATACAGCTTGCACACTTTCTTCTTCCCTTGTCCAAAGGGGGTTGAAGTGGTATCACAACCGCTGACTGCGTGAAGAAACAGGATGTCTTTTGGGCTGATCTTGCATGAAGCTGCTCAATATAAGGTTGATGGGGCATTGCCTCTCCCATTCTTCTGAAAGTAGATGTTTTTGTGAGTAGTGGAGGCAAGGGCTGTCAGTATCATAAAAGCATAAAATGAAAATTAAGTCTTTATTGTACTTTTGAAACATGTAGGTAGGTACTGAATGATCAATTACTGAGGAAGGTGTGTTTGTGCCGGGTGGGGTGGGTCAAAATTTCCAAACTGAAAGACTTGGTTTTCATGCTCTTTGAACCTTAGATGTACACTGTAAGTATAAACATCCTACAGAGGAGGGAGTAGTGGGAAGGGGAAGAGGGGGGAGGGGGATGTAGTTGAACATTTGGAAATTGAAGTAGAATCCAAAATTCCTTTAAATATGTTGCGAAATAGAAGATACATAGCAAAAACCAGCCTTTTTAGCAGTTTTTTTTGCAAATTTGAGAAATTCAGCACTTTTTCAAAGCCCTGTATCTCAGTACCTATGGGGTTAAAAATTAGTTTGACCAATGATAATTGAAGGAAACGTAATGCTCTACAACTTTCTAATTACATGTAGTACACAAAAAACACATGGTTTAGAAGATATACTTGAAAAACTGAGAAGAGTGCTAAAATTTTGCAGTTTTTGTACCCCCCCCCCCAGGTTGCAAAAGGAAATTTTGTTGGATAAATTGAGTGTAGCTCAACTGGGTACCCATACACAACATCCCAAAGTTTCATTAACTTGGGAATTTTTGCAAGGTCTAAAGTACATCTCGACTGGGCTAAACCTAGCAGTTTGAAAACAGAAAATTGTATATAGATAAATAGGTACCACTTCGGTGGGAAGATAAACAGCGTTCCGTCTAGGCATACCTATCACATGTCCATGGAAACATCTGCAGATGCAGACAATGCTTGATCTTTGGCTATAAACACAGATGAGCAATGAATCCTAGAGTCGTATATGACCGACTTTCAAGCAAGGGTGACTTTTACCTTTACCTCTATTCCTATCCCAGCCCATATGGGACAAACAGAAATAGGAAAATGGTATTTTTTACTGTTGCTTCTTTCTGGGGCCTTTTCCTGCTTTGTCTTTTACTAGAAGACTTTAATGCCTTTATGTTGCACCTTATATAAATGACCGGGGTCACAAAGGGTTGGAATCAACTTGCGACTGAACAACAACAACAACAACAACAAGAGCCCTAATGTAAATGACCATTTTGGATTACTTGTTGTAATAAAGAATGGGATTCTCTTTCAGAACAACCCATAGTTTGCTACGATATAAGCTTTGCTGTAGTATAATTATATGGAAATACAAATATTTTGGGTGGCCTTTGGACAGCTTGGTCACGAGAGATTCAGCTGAAGGCAAAGAAAAATGCTAGGAATGTTGTCTATGAGCAGATGGAGTGCTGGCATTTCTGCCTGGCATCATAAACCTTCTACCTCTTTGTGAACCAGGCTTTATATCTTTTTCTTTGTCTTGTGACCTTGCCTTGCGGGCTTCTTGTTTAAGGAATATTCGTATATTTTGTGGCATCCTGAATGCTTTCTGCAGCCATGTTCACACAATATATACTTTTTTTGAAAGCAGAGCCCATCGGCTTTTCTTCTGTTTTGTGCGTAAAATTATATAGATCACAAACCAGTATCACAAACCAGTATCTCTGGAGTTGAAAGGTACAGCTGAGAGAAGGGTGTTTGATGTATTTTTTAAATGAATAAATTATGTTCCATAAAATAGATTACAAGAGATGATCAAAGGTGAAATGTTGCATTTTTGTCAGAACCCAACCACTATCCCCTCAGTGCATAAACAAACAAACAAACAACAAGAACAACAACAATACACATACGTGTTTATGTTTGTATTTACATTTCACTTTCTGCTCTGTCCCTTCCCAAACAGATCATACATCAGAGTACAGTAAAACCCCAACTTACAAATGCCTCGAGTTATATAAAATTTTGTTACCTGAAAACTGGCAACCTTTTATGGGACCATACACAGGCAGGGTTGAATCAGGAACAAACTCACAGACAAAGTGTTTTGATACAAATTTAAAGATGTTTACTTATGAATCAAATAAGGAAATAAAGTACCAAATAAGAGAATTAAGAAATCCAGTTAGATGGAGTTCACTTTAGAAATACAGAAGATTGCTTAAAAATACTTAAACATATGGAGTTACTCAGGAATAAAAATAAATGAAGAAGTTACTATAAATGAAAAGCTTATGTAAAGATAGAAAGGGGAAAGGAAGAGAAGATTGCTTAGAAATCACATGCTTAAGATTTGCCTAAGGAAAAGAAAGAGATAGGGAGGAAAAGCTTGCTGGAGGTAGAGAAAGAGTGAGAGAGAAGGAAAGGGGGGGGGGAGAGAGAAAGCCATCCTGACCACGCTGGATCAGGGAGTGAGAAGGTGAAGGTCCAGAAGAAGAGGGAGCAGGGCCGAGAGTCTCAAGA
Source organism: Bradypodion pumilum (assembly GCA_035047305.1). Taxonomy (NCBI): domain Eukaryota; kingdom Metazoa; phylum Chordata; class Lepidosauria; order Squamata; family Chamaeleonidae; genus Bradypodion; species Bradypodion pumilum. Next base: position 265,424,832 of record JAWDJD010000001.1, on the reverse strand, counting down.
AACCCTTCCTTTATAGATGAAACAAGTCAAAAATCCAGACAATTTCAATTGGTCCAAATAGGATCACATGGTAAATTACTGATGGACATGTCACCTCCTCCATGAAGTGATGCCCAAAATATCAGTAGCAAATGGCTAAACCCCCAAATTGCATAACCATAAATCTTAATACAGAAATCTACATAGCCACCTCCCAAACAGCCCATTTCCTGAGATAGTGGTCTTTGATCTGTGGATGAAAGCAGTGTCACCTCCTTGTTAAATCCTCCATCCTGTCCCATGCATAAACAACTATCCTGATGTACTTCAAGTTTTAAAGAAAAAGAAACATTTTGGGAGTTCAGAAAATACAGAGTCATTTTACAATATTCTTCATGTGGCAGAAACAGCATTTTACAATTATTTTTCATGTAGCAGAAACCAAATAGCTATTGCAAGTGTTACAATTAGAGATTTAAGTAAAACAAAAGGCTAGATAAGAAGCAACCATGGCAACAAATTGTCCATATCTGGATGATGGTAGTTGACTCCTTCTTTCACACAATTCCTTGAGAGCACAGGGTATGGTCATTGATATATATGCTTTTATCAGAATTTATCAGCACTGTTCCTTGAAATGATAAGATATAACATTCAGGGTTAGTAATCGTGCACACAGGCAGGTTTTCATGAAAGTTACCTATTTTAAAAGAAATCACTCTAATGCCACTCTGAGCTTCAAGTTTAACAATAGTTCTTGGGCAGCCAGGACAGACAAATTAACATCCCAAAAGGTAGCTTCCAAGAAATCAGGCGCCTGGCTTATTGCCCATTAACTTTCCAGCTCCACCTGAGTCAAGGGAAATTAGAAGTTTTAAGTAACTTTATTTAAGAATATAGAAATCAGACTAAGCATGATATTATAATATTTCAAAAATATTTTGCATTCAAAATATCATGTTACAATTCCTCCTTTTCTTTTCGTGACAAAATGAACTGGAGAAATTTAAATGACAAGGAATTTAAATTATGAAAGGAATTTTGCTCACGACACCAACTTACTAGCAAATTAAGCTAATCAATTTTATATTAAAGAAATGTATAAAAAATACTATCACCAGCTTTATTTATTGCAATCCTGGATGTATTTTTCACTTCCAGTCCATTACAAATTATTTTTACCAATCACGCACATCTGCAGAATTTATATATTATCAGCTTCTTCAATCGATTCACCTGCAGGGGGAGAGAGAAAGAGAACAAAACACACAACTCCCCCCCCTTTATTTCCCTAAATTGTTGGAATTAAAGATGCTAACTTTTACACTAATTACTAATAAAACCCATTATTTTACTTTTGCTTTTTAATTTTACAATTTATCTTTAGCAGGTTGCTGACATAACACAGGTAACCACACATAACACAGCTTCTACTATGTTCCAACCTTAAAATAGGATATACTCCAGAAAACATTAATGCATAAATCAAATTACCACTGTGATTTAAGCAATTTTTAACTTCTAGACAACAATTTATTCATTTTCTCCTGAGGTTGGCAGCACTATTCTCAGACCCAGACACAGCCCCCCTTTTCTTCAGACTTAGGAGAAGAGGAACTATGCAGGAGAGAAAGATAAACTTTCTCCAGAACCCACTTTACACAATTTTAACATTCATGAGTTGATTTCATTACTACATCACTGGCCTCTTTATAAGGCTAACTCAATGCATCCTGCAAGGAGAAAAAGGATTTCTTACACATACAACACACACACACATCGTCCTCCTTTTCTTTTGGTTACAGAGAAAAACAGGGCAATCTTAGTCCTGGATAAGGACAGGAAAAAAATTATGAACAGTCCACTGTGTAGACTGCTTTTGACCCACCTTGTTGCCAAGGGCAATTGTGGAGTCACTAAAAATTCACTTGAAGCTTCCCACTTCCCCTTATAGCTAGTTAAGTTTTACCCACTGACACTGTTCTGGGTTTGAGTCACAAATCTATTTTCACAATTTCCATGTTTCCAATCCTTTTCAAATTTACTTACTGGGGTTGTCCAACAATTAAATCACTCCCAGAAGGTTAAACAATTGCAACAGCCAAATTCAAGTACATAAGTTCTAAGAACTATAACATGTACATATCCAAATTTAATTTTTCATCAATTTCTAAGCACAGGCAACTAATGATTCCACAGAGTAGGCTGCATACAAGCCCAAAGTAATACCAATAATATTCCAATTTATTTATTCTGAGCTTCTCAATATGAGAGGCCTTCTGTCAATTTTAACATCAAGTTTTCCCTTCTCCCTTTCTTCAGACAAATTCTAGCCATATTTCCCCAACCTCATGGATGCAGGCACCTGGCCTATGAGACATTTCACACATAGTGTACTGCAATTTATGGATACTGCAATTTATGTATACTGCGAGCGCACCATTTCTCCTCCAAGAACCATGAGGCTGTGCTTCCTGTTTATCGAATTTGAGGAATTATGACTTATATTTGGCACCCCCAGATCCTTGTTCTAGCCCACTGAAGGGATGGTCTGAATCATGAATTTTTGAACAGGGATCCCTTCCTGAAACCTCTACCACATTCTAATCTGTCCCCATTTCTAAACTCTGCAGGGAATTGCCAGATTGTAGCATCTTCCCTTGCCCATTCACCCAAATAGACAGACAAACTTTCTGGCTTTCACCATAGGCCTCTGCTATGTATAGGGTTTTTCTTGCCCTCGTGGGTTTACCTTTGGCTGTATCAGCAGTTTGAAATCGCAGGACAGCTGAATGCCTTTTGAGGTGTCCAGGGAGACTCTGCTCGGCGTATTTTGTGCCAGCCAATTTATGCTGAGTTTGTACAAAGGCATCTAGGAGTCTCAAAACTGCACAATTCACAATCCCTTTAATTTTTTTATAGTAGGCAATTTCCCACTTCGGAAGTCACTTCCCTCTTTCCCAAAGGATTTATGTAAGCTGGCAGTATTTTGAATATTTTTAATGTTCTGGACCCAGAAGGGATCAAGAACTTTATTTACTTTCCAATCTTAGCATTCATTTGTATGAATTAAGGGAGAACCATTATGTCCCGCTTTGATTCATGAATGAGATTAAACATTGACATGATCTGTGGAAGCACCAGCCACCAGAATTGCCAACCTGTACTTTTAAAAACAGGCTTGGCTGGGCAGAAAAGGAGGGGGGGGTGGTATTTCCCCCTCATGGCTATTTTAGAAGAGCCTGCAGTTTTTACACTGAAGCCTTGTAATGATCAATTGTGTTGGAAACCAATTTCCTTGAATTCATATTCATCTGGATTGCAGTTTGCGCATTAACTTGGATGCATTTCCTATGAGAAAGGGATATTTCTAATAATCCATCCCAATCTCCAACCTCTGCAGCAAATCTGATTGTTAACTCCAGAATCCACCATCCTTATTTTAAAATTTACATTGCCTGGTGGCAAAGTGGGCCAGCACTAGTGCATTCTAAATACTCTTGCTTAAGTGGGCCAGACTTAAATCAATTTTTCCTGTCTTGGTGTTATATTAGACAAGACAAAATACAAAATATCTTTAATCTTCTATACCTTTTCACACTATATAGACTATTATTATTAAAACTTTAACAAACACACAGTCCTTTCATTTCCATACACTCAGGGCGCCAGATCAATTATTTTAGGCGCACCTCACAGCCGGCCATACTGGTCTCGGTGCTAATTTGACTTTCCTCAAGTGGGGGTCATCTCTTGTTGGAAAGCAGTCCAATTAAGTTTTGTAGCTCGGGTGATTAAGCCTCGCTACTGGCCGCTTTCCCCGTGGTCATTCAGGAAAAGACGACACTTCAGTCCCTACCAATAAAATTTTGCTACCACGGTGACGAGACGTGGTGGCTTCCAATAGTCAGCTCAAGGAACCCAACCCTATCTCGCTGAGAATTAAACCAGGTTCTTAGCCTGGGGAGAGATATAAATCACGGTGTGTGTTTAATGTGTGGTATGAATGGCGCCCAACGTGGGCGCCATTCATACCACACATATGTATGAATGTATACATATGTGTGGTATGAATGGCGCCCCACGTTGGGCGCCATTCATACCACACATTAAACACACATTACATATTCTTCTTGATTCTCAGGAGGCTGCTGTAATCAGACAATCCTGGGTGCTATGTATTTAATATTGATTTTATTGCTAGATGGCAAGTTACTTTTCTCTCTAGGCCTTTTGACCTAGGGGTTTACAAGTTACTTTCAATGCATTCTAATTCAGTTACATTCCAATCCAACATGGGCTTCAATTTATGTGGGGTCCAATTAGAATCTAATTGGACCCCACATAAATTGAAGCCCATGTTGGATTGGAATGTAACTGAATTAGAATGCATTGAAAGTAACTTGTAAACCCCTAGGTCAAAAGGCCTAGAGAGAAAAGTAACTTGCCATCTAGCAATAAAATCAATATTAAATACATAGCACCCAGGATTGTCTGATTACAGCAGCCTCCTGAGAATCAAGAAGAATATGTAATGTGTGTTTAATGTGTGGTATGAATGGCGCCCAACGTGGGGCGCCATTCATACCACACATATGTATACATTCATACATATGTGTGGTATGAATGGCGCCCCACGTTGGGCGCCATTCATACCACACATTAAACACACATTACATATTCTTCTTGATTCTCAGGAGGCTGCTGTAATCAGACAATCCTGGGTGCTATGTATTTAATATTGATTTTATTGCTAGATGGCAAGTTACTTTTCTCTCTAGGCCTTTTGACCTAGGGGTTTACAAGTTACTTTCAATGCATTCTAATTCAGTTACATTCCAATCCAACATGGGCTTCAATTTATGTGGGGTCCAAACCACACATTAAACACACATTACATATTCTTCTTGATTCTCAGGAGGCTGCTGTAATCAGACAATCCTGGGTGCTATGTATTTAATATTGATTTTATTGCTAGATGGCAAGTTACTTTTCTCTCTAGGCCTTTTGACCTAGGGGTTTACAAGTTACTTTCAATGCATTCTAATTCAGTTACATTCCAATCCAACATGGGCTTCAATTTATGTGGGGTCCAATTAGATTCTAATTTTTCAAATACCCTTCTAGTTGCCACTGGGCATCTTTTCACATGATTTCCTTATACTTGGGGGGTTCCCCTTTCTCATTTGAGAGGTGTTTCCTCTCCTCTCCCAATCTCTCACACCACCTGATCAAGGCTCTACGTCTGCTTAATTCAGATTCGGGCCTGCCAATTCATTCAAATTTTTCCTAAGAACATGCGTCAGAGGCGTCCCTGTGACGAAGTTCCCCTTTTTCTGCTCGTGATTGCTTAGCTCCACTCTCCATGGTTTACTAAGGCTTTGTTTTGCTTTGGACCCAAAGACTTTTCAGGTTCCGAGTTAAATCCCTCTACGGACAGCGTCCCCTGTAATTATCATTATCCAGTTGTGACAGCTCAAAGAATCACTTAATCTTGCTGTCAATTTGTGCTAGCTCAAGGTGGATAACTCCTATCTTGCTTAGCAGATCAATTATTTTAGGCGCACCTCACAGCCGGCCATACTGGTCTCGGTGCTAATTTGACTTTCCTCAAGTGGGGGTCATCTCTTGTTGGAAAGCAGTCCAATTAAGTTTTGTAGCTCGGGTGATTAAGCCTCGCTACTGGCCGCTTTCCCCGTGGTCATTCAGGAAAAGACGACACTTCAGTCCCTACCAATAAAATTTTGCTACCACGGTGACGAGACGTGGTGGCTTCCAATAGTCAGCTCAAGGAACCCAACCCTATCTCGCTGAGAATTAAACCAGGTTCTTAGCCTGGGGAGAGATATAAATCACGGTAGCAGTCTAACCTTTTTTTTACTAAAATTCACAGTACCGTACCCGAAATGCAAACTATCCATACTTACCTGATCTTGCAGCTTTATAGAGAGTGGAGTTCAGATGGCTCACCTCCAAATAATTTGGCCTAATCTTTAATTTTTAGCTTGGAGTTGGCTCCTGATCTGCCCCTTTTGTCAGATTGGTCCAATTTCCCATAGAACGTGCACTTTCCATGGGGAAGAGGATACCAATCACCTGTGGGTGCCCGCATTCTCCACCAAAAACTGTTACCTGAAAACTGGCAACCTTTTATGGGACCATACACAGGCAGGGTTGAATCAGGAACAAACTCACAGACAAAGTGTTTTGATACAAATTTAAAGATGTTTACTTATGAATCAAATAAGGAAATAAAGTACCAAATAAGAGAATTAAGAAATCCAGTTAGATGGAGTTCACTTTAGAAATACAGAAGATTGCTTAAAAATACTTAAACATATGGAGTTACTCAGGAATAAAAATAAATGAAGAAGTTACTATAAATGAAAAGCTTATGTAAAGATAGAAAGGGGAAAGGAAGAGAAGATTGCTTAGAAATCACATGCTTAAGATTTGCCTAAGGAAAAGAAAGAGATAGGGAGGAAAAGCTTGCTGGAGGTAGAGAAAGAGTGAGAGAGAAGGAAAGGGGGGGGGGGGAGAGAGAAAGCCATCCTGACCACGCTGGATCAGGGAGTGAGAAGGTGAAGGTCCAGAAGAAGAGGGAGCAGGGCCGAGAGTCTCAAGAAACCCTTCCTTTATAGATGAAACAAGTCAAAAATCCAGACAATTTCAATTGGTCCAAATAGGATCACATGGTAAATTACTGATGGACATGTCACCTCCTCCATGAAGTGATGCCCAAAATATCAGTAGCAAATGGCTAAACCCCCAAATTGCATAACCATAAATCTTAATACAGAAATCTACATAGCCACCTCCCAAACAGCCCATTTCCTGAGATAGTGGTCTTTGATCTGTGGATGAAAGCAGTGTCACCTCCTTGTTAAATCCTCCATCCTGTCCCATGCATAAACAACTATCCTGATGTACTTCAAGTTTTAAAGAAAAAGAAACATTTTGGGAGTTCAGAAAATACAGAGTCATTTTACAATATTCTTCATGTGGCAGAAACAGCATTTTACAATTATTTTTCATGTAGCAGAAACCAAATAGCTATTGCAAGTGTTACAATTAGAGATTTAAGTAAAACAAAAGGCTAGATAAGAAGCAACCATGGCAACAAATTGTCCATATCTGGATGATGGTAGTTGACTCCTTCTTTCACACAATTCCTTGAGAGCACAGGGTATGGTCATTGATATATATGCTTTTATCAGAATTTATCAGCACTGTTCCTTGAAATGATAAGATATAACATTCAGGGTTAGTAATCGTGCACACAGGCAGGTTTTCATGAAAGTTACCTATTTTAAAAGAAATCACTCTAATGCCACTCTGAGCTTCAAGTTTAACAATAGTTCTTGGGCAGCCAGGACAGACAAATTAACATCCCAAAAGGTAGCTTCCAAGAAATCAGGCGCCTGGCTTATTGCCCATTAACTTTCCAGCTCCACCTGAGTCAAGGGAAATTAGAAGTTTTAAGTAACTTTATTTAAGAATATAGAAATCAGACTAAGCATGATATTATAATATTTCAAAAATATTTTGCATTCAAAATATCATGTTACAATTTGATTTACATAATGGTTTTTTGCTAAAACCATGTCCTGATATACCCCATTTGCTATAGTTTTGCATTACATAAAGATTCTTTTCCCCATGGGTTTGCTTCGAGTTACATAAAAATTTCATTTTTCCTATGGGTTTGCTTCGAGTTACGTAAAATAATATTTTTCCTATGTGTTTGTTTCGAGTTACAAAAAATTCAGTTTAAGTAAAAGCCTATGGAACAGACTTTTTTCATAAGTAGGGGTTTTACTGTATTCCCTCCACATTCAGAGGAACATTTTTAGGCACTATTAGGAGGTGATGGATGTTTTGCATAAGGCCTTTAATGCACTAGCAACAATAGCTGTAGGCAGCCACTGGCATAACTAGCATTGGTCAGGAGGAGGAGGAAGCAGTAACAGCAGTAACAGCAGCAGTTTGAGGATCTGCATATGTGAGACATTCTTAGAACAAGAGATGAAATAAGTTACTTCCGGGTTACTTCAGGAATACTCCAGTCATCTTGTTCGGGTATTCTTGGAGATGCTGCCCAGATAAATTCCTTTTCCCATCTCTGCCTGGAACCTTTAAGGTTAGCTCAAGTCTTCTCACATTCTATGGTCTATCTATGTGGTACCCAAGCTCATTATTATATGTTCAAATAATTACCAGCTTGCTTCCATTATAGTATGGGCACCTGAGAATAATTGTATGGGAAGGGGAAATAACAGATATACTTGTGATGACCTCAAGGCAGATATGTTTAGTTCAGGTACACCATTATCTTCCTCCTCCTCATTTTCATGTCTAGTTATTCTGTACTATTGAAATCCTACTAACTGTGCCAAAATATTTTGTTATGATAACAGGTATGCAATATTAAATATAAAATTCAGATTAAGATCTTAGCCAATGTTCTAATTTTCTTTTCTTTTTTCCAAGGCAAACCAATATCAATATTTTTCACAACATGATTTTAAAATATTATTTTATTTTATTGTATTTTAATAACATGGTGAATTTCAGTGTTGGCTATTTTACTTTAATTTTATTTTGCTTTTAAATTTTTTATGTGTGCTGCCCTGGGTCACAATTCTGGAAGAACCATGACATATTAAAAATAAAATACAATAAACCAGATCAGTTTTATTTTCACATTTCCACACAGACTACAGGACACAGCAAAGAGCTGTTGGTCAACCATGGAGCAGAACAAGACCTCTACAGACACTTCATCTTATATTTAGCATTGGTATATCATTGTTAGAAGTGAGAAAAGAAAAAGGGAAATGAGGAAGGGAACTATGTTATCTTTCTGTTTTCCCTGTACACCAACGATTGCATCTCAAAAGACTCTTTGGTTAAAATAGTTAAGTTTGCAGATGACACCACAGTGACTGGTCTCATTCGAGACAGTGATGAGTCCATATACAGAAAAGAGATTGAACAACTAGTCCTGTGGTGTAGCTGAAATAATCTTGAACTGAATGCAGGTAAAACCATAGAAATGATAGTGGACTTTAGGAGGTTTTGACCTCTACATCCATCGCTTATAATATCAAATAATCCAGTATTATTAGTGGAGTCCTTCAAATTTCTAGGTACTGTCATATCTCAAGAAATTATTGCTGTTAATCTACCTTCTATTGAAGATCTATATATTACACGAGCCAAAAAGAGAGCAGATAAAATATATAAAGACTCCACTCATACTGGTAATAATCTGCTCCAGCTTTTACTGTTGAAACAACGCTTCAAAGCATTACATACCAGAACAATCAGATACAAAGACACTTTATTTCCAAATGACATCAACTTGCTGAATAACTTAATTGTGTGATTTTATTGCATTATTGATCCATAGGGGGGACATATGTACCAAAGACAAATTCCTGGAGTGTTAGCACACTTGGCCAATAAAGGATTCTATCTATCTATCTTTACCATAGAAATGGGTCTTCCTTGCCTTTCTGGCTACAAAGTCTCTGATAAATTCATCAGTGTTGTGCTTACAGTACCACTAGTTTCAGATGCAGGGAACAGGACTAATAGGGGCAGAGCGGATGGATGAAAAATGTAAACAGACCCCTCTTCCCCAGCATTGCCATTTTAAGAAGAAATCACAGATGAGTTTACCCATTGTCCTTTTAAGGTGTCTCCCTCCTTCCCTTCCTGGTGGCTATCTATGAAACTGATTGGGACTTCCTCCTGGAGAGTGGAAAATAAAACAAAATAAAATACCAGCTCTTCCTCTGGTTCCCTTCTGATTTGCTTCCACAGTTCATCCTATGACCTGGCCTTGCCATTTGTATTTTTACTATTTTCAGGAATGGAGTCTTCATGGACTCGGCAGAAATAATCACTGTAGACCCAGGCAAGGATCACAACAGAGCGCCACCAAGAGTGCCTAGGGCTGATCACCCTCTATTTATGTATCCTTTGTGTGGGCACAGATGTGGCCAGGGGAACTCTGAAAATCATTATTTGTATTATTTGTAGAAAAGGCTTTTAATATAATAAAAATAATATCAGAATAGAAACCCTGCATTTTCCAGGTCTTCAGCCAAGAGATAAAAATGTGTTGTTCTTGTTGTTGTTTTGGACCCCACAAGTAACAGCAATTTCCCCCCTTATTTTGCTTTCAATGTTTAATTTAATTCATGTTAAATCTAGCGTTTGTACATCATTAGTAGAAGTGGATAAGGAGATGTTGTTTATGAAATACGCTTAAAAGCAGCTTCTGGAAATTAACACAGAGATGCATTTACAGCTAATTAACCTATTCTCAAAGAAAGCAACAGGGCTTGAGATTCGCACACGTACACACACTCACGAAATGTAGGCAAAACTTCATCATGGAGCCCAGGAGACCCGTGTGTGACACAAACTAAAAGTCTGAGTGCAGCTTGCTCTCCACAGGAACTAATTTTGAAGCGCCAGAATGCTGTGGATTGTCTGTGAAAACACTGTGGAAGAAGCTCAACGCAGAACAGAAGGCAATGCTTTCCTTAGGAAGAATGCTGATAAAATTTTAATGAAGTAACATGTTGCCATGGGGATTTCTTGCTATTCATTAATTCATTGTGCTCCAGCCTCTATAGTTTTCCTGAAGTTGAGTGACAAATTGTCAAGAAGCAGTTTTTGGAAGCTTAAAGTTTTCTTCTTGATAGTCTAACTTTTCCTGCAAATTTACACAGGATTCAATAGTTGGGGCAAACAGCACAGAAATTAGTACGTGTGTGTGTGTGTAAATAAATACAATGACAGAGGCATAAGTCTACATCTGTGGATTGTGAAAAAACTAGACAATGTATACATTTATTTTTCTGGCTCCCGATGGTCCCAGTAGCATTCTATCTATTAATTCATTGTTTCTTGTCCAGATACTGCGAATTTAGCCTCTGGAGCATATTGCTGCTTGGACTCCAGAAGCACATAATTACATTATTTTCAAATTTCTTTCAGTTATTTCAGGAAGCTGTTTTAAATCATGCATGTAATCTGCCTTGGGTCCCAATTCTGAGAGAAAAGTGGCAAATGAAATGAAATGCAAAACCAGTCCATTGTTTGTTTCCTCAACTAACGGAAATACACTCATAATTCTTACTCTCTGTGCATGTAAATGTACCACAGTGTTCAGTACATTCAGCTCTTTTGAAAAAATGCATCCTCAGTTTAATTTATCAGTAGTTCTCTAATACCAGAGTTCATTCTGAAGTAGAAGGATTCTGGGTTTTTGGCATTAAGGTTAAAGGTGAATGTAAGGGAAGAGTGATTGAAGGAGGCTAGAGAAAACTGGAAACACTCTCTTGGAGGAACAAAGGAATAATACTGAGCATACTGTATAGGAAAGGCATACTGCCAGGGGAAGGTTCACTGCATTTTAATTCATTTTATAATCCCAATCTATAGTAATATATTGCTTGGATAGATTTTGAGCTTGAGGATAACAGTAATAAGTGTTTTTAAGCAACAAGACCTAAAGATGCTGCATTTTATGGCTTTAATCAGAACAATAAGATTTACTTGTTATTCCACAACATCACTTTTTGTTGTGAATGTTGGGGCATTTCCCTAATGGTTCCTATTTAAAACAACAACCAAGGATGAGTCAATATTCTGATAGATATATTATGCTCCCAAACCGAATGGGGGCCATATCCAGTCAAGAGCCCATACTGTGAAGTCCTCCATGATAGTGAACAGAAGCATTTTCCTCTTTCTGAACAATCAAAGACAAATTGCATGGAGTGCCTGAAGATTGAAATTTTATCCAAAAGCAAAGCACATGAATAATCCACAGGCCTATCAGGACTTCCAAGGGGCTCCTCTCAGGGCTGTTTTCTTTGCATGCCTTGCCTCCTGCATGGCTTCCATTTGGATAGGAAAGAAAGGGAGGGGGAAAAGGTTAATTTTTGTGGTTGTCACTGTGGAAGGGGGTATGGAAGTCCCCTACAGGAAGGTTTGCAAGATATGAAGTGCATTAAAATAATAGCCAAAATAATGTGAAATAATTAATAATTAATAATTGCATACCATGAAGTCAATTCTGATGTATGAAAACCCTTTTCAGTGTTTTCTAAGCAAAAGCCTACTGACAAGTGGTTTATCATTCCCTTCTGCAATGGTGTAGCTTGCCCACATTTTCACATATTGGCCCTGATCCCTGGAGGCGCAATGAGGAATCAAATTCCTTACCTCCAGGTCTACAACTAGATACCTAAACCACTTAATAGCTCGTTATTTTGGGCTACCATTTTAGTTAGTTTCATTTTTGGTTGAAAGGGCCCCCCAAAAAACTAAAATGTGTAACTGTGAAATCAGTAGCAAAACCTGGCATAGATGTAGCAGGCAGGCTATTCTTGCTCTGTGCAAGAACTTTGGGTGAAGGGTTTTTTTTTATCAAACTTTTTAAGAAGTAAAGCTGGTTTACCCCCATGGAGACCGATCTTGCATAATCTGAAGGAGAATGACTACTCCTTTATGTCTTCTGTTATTTAGAACAAATCACTTCTGCTGTTTCTGTAATTATGGTAGTTGAAAAATGTCTCTGGTAAGGTGAAAAGTGACTGGTATAAGTTAGAACTCCTTCATAAGCAGCTAGCAATCCCAAACATTCTTCTTCTTCTTGTCGTATATGATTCCAAATATTGACTGTTATCTTGGCAATGCCTTCTGCATCGCAGCATGACCCCTTTACTACTGATCCAGTACCATGAGTCACTTTTGAGTCCTTTGGGCACACAAATTCCTCCTCAGCCCTAGGCCAGTATTAATGAAGTTGCTGCCCTCCATCAAGATGGATTCAAGTGGGAGTTAATCCACTTGGAGACCATCACCCTTCCCTATGGACTTCACCACCCAAGGACGTTAGTCCTCAAGGTTGTCAGGTAAGTTAACCACTGTCTGATGATTGTTTCTCTTTTCTATGTCTTACACTACTCACATCTGTGCTTTACTATTTCATGAAGTCTTCCAAAGGGCAACCTTTACCTTTACTATTCTCCCAATAAGGATACTGTGCTTCTCTGTCCATGATTCAAAATGGTAGGAAATGCCCGATATTATTGGACAATATCATGCTCATTTTGACAGCAAGAAAAAGGATGCCAGACTTTACTTAGCAAAGGGCAGTCTGAATGCTGACAATAGCAATGGCAGATGTCAAGATGGCTTACATTCACATAGAGAATAGCACCATTTATGTAGTACCATTCATGTAGAAATGCTAAGCAAAGGAAAATCTCACCACCTGACTCCGTTTTTTATCAGATAAACATTTCTCACCAAAACACAAAACAATTGCTGTGGCTGTTTTTTGACAAGTGTGAATAGTAGTGCACACAAGAGGGGATCCTGTAGACCAGGAGTTCTCAACCTTTTTAAGCCAGAGGCTGGATCACGCTCCCTCAGACAGCTTCGGGGGCTGGATGGCCATTTTCTCCTTCCTCCACCAGATGACACTTTCTGGTGTGGTGGAGGCAATGGAGGGCCAAATGAAATGGTGCCATGGGCCGCATCCAGCCCACAGGCTGCAGATTGAGAATCCCTGCCATAGCGTAGACCAATGTTTCCTATCCTATGGTTTTTGGACTTCAAATCCCAGAAGCCTAGCTTAATTCCCCAAAGCACTGATCTGCCATTGTACTGACTTAGGCTTCTGGGAACTGAAATCCTCCTGTGGGGCATGGGCCACACATTGGGAACCACTGTAGACATTTATATGGATACAGAACAATGCTGTCCAGGGTCATAAAGACTGCGGAGGGTATAATCTGGCATACTTTTCCCACTCTAGATCAAATCTATGCCACCAGGTGTTATAAGAAAGCTGTAGAGATTGTGCAAGATAGTACGCACCCTGGAAATGATCTCTTTCAGCTTTTGCCTTCTAGAATAAGGTATAGGCTCATAAAGACCAGGACCAGCCACTTGAGAAATAGTTTCTACCCAAAAACGGTTCTGGCTTTGAATGCAGTGCAATGCAGTCTATGAGGGAGCTTCTGTATAGAGTTTGTAGAGTTTTAGAGTTTTTAGAGTTTTAGAGTTTTTTAGAGTTTTAGAGCTTTTTAGGGGTTAAAGGTGTATATGTGGGGTGGGAGTATGTTGATAATTTTGTATAGTTGTATTTTGTTTAGGTTTTGTTGGGTTGATAAGTGCTTTTTCCCCCAATCTTGTTGTTCTGTGCAGGACAATGACAATAAAGATTTATCTATCTATAAACCATCCTGCAAATCTTTCTCTTTCTAGGTAATGTTATGTTCCAACCAGTAGGGGCTTTCCACAATGTGAAACGGACATCTTCCACATCAGATGCTGTGTAAAGAGGCTGGCTGAACCCAAGGCCTTGCTTAATCATCAAACGTGCTTACAAATCTAAGACATCCTTCTCAATGCTTTGCATTACCTTTCTCCCCTGGCTGGATACCAATTAATGTCTTGATTTTTGGTGGGGAAGGTGAAGGATCATAAAGATGCTATTATGTCTCTGAAATGCTTTGACAGAAGGGAATGAATTTCTTTCTACTCATGTCTTTCCTGGCTGTCCCAGTCAGTGTCAGCTGAAGAAGCTGCCAGTCCCTGGAAATTCCTGACACAAAGTATGTATAGCCTAATCTTACTTTATTTGTAAATGTTCTTGAGCTGTCTAACTAGGCAGTGCTGCCCATCTCTTGTCAATGATGTTAGGCCGGGACTAAAACTCACCAAAGCATCCTCCATTGGATCCCTTGGTCAAGGTGAAAGCGGAAAACACAGGTCATGGTCCACCCAGCCAATGGGTGACGTGATATCCAAATGGCTAAAAAACTGCATGTGAATGGACTTGATTTCTCAAATCCATTTGCATGCATGGAATTTTATTGTGGAGACATCTCCCAATGTGCAGATCCCTCGCTGAATAACGGCTCCAAGGTATCCGAGGTGTAAATCAGGGATTCACAATATTTTCCTGCCATAGGCCAGACATGCCCCCGACATGCAGCTGCAGGGGCAGGAGGTGGGTTACTCCCAGTCCTTACATTTTCATTGGTGGCATCAGTGGCATCAGCAGTGATTGCATCAGTGTAGTAGTGTTTTGCACATTCGCCACTGCTTCTCCTGGCAGCAGGAGACTTTGCAGAGCATAGTCGCTCTGTCTTGGGGTCTTTCCAATGCAGTGCTTCAGCAGGGAAAGTGCACCATTCTAGGACTTCCTGGTTCCACAGTGGGTGCCCAGGTGATGAATGGCCCACTTTCCCTGCCCAAGTGTCACAGAAAAGCATTGGAAAGACCCCAAAACAGAGCAAATATGCTCCCCAAAGCCTCCCGCTGCCAGGAGAAGCAGCAGAGAATTTGCAAAATGCCACTAAACCAATGTAATTGCCACCATGGTAAGTGATTTATCGCAACTTCTGACAGTGGGGTGAGTGGCGGTGGGTGGGGTAGGTGGGGGTGGGTGGGGGTGATCCTATAGGTGTCCAGGTGACCACCGCAGGCCAGATTATTGATATGCGTGGGCCGGATTAGGCCCATGGGCCAGGGGTTGTGAATGGCTGGTGTAAATGTTCTGTGTGACTGATTGTTATAAAGATCTTACTACTGCAACTTTCAAAGAAAACTAGCTTTTTCAGGCCAAATAAACAAACAGAGCTGACATTCCTGGAATGAACTAGACTGAAGGAATTTTTTAAAAAAACCACACCAATTGCCAAATGAAGAAAAGTAAAGTAAAATCCCGTTTTACGAATGCCCTGGTTTATGTTTGCCGCAGTTTACGATGGCAAATTTAATAAAATTATTGCCCTGGTTTATTATTATTTTTCGGTTTATGACCAGGAATTGCACTATTTTAAACTCTAAAATGGCAGTCAGTGCCATTTTAGGTTTAAAATGGCACCCTCCCCCTCTGCCAGAAGTCACAATTCATCGCTTAGCGCTGCAGAGGTACAATTGTCATTGGTTGAGTTTCTACTGCTATTTTTGGACTGTCCGCTGCCTCTACTGGCAGCAGGAGAGTCTGGGGATAAAGTCCCCAGACTCTCCCATTGCCAGTAGGGGTGGAAAATGGGCTCCCCCCCCTGTGGCTGGGCAAACCACTTGAGAAGAAGCAGTGGTGTGGAAAAGGTAGGGAGATCACTTTGTTGCTTTTGTGGGGGTGAGGGACGATCCCATCTGAATTTTTTTGGGTTTTGGGGAGCTATATTGGGGGGGGGGATGGGATCATTTTTGGTCCCCCTTTGTGGGGGTGGGGGATGATCATGTCTGGCATTTTTTTGATGTTTTGGTGAGTTTTTGTGTTATTGTTTTTTGTTATTTTTGGTCCGGTCAGGAACGTTTTTTAAAATTTTCAATGCATTCCTATGGGAAAACATGCTTTGGTTTATGATTTTTTGGTTTACGATGGAGGCTGCTGTAATGGACCTATGTCTTAAACTGGGGTTTTACTGTAATCTTGAAGTAGGAGCAGTGGCGGGATTCAGCATGTTCACCCCAGTTTGTCAGAACCGGTAGCAGAAATTCTGGCTGGCCCCACTCATCCAAGTTTAGAAATAAAGTAGTCCTAATTCAGGTGCAATGCAGGGCCTTCCTGCTGGCCACGCCTACCATACCACACCCACAGAGTAGGTAGAAAAAAATGAATCCCATCACTGAGTAGGAGGGGATGGAAGGGGATGACTCAAGACCAGTGGTGGGCTCCAATTTTTTTTTACTACCACACTGTGGGTGTGGTATGGTGGGCTTGGCCAGGGGGAAAGCCCTGCATTGCACCTGAATTAGGACTATTTTATTTCAAAACTTGGGTGGGCAGAGCCAGCCAGAATTTCTGCTACCAGTTCGGGCGAACTGGTGTGAACCTGCTGATGCCCACCACTGCTCAAAACTCCAGTAATGTCATGTACTATAGATCCATTAAATTAATACACATCAATGGGATAAAGAAGTATCTCTTTTACTGACACAAGCAGGATGTGTGGATGAGCCCTGAGTTTCTGTGACCTGGTGTAAACAATGAAACTGAAACTTTTATACTGCTTCTCTTGACATTCCCCTTTCATTTTCCACCTAAAACGTTCAGTGTTACATATAAATTATATATTTCAACACAGGCTGTCTTTTGTTTCTTTCAAGCTGCTGGAACAGAAGTTTGAAAAAGAAAGAGGCAACAAAAAAAGGAGAAAAGATTTTGGTAAAGGAAGCATTCCTTCTTTCTTATTCAGGTTTCATGGGAGGTCAACAAATAATGGAAGGAAACAGCCCTGAAAGCTCAAAACACACAATCTATGCTTTGATACCTCTGATTTTTTTTTAAGAGCAGACTTCATTTTAATGAGCCTGTACAATGGCTATACATTAGCAAATGTGGAGGGGATATATAGTCATGTATGGCTACAAAAATATATAAATGGTTAAATAAAATTACCTATGCTGTCGGAATTTATCCATTTCCTCCCGTAGCCTGACTCCCCACTCACAAACTGCTGACATTATTTTTCTGTTACTGCCTGACACTTCTGTGCCTTGAGTGTTCTTCTCGCTGTAGGGTTAGTAGGATAATTGACAAACCACAGGGACTGGATCCCTGGATTAGGTTGACCAGACTGTCAAAACAGCAATGACAAACTCTCACATCAACTTCTACTGTAAGTCAAATCTGTGAGGAAAAAATGCACCTTGGCAGGTCTGGGCAGAAAGTCTTTAGTTGGTTTTTTTTTTCTTCCGACCACAGAGGGAGATTTAGCTGGGGCAAAGAGAAGAGGAAGGAAAAGGCAGGGACGTTTCTGTTTAATTCATAGGAAACTCGGCTACCAGAAGTCATAGTTAATTAGAGTATTTATATAAAAATGTGGTGGGTCTTATTTGTGTACACCAGAATATGAGACATACACCATTTCTGTTTCTTATTCGAGGAGTGACATTTTATTGTATATTCTGTCAGACTGCATCTTGGTGTGAATGCATATACATTACCATCGGTAGAATATGTGGCCCATGATTTAAGTGGATTTTTGCATTTTCTCTTTCCTTCCTGAATTGCAGTTATCTGCCATCCATATGCTTAAGCAGTAGCATCTGACTGCAGACAGGGTCTGGTGTTACACTACTTTTTCTTTGTACAGCGTATATCCTGAAAACCATACCTGTTGCAATGGCTACCAGATGTAGGAGTGGCTGGCCGCAAGGAAGACACGTGAGACAATCTTGCGGTGAAGTCCACCCCCCGTCAGAGTCAGGTGGTACGTATTTATTACCCTGGCTTGGGGTGATACATGCGTAAGATGCGCGTGACCCCCTAATACAGAAGGCTTGCATACGTGGCATTTTCCGGTGGTCAAGACAATACCTGTTCTTGGACATTGCCCTGTGGTTAATAGACAACCTACAACTAATTAAGGTCCCATTGTTCTTGCCCTATCTCGGAGCCTTATGTGTATTGATTCCAGGTACCTAGCTTGTCCTGCTGTCTGACACAGCTTATTTGTCCAGTTTAATCTGTAGCCAGAAGCGGAGGATTGTGTATTTCCATTATAGTCATCATCTTTGGTTTTTGCCCCGTTTCTACTGTAACCGTCAGCCAAGGCTTTCTGATTAACCCCCCCAAACTAACTAACTAGCCCGCACCCCAATTGTCTTTCCTGCCAAGCCCGGTTGGTCCCCGGATCTGTCGAAAGCCGAGCAAGCCCCTGGGGAAAGGTTTGGCCAATTATTCCCATGGGCAATTCACACATACCTATATTTTAAAGTTCCAGATCTAACTCTCTCTCTCTCCCTCCCTCCCTCCCTCTCTTGTCTTTTTGAAATTCTAGCATGTTGAGGACCAGAGGGAATCTTTGTCCATAATTATGCAATTTGATTTTGGATGTGTGAGGGATAAAATATGTTTGGGTTTGTCTGTCTTTATAATATGCATCCATAAAATGCTGTTAAACCGTTAGTGAGTGGGTAGACTGAGAATTGACCTTTTATGTGCATGGGACTTCTTTAAATGATTGACTTTCTTCTTTTTCTTAATGTTTTATGATGTTCTGATTTATTTGTGATTTATATGATGTGATTTATATGATGTTGTGATCTATTTATTATTATGGTATTGTATTTTATTATATTGTGATATGTATATTTTCTGATATGATATGTATAATGTGTATTCGATGCTCTATTGTTGTGTAAGCCTTCCGGAGTCGCGTTGTCGAGTGAGTGGCATACAAATGCAAACAACCACAGCAACGGCGGTGGTGGTGGTGGCGGTGGTGGCGGTGGCGGTGGCGGCGGTGGCGGTGATGGCGCCGGTGGCAGTGATGATGATGATGATGATGATGATGATGATGATGATGATGATGATGATGATGATGATGATGATGATGATGATGATGATGATGATGATGATGATGATGATGATGATGATGATAATAATAATAATAATAATAATAATAATAATAATAATAATAATAATAATAATAATAATAATAATAATAATAATAATAATAATAATATGGGTGAAGGGAGTTTGCATCTCCAATGTGCCTCTAGGGAGAAGACCCAGCCTATGTAACCTAGAGTGGACCCAAAAGAAGGAAATGGTAAGCAACTTCCAAGTAATGTACAGTATGTCTAGAACACCATGGAAAGGTTTGCTATACATTCCTATTGATGTAATGGCACGCAGTTGTTTTATTAAGAGCAACTTGCAAGCTGTATGCAAACAAATGTGATGAAAGAAAGAGATAGAAAGGTAGAAAAAAATGTTTGGCAATCTCAGGCTATTTCCTGGAGTTTTGAATCATGGATACACAAGCCCAATGCCCCACATTCATATACCAAGGAATTATTTCTCGGTGGCAGCTGCCGGGGGAGTTGTGTTTGATCGACTCCTTAGGGACTTTTAAGAAACAACTGAAAACCTTTCTGTTTGAGAAGGCCTTTAGCAGTTTGTTGAAGACCAACTAGGAGACACTCCCATTCCCTTTCTGTCACAATAGTTTGGGGTCCTCGGTTCTCATTTTGATTAGATGGGTGGGGGCTGTTTTATTGTCTTAATGGTCTTTGTTTTGCTGTTTTAATAGTGTAAGCTTCCCAGAGTGGGAGTCCATAACAGATGGGCTGGGTATAAGTCCAATAAATAAATAAATAAATTTGCCTGCTGAGATTTCATTCCATGCATTGGCAAATTTACAGATTGTCCCCCAGGAATTTTTCTAGGGCAGGATGAAAACTACATAGTAATATAGTAACACAATTTTTGTGCACAGCGCACACCACTCTGACCCAGTGGTTGAAATTCTGTTGCTTAACGTAGTATGTCACATTATAGCAGGGGTTCGAAACCTTTTCAAGCTGGGGGCCGGGTCACAATTCCTCAGACAGCTTTGGGGGCCAGATGGCCATTTTGCCCTGCCTTCCACACATGGCACTTCTGGGTGAGGCATAGGTGGTGGTGGGCCACATGAAATGGTGTCATGGGCCACATCTGGCCCCTGGGCTGTAGGTTGAGAACCCCTCGTTACAGTAAGCCCATTGAATCAGTGGTGATTTGGTGAATCAATTCCTAGATAAGTTTCATTGATTCAATGGGCCTACTCTCATTCCAACTTACTGTGGTAAGCAAAATAATTTCAGTCAATGCAATTTAATTTAATAGTCAAGGAGGCCAAATGCATTCCTTGCTTCTTCATTGTGGACATCCATGTCCTTATTGTGATCCAAGTCACAGGTTCATGCCATGTGTGATGAATCCGCAGCCAAGCCACTGAGACTAAAAAATAATAATCTCTAAGTATATTGCATATGTATAAACATTGTGTTTAATCAAATATAATTAGAGTGCAGAATATTTTAATAATTTCAAGTACTTCAGAGATCTAGATTCTACATAAGTGCTTGTAGTTCTTTGTGCTGATTGGGTTCCTCAATATTTTCACTCATTTAAATGGATGAAATTCAAACAATAGTCCTCAATTGCCTCATGTTGTGACATTTCTTAAGTATTTTTCCTGGATTTTCACTCAGTCACTGTAGATCTTTGAAATGACAGTTTGAGTGACATTTATTTATACAAATATAAGAAAAAAGCATTCCCTGTATGAACATCTATATTAAAGAAAATTAAAATGCAAATGCCAAAGAGAGTTATTTACTTAGTTCTGCCAGCTAGCACATGGGAGAGGCTCACATAGGAGTAGAAAGATCTAATTATTCTTTAATATAAAAAAAAATCTTAAAGATTGTTCCTCATGCCTCGCTTGGGTTTTGGAATATGATCAAAAAGCTTTTAGAATAATCAGTGTTACCATCCCCGCCTGTCTTTTTAATGAAAAGTTGGGGGGAAAACAAATCCATGAATCATTGCTTCATGTTAACATCTGCATAGCAATGTACATGTTATGCCTAACTAAGGAGGCATAATATGAATCAGTTACTGTAGATTTTAATTTAAAAAAAATAGTTTGGGTGCCACTGCATACATGTCATAAAGCTTATCAGTCTCAGCATTTCTCACATTGTTGGTGCTTTATTAATGTGTAAGAAATATAAGGTAAAGTGTGCAGGGCAGCAAAAGTTTGTGTGCTCATATGCAGTGGCGGGCATCAGCAGGTTCTCACCAGTACACACATACCGGTAGTAAACATGTCAGGCCCTACCCACCTCCCCAACCCATCCCACACCTCCTACTAGAAGTGGCTTCGGAGGGGTGGTGGCTCCATTTCCCCCTTCATCAAAGGCATTTACTGGGCTCCATTTCACCCCAACGTACATCCCCAGCCACTCCGGAGTGGTTGGGGAGGCACTTCAGGGTGAAACAGAGCCCTGGAAAAGCCCTGGACGAAAGGGGGAATGGCTTTGGAGGGGGCTATTCACTATAGAGCTATGAAAATAGAAGCTTCAGAGGTTCACTCTAGCGTGATGAAAATAGAAGAGGCTTCTATTTTCATAGCTCTATAGTGAAGAGCAGTCGCATGGCCAACAGGCCATGCCTACCCAGTCACATGACCACACTCACAGTGTGGTAGGAATTTTTTAAATGCTCACCACTGCTCATATGTGTGCGCACTCATCTTTCTGTAGAATGGCTGAAAGTTATGCAACATAGTGAAGTTCAGTTCCTTCAACTCACACACATAGAGATTATCTAATTTAAGCCATACACTTTATTATTATTATTATTATTATTATTATTATTATTATTATTATTATTATTATTATTATTATTATTATTATTATTATTATTATTATTATTATTATTATTATTATTATTATTATTATTATTATTATTATTATTATTATTATTATTATTATTATTATATTTGTGCTTATATACCGCTTTTTTGTCTACTGACAACTCATAGCGGGTTACAACATAATTATAAAATACAGAGCACACAATAAGTAAACAATACAAAATAAATATGGCATAAATCAGTTCAAAGTAACTTATCAATGTGAATACGATATAACACAGCAGCCCTACCAAAGTTTCCCCACCCCGACAAAATCAAAGCAACATATACAAGTTCATATACAAGTTCAATTTAAAATAACAAAGCAGCATAAATATAATATAAAACCGGAACAATACAATGTTTCCCCACACCACCCACAGCAAGTCCAACAGCAGTAAGGAGGGGGGAAGGACCCCAACCTTCCACCACATTATGGACCTTAAGACCAGGAAGGGAGGGAGGTTCAGGATAATAAAAATGAAAATAGACTCAGCCACAGGTGACATCTGTTATGTATGCCTCCAATTCCCAAGGCCGGCCAGGCCACAGGAGGAGTCAAGATGGCGTTAACTGGATGAGCGCCAGTGGCAGCCCCTGCAACCGAAGCTCCCTCCAGCTGCGGATGTTCATCTCCCACCGATCCAACCATGAGGGAAAGGGGGCACCAAAGGTCATTGGCGTCGGCAGCATCGGCCCCAGTTTTGAGGCTGCCTGCCAAAACTCCATCCAGCTGTGAAAGTTCATCTCCCTCCGGTCCGACTGGGAGGGAAAGGGAGCACCCAAAATCCTTGGTGTCAGCAGCGTCAGCCCCAGTTTTGAGGCTGCCTGCCAAAACTCCATCCAGCTGTGAAAGTTCATCTCCCTCCGGTCCGACTGGCAGGGAAAGGGAGCACCCAAAATCCTTGGTGTCAGCAGCATCGGCCCCAGTTTTGAGGCTGCCTGCCAAAACTCCATCCAGCTGTGAAAGTTCATCTCCCTCCGGTCCGACTGGGAGGGAAAGGGAGCACCCAAAATCCTTGGTGTCAGCAGCGTTGGCCCCAGTTTTAGGGCTGCTTGCCGAAACTCCCTCCAGCTGTGAAAGTTCATCTCCCGCGAGTCCAACTGGGAGGGAAAGGGAGTGCCCGAAGTCCTTGTCATCGACATCAGCAGCCCCAGTTTTGAGGATGCCTGCCAAAACTTCCTCCAGCTGTGAAAGTTCATCTCCCGCCGGTCCGACCGGGAGGGAAAGGGAGCACCCAAATAACCATTTCAATAACTGTTGCTTATTGAAAGAGATAACTGGGGTGCTGTCTGGATAACTGTTTCTCAAGTCATGATCCATCTCCTGTGGGACTTCCTTTAATATAGGTTGGTTCACATTTGCAGGTTGTAATTCTATTAGTTCTTTACTGTGTACTGATAGAAATCTCTTTAACTAGAGCTTCCCTCATTCCTTTTTGCCACACTTCACCCTCTACCTCCTTACCATCCATGTCTGTCACCACCTTGTGTGGCAACTCAGCCCTTATGAGCTCCCCTATGGCTTCACGTGGCCTCAGGCTAGTGAGTGTGCAGGGTTCAGATTATTCAGATTAGGTAGCAAAAGTGGCCAGTTTAGCGTGGTCCAGTCAGCTCCTTATCCCAATTCAATAGACACAAAGGATCTATATTTTATGAAGTTTATTTGAGTGAATTAAAGAAATGAATATAGCATAGGAAATCAGACTTGCAATCCAGTCATTTAAAGAATACAGTAATACCTCATACAAAGTCCGCTTCATAGAACATCGAATTCATACAACATCGCCTAATTTCTTGAAAAAAGTTAACTCATACATAGTGGCTCGACTTTGTATGAGGCATTTAGTTTTTCCCAGGTTGCATTGTGCCTACGCAGTATAAAAGACAGGACACATGCATGCATTGCTCTTGTGGGTTTTGCACAAGGCAAAGCGTGTTTAGGAGTGGTTTTGAGCGTTATTTTGGATTTTTCATCAGAATTTTTAGAAGCATTCTTGGGATTTTTGCAGCATTCTTCAGGTTCTTGGACAATCAGGGTTGTTTGACATGTTTTTGTAATGTTTTTAGCCTTTAGACAATGTTTTCTTAAAGTTCTGTCAGTTTCCTGTCTGTTTCCTTGACTTTGCCCTGAAGTCTGTGCTGTTACAGTACAATGTATCTCTATGGAAACGACGTTGTACGAGGCATCGCAGCAAGGATTTGGACGTTGTATGAGGCATCGCAGCTAGGATTTTGCATGCCTCATACAAAGTCCAAATCCATATAAAGTCCAAACTTGTGGAACCACGTTTGGACGTTGTATGAGGTATCACTGTACATACAAAAATAAGAAAACTTAACTTGTCTTGGCCCTTCTGAGAGATTCCCTCCCTGGACTTCCATGACGAAAGAGGAAGTAAAATTCCCCACACTCTTGTTTTGTTCTTTTGATATCAAACTTGAATCTCATTCAATTGAAATTAGTTTACATTCCAATCCCTCCCTGGTATGTGTCCTAAAGCATCTCCCCCGGATTGAAATCGCCATCCTAGATGGGCTGAAGCACAAGGTAATTTGGTGGGCAAAATCACATGAAAAAGTGCAGCTCAGAAATGCACTTTTTCATGACATACTGTCTTCTACAATCATCTGATGAAGTGGAACATACTCCCACAGAAGTAGTCTTGAAGTTTGACTATTTGACCTAAACCAAGACTCTTCAGGATAACCGGTTTGCACCTGCGCATTATTCCAAGGCAAAGAAAGGCATTTCATATGTACTTCTTTGAATGAGGGTGCCAGCGTTTTCCACAGGAGGATTCGGGGATCTCTTTTTAAATTGTCAAGACCCAGTCCACAATTCCAAATGAACACTTCCACAAAGCTCTGCTCCAGGGCCCATATTTCAAATGAGTTAATTTTGTTCCTGTCAGCTTTCTTTGCTGTCCAGGTTTAACACCTGTACATAGTGATTGGGAATACAAGAATATGGATAATCATGGTCTTTGTCTCCAGTGATGTTGTGTTCTGATGGTTTTACTGTACACATGGATTGAAATGTATCTGAGTCAATGTAACCTTGCCTATAGCAACAATGTAACCTTCAGCTGTATCATATAAGCCCTGTAATAGGACGCGAGCTAATGACCACCAGCTGGCAGCAGCGAGCGTCCAAGCTCTCTTGGTCCGAACTCATCAAAGGCAACAGCGCGGGAAGTTTTCCCGCCACTACCTACACCTGGACAAGAAGGGCGTGACCTGCAATGACGTCACGCAGACAGTAGCCAATGGGTTACCATGGCACCACGTTCAAATGTATTACTGCTGTATATAAAGAGCTATTGATCCGCCATTACCTCATGTTCCCTCTGTCCACGATGCAATAAACCTGAGTTAACCCAGCCCGAGGCTGTGTTCCGTGTCTTGGTTTGCATACACTAAATTGGCGACGAAGGTGGGATGATGGATCCCCACGGAACAGCCAGGGCACAGAGCGGTTTCAACATCACCAAACCGCAGGACTGGGAGCTGCTTGAGATGGACTTCCAGGCGGCACTGGTGGAACTCAGAGTCAAACAAGACGACGAGGAGAGGAAGAGGGCCATCCTCACCAGAATGCTCGGGATGGAAACCAAGCGGACGCTGGTGGGCATAATCGCTCCGAAGAAGGTGAGCGACTTTAAGGCGAGCGACATCATGAAGCTGCTGCGAGAGCGGTTCTGCCCCTCGAGGGCAATGTTTCCCGCTCGGAGCGCGTTTTGGAGGCGAGTCCAAGCGCCAGACGAGTCGGTTGAGGCATTCGTGGCCGCCATGAGGATAGCCGCCGCCCCCTGTAAATGGGGCGACATCCTGGAGATGATCCTCAGGGACGGCGTGTTATGTGGCCTGAAAGACAAGGAGGTGCAGCGCAGCTTGATGAATAAGGAGCCGCCACCCACGCTGGCCGAAGTCATAGAGGCCGCGGAAGCCGCAGAGTCCACGAATGCCGGAGTGGACGAGATGCATCAATGGCGTGAGTGGCGTCCTAAAGCCGGCAAGGCGGAAAATTCGGTGCACGGGAAGGCCGGACAGTCGGTGCACGCGACTCGGCGGGCCTCAAAGTCGTCTACGGAAGGCAGCGACGGCGAGGAGGTCCAGAAGGTCCGGAAGGGCGGTCGACGCTGCGAGGGTTGCGGAGCGGCCCACGAGCGCGCGAGATGCCCGTTCAGGAAGGCCGAGTGTTACACCTGCGGCCGTCGGGGGCACATCGCCAAGGCGTGCAGAAAGCGGAAGGAGGGCCGGAGGCAATCACAAGACCGCGCGGCCAGGCCGGACCGTCCAGCAAGGCCCAAAGATGGCGCCCAGACCACGAGGAAGCAGGACGGCGTGGGCCGCGTCTCGGACAGCAGCGAGGACGACGCCTCAGTGTGCAGCGTGTCCGCGGGACAGTCCCATTACTTCGTTGAGGTATTAGTACAAGGGGCCCCTATTAAGATGGAAATTGACTCGGGGTCCTCCTTTTCCATAATTCCCCAGAAAGAGTTCCTGAAAATCGACCCCCACGTGCGGCCAAAGCTTAAAGCGTTGAGGTCCACACTACGGGACGTACAGGGAAACAACATTCCGGTATTGGGGGTTGGGAAGTTTCGGGTCAATTTTAAGAGACATTCGGCGGAACTGCCCCTAGTTGTCCTGAAAGGGGGAAGCTGTAGCCTCCTGGGAACACAGTGGTTTCAGCCCTTAGGGTTGTTCATAGGGGGGGTGCATACCGTGGGGGGAGACCCAATACAAGCGGTTTGCGATGCGCATCCCGCCGTTTTTGAGAAAGGACTCGGAAAGTTCAAGGGACCCCCTGTAGCCTTCGACATAGACCCGGAGGTCCGCCCGATAAGACTCAAACCACGCAGAGTGCCGTTTGCACTCAAGGACAAGATAGAGGCGGAATTGGACAAACTGGTGGGCCAGGGGATTCTTATTCCTGTTGATTCCGCGGAGTGGGAAACTCCAATTGTAACGGCTTTAAAGGCTAACGGGGAGGTGCGCATTTGCGCAGATTATAAGTGTACAATTAACAAGGCGATCCGCCCTAATGCATACCCGGTGCCAGTGATAAGCCACCTTTTGGCCAGGCTAAATGGGGGAAAGTGTTTCGCCAAGCTCGATTTGGCACAAGCCTATCAGCAACTTCCTGTGACCCCCGCCACGGCCGCGGCACAAACGATAGTTACACATAAGGGAGCGTTCCAGGTGTCGCGGTTACAGTTCGGCGTGAACTCGGCACCCGGTCTTTTTCAATCGCTCGTGGAACGCCTCCTAAAGGGCCTGGAGGGGGTGTTGCCTTATTTTGATGACGTGTTGATAACAGGGGGGAGTGAGGCTGAACTAGCGAAAAGGTTGGACAAGGTACTGACCGTGTTCGAGAAAGCGGGGCTGAGATTGAGGAAGGATAAATGTGTTTTTTTCGAAACAGAGGTCGAGTTTTTAGGGTTCCGAATCACACCCGAGGGGATTAAGCCGTCTAAATCCAAGGTAGCAGCCATTAAAAAGGCCCCTCGCCCCACATCCAAGACCGAGCTGCAATCTTTCCTGGGGCTCCTAAATTTTTACCATACATTCCTCCCGCGGAAGGCGTCCGTGGCCGAACCGCTCCATCGGTTGCTGAAAAAGGAGGAGCCGTGGATGTGGGGTGACGAGCACGAGAGGGCGTTCAAGGAGCTAAAGCAACTCCTAACATCGGAGGCAATCCTGACGCATTTCGACCCCAAACGGCCTGTGGTCCTAGTTTGTGATGCATCCCCGGTGGGGGTGGGGGCGGTGCTTTGCCACGTGTTAGAGGACGGAAGGGAGGCCCCGGTAGCGTTTTACTCAAGGTCCCTGTCCCAAGCGGAGCGAAATTACGCACAAACCGACAGGGAAGCATTAGCAATCGTATCGGGGACCAAAAAATTTCACGATTTTTTGTATGGCCGCCCGTTCAAAATCGTGACCGATCACAAACCGCTGTTAGGGATTTTCACGGCACACAAGCCAACGCCGCAGATCCTGTCCCCGAGAATGCTGCGATGGGCTATTTTCCTCAACGCGTACCAACATGAGTTGGAGTACAGGCCCGGAAAGGAGATCAGCCATGCTGATGCGCTTTCGAGATCCCCTCTGCCATTGTCGGACGCCCAAAAGGCGAGAGCGGAAAAGGACCGCCAGGTGTTGCTAATTGAGGTTTTAGACGCTCCCCCAATAGTGCCAGCCGACATTGCTAGGGCGACAGGCAAGGACAGGACACTGGCGAAGGTTTGCTCATGGGTGCAAAAGGGGTGGCCGGGTTCGTCCCCGAGTACGGAGTTCGACCCGTTCTTTAGGAAAAAGCTAGAGTTGTCCCTAGAGAGGGGGTGCCTTCTGTGGGGCCAACGGGTGGTGGTCCCTGCGCCCCTGCGGACGAGGGTGCTCGAACTGCTGCACGTCAGCCACCCGGGCATAGTTCGTTCAAAGGCGCTGGCCCGGAGTTACTTCTGGTGGCCGCAGCTGGACACGGATATTGAGCACATGGTTGGCACTTGCGAGGCTTGCCAGGGGTCCCGCCCTGAGGCGGCCCGTCTTCCACATAGGGAATGGGACACAGCACGGGGACCATGGTCCAGGGTGCACGTAGATTTCGCTGGCCCATTCCGAGGAACCATGTTTCTCCTAGTCGTGGATGCGTTCTCCAAGTGGCTGGAGGTTATCCCGGTAAAAAGCACGTCCTCCGCCACGACAATTAGCCGGCTACGGAGAGTCTTTTCCACGTTCGGTTTACCCGACACTTTAGTCAGCGATAACGCTAGTTGTTTCACCTCCGCTGAGTTCGGGGCATTCATGGAGACAAACGCCATTCGGCATATCACGTCCGCACCGTTTCACCCGGCCACGAATGGCCAAGTGGAACGGTTGGTGCGTACAACAAAGGAGGCGCTGCGGCGCATGGGCCCGGGGGACCTGAATCACCAAGTGTGCCAATTCCTCTTAGCGTATAGGGTGACCCCTTTGGCATCCGGCTACTCGCCGGCGGAGCTCTTGATGCGGCGAAAACTGACCACGCTCCTGTCCAGGCTAGACCCAACGAGAGTCGAGGATAAAGGAAAAAACGTGGGGTTGGCAGTCTCGAAAGGTTTCGCTGCCGGTGACCCTGTTCACTGCAGGAACTATTCCAGCGCAGGGCCAGCCTGGGTGCCAGGGACGGTTGTAGAACAGACGGGGCCAGTGTCGTACCGGGTCGAGACGAACACCGGCCTCCTCTGGAGGAGGCACGCAGATCAACTGAGGCGCAGAGTGATTGGGCCGGTCAGTGGAGCTCAGCAACAGGATTCAGCGTTAGGGTTCTCCCCCACCCGCTTAACCCAAGGGGGAGACAGCAGTGGACAACAGTCCCAAGCATGGGGGGAAGGAAGCAGAAGCAGCGGCCCCGACTCATATCCTTTTGATACGCCAGCTCTAGCAGGGGCCGGGGAAGGGGGAGAGGAGTTCGCGACCGCTGCCCCCGATAGTGATTTTGATTTTGATTTGGCGAGCCGGGGGGGTTTTCAGGAGTGTTCCCCCACCCATCCAAGCGAGAAGAGGGGTTTTTCGTTAGCCCCCAGTGCCCCCGGTTCCTCCCTAAGAAAGAGCACACCTCCCAACAGCGCCGCGGAGCCGCGGAAAGTCACTAACGAGTCTCCCTCTCATATTGCAGGACAGGAGACCAGGGGACAAAGAGAAGGTAGCAATCCCAGGGAGAGACAGCCCGCACCGAGACCCCAGCGTGTTCGAAATAAGCCATCTTGGCTGAGAGACTTTGTCTCATAAGGGGGGGGGGAGTGTGTTAAGGTGGGCTCGAGACTTTGTCTCGTCCTAGGGGGGAGGGATGTTGTGTTCTGATGGTTTTACTGTACACATGGATTGAAATGTATCTGAGTCAATGTAACCTTGCCTATAGCAACAATGTAACCTTCAGCTGTATCATATAAGCCCTGTAATAGGACGCGAGCTAATGACCACCAGCTGGCAGCAGCGAGCGTCCAAGCTCTCTTGGTCCGAACTCATCAAAGGCAACAGCGCGGGAAGTTTTCCCGCCACTACCTACACCTGGACAAGAAGGGCGTGACCTGCAATGACGTCACGCAGACAGTAGCCAATGGGTTACCATGGCACCACGTTCAAATGTATTACTGCTGTATATAAAGAGCTATTGATCCGCCATTACCTCATGTTCCCTCTGTCCACGATGCAATAAACCTGAGTTAACCCAGCCCGAGGCTGTGTTCCGTGTCTTGGTTTGCATACACTAAAAGTGACATACCACCATATACAATGTATGCCGCCAACCAGTTGGCCCAAGGTGCGCGGTGGCTCACGACGATGGGACAGCTCTTTGTCTCAGTCGTCCTGTCCCTCTCTCTCCTCCGCAGTGGGCTCACAGTTCAATAGGGGGAATATCCACCTGTCCCCCTCCATCCCTTACCCCTCATGACCTGCGGCCAATAATCGTCCAGGGGCAAGTAATTACCAGCCATCAGCAAAGCCATCGATGGCCCATCCTGTATAAAGGGCATACGCAGGAGGACCTGGACCGCCCCTGCGATGCTCAGCACTGTCCCGGGGGCAGACACCCCCCTGCATGGTGGCTTACTCCGGCGGGACA
This sequence comes from Bradypodion pumilum, assembly GCA_035047305.1. Taxonomy (NCBI): domain Eukaryota; kingdom Metazoa; phylum Chordata; class Lepidosauria; order Squamata; family Chamaeleonidae; genus Bradypodion; species Bradypodion pumilum. The sequence goes on along the minus strand of JAWDJD010000001.1, from coordinate 265,394,001 downwards.
GCTCTATGTCCCTGCCACCCCGTCCATCTCTCCCCTCCTTAGTGGGCTCTCGGTTCATAGGGAGAATATATCCACGTACTCCCCCCACCAAATCTTGTCCCTCGTGACCCAGGACAACTGATCACCAAGGGGCAAGGAATAATCAGCCGTCGGCAAGGCCGTGACCGGCACATGAGGTACACGGGGCATACGCAGCGGGACCTGCCCAGCCCCTGCAATGCCCGGCACTGCCCCGGGGGCGGAAACCCCCACCCCCAATGTCGTGCCAGTATGCAACCAAGAGGCACTGGGATAGGCTGGCAACTGATGCCCACTCGCCTCAAATTGGCGAGGCCATGGCCACTGAACCCCGCCGCTGGAAGTGGACTGTGATGTGGGTGCATTAACTTGAACCATACTCACTAGGTGCACCCCCGTGAGCCACCCCCACTGGGGGTTCCGGGCCACGGCGGGCGTCGGAGCTCGCGACCAGGAATCGAGCTCTGGAGCCACATCTGACCACTCCCCGGCTGTAGCTCAGGATGAACAGGGAGCTGCGAGACAGCGGCAGGCACAGCCGAAGTGTCTCAAGCAGCTCGAGCCGGCCGGCCACCTGTTGAAGTGTGGCGGCCGTCGAGGTAACCGGCGGGCACGAAGGGCCCCCAGTATATAAGGAAGGGCCCCCTCCCACGGGTTTGTGTGTAATCCCCAGGATGCCTCCAGCACCACATAGAACCCCCAGTATAAAGTGGGCCAGGTGGGCCGGACGGCCCGCTAAGCATTAGACCAGGATCCCCAATTTGAGAGCCCAGGCCAGAATAGGGCCATGCCCAAACTCCGGCCCATGAGGGGCCGGAGGTAAACTGTGCTGTGTGCCAGCACCAGACCCTCCCCCATTGTCCCAGCCCATGGCCGGCAACTGTGGGCCGAGGGCCGGAGCCCCCGAAGGGCCGGCCTGAGGCCGAGGAGCCGAGGGCCATACTCCAGCCTGCCCCTCTCCACCGGTATCGGTGGGTAAAACCATTATCGTGCCCTGCTGCAGGGGCGCAGCCCTGGTCCTCCGACCCGAGGGCTGCCCCCCACGTTGCGCAGGGCCAAAAGTCCTCCCCGTTGGCCGCGGCTTCGTCGCCGAAGCCCTCCGTTTGGGAGGCATATCTTAAAGAAGGAGCAGGATCCCTCTCCAGGGATCGAAGAGCGCAAAAAAGGCACGGAGGAACCAGCAAGCCAAAGGCTCCGTGCGAAAATCCTTCCTTCCCAGCCGGGAAGGAGCAAGGGGGGAATGAAGAAATAGCGACGGAGAAAACTTCTCCTCTCCATCACTATTTTAAAATGGCAGCTCGGCTGCCTCGTGGCCACCCCTTTTATAGAGGGTGGCCACGCCCCCTAACTCACCCGGATGTCTGAGTCCGGGTGGGAGGTGCCGCAAAGAGCGTGGCGGCCATTTTGGCACCGCGCTTTCATTGTCTCCAGTGACACATCCCTACATTTGATCTTTACTCATTCCTTCATTTCTGTCCTTCTGAATGTCAATCTTCTGCTGATTTCTTGTAATGTTTCTTCTTCCTCAGAAATCTCTTTTCGTTGTGACCAGCATTCGTTTATGTTTTGCTGAAAGTGTCCAAGTTTGGCATGGGTAAAATAAGGTTGGAATGAATAGGCTTTGTGTGTGTGTGTGTGTGTGTGTGTGTGTGTGTGTGTGTGTGTGTGTGTGTGTGTGTGTGTGTGTGTGTGTGTGTGTGTGTGTGTGTGTATGCTGGTCAGTATTCTCTTATGTTGTAAAGGCATAACTAACTGTCTAAATATTTAGTTTGCCTTACTGCACCATATCTTAATCTTTTCATCCATTTTGCCATTTCAGTAAATGTTTTTCCTAGGTATTTCAACTCTGCCACCTGTTTTATACTTGTTCCCTCTGATACAATATTTCAGGGATGCTGTTTCCTTTCAACTGCCATTACCTCAGTCTTCTCTTGTCATAAAATTGTAAGCTAATTCTTAATTATGAATAATTGATATAAAACAGGAACATTCCAGAATGCAAAGCTACTCTAAAAGTGAAGCTGTATCATTCTTCCAGACTGCCTAAAAGTGAAACGGAAACCCAAGCAGTTGTAGGGGGATATATGGAGTCTAATGACATCACTCCAAGCCAGGGGTCCCCAATCTTTTAAAGCCAAGGGCTAGTTCATGCTCCCCCCCCCAATGATTGAGGGGCTGGACTGGTGGTCCTGCTGCCGCCAGCCACCACCCTTATATATCCTGATGAAGATTTTTGAAAAGCTGGAAAATTACTGTAACAGCTTTGATCTTTGTTGATTTTGTATATAAATTGATGAGATTTTTACAACTGAGTTCTAATGAAGAGAGATTATGTTGATATTCCATTAAATTCATGGACTGTTAAAGAATTATCCAATTAGATTTATTTTGATTTTCTACACAAACTGATGAGAAGTATCACACAATTGTATTATAATGAAAAAAGAATTATGTTCCTTTAAAATAATGATTTATTGTTGAAGAAGTATACAACCGATTGAAAGACTCATTAAAAATTTACATTCAACTTTTCTCCTCAGATGGTAACCTTATTCTTACTTGTTCAAACCATGTCACCACTTTTTCGTTTACCACCCTGAGTCAGCCACCACTCCCCCCAAAACTGCCACCACCAGTGGGACCACCCTGAGCCAACCCCCACTCCCCCACTGCCACCAACACAACTGCCATCGGTGACCACCCTGAGCCACCCCCCACTCCCCCACACTCACTGCTTCTCTGCTTACTGGCCTGGAGGAACTGCATGACATGGGTGAAGGGAGGGTCAAGGCTGTCCCTCTCATCTGTGCTTTCAACTTTCCTAGCTCCATGACACAAGTACTGCACTTTGACATCCATGCATGGCATTAAAATTATTGTTAACAGAAGCAAAGAAGAAATTTGGATAGGACAGAATTGGGAAGGGAGATTTGCTTTTTATTATCATGCATTTACTAATAGCAACAGCAATGACACATACCAGCCCATAGCACTCTCTGGGTGGTTCACAACAAGTAATTAGCATTTATGCTGGATATTCATTTCATCAACCTCAGAAGGAGTGAAGGTTGAGTCATTCCTTGGCACCAAATTCAGATCATGAGCAGAGTTTTAGCTGCAGTACTGCAGCCTAACCACTATGCCACAAAGCTCTTTGTGGTGCATGGGCTGAATTACTGTCCTGTAAAATGGCCTAGACAGCATCCCTAAAGAATACCCTGTGGAGGTGATGAACAGATTTAATGGCTTAGACTCGGTAGACAGAGTACTGGAAGAATTATGGACGGAGATGAGGGACATCATGCAGGAAGCAGCAAAGAAAACCATACCAAAAGAAAAGAAGAGTAAGAAAGCAAAGTGGTTGTCTGATGAGGCTCTTAAAATAGCAGAGGAAAGAAGGAACGCAAAAGTCAAAGGAGAAAGGAAAAACTACAACCATTTGAACACAGAATTTCAAAGAAAAGCAAGGAGAGATAAGGAAAACTACCTAAAAGAACAGTGCAGAGAAATGGAGGAAAACAACAAAAGAGGCAGAACCAGAGATCTTTTCAAAAAAAATGGGGAAATCAAGGGAACATTTAAAGCAAAAATGACCATGATAAGGGACAAAGACGGAAAGGAGCTAGCTGATGCAGAAGAAATTAAGAAAAGATGGAAAGAGTACACAGAGGAACTTTACAAAAAGGACCTCAACACTCCTGATAATCACAATGATGAAGAAATTGAACTTGAGCCAGACATCCTGGAGAGCGAAGTCATAAAGGCCCTAAAGAGCACTGCAAACAACAAAGCTAGTGGAGATGATGGTATCCCAGTTGAATTTTTCAAAGCGCTAAAAGATGATGGCGTCAAATTGCTGCATTCAATATGCTAGCAGATTTGGAAAACAAAACAGTGGCCACAGGATTGGAAAAGATCAGTATACGTCCCAATCCCAAAAAAGGGCAATGCCAAAGAATGTTCAAATTATCGAACAATCGCGCTCATCCCACATGCCAGCAAGGTGATGCTCAAGATAATACAGGACAGACTTCAGCAGCATGTGGAGAGAGAATTACCAGAGGTGCAGGCTGGTTTCAGAAGAGGCAGGGGGACTAGAGACCACATCGCCAACATACGCTGGATCATGGAGAAAACAAAGGAATACCAGAAACAAGTTTACTTTTGTTTTATTGACTACACTAAGGCATTTGACTGTGTGGACCACAACAAGATGTGGCAAGTAAATAAAGAGATGGGAATACCAGAGCACCTCATATGCCTCCTGAGAAATCTGTACATGAACCAAGAAGCAACAGTTAGGACAGAACATGGAATAACAGAGTGGTTTGGAATAGGAAAAGGAGTAAGACAAGGCTGCATTTTGTCACCATGCTTATTCAACCTATACACAGAGCACATAATGTGCAGTGCAGGGATGGAGGAATCACAATATGGGATTAAAATCGCTGGGAGAAACATCAATAATCTGAGATATGCAGACGATACCACCCTAATGGAAGAAAGTGAGGACGACCTAAAGAATCTCTTGATTGGGCTGAAGGAGGAGAATGCAAAAGCTGGCTTGAGACTCAATATCAAGAAAACCAAGATAATGGCAACAGGCCCCATCAATTCCTGGAAAATAGACGGGGAAGAAGTAGAAGCAGTGACAGATTTTACTTTCTTAGGATCAAAGATCACTGCAGATGGGGATTGCAGCCATGAAATAAAAAGGCGACTGATTCTTGGGAGACAAGCGATGAGAAACCTGGGGAACATAGTGAAAAGCAGAGACATTACATTGCAAACAAAAATTAGAATAGTCAAAGCAATGGTTTTCCCAGTAGTAATGTATAGATGTGAGAGCTGGACAATTAGGAAGGCTGAACGCAGAAGAATAGATGCCTTTGAAATGTGGTGTTGGAGGAGGGTTTTGAGAGTCCCCTGGACAGCGAGGAGAACAAATAGGTCAATCTTAGAAGAAATTAACCCTGACTGCTCATTGGAAGGTCAAATAGTAAAGATGAAGCTAAAATACTTTGGACATCAAATGAGAAGGGAGGATTCACTTGAGAAGGCATTGATGTTGGGAAAGGTGGAGGGCAAAAGAAGAAGTGGGAGGCCAAGGATGAGATGGCTAGATGGTATTATAGACACAATGGGCACAGAGCTGGGAGGGCTGAGGTGGATGGTAGAGGACAGAGGCGCCTGGAGGAAAATGGTCCATGGGGTCGCAAAGGGTCGGAGTCGACTGTGCGACTGAACAACAACAACAACAAAAAATGGCCTGCCTATGGAATTGCATTGAGGAGATATTTGGTTGGTTCCATAAGTTAAGGAGAGTTGGAGCCATGAGTTCAGGTCATGGGCACGTCAGCTTATTTTCCAGAGTTTGCTGTGCCCTTTTATTAAGCACTAGCAGAGATTGCCCAGTGGTGCCGGGCTGTTTTAAACTGTTTTGGAAGGTTTTTTTGTTTGTTTGTTAATGTTTTTTTTTAAAAAAAAGAGGTTACACTGTGAATTTCATTTTGAAAAGTTTATTCATTGTACATTAATAAACTTTTTTAAAAAAAGGCAAATGTTTTTAAGTGTTTTTTAATGTTTAACATTTGTGTAACAGATATGTATATTTTTATTGAAAGAGAAATATTTTTTATTTCTATTTGTTTTTTTAAATTTACTTTTAGAAACATGTATATTTTTTTAAAATTAGACAAATAAATTTGGTTAAATTTGTATATTTTTAAACATTTGTTTAACACGTATGTATATTACTTTAAAACTGAGAAATAAATTTTCTTATATACGTATTACTTTTTTTATACTTTGTAAATATTATTTTTTGTAAATATTTTGAACTGTAACTATATACATTTTATTACAAATTTGTTCCTGTTGTTTGTTGTCTTGTCCGTTGTTGTTTGGATCTGAAAATATATATATATATATATATATATATATATATATATATATATATATATATATATATATATATATATATATATATATATATATATATATATATATATATATATATATCTTTGAAATTTACTCACGTTTATGTAGTTTTGTTTTGCATGGGTGTTTAATCTTGATTTTCTGTTGAAAAAAGAATAGAAATGTTTCTTAGTTATTTTTTAATAACGTCTGTTATTTTTGTTTATTTGTATCATTGATTATAATGTGTTTTATTAGATAATTGTTACATACCTTTAATACTGTTGTTTGTTGTTTGGTTCTGGTTTGTGGTTTGTTTCTTTTTCCTTTGTTGAATTTGTGAAATCTGTAAAATAGAAACAATATTTTGTAGCATTATGTTAAATTAATGGAGAAGTGTGTTCTAAGGATTATTTCATTTACCTGTTATTTGATGTGTCTGATTGTTTTTTATTACGATGAAGTGATTTAACATTAGCAGAGCTAATGGCAGGTTAAATTGCATTGGTGGATTTAACATCATTAGAAGATGTCTCTGAATAATAAATTCTATAGGAATGATTGGGGTATGAAGATTTTCTATGTTGTCTTCTGTTTTTTTTTTTTTGTTGTATTCTTCTGCTTGAGTTCTTTGAGTTGCGTATATTTATTGGTTTGTGGGAGTCCTGTTAGACCTTTTTTCATTTTCTGAAATTTGTTTGTGGTTTATTTTATCAATTATTTGTTGTAATTGTTCATTTTGCTTATTAGTATTTTTGTCTTTGCCATGTTTTGTTTTTGTTTGTGTTTCTTTTCTTCGTACAACTGGATTGTCTTGGCAGTTTATTTTTGGTATTTATTTGTCTCCTTCCGGTTTATCCTTTGAAATTTGGATTTCTGGGTCACTTATTATTAATTTTCTGTTCGTGTGGTCTATATTTGTATTTTGTTTATTATTTATTTTTTCAATTATTTCTGCCATGTCCTTATTTTGGCTCTGATATTGTATATCCTCATTTTCATTAAATTTAGGTACTTGAATTATTGTTTTTTTCTCTTTTGTGTTCTGTTTCATGGTAATATTTCTTTTTTGGTTTCTTTTAGGTTTTCATAAGATATCCAGTGTTCAGCTGGTGATTCATGCATCTGTATAAGTTTATTTATTTTTTCTGTGTCTCTAATTTTGTTCTTCTTAATGTTTTGTACTATTTCTTCCAGCTCCTCATTAAGTTGTTCTGGGTTTTTCCCCATGTATTTGCTGTTTGTTTGTTGTGGTATCCTTTATTTTTTTTCTTATAATTTGGATTTATGTATTTTCTGAGTGTTCTATTTTTTGGTCATTAATTTGACTGTTTCTTGAGGTGTGGTGTTCTGGTTCCTTTCTGATTGTCCAGTAATTTTAGTTTTCAGTTGTTATTTGTTTTTGAATAATTTCATCAATTATTTTTTGAAGTTGTTTTTTGGAGTGTTCTGATAAGTTGTTATATTTTTCCTTTTCCATGATTATTTGTTTTGGTTGTTGTTTTGTTTCAAATTCATTTTCCATTTGTTCTATATTTGAATTCTGTTTTGAAATATTTTTGGGCATAGAATTTCCTCTTCATCTTCTTCTTCATCTGAAGTAGAAAATTCTTCTCGAAAAATTACTGAATATTCTTCAGTTTCATATTCTACATTGTCCATAATTTTCCCCCAATATTTTTTATACAAATCTGGGTTTCGTTTATGTCTTGCAAGGTTTTGTTGTGGGTCTATGTTGTAATAAGCTTTGGGATCTGTGTAATTATAGAAATTCGTACCTTGGTCTCTTTGGTTCATTATATTTTTTGGAATTATTTCTCCGGGCTTTTTCTCTCTTTTTTGGTCTATTATTTTTTATCCTCTTCCACTAGGTGTCCTGTTTATTTTTTCCATGTTATTATTTTAATTTGCTTTTTAAAAAGGTTTATTTTTATTTATTGGTTCAATGAGTTTGGTTCAGCTGCTCTCCGTAACTTTCAAATGCTCCCCTCAGTTCTTCTCGTTCATTCCTCTCCCATTTATAGTCTGGTTTTTTTAGATATCGTTATCACGTGAGTTTGGAAGTGTACATTTTCCGTGTTAGTGCAGGCTGTTTGAATAGTAGTCTTGGGTTCGCTGTTTGTACTTTGCGTAGGTGTGGCTATAGTTTCATTTTCCATTTCTCGTGGATTTACAGCATGTCCTTTGTTTACGGAACTATATGCGGCTCATGGTGCAAAGTTTGTTATTTGTCCTTTCGGTATATGGGTGAAGACTATTGCTGGAAGCTCTGTTCGTAGTTCGGTAAGCTTGTATATTTTTTTGCAGTTTTCTTTTCTTTTTTAGCGATTTTAAAGAGCGTAAATGCATGCTTACTTTTTTAGTTTAAAATTGTTTTTCATTATTTTTCTGAATTTTATGTGTTGGTTATTATTTTCATTTTTTGCAGCACTTGTTGATATACAATGTTTTTGGTTTGATTTTTTGTTGCTAGTATGAATAAATTATCTGCTGAAACCACTCTAGAGCACGCAACATATAACTGTCCGTGAGAGAAACATGAGTTTGAAAGATGAACTCCACAATGTTGCAGTGTCTGTCCTTGCGATTTATTTATGGTAATTGCAAATGCTAGTAGTACAGGGAATTGTAGTCTTTTGAATGGTATAGGTTGATCAGTTGGGATCAATGGAATACGTGAAATACATACTGATTCTCCTGCTCCTTTTCCTGTTATAATTATAGCTTCTATTACATTTGGCATGAGGTTTTTAACACAGAGCCTGGTCCCATTACATAGGTTTGGGGGGTTTAAATTTCTAAGTAGAATAATTGGTGTTCTTTCTTTCAGTAATAGCTGGTGAGAAGGCATTCCTGGCAGTTCTAGTGAATTTAAAAATTCTGTTGGAAAATTTACAGCATCATCTTTATCCACTACTGTATCAATGGATTTGTATACAGTAGGTTGGTCTGGTAACATGTCTAGACTTTCCTGATTTATAATGTTAACATCATCATTCCTTGCTGCCAAGATTGCTCTTTCTGTGAGCCATTTATGATGATGATAATTTTCATTAATGTTATTATATATGGCATTTATAAGTTCAAATGTAGATGTTACCATGGTACAGAAATGATCAGGAAATTCAATATTGTTTTCTTCATTTTTTGTAACTTTTCCATCACCTGTATTAAGCAGGAAGTTAATAAACATTTGAGTGTTTGTATTTTGCCTTATTCTCATGTTTTGTGATAATGTAATTATTTGAACACTTTTCCATAAATAGGATTGGTTGATACATGTGTTGATTTTATCTGCTGCTGTAGATTTTGGTATTACTGGGAGTGTTTGTCTGAATTCTCCACAAAGAAGTAGGAGAAGTCCACCCATATTTTTTCATTTTCTCTAATGTCTTTTAGAGTCATGTGTAATGCTTCAATTGATTTTTATGTGCCATGGTACATTCATCCCATACAATAATTTTTGCTTCTTTAAGTACTTTTGCACGGGCACTACCTTTTGTTATATTACATGTTGGATTTTCCTGTTTAGCTATGTCAATTGGTATTTGGAGTGCAGAATGAGCAGTTCTTCTACCTTCCATTAATGTTGCTGCTATCCCTGAGGATGCTATGGCTAATGCAACATTTCCTTGTGATCGTATTTCTGCTAGAATTAGGTTTGTGAGGAAGTTTTTCCCTGTTGCTCCAGAAGGTTGTAGGAATATTATTCCTTAATCTTCTGTTGTTAGTTGTGTCATTATTTGGTCATAGGCAGATTTCTGTTCATCATTAAGCAGTGGTTTGTTTTGATTTATGAATTATTTTAATCTTTCAATGTCATAGTTTGTCTCACTTATATAGTCTGCATTTAATGCATCTCCTTCATGGCATGTTGGTGCTGGTAAGCCAACTGCTTCAAGTGTTTTGTTTGCCATGCGTATGCATTAGTCTTCAATTTCTATTAAGGCCATGTTGTATATGTCTGCTCCATACTCAATGTTTAAGGTGGGATTTTCTTTTCTGGCTTTGATTAGCTTATCCTCACTTAGTGGGTTTTTAAACACTTCCCACAAATGTAGTGAGTTTGATGGGCTACATGAAGTGATTATTATTGCTATTAAGGATCTCATTTGGTGTGGCATAGAAAACATTGCTGTTTCTTCCAAAGTTTTTCCCCAATGTTGATCATCTTCTAATAATCCCATGTGTTGACAAACGTCTCTGTATGTTTGCATGATGTTTCCATCTACAGTTTTGAGTTCTTGAAAAGATGTTGGTCCAGGTATTTTTATGGAGCAGCATTCTTAGATAGAAGCATTCACTATTATTTGGATGCACAGTATACAGTCTTCCTATGGCATCACTTTGATAAATGTCATGTTCAGGTAAATAAGTGCCAGTTTTTCTTCGGCAGAACTGTTTATTACTTTTATTCCTCATGTAATATGTTGCCACTTCATTATATAGAATAGTTTTTGCAAATGGATCTTTCTGGCACAATTTTAAAAAGGCAGTTAAAGTTGTTTCCTGATGATTCTCTGTGACACTTGTGGCTGATTCAAGAGTAAAATATACTCTTTGGCCATTTTCTAGGTGTACACTTAGATGAAGGACTGCTGGATGTCTATCATGTATGTTAAACCCTAGAATGCGCCAGAAACCCTCCACATTGGTACTGTATAATCTCATCGTTTTTGTTCATGTTTCTAATATCATAAATGGCCATGTTGCTGCCTTTGTTTATATACTTGCACACATACCTTATTGATTTAACACTGTTACAATATTCAACATTAATGTGTGCGTTGAATTTTTTTGAAAGTAGTGGGCAGTATGGGACTATCCAGGTGTTGTCAATTACTATTTCTCCTTGTGTTTTCATTTTTAATTTCATTGTGCATCCTCCATCCTCCACAGAACGTCTTCTGTATTGTGGGTAGCCATTTTCTGATGTTTGTGTTTCTTTTACCCATGCTCTGGGGTATCTTTTGGTGCAGCTTTTATCTTTCATGCATGGTGGTTGTGGGTTAAGAAGGCCACAGGGACCATGAACCATGTTTTTTCTTTACAATGGCATGTAGTTCCATGTCTTTGTTTTCATTGGGTATTTCAACAGATATTATATTATCAATTTCAGTGGGATGTATTTTGTTTTATAGCCAGATTAAGTTGTGAGCATGTGGCAGCCCACGTTTCTGCCATTCAGTCGTAAACATCCAGCAATTACATTCACCAAATATTTGATTTTTTGTGATAAGATTAATTAATTGTGTTTGTTTTAGTCTAAATAGTCTGGCAATTAAGTCATGTCGGTCATTAGATGTTTCATCATTTCTAAGGTGATTTTTTATCTCAGGCCATGTTGGGTTACATGTGAATGTTATAAATAAGTCTGGTCTTCCATGTTTCCTAACATACGTCATAGCATCCTGAGTATATTCATGCATATGCCTTGGGCTTCCTGTATATGTGGCTGGTAGGATGAGCAGTTTTCCAATGTTTGCAAGATTTCCATCTTGTGCCACAGCATCTTTTAAATGTATATATTGTTCTGCTCTGAGTGATTTTTGATTTGTTCTAATGTAAAGTAGTCTTTCACTCTCTATTTTAGCATACATATCCACAATGAACTGGTTTAAAAGTTTTCTGGATTATGTGGTTTTGTTCTTCATTTCTAACCATTAGAATGTAGGAGTAGTAATCCAACAGTTTCTTTACCTGTTTTTGGATCAATGCGTTTCAAATTAAAATGATAACCATCTTCACCATTTGGGAAAAGTATGGGATACTGAAGAGCATCATAGGAACGATGTGTTTCTGAGATGCGTTGTAGTTTTTTGTCATGTCGTTTAAGTACAATATCTCTGGGGAGGAAAGTGTCCCCTGAAATGAGTGCTGCTACTTCATTTGTTTCTGGAGCATTATATCTCTGTATATGCTCTCCTGTTGGAGTTTTGTCTGCAGCTATAACAATTTGGTATTCATTGTTTGGCATGTTTTGCATGGCATTTTTGAAAGTGAGGATGAGATTATTGTGTTCATGTAACATTCTTTGTATTTTTAACACAATATGTTGTTTTGTTCCTTCAATGTATGTATATCGTTGTGCTGTTTCTTTTTCCTCATCTTCCATGAAGTAAATTTGCAGGAACTTTGGTTCTTCTTCTGGTAGTGGTAACAGTGAACCAATATTGTGGTAAATTTGTCCTTGAATGGTGAATGTTGGATTGAATCATTTGTATTGTATAATGACTGTGGCACCAAATGATGTCATTTGAAAACAGGAGTTGTATTTTCGAATATTCTTTAAGAAATGTTTAGAATCTGGTGTTACTCCACTGGTATATTCTATCAGTTGTTGTGGTGGCAATTGCTGCTGAATTCTAATTTTACCATCTTTACAACATAGTGATTTGGTTTTAGTTTTAAATTTTCTGGCTTGGCAGAATTGGCAAATTGTGTCTAGATTACCAATCTGTAATTTGGCATGTTCTAAATAATTAGTTTCTGGATCATAGGAGAAGGCAGCCATTTGTAAGGTTAATTTCTTAGCTTTACTTCTCTCTTTTCGTATTGCTCTTGTCTTTTTATTCTGTTGTAATCACATATCATGTCTCTTAGTGCTTTCATTTGCCCTTGATGTACTATCAATTTCTCTACGTTCTCTTAACATGGTGTCACGTTCCTGTGAACATCTCTATTCTTTTTTTCCTGCATATTTTCTTTTACGTTTATGAATTTGTTCTTCCCTTTCTTGTGTTGTTTGTTGTGTTTTGTGTAGTTTTCTTTTCAATGTTTGCCGTATTCTTTGCCCTATATTTACATGTTTCTTTTTTTAGGCAATTTAAGAATTATTTTATTCTCATTTATGTTATGGACTTTATTTTCCAAAACTTGTTCAGTCAGGAGTTGCTTCTTGTAACATTCAAATTTGTTTTAATCTGTTTGTCAGGGAATTTTTTTCAGCGAAAATATTTGTGAAATTGTTATTATAAGTATTATTTTTGTGTTTGGTAATTTGTCTTGGGTGCAATTTAACAAAGCAGTGACGGTTAATTTTCCTCCAAACGTTCTGTAATCATTAATGGAGTCTGCTCCGTAATTTCCACAGCTGTTTTTTTTGTCTTAAATGTATTTTGTTTTAGGATTTTTTCAATAAATGTAAGATATAATTCAGTTTATGTGCTCAAATATTAATTTGAGTATGCTTCGTAAAAAAATTTGTGGCACAATTTAACAGAGCAGTGATGGTTAATTCTCCTCAAAATGCTCCGTAATCATTCCTGGAGTCTGCTCCATAATTTCCACAGCCGTTATTTTGCCTTAAATGTATTTTGTTTTAGGATCTTTTCAATAAATGTAAGATATAATTCAGTTTATGTGCTCAAATAGTAAATTCAGTATGGTTGGCAATTTTTTTTGTTGCGCAATATAACAGAGCAGAAACAGTTTCTTCTCCTCTAAACGCTCCGTAATTTTATAAGGCACTATTTAGCACAATGCTAACACTAATTTCTTCCCTTAAATGTGTTATGTGTAGAAATTTCAATAATGTGCTAAATTATTACATAGACTATTGTCTGTAAATGTTTTGGGGTGCAATATCACATAACCATGACGGTTATTTCTCCTCCAAACTGTGTTGGGTTTCTGATACGAAGCCTTTCATGGGTTTTTTTTGTGCTTCTTCAAACGTGTGATGCATTCGCACTGTTTAATGTGATTGGCTGCATGTGTATAATCGCATCGGATGCTGGGATTTGTAGTGTAATTTGTTCTTTCATCTTTAGTCTTGTGGTTGTGTCTTTAATAATTTTAAAATTTTAATTACGTTACGTATGCGTAGTATATGTATTACATGATTTAGTGAGAAGAATCATACTATTATGTATCGTGTTTTCATACATTTAAAGGTTTATAGTGCTGCGGCGAATAAAATTTTTAAGTTTATGACAGTTTATCCTCCATTGTAAGCGTTTGCGCCGTTGAGATATGTTAGCTCAGCTTGGTATAGCTGTGCAGGACTCTGGGGCTTGTAGTTTTAGGTTTCTCTTTTCCGTTTCTGCACGGTTTTTTTCTCTGTGGCTCGATTGTGATTGGGTGCAGTGCATCTCCCCACGTTCTTTTTACTCACACCTCACAGCCTGATTGGCTGTGGAGCGGCGAAGCGCAAGGAATGATGGTCAGTGAAGTATTTTCCTTTTGTTTGCATTTGTGGATCTCCTGCCCCACTTGCGCATTTCTCCAACCCCCAGTAATCTCCGTACCCAGTTTGAGCGAGTGCATGAATGCTTGGTACAGGACACTATGGCCAGGTGCGGGATCCTTTGTCAAATCACAACGGTTAATGCACAGATTTATAGGTATAGATAGGAAGGTCTTACATCATAAGCAAAAAGCATTGTGCTGTTACAGGATTGGATATCTTGGGGTGTACATGTGAACAACCTCCATGCTTGCAGTAGATAGGAGTGGGTGCCAGGGGCTTTCCAAGAAGCACAGGAACGGGGCATATACTGAAACTGGATAGGCTATTTTCAACTGAGGGGCCATGCTCTTGTGAGCATGGGTGCACCGGAAAATGTATGCTATTTGGGGCAAGAGGCAGCTGCTGCCAGGCAGAAGTGATGCCCTGAAAGTGGGGCAGACCATCATTTATAGCAAGGTCGAAACTGTTGCCATGGCACAGTTAGTCAAGGGTGACAAGGGTAAAGTTTATGGGATCTCTGTATATGCCCTTCTGCCAGACTTTCCCCGGGATCCAGGTTTTTCCGTGGGTCCAAAGTCTTTGGGAAGGTTCACTACGCATAAGCAGCACAATTGAGGGTTTACTGCTGGCAAGAAGGGTTTTGGATTTCTCTAGCCTGGATTATTGCACCATGTCATGAGCAAAAAGAGAGATGCACACAATTTCTGTGGCAACAAGGCTTTGGCTGAGCCGGAAGAGAAGGGAGCAGTAGGGGCAGGCTGCAAAGTTTGATGCTTTCCGTGGTTCTAGACACAGAGTCCTGATAAGATGCTATGATCATATCGTGTACCATAGAATAAAAGGATGATTGAGTCTCTGGGAATAAAGAAAAGGAGTGCAATGCACTTTTCTCCCTAGTTGCCACCTACCAATTCAGCACAAAACCAAGAAACCAACCTGAACACAAGAAAATTGGGGGCATCAGTGTAACAAGAAGTGATTACTGCTTGGAAGAAAGGACATGGATTCAGAGTTACACTGTCAGAGTCTGGGGTGTGGATGGATGTCAGGTAACACAAACACCAGGATATCCAGGACAACCAGGTAACAGACAGAATGGAGGGGTGGGGGCAAAGAGGGAGGGGGGATTGAGAAAGAGAACATTCTTACAAAGTACTTTAAACTATCGATGTTGCAGTGGGAACACAAATAAGATATGATGCAGCCTTGCAGATGAAAGAAAAGGTTTGGATTATATGGATACTCTTCATACAGTTTCTATATATTTGTTTTATTCATTTCACCAAACAAAGAAAGCAAACTCCAAATAACGTCTGGAGAGCCTTTCCTGTCTAAAAATACAGTACTTGAAATTTCTAGCTCTTCTGTACTCTTTGCATGTATGTCACACTACTATCAAATCAACTGTAATCTTCAGTGGTTACACAAATGCAATGATATCGCCTGTCCCATGTCCCCTATGTATTTTATGCAATTAGCACAACATTTAGAAGCATACCTGGTAACTGTCAGAATACATCAAGTTTGTATAGTTGTAGGTATCCTGATTTCAGGAACTGATGAGCCTAACCTTAATATTACTCACTAGTGACCAACTACTCCAGGATGGGCCATTCACCAATGCAACCTCTGCAGAATCATGTAATGTGTCAAAGCAATACAAAACTTTGTTCCTTCAAGGGAGAGTTTTGCATATCCAGATATGATCTAGGGCTGTGTTCTGGTCTCTTGAGGGAAAAAAGAGATGTAATTTAAGGGGATGGGGTATTCATTGAACTCTCTTGTAATAGAACATGACTGAACTGGCCAAGTTAATACTGAATTTATTACTCTAGAGATTAATCGATTGAATAAGATTTATGAACAAGAGGAGAGCAAACACAAATATGCATATACTATAAGATACCTTATAAATACACTCATGCTAAAGAAAGATAATCTTCTAATTCAGAATTTAAATATACACCATGTGCCTGCTGAAATGGGATTTTGGGATTTAAACCCACTCTATGTTTTTTGCAACAACAAACATGGGACTAGAAAGCAGAGAGGAAATCTCTCATAAACAACACATAGGAGAGAATATTTTGTCATTTTGGACTCCCCTCTCCCATTCATCTCCATGGACCTTTCTGCACTCTTCTCTCTATAATGCTGGAGACCTTTTCAACCTTTTCACGCCGTGGTCATAAATACTGCTGTAAAATACACCCACAGCAGTCATAAATGCATCTACAACAGCCACACCCCCTCAGACCACACCCCCTCAGACAGCTGAATGGGCTGGAATGGTTGTTCCCCTCACCACAAATACTGCTGTAAAATGCACCCATAGCTGTCATAAATGCATCTACAACAGCCATGGATGCGTTTTACAGCAGCATTTACGGCAGCTGTGGGCACATTTACGACAGCTGTGTGTGCATTTACAGCTGACGTAAATGCATCTGCTTCTGCTTTTGGTGGCAGTGGAGATGTGGGCTACATGAAATGGTGCCATGGGCTGGGGCCAGCCTGTGGGCAGTAGGTTGCAAACCTCTGTGTTAGAGGAAGAAAGCAGGTAGACTGGGAATATTTAAGGGACAATCTCTCTCTCTCTCTCTGAACTCTGGATATACAATATCTAAAGCTCCTCCTGACCTCCATGTGTTATACTCCCAGATTAAGGAAGATCTGGAGCCAATTGAGAGTTGGTAAAGATGTCCCTCCTTTTTTTAATTAAGGAAAGTTTGGAGGAATTTGTGGCAATGCAATTCCAGTCTTCTTTCTGCCCTGGCAGCAACCCAATGAGACTGAAGAAAGGTTGAAGTGAAAGGTTTGATGCACTCCACCTTAATCCTACAATTTTGCTCTTAAATATATAGACAGATCCATCCTAGTGACAGAAGTAGGAAGCAGTAATTTAAAATAGGGGAATACTTAGACAAGGAAATAATTCACATTTAGGACCGCTTGTGGTGCAATTCAGTGCAGGCTATTTCTTGGTGATCTCACAAAATATGAGCAATCACAATACAGTACAATGCCAAACCATATCCAAGCTGGACTTTTTTGGCCCAGCAGTGAGGCTACTCTTTGGGGGAAGGGAGAGAACTGGAGTGATTCTCACTGTTCAGTCGCACAGTCGATTCCGACCCTTTGCGACCCTATGGACCATCGTTCTCCAGGCGCCTCTGTCCTCCACCATCCCCCTCAGTCCTCCCAATTCTGTGCCCATTGTGTCTACAATACCATCTATCCATCTCATTCTTGGCCTCCCCCTTCTTCTTTTGCCCTCCCACCTTTCTCAAGTGAATCCTCCCTTCTCATTTGATGCCCAAAGTACTTTAGCCTCATCTTTACTATTTGACCTTCCAATGAGCAGTCAGTGTTGATTTCTTCTAAGATTGACCTGTTTGTTCTCCTCGCTGTCCAGGGTCAAAACTCTCCTCCAACACCACATTTCAAAGGCATCTATTCTTCTGCGTTCAGCTTTCCTAATTGTCCAGCTCTCACATCCGTACATTACCACTGGGAATACCATTGCTTTGACTATTCTAATTTTTGTTTTCAAGGTGATGTCTCTGCTTTTCACTATGTTCCCCAGGTTTCTCATAGCTTGTCTCCCAAGAATCAGTCGCCTTTTTATTTCATGGCTGCAATCCCCATCTGCAGTGATCTTAGATCCTAAGAATGTAAAATCTGTCACTGCTTCTACTTCTTCCCCATCTATTTTCCATGAACTGATCGGGCCTGTTGCCATTATCTTGGTTTTCTTGATATTGAGTCTCAAGCCAGCTTTTGCACTCTCTTCCTTCAATCCAATCAAGAGATTCTTTAGGTCTTCTTCACTTTCTGCCATTAGGGTGGTGTCGTCTGCATATCTCAGATTGTTGATGTTTCTCCCAGCAATTTTAATCCCATATTGTGATTCCTCCATCCCTGCACTGCGCATTATGTGCTCTGTGTATAAGTTGAATAAGCAGGGTGACAAAATGCAGCCTTGTCTTACTCCTTTTCCTATTCCAAACCACTCTGTCATTCCGTGTTCTGTCCTAACTGTTGCTTCTTGGTTCATGTACAGATTTCTCGGGAGGCATATGAGGTGCTCTGGTATTCCCATCTCTTTAATTACTTGCCACATCTTGTTGTGATCCACACAATCAAATGCCTTAGTGTAGTCAATAAAGCAAAAGTAAACTTGTTTCTGGTATTCCTTTGTTTTCTCCATGATCCAACGTATGTTGGCAATGTGGTCTCTAGTCCCCCTGCCTCTTCTGAAACCAGCCTGCACCTCTGGTAATTCTCTTTCCACATGCTGCTGAAGTCTATCCTGTATTATCTTGAGCATCACCTTGCTGGCGTGTGGGATGAGCGCAATTGTTCGATAATTTGAGCATTCTTTGGCATTGCCCTTTTTTGGGATTGGAACATATACTGATCTTTTCCAGTCCTGTGGCCACTGTTTTGTTTTCCAAATCTGCTGGCATATTGAATGCAGTAATTTGATGCCATCATCTTTTAGAGCTTTGAAAAATTCAACTGGGATACCATCATCTCCACTAGCTTTGTTGTTTGCAGTGCTCTTTAGGGCCTTTCTGACTTCACTCTCCAGGATGTTTGGCTCAGGTTCAATTTCTTCATCATTGTGACTATCAGGAGTGTTGAGTTCCTTTTTGTAGAGTTCCTCTGTGTACTCTTTCCATCTTTTCTTAATCTCTTCTGCATCAGCTAGCTCCTTTCCGTCTTTGTCCCTTATCAAGTTCATTTTTGCTTTAAATGTTCCCTTGATTTCCCGGATTTTTTTGAAAAGGTCTCTGGTTCTGCCTCTTTTGTTGTTTTCCTCCATTTCTTTGCACTGTTCTTTTAGGTAGTTTTCCTTATCTCTCCTTGCTTTTCTTTGAAATTCTGTGTTCAAATGATTGTATTTTTTTCTTTCTCCTTTGACTTTTGCGTTCCTTCTTTCCTCTGCTATTTTAAGAGCCTCATCAGACAACCACTTTGCTTTCTTACTCTTCTTTTCTTTTGGCATGGTTTTCTTTGCTGCTTCCTGCATGATGTCCCTCATCTCTGTCCATAATTCTTCTGGCACTCTATCTATTGAGTCTAAGCCATTGAATCTGTTCATCACCTCCACCGTGTATTCTTTAGGGATGCTGTCTTGGTGATATCTGTCTGGTCTCTTTGTTTTCCCTATTTTCTTTAGTCTAAGCCTGAATTTTGCAATCAGTAGGTTGTGATCTGAGCCACAGTCTGCTCCAGGTCTTGTTTTTGCTGACTGTATGGAGGTTCTCCATCTTTGACTGCAGAGTATGTAGTCAATCTGGTTTCGGTGTTGGCCATCTGGTGATGTCCATGTGTAAAGTCGCCTCTTGTGTTGCTGGAAGAGGGTGTTTGCTATGACCAGTGCGTTCTCTTGGCAGAACTCTATCAATCTTTGCCCTGCTTCATTCTGTGTTCCAAGACTGAACTTGCCTGTTATTCCCTCCACTTTTTGATTGCCTAATTTGGCATTCCAGTCTCCTAAAATAATTTGGACATCATTTCTTGGTGTTTGTTCTATGAGGTGTTGTAAGTCCTCATAGAACTGGTCCACTGTGGCTTCATCTGCACCCGTGGTTGGTGCGTATATTTGGATCACAGTAACATTGAAGGGTTTGCCCTGAATTCTTACTGACATCAATCTGTCATTTTTGAGGTTGTATCCCATTACTACTCTTCTCACTCTTTTATTGACAATTATGGCTACTCCATGTCTTCTAAGGTCTTCCATCTCACTGAGATGGAAGGATTTCAGGGAGATCATTTCCTGCAAAGCAACCCTTTCTGGTGTAATCAGATCCAACCGTTTCTCACTGTCTGATTGCACTCCAAGTGCATTTATAATAACAAATATTTAGAAGATATCAACACACTTAATCTCCTCTACAGACTAAATAAGAAACATTTAGTTTCTCCAAGATGCAAAATGGATTTTCATAGCTGACTCTCACAATGGCTTTTGCAGGGAGCATATAAATCTCCTGTCACAACAACTTTACTATCTGTTTCTGGGATCAATCTAAATTGTTGTTTATGAGTTATAAAGACCCCTGTGGCTACCCTTGTTGTGGGCCACCTTCTTTGCCCCAGCATGTTCTGTATGGAAGGAGGAGCTTCTCACACTTCCAAAGCCAAACAATCAAGTCATCTGATAGGTGGAGCTCAGTCTAGAGGGTGTAATTGCCTCTTTCATTTCTGGAGCTTCTCCCATCTACCTTTCCTCCTAATGTTTCCATGTCTGTATAGTAAAAATGGAAGGGTACCTCATAATTGTATCATAGCTTTATTGGGGGTACTTTTTGGCATGAGGACAAACCACAAGAGGTGGGTCTCTCTTAGATAGAGCCCCCCTTTAAGGGATGGGTCAGAGTCCAGGTAGACAACCAGTTTGGGCAATGTTGCACACTTCTGTCCCTTCCCCAGTGGCACACATCCATGTGGTTGAGCCAGCACACATCCATGTACTTGAGCCAGCAGCAGCAGCTAGGGCTAAATGACAGCTGTAACTAATAAAGCTGTGTTGATTTGTTCCAAATAAAATTTAGCCTGTGATTTATTATAGTCCTCCTTTCTCCCTCTTTGACTGACCAGAGCCATTATGCTCAGACAACAAACTTCTCTGTTGCCTTATGTGAGATAGAATATGGAGATGCTGTTTACTTTATCTCTCCTCAGGGATGCTGGAGGACTCTGTTTTTGTTGTTTATCAGCACCAAGTGATGGAGAACCTTTTAGAGGCTGAGTGCCCAAACTCAACAGGCAGATGGGCAGGATGAACTCTGTGGGGGGAGCTGGGCTGGGCTGCTGGGCAGAGGTGGTGAACTCTATGTTGCAACAATGGCACACGTGCCTACAGAGAGGGCTCTGAGTTCCACCTCTGGCACACATGCCATAGGTTCACACCACTGACCTAGCTGCTCTGAGAGGTCATGAGCAGGACGAAGAACACTTGGTCCCCTCCCTACTTTGCATTTGATTTGCAGAACCAAGAAGTAGAGAAGCAAGATGCTTTATGTACTCTCTGTGTTCTGTAAAAGCCCTACCCGCAAATTCAAACTCCCCTGCCCCCCCTCCCCCAATCTGGTGCCATGGAACAGATGAGTCAAAGAATGGAGTAGGATCTTCTGTCTCAAGAGAGAACATACATGAGTTCCTCAGTCATTCCTTCCTCTGTTTCAGATGAGTAAACATGGATTTTTTTCTCCAGTGGAAGATGCATCTGTAATGAGATGCATTTTCCATTGGAGATCCATAATGAACAGTAGCAGCCAGGCAGGTGCTGCTGTTCATTATGGTTACTTAATAGGTAGCTAGGTTATTTTACTTTTGTTGGGGAAAGACTTGTGTGTGGAAACCCTGATGCTATTTTGATTAGTTTGTATCCTGATATTTTTGTATCCTGAAACTGCATATGAATTTCTATTTTTCTTCATGAAACTGAACAATAAAACCACGTTACTTCAACAACCTGCCTGATCTTTGGAGCTGTGTAAGAATAGAGTCAAGCCTACACGATACCATTTTGTTCTCAAAACTCTCCATAATATTTGCTGGGCTTTGCTTAGGTAATTGCCTAGGTAATTGCAGCCTCTTTGGGATGGACGGGCTCTCAGACCTCGTAGGTCAAAGTATCTGGGTAAAAAAGGCGCCCAGGAGGCAAGGCCTAGAGGGGCTGAAACATACCTGTCAAGTTTCCCAGATTGGCCGGGATTTCCCATATTTCTGCGCTGATTTTCTCCATTTCCTGCCCGGAGCTGCCGCTACCCCGTAATTTGGCAGCGGGGGAAAAGGAGTTACTGCGCATCCCTTCTGCGAAGGTCCTTTCTACGCAGGCATAAAAGCCTTCTACGCAAGTGTAAAAGCCTTCTACACATGCATAGAAGGCTTCTGTGCAGAAGGGGATGCGTAGAAGCCTTCTACGCATGTGTAGAATTGACCTGCGCAGAACGGTTCTGTGCAGGTCCATTGCAGGCGCACCCACCAAATAAAGACTCAGACACCGGTATTGGATTAAAGGCATTGGGCCACTTTTATTGAATAATGCCCTAGTCCGAATTATAACTTTTAATTGGTGTATCATCCAATTGTAATTCTTTAAGGCAAGCAGGCCGCAGTAGCACTGGTAAGGTTCCACCCAAAATGCTATTATGTATCAATTTGTATCAATTTGTATCAATTTGTATCAATTTGTATCAATTTGTTTGTTGTCACAAACAAATTGTTGACCGCAGTCAATATACTATCTTTTGACCCCCACCCTCTGATGTGTATCCATCTAAATATCAAGGTGATGCAGGCTGTGAAGCTCCTAGCATCACCCTATTCATAGTTCGCCCTGTTTCCTCTGTACCTATCTACGTGTTGGCCAGTCAATTGCGAACCTGCCGGATACCTATGGGTCATAAATATTTACCTTACCAGTGCTACCCGCCACACGGGGAGGCGTCCATGATGACTCACCGCCCCTCCCCAGACCGACCATTCAGTCACCAGGCCCGCTTGCCCATCCTTCAAAATAGGTCCATACCTCTCACTGCTAGGTGGACCCCATCTCCACAATACAGGCTGAAAACCTGTAACCCTATCCCCGGACGCCGAACGGCTGTACAAATTCATCCTCCATAAGGAACCAGGCTACAGCCCTGTTCGCTGACCACCAGGCACGGTCCAAACCACGGGAGTGAATGCCTCCCCTATAACAGTGTCTCGGCACAATGTCTGACCATAGCGAACGTGTGTACAGCCATGAATGGTGAATAAAAGCCAGGTCACTGCACACAAAAATTGTTAATGCTAGGCAACGAGCTGTACAGCACACTGTCCCCGAGGTGCAGGATAAGACATCAGGCGGTCCAGCATCCCCGATGGACATCAGGAATGGCAACAGTTCTCACCACCATGTGCCGCGCATACCATACCACTGCATACACACGGCTGTACGTAGCCCGAGATGGGGTCCCCACTCTGATGAAGCCACCTACTGTGCCACCCAGTGCACACAACTACGGCCCACCAGCCACACTGCCACTGGTGTGCGGATACACACAGGGTCTGTAAAAGAAGAAGAGAAGTTGAGGGCATAACAAGGCACTAAACAGCAAGGGGACGAACATATATATAAAAAGGCACAGATCCCCACCTGTCTATCCGACGTACGTCGGCCACAGGGTAACCAAATGCAGCAGCAGTAGACACTGCGCCTGTCCGAAGTAAATGTGCACCATAAGTAGTCCCGGGGATCCTCCTTTGCAAAATGCCATCCCAGTGACCCTCCGAAATCGAAATTTAGTCAGGGGAGACCCATCTCGGTGGCAGATCAACAGGCCAGGCATGAACCATACACTGCCAGGAAAACATGTAAGGCACCAACTGGACAGATATCAGCAAGCGAGCATAGCAGAAGCGTCACGCTACTGCCCTGTCCTTGCTGATCCACCTTAGAGGAACGAATCCTCCACTGAGCACACTCCTGAGTGAGCAACACATCTTCCAGTTCCAGTGCCAGACATGACGCGTCCCCTTGTGAAAGCAGGACCAGCTCACTCATTCGCAAAGCTCCAAGGAAAGCCACTATGGTAGCTGCATGAAACAGAAACTCCTCATAGGTCTCGTAACCCAGGCTGCGCCATCCCCTGGTCAGGAGGGCTAATTGATAGGAAGACACAGGCTGGCGTGTGTCGGGGGCAGCCCCGCTCACGTGCCCAACCGTCCAATACCTAGTGAATATAGACGTCGCCCACACCAACAATAAAACCTCACACTTCAGCCACGGACATCAAGGCCGAAAGCCTAGGCCAAACTTGGGGGAGCTGCCTCTCCCCAGAAAACTCCAAACTGGAGGAACTCGCGCTGGCATGCTTTACGCGTGCATGGCGTCAAAGACCTGCCGACTGTCCGGTTCACTTCTCCACGCCAAAAGTGCACATCTCATCTGGAAGTGGATCGGGGAGTTCCTCCGTGTATGGAGCCAAGGCACGGAACCAAGAGATCTACAGGTGGGAGACAGCATCAGATATATCACTGTCAATGCCTGGCACATGTCCAGCCCTGAATAGCAAGTTAATGCACAAGGGCCTGAGAACAAATTGCCAAACCAAGGGCATGACTCTGTGAATTTAGGGTGTGTGAGCGTTAACAAAATGCACTGTGGCAGCATTGTCACACCAAAATGAACTACGGAAATAGTCCACTTATCCACCCAGCGCATGAGCGCACCTGAGATGGGAAAAAAATTCAAGGACCTGAGATCGCGGAGGTGACTCGTGCCCTGCTATCTCTGGGGCCACCTCCAACAAGCCCATCGACCATTAACTTAGGTTCCACCAAAATGAACTACGGAAATAGTCCACTTATTTACCCAGAGGATGAGCGCACCTGAGATGGGGAAAAATTCAAGGACGTGAGATCGCGGAGGCGACTTGTGGCCTGCTATCCCTGGGGCCACCTCCAACAGGCCCATCGACCATCAAATTAGGTCCCCGTCCAAGGGAACCAAAGGCGTCCAACCAGACTCGTAATTAAGGAGTGGCCATATGCCCGGCCCTGCAAAGGAGACGCCCTTCCAGCCCTGTAGGAACCTGAGCCAAACCGGTAGGTCGGCCCGCAAACCCCTCATAGTCAGACCCTATGGTGAGTTGTAAAGACCCCACTATGGCTGCACAAAGTCGCCTGGGAAAGGGCCACCCGGTGTTACCCCCTACAGGCCAAGTCGGGGTGGCCATGTAGCACTTGCAACTTACGGAGAAACACCTTACGTCGTGCACTTTACGAATATAGGATCCTAGCTCCGTGTCCCCTTATCCATGGGTAAACTGGAAGTCTGGGCCACGATGACACAATCTACACCTAAAAAGTGAGGGCACTGGCTGTGCCCCCTGTTGTTTTAGGCACCCTGATGCCCCAGAACGTGTTGAGCAAATACCCACATGTGCCCGCAGGCCAGTCACCCCCTAACAAATTGTCAGGAAAGTGAGTCATTGACTGGGACCCCAAACCTTGAGTGAAAGCCCAGTAAAGGAAGGTGCTGAAATGCTCGAGAGCCGATACAGGAATCAGGACAGGCTAGGGCATGGCTCAACTCACTGAAAGCCAGCCCTGGGAACAAAAGCCTGAAGGCTCAAGGTTATCGGAGGGGGCACTGGGAGCAACTGGGACGCGAATTTGATGTTGCATTCGCCAGCAGCGCCCCACGACCGCATGAGCGGGCCATCTGCACAGCCTGGTCGAAGGAGCACACCTGGCCCGGCAAAGGTCACCCGGTATAGGGCCGCCAAGCCAGGGCCCCGCAGGTAGGAGAAATGGTGAATGAACTAAATTCCCAAGAGTGTTCTTAGGCACTAAGCCAAGAGGGGAGACTATTAGATTTGAGTATGGGGAGATCAAACGGATCAGCAACCCTGCCCTCCAGCAATACTCCATCCACCTGCTGTGGAGAAATGACCTCCCTATCCCTGAATAACTGTAAATTGGGGGCATCCTGGGATGCACTAACACCCCCGAAGGGTTGCAGAAACCAAACGTAAAAACCCTCCAAGGTAAACTGCATCATCCTCCCCAGGATAAACACGGAGGCACCCTCTGAGCACAGCTGGATCAATTGGTGAATGGGCCTTTGAACTTGTAGTGGCCTCAAAGGGAACTCTAGCCAATCCCTGGTAACCCTTGCCCCCACCTCGGGGTATGCCTGCCCACGGGCTCGCAGAGGCAGCGTGTCGCCCGGCACAGAAAGAGAACCCCTGCTCAAACTAACATCGCCCAGTGCACACAACTACGGCCCACCAGCCACACTGCCACTGGTGTGTGGATACACACAGGGTCTGTAAAAGAAGAAGAGAAGTTGAGGGCATAACAAGGCACTAAACAGCAAGGGGACGAACATATATATAAAAAGACACAGATCCCCACCTGTCTATCCGACGTACGTCGGCCACAGGGTAACCAAATGCAGCAGCAGTAGACACTGCGCCTGTCCGAAGTAAATGTGCACCATAAGTAGCCCCGGGGATCCCCCTTTGCAAAGTGCCATCCCAGTGACCCGAATTGAAATTTAGTCAGGGGAGACCCATCTCGGTGGCAGATCAACAGGCCAGGCATGAACCATACACTTGCATTCTCCGGTAGCGGAATAATCCCAACACATTGGTAGGATGGGACCCCCTGCCCTTCCCGCCGGCAGTGAACCTGCGTAGTGGTGTACCTTTGCACTGCGGAACCACAGTGGTACCATTCACCTGGTACCGGGCGCGTAGGGGTCATGTACAGCAGCAACAATCGCTGACGGGTCATATCCCATTTCGCCTCAGGGTGAAGGGCAAGTCTCATAGTAAATTCCCCACCATAGGCTAGGCCTGACGGACCCAGTAAATTAGCAACTGCCCGTTGGATGATGTCCAAACACTGAACCATCGGAATATCCAAATCAGGATGAGCCCTGAGTTGCACAGCCATATATGTATGAATAAGCTGGCGGCCAATTAACCCACATGCGGGGAGAGTTTATGACAATGGGACAATTGTCTATCCGTGTCGTCCTGTCCCCCCTACTCCCACTTAGTCAGATCACGATTCGGGAGACTGAAACATCTGCTCACACCCCACACCATATCTTATACCCGGTGGCCAGTGACGAGTGGCCACCCGAAGGAAGGTAATAGTTGGCCACTGGGTGAAAGCCAGGCGGTTGAAGGGTACTGGGTGGAATATCGGCCAGCTAATGCAGCCTGGTGAAGCCCAGGCCACCGCACCCATTAACAACCAGTGACAATGTGGATAATGTGCTAACTTGACCACTATACTCACTAGGAGCACTCCCTCGGGCCGCCCCCACCGGGGGTTCCGGCCTCGAAGGAGCGTTGGAGCCAGCAACAAAAATCAAGCTCAGGATCAACGGGACTCCAAGCCAGGTCACTCCGGGAACCGGCGGGATGACCTGCTATGTGGGCGGCGCCCCACCCTATGAACGCACAGGTGCCTGAGGCAGCTCAACCCGGCCCAAGGCCCACCGAAATGCCTGCAAAGGTAAATGATTAGGGTCCCAAAGGTAGCCCGGCCCCAAGTGTCCTGAGGGTCGGGAAATCCCTAACGATGCTTTGAGGGCCAGAATGCGGGCCAGAAACATATCCACCACTCCCAGCCCACCAACAAGGTGAGCGGTATGTCGACAGGAAATTCACATTGGCGCTTCAAGGGCCGCAACGCGGGCCAGTAGCATGTCCACCACTTCCGGCCCACCGGAATAAGGTGGGCCGTATACATTAGGTGGGCCAGCGGGGGAACTGTGGTCAGCAGGTACAAATCCACAACCACGGAATAGGTGCCACTATGGGGTGTGGTCCCGCACCCCGTCCGCCCAAGCCACCCTGCCCCGCATTAGGCCAGCAGAACTAGAGTCGCTGCCAACCCCCTTTCTGCAGCCGCCCGAGCCCTCCGGCCCGAGGGGCCACTAGAAGTGGCAGGGGGAGGGGGGATAATGCTGCCGCGGGCCCACGGCAGCCTTCTTCTTTGGGGCCATGGCCGCCCCCATGCAGGTCCCATAGGGACAACAAAAGATCACCGGAGCAGTTTCCCCTAGCAACCCAAGCACTAGGTTAGTGATCGGAGGAAAGATATCCTCCAATCCAGTAATATCTTTCTCTTTTCTCAGGTAAGAAAAGACCAACAGCGTCGGAGCGAACTTCTCCGCTCCGTTGCTGTTCTAAAATGGCAGCAAAGCTGCCTCGTGGCCACCCCTTTTATAGAGGGGTGGCCACGCCGCCTAACTATCCCGGATGTCTTCATCCGGGATAGGTGGGGGCCCGCAAAGAGCACGGTGGCCATTTTGGTGCCACGCTTGCATTCTACACATGCATAAAAGCCTTCTACACATGCGTAAAAGCCTTCTATGCATGCGTAGAAGCGACCTGCGCAGAAACGTTCTGCACTTCTATGCATGTGTAGAAGGCTTTTATGCATGCATAGAACGGACCTGCGCAGAAACGTTCAGCACAGGTCTCGTAATCTCCGGAGCTGTGCTTGACATGTATGGGCTGAAAGCTTCTCCTTGTTCCTTCACTCCTTTGTGGTGCTTTTTGACTAAAACAATGACATCACTACTCTCTTTCATATGATTCACTGTGGTGGCTTAGTGGTTAATACACTGAACTTGATGACTGGAAGGTCAGCAGGTCAGCAGGTTGAGACCTGAATGCTGCACGACAGAGTGAGTACTAGTCTCTGTCCCAGCTCCTGCCAACCTAGCAGTACAAAAGCAAGAAATTGCAAGCAGATAAATAGGTACCACTTCGGTGTGAAGCTAAACAGTGTTCCATGCACTCCGGTGTCTAGCAGTGTCTGCAATATGTCCACGGAAATGTCTGCAAACACAGACAGCTGTAAACAGAGATCAGCACTGAACCCTAAAGTCAGATACAACTGGTTTTCGAGCAAGAGCAACCTTTACCTTCTTTTAGTGCAAAACATCAAATCCAATTTGCAGCATTTCTACTCATTTTAACATTATTATCCAACGCTTTAAAAATCTTTACTCCAGGTTAAACCTGTACTTTTTGATGCTGTGCTTTTGTTTCATTGTGGATTTCTTTGATTATTTATTTGGTATTTGTGTTTATATGCATTATTATATTCCTATGATTGTATTTGTATTGATTGTTGTAGGGGATTATGAAATTAATTTTGTTTATTAGAATATATATGTCTATTATATAATTCATTTTGTAATTTATTGTACTGTATTATTATATTGTCATAGGGTATTTCTGTATTTTGCATCTCATTATTGTTTTTACATGTCTTCGAATCGTCCATTGGATTGAGGGAAGCGGGATATAAAAAAAATTGTTGTTGTTGTTGTTGTTGTTGTTGTTGTTGTTGTTGTTGTTGTTGTTGTTGTTGTTGTTGTTGTTGTTGTTGTTGTTGTTGTTGTTGTTGTTGTTGTTACTTTTTGATGTCTATTTAAATATTTGAAGTCCATTATCAACATGCTACTCTTCTTCCCTGGCTCAACCACCTTCTCGGTGATGTTCACATCAACACTCAGACTGAAGTTTCACTAGCAAGAATTACAGTAAAACACAGAAGGAGAAAATCTGTTTTTTCTAGGGGTGGGGGAGCAAAAAGACATTTGGCTTACAGAAAATCCATTCGGATATGTGTTATTTAATTTCCTGCAGATGTATTTATTGGTTTGGGATAATAGACCATACGCAGCAGAAGCTTTATATCTGTCCTTTCTCAGAAATGCCTAGAGATCTACGGGATGGAAATATGAAACTTTCACATTCTATATAAAAATTGAAATAGGCTTTCATTTTTACAGCCATGAAAAGCAATGGGTAGATGGAAAGGTAGCTAAAAATGCCCAAGGCAGCAACAGTTGCTTAACGAGGATGCGCTGAATGGAATTAAAATATAGACTAATAAAGATAAAATTTAAATGCAGTGTTAGCAACAGTAGTATTATTTCAACAGCACTTTTGATCATTAAGGTGAGTTTATTGGAGGAGATGGGGGGGGAGAGACAGCTCACGGTGTCTCAAACTATCTCATGGTGTCTCAGACTATCTCATGGTATCCCAAGCCAGTGAGCCAGCATAATCAAATCAGTCAAGTGGATAGTACCTGTAAAACAAAGTATATGCCAGGTATGTCTGTGTCTCAGCTGCATATCAATATTTGAGCAATGTTAAGGGCACAACTACATTAAAGAGATGGAACTTTTGAGGGCTACTTAATTCTTGGATTATTAAAACATGTCATTTGTTCCTCCTTGCCTTTAGAGAGATGTAACTGCAAAACATCATCAATACACTCATGATGTTTGTAACAGAATATTTGAAAAATGCCTGAGAAGGTCAGCTGGAAAGAACTACAGAGCATGTGGACCATTTCCCACAAGTTAATAAGAAGTCATTCAGAAAGTTAATTCCATAGTCTTTGTGAAAGTCGACTCAAATGGTCTGCATTTTGTTGAACTCTATTTTTCTGCAAAAAAATTAGCAAAGCCCCCTAATTCCTAGCTCTCTGCCAGAGATATATTAATTAGACTATGTTTTAGACTGAAGAGAGAGAAAAGAATGTTCAAATATAGGCATTTCTTCTTCATATGTTCAGGGCTCATTTGGTCTCTTTGGAACAGTTGGTAGAATTCTGTGACTCCAGGGGATGTTTTTCTTCTTCTTGTGCCATATCTGTTTCCGAATATTGACTATCCTCATGACAATCAGTCATGAAGATTGTCCTGGGGACAATACAATGCTCTTCCATTGGCCTTCTACATTGCAGTGTGACATCCATACCACCGATCCAGTTCAGCGAATCACTTTCTGGACCTGAGCCCTTTGGGCACACAAAGTCTTCATTGGTCCCCGGCCAGTATAGATGAAGCTGCTGTCCTCCATCAAGAGGGATTCAAGTGGGATTTAATCCATGTGGGGACCATTACCCTTCCCTGTGGACTTCACCACCCAAGGCCGTTAGTCCTCTGGGTTGTCAGGTTAGTTAACCACCACATGATGATCGGCGTTGAGTCACTGGCAGTGTGGTCTACTCTATTTCCATAGAAGGATAACCTGGCCAGACTGGCGGTTGTTTTTAAGCATCCAAAATTAGTTGCTCTTTGCTCAGTTGTCTTTCTTGCTAACTGCCTTTGTTGCTTTACTTTACTGTAAAGGCATTTTTCAGCCGATGTGTCCCCCCCTAACTTTTATATTGCTTATTTTTGTTCTTTATACCAATGCTTGTGATTGGTGAGGTGTTTACAAGACTTCAAGTCATCACTACATTTCCAGATAATCATGGGGAGACAGAATTACAACACTTAACAACACTTTCACAAGCAGCTATAGGAGGTAGCTTACCCGTGTGATGAGTCTATGGCATTTGGCACTGAATAAGCCTTCACGAACAAGCTTCTCCACTCACAGAAATCCTCTTACGCAAGTAGTGACTTCCGTACATTTCTGACTTGACAATTTGAAATTCGAGTCTTCATTTCACATTAGCAGCAACATTTATTATATAAGAAAGATGCTTGTTAACAGCGATCTTAAAAAATATGCCAGGAACAATCCTCTCTCTGGCAAAATGATACTCTCACATACTGAAAACTGCCGTTAGCACAGCAACATTCGGCATGTACAGCTTCAAGGCTTATTAGAATTCCAGTGAACAAGCTTCTACAATTATGATTTGATTTTAATTAGTTTAGATATTACCAGAATGGGCCCCAGCAGTCTTTAAATGTCACTGAGTTTCCCAGACTGCCAAGGGAGGGAGGGTATCAGCTATCTTAACTTGCTGAGTCCAAAGGGCCTCAGGGAAAATGAGCAAAAAGCCAAGGAATATAAAAAATTCCATCATACTGTGGTCACCCACACTAATCAGCTCTGGTCCTGCTCAGTGTCTCTTTGACTTACAATACCAAAACCCTTTATAAATGGAGTACATTTTAATAATTTCCTGAAATTACCCACTAAGGGCACATATAACATTTAAGACATTGTCTATCCATCCAAATGCATAGCACAATTTGTATGCCATGCGATGTTTCTTTGTAGAGCGTTTTGATTTTCTCCCAAAGAGTTCTATAACCCACATGATAGCTCCCCATGATAGACACAGTGTCTCAAACCATTTGGCCAGGCAGTAGGCAGGCAATAAAGAAGGTGACAAGCTAACTCTGGTATGATGGCCTCAGTACACGCAGAAAGGTCTCCTGGTTGAAGATGGCTTTCCTTTGGAAGTTACATAAGAACAGCCTTGCTGGAACAGGCCACAGCCCATCCAGTCCAGCATTCTGTCTCACACAGTGGCTCACCATTTCCTTCAGGGTATTCCCAAGGAGATGCCTTCACCTGCTTGGGATTCCCTCGAAATGGCATTGAGAGATATCCTGCCTATCTCTCCAACCCCGAGGTTGTCCTTAAGTATCCATCATTATACCCATTGATACCCTTGTCCTCCATAAACTTGTCTAATCCTTTCTTAAAGCTGTCAAGACTGACAGTTGTCACCACTTCTTCTGGCAGGGAGTTCCATAGACCAGTAATCCTCTGAGTGAAAAAGTACTTTCTTTTATTTGTTTGAGAACTAGTACCCAAAAGTTTCATCGAGTGTTCCCTAGTTCTAGTGTTGTGTGATAGGGAAAACAGTTTTTCCTTATCTACTTTGTCCACACCATGCATGATTTTATAAACTTCAATAAGGTCACCTCTTAGACGCCGTCGTTCAAGAGTGAAAAGGCCCAACCGTTGCAGCCTCAGATGGTAAGGCAGGTGTTCCAGTCCCCTAATCATTCTGGTTGCCCTCCTCTGCACTTTCTCCAACTCCATAATATCCTTCTGGAGGTATGGCGACCAGAACTGTACACAGTATTCCAGATGGGGCCTCACCATAGATTTATAAAGAGGCAAAATGACACTTAATGACTTATTTTCTATACCCTTCCTAATGATCCCTAGCATTGAGTTTGCTTTTTTCACTGCTGAGGCACACTGGGTTGACACCTTCATTGAGTTGTCCACCAGGACACCAAGGTCCCTTTCCTGGTTTGTCGCAGAGAGTTCAGACCCCATCAGTTTATAAATGTAATTGGGGGTTTTTGCCCCAACATGCATCACTCTGCACTTACTAATGTTGAAGCTCATTTGCCACTGTTTTGCCCACTCTCCCAGTGTCAAGAGATCCCTCTGTAGCCCCTCACAACCTCTCACAGTTTTCACTACCCTGTATAATTTAGTGTCGTCAGCAAATTTGGCTACCTTGCTTTTTACTCCTACCTCTAGATCATTTATGAAGAGGTTGAAAAGCAGGGGTCCCAGTACTGAACCTTGGGGGACCCCTCTCTTTACTTCCCTCCACTTGGAGAAGTGTCCATTTAGTGCTACCCTCTGTTTCCTGTCCCTTAGCCAGTTGCTGATCCAGGACAAGACCTGTCCCTTTATTCCATGACTGGTAAGTTTATTCAAGAGCCTTTGGTGTGGGACCTTGTCAAAAGCCTTATGAAAGTCCAAATAAACAATGTCAACTGGATCCCCCTAATCCACATGCTTGTTGACACTCACAAAAAATTCCAACAGATTAGTGAGGCATGATTTGCCCTTGTAAAAGCCATGTTGGCTCTCCTTTAGCAGCGCCTTCTCTTCTATGTGTCTATTAATTCTATCTTTTAGGATTGTTTCCATCACTTTACCTGGGACACATGTTAATCTGACAGGTCGGTAATTTCCTGGATCACCCCTGGATCCTTTTTTGAAAATTGGTGTTACATTCGCTACCTTCCAGTCATCAGGCACAAAGCCTGATTTGAGGGAAAGATTATATATTTTGGCTAGGAGATCAGCAATTTCATCTTTAAGTTCCCTGAGAACTCGTGGATGGATGACATCTGGTCCTGGTGATTTGTTTGTGTTTACTTTAACAAGACATGCAAGGACCTCCTCCCTGGTTATTTCTATCTGGCTTAATTCTTCGGTTTCCCTCCCTACGAAGATAGGCTCTGTTTTGGGCATGTGGTCTCTGTCTTCTTCAGTGAATACTGAAGCAAAGAATTCATTGAGTCTCTCTGCAATCTCTGTTTCCTCTTTAATAACCCCTTGCCTTCCATTGTCATCTAATGGTCCAATGGCCTTCCTAGTTGGGTTCTTACTTCTAATGTACTTAAAGAAGTCTTTGTTATTTCTCTGAGTATTTTTAGCTATACACTCCTCAAAGTCTTGCTTTGCTTTCCTGATTGTTGCCTTGCATTTGTTCTGCCAGAATTTATGTTTCTGCCTGCTGTCCTCATTCAGACAAGCCTTCCATCTTCTAAATGAGCTTTTCTTGCTCTTGATCACTTCCCAAACAGCTCCTGTAAGCCACATTGGAGTCCTCTTGGACCTGGCAGTGCCCTTTTTCCTTTTGGGTATGCATTCCAATTGAGCCTCTATTACTGTTTTTGTAAACAGCCTCCATGCCTCTTGGAGTGTTTGGACTCTCTCAATTTTCCCTTTCAGCTTCTTTTTTACTAGTTTCCTCATCTTTGGGAAATTTCCTTTTTGAAAATTTAAGGTCTCTGTGTTAGATTTTATCAGTGACTTGCAGTCTATGATCAAGTTAAACATAATTGAGTTGTGGTCACTGTTCCCTATTGGATCAGTCACATTAACATCTTGCACCAGATCCTGAGTATTACTCAGGATCAAGTCAAGGATTCTTGTACCTCTAGTTGGGTCTTCAACCATCTGTCCCAGAGAACTATCATTTAGCATATCTAGGAACTTTATCTCTTTATCATGTGCTGAACAACAGTTCACCCAGTCTATGTGAGGGTAATTGAAGTCCCCCATTATAACCAGGCTTCCCTTCTTGGATGCCTCCTTTACAACATTCTCCAACTGCCAGTCTCCCTCAAGAGTTTGGGTCGGAGGCCGATAGTATATGCCTACTGTTAGACCATCCTTGTGGCCTGGTACTCTTACCCACAGAGCTTCTAATGGTGACTCCAAATCACCTAGATATTCCAATTCATACGATTTTATCCCTTCTTTGACATACAAGGCTACACCACCTCCCGTTTCCCCGTTCCTATCCTTCCTGTACAGTTTGTAGCCTGGGATAACTGTATCCCATTGGTTATCATCCATCCACCAGGTTTCAGTGATACCAATAATATCAATATTCTTATCTATTGCTAAGTATTCCAGCTCCCCTATTTTGTTCCGGAGGCTTCTGGTATTTGTATACAAGCATTTATATATGCTTTCCTGATACAGTCTTTTGAGTCCAGTTGCATTGTTAGACTGCCTCTTGCATCCTTCTGCTAGAGTGCTGGTGACTAGCTCCTTGCTCTGCTCAGTAATTTTTGCATCCTCCTCACTACTCAAGTACACACTTTCCCGAACCGGATGCTGCCCAGCTCCTGTCGGCTTTCCCCCAGTTATCAGTTTAAAAGCTGCTCTGCAGCCTTTTTGATGTTGAGTTCCAGCAATCCCATCATGGTTCAAATACAACCCATCCCTCCTGAACAGATTTGGCTTGTTCCAAAATGTTCTCCAGTTCCTGACAAATCTGAAGCCCTCCTCTCGACACCACCGCCTCATCCATGCATTGAGGCTTCTGAGCTCTGCCTGCCTGGTAGGTCCTGCACGAGGGACAGGCAGCACTTATGAAAATGCTACCTTGGAAGTCCGGGACTTCAATCTTCTTCCTAACAACCTGAATTCGGCTTCCAGGACAGACCACTAGGCCTTCCCAACATCATTGGTACCAATGTGTACCATGACAACTGGCTCATTCCCAGTTCTTTCTAACAATCTATCTAGATTTCTTGTGATGTCTTCAACTTTTGCACTTGGCAGGCAAGTCACCATACGGTTATCATGTGCATCACAAATCCATTTCTCTGTATTTCTAATTATTGAATCGCCTAGTACAAGGAGCCTCTCTCCTGCAATCTGTTCATCTATATGCACCTCATCAACCATATTAAGGGAGAGAACCTCAGTTTGTTCCTGTTGTTTATCTTCCTGGATCTCATCAAGTGTGATGAAGGAGAGATCATCAGGTGGAACCAGTTGTTCCTCTGTGTGTTCCTCATCAGGTGTGATGAGGGAAAGAGCCTCAAATTTATTCTGTAATTTCAGACTCTCAGAGTGATCCCCTACTCTTCTCCTCCTTTGAGTCACATTCCTCCAAACATCTCCCTCCTGAGTTAGTGAAGGGCCTTCTCCCTCAGAACTGTGCCCTGTCTCTTCTTTGTCCAGCATAGTCTGCTCCGCTCTGTCCAAGAATAGCTCAAGCTCCTTATTTTGTTGATGGTTAGATATGCGGGCCTCTAGCTGCAGGACCTTCTCTTCTAGTAGTGCAACCAGCTTGCACTTGCTGCAAGTGTAGTTCTCCATATGCTTTGGCAAGAACACAAACATGGCACAAGTATTGCAGGTAACTACAGCTGTTCCCTCAGAATCCATTTTAACAAGTTCAGTATTCTGGGCCTCAAAAATGTACACATTTACTACCTCTCTACCTAGTAAGACTATATTCTTCCTTTGTTACTAGTTTGCAGCTCTACTCCAACTGCAAAACTTACCAGTGCTCACTTCCTTTGTTTGGCTCTCCTCATCAGCAGCTCTGCTCAAGAGCACATGCAGAGTCAAAAGGGCTGAACGTGAAACAGCTCAGAGCTTTTAAAGGCTAGTGTGGCTCCGCCCCTATGAGTCACAGTTCAGGGAAGGGCCTGGTGTGGCTCTGCCCCCCTGCTTCTGGAAGCTTCTAACTGCTTCCTCTGTTTGAACAGAGGTGGCTCTCAGCAGTTTAAATTATCAATTTAAATTAGTGGAGGCCTCTAAAGCAGCTCTACTCCAACTGCAAAACTTACCAGTGCTCACTTCCTTTGTTTGGCTCTCCTCAGCAGCAGCTCTGCTTAAGAGCAGATGCAGAGTCAAAAGTTGAAGGAGTCTTGGTGGTACAGTGGTTAAACTGTCCTGCAACCAAAAGGTTGTGAGTTCGATCCTGCCCAGAGATCAAGTTTGACTGAGCCTTCCATCCTTCTGAGGTCGGTAGAATGAGTACCCAGCATATTGGGGGCAAAACAGTAATCAACTTGTGAACTGCCCAGAGAGTGCACTAAGTGCTATGGGGTGGTATAGAAGTCTGATTGCATTGAATTATAGAATTAAAGCTTCAAAGTTTTAGACTGTTTAAATATTGGGTTTTGTTTTGTTTTATTTGATTTGTTAGAAGCTGGAAAAGGTATTTTTCCACAGTTCCCAGTTTCCAGACCACAGTTCCCAGAACCCTCTAGCCAAAGTGGCTATGGAAAATTTGTTTTGTTAAAAAAAATCCTCTCTAGAAATCTCTCTTGTTGGGCATGCTCCCTCTCTAGGAATCCCTCTTGTAGGACATACTCCCTCTATAGGAACCTGTCTTGTCTGGCATGCTCCTCTCTAGGAATCCCTCTTGTCTGCCATCCTTCTCTTTAGGCAGCTTTCTTGTCCGGCAAACCTCCCACTCTTGCTAAAGGTAAAGGTTATCCTTGCTCATATCCGACTCTAGGGTTTGGTGCCCATCTCTGTTTGTAGCCAAAGAGCCAATGCTGCCTGTCCCTTCGCCCCCAGATCGCCATTGAGAGAAAGCAATCTCTTTTCTCCCCCCACCCCCACCCCCGTTGCTTTTCCCTCTGGAGGACAGAAGCGCCCAGGTGGAAACCAAAGCCACTTGCACAGAGCGGAGGGAGGGGGCAATATATTTTACATTTTAAAGTTTTTCAGGACTCTTTCTCGTTTGGGAGGGTCAGTGCGCAGGAGCCGGAGGAGGGCATAGACTCTGCCAGGAAAAGGCTCAGGATTGCTCTGCACCCCCAAAAGTATTCTCTCTCTTTCCCCACTCCCCCCTGCATGGAGCTCTCCCTTCGGACCTTTTGAGGGCAATTTCAAAACCATGCCCCTCCACAGTTCCCGGCGATGTGACAGTTTTGATCGCTCTACACACACACACACACACACACACACACACACACACACACACACACACACACACACACACACATACACACACACGATGCTGTTGGTGCCATTGCCAATATGATGCCGATCCATCTGATGGCAGAGGAATGGGTGGAGATCTACCGGCGGAGGTGAGAAAATCAGGTGATGGAATGGTGCACAATTGCCCAGGAAGTCAGGGTAGAGAGGACAGCTCAATGGCAGCAGATCTGGTATACATTGACCAAGGGATGGTGGACTCATCACCTCATCCCAGACATTAACGCATGGTCAACAAGACAGCATGGAGAGGTGGATCACTGCCTCACACAGCTGTTGATGGGACATGGCTGCTTCAGAGCCTACCAACACTGCTTTAAGCTTGACAATGGTGCTTCATGCACCATCTGCCAGCCTGTGCAGGAAGACACAGAGCACGTGTTTTTTCACTGTCCACGCTTTGATACAGAATGGGAAATTTTACAGAGGCATCTTCAATGACAGTTGTCTCCGGAAGACATCATTGGTGAGATGTTGAGCAGGGAGACAACCTGGGCCACATTGTCTAATTATGCGGCCGGGGTCATCTTGGAACTCAGACATGTGAAGAGACTGAGTAGAGGGCAGCCAGAGGCATAGAGGAGGAGGGTGAGTAGCCTAATTGGAGGAGGGTTTTTAACAGTCAGTCTGCCCCCCCCCCACGAAGTAATGCCTGACAGCGGTTCAGTGGGGTGGTTGGGCATAATGGGAGGTGGTTTTAGTGGATAAAAATCCCACATGTTGTGAAGCTTCTTAGGGCTCCACAGTGTCTTTTGAAGATTTCCACCTGCCCTTGAAACAAGTGGTTTTAGCTCTTCTCTCTCCCCAGTTTCCTTCCAGCCCCCTCCCAACCACGGCCTCTTTGGGGCGGAAAGGTTAGGAGAGGTTTAGGAGGGAAAGCGAATCTGTGTGGGTTCCAGGAGAAGGTGGGGGGGTTAGTGGGGGGGATTTCCCTGCTTATACTGCCACCACAAGGATTGGGTCCCACTTTCCTCTTTTTCTTTCTGTGGAGGAGGAGTGCAGCGTCATGCAGGGGGGAAGCAAAACCCAAGATAGCCCAATTGGGGTATTTGAACTGTGAATTTGACGCTGATATTCCACTCTGACTTCAGATGTCTGATTCTAATCAAGGCTGGTGATGATTATGATATCTGTATCATTTTCTCCACCTATTGTCCAGTGCTGTGATTAAAAGTAAGGAGGCTATGGTGCACGTACGCAGTACTGCTGTTTCATTGCAGTGTGCATGTGCAGTACTGCTGGTCCATTGCTTTTTCTCCTGTTGGTGGGTGTGTTGCCTTTGCATCCCACTTTGGGGAGCATAAACCCCCAAATGGGTTTCGAGGCCCCCACAGTGCTGATCTCGCAAGCCCAAGGTAGGTGTGTACCAATTTTCAGCGAGTTTGGTCCAGGGGTGTTGGTTACTTTAGAGCACATACAAGACCACACCTCTGTTTTATAGATATAGATTGCAACTAGAGCAGGCTCATTGAATTGGAGGAGCTGACTTTTCAAATCCCCACACAGTCAATGGGTTTACTCTAGTTACTATTTACTACTAGATTTCAGACACTGCCCCTTTGTGTGACACTCACTCTGTGATGATGGAAGGCTGTTTGGGTGACTAAGTCAAAATTTTATATATCCTCTGCATTTTCGGTGATAAACAATAGGTATTTATAATTTTGGTGGTGTGAGTCTTACTCTAGAAAAGATGACAGTTAATCCTTATCTGGTTCCTTTAAGACACTATCTCCTGGCTACTATATAAATATAAATTGAGGCAGATTCTCAAACTGAAGGGTTTATTTTCAGAACATTCAAATAAGAATGAAGCTTTGTGATTACCATTTTAAAGGTCTGGTGCTTATTTCATAGCAGGTTTGTACATTCAATATATAAACATAAATTCTACACAAGAATTCAACCAATGAACAGACCTTCCTAAAATACAGGAGTTGGTCTTTAAGGTGTCACGGTATTTTTTATCTTTTTTTGTTTGTTTTATGTACTCTCTGACAGTCCTTCTTAGAAAGGCTGTAAGCACACCCAGGTCCTTCTAATAGTTTTTTTCTCATTTTAAGAGAACAGAGATTAGCTCTGTCTGATCAAACTCATATTTAGACTAACTGTTTGCACTGCTAGTTAACTCCCTATCTGGCTTCTCATACTCAAGCTCAGCTTCCTAATATCCAAGTCCTATCTGATTTGACTTTATTTACAGAATGCCATTTCAGCTTCTTTCCTAGCTTAGCTCTATCTGGCTGCTTTGCTAACTGTGTCCTCTCTGAAGTCTGTCTGGCTTTTAAACAATCAGCCCTCAAATCTCTCTGCTAACTGAGTGGTTGCCACATCGCCACAATAGTTTTGGCTGTGCACTTTTAGCATGTCTGTCTGTCACTCATGGTTCTTACAACACCTCCATACATTGTACAAAAACAGTAAAAGATGACTACAGCTACCATGTGTATGCACAACACATTACCTGAGTATCTGCAAAAATAACGATTTAATGAATCAGAAGCATTGCTCATGCAATTTCAGTCCTCACAATCCTTTGTTTTATGAGTTACTTCATGCAAGTTCCAAGTACTTGAGAAAGCTCTTTTTTATGTGCACCTCTCTTTCACTTCTCAAAAGACATCATCTCTTTTGGATCATTTAAATCCACCACCACCACCACCACCACCATTCAGTAGTGGCAGCAACAACAGCAACAAGGAAAGGAGGCTTGGCAGAGTTGACAACTGGGCAAAGGGGCAAGGAGCAATAAGGTAAGAGGAGGAAAGAGAAAGAGCAGGACTGGCACAATTGAGAGGGAAACAAAGGAAAAGATTGGTGGCAGCAGTGATGTGAGAAAAAATTCCTGGGTGATTTAACAAAAGAGGAAAGCATGGAAAATCATGAAATGTTCATTTCTACATTTTTTAAATTAATTATATCCTTCTGTTCAATATATTGTCTTTCCAGAGTCAAAGAAGAAGAACCTGAGAAAGAGATTTTCCTTTTGCCCATTCGGTTTAAAAGTTCTGCCCCTAATAGTCATCATTCTCATTAAAGATGGGCCTTTCATATTTTAATGAAAGACCAAAAACACCAAAGGGGCTTTGCAGGTGCACCCCCCAATAAAGGACTCAGACACTGATAAAAGTGGATAACGGCATTGGGCCACATTTATTGATTCATGCCCTAGTCCGAAT
The DNA here is from genome assembly GCA_035047305.1 of Bradypodion pumilum. Classification (NCBI taxonomy): domain Eukaryota; kingdom Metazoa; phylum Chordata; class Lepidosauria; order Squamata; family Chamaeleonidae; genus Bradypodion; species Bradypodion pumilum. The sequence continues at coordinate 265,353,157 of JAWDJD010000001.1, read as the reverse complement.
TATAAATTTCTATTGGTAATTGACCAATCATAATTCTTAAGGCAAGCAGGCCGAAGTAACACTGGTAAGGTACCACCCAAAATTGCCAACGGCAATTGCTACAATGTATCCATTTGTATCAATTTGTTTGTTGACCACAAACAAATTGTTGACCATAGTCAATATCTAACTAATGACCCCACCCTCTGACGCATATCCGTAAAATCACGGGGTGATGCATGCTGTCTAGCTATAGCCATCACCCCGTCGCCTAGTTCGTCGTTGACCGGACAACGTTTTACCAACTTATGCCTGTCTAGTGTTGTCCAGTCAATTGCGAACTTGCCGGATACCTGTGGGTCATAATGTTTACCTTACCAGTGCTACCCGCCCATGTGACCAAAGTCAACAGCAGCAACAGACAAAACCCCTATGTCAAACCATAGCAACAGTGTGGGATGGGCGAAAAAACCAGGGCCCGGAAGCCAATATGGGTCCCAGCCAAAAATTCCCACCCGGCCCCGAAGCGACCAAAACATTACACTGTTAACTAGGGAGGGGGTGGAGGGGAAAAACTTCTCCGCTCCGTTGCTTCGCAAAATGGCAGCTCGGCTGCCTCGTGGCCACCCCTTTTATAAGGGAGCTGGCCACGCCCCTAACTACCCGGATGCCTTCATCCCATGGGGGGGCCCCCGCAAAGAGTGCGGCAGCCATTTTGGCGCCGCGTTTGCATTGCAGGCGCACCCCCCAATAAAGGACTCAGACACTGATAAAAGTGGATAACGGCATTGGGCCACATTTATTGATTCATGCCCTAGTCCGAATTATAAATTTCTATTGGTAATTGACCAATCATAATTCTTAAGGCAAGCAGGCCGAAGTAACACTGGTAAGGTACCACCCAAAATTGCCAACGGCAATTGCTACAATGTATCCATTTGTATCAATTTGTTTGTTGACCACAAACAAATTGTTGACCGTAGTCAATATCTAACTAATGACCACACCCTCTGACGCGTATCCGTAAAATCACGGGGTGATGCATGCTGTCTAGCTATAGCCATCACCCCGTCGCCTAGTTCGTCGTTGACCGGACAACGTTTAACCAACTTATGCCTGTCTAGTGTTGTCCAGTCAATTGCGAACTTGCCGGATACCTGTGGGTCATAATGTTTACCTTACCAGTGCTACCCGCCACACGGAGGGGCTTCAAAGAAGGCTCGACGCCCCCCCCCCAGACCGTCAGCTCGGTCAACAGGCCTGCTCGCCAATCACCCAACAGGAGGTCCATACCTCCTCGCAACAGATGGACCCCATCCCCTGCATACAAGTCATAACTTTGGAGGCTAATAGCGGGGTGACGACTGACCCTCCCCCAAGCCCTGTCGACAAGGAAACGCACCACTGCCCTATTCACCATGCGTCTAGCACGGTCAAGGGCCAGGAGGTCAACGCCCCCTCTGTAGGAATGGTGCGGAACCATGTCCGACCAAACAAGGGTTGTGGCGGGCCAGACGTAATGCAGGTAGGCGAGGTCCTCGCAAATCGCATGCTTCAGCGACAAGCCGGTGACCTGGCCCAAATCATTGCCCCCCAGGTGTATGATCAGAATGTCAGGCGGGTCAGCATTCTGGCCTGAAAAAAGGAAAGGCAGCAGCTCCCGCCATAACATCCCAGGCTTACCATGCCATGTGAGACTTGCGTATGCACCCAGTCCCAGTCGGGGTCCCCACTCTGTCGCCGCAGTGTAACGCGCTGCCCTGTTCACGTAGTTATGGCCCACCAGCCATACTGTCACCGGTGTAATACGACACCCCGGGTCTGTAAAGAAAAATGAGGAAAAGTAGGTAAGGTGACTGGGTTGGTACTCACGGCGGGAGTGGGCACACATAAAACTGAAAACATTGCGAACCCCACCGTCCCATGCTACGTATGTCAGCCCCGGAGTACCCAAAAGCAGCTGCGGTTGAGGCCACCCCTATACGGAATGAATGAGTGCCATAGCGGGCGCCTGGGAGGCCCACACTGGCCAGCGCTTTGCCCGTCACCTTCCAAAATTGAAATTTAGTAAGGGGAGGCCCATCTTGGTGACAGAAAAACGGGCCATGGTGCGTGCCACGCAGTGCCAGGAATTCCTGTAGAAAATGTGACACTCCCAATAGTATGAAAGGTAAAATGCAAGTGTTTTAATTCAAGGAAAAATTCAAGGAAAAATTCACATGTACGTCCTATGCTGAGGTATGTCAGGCAAGAGGTAAGGTGTGTAAGCTGAACGCAAAAATTACCCAACCATAACAATATACCTGTACAGTATTATTTCATTCTGCACGCGAATCATGCTAATACACTAAATACACTTGTGTCATTAGTGATTTGTGTCATTAGTGTATTAGCATGATTCGCGTGCAGAATGAAATAATACTGTACAGGTATATTGTTATGGTTGGGTAATTTTTGCGTTCAGCTTACACACCTTACCTCTTGCCTGACATACCTCAGCATAGGACGTACATGTGAATTTTTCCTTGAATTTTTCCTTGAATTAAAACACTTGCATTTTACCTTTCATACTATTGGGAGTGTCACATTTTCTTCGCTTGTTCTAACACCCCAGCCGTCCCACCTACCCACCAGGAATTCCTGTAGGGCACCAACCGGACAGATGTCTGCCAAAGAACACCGTAGCAGTCGCACACCACTGCCTACGCCATGCTGATCGGTCTTAGAGGAGCGTATCCTCAACTGAGCCCAGTCTTTGGCAACACAGACATCCTCGAGTTCCAGTGCCCTACGACTTGCATCCGCCTTAGACAGCATCACAAGCTCGCTGATGCGGAGCGCTCCAAAAAATGCCACCGTTGTGGCTGCATGGAACAGGGCCGCCTCATATGCATCAAAACAGAGGCAAGGCCAGCCACGGGCCAACTGGGTAAGGACCCCTGGGGAAATCGGGTGGCGGTCGTCCGGGCAACGCCCGCGCTCGCGCACCCACCCCTCCAAAACATGTCTCACACGGAAGTCAGAGGTGCTGTCCACATGACCCCCCCACCTTGGCCATAAAAGCCAACGCTGACAGCTTAGATGCTATGGTGCGAGGTGCAAGGCCCCGAGAATGCAGGTAAACCATGAACCGCAGAACATGGGTTACCGGGATCGGCCAGGTTCCTGGCAGTTGAAATTGGGTACAGAATGCCCTGAAAGAATTAATTGCGTGGTGATACGCCTTACGGGTGCGTGGCGCTAGCGACAGGCCAATCGCCCGGTTCACCTCTCCTTGCCAATGGTCCATATCTCCTCCGGGAGTGGCGAGGGAAATTCCTCCGCATCCGGGGCCAAGGCACGGAACCGGGAGATCTGTAGGCGGGACAAAGCGTCAGCAATATCATTATTAACCCCTGGGACGTGCCTGGCCCTGAACAGTACATTGAGGCGCAGGCTGCGCAACACAAATTGGCGCACTAGGTCCATAACCCTGGGCGATTTAGAAGTCTGTGCATTGACAATGTGGACCACAGCCGCATTGTCACACCAGAAATGCACGGCCGAGTTGGACCACTCTTGGCCCCATAGCATCAAAGCACCCAGGATAGGGAAAAACTCCAGATATGTGAGATCACGCAGGCGACCCGTGCCTGCCCAGGCCAGTGGCCACCCACCATAGGCCCACTTCCCATTGAAGTACATCCCATAACCGAGGGATCCCGAGGCATCAGACTGAATCTGAAATTGAGGGGAAGCCAGGAGGTCATGCCTCCAAAATGAGACCCCATTGAACTCCCTCAGGAACTGTAACCAGACAAGCATGTCTGCCCTGATACCCCGGGTAAGCCTAACCCTATGGTGAGGCCTGGATAATCCTGCCATAGCGTCGCACAAGCGCAGGGCAAAAGCCCTGCCCGGTGCGACCACTCTGCAGGCGAAATTAAGGTGACCATGCAGCACCTGCAGTTCTCTCAGTGATGCCTTGCGCTTGGCCAACAAGTCCGAGATAAGGGCCACTATCCTTGACACCTTATCCCGCGGTAACCTAGACGCCTGCACTATCGTGTCAATCTCCACCCCCAGGAAGACTAGCTGTGTAGATGGGCCCTCGGTCTTTTCGGGCGCTAAAGGGACACCGAGTTCCTCCATTAGCGTCTGAAATGTGTTGAGGAGACGTGTACACGTGTCCCAGCCCCGTTCACCCCCGAATAAAAAGTCATCCAGGTAATGGGCTACAGACCGGGACCCTGACCTGCGGACGAAAGCCCACTCTAGGAAGGTACTGAAACGCTCGAAAGTCGAGCATGATATGGAACAGCCAAAAGGCATGGCCTTATCAAAGTAATATTCGCCCCGAAATTTGAAACCCAGCAATTCAAAGTCGCCCGGGTGCACCGGCAAGAGGCGAAAAGCCGACTTAATGTCGCACTTAGCCAGCAGCGCACCCGGGCCACACGAGCGCACCATGCGCAGCGCATGGTCAAAAGATGTATACCTGACTGAGCAAAGGTCATCAGGGGTAGTATCATTGACCGATCGGCCAGCTGGGTAGGACAAGTGATGGATAAGGCGAAACTCGCCTGGAGACTTCTTGGGAACCAAGCCCAGGGGCGATACCTTAAGGTAAGGGAACGGGGGTGCAGGGAAAGGGCCGGCGGCCCTGCCCGCATTGACCTCCTTACTAATGCTAGTGGCAGCCACCTCCTCCCTCCCCCTAAGGGACAAAAGGTTGGGGGCATCCTGAGGGGACCTGTCACCCATGAAAGGAATACGGAACCCCTGCCTAAAGCCCCGAAGTCAATAATCCACATCCTCCCCCTTCGGGTACAATGCGAGCCAACGCTCCAACATGTCCACATTAATTGGGGAGGGAGCCTTTCGGTGAACCAGCTCCATCTGCGGCAGTCTTGCCAGCCCACTGTCCGCCCCTCCCTCTGCCCCGCGTCCCTCCAGGTCTGGGACAGGCAGAGGCTGCATGGGGGCCCGCACAGGTGGGACACTCATGTCTGTACTTGCAATTCTTCTTATTGCAGGAACCATTAGACGAGAAAGTCCAGCACAGCAGGCGGGCTGGAACCCCCTGCCCCGCCACCTGGCGGGGAACCTGTGCTGGAGCCGCTCGCTGGACCGCATGTCCACAATGGTATCTTTCCCCTGGCGCGGGGCGCGTGGGCGTCATGTACAGAAGCCAAAGCCTCTGGCATGGCTCATCCCACCTCATCTCAGGGTGCAGGGGAATTCGCATACGGAATTCCTCGTCATAAGCCAACCACGACGGGCCCGGAAAGTCAACCATCGCCCGATAGATGTTGTCCAAATACTGGACCATCGGAATTGCCAAATCCGGCCGGGCCCTCAGGTACACCGCCATGTAGATGAGGTAAGCCGGCAGCCAGTTGGCCCACGTTCATGGTGGCTTGTGACGACGTGCCTGTTCCTTATCCTTCTCATCCTGCCCCTCCCTCTCTTCCTTGGTGGGCTCCCTGTTTAGGAGTGAGAAGATATCTACATACTCCCCTCGCCATATTTTCTCTTTGGTGGCCTGTGCCAAGTGGTCACCCAGTGGCAAGGAATAGCCCGCTGTCGGCAAGGCCGAGACAGGCACCGCAGAAACTGCGGGCATCTGGAAAGGGGCTTGGACTAGCCCAGCCACCCCCAAAACATTCCCCACAGGGTAGGAAACGCTCCCCACCCCGGGGCCCTGGGTGGTGGTTGACGTCGCCTGGTGGTGCGTCAGCGGCTGTACCACCGCACCACCCACGCGAGGCCAAGGCCATTGGAAAGCCCCCCCCAACATGGCCACATGTGTAGGTGCACTAGTTTGGACCGCATACTCACATGCTGCACCCCCGCGGGCCGCCCCCACCAGGGGTTCCGGCCCACTGGGGGCGTCGGAGCTCACGACCGCCGTAGAGCTCGTCGCCGGGGCCTGACCCGCACTGGCCTGTTGGTTGGGGAGCTGCGAGGCAGTGGCCGAAGTCGCGCCACGCGCCTCAAGCTGCTCGACCCGTCCCGTCGGCTGCCGCTGCCCAGCAGACAACGCGTCAAAATGAACCCCAAAGGGAGCCCCAGCGTGGCCGGCCCGAGCAAGGGAAGCCTCGAGGGCCGCCACACGGGCCAGTAAGGCCTCCACACTGACGTGGGGCCAAGGGCCAGCCGGCCCGCCTGCTACGGGCGTGGGTACAGGTCCTTGCACCCCGGGGCCCAAATATGGCCATGACCCCACACCCAGGCCCGGTAGGGCCGATGTAGGCACCTGCCAAGGAAGGGGACCACACCACCCCCCAAGGCTGGGAGGCCCCGGAGTGAGCTGCGCCCCTATAGAGGGAGGCCCAGTAGAATGGGCACCAGGAGCGGCGTCCGCCGCTTGCGGGCCGTGGGCCGCAGCCCATGCTGGACCCCTGCTCGGGTCCCCAGCCTCCGGCCAGGGGGGAATAGACCCCATCCCACTGGTCCCGGTGGGTGCCGGCAAAGGCGGCTGGTGGGGAGGCGCAGCCGCGGTCCTCTGACCCGGATTGCGCCTCCGCACCGCACGAGCCGCGCTCGCGGCCGCCTTCTTCTTCGAAGGCATCTCAGTCGAACCTAAGGGAAGCCGAAAAGAGAAAGGTCAGCAGCCAAAAGGCTTCCCAATCAAGGTAAAAGTGACGGAGTAAGAAGGAAAAACTTCTCCGCTCCGTCGCTTCGCAAAATGGCAGCTCGGCTGCCTCGTGGCCACCCCTTTTATAAGGGAGCTGGCCACGCCCCTAACTACCCGGATGCCTTCGTCCCGTGGGGGGGCCCCGGCAAAGAGCGTGGCAGCCATTTTGGCACCGCGCTTGCATTGTCATGAAAGTTATGTTCTTTCACCAATTGCTCAAAGAGGAGGTCTACAACATGAATGATTCATGTTTACAAAAGGGTTTACATGAAAGCTTCAAGTTTCTTTGGTGTTTTGTCTTTCATGTAACCTTTCTGTGCCTTATCTATGTCTGTCAAACCACCTTTAAAATTTTTCGCCCAATACCATTACATGGGCTGTCATCATACAGTCAGAACAGCGGGGGGGGGGGGTGAATCTCGAGACCAGGAGTTAACCTTTTAAAGCTGGGGGCCTGATCACGCTCCCTCAGACAGCTTTGGGGGCCGGATGGTCATTTTGCCCTTCCTCTACCACATGGCACTTCCTGGCGTGGTAGAGGCGGTAGAGAGCCACATGAAATGGTGCCACAGGCCGCATCCAGACCACGGGCCGCAGGTTGAGAATCCATGCTGTAGATGATCTTGAACCTATTGAGGAATGTTCTTTCCTTTAGTTGTTCATTGTTGGATTACTGTGTACTGAGCTCCTGGTGCCCTCTATCTTGGATTGCTTTTGTTCTCTACCTGTCTGTCCTTTCTTTACTTTTGTTTCCCTAGATTTGAGTGGGTGGGGGTCTTCCTTGTTTCTTTGGATTATTTTTGTTACTGGCAGGCAACAGTGCCTTTATTTTGGCAGTTACACGTCCTACCTAGACATGGAAGAAGAAGAAGAAGCCAGTGTCAATGTGCCTGCTTGGGATTATTTTTGCACCTCCCTCCCCTGATTTCACTGAATATTGTTCCTCCTCATTTATTTTTGGTTTCACTTTACTTTGATTTTGTCCTTTCGTATTTTTTCTGTTACCTGGGCCTATCCTGCTTGTTGCTGTCTCCTGGCATTAAAGAAAAGAGAGAGAGGCCATAAAAGTGGTAAGGGATAGAACACCTTGCTATACCTGTATGGTCTGATAATGATTTTCACTTCTAGTGAAGGAAAACCTGATCTAATCAGGGGTAGTTTTGATGTGCTGGAGCAACTATGAGAAAGAACAAGGAGTTACCTTTAACCTCCAGGACTGAGGAAAACCTATGGTAAACTTGTTGTATCTTGTTCTGCATTTGTAGGGTTAAAAAAATAGTCAACCATTTGAGTACAAAAATAAGAGCAGAAACTGTTGGTGCCAAGAGAGGAGGGAAAATCTAAAAAATGAACTCTCAAAATCTGCACCCCATTCCAACTGCTGAGTCATAGAGAAGTCTCAGGCTGAGGTTTCTGTGAGGTCTATATATTCCATTGCAGCCTTTTACTACCCATTTCACAGATCTGAAAAGATTCACATTACTTTTTAGATAGCATTTGCTCATGTTGGAGTCCCCCCCCCACCGTGCCCCATCTTAATGTACTAAATTTTATTAGACTGTGATTGCATTATTAGAAATGATTGTGCATTGATTTTTATGGATTTTGAGTAAGTGGGTCATACAACTAAGGAGCTGCATGTCACCCCCTCCAAAATAGCTATTTGTGACACCCCTGATTTGTGGGCATGTTTTGGATCTTTTTTAGCCTATAATCAAAAACACAGAGACAATGTCAAAAGCCTAGAGATGGATCAGAGTGTTTCCTACAGGGTACATAGTTGGTTGCCCTTGATGATGTAAAATCCTTTATCTTGATATGGAGTAAAGGGGGGAATTCTACATTCCCCTGATAGTTGCATTGGGTTTGCATGGGAAGTAAAAATTTGATTGTTGAACCTCAAATTAAATTCACCTCTCTACCAGACATATTCAGAATTGGTGTTTACATATACTTGGTGTGTTATTATTTCTGAAAGTCTTGTTTGAAAGTTGACAAAGATAGAAAAGTTGAACCCAGACAAAATAAGAATGGTGGTATCTGGAAATACATTATCTGTCTCTCATTGCAGGCGCACCCCCCAATAAAGGACTCAGACACCAATGAAAGTGGATAACGGCATTGGGCCACATTTATTGATTCATGCCCTAGTCCGAATTATAAATTTCTATTGGTAATTGACCAATCATAATTCTTAAGGCAAGCAGGCCGAAGTAACACTGGTAAGGTACCACCCAAAATTGCCAACGGCAATTGCTACAATGTATCCATTTGTATCAATTTGTTTGTTGACCACAAACAAATTGTTGACCGTAGTCAATATCTAACTAATGACCCCACCCTCTGACGCGTATCCATAAAATCACGGGGTGATGCATGCTGTCTAGCTATAGCCATCACCCCGTCACCTAGTTCATCGTTGACCGGACAACGTTTAACCAACTTATGCCTGTCTAGTGTTGTCCAGTCAATTGCGAACTTGCCGGATACCTGTGGGTCATAATGTTTACCTTACCAGTGCTACCCGCCACACGGAGGGGCTTCAAAGAAGGCTCGACGCCCCCCCCAGACCGTCAGCTCGGTCGACAGGCCTGCTCGCCAATCACCCAACAGGAGGTCCACACCTCCTCGCGACAGATGGGCCCCATCCCCTGCATACAAGTCATAACTTTGGAGGCTAATAGCGGGGTGACGACTGACCCTCCCCCAAGCCCTGTAGACAAGGAAACGCGCCACTGCCCTATTCACCATGCATCTAGCACGGTCAAGGGCCAGGAGGTCAACACCCCCTCTGTAGGAATGGCGTGGGACCATGTCCGACCAAACAAGGGTTGTGGCGGGCCAGACGTAATGCAGGTAGGCGAGGTCCTCGCAAATCGCATGCCTCAGCGACAAGCCGGTGACCTGGCCCAAATCATTGCCCCCCAGGTGTATGATCAGAATGTCAGGCGGGTCAGCATTCTGGCCTGAAAAAAGGAAAGGCAGCAGCTCCCGCCACAACATCCCGGGCTTACCAAGCCATGTGATACTTGCGTATGCACCAAGTCCCAGTCGGGGTCCCCACTCTGTCGCCGCAGCATAACGCGCTGCCCTGTGCACGTAGCAATGGCCCACCACCCTTACCGTCACCGGTGTAATACGACACCCCGGGTCTGTAAGGAAAAATGAGGGAAAGTAGGTAAGGTGACTGGGTTGGTACTCACGGCGGGAGTGGGCGCACATAAAACTGAAAACATTGCGAACCCCACCGTCCCATGCTACGTATGTCAGCCCCTGAGTACCCAAAAGCAGCTGCGGTTGAGGCCGCCCCTATACGGAATGAATGAGTGCCATAGCGGGCGCCTGGGAGGCCCACACTGGCCAGTGCTTTGCCCGTCACCTTCCAAAATTGAAATTTAGTAAGGGGAGACCCATCTTGGTGACAGAAAAACGGGCCATGGTGCGTGCCATACAGTGCAAGGAAATCCTGTAGGGCACCAACCGGACAGATGTCTGCCGAGGAACATCGTAGCAGTCTACTCCACTGCCTACGCCGTGCTGATACGTTTTAGAGGAGCGTATCCCCAACTGAGTCGAATATTGTTCACTCAGACATCTTCGAGTTCCAGTGCCCTACGACTTGCATCCGCCTTATACAGCATCTCAAGCTTGCCGATGCGGAGCACTCCAAAAAAGGCCACCGTTGTAGCCGCATGAAATGGGCAGCCTCATCTTCTCAAAACAGAGGCAAGGCCAGCCCCGGGCCCATTGGGTAAAAACCCCTGGGGAAATCGGGTGGCGGTCATCCGGGCAACGCCCACGCACGTGCACTCACCCCTCCAAAACATGTCTCACACGGAAGTGAGTGGTGCTGTCCACGACTTGCATCCGCCTTATACAGCATCTCAAGCTCGCCGATGCGGAGCGCTCCAAAAAAGGCGACCGTTGTAGCCGCATAAAACGGGCTGCCTCATCTTATCAAAACAGAGGCCAGGCCAGCCCCGGGCCAATTGGGTAAAAACCCCTTGGGAAATCGGGTGGCGGTCGTCCGGGCAACGCCCACGCGCGCGCACCCACCCCTCCAAAACATGTCTCACATGGAAGTCAGTGGTGCTATCCACATGACCTCCCACTTTGGCCATAAAAACCAACGCTGACAGTTTAGATGCTATGGTGCGAGGTGCAAAGCCCTGGGCATGCAGGTAAACCATGAACCGCAGAACATGGGTTACCGGGATCGGCCAGGTTCCTGGCATTTGGAATTGGGTACAGAATGCTCTGAAAGAATTAAATGTGTGGTGATACACCTTACGCGTGCGTGGCGCTAGTGACAGGCCAATCGCCCGGTTCACCTCTCCTTGCCGATGTTCCATATCCCGTCCGGGAGCGGCGAGGGAAATTCCTCCGCATCCAGGGCCAAGGCACGGAACCGGGAGATCTGCAGGCGGGACAAAGCATCAGCAATATCATTAGTAACCCCTGGGACATGCCTAGCCCTGAAAAGAACGTTGAGGCGCAGGCTGCACAACGCAAACTGGCGCACTGTGTCGATAACCCTGGGCGATTTAGAGCTCTGTGCATTGAGAAAGTGGGCAACAGCCGCATTGTCACACCAAAGTGGACAACCGAGTTGGCCTCCTCCTCGCCCCATAGCATCAAAGCACCCAGTATAGGGAAAATTCCAGATACGTGAGAGCACGCAGGCGACCCGTGCCTGCCCAGGATGGTGGCCACCCACCATAGGCCCACTCCCAATTGAAGTACATCCCATAACTCAGGGATCCCGGGCATCGGGCTGTATCTTAAAGCAAGGGGAAGCCAGGAGCTCAGACCTCCAAAATGACACCCCATTGAAATCCCTCAGGATCTGTAGCCAGACAAGCACGTCTGCCCTGATACCCCGGGTAAGTCTAACCCTATGGTGGGGCCTGGATAGTACTGCCATGGTGTCGCACAAGCGCTGCGCCAATGCCCTGCCCGGTGCGACGACCCTGCCAGCGAAATTGAGGTGACCATGTAGCACCAGCAGGTCCCTCGGTAATGCCATGTGCTTGGCCAGCAAGCCCGAGATAAGGGCCACTAGCTTTGACACCTTATCCCGCTGCAACCTAGAAGCCTGTGCTACCGTGTCAATCTCCACCCCCAGGAATACTAGCTGTGTAGGCGGGCCCTCGGTCTTTTCGGGCGCTAAAGGGACACCAAGTTCCTCCATTAGCGTCTGAAATGTGTTGAGGAGACGTGTGGACGTGTCCCAGCCCCGTTCAGCCCCGAATAAAATCATCCAGGGAATGGGCTACAGACCGGGACCCTGATCTGCGAACATAATCCCGCTCTAGGAAGATGGAGTAATGCTCGAATGCCGAGCCCGAATTGGAACAGCCAAAAGGCATGGCATCAGTGCAATAATATGCTCCCCGGAACGGGGGCACAGGGACAGGGCCAACGACCCTACCCGCATAGACCTCCTTATCATTGCTGGCAGGAGCCACCTCCTCCCTCCCCCTAAGGGATAAAGATTGGGGGCATCCTGAGGGGACCTATCACCCATGAAAGGGATACGTAACCCCTGCCTAAAACCCTGAAGGGGATCTCCACATCCTCTCCCTTCGGGAACAATGTGAGCCAGCGCTCCAACATGTCCACATTAATTGGGGAGGGAGCCCTTTGGTGAACTAGATCCATACGCGGCAGTCTTGCCCGCCCCCTGTCCACCCCTCCCTCTGCCCCGCATCCCTCCAGGCCTGGGACAGCCAGAGGCCGCATGGGGGCTAGCACAGGGGGGACACTAATGTCTGTATTTGCCATTCTTCCTATTGCAGGAACCATTGGACGAGAAAGTCCAGCACAGCAGGTGGGCCGAAACCCCCCGCCCCGCCCTCCGGCAGTGGACCTGTGCTGGGGCCGCCCGCTGGACCGCATGTCCACAATGGTATCTCTTCCCGGGCGCGGGGCGCATGGGCGTCATGTACAAAAGCCACAGCCTGGCAAGGCTCAACCCACCTAATGTCGGGGTGCCGGGGAATCCGCATATGGAATTACACGTCATAAGCCAACCACGATGGGCACGGAAAGTTAACCATCGCCCGGTAGATGTTGTCCAAATACTGGACCATCGAAATTACCAAATCCGGCCGGGCCCTAAGGTACACCGCCATGTATATGAGGTAGGCCGGCAACCAGTCGGCCCACGTACGTGGTGGCTTGCTACGACGTGCCTGCTCCTTATCCTTCTCATCCTGCCCCTCCTACTCCTTGGTGGGCCCTCTGTTGAGGAGTGAGAAGGTATACACGTAATCCCCCCGCCAGATCTCCTCTTTGGTGGTCTGTGCCAAATGGACACCCAGCGGTAAGGAATACCCCACCGTCAGCAAGGCCGACACGGGCACAACAGGAACTGCTGGCATCTGAAAGGGGGCCTGTACTAACCCAGCCACCCCCAAAACATTCCCCACAGGGTAGAAAACACCCCCCACCACGGGGCCCTGAGTGGTAGTTATCGTCGCCAGGTGGGGCGTCAGTGGCTGGACCGCCGCCCCACCCGCGCGAGGCCAGGCCATTGGAAACACCCCCAACGTGGCCACATGTGTAGGTGCACTAGCTTGGACCGCATACTCACGTGCTGCACCCCCGTAGGCCGCCCTCACCGGGGGTTCCGGCCCACTGGGGGCGTCGGAGCTCACAACCGCCGTCGAGCTCGTCGATGGGGCCTGACCCGCACCGGTCTGTTGAATGGGGAGCTGCGAGGCAGTGGCCCAGGTCGTGCCACGCACCTCAAGCAGCTCGACCCGTCCCGTCGCCTGCCGCTGCCCAGCAGACGACGCGTCGGAACGAACCCCAAATGGAGACCAAGAGTGGCTAGCCCGGGCCAGGGATGTCTCGAGGGCTGCAACGCGGGCCAATAAGGCTTCCACGCTGACACGGGGCAAAGGACCAGCCGGCCCGCCTACTACAGGCATGGGTACAGGTCCCTGCACCCCGGGGCCCGAATAGGGCAACAACCCCACACCCGGGCCCGTTAGGGCCGATGTAGCAACCTGCCAGGGAAGGGGACTGGACCACCCCCCAAGGCAGGAAGGCCTCGGAGCGAGCTACGCTCCTATAAAGGGAGGCCCAGCGGAATGGGCAACACCAGGAGAGGTGTCCACTGCTTGCGGGCCGAGGGCCGCAGCCCCTACTGGGCCAGGGGGAATAGACCCCATTCCACCGGTCCCGGTGGGTGCAAGCAAATGTGGCTGCTGGGGAGGCGCAGCCGCGGTCTTCCAACCCAGATTGCGCCTCCGAACCGCACGAGCCGCGCTCGCAGCCGCCTTTTTCTTCGCGGGCCTCTCAGCCAATCGATAGGAAGCCGAAACGAGAGAATTCAGCAGCCAAAAGGCTTCCCGGTAAAAGCCAAAAGCGACGGAGGTAAGAGGGAAAAACTTCTCCGCTCCGTCACTTCGCAAAATGGCAGCTCGGCTGCCTCGTGGCCACCCCTTTTATAAGGGAGCTGGCCACGCCCCTAACTACCCGGATGCCTTCGTCCTGTGGGGGGGGGGCCCCGCAAAGAGCGCAGCGGCCATTTTGGCACCGCGCTTGCATTCTAGCTGAAAGAAGATACAATTTAAGAGAGATGATGAGTAAACAAGAGGTAAATCTGCTTCACCGAAAATTCCTTTGTTAAGAGGCACTCTCACAAATCTACAGGTGAAAACAAAAGGCTGTGTATGACAGAATTTAATGGAAACAACTTTGCTAGAATTAACATCCACTTTCCTGCAAGGATCACACCCAAATTCTAGTAACGATACTTTGATTGTTTGAAGCTACAGGAACGGGGTGACATATTTAACGCTGAGTAAAGTAGGTCTTCTGTATAACTCTTTCTTCTTCTTTTTGGTTATGTTCATCTGTTTTCTTTCTGACGCTTATTTGATACAAAGAGAAAGGGAAGCCAAGATATGTTACATTAAAGGCTTCCTCATTGACAGTGCTTTATATTTAATTACAGCTTTGATTCTTGTTTGAAAATAGCTATAAGGCATCTTATTGTTTATCGTCACCTCTGTCTCATTAACAGCAGGAAAACTTTTGCTGTTAGTTACCCCCACTCCCACTCCCACTGCCATCCAATCCACCCCCACCCTCACCCCCACCCTGCTTCTGCTAAACTGTTAAACACTGCAGCTTCAGAGAGTTCCTAAAACCTCTTGGATTTTGTGGCACCTGATAGACACCTTGGCAACTGACAGACAAAAGGCTGAGTTTGTTGCTATCAAATATAGTGGAAAGAATCAACCTCTCATCATTTGAGAGAAGCTCTTTCCTTTTTAAACTGATCTGTCACTTCTGTCAAGGATTTCCATGCTGTTTTGCTGTTGTGGTGGATGACAAGCCTACTCTTTCTCTTCTTCCTTTAGCATGGGGTGGCTACACTGATATCATTCTGGGACTGCTACACTAAGCAAAAGTTGTCACTCTCTTTGGAACATGTCGGGTATTGCTAGGTCTGGACATAGCCACAGCGATAGGTGTAATTGAACCTCCAGGTTGCTGTGTGTGTTTATATATGAGGGCTCCAGAAGATGCAGTTTGGAGTGAAGAAGTGAGCATGTGAAGGCTCTAATTGTGTCTAAGTGAACATGTGCAGAAGCTCTCTTCCAAGAGTAAGTGGGGGAGTACTAATGTCATGGAGCAAAGAATCATCTCCTAAGTTTCATTTGAACTTTTTTTGTTGTTCAGTCGCACAATTGATTCTGACCCTTTGCGACACTATGGACCATTGCCTGCCAGGCACCTCTGACTTCCACCATCCACCTCAGCTCACCCAGCTTTGTGCCCATTGCATCTACAATACCATCCAGCCATCTCATATTTGGCTGCCCCCTTCTTCTTTTGCCCTCCACCTTTCCCAGCATCAAGGCTTTCTCAAGTGAATTCTCAATTCTCATTTGATGTCCAAAGTACTTTAGCTTCATCTTTACTATTTGACCTTCTAATCAGTGATGCACTGCAAAAAAAAATTACTACCCCCACCATGGGCGTGGCTAACTCTGTGGGCATGGCTAACTCTGTGCGCCATGCCCACTTGGCCTCCCTACACCATGGCCTGGGGTAGGGAGGTGGGCGTGGCCGGCCAAGTGAGTGTGGCCTGAGGAAATTTCTGCTACCGGTGCCCAGGTACCTGTGGGCACCTGTAGCAGCTCAACACTGCTTCTAATGAGCAGTCGGGGTTGATTTCTTGTAGGATCAACCTATTTGTTCTCCTCGCTGTCCAGGGTACTCTCAAACTTCTCCTCCAACACCACATTTCAAAGGCATCTATTCTTCTGTACTCAGATTTCCTAATGGTTGTTTGAACTTTTCAGCTTGCAAATTCCAAGGTGTTGAAACTGATCCCTCAAATAGTTTCAGAGTATTTGGTAGTATCCTTAATAAAATGTTAACACAAAAAGCTGAAGCAGATTCACTGGCCTGACAAAGACAGAGTCATCATCACTCTCCATTGTCCCTTCAGATCAGGAGTTCTCAACCTTTTAAAGCTGGGGACCAGGTCATGCTCACTCAGACAGCTTTGGGGACCGGATGGCCATTTTGCCCTTGTTCTACTACATGGCACTTCCTGGTGTGGTGGAGGCAGTGGGGGGCTGCATGAAATGGTGCAGTTGGCTGCAACCAGCCCATGGGCCGCAGGCTGAGAATCCCTGCTTCAGTTCTTTGCATGCAGCCCAGGAAGGTTGAGGAATTATAGCATATGTAGCAGGAACATATGGCATAGGACCAGGGCAAACGTCTCATATTCCATACGTGCATTCCTGTACCCTATCTAAGAATAGTGGCTATTTAGGGCAATCATAAAGGGAACATGTATTCCTGACAGTTGATGCCAAGTTTCAGTTCATGTCGGTGATTGTTTCTGGACACGCTAGCATTTGAAACTATGGATAGTTTCTGGAATCATTTATTTAGATATCCTACAGCAGTGAGATCCAGAGTTTAACCAGACAATGGGGCATATTTTCATGGTGTTGGGGAATTGCCAAAAATCCTATTGGCAATGTACAGCATAAGCGTTCTGCAACCAGACTATTCTGCATGAGCCTGGTTTTAACAGTTTGCAGTTATCCAAGCCTAGGATTGTCCCATTGGAAAACAACACAGATTCCCCATTGTGTGAGTCCTGGGGAAAAGAAGGCATGCATGTAAAGGATACTGCAAGTGTATTTTTTGTCTTTCATTTCATTTGTATATAAAGATGGTTTAAGAAAGTTCAGTCTCTCTTTAGAAGTAGTATGTTTCTTGTATTTAGCTTTTAATTAATCAGTTTTGGGCTGTTTTCTTCAAATTCCCCCTTCCAAAATAAGTATGAAATATTCAAGAAGTTGCTTCTGTTAGCCGGATAAGAACAGGCATTTTGTTTTAAAAACCCTGATTTTACCATTAATGCAGTCTCCATTTAGCCAGTAGTAACTCTTTTCTAATTAATGATATCCAGCACTTTAGAGATCAAAGACATGTGGACTGCTTGATTAGTTTTTAAAGTTCTGATTTTGTACCCTGCTAAATTGTAGCACTGTGTGTGGGATGGAAAGCAGAAATTTCAAGCTGCTCCAAACATTAACAACGAAGATTAGAAATCACTAGCCTTTTTGCCCTACTTCACCTGGGTCGATCTGTTTGGGTTGGTGGAGCCCCCCCCCCCCCCCGTTTCCTACCTGTGATCGTCACTGGCTGCATACACACCAACCCATTTGGTCCTGTGTCGGTGGTCACGCATGCATCAGGGTCAGGCTTTTGGTTTTGCATGCCAGCGGCTGCATCAGGCGCCTGATTTTGTTTCTGTGTCAGTGGTCGCATGTGAGCGTGTGCTTGCCATCACCTGTATCAGGTGCCTGATTGTGACATCTGCGTGCTGCCGTGCGTATGCGCACCAGCACCACCACTGTGATCCTTGCTGGTGGGGCTGATGCGCATACGGTGGGTCGCGGGGTGTGGCTACGTATTCAGGACATACGAACCTCTTTTTAAAGTCTTCTCCATTTGCACTGGCAGCTGTATAATGCTTTAACACATTTACCTTTTTTGTGGGATTGCAGGTAGGTGGGCCTGCGAGACTTGGACGACGTCAACAAGAGATGTTGTGTCTTCCAGCAGAGGTGCCTCTGCCAAATTTTAAAGATTCACTATTTTGACCACATTACTAATGAAGAGGTGCTTTGAAAGAGTGGCTCGTGCAAATTGCCTAACATCGTTGCACGATGAAGACTTCAGATGGAAGGCCATATTTTCCGTATGGAAAAAACCAGGATCCCTAAGGCGGCAATGGGTTGGACTCCTCCTAATGTCAAACATCAGCAAGGACACCCTAGAAATACATGGTAAAGAACTTTCATGGAAGACTTAAAGACCCTGCCAAAATACTCGCCCAAGACAGAAACTGCTGGAGAACCCTTGCTGCACAATATGTTTCATATCATGGAAGGATCAAGGTCTAAGTAAGCAGGTAGGTGGAAGCCTGGACCCTTGGGAAACTGATGAACTCTATGGACTACTTCTATAAAATTGCACATAAATATGTACCCATAAAATGTTTTATGCAGTTTTTCAAAATAACATGCAGGAAATTGAAGTAGAGGGGTGTCATTCTTTTTGTACCAAGTTCAAAGAACCCCTGAAATGAATCCATGATCTCCCTATATTAAGTATTCCTGTTGCAGAACCAGTTTTCATGGATCTTTTCAATGATCCTTACATGATGTACAATGGAATGTATTGCTCCTTTCCCAAACTATTTCCAATCCAATTCCATGACATTGCTGAGTTCAGAAATGGAGGGAAGAGATATTGATGGCTGTGAACCAACATTATTTTGTAAGAGCATACCAATATCCAATCCAATATCCAATATTGATTTGTCATTGCCTATCTATTTAAGTGCAAATCAACTGAACACCAAATTGTTCTACCCTTTGCCTTTTTCGATTCGATTTGATTTGATTTTTAATTTAGATCCCGCCCTTCTCAGCTTACGCTGACTCAGTGCAGCTAAACATCATATCAATAAAATACAATCAATATAGCAAGAGTCAAAAAATAAACATCATCATATCAATAATATAGTACAATCAATACAGTAAGATATCAGAAATAAACACAAATACAATATTACAAAGCACAATACAATTGACACAGCAGTACTCCGCTGCACTCACCCCAACCCCGGCAGGTCCAAATAGAAAAGTAGAAGTGCTGACATCCCAGCAACCACCAAAGTTCTAGATGTGGAGGGGAGAGGCCCAGGACGCCGGCAGTGATGGTGCTCCTGGCATCCAGGTGCTGTGGGGGCCGCTCCGCCACACCTGCAGAGAAGACCGGAGGCATCAGCAGCAGTCTGGTTACCTCACGGTCTTTTAAGCCTCCCGCCAAGGGAGGGGTGGGGCCCAGAACGCCAGCGGTGATTGTGCTCCTGGCATCCAGGTGATGCAGGGGCCACTCCACCACACCCGCAGAGAAGACCAGAGGCAGCAGCAGCAGTCTGGTTGCCTCGCGGTCTTTTAAACCTCCCGCTGAGGGAGGGGCGGGGCTCAGGATGCTGGCGGTGATTGTGCTCCCAGCGTTCAGGTGCTGTGGGGGCCGCTCCGCCACACCCACAGAGAAGACCGGAGGTGGCAGCAGCAGTCCAGTTGCTTCACGGTCTTTTAAACCTCCCGCCGTGGGAGGGGAGGGGCTCAGGACGCTGGCAGTGATGGTGCTCCTGGTGTCCAGGTGATGGTGCTCCCGGTGTTCCCATCTCTGACCCAACAGCTTTACCATCGGCTTATCCCATCTTTTTCAGGGTCTGCCTAGTGGTCTTTTGTGGTCCCTTGGTATCCAGTCTGTTAGCTGAGCATACCAGATAATGAAAGTGCCCCTTCCCAACCCACAGTGAAACCAGATGGGGGAGGGGAGGTCCTTCCTTCTCCTGGCTGAATGAGGAGGTAGGGATCATCATGATGCCTCGTCACTGCTTGCTGGCACATCCCAGTCTGGTCTGTGGGACATTAGGGGTATCTTGGGAGGGGAGATTGTCTTTAAATAGGTCACAACATTAATAGTGGGTAGTGTGGGGTTAGTGTGGTAGATGTGAATCCCTAAGAGCGTTATTGGACAAGGTGGTAACTGTATGTGCAACACAATTTGTGTGAATCTGTGGGGCATGCATTGGACACCATGGGACAGCACTGCGATACAACCAACAACCAGTCATCTGAGTAGAGTTGGAAACAATCATAATATTGTCTTCCCATTCTGCTGGACCTGCACAGTAACTAGCAAGGATCAGCACTGTGCAAGGGCAGGGATTTGCCAGTCCAGTCTAGAGAGGTGAAAAGGAATTTACCTTCTCTACGATTAGGTTGCACACTACCGGCCTCCCCGCAGACCAGGAGTTTCTATAAAGTTGTGGCTCAGATTTACATCAAATGTGACTGTGTCCTGCCTCTTTATTTCGGGTATGGGGGAGGAAATGGTTTGATGCAAAGTCTTGATGAGCAGAAAATTCAGCTCTGTAGCTGAAATTAACTTTCTCCTGCAAAACAAACTCCATCTTTGCTTGGGAAGGAATTCTTTCCAAAGCAGCATATCTTCTGTGGAAGCAGTATTGCCTACTGAGAAATAACAAACAAAAGAAAAGAAGAAAAGAACAAAACAAGGTGACCACAAATGGTAATTTTTTCCCCTGAAGATGTCACTTCATGCTCCTGCTCTAACATTCTTTGTCCAGAATCTTTCTCTCTTTTTTACTTTTTGTAAGTTCAATTTTCATTATATTGCTGTACAATGTGAACAGGTTCTCTTTCACCCTTGATTTTTTTCCTTTATAGTGGAAAGTTTTAGGAAGTTTATATAAATTAATAAAATCCTGGGCTCTAGGAAGCCAATCTAGCTTTGAACATGCTTTTATTGATCTTTCAGGTAAATCTACTGTGAAAGTTATGAGCCAAGCCCAGCTCACTGACTTCAAACAGAATTGGAGGTACCTGTAGAGAGTTACCCTGGCAGACAAGCTTCACTAAAGCCAGCAGAGCAGAGGTGAGAATAAGGGGGAAAGTTGCTTAATTAACATTTCACATGAATTGCAGGTTGAGCGATTTAAGGTAGCTTAAACTATCTCTCTTGTACACAGAAAAATGTCTTTCTTTTTTCAGGGTATATATTTCAGACATTGACTAATATTCATGTATTTTATGTACACTAAACAACTAGAAAATGAAACCCCTTTTTTGAACTGCAAGTGCAATAAAGCACAACCAGAACATTGTGAAATGCAAAAAATATAGACAGAGAGGATTCTCGGGGCTTATCCGTCCTTCAAACTTCTATTGGTTTTATACAAGTCCGTGAACCATTGTGTTCATAAAGGAATCTAGGAATCTCAATGTGATGACAAGTGAGAGACTGGCATTTCTCTTTAATTTATTTTTAACACCCTTGCCATCACAGGTGTATGGTCAAGGATTCTTTGTTTTAGGTAAAGGTAAAGGTTTTCCTAGCTTGAAAGCCAGTCATATGTAATGGAATAGGTCACAAGTTATTCAACATGGAGTCTCTTGGGTTTTTAAACTGTCTTAGAATGTAGCTTTGCTTCTTTGCAAAGGCCTCTTTAATTCTTTCTGCTGTGCTTATCAAGCAGGTGGGCTTAGAAAGCTTCAGGCCTATGTTTTGTCTTCTTCCCCAGGTCTGAAATGTCCATTAGCATCAACATCCAGATAGTGGTGGGCTCCAAAAAAAACTACTACCACACTGTGGGTGTGGTATGGTGGGCTTGGCCAAGGGGAAGCCCTGCATTGCACCCGAATTAGGACTACTTTATTTCGAAGCTTAAATAGGGCCAGCCAGAATTTCTGCTACTGGTTCTGGTGAACTGGTGCGAACCTGCTGATTCCCACCACTGCATCCAGAGCCTGGGAACACCAGACATTTGTTATGGGAACCAGTGGTTGTTTATACAAACCCTGGGCTCTAATTGGCTGTATGCTAATTCGGAGGGCCAAGCTCATGTCTTTCCTATAGGCACATGGGTTTGGGAGTGAGTGAGAGTTTGGGGTTTCAGAGAGTTACACCTCAGGAGGGAGAGAGGGACTCTAACGCTGAGTCTGGACCAACCCAAGCTTAGTCGTGATTTCCCAGCTTAGTCAGGTTTTCCTTTTGTTTCTGGGGGAAGGCCTGAGTGTGGATTTCCCTAACTGTCCTTTTTGATTAGTGTTTCTGTATGCTGTACTTCTGTATCCTGAACCAATGGAAGAACCGTTATTTCTACAATATGCTTCAAGAACAATAAACATTTTTACTTCATCAACAATGCTTGTTCTTTGGGAGAAGGGGTAAGACAAGAGTTAGGCCATAAGCCACACACATCTAATACAATACTCTCCATAATACTTGCTGGGCTCTGTCAATACAGGTAAGCCCCAGGTTGTTGCTGCAGAAGGATCTGCAGGATGGCATATAGGCCTCCTAGGCCCTGGGAATCTTTGGGGAAGTTCCATAACACAGGCTGGTAAAAGTCACTCGCCAGGAACGGGAGAGTCCCAAGGGGAAGGGCAAGGGCCAGGTCAAAGCCTATCTGTCACATCATATCTGACTCTAGGGTTTGATGTTCATCTCTGTTTATAGCCAAAGAGCCTGCATCGTTTGTGTCTGCATCTGCAAGCATTTCCATGGATATGAGTCAGCCATGACTAGACACCAGAGGGCATGGAACACTGTTTACCTTCCCACCAAAGGGGTACCTATTTATCTACTTGTAATCTTTTGCTTTCAAACTGCTAGGTTGCCAGGAACTGGGACAGAGAAGGGAGCTCACTCTGTCGTGCAGCACTCTGGGTCTCAACCTGCCGAACTTCTAGTCATCAAGTTCAGTGTATTAACCACTAAGTTACTGCAGTCCCTTGTTTTACATGCCATGAAATTTGTACATCTTGTAGCATAGGTAAAGGTAAAGGTAAAAGTTTCCCTTGCTTGAAAGCCAGTCATATTATCCAACTCTAGGGTGCAGTGCTCATCTCTGTTTCAAAGCCGAAGAGCCAGTACTGTATGCTTCTAGGCACCAGAGTGCACGGTACGCTGTTACCTTTCCACCTTTAGTGTAAGGGACCAAAGACAATGAAACAGCCGAAGGGTTGGCTTAACACAGGTTTATTGCATGATGATCCGGAGGAACATGTGGTAATGGCGGATGAGTAGCTCAATATATACAGCTGGCTATACATTTGAATGTGGCTCGTCGACAGACTATTGGTTGCTGCCTGCGTGACGTCGTAGGAGGTCACGCCCTTCTTGACCAGGTGAAGAGGTGGCGGGGAATCTTCCCGCGCAGCTGAACCAGGTGAATATGATCCATGAGAGCTGGACGCTCGCTACTGCCCTCTGGTGGTCACTAGCTCGCGTCCCCTTATTAGGTTTACATTGATACAGCTGATGGTTATAATGTTGCACACAGAAAGGTTACATTGATAACACATGACAAAGGTACATTGTTAAAGGCACAGCTTTACAGAACACAACATCCCTCCCCCCTAGGATGAGACGAAGTCTCTCAGCCAAGATGGCTTGTTGCATGTGCGTTTTGGCCGTGAAGAGGGCTGCCCCCCCCGGGGGTGTTATTGCTTCATTGTTCCCTGGTCCCTTGTCCTGAAATGGGAGAGGGAGACTTGTTAGTGGCTTGCCGCTGTCTGGCGGCCTTAGGGGAAGGGAAAAACTCCATTGTGGGCAGACCGGGGGCAATCGGGGCTAACGAAAAACCCCTCTTCTTGCTTGGACGGGTGGGGGACCACTCCGAAAAAGCCCCCCGGCTCTGAAAATCAAAATCTAACTTAGTAGGGGCATCCGCATTTGTGGGGACATTCGGCGAGATATGTATGGGGTCGGGTTCCTCTCCCCCCTCAGAAAGATCCCCTAGGATATCTACGAGAACATCCTCCTCCCCCCTTGGTGGGGGCCCGCGGTCCCCTTTTCCTCCCCCTTGGGCTGAACGGGTGGGGGAGAACCCTAACGCTGACTTATTCTCTGCTTGATCTGTGCCCTGCTCATCGGAGACCCTGCGTCGAAGCTGGTCCGCGTGACGCCTCCACAGGAGCCCTGTGCTGGTTTCCACGCGGTACGACACGGGGCCGGTTTGCTCCACAACTACGCCCGGTACCCAGGCTGGGCCCGTGCTGGCGTAATTCCTGCAATGCACGGGGGCGCCTACACTGAAACTCTTTGTAGCCTCTAGCCCGATGTTCCTTCCTTTGTCCTCTACCCTCGTGGGGTCTAGCCTAGTAAGGATGGTGGTCAGTTTCCTACGCATTAAGAGCTCTGCGGGGGAGTATCCTGACGCCAAAGGGGTCACCCTGTACCCTAGCAGAAACTGACACACTTGTAGGTTCAGATCCCCATGGCCCATGCACCGCAACGCGTCCTTCGTGGTGCGGACGAGGCGCTCTACTTGGCCATTGGTGGCCGGGTGAAATGGGGCGGAGGTGATATGCCGAACGGCGTTGATCTCCATGAATGCCGTAAACTCGGAGGACGTGAAACAACTAGCGTTGTCACTAATTAACGTGTCGGGTATGCCGAACGTGGAAAAGAGCCTCCGCAAATGCCTAATGGTCTGGGCCGAGGAGGTGCTCGTGACTGGGATAACTTCCAACCATTTGGAGAAAGCGTCCACTACAAGAAGGAACAGGGTGCCTCTGAACAGGCCCGCGAAATCAACGTGCACCCGGGACCACGGTCCCTTAGCCGTGTCCCATTCCCTGTGGGGAAGGCGGGCCTCCTCTGGTCTGGAGCATTGGCAACTATCACAAGTGCCGACCATGTGCTCGATGTCGGCGTCCAGCTGGGGCCACCAGAAGTAACTCCGGGCCAGCGCCTTGGATCGCACGATACCGGGGTGGCTGACGTGAAGCAGTTTGAGCACCCGCGGCCGAAGGGAAGTGGGAATCACCACCCGCTGCCCCCACAAGAGGCACCCCCTCTCTAGGGACAGTTCTAGCTTTTTTCTGAAAAATGGAGCGAACTCCTCCGCTGGGGAGGACGCCGGCCACCCTTTCTGCACCCAGGAGCTAACTGCCGCTAACGTCTTGTCCTTCTCTGTCGCTTTGGCAATGTCGGCGGGCACTACGGGGGGCGAATCCAGCACCTCTATCATGAGAACCTGATGGTCCCGCTCCCCCATGCTCACCTGGCTGGGCATTAGGGGAAGGGGAGACCTAGATAGGGCGTCCGCATGGCTGATCTCTTTCCCGGGCCGGTAGACCAACGCGTGCTGATACGCGTTGAGAAAAATGGCCCACCTGAGCATCCTCGGGGACAGGATCTGAGGGGTGGGCTTATCTGCGGTAAAGATGCCTAGCAGGGGCTTGTGGTCCGTCACAATGGTGAAGGGGCGGCCGTACAGAAAATCGTGAAATTTTTTCGTCCCCGCGACTATTGCTAGTGCCTCCCTGCTTGTCTGTGCGTAGTTTCTCTCCGCTTGGGACAGGGACCTGGAGTAAAATGCTATCGGGGCCTCCCTTCCGTTCTCCAACACGTGGCACAGCACCGCCCCCACCCCCACTGGAGATGCATCACAGGTCAGAACTACTGGGCGTTTGGGGTTGAAGTGGGTCAGTATGGCATCGGACGCCAGGAGGCTTTTTAGCTCGCTAAATGCCCTTTCTTGGTCATTGCCCCACGTCCATGCCTGGTCTTTCTTTAGCAGTTTGTGTAGCGGCTCAGCCACCGCTGCCTTTCGGGGGAGGAAGGAGTGGTAAAAGTTGAGCAGCCCTAGGAACGACTGCAACTCGGGCTTGGAGGTGGGGCGGGGGGCTTTCTTAATGGCTGCCACCTTGGACTTGGATGGTTTTATTCCCTCAGGAGTCACACAAAACCCTAGGAACTCAACCTCGGTTGCGAAGAAGACGCATTTGTCCTTTCGCAACCTCAGCCCCGCCTTTTCGAATATTGTCAGGACCTTCCCCAACCTCTTGGCCAATTCAACCCGACTCCCCCCCCCCGTTATTAACACGTCATCAAAATAAGGCAACACCCCCTCCAATCCCTTCAGGAGGCGTTCCACGAGTGACTGGAAAATTCCAGGCGCTGAATTCACGCCAAACTGGAGGCGCGTCACCTGGAACGCCCCCTTATGGGTGACTATGGTCTGCGCAGCAGCTGCGGCAGGGGACACCGTAAGCTGCTGGTATGCCTGTGCTAAGTCGAGCTTAGCGAAACACTTTCCCCCGTGTAACCTGGCCAGCAGATGGCTGACTACAGGCACCGGATATGCATTCGGGCGGATCGCCTTGTTGATGGTGCACTTGTAGTCGGCGCATATGCGGACCTCCCCGTTGGCCTTTAGAGCGGTTACAATTGGAGTTTCCCACTCCGCAGAATCTACAGGCACAAGGATCCCCTGGCCCACCAACTTGTCCAGTTCCGCCTCTATCTTGTCCTTAAGTGCGAACGGCACCCTGCGTGGTTTAAGGCGAATTGGGCGGACCTCCGGGTCCAGGTCGAATGTCACTGGGGGCCCCTTGAATTTCCCCAGTCCTTTTTTGAAGACTTCGGGGTGTGCCTCGCACACCTCCTGAATTGGATCAGTCCCAACGGCGTGCATCCCAACGGCATGCACCCCCCCAATGAACAACCCCAGGGGCTGGAACCATTGAGTCCCGAGGAGGCTGCAATCTCCTCCCTTGAGCACGACTAGGGGAAGGGACGCGGCGTGCTCCTTGAATTTGACCTGAAATTCTCCAACCCCCAACACTGGAATACTGTTCCCTTGCACGTCCCGTAGTGTGGACCTCAGTGCTTTGAGCTTGGGTCGCTTGTGGGGGGCAATTCCCAAAAACTCCCTCTGGGAAATGATTGAATATGAGGACCCCGAGTCAATTTCCATCCTAATGGGAACCCCTTGGACTAGTACCTCAACAAAGTAGCGGGGGTGTCCTGTGGACACACTGAACACTGGGGCGTCGTCCTCGCTGCCGTCGGAGATGCGGCCCACGCCGTCCTGCTTCCTCGTGGCCTGGGCGCCGTCCTTGGGTCTCGTTGGGCGGTCTTGTCCCGCGGAACGGTCTGCGGAGCTCCTCCGTGTTTCGCGCTTTTTCCTGCACACCTTGGCGATGTGCCCGCGGCGGCCGCAGTTGTGGCACTCGGCCTTCCGGAAGGGGCATTTCACGCGGTCGTGGGCCGCTCCACAGCCGTCGCATCACCGGCTCTCCTTCCGGACCCTCCGGACGTCCTCGTCGTCGCTGCTCTCCGTGGACGACCTCGAAGTTCGCCGGGCCACCTGTACCGGAGCCTCTGCTTTGCTCGACTTTGGCCGCCAGTCCTGAAGTTCTTGGACCCCGGCCTTCGTAGCTTCTGCGGCCTGGGCCGCTCTGATGACCTCCTGCAACGTGGGAGGCGGCTCTTGGTTCATTAATGTGCGCTGGGTTTCGGCGTCGTTCAGGCCGCACAGCACACAGTCCCGGAGGGTGATTTCGGCATTCTCCCATTTGCACGGGCCGGCCGCCAGCCGCAGGGCCGCCACGAATGCGGCGACCGTCTCCCCGGGCGCTTGGACTCGCCTCCAAAACGCACTCCGAGCGGGAAACATCGCCGTGGCGGGCCGGACGTGCTCACGCAGCATCTGCATGAGTTCCTTGGCCTTGAATTCGCTCACCCTCCTCGGTGCAATCAGGTCCACCAAGGTCCTTTTTGTTTCTTGTCCGAGCATCCTGGTGAAGATGGCTCTTTTCTTCGCCTCTTCCGTGACTTCGGACTCGATCAGTGCGGCCTGGAAGTCCATCTCGAAGATCTCCCAGTCGCCCGGTTTCCTGATTTCGAAACCGGTGCATGTCTTGGTCCCGTGGGCTGCCATATCCCACCTTCGTCGCCAATTTAGTGTAAGGGACCAAAGACAATGAAACAGCCGAAGGGTTGGCTTAACACAGGTTTATTGCATGATGATCCGGAGGAACATGTGGTAATGGCGGATGAGTAGCTCAATATATACAGCTGGCTATACATTTGAATGTGGCTCGTCGACAGACTATTGGTTGCTGCCTGCGTGACGTCGTAGGAGGTCACGCCCTTCTTGACCAGGTGAAGAGGTGGCGGGGAATCTTCCCGCGCAGCTGAACCAGGTGAATATGATCCATGAGAGCTGGACGCTCGCTACTGCCCTCTGGTGGTCACTAGCTCGCGTCCCCTTATTAGGTTTACATTGATACAGCTGATGGTTATAATGTTGCACACAGAAAGGTTACATTGATAACACATGGCAAAGGTACATTGTTAAAGGCACAGCTTTACAGAACACAACACCACCGAAGTGGTCCCTATTTATCTACTTGTAGCAACCCTAATTATCTTGTAGCAACCCTAATAGAATTGCCATAAGTGAGATGTTTAATGAATGGTTTTATCAATGCCAGCATACTGCCAGTGAGTTTGTATAAACACATGGGGATATGTGAGTCCTAATCCATCACTTTATCTTTAGGAAATATTTTCAGCTATGAATATGTTCCCTGCCCTAGATCTGATGGTACAGGAAAACAAATAAGCATTTTTGGGAGTAGAGTGGAATTTCTGGCCATGTTGATGCCTGAAACATGTAATGCTGAAGCCACCCTGGCTCCATGACATTAAGAGATTTAAAAGCCAGTGTCCTAAATTGAGCCTGACGGTGTACTGATGGTAAATAGTTGTTAGTTGTGCAGGATCAATGTAATAACCTCCAGCCATCATCCATTGGTGGATTTCGGGAAGCATATATTACTGCTTGATTCTTTTTCCAGACTGAACCCAGGATAAAGCTCTTTTTGCAACATGCACAAAGGTTATTGTGCTGCGAAATACACAGGGTGAAGTTAAGGGAAAGCTGTTATAGTGATCTATCTTGAATGGAAATTATCATGAAGCTCTGGAGTTATGTATGCAAAGCAATTTTAGCCGTGACATCAGTTTTGGAATGTGAAAGTGAATGTCTACTTCTGAAATCTGGATGCTTCAAGCTTTTGGGTTATTTTGATATAAAGTGTGAAATGTGTAATTCCTTTTCTGAAAAAAGTGCATATATTTTCCAATCACTGTTAATGTATGAGAACAGAACTTAATCTTAGGAAAATTATGCTGTCCCCTCTGAATGATCTCACTCCCTCAAAGAATTCATTTTTTTAATAACATGTGCAGCATAGCACATGGTTTGGGGGTGGGGTGGGAACATGCATGCTTTTGCTATCCGGGGAATTGGAAGCAGCTGCTGAGGTGAGGCTGGAGGCTACAAGAAGACCTCCACCACTGCCGCTCTTGCCTCCGGACGCCAGCCCCGGTCAGTTGGACCGGGAAATTGGAAACAGCTGCTGAGGTGAGGCTGGCGGCTACAAGGAGACCTCCACCGCCACCGTTTTTGCCTCTGGATGCCTTGCCCCGGGTTCCTTCCCTCAGCCCGGCTGCCTGTGGGGAGGTGGGAGCAGCTGCGCTGTGGTTTCGCAGTTTCTGAGCCCTCTCCCCTGGTCTGGCATTTGCCGCGGGGGAGAGAAAACACCTGGGCTCCCAGTGTGGTTAGGACTTAAGCCGGGCGCCTCCACCTCCTTGCCTGAACCCTCTCTCCCGGTCTAGTATTTGCTGTGGGGGAGTGAGAACACCTGGGCTCCCGGTGTGGTTAGGACTTAAGCCGGGCGCCACCACCTTCTCACCTGAGCCCTCTTCCCCGGTCTAGTATTTGCTGTGGGGGAGTGAGAACACCTGGGCTCCCGGCATGGCTTGGATTTCAGCCAGGCACCGGCACCTCCTCACCTAAGCCCTCTCCCCTGGTCCGGCATTTGCCACAGGGGAGTGAGAACACCTGGGCTCCCGGTGTGGCGAGGACTTCAGCCAGGTGCCACCTCCTCCTCACCTAAGACCTCTCCGCCGGTCCAGCATTTGCCATGGGGGTCGATGCTGCTGAAGACTTGGAGCTGGGCTCTGACATGGTCGTTGAGCCCCGACCTTATTTAAGGCCCACTTAAGGTCGTTGAGCCTCACCTCCGACACCCCCCCCCCTTGGATCATTGTGCTTTTTTTCTGATTGTAAATTGTTAACTGTTATTGTAAAGGAAACCTTTACCTTTACTATTGTATTTTCTTATTGCACTTATGATATTGTATCCTGATATTATATTTTTTCCTATTGTATTTTTGTACTGGTTATATGGTATTTGTATTTAATATGCTGTTATGCCGCCCTGAGTCGGCCTTGCACTGAATAGGGTGGGGTATAAATCCAATAAACATAAACATTAACAATCAGAATTGTACAGTGCTGGTTATCTTTTCCAGAGACTTTCCCAGATCACTGTCACTTAGTGCGCGCATGCGTGCCTGTGCGCACGCGCATGCGCACACACATACACTCACACAATTAGAGGAAGTAACCTCAAGGCTTGAGTGGGATGGCTCTCTCCACAGTCAGCAGTATTGACATATAGCCTAGTGAGAGGAGAGCCTCCCCACAGCTTGCCTGTATCCGAAAAAGTTTGGTTTCCCCTTGGTAGAAGCTCATGCTGTTTGTTCTCCTGCAGTTCTCTCTCAACCTGGCTTTAGATTTAGAATTGTCAGAGAACTTATGAGGTTGTGCTTCTCTTGAATTTGTTGGCTTGGGTCTCTTCCTCTGGGAATCATAGGAGCTGGTCCAGGATGCCAGCTCTAGTGCCTGTAATAGATCTCTCAGACTTGTGAACTGAACATTCTCCTGCACCTCTGTTCACGCACACACACACACACACACACACCTCAAACCACAAAGTAAGGAAGTGACAGCTCACCACTTCCCTCAGTGATCAGGGGAAGGATGCTCTCATATTCCTTTCATGCCAATGTTTACCAACATCTCAGGCAGTGGTTCAAAACAATACCACCTGCTTTTAAACATTTTAATTTATTATTTGGCTCTTGCCCAGTTTTGCATAACTGTGTGTATGACTCGTGCCAGAATCTATTATGTGCAGTGTCAGTAACCCTATATTATAGCTTGCTTCATGCAAATGATGATTCAGATTGTTATCATCATCTGGAGCTGAGCAAATAGCTTTTATTGTGACAATGGTATGTATAGTAAACATGTACTAAATTCCACATGTGTGAGTGGGTGAGATGCTCTTCTTGGGCCTCCATGGAGGAAGGTCAGGTTGAAGACCCCAAGCAATACAGTATTGTTATGGAGAAATGGGTGTGGCTATCTGGACAACTCCAGAACAGAAGATTGGGACCAAAAGAGGGCCAGATGTATTTGGCTGAGAGTTAAATGATCAATGGTCTATATTCTATTTTGTTTACCAGACATTTTTGCTAACTGCACACCTGTGTTTGACTGATCCTGGATGCCTCTTACATAGTTTATAATGCATACAAGAAGAGAAGGAAAGGGGTCTGAGCTTTCTTAAACATGTGAAAACTCTCTGACTTGCCAAAGAGGAGCGTATTAATTTTGTTTTTGAACCATCTTGTTTATTCTCCCTTCACCCAATTTTTAGCCTATCTACTCCAGGGGTGGCTAACCTTGGTGCTCGAGGTGTTCTTGAACTTCAATTCCTAGAAGCCCAAGTCAGCACACCTGCTGATCAGGGCTTCTGGGAATTGAAGTTCAAGCTCTCCTGGATCACCAAGGTTGGCCACCACTAATTTACTCTGATGAAGTGTTCTTGAGAATCCAAAAGGCAGCACAGTTTTGTGTTTTTGCTTCATTTAACAACATAATGAAAGCTGTGCTTAAAATACACTGTCACTCTTTTGGGGGGAGGTGCACATATATTTAATTTTCATGACAGTATACCTGCTGGCCTCTTTTTGGTGCAAGGCAACAGTTTGTCAAAGCATCTGTCTGCCCATGTCATCATATCCATCTGACCATTTTTGATAGGCTGTAAATTCTACAGCAGCATCTATACGAACGACAGCAGCATTGACCATCTTTTCCCTAGTACAGTATTTCAACTTTCCTATCGCATATTAAGTTCTGACTGACAAAATGTCAGTTGCACTAAAAATGATACATGATCTATAATGAAGTGACTGCGATACCGTGGGACTGTACTATGTGCTACTGGAAATCTCACTAGTCAAATATGTCAAGATGACAGAGGAAAACAGACAGGGAAAATAGCATCCTCACAGTCTTCAGCCTATGGTGCTTGTCCCTAAGAGTTACATCAACAGCAATAGCTGTTATATTATGTTATATATCCTATATATCCTCTATATATATATATATATATATATATATATATATATATATATATATATATATATATATATATATATATATATATATATATATATATATATATATATATATATATATATATATATATATATATATATATATATATATATATCCTATGTTATATATCCAAAAGAGAAAATGCAAATGTGATGTACCCATAGCAGCTTGAAGGCAAGATCTGTTCAAATCCAGGTAGACTATAAAGGACCTCCTAGCTCCTCTTGGAAAACATTTTGTGTAACAACAATACCATGCTTTCCTTTGAGTTGATGCTGATCTTGTATTATTCTCTTTATTCATTGCTACTGACAAAAATCAGCAAGCTACACGTTTAATTTCCTTCATTCTGGCAGTAACTAGAATGTGGATGCACAACACAAGGCTGTATTTTTGCGGATCAAGTCCACTTTGTGATCCACAGAAGCTAATACAGTAGGTAAAGCTAAAGGTAAAGGTTTCCCTTGCTTGAAAGCCAGTCGTATCTGACTCTATGGTTCAGTGCTCATCTCTGTTTCTAAGCCGAAGAGCCTGCACTGTCTGCTTCTACAGACATTTCCATGGTCATGTGGCAGGTGTGACTAGACACCAGAGCGCACGGAACGCTGTTTACCTTCCCGCCAAAGTGGTCCCTATTTATCTACTTGCAATTTCTTGCTTTTGAACTGCTAGGTAGGGTAGGACAAAGACAGGAGCTCATTCCGTCCTGCAGTACTTGGGAATTGAAACTGCTGACCTCCCACCTTCCAGTCAGCGTCTTAGCCACTTGAGCCACTGCAGTCCCATATACAGTAGTTAGTCGTTAAGGTGCTACAATGTATTTTGTTTTATTTACTCTCTGGTATGCTAGCACAGACTAACACGGCTACTGCTTCAAAAATTTCAAACAAGACTAGAAAACTGTGAAGATTTCAATATACACTTTGGAAAAAGACTATGGAAAATGGTGATGGTGGCAAAAGTAAAGGTAAAGGTTTCCCTTGCTCGAAGGCCAGTTGTATCTGACTCTAGGGTGCAGTGCTCATCTCTGTTTCAAAGCCGAA
Organism: Bradypodion pumilum; assembly: GCA_035047305.1. Taxonomy (NCBI): domain Eukaryota; kingdom Metazoa; phylum Chordata; class Lepidosauria; order Squamata; family Chamaeleonidae; genus Bradypodion; species Bradypodion pumilum. Next base: position 265,320,309 of record JAWDJD010000001.1, on the reverse strand, counting down.
GAGCCAGCGATGTCTGCTGCTGCAGCCACTTCATGGTCATGTGGCAGGCATGACTAGACACCGAAGCACACGGAATGCTGTTACCTTCCCACCGAAGTGGTCCCTATTTATCTACTTGCAATTTCTTGCTTTCAAACTGCTAGGTTGGCAGGAGATGGGACAAAGACGGGAGCTAATTCCGTCCTGCGGTGGCAAAAGCAACCCAGAAAAGAACAATAGGAATTTTGTAAAGTGAGGACTTCTATACATCATGTCACCCTTTTATACATTTTTTACTTACTCAGAACAGATACACGAGTTTCAAATGTCGAAATTGCAGAAAACATCTTTTATTGAACAATATGAGGAAAAAATTACTTAGGACACAAAGAAAGGAACTTAATTTCTAAAAGGAAAAAAAAGGTAGAGGACTGTAAAAGAGACCAAATAGGCTTCACAAAAAAGCTCAGAGTAGACCAAAACACAAGCGAACAAGAAGGACATGTGTAGGAAGTGAAGGAAGACCAGACTACAAAGGAAAAGCATAGACAAGTAGCAAAGACGCGCAGGGATGGTGTTAGGAAGGTAAAAGGTGAGAATGAACTGAGGTTAGCAAGAGATGCTAAAGGCAACAAAAAGCATTCTTCAGGTATGAGCATAGCAAAAGACAGAGAAAAGAAACAGCTACTCAGTGGGGATGGGAAAATGATAAAAGATGACAATGAAAAGCAGAAGTGCTTAATTCCTAATTTGGATTAGTTTTCCCCAAAAAAGATATGACCCTCCAAGCATATGAAGTACAAAGGGCAGGACAGGATTGAACCCTGAAATTGAGAAATAAATAGTCAAAGAATAAGTTATTACTTTGAATGAGTTCAAATCTCCAGGCCAGAAGAATTGCCTCCAAGAATATTGAAGAGGTCTCAGAATCCTTGTCTGTTATCTTCTTCAAATCACAGAGGATGGACGTTGAGACTGAAAGTAATTAGCAACTTGACAGCAAGTTCGGGGTTAACATTAGTGATTTATTATCAGCTCAGTTCCTGCTGCTTGGTTAATTTGGACTAGGGAACAAGGGGACGAGGTAGCAACTTATATACACAGCTAACGACAGTTACAGTGATACATTTGCCCCGGCTTTTGCTAACATGGGAAACCTGTGTTGAACCAATCAGAGTACATTGATAACATATTAATATGGCGCCTTACAGAAAAGGGCGTGCAGTTACAACAAAGACTTAATAGTGATTGCGGAATTAAAGCAATATAACATTTGGACACAACAATGGATGAAGTGCCAGATGACTGGAGGAGAATTACTGTTGACCATATCTTCAAAGAGAGCCAAAAGAAGGAGCTGGGGAACTATGGACATCAATCCCAGGGAGAATTCTGCAGCAGATTATAAAATGATCATTCTACAGCCACCTTGGAAATAATGCAGTAATAACTTGGATCTAACATGGATTTGTCAAGAACAAACCCTATCAGAATAATTAGACGACACAAAATTGGGCAGCATAGCTAATACCTTGGAAGGCAGAAACAAGATTCAAAAAGATATTCGATAAGATTGAGCACAGGGATGAAAATAACAGAAGGAAAGTTAACAGAGATAAGTACAAAGTTCTATACCTAGGAGAAGAAACCAAATGTACAGCTATAAAATGGGAAATACTTGGCTCAATAGTATTCACAACTGTTGTAGATCAGAAACTTAATATGAGCCAACAGTGCAATGTGGGACTTAGGTGCAAACAAGGGCCAATGCTTTTTTAAGGCTGCATTAACAAAAGTGTAATCTCCAAATCCCATGAGGTGTTAGCCCCTCTATTCAATACTAATCAGACCACATCTAGAGTACTATGTCCACTTATGGACAACCAACTTTAAGAAAGATATGAACAAACTGGAACAAGTTCAGAGGAGGGCAACAAGGATGATGGAAAGAACTGGGCATGTTTAGCCTTGAGAAAAGGACACTGATAGGGGATATGAAAGCACTTTTCAAATACTTGAAAGATAGTCATAAAAAGGAGATGCAGTATCTATTCTCAATTATTCCAGAATATCCAATAAAACTGCAACTGCAACTTATTTATTTTATTTATTTATATTCAAATTTATTGCTGCCCAATCAGGTAAACCCGACTCTGGGCGGCTCACAACAAGTTAAAACACTCATAAAACAATACAACCAATTAAAACCCAACATACCCACCCACCTACCCCATTCCTCTTAAAAACCCACATTAAAAAACTGCCTTCATTGACAATTAAAAGAAATGGGGGCATAATTTATAAGCCAACAGGTGGGTGCCACTCTTCCATCTGGGCCCCACACCTGCCCTGCCAACCAGGTTTTTCTGAAAGGTAGCAGCTCCATCTGCTCCCGCAACTGTACAGGCAGGAGGTTCCACAAGGCCGGTGAGGACACGGAAAAGTCCCTCCTTCGTGTACCAGAGAGACGGGCCCCTCTGGCAGATGGAACAATTAGGGAGCCCCTCCGATCCACTCTGGTTGGACGGGCGGACACTTTTGGGACGATGCGGTCTCTAAGGTATTCTGGCCCACTACCATGAAGGGCTTTAAAGGTCAAAACCAACACCTTGAACTGCACCAGGAGGCAAACTGGTAGCCAGTGCAGCTCCCGAAGTAATGGTGAGGCACGAGCATAACGCCCGCGCCCCATCACCAACCGGGATGCCGCATTGTGGACCAACTGCAGCCTCCAAATGTTTGACAAGGGCAGCCCCATGTAGAGCGCATTGCAATAATCTAGCCTGGAGGTGACCAGAGCATGTGTGACCATGAGCAGGGAGTCCCAGTCCAGGAGCGAACGCAACTGATGGATGACGCAAAGCTGGGAGAAAGCCCTCCTGGCCACAGCTGCCACCTGACTTGTTAGTAGCAGCCCCGAATCCAGGAGGAAGCCTAAGTTGTGTACCGGGTCTGTCTGGGGCAAAACAGCCCCATCCAAGACCAAAGTTGGCAGCTCCCTGGATAATGCGGGACCCCCTATCCAAAGCCACTCAGTCTTGGAGGGATTCAATTGTAGCCCATTGTCCCCCATCCAGACCCCAACCGCTTCCAGACATCTGGATAGGACATTGACTGCATCACTGGGGTCCCCATGGGCTGAGATATATAACTGGGTATCATCAGCACACTGATGATACCTTACCTCATGGGAACAGATAACCTCACCCAACGGCTTCATGTATATGTTAAATAGGAGAGGAGAGAGCACCGAGCCCTGAGGCACCCCATACTGTAGGGGCCTAGCGCTGGACCTCTGTTGTGTTCTGTAAAGCTGTGCCTTTAACAATGTACCTTTGCCATGTGTTATCAATGTAACCTTTCTGTGTGTAACATTATAACCATCACCTGTATCAATGTAAACCTAATAAGGGGACGCGAGCTAGTGACCACCAGAGGGCAGTAGCGAGCGTCCAGCTCTCACGGATCATATTCACCTGGTTCAGCTGCGCGGGAAGATTCCCCGCCACCTCTTCACCTGGTCAAGAAGGGCGTGACCTCCTACGACGTCACGCAGGCAGCAACCAATAGTCTGTCGACGAGCCACATTCAAATGTATAGCCAGCTGTATATATTGAGCTACTCATCCGCCATTACCACATGTTCCTCCGGATCATCATGCAATAAACCTGTGTTAAGCCAACCCTTCGGCTGTTTCATTGTCTTTGGTCCCTTACACTAAATTGGCGACGAAGGTGGGATATGGCAGCCCACGGGACCAAGACATGCGCCGGTTTCGAAATCAGGAAACCGGGCGACTGGGAGATCTTCGAGATGGACTTCCAGGCCGCACTGATCGAGTCCAAAGTCACGGAAGAGGCGAAGAAAAGGGCCATCTTCACCAGGATGCTCGGGCAAGAAACCAAACGGACTTTGGTGGACCTGATTGCACCGAGGAGGGTGAGCGAATTCAAGGCCAAGGAACTCATGCAAATGCTGCGTGAGCGATGTTTCCCGCTCGGAGTGCGTTTTGGAGGCGAGTCCAAGCGCCCGGGGAGACAGTCGCCGCATTCGTGGCGGCCCTGCGGCTGGCGGCCGGCCCGTGCAAATGGGAGAATGCAGAAATCACCCTCCGAGACTGTGTGCTGTGCGGCCTGAACGACGCCGAGACCCAGCGCACATTAATGAACCAAGAGCCGCCTCCCACGTTGCAGGAGGTCATCAGAGCGGCCCAGGCCGCAGAAGCTACGAAGGCCGGGGTCCAAGAACTTCAGGACTGGCGGCCAAAGTCGAGCAAGGCAGAGGCTCCGGTACAGGCGGCCCGGCGAACTTCGAGGTCGTCCACAGAGAGCAGCGACGACGAGGACGTCCAGAAGGTCCGGAAGGAGAGCCGGCGATGCGACGGCTGTGGCGCGGCCCACGACCGCGTGAAATGCCCCTTCCGGAAGGCCGAGTGCCACAACTGCGGCCGCCGCGGGCACATCGCCAAGGTGTGCAGGAAGAAGCGCGAGACCCGGAGGAGCTCCCCAGACCGTTCCGCGGGACGAGACCGCCCAACGAGACCCAAGGACGGTGCCCAGGCCACGCGGAAGCAGGACGGCGTGGGCCGCATCGCCGACGGCAGCGAGGACGACGCCCCAGTGTTCAGCGTGTCTACAGGACACCCCCGCTACTTTGTTGAGGTACTAGTCCAAGGGGTGCCCATTAGGATGGAAATTGACTCGGGGTCCTCATATTCAATCATTTCCCAGAGGGAGTTTTTGGGAATTGCCCCCCACAAGCGGCCCAAGCTCAAAGCATTGAGGTCCACACTACGGGACGTGCAAGGGAACAGTATTCCAGTGTTGGGGGTTGGAGAATTTCAGGTCAAATTCAAGGAGCATGCCGCGTCCCTTCCCCTAGTCGTGCTCAAGGGAGGAGATTGCAGCCTCCTCGGAACTCAATGGTTCCAGCCCCTGGGGTTGTTTATTGGGGGGGTGCACGCTGTTGGGATGCACGCCGTTGGGACTGATCCAATTCAGGAGGTGTGCGAGGCGCACCCCGAAGTCTTCAAAAAAGGACTGGGGAAATTCAAGGGGCCCCCAGTGACTTTCGACCTGGACCCGGAGGTCCGCCCTATTCGCCTAAACCCACGCCGGGTGCCGTTCACACTCAAGGACAAGATAGAGGCGGAACTGGACAAATTGGTGGGTCAGGGGATTCTTGTGCCTGTAGATTCTGCGGAGTGGGAAACTCCAATTGTAACTGCTCTAAAAGCCAATGGGGAGGTCCGCATATGCGCCGACTACAAGTGCACCATCAACAAGGCGATCCGCCCGAATGCATATCCGGTGCCGGTAGTCAGCCATCTGCTGGCCAGGTTACACGGGGGGAAATGTTTCGCTAAGCTCGACTTAGCACAGGCCTACCAGCAGCTCACGGTGTCCCCTGCCGCAGCTGCTGCGCAGACCATAGTCACCCATAAGGGGGCGTTCCAGGTGACGCGCCTCCAATTCGGCGTGAATTCGGTGCCAGGAATTTTCCAGTCACTCGTGGAACGCCTCCTGAAGGGACTGGAGGGGGTGTTGCCTTACTTTGATGACGTGTTAATAACAGGGGGGAGTCGGGCTGAATTGGCCAAGAGGTTGGGGAAGGTCCTGACGATATTCGAAAAGGCGGGGCTGAGGTTGCGAAAAGACAAATGCGTCTTCTTCGCAACCGAGGTTGAATTCCTAGGGTTTTGTGTGACTCCTGAGGGGATAAAACCATCCAAGTCTAAGGTGGCAGCCATCAAGAAAGCCCCCCGCCCCACCTCCAAGCCCGAGTTGCAGTCGTTCCTAGGGCTGCTCAACTTTTACCACTCCTTCCTCCCCCGGAAGGCAGCGGTGGCTGAACCGCTACACAAACTGCTAAAGAAAGAGCAGGCATGGAAGTGGGGCGATGACCAAGAAAGGGCATTTAGTGAGCTGAAAAGCCTCCTGGCGTCCGACGCCATACTGACCCACTTCGACCCCAAACGCCCAGTAGTTCTGATCTGTGATGCATCTCCAGTGGGGGTGGGGGCGGTGCTGTGCCACGTGCTGGAGAACGGAAGGGAGGCCCCGCTAGCATTTTACTCCAGGTCCCTGTCCCAAGCAGAGAGAAACTACGCACAGACGGACAGGGAGGCATTAGCGATAGTCGCGGGGACGAAAAAATTTCACGATTTTCTGTATGGCCACCCCTTCACCATTGTGACGGACCACAAGCCCCTGCTAGGCATTTTTACCACGGATAAGCCCACCCCTCAAATCCTGTCCCCGAGGATGCTCAGGTGGGCCATTTTTCTCAACGCGTATCAGCACGCGTTGGTCTACCGGCCCGGGAAAGAGATCAGCCATGCGGACGCTCTATCTAGGTCTCCCCTTCCCCTAACGCCCAGCCAGGTGAGCAAGGGGGAGCGGGACCATCAGGTTCTCATGATAGAGGTGCTGGATTCGCCCCCCGTAGTGCCCGCCGACATTGCCAAAGCGACAGAGAAGGACAAAACGTTAGCGGCAGTAAGCTCCTGGTTGCAGAAAGGGTGGCCCGCGTCCTCCCCAGCGGAGGAGTTCGCTCCATTTTTCAGGAAAAAGCTAGAACTGTCCCTAGAGAGGGGGTGTCTCTTGTGGGGGCAGCGGGTAGTGATTCCCACTTCCCTTCGGCCGCGGGTGCTCGAATTGCTTCACGTCAGCCACCCCGGCATCGTGCGATCCAAGGCGCTGGCCCGGAGTTACTTCTGGTGGCCTCAGCTGGACGCCGACATCGAGCACATGGTCGGCACTTGTGAAAGCTGCCAAAGCTCCAGACCAGAGGAGGCCCGCCTTCCCCACAGGGAATGGGACGCGGCTAAGGGGCTGTGGTCCCGGGTGCACGTTGATTTCGCGGGCCCGTTCAGAGGCACCCTGTTCCTCCTTGTAGTGGACGCTTTCTCCAAATGGTTGGAGGTTATCCCAGTCACGAGCACCTCCTCGGCCCAGACCATTAGGCATTTGCGGAGGCTCTTTTCCACGTTCGGCATACCCGACACGCTAATTAGCGACAACGCTAGTTGTTTCATGTCCTCCGAGTTTAGGGCATTCATGGAGATTAACGCCGTTCGGCATATCACCTCCGCCCCTTTTCACCCGGCCACCAACGGCCAAGTAGAGCGCCTCGTCCGCACCACGCAGGACGCGTTGCGGCGCATGGGCCCAGGGGATTTGAATCTACAAGTGTGTCAGTTTCTGCTAGGGTACAGGGTGACCCCATTGGCGTCAGGATACTCCCCCGCAGAGCTCTTAATGCGCAGGAAGCTGACCACCATCCTTACGAGGCTAGACCCCACGAGGGTAGAGGACAAAGGAAGGAACATCGGGATAGAGGTTACAAAGAGTTTCAGTGTAGGCGCCCCCGTGCATTGCAGGAACTACGCCAGCACGGGCCCAGCCTGGGTACCGGGCGTAGTTGTGGAGCAAACCGGCCCCGTGTCGTACCGCATGGAAACCAGCACAGGGCTCCTGTGGAGGCGGCACGCGGACCAGCTCCGACGCAGGGTCTCCGACGAGCAGGGCGCAGATCAAGCAGGGAATCAGTCAACGTTAGGGTTCTCCCCCACCCGTTCAGCCCAAGGGGGAGGGAAAGGGGACCGCGGGCCCCCACCAAGGGGGGAGGAGGATGTTCTCATAGATATCCTAGGGGATCTTTCCGAGGAGGAGGAACCCGACCCCATACATATCTCGCAGAAAGTTCCCACAAATGCGGGTACCCCTACCAAGTTAGATTTTGATTTTCAGAACCGGGGGGGTTTTCCGGAGTGGTCCCCCACCCGTCCAAGCGAGAAGAGGGGTTTTTTGTTAGCCCCGACGGCCCCCGGTCTGCCCACAATGGAGTTTTTCCCTTCCCCTAAGGCCGCCAGACAGCGGCAAGCCACTAACAAGTCTCCCTCTCCCATTTCAGGACAAGGGACCAGGGAACAAAGAAGCAATAACGCCCCCGGGGGGGCAGCCCTCTTCACGGCCCAAACGCACATGCAACAAGCCATCTTGGCTGAGAGACTTCGTCTCATCCTAGGGGGGAGGGATGTTGTGTTCTGTAAAGCTGTGCCTTTAACAATGTACCTTTGCCATGTGTTATCAATGTAACCTTTCTGTGTGCAACATTATAACCATCACCTGTATCAATGTAAACCTAATAAGGGGACGCGAGCTAGTGACCACCAGAGGGCAGTAGCGAGCGTCCAGCTCTCACGGATCATATTCACCTGGTTCAGCTGCGCGGGAAGATTCCCCGCCACCTCTTCACCTGGTCAAGAAGGGCGTGACCTCCTACGACGTCACGCAGGCAGCAACCAATAGTCTGTCGACGAGCCACATTCAAATGTATAGCCAGCTGTATATATTGAGCTACTCATCCGCCATTACCACATGTTCCTCCGGATCATCATGCAATAAACCTGTGTTAAGCCAACCCTTCGGCTGTTTCATTGTCTTTGGTCCCTTACACTAAAACCTCTCACTCTCCAACCACACTGACTGGGTACGACCCTCCAGAAATGAGGAAAACCAGGACAGCACAGTGCCCTGGATCCTCAAACCTTTGAGCCGTTCCAGAAGGATACCATGGTCAATGGTATCGAAGGCCACTGAGAGATCCAGAAGAGCCAGGATGGATGGATGACCCCCATCCCGCTCCTGCAAGAGGTCATCAACCAGTGCAACCAATGCAGTTTCAGTACCATATCCAGGCCTGAAACCCGATTGATAGGGGTCCAGATAATCCGCTTCATCCAGGACCCCCTGCAGCTGCCGCATCACCATCTTCTCCAGTACCTTCCCTAAGAAAGGGAGGTTGGAGACCGGCCTATAATTAGCTGGAACCGCTGGGTCGAGAGATTGTTTCTTCAGGAGGGGGTGCACCAGAGCATGTTTTAAAGGTGCAGGAAACACCCCCTCCCACAGTGAAGCATTTATTATAGCCCCGACCCAGCCTCCCATCACCCCCTTGGAGGCTTTCACCAACCAAGTGGGACAGGGATCCAAAGGGCAGGAGGTGGTGCGAACAGCTGCAAGAATCCTGTCCACTTCCTCAGGGACAACTGGATCGAACCAATCCCAGATAACATTGCCAGACTGAGCTCTGATCCCCTCTAGACCCTCCCCATCCACGCCGGGATTAAACCCTGAGTGAATCCGAGCGATTTTCTCCACCAGATAGTCTGCAAAAAACTCAGCCGAACCCTGCCAACCGGGCACCGGCCCCTCCCGGCCAAGGAGAGACCTGGTAACCCGGAACAGAGCGGCTGGGCGATTATCCGTGGAGGCAATGAGGGCGGTGAAGTATTGTTGCTTCACCACCCCCATCGCCACCAGGTAGGTCTTAATAGCAGCCCTAGCCAGTGTCCAGTCGGAATCACTCCGGGTCTTCACCCAGCGGCGCTCTCGGCGTCTCTTTGCCCGTTTAAGCTCCCACAGTTCTTCAGTGAACCATGGGGAAGATCGAACCCCATGGGCTCGGAGAGGCCGTAGTGGTACAATTTCATCCAAGGCAGCCGTAGTCATCCTGTACCACAGGTCAACGAGTGCCTCGGATGAATCATGTAGCCGATCCAGAGGAAAATCCCCCAGTTCCCTCTGGAATTCGTCAGAATCCGTCAGTCGCCGGGGGCGGGCCAATTTAATAGACCCTGCCTCCCTGCGGTGAACCACCACCCCCAGGAAGTCCAGAGTCACCAGATAGTGATCTGACCATGGCACAGGTATAGTGTCTAATTTCTGTAGTCTCAGATCACTCTGCCACCGCTCCGACAAAAAAACTAGGTCTGGTGTGTGACCACTGCCCCTGGTCGGGCCATGAATTCCTGAGCCATGAACTCCTGAGCAACCTCTGAACCAGTCCCCAGCAAAGGCAAATTGAAGTCCCCCAGAACCATCAGCCTTGGGAACTCCAACGCCAATGCAGAGATGGCCTCGAGGAGCTCAGGCAGGGAGTCTCTTACCCTGCAAGGAGGCAGGTACAGGAGTAAGACTCCCAACTGACCCTTAGGGCCCAACCGCAGGAGCAGGGCCTCACAACCCGGGACTTGTGGAGCCGTGGCCCTGGCCACTCCCAAGGACTCTCTGGCTTCAATGGCGACGCCACCGCTCCTTCCCTCATCCCTTGGCTGGTGCCAGATACTGAAACCAGCTGGACACAATTCTGACAGAGGTACACCATCCTCTGGTCTCAGCCAGGTTTCGGCCCGCCCCTCCTGAATAGAGTCTTGAATCAGGGGGGCCTTGTTGCAGACCAACCTGGCATTCATCAGCAGCAGCCTAAGGGCGGGGTCACCCTGGATCAGCTGCTCAGGACCCAGAGATGTACCTGGGGGGCTGGAACGAGGGACAGATACCAACCATCAGTCCCATGTTCCCCGTGTGCAGCCTGCCCCTCGGTACCCGCCATATCGTCCCATGCCCGTCACAACCCCAATTTGAGCCCTGGGAACCTCCCCACTATTCTCAGATGGAGTGCTACCCCTTTGGTTAGGCTTTTAAAGGCCTATAAAATGGACAAGAAGTAAGCTCAGAAACATACATTTTAGGCTACAACCTACACAGCCTCCACTTATCCTGCCTTTCAAACAGAGTGTGTCTAATGTTCAACAGGAGCAGTTGAATGGGTGGATGAAAGACAGGAAGATCCCAGCTAACATCTAAATGTGGTCATGAATGTAATCAAGCCATTAATCTTTCAGTCCCTTATGTCCATGAATGGATGAAAACAGCATTGGTCTACCTCACAGGCAGGCACAAGGAGAAATGCTGTTTTGTATGCATCTTACTGTTGCTGTTGTTGCTATAGAACCATAGAATAACTACGTTGGAAGGGATCCAGATCAAAGCAGATCTGACAGAGGGTTGTCTTATTTTCCCTTGAATGATTCCAGTGTTGAACCACTTACCACCTCTCGAGGGAGTTGATTCCACTGTTATACTGTTCTAAACATTAAGACATTGCCTGTGCACACACACACACACACACACACACACACACAGAAGAGATGTATGCAGATAGTGGGTTTAAAACATGGCCACTTTATTGAAACCAATTAACTGCACTGGGGGCAAAGTAGTGCGGGTGTAAACCAAATCGAGGAACCAAAATAGCCATGGAGATAATGGTCAATGGGCCAGATGACCGGCGCACAGTGGTGCCTACACCAAGTGTATGGTAAAGGCTTACCGATAAGCCAAACCGATTGGAAGGTTAATCCTGGAGCTGTTGGGCACACCTCTAGGTAATGCCCTACCAGCCCCTGGAAAAATTCCCAGCCCATACCCACTGGCAAGAAAGGAATAAAATACCACCCGCACTAACAGCCAAAGTGACCGATGAAACCTCCAGAAAAACTCAACCAAGAACAGTAGTGTGGGGTGGGTGAAAAACCACCCGACAACAGGGCCAATGAGATGTTGGAGCAAAAATTCTCATCCAGCCCCGAAGTCCCCAGGAAATCACACTGCTGCCAGGTAGGGAGGGAGGGGGAAGCTTCTTTCTGCAAAGCAAAAGGAAGGGTGAGGCAGGGACGAGCTACACTTTATATAGGGGAACAGGCTCCTCCCTGCCCGACCGGTGGGAAAATAACAGGCGCGCCCATCTCCCAGGTAGGGCCTGGGCAAATCACATACCACCCGCAATTGCAGGTGGCGCGCATGCATTTTCCTGATATCCAACATAGATCTGGCTTCCTTTAGTTTGAGCCCATTATTACGTATTCTGCAATCTGGTATGATTGAGAACAGATCCTGCTCCTATTCATCTTCAAATTAGCTACATCATCTATACTGTAACTTCCTACTGTTAGACCTAATAGGAAGAAATATTTGTGCCATAGCATGGTGCCTTTAAAATGCATATTTTTGCAGCTGTATGGAAACCTGGAGCATTCAGACAAATCATACGGAAAGAGCCACTGGTTACAAGTGTGTGAGAAAAATCCATTTTTGTTTATGAGGCTCCATAATTTATCACAGATACCACCTCCACCTATGCGCGTTTCTGACATCTTTTGCCTAGGGATTGCATGCTGTATTTATTTATTTATTTATTTTATTTCTCTTCCTGTCCTAGTTTCAGACGTAGGCAGAATAATTTAAAGAGAAAGGAGATTATTATTATTTAAGATGGAGTCAGACCTGAATTTGCAATGATCTATCAGAAGAGGGAGCAGGAAGAGAGAAAGTTTCATATTTCTCTGTGGAAGGGGCCTGAAAATAGTGGGAAAATATTGAACATTCCTCTGTTGGTGGTTTTTTTGTATTTCTACCTTTTGTTTCCCAGTGACTTCTGAGTGACAGTAAAAATAGACATTGGGGGTTTGGACTCACAGGTTCAAAACCCTGCTCATCCGTGAAGGTAAGTTATTTCAGCCTATTGTCTCATGAGCACTACCTCACTGATTTATCTTTGGAAATAAAAGTTAAGAGAGAAGATGCAGTACCTTTCCTCAACCTCCTTGAGGGAAAGCTGGGATATAACTGTAGATAACCTAAATTATAAAATTATAACTGAAAAGAAATAAAAATGACAGTCTGGCCAGGTTATCCTGCTATGGACTCAACACCGAGTGTCAGGTGGCAGTTAACTAACCTGACAACCCTGAGGGCTAATAGCTTGGGTGCCAAAGTCCACAGGGAATGGTGATGGTCCCCAAGTGGATTAAATCCCATTTCAATCCATCTTGATGGAGGGCAGCGGTTTCATCAACACTGGCCTGAAGCTGATGAGGACTTTGCGTGCCAAAAGGGCTCAGGAGCAAAAAGTGACTCATAGAACTGGATCAGTGATACAGGTGTCACGCTATGATGCAGAAGTCAGATGAAAGACCACTGCATTATATTCTCAGGCTAATCTTCATGGCTGATCACCATGAGGATCTTCAATATTCAGATATGGCAGAAAAAGTAGAAGAAATAAAAATAATTTGCAAGATAGTTTGACTGGGCCACTAAAATGTAAGCAAGAGGACAGAACAAGTGTGAAGCCATAGAGCTCAGTAGTAACACACGGATGATGAAATTTTGGAAAGTGAACTTCCAAAGTTCAGACATCTATAGACCATTCTGAAGCCAGACCAAACTATCTTTGAGGTTGAAAACTTGTTTGCTGGAGTGAGTGCAAAAATCACATCCTGACTCCTATAGAAGAGTGGGGTACTGGTAATTGAAATTACTTACCAGAGAGAAGAGACAGCTTCTAAGCTTCATTTGTAAAGCCTCTTTATTTTGGAATGTTAGTTTCTTACACCTTCCAGATATAGAGCTTATAGTCCCTATCTGGACATGCTCTTAATTGGCAGAGTATAAAGGGGGAAGCAGCAAAAACAGCAGAAAAAGTATATAAGAGAAAACCACAAGTTCTCAGAAAGCACTCCCACTTCACTATGTAGCACCTAAAAATAATGAATGACAAAAATATCTAGAGGCATCTTGAGTAGAATTTTTTTATCTTTGCTTACAGTTCAGATGAATAGCTACAAAGTAAAGGAATAAAAAGGGACTGTGGCGGCTTAGTAGTTAAAATGCTGAACTTGATGAGTAGAAGTTTGGCAGGTCAGCAGTTCAAGACCTAAGCACTGCATGAATAAGTGAGCTCCCATCTCTGTCACAGCTCCTGCCAACCTAGCAGTTCAAAAGCAAGAAATTGTAAGTAGATAAATAGGTACCGCTTTGGTGGGAAGGTAAACAGTGCTCCGTGCACTCCAGTGTCTAGTCATGCCTGCCACATGTCCACGGAAACGTCTGCAGATGCAGACAGCACTGGCTCTTTGGCTATAAACAGAGATGAGCACTGAACCCTAGAGTCGGATATGACTGGCTTTCAAGCAAGGGTGACCTTTACATTTACATTTACCTAAAGGAATAAAAGAAAAAGAAAGAAGATGATCAGTCCATCATGTGGCTGGCAGGGATCCATCCGAATTGCATGTATTATGATCTGGAATTTAGCGGCAAATTACAAGTAACAGTGGTAGCAAAAACAGACAGAAAGAGAAGAGGAAATGGAAAAGTGGGATTTACCTCAATGCCAGAGGCAAGAAAAAGAACTCTGTTAATTGGTAAGTGTCAGGAGACAGACGCCTTAACTTGTGAAAGCTCTCTTCCAGCTCATATCTATTGTTTAAAGCAGGCGTTGTCAACCTTTTTAAGCCAGGGGCCGATACACACTCCCTCAGGCAGCTTCAGGGACCAGATGGCCATTTTGCCCTTCCTCCACCACATCCTGGTGTGGTGGAGGCAGTGGGGGGAGGGCACATGAAATGGTTCTGTAGGCCACATCCAGCCCACAGACTGCAGGTTGAGAATCCCTGTTTTAAAGCATGTGAACTTGTTGAATTTCCCAATCAAACACTTTTTTCACTTAACAAAAACCTATGTAATAACCTTTAAAATACATGACCATTGCTTTATTTTTTTAAAAAAAATATATAGATATTCAAATTCACAATCATTTTTTTAATGGAAGAGATTTAATTCATAATTCCCAGACTAACATCTGAACAGTTTCTCTTCATAATATACTCTTTTCCACTTTGACATTAAACCTCCCCATAAATTGCTTTCTGAAACATCATGCAAGTCAGTGAGAATGGTAATCTTGACATGTTGAATAGATATTTATGTGTGGGTGTGTCGGTGTGTATGTGTTCTCATTTTATCTAATTTTGGTGTATGAGAAACAAGACACAGGAACAGCCGAAATATTGGCTTAACACATCTTTATTGCATGGTGGTCTGGGGGAACATGCGGTAATGGCGGACGAACAGCTCAATATATACGGTGGTTATACATTTGAATGTGGCTCCACGATAGCCCATTGGCTACTGCCGGCGTGACGTCATTCCAGGTCACGCCCTTCTTGTCCAGGTGAGGTAGTGGCGGGAATCTTCCCACGCTGTAGTTCTTTGGGGATTGGAACCTTGTGAGCTGGGCGCTCGCTATTGCCACCAGGTGGTCATTAGCTCGCGTCCTAATTACACGGAATACATTGATACAGTTGGTGGTTGTTTTAATGCATAGAACTAAGAACACAACATCCCTCCCCCCTAGAATGAGACGAAGTCTCTCAACCAAGATGGCTTATTGCAAACGCGCCTTGGGCGTGACGCTGACTGGCTTGTCCCGGGAGTGCTACTGCTTCTCTGTCCCCTGGTTCCTTGTCCTGCAACGGGAGAGGGAGACTCGTTAGTGACTGGCCGCGGCTCCGTGGCTCTTGGGGAAGGGACGGAAAAACCGGGGGCACTGGGGACTAACAAAAAACCCCGCTTCTCACTTGGATGGGTGGGGGACCACTCCAGAAAACCCCCCCGGTTTTGTAAATGAAAATCAGAATTATCACCTGGGGTGTCATTAGAAAGATTCCTCAGGATATCTATGCCTGGGGTGCCAGTAGAAGGATTCCTCAGGATATCTATGGGGACAGAATCTCTCTCCTCCCCCCTAGGTGGGGACCACTGGCCCCCTCACCTCCCCCTTGGGTTGAACGGGTGGGGGAGAACCCTAACGCTGAGTCCTGTTCCGCGCCGGCCGCGCTCTGGTGTTTCTGAACCCTGCGACGGAGTTGGTCTGCGTGTCGTCTCCATAGCAGACCCGTGACAGTCTCTACGCAATACGACACGGGACCCGTCCGTCCAACGACGACGCCCGGGACCCAGGCCGGCCCCGCGCTGCTGTAATTTCTGCAATGCACCGGGGCACTGACTTCGAAACTTTTCGTGTCTGCTAACCCGATATTCCTCCCTGTGTCCTCCACCCTAGTGGGGTCTAGCCTGGTCAGAATCGTGGTCAGCTTCCTACGCATTAAGAGTTCTGCGGGCGAGTACCCAGAAGCTAGGGGGTGACCCTGTAGCCTAGCAGGAACTGGCACACTTGTAGGTTGAGATCCCCAGGACCCATGCGCCTCAGCGCATCTTTAGTAGTGCGCACGAGGCGCTCAACCTGGCCGTTTGTCGCCAGGTGGAAAGGGACGGAGGTGATGTGCCGAATGGCGTTGATCTCAGTGAATGCCCTAAACTCTGCAGATGTGAAACAACTAGCGTTATCGCTAATTAGGGTGTCGGGTATACCGAACGTGCTAAAAACCCTACGCAAATGCTTCACTGTCGTTGCTGATGAGGTGCTCGTAACCGGGATGACCTCCAACCACTTGGAGTAAGCATCTACTACGAGGAGAAAAAGCGTACCCCTAAATGGGCCCGCAAAATCAATGTGCACCCGGGACCACGGCCCCTTCACCGCGTCCCATTCCCTGTGTGGCAGACGCGCCTCTTCGGGCCGGGAGCATTGGCAGCTCTCGCAAGTGCCTACCATGTGCTCGATGTCGGCGTCTAACTGGGGCCACCAAAAATAGCTCCTGGCCAGGGCCTTGGAGCGGACAATTCCAGGGTGGCTGACGTGCAGCAGTTTGAGCACCCGTGGCCTCAGGGATTCGGGGACCACCACCCGCTGGCCCCACAGAAGGCACCCTCTCTCTATGGACAACTCTAGCCTCTTCCTGAAAAACGGGGCGAACTCAGCCGCCGGGGAGGACGCTGGCCACCCTTTTTGCACCCAGGAGCTGACTAGAGCTAGCGTTTTGTCCTTCCCGGTCGCCTTGGCGATGTCTGCGGGCATAATGGGGGGCGAATCTAAAAACTCTATCAGGAGTACTTGGCGGTCTTTCTCTTCCTCGCCCACGGTGCTGCTAGTGAGGGGAAGGGGAGACCTCGACAAGACGTCCGCGTGGCTTATTTCTTTCCCTGGGCGGTACACCAACGCGTGCTGATATGCGTTTAAGAAGATGGCCCACGGTAACATCCTAGGGGACAGGATCTGAGGTGTGGGCTTGTCCGCAGTGAATATGCCTAGCAGTGGCTTGTGGTCAGTAACTATGGTAAACGGGCGGCCATAGAGGAAATCGTGGAACTTCTTAGTCCCCGCTATTATCGCTAGCGCCTCCCTGTCTGTTTGGGCGTAGTTTCGCTCTGCCTGGGACAGGGATCTGGAGTAGAATGCTACTGGGGCCTCCCTCCCGTTTTCCAGCACGTGGCACAGCACCGCCCCCACCCACACTGGGGATGCATCACATATCAAAACCACCGGCTTCTTGGGGTCAAAATGGGTGAGAATGGCATCAGACGCTAGGAGTTGTTTCAGTTCAACGAACGCCCTCTCTTGGCTCTCGCCCCACTTCCACGCCTCGTCCTTTTTGAGCAGCTTGTGCAGCGGCTCCGCTATCGAAGCCTTCCGAGGCAGGAAGGAGTGGTAGAAATTTAAGAGCCCTAGGAACGACTGCAATTCGGGCTTGGCGGTGGGGCAAGGGGCACCTTGAATTGCGGCTACCTTGGATTTGGAGGGCTTAATTCCCGCAGGGGTTACTCGGAAACCCAAGAACTCAACCTCTTTTGCGAAGAAGACGCATTTGTCTTTCCGCAACCTCAACCCCGCCTTTTCAAACACCGCCAGTACTTTGTCTAGCCTTTCAGCCAACTCCTCCTCGCTCCCCCCCGTTATCAATACGTCATCAAAGTATGGCAAGACCCCATCCAGTCCTTTCAAGAGGCGTTCCACAAGCGACTGGAAAATGCCGGGCGCCGAGTTCACGCCGAACTGTAAACGCGTCACCTGGAACGCCCCCTTATGCGTGACTATTGTTTGCGCAGCAGCTGCAGCTGGGGTTACTGAGAGTTGCTGATAGGCCTGCGCCAGGTCAAGTTTTGCGAAACACTTTCCCCCATGTAATCTGGCCAACAGATGGCTGACTACCGGCACCGGATACGCATTAGGGCGGATCGCCTTATTAATGGTGCACTTATAGTCAGCACATATGCGAACCTCCCCATTGGCCTTCAGTGCAGTTACAATCAGAGTCTCCCACTCCGCGGAATCAACAGGAACAAGAATCCCCTGGCCCACCAATTTGTCCAGTTCTGCCTCTATTTTGTCCTTTAGTGCGAAAGGCACTCTGCGCGGCTTGAGTCTTATTGGGCGGACCTCCAGGTCCAGGTCGAACGCTACTGGGGGTCCCTTGAATTTTCCGAGTCCTTTCTTGAATACTTCGGGGTGCGCATTGCACACCTCCTGTATTGGGTCAGTCCCAACGGCATGCACCCCCCCAATGAACAAACCCAGGGGCTTAAACCATTGAGTCCCGAGGAGGCTGCAACTTCCCCCTTTGAGGACAACCAGGGGCAGCTCTGCGGCGTGCTGTTTGTACTGAACTTTGAATTTTCCAACCCCCAACACCGGAATGCTATTACCCTGTACGTCCCGCAGCGTGGACCTCAACGCTTTGAGCTTAGGGTGCACGTGGGGGGAAATTCCCAAGAACTCCTGCTGGGACATGATGGAATAGGAGGAACCCGAGTCTATCTCCATCCTAATGGGGGCCCCTTGCACCAGTACCTCAACGAAGTAACAGGGGTGTCCCAAAGACACGCTGTACACTGGGGCGTCGTCGCTGCTGTCGTCGGAGATGCGGCCTACGCCGTCCTGCTTCCTCGCGGGCCGGGCACCCTCCTTGGTTCTCGGCGAGCGGTCTGCCGAGCCTTTCCGGTCCCTACGCCGCCGTCTGCAGACCTTGGCGATGTGCCCCCGGCGGCCGCAGTTGTGGCATTCGGCCTTCCGGAACGGGCACTTGATGCGGTCATGGGCCGCTCCACTGCCGTCGCAGCGTCGGCCTTCCTTCCGAACCTTCCGGACATCCTCGTCGTCGCTGCTCTCTGTGGAAGATTTCAGCGTCCGTCTGGCCGCATGCATCGACCCCGCTGCCTTGTCGGCCTGTGGGGGCCTTTCTCTGAACCCCTTGACTCCGGCCCTCATGGCTTCTGCGGCCTGCGCCACCTTCACAACCTCGCGCAGCGTTGGGGGTGGCTCCTGGTTCATTAGCTTTCGCTGAACCTCCTCATCCCACAGGCCGCACAGCATGCGGTCCCTGAGGGCGATTTCCAGGTTTTCCCACTTGCATGGGCCGGCGACCAACCGCAGGGCCGCTGCGAAGGCGGCGATGGACTCACCGGGCGCTTGGACTCTCTTCCAGAACGCGTCTCAAGCCGAGAACATCGAAACCGAGGGCTGGAAATGGTCGCGCATCGCCTTCAGGAGCTGCTTGACCGTCAGCTCGCTCACCTTCTTCAGTGATACCAGGTCCACTAATACTCTTTTGGCGGCATTCCCAAGCATCCGGGTGAGGATGGCCCTCTTCTTTCCCTCGTCCGTAATGTCGGACACCACCAGCGCATCTTGGAAGTCCATTTCAAAGAGTTCCCAATCTTCCGGCTTGTTGATGTCGAAACCGGCATGACTAGCGTGTGTCTTGATCTCGTGGGAATCCATACTCCCACCTTCGTCGTCAATTTGGTGTATGAGAAACAAGACACAGGAACAGCCGAAATATTGGCTTAACACATCTTTATTGCATGGTGGTCTGGGGGAACATGCGGTAATGGCGGACGAACAGCTCAATATATACGGTGGTTATACATTTGAATGTGGCTCCACAATAGCCCATTGGCTACTGCCGGCGTGACGTCATTCCAGGTCACGCCCTTCTTGTCCAGGTGAGGTAGTGGCGGGAATCTTCCCGCGCTGTAGTTCTTTGGGGATTGGAACCTTGTGAGCTGGGCGCTCGCTATTGCCACCAGGTGGTCATTAGCTCGCGTCCTAATTACACGGAATACATTGATACAGTTGGTGGTTGTTTTAATGCATAGAACTAAGAACACAACACTAGTAAAGATAGTGCCACAGTTTGGAGTTTATTTTATGGTCTACTCTTTTTGCAGAGTTAGTAGATTCCATTGTTCACCTTTATTCAGTTGTTGAGAAAGCATTGTTTTAGATTATGACTAAATTAGAGGCAGAACCTCACTGTAACTTTAGCCAGCTCTCCCTGAAAAAACATCTCCAGAGCTTTCTTAGAGAAACACAGTATGAAATGAATGCAGATTCCTATCATTGCCATGGACTGGGAATTCAATTCCCACTAATTTGATGAGTTTCAGACTTTCTACCAACATTGCCATGAAAGCCATTGTCCCTAAAATGTCCGTGGGAAAACATGAGGAGATTCATAGGAAAGGTTGCCCCTTAGTTCTACACAGTATTGGTCTGGGCTAGCTGATCTTGGTCTTTTAACAGGAGGTTCTGTGAGTTAGGCTTTCAAATCAACCCCATTTGTCTATCTGCCACACAAGAACTGGATGATAGTTCTTTTCCAGGATCTGCTCCCAACTATATAGGCATTTGACTCAAATGTTGGTATCTAGTGTAGAATATCTAATCCAGGGGTTCTCAACCTTTTCAATACAATGGCTGGGTCATGCTCCCTCAGACAGCTTTGGGGCCGGATGGCCATTTTGCCCTGCCTGCCACACATGGCACTTCCAGGTATGGTAGAGGTGGTGGGGGCCACATGAAATGGTGTTGTCGGTTGCATCTGAGCCCTGGGCTGTAGGTTGAGAACCCCTGATCTAATCCCATGCATGACCTACAGGAGACTGGGGCAACATCACAATATTTGTGTAAAGGCAGAAGAAAACATTGCATCTTCATGGGACAACTCAGGAAGGAAGGAAGGAAGGAAGTCTATAAAACTATGTGTGGCTGTACCTAATAATATTTACTCGTGGACAACTCAGGAAGGAAGGAAGGAAGTCTATAAAACTATGTGTGGCTGTACCTAATATTATTTACTCATGGACAGCTCATTAGAAGGTATCCTTTCTAGTTTACTTGAGGATCTGCTCATCAGAGATTCGTCATTTTTGAACCTGAAGGCTGGATTAGTTGCAGGTTTGAAGAGCCCTGGAGAAGTACTTCTGTGGACCCATCTACTCCAACAGGGCAGACTCGCTTGGCAGGGTCTGCAGATTGTAACAGTGGCTGGCAGTTATGTTTGGGTGCCATTTTATATTCCTTGAATGTAATGCCACTCAAAGGCAAGATGAACAAGTTGTTTTCCTGCAGATCTTGTTGAACTGTACTTCCAATGAGTCATGTCTAGACCAGCCCGTGGTGAGCGAACGTGGGAGTTGCCACCCAACATTTGGAGGGCCAGAAATGTGCTTGCTATAGGGAACTGTGAGAAATTAAAACAGTGATTAGACCTAACACTTCAGTGCTACTTGAAGTGGCACCCCAGAAAAGGACTGTCCATCCTGCCCGAGAGCTCATGTTCCAGCAGATGCCAAAGGATACTAGGTGTTCATAGTGGTTCAGTTGGAATATCAATGGCTGTTTCAAGAGAACAAATACTAAAAAATTCTTCTCCGTGTGTTTATTTAATCTTTTCCAAATCCTCTTCTATTTATCAGCCACCACCATACCTTAAGGTGACAAATTTCATATGTCAATTATTACTTGTATATAAAAATTATCTCTCTTCCCGCCCCCGCCCCCCTTTTCCTCTTCTTTTCTTAGCCTGGTGTTCCTCCATTGCCCAGTGCCTGTGACTGGCAGTTTCTTGCCATATTCCTTAGAAAAAACCTAGATTTGATGTCTGGGCTGATGAGCCCTTCAGAAAAGCTACTGAGCTTGCCTTCATGAAAGTGCTGGGTAAGCTGTGAGCTGCAGGCGTGCATTTCCTTGAGGGCTGAGCCTGTGTTTTATTGCCAACCCTCCCCAGGTGTTTCTGACATCCTGTCTTTACCTGCAAAGCAGCTCTTTTCATTTCTACTTAGGTCAAGTTGATCTTTCCCAACCAACTGTGATCATCAATATTATTTTAAAACATTAAGTGGCTTCAAAGTTTAATAATCATGGGGGGAAACCACACACACACACACACACCCAAACACACTGCCAAATTGTGATTTAAACTGAGATTGGCATCAGCAGACATTTTTGCATCATCCTGTAGCACATCTGGTCCAGACCAAACAAACAGAAGATTTATTCTGTCAGTGAGATCATTTAGCATTCCTTTTTATGCTTCAGAAAGAGCCTGTACCTGTCAGTCACCAAAGCACTAGCTTTTGGTGGCTGGGCTCTGTTGCTCATTCTGACTAGCCTTGATCTGAGACTTCTAAGGAGGTTTGCGTGCACCCGCTCCACCTGGGAGACCAGGGCCCATGCCAAGTTCATTTCCATAGTCTTACGGAGGGGGGGGTGCTCTTGGAGGATTTCAAACATCTGCTCATAAGTAAAGAAACACTGTCTTGAGATATAACAATATAAAGGGCTGTGAAAACTTCCTTGCAAATAAATGCAGAGTAATAAATTATTTTGCTTCACCATTTTAGAAGAACTGGAACAGGGCATGAAGAGAAATCAATAGTCTCATAGATATCTTGGAAAAGAATGAATTTTCTTCTAAAAGAGTTGTTTGCAAGTGCCAATTAATTTATAATTTTTGTGACAATAATTTTCACATAGATTCACTTTTAGAAACAGGTCAATGATGCCACTAGGAGCAATCAATAAGACAAAGAAGTAATATAATAATATAGCAAGATAATGTAATAAATATAGTATAACAGTAGAGGATACCCAGTGTGATGGGATGGATAGAGTGATGGATGAGGACTCAGGAGGCCTGAGTTTGAATCTCTTCTCAGCCATGGAAACTAACTTTGGGGGTAGGGAACTGATAAACCACTCCTTAGATCAGAAGTTCTCTACCTTTTAAAACCCAGGTCATACTCCCTCAAACAGCTTTGGGGGCCGGATGGCCATTTTGTCCTTTGTCCACCACATGGCACTTCCTGGTGTGGTGGAGGCAGTGGGGGGCAATGTGAAATGGTGATGCGGACTGCATCTGACCCGTGGGCTGCAGGTTGAGAATCACTGCCTTAGATATTTCACATACATTGAAAGCCCTTTTAGATTAACAGCACGTAACAACAGCAGCAACACTATTTTGCAGTTCTGTGTTGTCCAGAATTCTATTTATTGACATAGCGTAAAGACGCAGCTGAGTTAGGAAACCTATCTGCTCTGTTGGCCATCCAGTGAACTCTATTGCTTCTTTAGGTTTGGAAAGCAAACACACACTCACTTGCACACTTAGTGAGGGGTTGGATAGTCAACAGCTGCCCTTACATGTGCATTTTCCCCAGTAGGATTTTGGCCAGTATCTTTTCCCTCTAAACATTAAGATCTGAAGGCATGAGGTCTTGCCATCCGGGGATAGGCCATACTAGAGGGATATTAGCTATTAAAAATTACTTCACTCGCATTGAAGAGAGAGTTCTGATGGCTCTTACAGTGTAAGGCCTGACTTTAAGATAGCAAGGGGAAGCAAGCAGTAATGCAAAAGAGAATTAGTGGGTTCAACAGGATTTTGCTGAGTCTGCAGTTAACTAGTAGCATCGTTCACCCCCCAAAAGGAGTGTGTAGACAGCTGTCCTTCCTACTTCTTACTCCTTTCTATTTTGTGAAACAATTTTTTTGCTTTAAAAAATGTATCAAAATGAATGCAAAAACATATTTTATTATACAATGTGTAAAATATTTGTTAAAAGTACAAATTGATACAGATATGGGACAGGCCAACTGTTGGACTAACAAATATGAAACTCTCAAGGGTTGAAAACCCTCCAAGCCATCCTCTCCTTTGTACATTTGTCAGGAAAGGGGAGGGGAACTGAACCATGATTCTGGCAAGGGCCCTTACCATATCCACTAATCCCCCCCCCCCAATACAAATCATTGTGAGCATTACGGTTTTCACAAACTGAAAGGGACTTGAAAAGCCTTTGAGTCATGGACTAACAGAACATTTGAACAAGTGTCTAATTAAGAGCCACTTCAAGCATTATGAATCACCTACTGCATATGAAAATCTCTTTTGGATGAGAGGTTACTTTTTCAGACTGAAATTCCCAAAATAACTAGCATCTAGAGTCCAGTAAATCTTCCATACTCTGAAGAAAAAAAATAAGATAATTTCAGAAGACTTTTGTATATGACAATCAATAACATGTGTTTATTTCACATGACCTTTTCATTCATGCACCTTTTGTGCGCGTCTATTGATAGCAATAGCAATTACACTTATATACTGCCTGATAGCAATTAGTGCACTCTCTGGGCGGTTCACAAGTTAATTAGCATTTTGCCCCAATATGCTGGTTCCTCATTTTACTGACCTTGGAAGGATGGAAGGCTGAGTCAAGCTTGATCCCTGGTCAGGATCAAACTCACAATGTTCTGTTTGTAGTACAACAATTTAATTTAACCACTTCAGTGCCCTGGAGATACAGGATCTACATGTTTCTGTAATCAGTATGGGCTCCAGGGAATAGCAAAGAGTTGACCAAACAAATTTTAAAGCTGTACTTAACATCCACAAATAACATCTGATAGCAAATGAGTCTTAATGGTACCAAAGAGAAAGCCACTGAATGAACAAGGACCATGCTATTTTTGATGTCCAGAAAAAGGCTTTTTCAAGATTAGAGTACCTTAGGCATTGTCACTCCCAGGTTCAGAGTTTTATTTTTATTTTTTAATTTAAAAAATACATAAAACAGAAATCAATATACATGGGAAATCAACATACAGTAATAATAAATTATAGCACAAACCCCCTTCATAGTAACAAATTATAGCACAAAATGCTGTGCTCACCACCACACTTGGGATCCTTAGAATATATATTATTTTTCTTTCTCTTTGATTCTTCTTTTTTGTTGCAAAACTTTACTTCTCTTTTTAAAAATACATTGTTTCAGATGCTGGTTTCTGACCTTTCCCCTTCATTAGGACAAATTCAATAAATAAATAAATAAACTTTAAATCTACCCACATTTGAAAATCCTTTTTTTTAAAAAAAACTGAAATCTCCCATGTTAATTTATTATTTATAGCTATACTGTATTTCAAAATTCTTTATATCATTCAAGAATTCCAAAGTTCTTTATACCATTTAGAGATTTATAATATTTCATACACATTTCCCCCCTTGGAAATCACTTGCCATGTTAATTTGTGGGAGAAGAGAATTTCAAACTATGGGAGAATTGTTGATGTTAGGATCCAAAAGATTTACTCACAGAGAGATTTGTGTTTGGTCTGGTCACAGCACTAGGAGTTTTTCTGCACAGAGTTGATTTCAACAAATGTTTACATATTAGTTAATGCTTCTGTTGTGTGTGCACTTTAAGTATCTTTCTTGAATTTACATTTATTTTGAGAGGCTTGTGATATGTTCTAAATGCACAAAAATCATATTTTCTTCTTATCTATAGTGTTGTTAAGGTTTCTGTAATGAATGAGGTGTAAGCCAAGTCATAAATAGTTTCATGAATTAGTAGTTCATTAAATAATGGTAACAATTCCTTTTAAAATAGATTGTACAGAAAATATTTAAGAAGTCAAACAGGGGATTGGCAAGGTGGAGAATATCAAAATTGAGTTCCCAATTATAGAAACTTAAAAACATGGAGATATAAAATATTGTATCTCACCCTCTAAAGCAGTGGTTCTTAACCTTGTTGGAGGTACTGAACCCCACAAGTTTCATATCTGCATTCACCGAACCCTTTGTAGAATTTGCCATAAATACCCTGGTGAATGGAACAGACACACACACACCTCCGCAAAACCCCTGAGACTGACTCACCGAACCCCTGGAGTTCAATTGAACCCAGACTGACTCAATCAAACCCAAGTTAAGAACCATTGCTCTAAAGAATCCAGAGAAGTCATCTGGTCTTTGACCCAGACCAGATCTTAAAGAACTTGTAAATATGCATCTCAAGGAGAGTCTCACAATGCTCCATCCTTCCAGAAGATGACAGAATAGATTGCCTCAGTAAGCCAGCTTTCCTCTATTCGTGCATACTGTGTAAAAATAGCATCTCCTTCCAAAAATCACGGCTCCAGTTTGCTCATGGTTCTTGTCTCTCCTGTCTTTTTAACTTTTTCTCTTCTCTACACATCCCAGTAGCTACTTGAGATGCCTACAGCCTCTCAAGTCAAACCTCGATATATCAAAGTTGAACAACTAGTAATGAGGCTATGTGGGCTGGAGGCTAGACAGAAAATTGCATAATATTCTCTCCCTTAAAATTTTTGTAATAACGTGCATTGTTCCCACAAACAAACCAGAAAATGTATTATCCGAATGTATATGTCACACTAAAGGCATTGCAACAAAATAATTCTGTGTCACACACAAGTGAGAACTTGTTGTACAAGTTGGTTGGTTCTCCTTACATGTCTTGTCTTTGGTTAACAATCGAAGTTTGAAGAGGTCAGAGAAAGGACAGGAAGAAGACATTTGAAATTTCAATTTTTACTGACCCAAATTGCAATGTAATCTTGTGCAGAGCCTTACAGTCTTTCAATAGAGCACATGGTTTTTATTGACCTCCACACACTCCTTTCTATTGCTTTGTTTCCCCTATAATTGTGTGTAGCAGATTACACTAAGTAGCAGGGGTACTCCTCGAAGATTACCAGGCATACCCTGGTAATGGCAGCCTTGTGTTGCCAGCTAATCTTTCTCACACTAAGTCAGGCAAAAGGAGCTACAGAATGAACTCACCAAATGGTGCCTTCATTTTGACAGTTTCATATCCGGCCTAGGCATGGAAGAAGAAGAACCAAGTAGCAGTTTAAGATCACATGATCTTATGTTCTAGGTATTGAACTGCTGACTTGCCGGCCTTCCAACTAACAAGGCAAGCTTCTTAACCACTGAGTCACTGCAGCCCTACTGCCAGTGTTGCAGTACTGACACTAATCATGCCAGTTCCTAATCCCCAGAGAAGGTTTCTTCTTTTAAAATGCAAGAAACTTTGTTCTTTTCATGATTAAATAAACTTTAGCATTTTCCCCAACTCCAATGGATGTTTTATAAGTCAGTGGATTCCAGTTCAATCACTTGTAACATGCATTGTTGTTGGGAAGATTTTCTCCTCCCTCCCTAAAGTTGTAGCTAAGCTCACAGAACATAGGAGAACTGAAACAGGTGGCAGATGATGTCATGATGATGATGCATCTATGCAAACTCTGGCCCCATTATGCCCTTGTCTGTGGCCAGAACTTGCATAAATATTTTCTGCAACTCCCAGGTTCTTCCAGGTAACATGAGATGGTTGTGTTCTGAAAGAAGATTGCAGAAGAATGTAACCTCAAGGTTGCCAGAAGACATTGTGGTCGGATGTTATGTACCATTAAGTCGGAACTAAGACCCTGACAGGGCTTTCAAGGTAATATAAAGAATAATTTTACCAGTTCCATTCCGCCAGTGAGTTTCCATGGCTAAGCAGAAATTTGAACCCAGGTTTCCTGAGTCCTAGTTTGTCACTCTATCCACTATACTAGATATCTGCAAGAAGACATGGGGCTTATAAAATATATTTTACAGTTTAAAAGCACAAAACAAGAAAAAGCTCTCAGCTACACCCCCTCACAAGGTTAATTCAGGTAAGTACAACTCATTGAGTAAAGGAAAATTGCTTCTCTGAGAGAAGCCATATAACTTGGGGGATTTTCTTCCCTCACACCACTTTCTGGCATCATCCTTCCTCCCCTCACCTCCCTTGGCCTTCCTTTTTACTGTGCTTGGAGCATGTCATCAGCAATTCTTTCTAAAGGGGATGTGGAGTACAGTAAAAGAAATGTTGGTTTTTATTGTAAGCACTCAAGAGAGGTTGACTCCAAAATTACAAAGGAAGTTTGTTGAAATAATGACTAAGACTAAGGGTTAGTCTGAAGGTGGAAGATCTTGTCCACTCATGTATATGGCTCTGTGCATCCACTGCACCACTTTGTTTATGCAAGTACTCATAGGATTGCATCATAGAAGGAGCCAGGGTACAGAGGAAGAGCCTCCTCGAAGATTGTGGCATTTTTTAACCACAATCGGGCATACTCTGGGCAATGGCAACCTTGTTGTGCTAACTAATCTTCCTCACACTAAGTCAGGCAAAAGGAACTACAGAATTAACTCTTCAAAGGTGGTTTCATTTTGGCAGTTTCACGCCTGGCCTAGACAAGGAAGAAGAATAGAAGTCTCCCTCAAGATCTGAATAATAATAATAATTTCATGTCAGAAATTATTCTGGATTGGAAGGATTTTTGTGGAAGAAACTCCACTCAGAGAATGCCCAAATGAGGCTCCTTTCATGTCCCCAAGAGCTGGGACAAAGACAGTCCAGTATTGAGAGCATTGTTTTGTAGGGTGCATAAGCTGTTTCCTTTTTGGACAAACTCTAGCTTCAGTACCGAGAAAAAAAACATTTGGTACATGCTTAGATAATCTGTCCCTTGGAACAAATTAAGGAGGAAAGAAGGCCACAAAGAACAATTACCCGTAACTTTAAAGATGATAGGGAAACTTATTTAAAGACCCAGCAAAAGAAAATGTCTTTTATTAGGAGTCACTTCTTCACGTCTAGGCCAGATGTGAAACTGTCAAAATGGAGGCACCTTTTCGTGAGTTCAGTCTGCAGTTCCTTTTGCCTGACCTATTGTGAGAAAGATTAGCTCGCAATACAAGGTTGCAGTTACCAGGGTACACCTGGTTGTGGTTCAAAATTACCACAAGCAAAGAAGGGGTAATTAATTGTTGTGTGGAATGAAATAAAGCAGAATATATATGATATGATTGTAGTTTGCTTCCAAACAAGCATGCTCTGAGTGTAACTTCTACAAAGGAGTCACCAAGACTTTCATCACTGTGAGATATCTGTGAGCTAGTAATATAAGTGGGCTAAAACTGTAGTGACTAATTTTGAGAGAAGAGCATTTTGTGCATACTTTTTTTATTTCATTGTTATGCTGCTATTTTGCTTCCATTTGTGAAAACTAACAGAATTCTAATCATGATAAATGTGCATATATGCATGTAGAGTAACATGTGCAAATTCATGTACTCTTTTAAGTACCTGTCAAAACTAGACTACACTTCCATATTACACACGTAAACTCAAATTACAATTCAGGGTACAACATCATAATTATTTCCTTTTTTGTAAGGTGCATTTCAAAGGTTTTAGATCACTCTTTAATGATGAAATAAATGAATGTGTTGGTTACCAATATGTCTACCAGTATTTATTGAGTTATTTTAGTGGGGTTTTAAAAATTATTATTATTATTGCAGAGAACAGCAAGTGAAGGATGTGCCTATTAACTGAAACAATTGCCACCCAAACTGACAAAACACAATTCCTCTTCAAAATATCCACAGGAGCCATTCTGTCTTTCTCCTCTCAGCGGCTGGCCATAAAATTGCCATCTCTCATTCACAATTGCAACATCTATCTGTTTATTTCAACCAGTTGGCTTTCAGCATGGAAATGTTTCCTATTTCCAAAGAAGACGTGCCCTGGGGGAAGTTCTACTCACACCCAACAACTGATGTCACTTAATATTTGGACATGATTAATTAAGAAAACACCCTAAGGCAAACTCTGCTATTACAAAAATACGGCAATATACCAGATTGCATAGTGGGACAATGATATGACAGAATCATCCCAGATGCTCAGGCATTATTTTATGAGACATAGGCTTGGACAAATTACTGCTATCTCCTTTGGATATGAAACCCTACAGCTGGGCTTAATCATAAAGCTATCACTGTTTAGTGGCTATTTATAGGAGCATTTCCTCCTTCTGTTTACATGAACTTTGGGACTGCTTGCATCTTTACTATATGATACTTGCACCAAATTCTCACTCAGTTTTGCTCTTGTCAATGATAAAATCATTGTATCCTAGTGGTTGGGAAGTGACTTCCTGCCTTTTGTCCAACTGGATCTCTTTTTATCTCAAGGGTGGATATAAAGGGGAGGAAGACAGTGGTGGGATTCAGCAGGTTCACCCCAGTTCACCAGAACTGGTAGCAGAAATTCTGGCTGGCCCCACCCATCCAAGTTTTGAAATAACGCAGGGCTTTCCCCTGGCCATGCCCATCATGCCATACCCACAGAGTAGGTACTGGTAGTAAAAATATTTGAATCCCACCACTGGAGGAGGAAAATCCTCTCAGGACATTCTGTTATGGATCTCAAGATGGCTAACATAGGAAAAAGAAAATACAAAGGTATGGTTTCCCCATGCCCATCTGGCATGGAACAGCCCTGCGGAGGCTGCTTGGGTGCGAAGGCTCCTGGCGGTGGCTTCCGCGGGCAGCTAAATTAAGGGGGGTGAATAAAATATAGGGTTTGATTCACCTAATTACATGACCTGACCGACGATTCTGCAAGGTAGGCAGATAGCTAACTCCAGTGACTGATTAGGTAAACACTCATCTCCTGGCCAAGGAAAATCCCCGGCGCAAACAGTGCAGATGTTTGCCCCTGTCTAAGCCCTAAGACAATGGTCTTCCTCATCCCGTGTTTGTCCGAAATAATTAACTTCCCCTTTGAGAGGTTCCCCAATTAACCTGAGTAAACAAGGTGATGTGATTGGCTTTCGGGTGATGGTTTTTTCTACCTGCCTTCTGATCTATATAAGGTGTATGGATTTTCCCAATAAACCACTGATCTGATCTCGCTCCTGTTGCCTCGTGTTGTCATTGATCAGTCTCCTCCGGGACCTAACGCCGCCCTGGCGGCCAGACATCGCTACAGCTGGTGACCCCGACGTGATTTACTCGTGAGTAAGAGACCCTGGAGAGGTCTACTCGTGAGTAGCGATCCCCGCGGTCCGGTTCCACGCTTGAACCGCGACCCGCCAGCCCGGAGGATAGCGCGGCGCTCTGGTCGGCAGCCAGCCGGACAGAGAACGGCCCGCCGCGAGGCATTCCAGAGAGACATTCCTACCGCTTCCTCCCCGCTTTCGAGAGGTTTGCCATAGAGGGAAACGCGTTCCGCTCAGGGCAGGCTGTGAGCCCCTGACATCGCAGAGGCCGATAGAAGGGCCCGTGGCAGAAGGTCCATGCTCCGAGGTCTACCCCAGACACCCGACGCCCGAACCTGTTGCCTGCAAAGACGCGTCGACTCGTCCCGAGGAGGAATCTTCCGGAGACCCAATCGCAGGTAATATGGGGACTTGTTCTCATAGGCCAAGTCCGTCCGCTAGCCAAAGAACTCGGGAAGAGGAGTTCAGAATCCTGGCCAGGGTTTTTAAGTTACGATTTCACAGCAGGGAACTAGCGAGACTTTTGGCGTACCTCAGGGAACACTGCCTACTTTACCCAGAAGTAGGTACGTTAACCCTGAAGCTCTGGGATCAGATAGGAGACTGCATTCAGCAAACCCCGAAAGCTCCAGGAGGGATAGTCCGCACATGGAGGAAGTGTAGGAGACTCTTAGAGCAGATCGAGCCAGTCCGGGTAGAGGCCAAAGAACCCCCGTTAGTTGAGCCATCAGGCAAGCCAGTCGAGCCGACTGCGCCCACGGCACTCTATCCGTCAATTAGCTATCGGCAGAGTAGTGCAGGGAGCCTTCCCGCGGTGACAGCTGCAGACGTCACCGAGGGAACGCAAGGAATGAGAGGCGCTGGCACTTCTCTGACAGCCCCAGGTTCCCTAGTCGTGAAGAGTGCCCTCCAACGCACAGCTGAGATAGAACTTAAGAAGGGGGAATTGTCAGTTGAACAGCTAGCTGAACTTCGACAGATTTGTCCCATCCGCTTGGAGATGGACGCGCTCACGGGCGCACAGCAGATAGTACACTCCCCAGTCCCGTACAAGCTTCTCATGGCTTTGCGGAAAGCAATTTCGGAGACCGGGCTCCAAAGCCGTTTTACGAGGGGCACGCTTCAGCAAGTGTGCGAGACCACCATGTGGATTCCTCATGATTGGAAAGCCGTCATGAGGATGATGCTTACCCCCAGCCAGTACATGATTTGGGACAGTGAGTTCCGCCTAGAGGCGCAAGCTCGGGCTGCCAGGCTAGGAGGCGCGGTAATCCCTGACCAGTTGTATGGTTCAGGTGCCTTTGAGTCCATCAACGCTCAAATCAACTTGCCTCTCGCCACCCTAGAGATGTCAGCCAAGGCTGCCTATAGGGCATACTTCAAGGTCCCAGCGTCTGGCAAAACGGCCAAAAATTACACTGCTATCAAGCAGGGAGCCCAGGAGCCCTACATGGACTTCATCAATCGCCTGGAAGAAGCAATCCGCAGGCAGATTGACAATGAGCAGGCCCAACAAGACCTCATGATTAAGTTAGCCAAAGACAACGCCAACTTGGACTGCCGCAAAATCTTGCAGTCCCTGGGCAATCGCCCAGACATAACCTTAACGGAATGATCCGAGCATGCTCCGACATTGGCACAGACTCCTACAAGATGGGGCTGCTAGCGGCGGCGGTGCAGGGGGGAAGAAGACCTAATGGTAAGAACAAAGGGGCATGTCACACCTGTGGCAAG
The DNA here is from genome assembly GCA_035047305.1 of Bradypodion pumilum. Taxonomy (NCBI): domain Eukaryota; kingdom Metazoa; phylum Chordata; class Lepidosauria; order Squamata; family Chamaeleonidae; genus Bradypodion; species Bradypodion pumilum. The sequence continues at coordinate 265,288,083 of JAWDJD010000001.1, read as the reverse complement.
GTCGGACACTTCGCTAGGGAGTGCCGATCCAAGGCAGGCGGACAAAGGTCCGGCCGTCCCAAGGCTCCGAGCACCCCCTGCCCGAAGTGCAAGAAAGGCTACCATTGGGCCAGGTATTGTCCGAGTTCGGGAAACCGGAATCCGGGCACGTCTCTGGCCCCAGTCCAAACAGAGGCTTCCTTCACCCAGATCCAGAACTCCCCAGAACTGGACTAGGTTCCAGGCACATTCCAGGCACTGCGAGGGCACAGGCCAGCCCCAAGGCCAGCACAGGGCTAGAATTGACTTGCCAGGCGGACGCTACATGCGACCTGCCAGGCACAGTCTATCTAGTCGACACCCAGTACATGGGACCCCTGCCCAGAGGCTTTATAGGTTTAGTTTTGCCCCGTAGTGTAGCTGGAGCACGCGGAATTTTTATAATTCCAGGAGTCATTGACTCGAATTTTTCAGGCATTCTCCAGGTCCAGCTTTGGACACACCTGCCCCAAACAATCCACAAGGGAGACACGTTAGCGCAACTGATCATGGTTCCTTGTCACTCGCCAGCAGGCAGCCAGGGAAGGCTCAGGGACAGCTCAGAGTCCGGTTCAGCAGACCGCTCGAGCGCGAGTGAGGCGGTGCAAGGATACCAGGTCTTAGCGACAGTGGAGACCAACATTGAGTGGAAGCAGCGCCCCGTTATCGAGGTATTTTTGAACAAAAGGGTGTTCTCAGGGTTACTCGATACCGGAGCGGATGTGACAGTGATCAGCAGGAGCCAGTGGCCAAGAGAGTGGGCCATTGAGCCGGTCTCCGATGTGTGGGGGGTAGGAGGCGTTCAGGAAGCGTTTAGAAGCCGAGAGTGGGTAGAAGTCACAATCCCAAGGGCTGACGGCACGGCGGTAATTCGGCCGCACATTCTTGACGTGCACGTCAATCTTTGGGGGCGAGACATTCTGCAGCAGTACGGTGCTACGCTTACCTTCGGGTAATGGCGTTGCCACTTAAATGGCTCACCGACACTCCGGTCTGGGTTGAACAATGGCCGGTAGTGGGAGAGAAATTAGTTGCCCTCAAGCAGCTAGTTAAGGAACAGCTAGACGCAGGACACATAGAACGGTCCACAAGCCCCTGGAATTCGCCAATTTTTGTGATTAAGAAGAAGTCGGGGAAGTGGCGACTCCTCCACGATCTCAGAGAGATCAATAAATGCATTCAGCCGATGGGCCCGCTTCAATGCGGCATCCCAAATCCGAACATGATTCCCGAGGGGTGGGAGATCCTAGTCGTAGATCTCAAGGATTGCTTTTATACAATCCCCTTAGACCCCAGGGACCGGGAAAGGTTCGCCTTTACAGTGCCGGTCGTGAACCACGGAGAGCCCACGCAGCGTTATGCGTGGAAATTTTTGCCACAGGGCATGCTCAATTCGCCCACCCTGTGCCAAATTTATGTTCACAACGCACTGGCAAAGTTCCGAAGCCTTTACCCTAAAGCTATTGTGTGTCACTTCATGGACGACATTCTGGTAGCGTTGCCGCAACTTGGCAGCGAAATGTTTTCTGACCTCCAGGCCAGCCTGGGGGACAAAGGCTTATTCATTGCCCCAGAAAAAGTGCAGAGAACCGAGCCCTTCTCATACTTGGGCCACCGGCTTCTCCGCTCTTTTGCAGCGCCAGTTCTGCCTCAGATAAATTTACGAGACTCAGTCACCCTTGTAGAGTTGCAGCAAGTTTTGGGGAACATCAATTGGGCCAGACCGTATTTTCGTTTAGACACGGATCTTCTAAAACCGCTCTTCTCGCTGCTAACCTTAGGTAAGCAGCCGGCAGACCGGATAAAAATCTCTCGAGACGCGCGCTTGGCGCTCGAGAAGGTGAACCAAGTTCTCAGCCAGAGGTGGGTGGATAGGATCGCCCAGGGGCCATATGCCCCGATCCTGAATTTGTACGTCGTACGGTCAGGATCCATGTTCACTGGGGCGCTAGGAGTAGACTCAGAAAAGGGAGCGAAAATTGTGGAGTGGGTATACTTGCCCAACACCTCTTCTCGGAACATTGTTCCGCCCCAAGAACTGGTCTCCGCGGTGATCTACCGCGACAGGCTGAGAGCAAGGGACATTTCTGGGCACGATTTAGCTAAGATCATAGTCCCGTTCACCAAGGAACAAATTCATCAGTTGATGCAGCTAGGTGACTCTCTTCCGATAGCTTTGGAAGGATTCACTGGAAGCTTGGCATACCACTTGCCCAAAGACCCCAGACTCGTCTCACTCCAGACAGGAACAGTCAGTTTGTTCGAATTGCTTTCGCTGGTCCCGCTTCAGGGGGCCAAGACAGTTTTTACCGATGGGGGACGCACATATGGTGTCCTGACTTGGCAGGAGGGCGAAGCTTGGCACACGCTGCTAACTCTTCCACAGATGTCCGCGCAGCGGGCGGAGTTGGCGGCCGTGAACCTCGCCTTGCGCACCTTCGCCAAGGAACGTTTAAACATCATTACTGACAGTCTGTACGTTAGGAATTTACTCCACAGTCTACCGGGAGCCTACATCACTCCCGCGATAGACAAAAACTTGCTTAGTCTGTTTCTCACTGCTCAATTTCATTTGCGGAACCGCACGGAGCCGCTCTATATTGCCCACATCCGAAGTCACCAAGACCTACCGGGTCCGATTTCGGCGGGCAATAGCAGAGCGGATGCGGCGGCAAAGGAAATTCAGCAACGCTCGGTTTTGGGAGTTTTTACTACTCCAATCCAAAGTCATGCATTTTTTCACCAAAACGCCAAGGCACTCGCCAGACAGTTCAATCTGCCGCTTTCTCAAGCCCAGGGCATAGTCCGCTCTTGTCAGCATTGTGCAGGGGCACCGGGGGGCCCTCGTGGGGGGTCAACCCACGAGGGACAGAGGCTAATCAGATATGGCAGATGGACGTCACGCATGTGTCGCAGTTCGGCAGATGGCAATACATGCATGTCTGCATTGACACTTTTTCTCAATTCGTTTGGGCGACGGCGCAGAAAGGGGAGGCTGCTTCCCACGTGGAGCGGCACCTCCTTTCCTGCATTGCGGCGATGGGCAAGCCGCGGCACGTGAAGACGGACAACGCGCCGGCCTACAGTTCCAGGCAGTTGGCCGCCTTCATGGCTACTTGGGACATCAAACACACATTTGGAATTCCCTACAATCCGCAAGGGCAAGCGATTGTAGAGCGGGTCAATCGGACGCTAAAGTCCTATATTGAAAAACAAACAGAAAGGGGGGAGCCACCAGCCCTCCCCAAATCACAGGGAGAAGCACAGTTCTGCCTGAACAAGGTACTGTTCACATACAATCACCTCAATGTTTTTTCGGACTGTACGCCGCAGGAGAAGCATTTCCGCCGTTCGGAAGCTCTCCCGCGCCCTATGGTCCGGTACCGAGTGCCACCAGACCCTTCTTGGAGGGGCCCGGTGCCGCTCATAACCTGGGGGAGAGGGTATGCTGCAGTTACGTCCCCTACAGGTGTCGTCTGGATTCCAGCTCGGTGCGTCAAGCCTCATTTGGAACCACATGGCGTGGACCCAGGCCGACCCGAGTCCGATCCCGGAGATGCAGGATCTCGCCCTGACCGAGGGGACCCGCCGGGAGAGACAGCGGTCGCAGACGACAGCACCGAAGATCACCTGGGGGATGGTCAAGGCCCTCTGCCATGATGCCCAGGACGCCATCCAGCGCGAGGGAGAGGAGCTGACACCGGAGAGCCTTGCGGTTGTGATCTTCGCTCGGATTCACGCCAACTCCATGGCGGTCACCGTCGTCCTGGCCCTCACCCTGCTTTTGGGGGGAGGCGTCCAGGCCGCCTCACTGGAGGCCAGCGATCTCATGCCAGGCGGAGACCTCTCTGCCCGGATGCAGTACAACATTTGGGAAAGGTTGGCTACTCTTGTCAACCAGTCCGATTTTTGCCTCAGGCAGGACGTTGGCTCTGCCTCAATCCTCAGCACCTGCCTTGTCCCGGTGTGCCATTCTCCAGGCGCACCCCCCCGGGACGGGGACTGGCTGGTGAGGAGACTCTTCAGCCCATACATCCCATCAGCTTCCTCGGAATATGCTCGTTGGGAGATGCGGCTAACCATGACTTTACCGGCTGATGCAGCCACTCTCCACACTCCTCGAGTGGCAGTCAGCCCGAACTCTACCTGTGGCCGGATACACGGTTGCTCCGGACCCGGCCGAGCCCGGCGCCGTTGCCTCGATGTAGGCAGCGGCAATTGGACTTGCAACGACCCAGTGTCACTTGGCTCAAAGTATGCACACATCACCCTGCCGTCCGGATGGTTCTTCACTTGTAACCAGTACACGTTTAACTATATTCCTGCCAATATTACAGACTCCATATGTTGTATCAGTCGTTTAACACTGTTGCTTCCTACTAAGGACATGATTGCCCCTAGCCCTGACGTGCCCAATGTTTCTAATGCATCCCATGTTCCCTCACTCATAAGGCGCACTCGCACCACCATGTTAGACAGCTCTTGTGAGAGCAGCTTTAGAGTAATGAGACCTGCCGAATACCTCTCTTTGGCAGTCAGCATCTTTGGCATGCCCGGCTTAGCCGTCGGCAACGCGAAGAGGATCGGTCGCTTGGCTTGCGGCTTGGCAAAGGCCATCAACCATACCTCCTCAGCAATAGCACTCCTCAATCAGGAGCAGGCGGAACTTCACCATGCCATTCTCGATAATCGGGCGGCTATCGACTACCTCTTATTGTTGCACCATTTGGGCTGCGAGTCTTTTCATGGTATGTGCTGCTTTAATCTTACGGACAACTCTCGTAAGATTCAAAGCCAGATCATAGATCTCCACACCATAGTCGCAGGCATCACAGAGGGCTCTGCATGGGGGGCTTGGTGGAGCTCCCTGTGGAAATGGATGTGGTCATGGATTCCATGGGGGTGGCTTCAGACGGTGATCAAGGTGGTGGTGGGGGTAGTTATACTAGGCATTGCGGTTTGCTGTTTTGCTCAATGTATTCCCCCGCTGATCTCAAAGTGTTGCCGCAAGAGGAAACCCCGTGACGTCATTCCCGACCAACAGCTGATGCCGCTCCTGCGCAAGATCGCCGGTCAGGTTCTTAAATAAAAAAGAAAGGGGAAATATGGTTTCCCCATGCCCATCTGGCATGGAACAGCCCTGCGGAGGCTGCTTGGGTGAGAAGGCTCCTGGCGGTGGCTTCCGCGGGCAGCTAAATTAAGGGGGGTGAATAAAATATAGGGTTTGATTCACCTAATTACATGACCTGACCGACGATTCTGCAAGGTAGGCAGATAGCTAACTCCAGTGACTGATTAGGTAAACACTCATCTCCTGGCCAAGGAAAATCCCCGGCACAAACAGTGCAGATGTTTGCCCCTGTCTAAGCCCTAAGACAATGGTCTTCCTCATCCCGTGTTTGTCCGAAATAATTAACTTCCCCTTTGAGAGGTTCCCCAATTAACCTGAGTAAACAAGGTGATGTGATTGGCTTTCGGGTGATGGTTTTTTCTACCTGCCTTCTGATCTATATAAGGTGTATGGATTTTCCCAATAAACCACTGATCTGATCTCGCTCCTGTTGCCTCGTGTTGTCATTGATCAGTCTCCTCCGGGACCTAACGCCGCCCTGGCGGCCAGACATCGCTACACAAAGGGGGACTGTAGATTAGATTAGATTAGATAAATCTTTATTGTCATTGTCCTGCACAGAACAATGAGATTGGGGAGAAAGAAAGAAAAAACATTTATCAACCTAACAAAACCTAAACAAAATACAACTATACAAAATTATCAACATACTCCCACCCGACATATACACATTTAACCCCTAAAAAGCTCTAAAACTCTAAAACTCTAAAAACACTAAAAACTCTAAAAACTCTATACAGAAGCTCCCTCATAGACTGCATTGCACTGCATTCAAAGCCAGAACTGCTTTTGGGTAGAAACTATTTCTCAAGCAGCTGGTCCTGGTCTTTATGACCCTATGCCTTCTTCTAGAAGGCAGAAGCTGAAAGAGATCGTTTCCGGGGTGCGTACTATCTTTTGCAATCTCTACAGCTTTCTTATAACACCTGGTGGCATAGATTTGATCTAGAGTGGGAAGAGTACGCCCGATTATCCCCTCCGCAGTCTTTACGACCATGGACAGCATTGTTCTTTCCCTAGCTGTACAACGCCGAAACCATACACACAGACCATAGGTTAACACACTCTCTATGGTACAGTGGTAGAATGACAACAGCAGGTCCTTTGAAAGATTGTTCTTCTTCCTGAGGATTTTCAAGAAGTATAACCTCTGCTGTGCTCTCTTCATCAGATCTTTGGTGTTTGCTCCCCATATTAGATCCTCCCTCAGCTCCATTCCCAGAAATCGAAACACCGAGACCTGTTCGACACAATTCCCTTTAATAATAAGTGGGTGGATGTTCAATTTGTAGAAATAGGCACCATTGCATCTAATAAAGGCCTAAAAAGAGATCAAGGCTTCTTAGTGCAATACATTTACTAATACACTAGATTTCTTCAATATAAAATAAAGATATAAAATAAATTTCTGCCAGTGTGGCATAGTGGGTAGAGTGATTGATTAGGATTCTGAAGACAGGGTTCAGATCCTAACTTAGCTATGGAAACTCACTGGAGGTCTTATTTACCTTGAAAGTCCTATTAGGGTCACTGTAAATCAGTCTGACTGGACTGCACATAATTAACTAACAATAAAATAGACTGCCTTTGTTGAATAAATAACACTTAGCATTTCTGCAATAGCTAAATCCATCTGGCTTACAGTTAACCACATTGACTAGAGCCTGCAACCTCCAAGCAATTAATAGCTCAATAGTCCCATTCCTGTTTCAATGAAACAGTGGCTGAAAGCCAGTAGTAAATAAACAACTAGATTCCGCTGATTGAATCAATTGAACTTTTAGAGTAATTTATTCACCAAATCCCCAATGATTTAATGGGCCTACTCTAATTGTGTTTTTCTACTGGATTCCAGTCCTTATCTCTATTCTTGCCTAGGCATGACCCTCAGATAAGGTAAAGGTAAAGGTTTCGCTTGCTCGAAAGCCAGTCGTATCCGACTCTAGGGTGCAGTGCTCATCTCTGTTTCTAAGCCGAAGAGCCAGCACTGTCTGCTCCTGCAGACGTTTCCGTGGTCATGTGGCAGGCATGACTAGACACCGGAGCGCACGGAACGCTGTTACCTTCCCACCGAAGTGGTCCCTATTTATCTACTTGCAATTTCTTGCTTTCGAACTGCTAGGTTGGCAGGAGCTGGGATGAAGACGGGAGATCATTTCCGTCCTGCAGTACTCGGGAATCGAACTGCTGACCTTCCGCTTCCCAGTCAGCGTCTTAGCGACTTGAGCCACTGCAGTACCCTCAGAACCACATTATAAATATAAGGGATGTGTATTTCCCTTCATTTAATCTGAAGACACGTCCCATGAAAGTTCATACTGAAATAAATCCACAGTATATTCTCTCTTTCTCCCTCCCTTGACCTTTAATTTTGCTAACACACTGAGACAAACTAGCACATCAAATTCTTAGTAGTAGTAGTAGTAGTAGTAGTAGTAGTAGTAGTAGTAGTAGTAGTAGTAGTAGTAGTAGTAGTAGTAGTTAAGAGAGTATTTTGCACCACGGAAGGGCCAGGACGGCCAGTCCATGGCTGGCTGAGAATGCGGAAGAAACCCATGGGAGGAGCGGGTGGGGCCCTGGTTGCGCGGTTGTTGGAGGAGACAGAACAGTGTGGCACAGGTAAGGAGAACCGGGGGGCCGGGGACTGAGGAGGGGGGGGACAGATCCTGAGCAAAGCCAGGTAGCCAGCTAGTATGGAATAAAATCAAGAACAGAGCTTGGTTCTCTGGTTTGGAACTTTTCAAAAAGAGAAAGTTAATACAGCACAGTTTCAGAAAAAGGTGCAGTAATATTTGTAACAAGATGACTGCAAAAGAGTTTGTCATTTTTCAAGCCTTCTTGAATAGTGGTCATCAAATGATGTCTTTCAAAACTTTGGTTTCCCCTAGCTTTTCCAGCCACCATCTCTGTTATGATGAGAATTTGACTTTCCTATCAGCAGGAGACTTGCCCATCCATCCATCCATCAGCCAACACTTAACTCAACAGATGGAGCAAATAGCCTAGGAATAATTTGGTAGATTAACTGCATATGTAAAAGCATGATTTAAAGCTAAGAATGCCACCCGGCCAGAAAGGCCTGGACAGAATATCATCCTCTTGACCAGCTGCCATAACAGGAAGCCAGAACATCCAAGAAATTGTGTTTACTATTTGATATTGTTGTTATTATTTCTCCATTTTCTAAATAATGCACTAATTTTAAGTAGTTTTAAAAGGTGATGCTATTCATAGGATGTAGACCACTCTGAATCCATCTAGATTCATTTGTTAGTTCCTTAACTTAAAATAAAAAAAATTAAAAGATGCTTTGTTTCCAAAGCAGAAAACTCTGAATAGCTTTACAAGCTTTCTTTCATTTCACTGTCGACTTTTACAGTGATCTGGTTCATCATCAGGCACTAAATGAGAAAGTGGTAGGGTTGCTTGAATTTTGGTGAGCCTATCAACTTGTCTCTGTGTGTGCTCAGCATTATAAAGGGAAAGGTAGGACAAGGCAATCTGTGCAAATGCACAAAGCCACAGGAAGAGGAGGAGACAACCTCTGTGGACTCAGACTGGGAATGGCAACTCCCATGGGAAGTTGATACATTTCACCGATGGGAAACAGGACAGCAGTGAATACTCTTCTCATCTACATCATACCAGCTTCTTTCTCTTGGAAAGGGATTTTTACTTTTCCACATGTGTGCGTGTGTGCGTGCGTGTGTGTGTGTGTGTGTGTGTGTGTGTGTGTGTGTGTGTGTGTGTGTGTGCACTTAAAAGTTGTTTTTCCGTCAGTAGCTATTACGTTTATATACCTCCCCATAGTGCTCAGAGTGCTCTCTGGGCAGTTCGCAAAGTAATTAGCATTTCATCCTAAATAACCTGGGTACTCATTTTACCCACCATGGAAGGATGGCTGGCTGAGTCAACCTTGATCCTGTCAGGAACAAGCTCAGATTGTGAGTAGAGTTTTGGCTGCAGCTTATCCACTGTGCCACCAGAGCTTCTCTTGAAGAAAAGTAACAAAGCAAAGCAATCAAACTTATATACCGCCCCTAACGCTTAGTGCCAGTGGTGGGCTCCATTTTTTTTACTACCAATACTGTGGGTGGTGGTCTACTTTGTGAGTGTAGCCTACTTTGTAAGTGTGACCTACTCTGTGGGCATGTGACTGGGTGGTTGATCTAGTCATGCCTGCCCAGTGGTGGGATTCATTTTTCCTACCTACTCTGTGGGCGTGGTACAGTGGGCATGGCCAGAGGGAAAGCTCTGTGTTGCATCTGAATTAGGACTACTTTATTTCAAAACTTGGAAGGGCAGGGCCAGCTGGAATTTCTGCTACCAGTTCTGGTGAACCAGGACAAACCTGCTGATGCCCACCACTGCTTGGTGGTTCACAAGTTAATTAACATCCCCCCCAACATGCTGGGTACTCATTTTGCCAACCTCGGAAGGATGGAAGTCTTAGTCAACCTTGAGCCCTGGCCAGGTTTGCACTTACAACATTTTGGTTGCAGTACAGCATTTAACCACTGCACCACCAGGGCAGGGCTACACATATCCTGTTGTACCCAAACCATCATGCTAGAATCTGTTCACAACACCTGGCTGGAAATGGAGTGGCAATGGTGGTTACAACAAAAATTGAGAAGCATAGCTTGTTGTGTTTAGAACAGAGGAGATCACTTCCTTGGGTCAGGGGCAAAACCAAAGGATGTTGCACATACAGTCAAACTACCATGCCAAATCTCCTGTTGCTGCCGCAGTGGCAATATATCAGTGCCCCCCTCCCCCACTCATTTCACATTAAGCTGTGTGCTATTTGCACAGTTTGTTTACAATGGGATGTGATTCAGGAGGAATAATTATCTTTATTATTATCCTTCCATGTCTAGGCTAGACATGAAACTGCCAAAATGAAGCCACCTTTTGGCGAATTATTTCTCTAGTTCCTTTTGCCTGACCTAGTATGAGAAAGATTAGCCGGCACAAAGTTGCCTTTGCCTGCTGTATGCCCGATTGTGGTTCAAAAACACCACAATCTTCAAGGAGGCTTTTTCTGTGTACCCCATTTTCCTTATAAACAAAGCAAACAGAAAATATTATTTCAGCATTATAGCAAAAAAGCAGGGGATGACTGTAAGAAAAGGTGGAACAAGGGATTCATATAATCCCTGCCCCCAACATTTCCCAATGTAATGTTGGGTATCAATAAAACCTTCATGCATTTAGCCAAACACATTTACAGCATTCCTACACTTATGAAATCTGTAAGGCAAGTAATCTGTAATGCAAGGCAACAATCTGTAATGCAAGGCAACAATCAGGAAAGCAAAGCAAGACTTTGAGGAGCGTATAGCTAAAAATACTCAGAGAAATAACAAAGACTTCTTTAAGTACATTAGAAGTAAGAACCCAACTAGGAAGGCCATTGGACCATTAGATGACAATGGAAGGCAAGGGGTTATTAAAGAGGAAACAGAGATTGCAAAGAGACTCAATGAATTCTTTGCTTCAGTATTCACTGAAGAAGACAGAGGCCACATGCCCAAAACAGAGCCTATCTTCGTAGGGAGGGAAACCGAAGAATTAAGCCAGATAGAAATAACCAGGGAGGAGGTCCTTGCATGTCTTGTTAAACTAAACACTAACAAATCACCAGGACCAGATGGCATCCATCCACGAGTTCTCAGGGAACTTAAAGATGAAATTGCTGATCTCCTAGCCAAAATATATAATCTTTCCCTCAAATCAGGCTTTGTGCCTGATGACTGGAAGGTAGCGAATGTAACACCAATTTTCAAAAAAGGATCCAGGGGTGATCCAGGAAATTACCGACCTGTCAGTTTGACATGTGTCCCAGGTAAAGTGATGGAAACCATCCTAAAAGATAGAATTAATAGGCACATAGAAGAGAAGGCGTTGCTAAAGGAGAGCCAACATGGCTTTTGCAAGGGCAAATCATGCCTCACTAATCTGTTGGGATTTTTTGAGAGTGTCAACAAGCATGTGGATAAGGGGGATCCAGTTGACATTGTTTATCTGGACTTTCAGAAGGCTTTTGACAAGGTCCCACACCAAAGGCTCTTGAATAAACTTACCAGTCATGGAATAAAGGGACAGGTCTTGTCCTGGATCAGCAACTGGCTAAGGGACAGGAAACAGAGGGTAGCACTAAATGGACACTTCTCCAAGTGGAGGGAAGTAAAGAGTGGGGTACCCCAAGGTTCAGTACTGGGACCCCTGCTTTTCAACCTCTTCATAAATGATCTAGAAGTAGGAGTAAAAAGCAAGGTAGCCAAATTTGTTGACGACACTAAATTATACAGGGTAGTGAAAACTGTGAGAGATTGTGAGGAGCTCCAGAGGGATCTCTCGACACTGGGGGAGTGGGCAAAACAGTGGCAAATGAGTTTCAACATTAGTAAGTGCAGAGTGATGCATGTTGGGGCAAAGAACCCCAATTACACTTATAAACTGATGGGGTCTGAACTCTCTGCGACAAACCAGGAAAGGGACCTTGGTGTCCTGGTGGACAACTCAATGAAGGTGTCAACCCAGTGTGCCTCAGCAGTGAAAAAAGCAAACTCAATGCTAGGGATCATTAGGAAGGGTATAGAAAATAAGTCAGCAAGTGTCATTTTGCCTCTTTATAAATCTATGGTGAGGCCCCATCTGGAATACTGTGTACAGTTCTGGTCGCCATACCTCCAGAAGGATATTATGGAGCTGGAAAAAGTGCAGAGGAGGGCATCCAGAATGATTAGGGGACTGGAACACCTTCCTTACCATCTGAGGCTGCAACGGTTGGGCCTCTTCACTCTTGAACGACGACATCTAAGAGGTGACCTGATTGAAGTTTATAAAATCATGCACGGTGTGGACAAAGTAGATAAGGAAAAACTGTTTTCCCTATCACATAACACTAGAACTAGGGGACACTCCATGAAACTTTTGGGTACTAGTTCTCAAACAAATAAGAGAAAGTACTTTTTCACCCAGAGGATTACTGGTCTATGGAACTCCCTGCCAGAAGAAGTGGTGACAGCTGTCAGTCTTGACAGCTTTAAGAAAGGATTAGACAAGTTCATGGAGGACAAGAGTATCAATGGCTATAATTATGGATACTTAAGGACAACCTCCGGGTTGGAGAGATAGGCAGGATATCTCTCAATATCATTTCCAGGGAATCCTAAGCAGGTGAAGGCATCTGCTTGGGAATACCCTGAAATGGTGAGCCACTGTGTGAGACAGAATGCTGGACTGGATGGGCTGTGGCCTGTTCCAGCAAGGCTGTTCTTATGTTCTTATGTTCTTAAGTCTCCCACTCTTGGGAAGTCCCTGAACACTCATTCTGTCTGACCATGGAAGGGGGGCTTCCATGCATTCTCCCCCTTCCTCCCTTCCTAAATTCTCAGGTCTAATTTTGAACAGGGCTAGAGACTTAGGGTCCCCCCCCCCAAAAAAAAAGAGACTATAAGCACCTTACTGCCTACTTACCCGTCATTGAAATAGAAGATCTGCTATTTTTTTAGACTGAATGTAAAAAGGATGGTACATTTTGATGCTAGGCACTTGTTGTGTATTAAGGCAGAATTGCAAGTTACGCAGGCAACGCCTTGCAAAGGTAAAATGGCAGTTTCCCACCATCCAAATTAGGAGCTAAAGTTTGCGCAAAATCTCCCTCTCTGGGCACGCTCATTATGCTAATTAGAGTTCTGTAATTGGTTACAACTTTGGATCCTGTTCTTGATTGGTTAATACTTATATACTTTGTTATGATTGGTTGGTTAAGATTGTCCGGTGGGTTGCTTCATTGTAACAAGGAGTCACCGCTGGGGAGACACCACGGGTAAACAAGGATCTATACTTCCCATTATCGTGGAGGTTAGCCAACATCAGGCTAAGTCTGGGTCTCCTCTATACGCTATCACGCCAAGGTGTAGCTTAGTCACTGCCTCTACGGTAGGAAACACGAGGGACCGACTACATGGGACAAGTGTAGCCATCTTATCTCCGGAGCGCCTTGTAAGTGTAATCTGAAAGACTGTTCAATAAACTCCTGTTGTTATTCTATTCATCATTGCCTGAACTATTGCTTATAAGGGCCGGACGCAACAGCTCTGGAACTGCAAAATGTTGCAGGGTTCACAAAGGATGGTCTTCTTTTTCTCTTAAAGCAGACCTGACCTTCTACATCACCACTAGCAAAAGAAAAGGTAAAACACTCTTCATTCCTACTTAGGGCTTGGAAAAATCTATCAGTTTTGCCTTCTCTCATATTTGGATTTTGAAAGCTCTTAAGGTCTTTTCAGCAAGTTTATGAAGAAATGGACAATTTTTTTAAAAAAAGCATTCATTCATTCAAGAACCAAATTGTCATCTTTACCTATAAGAAGGGGGTAGGGTGGTAAGGGTCCAGCATTAGCGCCAACACCCATCCCAAACATCCTGTACCAAGCCAGCCACACTTACCTTTCGATGTAACTCACAACCCCGCAAGGGTCCAGAAACAGAGAATGGGGCATTCGCCCCACAAACACAGACCAAAAAAACTCTACAATGCCCAGCGTCCTCTATGCCATGCCACCCCTCACCCAATCAGGCTGAAGGGTGTGAGTGCAGAGGAGGTGGGGGTAGCCGCCGCACGGATAAAAAACACGCCGAGGGTGGGAAGCCATTAGCCATCCCTGCCGCCCCGGCAATGAAGGCCGGTACCGGCCTTGCTGCGGCTTTGGTGGGGTTCTGGGGAGGAGGGTGAGCCCCTCTTCTCTCCGGTACCCCAACGATGAAGGCTGGTGCTGGCCTTGCCACAGTTTCGGCAGGATAGCAGGAAGAAGATGGGGGAGTCCATTTTATCCCCGTACGCCTGCCCCTTCCCTCAAGGAGACAAAGGCTGAGAACGGCACTCTGTTCTCTGCCTTTGCCTCCTGGAGGGAAGCCATTGCTTTCCGCCAGGATGGGGAGCGAAGGCACTGGTGCCTTCGTCCCCTTCCCACCAAGGAAAGCAAAGCACTTCCCCAGGAAGCAAAGGGAAGCACTCCGTTCTCTGCCTTTGCCTTCCAGAGGGAAGCGAGCCCCTTCCACATTCAGCCCTTGCCTGTCGGAGAAGGGGCTTGCTTTCTCCGACAGACAAGGGCCGAATGCAGAGCTCCACTCCCCCCCCCCCCCCCGCCCTTCCTCTCTCTGTCTTACTCACATAGACATACACACACACACACACTCCCCAAAACCACCCCAACCACCAACACACAGATAATAACTGCCCGGCTGGGCCAGGCAAAAACTGCTAGTCCAGTCCTATTGCTCACAACAATAAGCCAACCTTCTTTGCTCACTCACCATATGCAAAGTGAAATTTGTAATGTATGGCAGCCTTAGTTGTTCCTTACTCTTTGATAAACACGTAAGTCATATATAGAGAATTCTTTCTGCCTGACCCATCCAGCAACATAAGCATGGAAGGTTTGTGTGCAAGTTCATTGTTTCAAACAGGAATACCTACTCCAGCTCATGCTTGCACACCCAGGACACATACTCAAAACTTGCACTATTTCTCTAGTGCATGAGCCATTTGGATGAAGTCATGCAAAATTCTTGTGCCTTCTCCCTGAGGCAGGTACAGCTAAAGTTCCCCATGGGCTGGAGCCCCAACTTGCAAAACATTATAAGGACTAATTATCAGGATACTTATAGTGAACAAGAGGGAGATAATTACTATTTAGCATGGAGAAATTGTTACTGAGTGGCACTTGTCACTAAAGGTAATCTGTTCTTTGGGAAGGACAGAAAAAGATAATTAGTGATTTCTCTTCCTCCGTACACCCAGTGTGTATTTCAGAGTGTTAGTATTTGCCAAGGAAAAAAAGGCAACACAGTGATCATACAGAAAACCTGTTTTCCAGTCGAGAGGAAGCTTGAGAAAATGCCAGTCCATGCTTCCCTGCCAACTGATTATGCAGCCATGTTGTTTGAAAGCTTGCATAATTTACATTAGCATCCCTAAGATCTCAGGTGACTATGCCTTTGAGGCCGGCTTGGCATTCCCAGTGGACCAAGATTTGATATTCTTCCCAATATCTGACCCTTTTTTCCTTGTTAATTACAGTCAGACTTCCCTGGCCCTGCCTGGATCTGCACCTGTTTCCCATCTCTGAGCAGCTGCTAATTAGGTTGCAAATGGTGGGGCTGAGCAAAACCAGCCCGCTCATGCTTGAGTAGTCTATTGATCAGTTTGGCATGCCATGCATACAACAATGATTATCCGCTGGACTTGCTTTCCGAAAGAAAAGCCATTTGCAACACTCTTCCCATGTTGAACAAAAATAACATTGTTTGTTGTATTAACAATATTTCAGGGAGAACTTGGGGGATTTATTTATCTTATTGCCTTGTTCGTTTTTCTCTTGAAATGACAGTGCACTAAACAACAAAATGTTTTTTTTAAATATTGCTCTTATTGTTGCCATTGTTTATCTTCTCTTATAATCATTCTACATTTGGAATTGTAGATGATCACCTGAAAACATGGTAAATTACTCTCATTCCCACGCTGATTCTATGCCTGCTTGTTTGGAAGTAAGACAAATTTGGTTCACCTCGTAAACACAGAGTAGAAAACCTAAAAAAAGAGCACTCCTCTCTCACCTAGAAAGAGCCTCCTTTAAGATTGTGGCATTTTGAACCACAATCAGGAATACCCTGGTAATATTAATGTTTCTCACACTATGTCAGGCGAAAAGAACTGCAGTAGTAGTAGTAGTAGTAGTAGTAGTAGTAGTAGAAGAAGAAGAAGAAGAAGAAGATGTATGTATGTATGTATGTATGTAGATAGATAGATAGATAGATAGATAGATAGATAGATAGATAGATAGATAGATAGATAGATAGATATTTGAAAGGAGGAGTGAACAATTCGCAACCCACAGGCTATGTGCAGCACCCCCGGTTCATTTTTGTGGTTCTCCAAGGAAATTTGGAAAGCTACCAATTCAATTTGACAACATGTGAGTAGGACCTTCTTGCTTTCTTGTAGTTTTAGCAGCTTGCTATGGATATAACCTTCCTTAAGAAATTAAACCTCAATTAGTGGCCAATATTTGGCAGCACAGTTTGCTACTAAGTTCAGCCCTGTACATGATATAGTTAGTTACCCTCATTTCAGAATGAGCATATAATGGGGAAATTCATGAATGATTTTATTTATTTTAAATTATTTTAAATTCAGATTTCTATGTCGCCAAATCAGGTAAACCCGACTCAGGGCGGCTCACAACAAGTTAAAACATACATAAAAACAATTAAACCATTAAAATCCCAACATACCCACCCATCTACACCGTTCATCTTTAAAACTACCCTCATTAAAACTGCCTGCATTGAACAATTAAAAAAATGGGGGCTTATTTTATAAGCCAACAGGCGGGGACCATTCTTCCATCTGGGCCCCACAACTGCCCCGCCAACCAGGTTTTTAGGTCTTTTCTGAAAGGTAGCAGCTCCATCTGCTCCTGCAACAATACAGGTAGGAGGTTCCACAAGGCCGGTGCGGACATGGAAAAGGCCCTCCTTCGTGTACCAGAGAGACGAGCCCCTCTGACAGATGGGACAATTAGGGAGCCCCTCCGGTATGCTCTGGTTGGATGGGAGGACACTCTTGGGACGATGCGGTCTCTCTACCATAAAGGGCTTTAAAGGTCAAAACCAGCACCTTGAACTGCACCCAGAGGCAAACTGGTAACCAGTGCAGCTCCCGAAGAAATGGTGAGGCATGGACATAACACAGCCTCTGAATGGTTGTCAAGGGCCCCATGTAGAGCGCATTGCAATAATCTAGCCTGGAGGTGACCAGAGCATGTGTGACCCTAAGCGGGGAGTCCCGGTCCAGAAGTGAATGCAACTGATGGATGATGCGAAGCTGTGCAAAAGCCCTCCTGGCCACGGCCGCAACCTGATCTGCAAGTAGCAGCCAGGAGAACCCCTAAGTTGTGTACCAGGTCATTCTGTGGCAAAGCAGCCCCATCCAAGACCAAAGTTGGCGGCTCCCTGGATAACATGGGACCCCCTATCCAAACCCCTCTCAGTCCTGGAGGGAAATTGTAGCCCGTTGTCCCCCATCCAGGCCCCAACTGCTTCCAGACATCTGGATAGGACATTGACTGATGGATAGGACATTGACTGATGGTACCTCACCCCATGGGAACAGATAATCTCACCCAACAGCTTCATGTATATGTTAAATAGGAGAGGAGAGAGCACCAAGCCCTGAGGCACCCCATACTGTAGGGGCCTAGTGCTGGACCTCTCACTCTCCAACCACACCTATTTCCTCATCTACTTCTCCAGGGGATGCTGGTCAAAGATTTTTGTGAAGCTTTGTTTAAAAAAAAGTTTTGCAAAGATTAAATAGTGTCTAAAAGCCAAAGTAAAATACAGTGGACCCTCGATTAACGACGCATTTGAATAGCGTCATTTTCAATTAATGATTCTACGAGCACATCCCACGTGATTTTTCGAATAAAGACAAAAAACATTGTTATCCAAATAACGATGGTATTTTTACCTTTGTTATTCAGATAATGACATTTTTTGTCATTATTCGAATAACGACGTTTTCTGTATAGCGATGCTACTTGGGGAACCAAATAACATTGTTATGCAAGGGTCTACTGTACATTAAAGTTAAAGGTCTCCCTTGCTCAAAAGCCAGTCATGTCCGACTCCAGGGTTCAGAGCTGTCTGCTTCTGCAGACGTTTCCGTGGTCATGTGGCAGGAATGACTAGACACCGGAGCACACAGAATGCTGTTTACCTTCCCATTAGCTTGATTCAATTTAGTTTTGATTTCCACATCAAGAGACCATTACAGTATTTAACTTAAATGAGTAATGTAATAAGGAGCTACAAGGAGAGGGCATGGCTTGTTGATCCTCTGGCAGCCCTGGCCTGGAGTGCCCTACTGGGAGCTCTCCTGTAGATTTGGGGGAAGTAGACATGGAGGTGGCTGGGTCTTTGAAGTGTCAGCAGTGGAAGGAATGCAGGGGAAGGAGAGGAAATGTTTGGAGAGGAAATGTTTGAGAAGGAGAAGGGGCAGTGACAGTGGACGAGGAAGGAAAAGGGATACCTGATTTAGTGATAGAGAAGACTGAGATGGAAGAGATAGCAGAGAAGGAGGGGAAGGAGAAGGGGCCACAGGGGTGGCCTCTATATATACAGTGATTTGACCATTACAAAACAAGATACATTTAGGTGGGCTTCCAGAGGACAAACAAAGTTCAACATTTCCCGCTTTGACATGCATTTTAATTTTGTGCCTTTAGAAATGGTGTGCGTCTGTTCTTTAGTTTTGGCGCAGTGTGTCTTTTGAAACAGAATTAAGCTTTGGACACAACAGTGACCAAGTAGGACCTCTGTACATGTGAGTAGTTCCAGTTATGAGTACCACAGGAGGTGGTGGACCAGCAGGCCAGGAAATGGTCCATCACTAGCCATTATATTGAGTCAATCACAAGAGATGAGATTGGCATTGGGGAGGAAGTGAGAATAGAAACCTGCCCCAGGCTCAAGAACCTGAATTGCAGTGTCCATCCAGGTGTTCCTGTTGTCATAGACCTGCATTTGGTACTGAAGGAGACAAAGTTTTAGCCATGCCATTGGATGAAAAGACTGTGCTATTTCCCAGAGAGGCACGACTAACAAGCCCTGGAGATGCTCTATTGATGTTCAAAAATAGTTCAGAGGTTTGGCAGTATGCAATAGCAGAAAAGAAAATGTTCATGTTTGGCATCAAAGGCTGATTACTGGTTTGTTTCAAGATACTGAAGAGGGCAGGAGAGTAACAGGTGTTTTTTTTTTTAATCGGGGGCTTAAATCATTGGTTATGTTTGTATTAAATCTTGTTGGGCAGATTTAGAAGAATGCACCCAGCAAATCTAGAAAGAAACTACTGAATAAGTAGTAGGTCAATTTTCATGAGCACACTGCTGGTTATGAGTGGATGTGATCTAGTTAAGTGCATTATGAAAGATTTAAAGAATTCTGGTCTTGGCTGCAGCAGGAAGTAATTAGCAATTTGCACACTTTGAAATCAGCAGAGATTCTGAATCCAGGACACCAAAGTTCTGTTAATAATCTCAGTATTCATGTATGCTCAGGGCACACTTATGTGGGGATAAGAGGATGATCTATTAGCAAGAAAATTATCCATCTGCATTCCAGCAACTCAGTTTTTTCTTGCCTTCCACATTCTTGTCCACTGCTAGTAATCTCCATAAAAAGTGTAACATTTTCTTCACACTCAAGCTAATGATGAAAGGAGGAGGAAAAACTGACCCTCCTCCCACCACTCTTATCAAATGCTGTACACTTGGATGCTAAATCTCACATTCAAGAGAGATCTCAAAATCTCAGACACAAGAGGCTACACTGAAGAAGAAAAATAAGGTTGTTCTTGTTGGTTCTTCTGTGGCAGAGACCTTTAAAAGCCTCAACCATGGGAACCCCATTTTGCTACCTCTGCCCTGAACAACTACTCAACTTTGACAACTACTCAACTTTGACCACTGCTCTAAACACTGTTTTAATTCCAAAACAACCCTTCTCAGGAGTTTTATCATGAACAAGTGGTCCCAAGTGGTTTGATAAGAACTGTGGCATAGTAAAAAAAAAAAAAACTAGCTGAGTTTAGTGTATGGGACCAAAGACAACCGGACAACCGAAAGGCTGGTTTAACACAGGTTTATTGCATGAGGTTCCAGTGAAGCATGAGGTAATGGCGGTGATACATCTCAATATATACAGTAGCTCTCTACATTTGAATCTTGTAGCACGGTAGCTCATTGGCTGCTACCGGCGTGGCCTCGCCCAGGCACGCCTCTTTCTTCTGCTGCTGAATGCGGGGAAGGTTTTCCCGCGGCTGTCCGTGATTGAGCAATGTGAACCATGTGAGGCTGAACGCTCGCAGCTGCCCTCTATGGGCTGTCTGCTCGCGTTCCTTTACAGCTGGTATCGTTTGTATCTGGAGTGGTTACATTCTTGCCTTTACAGTATAATGAACGTGCATGCATACATACATAACATCCCTCCCCCCTAGGATGGGACGAAGTCCCGCAACCATTGTGGCTTGCCGCATGTGCGCTTGGGACGCGCTTGCGTCTGACCTAGTACTGGAGAGCCTGTGATCCCTGACTCCGCGGGTGCTTGTCCTGCAACGGGAAACGGGGATTCGTTAGTGGCTCTGTGGGGCGTCCGTGCCTGCCTCGCGCCCGGGGATGGGAAGGGAATGAATAGTTGGGAGGTGAACCCCTGCCTGTTGCTCTCTGACCCCGGGGACCCTCCTATTGTGAACCGCGGAACCGATGAGGTCGCCCTTGTGGTTCGGCTACCTTCTGATCCCTGCTCGGGGGACCTTGAGACTGTGGTGGGCGGACTCGCTGATGCCTCCCGTCTTGGGGGTGTCGGTCTCCGGGAAAGTGGCGCTATATCGCATTCTAACTCACAGCGGCTACTGGGACTGGAGGTACCAGGGGCTGAACTGAAACCCCTCTTTTCGCTAGGACGGGTGGGGGACCACTCCGCTAACTCCCCCTGGTACTGTAAATCAACGTCTAAACTTCTATGGGCATCTGTGTTTCGGGGAAACTCCCGCAGGGTATGTGTGTGGTCGGGGCTCTTCCATTTCTTCGGGGACTCCCGCAAAAGATTTCTGTGGGTCGATTCCCTTTCCTCCCCCCTTGGTGGGGACCCATGCTCCCCTTTTCCTCCCCCTTGGGTTAAGCGGGTGGGGGAGTACCCTAACGCTGATTCGATGCTATTCTCGTCTCCGTCCTGCTCTCCGGGGACCCTGCGCCTGAGTTGGTCCACGTGTCGCCTCCACAGGAAGCCTGTACTGGTTTCTACGCGGTATGAGACGGGGCCGGTTTGTTCTACTACGGTGCCCGGCACCCAGGCTGGCCCCGCGCTGGCGTAGTTCCTGCAATGCACCGGGGCGCCTACGCTGAAACTCTTTGTGGGTTCCACCCCTATGTTCCGCCCTTTGTCCTCTACTCTCGTGGGGTCTAGCTTGGAGATTCCCGTGGCCAGCTTCCTGCGCATCAACAGCTCTGCGGGGGAATACCCTGACGCTAGTGGGGTGACCCTGTATCTTAGCAGGAATTGGCACAATTTCAGGTCGAGGTCTCCGGGGCCCATGCGCAGTAGCGCGTCTTTCGTGGTGCGCACGAGGCGCTCTACTTGGCCGTTGGTGGCCGGGTGAAAGGGGGCAGAGGTGACGTGCCGAATGGCGTTTCGCTCCATGAATGCCCCGAACTCGGCGGACGTGAAACAGCTGGCGTTATCGCTGACGAGGGTGTCGGGTAAACCGAACGTGGAGAAGACCCTCCTTAACTGTTTGATTGTTGTGGCCGAGGAGGTGCTTGAGACTGGAATGACCTCCAACCACTTGGAGAACGCGTCCACCACGAGGAGGAAAAGCGTCCCCCTGAACGGGCCAGCAAAGTCTACATGTACCCGGGACCAGGGCCCCCTTGCCGTGTCCCACTCCTTAGGTGGCGAGCGAGCCTCTTCTGGCCTTGAGCTTTGGCACGCTTCGCAAGTGCCGACCATGTGTTCGATGTCGGCGTCTAGCTGGGGCCACCAAAAGTAACTGCGGGCCAGCGCCTTTGAGCGGACGATCCCCGGGTGGCTGACGTGCAGCAGTTTAAGCACCCTCGGCCGGAGAGGCGTGGGGATTACTACCCACTGTCCCCACAAGAGGCAACCCCTCTCTAGGGACAACTCTAGTTTCTTTTTGAAAAACGTGTCGAATTCCGCTGCTGGGGAAGACACGGGCCACCCTTTCTGTACCCAGGAGCAGACTGTGGCCAGCGTTTTGTCCTTGCCTGTCGCTTTGGCGATGTCGGCCGGTACTACTGGAGGGGAGTCTAAAACCTCTATCATTAAGACCTGATGGTCCCTCTCTACTTTGCCCACGTGGCAGCAATCCCGGGGAATGGGGGACCTTGACAGGGCGTCGGCATGGCTGATCTCCCTCCCGGGCCGGTATACCAACGCGTGCTGATACGCGTTGAGAAAAATGGCCCACCTGAGCATTCTCGGGGACAGGATTTGGGGTGTGGGCTTATCTGCGGTGAAAATGCCTAACAAAGGCTTATGGTCAGTCACTATGGTGAAGGGGCGGCCGTACACAAAATCATGAAATTTCTTGGTCCCCGCAATTATTGCTAGTGCTTCTCTGTCTGTCTGAGCATAGTTCCTCTCTGCTTGGGACAAGGACCTAGAGTAGAACGCTATCGGGGCCTCCCTACCGTTCTCCAGCACGTGGCATAACACCGCCCCCACCCCCACCGGGGATGCATCGCATATCAGGACCACTGGGCGTTTGGGATTGAAGTGGGTCAGTACGGCATCTGATGCCAGGAGTCGCTTCAGGTCATTGAAAGCCTTCTCCTGGTCGTCGCCCCACTTCCATGCCTCGTCCTTTTTTAACAATTTGTGTAGCGGTTCTGCCACGGCTGCCTTCCGCGGGAGGAAGGAGTGGTAGAAGTTGAGCAGTCCGAGGAACGACTGCAACTCGGGCTTGGATGTGGGGCGAGGGGCCTTCTTGATGGCGGCTACCTTGGATTGGGCTGGCCTTATTCCCTCGGGAGTGACACGGAACCCTAGGAACTCAACCTCTGTAGCGAAGAAGACGCATTTGTCTTTCCGCAACCGCAACCCCGCCTTTTCGAATATTGTCAGGACCTTTCCCAACCTAGTTGCTAATTCGGCCCGGCTCCCCCCTGTAATCAATACGTCATCAAAGTAGGGTAACACCCCCTCTAACCCCTTCAGGAGGCGTTCCACAAGTGACTGGAAGATCCTGGGCGCCGAATTCACGCCGAATTGTAGGCGCGATACCTGGAACGCCCCTTTGTGGGTGACTATGGTCTGCGCAGCAGCTGCGGCGGGGGTCACCGGGAGTTGCTGGTAGGCTTGGGCCAGGTCGAGTTTAGCGAAACACCTCCCCCCGTGTAACCTGGCCAACAAGTGGCTGACTACCGGCACCGGATACGCATTAGGGCGGATCGCCTTATTGATGGTGCACTTGTAATCAGCGCATATGCGGACCTCCCCGTTGGCCTTGAGCGCTGTTACAATTGGAGTTTCCCACTCCGCAGAATCAACAGGAACAAGAATCCCCTGGCCCACTAATTTGTCCAACTCCGCCTCTATTTTGTCCTTTAGTGCGAAGGGCACTCTGCGCGGTTTAAGTCTGATTGGACGTACTCCAGGGTCCAGGTCGAAAGTCACTGGGGGGCCCTTGAATTTCCCGAGCCCCTTTTTAAAAACCTCGGGGTGCGCGTCGCACACGCTCTGTATTGGATCAGTCCCGGCGGCGTGTGCTTCCACGGCGTGTACCCCCCCAATGAACAACCCCAGGGGCTGGAACCATTGAGTCCCGAGGAGGCTGCATTTACCTCCCTTGAGGACGACTAGGGGAAGCGTTGCGGTGTGCTTTTTAAACTGGACCCGGAACTTCCCAACCCCCAACACTGGGATGCGGTTCCCTTGCACGTCCTTCAGTGTGGCCCTCAACGCCTTGAGCTTGGGCCGCATGCGGGGGGCGATTTTCATGAACTCCCCCTGGGAAATAATGGAGTATGAAGAACCCGAGTCCACCTCCATTCTAACAGGGCCCCCTTGTATTACTACCTCAATGAAGTAACAGGGGTGCTCCGTGGAAACGCTGCAAACCGGCGCGTCGTCCTCGCTGTCGTCGGAGATGCGCCCTACTCCGTCCCGCGTCCTCGTGGTCCGGGTGCCGTCCTTTGGCCTCGTGGTGCGGTCCTGCCTCGTGGTGCGGTCCTGCCTCGCCGAGCGGTCTGGAGAACTCCTGGTGGCCTCGCGCCGTTTCCGGCAGACCTTGGCGATGTGCCCGCGCCGGCCGCAGTTGTGGCACTCGGCCTTGCGGAACGGGCATTTGGCGCGGGCGTGGGCGGCGCCGCAGCCGTCGCAGCGCCGGCCCTCTCTCTGGACCCTCCGGACGTCCTCGTCGTCGCCACTCTCCGCAGACGAGTTCGAAACTCGCCGGGCCGCGCGCACCGAGCTCTCTGCCTTTGCGGGCTTCGGGCGCCAGTCCTGAAGCTCGTGCACCCAGGCAGTAGTGGCCTCCGTGGCCTGTGCCGTGTCGAGGACTTGTTGCCACGTGGGAGGCGGCTCCCTTTTCATCAGCGCACGCTGAGTCTCTGTGTCCCTCAGACCGCAGAGCAGGCAGTCCCGGAGGGTGATGTCGGGGAGCTCCCACTTGCATGGGCCGGCGGCCAACCGCAGGGCCGCGGCGAACTCCTCGACCGATTCCCCGGGTGCCTGGACTCGCCTCCAGAACGCGCTCCGAGCGGGGAACATCGCTATTGCTGGCCGGAGATGGGCGCGCAACGCCGCCAGGAGCTCTGTAGCTTTGAGGTCGCCCACCTTCCTCGGCGCGATCAGGTCCACCAAGGTCCTCTTGGTCTCGTGTCCGAGCATGCGGACGAAAATGGCCCTCTTTTTGGCCTCATCGGAGACTTCGAGCTCCACCAGCGCTGCGTTGAAGTCTATCTCAAACAGCTCCAAGTCTCCCGGCTTCTTGATCTCGTAGCCGGCGCATGTCTTGGTCCCGTGGGCAGCCATATCCCACCTTCGTCGCCAATTTAGTGTATGGGACCAAAGACAACCGGACAACCGAAAGGCTGGTTTAACACAGGTTTATTGCATGAGGTTCCAGTGAAGCATGAGGTAATGGCGGTGATACATCTCAATATATACAGTAGCTCTCTACATTTGAATCTTGTAGCACGGTAGCTCATTGGCTGCTACCGGCGTGGCCTCGCCCAGGCACGCCTCTTTCTTCTGCTGCTGAATGCGGGGAAGGTTTTCCCGCGGCTGTCCGTGATTGAGCAATGTGAACCATGTGAGGCTGAACGCTCGCAGCTGCCCTCTATGGGCTGTCTGCTCGCGTTCCTTTACAGCTGGTATCGTTTGTATCTGGAGTGGTTACATTCTTGCCTTTACAGTATAATGAACGTGCATGCATACATACATAACACTGAGAGAGGGATAGAACCAGTACAGACAGAAAAACTTGAATACTTTGCCATACGAAAGTTGCAAAATTTAAAAATATATAAAAACAAACAGCCTCCAGAAAGAGACAAACAGCCCAGAAGAGATGGATTGTATTGGTAGAATCCTCATGAAATAAAAATCCAAGACTCTTTTAGTTTCTTGCTCCTGATGTGCTAGATCAGTGGTTGCAAACCTTGACACTCCAGTTGTTCTTGGACTTCAACTCCCAGAAGTCTAAGTGAGCACTCCTGCTGATCAGGGCTTCTGGGAATTGAGGTTCAAGATGATCTGGAGTGCCAAGGTTCACCATCACTATCCTAGGTTCATCCTCAAACCCGCTGTGCTGTAATATCCTAGTAAACATTTGAGAACATCATTTTTCTCCTTTGTTTGGGGATGTTAAAGAGTACAGGTGGAAGGGTGACTTCCGTTGGGTGGCTGGTATAGTGTAATTCCGGCCCCCTCGGTCCCTGCACCCATTTTTAGGGGGAGGGAAGTTTTTATGCAGTTTTAGATTATATTTTTATTGTGATTGTGAACTGCCCTCAGTTGGCCTTGGCCAAGTGGGCGGTATAGAAATCAAAATAATAAATACATAAATAATGTTCATTGGATAGCTCTCCCACTATAGACCTAAATGATGCTCCCATATGGGACCCAGTTATGCAGACTGAAATCAAGTCCCTGATCAGTTTATTAAATCGGGAAAGGCCATAGGAATAGATTCCATTCTCCTGGAAATGTTAAAGGCAAACGTAGGCTGGTGGGCTCTCTTGCTGTTCACACACATTAATAATTCAGGTAAATTCCTTCTTGCCTGGTTGTAAGCCATAGCAATGCCTATTTTAAAGAAAGGAGAGAGAGAGGATCCATCAAATTACAAGCCCATCAGTTTACTAGTCTCTTGGATAGAAGATAAAAACATTTTGGGAAATGAGCAGGCAGGCTTGTGAAAGGAAAGAACAAGGATAGATCACTGCATTGTCTTAAACCAGCCTATCAAGAAATACATGACTTCTTATGGCAATAAATGTTTCACTGTGTTTACAGATCCAAAATCTGCCTTTGACTCTATACCAGTGTTGGCGAATCTATGGCAAAGGTGCCAGAGAGGCCACCCCAACCCTCTCTGTTGGCATGCATGCCATCATTTCCTCTCTCCCCCAGCACAGAGTTTTCCCCACCCTTCTGCCCAGCAGACCAATGAAAGTGCTTCCTCCCTCCACCAGCACAGAGCTCATCCTGCCCCTCTGTTTGGGCACTTGGTCTCTAAAAGGTTCGCCATCACTGCTCTCTATACCAAGAGACAAAGGTTGATCCGCACTTCTATCAATAATAATCTTCTATTTTATCTACAAGCGCATGATACTCTGTAAAGGTAAAGGTAAAGGTTTCCCTTGCTTGAAAGCCAGTCGTATCCAACTCTAGGGTTCAGTGCTCATCTCTGTTTCCAAGCCGAAGAGTCCAGCGCTGTCTGCTTCTTCAGATGTTTCCATGGTCATGTAGCAGGCACAGAACGCTGTTTACCTTCCCACTGAAGTGGTCCCTATTTATCTACTTGCAATTTCTTGCTTTCGAACTGCTAGGTTGGCAGGAGCTGGGACAAAGACAGGAGCTCATTCCATCCTGCAGTACATCTACATAGTACATCTGCAGAGTATCTACAGATACTCTGTAAGATATGTGATAAAAGGGAATCTAACAAAATCTCCCTCTGCCTTGGGAGGGTGCCAGAACTATATATTAGCTGCCATGTTATTCAGTCTCTAAAATCTGATTGAATGTTGCCTTGTACCAGATTTTCATCTATCTAGATTGGTGGAGATCAGATGCCCCTCCAAGTTTATGCAGATAAAGTAGAACCTTGGATAACATCCAAACTCCGTTTGACAAGTTAGGACTTTATCCGATTTTGGACTTTATCTGAATCAAATGGGTGATACATTGGATAATGTCCAAAAAATGGACTTTATCCAAGGTTCTATACCAAATATCTTGGATAACGTCCATTTTTAGCGGTTTTGGACTTTATGCGATGCATCACGTGTGCATGAAAATCGCAACTTTATCTGAATCAGACTTTATCCGAATTGGACTTTATCCAAGGTACCACTGTAATACTGTTTCACTGTTATTATCAAAGATATATCTTGGCTACCTAGTGTGTGCATTCATGACTTGTTTCAAGAATATTCAGTTGGCCACAAATATTAGTATAACAAAAATCATGGTCTTTGATTGGCATGCATTTTAAAAGTGGACAATCAATGGTCAAAGCATTGGTCAAGTCAAACAGTTTAAAAATCTGAACATCAAGTGTTTGCACAATCTCTCCTTGGCTGCCCGAAGATGGTCTGCAGTACAGGTAGCTCAGAATTCAATTGAGGTCATTTCTCACTTTTTCTTTACTGAGGGGAGGGAGGCAAAAATACCTGCTGTCATCCAGGCATTAATGTCTAAGATATTGCCTCAACTCCTGTATGGAATCCCAATCTGGATTGTAGGATTCCAACCAAATATTGAAAGTGTTCTTACAATATTTTAATATCTATCCTTGGAATGACAAGATGTGTCCGTGCAACAGGCTGATGACTTGAGATAGAAGTTTCATAACTAGGATGCACTGCTTGGTTACATACTTGCAGATACAGAGGTACCTCATACAATGATTTTAATCCATTTCACAGGGCTCGTTGTTGTACGAAACAATAGCTATATGATGCATGCATCGTATAGTGATTTTCCCTATGGGACGCATCGTACAACAATTTTTTTCACTAAGTGGTTTTTCCCATTGAAAAATTGTTGTATGATTTTTCCATAGTGAAAATTGTTATGCGGGACACCATTTCCCCCCAAAACCTAATTGTTATGCAATTTCATTGCTGTATGGGGCGGTTGTTGTATGAGGTTCCACTGTATTGAATTAAATTTTATATGCTGACACTGCTGTAGGACATTTACATATTCTACAACAAGATGTCTACATTAGGTCTTGGGTTAAAACCTTGGCTACTAAATTGTATTTATTAGGTCTATCTGGCAATTTTCTTTATGCCTAAAAGCTCATGGTAATTAAGCCTATTTTAGAAAGGAAGACTAGGGATATTGACTTTCAGTGTCACAATCTATATGTTGTATTTCGTATGTTGTATTTTACGTTGTACACTGCCCAGAGTGGATAGACTGCCAAGATGAGTGGTATATAAATGCAATGAAATAAAATAATATCAGTCACACATGGAATTGAACTATAGTACACATTCCATGTTGGGGTTCAAGTTTAACCTTTTGCCTTCAGTGTGAAAGAAAGCTTTAAGCTAGAAGGAGGATATCCATGTTTTAATAACAGCAGGGAAGGTACTTTCATTTTTGTGTTCTTTTGTTACTTCCCAAAAGAGTACCTCTCATACAAGCAGTGATGCACTACAGCAGGTTCTGTCAGGTTCTGCAGAACTGGTAGCGGAAATTTCCCCAGGCCACACCCACTTGGTTGGTCATGCCCACCTCCATAGCCTATAATGCATGATGTTTGGCCACGCCCACAGATTTGGTAGTAAAAAAAATTGCAGTGCATCACTGCATACAAGAATTATTTTTATTAATGGAAAGCTGTATACACAAAAGTTTTACATTCTTTTATGCTTCCCTCTTTCATCTGCCAAACAGCTGGGCAAATGTTGCATCCAATAGCATTGTGAGGTCTGATGTCAGCAGCCAATTAGAACATCTGGGGGAGATGTCCCTTTTCATCAAATGGGAGTTAAAACCAACTAAGGCATCTAAAGCAGGAGTTCCCAAACTATGGCCCATGGGCTAGATCTGGCCCATGGTGCCAAATCATCTGGCCCTTGCCACCCTCGCTGCTCCTGGAAGTGGAAATAAAATGTACATGCACATAACACTGCTGTAAATGACCCACAGCTGTCATAAACACTTTTACGACAGTCATATGTCATTTGCAGCAGTGTTTTGCGCATGCACTGGTGTGTTTTACTTCCACTTCTGGGTGGGAGGAACCATGTGACCAGCCCATGACTCAAAAAGGTTGGGAACCCCTGATCTAAAGACTAATATTTTAAATGTACAGTGATGTGTTTTAACATTTAAAGTCATGCTATTTTTTCTTGAAGTTTACATGCATTTCCCCTATTAAGCACAATACTAATAATTTTATAGTTCAATTCAACCATTATTGAACAGTCAAGACTGAACAAACTAATAAAATGTTTCAAAAATGATTAAAACATTAAACCATTGGATTGTTATCTAAAATATTTCCTAGCTAATACAAAGAAAACCAACATGAGTCAATTTTCTTCTTTTTGCTCAAAGAACATGCAAGGCAATTCTTGACTATATTTTTCAAATACCTATTTGTTTTTAATTTATGTGTGTGTTGTATTTTGTATGCTGTATCTTCATGTTAAATTTACATATAATGTATTTCGTATGTTGCATGCAGTCCACCTACTTGCAACAGAGGAAGTCAAAGCTTAACAAAATAGCAAATCATATGGAGTAGGGGCTGCAGTTGCTCAGTGGTTAAGAAGCTCGCCTTGTTAGCTGGAAGGCCGGTAAGCCGGCAGTTCAAATCCCGAGCACTGCATGATGGAGTGAGCTCCTGTCTCTGCCCCAGCTCCTGCCAACCTAGCAGTTCAAAAGCAAGAAATTGCAAGTAGATAAACACTTCGGTGGGAAAAGATCTTGGGGACATGAAAGGAGCCTCATTTGGGCATTCCCTGAGCTGAGTTTCTCCCACAAAATCCTTTCAACTCGAAATTATTATTATATCTATAGTTTGGGATGTTTGTGGTCCAATGTTCCTAGACTGAATTTTTAATGGAAATTACCTTTTGATATTTTTTTAAGGGGCCAAAATGAGTTTGCTGGTTTTAGTATTGGCTAGTGTGGTTTACCCAAGTCTAAATTATATAATCCTGAATTAGTGTATCATGGATTTGAGGAATATAAAACATTGCATTATAGTGGCTGAAATCCTGTTGCACAGCTTCACATGCACCAGTGATGATGGCAGCAGCAGCAGCAGCTGCAGCAGGAGGAGGCAGAAGCTCAGCAGTTCGATTCCCAAGTACTGCAGGACAGAATGAGCTCCCGTCTTTGTCCCAGCTCCTGCCAAACTAGCAGTTTGAAAGCAAGAAATTGCAAGTGGATAAATAGGGACCACTTCAGTGGGAAGGTAACAGTGTTCCGTGTGCTCCGGTGTCTAGTCATGCCTGGCACATGACTATGGAAATGTCTGCAGAAGCAGACAGCGCTGGCTCTGAAACAGAGATGAGCACTGAACCCTAGAGTCAGATATGACTGGCTTTCGAGCAAGGGAAACCTTTACCTTTACTTTACCTTTGGGGATTTCAGGGTGCATGTAAATTTGATGCACTGTGTACAAGTTGTGTGAATCCTGAAATCACCATTAATCGATGGTGATTTGTTGCTGGTGATAATATCATCTCAGTTGTGCATGTGGAGCTGCACAATAGGATTTCAGCCACCAAATCAGACCATTTATCTACTTCATCTAGCACTGTTGATATGGATGCCAGTGGCTCTACAGAGTTTCAAGCAAGAATTGGCTCTGTCTGAAGATGGCAGAGACTGAGCCTGCAAGAATGGGACAAACTCTTGGGTGGCATGAAGGCTACCACCCCAACTGAACTGGTGTTACCCCCCCCCCCAAAAAAAAGCCTTTATCTATATGATAATGATGAAGAAGACAAAGAATCCATCCAGTGCATTAGTCACATGGTCAACCTATGATATTCTTAGCAGCCATCTGTAGATCCACATTTCAAAAGCTCCGATTTTCTTTTTAGCCTCTAATTTCTTCTTCTTCTTCTTCTTCTTCTTCTTCTTCTTCTTCTTCTTCTTCTTCTTCTTCTTCTTCTTCTTCTTCTTCTTCTTCTTCTTCTTCTTCTTCTTCTTCTTCTTCTTCTTCTTCTTCTTCTTCTTGGCAGAGTGGTGATCTCTGAAGTTTAAGGAACTTCCTTTTGCTTTATAATTTAAATTAAAGTCTGTTTAAGAGGAGGAAAAAAAACCTACAAGACATAGTGCAATTTTAAAGTCATTTGGCAAACTGATTCTGTCAAGAAAGCTTAGTTTCATTCTGTTTGCTTGCAACAGCTTCTCCCCCCCTCATAACTCTGCTGTTCTTGTTCTTTTAATACATTTGGGAGGCCTGTCAAGGCCTATCCACTCTCCAAATAGCTTTGCAGATTAAATTTTTAACTCTACCCTCTTCATGCAGATGTATATTTCTGACAAAGAATTATACTGACATGTCAGCTTCCATCTTTCTCACAAGAGAGGAAACATCTACGTGCAAGTACTGCTGGAAACTCAGATTCTGATTCTGTCTAGTATGTATATGTGTGGGGGAAATACACACAACACACAACAGCAAAACTGAGCCTTCGTTAAGCTAAATCTGCTACTCATGCCAGTTGCTACCATCTCTTTTACCTTCAGCAGCCCTCAGAACCAACTAATGAGGAATCCTGGGATGTGAGGCAGAAGCATTTTTCCCTTTTGTTGATACTATTGAGGCAAATGAATTTCAGTTAAAGTGATATGATTCTATAGTTAGCATTATGGTTAAACTTGACTTCCTACACACACACACACACACACACACACACACACACACACACACACACACACATTCCTCTCTACCACTATACATTCAATTCAATTTATTATTTCAATAAAAAACCAGAACAGATTATAGATAAAACCACAGTACATTCACAAAACACTATTTGATTTGTCAATATTTAGTAATATTTTTAATTTATTACATGGAATTAAGAAGCCATATTCTACTGTGGAGGTGAGGGTCAAGGATATAGATTTATTCCTTTTTGGAATCCTCATGGTATAGGGGGATTCCAAGAGGAAAAAAATGAATGAATTGGATTAATAATTCCAACAGTAATGAAACATCTCAGTACCAGGATGAAAAACATTTTGCAGTGACCCTAATTCATATTTTTTCCAGAGTATGTCTTGTTGTTGTTGTTGTTGTTGTTGTTGTTGTTGTTGTTGTTGTTGCTGTTGCTGTTGCTGTTGCTGTTGCTGTTGCTGTTGCTGTTGCTGTTGCTGTTGCTGTTGTTGCCATTGCCGTTGCCATTGCCATTGCCATTGTCACTGCTGCTGCTGCTGCTGCTGCTGCTGTTCTTGTTCTTGTTCTTGTTCTTGTTCCTGTTCCTGTTCCTGTTCCTGTTCCTGTCCTTGTCCTTGTCCTTGTGCTTGTTCTTGTTCTTGTTCTTGTTCTTGTTCTTGTTCTTGTTCTTGTTCTTGTTCTTGTTCTTGTTCTTGTTCTTGTTCTTGTTCTTGTTCTTGTTCTTGTTCTTGTTCTTGTTCTTGTTCTTGTCCTTGTTCTTGTCCTTGTTCTTGTTCTTGTTCTTGTTCTTGTTCTTGTTCTTGTTCTTGTTCTTGTTCTTGTTCTTGTTCTTGTTCTTGTTCTTGTTCTTGTTCTTGTTCTTGTTCTTGTTCTTGTTCTTGTTCTTGTTCTTGTTCTTGTTCTTGTTCTTGTTCTTGTTCTTGTTCTTGTTCTTGTTCTTGTTCTTGTTCTTGTTCTTGAGTCGCAATCGAGTCCGACCCTATGCAACCCCCATGGACCACATCATGTCAGGCTCCTCTGTCATCTGCTATCCTCCGTAGTTCACCCAGATCTATGCTCACTGTATCAACGATGCTGTCTAACCATCTCATACTTTGCCGCCCCCTTCTCCTTTTCTCTTAGATGTTTCCTAACATCAGGGCCATCTCAAGTAAGTCTTCTCTTCTCATTTGGTGGCCAAATGACAGTACTTGTGTATTTTTTGTTGGCAGGGTGATGTCTCTACTTTTTAATATGCTGTCTACATTTACCATAGTCTGCCTCCCAAGGAGTAAGCATCTTTTTATTTCATGGCTGCTGTCACCATCTGCAGTGATCTTAGATCCCAAGAAGGTAAAGTCTGTCACTGCTTCCATTTCTTGCCCTTCTATTTGTCTCGGAGTGATGGGGTCAGATGCCATGATCTAGGTGTGTTTTTTTAATGTTGAGTTTCAAGCCAACTTTTGCACTCATATATCAACAAATGGTTTCACATGAGCCATGCAATGATACAGTTCATTTAAAAAATATTTATTCAAAGTGGCATATTGCTACTTCAAATAAATATTTTTTTAAAAAAAATGATCGCAGCAGATCAGCTGACAGGGGCTTCAACTGGACCCACCACAGCAGGTTCCTGTAGAACAGCTGGAACCTTTCACTGTTTCCTGCCACCACAATCCCTGCAGAGCATCTGAAAAACTTCTTTGCTCTCCCACAAATCCCCACAGAACAGCTGAAAATGGGTTAACTGATCTGTTGCTTTTTAAAATGTTCTACCTTAAATAAATACTTTTTTTAAAAAAACAATCAATTTGTGAGGCAGCTGAAAAGGCTCCAGATGATCTATGGCAGCACATCCAAACAGAGCAGCTGTAGACATTATTGAGTGCAGTGCAGACCCCGACCCCCATGGAACAGCTAAGATGGTATCCAGCTGGGGGCCACAGAGATCAATCATTTTGCATATCTCTCTAGCACCAGAAAGAGGGCCTTCTCAGTGTCCGCTCTGGTCCTATGGAACCTCTTGCTAACTGAGTTGTGTCTACAGATGGAGTTGCTGCCCTTCAGAAAAGATCTAAAAACCTGGATGGCAAAGCAGATGTGGGGCCCCGATGATGGCATGGCCCCTGCCTGCTGGCTGATTGAAATATTAATAATTCTATCTCCCTCTTTTTAAGTCATAGGGGTTAGAGTAATGCCCAGTAACTGTTTTTAACGGGGGTTTTTTAATTGGGATTTTTAATTGTAGTTGGTTTTTATCCTCCAAGGTGGTGACAGGTGGCTGGGTCGTGGCGATAATAAATGCATCATTACGGGAGGGGGTATTTCCTGCACCACTAAAACATGCTTTGGTGCGCCCCCTCCTGAAGAAAATATCCCTTGGCCCAGCTGTCCTTAACAACTACAGGCCTGTTTCCAACCTGCCCTTTCTGGGTAAGGTTTTGGAGAAGGCGGTGGCGCACCAGCTGCAGAGTGTCCTGGAGGAAGCAGATTATATAGACCCCTTTCAATCAGGATTCAGGCCCAGGTATGATACGGAGACGGCATTGGTCGCACTGATGGATGATCTCTGGCGGGAGCGGGACGGGGGTTATCCATCTGTCCTTGCTCTTCTTGACCTCTCAGCGGCCTTCGATGCTGTCGACCACGGTATCCTTCTGGAACGGCTCAAAGGACTGGGGATCCAGGGCAGTGTGTTGTCCTGGTTTTCCTCTTTTCTGGAGGGCCGTACCCAGTCGGTGTGGTTAGAGAGTGAGAGGTCCAGCCCTAGGCTTCTCAAGTATGGGGTGCCTCAGGGTTCGGTGCTCTCTCCTCTCCTATTTAACATCTACATGAAGCCACTGGGTGAGATCATTCGTTCCCATGGGGTGCGGTACCATCAGTATGCGGATGACACTCAGTTGTACATCTCGGCCCGTGGGGACCCCAGTGATGCCGTTGAAATCCTATCCGGATGCCTGGAGGCTATTGGGGTCTGGATGGGGGCCAATGGGCTTCGGCTGAATCCCAGCAAGACAGAGTGGCTGTGGATAAGGGGCCCCGTGTTATCCAGGGATTTACCATCTTTGGTACTGGATGGGGCTGTTTTGCCCCAGACAGACCCAGTGCGCAACTTGGGGGTCCTTCTGGACTCGCGGCTGCTGCTAGAAGAACAGGTAGCGGCTGTGGCCAGGAGGGCTTTTGCCCAACTTTGGGTGATTCGCCAGTTGCGCACGCTCCTGGACCGGTGCTCCTTGCTTATGGTCACCCATGCTCTGGTCACTTCCCGACTAGATTATTGTAATGCACTCTACATGGGGCTGCCCTTGACGACCATTCAGAAGCTGCAGCTGGTCCAGAATGCGGCAGCCCGGGTGGTGATGGGATGTGGGCAATATGCCCATGCCTCACCGCTACTTCGGGAGCTGCACTGGTTACCAGTTTGTCTCCGGGTGCAATTCAAGGTGCTGGTTTTGACCTTTAAAGCCCTATATGGCAGTGGGCCAGGATACCTTAGAGACCGCATCGTCCCAAGAGTGTCTGCCCGTCCAACCAGAGTGGACCGGAGGGGCTCTCTAATAGTGCCATCAGCTAGGGGTGCACATCTATCCAGCACCCGAATGAGGGCCTTCTCCGTGTCCGCACCAACTCTCTGGAACCTCCTGCCAACAGATCTAAGACTTCAAAGAGAATTGCTGCCCTTCAGGAAAGGATTGAAGACCTGGCTGGCAGGGCAGGTGTGGGGCCCGAATGGGAACACGGTCCCCGCCTGCTGGCTTATGTAAACCATTAAGAACTCTCTCTTCTTCTTTTTATAGTGGGTGGGATGGGTGGGTGGGATATGGGTCTTTTAAAGTGGGTGGGATGTGGGTCTTTTAAAGTGTTTTTATGTGGTTTTATAACTTGTTGTAATGCCGCCCTGAGTCGGGTTCTGCCTGAGTGGGCGGCATATATAAATATGACTATTAAATTAAATTAAATTAAATTTTGTAAGCCGCCCAAGTCCTTGGAGTTGAGCGGCAACATAAACCTTGAAATAAATAAATATGGCATACAGCTATTGTATATTCTGTGTGTCCAAAAGTACAGCCATGTGTTGCTATATTTTGCTTTCCAATTCATCTTTTTGTTCTGTACTTCATTATCCTTGCCTCCCCTTTATCTGTCATTAAAATCTGTACACTGAGGTCATGATCCTCTCCCCCCACTCAAACTTTATTCCAGGAAAACAACAACAAGAAAAACTGCACTTGAAGGGCACCAAGCATGTCACATTTTGAGGGCATCTGATTAGAGAACTCTGGTTAAAATAGCAATGATCTTGAAAATCACAAAGAGGGAGAAAGAGAAAGAAAGATAATTGAACTTTTATATCAAGAGCCTTGTGGCATCCTAATGACTAAAGATATTTACTGTAGCATGAACTGTCATGGCTTATGTTATTACATGCATGAAATGGTATGCAGCATTGGGAGGTATATACTGTGCATATAGAGGAAACTATTTTAAAGACAATGCCACAAGTGAACATGAACTGACTGGAATGAGCTGACAAGAACTTGTCCCCGTGTTTGATTGTTTCTTTACATTTTAAAACCTATGTGGCTGGATTGCTTTAGGTATGTGGCTGTAAAGCCAGAGATTGGGAGTTGCTTCCCCACTGTGCATCCTAGAAGTACCAGTCTATATTGTTGTGGGCAGGCTGCACAGTTCCAGGGTGCCCCCAGAAGAAGGAAATAAAAATTCTCTTCCACATACAAACCCTAGAAATTGTCGCCATAAGTCTGAATTTACCATATGATACATGATGATGATTATTAAGCCCATATATCGTCATTGACTGCAACTCATATCCAAGAATGCATTTTTCCCCTGAAGCAGGAAAAATGTCATGGTGTGAATTTGTTTAAGGTGGATTGCCATGATGTGACCCATACACTATGATCTTGGAGCCATCTCTTGCAGCACATATGAAATGAGACATGCAGGATTTAATACCGGGACTGCAATGGACTGCAGCAGCCTTGAGGATATTATCAAGGTGTGCCTTCACAGCCAGTCCATCTGGCATGGCCTATTACACCTCATTGACCATTTGGAATCAGAGCTCCTCCTCTGCTCTTTTTGCTGTTGGGCCCAATATGATGGATTCCAGTGGCATTTCCTCCACTGATGGGACCATCACCCCACCTAAAGGGGTTCATCCACCTGTAGCCATTGACCTCTTTAGGGAGTCAGGTTATTTATCACCACCCAACATTCGGCGCTGAGTCACTGGATGTACAATCTACTCCATTACTGTAGCAGGATGTCTGGCCAGACAAGTAAACCCATATATATGCACGTATAAGTGAAGCTAATGCTTCATCTTATGAAGTGGCTTCAAGTCTGTGGAAGCTTAAGACCTAAGTTACAGTGACATCTGTTAGCATCTCAGAGATACAAGACTCTTTTTTTCATTTATCTTACTCTGTAAGGCAGCACATGTACTAATGGAACTCTCCACATCTAACCTTGTAGATCATGCCTGTTCATCATGCCAATCTCCCTCAAACTGGTGCTCCCCAGATGCACTGCATTCATTCATTCATTCATTCATTCATTCATTCATTCGATTTATACCCCGCATTACATTTTCCATCATTCCAGGGCTGTATGGCAGTTGGACTGTGGATGGTAAGTAATTCTGAACAATGTCTTTGAAATGTTCCAGGCTGGAAAATGCTGTTCATACAATCTAGAAAAGTATTCAGGCCAATGCTTTTTTTTTTTTTTTTTTTTGCATGTTTCAGGATCTCATGGAAAAGTTCCTCTCAAGACTAGATTATTCTTCGTGATAGTACACAAGTTTTAAGGGAAGTGGTGAGGTGACTAAAAATCTTTTTTTTAAACTTACAAAGAAACCCAAATGTTGCCAGGACTCAAAGTGGCAACTGGGTTGTCGTCAACAGCCTGCTGTATGTCCAGGAATGTTGCTGGGTTTCTACTATTTTGAACAAACAGCAACACTAAAACAAGCAAAAAAAAGTTTTTGTGATCACGTGCTCTTTAATGGTACAAACCTTCTTTGAACTTCCTCAAAATCCATCCCCACAGAAAGCTTCCAAAAGTCCTTTCCTCCAACTTTTACAACCACAAATGGTTATACTGAAAAGTCAGTCTACCATTAGAATATGTACAGCTGTGACCGGGATATTTTAGGTATTTACTTCATTTTGTTACATCTCCCACATTTTTACTTCTCTTCTTCATCATATTCACCCACCTGGCTACATAAATAGTAAAGTTCCCTTTTGTTAGCCACTTCAAGCACAGTGACAAAAATGAAAATAATGTCTTTGAACTGTCATTGCCATGGTGGTGATCCTTGGCATTCCAGGTGTTCTTGGACTTCAAATATCAGAAGCCCAAGTCAGCAGCCTGCTGATCAGGGTTTCTGAGAATTGAAGTTCAAGAACAGATAAAGTGCCAAGGTTCACTATCACTGGATTAAAGGATATAAAATCACAGGATGTGAATGAAACACCTTAGGTTTTATCCTTGCAAACTCTCCATTCAAAGCTTCCCCTCCCCAGGCTCACTTTTAGTATAGTTGGAAGAGAGGAGGATCATGTACATAACAACTGAAGGAGGGTTCTACACCCATTTTTACCTATTGTCTTTTAAATGACACTCTAGCCCAGTTAAGCCATGACTGGTCCTCACTTATGTTTAATCAGGGTATCATGTATATCTGCCCCAGTCCTGTGCCCTATTCTTTGCTTTACTGCTTTGCTGATCATTTCCAGCAGGAATATCATGACAGGAAGCAGCTGCCCAGACACTTTTGAAATTAATTAATTAACTAATGGATCAATAATGGCTATAACTCACTGAAGAAAGATGAGAATAGTTCATCAGTTCTACTTTGTCTTAATTGGTCTTCTTGTTTTTCAGAAAAATTGTACTATCAAAGAAGAATCTCTGGAGGAAGGACATTGATTTAGATCAGGGTTCCTCAAACTTGGCTCTCCAGATGTTCTTGGACTTCAATTTTCAGAAGCTCTGATCAGCAGGTGTACTGATCTGGGCTTCTGGGGAACTGAAGTCCAAGAACGCTTGGAAAGCCAAGTTTGAGGAACCCTGATCCAGATCAATGTTTCCTAACCTTTGTCGAGCCAAGTTTGCTGACCCCTGCATTAGACACTTGGTTGTTTTATGGTTAGGTCACATCATATTTAGGACAGATTTCATCTTCTATACTGTTAGTGCTCCATGCATAAAACAGATCTGACTCTTAGTTTATTGACCCCTGGTCTGTTGTCAACATAAAGACCAATAGAATTTACTTATCATAAGCTTTTGTGAATTGCAACCCACTTCATAAGATGCAACATGCTGCAGTATATAAAAGCTTATGCCACCTTAAACTTTGTCTTTAAGGCATCACAGTCTCTCTATTGGCTTTGCTGCAGGAGACTGAAATAGCTACCCTACCCATAGAGATTCATGATTTATATAAAAATCAGTGTCTATATCAGAAGCAGTGCTTCCTTGTTGTCTTAACATAAGAACATAAGAACAGCCTTGCTGGAACAGGCCACAGCCCATCCAGTCCAGCATTCTGTCTCACACAGTGGCTCACCATTTCCTTCAGGGTATTCCCAAGCAGATGCCTTCACCTGCTTAGGATTCCCTGGAAATGATATTGAGAGATATCCTGCCTATCTCTCCAACCCGGAGGTTGTCCTTAAGTATCCATAATTATAGCCATTGATACTCTTGTCCTCCATGAACTTGTCTAATCCTTTCTTAAAGCTGTCAAGACTGACAGCTGTCACCACTTCTTCTGGCAGGGAGTTCCATAGACCAGTAATCCTCTGGGTGAAAAAGTACTTTCTCTTATTTGTTTGAGAACTAGTACCCAAAAGTTTCATGGAGTGTCCCCTAGTTCTAGTGTTATGCGATAGGGAAAACAGTTTTTCCTTATCTACTTTGTCCACACCGTGCATGATTTTATAAACTTCAATCAGGTCACCTCTTAGACGTCGTCGTTCAAGAGTGAAGAGGCCCAACCGTTGCAGCCTCAGATGGTAAGGAAGGTGTTCCAGTCCCCTAATCATTCTGGTTGCCCTCCTCTGCACTTTTTCCAGCTCCATAATATCCTTCTGGAGGTATGGCGACCAGAACTGTACACAGTATTCCAGATGGGGCCTCACCATAGATTTATAAAGAGGCAAAATGACACTTGCTGACTTATTTTCTATACCCTTCCGAATGATCCCTAGCATTGAGTTTGCTTTTTTCACTGCTGAGGCACACTGGGTTGACACCTTCATTGAGCTGTCCACCAGGACACCAAGGTCCCTTTCCTGGTTTGTCGCAGAGAGTTCAGACTCCATCAGTTTAGAAATGTAATTGGGATTCTTTGCCCCAACATGCATCACTCTTCACTTACTAATGTTGAAACTCATTTGCCACTGTTTTGCCCACTCCCCAGTGTCGAGAGATCCCTCTGGAGCTCCTCACAATCTCTCACAGTTTTCACTACCCTGTATAATTTAGTGTCGTCAGCAAATTTGGCTACCTTGCTTTTTACTCCTACCTCTAGATCATTTATGAAGAGGTTGAAAAGCAGGGGTCCCAGTACTGAACCTTGGGGGACCCCACTCTTTACTTCCCTCCACTTGGAGAAGTGTCCATTTAGTGCTACCCTCTGTTTCCTGCCCCTTAGCCAGTTGCTGATCCAAGACAAGACCTGTCCTTTTATTCCATGACTGGTAACTTTATTCAAGAGCCTTTGGTGTGGGACCTTGTCAAAAGCCTTCTGAAAGTCCAGATAAACAATGTCAACTGGATCCCCCTTATCCACATGCTTGTTGACACTCTCAAAAAATTCCAACAGGTTAGTGAGGCATGATTTGCCCTTGCAAAAGCCATGTTGGCTCTCCTTTATCAGCGCCTTCTCTTCTATGTGCCTATTAATTCTATCTTTTAGGATGGTTTCCATCACTTTACCTTGGACACATGTCAAACTGACAGGTCGGTAATTTCCTGGATCACCCCTGGATCCTTTTTTGAAAATTGGTGTTACATTCGCTACCTTCCAGTCATCAGGCACAAAGCCTGATTTGAGGGAAAGATTATATATTTTGGCTAGGAGATCAGCAATTTCATCTTTAAGTTCCCTGAGAACTCGTGGATGGATGCCATCTGGTCCTGGTGATTTGTTAGTGTTTAGTTTAACAAGACATGCAAGGACCTCCTCCCTGGTTATCTCTGGTCTTCTACTTGGAATTGTCTGTTTGCCAATAATACAGTAATTTAATTGTTCTTAGTAAGGGTACATGTAGAGTGTGTATGTGTGTGTGTGTGTGTGTGTGTGTGTGTGTGTTATACAGCCACTACAAATGTAGGTTTCCACCCGCCCCACCCCACCCCCCACGTATCCATGGGAAATACATTCGGAGACCTATTGCATACACCTAAAACCATGGATAACAGTGAACTCTATATTTACATTACCAGCTCTGGTAATGAACCATAGTAAAGGTAAAGGTTTCCCTTGCTCGAAAGCCAGTCGTATCTGACTCAGGGGTTCAGTGCTCATCTCTGTTTCAAAGCTGAAGAGCCAGTGCTGTCTGCTTCTGCAGGCATTTCTGTTGTCATGTGGCAGGCATGACTAGACACCGGAGGGCATGGAA
This sequence comes from Bradypodion pumilum, assembly GCA_035047305.1. Classification (NCBI taxonomy): domain Eukaryota; kingdom Metazoa; phylum Chordata; class Lepidosauria; order Squamata; family Chamaeleonidae; genus Bradypodion; species Bradypodion pumilum. Next base: position 265,246,583 of record JAWDJD010000001.1, on the reverse strand, counting down.
CACTGTTTACCTTCCCACCGAAGTGGTCCCTATTTATCTACTTGCAATTTCTTGCTTTCAAACTGCTAGGTTGGCAGCAACTGGGTCAAAGGCGGGAGCTCATTCCATCCTGCAGTACTTGGGAATCGAACTGCTGACCTCCCAACTTCCAGTCAGCATCTTAGCCACTTGAGCCACTGCAGAAATACATATAAATTATGAATTTTAGGGATTTTTATTGAATATTTTTAAACCTACAGTTAACACAAGCCGCTGTTGCTGAACATGTGGCTCTGTGGGGCAACCTGTACTCAACTGATCTGGTTGCAGATTTACATGCATGCAACAAAGGTATCTTTTTTAAAATGTTCATGCCTCATCCTTCTAGCAGATGCTCCACCAGTCCCCTAAAGATGTTACAAAGTCTTGCAACAATTCCTAGTGAAAAGAATACCTGAAATGCTGATTGGTGGTACTTTGTATCAGCATTTCACACAAGGAATTTGTTGCTGAAAATTATTTGTTGTTTGCTATACAGTACTGTATCTCTTTTCTCAATGCAAGAACATTTGTTTAAAAAGTGGCTCGACTTAGATAGTGGGAGTTTGGAATGATTTAGCCCTTGAATCTCTAAGCAGGTATGTTTTGGCTGCTTCTGTGAAATACACTTGTGGTTACAATAACATAGTTCAGTAATAAAGCTCTGTGAGGTAATGTACAAATGCTTTGGAAATGTTAAAAATGAGATATGAAAGTGAACTGCAGTTTGTTTATGCGACAAAGTGCAAAAGATAGCAAACAGTCCTGTAGCTTCCCCCTCTCCCCCATTGTTTCCCTAGCTATTTCACTACCTTATCAAATGAGGTAGGGAAATGAAAGATGTTTATATTCTCAACATTATTAGTCTTGCTTGCCATCATGGCAATACAAACTGTTTGTTTGGACTAGATTAAAATTTATGTTTGTATTCTCATGATCATAATCTTTTTTAAGGTGATAAGACATTATTCTTATTGAGACTGTTGATGCTAGATAGGCAGGACAAAAATATATTGCTCTTGCTTTGTAAGTAAGATGAGACTAGTTATTAAATGTTATGTTTTTGTGGCAAATGCTTAGGAAAATTGGTTTGCCAGCCTTGTAATGAAAGTAGTAGTATGATATTTGTTTAATGGGAATGAGATTAAAGATAAAGAAGCCGCACACGAGGTTGATTATTTTAATTTAATTAATTTAATTTATTTTTTGAATTTCTATACTGCCCACTAAGGTACAACCCGACTCAGGGTGGTTCAACAGCATAATCTAAAAACACAATATACAATTTCAATAAAACTAGCATAAAAACATACAAAAAATAAAACAGATACAACCATACAAAAGATAAAACAGATAAAACCCATCCCTATCAATAAAGAAGGGAGGGGAAGGGATCACTAAACTGGATTAGGCTTTAAGACACATTCCCATTGGGGGCCCACACCTGCCCTGCCAGCCAGGTTTTCAGACCTTTCCTGAAGGACAGCAATTCTGTCTGTAACCTTAGCTCTATCAGCAGGAGGTTCCATAGGGCCGGTGCGGTCATGGAGAATGCCCTCCTTCGTGTGCTAGAGAGGTGAGCCCCTCCGGTCCACCCTGGCTGGATGGACAGATATTCTTGGGGTGATGCAGTCTCTTAGATAACCTGGCCCACTAAAATGTAGGGCTTTAAGGGTCAAAACCAGCACCTTGAATTGCACCCGGAGGCAAACCAGTAACCAGTGCAGCTCCCGGAGCAGTGGCAAGTCGCGGGCATAATGTCCATGTCCCATCACCACATGGGCAGCTGCATTCTGGATCAGTTGTAGCCTCTGAATGGTCAGCAAGGGAAGCCCCATGTAGAGCGTATTACAATAATCTAGCCTGGAGGTTACCAGTGCATGAGTGACCATGAGTGAGGGGTCCCAGTCTAGGAGCAGGCACAACTGGCAAATTACTTGAAGTTGAGCAAAAGCCCTCCTGGTCATGACCGCCAGCTGATCTTCAAGCCGCAGTCGTGAATACAAGAGGACCCCCAAGTTGAGGACCCCCAAGTTGTGCATATATACATAGTACTATGCAAAAGTCTTAGGCCACCACCAGCTGGTTTGTGGAAAATTCAAGGATTGATTGGGGAGGAGACATAACTCAGACACCCTAACTCTGAACTTCACCAAACTTGAAGCCCCAAAGTCACTCATTAAATTTTCTACCAAACCACTGGTGGTGGGCTAAAACTTCTGCTGTCTTAATACTGTATAAAAAGTTTCATTTAGACAGAATTAGTGGAGAGGAGACATGGGCATAATGACCTACAACTCATGATTATTATTTTTACTAGTATAACTCTATGGGTTATTTATTTATTTATACAACCCATCTTGGATATTTTCTGGGCAGTGTACAACAATTAAAACCAGATACATACAACCAATAATAATTGATGGTATCCAAGGATGGCATAATCAAAATATATACAGAAATAGATAGATGTTTGATAGAAATTAGATAGAAATTTTAGATAGAAGCTTGTGTTTTCAGTACTCACTTGAGAGGGAGTGTGTTACACTGGCTCATTGATCAACAGTGATCTTGTGAGGTGAGTTAAGGAGGCAGTAGACTGCAGTGGCTCAAGTGGCTAAGATGCTGACTGGAAGGCAGAAGGTCAGCAGTTCGATTCCCGAGTACTGCAGGACGGAATTAGCAGTTCGATTCCCGAGCACTGTACCCTAGAGTTGGATACGACTGGCTTTCAAGCAAGGGAAACCTTTAAATTTACCTTTAGATCTTTACTGGGTCACAATGAGCACCTAGTGGCTGACTGGAGCATGTTGTCACATCTGTGTCTTTTTCAGTTCAACAGCCTCGACATCTCCACCACTGTCTCCTTCTCTTGGTATACTAGATCTGGCATCTTGGTGCTCTTCTTCTCAGTCCTTAGTGAGAACTAGCTTATTGCCCGGCTTCGCTCGGGAATGTGTGGGATGTTGGTGGTTCCCAAGCCCCCCATGTTTTTGTTTTTCGTGAGTCCCCGGCCTTGCACATCTCTCTCTCTCTCTTTCTCTTTCTTTCTCTCTCTCTCTCTCTCGCACACAGGGGGGATTTGGGGTCTTTCTGACCTGGGAGCCCTTCTTTTTCTCTGCCTCGATCTCTGCCGCCGATGGATTGGAAAGGAGGAGGCAGAGGAGTATTTTGTGGAGTATTTTTGGGGGGGTTCTGGAGTTGGAACAGGTAGTGGTGGTGGGGGAGAGTCACTGACCATAACGTGTGTGGTGTGTGGTATGGGGTGCTCTGTCCTACCTCCCGGGGTTGTGAGGCATGCAGGAGTTTGTGTCGGGGTGGTTGGGTGGGGGGGTGTCTTGTCCGTTGGCTGCGGCTGGCCCTCTTATCCCCAAGGTGGTCTGTGGCCACTGTGGTGGCTGGCACGGCCTCATTCGTGGCCTCCTGCTTGACCTGTTGTCACCATTAATTGCATGGTTGCAATGGCCTTGCACTTCACTGCAGCAGGCCTTGGTTTCACCTTGTGGTTTTTTTCCATTGTCTTCCTTCCTGCCGTGCTGGGGTGCTTTTTTGCGGCTGACCCACCTTGCGTTCTCCAGACATGGGTGCCAGAGTTTTCCCCTGCCATGGTCCTCACTGACTGAGTCCTTTGTTTCTCCTGTTGTGTGCCAGTTGCTTTGCCTCTTCAGCTCTTGGCTTGGCCACTCCAATTGGCTGCAGCACGCTGCATTGGATTATGGGATGTGTAGTATTTCCGGGTGTAAGGCTGTTTCCATTGCGAGCGTCTCCCGCTCTCCTCAGTTCTTCCCCCCTTTGAACATGCATGGGCCCTCATGTGCCAGAGCCACAGTACAACGGTTCTATGTGTGGCCATTTCTCACTGGATCCTGCATGTATGCACAGTTATTTTTCCCAGGTTTGTGGGGCCTGCACCCCACCTTGGGCCCTGGGACATGGATGGAGCCTGTCTTGCCAAGGAAAGGTAAGTGTGTGAGAGCTGTGATGGGGATAGTGTCACGGGTACGGGAGCCTTTCCTGGACACAACGGCCTCACCTCTGCCTTATAGGTATAGATGAGGGTCTAACACTCTTTCCTGGGTGTAATATTTGCATTATGTGGGTTTACCTTGATACGTGTAGCAATGTTGGGATTCTGCAGATTGAGGATTGCTTTTGAATATCTGTGTGCAAAACAATGGTTCTAAAGCTGGTGTTGTCTTTGCCCTGGGCTTTTGATGTTTTAGTTTGGTAAGCTTGGTGTATTTTCATAGACACAATTAGATTCAAGAGTTCAAAAATATACATTATTATTTTTCTTTAGTATGTACTTCCCATTTTTAAATATGTATGGATAAACCTTTGTCATATAAGACAGAAGTACTTAACATGATGCATTGAAAACCAGGAATATATAAAACATCATTTAGAATATTGACATTGATTTCATTAGATAATTCACATTGTGAAACACCAGTTCCAGTTCTTTCTATATTCACAGAGATACCATTATTTGGACAATCTGGATATCTCCACCAGCATTTCAAACTAAGTAATAAAGAATTCACTGATATGTGGGAAATGGCTGATACACCCTGAATCAATGATCCATCCATGCAGTGGTGGGCTCCAAAAAAATTTACTACCTACACTGTGGGCGTGGTATGGTGGGTGTGGCCAGGGGGAAAGCCCTGCATTGCACCCAATTTAGGACTACTTTATTTCAAAACTTGGATGGACAGGGATAGCCAAAATTTCTGCTACCAGTTCTGGTGAACTGGTGCAAACCTGCTGATGCCCACCACTGCATTCATGTGATTTTTGTTCAGAATTGCAGTATAAGCCAAATAATCTCTGTGTTTAAAAGCCTTACTCGGTGTTCCATTTATCTCTCTCATAAAATCAGTTTTCATGTGCATCTTTTGATGTTTTGTCTCATAATTGGTTTTGCTATCTTTGTGCGGAAAGTCTCTGGAGGATGGACAATCTTTTGCTAGATGGCCTTCCCACTACAGTTCTAACAGAAAAGGGGTTAGCTCCAGAGTGTGACTTTCCTATTGACCTTCTAATTCACCAGGAAATTGGAAACATTTTGATGGAAGATAGTTTCAGGAAAGTTCCTTTGTTATATGCTTTCCTGTTTTAGGCAATTCAGAGCCTCTGGTTTTTTTCATTAAAAAAAATCAAGAACAGATAAACATCAAAATTTTCACCACATATTTCTACATGGAAGCCTGCCTTTGGTTTAGGTTCAAAGTTAAATCCAGTCAGGCTTCAGTTATGAAATACTGTACAATAAAACCCCAACTTACATATGCCTTGAGTTACATAAAATTTGACTTACATAATTATTTTGTGCTAAAACTATGTCCCGATTTACACGATTTCCTATGGGTTTGCTTTGAGTTACATACAGATTCTTTTTCCTATGGGTTTGCTTTGAGTTACGTAAAAATTAATTTCCCTATGGGTTTATTTCGATTTATATAAAAAATTCATTTTTTCCTATGGGTTTGCTTCAAGTTATGTAAAAAAAAATTCCTATGGGTTTGTTTCGACTTACATAAAAAAACGATTTAAGCAAAAGCCTACTGAATGGACTTTTGTCATAAGTAGGGGTTTTACTGTACTGTATATACTGTAGGTAATAAATCAGCTATGTGTTTTACACAATTCTTCTTAGAATTAAGCCTTAGTTTCATGAGTTCTTTGGTCAAATTGCCTATGATTTAAAACTGGTAAAGTCATAGGGTTTTTCTAGGGCATTTAACAGCTATTTGACAGTTACACATTCTTTTATGTACACCACCATCTCATCTGATAAGCTTTTACAGATCAGTTCCATATCACACTTGAATATAAAGACCTCCCCACTGATGCTTAGTGTTATTGCATGCAAGATTACTATTCTCCCAACAAAAACATTTTTGCATTCTGAGTTTCAAACCGTTGTCAGTTTTACCTTTATGACTTGTTTTTCCGGTTCTTGGGAGGAATTCAAACCTGATGATTGATAACAAAACATATTTTTCAAGCAGATGGATAGATGCTTCATTTTGCTGATTGTTAGTTATGCATGACAGTTATACATGGCAGCTGTAATTTAGGAGGCAAAATGATTTCTTCAAAGTCAGAATTATGAACAAATGTTGATATATTCTCTTTATTTTGCTTGCTTGTTTCTGTGCATGTCAGTGTTGTTATTTTTTCACCAATATTTCTGTTCTTGCATTATATCTTTTATCTTGCAAAGCAGAGTCACCTATCACAAGGCAAAACTAATTTTAAAAGGTGGGTTTTTCTCACAGGTCCTTTCTAGCTGTTTCCAAACTCACCTTCTGTTGCTAAATGACTGCTTTGGCAAATTTCCTCCACACTTCACCCCACACCACTGACCCACTTTAAAAAAAAATGTAAACTTAACCTCTGCTGTCATAGTTTTAAAATGCACTTGATTCTGAACATGAGCTTTTTGAAATGCAATGCTGCTGATTTGTTGGATAATGAAATCCAAATCGTTCCAGAAAAAGGTGCAATTATACAGCGTGTAATACACAAATAAATTGACTTAATGCTACATTATAATGGAAACTGTGCAAAACCCTCTACACAAGCACAATAAAATAATAAAAAGTAATAGAACAGGTAATAGATGTAAAATAAATGCTAAAAAAGTAGTTCAAATCATTTTCATACCAGTCAAAAGATACCAAGAAGGGTGCATCCAATCACAATAAAACACCAGAATGAAACACTTCTAAATAGTAATATAAATTTTTTGTGGACACTTCATGTCCCATGATGTGGAATTGACATATAGTTTGATTTTCTCCTTCCTAATGTAAGCCACAGTTTTACAGTCCTAGTGAAAACATTTTATTGCTGTGGATGTATTAGACATGGTTCATTTCCTTCCTCAGTATGGCTTTAATTTTCCACATCCATGGCTTGACATAGACCCAAACACCAGAAGATGGTTGTCTGCTATAAACACTTTGGGGTGTGCATGTGTAGGGTCCCCCCGCCCACTTTTGATTGCTTTCCAATTTAATCTATAGTTCATTCCATTAACCCTTTCCATTTTAGTGCTACCACATCCTTCCCATCTCCTTAATAGGAAGATAAACATCTCTGCCACCCAAGGTTTAATGCTTCTTTGCCCAGAGGATTATGATGATGAAGAAAAGGATAAGTTTCTTTAACTAGCTAACTTCCACTGCTCATTTTCCTGAGCCGTCCCTGACAAATAATGGAGCATATGACTTCTGATGGTGACAGGACTGCCCTCTCCCCACACACATTCCCACACCACCACATAATCCTGTTGACATAAGAAAATCCTAAATATTCATTTATTTCAGGAGTTCTCAACCTTTTAAAGCTGGGGGCCAGGTCATGCTCCCTCAGACAGCTTCAGGGGCCAGATGGCCATTTTGCCCTTCCTCCACCACATGGCACTTCCTGGTATGGTGGAGGTGGTGGTGGGCTGCAAGAAATGGGGCTGTGGGCTGCATCTGGCCCACAGGCCTCAAGTTCGGAATCCCTGGTTTATTTGCTTTGGCCAGATACAGAGCCCTGGTGGTGCAGCGGTTTAACTGCTGTGCTACAGCCAAAAGGTTGTGATTTCTATCCTGACCTGGGTTCAAGGTTGACTCAGCCTTCCATCCTTCTGAGGTCAGTAAAATGAGGACCCACCTTTTTTGGTGGGTGAAATGCTAATTAACTTGTCAGTCAGGGCCATAGCCAGGATTCCAGATTTGTGTGTGTGTGTGGGGGGGGGATTTTTTTTCAAGAGGGGCAAAAATTTCAGGAGGGGCAACAATGTCACATTCACATATATAACATTGGCGTCACAGGGTGGGTTGGAGGGGCTGGCTGTTAGCTCAGGAGCCCCCCCCCCCCCGTTACGGTCCTGTGAACAGCCCATAGAGCAGTGATGGGCAGTCTTGGCCCTCCAGCTGTTCTTGGACTTCAATTCCCAGAAGCCTAAGTCAACACTCCTGCTGATCAGGGCTTCTGGGAATTGAAGTCCAAGAACAGCTGGAGGGCCAAGACTGCCCGTCACTGCCATGGAGGGATCTAAGCCAGGAGTTCTCGACCTTTGTAAGCCAGGGGCCGGCTCACGCTTGCTTGCTCAGGAAGTGCCATGTGGTTGGAGGCGGTGGAGGGCCACACGAGACGGTGCCGAGGGCCGCATCCGGCCCACGGGCCGCAGGTTGAGAATCCCCGATTCTAAGCGACATGGGGCAGCATAGAAATGCAGGAATTGGCAGTGCCAAGAAAGGGTCCCCTGTCATTCTGTCTCCTCCATCCCTGATTCTTTGGAGAGGGTTTAGAAGGGGGGGGGGAGAAAGAAAGTGTTGGGCGGGGGTTTGGAGGCATGCAAAGAAAGGAAGGAAAATGAGATGAAAATGAGAAATAAATCTTCCCCGTCTGCAGCGTTGTCACATCCGATCTCTCGTTCCTTGCGGCAGGGAAAGTCGGATCCGGGCGGGTCAGCGGAGCAGGCTGTGCCTCGGGGCTCCTCGCCTCCAGTACAAAAGACTCGACTCAACTCACGTTAGTCGTCGAGGTGGCCTATCGGTGGTGACGGACTGCCAGCTCGGTCTGTGGGCTAGCCGTGATAACCGCCTTGAAATGCTAAGTGCTTAATTAAGGACCTTTCATATCCGTTATTGAGGGCTCCATCTCCCATAGCCCAGGGCATTGTACTTTGCTGAGGGCTCCCCAGGGCAGTGCCAACTTTATTGCTGTGACAAGTTGTGAAGGGAGAGAGAGAGAGAGAAACAAGTGGTTTCAGCTCCTCTCTCTCTCTCTCTCAAGGTTCCCAAATCTAAATACGATGCGACAGCTGGAGTCTAAATATATACTTTTGCATGCTTAGGAAAATAACTGCTTGCTTGCGTTTAGTCGGGGAGCGGAAAAGTCCTCTGTCTTGGACCAGGCTGCAATTACCAGAGGTTTGGCTCTTGTGCATCTCCTGATTCAATCCAACATGTTACAGGTGAAACTCGGAAAATTAGAATATCATGCACGTGTCCATTCATTTCGCTTTAAAAGGGTTGTAGGTTGAGAACCCCTGCCTTAAAGCGTTGAAGTTAGAAATTCTTGCCAATAAGTGACACTCAGATATACAGGTGAAATGTGGGAAATTAGAATGCCGTGCACATGTCCATTCATTTCGCTTTAAAAGGACTGTAGGTTGAGAACCCCTACCTTAAAGGGTTTAAGTGAGAAATTATTGGTGGTAAGTGACACTCAGATATACAGGTGAAACTCGGAAAATTAGGATATCGTGCAAATGTGCATTCAGTTCAGTAGTGCAACTTAAAAGGTGAAACAAATATATGAGATAGACTCATTACATGCAAAGCACGAGATGCCGTGCTTTAATTCATTATAATTGTGATGATCATGGCGTACAGAGTACATGAGATTATGTGATGATTATGAGGTACATGAGAGTGAGGGGGTTGGTGTTTTCATAATGTGTAAGCCATAAGCATCAATATTATAACAACCTAGCAGTTTGAAAGCAAGAAATTGCAAGTAGATAAATAGGGACCACTTTGGGGGGAAGGTAACAGTGCTCCGTGCAATCTGGTGTCTAGTCATGCCTGCCACATGACCATGGAAACGTTTGCAGAAGCAGTCAGCGCTGGCTCTTTGGCTTTGAAACACAGATGAGCACTGAACCCTAGAGTCGGATACGACTGGCTTTCGAGCAAGGGAAACCTTTACCTTTAAGCCATAAGCATCAATAGTATAACAAAGTAAGGCTTGAACTATCTCGCTTTGCATGTAATGAGTCTATCTCATATATTTGTTTCACCTTTAAAGTTGCATTACTGAACTGAATGGACATTTGCACGATATTCTAATTTTCCGAGTTTCACCTGTATATCTGAGTGTCACTCACCGCCAAGAATTTCTAACCTAAACCCTTTAAGGCAGGGGTTCTCAACCTACAGTCCAGGGGCCGGATGCAGCCCACAACTCCATTTCATGTGCCCCCCAACCGCCTCCGCCACACCTGGAAGTACCATGTGTGCCAGGCAGGGCAGAATGGCCATCCGGCCCCCGATGCTGTCTGAAGGAGTGTGACCCAGCCCTCAGCTTAAAAAGGTTGAGAACCCTTGCTTTAAAGGATACAGTCCCCAACAATGGCTGTGCCAGCTTACCTAGGTGGGGAAAGATCTTGGGGAGATGAAAGGAGCCTCATTCGGGTGTCCCATGAGCGGAGATTCTCCAGCAAAAATCCTTTCATGCCAGAATAATTTCCGACACGAAATTATTATTAGTAACTCTCTGCCTGAAAGTCAACAAATAGATAAACTGCGCTCCGTTGAGGACGTTGAGCCCAGACTCCATCGAAGACGTTGAGCTCTGGGCTCTGACCCCTGGGCCTCACCATTGTCTGGCTGTAGTGCCGACAGAGGACACTGTGGTTTACCTGATATATTTGTTGTTCTATTGCTTATATTTATTTATTGGGTTTTATCGTGCTTTTCATGTTTATCTGATATTCTGTGATACTTTGTGCATTTTATTGTATTGTTATATTTTTATTGTACTGAAATGTTTGATATGTTGTGATTTTTGTGAGCTGCCCTGAGTCGGCGTATGCTGAGTGGGCGGCATACAAATCGAATAAATCAAATCAAATAGTCGCTCAATGTCTAGAATAAAGTGCTTAATAGATGTGGTGACTGTAATTCCTAACCATCTGTGGTGTCAGCTCTGGCTCGAATGACTGTGTACATTTTGTTAATTCTTCTCTCTTTCTCCTATTTTTTTAAAAAATGCTAATAAAGGTTTAATAAATTTACTCTCCCCTTCCCTCCTCTTCCTCAGAAGTGGGGAGAAGGCTCAGGCTGGCCCGAGTCAGATTCATTTCAATGACAGCCCTAATAGTCACACACTTTGGCTAAATTCTGTATATTTTGACATTCTGTCTCTCTGGAGGGAGAGGGAGAGGTGGTGCATCACAGGCGCACAGGTAGACATGCAACAGAGAGAGACACTGCTGTTCAGGAGGAAGACTGCACATTCAGAAGACAAGACAGTCCAAACTGGTTTCCCTGCTACCTGGCAGGGGGTGGATGTGATCTATGTAGACAGAGGGATCTCATCTGGTTGTCTCTTCTCATCTCTTCAAAATGACAACCTCTGAGAGTCCACAGGCAAGGGGGTGTATAATAGGGATGTTTTTTGCTGATAAGAAAAGAACAAGATCTTTGGATTTACGCTTCACGGTTGCTATACAGATTGGCCAAGGGGAGAAAAACTGCCATTTCACAATATTGGTGCAGGCTCATCTGATACCGGGATGCAGCAGAAGCTATGGGAGCTGTTTTAGCGCCTGTGGGAAAGTAGCATGCCAGAGATAAGACCCCCAGCCTTCTCCCTGATGTGCTAGTTTTCTGCATAAAGTGAACTAGGAAGATATCCGTGACAGCATTCAAATATATGTAATAAATGTTTTTTAGGTTTATGGCCCTACAAGAACTCTCTCATTTGCTTCCCACCCTGTTCTCTATTTCATAGATCAGTTCTGAAAGCAAATACTGTAGAATAGTTTTTCATTGGATAGGTTCACATAACTGATAAGATCATCAGGAAGGAGTTGAGTATGTTTTTGTTACTTAAGCATGATCTAGCCTGGGATAAAATGAATTATTGTGTCTCAGTGTTGTGTCCAAGTGTCACTCACTTCAAAGGGACACAGCGCGTGAACTGGATCCACCAGAGGGGCGCCCTCTTCAAAGGAGGGGCACATATCAAAGCGGCGCTGGAGACCAAATGGGGGTAATAAACTGGAGTGTCCGCTGGTATGTTTCCTTGTTGTTGTCGAAACGGAAAACCGCTGTATATAAGATACCATCTTTCCCCACATCCTCAGTCTTGTCTCCCGATCTGAATAAAGAGTCACTATGCTTAACCCACACGCTGCGTTCTAGTCTACTTCCTGCGAGAATCTAACATTGGCGACGAAGGTGGGATATGGCTGCTACTGCATCTTCAATCGGACCGTTTGACATTGCAAAGCCGGAGGCATGGCCCATGTACGAGATCCAGTTCGAGAACTTTGTAATCGCTGGGGAGATCGAGGATGAAGGGCGACAGAAGGTGTTGTTCCTGGCCCATTGCGGTTTGCCCACGATTGAGTTGGCCGGGCATCTGCTGCTGCCACAGGCACTGAGGGAAGCCCCATTGACCGACATCCTGGGGGTGCTTCGAGAACACTTCAAGCCCGTTGTTTCCATCTTCCCAGCCAGGGTTGCCTTTTACCGGCGAGATCAGAAGGAGGGGGAGTCGGTCGCTGAGTATGTTGCGGCTCTCCGACAGGCTGCCGTGCCGTGCCAATGGCATGACCTGGAGGAGGCCTTAAGAAACCGGCTTCTCGTGGGCCTCAGGGACGAAGCTACTCAGCGGCGGCTGATGAAGAGAAATAGGTTGACTTTTGCCCAGGTCCTGGAAGAAGCCTTGGCGTCCGAGGCTGGACACGCCGGGGTGAAAATCCTCCATGCCGAAACTGCTGCTCCTGCCCGTGGTGAGTCGGCCGTCCAGCTGCAGCAGTGCGCTACTCCAGTGGATACAGACAATGCGTCAGAGGAGGGTACTGTTGGGAGGGTTCGCCAGCAAACCCCCCAAGCTTCGAGGAGCAACATCGCGCCATGCCAAGGCTGTGGGGGAAGGCACCTCCGCTCACGGTGCCCGTTCAAGACTGCCGAATGCCACAAGTGTGGGCGGAAGGGGCACATTGCACGGGTGTGCCGCCAGCGATCCGAAGGTCACCCCGGGGACAGGGGTCAGCGCAGGATGGAACACCCAATTTCCAAGGTCCGCGTTGGAAGGAAGACATCATCTGGTGTACAGTCAGTGTCCGGGAGGTTCTTCGTTGATGTTCGCCTCCAAGGGTGCCCCGTCCGCATGGAGATCGACTCAGGGTCAGCCTACTCAATCATCTCACAGAGGGAATTTTTTCAACTTCCTCCAGCAGACCGGCCGAAACTGCGGGCTCTGCAGGTCACCCTGACCGATGTGCAAGGTCAACACATTCCAGTGTTGGGAATCGGAAATTTTGATGTGCGGTTCAAGGCCATCTCAGCAAAGCTTCCCCTAGTCGTGGTGAAAACCGGTAGGAATAACCTTTTGGGTGTTCAGTGGTTTGGGCCCCTGGGTATTGGGTTTTCGGGAATTAATGCGGTTACGGCCGACCCCATTCAGGCTGTGTGTGAACGCTATCCAGATGTTTTCCGTCCCGGGCTGGGTACGTTCAAGGGGGCCCCTGTTAATTTTGAGCTGGACCCAACTGTCCAACCCATTCGCATGAAGCCACGGAGGGTGCCGTTTGCCCTGAAAGACCGCATTGAAGCGGAGCTGGACAAGCTGGTGGCACAGGGCATCCTGGAGCCCGTGGACTCTGCTCCGTGGGAGACACCTATAGTCACTGCTATCAAGGCGAACGGGGACATCCGCATCTGCGCGGACTACAAATGCACGATTAATAAGGCTATCCGAGCTAATTCTTATCCTGTTCCAGTGGTTAGTCATTTGCTGGCCACCCTCCATGGGGGAAAGTGTTTTGCTAAACTGGACTTGGCCCAAGCATGTCAGCAAGTGCCTGTTAGCCCGGAATCTGCGTTGTGTCAGACTATTACTACTCATAAGGGTGCATTCCGTGTGAACCGTCTTCAGTTCGGTGTTAGTATGGCTCCGGGTCTTTTTCAGGCTCTTGTGGAAAGGTTATTGAAGGGTCTCCCTGGGGTGCTGACTTTTTTTGATGACGTATTGATATCTGGGACAGACAGGGGGGACCTGGCCACTAAACTGGGGAAGGTGCTGGAGCGTTTCCAAAATGCTGGGTTGCGGGTAAAAAGGGAGAAGTGTTGTTTTTTTGCTCATGAGGTTGAATTCTTGGGGTTCAAAATCACGCCTGCCGGCATCAAGCCCTCTGAATCCAAAGTTCAGGCAGTCTGGGAAGCCCCACGTCCCACTTCAAAGACGGAGCTCCAGGCATTTTTGGGTCTCTTAAACTTCTATCACTCCTTTCTGCCCCGAAAGGCGACTGTGGCTGAGCCCCTGCATCAGTTGCTGAGGAAACAGGCGGTGTAACAGTGGGGGCCTCCTCAGGAAAAGGCATTCTGGGAAGTCAAGGAGCTGTTGACTTCGGATGCTGTCCTTACACATTACGATCGAAAGAAGCCCCTTTTGCTTGTATGTGATGCCTCGCCGGTGGGGGTTGGGGCTGTTCTGTGCCATGACATGGGGGGAGGGAAAGAAGCGCCTATCGCATATTACTCCAGGTCGTTAACGGTGGCCGAAAAAACTATGCTCAGATTGATAGAGAGGCGCTGGCCATAATCGCTGGAACGAAGAAATTTCATGACTTCATTTACGGGAGGGCTGTCACGATTATCACAGACCACAAACCGCTCCTGGGTATTTTTGTGCCAGACAAGCCCACCCCCCAAATCCTGTCTCCGCGGATGTTACACTGGGCAATGTTCCTTCAGGCGTACCAGTACACGCTCCAACATCGCCCAGGTATCAGCATTAGCCACGCGGATGCTCTGTCCAGATCCCCTGTTGAGTATGTGGGTCGAATTGAGGTGGAAGGACAGGTCCTTATGTTGGATGTGTTAGACTCTCCCCCGATCTCCGCTGCTGACATAGCAGCCCAAACAAAACAAGACCCCCTCCTGTCAAAGGTTGTTATGTGGGTTCAGAAGGGGTGGCCATTGCCACCGACCCCTGAGGAATTCAGGGTGTTCTACTCCAAGAGAAACGAACTGTCACTGGAGCGGGGTTGCTTGGTTTGGGGGGACAGAGTAGTCGTCCCATCTGCACTTCGGAACAAGGTGCTTCGCACGCTCCATGTTAGCCACCCAGGTATTGTCAGGTCAAAAGCACTAGCGCGAAGCTACTTCTGGTGGCCCCGATTGGACCTGGACATTGAGGCTTGGGTGGGGAAATGCAGGGAATGTCAGGCTTCGAGGCCCGAAGAACCACGTCTTCCCCGCAGGGAATGGGATACGGCCAGAGGCCCCTGGTCTCGGATTCATATAGATTTTGCTGGACCGTTCAGGGGAACGACACTTCTGATTATTGTAGATTCCTTTTCCAAGTGGGTAGATGTCATCCCAGTGTCAGGCACTTCCTCCGCCACCACAATCCACAAATTAAGGCGGGTCTTTAGTACCCTAGGCCTGCCCGACATCGTGGTGACCGACAACGCATCGAGCTTCATGTCGGCAGAATTCCAGGATTTCCTAGGTCGTAATGGGATTAGACACATCACGGCCGCTCCTTTTCACCCTGCCACGAACGGTCAAGCCGAGAGGCAGGTACGGACGGTCAAAGACGCGCTCTCACGCATGGGGCCTGGGGATTTGGAGCTGCAGTTGTGTCAATTTTTGCTGTCCTACAGGGTCACCCCATTGGCCTCGGGGTTGTCGCCAGCCGAACTGTTAATGAAAAGGAAGCTGCCAACTGTTTTTGACCGTTTAGATCCTCAGCGCCAAGAGGATCGGGGCCTAAATATAGACATTCCGACTTTAAAAGGTTTTGAGGTTGGGCAACCAGTCCATTGCAGGAATTATGCCAACGGGCCTCCATGGTTGGGGGGGGGGGGAGTGTTGGAACAGACTGGCCCGGTGTCTTACAGAGTGCAAATGGAGAATGGCGCGATTTGGAGGAGACACACAGATCAAATGCGGCTCCGGGTCCTGGGGCAGAACTCTAACTCCGGCCCTGGGAGGGAGCCACTAGGGGAAACAAGGGGAGATATGGAGAGTGATATGGAGTGGAATTTAATGAGTGACCCCCTGCCCACGTCTTCCCCAGAGCCCGAGGCGGGAGGGGAAGCTACCCCGAGCTCAGAGGCAGGAACGGAAGGGGGCCACTCTGAGCTCTCCCCCCACTTCCGAACCAGTTGGGGTGTCTGTTGAGCCTACCCTGGTGCCAGAGACGCACGGGCGGCCCAGACGAGTTTGTGGGCCACCCATCCGTTGGGGAAAGGTTGTTTCTCACTGAGGGGGGAGGGATGTTGTGTCCAAGTGTCACTCACTTCAAAGGGACACAGCACGTGAACTGGATCCGCCAGAGGGGCGCCCTCTTCAAAGGAGGGGCACATATCAAAGCGGCGCTGGAGACCAAATGGGGGTAATAAACTGGAGTGTCCGCTGGTATGTTTCCTTGTTGTTGTCGAAACGGAAAACCGCTGTATATAAGATACCATCTTTCCCCACATCCTCAGTCTTGTCTCCCGATCTGAATAAAGAGTCACTATGCTTAACCCACACGCTGCATTCTAGTCTACTTCCTGCGAGAATCTAACACTCAGCCACTGATTTTTTGGGCTCTCAGAGACTTTTCACTACCATATTTTTTGCAGGTTCCCCCCCACACACACACACACACTTTTCCAAAAGTGTCACTTCAACAAAGGAGTTACAAAGCAGTCATGTGTATCTATTCAGACATAAGTCTTAGCACATACCTAGGAATTTTCTCTAAAGTAGATATGTATAGCCTGAAATCTTATTGCTTAGTATAGTAAAGATGCACTAGAGTGAGCCCACTGAATCAGTGGGAATTTGGTAAACTAACTCTTCCATAAGTTCCATTAATTCAAATGGGCCTGTTCTAAGTTCAACTTATTTTAGTGTGGTTGGACACAACTTGAGTTCAATGGAATTTAACAGAGTTGACTGACCGATTCAACTGGCCTGTTCTAATGCATCTTGTTATGCTAAGCAACAGGATTTTAGGTACAGAATCCCAGGCTTGATAACACGATGAACAAATCCAATGCAGGTGAAACTGAGCAACAAGATCTTACAGAAATTTAGTTAAACATAGAACCAATGTTGTAGTTAACATTTTATCATGAGAGTATCTCTGGAAACACATATATTTCATAGACAATACTCACATTAGCATGCTAACAGTTTTCAGTGTCTATGCTGTATTTTTTTCCCTTTACACCATAAATAATTTAAGGGAAGTATTTTTGACTTTAAGATCAAATTAACATAAAGGAAACGCTATTGAGTTATCCTGTTTTCAAATATCTATTATTACAATAAAATAATTTCCAAGTAACATTTTGACTGAGTTTGCATTTGGGTTTGAGAGTGAAGACACCTGAATAAGCAGCCCTACACACAGATTTCATTCTACTTCCAAGTAAGGAATTACTTTACTTCCTAGTAAGCAAGTAAAGGATCACAATTTAAGGAGCAGAGTATACCGTGCACTTATTTGATGTTTAGAAACAGTGGTGAAAGACATCACTTTTACCACAATTTTTTCTTTAGCTCCATGCTTTGCATTCCAACAAGCATTGTTCTGTGATTGGTTGCTGAAAGTTAGACACAGACTAATTTTGCAAATCTGAATGCAGAGGTACATAGCTCTGAGAAAGTATGATCTGAGAGGAAGAATGGGCTAATCACAGGAATACATATTCTCCTTGACATCTCTTCTGAGTCTAATTAGATTTTTCCTCCTAGTCAAATATTTCAGTTTAATTACCCTGGGCTACTAGAAAACACATTTCAGGTATTTAGACAGCATGCAAAATAATGTGACATGCTTCTTTAGCTTTGTTCGTTATATAATTAAAGCAAAAATTCCAACATTTCTCTAACAATTTAAGGAGGTTTTTTTTCTTCTTGTGAAACTCTTATGTTCAAGTCACAAGGGAGGAAACTAAATCTCTCACCAGGGATTTAAGTTATTAAAATCATTTGCAACATGGGGCTATGCATGGTGGGTTAGTGTGTGGGTGGGTGGTGGTGGTGGTGGTGGTAAGTACCACTGTGTTCAATAAGCATTCCTTGGATGCATTTACAGTTGCAGCTCCAATTAAGATTTGCTGCAGTTCAACCTTCTTTGACCAAGATAAAGCAAGTCTAGAAGAACTGCATAGCACATCAGAATTCTAGAAAGATAATGCATGTTTGACTGGTCTGAAGATCTACTGGGCATAGCAGCCTCCATGCTAGGCTAGTTATGCCCAGTGTTTGGAACATTATTTCAAAACAGTAATTTCTTAAACCTTCCTCATTATTACTCTTTTTTATATTTGGTGTGTCATTGCCATTCATTATTGGTAGTGTGTTGCTTTTTAATTGCTTATTAATTTTTAAAAAGAAAATCATATAAAATGGCATAAAAAAAATCTTCCCCACTGAGCCTAGAATAATTTTAGGACTAATGAGCAAATCTTGTTTGCTACACTAAGGATGTAGCCTTTGTTTCTTCCCTACTTTTTTGCCACTTGGTGCCAGAGGACTGTGCAGTTTCATAAAACTTGCATCTGAACTTTCCTCTAAAGCTATTTCTCTTGGAGAGGTATTTTAAGAGAGTAAAGTAGACAATATTACCTCCAGTCTGAAGCTTATTTTTAGTGCTGATTGAAATCTTTCAAAAGGAGCTCTCACTGCATATATCCATTATAACCGTGTTCCTCAACCTTTGGGTTTTGGACTTCAATTCCCAGAAGCCTAAGTCAATTCCCCAAAGCACTAATCAGCCAATGTACTGACTGAGGTTTCTGGGGATTGAAGTCCAAAACCCAAAGTTTGGGGAACACTGCTACAAGTATGGAATAGACTAAATGCTGCCTCTGATGCAAACCAATATGAAAAATAAACCATGCTTCCAAAGGGCTTCAAAGGGACCTCAAAGTCACATGGGAAATGAAAACACTGTAGTGATTGACAGAAGAGCAATGCCGTATGGATGGTGGGGGGAAATACTGCTAAGATCAGTGCCGAATCTAACTCTTTAAGCAAAACAAATACTTCATATGGAAGAGTGCTAAAGACATTTCTAGCAGAAGATGTTGAAAACATTTATTATGCCCTAAATACTCCCAAATATAATGTATTACAGCTAACACTGGCCCGAATGTTACTGATGTGTATGTATTGTTACCAAAACATGTTGCAGCTAATTGTGGCTAAGTACATGTCTTGGCTGTGTGCCATTTCACACACCCAACTGCATGGCAGTGATGTGCTCAGCACCTTGTGAATTAGCCACTCTTAGCCACTGAAAGGTACACAAATCTTACATGCAGGATTCCAGCCATTACTACTTGAGCGACTCTTTCAGTTTGCATCCCTCTTGCCTGATATGCTGGCGTTCCATACGCTACATGGCATTTCTAATTTCATCAACATCTATTGTGCCTATAAGGGCTCCCCATCCCAGATAAGAAAGTTGCTGTCTCTTTGACAATTTTACTTAATCTGTTACTTACAGAGGATAACAATAAGTTTATAAAAGCAGAGGCAATATTTGCAAATGACCATGTAGCCAATGCAGCACAGAACTGTGAAATTATTATCCACATTTAGCATTTTCAGGAGACAAAACCTGACAGTGTCTCATGGTATTTATTCAAAAGATGTGATTCTTCTTAGAAATAACCCACCCTCGTTTTTCTAATCAATTCATTTTGTGCTCTTTGATGTATATGTAGCTTTGTGCCTGTCTGGTTTTTGAATGATGTATAAGCTATTGATGTCTACAAGGTATTGATATGTAGGCAGATTTGAAAAAACAACAGCCAAAAATGCAGATCTCATTGAAATGAAGATGTTGCTGTTTAAGCTGTTATTTCTATTTTTAATAAGTACACTATTCCAGCACTCAGGTTTGGAGCAGATTTATCGTGATCAGTGGCATATTTGTTAGCATCAAGGTGCTTCAAATCTGACTGCAGAATAAACATATAGACTACTTTGAAGTTAAAGGCTGGTTCACACATACAGCTGCATTGCTTGATTGCTCTGAGTTTAATTACTCGTGGTTATCAACTGCATGTGTTAATGGATTCCACTCAAAAGGATTGTGTGTGAGATAACACAAGGTGATGTGAGGTTGAGAAAGTAATTGTTATATCTGTGGTGATTACAACAACAAAGAGTGGCTTATGTTTGTCAATGAGTCTTCAAGAGGTGACTTGCATATATGAACCAGACCTTTAAACAAAAGAATTGTTCTGGACACATGAAAACAAGTGATATTTTTACAGATTTTAATCAGATTCTGATACTACACTTGATCTTAGCCAAAAGGCCGAGAAGCGAAAAGTTATGGTCTTTGCCAATAAACCTATAGTTCATGACTGGTGACTAAACCAGCAGAAAATCAAGCAGGTACATTATTATAAATACTAGAGGGTAATATTTCAATCGAACGGTCACAGACAGCATCATACCATGCACCTTGCCTCAAAGGCAAAGAGAAGTGCCGATGCAATCCAGGGGTATTTTTGGAGGAAGGGTGGACATAACGTTGAGGCGGCTCTTAAATTATTTACGGCCAAATCCCTCGTGCAAATGCTCTGTGGGGCCCCTTTCAGTGTGGGCTCAAGCATAAACAACTTAGAGGTTGTCCAAGCAATCAATCAATCAATCAATCAGTTTAATTTATATCCCGCCTTCCTCAGCCGAGACCAACTCGAGGCGGCTAACAACATAATCCAACAAAGTAACAATAAAAAGATAATACAGAGAAACAACAAGTTCAAAATGGAAAACAATCCAGATAAGCATAATATCATAATACAAAAACTACACTACATAATTAGGTCATAAAAATGCAATAAATATAATTATACTACAGCAAACCCAACATAGCAAGACCCCCATGTCCACTGGAGAACAGTCGTAGGAGCTAACACTCCCCCAACAGCTTGGGAAAGGAGGTCCACGTCTCAGTCTCAACATGAGCCAAGGCAGCCACAGCAAGGAGCCAAAGACGGCGATGGTCCTGGGGCGGCGGCAGTCCTGGGCCTGGCCCGGCGGCCCACGGCCCCTTATCTCCCCGCGCAAGGGACGGGAGAGGAGGGCGGGGCCAGGTGGAGAGGCCGATGGAATGGCCCTCTCTTCGCCCCCACCGGGGCAGGACGCGCAGCGGCGACAGGTTCACCTGGGCGCCCCTCGCCTTTTAAGTCCAAGGGCGAGGGGAAGGCGGGGCCCGAGGACGCCGGCCAGGTGAGAGGCCGATGGAATGGCCCTCTCTTCGCCCCCACCGGGGCAGGACGCGCAGCGGCAGCAGGTTCACCCGGGCGCCCCTCGCCCTTTAAGTCCAAGGGCGAGGGGAAGGCGGGGCCCGAGGACGCCGGCCAGGTGAGAGGCCGATGGGATGGCCCTCTCTTCGCCCCCACCGGGGCAGGACGCGCAGCGGCAAAATTTCTGAGGTCAATCCTCCAGACCCCAACAAGTATTTCTCATGCAGCAGTGAGGTTAGAAACTGGTGTATATACAGTTCAGGCGAGGCAATTACTCAATGCATCACTTTATTGGCTAAAAATTATATTTTCTCCGACCGGTCTACTTAATTTAATGCAATCAGAAACCACTGTTGCAACTTGGATTGCTACTATGGAAGGAGTTTTGGCTTTGTATGGTCTTTCCAAACAATATGTTATCTCCCTAGGGCTTTTTCATGCTAAGGCAATAATTAAACAAAGAATTCTTGATATCCATCATCAAATGGATTTAAGTAAGCTAGCCAGCCCACTGTTCAACTGGCCGCATTTTAATAATGAGAGACCCTCACCCTATCTAACTGTTTTAAGCAACCCCGGACCACAGGCGATCTTTTATTCTCCTCTGCTACAATATGTTACCCTCAGCCTTCAGGGAAGGACTCTTTAAGAAAATCCCATTACAAGAGCGTGTATGCCTGTGTCAGTCCAACAGAGTTGAGACTTCGGAGTATGTGCTCATGGAGTGTCCATTATATGATAGCCTTAGAAGTGAATTTTTTCCTGCATTTCCTCAGTTGGAGTTTAAAAACAACCAAGTGTTCAGAGAGTTATTGTCTGATAAGTCTAATACCCTGACAGCAGCGGTTGCTCAATTCGCATGGAGGTCAACCTGTATACGCAGAAACAGGGTGAGGATGTCCAAGTGTAAGGAGAATAGTCCATAAGCAGATATCGAGCTTATTCCAGCATCTTTATGGTATCATAACTCCAGGCCCAGAGGTAATTAGCCCTTGTTTACCGGAATACTGTATATATAGTCACTTTCAAACTAATGGGCAGTTTTAATTTGGGATTTTACTAATATACCTTGGTTATTTTATAATTTTAATGTAATGGACTAATTACAATTGTTTTAATTCCGGAGTTGTATATAACTACTTCACCGAATATCTATTTGAATGTGTTGGAAATGGAAACACCGGGGATACTGCATCCTTTAGTAGTTGTTTGTTTGAACTGTTTGAACTGTAACTGGCTATTGGCCATAATAATAAAGAATTGAATTGAATCAGATTCTAATGGAACTGTTCACTTATTTTAATATAAAAAATGGGAAACACATTCATTTTCTCTGCAGGATATCAACTTGTTGATTTAAGTTGAGGACATGCTCCCATTACACTGTTCTCTGGCAACTCACAGAGATGACTGAGTGAAGTTTGAGTAATAGTATTTTAGTCTTGTTTTTTATCTGTTTTCTTATGAATAATTAGATATTGTGGCCAGCTTTGCTGGGCAGGTTTTTTTGTGTGTGTTGGGGTTGGGTTGTGTGTGTGTGTGTGTGTGTGTGTGTGTGTGTCAAAGGAAGAAGGCGAGAGGCAGGTATCCACCTGGAAAGGCATCTTCCCTGATGGAGTCCTGCCTCTCGCCCTTGCCATTCTCCTTCCGCTGTTTCGAAGACAGCCCTTGAAACAGCAGAGGGGAAATGGCAAGTGCGAGAGACAGGAATCCATCAGGGGAGGTGCCTACCCTGGCGGATCCCTGCCTGGTGCCTTTGCATTTTCCCTTCCACTGTTTCAAGGGCTGTCTTTCAAAACAACGGAGGGGAAATTGCAGGGTAAGATGCAGGAATCCTTCAGGGTAGTCTCCTCCCCTGAGGGATTCCTGTCTCTTGCCCTTGACATTCTCCCTCCTTGTTTTGAGGGCTGTTTTGGAAACAGTGAAGGGACAATTGCATGGTGAGAGGCAAGAATCCATCAGGGGAGGAGCCTACCCTGGCGGATCCCTACCTGGTACCTCCTCCCGGGGAAGTGGCTTGCTTCCCTTGGTAGGCGGGAGCTGAAGGCAGCCGTGCTTTTGGCCCCTGCCAAAAGGCGCTCCGTGGAAGGCGCTCACTTCCCTCTAGGAGGCGAAGGCAGAACGGAGTGCCATTCTCTGCTGAAATCTGGGAACCTAGCACACCCCTACCCCAGATGACTATCCATAAAGTAGCAGGTAGTGAAATAGTAGGAAGAGGTCTGGTATTGGCTATATCATTGGGAATGGATTTGTGATGGGTTGGCAGAGCCTGACATAGCCTTCTCCAGAATTCTTATATATTAAAGTGTTTTATAGTCAGAGAAAAGCAAAATCCACCTTCATAAAAATTTGACATTTATTATGCTGTAGAAATCTAACTTTCACTACAAATATCTCAATAGTGAGATGTTACATATTCCCCGTGTTGCTATATAGAGTCAAAGCTTGGACACTGACTAAAGCATCTAAAAAGAAAATGAAGCTTTTGAAATGTGGATCGACAGATGGATGCTAAGGATATCATGGGTTGACCATGTGACTAATGCGGAAGTGTTGCACCAAATGGATTCTTCTTCTTCCTCTTCTTCCACAATCTTTGAGGAGGATCTTTGTGTGTTCACTGGATAGATAAAGAACTAGAACTCTTTAAGACCATTAAACAAAGAAAGCTCCAATACCTTTGGCATATCATGTGGAACAACATGAAGCATCGAATACTCCAAGTTATGCAAGGGAAGATCCTTGAGGAAAGAGTCCCTGGACTAGACCAGTGGTTCCCAATGTGGGGCCCATGCCCCACAGGAGGACTTCAATTCCCAGAAGTCTGTCAGTACATTGGCTGATCAGTGTTTTAGGGAATTGACTTAGGCTTAGGGAATTGAAGTCCAAAAACCAAATGTTGGGAAACGCTGACATAGATGATCCTCATGGCTAAAGAACATGAGAGGCTGGTGTGGAATGTCTTCGAAAGAACTGTTCTGAGGAGTTAAGAACAGGAAGACTTTTGCCATGATGATAGCCAATATTTAGATACAGCACTAGAAGAAGTTAGAGATAGGGGAGCTAATTGTACAGGCGGACTTTTGAATAACAGGGGGGGAGGTAGGGTGGCAACCCCTGCACAGCCATAATTCTGCATTCTTCTGGGGCAACTCTAGCTGGAGAGGTTGAGTCTGTCCACCTAGCTCAGTGATGGGCAGTCTTGGCCCTCCAGCTGTTCTTGAACTCCAATTCCCAGAGGCCCTGATCAGCTTTATTTTCTTTACTCTCCTGTTCAGATTATGAACTATACTCATGCTTTGACCTATGTGATTTTAAAATACAAAAATGCTTGTCGTTAAAGTATTTCTTTTTAAACATGGTTGGCAAAACTATTTTTTGTTTATTGTTTGCTTGTTTTTCTCAAAAGGAATGGGATTTACAGCAAAGAAGGAAGTTAACCGTGTGCTTCACAAGTGAAATAACACACAAATCCATTTAAATTGGGGGTTGGGTGGGGTGAGGTGGCATAAGCCAATTGAGCCTAAAATAACCTGGCTTCACCACTGTGAGAAGATGTTACTTTGGGATAATTATCTTATGGGATGATTATATTTACTTTTGACAAAACTGGTCTGTTGTGTCTAGTGTATTTGTTTGTATATATGGGACAAAATGGTGGTAGGTCCAACCTAGCAGTTCGAAAGCAAGAAATTGCAAGTAGATAAATAGGGACTATTTCAGTGGGAAGATAAACAGTGATCCATGCACTCCAGTGACTAGCCATGCCTGCCACATGACCACGGAAACGTCTGCAGAGGCAGACAGCGCAGGCTCTTCGGCTATGAAGCAGAGATGAGCACTGAACCCTAGAGTCGGATAAGACTGGCTTTTGAGCAAGGGTGACCTTTACCTTTAGATGGTAAGGTTTAGACCTAAATAAATAAAAAAATAATCATCCAAAGTTCCACTTGATCTAGAAGTCTTGCGTTGCTTCACCAGTGTAGGGCTTCCGCATCCAGATCTGGATGAAGATCCTCGAATTCTACAAAGCCTGGATATAGACTCCACAAGCCTAAAATCTGTCCATCCTTTGACCTGTGGATACCATGAGAAAGTCTTGCCTAACACAGAGGCATCACTCAAAGAAATGAGCAACACAGATGTTGATGATCAAGTACTCTTTCATCTGAAGTTGCAATTAATGTGACATCCTTCATAAGGAAGGCAGGAGTCAGAAAGGATTCTCCTTGTTCTTTTCTTTTATGCATTTTTCCATGCCTAATTTAGCAGATTATTTTTTAGCGTGATCATGCCGTGATGAAAGACGCACATCCAGTGCACAGGGTGCAGGGGAGGGAAGGAAAATGGAAAAGAGAAAGTAAATGGAAATAATTATACATAATAAATGCAATCTATTTTATTTGGTTCTGAGAATGCTGCGATTTGTAATTGAGAATATCTGTGATTCAACTGTGGTTGATGCGGCTTCTGCTGCTTTTCTTTTTTCTTTTTTGCTACAAACCTGTTGTGGGCAGAGGAAGGGTAAATAAGCTATCAGCATGGCGCTTCATGGCAGACTGGCATTCCAATGGAACATGTTTTCTTGCAGCAGCCTCCACCTGATGACAGCTACAATCAAGAGTGGCTCCAGGCAGCTGCTTTGCTGCAGGCCACATTCAATTATGTCGGACTGCATTAGTCCCTGGTGAAGCTGTCACCTTGCAGCCTGTGAAGTGATAGCATGAAGAGGTTCCCGAAGTCTTGGCAGTTCTTACTTGCAGTTCTGGCGAACAAGGGAAGCCATGTGGCAAAGCACAGACTGTGAGCAAGTTGATGGTTGCTCTTTGCTTTCTGTTTTGTCTATGGAGGGGGAAATGAAACACACACACACACACACACACACAAATCAGATCAGTTGAGCCAGACTTGAGAAACGGGCGAGGCTTGAAATATCAGTGACTTCTCTGTTTCCTCTCATGTGAGTCCTTCAGGGAAGTTCACAATAAGGACAGATACATACTAGAAGGTGTTCTTTTTCCCAGATATCGCTTTCTTTGCTGTTTGTAATCAATGTCACAAGCCTTCTCCAGAGGAGATGTTACTGTGCATACAGCAATAGGGAAATATACTGCCATAGCATCACATTTGTGCAATGCTTTCCCAAGCAATCCCTTGACATTTTCAAAAGTAGTAAGCCCTGGAGGTGTCCCTGATTCAAGGTGTATCATTTCGGCTTTAGTTTATTTTGTTTTTGTATAACTTTCACTCCGTGCTTTGGCTGTGTCTCTTTTGGATTTGAGGCTGGGTGGTAATCCTGGCAGATTGGTAACTGGATACAGAGGTTTTTGCTCCACACACACACACGCACGCACACACTCACATGCACACAGAGGATTGTTTTGTATCTGTCCTAGGGCTGTAGTGACCTGTGTGAAATATGCCTGAGAGCTGCCTCTGCTCTCCATTGAGGAAACAGTAGGTGTTACAGAATACCAAGGGAAGGTGCTATTAGTAAGCTAGGGAACATTCCTCGAGAATTGGAAAGGGACGACTTTTACTGCCTTGCCCTCCTTCGGCTTTGGAGAAATATAAGGAAGCTGCCTAGGCTCTTCCAACGCTGACAGGGCTTGCAAAATTGGCCATCTATGAGGGACATAACTGTGGCCATATTCATAATCTTTCTGCCGTGGAAAGGATCCTCAAGTGAGAAAAAAGAGTGAATGCCTTTCTCAACCATTTTCAAGAGACAAAGAAGGTATACTTATGAAGAAAATAAAGCTCTCCCTTCACTCTGACACCATGACTTCTGTCAGTGTGAAGCTTGTGCTTTGAAAATTAATGATGGCTTTCCAAAAGCGAGATGAAAGATTACAAAAGGCATCAATGTGTGATTAGGTTTAAAGGACTCATACATTTTGTGATTAGAGGCAGAGCCATACCATCACACCTGGCTTCCCAAGGATTTATTTGGCTGGCAGTGAAGGTAAACAGAACTCTCTAGGTATTGTGGGTTATGGAGAACAGTCTGTAACCTATAGCTGCGGATAGAATAATTACTCATAATATACATGGAAATAGTTAACCTACTTCATATCACACAGACACCTCGAGTTTATTGCATAAATAGACCTAGGGACTATGATTATAAATAAGGTTTGAATGATAGTTCCTCCTCCTCATATATTTAAAGTAGAGGTTTTGAAGGCTACACCAAATCAGGTAAGGTATGCCAATTTTAGGAAGAAAGCAAAAGATTTGGTATATAGGTAGACTGGTCACAAACATACCAATTATCAGAAAGATTTGAAGATTGGGCTTTTTTACATCCAGCAGTCAAAAATTGGTTCATGAAGTTTACTTGACAACAGAGGCTAGTATTCCATACCAGAATTAACTTGGCACATCCATAGGATGGAATATTGAGGGGTGAAACTTCTGTTACAGCTTTGCTTCTTTGAATCAGTGGGAAGGAAATCTCAGCTTCAGCCAATAATGCCAAATGTATCTTTATAATAATATCTCCAAAAGAGGTGTGGGATTCAATAAAATGTTAAAAGAAGTGTTGACAAGAAGATGTTCTAAGTGGCAAAAGCCTCAAACTTTCTGTTATAATATAGAAATTATAGGATTAGCAAAAAGTATAAAAAGTGAATATATGGGAGTTTGGGGATTTTATCCCACAACCCTAGCATTATGGATAATATGCAAAGACATTGAGACCTGGGCTCCGTCGAGGATGTCGAGACACGGGATCCATCAAGGATGTCGAGCCCCGGGCTCCGACCTCCAGGCCCCACAAATATCCAGCTGCAGAGCCGAAAGAGGACAATGTGATTTTCCTGTTGTTTTATTATGTTGATTTTATTTATTATATTATATGTATTATGTTTTACTTTTGTTTTATTATGTTGATTTTTTTGATTATATGATATGTACACATGTTTGAAGATAAATTTGTAAGCCGCCCTGAGTCGCATGGCCGATGGGGCGTCATATAAATTCAAACATAAGAATAAGAATAAGAAGGAGAAGAAGGAGAAGGAGAAGAAAAAGAGGAAGAGGAAGAAGAGGAAAAGAAGAAGAATAAGAAGAAGAAGGTTAGAGTTTAATTCCTCAAAATATTATGCTTAAACTTTGTATCTAAACAAACCTGTACATTACACTGTTATACTTGCACACAGTCATATGGATTACTGGCCATGTGTTTTGAGTTTTCATGTTCTTAGTAGGGTTTGGAATAGCAGTAATATTAATAAAACAAATGAACATTCCTAAATAATTTTGCCTTCAGTTACACAAAGTATAAGCACAAAATTTTACTATGTTAGTATTTCAGTTAGGTCTTCCACAATGTGAAAATTCAGTAGGAGATTCAGAAATCTGAAACTTCATGTTTCTGCTGAAAATCAACAGCTATGATAGTTTATATAAACAGTCATGTATATATACATAATACATATATGTGCAGATACAAATGTAGGTGCATAGATATTTCAGATCAAAGTGTCTGAGTCAGATCTTTCCCCCAGAGCTCAGTGAATTACAGACATCTGGGGGCGGGGGAGTCAGAAGCCTGTGTTTGTCTTAGCTGGAATTTATCTCAATAAATGGTTAATCATGGAATAAAACTGTAAATACAAATGCTTAAAAATATGTGAAAACCTAAGTTGCAGGCAAATGCTTAAGTCAGAATTCAATCCAAAAGAAAGGAGTTTGGAAGTACAAAACAGCAACAAAAAGCTTAAAATATTAATTCATTTCTTACCATTGGCTTATCATAAAATGTCAGGACCATAAACCTAGGTATCATTTTACCTACAAAATTCAGAAGCTAAAATACCAAAGCTCATTCCTTTGAAAAAGCACATTGAAAAAACAGGGGATACTTAAATATCTAAATTATTGAAAGTAAAAATCCATCAAATAAGAAGTACATAATTAAAACTCCAGAATCCCCATGGTCTACTACATAGCTCAGGGATTCTCAACCTGTAGCCCATGGGCCAGATGCAGCCTGCGGCACCATTTCTTGTGCCTCCCCACCTCCACCACACCTGGAAGTACCATGTGGTGGGGGGAAGGCAAAATGGCTATCTGGCCCCCAAAGCTGTCTCAGGGAGCATGACCTGGCCCCTGACTTTAAAAGGTTGAGAACTCCTGATCTAGATAAATGACAAGGGAAGGATCTACAGTTTGAAAGTGAGTGATGTTTGATTGGTTGCTTTTGTTTTGTGGTGTGTTTGTGTTTTTTCCCCATCCCTCCAAATAAAATTCATTGAGTGCCATCAACCCTTCAGGGTTTTCAAGATACATGAGCTATTCTAAACATGGTTGGCTGTCATCTCTACACCTCAATGAATTTTATGCTAAACTTGGCATTTGAACTTAGTTTCTACCTTCCAAATCCTGTAGGTGTTTCCAAGAACATAGTGAGTGGAGCAGAACATGGTCCACATGAACTGAAGGCTGCCAGGTGCAATTAAATGAGACAATAGCTGCCAGTTATCCACTACTGGAAGTTACTTTGAATTGAGCAGCTGAACAATCCAAATAGTCTCAATTGCTGATCTACATGGATTCAGATTTTAGAGACACTATATACAGTATATATACCAATAATCTAGGATCAAGGATTTCTGGAGGCATAGGACAGGTGTCTGCTGTGCCTTAAACATAAGTGACTCTATTCTTATCAGGGTCACTGACCATGGCAGGAATCCTAATCTCTGATATCTTATTTCTGACAAGAGATACTCCTTTTTTAAAAAAGAAACAATTACAGATTCTTTCTAAACCTAAGACAATGTGAGGAATCAAAGCCTAATGGAATTGCACTATCTTTAATGAGTGAAAAGGGAGTTGGACTTTTTCTTTTAAAATTTTTATCTGCATTGGCTTTCATATGATGGACTGCAACCTTGTGTTGGGAGGAGGAGAGAGAGGGGATGGTGGGCTGAAGTGGAAGAGCATCAATGAGTCTCAAACCAGGAATTTTGTACTAGGCCAGGTATGAGGTAAAGTTGAGGAGTGCCTTCAGGGTTCCCCTCCTCTTTTAAGTTTTTCAGTGCTGCCAAATTTTGTGGTTTCAGTCAAATGGCAAAGCCTACTGAAGCTTCCCTGCCTGTCTCACCCCTAAGGCCCTTCCATCCTTCACTATCTTACTCATGCTGTGGCTTTCTTGATGATGTCCAGGGAAAGCATGAAAGAGAATTACACTGGGATGTATATGCAAGTTTTATTATTATTATTATTATTATTATTATTATTATTATTATTATTATTATTATTATTATTATTATTATTATTATTATTATTATTATTATTATTATTATTATTATTATTATTATTATTATTATTATTATTATTATTATTATTATTATTATTATTATTATTATTATTATTATTATCTATATACCTAAAACCAAGGTGTCACCGCATTTGGGACTGCAACGCCATGACACCTTGGCCCCACCCCACCCCAGAAACGCGCTCCCCACCTATCTGGGGCACTTTGCCGGGCTGGCACAGGGTACCGGCAGCATTTCTCGGGGTCCTTCACCCCAAAAACTGGCCTCAAAAGGGGGCCCCCAGCAGCATGTGATGGCCGTGGAGATGGCACTACGCATGTGTGCAACTTTGCGCAGGCACAGAAGCCTGCCCAAAGTTGCAGCCAACACCAATGCAAGGAACTCCGGGCAGGCTTCTGCACCTGTGCTGATTGTCACGCATGCATGTTGCCGCCTCCTGGGTTGGGAGCCTCCTCCAATGGCTTGAGTTGCTGCCAATTCGGCAGAAGGACGCACCACCGACCCCCGACCCTGCATCAGGTGGTGGCACGGATGGCCCCTTCCCTGCTTGACCACCCACCCTGTCTTGCCTCACTCTGGCAAGCGGCCCACTCGGCCTGACTCCCCCACCCTCCTGGGAGACACCTCGGGAAGCAAGGAGAACCTGTGGGAGGCCACCGCACCACCTTAAAAGGAACTGTGCAGGTGCCACCCACCTACCCCAGTGGAGCCTCCTGTCCACCTGAGGCACCCCTCGTGGGGCGTGGGGGTGCCAACCGGAGGGGGGAAAGGGTGGTCAGCTGAAACCACCCCCCTCCGGCATTCGTCTCTCCATGCACGTCCAGCAATGGGGGTAGCTGATGAAGCCGGACAGGCAGTTGCACCTTTCAGTGGGAGCCACAAGGGCAGAACTGGTTGTTTGGCATTGACAGCACTCACCCCGCCAAACAACCTGCACTGCCATTGCTCCCCCCACCGCAAGATGAAACCACCTGGCCGGCTTCGTCCGCTACCCCCATTGCTGGCCGTGCATGGAGAGACATGCTCCAGAGGGGGGCTTTTGGGCACCCCCCCCCACACTGGCACGTGGATGTTGCCAGGTAAGGTGGGCCCACCTTACCTGCAATTGGGGGGTTCTCCTTCCTCTACCTCCAGGGCTCCCTCTCAGGCCTCCCAAGCCCGGTCCGGGGCCTGCTCCACCGACTGGGATGCCCCAGGCTGCAGCAGCCTGGGAGTGGGTTGTGTGTAGGTTGAGTGTGTTGTGAGTGTGTATTGGGTGTGTGGGTGTATTGTGTGGGTGCGTCACAGTGTGTTGTGTCAGAGTGTGTTGTGTGGGTATGTTGCTCACCAAGACACACCCACACAATACACCACACACACACACTATACACACTCAGACACACAACCGACTAAGTCACCACAAGGACCTCGGGAGCCCGCCAGGGTCGCTCCTTACCCCGGGTTGGGTCCTTCTCTGGACAACGCTGGGTACCCCTGCTAGTTGTTATTGTCATACTCTGAAAAATAAAGACTAAAACTTAATTTCTTTTCAACTGCAATGCAATAATGCTTGAGGCACTGATTAAAAGGGGAAAGAAAAAGAGTATAGACTTACATGTGACAGTCCATATTGCTATTGTCAGTCAGGATGCTGTTATTAATAATCTGAGTAGCACCTATGTCCAGGCTAAAGCAATGATGTGATCCCATCACATATTAGTAAAGGTAAAGTTTTCCCTTGCTCAATAGCCAGTCATACCCGACTCTAGGGTTGAGTGCTCATCTCTGTTTCAAAGCCAAAGAGCCAGCACTGTCTGCATCTGCAGACATTTCTGTGGTCATAGGGCAGGCATGACTAGACACCTGGGTGCACGGAATGCTGTTTACCTTCCCACCGAAGTGGTCCCTATTTATCTACTTGCACTTTCTTGCTTTCAAACTGCTAGGTTGCCAGGAGCTGGGACAAAGACGGGAGCTCATTCCATCCTGCAGTACACGGGAATCGAACTGCTGACCTCCTGCCTTCCAGAATCAGCGTCTTAGCCACTTGAGTCACTGCAGTCTCACATATTAAAGCTAGTAATTAAAGAAGAATGATATCTTCTGCACAGTGGGTGATTGGAGAATCTGGAAAGGTCTGGAGCACATTCCTAAAGAAACATGGATAAATATGCATCTTGTGCCATTATTAATCTTTAGAAAATTCTTTTTAAAAACTGAATATCCTCTCAGGTATCTGTTCTTCTGTTGATCTTGGACTCCATTTTGATCTGCTGTCTTCCATTTTCCTTGGGTGAGCAAAGTTGTTTCTGTGTTCACTTAGCACAGAGATGGGACAAAGAATGGTCAAGGTGACCTGATGAGTTCTTGACACGCAAAGTGGTCCGGTGGCAACACTCAGACAGAGCACTTGGCACATTTAGGAAGGTATTATGCCTCAACTAAAAGGATTCCAGTCATTTTGCTATGCTACTGGAGCTGGATCCAACTGAGATCCACAGAAATCAGTGGGACTTTCACTAGTCACAACTGATATTCTGCTCTGAGTATGACTGGAAAAGAATGGGCTGATTCCAGTGATGGGACTAATTTTTTTTTACTACTTACTCTGTGGGAGTGGTATGGTGGGCATGGCCAGGGGGGAAGCCCTGCATTGCACCTGAATTAGGACTACTTTAATTCAAAACTTGGTTGGGTGGAGCCAACCAGAATTTCTGCTACCGGTTATGGTGAACTGGTGCAAACCTGCTGATGCCCACCGCTGGCTGATTCTATTTATTTATTTATTTATTTTTGGGGGGCAGGGGGGAACAGATTTATCCACTTCATGGTCTGCAACCATGAAAATAAAGTGTGTGTGAAGTTCTTAATATTTTCCCTGCCTCCCAGATGATTTTGGTATGTCCGGCGACAAATTGAGACAAAATCCCTGATATTCTGTGGGCTTTGTCTCTCCCCAAAGATTAAAATAGATCCTTTTCATTGGGGGGCAGTTAGTGGTAAGGACATTCACTTTGCTATATTTCCCAGAGTAATGTTCATTTACCAATCATAGCCTCCCACTCAAGCTTTCAATTGCTTTCAGTTTAATTGCTGAGGCAGCCAGGCACAGTCCCAAAGGATGGATGGTGAGTGTGTGTGTGCACACGTGCATGTGTGTGTGTGTGTGTGTGTGTGTGTGTGTGTGTGTGTGTGTGTGTGTGTGTGTGTGTGTGTGTGTGTGTGTGTGTGTGTGTGTGTGTGTGTGTGTGTGTTGTGAGGGCAAAAGACCACAAGCCTCTAAAAAAGGAGAGGGGGTTAGTGGTATTGTGATTCCCCAGTCAAATTAATGAACAGAGGATTGGGTGAAGAGGAAGAAAACTCCCCATCCTATTTGGACAGAAACCGCTTCATGAAGAGCAGATATAGTTGATGGATGCAACACGCACAACATTCAGGTATATACTGTGTTCTTCAGGAACAAAAGAAGGATGGCATAAATGCACCACATGACAGAAGGCTAATATGCAAATAAATGTGTACATCTAAAAATACATACATTGAAAAAATGGGCACAAACAATTTATTATGTGGGGAAACTGCATACAAATGTGGAATTAGGAAAAGTGGGCATCACAATTTGGACAAATTTCTATGCAGGGAAAAAAACCTCAAAATCTCACCACCCAGTAATAAATAATGGAAAGAAAATGTAGGTGGGATAGTGATGTATGTTTGCTTGCTTGCTCATCTTCTCGTAGACTCCAGCCCACAGGCCTGTTCTGCTACCAGATTGCTCAGTTGTGAAAACTCTAAGATCAATAACAGAAGAGGATTCTTTAGACCAGGAATTATCGACCTCCGGCCCATAGGCTGGATCCAGCCCATGGTGCCAAATAAGCCACCCCCAACCTCGCTCCAGCTGCCACACCACCACCACCACCACCAGCAGCAGCAGCAGCAAATTAGCTGTGGACTCATCTACAGTTGTTGTAAACACATTTACTACATCTGTAAATGAGTCTGTGGCCGTTGTAAATGCATTTACTACAGCCATAAATGAGTCCGCAGCCATAGTAAACACATTTATGGCAACCGCGGATGTTTTATGGCTGTGTTTATGGCGGGGGAACCACCAGCCCAGTCAGCTCAGCTGTCTGAGGGGGCATGGTCCTGCCCACAGCTAAAAGAGAGTGAGAACCTCTCCTGTAGACACATTTGTACCCAACTTAGAAAACTCCTCTATTGAGGTCTTTAAAAGGTTGATCCCAGGAATCTAGGTTTATTGGAGAATAACCCAGCCGCACCGCTCGCCATCTGAGCCACATATACACCCCGGTTCCCTCAAGGAGCCGGAGGGAAAGAGGAAGAGGAGGCTGCACCACCACCATCACCTGGGGCTGGCCTGCCCACGCCACTCACCACCCAAGTCACACACACACACACACACACACACACACACACACACACAGATGGTTCCCTCAAGGAGCCGGAAGGAAAGAGGAGGAAGAGGATAAGTAGCTAATTATTTCAATATAGAAACTGTAGTAACTCTGAAAGTACCCAATTTTTAGCGATTTGATGTAACTAACTTACAGTAGAGACTTTCTCATATAGAGACTTTATAAGAAACTGACTTACATAGTGACGAAATAGTTAACTAACAGTAGAAAAATTAACTAAATTTTAGCCTGATATTGTGTTCTAAACTGATATTGTGCTCTAAACTGTGATAATATGCATGATGTTACCTTGTTTTAAACTGTGATAATATGTATGATGGGGGGGGGGAATGGCGTAGAAACCAGCAAAGCATGCCAGGGAGTTTGCCAAGAGAACCCTATTGACCAAAGCAAAGGCAAAACAAAGGGACAAATCAGAGGAAACAGGAAGGATGCTCAGCACATTAGATGGACAGAAAGGGATGGGCAGGAAAGGAGGAGGAGAAATACAGTGTTGTAAGGAACAATATTGCATAGGGACATGAAATGTAAAATCAATGAACCAAGGAAAGCTGGAAGTAGTAAAAAAGGAAATGGAAAGAATAAGCAATGACATCTTGGGAATCAGTGAGCTAAAATGGACAGGTATGGGTGAATTCAGCTCTGGAAACCATCATATCTACTACTGTGGACAAGAAAACCTCAGAAGAAACAGAGTGGCCATAATTGTAAATAAAAGAGTGAGAAAAGCTGTAATGGGATACAATCTCAAAAATGATAGAATGATGTCAGTAAGACTACAAGGCAAACCATTTCACTGTAATCCAAATATATGCACCAACCACTAGTGCAGTAGACCAGTTCTATGAGGACCTACAACATCTTATAGAACAGACACCAAGAAACGACGTCCACATTATCTTAGGAGACTGGAATGCAAAAGTAGGAAATCAAAAAGTGGATGAAATAACAGGCAAGTTTGGTCTGGGAACACAAAACGAAGCAGGGCAAAGACTGATAGAGTTCTGCCAAGATAACACACTAGTCATAGCAAACAACCTTTTCCAGCAACACAAGAGGAGACTCTACACATGGACATCACCAGATGGCCAACATTGAAACCAAATTGACTACATACTCTGCAGCCAAAGATGGAGAACCTCCAAACAGTCAGCAAAAACAAGACCTGGAGCGGACTGTGGCTCAGATCACAATCTACTGATCGCAAAATTCAGTCTCATACCGAAGAAAATAGGGAAAACTAATAGGCTGGTTAGATATGATCTAGACAACATACCCAAGGAATACACGGTGGAGGTGAGGAACAGATTCAATGGTCTGGACCAGATAGCCAGAATACCAGAAGAATTATGGACAGAGATGAGAGACATTATGCAGGAGGCAGCAAGGAAAACTATACCAAAAGAAAAGAAGTGCAAGAAAGCAAAGTGGTTGTCAGATGAGGCTCTTAAAATAGCAGAGGAAAGAAGGAACGCAAAAGGCCAAGGAGAAAGGAAAAAGTACTCACTTAAATAAAGAATTTCAAAGGAAAGCAAGGAGAGATAAGGAAACCTACCTAAATGAACAGTGCAAAGAAATAGAGGGAAACAACACAAGAGGCAGGACTAGAGATCTCTTTTAAAAAATTGGGAAAGTCAAGGGAATGTTCAAAGCAAAAATGACCACGATAAAAGACAAAGATGGCAAGGACAAAGCGGATGCAGAAGAGATAAAGAAAAGATGGAAAGAGTACACAGAGGAACTTTACAAAAAAGACCTAAACACCCCGGATAATAACAATGAAGGGGAAATTGAACTTGAACCAGACATCCTAGAGAGTGAAGTCAGAAAGGCCCTAAAAAGCACGGCAAATAACAAAGCCAGTGGAGATGATGGTATCCCAGTTGAATTCTTCAAAGCCCTAAAAGATGATGGAATCAAGCTACTACATGCTACATGCCAGCAGATTTGGAAAATGAAACAGTGGCCACAGGATTGGAAAAGATCAGTATAAATCCCAATCCCAAAAGAGGGCAATGCCAAAGAATGTTCAAATTATTGAACAATTGCGCTCATCCCACAAGCTAGCAAAGTGATGCTCAAGATAATACAGGATAGACTGCAGCAGCATGTAGAAAGAGAACTACCAGAGGTGCAGGCTGGGTTCAGAAGAGGCAGGGGGACCACCGCATTGCCAACATACGTTGGATCATGGAGAAAACAAAGGAATACCAGAAACAAGCTTACTTTTGCTTCATTGACTACACCAAGGCCTTTGATTGTGTGGACCACAACAAAATGTGGCAAGTAAATAAAGAGATGGGAATACCGGAACACCTCATATGTCTCATGAGAAATCTGTACATGAGTCAAGAAGCAACAGTTAGGACAGAGTATGGAATGGTTTGGAATAGGAAAAGGAGTAAGACAAGGCTGCATTCTGTCACCCTGCTTATTCAACTTATACACAGAGCACTTGATGCGCAATGCAGGGATGAAGGAATCACAATATGGGATCAAAATTGCTGGGAGAAACATCAACAATTTGAGATATGCAGATGATACCACCCTAATGGCAGAAAGTGAGGAAGACCTAAAGAAGCTCCTGATTAGGTTGAAAGAAGAAAGTCCAATAGCTGGCCTGAGACTCAATATCAAGAAAACCAAGATAATAGCAACAGGCCCTATCAGTACCTGGAAAATAGATGGGGAAGAAGTAGAAGCAGTAACAGATTTTACTTTCTTGGGATCCAAGATCACTGCAGATGGAGATTGCAGCCATGAAATAAAAAGGCGACTGATTCTTGGGAGACAAGCTATGAAAAACCTGGGGAACATAGTGAAAAGTAGAGACATCTCATTGCAAACAAAGGTCCGCATAGTCAAAGTAATGGTATTTCTGGTGGTAATGTATGGTTGTGAGAGCTGGACCATTAGAAAGGCTGAGCAAAGAAAAATAGATGCCGGAGGACAGTTTTGAGAGTCCCCTGGACAGCGAGGAGAACAAATAGGTCAATATTAGAAGAGATTAGCCCTGAGTGCTCCTTAGAAGGACAAAATAACAAAGATGAAGCTGAAGTATTTTGGACATCAAATGAGAAGAGAGGATTCACTTGAGAAGGCCTTGATGCTGGGGAAGGTGGAGGGCAAAAGAAGAAGGGGACAGCCAAAGATAATTTTGAAAAGCGACATAATACTAGATTCGCTTCAGCTTTATAAAGTCTCTGTACGTCACATAATCGGATTGATTAATCTTAAATTTGGATTTATGATATACTGAATGAAGTGATTTATGTTGGATTACCAATTGACTCTGTACATTAAGTTATTGACATTCAAATTTTTGGCATTAAGGATATATCTTCAGTAAACAAATTTATAATACACCTTATCTTGTTATCATTGCCTCAAACGGTTTTTGCTCTGTTTCTGTATACTTACTGTTTGGTCAACTTCTCTCACATTGATTCTTTTGGCTGTGGACCTTCCAGTCATCAAGTTGAACATCTTAACTACTAAGCCACCACAGTCCCTTAGATTTTAAATTACTAAATAATAAAAGACGTAAAATGCCAAAGCAAACAGGAACCACTACAAAACATTTCCAATCCTATATTAGTATGTAGATCTTCTGCCATAATGGGGTGTGATTCAAGGGGAGAATTTATGTGCATCCCTTCACAGGTATTTTCCCCCAATAAAGGGATGATTCAGAAGCTCTGATAGAGATAGTAAACATTGTCCCACCACATGATTTCAGTGACAAGACCTCAGCACCTAACCAAAGCAACTGATTAATTCCCAGGGGCTACTTGTATTACTGGCTAGAGTAGATCTATTTTATAGTTTGGTTGGATGAGAGGGAAGGCTCAAGTGGATAACATGCTGGCTGGATGGCAGGAGGCTACAGTTCAATTCCCAAGTACTGCAGGATGGAAGGAGCTCCCGTCTTTGTCCCAGCTACACTGTTACATGTGCTCCAGTGTCTAATGCCTGCCACATGACCAGGGAAACGTCTGCAGAAGCAGACAGTGCTGGCTCTTCAGCTTTGAAACAGAGATGAGCACTGAACCCTAGAGTCGGATACAACTGGCTTTCGAGCAAGGGAAACCTTTACCTTTATGTGGCAGGCATGAAACATGGCCAAATTTTGCCATGCCCACAGATTTGGCCACACCCATAGAGGGGTGTGGCCAAAATGTGTGTGCGTGTGGGGCCAATAGGATTGCTCAGTCTGGGGCTGAGAAATCTCTGATGGCAGCCCTGTGCAGGACAGTCTGATCGCCATGAGGATTGCCTATATTTAGATTTGGATACAGAAGAAGAAGTGGATGCAGCTCAAGGATAAGCTGCCAGTCCATAGTTGGGTGAACGCCTAAAGACACTTGTACAGAAACATTTTTGCATGATGTGGAATAAGTAGATATGAAGATCTATTTTTCACTCTTTCATAGAGTTGAATCTGAATGGTGGGAGTTTCAGATGTAAGGAGACACATCTCAAAACAGCATACAGGTGAAACTCGGAAAATTAGAATATCGTGCAAATGTTCATTCAGTTCAGTAATGCAACTTAAAAGGTGAAACAAATATATGAGATAGACTCATTACATGCAAAGCAAGATAGTTCAAGCCTTACTTTGTTATAATAATGATGCTTATGGCTTACAGCTTAGGGAAGCGCAGCGGCAAGACTATGGCCGTCGCGTTCTTTGCTGGCCCTGCCCCCATAGAGCTGGGCACTTGAGCCGGGTGAGGGGTGGAGCTGAGCTACCCTTTAAAGGGGGCCGGCTCCACATAGCCTCGCCGGCAGTTCGTGCAGATCGGCTGGGCGAAGTGCGCATTTGGCTTCGCCCAGCCGATCTGTACTTGTTCGAGCAGCTAGCTCACCCTTCGTGGTGCCGCTTGGGATGTCAGCTGTGGCGGTTGGCCATGGCTTTGCTGCGGGGCTTGGCCCCGGCTTCTCCATCCTGGCCTCACCTCCCGGAGCTTCTTTCAGGCCTTGGGCCTCACTGCGGCCCTTCTCTACCCGCAAGAGGGGCCTGAGGGGCTTCCATGTGGGCCCCTCACAACCACGAGGCTGGGCCTCCCGGTTCACCGGCGGGGCCTACTACGGGCCCATGCCTGCTTTCGGCCAGGCCCACCCTTCTGGCCTGGGTTGCATCATGGCCCTCCCCCCCCCCCTGGGTGGCAGGCCAACCAGGGGGGGACTGGCTCCAACACCTGGGGCCTTGGTCACCGGTGTCACCACACTTGTGCCGGCTACGGGCCTGCACGCAGTGCTGGCTACGCATCAGGGAGCGAGCCAACTGGCCTCCCGACTGGCTGGGACTGCGCCTCCCCCCCCTGCCGCTGTGAGTGCATCTGGTGAGTATGGTTGTCAATTAAGTTCACAGCACACAGGTTTTTGGCCCTCAGCCCCCTGCGGCCTGGTGGCCCTGGCTCAGCCAGGCAGCCCTGATATCGGCCGATGTTTCCGGCCCCTGCATGTTGCCCATGGCAGACGCCTTATCCCCCCTGTTTCTCCCGGCACAGCACTTGTGGGGCCTTATGTTCCATACCTTTTCGGCCATGGTCCTCCCCCCCCCCCGGGTTAATATGGCCACCCACTCCATTAGCTTCCAGCCTATTCAATTTACGCCACAGTATCCACTAGAGCTCCCTCGTGTCTTGCTATACCTATTATTCAGGGCTTGGACATCCATTGTGGTGCGCAGGTGGATTGCACGGGCCAACTGTGTTGCTCGCGTGGATAATTTTGTATGTGGCCTGCCCCAACCTCAGATGCCTTGGGAATGGGTTCTACCAGTTCCTGGGGTTGCACTACATAATACCGTACTGTCTTGCCCTGGTCACCACCACCATTGTGGTCATGGAAAGCACAATTTGGCTTCAATCCGGGTTGGAAGGAAAGTGTCCAGCTGGTTTGAGGCCCGACGAGTGGCCAATAAACTATGGCTGTCTCTTTCGGTCTCCACCCTTTGTACCCACATGGGCGGGAGGAGTCTGTGGGCGGGTATTATTTGTCATCAATAATGCAGGTTCTGATTTCGACAGGTACTTTGCTTAAAGGTAGCATAGAATAATTTACAATGGGGCCTACATTGTCTGCACACGGCGCAACTGGGTTATCTCGCCATGGGCGGGGTCAGACTGATAACGTATGCCAATACTGTTGCGACTTAAAGCGATGGCTCTGGTCCCTGCACCCTTCTAGAATAATTTTGTGAAGAATGCACCAATGGTCCTTACCTCACTTGCGTACACGCACAGTAAACTTGAGTGGCAACTTGCAGC
Source organism: Bradypodion pumilum (assembly GCA_035047305.1). Lineage (NCBI taxonomy): Eukaryota > Metazoa > Chordata > Lepidosauria > Squamata > Chamaeleonidae > Bradypodion > Bradypodion pumilum. Next base: position 265,205,569 of record JAWDJD010000001.1, on the reverse strand, counting down.
AGGCACATACGTCTGTGTAAGGGGAATATATATACCGGGAAAGGCGAATGGGGACACTGGGGACTTACTGTGAAGTTTTGTAATATCAGACTTTGTATTGCTCCGATTCAATTGGCTGGCCAGTATTAATTTGATATGGCCATGACTTCTGGCTGTCCTTCACCTGCCCAGCCCTAAATGCTTAGTTCCTTCCTCAACCAGGCATTGGTTTTTCTGACCCGGGGCACGTAACGTGGCCATTATCTGTGTAATTGTTTCCAGGAAGGGCATGGCCATGATACACGTTAACAACCTCTGGTCACTTTTTGGAGCATCTGCCGGACTGGGCATACCAGTTGCTCTCAAACAACTGAGGGCCCAGCCATGATGCTAAGGATTTCCTGGATGGCATTTGACATTGTGGCTCAGACACCCTGGTTCAACTAGGGATACGGTGGTCCGAACTTGGACAGGTGCTTGCCCTTGCCACTGAAGCTTAGGTTTAACCCCATCCTCATGGTGCCTTGTTGATGTTTCAACTTTGCTAGTGGGGCAATTATGCTTGGCTGGGCTTTCACTGGGTTCCTGTACAATTCTTTGGCGGGTTTAGTGGGGTGCATCACAGAGTCTGCTCACGTATGGTACTAGGGCCAATCTGAGGGTATGGACTGCATTTCCGGCCAGCTTCAAGGGGATTGCTGATTGGTGCCTTGGAATCTCCATCACAACTATATGTCAAGTTCAACATGTGCTGGTACCTTCGGGGTACGGATATTAATTCAATGGCCAATGGTGCTTTGGCAGTGGCCCAATGCATTCCAGGGCACCAAATTTCTTAGGGGCTTTACTTTTCCTTAGACATTTCGTGTACACTGCTACTCACCATTGCCTTATTATGGCTGGCCGCTTTCTGGCCATCTGTTGCCAATACTGCTCCTGATTTCTCCTGCCTGCGGATGGCCTGGGTTCGGGCTTTCTGCCGTAATGTGCCTCCTGCCTAATTATGGCCTGTACCAGTTGACCATGTATTCTGTGGGGCTTGGGGGGGTGGTTTGGGCTCCTTATAGACCCTCCCTCTCCCTGCAGTGAATGGTATCCATGACGCTCTTCGATCATGCCCAGGGCTTGGTCAGCTTTTGTTCTGAACGGTTCCTGGCAGTCCCCCCCATCCCCTTTTTGCAGAGTGGGGAGTTGCTCTCCCACGGACCGACAGATCACTTAGGCGAGGGGCGGAGCCAAGCTACCCTTTAAAGGGGGCCGGCTCCGCACAGCCTTGCTGACATTTTGCGCAGATCGGCTGGGCAAAGCGCGCGTTTGCCCACCACCCCCTCCCTAAGTGACAGTGTGGCATGCTCATGGTCGCTTCGGGGCCGGATGGGAATTTTTGCTTGAACCTGCATTGGCCCTTGGTTCTTGTTGTTTTCGCCCATCCCACACTGTTGCTTATGGTTGAGCTACGGGGTGATATGTTCTATGCTTATTATAGGTCACTTCAGCGGATGGCACTGGTAAGGAGAAAGGAGATTACCCCTAGGAATCCGGCAGGGACACAGTTGATTGGCCACCAGAAGGACAAGGTACAGTGAAACTTGGGCTGGCCAATCAAAGGTGGACCAGGAACAAGATGATGCTATGATCTATGCAGCCTGCAACACCTTGAAATTTACCAGATATACGTCAGATGCTGGAGTCAACAAGTAGCATCTGATCAGGGTAAATAATTTGTTTCATCGGTAAACAATTGGATACAATGTGGCCAAATACGATTGGCAAACAAATGGATACAATCTTGCCAAATATGATTGACAAAACAAGTGGATACAATGTTGCCAAATGTGATTGGCAATTAGGTTTACTCTTTACCAGCGCCATTGCGACCCGTTTGCCTCAACATAGTTTGTGAGTTAATAAAGTGGCCCAATTTAAATCCATCACAAGTGTCCGTCTTGTTATTAGGGAATGGGTCCAGCAAAGTGTTTTTATATGTTTTTAGAACTTGTTGTAATGCTGCCCTGAGTCAGGTTCTACCTGAGTGGGTGGCATATAAAAGTACGACTATTAAATTAAATTAAAATTAAAAAAATTAAAACCCTAACTCCACAATCTCATGTACCTCATAATCATCATATAATGTCATGTACGCTGTATGCCATGATCATCACAATTATAACGAATTAAGGCATGGCATCTCTCGCTTTGCATGTAGTGAGTCTATCTCATATATTTGTTTCACCTTTGTATTAAGTGAAATGAATGAACATTTGCACGATATTCTAATTTTCCGAGTTTCACCTGTACATCTAAACTGTGGAATTCATTGCAACAGGAGATAGTGATGGCTGCCGATGTGGCTAGTTTCAAAAGAGATTGGATAAATTCATAGGGGTTTGGGCCATAAATGGATATAAGATGGAGTAATGCCCCCGAGGATGCCTCAAAAGTCTTTAACTAGAAATAGAGCCCTCTCGGTGGCGACACCAACACTGTGGAACACTCTACCAGTAGAGCTGCACCAGGCCCCATCACTGGCTATCTTTAAAAAGCAATTAAAAACACTCTTTTTCAAGGAGGCTTCCCAGGGTGTCAGTCAGGTTGAGTTTCTATTCCCTCATATGTCAATTATTTTATTTTATTTTAGTTCAGTTTGTGACATATTTGTCAGTTTGTTTGATCTACTCTGTGTTGTTGTTATTAGTTATGTTTGTTCACACCCCAGAGTGGGATACCACCCAAATGGGTGGTATAGAAATATAATAAAAATAGATAAATAAATATCTATCCCCTCCAGTATCAACAGGCAAGACTACCTTTGTGTATTAGTTACTGAGAAACATGAAATTGAGGGTGCAGTTGTGCTCATCCTCTACTATAGTAGGTTACTAGTTGACGACAATGTGACTGCCAACAGAACACTGGACTAGTATTTCTCTCTCTCTCTCTCTGTTGAACTATTATTTGATTTGATTTGATTTATTTGATTTGTATGCCGCCCACTCAGCATACACCAATTTAGGATGGCTCATAAGAATCACAAGATAAATCAACAATATACAAAATAAATACACAATAATACAATATACAAAATTCAATCTACAAAAAACACATTATAATATACAACAGCATAGTACAAAACTATAATATAATGATAGAGTCACAACCACATAGATATTAGACAAAGCACAGTTTAATTGATGGCAGTATGAATTAAATGTTAATCTTACAGTAGAACCCTGCATAACAAAAAAACTCCGTTCCATGGAGCTCTTCACTATGAGGTTTTCTTCATTATGCAGTTCCCTATGGGAGATATCCCGCATAACGGGGGAAAATGTTCATTAGCTGGGGTTCCCATTGAGTGGGTATACCCCAGTTACCAAAAACCCCACATAATGAAAAAAAAATTTCGTTATGTGGGGTATCACCCTTGCATAATGAAGCTTTGTTATGCTTTTTTTTTTTGCTATGCAATGCACTCATTATGCGAGGTCCCACTGTACTTCTTACTTACTTACTTACTTGCTTACTTGCTTACTTGCTTACTTGCTTACTTGCTTACTTACTTACTTACTTACTTACTTACTATGCTCTGGTGTTTCTGTTTTTGTTTTAGCCCCATAATTTTTATTTTATTCTTGAGAGCCAATGCTAATTTAGATGTGGAATGATCTAGCATGATCAGTTTTAGTGAAGAGGAAAACATAGTTTGAGTGCATGTAAGATTTCACTCTCTGGAATAAACAGTCATTGCAAGGAATTGCATTTTATTGAGATTGATTTATGTAATTAAATGTTAAAATCCCAAGAATTTCAATAGGTGACATTGAGGCATATGTCAGAAATCAGACTTATTTTGCATCAGCAATTTTCTTTTAAAAATTGTATATTTGTACAGCTCAGTGGTTTGGGTATCTGGCTGTGGAGCCAGAGGCTTGGAATTTGATTCCTTACTTTGCCTCCTTGGAGAAGAGGTAGCCAGTGTGGCCATGGGCAAGCCATTCAGTCCTCATAAGAAAGGAGGAGTAAACCACTTCTGTGTATTCTCTAGCTAAAAAAAACCTGAAAACTCTGAAAAAATTGACAACACACAATTATTGTATTTTAAAGTCAAATTTGCTCTTGGTGAGTTATTATCATAAGAGACAAAAAAATCCTATCCTTTCCATCTATAATAGCTGGGACAGTCTGGCCGGACATCCTGCTATGGTAATGGAGTAGACTGTACAGCCAGCAATGCAATGCTGAGTGTTGTGTGGTGTTAAATAACCTGATTCCCTAAAGGGGCCAATGGCTACAGGTGGATGAGCCCCTTTAGGTGGGGTGCTGGTCCCCTCAGTGGAGGAAATGCCACTGGAAACCATATTGGGCCCAACGGCAAAATGAGTGGAGGAGGAACTCTGATTTCCAACAGTCATGGAGGCAGAAGAGGCCATGCCAGATGGACTGGCTGTGAAGGCGCACCTTGTCCATATCCTCAAGGCTGCAGCGGTCCATTACAGTCCTGGTGTTTAATCCTGCATGTCTCATTTCATATGTGCTGCAGGAGATGGCTCCATGATCATAGCATGTACAGTAATACAAAGTCTGCTTCATACAACATCGGATTCATACAACATCACCTAATTCCTTGGAAAAAGTTGCCTCATACAAAGTCGGTGGACTTTGTATGAGGCATTGGGGTTTTCCCAGGTTGCATTGTGCCTGCGCAGTATAAAAGGCAGGACACATGTGTGCATTGCTCTTGTGGGTTTTGCATGAGGCGAAGAGTGTTTAGAAGTGGTTTTGAGTGCGATTTTGGATTTTGTTAAATTTTTTCATCAGAATTTTTAGAAGCATTCCTGGGATTTTTGCAGCATTCTTCAGGTTCTTGGACTATCAGGGTTCTTTGACATGTTTTTGTAATGTATTTAGCCTTTAGACAATGCTTTCTTAAAGTTCTGTCAGTTTCCTGTCTGTTTCCTTGACTTTGACTGAAGTCTGTGCTGTTACAGTACAATGTATCTCTATGGAAACGACGTTGTATGAGGCATCGCAGCAAGGATTTGGACGTTGTATGAGGCATTGCGGCTAGGATTTTGCATGCCTCATACAAAGTCCAAATCCGTATAAAGTCCAAACTTGTGAAACCAAGTTTGGACGTTGTATGAGGTATCACTGTATGTCACTTGATTGCAAGCTGAGATCCACCTTAAACAAATTCACACCAATAGTATTTTTCCTGTTTCAGGAAAAAATGCGTTCTCAGATACAAATTGCAGGCGATGATGATAATAACGGTAATATTTATTAACCAAATTCTTAAGTTTCTCACAGTTCATATTAACTATCTATCAGTCTAATCAACTTTTTCTTTTAATGGTCTAAAACATCAGATAGAGATGTAACAATGTTTGGCAACACTGAAGAAGTGTTGATTTGTTATAACAATACATTGCTTTTGCTGTTAATAGTTATGCTTTTAATATTTATTGACCAGCTAAAAACATAGTGTTGTAATTAAAAGATTAATATCCCTGGCCTTAACTAAGCATTTCAGATAAACAAGTGTTCAGATTATCACAATTTTAGAATATTTATCAAACAAAGCATCTACTTATATTTTACTCATACCTTTGAAAAGCATAAATAAATCTGCCTTATGTTGCTTAGTCAAAGTATAACTGTTGTATATTGCTCTCTCGTTTAATTGTTTATTTTCCCTGTAATAACAGTAGTACAGACTCCACTGTAGAAATAGCAACAGTAATACAGCTCTTGTAACTCTGAAAAGAGAATTATGTGGAAACGGGCTTTTTAAAAATAGTACATTTCTGTTTCTTGTTTAACATGTGGTCCCTCTAGTGGCTGTTCAGCAGCAATACGGGCAGAAAAGGGAAAACCCTACAAGACATAATTTCAGTTAAAACCAACAATTGGTTATTAAAATTTATTTTCCAAAGTCCACTGAAGTGGATGATCGGGAAGTACGGACACAATATTTTTCAAGAACGAAAACCGTCATTCACAATAATAACTGTATAATAAAAGCATGGTCAATGTTCAAACAGATATATAGTGTTTTTAAAGTACGATCTTTTGTTTGCTAACTTTGTCTTTGAACATATTTTGTACAAGAGATTTCGAGAGGGAACTTCACACACACACCATATTATTAACACTTTATGTGTTTAAAATTCACCTCTGTCTTCTCTCTGGACTCTGTCCTTTCCCCTAATCTACAATATGGGTCTTGAAATTTGTGTGCTTCCCCAACTTTTCCTCTTGTTTTTTTTCCTTACAAGCCATATATAAATAATTTGAGTCTGATCCGTGTGTGTATGGGTATGTGCATGTGTGTACCCATGCATACATGTGTATGTGCTATTTGTTGTCCCTCACTTACCATTCCCAGACTGTCTCCAAAATGTGCCATTAATTCCCCTCCCGCCTTTTCAGTTTAATTGTGGAGGAAAGGAAGAAAGACAAACTAGCCCCAAAATGACCATTAAATCTTTTAGCATTTCTGCCCTGAACCCCCAGAAGAAGTTTTTCTGCTGGTGAAGACAGCTTGTTCTACAGGGATCTCTGTCAGCTTTCCTTTTATGCATTTAATGCTGTTCCCTAGCGATAGCCTAAGGGTGCTTTTGCTAAACAATTAATGTGAGGCTTCTCATGGGAGTCTAATGGGTATTTAGCAATAAATTCACTTCCAGCAAATTGTATAATGTGATATTTTGACAACAGATATTGTGAGGTTCCTGAAGGGTGAAAGGTGTTATTCTGGTTGAATCATCATCCTCATCCTCCTCATCATCTTTCCAGCTCCCTTTCTTGGCACGCTACTATGGGATGGGTTACAAGTAGGGCCAGGAATGGTAGATAATTTATCACCGCACTTTTAAGTGCTGTAAGGCAGTGTGTTCTGTAATTTCTGTCTCGTTGTGCAACACTGCTCACCTTCCTTAACACAATGTACAAGTCGTAATCTATTAGAGAAAATAAAATTTACTGTGACACTTGATATGGAAGCCACCAGTACTGAAGGCTGTACTACTGCTACTGATATTTGTATTATGTTAATAAAAAATGATATTAACATGTGAAACTATTGCCAGTCAAGCAGAGAGAAACAGCTGAATGTGAAAGTAAAACCAAAATGGAAAATGGAAAATGGAACAGTGAACCAAAATGATCATTTTTGAAAATGTAGCCATATCTTTTGTTTTTCTTTTCAATTGTGTTTTATGGTCTTTACAAACTGGTGTGTGCTCATTTTCATCATTACCACAGTCATATTGTTCAATTGTTTTGTGGCTCTTATCAACATTATTCCAGCTGACTCTGAGGTTTTCAGTAAGGAAACTCTATGTGATTTAGAATCTGTTGTTCATTTTATTATTTTAATGGAAACTTCAACAGCTTGTAAAAATAAAATTAAGAATGAATCCTAAATAATTGCATAGAACTGTGACAAATAGGTAGCTGTGTTCCACAAACAATGCACCATTTCTATTTTAGTGCCATTTATAGTCTCTTCAGCTCTGTTTGTAGAGAAATAAGCTATTCTGATTTCAGTAAGAGTTACTTCCACGCAAGTATGCTCAAATGTGCAGTCTTCATCTGTCTACCTGCAATTCCTTTTTGTGCATTTGTGGTAACTTCTGTGTTCCCACATCTTTTTAAAAAAATAATACTATTGTACAAATGAATATTGGGAAATAATGCAGTAGATGTGGTGTAATCATGTAAGTTACAGTTTGGCAAAGATTCTGCTATGATACTTCTATTTCATCTTTGGAGTCTTCAAAAGTAAATATGTTAAAGTGATGTAATACCAGATGAAATACCTTCCGCCCACAAGAAACATCAGCAAAAATAATGGAAATGTGTTTATATGCATTTCTCTATGCTGACTTTGGACCCTTTGCCTGGACACTCAACTACGCCTCTGGATCATCCATCTGTCTCAGTTCTCCAACAACCGGCTTCTGAACTCAGCTCTTCTGACCATCGTATCTGCCTCATCCTTTGGACTCTAGTAAGACTCTGCCTCTTGTTCCTACTCCTTGTGTACTGGCTGCTAGCCAGCCTGCTCTACCATGCAGGGAAGGGCATTACACTTTCTCAAAACTCTAAGCCAGCTTGCAAAATTGTTTAAAATGATAAAACTAAAAACTACAATAAAATTAAGTATTAAAATTCTGTTTAAGAACATTATCATAGGAAAGAGCTACTGACTTCAAACATTTTAAAACACACCAGAAGAAAGTGATAAGTAGAGCATCCACCAATAAAGATCCACTTCCACAACCATCTGTCCAGTTACCAAAAATCTATCTTAAGTGTCTAAGTGTTGGCCAAAGGACAACAGAAGAGCGGTCTAGCCTGGCCTCCCAAGGAAGGAGTTCTACAGCTTGGAAAGGCCCAATGAAAAGGGTCTTCCTCATATCCTCAGTCGGCCTGCCTTGTGAGGGTGGAGGAATATGAAGCAACCCTATTCAGGAAATTTGTAGTCTAAGGAGATGTATTCCACCAGATGGTCTAGACCTAATCCAAAACCCAAGACTTAATAGGCCATAACTAGCATTTTAAACTGGATCTTGAAATGGACTGATAGCCAGTGGTATATTGTAATAGAATAGTCTTTCTTGTAACTGAACCAAGTGAGATTCTGAACACCTTTCAAGGCAGACTGATATAGACCATGCAACTATAATCTAAATGAGATGTGACTATGGCATGTGTCACTACAACCAGGTCAGACAGCTTAAAAATATACTGAACGTGTTTAAGGAGAGTTGGAGCATACCTATATGATCACCAAGTACAGTAGAAATGAAATCTCTTAAAAGACCTCCTGAGTTGTATAGCTATGTATACCTACAAGTGCTACTTAAGCTGAAGGCAATGGATGTGGCCAATAAATGTAATCCTATTGCCACCTTATGCATTGTGAATATGTGAGTAGAAAGTCTGGAAAGGACTGAATTCTTGTAAAAAGGTAACCTCAGAGTTTAAATAGATATACAAAAAAATAATTGTCCAAGATATAATGAAGAAACAAACAAACTAGAAATATATTTCTGCTTTGCAGAACTTGGAAAAACCAATTTCAGCTGATGAGTTTCTTGTAATGAATTCCTTTTCTACCCCCAGCACAAAACAAGGAGACGGACACCAATTGATGTGATTAAAGGCTTGGGCCACATTTATTGAATGTTATTAATTAAGTGAGGGTGGTAGGGTGGGAAGTGAGTAACCTGACATGAGGGACAGGGGTATATCTTCCCTTTCCTGTGCCGGATGGGTGAAACTTGTCCCCTGCTGGTTAATGCATGGGCAGGTAACAAGTGAGCCAGCCTACCAGGGTGGGCACGGCCACAGCCATTTCCACTTCCCCTAAAAGAGTGGATCTTCGTGGTACCGCATGCCAGCCACATGACGTTAGCCACCTCCCGGCTGATTCACAGGAATGCAGCACAGGCTGACTTCACTCCACCAAAGACACCCTGTAGGAATCTCCACTAGTACACTCACCCCACACTACCTGCCACCAGAGAGGGTCAGCCCTGCTTGGCCCCTTCCCCCTTCCCCCAGGGCCAGAAGCACCCACCTTGGAGTCCATTAAGGACAGATGAAATCCCCATGTATAGATCATGCAGCAGAATGTCAGCCCCTGTAATGGATAGATGAACCCAGTCATCTCTAAACAGGTAAGTAAACCTTTGATGGATCTCAGTGTGTTTGATGGCAGCACCACTGTGTGCCACAATCCAAGCCTTCATTTCCCGGTTAATTGCCTTACATGCTCTGTCCAGCGGTTTGGTTTCTGCAGGCAAACAAAGAGGTCAGATTGTGTACCACATGGTTGTTTTGTGGACAAGGCTATACACACCCCTATACATGCATGACGAGTCATATCAGCCCACCCCGAGAGGCTCCTTTTTGTGATGGGAGTGGAAAGACACCTGTCCCAGCCAGAGGTTCCCGGGGGGGGGGGTCCACTTTGAAACAACTAATATCATAATGAATAACTTTGCTCCTTTTTGAAATGTTTGTGATATAACTTTAATTGTTTTCATTACTTCTATATCTACTAGTAGCAAGATATTCTCAGGTGTGATTTTAACTTGTAACATCTGGGGGGACTAATTTCTGTTAATTTGAAAATTAACAGAAAAGTTAAGAATTTTCATTATATTTTAATAAGCAAGGAACCTAATTTGTGGAATGTGTAATTGTGATGGCAGGCCTCTACTTTTCAGTAACTTTGGAACCATAACTGCAACTAACTCACTCACTTACTTACTCTAGTGTTTCTGTTTTATCCCCATATTTTTTGTTTTATTCTTGAGAGCCAATGCAAATTCAGATGTGGAATGATCTAGCCTGCGTACTTTTTTTTAAAAAAAGTCTGGTCAGTTTTACTGTGGGAAAATACATAACTTGAGTGTGTGTAAGATTTCACACACTTAAATAAACAGTAATTGCAAGGAGTCACTCTTTTAAAATGAAATTGTATTTTATTCTTTTCAGTAAAATCGATCTATGTAATTAAGCACATTAAAATCTAATGAATTTCAATAGAAGACATTGAGGCATCTGTCAGAATTCAGAGAGCTGACATTGCTTAACTTTAACTTACTTTGTGTCCATTCTTTTTTTTTAAAAAAAGTATCCTTTGTCTCACACACACTTTTTTTGTTGCATGTCCTTAGCATCATTTCTATTATACTAGAATTTTTTGTCACTTTGGTGAGGATTTGCCCCAGAGAGTGATATCTATGTCTTAGCTATATCAGTAGGTTTTCTATAAATGCAGGTATAAATATAGACATATAAACACAGCATTTATTCTAATATAAGCAGTTTGAAGCATTACGAAGCAACTTTAAGTGGCACATCTGCTATCATTATTGCCAGTTAAAACAGAAGAGTGCTTTTCAGAAAGAATGTTACATGTTATGTCAGGGCAATAAGCATAACAGCTGTGAGGCACTGTGAGATAATGTTCTGCAGAGATTTTAATGTGCTTAATAATTAAGGGCAGGTGATTGAAATGCAACACCTGTGAAAGTCTAAAGCAGTGATGGCGAACCTTGGCATTCCAGCTTTTCGTGGACTTCAATTCCCAGAAGCCCAAGTCAGCACTCCTGCTGATCAGGGCTTCTGGGAATTGATGTTCAAGAACAGCTGGAGTGCCAAGGTTCATCACCACTGGTCTAAAGTACAACCAGCCCTCAAACGACACTCTACCACTATTTTGACTTAAAGGGCATCTCATCCTATTGACTCCAAGGATGGCCCTTTTGCACACAATGTAGAAGAAGGGCGCACAATGTAGAAGAAGGTTTGCCAGTTGCCACTTTCCTGATGAATGCGTGTTTATCATACAGAAATCTGCCATGTTCACGTTTCACATACGTATATACTTATACAATCACAGATGCACTTTTTTTAAAAAAAAATGCACTTGTTGAAGAGATCTGAAATTGTTTGTGTATAGCTTGAGGCTCACCACCACAACTATAAATGCATATGCAAGAGACATACATCTGGTGAACCCTGGTAAGATGCTCAACTTTAATGGGTGTGTAACTGAAATTCACAAGTATAGGTGTTTTATTTCAAGTGCCGCCACCCCCAACACACATTGCAGGCGCACCCACCCAAATAAAGACTCAGACACCGGTATTGGATTAAAAGCATTGGGCCACTTTTATTGAATAATGCCCTAGTCCGAATTATCACTTTCAATTGGTGTATCATCCAATTGTAATTCTTTGAGGCAAGCAGGCCGCAGTAGCACTGGTAAGGTTCCACCCAAAATGCCAATGGCTATTGGCTACATGTATCAATTTGTATCAATTTGTTTGTTGACACAAACAAATTGTGACTGAAATCCATATACTATCTACTGACACCACCCTATGATGTGTATCCGTCAAAATATCAAGGTGATGCAGGTTGTGAAGCTCCTAGCATCACCCCTTTCATGGTGTAGGAGTCCGATTCATGTAAAGATCTCTAATCAGCCTCATTAGCAACAGTTTATAGCCCCAAATAAACACAGGAAGAGTTAAAAGCTAACGAAGTCCAGCTTCATTAGGCAAGTGTGAGGAAGAAACAGAGATAGAGAAATAGAGGGGAAACATACACGCGACTGCAGTATTGGCTGAACAAAGGAATCATAATGGCTTCTCTTTATTCCAACAGAGTATATCAGAAACAAAACTTAAGGCACATACAGCCAATCAGAAAGCCAGAACCAAATAAGGAGAAACAAGGAGAAATCTTCTCACTATTCTACGCATGCCCAAAATCCAGCGTTGTCTCTCATGCAGACAAAGATGCCTTTGTTTACAAAATGTGAAGGCGACAGGAGACAGAAACCAGATGCCTTCCCACATCATGGTTCGCCCTTGACTGGCCAATCCTGTTTCCCCTGTACCTATCTATGTGTTGGCCAGTCAATTGCGAACCTGCCGGATACCTATGGGTCATAAATCTTTACCTTACCAGTGCTACCCGCCACACAGGGAAGTGTCCATGATGACTCACCACCCCACCATCCCAGACCCACAGCTCGGTCGCCAGGCCCACTTGCATGTCCTCCAGAAAGAGGTTCATACCTCTGGCCGACAGGTGGACCCCATCTCCTGCATACAGGCTAAAATCCTGCAACCCTATCCCCTGGTGTCGAATGGCTGTCCCCAAGCCATTCTCAACAAGAAACCGGGCAACAGCCCTGTTCACTGACCGCCGGGCATAGTCCAAACCACGGAGCTCCACGCCTCCTCTATGACAGTGTCTCGGCATGATGTCAGACCATAGCAACCATATGTACGGCCATAAATGATGTAGAAACGCCAGGTCACTGCACACCGACATTTTTAAGGAAAGGCCAGTGATCTATGCGAGATCATTGCCACCGAGGTGCAGAATCAAAACATCAGGCGGTCCAGCATCCCTGATGGACATCAGGAATGGCAACAGTTCCCACCATCTCATGCCACGCATACTATACCACCACATACGTGCGGATGCACGCAGCCCGAGATGGGGTCCCCACTCCATCGATGCAGCATACTGTGCCACCCAGTGCACATAACTGTGGCCCACCAGCCACACTGCCACCGGTGTGCGTAGACACACAGGGTCTGTAGAAGAAGGAGAAGGAATTAAGGACATAACAAGGTACTCATACAGTGAGGGGACGTACATATAAGGAAAAACGCGCGGACGCCCGCCTGCCCATCTGACATATATCAGCCTCAGAGTACCCAAACACAGCCACAGTTGATGCGGCGCATATCCTGAAAGAATGGGTGCCATAACGAGCCCCAGGGAGGCCCACACTGTGAAGTGCCGTACCGGTCACCCTCCAGAACTGAAATTTGGTAATGGGACACCCATCCTGGTGGCAGAACAATGGGCCAGGGCACATACCACGCACTGCCAAAATTGCATGTAGGGCACCAACTGGACAGATGTCAGCAAATGTACATCGTAGCAGTCTAACACCACTGCCTACTCCATGCTGATCGGCCTTCGAGGAACAAATCCTCAACTGAGCCCACTCCTGGTTGATAGACACATCTTCGAGTTCCAGTGCCCTACGAGACATGTCCCCCTTTGACAATGGGACCAGCTCGCTGATTCTCAGAGCTCCAAAGAAAAACTACGGTGGTTGCTGCATGAAAAAGAGACTCCTCATACCTATCGTAACACAGTCTATGCCAACCTCATGCAAGGTGGGTCAGAATACCTGGTGAAACAGGGTGACGTGTGTCCGGGCAGCAGCCACATTCACGTGTCCACCCTTCCAATATATGGCGTATGCGGAAGTCACTCACCCAGTCAGTAAAGCCCCGTGTCCTGGCCATGAATGTCAAGGTGGAAAGCCTGGTGGCGATGGTGCATGGGGCCAAACCCCTGATCATGAAGGTGCACCATATACTCTAAAACCTGGTCGACCGGTATCGGCCACATTTCAGGCAACTGCCTTTGCCTACAAAAGGTCCTAAATTGAAGGAGTGTATGTTGATACACCTTACGCGTGCAAGGTGCCAAAGACATGCCGATCACCCGGTTCACCTCTCCTCACCAAATGTCCATATCTCGGCCGGGAGTGGAGAGGGAAGTTCCTCTGCGTCTGGAGCCAAGGCACGGAACCGGGAGATCTGCAGGCGGGATAAAGCGTCAGCAATACCGTCATTAATGCCTGTCACATGTCTGGCCCTGAAGAGCACATTAAGGTGCAAGGACCTAAGAAGAAATTGGCAAACTAAGGCCATAACTCTGGGGGATTTAGACATTTGGGCATTGACAATGTGCACTACCGCAGCATTGTCACACCAAAAGTGAACCACCGAATTAGCCCACCTGTCCCCCCCCAGAGGATAAGAGCCCCCTAAAATTGGGGAAAAAACTCCAGGAACGTAAGTTCGCGTAAGCGATGCGTCCCCTGCCATGCCTTAGGCCATTGACCACAGGCCCACTGTCCTTCAAAATAAATCCCATAGCCCAGGGAGCCGGAGGCATCCGACTGTACTTGAAACTGGGGGCTGACCATAAGCTCAGATCTCCAGGAGGATACGCCATTAAAGTCCATAAGGAATGTGAGCCAAACCAAAAGGTCTGCTTGTAAACCCCTAGTCAGCCATACACTGTGTTGTCATTTAGAAAGGCCCACCATTGCGTCACACAGATGCCTGGCGAAGGCGCTGCCTGGTGTCACCACTCTGCAGGCAAAGTTGAGGTGGCCGTGAAGCACCTGCAACTCCCGGAGAGACATCTTACACTTGGCAAACATCACCAAAATCGCATCAGAGATCCGCCCTCCCTGACCGACAATTCGGTCACCAGGCCCGCTTGTACAGCATTCAAAAGAGGTGCATCCTCTTGCTGACAGGTGAACCCCATCTCCAGAATACAGGTTAAAATCCTGTAACCCTATCCCCGGATGACGAATGGCTGTCCCCCAAGCCATTCTCGATAAGGAACCAGGCAACAGCCCTACTGACCGCCGGGCACGGTCCAACCACTGGGATCAATGCTTCCCCTATAATAGTGCCTCGGCATGATGTCTGACCATAGCAACCGTGTGTACGGCCATAAATGGTAAAGAAACGCCAGGTCACTGCACTCAGAATTCTTTAAGTCCAGGCCAGTGATCTGTGCAAGATCATTGCCTCCGAGGTGCAGAATTAAAACATCTGGCGGTCCAGCATCCCCAATGGACATCAGGAATGGCAACAGTTCCCACCACCTCATGCCGTACACACCATACCACTGCATACGCGTGGTTGCACGTAGCCCGAGATGGGGTCCGCACTCTGACGAAGCAGCGTACTGTGCCGCCCAGTGCACATAAATTGTGGCCCACCAGCCACACTGCACCGGTGTGCGGAAACACACAGTGTCTGTAAGAGAAGGAGAGAGAATTGAGGGCATAACAAGGCACTCATGCAGTGAGGGGACGAACAGATGGAGAAAGAAGGCACAAATCCCCACCTGCCCATGCGACGTATGTCAGGCTCCGAGTACCCAACTGCAGCCGCAGTTGATGCAGCACCTATCTGGAATGAATGGGTACCGTAACGAGCCCCAGGGACCCCCGCACTGTGAAGCGCCATCCCAGTAACCCTCCAGAATTGTAATTTGGTAAGGGGAGACCGATCTTGGTAGCAGAAGAACAGGCCAGGGCATGAACCACGCGCTGCCACAAACGCATGTAGGGCACCAACTGGACAGATGGCACCCTTTCCCCGTTGACTGGCCCTTAAGGAGCGAATCCTCCACAGAGCCCACTCCCGGTCAAGTGACACATCTTCCAGTTCCAGTGCCCTGCAGAACATGTCCTCTGTTGAAAGTGTGACCAGCTCACTGATTCTCATAGCCCCAAAGAAAGCCACAGAGGTAGTTGCCTGCAAATAGACTCTTCGTACAGAGCATAGGCTCTGGCCGTGTAGGGATCATATACAGTACCCACAACTGCTAGCAGGGCTCGTCCCACCGCATCTCAGGGTGAAGGGCCACCCTCATCCTAAGTTCTTCGTCATAGGCCAACCATGATGGGCCAGGGAAATCAACCATGGCCCGGTAAACATTGTCCAGGTACTGGACCATTGGGATGGCCAAATCAGGATGGGCCCTTAGATTTTCTGCCATGGATATCAAATAGGCCAGTAACCAATTGGCCCAAGTGCGAGGCGGGTTACGACGACGGGACAACTCCTTGTCCCTGTCATCCTGCCCCTCCCTCTACTCCTCAGTGGATTCACGGTGCAGGAGGGTGAAAATGTCAATATATTCCCCATGCCATATCTTCTCCCTAGTAGCCTGGGATAAATGGTCCCAGGGATAGGGAGTAACCGGCCGTCGGCAGGGCCGCTGTTGGCATGGATTGGAGTGGGGGAACACATAATAGGCCCTATCAGACCCCCGAGAAGTTAGGCGGAAGCATTGGGGCGGTCACCTCTGTAAGATCTGGGGGTAATTGGCCTGTTGCGGCCATGGCCACTGTACCCCCCCCCCCCCAGTGTTATGAGCTAGTGTCACGGTGTGCTGATTTGACCAGGATACTCACTTGGTGCACCCCCATGGGCCGCCCCCACTAGGGATTCCGGCCCGCGGTGGGCATCGGAGCTCGCGATGGCCATTGAGCTCTGTGTCCCGGTGCGTCCCTGCCAAGCAGGACCGGTCCCCGGTGGAATGCCCTGCTGTAATGGCCTGATGGGGAGCTGCGAGGCACCAGCCTGCACTGGCCTGATGGCCTCCAGCAGCTCAACCCTGTTGGCGGCCCGCTATGCGGTCGTGGCCGGCATGTGGGCCGGAGCTGAAGAGCTGCCAAGCCCACCATCCGAAGGTGGTGGAGCAATTCCTATAGATGCCTCGAGTGCCGATACGTGGGCAAGGAGAGCATCCACAGCATCAGACCCACCAGAATAAGGTGGGCCGGATGGGCCGGACGGCCCACCGGGCAATTGATGAGCGGGTGGAGGAATAAAACTGTGTGGCAATCCCTGGCCAGAATAGGGCCATGCCCAATAATCCGGCCCATGGGGGGCCGGTAGAATGATGGGGCACAATCCCGCGCCGCGTCCAAATGGGCCACTATGCCCAATGCCGGGCAAAGGTTGGATAAGGGTAGAAACCCCAGGGGAGCAGGCCTGCGCAGCCCCTGCCCAAGTCCTCCGACTGGGCAGGTAGGCAGAGGCCTGGTCACCCTCATTGGTGGCAGTGGGGATTGTAACCCTGCCACCCCCCTGTGGGGTGGCCACCCAAGCCCTCCGGCCTGGTGGTTGCCCCAAGGAGGTTGAGGGGGTGGGCCGAGCCTTCCCCCAAGGTCGCAGCCTATGGGCCACCTGAGACTTGCGCTTGTGTGCCATAGCCACCCAAGCAGTGCCGCGCTGATCGGGGGAGAAATATCCTCCGATCAAAATTGCAAAGAGAAAGGCGATCAAGCTGGGGGGAGAAGCGTCGGAGTGAACTTCTCCACTCCGTCACTTCTCTTTAAAATGGCAGCGAGGCTACCTCATGGCTACCCCTTTTATAGAGGGATGGCCACGCCCCCTGACTGACCCGGATGACTGAGTCCGGGTGGGGGGGCACAAAGAGCGTGGCGGCCATTTTGGCGCCGCGCTTGCACAATACACCTTCCAATGTTTGAGGGTAGGTCCAAAACTATGTTTATTATTTCATGCCTGTTTTCTTAAGCTTTTAGTTTAAGGCCAAACCATCTGTTACTTTTTAAATACTTAAAGCAGCCATTGTTGGGGAGGGGGGACCAGATGGGAGGAGCAGGATTAGCATTTTTCCATGTTCATCATTTCTACACTCAAGATCACACACATCCAAAAATCATGTCAACCGAAATGGTATAAATAAAGACAGATACCAATATTGTTGTCTTCTCTTCTCTATTACAACAGGTAGCAGCAATATTCTGTTCCTGCCAAGGACTTTGTCAGTGCCTCAAATAAGACTGGGTGACTTCATACGTTAACATGGTGAGGGGGTTTGAATGTGTCAGGCAACACAATGTCATCATGAGGCTAGACTCCATTACTAGCCTGACTCCTGGCAGGCTGGTCAAATCTGAGACACAGTGAAGGTAATGCAAATTAATTCATACAAGTTGCACTGTGGGATTTCATTCTTTTCACAGGCAGAAGAGTAAAAGCCTTCTAATTTGCAGTTCTACTGAAGTAGTTGCAAATGGCATGCTTCAAAGTAACTGCCTTAAGTAGACTTTCCTTCCCCAATATATTTATTTCCTCATCAGATCTTGCTGACTATAGAATTCTTTAAACTGTAATAAACTAAAAGGATCTCTTCCCAAAGAGAAGCTGTTAAAAATGAAACTCTTGGTAAATAGGCTTTGCAAAGATAGGTGAGCGCTGGTGCAGCTTGTGTGTATGTGTGCCCATGTGCTCTCCTGGTTCTTCATCATTAGGCAGGATGTGAAGGGGGAGGTGCTTTCTCAAAGCACCATTTTATATGTGTGCACATGGGTTCAACTAGTCCAGTGGCGGTAAACCTTGACATTGCAGCTGTTCTTAGACTTCAAGTACCAGAAGCCCAAGTCAGTACACCTGCTGATTAGGGCTTCTGGGAACTGAAGTCCAACAACTGCTGGAGTGCCAAGGTTCGCCAACATGGAACTAGTCTTTCCTTTCTGCATTAGTTCAAAGTGATCACACACAAGTAGAAGGGTCTCTGATGAGGAGGAAAAGCTATGGATTGGGGCTATGGGACTCCAGGCTGATTCTCATCTTCTGTTGCATCGTGTGATCAATGGGGGGAAATGTGAATTAGCCTGCCCCAAATCTGTAGCATTCCACCCCCACCCCCATCCCCATGTACTCAGATTCTTGGATACATTTACTCTCTTCATGAATAACAGCCACATCAGAATATTCAATTCCAATGGCAATGGAAAGGGGATGATTCAAAAATCCTGGTATTAAAGAGGAAGTTAAGAAACTATCTGACAATATTTGCAGCTCTGTTCATCTGGCTGTTGGGAACAGCAGCTCAGTAAATGCAGAAAGGTTGTTGTTGTTGTTTAGTTGCACAGTCAAGTCCACTTCATTTCCCTACCACAGACTCAAGTGAATCCCCAGTAAGCATAATTTTGCAAAGGAAGACCAACAATGTACCATCCCCCCAAGTGATTTAAAACCAGCTGTTGCAACAAATATCAATGCCTTTACTGTAGTCTTCTCTGAAATTTTTGGATGTGTTGTGCTCTGCTCTTGAACACAAAAGAATAGTGGTCCTGAAGGAACATAGGATTCAAGTTTGACTCAGCCTTCCATCCTTCTGAGGTCAGTAAAATGAGTACCCAGCATGTTGGGGGCAAAATGCTAATTAACTTGTAAACCGCCCAGAGAGTGCACTAAGCACTATGGGGTGGTATATAAGTGTGGTTGCTTTGCTGTGCACCATGTTGCATGGCACAGAAGCATTCCAAATTAAATACCTTGGCAATTAACAAACCAGTACTTTCCAGCTGCACAGACACATATTTCTGTTCACATAGTGTTGTGTTCTAATGGTTTTACCTTCCACATGAATTACAATGTATCTGAGCCAATGTAACCTTGCCTATAGCAACAATGTAACCTTCAGCTGTATCATATAAACCCTGTAATAGGACGCGAGCTAATGACCACCAGCTGGCAGCAGCGAGCGTCCAAGCTCTCTTGGTCCGAACTCATCAAAGGCAACAGCGCGGGAAGCTTTCCCGCCACCACCTACACCTGGACAAGAAGGGCGTGACCCACAATGACGTCACGCAGACAGTAGCCAATGGGCTACCATGGCACCACGTTCAAATGTATCCCTACTGTATATAAAGAGCTATCGATCCGCCATTACCTCATGTTCCCTCTGTCCACGATGCAATAAACCTGAGTTAACCCAGCCCGAGGCTGTGTCCTGTGTCTTAGTTTCATACACTAAATTGGCGACGAAGGTGGGATCAATGGATTCCCAAGGAGCAGCCAGGGCACAGAGCGGGTTCAACATCACCAAACCGCAAGACTGGGAGCTGCTTGAGATGGACTTCCATGCGGCGCTGGTGGAGCTCAAAGTCAAGGAAGACGATGAGGAGAGGAAGAGGGCCATCCTCACCCGCATGCTTGGAATGGAAACCAAGCGGACGCTGGTGGGCATCATCGCTCCAAAGAAGGTGAGCGAATTTAAGGCGGACGACATCATGAAGCTGCTACGGGAGCGCTTCCAACCCGCGAGGGCGATGTTTCCCGCTCGGAGCGCGTTTTGGAGGCGAGTCCAAGCGCCGGACGAGTCGGTCGAGGCATTCGTGGCCGCCATGAGGGTAGCCGCTGCCCCCTGTAAATGGGGCAGCATCCTAGAAATGGCCCTCAGGGACGGCGTGCTGTGTGGCCTGAAAGACAAGGAGGTGCAGCGCAGCTTGATGAATAAGGAGCCGCCACCCACGCTGGCAGAGGTCGTCGCGGCCGCAGAAGCCGCAGAGTCCACGAATGCTGGAGTGGACGAGATGCACCAGTGGCGTGAGTGGCGTCCCAGAGCCGGCAAGGCGGAAAGGTCGGTGCACGCAACTCAACGGGCCTCAAAGTCGTCCTCAGAGAGCAGCGACGGCGAGGAGGTCCAGAAGGTCCGAAAAGGGGGGCGCCGCTGCGATGGTTGCGGAGCGGCCCACGAGCGTGCGAGGTGCCCGTTTAGAAAGGCCGAATGCTACACCTGCGGCCGTCGGGGGCACATCGCCAAGGCATGCAGAAAACGGAAGGAGGGCCGGAGGCAGTCACCAGACCGTTCGACCAGGCCGGACCGTTCAGCGAGGCCCAAAGATGGCGTCCAGACCACGAGGAAGCAGGACGGCGTGGGCCGCGTCTCGGACAGCAGCGAGGACGACGTCCCAGTGCTCAGTGTGTCCGCGGAACAGTCCCATTATTTCGTTGAGGTACTAGTACAAGGGGCCCCCATCAGGATGGAAATTGACTCGGGGTCCTCCTATTCCATAATTCCCCAGAAAGAGTTTTTAAAAATCGACCCCCACGTGCGGCCCAAACTTAAAACTTTGAGGTCCACGCTACGAGATGTACAGGGGAACAGCATTCCGGTGTTGGGGGTCGGGAAATTTCGGGTTGAGTTTAAGAGACACTCTGCGGAGCTGCCCTTAGTTGTCCTCAAGGGGGGGAGTTGTAGCCTCCTAGGGACACAGTGGTTCCAGCCCTTAGGCCTGTTTATAGGGGGAGTACATGCAGTGGGGGTGGACCCAATACAAGCGGTGTGCGATGCGCATCCCGCCGTTTTTGAAAAAGGACTCGGAAAATTCAAGGGACCCCCTGTAGCCTTCGACCTAGATCCGGAGGTCCGCCCGATAAGACTCAAACCGCGCAGAGTGCCCTTCGCACTAAAGGACAAAATAGAGGCGGAACTGGACAAATTGGTGGGCCAGGGGATTCTTATTCCTGTTGATTCCGCGGAGTGGGAAACTCCAATTGTAACAGCTCTGAAGGCTAACGGGGAGGTGCGCATTTGCGCTGATTATAAGTGTACGATTAACAAGGCGATCCGCCCTAATGCTTATCCGGTGCCGGTGGTCAGCCACCTTTTGGCTAGGCTAAATGGGGGAAAGTGTTTCGCTAAGCTCGACCTGGCACAAGCCTATCAGCAGCTTCCCGTAACACCCGCCACGGCCGCGGCACAAACGATAGTCACACATAAAGGAACGTTCCAAGTGTCGCGGTTACAGTTCGGCGTGAACTCGGCACCCGGCCTTTTTCAGTCGCTAGTGGAACGCCTCCTGAAGGGGCTGGAGGGGGTGTTACCTTATTTTGATGACGTATTAATAACAGGGGGGAGTGAGGCCGAACTGGCACGGAGATTGGACAAAGTACTAACTGTGTTCGAGAAAGCGGGGCTGAGACTGAGGAAGGACAAATGTGTTTTTTTCGAAACCGAGGTCGAGTTCTTAGGGTTCAGGATTACACCCGAGGGTATCAAGCCATCCAAATCCAAAGTAGTAGCCATCAAAAAGGCCCCTCGCCCCACATCCAAAACCGAGCTACAGTCATTCCTGGGGCTCCTCAATTTTTACCATACATTCCTTCCGCGGAAGGCGTCCGTGGCCGAACCGCTTCATCGGCTGCTTAAAAAAGAGGAGACTTGGGTGTGGGGTGACGAGCACGAGAGGGCGTTCAAAGAATTAAAACAACTCTTGACCTCTGACGCAATTCTAACGCATTTCGACCCCAAACGGCCGGTGGTCCTAGTCTGTGATGCGTCACCGGTGGGGGTGGGGGCAGTGCTTTGCCACGTGTTGGATGACGGAAGGGAAGCCCCGGTTGCATTTTATTCAAGGTCCCTGTCCCAGGCAGAGCGAAATTACGCACAAACCGACAGGGAGGCATTGGCAATTGTAGCGGGGACCAAAAAGTTTCACGATTTTTTGTATGGCCGCCCGTTCAAAATCGTGACGGATCACAAGCCCCTGTTAGGGATTTTCACGGCAAGCAAGCCCACCCCGCAGATCCTATCACCGAGAATGCTGCGATGGGCCATTTTTCTCAACGCTTACCAACACGAGTTGGTGTACCGGCCCGGAAAAGAGATCAGCCATGCTGATGCACTTTCGAGATCCCCTTTGCCCTTGTCGGACGACCAGAAGGCTAGAGTAGGAAGAGACCGCCAGGTGTTACTAATTGAGGTTTTAGATGCACCCCCAATAGTACCAGCCGATATTGCGAGGGCGACAGGCAAGGACAGGACACTCGAGAAAGTCAGCTCATGGGTACAAAAGGGGTGGCCGGCATCGTCCCCAAGCACGGAATTCGACCCATTCTTTCGGAAAAAGCTAGAGTTGTCCCTAGAAAGGGGGTGCCTATTGTGGGGCCAACGGGTGGTGGTTCCTGCAGCCATGCGGCCGAGGGTGCTCAAACTGCTGCACGTCAGCCATCCGGGCATCGTTCGTTCGAAAGCGCTGGCCCGCAGTTACTTTTGGTGGCCACAGCTGGACGCGGACATTGAGCACATGGTCGGCACTTGTGGGGCTTGCCAGGGATCCCGACCAGAGGCGGCCCGCCTCCCGCATAGGGAATGGGACACAGCAAGGGGGCCGTGGTCCAGAGTACATGTAGATTTCGCTGGCCCATTCCGAGGAACCATGTTTCTCCTGGTGGTGGATGCGTTCTCCAAGTGGCTGGAGGTTATCCCAGTAAAGAGCACGTCCTCCGCCACAACAATTAGCCAGCTACGGAGGGTCTTTTCCACGTTCGGTTTACCCGACACTTTAGTCAGCGATAACGCGAGTTGCTTCACCTCCTCGGAGTTCGAGGCATTCATGGGAGCAAACGCCATTCGGCATGTCACATCCGCGCCGTTTCACCCGGCCACGAACGGCCAAGTGGAACGGTTGGTGCGTACAACAAAGGATGCGTTGCGGCGCATGGGCCCGGGGGACCTAAATCACCAAGTATGTCAGTTCTTGTTAGCGTATAGGGTGACCCCCTTAGCGTCGGGGTACTCGCCGGCAGAACTCTTGATGCGGCGGAAACTGACCACACTTCTGACCAGGCTGGACCCGACGAGAGTCGAGGATAAAGGAAAAAACATAGGATTGGCAGTCTCGAAAGGGTTCGCCGCCGGCGACCTTGTTTACTGCAGGAACTATGCAAGCGCAGGGCCAGCCTGGGTGCCAGGAACAATAGTAGAACAAACAGGGCCAGTGTCATATCGGGTGGAAACGAGCACCGGTCTCCTCTGGAGGAGACACGCTGACCAACTGAGGCGCCGAGTGAGTGAAGGGCCGGTCAGTGGGGCACAGCAACAGGATTCAGCGATAGGGTTCTCCCCCACCCGTTTAGCCCAAGGGGGAGAAAATGAGGGACATCAGTCCGAATCCGGGGGGGAAAGCAGTGATCCCGACTCATATCCTTTTGATACCCCAGTTCTATCAGAGCCCGGGGGGAGGGAAAAGGAATGTGCGGCCGCCGCCGCGTCCCCCGAATGTAATTTTGATTTTGATTCTGGTCTTGCGAGCCGGGGGGGTTTTCAGGAGTGTTCCCCCACCCTTCCAAGCGAGAAGAGGGGTTTTTCGTTAGCCCCCAGTGCCCCCGGTTCTTCCCCGAGAAAGAGCATACCCCCCAACAACGCCGTGGAGCCGCGGCAAGTCACTAACAAGTCTCCCTCTCAAATTACAGGGCAGGAAACCAGGGGACAAAGAGGAGGTAGCAAACCCGGGGAAAGGCAGCCCGCATCGAGACCCCAGCGTGTTCGAAATAAACCATCTTGGCTGAGAGACTTTGTCTCCTAAGGGGGGGAGTGTGTTGAAGTGTGGGCTCGAGACATTGTCTCGTCCTAGGGGGGAGGGGTGTTGTGTTCTAATGGTTTTACCTTCCACATGAATTACAATGTATCTGAGCCAATGTAACCTTGCCTATAGCAACAATGTAACCTTCAGCTGTATCATATAAACCCTGTAATAGGACGCGAGCTAATGACCACCAGCTGGCAGCAGCGAGCGTCCAAGCTCTCTTGGTCCGAACTCATCAAAGGCAACAGCGCGGGAAGCTTTCCCGCCACCACCTACACCTGGACAAGAAGGGCGTGACCCACAATGACGTCACGCAGACAGTAGCCAATGGGCTACCATGGCACCACGTTCAAATGTATCCCTACTGTATATAAAGAGCTATCGATCCGCCATTACCTCATGTTCCCTCTGTCCACGATGCAATAAACCTGAGTTAACCCAGCCCGAGGCTGTGTCCTGTGTCTTAGTTTCATACACTAAACATAGTTAATCTAAAAGAAACATTTCTTATAAGCATTTTAATTACTTTATGCCACCAAGCAGCAGATACTCAAAGAACCTGTTGAAAAACATTCCTGACAATTGCTTTGTATTTGGGGCAGTAGTAGTTAATTTATGGAGAAAGGCTGTCAGGTCTTGGATTTCCCCCTGCTTGATGTCACTTTGTGAACTGAATGTATTCTTTTTGGGTTGTTTTTTTTTAAAGATTATTGGGTTACTGTGACTAATAGCTCTGATTACTTATATTTCTATCTTTGGACTTGGACACAGATTTAGTCTTCTGTTGACTGAGGTCTGATTCACTCACATTCATTTCTAAAATCCAGGTGACTTTATGAAGCACAGACACTGCAAAGCTAAGAGTGGGTATCATCCATGTAGCATAGTGCGCAACCCATGTAGACAATGCTACACTACTGTACTCCATTACATTTTCTTAACCTATGACTGTCATATTTCTATGCATTCACCCACCCACTACTGCTCTTCTTCAACTGATTAATTTCTGAAAGGAGTTGATAAAAAATAAATAAAGGCAAAAATAGCCCTGACTGTAAGTGCTAAATTATGGATAGAATTTTTGATAATGTACTAATAAATCTAGAATATTTTAAAGTGTGTAATTGCTTCCTGTGAATAAATTAAGTGTAACATTAAGGAACATTTTAACTCCCCAAACTGCAAGTTTCTAACAAAAATAGTGCTTTAGGAAATATGCATTTTCCTAGTATCAGTGTTTATCTATATGTGAAGAAGAACTCATTCCCTTAGCAGATTCATACACCAAGAAACCATCTGAGGGATAATAGCCTGCCATGATCTTGTAGGCTGTGCTTATTAGACCTTTAAAATGTTTTTTCTTATTTTATTTTAGCTAACACAGGCACACAATAACATTCGGAACCCATTATTCTTGCGAAGGCAAGAAAGAGCGATCACTGTAATGGTGCCATTTTGAAAGCCTCATGCATTAAACATCATGGAAGGGAGCAGTACAGCTCCAGTTCAATATGTGCCTTCCGACTTATCACAGGGTCTCTGACTCAGTATTACTAAGAAATGTTCACTGACTGTCACTGCAAAGGTAGGAGAGTGAGATTCTCTAAGGACCAATTAATGGGAATGGAAAGAAATTCTGCTGGATTGGATGCCGGTGGGGGGAAGGCGAGTGGCGAGTGGTGAGGAATAATATATGTTTGCCATTTACTTATTAGTTCTGTTTGTTAAAAAGGAGAAGCTAAGTATCTCATGCCGAATGAGCAGTAACAAAAGATCCTAGGAGCATTTGTAAATACTGTTTTAATTATTTAAACAGTGTGTGAACAGAAAAGTCATCTCATTTTTGTCCTTAACTCTCCCCCGCCCCTCCTTTCTAGAGGGCTTCTGCTACTAATGAACTCAGAAGCCTCACAGGGTGTCAGGATCTGGGCGCATTCCGTCGCAGAGGAAGTTTAGTACTCCACTTTCTTACTGCTTGTAGCCTTTAATCACAGCAGAAGTAATGGCATCTTAACTCACAGATATCTGGCTATTTTATCTTTTTAATTTAAAAAGAGAGAGGAAATGCTCCCAAATCTTCACCCTCTCTATCCAAAGGTTTTAGGGCTCTTAACAATGATCATGAATTACACTTCCTGACACCTTTGCAAAGTTAGGCTTTTCCGAGTGCAACCCACCCAACGGTAGGTTGCTTTGGTTGAGGTTGACAAGCCATAATTTTGTACACAATGAACACCTGTGGGTTTGTGTAGGATGGGATGTTTGTGCAAGGTTTGATCTTCTTTTTCGTTGCTGCAGTTTAACATGGTACCTAGTCTCAATGTGAGGAATGGTTTAGCAGATCCCCTTGATGGATATTCACTTTCTACCTGGCAAAACAAGTTTGCTGCTAGTCAATTATTTGCTTATGTAAAGAGAAGATGGGTTGCAGAATTTCCCTTTGCTGAGTTTCCCTTTTTTTTTTTTTTTACTTTCTTGGCCCTGAAGTGACACTGAGTAAGAAAATCTGGACTGTTTGGTATGAGGCATCTAGTAAAAGGAAAGGAAATGAAATAAGAGAATTCAGTGGCAGTAGGGGCAAGAGACAGGAATTTGAGCAGAACTAAAAACTTTATCCCCAGAATTCAAGAACCTGTAGCTCTTCTAATCTTAATGAACCGCCACCCTGTCAACACTACCGTGTGAGCTCAGTAACTGGCTGTGGAACCAGAAGCAAGGATTTTGGTTCTACCAGAGTATTTCCCAGGAGAAGAGCCAGCCTGTGTAGCCTTAAACCCATGGTGGTGAACCTTGGCACTCCAGCTGTTCTTAGACTTCAATTCCCAGAAGCCCTGATCAGCAAGTGTACTGAGTTGGGCTTCTGGTAAGTGAAGTCTAAGAACATCTGGAGTACTAAGGTTCGCCACCACTGTTTAAGCAATCTGCACAGTCCCAGAGCATTCACAGAAGAAGGAACTGGTAAAGCACATCTGAGTACTCTCTACCTAGAAAGCCCTGAGAAGGTTTGCTGTGAGTTGAAATTGACTTCATGGCACATCATCAACATTGTTATGATTAACTGTATAATCATTCACCATTGGTGTTATTGGGAATGGGAGTCTAACAATACTTGGAGAGCCACAGATTTATCCAGCCCTCCTCCATCCTAGCCAAATAATCCAGTATCTGCTGCTTTCTTATCCTTTGCCATTCATTGCTCCACCTTCCTACTTGAATATTTCTCACCCCAAATTTCTATTTTATATTCAAAACCTTAAATGTTAATTTTTAAATTACCATATGGGTGTGCTCTATACAGCAATAGTGCTGATGTCATATAAAAATTTGGGGTGAGAAATATTTGTGTGTGTGTACTCCGTATATGACATCAGCACTATTGCTGTATAGAGCACACACATATGGGTGCGGATGTGCAATTCAGTAAGACCATTTGTCAAATGTAATGCACTAGATGCAATATAAACATTGTGCTATATTGTTTGCCGTGGTGCATCAGTGTGTGTATGCACAATGGCAATGCAGAGTCCCAGAGCCCATGACGATCAGGGTTGGTCCTGGAAGTGCTTGAACCTAAAATCATTCTATTCCCTCAAATGGCCAGAGGTCTGGCTCTATCACTTTGGTGTATGCAAACCAAGACACAGGACACAGCCTCGGGCTGGGTTAACTCAGGTTTATTGCATCGTGGTCAGAGGGAACATGAGGTAATGGCGGATCGATAGCTCTTTATATACAGCAGTAATACATTTGAACGTGGTGCCATGGTAGCCCATTGGCTACTGTCTGCGTGACGTCATTGCAGGTCACGCCCTTCTTGTCCAGGTGTAGGTGGTGGCGGGAAAACTTCCCGCGCTGTTGCCTTTGATGAGTTGGACCAAGAGAGCTTGGACGCTCGCTGCTGCCAGCTGGTGGTCATTAGCTCGCGTCCTATTACAGGGTTTATATGATACAGCTGAAGGTTACATTGTTGCTATAGGCAAGGTTACATTGGCTCAGATACATTGTAATCCATGTGTACAATAAAACCATCAGAACACAACACCCCTCCCCCCTAGGACGAGACAAAGTCTCGAGCCCACACTTAAAAACACTCCCCCCCCTTTTAGGAGACAAAGTCTCTCAGCCAAGATGGCTTATTTCGAACACGCTGGGGTCTCGATGCGGGCTGCCTCTCCCCGGGTTTGCTACCTTCTCTTTGTCCCCTGGTTTCCTGTCCTGTAATATGAGAGGGAGACTCGTTAGTGACTTTCCGCGGCTCCGCGGCGTTGTTGGGAGGTGTGCTCTTTCTTAGGGAGGAACCGGGGGCACTGGGGGCTAACGAAAAACCCCTCTTCTCGCTTGGACGGGTGGGGGAACACTCCTGAAAACCCCCCCGGCTCGCAAAATCAAACTCAAAATTACTATCGGGGGCAGCGGGCGCGAACTCCTCTCCCCCTTCCCCGACCCCTGATAGGACTGGCGTATCAAAAGGATATGAGTCGGGGCCGCTGCTATCAAAAGGATATGAGTCGGGGCCGCTGCTTCTGCTTCCTTCCCCCCTTGCTTGGGACTGTTGTCCATTGCTGTCTCCCCCTTGGGTTAAGCGGGTGGGGGAGAACCCTAACGCTGAATCCCGTTGCTGAGCTCCACTGACTGGCCCACTCACTCGGTGCCTCAGTTGGTCTGCGTGCCTCCTCCAGAGGAGGCCGGTGTTAGTCTCGACCCGGTACGATACTGGCCCCGTCTGTTCTACAACCTTCCCTGGTACCCAGGCCGGCCCTGCGCTG
The DNA here is from genome assembly GCA_035047305.1 of Bradypodion pumilum. Taxonomy (NCBI): domain Eukaryota; kingdom Metazoa; phylum Chordata; class Lepidosauria; order Squamata; family Chamaeleonidae; genus Bradypodion; species Bradypodion pumilum. The sequence goes on along the minus strand of JAWDJD010000001.1, from coordinate 265,176,541 downwards.
GAATAGTTCCTGCAGTGAACAGGGTCCCCGGCGGCGAAACCTTTCGAGACTGCCAACCCTATGTTCTTTCCTTTATCCTCGACCCTCGTCGGGTCTAGCCTGGACAGGATCGTGGTCAGTTTTCGCCGCATCAAGAGCTCCGCCGGCGAGTAGCCTGACGCTAAAGGGGTTACCCTATACGCTAAGAGGAACTGGCATACCTGGTGATTCAGGTCCCCCGGGCCCATGCGCCGCAGCGCGTCCTTTGTTGTACGCACTAGTCGTTCCACTTGGCCATTCGTGGCCGGGTGAAACGGTGCGGATGTGACATGCCGAATGGCGTTTGCCTCCATGAATGCTCCGAACTCAGCGGAGGTGAAGCAACTAGCGTTATCGCTGACTAAAGTGTCGGGTAAACCGAACGTGGAAAAGACTCTCCGTAGCCGGCTAATTGTCGTGGCGGAGGACGTGCTCTTTACTGGGATAACCTCCAGCCACTTGGAGAACGCATCTACCACCAGGAGAAACATGGTTCCTCGGAACGGGCCAGCGAAATCCACGTGCACCCTGGACCACGGCCCCCTTGCCGTGTCCCACTCCCTATGCGGGAGACGGGCCGCCTCAGGTCGGGATTCCTGGCAAGCCTCGCAAGTGCCGACCATGTGCTCAATGTCCGCGTCCAGCTGTGGCCACCAGAAGTAACTCCGGGCTAGCGCCTTTGAACGAACTATGCCCGGGTGGCTGACGTGCAGCAGTTCGAGCACCCTCGTCCGCAGGGGCGCAGGGACCACCACCCGTTGGCCCCACAGAAGGCACCCCCTCTCTAGGGACAACTCAAGCTTTTTCCTAAAGAATGGGTCGAACTCTGTACTCGGGGACGAAGCCGGCCACCCCTTCTGCACCCATGCACTAACTTTCTCCAGCGTCCTGTCCTTGCCTGTCGCCCTAGCAATGTCGGCTGGTACTAGTGGGGGTGCGTCTAAAACCTCAATTAGCAACACCTGGCGGTCTCTTTCCGCTCTCGCCTTCTGGTCCGCCGACAAGGGCAGAGGGGATCTCGAAAGCGCATCAGCATGGCTGATCTCCTTTCCGGGCCTGTACTCCAACTCATGTTGGTACGCGTTGAGAAAAATAGCCCATCGCAGCATCCTCGGGGACAGGATCTGCGGCGTGGGCTTGCTTGCCGTGAAAATCCCTAACAGCGGCTTGTGATCGGTCACGATTTTGAACGGGCGGCCATACAAAAAATCGTGAATTTTTTTGGTCCCCGCTACTATTGCTAACGCTTCTCTGTCGGTTTGTGCGTAATTTCGCTCCGCTTGGGACAGGGACCTTGAGTAAAACGCTACCGGGGCCTCCCTTCCGTCCTCCAACACGTGGCAAAGCACCGCCCCCACCCCCACCGGGGATGCATCACAGACTAGGACCACTGGCCGTTTGGGGTCGAAGTGCGTCAGGATTGCCTCAGATGTTAGGAGTTGCTTTAGCTCCTTGAACGCCCTCTCGTGCTCGTCACCCCACATCCATGGCTCCTCCTTTTTAAGTAACCGATGGAGCGGTTCGGCCACGGACGCCTTCCGCGGGAGGAATGTATGGTAAAAATTGAGGAGCCCCAGGAAAGACTGCAGCTCGGTTTTGGATGTGGGGCGAGGGGCCTTTTTAATGGCTGCTACTTTGGAGTTAGACGGCTTAATCCCCTCGGGTGTGATCCGGAACCCTAAAAACTCGACCTCGGTCTCGAAAAAAACACATTTGTCCTTCCTCAATCTCAGCCCCGCTTTCTCGAACACGGTCAGTACTTTGTCCAACCTTTTCGCCAGTTCAGCCTCACTCCCCCCTGTTATCAACACGTCATCAAAATAAGGCAACACCCCCTCCAGGCCCTTTAGGAGGCGTTCCACGAGCGATTGAAAAAGGCCGGGTGCCGAGTTCACGCCGAACTGTAACCGCGACACCTGGAACGCTCCCTTATGTGTAACTATCGTTTGTGCCGCGGCCGTGGCGGGGGTCACTGGAAGTTGCTGATAGGCTTGTGCCAAATCGAGTTTAGCGAAACACTTTCCCCCATTTAGTCTGGCCAAAAGGTGGCTGATCACTGGCACCGGATATGCATTAGGGCGGATCGCCTTGTTAATTGTACACTTATAATCAGCGCAAATGCGCACCTCCCCGTTAGCCTTTAGAGCCGTTACAATTGGAGTTTCCCACTCCGCGGAGTCAACAGGAATAAGAATCCCCTGGCCCACCAGTTTGTCCAGTTCCGCCTCTATCTTGTCCTTGAGTGCAAACGGCACCCTGCGTGGTTTGAGTCTTATCGGGCGGACCTCCGGGTCTATGTCGAAAGCTACAGGGGGTCCCTTGAACCTTCCGAGTCCTTTCTTAAAAACGGCGGGATGCGCATCGCAAACCGCTTGTATTGGGTCCCCCCCCCCACGGTATGCACCCCCCCTATGAACAAACCTAAGGGCTGAAACCACTGTGTCCCTAGGAGGCTACAGCTTCCCCCTTTGAGGACAACTAGGGGCAGTTCCGCAGAATGTCTCTTAAACTTGACCCGAAATTTCCCGACCCCCAACACCGGAATGCTGTTTCCCTGTACGTCCCGTAGTGTGGACCTCAACGCTTTAAGCTTGGGCCGCACGTGGGGGTCGATTTTCAGGAACTCTTTCTGGGGAATTATGGAATAGGAGGACCCCGAGTCAATTTCCATCCTAATAGGGGCCCCTTGTACTAATACCTCAACGAAGTAATGGGACTGTCCCGCGGACACGCTGAACACTGAGGCGTCGTCCTCGCTGCCGTCCGAGACGCGGCCCACGCCGTCCTGCTTCCTCGTGGTCTGGGCGCCATCTTTGGGCCTCGCTGGACGGTCCGGTCTGGCTGCGCGGTCTTGTGACTGCCTCCGGCCCTCTTTCCTCTTTCTGCACGCCTTGGCGATGTGCCCCCGACGGCCGCAGGTGTAACACTCGGCCTTCCTGAACGGGCATCTCGCGCGCTCGTGGGCCGCTCCGCAACCCTCGCAGCGTCGACCACCCTTCCGGACCTTCTGGACCTCCTCGCCGTCGCTGCCTTCCGTAGACGACTTTGAGGCCCGTCGAGTCGCGTGCACCGACTGTCCGGTCTTCCCGTGCACCGAATTTTCCGCCTTGCCGGCTCTAGGACGCCACTCACGCCACTGGTGCATCTCGTCCACTCCGGCATTCGTGGACTCTGCGGCTTCCGCGGCCTCTATGACCTCTGCCAGCGTGGGTGGCGGCTCCTTATTCATCAAGCTGCGCTGTACCTCCTTGTCTTTCAGGCCACACAACACGCCGTCCCTGAGGACCAACTCCAGGATATCGCCCCATTTACAGGGGGCGGCGGCTATCCTCATGGCGGCCACGAATGCCTCAACCGACTCATCCGGCGCTTGGACTCGCCTCCAAAACGCGCTCCGAGCGGGAAACATTGCCCTCGAGGGGCAGAACCGCTCTCGCAGCAGTTTCATGATGTCGCTCGCCTTAAAGTCGCTCACCTTCTTCGGAGCGATTATGCCCACCAGCGTCCGCTTGGTTTCCATCCCGAGCATTCTGGTGAGGATGGCCCTCTTTCTCTCCTCGTCTTCTCCTTTGACTCTGAGTTCCACCAGGGCCGCCTGGAAATCCATCTCAAGCAGCTCCCAGTCTTGCGGTTTGGTGATGTTGAAACCGCTCTGTGCCCTGGCTGTTCCGTGGGGATCCATTATCCCACCTTCGTCGCCAATTTGGTGTATGCAAACCAAGACACAGGACACAGCCTCGGGCTGGGTTAACTCAGGTTTATTGCATCGTGGTCAGAGGGAACATGAGGTAATGGCGGATCGATAGCTCTTTATATACAGCAGTAATACATTTGAACGTGGTGCCATGGTAGCCCATTGGCTACTGTCTGCGTGACGTCATTGCAGGTCACGCCCTTCTTGTCCAGGTGTAGGTGGTGGCGGGAAAACTTCCCGCGCTGTTGCCTTTGATGAGTTGGACCAAGAGAGCTTGGACGCTCGCTGCTGCCAGCTGGTGGTCATTAGCTCGCGTCCTATTACAGGGTTTATATGATACAGCTGAAGGTTACATTGTTGCTATAGGCAAGGTTACATTGGCTCAGATACATTGTAATCCATGTGTACAATAAAACCATCAGAACACAACAATCACTTACTATGTGGGAAAATATATTTATTGTTTGCATTCATTATACTAATGAGTTTAATCAGCTCATAGGTCTTTCTTCTTTCACTCATTTCCTCTACAATAACCCTAGATGTAAATTAGGCTGAAAGATCATGATTGCCCAAGACCATCCAGAGAGTTTTGTTGATGATGCGCCATCAAGTCAATTCCAACTCACAGCCAACCTTCTCAGGGCTTTCTAGGTAGAGAGTATTCAGATGTGCTTTGCTAGTTCCTTCTTCTGAGAATGTTCTGGGACTGTTCAGATTGCTTAAGCAGTGGTGGCTAATTTTCTGGATTGTTAATTTCAACAGTTAGTCTTGGTTTCTAAGGGGTTATTTCTAACTAAATTTTATTATTGTATTATTATTTTTAAAACTCCAGATTTTATTGTATTTCTTTTGTTTTAAATATCAAAAGGTTTTGTACCAATACAAAAATTTTCCAGGAGAAATAAATAATAGTAACACAATTGTCACTTTTATTTTGTGTCCCTTGTTACATCATCGTGGGTGAGGGAGATGTAGAACATGTGCATTAGTTATCCGCCCACGATATGTTGTGGTATGTAATTGCACAATGAAAGTGGAGCAATTTTTAAGGTCTGCACTTTTTGCAAGCTCCCCCACCCAAAGTTCCAGTCACACTCAGCATGCTTCCCAGCCTAAAATAATTACTCAGTCCAAATATTTGACTTGAAAGATAATAAGATAGTTATTTAGTATATGCTCAGAAATCTTAACAGGTTGGTTTCAGGTTCATTAAAGAGGAGGAGGAGGACGGCAGCGATGGCAGTAGCGGCAGCAGCAGCAGCAATGACATACTATCTCTATTTGCAGAAAGAATTCATCAATTTTCAGTTATTTGGCTGTCTTTAGAAGGTGCTATGTGTCGCAACCGGCTTGGTTTGGGGTTACGCATGGTGCCCAAAATTTAGTTCTTCCCCCTTCCCTCTGTTGCTTCATGGCCCAAGCTGAAGCATTCAGCTATCCATGCATTTTACTGCCGACATGGACCTTCGAGCCTGGCTAAGCTAGTGTCTTATTGGAAAGATGGCTTACCCGCTTCCTAGCAGGAATTGTAGCAGTTAATGTGGCAAAACAGAAGTCCTGTTTATATTTACCAACTCCCAAACAACCACACAAACCCATAGAGAGGGCATGGCCCTGGGAAAGTGATGTGGCATAAAAAATAACTTTTTACCTTCAAAGATGGAATGTCCTGCTGATAAAGTTTCCAAGGCCAATCAAAGTGAAAGCAAACCTCCCTTTTTAGGATTCATGGTAACAATCCCTTATCTTAAATAAAATGTCCCCTTTGAGCAAGTTTGCTACTCAAGGTTATGTTGGTATGCACGTGAAGCCTTATTCCCAGCTTTGCAAACCTGTTATCAGTTCTCCAGCAAAAACTCCCCTTCTTTAGCAACAACTCGACTCAATAGCATGCCTTTTGGAGTTTTTTTATTGAAGCATAATATTAAGAACATAAGAACATAAGAACAGCCTTGCTGGAACAGGCCACAGCCCATCCAGTCCAGCATTCTGTCTCACACAGTGGCTCACCATTTCCTTCAGGGTATTCCCAAGGAGATGCCTTCACCTGCTTAGGATTCCCTGGAAATGGCATTGAGAGATATCCTGCCTATCTCTCCAACCCGGAGGTTGTCCTTAGGTAGCCATAATTATAGCCATTGATAGCCTTGTCCTCCATGAACTTGTCTAATCCTTTCTTAAAGCTGTCAAGACTGACAGCTGTCACCACTTCTTCTGGCAGGGAGTTCCATAGACCAGTAATCCTCTGGGTGAAAAAGTACTTTCTCTTATTTGTTTGAGAACTAGTACCCAAAAGTTTCATGGAGTGTCCCCTAGTTCTAGTGTTGTGCGATAGGGAAAACAGTTTTTCCTTATCCACTTTGTCCACACCGTGCATGATTTTATAAACTTCAATCAGGTCACCTCTTAGACGCCGTCGTTCAAGAGTGAAAAGGCCCAACCGTTGCAGCCTCAGATGGTAAGGAAGGTGTTCCAGTCCCCTAATCATTCTGGTTGCCCTCCTCTGTACTTTCTCCAACTCCATAATATCCTTCTGGAGGTATGGCGACCAGAACTGTACACAGTATTCCAGATGGGGCCTCACCATAGATTTATAAAGAGGCAAAATGACACTTGCTGACTTATTTTCTATACCCTTCCTAATGATCCCTAACATTGAGTTTGCTTTTTTCACTGCTGAGGCACACTGGGTTGACACCTTCATTGAGCTGTCCACCAGGACACCAAGGTCCCTTTCCTGGTTTGTCGCAGAGAGTTCAGACCCCATCAGTTTATAAATGTAATTGGGGTTTTTTGCCCCAACATGCATCACTGTGCACTTACTGATGTTGAAGCTCATTTGCCACTGTTTTGCCCACTCCCCCAGTGTCAAGAGATCCCTCTGGAGCTCTTCACAATCTCTCACAGTTTTCACTACCCTGTATAATTTAGTGTCGTCAGCAAATTTGGCTACCTTGCTTTTTACTCCTACCTCTAGATCATTTATGAAGAGGTTGAAAAGCAGGGGTCCCAGTACTGAACCTTGGGGGACCCCACTCTTTACTTCCCTCCACTTGGAGAAGTGTCCATTTAGTGCTACCCTCTGTTTCCTGTCCCTTAGCCAGTTGCTGATCCAGGACAAGACCTGTCCCTTTATTCCATGACTGGTAAGTTTATTCAAGAGCCTTTGGTGTGGGACCTTGTCAAAAGCCTTCTGAAAGTCCAGATAAACAATGTCAACTGGATCCCCCTTATCCACATGCTTGTTGACACTCTCAAAAAATTCCAACAGATTAGTGAGGCATGATTTGCCCTTGCAAAAGCCATGTTGGCTCTCCTTTAGCAGCGCCTCCTCTTCTATGTACCTATTAATTCTATCTTTTAGGATGGTTTCCATCACTTTACCTGGGACACATGTCAAACTGACAGGCCGGTAATTTCCTGGATCACCCCTGGATCCTTTTTTGAAAATTGGTGTTACATTCGCTACCTTCCAGTCATCAGGCACAAACCCTGATTTGAGGGAAATATTATATATTTTGGCTAGGAGATCAGCAATTTCATCTTTAAGTTCCCTGAGAACTCGTGGATGGATGCCATCTGGTCCTGGTGACTTGTTAGTGTTTAGTTTAACAAGACATGCAAGGACCTCCTCCCTGGTTATTTCTATCTTGCTTAATTCTTCGGTTTCCCTCCCTACGAAGATAGGTTCTGTTTTGGGCATGTGGTCTCTATCTTCTTCAGTGAATACTGAAGCAAAGAATTCATTGAGTCTCTCTGCAATCTCTGTTTCCTCTTTAATAACCCCTTGCCTTCCATTGTCATCTAATGGTCCAATGGCCTTCCTAGTTGGGTTCTTACTTCTAATGTACTTAAAGAAGTCTTTGTTATTCCTCTGAGTATTTTTAGCTATACGCTCCTCAAAGTCTTGCTTTGCTTTCCTGATTGTTGCCTTGCATTTGTTCTGCCAGAATTTATGTTTCTGCCTGCTGTCCTCATTTGGACAAGCCTTCCATCTTCTAAATGAGCTTTTCTTGCTCTTGATCACTTCCCGAACAGCTCCTGTAAGCCACATTGGAGTCCTCTTGGACCTGGCAGTGCCCTTTTTCCTTTTGGGTATGCATTCCAATTGGGCCTCTGTTATTGTTTTTGTAAACAGCCTCCATGCCTCTTGGAGTGTTTGGACTCTCTCAATTTTCCCTTTCAGCTTCTTTTTTGCTAGTTTCCTCAACTTTGGGAAATTTCCTTTTTGAAAATTTAAGGTCTCTGTGTTAGATTTTATCAGTGACTTGCGGTCTATGTTCAAGTTAAACATAATTGAGTTGTGGTCACTGTTCCCTATTGGATCAGTCACATTAACATCTTGCACCAGATCCTGAGTATTACTCAGGATCAAGTCAAGGATTCTTGTACCTCTAGTTGGGTCTTCAACCATCTGTCCCAGGGAACAATCATTGAGCATATCTAGGAACTTTATCTCTTTATCATGTGCTGAACAACAGTTCACCCAGTCTATGTGAGGGTAATTGAAGTCCCCCATTATAACCAGGCTTCCCTTCTTGGATGCCTCCTTTACAACATTCTCCAACTGCCTGTCTCCCTCAAGAGTTTGGGTCGGAGGCCGATAGTATATGCCTACTATTAGACCATCCTTGTGGCCTGGTACTCTTACCCACAGAGCTTCTAATGGTGACTCTAAATCACCTAGATATTCCAATTCATAAGATTTTATCACTTCTTTGACATACAAGGCTACACCACCTCCTGTTTGCCCCTTCCTATCCTTCCTGTACAGTTTGTAGCCTGGGATAACTGTATCCCATTGGTTATCATCCGTCCACCAGGTTTCAGTGATACCAATAATATCAATATTCTTATCTATTGCTAAGTATTCCAGCTCCCCTATTTTGTTCCGGAGGCTTCTGGCATTTGTATACAAGCATTTATATATGCATTTCTGACACAGTCTTTTGTGTCCAGTTGCATTGTTAGACTGCCTCTTGCATCCTTCTGCTAGAATGCTAGTGACTAGCTCCTTGCTCTGCTCAGTAATTTTTGCATCCTCCTCACTACTCAAGTACACACTTTCCCGAACCGGATGCTGCCCAGCTCCTGTCGGCTTTCCCCCAGTTATCAGTTTAAAAGCTGCTCTGCAGCCTTTTTGATGTTGAGTGCCAGCAATCTGGTCCCATCATGGTTTAAATGCAACCCATCCCTCCTGAACAGATTTGGCTTGTCCCAAAATGTTCTCCAGTTCCTGACAAATCTGAAGCCCTCCTCTTGACACCACCGCCTCATCCACGCATTGAGGCTTCTGAGCTCTGCCTGCCTGGTAGGTCCTGCGCGAGGGACAGGCAGCACTTCTGAAAATGCTACCTTGGAAGTCCGGGACTTCAATCTTCTTCCTAACAACCTAAATTTGGCTTCCAGGACAGACCGCTTGGCCTTCCCAACATCATTCATCCATAATATTCATCCATAATATGCAGGATAAACATTGCGAAGAACTAATCTACTCTACCATGACTTAGAATCTAAGATAATAATAAAGTGAGAAAATTGATAAGCTCATTAGCTTGTGAAGTGTGAGCTTAATAGCCCTCATTCAAGACGTGGATGACAAGGGCTCTCACCTATGTGGGGAAAAGACCCTCTCGAAAGTCAAAACTCCTGGTCTTAAATACCTTTTCTCCTCGCTCTTCACGCCTTCCTTTAGAATGTTAAAGATGTAAGATCTACTAATTGTTTTGACTATTGTCATGATTTAAATTCTCAGGTGTTTGTTTGTCACAATGTACCCCATTCTCAGGATTCCCCTTTTGATTGGCATCATGTTTCTCAATCACTAATGTGCAGAGTGTGTTGAGTGTGTGCTGGAATGATGATGATGTACATGCTTCTTTCTTTCTGAGAGCTAGCATTTCTCAACCGTAAAGAGACTACTAAATTAAAGTATAACTTAAATGAATATAAAGTAATTCAAAGAATAGTTTTGACCCCTAAGGATTTTCACAGAACTATGAACCAAGGCTGGCTCCATGACACTTTTTCTCTTTCCCATTCTCTGGGTCGGCAGCTTTCTCTTGTCTTCTCCTTTCTTTAAGTTGTCTTAATTAGGTCACTATTTCATGATGAATGTCATTTAATTACTTTAGTGAGTCTTGGCTACTTCAATCAGAGTCAGCAACATAAATACAAGAACATAATAAATTCTTTATTTATTTCTCAGTCTGCACTCAAGGCCAAGCAGTCTTGAAAATACCCTTTCTGTTGCTTCCTCAACTAAGAGTTTGCTTTCTGAACAGAAAGCTTGGTGGAGCTTGTTCTGGCTACGCCTCAAAGCCTACTAATGTAGACTTTTCTTGCAAGTTCATTGCATTTAGGTTTTTCTATGGGGCCTAAAAGGTAGACAGAAGTCCCAACAGGGAATATTATGGTATCTGTAGTCTTGTAAATAAAATTTTAAAAAACAGCCATTCCTAACCATGATCATAATTTGGGCTGAATCATCCTGTGGATCTAGAAGTGGAAACCTTTCTGATGTCTTAAGTAGAAGCATGGAAAGAGGCCACTAGAATACAGTAAAACATGGTAGCCAATCAAAGAGCCAAAGTGGAAAACATGCATGCCAGCCACCATTTACAAATATTATTTCCATGCTAGTGTTAGATGTCTCCAAGAAAAGCAAGGAGACTGTGAAGTGCTTGGTTTTGAAGGAAATCATAAAAGATGTACCTAATAAATACAACATAAACAAAGGCAACAGTAGTTAAGTTAAAAAATTCTAACTGCTGTTGGAATGTCCATCAACAAGATGCCCAAATTCAAGCACCTAATATGTAATTAAAAAGGCTATACTTGAATATGTATGGAAATGAAGTTCTGCTCTCTTGTTGTCAACTACCAAATACAGAAGGTGGGAACTTTCAGAAAACAGTCTGGCATAAAGATCTGAGTTGATGAGGAAGCTCATATGAAAAAGGCAGTCCTTTAAATATTTGAGTCACAAACATAGAGGGCTTTAAAAAATAGAAGCTTTGTCTTCAATAACTTATTTCTCTATTATTGCACTTAGTCTTACAATGCTATTGGAACACAAAATTATGTTTAAAATGTTGCATAATCCGTAAAACATGCTGGTTGCACTACAATCTGTTTGTTTCTCTTAAAAAATGTATTTTCCAGACAAACAATCATTAAACCATCTACACATCTGCCAAGTTCAAATAAATGAAAACAGCAGAGATGTTACCATGTGGCTGACTCATTTGTTTTGACAATATAAAAGAGCTTTCTGTATTTTCCCCTTTCCTTCATAAAAAAAATCTGCCCTTTTTTCCTTCTTCCGAAACAATGTGTTTCGCAAATGCTACAAAAGATCAAAAGCTGTTCAGATCATATTTACAAAACTAAAGGCACAATGAGTATCCCTGTAAATGACATGTAAATTACCGAACAATGATTTAACTTCAGTCAGGTTTTTCAGATGAATTGAAGGACCTTAATTCCATTTTAGCTTAGAGATCTGATTATTCTGCTGCTTGTAAGAAATGAGCTTTAATCCTCTTTTAAATGTCATTCAACAAGTTCTTACTGCTCAAAAGATGCAAATGAATTTTCCTTTACAATATCTTTTCTCTTTCGTTTTTCTTCCAAAAGACAGTCTTAGAAATAATTCAGATCTGGAGTATCTAAATGATACCTAGTCTGGAAAGGAAACACTAGGAAATATCTCCCTTCCTATTTTAGAGATGTTGGCTGAGCCCATGTATGGTGGCTACTTTGAGTTCCTGTTCTCTACGGGAGGTCTTGAATGCTGAAATCAACCACCTAAATTCTGTAACAAACCTGCACATATGTGATCACAAAAATAGGCTTTGTGAACCCAGCTGCTATTTGTACAGTTCCTTCACAGCAATGTCTGTCCTTTCCCATCCCTATATACTTCACTTTGGCCCACCTAATGTAGTCCCTCCCAGCATTCCTAATCTTGACTTCATCTACCATTCTGTTAGTAAGAATATAATGTTAATATTTTCCTTTGCAATTTTTTAGACTATCATTAAAGGTTGTTTCCGAAAGCCTTCTTGTGATGGTTTCTAGAAAACAATGCAAACAAATGCTAATTTCAGAAATTAATTAAAACCTGTAAAGATAATAAGAACAAAAACATTCAGCCAAAACAAATACAGTCCAGTAGTAAATTACTGCTAAAAATAAAGCAAGACTGAATACCATCTGATGAAAGCTAAAATTAATCTTTAAAGTGTTACAACATTTTTGTTTTGTTTTGTTTCCCCTCTGATATGCTTGAAACACAGACTAACATGGCTACTATTCCAAAAAATGAATACCATCTGCCAGTGATGAGTTTTTAAAAAAATTACTACCACACTGTGGGCGTGGTATGGTGGGCATGGCCAGGGGGAAGCCCTGTATTGCACCCGAATTAGGACTACTTTATTTCAAAACTTGGATGGGTGGGGCAAGCCAGAATTTCTGCTACAGGTTCTGGTGAACTGGTGTGAACCTGCTGTGCCCACCACTGCGTCTGCATCAGTTCAATCTGAACTCTCTGTCTTACAAATCAGGACCAATTTGTTTTCAGCCATGTTGCAACCTCACCAGTTCAGTTGGCATCTGAATATTTCAAAATATTTTCATATGTTTTTACTTGCCTAATTTTTTTTAAAAAACATTAAAATGGAGAAAATAAAGGCTAGAACCTAAGAAGGTGAGTGAAACTCAGTGCCATCAAGGCTTGCTTAACCTCCAGTGTTTAGGCAATGTTTCCATCACATTTCATCCTTTACCCATTCCCGATAGTAACCATGCAATTTGCACAAATTTACTCAACTTCTTACGCTTCTAGGCCAGACGTGAAACTGCCAAAACGAAGCCACCTTATGGTGAGTTCATTCTACAGTTCCTTTCACGTGACCTAGTGTGAGAAAGATTAGCTGGCAACACAATGTTTCTGTTACCAGAGTACACCTGATTGTGGTTCAAAAATGCCACAATCTTCGAGAAGGCTCTTTCTGTGTACCCCATTTACTCAACTAACTTGATAGGTATGTATGTTGAAGAGGAAAAGAATTCTCTCTCTTCTTGTTCATCGCTTCTGTGTGTGTCACATTTGCCACCTACTCCTGACTAGAACACAAAAAGTCATGTGGGGAGGGGAGGCAAAAAGTGTTGCAAAAAGAAAAGCCAACACTAAGTGTGAAAAAGTACAAAGTACAAAACAAGCAGGAAAGAAGTGAAATAGCTTAAATTCAATTCTTAATGCCATCCCAACTTACCCTATTCAAATTCTACATGACCCCAGCTCCCACCAGGGGAGGTGGGAGCACAGCTGCGCCCGTTTGCCCATGGCAGAGCCATGAAGATGGCCGCCACTTTAGCCACTGGGACATTTTCCTGCCTCAGTTGGGTTGGGACTGGTTCTTCTCTCCTGGCTCCATTATGGACGTTGAGCCATTGTGCTCCATCATGGATGTTTTGAGCCACAAGGCTCCAATGTGGACTTTGGGTAGCCGGGGGCTCTGTGCAATTAATCTTGTAATATTTTTTTGTAATTTCAGTATTTAATTATGTCTATTGTAAAACTGTACTTGTTTTGAAATCTGTAATTGCATTGGATTGCATGGGTTAATCTTTTTGTATTATTGTATTGCCATGCTGTACCTGTATTGATATGTTGGATGCCGCCATGAGTCTGCCTGCGCTGAATAGGGTGGGGTATAAATTAAAATTGAAATTGAATTCACACGCAAACACTCAGTTAACTGGGTTGAGATCTGCAGGTGTCTACAAATTAAAAAACCCTCTGCAATGCACACTCACCCTGCTGCCTGGAAATTAAAGTGTTGCAAATAACAAACTCTCTCTTCCTTCAAACATGCTTCTCTTGCAAGATGGCCATTGATTACAGGGTAGAAAGTTGCCTCTCGGGGCACCATGATAGAGGTTTCCAGGAGAGCTTGGGTTTCCCATTGCCAATTACGTTGTCAATCTCTTTTCATTTTTGGGCTTTCTGGTTCTTCTGTTGCAGAATTACTTGTGTTTTCTTGGAGAGTGCTTTCTTAGAATTCTCAGTCTTTGTAATCCTTCAAGAAAATATTATATATGGCACTTCAGAGAATCCTGATTACACACATACACATATCCCCCCCACCCCCAGATTCCAAACCATTTCCAAATCTGAAGCACATTTTTTATTTAAAATATAAGCAGATCAACAAAGCACAAAATGAAGAAGGGGGAAAGTGAGTTTTTAAATCTTTTCTAAAACCTCTGATGTGGGGACCAGAAACAGCAGAAGCTAGTGATACTTGCTAAAAAAATATGTGCTCAACATAAAATGCGAAGCAAAGTGCTCAAACGTCTGTACTGCCCCCATAGTGCTTAGTGCACTCTCTGGGTGGTTCACAAGTTAATTACTATTTTGCTCCCCAACATGCTGGGTACTCATTTTAATGACCTCGGAAGGATGGAAGGCTGAGTCTCTCCTTTGTATCTGGCAGCCTCAACTATTCTCATAGGCAGACTAGAACCATATTTGAGAAGAACTGTTATTGCTTTTAAGGTGTGAGCCAGCAAACTATTTCAAATGCTGCTAGTGGTTGAAGTAATGTGGTCCTAAACCATGGAACATTTTAAAGATTAAGATTTAAAGCACAATATTAAAATGGGCATGGAAGCACAAATATAATCCACACAGTATATGTGTTGTGTGATCTAACTGTCTCACTAATACTTCTAGTGGGGTGTCCGTCTGTATCAGCTGAAGTTTCTGAATCACTGAAACTCCATTGCATTAGTCAAGCCAAAAGCATCAGTACTCTGAGAATAAGCCAAGATAAGGCAGAGCTTTCCAGATCACTGGCATAGCAGCTTAAACCAAGAAATCTCAGTAGAAATCTAAAATGGGACTTTTTTTTCTTTTTCTTCCCCACTCCCCAAAGGGGACCATGTTGCAAAATTTTCTCCAAACTGTTTTGTTGGTGACGGTGCAAAATTGTCTCCAAACATTTTGAACCATTTTTTTTGTGACGGTGTAAAATTTTCTCCAAATATTGTAAACTATTTATTGTGACCGTTATCACCTCTGACGAACACAGAATGCCCCAAAATTTTAAGGCACTGAAAGGAATATAAAATGGTAGCTTGACTTCTGTTTTCACGTCATAAAAACTGAAAGGGAAAAATTAAAAAGCTGTAAGTAGATAAATAGGTACCACATCGTTGGGAAGGTAAACAGTGTTCCATGCACTCCAGTGTCTAGTCATGCTGGCCACATGTCAATGGAAACATCTGCAAATGCAGACAGCACTGGCTCTTTGGCTTTAAACAGAGATGAGCACTGAACCCTAGAGTCAGATATGACTGGCTTTTGAGCAAGGGTGACTTTTACCTTTACTATTGTCCCTGGTAAGGACAAACTCCAGTTCCAGAATCGTGTCACAGGCTTTGTCCACCCTTGGGGGAAGCTTAGTGAAATCCCTCCTCCCTTATTTCTCCACTTAAAAGGTAGAGTGTTTCAGAGACCATTTGAACATAAGTCCAAGAGCCATCATTGACTCTACCTAAGCATTCCAAATGATATGCTTTGAGGGGAGGGCAAACCTGTCTAAGATGGTTGTAAATCTCCATTGTTTGCCTGTTCCTATGCACCACAATTTTGTCTGAATTAACTCTCAGTGTGCTTGCTTGCAAATACACCTAGTCCAGCTATAGTCACTACAACGTTCTCATGGGTTTTTTTTTAGTGGCCTGTGTAACCTCCAGAGGTGACAATTGGTTAAGAAAAAGTACCCCCCCCCCAAGGTGCTGAAGTTTCCCATCCTTTCACCAAGGTGAACAAAGTTCTTTCTGTCTCCAAATCAGTTCTGGAATCTATTTGTAATGAACCTAATAATCTTTATCATCCAGCAGCCTTTGAAGTGCATGACTGCATACTATCAGCTCTATGTTGAGGTGAGGAATGCACAATGTGCATATATCTGATATTAGATTTTTTTTTACAAGTCTTTCATATCTATCACCAGTTCTCTGATTAAATGTAGATTATCTTGTTAGTCTGGCCAACTGAATTATTGTTTACATTGTTATCATTTATATTGTTCGTCTCTCATAAACTTAGGGAAGAGAATGGCATTACTAGTTTATGCAGAAGAAAGGAAAACCAGGAACATTGAAAACCACTATGGTGTAGTAGATAAAGGGTTAGACTGGGACTTGGAAAACCTGTGTTCAAATCACTGTTCAGCCATGGAAAGGTACCATGGAAAGTCAATGGTAAGTCACTCAGTGAACATTTTGCATAAGAGGACTTTAAAAGCTGCATCCCAGTTCGTACAGTGTACCTGACAGCTATGTAACTGCATCCCCGCCACCCAGGCTCCGTAAGGACATTGAGCCCTGGGCTCCACAAGTGCGTTGAGCCCCAGGCTCCGCAATGACTGTGGGGACGTGAAGGCAGAGGATGGCTTATTACTTGTTGTTTGATATTTTTGTTGATGTTATATTATTGTGCTGATGTATCATGTATAATGTTGACATATTGTGATTGTACCGATTGTATTGCATTGTGATGCTTATTTTTGAATTTTTGTATTGCTGTATTTTGTGATTAACCTTGTAACTACATTTTTTATTGTACTGTATTGTGTATTTTGTATTTGGATATTATATGATTATGCATATTATGTATTGCACTGTATTTTTATTATGTTTGCACTGTATATTATGTATTATTTATTGTTGGAAGCCGCTCTGAGTGGTGCATGCACTAGAAGAGCGGGGTATAAATAAACAATTCAATTCAATTTCAATCTCTGAAACCCTACGAGGGTCGATGGCACATAATAACAAAGGAGTAATGGCTGGCTAAACAGTTGTACTCTAAAGGGGTATCCCACCATCTACGTAACACTAACTATATTATGAATGTAGATATTTTCAAGTATTTTTTGAGAAGTAACAAAAAACCATAGTCTTAAGGATTTCTTAATCATTTCTTGCCCAGACTCTCTGACCATATAACCTTATACTGTACTTTCATTCCTGCCTGCCATTGTGGAGGAATAGAATAGTAGGCATACAAGTAAGCACAGAGGGAAGCACTGTATCCTGCTGATTTCATACTTAAATGATGTAAAACATCAAGAACCCAGTCAGGACAGCTCCACACCTTAGACATCAAACACAACTACTGCAGGGAACCAGTGGCAGCCACTACTTTCTAACGCCAGTTCGTACAGTGTACCTAACAGCTATGCATCTGGAAACATGCAAGTATGCATGATTAGGCTGAGCACTGGACTTTCTGGTGAAATACATCAGGATTTGCTCCTTTTATACAGCAGGTGAATTCCAACTTTTTTTGCTGCCCACATAGCACAAAAAATAAATTGAGTCCATATGTGCCTTCCCCCCTCCCAAAGTAGCTTTTTCCTGGGGTACTGGGGGCTTCTACTTTTCTTCAAGCTGAAAGGATTTGATCGGGCTGTTTGTCATGGAAACTATTGTTCTAATTGGTAAAAGGATGGGGTAGTGTCTGTGGGGTGGTGATGTGATGACTAGACAATGTGGTGTGATGTTTAAGGACAACAGGGGCACCCTCCCTCATGATCTGCTCCCAAATGTTCCTGAAGGGTTTTTTTAAACAAATAAGGCTAGGCTGATATACCATGGATACCTTTGAGCCATTATTCAGCTAGGAGTCCACACAATGGTAGACATCTCTGTGATGACATTCCGCACATGCAAATGAACATGGGAAATCAAGTCCATATGTGTGTAGGTTTTTTAGCCATTTGGATCATTTGGCGGGCCATGGTGTGTGCCCTCTGCTTTTCACCTTACCCAAGGGATCCGAAGGACAACGCTTTGCTGATTTATTTTATTAATATATCAGAATTGTGCTAGCCGGTTCGGCATTAATGAAAAAAAGCCAAGGAAAATGGAAGGGAAGACTAAGAAGATAAACAAGCCCACCCTTCTATCCCACCACTTATGACTCCTTCCCTTTGTTTTGACTCTTTTTTCTTAATGCAGAACTTGCTAACACTATTCTGATATATTAATACAATCATCACTGCTAACCTGAGCCTGAAAAGAGCAAGACAACAGAGCAGGTTTGGTGAAGACTGGAAAAGAAGGAGAGTGGGAGAAGAATCCAGGAAAAGAGCATGAAGACTTCTTGAAGGGACCACTTAAACTTTTCAGGCCATGGGCCGGTCACATGGTTCAGGGGGCTGGTCACTATGGCCCATGAACTGGATCCAACCTCTGATGCTAATTCATCCGGCCCGTGAAGCCCTCATTGCTCCTGGAAGTGGAAGTAAAACATGCCCATACGATAGCAATGAGGACTTCATGGGCCAGATGAATTTGTGTTGGGGGCCAGATCCAGAGCTGTAGTGTGGGCACCGCTGAATTAAGAGTTGAGTTTAGGAGATGGAAAGAGGTGGGAGGGCTGTTTTCCAAGTTTGTCTACCTTTCCAGTGTAGACACCTCCTGAAACCTTGCAGGCATGTGCATATTTCATGCAAGTGTTTTAAAGATACCCAGCTGTCATTTACACTTTACATGTTTCTTACAGCACAACACTCATCTGAGGGCTGAACTTTATGAAAATGTTGCACATTTTCCTGCTGTTTGACCTCTCCTTCATTACACTGTTTGAGGGGAAAGCACTGTTGTCACAAGACTTAAAAGAAGCCTCCTCCTCCTTTACTTTCTCTTTTACCTCTTCAGGTGTTGAGGGAGTGTTATGTACTGAATGCAATGCCAAGGAAATGTTGTAACGATCCCTTTAACGGAATGTAACCAGTGAATGTATCCAATTGTATCTAATCAGGAACGCATTGTAACAGGCTGTATGAGGATGCGAGCTAAGTGGCCACAGGTGGCAGTAGCGAGCAACCAGCTCACATGGTACAGATTCCCCGAATACCTGAAGAGCGGGAAACCTTCCCGCCACACCACACCTGGAGAAGATGGGCGTGACGACCAATGACATCACACGGACAGTAGCCAATGAGCTACCACACCGTCATATTCAAATGTACAGTGTAGTATAAATAGAGCTGTTTGTCCGCCATTACCACATGTTCACCCTGACCATCATGCAATAAAGTTGTGTTAGCCTTGTTACGGCTCCTTCCGTTGTCTTTCTTGCAAGACACTAAATTGGCGATGAGGATGGGATGGCATCCCGCAAAGTGAACATTGCGCCTTTCGATAACACGAAGCCAGAGCGATGGGAACTCTACGAACTTCAGTTCCTATATGCAATGGACCTCGAGGGCATCGAGGAAGAAGCCCAGCGTCGAGCGTACCTGCTGGCCCAGTGCAGCCTGGAAACGCTGGAACTGGCAACAAACCTCCTGATGCCGAGGCTGCTCAGAGAGGTACTCCTGGATGAGATCCTCACCGAGCTGAGGAAGCACTTTTGCCTGCAGGTGTTGGTGTTCCCGGCAAGGCTAGCGTTTCAACAGCGGAGCCAGTGGGCCGGTGAGTCCATGGTCGACTTTGTTGTGGCGCTAAGGGTAGCTGCCGTGCCTTGCCAGTGGGGGGCGTCCCTGAGCGAGGTGCTGCGAGACAGGCTCCTGCTTGGCCTGCGAGATGAGGGTGCCAGGAAAAATTACTGGCCAAGGATGAGAGCATTTCCTTCAAGCATGTCCTGAGAATTGCCCAAGCTGACGAGTCAGTGCAACAAGGCGAGCGAGTGTGCCGGGCCAGGACCGCAGCGGCTGGGGGGGGGCGTCTGCAGTCCCAGTCCACAGCTGTTCCTCCCACGGGGAGCAGGGACCCCCAGAGTTCACCACGTCCACCTCCGACTGCAGCGAGGACGACGACGTGCAACGAGTACAGAGGAGACCTGAGGTTTGAGACCACGCCAGAGAGGATCACCACTGTGATGGATGCGGGGCACCTCACGACCGGAGCCCATTCCGGAAGGCAGAGTGCCACAACTGCGGGTGGTGCCGGCACATCGCAAAGATCTGCAGGCATCGACGGGACGATGGCAAGGGCCTGGCGGACCAGCCACAATGGAAGTGGATGGGGTCAGCAGGATCTTCGACGACGACGAGCCGCAGGAGCACCGCATGTCTCGAAGAGTTCCCGACAACCACGACCAGGCAGTTCACAGCATGCCCTTGAGGCACCCCCAGTTTTTTGTTGAGGTACTGATACAAGGGGTCCCGGTTAGGATGGAAATAGACTCAGGGTCATCATATTCCATCATCACCACAAGGAATTTTTGCGTACTCCCCAAACTCACGCCCCAAGCTGAAAGCCCTAAGGACAAACGTATGGGACATTCAAGGGAAAAGCATCCCAGTGTTGGGGGTGGGGGAGTTCAAGGTGCAATTCAAGTGGCGCTCTGCACAGTTGCCCCTAGTGGTCTTAAGGGACGGGTCCTGTTGCCTCCTCAGAACGCAGTGGTTTGGCCCCCTGGGGGTTTTCATCGGAGGCATACATGCCGTGCAGGCTGACATGATCGCAGAAGTGTGTAACGCACACCCCTGCCATCTTCGAGAAGGGACTCGGGAAGTTCAAGGGCCCCCCAGTTTCTTTCAACATGGACCCCGACATCCAGCCCATCAGGATAAAGCCAAGGAGAGTGCCTTTCGCACTAAAGGACAAAATTGAGATTGAACTGGACAAACTGGTGGGCCAGGGGATTTTGGTACCTGTAGATTCTGCCAAGTGGGAAACCCCCATTGTTACGGCACTAAAGGCAAACGGGGAGGTCAGAATCTGCGCTGACTACAAGTGCACGATTAATAAGGCAATTCACCCAAATGCGTACCCGGTGCTGATTGTAAGCCACCTGTTAGCAACATTGCATGGGAGGAGGTGTTTCGCCAAGCTAGATTTAGTGCAGGCATACCAGCAATTAATGGTGACCCCAGCTGCAGCCGCTGCTCAAACCATAGTTATTCATAAGGGAGCCTTTAAAGTAACACGCCTCCAATTCGGCGTGAATTCAGCCCCCGGGATTTTCCAGTCCCTAGTGGAAAGGCTTTTGAAAGGGCTCCCAGGTGTTTTCCCTTACTTTGATGATGTTTTGATAACAGGGGGGGCAAGAATTGGCCAAGAGGTTAGACCAGGTGCTAACAGTGTTCGAGAAAGCGGGGCTCAGGTTGAGAAAAGACAAGTGTGTGTTTTTCGCAGAAGAGGTAGAGTTTCGGGGATTCCGGATAACCCCTGAGGGTATTAAGCCAGCCGAGTCTAAGGTGTCAGCAGTGCAGAACCCCCTCGCCCCACCACCAAGGCCGAACTACAGTCCTTTCTGGGACTCTTAAATTTTTACCACTCTTTCCTGCCGGGAAAGGCGTCAGTGGCAGAGCCGCTGCACAAGTTACCTAAAAAAGACGCAGCTTGGTGGTGGGGCAAAAGCCAGGAACGGGCATTCAGTGGGCTCAAGCAGCTTCTGTCTTCCAAGACTGTCTTAACCCATTTCGATCCCAAGAAGCCCATTGTGCTGGTCTGTGATGCCTCACCGGTGGGGGTGGGGGTGGTTTTATGCCACATAATAGAGAGCAGGTGGGAAGCCCCGGTGGCGTTCTATTCGAGATCCCTGTCCAAGGCAGAGCACAATTACGTGCAAACAGACGGGAGGCACTGGCGATAGTTGCAGGGACCAAAAAGTTCCGTGACTTCCTTTATAGCCGGCCGTTCACAGTCGTAAGCCTCTGCTAGGTATTTTCACCACAAACAAGCCCACCCCACAGATCTTATCCCCAAGGATGCTGCGGTGGGCTATCTTCCTCAACGCATACCAGTATGTATTGGTCTACCGACCCAGCAAGGAAATCAGCCACACCGATGCCCTTTCCAGGTCACCCCTCCCACAGACAGGGGACACAGAGTGTGAGATAGAGCAGGACCACCAGGTGCTCCTGATCGAGGCCATAGAGACCCCCTCGATACTGCCAGCGGAGATCACTAAAGCTACAGCGAAGGACAGGTCATTGGCCCTAGTCAGTTCATGGGTGCAAAAGGGGTGGCCAGCAACCTCCCCCATGGAGGAGTTCAAGGTTTATGGCAGAAGGAGAGATGAACTGTCCCTAGAGAGGGGCTGCCTCCTCTGGGGGCAGCAGGTAATAGTCCCCGAAGCGTTGAGGCCACAGGTGCTCAAGATGTTACACATTAGCCACCCGGGGATCGTGCGCTCTAAAGTGCTAGCCAGAAGTTGCGTCTGGTGGCCCAAGTTAGATGCAGATATAGAACACATGATTGGCACTTGCAAGAGCAGCCAGAGTACCCGCCCTGAAGAGTCCCAACTTCCCCATAGAGAATGGGATGCAACCCGAGGGCCGTGGTCGCGCCTACACGTAGATTTTGCAGGACCCTTCAGGGACACCCTGTTCTTAATAATAGTGGATGCTTACTCCAAGTGGTTGGAGGTAATTCCAATGTCCAGTACATCGTCAGCTGCAACGGTTAGGCAACTGCGGAGAGTATTCAGCTGTTTTGGATTACCCGATGTGCTTGTGAGCGATAACACCACAACTTTCACATCAGCAGAGTTCCAGGGGTTTATAGAGATTAATAGGATTCTCCACATTACCTCTGCCCCCTTTCACCCCACTACAAATGGTCAAGCGGAACGTTTGGTGCGAACAACGAAGGACGCACTGCGTCGGATGGGCCCCGGGGATTTGAACCTGCAACTATGCCAATTCCTATTAAGGTACCGAGTGCCCCCCCGGCATCGGGGTTGTCGCCCGCCAAACTCCTTATGTGGAGGAGACCCGCCATGATCCTCTCATGCCTAGACCCAACCAGGGTGGAGGATATGGGTAGAAACATTGCACTGGGGAGCACTAAGAGTTTCAGGGTCGGCGAGGCTGTGCATTGCAGGAATTATGCAGCCACCAGGCCGACTTGGGTTCCCGGAGTAGTGGTCGGGCAAATGGGACCGGTCTCATACAATGTCGAGACGAGCACAGGTCTCCTCTGGAGGAGACATGCCAACCAGCTCAGGAGTAGAGTTGTAGCCAGGCAAGACATGAGAGACCAAACAGGAGATTCAGTGCTAGGGTTCTCCCTCACCCGCTTATCCCAAGGGGGAGACACAGACCACTGGGGGGAGGGAAATGACACAAATCCGAATACTTTGGACCCCCCAAGCTACAGGAACGATTTGGAAGAGGGGGATTTTGAAGAGTTAGACTTTGAGTTTGGAAACCGGGGGGGAGTTTTTGAAGTGGTCCCCCACCCGTCCGAGTGAAGAGCGGGGTATTACTTTAGTTCCTAGGGCCCCTGGTTTCACATCCCTGGAGTTTACTCTTACACCTAGACCTCCCCAATCCCAGGCTCAGAGCCTGCAGCCAATCACTAACGAGTCACCCTCTCCCATTGCAGGACAAGGACATAGCGATCAGGAATACGCAGCCATTCCAGGGCAAAGCACGGATGTCACTCGCCCAAAGCGAACATGCGGTAAGCCTCATTGGTTGAAGGACTTTGTCCTTACCTAGGGGGGAGGGGTGTTATGTACTGAATGCAATGCCAAGGAAATGTTGTAACGATCCCTTTAACGGAATGTAACCAGTGAATGTATCCAATTGTATCTAATCAGGAACGCATTGTAACAGGCTGTATGAGGATACGAGCTAAGTGGACACAGGTGGCAGTAGCGAGCATCCAGCTCACATGGTACAGATTCCCCGAATACCTGAAGAGCGGGAAACCTTTCCGCCACACCACACCTGGAGAAGATGGGCGTGACGACCAATGACGTCATGCGGACAGTAGCCAATGAGCTACCACACCGGCATATTCAAATGTACAGTGTAGTGTAAATAGAGCTGTTTGTCCGCCATTACCACATGTTCACCCTGACCATCATGCAATAAAGTTGTGTTAGCCTTGTTATGGCTCCTTCCGTTGTCTTTCTTGCAAGACACTAAAGGGAGATACAAGTTTCTTGTTCTGGCACTTCTAGTGGACTCCACAAGTGTTATTTGGTGTTCTTATAATATGTCTTTAATGTTATCTCTATCTTCCTCTGGGTCTGCCTTGTGGTCTTTGTCCTTCTTCTCCTTACATATGCCTTGTAAGGTATGAAATTCCAAGACATTCTCTCCAAATGGCAAACCTTGTTGTCTCTATATGTAGTTTAAGATTGGTTCTATTCCAATTCTTTCCCTTATAATCCCATTCCTGATTTTATCCCTTCTAGTCATTCCAGCAGCCTTCCTCATACACCTTATTTCCATGGTGATCAATTTTCATTTATATTTTGTTGTAAGTGTCCATGTCTGGCACTGGTAGCTTAAGCTGGGAATGAATATGCTTTGTATTTTAAAAAAATGTAGCATTTAAAATACATGGTACTCATTCCCTCTTTGCAGATACTTGGCAATTCTGTTGCCCAAGATAAAATCCCTTCTCTGTGTGGAATATAGTGGTGGAACTCCACTTCTCTTTTAGTTTCAGTTTCTGCCAGTTCACCAGAAGTTTTAGATAATCAGTTGATGAAGTCTAGGACTAAATATGCATAAAACAGTCCTCTGAGAAATTTGGAGACAATTTCACGGTCAGTTCATATTTCCATTTAATATTCCCAGTTGAACATCTATACCTATAAATCCAAGGGTTAACCATTGGAACTTGCTATACGTTTCTGTACCCATCCATCCTATCCCATACCAAGCCTCCTGCACTTGCCCGAACCCAGTACAGATGTTACTGCAGGGTTGAGGAACGTGCCAGTGGGGCAAGAGCCCCACAAACAGGAACAAAGGAAAAGAACTTCAATTCTCAACATTCTCTGTGCTATGCCGTGCCACAGCCAATCAGGCTGAGATGCGTGAGCAAAAAGAAAGTTAAAATCGAGCCGCAGGGAAAAAACGCCGCACGAACGCAAACCACAAACACAAAACTACAAGTCTCAGCGTCCTGCACGCTGTGAGTGTTCAGAACGCAGAGAAAGCCAGTGCATGAAAAATAAAATTACAAAATGCAACGGGAACGCAAGTCTGCCACAGGCGGATGCAGCGCCTCACAGCCTCGCAAAACAAAAAAGCCACAAAACTCCACCGCGAGACACCCACCGGCCTTCTTTCCCAGAGCAATGGGGAGATGAGGGACTCCCTTTCCTCCACTCTACCCTGCCAAAGACACGGCAAGACCACCACCGGCCTCAAGGAAAGTTGAGCCGGGGTGGAAAAAAACCCAAAAACAGGCAGCAGTTCATATGGGGAAGCACCCTCCCTGGCAGATGAGTGGCTGATGCCTTTGTACTTCTGAATACAAAAGCAGCAGCCAGTAATCTGCAAGGAAGAGCACCACCCCTTATGGATCACTGCCTGCCGATCTCAAGTTAGGTAAGCCAGGAGAGAAAGGAGACAGAGATGAGAGAACCATCGTCAGGCAGAGATAGCTCTCCTCTGCCTCCTCCTTCTCCCCCGACCTACCTAACGAACCTTCCCGGGAGAAGAACGAGCTGACTGCCTCCTCCTCCTTTCCCCCATTACCGCATCAAAACCAAAATTCAAAGCAGCAATGGTGAAAAGAGGAACCGACAGGCAGCCCATTCTTCACGCTAAAGTAAACACCAAAATCAAACACCAAAATTATTTTAAAATAATAAAACAAAAATAAATCAATAATTTAAAAAAACCATTAATAAACAAAAAGTAAACCACAAAATACACAAACGAAAACATCCACAATACCACAAAAGCACATACAAAACACCTAAGTACAACACGAAAAAACCACAAATTACACAAACAAACAGCAACGAATTACACAAATAAACAACAACAAAATAAGAAAAATTAAACAAAGCCAGAAATAACCAAACCATTTAAACAAACCTAAAACCCAACCAAAACAAAAAAAGAACGAACAGAAACACCTCCCAGCCCACCACCACAAAAACAAAACAAAGAAAAACCCCAGA
This sequence comes from Bradypodion pumilum, assembly GCA_035047305.1. NCBI lineage: Eukaryota > Metazoa > Chordata > Lepidosauria > Squamata > Chamaeleonidae > Bradypodion > Bradypodion pumilum. The sequence continues at coordinate 265,150,913 of JAWDJD010000001.1, read as the reverse complement.
AGAAAGAAAACCAGACAACTCACCAGCACGTCCTCTCTCCATGATGACTGGAACAGAAATAAAGAAACAAAGACTACTTACCGGAAGAAGCCCTACCTAGAGGCCAGAAGAGAAAAAACGTAAAACGAAACCAAAACCACTAACAGCTCCACCTGCAGGGCAGAATAGCAAAACCACTCAAAAACACAACAGCCCCACGTAGAGGCCACAAGAGTAAAAACAAGTCAAAAACATAACAATAAATCAAAAGTTTACACAAATGACAAACATATGTTAAATAAATAAAATAAAAAGATTTATAATATCCTGTGTTGAGTTTTAACTCAAATAAAAACCCAAAACATCTAAACACAGTTTAAAAACATTGAATGTAAAAAACATGTACTTTCACATTTTTTAAAATATTACCTACAGTACAACTATTGACAAAAAAACACAAACTAAAACATTATTTGGTTAAATAATATATATTATTATATATAGATGTCATCTTGTATGTGGAGAATACCAATCATCACCCCTGGACCCAGCATGCTGTAACTCAGCATACAGGTGCCTTGTACATGCTGGCTTGGCACTGCAGGGGTCCAAATGACAAAGGGGGCCCTGCGCCCCACAAAAAGGGGGAAACACAAAAACTACATGTTCCAACAGGCCCTATGGCATGCGACAGCCAATAGGGGTGGCCTGACCTGGCACGGGAGAAGCTGGGCTCTGGTCATGCACTTGGCACATGAATGGCCACCGCGCACGCCCATGGCAGGACAACACAGCACCATTGCGGCTTGGCTGCTGGCGTGGATGGCCGGAACTGGGGGGACACTATGCCACGGAATGCAAGGAACACCAGGTGGATGCCCTGGGAAGAGAGGGCCGCAACCAGAGACAGCGCAGCTGAGGCGACAACAGAACGGGAGGTAAAGCCATGCCCACAACACAAAACCCGGATGAGATGGGCAGTGGGTGGGCACTGCCTTCGGCCCCTGCATTCCAAGAAAGGCAAACCAATAGGCCCGCTTTGCTGTCCCTGGAACACGGCAGCCACACGGACACTCCCTTCACCCACTGTGTTCAAGAGACGGCAGGGTGGAAGGGCTGCCTTGCCATCACCCGGAAGGCAGTGGCTGCCGGTGGCAAAAACAGAAAACAACAACATGGGGACCCGCCACAGCATCAATGGCTTGCCCTTCCTTCCCGCCCTCCATTTGCTGAGGCAGAGGCAATGCCCCATGGAGAGCTGCCTTAGCAGCCGCATTGGGCACCGGGAAGTGGAGCAGAGCAGAACAATGCCGGCAGGAACCAGGGCTGGGGCAGCAAACTGCCTGTGGGGAACAGAACACGGGCCGTGAATGGTGGTGGGGAAGACAGCGACAGAGGGACCATCCCTGCCCAGGTAAAACCATAATCCCAGCCCAAGCGAAGCCGGGTCCCCAGCTAGTTTATCATATACTAGACCAGTGCTGTCTTGTTCCTCTAATAAATGGAACAGCGAGTGAAGCATAGCTGTGACTGAGGCCTAGTTGTTACTGAGATATTAAAAGTGTGTTCAGGAACTCCCTTAATTGAATGTTCCTACACATAAACAAATACAAATTTCTCATTTATTATTTATTTATTAGTTCCCTATTAACCTAGCCATCTAGATGAGATTTTTGTCTTTGGCATGCCCAGATCTAAGTGCAGGTACTATTCTTGCCTTGAGAAGCATCCATGAAGTGAAATAGCTTGGACACAGACCTACCCCACACCCCTCACCCCCAGTGATAATGAGGCCCAACTCTCACAGAAGGACTGAGACAACTGGGGAAATGTAACTGCCCAAAAAAGTGCCCTCACAAAAAGTCTTTAAAAACTCTTGTGGAATAAAAGTACACTCTTCTTGAAAATGCATCGTCTCTGATCCTTTTTTCTCTCCCCTTAAATTTTAAGTCAAGTCTTAAAAAATTTAAAATGGCTATGTACAAATCTTATTAGCCAAGCCTGTATTGGGCCTGATGCTTTCAGTTTGATATGATGTGACCCGAATTTCTGCCCTAATGTAACTCTCTCATCTCGTCCTCATCCTAGCATTCCCATGGGCAGCTGAGCTTAATGCTTTGAATATGAGAAAAGAGTTTCTAGCTTTGGAGAAAGGAAGAAAAGCACAACAGTATGAGAGAGAAAGCTTGATGTGTGGTGCAGAGTTTATTCCTGCATTCTCAAATAGAACTGAACATGTGAGCAATGTCTGAAAAGAAGCCAGCTCTGCTCCCAGCCTACCAGTTACTTGGAAAGAAATCCAGTAAATTAAATGCAGCTGCTGTGACATGTAAAGAACAGTTTAAGGTAAAGGTTGCCCTTGCTCGAAAGCCAGTCATATCCAACTCTAGGGTTCAGTGCTCATTTCTATTTCTAGCCAAAGAGTTAGCACTGTCTGAGTCTGCAAATGTTTCTGTGGACATGTGGCAGGCATGCCTAGGCACTGGAGTGCATGGAACACTGTTTACCTCCCCCACCCCCAATGTGGTATCTGTTTATCTGTTTGCAATTTCTTGCTTTCAAACTGCTAGGTTGGCAGGAGCTGGGACAGAGGTGGGAGCCCAGTCTATCATGCAGCACTCGGTTCTCCAACTGCTGACCTGCCGACCTGCCAGTCATCAAGTTGAGCATCTTAACCACTAAGCCACCGCAGTCCCTAAAAGAAAGGTTTACATTCCAATAAAAGACTTTTCAATTTATCAAAAACCCTGGATTTTTTTTCTTACCTCATCTTGGCTACAAGCCAATGCTTGTGTCAGGATAACCTGGTGTGGAGAGGAGGTACTTTTCCTCCAGAGGCAGGTAGTTAGAACCGGCTCTACCATTGTGCTGCATAGGGTGACCTGCCTGAGGCAGCAAGTTTCAAGATACCATTAAAGGTCAGTCGTTTGACTTCATGTGCTATACATGGATGAGCTAGGGACTCATGCATTTTGCAAGTTCACTATTCTATCATCTTTGCTATTACTTTATTTCCTTCTGCTGTACAACCTGAAAAGACAATCACAGGACATCTGATCCGATAACTTCTAGCTCTAACACTTTTGAGTCCTCTCCCACAGGAATCTATTTCATCTTCTTAATCAATTCAGGTCCTGCACACTCGTCTATATAAACTAAGTGCACGACTCAAAGAATATCTAACCTTCCAGCCATTTTAGTTAATGCCCAGTTGGTTGATAATTTGAGGAAGTGCACATTTATTTAGGAACAAATGGGAAAATTGAACCAAATCAAGCTGATTCAGGTTGGTTTTCGTTGGTTGCTCAGTGATTTCAAAGAGAAATGAACTGTCATAAACAGGGATCTTTCATATCCACTCATGCTATTTGGTGTCACAAAGAGGACCTAAGAAAGGGCTCACTTGGTTCTAGAGCAGGGGTTCCCAACCTAAGGTCTGTGGGCCAGATCTGGCCCATGGCACCATTTCATGTGCCCCCACCCCCCTAGGCCATTTGAGAAACAAAATGGCCACCTCTTTGAGGTTGTTGGGACAAAATGGCTGCCCCCATCATGCAGGAAGGGCAAAATGGCCATCCAGCCATCAAAGGTGACTTGGAGACCATGCCCTGGCCCCTGGCTTGGAATGGTTGGGAACCCCTGTTCTAAAGCCAGAAGCAGAAGCTGAACCATGGGAACAAATGTTGACATGGATAGCCTGGCATGGACCATTTTTTCCTTGGAATACTCCCAAGCAGATGTTCCAGCCATGGTAGACATGGTAGACTCAGTTAAAAAGGTGGTCACCATAGTACATTCAGGGGAAAGCAGTATGTCAATAATAAAAAAAAATGGTTTCTCCACCCCCAGGAAGTGAAGAAAAGAAACTCAACATGAGTACTGAAATGAAATAAATGTTAGCAATTGAATAAATGGAATCCCCCTGCTGCATGCTTACTGCATAGGAATCCTAGGAGCATTGTCCTGAAACCTGAGTGAGTTAAATGTACTCATTTTCATTGAGAAACCCCTGGTGGGAATTTTTGAGCTGTCTTTTTTTTAAAAAAAAAACTCTCAAATCCATGTGTTTTTCACTATTTTCATCATGTCAAAATAACTTGAATGCTTATTACTTATTTTCTAGCTATCTTTCCCTTGTTCTGACTTGTTCTTTTTAACTTATCTGTATTTTCAGATATACAATTGCAATACAATAGTCTCATTGACCTTTCTTGTTTGATTTCTGTTTGTAATCTTCCAAAGCCCTTTGTTCTTTTGATCATTAAACTAAAGATTTAGTCTGACTTTACTCACCTCCATCCATTCATTTATTTATTTAGTTATTTAGCTATTTGCAGCATCTTCTATCTGGTACTCCTGGTTCACTAATAGTCTATTAAATGATATTGCTATATACAGTATTTGCTTTGCCGTAATACTCAAACCCAACCATATTAACTGAATTGGATAAATTTTGCCTTTCGTTTCCCACTTATTCTCTTCTGTTATTTAGGTTTTAGTTTCAGTGGCTCATTTGATTATAATAAGCTTTGTTTTGACAAGACTAATAAACTCTCTTCTCCAATATTCGGTCAATGCCTTGAGACACATCTCTTTCCCGAGCCTTCTACAATTCAATAAAATTCTATATCGTTGGCTTTTTTGTAGTACAGCTTTTTATACTCTGAGGTGCCTAAGAGACAAGAATAGCAAAGCATAACATTGACATGTTCCCCAAATTTCCCAAAAACATAGTTACAAAATATTCCCTGTGCATTGACACTTAATAAAATGAGCCCTAGGAATATAGAATCTGGGAAGCCCAGTTCCAGGCTTCTGATGTCCATTTACATCCACATTTTCTCCTAGGTTTCCTCTTCTTGGCTCTTCCTCTTAACATGAAATGTCTCTTTCTCATAATTTCTAACTTATCATTATCCCTCTTGAACTATGCTGCTTGAAGCAAAGGCCACAGTAGCAAACAAGCTCTTCTCAATCTTCTGACAACAATATATCTTAAAAATATGTCTCCATGTACAGTAAAAACACAGCTTATGAGTGTGCTGGGTTACGTTTGCCGCAGTTTACAATGACAAACCTTTAAAATAATGTCCCGGTGTATGATGATTTTTGCCTTATGACCAGGAATTAGACCACCAGTGCCATTTTAGATTCTAAAATGGAGCCCGCCCCCCACTGCCAAAAGTCACGATTCATCACTTACCGCTGCAGTGGGGGGGTGTTTGGAGCATTTTCACCCCATTTTTGAACATTTTCATCACTTTTTGGCTCTGGCAGAAGCTCTCCTCACAACTAGGAAGTGCTAGAAATCCCCCCCCCCCAATCAGCTGTTGGTCAGAGGTTTTTTCCTGCAATTACCAGGGCTGACCAATAGATGGTGCTGACGGAAATGTGACGAGTACGCCTTGAAAATAAAATCAGCTCCAAAGAGTGTGTGATCAACCCTGATCCAGGCAGTTGGCTTGGCCCACCCTGAATTAGCACTTTGGCCACCCTGGCAAAGTGTGGTTTCCCTTAGGAATGCATTGAAAAGTGCCTTTACCGCCCACCCTGAAAAAATATTCACTCACCCACATCTGGAATCCTGGTTATGGCCCAGCCCTGATTAGAGCCCAGGAAAGGGGTGCTGGCAGTGGATTTCTCAAGCAGTGGAAAAGGTAGGGGAACTTAGCTTCTTCTTCCATGCCATTTTACTGTGTTTTCTGCTCTCTTTTTTTGGATTTTTAATTGTTTTTTTCTAATTTTTGTATTATTTTTCAGAGGTTCAGGACCATTTTTAAAAAAATTTCAATGCATTCCTATGGGAAATCATGCCTCAGTTTACGATTTTCTTGGTTTACAACGAAGGCTGTCAGAACGGACCAAGGTCATAAACCAAGGTTTTACTGCATTGTATATATATTTGCAGTATTTGTGTGTGTGCATGCACATGTGTCCATGTGTGTATAGGTGGATGAATAGTTCAGTGGTTTTGGCATCTGGCTCTCCAAATTCCCACTCTGCCTCCTGGGAGAAGAGCAAGCCCATGTAGAAATGGGCAAACTGTATAGTCCCAAGATCCCCTTAGAAGAGGGAAATGGAAAACCACTTCTGTGTAATTCCTGTCTAGAAAACCCTGTGGAAAGTATCACCGCATCTATCTATTGATCAATTGGTTGGTAGGTTGATCTGCTTTCCATAGCAATTGATAATGACTCTATTAGATTTATAAGCAGCTTTATAAGCATTAGGGGATCCATAACACTAGATTCTATCAATGGCAGCTAACAAGAGTGTTATAAAACTGCAGGCTCTGTTTTCCTGAAATTTGGGGGTGGAAATAAAAGGGGGTTGAGGAGAAGCTCTCCCATGTTTGCTCTCTAATCTCAAATATGTTTCTTTTAGATAATGCCTGCATTACAACAGCAGCAAACATAAAATCAAGGAGACTTAATATGTTGTCTACCTCATTTTCTTGAGCTCAGAGTTGGATAACAGCTTATGTTCTACCATTTATTGCTTACATGAGAGGAAAGAATGTCTTATTCTGAGTCAGACCATGTGTCCATCTACTTAACATCTGGCAGGTGTTCTCCTGGGTCTCAGCCAGGGATCTCTCTCAGTCTCACCTGGAGATGGCAGGATTCCCCTTAGGAACTTTTTTGTCCACAAAGCATGTGTTTTGCTACCAAGCTGCTGCCCTTCCCCAATATTAACATTCCTTGGAGGAAAAGTAGCAGGGTTTGAGTGAACCATGTTACTACATTGTATCCATTCAGTTTGCTGTTATTCTTTTTTTCCTAATTAGGAACATTCATTGCAAACATCTATCGGCTGTCTTAGGTCCAGTAAATTCACTGGAAGTATCAGCTTCAGAAATTAATACAGTCACGAGTGTGTGAATAATCAGCACTATCCTAGAGCCCACTGTTTGAAAATATGTTTTAGCTGTTATTCAGTTTATTTTATGATTGTGAGCCACCCTGAGTCGCTCTAGGCCGAATGGGCGACATAGAAATCTAATGAATTGAATTGAATTGAATTGAATATTTGGTATATCTATTTATTTATTTATTATTTCAATTTCTATACCGCCCACTTGGATAAGACCAACTCAGGGCGGTTCACAATCATAATAAAAACATAATTAAAAACTGCTTAAAAACTACCCTCCCCCTAAAAAAGGGTGCAGGGACCGAGAGGGCCGGAGTTGCACTATACCAGCCACCCAACGGATATTTGTTTGGCAGCTGGAAAAGAAACATACCTGTCAAGTTTCAGGAAATTCCTGTCAAATAAGGGAAATTTCCCGTCCAAAATGGGAACCTGGACAGCTATGCTTATCTTGCACTGGACTCCAGTTTAACTCCAGTCTAATTGCAGTCTAACTAATACGGGATGACGGCAAGAAGTGTAAAATATGGGAGTTTGACAGATATTTCCCGAAACTTGACAGGTATGAAAAGAAAGAGCTAAAACTGTAGGAAAAGAAAATGGGATACCATGGAAAAGGAAGCTGATGGCACATTGCCTGAATTGTCTTCACGCCCACCACCACTCTACCCATTGAGCTATGTTGTCTTCCTAGACAATTATTATAGGCTCCCTATCATCAGCAACATGCTGCTCTAGGGAATGCCTGATCCCCACTAATGCCTTTTGTTTTACTTGAAAAGGGCCTTTGATATTTCTATGCCATCAGTCAGCATCCAGCTCATTTTTTTAAGAAAAACAACAACCTCCTCCCACCGGACACCTGGGATATTAATATGATCCCTGGAACAAGCGGAAGAAGAAATAAAACATCTAGGTAAATACTGCAAGTGAGATTAAAACTCTTAGCTTTCTGATCTAACCCTGTGACACAGAGTTTCTAGCAAATTAAACCAAATGTACAAGTATTTAATGACTAATCCTTTTAAGTATTTTAATGCCCAAATGAAGATTTCTTGGGGGGAAGAGGAAAAGCATATGTGGTTTCCGTTAGAGCTTGCCTGCAGGCGTCGGATTGAACAGATTGCCTCTCTCTCTTTTTTTTTTCCTCCCTCTCTCGCTTAATTAATATTTCACCTCTTTTGTTTTTTTCGCGGGCAGTGCCACGTGGTTGTCTGATCCTGAATGGACAGCTCCCTGTCGAAGTGGTGGAAAAACCCAGAGACCTCCTGGTTGCAGCAGGAGCTCCAAGAAGCCCAAGGACTTTGGGAAGGCGGAGGAGATGTGGGAAGGGCATAGGGAGGAGGCCAGGGTGTGGAATTGCACTCGCTTCCAGGATGCTCCTGCTATGGAAAAAAATGAAAGGGAAAAGATGCCAAGCCTTCCTCACTGGCTTATTGCAGGCCTAGCTCAGAGGTTGCTTGAAGACGATAAAAGAAGGCAAGTTGCAGTTTTAGGGGAAAGGTCCCGCATGGAAACATGTGGTGTTGCCTCCTGTTCCAGAATGAACAGCTTGAAATGCAGGGCAAGGGTCGGTGATTGGATGGGGTGAAGTAAAAGGGGGAGGGATATATATAGATAGATAGATAGATAGATAGATAGATAGATAGATAGATAGATAGATAGATAGATAGATAGATAGATAGATAGATAGATAGATAGATAGATAGATAGATAGATAGATAGATAGATAGATAGATCTCCCCCTTTTACTTCACCCCATCCAATCACCGCTTCACACACACTCTCATCCAGTTTAATTGTGGGTATGTTGTTTAGTCCGCAGTAGCTCAAGTGGCTAAGATGCTGACTGGAAGGCAGGAGGTCAGCAGTTTGATTCCCGAGTACTGCAGGATGGAATGAGCTCCCGTCTTTGTCCCAGCTCCTGCCAACCTAGCAGTTCGAAAGCAAGACATTGCAAGTAGATAAATAGGGACCACTTTGGCGGGAAGGTTAATAGCATTCCGTGGACTCTGGTGTCTAGTCATGCCTGCCACATGACCACATAAACGTCTGCAGAAGCAGCAGACACCGCTGGCTCTTCGGCTTTGAAACAGAGATGAGCACTGAACCCTAGAGTTGGATACGACTGGCTTTTGAGCAAAGGAAACCTTTATCTTTACCTGTTTAGTCTCAGGTTAATAGGACAACTGCTTGTTGTTGTTGCTCAGTCAAACAGTCAAGTCTGACCCTTTGTGACCCTATGGCCAGGCTCCCCTGTCATCTGTCATCATCCATAACTTGCCCAGTTCTTTTCCCACTGCATCAGTGATGCCATCTAGCCATCTCATCCTCATCCCAGCATGCTAGGATAGATCGACGGGCAACTACTAGAATGTTCCAAAATCCAAACTTTGAAATCCAATTTATCAGAAAACACACACACACACACACACACACACACATGCACACACACACACACACACACACACACACACACACACACACACACACACACACACACACAAACACACAAACACACACAGAGCAAGCGTTTGAGCTACATAAACCTCATCATCAGTCTAGATGACAGGAGACAGGAGAAGAGGGAAGAACCATGGAAGTTCAAATGCATGGCAGGTGTTTCAAGCCATGGACAAATGTACTCAAAGGAAATGTCCGGTTGGAAAATGGGCTTTGTAAGTCAAAGAGTCGTGCAGGTATCCTATGATTGTAAAAAGACTAGACCTAGAATCCTGGCATTAGAATGTTACAAGATCTAATATTTTGGTGCCAAAAATGTATAAAGGCATTACCCTTACTCCAGTCAGAACTATCAGCAATAATGGTGCATATAAAAAACCCAAAACAAAACCCCACATTTCTGACCTGAGGGCACCTCAAGGAAAATTCATTGCTCTTCATTGAGATGAGGATTACAGTTTTGTCTTGATTGAAAAGCTGATCAATACTGTGATGTCTTGATTCCTTGAAATATAATGGTGTTCCCACATTACAAACATTTGTGGAGTTATTTTGACTTATACTAGGAAGCATGGAATTACATTATTTCACATACTCCTCGTTCTGAATTTTAATGTACTATTCATTAACACGCTTACTTTGTGGTATTCTCTGTTTAAAGCAAAGATACATGATTCTCTGTGTAGGTGGTCCCCTACTCTTATTAGCTTGCAGGAGAAAATTAAATTTTCTGACAAGCTAAGCTTAACCTCTAGATATCTCAAGAGCAATGCAAAGTTATTCAGATGACAGTGCTGCATTTTCCCCATTTTGTGTTAGGGAAAAAATTATGAATTTGGGACTCAGGAATTCTTTTTTGTGAGTGCTGTGTGCAAATAATGGTATCTTTTTCATCTTTACTGCAAAAAAAAGAGGGGCTTATACTGCTGAACAGTGATGAAAATGGCATAAAGGCCATTTTCAGCACTATTTCATAGTTCATGTTTTATGACTGTGTGAAAAATAGAACAAGTATTTCCCCTAAATATTTAAATCATGCAGCAACACAAGACAGAAAGATGTGTGTTTGCTTCTGTTCAGGGCCAAATTATATTCTGCATGAAAACAGAAGGAAGTCTTTGGCCCTGCTCTCCCTTTTAAAATAATGGGAAAAGTTTAAGGCAGAACACACTGATTGGTAAAGGAATCAGTCATCCTCTCTGCACCACTTTTACACTTTCAGTTGCCACCCCAAAAGTGCATTGCACTTCTAAGGAAAGACCAATTAGGATATTCTTCTGTAAATATCATGAAGGTTTTGGTTTACCTTAGCTCAATGGCAAAGCCAGAAAGAGCCTCTTCAAAGATTGTGGCATTTCTGAATCACAATCAAGCATACTTTGATAGCAGCAACCTCGTGTTGCTGGCTAATATTTCTCACAGTAGGTCAGGTGAAAGCAACTGCAGAATGAACTCACCAAAAAGTGGCTTTATTTTGGCAGTTTCATGTTGGGCCTAGACACAGAAGAAGAAGAAGAAGAATGGCAAAGTCAGTTTTTCTTCTGTGTAAATTACAAAATGGCCACCAAGCAATGGGATCTATGTACTTAAACCCATGAGCTTCTCACAAGGGTGAACAGTCATGGTCTTCCTTCAGTTCCTTTGGTTTCATTTACTTGTCTGCCAATTACTGCCAGAAACATGCACAGATGAGGACTTAAGTTTGGCCAATGACAAAGCCAAGAAAGTGAGTTCATTTTGGAAGTCCTGGGTTTGATTGAGACACAAAAGAAATAAAATGGCCTTCCTTCCTTTATGGACAACTCAAACTATTTTTATTTGGGCCTTCTCTTTTGCCCAATGTGATCAACCAAAGAGATTCTAGCTTAAAAGGAGCAATGAGATAATGCTTTTGTGTGTCTCACAGTTCTGCATTTCTATGGATTTGATCCTCCAGTCTTGGCTCAGAATGGTCAACAGGACCACTAGTTTAAATTAGAATTAATGTGGTTGCAGATCTGAATCCATATTTCATGCTGTAAGCAGGGCCCTTGTCAATCTTTGTTGGCTTCAACAATCATCAATAGTCAGTCCTTTCTCCCTGTTTAGAGAAGAGACACAGCACAGAGGGGAGAGAGGGATTCATTCCAGAATCAAACCTTCCTGTTGAAAAAAATACAACCCAAAAAGATAAAAGTACCATAGTACCTCTCTCATTGCTGTTTTGCTGAAATATGGGCTTTTTAAAAAATTGTTCATTTTAAGTGATAATTCTGGAGCAAAAACGTGATTTTATTCATGAACTGTTATGATCAGTGGGGAAATTAAAATATGTTTTAAAAACATAAATACACATTCCCTTGATGGATAGCTGGCTTCAGTCTGGGGATTACAGCATATGCATTTTAATCGCAAAAAGGCATGAATTCCCAATCAGTTGAGGCAAAACATATGCAGTGGTTCCTTTGCAACCATCCTGAATTCTTGGGTCAATAAAAGCCTCATGTTTCAAATCCATGAATAAATATGTGTTCAAATTTTTATAAAAAATACCATAATCATAAAAATTGATTTATTCAAACTGCTTGTACTCCTGGGGGGGGGGGTGGCTTAAAAACATTAATGCATTATATTACACTTAAATGTAATGGGTGTTCACTGGTAAAATAAATCAAAACACTTATCTATACATCTTATATTGAATGTCCATAACGTAGTAGATGTTGACATTCAAATGTGAATATCAAAAATCTTAAGCAAATTTTGCTGCTGCTATTTACTCACATGTTTTTTGACTTGTTTTCTGGTGCACCCCAACAATTTAAGTTAAGAGATGCTGATAATGACAAGAAAGAAGATGTCTCAAGGAACTTTTGAAACTTAGAGGGCTTGTTGGGGTTTTTAGCATGAGCTTTTGCAGATTATAACCCACTTTTTCTGATGCAAAAGTTAGTTTCTCCACGAGATTTCATGGATTTCCATTTCATTCTGCTGAATACGATACCTTGCATCTGAAGATGTGTGTTACAATTCATGAAAGCTCATGTTAAAATAAATCTCTTAGACTTAAAGGTGCCACAAGAGTCTCTTTTTTCTTGCTTTTTTTGTCATCCTGAAACAAACTAACATGGTTACATCTTTGAAAGATATGTATCGGTGTAGCTCTGAATGCATGGACATTCTCAACATTCATTTGAGTTTGCCAGCAGTCAAGTATAAATGTGAATTTTCGCCAAATGTCTGCTTCTGTGAAGTGGAGAAGTACAAAGATGAACTAAGGATCAAGCACAGCGTTAATTTGGAAAAAAAATTCTTTTTAAATTGATGCCACAGTCTTAATGTGATTTAAACATACCATAGAGCTGTGTGTTTAATTAGTGAAGGAGGCACGCCTGCTATTACTGGTGGTGCATAAATATATGAGCACTGTAGATGATCTTCAATAATCTAAAGAACCTGACACTGTATTATTTATTGAAATGTCTACATCAATTATGGATGATCCTAATATAAGGTACATCTTTAATACATCACAGTCTACAGATGTTTTCATTCTCAACTACCAGAGAGAAGTTTAATGATTGGCTACTGCCTGAAATATTGAAATGCATCTTGAAAACAGTGTCAGCCTAGACTTTTTGATGGAACAAAACCTTATCATTTGGTCTAATATTTTCTTAGCCAGTATTAGCCTGATATACTGAGTAAATCAGGATTATTTGATAACCTGGAAAAATTTCTATTATTTACCCTTTTTCTTCACAGCAGCAGTGACTCAGTAGCTGGCTGTTCCTCCCATCTTTTCTTGGAATCAAGAAGACAAATGACACAAAATTTATTGAAGGCATTTCTCAATTGAAGGCCTTGTGAGTTCAAATCATATCAACACCTACTAGTCAACCTTCCTGAAGTTCAATCCTGGCTGTTTCTGACTATGCCCTTGATCACAGTTAGACAGCTTTGGAAAGAGTGAGGGCTTGCCATCTTCACAAAAATGGAGTGCATGATGAGTTCTCAGCAAAGTTACTTGTTTCTCAAGACACCTGTTTTATTCATTTCCCATATCTCCTCTTCAGTTCATGCCCACTAGATTAGGAACATGAGAAGACACAATTTGTTCAGTCATTATGTTTATGAATTATTTCCCACTCACTAATAAGCAGTCCTCAAGTAAGTTAGGGAAAATATATACAAAAAATTCAATGTAACAAGGAAATACAAATAAATATAATCTATGATTGATAGGGTAAGACAATACATCATTTAACACCCAGAGGACCTTTTTTTAAACCAGAAGTAATCAGTGTTTAACTGGTGTAGCATTCAGACATTTGGCGAAATAAATACTTGCAGTGACAACGCCACTGGCATGCAAGCCTCATCAGAGGGTATTGCATAGATATTATGTGGCAACCACACACAAGTAAAAAAAATCCATGCTCCAAACTATTAACAGTCCAGCCTCTCTTGGAAGAACATACAGGAGAAGAGCTCAGAAAATTAACTCATTAGGCTCATATTGGGAGAGTCAGTCCTTCAGTAATTGAATTTTGAGCACCCTAATAGCATTTACCCATGATAAAGTATTTTATTTTTAAAAGATCTAATTAATAGTTGAATCCTGATTTGGAAGAGAATCCCTATATTATCATGTAACAGCAATCTAACACAAGTTGGGATTCAGAGCTCAACTGGCTTTCTGAATCTTCAGTGCATCTTGTTTACTCTCTTGATGCCTGGTAGAGGCTGGAACCCTTTCTGTGAAACAGTATCTATTCCACACACATCTCAGCCACATAATGAATATCCTAATAAGGGCTGAAAAACCTACACCTGGTGGATGTTGATGTATTACTATTACCACCACCTCGGACTATCACCCCTGTTCATGTTAGGAAAAGTTCTTGTGAACTTCAGCTCAATAAAATCTTGAGGGCTAAAGGTCGCCCCACACCAGTTGTAGTATCCAGCAGTATCATACCCCTAACTGTACCCACATTAACTCTGCATTTCCAGTTTACGGTTTGAAAAACCACTAGTAATATCTACAAAACTAAATTCTGAAATGTGTCTCCTAGCATCTCTGGCAGCATTTATAAAATTTGGTGACGGAACTGAAGGTTGTAATTCAGCAAAATAAATGCATCCGTCACATTCTTGACTAGAAATAGCAAATAAGACCATATCCTTTAAATATTTTACTGCTTTACAGATTTATTTCCACTTTCACTTTCATTTTCATGATAGGATTATCATACACATGTATTTAAGACACCTACTCCCAGAAAGATTGATGTAAATAAGTTCACATCAATCATTCTGGAAGCAGAAACAGATTTCATTACCAAGATTTATTTTCTATGGTTTCCTTACCTATACAACCCCCATAACATTATTGCAGGTAAATATCAAACTATGTAGTGTAAATTGGCCCCTAAAGTTTGACATTTTGCTTTTTTTAAAGTCTGTCATAACATTTGTAAAAAAGGGCATGTGTTGAACATAAGCAATCCTAGAAGAACAAAACACATTAAAGTAGTATTTCTTGAACTATATTCCTATCCATGTATGCAATGTAGAATAACATAGTTGGTCAATGTGACAGGAAAGACTCTCTTCTAGGCAAAACTAACTTGTTTGGTTGTTTCTCTCTAGTTAGCCAGTCAACAGGCTTTTTGCTTTTCTCGCCACTGGCTTGCTTGACCCTCAATTAGCATTCCTTGAGGCCTCTCTCTGTTCTAGCCAGTTGTTTGTTTGCCTTCTACAAGGACAGACAATCTCATGAGTGTCTGCCTCCTTTCAGCCACATTGTTGGAAGGAACAGAGTCATTTCCTCCTTTTATCAACTCACCTGAATTTCTTTTCCTCTACTAACAACCCAATACCACCCTGTCAAATGAGACCAAATGAGAAGAGAGGACTCCAAATGAGAACAGAAGACTCACTTGAGAAGGCCTTGATGCTGGGAAAGATCAAAGGCAAAAGGATGCTGGGAAAGATTGAAGGCAAAAGGAGAAGGGAGTGGCAGAGGATGAGAAGGATGGAATCGTTGATATGATGGACATAGATATGGCTTGCCTGCGGAGAAGGACAGAGGACAGCTTGTGGTGGTCCATGGGGTTGCAAAGGGTCAGACTCGACTGTGCAACTGAACAACAACAAGTCTTCTGAGCACATATAACAAAGAAAACAAGTTATATTGTAAGAGAACCAGGAAACCCAAAACCGAAGGAGACTGACCTAAAGCAAGAGTGAAGAGACCAAGCTGTCCTGGAAACCTAGTCATAGAGCCCTTGGGAACCAGTAAACCTAAACCAAGAGACTGATGGCTCATACACCAATTAAAAGCTCAAGCTCTCCTGGAAACCCTTATTACAGAGCTTGTGGGAGGAAATTCAAAACTGGCAACATTTTGTGAGCATTGCATGCTAAAGAGAAAGATTGTGTTGCTTTGAATTTCAGAAGGTAAGGTGAGAATACGTTAGAGAATGTTCTTTTCTTTAGACAATTGCAGATCTCAATTCAAGGAATGGAGTGTTTGAAACTTATGCTATTTCAAGATAGGAAGGAACTGGTCAGAGCTTAGCCTACTTACTGGATGCCAAGCAGTAATTGATGGCACTGAGTTTCCGCTCTCTAACCCAACTAAGATCCCCTTTATTTTCCCAATTTTCATGTCTTTTTCACTATTTGGACAAGTATAAATGTGTACAAATACTTTAAAATATTCAGATTCGTTCAGCTCAGACAGGCTACAAATCAGTCAGAAATAATAATAATAATCATCATCATCATCATCATCATCATCTTGGTGGTGATTGTTAAGAAAAATAATGTAGATTAGTTTAAAGGAAACATCTATTGATGAAATACCATTCTGGTCTTCTGGTTGTGTGAACCGATGGCTTGAGTCCAGACCAACCATACTACAGAGACAGAAAACAAAGGTTGGTGCAGACTGTGCTACTATCCATGACCAGATGGCATGGCAAGGAAAGAATTTCTTCTCCCAGTGACTTCTCTGGAAAGTCAGAATCTGAGCCCCAGAATCAACTCCTGGTAACCAGAGGCTATTTGCTTAGAAGGAAGTCCCTTGTACCAGGCAGGTTTTTCTATTTTTCTAGTTTTTGTTGCTCCCCAAGAGTTTGGTGCATTAAACAAAATGCTCTTCTGAACAAAAGGGAGGAAGGAAGGAAGTGCTATTCTGGGTTTCATAGGTATTGGTCTTGATTTCTTTTCACACAGTGAGACAATCCTGACCTTCTGTGCTCTACAGATAAGCTGATATTGCTGTGACGTGCAAAACCCACTCGCAACGAAAATGTCCGAAAACAGGCCATCCGATGCTGAAATTGTCGCTCTATTACTGACCACAAGTAACTGAACGCTAACACCGCATGACTCCCACTGTAGCCACCAAAGTCACGGGTGGGATCATCCTAACGGAAGGAAAACCAATTCATTTCCTCGGATTTTGATTTTGGGGAACTGTCGAAATAAGTTGTACCACGCGTTGGATCAGCTGTGCCGATTTTGGAAGGGGGAGGAGGAGGGAAATCAGGATGTCTACGTTGACCAGGGATTGCAGTGGCTCAAGTGGCTAAGACGCTGACTGGAAGGCGGGAGGTCAGCAGTTCGATTCCCGAGTACTGCAGGACGGAGTGAGCTCCCGTCTTTGTCCCAACTCCTGCCAACCTAGCATTTCGAAAGCAAGAAATTCCAAGTAGATAAATAGGGACCACTGGTGTCTAGTCATGCCTGCCACGTGACCACGGAAACGTCTGCAGAAGCGGACAGCGCTGGCTCTTCGGCTTTGAAACAGAGATGAGCACTGAACCCTAGAGTCGGATACGACTGGTTTTCGAGCAAAAGAAACCTTTATCTTTACCAAGTTGACGAGAGCCAGCCTGAACAGGGGGAGTCCTTCATCTTTCCCTAACCAGGCAAAGTCCAGAATCCAGAGGGCAACGATTCTCGTTGGTCCTTTGGGCCATTGTTTGATATCTTGTTTTTATTTGATGGAAATGGGAGGAAGGGGGGGGGCTTGGGGATGGGACCTCTCAAGGTGTGCTGAGTTAAACGTTCCTCCAAACGAGTTGGTTGAGGAAGTGGCTTCCACTCCGCTTCTCCTTTGAAGCTAAGAGCTAAACCAGGGATGGCCAAACTACAGCCTGTGGGCCAGATCTGGCCCTCAATGCCAATTTATACGGCCCACAAAGCCTTTGTCACTCCCACCAGAAGCGGAAGGAAAAGGTGCCCGTAGGGGCGTGTTTTTTCTTCCACTTCCGGGAGCGACAAGGGCTTTGTGGGCCAGATGAATTGGCGTTGAGGGCCAGATCTAGGGGTGGAGTGGCCAGCCCCCTGAACCGTGTGACTGACCCTTTACACGAAAGGTTTGGGCACCCCTGACCTAAACAGACGAACCACGGGCAAGGAAGAGTGGTGGTGGTGGTGGTGGGCACCAGGTTTTTTTTTCTCCTTTGGGAGGATTTATAGTTACCGGGCATTTCCACACCCTTCGCTTTCCAAGGGGACGAAAGTGGACCCTTCCCGAAACAAAGGTTAAACGCCACCCTACGCCCGCCTCCTCGATTTCACGCCAGCAGGTTGACTCGGGCGGCCGTCCGCTTAAATTAAGCCTTTTCCAGCTCCTAGTAATCTAGGTAGGACGTCGCTGAGTCTTGCCTCTGCTCGTTGTGTCGACTTCACACTTAGCCCTTCATATAGTTAACACTCACAGAAAGGGTGTCGAGTTCGTACGAATGAGAGTCACACACACGCACACACACCCTACGAAATAAATGTTGTGCAGACTTTGGTCTGGTTTTGAAGCGTGAGCGCCACTTGAAAGCTACATTTTAACGAATTGGGTTTAAGGCTGCGGCCGCCTGTTCCGTCGAAATCTGTGCGATCTACGTTTGCGTGGAACACACACACACACACACACACGATCGTGCTTTCCGAAAGCCACCCCAAAACACATTAATTTCAGCGTCAAATATAGGAAACGATAAATAAACTATTGGCGGCACCATTGGCTTAGTAGTACTTGTAGCAATCTTAATACTAATTTTATAACTCCCTTAACTCCGAGCAGACATGACCCCCTTAAAAATATATTGTATGCACCCTCTTTTTAACTCCTATCTTTCTTTCTTTCTTTTTTATTCTACTATGCTGGCCGTGGACCGTAATAAAAATTTGATATAGGAAAAAACTCCGGGTTTTTTTTCACACAAGAAATGTGCGTGTGGATCTGAAACGATTGTGGATCCGGGCTTCACGTCGCTTGAAGTTTCAGCGACGGGTTCCTTCTTTGGGGCTGAGGACACGTGTCTTGCTCTGTGTGTGTGTGTGTGTGTGTGTGTGTGTGTGTGTGTGTGTGTGTGTGTGTGTGTGTGTGTGTGTGTGTGTGTGTGTGTGTGTGTGTGTGTGTGTGTGCTTAAACTCGCCTATTTCCCGGGGCCCCTGCCAAGGCCAAGGCCGGTCCAAAGGGGTCGGGAGAGGGGGGCCCCAGAGAAGGCGACCGTGGGTCCAAACCCCATCTTTAGGCGTGACGAGGGCCAGTGCTCAAGCGCCAAGGGCGTGGCGCATCCTCTTCGGTGATTATTCACGGCGACGGGTGGCTCTTCCCCATCTGGTGGGCGAGACGGGGCTTTAAAAGAGGAGGCGAGGCGAGCGATGTCACCGAGAGTGTCTCGAGGTGGTTCCGCTGGGGGAGGGCCGGAGAGACTCAAAGAGGGGGGCCAGGGTCCACCCTGGACCCCCAGATCGTCCGCCTGGCTCGTGGGCGCGGGCAGACCAAGTCCTTCGCTGAGCTAGTGCCCTGGTTCCTTTCCTTCTTGACCCGTCGGGTCCTGCTCTTGACCTTAAGGAGCCTCGGGAATAGCCTTCTGCCGCCCCTATATCCAGCTATGGGGGGGGGAGAGTTTGGTATGGGGAGGGGTCCGACTTGAACCCCTCAGCCCCGCCCGGAGAGTGGCGGGTCCCGTTTCTCAGACGATGGCGCTTAAGATTCGAGTCGTGCGCCTTTGTCCGTTCGTCTGAAGACGCTGCGCTGCGGGTTGAATGACAGCTCGGGTTTCGCCCCTGCCTGAGCGGATCCCGGCCGACCCTCCCCAAGGCTGGATCTTTTAAAAGAGCCCCCCACGGCTGCCTCGCCCGCGGCTCGCGATTCAGACACCTTCACGCATGAAACCCTTAAAAGCCGGCCGGATTAAATGGCAATTAAAAGCGGGTGACACACGCTTCGGGCTGTCCCAGGCCGCTGGTTTCAGCTTCCTTCCTTCCTTCCTTCCTTCCTTCCTTCCTTCCTTCCTTCCTTCCTTCCTTCCTTCCTTTCTTTCTTTCTTCCTTCCATTCTTCCTTCCTTTCCTTTCCTTTCCTTTCCTTTCCTTTCCTTTCCTTTCCTTTCCTTTCCTTTCCTTTCCTTTCCTTTCCTTTGCTTCCTTCCTTTCTTCCTTCCTTCCTTCCTTCCTTTCTTCCATCCTTCCTTCCTCCATTCCTTCCTTCCTTCCAATGCCCGATCTCCGTCTAGACACGGAGCCCTGGGCTTGCCCGGGCTGAAACGAGTCCACGTCGTTTTCCAACACGAGCCTCCGACAATATAAATCGAAATAAATTGCCCCGCAGATCTATTTTTTGTCGGGGAAGTAGGGGTGGGGGTGGAGAAGCCCTTTATATACTCCTTTATCTACTGCTCGCCTTTTCTCTTAACATATTAGTCGCAGTTCAGCTTTATTTGTTCTCTATCAATCACCACCTCGTGGGTGTACTCTTCAAATCCTGTCGCCGTATATGCACACAGCATCCAAGACATTTCAGAGACATTATAAGTCTGATATAAATTATTTTATTTTATGTTTCTTTATTTTTTTGAAACGCTGTTTTGCAAACCCAGGGTGATTCCATCCAGGTTGCCCGTTAATAAAAGGCCGAGTCATGAGCCTGGGCTTCATTTCTATCCAAGTAATTTTAAGGAAATCTAAGCGGGTTGTAATTCAGAGGAAGGAATTCAGCTACGTGTACTCCAGTCCTCTGTTCTGGTCAGTTCGGGGGAAGAAACTAAAAATAACAAAAAGAAGAAAAAATACCTATTGGAAAGGAAGGTTACAATTAATCTAGATTGTTTTGTGTCTTAGATCTAGTTCTCCCCCAATAATCTGCGTCAAAAAAGGCCCCTTTGGAAAAAAAGATCAGGTCCCACATTAGGGCAAATGTGGGGGGAATAAAGCTTTCTAAAAGAGAGAAGGGGAAAATGTATAAAAACGTTGAAAGAACCGACAGTTCCTTATTAGGCGAAGATACAATATTTATTCCTTGTCTCCTGGGATGAAGCTGCTCTATCTATTGTCCTCCCAGTTCTCGGTGCTGATGCTTAATTTTCAAAACTTCTATATTACCAAGGGACCTACGACATCAGCCAAAGAAATACCCAGCAAGTACAAAATCTGAGCCGAGCCGGGGAGCTGCTTTTGTGCAGAGGGGAAAATTGTTCCTACAGGTTTTTAAAAGGCTGTACGGTGGGGGAGAAAAAGCTGGAGACCTATGTAGACACAACTGCAGAGCCTTTTGTGGGGTTTAGACAGAAATACGCTCTGAACCTAAATATATATATTTATACATTATATATGTATATATATATATATATATTACGTTTGAAGGAAACAAGAGATGACTACGTGTTTCTATTATTATTATTATTAAATTATTGTCGGATTGATGATCGGGTTGGTTCTTCTATTTCCTTTTAAATTTGGAGAAGGAATTTAATCCTGAGCCTCCTTCGGAGAACCCAAAAATGTCAACTACCTTTCCAGGACTCGTCCACGATACGGAGGTATTTTTTTTGTATGTGCGTCTCTATGTGTGTGTGTGTGTGTGTGCGTGCGAGTGTGCCTATGCCTATGTGTGTGTGTGTGTGTGTGTGTGTTTGAGAACGAGGGAAAGAGAGGGAGCGACCGTATGTGTACGGGTCGAGGGTTCCTGTGTGTAGTTGTTTCCATTTTTTTTAATTAATCCACATTGGACCGTTACATTTAATTATAATCCGGCTTCATAGAGAAAC
Organism: Bradypodion pumilum; assembly: GCA_035047305.1. Lineage (NCBI taxonomy): Eukaryota > Metazoa > Chordata > Lepidosauria > Squamata > Chamaeleonidae > Bradypodion > Bradypodion pumilum. The sequence continues at coordinate 265,129,552 of JAWDJD010000001.1, read as the reverse complement.
TCGAGAAGTAAAAGGCGAAAAATTCGTTATGACATCTGTCGCCGGGAAAAGGGCGAACCCGCCGCCGCATTCAAACGGTGGCCGGAACGAAAACAGGCTCATCGCCCGCATCAGGTCATGCGTTGGAAGAGGGGCGACTCTTTTTAATTCAGCCTAGGGAAAGAGCGAGCGAGCGAGCAATGTGGGGAGATGGGGGGGGTCCCACCGACTCCCACTCAGGTGGTTGGAAGGGGACCATTTTTTGGACGAAGAAAGCGGAGCGATTTTGAGACAACCTCGCAGGATGGGACCGGCCCTTTTGCCTTCTTGGCTACCAAGATGGAGTTGAATAGCGTTTGTGTTGGGCGACTTCGGGCGTCTCTTCGGCAAAGAGCCCGGCAGCCACCAGACTGAAGTCTCAGGTTTCTTTCCAGGCGGTGGGGTGGATTTCTTCGTTTTCATATGTAGGGTTTCTCTTCCTTCCTTCCTTCCTTCCTTCCTTCCTTCCTTCCTTCCTTCCTTCCTTCCTTCCTTCCTTCCTTCCTTCAATCCATCCTTCAATCCATCCTTCCATCCTTCCTTCAATCCATCCATCCATCCATCCATCAATCCATCCATCCATCCATCCTTCCTTCCTTCCTTCCTTCCTTCCTTCCTTCCTTCCTTCCTTCCTTCCTTCCTTCCTTCCTTCCTTTCTTTCTTTCTTTCTTTCTTTCTTCCATCCTTCCTTCCTTTCCCCAACTACCAGCACAGACCTTCGTGACACCAAAGCCAAGGAGTTTGGGGGAAAATTAGCTAGCGAGTCTTAAGACGAGAGAAGCTTTGAGATTCGAGGACGTGAGGGTTGGGATTGGGGGGGGGGAGAGAGTGACGAGGCCCTAGGTGGGGACAGGGTGCTGGCGATCCGGGCTCTTCCTCCACGAGCTTCTGGCAGCCTTGGGGTGACCTTCTCCCTTTTCCCTTTCAGATACGTCACGATGGGTCCAACAGCTACCGCTTGATGCAGTTGGGATGCCTGGAGTCCGTGGCCAACTCCTCCGTCGCCTACTCCTCCTCGTCGCCCCTTGCTTACTCCACCACCGGCACTGAGTTCGCCTCCCCGTACTTCTCCGCCAACCACCAGTACACCCCGCTGCACCACCAGTCCTTCCACTACGAGTTCCAGCACAGCCACCCGGCCGTCAACCCGGACGCCTACTCCTTGAACTCGCTCCACCACTCCCAGCAGTACTACCAGCAGATCCACCATGGCGAGCCCAGCGACTTCATCAACCTGCACAACGCCCGCGCCCTCAAGTCCTCCTGCCTGGACGAGCAGAGGCGGGAACTGGGGTGCCTTGATGCCTACCGGCGCCATGACCTCTCCCTGATGAGCCATGGCTCTCAGTATGGCATGCATCCAGACCAGAGACTTCTGCCAGGATCCAGCCTCGGGCTGGGCACCGCCGGAGCTGACGATTTGCAGGTAACCAGAGAGAACCCAAGTAGCTCTTTTTTGGGGTGGATGGGGGGTGGGAAACAGAAGAGAGATCGCCACCCCACCCTGACCCCTTCCACCTCTCCACTCCCCCCCAGCAACACTGGTCTGCCAGTCCTCCCCACCCCCCCACCCCCCACCCCAGCTTTCCAACCCCTTCACACTCTTCACTCCGACCAAGCTCTTCGCCCTATGTGGGCCAGCAGAACTCCAGCCTTAGGCCAGGCCTAAAGTTAGCTTCCCCCCCCCCCCAAAAAGGCAAGTCGATTCTTCCAGGCCTCCTTTCTCCTCTGCCAATCTCCCATCAGAAACCACAAAGGCAGACATCTCTCTCCTCTAACCCTACTGCCAAAACATCTGTAGACCTGATCTCAATATTGTGGATCCTAGAGCTGACCTGTGCCCCCTTCAACCTATCCAATGGTGCGTTTCATTTTCAATACAATAAACCTTAGGCTTCTGACCTTCTGTATCTCCACTTTCTTCACTCCCTGCCTCAACCCACACAATTGTTTAATGTCTGTTAACTCATGCAGTTCGAGTTTTCAAAACTGAAGTCAACATGTGCTGGTTATTTTATGTGCTTGTCACCAGGGTAGATGGGGTACACAGAAAGAGCCTCCTCGAAGATTGTGGTATTATTGTTTTTTGACCCACAATCGGGCGTACCCTGGTAACGGCAACCTTGTGTTGCTGGCTAATCTTTCTCACACTGGGTCAGGCGAAAGGATCTGCAGAATGAACTCCCCAAAAGGTGGCTTCCTTTTGGCAGTTTTACCTCTGGCCTAGACACCGAAGGAGAAGAAGACCAGGGTACAGGCAACGGCCACAGCGGCTGGGGGGTGGAGGGTGGCAACAAAAAGAGAGGGGAGAAAACCAGAAATCTTATTAAGAAGCTTGAAAAATGTCTCCAGGCAGATGCATTGGATTGGTCTTAGATTATATTCCCAAAGTTTTTATTTGGTTTCTTGGTGGCTTCCTCCACTGAAATATCTACTTTGAGACCAGCATCCTTTCTTTTTGTTAAAAAATTGGATTTATTTATTTTAGGTGTGTGTGTGAGAGAGAGAGAGAGAGAGAGAGAGAGAGAACTCTCTTAGCCTGAAGAAGACTGTGGGTGTGTTTGCCTGTGTGCCTGTGTTTAGCCGTTGGCCAAAGGGGAGGCCCTCTCACGTGCATGTGGGATCTACACAACAATAAAATAATTTGTGGCCATGGAAAAACAGCTCCTTTAAACCTGACTTCCTGCATTGAAATCCACTCCATAATTTTCTACGCTTCTGTCTCTCTCCCCAACCCTTTCCATTTGCAACAAGGCTTCCCCTTATGTTCCTCCTTTGCCATCCCCCCCCTCAAATCTGCCATTCAGCTTTAGCTTCACTAAGACCTATTTACTCCCTTCACTTTTTTATCACCACGTCTGCTGCTGATTTTCCCCCTCCCTTCTTTTTTTTTAAGCTGTACACTTTCCCCCTCATGGCAGGCACAAAGCCTTGTATATTTTCTCTCTCTCTCTCTAAAAGGAGGGATTAGAGACGTTTGCAAGGCAACACACAATGCCTAAATCCTGTGCAAAAAGGCACCATAGTTTATCCAATTTTCGACTTAGTGCCATTCAACTGGTCACTTATGCGATGTCATCCGACCAAACAACGTGTTTTTTACTTGCCCCCCCTTTCCCTTCGCCAAGACCTAGAGGGCCAGGTTCATTATTTCGGCATCATCTCATAGCTATTAATCCATTTTGGATTTTATTTAAAAAGGGGAGGAAAGGAAAAAATCCACTTTCCTTTTTTGTTGTTGCCTTTAGGATGGGGAGTTAAAAAACACACACACAGAGACACCACAATCACAAAAATAGAAAATTAAACAGAATATTTCTATGATCTAGGGGTTGTACACCGACGCATTTTGTGTAACCATCATACACATGTTCTTTTCTTTGGAAGGTTGTTACGTCATCTCATACCTCTCTCCTTCTTTTTCTTATGCTTGCTTGCTTTTGGGTGGTGGGCTCAATTGTGAGATACAAAAAGGGAGGAGGTTCACCTACCTGCGAACTTGCCTCGAGTTGCTATATTTTTCTAAAGCCAGGTTTGGGATTTTAAAGTACCATTTCTAGGTTACACACACATAAAATGGTCTTCCTATTTTTGTTTCTTGAAAACCCCCCCCCCTCGCCCCACTCGACTTTATTCATCAACATATGCCTCATTTCTGAGGCAACACATGTAAATACACTTTCTTTCCCCTGCTCAGAATGTTAAGTAAAAGTCCAATAGTTTGGGAGGCTGTTTAAGTCAGCCTAACAGATGTAAGGAGTCTTGGAGCCGGAGAAGGCATCTTTGAGTCCCCTAAAAAGATTTTCCATGGCCAACAAAGGAAACTGTCACACCTTTTCCCGTCATCGCATTAATTTATGCGCAGTCGCCCCGGTTTTGTCCATATTGATTTCATAATCACTTTAAGGCAGAACACTTAAAACTCAAAAGAGGCCCTAGGAAAGGGATTTCTAGATGAGCATCAATGTGGCGAATGTGTGTATGGAGGGGACAGGACTGTAAGGGCTGGATTTCTTTTCTTCCTTTTTTTATAAGCATTTTCTTTTTTATTATTCTTATGCACCGACTCTTTCTCCTCGTGTACTTAACTCTTCACGGGCTGTTGGGTAGGTTAACCCCCTTACAGGCCTCTTTCATGTCCAATACCTCGTTTGTTTGCAAAGGAAAGTGCGTCTCTTAACACATTTCCACTGGACAAAAGGATTTCAGTGGTGCGTTGGGGAGGAAAATGTGCACACACAGAAGGGGGGGACTCTTTTGACTGTGAGAGAGCCCTTCTTTGCCCAATTTCTTTCATAAAGGAGGGTCTGCTTTGCCACTTGGTCGAGGAGGGCTTTTCCCTTTCCTCTGGAGCAAGGAACCTCCCGTTGAAAAGGAGAACCAAATCCTCTGGCATTGGATGGGTTTCCGACATCCCTGAATGGTTTCCGAGGTGGGGACCCCATACACCGTTGCTAGTCCACACTACCATTGCCTAGGGGTGATTTATTTTTCTATGTATGTAAAAAGTAGCTTGTCAATTCCACGTCACGTGGGCAAGAGACATACAGGACCGAATGGAAAACCTCTCGCTTAATGAAGTCCATGCGCTTCACATTTACCTTTACCTGCTTTTCAGATGATGGTGGTGATGCCTGAAATTATAGACATCATCATCATCTTGTTCTTCATCATCATCTTGTTCTTCTTCATCATCATCATCATCTTCTTCTTCTTCCCCCCCCCCTCCGCCCTTGGCCAAATCCCTTTTACCCTTGTTGCTATTGTGGTATTTTTGAACCCCAACTGGGTGTACCTTGGTAACGGCCACCTTGTGTTGCTGGCTAATCTTTCTCACACTAGGTCGGGTGAAAGGAACTGCAGAATGAAGTCACTGAAAAAGTGGCTTCGTTTTTGCAGTTTCATGCCTGGCCTACACACAGAAAAAGAAGAACCTGTGTTGCTGTTGTTTGGTTTATCCCTGATGGCTCCCTTCCCTTTTATCTGCCTGACAAACAATCCTCCTCCCCCACCCACCACCCAAGAAAAGAGCACCCTGTCTCAGACTAGAAAGGAGTTATTTGCTTTTTTTGGGGGGGGGGATACTCTTCCGGGGTGCTGAAATGTGCAGGCCCTTTTACCACAGTTTGGCGAGGCGTTTCTGTCCATTCTAATTTTAAAGCAGCCTTTTCTGCTGCTTGATTCACGCCAGCCAACTGATCAACCTGCACGGATCTCTGTGTCTGATTTTTTGTTGTTCTCTTTATTCAAGGGCTCAGTGGAAGCCCAATGCGGGCTCGTGTTGAACGGCCAAGGTGGGGTGATAAGGAGAGGTAAGCAAGTTTGCAACCCATGGTGGGTTTGTTTTTTTTCTTTCTTATCCTGCCATAAGATAAGAATGTGTTCCAAAGTTCTGACTATGAAACATTTATTGTGCATTAACTGATTATTCTCAAATTGGGAGTGGTGGGTGGTGTGATGGTTCTGTAATGAACGGGGTTCTGTCTTCCTTTTGTATTCCTGTAATTCTCCCTCCACATCACACCACAACCCAGAAGAATGGTGTAAGAAAGTACAGGCACCTAACCGGGGTGGGGGTGAGCATTTAAACCTTATACCACCTGTTGAGGCAGTTTGGGGCAGTTTTTTTTTAACTGAGGGATAATGTGTTTAGTGGGACATTCAGAAATGAAAATCAACCCTAGCTTTTAGCTTCTGGTGGGGTGCCCAGAAAGAGTCTCCTCAAAGACTGTGGTATTTTTGAATCACAATTGGATGTACCCTGGCAATGGCAACCTTGTGTTGCCATCTAATCTTTCTCACACTAGATCAGGCAAAAGAAAATGCAGAATAAACTCACCAAAAGGTGCCTTCATTTTTGGCAGTTTTGCATCTGGCCTAGACACGGGATAATAATAACAATAAGAAGCTTCTGGTGATCTTGCAATACTCTTTTATCATCTGCTTTCCTGGTTCCACCATTTGTAAATATTGTTTAAACTGGGCAGTTCCCCTTTCAATGGGAATAATTTAACAGAGTAAGTAATTTTTTAAAAAAAGATTTTCAGTGATAGTTTGCCCAGATTGCTTTCAAAGAGAAAGTCGGCCTTTGGAAATAAACAAATAAACATAAAATCTAACCGTCTATGGCAATGTTGGAGAAGTCAGAGGCCTGCAGAGGTGAAGAAATATCACAAGCCATAAAAGCTAACTTTCCCATCCTGAACACATTGGGAAAATATTATGGGGTACGAGTTAGATAGGTAGTATCCTAATGCAAATCAGAACTCTTTTGGATTGTAGAGACAAAATCCAGCTCTAAGCTAGGCCCGCTTCCCGTGTTACTTGCCAAGCTGGTCATAAGGCAACACAACAAATATGCCAAAGAATGATATTTTAAAAGAACAATATTTTATTTCAATTTCCAATCTGGAGTGAGCTTTGCATTTTCAGCCTTCCAGGCCCAGTTTTAGTCCCACCTACCGCTGTTCAGCAGTGGGATCAAATTTGTGTTGGGCTTATGGTTTCTTCTTCTGTGTCTAGGCCAGACGTGAAACTGCCAAAATGAAGGCACCCTTTGGTGAGTTCATCCTGCAGTTCCTTTCACCTGACCTAGTGTGAGAAAGATTAGCCCGATTGTAGTTCAAAAATACCACAATCCTCAAGGAGGCATTCTGTGTGCCCAGGACTTATGACTAGCACTGAACAAATTTTGGATACAGGGAGAAGATATGACATTTTGAAAGGAAAATAATAGAGGCATTGAGTTAGTATTTTTATTGGAGATATCCCTGGGCAATCCCATAGACGTGGCCTAATGATCCACATCAATTTCCTGGGAGTAAATTTGGTTGAAAATGATAAGGTCCCTTCCAAGCAAGCTAAAGCGTTTGAATCAAAGTAATTGGAGATAAATAAATAAAGGGTTCTTTATTGCCCAAATGCTTCCTAGCCATTTTGGGTCAAGAAAGCACTAATTTCAGCTATAATTCAGTGTTCCGTTTCCCCGCCTGGATCATTGTAATGCCCTTAATTTATCCTTAGTTATACTTCCAAGAAGCAGCAGCCACAATGGATAAGGGAGGGCCATTTAGTTTCCCCTTAGGTCCGCGCAACCGAAATAAAGACACAGCCATAAGTAATCACTTGTACCATGAAATTCTGAAAGAAAGGGATCGGGGCGTCCCACGACAAAATATGCCCGTAGCAAAAACGTTAACGTTTCACACCAGTACGACGGCGGACCCGAGATCGGTTATCGCCAGTTCAGGAAGGTGGTGCTGAACGGACAGCTCCATAACCAATGCATTTCCTCCGATGTGCATATCGCGGAATGCCTGGGGTTGGCTCCCGCGATCGGTTCTATTGACAACGTGGAGAATTGGGCTTTATCATATCTTTTTAGGCCGCTGTCCTTCATGAAAGCAAAGACCATGGGAAGACATGGGGTGGATTTGGGAATAAACGAATGGGCTGACTTTTGCATCCCACCCGCGTTGGCCTGTTAGCGAGTGGAATCCGGGAAATTGTGAAGGATAATAGTAGCCTAACCCGGAACTTGCTGATTTCTTTTAATTGCAAAATCCTTGGTCTCCTCATCAATTTTCTACAAAGCTGCAGGGTGGCTGTTTGTTGCTGTTTTGATTTTAATTTGTTATTTGGTTTCTTGGGCGTCTTCCACGAATATCTATCTATCTATCTATCTATCTATCTATCTATCTATCTATCTATCTATCTATCTATCTATCTATCTATCTATCTATCTATCTATCTATCTATCTATCTATCTATCTATCTGTGTCTGTCTGTCTGTCTGTCTGTCTGTCTGTCTGTCTATTTGGCTTCTGCCATGAGGTCTCACTCTTAAGTCTGACAAAATGGACTGGATCCACGAAAGCTAACGTTAAAATACAGGAGTTAGTCTTTAAGGTGCTACAACGTTTTGTTTGGTTTGGTTTTTTTGTCTTTTGTTGCTGTTGTTTTATTTTGCTTACCCGCTGATATTCCACGAATATGTATTGCTGCCGCCGCTTTGGTTAGACAGAACGGTAACTTGAGGAGAGACGGGAGGAGTGTAAAAGGGAATAATTTAAAAGGCATCTGATTCCAAGCTGGAAATGTGGCCTTGTTTCTCTGGAATAAGTCCATGAGAGCTATGGGAACAATACCTTATGCTTGCTCTTTCGATTCCGAGAATTTCCCCTCCCTCACCACCGGAGGGAGTTTATTTTGGTATTAATAATAAACAAGGACTTTCGGTTTGAGGGCTGGATCATTACTGAAGAGAAAGAGAAAAGCTGACTTTCCATCAATGGGGAAAGTGCTTCTGTACTGCTTGACTGGACTCTAATCTCCCTTCTGAAGGAGGGTTCCTCCTGCCCGCCTTTTATCGAGTACTTCTAGTTGATACCGTTTCTCTCTGAGCACTTTTCTGATAAGAAACTTTCAATTACCTGAGCGACTGGTAGTGATATAGAAATACTCCTCTTTCTCCCCCCCCCTTTCCCCCCCCCCAAAGCCCACCGCGTTATTCAAGGATTTAAAGATTTGTGCTGAAAGAAATCCAGCATTGAAAATGTAAGGATGCTTTCCAGCTAATCTTCGGAGCTCAGCGGCTCCGATATGCCCAACCATCCATCCCTTAGTGAAATAGGGCAGATTTATCAAAGAAAAACTGATACCTTTCAAATGTATACTCCGAATACGTAATAAATATTTTGTATGACTTTTTATTTTATTTTTTAAAAAATGCTAACAGTAAGCCAACCACCACGTTCCTAAGCTTTAAAGACTCTTCGCTCTCTGTCACTCAGGGCCCCATTCAAAAAAAATAAAATTACTGCTCATTCCAGATTCTGTAATAGTTTTATAATCTTGTGCCTTGAACGGGGAAGCCAGGAGGTGTTCTAAGGAACGGAGAAAGGACGGAAGACTGGAAAGTCTGAAAGGAAGATAAATGAAGGAATAGGAAAGGGAGGAAGAGAAAGAGACTGTGTAGGAGGAACAAGGGACTGGAAGGTAGACAGGTCAGCAGTTCAAGATCCGAGTGCTGCAAGGCAGAGTGAGCTCCCATCCTTGGCCCAGCTCCTGCCAACCTAGCAGTTCGGAAGCAAGAAATTGTAAGTAGGTACCATTCCAGTGGGAAGGTAAACAGCGTCCTGTGCACTCCGGTGTCTAGTCGTGCCTGCCCCATGTTCATGGAAATGTCTGCAGACGCAGGCAGCGGCTGGCTCTTTGGCTGTAAACGGAGATGAGCAATGAACCCTAGAGTCGGATACGACTGGCTATCGAGCAAAGGCGGCCCTTTCCCTAGGGTGGGGAGGGGCTCGAAAGAAAGAGGAGACGTCCCTAAATCCTGGGCTTTGAGTAGAGGACAGAGAACTGGAGTGTCACAGAAAACAAGCAGGAACCAAGACATGGGAAACTGGTAAGAGCGGAAGAACCTCCTTCTGTAGAATGAGACAGGGTGAAAAAATAGAGGTAAGGTAAGGTCACCCTTGCTCGAAAGCCAGCCGTATCCGACTCTAGGGTGCAGTGCTCATCTCTGTTTCATAGCTGAAGAGCCAGCGCTGCCTGCAGCTGCAGACGTTTCCGTGGCCATGTGGCAGGCATGACTAGACACCGGAGCGCACCTTCCCACCGAAGTGGTCCCTATTTATCTAGCTGCAATGTCTTGCTTTCCAACTGCTAGGTTGGCAGGAGCTGGGTCAAGATTCCTGTTGTTAAAGGGGGGGGGGTCGTCCTATCCCCTTTGCAGGCGCACAACAAGCGCGTCCAGATGTTAAAGAAAAAAAAAACATCGACCTCCTCCCGGCCAGGAGAAAACCTTCATCCTAAGTCTGCCTCTTCTTCTTCTTCTTCTTCTTCTTCTTCTTCTTCTTCTTCTTCTTCTTCTTCTTCTTCTTCTTCTTCTTCTTCTTCTTCTTCTTCTTCTTCTTCTTCTTCTTCTTCCTCCTCCTCCTCCTCCTCCTCCTCCTCCTCAAGAAGCAGCCTCCTTCTCGACCTCCTCCCCAGTGGAGACGTTCTTGGTTCGGTGCCCGTGCGCTTCTTAATGAGGCTTGGGAAACAATGGCCTTTTCCCTTCCTGGGTGTGTTGGCGTGCGCATCGCAGAGCATGCGAGCCAAGGGGGGGTCAGGGCGGCAGGGCTGAGGTCCTGGGCGAGGTAATTACCAGCCAGAGCCAATATTTGCCACGGGTTTCGGTGGCCGAGGCTCCCACTGCTATCACTTCCAGTTAATGGTGTGCAGGATTTCGCCCTGAGCTTCGCTCCTCGCACCATCACAACCAATAATCTTTACTTTGCCTACTGCGAGCTGTATCGATAGCTTCTCTCGCCTCGGGCGCCCGCTTTGATATGGTAATCTTTCAGAGGGCCCAAATTCTGCAGAGATCATATTAATGTTGTTCATACAGACGAGCGCAGCTTTTGCCTTTTTTTAAAAAAAGTTGAATATTCAGATCGAACCGTTTCAAAAGACATCACTGGCACAGGGAGGAACTTTCTATTTACAGGAATTGTCTGCGATTTTTAATCATGAAGGGGGGGAAGCATCCTTCCCTCTCTTTCTGCCCCCCCCCCACGCCATTTCCCCACGCCTCCTCTCCCTCCTTGTTCTTCTCTTTCGTTCATTAGATACTTATTTTCTATTTCAAGAGCTCGTCTCTACAGGTGAAACTCGGAAAATGAGAATATCGTGCACATGTCCATTCATTTCACTTAAAAGGTGAAACAAATATATGAGATAGACTCACTACAGGCCAAGCGAGAGATGTCATCATGCCTTAATTCGTTATAATTGTGATGTACAGAGTACATGAGATTATGTGATAATTATGGGGTACATGATTATGGGGTACATGGGTACATGAGATGGGGGTTGGGGTTTTCATAAGCTGTAAGCCATAAGCATCAATATTATAACAAAGTAAGGCTTGAACTATCTCGCTTTGCATGTAATGAGTCTATCTCATATATTTGTTTCACCTTTCAAGTTGCATTACTGAACTGAATGAACATTTCCATGATACTCTAATTTTCTGAGTTTCACCTGTAATTAACAGTCTGGCACCTTCTTGATTATCACTATGTTTTGCTCAGTTTTGTCAACCGAGCAGAACTGCCAACCTAGCCGTTCTAAAGCAAGAAATTGCAAGTAGATAAATAGGTACCGCTTCAGTGGGAAGGTAAAAGCCCTGCTGTTTAGTCATGACCACTGCTAATGGAGCAGGCAAATAAATGATCAGAAGCCTCCCTGCTAAAGAAAAATTGAGAATTTCTAAGGGGGGGGGGGTGGGAGTGAAAGAAAGGAAAAGAGAGAGACAACGTAGTGACACTTCGCCCTCCTGTGTCGTTGTATAAAATGGCAAACTCCAAAAAAAAGGGAGAAAAAAAGAAGAAAGAAAGGAGAAGAAAAAGAAAGAATGCAGGCGCCCGGCTCTTGTCTCGCTTTGTGATCATCCATCTTTCTCTGCCCCAGGCTAATTTCAGAAGCTTAAATACTGCTATCGCCTCTGGGCCATGAAGAGAGAAAGGGGGACTGGGCTATCGGCAATCTCTCTTTCCCGATTGCCCTTGGCAACGTAAAATACAAACTACTTTGAATCAAAACATTTTTGGGGAATTAATATGATCTGAACTCTTCCCGTTTTAAGAGATCTTGAGTTTGTCAAATCGCTTAGAGGTGACTGACATGAGAAGGCTGAGGCATTAATGCCGAGCTAGGAACATTGTCAGATCTTATTTGATTAAAATAAAATAAAAAAAAATTAAAAATAAAATAAAAAAAGGCTTTTAAAAAAGCCTCAGCACCAGCCACCAAAAAAGCGGCTTAGCCAATGAGACCGCACGGCAGACGCGCCTCTTTCACCGCCTCCTGCCTTTTATGTGTTTACTTAAGGCGCTGCCTATCACTCGCATCCCCGGGTTTGATCGTGGGCCTTTGATCTGAAATTTTAATTTGAGGCACTTAATGATGAAAATGGGGCCTAATGACTCATTCACTCGATGAGGATCCGGGGGCAGACCAAACATTTATTTTTATTATTATTATTTTTAAAAAAGACAATTCCAAGTATTATTTATACGGTGATCATGGCAGAATATTACGAGAAGGTACATGCCATGTTCGAAAAGACTCTGTTCGCACTGTAGGTATGGAACAGAGAATGGGGCGGCACAGGAATGAGAAGGACTCTGCCCATGTAAACCTAAAGAAAAGGGGAAAAGCTAAGGGGAATTCGTGGGCATTTGCAATAGAGAAGCACAAGAAAAAGACAAGTGGTGGTACAGAACACAATCTCTTTCTATCATATTTATACGCTTATTACTTAAATAATTTTGTGTAGCCTCCCTCGGAGAAAGCAAACCTCGTTTAGGGGTATGTCCCACAGAATCCTTGGGACTGTAGTGGCTTAGTGGTTAAAGACGCTGAACTTGACGACTGGGAGGTTGGCAGGTCAGCAGTGCGAGACCCGAGTGGTGCATGACGGAGTGAGCGCCCATCTCTGTCCTAGCTCCTGCCAACCTACAATAGAATAGAATAGAATCCTTTATTGGCCAAGTGGGCTAACACGCCAGGAATTTGTCTTTGGTACATATGCTGAGCTCCCCCTAAGGATAAAAATGCAATAAAATCACACAATTTAGTTATTCAGCAAGTTGATAGCATTTGGAAAGAAACTGTCCTTGTATCTGGTTATTCTGAAATGTAATGCTCTGAAGCGTCGTTTTGACGGTAGAAGCTGGAGCAAATTATCACCGGGATGTGTGGAGTCTTTGTATATTTTCTCTGCCCTCTTTTTGGCTCGTGTAGTATATAGATCTTCAATAGAAGGTAGATTAACAGCAATAATTTTATCTGCAGTTCTGATTACTCGTTGGAGTCTGTTGTTGTCTTGTTTAGGTGCAGAACCAAACCAGACAATTATAGAGGTGCAGATGATAGACTCTATAATCCCTCTATAAAATTGAATCGGCAGCTCTTTAGGCAATTTAAGCTAGCAGTTTGGAAGCAAGAAATTGCAAGTAGATAAATAGGTACCGCTTCAGTGGGAAGGTAACAGCGTTCTGTGTGCTCTGGTGTCTAGTCATGCCCACCACATGTCCATGAAAACATCTGCAGATGCAGACAGCACTGTCTCATTGGCTATAAACAGAGATGAGCACTGAACCCTAGAGTTGGATACGACTGGCTTTTGAGCAACAGCGACCCTTACCTTTACCTAGGCTGATCATTGGTGTGCAGAGCCATGAATTCTGACTTTCTCTGCAGCTCAACTACTGTGCTGTGTAGAAATCTGTATAGCAGTTCGGAAGCAAGAAATTGTAAGTAGATAAATAGGTACTGCTTCAGTGGGAAGGTAACAGCGTTCCGAGTGCGTTTAGTCATGCCTGCCATGGCCATGTGCAGACACAGGCAGTGCTACTGGCTCTTGGGCTATAAACGGAGATGGACACCGCACCCTAGAGTCAGATACGACGGGTTTTTGAGCAAGGAATTTTCAGCCTTCTATTCCAAGCAGTAGCTACAAAGGCGGAATTGTTTCATGGCGCACCGACGTCCCGCTCTATTCACCGGTCAGTCATAACAACATTCTTGCAGTGTAGGCCAGCGCTGCCTGCTTCTTCAGACGTTTCCGTGGTCATGTGGCAGGCATGACTAGACACCGGAGCGCACAGGACGCTGTTTTACCTTTCCCACCGAAGTGGTCCCTGTTGATCTGCTTGCGATGTCTTGCTTTCGAACTGCTAGGTTGGCAGGAGCTGGAACAGAGGACGGGAGCTCACTCCGTCCTGCAGTACTCGGGAATCGACCTGCCGACCTGCCGCCTCCCAGTCAGCGTCTTAGCCACTTGAGCCACCGCAGTCCCTGGCCCATGAAAGCTCACATTTAAATGCAGGAGTTAGTCTTTAAGGTGTCACAACATTATCTGTGTTTTTTTTTTCTTTGCTGTTTTGTTTACTCTCTGATAGGCTTGCACAGACTAACGCGGCTACCACTTGAACCATTTCTATGTGTTTCTCTTAGGTGGGATTTTATTGTTTTCTCTCCCCCCCTCCCCTTTCGCTTCAGTTTCGGATCCATGTTATAAAAATGACCCCCCCCCCCATACTCGCTATCTCTGTCGTGTGCAAGGATAGCTCCAAGCGATTGCGATTCTTCAACCACGAGGTTGTGGTTGGTTATTATTATTATTATTATTATTATTATTATTATTATTATTATTATTATTATTATTATTATTATTATTATTATTATTATTATTATTATTATTATTATTATTATTATAGCCCATTCGGAATTTTTAAAGAAAACTTTCCTCTCTTGGGCCCAGCCTTGTCCTCTGGGTTCCATCTCGGTCCGGCGCTGTCCTTCCGGTCTCCCCCCCCCCCCTCCACTTTCCTGTCCCTGGAAACAACAGCCCCCCACCCACCCTGGTTGGGGGGGGTGTCCATTGGGCTTTTCTCTCCCTCGAAGGTAACGGTAAAGGTTTCCCTTGCTCGAAAGCCAGTCGTATCCGACTCTAGGATGCAGTGCTCATCTCTGTTTCAAAGCCGAAGAGCCAGCGCTGTCTGCTTCTGCAGACGTTTCCGTGGTCATGTGGCAGGCATGACACCGGAACGCACAGAACGCTGTTCGAAAACTCCCTAGAAAACCTTCCGGCCACCCCTTCCCTTCCACCCTTTCCCTTCCCGGCCATGGGCAACGCGAGCATCCCAAATCGGGACCCCAAGGAAAGCCCGACAAGGTTGAAGACGAGGCTGCTGCGTCCGGAAGCGTTGGTCTCTTTGTCAGCCTCGCCAAGAAAGACATCGAGGGGGGGGGACCCCCTGAAAGCACCCCCTTTGCCACCCTGTTGGGGTTCGATACCCGAGTAATGCAGGACGGAATGAGCTCCCGTCTTTGTCCCAGCTCCTGCCAACCTAGCAGTTCGAAAGCAAGACATTGCAAGTAGATAAATAGGGACCACTTCGGTGGGAAAGGTAAACTGCGTCACGTGCGCTCCGGTGTCTAGCCATGCCTGCCGCATGTCCACGGAAACGTCTGCAGCAGCAGACAGCGCTGTCTCTTGGGCTTTGAAACAGAGATGAGCACTGAACCCTAGAGTCGGACACGACTGGCTTTCGAGCAAGGGTGACCTTTACCTTTACCCTTACCTTTACCCCCCTCTGTGTGTGTGTGTGTGTCTCTCTCTCTGTGTGCGCGCGTGTCTGTGTGTGTCTGTCTGTCTCTCTGTGTGTGCGCGCGTGCGTGCACGTGTCTGTGTGTGTCTGTCTGTCTCTGTGTGTGTCTCTGTGTGTGTGTGCGTGTCTGTCTGTCTGTCTGTCTGTGTGTCTCTGTGTGTGCACGTATGTGTGTGTGTGTGTCTGTCGATCTCTGTGTGTGCGCGTGTCTGTGTCTGTCTGTCTGTCTCTCTGTGTGTCTGTGTGTGTGCGCGCGCGTGCACGTGTCTGTGTGTGTCTGTCTGTCTCTGTCTGTCTCTCTCTGTGTGTGTGTCTGTCTGTCTGTGTGCGTGCGCGTGTCTGTCTGTCTGTGTGTGTGTGTGTGTGTCTGTGTGCGCGCGCGTATGTGTGTGTGTGTGTCTGTCTATCTGTGTGTGTGTGTGTGCGTGTCTCTGTGTGTCTGTCTGTCTGTGTGTGTGTGTGTGTCTGTGTGCGTGTGCGTGTCTGTGCGTGTGCGTGTGTGTGCGTGTGCGTGTGGGCTCCCCTTCTCTCTCTCGCCAGCCCCCCTCTGCCCACCTTCCTCACATCCCCTCCCCTCCCCGCTCTTCCACTCCTATCTGATCCCCGATAATCCTATAATACGTATAATTTGCTTTTAATGCCTCGTCATTAACGTTGGCTCGCTCTCTTCTTTCTTTTTGTCTCTCCCCCACCAACCCCCGCCAGAAAGCAATTTGAGTCCCATTAAAAAGCTTTAATGCGCTTGTTTAATTAATAGTTCCAGCCGAATGGAGTCACAACAATCAAGGCCGGGATGGGGGGGGAGACGGGGGGGGGCTATATGGTGTGGGTTGGTGGGGGGCGGAGAGAGAGAAGCGGGGGCGGCCAGTTCAGAAGGGAAGCGGCGCTAATCTGCCCTGGCCGCCCTGGCCGAGGTGTGTTGGCAGAGGGGGAGTACAGCTGGAGGAGGCTAAGGCTTGGCTTGGCGGGGAGATTAGCATTAGCAGGCGAGGGTGGCGACAGTTGGGTCCGCCCTCGCTTGGGACCCGTTTCTCACAGGAACCTCTCCGGCCGCCCAGACCCACCGTTCAGGCCTTTTTCCCGACGCCCCCCACCTCCAGCCCCCCCCAGGCCATTCATTGAAACAATACATACACCAGACAGGATGGGTTTCAGGGGGAGCCGAGCCCCGATCCTGCTTTCTGTAGGAACCTGGATCGGGTCTGAAGTGAACTGGTTCCCAAGAGATTGGCAGCGCCCGGACGGCCATCTGGTGGCTTCTGGCCAGGCGACCCGGAGTCATGCGCCTTTCCTGCTTGGGTTGTGGGAGCCAGGATTCTAGAGGTGGGTGGGCGAATATTTCTTTCAGGATGGGCAACAATGTCACAGATATAAGCAGATTTGTTGTTGTTGCTCAGTCGCACAGTTGATTCCGACCTTTTGTGACCCCATGGACCATTTTCCTCCAGGCCCCTCTGTCCTCCACCATCCTCCTCAGCTCGTCCAGCTCTGTGCCCATTGCATCCCCAATACCATCTATCCATCCCATCTTTGGATGCCCCCTTATGATACTACCTTAATGGCAGAAAGTGAGGAAGACCTAAAGAGTGAGGCAACGCTGTCTGCTTCTGCAGACGTTTCCGTGGTCATGTTTCCGTGGTCATGACTAGACACCGGAGTGCCCCAACACTGTTTACCTTCCCACCTATTTATCTATTTGCAACTTCTTGCTTTCGAACTGCTAGGTTGGCAGGAGCTGGGACAAAGACGGCAACTCATTCCGTCCTGCAGTACTCAGGAATCAAACTGCTGACCTTCCACCTCAAAGTCAGCGTCTTTGCCACTCATTTACTCATCTGTAAATGAGTCCGGGGCTGATTCTGGTGGTGGGGGCAGGCCATCTGGAGCAAGGTTGGAGGCTGGATTATTTGGTGATGTGGGCCAGATCTGGCCCACAGGCCATAGGTTGCAAACCCCTGCTGTAACTGTTCCTCTTCTTTTCCTGCTAACCTCCACCCTTCCCAGGATTATTGTTTTTCTAGAAAATCTTGCTTTCTCACAATGTGCTCAAAACAGGACAGCTCCTTGCCATCATTTCTGGCTCCAGAGACAGTTCAGACTTAATTTGATCTGGAACCCACTTATTTGTTTTTTCCTGAGAAAGCACTTCTTCAGCACCACAATTCAATTGAATCCAAATTTCCCTGTTAGTTTTCTTGACTGTCAAGCTTTCACACCTGTACTTTGGGACTACAAAAATGTAGATGCCCTTGAGTCTGACCTACGTCTCTAGTGATATATAATATATCCTGGCATGTGATGATATTTTCTAATTCCTTTATTGCTTCTCTTCTGAGTCTCAGTGTTCTTCTGATTTCTTGGCTGTTTTTCTCATTGGTAATTGAACCAAGATATACCAACTCTTTCA
Source organism: Bradypodion pumilum (assembly GCA_035047305.1). NCBI lineage: Eukaryota > Metazoa > Chordata > Lepidosauria > Squamata > Chamaeleonidae > Bradypodion > Bradypodion pumilum. The sequence goes on along the minus strand of JAWDJD010000001.1, from coordinate 265,111,963 downwards.
CGACTTCATTTTCCTCATTGTCAGTATTCAAGATCTTCTATAGTCATAACTTTTGTCTTCTGAATGTTCAACTGCAGTTCTGCTTTGGCACTTTCTTCTTTCACTTAACCACGCAAATTTCCATTTCCAGGGATTGGCAGCACCTTTAGCAGTTACCTTTATTTTCTACTTTCCTGTGTAGATAGGATCAATATAAAAATGCAATTTCATCTTCTCCAGCATTGGTAGTTGAAGCACTTGAAAGATGGTTATGTCGATAGATTTTCCATACAGTCTGATTGACATTATTTAGTAATAATGACTCATAGCCCTTAGCTGTCTATACTACATCTTGTCTCAGTATTAGAGCCACTCCATTTCCACTGAGTTTGTCATTTTGAGAGAAAAAATACTTTGTAGTTGTCTGGCTGAAAATTTCCCATTCCAGTCTACTTTAGTTCACTGACACCAAATAATGCAATGTTTCTATGTTCCATTTCTTGCTTTACCTTGATTAATACTTCTCATGTTCCATATTCCAATTATATATGCTGTGCAGCATGGAGCTTTCCTTTCACTTCTATGCACTTCACCCACTAGTTGTGACATTAGTGAATGGACTATTTGTACCTTCAGGTCTAGTGAAAAAGAGGTGGTGGGACAGGAATGAAGCACAACTGCCATTGCTGAAGATGTCTGGCTGAGCCGCCTCCCCTTCTTCTGTCTGTCATTTGGAAACGTTTCTTCCACATGTTATACCACAAAGATCTTTTGTGATGCTATGTGGAAATAAAGAAATCCCGCATAGATCAGTGAGCTCTTTCCTATGTGGGGAGGCTTACAGCCCTAGATATCATGTCTAGATATCTATTCCTTGATATTATGTCAATAGTGATTCCAGAATATATTTTTTCCAACATTTCAGCACAATTTCATATTCTGGTTATGGTTGTTCTTGTCATGTACAATCAAGACACACTGGATTATGGCAATCCAAATAATAACAATAATAATTTCATGTCTAGTTTGAAAGGATTTTTGCTGGAGAAACTCTGCTCAGGGGACGCCTGAATGAGGCTCTTTAGTTGGGTATATGAAATACAATGGCCACCACTGTGACATAGCCAGGTACTCTAAAGTTAACTTGATGCCATCCAGGAGAAAGGTTAAAATATCTGCTTGCATATTTTGCTGGGTAAGAGTCAGAATAAGTGTTGGATTTATTCTGTTGGAGATGCAAATCGATATATGCCCATTATTGGTCAAGGTATAATGTTCTTTAGAATTTAAGGTCTGAAAGTTGAAACATCTCCATCTCTGAGTCCTGATACTTCCAGGGGATCTATCAGCAAGAGATTTTAGGCTTTGACCTGAAGTTTTCTTGCATGATCAATAAGTCATTACCAATCATGGAAGGCATCGTCTTTGGAAATGTTACACCTTCCATCATCCTCATGTAGTCTACTTCTCTCTCTCTCTCCCTCCTCCCCAATTGAACAATTCCCTTCCATCAGAATGGCTTTTCAGAGAAAATAGTAGGGTCTCTGGGAAAATCCCATTTCATGAATGAAAATATGTCTATCAATCTTCATTACTAAGTCTAGGGTGTATTTAGTATACTAGATAATCCAGCCTATTGTGATGACCAATGATCAGTCTAGACTATGGCCTGGCAAACTTGGCTCTCCAGGAGTTCTTGGACTTCAATTAACAGAAGCCCAGGTCAGTGCACCTGCTGATCAAGGCTTCTGGGAATAAAATAAAATAAAAGTATAAAGGACTAACAAAAATGTATTAATTTTTAAAAAGAGATTTACTCTATAATATGTGGATTTAGGCAAACGGCCGCACTTAAGGACCTAGAAGGTTGCATGTGATCTTAAGGCTATGGGTTCTCCACCCCTGGTCTAGATAGTGTTCTACTCTGCTTAGATATGCTACCACGTGAACTATAATAAGTTCACCTGTGCACACTAGGTATACCAATTTACCCTTGGCACTGCACTTTTTTCTTGATGTTATACCAAGAGACTGAGAACCAGGGTGGAATAATGGACTGGATGTCAGACTTGGATTTAGGAGATTTGGTTGCAAACCCCAGTTTATTTCTCACATACCTCAGAAACTCTATAAATGTTGGCATAAGCAGGAAGTGACTCAATAACTTAAAACAAAAAATACCTAGATAATATTTTTTTTCCTGGTAGTTTCTTTGTGTATGCCGCACTTAGGAAAGAGCTGTGTGGTCCTTGCAATAAATCTGAAATCAAGGGTGGATTCTATCTTTATCGGACTACTAAAATATTAAAAGCAAGTAAAATGATGAGTTCTTGAGGCCAAGTATTGAAGAGGTTCAGGTGATGAGGAGAGAAACAGAAAAGTTTGTAAATCATTCTTATCAGAAGATGCACCATCATGATATGATTGCTCTTATCTTTTCTGCCCTTATTTTAAACTTTGGCAGCTCTCCAAAACTAGATATAGGCAAAAGTTCCTTTGTGGGGATTATCACTGCCAGAATATTTTGGAGTATCCAAGGAGTTGTAGCATAAAAATATTTTTTCCCATCTCCAGTTTAAAAAATATATATTCTCTCTCTCTCTCTCTCTCTCTCTCTCTCTCTGTTTGGCCAGACATGACAGTGGGTAAACAAAAGGAATGCTTATATGCTATGGGGAAATGATGGCATTCTTATGCCACCTGCAGTTCTTACACCAATTGTGCTTTTATGCGTTGAATCGGCAAGATGGAAAAAAAATGGTGCTCTACCATCTTAAGAAAGTGAACGCTGATGACTTCAGTGTCAGTCGGGTCAAGAATCCACTTCAGGATTTGGAACACACTTTTACAGAACTTGTACATGGGGCTGAACTAGACCCCAAATAGCTTCAGCATCTTGAATAATTCCTAGAAGGCACCTGAGTCCTTGTGTTTGCCTTGGAATATGATAAACCAGACAAAAGATTGGTCATTAAAGATGCTGTACTACCTGTAGGAGTATATAAAGCATGGGCCAAAAAAAGTAACTTCATCGAACTGTATTTTAAAAAATCACAGCAAAGGGAAATTGAGGAGCTACGTCACAAAAAATGGAGAAGGGAGAAAAAAATCACTGATGAGAGTGACTTTACTGGAAATGTCCAATAACTAAATGATATTTTTTGCCTCCCAGTGCTGGGGATTCCCTTTTTTTAAAATAGATCAACTATTACAGCTAGTCAGTTTGTGCTTCCAGTGAAAACTGAATTTAAGTCATAACACAGGAAAAAAAGGCCTGATCCCATAATGTGTCCTTTTGGTATTTCACTGGCTGTAAATCAACTCACTTTATCACCATGGCCTCATGCCAGTGGGTAAGTAATACATTTTATTGGTAAATTATGTATACCCAGCCTTTTCCTCCTTTCTTTCCACATGCGGCTGTTCTTGCTGGCTGAGATCCAGGAAAACATACAGCTTGGTCTCCATGCCCAAGGCAGAGTTGGGCTCATGCTTGCCAAAGAGCAGCTGCCAAGCCACAAGGAAGTAACTGAGAGGGCTTTCAAGAACAATTTGGTTCATGGTAGCTTAGGGATTGGATAGTCTTGGGGAAATAGGCAGAAAATCCAAGAGGGCCTCTCTAAGCCTTTGAGATGAACCAGAAGCAGCACATCGTATCCTGGCCATTGTTTCTAACACATGTTTTTCTCAGTGTTGTTCCAAAGGGTGCATTCTCTTTGTGAGTCAAGTTCTATTTTAAAATGTTACAATGGCATTTCTGGAATGTGAAGTTGTTCCATTGTTGAACGATAAAGGTAAAGCAGGTGGGAACAAAATCTTTTTCCTATTAAAGGAACATCTTGTTTATTCAGCACAAATATTTATGTACATATGGGTTGGGTTCTTCAAGAGAAATATTAATATTTCATTGCTGCACTTTCTCATTGTTTGTAAAATGTAGCCTTAATTTGTCTCTTAACTTGTAATACAAAGATCCGTGAATGCACATCATTCTCTACCTGTCTGCAAACAAACATACCTGGAGCTGAAACAAATAATGCCTTCCAGCATGATTAACCTCGTTTACACAGTATTTGATCAAACTGAAAATCTGGAAGAGTAATTCTACATACAAGAAAACACACACAAGGCACAGATTTGGGGCGGAGTGGGGAATTAACAGGTTTCCTCTCTGGAAATGCTGAGTTACATTATACATTCATCAAATTTGTAATTGGGAGCTAAGGTGATGGCATAATTAGGAGCTAAGGATGATGGCATATTAAGGATTGATACAGGGGTGCAGGGGTTTGCAACCCAGCCCGTGGTACCAAATAATCCAGCCCCCAACCTTGCTCCAGCCACCCCCCGCTGCACCCACTGCTGCTGCTGCCGGAATCAGCCACAGACTCATTTAGAACCATTGTAAATGCATTTACAAAAGCCATAAATGAGTCTGTGGCTGTTGTAAACGCATTTACTACAGCCGTACATGAGTCCACGGCTGTTATAAATGCGATTACAACAGCCGCAGACACATTTTACAGCAGCACTTATGGTGGGGGAACCACCAGTCTGGCCTGCTCAGTTGTCTGAGGGGGGCATGGTCTGGTCCATGGCTGAAAAACGTTGAGAACCCCTGCACTAGTGGATGCAAGCAGACTATAGACTTCACTTCCTTCTTCCTTATTTATATTAGGTTTATTGAACTTATATTTCACTGGATTCAATGGAACTTCATTTATAATAATGAACTTGTCCTCTTCATTTCGAGGCACACTATTTTCAAGTCACTCATGTTTTCTTTCATGTTGCCTTTTGTAAATATTCACATTTATTAAGGGAAATCAGTTCCAGAAACAGGGCTGCTTGTCAGCGTTGAGTGTAATTCACAGTACACAGTGGCCTCTCAGTTTATACTGCCATTACATGTGTTAAGATTATCTCAGAGTCCACAATATTACAACAGTGAAATGCCCATCGCTGTTTGTGTGGTGTGTAGTATACATGGATGGGAATTTGCTTCATTTTGCATCAGTACTTAGCAAAAATTTGGAATACAGTATTTGAATTAAAAGAAAATGAAATACAGTAATGCCTTGCATAACGTCCGCATCGGGTAACGTCATATTCGCATAATGTCACGGTTTTTATGCACACGTGATGCCTCGCATAAAGTCCAAAACCGCTCAAAAATCAGACGTTATCCGAGGAATTGGAATAGGAACCTCGGATAACGTCTGTTTTCGACCATTTTTTGGACTTTATGCAAGGCATCTCCCAATAGGAACCGCATAACATCGAAAATCGCATAGCGACCAACTACGTGGAACGGAGTTTGGACATTATCCAAGGTTCTACTGTACTTGAATTTCCACATTCCCTTAGGGAAGGATGAAAATGTCCTTCTGTAGTTTTTTTTAGTCTGAGTGCCACACTCAGAATTATGAGAGAAAGAGAAACTGAAAGTGAGAGGTTTGCCAAACTGTAGTTTATGACATACCTGTCAAGTATCCCGTATTGGCTGGGATTTCCCATAATTCAGCACCGCTTTTTCTACTTTCCCACCCGGACCCACCGCCATCCCGTAATTTGATTGCGGGGGGAAATAGTTACTGCACATCCCCTTCTGCGCAGAACCCTTCTACACATGCACAGAAGGGTTCTGCGCAGAAGGGGATGCACAGAAGCCTTCTGCACAGGTCCCATATTGTTCGGAGCTTGACAGGTATGGTTTATGATGGGGCATTTTGTTTCCCTGTGAGGGCTGAAGGGAGTACGTGTCCATTGCAATAGCTTATTTCGGTGCATCCCCTGTTTCCCCATGTACGGTGCTGATGATTGAATTTTTCACACTGTATGATAGGTGTTCCATTTTGGCAACCTGCATTATATTTTATTTTTGCAATTATGTCCACCATTGTTATTTTGGGGCAACCATGTTAATCAGTTGCAACAAATGCCACACAACATCTTGTTGCATCTCACAGATTTTTTATGGCCTAAGTTTTCAGGAATGTAGTGAAAGATGGCCAATGTGAGTAATATCACTTATGATGCAGAAAAATCTCAGCAGTGACCAGATGTTTTCAAGACCATTAATTCCCCCTAAGCTGGAAGCAACGTGAGGGCATGTAAACCCCCAGTGTTTTTGTACCAAGTTGACAGGAAAACCTGTTAGCAATGACATTTCAAGGTTGAATTTGGATAAAATAATTGAGTCATGAGACTATATTTTCCAATGGGCTGGAATCCACACATGTTTTTAAGGTGTCGCAAAAATCTTTGCTGCAGCAGACCAACATTGCTGCTGCTTTCGAAGCCCCTTCACTTTAGCAGTCTAGATTTTCACATGCTGCTTCTCAAGAACCATCCTAGACCCTGAGAGCCACATCCTTATGTTGTGACCCTTTCCAACACAACCACACAGTTCCCAGAGACAAACAGCTCAGCCACTAGTGTTGAGTGAACCCAAAACAGCAACCCATTAGCACTGCGTTTCAATTCATCTCTTCGATTAGCAGAAAGGACTAGCAGAAATGTCAGGAGGAGCTAGATGCAGGACCGTGCCTTCCTGGGTGCAGCAATTAATATGTTTATTACAACTGTTGTCAAACTCAAGTCCTCCAACAACCAAGTACTGAGGGAGCCAGAATAATTCTGCGGATAATCCGAAAAATCCTAACAACATTGTCAGAAGTTGTGACTGGCCAGGGCATCCAGGAAGGGTGTCTCCGTGGTGATACCTTTTAGATGTTTGCTCAGGATAGCTGGATCTTCCTTAAATCTTCTGAATAAGGTGAAGGTGATCCTTACTGTTTCCTCCCAAACAAGTAGGGAGATGCAAACGGGTCAAGAGGTGACAGAAAATAGGTTAGGATCTGCTGATATATTTTTGAACTAACTCAAAAGTGGAACAACATAATTTTTTTTGATTCTTTGTTGTTTGACAATAACATCAACAATTATATTGCTGTAGGAATGTTTAAGCTGTGTCTTCTCTGGTGTTCAATCTCTAGTGCGTAAAAACCCTAAATATTACAAAATGCCATCAACCTATGATAACCACCTGGCAAAGAAAATCGACCTCAGCTGTAGACTGTCCTGGTAGAAATTGGACAGTTCTGACACCATGGTCAAAATCCCATTGCACACTTATTCAAAAAGTGTTACTTTTAAAGGTGAATTTTACTAAGTCCTAGCAAACATTATCTGTTGCATTCTGAGTTCAACTTGTCATGCAACTGATGTCTATGGAGGTTTTTTTTATAAAAAAAAAATGAAACAATTTATGCCTTTTATGTAACAGTGCATTATGGTTTCAGCCAGATTTCATGTTATGTAAAGATCATCGAACAACATCATATTCTCTCTTTAAAAAAAAACATTTAAATCAGATACAATTATATATCTTTTCCCAAGTGAAACAGTTCAAGAAGGAGGGGAAAAAACCTCCAGAATTAAGAGACAATAAAAGCAGAAGAGAAGAAATCATTTTCCAAACCATATTTCATTGTGAATTGTTTACTATAAAAAAACACTACCCAGAAAACAATAAAGTGTTCATGTAACTTCATTGCTGACAAGGGAACATATCATTGTCAGTTCAAATAAAGATATTCTGATACAAACATTTGATTCTTTAGTGGGTTAAAACTGATAGAGACATATTCCCCCCCCCCCAAAATAATAATAATAATAATAATAATAATAATAATAATAATAATAATAATAATAATAATAATAATAATACATTCCCAGATACATTCAAAATAATACATTCAAAAAGAAAGTCTTAAGCTGAGCTAATGTACAGGTATGTCCTCTATATATCTCTGCAGGTGGTACATGTGTGGTTAACCCCACGGATCTCTTTTGCTCGGTTCCTGGGCGCTTATCATTACTCAGCTCTACTTCCAAGTATAAAGTGACCATCGCAGAAGTGAAGAGACGCTTGTCCCCACCAGAATGTCTCAATGCCTCACTTTTGGGAGGGATTTTAAGAAGGTAAGGAAAAGCTAGAGGAGCCAGTTGTGGTGGATAAACTGTCACTGTCGGGCTAGCAATCAGAAGACCTGATTCCAAATTCTCACTTGGCCATGGGAACTAACGGGGGGGGAGGTATTAATGGTATAAACCCATGATGGTGAACCTTGGCACTCCAGATGTTTTTGGACTTCAATTCCAAGAAGCCCGCCCCCATGAAACTACATGAATGGGTTTGCTGTGATTCATCCGGCCCACACTGTACGGGCGCATTTTACTTCCACTTTTGGGAGCGACAAGGGTGGCGTGGGACAGATGAATCGCAGCAAACCCATTCGTGTGGATTCATGGGGGCTTGGGCTTCTATGAACTGAAGTCCAAAAACATCTGGAGTGCCAAGGTTTGCCATCACAGGTATATACACTCCTTAAATATCTCAAATACCTTGGAAGCTCAATTAGAATTGGCTTAACAGCACAACACACATAAGGAAAAGCTGAGTGCTACTATATTGAAGATACAATAGATACAGTTAACATTTGAATTAGGTTGAAGTGGCCTGTTTACAGAATGCTATTTCTGCTGCTCAGCTCTTAACAGCATTGCCCTATCCACGTGGATTCAGAAATAAGATCCATTGAGTTCAATGGGATTCACTCCTCATGCAGTATACTGTATATAGGGCAGTGATGGTGAACCTTTTAGGGACTGAGTGCCCAAACTGCTACCCAAAATCCATTTATTTATCCCATAGTGCCAACACAGTAATTTAACCTGAATACTAAGGGGTGAACTCTGTGCTGGTGGAGGGAGGAAATGTTCCCATTGGGCTGCTGGGCAGAGGGGTGAGATGAACTCTGTGCTTGGGCAATGGTGTGCATGCCCACAGAGAGGGTTTCTGAGTGCCCCCTCTAGCATGCGTGCAATAGGTTCGCCACCACTGATATAAACGAAAAGCCTCAAAAGTCCAATTTTTAGGCCTACTTGCACCTAAAGTAAGAAGTCAGCTATCTCGCTATTATCTTTTTTATACTCTGGTCTCTATAAGTGTCTGTCAGATCCTAGCAAGAAAATTCTTAGCTGGTAACATGCATCACTTAGGTAGATGTTTGTTTGAGGTACAGTATTTTTTATTTTATTTTTAAGATTAGAAAAATTGGGGAAGGATTTGTAAAATTAAAATGTTGTCTCTGTGCTTGCCTGTCCACTCACTCTTTCCTCTCTTTTCTGACAGAGCAAAATCTAAAAATGGAGGACGCTGCTTAAGAGAGAAACTCGACAGACTCGGCCTCAACCTGCCTGCAGGGAGAAGGAAAGCGGCCAATGTTACCCTCCTCACATCCCTGGTGGAAGGTAGGCTGCAACTGCTGTAATGCAGGTGCTTACGTGCCCCTTTCTGGTGTTTGGTTGAAGGTTTCAAATATCCTTCAGCTACTCTGACACCAAAGAGACGTTTCCTTGAAATAATGGAAAAAGTCATAGGGAAAGACAAGGAATACTTGGAATGACATGATTCTGGGAAAGACATAGCTTTCAGGGACTCTGGTTTCACTCCTCTCAATTCTCATATGACAGAGGGAATTAGGAAAGAGGGACAGAAAAGTAAGCTGACAATACTCCATTTGGTAGGAATTGTCAGCAGGATACAGAGAATCACAGAGTAGTCCAGGGTAAACAATGGTGTAATGCTATACATGCCAATTTAGAAGTATACAACATTGAATTACATGGGTCCTATTTCTGGGATAAATTCAAAACCTACATATAGGTAGATAATAGGTTTTGAGTATATTCCTTTACCAAACTATTTATGACTTACCTTTTGGTTCAGCGGTTGTGCAATACAGCTTAGCAACATCTAAAATAAAACCACATGCATACTAAGGCAGGGGTGGCCAACCTTGGTGCTCCTGCTATTCTTGGACTTCAATTCACAGAAGTCCTGATCAGCAGGTGTGCTGACTTGGGCTTCTGGGAACTGAAGTCCAAGAACACCTGTGGCACCAAGGTTGGCCATGCCTTCACTAAGGAATACATAAACAATAATAATATTGCCCCAATAAGGGTTGTGCATCAGATACACAAGAAGCCCAAGTCGAATATGAGCTGTTTCCGTTGTTTCTAGTGCTTCCTAAGGTGAAAATGAGTTCCATCTGAAATTATCAACTGCCCTTCCTCCCAACACCGAGATGAATCTTCAGGTCAGTTTTGGCCTTTAAAAAGACAGTGGAATCATGAGTTATACAACACCATTGTTTATATTTTCTTTCTGGGAAAATATTCAGGACTAATGATGAAGGTGGGATGATGGTGTGGAACTGCTTGGCTGAAACACATTTTAACAGGAACTCTTCAGCCACACTGATTTGGGAGAAATAGTGAGGGTTGGCCAGTCTGGCCAGGTTATCCTGCTATGGTAATAGACCCTACTGCCAGTGATTCAACGCTGATTGTCAAGTGGACAGTTAACTAACCTGACAACCCTGAGGACTAACAGCCTTGGGTGGCAAAGTCCACAGGGAAGGGTGATGGTCCCCAAGTGGATTAAATCCCACTTAAATCCATCTTGATGAAGGACAGTAGCTTCATCAATACTGGCCTGGGGCCAGCATTGCAATGCAGGTGGTTATAACCGGTTCTATAGAACCAGTAGCAGAACCGGCTGGCCATGACCACCTCTCTCCCACACCACGCCCACCACCTCCTCCTCCTCCCCCCGCACTCTGGGCACAGCCAGGGGCACGGGACATCATGTACGGAGGCCAGCAGTAGCTTCAGCTCCTCCTCATGGCCTGCCTGAACTGCACCTTCCAGTGAGTCTCCTCTGTGTGTGTGGGGGGGAGGGGGAATGGAGGGGGAGGCAGATGCGGGGAAGCCCTGGGGTGGGATGCATGGAGGAGGATGCCTTTGGTGTATGCAAACCAAGACACAGGACACAGCCTCGGGCTGGGTTAACTCAGGTTTATTGCATCGTGGACAGAGGGAACATGAGGTAATGGCGGATCGATAGCTCTTTATATACAGTAGTAATACATTTGAACGTGGTTCCATGGTAGCCCATTGGCTACTGTCCGCGTGACGTCATTGCGGGTCACGCCCTTCTTGTCCAGGTGTAGGTGGTGGCGGGAAAACTTCCCGCGCTGTTGCCTTTGATGAGTTTGGACCAAGGAGCTTGGACGCTCGCTGCTGCCAGCTGGTGGTCATTAGCTCGCGTCCACTTACAGGGTTCATATGATGCAGCTGAAGGTTACATTGTTGCTATAGGCAAGGTTACATTGGTTCAGATACATTGTGGAAGGTAAAACCATTAGAACACAACACCCCTCCCCCCTAGGACGAGACAAAGTCTCGAGCCCACACTTAAACACACTCCCCCCCCCCTAGGAGACAAAGTCTCTCAGCCAAGATGGCTTATTTCGAACACGCTGGGGTCTCGATGCGGGCTGCCTTTCCCCGGGTTTGCTACCTTCTCTTTGTCCCCTGGTTTCCTGTCCTGTAATTGGAGAGGGAAACTCGTTAGTGACTTGCCGCGGCTCCGCGGCGTTGTTGGAAGGTGTGCTCTTTCTTAGGGAGGAACCGGGGGCACTGGGGGCTAACGAAAAACCCCTCTTCTCGCTTGGATGGGTGGGGGAACACTCCTGAAAACCCCCCCGGCTCGCAAAATCAAAATCAAAATTACATTCGGGGGCAGCGGTCGCGAACTCCTCTTCCCCTTCCCCGGCCTCTGATAGGACTGGTGTATCAAAAGGGTATGAGTCGGGGCCGCTGCTTCTGCCTTCCCCCCTTGCTTGGGACTGTTGTCCGCTGCTGTCTCCCCCTTGGGTTAAGCGGGTGGGGGAGAACCCTAACGCTGAATCCTGTTGCTGAGCCTCACTGACTGGCCTACTCACTCGGTGCCTCAGTTGGTCTGCGTGCCTCCTCCAGAGGAGGCCGGTGTTAGTCTCGACTCGGTACGACACTGGCCCCGTCTGTTCTACAACCGTCCCTGGTACCCAGGCTGGCCCTGCGCTGGAATAGTTCCTGCAGTGAACAGGGTCGCCGGCGGCGAAACTTTTCGACACTGCCAACCCTATGTTTTTCCCTTTATCCTCGACTCTCGTCGGGTCTAGCCTGGACAGGATCGTGGTCAGTTTTCGCCGCATCAAGAGCTCTGCCGGCGAGTAGCCTGACGCTAAGGGGGTCACCCTATACGCTAAGAGGAATTGGCATACTTGGTGATTCAGGTCCCCCGGGCCCATGTGCCGCAGCGCATCCTTTGTTGTACGCACCAGCCGTTCCACTTGGCCATTCGTGGCCGGGTGAAACAGCGCGGATGTGACATGCCGAATGGCGTTTGCCTCCATGAATGCCCCGAACTCAGCGGAGGTGAAACAACTAGCGTTATCGCTGACTAAAGTATCGGGTAAACCGAACGTGGAAAAGACTCTCCTTAGCTGGCTAATTGTCGTGGCGGAGGACGTGCTCTTTACTGGTATAACCTCCAGCCACTTGGAGAATGCATCCACCACCAGGAGAAACATGGTTCCTCGGAAAGGGCCAGCGAAATCTACGTGCACTCTGGACCATGGCCCCCTTGCTGTGTCCCATTCCCTATGCGGAAGACGGGCCGCCTCTGGTCGGGATCCCTGGCATGCCTCACAAGTGCCGACCATGTGCTCAATGTCCGCGTCCAGCTGTGGCCACCAGAAGTAGCTCCGGGCCAGCGCCTTTGAACGAACTATGCCCGGGTGGCTGACGTGCAGCAGTTCGAGCACCCTCGGCCGCAGGGACGTAGGGACCACCACCCGCTGACCCCACAACAGGCACCCCCTCTCTAGGGACAACTCTAGCTTTTTCCGAAAAAATGGGTCGAATTCTGTGCTTGGGGACGATGCCGGCCACCCCTTCTGTACCCATGAACTAACTTTCCCTAGCGTTCTGTCCTTGCCTGTCGCCCTAGCAATGTCGGCTGGTACTATTGGGGGTGCGTCTAAGACCTCAATTAGCAACACCTGGCGGTCTCTTTCTACTCTCGCCTTTTGGTCGTCCGACAAGGGCAAAGGAGATCTCGAGAGTGCATCGGCATGGCTGATCTCCTTTCCGGGCCGGTACTCCAACTCATGTTGGTATGCGTTGAGAAAAATGGCCCATCGCAGCATTCTCGGGGACAGGATCTGCGGCATGGGCTTGCTTCCCGTGAAAATCCCTAACAGTGGCTTGTGGTCAGTCACGATTTTGAACGGGCGGCCATACAAAAAATCGTGAAATTTTTTTGTTCCCGCTACTATTGCTAATGCCTCCCTGTCGGTTTGTGCGTAATTGCGCTCCGCTTGGGACAGGGACCTTGAATAAAACGCTACCGGGGCCTCCCTTCCGTCATCCAACACGTGGCAAAGTACCGCCCCCACTCCCACCGGGGATGCATCACAGACTAAGATCACCGGCCGCTTGGGGTCGAAATGTGTCAGGATTGCCTCAGATGTTAGGAGTTGCTTTAGTTCTTTGAACGCCCTCTCGTGCTCGTCACCCCACATCCATGTCTCCTCTTTTTTAAGTAACCGATGGAGCGGTTCGGCCACGGACGCCTTCCGCGGGAGGAATGTGTGGTAAAAATTGAGGAGCCCCAGGAAAGACTGTAGCTCGGTTTTGGACGTGGGGCGAGGGGCCTTCTTTATGGCTGCTACTTTGGATTTAGACGGCTTAATCCCCTCGGGTGTGATCCGGAACCCTAAAAACTCGACCTCAGTTTCAAAAAAAACACATTTGTCCTTCCTTAGTCTCAGCCCCGCTTTCTCGAACACGGTTAGTACTTTGTCCAATCTCTTTGCCAGTTCAGCCTCACTCCCCCCTGTTATCAGCACGTCATCAAAATAAGGCAACACCCCCTCCAGTCCCTTCAGGAGGCGTTCCACAAGCGACTGAAAAAGGCCGGGTGCCGAGTTCACGCCGAACTGTAAACGCGACACCTGGAACGCCCCTTTATGTGTAACTATCATTTGTGCCGCGGCCGTGGCGGGGGTCACTGGGAGTTGCTGATAGGCTTGTGCCAAATCGAGCTTAGCGAAACACTTTCCCCCATTCAGCCTGGCCAAAAGGTGGCTGATCACCGGCACCGGGTATGCATTAGGGCGGATCGCCTTGTTAATTGTACACTTATAATCAGCGCAAATGCGCACCTCCCCGTTAGCCTTTAGAGCCGTTACAATTGGAGTTTCCCACTCCGCGGAATCAACAGGAATAAGAATCCCCTGGCCCACCAGTTTGTCCAGTTCCGCCTCTATCTTGTCCTTGAGTGCGAACGGCACCCTGCGCGGTTTGAGTCTTATCGGGCGGACCTCCGGGTCTAGGTCGAAGGCTACAGGGGGTCCCTTGAACTTTCCGAGTCCTTTCTTAAAAACGGCGGGATGCGCGTCGCAAACCGCTTGTATTGGGTCCACCCCCACTGTATGCACTCCCCCTATGAACAAACCTAAAGGCTGAAACCACTGCGTCCCTAGGAGGCTACAACTTCCCCCCTTAAGGACAACTAGGGGCAGTTCCGCAGAATGTCTCTTAAAATTGACCCGAAATTTCCCGACCCCCAACACCGGAATGCTGTTTCCCTGTACGTCTCGTAGCGTGGACCTCAATGTTTTAAGCTTGGGCCGCACGTGGGGGTCGATTCTCAAGAACTCTTTCTGGGGAATTATAGAATAGGAGGACCCCGAGTCAATTTCCATCCTAATAGGGGCCCCTTGTACTAGTACCTCAACGAAGTAATGGGACTGTCGCGCGGACACGCTGAACACTGGAGCGTCGTCCTCGCTGTCGTCCGAGACGCGGCCCACGCCATCCTGCTTCCTCGTGGTCTGGGCGCCATCTTTGGGCCTCGCTGGACGGTCCGGTCTGGCCGAACGGTCTTGTGACTGCCTCCGGCCCGCCTTCCGTTTTCTGCATGCCTTGGCGATGTGCCCCCGACGGCCGCAGGTGTAACACTCGGCCTTCCTGAATGGGCATCTCGCGCGCTCATGGGCCGCTCCGCAACCATCGCAGCGTCGACCACCCTTCCGGACCTTCTGGACCTCCTCGCCGTCGCTGCCTTCCGTAGACGACTTTGATGCCCGTCGAGTTGCGTGCACCGCCTGTCCGGACTTCCCGTGCACCGAATTTGCCGCCTTGCCGGCTCTAGGACGCCACTCACGCCACTGGTGCATCTCGTCCACTCCAGCATTCGTGGACTCTGCGGCTTCCGCGGCCTCTACGACCTCTGCCAGCGTGGGTGGCGGCTCCTTGTTCATCAAGCTGCGCTGCACCTCCTTGTCTTTCAGGCCACACAGCACGCCGTCCCTGAGGGCCATCTCTAGGATGTTGTCCCATTTGCAGGGGGCGGCGGCTATCCTCATGGCGGCCACGAATGTCTCAACCGACTCGTCCGGCGCTTGGACTCGCCTCCAAAACGCGCTCCGAGCGGGAAACATTGCCCTCGAGGGACTGAAACGCTCTCGCAGCAGCTTCATGATGTCGTCCGCCTTAAATTCGCTCACCTTCTTCGGAGCGATGATGCTCACCAGCGTCCGCTTAGTTTCCATCCCGAGCATTCTGGTGAGGATGGCCCTCTTCCTCTCCTCGTCGTCTCCTTTGACTTTGAGTTCCACCAATGCCGCCTGGAAGTCCATCTCAAGCAGCTCCCAGTCTTGCGGTTTGGTGATGTTGAACCCGCTCTGTGCCCTGGCTGTTCCGTGGGGATCCATAATCCCACCTTCGTCGCCAATTTGGTGTATGCAAACCAAGACACAGGACACAGCCTCGGGCTGGGTTAACTCAGGTTTATTGCATCGTGGACAGAGGGAACATGAGGTAATGGCGGATCGATAGCTCTTTATATACAGTAGTAATACATTTGAACGTGGTTCCATGGTAGCCCATTGGCTACTGTCCGCATGACGTCATTGCGGGTCACGCCCTTCTTGTCCAGGTGTAGGTGGTGGCGGGAAAACTTCCCGCGCTGTTGCCTTTGATGAGTTTGGACCAAGGAGCTTGGACGCTCGCTGCTGCCAGCTGGTGGTCATTAGCTCGCGTCCACTTACAGGGTTCATATGATGCAGCTGAAGGTTACATTGTTGCTATAGGCAAGGTTACATTGGTTCAGATACATTGTGGAAGGTAAAACCATTAGAACACAACAATGCCCCACAGGTAAGGCGAGCGCCATGGGGGGCCCTGACTAGCCAGCACATGTGGGGGCCCTCCGTGCAGCCCAGCCAGGTGCCTCCATCCACATGTCTCCCACCACCGTGGCCTGTGTCTCCAAGGCAGCAAGTGAGGAGCATTGCCTGCAAGCAGAGGGGTCGGGCTCACTCACTCACTCCACAGCGATAGCCTGCCTTTGGCTCCCTATTTCTCAGCACTGCTGAGGGCTGCTCAAAGCTGAGAGGAGGAAGGAAGGAGAGCAACAGCGGGGAAAACCCGATTCTCCTTCCTTCCTCCTCTCAGCTTTGAGCAGCTCTCGGCAGCGCTGAGAAGCAGGGAGCCAAAGGTGGGCTATCGCTGTGGAGCATAAAAAAGGGGCGAGTGAGCAAGTGAGTGAGCCCAAGCCCTCCGCTTGCAGGCAATGCATAGAAAAGTCCCTGGGTTTCTTTTCTTTTATTCTTTTTTGGGGGTGGGTGGGGGAATGGGGTGATGCCCACACAGTTGGCCATGCCCAAACAGTTGGCCATGCCCACATCCACAGTTAGCCATGTCCACAGAGTAGGTAGTAAATTTTTTTGCAGTGCATCACTGCCTGGGGCTGATGAGGACTTTGCAAGCCAAAAGGGCTCAGTACCAGGAAGTGACTCGTGGAACTGGAACACATACACGCATGCACACAGACGCGCACGCATACACACACACACATACATACACTCTCCATAGCAAGCAAGAAGTATGTACAGAATAATGAGATAGATTATATTTTCAACTAGTTTCATTTGTTCAAAACCTTTTCCTTTCTGCTTTGTTCATCACAGTCTTTTCCCTTTTTAAATTAGGAATTTGCACTGAAATAGTAACCAAAACTGGGTTGTTTGGCCATTTCCATTGTGATTGTGGGGCATCGCTAACAGCCCAGAGGAGCTCTTTGAGTGAAGCATTACCTCCAAGGATGCTTTATATTAAATCCAGCATTCATGGCATTAAAATATTTAAAATGAGAAACTAAGTGATGCAATTAAAAGTTGGAGGGTGATGATGAAATTAAGGAAACCACTGAGCTGTCACTAACAGAGAAGGAAAAGGGGCTGTGGTGGCTCAGTGGTTAAGAAGCTCACCTTGTCCAGGGATGTGCTGGGCACCATGGGAGGGCACTTTAGATTAAGCCATTGCTCCAAGCGCCCTCCTTCAGCTTGGAGCAATGGCTTAATCTAAAGTGCTGCGCGTCGGGTGGACCAAGCAAGGGGTGGTGACCAAGGGACGGGGGGGGGAGGAAAGGCTGCACTCGGGAACAGCTTGGTTGCCACCCCTTGCTTGCTTCACCTGGTGCACTGCACTTTAGAATAAACCATTGCTCCAAGCTGAAGGAGGGCGCTTGGAGCAATGGCTTAATCTAAAGTGCAGCATGCCGGGCAGATAAAATAATAATAGAATTATTATTTGCACCCCAGGGCACCAGAGTTGAGGGCGCACTGGGATGAATCCCCATGTCCTGGTGGCCCAGGCCATGCCTGGCCTTGTTAACTGGAAGGCCAGCAAGTCGGCAGTTTGAGACCCAGGTACTGCATGACGGATTGAACACCTTTCTCTGTCCCAGTTCCTGCCAACCTAGCAGTTCGAAAGCAAGACATTGCAAGTAGGTAAATAGGGACCACTTCAGTGGGGAAAGGTCTTGGGGACATGAAAGGAGCCTCATTTGGGCATCTCCTGAGCAGTTTCTCCTGCAAAAATCCTCTCAACCCAGAATAATTTCTGACACAAAATTATTAACAGAGAAGGACAACCTTTGTAGTATTAAGGGCTCCAGATTCACTGATTAAATCATCAAAATATACCGGCAAGCTGTTTACAAGACTTGTTTCTGTGGTTACTAAACTTTCTGTACCCTCTCAGCCATGTAGCTGCTTGCACAAGGGAGTACAGAAGGATTCATTTCAGATGCTGTATAAAGAAGAGGAGGGCAAGGAATACAAGGGCAAGAAAAGGGAGAGTGTGTGTAGAATTAAGTCTGGAAGGCTCCCCCCCGCCCCACCCCAACTTTCTTTCTCCCCAGCAGCTGGGGAGAAAGAGGGGGAAATTTTAAAAAGCAGATATATTGAAACATCTATCTATCTCCAGTGGTACCTCATACAACGATTTTAATCCGTTCCACAGGGCTCGTTGTTGTACGAAACAATTGCTATATGATGCATGCATCGTATAGCATTTTTCCCTATGGGATGCATTGTACAATGATTTATTTATTTATTGCTAAGTGGGTTTTCCCACTGAAAAATTGTAGAATTGTTATGTGGGGCACCATTCCCCTGCCCCACCCCCCAAAAAAACCTAATTGTTATGTGATTTCGTTGCTATATGGGGCAATTGTTGTATGAGGTTTCACTGTATCTATCTATCTACAATAATACCTCATACAAAGTCCACTTCGTACAACATCAAATTCATACAACGTCGCCTAATTCCTTGAAAAAAGTTGTCTCATACAATGTCGCTGCAACTTTGTATGAGGCATTGGGGGTTTCCCAGGTTGCATTATGCCTGGGCAGTATAAAAGGCAGGACACACGAGTGCATTGCTCTTGTGGGTTTTGCACAAGGCAAAGAGTGTTTAGGAGTGGTTTTGAGCGTGATTTTGGATTTTTTTTAATTTTTCCATCAAGATTTTTAGAAGCATTCCTGGGATTTTTGCAGCATTCTTCGGGTTATTGGACAATCAGGGTTGTTTGACATGATTTTATAATGTATTTAGCTTTTAGACAATGATTTCTTAAAGTTCTGTCAGTTTCCTTGACTTTGCCCTGAAGTCTGTGCTGTTACAGTACAATGTATCTCTATGGAAATGACGTTGTACAAGGCATCGCGGCAAAGATTTGGATGTTGTATGAGGCATCGTGACTAGGATTTTGCATGCCTCATACAAAGTCCAAATCCATATAAAGTCCAAACTTGTGGAACCAAGTTTGGACGTTGTATGAGGTATCACTCTATCTATCTATCTATCTATCTATCTATCTATCTATCTATCTATCTATCTATCTATCTATCTATCTATCTATCTATCTATCTATCTATCTATCTATCTATCTATCTATCTACAGGTATCTGTTGTTGTTGTTGTTGTTAAACCTTTATTGGCATTAAAATGGAGACAAAGAGGAGAATTAACAAAATGTTCACATAGCTGACTGTAACCTACACAACCGTAGCTGACCATAGCTTACACAACACAATATTAAGAATTACTGCCTGCCTGTCTGTCTCTGATATTATCTCACTCGGGGCTGCATACAACAACTTCCTCTTCTTCTTTCGTGTCCTGATCAAAACCTGGACTGCCAAAACTGGAAAGAACTGGAAAGTCCCAATACAATACAAGTTCAAACATAATACACTATAGAGAGACATTAAACAATAGCCCGTATGCGATGAAGCTATAACCCATAACCAATAACTAGCAATAATAATCATCACCATATCCATAGATAGATGCAGATTAAATAGAAATTGTTGCAAATGGGTGAGTCAGATCCCAAGCTGTGTCTCCTCATCCAGACAAAGTCCACGTAACAGAGGCCACTGCACATGCCTCTTTAAAATCATTTCCAGACTTTTCCTAGCTATGAAAAGTCCTTCATTTATTCATAATTAGAAATGTATCTTTGCTGTTTTAGTTTCCTCTGTCAGGGTTCTAGATATATATATGTATTCACTGTTGGCTGTCCAGCAGAGGTAAGAAGCCTTCCTTCCTTTCTGTGCCAGCCTTGGCCATGGCTGGCTGGTGAAACTTACTTACTTCAGTTTGGTTCTGAGTGGGTACATGTTTGCATTCAGTTGTGTGAAATGTAAACACTGAATGTATTTACCATAGAAAAGAGACATCGTTTATGTGAAATAGCTTATCCTAGGGAGCATGTGGCATTTGTTTAAATAATCCTCATTATTTTGTTACTATTATGCCCTACTTATGTATTAGACTATGTCTTGCATTGTTTTTTCTTGGGCAGAACATCCAACACTTGTGTATTCATAATCTTTTGTGGTTCATTTCATTCTTTTTCTCTGACTTCGGTCATCATCACCCTTTGTCATAAACTCGTTTATTATTTCTGCTACTCCCATCATGGCTACTACTACCATTATTTACCACCTGTTCTCCTGAAATAGATTCTTTTATAGTTCTGTTTTAATGAACTCCAATATATTGTTGCCACTTATCTTATTTGATGCAATTTCTCTCGCTGTTTCTCTACATTTTAATTTCTTGGAGGTAGCCAATCCAATCCTACCTATTCCCTTTAGGAATAAGGAGGAGAAATGTGCATTGAACCTGAAGTCCATTTCTCTTCCAAATTCCTTCTGTTCCTTGTTTAAGTCAGCTCCTGCCAACCTAGCAGTTCGAAAGCAAGAAATTGCAAGTGGATAAACAGGTACCACGTTGGTGGGAATGCAACCAGCGTTAGGTGCACTCCGGTGACTAGGCATGCCTGCCACATGTCCATGGAAACATCTGCAGACACAGACAGTGCACTGGCTCTTTGTCTATAAATGTAGACGACAATCGAACCCTAGAGTCGGATATGATTGGCTTTCAAGCAAAGGCGACCTTTACCTTTTTAAGCATTTGTGGTGTAATTAAATTTCTTCTAACGACCTTAATTTTTTCCCCATTTTAAAATGTTATCGCCATCACTGCCATAATCCATAAGGCTAAGCTTCTCCTTGAGACTGTAGGGTGCTCTGCTCATTTGCACTGCAAAGAAGGCATCTTTTGCCAGTGACAAAGGGAGTAGCCCTTCCTTGTGTAGCTCCAGACTAAGTTAATCAGAACTGCACAACCCCCTGCCCTGAGACAACATGTGTCTAACATGAACTTCAGAGGAAAGTGCATGGCTTTGGCATGGCTCTAGGCTAGGAGTCAAACTTTCTTGAGATGTTGCTCTTGCATAGTTTATGCTTAGTAAAACTTCTGAAGGAAGGTCTGTGGCCTTCGCAGCGCTCCATGCTAGTAGTCAGATCTTCACAGTATGCTGACCTTAGCTTGTTATTTGCAAACCCATCTACACTGGATGAGTCTATTCTTGTAAGCTGGAGATAGGTTTATGAAGTTGGGCTTCATTGAGCATCCTACATGATTGATATTTTAAAAAATACTACATTTAAAAAGCTATTTCTACTCATAGGGTGTAAGGATAAGCCTCACAAGCTAATTCCCCATGATAGGACTCATTCCACATTCTTTTTAAAAATAATAATAATTGTGTTGCTTAGAATTTTATTAGCACCTCAAACCATTCGTTTGTGTAGTGGCAGAGTAGGGAAGTTTTTTTGCCTTTGCTTTGCTTGTTCTGAACATTGTACAGTTGCTGTTAATACTCAGGAGTATTGTTTAATGAAAAATGTTTATATCTCACATTTCTCATCAAGAGAACCTAAGGTGGCTTACACTATTTAAAGGCAAACAGTATGAAAACTGACCATAGATCAAGGAGGAAAACAAACAAGGAAACAATGCTGAATAGTGCTTTCTGATTTTCCCAAGTAAATCTCTCAAATGCTCCCCACCCCTATTTCTAGCAGTAATTCCTACAAATACTACTGGTCTGCTACGACTACAATACTACTAGAACTACAGATAGAATGATATCAAGAAATCAATGAATAAGTCATTTGCTGCCCTTCCAAGATGAAAATCCCAGCTGTTATATCACACAAAGGTAGAAGAAAAAAACTATTTGTCTACTAACAGCATTGCCACAATGAGTCCTACTCTAAGCCTACTAAACACTAACTACACTCATTTGCCCTTCAAAAATGCTATGAGAAGCCATTTCTTAGAAACCCCTTCCATGGATTTTCCCTGCATTCTGAATGGGAAGGAACATCTGGGGGATTTGCAGTGCTTTTTGGAAGATCATGCAGCCCAGTTCTGGGCAGTATTTACTCTTCCCTGTACTCCTCATTTAAGATAGGCGTCACTGTTTAATTAAACAACACAAAACCACAGAATCAATAAGCTTGGAGAAGAAAATAGGCAGAGAAAGGAGGGAAGTCTCCCAAAACCACACAAAATACTTGAGTAATCAGACACTGGGGAAATAGTAGACATTCACATAACCATGAGTTATTGTTAGTTTAAAGACTGCTGGTAGATTATTGCTCTTTAGAGATATGGAGGTGGTACCACAATGGTACATTTCTGTTGTACACACAATAATCGGTGTGTTTGTATGTGTGTGCATGCACACACACACACAAATGTTGTGTGTCTTGCCCTTATCTTGTTCTTTGATTAGAAAAGCGGTGTAGGGTTTCCTAAGATATGAAGCTGATGATTATTGGGGGTGTTTTACAAACACTGAAACCCCCTTCCTCTACCCCCTGGGGAGGTATTGTACAACTATTGCTGATGTCCAGTGAATGATGTGGAACTGGGTTGAAACTTTTGAAAAAGAAATTCCAAAATAAAAACATGTTTTGTGCAATAAGGGAACTTTGTACCTTTGAAAAGCCAAATGTGCACGGATTCCTTTAGGGCAGTGGGGGAAAACCTATGGCACGCGTGCCAGAGGGGGCACACAGAACCCTCTCTGTGGGCATGTGCACTTTCACCCCAGTACAGAATTCACCTCGCCTCTCTCCCATTAGCCCAAAGGGAATGCTTCCTCCCTCCCCCAGCACAAAGTTTGCCCTGTCCCTCTTTCCAGCAGCCCAATGGGAGTGCTTCCTCAATCCCCCAGCCCAGAGTTTTCCCTGTCCCTCTTTCCAGCTGCCCAATGGGAGTGCTTCCTCAATCCCCCAGCACAGAGTTTTCCCTGTCCCTCTTTCCAGCTGCCCAATGGGAGTGCTTCCTCACTCCCCCAGCACAGAGTTCATCCCGCCCTTCTGCATTGTGAACGGCAGCCTGTTGAATTTGGGCACTCAGTCTCTAAAAGGTTCGCCATCACTGCTTTAGGGGCAATGCTGACGATGACCCATATTTTGTAGGGCTACAACTGAGAATAAGGAAAGCAAACCAACCATGCTGTTCTCTTAGGATCCTTCTCACTCTTTCAGTACATCTGGAAAGGTAGCAAGAGGCCAAGTAGCTTCAGGAAAGGAAATCTTATCATGGCAAGGGGTGAATACAGCACCATGTTAACACATTTGTTATTTATTACACAAGTATACTATTCTAAGGAGATCAGCTGGCATGAATGATTGTACACACATTGCACTTTATCCTCAGAAGCAACCCTATGGGTAAATTATGGAGAGAGAGAGAATGAATATCATGACCAGTTGCAGCTAATGGGATAGGTGCCAGGTTGTGTCTCACTCACATGCTGGGCTACATACCAAATTGCACCACCAGGTGCAACCAGGCAGCTCATCAATTACATTGCATCACAAATATATATATGTTTATTAACACAGCTGTGCCTACTCATCTTTAGCTCAAAACAGACTCACTATGGCCTAGCTGTCCTATCCAATAAGATGGTTTCACACTAGAGAGAAGCCCTTGGTCCATCTCACCTTATATACCTATTTCTGACATCAGCACACTGACTTGCCCAGGCATGCCCGGCCGCTGCTGGCACATGAATGCCACCAGGGGACGTGATTCAGCTGAGGAGGCATAGTGGTAGCTGCAACTGTTATAATGTTTCCATGTAAAAATACATTACCCAATTACTGACCATTTGAACAGCTATAGCACACCTATAACTTAAAATTTGTATATGATAGGCAAATTCTGAGTTCAGATTTGGAGTTAGCACACTTGATATCATGTAAATCACATGTGTTATTCCCGGTAGCAAAGGTTGTTGTGTGGTATTAGCTACCATTAGCCATGGCTCCTTCTGCAAGCACCAACCTGATTCTGTTGGATGTGTTTTTAACTGGTTATTGTTGATGTTCTTAATTTTGCTAGTGGTATTTGTATCCTTTTGTTACATTGCTCATGGTTTCTAGTGAAGATACATTATATGATACTGTATAGACATATCCATATACAGTACTTTAGTAAAGGTAAAGGTCACCCTTGCTTGAAAGCCAGTCGTATCTGACTCTAAGGTTCAGTGCTCATCTCTGTTTATAGTTAAAGAGACAGTGCTATCTGTATCTGCAGATGTTTCTGTAGACATGTGGCAGGCATGACTAGACACCGGAGTGCACAGAATGCTGTTTACTTTCTCACCGAAGTGGTCCCTATTTATCTACTTGCAATTTCTTGCTTTCGAACTGCTAGGTTGGCAGGAGCTGGGGCAGAGGTCGAAGCTTACTCCATCACACAGCACTTGGATCTCAAACTGCTGACCTGCCACCCTTCCAGTCATCTTAACCACTAAGCCACCGCAGTCCCTTCATATACTTTATACATACATAAAATTAACCGGTGAGCTCATATCTGAATGGAAAAGGGGGGCAGGACTTTTAGAGAAATTGTTTTGTTGTAGCACACTTTTGAACAAAAAAGAGAGATAAAAATGTGAATATGAAAAATGTAAAAAGTATATATAAAGATGCTGCTGCCTCAAATTCTAGGCAACACACACATACATGGCTGCAAAGTGACCATTGTTTCTGCCTCTTCTAAGGAGAGGCTTTACACTTGGCAAGGGATTTCGGCTATACCTGTGAAACGGAATTCCCAGCCAAGGCAGTTGGGGAACATCTGGCCAGACAGCACATGGAACAGAAGGAACAGACTGCAAGGAAAAAGATGATCCTAGCGACAAAGTAAGTAAGGAAGAGCCACATTGTTTACACTGACTTAAACTATTGGGCCTGACTGTGATAACTGACATGGGGAGCAGCTTGGCTCCAAGACTAAAGTTCCTTGACTTTGCAGAGTATACTAAGACATAACATAATTTGTCCGCATGCTGAGCTTCTTCTTGTTGTTTTGCCATATCCGAATCTGAATATTGGTGATCCTCATGGCAATCAGCCATTAAGACTGTCTTGAGAATATAATGCAGTGGCCTTTCATCTGCCTTCTGCATCACAGCATGACACCCATAGTACCACTGATCCAGTTCTGTGAGTCACTTTCTCGTCCTGAGCCCTTTTGGCACATCAGCCCCAGGCCAGTATTGAGGAAGCTGCTGCCCTCCATCAAGATGGAGCATAATCTGTTCACATGCTGACATCCTGTAACAGATTCAGTTTGTTATGTATGTAAATTGTTAGATTTGGGATTCTAAACAGACTATGCCGCGGCCATACTGGGCTCTTTTAAGATTTACAAACAAGCATATGAGTTGCATCAGGGAGTTCTGGTAATACGTTGGCAGAAAAGTAAAACAACATGAAACGAAACCCCATGAGCAATGTGATTTTGGAGATGCAAAAATCACACAAGAGGTGCTCTTCCCAACATTGTTTTCAAGCTTTTCCTTTGTGAGCCATGATGCTTCTTTTCATGGAAGAGGACCCGCTGTCTCATGCAGTCTCCCATCTCCATTGGTACACTGCCCGCACATGTACACCATTTACATGACAAGGAGGGTTTGAGGTAGGTAAGGATCACAAGTCCTCAGGAGATGAATCATCCTCCCAATCCACCTTCTGATGGATGATTCCCTGAGAATAAGGTCATGGCTCTTTTCTGTTGTGTCTGTATTGCCCTCTGCTGGTCACTTAGCACGTAATATCCCAGGCTCTGATTCAGATCTCTAAGTACAGTAACTATTTTCAATTAACTCAAAATTTATACATTGTGCTACTGGATCACAAAAACCCAAATTGTTCTGGTTTGGGAAGGTTTATTCAAAAAACATGTTCTACCGCCAAAGGATTACTCCTTCACAAAGCTCTCCATGGTATGTGAATGAGTTTATTTATTTATTATTCAAATTTATATATTGCCGCCCAATTTGAACAAGCGTCTCTGGATAGCATAACAACAGTGATGTTAAATACTAGCTGGTTACCTGGCCTTGCTCAGGTTTTTGTCACCCCTGTGTTTGTAAGGCCCAAAGAACCCTCAAAGGGCATGACGATCTAATCGGCGGCCCACGACCTAACCGGCTGCCCTTCTCAGGGTGGCTTTGATGGCTTCATCTAGATGGCAGGAGTCTCTGGCCCATAAACTCTCTGTTTTGTGAACTCGCTACCCACTTAGCAAGAGAACTTGCCCGCTTCCTCTCCTGAGTGTCCCTGGCAGCCTCTCTCCTTTCCTCCTCTGTCCACTGGACTCCTGCCCTGCCCTGCCAGCACCACT
This sequence comes from Bradypodion pumilum, assembly GCA_035047305.1. Taxonomy (NCBI): domain Eukaryota; kingdom Metazoa; phylum Chordata; class Lepidosauria; order Squamata; family Chamaeleonidae; genus Bradypodion; species Bradypodion pumilum. Next base: position 265,085,662 of record JAWDJD010000001.1, on the reverse strand, counting down.
GGCCAAGGGGCGGCCCTCTGTAGTGTCACAAAGGCCTAGACCTGGTCAACTCTTGGGGCCCCATGATGTCCCAAAGGCCCAGACCTGGTCAGCCCTTGGGATTGGTTGATTGGCCAAGGATCAATTTGGGGGTCATAAACTCCGAGTTCTGAGACCCACCCCCACCCCCAGTGCTGATCTTGCAAGCCCAAGGTAGACATGTGCCAATTTTCATATATATATATATATATATATATATATATATATATATATATATATATATATATATATATATATATATATATATATATATATATATATATATATATATATATATATATATATATATATATATATATATATATATATATATATATATATATATATATATATATATATATATATATATATATATATATATATATCAAAGAATCCCCTTTAAAGATAACAATGTGGTGGTCCAAAAATCGCATACCTGGATTAAAATGGAAAGGTAAGAAACCTCTATTTGTTTAGGCCACACACACATTACAGTCAGAAGTTATGAAATGCATAAATACACCAGAGGCAAAGAAGGTCTTGTAAAAACCTTTATCTTCCCAAAGGAGTCATAAAAACAACTATTCTGCTAGGACTCTATAGACAAAACAGAATCCTAAAGCATTTGCCTAAGATGATGGCAGGCCTATCCAATCATCCGCGCATGCACACACTGGCAACCCAGTTCAAAGTGAGTCCCGCACCACCACCGCCAAGACTGATGGAGCTTCACACAAGATGCTGTTACCAAAGAAGAACCAGATTAAGAGAAACAAATTACTCTAGTCTTACTTGGGTGACTTTTCCATTAAAGCTTTTCACAGCTGTTGATGGCTTCACCAAGATGGCAGGCGTCTCTGGCCCGTAAACTCTCTGTTTTGCGAACTCGCTACCCACTTAGCAAGAGAACTTGCTAAGAAAGGCTGGAATAATAGCAAAGAATACTCTCTGTTTTCCTTTTGAATCAGTATCAGTGTTTTGTAAACGGTTCTCTTGTCATATATATCCCCCACCCTGTTTTGAGGGGCAATAAGGGAATAATTCCTAGACAATGTTGAGGAGCAAAAACTGCTAGATTTCCTTTAAAATGGAGTTATGGGATCTAACCCAACTTTTTGACTGAGTCAGCGGAGGTGGTAGAGAAGCTTTTGGCTGTGTTGCACATTACAGAATGCCTTCAAACACAAAGGGTTAATGGATATCCCCATGCTATTCTGCGTATGTAATTTTGGTGTTGGGTGCCTTGACATGTCTCAAGCTGTGAACACCCCCACTTTCATGACACTAGGATTCCCATCTTGCATGTCACATTGAGAGTGTGTCTTCACAGGGCTTTTATTGTGCATCACAGAAAGTCCATATGAGAAATGGGAATACTTTTAGAACGATAGGGAAAGTGCCTGAAACATAGTTCTTTCTATCCATAGGCACTTGTCATGACAGCTGAAAAACCTGTGGGTTCAGTGATAGTAGACCTCTGCTCATCAGAAGATGAGTATATACATTACAAAATGGTCATTTAGGAAGACCATTCTTATTTTCAGTGAGAAAGCAAAAGCTCTTCCTCAGAAGTCAATTTCCTGGAGATGTATGGTGCTGAAGAAATGGGGTGTGCATGCGCTTTTTAAAGTATCTGGCTAATAAATACATTCAGATGAGAATGAACTGAAGAATGCATATACTGTATCAAATGTTTCAGCTTTTGAAAGCCTTATTTGAAATCCTGGCATGCACTGGAGCTGAGAAACTATTCTGAGAATATTATCTATGGCTCAGATTTTTATACAGCACAGTAGTCGAGCTGCAGAGAAAGTCATAATTCATGACTCTGCATACCAATGATCAGTCTAGGTCAGTGTTTCTCAACCTTTGGTTTTTGGAGAATTTCCAAAAGCACTGATCAGCCGATAGACTGACTTAGGCTCCTAGGAATTGAAGTCCAAAAACCAAAGGTTGAGAAACACTGGTAGGTAAAGGTAAGGGTCGCTGTTGCTCAAAAGCCAGTCATATCCAACTCTAGGGTTCAGTGCTCATCTCTGTTTATAGCCAAAGAGCCAGTGCTGTATGCGCCTGCAGATGTTTCCATGGACATGTGGTGGGCATGACTAGACACCGGAGTGCACGGAACACTGTTGACCTTCCCTCCGAAGTAGTACCTATTTATCTAGTTGCAATTTCTTGCTTTTGAACTGCTAGATTGGCAGGAGCTGGGACAGGGACAGGAGCTCACTCCATCGTGCAGCACTCGGGTCTCAAACTGCTGACATACCAACCTTCCAGTTGTCAAGTTCAGTGACTTAACCACTAAGTCACCGCAGTTCCTTTTGCTCATTTTCTGGGCAGTTGTTATTGATATTTAGGTTCTTTTTCTGAATAATAACATTTGAATGGTGTACTCCTGTGGCCTGTGGCAAGGTAACAGTGTTCCATGCACTGCCACATGTTCACAGATGCAGATAGTGCTGGCTCTTTGGCTATGTATGGAGATGAGCACTGAACCCTAAAGTTGGATATGACTGGCTTTCAAGCAAAGGCAGCCTTTACCTAGAAGATAAGCATTAACTTGCAACTTCCTAAGCATCTCTAAAATCTTGATTACACACACACACACACACACACACACACACACGTGACCTATAATTCTTATTATTCACTAAGTGAACTATTCATGTAGAGAAAGGCTAAAAGGCTATTAACTTGGTCTAACTCATTCTCAAATTGCCCCACTTAAAAATCAAATTGCTCACCTGTGTGGCAAGTACCCCACATTGGGAACCACAGCTTTAGAGCTATAGATGCAACTAATTGCTATAAAAATTAAACTTCCCAAATTCTGCAATGAATATTTAGGGCAGGGATTCTTAACCTGCAGCTCATTGGCCAGATGTGGCCCACGGCACCATTTCCTGTGACCCCACCGCCACCACACCCAGAAGTGTCATGTGGTGGAGGATGGGCGGGACCTCTCCAGGGCAGAGAGGTCCTGCTTTGAGGCTGAGGATGCCTGCCATCCCATCCCTGGACTTTGTTTTGGGATTTTTTTTCTATGTGGTTGTGACTCTATTATTATATAATAGTTTTGTACTATGCTGTTGTATATTATAATGTGTTGTTTTTTGTAGATTGAATGTTGTATATTGTATTATTGTGTCTTTATTTTGTATATTGTTGATTTATGTTATGATTCTTGTGAGCCGCCCTGAGTTGGCGTATGCTGAGTTGGCAGCATACAAATCAAACAAATCAAATCAATCAAATCAAATCAAAATGTCTGTCCAGTCCCTGAAGATTAAGAACTCCTGATTTAGGGCATTTAATTGTTCTTTTTCCATGGACAGCTCTCTTTCCTCCCAGCTCTATGAATCTCTTCAGGCAGAAGTTTTAAAATATATTATATATGAATGATAATAATAATTCATGGTGTAATGTAAAATATTATTTCTTCAACAAATTTGGTATGGGACCCTGATAACAATGCATCCATTTTCATTCTAGGCAAATATGTAAAGAATTCCAGGACTTGTTAAGCCAAGACAGATCACCCCTCGGATCCTCAAGACCTACTCCAATATTAGATCTTGACATCCAGAGACATTTAACGCATTTCAGGTATGACCTGCGAAGCTCTTCTGTTTTGTCATCCTGTTATGCTTATCTGAAATTTTGAAGATATTGGTGAACATTTTAGATGTCTATGTGTTTCCTTAATGAAAGTTGAGAGAATGGCTGCTTAGGCTAGGGAAGTTCAGCATTAGGACCAGGAATGGTTAAAGCTACCAAAGCTGCTGTCTTCAACTTTCCCTAGCATTTGTTTCCTAACATTTTGATAATTTTGTTCTGCTATGTTTCTGCTAAATTACTGCTCTTACTGTAGATGCCTTGATTGCTTTTAGAGGGTAGGTTGGATTTACCTGTTTGAAATTGATAAACATTTTTTGCATGGGTTTTCTTGAATCTTTGATTAAAAAATAATAATTCCCTGGTCAACTATGGCAGAGAACATTTTAAATAGGAAATCTGAAGGAATGAAAACTAATCACTGAGCGGAGTTTCTCCAGCAAAACTCCTTTCAACCCAGAGTAATCTCTGACACGAAATTATTATTATCATACCCATCCAGCGCGGCTCCAGAAAATTTGGGAACTTCTCCGGCCCGGGCACGCATGCACAGCAATAACTCCTTTGTGCATGCGCAAAAGCCCTTTGCGCATGCACAGAGCCCATTTGCGCATGCGCACCGCTGCCTCTGATTGGGCGCACATGCGCAGTAACCCCTTTCCCTGCTGTTCAAAATATGGGACGGCGCCGGGAAAGGGGAGGAACGAGTGCTGAAATACGGGAAATCCCAGACAATACGGGATACTTGACAGGTATGATTATTATAAGAGCCAAGGTGCCGATATAGAGGCAAGCTCCGACTTTTCCCAGGTTACTTTTTTTAATGCCAAAGTGATTCTTTCCCATCTATAAGCTGTGAAGTGCCCTCTGGTGGTTCTGTTAGAGAAGCAGATGTTTCTCTTCTGCTGTTCCGCTAGCGAGCTGAACAAAGGAAGCGAGTATTTTGCACATTGTAGCAGATGGAAACATGAAAGGAGGTAGTACAAGGTTACGTTTCTACCAACGCAGCTAGATGAGCATTGTCTCACACAGAATCACAGATCTGTTTGAGACAGTGCCAGCAGGGGGCATAGTCAATTAATGTTGTTGTTGTACCAAAGGGCTGCTTTACAAAGTAGATGTGTCTGACATTTCATGTAGGTACCTATAATACGACAGAAGGATTCTTCTAGTGGTTAATGGGTAAATCCAAGAAATGCTGGGTTTTACAGAACCAGGAAATAGTTCACACTTACTTTCCTTGTCTTGCATTATTATGATAACAGTCATCAGGTTTCCCTGGTTATTAGATTGCTATGCTTTTTTCCTGCAGAACCAACAAAATCATAGTTTTAACTGGCAGAACTATCAAATAACTTTTACACAGTACAGAACCTTTCTGTGAAGTAACAGTAGGTGGTAGGTAGTAATAGCATGGGGAATAAAGAAGGTGCCATGGATAACTTTACAGGCCCCAATCTTTCTGAACAACCTATTCATCCTGCAGCATCAATTCAGTAGGAAAACAACATTTTTTAAAAAAGAAAAGAAACTTTGTATGGGTTGTGTCAATGTCCATGCAATCCACAAATTGGCATCTGACATATAGTAGACTTATTTGTGTGTATGAAGAAAGTGACACATAGAAAGGAAAAATGGGGCCACCATTGTCTGAAGTCACATAGTTTCAGACCATAGGTATGAGGTGTCGGCGGCAGAGAATGAGATGGCTAGATGGTATTGTTGACTTAATGGGCACAGAGCTGGGCAGGTTGAGGAGGATGGTAGATTTTAGGAGTGCCTGGTGTACAGTGGTCCATGGGGTCACAAAGGATTGGACTCGACTATGCAACTGAACAACAACAAAACACAGAGAATTCCTTCTACCTGCACAGGTTTCCACAGAACATGAAACTCTGCATTAGCATAGAGTTGTGCAGAAACTGCCCATCGTGAATCAGGAGGTGGTGTTGGATCATCCCAACCTTAAATGGCTCATGGAAACAGAGATCTTGGTTTTATTTTATTTATTTGTTTGGTAAAGAATTTGATGGCTCAGTGGTACACCTTGCTGCTTTCAGCTTTTTAAAAAATTAGCACCTTAAACACATTGTGTATTGAAGAGAACACCATGGTTTTAGATTCAGATCATACATGGTGGTTGCTGGTAGATGCTTTTTAGGTCATGAGAGTCACCCAGAGAGAGATGGGAAGAGAGAGAGAGATGCTCTTCATAACAAACAGGGCATCACTGAAGAACTTTGCTGTGCAAGTCTCATCATTAAGCCACAGCAGGTTGTAAATATTTGATAGCAACTTCTGCTGCTGGAAGGATATAAATTTGGCCATGGTTGGAAGCTGGAAAGAGACAGATGGCACCTTCCTCTTCTCCTTCTCTCCTCCCACAGAGAAGGGAGATACTTCCTTCACGGTAAGACCAAGCTGTGTGTCAGCCTGAGGGTGAAGGGGTGGGGTGGGTGGGGTGTGCAAGAGGCCTTAGTGATTGCTGCCAAAGGAGAGTCCAAGCTCTGGAATCTGTTTGGCTGCTTTCATCTATGTGGGGGCGAAATAATTTAAAAAGAAAAGAACCCAGCCCACTATCAGATCCCCTCTCATAACGCTTCTAGGCATGATGGCATATGCTACACTGCAAGGGAAACATAATGACAGGATAGCTCTGGCTCTCAGTCCTACCAAGCCATGCCTTCCACAAGTACCAAAGATCTCATAATCCACAACACACAGGTTATAAAAATATTTTTATCCCTATAACATTCCTTATCCTCAAAGTATTAGTGAACATTATTATTTGCATGATTTTAATAAGCTAAATGACTTGTTCCTACTGTTCACAAGACTGCCGGTGCTGTTCTGCCATTCCTTCTGCAAAGCATGACTGGCAAAGGGTGGGTGCTGTTTAGGGAGGGCAGCAGGGTGGCTGGCACCACCCAGCTTCTTTCAAAACAATTGTGGTTGGTTCCAGTAGTGGGATTCAAATTTTTTTCACTACCTACTCTGTGGGCACAGTATGCTGGACATGGCCAGGAGGAAAGCCCTGCATTGCACCCGAATTAGGACTACTTTATTTCAAAACTTGGATGAGCGAGGCCAGCCAGAATTTCTGCTACCAGTTCTGGCGAACTGGTGCGTACCTGCTGATGCCCACCACTGGTTGGTTCTCTCTACTACTGCCCACCAGATCTATCTCCTGAATGACTGTTGCCATAAGATCCAAAGGAAAACTACCTTGTATGGCACATTGAAAACCAAGAGCCTATCCTGGCTACCATGTTTAAGTCCACCTGCATCAGCCAGAAAAGCATTGTTTCCCCTTTGCAGGAAGAAGCAATGTGCCATTCAGCATGCCACAATGTTTGTTTTACATCTGTCTACTAACCATTTGCAATGCAACAGGGCCAAACTTCACAGTAAATTTGAATATCAGTCAGAGATCTTCTGTTATTACCAGTTGTAAAAATCCACATTGATTTGTATACTTATCTGTTATGCTAACCAATCACTCTGTACCTGATGTGTATAAATTGATGCACAATTTGGGGTTCCTCCCTGACTCGTGACTGCTGCTCAAAGAGCAGGTATTAGTTGTGGCCAGGAGAGTTTTTGCACAACTTTGTGTAATTTACCAATTGTGCCCACTCCTGGACTCCTTGCTCATGGTCACACATGCTCTGGTGACCTCCAGACTAGATTACTGTAATGCACTCTACATGGGGCTGCCCTTGACAACCATTCGGAGGCTGCAGTTGGTCCAGAATGTGGCTGCCCAGGTGGTGATGGGGTGCGGGTGTTATAGAATAGAATGACCTTTAAAGCCCTACATGGTAGTGGGCCAGGATACCTAAGAGACCGCATTGCCCCAAGAATGTCTGCCCGTCCAACTAGAGCAGACCGGAGGGGCTCTCTAACTGTACCATTGGCTAGAGGGGCCTGCCTCTCCACCCCAGCCCTATGGAACCTCTTGCCGACAGAATTAGGTTACAGACAGAGTTGCTGCCCTTTCGGAAAGAACTCAAAACCTGTTTGGCTGGGCAGGTGTGGGGTGCCACTGGGGAGTGGCACCTGCCCGCTGGCTGATTTGAACTTTCTCTCTGCAGATGGGTGGGTGGGCTTTTAATGTGTTTTAAAGTATTTTTAACAGGGTTTTAAATGATTTTAGTATGTGTGTTTTATTTTCGGTTGTGAGCCGCCAGAGTCGCCCGGGCGAGGGGGCGGCAGTACAAATCCAAATAAATCAACAAATAAATAAATAAATAAATAAATGGCACTCTTACATCTGACGAAGTTGGCTTGATCCACAAAAGCTAACATTAAAATACAGCAGTTATTCTTTAAGGTGCCACAACATTTTTGTCTTTTTGTTTTGTTTACTATCTGATATGACTATCACAAGACCCTTTCAAAGGTGTTTCCGTGATTTCACCATCTAAGTGAAAATCATCTTGAACGGTTTGGCCTGGGGTCCCTGAGACTGTTCCCCATACTTAATTATATACTTTTGAGTGTCTGGTAAAATCACCTACAGAAGCTCTGTAGAGGAATCTGTCCCTTCCCAGGTTTCTAGTCTGTTTGATATTAATGTTGCCTTTGGTATGCTAGGCAATATGACTCCAGTATCCCCTTCTCATTCTTCCTGTTGAGTTTCGATTTGGTATTGAACACATCTCACAGATTCTTTCCATCCCACCAGAATCCAGACTGCCTGCCTGTGCTGTGTTAAAACCAAATACTCTTAACTCTTCCAGCTCACAAAAGTACAACCGCCCTCTCCAGACTGGTGACCACGTGTTCTAATAAGCTCCAAGTCTATTTTCACTAAGAGATTGACAACATTTAAGAGGGAGTCCAGCCTTACCAGCAAAAGCAGGAGTCTGGGTTAATTAAGCATCTCAGCCACCCTGACCAGCATACCTGTCAAGTTTTGGGAAATTTCTGTCAACCCCCCATATTTTACACTCTTTCCCGCCATCATCCCGTATTAGTTAGAATGCAATTATACTGGAGTTAGACTGGAGGCCAGCACAGGATAAGCATAGCTGTCCAGTTTCCCATTTTGGCCGGGAAATTTCCCTTATTTGACAGAAACTTGGCAGGTATGCTGACCAGACAACAAGGCAATAAGAAGTTCAGCAGGGAGACGAGATTAGTAACAGAGCAAGGTGATTATCTCGCCTGAGATTATCTCTAGTTTTCCAGGAAGAACAAATGAATCAAGGAAATACTCAAATGAAAAGCTGATTTTATTGCCCAGCATGCCATATGTACAACTGGTGCAGTTAATTCCTGGCTCTCAAGGAATGGGTTGTCTTCTCCTTGGAGGCCAAGAAAGAACCTGTGGCTTATAAAGTGATACCTCATACGACGTCCAAACTTGGTTCCACAAGTTTGGACTTTATACAGATTTGGACTTTGTATGAGGCATGCAAAAGCCTAGCCGCGATGCCTCGTACGATGTCCAAATCCTTGCCGCGATGCCTCGTACAATATCGTTTCCATAGAGATACATTGTACTGTAACAGCACAGACTTCAGGGCAAAGTCAAGGAAACAGACAGGAAACTGACAGAACTTTAAGAAATCATTGTCTAAAGGCTAAAAACATTACAAAAACTTGTCAAACAACCCTGATTGTCCAAGAACCTGAAGAATGCTGCAAAAATCCCAGGAATGCTTCTAAAACTTCTGACGAAAAAATTCGAAAAAATCCAAAATCACACTCAAAACCACTCCTAAACTCTCTTTGCCTTGTGCAAAACCCACAAGAGCAATACACACATGTGTCCTGCCTTTTATACTGCCCAGGCACAATGCAACCTGGAAAACCCCAATGCCTCATACAACGTCACATGACTTTGTATGAGGCAACTTTTTTCAAGGAATTAGGCGATGTTGTATGAATCCGATGTTGTATAAAGCAGACTTTGTATGAGGTATTACTGTATTAGATTTCACTGGTCTTCAGCCACAAAGTCCTCTCCCAACATTATACTTGAATGACAAGAATGCAAACTTAGCTGATGTTTAACTCCAGTTACAAAACAAGGCAAGCTAATTTGCAACCTATATGAGGTCAGGAAAGCTTCTGGGATTATGCTCAGATGACTTCTAATTCTTAAGAAATTGCTACTTCTTACTCTAAGTTCTTTGCAAATTATAGTTTGGCCCTCAGAGAAGCAGAGAGGGCTGTTTTTCCACAGGAATTGCTGTATGTAGAGCTGCTATAGCTCGGAGGCTTTTTTAAAAATCTACTTTATGATTATTCTTCATCATCCCAGTATCCAATCCCATTGGGAGACTCAATGGCAACACCCTCCCCCAGTGATATTCAGGAATACCTGTTGAACTGAGTGGACTTACACTGGTTTGGACCCTGTAAAGACCTGGTCTCCAGATGTTTCAAATCTCAGCCTCCAAGCAGAAAAAAAATATCAACCTTTGAAGTTGTATCTGGCCTCAATTTTCCCCCTTCTTCCTTCCTCTACAGTAATAAATATTTTAGTGGGCAAGTCTTCAATTTCAGCACACACAAAATGAAAATCTGAAATCTGTGCGCCATAAACTCTTCAATATTTCTCTCTCTTTCCTCCCTGCTTTACAGTTTGATCACTCACGGCTTTGGAACTCCAGCGATCTGTGCTGCCCTCAGCACTTTCCAAACTGTTCTCAGTGAAATGCTGAACTACTTGGAAAAACACACGGCACACAAAAATGGCGGAGCAGCAGAATCCGGCCAAGGACACGCCAACTCGGAGAAGGGCCCCCTGCGGAAAACTTCAGAGGCTGCTGTGAAAGAGGGCAAAACAGAAAAGACAGAATAGCTACATCAAACAGAATTTGTTTCCAAGATAACCTTGCTGCTGTTATTTTTTTTAATCATATAGCTATCCATATATATAAATATATCTATACATATATGTATATATATATCTGTATATCTGTATATCTCATTGAGGGTGGTTTAGTTTCAGTGGACCAAACCGAATGCAGGAAAAATTTCTTAAAAACTCAACAACCCTAGTGCCCTGAAGGACAACAATGTACAATAATCATGTGAAGAGGACACTTTTTTAATGTGTTGCTCTCTCTGAACTACACTGTATATGTCTATGTGTGAGTGAGTGAGCGTCTGTGTGTGCGTGTGCATGCGCCCATGCACACGTATGTACATTTGATCATCCCAAATGATACATCAGCATCTTTCTTCGTAGTGCTTCCAGATTTGAAATAAGTGAAGCAATGCTAACCAGTTGCAGGCGTGCCCTGAAACACTTTTCTGACTGGACAGCAATATGAAAGACTAAGAAAATACCATAATCTTGAGAGAGGAAGTTCCCAGCAAACCTGGGCCACCCATCCACTGATTCGGCAGATGAAGCAAGAAAGAGCACTCCTTGCCATTGCCTTTTGAGGAATAATATGGAGAAATACTGAGAAGGGGGGAAACTGGATGACCTTGCTGAAAAACAACCACCATGGTATTGGGGTTGAATATCAAGACCAGGGAATGTATAGTCAATCCACAGCAGAGTTATGCACAAGCTCACCACAGGTCAGTTCTTTTGTTAATGGACCTGCCCTGACAGTGTACAGTAGACTGTGGCCTTCTTGTCTTTAGTTAAGAGAAAGCAGAATCCATAATGGTCTGAGCTTCTTTTGGCCTGTTTTTCTACCTCTCCTTAGTCTTTGCAGCTGAATTCCATCTCTGCAGACAACAGTCCACCATTGCATGCTCTGCTGGGTCATAACTACCCTATTTGCTGGTGTATAAGACCCTCTTTCCCCCCTTAAATACACTGGAAAATGGAGTGCATCTTGTACTGTATATAGTGGCCTATAGTAGGCTATTTTGGTAATAATGGGGTGTGTCTTATACTCTGATGCGTCTTATATGCCGGAAAATATGGTAGATGACTGGAGAGGTTCTTGGGTTGCCTTGGCTTGGTGGTGCTTCTATCTCCCGTTTCCGCTCACCCACAGGCTTGTTTACTAATGTGACTGTGACTCAACAGCACCCATAATGTGTTCTTTGGATGCACTTAGATGCAGTGATGGCAAACCTTGGCACTCCTGATGTTCTTGAACTTCAATTCCCAGATGCCCTAATCAGCAGGAGTGTTGACTTGGGCTTCTGGTAACTGAAGTCCAAGAACACCAGGAGTGCTAAGGTTCACCATCACTGCATCTAAGTGCATGCAGGCTGGGGTTACTGATGCTGACCTAGTTCACATTTCTGGCCATGACTGAAAGAGCCAAATGCACACAGCCTCTATGCATGTTTGCTCTGAGTACACATCAAGAACCCCTGACCAGTCAGGGTTGTGCCACATGGAGCCTACACATATACAGTTTTTGTTTGCATTGGCTGCCTGTTACAGACCTCATGCTGAGCATGTGTTAAGGGGTGAGGGAACTTCCAGCAGCAAAAGCACATGAGATCCTGCTCTCTTTCCCTTTTTTTTTTCTTTCTTTCCTGTCAGTTGACATCTTAATCTTGGATATTAATATCTTCATAGCCAATATGTTTCCAGGAACACACATAGATAATATGCAAAAGTCAATTTCAGGTATCAAACAGTATCACCAGTTAGTGATAATCATGGTCAAAACGGCCAACCATTTCCAGTTTCCAGAAAAATGCTTCATAGGGCAGCATAAGTCTAAATTTACTACAATTCTTTAAAATCCCTGATAACCAGAGCTTCAGGTTTTGTTCTTCCTTGGGTCAGGCCCATTCAAGGGATGAGAGAACCTTACTTGTTCTGCTTTAGCACCAGGAATAACCTAGGCTTAAGAATACTCTCCTGTTCAAGTTCTCCTTTCCCTCATGACCCATCTTCTTAAAACTTTTTTTAAAAAGCTGGGTAAAATCAACATTTCAGGAGAAACACATCCAGAATCTTTGCCAGATCACTGACAAAAGACATGGCTGCTTCTCTATCTACGTCTTTCACATTGAGCTACATCAGGATTTCTCAACCTTTTAAAGCCAGTGGCCAGGTCACGCTCTCTCAGACAGCTTTGGGGGCCAGATGGCCATTTTGCCCTTCCTCTACTACACGGCACTTTCTGGTATGGTGGAGGCAGGGAGGGGGGCACATGAAATGGTGTTGTAGGTCACTTCCAGCCCACAGGCCGCAGGTTAAGAATCCCTGAGCTATATCAACCAGAATTAGCAGTCAGACAAATGTTCCACTGCCTTCCTTTGCATTGTCACATTCTGTCCCAAGGTGACAACCCAAATGTGTAAAATGATAGCTCAACATGTTACATCACATACCTCTGCCATTGGGGATCCACAGCATTGGATTTGATGACACCACTATCCCTACTTAAACTCCCTGGGTTTTGTGACTTTTCAGCTTGTATGAGTACTGCAGATCTGGAGCTGTGATTACCTATGTGGTGGTGAGTCTTCTTCAGTGCACTAGGGAAACATGGGCAGTGATTTTTCCCAGTTCACAGGAAAGAAAGGAGGAAGATAGTGTTCATCCTTATGGCTCTGGCATTGTGCTGCTCATGTGAGTAAATTGTGAGTAAGAAGTAGGGTAGGGGATCACTTTTACAAGGTGGTACAATTAATTCCTATGTTGTTGTTTTAAATCAAAGGTGACTCGCAATGCCTAATATTTAGGACAGTTTATTCAGCTCATTCTAAGCTGAATTTAGTGTTTTCCTTTTAAAACTGTTTTCAGCATGTTAGCAAATTACTTCCCATAAAGAAAGTTTGTTGATTTAGTACCAGCAATTTGTACAGGGATGGGAAAAGAGAAACCAAAATGACATTGTCATGGTTCCATCAAAGCAATGGTGCTATAGCAGGACGCTCCATACCTAAAAATCATTTCATGGTAACTTCAGTAAGGTAGTGCTAAACATTTGATTGTGTAAGTGTTGTGAATGCCCTGGGAGCCATTTGCACACATTGTGATTGCCATAATACCCTTAGATTTAAAATTCAGATTATGTGGCACAAGAGAAAAAAATATCTGGTCCCTTTTAGCCATTATTAGTTATGTGCCTGGTATGATCCAGAAGATAATGACAAACCGATGAAGCAATGTTTACCTTTGTTGAGAGATAACCCTGTATGTTCAAGACTAGAAAGCTGATTGCTTCCATACATCAAAAATGAATGATGCTTGGGATTCTAAATTCAAAATTCATGGGATTTATTGTGAAAATGCCCCCAGAATATATACAAGTCACAATGCTTAAGAGGTGGTAAGTATGTTTCCTTAATTTTGAATCCCTGCAAAAACATGATTGTGGCTCTACAGCCATTTTTGCCTCTGTTTCATATTGAGACCTCTCTCTAATGTGTGCAAAGCAGTCCTAGAAGACTATTTGTGGCTCAACAGTCCTCTGCTGTTCATCTTTAAGTAAACTTATTATCAAAAGATTACCTTACATTTTCTCAAAGCAGGCAAGCATCCATATATACGACCTCTTTCAAAAATTGGCCAGAATCCTATTACTGTACTTATGCCTGCTGGTGTTATCCTTATCAGCCTATATCTCTGAGGCTGGTTAGAGAGTAGGTGGTTGTAATTCCTGTTGCACAGCAGTTGATACAGAATTCAACCTCACAATTCATAACCATTGAAATTTATGTCAGTGAAATCATTTGGGTTCCAGACACATTTTTAATGAACACCCCAAAGTGGAAAGTGTGGATATAACCAACATGTGTTTGAAAACATGTTCTTCAGAGGATCAGATTTGCCATAGAACTGAAGGTAGCCTGCAGCCTGAAGGAAAGGTAACTTGAGAGTCTTCTGATTACACATATGGTAGCAAACCCCATGTCTTGTTGTGCAATGTGTAAAATAACACTCTTCCAGTTCTGACCCGGCATTCTTTAAAATACAACAACCAAACTCAATGTACAGTTTATCAAAAAAAAACTTTGTAAATACCAATCGCTGTTCATATCTTCCTTCTGAGATTTCCTCACAGGCATGGTTGTTTTATAGAAGCACTAATCTGGTGGCACCCTACACTTTATTTGCAATCTTGATGCCCCACCCCTATGCAACCTTGGGTTGTTTCTTAAAAAATATGTATAAAACAGTAATTGGTAAGACCATAAAATCTTTTTGCTCTGTAGGGCAATGGCAGGAGTTGCTATCTAAAGGGCTGCCAATAAGTCCAAATTAATTTATTTTAGTTTGCTGCCTCCAATAGTTCACACTAAAAGTAATAAGAAGAACTGATAGCATGGAAATTCAGGCCAGTGATAGTGGTACTGGAAGTGTTATTGTACACCCTTTCTCCTCCTGGTAGTGTTCACAAACCCTGTAGGAGTGCAGGCTGGGAAGGACGGGCCATTTTCCTACATCAGAGGAACATCACACATCAGTTTCTTTAAAGAGTAATTTGAAACAATTATTTTCCCTTTGTATGGTGGATTCTGTTCTGTACAGCGGTTGTTGTGATTGTACTTAAAACGTGGATGAGCACTTGGTCACAAGCAAGGCAGACTTCATTGTTTCTTCCCTCTCCGTCCATTTCAAGGAGACAAGTTATAATTTGGTGATGAAATGCGTCGTTCTTGAGTCTTCTCTTTTTTTATAAAAAAAAAACTTGTCCATTAGGCATATGTCTCTGAAGATGATGATGATGATGACCACATTTAAGTGAACATGTCACGGCAATAAAAATCTATGTTGATTTATGCACATGGATGTAGTTTTAGTCTCTCAGATTTCTAAACAGAAACAGTGGTTACTTATTCTCTTTGCCTTTCCAGAAGAAGGCATCTGCGGTACTTTTAACAGCTCTCAGCAAAATGCTGAACAGGTAAAGTTTTCTCCACCAATGTAGCTCTATTCTCTGTTGAACTTCTGACCTTCTCTATAGGGGTACACAGCTAGACCCAGGTGACCTGCCAAGAGTTGTCCTGTACACATAAGTCCACCCGGGGAGTAGCAGGTGATCTTAGAGTCTTCATTTTCCCACCAGTGGTCCAACACTATAAATGGGCAGATCACCCCACTTATAAACCAGCTCCTGCCAAACTAGCAGTTCGAAAGCAAGACATTGCAAGTAGATAAATAGGGACCACTTCGGTGGGAAGGTAACAGCATTCTGTGCGCTCCGGTGTCTAGTCATGCCTGCCACATGACCATGGAAACGTCTCCAAAAGCAGACAACGCTGGCTCTTCGGCTTTGAAACAGAGATGGGCACTGAAGCCTAGAGTTGAATACGATTGGTTTTTGAGCACGGGAAACCTTTACCTTTGAGGAGGCCTCCCCAGGTCTACCTCTCCAAGTGTTTTCAGCCACCACAAACATAAATTAGAGAATTTATCTGTTTGCTTCCCTCCCAGAGTTATGTTCTATCTACCCATTCTATGACAGAGAGAGAGAGAGAAGGTTCTGCTTTGTTGCCCATCCTCCAGGGCTTTGGCCAGGGGGGGGGCAGGGGTGCTGAAAACCCTCCTGAGCTAACAGCCCGCCCCCCCCACCGCACCCTGTGATGGCAATGTTATATATGTGAGTGTGATATTGTTGCCCCTCCTGTAAATAGTTGCCCCACCTGGGGAAAAATTGCCCCTCTCCCCAAAAATCTAGATTCCTGGCTACAGCCCTGCCGTCCTCCCATAGCCAAACCCACCAACTACAAAGAAATTTTTCAGGCCTCCCTGCAGATCTATGAGGAAAATATCTTGCCTGTGCAAAGCCTGAAAATGTTACTCTTAATGTATGAAGTGATTTGTTACAATTAATCTGTGTATGCAAATTCTAACATCAATTTCTTATGTTAACTGTTAACAGTGTGATGGGGGACGTGTTAATTTTAAAAAGACAACAGATTAAGGACAACTAATTAATTTTAATGAATTACGGCTCATCGCCAGGCCTCTGTCTAACAAATGTACACTACTAGCCCTTTATTGTTCAACTGAAAAATGTTTGGTATCAAGTTGGGGGAAAGGTACCCTGGAAAAACTACTTTCAATGCCACAGCCATTTTTGAATTTTCTTTTTTCTACTGCCCTAAGATTGTGGGTTGTGCACAGGGGATTAAAAAAGGGGTGGGGGTAAGGGGGTAACCTGTCCCCCCAAACACTTTACAGTACAGTAATACCTCATACAAAGTCCACTTCGTACAACATCGGATTCATACAACATCGCCTAATTCCTTGGAAAATTTTGCCTCATACAAAGTCGCTGCAACTTAGTATGAGGCATTGGGGTTTTTCCCAGGTTGCATTGTACCTGGGCAGTATAAAAGGCAGGACACATGTATGCATTGCTCTTGTGGGTTTTGCATGAGGTGAAGAGTGGTTAGGAATGGTTTTGACCGTGATTTTGGATTTTTTGGGATTTTTTGTCAGAATTTTTAGAAGCATTCCTGGGACTTTTGCAGCATTCTTCAGGTTCTTGGACAATCAGGGTTGTTTGACATGTTTTTGTAATGTATTTAGCCTTTAGACAATGATTTCTTAAAGTCCTGTCAGTTTCCTGTCTGTTTCCATGACTTTGCCCTGAAGTCTGTGCTGTTACAGTACAATGTATCTCTATGGAAACAACGTTGTACGAGGCATCGCGGCAAGGATTTGGACGTTGTATGATGCATCGCGGCTAGGATTTTGCATGCCTCATACAAAGTCCAAATCCGTATAAAGTCCAAACTTGTGGAACCAAGTTTGGACATTGTATGAGGTATCACTGTATTTATTTCATTATCACACACAGACAGGCAGTCTGTGTTGTAAGGGCTGATGTTACACATACAGTTCATGGTAACAAAGCTACTAGGCAGCTTCACTTCCTATTGTGAAATAATCCTGCAGACAGCCTTTCTGGAATCTCTCTCAACCACCATGCTCCAAGGACAAGGACCTATTCAGTTGAATATCTATGTTTGTCTACTGCAGTGAGTGGGCCCAAGTGGTGCAACAAGCCAAACAAATCAACAAGTCAGTCAAGCTACAAACAAAACTGCCAGCCAAGTTTAACTCCTGAATGGATAGGAGCCTCAAGTCTGCCGGCTCAGATCCAGGAAGAGCTTTATAGCAAGAACAAACATTCTTGAAGGTACACAAGAGCAAACCCAAATTAGAAGACAGAGGAAGGAGCTCACTGGACAAGGAATAACATTAAAGGAGGATATAGCTGAGGAACTCAACCTCCCCTACAGCACTTGGAGGACTCTGAAAAGGCTGGGCGTTGGAGTCCCTAAATGCAAAACCCACATGCTCAAGTGAGGGCTGCTGGTGGACAGCAACACACAGTGTGAATGTGGAGAGATACACAACCCAGCTCATTTACCTGTCTGCCAATTGCTGCACCAATGAGGACTTGGGTTTTGGCAATGACAAAGCAAAGAAAGTGGCTTCATTGTAGCAGTCCAGGGTTTGATCAGGACACAAAAGAAGAAGTTTAACTCCTCAAAGTTATTTCCAGGACAAAGCTATCACACTCAGCTGCAGAATAATAAACAGTTTCCCATATGCTCTGGTGATTGAATAAAAGGCCCAGTCCCCTGAAAGTTGTCTTGTTACAGGCTAATGCAGGAGTTCTCAACCTTTTTTAGCCAAGGGCTGGGTCACACTTCCTCAGACAGCTTTGTGGGCCGGACGGCCATTTTGGACTTGCTCCACCACATGGCACTTCCTGGTGTGGTGGTGGAGGTAGTGGGGGGGCACATGAAATGGTGCCACAGGCCGCATCTGGCCCACAGGCTGCAGGTTGAGAATCCCTGGGCTAAAGGTATTCCAAAATGTGGGCCTGGATAGGCCTGAAGTCTTCTTCATCCAATCTATGGTCGCTTCCACACCGCTGTGGGCAAACAGAAAGCAACAGAAGTTGATTTGTGCAATCTTAAAACAGCCCTTCTGATTAAGGGGAAAGTTAAGGAGGAGGGCTCTATCTCAATGGCACAGTTCTTCCCACAAAGGTCCTTATGGCAGGTGAATCTATGACCTGACCCCAATGTAAAACAACTTTTCATGTTGCCTTGCTAACAGCAAGCTTTGCACCACAATTTCACAAACATGAGAATTTTAATGAAATAGCTGTATGTTGTGTCCTAATAGTGTAACCTTCTACATGTGATATCAATGTATCTGAACCAATGTAACCTTGCCGATAAGTAACAATGTAACCTTCAGCTGTATCACATAAACCCTGTAATAGGACGCGAGCTAATGACCACCAGCTGACAGTAGCAAGCGTCCAGGCTCTCTTGGTTCAAACCCATCAAAGACCGCAGCGCGGGAAGTTTCCCGCCGCTACCTACACCTGGACAAGAAGGGCGTGACCAGCATGACGTCACGCGGACCAGTAGCCAACGGGCTACCGTGGAGCCACATTCAAATACGTTACTACCATATATATAGAGCTGTTCGTCCGCCATTACCTCATGTTCCCTCTGCCCACCATGCAATAAACCTGAGTTAACCCAGCCGTTGGCTGTGCTTTGTGTCTTGACTCTCATACACTAAATTGGCGACGAAGGTGGGATGATGGATCCCCACGGAGCCAGGACACAGAGCGGGTTCAACATCACCAAACCGCAAGACTGGGAGCTTTTTGAGATGGACTTCCAGGCGGCACTGGTGGAGCTCAAAGTCAAAGAAGACGACGAGGAAAGGAAGAGGGCCATCCTCACCCGCATGCTTGGGATGGAAACCAAGCGGACGCTGGTGGGCATCCTTGCACCGAAGAAGATGAGCGATTTCAAAGCCGGTGACATCATGAAAATGCTGCGTGAGCGTTTCCGACCCTCGAGGGCAATGTTTCCCGCTCAGAGTGCGTTTTGGAGGCGAGTTCAAGCGCCGGACGAGTCGGTAGAAGCCTTCGTAACGGCTATGAGGGTAGCCGCCGCCCCCTGCAAATGGGACCACATCCTAGAGATGGCCCTCAGGGACGGAGTGCTGTGTGGCCTGAAGGACAAGGAAGTACAGCGCAGCTTGATGAACAAGGAGCCACCACCCACACTGGAAGAGGTTGTAGAGGCCGCGGAAGCCGCGGAATCCACGAATGCTGGAGTGGACGAGATGCACAAGTGGCGTGAGTGGCGTCCGAGGGCCGGCAAAGCGGAAAACTCGTCGCACGGGAAGTCCGGTCAGTCGGTGCATGCAACCCGACCGACCTCGAAATCGTCTTCAGAAAGCAGCGATGGCGAGGAGGTCCAGAAGGTCCGGAGAGGCGGGCGCCGCTGCGATGGTTGCGGAGCGGCCCATGAGCGCGTGAAGTGCTGTTGTGTTCTGATGGTTTTACTGTACACATGGATTGAAATGTATCTGAGTCAATGTAACCTTGCCTATAGCAACAATGTAACCTTCAGCTGTATCATATAAGCCCTGTAATAGGACGCGAGCTAATGACCACCAGCTGGCAGCAGCGAGCGTCCAAGCTCTCTTGGTCCGAACTCATCAAAGGCAACAGCGCGGGAAGTTTTCCCGCCACTACATACACCTGGACAAGAAGGGCGTGACCTGAAATGACGTCACGCAGACAGTAGCCAATGGGCTACCATGGCACCACGTTCAAATGTATTACTGCTGTATATAAAGAGCTATTGATCCGCCATTACCTCATGTTCCCTCTGTCCACGATGCAATAAACCTGAGTTAACCCAGCCCGAGGCTGTGTCCCGTATCTTGGTTTGCATACACTAAATTGGCGACGAAGGTGGGATGATGGATCCCCACGGAACAGCCAGGGCACAGAGCGGGTTCAACATCACCAAACCGCAAGACTGGGAGCTGCTTGAGATGGACTTCCAGGCGGCACTGGTGGAACTCAGAGTCAAACAAGACGACGAGGAGAGGAAGAGGGCCATCCTCACCAGAATGCTCGGGATGGAAACCAAGCGGACGCTGGTGGGCATAATCGCTCCGAAGAAGGTGAGCGACTTTAAGGCGAGCGACATCATGAAGCTGCTGCGAGAGCGGTTCTGCCCCTCGAGGGCAATGTTTCCCGCTCGGAGCGCGTTTTGGAGGCGAGTCCAAGCGCCAGACGAGTCGGTTGAGGCATTCGTGGCCGCCATGAGGATAGCCGCCGCCCCCTGTAAATGGGGCGACATCCTGGAGATGATCCTCAGGGACGGCGTGTTATGTGGCCTGAAAGACAAGGAGGTGCAGCGCAGCTTGATGAATAAGGAGCCGCCACCCACGCTGGCCGAAGTCATAGAGGCCGCGGAAGCCGCAGAGTCCACGAATGCCGGAGTGGACGAGATGCATCAGTGGCGTGAGTGGCGTCCTAAAGCCGGCAAGGCGGAAAATTCGGTGCACGGGAAGGCCGGACAGTCGGTGCACGCGACTCGGCGGGCCTCAAAGTCGTCTACGGAAGGCAGCGACGGCGAGGAGGTCCAGAAGGTCCGGAAGGGCGGTCGACGCTGCGAGGGTTGCGGAGCGGCCCACGAGCGCGCGAGATGCCCGTTCAGGAAGGCCGAGTGTTACACCTGCGGCCGTCGGGGGCACATCGCCAAGGCGTGCAGAAAGAGGAAAGAGGGCCGGAGGCAATCACAAGACCGCGCGGCCAGGCCGGACCGTCCAGCAAGGCCCAAAGATGGCGCCCAGACCACGAGGAAGCAGGACGGCGTGGGCCGCGTCTCGGACAGCAGCGAGGACGACGCCTCAGTGTTCAGCGTGTCCGCGGGACAGTCCCATTACTTCGTTGAGGTATTAGTACAAGGGGCCCCTATTAAGATGGAAATTGACTCGGGGTCCTCCTTTTCCATAATTCCCCAGAAAGAGTTCCTGAAAATCGACCCCCACGTGCGGCCAAAGCTTAAAGCGTTGAGGTCCACACTACGGGACGTACAGGGAAACAACATTCCGGTATTGGGGGTTGGGAAGTTTCGGGTCAATTTTAAGAGACATTCTGCGGAACTGCCCCTAGTTGTCCTGAAAGGGGGAAGCTGTAGCCTCCTGGGAACACAGTGGTTTCAGCCCTTAGGGTTGTTCATAGGGGGGGTGCATACCGTGGGGGGGGACCCAATACAAGCGGTTTGCGATGCGCATCCCGCCGTTTTTGAGAAAGGACTCGGAAAGTTCAAGGGACCCCCTGTAGCTTTCGACATAGACCCGGAGGTCCGCCCAATAAGACTCAAACCACGCAGGGTGCCGTTTGCACTCAAGGACAAGATAGAGGCGGAATTGGACAAACTGGTGGGCCAGGGGATTCTTATTCCTGTTGATTCCGCGGAGTGGGAAACTCCAATTGTAACGGCTCTAAAGGCTAACGGGGAGGTGCGCATTTGCGCAGATTATAAGTGTACAATTAACAAGGCGATCCGCCCTAATGCATACCCGGTGCCAGTGATAAGCCACCTTTTGGCCAGGCTAAATGGGGGAAAGTGTTTCGCCAAGCTCGATTTGGCACAAGCCTATCAGCAACTTCCTGTGACCCCCGCCACGGCCGCGGCACAAACGATAGTTACACATAAGGGAGCGTTCCAGGTGTCGCGGTTACAGTTCGGCGTGAACTCGGCACCCGGTCTTTTTCAATCGCTCGTGGAACGCCTCCTAAAGGGCCTGGAGGGGGTGTTGCCTTATTTTGATGACGTGTTGATAACAGGGGGGAGTGAGGCTGAACTAGCGAAAAGGTTGGACAAGGTACTGACCGTGTTCGAGAAAGCGGGGCTGAGATTGAGGAAGGATAAATGTGTTTTTTTCGAAACAGAGGTCGAGTTTTTAGGGTTCCGAATCACACCCGAGGGGATTAAGCCGTCTAAATCCAAGGTAGCAGCCATTAAAAAGGCCCCTCGCCCCACATCCAAGACCGAGCTGCAATCTTTCCTGGGGCTCCTAAATTTTTACCATACATTCCTCCCGCGGAAGGCGTCCGTGGCCGCACCGCTCCATCGGTTGCTGAAAAAGGAGGAGCCGTGGATGTGGGGTGATGAGCACGAGAGGGCGTTCAAGGAGCTAAAGCAACTCCTAACATCTGAGGCAATCCTGACGCATTTCGACCCCAAACGGCCTGTGGTCCTAGTTTGTGATGCATCCCCGGTGGGGGTGGGGGCGGTGCTTTGCCACGTGTTGGAGGACGGCAGGGAGGCCCCGGTAGCATTTTACTCAAGGTCCCTGTCCCAAGCGGAGCGGAATTACGCGCAAACCGACAGGGAAGCATTAGCAATCGTATCGGGGACCAAAAAATTTCACGATTTTTTGTATGGCCGCCCGTTCAAAATCGTGACCGATCACAAACCGCTGTTAGGGATTTTCACGGCGCACAAGCCCACGCCGCAGATCCTGTCCCCGAGAATGCTGCGATGGGCTATTTTCCTCAACGCGTACCAACATGAGTTGGAGTACAGGCCCGGAAAGGAGATCAGCCATGCTGATGCGCTTTCGAGATCCCCCTTGCCATTGTCGGACGCCCAGAAGGCGAGAGCAGAAAAGGACCGCCAGGTGTTGCTAATTGAGGTTTTAGACGCTCCCCCAATAGTGCCAGCCGACATTGCTAGGGCGACAGGAAAGGACAGGACACTGGCGAAGGTTTGCTCATGGGTGCAGAAGGGGTGGCCGGGTTCGTCCCCGAGTACGGAGTTCGACCCATTCTTTAGGAAGAAGCTAGAGTTGTCCCTAGAGAGGGGGTGCCTTCTGTGGGGCCAACGGGTGGTGGTCCCTGCGCCCCTGCGGACAAGGGTGCTCGAACTGCTGCACGTCAGCCACCCGGGCATAGTTCGTTCCAAGGCGCTGGCCCGGAGTTACTTCTGGTGGCCGCAGCTGGACACGGATATTGAGCACATGGTTGGCACTTGCGAGGCTTGCCAGGGGTCCCGCCCTGAGGCGGCCCGTCTCCCACATAGGGAATGGGACACAGCACGGGGACCATGGTCCAGGGTGCACGTAGATTTCGCTGGCCCATTCCGAGGAACCATGTTTCTCCTAGTCGTGGATGCGTTCTCCAAGTGGCTGGAGGTTATCCCGGTAAAAAGCACGTCCTCCGCCACGACAATTAGCCGGCTACGGAGAGTCTTTTCCACGTTCGGTTTACCCGACACTTTAGTCAGCGATAACGCTAGTTGTTTCACCTCCGCTGAGTTCGGGGCATTCATGGGGACAAACGCCATTCGGCATATCACGTCCGCACCGTTTCACCCGGCCACGAATGGCCAAGTGGAACGGTTGGTGCGTACAACGAAGGAGGCGCTGCGGCGCATGGGCCCGGGGGACCTGAATCACCAAGTGTGCCAATTCCTCTTAGCGTATAGGGTGACCCCTTTGGCATCCGGCTACTCGCCGGCGGAGCTCTTGATGCGGCGAAAACTGACCACGCTCCTGTCCAGGCTAGACCCAACGAGAGTCGAGGATAAAGGAAAAAACGTGGGGTTGGCAGTCTCGAAAGGTTTCGCTGCCGGTGACCCTGTTCACTGCAGGAACTATTCCAGCGCAGGGCCAGCCTGGGTGCCAGGGACGGTTGTAGAACAGACGGGGCCAGTGTCGTACCGGGTCGAGACGAACACCGGCCTCCTCTGGAGGAGGCACGCAGATCAACTGAGGCACAGAGTGATTGGGCCGGTCAGTGGAGCTCAGCAACAGGATTCAGCGTTAGGGTTCTCCCCCACCCGCTTAACCCAAGGGGGAGACAGCAGTGGACAACAGTCCCAAGCATGGGGGGAAGGAAGCAGAAGCAGCGGCCCCGACTCATATCCCTTTGATACGCCAGCTCTAGCAGGGGCCGGGGAAGGGGGAGAGGAGTTCGCGACCGCTGCCCCCGATAGTGATTTTGATTTTGATTTGGCGAGCCGGGGGGGTTTTCAGGAGTGTTCCCCCACCCATCCAAGCGAGAAGAGGGGTTTTTCGTTAGCCCCCAGTGCCCCCGGTTCCTCCCTAAGAAAGAGCACACCTCCCAACAGCGCCGCGGAGCCGCGGAAAGTCACTAACGAGTCTCCCTCTCATATTGCAGGACAGGAGACCAGGGGACAAAGAGAAGGTAGCAATCCCAGGGAGAGGCAGCCCGCACCGAGACCCCAGCGTGTTCGAAATAAGCCATCTTGGCTGAGAGACTTTGTCTCATAAGGGGGGGGGGAGTGTGTTAAGGTGGGCTCGAGACTCTGTCTCGTCCTAGGGGGGAGGGATGTTGTGTTCTGATGGTTTTACTGTACACATGGATTGAAATGTATCTGAGTCAATGTAACCTTGCCTATAGCAACAATGTAACCTTCAGCTGTATCATATAAGCCCTGTAATAGGACGCGAGCTAATGACCACCAGCTGGCAGCAGCGAGCGTCCAAGCTCTCTTGGTCCGAACTCATCAAAGGCAACAGCGCGGGAAGTTTTCCCGCCACTACATACACCTGGACAAGAAGGGCGTGACCTGAAATGACGTCACGCAGACAGTAGCCAATGGGCTACCATGGCACCACGTTCAAATGTATTACTGCTGTATATAAAGAGCTATTGATCCGCCATTACCTCATGTTCCCTCTGTCCACGATGCAATAAACCTGAGTTAACCCAGCCCGAGGCTGTGTCCCGTATCTTGGTTTGCATACACTAAAAGTGCCCATTCAGGAAAGCCGAGTGTTTCAACTGTGGACGTCGGGGGCACATCGCCAAGGCGTGCAGGAAATGGAAAGAGGGCCGGAGACAGTCGCAAGACCGTTCAGCCAGACCGGACCGTCCAGCGAGGTCCAAAGATGGCGCCCGGGCCACGAGGAAGCAGGACGGCGTGGGCCGCATCTCGGACGACAGCGAGGGCGACGCTCCTGTGTTCAACGTGTCTGCGGGACAGCCCCATTACTTTGTTGAGGTACTAGTACAAGGGACCCCTATTAGGATGGAAGTTGACTCGGGGTCCTCCTATTCTATAATCCCCCAGAGAGAGTTCTTGAAAATCGACCCCCACGTGCGGCCCAAACTTAAAGCGTTGAGGGCCACACTACGGGACGTTCAGGGGAACAGCATTCCAGTGTTGGGGGTCGGAACGTTCCGGGTTCGCTTTAAGAGACATTCTGCGGAACTTCCCCTAGTGGTGCTAAAAGGGGGGAGTTGTAGCCTCCTCGGAACACAGTGGTTTCAGCCCTTAGGCCTGTTCATAGGGGGGGTGCATGCCGTAGGCGAGGACCCAATACAAGCAGTGTGTGACGCACACCCCGCCGTTTTTAAAAGTGGACTGGGAAAGTTCAAGGGACCCCCTGTAGCCTTCGACTTAGACCCGGAGGTCCGCCCGATAAGACTTAAACCGCGCAGGGTACCGTTCGCGCTTAAGGACAAAATAGAGGCGGAACTGGACAAACTGGTGGGTCAAGGAATTCTCGTTCCTGTGGATTCCGCGGAGTGGGAGACTCCAATTGTAACAGCACTGAAGGCTAACGGGGAGGTGCGCATTTGCGCTGATTATAAGTGTACCATTAATAAGGCAATCCGCCCTAATGCATACCCGGTGCCAGTGGTCAGCCACCTTCTGGCCAGGCTGAATGGGGGAAAGTGTTTCGCTAAACTCGATTTAGCACAGGCCTACCAGCAACTCCCGGTAACCCCCGCCACAGCGGCGGCACAAACAATAGTCACACATAAGGGGGCGTTCCAGGTGTCGAGGTTACAGTTCGGCGTGAACTCGGCACCTGGCATTTTTCAATCGCTAGTGGAACGCCTCCTGAAGGGGTTGGAGGGGGTGTTGCCATATTTTGATGACGTGTTGATAACGGGGGGGAGTAAGGCCGAGCTGGCCCACAGATTGGATAAGGTCCTGGCCGTGTTCGAGAAAGCGGGGCTGCGACTGAGAAAGGACAAATGTGTATTTTTCGAAACAGAGGTTGAGTTTTTAGGGTTCCGTGTCACGCCCGAGGGAATTAGGCCGTCCAAATCTAAGGTAGCCGCCATTAAGAAAGCCCCTCGCCCCACTTCCAAAACCGAGCTTCAGTCATTTCTGGGGCTTCTCAATTTCTACCATACCTTCCTTCCACGGAAGGCGTCTGTTGCCGAGCCGCTCCATCGGCTACTTAAAAAAGAGGAAAAATGGCTGTGGGGTGACGAGCAAGAAAGAGCGTTCACAGAGTTAAAGCAACTCCTCACATCCGAGGCAATCCTGACTCATTTCGACCCCAAACGGCCCATAGTTTTGGTCTGCGATGCATCCCCGGTGGGGGTGGGGGCGGTGCTTTGCCACGTGTTAGACGACGGAAGGGAGGCCCCGATAGCGTTTTATTCAAGGTCCCTGTCCCAAGCAGAGCGGAATTACGCACAGACCGATAGGGAGGCACTAGCGATAGTAGCGGGAACCAAGAAATTTCACGATTTTCTGTATGGTCGGCCGTTCAAGATCGTTACTGATCATAAGCCCCTGTTAGGAATATTCACTGCAAATAAGCCCACGCCACAGATCCTGTCCCCGAGGATGCTGCGGTGGGCTATTTTTCTTAACGCATATCAACATGAGTTAGAATACCGGCCAGGGAAGGAAATCAGCCATGCAGACGCGCTCTCACGGTCGCCGTTACCATTGTCGGACGACCAGAAGGCAGGGGTAAGAAGAGACCGCCAGGTATTGCTAATAGAGGTCTTAGAGTCACCCCCGATAGTACCGGCCGACATTGCCAGGGCGACCGGAAAGGATAGAACACTAGAGAAGGTATGCTCCTGGGTGCAAAAGGGGTGGCCGGCGTCATCCCCAGGCACGGAATTCGACCCATTCTTCCGAAAGCGAGTGGAGTTGTCTTTAGAGAGGGGGTGCCTTTTGTGGGGCCAACGGGTGGTGGTTCCTACGTCCCTGCGGCCGAAGGTGCTAAAGCTGTTGCACGTCAGCCACCCGGGAATCGTCCGTTCCAAGGCGTTGGCCCGGAGTTACTTCTGGTGGCCCCAGCTGGACGCCGACATAGAGCAGATGGTTGGCACTTGTGAGGCATGTCAATGCTCTCGACCGGAAGTGGCCCGCCTACCGCATAGGGAATGGGACGCAGCAAGGGGACCGTGGTCCAGGGTGCACGTAGATTTTGCTGGCCCATTCCGGGGAACCATGTTTCTCCTGGTGGTGGATGCATACTCAAAGTGGCTGGAGGTCATTCCGGTAAAGAGCACATCCTCCGCCACTACCATTCGCCAGCTAAGGAGGGTCTTTTCCACGTTCGGCTTACCCGACACTTTGGTCAGCGATAACGCCAGTTGTTTCACGTCCGCTGAGTTCGCAGTATTCATGGAGGCAAATGCAATTCGGCATGTCACATCCGCGCCGTTTCACCCGGCCACGAATGGCCAAGTGGAACGGTTGGTGCGCACCACAAAAGATGCGCTGCGGCGCATGGGCTCGGGAGATCTAAATCACCAAGTTTGTCAATTTCTATTAGCGTACAGAGTGACCCCCTTAGCGTCTGGTTACTCGCCGGCCGAGCTGCTGATGCGGAGGAAACTGACCACGCTTTTGTCCAGGCTAGACCCGTCGAGGGTCGAGGACAAAGGGAAGAACATAGGGTTAGCGGTCTCGAAAGGTTTCGGCGTAGGCGATCCTGTACACTGCAGGAACTATGCCAACGCAGGCCCAGCCTGGGTGCCAGGGACGATAATAGAACAGACGGGGCCAGTGTCCTATCGGGTGGAAACTAGCACCGGCCTCCTCTGGAGGAGGCACGCTGACCAACTGAGACACCGAGTGAGCGAGGGGCCGGCCAGTGGGGCTCAGCGACAGGATTCAGCGATAGGGTTCTCCCCCACCCGTTTAGCCCAAGGGGGAGACAGGGGGGAAAGCAGCGAGCCCGACTCGTATCCTTTTGATACCCCAGTTCTATCCGAGCCCGGGGGGAGGGAAAAGGAGTGTGCGGCCGCCGCTGCCGCTTCCCCCGAATCCGATTTTGATTTTGATTTTGATTCTGCTAGCCGGGGGGGTTTTTCGGAGTGTTCCCCCACCCATCCAAGCGAGAAGAGGGGTTTTTCGTTAGTCCCCAGTGCCCCCGGTTCTTCCCAAACAAAGCACACACCTCCCAACAAAGCCGCAGAGCCGCGGCAAAACACTAACAAGTCATCCTCTCCGATTGCAGGGCAGGAAGCCAGGGAGCAAGGAGGAGGGAGCGAAGCCGGGGCAGGGCAGCCCGCGCCGAGACCCCAGCGTGTTCGAAATAAGCCATCTTGGCTGAGAGACTTCGTCTCATCCTAGGGGGGAGGAGTGTTGTGTCCTAATAGTGTAACCTTCTACATGTGATATCAATGTATCTGAACCAATGTAACCTTGCCGATAAGTAACAATGTAACCTTCAGCTGTATCACATAAACCCTGTAATAGGACGCGAGCTAATGACCACCAGCTGACAGTAGCGAGCGTCCAGGCTCTCTTGGTTCAAACCCATCAAAGACCGCAGCGCGGGAAGTTTCCCGCCGCTACCTACACCTGGACAAGAAGGGCGTGACCAGCATGACGTCACGCGGACCAGTAGCCAACGGGCTACCGTGGAGCCACATTCAAATACGTTACTACCATATATATAGAGCTGTTCGTCCGCCATTACCTCATGTTCCCTCTGCCCACCATGCAATAAACCTGAGTTAACCCAGCCGTTGGCTGTGCTTTGTGTCTTGACTCTCATACACATGTCATCTGATGCTAGTTAACACTGGAAACATTTCCAAGAGAAAATGAGAACTTGGAAAGTAACTTTTTGGATCTCTAGCTCCCAAGAAGTCACCAGCCAGCATAGAAGATGGTATTCTCCTATATGGGGTATGATCAGTTCACTTTTGGAGACCCTATTACAGAAGCCTTCACTTCAAAAGCAAGACAAATGATGACAGAAAATGGCCCACATGATATTGTCATGTTGCAGAAGGACTATCACCACAGGAAGACTTGCCAGCACTGGAGGAAGAACCCCACCACAACTGTCAAATGTTTTCACAGTTAATTTTATTATACTCAGCTGCTTGTATCTAATGGTGTTGTGTTTTTTTTACTGTTTTCTTAGACATACCCAACTTCTTCTTCCATGTGTAGGCCAGATGTGAAACTGCCAAAATGAAGCCACCTTTTGGTGAATTAATTCCACAGTTCCTTTCACCTGACCCAGTGTGGGAAAGATTAGCCTGCAACACAAGGTGGCCGTTAGCAAGGTACACCCAATTGTAATTCAAAATTACTACATGAAGAGGCTCTTTTTGCGTACCCCACATACCCAACTAAATATATTTTTAATGAAAGGAAGCATATAAATTCACAAAATAAGTAAACAGAAATAATATGCAGACTAAACTAAACTGGCATCACTATACACCATGCAATCAGAATGGCTCTGTGAAATGTAGAGATATTAACACAAAAGGTTAAATAACTCCTTTAACTCATTCTGGGTGTTCCCTTGGGTTTCCCCTTGTTTTATCAGCTGTTTCACGTCACATTTAATGTGGGACTGTGGTGGCTCAGTGGTTAGGAAGCTCGCCTTGTTAGCTGGAAGGTTGGCAAGTCAGCAGTTCAAGGCCCGAGTACTGCATGATGGAATGAACACCTGCCTCTGTCCCAGCTCCTGCCAACTTAACAGTTCAAAAGCAAGAAATTGCAAGTAGATAAATAGAGACCACTTCGGTGGAGAAAGATCTTGGGGACCTGAAAGGAGCTTCATTTGGGCATCCCCTGAGCGGAGTTCCTCCAGCAAAAATCCTTTTAACCCAGAAAGCACCTTTGTGTGC
The DNA here is from genome assembly GCA_035047305.1 of Bradypodion pumilum. Taxonomy (NCBI): domain Eukaryota; kingdom Metazoa; phylum Chordata; class Lepidosauria; order Squamata; family Chamaeleonidae; genus Bradypodion; species Bradypodion pumilum. Next base: position 265,055,456 of record JAWDJD010000001.1, on the reverse strand, counting down.
TTCTGACACAATTTTTAAAAATCACATTTAATGGCCTTATCTGTAAATTTACCTGACCACAAGTTACCTGTATGGCTGAAATAGCAACCTTAATGGGGCAGTCCATGTTTTCATTCGTAGGCTAATAGCAATTAGTATCTCCCCTTTGCTAACAACTCTTTAATTTCCCTATTGTCAGTAAACAAAAACTACTCCTGGTTTTCTCAAATTTGAAAAATGGCACTTATAATTAGCTATAACCAAAGTAGTTCATAGTACAGCAAATTGATTTCTAAAATCCTTTGACCATAACATTAAAAAGAATTAAGAAAACCATTACCTCATTTCCCAATACCTCATTATACATTTTCCATAACTGTTGTCTTAACTGATTTCCTACTTCAAAGCTAACTACCAGGTAGTGTCTGAAAGAGTGTGTGTGTGTGTGTGTGTGTGTGTGTGTGTGTGTGTGTGTGTGTGTGTGTGTGTGTGTGTGTGTGCGCGTGTGTGTGCGTGTGCATGAGAGAGAGTATGTGTACCCTCTGCTGGAAAACATACATCATAGCACTTTATGAATATCATATGGTTAGTAAGAATATTTATACAGACATTTAATAATAGTTCAGGAGTTGACGCAAGAGGATTTGAGGTAACAGAATTAGTGCAGCTTTCATCAACTGTATTACTCCCAACTATATTCATGCATGAAGTGTATCTGCCTTACTCTCAATGCAGGTAATTCCCCACCTTAGAGTACAAATGCTATTTTACTGTTCACTTTGCACTAAATTCCAGGTGAATCTCCTCCTCGCCAATTATTTTCCATACCTTCCTCACAGTAATATGTGAACAGAAGCAGGAAGTCTTCTTACCTGCTTTGCCATGACTAGGGTGACTCGGTCTGCGGAACGGTTTGCTTGACTGTTTTATGTCCAGCAACACCTAAGAATACTCAGCTGCCTCAACAGAATCAGCTACCTCAGGAGGTGTGAATGCTCCAATGCTAAGGAATTCAAGAGAAAAATTGGACAACCGTCTCTCAGATCTGCTCTGGTTTGGATGCTTGCATTGGCCCCTTCCAACTCAATCATTTTATGATTCTGTTTTATCATTCTATAATAGTGTCCAAATCAAGGGAAGTACAATAATGGTAACTACTCTAGTTCAAATTGATCAATCCTCATCAGGAACTCTATGTCCAGTTTTGGTCACCACAGTTTATTAAGGATATAGAGAAGCTGGAACATGTCCAGAGGAAGGCAAACAAAATGACAGAGGGCTTAGAAACCAGGCCCTATGATGGACAGTTAAATCAGGGATGTTGTGTCTTATGAAGACAAGATTGAGAAACAATATGATAGGTAAAGGTAAAGGTCGCCCTTGCTTGAAAGCCAGCCATATCTGACTCTAGGGTTCAATGCTCATCTCTGTTTATATCCACAGAGCCAGCGCTGTTGGCATCTGCAGACATTTCCGTGAACATGTGGCAGGCATGACTAAACACTAGAGTCCACAGAATGCTGTTCACATTCACACCGAAGTGGTATCTGTCGGGACATCTCTCAGCCAGCGCATGCCTTGGTTCCCTCCGATTCAGAGGCCCACAGGTGCCGCACAGTTGAGAGACCCCGGTGATTTGGCAAATGAGGCCGAGAAGAGTGTGCTTTCTCAAAATTGGCTAGAGAAAGCCTGGTCCAGCGGAGCTAGGCAACAGGTTCGCAGGGAAATGGTGATCTGTGGCTGATGTTGCAGAAGAAATTAAAGCTGCAAAGCCCCTTGGGACGAGACTCTGGAATCCCATGCAAAAAACACCCTTATCTCATTTTGAGGAATATTATGGCCTTGGAGCTGGGTAAGGTGTGTGGGAGTAAAGCTGTTACCTCTGCAGCAGCTCGCTCTTCTGTAGCTGAATTCCAGACCTCGAAACAAAGTTTTTCCTTCAACAGCGGCTCCCACAAAGTAACCCAAAAAGTTGTAATCTTTACCTTAGGAAAAAGGCCATATTGCTAAATATCCCCATTCAATCTGCTCCGCTTCAGGTGGAGCAGAATGAACACTCTTGATAATCAATGTTCTTTTATGATTTATTGAAGAAAATAACAGTCCAATAAATGCAAAGTGATAGAAAAATTGCATAGTCCCAAAAGAAATTCTAAGTGTCGAAGTCTCTGCAAAACCTAAGTCCCATCATCTCTGGATTTTAGGCTAAGTGTGGTGGTGCCCCACCACCCCATACGAGATGGTTCAATGGGGGAGTCTATCTCAGATGGCACGAGAGATAGAGCTCCCGCAGGAATCAAAAGGTGATTGTCGAACAGAGCAAAAGCCCTGGTTTTTATACTAATTTTCCTGGGAAAGTGTCCTTGAGAAGTGCTAATTGACTTCTCAAAGTGAAAGGTTTTGTGCATAGATCAAAGGGTACCAGGTGGCTATACTATCTATGTTCCATCTCAGACCGTGAGATAGAACATCTTCCCAGACACTGGCTTTGGGAAGAAGAACCAAAATGTACTTTCCCAGAAAAAAGGGATGATGCCATTCAATGGCAGGTGCCAATTTACAATGGCTCTGCTTAGACTAAGCAGAGAGTATCACCGAAACAAAAGAAAAGCAGATTTAAAATCCTTATTTAATAACCTATATGAATACAATGTAATAAACATTTTAAAAAATGATGTCATCCCAGATGGAATCACAACAGTACCTATTTATCTACTTGCAATTTCTTGCTTATGAACTGCTAGTTTGGCAGGAGCTGGGACAGTGACGAAAGCTCACTACATCATGCAGCACTCGGGTCTCGAACTGCCGACCTTCTAGTAATCAAGTTCAGCATCTTAACCTCTAATCCACCACAGTCCCCCTGCGATATAATATCCACCTTCAATTATTTGAGGGGCTGTTACATGGAAGATGGGGCAAGCTGATTTTCTGTAGCTCCAGTAGGCAGGATTTTAAGTAATGGATTTTAAATTACAAAAAAGGAGATTTTGGCTCAGGATTTGAAGGACTTCCTAACAGTGCCAGCTGTTCAATAGTGAAAGAGGCTGCCTTGTAGGGTAGCTGATTCTCCAACATCAGAGGTTCAGAAATTAGATTAGCTCCGATCAGGGATGTTCTAGGTATGGCTTTCCTGCTTGGGCAAGTAGTTGTATTCAATGCATCTCACAGTCCTTTTCAACCCTAGTATTTCATGAGCCTGTGATTCTAAGGATTGGCAAAATTTTCCAGACCTTGTAGACAGGAGTGTGCTGGGCACCTTGGGAAGGTGGTGGACAGGAAGTGATGGGGTACCTATTGCGGGGGTTGGGGGGAGAAATCCCATACATTCCCATTACCTCTGCCTGCCTCTGGGGGGCACCAGTCACTGGGCACACTGCAATGAGTCCCTGTATCCCTGTAGGCCAGCACACCACTGCTTGTAGAAAGGCATCAGCCAATGATTTTGTATAGTTTACATATGAAACACACTTAGATAGTACAGTATCTTCAATTTGTGACCCCAGTTAGCATCAGAGATAGGTCTGCCACTTTTTATGGTAGTCCTGCATCTGTTGCTTTAATAGGAGGCTGTCATACGAAAAGTAAACTGAGCAAATTAAGCTTTTCCTGACGTGGAAAAGAATCGCAAAAATAGCTTCGCCTACTAAATTTCTTTGTGTTTGCCAGGTTTGTGGCCGGTGATTCATGTGACATCTTCCTCATCAGGGCCCCTGATGTGCTGGTTCAGACTTTACCTTGGGTGCTTTGATGAAGACTGCAGTTCAACAAGTAGAGATACATTGGCAGGTATCAGGGTCCCCGTTTCTGTAGGTAAAGGAGGTGCTTCTTCTGGCTAACAATAAACAGGTGTAGGGAGAGTATGGGGTCCCAGGTGCTGTTGAGCTGCCATTTCCCTGATTCCATCCACTAAGGGTGATGCTGAAAGTTGCAGTCCAACAATGTTCGGAGAGCCACACTTTGTCTTTCTCTCTCTCTCTCCATGTATCCATTTTGTATTCATCACAGTTCAGTCTTATTTGGGATTTTTTAATGGTTCACAGAATAACATCCAAAGACAATTGGAAAAAGTGGAGAACACATTCTTTCTTTTATCTCCTTTTAAACCCCAGTTCAAGCAGAAACAAACCAGCTTTTCCCTCCATGAAAGAAACACATTTCCTCTATTTCAGGAGTTCTCAACCTTTCCAAGCCAAGGGCTGGGTCATGCTCCCTCAGACAGCTTTGGGGACCGGACGGCCATTTTGCCCTTCCTCCAGCGCATTGCACTTCCTGGTGTGGTGGAGGTGGGCCACATGAAATGGTGCAGTGGGCCACATCAGGCCGCAGGTTGAGAATCCCTTCTTTATTTGTTCCTTTTCCACTTCTTTTCCTATTTTTTGTTGATTTGTTTTGTTATCGTTTCGCTTTTAATCTTGCTTTTCACCTTCGGGATATCCCGAACAAGCATTATTCCTATGCTAAATGTAGAAGCATTTATGAAACTCCCAAACTTCCTACGGTTCCTCCCTCCACCTCAGGCTTTCAGGATTGAAGGAAAGCCAAGTGCAGGACCTCATTGATTACAATTAGAAGTAGGACATACCTCTAGAAGAGAAATGTTTCCCTGCTTGGCTCTGACTGGGAAATATGTCTATGACAGGCATCATTTGGCCTTCCTTAGTCACACATGCCTTGCCATATGAACCTCCGATCCCCCTGGGTTTTTTTTTTGGCTCCATTTTGCCATTGTAGGATTTTCCATTCACAGTACAATTCACATGCACCACTTACATAAGGAACACCATTGCCTTCCCACAGTACCTTTTTTAATCTAGAACTCAGCCAATTATTTTGCCTTGTTTTTAATTCAAACCTGATTTCCCATCCTGGCTCTTTGCATAGCCAGCACACAATTTTTGCTCACTATAGCTTTCTATGCCTATTTTTTTTAAAAACCTACTAAACCAAATCATTTGGGCTCTGAGTTACATTAAAGCAAAGGTAAAGGTCTCTCTCCCTTGCTCAAAAGCTAGTCATGTCCGACTCTAGGGTATGATGCTGCACTCCATTTACAACCATAGAACCAGTGTTGTCTGCATCTGCAGACATTTCCATGGTCATGTGGCAGCCATGGCTAGACACCAGAGCACCCAGAATGCTGTTACCTTTCCTGCTGAAGCAGTACCTATTTATCTACTCACAATTTTTTGCTTTCAAACTTCTAGGTTCACAGGAACTGGGACAGATGTCAAGAGCTCACTCCATCGCTCAGTACTCAAGTCTTGAACTGCTAATCTGCCGACTTTCCGGTCATCAAGCTCAGCATCTTAACCACTACCAGACTGTTATTACTATATTTCCACCCTGCAAGGTGTCTATACCAGTATGTGTGCCACTTCTACTCACGAGGATAGTTAGGCTTTGCCCCCAATGTAAATCATACAGAAAGAGTTAGGGAACTTTCCCAGTGAGGGCCCTAAACTGTGGACCCATCTGCCACCTGAGAAGTGAAATTACAACATCTTTATAAAGAGTTGCTAAAATGTGGCAGTCCTTCTGACCATTGACCTATTAGACTAATCATAAAATTACATGAGTTAGTAGTATTTGGGTTTTTTCAGTGTTAACATAACAGCAAAAGTTACCCTTTTATTGCATTGTATTTTATTTTTATTAACATAAAACAAAAATCACATAAAAAGCATAATCACAGTAAACACATACAACCAGAATATATACATACTAACAAAACAAACTAATACCTACTACAGATCATCACTATAATTAGAACCTTTGAATAAACTCCTATTTATTTATCTCCAAAGTGACGGGGTGGTGGTGGAATCTTCTTTCTCCTTTTCAATAGGACATATTCTAATAACTCTCCCCTCATGTCTTTAAATCTATTCAATGTTGGAAACAATTCTCCATATTTTCTGAGTAACCACAGTCCCAGTTATAAGTGCCAGTTCCTGATTTTAGCTCCAACACTTTACAGAATATTTTCATAGAAACGTAGAATCATAGAATAACTGACTGGGAAGGGGCCAGTGGAGCTATAGTCCAACTCCCTGCTCAATGAAGGAATCCAAATCAAAGGAGATATGGCAGATGGCTGTCCAACTTTCTCTTGAATGCCTCTAGTGTTGGAGTGCTCACCATCTCCCAAGGCAATTGTTATACTGCTGTAATAGTTAAGAAAATTTTCCTGATACTCAGCCTATATTTTGTTTCCTGTAATTTCAGCCCATTATTACACATCCTGCATTATGGAATGATCAAGAGCAGATCCTGCCCCTTCTCTTTACGACTATCTTTCAAGTATTGATAAGTACTATCATATTCCCCCCTCTGTCTCCTTTTCTCAAGGCTAAACAAGGCTAAACAAGCCCAGTTCCTTCTGTCTTTCCTCATATGGCTTGGTTTCCAGTCCTCTGATCATCCTTGTTGCCCTTCTCTGTACCTGCTTTAGTTTGTTTGCATCTTTCTTAAGGTGTGTTGTCCAGAACTGGACACAGTATTGTAGGTATGGTCTAACTAGTGCCCAATGGAGAGGAACTAGTACCTCACAAGTTTTGAAGACTATTCTTCTGTTAATGCAGCCTAAAATAGGACATGCCATTTTTTGCAACCACATCATTCTTTTGATTCATATTCAGCTTGTGATCTAAAAACCCCAGAACCTTCTTGCTTGTAGTATTAATGAACAAAATATTCCCCATCTTGTAACTGTGTATCTGGTCGCCCCACCCCACCCAGGTATAATTTCATTTTATTGTTTTTATATATATAAAGTTGTTTTCCTTTATCCCTAATGATCTGAACTTCCAACAAAGATTCTTCCAGCTTGGAAGAGGGGTCTTCACAAGCTCTTCAACTTGTGTGTCAGGTGATCCACCCTCTTGAATTCCCAAACACTATATACAAGTGTAGAAGCTGGACCGTTAGGAAAGCTGACAGGAAAGAAATGACTCATTTGAAGTCTGGTGGTGGAGTTTTGTGGGTATTCTGGATTGCTTGAAAGATGAACAAGTCCAAAATGAATCAAGCCTGAACAGTCTCTGGAGGCAAAAATGATTTAACTCAGGCTGACCTACCTTGGGAACATCATGAGAAGGCAAAACTTTCTGGAAAAGACCATAATGCAGGAAAAGAAGAAACCTAAGTATAAAAGGAAATTACAGGCTTGAGTTTGCAAGAGCTGAGCAGATCTGATGAGGGACAGGACATTTGGGAGGTCTCTCATTCATAAGGTTGCCATAGATTGGAGATGACTTGATGATACATAACAACAGTAAAATCGGAAGTTCACTTTGGGATCTTAACGTCTGTATTTCACTTTGCCTTCTCTACTTTGGTTTCCCTTGTATTTTCAGTACAATCATCTTTTCCATTGTTCATAATAGCTGCCTTCTGCTTGTTTCCCCTCCTAGTTCTCTGGGCTGGAGATGGGAAAATATAAATAATTCTGTGGGTGCTGTCCCCCCCAAAAAAAAATTTATTGCCATTTGTATTTTCCCATTCATTGCAAATTTTTCCCCAAGAAATTCCATGGTGCACAAATACCAATGTGGATATGAATAGGAGAATATTCCCAGAGGACATATGATGAATTGGGTCCCGGTCTCTCTGCTCTCACTTGGACTCAGACTGAAGTGGAGGAATTCCGTGTACATTCCTAATAGTGTTCATTTCACTACAAGAGTAAACTCAACATTGTAAGGACTTATTTCATGCATTGACTTGTCAGCTGGGCAGCTGGTTGTGATAGTACCTGCAGGTTGATTAGAAATTTGAATTCTGCTGTATTGAACAAGCTCCTGTGAAAGAAAGTATCTCAAACTAGGTTTGTCTTCTAGTGTGGTTTAGGGATATATATGGCAGAGTTCGTTCACAGACAACTAGACCGGCAGAATACATCCTTGATGGCTCTACTGACCTCTCACCAGGGACAGCTAATGAACTGAGATGGGGGACACATTCTGGTAAATTTTTAGGAGAAGATCTCTCCACCCTGATCACGATGCCTCCGACTCTAGTACCAGTGTCAGTCACCTTGCTGAGGTAGGTCTGGTACCCTTTTGTAGTGGCTCCAGTCCTTCCTTATCGTTAGGTCTTGGAAGGTGATACTGGGGGAGTCATACTAAGTCCTCTTGGATCATTTTGGCCAGTGAGTACAGTGATCCTCTATCCATACATGAAAGTCTAAGAAGAGAACATCAGGAGATGGGACACAGCATTTCATCACTATGCAAACATCATGTTCAAACATAATCACTTTCTATTGTATTCTGGAGAGATCATTGCCTTTTGTGGTTTGCTTTAAGTAGAGGCACAAAGATGAAGTAAGTAAGTAAGTAAGCAAGTAAGCAAGTAAGCAAGTAAGCAAGTAAGCAAGTAAGCAAGTAAGCAAGTAAGTAAGTAAGTAAGTAAGTAAGTAAGTGTTTAGAAAATTAACTACTTTCATCCCCCCCCCCTATTATTACATAGAATAGGACTCTTTCTAGTTTTACTTTTAAATGAGTTTTACTTTTAAATGAGATGACAGTGTGTCCTAATGGTAAGCTAAACTATGGGGGAAAAATAAATTTGAACTTGGAAATCAGAACGACACTGAATTTGATTTCAATCTTTTAAAATTGCATGAAGCTATTGCCCTAGTGGTCCCTGATAATGGACAAACGTAATAATAAATATGGCAGGATTTTACACCACCAGCCTCACAGATCACACCGCTTCTGCAAGTGAGGCTAATGGCCTAATCTTACACCTACTAAGTCTCCCTGAGCAAACATGGTAAGAAATAAGCTGTGAATATACCTGCTCTGAAGAAGGGTTCAGTTTCACCAAAGTCTTATAGGTTTTTTTTCCAAAAGTCTGGATTTACAGTATGAGCCTTTGTGCATAGCCTGAGTAGAAGGAGTAGAAGAAGAGGGACTGATGTTGAAGCCCTTCTAAAAATCATAATGCCTTTCTTGGCCCAACAGCCCTAATTTCAACCTACAAACATTTGTGAAAGAGGATGGGATTTAACACATGCAATTTTTGTTGCCTGGTAAAATGACATTCTTCTGCCTGAGGGTTATCCTTTCCAACAAATCTTGCCTGGCTCCCTAAATGTAAATTTGTGCGCATGACCAGTGTCATGTTCTGCATGATATAAAAAGGAAAGGAAACATGTGTGGTGTGCGTGCGTTTGCACTCACACATGCACGGTGTGGTTAAATTTGAGACACGCGGTCAATCCAACCATGAGGCTAACTTTCCCTATCATGACCAGCAGAGGGCGCTAAAAGAGATGGTTTCAAAACCCGAGCCCTGCCCGCTGACCCGAGACAGTTCCTGGGGATGCCACCAGGCCTGTTAGGAATGCCAGCAAACCGCAAGATCGGGCCCCTCCACAGGATCTTCGCCAGAACTAAATATTCCCACTATAGTGGGAGGATTTGGGGGGGGGGGTTGTTGTATTTATTTGTTTGTTTGTTTGTTTGTTTTTATCCCTCCCATCTATTTCTTTGATATAGAAAGGAAAGTCTCCTACAAATAGAAGGCATATAACAAGCAAGGAATGGGCCGAGGGGGTAACCGAAGGTACCCCATCCTTGCCTGTGTCCAGACACAACACTGAGCGGGTGGTGATTGCTGTTGTTTTATACCTGAAGAAACAGCTCCCATTAAACCATATGCAACCCCAGTGTTTGTTGTAGAGGTACAGGTGAAACTCGGAAAATTAGAATATTGTGCAAATGTTCATTCAGTTCAGTAATGCAACTTAAAAGGTGAAACAAATATATGAGATAGACTCATTGCATGCAAAGCAAGATAATTCAAGCCTTACTTTGTTATAATATTGATGGTTATGGCTTACATCTTATGAAAACCCCAACCCCCCAATCTCATGTACCCCATAATCATCACATAATCTCATATATGCTGTATGCCATGATCATCACAATTATAATGAATTAAGGCATGACATCTCTCGCTTTGCATGTAGTGAGTCTATCTCATATATTTGTCATACCTGTCAAGTTTTGGGAAATTTCTGTCAAATAAGGGAAATTTCCCGGCCAAAACAGGAAACTGGACAGTTATGCTTATCCTGTGCTGGCCTCCAGTCTAATTGCAGTCTAACTAATACGGGATGTCGGCGGGAAAGAGTGTAAAATACAGGAGTTTGACAGAAATTTCCCGAAACTTGACAGGTATGATATTTGTTTCACCGTTTAAATAAAATGAATGAAGATTTGCACGATATTCTAATTTTCCGAGTTTCACCTGTAGGTATCTGCAGAGGAATTCTCTCCCTAGCCGCTTTGGGATTTCTTTTCCATGATGCAGGGGGTGATTCTTTCCTGTCACACTGATCATTGCTACAGAGCTCTATCCCTTTCCCCCCACCCCACCCCAATTAGCCCCCCTTGCCTTCCCTTTAATTAAACTTTTAGGGTGCGTCGCTCAAGAAAGAGCAAGTTCCCTGCTGTGCTTGCAAAATATCATTCGCCTACAGAGGGCGCCCTTGCTCTGCCGAATGCGCATTCCTAGCCCGCCCCGCAGTGAGCTTTCCAGCGACTCTGGAGCGAGGACTGGGAGGTCCGTGTAAGCGATGAGAAAGCGAGCCATCCTGCTGCGATGCTTCCAAAGCGCCGCTTTATTCCTGTCCCGTCCCAACCCACCTGGGCAAATCTTTTGCAACAGGACAGATTCTCGTCCCTAAAGACCTAACGCTCCCCGCCACCCCGTTCCTAACACAAGGGTCTGGTTGCGGTGGCAGGGGAGGTAAAAAATGCCTTCACAAAATCAAGAGCGAACCTCGGGTTTCGTGAGTGCAAAAGAGGTCTTACCGCTCCAAGAGTGTGTAATGAGCCTCGTTAGGGCAAAAATGTCCTGGGCGGTCCGCAAGCCAATTAAGCCGAAATTCCAGCCGAACTGAAGCTACTTGGCGCCCGGCGTTCTATAAAAAAGAAACTTGAAAAAATGCGAACTACCGTTGTAAGCAAAGGGGAGAAAAAAGAAGAAACAGAATTTTTTAAAATTGTATTATTTATAAATCTATGCAGTTTGTTTCGTCTTTATGCTTAATCTCTTATTGTTATTGCAAAGCTTTTTTTTTAATGTGTTGTACACCGCCCTAAATGAGAGAATATTCCAGACGGGCGGGATATAAATGCAATAAATGAATGAATGAATGTGGGTTTCTCTCCAGTTTTCTCACTTTGCACTCTTTTTGAGGGGTTGATTTCTTTTTTAATAAAAATAACAGTTCTTACCTAGTTCAGCATAGCAGCAATACACCTAGGTTTGGCTGAAGAGATGTACTAAAACAGAGGTTCCCAAACTTTTTATGCCATGGGCCTGACCACATCTCCCTGACAGCTGAGTGGACTGGAACACGCCCTGCCCCCCCCCCCCAAGCAGGCACATTTACATAAAAGAACAGTGGTGGACATGATTACGTATGCACGGGCACGTTTTATGGTCATTTCCAGGTATGGCAGCAGCGTGGGGCACTTGAAATGGTGCTGCAGGGTGGGGGGGGGGGCAGCCCACGGACCGTAGGTTGGGAACCCCTGTATTAAAAGGTTAACTCAGCCTTCCATCCTTCCAAGGTCGGTAAAATGAGTACCCAGCTTGTTGGGGAGTGAGATGCTAATTAACTTGTGAACAGCCCAGAGAGTTCACTAAGTGCTATGGAGCAGTATACAAGTGTGCTTTGCTTTGCTTTGCTTTGCTTTGCTTTGCTTTGCTTTGCTTTGCTTTGCTTTGCTTTGCTTTGCTTTGCTTTGCTTTGCTTTGCTTTGCTTTGCTTTGCTTTGCTTTGCTTTGCTTTGCTTTGCTTTGCTGTCAGATGTTTTGATACCTGTTCAAGATGCTCCTACATCAAATTCTAATTCTGTTCCTAAAATTGCTGAACTCACCTTAACCAACCGAGTTAGGCATAATGTGGGGCTCGTTCCCTACCCCTTCCCGGGAACTCTGATTGCGTTATCGTTAAATTATAACGTGTGAGTGTTTATTTGATCCTTCCCAGCAGATGCCTATTTCGTGAATCACTCAGTGGGGAGACACCGGCTTTCCTCCCCACTTAAAAGGCGCGCGTGTGGTTCCCTCCCCAACAGAGTCCAAAGTGGCCAGGCTCAAGAGTCACCCGAAGAGATCAACCTTCACGCCCCGGAGAAGGGAGAGACCCAAGAGGAGAATCAGCTGTCAGCCCCACCACCCACCTGAAAGGCGGCCCGACCCTCCGCCTTAGGAACGTGGGAACCAAATTTTCCCCACAGCTGACAGGGCCAGGTTTCAAGCCTGAAGGCGATCTTGGCCACTCTTACGGAGAGTAAACCTTAACGACCAGAACAGGCTTTACCTCCGAGTAAGCAGGCATGGAAACCTAGGCTGTGAAAAGACACTTCTCTCTCTCTCTCTCTCTCTCTCTCTCTCTCTCTCTCTCTCTCTCTCTCTCTCTCTCTCTCTCTCTCATTAAGATACTACTGTATCTTAAATGAAAAAGAGGGTTTATGTAGGGGGGATACGCAAGTGGAGGGATACCCACTCTCCCCCCCCTTCCCAATTCACACACACACACACACACACACACACACACACACACACAAGTGAATATGCACAGATGCCAAGGATGCATTCATTTCTGCTTTGATTTCCTTTCCAAGGCTGAGCCTTTATTCACGAGTGGTTGCATGGTTTGTGTTGGGGGAAGCGCCTTCGCGATGCTCCAAAGATGCAGCTGCCGTTCCCTCCTCCTCCTCCTCCTTTGCCTCCCCCCTACCCCTCCCCCCCGCTCAGCAAGGCATATAAGGCAACCTTTGCTGCCAATCCCTCTGAGCAGCTCAATTGAGTCACAAGCACCAAGCGGCCTCTCTCCCTCCTCTTTTGCGACCTACCTGCTCGCCGGGCGGCTCCCCCAGCGGAGAGGTGCTCGAGCTCACTTTTCCTTTCTGCCAGAAAGGTGCGACCCTGGGACAAGAAGGAACATGACGGGCGGGCGGCTTCTCTTTGATGGTCAACGCAATCCACAGCCTTTGGCTGAGCTTGGATCGCCTTCTTCCCTATCTAGAGTCCCAACAATCCTTGGGAGGGGGGAGTTTCCTTCCCTTTTTGCCCAACGTTGTAAAATTATCCGTGGAAACAGGCAGGCATTGAGTTCCCTCTCGTACTCCCAGTCCCAGGTCACGCCAGAGGTGTTGGCCAAGGCTCAAGGTCCTTGGAAAAGGGGGCGGAAATACCTCCACTTCTGCAAAGTGGAACCATTTCTTGGTCGGGGAGGGACCCGTGAAGCTCGCTTCACCACCACCCCCTTCTTATTTTAACAGTGGTGATGCGGAACCCAACCTGGGAAGGAAGGGGGAAAACGAAGTCGGGCCCCCAGAAGTTAAACAAAACGCCACAAACAACAGCAGCCAGGATACGACAGGTTCTTGGACACGAGCGCTCCTCTAGTTAAATGTGCCGACCACAGGATGCTCTTAGGATAGGGAGAGCTTTGGTTTTCGATGGTGGGGGAGGGAGATAGTCTAACTAAAATGCCTGAAAATAAGGAATTAAGTGGTCTGACGAAGTGGACTTGATCCACGAGAGCTTACATTTAAATACAGGAGGTAGTCTCTAAGGTGCCATAATGTTTTTTTTGCCTTTGTTTGTTGTTTTGTTTCGTTTACTCTCTGATATGAAATTAAAGAGTTATCCTTGAAAGGCATTATATCAGGTTTCACCTTGTGTAAAATAATTCCCCTCCTGTGTCCCTATATATCTATCAAAGATTTGTGAGTGTATGTTATAGGCAAAGACATCTTACACATGCACAAGGCTCCTAGTGAGAAAATCTCTCCTGATCCAAAGAATTAGTTTTCGCCCCCGAAAATAGAATTCTTTTCCAGGACTATCTGAAGATCTATGTCTACTGGCCAAGAGAGCCATCTAATGAAAGGATCTGCATAAATCGTTTCCTTTCTACCTGCACCTAAAGTGTGCGCCCACACGTGCAGGCTTCAGTTTATGCGCAAAAAAAAAAAAATTCTCTCTCTAAATCTCTATCCCAAATGTTCTTCGTTTGCACACCCAGAGCAGATATTATATAACCCAATCGATCTGTCTATATAAATGTGAGACGGCAGGTCCTTTCTTCCTTATCCGAAAGACAGGAGAGACGTTTAGTCGTTTTAAATGCAGAGCTCCAGGTAGAAAGATAAAGAATCGGGCTGTAACTCTACCCAAACCGTGTATCTATCATTCGCGCGCGTGTGCGCGTTTGGTGTGGCTATACGGTTGTGTGTGTGTGAGTGCGTGCGTGTGCGTGCGTGTGTGTCGAGGGTGTGTGAATAATTATACGCATAATATCTGTGTGTTCAATGTGTCTCTGTGTGTGTGTGTGTTCTGTCTAAACTCGGGAGATGGGGATGATTTTCCTCTCCAGATGAGGTTGACTTCTCCAGCCTATTGTTTCAGGCAACAGATATAAGTTGCGATGGGAGAGGAACGCCGGATTTGGTGTCTGTCCCCCATTTCCAATTATAGATGGATCATTACAGACAGGGAAGTCCTGAGAAGCCAGACATCTGCTCTTCACATGAATGCACTCGCCTCTTAGAGAACAACCCGCCATCATGCTCTGGAAATTGGTCGAAAATGTCAAGTACGAAGACATCTACGAGGTAAGGATGGAGATTTAAGTCTCTAGTGGTTGGGGTTTTTTTTTTTGGGTGGTGGGTGGTGGGAAGGAGGGATGGATGGGTTGGAAAAAGAATAAGTGCCTTCCTGCTTTTCCAGGGTGGATTTCTCTCTCCCAGGCAGGGAGAGCTTCGGAAGCTGACCCGACCCGCCGTCCCCACGCACTCAGCCGCCTGCCTGGCGGAGAGTCGGGGGACCGGGTGGGGTGGGGTGGGGTCACCCCCGAAAGAACTTTAGACGCCGCTTTTTGGGCACCTAAGAGGAAGTTGAAACGGGGGAGGCGAGGATGAGAAGACATCAAAGGGCGGCAGGGCTGGGGAGATGGCAGGAAGCGGCTTAAAGCGCCGCCGCTTGTTTCGCTCTGGAAGTCGATGTAATTCGATTAGCTGTAGCTTAATACCCAACGCGGGGGAGACTTTAATGCCTCCCTTTTCCTCCCCCTTGAAAGGAAAGCTTCATAGCAAGGAATAGGATAGGCTTGAATTGTCTCCTCTTGAATCTCCATCCTTCTTATTTTCGGTGCTTCGGTTAGAGGCCACCTAAGCTGCCCCCTTCTTTACCAGGCGCAAAACCTATAGAAGGGGGGTGGACAATGAGAAACCCCCCCCCCAGTGCTGGGGAAGCACGGCGGCTTGGCAGGACCCTTTTCTCTTCTTCTCTCCCCCCCTTCTTTTTTTGGGGGGGAGAGGAGGCACCCGAAACAAAGATAGATGTGGAGGAATTTTCTTTCTTTCTTTCTTTCTTTCTTTCTTTCTTTCTTTCTTTCTTTCTTTCTTTCTTTCTTTCTTTCTTTCTTTCTTTCTTTCTTTCTTTCTTTCTTTCTTTCTTTCTTTCTCTCTTTCTCTCTTTCTCTCTTTCTGTCTCTCTTTCTTTCTTTATTTCTGTCTCTCTTTCTTTCTGTCTGTCTCTCTTTCTTTCTCTCTCTCTTTCTTTCTGTCTGTCTCTCTTTTTGTCTCTCTTTCTTTCTGTCTGTCTCTCTGTCTTTCTGTCTCTTTCTTTCTGTCTTTCTTTCTGTCTCTCTTTCTTTCCTTTCTAGCCCTCTTCTCCCGAACTCTCTCTCTCTCTTAAGAAAAAGAAGGGGGCCTTCCTGCGCTCTTAAATTCGATGACTACTTTTACGGGAGGCGGATCGCAGGTCGTTCCCGAAAGAAAGAAGCCTCTCTTCCACGATCACCTCCCCAGCGGGTTAGGGAGAGTTAGAAGGCAGGTTCCCTTTGTGGCATAGAAATCACCCCACCCCACCCCAACTCCGCTTTTGCCCTGGAAAAGGCTGGCCGGGGCTTTCCACGATCCGTTTCGGCCACGCTCCGCTTGGATCGGCCGTTAACTGGGAGCCATTCACTTCCGAGCGATCAAAACGTCCGGCGCCGAGTTGCCCCGGTCGAGTTAATCTTTAAAGGTTTCGCTCTGGAGAAGGAGAAGGGGAGGGAGGGAAGGAGAGAGAGAGAGAGAGAGAGATTTTTTCCCCCTCAATTTGGGATGAGACGAACTCCTGCCCCTGGGACGCCCTCGCCTTTCCGTGGGTTTCTATAGGTTTCTGCGCCTGGTAAAGAAAGGGTCCGGAGCCGAAAGTAAGAAGGATGGACATTTCAAAAGAACATCCAAGCCTATCCTACTCCCTGCTACGAACTTTCCTTTCAAGGCGGGTGGGAGGAGGAATTAAGACTCCCCCCCCCCCTAACGTTGGGAAAAGCGAGCCGTGGGCTCTGAGCGAGGAACTCTAAAGCCACGACCTGCGAATCCAGCCCTGGCAAAAAAAGATGTGGGGCACAGACTTCCAAGCGCCCATCCCGTGGGGCCACTCAGTCCCAACACCTTCTCTTGCCGCTCCGCCAAGCAAACGGTGTGTGTGTGTGTGGATGGGGGCTTAGCACCTCGGAATTTGTGACACACACACATCCAAAAAAAAAAATCAGAGCCCAGGGAAGAAGGGTCCGGTTTGGCACAGAGTTTGGTTTGATATTGGGGGGTGGGTCTTTTTTTTTAACGCCCGCCTCCCGTTTCCCTTTGTTTTTCCGTCCACCTCGACAATCCTGGCCATCTTCTTGGGGTTGCACCCCCAAAGGGACCTTGGGCACGCTCTTAAGACTAGTCTTCCTCAGGAATTCTAGAACCACGCATCAGACCTGCTCTCAGAGAGAGAGAGAGAGAGAGAACTCGTGCGTGCCTGCATATTTATTTATTTTATTTATTTCCCAACACATCAAATGCGTGTCCACCGAGATGTCTCTTTCAAACGTGCTCTTGACGACACGAGACTAGAATCAGCGACCAAAGCCCGCACACGCATCCGATTGGGGGCTCCCCGCCTGAGAAATCGCCAAAATGAAGGCAGCGTTTCCTCTCCCCCCCCCCAAAAAAAAATCCACCTTCACCCCCTCCTTAAAGCCCTCCGCTTCGCTCCACTCCACTCTGTTCCGTTCCGCCTGGCGAGAAGGTGTTTAGGAAGGGACGGCGTTGGGTTGAACTTTAACTGAAAGCGCCGTCAGGCCGGTCGGACGGGTTTTGAGAACTTTAAAAAAGAAAAACCAAGCAGGTTTCTTCTCGCCCCCTGGCATCGCCTCGGAACCATAAATTTGGGAGCCTTTTCAAACTGGGTGTATTTTTTTTATTTTTTTTGCATCTAGGTGGAAATCGAGCGTGGGTTTTGTTTTTCCCCTTTTTGGCACAGTCAAAGGGAAATTAGTGTTTCTCACACACATACACAAACACACACACAGAGGCGCTCGCTTGCGTACCCCACGCTCACAAAATGGCAGACTAAACACACGCTCCCTGTTTCCAACACCCTCCCTGGATTGCTTTGCCAAAGGAGGCCAATCTGCGATACTGATAGATCTTTTTCTTTTAAGTGCCTAATTACTTCTGTAAACAAACAAATCGCCTTAGCTGTTTTTATTTTATTTTAATTTTCTCACTGACAGGATTAGAGAGAAGCCATTTTATTATTTGCTTTTAAAAAAATTAGAACAAAAGCACCCAAGGCAATCGATTGGCTTTCGTATTTGGAATGTATAATTAAATGTAAAAAAAAAATGACGTGGGGGTGGGGGTGGATGAAGAAGAGGAAATATGATTTCCACCTCTCCCCACCCCCCTGCGCCCTTTGTAGCCTCTAGCATTGCTCTGGATCACTTCCTTGCTCCAAATCAGCAGTGCCTCGTTTACACGTCTTCCTCTGCTCGAATTAATTGAAGTTATGCCTCTTCCTTGCTGAAGTTTTTTTTTTTTGGGTTGGTCCCTTCCCTCTCTCTCTCCCTCTCCCCCAACTCTGCCTCTGCCAGCCCACTCGTCTGATTACATCTAGTAATTCTCCACTGAATGAACGTCATTTACAATACTAGGGGAGCTCTCGAGCTGCCTGCAAAGCCTTCACGCTCCATTTGGCCCTGCATTCTCCCTTTAAAGTAGTCGTGTAATATTAATAGTCATGAATATCAATTATTATGAGGCGGTGTAGGGAAGGGAGAGGCGAGAGGGGCGCAGGAGCAGTCTGAACCTCGCCTTGGGTGGAAGAGGATTGCCTTCGGAAGCTCAAAGGGCCGGGAGGGGGACCGCGGAGAGAAGCCTTTCACAGATACATACACACACACACACACACACATATCTACGTTGAGTTTTTCAATCCCCATTTGGGAGCCGCTGGCTTATTTTTCCCCCTTCAAATTTTTTTTTGTTTTGTTTTGATGGATAGACTCGGAAATACCTCCAGCTGTTCTTCTGTTTGCACCGCGTTTTTTGGCAAATCTCCTTGATAAGTCCCCTCTTTTTTAATTGTTATTTTTAAATTATTATTATTATTATTTATTCTATCGCTATATTGTTTCGTTGTTTCAAGACTCAGTTTTATTTCCAGATGTTAGTCCACACCTATTCCGCCATGGTGAGTTGGATCCGTGTTGTGATTTAAAATTGCCATGTTCTCTCTCTCGCTCACTTTTTCTCTTTCTGACGCCTTTGGCTTGGTAATTTAGCACAATAATTGGGGGAAGCTTGCAGCTGCTTCTCCATTTTGCATTGTGTTCTCGGTTTGAGTTAGGGGGTGGGGTGTGGGTGGGGAGAGAAGGGAAAACTTTAAAAAAAAAACATTGCTGCTGGGGATTTGAAGTATCTTTTCTGAATGTGTATTTTCTTTCAGTGTTATCATGGTTTCCATGTGGATATAGCGTTCCTTATTCTGAATAATATTCCTGGGCCTTTCACATTTAATTTTCAAAGATTTAAAGATTTTTTTTAAAAAAAACCTTAAATATATTTAATCTGATCCCACTACTTTTTTGTTATCTTATCGTATTGCCTTTGAGGGAGGAGGATATCATTCTGTGTTTGTTTTAAGTCAAATATTTTTGCAGTTTCAATAGTTTAGTTCTGACAGATTTTCTCCTTTCGATTTGGATTTCATGTTTAATCTGAGATATACCCGTCCCATGCTCTTTTCTTTACAACTTTCCCTGTCGCCCTAAAATTGAACTTTTCCAGCTCTTAACGGCCTGCCTTTGAAAAATAAGTGGACGGTTTGCTTATTTGATTTATGAAAAGAGAATCGTCTTGAAATAATAAATGGTTCTGCAAGCATATGCTTGTTTCCCACTGCTGAAATGTTATCCAGGCAAATGCCACAGAATATGTGGGAGAAAGTCACTCCTTAATGGGTGAAATGAAACGATTTTGAGCTCTTTTAAATGAAGGACCCAAAAAGCTACAATAAATCCAACTAGTTATAGCGTTCAACCGAGGTTTGAACCTTAGTAAAAAAACAAAAAACCTGCTTCAATTGTTTAATTTCTTGACTCAATCCCAGTTTAATACCCTGAGTCAGGTGAGAAATAAAAGAAAGACTAAGGCATGCAAGCGAATATATGTTCTAAAAACGGGAAAACAGATGTTATGCGAAGAGGGAGTTATGATACTGGTGTTGTTCATTATTATTATTATACAAATCTAACATTAGATTCACAGTTGAGGACTGGTAAAAAAAATAACTGTTCAACCCTATCCAAGGACCTAAGAACTGTTAAGGTAACGTCTGAGTATATGGGCAGTTCCTAATAGAGTTGTGGTTTGTTTTGGGGTTTTTTTTTAGAGTTAGGATGTTCCCATCCAATAAATCCAAGAATTTTAAATATCTAGGGAGTCCTTCAGGTATTACTCTACCTACAACAGATTTCTTCCTCAACAGATGCTCAAATTCAATTTGCAAATCACGATATTTTCCTCCAGTTTTTGTCTTCAATTCATGCATTTCTTGGTATTGCAATGTCAATAAACCAGACCTTCTTCCATAATACAGACCTTCTTCAATAATATATCAGGTATATTATTATCATTATTAAGTAGAAGTCTATCATTAAATTCTTAGTCAAAGCCCTAAGGAGGACCTAAGAACTGTTAAGGTAACGTCTAGGCCGCCCCTAGTAAAGCTTTCTTTTCTTTTTCTTTTCTTTTTTTTTTGTAGTGTAGAGTAAGAATGTTCAAGTCCAATAAGTCATAATATTTCTAAATATCTAGGGAGTCCTTCAGTTATTGCTCCAAGGGCTCCGATCACTATGGATACCACAACGGATTTCTTCTTCCACAGACGCATCACGATATTTTGTGACTTTTTCTCTCCAGTTGTTTGTCCTCTATTATTCTAAGTCAAATATTTCTAAATATCTAGGGCAGCGATGGCGAACATTGGCACTCCAGGCATTCTTGGACTTCAATTCCCAGAAGCCCAAGTCAGCACTCCTGCTGATTGGGGATTCTGGGAACTGAAGTTCAAGAACAGCTGGAGTGCCAAGGCTCGCCATCACTGCTCTAGGGAGTCCTTTAGGTATTGCTCCAAGGGCTCCTATCACTATGGGTACGGTAACGGCTTTCTTCTTCCTTAGACACTCAACTTCAAGTTGCAAATCACGATATTTGGCGAATTTTTTTTCCTTCAGTTGTTTGTCTTCTATTATTATTATTATTATTATTATTATTATTATTATTATTATTATTATTATTATTATTATTATTATTATTATTATTATTATTATTATTATTATTATTATTATTATTATTATTATTATTATTATTATTATTATTATTATTATTATTATTATTATTAAAGAATTCACTTTTTAAGCCGTTTTTACATGTTGTTATTTCTCCCTCTTTCTCTGTTCCCTGTTCCCTTCCCTCTCGCTTTCCTTTCCTGTGGCCCGGCTCCTTTGCCCGCCCGCCTGCCCATCACCAGGACCGGCACGACGGCGTGCCGAGCCACAGTTCGCGGCTGTCGCAGCTGGGCTCGGTCTCGCAGGGGCCTTACTCGAGTGCCCCGCCGCTCTCGCACACGCCGTCGTCGGACTTCCAGCCGCCCTACTTCCCGCCCCCTTACCAGCCCCTGCCCTACCACCAGAGCCAGGACCCCTACTCGCACGTCAACGACCCCTACGCCCTGAACCCGCTGCACCAGCCTCAGCAGCACCCGTGGGGCCAGAGGCAGCGCCAAGAGGTGGGCTCCGACGCCGGCTCGCTCCTGCCCCAGCCCAGGGCCTCGCTGCCCCAGCTCTCCGGCCTGGACCCCCGACGGGACTACCACTCGGTCCGCAGGCCCGACGTCCTGCTCCACTCCGCTCACCACGGCCTGGACGCCGGCATGGGCGACGCGCTCTCCCTCCACGGCCTCGGGCACCCTGGCATGGAGGATGTGCAGGTAAGGTGCTACTGCTGAGGGTGGGGTGCGACGGGGGAGAATGGTCTGGTCGCAGGGGGGTGGGATGGATGGATGGATGGGGGTTGCAGCCTTTCCGTTTCATGTGAAGCCACCTGAAGGGCCCTGATCCCCTGAGCAGGGGGGGGGGGGCTGTCATAGGACACACACACGTGCTCAGGGGATCAGGCCCTTGTGATGCTGTCCTAGGACACACACACACCTCTTCCCATTCCTGGGCACACCTTTCCGTCTAATAAGGAGAGACACGCTTAGGGAAGGCGGCTCCTCAGGGCCTGGGCCGCAGGGAGCTTCCCACGCATGGCCCGGGAATGGGGAGGGTTTGAGAGGAAGCGACAAGACCATTATCCTCCAAGCCCTCCCCATCCCCATCACCCCCCAATCACCCTTGGCTCTGCAATCCTGGGCCTCTTTCAAGGAGGCCAGAACTGGCCACCCGCAGAAAGCTCCTGGCAAAGAAACCCTGCCCCGATCCCAGCGCTTGGCACCGAAGGAGCCCTTCAGAGAAAAGGAAATGCTGAATACCCGGCCTCTTTCCACCACCACGATGCCCAGCTTAAGGGAGACTTCTAGCCTGGGTTGGAAGCCAAAGCTGGCGGCGTGGGGCTTGTATTAGGGCCTTCTAGGGTCGACGCACAGCCAGCGGATCTTTGGAGGCCGATGTCCCCATACCCTCCCTCCCCTCCCATTGTCCAGCCGCCTTGCCTCTTGCAGGTCCCACCCGTGGTCTGGCCGTGCCTCTGATCCCCGCCCCCCACTGCACCCCATAGTAAAGGTAAAGGTTTCCCTTGCTCGAAAGCCAGTCGTATCCGACTCTAGGGTGCAGTGCTCATCTCTGTTTCAAAGCTGAAGAGCCAGCATTGTCTGCTGCTGCAGACGTTTCCGTGATCATGTGGCAGGCATGACTAGACACCGAAGCACACGGAACGCTGTTTTGCCTTTCCCACCGAAGTGGTCCCTATTTATCTACTTGCAATTTCTTGCTTTCGAACTGCTAGGTTGGCAGGAGCAGGGACAAAGACGGGAGCTCATTCCGTCCTGCAGTACTTGGGAATCGAACTGCTGACCTTCCACCTGCCAGTCAGCGTCTTAGGCACTTGAGCCACTGCAGTAGACGGAGGCAGCCAGGAGGGGGTTCGACATCGGAAGTGGCGGTGGTGTCGTGTCCTTGCTCAGAAAGTAAAGGGAGAAAGCAGGCCTAAGGGGAGGTGCATGGCCGCAGGCAGGGCTCGAACCTGTCTGGCTCTAGGGGCGATGTCTGTGTTTCCCCAGCCACCCTGAGCGCAGAGCAACGTGTGTGTGTGTGTGTGTGTGTGTGTGTGTGTGTGTGTGTGTGTGTGTGTGTGTGTGTGTGTGTGTGTGTGTGTGTGTGTGTGTGTGTGTGTGTGTGTGTGTGTGTTCAGTGTTTCCGCCGACGCAGCCTCTCTGTTAGGATGAGACCATGTTAGGCAGGCCTGGGTCTATCTGGCCTTCTCGGAGAGTTCTTCTCGGGAGTAACAGAGGAGCGAATGGGGGAGCTCCGGCTGAGCCACAGGATCGGCTGATTCCCTTACACACACACACACACACACACACACACACACACACACACACACACACACACACACACACACACACACACACACACCGTTACACCAGAGAAAGTGTTCCGTTACTTGACCCGCATTTCCTTTCCAAGGAAACCAAACCGGGTTTTGTGATGTGCAAGTGTGCAAGAAGGGCATTTTTTATTTTCAGAGAAATGCATGGAGTGGTCGTCACCGTCAAAACAATCCGCTGTCAAGCCAGAAAGGGCCCGTTGGAAGCCCTTGTGAGAGGCCAACTCCATAACCAGACACGTTACTCTTTCAAAAAAGTAACAACGAAATTCCTAAATCAGGAGGGGGGAAACGCCCCAAATGATAGACTCCTGATCCCAAGATGGCAAAGATGTATTAGTTGGGGGATTTCCAAAGATGCTCATTAGACACGCTTGTGGAACCACTTTCCAGGCCTTGTCTTCCTAAGGAAGGAGTTGTTCTAGCCTAGGTTTAGGACGGTGCCACTTGCCTTGGACACCCGCGAGAAGTTTATTTCGTTGGCTAAAGGCATGCGGGGAAAGTTCAGAAAGGAAACGTTTCTAACCTCCACTTTCCCTTATAAAAGCTGCCTGAAAAGAAAAGTGTTCGTGGGTGAGGGAAAGAAAACAAGGCAGACAGAGACGGGAAGAAATTAGGGAGAAATATGTAATTATAGAAATACAAATGGAAACCACGCGGAAACAATTTTCCCAGGCGGACAGAATGAAGTAGATATAACTGGCGAGGTTTCTATTATGGTCCATGTATGTTTCTTTCCTCCCGGCGTTAAATCCTGTCCTTGGCCATCTTGCAGACCGGATCTTTCGGTGTTTCCTCTGAAAGAACCCTACCTTACTCCAAAGTAAACCGCGATTTGGCTAAGAAAGCCATTTAGCCGGTGGCGGAAGGCGTGACGAACAGACCCGTTACAGTCTGCAACGGGTTCCGTTTAAGGGCTCTGCTTGAAGGGAATCAGGTTATAACGGGTTGCATGTAACGAATGCGTAACTTGAGGAGGACATTTTCTCAGCTGTCCTTAAATGTTTGTCCTACTCGTGCTTTCATTTTACTAAATA